>CM059996.1:10268678-20268678 GCA_030463065.1 Aphidoletes aphidimyza
GCTGCTTGGTCTCGGAGTGTTAACGTGCCATCTTAGGCTTCCCCCTGATCCCCAGGTATGGGCCACCGATGCCACCCTTGCGGGAAGGCCGCGCCTGTTCTCCCTCTCTCTGACCCGAGGTCCGTCGGCATCAGAAGCCGAGTGCGACCCCAGCGTAGGCCTACATCGGATAGGAGTACGCCCTAGAATCGTTAGAGCCCCTGACAAGAGATCGCGCCCCTACCCGCCGCGAAAGGTGCAGCTGGCCCTCAACTTCGTTACGAGGCGCCTCCGGGACGTCTGAGACCAGATACCTTCGATGCCCTAGAAGATGCTTCTAGCTGCATCCTGATAACTTCGAGGAAGTTGCGCCCAGTATTTCCAGGCGCAGTCGTGGTCACATTGGTTACTTCTTCTATCCCCACCGCTTCAGGAGCGCCAAATCTTGTAAAACCGAGAGGGTACTGATCTGGTGTGATAAATGGGCCAATCTCGAACTCTATCTGAATTCGATTGCGGCTTTGACAAGCCACGCGATCAAGAGCCAAGCCCTCCGCACGCGACTTTGTGGCGACTGGACCCACTAGCTCCCTCTCGAGCTCGTCTCCCGCCCCCCTTTGTCACCCGAGTGCCAGCTCGAGGAGGCCCCATTCGCGCTGCCCATTCACCAACCGCACACCTCTGGTGATGTGTTCACGGCACCTGTAAGGAACCTGGGCCCCTACCTGTCACCAGGCCTTCAGAAGTGGCGTCAACGACGCCCGGAGTAAAGTGCCGGCTTCCTCGGCGGAGGGCGATCCAGCCCTGGCATAACGCCGTGGGGCTGACTTGGCTCTGGTGCACATGGGACCGAAGAGTATCATGACTTAGAAGAGACTTGAGACTAACTCTCCCTATCTACGCCCTCCGTCGCACTAAACATCTCCCCTAGGGGGGTCGGGCCCGCGAGGGTTGATAACGGCGGCTCTTATCTTTGTCACCCTGCGGTCAGGGGGTTCCGGACGCGTCTCCCTCCTCGGTCCTCCAGAGATTGTGCTCGAGGCGCCCCGGACCCCTTGTGATGGTTGTTGTCGCCCGCGTAAATCATGGGTAAGAGTGACCACTCACAGCAGGTGAGCTCACGTTCTAACCATAATTTTTTATAGACGGTTCTTTAGGCACGAGCGCCCTCATTAGTCACGCCGCATGTTAACCAGTAGCTAGCCATGCACTCAGTTATATCCGGTCATTGACCAGTCACAGACCGATGCTAAATCTGTGTGTTATGAGTGGCGACAGGCCGGTCTGACGCACCCAGCGCCTCACTTCACCATTGTCAGGGAATGAGACGCCTTCCAAGCACTCGTCCCTAGAGTCCGGAGCCATACCCCCCGGCGTGTTTAGCCCTGGAGATGCAACGTTGGTCCCGTTCAGATTAAATATCCTAGGCCTTCAATCTCTAACTTCGATTACAAGCAAGACATGTATGAACTGAGGGGGCTAACATGCTAAGTGATAAAATCTGACTGCGTGGTGGACAAGAATGAACCGATATGCGTGACCCTGGATCTGTACACTGTCATATGTCCGTCAGCCCAGCACAGCCATGTTCCCATAACGTCGCGTCTCATCAGGCCATTCACGGCGAAGTGATTGTACGTATCAGGGTCCGATCCCTATCAAAAGGTCATTCGAGACGGTAATCTCAATACAAGTCTCTCCACGGTCATGTTTTATGAATAGATAGGATCATAGGTCACCCATCACAATAAAAACTACGAGAAGATGTGCACGCCTGTATCCCCTTTGAGACAGGTATATAAAGATAGACCTGCCCACTTATAAAGGTTGACTTTTTTCGGGTCTCCACAAACAGAGCAGCAGAGTAGAGAGAGTAAGAACTCTCTGGTTTCTCCAGCTACTTTTGATGCTTTCTTTCATACATAGAAGTCCACCAAAACACAGGCGTCTAGGGTATGTACGCTGCTCTCAAGCGGCCACGAACCTGTATCAACATAGCCCGTGTCTTGTGTGTTCATCCTTTTCTCGCGAAACCTTTCCACACACACGCGACTGGGAGCATTAGAATACCTCAACCCAAATTGTCCACCCGCCCATTGCGATAACCGCAAAGAGCGGGCGACCTGCACAGGTCCTCCCGGTGAGAGAGCCCCCCGCTACCTGTCCCCACATCGGTAGCTCGAGAGAGAGAGACAGACCGATTCCTGAATCGACCTCGAATCAACACTCTTCACAACGATGACTTTTGCCGCGAGAACATCCAAAAGAGAAAAGATACGCGGAGAGATACTACGGGAACACTACAATTACTCCCCTCTATTGACACTTCTCCACCGGAGCAAGGAAAAAGATCGACGGCCGAAAATTTGGACAAAGAAGACAGCGGACGGCGCAACTGCTTAGGGGTTTCTGGTGCGGCGCGGCGGCTGCGAGGAAGACGAAGACAACACAATGACAAGGTGGGACCCACCTTCACGAACAAGCGACAGCGATCATACAGCACAACAGTGCGATAGATTTGCGTACGGCGAACTGAAAACATTGAGAAGCACAGATCTTGGAGCTCCAACAGGGACAAGAAAGAGAGTGAGAAAGTTCTTCTTCTTGGGCCGACTTTTCAGGAAACCAACGACTAAAAGATACTTTTTAATATAAAACATTTTCTCACAACATTTAAATTATTTCATTAAATCAATTCCCTATTATTAAAAACTAACTCTTAGCTCAAAATAAATCCTAGAAAAATCTAAGGACAAATTACAAAGATCATCAGCAAAGTAATCTACTAATTGAAATTTTATCAGGCCCCTTAACCTAATTTATAATTTGGAAATTTTAATTTAATTAACAATTAAATCTTCTGTTACTAGACTTTTAAAAGTTCATTTCTAATAAATATCCAGATTAAATACAACTATTTATATACATTAGGATTTTTAGAGGTGAGTGACACGGGGCGTTTCCGGCCGTCAGGTCTGGAGCGGGTCTAGTACTTTTGTCTATGGCTAGATGGGTTGGAAACTAAGTCAGTCTTCCAGTTCGTATGCGACAGTATCTGGTAGAGTGGCAACGTGGTTACACTGAGCGAAAGAAGACATGTCATGTGGGTAAAGAGTTTACACACTTCTGATCAGAGTCTATAACCTACTTACGCTATCAGCCGCGTCCCCTCGGTTATGAGGGCAAGCCTGAGCAATGTACCTAGTGTTAGAGTTATAAGAGTTCTTGAAACCCAGCTAACTTCTAATCAACTAAAATTGCAGAATGAGGTTGGCCTGGGTTGGCGCTTGGGACGAGCGGGGACCCAGGGTCGGAGTTGCTCCATTACGGTCTGAATCAATCGTATGCCTTGGGTTAAGGGCTAGTTCGTACTGAGGAGGTTCACTCGCTTACCGCATATATTAGTATTTGTTATTAAGCTCAAGGATCGTATGTTTACAAACAGCGCTCTTTGAGAGCAACTAAGTGTCCTTTTAATGCTTGTTTACTGCAAACCTCTATTACCCGTATTGTATTATAACCCCCCTGTACTCCCCTTGAGCATTTAATTCTGCACTATGGGTGTGTCTTGGTTTGAGAGGTAACTAGTGGTTGTAACAGTCTGCTCAATTTTTCCCAAACCAGAAAAGGAGCCGCCTGGACTAGACATGCGATAAGGCCATACTGCGGTTGTTTTAGCTCGTGCCCTTTGCCCCCCCCACGTTCAAGACGTCACTTAGCGGATCGTTACGAGCCCATATAATAAAGTACTATTTACGCGTTGTTTCCCGTTTTTCTTTGTGTGTGCTGAGGCCTCTCTCTCTCGCCCAGCGAATAAAGTAACTAATGTTTTACGCTTCCGCTTGATAAACTCCGCACTGTATCTAACTTTTTGTGTACCTTGTCCTCCTGGGACAAAGGTTTTAAAATCCTCACGCGAAGAACACCTTCGTTGAGTTTTATTTACCGGTTTCCAGACGAAACCGAGGAAGCGGCCCGTTCCAGGCGGACAGTGGTGATGCTACGACGTCGACGAAGGAGACGCGACAGTCGGACCGGCGCATGTATGCGTCGGCGACTCGAGGGACGACTGGGAGTGAGGTACACGTGCGGCAACGCCACTGTTTGCCGGCGAGGATGACGCCTCTTCCCGTTCGATATCCGCTTGCGATTCCAACGCGATAGGCAACCTTGGGGAAGAGGATGTCCGCTGAGGGGCACCGGATGATTGAGGGTATTTGGCAACGGCGGATTATAATCCGAAACATGCAACTTGGGCGAATGGTCGGCAAGATGTACGTCAGGCAGTCGCGCACGTCGGCATAGGATACGAAGACTTAGGACGTACTGGGTATCGGAGCTGCTCAGAGCGGACCACAACCATGGGGTAAGACGACGGGAGAGCAACACTCATCATAACGAGTAGAACGAAGAACCAGGGTTACCAATATTTATAGCTAGAGGGGAATGCGAACAGACAGGTAGCGCCACGGGGATGAGGCCGTGGGACCGGTCTGGCCGGAAATGCAGCCGGCGCCAGTGAAGGTGTGCCAGGACATTGGACGTCGGGCGTTCGCGAGCGACAATGGAGGGTGACATTCTAAGGGGGCAATTGGTGGAAATCAAAGCAGATAGTGATGGAATAGGTGGGAATTACTCCCCCACAATCAATTTTGGAATCCAATGCTTATGAAATCGCGTGGATTTGACGGGAGGAACACGGATAGGGTTTCACAGGAGAGAGAGAGGAGCCGGCGGGCGAGGAAGGAGACAGCACCGGTATATTTCCAATCGCGGGTGGGAACCCACTGTGGGCTGTGCGGTCATACAGCCAGTCAGTCACTAAAGTTGCAACGCGCGTGAGGGGTACGCGCGATCAGTTATAGGTCCGCCACGGTAGAGGGAGGGCTCATGAGCCGAGTCATGGCCGGGAGTGAGGAGCAGGCAAGTCGATAGGGGTTGCTTCGGCCCGAGAGAGAAGTGGAGGAAATAGGAGAACAGGATGACTGAGAGACATTACGAACAGCGCTCTATGGGGCTGACAGAGGAGAGAGGAGGAGACTTGGGACCGAGGCTTGGTCCCAAAGGCGAGGATTATTTACAGGTTTTTACTTTTTAATAAACGCTTATAATGGTTGAGTTGTTGCGCGTTAATCTAGATTTTTTTTTGGTTCTCCTCAAATAATTCAAGTTGAAATTTGAGGCTCTTTTAGACCAAGGTGGAATTTAAACTAAAAATTCTCCGAGGACCCACATTCGAAATTTTTTTTCTGTTACGTCATTTTATATGTATAACTATTTTTTTATTTTCGAATTTTAAATTAAATTTTCTATTATTTCCTTTTATAACTATTTTTTTATTTTCAAGATCGACAAATTTATCAGGACAAAAATAATAGACATCTCTCGCATACCACGACTTCTAAATGAGGGTCGAGGTACACTAACTACTACGATCTGGTCCCTCGAAGCCATACAACTAGCGATCCCTCTCTTACCATCTCACGACTTCTATGGTTATGAGAGATACGACGTATAACTGAACTGGTCTTTCGACCAGAAACGTAGAGATCCTCACACCGAGACGACTCTCAAACTGTGTCGAGCGGGTACCCTTACGATCTGGTCTGTTATGACCAGACACGTAGCGATCCTCATGCAACCAACCACTTCTAATGTCGAGGTTACGACTAAATCGACTAGTTTCTATTCGAGACAGATCAACGTAAGCGGATCTCTCCAACAACCACCGGCTTCTAATGGATCCAATGTCACGACATTACGACTGGTCCTTCGACTAATCTACTTGCGGTTCATCAGCGACCTCAATTTCAAACGGTTGAGTAGACTCCAAATCCTGTTTCTGCGAACATCCTGTAAAGGTCGTTAGCAATCTCTTCAGTACCATCCACTCAAGTGGTCCGAGTTATGACTATATTAAACTTGGTCTTTTCGGATCACTGCGGTGTATAGATATCCTCTCACTACTTTTCTGTTGATTTTTGACTACCTACATAGCACCTGGCCTTGCCCTAATTGTGGAGTGTCTCTTATGCATCTACGTAAGATTTTTCCTGAGAAGTCAGACATTATAACAGTCTAGTTCAGTCATTTCAAGGCTTTGTCGCAGTCTCTCTATGCCCACTCGATTTTACTCGAGAACGTTGATGGAGGCTCAACCAAAAATATGGATCTCGAAGCAGATTGGTGTATGCCGCCGAGATGGAAATTTCTTGACTTCCCAATTTCCTCTCGACTTTATACAGCAACTATTATGGGGGACTAGTTCGCAAACTCTCTTACCTTCTGAGTATGCATGGGACCTAGACAAACCAATCTAGTGCCTGTGAGAATCGATAAGCAGTGGAATATAGCCGATATCTCTGATATCATACCAGATAGAATGGTCTAGGTGAGCACTGACAAATAGTTATTATCCTAAAGTCTGACTAGATTCATGAACATGAAACTCGTCATTTTATTTGCATGGGGTGTAAGTCAGAGCTACTATCAAATGGGTTATTGATACTATTATCACCTAACACAAATTGTCCCGACTAAGCTCGCACAACAGGCCCTACCACATTAACAATGTTTTTAGTACGAGAAACAAACCTCGTAAAAACTTAGAATGGATAGTTGATTATAAGGAAGGAAAAACATAGAGTTTCTACATGGATGAAACAGACATAGGATCACGAACTTCATTGTATCCATATTGGTTCCTTCTTCTAGTTCTCATTGATAGACAAGGGGCCTCTGTATGTGTATACAGAATACAAGCCCCGCCTAGGAGAGAGAGGGACAAGCCAAAAGACATACAGCTTCCAACTATAGATCAATACCAGCCAACAACTCATACGCACAAGATAAGTCGCTGAGGATATCGATTACAGATGACTCAGGTTCCTAGACATAACACAATATGGTCGTCTGCGGAGGCTCAACAAGAGGGATCAAGCGCTATCTCTGAGTTTCCCGCCGCGAGGTGCTGTATTCGAGAGGGAAGACTACCAGTTCGTCCACTTACTAGTAGGTTAGCCATAGCCAGCCAAAGTTTGATGACTAGCAGTCCAGCATTATCCCCATTATTACACATGTATTGGAGTGTGATTATGTAATCACATAAAAGCATACACCAAATTTTTCAAGCCACCAGGACTGTAGGGCTATTACCTGTCAGAAGAAGTGGTCTCGAAACCGATATAAGAAATCCTTGCTCCACTCTTTTATCTGAATCCTCGGGCCATATCTACCCACTGATACTCAACAGAAACCATCATACTATGCCAATAATGTAGTCGTAGATATCAACGTCGACAACCCCATAGGGCTTCAGTCTCCTAGCGCCACCATCCTTCCCCCAGATCTGGCGACTCAAAACACATATTCGAAGCCTACAGAGGGTCGACCTAGCGACCCTAGGTGTTCCGCGACCCAATGACATTACCGACTAAGCTTGCATCATGCCGATGGGCCTAGCTCATACAGAGCTCATCGCCAATTTCTCATCGTGGGTAGATGAGAGGAGGTGGACAGGGAGCACGTAGTAGAGGGTAACGGGGTAAGTGGGGAGCTCGAGCCAATCGCTGAACCAGCTACACGAGACAACGCGGGGGGGGGTCGGCGCGGGTGGGTGCGGGGGGGAGAAAGACTCGACTGGGAGCTCAAAGACCGAGCACTTAGAATAGGGGAGACGAGGAGGTAGATACTCGATCGTATATGGCGCCAGCACCTGTTCTCAGATGGTAGGAAGGAGAGAATGAGATGAAAATAGGAAGAATATTGGTAGGAGATAGGTGGCATCTGACATCGTGGTAACCAATATTTTTGTTTTTAATTCTCTTTATGCCCTGATTGTAGATCTCACCACGTCCCGCATGAATTTAAGAAAAACCCACACCTTGTTTGAATGAGAAAGTGGTAAATTAAACATCATTTACCCACTTTTATAGAGTTTGGGTTGTGCACTTTTAGACAAAGCAAAGTAAGTTCACATTGTAAAATGGACTTATTCCAATTAAAAGGAATAATAAAACATCTTATTAAAAGCGGTAAACAGAAATAAACATCACGGACTGAATAGACAAATCTGGCATATTTAGATTATCCTTCTTATATCTGAATACTCCACTTGCTGCTACATAATTGGTTCCCTAAATTTTTATTTGAAATATTTCAGAGCATACTAGAAAGACATAGATTTATCTCAAGATTACAATCAACACCTCGAATCAGAAGTTTTATATCATAACTGAAAAAACATAAAATTACTTCTCTCCTTCTCTTTGGGACTTCGTACTCAAAACAACATTCTTCGGCTCACAACTAGTCCATAGCCTCATCCATCTTCACCGATGAGCGAATAGTCTGTATTTATGTCCACCTCCTACCTCCTCGCTCTCGCTCTCTCCTCACCTCTTGGTCCATACTCCACTGTCACGTATGCCCATCTCCTCCTCCTCTCCCCTCTATCTGGCTCTTGTTCCTGGTACTAACGAGGTTCTTACCTTGAATTTTATTATATATAAAATTTCTTATAGTTTCTAATTAACTCATTAATAAAACAAATCTTAGCAGGATTCAACGATAGTTAAAGCATAAATGCAGGTCCCACCTAATTCCCATCCTCCCTTCCCCTCTACGCGACTCTGCGCATGATCTTGAGGGGCACCACTGCCAGCGAGCGTCCCCTACCTCAATCCGCCTGAGTTCATTCTCCCTCCCGACCACACCCTAACCGTCCCGCCCCGGCACGACCGACCTTTCCCCCCCGATGATACTACACATTAGCCGACATTGAATAAAAAAATCATCTCTCTCTTCCTCATCATCAAGACCCCACATTACTTTACTCACATCTGATTTCAGCCTCTTACATCATCGTAATTCAACTCTCTCTGGTGAACCACTGCCTAGATGTCCATTCCCCTCATACTCCTTGCAACTATAAGTAGGTTGGGGGGCAAGCAACTAGAGTAGCCACCGTAGGGCAAAATGAGAGTTTTGATTGGCGACATGGAGCAAAATTTGCCGTGTTGTAGTATTTATCATATTTACGTGGGCACCTCTACCGAGATTGGACTAAGCACTGGCCAGTCATGGGTAACAAATTAGATGGCAATTCTGTGTACTTAAACCCACTCAATCAGCGCAAACAACCAAGCGCACTCATTAATCACCACGAACAAGGGATCCTCTCATTCGATAACCACACCTCAGTCTTTACACACATAGAAGATCACACGTACAAATTATTTGAGCGATAAAATAATAGTTTTACCGAGTTTTACATGATTATACTCGAAAATGCATTCACACCCCTGAATGTCATTTTTCAAATAATTTGCATTAAAAAAAAAAAATTTAAAAAAATTTAGATGTATTGTTTCCTTTATTTCAAATTAGAAATGCATTATTGTATTGTTTTTAATTATACTGCTTAATTTTGAGATCTTTTATATGTTTGATGATATATGATTTCGTCGCGGTGTTAACTATCATCGCCATAACTAAATATGTGATAATTTGGTGTAAATACGGTTGGCGTAGTAAAGTAATGTATAAGCGTGAAAAACTACACCCCTACTCAACGAAATCTCTTTATAATTTTTTATAATACAAATACACTAAACATTATAATAGCCAACATTCCCACACTTTTAACAAAAAACCACCCCACAATTCGTCGTGGGGCTTTCCGGCTTCAGCAGATCCCTCAAATAAATTTATTATGTCTTGCTAGTTGGTTTTAAAAAAAAATAAAACATAAATATAGTATATATCATAGGGGGGGAAGGAGGAAATTCTACCCCTTTGCATTTAATTATTACAATCTAAAAAACCTATTTATTTTCGCGAATATATTTAATTTCGGTACGGCCACGGTTGTCGTCGCGCATACTTTTAATGTTAATTTCATTTACGAGTGAATTGCTTTTATTTTTACGATCGTGTTTCTGGCATATTTTTTGTTTTTCTGACAAGAAATCCGTTGACAGTGAGCGAGTGAAATTGCGAGCTCATTCATTGAGTAGCGCGGATATACAGGACGTTGTAACGACTCTCTTCAGGCCATTTTGAGTCGACATTCTTCAGTGTGCAATGGCAACGAAGCAGAAACATGTATCAAGTTGCATTAATTTCGAGTGCTTCAAACTCAACCCAAGTACAAATTAAAAATTACAATGAAGCTGTGCCCAACCATTTTTTTAGTGTATTTAATCAACTCCACCGTAACATTTTTGAAGTGTGTGAATGTGTTTTTTTTTCGTCGTTGTTGTTCTATTTTATTGTACATTAGAGAATTTCTATTAACGCGTACAAATCACAGCGAGAAAAAAAAAGGAACGAGAGCGAATAAAATACAACGCAAATTTTAATGTATTTTTATTTCTTTAAAGTATTGTTAAATGTCTACATGCATCCAGAAAGAAAATGAGAGCACATTTGTTGTTGTTGTTGCAATTTAGTTTTAACATGCTCGAGATATATCATTAACGGGACCTTCTTTTTATAGAGAGCATCAGTTGCTTTGTAAATTTGCACTTACTCATTTTGATTTATGTATGCGTGAATGTGTTCAACTATTTTCAATTTTCTCTCGAAACGACGAGAGTGAGAAAAAGAGAGACTTCGGTCTTTGTGTTTTCAATCAAACGCTAAACAATGCATTGTAACGTAAAGGAGAAAGTCACATTTGCACGGTTAGTTTTTTTTTTTATAAAGAGTAATATCACACAAGGCAAAGGCAAAGGCATGATATGGTAAGCAATGTGTTTGCTCTCATTTGCTCGTTCGTCTCACATTCAGATGTACTCACGTACTATTTTTACGATGCTGATGACGTTGGACATATTGAGAATGACAATAACGATGATAATGTGCTCTGCTTTTTCAAATGACTCTAGAGCAGCAACAACAACAACAACAAAATACATAAAGCACTTAAAAATGAGGTTCAATGATCTAGATATTACATTTTTACTTTCTCTTCTCCTTTAGCATCAAAAGAAAGAAAAAAAACACAGCAGATCAACGTGAATTGCATCGGGTGTTCAAATAACTGGCGGCGCTGTATCACATGAAACTGGGTTTGAGCTCACACACACGCGCGCTCTCTTCCATTCAACGGATCGATTTATGTTAAGGAAATGGATAAATGATTCTACTTTTCATTTGAAATGTCGGTCGGGATAATGAACAAAAGTAAAATGAGAATAAGAGCGGCCATCAATAAAATAGATGACCAAAAATTAACATCGAATAGGTTTCTAGGCTGAACAAAAACAACAACTTATGGCCGATTCATTGCAAGCAACTTAACGATCTAAAATGATAAATGGGATTTGCCCGATATAATTCGAATGATTTCGAAGAATTGAAGGCACGTTTTTCTCCTGGTGTCCACTGTAGGCCTGTATGTCCATTTCAAATACCATAAGGCACGCGGTGAATGCCAAGAGCGAACGATTTACATCAAATGTCCGACTCTTTCTCTATCTACATCAAACACTCATCCTCATTTCATTATTCGATGAACAATTTTTATTCCTTTTGAATGTTATTTTATAGCCCCAGATCAGGATTAAGTATCGAATAAGCAATCAACGTTACTATATACACACAAAAAAAGAAGCGGTTCTGAATTGATAAGATTTGAGATTTTCACATCCATTATTTGGGGATTTATTAAAGATTCTATAAATGTTAATATACATTTGAGGGAGGATTTCGATTTTAAAATCATTCGTGCGTTTCAGTTTAACCGGATTGACGAACGTGATTGTACTATAAAATTGCTTTCAATCACACATTTTATGGATTTGATGCTGAGCGTCGGCCATTTCATGCGATTAAGATGAAAGAATTGGCTTGATCACCAGCGCCCCTTTTTAGGAAAACCAAAAAAAGAAAAATCATCCAAAAACTTTGTTTTAGATTTTTAATATAAAATCTCTTTGAATCTTTGGTTGTTTGCATGACAACAACCACTTTTTTTCGATTAATTCAGTTAACATGACCATACCGTATGGACCATACGGTAACAAGGGGTTGAATAACGGTAATTGGCAAAATTAGATGGAATATAAAATCTGTTCATGGAATATCATTTACTCGTCATCTTGACGTGTGGTTGTTGTCGAGATCGAGGCTGTTGTTGTGTGCAACCCCCTTTAAAAAAAATGTAGCATCTGTTTGGGACAACTTTGATTCGAAGCTATAATACAACAGTTGTTCCATATGCCTGGAAATATGAGAATGGTGTTTAAAACATGCTGGCAAATTTATGTATTCCCTATCGAATGAAATCTACATGAAAATTGTGCAGCGAGAATTGTTGTTGTTGTTGTTTTTTTTTTACTTCTTCCAAATCGACTATAAAGTACATAAACTTTGTTTGTTATCTGAATTTCAGTGGTTCGAAATGAGATCCGTTTATGGTGATTTTTTTCTCTCTCAATTGAATTAAATATAGCGTTGAAAGAGGAAATTGGAGTTCAAGATAAAACTCGAGCTGTGGCCAAAAGTTATTTCAAAGTCATTCGTTGTGTAACAAACCAGAAAAAAAAAACGCATCAAATATACGAATTTCAGAATTTGTTCCGACAATTCTTTTTTCTGGGTTTTTTTTCTATCTCTCTCTCTCTCTCTTTCTAATCTTTTGATGTTGTTGTAGGGCGTATGATGTTTATTTTTCATTTCTTTTGCTGTGGGGCCAAATGAAAGAAGCACATGAACCAAAAATCGTTTGTGTAATCATGTTAACCGAAATGCATAGAGAAAAAAAATTGAACGAAACGTGGCAACACCAACACAAAATGGAAAGAAAGTTTACGAGCCAAACATATAAATGTGGTGTGATTTGAATTGGGATCATATTTGATGGCAGTTCATTGAAAGTTTTACCCGAATAGAAACGAATGCGAGCGAATACGTTCGCTCAGTTTGGCAAATGACTTAGTTTTCGCTTGGAATGTGTGTATGTGTGAGTGTGTTTGTTTTTTTTTAGAAGCGTATGCCTATGAGGCCTCCGTCTATCCAACCATCCAACATGTCGAAAAAAAGCATAGCAATCAAAAACACACTCACGTACACATGCCGCTCAGCTTCATTTCTAACAAAACAAACGGTTTTGTATGCGTGAATTCATCTGTGCATATCGTTTATATTTGCTTAATGTGCGCCTGTACGCCAATGCCAAAACGTATATGTGTTTTTTTTCGGCTGATGGTGGTGGTGCTGCTGCTGTTACCAAGGGGACATGCATTTCACTGATAACAGTACAAATAGATAATGTCGAAATAAATTCAGGAAATTCTATTTAATGTTCCGAACCAGCAGAGAAATACCAAGAGCAACGTGAGCTCAAAATGTATGCCACACAAACACACGAACACATATGCCTTCAACGTGGCAATTTGGCAACTATTCATATTTTTCACAAGAGCTCATAGTAAACGACTGAATGAATTACACCGGATAGACGCACCTCCCCTTGGTTAGTAATCACTTAACTAGAAGCTGAGAGCTGGAAAAAGTAAAATGTTTGCATTTAAACAAGCAAAAAAAAAAACGAAAAAAAGAAAACGGCTAAGCTTGCAAAACTTATGGATGCATGAACACATACAGATACAAAAATGTTCGCATAAGGGAGACGATTTTGGAATTTTGGTGATCCAGATGGAAATAAACGCAAACTGACATATCTGAACAGGAAAGTCAGTGGTGCGTCTCTGTTTTTTTTCATTCTCTCTCTCTCCCCCATTCTCAATTCGGATGTAAAAATGTGTTGAAATCTCAACGTATCTCGTGATAATAGCGAAACTTTTGCTACCTTGAACGCGTTGGCATTTTATTTTCCACTGGGTCCAAAAGTCTGAAAATAAGGAGGCGAGAAATCCGTGTAAAAGAAGGAAATCACATACACACCGCACAAAACCAGAGCAGAGAAAAAATAAAATAAAACACGAATCAGAAACATATATAGAGAGAGAGATATATATTATTATTTTACATGCACAAACTCACACGAATAGAAATAAATTGGCGAAATCCCTGCGGTGCAACCAATAAAACACATCGACAATGAGAACGATGAGGGAGTTATTTTCGCTGTGGCATTTTCTTCTCTGGTGCTCATTCGTTTGCTCGTTCGTCTGTTCCACTCGTTTTGCTCTCTTTCTTTTTGTTCAGTTTTATGATTCGCCGTTATTGCCACTAAACTATAGCCTGCCGTACAATAGCTGCTTCAGTAGCCCCATAAGAAAAGTATCAACCGAAAAGTGTTAGACGTGCAAAGTAACAAATTTCGATCGATATTCCAGCCACGCGATGTCATTGTTGCTGTATGAATGGTTTTGCCGCAGCACCAGATAGATAAAGAAATGATATGCGTAGGGCCGTGGCATCGCATGCATATTCAACGTTCCGCTTAATTTATTTCTTTTATTTCACACCGATTTTTTTTTGTGTTTGTGTGTTCATTCTTCATCATCCCAATTCGTTTTCTCATTCTCCCTCTGAACATCGAATGTAGCCACTATTGTTGCGGCTGATGCCGCTTTTTTTTCTCGTACTTACCATTTTCGCCGATTTTGTCGCGCTTTTACCACACACACACACACACGAACATCAGACACACAACAAATTTATGGCAAGGAAATATGTTTTCTCCTATTTATTGCTTTTTGAATCATAATTTGTTGAAGCGTTGGTAATTTTTATTTACCATAAATAAAAAATTGCGACCTAAAATTCTCGCCACACTGACTCTTAATTGAACGTGTGCAATTCGGCGCTCGAGAGAACTGGCTCAACGAAGCGAATTCGGCTATGTCGGAAATCACAAGGAACAACATTCATAATTTAGTGCAATGTTAAAATCATAATTGTAGCAAACGACCGAGCGAGAGAGCGATAGGCAGAGGAAAGAGAAAGAAAGAGCGAACAGTGTTTGCAACCATTGAATTGTATCCCGTATAAAATAAAAATCCGTTCATTTACGGCTAACCGTAATCAGCATGACTTCATTTTATGCATTATACTAAACGATGTTATAGTATTTAGCGCACTAACCATATTTTAATAATAATAAAGTGTCGGAACCGATGGGCGAGAAAAATCAACGAAATTAAAATGGAAAAACCAGAGCGATACGCATCACCAAGCAAACACAATATGGCCACAATATCAATGATAAATTGCAAAAAGTCATTGGTGCAAGGAGCTTGAAGTGTGTGTACGTGTGTGTGTACGTGTGTGTGTGTGTGTGGTAGCGAAGATACCGAGAAAAATGTAAATGCTTTCGAATCGAGCGGAATTAAAATGAAAACGGAATGGAAAGCAATCCTCATTCAGTGTATCCAGTCTTTGGTTATAATATGCGCTAGAAAACAAGCATCAATTGAGCAGGGTGATTTTCTTAATTGTACAACACGACCACTTCATCGTCAAGCATCAGTCTAACGTGTGGGTGTTCGTTGAAATGAAATTATACCATGGATAAAAGAACCTGAGTGACGAATAGAACGAGTGCGGGGGAGAAAAAAATAAACAAAAACCGAAACGAGAACAGAAACAAAACAGAGATGGAGCGACAACAAAACTAATAAATTACGCATAATTCATAAAATGTTGATTGAATACGTAACACTCTCGCTGGTATAGCGAATTGTCGTCAATCAAATACTGCGCAAATATTCCATACCATTTCACGTCATTTCATTCCTTGGCGTTTTCATTGTGCTGCTTCGATGCCTTCGAAAACACAGTTGGATTCTATTGTCGGCAATCACTTCACATTTCCAACACACGCGGTCATAAATAACAGCGTCGAACATCCAAAAGTAAATTTATTTTCAATCCACTTTATCAATCTATTGTCTATTCCATTTTTTTCGGATGTTGAACTCCGTAGGCTCTTGGCTATTCAATTTGATTTCACGCACAATATTTTCGAAAGCGAATACGAATCAAAATCGGCTTTCAAGTATATGTATGTAGTACATAGTACATTTCATTTGAAATTCAAATTTTGAAAAAAAAAATGCAAATTGTTTGTGATATTGAAGAGTTCAATCAACAGAGTGAACAGCTCCTGACTTTGTATCTGACTCAAAAATTGCAATTTTCTGGACATTGTTGTAATTTTGGTTTTTGCAGCAAATCAACACAATAATATTAACAACAATTTCAGATAAATGCCCAAAGGCCTACTCACTCAAATCGCTGTGCACCAGTTCAACACACAAGTTGTTCAAATTGTTTGCATGCAACCAATCGTTGTGTGTGCGATTGTTTTGTTGAAAAAAAAAAAAAATTAATTTCAACATTTCATTGAAAATTGCTTTTCACTTAAAATGACATAGACACATTTTAATGTGACAAATAAAGTTTCTTTATGAAGTAAAAAAACACGAGGAAGAGAACACACGCTGACGAAGAAATGTTCAAATAATAAGAGCAACACGAAAGGGAAATCAGAAATGATTCTGAAAATGTGTTTAAGTCGCATATTACAAGAAAATTAAATTCACTGTAAAATGCTAAAATTATCATCATTACATTACGGTGAAGTGCTTACCTCTCTTCACTCACCCCCGCATCTCAGCGAAAGGAATCTGGTTGTGAGTAATTACGAAAGCATAGATGTTGAATTGTTTCATTTTGTATCGAAAAATGTCAGCAATTGAGAGCATACGATATAGAGTGGTGCGATGCTTAGAAGCAGCATCCAATTAAAATAACTGTAAATCTTTTGAATTTCATGTTGCGCATCTTTCTCTCACTCGCTCGCTGTTTTTTTTGGGAGTCGAAAGCGACATGGGAAGCAAACATTCCGAAATGGAAATGAGAACAAAATATGCGAATGAAAAGGGTATACGGTTAACGTCTGTTTCAACACACGTTTTTAAGCGACGAATTGTGTTTTGTGTACGAGTCGTAGGTTTGGTGCGAGCAAAGTTAGCAACACGAAAAATTCAAAACAGCCATTGAAAGGAAAATTTGCACACATTCAGCCATTCTCATCACCATATATACACTGTACAGCATTGAACAGCATTGAACAGCATGTCAAACACACAGCCTAAGTTTTGTGTTCGCCTTAAATTTTCCCAGTGTCTTTTTTCACTCTCACTCTCTTTCTCCATTTCGCTCATTCACACGATAAATGGCACACAGGCCTTTTTTGTGAAAAGAGGCATCCGACCAAACCATAAATCTTCGACAAAGACAAACTATAATTCGGAAAACGCCATTGACGGGCGACCATGGAACGGAGTGAAGAAGAAGAAGAGAAAAAAGAACGAAATCGATTAAAATTTAACAAGAAAATATCTCTCTTTCTTTCGGCAGGCTTTCAGTTTGGTTAGTGAGCAGAGTTTTTGCGAATGTTTCCCATCATTTATTGAAAAGTTTTACCAGCCTCGAGAAAACGTGTATACTGTTCAACACCCAGAGCAAGGCCCAGAGTCGCGCATCGTTCATGCCAAAATACTTAAAGCAGATTATGGCAAAACGCGTTCGCGCGCGCACGATAAAATCACAGCCTCAAGTCCGGGCGTATCGCGCACCATACACACACACGCACACACACACACACACACACAATCTATGGCACACAGAGCAAATTCGAAAAACGAAAATTTTAACGCAATAACAATATTTCAATGTTGTCAATTCAACACTTGTACCACTCTTTAGACCATTTTTTATCATTATCGACAATCGTTATCATTTTCATTTCCATTTGAGGAGACTGCGCTCAAACACATTGTGCTCCGTCTCCGGTACACTGGTGTTTGCCATCTTCAACTGCCAACCCAAAGTAAATTGATATTTTCCGTGAGCATGCAAACCAAACCGAATACCGAAAACTGAAAATTCACGAAACGATAAAAAAAGAATCAAGCATCTTCAACCATATTGTTTAAATTACAATGGAGGAGAAGAAGAAGAAGAAGAGGAAAGGAATGAAAAGAAAAGCAAAAAAAAAAGAGAACAAAACTCCTCGCCTCGAAATCGCTTGACGATGGCTGCGAGAGATGAAACGAAGATTGCAGTCAATATTTGCTTTTATTGAGTGTATGAACGTGGCTGAATCTATCTTGAATCATATACAAAAGAGATTTTTGCCTCGTAAAAAGGATTTGCTCAGTGAACCAAACATATGCAAGCGTAAGTATGATGGAAAATCGAGAAAAGCTTTTGCTGCCAGTTTCGTCTGTTTTGTCTGCTTTAGCTGCTTGTGATGCTTCTGTTTAAATGTTAGCGATGTGAAACCAATTCGATAATACTGTATACGAAAGCAGACAAAGTAATCATTTGCTACGATTTACATCACATTCTCAATTTTCTTTCTATAATATATACATAAGAGTATATCGACAGCGTTGAAAATGATTGGAAATGGGGTCTCTTTTATCGTAGCCAAGCGCTCAAAGCAATCGGGCAAAGTTATTGCAATTTTTCTTTCTTTCGTTCGCATCCGTCGCATCGCAGAGAAAATTCCACTTTAATGTGCATTCCATGAATCATTTGTATTATATTAAAAGCTAATTAAATTAAAAATTGGCAAGAGAAAGAGACCAAAGAAAAAACCAATGCATTTCAAAAGCTGCTTAAACTCCTTTTTATACTCTTATTTATTAATACTTGATTCTCGACTGAATTCAAAGTGGCCTGACCATCCAATTGAATTTCGCCCCAAAATACCCGTCTCACTGCATACCGATGAAAGTATTCACATGAAATTTATGCATTTTCCTTAATTAAAAAAGATTCGTTGATCCGGGCGCACAACAAAAAAATGCCACACGATCTATTGAAGCATTTTGAACTTCGTGAAGACCTATGAAAAAAAAGGGAAACGCATTTTCTATGAAATATAAACCTTTGAGGTTATGTTTTGATAGCTCAAACTTAAAACACAATCTTCATAAGGAAGCAATAAATTTTCGGGGTTTTTCTTTTGCTTTAAACTCAGAAGATTTTTTTCCCCAAAAATATTATGATAATGTGGTAGCGTTCAGTCTTTTTATGAGCAGCCAGAAAAAAGAGGAAGTATTGAACAAATTGTACCGAAGAGAATCACTCTAATATACTCATGATGCAAAATGAAAGAGATAGCAGTGGAGGTATTTTCTTTCATCATTTAATATGCCATAGGTAGACGGCATTTGAATTCTTGCATGGAATTTATTGACTCAATAGAAATGGAATGTGTGGAAAATTTGTTCAACGTTCATTTTGAATAAGAGACAAGGATGGGTGCACCAAAAGAGAAGAAGAAGAAGAATTTATTTTATGTAAGCTCCGCAAAGTGATAGTCTTGTATCCAACCACAATTGCATAAAATATTCTGTCTCATCGACGAAGCATAAATGACAATATCAAACCCACATGCTTATGAGCTTGTTTCATAAGTTGTTGCATTCGCTTTTGTTACAAATTCCGTTCAGTTCAGTTTAATTTCGTACATCTCTATCATTTTATCCAAAGATATTGTCAATACGAGTAAAACGATAATTCGTGTTAGATTATTCAAAAGACCGACCACCGAGAGATATGAAGATATGAACAGCAAGAAAATCCGAGTTTTGTGTCTTTCCATTCGTTGTAAACTACAACGAATTGTGGTAAAACACATTTTGTGCCCAAGGCACGAATCGGTGAAAGAGAGAGAGAGAGACAAAGTTTCAAGTGTTTTCAATAGATTTGCACATGTTCCTTCATACTCTGTCTTCCTCTCTTTCTCTCCTCGTCTCTTTCACTCAACGTTGAAACAATTGCACAGCTGCCTTTGCATTAGGTCACAATTCACTCCAGAGCGAATGTGATATTCAGCATAAAAATTGCAGAATATTTGGTTTTACAATAGTTGCTATGGTGACGACTACTCAATCAACATGCTTTTCAGTCTCTCTCTCTCTCTCTCTCTCGCTCTCTCTCTATGTGTATCTCGATCTCCATAACCACACCATTTTCTCTCGATCATCGAAATTCCATTGAAATAACATTTTATTAATAACATTGTATCAAATTATTGCAGTTTAATTTATGCATAATGAATATGTTTTCGAACATTATGTAATGCTTTTTCTCTATTCCCCTCACTCACACCATGACTCCTTCACACACTTCCTTTCTTTCTCTCTCTCTCTCTCTCTCTCTCTCTCTCTCTCTCGCATTACCTTATTCTCCTGCTCTGGGTTTTGTTTAGTACGAATCATTGCAGAGCCTCGTATTCGCATGTTTCTGTCGATAAATGATTGATGGTTAATAAATTACAAACAAATACATGCATAAAATGGATGGTGATAAAATGGGAACAATGCCAAGCCGAAAACATGAAATGCGTTTATGTGGAGTTTCCATGTTTACATTGGTTCTTCATGTTTGAATAATGCAGCCGCAAACGCTCATCAAATCGAATGTTGAAATTCGGTGCGTGGGAGTTTAATTGCCACGTTTCTATGTACATTTCATATGTATTTGATGTGTGCGCTGATGTGCTTGTGTTTGCGAATGAGTGAATTGTGCGTATGTGTTTGTTTGAAGCAGCCGGCTACAAGACAATAATGAATAATGGACCCAATCGCATTTATGCTACTCCATTTCTCTATGGTTGGCATTTATTTAAATTTAAACTATTAAAATAAATCATCACTTGTATAAATGTGCAATGGAAATTCAACAGAGATTGGTCTATCGAAGAACAATAATTGATCTAGCTTTTCGAATGTTCCTTTTTGAAGTGTTCATTTTGGCTTACCTTAGACACTTGAACGGTAATCCGCTCAAAGAATATTTCATCTCATCAATTTTTATTTTTTGTTTTTGTTCTTGCTTAATTGGATGCTGATTTATGAATTTTAATGTGAAATTTGCTGCAATTTATTTTCAATAGAACGAATTGAATAGAAATACTTATGGTTCTAAAAATAGATTAATAGAATGGGAAAACGCTTGATGGTAATAATTTTAATCGTTTAATTGACAGATCAGCGCACAACCACGAAGAATCCAATGATTTGGTGGAAATTCATCGTCACACGGAAGATGAATGAGCGTAATCAGATTGCTGGTTTTTCGTTTGCCACACGTAAGCATGTGACGCTCTAACGTTTTATACAAAGGACATTCATAGAATTTGCCATCCGCCAAAATTAGATCGGTTCGCTTCGTTGGTTTTATATAAATCTGTGTACGAGAGAGAGAGAAAAAGAGAGAGAGAGAGAGAGAGAGAGAGAGAGAGAGAGAGAGAGAGAGAGAGAGAGAGAGAGAAAAGAGAAAAGAGAAACCAGAATGAAGAAGCGAAAATGAAAACAACAAAAAAGCACTTTAACCATTTTCATTTAGAGCAAAATAATAGAGTAAAAGGTGTTTTATGCACGCTATTTATTGAGCGTTGCGTCGTAATCATAAATTGAAGAGGAAAATCGGAACCCGGGAGTGGAAAAAGAGCGGTAAAATGGACGAGCCATCTAGACACTTTCATTATAATAGAAGTGCAACGAATGAATTATTCGCTTAGTTTACATTGTTACTTTTGCTACGATGAATTAAAATGTAACAATCCAATCAAGAGACAGGGAGCATCAGTAGCACACCATTGGCAATAAAAGCAGCAGTGGAGCTCCACCATTGTGTATACTTACCGTTGCCATCTCATTGAAGAGGCAACCGTTTTTCGATTCAACCAAATGGTTCTTAGCATGACACCATGCAGCACCATCCAAAAAGAGACCATTTACTAAACATCCAATTTCCGGTACACATTTGCCGTTCGATTCACAACCAGCCGCATTGATATTGCTGCCATTCGTCTATATGCATTCACATGCGAATGAAAGAAATAAATACACGAACGAAAATGGTTAAACACCCACACAAACACACGCACACACAAACAATAAATACACACAGCTAGTGTAAAAACGAACGTAAGCAAACAGCAAAAAAAAACATACACGAAATAAAGAAATATAAATAAATTTACCAAATAATCGAATGTCAAGAGATTGTACGCGATTCCATGTTTTCGTGAATAGTTTTGCTGAACGGCCACAAAAAATGATTGAGCTGAAAAGAAGACCGGTAACCAATAGATGCGAGGCGAACCATTTTCAATCCATGCCTTTGGTGAAAAAGAAACAAGTGCCAAGTAGAAAATAGAGAGAACAGAAAGAGAGAGAGAAAGAGAGAAACGAAGACAGTCTTAATATAAACATACAAAATGGGGAACAATTTTCGTTTTATAAGCTAAGCCTTTTTGCAAACTCGATTTTGCTATTTCTGGGCCCTCTTATTCAATGTGTGTGTGTGTGTGTGTCTGTGTGTGTGTGTGTGTGTGTGTGTGTGTGTTTGTAAATTCTATCTTCTTATGTAATCGATAAATCTTGTATAAGCTCATCGAAAGCATCAGATTTCATTTCACTCTACATAATAAATATGCTGCTGGCTGCCTGGCTGCCTTGAATGGCTTCTGTTTTCGCTTGTTCTATGCAACTAATTAATCGTCCATTGTATATTTATAATCACCTGGAAAAATTGAATCCTTTGTTGCAAGTCCTTGATGAAACTGGCAAGTGATTTCAGGGTTGGATACGATTTCATTAACCAGGCATCGGGTATTTTCGAATTAGTGATCGCCATAGCAACGGTTTCTATAACACGCGACAGTATCACTCGGCCTGTTTGGTGTGTGCATGGTAATCAAAAACAAAAGGGGAGGAAGAGAAAAAATAACGGTAACGAACACAAAAGCAGATATATAATTTAGAGGCAACAGAAAACAAAAATCGATTAATTTGTTGTCGTCTTGTCTCACTTTGCCTATTTTGTGCAAATTCAAATTAAACAATTTGTCATAATGCTTGAATTGTGCTGCTGAATTGATAATCGAGATAAGCGTTGACACTCCTGTGTGACACTTTGTCTCCATAGTGTAATTCAAACAACAGTGAACAGCCGATAAAATTCTTGAGAAAATGTTTTACAAAAGTTATTCAAAATCTGAAGCGCGAGCATTCGACCATCTATACGATCCAATCTATACGACTGGCAACTATCGCGATGTTCAACGAGAAAATTCGATTGCTTTGACAAAGACCGCACCACTCAATATTTACACAAATTTCAATTCAATGTTCTCGGAATTACCACAGCGACCATCCAGCTACAGTGTGCTACAGCGGAATCAATTGCCGAGAACGCCTGAAATTAATGGTACTTTCGATTTTCCTTCTTTTAGATCTGTATTGTCTGAAGTGTTGGGCTTCATAATCAATTTATTCTTCATTTGTTTGGGTTTTTTTCGGGACGGGTAAAAAGGTTCAAATCAAAGACATGATAATCATTACGCATCGGGACGCAATAGAGCGAAATTTTTTAATATTCCTCTTAAAAACACTGCTACAAAAAGTGGTCATGTTCATTTAATGCAGCAGCCAACTGATGATATCAAGATTAGTGAACATGTGGCAACGGCACCAAAATCTCAACCAAAAACAAAATCAATCAGTTGCCAAACGATTTATCGTGAGCAATCAGCTCAAACAAAACCATATTTACCGCAAATTCATTATCGACCGGGCGTTGAGAAAACGGAACTATTTCAAGTGGACAGCACAATTGATATTGATTCACCGCTTGGACTGTCTGAAATCAAAGCAATTAATCGACGACGAAAGCGTTTGGAATGCGAGAAAATTCTTAATCAATGCGATGGCACAACGATTGATGAGGAAAAACGTAATATATTTGAAACACTGGAATGGGAAGAATGGCTAACGCGAGAAAATGACATTGAAAATACGCAAACATTGCGCTTGCACACGGTTGAAGAGATGCTAAAGCAACGCGACAAACTATTCGAAATTGATTCAATCAAAACCATCGATCATTCGGTTAATCGACTTAACAATGAACATAAACGGAAAATTGAAAACATCAAGTGAGTAATTTAATTATGAGCTGGCGATGTAATTCGATTTTAATTCATTTATGACATTTAAATAATGGACATTTTCTCTTCATTTTTTTTTTGCAAATTCATAGCAAAAAATATGCGCGTTCCATTCGAAAGTTACGGAAATTCGTGTATCAGCAAACAAACGATGATAGTGAGCACTCAAATTTGATTGATGCCATTCACAAAGTGCGTCATGGGAATATAAATAATAATGCAATAATGGGTGGCTCACGTAAATATGAAATGGCATTAAGTCGCATTGAAAAGGTGGGCAGTTTTACCGTGAATTATGAACAAACGATACAAAATACAAAGACTGCAATGGATAAGCCAAAAAAAGCCGTTTGTGAAATCATGCCCGGATTCCTAAAAGATAATAATTTGCGAATCGTTTATGAAGCACTCAAAGTAAGTTCTTTAGTAATTTGCAAATTGCAAAAAAAATGCCATTTGTTCATCGTTTTATGAAAACAAATTTTTTCGCCATTTACTTTTTGCTTTTTTGCCTCCTGAATATTTTCATTTGTTTGATTGAAACAGGCTTATCGTTTACAACAAACAATTCACGATGCAATTTCCAGTAAGCTTAAATCAATTGATAGATTCCGTGCAACAGCAACGAATGATGAAAAAATCACTGTAAAAATGTCCACACTTAAAACAAAAATCGCCGAAATGCTAACAATTCTGTTGCATTTGAAAGAGCTACTTCAAAATATTCCGCACATTTCTATTGATTCATTTTTGGATTTATTGACGCATAAATTCAATATGATTCAAACTGAATGCACGTTAAATGATTTATTGAATGAGAACATACAAAAGGTGGTGTCAACGCATTTCGATACGAATATTTATAAACCGCTGAACGATGACTTTTCAACGGTCTATTTGAATGACATTTTACGGCGTTGCAGTGAATTAAAACAAGAGAAAACCATTGAAAGCGATGTCGATGATGTGGAAAATGTGGTGACAAATCAAGTGGTTCGAGATGTGATGTGGCCCGATATTATGAATCGTTTGGAAAATTACTTGGACCATAACAAACAAATCATCAAAGTCGATTTAAAGTGTTTAACATCCGAAGAAGAGGCAATGGTGGAGAGCGTACGAAACGAATGCGTCGAAAGTATTATCGATGATTTATTTCAAACTAAGCAACACTAAATTCCATAAATCTACTATACCTTGAAATGCATCCAGCACTTGCACGGCATCGCACCTTATGCAGTTCAGCAATTGATTATATTGTCGCACTTCTTGCTGTAATACCAGATTCAACGAATCGCTATCTGAATTCGTGGTGGGAAATTTCTCGTTGACTATTCTCAAGTCAAATTCATTGGGTAAGGCTTCCAAAATGTCTTTCACCGTATTCTGCAAGCGTTCATTCTCCGATGATCTAAAGGAATAATCCTGTTTGAAGAAGAAGGCGCGTAAAGAGAAAAAGGAAAAAAAAACTCTTTAGAATTAAATCGAAATTGGATTAACTTGAAAAGTATCTCGACGCCAGAAAAGTCAAAGTTCTGCTTGAAAAATACATAAATGTCAAAGGGAAAATTCATGAATGTAAAAACAAATTCGTTTTCTCCTTCTCCATCACTTTCTTTCGTTATAATGAAAAGAAAAAAAAATAAAGTTCAAGGTCTAACCTGTGCTAATGCAACATTTGCAATCAAAAAGCTCGTTTCATTTTTCTCTTTAAGAACATTGGCATTTGGATGTAGTCCGCAAATGGAAGCATCACATTTATCGTCTAGACCTTTTATATGTGTTATAATCGAATCAATTTTCGAATAATTTGGTGGAAAGTAGGCTTCAATTTGCAGTGTGTTATTCGTTAATTTTCCGTTTCCATTGCACATTTCACGCGAACAAAATTGTTGAGTGAGAAATTTCAGGCATCTAAGATCACACAAGTCATTCATATGACCTCCATAATTACATTCAGCCAGTAATGTTTGTAAAGTTTCAAATGGAATGCTATTAAATGCATTCAAGTATTCATAAAATTGATAAATGCTCATGAAAAGATCCGTGTCATTGAAATCATACGAACGATTCCATCCAATTGAATCAAAATTACGTCGTTCTAAAATCGCACCATGAAAGAAGCTCAACGAATAAACTAACGCTTTTAGCTGGTCAGGATGTTTATTTTCATCGATCCAACTGTCGCTAGCAACCGGTTGACTTGTAAATGTTCGTTGTAGAGTATCTCGAAATCGTTTTGGTGGTTCGTTGACTAGTTTCACTGATCCCTGAATTATCGACAGTGGAAAAATGGATGTTGAATTGGTTGTAAGCCATAAACGAAAGTCCGGATTGGTTGTATCTGGTGCTAAATTATCACAAATACGTTCGAGTGTCGTCATCCAATCAGCAGCCAAATGGCAATTTTCAAGAATCACCCAATAACCCGATTTAATTCCATCTTCCACCAATTTTATTGCCGATGAATTCTGCTGTTGACCCATCGACAGTGCTGTCAATCGATTTTGCTCGATTAATTGCGTCTCGGCCAGTTGTCGTATGCTTTTTATTGGATCATAATTTGATGATAAAATAAAAAGCAATGGCTTACAACATGTTGAATCGGCAAATGCTGATGCCAAATCGAATGCAGGCGATTCCGTAAATTCAACGCCTAAAATCTCACATATGTACGGATGCAAAGCGACAAGCAATTTGGTTGGCTGAAAGCAACGGAATAGCAATAATTGTTGAAATGTTGTCAAATCGAAGCGATAAAAATCAGTTGGAAAATTAACGTCATTTGATTCAGTCTGTTTGGCATAATTTTGCCACTGTAATTCATTTTGTGTGAGATTTTCCATGAGATCGGTGAAACCAGCGATGGTGGAAAGCCTGCAAAAAAAGACATTACCATGTTAGATGTCGAATTTTCAAATAGCGCATTATAAATGGCATTCGATGTTACAATAAAAGTTCATGTGTGTTCTTGCTTAGTTCAAAATTGGAGACCGAAAATAGAAAAATATTCGCTATAAATGGATTCCCATTTGATAGATTCTGTTATTGAAACGATTCAAATTTTGTTCCAAAAAAACTGTTCAGTTGTTCGAGCGCATTGACTCTTACAAATTCGAACAATAAATATACGAAAATTTCATGGCATGTCAAATTCCAATTGGAATTCAAAATGTTTGACCTGTTCGATGTGTAGAGTGCAAAAGTTTTTCAAACTGTTTAAATTCAACTATTTTCAACTCTACGTAACTCAATTTATCTTGCTGTTTGAAAAAGAGAAAAGAAAACTGTATTGCCAAAGTTTTTTTTCGAATTCACCTTTTGATTGCTGTCCATGTCTGGTTTGAGATCCAATCGGGTTTATTTTGATCGTTGTCGAAATCGTCATTCTTCATTTCGTCGCCTGAAAATAGGAACGTCCATTCTTCGTTGGTGGTATGTTTGTCAGCGATACTGATATTTTTGGTTAAAAGTGTAGAAAAAACGATTTTTTCCTGTGGAATGAGATTCAATAAAGTTCGTTTGGTGTTCAACAACAGACACAATAATTGTACATGACAAATGGACCATTTTACCTTCTCTTGAAGACTTCGACAAAGTTTCGTATAGATGAAGTACGTAAAGTATTTTTTCAAATCTTTAATACGCTGTTGGACATCGTCGACTTTGTCCGTATTATCGATGGCTGATGTAAGATGACCCACAAACCATGACAAACTATATTGATACATTTGATTTATGTGCATCAATTCATCTAATGAAAATAAATTAAAGCAAATATAGGTCAGTGTCATGCAATCATGTCTCACCATGAGCCACAAAGCACATGTGAGCTAGGCCTGCAATGGGGTCTTACCAATGGTGAAATAGATAACAGCCGCATGAGCGGCCAATGGTTTGTATGCGGTGCGTGTTACATCAATTTGCTTCTCAGTTACTTTTGAAACGCTGATTTTCTCCAGCAATTCATTAATTTGAATTTTTGCCGTGCTTATCATCATTACGGCTGCATCATTCTCCAATAAATTATCATCGGTCGAAAGTGTGTCAAGAATTTTATTTTCCTCGTTGATCAAAGTGCTTCAAGATTAAGATAAAGTGAGTCAAATGGAATGGCTTGATTGAGAGTGAAAGCTTTCGATTTATACCGATTTGTATCCACTTTCAATGATAGAATTTGATTTTTTTCGGCTTCTACATCGGGCCGATCACGTGACACAGTAACACCAAGCAGATGTGATTCCATGCCGGCCGAACTTACACGAAAGTCTAAAATTGCCACTTTCGCAGACACTTCAGCTGGGTAATTGGGTCTCGCCAATTTCGTTGTTAAATACATCCTACAATTAAAATTCATTTGTATTCATTTGGTGCATTTTCACATTTATCAAAACGAATCGAACGAATTGTTCACATATTTCTTACCTGAATGCATCATTATATTCAACAATGCTTTCGCCCAATTTGATATGACGTGAGCCGCTCTGTCGGAATACTTCTTTCATTAAAACGGATTCCATAATTGGTTCCAATTCAAGGCCCACATTTTCAAGCAATACTGGTAATCCATATTGAATAGCATTCTCTAGAACACGCAAATAATCTGGCTGACTTAATTGAATAATGCACAGGCGATTTTCTTTTTCCACATTCTTAATCCATTTGTTTGCGAAACCTTGTGGATCTATAATTAAAGTCCAACGGCGAGTATTTCTAAAAAAAATAATAAGAAGATTGACATGTAAGCCCAATCTCAGGCAGCACACAACTTCAACAACACTTCAACTCAACTGTAAAATAACCGCATTTTCAATTGCAAAACGATTATCTGGCAGCCCAAATACATTCCATGACTTCACTTGAACCTTCTCCGCAAAAATATTCTCCACTTTAAAGTCTCTTTAGACGAACAAAAAACAACAAATTGAAATTAAATGAAAAATAAATAAATTGAATAACAATCGTAATCCTGACTTTTCCGCACTGATATGAAAATCGGTGTAGCTCTCAAACAATTAACTCTTCAACCAATCAATAGAAATTGCACTGGTTTTGCCAAGAAAACGAAAAAAATTGTCAAAATTTAAATCAGATCAGAGACCTTTTACTCAAGCGCGATGGAGTTTGGTTTTCGAGGCAAAATCAATATTTTTCCTAAGCACAATTCATGTGCGGCAAAGTAAAATGGAACGATTGAATGAAATGACCTAGGAAACGACTTGTGTGTTGAATTTATCTGAAGAGGCATTTAAAAAAAAAAAAAAAATCACTTACGGGTCACAGTACAATCCAAGTGAAGTGCATTTTTTAATCCAACTGTGAATCTGTTTGCATCGATACGGCTCGGTAAGCTGTCCCAAATAGGCAACAATTCCACTCGAAATAAGTACATCACCAATCAGATATTTGGATTTTATTTGTAGATTTTCCATTGCTTGTTGCCAACGCTCTTTCTCTCCACCAAGTGCGGCAACTATTTCAGTAGCACGCTGTAAATGTTTGCTGCATCGTTCATGATCCGATTTTAAGCTCTCAAAATTATCTTTCTCGATTTTCAATTGCTTTTGCAAATCACTCAAGTTGTCTTCCAACAAACGAAGCTCTTCAATTTTCGTATTTAATTGTGCCAACGACGCATCCCGAATTGTTTCCGCTTCTTTCAATTCATGGCGTTTGGGTAGCGCTATTTTTGCCGCTCTATCATATTTCACAATGGCAATCACCCATTTGCACAGCTGTTCACATGCCACCGAAATCAATTTGATTTTTTCCACATCAAATGCATCATTTGTTAGCACTTTTTCTTGTAATTTTTCACTGATGTGATCCGAAATGTCGTCTTTTTCGTATGTCAAGAGATACTCAACATATTTTGGATCGTTGAGCATTTTTTTTGACAACGACCAATAATCTTCGATGCTGGCATTCAATTTTTCGGGTTTGATGTCGCGTAAAATACAAATCGCTTCCATCACCACCTTCACTGGCATTGGTGGATTTTTCATTGTTCGCACCGATGCCAAATCGGCTGGTGTTAGCGTTGTTAACGCTTCTTCAGCTTCTTTCATTTGCGGCAGCACATCTTCCATAATATTTTTACAATGCTCCGCTAAATCATTTGCTTGTGCCGATTGATCGGAAACCATAAGCTCATCTTTTTTCACAATTTCACGTTGCTCGTCGACTGCCTCCTGTGCCGTTTGCACATCAGACACTTGCTTTGCCACTTTTTCAGCAGCAATTTTGCATTGCGGCTCAAGCACATCGATTGACACCTGCATCGTTTCCATTTGTTCGGCTGATTCGTCAACACGTCCCAAACTGATGCGATACTTTTTCTCCAGCTTTTCCGATTCCACTTTTTTCTTTAGCAATTTTTCTTTGAATATATTTATCGATTCGACGAATGTCATTGGCGGTATATAAATTCGATGATGATGTTGCACGTAAAACTGTTCGGTTAGTGCCATTGTGCTGGTGAAAAATTCCATAAACATTTTGATAACGGCCGTTTGCTGGGCTTCGGTTAAAAATTCAAAATCATCGGCCAAAAAACGATGTGAAACGGCTTGCAATGCATCGTCAGGCCATTGATGAAACCAGTCCAATGTGCATGCATTTAAAAATGATGGATAATCACGAATAATTTCATGAAAACGATTGCCAGCCGGTGACATGCACACAATTATGTGCAGCTGCTCTCGTATCATGCTAACAAACAGTTCGTACAATGCCTTTGGTGAGCCATCCGTTTGTACTGATTTATCGCGTTGTTTATCAATTGCTAGCATTTTTTCGCAAATTTCTTTAATTTCGTCCGTGTCAAACAATCGCAACACTTCACCCAACTGCAACAGATTGCTAATATCGTCCAAAAATGCAATGTCTTTGATTTGTGCATCGGTGATGAGGAAAACACCATGTGATTCGGTTGAGCTAACTTTTAATAGCATCGCTTTTAAAAATTCTGTCCATTCTTTCGTCGAATAGGTGCGTGTCAATTCGATTTGGAACAGTTCATAGTCCATAATATGAGCGGCCAATCGTGTATAAGACTGTCTTCCCGAACCACCAATTCCAAGTAGCAGCAAATGTGAACGTGGTTGCTTCAAAACACGACAAATCCGAGATAAATGCTCCACAGTGTATCGAAACATTGTTAAATTCATTGGTCGTTTTGACATGTTATTGAACTCAACAAGATAACACTCAACAACGTAACGTAGTTCCTCTAAATCTTGAACCTCCAAATAATTTCGAGTATCGGCTTTTGGATTTGTAAAATCGCAGAACATCAACTTACGCAAATCATCCGGTATAATTGGTTTATTTGCGTCGATAAAACGGCTGAAGAGCTCTTGTGGCGTTGTATGCAGCTCAGTTTCAACCACACGGCAAATCTGATCGAAGAGCCACTTTTGATCGACCACACTAACCAATCGATCACCATAAACTCGACCAATTTCATGTGCCCACAATCGACGCATTGTGTCAATACCTTCAATTGCCTCCGGCACGGAAAGCAATACGCCCTGAACGACTCGAGAAAAATCGCGTACATTGAATTGATAATGTGATTTCGATGGGGTTGGTAGTAGCACTTTTCGTACATCATTGTAAATGGATAACGTTCCAAGAACGATTTCATCGATGCAGGGATCGAATTCTTTGGAAAATCCACTGCAAAAAAAAAATACACAAGTTTGACACGGATTGATTTGAAACACTTGAATTACTTTTCACTAGAAAATCCTATTTACCGCGCATCCAAATGCCACAACACAATTTTACTGAAGATGTATCGAAGTGTTTCATTATCGAACTCATCTACTGAAATGATATTGAAATGCCGCAAAAATCGAGGCGTAACCGTCTTTCCTGAGAATCTTGAAGATAGCATTGAACACATAATCTACAACTCAATTTGAAAAAGATACAAAAAAAAAAATGAACAATACAATTTATCAAATGGCAACAGACAAACGGTATGCATAAAACTATATATTGAAACAATCTGTGAACATTTTGTGAGCAAACTGACCTGTAAATCAATGAGTTTGATGGGCGCTAAATCTTTGTGCTCATACCACATTGAATGATCCATGTACATGCGAAGCAGTTCAACGGCCGATTGTGAGCTACTTTGTTCGTCTGGTTCTGGTAATGATAGGTCATCAATAAAAATAATGCATTTTTTGCCTAAAGGTGGCCCAAACACGCCTTTCCGACGTTTATTCAATCGTGCCATTATGATGTCTTGGACTTGATTTGCTACAGTGCATGCTGTGAAATTCATATTGATTGAAACATAAGCATTCGGATCAATTTTTTTCGATAAATAATCGAGAGCATAAATGGATTTGCCGGTTGCCGTTGGTCCAACGAATAAGGTGGCTTTGCCATGACGCACCAACAAATCGAGCAGTGCATAAACGCGAACCGTTTCTTTAGTTGTAATTATAATTTGATTGACAGGAATGTCACGAGACAATGGCGGTGCTAATGCGATTTCATCGGACCATAACTTCCATTTTCCCTTTCCCTCGCAAATGAATCGATAATCGAATACATTGCCCGCCTTTGGTATTGTAAAAATATATGGTTTTGCTAAACTGGGCACTTTAATTTCAACAGGAATATTGAACTTTTCATGCAGCTCGGGTGGAAAATCTTTTAATAATAGTCCATGAAATAGTTCGGAAAATAATAAACGGCTTGTTACATTCAATGCGCCACCCAATGACCATATACAGGCGAAGAAAAACATCCCTTCGAGTTGAGCTCGAATATCCAGTTCGGTTAATGTTGATACTGTTTTTTCATCATAATAATCATCGAAAAAACATTCGAATAAATTTATTAAGGATGTCACTAAATTTGAATCGGTCGTTGCCAGCATTTCCGTTGCTCCACAATTTCGTATGAAATACAACAGAATCGGACAAAAACGCATAAATAAATTGGTTATTTCTTGCTTATTCACATCTTCAAGTATTTGCGGTAATTTTGCTTTCCACGATTCAAGAAGTGGTCTCCAACCCAACGACGAGGACGACATGTAAATAATACCACAACGAGAAACCTACGAGAGAAGCGAGAAAATAGAAGAAAAGCCGAGAAATAAATTTGATTTCGAAGAAAACGAACAACCGATAATGCTACACCAGAATGAAAGTAAAATAAAAAAAAAGATGGATTTACAATTGCTGGTGAAGCGTCTCTCAGATCCATCGGTTCGAATAAAAGATTCATGGCCGGTTTTAAATAGAATATATCACCCGATACGAGACACAATTTTCGATTATCGTCCAGTACACTGTTAATATTCTCCATCCAAATCGTATCGATTGGCCCATCGAATATTAACCACTTTCTACCATCGCCTGCATTAATAAAATGCTTGAAATTTATTGCTAAAATGCCATCGCGCCATTCATGTGAATTCGAATCGAATACACCGTACAGTTGACCAATCGTAACACTCTTTGGATTAATAATTGTGCATGCCGGTTGACTCTCGTTCATTTCCGTTGAATTTTGTTGCACGATTTCCAAAGCTTTTGCGAGAATTTGATAAGCGGTCGTTTTGCCAGCAAACGAATCTCCAATAATCATTACGCCCGGACGTAATCGCAACATTTCGTAAAGTTGGTAAACTTTTTGCACAAAATAATTTGTTGTATTTATGTTTTGCGCTGAACAAGCATCCAAAATGGCTTGTCTCACGGCCAACGATGGCAACGCCGTCGACGAATCCGTGGGTGTTGTACAGTTGTTGCCAGGAAAAATGTCGCTTAAAATAGACTTCATAAAATGTAGATTTGTTAGTACTTTATCGCTAACGAAACAGATGGCATTTTTTGGTGGAAAAGTTTTCATTTTGATACCTCAAAAATATGAACATCTTCATCGTCTAGCGTACACAAAATCGTTTGCTGAATTATTTCAATAATAATGGTTTCTTCTGATTCCGTTGGTGCTTCGGCGGCTTTTGCTCTTTCACACATCTCCAGGACAATTTTAATGGTTCGCATTCCAAAATCATAATGCGGTTGAGCTATTAGCTGCTCCTTACATAATTGAAACATCGTAACGATTTTAGTCCCTAATGACTTTGCATTTTCGTATCCATGCGATAATAATTCGATTTCGGCTATGTGCTGTAAATCGGGCAACATCATCGATATCGGTCGGAACAGAGTTTTCAGATTGTCACTAAAATGTTCGCAGAAAAGAGCAAGGAAGAGAGAGAGAGAGAGAGAGAGAGAGACAGAGAGCATAAATAAAGCGCAGACAAGCGCCAAAAACGGTCTTTTTTGTATTTTCCAAACAGTTTGTGAAATGTGTTAAATTATGCATACTGTAATTTCTCATGGCAATTCATCGGTTCCAATGAACTGAGCGTCGTAAAAATAGCACAGTTCAAGCTCATCGGTAGCGTTATACCATCGATGATAAAGTTTTGCTGAGCCGACTTTGTTGCTTCTTGAATGGTTTGAATGTAATTCGCCACCACGGACAAAACACACGGTTCGATATGATTAAAGTTGTCAAAGCAAACCCTAAAGTTATCAACCACATAAAATTTATTACGGCATGAACAAAATGTATGCTGAACGCAAAAAGTTGAACAACAAAATTTAGCCGAAAAGGCGACATAGAGAGATAGAGAGATGCATACCATGTACCGCAGGCAGATAAACCTTTGAAAAATTTTCCCATCACAATATAGTCCAAATCAGCGGCACAATTAAACGAAATGCAATATGTTGCAATGGCTTTGGCCAGATCTTTAACAAGTTCGGTTTTTCCAACGCCAGCCTCCCCCTTCAATCAAAAGTGAGTAAATTAATTAGTCTTAATTCTCCTCACATATTCGTAATATATTTTTGGAAATTTGAATGGCAGGACGGCCAACATTAATTTAAAATCAAAACCTGTAAAGCCAATCCGAAATGTTGATTGAGTGCTACAAAAATAGTGCGATAGCATCGGTCAGTCAATGGTGTGATGACCATTCGTGATTTATTTCCAATGTATTCAAAACCATACAGTAATTTCGATAGCAGCATTTTCACTTCGATGGTATTCTCATTAAAATAGTATCGCATTTGACCCATCCAATCAAAGTCATCCAACGATTCGGCATTCTTTTCAATTAAACGATTTAAAATGTTTTGCGCTTGAATCAAAAGAATCAACAAACTTCGGAAATTCAATCGATTCCCAGGCGATAAATCCCGTCGAAGCAACGAAATAGTTTTTTCAATTTGATTTTCCAATTTATTGGATGTTTCGATGAATGAACATTTTGTGCTGTTGCCATCCAATAATGCTGAGTCTATCTCTTTGGTAAAGTTTAACAGGAAAGTTGTATGAACCTTCAAATGGAAATGAATTCAAAGGAAAAATTGCGATTTGATTTCGTGTGTTAGTTTTTTTGTCGTTATCTCGCTTGAGAAAATTGAAAGGAATGTGTGCTGATGCATACAAATTGTCCAGGACATTGGCAAATCCAGGCGCTGAATTCTTCAGTTGTGTAGCTTTCAAAAGCATCAAAGATTTGTGAAAGAACCGTATCTTTCATTATGCGCTCCAATTCGAGAAGCCATTTTTCCACTTGGCCGCGTGCTTTTGCTGTCGATATTGTTTGTGTTAATTCAACCTCTTCACCCTGTGCAGCAAATTTTATTGGAGAAATGATGCAGAGAGAGAGAGAGAGAAAGAGACAGAAAATAACATCACATCATTTTATATTAAAATTGTTGTTGAGAAACAGAAAAGTCAATTTGAGTGTTATTTACATAGGATGACTTCATAACAGCCACTTCGAGCATGTCGGTGAATGTCAATGAGGTGATTCCATCGAAACACTTTCGAAGGTGTAGTTGAACTTGTGTTGGATCTTTAGTTTCGGCTAAAATTTCCAATAATCCATCGTTTGATAGAAAATAAAATCGTGGAAAATAGAGGCGTTTCTTTTCCAGATACTGAAAATGTACAAGATGAATGCAGAGAATACATGTTTAATTAGATTGCCGGTGAAATAGAACAGATGAAGCGTTACGGTATGTAGTCCTTTTTGAATAATTTCGAGCAAACTGAAAGCCTTTTTCAGTTTTTCCGACATTTTATCAATATCAACGACTGACATAACGGCCGGATCTAAATGAACTTGTTTCATAAGCTCTTTCCAAATTTTATCCACCGCACCAAAGCGACGACCTTTGAACAAACACGGTAAAAATTATCTGTGTTCAGAGCTGAAAAACATGATATTTTTGCATGAATCGTAACCAAGATCGTAACTATACCTTCTTCAGGCATTTGCTGTTGGATATCCGGACTTGAAAATATTGGCTCTAAATAGATCCAAGTGGCTTGTACACGTAACCAATCATCTAAAATCTCTTGCAGCAATACCAATTTCGATTCCCATGATCTGCAAAAAAAATGTATGCTCGTTAGAAAAAGACCTTCTTTGTGTGTGTGTGTGTGAATGTGCAATCATTTTAAATCTGTGTTTAATGAAGCGTACAAAATCTCCGTTTCGAATGGTTTGATGTACGGTGAATTTTTCATGGTTTGTGTTTTAATGATGTGATCATCAAGCAACGTTTGAATATCATTAACGCCGGCCAAAATGTGTGTGCCCGTATCACGATATTCGTTGACAGAAAATTCAATGCCTTGCCATTCAACAATCATATTGCTCATTGCCAATTCGAGGCCATTTTCTTTGGTTGCGCTTTGGCTTATCTTTTCAAAGCGTGCCAAATAATCTTCTAATCCAAATTCGATAATCTTTTCAAGTGTTAGTTCAGCTGAAACAACAATCGGAAAGCCAACCATTTCGGATATTTGTTCCCAATGTCGATTTTTCATGCCTGGATTGCCAAGTGTCTGAATAATTGGCATATTTAGCTTAAATTCATCGATAATTGTCTTGATATCCTCCGCCAATCGTCTAGATTGTGGATGCTCTTCGAAACCCTGACTTAATTTCAATAAATCATCATAAATCGTTTCAATGCTTTTAGCTATGTCGACCGGATCAAATGAACCGACTTGACTTTTTAACCATAAATCACGTTTTTCGATAAAATCCTGTCCGGCATCGAACAGTTTTTTGTATGGCATTAATTTTACGTGTGTCTGCATTCGCAATGGATATTCGGATAGTGGCCAACCAAATGACCGTTCTTCTTCGTTTATTCGTTCGATTTTTTCGAGTGCGGCCGTTAAACGAGCATCCAACACATTTGCTTTACGTTTGTATTTTGCCACAAAGGTGATGTCACCCCAATTTTCATATTCCAATAGTTGCTCCCAGTATAAATCCAAATCCCGACGAAACTGTTCAATGCGTTTTCTCAACAGCTCTTGATATTCGATGGTTTTTTGGTCGACAATTTGTTGATTTTGTAGAAAAACAGACGGCATTTTCAAATACCATTGAAATGTTATGCTATTCTGTTTGATTTCCAGCGGTGAAAAAATGGTTTGATCCATCAACCATAGAAAGTGATCCAAATTCTATTGAAAAATATTTAACAGGTTTTATTTGCACAGCATTAAAGTACTCACATTTATTCGATATAAACTCATTGATTTCTGTAAACTTACCAATTTCAATCTCTTTTCCATTTCTGGTATGACATCGGCTTGAGTTTTCTCCGCATACGCTTTCGAATTCATTAGTTCGGCTGTATTTCTGGGTACGGTGAGTGCTTGCTTCGATATCACTTCATATTCACTTTGTAGTTGTGCCATATCGGTTTGTTGTTCAGCCACCATTTTCGTTAGCAATTCCGTTTGCATGCATTTTGCCAGCAATTCAAGTGTATCGATAAGTGATGTACGATGAAATTCATAAAATCCAATCGAAATGATGCCCCAAATATTCACCGAAATTTCATATTCCACGTCATTGTAATGATTAATTAGTTCGCAATACTCTTCAAATGCTGGATTTGTATTCATGAAATTAAAAATTTTATCGGCATCGGCACCATTCATCAAATCAATATAATCATCAAAGTCTTGGAGCATAAGCTCCGGTACGATACGTTCTTCGTCTAAAATATCGGTAATTTGTGCACGACATTTCTCAATGACATCAGCCGATATAATTGGTTTTAATAGTGCATTTCGTTTCGGTAAATCCGGAAAATGTTCCATTTGCGTTTCAATGCGTTGAAAATTCTGTACGGCTGCCAATATACTCTCAACAATGTGCAATATTTCCGTATGAATTTTAACAAATGTGGGTATGAACACAAGCCGATCCTCATCTTCGAGCAACACATGCAAACGAATTCTTGGATTTGATCTATTTTTCATGAAACGTGCAAATATGTTGAGACTACGTACGGCAATATCTTGTAAGCACTGTGTCATTTGTGAAGCCACACAATCGAAAAATCGATTTAATGCTCTCGGTTTTGCTGTGTCGGGCATCAATTTTCGCTTAATGGCTGTGGCAAATATCAATTTCAATGCATCATACCACTTTGTCGACAGAATTTCTCTCGTATCCTCAATTTGCTTGTTTATCGTTGTCTAACAAATATAAATTAAAAATGATTGAGCTTAATTAGAGTTAAGCATTTAATATTTGATGGCATATTGAAACCGAAACGGGTACATATTCCCTGTGACAATTGATCGGGCGAAGGGACGAGGGGAAGGAGTGAGGACGAGGTGAAGGGAGTGTAGAATTAAATGCCACAATACTCACGATAAATTCAACTAAATCAAATGCTCCGACATGACGAAGCAGTTCGTCAGCGTTGATAAAGCTGATTTTCGTGTACGTTGTTTGCCACAGCGATAGCATTTGTCTGAGACATGGAGTGATTGCATAGAGATTGCGGCTAATTAAACGACGATTCACATGAATTCTATAGCACACAAAAACAAAAGCGAGAGAAAAAAAAGAGACAGAAAAATGGAAGAGAAAGAAAAAGGGGAGCGAACAGAGAGAAAATCACATGAAACATTGTAACACATCACACACAATTATTATATCAATAAAACAATCTATTACAAGTGAGCATGAAGCTTGCCAATTTCCTTTATTTCGTGTCGTTCCCGAGACGATTTCACATTACGATTGCATGAATCATCCAGCGATTTACCCAAAACAAAATCAACGACGGCCTTTTTCGATACAAAAATGTACTCGGTTTTAATTTCATCGACATTCACATCAATAATACTTTGCCATTTTGTTAAACGCTTCGGAACCAAACGGATAATCCTTTGGAGTATACAAAAGCAATGGAAAATGTATAGAAAAACACACACACAAAAAAAATGCCATCAACAATGAATTTATATATCTATTTTAATGGTGTAAATTAAAATTGTTTGCTTACTTGTTCAGCATTCGCTTTGTCATGGGCGCTATGTGGCTTGTATCGATGCCATGTTTTATGTAATAATAGTATCGCAACAATTGCCGCTCTTTGGCATTTGGAAATGTATCATCGGTTTGGTCTTCACCATCTTTCGCCACAATGAGCGAGACTAACGTTTTACGAAATTCTTCGCGTTCCGCACGCATTTTTGTGTAGGATGGAAATTCTTTTTGCAACAAAAATAAAAAAAAAACCAATCAACCAATATTAGCAACCGATAATATATTACCCGTTCTCGCAGAAAGAATGAGAGACAGTCTATAGAAATTCATCTTGTGTGTGTACAAAAAAAAAATGTGTTTTCAATGAAAAATTACTTCGTTTCCTCGATTTTTTTGCATTGTTCCGGAAATTGAGTTTATGGTATTTTCGAAGTTCAGGCGGCAGAGGCGGCATACAAGAAGCTCCTTTGCACAACGGCCTTGCTGTTGTCAACTTGTCGAATTCCAAACGAAGGCGCCTTGTTAAGAATTCCGCATTCGCTTTTCGATATTTTGGATCCCGATGTAATGCAGTAAATACTTTGGGCCTTTCACTTGGACTCGAACCACTGGCTTCTGCGTTATCCTTTAGCCGTTTGTCCATTTTTAGTTTAAAATTAAAATTCACCAGAACATGGATTACATATTACCCATTGAATGATTTAGATATTGTTTGATAAACAGACAACAAATATCCATAGATACGGAAAACGGTTGCGCATTTTTGCTACATCAACAAGTTTCTTAAAAACATTTCTTTTTTGCAAAATATTCATTATTCTCTAATCAAATATTTCATTTTCGATCAAATAAATGATTCCAATTTTATTTTTAGCGAATATTGGTTCGGAAATTAATTAATAACTTTCAAGAATGAGATTTTTAAATTGAATAGCGAGACGATTCATTCATTGAATGCACCATTCTGTGTATTTGAGGGTATTGAACGTATCCAATACAAATGTCACTCGTCTTCATTTGACATGTGTTTTTGATGTTTAGACTTTTTTCACATTTCCAGGCTAACCAACAATTGATTGCCATTATAACATTTCGTCATATTTTCAGTTGTTGCAATAGTGAATTTAACTGATTTATTTTACACACTAACTTTGTGTCATTGCATTGTAATTTGACAAAAATAAAATTGGAATAAATAAAAAAGAAACATTAAATCACAATGTTTTGCAGACAATTTGTTCGTCAATCATTAAGTAATATACGTTTTTATGCAACTGAAAAAAGTCCGTTGGCATTGCTACGAAAAAAGACCGGCTACTCATTTGTGAACTGCAAAAAAGCATTAGAATTGCATAACAACGATGTCTCAAAGGTGTGTGTATAAGACGTTGAAACATTCTCTTATGAAAAAACAAAATATATTGATACAAAATAAACATTTTCAGGCAGAACAATGGCTAAAAGAACAAGCGCAAGCATTGGGTTGGGCAAAAGCAACAAAATTGGAAGGACGTGAAACTGCACAGGGACTGGTTGGTGTGATTTTAAATCAAACCAAAAATATTGGCGCCATGATTGAAGTGAATTGTGAAACCGATTTTGTCGCACGCAATGATAAATTTCAAGAGTTTGTAAGCCTAGCATCACGTGCATGTTTAAAATATGTCGCAGATTTGCCACAAATTGACCTCGTCTCACGAACCGAATTCCAATCGGAAGCATTGAAAAACTTAGTAAGCTGCAATAATAAAAAATTGTCCGATGAAATGGCATTGATGATTGGTTCAGTCGGTGAAAATGCACAATTCAAACGTGCCATTTGCTTTAAAGCACCACCATCCATTCAATTGATTGGAATGTCATATCCATCGCCAACAAATAATATTGCAGGAGATGATGAGGTTCAATGCGGAAGTATTGGTACAATTTTGGGCATTCGCAGTCCAACTGAAATCACAGACGAATTGAAAAAGAATCTTTGCTTGCAAGTCATTGGAACCAACCCATTGAAAGTCGGCCATAAAGAACATGATAAACCAGCCAAAGATGTTGATGATGAAACTTGCTTGATTTATCAGGAATACTTATTTGACACCACTATCAAAGTTGGACAATTGCTTGAAGACCGACAAATCGAAATAGTCGATTTTCAGCGATACAAATGCGGTGAAAATGTGGACAGTGAAGAAAATATTACAGCTAGAGCAAATAATTAGAAAACAACCACTATATGTAACACTATTACCTATTCAATGTAATAACATAAGTTATCCAATTCAGTAAATAAAATGTAATTTTGTCGTTTCGAATTCTAGAATTTTGAAATCTAAAAATTAATTTATTTTTTATATATGTTTTTATTATGTTATTGCATTTCAAATGAAAACTTCGATATTATGAATGATTGAATATAAATAAAGTACTTTCTGCTTAACTATAGCTGTGTATAGCTCCAAATTAGCCGTAATCTACAAACAAACAGAAAAATCATTTAACCAGAAAGCATTCAAATGAGTCGGAAAATATTTATGTTCTGAGTGTTGCATGTTTTGTTTTCTTCAGCAATCATGACTTATTTAAGAAAATTGATAAACAAACAAATGAAATAGTCATTGATTGCTGTTTATTTATTCAATGATGATAGATATTGTCATAAGGATTAATCCTTTGGCTAATATTGATCAAATGCAGCACTATCAAACGCATTGGGGCATGGATATTCTAATCCGCTTATAACCTGCAATTTATCCAATTAAATTTTCATACTGTCATACTGAGTCTCATAATCGATGAATTGTGCACGTTGTGCACGTTTGCTGCACGCAATATATGTCTTCTGCAATTATTATTAGCTATCACAAATGTACATTCAACATTGCAGTGCAACATTGCAGTGTTTAATTTGTATCAAATAAATTGACATCAGTTTTTGAATTTGTAAATGCTTTATTTTCAATAACAAGATATGTGTAAAACGGAGCTTATGCGGAATCACCAATTCAAGTCGAGGCACATTATTTCAATAGAATTGTATAGCCAAACTTTGTAGAGCTACTTTCTATGAAAGATTATAAATTTAGAAGCATTTCATCGGAAACATTTATTGATTTATTCTCCGAGTTGTTTGTATAAGATTGGAACATAATCATCCCATTTTGCTTGATAGAAATTTCCAGCAATTGGATTGCCCAAGTTGTATTTTTCAGCAAATTTAGCAATTTTGAATCCGCCACGATTTTCACCGCTGGTGTTTGGTAGACGAGCTTCATCGAAGTTGAGTTTACCATTTTGCTTGTAGATCAAGAAAACGTAACGATGCAAACCGGTTCCTTCTGGTGGGCCAGCGCCAATATAGTCGGACAAGACTTCACCTTTGCTAATATCTTGGCCGGGAATGTTGCCAACCAACCAATGATGCCACTGAAAATATCAACAAATATCATATCATTAAACAAATGTTTTGGTGGTTGTGGTTTTTATGGCCCATTTTACTTTGAATGTCTTATATTTGTAGATAAAAATAAATTGATAATGTATCAAAGGGAAACCAAATTCGGTTTCGTTATGGGAATATTTATCATGGTGTATGCGGTTTATTTGACTATCACTAAAATTAAAATCAATCGTGATATATTGCAAATGATGTTTTAAATCAGAAATGAAAATTCATGTTGGAATCAAAAATTGCACACAAAAATATATGACAACGTGGAAATATAATAAAATGCAATTAATATTTATATTAATATGAATATAAATATAAAAAGGAATAACAAAATAGCAAAAAATCAAATCAAATAATATGAAACTAACCTCACGGAATTTTGGATCTTGACGTGATGGAGCATCTGGATCAGTCTTGCATAAGGTGTACAATGCTGATGGATCTGCATTCCATTCGACTTTTGGAACATCTTTCACTTGAGTCGGTGTTAATTCATTACCTTCATTTGCTGAAACACCGCTCACAAATGTGACCTTTGCAAGTTCAGTCGGTGCAACTGGAATGACATCGGGAACAATATTTTCTTTATCCATTGTTTTATTTACTGCGTAACAACGAATTGCGACTGATTTGATCAAGTTTCTCGAAAGAACTGAAGCAGATGATAGCCGGCTTGCGAACATTTTTAGTCTGTACGAAATGCAAAATTGAATTTTTTTTATCTCCACACATACACATTCAGTGAACTTCACACATATTTCTAGATGTGCCCTCTGTAAATATCACTCGTGTAGACTTTTTTCGATGTGGCAAACATTGAAAGGTTTTTGCATTTGAGTTTTCTAATTGGAATGATCTGTCCGGTGGAATTTTTTTGCTAAATATCTATGAATCAAAAATTTTGTATTTTAAAACTGAAAAATGTTTGCGCATTCAAAATGAAATCTGAGCAACAGAATAGAAAATAAAGTGAAAATTTAAAATGTATAAAAAAAACTATACGCAGTTCATTTCATCGTCAATTGGTGAATGAAATCAAGACAATTGCAACGTTTTCATATATTTCCATTGGAGATTTCTGTATGCTTCAATGACAGATTCGATTGTATTTTGACAATTGATTTGTTGAAGCTGTAAAACAGCGCGCGAAACTTTGTTGTTACACTCACAAAAATAGTTATATTTATTCATTAAAAATGTTGTTTCCAAATGAAAATTCCAATAAAAGATCCGAAAATGATTTTCATCGTTTGTCGACGGTAAAATTTGTTGATTCATCCGGTCGATTTCAATTGATGGAGAAAAAGAATGACTACAGTAAGCAATTTGCACACATTTATGCAAGACGACTAGATCAAATGCGTCCACTGCTCATGGAAAGGGCATTGGAAAAATGGGGTGAGTAAATAAAACAACTAAGCAACTATGAGGACGTCATGATGGCATTTAATAAATAATTAAATGAAATTTTATTCGATTCATAAATCTTGCAGGTGATAAATATCCAATTAAGAAAATGACTGATTTGCGTGAAGACAATCTAGAGAAGTGCATCATCGTTGGCACCACTTTTGTTCATCAAAAACTGAAGCCGAGCATTTTACGTGAAATCTCTGAAGAAACACAGCTGGCACCGCAGCCAGTTCGACAACACTTTGCCGATGAATCTGATACATTAGTTTTGGAGGACGAGGTGCAGCGTATTCAGTTGCTGGGTGATGTGCCAGCTCACAAATTTGTTACAGGCATTGTTTTAGCCGTTTTAGGTAAGTTTGAACCATTTCAATTGACAAATTCAAATTATTTTGAGATAATTGAAATTAATTGGAGAACCAAATCCGCTCTTCAAAAGAGACGAAAAAGACTACATTTTAATACAATTATCCATATTTTTTTGCCGAACCTATATGCGATTGTCGCTCAGGGACTGATTGTAAGTAAATATCGGTTTCAAACAGTTTAGACTTGATGTGCCTCATTAAACCATCACATGTTTTTGTTGTGTCTAATATTTCTTTAGTATTTCCTTTCATGTTTGTCACAAATTCAATGCACAACTGGATTTTGTATAAATTATTTCGACCGACTCACATTTGTTTCGACAAACTCAGAAATTCACATCCCACTGAAAATGTTTCTTTTTTTGTTCACTGATCATTTCTAACTCTCACATAACAACACAAATACAATACCAACCAATCGAAATTACCCCATTTTTGTACATATTCAACACACTGTCTTTTGTTTTAACACGATTTTTGGTCAATTCAACTTCAGCATATTGGATCATATTCAATTCAATGTATATATAAAACCTTTGGTTTGAGTTGAATAATGGTGAATATGCATGATCTATCATCCTAATACTAATCGCGCTATCGATTGTTTTAGGTTACGAAAATGACGAAGGAAAATTCGTGGTGGATGATCACCTATTCTACGAATGTGGACCGCAAAAACCATTGAAAGAGTTGTCATCAACGCCACTGCTGGTGCTCATGTCTGGATTAGATCAATCAGCCACACATGATTTCACAATGTCACTGGAACTTTTTCAGCAATGGCTATACGGAAACTTACCCAATAACGATAAAAACTTTGATTTTGAAGCGTCAAATGTTGTGCGCGTAATCGTTGCAGGCAATTCAGTGCGCACATCGATGGAAGTGCGCCCTAGGACAATATTGATGCGTCAACCCGAATCACTAGTCACATTGCAAGCGGTTAAAGCAGTTGATGATCTTCTGTACGGTTGGTCACAGTCAGTCAATGTGGATTTAATGCCCGGCGAATTCGATCCGGCCAATTGTATGCTGCCGCAACAGCCAATGCATCATTGTATGTTTCCAAATAGTGGTCCATGCGGTGCATTCAAATGTGTCACCAATCCGTATGAGTGTTACATTGAAGATCGACTGATACTTGGTGCATCCGGCCAAAATGTGACCAACATTCAAAAGTATTCACGCATCGAAGATCCACTTGATGCTTTGAAATCAATCGCCAAATGGAGCATTTTAGCACCGACGGCACCCGATACGCTACCTTGTTACCCATATTATGATCAAGATCCATTCATTATCAAAAAATGTCCACACATTTTGTTTGCTGGCAATGTGCCAGAATTCCAAACAGCTGTTTACGAAGGTAAATTCAACATTGAAATTATTGTATTTTTTTTGTACCCAAATTGTAACGAAACTTTTTTCTACTTCTTTGAAAGGTTCAAGTGGACAGCAGATTCGTCTCGTTTGTATTCCATCATTTTCACAAACCGAAAGCGTTGCAGTAGTAAACCTAAGAACATTAGAATGCAAGCAGCTTTGCTTCAAAATTAAAGACTTTGAAGATATTGAAATGTAAATCGTTAAGAACGTTAATAAAGTTATGAACATGTCAATTCTTTTTTATTAAAATAGAAAAATAATAATATTCATGGATATTCCTAATTATTTGGTTTAATTATAGTCATTTTAATAGATAATGTGCCAATATAATGGACATTAATGCGCCAAACCAAGAAACACATACCAATGAATTCAAATCAGTTGAACCGAAATTGAAACCATGAAGATCAACCAAAAGATAATGTTTAAGAAACCAAATATTTCAGCAAAAATCAATTAAACTAATTGACAAACAGAAAGTAATTTTAGTCAAATGTTTATTTAATCCACTTGTTTGACACTTGTTGATACAAAATACAAAGATGGAATGTTTTGTTAAGGGTTGAGTTGAGTGGAACTTTGTATTCTATTAGCTATTGACTGAAAAGTTGCTTGAAAAGTTAAACCGGAAGATGTATTTGCAATTTAGAGCGCAGGCCGTTTATTATAAACTGTTGTTACTACGCTAATTTGCTAACTATTTGACTGTCCGTTGTGGTGTTTAGTTCCGCATACCAAATTTATGCTGCGTTCACACGGCACAGACGCTATTTATTGCATTTGTTTGTGTTCGTTTATACGTTGACGGCAACTAGAGATTATGAAGAGAACAGCCGTGATGTGCAGTGAGCACACTATTGTCATTGATGTCTTAGTGAAGTGATATTTTTTATGTTCCAGTTGATGCAATAATGAATGATGCATACGTCTTTAAGTTTAACGATAGTTATTTGTTTATCAATATGAGAAACAAATGTCAAAATAATTACTGTTCACACTGAATTAGTGATAATATTCTGATGCTGTGGCAAATATAATTCCACTTTTAACCAAATGCATGACCAATGCTGCCAAGTTGATTGCGTCACTTAGCCCAGAGTGTGCTCTTCCAACTGGATTTATGTTGGCACATCGAAGAGCTTCAGAAAATTTTCGTCTTCGATTTAATATTCCCGAATATTTTATCTAAATAATGGATAAAAAGTGACATTAGAACAAGACAAAAATATTTGTAAATAAAACTATTGACTTACTTCGAATCTTTTTGCAACATCAATCCAAGCCTTCAGATAGCTTGGGCATTCGATGCGATTTCGTTCGCATTCTCTTCGAAAGAATCCCTTCAGGTCTGAGTTAGACCATGAACAAAACGTTGTATTTGGACCATCACTTGAACGTATTCCGGCAAGTGATGTGTAACGTAATTTTTTTCTCTTTTGTAGATTTTCTAACCAACTGATGAACTGTTTGTAGACAACTGAAAATGGTTCTTTGCGATTAATTTCATTTTGCGTGATACCAGTCAATTCGGTACAGTATCGACTGAGTTTTGGGCGCCAAGTTGGTCGAACATAGCAATGGTATTGACTTTCAATCGCTCCACTTTCAAGGTTCAATAGAATTGCTGCGATTTCTATTTGTTGAAATAAACAATTTGAAACAGATTATTGAATTATTCTGATCATGACATTCACATGAAACACGATAGTCAAATCCTCAATGTGCTAATTAAATTCAAACAGTTTTTTAAAGAATAAAACCTACCAATAATTTCCGATTTATGACGATTGATACAATTGGCCCAACAGGTTGCCTCAAAATCCAGACAAATCATGTACTTGAACGTCATTTCGTAAAATTCTGTCTTTCAATTGTTTTTCGGTTGAAAATTCGAATGATGTTAGCGCACATTGACAAATGAAATTTTAATGAAAAACATGTCTTGTGAACATCATATCGCAAGCACCCAATAGCTTGTTTGTGTTGGCACTAATACTCACTCATATCGGAAATGAAGACGTCTACTCAAACGCAAATTCAAGATTTTTGAAACAGCCGTACTGCACACACTACGCACGGTCACAAGCAGAATGGAATTTTCGAGTCTGTGCAAGTGGCTACATGTTTACCGCTCTATGCATATTTTTAATAGTGTGTGCGCCCGTGTTTTGTTGTTGTTCATGGACTCTATGACAAATATTCATCTTCTGTTTGCGTTTGTGTGTGCTAATTTTGTTCGAAAATATTCAACACAAGCATTTGAGGACTTCAACTCTTGTTCTTTTTATAGGATTTTATCCGCAATATGCGCCATTATTTCAGAAGTCATAAACCACCAAAACCGCTAGAATTGCTTTTTAAATACATGAATTGTTTGCGCGAGAGCAAAATGTTGTTTAAAACGGATTTTAGTATAACTTTTTGTCAAATTATATCTTTTGAATGCCATAAAATACTTGTTTTCGAAATGAAATGCGAAAAATAATGTAAACAAAATTGAAAGAAACTCTTTTTCTAAAGATTAAAAACCTTTTTATTTGTTAACAGATTTTAAAACGATAACTGATTGAAATAGTTATGTTCTTATGTGTGAATTTTCAATCATGACTATTTTTATGTCTGTGATTTTGATTCTCGTAAAACAAAAAATATAGTCTTATCAACAGTACTACCTTCGCAAGCCGTTCGATAGAATGGTACTATTTCAACATCTGGACCGGCACATCCAGACCCGTCACACTCGCGATATCGATACATTTGACCGGGACCACAAGTTTTACTGCAACTTGACCATTCTGACCAACTTAACCAGGCGGGTGCTTTCACTTTTCCACATGCTTTCTGTTTGCAACGCTTCATTTCGATATTTATTCCAGCACAATTGGCATCACTTTGTGGTGGCTTGTGACAAATACGGAATCGTTTTTTCATACCATCACCACATGAGACCGAGCATGCACCCCACATTGACCATATTGTCCAAAATGGATTATATGTCGTTTTAAATGTTCGCTGAACTTTACCCCATTTATTCTCAGCTATACACGTATAATCACCGAAACTATCAATGGTAGCATTGGCAATCCGTAATTGCATTCCATCATCTGATATGAATGTTTGATTTGTAATCTTTTTGGTATTTTTAAACCATTGCATGATTGGTTTTGGTTGCCCATCCACGGTACAATTCAAAATAAAACTATCGTGTTGATTGAATTTTAATGCAGTTTCTTTGGTGGCCGATTCAGTGAATTCCGGTGCCTTTTCAACTGTCACAGTGAACGTATGATTGATACTTGACAATGAATTATGTGCATTGCAAACAAACACATAGTTTTTATCCAAATCGATTCTCTATGGCAAAAAAAAACAACACGTTTTAAATCTTTATAAAACATAAAAACAAAAACGATCTATTTATGAATCATTTTTTTACGCCTTACCAATATCAATTCATTCGATAAAATTTTGGATTCGTTAGTCGCTTCCATCGATTTTTCCATCCAATATACGGTCGGTGATGCATTTTCACTAACAGGACATTTCAATAACATTGATGTACCACTTTGGGCAATCAGTTTTGTTTCGAATTGATTACTATCCGCGAGAGCCCCCTCATTCGCACCTTCAATGTATTTTAGCGGCATCATTACGTTCAAATCAAACTTGATGCTACTTAATCCGAAGTCATTCTTCGCGGTACAAATATATTCGCCTTGATTGGATGCATCAATATTTGTGATATTTAATGTTTTATCTGTTGAAAGGATCTCATCATCATGTCTCCATTCGACCTGCAAGATTTGAACTTAAGTTTAATGAGTCTACATCTAGGGGGTAGACACGAATTTTAGTAGAGCTAGTTTCATTTAAATTTCATTTAGTTTCTTTTAGTTCCTTCTAGTTTTCTAATATGCATTAAAAATGCTAGTTTTTCTAATATTTCCAGTAAATCGTTCCATAAGCATTGCATTGCCAATGTGTTTCTTATGGCCAATTTCTTCCATAAGAATTACATTGACAATACATTCTTTATGGAAGGATTAACGGTACTTTTTGTAAACAAACTCCATAAGAAATGTCCATAAGAAATACATTGGTAGTGTTATTCTTATGGAAGATGTATCACGCAGTTTTTTCTCTAATATTCTTCTAATAGCTTCTAGTAGGCCGTAGTTTTTCTAGATTTTGCTAGTTTCTAATTCGTGAGACCACATCAACTGTGGTTCCAATTAGAGCAGCATCTTCGATTATTGGTGGCGAATAAACATTAACATTATAAGTGTACTCGTTGTCGCCTGCAATATTTTGAACTCGACATGTCCAACGGCCTGAAGATGGAAGAACTGAGCTTAGATTATAAGAAACTAAACGAATCGTATTGATTAATACCTTCATCAATAGGGGATATATTCTGGAATTCAATATTCAACGTCTGGTTTTCGTAAGGCTTTTCATCTCTGAGCCACTCGAATTGATCGTAGTCTATAAATGGACACGGCAAACTTACATCATTTCCTAATCGAACCCATTTAGTTTCTGAATTCTCTTCAGTATTAGTTAGAGGCTTTGGCTTAGCTAAAAATGAAAACAAATGTTAACAGAATTGGTTTTACGGTAGGTGACTTCAGGATGCTTACTCAAAATGTTTAGATTAAACTTTATGCTGTTTTCTCCATCCTCATTTTTTGCGGTACAAGTGTATTCACCTTGATTGTATTTATCAATATTTTCAATGATCAATGTTTTGTCGTTGGAAATGATTTGACCATCATGAGACCATTCAATCTGCAAATATGAAGTGTATTTTTAAGAATTATTTGGATATATCCACTATAGTTTTATATGTTGAGCACATACTTCTGGAGGTGGATAACCATTTACGTTGCAAACAGTTGAAAATTTCGCGGCCGAGATCACATTAATTGTGGATCCATTTAGAGTGACATCTTCGAATATTGGTGGCGAATAAACGTTGAAGTTATACGTATACTCATTGTTTCCTGCCTTATTTTGAGCGCGACATGTGTAATTGCCTGAAGATGGAAAAGATGAGCTCCGATCATATGAAACAAAGCGAATCGAATTCATTATTACCCTCATCCTTAGGAGATATATTCTGCAACTCAATATTCAACATTTGGTTATCGTAAGGCTTTTCATTTCTGAGCCATTCGAATTGTTCGTAGTCTATAAATGGACACGGCAACGTAACATTATCTCCTAACAGAACGCGTTTAGTTTCTAAACTCTCTTCGGTGTCAATTAGAAGGTTTGGCTTAGCTAGAAAACATGAAGATTATTAAGCTTTGGTAGTCAATTTTAAATTGAATTGAACAAACTTACTCAAAACATTTAAAACAAACTTTATGCTTTTTTCTCCGTCTTCATTTTTCGCGATACACGTGTATTCACCTTGATTGGATTTATCAATATTTTCGATGTTTAATGTTTTATTTGTTGAAATGACTTGATCATCATGGATCCACTCAATCTATAAATTAATTTCGGATTATAAAGGAAATACTAAAAATATATGATAAACACATACTTTTGGAGGTGGATAACCATTGACGAGACAATCGGTTGAGAAGTTTTTGGCTGAGATCACATGGACTGTGGTGCCATTTATAGCGGCATCTTTGAATATTGGTGGCGAATAAACATTGACCTCATAAGTATACTCGATGCTTCTCGTCTCATTTTGAACACGAGACGTGTTGCCTGATGATGGTAAAAGAAGAAAAGCTTAGAAGAAATTAAGCAAATCGTATTTATTATTACCTTCATCGATAGAAGATGTATTCTGGAATTCAATATTCAACGTCTGATTATCGTTAGACTTTTCATCTCTGAGCCACTCAAATTGATCGAAATCTATAAACGGACACGTCAAAGTTATATTTTTTTCCTAACAGACGCTAACAGAACGTTTAGTTTCTAAGCTCTCTTCGGTGTCAATTACACACACTAGCCGTGGTCTGTTTTTCCCCAATCAATAGAGAGTCTCTACTAGATACCATAGTTCTACGCAACTTGGCACTCTTTACGTAGAAAGTATACTTTACACTTTTCACTATAGAGAGATCACCTCAACGATCGAAATTTTTTCGAATTGGGATCGATATTCGTGGAAAGCCTTATTTTGTTCGTTGGGATCACTACTTTCTACGCAACGAGTGCCAAGCTGCGTAGAACTGTGGTCCCTACTCATTGATTGCACAAAAACAGATCACGGCTTGTGTGTGTCAAAGCTTGGGCTATGAATGAATTATTACGCCATAGTGGTCAATTTTAACCCTCCGTGGAACACATGAGTCTAGCCAGGCCTTTTTCATTTTCAATTAAGATTCAAATATACTTCCGATTGAGCTAGCGACTTGAAATTCTAGGACATCTCCTAAAAAATAAAAGAATCCGTTGATTAGAAGTTGAGCTATGATGAAGTTCTGGTGTTAATGTCACATACGGAACGCATGAGTCTGGCTAGACCCATTGAGTTTCCCATACATTTTGTATGGACCGAATGCATTTCATGGACATTCATCAACTCTTTTGCCAATAACTTTGGAACCAGTCGATCAATTTAGATAAATTTTTGAGCAAAATGATTTAAAATAAAATTATCTTTCCAACGAATATTCATTTATCTTATTACAATCTGTAGTTTTGGAGATCCATGTGAAAATGTGTGACTTTTCGGCCCAAAAAACGGCAAAAATCGATGGTCGAAATGATGCTAGCCATGGCCCCCCATCCACTCTTTTGTCAATAACGTTTGAACCAGTCGCTCAATTTAGATAAACTTTTCAGCAAAATTATTCAAAATTAAATTATCTTTCCAACGAATATTCATTTATTTTAATACAATCTGTAGTCTTGGAGATGCATGTGAAAATATGCAATTTTTCGGCAAAAAACAGAAAAAATAAGAAATGTCAAGATGACAGACAACTTGATCCCTCCACTCTTTTATCATTAACTTTGGAACCAGCCGCTCAATTTAAATAAATTTTTCAGCACAATTATTTAAAATAAAATTATCTTTCCAACGAATATTCATTCATCTAAATACAATCTGTAGTTTTGGAGATACATGCGAAAATGTGGCTTGGGTCTGGCCAGACCCATGCATTCCGTACATGACTATTGGAACATGTGTTCCACGAAGGGTTAAGTTGAATTGAATAAATTGACTCTAAATATTTAGACTAAATTCTATGCTGTTTATTCCATCTTCCGTACAGACATACTCACCCTGATTAGATACATCGGCATTTTCAATCAACAACGTTACATTTGTGGAAGACAGACTTTCCAGTTTTATTTGTAAACCATCAACTGTTTCAAGTCTTTTCTGTAACGCTCTCAACAAATGGCCATCAACATGATTTAAAACTGTCAAACCTATTCGGACACTTCCTTTCACCTTGTTTTCTATAGATCTTTGTGTTTCAATTTCATTATTTGTGAAGAAATGTATGATTTGATCTAAAAATAGTCTATATTCAGAGTCACTAAGACTTTGACTCATATTCACATTTGTTGCAGTTGTTTCGGTTGCAATCAGCGAATTTAAAATATTTAGATTTTCTGCATTCCGATCGATTTGCTTGTATTCTTCCATATCAATCGTTGTTATTCTGTATGCCTGAGTAAGTCTGGTCAACTGCTCTAGCAGTTGTTTCAGCGCTATTGTGTTATTATTCGTTTGAATACAACTTTTTCCAATATTGATGATTTTCAATCGTCTTTTGATTGTGTTGGTTGATTGAATCTGTTTTCTCATTTCAATTAATAAATGATCGATATTTCTTTGTAACATTGTGGAGATGCTATCAATTGTGTGTTGCACCATATTTCGAACTTTGATCTGTGCTTGAGGTGTTAACGGGAATCCAAAATCATCTGATTGTATTGTGGCGTATGAAGTGTGTTCGAGAATGGATTCACGAATATAGGGTCGGCCTGAAATCATTTTATCGAGTTTATTGAATGGGCCAACATCATTTGGGCGCCAGAATATAGAAATCTTAGGATAATCATCAGATTTCTTTAGTAGAGCATCAATGAGCTGGACTTTATTTTCGTTGGATCCTTTCTTTTCTAATGCTAAACGATGTTCGCCCATAAAATGTGCAGTTGAATTCTTTATGCTATCTTCAGATATATCGAAAAAATGTCGCCCTCGATATTTGAACGATGGTGCTTTAGTCACAACTAACGACACACTATTCTCAAATCGTTTAATATTCTTCATTAGTTCCGTTGAACGTGACAACAAATTATCGAGATCGTCCCGATTGTTGCCTTCGGTGACTGAATCATAGTTCACAACCAAAACAATTTTTATTTTCGATGCATTTTCAATGACACGTTTAACTAGAAATGTTGTGGCGATTTCGACTGTTTCATTCCGAGTATCACCAAAACCTGGGCAGTCGTACCACACATTTTGAGTCTCATCAATCGTCATTTCTGGTAATAGTGTTCGTGATTCCGTGGCCAATTTGATTTGATCTTTGTTTGGGTCCAGTTCATCTCGAATTCGGAATTCAATTAAATGTGCATTTGGTGGATCTTCCGAAAACATTTGACTATAATCACCTGCCACATAGTGGATAAGCGTTGATTTTCCACTTCCCGTGTTTCCAATCACCAATATTATATTCGAATTATTCGTCAAATTCAATTTACTTTGCATGTTGTTAATAAAATTCAAGGCATGTTCAGCCGAATCGTCAACACTTGTAGTTAAGACTGTTAGTGACCACGCACAAAGAAAATAGCACAACCAAATAAGCCAATTTTTGACCATTTTTGAATTTCATCTGTTCACTGTATAGTTTATACTGAAAAGACTTCGGATGAAGCAATCTATTTTATAAAAAACTTCAACCAAATAAAAAGACGAGAATATGCGTTTGGTGCAGCAGACATGATAAGCTAACAATTCCTAGAAATATACAATGTAAGTCTGCTGATATGGTGAGGTCAAATGTTTATCAAATGAATACAAGAGGTGTGTTCTATTTTTGGAACAACTACACAAGTCACAAAAAATGATAAAATAAATAAAATGTTTTTTTTTTTGTTTCTGCAATTGCAATTTGTGTCGTCAAATGCATTTATTAAATCAGGCGTCAGTATTCTTGAGTCAGCGATTGGATCTTAATGGACAATGGAATCCATTGTTTTACGCTTCCATGAAGTTTTGTGCGTGTGCGTTCAATAGCCAGCTAGCAAACCCTGTTGCCTATAATAATGTAAAAATGTGTCGAAGTAAAGGAATTTCAACGCATTTTAAGTAAGAACCGGATAGCCTAGTTCCGGTCTAAGGATCGACAAATAATGTGAAACACACGTGAATTCTTTTTATTAAAATACTTTTATTCTAATGTTAAATATAGTAGTTTTGGTGGTTATAAGTTTCATTAACGCAATAAGAACTTATGAAGATACAAAACAGAGTGTAAAGATGCCCCAAATGTAAGTTTCGTGACAATGAGCAGTATTGAAATGCGGAAAACGTAGTGACAGAGCACAGTAGACTTACAGCATGATATTTTTAGTGCAGAATTAGCAAGAGATAGGCCGTAATAACTTATAATAAGTAAGTTGGTATTTCATGGAACTTTGATAGAGAAAGGTCAACAAATACTCAATCGAATAATCAACTTGACTTTTAATAAGTCAAGCAGGCACCAAAGTTCAAAAGGTTTATTTTTTGCAACTATCGAAAAATTCTTTCCGAACTTTCTTCTCACAACTTAATGCGAGTTATTATAATATAAAATGGCATATTCTTTACTTGTTCTGCTCTAATTATAATGTTATAGTTCTAGTGTACAGTAGAGTGACACTCTCTCCGATTTAATCCGATTTAAGAATGCTCGAATAAAATAGATGTCAACTCGAAAGAGAACGCTCACAAATGGAGTTTAAAAGAAGTGTGGTAAAATTGGAAACTAAAAATAATCTTTTTTTGTTCTACAAGTACCATTAATGTATATATATTTATTATTTTAACTATGATGAATATGTTCAAGTGGAAGAAACGTTTCAGTTGCTTATGTGTCTAAATCTAATTTTGATCATATCAGTGCACATCCAGACGGGTTGTTTTGGTTTAGCTTCTTAGACCTAAATGTATCATATTCGCCATTTCCTTGCTTCAAAATTCCATATTCACATCGTTAATGTTGTTCATCAATTCGTTTTGAATTTTTTGTTTTTATACTGTAGCCGATACATGTATCACGAGTACTTTGTGTCGAATAACTCATTCTCTATGCAAAACTTACATACACAGAGAGAACAACCGAAGATTACACTCCAAACGCTTCACAAAATATAATATATATGATTTTTTGTTGTTGTTGTTGTTTTAAATAACGAGGTAAAATATATTGCTTTATTTTAAAAATCGAAAACAAATAGATTCTAATTTAATTCTTGATAAAACTGATCCATTTCATTTTAAATGTTCATAAATATGTTGCATTTGTTATTTCTTTTTTTTTCTGTTGTTTTTGCTCTTTTTTTTTTGTTCTAAATATATTATCACAACTACACCCCCAAGATAAAATCTGAAAAAGTTTTGACTTTCTTATCATTTATATTACTTACTTGAAATAGAAATTGAAATATAAAACAGACATAAGTGTTGAAAAAAAAGCTGTCAGACACTGCAGTCGATGGATTTGCGTACGATTGAGAAAATCCCACCCAAAGAATTGTTAATTTTTGTTTGTTTTTGTTTTGGTAAAATATAAATTGGTAAATATTTTGGAATTGATTTGGATAAATTTAAACATTTGGCTCCTCTGGACCAACACAGCTTGGAATTGCATTTGACCATTTGCCATTTCTCAAACACCGTATCATTTTAGCTCCTTTTAAATCTAAGCCAGTATCACAAGTGAATGTTATACTTTCGCCTATTGAATAATAGAACTTGACCGATGACATTCGTCCAGCGATGGCTGTACCAGGATATGAACAAGCTTGTACACCTGCAATGAAAGCAATCGTTAAATTGAATCAAATTGAACAGCTCCATGCAACTGGCTGTATGTGCTACATACATTTTGGCAAAACACCTGACCATCGTCCGTTATCCTGACAAGCGATAATTGGTTGTCCTTGCATCATAAATTCTGGATTACAATTGAATTGGATGACATCACCAGCTCGATATGGAGCTGAACCTTGAGCATAACCATTTATTGGAGCGCCTGGATTATCGCATTGCACTTCTGTAATGTTAAATGGACCTTTAGTTGATTTCATGCCGTTAAAATTTCCATTTGATTTCAAACCAGTGCATGTTGGGAATGGTTGCGCCCATTCACCAGTCGATAAGCATGTGGTTTGGGATGGACCACGTAATCCATAGCCAGTTTGACATGAGAATGTTGCACGTCCGCCCACTTCACGGGATAGTATCGATACACGTGGCACCGATCGATTTGATGAAGCCAATATTGGAATGTCACCACACTCGATACCTGTAAATAAATCAAATCGCGCTCTCATTCGCATCACAATCCATCATCTAAATTCAATAAAGGCTTTCGACTTACTCTCGCATACTGGAAGCGGTGCACTCCAGTTGCCACTTGGCATACACGTTAATTCAGATGCACCGATCAATGAATTACCATTTATGCAGGACAATTGAATCTTCGAACCCATTTTTGTGTCATTAACATTCACTTTGAGACCACGTTTATTCGGAATATCTGGGCAATGAATTGCTCGCACCAAAACATCGACCGTGTGCTCATGTCGAGCTGGTGTTGAGCATGTGAAAAGACCGGAATCATCTTCAACCGCATGGAAAATACTCAAACGATATTCCAATGTATTGTCTCGACCTTCATCAGTAACCCATCCTTCTGGATAATTTCGAAATGAATGGCTTACATTCCATTTTGGATTGCCAAATCGTCTCATCCATAAGCATTCCATGTGTACCGTTGTTCCCGGATACACAACCAGTTTTCCATCATTGCTCTGTGCAATTGGCCCGTTATGGTGACGAAATAAAATGGTTGGAGCCTTTTCCACTGTAACCAAAATGACAAATCGCATGAAAACTCGTGTAAATCATTTCCAAATCAAAATCTATATCAAAGTCCGTGTCACACATACTTGCATAGTCATTTTCTTGATTCAATCCTGAACAAATTGGCTTCTGGCCATTCCATTCAGAATGAATGCAAGTGAGAACGTTATCACCAAGCAATTGATATTTTCCAATATCCGTACATCTGTTGGGAAAAGAAACCAGTTAAAAAAAAATATATAAACCGATTTATTAAGATGGAAAAAAGTGTTGAAAAGTGTAAAGTGTAAAACGGGGAATGAAAAAAATTGCGTTATCTCTGACATGCACGAAACAGATGCTCGCTATTTCATGTTCAACAACTGTATGCGATTGATTGAGCAATTTTCCGCATCTGTAAACACAATAATCGATTCCAAAATGAAAACGCTTCAGCTTAAAGTCAAACCCAGTAAATCTCATTCATTCAGTTGCTTTACTTCAGTTCACAAGGTGACATTCGGCCAAGGGTGAAATAAAAAAAAATCGTTCTGTGAATTTCCATTCGTTTGCAAAAATGTCGTGTGCAAACGTTGACAAGTTAAAAGAAATCATAAAAAAAGCCGACAAATCAAACATTAATATTCAGTATCTTCCAGCTGTTAAAAACCATTCCTCGTTGCATTTGTCACATTTCAAATGGATTCTTTTTATTTCGTTTGTGTTAAGCTTCAGTGCATTTGTAGGCTATAAAATCTGGTTAAATGATGACACATGTTTAATATCATTGCCTGATTCATTCTCGCATGCCTTTCGTCCGCCAGAAGATTGTGGTTTTTGTCGAAATGTTGTTCAAGCGGATCGTGTTTCGAATATTTTGCCACAAGAATTTGAAGAAAAGTATGCATACAATGCAAAACCTGTGGTTATAACAGATGCAACTCAAAATTGGACCGCTTTAGATGTGTTTGATTTTTGGTATTTTCAAGATGTTTACGAGTCTTCACTTTCCGATGGAGAACAATTGAACTGTCAGTTTTTTCCGGTAAGAAGACATTACACATGATTTTGTGACACATTCAAAGTTATTTCAATATAATAAATTGAGGTGAAATAAATCTGTTTATTTTGCAGTATAAAACTGAATTTAAATCACTGAAAGAGGCGTTGAGTATACCATCAGGGCGTGTTAACTACGAACCCGGCACCAAACCATGGTACTTTGGCTGGAGTAATTGCAATTTTGACGTTGCTCAAGAGCTCCGAAAACATTATGATCGACCATATTTTTTGCCCGAAAAGTCCGAAAATACTGCGATTGATTGGATTTTTATGGGCGGACCAAATCTTGGCGCTCACATGCATGTGGACAACGTTCGATTGCCATCATGGCAAGCACAAATTAAAGGTGCAAAAGAATGGATTCTAGCTCCACCACCCGAATGCTACTATGAATGTTCGTCTTTTTCAGTACCAGTCAAAACTGGAGATATCAGTAAGTTTAATAATAAGAATTCAAATGATAAATAATTAATGTTTGATTTTTAATCAGAAATCCTTGTGTTTAATTGAATTTCAGTTGTCTTGGATACAAATAAATGGTATCATAAAACAATCGTCATGCCCGGTGAAATAAGCATTACAATCGGCGCCGAATATGATTAGAGCGTGAAAAATCTAAATGAATTGAATTCAGAATTATATGGAATGAAAAAGAAATATCACAAAAAAGGGTGTAAAACATGCTTTATTTAAAAGAGCAATTTTATTTCGGTACTTTCTAATGCTAAAGTATTGCTATTGCCTACATATTTGTGCGACTGGTTTATTGTGTGTTCATTTACGTATCTATGATCTATTTGATAGATTCTAATAATATTATAATCACAATTAACTTAAATTTTACTTTTAAAATGCTTGTTTTAATTTCAATATTTGTTTTTTTTTCTTTGAATAAATTCTGGTGGTCAATGTAGCAGTTTTTTTTTGTTATTGTTAATTTAATGAGTATTTTAGTCAAATCCAAAGCTAACCTATGTATCTACTTACTTGACATGCAACTAAAAGTGAATTATTCATTTAAAATAACTCAGTTACTATCGTTATCGTTAATGGAATAAAGATACCTGCAATCACTACTTAAAAAAATTCAATCAAGTTAAAATATTGCATTTGGAAATCGTGATGTGTGTAATTGTACGAATGATGTAATTGTAACGATCATTGTCCATTTGCCGCAAATAAATGGTTCAGACAAAGTGATGTGTGATGAAAGGCATTCGAAAAAACCGTGTTTTCATGCAATTTAGGAAAATTATTTAAAGAAAAATGTCAGATTTTGCAGACCATACAAATCATGTTGACATACCTGGAAACAATGGTTGCACCGGGTGGAAATTCAACAACACCTTCACGAATCTGTAAATCATTGTAGAAACTCACCACATTTGGTTCATCGTTGAAAAAGATGCACGTTCCGTTCACTGCAATGGCATTCAATAAAATATGATTCATTTTTGAGCGATCCAACAAAAAAAAGGTAAAAATTTATTACCGCAATCAAATGAGCGACCTCTCCAAATGCCATCTTCACATGTGATTTTCCACGTTGTTCGTTCACCAGCTGCTCCTTTGATACAATTAAATGTAATTTCGGTACCAGACTCAAAACCTTCTTCACCAGGCAAACCTCCGTCCCTGGAAAAAAAATGATCGAAATCAGGATCCAACCCAATGTAAACTACATTATCGTTTAAAATGAAATCACTTGTAAATTAATTCATCTCCATCTTTTTTTGGCATTCCGCACGATTTTCCATTGCCATATGAATGCTGATAGTAGCTGCCGCCATGGCCGCCCATTGGCTTCGTAGTTACAACTTTTGATTTTCCGAATTTCTCATTGATTTTATTGAATCCGCTTAAAATGCTTGCGACATCTTGATTTGAGCTGACAAATTCAACTTCACCCAGATACTCGATTTCACGTGTCTTTTGTGCAGCAGCTATTGATTCCGTACATTTAATCGTTTTGGGTGTTAAAATTCCCAAAGCGCAGGCTATTATTGGAACAGAAATAAATTTTAAATTTGTTTGAATGGTTTTAAGTGAGTTGAGTGCGGCGATAAATACTCATTTGCATTGGTTCATCGGCACCATCACATTGAACTGACACTTGACTGCCATGTGCAATTGTTAAACCAGCACGGTATCCACCCTAAAAATAAAAATAATACCAATTTTCAAAATTGAATTTTGTGCTTCTTATGCGACGAGAGAGAGAGAGAGAGAGAGAGAGAGAGAGAGAGAGAGAGAGAGAGAGTGGAGATTGATTCTATTCCACCTCATTGAACATACCTGATAAACGGCATTATCGATGGTTGGCAGTGAGCATGGAGCTGGAACACATTCAGGTAAACCAGATACATCCCAACTACCCTCTTGGCATTTTAATCTCGTCGGGCCTTGCACCGTATAGCCTTCATCACAACTAAACTGAACCACTTCACCGCTTTGAACTTCATCGAATGCGTTAAGGGGTTGCATTGTCGTTTTTCCATTATCATCTTTTTGATCAACAATAATTGCAACATAGGTACCATGCTCTGTGGATGCTATTGAACACGGCACCAGCATGCATTCTGGTTTCAATGGTTTCCAACGTCCTCGCACACATTTTGCAGTTCCATTTGGATTTTGTAAATTCAATCGATATTCTTTGGCGCAAGTTGCTCGAATAATTGTACCGGTACTAAATTCATTCGATGGATCACGTCCTTCACGTATGACATCGATACGAATGTATGGCTTTGGTGTGATTGGCTACAAGATTGAAAAATACATTTTTCTAAGTACAGGGTTTTTCACCAATATTTTGCAACATTTTTTTTTACCTCGCATGGTTCCTTTGGTCTTGACTTCTTGGTGTTTTCAGTGTCACTATCACGGCCATCCTCATCCTGTTGTTCATCTTTCTTTTGATTTAAGTTTGGTGTCCGCGGTGATCGTTTCACTCGATGAAATTGTTCATTTTCAAGCGTTTCAATATATTGACGTCTAACACCCATAATTCGCTTTCTTCTTCGTACTATTTGAGATCGCAACAATTCAAGGATATTTGTTACATTTGTTCCATGTTGTTTTGGTGAAAATTCTAAAAAATCATTAGAAGGTTCTTGCATCAAATGATATTTGCTGTTTGTATTTAGCTTAGAATCTGCATTGCGACCGACAAATGTGTTGTTTATGATGCCATCATGTACTTCTTTCTTCGCATACACATTTTTATTAACATTAATATTGGGCAATGGGATTGGCATTGAAGAGTATGCATTTATCTCGTCGAATGGATCCTGTGACGGTGTTTTATAAATGTCATCATTTCGATATGTATCTTCTTGGTGTTCAAATATCATTGGATCATCATCGTTAACACTTTGACTGTGCGATGCTCGTAACAAATTATTTATATAAGTTCGATGCTTTTGCTTGATTTTTTGATAATATTTATTGTATGCTCGTTGTTGTGCTTCTTCGAAACGGTTTCGTTGTTGTTGCTGTTGCTGTCGAAAATCATTGCGCAATGTTCTTACAAATTGATGTTCAATCTCTGGATATCTTTTGCGATATGTATTCCGTTTGAATCGCATTATTGCCGGTGCAACCAAATTCCATTTGTGATTGACATTGTGATTACGAACGGGTCTTCTATGAATTCTGCGTTGACCATTCCAATGCATTAGACTTCGCTTGATTCGTGAATCTTGTAGTGGAAATGGATCTTCGATTAAATCTTTTCGCAGTATATTGCCAATCACATGTTTGAATCGATTGAAATTCCGCAAGAGTTTGTGAGTGTGTGGATGATTTGCATTTCGTTTACGTCGAGTCCATCGCAGTCTTGGGTGCAATCCTGGCAGACATTTTGGCATATCTAATGGTCTCCATAAACCTCCAACACATGTTGCGCCCACGGGACCTTTTTCCGATAAAATATAACCTTTGTCGCAGTCGTACATAATTTGCTTGTTATTCATTATCTGGAGAAAAAAAACAAACATCCCAGACGATTTCTTTCAGCGCTTTTACCATCAAATTAAATTGAATCAACAAACCTTTTTCACATACGGTCGATAATCGTACAGTCCCATATTACCAATAAGAAGAATTTTACCGTGCTCAACATAACCAGGAAAAGCACAAAATAGCTCTTGGCATGCGGGTGTTGTTCCGGTCCAATTACCAAACGCACAAGTTAAAACATATTCATTTTCATCAATCACATCTTTTCCATCCGGTCCGGTTAATTTAAAACCATCTTTGCATTTAAATCTTGCCTTCATGCCATGTTCAGTTTTTGGTGCCAAAACCATTCCTGAACGAATGCATCATCAAATTGCAAAGAAAAATAAAGTAAAATAACTTGCAATATAAAGTTTGGATTTTATTTTTCAAAGAATAAACTCACCAAACTTTGGTGGTTTTGGTAAGTTTTTGCATCGAGCTGGTGTGCATCGTGGTATGATACTCCATGTGCCATTCTGACAAGTTGGCGGTGATGAAGATGTTATTGGAAATTCATAATGATCTTCGCAAACGACCTCCAATGTTGTTCCATGTATGACTTGATTTGAGCTGGGAGGTAACGTTGGTGTTACAGCTGTTGTAGCATTTGGATCGAGCTCTTTTTCCATTGCAATTACTGTGCCCTGGGCAACAGTTGGAATAACGCAAGGTGCTAAGAGAGATAAAAGAAACGTGAGTCTTATTTGTTTGAGCAATTGTTTGTAAAATAAACTTACCTAAACATTCCGGAACTGGATATCTCCAGCGTCCATCAATCTGGCAAACAGTTGATGTGTTACCAGCTAGCAGCATTCCAGGTTGGCATCGAAAGATGATACTGGCTCCAAGGCCTGTTCCGGCGTCAATATTTTCTAACCATCCATTGTAAAGAACGCCTGGGGTTCCGCAATTGATTTCCTTGCATGTTGGTATGACACCGCTCCATTTGCGATCGGCTCCACACCTTCGTGAGCTATCGTTTACTAGCGTGTATCCATAACGGCATTCATAACTGACAATCGAATTATATGACAGACTGGTGTAGATTGCTTTTCCATTTTTTGGACTTTCCGGTATCGGACACACCACCGATGTTACCACTATTTGATATCGAAATGAAGGAAAATAAAACAAAATTGACAAATTAGAATGGTCAACACGAAAATTAAAGTACAATGAATTCAAAGTAAATCAAGCTGAATGTCTACCGCAAATGTTTTGATCAAAGAAAAATCTCGATTTCAATGTCACATAAAATGTGTGTGATTTCTGAGTAAATGGATTTAGGAAAATGGATGTGGCTAGCATCTGAGACGAATGGATGAAGCGAATAAAAACAAAGCGGTTTGGTTTTGAGGTAACGTTACACATATTTTTATTTGAATGTTTTAAAGCCAAAATACATTTTTGTTTTCTTGAATTTGAAATAGAATTTCATTCTACACATTAACTATATAACGATTTTTAGTGTTTTTTTTAACTATCGAATGTTTTAAATGTTAAACATATCTGAAAAAACGGTCCATTTGGAGCGAGTGTGAGTTAGTGGTTGGTGTAGATGAGCACAATAATTCGTCGACTCCAGAGAACATCATATTTGGAGTGTTTGAAGGTAATTTTATGCATCTGAATCAGACATCATCATTTGAGAATCGTTAAAATCTCACGAATTGTGTGATCACACAACATCAAAGGTGTATTTGGGGAGAGGAAATTGTTTATTTTTTTTTAGAGTGGGAGCAAAAGTTAAAATCGATTCTATTCGGCAAGTGTTTTTTTGATTGCTTTTTATTTCACAAATTTATGGAACTACTGCAAATAATGTGACGCACGAAAATTCCTACATTCGTACATATTGTGAGAGAGTTTTTTTTTGGTATGTGTGCCAGCTACTTATACGAGAATTTATGATTGGTTCTCTTTTAAGCATTAGAAGCAACAGGAAAGAAACATGAAAATACAGTGATCATTAGGTACTCGAATAGACAAATCAAAAATCATAAGCTCGAAACAAATGCAACAACATTTTCGGAAAATGTCTTTACTTACGGACACATGTTGGTAGTTCCTTGGGTGACCAATCGCCAGTCGCTTGACAGAAACGCTCAGATTTGCCAACAAGCTCATATCCTTCACCACAATGATACGTAATGCGACAGCCAAATGTATAACATTCACCTGCGTGCCAGCCATGAGTTGGATCCGGAGGTTGACCTAATACAAATAATTATAAAGTTGATTTCATACAAATTTTGAAAACAAATCATCAACTCTGGCATTTTTGAACAACTCATACTCACCACATGTGCGAGGCTCACAATTGATATCAGGTCCATACCTGAATGAAATAACAGAGTTCATAAAAAAATCAAATAAAAATCGGAACCCAATTTGAATGAGATGTGTTTGAATGAAATAGTTTTGAATTCAAATACAACATACCAGCTTGCCTGACCATCAATAGCCAAGCACTTGGCTCGTGGAAAACCAGCAGTAACATAGCCCGTGAAGCAATGGTATTGAACCGTGGAATCCAACTCAAACGTTGCTTGTTCGGGTAAAGCTGAATGGCGTGCATGCTCGATTACAGGAGGTGTCAAACAAAATACTGAAATTAAATATAAAACAACATGACAAATGTGAAAGGGCAAACTATTCAGACTGCAAGGACACAAAATGTTATCTAATATTTAGTGAGAAAAGATTACTATTTTTCGAGCAAGTTGGCTGTGATCCCGTCCATTGACCATTTCGGCATAATCTTGTAGACAGCTGAAAAATAAAAGTTGAAAATTATATTTATTACTGTTCCCTTATTCATGAATTCTCGTTTGAGCATTACCCCAATCACGTTGTAACCAATCGGACAACTATAAATAGCTTTTCCACCAAACTCACGTCCAGTCATGTTAACAGTGCCAAGCTCTGGTTGTGGTAGCTCTGGACACTCTCGATCTGAAAACATTTAGAATTTGTTTATTTTAACTAAATGAATTCAACTCCAATGACATCTAACAATCAACCTGGTTTAATGCAAGACATTCCACAAGCTCCATCACACAAGCATTTCTTCTTTTTACTTTTGCAATCTTCATGCGATGAGCATTTTCTCAAACATTTTTGACCCAATAAAGTGGCTTGTTCTTCATCACGTGGGCAGTCCGATGATGGTGAATTTCTTGGATTTTTATAAATACGTCCATCATCATCAGCTTCCGCAGATTCATCAGAGTCATCAAATTCATCTTCATCCTCGTCATCAGGAACTTCGGTTACAGTAGAAGGTACAGATAGAGCTAAAATTTGAAGGAAAAAAAAAATTGTAAAAATAATTCAAATATCAATTGCATCGAAAGTAGCAAATTGAAATTGAAATTCATAGATGAAAAACAAAAAAATGAGAAATATTCACAGAATACCATCTCATTTGAGATGCGGAGTATGCGATTCAGTCAGTAAACATAAATTCGCAAGGGAGTCTGACAAAGAAAGAACGCACGTGGAAAAAACAAAAACAAAAGCAAACGTAAACGTGATTTGTTTTGACATATTTGTGATGGAAAACGCTGACAAGTGGTTGAATTCACGCGAGACAAATCATCTGTTGTGCCGGAATTTAACATACAAAATACCAACACTTGCGCACGAAAGCTCATCCCTCACAAATACACTACCATCCCTCACAATATGAGTACTCATCACCTAGTTTACCATTTGACTTTTTTTTTCATGGCTCAAGAGATGGTTTTCAACTTTCATCACCAACATCTTCATAAAATCTATTAATTGGTGAATATGTTTTTGTGTGTCATTTTTCTCATTTTATTGGAGAATATTTTTCACTTTTCAACTAAAAACGTCTAATGATATGGATCAAATGTATAAAAATATCGATGCAATTTTATGCTCACCCCGTTGAACAAAAATGGCTGCCACAAAAATCACCCACAAACAGAATAAGCGATTCATTTTTGTTACTTTTTATTTTGTAATTTTCGCTAAATTGCATAAATTTTTTAACGATTAGATCATTATACAAACATAGTGTAACACTTAATCAATATCCTGACACAATTGTCAGGTGAAAAATGCAATGTTTAAATACTGAATTTTCACTTTTGCACGGAGCACGAAAAATTTGGCCACCAACCACTTAACTCAATTGATATGCTCTACGAAAGCGTTGTTGTGTCTTTGTTGCAGCATCTCCTTAGTTTGGCATTGGATGTGAAATCAAAAGCTTTTTATTGTGCAAATTCAATGGCAAAACTGGGTCGTATCACCAACGACATCTGTGTAAATTTGTGAGAATTTTTCAGTCATCATGTGGTTTAAAGCCATGCTAGTTTCATTCTATCGAAGATTTGCGCAAGCTTTTAACCCTTTGACGTCCAACAGATGTAGAGATTGAATTCAAAGGAGTCACTTCAATAAAAAAAAATCTTTAGTTTGCTGAACCATCACACCACTCGGTTTTCTTCCGGAAACCGAATAGTTAAACACACGCAGTAAGACAAAATAAAATCGAGTCTACATTGAATTGAAACAAGACTACAGGTTATTTTATTTTATTTATTTATTTTATTTTACCTACACACAGTTAAGAGTCACAAATTTACATGTATTTTTTTGCTCTAAATTTAACAGAAAAAAAAACAATTAAACAAAAATCAATCGTAAAACTGCTTATTCATAACGAATTAGATATACCGAGTGCTTTTGATAAATATGACGCGATTTTCAATTTCTCAATAAATTAAGAAAAACTGTATGGAAAGCATTTGATCATTTTTCGTGTATATTCTGCAACATTCCGCAGAGGTATAACGATCGACATTTCAAATGAATGTGGTCGATTTCTGATTGCAATGATATAATTAGCTCTTTAAATGGTCAATGCGCATCAAAATTGACACTGCGAAAAAAGTAATTTTAGAATGTTTCTTTCAACAGATTGCGTCATTTACGAAAATAACTCGCCTTTTCGAACAAAATGTTTTAAATTTTTCAATTTTTTGTTTGTTTGTTAAATTTTAGTTTTGTTGTTGTTGTTGTTGTTGTTATTTATCGAAATTGAAAATGTTGCCTAGAAATCGTTAATCTCATGGTTCCCTTTCAACTGACTGAGGATCTAAATTCATTTTGGTTGGCTGTATTCAATATTCTTGTAAATGTTCCATTGATTAAAATGTGTTTAAAAATGTTTTTTTCGGGGATGGCTTCAAATGTTGAATAAAAGAAGGAGTAGACAATTGCATTTTGGGTTAGTTTTAGAGGTTTTTGTTTTGTGTTTTCTTGAGTTTGGTATAATTTTTAACTAAATTATTCGAAATGAAATGAAAAGGACCAGCCTTTCACCCTCATACCAGATGAGTTTGACAAATATGAACTACATTTTACATACATAATAAATAAATAAATAGATTTCTCTTTTTTTTACGTCATTATTTTTTTCTTTTGTGTTTGTTTCATTCTTTTTTCATCGGTTGGTTTTTTGTTCAAATTTGCACTTGATTTTAGCTGTTTTTTTTTTCTTCAAATTGGTTGGCATTTGTTTTGTTTTTTTTTTTTTTCGTTTACATCTGAAAGATTCCAAGAAAAAACGGGCCATTTTTACCACGTTCATTGATTGTAAATAGAAGTTTTGTACATTTTCTTTGTTGATGTAACTTTTTTTTTGTGTGTCTTTCAATTTGTTTATAATGTATATGATTCGAAAAATTGTGCAAATAGAATTTTTTTTTTATTGTTACTGTGTTTTTTGTTGCATTTCTGTTTTTCTTTTTAATTTTCTGTATTCCATAAATTGTTTATAACTGCAGTAATTATTATTTGTTTATTACTTTCTTTGACTGAATAAATTGTGTTTTTCCTTTTTCTTCATTGAATTGTAGTTTTGAACAGTGCAATGTGCAACATGTTGATTTTATGAATGAAATTCGACTTTTGATCTGCATTTTCATGTCTTTGATTTGGTATATATCATTTGGTGTCCAGCCCAAGTATCATATTTATGTAACGTATATAGGAGAATTTTTAGTGTTGTGTGTTTCATCAGTAGAGAATAATTTCTTTAATGAATCAACTTTTTGCACAATATTTAATAAATATTGTAGTGCACAAACTTGGATTAGTGCATTGGAGTTGCACTTTGAGCTCGTTTGTGTGTTATGTGTGTGTGTGTTTACAACGTAATGCACAAAAATAAATGAATATGACTTTAAAATTACATTTAAAATACAACAATGTTAAATGTTTTGTGTGTGTGTGTGTGTGTGTGTGTGGCGCCCATTGGTCAATTTTGTGTCCATCAGATTTTTTTTGCCGTAGTCGGTTTATTCTATTGAAGGAACCCCTTCTAACTGCTACTTATTAACATACTAACGTATTTGATTAATTTCATTTCATTTTCTTTTTATCTTCTTCTAATTTTAATAATCTGCCGAATTGCTTTTACATACAAACGAAACAAAATTCGAACATTATGATAAAAACCTGCCAACGAGTTTTGGATTTGGTTTTTCTTCGCATTTAATTTAACGAATAAATTTATTTTATTTCAGCCAAATGATGGCTGGTTTCAATCCTTTTCTTTCAAATATATTTAATGTTTACATTTAGACGCGAGATAAATTATTCAATCAAGAAAGAAAAATTGATGTGTGGTTTAACCAAGGAGCAAATGCCTTAAAGGCCCAGAGTACTGCTCAAGTTTACAGTTTCTATTCAGAAAAACTTCATCGATTCAGCACGTTTCAGTGCACAGCAGTATTTTGTTAACATTCATCCGATATTCAATGTCTATACCATCCAATATAAAGAAAGCGACTGCATCAACACTGAAACGTACTGAAAATCAATTTACAGCAGAACAGCAGTGATTTTTACCCTGGGGTTTGACATCATATCCAAGGATAAAATATTGTTTTTCTTTTTAAAACTTGATTTCAATCGAATTGTCATAATTCCTAACAACATAAATATTTTTCTAACAAATTGTTTGGACTATATTTTAGTTAGATTAGAGTTGTTTTTGTTTTTACTTGAATTGTGTCAACACAGTCCATTTCTAGAAACGTAATTCAGAGTGATTATATTTTTTTTTTTTTTAATTTTAGTTTGAATTTCTTCTTATTCATATTGCGCTTGAATTGATCTAGTTGCACAAGATTTTCATGGAGAATCAGAATGAATATTTCGTTAAGTGTTTCACAACACTTTCGGAGAAGATCTATTTTCGATTACTATTACTGTTTTTTTTATTCTTTTGTGTACAGAGTTAATGATAAAATTGTATTTCGAGCATTGGCTAATTTGCTTCGGTTCAATGTCTTTTGTGAGTAAGTTTTATTTAATTTACGTCAATGCTATATTTAATATTCATTTAGATCTTTAGAACTTGATTTTATTTTGATCTGATTCTCCGTTTGTTTCCTTTATCACGATTCTATGTAGTTTGTGTTTGTTTAACAATTCATTTCATGGACTTGCTTGATTCGGAAGAAATTTTTAAAATATTAACAACAACAAAAATGCAACATATTGCAATGTGATAAATGTTGATTATTCAAAATGAGACAATATTCAAGAGAATTTGAGAGCTGCACAAAGAAAAATCATCAGAGTGATTGAATCAAAGTGTAATTATGTAATGTGCGACGGTCGTTTGTTGCTTGTTGTATTGTTAAATTCAAACGGATCAACTAAACTCTACATCGATCGAAATTATAACGTTTCGAAATTTAATTGTGTGCATTTAAAACGTCGAGTGCCATTGATGATATTATTTCATGGTTTCAATGTTTAAAACCTTATATCATTTTTTTGAGAGGTCTTGATTTGTTGTCGTCAGTTTTCACATGTGTTTGTTTGTTTTCAAATTATTTTGGTGCATTTTAAATGAATAAAAATTGAATCGATAATAATTTTACATGATTTTTTCACAGTTGAAATGTTTTGCCGGTAAATTCAGCATCACCGTAAATGGCATCTTCATCATCATCGTCTGGTGTTGTGCCCGTTGGATTTGCATTATTTGTGATTTGATTGATTTTGCAATTTTTAAGTTCCAATGTGACTAGATTTGGTTCATTTTCTAATGCTAATACGATGTATTTGCCCATGGGTAAAATTTCACAGGTTGTGATCTTTTTGGCTGGTGTGTGAACAGCGATGGATTTTCCTGTTGAACGAAAACCAATTGGAGTTAATGGAAATTGAAAGAACGGTAAATAAGTGTGTAATATGTACCTGTACTTAATTCCCACAATCGAACGGATCGATCTCGTCCATCTTTATCGGCTGATAGTAAAATGGTGCCCGTTGGATCTAATTTCAATAGCGTAACTGGAGCCGTATGACCGACAAGAATAAATTTGCAATTTCCGGTGACCAAATCCCAGATCAAAATGCGTGCATCTTCTAAACCAGCAATGACACATGCATTTGTTTGCGAAATGGATAATGAAACTGTGTTACATGATGGTTTCCACTTTTTGAATAACGTTCCACTTTGAAGATCATAAACAACAATAAAATTTGGTGCTGGTTCATTAAGCTCTTTTGTAACGACGCATACATAAGATCCTTCATGAGTGATTGCACTGAGCGATGTGATGAAATCATGGTGTGGAATTCGAAGATCGTACAACAATTTACGCTGCGATAAATGCCAAACTAATAATGGGAACGGTTTTTGGGTCTCATCGCCACAAACTAGAATTCTGTAATAAGCAGTTTATTAATAGAGTGTGTTAGAGATTTTGTTGTTGTTGTTTATAAATCGAACCTACCTTCCATCACCCGACACGAGCAAAGAGTTTAGGAATCTATCTTCGCCAGCCTTGAAAGTTGTAATACAGTCACCCGATTCTAAATTCATCAGATTCACATACATTCGATTGCGTGATAAACAAACCAAATGCTGTGCATCGTTACAGTACGCAAAATATGGCATTTTCTGGTTCATGACACCTTTTAGCGTGACCTGAAAAATATCCGAAGAAATTTCCAAATAAATTCGAATTGTTCGAGAAATGTTGTCAGTTACTTACCCGAAGATCACCTTTGTTCAAATCGATAATTTTGATTTCACGCCTGCATAGTACTGCAGCTCCATGATTATAAACCGGACACAGTGCAGTTGGCTGTGGTATTCCTTTCAACATTCTCACCTGCTCCGAACTATGCAATAAAATAGACAATTGTTGGTCAACAACAAATATTTTCATTGATTTTTATTTTGTAACAAACCTTGGCACATTCCAAACACGAATTTCTTCCCGTTGTGTACTTAGCGAAGCGACAAAATAGCCACTTCCACCCAAATTGGCGATTAAATCATATCCACTACTAGTGTCATCATTTGAGGCATTGACCGAACCATTTAGAATATCCAAATACGAAGTTTCGATTGAATCAAAATCTTCAATCCATTTCTTACAAATCGGATCCATTCCAATGGTTACGTCGGTTTTAACGCCAGTTATCAAATAGTGTTTGAATAATGGATAAAATTGGTCAGCATCGTAGTTAATCGGTTGAATGTAGATTTCTAGAAAACGTTGCAAAATGTCTAAATGCTTGAGCGTTGCACGTGTGCTGCTGTCGATCAAATAAATGTCATTTAGAATGCATTGAACACATTTGGTGGCCTTCAATTTGGTTTGAATCCAATTTAAATCGGTGAGATAGAGCGATTGTGGATACGTTGGTGCATCAACGACAAATGCATGATAAGGCAATTCATTGAATTTTTGCTGATTGAACCATTGATATTTGCGTTTCGTATCAACGTATTCATTGGGCTGTGATTTATAGAATTGATAGAGAATATTGTGAGCGTTTTTGATGTCATTGGCATAGCGTGTGTATGCAACATGTTTCAATCGATTGTCCATAAATCGAATTCGATTGATTTGCAATAAAATTGGACCACGGCTCATCACCCAACTGATGCTTGTCCACAGCTTATCAACGGTTAAATCGTCAACCAATTTTGACTGTTTGAGAAGTTCATTGATTTCCGTTTCATGAAGACCATCACGCGATGCAATCAACAATGATACCAAATATTTTATAATTGATTCACCAAATTTTTGTTCCAATATTTCGAACATTTTATTTGATGTGGACGTTAACGATGTGTCACTGAGATTGAATTCACCAAGCCACGCAAACCACCAGAATAACTGCAATTGAAAAAAAAACCGTTGACATTATCAATATCTCACTTGAACGTTTCATGCAAAGATTGTGACTTACTTTGGCTTGAAGTGGGATTTTTTCGTCACATTGCTTCCAAGAATCCGGCAATTGTAGTTGTGAATTCACCGAAAAGAAATCCCCACCGCCATAGCTCAACACTTCATTCCATTTTTGATTGGAGAATTGATTCAAATGCACGAAATTTGATTTGGAAATTCGATCTTTGAGATGCCACAAAACTACATCGGTGTTTTCACATTTGTCGACGTGATCGACCTTGGCGTTGGTCGTTGCTGTTGTGATAATCACTTTGACTTTGTCATTCAATTTGGTAGGTAACCAGCCTAAATCGTCCAGCTCTAATGCTTCGTCCAGCGAATCAATTAAAATGACCACTTGAAATTTGCTCGCCCCAACACATTCCTGCAATGTGGCTGCATAGCTATCCAGAGTCTATTCAAACAAAAAGCAATTTGATTAGATGGTTTTCAATCGTAAATGAGACGTATCCGCTATTCGGAATCGTCCGACAAAATGCTTACATGTGGTCCATTGTATGGTTTAACATGGGTGTAGTAGTACATTTGTTCGGTGATCGAACCGACCAGCGATTTGACACTCGATGAAATCGCCGTTAAGCGTGCATAGCGTAGAATGAAACAGCAATCGGGCAGCCAAGTGTGAATAAAGTGTTCAACTTTTGCCGATAGAACGCTTTTGCCGCAACCGACCGGTCCAAATATGATAAGTGGTTCGGATGATGGTGCTGTGATGTATCTGAAAATTCACCGAAAAAAAAATCGTACGTTAATTTCCAATACGCAACTGTACCAAATCGTCGTGTACTCACTGCTCAATTTTATCCATAATTTCAAAATTTGCACAATTTTGGCTGAGATATTGTGAATGCTGTTTAACAGCTTCGATTTCGGCCAGCAAATTCCTGTCAATGCCGTATGTACAATATGGTATTTGAAATTTCGCAATATGATCGCTAATTATATTATCGATATTGGCAACAATTAATGATTTCAATGAAGTAGCCAATTGTTCATTGGACACTTGAACGGTTGGTGGTATTCGGATTAAATTCTTCTCATTTAATTGATTCTGGAAAACAGCGCAAAATTGACAATTAAATTAGTGATTCGGTTGTTCGATGATGAATTACAATTAAAATTCATTTTTTTTGTTTATTTTGGCTCACCTTTAATTCTAATTGAATATTGTTAAGTCGACGATTCATTTCAACAGCAATTGCTGATTCATTCGATGTTTCGTCGAGATTTTTATTTGGCAATGCTCCGGTATGAACCCAAATGCAACGTTTCGATAGATCTTGATTAATGAACACCATGTTATTGATTTCTTGTTCAATAACCGTGGTTAAATACGAGTCACGTAGCTCCTTTGAGAAAATATCGGCAATTATTTTATACAAATCTTGTAGTTCAGTTGCTGCATTGGCATTGGCAGTGACATTTTGTGTACGCAGTCGATAGCACATTGGTTCGGCTTTATCATCAAGAATGTACCATGCTTCGAGTAGTTGGCGTTCATTTGAAGCTGCTGGTGTGGTGCTTATAGCACCAGCAAAGTCCTGACTCTCAATGGTCAATGGTAACAATGGACTGCCCAATGATGTTCCCAGAAATAGTACCGGAATGATGTATGCGGTGTTTGAGTGTCCTTCGATTGCAAAACAAAAATAAAACATTTTTAATGAAATTAATGTGGCAATTGATTGTCAAAAAGTCATTTATCAAACATACTTGATATTTCTGATAAACATTCGGCGGCCAAGTGATGACCACCTCTGGCTTCAAGCGGTTCATTAACCCAACATGTTGGATCCAAAAAGTTTTCCGACTCTTCGTGCAAGTCACATAGTTGTAGTTCAAAACCACGTGAAGCGCAATATCGCTGTAGTTCAGCATACAGTCCTTTCAGGACAGTTTTTTCGGTTTTGTGCTCATTTGCAACCAAAACATAGAGCACAATTTTACAATCATTTTCGGTTCGTCGGCTGCTTAACGACGGTTTACCATAAATTGATGTTAAATTGCTTGGTAGATTTTGGACATTTGACTCAGCGGGCAGCTCGCATGGTGCATCGGTCGCTAATGGACTGCCTGATGTTGAATCTACAGAGGAAAGAAAGAGAGACAGAAAGAGGATAAAACGCACCGCGCTTAGGAATGATTGAATGTGTTAAATGAGCCACAGTTTCTCATACCGTGTGTTGATAGGGTGCTTTGAAGTGCTTTTCCAGCTGGTTTTGTCACGTCACTTGAGATATTTCCATTGTTTGTGCTTTGGGCTGGTGCGTTAAAATTTGATATATCGGAAGTCGGCTCTGGATCAACCAATGGCGCTTCTTTCAAATGGTTTTTGTCTTTATCTTTGTCTTTGCTTTTACTCTTTTTCGTTACCAGTTGGTATGTTGGTGAACTTTTTAAATGGCAATTGAAAGCAATTGGATATTAATTAAAACAATTTATGTATGGGCGCTCGGTTTCGCCTAATGTGATGACTTACTCTTCAGATTTTTGTGAGATATTATCTTTATCCTTTTTATTTTGGCCAGAACTGCAATAATTGCCCATCTTTCTCTTCTGGTAACAAATTTGGTTGAACGGCACAGCAAGTGAAACAACACTTCACAAAATCACAATAAACTTAATTTGTTTGTTACGTTTCGCATACACTTTTCTGCTCGTATTTTGCCTGACGCCTAATACACGCGTTTCGTTTTTGTTTTATTTATGATACACCTTCAAATTTTTCATCGACCATTTGTCGATCGAACTTTATTCGGCTCACACATCTGTTGGCAATGACTTTGTGACACACCGTACGTTATGGCAGTTTATTTTCTCTCTCGCACACAATTTTTTGGCGATTCATTTATTTTAAACGTTTTTTTTTTATTGTAGATGCGGGGGGATAAGAGGCTCTTCCTGAAAATCGAATAAAAAAAGAAACATTTAAAATAGGCTTTGAAATGAAGCGTAAAAAGAAAATCACACAAATGAAATTCCGCGCAAATTTTTGGTAATTTTATGCCAAAACAATCAAAACGGTAACACGATATGTTGTTTTGAACACTAAAACCACGGATACCAGTGTCATCATTTAAAGGTTAAATGACAATATGCATTCCGTTGTAATTGTTTTGCCCGTTGTTGTTCCCGATGATAAATATAGCTAAAAAACAACAAAAACACATTATTTTTGTCTTAAGCTGTCAATCATACAGAGCATTCGAGCAATTCAAAATAATCAAGTGTTCAGATCCATATCGATGAAATGTGTTTGCATTTGTATATTTTGTACGCGATTCAACAACAAAAGTTCATTGCGTTGTTGTTTGAAGCAACAATAACGAAAAAAAAACAACAATTGGTCTTTCGGTATTCATTTTGCTGATTTTGTGAACGAATTCATGCGAATCGCGCTAGCGCACAGTCAATGTGCTAAATGCGTCTCGTTTCCTATGAACAAGAGACACGAATGAATACAATAAATTATTAGTATTAAAAAAAAGGTGTTTAAACGACTTTGTAAATTACATTAGATATCACGTTGAATCAATTGTGTGTGGTTTTTTCTCTCTCTCTCTCTCATTCGTTCGCATGTAAACCTATAATGACATCGTTCTAATTATATACTCAGATATGCATGTGGGGGATATTGTGATATTGATACAATTTCTGGGAATACACATGGCAGTAGATCCAATAAGTTCAATTCCGTGTAAATATCTCGCCCGAATGCAGTTCTTCAAACCAAATGATTAATTTACTTTCTTCATAAATCGATTGGATTTGATGAGATCTCTCATAAGAAATCTTCGAATATGCTGTTCGCATTTATGCTTGAAATTGAATGCACCAAGACATATTCCATAGCTCAAACGTAAACTAGAGCAAAGTGATTAGACGCTTTGTCGTCAATGCTGTGTGTTGATGCACTAAAAATTCATCAGCACTATTGGTTGTTTGGATGTGTGTTGTTGTTGTTGTTGTTGTTGTTGTTGTTGTTGTTGTTGTTGTTGTTGTTGTTATTGTCGTTTTTTATTCTGTTCGCTCGATTCCAACCAATTGAAGGAGTTGCAAAAAAAAAAAAAAATTACAACTAAAATGCCGTAACGCACACACGATATTTAGCATACTAATGACTCTGTGTGTATTTCATTTGAAATTCTTTCGCGCATTTTTGAATTGCCACGTTTGTGTACATAATTTTCATTGGATATTTTTTTTTGTTGTCGTCAGTCACATTCTCCTTGTCTTTCTTCGTTCTTTCTCTTTCTCTCTTTCTCTTTCTCTCTCTCTCTTCTCGCTGAAATGCGGGATTTTTTTTTTGTAATAAATTTTGTTTTCAACCACGTAATATACTACGTTTCCAAAAACGTTGTTTCGTTTGAAGTTCTGGCCGAAATGAAACAACAAAAAAATGAACGTCGGAAATTTTTAGCTGCATATGACGTGCGTGTATCGTAATTTATGTGCATTTCGGTGACAGATCGAAAGTACGGTGAAATTTGATAAATATTTTTTTTTTTGTTCCTCCTCAAAGAACGAATATCTGTTTATCATCCAATTTTATTTTGCTTTGCTTATGATTGAAAGGAAATGAGAGGGAAAAAAATCACATTTCATAAAAAAAATAAATAAATTGCTTTTCCGAAGACACTGTTTCTGTGTTTCTTTTTTTCTTGTGTTTCCAATATTTTCCGATGTGTATTTTTAGCGAGAAATTTGTTCTCGGCTCACAGTGCTCGACATAGACACTCTCTGTTATATTCTAAATTTAGCGCCGTTCTATGTTAAATATATAGAACACTCACTCAATATTATTTTATCCAATTTTTTTTTCTCTTCTCGATATCTGTCTTTCTCTCTTTTCACGCTAAACCGTTTCTCTCTTATGTAGTTAGACATATATGTATATACGCGTGCTCATCTACATAAAACACAATATTCATATACGCTCACGTATACACACTAGGGTGGACATTGAATTTTATGATGACATATCCGTCGAATTAAAGCCGTGATGAATGATAACAAATGAAGTGTGCTCCATTCGAGATTGAATGACAATGGATGTAATTTGTTTTGTTTATTTTTGTTTTTACTCTATCAACAACAACAACAAAAAAACGAACACTGAAATTAGAATCTTATTTAGAACCGTGGATGAAATGTCAGAATATGATATGTACAAAGTCATAACAATAGCCTAATGATGTATGAATTTTCGATAGCGTCTTCTATTGTGTCAATAAACAATACGCTTTTTGTATGTGTTTTCAGAGATTTTAATTAATTTACTTTTATTTAGTTTTTTTTTCTGAACACAAGAAATTTGGTTTCTCTTTGAAATTATTTTCCATTTAAATGACACTATCGTTGCAACGCAAATCAGGTCAATGGCCTGAATTTCAATCATCTCCATAATATTTATATTCACTCAACAATCAAAGTACACTCCAATAGAGCCGATGCACCCTAATACACACCATTTTTTTAAGCACACATTTTTTTCTTCTCTTCGATTGATGTATGTTTTATGCTATATCGATCGTGGAAATTTAACCGTAAAAAAAAACAAATGAAAGCGAAAATACACAACAACAACACAAATTGTGTCAAAATTAAGTCAATTATTCCCGTTCATTAGAAATTTTTAAATTAAATCGAATAAAACTTTAAGAGAAACGAAAAAAAAAACAAAATAAAAATTATATATAAAAACAACACACAGCGATTCGAACCGAATGAGTACGTGAGCGATAAAGAAAAAAATTTATATATATTGTAAATTCACACCGACCCCGTATCGTTGGAGTTTTATCATTGAACTAAAAGTTATTTTCAAGTAAGAAGAGAATACGCGGCAAAGCACGCTGTGTAGTGGATTGTATACATAAATATTCAGATTGGATCGGTGTGGTTCTTTCTCTTTCTTCTCTTGATTCACATCATCAGGCCTCAGCACATTTACGATTGAGCTAGTCGTTTTCATTCCGGCTACATCAAGTTGATGCTATGATATGTGCCTTCTATATACAGACATAACTCGGCATGTTGTTCACCGTGTATTTTATCATTCATATATAGAAATGTATAGAGCTAACTGTGTGTATATGTTCACATTTGCTTTGGCAATATACTTTTATATTTATTTATATTTATACGTGTAGCACATGTATGTGAGAGTATTCTTCGGTGTGTGAACGAAAGATATATGATTGGCCACTATTGCTATCGCTGGTGCTGCTGCATTAAAACCAACAACAAACACACACAAAATGCTTTCTTAGTTTTGCTGTGACGGTGTTTGGCTGTGTAATTTCCAAAGATGTGTACTCGAAAATCAACGATACGTTGCTGTCAACAGCACTGTATTGTATTGGCTATGGTGTTATAATTGTCGTTATTGTCGTCATTGTTGTACGTTTTAAAGTTCACGATATTACAATTGGCCGTACAAACACAAAAATGCTTTTTGATGTCAGGGGGACCTGACATATACTGACACCAACCATATTTGGAAAACGAATGTGTGAGGGAGCAAAATGAAATTGAATATCGCGCGCGCTGATGAGCGAAACTCAGCGTTAACTATTTCGATAAAGGTTATATGTCATGTTGAGCCACTTAGAACGATCAATGATTTTGTTTTCTTTCGATTACATATGCTCATTATCGCAGCATTGTCACACTAGTTGCAATGGCAAATTGTGTGTGTGTGTGTGTGTGCATTTGTTTGGCAAAAAAAAGATGACTTAAAGCAAATAATTTTAATCGCGTCAAAGAATGAAACAGAAAGCAAACAATTTTTTTTCCATTCACTGAAATAATGACGTATGTGGAAGAACACTTGACAATGGAAGAAAAATTTTGCAAATCAAGACCAATTGTGACGTTGAAAGAAGTTAGCGAATTTCAAGTGGATACACATAGGCTCGAGTCTCCTTGATAGCAACAAAAAAAAAGGCACAACCAAGTGCACTGATGACGACAATCCATCGGTCCATTTTGCCAGCATGTCAAATTGTTCAGCTTCAGTTCATCACATCACATTACCATCAATTTTTCCCATTCTTTGCACTTGCACAAAATCTGTATTTTACTTGCAGCTTAACTTTTCAACGTTCATGAGTCAAACAAACAAGCGATTTATAATAAAACAAACAAAAATACACCGTTCATATTGATATTTCTCCCCATCTGAAGGCAATAAAACAACTTACTAGTAACAAAATTCGTGTTTTCGTATGTACGTGACAATGTCCTCTTTCACTTTTCACAGTCCGAGTTCAAGCAAAGTCGAATCAATCTGTTTTGTTAGTTATATATATATATAATTCGGATTGTGTGGCTTTATTTTTCATCACACTCACAAAATTTTCCAATTAATTTCCAATATTTTGTTTTAAATATATTCTATCAATCGTGAGCGAGATGATGTGCTGCACATCGATTCAATGTGATGGAAATTATTTCACTGAACGAACCACAAAAGAATCACCACCGTCCGAGTATCCACAGTGTGTTTTGAGTTTTATACGAAATGAATAATCGATGCGAACACATTTTCCAGGGAGGAAAATTGAACGTTGTACGCATGTTCAAATACAATCACATAGAAACCGTCCACCTTGAACAGGGCCACCATTTAAACACACTCGCTCTCTCTGTGTTTGTGTGTGTGTGTGTGTGTGTGTTTGTGTGTTATGGGATTCAACGATTCTTGCTCTTCGAATTTAATCATTCGGCAATTGAATTTATCTCAAAGTTGTGTTTTTATTAGTAATGGGCTAGACTTTGAAGTGTTTGGCAGTCAAAAGAGATCAATGAAATGGCTTCAAACAAAATTCACTTAGCGCTCGTGCTGTTTATTTTGTCATGTGGTGTGTCAGAAAAATGTTCAAAATGACCAGAGACAAGATCAAACTGTAGAAATAACATCAATTGATATTTCTACGTGCAAAGCAAACGTAATATAGCCTATACAAAAGGCAACTAGCCACAATACACACTGTACAGTATATGCAAACTATATTACGCACGTACAAATATCTATTGATACTATTATTTCTGAAGTGAACGTGAACAATCTCGGAAAATGACACTTGCCACTTATTTTTCGATGAATTTCCTTCAACAGTTTTATAAACAAACGGTTTTTATATTAGCTACCAAGGGACTCTTTGCGGTGTTCTAATGGAACATACCGATTTTGTGTCTATCAATCAATAGATCAAATTTCCATTTATGTCAATCACACGACAATATTTTGATATGCAATTGAGTTTGTTTTGAATGAAATGCTTTTATTGTTCCAGTTAATAAAATCTATTTTTATCAAAAATGACTTGATTTAAAACCAAGTTTTGATTAATGGTTCTGCGTCAAACCAATTTATCCTCAAAATGACACTTTTTGTTGTTTTAAATTTTCAAATTTTTAGAAAAAAAAAAACGGAATTATTAAACAGTCAGCATTTGTTTTATTGGTCTATTATCAGATTTTACACATAGAATCTATGCTATCTTATCAATCTCGAGAATTAGAAATGTTATAATAGATTTAAACCATGGATTTCATGTGTATTTAGTTTGGTAGGTAGTGTTTCTAGAGTTAAAACGGGTTCCGTTGACAAAACGACTCGATGATAAATGCAGAATTTTAAAGATAATTTTTTTTTAAATTCTTATTCCCATCGCAGAAGCATATTCATCAAATATGTTCGGCTCAAATTTAATGTGACAGTTTGAAAAGATAAATTACTTAAGAAATTCCTTACAGTAAAATTGCTTGTTAAACATTTCTGATTGTACTAATTGCGTAGCGATTTTACAAGGCTTTCACTGAAAGTTGCTTCATTTTCGGTTGATTCCGTTTTTGTTGGCGTTTTTGCTCCTTCTTTTCCCAACGACGTTGCTTTTCCGGATCATCTTCGGCCATAACACGTTCTTTTTCCAATTTACGTTTTTCCTCACGTCTTAATGCAGCCGCTTCGGCTCTTGCCGCATGTGTACTCTTCATAAATTCTTCTTCGACACGTTGACGATTTTTATCAGCCTTTTGTGAGCCTTCTTTGGATAAACGATAGCGTTTAATTTTTTCCATCAAATAAAATACGAGCACCAACAATGGTTTGGCCGATTCCATATCGTTTGCTTTTGGCAAATTAAAACCGAGCAACAGTTGCTTTTTAACATCGGGCATTTTTAATTGTTGGCTGGTATCTTCTTGTGAAATAACACCGTTGTGTTGATCCGACACATAAATATAATCGATTAGATGACTGTATTTGGACAGCATTGTGGTAACGCGTGAATCCAGCATGGCTGATGATGCTTCAGGTATTTCTGAAAGCACGGCAAAACCATTTGGCACATTGTACTTAGATTCAGGATTATTGACTAGGATACAGAATTTACTCTGTGAATTAGAAACGAAACGAAACGAAATTAAACATTGATTAATCAATATGACAAATTGAGTGGTGGTGGAATAATTGAATAGCATTGCAATATACTAACCAAATCATACATTTCCTTAAAGAATTTCGATGCTGTACGTTTAGTTGCCACGCAGAATACGAATGTATCCATGATGTCGGGTGAGAGTTCAATTTTGATATGAAGTTGATCTTGTGATGGTTTCATCAAATCGGAAATTATGGCCACTAAATCCTGACGCCGAATCAATTTCAATTCGACCAACATGCCTTCGCAGCATGTGCGTCCGCTGCACCAAAGTGTATAAACACTCTCACTTTCCTTCACAAAGCCATCGGGACCTTCACGTTCTTTGTTCGAATCATCGCCAATCATTGCGAAATTATCTTCGAGCAAAGTGCGATGTGTTTGCAGCCAAAGGCTAGCTAGTTTTGCATTTTTACTTCTTCCAATGAAGTAGTTGGCGAAATAGGCGAGCAATCCAGCAATCATGATCATTTCCATCCAGTATGACTTCCAGTTGGCACTGTTGAGAATGAGAATGTAAGGAAAAAGAGTTTAAAATGGTGTTTTAAAGTTAAAAATAAGACTCATCTGGACTCACCTGAAGTGCAATGGAACCTTTGCCACAGTGAGTTTTGGTTCACCAGTTTTTTGATCGAAAACGGGAGGTGTTGATGTCTCTTTATTGAATCCTTCAAATTCTTCTTCGTCAGCAAAATGATCAAATTCACTGTCTTCATCTTCAACAACACCATCATCATCGGCCTCTTCACTTGGAAACTTATCATCCGATGAAGCGCCATTCGAATTTTGAGCAGCACTGTTTGCCCTGCGATCTGCCTCATTTCGGTCGCTTGTTACCTTCACAAAATCATCATCCGCATCAAAATCTTCGAAATCAGCGAAATCGCTGTCATAGTCTTCTTTATCACAGTTTAATGATCCAGTCAGTAAAAAAATGACAAACAATGTTCCAATCGAGATGAGCTTCATGATTGGAGCTATTCGATACGCGTGACACAGCTCTGCAAATAGAAGAAAAAAGTGTAGACAATTGAAATGTTGTAAATTGGTAAGTGAAGCACTACATGAACACTATTTGGCTCGAAATCTACGAGAGCCACGTCTCAACCGTTTATTGATTTTTGCTTTATTTCGGCTTCGTGTCCTTCGATTTGAATACTTTAATTAAATCAGATGAGTTTTTTAAACAAAATTCCCACGGTACAGTTCCAAGAATGGAAGAACTTACATCAAATTTTTTTTTATTAAATGTTCCGGATATTTTTGTTCGATTCGGGTAATTTTTCGGTTAATTTTCACAATCTCATAATATAATGTACTAATTTTAATGAATTTTATGATGATTTTTTCTTAGATTTTTTTTAATTTCCCGAGAAAATAGTGTTAATGAGGAGAACTTGATGGATCGAATGTCGAATTGTACGTGATTAATGCGAAATGACAGCCAGCCGACGTCAAATACGTGGAGAAAATGATAAACCTATTCTACACACGTCATATGATACTTCAATTATTGAATGGCTACTCATTTGATAGCACTCCAATTGGAAGAATTGTAATCTAATATATCTATGAACGATAGATATTGAAATTTTCGAAAATAAATTGCAAACTTATTTTAAAATTAAACAATTTTGAAAATCGAAAAAATCTTTCAAAAGGATTTTTTTCATTCAGAATTATTAGTTTAACAAATCCAACATTTTTTCAATAGGGTTTTGAACATGACACAAGAAGGGGAACATGTAAAAATCAGCTGTTTTATATCGAATCGCCTGATACGTTTGTGCCTATCATTTGTCCCTCTTCCACTTGAACAAAAGTCATTTGTACAATTGTGTTAATTGAGGTAAAATTCGTAACATTAAATAAATGTGTGTGGAAGTATTAAGGAAGCTGTTGCTTAGGTAGACATTCAGTTTAGCATAGAATGTCACTGCGAAGCAAGCACTCTAGATTTGTGACTCTTCATTTTTCCTTTGGATTTTTTTTTTAAATTGGCAGTAAATTGACTGTAAATTGAGCTGTCATAGAGAAATAAACTTTCTAAAACAAAAATTGTAGTGATATCATATCAGAGTCGTGGCTTCGCGTGATATATAATCAATTTCAAGTGATACCTATTCGTGTAAATCATTTGTACCTGCTAACTAATTTTTGTGAACAATTAACACTTGGACTAGTGTTACATTGAATAAACGGCTTCTGAGGTGCAGGCTTTAGTGAAACGCTTGCATGCAATAGTGGATATAAATTAATCTCAAAATAAAAAGTGAACTTAGGAAAATTGGTTGCATCCAACTACCTATTTGATACATCAATAGTTACCGAATTTATCAAGAAAAGCAAGTCATGCCTGATACAAAAGTGATAACATCGAATACTGCTTCCGAAGCAAATTCCACAACAAATGGTGAAACTCACAAAAGTATGTAAATTCTATTCGGAACAACGCATGTGAATCATATTGACATAAATTATCGATAAATTGTTCATTTTATTGCCATCAATTGTTATTTGAAAAAAAACCGCAAACAAAGGATTTAGAAAATGATTTTTTATTCATTGAATCGTCAAAATGATTTCCAAGAATCGTAATAGCTACAAATGCATTAATTTTAAAGGTGATATGTGGTTGTTTAGCATTTTATCGTTTGATTTTATTGTTGTTTCCACACCTTTAATCCATTGCCTGAAAGCATGCATGAACTAATGCAGATATACAAATGACCGTATACACAATGACCTTCATTTGCAAAGTTCAATTGTATTCGAAACACTAACAGATACAGTAACAAAATCCTTTGACACATGATTCATGAAAAGGTGAACAGAGACCAAAATATTGATGAGTATTTTTAAAATGACAGCTGTTCTAGAACCACTAAAACTGACACTAACACTTTTACATTGATATTGAATTTTTGTAAACTGAAATTTTTGCGCACAATTTGAAGGGCACTGCCGTTCAAGTGCACATACACACACATATAAATCGTTTCATGTGCACTTTTATTTGCTCCTTTACATATACTGCCGTGTAGCTCAATTGCATATAAACAGTTTTTGAGTATAATTTACAATTCAATTCAATGAAAATGATTGGTTATTTGTATCGTCGACTTCTCACTTTCTAACTTAGAAATTCTAAGATCGAAATGAAAATTTTCTTTATTCATGTAAACTCTTGAAATAAGCAAACTATTCAGCGAATTGTATGAGTATGAATATATCGCAACAAACACGCGTTGACGTCAACGAAACCACGATATCGTCAAAGTTCAAGTTGTTTGCTTGCTGAGTCGTAGATTTATCATGTTTATGTTGATAAATTTAAAAAAAAAAACTCAAATCACTGTGCGAATGGACCGTGCTTGACGTATAACAAACGGCTACACTCAACAGTATAGCTTTTGTTAAGTTTTTAATCACAATTCTATTGAAACTAAAACAAAATATTCCAATATGTTTTTTTAAATTCTAATGAATTATTTTTCTCTGTGATTTTTTTCTTTTTAGATGATATAGTGAAACAAGATCGGCAATGGGAGGAGGTGAAAATTGTGGTGCCATGGGGTCATATCGCCGGTAAATGGTACGGTGATCGTAACACGCAACCAGTTTTAGCGTTTCACGGTTGGCAAGACAATGCAGGAACATTTGATCGGCTTGTGCCACTTTTACCAAAAACCATTCCCATTTTTTGTATTGATTTGCCCGGCCATGGTCGATCATCTCATTTCCCACCAGGAATGCAATATCACGTGTTTTGGGACTATATTCCAGTTGTGCGACGTATTGTAAAGCATTATGGATGGAAAAAAGTCAAATTGATGGGCCATTCAATGGGTGGTGCCCTTTGTTTTATGTATGCTGCTTGCTTTCCAGATGATGTGGCACAATTCATTAGCATTGATTTGTATGGTCCATCAATAAGAGATTTGAAAAAGAATGCAGCCATGACTGGCGCTTGCATTGACAAAGCATTGGAATATGAAGCGTTGCCAGCCTCAAAACTTCCATGTTACACATATGATGAAATGGTATCGGTTGCCATGGACGCATACAATGGATCGATTGATCGTAAATCTGCTGAAATTTTAATGATTCGTGGAATGAATGAAGCACCGAAAACACACTGCAAAGATGGTTACTTTTTCTCACGCGATCTTCGATTGAAAGTGTCAGTATTGGCATTGTTCTCTTTGGAACAAGTTCTTACTTATGCTGAGCGCATCAAATGTCATGTGCTCAATATCCGTGCAGTGCCTGGTTTAAAACATGAAAGAGAAGATGTCTATCCAATGGTTCTCGATGCAATCAGAAAGAATGCGACCCTTGAATATCATCAGGTACCTGGTACACATCACATACAATTGACCACGCCTGAACGCATTTCTGGAATTATAAGCGAGTTTCTACTTAATCCAGACGCTGCAAACGATTCGGATGGGGAATAATGGGGATATTGTAATAGCATACAAATATTATTGTATTTTTATTTATTTTTGTGAGAAAAGGAAGATCATTTTTTTTTGTGCTTAAGATAAACGATTACCATGGCCATTTAGTGGCCAAAACACAACTCTATCAAAATTTCAAGTGTAAATGGATGTAATTGTACTTATTTAAATAAGAATCGAACATTTCTGTTCAAAGAAACACGAATAACATGACACTTAAAGACAGACTATTGACAATCTGTACAATGAATTCAGGATCTGTCATCTAAATTTGCGAAAAAAAATAACACCTATTTTTTATCACCACTTATCGAATTTTGCTAGAAACAAAAGAATTTATTTTATAAGAAAAGGTAAAAGACACGAAAACCAGTACAAATTTTTATTGCTAACTTCACAATAAAGTTGTATGATGAACTAAACAAAAAAGAAGATTATTGTTTAATTTTTGCGTATTTCATGGGTGATCAAATGTTGAAAATATTAAGTTTGAAAGAATTTAACACCGCTTGGCTAGTTCAACTAATTGTAGGTTTTTTCAATTGCAAAAGGTATGTTCGCATTTCAAAACAATGACAATTAACTACAAACAGAAATCTTGAAAATATTGAGCTAATAAAAAAAAACAAACTAATTTGTCCTTCTTGAAAATGTCATTCATAAAATGGTCTAATTACAAAAATAAAAAGCAAGTAATTTATTTTTATGTCGCTTAAAATATATCACGTCTGTTTTTATAGTTCGACAGTATGTGTTGTTTCATTTCTTACATTTGTTTACATTTCCGGTATTCTCGATTAATCCAGGTGCGAAAAATATGATTTTTTTTTTGCAAATTCATTTAATTCAATTTACAATTGAAATTTAGATTCAATTCACAATTTTATAGTGCCCGTGGTGACATGCAATGATTTGTATTCAAGGGACGTATTATTTTTTTCCTCAACGGCAAAATATCTCTGTTTTTAATTACAGCAACATTTCAGTTTTAAACACAATTGATTTTATTGATTCGAAATAATATTGTCGCACATTTATTTACACGGGTTGCGTTTTTATAAAATTGTCAACTAATAACAACCACACACACAAAAAAACCAAATATCACGTTGTCACAATTTGAATCTAGCCCCACCAATGGCTGAAGTGTTTTATTCGGTTTTTTTCTGGATTTTTTTTTGCCGAAATTTTTCCAACGAATCTATTGGATTGGTGGAAGTACGTGCCAGTTGCCTGAGTTGTCCATAGACGTGGTGGTACCATGGATAAGCTTCCAGATCCACTTCGAATTCGGCCATTGTTTCAAATAAGATCGGATACAGTTGTGGCAGAATGCCATGATCGAGAGTTGGGAATAGATGATGCAATGCATGATGACCAAAATGTGTTAAAGCAAGAAAATGATGCTTTCTCAAATCAGTATTGTCCATAATTGTGTCCATTGAGTAGATGCCCCAATCAAGATCTTCTCTGACTTTATCTCCCTCATGCACAATGTCCGGATGATGATGGCCAGCATTCAATCCGATTAAACCGAATAAAAAGCTATTGACCAAAATAATTTGCAGCCAAATTTTAAGCACAGTAAATAAATTTGAATTGCCAAACACAATCATAAAAAGTGGCACGATCAAGGGCATTGAATCGCTGATTTCGAATAAATTTGTCTTTGATGAAATCGAAAACACTGTGCGCTTGACAAGCTGATCTAAGCACATCAACGTATAAATAACCGGACTGTAAATCCATGATAAATAGCGTTGTGTAACACCTTTCATTGGGCTTGGAATCCAGCAAAAAAACGGCTGAAACAATGTAATTTCCAGGTCGTGTAATGAATTTGGAAACAGATGATGTGACATCGCATGACTGATTCGCCACTCTTTGTAATTGAAAAATGTTAAATTAAAATAGAACATGCGGAAATTATCACGATGATGGAAGAAATTGTGCGCTGAAATGACGGTATAGCACATGCACAATCCCGATACCAACATCATAAATCGATTATCAAATTTTGCACTGAGTACCGCTGTTAAAAGTGTTAATGCCAGCAATGCGTCAATAAAAACCTGTTTACAAAATTGGGAAAAACAAATGGACAAAATCATGTTCAAGTTCACTTTCTAGTTGCTGGTTTTTTAAAAATAGCTCATACCTTTGACATATATTCAGACCGTTTATGGTCAATAGACTTAATTTTTTCGCCAACACGTCGTCGTAAAGTCCGATAAAAACCAGTTTCTTTGAAAGTAAATTTAAAATTTCGTGGAAGCTTGGCATCGCGTACACGGTAATCTTGCAATAGACTTTCGGCTTTGCCATAATTCAAGTGGTGCACTTCAAATGCTTCGGTGATGTCAGTGCCCTGAAACCGTTTTTTTTTAAGTCAGACCAATGTTAAATTGGACATTAGAATACAAAGAGATTGTGTCATTAATTAGATCATTAGATCGCAATAAGTTACCTTTGTTAGATTGATCCAATCGGCTCCACCGGGATGCAAGTTTACAAATTCAGTCAGATCATAAAGTGTATCGTGCACACGCCACAAACCTTCAGCATTATCATCTTTCTGTCTACTTTCAATCCATCTGAAAACGTGCAATTCAATCGTTAGAAATCTGATTTGAAAAATTACAAAAAACCAGGTCGACCTTGGAACAATTTTTTTTTATTATCAACAACTCTATTAGGCTCCAAACATATATTTTCATAACACAAAACAGCAGAAAAGAAATTATTGCAAAAAAATCTTTTTCTAGACTGCAATTTGCATTTTCTGAGAATATTCTCGAAATTATCTTACTTGTATGCATTCAGTTTTACACTGTTGATCTCTTGAAATGATGGATAATTACGTGCAATTAGGGAGAATCGCTTTTCTGTCGTCATACCTATGAACTTTGTCTGTAATTAAATCGTTATGATAAAATGTTCAAATTAAATCGTTATGATTTGATATGTTCAATTTTCAAAAATAATAAATATTATTTTATTGTTTGCGAAGATTTGTGTCTCGATGATTTTGAACATGTTAATTAACTTCCACTCAAAATTCAGTCGAGAACTAAAAATTACGAAACCATCATGATAAGATGTTCTTCTGTTGTCTGAAGCATCTTTTAATCATGCATGCGTTTCGTTTGGTTCAGGTGAGTAAACACTAAACACACATCACTCCCCCTTTTTTGCATGTAAATAAAATCACTTGAGCATGACAATTCAAAGTGAGTACTTTGAACTAGACCTCTAAAACGGTTGAAACCAACAACAGCCATGCCGAGTGCACAGTGCAGTGAATGTTTCGCTGGCCTTCATTGAAATGACAATTTTCATTCATATCAATTGATCCATCGTGTTCAATGTACTTCTCTAGTGTGGTTCTTTATCTCAGAGTTCAACACGATTCTGTTTTCGCTTTTTGCGGATGTAAAAATGGCCAGAGATGATGCGTTTTTTTTTTAAATCATAAAGACTGAACTTCTACAGTTATTGCTTCCGTAAACTGAACGTTTAAACATTGATCATAAAAATGTTCCTCTCATTGCCTCTCAGAAATATTATTGCCACCTTAGCTATTATTTTAGCTTGGCTCACTTTTATTGACAACAATTTAAATTTAACACATCTCTGAAGATACATTTACAGAGATTCACCTTTGACCCATTGATCTAGCTCAACTGATTTAAATTCAATGCGTTCCACAATAATGAACTGGTTCTATTTGAAATTCCAATTAAATTTCACAATTTACATTGATTCACTATTTGCAGCGCTGATTACACAAATTTAGTCCAGCTGATAGCGTTTTTCTTATCACTTTAACAATTTGTTTAGTTTTTTTTTTGTATAGAACTTACTAGTAAAGAATAATGCGCTTGCTATCTTATTGAGTCCGATGCCGTATAAATTCGCCACACAACTGATCACACGGTCAGTTTGAGCGCCCACTTTTGCTAGTTTCAAGCAAATTGACACCAGTCATGCTATGCGAACGCACATCAACACACACCGAACATGTAGCAGCAACACGAAATGAAATAAAAACAATGCGTAAACAAAAATGTTATATATTTTGCATCGTTGTTGTATTTGTGGCTGCTATTATCAGTCAAGCCACAGAGAGCATACTTAAGCGCACTGTACGAGTAAGCGCATTCTTTTGCTCGTGTGCACATTTTCTTTCGTTGCCATTTACATGAAACATGCTTCAACGGTACTCTTAATGCTAATCTCGGAATAATTGTCACTGTTGAGGCTTGGCTAAAAATGCATTGAGCGGCAATTAGAAGAACGTGTTTTCTGCCAGAGCTTTTTAAATAACTTTCCAACTTTGTTGAATGTTCTAGATTTTGCACTGGAACTTAAAGAGTTTTGATAAGGTTTTGTATTCAGAATGCACTTCTGAACTTATAAAATGTACTCATAACATTCAAAAATAGAATGTGTTGATTTCATTTCAAAACTCATTTGCAATTCACTTTTTTTTATTGAAAAGCAAAGCGAATTAAATTGTTATAATTTATGAAATTATGCATTCAAGTCATTTGAATAAGCAATGTAATTTTTTGAAGCTCCATCTATGATTTCTGCGTATATACTGCGAATTTCAACTTGAAAGAAACTTTTTGAAACAGTCATTGAATGGAGACGGCCGTACATTTTTCATTTAAACTTTCATTTTCTCCCATACGAAGCAGACATTCATATTACAGTTGAACTGAACAGTTGGAAATCTGAAGCTGTTTTATGAAACTACATAGCATATTCGGTTCTCTACAAAATATCCAAAATAAAGAAGTCTATGGGCTCTTTTTCCATCGTCCCGAAGTAGCGACAGCTGTTGTCCAGCAAGCAAAGCGACCATTATGACAATGTGCCAAAAATAGCACTTTGTTGTGCCATAACTGGCACAAAACCCTCGGTTTCCAGCTGAAACTGAGTCCTCATTACGGTTTCAGCAGTTGTCTCCCTTTGAACGAAGCGGCTTGATTTAGTTGTGACTCTCCAACAGGACAAGGTTCGTGGATCTAGTTAAAACTCGGAGGATTTAGTGCCAACAAAAAAACAACTGGGTCAATTCTTCATTTTCACTCCGAATTTCTTTATAAAAAAAAACCAGGTCCGAATGATTCGGTGATCACCCGACCAAACATAGACCAGATCCACTACTTCAGAGTGGCAGTGAACATGATTCCAGAAAATGATTATGTCTATGATATACATTTTTAAGCAGCGGCATGTAAGCTTCTTTACGGTACAACACAATCCTCTTGTATTATTTTCAATTGTGCCAGCAAATAAATATGTGATCATTAATTTATTTACTTATTACCTCGACAAAAGAGACAACAAAACATAAAAAAACAAATTGGTGAATACATTCAACAAACCATGACAAAATGTTGCTATCCAGATTGAAAAGTACTTCAGTGCATCACACACTGGTCTAATGAATTGTACCTAGAGTTCCACTGAGAATGAGCAAATGTTTAGTTTTTGAATTTATTTGATTTATTTTCTGTATCCCTGAGAAGAACTATTCAATTTGAGTGTTAAGTTTAACTTAAGAAGAATGATTGAAATGTATTTTCATCATTACCTATAAATTTGATATATGTACAATTATAATTATTATATCATACTCTTAAGACTATGTTTATTCATCTAATTCGTTATTTATAATTATTTGAATTTATCTGGAATCTGGTACATTGAAGTTTACTGTTCTTTTGTCCATCTAATAACAACACATTTGGAATTTCAATTTATGAAGACTACGGAATGATTTTATTTGTGGCTAAAAAGTGTTGCATGTAACTGAAGTAATTCATTCTGAATGTCCAGAATTTTGAATTTTTTTTTCTCTGCTTTTTGAAATATGTTATATTTGTGAAATATAAATGACTGTAACTATATACGTCTTTTATTGAAATCAAATGTATCCAAGCGCAAGAGCTGGTGCGCACACGTTATTCTTATCATCATTTATTATCTAACTTTGGCTTTGCATCAACTATAAATACAATAAATGTTTATAAAAAGTTCTCAGTGAAATGTTTGACGTTGATCGGCTCAATATGGTTTGTTTATTTTTGTGCGGAAACGCCCGCCATAGATCTGGTGTTCGTATTCATTCCCAATTAGACGATTGTAACTGTGTTAATTTGAATCTCGACTATTTTCACTGCTTCCCGGTAAATGTGATTCGTTAGTCATGGTTTGCGATGAATTGGTTGGTGATTGGTTTACTGGTTCGGCTGGTATTAACCCTTCTTTGATGCGTTTCTTCTGTTTCATTCGTCGATTTTGAAACCATATTTTAACCTAAAAATATAAAATTCATTCAATTTATATCGATTAACGGTCCCACCAGACAATTTAAAACAATTTACAGTCGAAATTTCAACTGAAAATTGTCAATGGAACAACAATTATTGCTACTTACTTGTGTTTCATTCAATTGCAGCGAATTGGCTATTTCAATGCGACGCGCTCGCGTCAAATATTTGTTGAAATGGAATTCTTTTTCTAACTCAGTTAATTGCTTATTCGTAAAATTTGTTCGAGCCGAATTATTGTTGTTGTTCAACAGCAGTGAATTGTTGATTGCCGTCGTCTGAAGCCCTGTTGAATTAAGATCATTCTATTTAGCTGATAAAATAATACAGATGCACTAAGTGTATTTTAAAATGAAAGCTACGCCAGGCGTGGAATCGAGGCATAACTTATGCGTGAACAAAATGAGATTGTTTCTCAATTTTGAAAACTACATACTTAAAATGTGAGTTAAAGAAATTCTTACCGAGTAATGAGTTTGGCAATACACGGCAAGCAGCGTCCATTTGATGGCTATTCAAAGAATACTCCTGTAGTGATGTTGGCAATTTCGAAGCTGTAAAAAAACAACATTTCATATGAGTTAAAATGATAATTTTTGCATGCTGTGATGCGTGACATGTATTCCATGTATCACACCTAGAACATGATCAATTGTAAGAGTTCTAAATAGATATAATTATTAAGCATATCCCAATTTATCATAATTTCAGACTAAGCTAATTTAAAGCTTTGTATTATTTAAGGAATGTGATAAAATGAATGAAATGAATTTGGAAATCAAACGTTATTGTGGTTTTTATGTGTTATTTGGACTATGTCAATGCATTAGCATCGTCCTTTGTGGCACAGATTACGAAATTAAGACGTTGATTTTTGTTATATATCTCTTGTCAATCCCTTGAAAATAATCCTCAGCCAGCAAAAGTAATCTTCGATATCATATCAGTATTGGACTGTCGAATCTCGACAGTTTGTCATTAAATATTACATAAAAAGAGAAAAAACATGAAATTTTGCATATTTGTTTCCAGTTTACAGTAGCAAATTTTTCTTAATTGTTAGTTTCAACATAAACATATAATTCATATATTGATAGATTTAATATTAATTCTTGAAGTTTTTCTGCATCATCACTATATGACCGACGGTTGATCACTGTTCAGTGAAACTCAATTCATTGCAATAGAGATTTCAATAATACTTGAAGGATAAAGCAATAGCAAATGAAAATTTTGTTTATAATGATTTGAAGTCTCACACGGAACCCTGAGTGACAGTACAACCTTTTCACGCCACCGGCGGCATTTTTTTTCTATTTTCCAAGAAATAGAACGGCATTGCGTATCAAACTGAAAAAAAAAACAATTGATTCGTGGCCCTCTTTTTAATTTCTATTTTCTATTTTTTCTCCTCTTCATTCAGTTATCGAACGTGTAAACTCTTTCGTATTTGACCACATGACTATGACCTGTAAACGTTATCACCACAAATTTTTTAACCGAAATCGCGTGTAATGATTTTATCAGTAGATTTTGAGTGACGTGAACACGAATCGAATAGAATTTGAAGAAAAACAACAAACAAGGAAAAAATCCATCACGAAACCATATCGATTTCTTTCACCCAGACAAGTTGTTTGTGTGCGCTAAATTGCGCTGCGTAAGTGTGTTTCCAGAAGGGAGAAATTCGTTTGTGATGATTCACAAAGATTGAATATTTATTTACTGTCATCAAATATGTACAAAATACGACAATTGAAATAATTTTTTTTATCTTATTTCAATTAAATAATTTTTAGACATTATAATTTTAGCACGCAATATATTTACAAAAATATTATCTCCAGACTCAAGTTTCAAGTTTTGCTAAAATCTATACACGTGTTTTTCACTTTATAACTTGAAAAACAAATTATAAATAAATCATATTTTAATGCAAACTCATTAAATTGAATTGTGCAAGGTAAAACGAACATTTTGATACGCCTACACATTGATTCTTTATCTCTTTAATGTAAATTAATCGTGTAACTTCTGATTTAGTAGCTCGTTAATTAAATCGCAATTCAACCTCATTGCTTTATGCAGATCTTTGATATGAAAGGCCACACTGTATAATATTGTGATTTATCAAATAAATCGCTAGTGGCAAGCCCATTTTGTGAACTGATTTACCATAATTAGATTCTAATTTAAAAATCAAATCGCATGTTGGCTTAATGCTTCCGAAGAGTTCGACGAGTTTTCACTCAACAGTTGGTTTTTGGTGTCATCATTCATTCTTAACTCATTACGAGAGATTTTACGATGGTTTGGTTCCAAAAATAGCAGTAATCGTAAAAACAAATTTGAGATAATTAGTATTTTCCTTGATATTTAGACTTCATGGTTATAGTGTTCTATTCATGGCAGTAGTCAAAGGGGTAGACATTTTCATATATAAATATTATGTTTCTAATTTGATAGCACCATGGACCTGGTAAGCCTTGCAATGCTTGAATAAAAAGAGAAGATGAATTTTCAATAAATATAATTTTCTTGTCGTTGGCGCCACTTGTCTGTTGTAAAATAAATATTTGTTCCAGTTGAAATATTTCAATCAAAAATGGGTTATTTGATTACATTTTACGTTCCTAACCTACTGAACACACTTTTGTTTGCTTTTGATAGTCCTTTTATTCATGTTTTTTTTTCAAGAAAATGTCAAGAAGTCAAAACTTGCCTAAACTAACATCAAATATTGAAAGTAATAAAAGGATTATTTTTGACGATACATTCAATTACGATCCAAAATCATAACGATAAATCGATGAGCCAGTGAATATTCCAACTTCAAGTTAATACTTAACTCTAAAAATATATCAATATTAGACATTTCCATTCTATTTATATGAAATGAAGAGTTCAATAGACGCCAACATGGGAGAAAAGATGCCAACACAATCTAATGAATGTGTCGAGAACATATGACAATGACCAACGAGCCAATGTCCAGTTACAAAATTAGTTCCGTACAAAGTGGTGTAACACCATCAACCCTTTTATGCTGTCAAAGAAATTAATTTACACCTCAACTTCTAACGGGGAGAGTTTGAGTTTAATTAGGATTACAATCACTTATTTATTAAGAGGATTAGAATCACTGTTAACACATTATTAAAGAGCCGTTCAAATACAGAAGCGACCATTTGGCTATTCGATGTGAATGATATTGCAGTCTTTCGATGCTGACTTGCAAAGAAAAATTGTTTACATGCCGTGTGCTGTCCAATTTTTGAGTTATTTGAACAAATCTGCTCCCGAAACTATTCCCATTTGAGCAATTTCGATGATTTCGTGAATCACGTTTTTTGCCCTGATTGTTCATCGCTGATTTTCAAGTGCTTCAAAAAATTAGACAAATATAAATAAATAGACTACCGAAACAGCAATTCGTCTACGGTATTTCGTTTTATGTTCATTTTAACATTTAGACATTATCTAATTGAAATGATCGAATAATCAGTAGAAAGCGGCGGCGGCGGCGGCTGTTAGAAGTCATGCTGATAAACAACAATGGAAAAAAATGCTAGACACAAGACAGTCCAAAATGAAATTGTAATGAGCAATACTAAGACGATCCAAACATTAAAAGGAATGATTCCAATTCTAACAGTAGTAAAGCGTCAACTTTTGCTCATTCATCAAACATTCCAATGTTGATTGATTGTATCATGGCCAAGGAACATGTGTAAAATCTGTCATTTATGGTTTATTCGAGTTTGATCTGTCGGCTAAATGAAAAATGGGAAAAACATCAAAAACGTTCCTTTCATCATCGATTTAAAAGAAAAAACGTCAATTGAATATTATTATGCACGAAAATTAAATTGATAAGATGGAACGAAGAAATATGGCGAAAGTAATTTCAATTTTGCTTCAATTTTTTTGTTTGTTTCGAAGTTGAAAAAGTATTTCATAATATCACTTCAAATGCAGTAGACAGTGTTCGGTTGATTTTCGATGAATGCTTCAAAACAAATCGAAAAAATCAAACTGATTCTTGGAATAATTTTCAAAACAAAGTTCCAATGTTTCAATGTCAGATATTTCAAAATGAAGTGATTCGCCGCTTATCGGCGATATCGAAAATAGTCAAATTATGTTCAAATTTGAGGGTCACACATTGAAGGCATGCAATCTAAATTTGACAAGTATCACATTGTGATTGGATCAAGGATTCATTGAACGTGTCGCACCATATTTTTTTTTCTAATATGTGCCATCGTCCATTAACCGTGTATTTTTATTTTGAAACGTTCAGTTTCACTTTTACGGAAGCAAACACAAACAAATAAAACGACAATTACCTGGTTTTTATTTGTTATTTTCTATGTTTGTCTGCGACCAAAAAACGGTTTCATATCAAATCAAGAAGAAAGACAAGCGCGCACAGAAAATGGTTCGAGAAAAAAAAATTCAATGAGCTGTCACTAATTTGTAGATTGAAGTGATGATAACGCCGACGTACTCAATTAAATTCAAATCGAGTACCTGCCGTCAAGCAGTTCAATCAATGGCTTGATATTGGCAAGTGTTAGCTCCAATCTTCTGAAATGGTTTTTTATCGTTGTCAAATGATTGTCTAAGCATTTGCGAGGCTTTTTTTCTTCTTCGATTTGATAGCATGATTCAAATCACACATTTAATGTTTTTAGTTTCACAAATATGGCCGTTATCAGTAAACCTTAACTTATACCAGTTTCTCGTTTGCACATTTAAAATATGATTGTTTTTGTTTCGTTTTATTCTAATGCCAGTAATGAATCATGCAATGAAAACAATGGAATCGTGTCCAATCGATGAATTTTAGACCAATTGAGAGTGTGAAATTCACACACAAACAATTATGATACTAACCAAAATTAAGTCGCTTTTCAGTTAACATTTACTGGAGAAATGTATACAAAAAAATGTCGAAAAACGAATTACATCAACATGTTTCCATTTTCGAAATGGAAATTCTCCAGACACAGATTATTTAATTGAAATAATTTTGATGTTCATGTTCCTTTTGCCACAATTCGATGATTCATTTTGGTAACCAACATTCAAAAAGGTATGCATTTTGGAATTTAATAGCTGAATATAAGTCTAACTTTTAGATAAAATCATAAAACTCTCTTTTTTTCTCTTACTCTCTCTCTCTCTCGCCCAACACAATTTTCCGATCCATTCATTAATGTTGTCACATTGTATATTTATTCAATTAAATGTTTCGACTATTTTGGTGTGTGCGGCAATGGTGTTGGGAGCAAAACACATACAAATACACAGAGAGATTGGCCGAAATTCAATTTCAGCGATATTTATCGGAGTTTGTGTGACGGGCCTGGGTGGATTTCTCTTGTTTTACTTTTAAAAGTACATAAAAAGTTGAACACCGTAAATTATGCTGGACACGAATCTAATTTAATATAAATCGGCGAATTTGTTCGTAAACGAAATTAGTATTTTGTTATTGTGCTACTCAATTTGGGTTGTTTCATGAGTTGAAAAGTTTTACGCCATTTTGTTTAATCGACACACACTCTCTGAAAACAAACACGAATGAGAAAGTTTTGAAAGAAACAAATAGATTTCAAAGTTGATGCCACAGATCGGAACTAAGATACCATTACCGTTTGATTGAAAAAAAAAACAAGATATCAAATAAAAGCCACAATATGTTCCACTTTTTGCTATCTGATTTCAAATCAATAAAGCAATTGTTTATGGGAGAACACTTTTTTGAATCAATTTATCTTGCGATATTAAGTTTTCAATTCATTGAAATTGATTGAAATACTTAAAATTCTGTTCATATCTCAAAGATTCTTTTAGTCTTTGAAATTTCAAGGACGATCATCGTTTCCATGTTTTTTTTTAGAAGCAAAATTCATCTGATGTTTAGAAAAGTACCATTTGATGTTAGTCATAAATTTTTTATTTAGAAATATGTAAAACATTTCACACTTCATTAACTCTGAACCGTTGGCGCTATGTCGCCAAATCAAATTTACAATCTTCGCGATTCGTTCGCGACTTTACAATTAAGCCGATAAATTGGCATTTGAACAGCTGGAATGGCTTTGAATAGCCGTTTCCGGTATGGGACAAAATATCTCATCGATTTATGTTGAAATGCGAAACATTTTAAAGAATCTCCAACGAAATGCCATAACCACTTTCGATATGGGAGTTCGAAAATGAATTTTGTGACTTTTTATTCACTAATCATGTGTTGAATATGACAAAAATGTCAACATGCATTTGAATCAACCTTTTTCAAAATGTTTATTTGTCGTTTCGCTCTTCGACTCCGTCTGTGGTGGTTGAATATATTTTAACCTACAGATTCGAATAAAGTATTCTGAATGTTGCCCTTCAAATTTCGAATAATCAGAATAAAAACCCAAATGAAGCATCATTTTAGCTCACAACTTCAGTAACTGCTATTCAACAGTAATATGCGGCTTCAATATTTTTCTACAGAAATTAGTCTTTTATGTATATATAAAAACGACGTCATGTCATGAGGACAGCTTCGATTGGGTCAAAAACATCTTTCAATACACGATTTTTTTGTTTCGTTGATGTCTATATACAACTGGCATAACTGTTATGTACTGATTCAATTGTTGTTCATACCATGAACAAAATAGAAAGAAAAACATGGACTACCCGGTCTTAGTTGTAATATCGACACACTCGCTGTCGTTGCCATTGTTGTTATTATAATTCAATGTGTGTTTGGTTTGGTTTGTGTGTGTGTGTGTGTATGGTCTCTCTCTCTCTTGCCTGCTTTTTTTGTTGTTGTACCATTTCTCCGGTGATCCGTCAAAATGTCAGACTGAATTACGAGAATTAGGAATGGCATAGAAATTTGGCGCAGATGCACACGAGAACCAAACATATTGGAGAAATTCATTGTGAGGACCTTTCGTTTAGATACTTTCTAATATTTGAGCCAGCGTTTGTTGGAATTGGAAATACAGAGAGGAATGAGACACAGAGAGAAATGGTGTGAGAAAATGAAGACGTTTTCGTAGGCTCATCGACAGCTTCGAGTAGGTTGGGTATCAAGTAAGTAATCATTTGACATGCATCTTCCATGGCCAAATGGCATATTGTTGAGTAAAATTTGATTTTGGTCTGTAGCTTCAAAATTGGCTTGAAAGCTGCATATCTTTTGCTATTAACCACTTACAAAATGGCATCAATATCTTGGGATTTTGGGCTGGATTTACTTTAAATCAATTTAAATTCTATTTCAAGTAGCATTTGCAAGACATCAAGTTTGCAACTGAGCTACTGAATCTTGACAGATTTCGATGGTTCAATTTCAATTAAATTTGCTCAAAGACAAAAAAAACACACTCGACATCGATCGGAACCACAACAATCCCCGTAATCATATCGAATCGATGAGGTTCTTGTTGACTGTATCGACAGTATCGGTTTGACACTAACACAACTATTTCATTATCAGCTCCAATGCATTAGCTGGTAACGTTGCGCATTTTCTACTTCAAAAGTAAATATTTAAATGACAATAACAGGGAAAACACTATCGATTGTGTAAACAGTATCAAATTTACTAAGCACGTTGCATAATATTGACTTACGTTAGAAATATTTTGTACACGATCATATCTTTCGAATATTCGTTCATTTCATTTTTAGATTAAATCGTAGTTTCGTCTATACGAATAAGTGTGGTTGTTGTGTGCGGGCGTCGCTCACTTTTGGGCTGTCGATTGGAATGTGTGGACGATAACTTTCATATATAACGAACCATTCTATTTGAACTAAATGGCTGAGACGCCGTTTATGATTTACGAACCAACACATTGTTCTCGTCTCGTTTGTCTCTTTATTAGAACACCTGATACATTTATATTACTTTGATGCATTTATGCGTTGGCAAAACTCAATTTCATGGGCTAAGAAGAAGAAGCTCTTCCGAAAATAAACATGAGGAATGAATCTCATACAGCGTTACATGAAAATGACATTAACCACTTTTGGCTACTCCACTCTTTGGATCAGCTTTTCATTGCTAAATTGTTTACATTCGACGGAAATAAGGAAAACGTATGCAACACGCAAGATAAATGGTTGAATCCAATATAATATTGGCCCCCTAGGTTACACTAGATTCATGACTGGCTTCCATCAAGATTCATTTCGCTATTAATTTTTTACATTTTCTTTTAAAAAATTCGTCTAATAGCCATCCCACCATTCCAAAATCATTAAAAAAATATCTATTTAGTTTTTGGTAACCATTTGTGATGTTTTGGTATCAGAAGTATTCTTATCAGCCCGAAAAACAGCGTCGTCATATCTAACACGCGTTTATTTATTTGTATCAGTTGTACACGGTTTTGATTAAATCACCATAATAAGTTACTTTAACAACATTGTATGCTGAATGCATGTCAAATAACAACATTCCATGTTTCCATTCACTTGGCTACCGTACATTCACGTACATTCTGTTTGTTTTTTTTTACACTGAATCGGAGGAAATCGATCATAGATTCATTCAAATCAGTTGAAACAAATGATGACTCAGTGATGAAACTACGTGAAGAAACTACGTTGAAAAAAAATTGCAAAGACTTGCCCAAAAAATAATTTCACACCAAAACTGTTTGCAATGTGTCACGGTCCGCAAAAATCTTCGTGTTAACACGTATTTTCGGCTTAAATATCGAATTACTCGCCAAAAAGTGGATTGATTTAAAATTTAATTTTAATATTTATCATATTTACACCTTCAAAATTGTGAATCGATAATGAAGAAGTGTTTTCTCAATATCATAAGTACAAGCACAAGTTTCATTGCAGTCTTGAATAAAATGTCAACAAACATTAAAATTTACATGGAAACTTGTACACTTCATGCATGATGCTTGTTATTTCCGTTGTACTTCAATTAACATCAAAATGGTATTATTATTTTTCGTTTCATTCTAAATCTGAGCATCGACGAAAATAAAAATGAATCCGAAAAAAAGCAGAACAACGCACAGAATTGTTGTAATTCACAAAAAAAAACAAAAAAAAAATGAAAAAAAAGAATGAAGATGAATAAATAAAATGAACTGATATCGATGACTGACCACTGGGCACGTCATGTCGAATCAGTGGCACGAAAGCCATCACAAAATAATGATCAGATTCTCGTTTTTTTTTCTCGCTGTTCGAGTTTTGTTCGAATATCGTGTCTCTCTGTCGCTTCTTATCCATATTCGTAAGGCTTTCCGTATCGAAAAGAATGCAAAACTTACCGTCGAATGGATATGTTTTTTAAGGAGTGACATCAGGATCAATTTCAATAAATTTTATCATATCAAACTGTGTGATGCGATTTCTCCGTGCGCAATTTAATATTACCATGCAAAAGGAATTTGATAAGGAAATGCTCATATCCGCTATTGTCATTGAGTTTTGCATTCCATTTGAAAGAAAATCAAAGAATTCAGAGAATCTTGGCTATAGAGAAAATAACTTGGAAACTGTTCTTGCACGAAGAATCTATCGACGATCAAACGCACTTGGAAATTCACATCAATAAGATGCTTCTAAACGGTTTTGATCTGGTAACCGGGCATCTCTCATTATTAATTATTTGATTTGTTTCAATCGATTCGACTTGATTGCTTCACAGCAACACAAAAAGAGACGTATGCAAATGATGCCTGGGCTTGTCGGCAGTTCTATTTATCGTAAATATGAAACATTAAATTATTACGTGGATAGCTGTCAATAGATCTGTACAAACGTGCATTGATAAATTTATTCATTAATTTTTTGTTTTTGTTTTTGTTTTATTTTCCACGCATTGCCAGTGTAAATGGCCACTTGCCCAATGCATGCGACTGAACAATAAGAAATAAACATATTTCGATTTCTGAATTATTTTCTTCGGCGCATTTTTTTCCCGTTGATCAAAACAACAACGAACACACAAGCGTGTACATGAAATGGTGTTGCTTTTGAGAAGTGATCTGTTGAATGTGAAGAAGAGACTAAAAGAAACAAAATTATGACAGGAAAAAAAATATTATATTAACCGTCGGCGTATCCGACAATGATTCAAATCGAAAAAAATAATAATTGACAGAAGCACAAACTCGTTTCAATGTGCGATGTTGCGCTCATTTTTGCCTCGCAATCCATTCAATGGGGCATTGGCTCGCGCTCACGCTCCGCATGATTTTATCCTTTTCAATAAGTTTCAATTCGATTTTGAATGGCATTTTGCGATCAATGTCTGTTTTTTTTTCTTCTTCGTCGTATTCAAATTAATTTGACTACACTAAAGAAGCATATTACAACGAAACCAATGCAAATATTGTCGCCTATCGGTGATTATTATCACATTTTGCGTTTATTCGATCACCTTTCAGTTGATCAGATGCCAATAAAATTCATTTTTTTGAATTTTGTTTTCAATTTCAATCGCGAAATAATTCTGTACAATTGAAATATGGCAATGATCATGTGCTTCGTGTACAAATATTAAGGTTTAAGGCTACTTCCTGTCGAGGATTCAGTCTTGTATTAAATTCTTAATTCCAAGAGAAATTTTACCATGGCTAAAAATGAACTGATCCTTATCAATTTCAGATGATTTCAAGCGGAGTTGGATATTGCTATTTTCATGCCTTCGAAAATTACTATAAGCGAAATAAATTTCTTGCTCCTCAATCAAACAAATGTTGGGTGTTTTTTTTTCTGTATATTTGGTTTTTTCGGTCACCACTTTTTCGCGTTGCCTCCTTTGTGGGGTCGCGAAAAGTAAAGAAACCACAATAGAAGCAAATTAGTATTATTCAAATGTTTACAAACACATAACAGAGCAACCGAAACATGTACACGATTGCATGTTGAATTAATTCATGTGCACTCAGCTTTCTTGACGCTTTCCTCGTTTTTTTTTTGCATAATATTTTATGCGTCCGACGCTCATTCATTCGGCTTTAAGTACGTGTGTCCATTTCAACGTTTCCATTTTCGATGTCGAGTTTGTTTTTTTTTCTCTGATGGCGTTTCGCTGTTGATTCAAAATTGAATATTTATTTGTGAGGGTGAATTTTATCATTAAATTAATATTGCCGTGCGGTTTTTGTTTCTTTACTTTAATGACTATGAATAGAAATGTCATCGGTCCGTGAGTGTTTATGACCTACTCGACTAACCATTTGAAATATGTGTTTGATAAATGACCATTTGCGATTATTAAATAAGAGGCTCAAATTAATCAAAATGTGTAAAAACCATTTTTCGCTTCTTTGAGTTTCGAAATGCAAAAAATGGCGTATTATCACACAAATCGAATTGTATGCAATTGTTTTAGTTCATAGTTTAAATGAATGAATCCTGAATTCAGGATAGAAATTCCATTTCATATTGATTTCTGGTCAGTAAATTAGGAACAGGGGAAAAAAATCGATGAATTAATAGAAATGGCACCGCTTCACTGGGTGAAAGAACGGAATATGAGTAAAGTATAAGTGTCAAACATTACATGCACATTTTTTTCTGTTGCTAATTATTTTCATTTTCTCCCTCAAGTTAAATTCAGTTAAATGTCCACCGTTGCGCATAATGTAAAACGGATTTGCTGCCTGCTTGAAATGAAGTGACATCGAGAAATCATGACGTGCACGCAATGTGGCCGCACTCATAATACAAAAATTGGGGAAAATTAAAAAAAGCATAACTGAACACACACACACACACACACCAGTCTCTACGCAAAATGACGACGTTTAAATAATTAGCCAGACGATGATTTTATAAATGAAATAATTTTTTTTTTTTTTTGGTTTGAATCTAATTCCGAAAATAAACGATCACCATCAAGTTTCTGTGATAAGAAGTTTTGATAGGAGTTCAAACGTCAGAATAATGTTGTTCATTTGTCAACGTTCTGTACTTTATGGAGTGCGAACACAATTTCATGTGATCCTTTATGTTGTTGGTTTTTTTTTTTTTAGTTTTTATCATGAAAATCAAAGACAGTTTTTTACATTACCTTGTGGTTTCGGGACATTACGTTTCACTTGCATCCACTTGTACGTTTGAACCGTTTGTCCATGTTGTTGATTTTGTGGACTTTGCTGAGAGGCAATTGATTCAGGCCGATTGTTCAATGTTCGGCCGTGTATTCCATTTGAAGTGGATCCCAATGACGATTGATTTTGTAAGCATGAAACTTGACTTACGCCAATCGCATGAGCATTTACCGGATTGTCAAGATATCCGGATGCATGATGCGGATGGTTTGAATGTTGAGGTGGATGCTGTGATTGCCATGCAACCGAATGCGTTTGTGCATGAATGTTACTTTCGATATTGGCAGTTTGAGATGTGTGATTATAAGCGTGGGCAATCGCTGATTTATCATCGGGCTGATGTAAGTACAACGCATTCGAATGCCCCGAACTGTACATGTAATCTAAATTTGTATAACTTAATCCATTATCCGAGCTAATAATATGAGTTGGAGCCGTTTCAGGTAGAACATCATTACTTGATGAAGACGCTGACACTGAAGTGGGCGTCGATTGATGCGATGCGGTTGACAAACCATGATGATCACCTGGATTCGTTTGGTTTTGATAATACGATTGCACCATATTGTTGCTGTCCGTGTCATAAAAATTGTGCTCATTATTTGACATCGTAATGCCATACTCATGATACATGCTCAATGATGGATTTGATGCGTTTATAACTGGTGGTGTTTGATTTGGTGCATGACTTTGCGTTGAAAAACCGGACAAAATTTCGGCCGTCGGATTGTGATGCATATGATGATGATGCAAATGTGAATGATTATGATAATTTGGATAGTAATTGTATGCCGAACTGGTCGATGACATATCACCAACTTGATAGTGATCATTGCCATACATTCCAATGTCCATCATATTTTTTTCTTTTCAAGACTTTTGAATCACTTTGCTGTTGCAATCACTTCACTCCTTATTTTTATTTTTCAGTCAAAATTCACATTAATTATCGATCAAAATCTCGCACAAATATTTCACTCTTTCTTTTTTTAGCAATAAACTATCTCTAAATCTGTTAACTTCATGAATTTTCAGAACTTACATTTTCATCACAAAATCGACGAAACACCTGAAAATGCTTGTGATTATGTGAACTTGAACAATATTTTTAATCGCTTGAAATGATAAAACGTGCGTTTGTTCCGCAGTACTCAACAATACTGTGATTATTTGTTTCGTGATTTGGCCACTTTAGCTTGTTACGACTTTTAGTGAGCAACTAAACAACATTTTCTATCGCTTCACTCTTTTCGTACACCTTTTTTTTGGAACTCAATGAGAATTGAGTGTGTATTGTCGTCCCATTCATGTGGACAACACCTCTTGTGCTGCTTTGCGCAGTATTTCATGTTCATCGCTTGCCCCTGATGAAAAAATGGCACTGACTCACATATTCAACTTTTTCAAACCCAACATTTTACTTCAACACGATTTTAGTCGCACCGAATTGGTTCATTAATCTTTTTTCAAATAATTTTTTTTTAAACGGCGTTTTAAACCTGGACATAATCATATTAGCGGAATTATTTGAACCGAAACCAATTAAACCAGACGTCGTGTCCGGATGATTTTTTTAAAAATTAAATATGGATCATGGAGACTACCATTCGTGTAAAAATCGAGTTCAAATTATTCTGTACCAAAATTTTGTATTTTATGCCATTCGAATGATTGAGTTGAATAATACTATTCATCTCAAATGCTATTCAGAAATTTTCACCCGGGTAACACAAAAATATCATCTTCCTTTAATGGAATTTACACATTGGTTGGAGTGAAAAGACTATATGTTCCACTGCAGTGAAACGCTTGCCATTCGAACGTTGAAATATTACTGTAAACGAATGCTTCAAGTGGACCAGAATGAGATGATATGAGACGTTGTACAGATACTGTACAGGAAAATACAGGAATTGTTCAAAACAATTGCTACATACGACATTGAGTTCGTCGAGAGGCGGAGCCACGCCTTCCGGATTACACCAATAAAACAAACCAAATAGAAATCATAAAAAAACATTTTGTGGCTCAAATTTTGTGGATGAACACGAAAAAAATGAGTACTTTTTTTTGAAAAAATTTACTATGTATTTACATTTATTTCACCCCCAAAGTAAAAATTAATCATAAATAATGTTAATGATACGATGTTTAAGTATGTGCTAACGGGTGATAATTTGTTTATTATTCGCAAACACGTACACATTTTTTTTAAACAATTATTTTGCATTTTCATGCGAAAACCCAAAACAATGATTTGTACTTTTATTATATGTTGGATTTTGTGGCTGAAATATGAAAACAAACATATGGGCTGAAAATCAGCAGTTGAACGAATATCTTTAGACAAAAACATATCGTAAATATAACAAAACATTGAATGAAAAGGATTAAGAAATCAAACATTGTTGTGGTTTTCATGTCACATTTTGACTTTGTCAATGCATTCGCATTGTCATTGAGAAGTTCAAGATTTAGAATTCAGACGTCGAGTTTGTTTTGTACCTTTCTCCTGTCAAACCACTTGCAGAGTCAAACAAGGAGGAAGATGTGACAACCGAAATTGAATAGTTTGAAAATATTTTCGCTCACCGGGGAGCATAAGTGTTGGTCTTTCACGTTTCTCGTTTGTGTATTACCTGAACTTTTTTGATTGAAGCAAGAGGAAATATTTTTTTTTTTTTTCAAAAATATTTCTTCATAATTTTTCATCTTTTGCAATAAGGAAAAAAAAATTGTTGATTGTTTGTGCTGAAATAAATTGGGCGCTAAGAACCAAAAACCTTACCTCAACACGAACATATTTCTGTCTCAATTTGCAAAAGTACAGTACAATTTGACATCAATTCAGACATTGGACCGTCGATTCTTAATAATTGAGCATTGACACATTTTACGTAAAAGGAGAAAAATGATGAATACCAAGAAATTTTGATCACACGTTGGTTTCCTGTTGTCAGCAGAAAAATGAATAATATTCTTTTATTTCAACGTTTTTTTTTGTTTCCTCTTTTCTTCGTCCCTCGTCTGTCAATCATATGCTCATCTTTAAATATATCTGCACCATGGCCAGTTGATAAGTTGAACGCAAAAAGTCAAATTCTCATCATACAGCAGTAAATGCTGTGAATGTCTTCATTACACACTCTTCACATTTTGTCGAACGAGCACTAAACTTTGTTTCCAGGAATCTTTTGTACACAAAAATTCATATCATCAACAATTTCAAATCAGAGATAAAATATCAACAGTGACACGAGAAAAATAAAGGTAATGCGATTGGTAATTGGCCTGAAATTGAATCGAAATTATTACTAAGCCAACCAAATGGACTGAAAATCGGAAAACAGCCTGTTTTGTTGGACCACTTTGATATTAGCATCAATGCTATTGATGTCGATGAAATTAAGAATTAGCTACGATTTAGCTCAATTAACTGCAGGTATGCAGCGCTTGGACTATTTATCTAAGAATGAAATATGCAAGTGTTTTTCGCAAGTAAAATCCACTATTATGAATTCGATATGATAAAAGCAATCACATGCTGACTTTGATTCTATATTAATCCATGTAGAGGGATCTTATTAACCTTTAAAACACGTATCCAAGATGAGAAATCATTACACCCTCTAAACAGTCACAATCACAGTATTATTTTAGTGCACTGCTCATATCCTGATCCATGTCCATTTCGATTTCTCGTCTGATTCTATTTCGTATGCAACAATATGTTCCTTGACCCTTTTGGGAAGTCATCGATAATGATAGAGACAATCAAAAGAAATGGCTGTACAATAATAATGTCAAATTTAGAAAGTTACTAAAAAAAAACCAGACGCATCAAAATGATTGGTATGTGTATTCGTTTGACAGAATCCCCACTGGGAAACAGTTTTGCTTATCCGTGTAGCTCTCTTCTCTCAACATGAAATTAATGTCTCCTTTTCTTTTCACAATGCCTCGTACAGTTTTTCGAGTTTCGTTGGCATACTGTGAATTGCTTACGAATGTAAGCATCGACAACAACAACAACAAAGACCTTAAAATTGAATTGAAAGAGGTAAGTGAAAAAACACGATCGAATAGATTAGCCACAATTGCTGCCAGAGCATTACGGTTAAGCGGTGCCGGTATATTCGTACACGGGTATGCGTTTGTATTGACATCGCTTATTAGAAAGACATAATCGTAACATAAGTCTCAGTGTCTCATAAATCAACCGGATTTCTACCTGAAGTCGCGCGCACATTCGAAACCGAAATAGACATATCTGTGATCGATATGGCTAAGCGCTTGGTTCCGTTTGTCAAGGACGCATAATTCAAAGCCAAACATGCTCATTGACTTTCAAGCGGCACTCAATTTTCTCTCTGTTTCTCACTCTCTCTGATTGAAATGCGGCGAATAAGATAAATGAGCTGCCCAAATTGACGATTTGTTGATGACGGAACTACTGAACGCATCTAATCTCAAAAGCATTTCCATAATTATAAATTAATAATCTTGTTAAAATCTAATTTTTGATCACCATTTAAAATACACATTGATTTTCAACTGGAAACATGTTCGAAAATTAATTGCATGAGAATGCATATTCGTTGCGTTGATAAATTCAAGTCATCTTCTTAAATGAATGTCTGTCTGTTTGAGAATTTATCTGTAGCGATTTGAACTTGAACTTTTGTCACTTGGTGATGCACAATGTGGGTCGGGTAATGGGCGCATCAGTGCATGATAAATGAGATTATATTAAATCGAGCGATTAATGTTTTGTGGATTCCACACCAAACTGAATTGTAAAATGTGTGTAACCATTTTTAAAGCGTCATGTCAAAAGCCTGATGCAATAGCGCTCAAGCACCTTGAAAAACCACGAAAGCCAACCAAGCTGCCAATATGTAATGTGTTGGCATTTTCAGACCACAAAAAAAAGAACAAAACAAACAGAAATGCTTTCGAACAATTTTAAAATTAGGTCAGGATATTTGTGTGCTTTTTTCCCTTCTTTTTCACATATTCTTCTACACAACATCGTACGGCATCGTAAACGATCGTTTTTATTCTCTTAATTTAATGTAATTAGTTTTTCATGTAAATGCACGTAAAATGTATGATTATGCAATAAAGAACAAAATGCAGAGTGAAACGCTTTCAGTTTCATGCCCAATGTGATAAATGATATGTCGGTCCGAACAGATGCGTTCACCATGTGATCGGAATGCCTGTGCGCTCTCCAGCTCGCTCGCTCGCTCACTCTCGCACTCGCCACAATCTATGCGATTGTCCAATTTAACAGACAGCGCTCAGCTGAAAGGTATCGAAAGAGAAAAAAATGCGGTACTCAACAACAATGAACGCTTGGACAATTGGACACTCAACAGTTCACTTCGCCAAACCGATATTATGTGAAATAACTCGTTTTTTTTAATGATCACGTAATTTCATCCGCATATTGAATGTCGCACGTGAAATTCTTGTGTATATGGTAGCCAAACACACGGTGTGCGGAGGTGAATTGTGTATGTTGCCGGTCCGTATTTGTGTTGGAACGGTCTGCGTTCGTGTGACATGTGATATGGTGAATTACGTCGCCGATCGAGATCATTTCATCATGTTGTTATGCAGTTTAACGGCGTGTTTGTGTGTGTTTGTGTCTGCGCACCATATGCAAACGCAAAAATTGCCTTGCGCCTTCATTTTCGGCTTCGCTATAGTCTGCCAATGCTTTAAGAGCGGTGCGTTAAAATTTTTGCAAATGTGCATTGTTGTGTGTAATTCAATTACATTGAATTTTGAATCGTTTGCGGACTTTTAATGCGATCATTTTTTTGTATAAATAGTTGAGCCAATTGAGTCTTAAAATCATTCAGTTCTGATTGTTCAGTGCGCTCACTTCAAAACATAAAAAAACAAGAAGAAACAAAAATGGCATTCAAAGTAATTGAAGTCAAATAGAGTTTAGTTGTAAAGTGTCTTTCAATTGATATTAAAATCAATTTGTTTGGTTTTTTTTTATTTGCAGTTTGTTACATTCGCCGTGTTGATTGCAGTTGCAAACGCTGGTTTATTGCCAACATTGCAAGCTGGTCCAGGTGCCTACATCCAACAACCTGCTGCCCTTATTCAACAAAAATACATCCAACAAGCTCCAGTTGTTCAGCAAATTGCCACTCCAGTTCTAGCTAAACAAGTTGTTGATGAATACGATCCAAACCCACAATACAGCTACAGCTATGACATTCACGTAAGGCTTTTCTATTCCTCCAAACATTTTTTTTTGTGTGTGTTATAATTTGTCATCAATTTTCACGATTTGATGGATTGTAATGGACAAATTGAAATATTTGGTTTTTAGGATTCTTTGACCGGTGATGCCAAGAATCAACAAGAAACCCGTTCAGGAGATGTCGTTCAAGGCCAATACTCACTCATTGATGCTGATGGTTTCCGTCGTACCGTTGACTACACCGCTGATCCAGTCCAAGGATTCAACGCTGTCGTTAGACGTGAACCACTTGTTTCCAAAGCCATTGTTGCCGCTCCAGTCACCAAGGTACTAAAACATTTATTTATATCATTTTTAATTTGAAATTTTTTTTTTTCGAAACCATTCGATTGAATTTGATCATTTCCGAATTTATCAGGTGATCGCTCAACCAGCTGTTACTGTTGCCAAAACCATCTTGCCAGTTCAACAACAACTCGCATATGCTCAACCAGCCGCCGTTGCCTACCAACAAACAGCTTACCAACAACCAATTGCCTACTCTCAACCCATTTTGCAAGCTCCATTGTTGGCCAAAGCCTCATACATTCACTAAGTTAAACAATCTTCTAAGAGAAACCAACCAACGACACACAAATATTATATACACACAGACACACACACACACACTCCCACACTGGCCATTTTTGTCACAAAATGAAGAAGCGATCGACAACTCGAACGAATTTTTTCCGTTCTGGAATGGACTGAATGAATGATGGATGAATGTTTCTTTTGTTTTGCATTAACCACCGTATTGTTTTGTGAAATTATTTAGTTTGTTTTTTTCTTTTGAAAAATAAATATAAAACAGCGAAGTGAAAAATTCAAATCTTACAATTTCTTTTATTTTCTTTTGCTTTTGCTTTTGCTTTAGCTTTAGCTTTTGCTTTAGCTTTAGCTTTTTCTTTTTCTTCTATTTCTCTCGATTCTTGCAGCTTTTTTCTACAGCATATTACGATGTTAGCTTGAAAAGGTAGCACTGAAGCCATATATAAGCTGCTGCTCCAGAACTGGAAATGATACAGTTCTTTGGTGCTGACCTACAAATTGGCTCGTGGAAAAAGAGAGACAGTAAAACCGATCGACCCAATTGTGTCTCAATGTCATTTATCACACGATACCAAAAATGTCAGCTGATCATTTTTCGATGGTTAATTTGTGTGTTTTCACTTAAACATCGCACGTACCATATTATGGTAACCGCATACTCAACTGCACAACACCGTGTATTTATATAAAATGGATAAAAACAAAATCGAAAAACCATTAATCTCAAGGCGATGCAGTAATCGGAATAAAGAAAATGGAAATGTCTGAAGTGATTATCACCGAACAAATCGATGAAAGCAACGTCCAGCGCATTCGAAATAGGCGTGAGAGAAATAATGTTGTCTGTCGAATACCAATGAATTACGTATGAAATACGAACATGAAATAAGGTGAGTTAAGCGCACAAAATAGAGAAACCAAATCGTTTGGCACAATTATTGACGACGCGTCACTTGTGCATTGTATTGATTTGATAGCAGACAAATGCCACCAATTTGCGTTGCAAAGGCGCTGCTAACCGTTCCGCATTCGAGATCAAGTTCAAACCTGAAAGAACAACTTTCACTATTCTTTCAATTGAATGTGGCGCAGTTTAATGTGAATACACAAAATCATATATGTAATTTAACGTAGTACATGAATCGTGTGTGTGTGTGTGTGTGTGTGTGTTGAAAGTAATACGACGGCAGTAGACAGAATTAAACTATGTGACTTTTAACACGTTGAATGGGCTATTCATGCGGCTATAAATGGTTCGAAAAATGAATTTAAAGTATATCGTTTTACGGTTAAAATTGTTCTGTCCGGTGCCATTATATGGTTACGTTATGAGCAATCAACTTCTGTTGAACGCCAACTGAACGCAATAAATATAATAATTCGCACTTTAATGAAATTTTAATAAAGATGACATTTCAGTTTTTTGTTGTCTTGTGTGTGTTCGAGTTCGAAATTGTTTCATTGCAACGACATTCATCACACGGCACTTATTCGCGCCAAATAGCGTGTAGTCACTGCAATTGTTAAAGCGTGCGCTATAAAATGCCAAAGGCGTTTTCACTTCTTTGTTTTTTTTGATGCACTTGAAAAGAAGCGTGTATCAATTCCAATATCAATGAAGTAATTTTAACGGTCGATGCATCTGCTTTATAAATGATTGGGTTTCGTATGGTTTTGGCATAATTATTCAATTTGAATGGGCTATAGCATGAACGTCAATGTAACGTCACTGAACACTGAAAGACTGAACGCCAGTTGCCACAGTTGAGTAAGGTGCTCAACATGGCACTGGCTATACGCATAAAATCCGTTTTTTTTTTCTCTTGCTGCCAATCACAATGGAAATGACGAACATCGGTCCAAAATGGACTAATGGAAGTCTGATGTAGATGTTGAATAACTGTGACAATGATTTGGATTTTCTGATTCTCTTTCGTCAAGTGCCACTGCAGCGATTCAAGTTTAATTTATGAGTTTATCAATGAATTTACCATATAATTTAAAAAAAAAAAAAAATTGTATAAAAACGGCAAACATCTAGAAATTAATTGCGAAGGAATTTCGACGAGATGTTCAAAATTGTTGATGAGTATTGAATGCACAAATCAGTTACATGAACGCCAACTTTTAATCTTCTTGGACGAGTTTTCCTCCACATTCATTACGTTCGTTAATCGATATCTTACGATTCAAGTAATAATTATTTCATGTTTTTTTTGCATTTTTTTTGTTTTGTTTTGTTAAAGGAGTTTTATTTTTAGCTTAAAAGTTGAAATGATTGGACTACCTCTCTAGTAGAGTCTTTCTAATTGAATATGTTCATTTGAAGAACTTTGAACGAGTTCAACTCGTTAAATTTGCAAATGAATTTTTACGATACAAACCACCCACAAAATCACCATAAACACTTTCATGTCATGCAATAAAATCTGGCATTTTATTGGGTTTCATACGATGTCGAGGAATTGATTTCAACAGATCTCATTTATATATGTACCAAACATATAACTGTAATTCGTTCATTCAAAATCTAGATTAGTTTTGATATTTTATCGAAGCACAATGTATTTAATATTAGTTGGTATATGAAATGGATCGGCTGATGCAATATTTGGCCATGCTGATGTGATATTTAATGAAACGACGGTGTGTCTTTTGCACATATGAAAAATTGTGGTGGCAAAATAATTTAGAGCAATGACACCGACGCGAGTACGCGTGCGTAGCAGCGAGTGAATGCGCTTATTCGCTGCCTGTTTTAAGCACCTACAGTTACTTGAACGCATGTGGTATGCGTCTGGGAGCCCCGAAAAAAAATAAAACTGGATTTTGGACCATGTGAACGAAACGAAACAAAAATGTGTTTAAAACAATAAATTGAATTGATTACCTTCGGCCTTGATTTAAGAAGTATTACGTCTCAAAGCAATTTTTTCAAATGACATTTAAAAGAAAAAATGCGAATATGCGCGCAAATCTTGAAATTTTTACACATTATTTTGAGATGATTTATTTTCAATCCATTTTCATCGGAAGTGTGCAGATGTTAAAAATGCTCCTTTCACATTCGAAAATCACGATTGAGATAGCATTTCATTTACACTATCCAAATCAAAATGTCCAACAAACAAAGATATTTACACACACGGAACATGGTTATTAAATACATTATTTCAGAATCGAAATGTAATCTCAATGGTGCCAACGCTACGAGCGAACGAGCGAGAGAGAGAGTGTGTATTTTGCGTTCGAACTCGGTTCCTCGATTCATTGTTTGCAGGAATTATATTAAGCGTAGACATTCGGAAAATGCCCGTGCGTCATACAGAAAATGTGAGCAATGGAACGAACAACAACAAAAAATTGAGAAGAAATGTGCATTGTGTGTTTGTACTTTCTCGATTCTCATATGGAATGTGAGAGCAAGAGAGAAAGAGAGAGAGCGAGCAAAAGAGAGTAAGAAGAAGATAGGAAAAAAACGAGGAAAAAAAAGTTCTACAGAATCCAATATGTGAGCTGGGGAGATGTGTATTGTAGGTGACAGAAAGATAGATCGATCTTCGGCCTGTCCAGCTTTCAAACATATGGGATTTTTCTTTTTTGAATGTGGCCGAGGGAATTGAATCAACACACTCACACATTCACAATCTCGCATACATTTCTTGTTCGGCTTTATTGGTGTTCCATTCCACCGTTTTCATGTCTGCCAGTATCAATGTTGCATACAAGCAAAAGAATACACATTTCTACGTATTTTTTTTTCTCTCTCTCTCTCACTCTCACTCTGATGTATACTGTCTCATTTGGATGCTTTTACATCGTCAAAGTGACGTACATTTGCTATGTCTCAAATGCCGAGATTAATTTGACTAAGTCTTCGGTAGGTTTTGCGATAAATGTTATAACATTTTCGAACGGAAGCACCAAGAGTATTCGCGGGTAAATAGAATATACAAATTCTATTTCATCACTCTCAACAAAATACGCGTATGAATATTAAATAATAAATATCTGCTGATGAATTTCGAATAATACTTCATGAACCGCTATTGTATTCATTATGCATGAGATGATGGCAATCACCAAATGGAAAAACTGTGTATCACATTTAAAATGCTTAGCTACCGCAATTTACCTATTTTTTTTTATGTGTGTGTATTCTTTTTTTTCGTCAAACAAAAAATAATACGGAATTTGCACGCATGTGTTCAGTGCTCACGTACCATTTTTGCAGTAGGACATTTTATCCGAAAAAAAATAATAATAACATTAGAAATTTGTACATTGATTTTGACAATACCGGTGAAAATTTAAGATTGATCACCATCGAGGAAATGGCGTACACCGAACCAGAAGCAGTGAGGAGGTAATATCATGTAGCCATTCATTGGACGGGCCATATTTTTATCTCACTTCCAGTGAATTTCATCACCGAACCAAAACTAATGCATGTAAAAAAAATGTTTCAAGCTGAAGCTGCCATCACTGCCATTTTCCATTCACTCAATGTATTCAACGATCTTTTCTTTTCTCATAATCACATTTATTTTTTTCTTTTCTGTCATCGAACAACAAACAGTCTGCACACATTACGTGCGTACAGGAAGACCTATAGTCTTCTTATAATTTTCGTAATGGATCAAATAAATTCGTACATCGTTGATTGGTTACGTCGAACCATTGACATTTATTTACAACAGCCGATGAAACATATTTTATGGCAGTTTTGGTGCATTTCTTCAAAAATACATCAAATATTGCCGACATCAACGGATATTATCAGAATTACTGAACAGATTTTTGTGTGTGGTTGAAACATATCCCACATTTGGGTTTAATCGCTCGGGAATTAATATTTTAATAGCAACTAACACGACAATGAATAATCGATAAACTATATTTTGGAACACACACAACGCGCAAACAACAGGACAAATAAGCACATATTTAGGGAATTCGCTCTTTGAGTCTTTTTTATTTTTTTCGAAAAACCACCGAAAAGGACAGTTTCTATTGTACATGTTCTTTAATGCATGACGCAACAGATTTACAAATCATCGTCATTTCCATTTTTATCAATTTGAAACTATTTTTTATTGGCCACATTTATTTTGATAGGTAAAACGGTTATGTTGTATGTTGAGACCAAAAATGTGGAATTTCACAGACATTTCAATGCCGTTTCTTTTTATTCGAACCTTTTTTGTTCTTCAAAGCTTGTAGTTGCTGCACTAAAATGGTTACGATTTAATCATACAAAATGTGAACATGATAGAAAAACATTCATTCAGGTGAGAACTTAGTTGCGATTTGCTGTTCGATTGGATATCGAAACATGTTCTTCTCTGTGCACAGCGATTGAATATCGACAAATCATATTATTCTAACGTACAATTAATGAACAAAAGTGAAAAATGTCTTGAAACTATTAATCGTTTCAAATGCACATGATTATTACATGTTCGGAGATAAAGATTAGCACTTCATTCGACTAATTAGTCCATTCTTTAATCAGACTCTTTAAGAGTACAATAGTTTTTTTATATTCAATTGTAATAAAACTGGAACACTTGGGAATGAGCTCAATATTTACAATTTTTTAACACAAAATAGTTCTGAGAAAATTCGTAAAATCGTAAGCATAGAGCGTCATCTCAATTTGGGAGTGTAGTGTGAAACATTATAGCTTCAGCGCTTTGGTGATTGGTGTAAACTAGTGCCATCTGTGCGTTGGACGTTTATTGAAGAAACTTTTGAGTGAAATCAACTAAAGCTTTACAGTTTTTTGCTCAATTGTATGCTTTTGTGTTCGTTGATACAAATAATATTTCAAATTGTTTTTATTTTTGAACTGTTTTTTCAATTTACTGAGGTTATGCTGTTTCTATTTGAATAACCATGAGTATAAATATTCGCACATAACGTTTTATGATGATAAAAATTGCGAATCTGGTTCAAATTTCGAAATCTCTTTCACTAACTCAGCAACTTTCAAACGCCGGCTAATCATTGAAATCTCACGCTCCAAAAACCAATCAAAAAATAGAGGAAGATTAAAATAGCAATTCATTGCAATAACGAGATCAGGCGTCAAATTTCTATCATCAGGTTTGCATATCAGTGATATGAGTCATAATTAAGACAATTTGTTGACTAAACCCACGTGGAAATGCAAACGTAATTGTAAACAATATTGTGGATTGGATTAGTGCCGCAAAATCTTATTTGCACACAAAAAAAGTGCAACTATAAATTCAAGCACATGATGACGTGCATCACGTTTATGTACAATATTTATCGAAAAATATTTGTTCTACGTTTTAATTTGTCACAGAGTTTCGACTTGTTTTCCTTTTTGACAATTAACTCGCGATATGATTTTTTGTTTCGTTCCGCGAACAGTTGTAAGAACAAATACATGTTAAGTCATGTCTGCATGAGTTCACATAACAAAATGTGCGTATATACCCAAATCCCCGATCTAAAATTATATTTTATCTATTTGGGTGATTCATCGAAGAGAGAATCACGTGATGGTTTTGTGAAGCCTTGTAATCATCATAATCAAGGTTATGCAAAACCATTTCCAAAGCTGTGCTCCGTTAGTTTCCATACATTGTCTACCATTCTCTATAGCTACTGCATCAAACGATGAACTCTGAACCTGAAACGTTCACTTTTCGCTCTCTATGGCAATTCCAAGTGACTTCACTTGATCACGCTCACTCGACTCTCTTATAAAATCACATGATCTACGATAAACACACACCAAATACCACCATTAATCTATGTGTGTGAGAGTGGCTCTGTGCGGATGATGCAATATCAAAGATGTTTGGTTGTGTTTTAAGATGAATTTGGAAACGATATTGTCCAAATATTGGAATTGGTATTTCGATGTTGTGCAAAAGGACAGTTGAAGTTCAATACAACAAAATACCGTATACGTATATTGTTTATCAATGGCTTGTTGAGCAGCGACAATTGGTGCATTCAAATATTTACATATTAAATAAAAATCTATAATTATGAATTTAAGGTGCGCAGTGATTTTTGTTTTGTTTTTTTAATTCAGAATTCAACATCGAAAACTGGGCAAATATCAAATATAGTGGCAAGATTAAGCGATGACAACAATTAAAATCGGGTTAAGTACAGTGTAAACGTTGATTCTCTGTTACCATCTCACTTTTTTATTCTATCCGACAAATGGCCTCTGTTTATAACATGCATTCTTTTTGTCTAAATCACAAATAGAAATCAACCAAACAAGAATACAGAAATACCACATCGTGCAAAAAAAAAATTATAATGAGAGCAAACAGAGTACCGAATTAAATTCAGTTACTTGGTGTACCTACCTAAATTGACTCAGATTCAGTGGTGTATTGGTGTGTGCGTGCGTATATTGGTCTGGTAACGAACGATGTGTCGCATACAACAAAACACAAACAGAGATAAAGGAACCGCGCTTTTTTCCCTACCTATAACAAATGTAACGCTTTTAATTAAGCAGTCAGTTGAGTTTTGCGAATACTGCAAGAAAGAATAATTGCTCGCTCCCAAGTCCTCAAAAAATCTACGAAACGCGGCTCACACACACACATACACACATTCCAATTGTTGTTATTTTCGTCAATTAATTAAAGTGAATTTTTCCATTTGATTTTCCAATTATTTTAATAAAATAACGTGTGCAATTTGTGAATTTACCAAAATAAGAAAACGCGAATTGTAAGTGGAACGTTGATTCGGTTGTTGTTTACATTAGGATCCAGTGCAAACGTTGTCAAGTTTTGTTGAAAATCAAATTCAAGAGATTTCGCTCTCAGTTTGTTGTTGTTGTTGTTGTTGTTGATTGGAATATCGGTATTGCACGTTTTCTAGTGCACGGTGACAGAAACAAAAATGAATTATCGCAGAGGTTACACTTGTGAGACTGTGTGAATGTACTTGAACTTGACTATGACTGCTGCAGTGTACACCTGCTACAATGATTTAATGATCGATTTTCGAACAATCATATCGATTTTATAGATCAAACAAACGCTAATTGCATCAATTTAGCCACACAGCTACTGTGGTTTCATTTTCATATGGTATAATAACCATAAATTTCATAAAAATCAATTACAAACCAAATTATTCAACCATTTCAACCATTTCAACCGTCCATGATTGTTTTGCTTTTTTTAAACCGCGAATTTCATTCAATGAAATTGAATTCAAATAAACAATCGAATTTATGTGCGACGAAAAGTGCAATAAATTTTTGGCTTCAGCTTTTTTAATTTACAGCAATTATCATTTGTGCGGCAACGTCACAATTAAACATTCAAACGTTTTAGCTAAAATGATCGTCATGCTTAAATTGACGATAAAGTGACGATCTTCATGATTATTGAACACTGAAGAAGCTGTCATAAATTTCTTTAAACAAAAACAAAAAAACAATATCAGCAACAACAACAAATTATGATCATTTTTATTTGAAACGTGATATTATGGCATCGTATTTGATTAGTCACATCACATCATATTTTCATCTATTCGCCGCGTTTTTTTTTTCTTTTGCTTTATCGTTTTATTATCAGAAGCTCATTTGCCTATAGTCGTTTGGCTTCCTAGTTGTGAGAGAAAAAAAAAAGTACCGTCAAATCTATTTGTTTTCACTGCTTTTATCATTTTCAAACAAATATTTACTCAATTGCTGTGCCGTGTTCACTCATTTCTAATACAGTCCAATTGAGCAACTGGTCTTTGTGTTCGTTCACTTTTAAGTCATGCCACTTTTTATTTTGTATTTCTACAAATGTTATTTTTTTTCACCCGTCAACGGTAAATACGTAAAAATAAACGTGTTATTTATCCAGAATATGATGATATAGACATTGTTTCAATTCCATAATTTGTCAACTCGGATTGAATAGATCGCAAAATCGATTAAAATGATCACAATCATGAAAAACGGAAACCTTCATAAATTGCATGATTTGATGGCGCACCCCATTCAATGGAATACGTATTTATTATGGCATATGTTGTTTATCTTATATACAAATCTGAATGAATGACGTGTAATGCAGGCACATGCAGACCTTTCGAAATGGCCAACAGTGTAATGATGCGAAGCCATAACGACACACAGATTAAGAGGCTGCGACTAAGACCTGGCCTAAACACGATTGACACTGGACGTACGCCTAGTTCGTTTACCTCGATCATATGCTGTCTTCGTTTACATCGATTCGAATCGTTTGTCTAATCGCTTATTTCTTCCGCGATTCGGTTCCTTATCTTTTCATTTATTAATAAATGCCGTTTGCAAACTTGATCTTTCTATCGATTTCATGATCATATCAAGAAAATAAAAATTTACAAATGAGCGTCTGGGTTAATAATGTCAAATTGCTATTGCAGATCTAAATCGAAATGTGTTTCATGATTGCCGTAAAATAAAGAACGGAAGTTGTGCCTTAATCGTAAAAACATTGGTGTTGTATAGAGAGAACGGAACGGAGTTGAGTATGGCGATTGTTTTGCGTGTATTTCTACCGTTTTTGATGATAGCAGCGTGCGTTGTGTGTGAAATTCAAGCAGCCGCATTTCAAAAAAGTGAAACAGTTGATCTCAGTGCAACGAATATTAATGATGGTGAACAAACGGCAGCCGCGTATGGACCGATTGAACCCGACCACATTTCAATGAATGATTCAAAAGTGATAATCGATTTATATACACCAACCCAAAAAACGGAAACAAAACCAATTGAATCGTTGCAAGATGAAACGATTGCCAAAAATGTAACACCATTTGTTCAAGTGGTAATTAATCATCAACCGGATGAAATCGAATTAGCCACCACCCAAGCCGTTCATTTCGATGAAAATCCAACAACAGAAAACCACTTATCCACCACAAGTAGTCCGTTACAATTGATTCCACCTGCTTCCGTGAATGCATCAATTGCTCAGCTGGAAAAGGAATCAAAACAAAAACAGGGCCAAATCATCATCAGGTATGCGTACTTTAAATATTAATGATTTAATTCATAAAAAAAATCAAATTTCTTCACGCATCAGTGTGAAGTGGATTCAAGTGTCACACTATTTTAATCAGTTTCACTGTCAATTGGGCACGTAGCAGTAATTAAAGGCGATTAGTACGCATTAAATCATGTGTTTGTCATAAAAAGAATTTTTTTCCCCCTGTACTTACAAGTTAGACACTATGTGTTTCGCATAAATATTTACCGACTCAATGAAAAAACCATTGATAACAGTCGCTGTTTTTTTTATTGCAAATATCCAAATGTAAAGTTGCAATGGAAAAGCTAAATTTGGCAAATCCAATGGGAGAAGTCATAACGTTTATTTTTAAAACGGGGAAATTCAAATGGCGATACAAATAAAAAGGCGAATTTAAATTTCTTGTACGACAAAATTTACGATAAATTTTGTTGTTGTTGTTGTTTCGTTCGCATTAATTTGACGATTGAGCAATGTTAAATACGTTCATTAAATACGCGTGCACAGTGAATGCATTTAAACGTGAGTATCGAAAAGAGTTTTGCATTTTATTTAATGATATTTACTGTCGCACTCGTGCTACACAAATGTTGAGTGTGTGTCGATCATTTGATTGACAGTGCTCGGTGTACAGTGCTCGGTGTACAGTGCTCGGTTACTGTCGATCGCTGTTTTTTTTCGATCGTTGTTACGTTACGGTTTTTTTTTGTATCAATGGCAAGGTAACCAAGTTCATTTTCATGTTTACAAACTCATATTTATCCGAGATCATTTCTTCTCCTTTTGGTTTGGCAAATGTGTGCAGGTATTTACTACGCATACAAACGTATCATTCGAAACGTTTTGTCAATATTGTTGCTATCGCGCCGCATCGAGTTCACAATTTTTTTTTTTTTGAAATTGGAGTCATTTTGGTAGATGATGAAAGAGATAGACCAATGAAATTTGCTACAGTGTCATAATAAGTTGGGGTTTTTCGTTATTGTAAATTCATTTAATAACTTCTATGAATCATTTCCGACACTTTTTCGGGATCATTTTAATTTTATATTTTTGTTGACATGGGACATTTTTGCATCTGCTTATCATTTGCGAAAAAAAACCAAAGAGCATTCGTAATCCGTGTTAATTGTATCATTTATTTGTTTATAAAGTGCACTACAGAAAACGTTTGTGCATTTCATGGCTTTTGTTCCGAATTAAAATGAAGTAAGAAAAATTAAGCTCTGACAATAATTCAAAGACATTTTTACGGCATTTATTTCAAACAAATGAGATCACTGTGGCGCATTTGTTGTGATTGTAACGTGCTCGCTTATGAATATCAATGATTTTTGAATTATGTTGACACTGTGCTGCTGAATTAAGCACTCAGCTTAAAGCCAAGATTCTTTCCCAAAATTTGCGGTTTTTTTTTTCTACTTTAAAGAGAGATTTAATGCTTACTTTATTATTATTTGGAGAAAAAAAAATATCTCGAACGGTGTGTATAGATTGTATCGACTTAGTAATGTAAACAAATGTTTATTTATTATTTGGCTAAAAATTCACAAACATTTTTGGACTATTTAGACTTAGAATGCCTTACGGCTTACAGTGTATGGCTTACACTGCACGCGCTCACAGTCCATAAATATTTACATGAATTTATAAAATGTTAAATCTTTGAATCCAAAATGTTCCATTATTTGGTTGCGACTCAATTGTTGAGTCATTCATTTTATCAGTTTAACGATCGAGAGGAATAAATCTCCGTATTATGATAAGAAAGACATGGAAAATTTTATGACTGAATCTAAATATGTAATTAAATTTGTTTTATCGAATACTGATAGCTCCGAACCAGATTGCCCATCATTACAGGATGCTGACAACCTATCACAAACACAGCTTATCAGGCGGCTCACCCACGTATGCCGATATGATCGCCTGGAACGTCCAGTGTGTATGTATTCAGTGTCACATTTTCTGCTAAAAATCAGATGTGTTTTATAAATAGCTATTTTTCACTTTACATACAGCATACAGTTCGAATGGCACACGAAATCCAATTTCAATATTTACACGTGCATATATCTACTTTGTACAGAATCTGGAGGCTCATGATCTTGTAAGTGATGAAAAACGAATAATTTGTCCCTTTCATTTTAATTTACACCTTAACTTCATTTACAGCAATTTAAAATTCATGCTTTGCTGCAATTGCGTTACGTTGATCCCCGTTTGGTATTTCAATCGGTCGCACCAAAACGAAGGGATCCCATTCTGGGTCAAAGTGCATTGCGTGATTCACTTTGGACACCGCACATATTTTTGGCAAATGAACGAGCCTCCTCTGTTCTAGGAACACCTGAAAAAGATGTATTGACCTCAGTATCACCCGATGGCACTGTCATTATATCGACCCGGATCCAAGCCACTTTACATTGCTGGATGAATTTACAAAAGTATCCGTTTGATGAGCAAAAATGTAAAACCACTTTAGAAAGCTGTGAGTTGAATCTTAGTTTTGTTGCAATTGTCTAACGAGCGACTAACGACTAACTCTTTTTACCAAGGGATGTACAATGCGACCGAGTTGGAATTGCATTGGGAAGAAAAATCACCGATCACATTGGCACCAGAGCTTCACTTAACTGAATATGTGCTGTTGAATATGTGGACAAACGAGACTACCGTTAAAGCTGACCTGAGCAATTTAAGACATGGCGCATTCAGTAAGAAAATTTAAGCCAGCTGAAAACTGGGTGATATCTAATGTGTTGGTATTTTCAGCCGGAAATTACAGCTCCTTGAGTTTTACGCTTCATTTGGCCAGAGAAATGGGATTTTATATTATGGACTACTTTCTGCCATCGATTATGATCGTTTCAATATCATGGGTTTCGTTTTGGTTGCAAGCAGATGCATCACCACCACGCGTCATGCTTGGCACGAGCACAATGTTAACATTCATCACATTGGCTTCAGCTCAGGGAAAAACATTACCGAAAGTCAGTTACATCAAAATGTCTGAGGTTTGGTTTCTCGGTTGCTGTTTCTTCATTTTCGGTAGTTTAGTCGAATTTGCATTTGTTAATACGATTTGGAGACGCAAAAATAACGTTGAACTCAAGAAGGTACGACATTTTCTAGACAATTTCAATAGTTTTTATTTTTGTTTCGAGAGAATCTTTGGAAATTGATGCATTCAACTATTTCCTTTTTCACACAGGTCAACAGCAAATACATTTTGAAGTCAACGCTAACACCGCGACCCACACGCAAAGATATGGGCACAAATTTGCAAAAGTCACGCTCATGTTCTAGTCTTGAAGGCAATAAAACCACAAATAGCAACACATTCAACAATTATTTAACGGTTCATGTGAGTCATCGATGGTCATTATCTCCCTTTGAGCCCAAATTGGAAATTAATTATTTTCTTTTAGTCATTCCCGAATAATACCAACAAGATACCAACGATTACAACCACCCAAAGTATGGACGATTTGATGCAAGAAAATGGGAATAATATTAGCGTGAATATGGAACCATCGTCAAGCATGACCACACTACAAATGAGCCAAAATTGTGCATCACCCGATCCAAATGCGAAACAGGGATGGACATCAATGACTCCACAAGAGGTCGCCTACTGGATCGATCGCCGATCACGCGTCCTATTTCCGTCTGCATTCTTTGTGTTTAACATTTTTTACTGGACTTTTGTTTATTATTTGTAAATTGGATGAGTTCCGAGTCTAATCAACTAGCAAACTTCAGAATCACAAATTTAGCCTTAGGTTTAGACCATTTTTTTTAAGACATTTAAATCGAAAATTTATTGAAACATTTTCAATTAACACATCAAATTCATTTCATAAACAGCAATCACACTAAAATTGATACACTTTCATCACATAAAATAGTCGTTTTTCATAAGTTACCATAAAATCTTTCACAAAATGTCATCCAATGAAATCAAAGCAATTTTACTTTCAAGATTAGTTCAAAGACGCGCTACTAGACAATTTAACATTAGTATTAACATTTACTTAATATTTATATACTAATAATTTAAACCAAATACCAAATATAAATGAAATTTAGTGCCTTTTTGTGCCTTTCTTACCTCAAATAAAAAACACACAAACTTGCTATCTCAAGCGGAAATTAGTTTTTATTCGATTACTTCCGAAAAATGATTACATTTTAGAAAGATTTCGTGGATTTATTAAAATTTCCTTATGAAATTAATGTGTGTAGACACAAATTCGATGGTCATCGAACTCCATCGTTTTTCATTTATTGTTAAACGTCTAAGACCCAGAACCGAATTATCGAAGCAACATTAGGTGTTTTTAAGGCTTTTGCCCCCATAACACAGAAACCCGTGTGCCTGTCTAATAGACAGTGTCTATAGACATCTCTACAGAGATGCGCACTTCATCACCTACATACAATACAATAAATGACTGCAATTAACGGGCATTGTGTTTAGTAAAACAATCGGCTTCATTCACGTCCTAAGTGAAATCGAGTATTCAGTGTATCGAAACCAGTGTATACTTTACTTACCTCCAAAATTCGCTTGGACTCTTGCTCTGTCCGATTAATCACCTTGAACACTTTCTTCTGCCAAATTGCCTCGTTAAAATGAATCTCTCTCATTTGTATTAATATTTTCAAATGATGCTTTTATTTTTGCATGTAAGTATATTTGAAATTTGTCTAAATGTGAATTAATTTTAGATTAATTAGTAATAATATCCAATAGAGAAAAGATATTTTGATTTGCTAGCACTATTCATTTTGTTTTTCGAATTGGGATTAGATTTACAAAGTAGATCCAAAAATTCAGCTGTGGGAATACAATCAAATATTACATAGTTTCTATCGTGAACTCGATTCTCTTACATTCTAAACATCATTCAAAGGGGAAAAAAGATTGGTTTCTCAAATTTTTCGCATAATTAATCAATAAGATTTTGCAATAGAATTTTTGTATTATTTATGTGTTATCCATTCAAGTATCAATTTACATCGATAAAATTGTCTACAAACAAAAAATGTGTATATAATCATATTGAAGTGTAATATTATATTACGATTAAATGTTATTTACATGGATTTTTGGAAAGAAAGAAAAAAACGTGATGCAGTAGATTAGAGCTACCAATTTATCCATATCAAATAATTTTATTTTGTATATTACGTATTGATCGATTAAGTCGAATTTCAATCATGTAAAAGATTGCGCATGAATTTATTCTCATTCAAATCGTGTGGCAAATTGTATATGGCATTCGACAACTAGACAAAAAGAGTTTAGTGAATTTATTATTTGCGAGCTGGAGTTAATACCAATGGATCAATGATACTGGACATTTTACGTTGCGCATATCTTTTCGTTGAACATTCAATAGATGCGTGAAACTGTTACACGCATAAAGATTAACTGAAAATTTGTTTGCATTTTAACATGAAATTACTAACAAAAACTTAAAACGTAAAAATACACGATAACAGTTTTTTAATTTCAAACGCTCAAAAATTACACTTCATTTCGAGAAATTGTGTGACAATTCACGAATCGACGTTTTTTTAAGCTTCTCGATTATTCCCCAGACCGACAATTAATTATACACAAAAAAATGGTTTTCCTTATCATACGAGTTGATGTAAATGCTTAGTTTTGATAGCGATGATTTCTTTATTAACTTATATGCTTTGATAAAAGCCAAATGAAGCTAAATATAGTGATAATCTATTTATAGCCGGATTTTTATGCGCGAGACGTTAAAAAGCCTAGAAGCCTATTTTGGATTGTATATAGTGTTGAAATCTCTGCGCTCGAGAGAATGCGTTTGCTTTTCAATGGCTTTGAATATTACGTATTCTTAGACTCACAAAATAAAAATCACAGGAAAATGCTTCTTCTGTAAATGGTTTCAAATGGTTCAGAAGTATTGAATTAAGTGCGTTTTCTTTCCCAGGTTGACCATTTAAAATATCCTGACCTAGAACCTGCTGGAAAAAATGTGAGCATTTTCATTATTTCGTTATGCCATTTCGTGGCAACTCAATGTAGAGATTAGTTGAAAAGTAGCAGAACGGATGATTAACTCCAGAGTGTCAACCGAGTGTTAAATTTAAATGTTCGAATCAGTTTTTTTAAAATTGATTCGATTTGAAGCTCACTTCCAACTAACTCAATTGATAGTATTCCGGTGCAAAGTCATTTGCAATATTACTCAAGAAATTAAAATCAGACGAACTGTTTGAGTTGTCCATCGGTGATGCTGAAATATGTTGATTGCCATTGCCATGCTGTTGTCCAACATGATAATGTGGACCACCAACACCATGATTGTAATGTTGATTTTGATGTGCAGCCGCTGTGTGTCCCTGTGCAATGTGATTGTGTGATTGGGCTTGCATCGAAACGGAAACATTCGATTCATGATGGTTCCCTTCAAAGTACTGCGGATACAGAAAGCTATCGCAATGTTCACCCGGCAATTGTCCGTTAGATGGCGTTCCATACGCAGCATTATTCACTTGATGAAATTCGGCAGCATTGTTGCCGCTATTGTTATACATATTCTCATAGTAGCTTTGCTGAGCCGATGCCGCTTTTTGTTCGTAGTAAGCAGCCGGTGCTGCATCTAAATCGCTTGCACCACCATACTCATTCGGAAAGTATTGATTTGCATTGTATTGCATTGGTGTTTGATGGGCTCCATCGACATTTGCACCGTGCGGTGCATGATGATTGTAAAAGTTTTGATGATTCAAATGGAAGTTTGGTGCTTTTCCATGATGAAATTCAATAGTTTTGTGATGCTGTTGTTGCACGAATTCGGGTTTAATGCTGTGATGAATTTCACCTTTAACATGATGAAAATCGGCTGGCGGTTTTGTATCGCCGAAATCAGCCTTCGATTGTTGATTGAACGGTGCAATTTGATTGGGTAGCACACCTTTTTGTTGATGAGCTGCAAATTCAACCTCATATTTTCCATAATAATCAATGGCCGGATTTGCTTGTTTGCCAAAATAACCGCTGCCATAGTACACATCCGGTGTGTTGGCATTCGGGAAGCGGCCTTTCGCATTGTTTTGATTTTGTTTCATCAAAATTTGAGCTGGACCAAAGTTACTGGTGTGAATGGCACTGGTGTTTGTAACCGGCGGCGGTGTTGCTTGCACATTCGCTAAATTCGATGGCATTGAAAATTGATCCGATGAAATGTCACGACGCTGTTGCATTTCAAAATTATTGTAGAATGGATTTTTCGCATTTACCATAGGCATTTCCTTCTTTAGTACCTGAATTAAAAAAAGAACGAGATTATTTTTTGTTGTTGTAAACTTTAATACGTTTAGCTCGTCTAAATGAATATTTTCGGCCAAGGAAGTGGTACTCACGTGATGTTCGTCCTTTTTCTTGACCTTTGTTGGGCTTTCCTCGTCCTCATCAAGGCTTATGCTCGACGCTACACTTGAATCAGCGCTAATAATAGTGCTTCCTTTAATGTGATTGCTTCCACTGTTGTTATTGCTTGAAATTGGTGTATCCAACGATGAATTGGGTGTGACTAATGATCAAAAACATAAACAAAAACAGCTTTTAATCGAATTGCATCGATTTTTGTTTACATCTAGAGACGCTTACCATTACCAAGATTTTTGCTATTGTTATTATTTGTTGCACTTGGTGTATTATTGTTGTGACCACGTGAATTAGAAGTTGAATCGGGTATATCATGGGACGGTAGTTCGCATCCTTGACATGATTTTTTCGAGCTCGAATCTGGAGTTAGAGCATCTTCTAAATAATGTTGTTCAGTTTAGTAAATTGTTTTCAATTTGGAAAAAATAAAGTAAAGAACAATTTAATTTGTAATATTTTGGGAAAAGAGAAAGAAAAGTACTCACTGCATGGTTGACTATCGTCGTCACCTTTCAGACTGTCTTTATTATCTTCTTCGTCAGTTTTCGATAGGGTTTGTCGTTTGTGTTTCATTCGACGATTTTGGAACCAAACTTTCACCTGCAAAACGAAAAAATACCAAACCAAATCCACAATTTAGAAAGTCATTTTTCAATTGAAAACTGTTTCTCAAGCATCACACAAAACCATTGCGGACATATTTTCAATTACGTTCTCCCCATCGTTTGTGGTTGTTGTTGACGATGACGACAACAACGACGATATTTATCGGGGATAAACGCAATGAACATTTTCCAAATGCCAATTGCATTTTAAATTTACCTGTCGCTCTGTTAGCTCTAAGCTAGCTGCAATTTCGATTCGCCGCGGCCGACATAAATATTTATTATAATGAAATTCTTTCTCCAGTTCCAATAATTGAACGTTTGTATATGCGGTGCGCAATCGACGTGGCAATCCATTTTCCGCCACAAATTCAGCTGCTGAAAAAGTACAGAGATAGAAAAAAAAAACAGAAATAAACGGCACAGAATTAATTCAAGTTGAATGCAGACGAAAAATAAAAGAGTAAAAGCGAATGATAAAAAAGAGAAAGAATCGAGTTGCAAGGGCTCTCGGGCTTTTTCGATGGCTTCGATTTTTCTATTCGTTGCAAAAAGAGAATGAAAAGCATTTTGCAATTCGCATTTCTCTCAAATAGACGAATAATTTATCGATTCGATTAAAAATGCGACAAGGATTTTCTTTTGCATCGCCCACGCGATAGAAACAAATAGACAATTGGAAAAATAAATATGAAGAGAGAGGGAGAGAGGGAAGGAGGGAGAAAAAAAAATCAATTCGCTTAATATCACAAGAATTCGTTCGCCTCCGAATCAATATATTTGAAGACGCAGGTTGCTCAAGCCCCAGCTACATGTACTTGTCGTTTCTTATCTTTATTTTTTGTCAATTTGAATTTGTTCAGAAAATTATGAGTTGAAGAGAAATTCCGTTGTTCACCTCACTTCACACACAGCTCTGTGTCAGTTTGAATTTTATTCGCCGTTGCGACGCTTTAAAAAAATGATTGATTTCTATTTGCCATGCTCGTTCTCTTGCTCACTTGTTTTCGTCGTAGTCGTCGGTATTCAGCGCATTTATTTCAGGTATTCGATGAGATATTTTTGCGACGACAATTTTTTCATCTTTATTCTATTTTTCCTTGTGGAATCCGTGTGTAAACACTGTTTAATAAACAATATCCGTTGCGTTTGACACTTCAAATGCGTTCAGAGGTACACCAATTCAATGTTTTGTTCGCTTGCTATTTTCTATTTACATAGTCCACTGACTCTGACACATCTATCGAGACAGAACATAGTTTTGGATTTATTTTTGACAGGTGATGAAAGAGATCGCTTTTACATATTGAACTTTCGAAAAAAATTATCGACTTATTTCCGCTACAAAATAGTATTTTTTTTTTCTATATTTACAGTGTTGAAAAGTGAGAACAATTGCCTTGAAATTGGTATTTTTTTTATTTTCAACCTTCAATCGAGTCGTTCGCGTTGAATTCTTAACGCAAACACTGTAACACCCAAACAGCGATTCATCTGTGAGCATAACTGTCGCAACTGGTTGATAACCATCTCTTCTCAGCCTCATTTGAATACAACAACAAAAAATCTTTGCAGTTGGCTGTTTTCGTTTGTGGGTGTAATTTTGGTTTGTTATTGTATTCAAAACAAATGCACAGCCTGGAAACCATTTCGCAGAACAACAAGAACACAAAAACACACACACAAAACAACGGATAAATCTGCACACAAAATATGCAAATTACAACGTAATCAAAATCGCATTTAAACTTACTTTAAAGCTCAACACAAAATTCATCAGGTTTTCGATTCGAGTTTGCTGGCGCTCTCGTTTGTTTAAAAACGATTTTTGGAATAGCGAATTTGTGGCAAAAAGCATATGGAAATTGCTGCTTGATTGTCTGTATGTGCGTTGGTGTGATGAGTGTGTGGACTTGATTGGAAATTGTGTTTTATCCACCCTCCTCCCCCACAAAAAAAGCAATGCATTGAAATAAATGTTCAACGAAAATCCGAAACGATTTCGATGGCCAAAATCCAAAAGCCTAAAATTAATCAATATGCAAACAGTGCATTCTAGATCGGTAAATCGGTATGCATGATTGCAATGAAATGTCCAAAAACAAATTGTGTATTAGTTTGGTTTGGCCGGGCACATAATTAAATGCTCATTTCCAAATGAATCAAATCCAATTGGCTTGATGAAAACGGTTGTTTCGGATATTCATTTTGGTTTCTCTCACACACTCGGCCTATAAATTCTATTTGAAAATGGGAAAATTTACAATTGGAGAGCCAGAGAGTCAGAGAGAGAGAGAAAGAGAACTGACAAATATCGAAAGCAATTTATAAAAATATTATGAATGAACTGTTTGCTCGAACAATAGACGATTTGACGTTTAGCTCACTGTTGTCTGAATGGAAAACCGACGATGAGCTTCTGGTTCGTCTAATGCAATTAATAAATTCACCGTACCCGGTGTATAAACTACGATTTTATTTTTCTCACTTGTCTTTTGTTCCAATCCATGAATGGTAATTAATGTTCAAGTCCATTGATGTATAGTTTCACATATTCTGGTGATATTTATGAATCAAAATCACGTTTGCCTATGTCAGTTCATTCGCGCTTGTGAGCAACGCAAGTAGCCGCAGAACATACGTTAACAGACGAAAAATGAAAGATTATTTCAAGTAGCAATGAACTTTTTTTTTCATCTTCTTACAATTATTTCATACATTTTCTTTACTTTCTCAGATAGAAAGTTATTTATGGATTGAATCCCGTATTTTAAAAGGCGAATGCTGTTGTGTGTGATGACTGCACTTTATTGTCTATCAACAAGTGATTGAACGCATTCACAAATAATGCCGATGATGAGTTACTTTGAACCGGTGATAAATTGAACAATTTTCATTGAAAAATGAAAACGAAGGCTATTGCGCTCTTGCGCTGCATTGTTCACAATATGCCGATCGAACAGAAGCACAAACACATAAACGGTAAATATTTATTGTGTTTTGAAATCATTGTTAACATTTCATAGATGTATCATATTGATAGATGGCTTTATCTGTGCGCGCTCTGACTCTTTCGTGCTCGAGTCGACATTCATCACCAAATCCAATTCCAATGGTTCAGTTTCTTTGATTTTTTTTTCTTTTGTGTATCATTTAAAATGCCCAAAAAAGGATCTTTCAATGTGATCCATTGAAACCGACGAACATGTATAATTGATGAAATTGTCTGGACGATGGAAAACCGCAATGTACGGTGAACATTGTGCAGCCTTTCTCTTGTTTCAACAAATTTGAAAAATGCATTTTTTTGTCTAAAAATATTGCCGTAAGAAAAATAACTCTGTTTCAATGAAGTGAACAAGAAAAATAAGACAACTTTGGGAGCGTTGGTTGCATTAGTTGGTAATTTTCTTGTACTGAACCCCTTTTGATGCATATGTCAGTATTTAGGCGACTTATAAATATAGCCTTTGAAATATGCTTTAATTTGGAACTGCCGTCGAAAATTCTTCTTCCTTTCTATTGTTTTTATTCTGTCCAAATTTTCTTTGTTCAAAAATCGATGAACCGCTTTTTTTCGAAGATCGTCTTTTACTCCATTGTGATGGCAGATTACGTGATAATTAATGATTCGGTTTCAGACGCAATGCTTTATCCGCTTCGGTGGCTTTTTCCCCCCTCAGTCATGGGCTCAACGCTCAATGTTCAAATCGAGGCGTTCATTTATTTGACGTATCGATTTGTTACAGGTGTTTGCTCTCTCGCAGTCCATTTTTGTGGCCATGAATTTGTCCATTACATAATTTTCTTCTATTTTTTTCTATTTCATTTGTTGAAGGAAAACGGAGGATGTTCAAATGTTCATGTACATGTTTTCATTTAACTTGGCTCAATATTTTTGAAGATCGAATAAAATCGATGATCAAAGGAAATTATATCGAAGTGCAGTTGATTTGGGGTGTTACGCCGGCGCAATACGTTTCGCTATGGCTTTATCAAGCGGAGAAATGCTTTACTTGAAATTAGATCATTAAATGAAAATAATTGATTCGTTCCGTTCAAATGAACTATACACAACAACTGTGAGTCTTTGTTCACGAAACTGCGCTCATTTAACGCATTAAAATGTGCACTAGGATTCTAGCTGTGAGAATAGTTTTCGGTTTTGTTTATTCATTTCAATCGATACAATATCATAAATGTACATTCAGTTGACAGAAAGAAAAAACCATTAGTTGATGATGCCAAATTCCAAGCAATTTCCTTTGCCATTCCGAGCGCGTTCATACTCATCATTTATTTTATTTTGCATTAATAAAATGTTTGCACCAGATTCAAATGAAATATATTCCGCCCGAAAATGTGATCTGTAAATAGTTTCACTATTGAACATGGGGTTGACATGTCATGGCATGGATGGAAGCCAAAACGAAGCACAAAGGTCAAAGTTGGTGAAAATAAAAAAAAAATCAAGCGTCAAGAAATCATTAGAGCTGCTGCTTTTTCTATTGGGTAGTCAACCCTTGGCATGGCCAAATGCGATTTGAATGTGCTCTGCAAAGCGAGCTAAGAGAGAAAAAAAAACATTTATGAAAATATTTATACATTTATGCATGAAATGTATACATTTTTATGAATTTGAAGGAGACCTGTCGACGACACATTTTTACATTTGTCACGCGGCCCGAATAAAAGAGCGGATTTTTGAATACGGAACACTAAAATGCCGGGAGAGAGAACAAGAAGAAAAAAAAAATCTGACATACGACAACAACAGAACGAAGCATTTAAATTTAGACAAGAGAAATGATGAATAAAAAAAAACACACGCCGTCGAAACTGAAACACCAGATTTCGATTCGGGAAACGAACAAAAATTCCTGATTTAATACTTTGGTCGCAGTAAACCATACACAAAACATCATTAATCATTCAAATGGTTCCAAAATCTTTCTCTATCTTTTGCCATCCACGTTTTTTTCCGGTTTGCTCACTGAGTAGTTTTACACTGCAAAATCGTATCTTATTGAGAATTGTTTGCTTTGAATTTTGAGACTTTTGCTGCTGATCCACATTAGTTTTTCACATTGCATCCCAATGAAAATCGTTCTACACATCAAAATCCATTTCTGCACATTTTCATGTACACAAATCTTTAGATTTACATTCGAATCCATTCATTTTTTGCAATACGATCATTCGAAACGAAATATAAATATTATTTAAAAAGAATGAATGAAACAAAAAAATACAAAAGAATTTTGTGAACAATACAAAATGGACAGTTTTTCCCTTCGATTGTGATAAACTGAGAAAAAAAAAACTCAAGCGAACGAAAGAAAATTATAATAAATTGTCTTTCGTCAGATGTCATTCGTCGCATTTCAATGCTGCTTCTTATTATGCATAACGGAATTTCTTTAACTGTTGGCTACTTTCATCATAACATTTCGATCGTTTGTTTTTTTGTTTTCTTCATCCGTCTTCTTTTCACCGAAAATGGAAAAGACTTTTTCTTTACCGATTTATTATTTTGACCGCATCGACTGCCATAATTGCGGAAAGTAAATTTTTTTTCCCTCGACTCTCAATTCGACCGCACATGTACATATTCCTTTTGTAAGCCATGTTCTTTGGTACTCTGTTGATTTGGTCTCTTCACGCATAATTAAAACGAAATGTGGAAGATGATAAATGAGTGTGCACACGATGCCGAAAGGATTATGGTTGTCGAATAAACATACTGTTTGTTTGCTGCGTGGCATCATTGCCACGATTTGTTCAAAGCATTTCTTTTTCATTTTTTTCGAAAGGATTGCGGCAAAAATCGATTCATGTGCGATCATATGAAAATGTCATGGTTCAACTCAAATACATCTTTCTCCTTCAACTGAAAAAAAAACCAATCACAATAAAATCTTTGAATATTAAAATTTCACGAAATAATGATGGTGTATTGAATGGTACAAGTCGCTTTCAAGTGGACAGATTCGTCCGGGACGAGCTCGTTTGTTCCGGTAAATCGAATGATCAGCTCACATACCAATTATTGTTTGTTTCATTGAAATCAGCAACACGGTCAATGATGTTGCATATCTCAAAATCTAGTTTTTAATGCCAAATATATATATATCCGGACATTTGATTAAAAACATGGCGTTTATTAAAATCAAATTAGCGAGAAAAAAAAACACACACAGCACTGGCACTGGCACTGGCACTGTGTATATGCAAAATGTCGATTGGACATCACAACTTGATATCGGCGGCTGTTACGCGCGATGTAAAGAAATACAATTGGCCGAAAATGTGTAGAGAGAAAAAAACAGCCACACAGCCAACCGGCGATCCTTCGAAACATCTGCCAATCAAATCGATGTGTATTTGTTAGGAAGCCAGGCTGAAATTATTAAAATTACTATAATTACGTGATCCAACGAGATAGACGTGTACAATTTTTGTTGTTATTGTATACGGGTATTGGTCAAGCTCCATTCCGCACCTCTCCACATCACATTGGCTATTATTCTCTGATTTCGTGTGCTTTTTTTTGCACTCGTCCAAGACTCACAACAATGTTTTTTTTTTCGTTCGAAAAAAATTACTTTAATGACTATTGCATCAGTTGTGATGTCTGCGATAGTCGTCCGCCAAATGATATGATGCCGGAATAAACAAAAAACACAAGCGGATCGGTTGATTTTTTCACATTGTGAACAACAATTTAATTTTTCCATTGAATGGAGATAGGTAGACATGTTGTTGGCACAGAGCACACGGTGTGAATACGAAGTGGTGAAATCAACGCCAAAAGAAATGATTTCGGAAATAACAAAAATTTGTGCTCAATGTTTTTCCAGATTTGCTGCCAGTTGTTGTGGATTTGGTTGTTGTAATTCATGTTAAAAGCAGCTCAGCCGTATGATAAAAGCAATCGCATTCACCATGTTATGATTTTTCATGCGAAATTTGTATTATCTGTGTTGTTTAATCGTGCTGGCGAAGGCGAACGGAACATGAAATTATCTCACGGCAACCATATTTTAAAAAAAATATTTTTTTTTTACTCTATCTTCTCTTTCGTCTCGATGTTTGTTCATTCGGTTTCTATAATTTTAGACTTGGTTTTAAGTGTTTTTACCCACGAACAACAAGAAATAGCGTCTTAAAGCTAATAAGAATCATTCACACACACACACACACACACACTGCATCGAATGCGAGAGAAAGAATGAGATAGGAAAAAAAAGCGGTTGTGCGTGTGAGTTTGTGTAACAGGAAGTACGCCGATCGATATTCAAGTCTGACGTTTGTTCTTTTTCGCTCTCTCGATTTTTCTTTGTTTTTCTCGCATGATGAGAGCATATACGGGCTTCATTTTCGTGCTTTCTACATTTTAGATCCAACTGAACAGTTCGCATATCACCATTAAAACGTGTGTTTTTTATGTCATGCTTTCAGTCATTGCCTTCAACAAAAATATGCTCAACTTTTTCACGTAAGTAGATTTCCGTCGCCAAAAGAAATAAGTTATTTGAAATAACGCCATTCGCAATAAGACTTGAGAAAAAAAAACACTATGCAAATTTCAATATTGCATGCTACGACTACGACCTACGACGATAAGATGGTTTAACAATACACCAAAACCGCCATAATTTCAATAGTATCCTGTTTCTAGTTGAAAAAATTATTTTGTTATAATTTCAAAGAAAAACCAAAAAACAAAATCAACAACAACAAAACTCTAGCCAATCCCAGTGATTACGGCAATCACAAGCAATCATTTTCATTATCCCTCTCTTACAAAAATTCCCAAAAAGCGGCCACAATTCGATTTAACTTTTATATTTTGTTTTGTCGACTTTTAATAGCCGGAATTCTTGAGAAAATCATGTTTCAGAGACTCTCTGGTTCTTTCTCTTTGTTGTTGTTGTTGTTGTTGTTGTTGTTGTTCAGTTCATTTTTTTCGTGAGTTTCACCTTAATTTTATTTTAATAATATTGAAATGTGTGCGCCATTCGGTATCCACCATTTTATTTTCGGTGTGTATTTTTTTTTTTGGGCGAACAAGCGTCTGTTGTTTCGTGTTCGTTCGTTCGTTTAATTCAATTATGACTGCGTGCACAGCACAGAATGGCGAGGCAACAACAACGAAAACAAGCACAAGCGAATAGCTAACAACAAAACGTCCACAGTCTCTGTTTTCAATAGAGTCTTACAATTAAATTATTAAAATGGAATAAAAATGCCTAAGAATGTTATGTTGGTGTGGCGTGGCATGGCATGGAAGCGCGTGTACGATTGAAAATAGCATAGACGTAACAATAACATACGAAGCACGACAATTACTCGATCGAAAACAAAAAAAAACAATAGTATGTAAACACGCATACAACAGCATTGAAACACACACAAACCAAAATTCGAAGGCAGAAAAAAAAGTAACGACTAAAAGAGAGTGCAAGAGACAGAGCGAAAGAACGAGCACGAGTCGGCGTCTATTTTACCTTCTGGCCGTGTATTCCGTGCCATTTCACATCAATCGCTCGCAAAGAGGTTTATAAATAAGTTTTTTTGTTTTTGGTGCTCCGGTAAAATGGCCACAAACCAACGGATTCGATTATTTACTCGATATGAACTCGTCCCGAACGCTTTTAAATATATAATTTGAAATGAGTATTGTTGGCTGTAGTTGTTTGCCAGGCATTGGGCACTGTACACTGTTGAACTGGCACAAGCACAACCAAAATTTTAGTCCATAAAAGAAAATGTCGAAAGGAAAAATCATGAATAAATAATAAGATACAAAAACCTGCGTAAATACTCCACACACACACACACACACACTATATATTTATTATTTTCGGGCTTGGGTTGTAAGCTGTGTTGAGTTGAGCTGAGCAAACAATCTAATGCAATAGATATAGAGAGCATGGACAAGCGCATAGCAGTCGCATGTAGTTACTATAAACGAAAAACGATTACATCGATCGCCATCGTGCAAACAAATGTCGAAAGACTTTGTTTTTCTTTCGACATGTATAAACTTTGTTGCTGCTGCTGTTGTTGTTGTTGTTGCTGTTCAACAAATAATTATAGGCTTTTCGTTATTCAGTTCTTCATTTCATGGCGATTAAATATTTATGAAGCGAAAGAGCGCAGGCTTTTCATTATCTTGACTCGTCAATATCATGTGTCGTGGCTGTTCAAAGCGAAACAAAAAGTAACATAAAACACGATACACCTAATTGGAATATCCCCGGATCGCTCGATCTGATTGATAAAAACTCATACTAGAGCATAGAGTTGTTGTGTGTGTTTTTTTTCGCAATATTTTCCACACCTGTCTCTTATTCATTTAATGCAGCTTTTTCTTATTAATTTCAGTTTGATGTTCCACTTCAATAATCATGCAATGGGTTTCATGACGTGGAAATGTATCTGTAAAATAAGTTAATTTTCATATCACGCCAATCTAAGACAGGCGATCAGAAAAAAAACCACTAGACTCATACATTTGAAGTGATCTCACTTGCACATTTTCGTTTTTTTGTTGCCAGAGAACTCTATTAAGTCAATCAAAAGAATGGTAAAATCAGCGGGTTTCATCACAAAGACAACCTATGCCGTCACTGGGCATCAATCTTTATGATTTGAAATGCAAAAACTCTGGGCAACAACAACAAAAAAGGCAACACAAAATTCACTACGTCAATGCCACTTTGGACAGGTTTTTAGTTGAAAGATCAAATGCAATTACGTCAAAGTGTTTGTGCAATTCATCTTTTTAATGGTCTCCAATCGAATGGATGTGTGCGGGCTTCGATTTTCATAAAGTGATTTCATACAAATGACACATATTAGAATTTTTTATGCTGACTGGATGTTAATTTGAAGGTTATTCTAATCAAAATTAATTTCTCGAAACGAACATTCGAAATGAACGAATGAATGATCTGTATGGACATGTGGCGCATCGCCCGAGTCATTCTAGTCACAAGAGTCGAGTGAGTGAGCAATGTTTTGTTTTTGAAAGGTAATTTTGGCATTTGGCATATTTCTCACAGGTCGAGCACCAGACCAACTTTCAATATGGTGCTCATGCTCGTGCACAGATTGCAAAATTGTAAGTTTGATAACATTCGTTGCGAAAATCAACAACGTTTGTCATAAATTTTTGTTGAAAGTACACACCGTATTTTGAAATATCATATGCGGAAGGAGCGAAGAGATTGCTTGAATTTCCTGTAACGATAACTCGACTGAATCGTTTCGATTGAAGCTCGCTCATTCTGTGAAAGGTGTCTCTGTGTCTTTGCATCTCGAAAGATTGCGAGACACAAAGTTGGTATTGGCAAGTTTTTCCACTTGATTTGTAAATCATATTCAAATGTTTCCTTCGAATTCTTAACCAGAAAAACACCCCTCTCAAATGTTGATGCCGCATCAATGATGCGGTAAAGTTCCGATTTCAAGGCAAAGCAAAGCCGATACCGGGTAACTGGTTGCAAATCGGAAGTTTTGATGACACTTTTGAGAAGTAAATATATCAGAGCGACAAGAATGGAGCGCATACATTTCGATGGTAGCATCGAATATGGGCGCCTATTCGTTGAGTACTTCAATATCTTTATGAATCGTTGATATCGTCCTCCATACACACTATGGTGCACATATATCGACAACAGATATATATACCAATACATTGCAGGTAATTCAAATATGCGTTGTCGTCGTCGACGAATATCGTCGGATTTATAGGCGCATAGATCAACATTCTATCGCCACTTAGTAACTTTTAGCTTTTGCTAAAATGTGCTACATTTGTGCATTTGTTCGTTGTACGAGAATTGACTTTACCATCTAAGTTTCAAAAGTATGATTTATTTACAACCAACAACATATGTTTGAGCACATGTAAATGTGCACAGCACAGTTCGTATCTCATGCGATGCCGAAGGGGGGTGAACAACGAACACACGATACATTTTAGTGGCGTCAATAATTCTTATTTATGTTTCATTCTGCATGTTAAATTCCACTCTCTTCACCTAGACACGCCGTTTACTATCGGATTACGGGTTTTTGATTTACGCACTCTTTTATGGGTTGAATTGTGAAATTGATTTTACATCTTTTGTTTTAGCTGACTTTAAGTAATGTTTCAACTCAACACATTTCGGATGAATGCCATTTAAATAGGCAGAGAGATATCTTAATAAATTCCAAGTGAAAAAATTAATTCCAAATGAAAAATGATCCATTTGGCCTAGAATGTGTCATTTTGCTTGGAGCCGTGATTATTTTGACCTCACTAATTAGTCGGTTTCCAATCAGGAAACTGACTACAACTTTTACGCTTGCAATGAATACAAGTGACCCTTGCAATCAAGCATATACTTCAAATGAATATACAATTTAAATACCAGTTTTGAAATTACCGCTTTCAATGAATCACTTTGCTTTGAAATAAATCAGACGAAAATAAATGTGTGGGTTTTATTAAGAGTTTCTTCGTCTGATTCGCCCCATTTTCAGCGATAACATCATTTTATATCGCGGTCTATCGATTCGGGTCATAATTTTTTTTTTTTTTTGAAACAAAATTCAAACCATTTACACAACCATTTCAGTGTGATGATAGCGTGGCCAAGAGACAAAACGGATACGCAAACGGTTGTGGCAAGAGCATCAGACAATTACATAAATTACATCGATTCAACCAATTGAAAATAACGATTAGCATTACTACTAAAAAAAATGTATTCTGTTTCTGGTTGAATGTGCTCGGTTGTCGGCAATGAACGCCGCAAATACACCGATTTTTGTGAGCGATAAACTATTTTAGATGGAAAATACTCCATTTGAATGCCATTTAAAAGTAAATCTATTGTGGCCTTAGCAGTGGATCAAAATCAAGATAAAGAGATTTTTTTCGTTTCGGATTCACCGCCGACAAAAATATAATACTCGCGAAAGCAAAAGTAATCCAAAATATACAAAAAAAAAACGAGAAAGGGACGAAAAAAATCCACCCTCTTTTAAACTGAGAAAAAAATATCATGCAAATTATTCGAAAAGTCATACAGCCTTCGCGCGCGCCAACTTTCTTAGAATTGTATACTATATTTTTTCTGTTCTTCGTGGATAATGGCTGAAATTTCCCCCAGCAAACCAAAAAAAAAAAACCAAACAAGATGCGAGACGACAAAAACAACAAACGGCAACGGCGCATTCACTTGGAAGACCAAAATCATCCAGAATGCGCCGTGTGCTTGCCAAACATTACCAACAACAATAGCAACAACAAAAAAATATTTACACATTTTAACGGGTATTTTACCTAAATGTTTTTATCGACAATTTTTGTTTCGCTCTTTTAAGCACCGCCGCTTTAAATCTGTCGCATTCGTAAACAGTTTCTTTTTATTGCTTTTCGAAACTGTGCACACTTGCGATATGTTTCAGACATTGTGATCTTGCTAGCCACACCACACAAATGAAAATATCGCTCATTTTTCGCTTTCTTTTTACGCAGCGGATTTGGGCTTCTTTTTTTTGTGTTTGTATCTTGAGAGACAAAGCATACGGTAAAGTAAATACAGTTGAATATTTTAGATTGTAACTAAATGTTTTTAATGGCTTCAGGAAATTATGAGAGAGAGAGAGAGAAAAAAAAAAGAAAAATGCACGACAGGGAAGCCTCCTCTGGCTTCGAGCTCTGAGTTCTCGGCTTTCGGCTCGGATTCGAGTGAATTATGTCGTTTGTATGGGCATGACTTTTGTCTGTTTATAATTTAGATAAAATGCCCTGGAATTTGTTTTATGAAACTCACCTAAAAATGTTTGGCCGTTTGTTGAGTTTGGCCAAAGAAAAGTGATATCTTGGAATGGTCGAAATTTAACGCAGTTCGATGGCAAATGACAACAGTAGCAAATGCTGACTAACATATTTTTCGATTTGTATGATCCAAGTTTCTATCCTTTTCATAGAAAGGATTTCAACTAGAGTCAAGTTGCTAGAGTGAAGAATTTCAGGAAGAATGCATTCTATAAATAACAAACTAGATAAAATATCAAGTAGCAAAAACGACACATGAAATTTATGGTTTGTATACGAAATGGTTGTCTATTAATGACCGTTTGCCCACTACAATAAATGGTTTTCGGCCAACATCTAACAGACCATCAAACCTTTGTGTCTGATGTTGCACCAAATGAGGAGTAAAACCACAGTTCAAACACATCATAATAATGTTATTTTACTTCATTTGCCCAGTGAAAAAAAAACAGCTGAAGCTCTTGACCACATGAAGTTCAACCACTATTATGCCATAATAAACACTTGTCGGTGAGATGTTTGCAGCTCAATGAATATGATATGAAAAACGTATTCCACATAAAAACGAGTTGAACAAAAAAAAAAACTAACTAACAATAAATTTACGCACATGACTTTACACACTCAAATGTTCGGTGTGCAAAAGATAATATACGACAGAACATTGTGATACAAAAGAAGGCTTCGAAATGTGAATGCTAAATTAAAATAATGTGCAGTGCGGTTAAAATGGTCATCGTTTAAAATTGCCGGCCACAAAGAATTGCCGAACATTTGGTTTGACCTTCGGAATATAAATGGCAAGAATGGTTGAATTTATTATGTGGCGAGTGTGTGTGTGTGTGTATGCGTTCGGGTGCATACTGGATGTGGAACAGCAAATATATCATTTGTTTTTCGGACGATTAGCAACCCTTTCATGAACAATCGTAATAATTGTTTCACAAGATAAATAGATAATTGTTTTGTGACACGAGGCCATTCCTTAATTCAAAATGGCAAATGTTGACATTGTTTTGTGTGCATTGGATTATTGTATTAATAATCTAGAGTCAATAGATTGTTACAATAGTTAAAATTGGAAATTCCTTTTAAAACCCCATCAAATGCAAATTATTCATATTTATAATTTGTAAAATGCGATCATGATATCAAAAGAGCACACAAAACAAAAATTATTTTCAAATCAATAATATTCGAAATTGCATTGTTTTTTTTTCAAAACTAATTTTTCACATTTCCACATGTGAACCAATTCGTGTTAAGATTTTAATACTGATGAAAAATGGCGTATGTGACACACATTTTACATTCATTGCACATTGAAGTCGTTATTATTAGCACATTCATAAAATTTAATTGGATTGTCTGTGAAGTAATGAGCGTGTATGAGGTGACTGCTTTTAGCAGCAAAGAAAGAGTTGTACATCAATTTCCAATTTAATCCGGTATGTCAACAGAAGACAAATCATCAAATAGAAACGATGTCTTAATTTCATCGTTGTGCGAGAGCGTATTGTAGCGTGGCATCGGCAGTAAAAACTTTTCAATTAGTATGTATTTTGGGGATGAAAAGACACAAACACACACACACACAGCAAGCGTGGTGTGCTCAATGCTGAGAATGCGTTTAAATGATTTTCGAGTGTTGGGTAAACAAAGACGTGCAACTCCTGGCAGCACAAATCCATTTTATAATGCAACAAACAAGGCAAAACGTCTCGAAATTTATTAACCGCACTGACACCCAGAGCACAATTTTAAGACTCTCACTAGAATACCGTTTACCATATTCAATGTAACGGTTTTAAAGGCCCATATTGAGCCGAATTAAGCCAAAAGTAACGAGAAAAAGGGGTTAATCTAGCAAATGTATGCATAAACAAAATGTTTTCTGTTTTACGCAATTTGTGGTTTTGTAGCAAAAAACGGAATTGGTGTAATAATTCATAAATTACGGCGGTGTGTTCACCGCAAACTTGATACGATTATGAAGTGCCAAACAACCGATAGCAGTAAAGTGAAGAAAGACACCGTTGGGATCAAGTTGGCATCTTTGAATGGACAAAAACACATTGCATTTAAAAATGAATGAATTGAAAATTGTTTTCTTCTCAATTCATGGCAAAATCAAATGCAAAAATATCAATTGAAACGATGATGCAACACGGAAATCAAGGTGATTTTTCTTCTCAGCGTCAATATATGCAATCATAAAATGCTATTTTTTTTCTATGTTCCATTGGATTTTGTTGTTTGTTGTGTGGCAGTGTTTTTCTCATTTCATAGAAAAAGATTTTCAATTTATCACTTTCAGAGACATCTGACACCGCATTCAAACTGTGTGTGTGTGTGAATATGAAGGGATCACCGTGTGTCTGTCTCTCTTTAGCTTGGTCGCGCGCGCATTCGAGCCACAATCTAAATTATACATTTATCATATATGATGTGCAAACTGTAAACTACGTGGTCTTTTTTGGGTTCAGAGATTCAGAGAGCGAATTGTTTGTGTTTGTGTGTGTGAATAAAAATCAAATATCGTCGTTCGTAACGTTCACATTTGCAAATCGCTATAAGTGTAAGCTGCTGCGGCGAAGTCAATGTGCTTGTGCACCCATCATTCGACTGTTGGTGTGCGTGCATGTGTTTGTGTACAGATGCACACGTATGGAATGTAACTATAAAGTTTTGCCTTGATTTTGCCAACGGATACAAAAGAGGCAAAACAAAAAGAACAGTTAACCTCGACACTCGACACCCATTAAAGATTATTATTCGCACACAAATATCTATCCGAAAAGCATTTGCATATTTCGAGCATCAACGGTGTTGAAGTGTTACCACGCCATTCGGAAGATGATGCATGCACTACGGTGAACACGGCACGATGACTCTCGTACGTTTGCTCACTCTCTTTCTCTTTCTCTCTCTCTCTCTCTCGTTCGAAAAATGAAAAACATATGTTTCATTCGGCTGTGACATTTCCACCCCAATGCGTGTGATTTGATATACGCATGTACTTTTGTTCGTTTGGCTCGAACTAAAAGTCACACAATCGACCCACCAATTTCCACTACTCGATCGTAATTTTATTCAATATACAACACCATCTTTGAATAAAAATTCGTTCACTTGTACATTTTTCTATACTTTCTATGGTTGTTTTTTTTTCTCTATCCCACGAAATATTTCAATAAAGTGTTTTTCGCATTGTTTCTACCGAACTTTGGCGATTATTATTTTGTGCGAACGAGAGTAAGAAGGCGAAAAAAAATGCGATTCATTTGAAAGACGAGAGTCACTTTGTTCATTTCATCATCACTTTTGCCCGTTCGTTCGATTTTGTATTCAAAAAGTTCAACATCACGGACATAGTGCATCGGTGAATATAAATACAGATCAAATCGAATTCAAAGCATGCAAAGCAATGGCAAAATGATGGTGCCTTATGATTGTGAAAACGCATTGAAAAAATCTGTGCCGCTAGTTTGAATATTTCATATAATATTTTTGTTTGGTCTCTCGTCGTTTGGGTGCGTTATTGATTTCAAATGCGTTTCAAAATTGCGATCGAAACAAAACAAAATTGTAACAAACATAAAAAGCAAAAGTGTTTAAAGTATGACTTGCTGAAATGAAGTGGCATTGAAATATTTGATGTTACAATGAGTGCGAATAATGTTTTCTCAATTTCAATAAAATCAACCAGAGGCTAGAGAGAGGGTGTTGCCAACCAAAATGCACTTAATCAATTTATTTTCGGAAATTCGCAGATTAAATAACATATATTTCTCTTATTCTTCGCTGTTTCAGTCATAAAAATACGAAACATAAATTGATGGAATTTTCAATTAAATTGTCACAGTTTTTGAGAGGAAAAAAAAATACTGACGCAACATCGAAACCTCTCCCACTTCCTTTTATCTCCCTATGGAATGACAGTTTTGGAATACATTTTTGTCACACAAACAAAAAGATTGAAACCGGAATGGCTAAAAGGAGATCGTCTACTTAAAGAGAAATCGCATTTCAATGTTAATCTATTAGACTGAAGTTTCCCAGTTTGTGTTTTTTTTTTCCTTTTTTGAATGACAGAATGATTATTTTCGAGAGGGAATACTCGAATACCATACTTGGTCGTATGAATGTAGCAGCTTTTTGTTTGGCTGATTTTGGAAAATGTTTTCTCAATGATGGCATTTTGGCAGCCGAGAATAGAAACAGTAACAGCAGCGCACAACACACACACACTTCATCTCACCAAGTGGAGAGGGTTGTAAACTGTCAATCAAAACATATCAAAAACTCTCTTTCTCTCACTCTCTCTGTGTGTATACACAAACAAACACATAGATGAACAGTCAAGTGGAAAATGTTGAAAAGAGGGAGTGTTTCATATATTTAGTGAAATGAAATTTAACGAAGATTTTCGGGACCAAAGCAGAGAAAATGCAGAAATTAATGCAAACGCCAAGACAATGTGATTTAAAAAAGCAATATGGATGAAAGTTTCCATCATGAAAGGCGCTCATCGCATGAACGAATCGAATATTGCCGTTGATTTGAATGCTTTTCAAAAATGGCTTCTTTTGTGTGGTATTTTCAAATTCTAGGCTTTGAAATCGGCTCGAAGTTCGCTCTTTATTGGAGAATTATGTAAAAATATTTTTGAATGAAATTCAAGCATGACTAACATTTCGATGGAATTGAATGAATTTGGTAAAATTTCTCGTATTTCATGTGGACATTTAGTGAGAAATAGGAAATGTGTCATTTTTATTAGAGAGTTTTTCGCTTTATCTCTTTAATATGTTCATTTAGAGACAGGAACAGATACATTTCTTAATAAGTATTGATTAAGATTTTTGTGACCAATAATAATTAACCGCTGAAAGTTGAGTGCCATTTCTTGTTGTAGAAATTGACAATGCGTTATCTTTGGAAAAACGATGAATTACATTTCTCATCCATCTGTCACCGGCTGATGATTGCTGCGTTGCCAGTAACCCTTGCATCGATTTCAAGCTTGCAACATGATGAAAATGTTTGGCATTTGGTTTTTGGTAGCAGCACAACAACGAAAAACCAAATGTCGATATTGGTTTTTCTATGTGAACAGTGTTGAATGTGAACACAAGGCGAATTCATCATTTGACCAAACTCAACACACATTTTTCGACAGAAAGAAAAAAAAGAGCACTCACACATTTGTGCCGGCACACAAAACACACCAATCCATCTTAATGGTCTCTACATTTAATTAGAAAACTAGACATCTATTTGCTATGCATCGAGTGAAAAAAAAAAATTCAAGCGCACGATGAAAAAATGCCCATGAAATTGGATTGCGGCTTTATTTACCCTCCGATATATTTTTCATACATATATTTTTCGTGCTTGGCCGGGAATATCTGTGTATCTGATTACATAGGAACGAAGAGCACCACTGACGTTTCTCATTCTCCTTTTTGTTTCGGTGTTGTTTTTCTGCTGTTGGCTCATTTCTACGGCTATTACTTAAAATTATAGGTATAACCGTATAAGGGGCTTATAATCGCTTGAAATGCTCGACTTTAGTGAGAGGCCACAAGAACTTGAATCGAAATTGAAGCGCATTCGAAAAAGGTATAAACATTGTAGAGAGAAAAACTATACTTAAGTGAATCGACTGAAATTATAGCAAAGAGAGTAAGAGTAAAATTGTTCAATGAACATTGTTCATGGTTCTCGACAAAATGATACATTTTGGGATTTCTTACATCAATTTGACGTTTGAGTTTTTATCTATTTATCAACTCTTCACGATACAAATAGAGAATTTCAAGACAGACAAAACTATTTTGTGAGAGAAAAAAAGCCAATAGATAAAGACAGGCGTAAAATATCACCCACTCCCCCGGGGCGCACACAGCAAAACCTATCATCGATTCATTGTGTCGCAGTTGAAAGCGTTCGATTTAATTCACATTTCTAATAGAAAAACTGAACCCCCCAATCAAATGCAATGTGGCAAACACATGACGCACACTGGCATCAACTTCAGCCAACTGATGATCTATGCATATGTGCCATTTGGCTCATCACTTGAATTTCAGCCACATTTACCTACTTGCTCGTTTGCCCACTCGTCTTCTCACTCTGGAGCCTTTTCTCGTTGAGCATTCATTGTACGACATGCTTTATAAAATCTGTATGTGAAGATAGCCACTGCGGCAATGGATACCAAATAGCGCCAGTACTAAGCATTTCGTAATCAAGAAGAAGAAGAAGTTAAATAAAAAATCATCATGTTGGTTGTATGCGTACACATTGAAACAAAACTCCCCTTTTGGTTTCAGTTGATTGTACACACCTACTGTCAATCAAAAGTCAACGTTGTTGTTTCTTTTTTTTTCGGTATTTCACATACAATATTGATCGTGCACGAGTCGCAGACAGTACAGAAAAAAAAGAGCATCGCGAACACCAAATTCGTTGAAGGTCTAGTCAAAAATACGAGCGCGATGCTTCAACTGTTTAATTTTTCGTTTTTGGTCTTTGAAATGTTTCGTTCGACATGAAATACGAAAACAGTTACCAAACAAAAATTCAAAAAAAACGAATGTCGATGCTAGAGGCGAAATAAAAAGAACAAACCGAACCAATATGCATGACCAAAAAAAAAGCAGCAGCAGCAGCAACAACAACAATAACAGCAACAAATTATTTCTTTTACGTGCATGTTCGTTTTGGAAGAATCAGTCGTCATGGAAATAATTTTTATACTCAAGCCATGTTTCGCTTACAGCTCAAGGTGGAACAACGATAGTTATCTGGTTGTTGTTTTTTATTTCATTCGGTTCTTTCGTGTTAGTTGTTATGCGTTTTTTTTCGCCTCTCTCTTGTCATGACAAAGAAAATAAATAAAAATGACCGCCGTCACTGTCAGTCAGCCATGTTGAACAGAAAACAGTGGTTCAATAAATTTTCCGTACTCGCTCAATGTAATTCGTTGTATCGTCGTGTACTGCTATAAATGCTACGTAGTTTTAAGAGAAAAAAAATAACTGAACAAAAAAAGAAACAGTTTTATCAAGTAACTCAACGCAAAAGTATATATTTATCTATTTTTAGAGCATTTCAAAGCGGCTGTCAGACGGTTTCGGTCGAAGACGAAACGGAAAGTATATAAAATACTATATAAAAAGCTTGTTTTCCAATGTGCTCTCCTCTCTCTCCTTCTCTCCCCGATAAATTCACTCTAATCAAAATTTAATAATGTGCATGAATGTTGTTGAAAACTGTTACTTTGTTATAAAGTTTGTTGTATGCTTCATTGGCTGGTTGGAGATCATCAAATGGGCAAGAAAATTTAAAATATAAGACTGTTTTTGTGTTTTGTTTATGAAAAACGTCGAGTCCACGCTTGGCAGAACGCCGTAGTGGCGTCATTCGATGAGAATGAGTCGAAACTCATTAAAGGCCAAAGTTTGTGACAAACTTCACCAGTTTTGAAGCTGCGAATGAATGAATGCGAAGGGTTTTTTCCCCGATCTCTTCTGTTGCAAAGACGAAAACTTTGTCTTGGTGTCGGGACTTGAGCATAAAATCAATATTTTGAAACTTTTGAAATATTAAATGTTGGCTGGTTTTTCATTGAGACTGGACCGTTTAACGACAATAACAACATTAATTTTGCTGATAGAATTATTGATTTTTATTTACGCACACACACAAAAAAAACAATGATTAAGACAATGATCTGTATGCGAATGAACATGCTTTTCAACCAATGAATGAGCATGAAAAGCAAATAAATTTCATTCTCATCGTTACGGCCGCCCGTCGATGCCCCAATAAAATGCGCATCCGAACATACCGCAATTGTATTGATGTGCTCTTGTTTTACAGCCACTGCCATTGATAAAATAACATTTTCATTTGCGTCATTGCTACTGTGCTCGTTGTTATTGTTGTGATGTTTTCTCCCAAAAACCGAACGAAGTAGCCGATCGCTTTTTCTTCGTTTCCGATTTGAATTTTAACAATAAATCGCAAACTCATGCAGCGCTGCATTCACACGAAGCAAGTGAATACAAGCGTTACTTCACCAAACAAAAATGATATAATGTGGCGATTTTTTATTTCTTCTGTTCTCTCTGTTTTTATCGATAAAAGCAAACAACATTCAGAATTATGATTTTGGTGTTTCGGCCGGTCGATTCCACAATTATTTTCTCGAATAGAACAACAACAACAAAATAAAATGTGTGCGATTCAGAAGCCGCATATAAAAACACCAAACAACAACAGGCAACAACAACAAACCGCCATCGCTGAAATAACAGCTCGTCATCGTTCAACAATATTTTTTGATGATTCAGAAATGACTTTGAATTTTTTGACGTGTGTCTATGTTTTTATTTTGACTCTCATTCCATCTCTGTCTTTCGGTTTGGTTTTCAATTGTGTTGATGTGCGGTGATCGACAAATGCCATAGATTCTCTGGCCAAAACCAGATTCGCACATGATTTTGCTTCGTTTTTGTATCTGAATTTGTCCTGTGTCCAAAATGTGTCGAACTTTTTTGTGTGTGTACATTGAAACTGCTCTTGTACTGTGAAATGACAAGCAAAAAATCCGACACATTGTGGAAATATGAACGAAGCAATGACGTATTGCATGTCATCAGGGCCTATCATATCTTCATTTCCACCGACTGTTTACCACAATTCAATGTCTGGGGTGTGAGGTTTTTGTCTTCTTTACAGGTTACTCCGAAACCAAAACAAAAACCAATAAATTTCTTTTGGGGAAGTAGGAAAACCAATAAAAGGCCACGGTTATTTGTTTCCATCTTTTCGATGGTCTGATTGAGCGGTCGCTTTTTCGAATGGGTGTTGAAAATTTCCAAACCACCTTAGTGTGAGTCATACTGAGAGCATTGAAAAAATTTAAATAGCCGCATCAAATGGAGGAAACTTTGAACAATGCACATTTTACATGCTTCATCTAATTTCATTAGTCACCGTGTTTCACATCTCGGATCACTGAACTTTCATTACTTCAGTTGGAGCTCTTTTTATCGACAAAGACAATGCCAAGCGTCACCATTTCAATTTTTCTGGTACTTCTGGGGAAACAAACCTCATGCAAAATGGGTCGGTATTTGAAAAACAATTGGTTTTCATGAACAAAAAATGAAATTAAGATGAACATGAATGAAGATTTCTTCATAATCTTTACTCCCTGATTTGTTCCATCTTTTTCAATTAACTGAATGAATATTTCTTTTTTTCTGCTGATTGGCGAACAGCGTGTCATCACCACAACTCTGTGTCTTTGTTGTTGTGATTTTGCGCTCAACGGGGTAATAAGAATAATTCATTTATTGTAATGAAGCGTGAAAAAATTTGTTTGAAGGAAACAAAAAATGCTTGAGTAAATTTACGCTTAAGAATGAAGTGTTAATCAAAAGCAGAGCTTATGACGTAAATAATCAGAATTTATTGGCCAAAGACAAGCGAATTTATTTTGATTTGATATTTGATGCGTGCAAAAGAGGTGACAAAAGGGTTTTTGTAATGAGAATGGATTTTGGACATTTTCAATAGCATATTTTGCGAAACATCCAACATTCACTTGAGAGTTGACTTTGAGCCTTAAAAGTGCTCCGTTGTGTCGGCCTTCCTCTTACCTTCTCAAATGTTTTTTCTCTCTCTCTCTCTTTCCAAAATAATCTCAACCTCGATTGTATTTTAAACCAATTTGCGATTATGAAAACTAATGGGCAGTCATTTGTTTCCATCATTTCGGTGGCTTTTGATTTAAAAAACGCGCAAATCAACTGAACGGAGTTCATTCTTCACAAACAAACAAAACACATCACAACAAAAAGAATGGGAAAAAAAGATGATGATTTCAACTCGAAATGCTCATGAATATGCTCGGTGCTTTCGTTTTTCACTCCCTTGTTTCAATTGTTCCGTCTCAAAACAAAACTAAAAAAAAAAAACAGAACACCGGCGAGAGAAACATATAAAGTGAATCAAGAGCCGACTGCTCTGAAACAGGACTATTAAAATCATTCAACAAAACGCATGTTCATAAAATAATCCATTCAGAACAAATTTATTTCAATTTATTTTCGCGGTCGCATGCAGAAAATTCATTTGTCGGCAATACGGTTGCTGTGGTTGAATCGTTATTTTTCTTTTACGTGAATTTAAGCGTCGAGTGTGCACACAATTCAAATTAAAAATTTGAATAATTTTCGTATTTATTTTGAGAGTTTGAGCACAACAAAATGAACTGGAGTCGATTTAACGCGTTTAAATGTTTGATGTTATTTGTTGCGGTTCGTATGTTTCTACAGTAAATCGGTTTAGTAACAGTCAAGAAAAAGAGTCCATAAATAATTTCCATATCAATAAATAGGGTAGCTATAAATTGTTTGAAAGTGATTTGTTTGTGTGTTTATGCCGTCGACATCGACGCCGATGGCGGTGCATTTTCATTTTGATATTATTAAATTGTTGTTGTTTTTTTTTTGTTGCGAATTTGTGTGTGTGCTGAAATGTTTCAAAGATTATGCGATGAACCAACAAGTTGATAGTAAAAATTCTTTGAAACGATGTGTGCCAATTCGAATTGTGTCACATGTTTTTCTTCAATGGCTTTCTATTCCCTTAAAATAAGATGTTTTCAACATTGCAAATTGCTTACACATCGAAATAACGATGACAGCGAAAAAGTGAATCTCAGTACGCGCAACGCACACATTATGGATTTTTTTTTATGTTCCTGTTAAGCAACAGAAGCGGAGGGTATACTTTGAAAAAGACTAAAATCAGATTGAAATGTCTTCATAGCGGCAAGCATCCCTTTTTACGGCCGAAATATCATCGCGTAATACAGCGCAATCACATTGGCGAGCAGACGGCAAAAAAGCAACCCAAAAAGCATCAGACAGTGTGAGTGTGTGTGTATTTTCTATGAACAGGATTTACACGCGCATATAATTTATTACCACGAATCACGTGTCAACCACCGCGTGATTTCTAAACCAGATTGTTTATGTCTGCCTCGGTGTGCGCCGCATTTTCTCATCCTCTTTTTTAACGAATCGAAACTTACACATCGAAAGCATGACGATACGAATAACATGATCAAATAAAACTCGAAAAAGATACTTATTTCTTTGAATGGATTGAGGTAACAATTTCAATGGAATTCGTTGGTTTTTTTTGTGTGTGTTCACATCGCCATTAATCGCCAAGCGGGGGTTAATTGGAGCTGGTTCTGTTTAATAGGTTTAAATAGGAACATTTAAAGTGGTTTTTCGAACATTCAACGACTGAACATTTCAAACTGATTCAAAGTGGTTGCTCAAACAAACAAGCAAAAATCGATAAAAACTTCGATATTTTGGTGGAAAAAGTGTGAACGAATTGGCACGTGTTCATTGGTTGTAAATAAACTAGCATGTTTCTTTTTGTCATCGGCAGCTCTTATCGGCAGTGTCTATAATATATTTTAACGTTTGCCATCGACGACTGAAAATTTACAGTTAACACAGTGCATGCAGATGATATTGTTCGTTTGGTGGTGTGCACAAAATCAACACTGTGCTACACTTGCCATGGGCTGATACAAGGTGCTCTTTCTTCTCGTTTTTTTTTAAACAGTCACACGGAATGACATAAATATTTTTGGTTCGATATCTTGCCCTTTTTTCGAGTGAGACGCTATTTAACATTTTGCATTTTTATGGCACTTATCTGCCCGTCTATACGGTAGCTTTCAACACAACGATTCCAACACACTTTCGCGTTTGTGTCTCTTTTGCACATTTTCACGATGTCATGCATTTGATTCGCTTACACAACACATGAAAACACCGGAAATTTGTCGTTTCTTTGTTGCAAAGAACGAACGAGAGAAAGAGAAAAAAAAGAGACAGACAGAGAGAGAGAGAGAGAGAGAGAGAGAGAAAGGAAAATGGGAGAAGGAAAAGCAAACGGTTCCTCGCTATACAATAGACTTTGTAAATTTTTCCCAATGAAATCACGATTCGAGCTGAATGTTCGAGATTTTCGAATGAACAGATGTGAAAAAACGAACACATGAAAACTACAACAACAACAACAAAAAGTTCTATATCAGAAAAGTTAAAATTATGTATCTAAAAATGAGAATGGAGCAAGCGAACACAAGCGAAGGGAATATATGAAAATGGCAGAAGAGAATCGAAAAACCAACGTCACAGCCACTTCCACAGTATTCGCACATATTTTATCCCATATATTTGTAACAAAATTATAATGTATTTGATAACATTGCATGTCGTTTGGTTTCCGGTAAAAGGAAATTACCATAGAATTTGTTGTACGTTTTTGTCCTTAAACATTGTTCATCAAGCACCGCAATCTTTGTATGGTGAGCGCCTCGACTCGCTATCTCGATACAGCTTTAAAAATGTTCTGCGAATGCGCGCACAGCACAACATTTATACAGTGTAAAATGAGAGCAGAGTGAAAAGCAAAGCAAACACTTTATGTTTTCCAACACACACACAAATACATACATTGAGTTTCTATTCACGAGATTATGCACAACTTTGCCGAATGTAATGAGCAAATTGTAACATTTTGCCATTTTTCGGTTGACTAACAGTTTAAGTTGGGCATGTGGAAGAGTTTACGCTCACATTATTATGTAACAATAAATTAAAAGATTAAAATATATATATGAGAGAGTGAGTGACGAAAAAAAAAATCCGGCCCGGCCAGTGACAGTTTCAACGAAAATGAAGGGCAGCAGATCCATTTGCATGAGAGACATTTTAAACGGTTTTGAGGATGATGCACTTTTCGAAGAGACTTGAACATTTATCGGAACAAACAATCTGAAGGCATAAAAGTTCATGAATTATAAGTCTTTTTTTTGGTAGATGTGGAAGTATGCTTGAGGTTGATTAAAGGCAGTTTGGGTCTGCAGACGCCAAAATAAAAAATTCAGTTTATGCTTTGAAGCAGTTCTCAAAGTTGAACTCTAAGAGATATCAAATAACACAGAAAAAAAAACTCAACTGAATCAAATTTTTCTTCAATTAATTATATAGATTTATGATTCTAGTTGAGTCCACAATTAAAACAAAATCCCATAACCCTCTTAAAGTGACTTATGTCTTTGTTCTTTGACGAAAACCAAACGGAACATTTCACACTCATTAGAATTGTGGTGGCAAGTGACAACGGAATGAAAGATATTAACAATTTTCCTCCAAATTCAAAAGGTCAATGTGATTTCTATTTTGATTTGCACTGTGAAGTGATTGCCACTCGCGCGCGCACAACAGAACAATGATTTATGACTTTTGCTGACATAATTATTCATTGCCTGTACAATGTACATATGTTTTCATTGTTAATATTTGTCCAATTGCAAACATATCATTAGAAATATATTCACGTAATCGCCCAGTCGTCAATTTCACTCGCGGGACTCACAATTTTATCTGTGTTGCGTGTGTTTAATAGCAAAAAAATATAGTACGGTAAAATAATAGCTTATGATCAAATCATTGGGTTGATGATATTGTACACGTCGTTTGGAGTTTGAAACATTGATTTCCATTGCTTGTTTTTGTGGACTTTAATTGTTTTTATTTCGGTAGATTAGTGCGGTACAATTGAAATTAAAACTGTTTCGACAGGGAATTGGGCCCTTGCAAATGTTTCATATAATTATGGGAACGTATGGAACAAGTGACCAAAATAACTGTTCTCCATTTCAGCCTTGTTTAAACTCGATTTCTCTCATAATACATCTTGAAAATAAAAAAAAATATTTCGGCATATTTTTTTTTCTCATGTGACAAATTCACGATACTAGTTTTACGTAATCAATCATTAAATCCGTCGATCACAATTATTTATTTTGACTTTTTTATTTATTCTGGAAATTTTTCCGGTACAAATTGGACAGTCTTTTTTGAAGGTTTCAATCACTGTGTGTGTGTTTTTTCGCAATGATTTCCATGCCACTGCTTTTTTGTGTGTCGCAAATGGTCACATAAGCGTTGCGAGTAATCGGACAGATAAAATGACGGATGAATGCAGTGACAAATCAGTGATCCCCTCAATGACTCTATAATATTTTTCAACAATTTTCAAATGCATCAAAAGCCCTTTCACAGCAATTGCTGCCGTGTTGTTGCTAAAAATGATGGATTTCAATTTCAAGTGAGCTAGAGGAATATCGGGTCCAAAGCCTTCATGTACATAAAATGAGCGAGTCTGTTCAAGTCCTTTCCTGTGACGAGATTACAAACTCGGTGTTCACTGCTCATTCACCTTGTTAGTTCAACGATTAAACGAATTTCATTCGAAAAGAGAACGTTCGCATTCACTCCTGTTTTTAGCAGTCCCATTTTTAGATGGATACACAAGTACCGTGTGTATCTTGTATCTTGTGTACGCTTGACTGCTGCCAAAAAATTCTCACATCGCCCAACGACGACGACGACGACGACGACGATGTAAGCAAAACCCAATTCGGCTGAATGCGGAGAGTGAGTGCGAGAACAATTGTTGCGAAACACTAAAACATGCCTGAAATTTTCTGTGTATACATTAAACGATGCAATGAAAAAAGGTCAATTCCAGAATGATAGATGATGTCGTCTATCTATTCACATGCCAAGAGAGCAACATAAATACACACACACACACATAGAAAAAATTGTGCTGAAGAAGCGCGTCACTAGGGTAGGCATTAAATGTGTTATAATGTGTGGATCATGTGATGTCGTCAATGCAATCTGTTATTTTTGTGTTTGCACGCGTTGATTTAATAGAAATATCATCGGATACAAATCACATAATTTATGGTCTTTGCCTTTTTTCGCCGAGCCAGTGCCTTAAAGAGAAAAGCTCAAACGTCAATCGTTCGCCCAAAACCGTCTATTTTGCTCTCTCGTTGATGCAACTTCTATCGTTGTTTTGATATTTATTTAAGGCAATTTACAAATAACATTTCTAAACATGAATTATATTTAATAAAACCGCAAAGAAATGTTTTTTTTTTAGTCTCAACCATTTTCACACTCCACAACACAAACTGAATGAATTTGTTTTATTGAAATTAATATTTTATCGAAAAAAAAACACACAAAACTGAGGTAGAAAAAGTTGTGCGTTTAAAAAACCATGAAATCGAAATGATTAAACTAAACGCCAAAAAACAACAAAATTATTTCAGCTATTCTTAGATTGGTTTGTCCATTTCATGAAATCAAATCATCAATTCATGCTGTCAACCATGATCATTGCCGCTTTTAATGTTTTTCAGCTCACCGTGTTTGTTTGTTTGTTTATTTATTGTGGGAAAAAATCAGTTGGCTGATTTATTTAAATGGCAAAAATGTATTTTTCACTGCGCATGAGTTTTTTCCCTTTATCGAGTCAATAAGAAGTTTCGATTGAATTTTTTTATGTGGCCATTGCACAGAGACTGTCCATTTTTTTTCTAATGCTCTTTTGAATGCACCTTCATCGGAATATGGAATGTGAATTTTCAATTTTACCATTGGTACCGATGGTTGGTTGCCTGTTCATAACGCTCTCCGCTCACTTTTTTTTAACGGATAATTTTTTCATCATTTTTTATATCGAAGTCCGAACCATGCGGTTCGCCTGTCAAAATATAATTTTTCATTTTTTGTATACGATCGGTCGAATGGAACGAACACGTCAAGTCGTGCTTGAATTTCTGTGGCGGCTGCTCGTGCTGCTGTTGCTGTTACTGCTCTTATGAATGAATGTTCATTTAAACTCCCCGACATAGCCAATGTTTATACTTCACAACGCTTCGAAAATATCCATTTGAATCATTTTTTTTTTTTTTTTCAAAAAATCATTTTTAATTAAACTGATTTCGGGCTTGTTAAATCGATTTTTTTTTCTCTCTGTGTATGTTGGTCGGGAAAAATGCCGCGCATTAGAAGTTCATTCAAATAAAGAACATACAAATATCGATACAGCTATCGAGCGCTCGTCGGCACGTTTTTGCCACAGAAATTTGGCTATAGAAAAAATAACATGGCTCTGATGGCTAATACCGATTTTAAACAAAAGACAGCGAACAAATCTTGCCACAAATTAGAGATAACTCAACGCTAATCCGCAATTTTATCGTTTTTTTATTTTCTCTTGGTCTCGCTGCATGAGCAGCACTTTTTTTGCTCTCTCTCCCTCCAGCGCGGAGTGTCGATCGTAGCATCCACAAAACATACATTGCGCATTTTCGTTCATCATGACTGTCGCTTTGTCCCCTAAATTTCTATCGTCGAATAGCCTCAAGAATGTTTTTGGCTGTTATTTTTCCATTGTTACAATTTAAAAAAAAGAATCGTTGCAATCGGCTTTGGGGATTGGCCGTGTTGCGTTTTTTTTATCGCTTATATATTTTAATTCAGTTTAAAAGCGATGTGAAAGAAAAAAAAATCGAATTCAAATCAGATTGAACAAATTCCTGGCGAACAAAAGCAACAATGGCTTTCGCCGTTTGTTTTATGGTTACAAAGAAAAGTTTTAATCAAATTTGTACTTGTGTAGCGAAAAGCATTTTAAGTTGTCCGAAAAGTTTTTCTTTTCTTCGTGATCGGAAAACAATTTGATTAAAATGAAAAGCAAAAATTCATTGGTTTTTAAAAAAAATTGACTTGAAAAATCTCCAAAAACAATTCGACCGAGTCATGAAATTTTGAAGAATTCCAGTTACAAGTTTGATTCAGCATATTTTTCCCATCGCGAAAAACAAACTCAACCAAAAATACACGTGAAAAAAAAACACTGAAATCAATTTACACTTAATTATCACTTAATATCATGTGAATTGAAATACTTTAACAAACCGAATTTTTAATAGATCTGCTTACACTTGCCACATTCAAATAAAAGCAACTGTGAACATTTTTATGCGCATCGAATACATTGCAGTGCAACGCACACGAGAAAAAAAATCATAATAAATCTTTGTGTGTGTGTGTTTTTTTTTGCTGTTCGCCATCTTTCGTGCGTCCTTCAGCGTTCAACTTTTTCACTCGAACAAAATTCAAACAAATTATTTAAGTTTATGTGTTTTGTGGCAGTTTGTGCGAAATGGAGAGCAAAAGACTATAAATGTTAAAAAATGTGAAAAAACATTAAACAGAGAGAAAAAGACAGAGAGAGAGAGATAGAGAGAAAAAAAACAGAAAATCATTATCGAAGATATTTTCATGTAGCCATTACTCTGCACCATCAACGCGCTACTTCCGATTCATAAAAATGTAAAACGAGTACGGCTATAAAAATATAAAAAGCGTCGACACAACGAACATCAAATGAACGACCGAACGAATGATTTGCGTTCATTCGCCACGCACATAGACAAATTGAATGGCGCGGCCGCACACAAACACAACAACAACGCCACCACACTGAAATAAAGATGACTTGTCAGTTTGCTCTTGGTATTTTTTTGTTCACGCATTTCAATGCCATTTTTGTTTGTTTTTCTATCTTTCAAAAGACATAATTGAATTAAAAAAACGAAAAAAATGCTACCCTGCCGTGATATTTACACACCACAAGTCAATGCAATGTAAATCTTGTGATAACTGAGAAATAAAAGAATAAGAAGAACAAAAAAAAACTAAATAAACGTTTATTGTTTTGTGTTTTTTTCTTTCATTGAGTTTTAAAATGTTCATTTAGAATGACAAACATTTGTGCTGAAGAGAATCGCAGGATGCGAAATATGGTTCAATGTGGCTCTTGATCATAGCGAAGAAGCTCAATTCACAGCATGATTGTGTTGACCAAGTTTTCAACCGAATGAAAAGAAGTTACATTGATGTTCCATGAAGTTTCACATCATTTTTCAATCGTTCAAACGACTCATGGCTTCCGTTTTAAGAATATGCAACCAAATTTTCCAAATGAAATGTTTTTAACCAACAATTATTTTATGTAGAACAATAATAATGATTTTTATGATATTTCAACAAAATGCGAGTTGGTTGAAATAATATCGATTTTCACTTTAAAATAAACCAAACCACAACGCATGCTAATTGTAATGAGATTGGAAAAGTTGGAGTTAATTAAAATATATTTTCTTGCATTGTTTCAGTTCGTATTGTTTCATTCAACCGAAATTCCCGAAGACCATCGAAAATTCAATCTCAAAATCATTGAAAGAAAAGAAAAAAAATCACAAAACTCGTAATTTCCACGGACCACAAAAATACAACAGTCATAAAACGTAAATTTCAGTAGAAGTTGAAGAATGTAGAAAACAAGTAGAAAAGCATCTAATTCACGCAACAAGCTCATTACAGATTTTCTGATCTAAAATATAAAGTACTGTTATTTAAATGGATTTGAGCGTACAATGCACGGGAATTGGCTGACGCGGTGGTCGCCATTGCTTCATTAGTTCATTAGTTGGTATATTTTAATTTAAATATTTATTACAGAATACCACGCGAAGTGGTCATAAATTTTATAACGGCCTTTAAAATAATTGAGCACATCCTTCGCAAAACAGCACCGCTCAAGGAATTAACGTGCCGCAACACTTTTTCAAGCAATTGAAAACAGACGCTAATCATGGCATTTAAATTAAAATTGGTACAGCTACATTAGGTACATGAATTGTGCATTTGAAATTGCTCTGATTGCTGTGAAATAGCGCTTACAAGTGCGGTGCGTTTCAAAAAAGGGTGTCACCAGATCAAAACCTAGCACACCTAGCATTAATGCTCTGTATTCGGAGTAGATGTTTTCTCCCTTAAGAAACACTCAAAATATGCTTCATCTTAACATGAATAAAGAGCTTGGACAATAGAATTGTGCAAGTTCCTTTGTGAACCGCATTTGATCACTTGAACACTTGAATACTCTCCCATCAAATGAATTGTCCATTTTTTTTCTCATTTCTCTCCCAAAATAGGAATCTTCTAGGAAAATTTGTCATTTTTAACTGCCAAATCGCATCGCAAATCCTCTGACAGTCGCCAATTCATGTAACCATTAGGAGACAAGCCTTATCTAAAAATCGTCATGTCCTTTTATTTTGGCATTTAACACCAAAACCACGTATTATGTAATGTGATTAGTGTTTGATGTGTGCAAAGTTTTTGATAAATTATTTTTTCTGTCTTGTTATTTTGGGTGTGTGTGTATTCGGGCACGGTTTTTATTTCTGTTGCAGTTACTTCCGCGTTCATGTGTCGGTTAATAGAGCATTTAAGTGCTAAGTACCAATATTTAACTTGTACAAGGTTAAAGAAATATCTTCTGTTGTCAGCGCTGTGAGCACAGAGCCAATCTGCGAGTGGTGAATGTTGCTGTTCACAACCTCAAAACAGTCACCGTCAACCACCACGTTGTCGAAATTTGAGTGTGATTCATTTCTCAAACATGAGCCCCCCAAGTACAACAAACAAACGTAACAACACACTGAAAAAACGGCACACACCGAAAATTCGGTATCTCTCTCTCTCTCTCTCTCTCTCTCTCTCTCTCTCTCTCTCTCTCTCTCGGTAGCTCGTTTTGCTTCTTCATGTGACCGCATGAGCATGTGTAACATACCAAATAAACGACTATTAAGTTCATATATTATCTTTTCCGTAGCCCCCCTATTGTGATAAAGACAAATGATCTGCAATAAACTGAATGTTTTCAACAAAGAAATTCATTTCTTTGCCACGTTCATTCCTTTTTTCGCTCTCTCTCTCTCGTGTTTGTTGGATTCATGTACAGTGAACTGTGTGTGCATATCACAGTAACTGAATTACTTGAAGCGCTCCGTTGCTGCTTCATCATTACTGGCTAGACCCTAAATGCTTGACACTCGCCTTGAATTGCACTTGAAACATTTTTTCGGCACACTGGTTTCAATACTCGAGTATTTCATTCAATGAATTAAATGGTGTATTTACGATATAAAATAGCATTTTATTTTAACTATTTCATTATCTCAGTATGAATGAAGAATGTCTATATTTTGGTACTCATTCACGTAATTTTGCAAATTCAACGCAATTTTACAAAAAAACAAAATCGTCGTTATTTCTTATCACACTCACTTGTGATTTCGTTGTTGAATGACGTCGAACATTTTTTTTCCCGAGACATTTTACACCATTTTTTTTTTGTATTGTCATCAATGTAACCATTATTATAAACACACACATCACTTTATTGTTACACATGTTTGGCAGGGCACATGTGAGAGAGAGAACGTGTGCACATTGAATGAAATTTGAATGAATCACTTTACGATTTGTGAGCATCACATAAAAATTTATGTTATCGTTATTTTCTATAGGCTTTCATACGATTTACTCTGTTTAAAGTGTTTTCTTGATTTTGTTGTGTTGCTTTCTCCGTAACCAGTGAAATTGTCGTGATGCTAGAGCACAGAGACCGTATTGCAAATTCAGACATTCCGATTAAATCATATGAAATTGTTGGCTGTTTTGCCACTTTCCGCATACATGTTCGTATTTTAATGAACCCTAGAATGAACCATTCAATTTCTGTTACAAGCCAAATAAATGCGCGCGCGATGTCACGATCACAAGGCAGACCCAGAGAGAGAGACTCACAGTGCCAAACTACAATTTAAATCAACTGGGCGCTTGCAAATGTCGTTATTACATTATTGATGTGGCGTTTGCTAATGCAATAAATATTGGCTGGTGGGTTATAAGCCGATGCAATGGCAAATCGGTATTTGAATCAACAGGCTGCCCGTTTCAAGCGGATTTGTAGTTTCATCGACACATCCACCACATATATATTCAAACACTCATATTAAATGGTTATTGGTTTTGTTTCAGTTTTATAGCGATAGTGGACCTCGCCCCAACCCGTATACAGAGTATTTGTTGCAAGTGGCAATGTAGTGTTTTTATTACAACTATCGTCAATTCGTTCATGAATAACCGTTTCATTCACCTCTGAATCTTTTTTTTTTTTTTTAAAGTTTTATTTCAAGAGAAGTCACAAAATAGTGCACATTTCCACGGTACGGCTTACTAGTTCATCATTAAAACAAGAACAAAGCGGATGCACAAATAATTGTGATAGTATTTTTGTTCGAACCCATTTCGACGGGGGAAAAATGAAGATCATTAATGAAGAAACAAGATCATTTCAACATTTGATCACATCAAAAAAAAAAACTACATTTGTTTCGGCTGTCAGACGAGAAAACCATGTGTGAACAAGCGTTCAGGTGCTAAAGTTGCACAAAAGCATACAGAAACAAGAGCGCACACACACAAAATGAAGCGGATCACGTAATAAAACCAAAAATCAACAGTGTATCAGAGTGAAGAGCAAAGAAAAATAAAACGACACAACAAATGAAAAATGTGATCAAATTTATTTTTTTGTTGTTGTTCTAGTCTTGTGTTGTATTCTTGTGTTGTGTATCGAACGTCGAGCATCGAGGATTGAGCAGAGGCAAAAGCATATCACCGTCAAAACAACAACAACAACAATAACAATAACAACAATAAAAAATGCATCGGACTCTTTGAGAGCATCACATCATATAATATGCACAGTTGTTGTTGATGTAATGTTATTAATTTTATTAACTTCCATTCGGTGTTTTGATGTTCGGTTGTATTAAACCCGGAGAGTACAATGGACAATCGGTGTGCAGAATGCACAGTGTCTGCACAAAACAACACAAGCGAATTACATGAGCATCTTCAGCTGATACACAATTTTTTTTTTTTTTTTTTTTGAAGTGAAGCGATAAAATAAGGAAACACACCGTATTTTGTACGATTTCTCTTGTTTTTTTTTTCCCTGTAATGTATCGAAGTCAACTGAAAAGTGTTTACATGAGAAAAATATGGGAGATCAAAATAGAGAGAGATAGAGACAGCAAAAAAAGGTTACTTTTGACAAATGAATGAAAATAACAGGGTAGCCGAACACAATTCGTCATTTTACTCGATTCTTCACTGGATTTTTTTTCTCTCTATCTCTTTCTTCGTTTCACAATTCTTTATTTTGCTTGTGTATTTTCTTCGTCCCGGTCAATTCACCTTTGATGAGCGCTATTTTGATGGGTTTGAAGGAAAACTTCTGCTGAATATAAATGAAGTTCAATCAATTTATTTTATTTTTGTTTCGTCTTCATAATTTTTTTTTCGGTTTCTCGTCTGTGTTTTTGAAAATTGTTACAAATGATAGCAAATAACAGTTTGATGATTTGGTTTGTGCATAGCGTCGGCATCTGCTCAATTTAACTGAATTTAACCGAATTGGAATATGGGTACCCGACGTAAAGCGGTCGAACCGTACGGTCGATAATCGTCACAAAGAGGAATCGAGCAGGAATTATCAAATGCATTGTTCGCCTTTTTTGCGCCGATAAAATATGAGGTTTCATAGAAAACATTTTTTTTTTTAAATTGAGAAGCCGACGTGTAAAAGTCCAATTGATCATCTTCAGCTCTTTAGACATTTGAATACGTTTTTTTGGCGCCAGACCAACTATTAACCAATTTCTAAGATTTTCGAACCATCATAAACACTTTGTGATCTTTCATCTCTAAAAAAAAATCAAATGCACTTGAATCTTAGTCCAAGGGTTGAGATCGCGATCTCAATTTAATTCAGTTTATACCAATAGTTGTTTATTTAGCGAATTGAATTTTTTTTTCTCGATATTTTTGGAGCTTTCGAAGCCTTTTCGTGATAAAACCTGCAAATTGTTTACACAAAACGGGGTCACTGTTAAAATTGTGGAGTTTTGAAGCTTACCACCCTGTGGATTGCCTTTCCTCGCCGTTTTCTTTTCCTTCATCCATGGATATTCAGGTACGCTATCGCATTGATCGCCTTGCATAGCATTATAGCCTTGATTGCCAATCATTTTCGGGCTATCCGGATCCAGATGTGTCATAAATTCGGCCATCGATGGTTGTGAATTAATGAAACCGCTTTCGGTAGGCGACACATTTGTCGGCCCATTACCGTTGCCATTGTTTCCATTGTTCGGTATTGCATTCATCCAGTAGGCTGTTGCATCTAAGCGCTTATCACAGTTATTCACTAATTTTGTTTGCATGGCTTGTTGTTGTAATGCATTGATTTGTGACTCGGACTTAATCTGAGGACCCAATTGGCTTGTGTCGAGCGAACTGCACACTTCTTGCATTTTATTTCAATTTTCAATTAACTTTTATTATTAACTCTACACAAACACTCGATTTATTAATTTAAAAGTTCCTAGAAAATGTTCGCCATTTTATGCAATAATTTCAAAGTTGCTATTCGTTTTTTTTTGTCGCAAAATTATATTCGTATGCGCTTACAAAGTGGTCGAATGTCACAAACACATGCCTTTTGTTCAATACCAATAAAAAAAATAATCGAAATGTTATTGTTAAAGTCGTAATAGTCGAAAAAAGGACTTCTAAAAACGGCACCACTTCTTTTAAATGTTACATAAGTTTCTAACAATTTGTCTCAAAATAGTTTTTCAGCAATTTTCCAAATAAATGTTTTTATGCTTCATTTGAATAAAATTTTCGAAATAATTTTTTTATTTGCACAATTCATAAACAATTAAATCCTTTCGCCAGCGAATGAAACAAAAAAAAAATTCCGACAAAGTTGTGGCGTAGAAATCGACGATATCGTTGATTGCATCCGAGAAAAAAATTGTCAAAGCTGATGCACGAGACGTGGTTCATATCAAACTAAACATCGAGCACACTCATTTGCACAATATCACAACAGAATGTTTTGAACTGAAATGATGAAAACTCAAAACAACTCGCCACAACAACGCTTGCAACAGCTCTCAACTCCGATGCGAGCTAGAGAGAATATCATTTCCATTTGCACACACCACACCGACTAAACAAATTTTCTGTGTTTTTGTTGGTTCGACGAGATAGAGAGAATATAAAAAAAAGCAACAACACACAACACTTTTATAGTGAATAAATATATTCGAGTTTGGGTTTTTGCTGTTGACGGCAATTGTTACGTTCCCATTTGCATGTTTCACTTCAGTACATGTGTGTGCGATAGCGTTCAGTTAAACTCGATTCCATCGAATGTACGGCATAAAATCATCGGCACCACAACTTGCTCTCGGGCTGCTAACAAATACACGTACACGCACACAGCTGCATTTCTCTCGCTCGCTCGCTCTCTGTCTCTCCCTTTGTGTGTGGATATTTTTGCTTGGCACCGATGTGAACTGAATAGCGCGCGCACTCACAATATCATCGTCAACACATCTCTACACAACAGCCAGTGTGAGCCACACAACCAACCGAGCAATGTATTCACGCAGGCACCGACCGATACCCGACACACAGATAAACACCAATGAAATAAACCGCGCCGCGAATCAATTCAAGCAAAAACAACCAAAACGAATAAGACAATTTCCATGGTGAAGAAAGGAAAAAAAACAACACATTTTTATATACAAACTAATAAGCAATACAAAACAATGTCGACGACGTTCGTGCTGTCGATTTTCAATGCTCAAATGAACGAGAGAAAAAAAAAATAAACACTCACACAAACAAAACACGTAAACGGAGCGATGACATACAATCGAAACTCGACTATCGAAAGAGACATGCACACGATATATTCCCAGTCAGACTAGAGAACGCTCAGATCATCGAATACACTTTTTGTAGCGCAAAAAAAAACAACAACTATGCGAATAACAACAACGACAACAACGGCGACAACAATCAAGAATTATAATAAATGGAAAATGAGAGAACAGATCGAAATGCTCGAATAAAAGAACCACGTCCGTAAAACCATTTTCGATTCTTTATCCAGCGGATTTAATTCGGTTTGGTTGGTGTATTTCTTTATTTCATCGTTTCTCCTGTCAGCTTTTGTCCACAACTCCTTTTTAGTTGTTGTGTGTGTTTTTTGTTTCTTTTTTGGTTATTTGCTTCACAATTCAAGTTTCGGTTTGTTTATCGAAAATCTTGTTTCAAGTAAATAACTTTGCCTTCTTCTGCGATACAGCGTGGCTTTTTTTTTCTTTGCTCTTGCGTCCATATGTGAACGATTTCAACAACAAATCTTGCCTTTACTTTGTTTTACTTTCCTGGTTCTTCAATTTTCTCTTGGTTGTTTTGTTCTTGTTGTGTGTGTGTGTGTGTTTTTTTTTCTTATTCAGTTGGTTGGTTTGTTGTGTGTTGATATATTTTTTTTCGATTTTCTTTTGCTTGTTTTGGATTCAATGTGTGATTTTTTTTTCCTTTATGATTGCAAGTTAATAGTCACGTGACGACAGCGATGACCAATGGGATGGATTTTCACATGAATACCAAGCAGTGTTGAGTGAAAAGAACAACACACTCACATACCGACAGACAATTGTTGGTCTCCGTTAGAGGCGTGTCACAAGCATGTATTCCAAACATGTAGCTTCGACCGCTACACATTCATCGAACGTCGTTTTGCCGCATGTGTGTTGCAAGTACTGAACACTGCTTCAATGAGCACTGGATCACTGCGTACTGTTGTCTACTTCGGTGGAAGATGTGTGAAGACGGCGCGCACAAAATGGGAGGAGTCATAAACGTTGTGGATAGTGGGTATTTGTGTAGTGGCGATATTCGTATATCGTACACAAAGTGTGGAAAAAGTCTCCACAAATTCATTCACATTGAACTGATATTGAGTTGGAATCGGTGTAGTTCACATCAATACCAAATGGTTTGTATTGTCACATCGACGTGCTTGTTTTTTTTTTTTAACTTGAAGTGTGTTTGTTACTTTAAAATTGCTTCAATAAGATTCTATTGAGAATTACTTGCACTTGCATAGAACAATGCACTTGAATGCATTCACCACAAGTTTTATCGAACTTTGTAAAACGACGTTCGTTGCTTATTTTTCTGTTTCTGCGTATTAACTTGCACTTTGGACAAGAAGTTGTGTGGATACAATTTTGCCTGTTTAATATTCATGCTTGGCGAAGCTCAGCTGAAAAACATTCAATTACACATTGAACTAATTTAAAGACATCGAAACAATGTGTCCACGGTGAATGTGGATTGGAACTTGGAATCTCATTGGATTTTTGATGAAACATCAAATTTTGTTTTTTTCTTTTTCGAAACTTTGCGTATTTAAAACAAAGTTGTTGATTTAAGTACATATTTCTTTGTAACCCAAATTCAGATCCAATAAGATATAAACATATTACGTGTTTATGGCAAAAATCATCCCAAACCATAAAATTTCGATTTCGATAAATGAGAAACCAATTTTTTAGTTAGCACGAAAAATCATATGATTTGTCTAAAAATGTCCGATGTTCCCTTCTCATTGAAAATGAATAACACTGAATGACAAAGTATGAACCGGTCAAGCATTTTATCAAATGACTTAGCAATTTCGGTTAAGCCTGATGTGTGCAGTGCACGTCATAAAAGTAGAATGCACACTTTTATCGTATCGCAGAGAAAAAGCAAACTTTTGTGTGCCGGAACCAAATCACCGTGTTTTGCTGGTCATCACATGGACGTGCTAAGTTGAATGCGACAGGGAATGGGAGAGAGTGAGAATTCAAATGTCATTGTAATACCGGTTGCAAAAAAAGACGTCTTTTTTGTGTATGTAATCCATAATATGAACAGTCACATGCTACCCTCTTGCGATATGGCGTAGAAAAATCACAAAGAGTAATCGAGTTGAACACACACAAAAAACGCGTCGAATTTATAACAATTTTGCTTCAATAAATTGTCAATAAAGCAAATAATAATGCCTATAACAAAAACCCCTTTAGCTAAATCTCAACAGACTGTTGAACAGTGACTCGATGAGCACGTACTTTGTGCGACATAAAAAAAAAGATTGAAATCAGGCGGGAGAAAGGGAGACGATCGAGAGAAGTAAAAAAAAACACTGAAAAGGGGAAAATATTGACTAATATGTACATCAGAATGTCAATATATGAGGTATTGGATGGTGGGTATGAAGCAAAAGTAAAAAGCGGTACACCAAAGACGACAAGTTTCCTTCCGTTGGCATGCACAAAGGTCACTCAAGTTGTGTAATTCATATAAGAATCATGCCGAAAATGTCCACCCTCGTTTTAAAAGACATTCTAATGTCACACTTAGATTCATGTAAGTAGACGGAGGAGCGTTTGGTTCCCAGGCGATTTGCGGTCAACAGTTGTGTTTGGTCCATACGAATAACATGACACTTTTGGCTGGTGTTTGGCATCGGCCATCGAAACCATCCACCATCAAAGCAGTTGAATGATAAAAATAGCTGCATTTACCATAGCCACCAGAGACCATACACAATGAAATGAAATATAACTTTATAAAAACACTTGTTCGCATAATGCACTCGGTATCCGTTACAATAAACCAACAACAGCACGGATAACAAAAGGATAAAAGAGATTGTGCTCTTGCATAGAAAAAGGAAATATCAAATTGTGTGTGTGTGTGTGAAAACGGAGACTGACTGCTAGCTGGTGCGGTCAGTCGGTTCATAAATCAACTATTTCGAACCAACTCTTCTTACCACTCGTCCGATTTCTTACGTTATTTTGTTGAAGTTTCATTATGTGGCTTTTTGGTTAACACCAAATGCTACGGAAAATTGTCACTGAACATCGAAATTGTTTTTTACGAGCACTTTGGAATGTGTGACACATTCTTGGAACTTTCTTTTCAACTGAAAATATTCTACTTTGCTTGGTATTTTTGGATGCTCAAGTGAAAAATAGTGTTGGAAATTTACATGCGATTTTTTTGTTGTTGTTGTTGTTGTTTACGTAATTTTCTGAAGTTTGTAAACCTCATGCTGAACGAATGCTATGTTCTTGGCTAGGCCAAGCATGGTTTAGTTTGTATAGCATACACCAGCTTGACCACAATGTTTGTCGCGTCTTCATGAAAATGACCAGAATATGCAAAAATGGTCGTAAAGATGCAAACTTTTGCATATACTTCGAACAAGTCTTAACTATTGCATAAACCACAAGCGCATATGTAACACAGTGAGCATCAACCGGCTGCATTTTTTGTAGGCCGTTTTGAAAATTGTGTGTTTGGCGGAATGAGCAAGGGGAAGGAAAAACTAATTATGAGCACATGTTTTATACAAAGGCAATAATTCTTTTGCGGTTAGATTTGGTCACTTGTTTACATTTAAAATGATTATCAAGCAAAAGTGGCCAGAGATTAATAGCGAAGTAAGCGGGGTCATTTCCACACACACAAAAATACGACACAAGGCATATGTGTTGAATGTCTGCTTATTATGCCTATGTATGGGAGCCAACGAATGTGGTTAAGAAATAACAAGAAATGGCATATCGCACAATTAAATGCATTTGACTTTTTTTTTAAACACACTCTTTATCTGTTTTTATGCTTCCGAATGTGTGCAGAATACAACACATGAGGTGCATTGTAAATAATCCCAGGTTCCTTTTTTTAATCTGGATTCATTTAAAAACACTTATTGTCACACACACGTGCGCTCGTTCAATTCTTTTCTTTAGCAATTCAAACTGTTTAAATGCCTTTTTTCGACATTTTTTTGTTTAAAAACCCTTTCGTGAAACGGATACGGATGACAAGTAAAAAAGCTGTTGAAAAAATATCCAACCGGTAATCCATTGTCTAATTACAAATTATGCGGACTTTGTCATTTTTTTTTTCTTTCTCTTTTCATTCTCCATCTCATGCTTCTGAATTTAAAAGCAAAAAGTGTGAGTGTGGCGTTATCCGTCTGTATGGATCGTTCACTTCTTCGCTTATAATAATGAATTGTAGATAAAATGCGATTTCCTTGACCTATTTGAAATTCAATATCTTTTATTCGACGTTGAATCCACATAGCGACAAGCAAACGTAAAAACGTAAACACACGCTTCCCCCTATCTTATGCGCGCATTTGGGGCAAATCAATATTGATTTTAATTTTATTCAGAAAAAAATGAAGTTATTAATCGCGCGAGCACTCGCCACTTTCATCAACAGCGCTCTATATTAATTTCCATTTTTTTTAATAGATCAGCACCACATTGAAAGTGGGTATATAATTTCATCTAGAAATAAAGAGGAAAAATGTCATCAAGAAAATACCGCGAAGGGCTTTTAGTACTGAAGTTAATTTTAATACGATAAATAGATCTCATTCGGCGGTTCAAGAAATGCATAGAAAAAAATGCGACTGGTATTGGTTCGCCCAATTAAATGACTATTTTTAAAATGTTGCAAACAACGAAAGTATGTAAACAGTCGTGTGTCGAATACACTGGTCTAGAAAATGTGGGTCAAGTTTTTTTTTCACAAGGAATTCCCAATTGATATTCGGGGGTATAAATGAAAGTCCAATTCTCTGGTTCGTTGGTTAATATTACAAAATTTATTCCATAAATAACGTCCTCATGACTTTGTTCGAAATATGAAAAGTATGCTAATAACAATTCAACTATAGAAGATCTTTCAGATGCAAGAATCTCAGTAATTACGTGTTACTGAAATCAATATAAATATACATTTGCAAGTACTGATAGTATTTTTAAATGAAGGGAGGAGAGGAGGGGGATTGTCTTGCTCGGAAATTTTCCACATTTCAGAAATGATGACAACCTTTAGGTGTTTAGTTCCTCATAAGTTGAGCTACAGCTAACAACTATGAAATCATGTTTTCATAGAAAGTACTTTCAGTAAAAAAAAACGATGGTCTATGCCTTGTCGCACAGTGTATTTTATAAAATCTATTTGCTGACGTTTGACACTGCCCGCTATCATCAAAATTCCAATAAATTCAACACATGTAATTTTATTAAAATTCAAAACATCAGCTACGATCACATACGTGTGTGCTGAAAAAATATATTAATATCACGTTTTATTGAATAATTTTGATTGCTTTAAAATTGTAATATATCAGAATTTGTTGTATTCTATTTACAATATCGTCACTAGAGAAAAATTTGTTCCCCAAACAAAAAAAGCGCAGTTCGTCAACATTCGGTGGTTCAATTTAAAAATCTTTGCACGCTTCAATGCGGCTCTCACAATCTATTTGTTATAACATAGCAGTGATTGTATTCAGTGGAAACAGATTTGATAAAATATTTCATGTAATTTTTGTTAACTTAGTCGTCACAAAAAATGTCGCAGCCTGTCAAAGAAAAAACAGCGCTTTTTTGAATGGTTTCAATCAAAAAATACTTTCTCTGTCGGCTTTTGAAAGTCTGTCACATAAAATGTACCTTTGGCAAATTTTGCATAACGAACATTTAAGTATTTCTAAACAACACATAAGCGGGCCGCACACACACACAACCACATACTGGCGATAGATTTGTGAATGCGGCAAGCGATGAAAAAAAAAATAACAAATGATTGAATTCACCTACTAACATGACAACATGTTTCAACCACATTTTCTGCCCGAATGCCGTACGCATCCGACTTCATATATCCATTGCCCAAAACACAGTGCAAACCACAAAATACATTTCATTGTCTCTATCTCTTTGCATAAAACGTTTTTCATACTCTTCAAATACACAAAAAAAGAATTATGGCCAAATCGCGCGCTTCAGCTGATGGTTTTTGTTGTTGTTCGTCACTCGCTTTGTACGATGAAAGCAAAACACGAAGATAGAGAGAGAGAGAGAGAGAGAGAGAGAGAGAGAGTGAAACGCAGCCACGTTTGAATTAAAATAAGGGTAATATCGGCATCGACACGCTGCGTATACGATTTTTTGATGATAAATCATCCAAAATTGGATGGCATGTTGTATATGTGGTGCGATGCGTTGTGCGTTATTTTATTGTGCCACTTCAGTTTTCTCATAATGCTCTCTTTTACAATATGGAATTCTCTGCTATTTCTTCGGCTATCATTTTAAAGCTTGCGTGTGAATTTTGCCAACATCGAAAACAAAATATAAAAAAACCGACCGACACGGAACACGGTGCCTGATTTGTATCATTGCTTGTACAGTATTCAGGGCCCACAGTACAACTGACATCATTTAAACGAATGAATTAAATGAAAGTGTTTTCCGATACGAGAAAATGTAGCAGTTTCTGTTTTGGTCTTTTGAACACTGCAATTAATAAACACTAAGACTCAGAACTCAGACGTTTGAAGGTACATTTTCAATCGCTAAAGCCAAGTTCGGTTATTTCGTTTGGATTTGTCAAGGAATTTTGTAACTGGATTATATTTTTTTTTCAATAATTTTTGATATTTCGCTATTCAAAAAGGGCAATTTTCAACGCTAGTGGGACTATTGCTGTTCACATCTATGTGTGGCATTTAATCATTCACACTGTCTGAGTTCAAGTTCCTCTTTACTTAGGATGACTCTGCGAAAAATTCAATTTGATACTTCATGGGTTAAAAAGTATTATAAAAAGTGTGTACAATTTTTTTTTTCGAATGAAACGGTGGCTTCAAAACGAAAGAAAATCCGATTCAAGTACAACGTGTGTGGCTAATAATAGTAATAGTTGAAAAAATCCACAAGAAAGTCTAATGCTATTGATATATCGCTGAAGATTTCGAATTGTTCTGTTTCTCATAACAGTTTTTCCATTGCGATGTTCTTTTCATATTTCTCTTAAGACGATCTATTTTCAAAACCTCTATCAAATGATGCTCACACGTTGATTGCTATAGCACCACAGAGCGCACAGATCTGTATCGCCGAGAATAGAATTCGAAAATAATTTGTATAATTGCCGAACCGGATGTAAATCATTGGTTAGTTTAATTGACCTAACAATGACCATGTAACCACACATCACTCGCTCCATCTTGCTTCACCTTTACAATTTCTTTTGTTTTCAATATCTCTATCTGTAAATCTTTGTTGGTATGGAGAATTTCCTTTTTGAATGGCCAATGCGCTCAATATAGACACTCTGATTGAAATTGTATCTTAAATATTCTATTGGACCATTCGAAATCCCACCTTTTGATTCGGCTATGAAATAAATGAACTAAATACAGAAACCTCAAAAGAACTTTGAATTTCCGTATGTTCACTCAACCTCATTGGACTTTCGTGTGAATCTTTTATAGTGAAGTTTATAAACAAATAAACCGCATTGAGAAAAAAGTAAATAAAATAAAAATAGATTATGATTTAACTTGTTTTGTTATTTTAATCTCTTACATTGAGCAATGAATCTCTTTTCATGTGATTTTTTTTTATTCTTTCGGGTTTATAAAGGTATTTTTCGAACAAAACGTGTGGTCAAACAATGACTGCTAATCGGCTAAGTGGCTACTAATCTTTCAACAGGGGAAAATAATATTGAATAGTGTTTCATTGCACACGAAATCAATTGGAATTTAATTTTATGCGCGTGAGATAAACTAAACATTTGATGAGGGAATTCTATGCGTTCTTTTGCTAATTTTTAACATTTTCAGTAAACATAAAATTGAAATATGTAATTGCAAACGACATTTGTTGGTCGCCATTGGGCGACACAACAAGCCTATTGTCTTCAATGTGTTAAGATGAGTTGTCTGTATGTTTTTATGTATGTTGATTTTTCGGACACGTGTCTCCGCATGGCACATGTGCCCATTGCTGCACTTTGCTGTTTATTTATGCTCAATTTACCAAACCGCATTCGGATCATGTAAACATGCTAATGACTTTTCTGATCAGCACCAGTTTTTTGTTTCGGTACCTGAAATTACCTGTGTGTTTGTTGGGCCAGCAGATTGTTTTCTTGTGTCTCATATTCGCAGTCATAAATGACAATGTCGAGTCGACAGCTCATCTGCATTTGGGCAACCTTAGCGACTGACGGGGCCGCTTTGATTTCGGTTTGTTTTTTTTTTCTCGTCTGTTTTCTGCATGCGAATATACATGTAAAAAGAAAACCATTTGAACAAATATCATGGTGCAGCCACTCGGTTGAGATTGTGATTTCATGCGTCTGAAAAGTTCCCGCCGACATATTTGTGGAAATTTCCATTCTATAGAATCATTGCGACAGCAACGAAGAAAATGATGATCTTTTGCTAAAATCTGCAGTTGAATTTCGTGAATGTTGAATTCAGGTGATAAATAATTAACCGAAATCACGTCGAGCAAATGGAGAAAGCCAATTTTTGTCGCACATTTCTAGCGGAATTTGTGGCCCGAACTCGACAAAATCACTTTTTGCCATTGTTTGTGGTTTAATTGCCGGATAAATTTTGCCATAAATGTTCTTTTAATTTCAACATCGTACCAATCGTACCGGAGCACCAATGTGCAGTGTGTGTTTGCCATCAGCTCGGTTTTCTAATTAATAATTCAATGTTTTATATGTGTCATACGCGCAAATGTGCTGTTGTTTTCTGTTCATCTCGATTTTAGCAGATGTCATGTTCCCGGTAGCAGCGCTACTGTTAGCACGGTAACATACGGAATGCAATGAAAATGTAAAGAATCTCTCTTTCCCAAATTAACCGCTTGACTTCAGTAAAATAAATTCTTTGTAGCTTTTGGATGTGCACATCTCCGATAAATTCTCTGAGATTGTCGTTAGAATTTTGCTACGAGCATTTACTGTGTTTTGAATGGAGATGTTCTTGTTGGCTATTGTACACGCAATCATCATTCCATTGGATGTAAAAGTGCGCTTATCCCACACAGAAAATGGTGATACTTGCAATATAAAACCTATAAATTTTTAATCAAACGGTTGATGCGCTGAATCACCATGTTCGAGACCTCATTGTGGTTATCTTAACGTAATAACTTTACCTATTTTATGCTTTGACAACAGGAACATCGACAATTTCATTTTCCATTCGCGCAAAATTAAACAGAAACACAGCGATGAGCTTCAAACATTTTTTTTTTACTTTAACGCTCGTAAGATATCGAAATGGTTTTGTTGATAAGCGGTTATGATTTTAATGGAAATGAGCTAAATTGACACGGGCAACGGATTTCAATGAGAAAACTCACTTAAAAGGTGAAGGAAAAAGTAACATCGATTTTTCATTAGAAAAAACGTCAAAATATCCGTCATTTGGCGATTGAATGTTTTGGTTCAAAACTGTTGAGAATTAAATGTTGATGTCTTATCATCGAAACAAAGCTACTTATAATTGAATGCAGTCTCAATGTCAGTTGTTTGTGAGCTCAACATTGCAAAGCACCAACCGAAAAGGTTATATCCCTCAAAGCGTCTCATTTTTCAGGATAAACACCCGAACCTGTGCCTTTTTTTTGCGCATTGCCTTTGATCAGTGATAATCATCTGAGTTCTTATTCTATATCATTTCACAGCGAAGTTGTTTTCAAAAGGAAACAAATGGCGGAAACGAAGCCACAAAAACATTGCATAAAAATATCACCTCGAAACGCGGCTGTTTGATTGACAAATGTGGCGCACAAATTATAGCCATTGCATGGTAACGAAGATAATTTCATTTAATAACTATTTAATAACAGGTCACTCGAATGATAATTTTTGCTCAAGTCAAAAGATCCCAACTGAAGTGAATTGGAGTGAATGGAAATAAAATGTAAATTATGGAGATTTTTCACGCCATCATTGTGTAAAATATTCAGATTATTTGTTTTCAGTGTCGGTTTCTGTGCATCAGCCTAAGCCGCATAAATTATGCCGCATAATAAAAATGAGTAAGAAATTCAATTCGTCTTTGGTTAGCGATACCTTTCGAATGAAAGAAACGACTCTTTGGCTCTTTCAATCTCTCGTTCGCTCTCTTTGCATTCAAATTACGTGAAACGAGAAACAAACCCGAACGAAATGCGATTGAATCTATAATCAGCATTAACCTGATCCGCCCTGTATCTGCTTGAGTTACAAGTTTTATTTGTTGTTGTTGTTGTTTTTGTTGTTTCCTTTTCATTTTATGTATTTTCTCATTGTAGCCGCTGCAAAGACGGGAAAAATCACGTGTGTAACGCGAGAACGCTTTGAAGCAATTACATTTCTCAACAATGATATATTTCACATTTCTCGCTTTGGCCACAAAACCGCATTATACATAATATCTTACATTTTCTGATGGTGGTGTGGATGTGTTGTACAGCGTTTGTAGTATCGAGCGCCAAACAAATTCGTTGCTTTGACTAAAACCATGAAAATATTTACATTGAAAATATATATTGCATATAGAAGTATGGCCGTTGTATGTTAGTTTAATAACACAACAAAAAAAATTGGTTTCATGTTAGAGTTTTGCTGATGTTTCTGGTCACGAAGGTTTTTCGTGAACACCAAAAAAATGGAATCAAAGAAATGAAGAGAAAAAAAAACACGACCAGAGAAATAAATACGAATAAAAACAGAACTAACAACAAACAGTAAAATAAGGTCCAATGCTACGTTGTATGATGCGACCATTGTTCGAAAGCAAAAATTTAAATAAATGAAATGTGTACATAAACTTCGACATTTTGCTAATATTTTATCTGATTCTGACACCAATTGCCCTGTGTGTTTATGCACTAGTCCATATGCCTTTTGCTGCCACAATTTTTAACGCCTGGCCTTTTGAATGCCATACCTCAAATTCCGAAGCTCGAAATCGTGCAAAATTTCCATACAAATTGATAAAGTTCATGGCGGTGATTTGATTGAAATTATGTAGCCAATTTACGTGAGCAAAAATAATATTCACACAGCAAATCAAATAAGTTCACACAGTAAAAGTTACCGTAATTATGGTCGATGCGAAATTTAATTTAGCATCGTGTATGTGTGACACCAATTCATATTTCATTTGTTTAGTTGGGGGGGGCGAAGATCGGCAAAAAATATGGAAAAAACGGAATAATGTTTGAAACATCGAACGTCAAAGCAAATTAGATGGCAGGCGATTATTGCTAATCAAACTGAAATGATGTATCCAATGTAATCCAGCCAAGAAAAAATGGCAATATGTGTATCGCATATGCACGAATGAATCCGTGTTCAAACAGGCGCAATGTTTCGTTTTTTTTTTGTTGTTGTATATACAAAAGCGGAATAAAGCAGAACGAGAGAGAAAAAAATTATCATTTAAATCAAATTCAACTTCAAAATAGATAGGAAGCGGCGGCTGCTGACGCTGCCATTGCCATTGCTGTTGCATATTTTCGACGTTCGATGGAAACATGTACACAAAGAAAATCGTCTCTGCGTTGCACGAAACAGATCTATTGCCACTTGAAGGGAGAAAATGATACATTCTACAATGTGCGCGCTCTGCTTTGCTGCGGTTCGGTTCGTTCATTGCATGATATTCTTCCTATTTAAACAGATTGAGAACAGAACGTTATGTCTTTCACCCTATAAAGCCTCTTTCTATGGCGGTCATCAATCTTCCTCTTTCTTTTACCGACTGACAGCTCAGTGGCGTCTACTTGATACATAAAATATCATGCTTAGCAGCATAGGGAAAATATCCATTAGCTTCGTTGCTACATAGCATCAGCATCGATATGTACCTTTTATCGATGCTTTGTTAGAGATGCTGCTACGCCACTGCATACATCAAAATCAAACTCTGAAAGCACGATTCAGTTTTTGTATGTCGAGTCAACTGCATTGGAGAGCGCAAACATTGTATCCGCATTTCAATATACACACGGATTACATTTTTAATTTCATTTTTTTTTACTTCTCTATTCAGATGATGTACGAAGAACCAACAAAAAAAATTGCTTGTGAAAAAAAAACATCCGATGCTTCTTTCATTTCCTGTTTGGGATTCGTTCAAAATTGGTTCGAAACATTAGTTACTATTCGAATAAATATTGAGATGAGTCTTTTGCTCTTAATATGGTTAGTTTTTGCATCAAATATCCTACATTTTAATCCTCTTCAATGAGCTCCAGCAATTATTTCATGATAGTTTTGAGCTTAGCCTTGACATGAAAATATATTAAACAATATTTTCGAATGCTTGAGGATGGATTCTCATAAAAGTAAATTGAAGCACGTTAACAATGCGTAGTGCATGCAGCATGCTACATATAATAAATGACAAATTCAGGTAAAAACGAAATTAATTTGAATACTGTTTCGAATTATTATTACGAACTCGAAAATAATGAAATATTTCGTTTTTCAAGTTGGAGATGGGTTCATCAGTGTACCCATTGCGTTACGTTTGTTTTCAATATTTCCTTAACGTTCCAATTTCTATGGCCCTCCAGTGAAGTTTTTCTTTGACCTGAATATGTATCGGAATCACCCGATTGCAAACTTTCACTTTTTGTTGTGTATTAATATAGTAATCAATAAATTATACTTTTCAATGAAAAGGATGGAAAGTATACTTTTACTTTGTCAGAGCCAGTATACAATGTTTGTCACCCACATGAGTTTCAGTGCGAATGTTATGCAGCAATGTTTGTGTTCTGATGAAAGAGAACAAGAAAAAATATGATTTTATAAAAAAAATTAAACTGAAAAAAAACAATGAAAAGAGCTGAAAGTCAAGTGTAAAAGAGTTGTAATAACGATACCACGTCCATTTCTTTTTAGTTTTTTAGTTTTTTATTTGGTTTTTTGCTCAATTTAATTTTAAATTTTTTTTTTACATTTCAATATGACTATGACTACAAATATAAATATGGAAAATTTTCATTGAAATTTATATGATGGAAAATGAAATAAATTAAAATGTTTTTCTGAAGAGTGTTGTTTTAACTAATCTTCATAGTTCTAATAGTAGATAAATGATTATATAGATTGATGATGTGTTAAAATAATTTGATTGAAAGAAAATGTCAAAAAATACAATGTTGATTAAAATACAATGTTGATTAGAAAAATGATAAAGTATCATGGATATAGAAATTAAGCCATCTTAAAGGCTAATCAATGTGTTCTCCTTTAGCTCGTCCTGTGGGCAAAGTGGCCAGTTGCGCGATACATCATTTGGCAAATCGAGTGGATCATAAATATTGTCGAAGAGAAATTGCATCTCAAATTGATTCAACGACCCAATTGACGATTTGCTGGTATTCAAATTCTCCTGTGAATTTGACAATGGGCTGCTTTGGGATTGTTTGAATTCTTCAAGTTCATCAGCCGAGAAATCAGAGTCCAAATTGTTATTTACGTCCTCCTGCAAAGCGACGAATCCATAGTGTTGGGCCAACTCACTTTCTTCATTGATGAAGTCCAGACTGGTGTTGTTTTGGTCCTGGAGGGGTACTGGATTGACCTGTTCTTGAGCTGATGGAACAACATATGTTTGGTAAACTGGATTATAGATGTTGGTCATTTCCTGGGCCATCGATTGAGGCATGCCTTGGTTTGGCTGGTATTTGAGCAATCGGCTAATAATCTGTCGATCAGCCTGAGCTGAACCCAATACTTCGAATTGAGGTGATTCAGAGCGATGTGATGATGGTGTTGAAGAACCCGATGATAGGGATTTAGATGATGAAAAACGACGATTCTTCACCACTTTGGGGATGCTGCCAAGCTTGCCTTTCTCCCGTTTTTCCTTCATTCGGCGATTTTGGAACCAAATTTTGACTTGACGCTCGTTCAATTGTAACCGTTTAGCCATATCGATACGATTCGGACGGGTTAAGTAGCGATGGTTTTTATAGTATTTCTCCAGCTCACTCAATTGTTCGCTTGTGAAGTTGGTGCGAATGCGCTTTGGACGTCCAGTTCCTAGATTTGACAAAAGAATAAAAAGAAATGTTTTGATTAGTTATTGTTTGCATGATATAAGTGCCAAAAATCCTTTAGCTTTTTGATTGTAGGATTTTTAAATAGCTTTTCTTCAATTTTATGAAAAAGAAAGATACTTACGTCCAAGCTTCACGGTTTTCTTGACTTCAACCATTTGGGAGCCAGCTGGAGCATTTTCAATCATTGATGCATCCACATTCATAAATGTCACCATCTCTCCACCGAATTCATAGTCTTGAGGATCGGTAACCCACTTTTGCTGCAATTACATAAAGAAAATATTAATTAATTATTGTTCATTTTTTCACGAGATCATTTTTTGATTCTTCTTGTGCACTCCCAAATGTATTAAATAAACTGAACCGTTGAGAACAACAGTGACTTGTTTTATTATTTGTGATATTATTTCGAGAGATCGATTTATCGATGCTCTTATTGGATGACTTACCTCATATCCATATGGAACGGCGTACACATTCGATGGGTTGAATGCAATCGGTTGGGAATGTTCGTACAATGGCAAAGACATTTTTCTTGATTTGTTAAATTTGGAAATATTTCACAACGATAATTTTTCGGTTTGGTCAAAATGTTCGATACGTGTTCACTGTCTCGAAGTCACTTGAACTATGATGATTGCAACACTTTGCAGCCAGTACTTATATACCGTTCTCTATTTGGCAAATTGTCACTGAAGTGGGGCCTGAAAATGCATACAAAATGTATTAATTGTTTGTTCTAACATAGAGAATGTGTATGGGCGAGTCAATCGAACAGGTAGACGATTCGAACAGGGACCTTTTTCGGATTAAGTTATCTACCTCTTCAATATTTTGCATATATGCAAAATGTAGATCTGCCGTACGAAACGAAAGACAAAGACACATTACAAAATATGGGCCGACTGACTGCACTTGAGTGCTTATGCTTTGATACTTTACACCTTCGACGTGTATCTGTTATTTTGTGGTTGATATTACAAAAATAAACGAAAGATATACGAAAGCAAATCAACAAATACCGTATGCCAATGATTTGACTCAAGTTTGGCATCGATCATTGAATTGTGCTGACCGACTCTTCTTATCATACATGTAATGCTTGCATATTCTGTATTGTCATGTTTGAATGATGAGACATGCAACCGATAAACGGTCGAATCGGCGAATCATTTCTACAGATTTTTTGGAACAAAAGAAAACAAATTACCGCTACTTGTTGTCTCACAATATTATACGGTTTCGACGCCTGATGTCTCAACTCAGTCTAAAAAAACAAAAGATCAAGTCATGAGAGGTGAGACTGCAATAGACTCGATTGCTCACTACTCATATGAAAATATTGTCATTTATGACCAAACAACAACAAATACGAAACACCGAGGAAAATATCCCAATACATATATTTTTCAAAAGTGCATATGTTGTTATTTTCTTTGGATCCTTTTTTTATTGCCCTCAAACAGTAAAGCCAAAAAATGGCACAAAAAAAAACAAATTTCTTTGGAAAGATTTACATGAGAGAAGATTTATATTTACATCTTTGGTACAGACAAAATAAACACCGGAGGATTAAAATTTATGGTTGAACATACATAAAATAAAAACTATTTTGGATCACACAATTGTGATCATAACGGCTCTCAAAGTAGCTCGACGCCAACAGGATTTACTTTCAGTGTACATTTTTCGAGAAAACTCAATTTTATGAGCCGATTCTTTTTTTTCGCAATCATTCAGCATTTTCAATTGTATTTGCAAGTTTTTTCTAAGCTTTGGCAATAAATTCACTAAGATGATTTTTGTTTTGAAATATTATTCGGATATCACGCACACAACTCCGTGTTTTTGGATAAATAACTTTCTTCTGTAATATCAGAACCTTTCTTGTTGGATTCATCAATAGATATTTCTATATCAATTTGAGAAAAATTTCTTTTCGAATAAATGAAAAATTTGATATACAAATATAATTTCAAATAGAAGAACGATAGAATAAAAAAGCAATATATTTTTGTAATTGAATCTAACCTCGACTTGTACCTACGTGGATTCACCATGATGCAATATCTTTTAACGTTAAAAGTTATTTATTTGATAAAAAACAGGTCCACATTTCTTGAGCTCGATTGATAAAGGTGCATTGATTCACTTCATTTTTCACTTGACATTTAGTTTTGAATATTCCATAACTGTTCAATTTGAATAGTGGCTTGATCAATTACCTTTGTCAAATCAATGTATACATAGCTACAAACATATACACACACATTCCACGTACATACATTTTAATGCTATTTTTGTTTAGCTTGGTCGTAAGTATCACATTGGCAATTCACAATTTAAAATTTGAATAAGATCTCTTTTGCATCGGGCGGAAATTGGCTGCACAGGCCACTTAATTATAAAACAATTGAGAAGCAGATTATTTTTCCCGGCCCATTCGACTACATCCTGCGCTTAAAAAATGGTGAATATGGCTAGAAGACGACTGTTCAATGTTCATGTTGTTGAAATTTTAGATGAATAATATAAAAAGAGGAATGTTTTATAATGTTGTAAAATAAAGAAAAATAAAAAAAATATTCGATCAAAAATGAAGACTCGCATGTTAGTGTGATTGAGAAGTTGCATCTTTGAGAATCATTAATGTGAGCACACAGAATTTTCAAAAAAAAACATAAATGAGAATGAATTCGTAACGAAAATTGATGTTAAGTTATGATAGTACTCGAATAATTTGAATGCTCCGTGACGTTGCATATTTGTTTCTGCGTAAGTTAATGCTATGATATTAGCAAGTGTATGTGAGCACATTATATGGGAAATGTCAAACCGGTCTCAAATCTCAAACTATGCAAAAATATGGTGTACGATCAATCACCTTTCCAGAGAATCGACGTTCATCTAATTTCTAGAGATAAAAGTCACTTTTTGGGGTTGCAACACTGTGTGCAATGAACAGAGGTGCATATTAGTTTCGAACCATTTGGCGTTTGAAATAATATCAAAGACTCTTTACTATTTCTTCTATTTCGGAAATGGCTAAAGGCAAATAATAATTTTAGCACTTAATAGATTCACATAGTCTTATTCTATTGGCGAATATACGATTTTTTTTTCTTTTATTGAGTATTAATATATTTGAATATGGTCGTTTCACAACAACTGGCTCGAAATTAACGTGTATGTATATACAATGTATAAGATGAAAAATCCTCTGAACGAGGTATAAACAGAGTGGCGCGATGAAATATCCTGATAACACATTTTACGTGGCGCTAGTGATTTATATGTTTAGTCCAATGCTTTTCAAATAGTTCAACGGTTGAACTTCAACCACTTTTCCATCATGGCATTAGTTGAAATTTTAACATTAATAAGTGTGCACCAGTGTAAATAAAGCGTTTTTCTATCAATTTGATTAGAGTAAGGCTACGATTCAATTTGACTCACAGTGAGTCTGCAAACCTAGACTTTATTTTTACAAAACTATTCAGCAATTCACAAATCCGAGTATAGAGACTATTTTCGTTGGGGACTCGCATTATTAAATACAAAATAGCAAGTCTGCGCCCATCGTACTTCTTGCTGTGCATCATTGAATCCTTTACTTTATCAGAGCATGGATACATTCTCCACTTGAGTTTCAGTGGAAATGTTGGGCAGCTATGCTTGTGTTCGGGTAAACCAGCATAAAAATGATTCTGTAAAAAACATTAAACTAGAAAAGAACAGAGTCAGGTGTGAAAAAATTGCAAATGTAATAACTCTTTGTTTTTGCTTTTTACTTTTTTATTTTATTTTTTGCTCATTTTAATATTTTTTTCACATTTCAATATGACTATGACTACAAATATAAATATGAGAAATTTTCATTGAAATTTATATTATGGAAAATGAATTAAAATAAACTAAATTAAACTGTTTTTTTTCTGAAGAGTGTTGTTTTAACAAATCTAAATAGTTCTAATACTAGATAATTGATTATATAGATTGATGATGTGTTAAAATAATTTGATTGAAAGAAAATATCAAAATACAATGTTGATTAAAGTAATGATAACTCCTTCAGTTCGTCCTGTGTACAAAGCGGCCAGTTGTGCGATAAATCATTTGGCAAATCGAGTGGATCATAAATGTTGTCGAAGAGAAATTGCATCTCCAATTGATTCAATTCAAATGACCCAATTGACGATTTGCTGGTATTCAAATTATCCTGTGAATTTGACAATGGGCTGCTTTGGGATTGTTTGAATTCTTCAAATTCAGCAGCCGAGAAATCAGAGTCCAAATCGTGATTTACGTCCTGCAAAGCGACGAATCCATATTGTTGGGCCAACTCACTTTCTTCATTGATGAAGTCCAGACTGGTGTTGTTTTGTTCCTGGAGGGGTGCTGGATTGACCTGTTCTTGAGCTGATGGAACAACATATGTTTGGTAAACTGGATTATAGATGTTGGTCATTTCCTGGGCCATCGATTGAGGCATGCCTTGGTTTAGCTTGTATTGGAGGCTAATAATCTGTCGATCGTTCGAAGGATTGATTGGTAATTCATATTGAGGTGATTCAGAGCGATGTGATGATGGTGTTGAGAAACCCGAAGATAGTGATTGCGATGATGAAAACTGATGATTTTTTACCACCTTGGAGATGCTGCCAAGCTTGCCTTTCTCCCGTTTTTCCTTCATTCGGCGATTTTGGAACCAAATTTTGACTTGGCGCTCGTTTAATTGTAACCGTTTAGCCATATCGATACGATTCGGACGGGTTAAGTAGCGATGGTTTTTATAGTATTTCTCCAGCTCACTCAATTGTTCGCTTGTGAAGTTGGTGCGAATGCGCTTTGGACGTCCAGTTCCTAGATTTGACAAAAGAATAAAAAGAAATGTTTTGATTAGTTATTGTTTGCATGATATAAGTGCCAAAAATCCTTTAGCTTATTGATTGTAGGATTTTTAAATAGCTTTTCTTCAATTTTATGAAAAAGAAAGATACTTACGTCCAAGCTTCACGGTTTTCTTGACTTCAACCATTTGGGAGCCAGCTGGAGCATTTTCAATCATTGATGCATCCACATTCATAAATGTCACCATATCTCCACCGAATTCAAAGTCTTGAGAATCAATAACCCACTTGTGCTGCAATTACATAAAGAAAATATTAATTAATTGTTGTTCATTTTTTCACGAGATCAAATTTTGATTCTTCTTGTGCCATTGAGAAAATGTGACTTAATTTATTATTATCAACGGTTCAATTTCGAAGAACAATTTAAGTTGCACTTTTTCAAAACATTCTTTATGAAACTATTTCGAGCCTACGATGTATCAATGCTCTTATTTGATGACTTACCTCATATCCATATGGAACGGCGTACACATTCGATGGGTTGAATGCAATCGGTTGGGAATGTTCGTACAATGGCAAAGACATTTTTCTTGATTTGTTAAATTTGGAAATATTTCACAACGATAATTTTTCGGTTTGGTCAAAACGTTCGATACGTGTTCACTGTCTCGAAGTCACTTGAACTATGATGATTGCAACACTTTGCAGCCAGTACTTATATACCGTTCTCTATTTGGCAAATTGTCACTGAAGTGGGGTCTGAAAATGCATACAAAATGTATTAATTGTTGGTTCTAACATAGAGAATGTGTATGGGCGAGTCAATCGAACAGGTAGACGATTCGAACAGGGATCTTTTTCGGATTAAGTGGAAGACCTTAAATGGAAGCCCGATTTGGGCTACATGTTTCATACCAAATTTAGGCCAACAATTTTGCCAAAATCGACCTAAAATTTAACCGCAAATAAGGTCAAACCCAATTTTACCTAAAAAGGGCGTAATATAATGCACGAGTTGGGCAATTGGAGGGTGGTCAAAATTATGCACCCGAAATTATTTATTGGGGAGTCAATCGAACAGATAGACGATTCGAACAGGGACCTTTTTCGGATTAAGTTATCTACCTCTTCAATAATTTGCATATATGCAAAATGTAGATCTGCCGTACGAAACGAAAGACAAAGACACATTACAAAATATGAGCCGACTGACTGCACTTGAGTGCTTATGCTTTGATACTTTACACCTTCGATGTGTATCTGTTATTTTGTGGTTGAGATTACAAAAATAAACGAAAGATATACGAAAGCAGATCAACAAATACCGTATGCCAATGATTTGACTCAAGTTTGGCATTGATCATTGAATTGTGCTGACCGACTCTTCTTATCATACATGTAATGCTTGCATATTCTGTTATGTTTGAATGATGAGACATGCAACCGATAAACGGTCGAATCGGCGAATCATTTCTACAGATTTTTTGGAACAAAAGAAAACAAATTACCGCTACTTGTTGTCTCACAATATTATACGGTTTCGACGCCTGATGTCTCAACTCAGTCTAAAAAAACAAAAGATCAAGTCATGAGAGGTGAGACTGCAATAGACTCGATTGCTCACTACTCATATGAAAATATTGTCATTTATGACCAAACAACAACAAATACGAAACACCGAGGAAAATATCCCAAAAAATATATTTTTCAAAAGTGCATATGTTGTTATTTTCTTTGGATCCTTTTTTTATTGCCCTCAAACAGTAAAGCCAAAAAATGGCACAAAAAAAACAAATTTCTTTGGAAAGATTTACATGAGAGAAGATTTATATTTACATCTTTGGTACAGACAAAATAAACACAGGAGGATTAAAATTTATGGTTGAACATACATAAAATAAAAACTATTTTGGATCACACAATTGTGATCATAACGGCTCTCAAAGTAGCTCGACGCCAACAGGATTTACTTTCAGTGTACATTCTTCGAGAAAACTCAATTTTATGAGCCGATTCTTTTTTCTCGCAATCATTCAGCATTTTCAATTGAATTTGCAAGTTTTTTCTAAGCTTTGGCAATAAATTCACTAAGATGATTTTTGTTTTGAAATATTATTCGGATATCACGCACACAACTCCGTGTTTTTGGATAAATAACTTTCTTCTGTAATATCAGAACCTTTCTTGTTGGATTCATCAATACACTCTCAAGTATTTTGGTTAACTGTAATACTAAATTCAGCATTCAAAACTGACTTATCTGTAGCACGGATTAAAAGAACGATGGTCATCCAATTTTTGGTATTGAACTGCTATGCGCTGTGTGTTTTACCATGTTTGCGCGATGCGCCTCGTTTCGAATGGAGGCGCACCGCGCGTAAGCATACTAAAACACACAGCGAATAGCAGTTCAATACCAAAAATAAGATGACCATTGTTCTTTTAATCTGTGCTACAGATAAGTCAGTTTTGAATGCTGAATTTAGTATTACAGTTAACCAAAATACTTGAGTGTGTATATATTTCTATATCAATTTGAGAAAAATTCCTTTTCGAATAAATGAAACATTTGATATACAAATATAACTTCAAATAGAAGAACGATAGAATAAAAAAGCAATATATTTTTGTAATTGAATCTAACCTCGACTTGTACCTACGTGGATTCACCATGATGTAATATCTTTTAACGTTAAAAGTTATTTATTTGATAAAAAACAGGTCCACATTTCTTGAGCTCGATTGATAAAGGTGCATTGATTCACTTCATTTTTCACTTGACATTTAGTTTTGAATAGTCCATAACTGTTCAATTTGAATAGTGGCTTGATCAATTACCTTTGTCAAATCAAGGTATACATAGCTACAAACACATACACACACATTCCACGTACATACATTTTAATGCTATTTTTGTTTAACTTGGTCGTAAGTATCACATTGGCAATTCACAATTTAAAATTTGAATAAGATCTCTTTTGCATCGGGCGGAAATTGGCTGCACAGGCCACTTAATTATAAAACAATTGAGAAGCAGATTATTTTTCCCGGCCCATTCGACTACATCCTGCGCTTAAAAAATGGTGAATATGGCTAGAAGACGACTGTTCAATGTTCATGTTGTTGAAATTTTAGATGAATAATATAAAAAGAGGAATGTTTTATAATGTTGTAAAGTAAAGAAAAATAAAAAAATTATTCGATCAAAAATGAAGACTCGCGTGTTAGTGTGATTGAGAAGTTGCGTCTTTGAGAATCATTATTGTGAGCACACAGAATTTTCAAAAAAAAAAAACATAAATGAGAATGAATTCGTAACGAAAATTGATGGGCTTGGCGGAATAATGTAACACAGAGAAAGTCCGCTGAATAACAACATTTTTCCGCGGACTTTTTCTGTGTTACATTATTCCGCCAGGCCCGTCAATTGATGTTAAGTTATGATAGTACTCAAATAATTAGAACGCTCCGTGACATTGCATATTTGTTTCTGCGTAAGTTAATGCTATGATATTAGCAAGTGAATGTGAGCACATTATATGGGAAATGTCAAAGCGGTCTCAAATCTCAAACTATGCCAAAATGGAAAAGCGATCGATCGTACACCATGATCAATCGCTTTTCAGAGAATTGAAGTCCATCTAATTTCTAGAGATAAAAGTCACGTTACTTTTTCTTCTATTTCAGAAATGGCTAAAGGCAAAAAATAATTTCAGCACTTAATAGATAGAATAGAAAACTAGACTTTATTTTTACAAAACTATTCAGCAATTCAAAGATTATAGTATACAGACTATTTTCGTTGAAGGATCGCACTATTATATACAAAGTAGCAAGTCTGCGCCCATCGTACTTCTTGCTGTGCATCATTGAATCCTTTACTTTATCAGAGCATGGATACATTCTCCACTTGAGTTTCAGTGAAAATGTTGGGCAGCTATGCTTGTGTTCGGGTAAACCAGCATAAAAATGATTCTGTAAAAAACATTAAACTAGAAAAGAACAGGTGTGAAAAAATTGCAAATGTAATAACTCTTTGTTTTTGCTTTTTACTTTTTTATTTTATTTTTTGCTCATTTTAAATTTTTTTACATTTCAATATGACTATGACTACAAATATAAATATGAGAAATTTTCATTGAAATTTATATGATGGAAAATGAATTAAAATAAACTAAAATAAAATGTTTTTCTGGAGTGTCTTAACAAATCTAAATAGTTCTAATAGTATATAAATGATTATATAGATTGATGATGTGTTAAAATAATTTGATTGAAAGAAAATATCAAAATACAATGTTGATTTGAGTAATGATAAAATAGTATGGATATAGAAATTGAGCCATCTTAAAGGCTAATCAATGTGTTCTCCTTTTGTTCGTCCTGTGGGCAAAGTGGCCAGTTGCGCGATACATCATTTGGCAAATCGAGTGGATCATAAATATTGTCGAAGAGAAATTGCATCTCAAATTGATTCAACGACCCAATTGACGATTTGCTGGTATTCAAATTCTCCTGTGAATTTGACAATGGGCTGCTTTGGGATTGTTTGAATTCTTCAAATTCAGCAGCCGAGAAACCAGAGTCCAAATTATGATTTACGTCCTGCAAGGCGACGAATCCGTAGTGTTGGGCCAACTCCCTTTCTTCATTGATGAAGTCCAAACTGGTGTTGTTTTGTTCCTGGAGGGGTACTGGATTGACCTGTTCTTGAGCTGATGGAACAACATATGTTTGGTAAACTGGATTATAGATGTTGGTCATTTCCTGGGCCATCGATTGAGGCATGCCTTGGTTTGGCTGGTATTGGAGCAATCGGCTAATAATCTGTCGATCGTTCGAAGGGTTGATTGGTAATTCATATTGAGGTGATCCAGAGCGATGTGATGATGGTGTTGAGAAACCCGAAGATAGTGATTGCGATGATGAAAACTGATGATTTTTCACCACCTTGGAGATGCTGCTAAGCTTTCCATTCTCCCGTTTTTCCTTCATTCGGCGATTTTGGAACCAAATTTTGACTTGGCGCTCGTTTAATTGTAACCGTTTAGCCATATCGATACGATTCGGACGGGTTAAGTAGCGATGGTTTTTATAGTATTTCTCCAGCTCACTCAATTGTTCGCTTGTGAAGTTGGTGCGAATGCGCTTTGGACGTCCAGTTCCTAGATTTGACAAAAGAATAAAAAGAAATGTTTTGATTAGTTATTGTTTGCATGATATAAGTGCCAAAAATCCTTTAGCTTTTTGATTGTAGGATTTTTAAATAGCTTTTCTTCAATTTTATGAAAAAGAAAGATACTTACGTCCAAGCTTCACGGTTTTCTTGACTTCAACCATTTGGGAGCCAGCTGGAGCATTTTCAATCATTGATGCATCCACATTCATAAATGTCACCATCTCTCCACCCAATTCATAGTCTTGAGGATCGGTAACCCACTTTTGCTGCAATTACATAAAGAGAATATTAATTAATTATTGTTCATTTTTTTACGAGATCAAATTTTGATTCTACTTGTGCACTCCTAAATGTATAAAGAAAATTGTACCATTGAGAACATGTGACTTAATTTATTATTATCAACGGTTCAATTTCGAAGAACAATTTAAGTTGCACTTTTTCAAAACATTCTTTATGAAACTATTTCGAGCCTACGATTTATCGATGCTCTTATTGGATGACTTACCTCATATCCATATGGAACGGCGTACACATTCGATGGGTTGAATGCAATCGGTTGGGAATGTTCGTACAATGGCAAAGACATTTTTCTTGATTTGTTAAATTTGGAAATATTTCACAACGATAATTTTTCGGTTTGGTCAAAATGTTCGATACGTGTTCACTGTCTCGAAGTCACTTGAACTATGATGATTGCAACACTTTGCAGCCAGTACTTATATACCGTTCTCTATTTGGCAAATTGTCACTGAAGTGGGGCCTGAAAATGCATACAAAATGTATTAATTGTTTGTTCTAACATAGAGAATGTGTATAGGCGAGTCAATCGAACAGGTAGACGATTCGAACAGGGACCTTTTTCGGATTAAGTTATCTACCTCTTCAATATTTTGCATATATGCAAAATGTAGATCTGCCGTACAAAACGAAAGACAAAGACACATTACAAAATATGGGCCGACTGACTGCACTTGAGTGCTTATGCTTTGATACTTTACACCTTCGACGTGTATCTGTTATTTTGTGGTTGATATTACAAAAATAAACGAAAGATATACGAAAGCAGATCAACAAATACCGTATGCCGATGATGCGACTCATGTATGACATCGATCATTGAATTGTGCTGACCGACTCTTTTCATCGCACATGTAATGCTTGCATATTTGGTTTTATCATGTTTGCACATCCAACATCAGCCATGTAACTGAATAAATGGATGGATCGACAAATCATTGCCATTTAATAATGACGCGACGTTCTGTATATTTTTTTAAAACAAAAAGAAAACTAATTACCGCTACTTGTATCACGTTATTATACAGTTTTGAGCTTCGACGCCTGATGTCTCAACTCAGTCGAGAAAAACAACAGATCAAGTCATGAGAGGATAGCAATAGACTCGATTGCTCACCACTCATATGAAAATATTGCTAACAACAACAAACAAAAAACACCAAGAAAAATATCCTAAAACATATATTTTTCAATTGTTATTTTCTTTGGATCTTTTTTTATTGCCCTCAAACAGTAAAGCCAAAAAATTGCACACAAAAAACAAATTTCTTTGAAAAGATTTGCATGAGAGAAGATTTCCATTTACATCTTTGGTACGGACAGAATAAACACCGGAGGATTAAACTTTATGGTTGAACATACATAAAATAAAAACTGTTCTGAATCACACAATTGTGATCATGATAGCTCTCAAAGTAGTTCGACGCCAACAGAATTTACTTTCAAAATTCTCACAATCATTTGACAGATCAACAGTTTCAGTCTAACTGTTCAAAGCTTTCGCAATAAATTCACCAATATATGAAAATTGTATCCAAATATAAATCCGATCTCTCACGCACTCAACTCCGAGTTTTTGGATAAAAAAAAAACTTTCTCTGTAATATATCAGAACTTTTGTTGCACAGACTATTATGTAAACAAAACCCAGATTGGTTTCACTATGGAAATAACATCAATAGGTATTCCTATTTCAATTTGAGTAAAATTACTTTTCGAATAATGGAAAACGAATGATATTCACGCAATAAATATAGGTGTTTCATAGCGAATGGTTGATTAAGCACTGAAATTGCTAGAACAAATGAAAAAAATAATTTCAAATAGAAGAACACCATAACAAACAAACAGTATATTTCAAGAATTGAATGTAACCGCGATTTATCGATGTGAGTTTACCGTGATGCAATATCTTTTAGTGTTAAAAATTATTTATTTGATAAAAACAAGTCTAAACTGGTCTCGCGAGTTCGAGCATTGATAAAGGTGCATTGATTCACTTCAGTTTTCGGTTGACATTTAGTTTTGAATAGTTCATAACTGTGCAATTCATATTGTGGTCAGATCATTTACCTTCGTCGAAAACTCGTGCCGGCCTGACCGATTTGGTTATCATTGTCCAGAATAAAATGGAACAATATTAACAGACGACGCAAAATCATTTCGTCATTTAAGCATAAAAGACCTGAAACAATGATATATTCCAATGCAATATACCGTTTTTCCCAAATTGCTTCAGTTTTCTTCGCACGAGCCACAACAAAAAAAAAGCAAACAAAAACAATAGATATTTTCAACAAGCGACCGACATATTTACACACACACACCATGTATTGCACACCATATATGTATCATTGATTTTTGGTTTGGATGTCGATTGCCGATATGAATTCCAAACGATCGATTCCCACTACAGTAGCAGCAGTAGCTACAGTGAAGCTACCTGCGTTGTTGACGAAAGAAAAACCAAAAAACACCACAAATATGTTGGGCTATATTCGTTTATCATTGCTTTTGCTTGTTGACTGTGTCGTGCTGTTATCACATTCAGAGGTATATTGAACCGCACGAGCCGGTCATTCTATCGGTCGGATTATGAACACGCTTGCTTAAAAATATGAATAAATAAATCAATTGAACACATAAATCATTATTTTTATACATGGGATTTTTTTTCTTCTCTCAATTGTTTCGAAATTGGAATACGCGTGTCAAACTATTGAAGGTATAGTTGAATTACTATTGTTTTGTGTAATATTGCCACGATGCGCACTGTGGTGTACACGTATTGCCTTCACTTATTCGTATGACCCGAATCAAGAAAATCAGAAAGTTTAATTTTCGAGTGGAAAATTGGGCTGCGAACAATACATAGTAAAATGTGGAGCGCCAGGTTAATTGTTTTTCAGTCGATCATATCGATGACGTTGTGACGTACAAAGGTATAAACAAAATCATACCCATACATACCAAATGAATCGATTCTTAGTTCAATCTAATCGAGTAAAATGTGGCCATTAAGACAAAATATATATTCTCCAAAAATCATGTCGTCGCATAAATGTCGGTGAGTGTGCAATGCGTGTGTTGATTACATTTGTGACCGCATCGACGTCTAATGCTAATTGATGGGTCATTTAACATTACGTTTTCAACGGAGTAAGAGACAGACGACACCATTATAAAATTAATGCATTTGCTTTTGGACGATCGTATGCTTATTAGGCTCGTGCACAATTTAATATATGCATGTCTCCGTCTGACTCGTTGAGTTTTTGAGGCATTGACAATCCGGAAACCATTTTCGGTAGCTACTAGCCGCGCCGTGTTGTCATTTACGCCAAACGACCAAATCGACCAGATTTTTTCTGTCCATTCTGTTCTTTTTGTTTCGTGCGCAATTTTCATTTTTCTCATTTCAAGCAATTTGAATTTTGTTGTTGTTATACAAATACCTGTTGGCTATATCCAAATGTCATTAGCACCAAACCGAAATATTGATTTAGATCAGTTAATCTTGATGAAATATTTTAGTAATTACACGTTTCATGCTAGTCAATGAAAATTTCGTTTCGATTGAAAGTGCGTTATGAACTCATTCATCAAAACGTGATCCGCATGGTTCTGACTGGTTGTACTACTAGTGGTGCCGTTGCTGTGGAAATATTGCATTATTATGACAATTAATTGATGGTTGACCAGTGACCACTTGTCATTTGACAATAGTTCTGGTTAGCAAATGAAAACGTTTCGGTATTGCTATTTATATTCAAACTTAATAATATGGAACTAAAATTCAAATAATATTTTGCAATCATTCTACATAAAGCATTTTACCTCGATGCATATCATCTACCGATAAACACTCAGCATAGGAAGAGTCTATTAGCAGTGACGCTAATATATCCGACTCTTTTGAATAGATTTTCTCCGCAAATGTATTTGAGTGGTATTCGTCACGCATCACTCATCTACTGATCTTCCAAAAACAATAACAACCATTCTCTTAGTAGGTAATAATCCAAATTGTATCTCTGGTCCAGAGGTAGATAGAAATGCGGTTTATGACATACCATTTTCAGTATGCTTTTGTTCTGTTTAACATGTTGATGACGAAATCGCTAGCTACAGATAATCCCTTAACATGAATGCTACTAAGGATTATTTTCAAAATTCATAATCCCTCCTATAAAAATATATTCAAATTCGAAATTAAAACTTTATGATCAGTGCAATAAATCTATATTTACTGTTATTTTTATTGTTTCCATTTAAAATACGAAGTTTTGCTTTTTTTACCGGTGCAACCATACTGGAAAAATAACATTTCCAAGAAAAAATAAACAGAAATCCTCTATTGCAATCCGTCGACATGTGTTAAATACGTTTATTTATTACAAAATAGTTCACTTTGAAGCTTATTTTTTTTACAACCGGAATACAAATAAATCGATTCTAAATAAGCCTTAGACTTGAGTAAATGCATAAAAAAAAATTCCCTGTTCAAAATAAATTCGCTAGTACAATAAAGATTATAATAAATATTTTCAGAATGCCGTTAGCTGAAGTACAATAGAAAAATGCACAACAATAACTGTACCATAGAACAGTTATTTGTGTACATGTTTCAAGCCATTCAATTCTTATCATTTTGCAACTATTCGATGTCGTTGTTGAGCTAAAGATTTAAAAACAATCTATTGAAAATATAAAATTATGCGATCAATCTTGAATAAGAATACTATTTAATTTTAAACTGGTTCTGGTAAATTTTAAAATAAAAGCGTGCAAATTCATTCAGATATGGATAGTAGAGATTGAATTGATGTTTTTCTCAAATCCCTTCCAAACGGAGTTCAGGTGGAATGTGGCGATTCTACGTTTTCCAAAATTATACTCTTTCATATTGTTTCAATGTCAATACACATGTTTAATAAATCATGTAAAATATTGAATTAATACACGGATTTGTATTATTTTTCCATAATGAAATGGACAGAAACTATTTTTTGTATTTACATCGATTATTATCATCATTATTCGACTTTTACATAGTTTCTTGCACTTTTTCCAATGTTATAATAAAACAACAATTAATTGAAAATGATGATAAAGATCGTGTTTATCAGCGTTCAAATGTTATTTTCCATCAAATTTGTATGGGGTGTTTTTTGTATCATACAACAATTGGGTGAATTAAACGTAATGACAAATATTCATCGCTAGAATTTCAAACTCCATTCTATTTCTCTGTTCAACTGTTTTATTTCCTGATGAATCAGAGACATCTGAAGGCAAAATCGAGGGGAGAAATGCTTTCAACTGTTTCTAATAAGATCGAATGTGAAAAGTTCATATGGTTACATGTTGAACCGAGACCAGTCACAGCTTTTATTGTTCGAAGTTCGGCAAGCTTTTTAGAACAGTACAAAAAGCATTATTCCCCGTCGTTGGGTTTGTATTTTCTTCTCGCTTCGAAATGACGCAGCATGAATTTTAGTTTCAAGCTGAGCTTTCCTTTCGGCAACATATCTCAATGCTCTGCGCTATGCATACATACAAACAACATTGTGATAGTGGATAAAGTGTAAATTTTCGAAAAGATTTATGCGTCTAGTTCTGTGTTGTGCATGTGGTCTCATTCCTGAAAACGAGCTCAACTCAAACCATTTGAATTCCTGTTTCCTTTCAATTGCCAGCACATAGACTTGCTACTAATTCAAATTATAGAGTGAAATATATATATATAAATTGTATTTTCGACGAGATAAAAGTCTTGTGGAGCATCTCGTTTTTCATTTATTGTGTATTCTTCTCTCTGTTTTTGTCTCACATGTTATTTACAAAATTTCAACCAAATAGATAAAGGGAGTAAATTCTTGACATGGTTCGATTATTTATTTTGAAGTGAAATAAAATGATATTGCATCGAGCGTTTGCATTAACCACTGACAATAGTGGATTGCTTTCGACTTTCCACTATGTGAGACCATTTGACCGCCGACTTAACAAATGAATTGATTACATTTCATCCGGCAAAACAATTGGCAAAATGGCAAAGAGTATACACAGTGAACACTGTTCAATGCTTCCGAAAACTCGCCAACATTTGGATAGCATAAATTTAAGACTAAACAAATTTACTGAAAGATTTACTGATTACTTGGTCTGGATTAAGGCAGTAATATGTTCGATGTCCGTCAGTTGCAGTATCAACAAATTCAGACAGACGTTTCGCTTTTTAGCGAAATTAACGACTTACCCGAAATATCGATGTTTAATTGAAATGGAATTTAAGCATTTTGGCCGCTAACGCGTGAATTATTTTTCAATCAACTGGCCAGGGCTCTGTCAATGGTATTGACTCGATACCAATTCTCATTCTATCGACGTTTTTTTTCTACTTTTTTTTTGCTCAGATAGACAGAGAGAAAATCACAGCTTGATTTTGCGTATTCATTTTGCAGACAATTCGAATTGTGCTTCTTCTCGATGTGCCAACTTCACAGTCAATAGACGTGCAATTCAGTTCTCTCTTGGATGGATGTTTGGTTTGGTCGTTACTTTTTTCTCTCTCTCTCTCTCTCTCTCTCTCTTCCTATCTCTTTTTCTCTCTTTCTATCTTTCGTTTTTGTCGAAATAGACGTTTTTTTTCTTTATTCCTTTGGTTGGAAAAACATACAACCAAAATGAAACGGTCGATATGCTCATTCAGCAAACATGAAAAGAGCAGCAAACGAAGTGAGAAGCCTAAGAGAAAATCGGGTGAATAAAACACAGAACTGAAAGGGGGATGCAAGATGTGCACACGGACAAATAAAAAGCAATAAATTATGTTTTTTGACATTTCAACCAGTTCCGTTCGTTTATTTTCGTAGGGCTTTGTTTTGTACTATTGTTTAGCTCCCGTCGCTCTCTGTATCTCTCGCTCTCTCCCTCTCTCTCTCTCTCCAAATCTCTGGCTCACTTGGTCGTGTTCAGTCACAGTCATTCAGCTCTTCGTTTTATGGTTTGCTATTTTGAATTTGACGTTGTTCATTTTTATGCTGTTTCACAATTTCAACTTGAAATCTTCTCACAGCACCAGTTGTACACTGCCTTGTACAGGCACACGGTAAAATTGTCAACGATACAGTCGAATGGCAGGCATTCGAGAGTGGATTGCATTCTTTTACCTCGATGTTATTTTTTTTTTTTTTTTTTAGATTGTGTACACACAAAAATCACTTTAGATGCAAAATAGCAATGAATCCTCCGGTGGATCATGACATTATGAATTGTTAAAAGTTAACGTTATCACTTCATTTGCAATGCGATACACAAAAACAAAAGAAATGACAAATATACACTCACACACACATACACACAAACTCACACTCAGACACACGTCTCGATTGTTGGATGCGGTAGAAATTAATTTTGCTTTCATTTTGGCATTTTTATTGAATTAAATCACGCTGTACGTTTGTGCCCCGTATGCCAAACACACATCGGCTTTGATTTTTTTTTTTCAATTTGAAATAGAATCAACCAAGTCTTTGAACCAGGGACGTTGAAGTGGATGCAAATCAACGGGAAAAAAAACCATTGGATTGATTCGAAATCGAATTCACAGGTGCAGTTGGTTGGATTTTAATTGAAATTCGACCATAACATAAAATTTGGCAGACACTGTAATTGACACTAAACAAAGTCTCTATGGTCGAATTGAGTGTTTTAGTTTCATTTGAGTTTCTTACCTTTTTTCCAAAGCACATACAAATATATGGCAAACTGTGATCCATTTTAAAATGAGCACACCGAACGGGCATGCCATCGCCATGCCTTTTCATTTCCATTTTTACAAACAATCGGCATTAAAATCATGTGCGACAATTTATTGAGATTAAGAGAGTAAACTAATTGCGGTCGAAAATTCACGTAGCACCATTACATGATAATAATAACAACAACAAAAGCCGTTCTCTTTTGCCATGTGTTGGTAAAGAAAAGAAGTATACACATTACACACACACACATACAGAAAGAAGCAACAGCAACAACAAAAAAAGAGATGGGAAAAAGGAAACCAAAACCAAAACTCACTGTGTTGCCTGAAAACTGTGCGAACAGTTTGTACGGTGTGCGCCGGCTGTAGTATATTGTTTTTGCATTGGGCATGTTAAATACGGCATAATATTTTTGGGGGCATCCAAACAATATAAAGAGCAATCAATCATTTTGAACCGTTTTGAGTTCAGAGTTGCATTTGTTGAGCTGTGCCACAGCACAAGCATCATCGTTTGATTTCCGTACGGGGCTATGCTATACATTCCATATAAACACGATGAACAATTTGCACCAACTTACCATCACTTTTTTTTCGCACGACCCAAGTGTAGAGAGCGATTTCATTGATATATTGAACATAACAAAGAACAAACTCACTGAATTCAGAGAGTTCAAATGTACGTGCGTACCAAATAAATGATCAAACGAACGACGAGAAACAACAAATCTCGTCTCGAACGAGAGTACAGCATTCGAATCGATTAGATTGGGTTGCAATATCGATAGCCGGGGTGTTGATGTAATCATTTAAAAAGTATTTTCTTGATTGCCTTAGTTATTGAACAATTAGCACAACAGCATCAAAGTAATTCAAGTTCAATGAATCACTTCGGTATGCAAGCGGTAGGTCAAGGATTCAGTCAAAAACACCATCATTCGGCCATACATAGTTGTTGGTGTATTTTTCCGCGGCAAATTACTTAGAAAATGTAAAATGTAACACCTTTGCGAATTAGCACATTGTTTTTGGGGCGTATGTGTGTGTATGTGAGCTCGCGCATCGACCATAACTCTTTGGTTTTACAATGGGATTTGGGAACGTTAATTGCCTTTGCCGCAGCGCGAAGTATGCAGTAATTGTGAGCGAGAGAGAGAGAGAGAGAGAGAGCGAAAAAAAAATTAATGTCAACAAAAATCCAATTAAAAAACATGCTAATAAATTGCGCTTATTTTAATATCATTCGCGGTTCGTGCAGTTGTTCGTTTCCGAAATGCGAGAAAAAAAGCAACAGCAACAGCAGTAGCAGAAGCATCAGCCCAGCAACAACAGTAAAATCTGCTCCAAATTTCCTTCATTTCAGGGAAATGATAGCGCAACGAAACGCAGCCAAAAAGTTTTCCGTTCGCCTGCAATGTGTTTGAATTTAAAAGAATATTACGAAATATTGTACTATATTTTATGGGAAATGCATTTTAACTGGACTTGTTACAGTGCAACCGGAAACAATGGCAATGGATGCACTTAAATGGTTCCAGACTAGCGAATTTGTCGCTACACCATTTTCGATACCGGGCAAGTGCGATATTTACCATTTTCGCTCGACAAACTTTGTTCGAAACAACAAGCGTACACGATGTGTGCACGCAGTGGCAAAGAAACGTTATTTTTCGGCCAGTAGTTGTCGTTATTGAGTTGGTGTTGGTTTTAATGCAGTATAACTTTTAGCTCTCAATATCTCTTTCTCTCTGTTCCCCTAACAGTTCTGTATTGGCTTCCATTCAAGCCACTCGATTCTGTACTTGCATATACAGTAAATTACATATATTAGCATCTCATAAACGGTATATGTACTTTTGAACGAGAAAACAAGATTTTTGTCGATTTGCCACATAAAATCATGCATCGAAGTGCTTGAATCGGCTTGCATGTGACGTTTTGCAGTGCGATGCAGACATGCAAACAATCAACACATCTGGCGCGTACATAGAGGCCATGTACTGGATTTTATCAAGGCTCACACCACTCGCTCTCGTCCCGCATTCTGTGGTGCATGCAAATACTTCTAATTGAATATATGCGATTTACAGGACGCATCGATGAATGCGAATGTGTGTGAGTGTTGTATGCACGACGTATCCCTCTTCCATGCTCACTGCTTACAATGGCTCATGGTGTAACAAACATGGCTGTTGCTAGCACACCAATTGGAAGGGGCTCACCAATACACTTGCATCACATATCCATACACACTATTGTGTCGTGCTGCTGTGGATTTTTTTTTTGTGTGTGCTTGCGTTCGGTGCTGTCTTTGAGTTTGACACATGCGTACGATGACGATGTCGAAGTGCATACAACGACATTGCATGCTCTCGCTCGCTCCATCTATCTGGCCTATGTGACTAGCGCGCACTAGCGCAATTTCAAGCGATAGATACTTTTGGTACTGTGATATTTTCGCCGAAAAACCGAGATTGCTCGTTTGTCTGAGTGGCCGTTTTTGCATACTATATATATATATTCGTGGGTAGAGCTCGGCATATATTGGAATAAGGATGCCATGGTGTGTTTTTCACTTCACTTCACTTAGACTAGCATTCTCTCGGTGCGGATGCTATTCCATACACAACGGAGAAGAATTGTGTGTGAAATTTTGTCGGTTGCTTTTGGTTTTTGGTTGCGTCAAATGCGTGCGCAGAAATTCACATTGAAGATTTGCATTGAAAATGTAGTGAAATCGACTCGATTTCTTTGTCTATTTTGTTGGGAACCAACCAAAAAAAAACCAGCGATTGCTGCTGTTGTGATGCTGAATGCTGTTTGCTGTTGGTTAAAAGATGTTGGAATGAGATTCATGTTATGCACAGAAAACACATTATACGACCACACTGCAGCCGAACACACACACAGAGGCACAAACAGAAGAAAAAAACAACATTCAGCCGAGATAAAGGCACTGAGAGATAGAGAGTAGAAGAAAAAAGAAGCAGCAGCACAAGCAGTCAACCAAACACAACTATGAACATGCCGAAAGAAGTGAAAAACAAACGACGAACAACATAAATTTGCTGAAAACGAAAAATCTTTTGCGCTTTTGTTTGGAATGTGCCTTTTATACCGGGGGGTTTTTGTGAATGGATCCGGATTTTAAATGTAAATCGAGCTGTGCCTGTACATTATGCAGTCATACGCATACGAAATGGAAATGGTTTCGACACATCCAAAACCATCACATTATGGGTAGGTGTGCATATAAACAATGCACGGCGAATAGAATGAGAACATGGAATCAGCCTTTTATCAAGGCTCAACGAAATACAAATTAAAATTAAATGCTTTCCGTACAAACAGTTAATGTAAAACGGAACAGAGCCACCCTCAAAAGAGCCGCTCCACATCATTTGCCATTCACCAGCAGCAGCACAGCCGATTTCGGCTTTTTTGTGCACTAGAAGATTGGCCTTCCGGGTGAATTTGGTGTGTGTTTTTGTTGAATGTAACCCTGTTCCCTGGATGTGGAAGCAACAAGAGCAATAAAAATAAATATAAAAATAGCTTAGGTTCATCGGTGCAAGAGCACGTATTTTTTTGTTTTTTACTTTACTGACTTTAAGATTATTGTTTCGCATTGCATTCATTTGGATGCTTAAACATGATATTTCATTTGAAAAATGGATTTTGATATTTTGAACATTTTTGAATTTAAAATTTAAAAAAAAAACAACATTTGTATATATATTTTACGCACACACACACACTGAAACTCATACACGAGACAGATGTAAATGTAAATGAGAAACGCGCGGCCACAGTCCGATCACGATGAAAACGAGTAATTATGAAATTTATTTCTAGCAATTGTTAGGCCCCGTTATCATTATCTTTAGCATAACATTTTAATTTATGGCCATGTATTTGGTTTAAATTGTTTTGTTGCCATTATGATTGTTATTGTTTATCATTGGAATTCAGCTATGGATTTTACTAAAATGTGAATGACCATATAAGGTGGTTGGTGTGCCAATGTCCATTGTTCACAATCGGGCAACAGAATAAGCCCATTTTGTATTGCTTCGCTCGGGGGGGGAGACGGAATGGTAATATATTACGATATGATTAACGGAACATTTTGTTTGTTTGAATATATTGTGTGCAGTGTACATGTGTGTTTGTGTTTGTGTGCGGTATTTTTCATCTGTGCATTTCATATGGCTTCATTTCGAATTGCAGAAGCTATCATCCATAAAAATAATAATAAAATTAAATACGTTAAATACACATTCGGCAAAAGTTAAGCACTGCATTCACTCTGGCTGAATATTGAATGAGCCCAAATGCCATACTTCCACTGTGCACTCTCGATGCACCGTATACGGAATTGTATGTGTCTTCCGATTCCGAGTGACTGCACTCCGATTTTTATCTATTGAATAATTTTGCCGTTTAAGCGTTGACTTTTTACTGCACTGGAAGATGCTTTAACTAAGGTCGCTTTAGTCAGCAACGAATTTTCATTACATTCCATCCGAACAGAAACTCATCATTTGAAAACTTTTGCTGCACAATCGTGTAGTTTTTGTGTTTTTCTTTCTGCTTGAAAGTTAAAAAATATAATCAAGTTGCTAAAATTCGCACGCCTATGCATCCATTTTCATATAAACTGGTGTATGATATTACACTTCAGCAGCTTCCAGTTTATGGTTTGCATTTGGATTCAGTTCACTCAACTCGGCGATTCATGTAACACTTTTTGTGAGTATGTGTGTGTGTGTGTGTGGGTGTGGGTGATGGCTGCACACAACGGCACAAAACGGCACACAAAGATTTATTTCAATTATTTTTGATATCCCCGGTCAAAGGTAACCGAGGAGAGAGATAGAAAGAGGACGGTGTCATATTACTGCATACCGAGTATAATCATTTCGTGTTTACTGCAAATAAATAAACGAAATGCGAACAAGTGAGAAAGAGATCGAGTTGAGGTCCTTTGGACGTTTAATTCGGTGACGTGATACGTCAACCGATTAACTTTAAGTGTGTGAGAAAATTAAAGTACTATCAACATGAAATGCCACAACCATTTGTTACCTATCTCGTAACCATCGCCGGACTCTCATCGTTATTTAGTTTGTGTGTGTGTAATATTTTATTTATTTAGGTTGTATGTGGCATTACGCGTAACTTGATTTACCTGAATTCGGTACTACACAAATATATTACAAATAATAATAATCAATTTGCGTATTTAAATAAATATTCGAGCACCAAACAAGCTTGCCGAATCATCTATCTCTGTGTGTGTGTGTGTCATGAAAAATAATCTCGGTAATTACGGTCACCGAACCGACTAAAGTTTCACCAAAAAACCATTTAAAATTGAAGGCAAAATGCAACAATGTTACCCGAAAATTCCATTTTTACCCATTATTCATTTGTTTGCATTTATTTATACGGTCGGCAAAACTGCGGTTTAACGGTGCGCGCTACGGATTTTTTTTCTCTATCTCTATTCAGCCCCGTGCGCTGGTTTGCATCGTGTCGCTCAACATTTATTCCATTGTAAACGAACCGAGTCCTTGATGCATTTTAATTTTAGGTTTCATTAAATATTTAAATGGTAACAATTTAACAGTAAAATGTGTGCAAGTGTAAGTTTTATGCCAAAACCGAAAAATAAAAATTCTGTGATTAAAACTTCCATTTGAGTTCGTTAGTCGGATAAATTGGTTGATTGTTGAAAATGGGTTGAAATGTGTGTAGTGTGTGTGTGTGGAGTAGCTGGTGAAGCGCGTGCTGCGATTGCTGCAGAGTGGGTGGAAACAATTCGTTAATCGAATCAATTTATTGCCGGCACACAATTTAGGTGATGTCCATGTCGATGAAATTAATATGAAATTCAACTTGAACATGAGATAAATTTTCATCGTTATGCCTTGGAAATTGAAAAAAAAGAAAAATACACACAGGGATAGGAAATAAAGTTAAAAAAAAAACATCACATGGCAGAGTGAAAACGCGAAAACGGCGAAAAGAGGAGATTTCCACGGGAAATTGAAACATCGAAATTTGTTGCAGTGCAAATGGTGTGCGCGTAACAACGACAACGACGACGTTTTCTTCTCGATTCTCATATCGCAATCATGAGAATGGATAAAATACGGGGTTTTCCTCAAACTCACTAATCGTAGTCACACACTTGACTTGCTTTGATTGCGATTGTGATTGCCATACGATTTGAGCTTATAGTTCTTTTCTCGTTAATACATAATCCACACCATAAAGGAACCGAACACAAGGATGCTGTTGCTACTTGATTGTATATAAATGAGTATGGCAGTGAACAGCAGCATCAGCAGCATCAACAGCAGCAGAATCAGCATCGTCATATCAAGTGTAGTGGTTCTGTGTGCTCCAATCTAAAAGCGTTGGGATAAAATTCGTATAAATCGTTTATTTGCGAGCGCTTCTCAATATAGCACATCTATACATATACGCTTCGCTTATATTTTGACCTAGACGCCAAAAATATATGTACGAGGCGCACAAAGTACATGAATGAACGAGAGACCGACAGCGAGGAATGAGAAAGAGAGAGGGAGAAAGACAGAGAGCGATTGAACGAGTGTGTATGCATATAACATTGGGTGAGTGTACAAAAGGATAGTATGCCGAAAAATATTTTTCGAGTAATCAAACGGAGCTCAACTGACTAGCAAACAAGAGTCGAGTGTGTGAGCCAATTCTCTACCGTGCTTCAGTTGGGCACGACACAAACAGTAGCACAGACGATTTTGATTCTGTCGCTCAGCATCATTCGTTGTTGTGTTCTCTTCGATGTTGCAGTGCTGTGAATACGAACATCGAGCATCGATTCACAGACAAAGAGTTAGCGCGTCAAAAAGAAAACAAAAAAAGCAAAAATAAATTAAAATTTATTCACATTGGCAAAGTGAAGAGCGAAAACGAAAAGAAGCAGTTAAAATTGTTCAAAAATCAAGGGTACACAAGGCATCCACGGCAACGACAATAGCAATCGCATTTCAACCATTAGTAACAGTCAGCCGAGCAGTAAACACTTGCCAACCGATAAACACGCACATCACATTCTGGTGGGATTTTCGTGTGACAGCCTAAAACGTTCACGGTACTCGACCATTTCCATTCACAATTTTATATGTACATATATGTATCTGTGTGGTATTTTTCGCACAACAAAAACTCGTGTTATTTTTATTTATTTATTTGTTTTGCTTCGACGAGATTGGACTATCAACGGTTTTCCATAATCGTGGCAAACATTGGCACAGCATCGGTGGTGGGCATCGGTACATACAATTCGTGATGGTGTGTGTTCGTTTCGCGCTAACAACATTTCGATTCCGTGCAATAAATTCGCTTCAACAAGAGCAAGTGATATCAACGAACCTAAAAGAGCTGAGATTATCGCAGCACGATACAGGCAACACATCGCAGTTCGAGAGGCAAAAGACGACAGCAAAACCAACCGAAAACAAAAATTAATCATTGCCATCATCACCGTTGTTCTTTTGTGACATTCGTATATTCTAATGACATTGTTTATTGACGTCTTGAGAGCTAACAAACAAAATCAAATCCATTTTTTCGCTCTCTCTCTCTCTCTCTCTCTTCCTCTTTTTCTCTTTCTCTTTTTCTCGATTTCTTTTTATTTTGCCGTTTGCCAATTGGCGAACCACCGACAGGGAAACCAACAAACAGCAGACACGAAATGTGTCGTTGTCGTGATGATATACGGGAAAAACCGCACCCCAACTCATCTTTGTGCAAGACGATGAAAGGAACACTTTGCAGATGAAACACACAAGCTGCGAAAATTGAACATAGCAGCAGCAGCAGCAGCAGCAGCAGCAGCAGCAGCAACAACAACAGCAACAGCAACGGCAATGGAAATAGTAGCAGCCATCCCAACGCGTTCTCAATACAAACACGGAATTAACAGTAGCAGCAAACATTTTTAGCGCGACACAAATACGAGAGAGAGCCACAGGAAAAGGTTCGTTGTACCACCATTCGTACGTATAGATTTTTATGGCGAACATAAGCAGCAGCAACAGCAGCAACAGCAAAATCGGCAGCAGCAACATCGCCAGTTTAAATATTTACTCGTGGACGCATCGAGCAGGAGAGGCAGAGATAGAGCGAAGCGATTGAATGTGTACGCGAGTACGACAAGAATTTAAACATGTAGTCAAACATTTTTGGTAGTTCGGTTTTTGTGTTCGGGGCAAAGAAAAAAACTTCAAGGAAATGTTTCGTACAATAATTTCGCGTTTCGATCGTGTTAAGCATCGGCGTTCATCGCGCGCGCGACACACACTGTGAAAGTGCTATGGCTGTTTGTTTTATTCTGTGTTGCTCTCGGTTTTTTCGGGTGGCGAAAAGGCAATTTTTGCCAAAGCATCGTACCGTTAATTCAATACCCAAAACACCAGCGCATAAAATAGATAGGAAAATATTTTTTTGTTCGGATTGTCTAGTGGTGTGTTGCGCCAGTCAAGGGAAAGATCGAAGACACGGCCAAAGCAAACGAGTGAGCGCGCGGTTTTTGTTGTGTTGTCGATGATTTTCGGAAAAGTGTTGAAAATGTAGCATTTAATAACAATCAATAATCAGTAATAATGATGTTGCGGTGCGGCTGTGAGTTCAATAACAAGTGTAGACGCCTGTAACGAACTAATGTTTCGTTGTTGTACATCCGTGATAGAGACACCAAACGTAATTCGGGGAGCGAAAGCAAAGTTACACATCGCAAACAAAGGAAATTACAATTTTCCTGGTTTTCTCTGCATCTTGATCGATTTGCGCTCATTTTCACCAAAAATTATGGGCCTATCTGTCTGATACTCACACCCAAAGAGATAGAGAAACAACAAAATAAATACTGGGAATTTTGTGGTGGCACATAAAAAAGACGTTGGCTTTTAATAGTTAATTAATTAATGCTCATTATTTATATGTTTTCATTTGTTTGCTGTATTCATTAGACCCGCATTGCCAGCCACGGCCCAAAAACACCAATGAAGATACCAACGTCGAAATCGTTTTCACCAAGTTTTTGTCTGTGTCCGCGCGCGCGCGCGCGTCTATTACACGTATTTTTCCGCCCCCGTTAAAGTTAAATAGAATAGAATGATTCTAATTAATTATATTCATTTGTTGCGGATTACTGGTTCTTATCAATCTTAAGCTGTGTGCTGTTTAATTAGCATTATTAATTTTCAAATCTATGGGCATTAAATCAAAGCGTGCGCGAATTCCAATTCACAGATTTCATCGGTTGTGATTCACTTTTATGTCATTTTTTTGTTTGTTTGTTTGTTTGTTTGTTCGATTGTACAATCGAAATGGAATTGAAATTCATTCGGAAACAAATCTTGACAAAACGAATCAACTTTTAAGTTGATTCGACAATTGGTAAATGTTTATCTCTTAAAAGTTTTCGTGTTAACGGTTGAAATCGAGCTGGCTTTTGATTGGCTAACATTTTAATAATTCAACTTTAGTTCAACAGCTATAAAGCCAAAGCTAACGTGTTCAACAGTTTCAAGAACGTCCAGACCACATCATAAATTATGCAGACACAACAAAACATACACACACACACATACAAAACCAAGAATTGAAAATGGATAAATGAAATTGATTGAGTGCAAAAGTTTGCACTTGTTCATTTTTCCGTAACATGGTGCATGCAATCCAACATCGATTGTTTATCTATTTTTCAATATTCCCTTGAGTATATTTTATCCAGTTTCGTGCTGATACTTTCCGGATTTGCACGTTCATCATTTGTCTCATGGAATTGGCCATTCCTAAAATGGTATTTTTCGTTTCGGTTTTGGTTTTTGTTTTTGGTTTTATTTAAATGGCAGCTTTACACTAAAATTAATGAAATTTGTTGCAAAATTTTAACCACAAACATAATAATTTATTGTCGCACATAAATAATAATATGCAAATTACTTTTCAACAGCTTTTTACCAAATGGATTTTGCAGCATTAACAATGGCATTTCGAGACAGTTATAAATTCATCATTTGGCGATTTTTGATGTTCGGACAGAGAATTTCTGATTTTTCAGAATTTTCCAACACCACACACTCCTGCGTGACCTACCCTGTAGTTCCGGGCTTTTGTTGTAATACAGAATATTAATTTTCTATCAGAAGCTCGTCTCTACAGGTATCTCACAGGGTAGAAAAAATCATCGATGGTCATTTTTCATCATTTGAACATTTTTTGATTTTCACATTTTTACACCAAATAAAATAGAATAAAATTCAATTTTTGCCATTAAATTAATAAAAATGACATTATGAGATGATAAATGAAAGTTGTTATTTTATCGATTGTCTTGAGTTATGTTCTTATTGAAAAATAGAAAGCTAAAGTCCGAATTTCTAAGCAAAAATAAATCTATATTTCCAAGCATTTTCAACATTGTTTTTATTATTTTTCTCAAACTTGAGCAAATACACCCATTTTGAAGTGTGACTACAATCTCAAAATTAATGACCGTCAAATAAAGAGTGCCATTTTAAATTGATGCTTGTCATTGGGTTGAATAGCAACCACTTAATCAATTTGCTTTTTGCATGAGAAAACATATCAGCATATCACATGCACACACCTCGATGTCTTAAGCAACTGTAGATCAAATTATGGAGCATAATTTGGAAGGTAATTTAAGAGATTAGTTGAAGAAGCACGTAGCTGAACGAGTAGCTTGTGTTTCAAATGAGTTGTGGAAATAATGTTCTTAACTTCACTTCACATGAAGGGTCACCTTTTAAAGTTCTCTTCATATGTGAGGGTGTGTATCATATGGAATCGAATCAGCATCAAACCGTGAGGATTGAAAGCATTCGTTGAAAAGCTGAATAAACGTTTTGAAAGTTAAATCACACATTTAAACAATATTCATTTTTACAAAACATTTTATTTTGACATGGGAAGTTCAAACAAAAAATTTGTTCACAAGTTTAGAACAACGTGGTTCGTGTCTTGGTTACAGTTGGACGCTTTGAAGCACCTGGTTTGGTGCCTCAGCTGGAGAAAGTGTGACAACGAGATGTCACTACTGTGCAATCAAAGGAATACAGTGTATCCATTGGTTCCCAGGTCACATTTACAATTTTTTTTTCCCGCAAAATTCTATCCACTAAACAGGACAATTATTCTATATTGCAAATGGATTTATTGGGAGACATGGTCGATGTATTTGATTTGATGGAAAAAGTTAATTAAACTGAAATTAATCGTAAATGAAAATTTGATTTTCACATTGCAAGCTGTGACAACTGCATGTGGTTCAATTTTCTTTCATGCTGTTCCGAGCCGAAATGAGTGGTGATCAGTTGAACTCGAAATGGAAAATGTTTGAAACGAGAGCATTAGTATAGCAGTCATAGCGCCCAAGTTTCGTTCTTTCATCACATTGTTTGCTGCACTGTTGCATTAGATTTCGTTTCAATTTTTCTTGCGAAATTGCAATTTAGATTACATTACGCGCTTTTTTCGCTTTATTTTAGATTGTTGGCAAAAATAAATTCAGCACAGTCAAGCGAAATGCTTGGAAAATGGAAAAAAGCAGTTTCTTGTATGAATAAAAAAAAAGAAGAAATGGTATGGAGCAAAAAAAAAGGGCGAAAAAAAGAGAAGAATTGACAACAGAATGGTTGGATATGGAAAAAAAAGAAGACAAGCACAAACAAACGCACACAAACAACGTAAGCCAGTGTAAGCAGGCTAAAGAACAACGAAAAATCGAGTGAGAGAGAAAGAGAGAAATCACAAACACACAGCATTAAGCCGCTACGCGCGCTGATATTGGTTCTTTACAAGTCATTTTGATTAATGATACATCACCGGCTGGAAGTTTCACATCGCTGAAAATTATAACATGGGGTTCTATCTTAACAAACACACAGTGTACCGTACATACACAAGCCATACACCATCGGCATTATGCTGAGAGCTGAAAAGATCGAAAGAACCCATACATATCGACAATGTAGTGAACAGTCAATGGCAACAGCAACAGCAAACTGTAACAACAAAGGAAGAAATGTTTTCGAGAAGAGAAAAAAAAAACGAGCAAAGAGAACTTTTCTCTTTTGATATGCATGCATGAAAGTGTATGGTTTGACGTCAGTCGACAGACACATGCGTATGGTTTCGATGTATCAGGGTAGCCAAAAATGGTACTCTCTCACTCAACGAAAGGCATTTTGAATTGCGCGCGTAAGTAACTCAAATTGATGTACTTTCGATTGCGATTTTGTTTGCACAACTTATTGCATTCACAAGCCCGACAAGTAAATCCACCATTTTCTTTCCCAACGAAAGACGGTCGAATGTTAGATTTGGCACCCCAATCAATGGCCTGAAACCATTGAGCTACGCTCAGTGAGCATTTAATATGAATAGTTTTCTCTTGCACCCTTCGTACAAGCCCACAAATATTGAAGTGCTACAGCAACAAAATCATATTTTTTTGTATTATTTTTCCTTCCTTCATGTCAAGGGTTTGATGCGTCGACATCTTGAGTTAGATATTCGAGGAAAACGTTCAATTAAACAAACAACATGAAATGAAGACATCCGAAAATGTTGATCAATTTATTTTACCTTTAATTAGCAATGAATGTTCACTTTTTGGAATGAATCAAGTTAAAGTTTTTCGCATTGTTGTGAACAGCAGTATTGATCTAGTCTTCAATGTTCAGTCAGTATCTTGTTTCCGTTTTGTTCTAGATTCGATTACAGCTTTGTTATTTGAATTACATGCTTAAACGTAAAGCACATAGAAACGAGTCCAAATGACGGCTATTCAAATACCGTATTTGTCTTTAACAAACTGTTTTTTTTCCACAATGTATCGAACGGCATCGGCAAATACCGAAAAAAAACCAAGCTGATTGTTTACATTCTGCCACGCAAATTGCAAGTCATCCGAAATTAGTTTGCTTTAGCAGCAGCACGCAGCATGTTCGGAATCCTGACAAATTTTTCTACATTTTTATTCACAAAATCATGTTGTGTTCTGCTATTCGGCTGTTCTCTCAAGTGAATACAATCGAATTTCTTCCTTATAGTTTTTTTTTTCGTCTGAAGTTTTTGTTGTTGGGTGAAATGAGCCGACAATTATACGCCATGTACCTAAGCTAAATGTGGTGTTTGTTCTCAACAGAAAACAAAAATGTGCAAAATCAAAGTCATTAATGTGTAAGTTATTGGAGTGCGATTTTCATCGAATTTTCAGCATTTTGCCATAGAATTTCGTTTCAGTATTTTTGGTATTTTGTTTTTCTTTTTCATTCATTCAGCAAATTGTATTTTTTTTTATTTCAAAAGAAAAGAGCGGTCACGAAATGAATAGTTCCTGGAAATTAAAATCCAAATCCATTCTTCATTGGTCTCTGGCCTGATTTTTTCCTTTTAGACATTCCATTCCTCACATTGTTTAACATTTGGTTTGTATTATTTGGTTCGTTTTTTGATTCTGTCATGAGTATGACGAGGGTTGATTGTGCATACGCACACACACTTTTGAAGTGATGCGTGCATCAAGCTGTGGAAACCATATTTTTGGTATATTTTTGGAGCTCAACGATAAAAAAAACCGTGTATTTATGAATAAATTCGTTTGGTTATGAAATAGATAGAATGAAAATTTCAACGAGGCGACAGCATGTTGACGATGGCTGATGTTATTTTAACATGCATTTTTTCCCGTCCTTTTGTTATCCCGTTTTCCATTCTCCTCTTTTCATGTATTTTTTTTGTTCATGATTTTTTTTCTCCTATTCTACCCTCGATGGTTGTTGTTTGGTGTTGTGCTATTGTTATGGCATCGTCTTCCATGCGAATACTGTGTAAAACCGTTTCGGGGAGGGGCATTCAAAAATGGCCGACTTTTAATGCTCTAATAACAGCACATTGCGTATATTAAAGCGTTGCTTCGCTTATTTTTTTTTTAATTATTTTAATAGAAGTAAATAAAGCGTGCAACATATGATAAGATAAACAAGCGTGTAAAGGAATACATTGTGTGGTTGTTTGCTTGTGTGCCGCACATCCATGCTTCGTTGACATGAACATGAGCAAAATGCGCGTTGTCAATTCGGTTCGTTAATCAATGAACACTCGAGTGCATTTTGGAAATGCCAAAAATTCAATTGATCAGTGAGTTGAGTGAGCATTCAGCTCATTAGAATCAATTTATGGGCCTCCATTTCGACAGAGCATTCCAAGTGACATTGCTGCGGGTTGGAAATCAACCATTATATAACAAGCCTCTTACCAAACGATCGTATGTTAGTAAAATTCAATCACTCCAAAAAAAAAGGATTGAATCGGAATCTTTTTTCTATGCTTCTTCAGTTCGTTGGTTCTGCTCTAATCAGTGTTTCAATAGATGTGTTTTCGATAAAAAATAACTTTTTTTTATCGAAAATCAACCAAAAAAATCAACTTGCTGCTAGATAAAAACACACCCGTGGAAAAAAATGCGCCTTCAAATACACTCACACACAATGCGTGAAATGTACGCAATGCTAACAAAAGCAAGATCAAAAATAGACAAAAATATCGAGAGAGAAAAAAAACACTGTATGTTCGAGCTGTAAGCATAGAACGAGTGACATATCATTTATAACTGTCAGCAACGTTAATATACACTGAAGTAGAGTTGAGTTGAAAACCAAATCCAATATAATATGACATACTTTATATTATTTTTCTTTTTTTTTCTTTTTTTTCTCTCGATTTTATTCGGATTTTTGTTTGAGAGAAGTTTTACAGCGCTTGGTGCTCAATTTGAGTGGTTTGACACAAGGTTCTGTTTGTGAGCCAACGAAAACATTTATTGTATACGCCTGTCTTGCCATTTTTATTCTGATGTCAGCGAAGAGTGAGGGAGAGAGAGAAAATCATATAGCAAAAATGCTGACGAATAAAATCGAAAATTTATACAGAGTCTCGTTTACTTGATTTGCTTCCATTCCCCATATTTCCCGATAGGCTTACAACAACGACACATTCGACAGCAAAACAAAAAAAAAGTTGAACATGTGAAAATAACAATTTGTTCACTTTTTTCTTTTGTCAGCCGAATTTTTTGTTGCGTAAATGTGTCAAATATCATGTTTTGACGAGAATGTGAATAAATTTTATTTATTGAATTTGAATTTGATAGAACATTCGATAGAGAGAAAGGTATCAGTGCGGTATTTTAAATGTTTATTTTGTTTTTGTTTGGGATTTGAAGTGTAGACTTCTTTGGATTTCTTACCAATTCATAGCAAGTCATTGAAATGTTTGAGTTGCTAAAACAAAGGCTTCATAGTTTCATGGCGGCACGCAAAGGCGTCAGCTTCACTCTGTCCGACTATTATTAGGCTCTCTTTGTTGGTCAATTCTCTTTGGCACTGTATTCATGGACAACCGGACGAAAGTGTCTTGTGCGTCTCGTCATGATTAGTGTTGTATGCGACTGACGCTGCTTGCTCATCCAAAGCTGTTGTTCTGTTTATTGATTACTCCTTTGAGACATCGGCATTGTTAAATGTTCATCAGTAAAACTGCCACCGGTCTTCGGGCGAACCAACACACAAAATCCCACAGAGAATCAAAGTCTTTTTCTTTTGCATTTCGATTTTGTTTACTGATCTTTTTTTGTTGTAATTCGTGCAACAAATGATGCGCCATCACAAAGTTAGAATAATAAATGCATTTATATGTTTATTTACTAGAAAATAAGAAAGAAATATTGATATTTAATAATAAGAAAATTTTAAAATCTGCAACGAATGAATTTCGAAGTGAGAATGAACAATGAACATTGGTCTCTGGAGATCGATACCAAGCTACTTTGATATGAATGATTTAAAATGGTGTTTTGATTTGAGTTTGATGTTCAAAACCTCAATTATAAACGCCAATTTTACTTCAATCGAGTGTTTTGTCAAAATAAACTCTCATTGAAATTGATTTATCGAGTGTCTGAATGAAATTGTTTCGGTTAATTTTTTTTTTTTTTTTTGTCATGATCATCAATTCATTTGAGCGTTTGAGCATTCGAGATTCGATTATTAAGAGCTAAAAGGCATGATTCTGGTATTTTGCTAAATTTCTTTAAAAGAATCCATTGGCCGTTACGGCCATCAAACTTGTAATTTATTCAATAAAATGCCAGACAGCTGACAACGCGAAAAAAAAGATCCGAAAAGAGGTCTTATTAGGAAAACGAAGGAGAAAAACGAATATTTTAGCTGAACGTACGAAAAATAAGAATAAAAGAAGTTCATCGTTCACACACACACACACACACACGCATAATGAATGCGATATCGTATTGTGTTCATTAAGAACGGATTGAAAAAACTGCCAGAAAACTATCATCAAAACACAATTAATCATTCAAACGAAAGACGACTACGAAAACAATAATACAACGCCAAAATATTGTTGCGTACGAAAGAAAACGAATAAAAAAATGGATATTTGACATAAATGAATATTTAAAAAAAGGAGAGAGAAAAAAAGCAACACACATCGCTGGAATATCACACCAGGAACAACAAAAAATCGTTTAGTGATTATGGTCAATCTATTCGGTAGTGAAGTCAGGGCGATTCCAATTTGTTTCAATCCGTCAAAACATATTCCAAACATATGAATTACGATCAGCGAAAAGAGTAAAATGAAGCGAAACACGAGACATGGAATAATAAACATTGAAAATTAATATATAATTTTTCGAAAACAATGTCCAGTGAGGATGGTGCAGAAGCAGCATGCCATAGTTCAGTTGTTCAACATAAGATTTATAAAAATGTGTTCTTTTTCATAAATAATGAGCAATAATATTGAGTTATTAAAAAGTGATAAATCATATTTTTTTTTGGTACAGTTATTTAAACGTGTAACAACTAGAAATTAGAATGCAATGAATCACAATACGCCTCATATGCTACTCCTTGTAATATGATAATCTCGTTCATTCTTTAGTAGATTTCGAACATTTTCTAATTGTTTTATGGATGATTCGATATTAACGGTATCTTTTGTACTGCTCATAGGTATCTATATGGATTACATGGATTACATTGATCACTTCAATACATGGACTTGAGTCATTAACGTTCGTCATCAACACTCTTTACTATACTAACAACCCTTTTTGAAGGTGTGATTTCGTATATCCAAAGAGATAATGACGCGCATCACATTTTACTGACCAATTCATATTGTGAATTCAGATCTATCAAACCACGTGAAAATTGCCATACAAGACGATAAGAGAAATTTATAAGCGTCCGATTCGCAATATCCCAATGAAATTGAAATGGACGTTTGTTTAGACAGTTTTTGGTTGTCCTCGTCCTCCTTTGCTCGCACATTTTAGAGCGTACACCAAATCTTCGTTGGTCGTTTATGAGTTTCTCTAACAAGAACAGTACATAAGCTCAACATTTGAACTTCAATCAAGGTATTGAAAGCTTTGCATGGTAAAAGAGCTGTGAAAGTCAAATAAACAGCTCACAAAATATTTTCCACGAAGGTGAAATTCTGCATTACAATGAAATATGAAAATTCGCAATAGCACTTGGCCTTGATAAGCAAACTGGAATGTTCAACATGCGATTGAAGGTGAAACATGGATGATTGCGTTCCGGAAATTAAACAAAAATATGAATTCAACGCAAAATAAGTTGCAAGCAGCGCGTTGTTTCTGGTAAACGAAAGGAAAAACCAACTGTGTCGACGTAAACTTCTTGATCCTGACATGAATAACTGTCTACTGTAAAATAATCATTATTCATAACGTGTTGCCTTTCACACACATACACACACACAAACAGTTTGTTTAATAATGTTTCATGTTTTTTGTTCTTCAAATATTGTGTAAAGAAGCGAAAGAAAAGTGTATAAAGACCATGCGCTAGGCAAAGTCAATGAAAGTTTCTAATTTTGTTTGCATTTGTGACGCAAAACATCAACTCAACACAAAATAAAATAAATTATTTTTATTTATATTGAGACTGAGACTCGCAGTCACTCGCCATTGGCAGTAGTTCATTAAGTGAACAAGTTTCACCGCTTTGAATACAATAAGCCCATAAAATTATTATTCATTTGATACAGAAAAAAATGAAGATTTATTGTAAAACCGAATTACGTATCAATTTATGAAAGCGGCATGAGCAGGACACAAGACACCGCAAATGGGCTTACATTTAATCTGAATTAAAAGCTGCCAATGTGTTTGTTAAAAAAACAATTAAGGCTATGGAATCGTTAAAATGATAATGTTTACAGAAATATGTTCAAAATTAGAACTGTGTCAACGATAGGTAGAGAAAGAGAACATTTCGATACACATTTAAATCGGAAAATGATTCTTTTTGAAGATTTACTGAAAATGAGAACTATTCCCATTTATCAAATAATAGTAAAAGTCTGTTCATTGCAGTTCTCAAGAACTATGAAAATGGCAATCAGAAGAAAATAGCTCTAATTTCAAGAGCCAATATTTGGAAATGCATACAAAGCGGCAATTTATGCGGGGACATCATCCGAACCACGTTTCAAATACAATGTTCAAGCAACAAACTGACGGTCAAAGTGGCTTCGGCGAAGAGACGAACAAAGTAAGGAAAAATGCATGCACATTGATATCGAAAAACTTGAAATTACCGAAAGTGAACAGTGAAACACACAGCGTCGCCGTTCGTAAAATTAGAGATTTGCAGCAGAGCAAGAAAGAGAGAGGGAGGGAGAGCGACGGGAGTGTAACAATACACAGGCCGAGTTTGATTAATGATTTTCGTTTGCTATAAGACACACATCTACACAAAAGATCTGAAAAGTATTTAACTTAGATTCTTTGAGCGTTGTTCAGCCAATTCTTTTCTTTCTTTTATACGCTTTCTTTTCTGTTGTAATCGACGTACACTTTTTTTTCGGGTATGTGCTTTACTGGGCCTTTTTTCATCTATTTTGTCCGTATAGGTTTTTTTTGTGTGTGAGGCTACGCAAAAAGAATTCATTTCGGAGAAAATGCTAAAAAAATATTCAATCGATTTCTTCACTGTTGCAGAATTTTTCAGCTGGATAGAGAATGTAATATAATACCAACAGCATTTCGAAATTTGGTTAATAAAATTAGTGAAACCATAAAAAAGCGACAGGCTAATCCAATATATTCGTTTAATTAAAAGTTTAACGAAAAACAATGGACTGCAAACTACGCTGTGGCTGGACATTTTCAAAGCTCAAACTAAACATTTCCAAAAAATAGTATTCATCGCCGAAAATATATACTAGTTTTTAACACTGTCTAGCCCATCGCAGCACTTCCCAATGAAAATTGTGAATTATTGTCAAGTCATTTTCATTCAAAATACACAAACAAAAAAAGTGGCTTAACCAAAGACTAGGTTTGAATAATTCAATTATGAGTGAAAAGCAGCGGCAACGACACAAAATTTCAATTCAAAAGAGAAATTGAAACTGCATCAAGTAAAGTCGAGCCGCCACTATTTTGGTCAGACGATCAATATATTCGTTGTGTGGCATTGGAACATGAAATAAAAGGGATAAATTGATTATTATGTGAAATGGAACAAAAGTACAGCAAACAAATAACGTGTATAACGATGTCGATAGTAAATGTTCCAAAACGGTTAAAATGTTTGGCTGATGAAGAGCATTGAGACGCCGATTTTTCAATTAAGCTCAATAAATGGGTACAACCGATCGGCTGCTGAATCGAGTTCATTCTCATGGAACCATTTTCAATGAGGTTCTATTTAACGAGATCCCAAGACAAGATTATACAAACGAACGTAGTAATTACATTACGTATTGAGCGTTAAAGCATCAAAGTGCATGAATCCGTTCATTTTTTTTTCATTCACGACGCAACAATTTAAAAATGAGCAACGAGTAAATTTGACGTGTAAATTATGTGTGCACATTGATTTAAAATTGTGTGCTAGTGATGCGTTCTCTCTCTCTCTCTCTCTCTCTCTCTCTCTCATCAACACTTTAAATCATTAACAATCGAGTTGATCAGTTTTCACGAACGCTAACTCGCCGAAGTCAATCGTTTGGCACGCGAATGCTAAACTGTTGCTGACACACATAAAACGAGCTTAGAAAAAGGTAAATCGTTTAATTTGTTACGGCAATGTAATTGAAGTCGTCATGATGATGATGATGGAGCGGCTCAATGTTTGTATAAATATGAATGTGTAATCACATATTTGGGTTTTGTGTGGATATATGGACGCGGCAGTAGCAACGGCAACGGCAACGGCAACGACAATGGCAAATGGCGTGCGTAATGAGCTAACACTTCTACGAGTAAATTACAGAAGCACTATGAATGTCATTGGCATGGGAAATCCTGGCCAATTTATAAATTATTCATTTCGATAAATGGTCACTTTACATTGCGATAATAAACCGCACCGGATTGTTGTGTGTGTATGACAATTATGCTGCTGTTTACTGAAATCTGTTATTAAACTATTAATGCCAATTAAGATATTTTCCGTCGTATATCGGCCCATATTTAACCCACACTCACAGTGACAGATTGAAGCGATATTTCATTCGCCGTTTTTTCTCTATGGTCGAATCAAAACACTACTTCAGATGAATAGGTTTATTGGCCGTTTTCATAGCACATCACACTTGATCAAAGCCATTTTTCAGTGAATGTGTGAGATGATTTCAATTTTATTCAAAAATCGGCTTGTGAGAATGAAATAAAAAAAAAACAGTGTACGAGCCACGTATGAAGATAACAAATCAACATTTCATGATAACCAACGATCAAGCCCAGGCTCTTCACTTACGTGACGAGTGATTGATGATTTTCCAGTCGATTTTCGATTCATAAATGCGCGCCCGATTCTTGTCAAGATGACGAACACACACTCACACACACCCTGGCTATGAGTATCAGTCAGTTCTCAAACACCTTTACATAATTAGATTTACTACGTGAAAACTGTTTTGAGCTACCCGATGACTATTAATCAATTATGCGGTGCATTTATTTACTCCGCTTGTTGTCACTTGATTCGATGATTTCAAATAAAAATCAAATCATTTCCAGTTTGACCAGAGGCACCAGAGGTGTGTGAATGTGAAATGCTTTAAAAACCAACTGGAGTTAATCAATTCAAATTGTCATTGCAATTTAGTTTTTTTTTATTCACTTTATTGATCATGTGAAATGATTTAAGCGCCTCTAAAATAATGTTAAATTGCATAACAAAATCTCATTAAATCCAATTTTTACTGCAATTTCTATCATTATACAAAATCATGTTACTGTTTTCCGCATCGAAACTGTTTGAAGAATAATAAAAAGAATAACCATCAATTTGATAAATCAAAATGAGTAAAAACGTTAAATGAGTGAAAATCGAAAAAGTGCTCAGAGCTCAATATGAGCAAGCTGGATGAGAGTAAAAGAGAGCAACCTAAATGATTCTATTGCCTTCTTTGTCCCTTCGCATAGGCAAATGTACGTGTGAGGCGTTTGCTTTGCACACGCACACACATAACAACACCAAATGCTTCCATTGAATCAGTTTGCGCAAGTTGCTCGGCAAGGGGCTCTCGAGTTCAATGGATTGAAAGAAAGACGAATAAACACACAGACACGGAGAGTAGAACGAATGAGCTACGATAGCAGCAGAGAAGCAAAACAACAAAAGCCGGATGATTTAATGGCAGCTCGACAGAGATGGCACAGCCAACCAAATGTGGGCGGAGCTCTCCGTCTTTTCGATTGTTTATTGTACAAAATGCACGTATTCGATTGACTGCATGCACAATTCGTCTTCGAAATCCAAACAACTTAGAACGCTTTCATGTGTACTTTAAACCGATTACGAACACCATAACAGTGGTTGTTTGTGTGACGCGTCGCACTCTTTTTCATTCTTTTTCATATTCTCTCTCGTTTCGTATATTTTTTTTCCGTGTGTTGCGTTTCTGCTGCTTCGTTGGTGTTGTTGGTGTGCTTTTATTTTCTCTCCTCATCTCTCTCACGATGACAAACACATGCAACGATCGCAATGTTGTGATTTATCACACTGGCAAACGCATGAATTAGATATTTCGTTGTTCATAACAAAAGAAAATCTCATCACGTTCGGACGTGGAATTGTCGTTGTTCAATAAATAAATTAAAAACAAACAAAAAATCAGTTGTTTGTTTCTCGCTCTGTCGCTTGTTTTCTCGTGCGCAATTGAGTGATATCATCGAATGAAGTGAATTTCTTTACATTTTATAATCACAACTAGTTTAGACTTAACAATAAAAAAAAAGAAAGAAGAAAAACAACGCAAAGGAGCTTACATTGTGTGCAAATGCAATAAAGTGAATTTTATTAAATTAAACGTGAAAACCGCACCATTTATGGTGTACACTTATTGTGCAGTTTATTATACCAATCAAGCGGATTAAAGTGAGTGATAATTGCAGTGCATTTTGCAAAAGCATAAATCAAACCCAGAAGTGTATCTCGAAAATATGCTCGGCTTAAATGCAATTCGAATTTTTTTTTGAATGAACACAAACAAGTTTCTTTTCTATACGTATGGACAGTACAACCAGCTTATTTCAACAAAGTTTTTAATACCAGATGCTCTCTGGGCTCTCGAGCTTTTTTTGATTTATTTAGATCGACTAACAAACCGGGAGCAAGTCATTTTTAAAAGAGAAAAATAGAAGAATAAATAAATTATTGTCTTTTTTAAGACACTAGTGAAGTTCCTACGGTTTAGATCTAGTAGATCTAGGGTTAGTTACCTCATCCATATCAATGATGGGTTCTATTAGCAGAGTCTTCGAATTGATTGAAATTTTCAAACAAAAGTTATTTGCACCCATTCTCAGGGAAGAATATTATTGCTAAAGCCAGATGCTCGAGTTTCTTTGAAGTTTTGACAGATCTAATTTAGGTTCTAACATTGAACTATCATGAAATTTAGTTTTATTTTTAAAAAATCTGCATAATTCCTAGCGTAAAAATATATAAAACCTATTCAAAAACTGAATATTTCAAATTTTTGTGCAAGAACTATTGAACTCTTATTAGATAATAGTAAATTTTATGATATTAGAAATAAGCGAACCCAAAATTCGCATTTACCATTTGCGTCTGTTTAAAATTGTACTCTGGCGAGATACTTTTTCAAGAAACACTTCTGCGCGTGTGATTCCGCATCAACATTTTAATGTTAAATTTAATTCGTACCTCAGGTGTTGAACACAAAAAAAAATGACCGATTGAAACACGTAAAAAAGATTAAGAAAGAAATATTTTGTGCTTGAAACTCGTGCCATTTCGAATGCAGTGAATAAAGTGGGAGGAAAAAGTCAATTCTTAAATTCATTGAAATAAATCAATTGAAAAGGATAAACCGGTGACTTGTTGAGAGATTTCAACCAGACGCGCCTATTTTGCGCGTTAGAAAATTCATTTGAATAAATAATGAGTTCATTCTTAATGGGCTATCCACATCATATTCAAAGTCCAATGCACGGTGGTTCGTCCATCGATCCAAAATTTCCACCAAGCACCGACGACTATCACACACATCATCATCACAATCATTTGCATCACAACGGATATGGCCATAATCCGAATACAATGGCCGGCAATATGCCACCATTACAATCGAACAATGATTATACGAACGGAATGCATCATCAAACCGTTCCAAATGGCATGCACTCGAATGGAAGCAGCAATTATAACTATCCGCCCACAATTAGCGGCCACTTTTACCAACAAAATTACAATTCGCAAATGCATCATGTGCCTGCACCATCACATCCACCGTCTGCAAATAATTCATACACATCGTCAAATCTAAATGGATACTATGGATCGTATTATGGATCGAATAATAGCCATCAAGTGATGGATCTACCACTACAATGCCCGAACACAGAACCAACAAACACTGTTCTTGGACTACAAGAATTGGGTAAGTGCACACAAATTGGTTTTTATTTCATTCCTAGCGAAAGTTCAAAAAATTGTACAATTCTTGGACATAAAAGTCGATCGTCAAGAAGATTGGGTATGTGTTTAAAATGCGAAAAATTGTGTTTTATATGGTAATTAGGGTTAAGGCTAGAAAAGCGAATCGAAGAGGCAGTGCCGGCGGGTCAACAGCTTCAAGAGCTTGGTATGAGGCTACGTTGTGATGATTCTGGATCAGAAAATGTAAGTATTTGAATTGCAATTAAGGCACGCACTGAATTTTTACACTGAAACAGATTTCCATATAACAAAGCTACTTTATTCATTTCACTCTCGATTTATTTTCTCTGGATCGTTAGAGAAATTCTCAAATATTTACTCCGAAGTTTAAACAATAGAAACAAATAAACATAATAATAAGTTACATTCGGTGCTACTGTACCTGTCACAAGACCGTCATCATTGTGTTTGGGCTCCCGAGCTACTTACAAATATCGATTTCAAAATGTAAATAAAAAAAACAAACAAACTATGTTTCAACCCACTAATTGGTGTATATCCAAATTACACATAATGTTGGAAAAATGAAGCGTTCGCTTATTCAGAGCCGAAAATGCGTGGTTTTCCTTTTCACCAAATATTTAGTCAGACATGTCGGTTATAATTGCCTACATATAGCCGTACATCGAGCGTATAAATAGTTTACAAGACTACGGTACATGAAATGAAATTTTTGACATCGTTTACATAGATTTTGTCAAACAGCCTCAGTTTCGTTGTGGGTGTTCGCATTGTGATTTTTACTTGGAAAAACAACGCTGTATCATAATTCCGAGAAATAAACAAGTAGTTTTAAATCAAGCTTTGATGATTTCAATTAAATCCACGGTGTCTCTTGGGCACGCGTTCAGCAAACAATACCACATTGCTATCTCGGCCATCAAATAATACACAAGCTAATGACCGTGATATGATGACGTTTGATGTGTACACGTTGTGAACGCTCATCGTTGATTGTAATTATTTTCACATCAATCAAATATTGATCGTTCGTATTGATGCGTCCCTGTTCTCCATATACCACACATAATTATAAAATGCAAATGAGGTGAAAATAATCAAAGCATTTTGGTTTGCGTTCACATCACACTTTTTTTTCGTTTGTTTTATCATTCGTTGTAATCAGAAGAAAAAAAAATGAATTTTAACTACCAACCCGAAAAAAACTGAATGAATGGAGAAAAACTGCTCACGAAGCATACATAAGTCCAGTATGACGAAATAATTTATTTTCATGTCGAAAATAATTTTCTGTTAACCATCAAGTTGGCCGATCTAATTGTAATTTATGATTTTTGTCGACCTGTCGATTCGATAGTGTCAAATCCACCAAAACATAGGATGAATGAAAACAATTCATTGAAGCCTTCTTAAATTGCTTTGTATGTAAAGAAAAAACTTAAGAAAATGCCCTTCTCGAAAAAATACCCTGAACGATCATTGATCAGCTGAACCAATTGATGATTTACTTTAAAAACAGGATGATATGCTCGATGATGATCGGCTGATGCTAGATCGTTCGCCTGATGAAATGGGTTCGCATGGTAACGATATGGATGAACTGTGCGGTTCCGATTCAGATTTGGACGATGACGCAAACGAAACAACCACCGACGGTGAGCGAGTAATTTACCCATGGATGAAAAAGATTCACGTTGCAGGAGTTGGTAAGTGATTTCCATTTGAATTGTATTGACCTACTGTTAAAAATCCTTTTCAGATTTCTCTATGGAATTTGCCGAATTGGTCAAATGACCATGCGAAATTTCTCTTTGACTCACCACGAAGAAAAAAACGACCTATTTGGTCAACCAAAAAAAAACGTACCGTATTTTTGTGGCTTAAAAAGAATGTTTAAAGATTTCAAACAAGAAGCTTTAAAAAGTTGCATAATACAACAAAAATTTGAATTCAATTTGAGCCTATAGAGGCTTATGGAACGTATTAAATTAGCATATCCAACGCAGTACATAAAATCGCGATGGATTTCGAAACAGTAGTCATAAATCGCCAACACAGAAGCCCCCATTTAAAACGCAAAGTAATTCGAAAAGAAATTTGCATTAATACATCGTGTCATTTGAATTGTAGTGTTTTCAATCAAATTGACTAAAAACGAACAAACCAAACAAGACACCAAAAAAAAAAAACAGTCATTAGCTTAACCGTATCGCACGACAGTGCCGTACAAGAGAATAAACACATCATCGATCATATTTATTGTATCTAATTTTTCATATTTTTTTGTTCATTCGTTCGTTTTCGATGTCGTTGAAATATATTAAATTACGGGTACGAGTCGCCATAACCAGTTTACCTGTGCGAATGTGAGCAAGTTGGCTACAGCTAAATCCGTACAGCCATAGCTCTACAGCAACGTGTATAGCTGTGACATTAGTGGCATAGCACCTTAAGCCTGTGTGTTGCTTGTCTCACGACAAGATTTTTTTGTATTTGTTTTTTTCTTCCTCTTTGATTTTGGTAATTGTAAATGCGCATTTGATTTGCTGTGTGTGACACTATAAATTTATTTTTGGTGTTATTTACGTTATATTCACATATCAAACCAATCTACACGCATCACCACAGCGAGCACACACAAGCAGCCCGAATCGAGTAATAAAGCAAACGACACCGAAACAGACATACCGAAATAAAATTAATGAGTTCTAATTTATCAAAAAAAAAAACAACAACAATAACAACAACAACAACAGTGCCATACAATGTACAGTGTAGTCAATGAGAGAGAACAGCTCTCGATTGAACGCCGACAAGTACTCGAGTCTGGAAAACCAATTGAACCGTCCGCACGACACTGGAGACACACAAATTGATTTTTCCCTTGTACAGTTTTTTTGGAGTTTTGTTGATGTTTTAAATGAATGCCTTCAAAATTTGTACAAATGCCGATCCTCTAATGCCAAATGTGATTAAACAGACGTTTAAAATGTATTTGGAAAAGTGATTTGTTTTGAAAACAATAGTGAAAAATTGCATTGATATCGGCATCGCATCGTTCGTCTTCTCTTTTATGTCAAATCCCAGTTTGTTTTCCATTTGACTTTTTGTTTTGTCGAGGGCAACTTTAACCACAACAAAAACAACTTTAAACATCACATGAAAAAAAAAGACCCAATGCATAGATAATGAAAAATCTCTAGATATACTGAAAATAAACAAGACTTTGCCTAAGAAGGAAGAATAAGAGAGATAAAATAAAAAGCCAACATCAAAATAAATCTCGTTTGAAGATTTACAAATATCCATCATTGACATGATGTGACCTTGTCGATTCAACCATTTTACATGTGTGTGATAGATGAGGTGTGTTTGGTGAGGGCAATTTGTAACCATATTGCAGCCAGTGTTTGTGTTTAAAGTCTCATCAATTCGGCATGAAAATTGAATACGAAAACACAAAAACGTATCATTCTCAACCACTTACAGCTGACACTGATTTTCGACATTTTGTACAATCTAAAGTGTTAAATATTGGCTGGGCTAGGCTTTTGTGCATTTTAACAAAACGTGAAAAATTGCCGTTCTTTGGACCAACAAAAAAAAATAGGAGAATTAGACGTTACATTTTCAATACAACGAAATATTCAAGTTGAAATTAGAAACGCTGCATTTGTGTGTTCGGCGATGGTTCATTTTTCTTCTTGTTCAAAGCTACCCGAAAACCAGACCGATTGATGTTCGCACATTCATCAAGCATTGATTTGTGGCAGACCCAGTATCGGTATCGGATCTGTTCGGTTGTTGTGGCTCAAAAGCACAATTGAAAATCGATTTAAATTTATTTATGCGAACACTCAAAACTCATCATTGACTTTGCAACACATTTGAGCTGTACAAATTGTGCTGCATCGACACATCCGTACATTGAACAGAGAACACTCATACATCATTTGTATTGTTAATCACTTTTGTGATATTACACTAAAATGCCGACGACGCAGCAAATAAAAAAAAAGATCCTCTTTTGAAGCTTGTAATCAAATGCATGTGAAAAACGAAAATATTTTGAAAAGAATTAATGACTATGCCAGTTCGTATTATGGTTCATAAATGACGCCAATTTGTTATAATCGGCACCGTCAATGGACAGCATGGGCTCTGATCATCATGGCATTCGTCTATGACTGTCAATAGTTCAAAGTTACGCGACCACATGATTCGCTTTAATATCAAACTAATTTTATCTTTCTTTGGATCTTCTTTGAGTTTTGCCTCATTTTGCAGTTATCGCTGTTAATGTTAAGGCAAGAGTCTCTTCTAGTGTTCAATGGACACTATTCATGTGTTCACAGAGAGACCTCACAAGTCTTTATAGTTTAAAATGGAAAAAAAGCTAGTAAAACATTGATCAACTGGAATATATTTCGCTTGATACGCACGATGTCGAATTTTCACTTCCTCATTGTGAGTTTATGAACACTGAACAATGAACATTGGCCATCGATGGCATATAAATAATAACAAAAATGACGAAGAAATATAATGGTCATATGAAGAACTTGCGATATGATTAAGAGTATCCAATTTTAGTTGCGACAAGAACTTGTTTTTGTGTGTGTGTGTGTGTGTATGTTATCGTCCCACACAAAACGGAGTATATTTTCAGTGAGTTGCTTTGCATTCAAAGCTCAAGCTTGTCAGAGTAGCTTGGACAGTTGAACACGTTCGCCGTGATTCAACGGCAAACAGATGAATCTTAAACTAAAAACAAGAAGCATCGAGAACGAGATCGACATTTTTCATTCATTAAATGTCGGTGTCATTTTTCGATAATTGTTGTTATTCGTTATTGTTGTTTCGAAATGCGATGCGTGTCAACATTTGAGGATTATGCGCAACGTTAAGTGAATATGCTCGATATCCGTTGACTTTTAACGAAACATTCTGCTTCGTCGTCATCATCTTCGATTGTTTTTAAGCGTAGTCCACATTTTTATTTATGCCTTTGAATCATATGCATGACCGTTTGCCGTGTAACGCGTTATACACTGTATACACTGCGTCACATGTTATCTCATTCTCTTTGACACTTCTTTCTGTGTCGCGACGTTCTTTCAATTGATATTTGTTGTGACCATTGATTTCGATTTTACATACATACATCCGCTCTCTCTCGCTCGAGAGTATGATGAATTGGTAGCAAGTTCTCTTGTTTTCGTGTATTTGTTACTTCATACCATAAGAACAGATTTAACTGAATCCAATGAATGTTGGAAGTTTTTTTTCCTGATGAAAGATTAACAAAAGACACACACAATGCATAAAGCCAAATTGATGAATAATCCGATCATACCGGAATCTAAGTGGAGAAGAAGCTTGCGCGCGTGATTTTGTTAAATTGTACTGCGGTTCAGGTAAAATTCATGAGCCTGATGGTCTGATGTAATGCGATTTTATCAATTTAATCCCGAGTGTCTCCTGATCTACAGCTCCATTTTTGATTACATGCTTTTATTTTTGGATTAATTCAATTAATATGACAATCGAAGAAGGTCGATATGATTCGTTTAAATGCATCGCGGTGTGGTCTATGACCATCAACCAAGTGAGTTCCGTGGTTTTTACACTATTTTTATTCATTGGCACTCAACACTTTTTGATAAGCTGTTCAAGTACTGTTTGACCAATATTATCGCATAAATTCGGTCATTCAATGTGATGAATTAAAAAATAAAAATAAAAGTAAAATTAAATGAAGCATCAGACCGAATATTTATGGCATATCTCAATCTCTAGTTCCGAGACAGTTTTTAAGACCTGTACCAATAAATAATCGTTCGATTGGATTCGATTAAAAGTCAACGAACCAATTTTTAAATGTAGAATAACAAGAATTGATTCATTCGATTTCATTCCATTTCATTCTGGTACAATCAATGTCAATGGCAATTTCAATGTGATTCACATCAATCTTTTGCTTTATTTGAATTGGTTGCTCCTTTGTTTTAAAACATCAAACATTATTTGCTAATTCTCTATATCTTAAAACAACTAACAACATTCTTGTCGCATTCTTCTCATAATTGACGTTCGTTTTTTACCGAGCAAACGAACGTGCGCTGCCAAATTGAACGCTTATTCAAAGTCTGAATTTCAGACACTCAAACCATTCGAGAGCCGATTCAAGCGATACGAAATTAAAATATCTCGATGTTGTTTAAGTCAATCAAAATTATATTCGCTTATTTATTACACGGTATTTCGCGCTTGCGATCTCTTTCTGTCTGTCTGTCTATCTGTCGCGGGCAATTTTTTGCGATTTATCTTCTTCTGTTCTGCAGAGACAGAAAAGTTTTACCCTAAAAATGACACTGATCGATAGCGAGCGCATTCTGCCCAAAATAGCTGCCATGAAGCGATGCCTTCGCATGGCTCCACTGTGTGTTCGGTATCTTGACAGAGGGTGTCGCATAAAGAGACAATTGTTGATGTATACAAATCAAAATATAATTAACGATTTCCGTTTTGGTGCACAAATTCAGGCAATTTTGCATTCGTCCATTTGGTAGCTGAATTCCAATTTCATTTTATTACCAATATTTTATTTACCATTGTCAAATGTCCAACGGAAAATATTTTAACGAACCTCCGCCATACACGATGTGAAACGACTTTATCAAATGTAAACTTTTTCCACATCGAATTTGTGACGCTTCATAAAAATCCGGCGAACAGCCTTCAATTCAGTCTTTTGATAAATTATTTGGAAGAAAAAAAAATGCATTGAATATCTTGCATCCATATTTTTCATTTTGAAAATGCTATCAAAAGTTTTAGCTGTATTATCAATTTGGATTTTGACTTGTTTTGCCACTGGCAAAAACTTTTAAATGAACTCATTTCCTCGAAAACCCCTTTTGTTTGTAACAATTTTTCCATTTTATGCACAAGGACGAAAACGGAATATAAAGAAACTTGAATCAAATGAAGTTCCGTGTCATGCAGTGACGTTGGCCATTTCAGTAGCAACACCAACAGCAGCATCAGCGTTCATTTGCCTACTTTGCATCTTTTACAGAAAAACAAACAATATTTTATTTCTCTATGGAAATTTGCTTCCATCCGCGTCAAAAAGTTTTCGCGGGCACACGCGGACTTGAACAAAATGCAAAAGCACACAGAATATATTTTATCAATTAATATCCATCAAATTGGATCAGAGCCGTACAATGGACGCGATATACTTTGACGGTGTTAAAATTAAAACGCTGAAGGGATGTTAAATGCAAACGTGGAACCGACACAGTCTATGATAGACTGTCTATGCGCTTCACGCGTTTAGATGTTTTCCGTACCTCACACAATGCTATTCAACCCTTTTTCGAATTAAAAGTGGACAATTTTCGGAACATCTGAGGAGCGAAACGTAACTTTAACCGCAATTGTCGACTTTGGATCCAAATACAGAGTGAGGTCAAATGAATAGAATATTGAAGGAGAACCCGCGTCAAAACAACGTGTTATTATTAATTATTCTAAAAACACACTTTTTATACCATTGCTCTCCGGATCAACAGAAAATTCAGAAAACATGCTTCGCTTATGGCGTTTGATTTCACCCAATATATTTGAAAATTCGATTTCAAAACATTTGTTCGTTTTTAATTCGGTTTTGATTAGACAAACGGTCCACAATAGAAACCGAATATGATTTTGAAGAACGATATCATTTTCCACATTAAAAGTCACTATTTTTTTCTCGAGTTATTGAATTGAAACGGTCAATAAATGGCGGTGCTTTATCAATTAATTCAATCGAAATGAAGATTCATCAGTTGTAAAAGCGTTGCTTATTGCTTGTTTATTTTAATCATAAACAAGTTTCATGTTAAGAACATAGCCTTTTGGAAAAAAAAGTGCAGATACGCTTTAAAAACAAATATGAGTTACATATTCGTTTAACGAGCGACTAACTAGCTTTCATTTGATGTGTATTTGTGTATGGCTCCTGCATTCTAATAGAAAAACATCATTTGTCCAATCTTGATATTATTCGCTTGTTTCCAGTGTTCACTGTTCCATTCTGACGTTGTCTTAGATTCATTGTGTTCCATTCTTTTGTTCTGCCTTTTTTTAGTTTTTCAATTTGGTTTCATTGTTTTTCCATCGAAAGTTTTTCGATTGGGTTCTAGTTGAAAAGCTGGCTAGTAATAACAACAACCACGTCATTGGGCGCAGAAAAAAAATCTAATCGTGCTGCTTATTATTGAAAATGTTGTTTTTTTTTGTTTATTTTTCTCTTCGGTTATCGCAAACGATCAAAAGCACATAGATAAAAAGAATTACAAGGGAAGAGAGAAGGAGAGAGAGAGAGAGAGATAGAGAGAAAGAGAGATAGAATCGTTGTCAGTTTACTTGGGCTAAACACACAACGATGGCAACGTATAAACGTGTGACTGGCAAGGCTTCTTCTTTTTGTAGTCTGATATGTTTGTAAAATGCGCTTCTTGTGTTCTGTTCAGCTGGCTAATAACAAAACAACAAACAGGCTTACCAGTTTTCACATAGCACCTTGGCATAATTTTTTCTCCTTCTCTCTCTTTCTTTCTCTCTCTCGCTCGCTCGCTTCATTCACCTCTGCTTTTTCATCAAGCGTCTCATTTCATTTTGCTTCAAAAATATTCTCTATTCATTACGAATGACTCGGCAACTTTCATTATTCTGCTAAATCATCAACCATCAATACATGCGCGCAAAACGAAAAGCACAATTACAGGCCACATTTTATTCACTCGGCCACAGACACATACATGCACACACAACATGCATTGAGACGGTTCAAAAACTGCTGACGATCGATACAGGAAAAAAAAAATGAGTATGAACATCCATACGACTACGGCTACGCTACGACGTGCTAGGCATCATTTTTGCTATTGACACGGCATTTAATCTACCATGTGGTTTGATAACAAGTAAAATGGCACATTCATTTTTATTATGAATGTGTGCTCTCTGTTGCTCAAATTGCCAATCACACAATTTGGCACACGTAAATCGATGTAAATGGCAACGATTGCAATGTAAATTTCATTTGAATTTATGCAAGAGTAAATGATGTGTTTTTTGTTTGTTTGTTTGTTTGTTTGTTTGTTTGTTGTGAATTATTAGTTAATTACTTTGATCGATATTGGTGCCTAACGTCTAATGTCTTACGTCACTTCAAATGCAAGCGTTTTAAGTGATCACTTCATCAAGTGTCATTCATTCACTTGAGTTTGGTTTATGCATTTGGTTCATTTGTGTCTATTTTGTATGAACTTGATTCAGAACATTAGTCATTCAAGGTTATTCACTGCAGTCACTTTTCTGCGCAGAGAATTCCGGATTTAATTTAACAAATTCTCAATGCATCCACCTACAACTTGTTCATTTGCTCAAAACAATTCAATGTCTTTCATTTAGCTCATTCTTTTTCACTATTATTTCAATTCGAAATAAATCAAGCGCAGACATCTGCACCTCAACACAAAAACCGCAAACGTTTTTCACACCCAACAACATTTCATATGCACACGACAAATAAACAACAACAAAAGCACACACACACACGATCTCCATAAAAAGCATTGAAATGATACGCTTGAAGAGGACAGAACGGACGATGTGCCATGTGCTGCATATCGCATTTTAAAAGAAAAAAGTGCTAATTCATGATTTGGTTATTACAGTGGTGTAGCCGGTACAAAGAACTGTTGGTTCTACAGCACCATATCGAGAATGGATATTGCGTTGAATTCTGTAAACGAATCCAACCAATTTGAATTGCAACACGATGAAGGTGCGATAAATAGCATTTGTGCGCAATCCTCGTTGCGATTTCTGTGTATGTTTTTTTCTTCAAAGTAATTGACCTAGACTGTGAAATTAGGCATGAAATTCACATTGAAATCTTCGACCGAACCAAATTTGTCCAGTTTGTTGTTGATGTTTTGATTTCAGGTTTTTGAGTACGGTATTTTTGGATTGCTATTGCAATAAACCTTGTGAAGAATGTTTTAAACTCAAAAAAGTTAGCTTTAACATTTTAAGCTTCATCGATCAAAAAGAAATAGCGTTTTCTCCTTTTTTTGAAATGGAGAATAGAAATTGGAAATATTTGAATGTGAAACATGAACAGATGAAAGAAAATGTCTGCCTTAGCATTTCAGCACAATATTTCAATGGCCAATTGTAAAAGGTTGGGCTTGATTTATACATTGAATACACATCGCAATTGATTCACATGGTTTCGAAAGTGATTGCGAATAAACGAGTGTTCAAAACAACAAAAGAATATTAGAGTCTCTAAGCTCTGAGTTGGTCCTGTCTCCAAACATCTAGACAAACACGTGTGGCTTAGCAATAATGTGCTTCTTTTGATGCTCCAAAATAGCATACAACACCGGATAATTAATCTATTCGAATAGAGTTGCTAGTTTGTAGCCTTCCAGTCAAAAATAAAAAAAAAACCTTTGACTGCCGGTTTTATTCAAATCAAATTCAATAGGAAGCGTTGAATTGAAGAGCTGACAAATCGTCTCATATTTCACGGTGCTCCAACACACAATTTGAATCGTTTCGACATAACAATTTAATAAAGAGAGAGAAAATTAATGAAATAATCGCATGAAATTGACCTGGCAATTCATCTAAACTTGTATCTGTTTCATTGATTCAATTGAGATATATTTAACAAACGTATGTGTGCGACATACAAACAAAAAACAATAATCCAAGTTTTATAACACGTTATGTTTCCTCCCTCATTTATGTTTGTGTGCTGTACAGCAAAAGGTCAATATCAACCGGGCATGGAACCAAAACGTCAACGAACCGCCTACACACGCCATCAAATTCTCGAACTGGAGAAGGAATTCCACTTCAATAAATATCTAACACGTCGACGACGCATCGAAATTGCTCATACATTAGTGTTATCGGAGCGTCAAATAAAGATTTGGTTTCAAAATCGTCGAATGAAATATAAAAAGGATAATAAATTACCGAATACGAAAAATGTGCGCAAGAAAAATGGTGCGGATGGTGGAGCGACGGCAAAAAAACCAAAGCGAATGACCAAATCAAGTAAGCAATCATCACAACAGCAGCAACAATCAGCTCCTGTTCATTCGGAGGTAAGTCAAACAGAAATAAACAGCACAAGTATTATTTTCGATAGAAAAGAGAAAGAGTGGAAAACGAGTGAAATGTTCCACCCGAACAATGTTCGGCGAACATTGAGTTGTTGTTTTTTTTGCCGATTCGATGAACACATAAACATTCAATTAAAATTCAATTTAACTACATTGTGATTGTGTTCAAGGTTTTTAAGTAACGTAACCGAGCGAAGAGACCTCATTGTATTTTAATTGTACTTCAATCAGACGCGCGCGCGCATGCCTACTGTTCTCTAGTTATCGATTCAAATATTTATCTAATGATCCAAAATGCTTCTGTTACTCCATAACATCCATCAGAAACCATGGAGCACAATGATTTGGCTAGAAATTTGAATATGCTCAGTGCTCACTCTTTCTCTCTCTTTCACACAATTTCTCTAACGTGATTCGATTGATTTCTACTCCAATCACGAAATTCTCCTTTCGTTGATTTGTCTCATTTTTTTTGTTCTCCTGTTCTGTTCTCTCATTTGCTTCAACACACACAGTGCGTGCGATCGGATAGTTTAGAAAGTATGGGCGACATGACATCATTAGGTAATCTACCGTATATACCAGCTGCGTCTGATGTGGCCGATATGATGGCGCAAGGTCCACAACAGCAGCAATCACAACAAATGCTGAATCATCAAACGGTAACGAACAATAATAATGGTGGCAATTTAATGGGTCTATCGATGGATGCAATGCATTCATCACAGCAGCAACAGCAACAACAACAACAATCACCGCCGACTCACGTACATCAACAACAAACCATCAACATTAAACCAGATTATGGTCTAACGGCATTGTAGGACTCGGATACTGGAATGCAGGCACTTCTTGATTTGTGATTCGCCTTTAAATTCGTGCATTGAATGCCCAATCAAAGCCAATTCATGCGCTTTGCATCTGAACTTCTGCAGAAGTCAAAATTAGCCCATTCATTTATCAACTATATCGTTATCACATGATTCGTGGTCAGCATTGAATCAGCTGATTGCAGACAGTTCAAGGTTCCAATGCATTTGGGCATTTCTTTTCCAATTGTAAAGAATACGAACGAAAAAGTGTTGTGTATAAAATTCCAAGTAAACATTTTAGTGACTACCATAAATGTTAATGTGAGAAATAGACATTAAGAATTCAATGTGTGAATTTAGATTGTAGATTTAAAGCCGCAATGTACCACTGTAAATTTTCCCAAGACAAGTTTATTTAGCATTTAGTCAACAACAACAACAAAAAATAGGTGTAATTTGGTTGGAGTTCAAGTGATTTTTTGTTTTCGGTGTAGAATTCTTTTCGATGAACAGACATGAAAAGAATTTCACGACATTCGGATGATACAGAGACTAGGCTTATTTGTAGATTTATTTGCATTAAATTACCATTAGTTTTTTGTTTTGTACAAAAATACAATGCAAACAGTATTTAGTTTGATTACAGAAATAACCACTGATGTGTTTCGTCAGGCATCAGCAAGCATTTAATTGATTTGAATTTAAAGTCAAGTGCAGTCCAGCTGATGGACAACCACAAATCATTATAACTTCACTTTCCAAAGATGTCTTATTTTATTAAGCACCAAACCGAACCCAATTTTTCTTTTTAGATTTTAAATTGAAACGGCATTTTGTTTGATGTTATGCAATGGAATTTAATTTAGCAACTCTCTCTCTAATAGCGATTTTCTTTAAACAAACCGAAGTATCGGTTATTGAATTTTTAGTTGAAAATATAAATTGATAAAATAAATTTAGTGTGAGGAATTTTAAAGGCCACAATTTAAGGAATTCAGCATAATTTCACTTTTGGGCCATTTATTGATTGATTGTACATTTATTGGATACTATAGGCTAAATTCTAAACATTTAACGGGATTTCAGAAAATTGTAATGGTCCAACTGCTGTCCTTTTAGACGATATCTCGTAAACGTTATGAAATCATAATGATGTCATGAATGTTTCAAAAGTTTTCAGTTTCCACCCGCTGCAAGTAGCGTTAATTTTTAGTGTATAGATTATCCATTTAAGAGATAACAAAATAACATTACAATGTACATTTAATTGTGACACTACCGTATTATAACTTGTAAATAAGTTTCTAAATAAACATGAGACTTCATTCAAATGGAATTTGTGTGTACATTTTTTTGTTGTTGTGTTGCTTTATTTATTGTCCCAAAGATAGAAAGGCTTAAAAGAAAACTACAAAATTTACCTGTGTTCGGAAAAAAAGTGCCAATATTTGTAATATGTGCCGATGTTTCTTTGCAAAATTCTTGACTATTTGACTTCAAGTCAAAAACTAGATAATCCTATTTTCAAAACCCTTTGACTTCACCTTCTATGCGTGGTACATTCTGAAAAATGACAAATTTGCCAAGAAAGACGAAACGAAACAGTGTCTTTATGGAAAATCGAGTTAAAGTTAGACCGACAGCACCCGAGTAATTTATGCACAAAATCCATAGTAATTCGTTTCAGTGATGTTCTAAAGAGTTGTTATCTTTTGAACGCCGCTTTCATCCAATTATATGTATGTTGGTCGATTGTTGAGCGGCTACTGCCATGTAAACTGCACACTTTAATGTGATTATCCCTGTTTGTGAACAATCGAACATTGTCAACTTAGCCCTTTTTTTCGGTAGCTGGCTGTTTTAACATTTTTTGCTTTCAGGAAGCACCAATGCAATATATGCTTATTGTGCAGTTTTTTTCATGTCATCACCATTGGGACTCTTTTTATTTTTTACTTTGAAATCAAGGTTTTATCCCATTTTCGGAAACTTGCAAAGTGAAGTGGAGAAACAAATAAATTCCTTAAAATAGCATTCGTCATTGACTTTTGACAGATTTTTGTTAGTTGATCCTCTGTTATTAGCAATATTTTGCCGAAATCAGAACGTCTCATCTTTTTTTGAATGCCGTATAAGCCATTTCTTTTGCGTTTCATGTGAGCATTTGAAGATCAAAATCAACATGCACATTTGCCGATGTTCACTTTGTTAGCAGTCCGTTTATGGAATTGCCTCTTTCGAGGGTGTGTGCTATATACAAATATAAAAATGTTTTGAAAAGAAGGAGGAGGAGAAGTCAATTGCCGAACACCGAAAGAGAACACCAAAATTGAGTCATATTTATGAATCCCCAAAAGGCAAACAATTTTATTTCAAATTTACAGCTCTTTGTAGGATTATCTCATGTTTTAAAGGGTCTAAAGTGACTTCAATGAAATACTTTCGTTATTTTGAGTCAAAGTAAAGAATTTGTTCAACACGAATGATTAAACTGTCCACAAAGCCTGAATAAAATGATTTATATTTTAAATAAATCAAAACGTTGCACTGTGAATTCTTTTAACATTTTCAGACAATGTTCAATCATCAAGGCTTTAGGCTAGCATCCAATAGACCAATAAACTAAATGTGTTTTTTGTGTGTGTGTGTAAAAAACTAAAAGCAATCCAAATTCAAAGTAAATTGCGTGAATGGCGGCGTTTGTTCAAAGAATGAAAATAATTATGTGATAAAATTGATCCAGTAAGTTGTACGCTTCTGAGTATTATTCAGTGCGCAAAAAATGTCAACGTTCTCTTTGCTTTCGATTTTGCTATTGCTGTTGCTTTTGCCTCTGCACTTTTTTTTTATTCTGTTCACAAAGAAAAAGAAATTAATGATCGCAATGTGTATTTGTGACATGGTTCTAATTTTCATTTAACGCATGTTTTGGTGCGACAAAAAGAACTCCCAATGTTTGAAATGGCTGTGAGACGAGGATGAAGAGAGAGAGAGAGAAAGAAAGATCGTCGGTTGTCAGTATTTTTGGGAGATATTCTATCGAGTGAAAGGCATTCATGTTTCGAAGAAAGAAAATTGTCAGCTCGAAGAAGACGATTCCATTAGAACGATTTTCCTGTTATGAAATGTTGGGTGTAGTATATTTTTTTGCCGTAATCGGCAACACACAAGTAAATTTGGGTGAGAAAGGAAAAGAGATTCAAAGTGCTCTTCAAAAACGATAAAGCATCAAGCTATGGAAAACCCATGGGTGAAAGAGAAAAAAGAAGCCATACGGATAGAATGAGAGTGAACAGTGAAAGAGAGCAAACCGACCAAATAGAAATCGAAATACAATGTAAGCAGCAGAGAAAATAACGAACATCAATGTCTGCACTCTGCACAATTTGATTAATGATTTCATAAAACACAACAACAGCATCTATGACTAATCTACTTATCCGATATATTCCATATATTTGATATTTTTCTTTTCTACCGCTGTTGCTGCTGCTGTTTCCATTGCTGACTGCTTTGTTGTGTGGCGTTAATCTCGGAATCTAGCTTCAAAAAGCATCTTTTCAGACAATTTCACATACGCGTTCAGCGAAGACAAACGCACATTTCCAACGCACATTTCCAACGCACAACGAAAATGTATACATTTCAAGATATGTTTAGTGTTCATCGTTCCATGCCAAAAGTACTGACAGTTTTCTTTCCCTCTCTCTTTCTGTCTTACTTGCTCTCGTTTTTTTTTGTTCCATTCGAGGGTGAAAAAAATGATGTGCCGAAGCGCACCGAAACCTTGACATCAATCGATACAACCGAAAAATAAACATAATGGATGAAATTTTCACAACCGCGTTCATCCCCTTCGCCGACTCGAACGAATTTCTCTTTGCCCAGCCGCACGAAAAGAAAAAAAATCATTGCATGCGATACGATTACAAAGATCGGGATTGTGTCCATCTGACACTTGAATTTGACAGACGAAACATTTAATAGTTTTCACAGTGTTTTCAAATAAATTGTTTTTGGTCGATGGAATTGCAGCTGATGCTGAATATCCAATGTATGGCAAAAATGTTATGTTCGTCAAGAAAACAATTTATATTTTAAGATGAGCAAAAAACTGCGTATCTGCACCAAAAAAAAAGTAAGAGACTGTGCTGAAAATGTGAGCAAATCCAGTAAAATTTTAATTTTTCGAATGCAGTTTACATAGTTTACACAGCGAGAGAGGGCAGGACTTTGAGGCTTCAGAGAACTCAAAACGCAAGCTGTGTGTGATTATTCTTATTCACATTGGATTTATCGAATTTCGTATGACGTCTTTTCTTCGAACGCATTCACAGGAAAACAAAAAACGAATTAAACCTGTCAAGTTTTTGAAGCAGGTTGCTGCTTTTTTGTACGCTTTTATTCTCTCATCAACCAGAAAATGCCGTATCGCCTTCTATTGTGAGTTGTTTTCGATTTGTCTGTGTGTGCGAGTATCAACGCTGTGCGCCATTCAAAATCGAATAACATTCTCGGCATGCCATGGCTCTTCAGTTTGATATCTGACCACTCCACACGAGGCACAGAAAAGTCATTGAATAATCATAAGAAATGAATAAATATATACAATATTTTTTTTTTATTTCAGCTCCATTTGTATAATTTTCTATGTGATTTTGATGCGTAAATAAAAGACTGTCAGTTTAAGTTTATTTCGGTATGATTTTTTTGTTGGTGTGCACGGCGATCGCATCTGTTGGTGGTTTTGACATCATCTTTTCATAATGAGGAGAGTGAAAAAAAAGCGAAATCCCATCAACATGAAAAACCATTATTTAATTCTACTGTTTTCGATTGGTCGATACATATTCAATAGAATTCTTCTCTCGTTGTGTGTCTTGTACTACATCGTTTCGGGCAAACGCTCTTTAAAAAAAATACTGGAATATTTTTCGATTCACGAGCCATTATAACTTCTGTTGTGTATGCAGATAAATCAAATCAATCACGAGTATCTTATGCTGTTCATCAATAAATATGAAAAGCAAGCAGACTAAAATTAAACATCGTAAATGCTTTGGCATTAACGCTACAATATGGCGGCTACACAACACTGATTCGTCTTGCTTGGTGAATTTTAGCTTTAACCAGTGTTTTTTTTTTGCATCCTTCTTCGTCTTTTGAGTCAATCAATTTTTCATTTCTCACTTTCAATGAAAATCGTTTAATTGATGATTATTCGACAGCAACAATTATTCGCTTTTTAATTAGCTACTTTGCACCTTCCACATTGTAAGGCTATATGATGTTGAGTCACTCCACTCGGAGTGGTCAGAGAATTCCATCAACGATGCCAATTGGCAAAGCTTCATTTAATCTATTTTCGTCCCCTATCACCAATTCAACCGCAGCTCATCAGCTCTTTTTGCTCGTTTTCGAAACAAACGAAATCAAAACCACTTCTATCTGATTGTATGGCATGCACACATGGGGAGGCCAGTAGCCAACCAGAGATATGCAAGGGAAAAAGGGATGTTTGCAAATAAATGAACACTGAACGATGTTTGCTGAACAGTGGCTCGTGTGAGAGCTAAATAAATTAGAATTCAACACATCGTCCGAGGGAGGATAAACATGAAATCCGTTTAATTATGGAATTGGAACGACAAACCTTTGTAAACTAACATCAACCATCTCAAAAATCGACACTATTAAACAAATACACACTGAAGTGGACATCTTTACTCGCTTTTATAAAGTTTATCGCACGTCACAATATGAAATAGTTTTTGTTAGAATTATTTCAATTTGCTGATAAAAGATCTTAGCGTTACATCATTCAAAGTAATATGCTGTCCACGAATACGAACTGTTCAAACATTCAATCTATCGCTCAATTTCAATTTGAACTGAGAAAAAAAATACTTCGTTTTCTAGTCAATTAGCTAATTAATTGTTTGTGTCAGCATGTTGCCAATTTCATTGCAATCTACAAGCAAAAGTAAACTGCTTTTCTACCGAAATTCTTCAGATATAAATCTTGTCGAACGAGTATGTGCTCATAAGTTGTGCACAAGAAGACAAAAAAGTCTGCTCAAAAACAGAGCCCACACACACATTCGATTCATCAAAAGAAAGTCATATAAATTGCGATGAATGCAGTCAGAGCGCAGCCAGAGCCCGAATATTTAATGAATTTACTTGTTTCGTTCGAAAGAATTGAATGAAAAGAGTTGAAATGGGTCAACAATACAAACAATGCAAATGAAATTGCAAAAAATTTTGCACGGTCTTCAAAAAGTCGAACGACATAGAGAGAGAGAGAGAGAGAGAGAGAGAGAGAGAGAGAGAGAGAGAGAGAGAGATAGAGAGAGAGAGAGAAATGAAAGAAACAAAAGAAATGCACAGATGACAGTTTTATGCATATTTGTGTTCATTCATTTCTCATTTCATACTGTTCGTAATCCTTTCCATCGCATTCACAATTCACAGTTCCGTTTTATTTTTTTGCTACTAAAACAATCTCGAAAAAAACACACACAACAAAACAAAAGGATTGAAGTGGCAAGAATGTAAATGATTTATATTTTGCATCGAGTTTATGGTTTAGGTCAAGTGCAAGCAAACAAATCCAAAATGACGTTGTTTTCAAATGAAAATGCATTTTTTTTAGCTGCTATATTACGTACAACGCGTTGAATGCACACATTTGGGCTTGCCGGGCTCTTTTCGTGTTGTTTAGATGATTAGGCATTTTAAAAATAAAACTAACATCGAAAAGATTTATTGACTTTTAAGTGGAATGACGAACAATTTTGTTGAAACTAAAATTTTTCAATCCATTTTATCGGAAGTCAATTGCGACTTCTTTTTAACTTGAATCTCTTCCGCTCCTATGAATAAATAAGAAATTCTTTTGATTCAAAATAGTTTCAATTATTATAGCCTCAATTATTAGTCGAAATTATGGAGTTTGATGATAAGTAGCTCGAGTTTCAGCTTTTGTATGACAGCGCCATCTAGGTGTGAGCTATTTGGATCATATATGGACGGTTATAAAACTGACTCGATTCATTCAAGTCGCAAACCGAGTTGTCATTTGCTAAACGAACGCTTTTTTATGTTTCAGTACTAAAATTTTGCGACTCCCAGGACATTGATCCAATGTGAATGCACAAAGGCAATAAATTCTCTATTTAATGCTGTCTCAAATGTAGCTTCACAGGCATTTTTCAGCGGTGAAATCCATCGAATTTTCGATGAAGTTTACCTAGATTCAAATGAAAAAAAAAATGAATATTTACCTCTTTTTACAGTCATTCGCCTCATTTAATTTAGTTTTGGGAGATGAGCAATAAAATGATACGAAATTGACGCAGCGAAAATGTTTATCAAACAGCATACAGACAAAGGCACTGAACGGTAAATTAAAGATGAAGATTTCATGCAAATGTCATAAGACACAATAAAGCGAAAAAAGAAAATGCCAAAATATGCGAGTTGGATGCCTAATTCGGGCGGAAAAAGGGCATAAATTGATTAAACGCCAATCTAATTAGCTCCAAAGTGACTTTAATCTCTGTTAATATCATGTTATTTGTTTACAGTCTAAACCTAGAGAGAAAATGGCACTGATGTTAAATTAATATGTATAATAATGTACTTTACATTAATGTGTTGGCTTGTACCCGACACGCACTACTTCGGGTATGTATATGAATGAGTGCGAGTGTGTGTGTGGGCTTTCCTCTACTCATATTCTAAGCACCACACATCGAAGATGATACACGTAAACGCATTTCTTAAATCTCAACTCCTGAGCAACAGCAGTAGCACCGGTAAATGTACATTGTACATTAGGATGTGTGTATAATCACACATTTATATCTGAATTTGAGAAAAACACGGCACAATATATATGGCATATATGACAATGGTTTGGTGTTGTGTTTGCCCATGAGCATAGACTAGGCTTGATTCAATGAGAGCCAAAATGTGTTGAATATTGTTTAATTAAGCTTGAAAAGGATTTACCGTGTTTTTCATTTTTAATGCGTTCGTATTTTATGTTTTTGAAAATTGTATGAACGACTTTTCCAAATGCATGATATGTGTGCGAGCACAGACCGTACATGTGTGTGAGCGTGAGTGAATTGTAAATTTCACAGAGAAAGAGGGAGTTTTTAAAGGGTTAAAATAACTTGGAAAATCAAATATGAAAGACATTTAGGAGACATTATAAAAGGGCAATGTATCTTGATATGTTTGGCTCACAATGGTGCGCTTTGGTTGCCAAAAAAATATTACAAGAGCATACACACATATACATACAATTCAATGCTGTCTAATGTAAATTATGCTGTCTCATCTTAGAGCCACTTGAAAAGCACTCACGTTTGACTTGATTCAGTTGAGCTATGACAAATGAAGGCCTGTTAAATGTACACAATTTGTGTGGTGTGTAACTGCAATTTGTAATGTGCTAAATTAATAGCGAACAATTCGCAACATTTTTTTCGCATGAATTCAATCAACAACAACAAAAACACTAAGAAAATAGTATACTTTTTCAATTTACAAAATGAAAGTTTAATAAATTTTTTTGTGTTTGTTTTTGGTGTGTCGCTATTGGTGTTGCCGCTCATATTTTGACGTGTTCGTTTCATTTTGTGAATGTTGTCATTTTATCACTTTGCCCAAAAGCAATGCTTTTACAGTAATTGCTATTCTGTGGCACATTCTTGATATTATTTTCTAACTTTAATTAAATTTTATCCCAATCACAATTTCCAGTTCATGTGGGAGCACTTTTCAGTAATCCTTATCATCGAATATGATTCGAAGTCAAAACATGTTCTCTTTTTCACTTTACCGTTTTGATAAAACCCGCCAGACATTTCAAAGTCAATCCGATTAAAAGTCTTCCATTCTTGGAATCGCCAGTCTTACGCCAAGGCTATGCAACAAAAAGTATTTTTACATGGGTTTATTTACAGTTTCAACATGCAGACACACACACACACAAACACGCACTCACGTACGGATTCAGTTAAATTAATCATTTGATCCCATATCAATGTTTAGTGAATTACAAATATTGGCAATGCGCCATCATCATCATTATCACTCGAGAGAAAGAGAATGAGAGAGAGAGAGAGGTACAGCATGTGAAGTGTCGCTTTGAAATTTGATTTACATTTGTTTCCCATAAAATGTTTAATTAAATTAAATTTGTATGCGATGTGCTGTGCCACTACTGCCACGGTGAAAATAGTTTTCAATTGCAAGAGATTCGAGTGTCATGAACAAATAAGACATGGTCTATTTAGCATACATATTCGATTTCTAGATCGGTTGGTTGTACATTCATCGCCAATCCATTTATTCCATGGGATACATTCAGAACAATGCTACAATGAATTGATAATTTCATTTTGTTATTATAACTTTTAGATGGCAACCTATTTTCCAATTTCTCATTTAATATATTCTCTAGTATTTTAGTTTCTAAGCTTGCTGTAAGATTGTGTTGATTATGCATCGCAATTTATGTTTTCAATTTGGCCCAGAATTCCAAAAACCATCCGCATTTTGTTGACATCATTTAAATGGGTGTTGTTGTTTTCAGAAAATTACAAATTTGATTGTAATCTCAATGCGCCTCCTCGCAAATCAGAGTGAAATTATCCAAACAAGTAAAATTAAAATTGACTTTTGGTGCAGTTGAAGTGAGCTGAAATGTTAAAGTTCAAACTTAAAATGGAATAACCAAACAACAATTTCAAGTTTTATTTTTTTTCAATTTTATTTCAGTATAATCGGTTTTGTTTAATTGGCTTGATATATATAAATACACATTTATCAATTCATTCATTGAGTTTTTTTCGTCCTTTGCTGCTGCTTCACTTCCAACCTCGTTTCCACTCAAGCTCGTTTTAATTTGGGTCGAACCTGAAAGAAAGCACACAAAAAAACACAGCAAACAAATTGCCAAAAAAAAAAATCTACTCTTGTAGAAGTTTCGTCGATTAATCAGCAGTTGCCTGGCTTTGGCACATTTTTGGCTTCGTCATCATTTACATGTTGCATCATATGCACCACACAAACCTCTCTAGAACCGAATTTGTCGTGCAATAACAATCAAACAAATTCGGATCTACAGGGTAGATGTAGAACATGAATCGACGATTGTGACTACAAGAGATTTTATGCTGCATAAAAAAACATACAAGAGAAAAGAGAAATTAGTTGTGGTGGCAAAAAAAAACAAGCGCATAAAACAACAACAAAAAACGATAGAAAAAAATTAACGGGATATAATTGCGTTGGGCCTACTTAAAATCGCAATTTTCATGTAATTTCCCCACAGTTAAAAACAATTAAAAAACTTTTTGTCGACGAACTAACGAAAATGTCACGCAAGAATGTTCCACATCGAGAAAGTTAATGGAAACTAGTTATCCATGCCATTGAATTCAGTTTGCTCTCTATCGTTTGGGCTTGGTTGACAGAGAGCGAAAAAAAACAGAACAACACACACAGCCGTTGAGAGTGCGGTGACAAACATGGAATCTCTCAGTGGTTTCAAATAAAATATGGCTCTTTCATCAGTTTGATACCCCTGAATTTACATTTTCTCTCAGTCTTGTTCATTGGCAATCGATTTAACGGTTGACATTTTAACGCAATACAATCACAGTGTTGAATAAAACAAACGTCGAAGGAGCCCATTTTGAGCTCAAACCCCGAAATATTGATGGCAGAGTGAAAGTAACACAACTTTCACCACCATCAATGTCTGTCAATTTCGATTCCATTCGGATATTTTTTGTGTGTGTGTGTGTGTGTATGTTCGGTGCTGTTGTTGTTGTTTTTGTTGCTTTTCACTTCTTCTTCATCTGCTGCTGCTTTGTGCTTGTCATTTCGCCACCCCTTCTTTATGCCAAGCCAACAATAACGAGCCTATTTGCGAGCGAATGCGATTGTGTGTGTGTGTATTTGTTGCTTAGGGTTGAAACTTCCTTTTTCTCTGAACATATCACCGACATCTGTGTGTTTGCACGCGTATTGTATATAATAGTGTTATGCTCTTTATGGTGTTTGCTGCTGTTATTTGTTGATGTTATATGTTCGTTTTTTTTATCGAGAGTTGCTTTTTTAGCTGCTGCTGCTCTAGATGCTTTCATTAATACTCTCTCTTTTTCGTGTGCTCGTTTTTCGAGCGGCTTATGAAATGATAAGTGAATGAACGATTTTTGTTCCGTTTTTGACAATATTTTCCCAAGCAAAATTATTGGAGACATTGAAACAACAACGTAGAAAAAAAAATCGAGAAAAAAGAGCGTGATTTTACTTCAACAACACAATGCTTGCCTAATATAAAGGCGACATTTTTTGAGGCAACACAAATCTGTATTCCAGGACGCATACACACAATAACGCACCGACCGACAGCATCAGCAACAGCAAAAGCATCATCGACATCAACAAAAGACAGAGAAAGAGCAACGTAATCTATGCAGTCAGTAATAACTGTTTTTGTTATCCCACAATGCGTATATATCTTGCGAGTGAATCTACTGAAAAAAAATATGCCATAAAAATCGTCAACTTACGACGAAAATGGTTTTGCAGATAGCAACCGTCAATTCATGTGCGGTCTTCAACGGCCGGATACATAATTTTTTTTTCTTCTCCAACACACAACAAAATGAAAGCAGCATCAACAATGTAGAAAAAATCTTTTACACCGCAGAGAGTAATTCGTAGCATTAGATTGAGCAAGAGAGAGAGAGAGAGAGAGAAATTGTGTAACAAAATCGTATTCATCTTGTATCGAGAGCGATACAATAGATCTGCAGGGCTAATTTTGTGTGTGTGTGCGCGTGCGAACGCTCTCACAATGACGCTGATTCTCAGTTTTATTGGTAATGTATTCAAATGGCTTTGGCTGATTCGAATTTTGATATGCTTGTCTCACAATCGCAATGTATGTTCACTGAATTGAAAATTAGACGAAAAATTGTCCTCCGGCCAGGACTTTTCTCATCAACGCCAAACAAACATTCATTTTGATGGCATTTTGTATTACGACGGTCTTGCGCGTACAGTTTTTTTCTCTCTCTCCGTTCGCCTTCGTTCTGGTTTTTTTCTTTAATTTATTGAATGTTACACTTGAAAAGCTGGCGTTTTAATTTACGTAATTATGATATTTTCTTTTTCGGTTGTGTATATTTTAACAATAAGGCTTTTGGTGGTGGTTTTCTCAATGAACAAGTAAGTGAGCCAGTTATTGAGGGGGGAAGAGGTTGGTTGAGCGTTAGAATTGATGTATCTCGCCATTGCTGAGGCTCCAACGCACACACAACAAAAAAAGAAAACTTTTCAAAGAATGGCAAAATGTGTGCGCGTTGGAAAGCGGCAGGATATATAGAGCCTGGCCATTTTTATCATCATCGTCAAAATGTTGTAGTGTATGATGGTGTATGTCTCGTGGTGACGTTAAAATGAGGCACATGCAAGACTATAAACCCTCTAACGGCACGGCTCTCGCTCGCTCGCTCTCTCTTTCTCTATTCATTCAACACATTTTTATGGAATATAAATGTTAAATGGAACAGAATGATATTATCTGTATTGTAACGAATCTTTTAATTTATACACATTCGGTGTGCGTTTAAGTTTTGTCTGTTTTGTTCATTCAGTACTGGGCCTGTTGTACATGGTAATGCGTATCACTAAGCAATTTCCAACGCAAGACCCGCTCGCTTTTTTTTCTCTCTCGTTCGGTTGTTCGTTTTGTTGCTAGTTCAAGCAGCACACACAATCATCCGGCACACAGTCTAAATACTCTATGCGCTCAATTTCAACGCAAAAACGTTGAGGCCACAATTGTTACAAATACGTACGTGCAATCAATCGCCCTACTGCCTAGTGTTTAGTGTGGCTGAAACACACACACACAGCACATTTCTCTCGATGAAAATTCCGTGCGAACCATACGAATGGTTTCAATCATTTGCACTCATATGAAAGAGCGAACAAATGAACGTTCGTTCACCACCAGTAGAACAATGTTGCAAACATCGAAGAGGAAAAGAGTCACAGAACGAGAGAGCGAGAGAGAGAGAGAGGGAGAGAAAAAAAAACAAATATATTTTAATAAAGTTTTATGACTTTCAAACATCTGTCAGGCAAACAAGAGTCGCTTAAATTGTAAGCGTTCGTTTTACTAACTATATACGGCCATTTGACACCAATTTTTCTGGTACATGTGTGGATATGCATATTCAATGGTGAACATGTAAAATAGTCACACTGTGGCACAGACAACAACAATTTCTGTTGTCCTGTTAAAAAATTAACAGCGAAGAGAAAATGAAAAAAAAGGCAACCGTGAAAAACAAACATTTGATGCCAAGACAAAGGCAAATGAACGCTCATAAAACAGTAAAATGGTCAAACACGGCTCCGATACCGAAAAAAAAACACACATCGACCCAAAAACATTTGATAAAATAAAACATATAAATTTCACTGTGTACAGATAACGACGACAGGAAAAAAAGGACAAAATATTGTTACACAATAGAAAAAAGTACCAAGAGAGTTGTTTGAGTGAAAGGGCCATTTCTTGCATTTTCATTTTCATTGTCAATCTTTATGTCTATTTTCTCCATTTCGAATGGCTCTTATCGTGGCTACGGATTTTTATCTTCAAGTATATTTTAGTCCGTGAAATCTTCATTGTGCCTCTCTATACAAAGGACATCTTTACTCTTCACCACCGTCTATTTCGCTCAAATGTCTTTCATTTTCTCTGTTCGGTGTCTCTATTTCACCGTATCCAAGCTATTTTTTATGTTAATTAGGGCTTGCTTCAATGATTATGAATCGAGAGTAATTGAAGAAATGTCTTTGACATAAGCCTAAAATGCCATTATTTGATGCATTTGGCTTCATTATCAGCGAAGCAGGCTTTACTTCAATTTGATCATCTTCTATCATTGTCAAAGGCACCAGAACCTAATAGAATACTGTCGTCACCGCCGCCGCCGCCACCACTATCGTCCCAAATGTCTCTCTGGCATACAAACGCACACTCACACACACACACACACACACACGCATCTAACCAGATAAAAATAATTTTTCCGTTTGGTTTCAATTGTGCATGGTGCGTTTTGGGCACAAAATAACCGAAGAAATGGGTGCTGCTGGTGTGGCAGTTGCTTGGCTTGATGAGTGAGTATGTTGGTAAGCTGCTTAATCTATTGTATTAAACGATTACATGCATCACAGCAAAATAGCTGGCAAATGAAATGAGAAAAACTTTGATAGCGACATTGGTGGTGTCATGGCGACCATAAAATGTTATTTTCCCAATACATTTTGGATACTTTGGTGTATTTCCCTTTTGGCAAAAATCATAATGAGTACTAAGCGAATTGAAACGCTTTAGCAAATTCACTCTTCATTGAAGCGAACGTTTTGTTTTCATCCCCGTTTAGCCGTGATTCCTTCGTTTGAGCAACCACTCTAATATTGGCTCTGTCAGCAGCAGCGGAAGCACAAACAAACAACAATTGCTGTGTCCTAAAAGAGACATTTTTCAAATGGAAAAACATCCATTTTCGCACCACTCTAAGCGTTGAGTGTGCAAGAGCAAGCGAGAAAATACGAATGTGTGCAAAGACAAAAGGCGATTAGTGTTGAGATGAACAAGATGCTTGTTTGCTGAGTGCGCGCACGCCGAAAAGACACCACCAAAAATTTATGACATTGTATTAAAGTTCGAGGCGCTCGGTTTTTCGAAACGAAAGCACCAAAAGAATGAACGCCGCAAAGAAAAAATAAAGCATTTTCATAAGAGGCATGCTATGCGCTCACATGAAATGCCATTTGTAATCTTTTGAACATGATGTTCTCACAATAGTAGCGGAGACAACAGCAGCCATTTTACATTCGAGCTACGATGTGAAGCGAATAACTGTTTTCTCTCTCTCCCTCGTGCGCGCTCTCTCTCTCCCTCTTTCACACTTCTCCCCCGGTTCAGTACCGTACATCGTTGTACGAAAAACCAAAATGAAACCTGTAATTCAGTTTGACAAACAGTTTATAATCGTAATCTTTTTGACGCTTTTTGTGTGCTCAAAGGATTTTCGGTTACGATTTATCATTTCGCAACTGTGCGTGGGATCATTCTGTTGAATACACAATATAGTTTTCTCTTCGTTTCATCCTCTTGTCATATGAGGAAAGAACGGAACGAGAATAAAAAAAGAAATAACAAAATATGCTGATCGCGCATTTCATTTGCACACATTGTGAGCAGTTTTTTTTGCGCTGTGTTCAATCAAGAGGAAATTCAATAATTTTTTTTCATTTCTTTTCTTTTCTTTTGCGTTTGCTATTTTCTTCTTTACTGTAATTTCTTTTAGTTTGGTTGGGTGTGTATTTCACCGTAATATCTCACCTTATTTTCTGCTTGCTCATGATGATACTGCAAAAAGTGCCACGTAAACCGCATACAACATTGTGAATTGATACTCTCGGCGAACAGAAGGTGCGAATGTTAAAATCGTGACGATTTGAATCGCTTTATTAAATAAAGCCAATGATCCAATGATTTGGATCAACACTTGAACATCGCATCGATGACGCCGTTTCAGTCAGTAGGTTTTTTTTGTGTGAACAAATGTATGCATCCAAATTGCATCGTTATGAAATTGGAGATGATAAATATGACGTACGAATTTTGAAAATGTCCTCATGAAAGTTTCGGTTATAATTCGATTGGATGTTCGATATCGAATAAGTACGCTGCCAGTGTTTTTATGCGCTCAGATGTGCTGATTCATTTTGGTTCGATGCAAGCATCAACTGAGACTCAACAAACAGCTGATTTTATGCGTTGAATTTCATTGACTCAATGACGTTGAGCTAATCTGTAAGGTGAATAAGATATAAAATAAGACATTAGTACCCAAAAGAAATTGTTTGTGAATCGGAGTGTTTGATGGGTGGGTGGGGGGGTTGATTGATTAATGGCATTGAATTAAATTTAATTGGTGAGTAAATAAAGTGTAATATGAAAGTCGTCATTGGTGTGGTGTGAACGTGCCATCGTTTATGATATCCAAAAAATCTCCAGAGATGTGAAAAGAGCAAGAGGAAAATTTGTTTTAACATGCGACTATTTGTTCATTTATCACCAGGTTGAGCGAGCATCGCAAATAAAAAATAGCTACATGGATTTTGTGTTGAAAAATTCATGTTGGAATTGAAACAATTTTGTTATTTGCTCCATTCACAAATGGCAATTTGGGGCCACAGAAGAGAAAAAAAGGGAAAAAATAACAACGAATTGCCAAATTGCATCGATAGCATTTTGTACCGTCCCAAAAATGGTGAAAGGACTATGTTTTTTTTTCTTTCACTCAATAGAGATACATTCCGTTCAGAATTTCACACGATTCTTTTTTCTCTCTCTCTCTTCCTTTTCTTTCTCGTTGCTAGGATCGGACCTTTCGATGCCGAAAATCCACACACCAATTTATTTATTTTTAATGCCCTGAAACGGTTTCGAAATGCGTATGTGTGTGAGCTCGAGCTAGAGTTCAAATTGTTTGTTTGGCATGTATTTTCTACTTCACGATTCAACGGCAAATCGTTTTTAGTTTCAAGAATCGAGGGTAAATGGCTTTGAAAATACATCGCTTGAATCGGTTCGTTCACTCATTCGCTTTCGTTTCGGATATAATGGCATTCCAACCGAAGAGAGAGAAAAAAAAGGAAAAGCAAGGAATAAAAAGAAAGAAATAATAAAAAGGGAAATCCGAATAACAATTGGAAAAGGAAATAAATGGAGCTAAGTAGAAATGTAAATGTATGTGTATTTATGGTTTGCAGCAGAAGCAATCGAAGATCTCTCTGTAACCAGGAGAATGAGCGAGAGAAGCCCGTGATAATGCTGTGCGATACATGTGAATGTGAGCGTGTGTGCGTGTGTGTGGGCACTTTCTCGATTAGATGAATAAAGAAAATTCGGATTGTTATTTTCTGCTACATTCAGCAATATATCTCAATTGCCATTTGCTACTTTTCGACTTTGGCTGTTGCCCTTGCCGTGGCCGTTGCCGTTGCCATTTGGCCAATATCTCTTTCTCGCTCATTTGCTCTCACACATACACACACAATCGCCGAAACGACGAAAAATTATGGCGAGGAGTTGTCGAAGATTGGAATTTCCCGTCTCTTCGTTGAACTCTCTTCAGTACGCACAGCTCACAGCTTTGCCCCCAGCGATACATTATTAAGATTGTTATTTTGTGCAATCTGTGCGATACAGTTTTTGGTTGGTGTGTGCACACATCATCTCGAAGCCATCAAATGTGTATGATGATAAAACCATTCGAGAACAAATTTGTTTTCGGACGGGCTGTTCACATACTTGATCCATCGCATCCAAACGCACACACAAACACATCTATCGACACGCATTTGTTTCGCATATTTTTTATAGTTTTTTTTTTTCTTCTCGGTTATTTTTTGCCAACGCAAAAAGCAATTGAAACAATTTTTGTTGTTGTTGTTTATGATTTAATCGATATCAACATTTGATGATGACAACCGCTTCAGATGTATGTGCTTTTCTTTTGGCTTCGTTTTTGTCGTCGTCACCAAGCAAAAATTTCATACACATAATTTAGTAGCTAGATTTTGATCGGGTCTTTCGCTCCATCATTTTTTTATCGTGCGTAACATTCGTTCAACTTTGATTTTTATTTTTATGGTTCGTAATATCGGCGCAGAAAATCAACTAATAAGCTTTTTTTTCATCGTTTTGGCCCCGCACAATAAAAAACTATGGTCTTTTGGTTGGACTATTCCGGGGGCTTAACTTTACCGAAGATAATACCGATGATAGGCCGAACGAAGATAGTTTTTATGAAACAATTTGTTAGATGGGAGTAAGATATCGAAAATGGTACAGAAGCGAAATTTTATTGCTTCTTTTTCCAAAGGGGGGAAAGAAAAGACGTTGAAATATCGAAATTTAGAACGAGAATTTGTGCGATCAAAAATGGCTAATTAACTTATGCACACGTACGTGAATGCAATCCGAAAATATTTGAACCGTTCAAACAGAAGTTAAATTTGTCCAAAGATTTCAATTAAAATTTTAAAATTAAATTGTCTTGAGAAAAAAAAATCGTCGGATTTAAACCGACCAAAAAAAATTACCTAATTCAAGCTTTCTCTCCGCTTTCTCGGTTGTTAACGCAATTTATTTCATTTGAAAATTTGTTTAATTTGAAAATCAACACATCAATTTTACTCAAAGTACACAAAATCAAAAGACTGTTTTAAAGTGACACACGGAGAACACACAGAAGCAATTTATAGCACAGCGCAAGAGAGCAGCGCAATCGAAATGCGATGCTTATGCTATGAAATGTAAAATGGAACTGAATTGGTATGCGGCTTCAGCGACAACTTGGCTTGCCTGCTCGTGAGCGAACACACAACACTCATTCTATTGATTTTTTTTTTGTTTGCCATTCGAAAGTGTTTGTGTGCGTATGGGTTTTGTGTGTTCGCTTTTGCCGAAGCTAAACTAGCAGCACCTATTTTATGGCAGGCGAACGAGCGAGAGTGCGAGAGAAAGAGAACAAGAAACGCTAATATCCACACAAACACACACAAACACGGTACAGCCGATGGTCGCGAACAGGTAGTTTCATTCCTCCTTGAACACAACGTCGACGACAGAAAAAAAAACAACAACAACAACAACCGATTCGAACAAAACAGCAATAAAAATTGCATACGACCGAACATCACGTAACCAGAGAACAAAACGAATCGTACAAATGTGCATCTCTTCGATGTGTTGTCGATGTGAAGACAAGGCCACCGTAAAACACATAATAAAATCGTAAAATGTAGCACTACGTAAAAGAAATTATTTCTTAATGTTGTATTTAGCTGAGAATTGAAGAGGCCAACACGAAGATGAACCAGCATGACGAGCAGATATCACTCTGTTTACGGTTTACTCGCGTTTCATTGCAAAATGGAAATACATCAATTCTAAAACAATTTGTTTTCGTTTAGAATGAAGCTGCATTTATTCATTTTTAATTCGTTATTTAAGCTCTCGAAAGTGTTTTGGCGTTAGACAATTTGCGTATTTTTATGCATTTTCTTTCTCTCTCTCTCTCTCTATCTCTCTTTCACTCATCTGTTTCTATCACATCTCGTCCGATATATCGCCCGGTGTGTGTGTGTGTGTAAATATATGTTTGTGTCTGGTGTTGATTTTATGCAACCATAAAAGTCAAATTTTATTGACTGTAAACCATAAAAATAAATAAAGTGCATGTTTATACCTACTTCTTAACATATACTTCATAACACGACACACAGACATCGAAAAAAAAGCGATGATAAAAAAAAACGAAACCATCGGTGTCCGAAGGTTGATCGTTCATAAGCACAGGAATTCATCACCGTTACACTTTCATTTGGGCAAATTTCACCCGAGAAATTTTTTCCTTCTCGAAACTTGCAAATAGATTGTTTTATTATTATTATTTTTTGTTGGCATGTTTCATTGGAAACCATTCGGCACACATTCACATAAGCATTGAACAATTTATGAATATGGATTTCATAACTTATGTTTCAATGTTGAATATGGTTCTGTTCGGCGAACTGTTCGAAGGCTACATTTGTATGCAAGAAAGTAACCATAAAGAAGAAGAAGGGAGAAAAAAAAACCACCGCCCGTGTGAAGTTCCAATTTTAAATGGTTACATATTGCCGATAAGACAGACAAACATTTGTGTCACATTCAAGGAATTCTTTAGAAAAAGCCATTGCAAGACCATGAACGCGTTGGTGCAATCCAAACCAGCAGTTTCAAAGAAAGAAAGGAAAAAAAACAACAACAACAAACCAAACACATACTCACAAAACGAGATTTCATTGTATTAAAAATTCATTGAATGAAAGCCAAAGTGTGCACAACACGGCACAACTGCACCAACTGATTTCTATGTGCAACTGGTTTTCTTGTCCGAGTCGTTTTCCGCTTCTTTTTTTTGTTGTTTCAAAACATTTTTTTTTGCTGATTTCTAAACAAACACATTTCATTGAAGCACAAAAGATACATTGAGGCAACAATCAAATAGTTGGCATCATTGAATTCTTCGAATGAAACCAAAATCGAATGAATTTCAAACGAAAACAAAAATTGTGATAAATTATTTGGCTTGGAGCCTGTCTGTTGCAGCACAGTGTCTCTAACAGCATAGAGTGAACCAAACTTCACCTTGGCTCAATTCTATCACCAAATTTCTCGATGTTATTCAAATGCAAAAAAAACGTATCAAAACTCATTATCATAAATGATTTCCATAATAAAGAAAATACATTTATTGTGTCACATGCGCACACACACACACACACAGGTAGCAAATGTTAAAGAAACTGTCGTTTCCTTTACCGATTTCAACAATATTACATTATGGCCAATAAATGGTCGATTTTTTTTTGCATGCGTTTGTGCTTTTAATGTTTGTTCGTGCGATGATGAGCTTCCCATTGCCGGTTGTCGTTGGGGTGGCATAAAAATAAAAATTGTATAATGTTGTCATTTATGACTTTGTTTTATATCATTTTGAGTAGGTAAATGTAATCCAATGTAATGTCTTTCATACTCGCACTCCTGAACAATGTTCAAACATACACATACACACACACAAACACATTTTTGACGGCGAAAAACAAAAATGGACGAAACATTTGGTGTTTTTCATGGGAGGGACGTGAAAAGCGGTGTACTCTCGAACTAAATTTTTTCTGTAGAAATCAAAGGCAATGTACATGGCGCTGGTGTCGTCATTTGAACATTTGTACGAGAACGTCTCTGCCATGGTGTTTTTGCATACTATTGAAGGATTTTCCCATCCATTTCACTTTGATTCGATTATTTTTAGCTGTGCAGAAGGGCAGATTCATTCGATATGTGTCTGTTTTCTCTTTCTTTATGCCTTTGAATTTTATTTAAACTTGTGTATGCATTGAATTTTCGCGTGCCATGCGCTTGCTATTTATATGTGTCGTAAGATGATCGTTTAACATTTGTTCGTTCTTAACTGTTGTTGTTTGCACTTGCTTTGCCATTCAATTGTTTGCTGTGCTGTTGCTGCTTTTTATGTCTTTTCGTCTTTTTTTTTCTTTATCAATAAATCTGTTAATCGTGAAATAGCACGAAGCTTCGGTGCCATAACAATTTTCAAACAAAACGAATGGAAAAAAACGTCGATTGAAACTTCTATAAATCATCCAAAATCAAATTTCCTAGTCCCGAAAAAAAAACAAAAAAGTTTGGTGGGAACCACAAAGCAACATTTTATTAAAATCGAATCGCTGCTATGCATGAAATAACGATAAACACATATTTTTGCGCGTGTCCGAGCGACCCGGTACCGTATAATATTTTCAATACGTTTGTCATTGTTTTTTGTGTGTCATTTCCATTTTTATGAGTTTTCATTTTCTTTTGTTGACGCGCGCGTGAGCCCCAAATTCACGTTGGCAACGGTGCAAATATCGAATAAACAAATTCAAAAGAACGTTTATCGGTTGATTTCAAGGAAATATACACATTGAAATGAATGCTCCTTCGTTCTCGTTTCACCATTTTAAATCCATGTTATAATTCTCATTTTTTTGATCGACAAATGGTTGACAATTTTTTTTTTGGTGCAATTCAAATATCATGTCATACAATGGCCAATAAGTAGCAAACCAAATGGATTCAGAATAGAAAATTGTCTACCGTTTTTCATGAGCTGCGAAAACAGCTTTTAATGGTTGCGTTTTAGTGGGTTTGGTGGGTTTTCTACTTTCCAACGATACATTTATTGCGTTTTTTTTTTTAAATTCATTTAATATTTTCGTTTCGTTATCGTGAAGTGAAAATAGGGAACATAAGAAGGGTCGCTTAAATTGTGCATAAAATTACATGTACACGATATTCTTGAATGCATAATAAGGCCTTTAATGGTTGATTTTTCTCTCTTTCTCTCTCTCTCTCTCTCTCTCTCGAACGCTCCCTCTCTTCCTCTCACTGTTGTTCGATGATTGCAAATCGAATGGAAAATTGAGACCAAAAGAGAGAAAACATAAAATTTGCTTCGATGAAACTAAAACTAATTACAATATTCCGAATGCTCATTATTGAATTCAAACAACGAAATACAAAATTAACGAAATCGATGATTAAGAAAATCGAAATTGAAAATCCAAAAGCAAAAAGAGAACCGTGCCGCACGGCCTGTGCGTATTTTATTATCCAAAACGACTAATGAGATGCAATGGATTGGGTGCGATAAATATAAAATGAATCAAGAATTGAGTGTGGGCTTTGGTCAAACTCGAAACATTAAATGCTCGTTTTTTTTCTTGTTAAACAATTGAAACAATTGAAATAACGCATTCAAAAATTAATCGACCGACATATCGAGAATAAATACAGCATGTGTGTGTGTGTGTGTGTGTGTGTGTGTGTGCGTGCGCTTGTGAGCGCGAACAGTTATGAAATTTATATGTGTATTTGGACGTCATTTGAGCGTGTAAGCGACCGGCCAAGTGGAAGTAATACTATAGAAAAATTAAAATTATAAGGAAATCGGTCAACGATGACGGAGAGCTAGGGAAACTGATGCAGTTCTCTTAATTTATTAAAAAAAGGCTACTCTAAATGGCATGCAAGAAAAGTGGCCAGTTGATGAATGCACAAAACCAACATGGTTCAGAATAGAGAAAAAATGAAGGAACAAAAAAATGTTTGAAAAAAAAGAGCGAGAGAGAGAAGGGGAGAGAATACAACAAAAAAATGTATAAAATACGTGGCTTGATTAGGAGCCATTTCAGCCGTCTCAGCCATTCCATGAACGGTGAGTTGTGTGATTTTCAATGTGAACTGGGAAAATATGGTGCCGCCATCACGACATTTCCTCGTTGTTGGCAGAAAAAAAAAATATATTTATTATAATTAAAATTGCCTAACCTAATTACCGGACTGAACACAGTGAACGGTGCGTGATGAAATCAACAATTTCAATACGGGAGCGCCAACACTGCGTACTCGGGCGTTGTTGTTGATGTATTTTTTTTCCCTTCCAAATTTGTCTTAAGAACTTGCCGGTGTTTTTCGCTTGCCAAGTGTCAATTGGCAAACAATAAACCGGTTTACAGTGAAATGTGTCACTGACTTATTGCGAAATCGAATAATATCAAAAAAAATAGCAGCAAATATCTCTTTTTGTGTGTATCAAAATATTCGAAATGAAATGAACATTTCAACAAGATTGACTTCTTTTTTGTTGTTTTTGTTGTTGTTGTTGTTGTGTGACGCGCCTCTATGCCGTTCGCTGTTCAAGAGAAAACGAGAGAGAGTTCATTCGTCCAACATAATTCATTGAATCATTTTTCATTTGGTTGCCGACATAATCGGCCAAAACAGCGTCAACATTCGAATACCTATCAAAACAGCGAATCGCTCTTCAAAACCGATTACTGAACATTTTATCATAACAAAACGATGCGCGCTCACAATAAACGAAACGCATAGAGAGAGAGAGAAAGAATGAGCAAAAGCAACAACACCAACAACAAAAAAGAGACTTTGGAATGAACAAATGATGACGAGACGCAAAAAAGCGCTGTTGAATTCGTCAGGTAAAACTCGCGAAACAACCAGCACAGACAAACACACATACACCACATATATATCGTTGAGTGGCAAGCGAGAAACGAAAACAAAATGTGAACACACACACACACACACAAATTGCGAACGACAAAATAAAACAGAAACAGCAACGACGATGACTTGAAATCGAATCGTCTGCTCGCATTGGGTATCGTTACAAACATCTTCAACGAAGAATCTTACGCAGAAAGTATTTTTTGTGGTTCCCCTGGTGAAAAAAGACTCGAATCAACATTGATGATTTAAGACATGTATCAAGATCCCCATCGACTGTCTGCTCAAGCTTTGAGAACAGCAAATGTTGTTTCATTTTCTGTTGTTGATTTGTTTCGGGAATTCGCTTGCATAAACTTTGTGCACACCAAAACACTCCAACTGAAACATATTCATCGGATAAAATTCAGTTCGTTCTTCGCATCATGCGTTGACCAGTCAAAATAGCATAATGCAGATGCTATGCTTCGCTACACGAGACACATATGAATCAAGCGCATATTTAACGCAATGATTCTAATAATCAGAATCTGATGGATGTTCATTGAGATTTTATTGTAAATCGCATCCATTTAATCCTTGGCCTCGAAAAAAATTAAACTTCCATTAAAATGCAATTTAAAGAAATCCAATTTAATCTGTTTCATTTGAAATGCACAGAGGTCAAACAAAATATGTACATTTCATTCCGGTGTGTTCAAATAAAATAGTGGAAACATTCGTTAGTAGTTCGAAAATAGTCGTTGATTCTCGATATATTCGAGCAATGACGAGTGAAAATTACTTGAGAAAATATTTGTATAAGGCGCCCTGTTAATAGCTAAACAAGCGTAGCACGTACGCACGTTGACGATGAGCAAACTGTATAGTGACTCGATGATTTCTGTCCGGTTTCAATAGACAGTGGCTTGAGTGAACTGAATGCTTTTATTTGCTTAACCAACCAAGAGAATTTCCACAGAGAGACAGAGAGACACTTTCACAGCGAATCATTGAGTGTTGGAATTAGTTTAAATACGGATATAAGCTTGGGCCAGCTACCGGCATCATTACAGAACCGTCACTTAAATATATCATGCGTTAATTGACATTGTAAACAATGTAAATAGTTTCGATAAGGTGGTTAAATTTCATGCGAAACACCATACGAAACGGAAAATGACAACGATGGCACAATAGCGCAATGGAAGCAGCCAAAGCCAACCAAGATGTAATCATTCTGTAAATCCAGAGAGCGAGAGAGAGACGAAACAAAATTGTTGTCAACGCAATTATAATTAACTGGTAATTAAATATTTCCAAATGAAAATAAAAATAAAGCATCAGCTGTCATCGGAAAAAATGCTCATTTGTGCATGAGCCGTTCGACCCTCGTTGCCACTATCGCGGTTGCCATTCCATGCTGAGCTCTGAGTGCTCAGCACATTCCGTCGAATGCTTTTTCAGATTAAAAGAACTTGTTAATGACATACAAGAAGAATAAAATAAAACGGTTTAAACATTTGAATGAAAATTCAAGAGAAAGACGAGACAAATTTTAATTACTCTTTATTATGTCGCATTACATTCGCCGTTAAAATTGTCACTTTTCTTTGGAATCGCTGAGCGATTCTTGAGCATGAGGAAACGCGAGCTGCCCGAAAAAAAAACCAACGATAAGTTAATTGAACACAATCACTGTGTAGCCAATGCACGCTGGGCACTTGGGCTTTAAAATGAAATCGAGACTGCCTTTTAATTCGATTGTTTAAATATTTATTATCCATAAAATTCTCGATTTAAACTTAATTTCCTCACTCAACGAAAAAAATTTGGAACGTGGCTGATTCTGGTGCTAATTTTTTATTTCACTTCGATCGAAAAACGTGACGTTGTGCTCCAGCCATTTGTAAGCAAGCATCGGAACTTGAAAATTGTTCCAAATGGAACTGCACACGTGAGTGAAATGTGCGCACGCCGTATTGTATTGATGAAAAGCAAAGCGTAAAGCACACCAACCATTGCATGAATCAAAATTCAGCGAGAGAATGATGGCATAAAAACCACCACTATCGAGTCATCTCACTAATTGTGTTATGTAAAACGAAGAATTAAAAAAAAATGCGCTATGACTTGAGCACTCTGTGCGCACACACACACACATCAATTTTTACAGTTTGAAATTACGAAGAATTTATTAATAAATTTTACGCTCGATAAATTGAATGGTTTTAATTATGAGTTAAATAGCCATCGCTCTCGCATTTGGTATTGAATACTGTGAGTATTGAATTTTTCAGTACAAAAAGAAAAAAAAATAACACACACTGAAAGATCGAAATGAGATGATAGGTTTTGTTTGAAAAGGTTTGCATACCGTGTACGCAACAGCGGTACACTTTGCCATTTTTTCCCGATTTTTTACGGTTGCTGATGCATCGTTGCCAATTTGTTGGGCAATTCAAGCACAAATTTGTTCATTTTTTTTTTATTATTATTTCTCGGTGGCTTAAAAATCAGAAACGAAAAATGTGCGCAAGTTGCGCGTATTATGCGTATCAATTTAATGAGAAGAAATTGAACAAGCGAGGGGAATCGCAATGGATTTTTTTTTTCTCTGTTCACTTTGAAACCATCAACAAAGAAGAATATTGTGTCTCTGGTAATTGGTAATTTTTGTTTTAATTTTGTTTTTTTTTTTCGTTGCAACTTCGTGTACCATCGAAAAAGGGAAAGCATTCATCGATTGAATGGGCGCGGTTGCAAATGATTCTTAATGCTAAAATAACCGACGGAAGATACAAAATAACACAAAATACCTTGAAAATAAAAAGCCGTTTTTTTTTATTAAAACGTCTCAATTTTCAATAAATTTCACAAAACAAATTCATTTCCATACAAGAATTACATTTGGGACTTAGTTTGTTATTCATTGTATAACGAATTGTCGACAGTATGAAGGGAAATAAAATGATTTCTCAAGAACCGAAAACCCACAACCAAACAAAATTCCTGAAAACGAGTCCGTGAAATGGAAACAAATGCAACCAACACGTACTGTTTTCGTGGCTTTCTTACAAAAATGTTACAAATTATACAGTACGATCAAGCTCGATTCGGTTGTTTTTTTTTCTTTTTCGGTTCGTTGTCGGCAGAATAATAATGTGTATGTGAGTGTGTGATTTATTATATGCATGTATTCGGTACACACTTCATGCTCTGCATGTCAAATAACGATGAACAGAACGAAACAAACCGAACGAATGAAAAAAAAATGTACTGAATATAACCATTTTAAAATTTTGCGATTGTATGCGATGAAACAACCGTTTCGATGGCAATGTATTATGATGAGGAAAATACATGTAATATCCCAGAATACAAAATATGTATAAAAAATCATTTCATAAATTTTGTGTGTGTTTTTTTTTATTTTTTGTTCTTCTGTTGACTCTCTTTGCGCTTTACCCCGTGTACTCTGGATGGTTCTCAATTTTATGCTCCCTCGTACACATTTCATCCGCATCCTATTGCAGTTGTCGGTGTATAATTTTACTGTTTGCTTGTGTATGCGCTGTATATATATTTCATTGTGTGCTTGTATTTGCTGTTGCCTCGAAAAATCACGCTTCAAAAAGAGCACAGATCAAAATGGATGAAATAATATTTTTGATGACATGCGCATTATATTGGCAAGTCGGGCGCAAATAACCCAAAATCAACAACAACATCAACAACAACAACAACAACAATGGCAATCGTCAGTGGAGCTGAGCCACGCTGAACAGCTACAGCAGCAGCCCAAAATGATGAACGAGATGGTGATAACGAATGAATACGTAAAAAAAAACACATCATCATGTGAAATGCGAGCAAACAAAAAAGCATCTCGCGGATAGCGAGAACAGCATTCGCCAAACGCAAAGTAACAACATGTATTACTAAACACTGAGGACTCGATGTCAAGGGGATTTCTACAATAAATTAGTAACTTCTCTGAAGCTACTACATCTAGACTAGAGATTTTGGTGCCATGGATTCGACTTTTGTATCCGGCACCAATTCAAGTCAATCGAACCGAATGGTCGATAGAATGTTATTTACATAAAATATATTGAATTTCAGTTCCCTTCAGTCATTTGTTCAGTTTCTTAATAGCTTAATTTTTCAATATCGTAAATTTTCTTTACAAATTTTTTTTTTCAGTCATCCACAATGAATCGCAATATATACTACAATTATTGAAGAAATGTCCAATAAATATAAAACAATATAGATGATGAAAAAAAAAATGGATCACAAAATATTCGTACGACAAACAGCGATACCAAATGACTGTGCATTTATTTCGGTTGAATTGACGTCAAAAGAGATATTTTATGGGCTGAAATTTGTTGGTGCGCTCCGTTCCCCTAGCTCGATGTGCAATCAACGAGAGGAAATCCAACAACAATGATGGGAAAAGTATATAGTACCTTTCGGCAAATGTAAAACATTCAAGCGCTCTTGAGCCATTTAAAAAGAGAATCCTATTTTTCGATGTGCGCGCTTCAGTGTGTGTGCGTTTGCGTGTGTTTGTGTGAGTGTATGCGTGCGTACCATTTATCCCTGCCATTTTGGTTCTGTATGCGTTGTTTATATTAAAGCATACGCGCTCTTGCTCATACCCATCGAAACCCAATACGATTCTGTGTCAATACATAAGAACTCTCTACTTTTGTCTCTGTTTCTCTTATTCGCTCACTTCGTATTCAGTTGGTATGGCTGGTTCTGTGCTCTACCTTCATCGTGCTGCTGCTGCTGCTGTCACTACTGTTGTTGTTGCTGCTTTTTTTCTCTCTTCTCTACTATTTTTTTTTTACCTACATACACCTTTTTCTCTTGAAACGTGTTCTTTAGAATGCCTTAAATGGTCGCTTGCCATAGTTTTGTTCAATTTTCGAACACATTCAATGGAAAATTTGTGTCCAAACAGATGAAAAAAACAACACATTGAATAGTTAGGCCATTTACCGCCTATGCTGTTCCTGCTGGTGATGCATGGCTTCATACATTATATAATTTACAGGACAATAGAATGCGTTGAACTGGCCGATACAGCCGAAAAACAGTCGACCCATTCGATATGCTGCTTTTATAGAATACATATTTTAACTAATAGATACTCACTTGGAGTGTGTGTGTGTGTGTGTGTATGTTGTGTGCGAGTTGTGAGTAATGCTGCAGTAACACATCGATAAATAGTTAAAATGGGTAAAAATGTTGTGTGTCGCAACCAAAACGTAATATTCGGTTATGCATAACTTTATTTTGATAAATGCACTTTGGCTCATTTACAAATGCCCAAACATCCTGTTTGGGTTGATGTTTTCGAGAAAATTGGCCAGGGTTGGAATAAATTAAATGCAATTTAAATGATATCCCATTATTATTCATTGACCATCATTCATTTATACGGGTGTCGAATCTTTCGACATCATTTTCACCCGAAATTGAATTTTAGAGCATTTAAATTCTTGAATTGCCATTGCATTCTATGCATATGGTGCAATTTGAAATCGGATGACACAAAAATATGACAAAACCATAGGCAATTCGGTGTATCTTAATAAAACAATAGCAGGCAATGACTAGCCTTTTCGAATTCAAAGCGAATGGGCAGATGAAGCAATGCAGCAATGAAACAGTCTAACAAAAATACAACAACAACGAAATTCTTTCAGTGCACACACACACTAATTTTGTGTACGCTTTTTGCCAGAGCCTTAACTTTAGAACCCCGAAACATTGTTAGTTTGTTTTTTTTTTCATAAGATCCCTTTTATTATATAGTTTGGTGAACAAAGTTTCAGAAAAAAAAACCATAAATTATCCTATTGTAATTTATTATCTGTATTGTGTGTGTCGGCAATTAAAAGAGAATTTATAAGATTAACTTTTATTGCCCCAAAGGCAAAACGCAACCAAAAAAAAAACCAAGACGAAACCAAAGATGTTGCAAATGTGTCGTTCACGTTTATTTTGTGTTCGATCGGATAAACATGCGTAAGCAGCACATAGAAAATTATGAATTTCATCTTTTTCCGTTTCTTTAAAACCATAAAAATCAACTTCTGTTTTTTTTTTTGTTCTCGAAAGAAATATTTTGATAATTGTGCAGGTGCCTGCGTGTGCGCTCTTAATGCACGGTCCAGAAATAAAATATTATTAACTTCATAAAACAATGATTAACTTTTGAATTTATTGACTGTTTTGATGCTGTGGCACAGTACAACGAAACGCTAACAATATACAAAATGTAATAAAAAAAAACTTTTAAAAATGTTTTTTACTTGTTTCGAATAGAATTTCGATTGGGAAAATGTTTCGAAAGTCAAAAATGAATATATGATGATGAACCAAAATGAGAATATATTTCAAATTACAATTTCAACTTGTTGAGATACAGAGATGAGTAAAAAAATGTGAAATTAAGACACAACACTTACTTGGTAGAGGTTTTTTTTTATGTTTATGAGCCACTTCAGAGTCAATCGAGCGTCGTAATGATGTCCTGATCGTCCCATTCAAAAATAATTATATTCGATCACAATAAAATGTAATTTTTATGATTACAAAACAATTAAGTATAAAAAATCAAATTGAACATAAACACGTCGCAGTCGTCTGAATTCTGTGTGATTTCAAACGACAAGCGAAAATAGAAAGAGAGAAACAAGAGACAGATGAGAGAAAACTGAAAAAAACAACAACAACTGAAGACTTCACAAGTATGGACAAAACAATATCAATGTTGACTATATTTATATGCGTTGACTTTGTTGTACGTTGTATATGTATCGAGTCGTGTATTTTGGATTTTGGTGTGTCTTCTGCGGTGCTCTTCCTCTGGCTGCTATCGGAGACTGTGCGATTCGGTGTGTGTGAATGTCGAGAAGTCAACTTTTCAACTGAAACCGTTTTGTATACGGAAAAAAGCTGAATGCTCTCGCTCTCAGATTATTGCCGCTCGGTTGTTTGCGCTCGCTGCCATTGCTACCACCAAGTGTGAGTGAAACAGTCTGGTTTTCAAACACAAATGGATTATAGGCATGAATAACACACATACAAACACAATATCAACAACCATGCAACTCAATCGCATACGAGCTACACAGACCCATGCAATCAGAAGTAAATGCTATTTTGTTACGATTGTTTCGGCCGAAATTTCGATTAATCGCAGCATTGACATCTGCACCATCAATAGTTGGAAATCATTCGATTTGCAGCGACTGTGTCATTCCAATGAAATTGTGCAAAGAACTGAATTTAACAAACGATCTTTTACTGCTCAGCATATGCATGAATTCCGTACAATTTTTGTTTCCAATTTTTTTATATTCTGTTTTTGGTGTAGAAAACGCCGGAAAACAATACGAGTGTCTCTTTCATTTGTACGTAGTTCACACTGACGCCCTGATATCAGCCAGGAAGCGACAACAACAACAACAGCAGCAGCAGCAGCAGCAGCATGTGAATAACCAAACCGCTTCCATGTGTAGCTCGCATAAGCATTCAAAACGTCATTTTGAATGGAATAACCATTGAAATACACCAGAGCAAAGCTACGTACCAAATAAAAAAAAAAACCAAAATACACACAGCAACATGAAAATTATGTCGCGCGCTCGCTTGCGCTCACTTTTCGGGCCTCGTTCAAACGGCAAACGAACACACACGCGACACTAAATTCTCTCAAAATGGAATTTACTATGCAATGAAAACAATGCGCATGATAATGGCTTTTTGCAGATTTTCACCAATATTTCGAGCTCGACGCGACAATGCCGTTTTGCACGGGACACAAATCGATGACAATCGATTTATGTTTCAAACTTAGTGTTTGCTATGGTAAAAATGAGATTTTGCATTTGTTTCTTTATGTGTTAACCATTAAATCGGGGCTATGAGATCAAAGAAATCACATTTATTATCGATACAAATCGTTTGAAATCTGTTCGATTTTCGATGAAAATGTAATTGAATGCCTCTTAACATGAAACCGAAAATGTTGTTTATGAAATGCGTAGCGCTGCAGATACGATGCGGAAAAGCGTTGAAGCAGTAGATGGCTTTGTGTACAGCTTTTGGTTGAGCTTCACTCAAAAGCACGTCCGCACCAAGTTGAAGTAGTAGATTTGATCAAGTTTCACAATTCTTTCAACAGATGGACACCGTTCTGAAAGCGCGTTCTTTGTGCTCAATCGTAAAATGTATTTTGGATATTTGGTTGCTTTTTTTTTGTATGACTCGCACAAGTCACAAGTAGTTTCAGTTTCAGTAAGAAATAAGCATTTCGAACAGATGCTCTGTCAATCAGACGACCGATTAATTTGGTCTCAATTTTTTTTTCGTGCGTTAGTTTCAAAGCGGAAATTGATCAACGCAACAACTTTGCCTGATGAGAAGAAGAAGAAGAAGTAGAAGATGAAAAACGTTTTTATACATTTTATTCGTTACATAATTTATTTTGAGTTTTTGAGTATACACATGGAATGCAGTTTACATAATCTTGATTTACGCTTTTTATTTGTTTGTTTTTATTAAAACCCCACAAGTGAAATCTGAGTATTTCATACATTTAACTAATTGTTTTTTGTTTGAATTGTAATCATTTCTTAGTTTTAATTCTGGGTGAAAATAGTATACAAATACATATTTATGCATTTTGAATGAAATTCAAAAGATAAAAAAAAACCGAAAGAAAACTGCATTTTTGAAAGGTAATCCAAGTAATCGAAAGGATGCTTGAATGGTGCTTGAATGCTTCTTTTCATTTCGTTTTCGAGGAGAAAGCTGTTCTTGGTGAAGTGGCTGCCCAGGTGGACCACCAAAGCGAGGTTTTCTCCAGATTACAAAAAAAACTGAGATTGCACATTCAACACCGAAAACCAACGAATTTTCTATGCACACAGCAAATTCAAGTTCATTTCGATAATATTAATATTGGAGCTTTCAATTTTAGTGGGTATATAATATAATAATTTTCTTTCTCATTTTTTGTTTGTTTTCTCACTTCATTTTGGGATGTTTTACACAATCGAAAAAAATTACAATAAAATTGTCTATTAAAAGTTAATTTGTAGTTTAGTTGTGTAATGAACGGTGTTCATCATTATCCGTTTCATCGCACACTGTTGCGGTTTGTGTATGTATCTGCTTAAAATAACTCTATTTTGTTCATTTTATTCATAAATTTGTCCATAATGTTTTCATTTTATTTACTTGCATTTTGTTATTTTTATCATTTATTTTGATACAGTATTCAAAAATACACATTACACATAGAGAGTCTTATCTAATTAATAAATTTTCAGGACCAAAAAACTAAAACATATCAAATAGTCTTATCGTCAAGTTGTTTTTTTTTCTATTTTCTGCAATTTTTTTTACTTTTTCTTTAGATTATAAGATAATATATAGGATTTAAGTAAATTTTGTTGTTGTATCATTATAGAACTTAATCAAAATCATCTAAATTGTAGCATCAGCATCGAATCATCTTTCTCTCTCTGTGTCTCTCTCTCTGGCTCTTTTTGAATGTCAATCTTCTGTACGATGCATTAAAATTATATATTTAAAATATTGTGTGATTTTGTTGTTGGGTTTGTCTTATCAATGAAAACTCATTTATTGCTATTTCATTTGTCCAACCACACAGATGACAGTGTCAATTTGACACCAAGAGCCAAATTACAAAAAAAGAGTATACGCTGCCAGGATTTTGTCATTTTGTTGACAAATGGTTTTCGTGAAGGTTTTCTCGATACTGTCGAGTTGACATCATGACAGTTTTTTTTATTAATTAGAGAGATATAAGATTTCATGTTTATTTTCTTTCGTGAGATCACGACCAACAAATTATTATCATTGATTTCTTAGCCTATACAGTGCATTTTTCAATTAAAAAGGATTGAGTTTTCATCTGTTTTCTTTTTATTTTCTCATTCGTTCAAATATTTGAAATTGAGTTGTCATTTTATTTTGCATGTGTTTTTTGTTGTTGTTGAATTTGTTGCAATTGCCACTGATTGAAATTGTATTTGTTTACTCTTTTATTTTACATCGATTAAAGAAATTACATGTACAATTTTTCTTGAGGAAAAGGAAAATCACTTTCGTCAAGACCGTACTTTAAATCAGGTGCGTTTTTTTTAATACGATTAAATATTTAAAACAATATTCAAAAAGAAAAAAAAAACAACTTATAACCAACTGATAGGAAAGTGATGTTCACCGAAAATTGCTTAAGTGCCATTTTTTGTGTCTGTTTGGCTGTTTTACGCCTCATTTTTCATTGGGTGAGTATGTGCTTTTTGTGTGTGTTTTTTTGTTTTGTTTTCATTCAAACATCGTTTGAAGCAATTTTTTTGTTAATTTCTATCGGTGGTTTTACCAAAAAATCAGAAATAAAATCAGGTGTTTTATATATTGCAATTTGAGTGTGTGTGTTTTTTTGTTTGTTTGTTCTTTTCATGATCATTTTGAATCGGTCATTTACTGTCAATTTTGAGCATTCAATTTTTGTTGTTTTGTGTATGTTTCATCTTAAAAATTAAAACACGTAAAATGTAATTTACAAGAAAAACAAAGTCATTTTCTTGATGAAATCATCATCTGCAGACGATCAATTGTAGCTTCCTATTTACACCAATCTATAAATAATATACCATTAATTACGAAGTACTTGCAAAATTTAATTCAGCCCTTTTTAAATACTAAACATTTGTTTCGTGTAATTTGTGTTTTTTTCCACTTTTGTTTTGATTTTGATTGTGTTTCATCATTCAACTACATTTAAACTGTGTTTAAATTTTGTTCACAATTCTTTCTCAGCGGTCGGACGAATCATCATCAAATGAATGAAACAAAACAACAGCAACAACAGAAAAAAACTGTGAAATCAATGTGTTCGAATACTGTCAGTTAAACGTAAAGAAAATCATAAAACATAAGCCCTGTGACATCCGAATTTGTTTTTGTCGGTGTGTTATAAACTTATTGTTTAGTTGTTTTTTTTTGTGTTTTAAACTATTTATAGCAAAGCATTTTACTACTGCAAACGGGGTTCGAACCACATATAAAATTATATACACAAACGCGTTCGTGACAGCAAAATAAGTCCTTAATAAAATAAAAAAACAAGAAGAAGATGAAAAAAAATAAAGAAATTATTGAAACGGGGAACGAAAATAAATTCGATGGATCTAGAAGTCGGCGCCAGGTTATAAAATGTAAATAATCAAAAGAATGATTGGTACTAACAAAAACAAATCAAAACATAACCAATTGATTACAAAGGAATCTGTTTCTAGTCGATATATATTTATGATTCAAAATCATCGTTTTGTGTTCGTGTGTTGTCTCGTGACAGTTATGCAAATGTATCAATCAGATGAATTACACTCTTAAAATGTTCTCTCGTGTTGTTTTCTTTTGTTACTCTTCGATAAGTTTATCCAATTGTTTGTTTATCAAAGAGAAAACTTTTCTTCATTCAAGTCATTTGTATTTCTCTGCTTACATTCTAAATGTTCTTACATGCTAAATGCTTTTCGAATACTGATTTGGAGAAAATGATTTAAACACTGGCCGTGAGAGCGCATAGAAAAATCGCAAAAATGTCAACAACAACAATAAAATACCACAATGAAAATTGATTGATGCCATTCTCAATGAGCGTTTATTTTTTCTCGACATTTTTGCAATTTTTCTCTTAAACTAAACAGAACTATTTACAAAAAAAGTACACGAATCGCTCGTGCGCTGACAATAATATTGGAGGATGTTAGGGAAACATTTTATTTTGGAATATTTAATGTATTTTGTCAACGGTTTTATTAGAATTTTGTTTGTGCTGTCAAAATGTCAAAATAAATAACTTCTAAAGTTCTAAAACACAAATAGAAATGGATGTTTAAAATATCAACGATAAAAGGATAAAAAGATAAGTAAAATGTGACCAAAAATTGAGTTTTGAAATAAACAAGAACTTCTAACCGAAAACTAAAATGAAATCAATAAACAAAAAAAAAATGTATAGGATTTTCAGCGATAGCAACTCGTGTACTTTGCCAGTGATATAAATCAAATTGCATTCGCTCAAAATGACGGTGCAATCGTTGCCCGAAAAAAGTGCGCTCAATTGTATGGAGACGCAATGGCAACGTGTGTATCGTCGTTTTGAACGAAATGCATGCCCAATAGCAGCTGAATTTGGTGGTTCACAATACAGTGAAATTGCGGTGCCCGTGTGTGCCAATCATTATCATCACAATGAAACGAAAAAAGAAAACACAAAACAGAAGAAGTAGAAGAAACACCACCCAGCGCACCCGGGCCCACAACTACCGTACTGTGATTGATCAGAACTCTTGAGGATACTTTGAAGAATCAGAATGATTGAATATGGTTGTATTCGAACTATCCTGATTATTCTGGTATCCTTGATATGGTTCCTGTTGATACAGCTGATTGAGTCTCTAACCAGTACTCGAAAAGTGCCACGCGTCCTATGCACTCAAATGAGCAAACTGTGACGGATGAATATCGAATTGGTATGGATGACCGTACGGTGACATATGATAAGGTACAATATTCATTGATGCCATTTTATGCTCTTTTTTCCATTTCATGCGGCGATTTTGAAACCAAATCTTAATTTGACGCTCGGTGAGACACAGGGCATGGGCAATTTCGATGCGCCGTCGTCGGGTCAGGTAACGATTGAAATGAAATTCCTTCTCTAATTCCAATGTTTGATAGCGGGTGTATGATGTTCGTTGCCGTTTTGTTTCACCATTTGCGTTTACTGTACCTGAAAAAAGCGTTACAAAAATATATTCGAAATCATTAATAAAATTCAACCAAAATTTCACTGCAGAGCAAATTGGGCAAACAATTTTTAATTTATTGCTTTGAACGGTGTTCAAGTGTTTTCAAGTGTCAATGTACTGATTTAATTGATGCCATGACAGTCGCATGATGAGACTTGTATCTCTGCACATCAAAATCGTGCGTAAAACATCGAAATTCGCATACATCACGTTCATTAAATAATAATAATGAACTGAATGATCATGATTCGAACGATGCATTGAATTTACATTGACATTGAAAACTGTTGATTTTTCATTCGCATGATCTAAAATTCAATGAATCTTAAGATTCTCAACGAAAAGTGAAGTTTGTAAGCAGATTGTTTTTTTCACTCTTCACATTTCGAGCGAGTCTCAACACAAGTGACCTGATACATTTTCAAAGCGAGGAGTTAATTTGAGCACATTCTTCTTAATCCTTTCTCATATTCAACAGCCATGAACAGTCATTAATATCTGTAACACATCATCTGTGCGGTGTGCAATTCAGTCGAACAGCCAATCATTTATGATTAGTCGCGTTAAGTAAATAAGAATTCTGAGCTCTGTTGTTGTGTTTTTTTTCTTCATTTTCTTTTGCATTGTGGCCTTTGTTTTGTCTGGCAAACGATAACTCGCTCAAACTGTCTCATGTACTTAAAATTCAATGGCGACGATTGTCATATCTAGTGGAATTCGAACAACTCAAATGGCTTTACGCTCGATTCTAATCCTTCTTAATTACGACTAATTAATAGCATGTCATACGAAATTTATTGTCCATGCTGAGTACAGAGTCGACTCATGTCGATAGATTTGTTGGTTTTCGTTTTGGCGATTGGTCGCTCTAGTTGCTTTAAAGTGCTTTTCTGCCATTTTAAAGCGTCCATATGACGTTTCTTATATGGCATTGCATCAGAATCATTCGATTGAATGCGCGCACTTACACCAACTCATTTCCGTTTTAAAACAAATCAACATGTACAACAACAAAAAAACAACCAAAACAACAATTTTTCTCTTATTGCTTCTTTCCTGCATTTTGTAACAGTCTTTTGAGTTAATCCATCCGAGTGCTGTTTTGTTTACAGCTCATAATTTGTCTGCCATTGGATTTCAAAAATAGCGATTTTTTTCTCTTGACTCTGTCATGTTGTTCATATTCGTCGTTGACTTTGCGTGCGATATGTCACCAAGTCATCTGTGGATGTGCCGACAAATTTATTAATGATATTTTAAACACAAAATATTCTAATACTTCGCATGATATTTAAACAAAAGAAAACACATGTTTTTCAGCTCATTTCACATCGAATTAAATAAATTTAAAAAAAATATATGTGTGTCACTAAAGAAACCGCAGCGATCAACAGACCATAGACTTATGCTGAGTATCCACGGACGCCCGTCACCACTGTCAAAATTCATCTTTTTTTTGTAAACTCCAAAATTGAATTTTTGATTTATGAATATATCAGATTTTACAAGCATTTTTGCAAGTGTTTTGTGCCGTGTTTTTGGTTTCAAAAACCAGATTTTCGATTTTTCAAATTATGCAAAACTCGAAAACAAGAATTTGCTAGAAACAGTCAAAATAATGAATAGAACATATAGATTCATGAGTGAATGATTGGAAGTTTAAGCAGCTCAAGGTCCATAATCGAGCAGAAATTTCCTTTCTATCGATACTTTGGTTAAATAAGCGTTTAAAGTGCTTTATAAAAACAATGCTTATCTCTTTCAGTTAAATCTAACAACGCGAGAAGCAACAATTTCAACATGTTCCTATCATTGCGATGGATTGCGCCATGCCCTGGACACCAGGAGATTTTCACTTGAAGTTAACAACTTTCCACACATTTTCAAGATATTTATCTCAAGTTAATTAAAAAAAAAACGAAGACTGAAGCGAATCGTTTAGGGCAAACATTTTGATGCGACTGCCCGTTGATGGATTTGTAATTGGTTTCTGTTAAATGTTGAAAAATATCACACATCGCACACCTTGCACACACTCGTTGTCTCTCTCTCTCTCTCTCTCTCGCACCAACTCCAGGCTGGTTCAATACAACCACAAGAAATGTCAAGCAGCTTAATAGTGTTTTTTTGTTCCTTTTTCACTATTCGCTTTTCTGCTCAAATTGCCCAGTACAAATCGACCGCACGCGCTTTTATGTAATTTGGTTCTTTGGTAGTAGTTTGTATACGTAAGACGGTTTGTTTCATTCGACTTAATAAATATTATTTTCGTTCGTATGTGATGATAGCTGCGCTAGTTCTCAAGGGACAGTCTCAAGTAAAATTGAATGCGAGCGAGTGTGTTTATTGGTGTTGGTGTGGTTCTCATTGTGTTTTGTTTACACTTAAGCTCAAGCATTTATGTGAAGTGACTGCCGACTCTTACATTCGATGTTGTTGTTGTGTGTGTGCGTATTTCATACGAGAAGATTAATGATTGGCTCGTTTCAAATTGTGTAGTTTGTTCTGTAATTCATTACGTTTTACAACATGTAGATCAGATCCATCATCAAAAACTAAAGAAATACTCACTCGATCGCAGCACACAAAAACCAAACCAAGAGATGAACAGAGATACGCACGCACACAATGCAAATCAAATGAATCGAATGAACTCGTCGATAAATTCAAATGTATGTTTTCATCGCTACTCTTTGATGCAACCAACTGTCCAAAAATTAAGAAACGCAGCGCGAATTGAGAAACAAACTTCACATTTCATTTGACTTTGAATGTGTAAACTTCATCAGTTGTATGTTTGTGTGTGTGTGTGTGTGTGTGTGTGTGTGTGTGTGTGTGTGTGTGTGTGTGTGTGTGTGTGCGATTCGCCTTGTTTATGTATCGCACGCGCTCCTTTCAATCTTTTGACACGATTTCACAGTAATTTCCACTGCATTTCATTAGTGATGACGTTGTGGAACAAGTGTTTGTCGCTTGTCATTGCCAGTACACTGAGTTCAGTGAAATTCACTGAGGGAATTCAAAGCGACTTTAGACATGTGAACACCCAGTATCCAGTAAATTTGGCATAATAACATTAAAATTGGCTCGATATTGTTTTGCATCGATTTTTCTTCTTTTTACTGAACTTATAATTCAGATGCCATGTGATCATGCCAAACAAACGGAATTGCTAATGAACGCCTTCTTCAATCGAACAGCGGTGTATTCACACTGCAGACCCGGTGTCGGTACACAAATGCTCCACATCTGATGTTGTTGTTTAAGTTGTTTACAATATCCAATTTAATTCAATAACACTCGTTTTATTCTTCATCGACATCACTTGTTATATTGAACCGTTGATGAGAGAAGCGAGCAAAAGAAGCAACAACAAAAAAATGATTAATCAATCGTCTTTTCAGTGGAATTCTTTTGAAAATGAAAAGAAGGTCGATGATTCAGTCAGGATTTTAACCATTGATGCTTCTCATAAAATTAATGATTTTTTTACCACCGACGAAGAGAATGGAGCGACAGTTTTACAATGAAATCGCATACAAACACACACACACCGCATTTGAATTGCCATCGTGTAAACACGAAGTTCGTATCGATTTCATTGATTCAACCGACCAGATTGCCGTTGTTGCCGTTAACATTCCAGCCGCAGAGCCGGAACGATGCAAGTGGCGCTAAGCAACAACATCAAATTAAATAAATTCCATTTCATTTCGTGGCGTGTGCGAGTGTCGAGAAAATGTGTACATGCAAATGCAAAGAAGAGGATAAAAAAAGCATTCCAACGGTTTTACTGTGGAAATTTTAAATGAAATTCTCAATTGCAGTTACAGCAACAACAACAGCCGCATATGCAAATATTCGTAATTGTATGTAGACTTCTGTCAAATGTAACACATTTTCCATTTTACGACCACCACCGGTGTATGTGTGTGTGTGCTATTGCGTTGCTACTCACCCAAAATGTAATGTTCAAAACGAAAATATATCCAAAATAAAGAGCGTATTACATTTAGTTCGACAGCAAGAATACGACATTCATCAATCAAATTTTGCCGTTTATTCTTCTACTGTTGCTCATTCATTCCATTACTGCCACTGCCACTGCCACTGCTGCTGTTGCTGCACACACCAAACAGCCCACAGTCACATCATGAGTTCATTGGCAGTATTTTTTGGATTGAAGTGGCAAAAAAAACGAAACTCAAAACAACACAAAACAAAGGCAAAGAAACACAAAGTGGATCGCAACCGAAGAATAAATAACAACAGATTCAATGTTCATTTAAATTTTAGGTGCATTCAAACGCATATTTTATCGTATTGAATGTCGTTGTGACGGTCGCAAGCAAATAACAAATATTTCTATAAAAAAAAATGTGGATAAGAATTCAACGAATTTAACAGTTTAGAGTTCTTTTTCACTTTGGTTCGAGAAATGCTCCAGTGTGCATGAAAGAGAAGAATATTGCAAAATACAACCAAAAACAAATGATGTGTATATTGAGCTAATGCACACCATTGGCTCAGGTCGAGGCCCAGGCGATGGATATTTGTGTATTTTAAGTTCGATGCTATCAAAAACCACTCGACTTATTCCTGTCTTTTTTTCCACTGCATTTGTTTGTTTGCTCCCTCTCAAGTTTATATCAATGCTATTAGGCGATTCGAAGCAAAGTATTGTTCTGTTGTTCAACACCGCATATTATGCCACTTTTCCGTCCGTTTTTTTTCCGGCATTGCGTTTTCAATTCGTTTTTCATTTTCACATCTTATAAAAGGGAGTCCTTTTTTTCCATGTGTCGTAAGCAATTGTTTTGTGTTTGTGTTTTTTCCCCCCCGCATGTCGGTATGTGTATATATATTTTCCACAAAACCTAGACTATTTTCACATAGACATCGAAACATCAGCAATCTTAGCTATGAAATGGCACGGAACCAAACAAATTTGGTGATGTTTTATATTGGAATGGAAATGGTGTCGGTTTGCCGTTTCACATTCTGGTTATTAATGGTTTTTGACCATAAACTGATAAATTATGGATTGTTTTGAATGGAAGAAGTGTCAGTGGTCTGGTTCGTTTGTTGCTACACATTTCTTTCGCCTCATTCAATTTCAATTTTCGTATCTGTCAAACATGATGTTTATTGTTTTTCCCGTTGATATGACACACTCACTTCGCTAGGTCAGTGCCTTTATTTATATCTATTTATTGATTTTTTTCCCGTTGTTGTTGTTGTTCGTTGGAATTGCTTCATATCGATTTTTACCCGGTTAAATAATGTTCTTCCTTGTTGTGCAGCTGTACAGTGTGACGGCAACATTGTGGCCGTAATGTCAAGATTGGCAATTTTACAAGTTGTGGAAACTTCTTCAACGGAAACAATTTAATTTAAATTCAAAATCACTTTATCGACACAATCTGCTCAAACTAAACTGCGTTACGTGACATTTAAAGTCAATGTGAGAAATCATTCTGTGAAATCTTTTATGGCATTTAAAAAACAAGAATCAGCACAAAACTATGATGTTCGAGTGTGTTGACAACAAGTCATGGCAGAAGCACCAAGTTAGCCCGCATAAATGAATACAAGCTCAAGATATGTACATCTTGACAAGAAAATGTCTCGTATTTCATAGCAATGTCAGCAGTTTTGTTTCGCCTGAGGCTCATTTTGATTTCTAAATATATAATTATTATTGTAATCTTTGTCAATGGGTACGGTTGAAATGGAGCGCTGCCACGCAAACATAACGGATTGAGCATTGAGATTTCATAATTGGAAATTACTTGTGAAAACATGATGATGAGCATCTTAACGCGACAGATTGAAAGCTCGCATTGCGTGCACAACGCATATTGTCATTTGCGCGAGAGTGAGCATTTTATGAAGATTTTTCATCGTTTTTTTGTTTTGTTTAAACAAACTCAAACCCAACGTCGTTGGGGCCAAAGATTGTTATCTTGTTTGTTTCGAACAAATTTCATGGCCGATTGAAATGTGTGTAGATTGTATGTAACATGTAATTGTCGTTCATCAGCCGATCTCCAAAATGACAGTGCCATGTTCATAAATGACATATTCAATTAGCATACGCTCGATCTCTGGCCGTGTTTGTCTACGATCAACGTAAATATCTCAATATTTTGCTAACTGTCAAACTGAGACCTGTCTACATCATCCTTGCGCATCGGCAAACCAACGATTCCTGTTTTTTATTGCGACTTGTTTGCATTTTGGCTCATGACGACAATTTTCCGAGTGTTTTGTTTTTCTTTGTTGCACAATCAAATTCAAGTAGCTGAATATTTTCATTTATTTCGTTTCATTTTTGTTTTCTCTGTTGCTATTTTGCACACCGAAAAATCAACATTCACATTGTGTGTGACATGTGAAACAGAGAAGGAGTGCGAGCATGAGCTAGCGGCCACAGACAGAATTGCTATCAATACGCCAGCGTTAATAATAGACCCATGAACATTCTTGTGTAAAGCGACATTTCAGGCATTTTTCAATTTGTATGACATCGCATTGTAATGCGAAATATGCTTATGTTTACATGGATGCGTGCGTGCATGTGATTCGGTGATGGTGTCTCAGCTTATGTCTATTCGGTTGTACAGCGTACAAGAGCAAGCGAGCGAGCGAGCGAGCGAGCGAGAGAGAGAGAGGGAGAGAGAGAGATAGAATAAGCTATCGTTCGCCGTGCATTCTATCAAATCAATGTGCTCACCGCTCACTTTAATTCCGACTATCAATGTATTTTTTTTGTCTTCTTATTCTTCTCATTTTTGAATAGAATGCGCCAAATGTTCGCTTTGTTTACATTATTTACGAAAAGATGCTTGTGGCGGTGGCTTGTGGGATTCAACGACATTTATTTGACTCACAGAAAATCGCTTAAATTTCATTTCTCTCGATAAAATAGAACACAAGGATGAATCTTGGATCGATTTGTGTTTTTTTGTTGTTGTAATATTCATTGCGAGCCAGAGAAAAGATAGAACCAAACACAACGAAGCAAACAGATGAAAATCAAGAAGAAGAATGAGCATATTCTGATCATAGACAGACATGTGAGAATGCGTATGTTTGTATGTGCCACCTGACGTGCGCATTTCAGATACAAAATTGCTTTTGACAGTGTCAGTGCTCGTTTCGATTCACATTGGATTAGAGTCATGTGAAATTCGATTTTTTTGTTTGTTTGTTTGTTTTATTTTTATCAAAATGATTTTCTTTCTCTTTTTCATTTTTCCTCATTCTTTTTCTCTCGCTAAGCAATTTTCAAGCGTATTTTCAGTTTGCGACATGCTGCCATGTACCAAGCACTGATGGATCTCGCATCCATTGAACGAGTACAAAATACGCACTGCGATGCGTATTCTCTGCCATCGATACAGACACCTTATACACGCTCGTTTCCAAAACAAATTTACATATTTCTTTAGTCGCCTCAGCCTCAATCATACACTCTCTCGCTCTCTCTCTCTCTTTCTGCTCATATTCAAACCGAGCTGTGATCACAGCTCGATCCTTTTTGTTGGACGCTGCTGTCTCAGCGAACATGCATTTTTCATTTCACATTGTGATGCCATCACCATATAAATAATACATTTTTTTGCAGGTCAACCAGACACACATTTTGTTGTTGCAATCGATCGATGTCGCTGATGCTGTCGCTGTTGTTGCCTCTCATACGCCTCGTGGCTTAAGCATGCGAGTGCTTTGGCTGGGGCATTGTTTTCACAAAAATTTGAATTGATCGATGTGCAATGCTTGTGTGTACACGATGAATGTGAGTGGCGCGCAAAAGTGTTCACAACAATGGAATTCCATTTATACGGCTGAGAGACGAAGAGTAAAGGCAACAGCAGAAAAAATAAACAAATACAACGACGACCACATTTTGACTTGATGTGACTAGTTTTTTAAATAATATACTGTTACAAATAAGTAAAAAATAATGTTATTGCATACATAAATGACACACATGAAGGCAAATACACGACAGTCCAATCGCATCGAATTTTTTTCACTCTTTGGTTTTGACTGTCGCTTTGTCCACACATAAACACACAAGATATGAAACATTGAATAAAAATGTCGCAGCAAGTGTTAAGCTTTATTCAGATTATCTCTGAATGAAATCATTTCATTGAAATGTGAGTCACTGAGCCGTCAGTGATTGAGCGTTCAGCGACTGAACGCAAAGTGTAAGAGACAAAAAAAATTGCGACGTAAACGTGTAGCTTCTTTTAACCGAAGGACCCAGAGAAAGAGATAAAAGGAGAATCAAGTCAAGTCTATTGACCACATTTTGTGCACATCATTCATCGCACATTTATTCGATTTGACAACAGAAACATTGTTCAAAAGCGAATGATTTCCATACATTAAGCTCGATTTATCGTTGGGAAAAAAATGCGTTTTTTCTCCATTTGTTATCGAAATGTTGATTTTATTGAGCTATTCACAACAATTTTTCCCGTTGAATTATTTATAAATGAAATTGTTTCACAAACGAAGACTCTTTACATTGAATTATAATATTTAATGCTGTTGAGAGATCGAGATAGAATTTAATGTTTTCGTTTGACAAAATTAAGTCATTCACCAGAAAAGCGATTTAAAATATTCATAATTCAATCGTCTGAAATTGCGATTTCTTTTTTCTACTGAGCGCATAAATCAGGAAGCAATTGAAATTGAAAAATATGCATGTTGAATATGGCGGTTAAATGTAAATCCAAAACGGGAAAATGATTAGCATTTCATTTAAATGGGAGTAAACTTTGTGTGTGTGTTTTTTTGTTTTGTTTCGAGTGGATAATCGATAGTTTGATGGGTTGTTTTTTTCGTGTTCAGCCGTTTGTTATTTTATCAGTGCAAATCATCGCATAAAAGTTGTCAGGTATGATGAGCTAATTCGATGAAGAGCTCTAAGCGGCTAGAGACGAGCACCATTTGGTCTCACTCTCCGCCCATAGCTCATTGTAACGTTTCAATTATTCTATGGGTGTTTGTGTATGCATAATGCATTCAAATAAATACGTTCACTTAAAAATCCATCAATCTCTATTGCCAACAACTGCACAGCACAAAGTACACACTCACACACATACACACCGAGACACAGTGAAAGACAGAGAAAGAGCATGTATTGTGAGCGCGCGGGCCGACCACAGTGCTGAATAAATTTGCTTGGCTATATGAATTATGGTTGGCAATTTTTAGTTTTTTCGTTTTGTTGTTGAGTTTGTCAAATAATGAAATGTAGTATCTGGAGGATTTATTGGTGCAAACAATGGGGAACGAGCCACAAATGCTCATTAAATCAAATCAACATTGTTCTAAATGAGTGCAAATTTGCGCAACAACAAAAAAAATTGGTTAAAACGTTGATTAAAAGCAACCACACCACACATGCTATGGATTCCAGCCTTTTTCGCAGTCAGCCTCCTGAAACGCGTCTCTTAACAATGCAAAAATGAAGCGCAATGTCTTTTTGATTGTTGGCGTTTTTTTTTTCTATGTACTCATTTTCTACCTACACGTTTCATCACATTAAACAGTGAGCGATGAACCCTTGAGTGAATGTGATATAGATAAGAAAATTGCCTGAATCGTTCATTGGCTCATTGGCAATCGGTCATTGCACAACATGAGCACTTGCTCTATGACGAAACACAAACACCAAACGAGAGAGAGAGAGAGAGAGAGAGAGAGAGAGAGAGAGAGAGAGAGAGAGAGAGAGAGAGAGAGGGAGACGAACTGACTATGGAATGCACTTCGCACATCATTTAAGTAAATCTCGGCACTGTGTTTACCATACCACATGATTCGATCGAGTTGATGCAAGCAATGCTGTTCGCTTGTTCGGCTATAATGTGAATTTTTGTTATTGGTTTTTTCATTCTCTTCGCTTTTGCTCTTTTTCTTTCGTTTCCTTCATGAAGCGAATATTAATTTTTAGCTCCTTTTATTCGCTCATTCGCGATTATCCTTTTGAGTTGTTAGTTTGTGTATTTGTTGTTTGTATTCAGCAACACAAATGTAAGCCATTTTAATTTGAATCTCGTTGGTTTTTTTTGTGTGTTGTTGCTGTTGTTATGGTTTTTCTTGGCAAATTCGTCGAAAAAAGAAAACCGGTTTCGAGCCATTGAAATTTCAAGATCTTCTTTTTGTTTCATGCGCATCGATGAAACACACACACAAAAAAAACAATCTAAATGTATTCGTTCTCGTTGTAAATTTGCCAATAAGACGATAGGCTTTATTCAAGCAGCAATCGCAGTAACAGCCGCCGCTTAGAAAATGACTGAGTGCCTGGGCTTTGTGGCACTTTTAATTGCATAATTTCAGTTCACTACACTGTTAATTATTCGGAAATATGAACAAAGATTGCACGGATCGCGTGACCAAATAAGAGTTATGCGTCTTTATTGTTGATTATTACAAGACACTTGAGCGCATTTTCGAATGCACTGCATTCGCATTGAGCGCAACAATGTTTCACAATTCTCTTTCGAGAGATTGTCAAAATCCATAAATCTTTTCGACGGGAGCGTTTCATTTTCACGATTCATCCATGGGATTTGTTGCGTCGACGATGATCATAAATTCATCAAATTGAACGTCTTCAATTCATATCGAATGTATGCATATGACAGTGGAACTGTGTTCGATGAATGTGGAAGCTCTCAAAAAATGATTTCAGTTCTTTTATTTTTTTTTTTTTGTATATTCGGAATAAAACACTGAAAATAACACAATCACATTGAACGAACCTGAACACACCATATGATTAGGCGAGACACACAGACGGAAAACGCAGTGTTGCGCTTCTTTAGGACGGCGAGAAGGTGACCCGCATTATAAATAAATAATGAATTATTTGAACTCTTTTCACTCTGTTTTTTCTCTCTCTCTCTCTCGCTCTTTCGTTCTTCTCACGAATGGCACACCGTTTTTATATTTTCCTACGGCTGGTTCGATTCTCTTCGATGCGTGCATTTTCATTTGGCGTTGGATTACATGACTTGTGTTCTTAGTGTATTTGTTTCTCCTTCTTCTTCTTCTTCTTTTTCGTTTGATATGATAGTAATCGAGTAGCATTATGTGACTTAAGCGCATAGCTCATAAATTTTCATTTTCGGTCAGGCAAATCCAAATACGAGCTACGTGTGGTTAGCTGATAGCTCTCTTGTTGCCGTGAAAGAAAGTTTTTTCTTCTCGTTTCATTTCGTGATATAAATAAACATCAAATGAGAGCAGACACTAGACACTAGTCACAAGCGGCTTTAGAGTAAAATAAAAGTACGAATACATTCAGCATCGAAGTGAATTCGTGTGTGATTTCAAGTGAAAATTTTACCTGCCGCGAAGTACCCAGTCTGGTATTACCAAAGTGGATACGTCTCAGTCTCTGACTAGCACACATTTCAATTCATGCATAGCGCAAAGTGCTTCCGAATTATTTATAACCACATTGTAATCGGTTGGAAATGTATATTGACACTTTACATTGCAAGCGGTAAGCGGCCGGTTCGGTGTTCAACAGTTCAATCCTTCTACTTCGGGGGAGAAGTTAATTTTTTTTTTTGAGAGATTACTTGATCAGAACACGTGCTTAAATCATATTCAAAACAATTTATATGAAGAAAACATTGAATTTTCTGCCCTACCGAATCAAACGTATTGAATAACGGAAATCGATCATTTTCGCATTAAAACTGGTTCAGTTGAATCTCTTGTGCAACCCCAGCTTATTTTTGGCGAATGTCACAACCACATCCACCGTGAATACATCACCCATTGGCCAATTATCGAAGATATATAAAGTATGTGCGAGCGCTATTGATTTATTGGTTTGCATTCAGCTCTCCTGTTTATTTTTGTTGGGATTTTTTTTCCTCTCTCGAATAGAATTCGGTTTGGAATTTCTTGCACAGTTACTTGAATCGAGCCATACCTTTGCACTCTTCTTGTCAACATTGCCTGCCAGCAATCTAACGAATAGAGAAGCCACAACCTTTGCATTTTAACATAATTTTTAGGTGCTCTCGATGAAAATGGCAAATATTTCGGGAAGTCCAACTTACTGTTCACACTTTAAAATGCCAAGCGCATAAGCATCTTTTAGACATGAAAAAAAAAGAGTGAAAAAAAACGCGAGCAGCAAATAAAAAAAAAAAAAACAAACAAATTGGTTTATGTTTTATAGGAGTACATAAATTAGACACTCTATTAAATTCGCGTAAATTTGTTTCGTAATCTCTTAAATCATACAACAACTTCTTATTTCAAATTCTCTCTTCCTCCTCTCATCTTTCATTCTAGTTCTCAGTGTGCCCTGGTGCTATGCCATGCCAAGTGAAGCCATACACTGTGGCTGCGTGTAAATTTAGAATCTTTGTATTTACACGTTACTATTTACTGCGTGTGTGAGTGTGTTTATATTATTTTCCATTCCAAACAAATACTATTTGTACACGTATTTTCATCGAGCGGATTTATCGAAAATGTTCGTTCGGTATTTTCGCTCTCAAAGCGCACATACCTACCGCGCAGCTCTACAATCGAAGCGTTCGATGTAAATAAATTATGTATCACTGCAGCAAAAACCAAAAAGAAATCATTTAAGGGCCCACAAACAACAGAAAACACGAGGAAGACAAGAACGAAATACGCTGCACAGAAAAATTATAAACATGCTCGGCAAAAATCACGCGGATTCTTTGAAAAGAAGCGATGCAATTAATGCCATTCTTTGCCATTGTTTTAAATCAATAAATGAGCACTTCATGTACAAAGCTCATGGGCCCACAATGAGGCGAATAGTATAATGTGTGCAATATCCAAGCCCACTGAACATTTCCTTCGTGTGTTCATCATTATGTGTTTTTTTCTCGTGTCTTTGGCTTTTTTTTCACTAAAGGCGATAAAACCCGAATGAATAATAAGAAGCATCGAAAAACCATCGAATGATATTTATGATGTGCCGAATTCAATGGTGATATGTAATTAACAACCTGGTCAAACCACTAATAAGGCATTTATTTCGAGATTTACGAGGTCAGAATTCTGTTTTATGTTGTTGTTGTTCATTTATATTTGGAATGCCACACGTGGTCTTTTAGAACTATAAAACTATAAATGATAAACATAGCATTAATTTGTTGAACTTGTTTTAAATTATGCATAGTTTTTTTTTTCTTGTGAAATTCTCTTATCGAAATGAATAATTCGGAGATTGCCAGTTTATAACGATACCCGACCATACTGACGCGGTATTACAGCGCAAGCTTGACACTGACCGTGTTGAACGTACAGTAATGTTTGTTTCATATGGTCGAGGTTGTATATGGAGGCGGGTTGCTGGTTTCATGCGTCATGTGTTTACACATTAGACGAAATAACCATTGTTGATTTTGATAAAAATGCAATTTTGTAAATCTAAATTACGTCGATGTTACGACGCGTTTACATTTGTACCATTTCTCAGGTGGTCGTAATCGAGGTGAGTATAGTCTAAACTCGTGTCGGTAATATTTTAACACTTTATCGGGATGGATTCATAAGTGCCGCCAAAGTACTAATGAAAACCAGTTAAAAATTGGTGAATATATCAGTTTTCAGCTCAAAAATTATGGAAATATTTCTTCATTAGTCGAATGTAGTCGAAGTTTTTCTGTTGATGAAATTAATTGTTGTATTGAATGGAACGAGAATGAGAAAGAAAGAGAGCGAGAGCGCTGTGAGTCTATGGCTGAGTCAATCCAACTGCAATGAGACTTCACGGTGTGCTGGTGCTTTTGGCACAGCACCGTTTTTGTTTTGTTTTGTTCTGTTTTGGAGTGCAGAGAGCGTCTTGGGTACGTGCGTGCATAACGTAAATCGATTGGTTGCTTTAAAACTCATTATCGCCAACATTAAAGTGGAAATATGCGCTGTTGATAAATTGGCTGTACAAAGGAACATGACACGACAACGAAAGCCAAGAATTGTTATGGTTGGTGCTGTTGAAGTGAGTTCCCTTTTCATCTTTCGTTCGCCATTCAAACAAACGGTTCAGCGTCTTGCATATTTTTTTTTGCCGCTTTGGCTCAATTCGAGAGCGAGAGAATATAAGTCGACATCATGGGCGTTTGATGCGATACAAGCAATAATAACTAAATGAATTGCATTCGTTATACACACACACTGTGGGCTCTTTTTGTTTCTTTCCTTCTCTCGCTCTTCCTCTATCTCTCTGTTTCCCCTCTCAGCCTCTCTGAGCGTGTTCTTTGCCTCGATTTCAGTTTTGTATTCACGTGTTCAAAATTGGCCGAATGAGCCATCGTCTTGACGGTTTTTTTTAAAAATACGGTGGAGCACATGAACATGCCAAAAACAACAACCAGCACCACCACCAACAACAACAATAACATCGACAAACTCAAATAAAACGATCGAAAACAAGCATTGAAAATCAAAAACTTGTGGTACACACGCTTGTGCTAAAAGCGGTGCTTGAATGCAAAAGCATGCAAAAAGCCGAATAAAACAGCACGTTCACAACGAATCAACAAAAATAAAAGTATCGAATTTAATTTTTGCATTAACCTCAACGGTTTTTTTTTCCTCGTCTTTGTGTGTGTGTGAATGTGTGATAAAGTGAAGGATGTGTGTGTGTGTGTGTGTGTGCGATGAAAATTGTAACAAGCTGAACGAAGTGCAAAATAAACGATTCAAGCGAATAGTGCAGAGCGAATGAATTTCAAGTCCAAGCACCATCGCTGAGCTCCCATTGCTCGCGCTGCCTCGACTTACTTGCCTGATGCGCCCGAATGCAATTTCACTATTTGGATCAAACCAAATGCCGAATACCAAATGCACTTGAATTTGTTTTCTTTTCATTTTGTTTCGGTTCTTTTTCGCTCTCTTGCGTTCGTATCAGTGCTTCGCTGAGGATGTTTTTTTTTCTGCATCGAAACATGTGTTCGCTTTCTGACTGATGAAAATATTGCACTGTGTGAATGTGCCGATTGTGTGCTGATGTGTTCGGTCTCTCCGTGTGTGTGTGCCTGTGCCTTCGCAAGCTTGAAACCGAACTGATTTTCAATTTATTATTCGACTTTTAATTTTCCACAAATGAAAGAACAAATATGTTATTGTCAAAAATGCACTGAAAGCACAATTCTGTGGCGAACGCGTGAAAGAAAAAATCAAGCAAAAGAATATGAGAATAAAAATATAGTGGGGCGACGCGGACAACGACGACGAAAAATGCAATCATTTTATGAAAATGAAAATAAAATGGAAAATACAATTGAAAAAACAAGAATCGTTGTTCATGATTTGTTGAATTGCTTTCTCTCTCTTTCCCCTCGGAATCAAGCGGGTTCTGTATAATCATTTCCTTTTTTCGCCTCTTGCAAATACTATTTGCGTCTTGATTATTGTTTTCATTTTATTTTCTCTTGCTCTTTTAACTCTGTTGCTATCTTCGTTTTTCGTTCTTCGTGCTCAAGCACCAAATACCAATTCGCTTCGTTTGTAAATTAAAAACGAATTTCATTTGCAAAACGTTTTTCATTCTTTTTTTTCGATTTCGAGTGTGTCTTGAACAAGAACAGCATAGAGAATGGAATAAATACAACAGTTCAAATGAAGTGCATATCATTTCCATCGTTGAAACGATCTCATCGGCGGCAGTGCACGAGAATCGTGCAATTCGTTGAAGAGAATGATAAAAAACAACAACAACAACAACAACAACAACAACAACCACAAATCTAAAGCACTTCTTTTTCGGCCATTGCCAATTCACCACATTGTTTGTGTGTACAAACGAACAGTGGAATACAAACGAATCACATTTATTAGCCGGTGTTGCTGCTGTTGGTTCGTCTGCTTTTTAACCGCAACGCGCATTCGCCATCATTTCAAATTAATTTAAATTTAATTTTAAAGACTGTCGTTTGTTACCGTTCTCATTTTAGATGGAAAATGGACGAATAACGAGATAGTGGATCGGGCATGAGGCTGTGCGCGGAAAAGAGAAGCCAAATAAATAAGGAATACCACTGAAAAAGCACCGTATATTTATTGTATCATTATCAAAGCCGCATTTGATGTGGTTCTTATCACTGGAATTATGAATGGGATCGAAAAGTCTTTTGCAAGATTTAAATCAATGAAAATCTCATTTCAAACACATTTCTCATTCAAATGAATTGCTGCATTTTCTTTCTTCATAACATTCAAATTCGCGCCGATCTTTGTATTGTGCCAATTGCCTCTTACATAAACACAAAACACACACATATTATGCATTCATCAGTTTGTTTAATAAATATCTTGGGCGCGCAGTGCATTTAATCAAAGTGAAAAGAAAATAATAACAACATAAACAGATCATCAATGAAAATCAATGTCAGAAAATCATCTTTGTTTCTTTTGTCGATGAATTCGTAACACGACTAATAAGAAATTGGCGATGGCGCAGAGTGCGGCTGGAAAAATGGCTGAAGCACGGCGGGAAATGGGAGCAGAAAATTATCATATAAATTTAATTATAATGATTTTCACAGCAGCAAATAACTATAATTATGCTAAACTGTTCAACAACTATTGCCTATTAGCTATTAATAGGAACATAATGAGCTTTACAACACTTATTGTTCACGTTTTATGGCAAATTAACTGTGCGCCATTCGGTTGTGTTGTTCATTCATTCAATAACAGCCGGCTCGCGGGCGCAGACATTGTGCTCAGTGCTGTCTGTCGTTGAAGTTTGGCGTGATCATGTTGATTGTATTTGTCGCGAATTCACAATTTTTGCATCCGTAATCGATAGTCATCTATCAATTCAACTGATACAGTGCAGTGCTCACGCGTATAGCGTAAAAAAACTCATTTGGTTTGCCTTTTGTTCTACGGAACAATTACGTTTTGATTGATGAATGTAATGGCATTCGATAACCGCAAATCGATAAGAAACGAAATGTTGTTGTGATCAAGGTGCAATGACAGATGGCATTCCTGGCGGAGCTTATTCACCATCGGCTAGAGGTGAGCATAGTGTCAAATGAGCAATGACAACTAGATTCTTCCGTTACTTTTATCGTTTAACTTTCGAAAAATCTACACAACGCATATAAATATGTTGTTAATGAATTTGTTGTTGTAAAGATGCCATTTATAATTTTCTGTGTTCGTGATTTCATTTTTTTTCGTTATAAACTTGTTTATAATTATAATAATTGCGTGATGAGAGGAAAAAATTCCTTAAATAGTATGCCAATGGAAATAACTTCATTTTGGATGTTTTTTTTTCTTTTCATCGTTTTAAAAAGAAAGTATATTTTTATTCTTTGGCACCGTTATTTGCCATGGGGGAAAATTTTTGGTGTTGCCAAATTTTCGAATTTCGATGAACAAACCCAGAAAAAAAACATGTTTGCGAAGAAAGAAAAGTTGGAAATTCATTGAAATTACTTGAAGCGATTGGGATTGTAACTTGTTCAGTTGAGAAATCTGAGCTTGAGAATGACGTTGCTTTAGGACCAGTACAAACAAGTGTAATTATGGCTTGAAGAAGAAACTTTTTGACATGCAACACGAACAAGTAAATCAATGGCTCTCAATAATTACAATGCACCGCTTTTGGGTGTAAATCAAAAATTAAAATCGCCTTTAAAAAATGCAACCAAATCGTAATAATTTTCGTTTGACTTTTAAATAACGAAATTAAACATCAAGCCAAATTGCTTTATTAAGCCGAAAAAAAAACTCAAAACCGACGAACTACATGACGGTTCGCGAAATGGCCTGCATAATTTCAGTGCTTGGCCAATTTACATTGGAATTACTACAGACGCATTTTTAAAATCGCATTTCGATAAAATTGCACGCTTTGCGTTCAGTGCCATGAAAATTATGCTGATTATAATTTGTTGAAGCAAAATTTATTTGTAAAACTGGATATTAACAATTAGTGAAATCATTATGCTGCATCATTCACATTTTGGAGAGGGGTCGGTGCAATTTGCATTTTCATTGGTCAAACCAGACAGGATGTTTGTCCAGCATCGACAATTACAACCAACAGGACAATTAAATGTATCGACAATTCACTCGAAGTATGCTCATTTTTGAAATGTTTTAAGTTTTATGCAAAACAGACACACCATTTTGTGTGGCAAACAAAGGCAGGCACATGTGCATGGGCTACACATTTATGCAAATTGACTGACTAAATGTCGTTCACATTTCGGAACTGCACAAGTTGTCAGTATAGTCTCAAAGTCAATGGGAACAAAAACCCATATTTAACTCAAGTGACTTGAACAACATCTAAGTAAACAAATTTTTGACAAACTTTTTTTAGTTCGAAAAAACTTAATCCAATTTAAAAAGATATTAAGTTTTTTTTTTAGTAAAAAATCGAATTTCGAACGTTTTTTTTTTCAATGTTGTAAGTTACAGCTTGTTACTTATTCAATAGAAGTTGATTTGAGCTTAATGCATAAATGTGTACAATTTGGCACCTTCCGGAAGGTAAACACAGCCATTTTTATTTCTAAATGATACCCGTAGTTGAAACAGTTTTCAATTGAAACCAATCAATTTGAATCGATAATGGCTTAAAGTTCGCAGTATTCATTTTAATTTGATTATGTGTATTCAATTACCAAGTGGCCTAATCATGGCCAGTCATCAAAATTACAGAAAAAAAAGTTCATTTCAAATAAAAAAAAATTGCATAGCGGCTGCACACCGATCGTCTATTTACAGAATATGTAATACAGATTGATTCCAACACGATAAAAACACGACTAATGTAAGTGACTATTTCATGTTAGTTTGCATTTTAATAATTCTTTATCGTTTCGCCATTGCTTGGGCTCTGATCGGTTATTTAATTTCATCATAAATGGCCGGGAAGTATTTATTAGCTGCAAATTGGACAGAAAAGCTTCTGGAAGAAAACATGTAATTTAGATATCGACTGTTGCGTCACACACACATTGAGCCGAATTGCGTTCTTACGTCAGCGTTTGAAATTCATAAAATGCAAGCGTCTACGCATTGAATCTAAACGATAAAACAATTACCGCCCTGAATAATTGTAGATGCAATGAAGAAAACAACATACAGTCAGTAAAAAAAGGTGAATTGCGTGTGCATCATATATACCGTGCAATGGTCCAAACGCAATTTAATGTCATGTTTGAAATTAAAAAAAAAAAACGAGTTTTTTCTTGTTCCGCGTAAAATTCATCAAAAATAAATTTGCACATAATAATTTCGATGCATTTAAATAAGATGCACCAATGATGAACAAGATGTGTTTTTTTTGCAGCGAAATGAAAAAAAAACTGAGCAAGAACAACGGCGAAAAGCAGCCAAAGCTTGATCCTGCCAACTTCGTCAATTCAGTTGCATAAAAATGAAAATGTTTTGCCTTCAAGCACCTTTCCAAATGAGCTCTGTTTCCCTCTCCCCCCCCCTCTCTCCCCCTCACTTCCCATTCAAACATTACAATTTTTTTTTGATTATCAAAAATTGATGGCAATAAAAGTACACCAATCATTGTTTCACTTGATGTTTTTCTTTTTCATTCGACATGTTTTATATATTTTTTGTTTAATTTAATGTAACGAAAATAATTTAAGTGTCGTGACCAAAATATAATTAAATCAATAGTCTACATCGTCAAACAAAAATGCAGTGTAATGAAATTTTATTTTTTTTTTTTTCGTTATGAAAAAGCAACGAGCATTGAATTTATTCTTCATATAATTCGCGTATAATTGGGAAGAAAATTTTCTTCTGTCTCTCGAATAAGACAAACAAAAAAACATCGATAAAGAAAAAATTAAAATGAAAATTTAACATAATTTTCAGTTAAAAATAAGCGAAAATGGTCGAAGCTGCAAAGCAAAAAGAAGGTATGATAAATGAAATTAAACTTGAGTATAATAATCTTTTAATTGAATCAAAGTGCCTAGGTGCCTTTTTTGTGCTATTGAATTCAGTCAAACAAACGGCATAGCGTTGAAAAAAAAAGTATATACACGCCGCGATTCTCATTTACTCGGTTCGTGTGTGTGCTGTGGCAAAGTTTCTCATTTCTGGGGAACAGTGCTTTTGTAATAAATCTATAAAAAAAAAATCGTCGGGAAAAAGAGCGAACGCACACATACACACACACATTTATTATAAATGGTAAAAAGTTCGCATCGCGTACATTCCGAAACAATAATGAAAATTCATGTGTCAGTCGAAATAACAAAGATAATTGATTTTTTTCCTCTCTTCCTCCTTTCTGTAAGGTCGGCATGAAAATTTGCTTCAATTCTTAACGTACGAAAGACATTAAAACCCATAATGAATAGGTATTAATAATTGTTAATAAGTGCAACACCAACAAGCCACTAGTCACAAATCACACAAATCACCTAGGTGCTTGCTGCTAATCTCGATGAACTTAAAAAAAAACACACGGCAAATCTTGAAATTGAAATTTAAAAAAAAAATGTGAGTGTTGCGTTCAATTGAAATGATTATTAATCATTCGAAAGAGAAACAAAAATGCTCGTTTTACATTTAGATCAACGAAATTGCTATTCAATATATTGTTCGGAACATTGCCACTTTAAATTAAAGTCACACTATTCCACCGAAATGCAATTTTCAAGGGAAAATGAAGGCAAATTAACTGAAACGCGGTCTCTTTAATGATATGTTCGACACATTTAAATTTCCTGCGTGCAAAAATCGATCAACGGCAACACGTTAACGAGATGAAACAAATAGCTTCAATTATACGAAAAAACAAAGTGTCAACAATATATGTCGTCTAGTTCAGTCACTCGATGCCGATATACGGTTAATGTTTATTCCCTTCAGACCATTTGCTCCCTAGCACTTTCATGGCAATGCCAAAATTCCATTAAGTCGTATCGATTTTTTTTGGGTTCAGTTTTCAACAGCAATCCAGTTTTCTATACACCAAAAATCCGTAATGCTCGTATACAAAATTAAAAAAACGAACAGAGAAAAGCTTCATGTTAAAAATATCATTCATCAAATTCCGTTCTGTCATTCAAACTAGCAGACGAGAGTTACAAACTGAACCAACCGAACGAATCGAAATAAATGTGCATGGCTAAAGCAACTATGCTCGAAATAAATGTAGGGCATGAAAATGCCAAAGCGTTCAGCAAAAAAAGGAGCCACGCAACAAGAGCAAAACATTTGGGCGTTGTGAAGTTGAAAATGAAATTTTTCGCTTTGTTCAATGTTCAGTTGCAATTTCATTTCGGTCGTATGGAAAAAAAACGAATAGTTTTTGTTTTTCTTCATTATTTTCATTTGAACAAAAAGGCCAGATTCTAATTGTGGGACTAACAAAAATGGCTGGAATGTTCAAGAAGTTTTTACCTCGATATTTACACCTAAGGGTCAACTATTTTTTGTTTCACTGTGCACTCATTTTGTTGCATTTGATCCACAGAAAACGGTTGTTTTCGATAAATAAGCTGTTATAATAATTGAGAATGGTCGAAAACAACATAATTATATGTGTGTGTTCGCATTTGGTAGACATAATTATAACGTTGTAAATCGACAGTAATTGGTATTCTGGTGGCTAAGTATTCTGAACTCGGCGCATCGTGTGTGAGAGTGCGTATCTGTGGTATATCTAGGCGTGAACGTGTTGTATATTTCTCTTGATCTGTCTGAGAATGTTGAGCATATCATTTATAATGTGCTCGTGTCGGTGATAAATATTTTCTTGAATATGTATCAATCAAAAGATGGACAAAACAAAAACCATTTCAACAAAGATTGGTGTTGTATACATAAGGGTAAATTACTCAGGGTGTTGGATTTAAAATGAAGAAGAAGAAGAGTAAATGTGATTCATATATAATGTATAAATGAATGAATGAATGAATTATGTGTGTTTGTTTAAGACTTACTTTGGCCGATATGCACGCGTTTCATCCATGGATAGATTTGTGGTGGTGTACCTTTTTTGCCAGAACCATTTTGGCTGCCACCTGCTTCATTGCCACTCTCACTGTCCGTGTCCGAATCACCGCCATTTGGACTGTGCATTGACATCGGTACATTTGTGTGATTCACATTATTATTATTGTTGTTGTTTAAACCTAATGGATTGTTTTGATTTGTCGACGAAACATTGCCGCCACCGCCGCCGCCGCCGCCACCACCGCCGCTGCCAACCGTCTTATTCAGCGAACGGGCCACACTTTCAACAACCGTCGGCGATAGTTTCGGTGAAATATCACGGCCCGTTGTCAAATCCTGTGGACTCGATATCAATGATGTCGTATTATTATTATTATTGTTGTTGTTTGCACTGATTTTAACACCATCCGGATCATATTTACAACTATTCGGATTCATGGCCGTTTGCTGTTGTTGCTGTTGATTCGGTAGCATTAATCGTTGTGGTTGCGGCTGTAGTTGTGTATAATCAACCATATCGTTTGGATTTTGTTGTCCACCCAAATTGTACGCTTGATTTGTGTAATGCGCTTGGGGTGTGTTTGGATAGAGATTCGGTGTGTATGCCGCCGATGGAAAATAATCATTGTTCGCTGATGCTTGATTATTGCCCGATGAGGTAGATGTATTGTTGCTGGTGTTTGTGCCACCGTGTTGCCCTAGCTGCGATTGTGGATAGCAAGATGCCAACGAATTGACAAATTGATATGAAGACATTGCAAAATTCTCCGGATTCATTTTCGATGATTGATTATGTGAGTGTTTGAACGGTGTAAGTTTTGTAAATGAGTGTTTGACGCGTCGAATATTTGCACTTCACGTGCCAATTATTTAAAAAATGTTGTTCAAAAATTCACCAGTTATTGCACTTTGATCTGCTTAGGGTTTTTTTTATTACCGTTGTCTGTAACAAGCAAAAATGAAAAAGAAAAAGGAATTAATTTTTATTCAATATATTCAATAAGTGTGCATTCAAAATGGAGGGATACTTCAATTTATTGAGTGAAATTATTTAAGTGGCTAAAATTTCAATTCCATTTAATTGCATTCAAAACACAAAAATGTTCATCATGAAATGAATTAGATGAAGGCGAAACCAATGAACAAGAATGCCGAGAAAAAAAAAACATCAGAAAAGGCTTAAAAGTCGGCCATTTAATCAAACACGATGAACATTTCGTGTATTGCATTTTCGAGTTGCTTGAATCAAGCGTAACATTGGGTCGTTTTCTGGTCGCGCATTAACAAATATGAGCACGCAACTAACAAACAATTCATCCATATAAACTAAGGAGTGCGCTCAAGCAGAGAAACAAGACAAAATGAAATTTTTTCGGTCAATTTTTCGTTCGTTTCGTCTTGTTTATTGCGGTCGCGCATTTCTTCCAATTTTTCGATCGTTTCGTTCCATAGAATTCACTGTGTTTCGGAGTTTTTGGCTCTTATTTATTTTTTTTTTCGACCGTGTTTTTGATCATCTTCAAATTGCTCATGTTTATTTTTTTTCGTGTGTGTATGTTTTTTTCGCACAAGTCGACAAAAAACAACAACGTTTGGTCATCCGAGAGAGTTTATACACTTAATTGTTGTTGTTGTTGCGGTATTGACGATCGTGTGTTAATCGCACACAAGATTGCCCATTGGCTTAAAATTATAGGTTTGACCAGTTTCGCATTCATGTTTCTCTCCTTTTTATCATCATTCTTGATTTCTTTTTTCGTTGTTTTATTCGATTTCGTCTCCTTAGGAGAGCCTCAGCCGTGCGCATTCATTTCATTGGGAAACTATTCTTTTAACGTAGTTCAATGGAGTTTACTACAACATACCAAAATATATGAATATCTAAGAGAAAATGATGAAGCGTCCGTATCGAACCTGTTCCGATTGTAAATTTTCGATGATTTTTCAAAAAAAAAAAAATGCAACGGGAAACAACGAATAAAAATCATCGATTTTCACCGTAAATTACGGTCCATGGTGCGGAATGCCAACGAATGTCGTTTTGTTTCGTGATCTCCCTTGTTCAAGAGTTAATTCGAATAACCCCATCTCAAATGGTGTTCATTAACCTTCGAGTTCGTGATTATCGATTTATATTCAATTTCAGTTTAAATTCGCATTATTTTTCACTTCAATTCACTGCGATTGAGAAGCATTTCTATCAAATGCTTCCGAAATGCATTTTTCAACTTCTTTACTTTTATCAATTGTTTTTAGTTCCTGAGTTTACGGTTTATCGTTGAAACACATCATTTTATTGAGAAGTAAAGAAACGAGAAAAATAAACTTGATTCGACGGGAAAAGAATTTCCTAATAATCAAATCACTGGATCATTGTGAACGTTGTTGCAACTGCAATAAGCAATCGAAAATAATGACTTAATCAAGTTCACTTGAATCGTGGATATTTGCCGGCAATATCGATCAATCATTTATACATTTTGTGTCCATTAGGAATTTGAGTTATAAAATGAATCCCGAAAACCGAACAACGAGCACAAGCAACCGACCGAATGAAGTGATTTTGCCGGCCAACAATATCCACATTTTTTTTATCGTAATCTGAATATTCGCCAATATTCGATATAAGCGTGATTTTACGTGCATATTTTCCGTTCTGTATGTACGGGGCAATACGGACGCGGATAGACCGCAATCATATGATTGTTCCGTTATTCGATTTACAGGTATATAATTTATTTAAAAAACATTCAAGAACTTGGTTCAAGACTTGCGAAATCAATTTAATGTGAAAATAATCAATAGCTTCTCGCCTTACAATAGCAAATGGTATGAAGAGATTATGATGGGTGCACCAGAAAAAGGGAGGGCAAATGGTCCTCTTTTCATGAATGCAATTTAGAAAAATTGAACCGTATCGAGCAATAGACTTAAAGCAATGAAGCGAGCAGGAAAAGGGCACCGCCACAACATTCAATTGTTGTGTGTGTGTGTGTGTGAAAAACACACCATCAATTACATAGTCCCGCGTCAAAAAGACGATTTCCATTTGAATCCCGAAATCTCGATTTAAATTCTAAACATTTGAACAATTGAATAATGCATATGGGAGAATCCACGAGCTCAATGTTTACATCTGATTGAGGAGGGAAAGCAACAATTCGCTTGATTTCATAATTGGATAGAATTATCGATGCTTTTGAGATTGGCCGATTTCAGAGTCGATAACAATTTGCAAGTGGCGTCAATTGTCTTTTGATAGTAAGGATTCTGTTCAAGTGGCGGCTAAGAGAACTTAATAATAGTAATAGTTTGACTTCTTTTCTAAAGATTTATAGATAACAATAAAAAAAAAGAATGAAAATAGCTTCATTTAATTTGAATTAAGTTTGGATTTAGATTTTCAGCCTAAAATTGCGAAGAAAGATCGCATTTTATTTCGTTTGTCACAAGAATCGTCGAAGACAATGAATGTTGACAATAAAAATCTATTGAAATCGGAAGCTTTGCCTATGATCGTACATTGTGTGCACAAATTAAACCACAAAATGATCAACAAAATACGGTTTCGGTTGAGAGGCAACGCATCTTTTAACATTCCCGATGAACAAAAATCAAAATAAGAAGAAAGCAAATGCCGGAGAGATGTCACATAAATCATTTAGCACGATAAACACACACGAGCACCAAAACGAGCACTGTGCAACACATTTTCAGTTGGGTTTCTTTTTTTTCTTCTCTTGTCGTTTGTTTTTGGTTTTTTTGTTGTTCTTTGTTCAATTTGTCTGCGTTCGGTTGAAGGCAAAAAAAACGCACCGTGAAAATCGTAGTGTAAAGAGCTCAACGGCTGGTGGTAAAAAGGTTACTTATCTCACATTTCTTTGTCTACAATTGTTTTTTTTTCTCGACTTTGGTGAACCAATTTTCAGGAATAATCGACATTTTTTTTGCTTCGCCTTTATTCAGCACAGACAACGAAATGAGAAGGAGAAGGGAAGAGGCTCATCACAGTGAGACAAAAGGAAAAACGGCAAAGTGAAATCAAATATTCATAATTTGTATAATTTCAATTTAAAGAGCGCGCATTTAGAACCAGACAAATCATTTTACATACCAAATTAAATCCCATTCTCTTCTCATTCCAATGAAAACACACGCGAGAGTAACACCGATCTGAATTTTAATGTATTATTGTGCATTTGTGAGCGTGTAATGCGCGTTTTTAGTTTATTTACCACTCTCGCGTACCCTCTATTCCAAACGAAACAAAATGAAAATTACATTTATGGAATTGTTGGACGATGATGCTGTGGTTGGCTGCGCTTTTTTGTCGGCTTACTGTTGCCAGTTTACAACGTTTACAGAATGGAAAAGAGAATAAATAAAATAAAAAAGAAAAAAAACAAACCAACAGAAATGCAATTCAAGCGCACTCCCTAACAATGTGAACAAGGCGAAGTGAATTGAGGCTATTAAAAAGTCGTAAAATTTGTAAGCACCTCATAAAATAATGGAAACAATACACAATTCACTCTCGGCCTGTGAGTGTGTGTTTAGATCTCGAATGATTTATGCCATTTTAAACACGACGATAGATAATTTTGCCGCTGAAACATTCAATATTGACACAATTTTGTTTTGAATTAATTGACTTTTTTGAGATTTTTTAGGATTTTCAAACAAAACATAGCCTTCAGCTACTTTTCAGTGATTCTAAGCCACTTTTCAGGCACTTGTTCTTAATTAAAATGATAAAAACTGGATGTTCAACTTAAAATTTCACTTTGAAGTTTTAAATGTAGAATCGAAAGTTGAAAATCAAAAATTGTTCAACAAATCCTTATAAAGCTGAAAAAAAGCAATTGGTGTTTGAATTTCGTTCACATCTTACCTTTTCTTAGAGGTATTTTGTCTTGAATGTTTTTCACAATCTGTGATCAACAATAATCACGCAATTCGATCAATTTTCCAAGAATTTTATTTTCTTGATTTTTTTTGTCTCTTTTTTTGTGTGTAAAAATTCACTTTGAAACAATAAAATGAAAAAAAATATGTTTTTTTTCTTATACTCTTTGTGATTTTAATAAATCATTTATGGTCTGATGAATAAGAAAATTCACTAAATATGTCATAACAAATTTTCAATTTCACTAAATTCGCTGGCAGTAGCTTACAGAATGCCGAAGTCAAATTTTTCAATGTCCTCTCGATCACCAAATTCCACTGTGTCCAATGTTCCAAACTGATAAAAGCACTACACTTTTGTGTGTTGATAAAAAAAAAAATCACTCTGTGAATCCAATGTGCTGTATGATTTCCATTTGTGAATGTCATTCGCACGGAAGAATAATCATGTAATATGATTTCGCACTTTGTTGTATTCGATCTTCGAGTGTAATTAAACTCAATTATCCTGTGCTGTTTAAAACTCGATTCATGTCAAAATCGAATGTGTAAATGTTTTTTAATGTTCTTTTAATTGCAAAACATGTTGTTATTTTCGTAGATCAACAACAAAAAAACTTGCACACATACAATTTTTAGTTTGATTAGAAAACTCAAACAATTTTCACCGGTCAATTGAAAAATTACAATTGACGCAAAATAGAGAAAAAAAATATATATGTTTTTTAAATCACTGTTACGAAAAACTGTTGTGTGGAAAAAATTATCCGCCACGTTAAGCACACATCAAAATCGATGAGATTTACGTGTTTCAAGCGCAAACGATCCCGATATGACTAACAAATCAAAATGACGAAAGCTTTTTATTGTTCGAAAACTGTGCGTGTTTCAAATTATTTTTTTTTTCGAAGAAAATCGGTGAATAATACTTTTTTTCCAAGCAAAACAAAAAAAAAGTTTAATTCACGAAAAAAACAAAAACCATCGCTAAAACTCAACTTTTCTGTCGCTTGAATCTTTTCCGACTATTGACTTATTTTTCACGTTACCGTCGTTTGTCGTTCACGGTTCAAACAACAATACGTTCTTATTTTTATATCAATAATGACGATGATGATGATAAAATGTGTAATGTTTTCTTGATTCCGATGTATATATAAATTGTTCCATTTGCACTGGGTCTGATATTGACTGTTGGTGTTTCGCCTTATTTTTTCCTTGGTTTGAATTTTGTTTTTTCTGTTTCTCTCTCGCTGTGTGGATTCTCGTGTGTGCGATTCGATGCACATGCGGCGCACGATTAATACTTAATGTTTCATTTGAATCGTACAATACACCAAACTGAGACGATGGAGAAGCCAAGAGAATGTGACCCGCAAACTACGGCGCACAATGAAATACACTTTCAAACAAATTTACGATGTGCGAGTGTAACTTGTGTGTTGTTGCTTGCTTCACAGTTGTTGTTTTGGTCGTCGTCGTCGTCGTTGCTGTTGTGTGCGAATGTGTGTATGTGGAAAATACTGTTCCAAACATATGCGCGCTATCCCAAAAATACCGAAAGAGAGACACACAACTACACGGCATGAATGAATTCTCGGCTTCTCGAATCAACATGAGCTTGTGTATTGATGCTGTCTGTGCACGCCACACCGATGATTGCCTCGATGCCTCGACTATTGCGCATAAAAATACTTCATCGAAAGAGAAATACACACACACGCACCGCCAATGACAACGATAACAAATACTCACAATTTTCAATTGTGCTGGCTGTGCCTGAGCGGTGTCTATGTATGCGATGGGCATGTGAGTGTGTGCACAATTTTCGGCCTCTCTTCAACCCAGCCATACGAACACCATAAATATCCGTTTAAATATTTGAATATACATCAATACACGACCATAAATCTTCGATGCGGTAAGAGCAAGTGAAATGACTGAATGCCGTAAATCATGCGAGCAATAAAGAGGCAATTATCGTTTGGCTTTGTCTTGCACACGAATCGCAGTGATCGTCATCATCAGCAGTCGTTTCACTCTTCGAATGAACCACTCGCACGAAGGCAATGCAATGAAAGAGGCTAAAAAGTGAAACAGATGATTCGACCTCAAGCTATCTGTTTCACAATGCAAAGGATAGAACATATGCCAAACACATGCGTTCGATAGAGATCGAGCATAAATTGTGTTTTTCTTGAGAAATTCAATCCTTTTGTTGACTTCTCAGTGATTTTGTCAATAGAAATTCCAATAAAAACAGTAATTATTGAATTCCTTAATAAACATTCTATGCCAAAAATCGATTAAATTCAATAATTATACGAAATTGTGTCCAACAAAAAGCAACACATCGAACGTTACTTTTCAAAAATTCAAAGCAAACGCAACAAAATACGAAAGAAGAGCGAGAAAACGAAGAAGATAAAACAGGCGAAAAACCGTATAAATCGCATTCCATCTCATTCACATCAATGCTTGACGCGTATATGCTATCGTCATTTGATTTTGTCCTATCTCTTTTTGTCCCGCAGTGTGAGTGAGTGAGTTGCGTTGTAGCGTTCGTTCTGCCTTTGTATCGATGAACGGTGCTGTGCGCAGCAGCACACAATTTCATTTAAAAGCCATAAATTTTGGTTTTATACGATAATGGGCGGCGTCTCAATCATTCGGTTCGGGTTTTCGTCACCGCCTATACTTTTTAACATGTGCGCTCAACATCACCAAAAGCGATTTCGATCGCGCACTGGTTCGTTTTTGTTGTTGCTCTGCCGTTTTTATTCATTTAAATATTGTCTTTATGTTGGCCGTTTTCTTTGACGAAATTCTTTTTGATCGTTTATATTTCAAGCGCTTGAACAGAGAGAAAAAAAAACAACACAGCAACCTCATTGAATATACGCATTGAACAACTCTTGTGTGTGCATTGTGTGTGAGAAGTTTTGATTATAGCCAGTAGCCAGTAGACACTTTTTTTTTTAAATTTTTCAAGAACTTTTTTCCGTTCTCATTTGTTTCATTCTTCTGGGTTTTTTTTCGTTGTTTTTATTTTCTTCTTAATTTTTTTCCATTTTTGTAAGAAAAAGCATATCATTCGATTGCTTTTGCCCCGTTTTCTTTATTATTTTCGAATCAAATTGTGAACGTAGTGGGTTTTTGTTGTTGTTGTATTTTAATTAAGAAGACACCAAGTTCGATCGGTTTTTTTCGCTTCGTAAACTAACAAAATGTTTGTTGGTTTTTTTTCGGGAAAAAAGCACGACTTGATTAAAATTGATTAAGTTGAATTAATCACAAATTTAGTCGAAATAAAAAGTCACATCGAAATAAAAACCAACAACTCGATGTATGATGTCACTGCAACTGTAAGTATTTTGGAATTTCACTTTAGTCCACACGTTCATTTGCTAGGGGTTATAAGTTTTAATTGAGTTTTTCACTGGAAATGTCACATCTGGTTTGCATTTTTAATTGACTTTGGAATGCACTTGCGCTTGTTTTATTAAAATAGAGTTTTTATGCTGTGTGCAAAATCAATATAGATAAATAAATGTATTCAATAAATAAATATTTACTTTGAGTTGAATTTGTTATCCATTTAAAATGAGAGATGTGAATAAAAAGAAAATCTTGAAATAAGCTAAGTATCAGTAGTGTGTAAGTGTTTTGACCAAAAATTATTTACAAACTAAATGGAACGCAGTGATCGTCGCTTCAACTACGTACGGATACCTGAAGCGGATGAAAAGTCATTGAGGTGACATTATTTGGTATTAGAGTTACTTTAAATTTGCTAATGTGCCAAAATCTCCAATGTCTCGCTGTGCAAAAAATTGTCATTTTGCGAAGCAAAGCCCGTACCGGACGTGCATACCTCTAATTCCTTTGATTTGCCAATCCTTTTAAATGCTTGAAAATGGCATGTTTTCCAAAAATTTGATGAAAATCTTTGAAATCATCTCGACCCCGGCCTTGAATGCTCTCACAGTGTATTCTCATTCAATAAGTTAACCTTTTCGTTTGCATATTTCAACTCTTCTAACTCTTTTTCTTCGATTCTTTTTGTCGTAAAAGAGGTAACCAATTCGTTTTTGACAAAAGGTGTGCAAATATCATAAATGCCAGCAAACGATTTTTGCAATGAACCACATGCTGAGAAATCAGCACCGAGATTTTGTGTGCTATGAAATTGACCATAAACCTACAAATGGCTAGGCATTGTAAAACCAAGAAGAAGAAGAAAAAAAAACGCTACATTTAAAATTGGATCAAGTTTCTTTGAAGATGAAAATGCCATTTACAAAAAGGGTTTCATTTTCCACCTACGGCTTTCGACGTATGCTTTTCGATGTGATCACTGTGATTGGCACTGTGTGTCCAAACAAGATTAGGCACATTTTGGGAATTTATCCAATTTCATTAACAGGATTTAAGCCTTAACTTTCGGATAATTGTTTTAAAGTCGATGCAAATCCGTATTTATGAACTTTAAAACTAAACCCTTCAATAAATCTTTTCGTTGTCACAGGAAGAGTTGACAAACAATTGAAATATTTTTTTTGTTATTTCTTTTTCACCTATTTTCTATTTTTTTCAATTACCGAATTTATGTTCTAATTTATGATTCAATCATTTCATCTAATGCTTCATTGCGAAACATTTGAATTTGTTTTAAACAAATTGTTGTAGCAAAAAAATAAGCTTCGAAAAGTCATTCGTTTTAAGTATGAAATCAAATGCAAGTATCTGAAAGTATTTGAAAGTATCCTGATTCATTGCGAAAGCTATTGGTTTTGCCAAATGCTATGTTTAGAAACAGGAACCGGAATAAAAAGGCAAAAATCCAGGATAAGGACAGTCATTTTTCTATTTATTCATAGATGTCTCAACGAATTCGAATCTGGTCTCGGTTGTTCCCTTTTCGGTATTGCCTCTAATAATCGTTCTAAACAACTAGGGCAAGCATGTCACTGACTGCGTTAGTCAATTCTCTAACAATATTTACTGTCTGTTGCTGCTGCTGCTGCTGCTTCTGCTACTGTTGTTGTTGCATTGTTGCCCTGCTGTACTTGGCAAACATTCAATTGCAAGCAATCTCAGTCGAACAAGACCGAATACAACAAACAATATTACTACGATTTCATATGATCGCAACGCAGTAAATCATTTTTTATTGCTGCACAACATCAATTTAAATCAATTAATGACCACAAAATAGAGGGCCAATTTAAAGTTATTTAATTCTTTTTTTTTTTGTTGAATTCAAGATCAAATTTACTGCATGTTGAGAATAACTTGCATTTCAGCTTTTTGTCATCGGATCTCTGGTTTGTGTGACGAATAAAACAACATTTGAACGCCATTTCATATAGCAGGTATTAGCCATAAATAGTGGTTTGAATGCAATAGTCCAGACCATATAAATTAGACCGTGTGCTAATATGGCATTTATTTGATCTGGATCATCATCTAAAACCAACAGAATCATGAACATATTTGTTTCGAGATAAATTGGCTTTAAATTTCAAAGTGACCAAAACGGACGGGCAACCGGGCAAACACAATAAAGTCATAGATTTATACCAAAGAATCACTTGCTAAACTAAGATAGTATAAAGAAGAAAGGAAATTGCTCGAAATGGAATACCGAGAATATATGGCTTTATTGTGAGCAATTACAAGCAATCGTAAAAATGTCAAAAATATTTGTTGCTCTTTGTTTTTTTTTTCGTTCACTTTAAAGAAGTTTATTCATTCGAATTTCAATTTTTGGCACTGCTGTTGATTTCCATCTCTTTCATTCGTCTGTTTGGTTTCAAACGGTAAAATCAGCAAAAACCATTTGAAAGCACCATTTGAAATGTTCCTGTATTTCATATATTAAATTTCGGTGTATTGAAGCGTTTTCAGTTGAGAGGGTGCATCTACCTTTGGCTTTCTGCTGTTTGAACACCAAAAATCATTTATCATTCTGTCTTCGGTGTGTACACCACACTCGGTTCCAACTTACACAGCTGACTGAATACTGAATACCCGAGTGCCCACAATACTGTTCATTTGGATTGTGCTTCGTTTTGTTTCTAAATGTTATTCTCAAAAATTGCGTTATACTTTCCATTTAAAAATTGAATTGTGTTTGTGTGAATGTGCGTTTTCAGTCCCGGTGCATTGAACAAAAACCGAATATTGAATCGATTGCGATTTGCACACAATTAACTTCGATCAAATCAAGCTTCACGCTGTCGATGTTGTCGACTCGATGTGGTTTTTGTACGACAATTTTCATTTTAAATTGAAGTTTGAGCAGAATCAAAAGAACACATACACACAATACGTTCAGAGTGTTAGATTTATGACTTAGATAAGTAAACTGGTGCGCCGATGCTGTGATCAATTTTCCACCCACATTTGGCATAGTTTCGCACAATGTGTTTTTGTGAACGTGTTCGCATTTTTTTTAATTACCATCGAATCTAAAACAATGCCACGCTTAGTCAAATTCGAATGCCAACAATTTCTTGCTCATTAAAATCACATTGAAATTATAGCATGCGAACGACATTTTGCCAAATGAAAAATGAAATTTGAACAAAAACAAAACCAGTGCAAAAGAATAAGGCAAATGGTTGTGTAAAAATAGCACATTAAACTAGAAGAAGAAAATAATCAGTCGACGCAATTAAAGCATCAAGTATTCGTTATTTGTGTCATTTGAACGAATCAAAGCCATCACAGCAAAAACCCGATGCAATTGCAAATGTTTCAAACGATGGTTTTTTTTTGTTTCCACCCCAAATGATTGTTTTGTGTTTGAAATCCAACACAAGCAAAAGTTCTTCGGTTTGACAAGAAATCGCAAATGACAACTCACTTTGTGATCTTTGGAACTTCCATTTTTGTTCCGGTTTTCGGCTGATGTGTCGTGTTCGGTGACAATTTATGGTAAATTATTTCTCAATGACTTCCTGTTTGAAAACTTTGCAATTTAGCTTAAATGTTTTAGCGTCACCAGGTCTTATTATTATTCACGTGTTATTTGAAATGTCTTCACCATTTTGATTTTGAAACTTTATTACTTTTCCCCCAGTAGAAATTTTGCAATATTGTTAGCTATTTTCCATTTGAATGAATCGGTTTTTAATGATTCATGTTCTTTGCCACGAAAATCAATCACATAATCAAAAGTTTGTGGTTCACGGAATGAGGAATCCGAATAACCACAGCCAATTTAGTTAGCTGAAGGTAAATTTGCTTGTGAATATGTCGTTGAAATTTCAGTACAAAAGAATGCATAAGGGGCAGAGTCGAGACAAAACCTTAGAGAATTGTGGATTCATAAGAACGGTGCTATATTCACAATGTTTCCGTTGAATAATTACAAAGCCCAAAAATGTCATTCAAAAGACGCTAAAATTTGTTTCTTCGTAAATAAATTTATTTAATTTAATACGCTGCCATAACTAAAACACGCCATTATAAACCCATAAAAAATGTCTTAAATGACACAAACCGCAGAGCTACAGTGACTCTGAACGAATCCAAATGGCGATGAAGTTTGGGCGACGAAAATAACGAATGCGATGGAAACCAAAAAAAAAATTGATTAACAAAATTTACCCATCTTACCTTCATTTTCTTTGGATTTGGCCCAAGACAGAGAAAAAACAAACCAACGAAACAGCAAAAATATAGAGAAAAAAAAGAATACTACCTTCTTGGCACACACCGTGTGCACTGAACGCACGAAAGAAGTAGCACTTTAGACAAGACAAACGAAAAACAATGAATACAAAGCGGTTTCATTCGGTTGATTTTTTTTTTTCGTTTTTTTGGTATTCCATTTCGGTGATGCATATAAAGTTATAAATTATTTAATATTCTTCTTTTTTTTCTCATATAAATTAAGCGAATGATCAACTGCGAGACTGTGAAAGGCACGAAACGCATGGGACACGTAATAAAATCGATCTAAAAGAAACACACCGTAAATTCGATTAATCGGTGACTAAAAATAATATACACGAACAAATGTATAAAAAGCAAAAACGTGAACGCGGCACCAACACGGAAAGCACACAAAATCCATAGATTCGGTGTACGGCTGAAATACATAGAAGAATACACACAACAACAAAAAAACTACACGGCGACACACGATTAAAACGCACATTAGAACCGTTTATAAACAAAAATTTGAATTCCATAAATCGAAAATTGTGGCATTATCAGTATGATGATTAGCATAAAATCGCCATTTATATGATGTAAGAATTAATTACCCATTCGTATAATAAATCTAGTAGTTTTCTTCCATTTTGAGTCTTTTTCCGTTCGTGTTGCTGATTTTTGTGTGTTGTTTGTGCTCTGGTGATATGGCGTCTTTCAAGAGCGTCTTTGAATGCTCAGCGCGACCGCTCATGGATCGAACCAGAGCATAATACTCGAGTCCGCATGCGCATTTGGGCCCGAGAGTGCCCAGTGCTTAAGGGCCAATTCTAGTTTTCGTTAGCTTTATGTACAACAACATGCATGTCCTTCAATTGAAATATTTCATGAATGGCTTTGTCCACTAAACACTTTGCAACAATGCTATTTGCTGTCAAAAAATGCTTCTTTTTATTCCGAAGAAAGTCAGTCCATTTGTATTCTATTCGGGCAATTACTTTGTTCAAGTAAATAATAGTGCGCCCTCGAGCCAACATCGACCCAGCAATCCAAGCGAACCAATTTGTGTGAATAAAACAGCTCAAAAAGGCACGAGCATTTTGTGTACACACATAAATGTGTTTAAGTCATAAACACGTTCATTTTTTGTTTTGCTCATTCAGAATTCACGTAATTGGAAAATATTTCATGGTTTTGTTTATCGATTCCTTGCATTTTTGAGACAGAGGAATAAAAACAGCAGCATAAAAAGCTATGCATCGATAATCGAATTTGAAGTAACCTGCTTCTCGGCATGAACTTCAATTTCGCTTTTAAACACTATCATTTGGCCTGTGAAGTTTTTGTCGGCAGCCAATGTGAATGTGTTATCGATTTAAAAGTGTATGGTGATAAAAAATGAGCTAGAACACATTATATGTGGATGTTAAATTTTTAATTAAAAATCAATTTCAAGTTAATTCAATTTGAATATAAAAGGGTCCGCCTGTTTGACTTTGATGGATGTGAGCATGGAGACGATAGCTGTAGTGGGCATTCGACGTGGACAAGAACATTTAATGTTATTGAATGAATGAAGTGAACGAATCCATTAGCTTCTGTAAGTGTATCGCAGAATCGTCGTAAATCAAGTGAAAACTTACGCAACAAGGTCACCGCAAGAGTTCACATCATTACAATGATCTTAAGAAATCTCCATTTTTATCCGTAGCATAACCAAAACAACTCTTTTCATCCAAATTTAATCAAAATGAATGATTTTTTTCGCACCAGACAATTTCCTGTAATGCAAATAAAAGTGCATAAATTACTTAAAGCTGCTTGAATTTAATGCAAAATTTCAACAAAATTGGCAAACATCTTGGCAAATTCATTCACTTGTTAATTGTATATTCCGGTGCAGAAGACTTAAGCACTCAAGATCATTCAAAATTAATGGTGTCCAACAAAAATTGTTTGAAGCATTAATTTTGACGTTGAAGTAAAAACCTGAACAGCCGAAATACACAACCGAAACAATTTATGTGCTGTGAATCTTTTGTTCCGTTTATGTTAGTTTGTTGCCAACACCAAAACTGTTACACTCTAATATTTTAAATGCTCACACCGGCTGACATCAGCCGTTTGTATGAGACACAAGATGAGAGAGAAACATTAAGAAGAAGAAGAGCAACAACAACTCCAATTCAAATGGCTAAATTCTTCTTTTTTAAAAAAAGGTCGTTTTCGTTAATTCCCTTTTTCGATTTAAGTTGAGTCAAGCGTCTTTTTGGTGGCTGGTAAGGTTGCAAGTTCTCAACGTTCACTTTTATACACACGCTCACGAAAAATAAGTTATAAATCTTCGAAACTAATTCGAATTTGTCATTTGAGTATTTAAAACACGATATGTTTACTTGTTTATTGTTTTATTTTCATTCTTTCACACAAGTTTCAGACAGAAAAACTCTCTCATACCTCTCTCATTGAGCGTGTGTTTGTGTGTCGCGCGGGCTTGAATAGATGCGCGCCACACGATACGACCGTTTGATGTTCGACATCAGAGCATCTTTCACTCACTCTCATCTCGTGCACGTATGGTCGATTGTCGAACATTCATGTTCTAATGTCGTTCGAGTTGTCTGATAGATGAAAACATGTTGTCTATACCGTCCGATTATTGTATTTAGTGCAAAGTGTGTGTGTCTGTGTGTGAGTGTGTAGAGTGTATGGGTCATTTAGAAGCCAATTTAAGCGAAATTCATGCGCCAGTCGTGCGATCATCGATTCACTTCACTGTTTGATTTCCTTTTCTCATTAATATTTTTTTCTCGCTTAGCTGGTGACTTTTTTTCGCTCATCGTAAAAAGTAAACAAAGTTTAGGTTGTTTTAAAATTTTCGTGTTTTAATTAATATAAATGATTTTGACTTAATGAAATTAATCTTTGGCCAGTTTTGCATTTTACCTTTTTTTACGAATTTCGGTTTCATTTGGAAAAATGCAAAACTAAAACGATCTCGATTATTTATTTTAAATGTCCTTGATGACAATCTACACTGTCTAATGATGTCATTAAAACAGCGCAACGATCAGGGCAATAAAAAAAAATGAGTCGCCTCATCGACAGGTTATCCTGATTAGACTATGTGTTTCGTTTTCAATAGCTCAACTTTATGCTCAAACATTTTCGAAATTTCCATATAAATGGAACAAATTCACGTGTTCATCAAAAGTTCTTTGCGCACTTTTACTAATTTAGTCATAGTAAATCCACACCGAAATTCATTGGTATGATAAATGATAAATGAATGAAAGTATACGAACAAAATTGTTTCCCCTATGAAAATTGGGCCGATTTAGTGTTCACTAGCAGTACTTGTGCTAAATCTACCCTTTTTTTCGTATTTATTCAAATTAAAGACTGCTCTGTTTTGCATAATTGCCTTTTGGGCCTGGTGCTTGTTAGGCAGTTTGGTGATCTCATAATTGATTCCAAAATACTCAAATAGGCGTTGCATGGTGGCTGTAATTATGAGCAGTTTGTTTGTTTTTTTGCATGATTTCATGCTCGTCAACCGAATTTCAGGTTATGTGCATTTGTCGCTGAATAAATCGCTTCAATTCAACACCAAAATCAAATATTTGCTTTGAGCAAACCACATATTGACAATTTAACACCGAATATTAATGGTTTTTTTCTGATGTAGACTTTAATTAATCATCAAATGCCAGCGAACAGGGGGGGATTCAGTTTAACTCTATCTATTTCTGCATTGTAGCATTGATGTGAATGTACGGATAGAATTCAATGCTAAGAAACTAATGAATAAACCGAAGAAATTCAATTGACAATTGAGTTGCGGAGAACGAAAGAGTGAATACGGAAAACCAGCCAACTTAAGTGGGTTTAAATATAGTTACGTTTTCGCTTATTCGATCAATTGATTGCATTTTTTTCGAACAAATTCTCGAATTTGATGAATCGTTTTGATCAATTTTTCTTTAACTCTCTATTTTTGGCTCAGACGAACGCTTAGGCAATGATTCTTCATATCAATATATCCTGTACTGTACACTGCATAGTGTACACCGCACTTCGATCAATTGTTTTCGAATAAATTGCAATAAATAAAAATCTATCATTTTTCATAAGCAACATTTCGATATTGAATTTTGCATTGAAACATTCTTTGTTGTTGTTGTTCTATATTTTATACGTGGATTTTGTCGGTGGAATGCGTGTTGAGTAAATAAAAATCGCTCGTTTTTTAACACTGATCTATTAATGGTACACACTATGTACTACACACAGTGATCGGTTTGAATGTTTGACTTTTGAATGATGTCAATTGTTCGGTAACATGCAATACATATGTAGCAGCCCCTAAACGAAAACCAATCCATGTACTCTATATGCGTTGCACACACACGCTTGTACAGTGTATAACATAAACAACAAGCGGTGAATCTGCGAGACAACAGACAAAAAGATAATAAATAAACGAAGGCTGTATACGGCTTGACATGGTATGCGGCCATAGCACTGAATGAAAATCCATAGTTACACACGAATATATATGAGAAATCGACAGCTGCCGGTATATTCATTCAATACGTAGCACTGCGAAGAATAACAACAAAAACGGTTTCACAAACTATTTATCAAATGAACAAATAAATAAATTTATAGTGACACAAACGAAAACCAATATTCATACAAAATCCAATGCGATTGCTGGGTATCAATGCAATCGATTGAATTGAATTCGAAAATTGTATTGAAAATCGGCCAACGTTTTCACAATCGAACTGGATATTTTTCCTTCCTGTTTTTCATCGCATCGAAATATCTTGAATGCATGGGAAAATTATAAAAGTGCTCATTTTCAATGACTTATTGACTCTTTGCGATCGAAGATAGAAAAGAATAAAGGAGTTGTCACTTCAAGACTAATGAGATTAAGCATGAAAACACGCAGATTATATTATTGTTGTGTCTAATGAGATTTTGGCACCCCTTTCGTTCAAGTGCCGTATTACTTTAATAGCGGTTAAGTATGAGATTATCTTCATTTTAGCCATTTTTCACACTTTTTTCATCTGTTTTCGTCTGCTACTTCTCATTTTCTCATAATAAATTTAGCGAAATTGTCATGCGTTGAATTTCAACGAGTTTTCTTTTGTTTGGCTCCGAAAATTTGCCGAAAAATGAAGGTTTACCAGGCTCTCGATTATTTCCTGGTGTGACTCGGTATGACGAAATTTGATGCATGAATCGACCAGAGAAAAAAAAACTGCTGTGATGTCCTCATTGCACATTATCGTTCATGTTTATGCTATTTTTGAGTTGGGCACAGCAAAAACTGCAAGTGCTCGGGTGAGTACCAAAACAAACCATCACAGTTTTTTTTTTCGTTACCTATCGATGGTCTCAAGCTTTGGTCACATTTTTGTGCATGTCGTTCTCTTGAATGGCATGAAACAACAGATAATCGAGAAAAATGTCAAAGAGAAATCCGAAGAAAGATTGACAAAAAGCACCGAAACTAAAGACACACAGAATGCACGCTGTGTATGTTTATATTTTCTGCTGTAGGTAAAAGCAAGCCAGGCCTTTGATGCTAACTGCTAGAGTTTAAAAGGGAAAGTGAAAAATCGAAGTCAATGCCTTGCACTTCTTCACTGAAGTCGATTTTACCTGAAATCATTCAATGTTGAATCGCACCATTTTTACGCATTAAACAACTGACCATTTAACTTAATATTTCACTCAATTGAATTTTATTTTCACAAACTTAAAATATAAATAGTCTTTTTTACTCTCTCTCTCTTTACCTTAATCTATGATAAATATTTACATATTCTATATCAATTTTATACATTTTATATCTATTTTATACATATTAATAAATTTACAAAAATGATAATTATTTTACTTAATAACTAAAACCTCTTGTTTGGGGCACTGATTGTCCCATGTATCCGGGTGCTGGTTGATAATGGAGGTGATGATTCTGGACATGTGGATATGGTTGGGGTTGCATTGGCATGGCTGATGGGGCTGGATAATTGTTTGGCATCATCGTGAAATTTCCCATGTAGTGATTGTGCGCTGAAACTTGATGGAATTGTGTTGAATCATTAAATTCGGAACCCGGGCTCATCGATAGCATGTTTGGATCTTTTTTTGCCTTCATTCGTCGGTTTTGGAACCAAATTTTGATTTGTCGTTCGGTCAATTTAAGTGTTTGCGCAATTTCAATGCGTCGTCGACGTGTCAAATAACGATTGCAATGGAATTCCTTCTCCAACTCGAGAGTTTGTTGACGTGTGTATGTCTGACGTGATCGTTTCTCTTTGCATGCAACTGCTAAAAAGAAAAAAAAGATAAAAAAATATTAGTTATGAAATAGCAAAAGGATAATCCAATGGGCTTGTCTTTGGCTCAGGTAGTCAAAATATTAAAAAGCAAAATGCAAAAATGTTCGAAACTTACATTCACTTCCATTTTGGTTCCATGTATCGTTGTCAGCACCGGATGATGCATCACAAGCATTTGACGTTTGATTGACATGTTCAATGGCCGCTTCTTTCGGTGATTGTGGTGGTGTGCTAATGCTATCGAGATAACCTTTGATTGGGCTGCTCACAATCGAATTTGTCAATGGCGTTGTTGAGGCGGATGGGATCGATGACGATGCAAATAAATTTTCGCCAGTCATTCCCAATGGCATCGCTGGTGCAAATTCGTAGCCATTTTTCTCTGGTCGTTGTTTTTCGAAGGTGAAATCGTCAAAATAATCCAGGCTGTCCTCGGTTCGAACTGGTGAAATTGAACCATTTTCCAATGCAAAGTTTGTTTTTGGTCGCTTTGCTGATGGTAAGTCGCTGTAGTTTGGCCGTTTGAAGTTTTTATTGGTAAGAAGAGCACGTAGCACTGGTGAATCCGATTCAAACGATTGGTTGTCAATTGGTCCATTGACAGCGGCAGGCACTGGTGACGAATGGGTTTTTTCTGATGCATTGAAGGTGTTTGGCTGGCACTCTCCAAGCAGCTCATTTGGCATGTACTGGTTGGAAACTTCACATACAGGCATTGTATGTTGAGCAATGCTATGAATCCCATTATTGTATGTTATTGATGTTGTAGCTTCATAGCCGTGATGTTGGGTATATGCATAATTGTTTTGGTATTGGTCATGCTGTTGCGCAGCCTGGTTCATTTCCGGATAGTATGGAAACTGCTCTTGTGGGTATTGCGTTAGGTTGGCATTTGGAGATGTCCAATTTGAATGATCCTATTGAAGATATCAAAAATAAAATGCATTAGATTAGTTGACTTGTTACAGTTTTGTTACGAAAATTGAAAGTTTCTTCTGATAATTGAATCAAGGAGTGTTTTAAGCTACAGTTGGGATTCTGCACCGATAAAATTGAAAAAAAAAATTGAATGCAAAATGACGAGCTGATTGTACCGATTTTTGCATAAAACTTGAACTGAAGTATATTTATCAGCGATGAGAAACATAACGCTGCGGCGATATTGTTATTTAAAGCAGCAGAGAACAGAACGAATATAACGATTCATTGGGTGAATTTGATCAACATCGTAGCGATTGTTTTCGACTTTTGACCGAGAATGTGCGAAATTCCATGAAAAACGTTAAAAAGTTGACATTTTCTTGTACCATAACGGGCACAATGACATTATTTATCTAATGTATGTAATGATGATCAAGCACTAATGAATGATTTAACTTACCGTATTATTCCCATATGGATATGATTGGTGGACATGTTGCTGGTTATTATAGCATTCTGAACCGCCGTAATATTTAGCTGTCATCTTTGCACTAATTATTTTTTCACAAAGCACTAAATTTTTTATTTTTTAACAATTTTTTTTTTGTATTGATTTTCACAAAAAATACCTCTTTGCAAAATATTCGAACGGAAAACACTATTTTCTCTGATGAAAAACTATCGACTGTGATCTGGTAGCTTCCGAAACTGTACTGATTGAAAATGGTTCGAGACCTTCCTTTTAACAATTTTTCTTTCGACAGTCGTCTATTGCAATAATGCACTACCGTCCATATGTGTGCGTGTTGATGCGTGTATTTGTGTGCGTGTGTGCATTGTGCACCATGTCTAGCAGTGGGCCTCATAAGCAAATATTCAGTATTTGGCACACGACCTCTATAAAACTAACAATAGTCGCCTTTTTGTGTTCGTTTTCGTTTGCTTGTTGCCATTCACACCATCCCTTTTCCATTCACATTTCTCTCTGACTCTCTGCTATGCACATATTTCACTTCTTGACAATGATGCTCGTTGTTTGGGGTGCAACAACGAACACATCTACATGATGCGTAAGTGAGAGAATAGTGCAGTCGCTATGCAAAGGCCAGAAAGGGCGAAAAATATTTGGTGTTTTTTTTTACATATTTCCTCTATCGCTTTGATTTTTCCTCTTTCATTTGTGTTCGCCGGTAGTTGTGCGTTTTGCACACGCACACATTCAAAGCACATACTATCTTTGTATACAAGTAATAACAATATTTTTGTTTTTCAACTTCGGGAGCAACGGTGGAAAAGTGCAATCGCGCTTGAAAATGTAAACAACGGAATGAAATGGATGTATGAATAACAAAGAGTAGCTAAAACTGAAACAAAAGCAATGACTTCTTAGAGTCAACTGAATTTCATTTTGAATGCTCTTTTCATTTACTTAATAATTCTCCTTTTTTTTGTTATTCTTCTTCGCAAAAATGCTATTTGCGCATTCGCCTGAAATTGCCTTGAAAATTTTCATTATTTCGAAATGCTTGAATATTTACAACGAGTTAACGGCTATAAATCCATAAAGTGGTGAGCAGTAGCTAGCCAAAAAAAATGAATATTTTTATTTCAGGGATAAATTTCAATGTTTGCAAAAGTTATTTGGTTGGTAAACCACTTTTCGAGGACGGTCAAACATTGGATAAGCTTTTGTTGATCTGCTTTTATTGGTCACAATCAACATCTGTTCACAAAACGTAAAAATACGGAAAACTGTTTGTCGAAAGGATAAATTTGAGTGAGAAATCAAAATGGAATTCGACTGTGACACCCTCACTCGTGTGCAGCTGAACATGTCAACTGCATTTCTTCATCAACCGTGTGTGATGCGTGCACTTTCAAAACCAATTCAATACAAATGGTCGAAAATTCATTTGATTTTTCATCGAATTGGCAGCCGTTTTTGGCAAAAACGGGACGGAAAATCAGCAACGATTCGGTGGAAATGCCAATGAAATATAGCTAATATATCACGTCGACAACACCGAACAACTGAAAAAAAAGAGCAAATGTGTGTTCATTTGGGGTGAGATTCGGATAAGATGCACTCTCTCTACCAGAGACTCTCTACAGGCATTGGTATCTAGAATATTCGATATTACACCACGTAACCCTATGTTTGATTCAAAATTCAGCATTCGGAATTCTGAATCAGAAATCCACATGCTATCCGTCACACAATAAACTGTGTTAAAAGTTAACAAAACGGTTAGTTTTGCTGCGTATTCAATTCATTCGCAGTGTTCCGGGTTGACACAAGCAGCCCTTACCAATCTAGAGTGCAATAAATTTCTGCCATTGCATTCATTGAGTGCGTTAGTAGAGTATTCGTAGCGATCATGCGACCTAACAATACCAAACACACACATAAGCCCAATCGCACATCACCTAGATTTCTGCAGAAATTCTCTTCTTAATTTTATTTATAGACCCAAATACACACATATGGACTGTGTGATGTTAATGTATTGCGAATCGATGTTGTTGTAATGTTTGATTCGATACGGGCGGTAACTCAGTCCTCTGCTCATACGCATCAATCAAGCGCTATAAAATAAAAATTGATTCTTATTTGTTTTAATTAAGACATCATCATGCGCATCTATGCGTCAATTATCACGGAAAAAGCACGATCCAAACAAAATCGTGTATGAATTTCTGAAAATGCATCAGCTTTGTTTTGCCTTCAACGAAAAAAAGAAAAGAAGTCCGTCGAAAATGGATGAATAGCGTGACTATGCTATGAGTTTGAATCGACTACCTACCGAAAATATTCAGTCGATTGTCCATTTTAATGGTTTCTAACGAACTATTAAAACATCTTCTCGTTGTCTCTCCATGTTGTACTTTCCAATTCAAAAACATAAAAATTGTATTGTTTTCCTATTGTCGATATTGACAAATTAAAAATGATCGAGCGTTACATCGTGCATTTGTTTACGCAAATGATCCTAAATGATAGCAAATGAGCCAAGCAGCTCGAGGCTAAACACTATTTGTGTTGAGTTCCGTGCAACGTGCAAGGTCAAACACGAACATAATTTGACCAATATTTTCTCTCCAGAATTGGTCACACTTTTCTCTCCTCATCTCTTGCACTGTCTCTTCATTCGTATGGTGTCGTTGTTGGGCCAAAAGGCGGCTAAAAATGCTGTGATCCTTACACTTGGTCTCCAGTTGTGCATATTTATGTGCTTCGTTACGTTCTATTTGTATGTAAACGGTTGGAAATGTAGCAGCATGAAAACAAAATCGGTATGATGTGCCATGTCGTTTTCTTGATTTGCTGAAGGCTGACAGCGTTCAATGCTAGTACAATGATTTCTTCTCTTTTTTCAGATGTATTTATTATTGTCAATTTAATGTGTTTATTGCTCGTTTATCATTTCGTTGTAGTTGGCTCCTGGTATGATCGACATCATCGTCGATGGTGGTGCTGCAGTCGTTTTGCTTTCGCTGCAAATTGGTGTTAAGGTCATTTTAACCATTTTCCACATATTCTTTCTCAGCAGAATCACGGTCTTTCTCCAACATTTTTAATGTTCACACATTCTACTTACGAATTTGATACGGCAAATTTATTTCAACAATTTGAAAATGATGAGATTGTCCTTGCTTAGAAATGTTGAAAATTGTTTCAATGCTGAAACGAATTCGATGAATGTGTGGAACTTTGCGTGCAGACGGCTTCTGTTAGAGGCTCAATGATTAGTTCGGCGAACGAGCTGAAGATAATTAACATTTGCATTGGCTTTCTTTCTACCGGACGTTTCGATAGATCTTCTACCGAAAAATGTCGGCAGCTTCTTTTTTGAGCTAAAATTATTCAAACACTGGATGCAATAATACACGAACATTCGTTCATTTCAATCGATTCCAAAAAATACGTCGCATTTTGTTGTTGTTGTTACGATTGTTCAAAACGAAGTAATAAAATCAAATACACTTCCCAGTGCATTTCTTTTGCGCTCTTTTCCTTCTGTTTTCCTTTCAACGTTTTCGGGCATGCATTTTTCTTCATAGACTCAGGCAAATCTGTGCCCTTTTCAGAATCGAAGTTTTATTTATTTACAATTATTGTACATAATTTCGTTTTATGCTTTTATTACTTTATGGCAATGAGTATAAATGAGTCGTACATCTTCACCAGCCCAAAGCAAAGCACAGTGAATGGAAATAGAAAGAGAGATAGCACTTTTCTTTTGCATGTCGATTGTCTTCAAGAGAAGCAGCATTTTTTTAAAGAGATAGCGAAAGGAACACATTTTTATTGCCAAATATTTTTTAAGTGAAATGTTTCTCTTTCGGAGGAATTGCTCTTTTTTCAGTGAAATTTCATTGCATTGATTGTAATAGACACTATGCCGTAATTTAAATATAGAGTTTCACATTTCTCTGGCTTGTACCAAGAGCCATGATATTGATGATATGATTTTCGTGATTTTTTTAAAAATTCAACGAAAAAAATCATTTTTCATTTGATGTAGTTGAATTTGATCAAATTGTCTAGCGCTCTCTCCTTGGGCAAGGACCAAAAGAGCTCAAAAATTATTACTCAAAAATTGCACTCAATTTTGTAACTTGCCAAAACTGAACGAAACATTCTTTCATCCAAAACAGCTCACATCGAACTGCACTAAACGAAGGAAAATGTTTGTGGAACTTCCGAAGCGAACGAAAGATGTGAAACAAGACGAAAGTGGAAATGGGAGAGGTTCAACTGTGAGCAATAATTATGTTCGAAAAAAAGGTGAAGAAAAACTTCAAACTACGCGACAAATTCCATCGAAACGATGAATTCGACCAGTAGGCAGCCAGTAGGAACATGAAATATTTCCCTATTTTTCTCTCTCTTGATCTTTCATTTTCTCCGTCTATTCTTCCTCGTCACATCAGCATTAGACTCAGTGCTTACTTATGCATACAATCAGGTAATTAACTAATTTAGTAAACAGACGTAAATAAATATTTAGTGATAGATCATAAAGCATGAAATGCCTGTGAAAAAAAGGTAACGAAAATGACAAGAGAAACGGAAAGATTTGAAAAATCTCAGTTTTGTGCAGTATAGTTCAGGGCACTAAGGACATGCGATAAGGAAATGCTGTGTCAAAATGAAGATTGAGAGCAAGAAAAGTGAGCGTAATGTCATAAATGTAAAACAAACAGCTTCCACGATTTCGAAATGTTTCAACTTCATTGAGTATTGTGCAAAATGCAGACGAAGGTCAGCAGTAGTACCTAGTAAACAATATTTTGTTTTTTTTTCATTCTTTCTTTCCATTTTATTGACTCTATCCATCATATTCATAGTTTTGTTGAGATTTCGTCGATTTTTTTTCCTTTCAATGAACCCATCTGATATGAGAGCAAGAGAAGAGAAAAAAAATTGAGAATTTCCATTTATGACTACAGTAGAAATGTAGAACAAAACGGCTTCGAGAAAAAGTTTTTTTCAGCAGCAAGTTGACAGGAAAAGTTTATTGCATTAGTGTAATAAAAATGTATCCATGTCAAAAGCATACTCGAATCATACAGATCCGAAACGGAAGGAAACGTACAATATATAGCGCATCATAAAATAATAAAATGAAGCATCGATCTCTTTGGCGATGTGTGAAATAATGAACGGGAGAATCGAACAGCTACTGCAATGCCATGCATTGCATTAGTATAAATTTGCATCAATCGGTAGCAATGAAACTGTGTTTGTCTCATTTATCCGACTCAGTTGTTTTTTTTTTGGTGCATCACGGTTTTTTGACCCCTAAAAATCATCAGATGAATTTTCTATTAATCATATTTTTTCGGGGTAAAATTGCGGCTACGGTGGATTGGATCAGTGACAATGCCCTTCAATTATGCAGAGCTCAGAAAATATGCACAATGAAGAAAAAAATATTCCAAAAATTTGGACATTTTTACATTTCGGTTTGCATTCAATATTGCTGTCGAAATGCATTTCAATTGGCACATTGATGTCAATTCAGATATTGTGTCGCTTTTGTTCGGTTGTTCGACTGATCATTAATTATTGAATGTGTGGCGTGTATTGAAAACGATTTGAGGTCATTTTTCATAGCCAGGCCTCAGATAATACCAATCAAAGAGCACAGCAACACAAGAGAGTGAACATCAGCACGCTTCCACACATTGCACACGGCACATGCCATTTATTTACGATGCAGACGATTCGCATCTATTTGGATAGTTTTGGATACGAAGTTATAAGCATTTTCCCTATTCGAACCTTTGAAACGGTTAAAATCTTCATTGCGTGAAGTAGTTGTGAATTCGATATTCGGTGAAACTTTCAGAAAATAAATCAAGTTCATCGCCAAAAACGCGCGCTTACAGTAAAAAAAAAAGAATTGACAAAATTTGCAGTGTCTTTATCGTAAAACTGTTTCACTCAAGTTCATTGTTCTTTTCCATTCACTTTCTTAATGTTTGATGTCACTATTTTTGTTTTTGCGATGTGAGAGACTTCAATGTGACAAATTGCTTGTATCCATAAGAATTCGTCGACTTCTGTGACAGCAACACCATCGGATGCATTTAAGTCCATATTTTGTTGTTATTAATTATTGTTTGTTCATCGACTGATATGTGTTGCAGTGGTGTCAGTTTAGCAAGTAGGCAGAAAATCCACGACAAAACGCAGATAAGTGGGCATTAAACAGCGGAAAATTAATGACTGTAAAATGTATTCAAAGATAAAATCAAAGAGCATTTATTCACGCAAAGTGATTGTGCACACAGAGTGTTTTGGGTTATTGGTTCACCATTAATATCAAATCGAAACACAAACCAAACACTCAAAAATGCCACTGCGGCCAGAAACGAACCAATGTATCTGTTTCATCAATGTGCCACTTTGCGGCGATCGTTTGCAACAAAGTAGCAATAAACGATCATTTTTATTGATTTTGAATTGAAAATCACACATTCAATTGAAATTTTGCAAGCGATTACAGCGATCATGAGGTTGTGCAATCATGCCAACTCTTGCAATTTCAGCTTCAATCATTTATTTAAAGTTTAAACGCCGTTTTTATTTTTGCACAAAATCTGACAAAACAGTTTTTTTTTCGTCTGTTTGTCTGATCTGAGATTGCTTGAATGGCGAATCATTCGAAGGAAGAAACTAAAAAAAAGAAGTTCAAGACGAGTAAAACAATCAATCTGTCAAACGACACAAGATATAAGATGTAAAGACCTCCTGGATATAAATATTATTAATGAATTGGTAATAAATTCTTGACTTTCATTTGTGATCATTAACTTGTAATAAATAAGATGGATAACGATTATAAAAGCATTGTAATTTCTATTGGAACAGTTGGCAACAGGTAACAAAAACAAAAAACAAAGTAGAATTGCACACCAGATCGAATGATAGCATGCGCACAGAATCAAATTCCTTGCATTTCAAGTGACCGCTTATCGCGTGGAATGTTTGAACTTCATCTCTCTCTCTCTCTCGGTGCTGCTGCATCCCAAACAACACTTATTAATGTGCATAAATAAGTTATCCATTGGTCTAGGATTGTTGCACATTTTGTTCAAATTTGCACACAAACAAATATTACATAAATTCAACCGTCAAACTTTCGAACTGTAGAAAATGTGATCATCTTCGTTGCAAAAAAAAAGATGAGAGAGAATGAAAAGAAAAATTGTATGGTAAAGTACATTGGTACATCAACTAATGGATTTTTATTCACGAAAACCAACATGATTTCTTTGACATGCAATCATTAATTATCAAGCGAACGGAGACTTTATACGACCACAAGAATAGATACACGGGGGAGCAACATAACAATCAATTGTACAATTTCGATTGGACACCATGAGACAATCACCAGAAACAACCAGCTTTGTGTCAGCTACAAAATTGAACACGATTGTTTCAAATGTAAATTGGAATTGAAGTGTTTCTGTGCTGTGTGTGCGAGTGTGCATGTGAAAGTACAAGCCCAATCATGTATCACACCATCGCCATACATACGGATCACTTTAACCGGTCAGTTTTCAACTTTTTCATATGATTTACACTCACCAGAATCTCTTGTCGCACCAGTATAGCTGTGCTATGCATTGCGATTGATTCTGAAGTGTGTGAATATTATTCAATTGTGTTCAGTGTCAGAACTTAGCACGCACTCGCCAATACCTTCGATCATGGCTATGGCTCTCTAGCTATGGTTTGGTTTGCATGTGTTTGCAAGCGCTTATGAGTCTTTTTCATATGACTTGTGACTGGATTTTTTTCCACATTATCTTAGGTTGGTCTGTTGTCGGTGATTTTTCAGCGTCATCTCACGTTTTTGTTCAATTCCATTTGTTTCTCAACGTTCGTTCCATTGATTCGAACTAAGCTCACTCACTCGTGCCCAATCGTATCATTAACCAGCCCCAGCGATCTTTTGTCATTGCCAAATGCAACTCATTTAATTCGCGAATGGACTATTGACACAAAAATTATCAAATATAATTTATTACAACCCACCGCAAATACACGAAGAATTTTGCGCGTTGAATATTTCCTTCTTCTCTCGTATTTCTTATGCAAACGTTTTGCATGAAACTGAACCGTTTTGTAAGATAACATGCAATTCATATGACTCGCTTTTTCTCTCTCTCTCTCTTCACTTTAGCTTTTCGATTATTTTGTTCGATTCTCTCTGAGTCTTGAATCAAGACTCTTGGCGCAACAAGAGAGAAACAAAAAAACTTGAATTTTTAAATTGGAAGTCTACGAGAATTGGGGTCTACGAGAACTATTTTTGTGTCATTTGTCAGTTGTCGCATATTATATTATTACAAATTGGCTTGTGTTCCCATGTATTCCATGTGAAAATCAATAGCGGTTATCTTCAGGCGAAACATCTTTTGACCATTTTCAAAATTTATAGAATCGCATAAATTGCATTGCGTGTATTAAAATGTGCTTTGGATTCGATCGAATCGGTCTATAGGATCGAGAGTCCATGAGAAATGGTTTTTGAAAATTGGCGAACGAAAAAAAAAACAAGAATATCTTTTCACATTGGCTATTAGGCGGTAAATTTGCGCAACCATCCAAACGGTTTCGCGATCCATTGACTTCGAACAAGTCAAAAACAAGTGAATGAGTAATTTGAAATCATCATGTCGACAGTCGCATTGATTTATGTGCGTTGCATTGAATGCGGCAGCACCGCGAATGAGTAATACTGAGAATTTGCACTGTCATCTGTCTCGTGAAATTCATTGAGCTCATGTTATTGATATACTGAATTTGCAAAATAAAAAGCAAGAGTTCGTGCTTTTTTTTTCTCAAATTTTTACTTTCGGTTCGAATACAAAGGGGACTCCCGACAAAGCCAATTTTGCTTTTCTCAGTGTTACTGTATTTGTGCGCACACAAAATGGCTTTAATCCCTTTTTTTCTCCAACGATGGATCAACTTACAACTGGCACCGCGCGTATTCGTTTTTGTCGATTGCTGAAAATTTCGCGGCGACTGATTCGGCACATTTAATTTATATGAGGCGTGCGATAATTCGCTTCAACAAAGTCGCGACACAGGGCCGACTGCATACAAAAAAAGAAGAAAAATCATCAAATATCATCACATGTAAAGGTACACCACATGCGGATGAAGAAACAGAGTACAGAAAGAAAAAAAAATACACACACCGAATCAAAAGTTGAGAATAAATCTCAACCGCAAGATTCTTATGGCAAGAATGGCTAAAGGAAGTGCTCAAAGAAAATGAAACTCATAAGAAAATAAAATAAAAATCGATCGAAAAAAAAATACAAGAGACAAATCAAAGCCCAAACTGTGAATACAGCAAACAGACAAACAAACAAAAAAACAGTCCATCCAAACAAACGCCAGCCACTGAACAACATGCATTTGTTGTTTTAAATTAATATTGTTTTAATTAAATAAATGAGCTCTATGATTTGAATGAAAATCAGGCAATTAAAAATGGTTGCGAGTCGCGGCTTTGACTTTGTTGAAATTACACAGGATGCATGCTATAACATTGAGTGTGTATCATGGTTTGAGTGTGCATGCTAAAGAGGGAGAAATGGAGATAGAGACATCGAATGCATTTGAGTGTTTTGGGCTTGAACCATCTGTGCTTGTTGCAAAGAATCACCCATAATTTTACGATCTGTTGCTAACGCAATTTTCGATCACAAGACCATGAAACATGTGAATTTGTGAATAGTTTTGAAAAACTCATAGGGCCAAATCAAACGAAATGTATGTTTAAAATCAGCTGACTACATGATTGAAAACTCTATGTGTGAATAACCTTGCTCTACAGCCCATTTCACCCGGTGCAGTGCAACACACAGCACACATACAAAAATAAACGCCTTCACTTCTTCATTTCATTGAAACCCATCACTCACTGCTCGTAAGCGGCTGCCTTGCAAAATGCACGGAAACACTGCAACCCAGCTCGAAATTAAATGGGCTATTCGAAAATGTCATATTTCATCTATCTGTCGGTAGATGGAATTACTTTTCAATTTATCAATGCTTCTGGCTGTTCGGTTTGAGTGTTTGCTAATTGTAAATCATCTTAAAGTTTTGCAAACTTAAGTGCAGTCAAAACAATGCTTTGCCATTTCGGATAATTTCTATAATTTAGCCAGTAATATCTCATTATGAAAATTATACGTAGCATAAAGTACTTTTGGCAAACCCATCCGAAAAGCGGTTCTCAAACAACCGTTGGATGTAACCTAGTGAAATCGTCAAAATCATCATATTTTTTTTGTTGATTGCATGTAATTAAATCACATCGACATTTCAACTTGTTCAATCTTCCACCGACTCCAAAAAAAAAACAACAAAACGTGTAAAAAAGGGTAAAAACAGCAGCTTGCGTATAATTGCTGACACGCTGATCAATCAAATGGCAATATTGGCTCGACAGAGTTGAAATTGCGTGGAAAGCACATCGAGCGACGGAAAGGGGGGAAAAGGCCACCGTTTTTGCAAAATTAAGAAATTACAGTACGTAATTTGTGGCTATTAAAAATTTGGTTTCGCGTAATAATTTTCGCCATTTAAATAATTTCTCTAATTGAATTGGCTGGCGCGTTTTTTTTTTCGTTAGTGCGTTCAGTTGTCTTTTGATAAATTATATAAGCCGTTGCGCGCTAAAAGACACCAAACACTCAAAATTGCGATCAAGCGCACACACGCTGCATTGACATATAAACGGAATGTTTTCAAACCAAAACATGGAAAGAGAGAGAGACAAACAAAAAAACGAGGACCGACCGTACACAGCCGAAACAAATGCATCATATTATTATAGATTACAACCACTTGTAACTTTATTTGAGGAATTCGCTTTTGACAGTACTTTGGTTCGGTGTGTTTTTCGTATCGCCAAAGTAATAATGATGTATCCATTAAAATAATGAGATGCAATAAGATCATGCTTTCGTGTTGTTGTTGTTGTTGTTTTTTTTACTGTGTCTTGCTCTACTCGCGTACTGGGTGAACCTATGAAGAGCAACAAACAAAATGTGCTTATTGGTTGGAATTTATGTTTTGATGTACGAAACCAGTTTTACACGGTGCTGGGCTAATAAGCATACACACAAGCAAATAAGCAGCCTGTAATAACGTATTTTTGTTGTTTGCCAATGATGATTATGATATGCATTCAAACCACTCGATCGTAATGGCACTCGATTAACAAATACTTCTCAGTTTTTTTTTCTCGGTCGTGTCATTTTCACGAGATGAAACGATTGAGCAATGGTAAATTAGTGATGAGAAGAAAAAAAAATAGAACAAATCAGCTATTTCAATTGAACATCTTTCTGAAACATCAAATAGGACGTCGTACATCAATATAAGCTCAATCATAAGTAGTTGTGTAGCTTTTTTTAACGTTTGCATTGATTCAAATGCTATTTGAATTAGTCGAAAGTGGAGCCGCCTCTAATTTTTTTATGAGCTCTCATGTGCTGCATACCGACAACCGCCCATTCTAACTGAACTCAAATTGAAACATACCGAAAAATACGACATAGAAAATAACGATCAGCAATTTTTTCATAACGCAAAACAGCAATTCCACTCAGCTAAAATGATGGTCAATCAAAAATAATGACCTTTTGGTTCATCATGAATTTGATTCTCTTGCATGGAAAATGGCACATATGAAAAAATGTAGCATTTCGAATTTAGATCGATTAGTAAGCGTAATAAACACATTCATTTACAGTTCCGCAACTCAAAGGCAATTTTAAATGGCTACTGACTAATTTAATAGCAAAATATCCCAAATCTAACCAAAAAAATATAACATTATTCAACAATAGAAATCAACAATAAACAATTTCAAATTGAGCGATGTTTTTTTGGCTGGATTTTCATCGATAAGCGTAATGAGCACGAAATAAAAGAATCACTGAACATGTGAAAACATTCAAAGTCCAAAATTCAATTCCAAACAATTTCAGATTTTGAATCTTCCAACAACGCATTTAACAGAGACTATAGAATACTTAGTACTAGCACGCAATTTCCTAATCAAGCTTTGGCTTAGATAAAAAAAAAAGACAAAGGGAAACAAGTTACCGAGAAGAATATTTAATGAATGCTCACCATGAAAAAGAGAGAGTTGGCCATTGCGCGCTCGCGGCATCAAAGCCATACCGATAAAATTAAGACAAACAAAAGAAAAGGAACCAAGTGAAACGAACCGATTATTACACAATCTTCATGTTCTAAATGACCATTTTACTCGTCAAGTTCAACGCAAACAAATCAAAATGCACATATAATTACTTTATTCTGTATTCGTGTTTGTATACAAAAATGAATCGAAACAAGAAACACACTGAACCTGATTCGAATCGAGCAGTTCGATACAAAAGGCAACAACAAACTAAGGAATCTCCTACATAGATATCTAGTTTAATGGGCCTCATGCCAAACAAACACAAATACAATCAATACTAAACAAACATGACCGATCTTTCTGTTGGTGTAGCGTTTGCCTCTTTCAAATATATATATAATGGCGGTTTCAATAGGCTCCCGAATCGAGCTCGATGTGAAATTGTTACACAATCGCATGAAATAGAACGAAAGTGCAAAAGAGATGACACAAACAAACCTTTAAAGCACTTCACAAGTGAACGACATTCCATTTTTGGCTCTTGAATTGTATTTTATTTGAACGGAATATTTCAACTAAATAGGAAACAATCAATTCTATTTTTAAGTAGGGGTCGAGTTCCGTTTACTTGCTCTATTCAATAGAAAGTTAACCGATTCAATTTTAGTTATTCAAATAATTTTTTTTATTCTCTTTTAATCGGCAGTCTTTGTTTACATTCATTTCAGATTTTGGCGATGGGAAAATGTTTAAGCCTTTCGAGGGACAAGATTCATGAGATCGTCACGGTTTTTTGGTTTTTTTTTGTGTCTTCTTTGCATTGATTATAAAAAAAACAACATGAATAAATAATAACTAGAAATTAAACATTTGGTTGGTCTTTTATTCAAATGAGAAATATTTGTCTAACATGTTAACTTCATCTTTTGCAGTTGATTCAGTGCCTTCAATGGTAAGTTTTAAGACGGAAGCAATAGAAATAGTCTAATTTTACACCTCCACAGTAATTTGGTGAATCGTTTTTCTACCAAATTTAGAGAAAAAAAGAAGAAGCATTCATTTCCAATTGCATTTGTCTACAACAACAAAAAATTGTTCAAAGATCCAGCAGACTTCTTCTCATTGACATGATCATATGCTTGTCTCTTTCACGCAAAAGGCGTTCCTAGACAAATCCTCTTTTCAAATATGTCTTCCATTTACTTTCTGTGCACAACAATTTCCAACAACGATAGACACTCTATACACAATGAATACACACTACACACAAATGGTACCTGCATTTCGAACTTCATAAATGCTAGATTTATGGGTTTTTCAGTTTTCTATAAGCCAAATGCATGACTCAAACATATATCGGTTGCCAAATCGAATCCATTCGAGTAAGAGAACCACAAAATTCGATTCTTTAAATTCATATTTACTGGTGAATTTATTTGTTTGGGAAGATTTCCGGGCTTGAGTTTAATTTAGTTTTTTTTTTCTTCTTCTTCTTGGTTTTTCGAATAAATTTCACCGTTGAACACATCAATCGAAGGGCAATTTTAATGCGATTTATCGAGTCTATTGTTATCTATGCTACACCATCAAATTTATTTGCACAAACCTCAAACTCAATGAGTTTGGTTGCTCTGGTTCGATTTAAATTCCATTTTTTGCACTAGCGTTCTGAGGGACATACTTTTACATTTCATCGATTTAACTGAAGTACCGAACACAAAATACAAGGCATAAGTTATAATAGCATTTTATTATTTATAAATACAAGCACCAGTCAAATGTATATTATTTCATTGTTATTGAATATAGATCTGATTTGATAGAATAGTAAGCAAATTCGTTACCAAAACTATTATTAGAGTAGATCAATCAATAAATATGTGATCGAATGCATATTTACCGAAGAAAACATTCGTTCGTTATTCGATAACATAGAATTTATGACGTCAACCTCGATGACATTGCTATTGAATCGGAAATGTGATTTAGATTTAATTCAGGAATAAATGTTCTAGTTTTGAACTAAGTGCGTTCAATATGATTTTAATGGAATCTGAAAATAATCATAACATTTCCTTCACATTTATGGTAGTAAATGTCCAATTGTTGTCCAATGTCCCGTGTCCAACCTAAGCCTGTAATTAGGGTTAGTATCCAATGCTACAAACACACTGTGTTCAGCACAGATGGACTTGATTCAAAATCAGTAAACTATTTATTATCGATCGAATATAATTGTAGAGTGTTTCTGAATAGAAAATTGAGCAGCCCTTCTATTGAATTTCAGCAAATCAAGCAAGTGAATTGCTCATAAAATGCTCTTTTTGACCTTTGTTTAAAATGTTCATCTATTCGAAGGTTTTGATTCCTGTTATAATGCAACTTTCAGTTTGTTCCAAATACTAACTGACGCCAATTTGAGCTGACTTTGATAACATCAATGCAATGCAGGTGCTGTGCAAAAGAATCAACTCGAAAGCACCAATTTACACTGCACTCTATCTATCGACCTATTTTCGACTAAATAAGACTTTGTCCGTTCATCAATAAAAAATAATTGTTCAATCAGTTTAAAAAAAAGGGCATCTAATCAAAATGGTGTATGTTTGAAATGGTTTTTCGGATAGATTTCGAATTGCTGTCCGCTGGAAGTTCACAACTAGGCGTTATATACGAAGGGAACAATGAGGAAAAATATATAAATTATAACAAAAAAAAAACAGAAACAAAAGAGATTGATGTTGATGAATTGACCAGAACTGAAGATTGACAGTGATAATTTACTTATTTTTCTCCGTTTGGATCTCATTTTTTGTTTCTCTGTTGTGTGTGCGTGTGTATGTTTTTTTGTGGTTGATTGCTTTCTCATTTTCCAACAGTGTAACAATTTATGCTTGGTGCTCATTGCTCACTTAAACGCTTCGATTTTGACGTTTCTTCATATCAAAAAAATCGAAAATGCCAAGAAAAGGCAACGCAGAAGAAGACCAAACAAAAAAAAATTAACACATCAAGGCGAGACGATTTTTGGATTCGATTTCGTGCCCATGTTAAAACAATACCCACGCACACAAACAGCAGTTTGGCTTATTTTTTGTGTGTTTGTGTGTATGAGACTGCGTCTAATTCCAATAAAAAAAAGTGCTTCTCCCGTAGCACATACCAATGGTTTTAGTCATTTCTCACGTAAATAAATTAAGTGTATTTTTCGTTATTAAGTTATTCCTCTTTGCTCGCTTTTTTTATTCGGTTTGAAGCATTTTCGAAGAGATAATAATTTTATTTTTCGGGAAAAAAAAAACAAGACGAATGAAGTGAAGAACCAGTTACTGATCACACATTGATTGATATTCGATTCATGGTTCAGAGAGAATAAAAAGCAACCTGTTTTAATGGTACCAATGGACTTTGATGAGCTATATTTTTCCGTTTTGGTTTTGATTGTAAATGCTTTAGGAGCATTCAAAAATCTTCACAAGTTAAGGTAAAAATGGTATGCATTTCGTTCACATATTCGATGCGCTTGATTGATAAATTGATGATTGAGACATCTTGATTCCTGATTGAGTGGCGCGCTCAAGCCATCCAATGGCCGTTTCCCATGTTTCCCAAGCCAAACGATTTAATGACTACTCCATAATGACCTCTCATAAACATCTTTATACGCCGGCCCCGAGAATAGAGGCGATCAATGGCAAACAACAGAAAATGTGGGCGAATTCCACAAATTGGGCATTTATTGAGGATATTGATTTCCATTAAATGCGTGTAACACCTTTGGTTAATATTAAAATTAATGGTAAGCGCATGAACTTCGAAATTATGTAAACAAATAACAGGTGAGCTGTTGTTTTAGTATCGTCACAATTGAATCGGCATGGGATGTTGAACTAGTTTAAAATAGAATATATTCAAAAAAAAATGTGATTTTATAGCGTGACTAATGAAATGAGGCAAATTAAAACCAATAATGATGGCGTTGACGGCGTCTAAGGCGTCTATGTGACATTTTGATCAAACCGAAACTGATCCTTTTACTCAAAAGAATATTTTATTTCAAAATAATTTTCACCGCCAAACATAATTTGAGCGTTGAGCATCGATTCGTCAGCTGCAATGAAGTTTCATTATTAGTTCTGGTTGAATTTTAGGAATGGTGTATTCATATATGCTGATCTGGTAAGTGGTAATAGCATGTTTCAAATGATATTAAAAAAAGGCACAAACCAAAAACGGCAAACGGCACCAAATGTGACGTGCAACTGTACATCAGCTGAAGGGAACTCGAGCGCGTTGCTCTGTAATCATGGCAACGAATGAACGAATTTTCTAAATGAATTTTTCGGTGTGTCGAAAACACATCAGAAAGTTGAGTTGCTGTGTCTTGTTTGGTTGTGTGTGTGTGTGTGTGTGTTTTTTTTTTTGTTTCACATGTTGAGAAATACTTTTCTATCCAAAAAAAATTACATCTAGCCAAATGTATGGTTTCTCGTTTGTTCGGTTGCTTGGGATACGTGTTTTGCCCATGGCTGCCAGCTTCGGCATATTCATTTTCGTTGCCATTGTATCGAATTTTTGATTCGGTTTTTTTTTCTTCTCTTTCTCTTGTTGTTGTTGTTGTTGTTGCTGTGCATAGCGCATACGATCCTCGTTTCGTGTTATCTGATTCGTCTCTACGAAATTTTTATTCGTCAATGTTACGTCCAAAATATGCGAGGCGAAGAGAATGAGTGAGCCTGTGTAAAATGTAGTGAATGCGTTTGTGTGCGAGTGTGTCAGAGAATGAGCTGTATAAGCATATACATTGGCTTTCTTTTTTATATATTCCTATCCTTTTGGGGTTTGAATGACAAATTACATCAAATTCGTCAATGTCAAAGTCAGACTGTGTATTACTTTCTACCCAGGAAATTGTTTTCTTTCATTTGCAGCAATGGAGAGCACACACAAATCCAGGCGATGACGATGAAACACACCGAAACCAACAATAACAATAATAATCAAACGGAACGCAATAGCAGCAGCAGCGATAGAAATAGCAACGGCACAGGCAGAGGCGGCAACAGCAGCCAATAGCAGCCAGCAGCAGCAGCAGCAGCAACAAACAAAAAAATCATCATCAAAAATAACAACAGCACAAACTGTAATATGAAGCAAAGGAATTGCAGTGACAGAACTCAAATTCAAATGCTCGAGCTCGAGCCAAACGTTCTGTTAAATCAAGTTTTTCACTGAAGCTGAACCATAGAAAAATGGGAATAGAGAGAGATAGAGTGAGAAAAACACACATTTCGCCATTGCCTTCGCGCATAAAACTGAATTCATTTTAATTTTTGCTACTCGGGAAATATTGCGAGAAATGAAATCTGAAAACGGGAAACAGTGGCAAAACACCAAATGTAGATTGTGGCATCAATCTATTGCGCTTGGCTTTTATTAGCTCAATGAACAAAAAAAAAGGAACTGCAATTTTCATTTTGCTTTTGTCTCAATTCGAATTCAATGTTTTATTGTCGCTTGCCAGAATCATTTGACTATCCGCGAGCATGTTGTGGAAAAAAGCATCCAGCACCGAATATTGGAGACTGAAAAGTAAATTTTTCGTATAAAAGTCATTGTTACCAAGATCCATTTTATTAAATGAAAATCGTGAATAATAATTATTTCGTCGACTTTGAGAGATAACGGTCCAAAGTTCACGCCGTAAAACATTGTAAACATTCATTCGACAAGCGCCACGCAACCAGTCATTTTTGTAAATTTTATCAACAGTTTTGGGAATCAATCTCAAACTTCATATGAAATCGTTATAATTGAACGCATTTCCACCTCTAAGGCGCCGTGCATCACATTCAAATATACAAACAGAGTGTCTCTCTGTTTAACAGACTTTTGATCATCGCGAAGGTCGTATTGCACACTACTTCCCATATATCAAACGATAAAATCATCTTTTGTCATTTATTTTATTGCTACTGTCTCGTTTGCTACTTTTCACCGTCATCTTAATACTTGTTGACGCTAACACGACGGCCGGGCTGCCTGGTGGTGATGCAAATGAAAACTCTTTCGGCGATCATTTTACAGCGATGAAGATTTTATCATATGTGAGAAAACTGCTTAAATATGATTGAATGCGCTGTGGAAACCGCAACCAAGATTCTAATTTCAACAACGTCATTCAATTGAAATGTTGATTCCACAACTAGACACTGTTCATAAGAAATGTAATAATTAACTTGTCATTTGTCTATCAACTCCGATTCATCGGCGAAGATTTCTAATCAGCATAAAAGGAAACGAATCGCGTAATTTTCATGCTACAATTTATAAGATGAAATGTGTGTGGTAAATAATTCCCAAGTGTAATGTTGCCCGTGTAACTGTTGAGTCGGTTGATGACTTTTAATCAAGACGTTGAATTTTTAAGTTTTGGAATTCAAAAAATAGACAATCAAATGAAGTTTCTTATCGAACTTTTTTTTTCTCATCTCATTGAAACAAAACTACCGTCTGTTACCAACGCATTTCACAGAAGTATACCGAAAAAAACGCGAAAATTGATAATGAAATTCCCATCGAAAAAGGATAAAAATATGCAAAGGACGTGATTTTGTAGGCATATGTAGGTAATCGGCGTATCAGTGCGCTTCGTGTGTTTTTTTGTTGTTATTCATTCATTCTCTTTTTGCGCATATGTTACAGCCAATTTTGATTTGGTTGTTCTCTCTCGCTCACTCAACTCGGATCAATCTTTTCCATTCATGTAAAAATTGTGTTGTGCTCGACATTGTGTGCGTGTGTATATAAATTGGTATTTTATTCTCCGGGAAACAGGTGTTTTGATAAATTAATCTCATTTGTTTAAACAATTTTTTGGTCGTAAATTTTAATATTTCGTATCGCAACGTTCTTTCTTTCACTCTGTGTCTCTCTCTCTTGCTCGTACAGCCGATACACATTGAGGCATGTCTATTAGAGGATGTGTGTGAGTGTATGCTGTCTACTGCTTCGGATGCTGTTGTTGATGCTGGTGCGTACAGTGCGTTTTTCCTGTTTCGTGTGATGAATGTTTGTTTTAGGCGCACACATATTTTTCGACACAAAAATTCGCGCAGCAGCAAGAAACATACACAAAAAAAAATATGCAAAAGACTACAAAAAGCGGAACACATTTTATGCGACTACTGTGCAAAAAAAAAACCGAATGAAAGTCATAAATGGATTAGCGGTAGCAACCGCACTGACAAATATCGTTGCATACACGATACGCATACAGTAAAATTAAATTTGACTTTGTGATTCGATGCCAACAACGGCACCAACAATAACAACAACAACAATGACCGAGTGCCAACGCATTTAATATGAAAATTCGATTTTATACCATTTTTGAAGTTTGCATCACACCTGAGAATGTCAAATATCTCTTAAAATGTCTAAGCTTTCAACACTTAAGAAGCCTTTAATCATATCGATGATGGCTTAATTTCAGCCGCAGTTTTTCAAATATCGATTTTTAATGGGATCCATAAATCAGTTATTCGTAATAAACGCTTACGAAGCGAATGAAAGAAAAAAAAATGCGAACGCCAAAAAGGTGAACTCGTCAATTTGATACAATTGACTCGGCACACACATCCACTTTAATTTCACCAAAATGTAATAAACGCATACAAAAAAAACGTGCCAATAAACAAATCAGTCATCAAGGGCGTCGGGCATTCAAAACATTTTTGGCGCTTTTAACTTTCTACTTGGTGTTTATTTTGTGCTTTTCTTTTGAATTCATCCATTTATCAAGTGCTCGCTTGTTTGGATTGCGTATCACTTGAATGTGTGAAACTATTGACAGGTTGGTGCTACTCAAAATATGTATTTATTAGTGCATTTCAACAGATTCGACGGATCAACTTTGAATCGACTCATTCGACCGACACAAAAAGTCGTCAAGCGTACAAACGAAACATACACACACAAAAAATGTTAATTGTAATTGGTTTTAATGTTAGCGTCATTAATCGGTCAGGGATGTCGATTACAAGAGAGTTTCAATGAGAATATTTAAAAAAACACATCGAATTATCATTAAAAGTAGTAAGTCAATTGAAGTCGAACCATCGTAACACACTCAACACACCGACAAGATAATTGATGTAATTAAATTAATATTTTTTTGTGAGAGTTGAAACTTGAGAACCGATGATACCTGGGCTGTCCAGGCCCGGGTCAGGCCACGGGATTTCAATACTGGTTGAGAGAATCGCATCAACATTACTCGAGCTGAACAAAAAAACACCTATTTGAAAAAATGTGATTGTTTTGTTATAATTTCCGTGCTCCTCTCACGTTTCGAGCGGGGCCATTGAAATTGTTTTTTCACTTGAAATCGAAATAAAGAAACAAAAAAGTACAAGTCAGTTCCAACAAATCATTATTGTTGAAATGGCATTTTTTCCTTGTGTTTCATCTCCTCTCCGGCTAAATATATGGCTGGCGAGTTTTGTTTTTTTTTCCTTCGTTCGAGCAACGGCTAATGACAGTTGCGGCATCCAAACAGGTTGATTAGATTACTCACGGAACACAAAAACTCTGGAAAAAAAAACAGCTAATTGCCATCGACCGACAGCGAGAATGTTAACGACAAAAATAATTCGTCTTTTGATTCGTCGGTACTGACATTTTCTGAAGCGAATAAAAGCCATCATTTCATATACATTTTGCGATTGAAGATGCGGTGACGGGACCGAGAGTGAAGCAAGCGAATCACATAAACATTGTTGGTCAGCTACTTTTTGGATTAGCTTCGAGCTGCACTGGCTACTTGAGCTAGCCGTAAGACCTTACCATTTTATGTAATCTATATAAAAGAAACAAATGAAAATAAGAAAAAAAACGCATTCAGAGAAAAGAAATCAAACGTAAAATTATAAATCCATTTGAGCCGCAGAAGGACGGACATACTTAATTTGATGAATGACCGCCCGTGTTTTAGCTATATACATGCACGTAACAACGCACAATCACACACTCAACCAACAATTTCACAAACGAAAATGACTTTTATTCGTTGTGACCGTGTGCTCACTTGGATGGAACCGAAACACGAAACACAGTGTACCGGCTAGTTGCCTAACAGCAAGAGGTAAGGCGAAACGAAGAAATGAACAACAACAACAAAAATGTGTGTGTGCACAGAAGAAACCTGAATGTGATTGCATTTCAACTGACTCTTTTCGTCTCTAATGCGTATTGTTTTTCTTCGATTTTCATCTGTTTCCTAACTTTCTTTTCATGCCTTTCTTTCACTGTATGGTGTGTGTATTTCTGCGTGTGTGTGTGTATGGTAGCTCTTTGAAATGTCTCGTAGTGTTTGTCAACATAGACGTTGAACTAAATGTACTCTCAACAGATCAACATTTTAGTCTAGTTCAATAGAAAACATTTGTTGTACATCGAAAATATAGAAGAAACGAACAAGAACAAGACGAAGAAGAAGAAAGACAACACACCAAATGCCATCGTATTTCACATACGCGCATTAGCTATGTCCATGCCCGAATGTAGGTACAACGGAGTGTATATGCTCAACACCGAAAGCCGATGGCTGACATATTCCGTTGGATACATTTCAAGGAATATGCGGGCACATACAATATATCCTTAGACTGGCCCGGAAAGACGGAATAAATTTCGTTTTTGTTGGTGGCACTGGCACTTTGATTGATTCGAAAATGATATAGCTGTGAGAATTAAAAATGCATCGAATCCAGGTGACTAACTTACTTTGAATTAAATCATCTTCATTCTTTCGGAGTTTTAATCACAGTTAAAATTAATCACTTAATTTGGGATAAATGTGATAATCCTAATGAAGTTAAATCAACTACAAACTTAACTATGATTAATTGATGTTGGGTAGACCCCAAATTGGCACACACAAATTTGATTTTATCGGTTAATCAGAATGTTTGCACATGGTAATAAATTCATATACAGTCTGCGTCATGTCACACAATTCGATCACAAAATTCCATATAAAATAGTCCAAAGTCCCGAAAGTGTTAATTCCGGCCAGTCTAATCGACCCATCTCAATAACAATATACACTCTCATTCGTGACCATTCATTTCTTTTATGGTCTTACGATGTGCGTTGCTTGCAGCTCATGGCTGATGTGTGTTACAAAATGTGTGAGTGCACTCACAAATGGCTGATGATGCACTGGTGTGTACGAGTGTTGTGTTACCGGGCTTAGAAGAGGGGAGGGAAAGACTGAACATTTGTGTAATCCACTACTAATATAATTAGGCAGCCATTATTTGTTTTTAATGCAGAGATTCGAATATTCATTTGATATTTTTCGAATAACGGGGCAAAATAATATGGCTGTTTCAATACTGAATGATGGTTTCAGTCGATTTATCAGAGAAGTGCGCTGTTTTTGGAACTGGATTAAGTTGTTAGAAATGGTCATATTTTCAATGAAAAATGGCATGGGTACATAATACAACCTTGCAGAAATATCATATACCGAAATAATTATGGGTTTTTATTAATCGTAGGAAATCAAAGGAATTTTTCGAAATTGTTAAATCAAAGAGAATGTTTTTTGTCATAAAAGAATGTTTTCGACCAATGAGAATTTGGTTGGCGACTCAATAAAAAACAGCTATTAAGTTCATTTAATCAGCATCCGTTCGCTCGAATCGTTCATTCCAAATAGAAATGAGTAAGATGCGATAGCCAACAATAGGAATTGGGTTCAATGGAATTCAAAACAAAAAATACCATTAGAATCAGCTATTGACAACAGAATAATGGGTAAAATGTCACCATCAAAGTTTCCCATGATCTTGAGCGAAAAAAAAATAAGACGCAAACAAAAACTTATTTTACATTGAAATTCTTTATTTGAATATTATCGGCTCAATGGATTTTTAATATATCTGTTGAGCTAGAGCGAAAAAAACAAATTTATAAATATTCATTTACGCTGGCTATTTGGTTGTTCACATGTTTCTTCATTTTACACCTTTGAATGGTTAATTCTTCTCTTTCGGCGTATAATCTATTTATATTTATCTAAAATCGAATAAATCATTTCGATATTCTTTATATTTTGTGCTGTGAATGTGTGTGTGTGTGTGTGTGACTCTGTATCTATCAAGCCCACTGTCCACATTTTTATTCATGCGTTGTGCACAAGCCCAAACGGACTTTACATATTCACCATTGATTTATGGTCAAATAAAATTTAGCGTTCGTTTAGTTTTTTTTTTCTCTCGTCTGTCTTTCTATTCAGTTTTCCTTATTTAGTTTCCCGCAATGACATTATTTTTCGATACAATAGAGTGAAATGGTGGATTGAAATGTTGGTATTGACACACCAACGATGTGCAGGGGGCTTAAAATGGGAATTATCGCATATGCTCAACACAGCTAACACACTATCAGCCAATCAGACTGGACTAAAACCTTTTGTAGGCTATTCATTTTTATCAATCGGCTAATTTACATGCATGGAAAAATAAAGAGAAGAAAAAAAAAACAACGCGCTTACGAAGTTTATTAAAATTTCTGGTGAGGTTGAGGTTCTTAACGAACATGCATTTCGCAGCAATCCACTGTGTGCCCGAATGACACTGTTAATTAATTTTCATGGCGAACGAAAAAGCGAGTTTTTCAATGTGAAAACTACATCGACACGCATTAGAACATATAAAATGGCGAAATACAAGTCATCGCTGGTTTCGGTTTTAGACGTTCTTTCAACAGAAACAACAACAACAACGAAAAACGCAGCCAGAGAAAAAGCAACCAAGAAATCGAACATCGAATATACTTCGCCCGGCCAGCGACTGAATATTTAACGATGGTGATAGAGGAGTCTTACGTCGTTCAAAACAAAATAAATAAACTCGTAGTAATTTTCGTCGTGCTGTGGCTATATAAAGATGTATCCAAATGACAGTTGAAATTGATGATTTACCTTGATATCGATTTATTATGAGGCTTAAAACTACACACATTTTATTTGTTTTGTGTGCTGAGCTGCGTGCTTTTTTTCCAACATTTTGTCTTTATTTCGAACGCACTTAGCACGACATTTCACAGTCAGATTGGTTACTCACCATCCACCCAACGGTGAATGAAATGTACGAAGAGAAAGAAAAAAAAAACAAGCAACGACATAATACTGATATAATCGTATGCATAGTCTGATTCTTGTGTCGTGTCGTTTATTTGTGTTGTTGCTTTTTTTTTCCCATTCATTTCATTTTCTATACGAGATCGAACGAGTCAGTAATTCCATTTAAAATATATTTACAAAAAAAGGCTCGCACTAGCCACGGAACGGCTCTTGAATTGTGAAAAATTAACGTGGTCACAAAATGTGTCTGAACGAGCTATCGATTCCAGACGAAACACAACGCTTCGATTGAGCTCAACGCTCATTCTTTCGAAATGAAAAATAAGATGAACGGAAAAAAATAGGAAACAAATTGAAGCTGCTACAGGACATATGATTAAAGGAGCACATACTTTTCTAACCCTTAAATTAATGGCCACTTGCGGACCGTACAATTGTCAAGTTGAACAAGAAAAATTTCGATTGGACAACGTAGACAAAGGCAAGGATTAAAAGTGCTCAGTGCACTCTGTAGTTACTGAACAACTCTGGAAATTCATCTATTCGTACCGTAAAACGTACTGCACGAAATCGTATTCCAACGCATTTGTCTCACACATCCACTGAAGTTCTGCATTTTTTTTTTCTTGTGTGTGGGGATCAACTTTAAATAAATTGGTTTATGACACTTTACAAATGTTCATACATTCGAACCGATTTGAACTGTGGGTGAATTGTAAATTTCGAAAAAAAAGTGCAAACTCAGAGCTCAGGTTACCTTGAACGTATCGATTCAATGATTGTTTGCTTTTTTGCACACATTCAATTAGTGATAATTAGTTTCATTTACACTGAGGTGCACTTTGAAGCGAACAAGACACATAGAAACACGTGAAAGAGTTGCATTTTTGCACACACTCACAAAAAACATTCTTAAACAATGGCTACATTTTGGGATGGAACAATGGAAAAACATTAAACGCCAGAAAATTGCATTGAATTTGCTTTGGACTTGCTGCGCAAAGAGTTATTTTTCAAGGACATGCCTCACCTTCTCGAATTTGGTTTAAGCTTATCAGCTTGACCTGAATTTGGTTACAGCAAGTGAACTCTTTGTGTGCAATTGACACAGTCGATAAACCTGAGCAAATGTGTTTTAATCTTCTTCAATTCTAATCATGGTCATTGGTTTATGGCTTTCTTTTTTCTTTTTTCTTTTTTCTTTGTTCGATCATGAGAAATGTACCATTTAATATGAAATTGTCACAATCCTTTTAGCAAATGGTCTTCTTTTGTTTTTTTTTCTTCTATTTTTCTGAATTGTTTACATTTGAAAACATTCGTGTGGAATTTCATTCTCATTTTTGGCTTTGAATTTTTGTCATTGCAAGTGAACAACATTTCACCGTATTGCATTCGGTTGGTATTTTCAGCGCGTGTACAAATGGATTGAGTGCCGTGTTTCGTTTAATAAACTTTTAAACATTAATGAAGAGATAAAAACATTTATTGCAAAATGAATGGCGATTAATTTTAATTAAAATAAAAATGGCAATAAGCTTTAAAGAGCAACAAGCCGAAAAAAGCAGTGACAGCATAAATACGTTGGATTGCGTTGTTACGCTGATTTGCTGGCTGAATGAGTGAATAAAACCCACCAAACCAACCGAAATAAAATTTATAAAAAAAAACGAGTCTAGTAGAAGACAAATAAGTACCGGGCATCGGTACAAAATCACATGAAAATACACTAAGTTAATGCGATGCGATTAATTCAAAAACAAATAGCTCGATCATTTAAAATTGTCACTACATTATTTTTTGTCCACCGTTTAACACAGTCTGCAGCCGATTCGGCTTGATGTTTTCATTTTATTTTACTTTTTTTCTCGAAAATTTACAACCACAATTTTAAATCAAAATGAAAAAGAAAAAAAAAACGAAAAAGGAAGGAATGGAAAGCACCTACTAATGGAGATGTATGCAGTTACGTTTATCATCGTGAAATCAAAAACAAGAGAAACAAAAAGTTCTATCAGGAAGACAGCGACGTATGAAATGGAGGCGGAAAAACGAGTCAATTGACTAACAAATAAGATTTCGTTGAATTCGATTCAAATACAAACACAAACGCAACGCACGAAAAGTGCCAGGAATCGTGCTTTCTGATCGAGTTTCAGAAATTGCCTTTGAAAATGACCGGTGGGAATTCGCCTAATCAAGTGAAAATGTTTAAATGAATCGAAATATCGACTTGTATATTATAAAAATGGTCATTTATTGAGGTTCTGAAGCAGAACACGACACAGTGAAATTGTCCAACGATTTGATCTGCATTCAAATGTGTGACTTTATACACACGACGGCCTCGCAACGAACACAAAAAAAACCGCTCACAACAAACAAACAAATATGTGGTGATTTTAATGTTGGACACATAAAATAAATGATAATCATTAGGTAATTAAGTTGTTATCTGGGAGTTGTTCGGGTTTGAAAATGGTGCGGACGGTCACATTTCAGCGGTGCGAATAAAACTATGGCGATTTAACGAATATATATCAATTGTTAAAAAGCGACATTAATACACGAGGTTTTTTTCCGGTTGTATGACATTTTTACTCTATTGCATTCGCTTCACGATGTCTCTTTTTTCGGTCGGCTTTGGCTTATTTTTCATTAGTCTTTTTGTTTTGGTTCGGTTTTAAAAACCATTTTATTCATTTTTCAGTTGGAAAATCAGTTATTTTTGCTAAAATAGTTGAAATTGTCCACTTTTACCAACGATTCAATATTATTCCAAATGGATGACATACAATTACGATATGGCGCTCAATGTTATTTTCCATTTGGAATTGCAGAACAAAGTATAAAAAATAAAATGCGATGTATTTTGTAGTTGGTTAAAATAAAATACTAAAAAAAGCACCATGGAAGAACCAAATTAAACTGGTTAAATAGATGGAAAGCGATTAGATGAAGTCATTATCTTCATTTGTTTTCGGCATATTTTATGTAAACATGCGATTAATATTGGCTGATAAAAATGTTATTAACACCATAAATAAACAAATAAATGTACACAGACACACAAGAACTGCAGAGACACACACAAACACATCCGAAGTTCGAAATGGAAACTTCAGTGCCGCAGGCGTTTTAAACATTAATGTCGAATCGATATTTATACACGTATTTTTATCACTAATGCATCAATGATTCAGAAGCCATGCCAATCCAGGCTAAAGTGATGTAAAAAAGATGAAGTTGCTTTGAGCTGTTTTGATCATTTTCATTTCACAAAAGGTGTTGTGAATTTGCTTAACACTCAGGTTAAATGACTTAACTCTTTTGAATTTCCATGTGAAACTCAAAAATCTTTAAAAAAACATTTTACCATCTTTTTCGCTTAACTTTCTCGATTGTGGCACAAAAACAATGGGAAATCAATTTGAGTTTTGAGTTACATCACGTCCACAATTCAAATTGTGTTTGTTCAAATCGATTATTTGATTATGTTAATCTAGATGTTTAAGGTGATCAGCTCGCCTCAAAGAGAGTAAATTTCTCAAAATGAGCCATAAAATTCGGGCCTAGGCTAGATCAAGCTTGATCTCAATGGAACCATTAGTCATATTTGGATTGTCAGCAACAATAGATCAAACATTTGAAATTCCCAAAAACTGTCCACTCGCCATTCAATCCTCCGCCTGTCAATCGTTGTGTGTGTGCGCATTTTTCAAAAGAATTATTTCTTTGTTTTATCTTTGATTTTGAATCATCCGATTGTGAGAGTCGAGAGAAAAAAAAAAGAATCCAACTCCAAATTTGAGAATCGGACAATCTACACAATTGTAGAGACAGAGTCAAACTTTGAATAAAGCAAATAAAAAAAAACGTCTTTGTTTTGTATTTCAACATCCATTGGCAGAGTGTGAGCTTAGTCTTTCTATAGGCTTCATGCTCAGCGATCCAATTTTACCTTTTATCCATTGTTGCCGCCAAACCATTCAAAATGACTCTGTGTTGATGCAGTTCAAAGAGAAACAACAGAATTCATCCATTGAAAATGAAAACTACAGAGAACCATGTAAATTTTTGGTGTGCGCTCATCGTTGAATGATTAGCTGAATGGTGAACACACAAAAAAGGTAATGTGCGACTGTTCGACGAAGCCAAAGCCAAAGCCCGTAGACATTGTAGACAGACGAGCAGAGAAACTGAAAGAGACAGGGAGAGAAAAAAAAGGTTATATCGCAAACACGAAGTTTGACAGGTATTGTTATTTTGTCAATCTCAGAAATTCTGGAAAAAAAGGCATCAAAATGACTGACATTGAATAATTGCAACTAATTTTTCACTTTTCTTGGCAGGGTTTTTCATTTGCGTGCGCTTTTTTTTCTCAACTGTTCAGACTCTAGCTCTTTCAAACACACAATTCTCGAGTCCAGCATTTTTCGTTCACATTTCTCTTTGTCTTGGCACATAAAATAAATTTCTCATGCTGCTCGGGCATTTTTACGTGTGAGACTGAGAGAGAGAGAGAGAGAGAGAGAGAGAGAGAGAGAGAACGAGAGCGAATGTCAAAAAGCGCAACGTGTGGAATAAGCAACAATGCTGGTATTTTAGACAATTAAACAGATTTAGCCGTATAACCGTATTTGAAACGGCTTAAACTGATCAACATTTTTCTCTATCTCTCTCTTTCTCTCTGTATTTGTTCACTCTTCATTGAAAAGTCTTCAGTTGTTTTCATATTGGTTTTAATGCATTGAAAACGACCGTTGAAAAAAATTGGAATATGTGTGATTGCTTCCAAACACACGGTTTTTTTAGATGGTTGAATCATATGAATCGATGGTTTATGAGTTGCTCATTCTCAGCATCATCGATTGTTTTTTTTTTACTGTCTTCAACGCCAAGTTAAATGCAAAGGAGCCGCTTCTTCAAAGTCAAATGAGATCGGAGATTCTATTATCCCAATTCACCAAAAATCATAACCAAATCAGATTCGCATGGCAGACTTTGGTACGGGTTTAGTGGCTTAAAAACATTTAAAATCTCTTGCAAGTTCAGCCGTCAAATGAAATCCTTGGAAAATCAAATTATATTTAAATTAATTCATGAGGTGCTGCTCGAGTCCCTCTGTCTCTCTCTCTCTCTCTCCGATTCTATTTTGCATGAATATGATTATGACTTGTGAATTTCCTTTCAATTTCGTTACTGATGGAAAAACGGAATGCGGTGTCATAAATCATTCGAAGAATGTCAACAATTTCGAACACGTAATCATAAACAATAAAAACAAGATGATGATTTCCTTGTGGTATTTTGAGTTGGAAATGTGCATGGGGATGATTAAATTGGTATTTGGGAATTGTTTGTAGCATTTTAACCGGCAACCACAATTCGATGAGAATGGGAGGTTTTCAAACGATGTCGACAATTAAACTTCGTTTGCAAAATGCAAATTCATGTGTCAAACCGGCGATGAGCTGGTTTTTCTCGTTATTCAATGTTATTTACTCAAATATAAACATGTTTAAGCAGTTCAATCGCGTTTTATCTGCATTCACAACGAACATTTTTCAGCTTATCGACTGTAGCCCATGGGATAAACATTTTATGTTTACTTTTTTTTTCAATCAACTTCCGATTGTCAAACCGTACACTTAAATAAATGTGCGTGTTGATTCTCAAACAGAAATTTAAAGTGACTGTTAAAAATAGGCGACAATTTTTGAACAGTCACATGAATGTGATTTTTCATTGAATGGAACTTAAATCTGTGACATTCGTAAGGAAATTGAAAACAAAATTATTTCTCTTTGCATGTAAACAAGAAATTCTTTTGAGGTTGTCGTTGCATAGGCGACGGAAAATTTGATGCAATTTGGCTGAAAGTGTCGGCTAAAATCGTGGTCGTGGCTGGCTAAGTGTGCCGCGCGCACATGTTCAGGGATCAAAACTAATAATATATGTGCATCGATGCTGTTCAACACATCAATTCGCATCATCTTCTCAAACCAATGAATGGTGTGCAAACGCACACGTTCATTACATAAGACGGTTCTTTTCCTCTCTTGATGTTTTGAGCTCAAAAAGCACAGTACGCGTTATAGATTAATGTCGGGCAATTCATCAAAATCAAGAGCGAAAGAGCGCATTAATACACATTTGAGGGGTAAAAAAAACACACACACATCCTCACCCAGAGAAGAGTGAGAGAGCTAGAAATCGGTTTTCACATTCGTTCACTTCCACACAAAATGTGTATTACATTTTCTGCGTTCATTGGCAGTTGTGTATCCCCAAAAGATTGTTTCATTTGATGGATATTTGTAAATAGTAACACATAATGCCACTTATTTTCTCACTGAATAAGATGGTATTTTATCATCTCTTAAGTGTACACTGCACTCCACTCCACTGTGCAGACACATTCATTACATACAAATATACTTAACTCTCGGTGTAATGCTCATTGTAAATTGAAAATGGCTGCAACGGTCTCTGGCATCCTCTCGATGGCAATTAGACGAAATTGAACATTTTGAAACATCAAATTGGCCAAAATCGAAAGAAGATTCGAGATGGAAGAGAAAAACCAATTTCGATTGGTAATCGACCAACTCTCATCTTTTTGTCCCTTGTTTTGTTTCAACAGCAGATCTAGAGCAAATGATAACAATTCTCGAGAAATGTGTCATGGAAAATTTGATTTTTGCATTTGGCATTTGGATGTTGATGGCTGCTGCCGTAGCTATTCAACGGATATGTGTATCATGGTGTCGCCTGAACGAGCAAACGTTCATTCGTTCGCTTATCACACACCACGTTCGTTCACACTATCATCTGGCACCGTGATTGTGTTTTTCTCTGACATTTCGGACAATGCTTGATTAATAGAGGTTGTCCGTTTTGAATGACAATTCTCTGGAGATTATCAACCGATTTCGCAGCACGAATAATAATGCCTCTCTCTCTCACTCTATCTCTCTATACATTTCGTTTCTTGCGTTTTTGGCGAGAAAAAGCGTATCATCCGTACGTTTGTAATAAATTCGTGGCGTATAGCATGAATATGTAGTTTATTGTACGCAGTAATAAGATCACACAAATCCAAATAACATGCGCTGACGCCCGGAGAATAGTAACAAATCGACCAGGAGATGAACAAAAAAAAAACACACACACAGCAGATGAAAAAGAAGAAGAAGACAACAATCATACTATGCGGAATGAGCAGGGATCGTGGATGAATCATTTTATTCAAAAACATACGTCTAAAAAAAATAGCTCTTTTTCGGTTTCAGCCTCTCTCGTTCGCTCTCGCCTCAATTTTTGTTTTGATTTTACTAATTTTTTTCGTGATTCAATGTCGAAAGGACCTTAGCCAAAATGGAAAAGAAGACACGTAAAAGTGATACCGTCAATATTATTATCAAGGAAGAAACACTGAGAATGATGAGGCTAAAACTTTGTACAGTCAGTCATTTAAACATTAACAGTTGAGTAAAACGGCAATTTTAATATCTTGAAAGAAATTTTATGTATGAATTTCAAACAGAGAAAGAGTTTACTCCCACAAACTCACCATTTGATTCCAATGGTTTATTCAAGACTTTTGTTGAAAAATCTTTTCCAGGATTTTATCAAAATTGCAACCAAACATTATCATTGGTGTAATCTCTGTGCGTCATGCAGCCCTCTCATCATTCAACCAACGCACCAAAACTTTTCGGACTTGGTGTTTTTTTTTTTCGTCTTTTCATCATAAGCAATTCTTTTCGTCTCGGCTAAGCCACGAAACGAATAGATGGAAAGAAATGCCGAGAAGTGAAAAATGAAAATCAAAAGCGATTCGGAAGGGCGAATAATACGCACGCACAATAAACACGCGCAAAGCGTAAAAAGACAGATTTTGATATTATTGTCATGTCAGAAATTAATGAAGAAAAGGACTTTGATTGATGCAGGTGTTGTGAACGAAAAATATTAAAATATTTTTTATGTGTGTGTATGGGCCTGGGGTCGAAACACGCACCAGATCCAAAAAGCAATGGTTTTTGTTGTTGATCCAGAAAAATGGCTTCGTACGGTTGGCATCGAGATTTTCTATAAAGAATCATGAAAGTCACACACACATACATTCGCCTTAACCTGTGGGTGCTAACCGGGGTGCGCTTTTTTCTCATCACATAGAGAGCCATTTTATATTTATTTATGCTTTTCGAGTCATTTTTTCCTTCATCACTATGGTCTCTGTAATACCGTGTTTTTGTTTGTGCTGCGCTTCTGCTTAAAGCCAATAAATAAAAATAACCATCGACACTGGGCTCTGATGATGGAACAATGGTGATTTCATTTTGTTTGGTATGCGACTGTTTCATGTGATCTAATTTTTCATAATTTTCGCTTTTCATTCATAAAAAAAAGAAGCAATGAAATACCACCAACGAGCCAACGGAACGCATTCGAATAACGTTCACACAAAACATCAAATTGAGTCATTTCATATTTTTTTTTCCTCTCTTTGAAACTTGGCCAATGTTCATAATTTCTTTGTCTTGTCGAAGTGCGTGAAATCTGTTCCTGACTACCAAATCGGCCATTATTGCGGCCAAAGCACAGAGAGAAAGCGAGATAAAGATTACGTAAAACCAATGTGACAATATGGGCTATGGGCCAGTAGCACTTCAGTGTTCAGCACCACTGATGCAATTTTCACTAAAAATAAGAAAAACGGTGACGAAAAAACAATAACAATAAAATATGACATTGAGTCGTAATTGCTCCGACTGAGAATGTTTCACATTCAAAGCGTTTGTGTGCACCAATAACCACCAACATTGTGTAAACATCATAAACATTTCACAAACAAAAATATGAACAAGTCATAACTTTGACCATTGTCAATAAATGTTCTCTCTCTCTCTCCCCGTCGCCTTGAATGACACAGCACAGTCCTTCTGCTACCGTTGACATTGCATAACCGATATGCAATTAAAAAAAGAATACGAAAATCATTTTGGAGTGAAAAATATGTGATATGCAATTCCAAACACTGACGCTACTTGTCGTCGATTTGATGGTATGCACGTCTTTCCGTCTTCATACAACGGCCATTTTTCTTCTTCACTTGGCATCAACTTCGTTCTCGGTTGGATGTTTCTTCTTTTCTTCGTCTCCTTTTCCTTTGTTCCATATTATTATCTTATGGCAAAATAGATCACTCGGAGCGCACTGTTGGAACTGTGCTCTTTTTCTAGTTCGTTTTGCACTGTTCTCTCTATTGTTTAAACCATTTTCCTCTTTTTCTCTGTTCTGATTTTCGTTTCGATTTGTGCAAAAATACGTAAGGTTTTGCAAAAGTTGACCAAATCGACATTTGAAATGTGTAACATCAGGCATCAAGCATATCTTTTAAAAATGAACATGTTCATCCTGAAATGTGTGTGTATTTGCTATGCTGAAGCCAAAGCAAAATTAGTGCAGCAGCAGAAGCATCAGCAGGCTATTTTTCATTGTCTTTCGCTGGTTTTCGGTTCTTTTTCTTAAGAAATGGTTAGAAATTGGGTCAATTTCCAAACATTCAGTTTAAATGTCAATTTTCTATGCTTCTTTCTTATAACATACACCAAAGAGCAGCAACAACAAATTCGCATAATGAATTTCAGAAATTTCTGTGCAGACCCTTTACATGAGCCTCGTATGAGTAGGTAAAATGAGAGCATGCAAAATTGGTGTTTTGTACGAAAAACAATAACAACAACACAACTGAGACTGAATTTTTTTTTTGGCAACCAACAGCGGATCATTTTTTTCAAATGTTTGCTGCGTGATTTGACAACAAATGTACATAAATCTCAATAGGGAATCGACGACAGACGAACAACAACAAACTAAACAAGATGTTATGTGCTTTCCGTTGCGTTTGTTTTGAAATGTTTTTATTCAAATTTACAGCATTTTTTGCCGTTGATGTTTATGTCACCATGAATCTGAAACTATGCATTCATTTTGCAAAATCGAGCTGAGCACAACGGTCGTTTGACTTTTAAAAGAGCAAACATAAAAACACACACACACACACACACACACATCGACTCGTCGGAAGAAAATTGTTTCTAAATCAACAACATAACGAACAAACCAGAACATCGAGCTGAACGAGAAAAAAAAAGAAAAATAATGCAAAACAAAGTTTTAATTGTTTTGTTGCACGTCTGAACGAACACAGCGATCATTTGAAGCTGAACGACAGCTACAGCAACATCACACACAGAAAGTTAATCACAAAATTGACTCACACCAGCTCTCAGGGTAAGTTTTTAAATTTGTAGAGAAAATTTCTTAATGCAAAAAGTTTTTTGGCTGAATTTGTGTCGAATTCTCATTGGCAATTTTCAGCAACGGTTTTTGTGTGGAAATCATCAATTCGACATGAAGTGTACAGCTCTCAACGAAGCACACAAGCGTACAATAAAATACTTTTCATTGTTTTTGTTATCGAAGTGGCAATTTTAAATGGAAAATAAATGAAAGTTTTCGTTTTTCCCTGTCGGTCGGCTCAAAACGAATGAAATGGCATTTTTTCTAGCTTCACAAGCGCTTTCGACGAGCCGTGATGGTTTGGCTCTGGATATTTTTTAGATATTTCACATGTTATCGAAGACTCCAGTTATTCTCACGTGCCGAAACATCACTAAAAACATTGGAAAACATTGGATGTGAAACAATATTCTCATTTTAAATCCATCCGATCCATCAGAGTGGTTCCATCCATTGGGCCCAGCAACACCTTCGACAATCATTAATCATTATTTTGATCAGCTCTCTGTTTTGATGAGTTTCGATAAACGAACGAACGCATGAAATGTATTATTTTCTGTTTAAGATAATGAAACAAGGGCACATGTTGTTATTGTCAATTAACAAGCCTTCACGCTCCGTTCACACAAATCAACAACAGCCATCATCATACTTTTTTGTTTGTAGATCGTGCATGAATACAAAGTATTCGTTTTTCATACAAAATAAACAATTAATTAAAATTAATGGATTTTTCCAATATTCTATTGTAGTTTTCAGTTTATCTGAGAATTCTTCCGGCCGTTCATCGACTTTCAAGACACAAACAATTCAAAAATCCATAGCTCACAATATTGAAAACCATTTTGCCTTTGTTTTGACAACTGACAACGATTTATTCAATAAATTAATGATTTTTTTCTTCAAAAGTTGTCAACAAAAACTAATAAATTTTATAAAAAAGGATTAAGTTTAGCATCAACAGTGTCGATGAGTGGATCTAAGCCGATATTTGAATTTAAATCGCTATTCTAAAACATATTTCTCTTTCGATCAAATGAATCTCAAAAATGTTGATATATTCAAAAAAAATTCAACCTGAACGACAAATATCTGCAAAAGATTAAAGATCTACCGCATCAAACACATGGCATTTGTCTAGGCAAGACTCACAGATGCAAAACATATTGTAACAACAAAATGTGTGTGTGTGCAAAATTTTCGACACACAAATAAAAACAAAAAGTGACGCCAAAAAAAGACAATTTTTCATTTTGGTTGTTGAATGTTTACAATGTCTCTGGATGTGAGTGACAGCTGATGTGTCAAAATAAGATGAGAGAAAAGAAAAATGGGCTTGGCTCGGTTCCATTACGCAAAAAGCATTTGATGGACACTTGGACAGTATCAAATCGGCATTTGTTTGTACAGCGGCTCAACAGACTTTTTGAAAACAGAAATCCATCAGAAATTCGGTCCCAATCGAATGGTTGCTACACGGAGTGCATTCGACTGCAGATTAACACCGATTGGCTGGCAATTCACATCCATAAAAAAAGTGATTGAGAAACTAAAAGCAAACATTAAAACACTTCCTGAACGATGTTGATAAAAAAAGAATGAGCTGATTTTGCAACGGCCAATCGATTAATAGGATCGTGATAAAATCGTTTTCGTTTGACAATACTGAAATAAATGATAACGCATAATCGACAAAGCAAACAGCTCATCCGGCAACAAAATGATGTTACCCTCATGCGGAAAAATAAAAAAAAAAAAAAACAAAACAAAAGCAAATAAATATACCAAGTAGTGATGGAACTATTTATTTGCCCTTTTTTCCGACACTTTGGTGGAAGAAAAAAAAATGGAAAGGAAATGTAAAGAAACGTCGGTGACAAAAAGCGATACACCCAACATATCGCAGAGATCCCTTTCTTCTATATCTATCGCTGAATTTGATCGAATAAACACAAGCGCACGCATTTACATTCAATTCGAACAAACGAATTAAGAGAATCCATCAATCGGTTGGTGTTCATTTTTTACATTATTTTCATCGGGTCCTTTCGGGAAGCAGCCACTCGAAAGACTGCTACAACTACTGACTTCATTGGATTTGTGCCTGCTCTGCCTTGTGTGCATTTGCAAATTGTCTGTTATTCCATATATAAATTAGAATTGTGCGAACGAAGCGATACAACAACACACGGGATTCGATGTGCAATGCTTTTAGATCGAATATGAATGGTAACTGTTTGTTGCTATTGTTCTCATTCTCATTCTCATTCTCACGCTCTCTCTCTCTCTCTCTCTCTCTTTCGCTCCTGGTGTATGTTTACTCCTTATCGCACCGCCATGCTCAAACATACATGGGCGCACACACACAGGGCGTAAGGACGCTTGCTCGCGCAACCCAAACACATTCGCTCTCTATTTCGTTCGTTCTTCCGTATGGTTTTCAGTTATTTTCAGATATGTCACATTTTAATCTCAATCAATCTTTCTATGGAATGACGGAATGACATTTGTCAATGTCGCCATGTTTCGAATTTAATTTTCTCTGCATTCTCAATGTGATTCGTTCAAAATGTAAATTTCTCTCTCCCGCATTTTCAATATGTGCTAGGCGTCATCCATTGTGCGGATAAAATGTGTTTTGATCGCAACGAGCAATGTGATTTTGCCATAGCGAGTGTGTGTGTGTGTGTGTGTGCAAGTGATTGTATACATTTGTTCACATTTGCAACATAAATAAATTGCACATAAGCACATGACTTCCGAACAAGGATTGACAATCACTCTCTTCTCTGACAAAAGAAAAACTCCAACCACCACACTTATTAATAATTTCGTAAATGAGACATCATCGTTTTTACATTCAATACAAATGCCAGTCTTGAGTTTAATGAATAATTGTTGAATTCAAACAATTAATTTCATCAAACAATTATTTCGCAATGAAAAATCCTTTCAAAAACCAAAGCAATTTTTTTAATTGTCTCGATAAACTTATGACAGTTTATTTAATCTGTCTCTGAGTGCGATTTTCTAGTGTTTAGGAAAATGTTTGATTGAATGCTACCTTTTGACAAACGTGAATCGCAATAGAAGGGTGTTGGAAATGTTTATTGAAAGGCACAAAAACCGGAAACTGTAAAAACAAGTTACATTTTTTGGGTGCAATTATAAACTAGCTTCTGGATGTGAGTAATCCGTTGTCGTACATGAATATTTCTACAGATTAAATGATTCAAGTAAAAGCCTAGGTAAAAGCGGATTATTGTGGATTTAACATTTTTATGGCTTGACGATGGACTTTTACGCATTGAAAACCTGTTCGTAGGATAAAATCACGATAAATTGTCGCAGTGCCGGTTTTTCTCTCTGCGATTTTTTGTCATGAATTGAACAGTTCAGTTTGAACCATTAAACCTTGCCAAATGGGAATCTCACCTATTTCAGTCTTTCGAATGAATGATTCAAAAACTTTGATATTATTAAAATTTTGCGAATAATTAACCAAATCAAAACAAATATTGTCCCTTAAAAAAATACTGTTTGATGTTGGTTTGATCTCGAGTGTTAATTGCAAACGATTGCAAGATTTTCAAGACGCTGTGTTCATAAAAGCCAATTAGTTCCATATTATTCACGATGGTCATTTTAGCATTCACTTTCCATTTCCATAAAACTGGAGTAAAAGAAATAAACCCGAAAAAAATACACATCAAAGATTAGCCATATTGTGTGCGGTCTTATCGCTAAATTTAAGGCAAGTGCATTAACAATTTGAAGTGTGTTCAGTTGTTTCAGTGTGTGTGTTTCAAGTGTTTTCATGCAAAATTGATAGTTTTCGTTTTTCCCGTGGCCGGGAAATAGCATGGAACATGCACATACAAATGGTGGATAATTAAAACGTAATTTAAATAAATCGCATGCAATAAAGTAAATGTGTATTTTAAATAAACTACCTGTTGAAGGAGGTTTGGCAGTGCCAACAAAAAGGCACTCACCCGCACGCGCTCACACCCATACTCACACAAATACACCACCACACAATATATATCGTGGAACCAAGAACCATTTTCAAAAAGCATGTTACCAATTTTCATTATTCGCACGTTCGCAATAAAATCAAAATATAAATATAATTTTATGCATGAATACATCAAACGTTGTTAACGAAATGAATCGCCTCATTCATGCTACAAATTACGCTCAGGAAAAAAAAGTATGAAAGAATGTATTTCATGCAACAAAATTTGTGCTAAATATTTATTATGCAAGTGAAGTGAACCTTGCTAGCAGTTTTATTGCCAGTAAATGAGAATGGCCAATTGGGTTTGAGTGGGTAAAACAGTGTAAACAAAATCCCATTCATGATTTCTTTGCATTTGCAGCCCTCAACCTGAACACACCGTCGCTACCACGCCATCAAGCTACCAAATAGATACACTACTTTCGATGGCGAGGATTATTATGATTGTGGTATTTACAAATAATCACTCGACACATTCGAGTGTATTGCACTAAAATTGTCGAGTGCTAAAGACTGTATTAAGCACTGGAATACCGCACATTTGGTTCTCAGTCGAGGCGAGCAAGTGAGATGGCAGTGGAAGAGCGGGTACAGTAGTTTCACCGCACTCATTTTAGAAAATGCCGGCAATGAATGTGCTCGGCAAAAATTTAGTTTGCATGATCTTATGATAAAACTACCGACCGAAAGTCGATGGTGTGCCAAGAGTGACAAGAACTTGGCAAAATGGAAAACGGCCGGCGTTAATTGCGTTACCGAAAGCCATTCACACGGATAATAATGATAATGATGATGATGGTAATGAATTGAATTTCAGACTCCTTCACATAACGATCGGTTAATTTGGTGTTGACAATTTTCATCTGATTGCATGCTCGTATTCTCATCGTGGACTAACAAATTTTGCTCAAATCTTTTACTTTGACCGAAAATGATATGATTTCCATGTTGCTTACAAATGCAGCCATTGCGCTCAATTCTTTTCATCAAAATGAAAAGCAAAAAAAAATATTGCTGCGATTTCGAACTTATTTCCTTTTGTACATAACAACAAAAATAAATAAATATGGTGAAAAAAAGGCAGCAAGCGTTACTTGTCGCATCTGTGACATTGATGGATTAGAAAAATCGAAATCGAAAAAAACGAATGCTGAAAAACGTCACTCAGATTATTGCACAACGTGAAATGAACGAAACATACGCAAAACATCATGGAAGCAAACAGTGAAGGGAGTTTCTAAGCAACAACACACACACTAACGCACAATGCACAGAGAATTGACGAGCTGGAAAGCAAATGGCGAAACGGCCATCCCCTAAAATTGAAAAACTCAAGTCGAATCATAATTGTAATGCTAATTTTCAAATCAGATTCCAAACAAAAAGAAAAATTATTCCATGTTTTCGGAATTAGCTTGAATCTGAATTTTTCAACAGCATTTCAAATGTTACATTCTTTTTTTTTTGTTCTGTTACAGGACAAATTCATCGAAGCGTGGATTCCTTGGAAGATCGAACTTCTGGATACATTTCAAACAAAATGAATAAAAAAAAAATAACAAGTAAAATGTAAAAATGTTCGCATCGAGTTTGTGGTCATGCTTTTATCATTGATTGCGAAAAGTTCAAGCGAATCCTGGCATGAGCCATTGAGCCAAGCATCGTCAATGTCGATGGCAGGCATTTTTGGAGGGGGCGACAACACAAAGTGGATGTGTCGGCTCGAACACAAGCATTGTGAACCGGCTGCTATACAACATTTCTGCGAAGAACTAGTGGTATAGATGAACAGCGTAACGATTTTAATGGAATAAGCAAATAAATAAAGGAACAGCGTGGGTGACATAATCATCAATCAACAAAGGAATGATGGATATTCACATCAGAACAGGAGCTCTTTTGCTTGCCATCTCATTCTCGTCGATTCGCCCTATCTCGCTTGCACTTGTTTGCCGTTTTTGCTATCTTTCTCATTTGGATATTTATATTGTATTGTTGTGTGTGCGATGTGCGATGTGCGCTGCTGCTACAATACTTCCCGTTCGTTCTTCGAGTATATGCGAGGAACCCATTTTTCGTATAACGATACGATACATTGCTAATGTTACACTTTCGATTCGCCACTAGGATGACTGCGTCGATTTTGGCTTTGTTTAGTAACAAACACGCACACAATTCAATCCATCACATTTCCATCACAATTTTTTTTCGTTGCTCTTCCACAACAGCTATTGCTGCTGCTGCCGCTGCTGCTTCAGCTCCAATGCGCGTTTTTCACTGTCGAGTCGCCCCAGAATATTTTTGTATCTTTTTTTGTTGTTGTTTCATTCGGAATATCCACAACGAAAAGAATTGAGGGTTGCCATTCTTGCAACCTCAGTTTAGCCTATTTTTTATCGTTTCAATAATTTTTCTTTTCTGTACTTTTTCTTTTGCCTCACTCCCCCCAGCGCCCTGGCGTTGCCATTGCCACTTTTTCTGTGTATTCAGTCCGGGCTGCCGCTTTTGTTTTCACATTATTCTTTTTCCAATTTCTTGATATAGGCGAAAACCTCATCACCAATGTAAACGCCAACCCAAAAATAGCGAGGCGAACACACAGAGACCCAAAATGGAAAAAAATCAAGTAATTTTTCTTAGTTTTTGTTCTTTGAACGCTCATTTGCTATGATGTAGTTTAATCAAAATGAAAACACACTCGCACACTCACACACACACACACACACACACACACACACACATTGTGATGGAGAGACCGAGCGAGCGAGCGAGAAAAAGAGAGAAAAAAGGTCATTTTGAAACACAAGCAAAGAATGAGCGTGCTCGTTGCGTTTCATGCATATTATTGAAGCGCGCACAAAATATATACGCAAAAACTCATAATCATTGCCCGAAAGCGACGATGAAGATTGTACCAATTGAGGCTGAGCGAGATCGTGGTCATTACAATCTCGTTACATGTTGAAATTTATGATTTTCGACCGATTTCCAAGCGTTTTCTTTTCGTTTCGCCGCACTGCTGTTGGTTTTTTGTTCGTTTGTGTTTGCCATCTAGTAATGTCCATCGATGTTACGAATTAGCATTAGTGTGCTATGGCTATTGTATAATATTTTGGTAAAATAACAACAATAGCCGCTGTTTTTTTTCGATCGTAGAGATTCAAACATAAAAACTAGAGAAACATTAGACAGCAGAGCACCAAAGTGTTTTGGAATTACAATCGAAGCAGTTTTTACCATTGCTGACAAACAAACAAACTAACTCTCTCCTTCTCTCACTCCCTTGCTCTTTCTCTATCTGCCTCTGCACCAAAACACAAACAGCATCAGATTTATAGCCAGAAATAATTTTATTATGATTTTTTAATAAGTTATGTGTGGCCAGTTGTCGTTTGCAATGATGTCATCATCATATCATATCCCTGCATACTTTTTGTGATTTATGCATTTTAATTTCCTGCTGTGCTCACTCGCTCTTGGACTGTTTGTATGTGTGTGTTGGCGTGTTGTGTAGCCAAGCTGCGAATGAACATTGAACATCGAGCCATCGAGCTATGCATTGAAATTGCGTTGAATAAATTTCTATCGAATCGAACAACGAACAACCGGCTCGACATTCTCTTTCGTCACTGAGATTTTGCCCATAGTTGAAACCCGTCAAAGGTTGAAAAGAGCATAACGCTCAGCATAACATACAAGCCACTATTGCTCGTCGCTTAGATATTGGCTTTGGTTATTGCATTCCATGCCGAAGGGACTCGTACTGTAAATAGTTTTCATGGCTAAAACCAACAAATCGTACATGGCACATTAACACGTACTACAGAAAATGTTTGAAAAGGGGTTTTTGGTGGGTAAAACAAGCCAGCCATGGTTGCTGGCTACGACAAACCCATTCACACAATGCAGTGTGCATTGAATGCACAAAGCCTCGAGAAATACGCATCAAAATAGCAGCAGCCTGCGGCGACACAGGAATGGGGCAGAGAAAATGCATAAACAAATATGCACACAATCCGTAGAGAATGTGTATGTTGAGACCAACGAAGTATGCTGTCATATCCGATTTTGATCTACGTACTTGTTTCAAAATCGTCATTGTTTTATTTTTGGAATGTCTCCATTTTTGCAATGGTATAGCAATAGAATAATCTATAGCAATAGAGCATAAGGAGAAAAAAAAATCAACAGAATTTACCGAGATTCATCGAATTGCAAGTCGAAAAACAAATGCTCGCTGTGTGTACTTCGATCTTTCGATCGACAACGACAACGACAAAAAATAATATTGCCAAGCGGCAAATATAGAGATAGAAAATCCGTGGTCGTTTTTAGATGCATTTTCAGTTTTTCAACGGGAACACACACACACACACACGAACACCATTTGGATCTAGCAGCTATAAATATCGAGGTGTCAATTGAAAATGGTCATGCATGCATCCATATTCAAAAGATATTGTTCCAGCGGTGCACATTTCCGTCGTACGTAAAATTCGATTTTGACCATATCTTTTGAATGAAATCTTCAGCACATTCGATATGCCGTAAAATGAATATGACTTATTTAGTCATTCGACATTTGTGCAATATTTTTTCGATGTTTGAATTTTGCACATGTTTCGAGAGAGAGAGAAAAATAAACCCTTCTAAGTCAATTCATTGAATAAACGATCTCGATGTTTCTTTAGCAAATGTTTTCTAGGAGTTTTCAATTGAAAAATTCATTTCAATAAAAATCTTCGTGTGTGTGAGCGAGAGTGTGTGTCGGTCAACGGAATCGCGTCTGACGCGATAGGAAATTAAAAATGTGCTCATGTGTCAGTGAAATTTATGGTTGGGTGTTTGGTTCCATATTTCATAGAACAAACAACGGACACTCCGTTATGGAGTTTTACCCCTTTTTTATTGTTGTGATTATATGCATAAAGTGTTTATGGACGCATGAGTACAATGCAAGACGTATTTTTTTTATCTGGTTTTGTCCCAACGATTAAAACAATAACGACATGAAATAAAAAGCTCAATTGGTTAGCCCATTAACATGAATCGAAGTCAAAAAAGAATTTAAAATTGATTCAATGTTATTTTACTTACCTCTGACACTGAAAACTTTCGTCACATCAACAAAATAACAGCAGCAGCAGCAGCAGCAGCAGCACAAAAAGAATATAAATAACCGTTCAGTAATCAGACCGATTTATTTTGATTCGCATCAAATGAACTTGCTTACCTTTTTATTGCTTGAAAAAGAGTCAAGCGCATTTCATTTGATGGCGATGATTATTACCTCTTCATTTTTTTCAATAAATTCAAATCAACGGGAATTTCGACTGTTCCTGATGAAAAGTGTCGTTTGTTTAACCAAACATCATTTTCGACATTCTTTCTCGTCTCTCGCTCTCGCTCCCTCTCTCATTCTCTCAAATCAAAGCTGAAACAGAAACACATCGAATTTCTTATGCTTCTTTATTTTTTTTTTATTCTTCCTTCATTCGGTCTCACTGTGTCGCTACTCTATATTAAGACATACCGAATACATTTATTTTTAGCAATAAATAGTCGAAATAAATCGGCAGCACTTTGACTAAATGAGAAGAATATTAAATTTAACGATGTGGCAGTATTTCAACCGGGGCAACTGAAAACAAACCAGCAAAAAGTAAACGAACAGCGAATCAACAACAACAATAACAAAAAAAAACGCAACACATCCCATTGTATGCGTTTTATGGTGGCATTTGTATTGTTTTTAGTCTCTCTGGTAAGCTGGAGCACATACAATATACCGCCGTTGCCACCGCCGCCATCGTTACGATTCTCAGTGTAGTTATAAGCTTGCAAATTTATCTGATGCATGTTTAACTGGAACGAAATCAATGAGACTTCCTTTGAGGCACATTTAACACTTCTATGGCATTGATCAAGCTTTTCCTTTTGAAAAAAAAAAAACAAACAAACAAACAAGACGAAGCCGGTAGTTGACGATATATTTAAATCACCAAGAAAAATATTGATTTGATAGAATGGTACGTCTGCCACCGCCTTTTGTGTGCTAACAGAACAAGTGCCAATTTCATATGATGCGGTTTTCTTCTATCCATACCGTATTTCAGTGTAGAAAACGCTCTTTGTGTCATCGGATGAACGCAATCAAATTTAATGTTAAGTAATAATTCGAAATGAGGCTGGGTAATGATTGAAACTGTGCTGAATCAAGCAATAAATATATCACACAATCCAATGATGTGATGTCATCGATTGTTTTCACATTCATTTGTTTTCGGCTTTTTTTTATTGACACAGTCACGATTATCGTTTAAGGTAAGATAAAATACTTGAAACTAGAGAAAAAAAAGAATGCAGAGGAAATATTCATTTCAATGGTAGCCGTAAGTTTTATTGCAGGCGATTTATAATTATTCAACCTAGATGCTTAAGAGAGAAAGACTTGTTCTCCTGAGTTTTAGAGTTTTTTTTTTGTATTTGGTTTGAATACAATTTCAAAGAATTCAAAGTTCATAACATTTTAACAAAAAATGGTGATTTTGATGATAACGTACATAATGTGATTCGGACATCGACAACTGAATCCGTTGACCGACGGAACTTTGGTTTATTTTCACTTTCAATGAGTTTTTGTTTGATTTAATAGTTTAAATGAAGATTTTTAGAATGAAATTTGAAGAGATGTCCAAAAGTTGACTGTACTTAGCCTTCGCCATAATTTAATAAGAGCTATTAATTTTAAACGTTAATGAAGCCAAACTCACCTTATTTCAATTCAAGAACAACCAATTTTGTTCTTCATTCAGCTGAAATATACTTAACCTTTAAGTGATCACAAACAAAGTCAACTAAATTCAACTCAAAAAATAAATTCATCACAATTGAAATTTATTATTTGAACAAGTATTCCAAAAATTGCATATATTTTCTTTTTCCAACTGGAACAGAATTGCTTGAAAACGCAAATGTGCATTTAAATGAATTAACACAATCACAAAAACTACTACTTCACGGTAGTAGTTTCAGTTTGGTTATTTCGTATTTGAAAATTCAACTTCAACCGAATGAAGCAGCAAAACAAACAACGAAAAAAAAAGAGTAGGGCGGCAACGAAAGCTCGAAACAATACAAACGAAAATTCGATTCGAACACCTGAGGCGGACGTAAAAATGGTCTGTTCCCATTTTATAATGGTTTCCAAAAAATCCCATTCGGAGACGGGCAATGATCGAACGGTTCGACTATATGTCACTGTAACATATAATCATCTCGTTTGACGTGCCAAGATGATGGCATTCGGTTGGCAGTTTGACGAAAGGAATATAAAATGCAAGTGTGTATAAGCAGTTCAGCTCTACGTTACTGCAGTTACTGTGCCCGTTGACGGATGGCTGGCTGTGTGTGAGCATGTGTTTGTGTTGCGCCTGAGATCGTACCGCGTGTGCATGAGTATGTTCGTGAATGTGTTTGTTTGGTTGAAATGTTATGCTGGTGCTGTATTGTGTGTTTGTCAAGACAATGAAGCGCACATTCCAGATTTTGGATTTTTCGATGGTTGTATTTGGGCTCAAACAAAGACCGCATGCATTTGAAGTTTCATTGTAAATAGAATGAACGAAAAAAAAAAACCAGTTCGGATTTTGATGAACCAGTGTGGAAAAAACTGAATTCGGTTTTACATTTCGCGTATCAATTTTGGTGTTTTGCCATTATGATCGATTTTGATGAATTTGAAAATCGTGAACATTTTATCCACCACCATCGAAATTCGAGATTATGGTATTTACATGTTTATGTTATAAGCAGAATACGATGTTTGGTTTTGGAAAATGCGGCATAAAATTGCGTTAGCAAATAAACGCATATAAAACGGTTGGATAGATATCACAATGGGAGAGAGATCATGTATGCGTTGATTAGAACTATATTAAACATCGGACCATTTTACGATTTTTGGCCTGTCATATCGAAAAATCTATGCTCAGCATTCTCGACATGACTAGCAACCAAACATGCTGTGGGTGAACGCGCGCGTAAAGCATTTTCAACATTTTGCTTTTGAAATGTTGTTTTTGTCATGTGATAACGAATTTCGAAATAAAGTAATTACTCGGAAAACTGCGCTTGGCTGCGGTCCTTTACTGATATGGAATTAGTGAGCTTGAAATGTTGTTTAATGAAATAAACAACAGCCAGAGACCGCCTCGGCTATTGAAACGTTTACATTTTCAATTATAGCTTCGAATGAATACATTTTGATTCTCCACCGGGGGGACACACATTCCACATGCATCGGAACGGTGTGCGCAGCACTGTGTACTGTGGTCGAGCACAAGACATAATACACGAAAACTAATACATGCTTTTATCGATTCGCTGTGTTACGTGTAGCCTAGTTAAAAGCAACCACCGAATTTCAGTGACTGAAAACACACAAAATATTTTCTATCCCCTGTCAAATTCAGCATGGCGAAAATAAATCATTTCAAGTTATAGTTTGAGTTGAAATTTGTCGTATCCATGCAACGAGTCGATTGAATTCCGTTTTCAACTGAACGACGACACAAAAAAAGTGGAATATTCGAGAATATTGCACGAATTCCTTCGACTTGATTCGAAGTGAAGACCATTCGGAATTGGTTGATTTTAATTCATTTGAATTTTTGACATTTCGTATCAAACATGGAACATCGAAACAATTTTCCGCAATCAAAATCACTCATTTATTAATTGCCATTCATTTTTATTCCAACCAAAACAATAGCCATCGCACAAAGTTGAACACGGCACAATGAATGACAGATGACAACAGATGAGAGCAAACACAATTAAAACAGCACACAGCACAATTTTTGATGAATATGATGCGGAGAATTTTCATTGAATCGTCGAAATGAAATATTGAAAAGTTTGAATCCGATGCTCATGGGCTGCATCCACCATTCTTGGTGTGTCGTAAGCGTGGCTCAAGCGCGCACTTTAGTGAACAGCATCAACAAAATCCAAATGAAATAACCATTTTATTTCGTCACATTGAAAAGGTGACACACAATGGTTTTTCTGGCTGACGAAAGCATGTTTTCTGGCCCATTGTTTTGTGCATCAGTTCTGCTCCGTTTTGTTATTGCTGGCATATTTATCACGGGTAATTCACAAGCAATTACATAAAAATCGCAACAATACTGAAATATTGGAATCATTTTTTTGCGGTCGGTTTCATTGTATTTCTATTGGAAAATTTTGGTTTGGTTTTTGGAGCATTCGTCAAGTCATATTCAAGACAACAAAAGAATCATTCACAATGCAATTTCTGCGATTCCGTTTTATGAATGGAAGAATTGAATCCTCACTTATTATGGAAATAATGGAGCCAAATTTCACGAAGAATCATTGCAATTTCATGATGTATCACTTTATCGGTGCTCTTTTGTATTGCAATAAATTAATTTGCCTGCCGGATTTTGTTAAGAAAATGAAAAAAAAATTATAGATTATTTACAAATTTACAGCTTATTAAAGAATGCAATTTTTGATACTTGTTCAAAGGTCTAAAATTCTAAATCAAACTTAGATCTAACGTGTTCAATATCCTAATGAAACCATTTGCATTGAATTTTCTTTTGTTTCATTCAAATATCTTTTATTTGTATTTTTAATTAGTAGTGGGTTTTTCATTTTATACAACATAAATATTCTTTATTACTATATAATATATATCAAAGAAATGTGTCTGTGTGGTGATTCTTGTAGTTTTGTGGCCCTATTCTCTCACTTGCTCATTTTTTTGTTTTTGTTTTGTTATGTCCAATAATTTTACAGAATAATTTACTTTTCTTACGTATCTTTTGTTTCATCATCATCATCAATTTACTTGTATATATAGTTTGTTGTTGCTTTTTTTTAAATTTATATTTTTTTTTTAAATGTAGTATTTCATTTTACTTAATCATTTTTGCATTTTTCTTGTCAAGTTCTTAAATGGTTCTTAATTCTTAACTATAGAAAAAAAAATCTAAAATCGAAGAAAAAAATTCAATGTCATTCAAACAAATGTTGTTGTGTGTGTGTGTGATTTTTTTTTCTTTTAAATTGTATTTTATTCGCTATCGAATTGCAGCAACCGATGAGTACAAAGAAAAAAAAACGGTGTAATTGTGTTGTTAAAATGTAAATAAACAAAACTGTTCAAACATCCATTGTTTTTTGTCAAATTTCCACAAACAAAATGTGTTTTTATCGCTTTTAAAGTTCCAGAAAATGATGAATTCTTCGACTAAATTTGTCTCTATTATGTTTTTACGTGTTTTTAATTTAATGTTCAAGAAATTATCATTTTAAAATAATCACAAGTTGCTGTTCATGACATGAACTTTATGTTTTGATTGCATGTTAATCCCTTCTGTCAAGAATTCATTGTGCCAAAAAAATCGATCCAATTTTTTTTACGAGGCGAAAAATAATGGCATTTTTTTCATTTGAAGCCACTGTGAAATTACGTATATTCGGTTCATTAAATGATTTATTTTATCATTTTATTTTCGAGGTATTTAGATGAAATCAATTTTTGTAGCCGTTTGAAATTGAATATAAGGATTTTGTGGTCAACATTCTGTTATTACTGTATGATTATGTTGTGTCTGTGTATTGTGATGTGGAACTCTTTTATTGAAAGTGTAGAGTTCCTCTCTTTGTCTGTCTAATGATGCTTTCAATTTTGCAACTTTTGAGAATCTCTACCAGGTTTTTTCTATGCTTAAACAAAATTGTGAAAGTTATCATCTGGCTATGCTTGAGATGATATCATACTGTTTCAATTGTGTGTGTGTTTGTGTTTCTTTTTATGATTGCAAGTTAGATTATGAGTAATTCGTTTCACTTTATTCGCTAGTCGCTGCTGCTGCTGCTGTGTGGGTGTCTATTGTTTTAAATTAAACTATATGTACACAAAATATATCTTCTATTTTACACTCAATGGACAGACACGAATAATAGGAGAAAATTGTTTATGTCATTGTTTGTTTTTATACACAGAAAAAAGAAAGAAAAAAAAAGAAAAGTTGAACTATTTTGTATTTATATGGCTTTGGTATAAATCGTTTTCATCAAGTGTTTTCCGAGAAAAAAAAACACTATTTCATTACCATTCCCTTTATTTAAACTTATTTCAAAAGATGATTTCGCACCCAGATGCCAATTGTCTAGTCAATGAAAGCAACATCCTTTCGATTGAAATTAAGTGCTTCTGGTTTCTTTACGTTTTAAAGGTGGCAATGCGTGACACAATTTACCAGCGATTAAACAGAAGCGGTCAAGCAATGGTCACGTTTAATGAATGAACTCGAATAAAAAAAAAATTATTTCAGTTTTTGTTTATGTAAATGAATGAAATGGTCGGTCCATGATTGCATTAAAACAAAACAAAAAGTCATCAATTAATAAGCTTTGGTGGGCCTTTATTTTGCAATGAATTCAGATCAATCATTAATGAATCTGTTGAAATGAGCGCATTATTTTTGCGAAATATTCTCTTTCTTAATCGGTACATCTACTTCATCACTGGGATTTCACACTGGGATTCTAATTTTGAACAAACAAAAAAAACCAACAAAGAAAAATAATCGCTTAAAAACACATTTTCTCTCTGGATTCAATTACAAATTTTTTAGCTTATGTTTAGGTGCTTGCGTGCAGCAATTCGAATTTCGAAATGCAAATTTCTGGCTGAATCCAATAATTTCTTTGTTGCTTTTTTATGGTTTGCAATAAAAAATAAAGGATGATGAATGCCAATTTAAACGGTCGCTTGGACAAAACCCATGGTTAATCCAACCGGAACCAAAAAAGAAAACAAATTGCAACCGTGTGAGAATTGGTGCAATTTCTTATGAATTTAAATAGTGTTCTTTTGTTTTTGTTTAAATTTCTCAATCGACGAAAAAGGAAGGAAAAAAAAAGAAACAAAGCATTTTACATTAAATTTTCCATGAAAAATGAATGAAAAACTAACAAAGATGATACTGCTCAAAAGAGATCAGTTTCTAAGTTTAAAAATTTTCTCTACTTGGTTACGTGTTTTTGTTTTGTTTTTCACTAATATTTTTTTCTGTATACTCCATATCCAATTGTTTAATTTCTTGAATTTTTTTTTTCATCTCTTTTTTTGTTTTGTTTTGTTGTATAAACATTTGTTCATTCATGGTGATTTGGTTGCTCTTATAATATCGAAATGAAACGATTTCCGGATGGTTTGTGTCTTCGCTTCGGAAAAGAAATGGTCAAACCAAATTGCAAATCAAGTACATCGTTTGCCGTGGGGGAGGATGAAAAAGCCAATTCTAAGTATTTGCCCCCCTCATTGAGAGTTATGCTGCTAAAAGAGTATTCTTAAAATGTGTTTCTTTCATATTTTGCGATCAACCATCAACTAAACGTTCTACAATGCTTAATTTTATTCATTACATTTTTGATTTCGTATATAAAATGAAAGGGAAGGAGGGACGTGAATTTGGTGAGTGAGTGAAAGAGAGTATCATTTGTTTTTTAATTTTTTTGCTAAACATGCAAACCAATCGATTTCTTATTTAAATTAATGCAAATATAGCGATTACAATAAAGTTCCAAAAAAAATGCATCCGTTCCCAACAAACCAGGAACGAATCAAATATTTACAAATTAGAAGTGTTCGATTTGTTGTTGTTGTTATTTTAGAATTACGTATTTTTTGTGTTTTTTTTTTGCATTTTATTATCATTTTTCAATTGATGCATTGAAAGTTTTTTTAAAACAATTTTTTTGTTTTGTTTTTGCTTGTCCGAAAAAAAATTTAAACCAAAAAAAAAAAGAAATTTAAAAGTAATTAGAATTTAGGAGGAGCAAATGAGGGGTGCGGTGCATCAGAGCCTCGACAAATCGTTGTGCCAATTTAAAATTAACGCATCAAAATTGTGCTTTGCAAATCGATTAAGAATCAAAAATAATATCGTGTATTGAGAGAGAGTGTGACAAAGAGAGTAAAATTAAAAGGTAATTACGAAAAAATAAGATTGCACTGAATCACTGGCCTCTGTACGTGTTTGTTTCTGATTCAATCTGTATGCGCCACGCATATTGCGTGCCGATTGCATGCAACGGTACTACGAATTCTATGAATTGGCAAGAAAAATTGTTCAAACATTAAAAAAAAAAATGTGGTGTTCGTATGCAAAAATACGAGTCGAGTTCATCGAAAAAAGAAACGAATGAATGCTTGAGAATTTCAAGTGGAGTGATGCTCTTAAGAAGACTCTTCGGAAAAGAATCAGGTAAAGTGTGAAATTCACTCTATCCGTCTAATATTTGCCATCAATTAACGTCTGGTAAAATGGTTTTTTTTTCGTGTTTTCTTCTCTAATTTAATTCATATTCAATGTTTTCACACAAAAATAATAAAAGTGGAGATTACAAAATGAGTTGCATCGTCATTCTCGATTTCAGATCAGCGCGTTTCATTGTTGAGAAAAAAAAAACAAAAAAAAATTAGATTTTTTTTGTGTGCCACTTTAAATGCCATTTCATCATCGTTAAGATGAGCCATTTTGTTTGTTTGTTACCAATCGTATAGTGAGTTGTGTACTTCAATATTTATGCATAGTAATAATATTAATAATAATTATAATTCAATTAAATAATTACACAATTACATACGTTTTTTCACTTGCTTTTTTCTTCACTAAATTTTTAAATATTATTGTTTACTGTTAATATTGTTTCATTTCATTTTTTTTGTGTCTTCATTTTTCTTATGTTTTTTTTTCTCTCTCTCTCTTTCTTTTACAATTGTTTAGATTAGAATCAAGTGTTTAAAGTTATTTGTTTGTCCATTAATTTTAATAATTTTTTGTTTTGTTTTTAAACTTAAGTTGAGGTCACATGAGTTGTTTTCTTATTTCTTCTTGTTTTTTTTTTGTTATCTTCTCTTACTGAATTAAATCCATTTGATGTTTGTGTAGGTGATAGCAGTTTTACGTGATTTTGTTTTTTTTTCTCTCTTCATTATCTCTTTTGCACGATGAAAATGCGAAACAGAAGAAAGGCGAATAACGAAACAAAACTACAATGTTTGGTTTGATCTGATTTCGTATGGAAAATTATTACAAATATTCATGAAAATGGTCTTAAGTCCTTAAAATTCAATAATAAAAAGAGGGCTGATTTTACATGCAAGAATTTGTTGTTTTGCTTTTGTTTCGATTCCATATAATTAAATATTATAACAAAATGGGCTGAGAATTGATTTTTTTTTTTACATGAGATTAATCAAAGCTCAAGAAACAAATACAAAAGTGCATCACGTACGAGTGAACGATTGTTATATTTCATTTCGTTTGCCTTTCTGTTTTCATTTTCAGTGGTTTTTTTGTCTGTTATTGTTGTTTCGCTCTTCACTTTGCGGGCAAAATGAATGGGTTCGGTAATCTACTAATCACTTACGTTAGTTGTTTTCTGCGAGTTGTTGCTCGGTTTCTGTGTGTTTGTGTGTGTGTGTGTATGGGTCTGTGTTTTTTTTTTATTCTTTAAACTTATTCTCTTTATTTTTATTTGTTGCTTGTGCCAATGCATTTACCATTGCGGGCGCAGCGTACACACACCATCCAACGTGCGATTGTTGTTGCTATATTCAAATTTATTGCGGACTTGCTGGTGGAGTCATATCATCATTATCACCTGAGCCGGGTTCACCTTTTGTTTTGTTTTCCTTCTTCCATTTCATACGGCGATTTTGGAACCAAATTTTGATTTGCCGTTCGGTGAGGCACAATGCGTGAGCGATTTCGATGCGTCGTCTTCGTGTCAGGTAACGATTAAAATGGAATTCTTTCTCTAATTCAAGCGTCTGATATCGCGTGTACGTTTGTCGGCCACGTTTACGTTCTGAAAATAAAATAAAACAAACAAACAAAAAAACAATGAACAAACCAAATTGAATAAATAAAATCCACCACGCAAAGAACAATTAATAAAATGATTCAAATGAAAGACAATGTTTGTGGATTAATTTCGAAATGACATGTTCGATAAACAGATTCGATGCAAAGCCATATGCATAAGCTTGGCAATCAATCGATTCAACTCAAACATGATTGTCATGTGAATTAAACATTCTCATGAAAGTCATTTGTCCATTGCAGAGCGATTTTAACGAGGATGGCTCTTAATGAGATTGCCCTTGTAATCATTATCACACTTATTATTACTACATGCATCGCACATCGAATGCACCACCAATTCATATTTCGCTGTTTAGTTCGCTCCCGGCAACCGAGTGCCGAGTGTATTTTTCCCCGCACCAAAACCAATCGATTTAATTTGCCGTATGAATATTTTAGAGACTAGTTTTATTTAATGAGCAACCCTTATGCTGCATGGATATACGCTTTCCTTAGCCATACCGACCTTTGATCCATAAATGATAAATGCACTGCAAAATTTATTCCATTTCAATGAAATAATTCCATACCGAGAGCTCTAATATACAATTTTAGATAACAAAAGACTCTCTAGTTGAAGTGTCGGTACAGTGTACACTGTAAAATTCAAATGGAATGAACGAAAGCAGAAAAAGAGCAAATACCTCGGCAAAAAGAAGCATAGCAAAAGAATGCTGTGTGCTTATTTTGCTGTGATTTATATTTGATCGTGTTCATTGCTTTGTAGTTCAACGCTTCGCTGTTATTAAATTAGAGCAGACTTTTCCATGTTTCTTCGGCTCTTGTCGAGAATTTGATTTAACTTTTTGATTCACATTCAAGTGAATCGTTCCAACTTTACAGACACTCTTAAATACTCGACTGAATGTTTGTTGCTTTTTTTCATCATTTTTGGTCCATTTTTATTAGTCATGGTTTTTTTTTTATTGACACGACGGCTTATGAATTTCTTTCACATTTGTTGATGAGTTGAAATACTTGAATTCTATGATTTTTTAAAGCCGAAAACCAAAAGCAAAAACGTGAATCACATGAATGAGCCATTTTTATTTGTGTTTTTGTTGTTGTTGTGAAAAGTGAATGAAATGTGCGATTATATGATCTTTTGAATTGCATGACGAAACTGGCCTAATGACTGGAATCAAATACGAAAATAACATTTACAGAAATTGTGATTTGAAATTAGGAAAGTATAAAATGGGTTTTTAGCTAAAAAAAATGTACGATGTAAGGTTTTTTCATTTAGTGTAAGCATCGAACGGAATGAAAGATGTATTGGTCAATCGAAGAGTAAATTGAATGCTATCATAGCAAAATAAACTTATTAAAAAAAAATCAAAATGGATGGACATGGCAAAATGAGTGTAAATCGATGAAACATCGCTGACGACCATCACAAACTATGAGGAGCAATCAAAATGTGCTTTCGCCAGTTTCCCTCCTCTGATAGTTCAAAATGCGCCTCTCAACTTCTTTGTCAGTGCCACAATTTATACTCGTGATGTACTTTTAATTTTGGGTTGAGTTTAAAAAACAACAACAGCAACAACAACGACACCAAAACAGTTAGAGTGAGCATACGTTAAGCCCAAAGCGAATCAAGCAGCAGTTTATACCAAAAAAAAACACCAACAAGCATTCTGATGATTTTGTTTGGTTCATTAATGAATTCCGTGCGCTGTGGAATAAATGGCGTTCGGTATATCGCTCCATCCACAAAGCGAGCAAATGAAACAAAAAAAAAGAACAGCCAAAGCATGGAGTGCACAGGTACGCACGTCCACCATAATGACGGATCTCTTGCCATGGCCGGTTATATGTTCGAAATCAAAATGATGATGTATACTCAAGGCGATTAAAACTCGATTAGTATCATGCGCGCAATTATTATCGATTGCAATTAAGCGACCGAGGTGGGTCTCTTTCAATAAATCTACCGTTTTTCGTGTTTCGGCATCAAAACAACATCATAAGGCATTTTGATGCTAAGTGTCTCTGATATAAATCGCTGAACTTCTTTCGACAACATTCAACAACATTCAACTCGCCTCAACTGGACTGGATCAGAATCATTGAAACGTACTCACTCACTCGCTCGCTCAATCGCTCGACCAAAGAATTCCAAACTCTTTTGGCTCTTTTTCAAAAACCATTTCAATTTTAATGGAGTCGAGTAATCTGAGTAATAATAGTCTAAAAAAAAAAAATTGAAGTCAGAGTCATTGAAATGACTACCGCCTAAAATTGTTTGTAGCCATTTTTCTATGTTAATGATAATGTTAATTTAATTTACTTTGATCACAAAGCGCGATCTATTTCCCGGGACTTGATTCGATTGCGGCTGCTTTTACTGTTGTTCATCATGTTATTTCAAGTCAAAACCTTTCCACACATTCATTAAATGCACGCATATCGAAAATTATCCTATGAAACAAGAACAATCCGGCCACTGAGCCGGGGCCTGGCAAAAGTCAAATCGAAAACCACCAAGAATACTTTGTTGCTCGCATTAAAAATTATTTTCTACAATTTTGTTTCGCAGACGAATGAAGAATTATTATTACATTGCGCTCGCGTTTGTTAATCTTCGTGTTTATTGTATTACGAGGCACTTTAATCATAGTTCCACACCGAGCGCGCATTTCAAATAGTCATAATGTAATTTATAATTCGCTCATTCGGCCGGACATTATAATTAAAATCGAATCATGGAAATTTACTTTGATTGGGTGTGCAAGCCTAAACACCACCAGCATATGTGCAACGAAACAGGGAGGCATTCAATATTCGCCAACGATAACGATATGCCGGCAAAATAAAAATCACGTGGAAATGCTTAGAATTAGTGTCACGAAATGAGCAATTCAATACTAAACCATGTTACTTGTGATTTCCATTCCACAAATTTCCACAAGCAAAAGTCAAGGGGCTGCCGGGGAATTCCAATTTCGTATGGATCTCATGCCATATCAAATAGCAAATTGTAAAAAGTCACTTTTTTTTCATAACGTTTCCAATTTCGTGACGTGGATTTGTTTGGATGTTGTGTGAATATGCAAAACATTTAGATATGCGTTTTCGAAAACTTATTCCATGCGCCAAATGTGATCAGTGTTGAAATTCGTGGAATCAAAGAAATTGGATAAAAAAGAGAAAGCAAAAAATCGAGATGGAAAAAAAGGAAACCAAACAAAACGAAACCGATATCTGATGTTTTGTTCTGATGGGGTGCGAAGAAGTGCAGAAGAGTGTCTTTTACACATTTCAAGTGTGCGAAAAGAAAACGGAAAAACGAGAATGCATCACATCGACGAAGAGCATGCAGAGCGCGGCAGGCAAACATACAAAAATATGTACACAAAATGTTGGATGATTCCATGGCATTTTTTTTGTTGGTGCACCGAAATTCAAATTGACGAGCAACAAAAATGCCGAAACAAAAAAAAGAGAGAGAGAGAGAGAGAACGAGCTAGAGAGCTGAGAGCACCAAACACGAACTCACATTCGAGTCAGCTGTCAAATAAATTGATATGGGTTCTGTCTCGTTCCATTTTGTATGCGATATCCTGTCTGTATCTTGAACACGTTGCTCTTCTTTTTTTTTTGATTCTTTTAAATTCATTTTCACTCGGTTCGCCTCCCAATCAGCTGCGGCATTTTTGTTTATTTTATCAAAATATGTGCTCTTTTCAAGCATATCTCTCTGTCTCTCTTGAAAACATGTTGAAACTCGCCATTGCTGGCACCAGCAATCAGCAGCCCGCCAGCCACCTCAACCTTAAAATGAATGTAATATTCAAATGTTTCTACAATGAGATCCAAGTCGCATTTAATGTGCTGTGTCAGCAACCCAAAAAAAAAAATCAATTGTTTGATGCTTTCATAACATTCAACGCGCATCGTTAGTCAAATGTGAAATGAAATTTTGTTTGAGCGAAGTTTTTTAATGTTCGGCCACAACATTTTTAATTCAGAGGCTTTAGCGACTTTGAGCCTTTGAGGTTGAGGACTTTTGCATTCAGTGTACTTTTCATGCATGGAAATCGGGAGTTTCTTTCTCTCTCTCTCTCTCTCTCTCTCTCTTTTATGAATTAATTTCATCAGGTGGATTATTAAATTGCAGCCCAACATAAAGTCTAGTACACGATAATGACTGCATTAGCGAATGTGAACGCCATTCGAAAAAAACGTTCATGCGCTCAAAAAAGCCAACGGATAGTGATTTTTCAAATCATTTGCGGTAACGGTTAATTAGAGGCAAAGATTGATCTAAGAAGTTGTCAACGTGACATTCTAGATTAATTTCACGAATTTCGAATGCACAAAACACACGACCGATGAACGATGCTCAGAGATCATCGCGACTGCTCTCCGATTTCAGTGTCTCTCGTTTTTGTTTTTCGATAATTATTTTATGTCGCTCAAAATGTGAACAAACCTCAGATAATATTATTCAAGTTCGGTTTCGACGATGATCAAGTTAGTTTTTTGCTGTGTGTGAGTGTGTGTGTGTTTGTGACAACATCACAAACTATACATTATTTTAAATGAAAACTCCGAGCCAAGAAATTAATTGGTTCTTTGTGTATTTTAAATGCCATTCGAATGTTTGTTTGTTGTTTTTCGTTGTTTCTGCGTGTGTATCGCGATGCGTCGCGACACTGCACAACGGAAATTTTATTCGAAACCAAATAAAAATGCACCACAAATATTGTGTTTTGAATGTAGTTTGCCGGTTTGATGAATTAACTTCACTAAATGTTAGAAAGAACTTGTCTTAATTCAAAATTTAAATTGTGCTGCTGAACACACACTCCACATCGGTGCATCATCAGAATTATAATCGAAGGATTTCATTTAAGTGTCTCTTAATAAGAAGAGAATCACTTTTAATGGATTGCTAACCAAATCGAAACGAATGTAAACATGAATTCAATCATTTGATGCTGTTTATGCTGCTACAATTTTGAATCATGTTCGGAAATTTGGGAGTTATTAAACCTCAGTGGATTTCATTCATGTTATTTAAGAAGATATTTGTTTACAAAAGAGATAGCTATTGTAAAAACACTTTCGGTGTGAATTCTCGAGCTGAACGCATCTTAAAGTGGCAATGATTATATGGAAATCGCGTGCTTAAGCAATTGCTTCACATTTTCCACTGTTTTTTTTTTAATTCGGTTGAAACACATGTTTTGAGTGTTTCTGTTAGAAAACGGAGTTGATTTAAGCAACGAGAAGAAATTTTTCATGGCGTACAATACAAAACATTCGGTTCTATTTTTGAGCAGCTCACTGTTTACTGCTGCTGACTGCGACAGCTTGTGAATCGATAAACAAAAACAATGATCTTGTCATGCTCATAGCAATCGACTGTTGGGCCTTAAATGAATGTTGATGTTGAGCTTACATGAATCCCAATAATCACATGGTTTAAAACAATTTCTTAAATGAATATGCTTGAACATGTGTTCCTGGTGTTCATTACACAGCCTCCACCATTTGGTGACGTTTTTACTTTGAAATTCACATTCAACATTCTTGGAATTCTAATCGTTTTTTAATTAAAATTGATTAGAATCGTCTTCATTTGAGGCAGCTCAGTGAAGTGAATGAATAAAAAACACACGTGGATTTATGAAGAATGTTCGATTTTTTGTTGTAGATTTATAAAGATCTTGTTAACGAATTTCGATGGCATCGTTATCAAACTACTTAATTAGGAATTGGCATTGATCAGGCTTGGAATTTATCCATCAAACCGTGCGAAAATGAACCTTGTTTCGTTCAATCACACTTCGATGCTTGATGTGTGTGAACAAAATCACGGCGATGCTGACGTTCGTTATGGTTTCTAGTTTCTCTTCATTTTTTATCCATCAGCCAATGAACTGGTCGAATGTGACGGACTGACACGAACGAAACAAAAAAAAACTGTAGAAAAATTAGAGAGAAACAGAGGCATGGACAACATACAATCAACAGTTGAGCATTAGAATACATTAATTACACACGATGAGAGAGCATTTAACCAAACCAAATCCATTGAAACAAAAACAAAATTATTATCGGTAATTTATTTTTGTTAATTTGGCACACAAAAACATACACATCGCTCATAAATGCTTGTTAGATGCCTGGTAAAAAAAAAGGCAAAGAGAGGAAAAAAAACATGCCAAAGTCGAACACACACACAAAATGATGAACAACAATCGAATGCGAACTTCAAGCTGAAAATCTATTATTAATTAGTTGTGCTTCTTCGGTTGATGGCGGTCATATAAAATTGCTTCGAAAATTAGCTTATGAACAAGTCTTTTGCTCTCATCTGTTGGGTGCACGCCCTGTGTAACAAATCGTTTTGCTCAGTTTGTTACGATGTGGTCATTTTTAAAGCAGCTCATTATCGAATGATGCGTGAATTTACTGACAACATAAAAAACAACTCATCATTTTAAACAAAAGCGAGTCGTGGCGATTCGCGATGGCACAAAATTCGTGTATGACTTGAAACTAAAATAATAAACGAACAAAGAAAAAATTAAGTGCGAAAATCGCTGTTGATCCTTCGATCAGCTTTTGCTTGGTGGGATAAAGTAAGTGTAAACTATTCATCGTTTCAGCGAAACGCCCCAATAAATGGAAATTTCGAGAGAAAGAAAACTGCCATTAAAAAGAAGCTTCTTCGAACTTGTGAGCCAGAAGCTCAACAACGCTCATACAAAACTCGGACATTCAATATTCCAATAATGACAAAGGAGTTTTGTGTCAAAACCGAAAAACTTTCTTTTTAAAACCACAATGCAAAACAATGAAAAGAATGCATCGACTGGAACTAAACTAAGCGAAAAGTTACACTTTTTCAAGAAATAGAAAAGAGAGCGAGAGAACTAGAGAGAGTGTGTGTGTGTGCTCTCAAATGGGAATAAAGAAAAGTTTTCACTGTTTTTGTCGTTTGGCATTGTTGACGATCGACACTTTCCCATTTTTTTCCTCGACATTTCGATTCAACTTCGGTGGGCGATGTCTTCATCGATATTCAACATATTTCAAAACATGAGTAAAATATATAAATATTTTCTAGAGAAACGATATGAATTATGTGACGGAGTGCGAAAGTTTTGTTATGGCCAATCTAAAATGTTTTGTCGTTTGCCACATGAATGCTATTGATTGTGTCGAATGGTGCGTTGGAGAGTGGTGTTTGCATGCGAATCGTATGATGCGATTCGGTTTGTCAAATGTTCATGGCCGTATATGAAATTTTATTAAAAATATGTACATTCGCATCTTCATTCCATTTCACACATCCACCATAACATATTCCCCCGATCGGCCCTTTGCAGCGATAAGTTCAACGATGGATGAACCATTTCCATGCACAAAACATCGAACAGATAAGTCTGTATGATTCCAACCAAGTCCTTTGCATGGCGAAAAGCAACGAGCAAAAAAGAACTTAAACCTCACGTCATATAAGCGGCGAGAACTGAAAAACAACGACAACGCATCAAAACTTTTTCATATTTTCTTTTTTCCGCCTTTTTCCCGTTGGAATTTTGTGTTTTTTTTTCGTTCGTTCGTTTTCGGTTCTTGGCTTTCGCATACTGAGATACTGTATTGAGGGAAATTGCTTTTAAATCGATTGAAGTGCGAAAGTTTTAACATATTCATAAAGGATTTCATTCACATCGTCGTCATCGCCGTCGTCGTTGTCGCAATTGTTATGTATCGCTCTCTCTCTGTCTCCCCGTCCCATCCAGATGCTTTCTCGGCTCCGTTTCGGATCTACAGCACGCTTTTTGCGGGGTTTCTTTTTGTGCCGCGTGTGTAAAAATATGCTGGGCGAATGTGTTCATAAAGCTCTTGTGCTGGTGAAATTTTGATTTATTTGCTTAAAGTGGCTTCGCTTAACCATACCACTCGATGTTATTTTACTTGTTTTTGTTTCCTTTTGCTCATCCACACTTTTTTGACGGCATCGTCTCTTGTTTTTGTTTTGCATAATAAAAATAAAGAAAAATTTCACTTTGGTGATTTCCTGCTTTATGTTTTAGAAATATGATGAAATATTCTCTGACGACATTTTAATGCTGATGGGACGCTCTCTATCTCTCTTTTTCATGCTCTTGCCACGGCAAAAACGAGTGAACGACATAGAAACAAACCACATATTCTTGTCGGATGAGACATTGAAAGTCTGTACTTGTAGTGCATTATCCACTTAAAGTACTCGCATACGTGAAATCATCATCATCATCACATGGCAACCAGCAGATGGCAATTACTTTGATTAAGAAGCTCACGGAAACCATTCGCCAATTTAAATTTCTTAGACGAGACGCATGGAGTAAGCATGTTATGGCTCATAGTATGAATTTCATACTCTTTACAAAGTCTATTGATTTCATTGTTTCTATTGCTTCTTTGGATTCTATTGAATCGAATGGTTACTTGGCAACTTGGAATAGTTTAATGTCAGCCTTTAAAAAGCCGAAATATTGTCGAATTGACGATCAACTTGAGCTCGAAACAATTCGCCATAATAGCTTTAGGTCAAACACCAGAGTATTTTGATCAAATTCCATGTCTAAGACCCGATAAAGATGCTTCTTTTTCACACACTGATTTTCGTTACTAAGCTCATTCTTTTATCTATTTTTATACAGGCCAAACGGTTTTTTTGTTGTTGCGCCAGCCACTTGTCGTTGTTGACTCTTTGTTAACGAAATCCTCCACAAAGTGCTTTTTGCTCGTGTTTAAACAAACATTCGGGGGCAAAAATCACGTAAAACTATGCAATAAATGTGGATTTCATTCAAATAAACATTATCCTGTATTTTATACAATCGCTTTATCTGTGTTCATCTATCTGACTTGTGGCTATGGTGATCAAATGAAGAAGATGCGCAGCAGTGTGGCTGAAACCGAGACTTGTGAAAAGATTCCATGTGCAACTTTGCAACACACAGAGCTGAACTTTTAGACGGTGTTAAATTTTCGTCGCCTGTTCATTTCTCTTGGCGAATTTTCGAATTGTTTTCTCTTATTTATTTGTTTTTTTACTATATTATATTCGGATGGTAAAAGACTTTGGATTTTGGTTTCGGAAAAAAATCATCAGTCTGGCGTCTTTTGAAGCATCTCCTCCTCTAGTTCACCAAAATCCCTGTTCTATTCGATGAATGTTGAGCGAAGAGAAAAAACACTCACCACCAAAACATACATCGATTGAAGAGCATGAAAGCAAAAATACTCTGCAAAAGGCACAAAACGCACCGAGAGCGCACATGAGAAAAGAAATCGAGGAGAGAGAGAGCGAAAAAAAACAACCAACAACAACAGCACCGAAGAATAAAACGCAAAGAGATTGAGATGTAAAGCAAAATTGATTACCAGCCATTAGTTACATGCTACATACACAATGAGAGTCATCAATTTATTTATCTTTTATAAATAGTATTACAGTTCCAGTTGTGCGTATAAATCGGCGGTGGTGCACGAGTATATATTTTTTTTCACTACTTAAGAAGTGTGTGTATTTCAGTGCTGCGTTGGTTGGTTGGTTGGTTTTTTTTTTCTCTCTTGTTTTCTCTTTGACTCTGACTCTCTTTGTCTTTCTCAACTTTCGTGACGCTAGATTTTTCCACTTGGTTTTATTTTTCGTTCTTTCTATATTTATTTGCTCTATTGTATTTTATTAACAACTCGATGATGTCGATCTTATCTCTCTGGCTCTGAAAATGTATTTGTTGTTTGAAAAGTCCACGCGTTAATGTTATGGAATTATTATCGTATTTGTTGAAATTCGATTCTTTTTGTTGTTGTTGTTGTTGTTGTTATATATTTTGTGAATAGAAAATGAGCTTCAAACGACCATCAAATCGGGCCCCGGGTACTGAGTACCAAGTATGGGGTCAGAGCCTTTTAAATTCATTCTAATTCGAATCTATTTTCCAAGAATAGGTAAAATGCGGTAATCCGTAACCACAACACAGTCCTTTTCACATGAAGAATGACGAGAAAAAAAACTGAGCATATTTCTCTTTAGTAACCATTTTCAAAGGATAAATTCATGAAATCGATTTTTCAAGATAAATTCGCTCAATTACATTCAACTGAAGCGAAAATAAAAGAGAGAAAAATAGAATGTGCGTTCGGCGATGGCAATGACGATGAAAAGCCTGTGGAATGCTGGTGACACATAAAATGAAATATAAACAAATGAGACAGAGAGAATGGTTGACAAAACAAAAGCCACGGAAAATGGAAGGAAGAATGCGATGTGTTCGGTTGCCGCAAGCATAATGTTTGTGCAGAGAGATCGAAAGAGCAAAATAACAAAAGAAACATGGCAAGATGGAAGGAGAGAGCGCGAATGTGCACCGAAAAACACAAATGAAATTAATAATCCGGAAATCATGATTTACCCTCATTAAATATTTCATCTTCAGCCGAAAATGGAAGAAAAATTGGTCTAATCGTAGATGTGTAAAATATCTGTACTGCTTTTGAGCTTGTACACTTTTCTGGATCTGGTTGTATGGAAAACAAAGCAAAAGGCCGCCCGAATGAAAGCCGAATATACGTTCGCATCGTGGCGCATTTAATGTTGAACGAAGTTGAAAAAGGGATTCGATATTTCTCGTTCGTTCGTGTGTTTTTCCTTATGCCATTTTCATTCCTTTCGATGTGGCAGTACCTCTGTCGCTACTATTTTCTTAAGCGCTGTGTTCATCTACCCGATAAAGCGCTAATTAATTATATTTTTTTCTACGCTTCGTTCAATGGCTTTTTTTCACTCTCTTTTGCTCGGTGCATTTTTCCTGTTATTGAAGCGGCACTGAAAAATGGCATTTCACACAGTAAACACACACAACGGAACCAATGAAAGAAGAAAAAAACAACAAGTAAACGACAACGGTTCATTTCAATGTTGGGATTGGTACTGCTCCTTGTGGGTTTTCAATAAAGGCGCGTTAAAAGATAAAAATTCATGTTATCGATTGGTTGTGTGCACCAAACGGTCCAGGGCCCGTATCGGAATAGGAAGTGAAATGCCTATATTTCTATTGCCTGTGATTGTGAATCACAATGTTTTATGTTGAATGTTCAACACACTATCGAGGTAACATGGAATTTCATACATTTTTCATTTAACGGCAAGACCAATATCTAAAACCGGGTTGACGAGGAGCGAGAGCGGCACAGATGAAAAAAAGAAAAGAAATCGTCCAGTTGAAGCGTAGACAATGAAACGAAAAACTTATCAACGAAATTGAAACGGAGAGATAGGGAATGAAGAAAAAGTGATGGCGCACGGTAAGCAACCAAACTCTCTGCCGAGTGGCAGAGTGCAGAGAGAGAGAGGTAGAGAGAGTAGAAAAAAAGAAACAAATTGAATGCTGCCGTACGAATAATGTGTTATTATTGTGTTTTCGACGCTGACTAATGTCCCATCTATTGTCATAGAAAAATCGTAATCGCGAACCAACTCCCTGCCTCTCTCGCATCCTCACACTCAATGGTTGCTCTCTCCGTGTGTGCACCGTTCATATACAGCGCATTGCGTACTCTCCTCGTGAATTTCGTGTTTGCAATGAAAAATTGCGGTTCAACTGTGCAGAGACTTCCCTTTTTTTTGCGCAAACAGATAAGTTTTCGTTTGCCATTGCCATTGTGGTACCCACTCAGGTTTTGAGAAGCAAGAAGCGATTCGTATGATGGAAAAAGTTGACTGAGAGATGGAGAGCTTTGTACATTTATTTTCACTCGCTTGAGATGCCAGTTTCTTTGAACATATTTTTATTTTGTAAATATTTTTATCTCAAACAATCTATTACCGCAAAGATCGAATGTGGACAATTTTGTTGTTGTTTTTTTACCTTTCTCATTGCGCTTGTGTCATTTAATTAGCCGGTTATATTTGATTTTCGAATCGCATGTTTGATGATTGAGAAATCACGTTTCAATGGAATGTTTGGCAATTGTTTGTTGTTTAGCAAATTACAAATCATTTTATTGCATGAAAATGATTAGTTTGAAACGACCTTTGAACCAAATACTACGTAATACCCAATTCATGAATATGCAATGCAATTCGAAATCACTGGATTTTATCATCGTGAAACATGTAAGAAAGTTAAAAGGATACGGAAAAAAGGGAAAATATACACTTTCATTTGAATTTGCACAGCAAAACGAATGGGGCTAGCGTATTTTAAGCAGCTAAAGATGTGTCAGCGAAACGAGCCACTTGTTGCATTTATTTGTTGAACGTTGCAAAATTTATGGCCACCATGTTACAATATACACACCAAAACACCACTTATATACGATGAGTTTCGTTTAAATGGTTGGTTTTAGAAGAAAAAAAAATGCGCCAAAATTGATATCTTGTCGCTTGAAATGCAAAGCAGCTCTTGTAAATGTTGAAAATATTCCACACATTTAGCATTTTTGTGTTTTCCTTTTCGGTCCACAATTTGAAAGGCTTTCTCCAAATATGTGGACTTTTGAATATTCCCTTAAATAATTAAATCAGTACTAAAAAAAGGCATTTCACTAAAAATCACAAAGTTGCGCGAATTTACTTCAAAGATGCACACACAACAAATTTGTTTTACAAAAATAGAGCAAAAATTGGTCGGTTTCGAAAGTGAAGAAACGGCAAACGAAAACGAAAGAAGAAAAGAAACCGTATCGAATGGTAAATGTTTGAAAAATGTGAAGCAGCAGGAGCTGATCTAGCAGTAAAAAAATAGAGCAAATCGGTTGGTCTTGCTGTTTTCTTTTCTCTTGCCTCTGATTGTGTGAATAATGTAAAGAAATTTTCTTCTGAATCTGTGTCGTTTTTATTTCTTCTCGCAAACAATGGCAATGAACACTGCACGATATGACTTTCACAGTGCAGCAGAAATCGATTCTAATTAGATTGTGTGCAATTGTCTTGTTTATTCAAATATGCCTTGAAATGGAGCCGGTTGATTTACTTACCAAACTGACTTCGCATCCATGGATAGAGCGGTGAGGGTAGCGATCCTTGTGTGTTTTGGCTATTTGATGGTGGTTGCTGTTGACCTTGATGCATTTGTGCAGTCTGCTGATGCATCATACTTTGCGGTGTTCCAACAGGCGGCACATTTCCCGTTTGTGTGTACATTCCCATGTGCTGATTTTGATGAACCTGTAAAATGGAAAGCACGTTGAATTTGTGGAATGAATTTCGATGGGTGGAATTATTCGTCAGGTCAAACAGCGTTAATTGTTTAATACTTACATTGATTTGGCTTTGTGCATGTGCCATATGATGAGGTATTGTCATTTGAGTATTCATGTGATGTCCCATTTGCTCGAGCGGCGGTGAGCTACCCTCAAGCCCGCCAATTCCACCAACGGCTGCTTGCAGCTTACAGCTGGCATACACAACGGGCTGTTGCTGTTGTTGGGTTGCATTGGTCATTTGTGTGCCATTTGGTTGTTGCTGCATACCAACTTGACTCGACGGGCTGTCCGGCCGTGAGAATGTTGGATCAAGATTTTGATTGTAATAGCCCATTCGATCGTATGGTGGAAACCTTGGATATGGTGGCATATTAGTTTGATTTGGGTTTTGACTGTAATGATGCATTTGTTGGCTCGCATCCAAATGATCACCGTTCGGATAGTGGCCATGCATGTCTGAACCCATGTACGAGTTAGAAAAGTATGAAGTCATGCTTTCGCAATTATTTGTACTCATTGTCATTTTGTTTATGTATGTTTTTGTGTTGTTATTTCTTAAATGTTTCGATTGTTTTCTCTCCTTGTTTTAGACGATGATAGAATTTAAACTCTTTAAAGCTCTTTTCTCTTTCAATCCAACAAAAAAAAATGCTTCAGCTGCTTTATTCTTACAAATTGTCGGTCGCTTTACGTATTACATACGGATTACTTTTTTGTGTGTGTGTGTTTGCAATCTAAATGTGTCACACTATTTTGAGGAGGCGATAAACTTTTTGTTGCTTTAGTTTCTGGTAACAAATCTAGAATTAAAAAAAAAATGAAATGTAAACACAAAAAATTCAATTAGTTCACTATTTTGAAATTCACTAAAATTATTACAAACTAACAACCGAACCAACAACAACAACAAAAACACGATGTAATCGCTGCTTTAGTGTTAAATCAGTGTAGAAAGTAGCGGAATATATAGGTTAACTAAATCACAATGCACATACAAACAACGTGTGGCTGGGTCAACGCAATTAATTTATTATCAACAATTATAAAGCGAGACATGCCAATTATCACATTGCCGCTTCGATGCCGTCAATATTCTCTCACATGCAACGCAAGGCATTTTTTGGCGCCAGAAAATTATCACTTATCGCCACTTTCATTTTACTATTTGCCCTCGAAATTGGCTTCAACCGAATAGATTATCCTATCGATGAGCTCGACATTTGACACACGAATAATTGCTTTCTATTACTTTATGTTACTATTTAATTTGTTACGCGATAAAAAGTGTTTCCAATGGAATTAGTTTTTTTTTCTTCTTCAAATTAAATGGTATTTAGTGGATTATCCATTTTTGATTTCAGCTCGAGGAAAATTTTGCCATTTTATTTTTTGAATGGATTCTTTGGATCTGGGTTCTGTTATCGTTAAAGTGCGAACATCAACTAATCTCAACAAAGAGTTGATGCGAGTATTCACTTTTGTTTAAAATTAAAGAATTTTTGGCATAAAAATGGTTTGGTTTCATCTGGTGTTGATTAGGCATTTCATCAGCTCACAACGCAACAATATTGCAAAAAAGGTCAGAGCCGCAAATATGACAGAGTGACATCTTTAATCTAGCAAATCGTTAAAAATCGCTTTATATAAACGGATCGCATTTGAAATGTTGTTCCGACTCATCAAAAACAGTTTTTTATTAATTTATCAAATTCAAAAAATGACAGACGAAAATATGTCAAGTTGGTTGAGGTTCTGCTTTTCCAACATTTGTATAAGTAAAAGAGTCGACGCAATCATTTGATTCATTCTTTTAAAAAAAATATATATATAAATGTGTTAAAAGTATTGAATCCATCGAACCAAATGAATACATTCGGTAGAAGTTTTAATTTTCATGACAAGAGAAAAACTTTTGAAAATCAACGAATTTGTTGATTTTAGATTCGTTGAGCCATTTCGAAAATCTCTTTACCAATCAGCCGAATCGAATAAATTCCTTATCGTTAAGCTGAGCTTGCACAAATTTTCATCTGAAAGAAAACTATCTGCCAGTTGGGAAAATCCATTAATTACAAGTTCTTAGTTGTTTTTTTTTTCAAATAGAGGAGACGAAAGCAGACAGGGGAAAATATCCGAATGAAAGAGATGGAAAAATTCAAACGCCTTTTAAATGAGCGTCATTGAGAATATATCGATAACTAATGGTAAGGTGTAGTTATGCTGGTTTGTTGTTTCATTGATTCATTAATTTTATCCGTGTCACCTCCACGAGTAACACAAACTAAACACATATCGCATAGCGTTCGCCTGGCTGCAGCATCACTGTGCACAGAGTCGAAATGACGGTGGCAAACACAGAGTGAAACATACAAAAGCGGCAAAAAAAAGCAGCAACAACACCGAGAGAGTGCCAGACTAACAGAAGACAAACGAAGTGAAATGAACAAGAGAGATGGAGAGAAAAAAAAACTTTTTCTCCATTGGTTGGCAGGTTTTCGGTTTGCTTTTCACGGATGAATATACAATTTGGTCGATAGTTTATATGGGAGTTTTATGGATAGAGTCGAACGCGTCTTGAACACATTCTCGCAAAAACCGAAAAACGCCGAGAAAAACATTAAAAACTTTTTTTTCTCGTAGCGCTGCATTCGTTCAACGACAACAAACCAAACTCCGAGTCGCATCTCTCTTTTTCTCGATGAAAAGAGCTAGCATACAATCCCATTTGATTCGTTCATAAGACAAAAAAAAAGTGGAAGCTAGGCGAAGAGAGTGAGAATAGTCGGCTACAACAATGAACAAATATGCGATGAGCGCAAAGCGTTACTACTCCACTTTTTTTTAGCTGCTGCCAACAAAAGATATCGGAAATTTTCAACGCCATTCCATGCTCAACGACTCGGCAGTATATTGATTTCACATGAGTATCGGTTTCGTTTGTTTGTGAATCTCTAGACTTTTCAAATTCATACAATTCTCTTCTATTTTTTTTTTTTTTTTTTGGTTCAACTCGTTTGGCTGAATGCAAGAGTGAAAAAAACGACGGGTGTGAGATTTGTGCTTCAAAAAAAATATGTTTGGCCAAAGTGAATTGTGGATGGTGAACCTAGAGCCAAAGCATAGAATTGAATTAGCATGATAACAGTCATTTTACTCGTATCTCGGCAAATCATGCACAATGTGTGCGCGCCATTCAACTTGCAATTACCAATCATTGCTTGTTATGGCTGGTGGTGGCATTGGCGTTGGCGTTGGTGGCTATGGTGATGCATTTGTTTTTGAACCGACGACTTTCGCGTTCGTCCCATCTAAGCGTCGACATTGACAGTCATATATTTTCATAGAAAAACAACTTTTTTTTTCTCGCTCTCTCTCTCTCTCTCAATTTCTTTTATCATTTGTTCTCTCTCTGCGGCTCTATGGTTCTCTCTAGTTCGATTGTTTACTTCTGTTATCTCAGACCTAAAACTAGCGACGCGAATACATTTTGTGCAATTGTATTTGGGTGTATTTTTTTCTGCTGCTGCCGCGCTGAAATTGGCAAAATGACTCGAGGGTTACATACATCATCATCGAAGCACACGTTACGACATTGCCGAGCGCTCAACAGAACAACAACAACAACAACAACAACAACAACAACAAAACAGCACATACATTCGGATATCATATGCGATGTATGTGCAATGACGATTCCGCCTGTCTACGATTTTCAACGACAGCGCAACGCTTTGCAATGACTCTTTCTCTAGCCCACCACTGTTCTGTGCCCCGTGCACAAATGAAAAAATAAAAATAAAAAAAAACAACAACCAAAAAATGATATGTGGTCTTCATTCCGCTGGGATGTTTGCACATACTCTTTCGCATCTCACACTCTGGTTCGCTCCCAGAGTTCCGATTTGCAACGATGAGCAAATGAACGGGAGAGAAAGATCATAAATTGAAAATGAACAGTTTGTGATATGTTCATGCATATGGAAAAACAAACCAAGCAAAAGAGATAACAATTCCTGCTGCTAACCCATCTCCCCCTTTCTCTCTCTCTCTCTCGCATTTGCTGTCTCTCTTGACAAACACAACATGGAAAAAAGCTCCCTGATAACAAATCTAACTTTCGATGAATGCAATGCCACCGCATTTTTCTCTCTTTCTGCGCTTTTTTTCTGCCTCTTGTCATATTCATTTCAATATATTCGAATGCAATCAAGTTATTACAATGCCAAATCAGTTCTAAGCTAATTTTTAGTCGACATAACTATCGAGCAAGCAAACAATACGTGATGTTTCCATTTTATCCTCGGCTTTTTGTTGTAGCTTTTTAGAATGTCCAATTGGATATTTAGTACAAAAAGAACAAAACAGCCTGAATGTAGGCAATGAGTTGTTTTTTTCTCGTGGTTCTTTGTTCTAAAATGGTATTCCATGTCTTCGATGGTTAAACGTACCAAACAAACTACCTCAAACTTGCCACATAAGCTTCGATGAATTGGAGGAAAATTCGATTTGAATAAAATGAAAACATGCCACTTCATTGTGAAAAGCAAAACTTTCACACCAACGAACAGAATATATTATGTGTGCATGACGAAGGCAAGACCCTTTGAAGCTTCATGGAGAACGTTTACATAGACGCTCGATAAAATGGTTTGGAGGAGAAAATCCTATATTATTCAGTTGTTATTCACTCTGTGATGGCAGTGACACCTGTTATATATCGGATTAACTAATTCGATGCGGCCGCCGAAAATTACGGTCGATACCATCGTCTTAACTCATGTTAATTGAGTGCAGAGTATTTAATGTTTGTTTTTATTTATTTTAAACTCAAAAGTTTGGTAATTTATGGATTTTATGCTTTGTTCTTTATAGAGAAGTGCTTTGTTTAGCCAATGACCAGCCGATCGACTCATATACGAAGTTCTTTAACATGAAATTGAATTGAAAGTTTCATTTAATTTCAAAGTATGAATGTTTTGGATTTGTTATGTCTTTTCATGGATAAAGTCGAAAATTTCTGTCATTTGGAAAATAAATTCCAACGTCACTCAAAAGAATTTCTTAAGACACACAAACAAATAAAATTGCATCTTCAAGGTCATTGATAAAACGGATAAAGAGTGAAGAATATCATATAGTTTTGAGTAGTCGACTAAAAAAGTTCAAAGCCGCACAACAAATCAAAATTAAGTTTTATTGCAACAGATGACGTACGTGTGGCGCACACCTATTGATAGTTTTTATGTGTGTTAGTGAGCAAACAAATTAAGACTTTGCCTGTGTATTTAGTTGTTTCGTCTCTTTTTCGCCGGTGTCAGTGTATTGAACACTACTATTGAAAGTGGCCAATCTGTTTTATGTGTGTGTTTATTTTTTTGGTTTTTGTTATGGTCTGTCTGTGTGTATCGAGTTGAGTACGAAACAGCTGCGGCGGGTGGCGAATATGACAGTACATCGAAATGATGATGTATGTAAAGGAAATTTTGTGATGGCAAAATAGTGAAATGTGAAATCGAATCGCAGAGAAGAGGAAAAAAGGGGGCGGTCATTCATCAAAATGGCTGAGAGAGTGAGAGATCAACGTTCAATCAACTGAACACATTGTATATTGTGTGTTTGTGTGTTGTGTATTTTATTTACGCATCACATTCTTGTGCCACACTCATTTTTTTGTCTGCACTCTATTGCATTTTTACGATTTGTCGTATGCACTTTGATGTTTTTGTTGTTGGATTCCATTTTAATTTGTTTTTTGTTCGTTTTCTTTTTCTTTTTCTCGTCTCTTGTTTTTTTTTTCATTCTTGTCATTGAGATTCTTATCGAAAAAAACACACTTTTGAATTTTGTTGGATGCCGATTTTTTTTTCTCGCCACATTTAATGGTACGGCATACACTTGCAATTAAACAAAAGGTAACGATTAAAATACCATTTACCACACACGAAACGCAAAAATTAACCAAAGTGATTGATTATGTTTCAGCACGTGTCACATTTTATAATGTTCAGCCTCCTTTTTTTGGTATCTTTTGAATTTCTTATGCGCTCATTTTGATACTTATTTGGTCTTAGATCGTAATTTTCGTATATGGAATTAAGTGGTTGCAGTAGCACTTAATTTATTTGACATTTTCGAAATGCTTTTACGGTGGTTCGATTATCGGTTTGTTGATTGAGTTTTTGTCCATATTGTAATGGAGAGATAACGATTGGATTAAATGCCAATAAATTCAATCTTAAATCGCATTTTCCATCACTGCGAGCACTCATTGTGTGCACAGCGGGCAGTTTGGATAAATATTCAGTTTACTATTCGGTTGGAAGGCGATTTGTTGATTTCAACACGCTCTGAACAGTGTTGAGCATTTTGACCCATGAACCAAATGAGATTTGACTATTTTTGCCAGTATTATATTTACAAAGAAATGGAAACATGTTTAAAATTGCAAAAAATACACTTTCAAACCTGCTTCATTCACAAGAAATCGGGTAAAAAAAAATTCATTCACTTGAATTAACACATTTTGTACGACACAGAATGATCTGTTGAACTCAGCAAAAAAGAATCACACCAAAATCACAACGCAAACTCATTTCTGCGGAAAAAAAAACATATTTTCATAATGAAGAAGGCTAAAAATACAAAACGATTTATGCCATTTTTTAGTTGGACATTTTAACAAATACTCGAAACCTTTGATCACCCAACGAAAATACGATCATTTCACTGTATGCAGTTAATGCGCTCATTTTACCGACGGCATTTTGATGATCTTGTTTTGTTTATTTTGCAAGGGTTTTTTTGCGACTTGTGAACGATCTTTTTGGTGCCTATTTATATGGTTTTATGACGCAACCGAATTTACAATGAACAAAAATGATGCAATTTGTGTGTAACATTTGTCACGTTGTTGATGGGGCGATTTGCACCGAGGAAATGTGCCATTGATCATTAGTTAACGATGAATCAAAAAATTCAAATGGAAACATGTGTTGTTCTTTACCGTTTTTGGGCAAGGCGTTTACAGCAAAACCTAGTTTAAATGAGCTGATCGAAATTTTTACCTGCAAAAAGACAGAAAAATTCATTAGAATTTGCATATCATTGTATAGGGAATCTATTGTATAATTTAAAACTAATAAAAAATGGTTTGTTTATAATTATATTTTAAGACAAATAAATGAATGATTTTAAAAAAAAAAGTGGGAAATAAAATTGGATTATTGATCGCCTGAACGTGTCAAAGCGACTCATCAAAACAGTAAATTTATTAAAACATTTTAGTTAAAATGCGTTGTGGCATCGTGAAAATTGTTTTTAATTTATCAACTTCTTGACGGCAAACAAACATGTTTTGCCACATTTGTAAAATTTATGTACTGCATTCTGGTTGGTGCGGTCAACGGGCAGTAAAATTTATTCGCATTGTAATTTTGTATGCCATAAAGAGCATCATGTGGAATTACACACCAAGAGTTACAAGTGAAAATACTCAGGTGGATTAAAACGCATTTCTTTGGTTAAAAACTGCAAACTCAGTGAGAATGTGGTTTACGTCAACAATTTCGTCTCGTAAACTGACATGAAATCATTGTGGAATACAGAAGATGATGATCGGTATTCGAGTTGATCAGACAATTGAACGCCAGACGGTGAAATTCTGCTGGGAATGAATGTTCAAAATGCAACTCTGCACAGACTCAGAGTCATAACAATAATATATTGTAATAAAAATTGAAAACCCAAACTCTCCGACATATTGGCTCGATGCGGCTGATGAATGACTCTCATCCGTTTGCAACGGTTCAACATGTAAACGCGTAACGTAACAACATCATCTAAACAACAATATAAAGTCAAGTAAAACAAGACAAACAAAAAAAACCGATACTCTTCGTTCGTCTCTTGATGCCATCGGAATAAATCCATGGATGATTTTTATGTATGAAATTGTATGAGTTGTAATCGACTTTTTGGTCGAATTTGTACGGCAACCGACCGATGTGTGCGTCTTCAAGCTTTTTGAGTCGTCAACAGAATATAGTAAATAATTCAAAATGTGATTGGAATATAAATGAAGTGAATTCGCGCATCCGCACTGCTGAAAAAAAAGTGTGCTGGAGTTATTTTGCACAACAACAGAAAATGCACAGTGAGGAAACGAGTCGCGTATGAAATGATCCAAAAAATGTGCGCAATTGAAGAGAGTCGATGTTGTGTCTGTGTGTATGGAATAAGCGTTTACATTATCACGATTCGCAAGCGAATGCGATCACATGCAATGGCCAAGAATGAGACTCGACACCAGTTCAATAACAACAACAACAACAACAAACCAGACCAAAGAGCTGAACTGTAAGCTTCACTTGAAAGAAGAAAAAAAAATCTGTGGAAATTGTAATCGACGATGCGAACAGGTTGTTGTCAATATTATGGATCGGAATTTGTTGTTATTCCTTTTGCCCGTTCCATCGGGCCCTGGTTGATTGTTGATATTGAATTTGTGAACGTGGTGTCGACGCGCCGTATGCCAAAATGCACGGCTGTTAAAATTGACACACATAAAAATGTCAGAATTAGTAATGCTGGCAGCGTGACAACGCCACAGTCCATATTCAACATTTTCCGCGTAACAATTCAATTAACGTTTGGAAAAATATTTTCCATTTAAAATGCTTTTGCGTTTCGATTTTTCTACACACAAAACACTCACTCGATTCTCTGTTGTTGTTGTTGTTGCTGCTGTTGTTTTTTAGTTTTTACGCGTTTTGCACGCGTATTCCCGTACAATTTTGTTGTATCTTTGCAACGTGGACGAGCTAAAGCATCGCGTTTGGTATGCAATCAATGTGAATTGAATATGTGCATTTATTTGCAAATGATAATGGCTAAAATGGTTGCTGGTTTTTTTTCTTCTCTCCATTTAGAATCAGTAGAAAAAAACCAAGCATATTAACTCACAAATTCATACGCAATGGAATCTCAGATGCGAGTGAGATGTGCATGCTAACATTTTGGCATATCATCCATAATAATAACTTCATTTAGTCCATATTCAGCATAAATATGAGCAATGAGCATTAGGTTGTGTGTGTTTACTGCTTTTTCATCCGATTGGTAAATAGATTCAGTGCTAAGATCGACATTTTTTCACTTTTCCATCACTTTTTTTTTAAAATTCCGTTTTGACTTATTTTCCGAGAATGTGACGAGAGAGAAAAAAAATGGACGGCATTTAAATAACAATTAAAAATGTTAATTTGGTGATTGTGTGTTGATTTTCGTGCAACATGTGTTGCCATGTGGTCTATGGAGGGCTTGAGAAATGTACATTTCCACTCGACGAAACCATTCAGCTGTTTATTTGCTTTTGTGTTCACTCGTTTTCACGTAATGAACACTGAATACAATGGCCGAAATAGAAAACCATTTCGAAACCAGCTGCCATTTGGACAGTGGTGCTCTATTCTTCGATTCCCTAATGAGAAACGATGAGGAGGACGCCTTGCACTCGATTTAACACATCTCCTCCCTTTTCGAAAACATTTGGAAATGGAAAATGTGTTGTTGTATTTCGAAATTTATTCAAATAATGAAATAAAAAAGAAGGGAAAAAAATTCCATTTGAATGCAAATTGATTGATCAAAAAATAGCCAAGTTGAAGTTGGTGTTCGCTTCGCAATGAGCAATCAAATCGTTTAAATAAGAGTTTCACTAGGCCATTCCAATTAACGATTTATCAACAAAAAAAATACAACATTATCACTGAACAACATTTTGTATTTTTATTTTCATAATAGAAGCTTGGCCGATACTTATCACTGTTTCATTTTAAATAAAGTGTTCAATAAAATGCCGACAGCAAACACTTGCCCACAGCCGAGAGCAATATTCGATGCGAGAACGGCCGTCGCCGTCGCTTGCTCTCATTCAAATTTATTTCAATTTAATTCAATAATCATATTCCATCAACATTATCATACATGGAACACGTTATTTATGATTGTCCAATGCGCTCTCAATGTCTGTATGGTTATGGCTTTGAATTTGGTTTTTTGCAAATATGTGAGCAACGACAAAACAAAACAAAAAACGAATGGAATTTGTTGGTGTATGCGACAGGCAATCTCCTGCCTTGTCCCTCTATCGCTCTATCTATCAACATTGTGCTGGCAAAATGCGCTTAACATCCACACCAGAAGCGACGACGACATTAAATTTTTTTTTATACTGAATTATAAATTCAGAGCATCAAAGTTTGTTTTAATGAAAACATCGCGTTTTCAGCATCGCTCCAAGTCGCTGTCTGCATGTGTATCGAATATAAGCATTTTAAAAACAAGTACATCGCATACATTGCTACCGAGACTGCACAAAAAAAACAGTGAAGGCAAAAATTGTATCGCCTAATAAACTCATCGGCTCGAAACCAATGTGCACAAAGATTATGATGCATTAAAATGAAATGCATAGGGAAAATTAATATTTTTCATTTGGCGAGATAGAGAGAGTGGCATTTTTGTTGCTATCATGTTTCGAAAAATGGTCAAACGAGTGCGAGAGGGAGGCCAAAAGTGACAAGTGCTCGCGCATGAAAATGATGCATCATTTGCATAAATGCATTTTAGCGGAAACATTTTTAACTAGTTGCAAATGGTTATGAGGCGACCCATTCTAATGTTTAACATGCTCAAAATGTTTAACAGATAATAAAATTGTGACCAATTTAGCCAGAAACAGAATGTTTGACGGTGTTCATTCATTCAACCATTTCAGCACTCAATTCGGTCGAGAAATTAAATGTTTGCTACTTTTTTTTTGTATTCATCACCGGAAAAATTTCACATGAAAAAGAAAAATGTCGACGTTTTTTTTGATTTAATATTTTAAAATTAATGAATTTTTGCAATTTTACCGCATTCATTCAAACGAATCGATCTTTCATATTTTTGGTTTTTTTTTAATCATTTTAATTATTTCAAAAATAATAAAAGATTGAACAAAATATACATTTTATATATTTTTCCGTACAATTTTTTGTTTGTTTCTATAGTGATATAAAAAAAAACCGGCGGAAGCATAATGCTGCTATCAATGCTCATGATAAATGGAATGTAAAGTCAAAAGTGATTACAGCAATCGATTAATCCGCTGCAAAATACTGCACAATTTGACAATTACCTTTTTGTTATCAATTAAAATATCCACTTGAATTGTTCGCGTTTTTTTTTTGTTTTGTTTTTGTTTTAAACAGCCTTTTCAATATCGCAACAAAAACGAAAAAAAAAACTGGTGTCTGAATGGAATAGTTTGTTTGGGTGGAAAAATGCGCATAAACAAAAAACACCAGAACCAATTCACACACATGCGATGCGATGCGATGCGTTTAAAATACGTAATGTTAATGATAATGAAAATGAAAAATGATTAAAATGGTGTTAAATAATAATTGTATAATTAAAATGCAAATAATTGCTTCACAGCCACACCAGCGGTCGAACACACACAGAGAAATACAGACACTCTTTTTTCTTACTCTGTTTTATTGGTTGCGGTAAGGAAAAAAAACAACTGCGCGCTGCGATATCGAAAGAAGATTTATTGCAAAATGCATTCCATTCTCGTTTACAACACATATAGAGATGCCATGTGACACTGATTTGTTTGAAGCGCTAGTTTTTTCACGCTGTTGTTTTTTTTGCACAACCATTTTTTTGTGTTTTGCCATTGTTTGCAATCGTTCGGCTATTGTTGTAACATTTACAACTATTTTGTTTGAATATTAATGATAAAAGCAGTAGCATTTGCCAAAGTAAAACGCAAATAAGAATAACAATAAAATAGAGCCGATTGAATTGATAGCAAAAAGAACAAGAAGTATAAAAAAAAATAGCAGATTGCGCATTGAAAATAAAATCAACACATGAACGGTTGAAAAATGGATTTTTTTTTATGTGGCTCTTGAAACGATCGAACCGAATACACAAACGTTTTGCCGCAAAACATTTGCGGCAAATTCATGTGAGCAAATTTCGAAACTGATTTTGTTTTGTTTACTGTTATGATTCAGTTTTCATTGTTCCGTTGGAGTGTTTTGTGAACGAACGATGTGCATTTTATATGGGTTTCTGCGATTTTTGCCAAATTAATAATAGATTAACACCGCATCACTGTGCAAACGAACAACAGAAAAACTAAAACAAACGCGCAAATTTACATTTTATCAATGAGATCGATCATCGTAGATCGTTATGCATTTTAATTGCACATTGATACACAAACCTAAGCACTTGACTATTTTTTTTCTTCTTCTTCGTTTTAATTGTGCCTCTTGAAATGCTACTACCGCATGCACCATCAAATGTATCAAGCAAAGCACACTGTGTAAGTAAAACACCTCATAAGAATATTAGGTATTCATTGCGCGGCAACAAAGTAGTTTTCAATTTTGTTTTGTTTTGTTGTGACGTTTAGTTTTTTTTCCTCTCTCTCGGTTCTCGTTTAATTCGATTCTGTTCTGTTCTGTTCTGTGTTCGATATGTTAAATGGCTTGCCGTATGGCCTGAGTCTGGTGGCGTGTTGCGTTTATCGCTATTGCGGCGCACTTAAACGTTTAAATTGCATGTACGAATTATTACGGCATTGGATGATGATGAATAATGGATTCAATTTTTCTTTCACTTTGACTATATTTTCTGTTGACCATTGCGTCCACTATGTCTCTACCGTTCAGCTAGAATACTTAATTGGGCTGTGTGAGTACTATTTATTTATTTATTTTTATTTTTATTTTTCAGTTCTTTTCTTTTTGTTCATGCATTTCTTTTCTTGCTTCTTTACGCGCCCGCATTGCCACCACTTTGCGCTCCCATATCACAATGGCAAATTAATTTACAATAACAATTACTCTGCATTAATGTTCAATGTAAGAAATAATGTGTGATTGTAATGAATGTGCACGGTGCATTTCGCGGTCGCAAAACAGTCCACATATGTGAGCCACAAATCGAGCCGTTTTCAAGCAGCTCCATGCATATGCGATGCGATGTGAGTAATTGATGGCTGCACTACTTCTGTATTCGCCATAACAAATTCATAATTTCCTTCTTTTTGTTCCTCTGTTTCTTGGTTTCGTCTTATTCACATTTCAATGTGATTCACTTCATACAAAATTCGTCTCACTCATAGGCTCTCGTTCCCTTGTTTGATATCACAAAATACCTGCGATATATATTTTGCCAAATGCAATTGCCAGTGTTAATGTGCGGTGTATTTATACGATGCGCTCGCGCTGACTGCGCGTAATGAATTGTGTGTGTGTATGGAGAAAGAGCGAGAGAGAGAGAGAGAGAGAGAGAGAGAGAGAGAGAGAGAGAGAGAGAGAGAGAGAGAGAGAGAGAGAGAGAGAGAGAGAGAGAGAAATGTGTGTTTGCGCGCCGCACATAACTTATGCATACGAATAATAAATATTAAATCCGTAAATATAAGTTAGTAAGATGTTCTGCGGCGCATAACATTAATAATAGCAACAATTATACAATTAATAAATCATAAAAATTATAATTATGGTTAACAATGAACTGCACATACACACGGGAGACCAAGGAGACCAAAAGAGCAACAAAGAACGAATTTGTCGGCAAACCAAAGTGGTCCGGGCTCAGGTGCATTCAGATGAGCAACGTTCCAATCGAGACAATTACACTTTAAACAAATTAATGTGCATTTTATTCACCTTTTATGAAGTGTTGACGATTTTTTCGCCGGTTTCTTTTTTTGTGACGACTTTTTTTTCTTGTACGAATGATACTTTTCCTCACACATATTTAAATATAATAGCGATTGCCTTGAAATTTGAATCTTGAATATTAAAACGGCTTTTGTATGGAAGAGTGTGAATGAAAAACAGTCGAATTCGATAATGGCTGTGGAAATTTCGAGAGTTTTAAGAGACTCTTCCCCTTCTTTGCGTTTCGTGTTTCCCGTGCATTGGATTCGAAGAAGACATATGCAACTAAATTATAGGTTCGACGTCATGTCTAAATGCGAATCGCGTACACGAGGAACATAGGCCCCGGCTTAGATCAGTACAGAAACACAGCAAAATGAGCTAGATATTGAGGGCGAACGGAGTGCGATGTGTAATAACATACAACATGGAACGAATGATGAACGCAGTATAAATGAAATGATCTGCCTGCAGAGAGTGCAAACGGTTAAGCCGGAGATTTTCTGATTGGATAAAGGCCTTAATTATATGGTTGGTGAGAAACTGAACATGTGTTCGATTTTGTTCATGAAAACAAAAAAGAAACTGACGTTTGTGTTTTTTTTTATTCTCTTCTCTTGAATAACCATCCTTAATATTCAAGCACTCAAAAGGCAAAACGAACAAATTAAAGAATCGAAACTAAAAAGAAAACATTTGTTTCGAAAATATCATTTGAAAAATTCAAAATGAATGCTAGGTTTTTTTATACTATAGAATTTTGAACATTGAACATTGAAAATTGAAATTTAAACAGCCGCTTATTTTCAGAACAATTTAAAACTATTTAAAAACTTCCAAAATATTCCATTTACAAAGTAATTTAAAAAAAAAAGCCAAAGATTTCCGTTTCAAAATCCGTTTTATGTGATTATTTAAATTTTTTGTTATTTTCAATGCACACACACACCGTTGATAGCGGTTATATGATGAGAATGAGCATGGAAAAAAAAACAGCCAGCCAAATGCTTGAATAAATTGAATGGAGAGAAAAAAAATAAAAACACAAAAGTTGTACATCAGCTAATAAAATCAAGTGAATTCGTAAATGAAGAAGAGAGAAAAGACAATGATCGTGTGTATTGCTAATGAGTCTGTGTGATTGTCTGACGCGCTCTTACAAGCTCAGCCCGTCCAATTCCGCACAGTAAATAATAAAATCAGAAACACACAAACCCAAAAAGCGGCATCGCCAGAGCATCGAGCACCGTGAGCACAGTTAGCACACAAAGAATGCGCTTTTGGTTTGTCAGTGAACACACGCTCATCGAGCCGATACACATCTTTCTCTCGGTGCTCTCATTGTGCCTGAGCCACGTTATGCAATGTTAATATTCACTGGATTTGGTAATTTATACCGAAAAAATGTAAATGCTTTTGTAATCATTTGTCGGCTTGGAAAATGCCTGAATATTAACCAACTGCACTCTTAATTTCTGTGTCTTTTGCTCTGGCTCTCTGGTGGAATCAAACCAAAAACCAAAGTGAACAGAGCGCGCGTATGTGTGCTCATAAATTATGTGGTTGTTGTGTTGGATTGCCAACAACAATTAAAAAGAATGAAAATATCTAGTAAGAAAATTTACAATGAACCAAACCGACTAAAAAAACACACAGAACCGAGCGACAAGCAACGGATATCTTCTTCATTTACACACCACCGTGGATCGCGTCTGCAACAAACCACCAAATGTATGAAATCATTTCGACCAATGCAGCCACACAAATGCATAAATTGAAAGCGAAAAGAAAAACTCACACACAAACAAACAAAAAAAACCCAAAACGATGCAAGTGCAAATGAAAATAAAAATACAATTTGTGTAAAGTGAAAAGAATCGTTGTCCCGGCGCAACAACAGCGACAACAACAACTACAAACGAAAAAAAAATTAACGATGAACGATGCGCATTCTTTGCGCTGTTTTGTATTTTTGTTTTGCAAAACTTGGTTGACTCATTTGTTGTTGTAAGTTTTCTTTGAATGATAACCAGACCGAAATGTCGAAATGCATTGTTGCATTTTCATTCTCTTCTGGTTTATTTCGATGATAAACGGCCACTTCCTTCGTATTTATTCATTCGTGTGCCATCGAAAATGTGTGTTTGCAATTGCTCCGAAACAAAAAGAAGAAGAAGATGAAGGAGTGGAAGAGACTGGATTTTGCGTACGCATCGCATAATCATCTGCAATCAGAATCCGTGTAAAAGACTAAGCAAATGCTGAACGCCGATCGAAAAACCAACTGAGACGATGAAAATACAGCAAATGCTTAAATCGCTATCAAATCGAATGTGTGCTAAATCGGCTTGTTTCGGTTGAAGCTTGCGTGACTTGTGTCTCGCACGTTTATTTCTTCGTTTCATTCAATATTCTGTTCTGTTTCTCTGTCTATTCCTCTGGTTTGCTTACGGTTTTTCAGCCGCTTTTTTTTAATGAATCCAATATCGAAACAAACAGCAAATTGTGAGTGCTCTGTTCATGTCATAGTTTTAACCATTAGTCATGTGATGTTGGTGTTTGTATAAAATTCAATTTTCGAGTTTCCTACGCCCGACTCAACTCGATTTCGAAAAATTCAGTCCATTCGGTCGCATATCGTTTTACGATCAAACACTCGAAAAAAAAACAACATATATAGGTAAATGGGTTTGGTTGAAGTGAAACTGAATTCGTTTCAGTTTTGCATAAATAAAATATATTGCAGCGTCGTCATTCCACGTGTGTTTACTGAAGAACCCATTTTTAAAATTAGAAAAATAAAAGAAACAGCGGCAAGAGAAAGAGATTCAAACGTATAACAAAAAAGAGCGTAATTAAAATCTATTGCATGTTGTTCCACTCAAGCAATTAAACTCTTCCATTGCTCACTGAAAATGTATGCTCACAAAGTGAGTGAGACACTTAAAACAGCTCCATATTTCATATCTTTGCACCTGGATCGTGTTTGTGCATTCAACATTGTAATAAACAATTTTCCAAATGTTTCATTCTACATATCGTTTTATTACTTAAAATACACAACATAACTCTTCTCAAGGCAACAGCCAATTTCAAGAAAAAGGAATACACCAAGTAAATAAAACAAGACAACAAAATTAGAAATGGCATTTGTCTAACGCACACGAAGATCGAAAATTCATTTTTACACCGGAAGAAATGTCTTGTGACTGACGCAATTCGCTATTTTAACACCGTGCCTTACAAAAGACAGCAACAGATATGGCGCATTTAATATTACATGAAGAGCACACGGAACAGGTTAGTTTAGATGTCAGCTGCGCACTGTTTTTTTTTCTCTCTTTTGCATTTGCACCAGGGGAAAAATGTAGTGAAATTTAATACGAAAATCAACGATGAAGGTGAACAAGTGACTGGAAAAACGGTGGATTTGGTGAGCGTTTAGTCTTTTCAGTAATGTGAGAACTTATTTTTTTTTAGAGAGCGAACACAAAATCGAGTCTAAATTTGTGCAGCATGTGTTTTTTGAAAAAAAAAGTGTGATGGTTAAATAACGGGCGTAACGGTCCTAAGAGTGTTCAACCATCGCACAGTCTGCGCTAACAAATCGATTATATTGGTTTTGATGTTAAACCATTTTTTATTTGTTTATGTTTTTTTGTTGCTACTTTTCCCTTATTTCTTGTTATTCTTTTATATTACAGCTCAAAAATTAAATGTGCGCACATTAAACGCGTTTAAATTAAAAAAAAAAAAAACAAGATAATCAAGCATTTATAAGTAATTGCATCCGTAAAATTACCATTTATAACACACACAAAAAAGAATTGTATTGAGTAAAAACGATACTCTTTGATCGAAACTATTGTAAACGGATAGAATAAAACTAGAATTGCAGCAATAAAACAAAGAACCGGCAAAATAGGTGCACATCAGCTGCTCGAGTGGCTTGAGTCGTTCGCACCTTTATGCGTGTAAATAAGGTGTCTGTGCATGGTACAAAGATGCCCATAAAAAGCCAATGTGAAACCATCCATGCGCTTTGTTCCATTTAAAATTACTAATAAAATTACAATAAATTTACTAGAAACATTTCAGTAATAAAAATAGCAAAAGAATTGGTTCTTTTTGTTGTTCGACGACCACCCAAGCCTCTGGCTGCTTGTTAATGCTCGTTCACCAATAGGTGACGGATAAAAGCATTTTTTTTTTCTCTTTTCTTTTTTTTCTTTGCGAAAATTACAAAAGATTTCCATAAATTATCAATTTATAATATCTAAATGTGGCCGCGACATAAAAGCGCCGTAGTTCGTGAAACTATTTCAGTTTTCAGTTGTCTGAGCTCACTTTTTTACACTCTCGTTCGCTGAGTTGTTCGCTGTTCGTGTCATTTATTAATTATAGCAATTAATTTTGCGCTCAAACTGATTATTAAAAGGTATCTCATCGGCATATTTTTCATTCAATGAAAAATTGATTTTCGGATTCTTTTATCAGAAAAACATGAAAAATCGCTCATTGAATCCCATTGAAGTGATTCGACTGAAACTGATTTTGATGTAAAATAATGGTTTTGAGGCTTGAGGATTTTAGCGATCTGCGATTTTATTTTGGAATTTGTTTTTTGCTCGAATCATTGAAAAATTTAAAATGTTTCAAAAAGCAGACGAACTAATAGAAATGTGGTATTGTTTGTTTGGTTGTTAAATCGAATTTCATGCCATTCAAATTTAGAATTAGGTGCGACAATTTCAATGAAAATTTTACGCTACGGATTGTTGCGCAATTAATGAAACAAAAGTGAGCACGGGATATTTTGAAAGCGGCCATAAAATATTCTTTTTATTTTGTGTGTTTTTGTGTGTGTATTTTATGGAAACAATCGATAAATGGTAGGGTTAGTGAGGTTGGGCTCTGATGTGGTAAAATGCCTACAACTCAATTCAAGTGAAACTTTAAAACACAAAAATTCTTTTGATTTTTTTTATTTTTTTTTTTTCGCTGAAAAGGTCCAGTGAATAAATGATTCAGTGCGGCCGCAACATAGCGAAACGAAACAATGATGAATACAAGCGGCAAATGTTTGCTTTAGCTGTGAGAGAGAGAGAGAAAGATAGACAAACAAATAAAACGGAATGAACATGATGGATTTGATTTCATCATACAACTATCCGATTGAGTCTTTTCAATTCCAATGCGAATAATATGAATGAATCGCATTTGTATTCATAGCGTAACATTATTATTTATATCCAGTGGACAAACCATGACAAATACCATTTACTATTTCAATTAGATTAACATAAAATGGATTTGATGTCAGCGCAAAATTTTTACTAAAAAGACAACAACAAAAAAAAGCGCAAACAAATGTGAATTATTTGCCATCATATGAGAGAGAGACGCATGTGCGCTTTTGAAATGATGTTCAAACATTTGTTTAACTCGATGTTTTTGTTATTTAATATTGATTTATTGTAATGAATTGGGAATTTAATGCCTAATTTAAAATTTGTATTTTCTGTTTGTGTGTTAAAATCCATTTTTCAGCCACTGGTGTCCAATCTATTGAAGCCCAATTTTCGGATAGTTTCCAATTCTCAACAATTGAAAACCCGAACAATGATTCAATAATTTTAATTCCATTTTATTGTTGATGTTTTAGACTAAATTTTGTGCACAAATGTGTAAAATTAAAATCCCTTTTTTAATTAGTGTAATCCCAGCATGATCTGTTAATCATGGCTAATTTTTCCTGGTATAAATTTCGTATTTAGAGCGGCTGCAAAGTGCAAATACCAGCAACATTTTTGGAAAAGGTGGAAAAATGTTTCAGCATGAGGGTGTTTTTTTCTTTGTTGCTCGACCGAAAATTAAATGAGACTGGCATGGCACAGGATGGGCTTATGCATTCCGACATCACTCAACCGCCACGGTGTTGATGTTAATTATTATTAATGTGACCAGCTTGTGTCGTTTGCAAACTAAAGCTAAAACCATTTTGATGTTGGTTTATCTTCATTTTCCCCGTGTGTAGGCCCAGTTTAAACTACGCTATTTGCACACATTCACACACCATTGTGATAACATTTCACTTGAACATGGTTTTATGTTGTTTGTTTTTTTTTCTAAATGAAACGGCTCATCAGCCGTTCAGAAACCTTTTCACTCGAATGGAGTGACTCCATTACGATTGGCCACTTTTACTTTGACATGCCGTGTGCACTTCCGACACAAATGCTTCGTGCTTTTTTATTTGTGTTGCGGTGAAAAGGTGTGTTCAACTAAAATATCTAGGCTCATGAGCATAGTCTTCTCTACCGTTAAAACATTTTTTTTTTGTTCGGATAACATGGAAAAAGTGCCGTAATTACCAGAGAGTCATTAGACTGAGGGAAAAAAAAACACTGTGCGTGGTCATATAAAAAATGGCGAAAAACTTTGAAATTAATCTACTAACAGTGAAAGCAAGCGCAAAGCGCACACATAATGAGATTAACCAGTTTTTTTTTCGTTTGTTTGATTTCATGCTACTGTGTACTCAGCACAATGGTCAGAGTGGTTCAGTGCGCGCGCGTGTGTGTGCAGTACAGTGCACATATGTGAAAACCAGAATGATAAAAATCTGCGTATAAATCAAAATATCCGATGAAATTATTAAAATGAGCTTGAACCAGGCTACGGCTCTTTAGTCCATTTTTTTTTCTGTTCTCCAACAAATTGATTATAAATATGTGCTAATTAGATCTGGTTTAAAAAGCATTATTTTTTTCTCATTTGGCCGCGTGCGGTTTCGCATTTTTCTGCGGTAATTCACCAGAGAGATTGTTCAAACCATAAACTAATTAACAAGGAAAAATGGCCCACAACTTTGGGTATAAATGTGGACAAATAAATGCGCTTAATCCCATTTAGTTTTTGGTTTTTTTTTGGCTTTGAACCCGATGCCAGAGCCTATGGCTGCAACTGGAGCCGGAATGTAATTTAAATTAATTGCCAGAAAATATCAATTGTTCGATTCAAAATGTAGTAACAAGCCTCAATATGGTAAACGAGCGCTCGTTATCCAAATATGGAAATCAATTTGTTTCCATAGTTTGAGTCATTGAAATTATGTGTTGAATTTGATTCGATGCAGGAAAAAAAATATGCGACGGAAATATTTATTACATGAGAAACGATCAACTTTGGCACGCGCACAGTGCAAGTTATTCGATTTCACCCACCTAATCAATCTTCGTTGGAAATCGTTTCGTGGTTTATCTTTCTCTATCAAAAAAAAAAAAAAAATATTTTCCCATTGATTTTACGGTGGAATTTTCCACCCTTCGGATAAAAAACCTATCGACACACAGCGATACACGGCCCCGAAAAAAAACCTGACTTGGAAAACTTTACCGAAAGTTATAAAACTTTTGTTTTCACTTTTGTTGTATTTTTTCTCAGCTCATTCAGTTTCTTTTTTTGTGTGTGCATATGGCCGTTTTGCAACCGCACAATTTCAACCAATCAACAAGCGAATGAAAAAAAAACAGGTAATTTGAAATCGCAAAAACATGATAAATTGAGCGAAAATAAACTGAGAATTTTCAAGTGAAATTTATGAACTGCGAATTAGAAATCAAATAAATGAGCGTTTGTTTGAGCGGCGGCGCAACAACACCGTTTGTTTGGCACGTTTATTTGGTTGCGCCGCTCATAAAAATAGAAGGTAAAGTTCACGTGCACCAGCCAATTCAATTTGACCTACTACATTCGATCTTCTACCATTTCCTATGTTATTTTTCTGCCGAAAAAAAAAACACAACCGAAAAGAAAGAGAATTGTATCTACCGCCAGCACAGACTATAGCGTTAAATTATGAACAAAAGGGAGAAAAACTACAACAATAACAAAATTCTGAAATTATTACGTTTTGTCACGCCATTTACAAAATCGAAATTCTCTTTCTATTTCTCTGGATCCTGTTGTATCGAAACGAAATAGACGCGAAATGAACCGACCATTTGATTGAAGGCTCGTGAAGGCATAAAACGATACACTGTTTTTACTGGTAACTATGGCACAAATTACAAACTGAAACAATCAGGTGAGAAAGTATTTGCTGTCAAAGCAAACAACCGCGAGTTTAACCTTAGCTCTAATTGCACCACCGAAGATGATTTCCATTTTATTGTTTCGGTTCCTTTTCCCGGTGGGATATTATTTTTTTTTTCTCTGCTTTTGCCTTTTCTGGAAAATATGTTGGCTTTTGGGTGGCCCATAGCCATTCGTTGTAAACAATATTTCCGTTCAGCCATTTGACTGATTCGACAAAACAAATGAGTATAATTTTTTTGTTTTGTCGACCGGAGTGAGTGGAAAAGTGCGTAAAATTGGTGCCATTGGCTTAATGAAGCCGAAATAGGTGTTTACTTGTACCGGAGCACCGGGACCATAATGAAGTCATAAAATAACAGTTCAGTCAAGACACGAAACAACCAACATACGCGGCATTTGCATGGCACGCATTGTTGCATGGTTAATTTATCCTTAATTGTGATTGAGGAACATTTCATAATTTCAAAATAACAAATGGAAAATGAGCAGCAATAAAAAAACGCACAATTTTTATACGAAATTGTTTTTACGCACACACACACATTGCTCCGTAGAAGCCAAAAATGCGTTGAAAAATAAATTGCGTCAAGAGCTGTAAGCTGATGTGTGATTTGATGCACCACACACCGAGACAATGCGGCCGAGTCATTTAACGCTGATAAGAAATGAGCAAATTTATTTAATTAAATAAAAGCTGCAAAATGCGCAGTTAGAGGTAACAATTGAGGATCAAACAAAATTACACAAAATCATTTGACTGAAACGAACTGCACAAGAAAACAATCGCAAGAATTTTACTGAGAATGTAATTTGTTGTTGTTGTTGCTTTTTTTTGGTTGAATGTTTTGCGTTGAACAAATCGTGTGCACACCCCAAGGCTCTCGGAACATGACAAAGATAAAAGTAAATGTGAAAAGAAACTAAACGCTAATTTAAATCAAAGTTGACTCTCACAGAAAATGCGACCAGCGTCTGAAAATTGAACAGGAACAAAAAGCCATTGGATCAATCACTTGCAAAGTTGCGAATAACATGAAGACACACACCAAAATAAAAGAAAACCATCAATCTGACAATTTTTACCCGATTCAAGGCATGTGCTGTGACTGTTTCTCTGGCCACTCGCTAAAAACCCATTGCAATCGATCGAGAGTGCGAGCGCGCACTTACAAACCGACAATTTTATTCAATTTTTGTTCACTTCATTACATTTGATGAAACATACGTAAACATTGGAGCATTGCGATTGCACAAGAAATAAAGAGGAACAAGCAAACACGACATCCAAGTACCGAGTACAGAGAAAAAGAGAAAAAAACGGGGCAAAGAAACGTGTTCGATGATGATCATCATTGAATGATATCTAAATGCAGCCGTGTGTCTTACTTATTTCACATTTATTCGAACTGCATTTAACTAAATGGGTAACATTGAGCAGCAGCAACAGCAGCATCGGCGGCAGGCTGCGGCTGAGCTGATCATCGCAGAGAGAAAATTCGCGTCTGCCATTCAGTCGCACTTATAGAATTGTCTTTCTTATTCGCACACAAGATAAAGTCAAAACAATTTACCCAAGCAAATGTTACAATTGAATTTACAAAAGCGAATCGAGTCGAGATGTGGCAAAGAATCGTTGGCACATCACGCGACCATCTCTTTTGCGCTGCTTGTAAATTGTAGACGCAAACACATGATCATGCGAAACAAATACAATGATATGAATTGAAATTCCTAGCACAAAGTTTTGCTTTTCATCTCTTGTGACGGTTGGGCATTGGACACAAGCAACGCAATATCATCCATTTTGCAAATGTTTTATAATTTACAAGACAATATTAAGCACTTGACGGGCCGATGTCACTCCATGATATCTTCATTTTTGCAGTCGATTGAGGTGCCATTTCGTACATGATCGATGTCGCTGTTTTTCTTTTTATTTTTGACTTTTGATACGACCGCTATAAAATAAGAGTCAAATTCATTCGCAATTCATTACTTTAGCTTTGGTTTCGCCTTTGGTGGAAACCGCTTTTGGTTTTAGTCATTTCATTTTCGTCAAAAACCATCGAAAATTTGTGTTGTTGTTTTTAAGTTAGATGAATGGAACTGCTCAATTTCCTCTTATAATTAGAATGTTGTCTTCTCTTTTCTTCTCTCGATCTCGCTCGATTTTATTCTCTTCGATTTGTTTTTTGTTTGCGCGGCCGCAAATTAGTCTGATTAATTTATAGCTCTTTTAATTTATTCTGACTTTGATCCAAATTGAATGAACTGTTTTCATCTCAGCTTCAATATGAGAGTAAGCTGCTTCTTTCCCTCTTGCCATTGAAGGAGAGCGAGAGAGAGAGAGAGAAAATGATTTGAACGGAAGTGTGATGAAGCCATTTAGATATATTTAGATCTAAATAATCCTTTTGTTTTGTATAAAAATTGCTTTCCCATATCCACGAGGTGGAAAAAATTCGTTGAGAAAAAACGATTTCAATAAAAAAAAAACAATGTCTTAGACGAAACACACGCATTCTTGTGATTCCAAGACTTAGCGAGGCTAATAGCCAATCCCCAGGTTAGGAATTCTAATGTACTGAATCAGTGATTCAGAATCACACGTTCAAATTAGTGTTTTTTTCGGATTAATTACGAATTGAATCGAGAATTGAGTGCATTTTATACATAAATAACATGTTAAACACTTTAAAGTGCAGTAATTATACGCGGTATTAATTGTAATGGTTGATTGGGCGCCCGCTATTTTGCGTGTAATATTGATTCTTGGCGCGAACAGACAACAGACCACGAAAAAAAGAGAACAGGAACAACAAATAAAGAACATTTTTAAAAACAACAAAAAAACACAGTCACAGCAACAAATAAAAACAGATAAACGTTGTGACAATACGAAAACAACAACGAAAAAAGAATCGTGCACACCAAAAAAAAAAAAAACACACGAAGTGAAAAGTCAACGGAAAGCAAAATTGAAACTGGTTTTCACGCGCGTAACTGCAACCATAGAACAGAATGGAAACAAAATTACATCGAGAGAAACAAAAAATGGGCAAAAAAAGCCAAACAAACGCGCGCTCAAACACATTCGCCAAATGTTCGATTCGGAAATATCGGTTTTTTCGGTTGGTTCTTGTTTTAAGAATTCGAATTTATCAGAAAGAGAGCGAATCAAACGAAAGAACGAAAAAAATACGGCAGACTGTCGATATGTAGGTTAAAAATTTAAATAAAATCGCACGTTCAAGTCGCTGTTTTTCATTTCATTTCGTCCAAAAGAGATTACATTTTTGCCTGGCCGTTTCTTGTCGCCTTTTTTCCGTTGTTGTTTGGTTTTCGGTCGGTACGATTTTGGCAGAATACAATTTTCGAAGAATAACTCAAGATATTCCAACGGATTGAATTCACTTTTGTTTTCCAGTTTTCGGCATTGTCGTCGCTCTGTGCCCGTGCACGTTTGTGTGTGTGTGTGTGTGCATTTTTCGGATCGATATATAATATATTGCATTCATTCTAACAATTAGATTGAGGCACATTTCAAATCGAAGTTCGCGGTTATTTTGGTTCTCTTTTCGTGTTCTTTTCGAAATATTTTTGCTTTGTGGCGAAATTGCAAACAAGCAAAATTTATTCTTATTCAACAAAAAAAACAACAACAACAACAACAACGAAAGAACATGTACAACGCACGAATAGAGAGACACAATAAAGACCGAACGGGATTCGTTATTCGTTGGTGTGTATTTTAACGAAAGTGACTCATGAAAAATATGAGAAATGTGAAATGTGCCGACCAGCAAGACCGCGATTAAGTTAGACCCGATAAGATTGCCCGCTGAAAATACCGCTTTAGGTGCTCTCAAACTCTAATCAAGCGATTTATTTTAGAAATAGGTCGGTCAACTGTCGATTGAAATGCCATTCGCTATTGAGTGTATTTTGCTGAAGGCATTTTTATCGCTTTTTTTTGTTAATTTGCAGAATGACTTCTAACCGCAAAATCAATGTGCAACAAAACAATTGAAAAGAAAAATTAGCACACACTTCGAAATTGATAAACTGAATTGGCTTTTTTAAAAAATGATTGTTCGCAAAATGAATGAATCCGAAAATGAGCGACCAAAAATGATCGGTGGTTTGTATTTATTTTTCAATCATTACGGTTAAAAGGTCATCATTTCGGTCAAATGAATTTTTTATAAGCATAATATTTGTACACATTTCATATGCGATACGAAAATTCAATGAGCTCACTTTTTTGTGTGGCCGTCTGTTTATCAGCACACCATTAGTTCAATGTATTTAATGTGTAATTTTGTCATTGAGTCAAACAGCAAGAGCAACTGTCTTTAACTTAACACAGGTTAGGAGAGCAAAAAAAAAATACACACAGAAGAACATGCAATGAAGACACAAGTTGTATCACACAACAGACGGCACGATGAAAATAAAATTAAAAAAAAAAATTTCAAAGAAGAAAACGATCGTCTATAAAATAATGGTCATTGACTTGATGACAAAATGCAATAAATTCTCAAAACACTGGTAGCTTAAGCATTTAACTCAAACATTTGTTTCAGTTTATGTTGCTGCCTTCGCCCGTGTACACATCTTTGGATTCTATGATCGTTTTGTACTTTGAAATGCTTTGGCCGTGCGCGTTTCGACCTTTTTATTGCCGTCCGATATAATTGTGCCTTACATGCCCCGTTTGTCCACACGGTTGTACCAAAATTCATTGGTTTTTATTCACTTTTCCTTTTTTTTCACCCATTTCGAATGAACTCATCACAGCCATTAAACCGTTCTTTTCAAGTTGCTTAAGACGCCACATGGTTTCTGGTTTAACTTATCTTGATGATAACTTTAAATTGATGAAAAAGTGGTTAATTTTTCAACCATTTTACACGAAAAAAAAAACGCACAGGTAGTTTTATACCCATTTCCGAAATGGTTTTCTCAAGCATTGAAAATCGATCGTCGGGGTAGCGGATCATTTCAAACTTTATTTAACTCAATTTCATTTTGATTTTGATTTTACAACCTTAAAAGTTTTCGTCGCCATTTTCTCACCTCATTATTGTGAACGCATACCGATTTTTCCAGTATTAATTCGCTTCTAAAGCAGGAGCAGCACATAAATCAAAAATCAACAGACTTTGCAATTGACTAACAACCAAACTAACAAATAATGTGTGCACATTTCTGCATGTGATTGGTTGAGGTTGGGAAAATCGCATAAAGTATTTATTAACCGCACGCACTATTCAATCGCTAGTCGATTCGCTCCATTCGATTTTTTTGTTGTTGTTCACTTATCGCATATCCTCCAAAAACCACAAATTAAATACGTTCAATTGAACATACAATTTATGTATTGGATTATGTGCATGTGGCACATTATGCCTATGCACACACGAACCAACCAAATTATGGTGCTTATGGAGAAAAAAAAACACACACACACACAAACACATTCACAGTTCATGAAACGGAACTGTATCGAAAAGTTAACATTGAAAGAATTAATTTCAAGACAAGAAATTTAGGAGGTTGAATTATAACATCGATGAGAATATCGAGAGAGTGAGAGACAGAGAGAGAAAAAAATCCTCCGAATCGAAGAATGTCGGCTGTTTGAATGTGTCTATAGCAAGAGTTTGCCGTGTGTATTTGTATGCTTAAAGACTGAATGTCGAAGCTCAAAGGCAATAAATAATACTGGAAGGTACAATTTTACCTTTTCTCTGCTCGTTTTCGCCATTCGAACAAATTCTCCGGAACGTTGAATCTTGTATTTAATATAGCAATAACAATTGTATATTTGTGTGCATTGAAACAGGCGAATGTCTTGGTTGCCGTCGTTGTTGCACAGTGAAAGTCTCAAGACACCTTTTTTTTCTCTCTCTCTCTCTGGTCGGCAATGCATTGAAAAGGACATTTCGTTGCAAGAATCAAGCCCAACAATGAATTTGTATTTTGTGTTTGTGTGTGAAGAGAATGGCTTCGAGAATGGCCTCGAAGGTTACAAAATGCATTTGCAGTTTGCATAACACCAAAGAACGAAATCCAAACGAGAAGGCTCATTGTAACACCAAAATCAAATGCTTTTGATTTTGGGGTTTTGAAAAAATCAATATTCACCCAGCAATCCTGCATTCTATCTGCTTGTCTTTACCTTTCTCCTCTTTTTATTCGTTGTTTCAAATGAATCGCATTGAAAACTCGACACTTTGTATGTATGTGTGTGAGCAAGACACAGGAGAAGAGCAAAAAAAGGAACAAAACCGTTTACAACGGTGCAGTAGCATCCGATCGATTTGCAAAAAGTGTGTTCGAATGTGGATTGAACAAAAGAGCTCCGTATGCTACAGCAAAGAGAGAGCGAAAGAACAAGAGCCAGAATGAGACAGAATGAAAATTGCCACGAAAAACCGAGAGTAGAAATAATAGTGATTATTATGGGATAACAAGCTATCAATTTGTAATATTTTCTTTTTGCTTTAGTCACGGCAACGAGCGACCGAGAGCGAGAGAGAGTTGAGTAGACGCCATTCGTTGAAGTTCATAAATTTTATTTCCATCTACTCTCTTGTCAGCTTTAACCAATTATTATACGCGTTATTATGTTCGGAAATGTTTGAATTGCTGGATTGCTCTTGCATCGTCGCGAATTTTTCAAGTGATTTCAAAGTGTATGTTTTTGTTGTTGCTGTTCTGTTTCTCGGTAAGGTAAAGGTTCAAGCGAAGCAAATGCATAGCGAAACTGAACTGAACTAAACTAAACTGAATTGATACATTAAAACTCAATTGTTATGATCTGTGAATTGGTTTGAATCGATAGTTCATGAAAGCAAATCGCAAAAAAGTCAAGATCAGAATGAAAATTGGCATTCGAAACGAAACGAAAAATGAGAAGAAAAAAAACACACACACACAATTGCATTGCATTACATTGTTGCGAAGAAGTTTATCGTGCGAACATTCAAACTCATAGAGCACCGATTACCTTGATTGCAAACGAACATTCGAACATGGAGAATGCTCTTAGCACTTCGGTGTGCTGTAAATGTCTTATACAATGGCAAGAAGCTCACATTCGCCAGTGTTTCATGTGTTGTTGTTGTTTTTTTTATTCATTCATTCGCATTGCATTTTGCGACTATGCAAATGAGAGCGAAAACATTTTCGATCGTTTGTTTTTTCCATAGTCAGTTTGCTTGTTGTGTAGCGTTCCGTTGTCACACATTCGGCATGAATATTCATAGAAATAATATTAACACGATTCGTAATATTCACGTTTGGTTGTCGCCACCATCGAATGCACATTTCTAGTTGGCTATCGAAAAACAACACATAATTTGAGATCGGAGAGTCGTCCGGTGTGTGTTCAGAATGTGTGCAATATTAATTGAAAATTGAATGCAATGCGAAATGCAATTAAACGTGTTCCCGAATAATAAGTTATGGTGTTGCTTTGCATTTGTTGCTTGATGCGAAGTAGCAGCCACCAGACAACAACATACACACACACACACTTCGTAACATGGAATCAGCCGCATTTAACCGATCAATTTTCATGTTTTGTTGTGTATTTTCTCATTTGTTTTGCGCAAATTAGTAAGTTGAGCTTAAAACTTCATTGAACGTCTTAGTCTATCTCTGTTTCACTCTCTCTCTCTTTCTCTCACATTCAAAACAAGCGAGAATGTGCGCGCTCATTTATTCAAATGAGAACTGTGCATACACGAAATTGTTTCATTTCGAATGATTTGCATTCGCTCGCAAAGAACCCACGTACAAAGAACATTTTCGCTTTCAATTGCGCGAAAATGGCTCATAACATGAAATTTGTGTTCTTTTGCCATAATTGAATATTTTGTTGACGCATTCACACCGTGTATTATTATGGACTTGGTGCCGAAATCATGAAAAGAACAACAATAACAACAACAACTCCGGCACACACGACAAGAGAGAGAAAAACATCAACATTTGTTCTTTTCCCATCGATTTATTAAGTGCAACAGAACAAATGAGAACAACGATATAGAATTTTAAACAACATTGTTGCCACGGCTGCTGTCATTGGTGTTGCTGTTGCATTTTGTTGCTGCCATGCACATTTAATATAAATGTACTGTAAATGGGAATATGCGCTCCGGTTCAATTGGCGAGAGGGAAATATATACACGGCTGAGAGCAATATGGGTTTTTGCTAGTGATAGCGAATTATTTTTTTTTTGTTTTTTTTTTTCATTCGTGTCCTACAAAACACCTCCGTGTGTTCAGCTGAAGCACTTGGTTGGCGAGAGAGCGTGCCGTAATGTGCAATTTACCGAAGACCGACGAGCACGTTTTATTACATTCGCTTGTGTGCTTTTTTTGTTGTTTGGTTTGATGTTGTTGGTGTGTTAAAATCTCTCGAAGATTGGTCTCAATGGTTGTGGCTGATTGTGTGTGTGTGTGCCCTGGCAAAGCATATGGTGTTGTACCGTTTAAAATTTTACTGTTGAAAATATGATAATAAAATTGGAACGTGCAAAGAAGCCAACGACAAGTTTTCGCTTGATGCAGTTTTTGCTGCTGACTGAGCCAAAGCAATGCCTTGGTCTCGGTCTTCGCTGAACACACACCGAACATGCTCTTTGATACGGCACACACACAAAAAAACACGAGGTGATGCTGGTAATTGTTTCCTAATCAATTCACTTTTCTTTGAATGTCACTGCTGCAATATGTAATAATTGGCGGCACTAGTGAACCAAGTGCACAAACTTCGCTTGGCTTTAGGTTTTTATCGATTTTTAATGACATCATGATAATGATCAGAATATTGATGTCTTTATTCCACTTAAAAGAATCGGGTAGAATGCCAAAAGATACGGTAAAACGTTGTACTCACTTTTAAAGAAATATAAACCTAATTTGTAGAAATTATATCACCGATAAATTGATACCCGAATTGATTATTGAATGCACTGTTTTGAACATGTCCATCAAATGAAACCATCAAATGTTCATTTATTTGTCTTTACCACATTTGTCTTATCGTTCGCCGAACCACACTTCAATCCAAAAGAACGTTGTCAACAGTTTTTTCGGCATTTTTTCTGTTCAATCTTTTTGTTTACTGTTTGATTTCTATCTTTGTGAAATGTATTGTTTCACCATTTAATTTCATTGAATGTTTAATGAAAAAAAAAATCCCTTCGACCATTTAAAATAAGAAAATCACTTCATTTGCTCAGCATCACGCACAGTAGATTCCGATTGAATTCTCTTGATGATTTATTTTATTTATATCAATTTACATGCGCACGATCACTCTTTTCTGTTCGAAGCCCGTGTGTTCGCTCAAAATTCAACGGTTTTGAGTTCCAGTGTGAGAAAATAAGATGAGAAAATTTTAATATGAAAACTTGGCTTAGGCTACGGCGATCACAACAATTTTTCTTATTTTTTTTTTTTTTATTTCGTATCTGTACAAACGAAACAGTGCAAAAAATACGAGAAAATCGAAATGAATTCAACACAAGTGAACGCCACCACACATTAAATTCACAGTTGGAATGCAGATTAACGTATAATATTTCTCGTGCAGTGTCTTTCTTGTTCTCCTTTGCTGTATTTCTCTTCTTTTTTTACTTTTTATTTTTTATTTATTTATTGTGTTTCATTAATAGCAATTAACACATGAAAATTTGAACAAATTGGTCGAACAAATTGAGAGTCATTTAATGCATTGTCGTTGTGAAAATGTTGAAATGAAAAATCGCTTTTCATTCCAATATAATTTATTTGCGGGTGATATTTTTTTCAAGTCAGAAGAACAAACAGACGAATTTATATTTCACATTAAAATTTTGCGGTCGAAGATCAAATGTTAAAATATCGCACCGAAAAATACCGAAAAAAAGCTCAATCAATTTTATCGGTTGATAAAAAAAATCACTGTTTTTTTAGATATTTTCTTTTTTTCGACGATTGTCCAAAAACAAAAAACCGAAAAAATTCAAGCATAGAAAATATGGCATTTGTTAAATGGAGTTATGAGGCGATATTGTTTTTATTTTCGTATTCGAAATCAGAAAAAAATTGAAATCCGTTTTTGCGCGCGCTCTTCCCATGTATTTATGACTTATTTTCCCGAATGTCATGCAAACACTAAAAAACCTCACTGATGTGTACTTACTGAAAAACAGTCAACATTAAACATTTGCTATATATACAACACACGTTCGTTCGTTTGTTTGTTTCGTTCTCTGTTTCATTCTCACTCCCTTCCTCTTTCTCATTCGCGTGCTCGCTCTTGCTTTGGCTCACACTCGCATTCAGTCAGTTGAAATTGTGCGATGGTCGTTGCGTAGTGCAGATTGACTGTATGCTGTGTGTATAAAATTCGTGCCTTCTATTGCTGCCGTTGATATAATATTTTCATGTGGTTCTCTTCTTTCATGTTCATTTTGCTTCCATTTCAATCGTTTCTCGCTATCCGTTCGTACGCGTTGTGTGTGTGCTTTTTTCAACGGCAACACAACGACGACGACGGCGATGACGACGAAATGAGCGAAATGATTGTGAGTGAGTGAGAATCAGTACATTCGCTATTCCACACTATAATATTTATCGGCTTGGAATTACATACACGCGCCTGGATTCGACCGTGCACGATGTGTAACAGAGCTAGAGTGAGAGCACTTTGATGTATATTTGATATATTTATGTGTTTAATACTCGCTATTACAGCCGCTAATGCTTGATGGTTTTGCTGTTGCTTCTCTTCAATTTTGTTGCTATTTTATTTGTGCATGTCTTTTGAATCGTCGTATGTGTATACATACAACAACGACTCCGATACCGTATGCACAATACGATAGACGGATTCACAAACTAATACTATTGCTGGCACCATGTGAGCAGTGAACAGCATTTTTCGTCAACGGGAAAAACAAGTCAAAAAGGAAAAGAGAAGAAAAAAAAAACAACATAGAAATCCCATTGAATTCAACAACAACATACTCTATCCAATACAAATGCAGACCAGTTCCATTGCCGCTAGGCAACAAACACTGACGCAATCTCAAATTATATAAATCCACCATCATATGGTCGTGTTTCAATTCGGGACACACACACGCACATGCATACACACACGCACATGCACACACGGACGCACAGCCAACTCGCATATAGGGCTAGTGTTGTGCATACAATGCAACACCATTACACGCACACATGCATACACAGGCACATGCAGCGCCTTTTACGTGTTACGTATCAATGCCAAATGGCTGTTTGTTGTTGTGTGCAATTCGAGTACGTCATTGGTCTGCATTTGTATTGCTCCGCTGTGTGCTGTGTGCTTGTACTCGTTGCTGTGCGCCGTTGTGTTTGCTATTATTGTTGTTCCTGACTTTAGCCATCTCACTGAATAGAATTGTATACATCTCTATATTATAATTATACGTTTTTATGGTTTTTCATGTACAATTTTATGTACTTGCTCTTTCGCTCCGACAGCGATAGAGACAGGGCGATACCGACCATACGCATTTTTGCCTGCCCGCTGCTTTTGTTGGTTTTTTGTTTCTGTTGCTGTTGTTTGAAAATCGGTTTTCGTATGTTTTGGTTGTCGTCATTTCGCTTTTCCACTTCATACGGAGAAAATCGATGTTTACGTTTTACAACAGCTAATACTGATCTTTGATAGGGCCACTCATAATTTTTTATTTTCCTTGTTCAGCGCCCATTCTCTGCACTCACTTTGGTCGCTCCATGAGCATGTGTTTGTGAGACAATGGATAATAATAATGATAGGTTTCAATCCACAAATAAGATAAATGAACGTGTGTATTATATACTTTGCTCATGCATTTATGCGATTTGAATTTGATCGGAACAACAACATAGAGCTCCCCTTCTCTCTGCCCCTCTTTCTTGGCGTTAAGGCCAAAAGGAAACACACTGAAACTATATCACACGATATCTCAAATGTCGAATTTGCTGCTGATAAGGCAAATTATGGCTTTTGTACACAAATATCAGATACTCGAAAATTAAATGATTATATGAAAATCTGGTTTTTATTTGCACGAAATCAATTTTAGTTGGAAATGGTTCATTTTGTTGTTCAATTGATTTTTGCCTCGCGTTGAATGGTGATTCTTAAGTCTTAAGAAAACATTTCAAATTGTTTCGTAGCAAGCAAAGAGGGAATCAATGAATTAAATCACATGGTCTCTTGCCGATTTGTTTTGCCCGATGCCAAAAATATCATTTTTCATGGTACATTTCGTTTTATGTTAATGAAATGGAACACAGCACACAACTTACACGGGGGGAAATTCATTTGCATTTAATTTCATACACTGGCCGAATAAAAATTTGCAATGAATAATAAATGTGAGAGCAACACCCATTTCAATGTTTTCGGGTGTTGATTTTTAGTGGGGCGACCTCAGATTGGTAATTGAACGTTGGCCTTCTAATTGCTGGTTGATGATTTTTTTTTGCCAAAGTAATTTTTTCCTTGAAATTTTTGGGTTTTGGTCTCACGATGCCAAAGTTCCTCAAGCCACTGCCTCAATTGAAGAAACGAAACTAAACAATTGTGCATAGCAAGATCAAGATTCAGCGATGTTCGCGTAAAATGTATGATAATTTTATGCATCAAATGGTTGTGTGATAATTAGAAACTCTGTTCGAAATCGTATCGCTCTCGTCACTGACGAATCGTCAGCGGTGTGTTTTTCACCGTCATTCGCCGAAAATGAGCAGACAATACACGTGAAATACCGTTAATTTAGTGAATTTCGATTGCTATCTTTAACCTTATGAATAAGATTTTACGGCGCTGAAAATCTGACCGAAAAGAAAATCTATCGTCGCCGCCGCCACACTCATCGCACACCCGAGAGCAAAAGATAACACAATTACACTAATTATTTGGTGTAAGTGAATGGGCACAGCACAAAAAAATCGTTGATCGGTGAAGCATAGGCAAAACTGTACTCAAAAAGCATATGCAGAGTTAATTCATGCATTAGAATAAAAATTTGAAGAAACAAAAAATCCATTGCGTTTGCAGCAAAGAAAGATATGTCGAGTGAGCAGCAATCTGATTAAATTCATTTTTATGTTCGCAGGCGATTCATTTTTATGTTTTGTTTGTACGCTCCCATTTTTTTTTGTTCGTTCGCCCAAAATAAAAGCCAAATAGAAAGAGAATGAAAAAGAATAAAAATCTCAAACGAAAAACCATTTTGACAAGAAAATGTTTGTAGTCGAATGCGAACAGTTTTCTCTGATTTGTTGTTTTGTTTTCGGTGAACGGCGCACAGGAGTCATGGCACAACGCGATTTGGACTCGAACGAATAGGCGCGCACGCTACAAAACGATAAAAAAAAATTGCATGTTTCTGTCAGATTTGATTGTGATAACGAATAAATTAGAAATTATAACAAAACCGAACATAAATTTGCTTTTGTGCACGCATTTAGTTTCAACCTTTACACTGCTGCTGTGCTGTAGTTTTCTTCTCTCGTGTTTTGTTTTTTCGTTCATGTCAAATGTTTTTTAATTTTTCGTTTTTCTTGTTGAAACTAAAAATTCTCGAACACAAACAAAACGTTGGCAATCAAATGGCAGAGAGTTGAGGTAAAAGAAAACAAAAAAATATGCCAAAATGTCTTGACGAGCGAACTGCAATTTAAGCAAAACGGAGAAATTGCGTGGAAAATAAACACAAACTAGCAACGCAATCAACGTTAAAATGGGAACAACATTACCAAGGCGTAAAGGGCCCAAACCATTTGGGTAGAAAGGCCTTGAGTCGCATTTTTGTTTCTTGTTGTATTTTCAGCACCACAAATTGGACATCTGTTTGTAAATTGTGTGCGCTTGATGTATGTGTGTTTGTATACGGGTCGATTGACTATTTAATGTGCTTAATTGTGTCAGCACATATGAAGGTTGTTGTTTTCGGTTTTGTCATACAATTTCCGAGCCACAGCGCATCATGGGTTCATGCTATCTCTTTCAGTTCGCCATAATTAAGACCACATTCCCTCATTTGATGCCGTTTGCGTTTGTTTGTGAGCATCAACCACAATTGGTCCATAGCCAAGTCCATTCCGATAAATATGATAATTTGCGTTCGAGGTCGACTTTTGTCATTCTATCGTATTCTCTGCTCTCATTGCCAACATTTAACAAACGCACTTCAATTTTATCTAACTTCCATGAACTTGTCAGTTTGTCTAACCGAATGTCGGATGTAAATGCACGAAAGTATGGCTGTTTGTACTACGAGCTACTCAAAATATCGGCTCTCAATCTAAATTCTCAAAATGTTAAAATGAAATCATATCCGCATGGAGGAAAACAGCGGAGAGAGTGGAAAATAAAAGAAGAGACAAGCATTGACAATTTCCTGTAGATAGCTGATATTCATTTGGCATTTATGCTGTGGCGATATTCCAGTGAAATCAACACCAAAAAGAAGGCGGAGTGTCTAATTTTAGCTTCGAATTTTTCGTAAATATGTGCCTCGGTTGCAGCAATTCAACTGCTGCTTTGGAATAATTTCGGTTCCATTCTTGAAATCTCTTGGTACATAGTTTTTTTTCTTTCAAAACTGACACATTTTCAGCAGTTTTGGGTACTCGATTCCATGTTCTCTAGCGCTCAACATGAGTGCTATTCAGTTGAGTCAACTGGATGTTGTCATTGTGTATGCATAATTTTACATAAGAAATGCCACTTTTTTTTCATTCAGTGTCGCACACTCACTCACATCATGGTTCTCTTTTTTTCCGCTCCTTTTGATACTTTAACTGTGCATCTTTGTTCACATGTTATGCCAGTCTCGTGATGTGACATTTCCTTTGACGAAAAAAAATAAAAATGGAAAAATTCAACCAACAAAAACAACAACAACAAAAATAACCACACCAAGGGAGAATGAGATAGAGATAGAGATAGAGAGAATGAATCGCCCATGATGTGGTTGGTATTCATACGAATGAAATATGGTGAATTGATGTGACAAAATCACATGAATCGCAACTGAAAACAACTCACACACAAATCATGTGTTTGTTTCAATTTGGTGTTGTTCACAAAATCGAGAGCGGAGCCCGATCGAGGACGATTTGATACTAGCTGGTGTTGAGAGATATCGTTTATTTACACATTAAATCACATTGCTAGCTTCTTTTTAATGTTAAATGATCTATCATTTGGAACGAGAATATGATTTTCCAATGAAAAATATGCAAAAAATAACAAAAACATCTTCGAAAACATTTCGATGTTTCGAGAAGTAGTTCTTGTTTTTTTCCTTTGACCAAACAGATAATCATCTTGGTGTATTTTTGTCTTGTTTTTTTTCTTCTGTCTATTAAAATTACTAGAACTAGCTCCAAATGCTGTGGTTCAGCTGTAGATGTGGGTATGACTGTTGTTTCGCCTCGAATGTTATTGTTAATTGGGTCCATTTTCTTTATCTAAAATCTGGAGTTTCATTTCGAAATGTATGTTTGTGTGTGTGGCAAAAGTCAAAGAATTTGGAATGAAAACACTTTTATTAAGAAATATTTTAATTAGGTGTAAGAGTGACGTGGAAAAAAGTACGTAGAAAATTTTGAACAAAACGTTGGATTAGATTCCACAGCACCATGTTTTTTTTTTCTCCAACCGTATACTTGACTCAAAAGATCCCGAAGAATGAAGAATTAAATAGTTTGAATGAAATCCGCGTTTCATGAACGGCATGAAGAAAACAATGTGTGAATAATGTTGTGTAGCTGTTGTTGTTGTTTTATTCGTTGAATGCAATGGAGGAAATGCAGACAAATGAAAAATATTATGATATTTACATAAGTGCACGCAATCATGTTCACTGGTCTAGCAAATTATTCATTGAGCCAATAAAATCGTTTCTCTCAACCTCGATTCTAGATAATTGTACATCCGATTCATTGGTTGTTTGTTGCGAACGATTGGAATAGTAGACAAAGAAGTTCCTGTTGTCCGCCTCTATTTTTTTTCTAACCGAATCCAAATTGAAATGGCTCTTAAATCATTCTTACCACTTAATTTCGGAGCTCCGAATGACAAGTACCAATCAAGAATTGTGGGGATGCGCTTACCTGAAACGAATTGAAAGAAGAGAGAGAAAAAAATGATTAGTTATTGTATTTAAAATTGATTGACCTTAAATAGTGCCATCGATATGATCGATTGGATGGTCTCTGGCCCCGAAAATGGCTACAGACCATGGTCTTTTTTATTAAGAGAATTAAGGTTCATCAAACAGAAAGGAAGCAAAAGCAAAGGCAAAATTAAAATCCATCGTTGTACTCTGACTACACCGGTGTACAGGTGCTAGATCAATGTAATCAAACACACAAAAGACAACAACAAAAAGACGGAATGCGAAACTCCATACAAAGAAAAAACTATCCGATATCTCTATCATCTATTGCGCGGTATGATTTTAATGTGATATTTGTTTCATGGTTGGCTCTTTTTTTTCACCCATTTCACGTGTATCTTTTCGTCGTTGCTCATGTCTAAATTAAAGTCGAATTTTTTTTTTATTTATTGCGTTCACTTTTTGTGAGTGAGTTCAAATACCGCCCACTTCACCAATTGTGATTTTGTGTCCGTTCGTTGTGTGCTGGTTGTTGTGCTGGTTGATTTTCTTTATTTAAAATCAAAGAGGCACCGCCACGCTATACGATGTCGGAATAAAATATAATATGCGCACGTTGTGTCGGTAATCTCTAAATAATCTTTTTTAACATGTAGAAAATTTATTAACATTGTTGTCTCATTTCATTCGTGACGACGAAGATCAACTGAACAAGTTGAAAGTAACGTTGAGAGACGAGAGCTAGAAAAAAAAGAGTGCGAGAAAGAGAGATGTTGACCAGCAAAAATCGCATTGTGTGTGAAAGAGTCTCGGGTGATATTGCGCAAGCTATTTTCTATTTTTTTTTTGTTATTTTTCAATGTTTTTTTCTCTTTTGAACATAAACTATGACAAAAAGAAGAGACTCATAGACAAAAATTCGTCGTGCTAGCAATGGCTACGCAACAAATTTGTATACAACATAATCACAAGGCATTGCGCTTTTCCTTTTTTTTTTGTATGTGTTTGCATTTGACAATAGAAATTAGCTGTGTATGTGCTACCTGTAAAAAAAAATTCAGTTCAAATGTGGCTGAAGTTGAAACTGAGCGGTGAACGTTCACATCACATGAAATTGTGTGGTGCAGACAATTTTCAGCCCAAAAAAAAAAATCTCCATGATAAAAATATACCCATTTTAACAATTAAACAAAAATGGTTCTTTGTTAGGCGGCACTGTTTCTTTGCTGCCTTTATATTTGCGCTTGCGAACATCTCCATTACGGACAACGTTCACAAGAAAACATGGAACGGTACATTTTTTTCATCATACACTTTTTTTCTTTTAATTTTGAAAAAGATTTATCTTCATTTTGCGGACAATTTTCAAACAATTTTTTTTCCCGCACCACTCATGGTCCCCGAGATTGATTTATTGCTTCGCTTTCATTCCTTATGTAACTTTGACTTGTCACTCTAACAATGTGCTTTGTATTTATGTAAATGATTTATTAATTAATTTTTGCTTTCGAAACATGTATGGAGAGCAAACTTAAATTCAGCCAATTTGAAGCGATTCGAAGAGACTTTTGTCACAATTTTTTTTCTTCGTCTCTTTGCCGTGTGTAATTGAATTCATGTTCTCCTATCAAAGTCAGACAATCTTCTTGACAAATATCAGCATGAATAAAATCATAGGAGAGACAATTCAAAATCGAGCAAAATGCTAAAACATGCATCAGAATTCCAAGTGCACATCACACAAAGTTTGCGAAACATCGAAATTCTCTCCCTGCAGCAAAATAATAGTGCATAATAACTGGCCGAAAGGCATCAATTATTAATGTACGTGTTTCATGAGTGCCATCCAAACGATGATGGAGAAGAAAAACCTCGAGTTCGCGTCGACTTTTGTAACCGTCAATAAAAACATAATAATTTTATTCCGTTGATTTATTGCCTCAAATCGAAGATAAAATGAAAACCTTAATTTTAGAGGTAATAGCGCTCTAGACATCGTCTCGGGCATGGGCATCGAAAATGCTATGTCGCGGTAAAATGGTAACATGAATCAATATCATATCCAGATGGGGCTGCGCTCATTACACTATTCCTTTGCCGATCTATTCTTTTGCTCAAAATGATGTAACATTTTAAACGAAATTCCATGGAATTCCAATTGAAAAGGGTAAAACGACTTTAAGTGATGGCTTAAACCAAAATAAACATGTAATTAAAGTTTAGATTTGCTGTCATAATAATTCAAATAGATTTCAAGTGCTTCAATGTATCATCTGAACACTATAAACAGTCAAATAATTCGCTTTTATTGGTGGACATTTGATTTTTTTTTTTTTTTTTTTTTTTGAACAAAATTATGAATTTGGGCGCTCAGTCATAATAATTCTATTGCATTGTGAGCAGTGGAGCTAAAATTAGATTCAGAACAACCGATGTTCAATGGCGAAGCCAAAACAAAGAGGCAATAAAATTAAAAAGTTCCACTAGACTAGCTCTATGTTTTCCCTGAACGATCCACTGAAATTTAAAAAAAAAAAATCAACCAAAATAATCAACAAATAGACGAAAAACCGACTAAATTCGATGGGAGAACACCACAGAATGGCATTTTCTCGAAACAAAACATTTGAGCTTGACTGCTGAAGATTCAGACTAAACCAGATCAATTTCGCGCAGACAATACCATAGATCGAAACGAGAAGAGGGACAGCATTGCTATGCGGTTGATCAAATAAATGCGGATATCACTCGCTAACTGTTTAATTACGTCAAATTATTTAGCTCTTTGTATCTTCGTTCATTGTATACATTGTTTCGTTCATTGTTTTAAATTGTTATGGCATGCGTGAACGATTGAGTCGATGCTCAAAGAATGGGAACATCACATTGTGTGTGTGTGTGTGCGAGTGTGTGAGGCTATGATTTCATGTGATATTCTGAAACTCACTGAAATGAAGAATAGGAAGGCTGCCAAGCGATGCCATGCGCATCAATTTCATTTGATTTTTTTTTTTGTTGCTCTCTCGTTGGATCGTACTTGTGTTTGTACACATTCTCAAAATTCTTAATAAAACAAAAAAACATACATGAGTTGAACTTAGAGAGAGGGGGCGTTTGTACGATCGAACTTTATTAAGATGTGGAAACGAAAAAACACACGAAACACAAAAATTGTGTACATAAATGAAGTTTATCAACGGTGGCTCTTGTGGCATTTCCGGCTCTGAGTCTATCTCTCGGTCTATTTTCAAAATTCAATGAAAGGAAAATTATAATTAGCTATCGTTGAACGAATGTCGGCTTTGGTTTTGTTGTTGTGTGCTGTTAGCTGTTGCGTATTTTTTCTTTCTTAATTATTCAGCCATTGCTACTGTTAGTGCTGCTGCTGCTCAAGATCTCTTCTTTACGGAAAAAAATTGTTTGAGTTGAAAATAAGGAAAAAAACAAACTCTAAATTGTTCGAAAATTTATTGTTGGCTAGTTCGCAATTTATCAAGCCAATTTATTTCGTTTCGCTTTGTATCAATGACAAATTGATTTGAATTTTCAACAACAACAACAACAAAAAACAAAACAATTTCACTTCAATTTGTCTAAAGTAAGGATTTTTGTATTTTCCCGTTGTCTTTGAATTGAAATTCCGCTAATACCACAAGATTAAATTCCCAAGTCGCAAAATTAATTGTGAGAAAAATTCCAGCCACAGATTGTCCAATGTCAATGCGAATGGATCACGATTTGTTTTGTTGTTTAAAAAAAAAAAAAAAAAAAAACCAAAACAAAACGCAATTTGAATGAAATTCGTTTGAAATGAGCACCTAATATTAATTAAATCGTTCACGTACGTCAAACGTTCATACGTTTGTACGCACGCACGCATGACCTTAGGTCGAAACATTGACGATGCACACGTGAATGTTGAAATTTATTTTATTGCTTTAGTTTCATTTTATTGTATTATAAAAACATCTAACTCCAAATTATGAGATGATAAAGATAATAAAACAGCAACAAAAACTGTATTGTGTTCAGATGGATTCGATTTCGACTGAAATAAAAACAACAACAACAAATGTTCGAGGTAACAAGTGAATTTCGCTTTGAAATTAGCGAGTGAAAAATTTATGGCCCGAAAAGAAATAGGTCTTAACTGATTTATGCGCGATAAAAATGTCCATATCTTTTAGGTTTTGTTTTTTTTTTTAATTTCATTTCGAAAAAGTGTTGAATCGTTCCGTTCTCAAAACGATCATTCCGAAGAAAACATTCAGTATGCAAATTGAATGAAACAGAAACCGAAACGAGCAAATCGTCACTCGGTGTTTTTCGTAAACTTAAAATGCATATAAAAATTTCAACTTCTGCGTGCTGAATGTTTAACGATGCAATTGAATGATTAACATGCGCGCTAACATACAAATAATGTGTACAGCTATCGTTCGTTTGCGGCACCATACCACAAAACATTCGTCTCAACCAGCCAGCCAACCAGTTAACCGACTGCACACACAGTGTGGACTATCGACCCAGTGGTTCGGTGTTTTGTGTGTGCGTGTGTGTGTGTGTGTTTGTGTATAAATCGTCATTTTCCATTCATTTGGACGACACAAAATGCAAATTCGCCAACATCAGAAACGAATTGTGTGCGATTTTCATTTCGTGTTCCGAGTGTTTGGATAGATTATCGGTGCAAATTGAATTGCTTTTTCGCAAACCGAAATGGGGTTAGGGTAGATGGTGATGGTGATGGCTGTGGCAATGCCAATGTCCATGTTCACCATCTAGATATTTGGACGTGTGTGTGTGTGTGTGTGTTTGTGAGTGCGTTTAATTTGCATGCAGCGTCACATGGTCAGTCATTTGATAAGTTCCACACAGAAACTGACACACAAGTGGTGAATCAAGCGAACGACTGTCCAACCACATTTGTACGCTGCATTCGAATGGCGATGACTGTCGACATCGTTCGAACCATCGAACAAATGCTTGCTCTCTTTCTCTCTCTCTCTCTCTCACTCTCGCTCTGCCGGCCAATTGTTTTTATTTGTCCAAGGTGACAACAGCGCAAACAAAACGAAATCCAATTGAATTGTATGCATGAATAATCTATGCAGATGAATTCAAATAAATTGTTCACCCTTCGACGTGGCCACAAAACACAGGCCAAGAGATGCGATTTAGTTTAGTATAGCTTTTGCACAAAATCAGACCATGTTCAATTGCAAACTTTTTTTTTCTCTGCGATTGCATTGCTTTAAGTTATTCATTGAATGCTCATCTCTTCCATCAACGACACCCGAAAAATAACCCGCTCATTAAAATTGACCGAAACGAATCCGATCCAAATCTTATCTCTTAATTAATATAATGCATAAACAATCGGTCCACTGAGCTGAGTGAAGATTTAAAGATGCACATTTCAATTGAAACATCAGAATGAGTTGACAAAGTATTTTATCAAAATTACAAATGAAATGCAAATTCATCAAAATGGCGCATCGACATCAGCAAATTTATATTACACAATGCAATCGGTGAGAAGAATGATTTGTGTCTCTCTGTGTGTGATGCAATAATGTAAATCGCAACGACAACAAAATGAAAAGTCGCAACCATTTTCTTTCTTAAGTAATATCAATTAGAAATTGCATTGAAATCGATAAACAAGGAGATAACTTCAACTCGTGCGTGTGTGTGTGTGTGTATTGTGCTCGAGATTCCCTTTGCGATTACAATATAATGTTCTAATCAAATTGAAATGTTATGAGTTGCTGTTGGTGACCTTATGCAGATATAACAACAGCTCATAAATTTATGAGACATGGCAATCGAGATCGCAATTTAAACAGATTAATCATGCATTATTTTGATATTACCACATTCTCATCGCATTCGAAATCGGCATTGCGATGCTCATTTGGTTGCTGGTAAGTGTTTTGTGTATGACATATATTTTGATATTTGCTTGCCATCGATTGCGATGTCCTGTGTGGTGTTTTGTGATTGTTTTGGGGCCAGTCAGTGCAAATTGTTTGCCTTTTGTCATTTGGTAAATGTCGGGGCCACCTCGACGGGAAATATTTTAATAAGTTGTCGTTTCGTTTGCTTCACGGATACGATGTACCATTGTAATTTGATTTGCGTGTTTTATCACAAGCAACGATGATTTATTGCTTATTCACCAAGAGCCAAGAATATAACACTTCATCCCGGGCACTTAACTATGATGAATGTCTATCCCATTGCTTCATTATTGCTTCCATATTTGTTGTTTTTTTTCCATCTTTTGTTTCGTTCTTTTCGTTTCATTGCGTTTCTTTTCAGCGCAAGTGCATGAACATTCAAAGTTTCTATTTCATCCGAAAAAATTCACTTCGACTCCTGTTTCTTCCGTCAAACAAGGAAGGATCACAAAACAAGGAAATGCCAATGTTTATGGTCGCATTTAATGCGCGTCAACCAACGAAAAAAGGAAAAAATTTCAATTTCGTTCGCAAAATGTAATAGAAAAATAGCAGTAAATAATTTTTGATTCTTTGTTTTCGTCGCAAAATGAGTCATTTGGCGGGCTGGCGCCTTGTTTTGTCAACACGAAAAATCCATTTTTGATATGTGTGTGTGTGCGTTTGGAAATTCAACAGGAAAACAGCTGGGCTTGCAGTGGAAAGCAACACCATTATAATTTATGTGCAACCGAATAGATGACAAACAGTTGGAAGCTTTGGAAAATTGTATGTAATGGTAACACGTTTTTCGGGTTGCATCGGCTAAAATCATGCTGTGCTTAACATGGTTTGCATTTAAAAATCAACGGACGCTGCAGGCTGTCATTGTCAACAAACGCCAAAAAAATCTGAAATCAGTGCGCTTCAAGTCATTTCAATTAACGCTCATATTTACGCTTGGTTCATATGGATTCGCCGGAAATCAATGGATTCGATGAAGAAAATGCATTAGAAATGAACAATAACGCCACCAAAGAACGAACAGATACAAACTCTTCCCAAAATGTTTACACCAAAAAAAAGTTGCATGCCTCATGAAACCACTTGAGTCTAGCCAAAAACAGATTCAAAACTTCTAATAAATGGAAATCATCTAGATCATAACGCTGCAAGTGAATAAAAATGTTGAAACTTCATTTGCATGCAAATGGGTGTATGGTTTCAACTGGGTGAAACAGACTCGACTGCAAACGATTGAGATTGAAACACTACCTAAACAAATGAAGCGCATAAACATAATCGTGTTGCATATAAACAAACAGACATTTGCCAGTGGAGTTTTCAAGATGAATGAATACTCTTTTTTTATGATGCTATTAAGTAAATTGTTTTCCATTTAAGTTAATTATAATTGTGTGCTTCGAATTGTTTTATACATATTGGCCCGCACAGCGTACACACAAATTCTAGAGACGAACACCATCGGTACACACGTACTACCTAGAGTAACGTGAATAAGTATGGTGCGAACGGCACAAATGCCACAAGGATAAGAAATGGAAGCACAAGAGAAAATGGAGAAAACCGTAAAGAAAAAAAAAATAGGAGATGAAAAATGAGCAAATAAATCGTAAAAATGAGCTGTTTATGTTTGAATACACAAAAGTGTGCAGTTGTAAAATATGTGTATCGTGATACAAAGTGGCTGGCGGTAAGCACTGAGCATGCAGAAGTGGCAATTTGAGAATGAGAGACAGAGAAAAAAAAAGTCCCACAACAAGCATTTAAACTATACAAGAAAAATGGTAAAATCTGTCCTTTTTTACAGTGTGTGTGTGTGTGTGCGATTTGTTTTGTAGTGTTTCAAATAATGTGATAATTAGATTAAAAGTGATATTGGTTAGGCTTAGCCTGAAGTCCAGCTGATAAATGAAGAGGTTTGTGCCTGTGAAGTGTTGTTTTGATGAAGATGTATTTAAACAATACTCAGCCTATTTACACATTTACAAATGAGAGATAATCCATGGGTTAAACGTAGTCATGAATCATTATTTATTTGTTCGACATATTTGAAGTGTTGCTACCAAAGCAAATACACTTTCTAGATTTGACTATTTCGTATCGTTGTATTTATTGAATCATTTTGCCAAAATATTATTTGGTAACATTCCACAAAGTCAAATAATGGCTGAGTAAGTGACCGTAAAGGGGATGGATGATTGTCGTTTCATTTTCACAACAAAATTCGCAAAGTTTTCTGTCGTGTTGATAAAATTTGTATGGTTTTGGTCGCCGGAAAATGGCTTAATCTGTTCTCTTGAATCGGCTCCCCAAAGTGAAAAATTAAAATCAAGAACTTTTCGATGTTAATAAATAATAATGCGTTTGGTTTCCGCAAGTAAACGGCCTTGTGTGATGTGACGCGCATCTTGCAAAAGGAATCTAATAAATGAAATCATATGTATAAAAGCGACTCACTTCATCTCGGAACACATACAGAGTATGAGAAGACGGAAAATAAAGTTTTATGAGAAACAAAACAACGATTCAATCCCGGCTCATGTACACCGAAATCAACCACTGAGAGGAAGCAATTTCACTGGCCTGAAATTCGAAAGGGCAGGGGGGGCGCACACCGAACAAAAAAACTCAACCAATGTTCCAAACATTTATTTAATGGATGAAAATGTTTGGCTACTGGAACATGGCACATGAAATGTTTTGTAATTTGAGTGCTATGGAAAATGTACGAAAATAGAGAGCACATCGAAGTTGAAGTGGTGGCAAGTAATGTGAGTATGTAACGTTAAAAATCAAATCCATATTTGGGTAAAACGATGAAAAAGGAAGCGAACGCACATTTTTCATTTAAGTGGTTTCGAACAGTTGCTGCTTTTTTTTGGTTTGTTCAACAATTCTATCAAATGTTTCTCTATATTTTCGGTTGCAATCAACTGAATACAAGTTCGAAAGTCAAACCCTCCGATATTTTGGCTGTGTGATGTCCTCCATTTAGAGCATATAAAATTGTGGCGGTACAATCAAAGTAAATCAAGTGAAGTGGTGCTCATGCAGCGAATCAGAGAACACGCAACACAATTTCAATGTGCGAAACATCGACAGGGCGGCCAAAGCCACAGTTTTCATTGGCAAAAGTATTGCGGGAAAAAAAACTGTGGGCGAAAACAATCAAAATCACAATCACTCACTCTCCCATCGAAAATGCACATTTGTAACATTCAACACAGATTTCATAGCCGCATGCACAAAATGTACAATGTTCAGCATTTATTCTGTATTAGTTTTGGGCTGTATTTTGACTAGCTCAAGGGCTGTTGGAACATTTCGAATATTTTTAACATTCTAAATTATTTGAACTCGATAAAATTTGATTAGAACAGTACTTTGTATTGACCACTCTTCAGGAGCCATATATTCACATTTTGAATCAAAGGCATCCGTTTAAATGTTGCACTTATGGCTTAAATCGGTGGTGTGGACCCTTGCAACGTAATCGAAAAGCGATCTCAATTAAATTTAACTGCCATTTTTAGATAATTCATGTGACCTAATAAAGTAATGGATGGTGTTTTCCTCTAATTAAATTTCGAAAGTGCGTTGACAATTATGGTTGCGGTGTCGACTGAAAACGGAGCAACAGCATGGCACGAAGAGTGAGGCACATTGAGACTATGAATGAGTATGGAACATTCATTTTACTATTTAATAATACGGTACATTTTACTGTTGCTGTCATTGCTCATTAAATATAGAAAGCATGGTGAAAGAAGCGAAATCTCTGCATCTCACCATTTGTGCAGCGTAACGCCATGAGCACCTAAGGGTGCAACATCCACATAGACACACACACACACAAACACAAATGCACACTCAACCGCCGACAAACGGTGAAAATGGTGAAGCAAAGTCAAAAAACCAATTGGAATGGTATTTTCTAAAGGGAAGTGACTGTGAATTGTACATTCAGTTTGGGCATTCAGTCATACAAAATCTCAGACCATATTTTAATTGTGACCGTTATTGCTTTTGCCTGGAGGGGCATTTTTTTTGTGTCTCAACGACACAAGCGACAAAAAAAAAACACTGAAAAAAAGACGAGCCATCGAGTGACTGGAACAAAATTCATGATCGGAAAAGCGACATTGCGATAATGAAAATCCTAACACAGTTCTCGCATTTCCTGTCAATTTTTTTTTGCTTTCTCTTTGGCATTTATCGGAAAACTATGCATATTCAATCAGGTTCGTGTGTTTTTTTTATGTTTAAATTGAATTCCACTTCGATTGACACGAATCCCCTCACCACTACGACCTCGTGTCTATTCGCTTCGAACTTTAGCATTTCACATGCATTGAAGCGTTCGAAGGAACACAAAAAAAAATTAATTTAATTAAAATCAAATTTTTGCATAAAAAGCAGCCAACGAAAGAACGTGAATGAAATGCAAGTGACTATATATCGAATCAATAAGCACAAATGTTTTCGTTTATCGAAATCGTCGCATTCCAGCTCTTTTTTTGCGTGTTCCGTATTGCCATCGTCGCCTTCGAAATTTCAACGGTATAATGGCACAGAGCGACTGGCTAAATATGTGTAAATGCGACCCTATTTTACACTGTGTAGCGCTAGAAGTCTATGTGTTTCGTTCTTTCGCTGGTTTTTGTTAATTTATTTGAAAGCAAATAAATGGTTCGAAGATCCGCTTTTGTTTTATCTAGTCTCTTGTACAATGTTGTTTTTTTATATTCAGCTTGTCTCTCTCTATTCATGGAATGTTTGTTTGCTTGTTTTCCACATGCAGCGTACGCCCGGTCTTTATACAGATTTGTGTATTTTATTTCGTCTTTGTATTTTTATTATTTACGCTCGGCGTTTTTTTTTTGTTCGGTGTGTATGTGATTCGGTGCAATTGAAAAGAAGAGTATTTTAACAAACGCCATGACAATACAATGCATTTAAGCGCGTACACAACGCGGGAAGTGATAAATAATATGGCATCGTCAGAAAAGAGAAAGTAAAAATACACCAATAACAACAGAAAAAAAATGCCGAAAACAACACCAACCAACAGCAACTCACATATACAACGAGAAATGTGGGTGCGAAACAGCTAACAGCGTGGCAAAGTAAGCACAAGACTACGTGCTGAAAATTCTTTTCTATTCAAGTGGATTTGGCTTCTATTCAACCGTTCTTCCGGATGTAAAATATAAAATGCTTTTACTTTGTGGCGTGTTCAACGTTACAAACGCAAAAAATAGACAAGAGAAAGAGAGAGAGAGAACCCAAAACATCCAAAAAGCAAATAGTTATTTCAGACACTTTGTTTATTGTATTTTGGTGTTACTAATCCATTGCCTTTTTTCCACCTTTTTTCCCCCGTTACTTTTTATTCACAGTCGTTTCTCTCGGCAAAAAGTCTCCACGCTCTTAAAAGGTTTTAATTAAATATACACATTATGAGAATCACGATGTAACAATCGATATTTGGCAGTGAAACGCAACAAAACGCATCAAACGGGTTTTGTTTTATTTTTCCTTAAATATGATGTCACAAATTCTATTGAAATTATTTTCAATTTTTCACGGCAGCTGCTTCAATGATAGATACCACACACACAAAAAAAAGTGTTGAATTCGCATGAAAAGGAAAAAAATTGCCAAAATTTCAATGCCGATCATAAAAAATTGAATGAAAAATCAGTGAACTAGTTGAAAAAGACACACCTTTCTATAGAAACGACAAAAAAAAGCCAATGAATAACATTAAAAATTTTCATATCAACATAAATCATATTTTCTATGGAGCCATTATCGTTTGGTGAGTTGTTTTTTTCCACTCTACGGCTTTTGGGTGTTATTGATTCATTTCAACATGGCATTATGATTACTTTGCAATAATAAAGGCAATTGTTGTTTGTGTTCATGCGTTTGTGTGTGTGTGTCATTGACTGGCTGGTTGGTTAACGCGTAGTTCTCATCTTCTGCAGCTTTCAAAATTCCAAATTCATCTTGTGCATACTCGGGCTTTTTAACATATTAATTTTTGCCATGCCAAAGAGCAACAACAAAAGCTGATTCGCGTTGCCCATACAATGTTGACTGGCTTACGATGTAACTCGCTATCTTGCTGCTTGTTTGTTCTGTACTTTAACATCGTTGCGCTCTCGGCACATTGAATAAAACTGTCTCTTTCGCTCTGTGTGTGCATATTATGGGGACAGTTCAAACCGAATCCTTTTATTCGGATGTTCGTGCTCTTTTTTTTCTCTACCTCTTTGGAATCCGGATTGGAAGGGTTACTTACTAGCGGTCCTTTTTGATGGTTTGCCCAACTTACGACCGTATTATCATTGCATTTTATTTGTATTTGTATTAGATTAATATATAACTCGACTAAAAGCCATTTTCAAGGGTGTTTAAGACCGTGAATGTAATGAAATAATAACAAAGTGTGGAATTTCGGTTATTTTTTTTTTCATTATTATTCAAGAGCTGCATATGTCATAAAATTGAATACTGAGCACCGAACCTGTTTTTCCTGTGGCTTCAACACTTTGAAATTTCATTTTAAATCGAATCAACATATTCAATTTCGAGAGAATAAAAATGTCTGCGACCAGATATTATTGTTCGATTGTGTTGTCCAAGAGAAAAATGAGCAAAAAATTTGGGATTTGGTTATTACAAATATCACAAATTGCGTCGTCATAATCTATATCACCAACGCGCTTTGTGTGTTTTGTAAAATTGCCTTGTGCACCATAAATAAAAACTGGATGCTTTTCTCTTTTCATCCAATTTGAGCTATTTGTACGCCCGAATGCAGGCGATAGTCTTGGATTGGGAATCGAGAGAGCGTGAGAGTGAATGAGAGTGGCGGTGAGACTGTTTGTATCGTCTATGGAATGCAGATGATATGGGCGGATAGCGACTAACAAATATCGAGAAACATATTTTTTTCAATTAGAAGTTATTCTATCGAAATAATTCGATTATTTCGCTCGGACGATATTTCAAGATGGCGATTTCCCACCCTGGGAATGGGAAAAAAAGCGCAACAACAGGCAAAACCAAAATCCCACAAACAACTAGTGGCGATTGTAAATACAATGGATGTACAACATCGAAACACATGCGAGACACGAGCGAGTAGCAATTGTTGGCGACATTTTTTGAGAAATTGTTTTTCGGCTTCGATTTTTCGTTATTGTCTTTTCCGATTGCACAACACATTTACTGCACTTTCAATGAAGTTTCAATTTTCTCTATTTTCTAGTTGCAAAACTCATTTCGGCCAATGGCAATAATGGAAATTTCGAAATAAATCAAAAACATTGAACATAAATTTTCATTCCGATGACGAGAAAAAAAACATCGAAAGATAAATGAAACAAACTATGTTCGTTGATTGTTGATTCAAAATCTGAATGCAAAAAGCGACCGCTCAACAGAGGCCACAGCCTACATTCGGATTTTCAATTTTCCGTTTCGAATGGAATTTAATTAAAAGAAATCCACTTTTCGGAAGAAAAACTTGTTTTATCATTGAGAAAGTTTATGTCGGCGCATCCTTCTCCTTTTCCAAGTCTCTCTCTCTCTCTCTCTCTCTCTCTCTCTCTCTCTCTCTCTCTCTCTCTCTCTCTCTCTCTCTCTCTCTCTCTCTCTCGCGACGTTGAAGTGATGCCACATCTTCATTCGGTTTTTATGAGATGCGGCAAACTCTTGATGCAAAATCCGTAAATGGAAAATTCTAAATGAAAATGTCATTCAAACTTCGGATTTCCGTCTGTTTTGCCGACGAAAATTTTTGATATCCGGCTGCAAGGTTGTCTTTCAGCCACAGCCGCATCTCAACGATCCTTGCTCATCACACTCTCGAATATGCAAAGCATCACCCAAATGTATGTGTAATATGGTGGAAGAATCAAAAGATTAACATAATGAATATTCAATGAGTTTGGGCTGATGTTTTCTCCGGGTTCATAAAAAAATGATGTCGCATTATACCACACAGCAGCTAAAGCTTGAGTTTTGTTCGTTCGCTCGCGCGCACATATTCCTACGTGGCGTATTAAAAAGGCGTTCTCTCTCTCTCTCTCGCCCTCTGTTTCCCGTATTCGGTTGTGTCTACGGAATATTTTCATTCACTGCTCACAACTCGCTCAAAAAAAGTTATCTGCTGCGTTAGCGTGTTGGTAACTTTAACGAATTGTTCAAAACATCGTTTACACATTTTGAAGTGGCGGCAATATTCAAATTTCCTCTAGCAGATTTTCCGGTTCGTCTTTCTTATTATTTTTTTTTTCATTCTTTCGTTCGTCGTGTGTTTTTTTTCTTGTTGCTATTGTTGCTGTTGCAGCTACCGCTATCGAAAGATATTTTCGTATTCATAACAATCAAAATCAAAAGACTCCAGCAGGTTTCGATTTCAATGCGTCGACATTGTCAGCATGTGGTTCGATAGATCTTTTACACCCTCGCATCCAATCTTCAATCTCAATTTTCATACACACACATACATAAAACAACATTTTTCGATGCAGTTCGTTTGCTTTCAATTTCAGGTTTTGAAACGGCCGAAGATGAACGAGCAAATCTGATTTCCGAGCAGCGGTAAAAATTCGATATGACAGGAATCTCAATGTACATGTACACAGCACATCGAAAACCAAAAACCGAAAAACCCTTTTTCGAGCTCTCGAATGAGAAAAAAAAAACTTTTTTCCATTCGACCGTTGTGCTATGGGATGTGACATTTCGTTTGCATATTTCCATATCGGTTGTTTATGGAATTTCTCTCGTCGTTTTTTTTTATATGATGCTGCGATTAGTTGGGGTTCTTTTGTCAGATCCATGCAGCTTTAGTCCAATCTAGTATCTCTTCTTTCGCTCGTCTCATCTCACTCTCTCTCTGAATTCAAATGGACCGTTCTCAAAAACGGCTGCCACGAGATAAATGTGGAATTTCCAAATCAAAAGCAACCTCTCTTGAATGGAAATACATTCACGCAACGCACTCACCGACCGAACGTCCAACCATCTCAAAATGAAGGAGACGTCGCCTTATGCAGAACAGCAGGAACAGGATTATTGTAAAATAAATATGAATCTGTCATATTTCGTTTATTCTCTCTCGCACACTCGCTTTCACTCTGTCTCTCTGGTTGGTGTGCGTGTGATCCCGAGTTCACTCCAAAAGTGTAACCTTAAATCTTAAGCCACCGTGAATGAGTTTGCATCGAATTTTTGAATTTTCAACTCTCCAAAATATGTGTTACATATGCTGTGCTGCAGCACTGCTTAAACTTGTCTTAATAAATTCAAAAGGCACTCAAAAACAATCATTTGTCGAGTCGTTCGGAACGATGACGAGAAAAAAAAATTGGATGGAAAACCTCTAATTAAATTCATTGACTATACATATTTTTCATGAAACCCCGAATTAAAGCGAAGAGATGATTAATTTAAGGACAGAATTGGGCAAGTTTTTTTTAATAATTCCAGGCCAAATATTTGTTCATATAACATGTTAGACATTTGAATTTATTCGAAGAAATTTGATTCGCCGAAGGATTTATGAGTTGATCTGAAATAAAACACGATTTTTCATTAGGAAAGACATCGATGCAGATCGACATCAAGGAAAAAAAAACATGGATTCCATCAACATGGTCGTCTATAGTTTTGCACGACGCACTCAATCGGAGAATGTGCAGTATATGGCCGTTCATTTTTTTCCAGTTTTTATCCCTCCATCTTATTCGTGTTCTGTCCTTTCGATCCATATCACCACAGACGCACACACACACTCCTGAGGCCCTTGCAGCGCAGCATTTTCTCTATTCGCAAAAAAAGGAGGGAAAAAGTCATGAGCGTAAAATGCTGCTATCAATCAATGTCACACCGAAAATCAATCAAATGTCTGCACCACTCTACTCATGAGCACGAGCGTTGTGGCCCATTTTGATTGGTTGCTTACATATTACATAGAACGCTTTGGGTAACTATGAGCCTATGTATTCAAAATCATTTACCATGAAGAGACGATTTCGATCGTTCTCTCTCTCTCGACGAATTGAAAACGGCGAAAAGATATGAAAAATTCAACAAAGTTTTGTAAATTCGTTCAAACGTTGCCATAAGCAATAAAATTATTTCAAAATGCATTGAATAAATGTGTGTGTGTGTGAAGAGAAATCAAATAAATGGAAGCAAAGCACATGAAATATACGTTGAATGTGCAAAATTGTGTCGATTATCATGTCAACCCTGTAATTGTCTGTGCATTTAATCAATGCCAAGATACATCAATGTTCAGCACAGCACATACTCGTCTTGAGCTCATTGCTCAAAGTGCATTTTTATTAGATTCTTTTAAGTTTGGTGTGTCGAGACGCACATAAATTGTTCGGAAGGCAATTGTGTTGCATTTTCATTGTTCGTCTCGCTTATCACAATGTTTTCCCGATGGTTGTGATGGCGGCGACGGTGGCGTCAAATTCAATTGGCTGTTTTTATTTTCAACAAAGCGGAAAGCAACTAGTAAAAGGGAAATGAGAACACGCTGTGCACAAGTTGTAACTTGCTGGATGGTCGTCGCTGCCCGTTGTTGCTGCCAATTGTTCTCTTTCTCTCTCTCTCTCTCTCTTTGGTTTTAGTGATGTTGTGTTCGTTCGATTTGATGCAATATCGCTGGCGTGGAGAACAACATTGTCGTGGAAAGGAATTAAAAATTAGAGTGAAGATAGCTGTTTTTAAATTAAAATCTGCGGTGATTTATGGCCTGATATTGTCTGTTGAACTGTCGCAACACCCGAACAGCAGATTGTGCATTTAATTTTCACTATATGATATTTTACACTGTTGTTGGCTACTGTTCGTTATTTTTTTTCATTGTTGTTGTTATTGATAACGAATTCAATTGAGTGTCTTTTCGTTCGGACGGATCATATCGATTTGGTTGCGTGTTAAATTAAAACACAATTTTGATTTGCGTCAAATACGGTAGTGTCATTGGCTGAAACCAGACCAGGCAACACCAGACCAAAGAATGGTGCAGGAGGGGTTTGAATTGAAAATCAGATTAAATCAATTGCAATCGGTTGCATAGCTGAACGATATTATGTAGCATTGAATTAAAATCAAATGCATGATTAAAAGTGTTGGCGTGTTGGTGGCTTGATTTCGAGGTGCTGTTTTTGCAAATAAAATTTCACCGTCCAACATACCGCGAACATTAATTTTGTGGTTGACAATTCAATAATTGTTGATACGTGTGCATTTTGCGTTTGAGGCCGATTTCAATCTATCAGTTGAAACATACATCATGGCAAATGGAATCGTTTTCAATTTTACGCAAATGCATATGATACATGGAATGTGAGCTGTTGAGGTGCATTCCATGGAAACGAGAGAGAATCCGCTTGTTACAAGCGGCTTGTTCATTCGACACATTTTTATCATGGATGGTAATTTATTGATGCCATATATCACATACACTCAAACAAACGAATGTGTTTTAATCAAAATTCGGATTGGTTGCGTATCACAACAATCATTTGCAGTGCAACGAAGTGAAGCACACTGACAAACTTGGTTGGGTATTAAGCATACCAGTCCCGATAGGAAGAGATTTTAAAAATCAATGTCGATGCAAAACAACGCACGCACACATACACACAATTCGCAAAAGGAAACGGCTGATTTCATGCGAATAATTTTTTTTTTGAAATATTTAATTCGATTGGATATCAAGCTGAGCGGAAAGACCGATTGAACGTGAAACACAACAACAGCGGAGTTTAAAAAAAAGTGCTCGTGTCATCATTTTTGTACGTTTTTAACTTTTTACTTATTGAAGGTATTGTAATGAATTACTTGAATTGAAACTGTCGATTACAAATTAAACTGCATCGAATTGACTATTCAGTAGTCATACAACTGGTTCCGAAAAAAGACACATTGCCAAAAAACGAAATTGGTGCCGTTGTGCTTGAAAGCCATAATTTTACCAGTTGCAACAAGTAACCGTGCATTATTGGTAGGATAATTGATTTTTCACCTAAACGCTTCTAATCGATTTAAACAAAGTTGGTAATGCCAAATGCCATTTTCGCACAAACTTCATTATTTCGCAATTGGGGTATGCTAAACGTTCCGATGCCCCGTGAACAATGGCAAAAGCCAAAAATGGTTTTGCAAATAATTCGCCGGCTTTTAGAACAGCAACAATATTGGCCGGGACACGGGATCGAGATCGGCAGTTTCTATTCAATCAATGCATCGCTTGTTCATTCGTTTCATTAAACGGCACAACAACAAATATCTATAAATAATGATGAGCATTTTGTACTACATACATATTTTTTCTCTTGTTCTCTCGTGTCGCTCGCATTTCGTTTTTTTTTTATTTCTGACTACAAACTGAATGAACACAACAAAAAACAACAACAACATCAACGAGAGAAAAAAAAAATTGTGTGTATGATATCGTGGTAAATACCGCCTGCATCCGATATATAATTTATGGCTTTTCAGTTTTGTTTTGTTTTGCGCAAAATGGCAAACATGCCGAAAAGCGACTGAAGAGAAAACAAAAAAAAAGTGTTTCACAGAACATTTTCAGCCCGAAATATGTATACGCTGAATGATATGGTGGAGGAATAGAGAGAGAGCGAGAGATGAAGAATGAGAGCGAGAGTATTGAAACATGATTGCATTTAACACACACACGAAAATACTGTGGTGAATTTTGCCAATAGAGGTTTTTCAATATTGACGGTTCGGTATGCTTGTCTTTTCGCTTGGGCTATCAAAATGCTCTCTCGCCACCAATATACCAATATTACACTATGCGTTACAATACACAGTTTGATCACTGTCTCAGAAAGGTACGCAATTTTGTGTCGAGATCGTGGTTGTTTTTCGGTCTGAACGAAGAGAGAGAGAGAGAGAGAGAGAGAGAGAGAGAGAGAGAGAGAGAGAGAGAGAGAGAGAAAATACACACATCATGTAGAATGTGCGTGCATGTGTCAAAGTGGCTTCAAAAGCCTGAAAGCATTTTTCGTTTTATGCTGCAAAAAGATAGACCCACCGAATGAGAGCGATTCATTTTGAGCTGAGAGAGAGAGAAAAAGAGAGAGTTGGTGCGTGTGCGTGTACTTTCTGTACTGTGTATGTGTGTGAGTGTACATTTTGCACCATGCGATGCCGTCACCGTTACAAAAGACTAAATTTTCAATGTTATGTTTCTTTGTTTCGCATTTATGTTTTTTTTTCTCTTTTGCGTATTCTTTTGCCGTGCCGTATTTGATGTGTACGTAATTCATATAAGCGGACAAACCAGACAACTGATAGGGGTGAATAAAAACGTGCTAAAAATCAATATAAGATTTATGGCTGCTTTTGGTTACATATCCAATTTTTTTTTCGTTGTTGTTGTTGTTTGGTTGGATTTTTGCGTACGCATAGACGACCAGAGAGAGACTCATCTCTTGATACTCTTGTTTCGTTCACTCTCGCTTCATTGGTATCGAACATCGGTGTATCGGTTTTGTCATGCTTGGTTTCGGGGCCTCTTTCATTTACAATGTGTAATCACGAGGCCGATTCGGCCGAAAACGTAGCGCATTCATTCAATAAAAACGGTATTTTCATGAGACGCATGTGATCATGCTATATTATGTTCCATTCATTGATTTGCTGTCCGCGTTTGAGCTGTCGTTCTCGATTCTCGGTTAGTGTTTCCTGTATTCGGTCATTTCACTTTTTGCGTGCGTAAAATTCACATTTTCATGTTCTTGTCGTTCGTTTCGGATCAATTTGCTCTCGATTCGATCGCTTTTTTGTGTGCTGTATTTTGGTTTTCCTGTTCATTGGACTCTTACAAAGGGAAGATAATAATAGATTCAAAACCATTGACAGTTTCAATGCATTGGTTACAATTTGTTGCGAATCTCGTGAATATTGTGCAAGAGCAAAAAAAAAATGCGGTTACCAAATGGAAAAAGTCTAGGTAGAGCGATTGAATGTGTGCACTTCAATGACAACTGAAAAAAAACGACTGTGTTCTCCTTCGAGCGAACAGTCTCTTTTCAAAGCTACGGGATGCAGGGCTAAAAACACACTTCATTCAGACTCATTTTTTTATCTATTGCAAATATTCGAACGATTGCTAATGAGCATAACGTTGCCATGCGCTCTTCGTTTTATGCTCTATTGCAGAACACTGCAAAAAAAACGGCGCTCAATGTCAATGCTTTCTTTGTGGTGAATAGTTTCGAAAGAAAGTCGTTTGAGCCATATTGCGAATTTATGACATAATAATAACCAAAGATTAGATATGGTTCGAACCGATTTAGCCCAAGTCCTGTGAGTGCGTATGTTGTTTTTTTCTTTTGTCGTAGGCAAATTGCCTGTATTTGCTGTTAAGTGAGATGTTTGGGTAAAAATCTATTAGATTTTTTTTTGCCGTCGTCAAGACACTGGTGCTTTGGTGCTATCTAGTTTAAGAGATAATTTATGGCCATTCAGCAATAGGAAGAAGTTCCTTAGGAACGAGAGCAATTTTTATTGTTTTCCATATTTTTATGGCTCTTTGGTGAATGTATGTGTGTGTGCTGTGAACGCAAACGATACGACTGACGATGCAGATTTGCAGGCAAAGCCAACCATACGAATAGACAAGCTCATGTATTAAACGGAGGGTGGCCTGGTTCATGGTCAAGAAAATTATAGCTAATAGAAAATTGTTAAGTGTGTTTCTTTTGTTTTTTTTTCTTTCTCCGTTCATGAACTTGATACTGACTTTTGATGCTGTGTGTAGATAATCTGAACGATTGTAAAGCATTGCATCAGCATGTAGCTGTGTGTGTTTTTTTTTCTTCACTTTTGCCTAGCAAAAACGTATTCATGGTGTGAGAGAGTGTATGACAATTGTAACGATCATAAAATATAATTTCAACAAAGTTACATTAAAAGTTTTTTTTTCGCATGAAAAGAGAGAAATGGAACAAGGCAAACAATTTTCCATTTTTTTGTCCACCCTCAACATTGGCGAACAACGAACGAACAGTCGACAGTCGACTTTTCACATAGTTCAAACAATCAGGAAAACAGCAATGAATTGTTGAATAAACGAATGGCATATTTTCATTTGTATGGCTTTTATTTTGCTTGAGTCGATTTCTTTCGAGAATGAAAAAAAATTCAACGAACCAATTGGTTGTTTTTCCTGTTTACGAAAAATGAACTAGGAATCAAGAGTTAACAAAAATAGAAAGTGATGTTATACGAAAAATTTATAGATATGAATGAATCAGGCATATTTTTCGTGTGCCGAGTGCTGAGTACCCAAGGCCCTGTGCTGTGAGCGAGATGTTTTGTTTATATATTAAGTTTATTTATTTTCTTTTTTCCCGTTGTTGTTAGTTTTTTTCGTCCTACAAATTCTCAACTCATTCGATGCGACAACAGAAATGGAATGAAGTGACAGCAACACTGAATAAAAATAAAATTGTAAGAATATTATCGCAGAAACAAAGTAGCTAGCATAAAGCAACATGAAGCCGCATATAGGTGAGCATTTTGGAAATGCTTTCGTTTTGCATACAAGACGCGGCATTCTTGGTGTGTGTATCGGGATCTGGGTTCTTTGAATAGCTACCTGAAATGTTTGTTGTCAGTGTCACAGTGCACACAGAAAAAGATATAGCGTGTTACCGAAAAAGAACCCGTATTCATGCCATTTTCATTGCTGCCATACAGTTGCTGTTGTTCCTTTTTTTTGTATTTCAAGCATTTCTCTTTAACTTTGCGACGTACGCAACGATATGCGAAAGGTATGCAGTGCATGACATATGAAACTTTTCTTGTCGTCGTCGTCATTGTCGTCTTCGTTTTCGTTCTTTAGTGTTTGCTATATTTGGCTTCGAACTTCCCAAATAGCACACAACTACACGAAACACACACCAAAAATTATTCTACGTGCTCTAATTTTTGGTTTTCCTTTTACCGATTTTTCGGTTTGTGTGACAACTTCTGCAATCATTTCTTTTTGCCGATTTCGTTTTCATTGTGGCATGTTGTTTACTTCTTTCATTTCTTTTCGTTCTTTATTTCTTCGTGCATTTTTTTGTTTTGTTTTGTGTGGAATTGTAATATTTTGTGTCTTTTTTTGTCATTCTTCAGAAGAAAAAAAAGAAACAATTTCTTTTGCATTGTTTTTGGAAACTTTATCGCAACAAACGTTTTACTTTTCCCTTTAGTTAAGTATTATGAAATATTTATTGTGTATGTAAATAAACAATTTACCCATTTGTTGTTCGCATTCGTTCTGCTCCCATTGCATCATATTGTGTGTATGTATGTGCGTTTGCTGCATTTTATGTGCAGCTCAGGTATGGGTCATTTGTGAGCTATTGGTTGCAGTGCACTGTCTTGATGTGGCACTGTGAGAGAGTATCTTACGTAAAATTGAAACTGTGACTTGTCTATGGGCTACGGTACAAAGCGACACTCTTTAATAGATGTAAAACTTTTTCTATTGAATGTGCGATGCTATCCAGCTGAGAGCTGTGGAAAAGTGGAAGAAAAAAACAGTTCCACAATGCAAACTGACTTTCACATACAAAAGCCAATTGTTTCGGTGTCTGTTTTCAAGTAATTTGCACAACGAGCCAATTGCACATGCTTCAATTACTGAATTACTCTTTTGTCTATCGATAAACAACATCGTTGCATTGTTCTCGATGTGCTTTCATTTTCGGAATCAATGTCGTCCTGAATGCAGTCAATAGAATTGTCGTTACTTCCTTGTTTGCTTACCTGAAGAAAAAAGAATTGAAAAATCAATTGTTAGATTTGAATGTTCAGTGTTTTCATCCATGATTTATGGAGCATAGCAAAATATTTTCAGTGTTCAACACAAAAAAAGTCAAAATTTTAACCAAAACAGCAACCAATTTTTTTCCAAAGTAGACCAAAGATAAACAATTTTCTTGAAAGTTGACTAATTATTCAAAATGTTTGTCTGACTTAAGCACAATGCATTGGTATGGCAACATCAGACCAGACTCACAGACATGAGAAAATCAAAACATAACATTAATCTTAATAAAAATAAAACAACAACAACAAAAATCCGGCGAACATTGATGCTACGTGCCAACACGATTCCCATTCAACTTTAATCCTTATCAATTCATATTGTTTTCGATTTTCTCACACTGAATGAAAATAGATGCATGGCAAACGCAATGTGCACGGCTCTTTTGATGCTCTGTTTACGAGTGTTTAGAAATGCAAGCTCAAATATATAAATTGAAGACGACTTTTGTGCGTATTGTTTTCTTTCATTTCGATCGGCTGTGTGTATCAAATGAGGTTACATTCATGGAGTGTGATTTGCGACACGTGTTTAATACGGCGAGTGAGTTGAAATGAGGTACAGAATTAAAGATGGAAACACGTTTGAGAGATTTTTGGACGTCAGTGTAATCATTGTAATCGCCTGCTGAATAGACGGTCTTGTTTGTGGATAGAGTGAGAGAGAGAGAGAAAAGCAAATCCCATAACACGAACCAATTCCTTAATGATTTTTCGAAATAAAGGCGCCATATCACTCAACAGTGTGTGGAAATCACGTTGAATCGTTCGAAATACATGTGTTTTTGGAAACAGCGCGCAATTCTCGAACTGACGCCATCAGCTAAATATTTTGGACAATCGTTTCAATTCACACATACAGTTACAAGTTATAAGTTACACGTTTCCATCGCAATCCAAATGAATGAAAAAACATTGTATAACTTTATTGTTCGTGCTAAAAATAATCTATATTCCATAGTGCAAAAAAGTAATATAGTAAAGTGAAAGCACCTACACACGAACGCGACTGGTACTGATGAAATTTGAGCCAACGGCAAAAACGTCAGCCAGAAAGATATGAAAAAAAAATCAAACCAGCTTAAAGAAGGCCCGAAAACATCAGAGAAAACACGATATCTACGTCAGGCTTCAAGACATCGATGCACAGAGAATGAAGCAGAAAAAAAACGATGTTGTGTCCATTTTGTGGTGAGTTTGATTTTAATCCGAGCGAAAAATGAATTATCACTAAGTGCTTACTGGCAAAATGAACGAGAGAGACAGAGACGAGTCCGGCTCATGGTTGCATTAGACTAAAAGCAAATCCATGATTGAATGGAAAAAGAATCAAATTAAATAAAGTATCACATCACACACACAAACACAAAAAAAAAACATGGATTGCATACAGCAAAAGTGAGAAACTCAGGCGGACACTCACTGAAACAGAGACATTTGTATCATTTGTCCGCTTACGATGTGGTGCATGTGCGTTCGATGAATACCAACAAAATTATGAAGCAAATGATGAAAAAGGCGAAACGAGCAAAAAAGGAAAACAAGGAACGAAACAATAAGAATAACGAAAGTGATGGCAACGACACATAAGTATTCGTGTTAGTTAGATGAAACGAAGACGAATCTTCGGTATGGCACACAAACTCACACACATACATACACGCAAGCTCAAAGACCCATACTCACACTCCGAGCACACAACTCGGGCCAGAGCCTGAGCTCGTTCATCGAGTGTGTACGATGTACGAATGGTACGTCGCATGTGTATGATTGCATATCCATGTTATAATATTTTCACATTTCTATGCTATTATTTTGTTTTAGGTCGTAAATCAAATGCATCAACCCCTACTGTCAAGCCACGCCTGTCAAAAAACATTTGCTTTTACTCTCTTACATTTTCGTTTTGCTCGCAACTTGTACTTGTCGTATCGTTTTGGTACACACACACACACACAAACACATTCACTCGTTCGCTCGTTCGCACACAAAATAGAATGTGAACGGTTGTTGTTGGCAGTGGCACGGTAACGGGGGGAGAGGGTTCTCTCTCTGGGTTCGTAATTACCAAAGCGTATAAGTCTACAGCTATTTGAAACCGTACACGCGATACTCACATCAAAAGGCAAACGGGGGGCGACAAGCATAGACGCGAGCTCGTCACAAATATACACATACACACCGAATTTTTATTATTTTTCATCATTTGCACATCGAAAAGTTTCAAGTACACAAACAACAGCAACACCAATCCATGTGGAATCTCTGAATCGTTGAAAACAAACTCCAGCAAGGGAACCGAGGAAAAAAAACACACACTCACAACGGGAAGCAAAATATTGGACGTAAGCGAAATTGTTGGCGATATTTTTATTTTCGACAGGGGGAGAGAGAGAGAGATTCATCTAAAATGAAAATAGTTACAACATCAACAGTTAAATATCAAAACCAAACATTTTAACGTATTACGGGGAGGCGAACAAAAACAACAACAAGAGACTTGTTAGTTGTCCGTCCAAATCGAATACATTTTCAACTTTGTTTTTTGTCTGTCCAGTTGGTTTCTTTACGATCCATTACCGTGCAAATGCACACTCACACTTCCATTTAGCCCGAGTACACTGTGTACTGTTTAGTTGGTGCCGCTTTTTGCTGGCCTTTCATTTTATTTTCATTTTAGTGCAAGAGAAAGAGAGCTGTTCGTGTCTGTCAATGACTTTTCGGAGGGTATGAGCTGTAAAACTTATCCATGCATGGATAGATTTGTCTCGTACTGTTTTTTTTTCTGTCGTCGTTCCAAACACATGTATAATCTGAAATATACATGCAGTGGCTTTAGTTCGTACACACACACAAAATGTAGCACGATCGAGAAGCATTCCAATGAAAGTGATTCAGCGTGCATTGATGCTATCGTTAAAACTAAAACCGTTTTACTCCTAATTTATCTTATAAATCTTCACTTAGATATCGTTGCTCCTAATTTGCGGCATTAGTCGGTTTGATTCAAATAAATGAGAGCAATGAAAAAGCTGTAAGACGTTTGCTTCGAAGATGCCATTTGCAGTTTACAGCTCATTTAAAAGTGTCTAGGCTTTCGAAATTGAAGTTAATGAACGCGAGTGCGAGTAAAAAAACATGTCGCTTTCATCGCTGAAAATTGCAATAAATGTACAGTTTTCGTAGTTTCAAGTGTAAGTTCATTTTTTGTTGTTGCTATTTTTTGTGTTTATGTAAGAAAAAAATGCGATAAAAATATGGTGAAAATCAAATGTCTATTTGCCGAAAGAGATAGAGAGAAAATCCAGCATAAATACCGCTGAATCGTTATCAGATCAACGGAGATTAATTTGATTGGGCGTTTTCAATTCGAAATTTATTATTTATTCCCGTTTCACCGGGGCAAACCGCGTCGACCGTTCATGGGCGCAACCATACGTGCATTTATAAAATAAATAACCATTTATCAAGGCTCTCACATCTCTAATAGTATTGTTTACACTTATGGATTCGGATTCTTTTGGTTTCAACATCATTTGGGTTCGGTGCTCAAAATGGGATTTTGAACTCTTTCCTGAAAAACAAAAAAAAATGATTGAGTGGAACGTCTCGTTTCAGACGGTTTCGAAGATTTAAACGATTTTATCGGTGCAAAAGAAACAACAACACTCGAAAATAGACACATTCAATTTCATCAATAAACTCACGATTGCCGGCATCAAGCTTTTATCAGCAAATGATGAAAAAGTGAAGATTCAAATTGAATAAGACCATAAAATAAATATTCTGCGAAATATAACCAACAGTGCCAGAGCCACGGCCACAATAGCAGAAAATCAATGGAACAAGAAGTAGAACGACAAAAAAAAAACTTAAAACACCGTTTTATGCATCGAAAAACAGTGAGATCTCGATCAAATGAAATTTCGATATTCCAAAGTATTTTGTCAAGGTCTTAACTTTTTATCACACTTTATTATATCTTTAACAATTTCAAGTTTATAATGGCTTTTAAAATTCCATCATGACGAATTCATGAAAAATGCACCTTTCAACCGCAACGCTCAATTTCTGGATACATTTTTGTTTTTGGTCTGTTGAAAAGCCATCTGGCTCAAAACAAAAAAAGAACCGAGAGGCGAGTGTGCCTTGTACCGCCGTGCCGACCAAACCTAATACAAAAAGGAGCGAACAACATTGTCGAAGCGATAAGAGAGAACCTACGGAACAAAATAGCGCACACACACACTTCGAGCTGCTCTCTGCTCTCGTACAACCAAACGAAGAATGTACGAGCCACTTGTTAAACTATTAACGATGAATTGAGCACGTAATGCATAAATTTTATTTTCATACCGACATTGTTTTCAGTGAAAATAAGAATTATGAACTCGTTATATCAAATTCAATGAGAAGCAACTTTATTCACGTCTCTTTTTATTCGGTCTTTTATGTGTGTGTGCGCTTGAATCCACTCGTTCAAGTCATGAGTTCGATCATTGTGATTTTTTTCGTGTGATTTTTTTTCCCGTTCATTTACTCGTCCGTTCTTCATCGTTCTGGGCGCGATTTTTTTGCTGTTTTTCCACACAAATAATGATTTTCACACATGTTCTTTCTTTTTATTTTGGACTTTTAATTTGACTATTTTGATTCTTGGGAATCGTACCATTTTTTTTCGCATCCATCGTTCAGTTTGTGACGCAGTCAACACGTTGAATGTTTTGTTTCTATTATAATTTTTGGGGCCGTAAATAATTTTTGACTCGAAAGAATTTGGTTGTTGTTGTCGCCCGGTTTGTTGTTGCTGATGTGTTTGCATTCGAACGAGGATTATTATTTGAAGTGATTGCGCAAATGTTTGTTTTGGGCTGGTTCATGATGAATGTGATTTATGAGACACATTGGAATTTCGAAAAGCACATAAATTCATCGGATGCAGCAGTTTTTTTATGTTCTTTCTCGTTGTTTCTCTCCCCTTCGCTGTCCTGAATTATCGTTATATTGTGTCATTTCATTCGATAATCAGTTTCCATATCGAAATGTCAATTTTCGATACGGGTTGCTTTTTATTTGGTGGCCAGCATCAAATATCCGAATAACCACATCCTAAACAGGCCGATTTAAATAATTCAAATCGAAATGAATACGTGTCGATATCCGAATAAACATATTCCAATAAAAAGATTGGAGAAACATTGGAACATAGACAATTCCATCCCTCACCAATTGCTTGGCATTGGCTGAAAAGAGAATACACAAAACTATGAATAATCGATGCGTGATAAGAAAATAGAAACAGGGAGGAAACGAACCAGAGCACAAACGGTCACTCTCTGCGAACCACATCCAGCCACCGACACATGTGATAGCATATCGAAATGTGGAAATTCATTTCAATCGAGTCACGTTTCTCACAGATGCTGTCGATTTAAATGTTTACAACACCGATGCTTTTCCGTATCTACTTTTTTTCCGTACCGTCTTTCGCTCTATTGAATAGAAGGAATCAAATGTACCGATTTCATGTAAATTACTTATGCTAAAATCCTTTCGGCTTTGCACATAAAAATCGATCCTTTTCAGAGAAATCATCGATTTTGGTATTCATTGACACCGATTTTTTGATTCCTATAACGAAAATCTGTTTACAGATTTTTATAGACATTTAACTGAGTTTGAATTACAAAATAAATTGTAAAAGGATTTTTTTTGTTTACATGGCGAATAATCTTTTATAGTTCGCAAATCACCGCACTCGTTGATATCGAAATGAGACATTACATTAGTCTAGTCGCATCGATTGAGGATGTACCAAATGTGAAATTCAATTGCAAAATGCATTGTTTTCGAAAGCCGACAGTATTTTCAGTATATCAGAAAACTGTGTGCAGAGCCTTTCGAACCGGAACGATATGCTGTGTTTGTGTTTGTTGTCGTTGCCCGTTTGCCCGGGACTCTCTTCAATCATGTATAAAATGTGGTGTCCATTGGATGCAGGCGCATGGTGTGCATCATGAAAGATTTATGTGGGAGTGAAATGGCGTTTTGCCGTATGAGCCAACGAGCACACAACCGAGCCGTGCATTGTGCGTGTTTATTGCAATTGAATTGTCGACTTGATTTTCATGACAAAAAGCGCATTGAATGTAATATACAGGAAATGTTGGTATCGTGCCGACGATACCAACGATGCGAGGCAAAGCGAACGCTTGTGAATGAGCATCTACCTCTCAACGGGTAATCGTTTCGATTTAGATCACGTCAGTCCAATAGAATATTATTGTGAATTACATGGCCATGTGTTGCAGGCAAACATTTCATTTCGTTTCTGTGTGAATTTGCGTTGTGTGTTTGTGCGTTTGGAACACGTTCCGACTTGTCGGTACGATATAAATGAAAAGGAAATCATAATGCAAATGCCACAAGCGAATAGAAAAATCTGGTACTCAAACTAAAAGGAATACAAATGTCTGTCGTCATCATCATCGAATATTTTCCACTAAATAAAGTGAAACTGAAATTAAACAAAAAAAAAAAAAAAAAAAATTAAACGAAAATAGCGAGCTGGGATTTGGCATCCGAAATAGCAAACAGCAAATCGTTTACATGACTAAAAATGAACTGAATAAAACAAAGAATCGTCCCAAAATTCGAAAGAAATGAGCGCCCAAAACCGACAACCGATTTTCGCATGTTTTTGCACGGCTTTACGGTTAGAATGCTGTTATTCTTTATCATCTTCTTCGTTGTTATTTTCAGTGTTTCTTTTCTCTGTTTCTGTCTCCCTCTGTCTTTTTCCGAAATGTTCGAATGTGTGTACAATTTCGCGTATACACAAAAGACGAATGCAATGCTTTAAAAATGCTGTTGTTGAAATGTTCGTTGTATGTTCGATGCTGTCACAGTCTGTGGCTCACAAAGCCTTTTTCGATCGCAACATTCTTCGTTTGTTCGTTTGTTTTCTTCTTTTTGCTTTGCTCTCTTCATGTTTCTCCTTGGGTTTAAGGTAGTGTGCGTTTTCATTTGCTGTACTGGTTTTCGAACCGCGCGCTCTTGTATCGGTTGTGTTTGCTCTGCTCACTCTGTGGTTCTGTGTGTTGCTGCTGCTGCTGCTGTTGTGTTCTTCCTCTTTTGCGAAACATTTTTACAAGAAATTCTTTTAATTCATTCGCTTAGGTCGGTTTTTTCTATATTGAGAGTTTAGTCGTGGATCCGACACATGGTTAGAAACGCGCGCGCCTCGTTTATTGCTGATGGTGGCTCGCCGGCTTTATTGTTGGTTGTATTGTGTGTGTTCACAACATCGTTTTTTTCCCCGAATAACACACACTCAGCGGTTGCTGTTGCTGCTGCCGTCGCACCATTCAAAAGCAATAATAAAATTGTAAATAATAATTTTATTGCAATTTAAATAATCGTGTGGTGTAATTTTCATATGTGCCAGCTCTTATTGCAATTGTATTGTGATTCGTATATTTCGTTGGTGTAGCCGATGTAGCGGGTTAGCGTGTGTGCTTGGTGCTCTTCAAGTTGTACTTATTTGTTGTTATTGTTGTTATTGTTGTTGCAAGTGTCTACAACTACATCTTAGCATTGAGGCCACGTTTGCCGAACAATTGGATCGAGTTCAGTAAAAGAAGGCGGACGAAACCAACGAAAAAAAAAAATGTAAATCGGAACGAATTTATGATTATTTATTACTTTATTACAAGTTCATATTTAAGTTGATCCTTTTTTTTCTGTGTGCGCTCAATTTTCTGGCTGGTGGGATTTACTTATCTAGTCATTTTAGGCTTCACTGTCAATATTATAAATTATTTCTTTGTTTTGGCCTTTGTTTTTGCCATATAATTCATATTTTTTCTTTTTCATCAACCTATCGTAAAATCATATGAAAATGGATGAAAACGGATGGAAAAACGGTCAACAAAAAGCCATTCATCTTGTTTGGGATCGATTTACCGACGGCATTTCGCATTTATTGTAAGTGACTTCAAACATACAACTTAATTCGATTTCATTTTGATCATCAAATCTATCGCATTTCACTCGACAAAACCATAAATTTTCTTGTGTACGAACAACAAAAACCAAAGCGGTGAACATTTTTGAGTCAAATTGAATTGGATGGTATTCTCACCTGTTTAAATTGTGCAATCGATTGCATGAAGGACACTTTTTTTCATTTGGTTTTATGTTTTTGCTGCAACTTTTATCGCGTTATCGCCACCGAAAACGATTACTTTTGAGTGTGAATTGTTTTTTCTTTGTTATTGTGTGTGTGTGTGTGTGTGTGTGAAACGTCTTCTTGTTTTTTAAACGAACAAATTTAATTTATTGAAATATGAATAGTTTGTTAATGTTCCTTATTCTTTCTCGTTTTTTTATTTTACGTTTTTGTCATTTTCTTTTGTCTTTTTTTTTCGATGTCAAGCAAAACTTTTCGCCAAATATCGTTCGATACCAATGGCTAGTGCAAATTCAAGCGGTTAGTTGTGTGCTTTCGGTTCGGGTATTTTTCGATGCTTCTTCCTTGATATTTCTTTTAACACGCTCAACAAATAGCATTTATCGCGCACATAAATCATCAAATATTACATTTATTCGGTTACAATAATTTCGAAAATGTCCGCAAAAGAAAATTCACAAGTCAATGCCATTTTGGAATGTTGTTGAGTTGTTCGGGTTTCTTGGTATCGGATTTTCGGGTATATCGTGTTTTCGTTGTTGTTTTGCTGGAGCAATTCAATGCAATGGGGGTTTTAGTTTGAAATGCTATCGCATATCATTTTCTACTGCGAATGTGTGCTTTGTGCGAAGTGTGTTTTTTGTTGTTGTTGTTGCGTCCCTTTTTCTCTAACACGCTCGAGTACGCTTTTGACAATTTTTTTGTTCAAACATGACACAATTTACACGCGGGGCAAAAGCAGCTTTAAACTCCATGTCCAAATTTTTCGACAATTTTCAAGCTCTTTCCATCATTTTCACCGCGTTGCACACATTTATTGTTATTTTGCTTGAGTCGTTTTGTTAGCTTTTCGTTGGCGCTAAGTTCGATATTGATTATTTTTTTGCTTCGTTGGTGTGCTTATCAAAGTGCTGCTGTGATGGTAGAAAATACAAGATTTTGCTTCGATTGTATTGGATTCATTGTGGCAGAAAAGTGTGTTCGACTTTTACTTTGACGATGATTAGATGATACATGAATAACGACTAACGACCAACAAAACGCATAACAAACTCTCCGATGGAGAGAAGAATATTTATAAATTTTATTGATTTTCTTCTTGTGCTCGATGCTCGTTTTTGCTTGCTGCTGTGTATCGTTCGTTCGGTGTGTGTATTTTGCGTATTTTTCGAACGATTAGATTTGATACTCTTTTGTGGAATATTGAGAGTGAGAGAGTGAGCAAAAATGAGATAGAGAATGAGAATGAATGAGAACCAAAGCCACTACAATGCCGTTTTTGTAATTCGTACAACGACGTTTCGTCGTATTTTCGGTATTATGTACTCTCCGGGCTCTGCTTTTATATAGGGAATATTTTTTTTTTGGTATTTTTGCCGCTATTTGGATTCAATTGCGATACGACGACGAGGGTAGAATAATCTTCTCTGACATTCTGCGTGTTTGTTTTCGCTCTATTATTTCAACTGCGTTTTTTGAATCATCGCTATTGCTCATGCTTTTTTTGTTCTCACAACACAATATTCGTATTTTCGTATCGATTTTTATGCGTTTGCATGGTGTTTTGTGTTGTGCTGTGTGTGTGTGTATGTGTTTTTATTGCTGATGTTCGACGTTCAAATGTCTTTCACACGCAATATTATTACTATTCGATTGTGTTGATATCAACACAAATTTCAAAAATTCAATGTTTGCGATAAGTGCACGTAATTTCGAATTTTAATCTTATTCTTCTTTTTTAAATTAGTTTTGAAACCTCGATGTGTCATACCTTAAACATCTAACATTCATTCTATTAACTGTTTGGGTTTTGTATCAAAAATATTAGACGCTAGATTTTTATTTATTGGCTAATTATTGATTAAGAGCAATGAATTCGGAAAACTTTCTTTCTCGACTTGATTTTAATCAGCATACATTTTATTTACACTTCAATTGAAGGAAGAAATTATTGATTAAATCAAACTTAATCTGTAGCAATGTTTCATATTTATAAATTGAACGCAATGAATTTTTATTTACAAATATTTTTTTTTAATTTTTAATTTAGTTGCGGTTAATTTTGAGATTTATTTTCGGTTTATTGCTTTTACGGAACAAAAAAAGATCATTAAAACATCGAACCAAATGAATACGGAATTAAGCCAACGTTTATTTCGGGGCTCGTCGAAGAAGTTAATGAACGTTGAACGAGATTACAGACAAATCTCTTCCTCCAAATTAAACAAGTATTTGATAATTATTGCGAAATAAAACACATTAAAAAAGCAAGTTCAATGATCAAATTATCGTTCATAAGCTTCACTTGATTTTTATAAAATTAATTTTAAGGCGAAATAATATTTATTTATTTTTCTTTTGTTTGATTGCAAATTGTCTCTTTAGCAAATGATTGGTTAATTTTGTTTATTTATTTCCTTAGATCACATGTACACCTCAACGGCATTCGATTTATAAATTGTTTCATTTTGCGACGTCGTTTTTTAAATCGAACAATGCACAGCGAATTCATAAATCTTCGATTTTCAATGAATCAATTTGCACACTGAAAATTGTTTGTGTTTTTGTTGTTGTTGTTGTTGTGTTCGCTTCTTCTGTGAGTTTTTGTGTGTGTATTTATTTTCGGTGGTGACGTGATAAATCGGCACTGCACAAAGAGTTTGTTACACTTGTTTGTACGAAACGACCATTCAACGGATCATTTCAGAATGATACTAATGCACAAACACTTGCTGATAAAGCATGAAACCGTCGCATTTTTCGGCCTGTTCGCAGTGGCTCTATGTTTAAATTCAAAAGTGATTCGGTCCGTATTACAACCGTTTGCTATGTACAGATGATACACACACCGTTTCGAAGCACACACTCATTACATACGGAGGCATTATTGCCAGTACCGTTTGGCTGCTTCTGCTGACGACCGCATCACCATTTTGCGCTAGCAAGAGCACAAAATGCTTTATGTGTTTGTATGAGAATTTATGTATGGAAAAAAGAATTTACTGCGTGCGCGCCACAAATTGGACGGGAAAAAATGAAGAATGAAGTGAGATGCTGCGCATGAAATGCTTTTTCACATAGAATCGAAACGGCACATAGAACCGTGTATTAGTAAACAGAGAGGTCTGATTTTAGTTGTGTGTGTGTTTTTTTTTCTTCATTTTCCATCCATCCAAGTATCTAAGACACAAGTGAACGAAACATCGAACCAACTACACGGAATCGTCGAAACGAATGAATCTCATGTACGAATTCGTTCGGTGTATGTATATCGAAAACACATTCTATCTAATTCGGTAGATTGTTTTTCTCATCATTTGTTCCGAGCAATTCATTCGACGACCATCCACATGCATGGAGAATGAATTCCGCTTCCATAAAACACCACTGATAAGCAACGCACCAATACAGTCATCTTTTTAAATTGCATACACTTTACGGCAATCGATGGTAAACAAAACAATAGAAGGGTCTCATTGAATTGGGAATCGAGAGTGCGAGAGCACCCGAACATCACAGTCATTATGTGTGTTTGTGTGTGTGTGGATCTGAACATATTTGCCCCAAGTTTAGACACACATCGTTAATTCATTCTCCGATATTAGAAACGCTATATGCATCAAATTTCACCGCACAAAATCTCGATTGCATACCGTGCGCTTCATGAAATGTTATGTTTGATTCCGTTATTTTAATGTTTTTGAACTTCTCTTGGCTGCCTAATACTTGTTCGTCCATAAAGCATTTTTGATGCGTGTCGGCAAAGCGTAAACAATTCGACCTAACTAACGAATTTTACTTTTATCATGTGAAAAGTATGCATGTGGTGAAAAAGTTTTCCACCATCTCGATCCAATGGCTTGAATGCCAGCCAAAAGATGCCTAATGTTCCATCGTATGTGCAAAGTAATGAATATATACACACACACACAATTCAACAGCCGATCGAAACTTAACGTCTTTTAACTTCTCTCCCATTTACTTTTCGCGTTACTGCATTGAGTAATGGTAGAAAAAAAAGACCATCGAAAGTACATATCACTTTGAAGGGATGTGTTGGCTGAACCATGAAACTCATTTATTAGTTGCAATCGCAGACTGCCATTCACACAGTACCGATGCTATCATGAGCCCAGGCGAAAAAACAACAGCACCAATTTTTTCCCCGTTTCAACCAAATATTATATGTATTGAGCGATAAAAACTTTTTCGATATGTACTTTTGGCTCAAGTGTTTGCTCATTATTTTCCAATTTAACCGTTTAATTTGCTCTTTAACCTTTCAGTTGAGTGTGCCTTAAGTGGGAAATCTTCAATTACATAGTAATAACATAAAAAAAATCTTGTTTTAATTGTTTATTTGTACGGGTTTTTATTTCTCTCTCTCTGTTTTTCGTATATTTCAGCAAATGCAACTCGAACCAGTGTGAATGTGTCAGGTAAAAGCATTGCAATAGCCGGCCGTCAAAAGTGTTCAACGATATTTTTTGGTGCGAAAGGAATATTATTGGATTTGTTGGCTTCCAGCCCAGTTCAAAAACCTGAAGGCTAAGTTTTATTATTTCAAACCGATTTGATTTATTATTTAAATTTCATATTTCATTTATATTGTTTTCATTTTAAATTCCAGATTCGTTACGTGTTTCGAATGTGTAAATTTATGACAAATATGTGTGTGTATGAAAGTCATTCAGTCGCATTGGCAAATTGGTATGCGATTCGATTTGAAACGTATGAAACGTATCATATTGCACTTAGCTCAAGCTATCGAATCGTAAATCTAATTAAAAATTGGCATTAAAGTCGATTTGCAGCTGCATGTTATTCATTTCAAGTTCTTGCCAACTCTTTTTCTATTTCAATGTTCAATTTTTTTTTCATAACTCCATCGGAGCTGAAAGAAAAACGAAAAAAAGCACAAACTTCAATTTGTTTATCAGTACGAGCAAACCGGTATTTGTCTAATGACTAACTATGACGGTGTACTCGAACTAAGTGTTTGACTGGATCTTTTTTTTCGCTTCGATTTCAAGCGCATAGCGTTTAATGTGTTTATTATTTACAAGAACATTTTTTTCCCATTTCCTTTAACTTTGACACAATCGCTTGATTGATGTAACATGCAATTTTCGATGGTGCGAAAGCTAATTTTGCCAATTTTAGTCTTGAAAATTGCTTACAATAGCTACGATTTTGATGGATTATCTCCTTTACCAGAATAACTGAATATGTTTTAATATCTGATGTAAGGTCTCCCCGATTCCAGAACCATCGATGCATTTTTTTTTTTTGTAAAGGCGCTATGAATGTTTGATCGGCGAATCCCTTTTACCCTCGTTCAATGTTCGGCATTCGATATTTGGCTCAATCCAAGTTGACGGACATCGACAGAAAATGGAAAATCAACATCGGAGCATGAGTTTGGGTTTGAGCGTCAAGCATGGGCTCGACCTCACATATTCGAACAACGTTTCGACAGCAAAAAGCAATATTGATTAATGGATTCTTATTGGCTCTGAGCGACAGCCAGCAAATATACTTTCTCTCTATTTTTCCATCCATATATTTATCGGGTCATAATCCATTGGATCGTTCATCATGTGTGTGCGTTGTGCCGAGCATATAATGTTTTGTGATTTTGCGTGATTCAACTATTAGCATTTTGATACGGTTGTTGGCATTTTTTGTGTGTTGCCGTATGATGAATTTTCTCTCCATCTCACGAACATTTCCAAAGTCCGAGTTTTATTCGCCTCACTTTATTTATTTTTTCGCACTGATTTTGATTCAGTATTTTTTTATTTATTATAATCAAAATAAATGAAGTCGGACAGTTTCAAAAGTATGCTTCAGTTCAGTTTGAATTTTTTCTCATATGATTTAAAGAGCGAGAAAGAGAACGAAAGAGCAATCACAGTATTGTGCGTGCATTTCGTTTGCCACATTCGAGTGGATGAAACAATAACATCAGCAGCAGCAATAGGAAGTAGTTGTGATTTGTTTTTTTTTTGTATACATATTTATTCACGGAATCTAATCTTCTAAATTGATGTCGATTCAATTTCGTAATTCGGTTCTCTTGTTTTGCTTTTCTTTTCTTTTATTTATACAACTTTTCCTTTTGTTTCTTTTCAATTTTTTTTCGGTTCGAATGGCATTTTGTTTGGCATCCAAAAAGTGGAGTGATTGGATGGGGGAAAAGACAATGAAGCAGAAAACCCAGAACACTGAAAAACGAGCCCACAGTAAAATCTAGCGATTTGCGCCTTTGACATATATTTTTTATTGATTTTTATTTTCTTTCATTTCATATTTTAGTAACGAAATTGGAGTTTTTCCACTAAGAGCAATCAAGCAAGAGCAAGTGTGATGGCAATTTTCGTTGATTCAATTTTCGGACTCGCACGCGGAAATGATTCAGCTGCCAAATTTGGCGATAAGAATTTTTTTTTGCTTATTTGGAATTCATATCGAACTCATTGTTATTGGTTAATCAAGTGAATACAAATTTGATTTATGTTCATGCGTTGAGGGCAATTGAAAAACCGGAGACAGTCGAAAAGAGAGCGAAAAAATTTAATTTATGTTAATATTCAAGCAGAAAATCTATCAAAATGGTTGATAAATGTTATTTATGTGTTGGCCGAAACAACGGAACAAATCCTTCAAATTGATGAAAATAAAATATTGCAAATAAAATGTTGTTGAACAAAATAGTTGGAACTGAACAAATGCCCGGAAAATATAAATTCAAAATATTTTGTGAAGACGAACAAAGAAATGTCGCCATGTTTCGAATATGATGTTCGTCATCAATGGAATCCAGTTCGTGACCCCGATCACATAAATTTGTACAATATTTATTTCAAAAGTGGGACATTATTTTTCGAAAAATCGCATAAATTCCATGGATAATCCCAATGTTGATTCTTAAGCACTGCCAATGATTAATTTTCGTGAAAGAATTTAAGTCGCCATGACTTCGATTCGAACTGTGTGTTTACATTTATTAAATGACACATGTGTATTAAAAAGGCATTGTTTACTCGTCCGTTTCACACGCAATACAATTATCGCCATCGTCACAAATGTGACGGCCGCAGGCGAGATCGATTTGAAGCTGTTGTAGGCGTTCAGTATTTCCATTTTCATTTTTCATGTTTGACTTGTTTTTTTTTTTAAAATTTAAAATTTCATTCAACGAAAATCCGAACATGGCGTCAAACAATATTTTGGCTTGTTCAAACTAATCCGATCTTGTATCGTCCGACAGTATGCACTTGTTGTATGTCATCAAATGGATACGGTGCGATTACGATTTGATCGGTTGGAAAAATGAAAAATTGAAAAGAACAGGAAAATATGTGCGCTGCGTGATCAAATGGTGCGCTCGCGACAACAGACATGTAACGCATTAAAAATAGACGCCATTCACAGTGAGCGTAGCACTGATGCGCGCCGCACACACAAATTCATATGATGCAAGATTTTAATCGGCGAAAATCCTAGTTAATGGCACCATCAACATTCTAATATAATTTATTGCTTGGCCGTTTTCATGTCGATCTTGTTTTGAGTTGATTGCATGCTCAACGCTGAAAAAAAAATGTAAACAAGCGATTAACAGAAATCTTCGATTCGATCTTGACTTGAAATGAGTGTGTTTGTAATTTTTTTGTTTCCCGTTCTCATCATCGAATTGGCGTATGCAGTGTCATCATCATCGGTTTGCTTTGGAAAATTATTCATGTCACGTATGAATTCCAACAAAAAAAAAAAAAAAAACAACAACACCAACCAACATTAACATCGATTAATTGGAAACTTATAAAACGCGTTGAAATTTGAATTCAATCAAATGACATAAACAATTGCAAATGATAAAAATCAAGAGAATCGAACAAAAAAAACAAACACCATCGAAGTCGCTTGATATCAATTCCGTCGTTGCATTCGCATTTTGATCGTCAAGTTTCTTTGGGTTTATAAATCGTTCAAATCGATTGACTTAATATAGTTAATATAATTGCCATAAAATCACACATCCAAACGAAGACAACATCATTATTGTCTGTTTTGGCTCTGTCTTTCTTTTCGTCTGCCTGGCGTTGGCCAGCCGATGACAACGGCAAATGTGAAAATTCAATTTTATTTACTGGCTGCCGGTTTGATGAATGTGCTGAACGTATGCGATGGAATGCAAGATTCGTAATTCAATGAAATGCGTGCTGAGACACGATACGATGGGCTTGAAACATTGTGAAACTGCGCGCCACTTGCAATAAAATTTAGTGCTTTGTTGACACAGAGCAGGTGGTATTCTCGATGTGAAATGTGAATTAAATGAAATGCTATATAAAAATCGAGAAGCAAACAGCAACAACAACAACAACAACAACGAAAATGGTGAAAAAAGTGAGCACATCGCTCACGAGCCGTGTCACACTATTCGTACTAAAGGAAGAAAATTGATGTGTCCGTCAACGGTCATTGAAAGAGCAGGAAATAGTTTGGTTGAATGAAAAAATGACCGCGAATAAATTCTTAAACGCCATCGAATTCATTGATAGTGACATTTTGAATGGTGGCAAGCGCCCCTCGACTTGTTAGCCAAACAATTTCAGCTCGTTATCATACTACGTTATCAGTATCGCTTCGGTGGCCTGATGGAATGGAAATTCGATTGTTGGCCATCAATCATCGATGAAATCGACGGTGAACAAACTCTTTCACATCGAGAGCACACACCCTCGCCACTTAATAAATCTTCCATATTTACTACTTGTATGTTATTCATGCGTAAACTGATAAGAACATTTGGGAATTTCGTTGTACACGCAACGCAATTCAATGTGGGCATATATAATCGTATTGAATGTGATAGATAAATTGTCATCAAACACATTAAAGTGGCAATAATTTCTGTGATGTGGTTCTAATTTTAATCATGGTGAATCAAATTCATTTGGGCAATCTCGTTCGGTTTGAAGTTCATCGCATTCATTCAAATGTATAGAAATCGTATCGAAGACGATGGCATGCACATAAGCGGTTTGTGGAAGTTCATTTGGCAAAACGTGCACATGTGCTCTTTCAACGTGCCATAAATAAATAAATCGTGTATGCGCTCCGTCGTGTGCGAGTGTTAGTGACCGAATGGGATAGACACACACATCCTACAACCGAGTGAAAGCCATTATACAGAAATTCAACCAATTACGCACACACATACAAATCGCCCTTTCAGCATACAAACAAAGCGATACGTCAGCAGGATAAGGATATAATGAAATACATAACGACCATACGAGAGATACGAGAAGATACGAACATGCAAAGCATTCAGCAGTCACAAATACACGCATAAATTTCGGCAAGTTCGATTTGTGTGCGTGTAGCGCAAGCTGAACAGAGCCCATTCAAGTGAGAGAAATATGAGTGGAGTGGAGAATATGCCGAAATGAAATACACACAAACACATTCACACGCGCAACGACAATGGATGAAATTATTACCGTACCGGAGCGGCCATTATTCATTTTACACTGTTATTTTGGTTCGGTGATTTTTTTTTGGTATTTACTTTTGCTCCACTTTACCGTTAGACAGAAACACGTCACTGTGAAGGAATATTGAGGTTCCTTTTTTATGACACACACACACACTCACGCATACATATGTTTGTTTTGCTGAAGTCGAAACGAACTTCGGACTCAGTCCATGGCAGGGAAAAAAATATTTTGAACTCAATGCGTCCAATGAACCAATATTCGTAATTTTTTTGTTGTTGCTCGTTTTAAATTGCTTTCTCTCCCTTCTTTGCTTTCAATGCTTTCTTCCTCTTTTCTCTTATGCTCTGCTGCCTGTGTGTGTGTCTGTTTTTTTTTTGTTCTTTCGTCGGACTAATTTATTATGGGAAAATGAGTGCTGTAATTTTCAAGCAATGCCTGCGTTTTTCAACAGCAGACCTTGAAATTTCTCTTGAAATGCTGCTAATATTTCTTCATTGCCGTCTTTTTGCGTCTCCTTGCATCAGCATGTTGTTAAATGTGTTTCTTCGCTCACTTTCTTAATTGTTTACGTTTATTATCGAGTCCACATGAGACGAACCGTTGTTCCGTTTGTATATTCGTGCGCCAATTTAGACGCGTTTACATCTCTTTCGGTGTGTGTGTGTGTGTGTGAAACGAAAACAGCTGTTAGTTTGGCCACTTTCGATGACGAAAAATGTGTCGCGTTCGCAATTTATTCATATACAATTCCTCGACTAATCGAATGCAATGGGGTTTTTTTTGTATTGTGTCGTGTGTTTGTCGCTTTAATTTATGCAATGTCTTGAAAATGTACGGTAATAATTTTTTTTCTTCTTTACTCTCACTCGGTGTGGTGTAGAACATTTGAAGGCATTACAAATTTTCAATTGCCTTTCAGACATTTAACGAGCAAATGTGATAAATGAAATGGATTATCTTAAAGTACTTGGTTTCGAAAACCATTGAAATTGAAATTTTTGCTTTGCGTCTTTCAGACGTGTGTTATGCGTATTTCAAGGCATTTTGACTAGGATGAATGTGTGTACACGGTGCGTTCACTACGTTCAACATATTTGCTTTTTAGATCATGCATTAAATCTAGTAGGCATGTTGATTGTGCAAATTTTCAATGTATGGCAATATTTTATTGTATTTTTTTGCGACTACTTTTTTTTCTTTCGTTTGTTAAATGGAGCATTTCAAATGCGTCTAAGTGCGTTTTGTTTATCGGTTTGTGTCAATTGCTGGAGATTGTGTGTAAAGTCACGAATTGAGAGTTTGGTGTGTATGTATGTGCTCGTGTGATGTTGTGCGTATGAATCGATTGAACAGAAGCTAAACAAGGGTTTTAAGCTCCAACAAATATTGAATTTAAAATTGCGCCCCCTTTTCACTTGACTTTTTGATGGGTGACAAAACACACGACCAATTTCACTAAGAATCTTGTTCAGTGCGTTTAGATTTATATGCGAAATGATTTGGATGATGCGAACCGCGTGCATGTGTAACCAAAAATGTATCTTAAAGGCAACTCGAGGAGAATGGGCAAGTCATTCTATTGTTTACTGAAATTTCCTCGATTGTCTGCTTACTTTGGGCTGTTTACTTCTTGCTGCTGCCGCCGCTTATTCTCTGATGTTCAGACAAAATAATATATTACCATTTGAATTGTGTGATTTAATTTACGATGTTTGCTCGAAAATGAAAATTCGTTGAGCGAAAATAAGGGCTGGAAAATCGTCAAGAGTGAGCATTTAAGATTTTGGCATGGTTTTGCATGCATGTTATTCCGCTAGCTATCTCCAGCTCTCTCTCTCTCTCTCTCTCTCTACCTCCCTCCCTCCCTGTTCCTGTAAACGCTGTATCGAAATAGTTTGCTTAATCTTTTAGAACCAGCCGCATGAGTATGCCATTTATTAATTTAGAACTTTCTATTTCGAGCCACTTTCCATTCGACTTCTTCAAGGATTTCCGTTTGTCTGTTGGCCCACCAGCGTTTGGTTGAACAACGAAATATGGTGATATTACTTTAAAATAGTCTTCAAATAGTCCGCAAAGTTTTGGCAGATAGTGAAAGTCGACAATATTGATATTCACATGTTTGCATTACTCGCATACGAACACACGATCATCGAAGATTATTGCTCCGGTTTTCATTTGAAATTGTGTGCTCTTGGTTCGGCTTAGTTTCGAAAAAAATATTTGCCTTTCGGATTTGGTTGTCGCGTGTATGGCTTCTTTCCTTCGAAAATCCTCGCCTCATTTCAGTGTTTTGAAAATCTATCATACCAGAAATTCAATTGAATTATCGAGCTCGACTGTGTATTTTAATATGTGCGGATTTCATTGCATTGTTATTTCGGAGCTAACTTACTCCATCCAATATCCACACGTCTAAATGTCTCGTTTCCGATGCTCTAACAATTAAACACAACTTTTTGTCTGGTCTCGTTGAAAATATCTGCGAACTTTTTTTTTCTCCTTCTCTTGTGTGTGTGTGTTTTTTTTGTGTGTGTTTGCATACGCATTGTGTTGTGTATGTTTTTGTGTTGTCGCGACACTCGTTTAACCAGAACAATGAACATTTAAATTGAGGCGATTCGTAAAAGCACTCCCCATGGCATTGTGGCACTATTTTACTTATTAAGAGATCTCTTTATTTGTAAGACATTTTTTGAAGCAAACAAACCAAACACAAAAAAAATCCCCAACCGAATGAGGCAACAAAAACACACACAAAAAGACGACCGAACGAGCAGCTCATCAACAGAAAAACTACATGGAAAAGTATCAGCGAAATATTGTCGGAGCCATGGCAAAGCGTGAAGAACATGAAGCCAGGCGAACGAAGACACAAAACAAAATCACACAGAATAACACACACAAAAAAACGAAATGCTGCGTTTATCACAGTGCATTCGAAAAAAAAGAAACAAATACGACGAATGAAATATAAAAACAACGAGAGGGAGAGAGAGAAAAAAATAAGAACAACGAAGTAAAATTACTGCGAAAACTAAAACAAGAATGACAACAGCCGGAGACAATATTGTCGTCGCTTGTTCTTCGGCTCGCGTATGTAGCCAAGTGTGTAAGTACACTTGCCATTGTATCGGATCAGGCCATGCCTTGTTACACGTAGTTAGATTGCTGTTTGGATATATATATTTTCAAATGGTTTTCTGCTTGTGGTTTTATTGCATACGCTCTTTACCTATTTGTTAAACTCTTTTTGTTTCTTTAGTTGTTGTTGTTGTTTTTTTTGTCGTCGCCGTGTTTACTTCACGAGCATTCTATTTTTTCCCTTAAATATTATTGAAAAACAAATATGCTAAGTCCAATGGATAAAACTATCACTGTTTGTTGCTGTTGTTGTTTTCTGTTTCTTCACCCAGCTCAAAGAAGTGTGTGCCTTTGCGAATGAACAAGCGAAATTTGTCTCTTATTGAATATGGATAATATTGTGGCTTTAATAGTTCGGCAATATCAACGGAAGATCTAATGGATTGAGTTGTCGACATGACGTTCGATGCTATCGTCTTGTCTTGTTTCAACCGGCGAACCAGCAAAAATAAGTTTTCCGATGTCTCGACCACTTCGTTGCGCGCGACTTCTACACCACGGTGATATATGCGCTTATGTTGGCAAATTGCTCCACGAGGTAAAGAAGATTATCAAATGCGATTTTGAATGCCATTGTAAATAGTTGAAATTGTTCACTTTGAATGGAACTTGTTTTTTTTTTAATCATCTCTTTTCTTTGCAGAAATCATCGGAAGAAAATAGAAATAGTTTTGACAATCAATATGTTTTGAATCTAGAATTTGACGTAAAACGAATCGAAGCTTTCGCGTGATTCCATTGGCTTCTGGAAAACAACAAAATAGAAACTGAAAAGTTACATGTAGCCAACGCTCATTCAATGTTCATGAAGCTGATTCGCGTGTTCGAATTGCAACAACTTTTCATTGCCGTAACAAAATAATTAAAATATTCGTTGGCTATTAAGTCGAGTAGCATTACTAATCAGGATCACACATAAATAAGCTGGCTGCTAAGCTGTTTGGCAGTCTCTGGTCCGGCCAACTCTTAACGCGTTCACAGTCAGTGGCAAAAGTAAACGCAAGTGATCGCATGGACAAAAGAAGCAACAACACAATAAATCGAACACGGTGCACACAAATCGGTCATGAACAAAAAATAATCAATTCACTGTATTAGCTCGTGCATAAAAATAAACACTGATACCATTGATTTCGGATTGTATAATCGTAAAAACGTCTTTCGCTTTGCCAGTCCAGTCAGCTCAAAGAATACCTGACTTACGTGTATAAGTTTCGTTGACTGAAGCAAATTAAATAAAACGAAAATAAAATAAAATAGAATTGAAAAAAAAACGAAAATGTAAATTCTGAGCCGCATAATCACATTTTTGTGTCGACCGAAGAGAAATTTCACAGCGTAAAAAAAGAAGAAGAGCTCCTTGCGGTTGGAATTGCGAGCGAAGTCAATTCATTGTATCTCAAAGGAAGACACACACAAAAAACAGAGCATCACAATAAGGAAAATAGAATCAATAAAATGTAAGCGGGAAGAGGCTCATACGTTAAGTATTCAGCGGATGAAGAAAAAAAAATGAATGCAGCAGAGGAAAAACCAGCCAAGGGAAAGAGAGAGAGAGAGTTCTGTTCATGTGGATTGAGGTTCGTCGTTCGTTGTTTGGCATCTCGCGTATGAAACGGAATTAAGGAAAGCGATTTGAACAAAATAAAAACGCTAATTTGCAATGATAATATGCAAATATTTAACAAGGATGCCGGCGTACAGAATAACCACTTCATTAGTTATTGCGTTCATGTTTTTTTTCTCTTCGCTTGATTTTCTCTGCGTAGTTTTTACTTTATATTGATTTTGATTTTATTTTTAGTTTTGCACATCAGTATCAACCGCATGCAGACCGGTTTTATGCAGACAATTCTATTCAGAAGAGATCGAAATAAATTTGTGAATGCATCGAATGCACGAATGGCGGTTAGAATTCAGGCAGCATTGGATTTTATGGATGTGTTAAAACACGCGGCGTTTGTAACGATATTTTGATGGTTTGCAATTTCCAACGTGGAAATTCGATTACATTCAGACATGCAGCGCTTAAGCTGATAAAATGCCAACGATGATGAAGACCTTTTATTTGCACCGTGCCAAAGACATGCTCGTAGTAAGCAATCTTCATTACGGATTCTTTAGCGTTTTTTGTTGTTGTTTTGGTTTGAAACGAAGACTCTATCTGTTAATCAGATTCGGTTTAGAGAAGATAGAGAAAAAAAAACTCAACGGCACTTCAACACAAAAGGTCTTGCGCAATAATCACATCGAAATGTGCTGCACGCAATAACGCAACTGTTTAATAATCATTTTATTCATTTAGATACATTTTATTATCTTATTTGGTTTAGGCGCTCGTTATCGATGAATTAACTTTGGTTTTGAAGTGTATTTGTTTGTTGTTTGTTTTTCTTTTTTTCATTCATTCTTTTTCTGGATTCTAGACTCTTGATAGAGTTGAAAATGTAATTCCAATAAAAAGCCACCAACAATGACATCGAAAAATGTCGATACGATATCAGCATTAGGAAATCTTTGAAAACAATAGAACGATCTAGCATCTTCCATTCAGATTCAGTCTATATAAAGCAATCAATTCTTTTGTTCAAATTCCATTGTGTATGTGCATGGTTTTTGAATAATCGTTTGTTTTTTTTTCTTTCCAAAAAGTGTTTGAAATCAAAATGGACCTTATTTAAATGATTTCGGTGGAATATTTGAATACAATCGAGAAGAAACATGGTCCTATCGCTAAAGCTATGGAATATCATGGGACGATTAAAGTATTTAAAGCCCAAAAGGCGTTTTTAACAGGAAATTTCCAATTTTCCATAGAAATATATTTAAATGAAGTCTTCTTCATTGGGATGGAATTGGGTTGCAAAAATGGTGATAAATAAGTTGAGTCGGAGAAAAATATGCTGTACTGGTTATTAACTAGTGTTTAAAGGTGAGCTCAATTTCTGTGTTGAAATCATTTTCATATCAGTCAAATATTTTCAGTTAATTAAATAAAATTGAATCTACCTTTAAATTATCCTTTGGGTTGAAATTGATTTATCCACGTATTTAATATTATCTGAAAAGAGATTAAATTACTTCATTAGAACGTTAATAGACAAGTTAAAAGCATATAAATTAGTGGAATAGTTCCATCTATACATAAATAGGTAAACTAAAATTTTCGGCTATTTGAGTCTTTTTTTTCTTCAAAAGTGTTCTGTGTAAATTGATAAAATATTCTTTTCATTAAAAAAATTCATTTCAAACTGATCATTTAAAAGAACTGTTTAAATTGCAAATTTATTTTGCTTATTAAATAATAAATTAAACGTGTCTTTGACTGCATCGCAATTTAGCATCGTAGAATCGGTAATATTGCGTTGTTGAGTTAATTACGGAAAATACCTGGAATTGTTCCTTTAAAAGTGTAAACAAATGCACGGTCAATTAGAGTTTTGGATATAAATGGTATCAAGTAGAACCGCTCTACAATTACAAACGATAACTTCAAGGGGGTTCAAATACAAAAGGTTCTTATCAAAAAGGTACATTAATTTGATTACTTGTAAACACGAAAAATAAAACCGAACGCATTGTTCTGGCTGCATAACCAGCAACAAAATATAATATACATTAAGAAGATGAACAAGACGAATGAAAATTAATAGGGAAAGAAAATTCAATTCATAACATTAATTAAAACATGGAATAAAATTTTTCTGCTCTCTTGTTAAATCGTTCAATTGTTTTGATATTGGCACATTCATTGCCTCGGTGTAATGTTAAAATGTGATATGATTCTTCAGACTCATGCACACACACACACACACACATCTGTTGCGTTATGTGTTGTGTTTAGTTGTTCATTGTTTCGACCGCCGTGGATCGTACAGTTTATGCATTTAATTTTATGTGGTTTTTTGTTTTGTTTTGCATTTCTTCAGTGCACTTTTTTACCCGTCTTTTCTTTTGCCGGGTTTTCTAATTCGTGATCATTTCAAGTTATTTGCGCTCGCGTTAAAACATTCTTAAACGCATGTTTAAAAATGCTTTACACAGTAAAAAATGCACCAAAGAAATATGAAAATGCAGCAACAGCCAGAAGTAAAAAAGAGCTGCAAGAATGAAATGCTTATTAAATTTAGAGTGGAATCAACATCAATATAGAAAAAGACTTCTCAATAACAATACAAGTGTAATGGTTAGCCGCCGCGATAATTAGACCTGCCGGCAATTAGCTTTTTATTTCTTTCGTTCTTTTTTCATTCTGTTCAGTTTGTGTGTGTGTTATTTTCTTCTTTATTCGCCTGCCGTTGAGAAAATCTGCAGCTCGCAATTAATACCGTTTTAAGTGAATCTCCACATTGATTTAAATGGAATAATTCACTGCGCAAATGAGATTTTGTTGATTTTTTTAAAAGAACCAGTCAATCGAATGAACAAACAATTTGTAGGTGAATTCATTTCTTGGTTTTTGATTTCGAATCAATTTATTTACATTGAAGCTACTGCTAGTGTGGTTCGGTTGAGTACAAAAAGATGAAATGTTGAATCAAAGCTAACAAGCCAGGCGATTATTAAAATTCAACTTCATGCTTGAGCACAGATTGTTCCGTCTCTTTAAAAAAAAAAAATATAAACGAAGTGACAATTAGAAATTATCAGCGGTACGATCTGTTTCAGCATTTCAATTTTTGTTTCGTGTGTTTTTTTTTTCTGTTCGTTTTGCTTTCGCTTCGTTCATTCTCTCACTTTAACACCCATTGACAGTCGTTTATGAAAATATAGGCTTTGTTAGTTGCCGGTAGCGCTTTGCTTTTGTGGTATTTTGACAATTGGCTTGGGCATCAAAGTAAGCGCATGCGATTTAATAAGGGGAATTGCACGGTCCAAAGCAGCACACGTGCATTTTGATTCTCTATTTATCGCGAGCTTGACTGCTTTTTTTGTTCTGGTGCTGTTGTTGTTGTTGTTGTTGTTGTTGTTTGCACATTTTTGCATTGTTTTTTGTCACACGAATTTTTCATCGTTTCGCATTCATGATCACTTCGAATAGTGAGACTCAATAAAACTTGTAGAATAATATATGCCTTTTGAAGGTGAGCACCAAAAGGATAAAATGTGGTAAGATCTGCGGTTAAAAATACCATTCGGTTGTCTCATTCAATTGTTTCCTCTTCAGTGTTGTTTTTTTGGTGTGCTCTCTCGAGAAAGTGTGAGAAATAACTACTTTCCGTGTGCAAGCACATAATGTGAAATGAATGGACTCAGAACTCAGAATATTTCAAACTTATTTTTTTTTTACTGTAATTTTATTGTTTATTTTTCGAAGCATAGAGAATTTATGCAAATCGAATAGTCTTTAGAATGTCGTTTCGAGTATATTATTTCAAGTTCGTCATTTACACTCCACGAATCGTTTGAGTGTGATTTAGTTATTTTTAATGTGACAGATGCTCAAATGCTCAAAACGAGTCATATTTTTTGAGTAAAGTTCTAATCGGATCACAGCTTAACATATATGCTGTTTTGTTCCCGATTCGATGGAGTCGCCCAAAAAATGAACGAACATTTTTATACATCACCCAAAAATCGTGTTTAATGTTTTTGAATTATAATACATCTCTATGGTCAAATTTATATGGTCAATGTCAGCAGTGATTGTGACGACGACACGGAAAATATGTAAGGTTTTTATTTTTCGGTGGGACCACAAGAGACATATACAGAAAAACCGAAAATATGTAAATGAATTCCGGCGAAAAGATACCCATGTTCGTTTGAAATATAAATTAAGAGACAACACACAACAAACAACCGATAAAAACTAAAACAACAAACATCTCATCTCATTGTGCGCATTTTCGAGATAAACAAATTACAATAAATTCAAAACTCGATGTTATTTTAAGCGACTTTAAGCGATTTTGAAGCGAAAACAGACATTGTTCACATCATCACAACAATGATGCACGCACAATGAATTGCTAAATAAAACATTAGAATTTGGACCATGTTTTGTGTCATGGAAATAAACTAAAAATTGATTCATGAACTTGTTTCGCTATATTCATGTTTGTCGACTGCCAAATGAATTGTGGAACAGTTGATTTGTTCAGCGTCATTCTTTTTGGGGCCAATTTCGGAAGAATGACGATGATGCCTGAAAACTTAGACACTGGACTTAGCTCTTTGTGTTATTATTTGATGTGAACATGGCAAAAAACACGAAGTCAAATTCGACTTTACTTCAAAATCTAGCTCAACATTTGTATTTGGCAAGAAATTACCCAACAACACAGACAATGAGAAAGGAGGGACTGTTCCTAGGCAATAAATTACGGTTGATGAAAAAAAAAGAGAAACCAAATCATATTCCTGAAACTTGTATATAATGCCTGAACTAAATTCAAAACGAGAAAAACGAATTTCTCAAAACAAAAAATTAAAATAAAATAAAACAAAAAAAAGAGCAGCGAATGAGTTTAATGGAGAGATTTTTGACACTGATGCCTCAACAAGATGAAGAAATAGATTTGAATTTCTAATCTCAGCTCTGTTTTTTTTCCTTTATAAAACGGCTACATTAGCATACCGCCAGATAGATGTGAGCGGTGCAAAAAAGAAACATCAGATTCAAAATACAACAACAAAAATAACTAAAACATGAGCAAACAATGAACAATTTTGGGCGATATAAAGATTGCAATCATTTCGCTCTTTCGTCATCTCATCGCCGCCACATTTACGTGCGAATTTGAAATTTGTGAACAAACGGCAACGAAAAAGCCATGAAAAATAAACGAAATCTGATTGTTTTTTGCACATTTGTTGCAAAAAAAACATACCAAAAACAATACACGAGTAAGAGGAAAAAAAATCATCCCATTTAAAATTAAGCGCGTCAGTATGAGCAAGCAAATTTGAGATTTTAGTTGATTTTTTTTTCTCATGCAAAAATCTAATGCAGAAAAAAAATAACAATATCCATGACTTGTTTGATCTTCATGTTGAACTTATTATTTTGCTCACGCGAAAATTGTTTGCCATTGAACGAGATAGAAAGAGAGAAAGAGAGAGAGAGAGAGAGAGAGAGACAGAGATAAATCGAGCTCAATACAATGTAACATAACACAGAAAAATGAAACGACGATGTCGATGTTGCTTGAGTCGTTTCTCCATTGTCGGCTCGCTCATCGCACACAATATTCAAGAATGTTTATTTTTATCCATTCAGTTCGGTCGCTTTCAAAACTGCTTATCAGACAATTCAAATCTTTCCATATTTTGTATATTAACTAGGCTTCTCTTCCCCTCTCAACACATCTCACAATTCGGTGAGTTGGGCTTTTGTCGCGGGTTTTTTTTATGCGCTTTTGAAACTTTCCGCACACCAAAACACACCATTTTACAATTTTTATTTTTAATTCTCCATCGGAAACAATCGTACACGATCGAATCAAGATAAGCCTCCATTCAATAAACAACGAACGTAAACGACACACACACACACGGCAACAGAGAGAAAATGTTCAATTGAAATTGAGTTTGCATATAAGAATTCCGAATGTTGGTCCTCGTTCCCTGGACAACCAGCTGAAAATTGTTCGAAAGAATGTTTATTCAAAACAAAAGCAAAAAAAAGCAACAACAACAAAAATTCGCCAAATTGAATTGAATTCCTAATTATTATTTTATATGTTTTCATCACAATGATTCACATTGGATTCACAGTAGCATTTGACTAGTTGAATTTCATTCATAAAAATTTCAATGAATGAAATAAACACATAACAAAAAGCCACAATCATATAAATTACCGAATTAGTTTGTAAAATTTATTGCACCATTTTGAACTGAAATGATAGAGATACCGATACAAACCATTGCCGTTTTAAGAGCCTCTTACCGCACACACACACACACACGAATAACACAAAAAAAAAACAATCCCAACCACAAAAAAGACGCGCTTCATAAACGATTGATGGGTGTCGTGCGACAAAATCGTTAAAATGATCATAAATGCCAAATTAATGTTGTATTTATGGTGCTGCTCTTTTTTATTCTTTAAATCATTATTAGCGATTAAAATAGTCATAAAATTAAAATGATAAAAAAACAACGACGACGCATAGTTGTGAGTTGGCTGAAGCGGGCGAATGAGAAACACAAAAACATACAAATTTGGAGTGAGTGTGTCTGTGTGCGTGTGTGTGAGTAGCTGTAAACGTTTGTACAGATACGGACCACGCGGACGGTTGAGATTTCAAACAAATGAAATGATAATGGCATTGAAAATTGTACGGAGCGAATAACACTCATCGTCACACACACACAAACGGCATTGGTACAGCCTCACAGCCACAATGCCTCTGCCCGTCGACACAACACACGATCGGCTCTCGTTCGCGACGAATAAAAAAAACCAACCAAAAGAGATATTTATGAATGTAAACAAGAAGTAAATATGTCAGTTTTATTATTATTTTTATGGTACTTTTATGAGGGGTTTTTATGTACACAATGGATATTTGCGTTATTCGCCAGTGACAAATATACCATTTGGCTCTTTAAATCTCTCAATATGCGTGCAAAGGATGAAATCTATTCACTTGATTCGCCTCTTTTATTGTTAATGTTGCGTTTCGAGTACATTGAATTGAATTGAGCGTACAGCTGAGAAAAAAAAAAACTTCAACAAACTGTGCACTCGATGTGATAAATGATTGCTCGCCACGAGTGCGATGACTATTCAACAGTTGCTTAAATGCATTGGATGTAATCAAAGCAGTTCATTTTACTACTGTCTTTATGGCTTATGTAATCCATAAAATGGAGTTTAAGAGAGCCGTTAATAGAACATAAATAGCGGCAGTCGAGAGAGAAAGGTCATAAACAACGATTTAACCGAGCCGAACAGTGGTAACGGCACCATGCGTATGCTTTACTCTATGAATGAATCCTGCTCTCCCACACACACACACACACAGACACACCAAAAATAAATAGCTTATGAAATTGTCACCGACACAATCATTTTTTTCTTTGCAAAATAAACTTGTCAACCAAAATGATTATCGTTTTAATAATCGATTCTGTGATGATAATGCAATGATCTAGCGGAAAAACTGTCGCCTCTATTTTCGAAAGCGAAAATGTTCAACATTAAATTTCGGTATTTTTTTGTTGTTGTTGTCGTTATGTTTTACGATTATTTTTATAGCTTGCCCTTAGCAATCAACAGGCCAACTCTTGGCGATGTCATAAAACAAATAATGTCTTTCTCTCTCTATGTGAAAAACCAAACCATTGATGGCACATTAGCCGAATGATATTGTGTATAATTTCACTTGTTCCGGTTCTGAGTAAGTACGTTCAGTCAGATTTTATAGCGCAACGATAAAATAAAACTAAAATGACAAATCCATTTTACAAATACTGGGTGACCTGTTGCTGTAGACAAATTACCGAAATTAATTTCGCTTGTTTTATCGCTTTTTTATGTGATTGCATTTTCTTGAGCAACAAGGATTCAAAGTGACGACACATTATGACTATGGGAAAATTGATTGTTATCACATCATTAAATTGTGGGAAAATTTTGAGTATTTAACCTGAAGCATTTCAAGCAAGAAGAACTTACGAAAAAGCTTTGAAACTTGGAACAGTTTGGTTTTCAACCCTCCAAAACCGGATGAACTGTGCAATTTATCGTAAGGTTCGATTCACCGCAGAGCAAACACTGTTTTATCGACGCATCCTTGTTTAGTTCTCCATAAATGGTGTTTTCATGGAAATGGATAGAGGCTTTGCTAAGCAGAGAACGCAACCAGTGTTCATTTTCGATGGTGGTGAGTCCTGTGTTCATTTCAACACCCTGCAAAGAGGGTTGCTTTTAGAGGTTTTGACAAGCTTTGCAAAGCTCGAAGGGGTGCAGTTGGATGGTGACGGTTGAATTTCTTTCCACATATAGCACAACATGTTTTCTTACGACCCATAAGCTATGAAGAAGCATTTGTTAGAGATTTAGATTCTTTTTTTTCGAGTGCCATTTGACGATAATAAATAGTAAATCCTTAATTATGATTTCAAACGAATACACACAACTGAGGTGACAAACAACATCACGATAAACGAAATTAGTTTTTAACACGCGAAATCTTCTTCTTTAATTTTCATTCATTGTTTACATCCTACGAAGCTAAACAACACGCTTAGTGGAGGTAATTTTCAACGAATTTTTTCTTCGCACACGAAAAAACAACACACCTGAAATAAAAGTGCAAAGACGGAAAACAACGTGCATACTTTACGAAAATTACTAGAATTATTGAAATTAATTTGAATTTCGAGAGCACATAATAAATCAATTATGACGCGTTTCGTGCATTGGCTATTATGAAACAGTGAGAATGTGCCGTCGTTTCTTCGTTGCGGTCAATGGTTTATTCAAATATTTTGTTGCTTTTTTTTACGCCTGCATTTTTCGTCGTGCAATAAAAAATTTATCGCATGGAAATTTGTGTTTAATTTTTGTATGTTGTAAGATGATATCATGGCAAATGTGGCAAAAGTGGCATAAGTGTACTACAATCTACGCAATGCTATTCCGGGTAATTATCGCTTGAAAAATATGCGTGAATGAGCTTGTACTCTGCGGTTGGTTGGAATAAAGCAATTATCGACTGCCTTTTCACACTTCCATGAGAGGAGGCTGTTGATTGGCCATCGGCCAAAAATGGTTGTTTATGTACTAATTTTGTTGTACACGCAAAAGCATGACACATTTAAATTACTGCTGATTTTATTTCAGTTTAATGATGATGCAGAAACCAAAAACAAATTCCAATTCATAAACATTAGCACACTGTGGATTATAATTTTAATCTTTTTTTTATCGTATATAAAAATTCCTTATTCTAATTACGCGTTACGATTCGTTAAGTAAAAAGTTTGCCGCTTGAAAAGTGCATTCAACAAACACACAAACACACATTGGTGGCAATGGCATAGGCACTTGTCGTTGTACAAATTAAAATATTTGCACCATTATGAAAAGTGAACTGTGTTAAATGAACAGACACAAAAAGTCAGCCAGTCAACCCATGAGCCCATCAGACGTCTGCTATGTTTTTTTTTTGTTCAGTTTTTGCTCATTTAATTTACTGCATGAATGAATTGCACTTTGAAATTATTGCATCACATTTTCAGCGCTTTCGACGGGTTCTTGGGGCACTCTCGACTGCAGAATATTTGCAGCAACGATAGCGATGGCAACGAAAAAAACGCCCGCATTAAAATTGAATAAACAAATGGTGAAAAGTATAAGACTACGATGTTTGGTATTTGCATTGGCTATGCAAAGTTTGTAGCCTCTATTTGAATGATTGCCGACATATGTATCCTGTTCCAGTTTTGCGCGTTTTTTTTTTCCTGCACATAACATCGAACCCTGTCACTTGAATCGGCTTGATTTGAATAAATGAGAAGGAACCCAAACAGTTCTTCATCTTTTTGTTTCGCTTGCAACTGTTGGTTTGTAGACAGCTAAGAATTGATATAAAACAAACCGGAGGCCATGGCGAAACAATCAAGTGTGCAAAAGACGGGAAATAAATGTCTCTAAAATGAAAAGAGTCAAAGGATGTTTTGGCAATTTTGACACTTTATCGATAAGCAACAGCGAAAGATCGCTCGAATCAGCTCAATCATGCATATTTCACATTGAGTTTTTTTATTGCATTTTCTCAACGCATTCGAAAAGCAGCAAATTCAAATTCGACGGAACGGAATTCATGCAGCGAATTGAGATGAAAACAAGTATTTTCAGAGAATCAGCGCGCCGATGAAAATGAAATTGTAAAACAAAAAAAAAATCGTAACAAAATACTAAGCATGTTGAAAATTGAAATTGTTAGCTTTAAATTGAAGTAAACATGATGAATAACCGAATGATTCAAGCGGCGGGTGCGACACAAAACAAAAACCCAGAACTCAACAAAACAGTTGAATCGAATGAAGAAAAGCGCATTATGCAAATTGATGAAACCAACGTTGTTTTCTCTCGCTCACAAAATCCAAAACCGTAAAACTTTTTCGCAAAACAATAAAACATTGCGCACATCGAGAGTGGAAAAAAGCGCCCTGAGAACAAATGAAACAAAACCAAACCAAACAAAAACAAAAAAAACACTTTTTTCCATTTGTCGTACATTTTCGGATGAGCTGCAATGGCACGCAGCAAATGCTGCTGAGCAAGAGATATTTTGTAACAAAAATATAAAGCCACGTCAAACCTCATTTGAAGCGTTCTTCGTTTCGGCAAATATGTTCTTTTTTGTTGCTCGCTTCATCTCTCGCTCTGGTTCTCTGGGTATTTTGGCTGGTTAGTTTTTTTTTGGTTTTGTTTGGTCGAATGTCGAATATGCTTTGAACACAGTCCAAAAGATACTCACTCTCAACCACAAGAACGCGCGCGCACACACACACACACACACAACGAAAACATAAAACGAACATATTCGAAATTTGCGAGAATAAATGAAGACGAACTCAATTTTATATGCATGCGCTTTTTGAATAAAACCGAATCGCAATATTTGCATTGCACTTGCACTGCTGTCGAGAAGTGCTCACACCGACCAGGACAGAACAACTTCGGTGTTTTTAGTCATCGTTGTGTTGTTGTTGTTGTTTTTTGCATGCGGCGGTTGTTGTTGTTGGTTAGAAAGCAGTCGAAGCTTAACGATTTGATTTATTGCCACCTATATTTTCCGTTTCGATTGTTTGTGCCGTATTAAATTTGCAGATAAAATACAATCAAAGTGCTCCAACATCTCTCTTTCTCTCTCTCTCACTCTATCGCTCTCTGACACTGGCTGGGTCGGTCGTCTCAACATTTGTTTCGCACACTTATTCTCTTTTGTAGCGGTTTTCGTAAGAGTGTCGGCTGCCAAATGGCCAAATATCGTAAAACTTTTGCAGTCACTAAACTATGAATGCATGCATACGGCACTGCATCATTTTCGTTTTGGATATTTCTGTGTGTTACATTTCCTTTGCCGTGTGTTTGAGTGAGTGAAAGAGAGAGAGAGAGAGAGAGAGACAGGGTACACATCGGCCATCTATTTCCAATAGATGAAATAGTAATATAGATAAAAACAAATCAAAAACTTGCAAACGGATACGAATGAAGCTGGAAAAACTCGATTACACAATTTTTTTATGACTTGAAATATGTATCTGGTGTATATATTGAGTTCGGTCGCGCACCGAGAGGAAATGGCGGAATGATGTGGCAAAATACAACGAAATGAATATAGAAAAAAAACAAGAACGAACAAGTTTTGCGGTTAAAGATGCAAAGCGGACAAAAATACAGCGAGAGAGAGAGAGAGAGAGAGAGAGAGAGACCATAACAATAATACGAAAATTGAGTAATGCACATAAATATTGATCACGATGCCCCGTCTGCATTGATTCGGTATGAAGATAGATGAAATGCATCCATAATATGGATTCCATATTGAATCAGTTGTTCTCTCCGTGCCGAAATCAAGTCATTTAATGGCGAGAAATCTCTGATTCTCTCTCGCTCATTTGTTTGCATTCGCAAAGAGAGCGAACTGGTAAAGTTTGCTTCGTTCAACTGGATTCGAAATAACAACGAAAAAAAACAAAATCGATCGCTTTTCACGATATGTCAAATACACACGCACACAAATTGTGTGAAAGAAAACAAACGGCCCGAACAAATATATTATTCCATTATCTTTTGCCAGTTTTGTGTTTTTTGCGCGCACATTTGCGCGGTATGCATTTGTGGCGATGATGTATCGTCATGTCTATTTCGTAAACATTCACACCGAAGCAAAATGAAACAACAACAACATCGAAAAAAAAATCAAAATTGTAATCCCAATAACAACATTACCGAGCTATCTTGGATTGGGGCATCGAAACGGTTTGCAATTGCAATTTTTCTTGTTAGCTTCAAGGCACCGATCAATTTCTCTTTCTAAAGAAAATGGAATCATCTTTTGTGGCTGACCGGGCCACATTTTATGTGTTTGGCCTTTGTTGATGACGGTCTTCAGAGGTTTCTTCGCTACACTTAGTTCTTTATGGTTCCCGATCAAATAAATTTATGATAAATTGGTAATTGTTTGTGTGTGTGTGCTCGCGCGCAAAAAAAATACCCGCAAACAGAAAATTGCGATTGCAGTTGAAAAGAAACCAATGAACTATACGTTCTTAAATAAGAAATAAAAGCCAGACACACAAAAGAAGACTTCATTTTGATCGCTTGCGTTCCGTTTATCTTTTTTTTTCGTTTGGTATGGTGTTCGTTTTTCCGTTTTTTTTTAAGTGTGCTGTTTTGTTTTCTACACTTCCTACAATGTTTCATTTGCTCTCATACCGAGAACGATACATATCACTTGATCCATTTTATTATTTATAACTTTATTAAATGTGCTGAAATCGATTCTTCCTTTTTTGTCCAACTCTTGTTGTTCTTGTTGTTTTCAAGATTTTTTTTCTTTTTCTGCCCATCGAATCGAATGGCAAATACAAATAGTGGGCTTGTTATATTTTGCCAGCCATTTTATGTTCGGTCGCACTCAATTTTAAAAAAAGAGCAAAAAGATGTATTGATCGGCTATGGGTTTCAATATGAAATGCGCTTTTCGTGTTTTTTGGGACATTCGAAATCATCAAATAAACGCTGTCAGTCATAAATCTTAGGCATTGGCATTTAATTTACATTGGACATTATTGATTTCGAAATTGAATTCGGATTGGGACGAAACGAAGCACGCGCAATGGCACACTAACAATGGCCACGATAAAATACAATTCTATCCTATATATCTAATTCTCACCATTCACCGATATACAATCGTAACGCGTTACGCTTTCGGATGACAATTTGCTACTGCTCTGGCCGATTTGCCGATTTTTTTTTACTTTCTTTGCTCACTCTCGGAAGCATTCATGAAGAACGTAACATTTAGTGGCGCCATTTATTTTCATTCAGACACAACGTGCTTGAAATTATTTCGATGTTTTGCTAGAGCGGACAAGGGAGTGACACAGTTTGGTATAAACACATCAGTTGAAATGCTGGATACTAGTTCCATTCGATTAGAAAAGGAATGGAGAAATCTCCATTTTTGAATTTTATTCAAACACCAATTCTATCCTTTGCCTGATATGATGATTTGAATAATTTCCGTTTCGTCAAATTTTTCAATTCACCAATTTTGCCGACTCGAACGAATGCTTCATATTAAATCGTTCACTGTACAAAAATGGCTGCTCTATGTTATTAAAGTCTCAATAAATATATAACAGAAGGATGAATCATTCAGGCAGTAAATTTGAATTTCGAAAAGGGGCCTATTCTTCATTTAAACTCAATAGAAGGGTAAGGAATTGAAGCGATTGGCTCATAGAAAATGTTGGCAAACAGGCAAAAACTTATTAAAAATGGATTTATAGTTCTTTGGGTTGTTAAATAAAATGAAATGTGTGACACAAAAGACAGCAAATGTCGATTTAACCATTCGCATAGTGTAAACACTTATTATTTATCATTCTGAGCATCTTTGCAATAAATTTTCATTAAATTCATTTTAATTCTTAATTTGTCTGTCTAATATTTTGAATGTGCATTAACAATTGGCATACACGAGCCCAGGACAAGAATGGCAAGAGCCTACGTGTGCCCATCGAACGGGGTGTGTGTGTGTGTGTGTGATTCGAACTAAAGTGCGTCACTGTGCGTTTTTCATCGACAATAACGCATATTATACAAATCCAATGCAAACGGCAATATAAAAGCAATGAAACAATGCACCTCTCTCGGCCACCGCGAATTCATTAAATATTCAACAAAAGAACTGAAAGCTGGTGAGCTTTGGTGTTGCGATATCGCGTCGCACTCAAACGATATTAATAAGCCATTGCCGTTTATTATTTAAATCGGAGTCTCACTCTCGTTAATATTTAAAATGCAATTTCAATGAATTATTAGTGTCGGCCATTGCAGTGAACGGCACTCGCATACTCATCATCATAAATTAATGTAAATCTGGTAATAATAGAGCCAAAATGAATTCAATTCCAAACCACACACATACACTAACAAAAACCACTCAATCGATAATACGAAAAATGTGGCGAGAATTTTATGTTTGTCTCTAAAAGAGACTTGTGAATTCTGAGAATGGGTGACTAGGAAAACAAACAGTGCTCACTCTTTTTTCTGTTGTTTTATTCGGAAGCAAATTCGATTTGGTGCGCTACGAAAAAAAAGAGTCCAACACATTTTTGTCTCTATCCCCATTAATATTATCCAACTTCAGTGGTATTATTGATTTTTGTTTGGTGTGGTATTTTTCCGCTTAATCATTTGGAAAAAGTATGGAAGAAGGTCAACATACACGAGAATCGAAGCAATCTATTCTGGTATTTTGTACTTTCCGCTTATCTTTTGTGTGTTTTGTTGAACGCACACACACACACACACACACACTAACATTCACACTTTTTCTGTTCATAAATCATTGATTCATACTTCCGATTGTGTGTATGCTATTCGCTCAAACACATTTTTTGGATGAGCAGAGCAATGCGAGAAAAAAAAATATGAGACCAAACATAAATGGTGGTTGCTGCATTTAATTTACTCTTCATCGCACACACACAATAATAACGGATCGGCTGGATATAGGCAGGAAAAACTGGATCCCAAGTCCAAATGAGAAGAAAGCTACTTGCAAATGAACAGAAAATAGCGCAAAATCAAGCGAATGCCAACAACTGTTGTCTCTGGGTGAATGTGTTTTGGTATTTGATAGAATTCTTTGTTGCCGGAAAATATACTCTCGCTGTAAATAATATTTCGTTCATCTCTTTTGTTAAGTTGAAACACCGAAACGCCAATGGATATGGTGCACACACACACACCGTTTGGTGCTTTATTCCCTGGTATTCCAAATTTTGCCGAAAATTTGGTGTATTCGAATGTAAATGTTCTTTTGCCAGTAACCCAGAATCACAGTTTTTGTTTGTGTGCACCCGAAAAAACACCGGTATCACATCGCCATGAATGTAGAACACATTTCAAAATGACTTGAAATGGTAAAACAAAAAGGCAAACAAACACTAGTCGAAATTGGGGCGATTAACAGATTCAATGAAAAGTTTAAAGTTATCATGAATCACGTACATCTTCGCACATTCACTGCTGTGTGCGCGCCAAAGGTGGAGAGTCTCATTGGGATTATTTTCCATTAGATGTTCGTGCTCACCTTTTTTTGTGCTAGCATTCAAAAGAGCTGCTTTTTCCCTTTAATTTCTTAATAAAGCGTGTGGTACCTTCACATTGCCTGGCTTTGCCGTGCCTTGCAATTTGCTTTTTCGTGAATCGCAAAACAACGCACCGTTTTTTCGTTTGTTGGTGTGTTATATTTTAGATTTTGGCGCTCGAAAAACTCAATAACTCCTATTTTGTTAGTTTCGCTAACATTCTTGCATACCATAAACATACGAAACACACAACAATATATTAAATAAGCTATTAATCAATTCGGGTGAGGTGAAACTACACGAAACAATCTGAACAAAACACACAGGGAAAGAAAGAGAGAGAGAAAAAAAATGTTGCCATCGAAAAAAGAGGAAGGAACAACTGAATAAACTGAACAAAACGCACGCTCGCGAGCTCTGCACCAAAATACTGTAAATATCCATATATTAAAACCGGTTACTCACCGAAAAAAAAACCAACGAAAAAAAAAATATATCGAATGTATTTTTGTTCCGTGTCATGAAAAAAAAGAGACCACAAACACAGCGACACTCCAACACACCAAAAAAATTTGTTCTATCGATTACTCAGAGCGAGCCCAAAAACTCAACCTCGAAATGTTTAGACTTATTCTTAGCTGGGCTCAATTCAAAACCATTTTTATTCATCGGTAAGAAAATTTCCTGGGTTGGAATTCCGTTTCACTAGAACTGCGTTGGTTCTAAAATTATATAAGCACGTAACAGAGCGCATTTTTTTTTTCTTTCTCTTTTCTCTAATTTCGGTGCTGGATCGTTTTTAGGTTTTAGGTTTTTCGATGTATATATTTCCATTTTGTTCAGTTTAACCATGTGTCCAATGCGCATAATTTAAAATGTCTTTGCGTTGAAACGCAATCATTTCACAGAATCGTGCCTCTCATAATATCTTTGAGATGTTGAAAATGGTGTTTTCATTGAAATTTCAGAGACAGACCTGAATTATGCTCATTTCAGATGATTTCATCATTTAGATGGACAAAAAAAAAATCAAGGAATTCAATGTACAATGAACAATGTTGGGGCAAAATCACCATGAACACATTCGAAAATTTTGTGAAGTTTAACCTTCGTCGCATTCAAAAGACTTTGAAAAAACTTTACACCTGCCAACGGAACCCGAACATAGATAAAATATTCATGTGAATGAACAATTTTTCAATCAAAATGCGTAGTTTAGGCTATATTTAACTGTGAAATGGTCCTTTTTCCAATTTCAACCGCAATACCAGGCTCAGCCAACATCAGCATCAGACCGTACATTTCGATCAGATTTAATTTAATTTTAACTATTTGGTTATAATTAGAAATGTGGTCAAAACATCGAACGAAAATGCGATGATGATTGTGGCTGTACTTAGCAAAACCACAGATGGTCGTAAATCAACCGAAAATTTATGAATATCAAAAAAGATAAATTAATAAATTAAAAATTATGTGCATTTTACATTCACATATAAATCGTGTCGCGGCGAATGATTCGCGCACTTTTTTTTTGCCGGAGCAAATACACATTTATTTTATTCCCATTTCTCTATTTATAAATTTCTGCAGCACGAGTGACAGAGAGTAAATCGCACACGATTAAAATGAAAATGGAAATTTTAAGCGGGGAGTATGAAATGAAGTTAAAGCAAATAAATAATGACAGAATATGTGATTATGTATATGTTTTTGATAATGCCAACTCTTTGAAGCAGAAAAAAAAACAGTTTGAATCGCAAAAATAATAGCGCCATAGAAACATAGCAGCGGCCCCGTTCCGATCCATCTCCCAGCCTGACCTGGCTCGACATGGAATGGCCTGAACTATATCCACTGTGTTATAGTTTACAATGTACATCCGATTTGTAGCGGCATTCGAACGTGTGAATACATACGAATGCAATAAATTAATTAAAAAGCGGTAAAACAAAAACCTAAGAGACATTTTGCTCACAGCAAATACGCAAGCGCCGAGAACGCAATATCCATTACAGTTAAGCCAATGTGTATGGGATTCGTGTGCACGCATACATGCACATCGCAGGCCACACTAAATGAAAAAAAAAACATACAAAACGCACTGACTTTGTCTATTTTGGAGATATCTCATTATTTTAATTAAAGCCAAATAACCGCCGTTGATTTATTGTCCACCACATTAATTATTTTTCATTCCACATTTTTTAGCGATGAACTGGTGCGTGCGTGTAGTTTTAGTTGGAATAGAGAATGGTGTGTATACAGAACAACAACACAGAATAGACACGAGAATGTTTCATTTCGGCCATTTTAATGAAATGTCAAATATATTTTGGTTTTATAATAAACTGTGTCATTGAACGAAAAGGATATTTTCAGTTGTGAAGCCTGTAAATTCAATTTATTTTGTTCGAATCGTTCACGCAAATAAATGTCCATTCAATATGAAATATTTTCATTTAGAGACTATAGTCATTCGAAATATCCATATGTTAATCGGTTAAATTCATGGTGTAATGCAGTGCGCTTCATTGAAATCAAATGGTCTATCATTTGGAGTTTATTTGATTGTGTTTTATTATATTCGGAATTGGTCGAATAAACACCATTTGAAGTTCAGATAAAGAAAAACCTTTCTACTTGCGGCACTTCGATTCTTGAGTCTTGGCGCCATAGAACTTTATTTCCATTTCTACACATATAAAGTAAAACATTTATCGATGAATTAGCATTTGCCACACGTTATACACTCAATACACACATCCGATTCCATCGCATCATGTTATTCATTCGTTAAGAAAAAAAACAACACACACACAACAAAACAACAAACGGAGAAAAAAAAACGCTGTAAAATGTTTATTTCGGTCGATCGGTAGTTATTTGTTATTCAATCAGCTTTGAAGTTGTTTTATCTTCTCAAATATTGAATCAACTGACTGAATTTCAATTACGTTCATCGTTTATAGCTAATTTTGAATTCGAATTCGAATTCAATTCATAAAAAGAACGCACGCTTGAATGGCCGATATAAATTCGTAAATGATCGACGATTAGCTGATGTGAATGGCTTTTTAATGGCGACAAGTAACGATAAAGCTCAAGATGACAAGATATATTTTATTTGTTATTGTTGTTTTTACAAAAAGAAAGAAAAAACACACATTGTTTTTGTATGCATAACAACGATGAGAATTAAAGTGGAGGTTCAACAGTCGGAAATTCGATATGAAATTGATTCATCAAACTATCGGATTGAGTCATTGGTAAGCTCGTTTAACACAGTTAAATGCAGGATTTATGAAACAGTTGCGTCATTGATAGTGGTTTGTGATTCGCTTATAGCGAATAACATAGAAAATCAATTAACATTTTTCGATCAAATCCAATCGATCTATTGTGATCGTTACAATGTAACTCATTGAGCACAAAGAAAAAACATTAATTCCTTCTTTTGTGGCAAAAAAATACGATCATCCTGATTAAACCGTACTAAATGAATTCCGTTGAAATTTTGCAATAATTGCAACATCACTTTCAATTTTCTTTGTCGCCAGCCCAACGCATCATGAATCACACATTCTCGTATTTGTTCTGTACATTAGCACTTCGTCACATTTGTGGCGCGTCATAATCAATCTTTTGCGACAATAAAACGGGCGAAATTTTTTCCTGTCACAAAAAATTAAGTGATAAAATTCAATGAAATTCACCGAGCAACAAAAAAAAGTGTTCTCATACATCAAATCGAATGGAAACTGGAATGTTCGTTTTATTCGGTTGCGTTTTTTTTTTGTAGTCAAACACACATACACAGAAAGGCGAAGTTGCGTCGAGACACGAACAAAAGGTTGACCTGAAGGTGAATTTGGTTTAAGTAGAAACCCGAACGAGTGCCGAGACTGAAAGCCAAAGACGAAATGAAAAAGGCCGAAAATTAACAATAAATCACTGTGAGATACACCTTAAATCATATGTGTCAAAGAGACGACTACAACTACACCGATATTCTTCTCGTTTTGGGTATTACAAAAGTAGTAACACATGATTCTTCTTGGCATTATTTTATGTTATTTTATTTTATTTTATTTTTTTCGTTTGTTTCGTTGCTGTTTTTGTGATTTTTTCGATATACTTATTCCGTTGTTATTGTTGTTTTAGTTTTATTTCATTTTTTTTTTAGTTTGTCGACAAAGTTTGAGCATACATTTGACTCCTCCCTGCGATCCGCGCCACACAAACAGGTCATGATTTATTCAGACTGTCAAATGAACAACAAGATGTATTTCGAGGATTTATTTCTCATCCAAACGAGATTAAAATTTCAAGAAGAAGAAGAACATCCGAAGCAGACGAAGTAAAACAATAACGAAAAATTCTTTGTTGAATCGAAAGAGAAAAAAATAACAACAACAACACGAAAACGAAAATGAATTTCCATTGAATTGATGGTGTTATCTTGTCTGACTGTGATCTTGAAATTTGGTGCTTGTGCTGTTGGTCATCTCTTGGTCGACAACACAAACACAAACCCAATAACAAAAACGTACTCGACGCGTATTTTAATTCAAATTTAATAGAAACAAAAATATAGTTTTAAAAAATCGAGCACCACATTTGCTTGCGTCCGGGATTCACGGACCGAAATTAGTATGCTATTGGCGCGCTGTTGCTGTTATTATTATGACTTTATCCTGAATCATATGTTCTTTATTCGAAATAAATTGCCCATATGGTGCTTGAAAAAGTGTAGCTCTCTCTCTTTCTCTCTCTCTCTCTCTCACTGCTCACAGTGTTCCGTATTCCGATATTACACACAGTGCCAATGCACTTTCCTCTCTCCATACAACAGATTGTGTCTCATCGCTTCATATCTCCCGGTTTGACTGTGTGTCTGTGTGTGCGTATTCAAACAGCCATAATTCTAAAATTTTCAAGTGAATGAGAAAATAATGGCTTCTGATAGTTTTCGGACTCGAATACATATGCGCAGAGCGATGCGAGTGACGGAGAAACGGAGAGTAAGAGAGTGAGAGCGATAGGAATACATGTGAATATACACACATAATTTAGGCGTGTTAAGAATAGACTCTTAAAATGACAGCTAAGCACCCATGATTGTGTATCGGCTGTGTACGTACAGTGTTGCATTAATGGCGGTAGCCTCGGTGTATTTTGTGCTCTAACACACACACACAGCCAGCGCTCGAAAAACAGAGCAACAACAACAATAAAAAATCGAAGGGAAAGATGAAACATTTGGGAAAAGGGTCGACGATTCCGTTACGTACACCACGTAATCGTAAATCGTGTGCAAATACAGAAGACGGATTTATTGGGAGCATCTGACTCACACTTGAACACAGTGGGTTAAAGTTGTGCTCGTGTGTATGTGTGTGCTTCTCTAACGCCATTATCCTACGCACACGCACACACTCACACTCATATACACATGAATACGGGATACAAAAGGGATTTCAATGGCTGCATGACTAATACAATCACACGGACACATGTTTTTATCCCTTTCTCTTGCAATGCAGCCATTATTCAATATGCCTTTCGCTAATTTTCTCTCCATTGGCCAAAATGTTGTGTCAACAATAAAATAAGAATTAAGGAATATTATATTTTGCCGCAATTAAAATGTTCTAGCCATGAAATCTATAATGAATGATAAACAACACGATCTGCATACTAAATAAAGCGTACATATATTTTAAAATAGAAGTGGCCTAACAAATGGATTTTTAATACTTGGCCGTGTGTGTCTTAAACAGCTCTCAATATTCGAGTTTAATTTAGAATTTATTTTCGGTATCGTTGAGAAATATTTAAATGCCCCTTTGGAGAGAAATGTGGAGATTGCTTCCGACAAAAAGTCATAAAGGGGCCCTTTAAATGATCGGCCAGAACCAAATTTGTTGCATTCAACCCAAAACATGGAAAAGATTGTATGAAACATTCGAGAAACGATTCCCAAATTAAGCTATAAATCAATGCAACTCTATCTCCAATTTCATGGTTAAATAGTTTTTTGAACTGTTTTTTTTTACTCTTTGCAAATCTGTTGTATTTTTCACTTTCCATCTTACTAGGTTCTATGCCATGCGTGCTGTATATTTGATATTCAAATGTACTTTTGGCGCACAATGTTTATATATTTTATTACGGTATTTATTGCTTGAGTGGCCACATTTGTAATATGGTATTCAAAAGAAGAGAAAAAAAAATGCTAAATGCGAGATTGTGAAAATTGTGCCGTGTGTGCAGTGAAGCAGAGAGTGAGACAAAGAGAAAGAGAGTAGTAGCTTAATGCTAATGCCAATGCCTGGATATGGAAAATGATATGTCCGTGGCCCGTCTGGCTTCGTTCGCAGCACTCAGCCAAGAGAGAGAGAGAGAGAGAAAACGATTGTGCATATATATATAAATTCAATGAGGCTCAATCGATTTTGGATTCTATTATTTAACCATATCGAACTGGTTTCCATGTGAACTGTAATAATTTTCCAAATCGAATTTCGGATTTAGTGTAACGCTGCAAGGGGGCTTTAAACAGTTGAAACTTCATTTTAAAACATGAGCCGTTAAGTCGGATTGAACAGTGCGCGCTCATGTGCGTTTCCTTAAATTTTAAATACAACAATTCAATCGATTGAATTAGTTATTTGCGCTATCGTTCGAGCTTCGAACGCCTTCCATTTGGTACATTAGTTCGATTCGCTTTAATGCCCCATTGCAATTCACATAATAAATTAATATACATTTAATTATTGTTTGACACTTCCGTCTTCCACAGAATAAGCTGATTTATGAACATGTTTTTCACATTTGCACAATTTTCTTCAATACAATTGTATTGAATAACATTTCGTCTTTGGCTTTGACCGATTTCACAAACACTTTGTGATAAACTCGATTTTTTTGTTTCGTTCGCTGTGTGTGATGTTTCGCATCGGATGTTGTGAATGGCGAATGACGATTCAATGGCGTATGCATCGTTACAATCAATAAATCTCAGCGTTTTTCTAACGCCAAGCGTCATTTGATCGCGCGTATCACCCATAAGGATATGCACCAATTTAATGGATGAAATGTATGTGCATAAATTGAATGGCAAAGCACTCGGCACGAGTTTCCAAGCACAATCTCCGTTACGAAAACTGGGAAGGGTCCCAGCAAACAGGATGTTTTAAGAGAAAGTGCAGGCGCATCGTCAAAATTTGGAGATTTATGCTCTGTTTTTGTATGTGTGCTTGCGCGCGAGCGAATGAGTGTTTCGCATTGTACATCCGCTGTAATGCTTCATGGTGAGATACATGGGCGTTGTTCAAAAACATGAAATATTTCATTTGATTTGTCAAACATTGGCAATTAATTTCCCTTAATTCGAGAGTAGATGACACAAAAAAAAAATGGTGCCGAAGGTTGAATTAATACACATTTTCATCGAAATCCACAAAGTCCTTAAAATCCCTGAAATTAGATTTTCCCATAAATTTTCGTTCGAGTGCAATTTTGTGACACGGCTTTTTGGCTCGGTACGGAAGAAACAAAAAAAACTAAATCGATTTTAGTGTATGAATTTCAAATGTGCAAATTTCCTTCTCACGCGCCTAAACCGAATTAGTCGCTTATTTTTGAAATTCAAATTTTACCATAACACGAGTGCATAACGTTCGCAAAACACAAATTTGTCTGCAAGAACACGCTTTCAGCGCTTTCATTTACTTCTTATTCACCGTGGCACTCATTTTTAAAACGCAAACTAGCAAGACTCGGCCGTCGGCCGAATTGCAAATTATTAAAAAGAGAAAAAGTGTGTGAAATGTAACGAAAAAAAGGCACGAGAAACCAATTCTCACATATATTTCGGATTTTTGTCGGTTTTTTTTTATGCGGTGTTTCCCTCGTCCTCCCATACCAATGGCTTTTGCCACATAAAAATGTCTTGTTTTGCCTGGCTCAACTCTGCCTTGCTCTGAGCCTAAAATTTGCAGATAAGAATTTCTCCTTTCTTATTGCGTTTGTCTTGATTCCCGATTACACGACACCAATTTGTTCTTGTATTGCCATCGGAAAATATATATTGAAGACACAACACAACAAAAAAGCAAGGAACCGAACCGAGTGTGTGCCTGCACGCGAGAATGCAGTGTTTTTCATTATATACTTTTTCAAGTATTGCAATTATCAAGCTTATTATTATAGCATTAGCTTGTGAAATGGATATGATATGTTCGGGCGACCAACAACAATAATTACCAACACTGTGGTAACGGGGGCAAAACGGTGTGGCGGCACACTGAACAGCAACTGAATAATTTGATCTCGAGAATGTTAATTTTACTATTTTCATTTGGAATTTGTTTTTTTTCTTCGGTGTGTTTGCCGGTTGGATGGTTCGGCGTTTATGCCTGAACTGCATATTTTTGCTTGAGAATGTGGTGGATAAAAATTGAGCCGAAGAGTGAAAAAAAACAACGACAACTACGACGACGGTATGAAACAACGGCAACGGGCGAAACAGCAGAAAAAAAAAATTATGATTTATTATTCAGGTTCTATGGAAATTGGTAACGTGTAAGAGGCATTTAAAAATTTTCTCCCTGTTTCTGTGTGCTTGGGCCTGCAAATGCAATGTATGCTTGTTATATGGAAAATGTTGTCAGTTCTGTTTTTATCTGTCGTACTTGAGTTTGTCATGTAGGGTCTGAAACTTCATTTGTTATTAACTGTGTATGTTTTGGTGTGGCTGCAAAAATTTTTGGTCGTGTCACACAGGAGTCGATTACAATTTTCGAAAAAAAAAAAATGAAAAAGAAGAGCACACAGAAAATCCAGCGGAAAACGAGCAGCGAATATGAAGAAGCAAACATAAAACCTACTGGTGATTCTTCAGCTGTTGCCACATTTTTACGTCAATTCTTCCGATTGCACAATAAATGCTTTCCTCTGTTCGGTTCTGTGTGCTCAGTGTGCTAAAACTGAGGGACTTTTGATGAAATCCAGCGAACAAGAGAGATTTTTTTTTTCATATTTTTATGGTCTTTTAAACTGCACAACGTGCAGGTACACACATACAATCGGTTTTTTTTTCTCGGGGTTTTTGGTCATTTGTGTAAAACACTTTCATACTTTCTTTTTCGCTTGATTTCCTTCATAGAATGTACGAAGAGATACTGGTTCGTTGTATGTGTTGGTGTGCTTGTTTCTGTTGAGCAAACAAAAACTCATCTTTCTGCATAAAAATGAAGGTAATAAAATATGGCAATGAAAATTTGTCATATATTTGCTTTTCACTTGGGCTTCGGTTCGAATACAAAAAAAAACCAACTGGCACAATAGAATTGTTGCATAGCACATTACATTGCACAGATGCGTTCCTCTTTTTTTGCCGCACATTCGCATATTCACATATAACAATGCGTAATTGATGCGCTCTTACACATTGTTTTTACCGTCTGACATGGTTTTTTCTTGCTCTACGTGTTACGTTCGTCTTCTTCTTTTTCTTTTTATTTTTGCTGTTGTTTGTTTTATCGTTTCTGCTATTTCAGTGTGTGTATGCGTATTTGTTGTGCTTTAAAACGGCAAATATGTCCTTGACGATTGTGCCACAGAGAGAAAACACCATATCCACTTGGTATATATATTGAATGCGATGAAGATAACGATTCTCCTTCATGGTTCTTCTTTTCGTGCGAATTTTTTGTCGCTTGTGTTTGTTTTTTTTTTTTTATTGTATTTGATTTCATTACATCTTCGGTATTAACAACGTATTTGTATTGTCGGTTTCGGTTGAAAATTTGCAAAAAATAAAACGAAAAACATTTGCAACAAATACGCCATACAATCCACCGTTTTGGATAAGATTTGGTTCGGTATTGCTCACAATAGCGATCGTTACCTTCAAAATTGCTCTCTTGGACTCTATCTGATCCTAACACAAACAACGAACGACAATAAGGATTGGAATATAGCGAAAAGGTTTTTTTTGTGTGTATGTTTTACCCAAACAAAAATCCCGATTCAGAATTTTATGTCGTCATTTGTGTCTCAATTCTTCCTTTTTTTTCATTTTATTTTTGCGAAACAAGAAACATCCAATATTTTATGTGTAAAAAATTAAATGAAACAAAGTGTTGAATTTGTAAGATTTATTTATAATCTATTACCTCATATTCGAAACCTCATACTGCAAATCATCATCATCGAACCCACAATTGCAAGATTATAAATCAGCACAACACAAAAATACGTAAATAAAATGTGATAAACACAAAACAAAAACACTGCCTTTGCGATAGGCTGATGATGGTGATGACAAAAGTGTTGGAGCACAGAAAAATTTATCGTTCGTATCGAGAAATTAAAAGTCCATTAAAAATGTGCAGAAAAAATTTAATAAAGAAATTTATACATCTTTAATAAGCACATCAGTAAAAATTACAACGCAATTTACAATTTCCAAGACACAAACAGAAAAAAAACACTCAAATTCGACAAAGGAAAAAAATGGAAAATGATTTTACTGCTGAAAGCAAACCGAATCAAAATAAATAATGGTAAAAGAAACAAGCTTTTTTCCACATTTAAATGAAACCAATGTGTTTCGATATATTATCATATATGAAATGAACCATGGGTCAAAGTCGTGATGTTCATTTTGCACTTGAAATAACAATTTCATTTTGTTTTTGTGTGTTCAGTTTTCGGAGCGCTTTTTTTGTCTTGTTCTCGCGTACAAAACAAAGAATTTAAAAAAAACCAGTATTGGTCAATGTATGAACATGGTATGAGTTACGTAAATCAACGCTGATTGATTCAGATAGACAAACGCCGTTTTATTGACTATCATTCGATTCAATGGCGCATTGCAACAATGAAGTTGTTCACTTGGGAATCAACTGAAGTGACGTGCATGTTGGCTCTTCATGCACCAATTTGTCATTGTTTTGCTCATTTAAATAAATCAATTTATTATAAAAAAATATGATGTGAATATTACTTTGTTTTATGAACGAAGAGGTTTCATAAAATATCTGTGTTTCGAAGACAATGCTTTTTTAGACCTTAACTCAGACCTGTACTCGACCAGAGGTTTCCATTTGCCAATATTTTTGCTAAAAAAACTCCTCATATGATAAAATCACATCATTCCTTTGTTTCGAAAGTAAAAGTATTTTAAAAATGGCGAAGAGTTGTGATAATTAATTGACTTACATTTGGCTGTGAGTTTCGAGAGGCTCACACACAAAATTAATGGTGTAAACCACCATATTGCTCTTCAGCCGGCCATTTGTTGTTTAAAATCATTTTTAACTTGATTAAGTGTGGTCATTAATCGAATGGTACAGCAGCGTGTGTGTGTGCGCGCGCGCGCAGATGAAGAGGCCGCACTAAGAATTTCGAAACAAATGACACACCAAGAATAATCCCAAACGAAATCCAAGCCAATTGAAATAAAATGTTTCGAGTACGTTCTCTCACTCTCAACATCATTTCAGATAAATGGTGCTCTTTTTTATGCCGAAGAATAATGTGCGCACATTATTCTTTATTTTGTGTGTGTATGTGTGTGTGTGTGTATGCTGGTTCTCTCTCTCTCTCTCTGTGTGGTTGTTCTCTCCATTCTTGCCAGGTCCTTTAATGAATGTGCGTTGTTGGCGATACTTAATCTCACACTTAATATGTGAACAAATTAATAAAAACCAACATGCAAAATGAAGAAGAATGAACCAACCAACGAGCAACACGACCAAACGAGAAAAACAACAACATCAACACAGAATATATCGTGGAAAATGACATAAGCAAACACTTTATAAATTGTCGTTAAATTCAATGTATTTATCTCTGTCAAACAGTACACATGCATAACATATTCGCACAACGTTGAATGAAAAATGAGCGTTGTGCTTTTGTGGCTTGGATCGCTTTTTTTTTCTCTCTCGCTACAATCCGATCCATTGGTTTGGCAAAATCGCCCCAGCCAATTCTATAGCCGGAGCGGCACATCGAACGGGCGAGAGTGAGAGAACTTTTAGGCGGTTTGTGTGTGTATTACTGTGTCGTCGTGACTCAACCAATCCTCGGTAAAGTTGATTCTCATGTCACTATTATCAATGTTTCTGGCCACATGATACTTTTTTTTTCCCAAACCAAACGATAAATTGCTTTCAATTCTAGCCACAAGATTAATAGATTTTTTAATCTTATTTTTACATGCATTTAGCTTGGCTTTTTAGTGCGAATTTTGCACAACAAAAGCTTCAAATTGATAACTCGATGTTGGTTTTCTATACATTGGAGATCGATCTTTTTAATCACCGTAGTTTTTTTTCGAAATTCAAATCTTGATTGCTTTTTAGTTTGCATCAAATGGGGCAGACAAAAAAAGGCTTACTTTTATGCATGCATGATTTATGGACACTCTAAAATACTTTTTCAAAACGAATCCTTTCAGCCAATTTTTTGAGCCATTTTGGATTTGAATTGATTTAGCTCAGGATTCTTTTATCATGCTCTAATTTATTCACTAAATGCGTTGAATGAAATTGGACCATTTTAGTAAATTCGTTCCGTTGTGGTAAAGAGGATTTGCTTTTGTATGGCAAACATATTTGTTCTACTGCAGGTAAAACCAAAGCAAGATGAAACACAAAGACCCAAAATGTTTGGTAAATGTTTGCTAATCAACCTATCGAATATACGCAAAGCTTCAACGGTTCGATACATGTCACTCAAATCGAACCGAATTCGATTCAGTGTTTCGCACTGTTGAATCACTTTGCACACATACGAATTTGTCCCTTTCATTGGATCCATACGCAATCAGACCTTTTCTAATGTTATTCCCAAAGGGTTTTTAATATTGATGCAATCAGCTTGTTTGTTGTTCAATAAGTTGTGAATTGCCTATATCGATACAAACGAGGCTGAGATGTGGTTTAGACTTACACAGTTTGAATGCGAAATTGCGCATAGAATTTTTTTTATATGGAAAATAATCGTTGCAGATTTCTCAAGTTATAAGTAATTTCCATTGTCTTCAATAGAATCGATTGGTATTTTGTAATGGAAGGAGTTAACGTATCAATAAATGAAGAAATCCAACGAATCTTTAAGCCAATACAAATAGACAGCAATGAATAAAAGGCCGAGGTATCTAACACGCAAACACACAACTTTAGAGATTTTTCATGTTCCACAAAGGAGTCAATTTAATCAGGCTAAATATGTCACCAAAGTGAATTTCCATGTAAGGTAACAAAATTGGTAAACTTCTTTCTAGTACATAAAAAAAACTCACAGCAACTGCAAACCAACAGACAAATAAAGGCGTTCACGAAAAAGGTGTTACCGCAACAAAGGTCTGGTGCGATGCGGTTGATTAATTATTATTTTGGCAAAACTCATATGTTTTGCAAATTGAAAATGGCAACTCATAATAATTCGTTGTGTTTATCGTGTTTTGTCGGCTGAATGGATTGGTGCTTGAAACTTGGGCTTAGAATCCATCCAACTCAATGAGTACTCTCGCCATTATCGTGTTCAATGTCAACGAGTACAACCAATTTTGAAAAATTGTCAAACTTATTCAAAGACAAAGTTATTTTAGCCAATTTTCATGAATTTATTATAAATTTGAATCAAAATCGGCACACATACCGAAGTAGTACTGAATCACGTAAGTATATTTTGGTACCACACTCGCTTGCTCTCTCCTTTAGCGTGTTTTGTGATTAAATGGATTTGGAATTGGATATGGAATAAGTTAAAACATGCATAGAATTTATTCAGCTAAAAATATTTCAAGATTAAAGAGGCAAACAGCAACAAAGTGGGTATGAGAGACATTCACTCGAGTGTGCGGAAGCAAACGAAACTAGGCTTCTGAGTGTGTTATGAACATAGACAAATATGTATATCATAACATCATGCATAGAAAATATGCGACTTCATAAACAGATTGTATTCAATGGTTGAATGTAACACGATAAAATATACATATTTTTGGCATTGTGTGTTGAAGAGCCGAAAATGCTTCCGAAATATTGTCATGGCAGTGAATGAGTGAGTGAGTGAGTGAATCTATGCATAACAAAAGTTTTCTATAATACACTTGGTAGTCGCAACATACACAACGTGTACAACACATTATAATATAAATTTATTCACATCCCCGACGGGATGACTCGGAAAAATTATGCTTTTTTCCCAATGTTTTTGAGTCGATGAGACGAGCGAACGTGTGCGTGTATGTTACGGTTGTTATTATCGACGCCATTTCTCATGCTATCTCTGTTATCATGTCATGTTTCTTGCACGCGTTCTCTCTCTCTCTATTGTTTCTAAGCACATTTTCAGTGGGTCGATGTTTTGGTTGTGTTTGCTAAAATAACGTAAAACGCAACATATGAACAAATTTTCGGTGTCATTTTACCTTCACCAGAGAACACGATTTAATTAAGGAAGACATGAATGTAGCATTAAAAATGTTCTTGATTAAGACAAGATCGTGTTGACATGAACGAGCGAGGTGATAATGCATATCATCTACATTTTCAAAGGCCGAAAAGGTATTTTTGGTTGTCATGTTTGTTTGTTGTTTCGCTTTTCAGACTAGGTTGGGTCGATTTAGAAAATAAAATTAAAATTCAAAAACAAAACACAAACGTCAAATCACACAAAATTCTCTTGACTCTTCAAGAGTCTTGAAAAACACAAGCGAAAACAAAAATTTATGAAGATATGCTCTAGGACATGCTTGTCGTTGTTGTTTTTTTTACATATTTGAAAATCGAATTTATTTATAACGACGAAAAAAAAAGGAATTTGTTCGAATGAAAACATCAATAAATATTAAATTCCAACAATAAAATGATATTGTGACTTACCCAAATAGAAGATCGTCTGAGTCTGTTGGCTGTCAACCGTTCAGTTGCTGCGTTGATGAATTTCAAATGGAAATTGTTCACTTGGCAAATAAAAATCACTTTGTATTTTATTAAAGGTAACACCCGAACACCAATTGCTCGATCCGATTTTCAAAACGTTCACACGGTTTTTCGTACACCGCAGTGGTATTTGGGTTGATTTTTGCGAACGAAATTGCAAATTGTAGCGCACGCGATACACTATCACTGAGAGGAATAGAGTGTTAAAAATCCGCTTGGGATTTGATAAGCAAAAATATATAAATGTTCAAGCACACACACACAGACACCGTACGGTTTGGGTGGAATGGAATCGCGGCGATGATTCAAAATGAGATTCTGGTTGTGATTTCTTTGAAATGTTCGGTCCGTGTATATTCGACAAGATATTCAATTTCTTGTCTGGCGATTAAAAGTAATTGCACGATTTAAGTAATAAAACTCATTCAAATGGCTGGTTTTAATGGTGAGAATGGCGTTGTGTTCGCGTTTATTTGGATGATGTTTGCTTCTGTGCACTCGATTGAAATTGTCTGTTTCAATCTTGAGACGGAAAACAATCTTTATTTAATTTACACTGTGTTCACTTGCATCTGATTCAGTTTCAACGATGACAAGCTTTTTTTTATGCGCCTGCAAAAATGTTCCGGTTTGTTTGTTTGATTGTTTGATTTGAATAACAAATATTCGTTTGCACAAAATTATGGCCTGTTATCAAAAATGTGTTTTTTGCATTGAGTGAAAGCGATTCACATTACCTAAAATGCGGATGACAAACATTCAACATTCGATCAAATTTATCGCAAAATTCACTGGCTATTTTAACATTTTCCATGTAATTTTTGGAAATTTGTTGATTTTATTTGTGTATTTAGTTTCCTTCGATTTATTGGCTATTGGTTGTTAAATAAACCACACACCAAAACAATTGCAATGTGACGAAAAAAAATGTTGATTTTTCCCTTTATTTTCGCAACAAGAAATATATATATACGCTTCACGACTTGTTTTGTAGTCGATTCGTTCGATGCGCTGGTTTGTCTGATGAGATGTTGATTTCTTTACGACTTCTATCAAACTAAACCCATAAAGCATTCAATTCACAGTGTGATACATGTGAGAAGCGAGCTCGAGCCTCGAGTTATGTACAACGGCAACAGCAGCAACAGCAGCGGCCGAACGGCAGCAGATGAAACAGTCTGATGGCAATATAACAAAATGAAAGAAGAAGAAGAAAACGGCGAACGATGAATACGGCGTGCACACAAAATACTGAGCACAGTTGAATATAGAGAGAGAGCAGCAACGAAAAAAAAAAAATTTACCCTTAATCCTGGCTATAGTGTGTACCCGTACACTTTCTATGTGTGTAGAGCGAGAGAGTGTAGACGATACGCGAAATATAAAATAATAGTAATAATAACAAACAATATTACATAGTGGATGGCGTGTGAATGTATTGTGAGCGTGAGCGAGCCAGCGAGTGAGAATTCTTCGATTGTGTGTTGCGAGAAACGTTTTATGCTTTGTGTGTTGCCTCTATAATGAATGATACACCGAGTGCCGAACGATGAGCGAACGGTTTTTTTTTTCTTTCGAATCACACACCACACAGCGTCATATATAATTTGCTGTTGCTAAAGCGAGTGCCGCATTTTCACATGGCACTTTGTGCCTTTGGCTCTGAGTTTTCTTTTTTTTGCCTTTTCTGCCTGACGATTGGGACTCTTTTTTCCATTCGCTTCGTACTCACTTGGAGCTCCTTTTATCTGCGGGCATGTATTTGTGCCTGTGTTTGTGTGTGTGTGTGTGTGTGTGTCGTTCATTCAAACGCCACAGTATTTCAAATGGATTGTTTATGTGTTTGGTGAATAGCTCCAGTGGAGGCTACATGTGATTCTCTCTCTGAATTTATGGTTTGTTGGTGTTTGTGACCAAACGCCAACTATATGAATTTGCAGGTATGATTTCGTTCTCGCTCTTTTGCTAACGCTTGTAAACACACATACACACACACATACTCGCCTGCGTACGTACAATTTGATTACGCGCCCGAAAAGGAGGTGAAAAATAATTTAAACACACATAAAAGCGGAAAATTTGCATTTCACCCAATAAATTTTGATTCAACAAAATGAAGAGCATTGGCACGGGCGAATATTGTTTTGCAAAGGTGACAATTGATTTAAATATCGATTTGATTTGCCTATTTAAAAATTCCAACGAACTCATTTAACCCCGAAATATTTTGGAGTTTGCCCGACAACTGTCTTGAGCTAGGAATATGAGTCATATTATGTGACATATGCGAGCGAATGTACGGAAGAATATAGAGCGAGAACAAGAATATCCATCTTTCTTATCAGATCATGATTGTGATAAGAGTATTTATTCTCGATTTAAAATGATCTAGCCTTTTCATTACGTAATAAACTAGTCGCGTTAATGCTGCGGCAATAACAACAACAACAACAACAGCAGCAGCAGCAGAGCAGCATGTAATTTATCCTCTGTATGGTTCAAATCGGCATTCAAATACACATTTACAATTATCAAAATAATATTTAGTTTATTACCCCTGCAAAAACAGACGTGGAAATAATATATATAGAAATACATATATTTCGGTGGAAAAATCGAGAGCGAAATTGATCGAGCACAATATTTACACCCGTAAATGAATGGAAATTGCGTGTTGATACTCTCTTTCTATCCGTTTATTTCGATGGTTTGGCTGGTGTAAATTCAATTCCGAAAAAGTGTGTGCGTTTTGTTTTTTTTTTTTTGCTTCTTCTCTTGGCTGGCAAAGTGAACAAGAGACTCGATTCAGTACTAACACACACAGTGTGTCACGGCGCACGATTCAAATGAAACAGCACAACAAACGAGCTGAGCGGTGAGCATACACAAGCAGCACCAGAGTATACTGCAATAACGACTGATTGCCATTTGAGAATTTATGTGTGAGCGGCGAAAAAGAGACAACAAATAGGAGGAGCAAACTCATAAACCATTTTCATTTTCGTTTTCGTTGGGTCGTTTATTCTCTTCTCTTTTTTTCCTCTTTTCGCTGTTGGGCTCCGGCAGTTTTTATTTGACGATGGCTTTTGTTGTGCGCTCTTCGCTCATTCTTCTTTTTCTCTTGCATTCTCTCCCGCTTTGCCGTGTACATGGGTTAGTTGTTTTGTTCTCTCCCCCTCTCTCTCACTCACTCACTCACTCACACTCAGTTCGGGCATAATGATTGCGTTGATGCTCTTTCGTCTTATTCTGTCCGTAATGCTGTGAAGGGAGAAGATGAATGTGCGCTCATTTGTCTAGCACAACACATGCGGTGCGAGTGTGTGCGAAGGGGACAGCACCATGGATAACAAAAAATACACACGATCTAATGGAAAAAAATGTATAAACTAGACACCAATGGAAATTTATCGTTATTCGTCGAGTCGGAGTCCGTAGCTCGAAGCGCACGTGTGAGTGTGTGCGTAAGCATGAATGTGTGCGTTTGTGCGTTTGCAATGGTTGTATGTGGAAATGCGTAAACGAAACGTTTCACTGAACGTATTGCGTAGTAATTTTTTGATGGATTCGTATTCAAGTGTTTTAAATTCGGTATGGTATCGGGTGGACGCATCTCTGGCCCACTGAGTTTGACTTGCGATGCGTTTTACTCTTTAAATTGTATGCGTAACTCATCGGTTTCCTTTTTCTTCTTTATTCGTTTCCCATCTTCTTGTGCATCGGGTGGAGACGGCTATTTTGTTGTTGATGTTGCGAGCGCGCGGTTGCTTTGCCCATCATATACAGTTGCTCTTCTGAGTTATTTATGTGTGAGATTTTTGTTGTTGTTGTTGTTGTTGTTGTTTATTTCCTCTGTTCCCTACTTCGCTGTCTTGCTGCTTCGGCAGTGCTTGCGCTCTGCGCCATATAGTATTCCTTTTGCTCGCTACGCGCTGCGAAATCAATGGACGTAAAGAAAGAAGGCGAACGCAATTCAAACGAAACAAGCGAATAAAAGATGAGAAGAAAAACGTATGGTGAACAGTGTGCGCCATGTGAGAATGATGAATTAACATTGGATGAGTTATATTATTGTCGATGCGATGAACACATGTACAAGCTCGCACACAAAATCGGTCGGTACTTCGTATCGTCGTAAATCGTTTGCTATTTCTCTTTCTCTTTCTATTTCTTGTTGTATCGCTGTGTGTCGGATGGCGTTTTGAGTGCCGCTCGTGTTCTATACACTGTACGCTGCTTATATGCACGTAACATTTAGCTATAGCTCGATAGCTACGTTTTTGCTACGGTTTTTGGTTTGTGTGTGCGCGCTCTCACTCATTCGTTCGCTCAAATTTTGTGCGCGCCAGAGGAAATTTATTGTGCACACGATTTATATACATCGGCACAAGTTGAAATAAATAAAAACACACCAAACAATTGTTTCGTTCGTTCGTTCGGTGGATTTTGGTGAAGAGACGAGCAACAATAAGCATGCGACCGCGCATTCAACATTCAGCCAATTCTCATGCATGTGAATGTTGGTGTGTGTGTGCAAAAGTGTGTGTTTGTTGCTGCGTTTATGTGTTGCGGCAATAATTCGTAGTGATAGTTTATGGTTCGGCTATACATAAATGGTTGAAATGTATAGCATATAGTGTGCCATAATTGTGGCATCTTCAGGCAGTAGCTCACTGTACTGAGGCGGCTGATTTATTATGTAAACCCACGAAAACGAACATCGAAAACACTTTTCGTTTGCAATAGTCTCGGTTGAAGTTGCTGTTCAATTTTTGTTGTTGTTGTTGTTGTTTGCTGTTGTTTGTTGTTTAGTTTGTTCAATTCAAATTTTAACAGTGTATCGTTTACACTTAATCAACGAATTCACGTTTTTTTGTGCTTACCTTCGCTTCGCTAGTAAATTTGAACTTCGCTTCATTTTACATGCATGCTGTTTCAAAGAACATTATTCAATTATGTGATGTCTTGTCTAAAAGTATCCATGTAAATTTACGCCGTGCTTTTTTTTATAGCATTAGAATTATTACTCAATTTGGATACGAAGAAACAAAACAAAAGCAACACACAACAACATTAAACGATGCACCATTCTCATAGGCGTAATCATTTCAATTATCAACTCGTTTATCTGCGGCTCGGTTATCGTGTGAATGTGAGAAAAAGGAACCGTTCAATTGAATTCGGTTATCAAACTGAGCACTTTCGCAACCTCCATTCCCCAATTGCAGTCAATGGCTTTTGTTTTTGTACACGCTTTAACCGATTCAGCCTAACCATACAGCTGACTGTGTTCTCTCGCCGCTAGCACATTTGCAAGGCAAATGAAATAAACACAATTTTAGCATATTAACTCGCTACAATCGCTTTCAGTTAACGGCTAATTGATTGCAGTGGAAAAAAAACACACAAATACACACAGTAGCACAGAAATTGAGCATTTCATGGAAATATGGCACATTTTGTGATTTATTTGAAGTAGCTGAGTTAGCTACAATAACTACTTTATTATTGGGCACACAGTGTTGATGTGTTGATGGGAAAGACAGCTTCATTTTGTGAATAAAAATTTCAATAACTTTTCATGCAATTCAATTTCCTTTTACAAAGCCAGAGTTTTTATTTTTCTTTTCTTGGGTGATGAGTGCAAAATAGGTTCATTTGTCATATTTTATGGTCGCACCCTTCGATGTGCTCTGATCTCAATGCCATTGCCACCAGAACCTATTATGGTTTTCAGTTTTTTTTTCTTCTATTTTAACTGGAAATGGCTTTTGTGAAATGAAAATGTTCCCCCTTTCGAACTTCCCATTGAATTCTGTTGATGTGTTTCACTTTAAACAATTTATCTCTCGAAATTTGATATTAACCAAAGATTGCGACTTAGAAAATAGCTTGGAACATTGAAATGTTGTCTCTAAGTGTCCATTTGTATTTGTTTCTTCGCACCTTTCAGGTTTTTTTTCTTAAATGAAAGAAATATATAAATGCGCAATAAATGATAGAAATATCATTGAACGATTGAAAAGCTCACATCAATACATTGGTTCTACTTGAGCGGTGGCCGAGGCTGTGGTTATGGCACGCGATAACTTCGGGAAAAATCCGTGGTCCACGGAGAATTGAAGCACCATTGCCAAAAGTGGTAAAACTTTATCGAACAACTATTAAGCATAATCTCATGCAATAAAAATCGAAAAGAAATGAGAAAAACTTATGAATGCTTCGACGACATTATTTATGTGAGAAGCGTAGAGTGTGCGGTTACGCAAGAACTATTTCAACCAACAACAAAAAAAGAGAGAAGATAACACACACACACCAAAATGGAATATAACGACGATGCATCGTTTCGGCAACCCCCAAAAATAATGTGTGCGAGTGTGTATAATTCGAAACAATCCCGAAAAATCGAAGAGTATCGAAAATATATACGAAAAATAAACGAAAAAAAGAAAAACCACTAGAGCAATAATAATTCCATTTCGCCGTTGGGCTCATAAATTTCGTATAATCGAATGCCGAACTATGGTTTTGGCGATTGTGTGCATGAAAATGAGTAAGAGTGAATGAGACAAGGCGACAAAAAAAAACTCAATGAAAATTATAGTTCTATGTCTCTCATGTTCATTTATCGGGACAAACACTGGCCTGATCATCGCCTGGTTCGATTTTGTGTTGCCTCCCAACTTTCTCTATTTATTTGTTATTATCATAACAATATATCGTCGATGTTTTTATCGGTAGCTGGTGAATGTGTCAGTGTGTGTGTGTGTGTGTGTGTTTGTATGTGTAAATGTCTTGAAATTTTTATCGGTTTTTATCATCAATCACAATAAATGCTTTTTTCCACACTTTTCGTAGCGATTTGACGATTTATTTTTTCATTCGGGTAAAAGGCGTATTCAATATTTGCAACAGTGCTTTGGCTAGTTTTAGTGTAATAAATTTTACCGGAGCTGATTTTTTTGATCCTTTCAAACCGATAACCTCATTTATTGCTTGATCAAAATCTCAAAATGCGTGTGTGTGGCTCCACATGCGAGCCAGTGTTTGGGCAAACAGACACTGATATTGCGTAATTACATTGATGGCAATTAATGGAATGGTCCGAATGTGGTTGTGAATGGCCTTGGACCGCATTATAAAGTGGCCGTATATTCAACTCGATTATTAGGTTTTTACTGAAAATGGCCTTGATCATTGGATTGGACACTTTGCACTGCATTCGAATCGATTTTAATTTTGTGGAAAATAAATAGTTTGAAGATCCAGACTTTATTAATGCAACATCACTTTTTGTTACGCACATTTCGGTTTTATCCGCCGAAACGTGATTTTTCCTAAATAACCGACCATATTTTATTTTCGAATGATGAAAATAAAATGCGCATGGAATCAAATCCTAATGTTCTGTGCACCGTATCAACTAAATCTTGAAGATTTGACGGTCTGAATGAAAGAAAATAAACCGAATCGGTTTTTCTTCGGCTAGATAATGAAAAAATATCGATTGGAATGAGCAGCCATTTATCTTTGGACGCACATGTATAATATATCACAACATATATTCCATGAGTTATTGGTGTTCTTCACCTTATTTAAGCCAAAACGTAGTCGATTCATTTTCTTTTTCCAATTCGACGGAGTGAGAGAATGAACGAATGCGAATGGGAGCTTAGCCTCACCCAGGCTCTCACTCTTCTCGCCAAATGCCATACAATTTTCGTTGATGTCTTTTATTTTTGCTTAGCCTTTTGTATCGCTTTCGAGATGTACGGAGTCATAATATTCATTGAGATGCGATTCCATTCTATTCTATTTTCCTTTATTTTTTGCAATTTATGCCAAAACATCATTCAGCTTGAGCTCTTTGTTATTTGTGAGCTAGAGAGAAATGCATGGCGATTGGTATATTTTGTTTTGTGTCTCTGCGTGTATTTGTGGATGTGTGTGTGTGTGTGTTATGCGAAAATCGAATCGCATAAAGACTCTTTGACAAATATCAAAACATGGTTTCGGCGAGGGTGTGCATTATAAATACACGCTCGATAAATACACACATCCACTCTTACTCACCCAAATAGTATGCGAAGCGAAAAAATGTATTTTGGTGGTGTATTCAGTGAATTTATCGAAAACGAACGAACAAATGGATGGAGAGCGAGCGAGAGCAAGAGGAAGATACAGAAACGAATGGAAAAAATTGCCAACAACACACAAATCATAGAGATAAGAGCTGATCTGTGAACCCTGTCGCATAAGAAGAAAGTGCGAGAAAATACTTAAGAAGTCGAATGAAATGCGATCGAAAGAAATCGTTGACGACGACGATGAGAAACGAATGAACGAGCAGCTAAAGGAAAAAAAAACAGAATAAGAATTGTGTGGCAAAAGAAGAATAGCGCGCATAACATGCTCAAATACATTTGCTGATATATGATATCGTTAGCTATTCGAAGTGGTGGCGGTTTTGTTGACGACAATGAGTGGAGAAGGCATTGGCATACATAACGACGAACAACGAAATCTATACGAACAGAGAGAAAAAGAAGAAAAAAAAACAGGGTGGAATAATCATTGATAAGAGATTTTTCTGTTAGTTTGCCAAGCCAGAAGTGAATGCAAAAGGCTGATGAGAGGAGTGCGTGTGCACAATAGAGATAGAGTAAACAAGCAAACATTGAACCAGGCCACCATCGAGTATTGTGTGCGAAAATGAATACCGAAAAACGGTTGAAAAAAAAGCAGCAGCAGCAAGCAGAGCCCGTTCAAAGATATGAGAAAACACACATAAAAATAAATAACCTAAACATCATGGAATCTAATGTGTCTATGCCTTTGTCGTTGACGACAGTAGCGTGCCAGCCGATGAAATTATGCCCCAAGATGCGTGTGGATGGTTGATGGTGCGTATTTTTTCCCCATACACGAACAATTCACTGTTGAAATGCCACTGGGTTTCTTTTTCGATTTGCAAACACCAAACTAGAATATTTTGATCTTGTTCTTCTTTTTTTTCTCTCTCTCTCTCTCACTCACTCTTTTTCTTTCATTTTCAGCATTTTTCGCTCTTTTCCTTTCTCTGCAACGCAATAAGCGCACACAAAGACAGAAACTCTCTCTCTGAAAAAGAATGATTGCAAAATAGCATCACCAAAAGAAAATGAAGAAGAAGAAGAAGAAGAAGAAGAAGACGACAACTTCGAACCAAAAAAAAAAAATCGGCACCGAATGAATGTGTTCAGAGCAAAGTAGATATGTTTTTGGAAATTTATCTTGATTCTTGAGATCATAAATTAAACGAAAACTTTTATTTATTATATTTGTGTATTATTTCTTTTCTCGCTTGGTTGGCGTGACTCACATTGGCATTGGGTTCTAGTTTTTTCTCTTTCTTTCTCTCGGCCACTTTCCACCATACAACATATACCATGACAATCCATAATAAAATGGCACAAGAACTCAATAAGAAAAAAAAGAGACAACAGCACCCAAACCAAGTGACACACCGAAAAAAACACTGTCTGTCTAACAACCGTAGCTCATTTCTTTCGGGCTACTTTGGTGCGTGTTCATTTTTTTTTCTATTTCAGCATAAAATAGAGGTGACCCAAGAGTGCCCAAAATTTAATTAAAATATTTCATTCTTTAGTAGTTCGACTTTTTATTTATTGCCTGGTCAGAACAAGTATTTTTCTTTGTTGTTTGTGTCACAGTTGTTGTCTCCCATAGAGGTATTCTATCCGTGTCCGATAGATTCACACAGAAACAAAAAATGTACTTTTATATATTTATTTTATGTTTATTTTTAGAATCGTTAAAATGACCAAGGCCATCAAAGGTTCTGTTTAGCCTTTTAGCCCCGCACCTGGGTGGATTCATTTTATTTTGTTACAATAGATCAGTTTTACCACGCAAAACACTCGTTCTAACCGATGTAAACACAATGATGTCAGTGTCAACGGAAGAAGGGTTACTTATGCAAACGTCTACAAGAGCATTCATTCATTTAAATTAAGTTTTAATCGTTTAAACAGGCGTAATTATGTTCTTTTCATTAAGGTCGTCGGCAGCATTTTCTTCATTTCCTCAAACAACAACATATTTTGAAATACCGGTCTAAAGATGCAACGAGCTAGATTCCAAACAAAAGTGTGCGCTGCCTCGGTAAGAGTAAAGTGCGGCCATAAAACGATCTCAAACCGCTATCAGAACATTAAAATGTCGCTTTCATCTTGATTTCCCCCTGTTTATAAAAATGAGGGAGACCAACCATTCGCATTGACTCTAATCAAATTTGCTCATTGTGGCCGGCTTATGATGCAGAAGAGTAGCAGCTGGAAAAAAAAACAGCAGAAAAACACACGACAACAAATCGAGTGCTTAGACAATTTTCTATTAATGAAAATCGGCCAGGAATGTACCAGCCCGTTTTCCTAGATTCTTGTGAGTTTGTGCAAATTGAATCCATCATGCGTGAAAATCTTTTTTTTTTTTGTTTGTCGTTCGGATCGTGTTTAGCATCATCCGAGCACAAAATGTCATAAATTTTCGCATTGATACCGAACATTGGTTCGAGTGTTCTTGTTTTGCACATTTTGAGCTTCGGATGTGATAGCATTTCAGCAATTAATGTCATTCGTAGCTTTTAGGTTGGCGGGTGAATTTGTGCGGGTATTCGTACAATTGTATGTACGATGTGTGTGAATGTACAAAGTACATGCTTCTCGTGTAAATTCCATCGAGCAAGAGATGTCTCTAGAGAAGCGCCCTTTTTTAAAAATGAAATGGCATGAAAAGTGCACAAAACATGCCTCTAGCTGTTCAATTCGCTGAATACACATAAATCAAGTGTGAGTTGGCTGTGTGTGCGCACATTTTTTTTTAGTCCGTATATACCCACGACAAAGAATGAATCGCTGTTTATTCGACCAGATACAATAAAAGGAGCGACATTTTCGAATCGTTCGCCAAGTTAGAAAAGAAAGATAGATGGCCGTTGTTTGCAATCATCCTTGTTCAAAATGGAAATCGGCATTTTTTCCACAGAGAAATACAGAGAGAGAGAGCGGCAAGGCAAAAAAAAGCAGCGACCGATTTAAGAAGTTGCTCGTTATTTATGTTTAACCGTAATTAGTTCGAGAGAAAGTTTATTCGATAAAAGAAATCCTTTTGATGATTTTCATGTCGCATAATTCCCAGACGCGGGTCCCAATAATTTAAAATCTTGAAATGTAGTTTTTGCCAATTCGAAATCGAGAGTTTCAAATGCTAGCAATGGGACAATAAGTTAAGCGCAGTTTTAAATGTGAAATGCATGAAACACAGTTACAGAGGAACAGTAAGTTTATCATTTGCCCAATCAAATCACAATCAAAAGGGTTCTGTGCTTGTGTTTTTATTCCTTGTTTCAGACCAATGATTAGGATGCAGACCATTGCACTGGGCTTCGGTGCTAGTTTATCCTTTAAGCTCCTAGAAAAGTTGCTGGTGTTTTATAAATGGCATTCACATTTGTTGTTGAAATTTGTTTCGCTTTACGGATTTCTTCATTTCTTTCAACATCAACATTTGTTCGTACACAATTTATGTGAGAATGGTTAAGGAAGTTGTCTGAACTAGCAACAATCAGCAACAAACATGCCACACACACAAAAAAAAAAATCACAAACAATGTAAAATACAACACGAAAAAATATCTCTTTCGCAAGTCCAAGCAATCAGAGTTTTTCCGATTTATTTTTCCTTGTTTTGCGAATCGCTGTTTTTTTCTGATCCGACTGAAGAAATGGTTCTTGTGTTTTGTTTTCACTGCTGCAAATGGCAGAAATATTATTTTTCTGCGCCGAATTATATTATGCATGTAAAATATATGGAAAATTATACAAAATAAGCACTTATATATCAACTGGCTGTTCCATGGACGCTGGCACTTTTTTATTTGCCTCAAATTCTGTCGTCATCTTTTTGCACACAATTTTTCTCAATCGCTCTTTCTCTGTCTCGCTTGAGCTACAACACATATAATTCATTTGTGTGTTTGTGTGTGTGTGTGCACCACTTAAATCACCAACGGCAGTATTAATGCATGGGGCATATAATATATTGTAAAATATATGGCCGAAAAAGTTTCGGTTGTTCGTTGTTTGGCTGTTATTTGGATGCATAGAAAAATATCGCGATTGTGATGCGGGTGAACATTGACTGGTGGGCTTTTGTGTTGTGTCTCAAGAGCTCTCTGTTTTGCTGCCATCATGATCGAGGGTTGGTGCAAAGCAATTTCATCGTTTCCAAGCAAAACAGAATGGAATATAAAAAATAATAAGGCAACACGCACATAAACACACTTGAACGCCAAAAAAAAATGTTCGGTTCGCATTTTCAATGTGAGCCAAAAAAAAAAAATTGTATTAGAGTATGTGTGCGGGGGGAAAGTGATCAAGGGAGTGAGACAGTGTAGATGCGAAAGCAAGTCCCTCATCCTGTGAAGATTTATAAAGTCATACGTCATTTTTATCGTGAATTTGTTTTTTCCTTCGCTAATATCGCTCCACTCTGCCACTGCTGCGAAAAACTTTTTTACTTTCTTCGTCTTTGTAATTTTATTCTCTTCGTCGAAGCTCACTCAGTGTCTCACTCTCGCAATCGGTGAAGGTTGACCTTTTTGTGTTCTACTGGCTGTGCACCATTCTGGCATTTTTTTTTATATTCCTTTCTCTTTCTCTTTCACTCTCTGTGCATGAGCTATCATTTCCCTTCAAATTCAGCAACTTCTTTTGTGGCTTTTTGTTCTTTCCGCTTTCTTTGAAAACAACATCTAGGAACGAACAAAAAAAATATATGTATAATGCTCATCACATTTTGGAGGCCCAGAAAAAGGCCTACGCGAACCCACCACCAACCCAAAATATGATCTAACATCTTTCAGAGCGATGGCGTTTTAGCATTTCGAAGACTTATTGCTGCTGTTATTATTATTGTTACGTGTATGGGAAATACCGCAAATAATGTTATTTATGCGAGAGAGCGCATACATTTTCAGACTGAACAGAAAAAAAACAGCAAATATGTTGATACCAAAGTCGCAACAGCTTTTGCGCTAAAATATTTTTCTTGGTTGCTCTAAAATTTCCTTTTCTAAGCTATTAAATTATTTGGTTTTCAGTGAAAAGTCGCTCATTGGCAGAAAAGACTCTTGGTTGCTAACTGCACCAAGTGTATCTAGTGTTCGTTCGAAATAAGAAGAAAAATGACCTTGGTTATGCACGAGCATTTCAAATCTCAAAATTGAAAATAATTTGTTGTTGAAGATAAAAATATTGCATTCCAAGCGAAGAGAATGTGAATGGATCTTATTAAATTGTGGGCACCTTTATCGCTTTGATATTTTCTTCATTGCATCACTTTCTATTTTCTACTAACTTTTTTTTTATTCTTTTAAATTCTCGTCCGACCCTGGAGACCGTGCCTCCATTTGTCTGCTACCATTATTCCATCGCAGTTTCTTTTAAGAAAGTGCTTGTCGTTGATTTGCTCTATGAAATAGAAACGAGAATAAAAATGTATTTTTAAATTCCATAATGTACTTATTATGCTGATGATGATGATGACGGTGATGATGACGGTGACGATGACGGTATGCTCTTCGACTACTGTTCCATGCTCTTGTTGTTGTTATTTGTTTTTATTTTTTTCATTTTGGGTGAAGAATAAAATCCCCTTGAACGTAAGACAGATATTTTTAATTTATCGGTGTTTCTTTCTGCATGAATGAATGAACCATTTTCGGGACGATAGGTGAATGCTTCACCATTTTAATGAATTGTCACGAACTTACAGCATTCGGTATGTTGTTGTTGCCATCCATTGCATTGTTACGTGCTTTCAGCAACAAACCGAAATTCTCCAAAAAGGAAAACAAACCAAAGAAAGAAAGAAAAAAAGTGAATATACACAATTAAAAGCTGAACTCAAGCACATCCATCATTTGTGACACATTTTTAATTGTGTGTCACAAATTTATTGTTATTTAGATAGGAATTAATTTGTTTATAGCGCACAAAAATGTCAAATGCCTGTGCTGTTTGTTTATTGAATTGGAACGAAATGTATTGAAAGAGTTGTTCACACATCCCAGTAAATTAGCTCGAGATCTGCATGGAATTTAAACCTTTTGCATATTTTGTGATGTTTTTGGGCAATTTTCAGGTTGAACAATTTTCATCAAAAGAAAATTTTAATTTAGAAATATGTTGCCTACCAGAGTAGATTCGGGGTAGGTACAAACCGAGTAAAATGTTTTATTCACTTTGTTCGCTTTTTTAATTTAACATTCAATAAAAATGGCTGCGATCATTTGATAAAATTAATGAAGAAAGTATGTACCAAGTTTGCATTTGCATGCGAATCGCATGAGCTCGGTTACTATTGTCTAATGTTAAGTCGCCATTGTTCAATTTTAGCCGCTGTTCCTGATCAGATTATATATTTCATTGTGGATCCTGTAGCCATACATCAGAGGTCAGTGAAAAACTACTAAAGCTAAAGTCACCGAATGATACAAGGCTTTCTCTCTCTCTCTCTCTTTTATTTTAAATAGAGGTGGTTTTAAAGCATTTTATTCATTACTTTTTTTGTTATCCATCGGCATTAAAGTGAACACAGAGAAAATGTTCCAGTGAAAAATTGATTCAGAAAAGTGGAAAACTAAAATGCTTTTGCCTAAGCCCGAAAAAAAACCCTTCATTCGGTAGACTCGATTTTAAACTCAATGGATTAAGTGTCTCTATCCCGAAAACAAAACGGACACGTTATCTGCATATCGCATACAGCTGCAGCAATATCTGTTCAGCTCCAGGCCCAATGTAACAGCACATTTCGTATAGACGAAACGAATCGGGCTCATATCATGTGTGTATCGTAACATGAAAAGGAGGCAGTCGCTCTTTTTTTGCGTCTATGAAATGCCTGAATGCCTGACAATGAAATCGAGAATATATCTAGCAAATGCCAAAAGTCACAAGCACAAGAACAGAATGAGACACACACACGAAAAAAATAAAATAGTGACATGCTTCTAAAATGGAACCAATCCTCTGGCATGGTTATTCATTCGTTGAACGGTAGCAAATGCAACTCTCCATTCATAATTGGAAAAATTTGAATTTGAATACTGCAATTCGCTTTGTTCACAAATGTAAAATGCAATGCGTTTGAATATGTTCAATTTAGAACTCTTCGGTTATATGATAAATGCCATTTTTAAAGGAGCCCAACCGAACTAGTGTCGACAGTCGAGACTTCATATAAAACGATAGGTTTTTTTTGGCTTTGGCTCGAATGACATCGAAATATAAATAATAAATTATGCGGTGTAGAAAATATTTGAAAAGTCGATTGTAAATTGCCCTTCTCTTTGGAAATGAAAATTTATATTCAGTTCATTATGTTCAGTGGTTTCTATTAAATAAAATCCAAGGAAAAAAAAACAATTGAAAAAAAATGTAAAAAAACTGAGCGTATGTGATGGTGTAGAACAATCATTCGCCTTTGGTTGGCATTGTTCTCCCTATTTTATTAGGTGTTTGGTAAAATTATATTCAAACCACTAAAAATCTATTTTATGATTTCTACGGTCGGCCTGAAAAAAAAAGCTGAGGTCGTTGCATTGAAACGATTCGAAGCCATTTGAAGCGGGTGCGTGGTATGGAAAACGCAGATAACACGACTATTTTTGGTCGTAAATTTTGAGTTTTGCCATTGTTTCCCATTGAAATCTGACATGCTTTGGTTGAATTTTGATTATTATTTAATTTTCAGGAAAAATGCTCTCCTGTTCCTGTTTCTCCTGGCCACACAGAAATCATGATTGTTTCGCTCAACGCTCGAAACGCTTGAAATTTTGTGTATTTTGACAGCAGCGCTAATTTATGTATTCATGGGTATTTGGGCACACAATGAGCTGTTGATAGGCGATAAAAAATACACCGAAGATTTATTGGCCGCTATCTTTTTTCTAATTCGACAATGGCAACCATTTGCAATGACTTTTTTTTCATATTGCTTATTGGCATGATGAAAATAGATGCTAAATAGTAGCACAGTTTTAGGTGTATTGTTTAAAATTTGGATTTTGATGAATGTGATTGGCTGCTAATCGCAATCACACTTCGAACCATTTTCATTCTTGTCAACAACTTTTTCATTTGAAAACCAAAATAAAAAAAAAAACTTCAAAGTTTTGAACTGCCTTTAAATTACTGTTTAACCAGAAATCCTCGAATAAAATATCGCCATTTCAATAAGTCGACAGAAATAAAGACATAAATTTAGTTGTCTGTCGGACGACAGTTTTTACAATGTTGAAATTGAAACGTCAACTTGGATCATTTTGTTCGCGCGTTTGTGCTACTTTACCGCATTTTTTTTGCATTTAAGATCGAATTCAACAACAACAAAACAAGAGAAGCCAGAACGATGTTCTGAGAACGGAATGATATTCAGGAGACAGAAACACATAGAGAGAATGAGATGTTACATTCCTGCTGGAGATACATTTTTTGTTCAGATGTGGTGCTTCTCGCTTTGAATTATTAATGAAATAGATTTACGTCCACATAGCGCCTCACTTGATGAAATTTTATTTATGCAATGTGAAATGTAGTTTGTTTGCAAAACCATAAGGCGGAACATAAGTCGTAGCCAACTCTTTCTCTCTCTCTCTCTCTCTCTCTCGCTCGTTCTCTCTTGGTGGTGGCGACCGCTTCACATTTCACATTCTCGCAATGAAATTATGAGCAAGAATTGAGAAAATAGATTGTGCGCCCAAACAACTGTTCAAACCATATAAATTTTGAACATTTTTTTTCATCTCTTTCTTTCTTTCATTCAGCTCGTACAGTTAGCACCAGCCATTGTAATATAATCCGAAAAAAACGAATAAAACAAAAAAATAATGGAATAAATAAAAAAATGGGCTAATCGAAAAAAGCGCGCCACAGAGCACAAGAGCACATCCAGACTAGTTATTACAGCATGACGAAAAGTATGTGCATAGTAAACACATTAATCCAGAGAATGCAACTCTGAAATAAGTGGGCATATTGCGTGTTGAAAAGAAGCTGCAAATGTAGCCGAATTACACGAATTACTCTTCGTGTTCGCTCTCGCTCGCTCGCTCTCTCAGTCTCATTCGATCTCTGTCTCTCAACAAAAATGGAAAATTTATTTAAATTCTTTTTTTTTTACTTTCGAGAGCACCAGAAATCATTTGCACATCATGTACGATTGTTGTTTTATTAGCGCTCCATTCATATTCATATCAAGAACATACCATTCATTTTCGCTTGCTCTCATTCTAATTTTTTGTGTGTGTTTGCCTCCTTGTCGTTTGGATTCGATGGCGCATTTTCAGCATGTGTATTTGTTGTCGATTCACTCCGGTCTCTCTCTCTCTCTCTCTTTCATTGTTGATTTTACATTTTACTCACACTTGGAGTGGAAAAATGGCATCATAAATAATTTTCTCACCCAGTTTTATGTTTTAATTTCGATTGTTGTATGCTCACAAATGCATATAATTCAAATGCGTATGTTATTTTTCAGCATCAGCAGAGTTCATATATCACCGTGTTGCTGGTAGTTAAAGCGCATTCATACAATTACATGGAAAATTAACGGGTTCAACGGAAGCTTGTGAGCTCTGAATACAGAGCACATTGATTAGAAAGTGAAATTGTGATGAACATTTCTTCGGCAGCAACAAAAAAATAAACAACAACACTGCGATCTATTCAAAAGACACATTTTTTTGTCTGCCTCTGATACTTGGAGTGATTATGTTCAAAGAGCTCAAGTGGTTTAACAACAGAACGACAAATAAAAAAGAAGCGCATCCATTTTTATGGCCACCATAAATATGTGTGATTGCCTCCGATTCTAACATCTACAGCAATAAAAATTCATTTTATCTGCGTGACAACTTCGATATACAAGCACTTTACTTGCTTCTGTGTGTAGTTTATATATGTTTTTAATATGGAAATATTGACACGATAATGCGGATATGCACACAAGAGATGGCGAACGCAGCGAGCAGGGAGCGAAGGCGCGGCATGTGGCTCATTTCACTATGGCGAAATATTGACCATTCGAGTGGAAATGACAAATGAATCACATTTCGATTGACTAAAATACAATCGCATTTGATAAATATTTATAGAGAACATTGAGCTTAACGCAAAGCGGTAAAGCCAAAGCCAGAGCCAAAGCCAAAGCCAAAGCCGAAACCAATGTCCTTTTATATATAAATATATTTATTTCGTTAGTTTTCCTGCTCCATTCACTTTTTTTATCATTCATTTGCCATTTGTCACACGGACCACGGCTTGTTGTGAAAATGTGCCACAAAACTTCTCAAGTCATTTTGGTCAAAATGGAATGGTTCTTCTTAAACTTTGCCATTTAATTAAAGATCTAAGCCAAACGGAATGTTGGCACTCTCTTCGGTTTCACACGAAATGCTTCACATTTATTTTCTGCTTAATTGCAAAATTTCAATTTGAAACTCGTAAATTTGTCTGATTATGCAAAAGTTTTTGTGAGAGAAAAACAAACTGAAATAATTGTTGTTGAATTTTACACTGTTCATTGGCTGGTTTCGTTTGTGTATCAAAATTGCGACACAAACCTTTCAAGCAATAAGCAATTGATCTTCGATGTGCCAAACCAGCAAACATAAATGAAAAATTGTTGACTCTCTCTCAAACAATTTCAAATCGATTGGAAATTAATGGTTTGGCCACCATAAAATATGAGACGAATCTTGGGTGTAAAGTTTTTGAAAAAGTATTTCTCGGGCTGTGGCTGGAGAGAGTGTTTGTGTATATGTGTGTGTGTGTGTGTGAGTGTGACCACCTTAGCTCGAGCATCTCGAGATGGCTACGTAATGAGAATAATGATTATATTTTATTAAAGCGTCGCTCGAAGTAAAAAAGTTTTTCGTTTTCGTGTGGTTATGTTTTGGAAAATACGTAGAATTTTGGTTTCGCATTTTGTGTTATTTTCAGTGCTCTGCGTTCCAATACCTGCTATTTTATAAAAGGTTCTTGTTTCGATTCGCTCTCTTATTCTCTCTCTCTCTCTCTCTCTTTCGGTGTGTGCACAAATGTTCACCGTGCGCTTTCCACAGATGTGAACAACTGAATGTGTAATACCGTGCACAATGAACGGCGAACCGAAAAGAGAGTGAGTGAGTGTGTTTTTGTGTGCGTAGTGTAAAAATACGCCATTCTTGCAATTTTCCTGTCGTATCTTGCACCATAAATCAAGCTGATGCATGGCTTCGGCAAGAAGATGGATTCTGTGTGGTATTTATTTTGTTTTGCTTTCTTGCTTTGCCGCTCCCTTGCCTCGCCTCATCTCACTCTCACGAGTTCACGAGCTGTGGATCGTTTTTTTCTTTTCTTCTTTCCTCTGTACCTCTCCTAGTTTATCGAATGCAAGATGTTGAACGCAATATAATATTAAAAGCGAAACGAAATTAAGGAATGGGAAAGACTTTTCTTCTCTTTTGTGGCTGGGCACCAGGGAACTTTTCTATATTCACCAGCCGTGTGCGTTCCGCTTACTCCGCCGCGCCTCGCTTCTCAGCCAACCAATCTAAAATGGAAAACCCGTTAGCACTTATTTTCTTTAAATACCGAAACAAAAGTTTTTCATGAACAACACACACACTCACACACACAAACACACCATGATACATGTTGCTTTTTGGAGAAAGAGATTCTATACCAATATCTTTTACATTTTGACATTAAAATGGCATTAGAAGCATTTATGGAGAACGAGAGTGAAAAAGAAAAGAAGCGAAATGTTTGAATTTGAAATTCAAATGTGTGGTGCGGTGCAAAAGACGATGAGGCACTTGAAATTCTTTGGTTCTTTGGTTTCCTTGCTCTTCGTGCGCCTCATCATCAGACACACACACAAAATTACACAATGTGTTGACTAATTAGTGAAATGGAAGCTCGGCATATTTTCTATTTTTATACTCCAGACGTGGTTTTGTTGCCTGAATTAAAAAAGAATGAAAAAGGGAAATGAACAGCAATTTATTCTCAAGCCGAAGAAAACAAGCACAAATCTTTCAGTTGGCAGTTTCGTGCTCAATGCAATCAAGCATGCGACACCATTGTTTGATTTTATTCACCCGAAATTGAGGGGCTGTGAGCCGAGCTCTAGGCAAAGCTGTTCATGTCATTAGCTTGCATCTTCTAAATTTCATCAATTCAAGAAAAACACTTGGGCTCAAAACATTAGTGAAATGCGTTTGAGTTCCTTTAAAATGTAGTTCCATTTAATTTTTCAACACTCTCTTTCCCATAGACAATTTTCACAACGGTTCGAAAAAAAAAGGAGACAACAAAAATTCGATTTTCTAATTCATATCGCGTTTTCTTTTCGTTTCCAAAATTATTTGATGATATCAGACCTAGGTTATCAGGCTGTGGTGCAGAATTAACGTGGCCAAAATGTGATTCAAACACGAATAAATAAATACTGAGCAGAATTCGAAATTATCCGTATCGTATGACAATCATCATAATTTTTCTCTTGTGCAATTGACAAAAACCAAATGCCAAATACGAAAAATGGCGGTCGCATTGATAGCATAAGGAGATAGACGACATTTCGTGGCAATCTTCACCAATGAAAAAACCACTGATTCTGAAAGCGGCGAAAAATAAGCGAGTGGATGGGGAAAAAAATATGCGAAGTCCAAAATAATTATTCAGTAGGGAGAATGTTTATGTTGTGTGTTGACGCCAAAACCAATGGCAAGTGGATGATATAAGACCATCTGAGCATATCGAACTCGCCTGGCAAAGATAGATCGAAATATTACGTGAAACACACGCACCAAAAGTCACTCACGCCAAAAACCACCATCGAAAAAAAAATATTATCATAAAAATACCATTTAAATATCCGACATTGGCTTTTATCAAGCAGATAAATCATTTTCTCGTTTTCAAAAAATTAATGGGAAAATGTGAGCTAGCGATGTACACTTTGAATATTGGTGCGGATTCGTTTCTGTGTGATATTTTTTTTTCTTGTCATAAGCACACACCCGCTTCCGTCTGATAATACAGCAAATAGCGGTCCTTCAGAGTCAAAAGTAGAAGATCTTTTGAATGTGCCATTTGTTCCAGCTGAACTTTGTCGTCATCGGCGGCGTTGATGCTTGGCGTTGCGAGGCAGACACTCAAGAGAGTAAAATGTAAATTTGTTTTCTATTGTAACGCAGGATTACGTAATACATCGTCGAAATGGTGACCGGCTTGAAATCAAAAATCGAAACATTCGCTTTTTGGGGGGCGGCGGCAACAGCCACTCCATTCATGAAATGAAGTGAACTAAGAAACGATGACAATAACCAGTGATGCGGTCGACTAAAGTAGCTTCTTATTAGTAAATTGCATATGTTTTCATTCACTTCATTTCACTTAAACAATCGATGCATAATAAATGATTGCCATTTTCACTTAAACTCCCCGTTTGTTTTGCCATTTACAATAATATTTGTTGTACAACTCATTGTAATCCCGAACCGCCTTCAATTTTTTTTTGTTTTGTTTGCATTGGCAAATTTATTGCGCCAATATTATGAAAATGGATAAATAATTGGACCAAAAATGGAGTCCCGAGCGTGATGACAGACTCACAAACATAGAAAAAAAAGAGAGAGCGAGTGTGGAAGTCATACGTTGAGAGTATTAGGCGCGCATAAACACATTAGAAACTCGAATTAATTATATTGTATTCTATATGAGATATTCTTGTTTGCACAAAAGAATGCGTCATTATTCGAGTATAACCACAAAATGACAAATGACAAACGGCTTTTCGTTTTCCACCAAATTCGACATGCCCCATCAATCATTAATAATTAATTCGTTGTGTGCGCGACACTTGTGTGACTGTCGCGACGATTCTGCCACGAGCTGAACAGTCCAATAGACGACGTAATACGTTTTCAACAGCAACAACAACAAAAATAAGAATAGAATTTGAGGATGTCTATAATTTACGGCAACAGTGCTGTTGTTAACCGCAATAGAGGCTGAAGCAAAACATTTTACGCACACACACAAAACGCACACAAAGGAAAGCCAGTAAATTGCAATATAGTTTTGCGTTTTAATCCACGCTGGTTACAACTATTAAAAAAAATGGCTCAAATTGGCTGTAAATCAATAAATCACCGACCGCAACGCGATTTGTCGCAATTTTTTTCCCCTGCGATTCTGGCAATCTGCCAATCGCTAAGTTCATTATTCAATTGTTTAATTAGATTCATACAATGAAGAGCCGAGAAAAGTTTTATGTGCATTTACTAAATCGCGCGAGAAAAATTCAAACGATGAGTACGTTAAACTTGTTGAAAAATAGAATGTGTTTTTTTTTTCACATAGCATAAGATTGCTTTTGGTCACGCCAACATCGACTGATCCACAACCAACTTTGATTTTCTTTTCTCCATTGAATACACTTTAGTCAAGAACGAAGAGCCTCGGAAAATTGCAGCCGCAATGAAATTGAACTTAATTTCAATTGAACGTTACAGTTCAGTTCAGTTGTAATGACAATCACATATAAATTAATTTTCCTGGCGACTTAAAAGTGGTTTGTTCGTCATTTGCATGCGATGCGTATACCATTTTCACCTGACGCAAACGAACAGAAATTATGCGCTTAAGCCATGAAATTAACTGAATAAGTGTTGCGTTGGCATTGCAACGTATAATTTCTTGTTGAGGCTTAATTCATTCGTTCGATGTGTTTGTACTGATTACCACTTTCATGTCTCAAGCATTTAAGCATTTAAAGAGAAGAAAAAAAACGAACCGAATAACAACACAGCATTAATCGACGGTTTTGTATAATTTTGACGGCTTTATTATTGCTATGCACTTTGATTCTATCGCTTCGTGTTGCTTTCACTGTAGTCTTGCCTCGTTTGTGCCCATTCAATTCTTCATTGCTGTGCACTGATGTTTTTGTAAAGCTTTTTACAGTTTCTTAGCGTCTCGTTCATTAGCTGACAACACGGCTGCCTTATGCACATATTTATTAGCTGTTAATGTGGTCATCTTCTTCGTGTAAACTCTCTATAAACACCCATACAATTCTGGATATATCAATAATTTTCCCAATTTCCTTAGAATCGCGAGCAATGATTGAAATTCTTGAAAATCAATTCATCAAAAATTGTAAACAAAAATTTGCATTCAAAATCAAATTTCCTGCAGCAAAAAAGGTTCACAGTGGTGCCTTGTTCCCTTGTTATAGCTCTGCATCTGTATAGCTAACAAAAGGCAGTTGGTTAGAGAAAGGCGAAGAAAATTCCGTTACGATAAAAGCAACAAGAAAGCGTACTGTAAATCGATGACCTGTTACCATCCAATAAATTTATGTGCATATAATTGCGGTATTAAAATGTTTTGTGTTGTTCTCGGTTGTTGCAAAAAAAAAGAAAAAAACAGTGCGCCTGATGATCAGGTGGAAATGCGCTAAATGTGAGAGATAGTGTGAAAAAAATGTTTAGAATTCTCTTCGATGGATGTTTTGGTTGATTGTTGACCGTTTATGAAAGTACCATGTTATTAATTTTATTTTTATGGCTTTATCGCATTAACTTCAATCGCTTATTTCTCTTTCTCTTCCTCATATAATTATGGTTTTGTATAACAGTTGTGCCCTTTTAATCGTTCACGACAATACATTCAACGTAAAGTATTCACCCGTATTAATCTTTATTTTGCTCTTTCTGCTGTTTGCCATGGAGATGCATCGGTTTGTGGTCTTGGTATCAAAAGAATTTTTGTTTGGAACCGGTTCATTTTATCAGCATTTTACGAGTTTATAAGTAACTTTAATGATCTTAAATTGTATGTCATACCCTCGCATTAGAGCGATCAAAATGCGCCGAACGTTGCCAACCTCTCGTTACGACAGTTTTGTGCATTTCCACCCAAAATTCTCTTACACACACACACGCAAATTGTTTGTAGACGAATGTATTTGAATTTATGTATTCAAAAAGTAATCGTTTGAAAATGGCTGATTTTGGCCGATATTCGAGCTTGAAAATCTCACGAACTAAATTTTGGAATTGACCTAAAAAATTGTGATTCATCGATGTTTGTTTTCGTTGTGTGTTCGACAGCAGACCAATAAAAAAAACTGTTCCATTTTTTTCTTTTGAGTCATCCGAAGCAAGAAATAAAAGGCTGCCAAACAAAAATAAGTTATAAATCATTTTAACAGCTCTTCAACAGAAACCAGTAAAGTGAAACAATAGAGGTCGAAAAATAAACAATTGAAAAACTAGAAATTTATGACATATTTTGCCAAATCATCGAAATAAGCAAACGAACCTGCGACAAAGCAACAACAACAACAGCAAAACTGTTGCAAACAGCCATTTGAAAGTCACGCACTATCAATGCGAAACACATTCACCACCGCTCACACACTGAGACTCAACGCCGACAACAAAAAAAATAGCCGAGTCACATGAATTGCGTTCGATAGAAATTTATGTAAATTTCAGTACTTTTTTTTCTCATTCACTCAATCTCTCCAGCTTATCTCTATGTCACACTTCAAATTATGCAAGAATTTTGGTTGCCGCTGTTTTTTTTTCTGCTTGCGCAAAAAAACAAATATTTTGCCATATTTTCGCATTTTGTATCAAGTTTATGATGCAAACAAAAGCCAGAGCACAAACAATGGAAAACGGAGCAGAAAGTATGAAGCCATAAAATGGTAGTGTATAAATATTTTAGGTAATGTCTTTTCTTCAAAGCTTCAAAACGCACAAACACATTTTTTTTTCTCTGTGCACTCTCTTTCTTTGCAACAACAAAATCGCATACTTTCAAAAAACACTTTGCTACTGTGATAGCGTATGAGAAAATATTTTTGCATCATTCGGTGAACTGCTGGAGTTTGTAATTTTGCGGATTTCCATTTTTTTTTTCTGTTATTTTGCGAACAAACGAAGAAGAAGAAGAGGGAAAAAAATAGAAACTTCTTATCCATATGATCTCATTTTCTCATGTCATTTTGGTAGTTTCGAAAAGGCGACCGAATCTAATTTACATACGAATACCATTTCAAATGCATTGAAAATGTGGGTCGATGAGCAATTTTGACATAGAATTTTCGGTTGAGCCGATTTTTTTTTACTTCAAATTTTCTTAGTGTCTTTTTGTTGGCGCGCACACACACAAATGGATTTCACTTTACTGCGAAAATATTCAGAGTTTTTTTTTCTGTTGTTGTTGTGTTTGTGCCGTCAACAAAATAGCCCAGAGATAAACAACTGAATGTATCAAAATATTTTCATGAAATATTGCAATTTTTTTCTTCTTTCTGTTTTTATTGTATGCTCATATTGGTGTTTGGTGAACCTGTAAGCATTACACATGTACTGTGTTTATAAATCATGTTGTGTTTCGGTTTATTTTTCAATTTTTTTGTTGAAATCCAAATCTAACAACCGACATACGAGAGAGAAAAACAAGGCAAACCAGAAGATTCACCAAATTGGCTCGAAAATTGAGTAGTTTAGTGTGTTCAAGCACCAATATAAATTCCATTTTCTCTCTGCTTAAATCGAAATGCCAAAAGTCGTCTGGCTTCATTTTCTGTTCATCAAATAGCGATTGGTTTTTTCTGAGATCTGAGAAAGCGTATCAAATTATAACTTCAAAGCATAGCTAATGCACTTCTGTTTGATGTTGAGAAAAAGATATGATTTAATATGATTTAAAACACTAGTTAAATAACAATCTCTTTTTTTTTCAAAATAGACACAAAATCACCAGTTAATGAACGATGCTTTTCGCCATTGCAGCGCCTCTGAAATGGTTTTTTTGTGGCTGTGCAATCACATAACTCGTGGCGAGAATCTATTTGCTCACTGCCAACAGGGCGGAGTGTTTCCACACACAGAGCACACGGAGCGCACAAAAAACACTCGAAATATACAAATTGTAAACATATTGCCAAGCAATTTTGCGTGTGCATTTCGAATATTCAACGATATTTCGACGTCGAGTGAATCCAAATTCACACAAGCGACAGATACACACAGTACACAAGAAAAAAAAACCATCGAAAAATACTCACATAAATAAATTGATCTATAAAAGCGATGAAATTTTATGGTAACTTTTATGTTCTGTAAACGACCCATAATCGTAAAGACATATCAAAACAAATCGTAAATTCAATGGGTGAATGCTGTAGCGCACTTAAATACGCGTCACAACAAACATTGAGCCAGAGAAGAGTGAAAGAAGCGAACTAGCACCGGGAAAGAGATAGCGAGAGGGAGAGGGAGAGGGAGAGAGAGAGAGAGAACGAGTCATTCAAAAGCAAGAATCAAGGACTTCAGAATCAGCGCTTCAATTCTGACTTTCTCACATCTCTTATTCACTGGGCGCAATTCGATCGCTTTCATTCGCATTGACATTCCGCCAACACGGTCCATTTTAACCATTTTATCTGTCGAGAAATTATTGTAAATCAACCAGAAACAGCTACCATCATGCACACAACACACACACACTTCGGTGGATGGCATTTTTATCGAACATTTTAAGCGAATCGACATTTTTGCTTCGTTCCGAATTTCGGTGCCCGGAATCATAGCAACGCAACGAGATTTCGACTAACGCGCAAATAAATATTTCATTTTGTTTTCAACAGCCATATTTTATAACTTTATCTACTTCGAATGTGGTGCGCTTGCACGGATGACTGACAACACAACAAACGCATGTTGGAGTCGGGCAATCGGCAGGCGGGAATGTTCCCGATATCGAACACAAAAATTAAAAAACAACTTGAGAACCCGAAAAATAAAACATTCGAATCGATTGAATGATATTGATGATCAAGAAAGTCACGTGCCGTATTTCGCTTTCGTCGTTCGTTTTCTAAAAACTGCGCTCTTGCTCTCTCTGACTTCCTGAATTTTCGGTTTTATTATTGCATTTTATCAATACAAATCGCATGTGTTTACATGAACACACACGGGCGGCATGCAGCCGTTCATCAAATGAGCAACGGCAAAGAATACGTGTTCAGATTAGGTGAACGCAATTCGAACCAAAGAACAAACAACAACAACACACAAAATGATAACTAAAGAAGAGCTTCAGCTCGGCTCTGCCCAGCATAACGCATGGTGAACATTTTGGCTCTCTTATTTCAATTCGTACCTCATATTTTGTTTTTGTGTGTGTTGTTTTTTCCTTGTCGTCTTTTTTCGCTGTATTGTTACTTGTACTGTTTTTTTCTCCATTCATTCATTCAGTCGAGCTCATTCGGGCTCGGTTTCGGTTTCGGGCATGGTAATGTGTCATCAGTGGCATACAATATTATTACTTTTTCGTTGAAAGTTTTATTTTTATTTTATTTTTACGACACAAGGTCGAACATGATTTTTATGGCTTTTTTTTTCTTTGCGTCTTTTTTTTCATTTACGTTCATGCAATGGCTTGACTATGGCTGTTGGCTGTTATTCGGTTTCGGTTACACTTACGTGTTTCAAGCTAAAACAGCACTTGAGGAGCTCACACACACACACACACACACACACACATAAACTTTGGTTAAATTATGTGTGAAAAGGTATTCATGAACATGTCGATATTGATTCTTGGTCTTGGTTTGTTTGCTGTTTATGTGTTGTGTGTTCGGCAGCCTTCTGTCAATTTCGGTAAATGACTCGAAGATTCCAATCTAAAAATATATAGAAGTAGCTATTTGTTTGGCAGCTTAAGTGGGCGATTTAAATGCCATTTCAAATCGACAGCTTAATAGAAAAATGTGTGCCTTTAAATCGAGTGTTTTACTGTTTTTAATTCACTCTCATTTGTGAATTCAATTCGTTTCGATTAATTTCGAGTGTAAGCATCATTGAATTCGGTGCTTGTTTATCGGCCCAGCCAAATCGGCAACGTGTTCCTGACCTCCATATCGCTCATGTCAAATTCATACGCGCGCGCGTATCGTGTATGTTAATGTTAATTTAGACCGGAAAAGTGATAATGCTGCTGCCCGCTGCCGTTTGCTGTTTGGCCAATTTTCATTGAACTTGTTAACATCATTTTCGGGTACAATATCAGATCGAGTTTCGAAAACTAGCGCAACGCAGCACTTTTATTCGCGTACGAACTGAATCCAACAATCGATACGTATATATGGTTTTTGAATTGTTTTGCATTGCACAATATTCAATTGGTTTTGTGTTCCACAGAACATGCTTCATTTGCATTTGATTTAGTTTATTTGGTGCGTGTGTGTGTGCTTGTTGTTGTTGGTGTTGTTGGATTTTTACTTCGATTCGATGTTTCCGCTGCAATTTGTGTTCCATTCCAATGCAGCTTGTTCAATTCGGACCGAATCGTATAGTTCTGTTAGTTGTGTTTTGTGTAGTTTTAGTTTGATTAGTTTATTTAAGCAATTGTTTATTTATGCGAAGTTGTTCCAATTTACAGTTTGGCGATTCGAAACCACAGAGACTAAAATTCGGAAGTTTATTCGATGAATGTTCGCCTCGATTGTTTCAAATATTTTTTTTGGCAAAACTTTGGAATATCTTAACTCATTCCATTAGATCGAACAGTTTTAGTATTCCAAGAACATGATTTTTCTTGTGATTCCGTCACAAATGTGAAAAATCATGGTGATGACTCTCCGCAATGAAACCAGTTCGTCAACAACTCAGATCGCTACGTTCCGTGTTAGTTACTGTTGCCAAGCATCCATTTTTGGGAATGTTAAAATTCAAGCGAAACATTCGCAGTTCAGTTTCTCGGTAATATGTATCAATTATTGAACATCAAAACCAGCCATAACAAAAGCAAAAAATACAACTCAGAGACCATATTAAGACTTTTATGAAATCATTTTCATTTTTAAACCGGTGCATTCCCTTTAAACCGATTCTATCGTCAGATTTTCTGGCCATAAAATAAAATTTCCCGCGAAATATTTTGTACAGAAATGCACTTTTCATCTTATTCGCTCTAGAAATTTGGCGCAAAACACATATTTTCAGTTTTCATCCAAAAAAACAAAAAAGTTCGAAAAAAAGTTGGAACCGACTGAACAAAAATAAAAATAAAAAATAAAATAGTAACGACATGGAACAGTGGAAATAAATGAACATCATGTTGTATTACATTTAACAGTACATAACATGCAGTTACCATAAATTGTGTACGCTTCAATATTGTTTCAGGAAGATAAATTATAATTTTCTAGTATGTTGTCTGCGTGTTCGACGTGACCGATGCTGGTGCTGCAGTGTGTGTTCGCTACCGCCGCCGTCGCATATCGGGGCCGACCCGATGTTGATGTATTTATTTTGGCCATTTGACTCGCTGCCTTGCATCACAATTTTATTATTATTACATTTTTTTGCCGCTCTCTCTATCTCCCTTCCTCTCGCTCCAGTGCGTGTGTATTTGAACTATAATTTTTTTTTTTGGAAAAAATAATTTTTTTTTCGGCAATGTGTTGGCGTTTACACTTGCGTTGCAGTTTTTGTTTGTTATTTGGATCATGCGATCACATTGTGTGTGTGTGTGTGTGTGTGTGTGTGTGCGTTTGCGTTGGTTGCTCAGCAATTATTTTATTCTCGTTTTTCAATTTCGAAATGATAACAATAATTTACCGGCGGCCAAGCCTAAAATCAAATTTACACCAATCCCAGTGTACGCAATGGAATTTGCTCTTCAACTCTTTCTCTCTCTCTCTCTGTCGCTCTCTTTCAGCCATGATTTGGCTCACGCTCAGTTATTCAGCGCGCACAATTGCACACTTTGCACATTCGAATACGATTATTTGCAGTTTTGTTCCATTATTTATTTGTGAGTTACACAGAATTAAAAAAAAAGAATGTTTATTTTTTTCATGTTGTGCTCATGTTCGTTTGACTTGCAACGAAAATTTACTACTGAATAATTTCGGTTGTGCCAACACTTTATGCATATATGAATGTTTGTTCGATTGGTGTCTCGCTGCTCAATTTGCTAATATACACTTGTACAATTGCAATCGCACATTTATCAAATTCCCCGAAAAAGTTAAAATACGCGAACCGAACCGCACCAGGAACACTGAACCAATCCACCGAATGCTGAATACCGAGCGCTAGAATGCACTCTTGTATCTTTCGTGCTGTTTTGCCTAGTTGAAATGTGTTGCACGCGACCTATATTACCGCCGCAGTTGCTATGGAATGTTTTGCTAGTGCCGAGTGTGTTTGTTGTTTGTTTTTTTGTTGTTGTTGTTATTGTTGAAATTCTTGATTTCTTTTTGGTTGGTTTGTTTCATTTGCTGCAGCAACATCACGTGTATTGGTTAAAATTGTGAAATGCATTTTTCCGAATCAGCTTTCGGGTTGAGCGCTTCATGGAATGCTATATTGAATTATAGCCAAACAATGGAAATTTGTTTTGCAGATTTTATGGTTTCCAAAAATCGGAAAATAACACCGCGCCTATGTGCAAACTGCTCTGTTGATCTTGTGTGAAATTAAGCACTTTGATGTGGGGCGGCCCCCGGCCACTTCGTATGGCCCAATCATTTTTTTGTTTGTTTTGTATGTGTTTTAAATTTATTTATAATTAAGCTTCATTCCAGCTCCATGAATTGTGGATATCACCGATTTTTAGTCATTCAAACTGAATTTATATGTTTTGCTGCCAACACAGAAAGAAAAAACAACAGCAACAACAGCAACATGAACAATTACCTGTCCCGAAATTCGGAGATAATGCATATTCATGAGTTGAATCTCGCACTCAAAAATACGATTACCGTTTGGCAGTTTTTTGTAGATTTTTACGACATTGACTAATTGTTAAATCAAATCATAACTCTTACTAGATGCCATTTATCTTTCATTTTTTGAAATGTATGAACTCATAAATTCAAGTTTCATTCGGTTTTCATAACAACACAAGCATGAAAACAAAACAAAAATATGAATACGGTTGTGAGCCTGGAAGCAGTTTCCATTTATTAAATATTTTAAACAACATTTTTCAATTCAAAATATGCGAACCATCACATGGCCGTTTTTATTCATAGCTTGAAAATTCATTATTAAGATCTATGAATATGGTTATTTTACTGGTGCAGAACCATTCAAAAATCATACCGAAGCACTGCCAAACCACACATAACTTACTTATATAGTGCATTGTCACGCATTTTTTCAATTTACTTCACAATATTCTCATGATTTTGCAAAATATTATCGGCATTTTGCACTGCAATTTCTGTCATGGCATCAAAATTTATTAATTAACATATCACAAATGATATGTGAAGTGTACTGTACACAGCTGGCTACACGGAACACTACGCTCGGTGTGCGCATAGATTGAGCTAAAATAGCGCCAATTTGAGTCAATTTGCAAAGTTTCATCGTCTTCAAGATTTTGAAATAGTTTTGGTAAATTTACGAGACATGAACGAAGAAATTATTCGATTTGGTTGAATGGTTTTTGCGTCTAATTTTGCAGTTTGCAGTTTATGTGTGCGTGTGCATGTATCCATCTCATCATCCATTTGGTTGTCGATGGAATGAGCGAGAGATAGAGAGAAAGAGAGAGCGAGTGACATGATGTTGTTATGCTTGTTGGCATTGTAAATGTGGCGTTAAATCTAATGATCGTATCAGTTGACAATGAAACAGGTGGTTAATAATAACGAATGTCGTAATGGCGATGAATTTTGTATTCGGATCTTGTATCTTTGATCAAGTCATATGAGCACACACACACACATACACTTACACACAAAACAACCACGTTCAAAACTTTAACAATGTTCATTTGATGCGTGCAAAACGACCATTTTGACAACATCCAAAACTTTGAAATCTCTCTGGTTGGAAAATGGTCTGGTGTTCTGTTGTTTGACGATGACAATGCTCAAATGTAAATAAAATTCCAATGTAAAACTGATTCGGAACATGTTTAGATGTTTTAGCTTGATGAAACCATCATAATGAATATGCTTCTCATTTTGCGCCATGATCTTTGCCACATCGTCTCTCTCGCTCTCCCTTCGCACGAACACATGACACACGAAAAATGATCTAAAATGTATCATGGACAAGCCTTTACCTTTATTATTTACCATTTAGCATTAGTTAGAACACATATGCAACAATGCACAAGCACATACACATCAGTTGAACAAATATGCGACTGAAAGTCGATCTGCTTCATTAAAATCAAGATACATTTACATGTCGCAAGTGTGGACACATGAGATTGCTTGTTTATTTTCATCAGTTGAATAGAGTAAATTTCGAGGCACACAACACACTGGCAGAAGTGCTATGGTATACACAATATTCCTGTCATTATACCAAGTCTCTTGAAATCCAATCTTATTCAATGAGTGTAGCTCCAACAAATGAGAAATTTCCACTAAAAACCTATGACTTGAATTTTCTTGTTTGATTATTAATTTTATAACTCGGTGATAAAATGGAAAGGTGCCGACGAGACATGGAAACAAGCAACCAAACACATGTGATAGCTTTTCGGGTTGATGATAGAGGTCTTGAAAGTGCGACCATGTTTCGAATCCGCGAATGTCGGTCGGACTTATTGGATGAACTTGAGAGCAACATCAGCGGACGTGGAACGTGATAAGTCTACGAGATCTATGTCAAATTTCTTGGATTTTCTTTGCATTATTTCTATGCAGTCAATTAAAATAGAATAGTATTTTGTTGAAAAGAGACTCGATTTCAAGGAGATTTGTTCTCTTCACCATTTGCTTAAATTACTAAGTGCACAATAAATAATGGCTGCTCGAAATCGACTTCATTGTATGTATCCTGATGCTACAGCGATATGCATTAGATTGAGAGTAGATACGGAGGTGAGGTGAGGTGGCGGGGAAGAGAAAGAGAGAGAGAAACAAGCCATGAAACAAAACACGGCACAGTCGATTTGTTTGTTTAACAACGAAAAGTAAACTAATTATAAATTATTTAAAAATCCAAAATGAGAACCAGAGATGGTGTTAACAATAATTCACGCAGCACAAAACGTGTTACAATGAACCGGAGCCACAAATCCAATGAATCCGAAAGGAAAATGGAGAGAGAGAGAGAGAGAGAGAGAGAGATAGAAAGCCGAAGAGTTAACTACAGAGCATAGGCAGTACCGAATCTCGTTTCAGACAAATTATTAATTGCTTGAATACGAAATTTGATATTGATTTACGGCCATTCGACCAGAAGAGATGGCTCACATTTTGCCTTTTGTCTAGGTGCTTTCCATCCATCGCTTTTGCCAACATTTATTTTATTTATATACGTGATGTTACGTACCACATTTGGTGGGTGGTTTCTATATCGCAAATGAGACTCTCTTTTGTAATCGAACGAGAAATGGTCATGTATGGCATTTTCGGCTCTGTGTGTATGATATTTTTTTTTGTTTTAGTCATTTTCGTAATTCTGTTGTTCGAGCACACAGCTCAACGCTGAGAGATGAGTTTTTAATGGAAAATCTTTTATTAATGTCATGTTTCGTTGCTCAGACATTGATCATCTATGTACAGTACATACACACACACATATGCACAGGCACACACTCGGTTCGATGGAGCGATGGCAGCAGCCGAACAAAATGGAGACAAAACCCGTAGTTTATTATGTGTGAATGAAATTTTATATGAATTTAATTTAGCTACATGGATTCAGTGTTGTGTTATTGACCATTTTGAATGATTTCCTTCTACGAAACTACACAGCCCGCAGCCACTTGTATTCTGTATTCCATCGAAGACAATGCTGTTGCTCATCCAAAATAAATTATGTTTAGACATTAAAAAGTGACACACTACACAATTTATTAAGAGGAAATTTAAACTGAACGAAAAAAAAAATATAATTCGTAACAATACTTAAACAAACAGGCAACTTAAATGTTAAGGTGTCGATGATGTCGATGGTCGTTCGTTTTCTTTCTTTTTAATTCTGGTGCTCGTTTTTTGTTGTTGTTGGTCACACAGATAATTTATTTTCCGATTATTTTAGAATTCATTGTCATTGTTATTTATCACCCGTGATATCGTTTGGATGTGACCAATTTTTCATTTATTTTCAACTCGTTCCCATTAAATGGTGAAATAATTTCAATGAATCCAAGGGTTACATTTACACCAAAATACTCGATTAAATGTCTTTTTCATTTGGTTTTCTTAGAAATTTGGTCTTTGTACAGATTTTACCGATAAATTTCTTCTTGTGCTCGGAATATTATGCATTGAGATTGAATTTTGTGGGTCATTAAAAATTCATAAACGTTTTTCTCCATTAAAGTTCGATGAATGTCGTCGAAAGATAAATGAAAAACACGGTCATTTTCCAATGGTTTATTGAAAGAATGAAAAGAAAAACAACGTATTTTGTCATTAGCTTAGAAGCTTAGATACTTAGATGGACTGAGTGTTCAGTTTTTGGGGGTAGAAAAACAGCGAGCAAACTGCATCCGTTTGTATCACGTGAAAAAGTGGCAGGGAAATCCAGTGACTATTTCAAGAGCATTGTAATTACAATAATTACTGATTGTACGGAGACTAACACGAGCTGACCGCCCATATAATGATGCACCATCGTAACCATCGTAGCTATTGCACACTGCGTGTGCAAATGAAATTACATACTGAGTTAAGCTTGAGCATCCTGCGCACCGTCAAGCAACTTGAAAAAGCAAACTAACTACAAAATGTGACAACGGAGAGAGCGAGAGAGAAAGAGAGAGAGAGCAAATAAAATGGGATTGAAAAGAATGAGTGAACATGTTTAAGGAAGCCAAGAGATTTTAATTGTCTTAGCGACGGGAGATTTTCACAGTGCGTGGTTCTCTTGGTTCGGTGGCGTTTATTTTATATGCTCTGTGTGTAAAAAACGGATGGACTCTTCGTATCAAGCAATTCGAGCGCGTGAGCGCATTTAACTTCTTTCACTCCAGAAGCCCACCGAAACATTAATGAAACTTTCTCGATGGAAATTATTTGCGAAATAAGACTTGGCGTGTGTTGTGACTTTCATGTATATACGATCAGAACCGGCGAACAGACAGAAGGAAGAGGAGTTTGTGCCACAAGTTCTAATTAAAAATTTTCCTTGGCTTAAATTCTCTAGGCGATAATACTTGCACGAAAAACCACTTTGGTTGTGTCTTTGCTTCTATGAATGTGTTTATTTAATCGAAAGACACTCACAGCGAAAGAGAAAACGTAGCGAAAACGCAGCAAGAGATGAAAGCGCTGTGAAAACCGCAAACTTTTGAGTTTGCTTCTATGATGATAAAGTAGGTTTGGATTCAGCACACAAGGACTGAATGGAGCCTAGAGTCGAAGAATATCGCGTAACAGCCAAGAGAAATACCGGCGGCAAGGCAACTGGCGCTCACCAAAACCCACTGAAAACTGAAAATTCAAAACCAAAAACTAGAATCTCTCTCTTTTATTCATTTTACTGGATGCGAATGTGTTTTATTCATTTGTGTCACACTTCCTCAGCAACAGCAGCAACAGCAGCAGCAACGAGTATATCGAAATTGTTCAGCAGCACTTCTATTCTGTCATTGCAGTGCGTCGTTCACCCACATACTTATTCATACATATAATTTTAATTGAACAATTTCACGCTTTTGCTCTCCGGTTTCTTGTGATGCTCTTGTTGTTGCGAGTTTCGTCGCTCGTTTGGTTTTCATTCATTAGATTTTCGGAAAATATTATAAATTACACCATCATGTATTGGGAGCAAAAGAACAAACACCACAAGCGAACAGGCAAACAAATAACACTGTATTTAGCTGCTCTGTAAATAATAAATGCTCTTATTTCTGATGTTATGCAACCGCAACTGAATTTAACTGTACACTGTACAGTGTACAATAGTGTTCACTCGCATCTCACTAATAATTGTTGTATACATGCAGTTCTTTTGTTTTATTTTGTTTGTCGTTGTTTCTTTTTTTGTGTCTGTGTTGATGCTGGGTGTATTATTCCACGTACAGTATTTTTTACTCGATTCTATTTCATTTTATTCTGGTGCACCAACATCGCTCTTTCACTGTCTTATTTTCTCGCTCTCAGAAGGGTGTAATAATTCTTCTTTATGCAAAAATGCTAGAATTATGCTTAAATACTCACACTTATTTCATTACATCCAACAGTGTTTCATATTTTATTTGTTGTGAGCAGCTCATAAACAAAAGTCTCTGTAGATCTTAACACAGCCCGGTATAAATTACGCGGATGAATTTTCTTTTTTCCTCTTTTTGGCAGGATAAACTTTAACTCTTTTAACGCACAATATCCGAGCAACCACAAAGATTTTCATCATCAAGGCTCCAGTTTCGATGGCTTTCTAGACAGACGATTACGATCGTTGACAATAGAATATTCCATCGACTTCACTAAAAAAAAATCCTCAGTAATTATATGGCATTTTTTCGCAAAAACGTTACACATAATATTCCATTGTGAATAGACCTTTCGTGTACAACAACATTCAATGTGAATATCATGAAAGTTCATTCAAAATTTGCGATAAATTGTCCAAAATAGAGATCAGCTTCGACTCAATGTGGATTTTGAACAATTTTATAAATATAGGAAATGATACAAATGTTCAATCCATCAAGTTTTGACTTGAAGGTCCAGAAATATGGGCAAATATTGTTTATTATTCTCATTTCTCGCTCAAACTAAATAGAAACAATTCCAATTCAATGCACAATGATTATTTAATTGTTCATTTTCCAATAAATACAGAGTAGTTTTACGAGAAGCAAACGAACACTAACTATGAACGATTTGTTATTTTCATATATTTTGATAAAGTTCCATAGACTGACAGTAACTTCATTAGATAGTGACATTGTGAGCGCCACCACATCTCTCTGTGATTTGCTGATTTAACAAGGAGTTTAATGCAATAAGTAATTTTAAAAATAATAATATTAGCAACAGTTTTCATAAATGGGCCGAAAAAAATAATGTATACAACATGTGTTGTTGGTTTTTTCATTCCCGTCGATTTATTATACTTGTTTACCCGACTTGGTTTCGCTTGGCTCGGATGCACCAACATCGTTGTCTCACTGTCACACTCTTTCGTCCCCAGAAGGGTGTAATTATTCTTATTTATGCAAAAATACTGAAATTATACTTATTTCGTTAAATCCAACAGTGTTTTGTATTTTATTTGTTATGAGCAGAACATAAACAAAAGTCTCTGCAGATCTTAACACACCCGATATAAATTACACGGATGAGTTTTCTTTGTGTCTTTTTGGTGTGTTTTTTTTTTTATAGTAGAAAAAACTTCAGCTTTCATTCTGTACAACACATTATCTAGTGCAACCGCAATGATTTAGATCATCCAAGCGGTTTTTTTTCGCATGCTTTGGTATAGAAATTTTGAAAAAAAAACATCCTTTTGCTGATGAGATGAAGAAACGGCTAAAAATCGCTTCCCATTCGTTTAAAGTGAGATGATCAACTTGTTACTTGTTACACACACAACGACCGAAAAAAAGACGATCCGCCGACACCACAATGAACATGCTTTTCAAGGCGTAATTTCTTTGTCGACACTCACTTGTCGAATGCAAACTGCACTTTACTTTACCGGGTATTCAATGCACGCGGAACACAATGAATTCCATTGTGTGGTCTGGAATGAATTTTCCGGACCATTCCTTTAGTGTTATTTTAGAACGCATGTAGTCGCATCAAGGATAGTGAAGCTCATAAATTGATTGCAATTAAAGTTTATTAATATCCAACTGTGTTAATTGTCGTAAATATTGTTTTACAATTTATGATCTCTTTTGCCGTGTGCCGGGGCTCTCTGTTTCATTTTTATTTTGCTCTCTTTCATTTTCTGAGGACCATCTCTCCTCTCTCTCTCTCTCTCTCTCTCTCTTTCTTTCCATCTCTCTTTCTCTGACTTCTGCATTCTCTCTGTGTGTGCACTGTGCACTAGTTTATGTTTCATTCTTGACTTTCTACACAGCGGCACCAGCATCAGCATCGAATCAAGCAATTGTGTATGCACACAATTAATACATAGCATTTCGTTATCGCTACGCAATTCCAAAGTTTACGCACTGAACATTTACAAATAAAATTTATATAATTTATGTGGGAATATCAATAAATTACGGGATCTGGCAAATTAAATTATAATAAAATCAAATCGTTGCACTGTTTACGACTTTAATTTGCTTCGGCGTTTTTTTTATTTATGTGAATGTGCTCAGTTAAGTGAAAATATTGTCTTTTTGTTCAAACTGAACAGTTCAGTTTAAAGTATATAAATAATATTTATATATTTGCTTAACATAGAGTTTATCAAGCAAGACATTCGTAACATTCGGCAGACGGCTTCCGACGGCGTACACCTTTTTGGCTCAAAGCATGTCTAAAATGTTGTGGTTAAATACAATTTTTTTTTGTCAAAGCGATTTAAAAATTACTCTGATTCAAAAAATAATTTAATACATTGAAATAATAAAAACTAAAATTCATTGAATTTCATCAACATTTGCTAGTTTTTTTTTTCAAGCTCATAAATTTAGGTCTAGAATGGTTGGTTTATCTTTAAAAAAATTCACAACAAGAGAGAAAAAATCAGTTATTATTTCAAACGTTAAATAAAGCAACCAGACCAAGAAAATGCGGAAGTGAAATGAAAAATTGCGATGCAACATGAAATAGAAAAAAAGGAGCGATCGTTTGTGTGTGTGTGTGTGCCATTTTCATTTGCTTCATATGAGTGGAGAAATGTAGAAGCGCATAAAATGGTTAGCCGTCGGTAAAATGAATCGCTCATGATTTTCTTGCTATGTTGATTCACAACGTTGGATTGCTCACGGCTATGCTGCGTGTTCAGTGTTTACAGTTCGCATGAAAAGCTCACATTAGATAGAGCTCGCACAATACAATTCCGTTCAATTTTCCTTGTTCTTTTTACTAAAAATGTAGCCGTATCCATTCTTATATAGTGATATTGAATGATGTGTTTTTGTAAAGCCATCATTATTCAAAACGATTTGATAATTAAATTCAATCATCCAAACGTTTGATTACAATTTTTAAAGCAACTCTGAAAATTCACGCACACATTCAATTTCACGGCCATAATTTACTCGCATATGCGATGTAACATTTCTATATTGAAAAATCGCCCAATTTAGATTTGATAATAGATTTTAATTTATGTTTCAACACTTTTCCAAAAACAGTGTGGCTTAATGAAGGGCATATAATTTAAAATATGGCCATGGCCATTGGGTTAGCGCAGCCATCGCTAGCAACAGGTAACGGTAAATTGAAGAATAATGGAAAATTCATAAAATAGTTCCTAAAACAATTTATGGCAATTGGAAATGGCGATAAAAATCTCTATATCTTCGTTTCCAGAGAGCTGTGTGCGTTGTCATCGTTTTATGGTCAGGAATTCACATTCGGTTGTTTGCCGTATTTCGAGACAACAGATAATGGGAAAATTGTGCGTCAAAACAGAACGCTTCAGAGCCATTTCAATGTGGCACATTTAAATGTCGCGACTAAATAAATCTGGGTAATAATCACTTCATCAACTGGGCTAAACGTCGTTCGAATGAATGAAAAGACGATCATATGCCAGTCAGTCAAGTCATCAAAAATCCCCCGCACGAAAATCCACAATAACCATATGGATATATGGAACGCGTTACCCAAAGTTTGGATTTTTCGGTGTCATTACAATAACTATAAAATTAGCAATAAATGTACTCAACATGGCAATTTCAATTGTCTCAATTATTTATTTTAGCACGACATCGTATCGTACACATAAAATGGTCTGAGTGTTTCCCGTTTTGCTGTTTCTGCCCTAGCGTTTCGCCAGTCTCTCATTTCGACTCACTTTTGCCATTCTCTCTGGGTATTTTTTTTAGTGTTTTTTGGGTGTCGAAATGCATAGCGATATAACCAGCAAGCAGAGCTAAGAGCAATTTTACATTATTCCAGTTTGTGTTTTTCGCACAACTCGATAAAATGGCATGCAGCACACTTTTCGCCAAAACCATATTACTGCGAATGACAGAGACACTCACATTTATTTGCAATTTTCGGTATCCGGCTAATGTGTTAGCTAGACGAGTGATAGAGATGGAAAGAGTGTGCCCTAGCCTCTAGTAACGACGTTCGACACAATGGTTCTTACTTTTGTTTTGAGAGTGTCAGTACGCAAATCCAAAACTCATTATACGCGTTAACACCGCACTCTCAGCACATCCACTCATAAACATCACACACAGGCAAACACATTCGCACCCATTTTCTTTCTCGCTCTGACACACATTCAAACACCAAACGCAAATATACGAACAATAAAAATGGAATAAATGCACCTGTTGCTGTGATTCTTCCTTTGCCCATTGATATGGCGTTTTGGTGCGCTTCTCTCGTGCCACTGCAATAATTTTTTATTAATGCCATTTTGCACACATAAAAACCATCATAACACTAAATCGAAATCCAAATTGTTTGATGATGTCGACAACGATGAGGCTGAAGCAACAGCGACGGCGATCACCACGGAATTATTCACACATTTCTAGAGTAGTAAAACCGAAAGGAATTGTGTCGAGTCTATTATTATTGCCACTTCCGTCAGACGCATTTCTTTAGCATGTATTTTAATGATCTTACATCAATGATATTGGCTAACAACAACATCAACAAACACACCGCAAAGAGAGAGAGAGAGAGAGAGAGAGACAGCGAATGAAATCAGTGGAAGTCGTTAAACCAATATTATGTGCATCCATAAATAATAATTGCAACTTTGTTTATGAGCCCAATGAACTTCAACAGGTTTCAAATGAAGACATCAAATATTAATTTGAGTCTATTGCTTTATTCGCTCATTCACTTAGTTCAGTGACTGTAAAGTTTGTACAAAAACTAAACAGTCAGCGATAGAGAGAGAGACAGAGAGAGAGGGAGAGAAGCGTTTGCATTCATACAGTCTCTACGATAGAGAATGGGATGTTGCTCCGTATAATTCCATTTCTCATTTCATGCATTGTTTATAATTGTCCTCAAGCCATTTTTCTTTCTGTAATACAATTCAAACATAAATCATATGAGATTTTCGCTTGGCGTTTGTTTTTCTTTTTTTGGAATATTGCTCAATTTTTGCTAGTGTTCAAAAATTACTTAATATGAATTCATCTTACTATTTCGGTCAAATACTGAATATTGTCCGGAGCCCAGTGTGGCCGTACAGAGCGTATCGTTTGCAAAACGAATTAATATGAGCGCTCGTGCGCTAACTGAACGCAACTATGAACACTGCCAAAAGGAAAACAAGAACAAACGACAACAAAAAAACAACCAACACCGAAATAAATGCGCTCTCAATGGAGTGAAAACGAGATGGCAACAGCAATGTAGCCGTAGCGTAGAGAGGAAGAGAACGCGTGTACTGTGGTAGTACGGGAGTTTGTACGTTTGCGATTTGAGAAACGGGCTGTGTGCAGTGGCACAGCTCTGTGCACAAAAATGGTTTATGGCCATTTCCAATGCTTTATTGCCTTTCGACGTTAGCTGTAGCATTTGTGCGTCTTCTCTCGTTAGTTTCCCCTGTGACTGTTGTTGAACACAGTCTAACGAGTGCGTGTACTGCTGTTGCTGCCATGCACACTGAACGACCCGCAGCGCTCTCCGCTCCAACACATGCAAAAATGTTTTTCGGTTCGGAACGAAGAAAGCGTCAGATTTCCATAAGTCTCCGCCTTTTTTCTCAATAGAGAGCACAATGCCGTTGTTAGCGCACTCTGCGAATGAAGAATGTGTGCATAGAGGATAGATCACAAAGACGAAAGAACCCGTACCCGATGCTAAGAATGTTCCACTTTCTCTTTGGCTCGCTCTCTCGCTCTCTTTCTCTCTTTCTCTTGCTGCCTTTCTCTCTCTGCGTGTGTACATTTTTGCATTCAGTTGTGCTGCTGGCTGATTTACAACGTACCGACACACGCTCATAAGAAACAGATAAATTCTTCCCGTTTGCCTGTGTATTTCTTCGGTATTTCGCTAAATTTAGCAGTTGAAATGCTCCTTTTCGACAAGGCAAAATTTTGTTGTTTTTTTCTTCTACTTCTGCTGCTGTTTTTGTTTTTTTTTTTGCGCGTACGAAATTTTTAACGGAACATCGAATAAGCTCTGCAGTGCCACAGTACAGCTATCTTCTAACGTTGTTACACTTTTTTTTATGTGTGTTGTGAATCGTTTGCTCGCGCGTTCCAAAATATTTATTTTGACTTGTTTATGGGCGTTTACACACATATTTCGAAGTGTACACACGCATACGCTCGTTTCATGTGCGAATTGAATTGGGTCGGTTTTTGACGACCATTCCGTGCACAAATGCGCGATTCGGAAGGAAATCACACCATCGAAATAGCTATCTCATCTCAGAATTGGAATCACGCGAACCATCCCAAAACAAAAACAGAACATCATCTTATTCTTTTTTTCTCTCTCGTTCTGCTTCACCATCCAAAACAAATGTTCGCTTAAAATCTCTATGGTCAATGGTCACGGAGCTCGAATTTGTTGCTGAATATTTGTAGCTGGATTTCGATTTTGGCAAAATAAAAACACAAAAGATCAACAGCGAAACACAATAACAATTCGAGACTCGCTGTGATAATCATCAATATGAAATATGTGCTGCGGCTTAGGCCTGACTCATCTAAATCAATTAGCGGATCAGGATTTTGGCTTCTCTCAACTAATCGATCAATTTCTTGAGCTTCGGAGTATTTTTTTTTGTCATCACATCTTTCATTTCTCATTAAAATCCCCATCAACCAACGGAATTTCTCACTTCGTCCAATATTTTGCTTATTCTCTCATTTTCCCCAAATTCGTTTGTTTCGAAATGTGCTCCTGCCAAGTCTATTGAAATGAATTTCACAACCATTTTGGGTGCACGGCACGCATTTGAATCATTTCTTTTATTATATTTTGAATATTTTTTTCCAATGAAAAAAAAAAAATCATTTTCGGTTTCATTTTGGGCTCATCCCAGTACAACAGGGAACATGTTTAATTTTCGGTTTTAATCCATTTCTCATACTCACAAATGTTATTTCCATCTCAAAAACACACTCACACACGCATTTGGCTTTCGGTTGTTGCTGTTGTTGTCATTTTTTTTTTTCTCTTAATGTGAAACGAGTTTTTGATATAAGCAGATAAATCATGTCGACCTTTTTGTATTTAATGATTAATGGCTTTATAATGCTCACAACGAAAATTTATATGATTTTACACACATATCCATTCGGCAACAGAACATTCGTTTCATGAATGCGTGTGTGAGTGAGTGAGTGAGTGTGTAAGCATTTCTATGGAATACATCCTGCAGAGGAAGTATTCGAGATGCAAGAGAGAATCACACAAAGTTGGAGGCTGGCAGATTGGTCGTTGATTACCAATGATGCAACCATAAAGCGCAACGTGCACTAGACACCACGCACCAGGCACTGGATACCGGTGCAATCATCTATAGATGACCGTCTATAGACCGTTCGATTTCACAGCTATTTACTGACCAGTTGAAACATTCTTTTGCTATGAGATAATAGCACATCAACCAAAAGCGTTGTTCGAGGTAAAGCAACATCGAATATTGCTGTTATCATAACGGTAAACGCACAAGTCAAATGAATAATAGCCTGCGAAGGAACCATATTTTTGATAATGCTTTCAGTTCACCAGACAGATGATCAATTTGGGTAATTATTGGGTATATGCTTTGGTCTCAATTCTAAATAGCCCAATGCACTAATGTTAATTTCGATAATGATGACCTGACACACATTATGCCATCGCCAACATTTTTGCGCATTGAACAAACGACACTGATGATAAAAGTCATATTGAATGTATTTGAACTCGAACACATTATAATTGAAAATATTCCTAAAAAATTACACACAAAACACTAAACTTTGAAAAATCGGGCAAAAATGACTCAAAAAGCAGATGATAGATTATTTCAGTTGCATGTTCGTTAAAGAATCACACTTCATCTTTGTTTTTGAATGATATTTTTCAAATCCTGTCAATAATTAAAACCTCAAAAGATGTGAATATTTTTCAAATGAAATATTATCAAACTTCAGGATGGATTTCCCCTGGAAAAAAAGTTCTTCATTTGAATGGCTTTAAATTAACTTGCAGCGAACCTAATTTGTCACCAATTTGTTCATAAAACAGGATTTGTTTTCAAAAGTTCAAATGCATATTCCGTTCGAAGTTCCATGTTCCAGGGTTTCAGTAGTCGAATTTGAATTTGGTCCAATTTTTTTTTCCCTAATTGTGATGTGTGATCACTTGATGCTGTATAAATTGGTAAATTGGTGATTGTTGTTGGGCATCTGATTCATTTTGACATAATAATTGCATTCCTTTAAAACTAGTTTTCACTTTCGTCGGCGATTCAGCCATTCATCAACAATTTGTGTGCCTCATTTAATGACTACTTTCAACTTAAAATTTATATGCTGCGTATGGTAAAAGTTTGATAAGAACTTTTCATAATTCTCGATGTGAAGCGAGAATTGCCATTTTTTTTGTCTTTCTGTGGAGCATTCTATGTTGAAAAACGTTTATTGCGTTGAATGTCTTTGAGGCTTTTGCCATGCCAACTTTTCCCGTATTGGATGTTTCATACAATCTTGTTTTTTTCTCCATTCTCGTTTTGTTCACTCGTTTGCTGATGTTTTTGCTGGTTTCATGTTCGAAAATTATTTGAAATTCATAAGTCGTTTATGCACATACATCATGTTTTGAAGCTTATGAACCATTTAAGAGGATTTCCAATGATGAATGGCCGATGCTGTATCGGAAATAATAATGATGTTTCCTTATTTATTTCGGCGTATATTTTTTTCTCGTCCTCCACATTCACTTCTTTTCGTTGCCATTCTGCTTGAACTGTTTTTTTTTTCGTTTGGCTTTTCATCGGTATTGTTTTGAGTTTTCATTATATGCTCACGTAAGAAGCGAGAAAGAGAGTACAATTCGCACTTTTATGTATGCGTTTGGGTTCTCGTAATTTATTGATGTATTTTGTGTGCGTGTTGAATGTGTAGTGAGAGTGGAAAAGAGAGCAAGAGGAAGAGGAAAGAGAGCAAAGGAGCTGGCATTAGAGCAGCGTTGGCTTCCAATTCAAATCCATCATTATTAATGTATTTGTATTTGCACACATTCATTTTATTTCCGACATTTTTTTCGCCCAATAATTTCTCATTCAGCGATTTGCTTGCTCACATTTGACGCATACAAAGTTGAAATTGGCTGCAATCCGCATTGAGCTTGCAATTATAGTGAAATAAAGAAGGAAGTTTGAATGCCACGATATTCTCTTGCTCTCATTTGGTTGGCAGCATTTTTAGTTGTACAAACCAATCAATGTTTGAGCAAATATTTGGTGAATCGAACAAACTGTGAAACAGAAAAATGAGGTACGTACCTTAGGTAGGCTACCTATGGCATTGATACCATCGATGCGATTGCTTATTCGTATGAAAACTATTACATTCCTTTTGAAACTGTGCCAACACCGTATTAAATGATGTTGGCAATTAATAATCATTTAAATGCATGTTCAACACCCAAAAATCTACGGGAATCTATAGTCATTTAAATGAATGTCAATATTCGATAACACTCAGTGCTGAGTCAACATCACTCAACCGAATTTCAAAAGAGTCTCTGTTTTCTGCGTGTATTTGCATTACATTTGTGATTCCTTTCCATTTTGAACGCATAATTTTTACTTTGTACTATCATTCCATAATTCGAATGTAAACATTTAAATTCTTTTGAATCTGCAACAAAATAATGGTGAATATTGTTTGAAATAGATATTAAAAGTAAATGCACGAGTATACTTAAGAGCTTTAGCGAAATATATTCACCATGCATCGAATGCTCGTGAATGAATTGCAAATTGCAAGCAGAATAAAGGTAAATATGATCACAAACACCGTCTTTAATAAGGAAATTGTTGAATCTCCTAAATCTCTATATATGCGAAATGCAAAATGCGACATGCGATGTAAACAAAGTAATTTAATAAATTTTAAGCGAATAGCGTAGAAATGCATGGTTTTTGAGAGCAAATCCGTAAATCAATGTTACTTTGCATCGTTGTAGTTCATTCGAACAAGTTCGGGGAATTACAGTAAAGTTATGCTGCATCATGGATGAACGAAATGTTTGCAAACAACTTTTTTTTTTCTCTGCAGTTTGTATTAAAAAAAATATCCTTCGTCTAAGTCATGGATTTCGACTGTTTGCCGGTGGATTGAAAGCAAGCGCTAGTGGGATTTACCGGGGGTACTTAATTGAATTTCAGGTATGCAGCTAGATCTTTTCTTCGCATGCGAGTACTGTGCACATTACATGTAAGTGGTATTATGGAAATCAAATTACAATGATTTTAATTGCATCTTTGGTAGATTTTCAGTTGCTTTTCGCCATTCCATTGAGTGCTTGGCTTTGCATCGAAGAAAGAAAAAACCCATCTCAAATATGTTCAAATACCACACAAAATTTATGTTTGAAATCCTTGGATATTGCTTACGCATGGAATGATTTTGCGTACAAAGTATGGATTCTGAGACACAAATTCTTTTTAGATCTCTGTAATATCAATGGCTGGAACACCAACAAATTCAAATCCATCGTTCACTTCAATCTCTCGCTGCTGCTGCTGCTGCGGCTGCGGCTGCTTCATTTTTTTTATTTAAAATGCAAAAGGCCTAAGCCTACTTTTAAAATGGAAATTCAGCCGTTTTGTGTTCGTGTGTGTGTGTGTTTGATTGAGAATGCTTTCTAAACGACTGAAAAGGAGCATCCTATAAATTCATCTTAAGTTGGATTTTTCCCGTTATATTATACATAATAAATACATTGCCATGCATTGGCGTGGCTGTCTTTTTGCCTTTTGCCAAGATAAATGTGTGCACTGGAGATTTACGTCATTTCATGCGAAAAAGTGTATATGTGGCCCAACTCATACTCGCACACACACAAACGGGAATAGGGCCGGAAATACACGAATCAAAAAACAATTCAAAATGTAAAAGGAACATGGTATCCATCGATGCTTCATTCGCTCTTTCTATCGCTGTTTTTTTTTTATTTCTCTAGACATTTTTCGGTGTACGATGTGGTGCACACACACACACTCACGCAGTATGAGTGTTGCCATGAAACACCGACAACAACCATACGAGAAATACGCGAATCCCAACAATTTGTTTCAATTTAAACTTAAAAATCCTTTTTAAATCCATAGTTTTCCTTTTTCCGAGATTTATTGATGTGCGTATTTGAAAATAAAATATTTATTTATAGACCGGAACAATGCATTTAGATGGGTCGTTGGTTGTGTTTCTCTCGTGTTTTTTTTTCTCCATATACTGCCGACGTTTTTTTTTATATTTTCACATTTTGGCACGATCAATCCAATTTCGTATTCGCATCGAATTTTATGGCCTGGTTTGCATATACGTGAAAATAGTCGTTTTCACTCCCACAAGCTTCATAAGTCAATCAAAAGAGAGCAAGAGGAAAAGCGGCCGCATAAAATATGATTTCAAGAGGTAAAAAGTTAGTCATTTCATAAGCCCTGAACGTCAATAAAACAAATCTAATTTTAAGCCAATTTGTGTTGGCTAATCGTTTGTTTGGTCTTTTTGTGTTGTTGTCTTTGTCACTAGGCCATAAACGATATTCACTTGCCAGTAAATTTTACTGTGAGTAAATCGCTTTTGAAACATTCCCAAAAAAAGAGATCTCTTTTTGCACTTGATAAATTCAACACTCAAGGAAATTCACAAGGAATTGCCAAAAATGTGTCCTCTCTATCTCTCACTGTTTTGTGACAAAGACCTCGTCTAATTGCCAGTTTCACCAGTCATTTGAGATGTAAATGAGCCATTATCGGTTTACTAAACACTTCTTTACCTGCTTTATCACATCTCTCAAGGTTCTTTTCCTTTTTTTCCCCATTCGTACACCTTCCATACACTTGCTCTATTTCGGATTTTTTTTTAAATTTTCTAAGCAAAAACAAAGACAAACAATGGCAAAAGTGTCATTAACCAATTTAAATGAAAGCGGAAAAAATGGCTGAACAAAAGACGACACCAGAAAAACCCACAAAAGGAAAATGATGGTCACAGAGAGTTAACACACACACACACACACTGCACCAAAATTGCTCTACTTATCTACGCCTTAATTTATAAACAATATTCCAATGATTTACATAAATTAGCAGTAAATTTAAAAGGACTTTAGCTGCGTGTGTAAATGCGAATGTGATTAGACTCATGTTTTGTTTTTCTGTTCCTCTTTCTTTTGCAATTCGTACTTTGTGTGTGTGTGTGTGTTTGTTTTTAAAAAGAACCGATGACGATGTAAATGGTTTCTTTTCTCTCAGTTTTGCTCATTCCTTTGGGTTACTAAGGATTATGGCAGAAAAAAAAAGATGGAGACAGGTAAAATGTTATTGTACTCAAGTTGCCGGTTCTTATTTTCGCATTTCAAGCCTATTGTTAACGAACGATTTGAGAATGGTTTTTTTTGTCTCTTCCTGCAGCTTTTCTCTTTTGTTACGTCAGATTGTCGATCCAGAATGCTCAGTGCTCACACCAGGCAAAAAAGCACTCTCAAGGTAATTTTCGTATGAGTCGTAGTTACGCAAAGGATTTTGCTGTTTGCATTGCATACGGTGAAAGATTTGGACCTTGAGACAGCAATAAAGTATTATGCCATCGTTACAAATAGGTAGAGCTAATTTGTTTAAAAGAAGAAAAAAGAAACGAGTACAATTGTCGCATATTTACTTCGTTTTAATGCATTTTGTGGCTTTCTTCTAAGTTCTTTTGAATTTATCTAAAATGTGTTCCATTTACTCTGTACCAAAATAGAGCATGGAAATTGTTTTGATTTGTACCAGACGCATTTTAAATTGCGGCAATTTACAAAAATACACGTAACGAAAACCAGTTTTGTCACAGACAAATTAATACAAGAACCAATCAAGTGTATGAACATGAGCATGGACTTTCTTTGGCCATGGAAATGGGGAAACGATCATTTAATGGATGATGGTGGTGTAAAGCCTTCGAAATGTTGCGTATGGTTTGAGTTGACTGGAGATTTGTCGGAATAGATAAAATCCATAGGCAGCAAAGAGAAGGAAAGAGAGAGAGAGAGAAAGAGAAAAAAGATTCTCGAGATTTGAAGAAAATTCACGTTTTATCAGCGCCCATAAATTATGTTTTAATTCCGAAATTGTACACTTTATAATCTCTGGAGCCGTTTTTCTATCTCGGATGTTTTAGAAAACCACAAAGCATGTCTAATCCAAAATAAATTTACAAATGAGTCTCTCGCCCAGCCCCAGCTCTTGCTTGTTGTCTCGAAAAAGGCAGCGAAATTAACGCACACACATTTCAAATCGCAGTTTCTTTTTGGGTTTGCACCTTTCATAGTTGCTTTGCGTTGCCAACATCACACATCTCTCATCGATTGTAATGAAACGAACATTCAAATTTTGCCACTGCAAAACGTCAGTCGTGCTGAGAGATAAAATTGTCGAAAATCCGTAGACATTTGTATGCATCTAACTCAATCAATAATGTCAATTTTAGATGTATGGCCCCGGCCATTTATCTTCCGCTTGAGAATGTTGCAATGCAGAATTTTGCGCTGAAATGCCAATACATCGAGATGAAAGTGCCTAGACGAATCTAATTGTAACATTTTATTGCCCAGTTGTTGTTGTTTGATTCAGTTTGCTTTCTTTCTCGCTCTCTTTCGATTCCTTAGGAATTTGAAACTTATGGCTAGGCCTTGGCAAATGAAATGTTTCTTTTCGACTTCAACGTATTGATTTCGTTCATTTTCCAAATGCTTTTAATTTAAAGCGTTCAAACTCAAGACATTTTGATGCCAAAAAAATTGCTCGTTTTCGTGCAGATAAGCCAAAGTATGTGTTGCCAATCAAAATTCAATAAATCAAGCCAAAAGGACGCCAGCCCAACGCTGAATGGGAACACCAAAAAGAGATCTATTGCATAAGATCAAATGTACTTGGAGCGCGCTCGCGCGCCTCTGTATATGTGCAAAATGTAGATTTTACACGTAATCATAAAATCAGAATTGCATTTGATGCTGCTACCGTTGCCTGCAGTGAAGCCACAAAAATGCAAACGTGGCTTTGGAACTTTATTCCGTTGAATTTTGTAAATAGACTCGATTGATTCCTAATTTATGTGAAACTACATTTCATACATTTTTTCTCCGTTGCGATGTGATTTCACATTCGTTCATCGAGCCATTTCTTTCTTTCGTTTAACACTAAGAGAAAAAAAACGCTGCCCGAGCAAAAAAAAGTGAATGCGAGAAAATGTTGCAGTATCACTGCGTTGCACGAGAAATTCAACTTGAGTTGAGAGATAGTGAAAAAAAAGTCTCAAAAATGAAAAATAAGGTGAACAAAAGGACGTCTGAATGTCTCTCAGTGCACAGAAGCATCTTACACACTCTTTCTGTCTCTCTCTCTCGCTCTAGTTTAGCGAGGATGGGTGAGAGCATATAGCGACCGCCGCGTGCAAGTATTAATGCTAACTGTAATAAATTTTCAAATGTGTAGTGAAGATAAATGTGAATGTTCTGTGTTATAAATGAGATCCTGTACACAATACCGAAAGTAATGTTCAGCCAAAAAAAAAAGACTCACGAGAAGTGAGCGAGAAGTGAGCACAGCAGCAAAGAAGTAAAAGAAGAAGAAAGGATGGCAATGCTCGAGCAACCATGAAGCAGTGTGTCGGTGTGTGGATTTGTTTATTTTTGCGATTGCAATTTGTTTGTACTCCAATAAATTATACATATAAGAAACAACGGAGTCGGGAATTTACTGTAAGACGGAAAGACATATAACGTTCGCATTCATTTTTTGTTTTTCGTTGGTTCGGGGGGGCCAGCTTCAGCCACTATAGTTGGAGCGTTCAGTATGTATGTGAGTGCAGAAAAGCATGAGATAATTTTTTATATGCGTTTTTAATCAGCCCTAATGATACTTTGGACATCCATGGGGATTGTTATTTATGCATTCGCTTAAAGCCAACCGTATTCACTCATTGACGGAATGAAAGCCTTAAATTAATGAGTGATTTTTTTGGCAATTTTTTTGCCTGCCCAACAAGTAAAATAGCATTCGCAAATGAGCAAATTAGAATGTAAAAAACATCTGAATATTTGCAGAAAGAGATCTACTTGAAGATCGGCGCAAAAACACTGAACAATGGAAGTTTAGTGAGTGAGAGAGAGAGAGAGAGAGAGAGGGAAAAAAAGTCTTGAGCTGGGAAGAAAGGAACTGTATCGCGAACGAACTTGAGCCTGAAAACTTTCTTATGTTTGCACTGTAAATCAATAGACGCACATTGCAGCTGATACAACAAATATACCACACGGAACAGAGAAATGATAAAATAGAGCCCAAGAGAAGAAGAAGAGGCGAAAGATATTTTATTTGTACACATCGCAGCAGTCACTTATGGCCGAAAAAGAATCGAAAGGAATGTGAAGAAGGTGGTCTGTTTGCCTCTCCTCTCTTTTTCTCTCTTGTGTGCGCGACGCTCTGAGCCTCAAAATAGCATCGAAAAACGAAACCGAGCAAAGCGAAAAGATAAAGCAATATCTCCTGTCAGAAATTTAATTTGATAATAAATCTTTTCGCTTGAAGTTCGTACACACTCTGTCTCTCTCTCGCTCTCTCTCTCTCCCTGTGTGTGTGTATGTCTCCTTCACTCAGTTGGCATTGTTCGGTGTTCGAACTGTTTGCTAGATACGTACATGTGTCGCTATCCTGCACTTGCCGCCATACTCTCAACTTTCACTGTTTCGCTTCTATTTCACGCATTTATTTCGGGCTCTACGGTTTTTGGGCGATGCTTATTCAAGTACCACGAGCACAAAATACTAGACAGTCAGCAAATAAAAACGCCAAAGCAGAACACATCATACTAAACCCAAAGACTGCTGCTCGCAGTTTTTTTTTCATTTTATTTTTTTTTTTTAAGAAGAAAAATCCGCGCACTAGCTGCAACACAATAACAAATGTGAAACTTTTGCATGCTACACGCTTACGATATCCTCCTATGTTGTTGTTTTTTTTTGTCTCAACACACGAAAACCGTATTGTATGCGCATCAAATAGAAGAATATTTATGCTTTTGCGTAAGGTTTAAGCGTTGCAAATTTGCTTATTTATGTACTATGCGAACTCTCTCCAGGGGACTATTGCTCAATGGCTTGACTTTATTCCGAGTGAACATTTTGTTTAATCAATTTGAAAATGATTTTGCGATCCCGAAATTCTTTGAGAATACAAGTTATTCGAGAGCTACAGTCTGTTTCTATCAAAACCGAAGTCTTATGAAAGCGAGTTTGATTCATGTTGAAATGTTAGAAATTTCAGATTTTCAACAAGTTTAAAGTGGTTCGACAGTAAACTATATTTTTTTTCTAAATATTTTGAATATCTAGAACAAAAGTTGCAGGCAGAGAACATCAAAGGAATTTTAATAAAGTCATCGATTGCGTCACAGTCACAGTTTTTGTATGGAAAGTTACGTCAAGGACTGTAATCTAAAGCGTCTGGTTGCGATTAGAATAGCAAATGACTCAATTTTATTGCTATTTTCTTGACAATAATTAAGCAAAATGAATTTATTATTTGAAACCGAAAAATGTGCATATATTTTTTTGTTCGGAATATTAAATTGGTTTCCGTTTTTCGCGAAACCGTGCAGAGGCGAATGTGCGTGATCAAATCAAATAAATGGCTCCTGTGTAGCACTGCTATTCGTATTTCGATCTGTATTCATTTTATCAAAACAAACGTAAGGCCCAAAGTGTTCCAGCAAGTAATTTTCTGTTTCCCAAATGAAAAAAAACCGCCCCCAAAATTTCTTTGTTCAATTTTAGATGGAACGCCGAAGAATGCCAATTGCGTCGAATGTTCGCTTGAAAAAAAATTTGATATAAACAAATTATTATTATTATTATTACGTCGCCATTTGTTATCAATATAATCAACATTCATCAATTCTAAGAATGTTCACCGAAACATTTTTTCTCAGCCGTGCACCACCGCGATGGTTTTAATATTGTGATGTTTTCGTTATTAAATTTCTTCTCGGTCGAAATGGGATGGCACAGCACAGGGAGTTCGTCTGTATGGCAAAAAAAACAATATGGACGTAAAAGCGGTGGCGCGAACGATCAAAGTAACGGAAAGGAAAAGTGAAAATAATGGAAATATGGTCGAATTGCGTGACCTTTGGCTATAAAAAAGATTAAAAAAAGAAAATGTTCAATGGATGAAATATTCGCCTTATAGCGAACGACCGAGAGATATGAGAAACCGACTCAAGACACACAATCAGAGAAAGAGAGAGCGAGAGAGCGAGAGAGCGAGAGAGAAAGAAAGAAAAAAGAAAGCAAAAAACCCCATAACACAGTTTTATAATTTATTTGTGCTACAGAATGCGTGCGTACCGATTAGAATGGCCATAGAAAGTGAAAATCCAAATGGGACATACGCCCGCAGGTCTTGCGCCAAAGTATGTTAATAAATGAAATGCGGTAATCTGCCCGAGTGAATTCAAATGTGCGTGAGAATAACATGGCACAAGCATTCGCCAGCCCATTAGAAAGTGACGAAGAAACTATGGAAATAACTTACACTCAATCAAAAGAATGAGCCGAAGGATATCACGCACAATTTACGCGGCCCCCCAAAAAAACACCAACAACACATTTTCTAAAGTAGTTTAGGAGCAACAGCATTTTTTTTTTGATGTGATAACACACCAACCAAGGATCATGCAGAGGACACATGGGGAATGCATAAGCCATCAGGCTACACTCATTGTTACCTGTTAGTATTAGAACCCGGGATTACTCGGATCAATAATGGTTTAATAGCTCACTAGGTTTCTACTATCCGACTGAAAAATTCCTGCAAATATGTATTTTATATGCAAAAAAATATACAACGAGTATTTTTTTTCTTCAATATTGGCTACAAATCACTTCTATCAAAAGATACCATTGGTTATGTTCAAATTTTGGTCTACTTTTTTTTAAAAAAATGCAATTTCCACTGAATCTCTTGTATTCAACCAATGAAGTGCTTCTATTTAACAACAAAGAGACCAATTGATTTCTTCATTCAACCATTTACCGATATTGTTCTTCAATAAAACTCAATGCGAAGAGTTAATCCTCAATCAACTGCCTGGCAAATAAATAACGAATTGACACAAATAATCTAATCTTGAAGTTGAAAGAAAAAAAAATTAAATAGTGTCGCACCAAATGAATCAAAATTGTCGAAATAGCCGCTTTATTTTTTTTATTGTTTCGGCCATTTAAAGTGCTATAGATACGACTTGTATTGATTTGTTTGAAAATTCATTTGCCATATGGTCGAGTCCGAGTCCGCTGGATATCATTGTTAAGTGATAAAAAGAGAGTATCTTCACCATTACAAATGAACGTAGAAAAAAAACGAACGAAAATTGTTCAGAGGCTGTGCGATGCGCAGTGTGAATTGAACGCTAGAAATACCAACACCGAGACAGAGAGAGAGAGAGAGTGAGTGAGTGGAAAAAGAGAAAGGGCCAATTCACAAAAGATCCGATATTCACGTGAAAGAATTGAAAACACGGTCATAAATCTTTGGAAAAATTATGAGCTAAGAGGGTGCTGGAATACTAAATTATAGTCGAAACGTGATTCCAAATGCGATTACGCACAGCGTCGAACACGAACCGAATTTCGGGAACCGATAAACACAATATGAGTGCATGTGTCCATCCCTAATTTTCCGTTTTCTCTCTTTTTTTTGCACCATAGAAACAGGGTAACCGAATTCTGTTTTCAAACAACACGGGGCAATATCGATGAATCGACCGAAACTCAACAATAACAATGGAAAAACTAAAAAGACTCCATTCGAGAGAGAGAAAAAAGGCGAGAGGCGAAATTTTTTTCGATGGTGCATGTGCGTCGATAGTGTTCTGTTATCGAATTCGATGCGTGTTTCTTATACATATTCCATGGCCATCACACACTTGATGCGAAATAAGAAATTGGAATCGATCAAACCGAATATGCCGGAACGAAATTACAAGAGTTTCGATCGCTGAATCAATTGGTTGTGCTTGCATTGTTTTGGCATTTGTTGCATTCATCTTTTCATTGTGCGTGTACATTTTTTTTCGGGTTCTGGGGATAGAGAATTCCATGTGGCCAATGAGGCCGATGGCAATATAATTCGGTGTTACGTGGTGGCAAACATTTCTTTGTTCGCCCGTAAATTGTTGCATGCGTCCAATCCACAGCAACAATTGTACTTCTGATAAATCGAGGGTGGTAATTCATTAATCAGCCAACATGATGGATTACGAAACACATAAATTGTTCATTTGTTCAATTCCAGCATTCCATTTTTATGCGCTCCAAAATGGTGGATAGTTTTTGGAATGTAATTCTCAACATGGTTCTTTTTCAGTTTCATTGTAATTGTTTCTTCACATTTACCATCAATTACATGATTTCGAAGCACAAGCTGGAACATTTAAAAAAAAAAACGAATTCGCAATCAAAAGAACGATGTGCTTGGCTTACAAAAGAATGTGAAAACCAATCAATAGCCTCAATTCGGCTTTAGCCACGTCATCGGCACGGCACACAAGTGGAATAACCAAATTAAATCGAAACCAACACGAATTGAGTGAAGATACACGATTTTCTTTCGTCGCCACTCATTTCGTCCAATTTCATTGAAGTGATGCGTTTGTTTTGCTTTTGTACAAAAGACACTGTAATACTCACCATTCTTGGTAGCACCGCACACACAAACACACACACCGCACGTTGATATGGCGAAAAGTGGCTGGGTATATCAAAACAAGGGTATTTTGCGCGAACAAGATGAAAAAAAAACAAAAACAAACAAAAACGAAAGTCTCAAGAGAACCGTAGCAATAAAAAAGCAAATTGGATGGAAACAGAATATTGGGAAATTGTTACACAATTCTCTCATGGAATAGATTTTGAATTGGACTGGCATTCTCTAGGCAATTTCAACCGACAGCCGAAGACTGAGTGGGGAGCTGAAGCAAATTTCATCATCATGTTTGTCGCTAAACATTTTCATTTTGCCCGGCAAACATTTCAAACAAAAACAATGCTCCTTCACCGCTTGTTTTCCATCTTCACGGCTTCGACATCATTTTGTGTCTACAAGTTTTCGCAAGTGTGGTAACTAGGTGTGGATGCGATTCAAAATGAAACCAACAGACACTGTTTTTAATTTAATCGAAGAAGCAAATTGTAGTATGAAGGAGGGTAGAAAAACGGATGCCACTTTGTATGCATCTAATTTTTTTTCACTCATATTTTCGTCTCAAACGCCGACACTCATTTTTAATAGAAGCCCAAGTAATGATGTCATGGTAATAGTTTTATTGGCATCAAGGGCCGCATTCTCATCGACAGGGTATGAACACTTGAACACATTTCGACGATTCGTTAAAATAACGAAGCAGGCGCAATTTGTTTTTCAAATATTTTTCATTGGTGCAGATCTCATGTGGAAGAGAGTATCCGCACAAAGGCAAAGACCGTGATTGTTTAAATTAGTCAACAACCGTTTTGAACTTGATTGAATCCATCTAACTTCATCAAAATGGTGGGTTTGGAGGGAGTGATAGAGATTTTGATTGATTTCTTGAATTTACCAGCAAAAGGAAGCATCGAAAAACGGTTTTTAAAATCGTCAGCACTGAATCATGTTGGCATTTAATTTATTTTTGTTTGTGAATTGAATGAAATAGCTTATTTTGAAGTTGCATAAAGAATGGGGAGGAAAAGAGCTGGCGTCAGCGAGTCGATCAATGGCAAACCGGAAGTTCGCCGATTTTTGCACATTTTTCTGTTTGTATTCGCTCTGTCTCTCTCTCGACTTCTTATTTTTTTGTTCCTCATCTGCAAATTCTTCAGTGAATATTCAACGCGGAAGCCATATTTGTATGCATTGTATAACTATGTTGGTTCGTGCATGGTATCCCTCTCTTTCACTCTCTCTCTCTCTGGCTCTTCGCCTGTACAGCAACAACTATTTCTTCGAGTGTTTACCATAAAAATTCCATATATTTTGGTAAAAATGTTGTGAATCGAAAAACTGCGTTGCAAATTTCTCAATGTGCTCTGTATGTATGTGAATGTGTTGAGAATCGATGGTTGCTGATGCTGTTGCAGATATGCATGACTTTGCAGATTCTTACTGCTACTGTTTAAATCCAAAACTAATGTGGTAAAGAGACGTATACCGATTTCAAAACCGAAAAACCCCGAAATGTATGCTTGACATAAAAATTTATAAGTGGCGATGCCAAAAAAAAGGCTGAATGAGAATCTTTCCAGTGAAGAAGAGAAAAAAAAGAGCAACAACAACCAGCAACCAGAAAAAAAATGCTTAGGAAGGAAATGCTGAAGACAAAAATGCGAAAAATGCAAATAAGATGAATGTTTCACTGGTAATGGGCCACATAAAACATTCGAACGAAAAAGTTCTTCAACAACAGCCGAACTGATAAGAATCTGCAGCCATAAGTTAACATGCGGAATCCTTTCTTGATACAGTATTTAGAGGTGCGCACGCGTTTATCGCAGATGCGTCGCTAAAATGTCATAAAATCGGCTTGGTGATTTTATTTTTTCAAAAATCAATCTGAATATGAATTGATATTTATTGGTGATGATGCCATCATCGACGAGACTCGGTCCTGTAGATAACAAGTACTGTGGCGTTATGGAATCATTTTTAATGTTATCGATGAGAAACTGTTTATCAATAATTCATATCATCGAACAAGCGATTTTATGCGTTCCGAAAGAACCGAAGGGAAAAAAAACAAATCATAAATATCAATGAAATTAAAATATATTTGCTACTTTAGCCATTTTTTTTCATCGTTTCGGTTTTTTGAATTTCAACAAGACAACACAAGCAAATGCTGATAATATGTTTGCCCAGATACCGACCAAATATACCGAAACGAATGAGAAAAAAATGCGACTTGTTTTTCTCGTGTTTGTATTTGTATTGCTCATTTTGAAAGCGCAAACTTTTGTATTAGTTTAGTCGAGTTATATGGAATAATAATGTACGTATGCTAGAGCCTGCGATCTGTATAAGAGCCGCCAAAAAAAGATTGAATGCGATGCCAAGTCAAACAAATCGCATACAGAATTTTTCCAATAGAACCGGAAAAACTATTTGAAATGCCAATTCAGATGCGCGAATACAACAACAACGACGACGACGACGATGACGCTGAACAGCAATAAGCATCGCACACGTCCACACGAATACAAAATCGTACGATCATTTCTTCGACTTGTGTTGTCTGATGCTCTCCAAAGTCTCTCTTTTTCTCTCGCAAAAATAGTTGAAGCTCAATTAGATTTATGCACAAAGTCCAGACATTATGTCTACTTCGTTTCACTGAATCCATATAAAAATGTGTGTTGTATGGCTTTAAAAAAACGACCAGTTGGCGCTCATCTCATAAACTTTCTATTGCTTTAGAAAAAAATTTGAAAAAAAAACAACCAACGATGAAGAAAAAAAAAACCAGAGTCCAATGAAAAGTACGTATAAACAGCAATCCAATCTGAATGAATCTAGTTTATCTGTTTCTTTTTTTTCCGCCATCCTCTTCAACCGACCAACCAAAAAACACAAGAAAAATACATATTCGAACTGTGTAAATATTTCGCTCTTTTATCTTTTAGCTATAGAATGAGTCTACTTATTCATAGCGATTTATTTGTGCATTTTGTGAAAAAGACGAAACGTTTCGTTTTCCTTTGGTGTGTTTGTTGCGCGCTTAGCGCACACTGACTGAGATTTTTCCATTTCACAAACTTTTTCTTGCTGCTCGACATATTATCTTGTTCGACAAACACAAAGTGAATGCCAAAAATAGCCAAAGAAAATCGTTTCTTATTCGGCTCACATATGCATGGGTGTATCTGGTTGTGTCAAGTCAAACGGAAGAAATCATTGCAGCATTTTGGCGTTAGCATAAGAATATTGACGTACTCAAAATATACACATATATGTATTTGTGTGTGTGTGTGTCTGTGTGTGTGTTTGTGCTTCTTCGACGATGTGTTTAAAGTGTCTTACGACATAAAAACTCAATATAAATTATTCGGCTGTTCATTTTCCATTAAAAGGCTTCGGATTGTTTTGAAGTGGATTAGTATTGCCTGTATATTATGCTCGCTGTATGCTCCATCTGGAAAAATGGGCACTTTTTGTTGATCATTTCCTTACAGAGCACATTTCTATTTCGGTGATTTGAAATTGGAGTGCAAACAACCACAAAAAAAATCAGCTCAAGAAATGAGCATGTAAACCGATTGTAGAAATTCCAATGCGATAATATTTTCAATTGGCCACTCTGACTGAATAAAATGTGCTTGATGTAGGTTCGTGTATTTCACTCTTTCATTTCAAATAAAGTGATCGAAAAGTCATAAAATTTATCGGCACATGCAGAGCATCGCATTCACTTTATTGTCTATGAATCGGCAATATGTCTGCATAATAAATTGCACCACGATTTCCAGCACCCAGAAATTGAGCGATACGTTCTTTAAGTGCATGCGATTTGCGGAGCTTGTGAAATTTCACATAAAATAGTGGCAATTTAATATATATATTCGAAATTCCGAATGTCTTGCACTTTTCTTTGTGCAAACAGCACAGTTTGCTATGGCATTTGCCAGCAATTGAATAGAACATATTAGAACAATAGAAGATGAATCGAGCGAAAAAGAAAAGAACCGGAGAAACAAAAAAAGATGAAACGACAAGAAAATCACATGACTCACTTCCGATAGTCGCAATTTCTTGTGTCTTTAGGGCTGATGTGTGTCCTCAATCGAAGAAGAAAATATTGTTTAGCGCCCCGATATTCAGAGCAAACCAAATGAAAACGATATCAATCGTTTATCTTTCGTATGCTTGATGATGCACAACTAGAGGAAACTTAGTCTAACACTTCTTCGGACGCCAAAAATTGATGGTAGAATATAGATAAATATTGAAATTGCTACGGCTATTTTAGCGTAACTCCATCACGTAGCACATTTTGGGAGCAGAAGAGAAAGAGTGTGTGTGTGTGTGTGTGTGTGAGTGTGAGAGAGAGGAGTTCAGCCAGAGCAGTCAAGATGGGTATAAAAAGTTATATTTTGCTGGAAAATATTTAGTTATATATTTTCATTTGCCACAACATGAGCAATGGCACCCGATAGCAGCATCGGCAGCACATAGCAACACACAAAGAATTCAACGGGCCATACACTCACTCACTCACTCACTCACACATAAACATAGTAAGCAGATAAAGAAAATGGAAACAATACATCATGGGGCATTTGAACATGACATTTTCGTTTTTGGCTCGAACGTTCTACCATGAATTGTGTGTAGCAACACATTGAACAACCATTTATTACTTTCGTTTTAATACATGGAAAATCATGCTTATATATTGCTTTATAAAACACCAATGCAGAAATGGCAAAGCAGCAGTAGCAGTACAAAAAGAACACGGATTGTTATTTTTTTTTCATTTCATTTCGGATTCGAATCTGAACGGTATTTCGCAATTTCAGTGAAATGTGTCAAGTCACCGTATGGTTGGCTGGTTTTGGCTTTTTCCCTCATACTCCATGCCTCTCCTTTCTCACTCTCTCTCCCTCTATTTCTTCGCTCCCCCCCACCAGCCCTTGTTCCTTTTTGCGTGTGCCAATTTAGTCGAGGATATGTTTCAAATTGGTCGCCATCCGCAAAACTAAAATTTATGCGCGAAATGAAAAGAACTGGCCGGTTTCACTGATTCGGCATAAATTTTGCACCGAGACATTATTTCCACAATATTAAAAAATTGCGTGCCTTTTATTTAATGTTTGCCCAAAAATGCCCAAAGTTATGCAATGGTATGCATCATGTGCTGCACATGTGTCGAACAATGTATATCTTCATTTTTTTCCGGTTTGTATTTCCCGGCAAATTGACAAATTGATGCATTCGGTTTAGGAATTTTCGACGGTACAGCGTAATTATAATGCTTATAATCAATTTATGCTCTATTTGTGTGAGTTTATGCCGGCTTTGTGCACGCATCCGATGCATTCGATGCATTTCAACGAATTAGACGGTGCTTTTTGGATGGCGGTCGCACAGTTTGAGCGTTTTTCATTTGATTCTCGCGCGCTTCTGGTTTAAATTTAGCCTCTTCAATTTGCTTCCGTGCTCGTAATTAATTTAGTGCAAAAGAAAGCAGTTCGATGCCGAACATACGGACAAATTAACTGCTATGTTAAACACGGGATGAGTGCGGAATGTGCTGAATCGAGTACGCAGAGTGTTCAGTTTCATGAATATGAAGCCAGCCAACCAAACACACACACACACACCATAATGCGTATTTGAATAGGTATCCAAGTTTATAAAACCCATAAATTTTCGTGTGGCTGCATAAAATATGTGAACGTATGCAGGGTCGCGCGTACAAATGTATTTTATTTATCAATGTGCACGAAATAACACATTCCAAATACTAAATCATAGACAGTATACACACCGAATAGCGTTTGCTCTGGCATGGTGAGGTATTGCTATTGGTGCTGTGTCAGTCGTTTGGTCGATGTTAAAGTATCCCCCGACGTAGAGCATTTTAACAATTATTATTTTGCTAATTTTTCATCAATTTTCCTTGCTAATAAATTATTATTTTTAACCCGTTTCGTTGTTCGGGTGAATTTTGGATAGTGTAGAATGTATTTGCTTTGCTTCCTCCTTTGGTTAGTTCCAGCTTCATTATACGCTCTCCTTTTTTTGTGTGCTGCTGCCGCTGCTGCTGTTGTTGTTGCTGCTGTTGGCTGTTATTGCTCGTTGTGCCCCATTTCGTGTTCAACACAAACACGTTTGAAGATGTACGATGCAGGAAATCGGAAATAGTAAACTATTTGCTAACAAGAGCTGCACGTATCCAGTGACTGAGGAAGGAAAAGATATTATGAACTGTACTCCAATAATCGGATACAATTAATGATCATTATGCAGTAAATTGCACACAGCACAACGAAATCCACCTCACTGTTGCTGTACACTTTTTACACTATCAATTTATCACATCGAAATCCTTCTTTATGAGCGCACTTTTTTGCACTCGATGACAACCCCAAAACAACGAAGTATATAGATCAACGCCATCAAATCAAATTTTAACGAAGAAGAAGAAGAAGAAATCGGCCCTCGATTTGAGCCGCAATGAACATGTTGTTAGATGTACGAACACAACAACTTTGATGTCGAATAACAAATAATTCATTGGCTGGCGTAATGATGACAAAAGCGATGACAAACAAAATGGCTTAAATTTCAAATTAATCGAGTTGTGTGCATGAAATATAAAAAGAAAGTGAAAAAGAGTGAAAGAAAAAGGGAGAAAGAGAAATTGTACACGATGAATGAGATTGTACGAAGCAAGTTAATTATTTACATTTTGATGTGAAATATTGTTTCGTCCGACCGCGTTCGTTTTATGCGACGGAATGACAATGTTGGAGTACGGAGCGCGTCACATGCGCATAAATATTTTGTACGTTGCACAATAATATTTATGATCTTTAATATGCACAGTATACCTTCAAGTGCAAACCAAAAAGCACTTCCACTACACTGGTTTTGTTTTTTTTTCGAGTCGAGTGCCATTCATGGTGTTAATTTATATTTTACATTTTTTGGTTCGTTACGAGCAATTCGATTAAACCAAAAACAGCAAAATTAATGAAGCATCAACACTTGTTGTACAGCAACTGGTACAGTCGTTTGTGTTTAATTTTCCTTTACTTTTTTTTCGGGTAATTTGAAACATTTTGCGATTTTTTGCCAAAAAAAAAAATCTTCATTTCCGGCAATCACCCGAAAATTGGTTTAAACCATTGTCAAAAATGAGATTTCTCTTTTATCCTACAGAAAATGTCCATCATTATGGAGTCTACTTAAAAAAGAATATTTTATAAATTATCTTTCACGAGATCAATTTAATGAATGGCGTTTATTACATGAGCTGTTGCATGCTCCAGACTCAAATGTATTCGAATTTAATCAAACATTTCTGAACTGACGATTTTTAAGTGAAATCAAATTCTGAATCTGAAAAACGCCTGTTTTTATACACGTGCTCATAAATTCGAAAATATAAACGCTGAATAATTTGCCTGAAGTTATGCAATTCATCTGTTTCATTTTATTTTTTTAAAACATTGACACAATTTCGGCCGCTCCGAACCCAAACCGTATATAATTTCCATTCGGATTGTTTATCAAATAGGTGTGAAGTCATTCATTTCAGCTAATAACAATAAAAAATCAATCGAAATCATTTTTACATTGGTGGCAATTGTTTGATGTTTATTGCATCGTTAAGCGGCCAAAAGCCGGTGGCTCTCACAATCGTTTTACCTTATATTATGTTTCGGTCTATGTGTGTGTGAGCGAGTGTATTTTGTGTACGTCGGGCAAAATCACATCAACTTCTATAAAATGCAATAATAACAAACCATTTATTTTAACGATCAAACCGATAACACACTTACCGGTTTTACTGTGTACGGGCGCTACAATGGTGGCGGGCGAGCAATTTTCTTCGGCATCAAAAACCAAAGTGAAAGCATAAAAGTTTCATTCATAAAAACACCAAGTGCTCGGGTATTAATAAAGCGATTTTCAAAGTGCAAAGTACTGAAAGTACTAAAAAGCAGCATTGAAAACACTAACTGGCTACGACCAACGAGCACCGAACGATGGCATAAGAATAACAAAAACACACCGAAACGAAAATGTTTCTCGCCGATTTTGCTTTTATTCCATCCATCGTTTGTTTCATACTGAATGCGCAACCACAGCTCCTATTTTATCCATGCACGGCGAAAAAGCTTCTCGTGCGCTTCGCCGTCTCTCGTTCGCAGTCCCTCTCTCTGTGTGTGTGTTTGTGTTGGATTTTGTTTCGTAAATAAAATATGTTCGTAGCACGTGGTCGCATCAAGATATATGAGTTCACACACAACACATTAACGAGCCGACAAATGCACAGCACAACAGAGATGAATTGGTATGATGGTGCGTGGAATGAAGCGAGAAAGCAACAGCAAAAAAAGCACATAACTCGTATTTTAATGGCCGGTTTGCTCCTCCTTCTGAAATATGGCTGACGCTGTCTCTATCACTCATTTCGTTTCAACTTGGATTGCATTGTCATTGCTCAAATTTGGTATGCTTTTTTGAGCTTTATTCATCAAGCACACCATTCATGCACTTTATTTTCTCTCTTAAAAACAATTAATTTATTTTATTGCTGATCATTTTTCAGTTTAAAATGATTATTTTGTCATGGAAACAAAATACGGTCCATAAGCTGTATACAATACACATACAAGTCACTAAGTAAGTTTCTCACTCTTCCGTAGATGAGAAGTTGAGGACTTCGATCGATAGATGTCGTTGATAGTCAGCGAAGTTTTTTGTCAGCTTTTTGCCGTGTCGTTTTACAAGTTTTCGGTAGATGGCTTTGCTAAACAATGAAAGGATTTTTTTGTTGGTTACTTCTAAAGAATTTGAATCTGAATTCGAGATCTAAGTGCAAATAAAACACCGTCAACGTTTCTTTATTACTTTTATTTTCTAGTTTATTGAATCCATATATTATAATTATAAATTACATTTCATTTAGTTGTTGTTTTTGTTTTTCTTGTTGTTTGCTGTTTAAGATTCATTTTAGTAATAATATGGATCTTATTGACTAAGTGTTTTTTTTTATTTAAACTCCTCTCTTACTTGTTGTTTATTTACGTATACATTCACGATTCACAAAGAATACTATTTCATTACTTGCTCGTTCAAAGAAAATGTTCATAACTCTTGTTTGTTTTGAAGCTAGGTGAAAAAAAAATGGTTTTGCCAAACAACAAAATTGAAACAAAAAGACCAAATATAGGATAAATGTGTTAAAACAAACCAAAAACAATCAAAATATACACAAGATTTCTGTTTTTGTTTATTCTTCTTTTGTTTTTCTGTATTGATATCAGAAATCAAAGTTGATGTAAAATCGGTTCGTGAAATTGCCTCGACCGACATGTTAAAAACTCGACTTGAGCTTCATTTAGCTGCTGTTTTCTGATCATTTCATACAAATAAATGAGCATTTTGCTAGGTAAAAAAAAATTCATAATATTCAGTCGCTATATGCAATAAAACGAGATCAAAATTAAATGTACAATGAATCAAATAGCCAAAATAAAATGTGTGGGCTTGAACGACAAATAAAAAACACGAACTGGTTTTTTGTTGTTGTTGATTTTCAAAACAAAAAGATGAAACAATCAAAAGCAACCATGTCCAAATCTATGCACACCAATCGCTCTATCGCGCTGAATCAAAGAAATCGTCAATATATTAATAATACACTTATACTTGTAGTACATTTTATTTTAATTTTTTTCCATTTGTTTTGTTGTTGTTGTTTTTTTTTCTTCTCTTTATTATTCATCTCCATTTAAATGTCAATTGTGTGTTTGTGTCACTGGTTTCCATTGTTCTTTAATGCAGTAGCAATAATCATAATAGTAATTTATCATAATAATTTTTTTTTGTTTGTTTTTCTTTAAATGTAATATTCATATAAACGTCACTAGATTATTACGTATTTCGATTAACTTTTTGCATGGGCTTCTAGATTTAGTTCCTGATTTTTATTTCTGTGTGTTTGTGTTTTTTTTCTCTTCAGATGCATTTCAACACTGCATTTGCTTAATTTGTGTGTTATTTTATTCGGTACATGAACACAAGGAGGAATTCACTTTGTTATTACGTATATCCATTGCTGTGCATTGCATCATAATTTCATTTTGCTTAATCTCTTTCTTTCGAAAGGAAACAAATTTTATCTTTATTGGATTTCATTTTTTTTTTTGGTTATCTTTTACCTCGAAGCAGATTTTTTGCCTAAATTTTGGATTGTTGTAATCACGAAGTGAAACTGAAATTCAAATTCTTTACCTTGAGCTCAGACTTACTTGGCAGGGTTATTTTGTTAAGTTAATGGAGACCACAGTGATGCAAATTCAATGAAGCAAACTTCTTAAAAAGCTAGCTCTTTAGAAGTCTTCTTCATTCTGCAACATGGTTCTCACTTCAATAAATGTAATTAAAACGGGTTGAAATTGGTTCAGTGTTTTGTTCTTGTGTGTGTGTGTGTTTTTTTCTCTTCATTTAAGAAACATGTACAAATTATCCAGTAGCTAAATGTCCACTTGTTTCTCATTAACATCTAAAAAAAAGTCCCAAAAAAGTGGTTGTAAGATAATTAAGTACATTTCCATTGAAATCGTGTCTCATGCTTTGAATCTCTTATGCAATCGAATCTTTATCATCTAAAATTAAATGTTTTCAATTTTTTTTTGTCATCTTTAAAATTTTGTGAATTCAAAAAATTTGTCCAGTGAGTTGTGGTTCAAACGATTACCTTAGAACTCGATTCGACCCCCGCGGGGGGAGCCGAACCGTTTACGTTCAATAAGTGTATATGTTTACCAGTAATGTATACGTTTAATCCTATCAATAATTTATACTTTCACAGTTTTTTTTGTTGTTTGTTTAAAATTTAAATTAGTTTTACGTATATTCATGTTTCGTATAGTTGTTTCGTTTTTGTTTGTTTGTTTGCCAGTTTTAAGCACATTTCATTTGGTTGGCTTTTGCTGTCGGCTTTTGAATGGTTTGCACTTAGGAGAATATATGAAAAAAAAACAATCTCGTAAAATACTTGTACATTTTTTTCCCATTCGTTCAATTCAAACCAGAAGAAAAATGAATTTGACCATCAAATTTGAGTGGTTTGGGTCGATTTTTCAATTGGTTTTATTCTCTTCTTTTAGCATTTCACTTGCAATTAATTGTTTCTTTAAAGCTCCTTATCAAATAGATTTCCATTCTTGTTTTTTTTTTTAATTCATTTAACTTTAGTATTTTTTCATGCTTTATATTTACTTTACCTAATACATATACATATTGAATCTGTTTTGCGGAATATTCTTTGCTTTTTCAAAACGGTTTTACTTCATTATGATTATTTTTTGTTTATCTAAACTAAAAAGAAAACATTAAAACACAAAATACTCGGGTCAATATTTACAAAAAGTCAAATGTTGTTTGTGTGTGTGTTAAAAAATGAAACAAAACAAATTTTCCCAAAAAAAAAACTGTTCACAATTCATCAAACCAAATGAAATGAGTAGTGGTAAAATAGTTTGCTTGATTTTTCTAGCTGAAAACATTTGATCATCATTGAAAAATGATTAAGAAAACAAACTAACAAATTTTTAAACATTTTAAATGAAAATCAGTAGCTTTTCAGCATTTTAATAGTAGAATAAAACAATCACTGGGATATAATAAAAAAGAAGGAAATTTCGTTGAAATTCATTTTGTTCCTTGTTTACTACAAAAAAAAACACACCTGCTTGTCAATTATAAATTAGTTTAAGAGGAAGAAAAAAAAAACATTGCAAAAAGATAAAATCGAACCAATTTCCAAACGAGAGCAATTCCACGAGCGATCGCATGATACGATGATACATTGAATTGCTTGCACATCAAAGATGTGACATTATTTCATTCAACAATTGCTTGCACGTGATTTTCACACTTTCGAAAAAGTGATTTTCAAATTATTATTTTTCTTTTAATTCTTTGGCACCGTATACTGCAAAATGCAACGATTTTAACGTTTTAAAACTTCAAAAAAAAACCAGTGAAATAAAAGCTTATGATGAATTGAACGAAATTTGGTGGTGTTGGTTGCATGTTGCGTCTTTCGTCTTTTTTATCTTTTGTCTTCAGTTTTTTTTTTGTATATAAATTAATTATATTAACGAAATATAAATTTTCCCCAAAGAAAAATTTCAATTGCACATTAAGACCTCGAAAGACGCAACAGTGTTTGGGTTTTGAGTTTGTTTTTTTTTTTTTAAATTCTTCATTTTGATGTGGCAGAGAATTCCGGTTTTATTATAAAAAGCATCAAAATCTGTCTCAAATTTAGCATGCATAACAATGCACATTTATAGAATGTGTTTTTTAACCACAACTAAATTGAAATGTTCACATCAAGACTTAAAAGAGCAAATATTTCAGCGAATTCGATAAATTATGTGAAATTTGGGTGTGTGTGTGTGTTCTGCTGGTCTTTTATTGATTTTGCCGAATGTTTTTGCATCGATTTGAAGTCAATAAATCTTGCAATTTTGCTTAATCTGTGTGAGTGTGTGTTATATCCTTCTGTTGTCTTTAAATTCCTACCTCTATTCGTCACTACATTTGCATCTACTGATTAGAGAATATGAAATGGCTGGGAACAAAACAAAGAAAACAAAATAAATAAAGATATTCGATGCATTTAAAAAAGAAAAAAAAAACGGGAAAAGAATTTTAAAAAAAGTAGACGAAGAGACAGAGACTATGGTTTTATCTAAAAGCAAAAAATTAGCCTTGAATTTTTCTTTTTTGTTCATCCGCAAATGATGAGTGTAAGAGCTTAGCTTTTTTCTACGGCATTATCTTCTTTTTTAAATTGTTCTTCATTTTTTTTGTAATTTTTACACAAAACTAATCAATCATATATTATTACTTTGTATTTTTGTTGTTGTTTTATATAAGTAAGAGTAAATTTAGGTTCATTAGATTTTTACTTCAATTTACGATTATTATTAAACTTTCGTAATTTTATGTGTGTGTGTGTGTTGCTGTTTGTTATTTATGTGTGTATGTGTATAAGTGTTTGTGTGTGTGTGTGAAATTTATTGATCGTGTACAGATTGTACAACGGCGGCTGCTTTTTGAGCTTGGGCCTGTTTCTCTTGTTCGTTGAGCTCTTTGATTGCTTGAATTTCCTTTTTCAATTTCATGCGTCGATTTTGGAACCAAATTTTAATTTGTCGTTCTGTTAGGCATAAAGCATGGGCCATTTCGATGCGACGTCTGCGGGTCAAATAGTGATTTGTGTGGAATTCTTTTTCCAATTCCAAGGTTTGGTACCTCGTATAGGTTTGTCGTCCACGTCGTCGTAATCCATTGGCACCTGAAAATTATACGGAACAAAAAAAGACACAAAAGTTAATTAAATCCGCCCGTTTGCCAGAAAGAAAAACAAATTGGTGTTAATTTTTTTGTTATGTAAATTGCTACGTTACGCATAACAGGTATTTGTGACTTAAAGTGTGATTTATTGCAAAAATCAATGACATTCACTCAAAAGCTAAAATGATTGGTCATCACGTTTTATTTTCGTGAATTGTATCGCGCTTCCACTCCCGATACAATATTATGCTAGCAATTTTCGAATTAAATAAATGATACGTTGTGAGTATCATTCACGTGAACGTTTTCATGACTCTTTAGTTATTTTTCGAATTTAAATGCAGAAAGACAGAGACAGAGATAGAGACATGATTGTCTCTCAACTATATCATACAATATTTTTAACCCTTGAAAATGCCTTGCATGACGATTCGCGATTAAGTTTGCAAGTTGTTTTCAAGTCTCTGTTTCTCTCAGTCCAAATTATATGTTTCAAATGCAACTTGTTTTTAGGGAAAAAAGTGCAACCAGAGAAAAAGATCGAATAATAATTGAATGCACAATTAATGGCTGCAAAACCCCATATTAAAATCCAGTGGCATGTTGAATTTCGTGCAAGTCGGTATTTTTGCTTTCTTTTTTATTTAACTTCGTTTGACTTTCATTGCCATGGACAAAGTTAATTTGCATCTTCATCTTTCTACCAAATGCTAATGCAATACGATGTTATTTGAACATGTTCATCGTTGCAAATGCAAAATATTTGGAAAATGTTTTTTTTTTCATTTTTTCTCTCACTCTGTTTTTATCGTTTGGAAACTGGATCCGGATGAAAAAATATTACGTTGCCGTTGGCTAATTTTATTATGCAAGAAATGGAGTTTATTCTAAAAAGGACAATTGCTTTGACGATATATTATTCATGATGATCATATTAATTTGCTTTTTTGATAGTTTTCCGTCCCGATTTTTTGGTCTGAGCATGAATTTATTTCGGCCATATTTTTATTCGTCTCCAATAATTCATTCGATTAGCAACGATTATTTTGTTTTTGCCACTCCCGGGCGCAAAACAAATGTCTTAAATATGATAAAATATGGAAAAGAAATTTCAAGCCAGTAGAAAGTGTGCTTTAGCTCATGATAAAATATATTGAATGAACAGAAGTCGTTTAAGCAACAACAAAAAATCGATCTCGATAAATGTTTTCTTATTCAATGTTTTCAAAGCAATGTAGTTTCCGCGAATCACTTACGCATGAGAAAATCACGTCAGCTATTACGAACAACATTGTACAGTGCACAAAAATCGCCCGCTAAACGAGATGCTCGGAGATGATGTTGCGGCTTCGACATATTTATGCTGAATAATCATTCAAAATGAAAACGAAAAGCCCAAAAGCACGAAGATTTTCGGCCATAATTTATTGGCACCAGATGGGCATTTCGTTTTGCTGATTGGATGACTTTGGCATCACTGTTGTTTGCTTGTGCGTTCACTCTCTATCCGCCGCCATCATCGTTGAACACATCAACCAATTGAGCGAATCTATTCAGTTACAGACTTCGAAATCTATTTGCTTGGAAAAATCACTCTTGTTCGAGAAGTGATTTTTGTTTTTGTCGTATAGCAATCGAAATTGTACGCATTTTTGGTGCGAAGTCCATGCAAGTCCGATACTATAGTGTACCGATTCACATATGGTTCATCGAATTAAATGAAGGATGAAATTGAAAAAAATAAACAACGAAAATTTGCTCATTGATGCAGAACCATGAAAGTAACTTTACCAATCGGGTTATTTGAATTCAATCCAATTTCAACAATTCACCCCTAGCTCTTGCCAAGAGCTCTTAGGGTATTCTCTTCAAAAGAATGCAGAATAATTTCAGACGAAGCAAATTTGGTGTTCGATGGCTCTTCGAAGCAAAACTGTTTTCATCGAAATTAATTTATCAATTTACTAATAACATCCTAATTGGTCAAAGTTGCTAATGCCAAAGGCCTTGGCTTATCAATGGAAATTATGGTCAAATTTCATTTGATTGGGTTAATTAATGCCAAAGGAACATAAACTATGTCTTAATAATCATAGTTCAACTTTGAGATGATATACCAAATACAAATATTTCATATGCCAAATGGTGAAATAAAAGTAGCCAATGACATAATAGAGCCTAGTTTCATCAGTAGCGACAACCTTATGACAGAACTAAGTTTCATTTGGCACACTCCATTATGTTTCGTATACAGGCACTTGTCTGCCATTTGTACTGATATTTGAAATAAATCGAAATTTTCCCTTTTGTTTTGAAGCCGAATATAAAATATCACCATTATTTGATTTGTTCAAGTTGGAACGGAAGGAGATAGATAGAGAGTATGAGGGTAGTCGATCGGAAGGAAACGGATACAATACAAACTTCTAGTGACACTTTCACATTCAGTTCGTGCACCGTGGCAAATGCCACTTTTTTGTGTATTTGTTTCAACTATTCGAAGATATTTTGTTGGAAAACTGTTATTTACTTTGGCAAGACCAACAAATCTAATGGAAATTGCTTACTTCATATGCATAAATTGTGAAACAAAGCCATGGGCTAGGCCGAGGGCTTTGGATTTTTGTCGATTGTGCAAACCATGCATCGAAAACATCGGCCGGTTGGGATCGAAAGAAATGAGGGTTTTACGGAGTAAAATTTATCGAGAACCAGTATGATGGTTAACATTTGACGTGATTTCAAGCGAAAATACTCATTCCATAGTCGAGTCTACGTCGATTTGATTCTCTTCCCTCCCCTCATGGGGAGTCCCATACAAAGTCTATTTATACGATTTTTTTTTTTCATATGCATAAAAGTTTCCGGAGCAAAACGAAATGGCAGCCCGACGTGTGTTTGTGTGTGCGTATTACGAAATATCACGATAATAATTATTAACATCGATTATCTTAGAAACGATGCTATTATATTCAAATCTATCGTCCAATGAATACAATGATGCTAAAATCATGTTCACTGTCATAATAAAAATCGTCTAATGATGGCACTTTCGCATTTGGTTATCTTGATTTTAATAAATTTTTACACAAACATCGTTATGCATTTGCCTTCCACATCTCGAACATAATAAATGGCCTCGTCTGACTAGTTTTGTTTTTTTCTTTTTATCTTTCAATGTATAGACTTTTGTATGCTGTTTCAATAAAATATTCAATTGCAAATGAAGTGATTAAAGTTAAATAAACAACAAAATGACAAGCGTCAGGGGAAAAATGCAACATCCGACTCGAAAGCACATGAGTTTTATGCTGGGTAGATTTAAGAATGATTCATAGAGTAATTTCGAATAAAAATGTTATAATTTCATGGATTTAAAAATATCCGCACAAAATTATCGATGAGATTAAAACGTGTTTAAATAAAATTGGAACATTGAGATGATTTGAACCTCGAGACTTTTGGGATAAATCAGTCTAATTTTTATTTTGGCTTCGTTAGAACATAGAGTCGTGCGTTGAAATATACAAAAACAACACATTTGTTTATTACAAATAGAAATATTTCATGGGAATTAATTATTCATAAACATGCTTTATAAACGTTATAATATTTGTCTCACTAAAGTACTTGCGAACGAAGGACTGGGAGGCGCAGAGAGAGAGAGACGAAGAGAGCGATGCCTTTCGGCTTTGCCGGTGCACTTATGCGTATACCGTTTTATTCACACGATTCATGGTATATTAAGTTTATTGTATATTAGGTGTTAAATCAGATAAATTTTTGCATAATACCGCATTATACCGATGCCGGGGCTCAAGTATCAAGTACACACATATACACACAGAGAGAGAGAGAGAGAGAGAGAGAAAACGAGTGAACACTGTAGTGAACATCAGTACACATGGCGGCCGATGGCAAACGACATACATGCAACGATGCCATATACAGACAGAACAAAATCATTGAGAGAGAGAAAGAGCGAGAGCGAGTTGAAACACATTGGATTTATGCAAAGATTAGCACACGCTCTCTTACAGCCGTGAATGTTCATGTTTCATATTTCCAATGTGCCATCATACAGCATCGTTGTGAATGTTTGTTCTATATGATTTTGGTTTGGAGACCCGAAAATACCGATTCGTTTGTTCGTTTGCTCGTTTGCATGCCTGAGCACTAAATAAACAGTGTTCATTTGAAGTCAGAGACCATTAAAACGCATCTACGTTAACGTACACGCCGTAGTAAATGAAGAACCAAAAATATGAAATATCGCGTGTAGCACGAGCTTATGCATGCATTTATTTGTGAACACTTCAATGCAACAACGACCACAACGACAACCGGTTCAATTGCAAACGGAGAACCAAGCGAGCGAGCGAGAGAGAAAGAGAGTGACGACGAGAGAGCGAAAGAGAAATACACTCAAGAAATGTTTAAAAAAAGACCGACGAAGCAACACATTATTTATATATTCATAATCACTGTGATACATTTTTCATATTTATTAGCTAATGCCGGCATATTTTTAGTTATGTTTGAGGTCTATGTGATGTACACTTCGCGAACGCAAATTGTGTTCATGAGCGAATAACACACGGGATTATTGATGATATGCTTGCATTACAAATTAACTCATTTTTCCGTTTCATTAGACCAGTTTTTTTTTTCTCGTTGTCTCGAAAGAACAGCTCGTGTTTGGCTATCAAATAAATTGCATTTTCATACAATGTAGCTGTGGCATTTTGGCAACCAGGTCCTAACGGATGTGCACGATTCGATTCGGTTGCTGTTCTCTGGCTAACGGTCTATTGTTGTTGTCGTTTGGCTTTGAAATTTTCAAGTGGATGTGCAACATAATGTCACTTCAAATTTATTGAGTGTCGACTAACTTCACATTGCAACGGACAACAGTGCTTTCATCAAGAGGTTTTGCTATTTTAGCTATTTATACCTTTGAACATTACGATATTTATCATGAAAATTGCTCATAATGTGAAAATACTTTTACGAGAGCACAAAAGCCACACCGATCCTATTCAAAAGGATGGCAATCCCGGTGCACGGGCTTTGTTTGTAGTAAATAATTTTTGATTATGTAACAAATTGCTTCTTCATTTCTAGGTCTATTTGGTGAAAATTATTGCAAGATTACATCAAATTTTAATTAAACCATAATTTTGGAACCGGCATTGACCAAGGATTCGGTTCATGGCTCAAGTTTTTTTGGTTTTTCTTTCAAAACTCTTATATTTTATCAATACGGAATATCTTCGTCTGAATCGAGCATTTGCAAGATTGTTTTAGTTCGAATTCGAAATCATGTAAATGTCGGAATGTTTTGCAAAGTATCGAGTCTAGACACAGAATGATGAGCAGAAAATGCATTTTGCTCGATCAATTCACAATTTATTCAAAGGCTGCCATTATTATCCAGTGATGCAATTAACATTGCAAATGGCGTGTCACTCATTAACCTGATGGGGTTCAGCAGTAAAACTTGATTCACGTTTTAACTTAAGCATAACATATACGGCAATGTTAAGAAAGAATTGATGGAAATTTATTATAATTTAATTCAATTAAAAATCAAGATGGCAATTGAGAGAGAGAGAGAGAGTGGACGAGAGAATTGAAGAACAACGAACCGTGAGCGCAATTCGATAAATGTGCAAATGAGCCAGAGAGAAACAAAAAACGGAGCGGTAAAAACCGATTCAAACGAGATCCAGAATGGAAATGGTTGACTTTGGAGTTGGAAGATTGCATGCAGTGAAAACTTGTACCAGAAGTGACCGACGCACGATTTGCAATAATCATGATCACAACTGGAGCTTAAATCTGGTCCCGTTTTGTATGCACTCATCTTTTTGGCCAGCTCTCAGCATGCTTTTGAGTGGTTTCGACCGTTCAACGGCATTTATGCAGTTCACATAAAACAGTTCACTTTTTCAACAATTTTCTTATTTTTGTATCAATTCGAATTTATTTATTTATTCTTTTGAACATAGAATACGTTATCAGCTCAAACTGAACATACGATTACTTATCAACGCAAAATTACGTTTTCGATTACATTCACTCTAAATCATACGATCTTTTAGAGAGATTCTTTTGCAACATTTCAGTTGACAAAGTTTCACCGAATTTGGTTCAGACATTTAAACAAAATATATTTTAACAAAAACACATCATGAAAACAGTTTAAAATCGAAATTAGAAGAAAAAACATTGTTGACCAAAAAAAAGTGCAACAAAAAAACTGTATTTCACCGTCGAAATGCCACAAAAATAACGTTAGCCTTAAGCCATGTAAATTGTAGCGAACAGCAAAGCCATTTCTCACACCACATTTTTCATTGCCTTTTTTTTAGGGTCGTTCATAAAGTTATATTGGCAACATTATTCTTGTCGGTCTCTTCTTTTTGTGCTGTGCATACGTTTTTTTCATTGGTGCAGTACGGTAACCATGTGTGTCTACCAGTCACACAGTCGTATCATTCGTACAGACGTTGTTTTGGGCCTGCACACACATATACATACACATTATATGTGCACCGATATCGCATTGGCTCTTTTCCGCTTGAATACTCGCACCGGCAAGCAATGACATTTCGAATGGTTTGTGATGTCTCTTTCGGTAGCACACAGACACATACATTCAAACGGCCGACATTCTCTCGTCGGAAGCCATTAAAAATTATTGAGTGTCTTATTCTAGCACATGTTTTACCATTCATTAGTTTTCTCACTCGTGACAACCATTAAAATGAAGAACACAACACATAATTACGCATTCAAAATGTTACACACAGACAAGCGCACAACAACAACAACAAACCATTTCGAGGTTCAACGGTTGTTTTCGGCTATAAAAATTAAGTAATCAAACCTCTTGGGTGGTCATTGGGCCATTTAATGGTATTCAAAAACAGTTTGCTTGACACTGGTTTTCGATTAACTCTTTATTTCAAATTGAATTGTTTAGTTTAGTTTGTTTTTGTTTTTTTTATCGCAGCGAAATAAAATGGACAAAACTACTTTCCACAGTGAAATTTGTGTTTTTTTTTTCTGAATTGAAAATTTCAATGCATCAAACATTTTTTCGATGTCTTTGACTGAATACCGACCAAACCTGGCATATTTTCGCGAAAAAGCGTGCATTCATTGGAAAAAAAAAGATATTTTCTTGATGTTTGCCGATAGATTAAGTTCCAGCATATTTTTTATTCTCTCAAGTTCACACACGCTGTCGATTGCATGACGGAATGTAGCTCAATGGGAAAGAGAGAGGGGAAAAACACCAGAGAGAACAGATGATAAAAATGCATGAAATTCAGCGGTTTCGTTTGTGATTTTTGCTAAGCAGCTGAAAATTGGCAAACGTAAGCTATTCTCGAAACTCCTTTGTGTGTATGTACGTTTTTTTTATCACGAGAATCAGAGTCGGATTTTGTTTGAGTTCACAGAACCAAAAGAAAATTCTTTAATTCATTTGAAATAAATTGATTACTATCAAAGTGATCCTGGAGTTGGAAATCAATTTCCGTCTCTCTTTTTTCTCTTTTTTCCTCGATGAAATATTTTAGGTGCGCATTGAACGTTCAACTGGTGCACTTGAATTGGTTTTCGTTGAGTGCCAAGACGATGAACGACAACGACGACGTAATGAGAACAAGATTCTTCACATAATTTTTTAAGCTGTTTGCTGTAAGTAAACAAACCATTTTGATTGTAACCGAGTGTGCAAAAGACTCTTTCGTCGTACTCGGCATTCGCTCCTTAACTGATGCAATGCATGAAAATCGGAGGTGTATTAAACAATTTCGATTGGATACACTCAACTAACTTTATCGACCGCTGCGACAACAACGAGTGCACATGCTGTGCTGAAAATTGCATAGATTTTCGATTCTCATTTACAATCGCCTTTTTGCACAACACGACAAACGATTGGAGTCTCACTAACAATGGTTGGTGTTCACGGTGTGCTGTATGTGGCACGTTGAACTGGCTAAAGGGAAGAGTCGATATCGAAACAAAACTAGTTGAATCTCGGTTGTATTCTTATTATCATTGTCTTAACACGGGCAAAAAAAAACTACAACAACAACAGCAAAATCTGTTGAGAAAATACGTTTGATAGAATGGAGCATTCAAGTTGTTCATAGAATGGAGTTGAGTTTAGGTGATCGACCGTAGCATTGAACCGAAATAGCGACACAATCTAACAGCAGCTTGTTCGTGGAAATGCTCAAGCAATCAAATATTTTTTAGCTCGAACTGATGCTCAATGCTGTGCACACACACACACTTTGAGTCACTTTGAAAATGCATTGCCCCATTATTTACAAATAAAAGTAGCAAAACACTCAGTCTCTCCGCATTTTACCGAAAAAGAATGGGAGCATTAAGTGTTTGGTTTGTGGTTGGACTTAAGTCTTTGGATTCAAAGTTGTAACCGCTATTTGGTTCTCGTCCTCATTGTCGTCGGTTCGGATATTTGTGTATCACTTTAACTTGCATTGACATGAATTATGCGCTTTTAAGTACATTTTCCTTCGTTTTTTGGCACTTTCGAATTTCCGAAAAATCTCACAAACTTAAATATTCATCTCAGACGCCAAATGGTTATTTACACTGATCGCATTCTATCTCTCTGTTTACTGTTTCAAAAATTATAGCGCATTGTTTTGCATTGGCTCAATTATCTATAATAGATTTTATATTGTTGTTGTCGTTATCCGAAGAAAAAAATCTAAGTGTCCGCTCTCCGTTCCCATTTTATATTGCCATTGAGATTTTGGCACGCAAGTCACTTAATGATACAATACACAAAATCTTCTTCATATTCAATGATCTTTCTGTACAGAGCCAACATACAAAGGCTGTGACAATGTGACTCTTCCCCATTTCCCTATGGTTTGTGTTCATTACATAGCAAAAACACTTCGATTCAAAGCGCGAATGAAACTGAGAGCGGCCGAAATGAAGCAAAAGCATAGCGTTTCTTTATTTTTTTTTTCTGTTTTGCACACTGTCTCCAAGAGTTGCTTATAAACTGTTGGGCGAATTAGTCGCCTCTTCATCTAGCTAATATTCGGTGTGCATTGTGTATACATAATTTGAAAAGTCAACTCCGGAAGGATATTATAATGCTATGAAATAATAAATATGTAATTAAAGTGCTCTATGTTATGCGTATAGGCGAAGCATTGGCTTCGGTCGGTCGGTCGGTGTGCACAATAAATTGTTGTTGGGTAGATTGAGTGCGCAGCCAGAGGAAAGCACCAACCGTCCCCAAACAAAAGTGGGCAAGTATTCATGAAGAGAAGCATTATTGTTTGTCACTGGAACAATTTCGGTGTTGGTAACGATACATATATATTTTTTTTCGGTTTCTTCATGCTTTCACTTCCCGTTCTTCGGCATACAAAAATCAAATTGCCAGAGAAATGGGGAAAAATTCCCAGCGGAACAAATACTAAGCGAGAGAGAGAGAGAGAAAGATATCGAAAACGGTACGTCGAACAATTTCGAAATACGAATGAATGAGTGAGTAACAGTTAAACAAACGCATGGAATGGAGCCACCAGAAAGAAAGTATATTATGTGATCTTAAGACAATGCAAAAGAAAAAAAAAACGATTTATGTAACGATTTTAATTGGGTGCCATACAAAATGCTTTAATGCTATATTTTTTGTACGCGCATCGAGAGAGAACCACCCTCGCACACACACCAAATTTATTATGCACGTTTTGTTTTTCGTATCGTTGGCGTTCTCTCTTCTTTTTTTTCTGTTCCTCTTTCTCTTTCGTTGGTTGAGCGCGTAAAGAAATTATTGCCGGGATTTGTTATACTTTTGCAAGGCACCGGGTTCCAAGCACCGAACACTGATTACTGTTAATAATTTCCATTGCCACGACATATGCAACGTTTTATCTCGCTTTCGCTGTGTGTATGAATTTCATTAAAATCTACTTTACTGGCTCAATGGCTGGCTGGCTGGCTGGTTGGCTGGCTGTTTTCGATTGTATCGTCTTTGCTTGGATTTTTGCGTGACACTTATCCGCGGCTGCCATCACACAAATGAAGCACACAGGTTTTACGCTTTGTGTGCGATTCCCGTCGCTAATAGCCACAAAATAGTGATGGTTTTCAGCATTAAAATTACGGCCGATGAATTTTTTGCAAATTCAAAAACAAGTATGCATGCCTTTTTTTCAATGCTGTTACATGATTGAGCGAAGAAAATCGGTCATATTAAGTTCAGTGGCATTTCAAACTTCGAATTCAAAGTCAAAGTTATAATTAAAACTTGAAAGAGCAAAGCATTTGTGTGTGTGTGTTTGAGCGAGAGTATAAGATGTGAATTCACTTTCAATTGAGTCGATTGAAGTGGCATTTCTGCGTTCGTTTGGGTTGCGTCATGACAAAAAATGAAGCCAAGGCAGAAAAATCAATGCGCTATAAATGAGGTCTATTCCGGTTTTTAGCCAAAATACATTTTCTATATTATATAAAATATCTAAATGGATGGAATCGCGAATTGTATTCTATATTTTCTGCAACATATAAAACACCATCACTTGCTTGCCCCATTATTACGGCACAGGTATTTGTATGTGTGTGCGTCGTTTTTTGTTGCTGTTTTTCGTTCCGTTCGTATATTATATTTCAGAGAATATATTGTGACGTGGTTTCTAAAATGTATTCTACGTTTTTGGATACAAACGGGTCGTAACAGCAGCAGCAGCAACAGCAGCAGCAGCACACTAACAATTCTAATAGTACTACTGGAAGCATGGGTAGGAGTAGCAACAAAGTAAACGAATCAAAGCAAGAGCAAGTGAGATGGAGGGATTCAAGCAAACGAGCAAGGGAGCTGAGTGTACTGAGGAGAAGAAGAAGAAAAAAAACACGCCATATAATACGGTAAGGTAATAAATATAGCATGAGACTTGATTTATTGCCTTTGTCGCTGGTGGAATTCTTAAGACGAATATACTGTGTTTGTGCACCGAAGAGAAGGAGGTCTTGCGCGCCCGCTCATACACACAGAGAGAGAGAGAGAATACCAGCAACAACAAAGCCAAACGATATGGCAAAACTCGGAAAAAGGCAAACCAACACGTTTGCAAACGTGGAAGAGCAAGATAGCAAGCCATTTTTCGATTTTGTGTGAGCGCACGAGTGTTGAATGTGTGTGTTTCTGTGTGAGAGTGTCGCCCAAATGGGCAAAACGAAAGTGAACGAAAGAGAGATGAAATATTCGAAAATCCACGCCATTTCTCATGCGTTAAGATGCTAAAAAAACATTAGCACAAACAATGCGATGTGAACGAGTTTTTCGGGCTCGTTTCGGTTTCTCTCTTGCTCACAAGAGAAATATGGAACGAATATTCAAACGTGTGTGTGCGTGATCAAAGTTATTCGACGTTTATAATTGCACGAAGAGAGCGCGCACGGAATGTTTGTTTGAATACACACACCGGGTAAATGCGATTATCCATCTACTTTATGCATTGTTTAACACATTTTAAATAATTTATTTGGATACACGTTCAATTTTTAATTTCTTTTTATTCCTAGATTTTATTTTTAAACCCTTAATATGGCACATGGATCGGTGGAGCTTATCGTTTCTGGGCTGCTCAAATCCAAAACGGTACTTAACTACACACTCCCAAAATGAGGCTGAAGCTAGGCAAAGGCATGTTAAACTTAGACCAATACTGTGATATCGCACTACAATCTAGAGGACATAATACTCGAGCACCGTGTATTCCAGCAAATAAACACCTAGGCGCAGCTGCCTTTCGTACTATTTTATTATTATATTCACACGTAATTCTTTCATTGTATGGCTCTTTGCGTCCAAAGGTGAGTGGATAGCCATTGTTCATTGCTCATCTACAAAACATTATCAAATGTTAATTATTCGCACGAACACATTTTTAATTGCAATACAATTCAACGAATCATTCTACCAGATAAATAATAGCTTGGATTTCGTTAGTACGCATATTTTATGCTAGAATCTCACAATTCGCAATCCGATACAAAAAAAATTTGCTTTATTGCGATGGTTTACAGTCTTTGTGGGTTTCTGTTTACGGATCGCACTTAAATCGGGTGCAAACGGGTGCAAATGTGTGAACAAAAGAGTGTGCCATTAAATTATTTGTCCTATATTTTGGCGAACGCAAGCCCCCATCATATATAATGTTTTGTAACGAATCACAACAAAATCTACCAAACATTCATATATTCGGCTGCATGCAAGTGATTGTGGCAAGTGAACAGCACTGCAAACAACTCGACCTATTTGTGCTCTTGCTGTATGTGTGTATTTTTTATTTTTGTGCAATGTAATCAAAATGATAAAGATGGTGTTCACTTGCGCGTTTATTTCATCATGATATATTTGTTGGAGTCTCGGGCATTTGTGCGTGTATACATATCTATTGGATACGGTGAGACACTTTCATGCCTGGTGCTTGGAGCGTACGGAACAATAATAGAGAGCGAAGTACAGTCAAATGGTGAAAGAGAAATGGTACACCATCAAGCATTTGGGTTGTTCTTTTTATTTTCTCGCTTTCATTCGATTTTCGTCTTCTTCTTATGTACGAACATCGTCTTTGTTGCTTTGCTGATGCTTTTCTTTGGAAGTTTGCACTCATTCTACAGTTGTTCGTACATTGGTGTTTGTTGCTGAAATTCAGTGAAATCACCCCCTAAATGGCGTTTCATATTTTTTTTTTCTTCTTTTCCAACTGTTTTCGACAAATGCTGTCAGAATCGTGTTATTATAACAACGAAATTTTCGGCTACTGCTACTGCTTCAACACAACCGAAATTGTATGGCGATGGCAATGCTGTTGTATTAGCTGTTTCAGAGAAAGAGAGAATTTTTCGTTTTTCCATAAAATTCAGTATGGTAACAGAAAAGTCCCTTTAGGCTTTTGCCAAATACAATAATTCACTCTCTCGATTCACGCGCTCTTTCTTCTCTAGCCTAATTCATGGTTCGGTGTTTTGTTGCACACAGCACTTCTGTGACGTACACACATAGCTCACCAAAGCGAAAACGAGAGAGAAAGAGAGAGAGAGCATCAACACCATTTTTATGCTGAACTGTATTTCCATAAATGTAATATTTTTTTCCAGTTTCAAGACTCCCAAAACACGCTGATAAAAGCAAAAAAAAAGAGAGAACCATTCTTCGCTGTACCACACTAAACACCATGAGAATTGTTGGAAAAATCGAAATAAGACGAGAAAAAAGAAGTAGAAAAACCTCGCACACACTCACGACAAAAACGGAAAATAAATGTGGTGCAAAAGAAAAGCCTACGCCCTAGATATTTATGATCGTGGCACACATATTATGAAGAAGCTCTTATATCAATAATGGCCATACACAAGCACATACACCAAACTCGAATGGCACACATCGTTTTTACTTTTCCACACTTAACGCACAAACGGCAAGCATTTGGCTGTGACTTGATTCGTTTTAGCTATAGTTATTTTCATTGTGCATTCATTTTACATTGGATCGCTCTTGTCGCCCTCACCATGTCGCCCTCTCGCTCTCACTCGTTTGCTCCGGCAATGGTGATTTTGTTCACTGGATTTTTTTTCCATTTTTGCAAACCATCCGAAAAGTACAATCGCTTTGTTCCTAATTTTATTCGCCTCGATTTTCATTTCTTTTTTCATTCCTTTTTGCTACTTCTTCTTCTTCTTTTCTTCTCCACATTTCTCAGGCATATAATTCAGTCGGTTTTTACCTTTTCGAGAATGTATTATATCCTGAGAACGAAATGTGGCGTCGACGGCATTTGGTAATATATAAAATAAGATTTGTTTTTAGATTGCTTGCTTACGCGTGAATTACATTTTCTTGGGCTTTTGTCATGGTATTTTTGGCTGTGCGCGCACCCCTGGATCCAGATGGAAATGGGCACAAGTGTGTAACAACAACACCAACAAGCACAACAAGAAGAAGACGATGAAAAAAAAAATACAAACGAAATAATAACTCAAATCAAAAGAATGTTAAGAAACACAATTTCCGATGTTGTATTTGCGATTGTGCGAAAGTAAAAGTATGCCATCATCAATTAAATTACATCACATTTAGGCCACCAGATGAATCGCCTCATTTTCATTATTTCTGCATTTCGTTTGGCAATAAACAGATAAACGCACTCATAAATGATTATCTTGAACGGTTGGCTAAGGCACTTAATCGCCTTCAATCGATAATTTGAATTGTATCGTTGAAATAATGCGCACCACTTCAAATGATTGACCACAAAATCGTTTAAAGTTGTTGTTTTGGCTGGCATATTTGCCACTCGCTCTCTTCACAATCCCACACGACCCATAAAATGCTCATATTCAAGAGATTGTTCATTCGTTCGTTCGCCAATCAGGCTTTCATTTTTGATCAGCATATACATTTTTATTGCCAATCACTTGGCGCGTGTGCACTGTGCAATGCGAATGCCTAGTTTCAATATCGAATTTAAGAAGATTCAACCAATTGCAAAAGCAAAGAGACCTTTTTACACAGCTTCTGGGTCGGTCGAAATATGATTTATAGCCATTTGTTATTTGTTCTAACGATGCCTTAGTTGCTCCCACAAGCATAAATTTCTGCCCATATTTTCTTATGTGTTTCGTTTCCATATGACACTTTGGTTTAACACGAAAATTTTCCAATTTATTACACAATTTCTGGGCTTAATATTTAAATACAATGACCTGATATGAAAACCGTGCTATTTTCTTTCACCGTAAGAAATCTTACGTGTAGCTTCAGTTGTTTTGGGTCAACTTTTGGGCTGTTTGGCTTGAAAATGATTCAAACGATATTGAGATTCATTTATCATGTACGAAACACATGAATCAGACACACACACACACACGAAATGCACACAGCAATGGAAGCCATGTTACAAATACGAATTCGATTCAGATGATACACATTATTATTATTGCGCCCATGATACTCATTGATTTATGTGTGTTTTGAAAAATTTCATTAAATAAAGCTGTTTGCGGTGTTCATTTTTCCCCGGATTGATGGTGTGAGCGGTACGTAGACGTTGAGAGATTGGATCGGAAATAGCACAAAACTGTCCAATGCGACAGTATTTATAGCGCGTTTAATCTAAAAGAAACACACAAAGCAGCGGCCATCGAGGAGGAAGAACAACCGGGAGGGAGAGACAGAGTATTAATGTGCTTTTGTGTTATTCTAGCGTGTAATTAGTTAATACCATTAGATAGTCGTAACAAAAACCATATTCCCAATTAAATTTAATATTATTGCATTGGCTTTTGGTATTGGCTGCAACATCAGCAGTATCGTCATTCGCTATCATCGTTGACGGCCAAACTTCTTATTACGGCCAACGATATTTCGCCCTTTTCTATCTAACAAAAACAGTTTTTAAAAAACACCCAAAGAGAAAAAGTCACGTGCGACTTCTTTTTTTTGCGTCTTGTACTGGTAAAAGTTTTTTGTAGGCACTTTTTTTGTTGGTCGTTCATTGTTTATGTCCCACGCACAACTTTTGTTGTTGTTTTATTTTTAGTTGTTTCATGAACAGTTACGCTTTGCGACAAAATGTGAGTAATCTCTCTACCTAAATCAAAGTCGAAAAAAAACTGTTCTTGTCTTAGGAACCGTTTTCCCTGTGCGATTAACCAGAGGCGTATGTTTGTTTGTGCACAGGAGGGTGAAAAACACTTTTAAACAGGGTATTTTTTTACGTCGTGTTTTTTTTGTGTGTAAGCTCAGTGCGTTCAGTTAATTTCTAGACGTGTGCGTTTTGGTGGCCGCAAATCAACGACCAACTGAAATATGAATATTTAAAGTCTTGAAAGTCGATGATATAATGGAAAATGAGCGAAAAACACACCGGCTTCGATAAGACTTGGCACACAAAACGAGAACAAGTTAAGAAAAAAAGCGTTCAAAATGCTCGTTAAATAATTAGTATGACTTTGGCGTTTATGTTTTATGAATAAATTAGCTGTGAAACAAAGGGACGAACATTTTGAACATTGCTCAGTCGGCGCAACTTTTTTTCTTCTTGTGGTTCTTTTGCGTGCCGAGCGGCAAGTTCGTAAATATTGTGTATCGAAACGCTGTTGAAGTTGGATGTAAATTCTCTCCATTGGACGAGAGAGACACACGATGGTGTGTAACTTTAAGTCATCTTGAACATAATTTCAGTCCGTATTCACTACACGTCTGCAATAATTTAATGGCAACAACGATCGGTTTGGGGGCTCCATTTTAAATTAAAGTATGGAAATAAGCTGCGAAAAAACAAGTGACATGCATTATCGACGACCAGCCCAACCGCCGTCATCGTAATGGCGAGAAGCAAAACACAGCAACCGGCCCGATAACACTTCGATTGTAAATTTACTCTAGCAACACTTTGTCTTCTGCGGCACTTTTTCTTCTTCTTGAGAATGTTTTTTTGTTTCCTTTCGTTTTTAATGTGCATGGCATTCGATGTTCTACCACGAAGTTTTTTGAAGCGTTATCTCTTCTCATTATTTCAGTGATGTTGCCATCGATGCCGTTGATTGTACCGAATTTTACTTTCACTTGGAAAATGGAATCGAATGACTTCAACGAAGGCGAGCATTTGGCGTAATTTTTTTTCTTCTGTTTTTTTTTTTTTCTGGGAAAACTCAATTTTCGATTCCAATGAACGAAACTAAACTAAACTGAACTTAGTTTTTGAGATTTTTTTGTTCTTCGTATCGATAGTGAAGTTCATCTTTTGCTTGGAACTTCTTGGATTACTCACCTCGAAGCGAAGATTGTTCATCTTATTAAACAATTCTATAAAAAAAAGCAACAGCATTCAAGAAGTTGAATTGGACCAAAGGAAAAAAAAACACAACTGATACCGAAATCTGGGCGTTAAGGGCGATTTTCTCTCAATTTTTTTGTTTTTTGTTTTGTTTCTTGGGTTCGTGTGTTTTTCTTTCGATACATTCGGTTTCATACGGAAGATTCGAGCATGGCGTTGTTTACGCGCCACTTCTTTCGCTATTTTATTCGTTGGTTTCTTCTTTCTTGGTCTTGGTTCCTTTTTATTTATTCTAGCTGGAGTTTGTTTTATGTACGGCACCGGAATATTCGGTGTGTTTTTGTGTTTGAGTGAGTGTGTTTACTGCACAGTCGCTGTGTAATTTAATGTTACACATGGGACACATTTCGATGAAATATTTCTGTCACATACTTTGTTGTGTTTGAGTGCTTAAGAATACCACGCTTAAACGCTCTTCGCAACGACCGAAAAAAACACATACAAATACACACAAACACATCTGAAAACTTAAGGAAAAAGCGCACAACCATTTTTCCATGCATTTTCAAGAGCACACCATATATTTGAAGAACGCGCGATTTCTACCGAAGATATAACGACATTTTGAATTAATTGCAAACGGGAGCGTAAAGTTTTCTATTGCCCTTTTTCTCTGTTTCGGTTATTCGGTTATTCGGTGTGTGTGTGTGTTTGTCGTTTTGGTGCGATGGGTAGATGCGTGTATATCAAATACACAGTGGCACAAAGGAGGCAAACAAAATACACACAATATATATAGGAGCTGAAAAACATGCGCATTTAGATAGACACATATTGGATTTTCCAAATAAAATAAATAAATGTGTTCAATAAATAAAATGGAAACGGAATTACCAAGTGAAATGTTGCGACGATTATTTATCTGTATCAGCGCATCCACAAACATACACTGAAGACAAACACACACACACACACGCAAACTAAAAACCACTCGCTCACGGGAGACACAGAAAAAAAAGAAGATTCGAATTTAAGGACACATTTATAACAGCTACTTCTCTCCCATTTACTTTATCTTCGATTGCATACATGAATAGAAATTCCAAATATTTCTTTATTCTTTGCCGTTTCCATGCTCTCTCTTTTCCTCTTGTGCGTGGTATTTTTGTTGCGCAAAATGTAGCAGCAGTTCATTTTGAAAGTGGCAAACTAACCGAAATGCAATTTATATTATCGGTTTTAACACCAGCCAAAGAAGAAAGTTAATACAAAAAAAGAGCGGAAAAAACAACGGCAAATCTCAGCATCGCAACTTCACTAGCGGTTCTTTGGTTTTATCCCTTATTATCATTTTATCGATGAAATAGAACAAAAAAACCCATTTATAAACAACTCGAAATACTAAATCACCAATTGAATTTGCTGTTTCTAGAGTTCTTTATTCGATGCCAATGTGTTTCCTGTGTTTATGGCACACATTCGAGATATCAATTCGTGACAAACCGAACATTATGCATTCAAAATCCGATTCAAATTTACATAGACGATCGAATCGAATCACCATTAAGGTGCTTGATGCTAAGTTATGGCAATTGGTGTTTTGTTTAACGAACTTTCATCTCGAAAGTAAATAAACAAATGGTTTTTTTTTCTGAAAACATCATTTAAATGCATATAAATTGCGGGAAATCATCTTAAAATTTGTGTATGCTCCCATTTGTGAATGAGAATTTTCATTACGATCTAGAATTTCCCAACATCCAAACAAAATCAAAATGAACAAAACAACATTTAACTTTGAAACGGAAACAGCAAGACAACCAAAATGAACATTAAACACACATCATTAGTGGTTTTCATAATGCAGTCTTAATAAACTGTGTAGCCCAAAACTGACATCCTTTAAAATGATTGATGATGCAGTTAGATAAAAAAAAATATTAATATCATGTCGAACTAATGGAAGAAAGTTGTGTGTGTGTCTGTGGCACAATGTGCATTTGAGACGCTCATAAATCGTATCCAATTAAATGTGACTACCGAAATCTCAGCAGATGAAACGAGGGAGGATGCAAAGAGAGTGCATCCATTAGCTTCGAATCGAAACGAATCGAAGAGATCAAAAGAGCATCACAGAGTGTATTGAGCTCACATATGCTATCGCAATCAGACGTTGAGTAAAGCGTTGAGTATAGATTTTGGTGTAGAGTTTCATATTCTCAAGCTTGGCTTATGTATGATTTCATATCAAGCCTTTAGACGTCTTTTTGCGTTTTCGATGCGTTTGAAATTGAAGAACTGAAATAAATCAGAAGATAATTTCAACAGGGATGATTTAAACGGAACATTTTTTGTACAATTTTTGAGGTTCTCTACCGAAAATCGAAGGAGTGTCCCCAAGAAAATATCACATTTTAATTGGATTTTTTGTAATATTTAAGTAGAAAACAAAACATGTTCCAATAACCATTTCTCAATTTCTCAAAAATATCCAATCCCAGCCACATATTTAAATTGGATTCGATTTATTTCTTTGACTCTTTCGAATTGCTTTCATTTGTTGTTTTTGTGCGCTCTTTCTCTCTATCTGTTACTCTTCATTTGTGTGCGATGCGTTTTTCTCCACCCTTCGACGTCCATTAGATTAAATTCTCATATAACAAATGTCTAACAATATTTGGCGCAACGTGCGAACGAAATGAACGAAGCATGCGAAGCATGAGGGAATAGCACACGTTTCTCTTTCTCTCTCTTGCTCGGTGTTTTGGCAGAAGTATGTTAAGTCGGTGTGTGTGTGTGTGCCAAACGTAAAACACAAGCCCAGCCAACAAATTTAAAGCATTGGAAGAGTGAAACTTTTTCACATAAATCTGTTAAAGTCAAAGTGGAATAAATTTATTGTAGATCTATGTGTGTGCGGAATTGCTTGTGTGCTGGTTCGGTGGTGGATGGTTTCCAAAACCTGAATACAAAACGCACACCTACAGAACAAAAAAATTTGGTGCGAGCAGGAAAAAGCGGAAATTTTTTGGTTTCAGCGCGTAGTGAAGCCTTGGTTTTTTTCCCTCTGTACCGAATATCCTTTTGTAGGTGTTTCACGTAGTGAAACGTGCATTCGAGAGAATCAACGTGCGCCTTCGTAGTTGTACGTGCACAAACAGCAAACCAGACCAAAGTCCCAAAACGAAAAATAAGAAGAAGTTAAGAGTGAACGAAAGACAGAGAGAGAGAAAAAAAATATATGAGAAAATCCAGGCACAACTGCATCTTGCTGAAAACGAAATATATTCACATTAAGAACGTTGGCAAACAAATGAATATTTTATTCAAACTTTGTGAATTTTTGCCGAGTTCAAGATGAATTCAAAGCGTGCGCGAGAATGAACGAGACGAAATGAAAGAAATTGTGATGGTCGTCCGATGAATGAAAAGAGAGCACAAGGAAATGGGAGTGAAAAAAGAAACGCATCTATCAGCGGAAGGAGCTTAATATTTTCGCCTCTTTTTCACCATTCTTTCACCTAAAAGTTGAAATTGCAATTTATTTTTTCTAACGACATCTGAGCACGAATTGAGTTACATGTCACGCAATAAAACGCTTAGAATCACATGCGAAAAATCCAGATGTTGCTTCCCTTCCCCGACCAAAAAGATGAGAAGAAAAAAAAGTTTTTGATCGCGCGCTCTCTCTGGATAAATCGTAATCAGCCACTGTTCCCGAGGTTCGATTCAATTTTTGGTCGAGGCCAAAAATTTGCGTAGATAGAGAGATTCCATCTTGCTGCGAAATGCTGAATTCGCGCGCCGCTTACAAAGTCTTGCTTTATGTGCTCACTTTATGTTTTTTTTTTGTCAATTTATGGATTCTTCAATTTCGTATGCATCGAAAAGTGAGCACATGGAATGGTTGCAGAGAAAGAGAGCGAGAGAAAAAAAAAAATTGAATAATAGCAGTAACAGGAAACAGAAAAAGAGCAACACAAACAACAAGAGTGAAACGAGAGAAAAAAAATAAAGGAAAAGAATTTCAAATCGAATCAGTGTTGCGATGGCTTTTTTTCTTCTTCGGATGCTCGCGCTGGCGAATATGTTCGATGAGAAAATCGCTAAAGTGCTCCAACTCCACAAATCTTTTGAATACATCAATGAAAAGTTTGTGTTGTATTCTTCGTTGTTTTTTGTTGTTGTTGTTGTTATTGTTGTATTATATTATTTTGCTCGTTGCTTGTTTCTTCATCTTTTTTTATTTCTCTACCCGTTCCATATTATACAGACACATTTCAATAGCAACTTAGCTCAGCGCATTTTCTATGCAGTCACAGTGATATATATTTTCAAATTTAAACTATGTTGTGCATGCAGTTTGAATAAAAAAAAATATGTGTACACAGAATGAAAAAACAACAACCGAAGAGAGAGAGGGAGCGAGTGAAATAAAAATGCAGATTCTAGCATAGAGGAAAGAAAAATCAACAAAACCGAAATATCGACACAGACACATAGATGCACACCGATACACCAAACATCCCGTAAGCGGAATGCATAAGAAGTAGTTTATAACAAACTGTTGGCACAAACAATGGCAGAGAGGAAGAAGCATCGCCCAACCGAAAGAGTAAGACAGAGAGAAAGAGAGGGAGAGCCAAAGCATCGACGTATTCTCGTCGCCAAAGAAAAATTGCTCATGAAAAACATGTAAAAAGTTCATCTATGAACTTTGCACAACTTCGAAGCAAATGCCGGAGCAAGCGAACGCGTGTTGGTGTTGTGTGCGATAGAATTCGCTATGGTTCTCAATTTAAAGTCGAGTTGCTTCGAGATTTGCATTTTACTTCAGCGTGAGTAAACGTCGAACATACGATTTAGTTTTCGAGATAAATCGAGTTTTGCGGTGCCGATAAATGGCTCGACCGTGTTTTTTTTTTGTTTGTTTGTGTGTGTTTGAGTCTCATTCTATTTCGGTTTTGTTCATTATTTTCGTCGCCCATTTCAGTTCATTTTGGAGTGTGCTAGTGTTTAACGCTCGTTCGTATTAATGTTTAACAGCCGAAATAAATACAAAGCCACAAAAGTTTGTTTTTTTTTCGGCCAAAGTGTGAGCGAGCGTGCCGGGTGCGCATCCGACCCAAAAATCTACCAAAAATTATATGTTTGGCTTTTCAAGATGTATTGAAGCGCATAATAAACGAAATAGAAAACAATTGTTTGTGTTGTAATAATAATTTTATGTTTTTCCGCTTGTTTTCGAAATTGGCAAATATTCCTGCATCAGGCAGGCTTCGGTTGCTTCAATTGCGGTTTCCCAGAATCAAGATGCTTGTTCGTCGAATTGCAATGCATTTTCATTGAATCCGAAAGTTTGAATTGGAAATCTCGGCTTTTGTTCTTGTACATTTGTCGGCATCAAGTTGCTGAGACTAGCACATCCAATGAGCAATTCAAGGATCTCACCATGTAAATCAAGCCGAGCAAAGTGAGAGGAAGAAAAAAACACACACACACGCAACCAAAATGAACTGACAAGTTTTGCAAAAGCAATAGCAAAATGAGCTCATGCCACTGGCATAACTGTTTTTGAGCACAGTAATGTATTGTATACAAAACTCAAAATTCTCCACATGGAAAAATATTCAAACGATTTTGGTTTGAAAACGATACATGGCATTTGCAAGTCGAAATGAAAACGAGTGCTTGTGAATGCTGAATCAGTTCGATGGCAAAGTGAAAGAGTTAAAAGCTTTCGGCTTGAAATATTTCGTCGCGAAAACGATCATCCGACTTCATTTCTTATGCATTGTTCATTCAAACTGACTTTGCCTGTCGTTGTCGCTAGGTTTTTTTTTTGTTGTGTGTTGCTGCTCCTTTCCGCTTTCTTCACGACTTTCTGATCCCTCTGTTACGTGAAATAGACACGTTGGCAATTCTTGGGTTTGGTTTTTTTTTCTCTATTTCTCTTCTTATTCCATCATTTCATTGCAAAATATACAGCGTAATTTTGAGACATACATGAATTTTAAATTGCGACATTTGAGCTCTCTGTGGAATCAGTTACCGAGTTGATAACAGCCATTTTGCCTTTTATTTACCCCCAATTGCATTTGTGAACATTTGAATTTGAAAGTCGTAAATGACAATAAAGAAAAAAACAACCGAGACAAAACGCGATGTAAAAAGGTAGCAAAAGTCGAATGAGCAATCAGCTAACGTTGATTTTATAGAGCTCATTCAGTGCCGTGTTTTGTCGTTTTTTTTTCTTCTAAACCAATGTTGCAATCATTGTCGCTAATAAGACTGTGCATATGTTCATGTTCAAGTGATTGAATTTTATGGACAAAATATTGAAAACAAATCGACAATGAATAGAATGTCACAATTTTGCATTTGCGATACAAAAACGACGATTCAAAAAGCATCATAAAGAAACGAATTGAGAAAATTTAGATGGTTTGTGACATGAACGGCGGTGTTTGCATTCAAAATCGATTCGTTTTGCTTCGAACTGTTCACAAATGGCTGTGTGCCGCATAAATTTGGCTAGGCAAAAGGAAAACATCATGGTATTGCCATGATAGCACAGCATATTCTTGTTCTTAATCGAAAAATTAGTACAACAAAACAGCCCACGGTATAATATAGTCCGCAGTGGGAAAAAAGGGTTTCGAGTAACGCACATTTAATTATAGCAAACCATAATTTTTCCGATGCCAACCAGTGAGAGAATGAGAGCGAGAAACTTCTGTGAATGAAATTAAATCCATCGGAACATAAGACATCGACCATGAAGCATGAATAAATTGTACGTGTCGCAGCTCGTTCACTTCAACTCATCGCGCATTTTTTGTCGGATCCGTTTCGAATAGTACCGAACAAAACCCAAAGTAGTACAGCTTAGGTGTTGGAAATTCTTCGATCCGACAACCGATTTCAATGACACGCGGGACGACACACGCATCAAAATCAAAGGCAACAAACAAACCCGTCCATTTAATGGTGGAAAAATAAGTTTATGGTTTGTCGCGCACTTGCGGATTATTAATTATCCAATAAAATATCAAAGAAAAAGCAATTAAAGAATATATTTTGAAGGACTGAGGAAGGCACGCACCACCATATTTTTGGTGTGGTCTTCATAAATTCGTAAGATGGCACAAAACACACGGAGAATGCGGCCTGCCATTGGTTGCTGCTGTGGCGGCTGTTGTTGGGCCTCAGTGGTACTGTACATGTGCGACTATGCGTGTTAATTTTAATTGCACATATTTTCGTCTGCTCCTCGCTCTTACCCATTTTCATCCGAAAATATTTTGTGTAGGCTGTTCGGTTGCCACCATCACTCTGTCTCTATGCTTCATTTCTCATCCCTTTTCCAAAACAAATATTTGAAGATTTTGTTGTGTGCACCATCATCACCAGAAAACTTCAACATTTCTTCGATTTTGCGACGAAAGAAAATGCCAGCCATTCGCATTGTGCAAAGAAAATGAAAATTTATAATCAAAATATATTTATTATGGCACTGGCATCAGTTGATGGTGATTTCAATGCGAAACGAATTTCCACCACTGCCGAAATAATAAGTTGAACGCATCATTTCATAATTATTCTAATGAAATGAATATTAAGAAAGTAGCCATCCCATTCCAGTGTTCGGTATTTGAAAGAAAACATGAAATTTTTCGTCGGAAATCTCCGCAAATTGCAATTCAAGCACTCAAGTGTTTTTTCTTATGAATTTCAAGAATGCTGAACACTGGACGCTTGTAAAATTCTATGATGGAATTAAGTTGGAACTTCATTGGGACGGGGAAAAAAATAAAATTAAGCCACAAATCTTTCCATTGCCTTTTGTTTTGAATGTTTGTTTGGAAATTTATTTTTAACAGCCCATCATTTCCATTTTGCTTGGGTTGGCACTTCTTTTTTATTCTCATTCTGATTCCATTCTATTCTCTATTCGAATAGTTTTTGATAGCACACCATTTTTTTTTCTTCTCTCCATTTGCAACGAATGAAAAAGAGAAAAACCCTAGTTTATTTATGTGTTTTGAAGATAAATCTCTCTGGTCGTACTGTCATTGTCACTGAACCGAGCAAGAAAATATGGAAAAAGGGTTCTCATATGAATTTAACTGCTCGCTTCGCAATGTTCATTTGAGAGTTTCGTTTTGAATTCGTAACAACATTCTAAGCTTGAATCATTCCACTTGAATTAGATGAGGTTGAATGAAAAACGACTAACAACAACAAATTGGGCATTTGGATACACAATTCCAGTTTTGTATCTTCACACTTTCGATTTTCTAATTATAACAAAATTAAGAAAACGAAATGGTTGAATTGTTCAATATGCCATCGCAATAATGGGTGTTGTTAAACCTTGAACGCTTACTATTTTCATTCGGTGAATGTTGATCCACCCGAACACAAATATGTGCCTTCTGATAAGTTCGTGAGCATTTCTCTATCTCATGTATTATAAATGGTCCATGCGCCTACATAAATCTTCAGCAAATAAACTTATTAAATTTTTAGGGCTTGAAAATGAGGAATTTTCGTCGAATCGAATCGTCTTTCAGTCATATCAGAAAATTGTTGCACGTTTATTGAGTCGACAAGACAAACTCATATCGGATAGGAAAATATTCGGCCTCAAAACGCCCCTTCATTTCCAAAGTCATATGGCAAAATGAAAATGAAATGTGCCAGCAATAAAAACTATTCCGTACGTGATGAATGGCATTCATTCAGTGTCAATTTTCGCATTTGAAATCCGTCCAAAATGTACTGCCAAATGGCTGTTATTCGACGAAATACACGGTGAATTCGATTTTTGTGTTTGTGTGTATTCGAGTGTGCCTCCACCTCTGCGTTGATAAAATCGTGGCTCGGTTGTGTCCCTTATGCAGTGTTGCTTATCTGTGTTTATGTTGCTTGTGGCGCATATGGTTTGTTCAAATAAAATAAATGAAATTTCATATTGAGGAACCAATCGAAAAATCGGTTTTTAAAACCTTTATGTACGCACACCGTAAAAGTCTGGTATAATATTCACCGTCCGCCCGCACGTTTTCCATGTTTCATGCCTCTCTCTTTCTCGTTCAGTTTTCGCAAACGCAAACAACAAACAACTCGGTTGTTTGTAAAACGTTGAACGTGGTTTGTGTTCTATCTACTCTATCGTCGTAAATTTTTCATGAAATTGCTTAGTTTTTTTTTTCTCGTGCATGCACCGTGTACCGTTTTGTCGAGTGATGGGTCGGCTTTTGGCATGGTAGTCGGGAGATGCTTTTTTTTCTGTCAGAGTCGTGCTCTTTTTTTGATATCGATGATGTGTCACACACGCACTATTCAGGATGTATAAATTTATAAAACGATGCACGGGAAAAAAACAAACAGCAAACACTTATGCCGGGATGAAATTGGGCGCAAAAAAAAGCAGTGAGCCAAGCAGAAATGTAATGGATTTTAAATGTGACGTGTTATGACTATTTTATTGGCGATTTTTCATCTTGGCTTCATGAAATATACATTTTTTGCAGCTCCCTTTGGTTTTCCAAATGAAATTTCCCTTTGCCAAATTTTTCGATTTGAGGCTGAGACTTCTGCTTTGTCTCACTTCATGTAGTCCATCTCGAATTTTTAAATCTTTTATTTACTATTCTCTAATGCCACGCAACTGATCCGATTTCCGGAGGATATTTGCGCAATTTTTTTCTACGATTGCCATCGATCGCATTGACTTGAACACACAGAAAAAAGAACAATTGTAGATGACATAATAATGCCGAATAAATTTCATGCAACCCAACGGACTGCTGACAAAGTGCAAAATGACGAGCGCACAGGACACGGGACAGGATGAGCAAAAATCGAATTTAAATCCATTTTTAAAGCACATTTTTATTCTACGACCTTTCAATGAGCAGCATGACGGCTTTAACAGAATCCACGCATTTGGTCGAGGATTCATTTTGTGTGTGTTTTTTTTTCTCATTCAAACGAGAGAAGAGAAAAAAGAACAGAGTATAAAATTGCAGCCATTGGTTGAAAATAAACAATCAAAAAAGGGACAATCGAATGTCAGGAAATTAATGAAACCAAAATGATGCGTTTGGTCGGCAATAAAAATTGCATCCATAGTTCATTTAATCAAAGTTTGTGTCGGTTGTGTGGGTTTTTTTTCCATTGGCATCATGGACGCATCGAATTGTGCCGCAGCCAATCATATTGAAAAAATCATGATTTATGAAGAGAATTTTGATTTCACATTAATTTGGTCACAAAATGTTGGTGCGTAAGAAGATAATATTTTAAATTAAAAAAATTTGGTATTTTTGATCGATTGAAAAGATTCATCCGATTTTATTTTTTGTGTTCATCTTTGAAAAGGCTGAGAATAAATTAACTCGTTAAAATGAACGTTTCAAAAGATACGGATCGGTATTGACCAATGCGACAGCCGAGTTTATCAGATTTCAACGTGACCTCCAGACATACAAATAAAGCAGTTTTCGTTTAAAAAAATAAAATACAATTTTGTTGACATAGTGCTTTCTCCGTCGTCGACCTCTTTTAACAGTATATTCTTTAGTGTACAACTGAAATTGGTTTCACCAAGAAACATCGCATTAGCAAATACTGCGTCAAACATTGGATTTGTGGTCTGAAACTAAGCCGCTTTTTTTCATTTTCTCTCTCGGTCTATTTCAAAACGAAGAAAGATTAGATATTTCAAGTTGAAATTGTCATCAACATTTGGCGCAATGCGTGTTTTACTATCCTTTTATACATTGCCGCCACATCGTATTATCTTGAACTGAATGGAAGAAAATAAACAAAAAAAATCAAAAACATGTAACAAGCAAACGGCAAACGCAGATAAAATGGACGTTGAAATGCTGCACATATTTTTCTTATTTATCACTTGAGCAGACGAACATGATGTTTTAGAGTATCGCAACGAATATGTGAACATCCATGGGAATATATTTCAGAGATAAGTGCCTACAAATAATACAAATCGATTTGATTCAACGAATTTCGAATAGACGAATCAATGGCAATGTAGAAAATACGAACTCCAATACGATGTGAAGAGTCTCAAGAAGAGAGAAATGTTGTTATGATCGTGAGCGTAGAAAAAAAAAGTGTAACGTGGAACATTTTATTGCATTGAAACACATTCGAGGTAAACGAGCGAAGGTGTGCCCGAAAGTAGATTTGCGCCATCTCTTTAAGAAAAATACATTTCTTATTCACAAGTGTTTTTATTCAAAACGCCAGTTTAATGCAATGGTCTATGAATGAATTTAGTTCTCATTGTGTTGAACATTGAAGAGTGCGAGACATCGATTTTGAAGAACATCCACTTAATTATCTAAAATAAACCATTTGTTACGGAATGTGAAGCATAAAACTACGAAAAACTCAAAATTTATCTCATAGGATTGGATAAGGCAATTTTGGCAAGGAAACATTGAGCTATTGATAAATGCAAGATGGGCGACCGAGTAAAAGGCGTATAAAAATGGCGCTGCTGTGAGCAATGATATAACTCAGAAGCTTCAATGGTGAATGACAATATTCATTTCTTTACCATTTTTTTTTTTTTATTTTACTATCAAATGTTATTTTGGCATTGTGAGTCTATAGACTTCGTATGTTATGCGTACATGCAGTGAGTGAGCGAGTGAATGATGCTTCTTATGTAATAATATTAAGAGGATATTGACTTGGTAGCAAACGAAAAAAAGTCTGCGTAAAAAATCCATCTCTACTACCCGATTTCATTCTGTCACCAATTCGGTTGGAATAGTAGACATTTTCGATTGTATCAGAACAACACTAAATTATCCATGCCATGAAAAACCACATAAAATGTGTCTAGTAAAAGTATTATTTCCATTGGTGGTGGTGGTGTTTTGGATTTGGTATCTGCAATGGTTAAGACATATGTGTGTCTATTTGTCAGAAAATTTATGTCGATTTTAATGGACGGAATCAACGCCATTGAAACAACCTCTTGAACAAACAAAAAAAAAAGCGAAAGAGCCTCTTTTGAGAATTCTCTTCAGCAATTCAATGTGTCCATTTGAATCGTCTGCTTTTTCACATATTTGGCAAAGAATATCTACACTCACTTACACACACAAAAAAAAATGCTTTTAACTTTTGATTTATATGTGCGAGAGAGTGAGTCTCATTACATAAAAACAACATGTTCTTTTTGCCAGTGAACCAGACACATAGCCACAATGAATGAGGATTTTTCCGCCGTTTTTCCATTTAAAGTAAGCGAGAAAAAAAAACCAGTACGAAATGCTTTTCAATTCATATGAAATGTTTTTCCATTTTGACTACTCGTTTTTAATTGTGAATCAATGGCGATGAGAGACGAGGCTGAATCGTTTTGACTGTCTCTTTTATGCCTGTTTGCGGTCTTCTATTGCCGTTTTATGTATGAATATTTGGATTTCCGCTGTTCTTTTCCATGTGAATAACAAGACAGTTTTTCTGCGATTGAGTCATCGAAGCGGCAACATTAAAACTGGTACCGAAAGAAGCACACGGGAACAGCAAATAACGGGCAATCGCACGCGAATGAAGGCACAAATAAAGATATATTCGAAAGAAGATCGAGGAAGAGAAAGAGGAAAAAACGGCACAAACAAAACAAAATGTCTGGTATTTGAATATTAAGTTATTAAATGAAAATAAAGAAGAAACAAAACAAAAAAAAAAAACAATATTCGAATTCGACGACATGGCTGTAGCGAAACGGCCATTAATTAATCGACGATCAGCGATCAAGTCCGAATGACCTGCAGCAAACGTTTCCTCAATTCTTGTACGCTCACCCGCTCAGTTTCACTGAATCGAAATGAGAAGAACATACAAAGACGGTCAATGTGGTATTTGAATTTGTCTTCGCTTTTATTTATTTCGGAGTAGTCAAATCGTGCGCCGAAAATTCAGTCATCAGATTATGTAAATTCTTCGGTTTTTTTTTTGTTTTTTTTTTCTCTCGTTTTTTGGTTAAAAGTTAATAAAGACATAAATCACGGAAAATTTATAGCAAGAAATTCACGCGTTAGTTCATTTTATCCGGTTTTATGTGCTCTTTTGCTGACGATGATTGTGTGTGTGTGTGTGCGAGTATATGAATCTCGTGTATGAAACTTTGGATTTCAACGAAATCAAAACAAATTAATCTGGCTAAAACCATTTGCTGGTTCAGTAATAATAAAGTTTTCTTGCAACCATACATTAGGTGCTACGATGCATTTTTACGCTAAAGATTCTTTAGTGAAGAATCAACATAATAAAAAAGAAACTTTAAGCACAATCCGGCCTTTTTTTCAAATCTATCGAACTAGACGGGCAAGTAATTCCTGATGAAAAAATAAACTCATGCAATAGAGTTTACCGAAACGAAAAGTTATGAGAAACAAAAGTTGGGTTGAAATACAATTATTAAAATTAAAGGTTGGAACAAGATTTGAGAGCTATTATGCGGTTGTATTCAATGGTCCGACTAAAAGTTTCAATAAAATGAAGATCCAACAGTACAACCATTGATGATGTGCAGTGCATAAATTTCAATGAATTTCAAAGCAATATAAAATCTGCATAAAAGCCTTTTATTTGAAGGCGTCAATTACGAAATTGAAGACCCTTTTACAAATAGAAGGTTTTGAAATGAAAATGGAATGGCATGGAATTGAATTCAGTTTGAAGAATATTTCAAATCAATTCATTCAATCAACACATGTGTTGTTTAATGCACAGAATCAATGAAACCGAAACAAATATGTAAATTCAAAAGAGTACCAAATTGTTGAATCCTGTTTGAAACGTGTCTCGCTGGGAGTTTTCCATTTACCGATCGAGCGGCTAGATTCTAGCCATTTTGTAGTTACATTCCATTTGCGAAGTTCTTTTAGTTTAATGCAAAATACCTGTTATGCGTTGTAACATCGAAAAAAAAACCAATGAACCGTCGAATCGTTTACTCACCTAAAAAAAATTGAAAGAGAGAAAAAAAGGGAGAAATTGAATATTTTTTTTACATTTGGATATAATTTGATACGAAAAGAATAACAACAAAAAAACACTGACATTTAAATGGAAAACTAAAAGTTCAAGCATTTCACTACACATAAAATTGAATATAACAAGTTAATAAGCGGAAATTTATGGCACGCGGTGCATTCGGTGCATATTTCCATGTGACTTTCCATATCCATATCACACATGCATTAGTAATGACACTAGCAATAAATACGCTACAATTAACAATTCATGCAGTCCAATTGTTGTTGGATTTGCGCCTTTTGTACGAGGGGCCACATGCGTTCGCTTGCGATCAAAACACACACACAAACACCACAAGCATATTAATAAAGCGCTTGCTGCGTAGTTTTTCTGCTCTCATTCCCGACTTATAAATAAAAATTTATGCCCATGTCTGAATATATATATATTCTATGCCAAAATGTATGCGAATGAATCGTATTTTCGAATATTTTGGCTGTGTGGCTACAACGCAGCACAAAACGCGGGCACAGACAACGGCAACATAAAGTTATAATTCGCGAGAGCATTAAAGCATGTGCCGCTATTTGCCAGCATTAATAACGCAAATCAATACCAAACGATTTTAATGTGTTTCGCGATGAACTGCAAAATATGAGATAGATACGGTTTGTGTGCAAGTGCACCCAAAAAAAAACACGAGCAAACGGGCGCGTGACGCTCACCATCGCGCATTTAATGCTATGTATTTGTTATCACATTATTCCATACCGAGTTATAAATTATGTAATTTAAGCGGCTAGAGTGCGAGTGCCGAATGGTGTGAGTGGCTATGAGTGAGAGAGAAAGAGAGCCAGCGAACGAATGTGGCTCATAAGCCAAGCTCTATAATTCGTACGTTTGCGGTTGCAAATTCATGAATATATAGATTTGTTGGAAAAATTTGACATTGGAACTGATTCAGTGGCCAACTTGTGCAACCGAATTGAATATTTATAAAAATGTTCGAGCCTCATTGAAAGCGCAGCACGTTTCACTTTGGATTTGCCTTTAAAATGCCGCCTCGGTTTTGGCTATGACTTCAAAAATTCAACATTGAACACTACTTCTGTGCTACAGCTGCAACCGGTCATGCCCGGGCCCAGACTAAATCCGAGTCTAGAGATTGCAAGATCTAACAGTGCCGTTCTCATGTGCAAATCAAAACTAACGGACAATCTGATCATAATTCATAAAGTTCAATTGAAAAATACGAGCTCACCGTACAGCTACACACCGGGCACAAAGTAAACAAATTTACGGTCTTTTTGAAGCGCACCGAAATTTCTTTGAAATTCGATTCGCTTACCATTCACCAGGTTTGTACACGCACTTGTCTTTTTAGCAAACAACTTCATTTGTTTTTTGGTGCGTTTATTTGTTTATTTACATCAATGCTGTCTTCCTGTATTTTTCAACCTTTGCTTTGTTTATGTTTGATTTTTTTTTTCAAATGGAAACTTTTTCTTTGTTCCAAAGAAATGCTTCTATTTGTTCTAGTTTGCGAAAAAAAGCATATAAAATGTGCCATTGCGTACGTAAAATATGAAATATTAAATGAAAATCTTTTGATTTCACTCAGCATGCAAAAACATCCTCACATTCACCGACCAATTCGACTTGCCAAAAAAAATTGCACCATTTTCACATTGCACAGTGTGTGCGAAACGCACAAAAGAATCTGTAGCAACATTTTGCAACAACAACAACAAAATCGGTTCATATTTTATGGTTTGTTTATGATGTTCCCTGTCATTTTATTGTTCTAAATTTTTAACTTTCTTTTTTTGTTTGTTAATTGTGTCACACAATTTGTGTGTGCGTGTGCATTTCCCTGGCTCTGTGTCTCTGGCTGTGGCCATTGTTATTATGCAATCACTTCGTGGTACATTCACAACGACACACACACAAAACCAAATTCGGACTTGTTTCTATGTCATTGGAAAACAATAGATTCGAACACAAAACGGAAGGAGATAAAAAAGAAATCGATGCAAAATAATATTCATGCAAAACATAACAGTGACTCACTGGTGAGCCGTTAGAATAGCATTTTGTTTCGGACAAATGAAAAGAATATGCAATATTTTTCCTTTTAAAAAACAAAACAGGTAGCTGTCGCAATTCACCTTTCTAAGCCTATTCACATTCAAAAACAAACAAACATGAAAGGTGGACGAGAGTAACTGAAAATACTAGCAAACATTGCCGAACGAGCAAATCATATGGAGCAATTTTTCTTTTGAAATTTGTCACAAATATACAACATTCATATCTTTTTCATATTTTTTTTTAGATTAGCAAACAAGTTTTATTATTTTATGGTCTTTGCCAATTTATTCATTTCGAAGTATTTGTTTTGAGTTTTTGGAAAAGAAAACAAACAAATTCCAAAGTGAGAGATTCTTTTTTAGGTAAAAAAAAAAATAAATCTCGGAGGCGATTTTATGACTCCGTACAAATTATTTGAAACAATACATTCTTTTTACAGATAAAAGCTATATTTCAGAGTCCATCATTTTAATATGCACCACAAACCCCACCACAGTCAAGATTCCTTTGTGTAAACATCAAAAAAATTAACTTGGAATATTAAATGCTTGTTCAATATTCAATGTTATTCGAAAATATCGACAAAAAAATTGGTATTGATTTGAGTTCAATGCACCAAAATGAGACGAAATTGATGGTTCGCAGCAAATAATTGCATCCAAATACATTAATACATCATCAGAATGCACCTGAGGTAAACATTAATACATTATTATAAATGAATTTACATGGAACATGCGTCTGATGCGAACGCAAACTCACCGAAATGTTACGAAATGGTGAAAATGGTCCAAAAAGAATGATTTAAAAAAGTGACCAACCAAGTTTTATACGCGAAAAAGTTCTGTTACCACAGCGATTTTGACAGAAAGGTGGAATTCGAAAAGAATGTAAAATTCAATGGATGTTTTTGTTTTCTTTCAACTTAAGCATAAAAACCAAAACTTGTTTCTCCATTTAAGAAAAACAACATCGAGTGCTTTAAATGTTATAAATATTTTGTTGTAGCATGGCCATTTTGCAATGTTATCGACGAATGCCGGTGCGGTTCGTGTATGCATAAAAATGGGAAAATTCGATTTGATCACAACCACAAAAATTTATTCGACATTTCGAACACGTTGCATTTTTTGTGTCTTCCCTCCTCTATCTCTCGCTCTCTCTCTCTCTCTCACTCTCTTCCAATTGCAATTTAGATAAATTGAACAAAAATGACAACGAAATGAATAATGGAGAAGTAAAGAGAACACGAACAAAAATATATTACTTGCTCCACCACACAATGGCAAGACATGCGCGACGAGCACCAGCAAAGGCAGCAGCAGCAAGAGAAAACAAAAATGTTGAGCGAAAAAAACGTAAATGAAAATGCATATCAAGAGCAAACCGAATGACCAACACATGAAATAAGCTGTTTTTTTTTTCGTCCATAAAAATGCGTGGCAGTTTTTATCGGGTTCGAGAACTTGTTTGGCTTTTCATTGTATAGAGATTGAAGGAAAAAGTTTTGCTTGCCAACCACAAATGGTTGGACGCGGTTGCTTTTTTTTTGTTTCGCTTATTGGCTCGACCAATTTTAAGAACGTACAGAGTACGATAACTCAACGAAATTCTATCACGCAAATGAAATATTTAATCGCGTCTCATTTTTGCGCCCGTTCGTTGCATTTTTAAACGTATCTGCGCGATCTTTTAATGAACACTTTCTGTTCGCATTTTGTATTTATCCTGAAACCACTTGAACCGAGATTGAAATCGATGTACATGCGAAACGAATGTTTCGAACGAAATCAGAGAAATGCTCTAATTAAAACGGCATATAATACATCAAATGAAAATTAAAACGATTTCCAGAGCGAAGTTTTTGAAACTTCGAGTGAATTCTTTGATTGCGTATTGGATTGTTCAAAGCAGTGTGGTTTGTGTGCAGTAAATTGTACAATAAATGTTTTATTCCAATGATGTTGATTTTTAAAAGCCATGAAAAGCGTTGAAATTCAAAAAAATGTCTCCCATCGCACTTATGGTTGCTGTTTCGCCAAACAGCCGTTTATTCAAGATGGAAAGATTGATATCGCGCCCCCAGTGCAATAGTGACTCGACAAACATTCTCCATTGTATTTTGTATTTCATTTTGACTATTGTTCTATTTGCCTTTAAAAATAGTTGAAACTTCTAGAAGTGTGCACTGTGTTAACTAGAAAAAGTGTGCGGCGCAATGACAAGACGACAAACAAGAAGAACCATGGACAAAAAGAATGCACCAAATGAACAGAAATGCATAATAAATGAATTTGATTTGCATTCGCCGCGTTCGGTTTTTTCTTCTCATTCTTTGTTCGTCTCCTCTCTCTCTCTTGGCGGTGAGTGTGTGTGTGTGTGTGCCATTTGGATTTGCAATAGGCCAAAAAGGATGAAACAGCGCGAAGGAAAGAAGATAACGTCGCCCCGGTTCGTATGGGGCCGAATTGGCGAACGGTCTTCGGCCAACATGACGTGAATGAAAGAAGTAAACAAACGTTTTCCGAATAGCAACGACAACAGCGTAAATATGTAGCTGAAGAATGAAAAAAAATACACACTTTAAAATAGTTTGCTGGACAATTTTTTTCCCGTTCATTCGTTGGTTCGTTTGCTTTTTGTCGATCATTCTTTCCTTCCCTGTCTCTTTTTTTTGGGCTCTCTGCATTTACCACGAGTGCTTGTACTTTTTCCCAGCACGAAACACTTATCTTTGTTTGTGTGCGAAGAGAGAGAAAGACACACACACACACACACAAACACTCACAAAAGCCGAAGCATTTTTCGTTCTTGTTGCCCGAGTGTCGAGTGTATGTGTGCGGCTGACATGTTTCGTGTGCAAAATGCTTGAGCCGAACAGAAATGTTTGTTTAAGTACTTTATTCGGTTCGATTTCGCTGGTTTGCGTTTTCTTGTGATTTGAAACTGTTATTGTGCTCTGTTGTTGCTGTTTTGCCGTTGCCGTTGTTGCCGCTCTCTCTTGCCGTCATCTTACGGGCAAACAGCAATGTCTTTCGTGTATTTTTGTGGAGCGTATGTTTTGGTTTCCTTTTTAAGCCATTTTAATTTATTCGCGTTCATTAAAGGCATAAATAAAGGTTCATGTAGTCGAGTTTTTGTTGTTGTTGTTGTTATTTTTCGCGTTTTCAATTTTTCTTTAATTCTCAACGCCGCTTGTTGTTCAACTTCTTTTTTCCCCTTGCACTTCATCGTTTGTTGATGTTGTTGTTGCTGTTTTTTTTTCATTTTTGGCGTTGCCGTTGCTGCTGCTGCCCATTTCTTAAACGTTTTTCTAATTCTGTTTGCATTTCCATACGCGACCAAACCAGCGTATGTTTATAAGTTTATCAATAAATGCAAAAAGTGCTCACTTTATTTATTCGCATAAACGTTTGCATGTTGATGTTAATGTGTGAATGTAATTCTTTGGTTGCAATTTTTTTTCGGTGTTGTTGTTTTTCATTTGCTCTCTTTCTCTTTTTACAAGAGACTTGCAGCAACTATCAGACGAAAGCATGCACTCACTCACACACACACACAATAACACAAAAACACACGACAAAAACGAGCGTCTGAAAAACAACAACAGTCATACATTTGAGGAAAAGAGCCACAATTCACCCGTGTACTTTGAATGACTGACTGCGTGTGTTTTTCTTGTTGGACTGTTTTCTTTTTTTTTATTTTTTTGTTGGTTTTGTTTGTTTGCATTTTTCACCTAAAACTATTTTTCTCGTGGAGCCGAAAAAAAACCATACATATTTGTTGTGGCACAGCCAACGCAAAAATCTTGACTCTCCATGCCGTTTTTCGCTCTCATGCCAAAAAAAAACAACGTAAAATCGCAAACAAAAAAAAGTTTACATAAAACGAAAAACAGTGATGTCGAAACACAAACAGACCATGATGCCGGGATTGTACATGCATTTCCATTTTATGCAATCGCATAAAGGCTTGCTTTTAAATAATGAAATGATAACAGTAATTGGCTATGCATCTTCTTCATTTGCTCGGCACAAGATTCATTTCCATTTGCAGCGAACGGCACACATCGTGTTGCCCATAAATATGCAAGTGATCAAAGAGTTGGGCTCCAGAAGTCTCCCCCAAAACTCAAGGTATATCAGGGCATCGAGCAGCAAATTAAAAGGATTTGTTTTTTTTTTTCAATCGTACGAGAGAAAAACCGAGAGTCGGAGCACGGAATAGATAGAAGGCGGAACGACAATCAAATAAAACACGTTAACATTAAAAATTAAGTGAAAAGGCCGATTCAAATCGTCTCGAGCTGTGTGTGTGTCTGTTTTTGCTTTCTGTGTTCCAATGCTTCATTCTCCTTGTTTTCGACCGTGGCACTGTCGGTTTTTTGTTTATTGGCCTAAACCATACGGCAGCCATTTGCAAACTCACGACGATTGAGCGAAAAGAAGCTTTATGGTATGAAACACATCATTAAATATAAAAATTCTTAAAATGGAATTTTAAATCATTACGCGAGAGAGTGCACATTGCAACATACACACACACAAAAAAAAACCATATGGAAGTTGCATTGAGCTCAAAGAAAACAGAAGAGAAGAAAAAAAAGGCCAAGCAGCACATAACAAAGCATTCAACAGCCACCAAAGCGATTGCTTTGTTATTTTTGTCCATCTTCTCGGTGACTCGGTGCGGTTTTATCATTCGGGCCCTTTTATTCGTTCATTATAGCAATACTTTTTTTTTGTGGCCTTATTTTCTGCCGTTTTCTCTTCGTCGTGTCTTCCGCAATCGCACTGAATAAAAACCAAACCAACGAATATATTCGCATTCCAAATGAAAACAATGAAATGCACCAAAAACTATCTCTCTTTTTTTGTTGTTCTGGTTTGACTTGTGCAAGTTGCAACTTGAAATGCTCAGTGCCACGATGTGGACGGTCTGCACTACACAAGTGTTTGTGCCACATACTATGCTGATGATGAACAGCAAGAGAATGAAAAAAAAATACGCCAAAGACGACGAGCATAACGTGTAGCTACGAAACAATGCGAAATGATAGCAGCCACGATCGTTGTCTGCTCTCGCTTGTGTGTGTGTTTATCACAATTCTAATTAAACAAAACAAACAACGCAAATTAATAAATTATTGAAACACGTGCTTTACAACGCATAGACTGCGTTGAACCTGAGTTTCATAGCGAAAAAATGTTTTCATTATGAAAATTGTATATTATGTAAATGGTGTTTTGTTTGTGTGTGTGTGTGTTTGCTTGGATTTCTTTTGCTCGTTAACATTATTCGCCAATTCCGTTCCTATTATTTTACTTGTGCCACTGTTCGCTTGATGAATTGCCGCCATTTTGATATACACACGGATACACATATCAAATGTACACATTTCACAAAAGTTATTCAATTCTCTCTCTCTGTGTATATTTTTTGTGTGTTAATTTAAAGGTCATCGAATTTCAGTTTTGATTTAAATTGCGCTCATAATCGTATTAAACTTGAGCAAATAATTAATTATATTTTTTCCCCCCATTTCAGTTCGAGAGAGCGAAAAATACACGGGGCTTTAAAAAATAAACAAGTAGCTGTAGAAGTTTTATGTGTGCAATAAATTCCATTTAATTATATAGATAAAGGCTGCAATGAGCATGAAATGCGCGCAGTTGGTTAAAAATGCCAAAGGCGAAAATTGCCGTAAAAAAGCTACAGTAAATGTTTAAAATAAATCTTCAACGAATCGATCAAATTCCAGAGCTCGACAACCAGCTCATTTCTAATGTGTTTTTTTTTCATGTTGTGCGAAGAAGAAAAAATGAGTGCATATTTTTGAAGCCTTTATTTGGTGCTGCCATTTCTGCCATTTTCTTGAAAATATTTCAATAAAGTGGCGAGATTTTTTTTTTCTTTCTTTTGCTTTGAAAAATTTCAATCGAAATCCAGTTCGATTCGAACAGAGAGACGGCAAGAGCGGAGGGAATTGTGTTTACCAAACATTGTTTGCGTTCACGTGACGTTGAATTGGCAATAACGGCCGATTTTTAAAGTCGATATTTTCAAGAAAATCGATTAGAAAATAAAGGGAAAAAACTAACAGCTCATAAATTGTGGCGCGATAGTGTGTGTGTTCATTGTAGCATTGCACACGGTGCGGGGAGCTTCAATGGGATTCGCTTTATCATTCTTATTCAGTGGATTGTCATATTTTGTGCCATTGTTCTCTTCACTTCGAGAAAGAAAGAGAGAGAGAGCGAAAGGAAAAGAAAATAAACGATTGCATTGAATTCAAAAATGGTCCGAAATGTGTAGTTCAATAAGAGCAGTGCATTGAACAGTAAATTAAATTGCCGACAGTAATGCGAAAGGAGTAAATCGCGACCGAGTGCGCACATGAAGTGTGTATTATGAATAAAATAGGGAGTGTGACCAAATGCACAAATATTAACGAATATAATAAAAAAAAAATATGGCGATAAGCTGTGAATTCGAATACAATGTTGCAGCAAAATATTGATTTTTCTTTTTATTTAAGAAGTGGCCGAAACCTGTGCCCGTTGAACAGAGTGAAAAAAAATGGCATGTCTAATTTAAAATACATTCGATGAAAAGAGAAAGAGCGAGAGACAGAAAAAAATATATAACAAAGTGCAGCGGTATGGAGTTTTATCATTTTCTTGATCGCGTCCAGGATTCGCGCTGGTGTTTTTACAATGTCTCTGCCAGTTTTTGTGTGTGATCCATCGTACGATTGAGTGTTTCAGCACTGATGCAGGCGATCTTTGACTTGGAACTGGCCTTATTGCTTGCTTTGCTATTTTCGAGCATGCCAATATACGGTTTGTGGCCGCTATGCTGTTTCTACCGCCGTCGCTGCTGCTGCTGTAGCTGCTGTTGCTGCTGTAGCTACCTTTTATTTATTTATTTATGTACCCTTTTTTGTCGCACGAACTGGTTTTTATAATTGGTTGCATTTATGTGGTGAAACTTTGCGGAAAAGTCGCTGTCGCTGATTCTTCGTGCCTTGTTCAGTTCTTTTGGTTTGTGCCGTGTGTGTGTGTGTGTGTGTGTGTGCTGTTGCTGTTATTTTTTGTACATCGTTTCGATTCATCCTGTTTCGTTTTGCATTGTATGGGCCAAAACCGAGATAACCTTACGGAGTCCGAAGTCTTTTTCGTTTGTTTGTATGCGCGCACACCGTGTTTATGGGAAGTTTTTGGCCTTTGTTACTACGATCAAATGTTCAAAAGGCATTTTGAATTCTTTTGGTCTGGCTGTTTTTTGTTGTTGTTGTTATTGCTTGCCATGCACTTTCGAGAGCGCATTTTTTTTCTCATTCTCGATTCCGATATACAAAGATTCGGTGCAATGAACACACGGTTACGTGCACATGCATTGAATTCAATACATAATTTGAATCACGTTCGGTTTGATATTCAATTACATTGTTTTCATATATAGAGACATGAAAATGATGTGAACTCTTTCGATTTACTATCGCAAAAACGATATTCGAAAAAGCCGAGCAAAGTCACTTAGCTATGGCTGTGGCTGTGGCAAGTCAACATCAAACAATTTTAACAAGAATCCCAAACGACAATGGAAACCATTCGATTTGAACATATTTTGTTGTTGTTGTTGCTGATTTTCGTATGCAGAAAGACAAAAATCTTCGAATGAAAGAAGTAGATGAAAAAAAGGCTCTTTTGTATATCCATTGTTTTTCTTCTCAGCACAACGACACACAAAAAAAAACAAGACAAACAAACGAATCACAATTTTTACCCAGCAAACAAATTAAAGATTTGCCTTATCAAAGCATCACGAAAAGAACACAAATCGAAAGAAAACCATTCGCTGTTGCTGCTTTTGTTTTTGGTCGAAGAGAAGAAAAAAAAAAGCGAAATGAACCTTAAGGGCCGCATGGATTTGCATGAACAAAACCACAGAAATACGGACAAAAGCACATAAAATAATAAATAAATGTAAATAGAACAAATTGAAGGTAATTTTTATTGGTTTTCAATATTTTATGAGCTCGAAACTGAGAGAGTCTTCGTTTTAACACTTAATATTGAGAAGAAGAATTGGTCGGAGACTCACTGCGAGTGCAACTGGAGAAAAATTATGAGGGTAGAGAATTATTTATTTAATTTTGGTGTTTTCGATTTTATGTTTGTGTGTGAGTTTGTGTCGGGTGTTGTTGTTGTTTGCCATCTTTCGCGGTTTTTCCATTCATTTGAAATATCTGAATGACACTGAGACAAGCATCAACATCATAAATATGCACAAGACTGCCGCCGCTATTGTTTCATTCGTGTGCCGAACGTGTTGCCTCAACTCAATAAAAAAAAAATAATTGCATTGAGAGTCTTGAATTGAAATTTCATCGCTTTTTATGATCATCGTGCGATTTTATTCCAGCTGGTCTTTGTTAAAGTGTGAATTCAACCGAAAAAAAATCCAACTTTAAGAAAAAAATGCTTCAGTTTCGGTTGGAAAAATGCAAAAATTTCCTTTTCTGAAGAAAAAGTACTGAGTTTCAAATTACCTTGAATGAGGATTGAAGCATTCGAAACGAGGCTTTTCATTTAATTTATGTGTTTATAATAATGTCGATTTAATGAAAATCGTTGATTCATTAAAATAATAAATCGCCTTAATTGCAATAAAAAGACTGAGCAAACTAAAGCAACCGAGCATCTTCAATGTGCCAAGGAGCTAGGCTTTTATTAATCTGATTTATTTGAAAATGTTCGATCATAAAACTTGGATGTATCGTTCTGATGCAATGCGCATCGATTCATCGTCTCTCAACTTGCTATTTTTTGTTTCTTCTCAAGTATATATATTCTTTTGAAAAGGTGCGCTTCATGGTTTCACCGTAATCAGCTACGGTGCAGACGATTAACTTGCGTGCTGTTTGAATGAAAAAAAAACACACCGCGCTGAGAGATAGAGAGCGCATACATTCACTGCATGCAGAATAAACAAACATATAAATAAAAATAAAAGTTAATTATGTGTGCAAGTTGAAAACCGGCCTGTAATTCACGTTTATATGCGTGGCTTTTGCAATGAAAACGTGGCTCGTGCAATGCTCCGCAATTTTCGCTCTAATAATTTCGTTGTTGTTTCTGTTGTGTTTTTTTTTTCGTCCATTCGGCTGTTTGCCTTTTGAGCTTGTTCTGGCCAAAACCAATGATTCCTTTTCCATTCGATCAAGTTCCTCGCTCCGCTTTTTTTTTTATCTTGAATGCGGGCGCAAGTACGAAGGCTTAAGGAACGATGGTAAAGTAAAATGAGCAAAATAATAAAGAAGCCAATGAAATGGATGCAAAAAAAACCTGATTCGGTTGTGATTTTTCGTTTGCTCACACACAAATAAATTTTTGCCAGGCCCACAAATCGCATTCAAATTATAACAAACACGAAAAATAAAACCATTATGTATGGCGAATGTCTTCTTTTCGATAAATGTCTGCCGCCGTGTATTGCAGTGCTGTCAGTGCTTTTAGCTCCAGTTTCGTTCTCATTTTTTTGTTTGCGTAGTGCTTGATATTTGTCATGTCGATTCAATAAGAATCGTCTGTCGCAACTGGCGGCACTTAATTGAAAATCTGTACGAATTCGTGTATTGATTTCTGTTGTTTTTTTTTTGCATTTCGCCTCTGCACCAAAGTCATGTATTCAACCAGAATAAATTATTTCCGTTGGTTGGCCAAATACAGGCTTCGCTTAAGACTGGAAAAAAACAACACTCAAAAATTCGTCTTTCATTAAATTGTCTGCCCGGAATATCGAATAAATCTTATTAAAACGCAATGAAAACAGGAACTTTAACATCAATCAATTCAAATTGCATTTTAATGAAATATAATTTCGAAATAATACAAGAGAGAGAGCCGGAACGGCATTGAGAGCATCATAAATTTGTCACACTAATGATGTGATCAATCGGTAAATGTGAAACAAAAACCCCAAGCCCCAATTTCATGGACCTTTTTTCGCGCTAAATTAAGTCTTACAATAGATTTTGATCGCCGGTTTCTTAATGCTTCGGAGATGCGGATGGTATTCATAAATATATGTTTTCATGCATTGAAACGATGGTAAAAGTTCATGCAAAACGAAACCTCTCGGTTGTGCTGTGTTTTTTTGTTGTTGTTGCTCCAGCCAAGAATCAAAAAAGAGAATTTATTTAATGGTTTGCTCTCGTTTGAATTGATTTTGTTTGAATATTCCGTTGTCTTGATTTGTGGTTTCGCATTCATCTTTGAAATGTCGATGTTGCGCATAAATATATCAAAAACCATCGTCAGATTCGTTCGATTCGTTTGATTCGTTGTTCTTCATTTCTCTCTTCGTCCATTTCGTCTCATTCTTTTGATTTTTAAAGTAGTTAATATATAATAACCGACAGATAATGTATGCAATACATAAAAGAAAATGTATCGTTCAGCACATCATCAAGATGTGCGTGCGCGCGCGCGCGTACACCCGCAAGATCACATTTAATATTGTGAACGCAAGCGAAGAGCTGGTTGCATAGCATAAGGAATTTATTGCAATCAATACGTGATACCAATATATTTTAAGTGCACATAAAGAAAACTGTTAAAAACTGTGTGCAGAAGAGACAACAAGAGATGAGAGATGAAAAACAAAGCGTCGAGAGCCAAAGAATAAAAAAATGAGTGCTGGTCGGCGGCCTGAAACAGGCAAGAATATTTCAGTTGGATCGTTGTTGTTGTTGGTTTGTTTCTTTGAAATCGTGTATTGAGTCCAAAGAAGAAGATCGAAAGCCATGAAATCGAAATGGCGTAAATAAAACACCATGGCTTTTGTGGTGCGGCGAAACATGTTCATAGTCTTTATGTAGCATGTTTCATTTTCAAGTGTAAGGCTCTTCTGATTCTTTTTCTCTTTCTCTCTCTCTCTCGCTTTCAATCGGTTCTGACAAATAAACCGGCTTATGAACCGCTTAAAGATATGCACTGCATTTATGCAGGCATAAAGTAGTTAATTTTAGTTTATATTAGCTGCAAGCTATGGCTTTTCTTGGTTCTCTGTCTGTGTCTTAGTCTCTCGGTGTTGTGATCTAGGCATTGTGACTATGGGGTCTACCATTAAATTAAGCAATTGTGATGGGCGTTCGAAATTGCTTTATTTGTTAATAAAAGGCGAGATGCTTAGTTTTATCGACAATTTAACACTTCATCCACGCTTTTGAAAAAAAAAGTGCAATATTTGCACTTAAATATTCAAATTTGCAAGTTCACGGAGTCAGCCAAAATGCAGGAACGCCCAAAACAGCAAAAACGCTCAATGAGAATATTCTGCACATAATTGGATCGATGCTAAAATTTATTCATTGCATATTTTTGCCGTAAAAAGCCGAAGTTTCAATAAATCAAATTTATCAGAGAGAATCATCGGGGCGCACATTGATGATGCTGCAGTTCCCGCAAAATGGCTCAATAATGTGAAACGTGCGCTCACTTAGTGTATCTTTCACTGCACAAAAAAAAGTCGAGAAGCACAAATTAAAGATAAAAAAATCTAATTTCACGATTGGTTAAAAATGGGTGCAAAAACTAAATTATTTCGAATGGGGTACGAAATTGTCTTGACGATATTTTAATATTTTATTTCCCATTTAAGTCAGCATCTACATTTTACATGTGACATGGCACAAGGAATCTAACCATTTGGTTCGAGGGATGCGGAATTTATGGTGTTCGTTTACCGAATTTACCCAAGCGCACGTATAAACGGGTATTTCACTCTCAAAAACAATTTATGATGTAAGCCTTAAAAAAAAGGAGTCGCGTTTCATGTGTGTATCTCTCTAGTGAATTCGATGCGCTTTCTTAACGTAGGCTTCTTCCCTATTCATGAAAAGTGTCGTTGGGTTGTCGATCTGCATATTTGCCGAATGATTGGTATTCGTTTTATCAATGTGCGTGTGTGTTAGTGTATGTATGTTTCTTCTCCGCCCCGAAGCGCATCAATACTTGAGCCTGTCGCACGTGAATAAATTGGAAAATGCCACTTCTATGCTTCTCTATCAGATATGAGCATAATGGGCTTGCATATTACAGATTAGGCACTTTTTCGTGGAAAAATGCGATGAATTTTGCGCATTGAACACATTTTTATTTCGTTTTTATCATTTCAATGGGTTTCTGGATCACAGTATACCAATAAAATTATGGCCGTTTCAACCATCATCGATATTGCTCATCATATTTGGCCTCACGTTTTCTATGTGCTGCGCTGTTCGGAAATATGACAAAATATCAAACCCATAAACCACATGAATTGCACATTGTTTTGTCATTCGCAAGCATTTTATTGCCGCATTTTATTCGTGAGAGTTTGTTAACAGCCGACGGTTTTTTTCCCTTTTCGATCAAGTGCACACTCAATTCATATATATCAGCCCAGGCATTCCTTATTGGTTCAGTTTATTGTAAAAATTGCGTGAAAGCTAGCGCAGCTTGGCTCGAGATGAAATACCAGAAACATGTGATAAAACATGTTCATCGTCATTAATCTATCGTAAAATGATCCATGGTTGTTTATCAGCTGTACGGTTACATTCATTACTTGTACCGCGCAAATGAAACTTCACGCCCGTAAAATTCAAGTGAACACAAACTCGGTGCCCTGCCGTGTGTTAACAGATCACAGTATTATGGATGCATTTATGATTATGTTTTGAATGGACCCAAAGTACACTTTAGCGTCCGAATAACACAAAATCACTTTCAATGGGCTGCGAATTAATCTGCTGAGATTCATTTCCATCATTAATCCATTGAGATTGAGTGCAATTTGCACAGTTGCAAATCATATAATTTTTGGGATTTAATGCTGAAGATTGTTTTCATTTCGATGGACGGTGTGTGAACACTCGAGCAAAAAAATAAAATCGGATAAAATAAATGGAGCAGCTTGAAAGCAGTGAAGGATTGCATTAATTAATGCCAGGTTCATGTGAAATTGAAATTGAAATTTAGCCAATGTTTGTGAAAGATGGCGTTCATTTAGTGTTGAGCCAAATTTTGAGAAGCAATGGAAAATCACTTCATACTCCATATAACACTAGCCAATGCAATAACCTTTTATATCGTTTTCCAAGCTACACCGAAACATGTGAATGTTGATTAAAATACCTGCAAAATCCCATGTTATATGGAATGCTTTGGAGTTTGTAGCCTTTTACCGCTACATGAAATTCATGTGCGCATCGGTCGATGTCTCTAATTCCATATAGATTTTTTTTTTGGTGTTGCCTCCGAAATTCTATTTGCAATTTTCCGAAAAGCTTGTAAGAGGGAACGAGAGTAAGAGAGCTGGACTCGACCTGGCTTATCTTGAACGACGGTATCCGTGAGCTCGTGTGTGTGTGTGTGTATGCCACTTTTGAGAGTCGGGCAATTGTTTTATGCTCTTTGGTTTCTCATGTAATATATGTTGTTTTGGCTCTTGTAACACAAATGCAAATGCCCACTAATTTTCTAAAGACTGAACCGATGCGCTTGCCAGTGCCCAAGCATTTGGTCGGTTGGCCTGTGTGCTGCTTCTGCTGCTGTTGCTGCTGCAAAGTGGACTTTTGCCGCAATGGAGGTAATTTTCAAAATGCATTATCGTTTCATTTCGTTGTTACTTGCAATGTAATTTAAAGTGCATACAAGCACCAAACACCATTGTATGCCACTCGTCTCTCGCTTACGCCTTTTCATCTTCTTCTTTTTTTCGTATCTTTTTTTTTTATTCCACCGATATTATGATGTATGTTGGATTAGTTACGTTTAATGTGTTTTTGGTTTGTGTTTCCTGTAGGTGTTGGAATATTGCATAATATTCAATATCCTTGTAAAATAGAGCTCGAACTTGTTAGTTGCACCACGCAATGCATCCTTATTGCAGCGTGGTAAAATGCATGGTTATTTATTTAAAGTGTGTAATAGAATATCTGGATACAAATTTTTGAGTTTGGTGTAGCCAATTTTACGCATACAAAACCTCCGGCACGTTAAAGGTATGCAGCAAACTTAATTGAAGCGAAATGGAAGTCAGAGTGGTTTATGATGAGCAACACCAACAACAACAAAAAAGTGTAGTATATAGACGCCCAAACGGCATCATTGGGAAAATGTTGAAATTGAGCTGTAAATACCAGCCATTGCATGCATCATACCAAAATGTGGGGAGTTCAACATGACAATAGCTTATGTGTTTCAAACACGTTGTTTGGATGCTCGTTAAGGTGCATTTTCTCATTTAACACTGTCATAAATTCAGTTGCCTTAATTCGGAATATAATTCATCGCAATGGATGATTTGAAAATAGCGTTTTCGATGAAGCAATCATCTCGACGCTTTTATCGACGATATCTAGTTTCCCCTTTTCAGTAAATGTGTTGACATCACAATTTATCATCGGCCATAGATGTTATAGAGCACTTGAAACCAAAATGTTGGAATAATTGTGATTTAGATTGAAATACCGAAAATCGCTCCTCCCAAAGTAATACTTACTCTGAATGCACAGTGTGAATAACGGAAAAAATTTGCCAAAAAGGAGCAAAAATAAAATCAAGATGCATGCGATTTTCGTTGAGATTTATTATGGCTGAAACACAAAGTATTACCGTTTTAAAATGCATTTCAAACACATAAGAAACAATGGCCATTAAATTGGATCGACCATTTTTGGGTGGATTCAGTTTTTAAATAACTAATGCCATTTTCATGTCAGCAGCATAATTACATGCCATAAATATGATGAACAGAAAAGTTAATGAAAAATATCAACGGTCAATGGTGTTTTGATTGTGTTCTGTGCACACAAAGCATGCTTCTGGGCTTCTGCCCATTGAACACCAAAAATGGAACAATGAAATTTTCAGCTCAGCCCAAAGTGAAAATTTTGCAAGCAAATGTCATGGCATAAATCCCATAAACAATGTGTAGTTGAATGCTTTTATCGCAGCATTTTGACCTCAAATCGTTTGCTATTGTTCATTGTGCCTTCTATTGGTCAATTGGCTATCATTGTCATTGTAGAGAAAAGAGACCAAATTAATCGTTATTGAATATGGAAAATTTCGAAAGAGGCAAGACAACAACGCACAAAGCACACACACACACACACAAAAACACACAAGGGGTATTTTAAATCATAAAAATGCTGACAAGGCAAAAAAAAATTTAATTGGCTCAGAGTTCAGCTGTCAGCCGCTAGTTTGCTGAAAACTTCCAATTCTTCATTGGGTGGGAATTTAAATCATTAATTTTAATGGTTTGGACTGCATTGAAAATTCAAACATTTAAATGAAAATCAGAATGGTACTGATTGAAAAGCGAATATTTAATACAGGGCATTTGAAATGACGTGAGGATACAGGACGTGATATGATTCACATGACTCGTTTCTCTAGCCACCAATAAAACAGCTCTAAACAACGAAACACCGTCGACGATGATGACGACAAACCGAATCACGCACACGAAAAAAAAGAGTCCTCAGCGGTTGGCAAATGCCATGAAATGCACTAAAAGAGAAAACTCCAACAATTTAAAATTAAATGTAGTGTTTTTTTGTGCTGCTGTTGTTTTTGCTTCGAGACGCGCGACCAGAACATGATTCGTTTTATTCGTTTGGTTGAGAGGCGAGCAAAAAGGAACGAATCATGAGTGAAAAGTGAATGGAAGAAAATAAACGAACTCACACACACACACACTCACACACGGGCATACACAATAACATTTTCTGTCCTGTTGAAATCATGATTTATGAATCGACATGATAGGTCTCGTTGATAATTCTGTATTCTCTGTGTCTTTGGCCATTTGGTGCTGCTGAGCGCTGCCTGCCTTTTTGCTCCGTGTTTCAGTTTCTTCATTTTGCTCATTTGATGGCGACAAGATTGACTGGGACAATAAACGTTTATTCTATTTCCTAGTGCATGTTAAAGCAGCAAATTCATGAAATATGTATATTCGAATCGTACACATAAATGCGATCGTTTTTTTGTGTGTGTTGTATTTTCTTTGCATTTTTACATTTTTACATTCAACAAGAGCATTGAGAGCGTATCTTTCCCTCACTCTGTGTGTGTATGTCGTTCAATTGAACACGAAGTGACTGTTTTCAGTTCGAAGTTTTTTTTTTGTTGTTTGCTTGAGCTGTTGTTGTTTTGGCGTGTACAAGGCATATTGTCAACAAAGAAACAAAGTAGCTGAAATCGTTTATATGAAATGATATCAGCATTGTGTTCGGCTGAAACAGAAATCGAAGAGAAAAAAAACGGCTCAGTGGAGCCAATAGAAATTTTCGAATAACCCAAAGACAATCAACACATGTGCGGTTTGGTGTGTGACAGTTCGACGTTATGTGTGCGAATTTCGATTTGGTAGCTGAACTGTTGTGACTTTAACTGAAGCTTAACAACAAACCAACACCAATCGACAACCGACAACAGCGTTTTTACCGTGACATGATGCCAAAGCTGCCATTTTCCAGGCAAAAATGTGCCATTCACTTTTTTTGTTGTTGTTGTTGTTGGTTTTTGCTATATCAATAAAGACGATGAAATGAACTGTTTACTGCTTTTCTTATGCACGATCAATAAATTTTAATGAAACGTAACTGTACTCGTGGAGTGTGTGTGTGTGTGTGCTTTTTTTCTTGTATTGTGTTGTGTGTTACATGTCAGAACGTGACTAAATTGCCTTTGATTAGATGTTTTCTCTCAACATGACCGAGTGTGTTCGCCATTTTCCAATCGCTTTGCTAAACATTTATGTGTTTTTAATGCATGCCCGATCACAGTTTTTAATCTAATTTATTTTTTCAAAATGCATTCGACAACTGCCGATTAACTGGCATTACCGATCGATTGAGCATTTTATAACGATGAACTTTAATCTCATTTAAAAATTAAACTCTGCTGCAGCTACTTTTGAATTGAGGTTGAGATTTGATTATCAATCGAAACAACCGCAAAATAATATTCCACGTCAAATATACAATAAACATTCGCTGTGAACAGCAGATCACTGCAGCAAATTCCAGAACTAAAACTCAACATCTCGACTCAGTATTTTCGTTTCTCATTCGATATTCATTTATTCCGCAGAGCGATTTTCCTAATTGAATAAGTATGACCATTGGGACAATTTTCATAACGGTATTAAATGATATGCAAATTGGCTAATGGAAGTTTGACACGATGTTTTAAGTGTAAAATTGAGTTGTTTAATTAACAATCGAACGAGAGAAAATTGAATATAAAAAAATAATTTTCTTCGATATGGTCACATTTTACGATGCCATTGATACAGTCAAAGGATCAAAAACACTGTAGCCGATTGCCAATGAAGAAGCGAATCCAATTTTCTCTTTCCATCGTACAATTATTTATAATGAGCCGGTAATTAGTTTTCTATGCGTATATAAAGTTGCACGTAATGGTCAAGTGAGACAATAATAAGCACATTTGAGACGTAATTTTAGTTGAAAACAAGCAATTTTATGGCTGGCGATGTGATGTTTAGTGGGGGGGGGTTAACTAGCAATGCAGCATTAAGGTTACAACCCAAAAATGTATTTACATTTTTTTCTTCTTTTGACAGCTGCACACCAAACTCAGATGCCGTTTTTTTATTCTCACTCAAGTTTTAAGATTTCAATTTTTTTGTATTCGCAAGTCATTTATTTTAAAGTGGATCAATTGCATAAAAATATCAAATAGTTGACTATGCAATTGCTTATAAATTACCGTCAATTACACAATTGGATCGCGGTTCAAACATTTATTCCATTTATTTTCATTCTTGATTTTTTTGTTGTTGTTGTTTCTTTGCCGTGATTGAATTGTGTGTGAGCGTGCAAAGGATGAATATATGGCAAATGTGCTGTTGCAAGTGACTCACTTGAAGTGGGCAATTCTGAGCTGTGCAATGTGCATTTAGATGGAATTTTATTGCTTATATTTTCATCATTGAACACACACCGGATTGATTGAAACGATTGCTTGTGTCACATGGCTTTTCCGCAATGAACGTTTTTTTCTTCTTCTTCGTCTCTACTTCGGTTGCTGTAGCTCTCTTCATTTTATTCCATAAATTAATTCTTTAAACATGACCAATTAAAGCAATTAATGTGCGAATAATCAATAAGCCAAATGAAAATGAGCAAAACTATGCGACGGCCGACCGCAGTAGTCACTGCTAAGTCTAGTGAGTGCGAGTGTGCGAGAGTGTGTGTGCGGTGAGGGCTCAAGAAACTGGTTGTGTGAATGTGGTTGGCGCACAACTCGTTTTCAAGACCCAATTGTCATGGGAAAAAAAAGTAGACAGGCATTTATGTTGCTGTTTCGAAGGCATTTCGAAAGCTTCAGATGCATTTGAATAAATCAATTACAGCTCGCATATAAATCACCATTCTGTTTAACTTTAGCTACTTTATTACACGCCTTTTTTGGCATGGCAAAGATGCATCATACGACCATAACTGTTAGCAACGTAATGTAATGGCCGTATAAATTTTGCACTTCTTTATTTCACAAAAAAAAACTGTCGCGCAAAACTGGCACGTTTCATTTAATCGAAGCGAATACTTTGTGACGTCCACAAAATTGCATTAAAAATAATGTTTTTTTTTTGTTGTTGTTTAAAAGTTAAAATAAAAACAATAACTAAAAGCAGGTTATCAACTGGCCAATTCAATAAAGGTTTACAATTAAAATGTCCTGCTCAGTTGAAAACCGGAGCAGATGCTTCGAATAGATTCATGTTCATCACTCGGATGGCATCACATGCCAAGCAATCAATGTAATACATCAATTGAGTAATGACACCCATTTTCAATGCATATAAAATTGTGTGTCCCTCATAATTTATTGCAACCGGAGCACATAAATAAAATACATCTCGCCGTGTAAAACTTTTAATTCCAATTTCTGGACACAAATAAATATTACGCTGCAGAAATTGCATATAAAAGTGTGAGGACTAAAGCGATATATACACACACAGATAACTTGATAATTGTATCCGCTTTTGTTTATTTTTCACCGATCGATTAACTGACCGACTTGTAATTTACTGCTTGCTAAAGCTTATTCATTCGGCAAGCGCACACGAAAATTTCGAATTGTGTTTTCTATGCAATAAAATTCGCACATTTCGGGTGGTGTGCGGTGCTTGTTGTTGTTGTTTGTTTGTGTTTTTCTTTATTTTCTCACTCTCTGTCCATATCGCATCTATGTAAGAGAGTGCATTACGAGTTTGAATCGTTTACCATTTTCATTTTCTCTCTTTCTCTCTCGTTGATATTTTCTATTTTGCTCTCTCCCTTTTGGCTCTCGAGTGAAAATTTATTGAGCCGCACGAGTTTATAATGTGAAAATGGTTCAGAGTAACAAAAGTACCGGTCGATTTTTCGTTCATGCGCTGCTTCGTGCCCACTCACACCAGTGTGAACTCTTGTTCGTTCTCCGTCTCTCCGGTTCAGTTTGGTACAAATAATTCGAAATCGCATTCGGATTTGCGAAGCATTGGGATGCCAACCCAAAAAAAAAGAATAAAATTTAGCAGGTATGACCGACCGGCTGAATTATTCAAGTGTTGTACAGTAATTACATGTATAGTCATTACCCGGAGCTTGAAGGTAGTGGTGTGTATTTGTGTGTGTGTGAGCATGAGTACGCGAACTCACACCGTATAGCGCAAAATGTAAAATGCATTATTATTAAAGCAATGATTTATGTTAAGTGTTTTATTATTAGGTGTATTAATTGTGAACTCTCACCGTGGCGATGCGTAATATAATCGTTAAGCGTCGCATTGTGTGAATTACAATGCAGTGAAACCAACACATCGGTTGGCGTTAATGCTGTTGCCGTCTGTTGCTGTGACTTTGAATAAAGTATCTTTTGGCAGTTACGCCATCCAATCAGATTTATTGTAGAATGTGCGAAAAATTACTATGCTCGTAAAACCAGGCCCGCATTCTATTAATGATATATGGGGAAAAATCGCGCGTTGATATCAATCATAAATCATTGACGTTTCAAATTTAAATTGCTCCAAAAAGCGTCATAGTTCATATCGCGCGAGAATTTATTGCCTTCTATCCAATGGAACACCATTGGCACCGAGCGCGCGCTCGATTCGATTCGATTCGGTGGGGCAAAACTATATTGCAAGCCACAATTTTTGGTGGAATGCGCATACACAAACAACTATCGCACGAACTATTTTATCTATAAATTCTAATTTGCCATAAAACTCAATTTAATGTCGTCCCAATGTAAATTTGTATCCGCTTGTTCATTGCGCCAAAAAAAAAACACACACACACACACAAGAATATTTATATGCGACGCGTACACACAGATAATTACATAAATTTGATGCTTATCAGCGCGAGCAATTTTTTTCTTCTTCGTTGTTGTTTCCAAAATAATTTATTATCGGTGCGTGTACCGAAAATTTAAGTAGCGATAAAACTTTCATACCTCCCAAAGAATGCTCGATCATGTACCGAATCCAAAGAAATCCGTTGAATATTCAACTTCTACAGGCTCCGAGGCTCTGAAACTCTTTTGCACCCCAAAGATATGCTCCTTTTGGCTGTACAAACTGTAACTGAACCATCTGATACATACTTAAATGTTCAAACTCCAACATTTTGCTTGGCAAATATTTGCCCGAGAACATTTACAGAACTTTAACCAATGTGTGACAATTCACTATGGAAGATGATTCACAACAGGCGATCGGGTGAACAGAGACGAAGAACTCGCGTATGGCCATGAATGACCCATCCGTTCATTTCTTGTCGTTGATTAAATGTTTACCAGATGACACAATCCAAATGACGACCAATTGTCTCATTTATGAAAATGTACGAAACCATACGAATTGGCCTTGTGTCGTCGCATTCGCATTTTGCGTTGCAGAACAAACCATAAAAAAACACACAGATTCGATAAGTCACAGTTTGTGTAATGTTTCGTAATGTGTGCCATATCCTTTTTGAAGGTTACGACGCACAATGGCATTTTTGCAAAAGGCAAAATCACAACCCTTAAGAATCGCACATTCGTGTGCACACATTGAAAAAGTCAGCATGAGATATGGCTTTCGATGGAAAGTTATTATTTTTTCATATTTCATATTTTGCGATTGTCTGCGCTGGATGTTTTGTTGTTGTTCCATTTTGACACACATTTTCGTCGTATTTGAAAACAATAGCATTGAATAAATTTTTACGGCTCTACGCACTGTGACACATGTGTTAGTTGCATAACTGCCAAAAATAGCTGTATGTCAATTCAATGGTTTTACTTTCAGTTGAAAATAGATGGAAAAAAAGGCAATTTTATACCTGTGTGTTAAAACTTTCTTTGGTCTTTTTTATGACTTGTTTTTTTTTTGTTGCGAATTCTCAGGCGATTATCATCAAGTCAATGAAACTTTTTTTATGATTTTTAAAAAACCGAGACAAAATTTTGTCGAAACCAATCACATAATGGCAAACAATTGTATATTTTCTGCGAATTTTTGTTTTCTGGCAAAGAAATGTTTTCATGTTGATGACGAAAAATGTGTTGAAAAACCGTTAGACAACATTCAAATGCTATGTTTTTAACTTTTACAAGATTAAACTCTATTTTAAATCATAAAGTTTCGTTTTTTTTCTCTCATAAAGAACTGAATAAATGTCTATTCAATGTGATAAATGTCACTTTTAACTCTTTTAAAGATTTCTATATTAAATGGTGCCAAATAATAAATTAATTTGTGTTGCTTCACGAGCAAGAAAGAACAGTGACAGTTCTTCTTGAGTGTGTGTGTGTGTTTTTTTAAAATAAATTCTTGATTAACATTTTTGGCGACAGATTCATTTGTTGGAAAAATAGTAATAAAACAGTAAAATAATCGTATTTTGAACATATTAAATGTTCACAACTTTTATAACAGAAGCGTTATAACAGCGAAAGCATATCACATAGATTTATCTCTTTTCAGCGCACACAGCACACCATTCGTGTGGCAGTTACATTCGTATATTAGAGTGAACAGCAATAGATACTTTATAATCGTATTAAATGGCTGTTAGCCATTTCAACGGAAAGCGGAGTGAAAAGAAAAGAGTACAACAGCAGCCATACACACGTTCGCCATAAATTCACCATACACATTCATCTAACTGAATCGACTCCGTACGCCCGTATATCGTGTGGAACGCGGCGAATAGCCAAACAGCGCAGTACCAGTGTGGCAAAAGCAGAGCAACAACACACAACAGCACAGAAGCAACGATTGTACGGTACCGAAGCGCTATCCATCTATTTATCTCTTTCTAATGGGTGTTTAGTTTATGGATGTTTCGTTCATTAACAGAGCATTTAAAGTAAACGCAATGTGGAAAGTGATATACGATACACAGAGAGGCATACAGCAGCCGCACCACCAGTCACTAGTACATGCTTCGACGATTTATGGAAGTGTCGGTGTGTGAGTGCGAATTGGTGAGTGTGTGTGCGCGTAAATGTGTGGCAATAGAGAAGCGAAAAGGCCATAACCGGCTGAGCTATCTGCCATTCGACTCATTCACACCAATTACAATGATCAAGCAAAATGACAGAGATGGCGCACGTAAATATAAATATGGAATGTAATGGCATTGTTGTTGTTTGGTTGCTTGTTTTTATGGCCAAATAAATGTCATGCATTTCATATACAAACATACACGCACACACATAAAAATCATAGAAACACCGATACTGTTGAAATGATGGCGTTTGACGACGCTTTACGATTCTTGACTCTTGCTCAATGTTTTTTTTTACTTCATCTCTCAAAGGATTTATTTTTAGTTCAATGCTAAATAGCAAATTCTCGGTGCTTTTTTTTGCGTGTAAATAAATGTGATGACTAAATCAAAATTTCATTTGTCTTCGATGTGGTTTTTGTGTGTGTACGTGTGATAAATCGACGAAATTATAAATGTCGACGGTGCGGCCATTTATAATCGAAATCACATAAACTAAATGTCATGGATGTGATTAAGACGTCGCCATCAAAATGCGTTGCATCCATATTTGATTCATCTTAGCCAACGCCATAACTCAAATTGGTATGTGTCATCGACGACGATATTCTCCACAATTAAAGGATTTTTGGCCCAATTTATATTTGATTTTAGTGAAAGTTTTGGAAAATTCAAATTTGTTGCTGAAGGTTAAAATTTGAATTGGAATCCATGACAGAGAACTATTGTTTAATTAACTGCCCATGAAACTTCTATATGTTACTCTACGGTAAACACCTCCAAAGGTAGTTTCCTTTAATTGTGTTTCATTTTCGCAAAATAGATTACCTTTCGCAATCCATCATTCAAATGATCATCAAATGGTTTTTTGCATTCGTTTTGCATGTTAAACTTTATTTTTCTTGACAAATCCATTTTAAAATTGATTCACTAGCACAAAATATAAATAACTTTTGTGCCATATTTAAACAAGAATAGTGTGGAAAAACTTTTTGTTAAAACTTCAAAACACAATACAAAAATAGATTCACACAAAAAAAAACTGTTGCCGGCCTTTACCATCGCAAAATATATACGCAAAGTGCATTTCACGCTGAGTGTAAACAAATCGTAAAATTAAATGCTTAATTCGCGTCTCGGTTTTTCGTAAATACACAATAGAGATAGAGAGACAGTGTTATACGCATGCGATCCACCAATGTACTCTATGTGTAGTAAATTATAGAAGTTTATTTGCGGACCGATAGGACTGATGAACGGCGACAGCGACGGCGACTGGGCAATGTTGATTGCGAATGGTGTTCAAGTGTGTTGTGTGCAAAATCCAGGACAAAAGCAATTGCAATAAACGGAATGTGTTTTATTGACGATTACATTCTCTTTAGTTGGCTAGTCATTTTTTTATGGCGATTTCATTAAAATGTATTCACCTTTTTCCGAGCATTTCGTGTAGAGGGAGAGAATGATATGATTCTGGAGGCGATGAAATTCATTGTCGGAATGATATCATCATTGAAAATGATGCCATTTCAAGTTTAAAACATTATTCACATAACATCATCATATTGTTTAATTCTCGCTTAAGTTTTCATTTGAGCAGAAAATGACATGAAATTCTTCGTTGTTAAATAGTCGCTGACAAGAACAAAACTCGTGCTTCGTTGTAAAACTGTATGGTGTACATGGAAACAAGCAATTTTGCGCATGTATGTTGGCAAGAAATGAAAACAACAACAACAGAAAAAAAGGATGATGAGCGGACAAAAAAAAATATCTCGAGCCCGAGTTGAATGAAATGCTATGTAGATTTATTGCTTGCAGTCCATTTATCTTCATATATTCAGTCTAATTTTTTTTTCACTTGTCTATTTGCCATTTGAGCAGCTCTCTTGCTATTTGGTTCAATCGAATCGAATTTTTTTTTCTGTTCTCTTCGTTCGTTTCGCAATTTCAGAAAAAAAAAACCATTTCGATACGAACATGTTTTTTTTCTTTCCTCTGGTTTGTTTTTCAGTTTTGTTGCATTGCTGTCAGCAAAAGTACGCACAACGGATTTATTTATGTATATTAATAAATTTATACATTTTAATTTAGTTTAAAATGTGCTCGCGATAAAATAGGCCCATAAATCGAGTCGACGAGTGGAAGAGAGAGAGAGAGAGCAGGCTGAAGTGAAGCGTTGTTGTACATATGCATGTGTCGACTTTGTGACATCAGTTGAGCGCAGTAGCACTAGAAAAATCACATTACCAAGCACTCTCGTGCTAACAAACCGCATGAAACAAACAAGCGAGTGAGGCACACACACAAAAAAAAACCATTTACTTGCGTTCGAGAACACATTTTAGAACATACAATGTATGATTATAACGCACAAAATACTTATAAATAGCATGCTCAATTTATCACATAAAAATTCCATCGCTTAACCATTTTTTTTTTGTTGCTGTTGTTGTTGGTGAAATTCATGTTTGTGTTGATTTTTTTTCTCTGTGACTCTCTTTGTTTTGCAATTTAATTTGTGAGTGGAGAGCGATAGATGGGTTACGTCAAATAAATGTAAAAGGCAGCCCAAGAGCCGCGTTGCGCTCTAATTTTAGCGTATGACCAAAAGTGATATCCACGTCCACCAAACAAAAAACAACAACATGAAACAACCAACAGAAAAAGAAGGAGTATTGCATGTCATGATGATTTCAAGAGGCCATTTCAATGATGAATGAATCCTTTTATTGTGCGGCTCCGATTCAATGTCTTCGCAATATTTCTGCAAGCTCATTGTAATTTCAAATTTTTCAACTTGGTTTGTGGCCAATTTGATTCAATCCAATAGCAGAAAAAAATACAGCCAAACAAAAAGTTTGTTGCACAGTTGGAGCCAAAAATTCTTTCTATTTTCATACAATCTCAGTATATTTACTCTTACAACGAAGTTTGCCATTGCGAGAGCTTGAAATGGGATGGTTTTTCCCGATTTCTTGCTATAGACATTCAGAAGATTTACAATTCAAATGTAACATTTTGGATATTTAGCTGTCATGTGAATTGAACCATGGATTTTAATGTGCACGTTGCAACGAAATGGTTTGCGATGCAAACGCCAAATAATCACATATCATGTGGCAAAGATACACTCACATATTTTGTTTTTTATTTTTTTTTAACTCATTATTATCCGTTGTAAATGGCTTGATATGACGTCATGTTTTTCGTTATTGACGGAAAGAAGAGCTCACAGATCAAGATAGTGAAATGTATAGCAAAGCTTCCGACTACAATTACCGCCTCTTTTCAACAACAATGTGTTAATATGTTGTTTTTATTATCACAATTATATCTATTGAATTACGCAACGAGCGACAAGCAAAGTCGTTTCAGTCCAAGTGCCCCTGAATCAAGTGCATGTTCTCTCAATTGAACTGAACCATAAAAAATGCACACAAACCGTCTTTACGTTACACACAGTGCCGCACCATGACAAAAGAAAATTGCAGAGAATGTGATTGCAGCTCGTTGATTCAAAAGTCTAGACTTACTCTTTCTGTGTGAAAGAGAAAGAGAGTGAACAGAAAAAAAACAGCAACAACACTTCTTCATCAAAATGATTCTCCAGTCTTGATTATTGACTTGGCAACCGTTCTTCGTGTGCACTTTTTTCTTGTGGCTCACATTAAACTACAGAATAAAAGAGGACATTAATGCTGTTATTGTTTACATTGCACGAAATTTATACGCAATTTTTTTTTATTATCTTTCACAAGACCGATTGAAAGCGATGACGATCAAAATGAATCACAGGCACGAATTAAAAAAAAGGGAATTGAGTAAATTTATTGCCACTCAAAATTAGAAAATCAAAAAGTTTATCCATTCGCAGCCAGATGGAGCGATTTGTGAATAAATATATTATTTACTATATTGCCTTTTATCGATGAAAGACACACAAGTCGTACGGTCCGTACACAAGCGCACCGAGTGTGCCGAAGAATCCGATTCTGAAAACGGGGCAAAGACGAAAGCAGAGAACAAAACGAACGATACTGATACATAAAACACCTTAAAATATATCGCATGGACGGTGCCCATTGTCTTTCGTTCTCTTTCTCTCGCTCACACTGTTCACGGTGTGTGTGTGTTTGCTGCTGTGTGCAAAAGCACAGCAATAAACGTACGTGCTCACTTGCCTGCCACAGTGAGTTTGCTTTGGCCTGGCTTCGTTTGGCTTGAGTGTGTCTGCTCTGTGTGTAACGATATTTCGACAATCAGGTAAAACGGTTATATTTTCGGTCATAAAAATCGATATGGCCAACTTTTATTGGGACAAAATGAGATTTACTCGTATTAGGAGCATTTATGCAGTGTTTATTTCGACTTAACTGAATGTATCATAGCCCGATGTGCTCGTTAAATTAGCATTTTTATTTTAAATATTCATTTGCTCAAGTGTTTTTATTTGTTGTTGTTGTTGTTATTGTTGTTGGTTTTCGTCTCCTTCGGTCGTTTCGTTTATAGTGTTGCTGTACGTAAAGTAGCTGAAAAAATCCACAACACCAACCTACATAATGCGGTCGATTCGGGTAGCACACGTGCAGGCGTGTTATAAGCATCTTTTTATGGGGCTATTTACAATGAACTGATGGTTCGATTCGGTTGCTGCTTCATTTTATGTGTGTGTGTGTGTGTGTGTGTGTGCGCGCTCGTTTCTGACTGTGCCTTTGACTGTTCATTGTTACTTCATTCATAAACGGATTTTCAATCCAAACTAATGAATTGACGCTTTAAATCGTCGTCATTTATTTACACATTTTATGGAATTCTAAATGTGTGCCAATTAATCGGCTTGTAACCGAGGATAAAAATGTATGGTGTGTTAATGCATCCAATGCACCGAAGTCGATGTCACACAAATTTTCAATTTTATCGATTTTAATGCGCTCTTGAACTGTTCCTCATACGATTCTTTTATTACTTTAACCGTTTAGCTTTGCCCGTAAGCGCCAACCATAATTTTATTTTTATTACTATTATTTCATTGAATTTTATACCTTCTTTGATAGTTTGCATGCGATACACTTACAATTTGAGTGACTCAAGAAAAGCCAAACTAAATGTTACTATTTTGGCGCACTTGGTAAGTGTGCGCGATTATGCCGTCGGAACGACAGTGTCACAATGATTTATTACGTATATGTAGGTTTAGACGGTGTTTGGCTGCTTGATTGTAATTTATCTTGAGAATATCAAGTGACCACAAATAAGCATGAGCTTGAAAGAAGTTAAGCTACCATTTTTGGCCAAACAATGGAACAGTTTAGCGTACAAGGCAATAGCAACACTCCATGATCTTATCGAATTAATGAAACGAAAAATGTCGCATTTTCCTCAACCCTATTCAAATGCTAATTTGGTTTGTACGCAAAACCAAAACTCTGATTCATTGTAGAACGTTCACTTTGAACGCAGATAACTGCTTTACTCGAATGGACTATTTTGCGCGAAGAAGAACAAAAATAAAACCGAAATTTGACAGCATACTTCCGTTTTCGATAGAGCTCATTAGTTATGACATTTGTATATCTCGCTAAATGTTCTATTTAATCCAATTTACTATATGATTTCGTGACCTTATACATAATTTCATTCAGTTTTAAGTAGACAGATTTTTTTTTGTGTTCGTTGGATTTCATATAAAAAAATATTTTTGTTGGAACAACAAATGACTTGTATTCTGCACAAAGTTATCAATGTTACCACACCCAAATAGTGTAGTCAAACAGTGCGTGAATGCAAAATACGTCATGATATTGGAACGCAAAAGCAATGACAAACAACAAAAAAACATCAACTGGAACGAAACGAAAAAAAAATCACATAAGCAACCTTTTGCCCGGCTGTTATAGCTATAAATATGCCTCGATTCGAACAAATACCATTGATTGAAGTAGAAAATTTATGAGTTCCACCAAAATGCTGACACATATAAAATTGTGTGTCGATATTTTTTCGGGTACTTTGTCATTGTGGCCGCTGTTTGAGCATGGATACAACAGCGTGCCAAGCTAAACAAAGAAGAAACAAAAAAAAATACTCACAAGCACACACGGAAAGAGAGAGACGCACGAAAATCAATAAAGCTGTTTGATTTTCGTATCCAGTGAATATTTTTCCGAATTGTTAAAGTTCCTGCAATGTTTTGTTGTCGCTCAAACGCTACACGATGGATATTCATAATGCGGCGTAACTATGCCAGTGTTTCAACAATGCCAAACACACAAAATCACCATATCTCTTTCTCTGCGCCTCGTATATATATATATGTAGCGTAAACACTCTTTGGCCATTTCGCCGGTTTGATCATATAAAACGTTGAAGATATTATTTGTTGGCTAAACGCAATTTGTTCGTTGAATACGGAATGGCATGTTGTACATACATTCAGATGATTTCAACTCGGTCCAATCACTTTCAAATGACTAAAACTAATGTTGCGAGTTTTTGTGCGTTCATACAATGGCATAGGAGATTCTGAGCGAGTGTATGGGTCCAGTGACCATCCAATTCATGTTACAGCGTGTATGTGGGTTGACTATTTTATATGTTCTCTTGTGTTTGTATGTGTGTTCTTTTTTTCCCATCATCTGTTTTGTTGAAGCACTTTTTCCGGGGCTGCACACCAATGTGTCAACTAATTAAAAATTATGCTCATTCAACCATGTTCGGCCAGTGATAGCAATTAAGGAACATGCATTTCAATTCGGGTCAAATTTGTTTTCGGCGGCAAAATTTTTGTTGACCGTATTCGAATAATATCGATTTCCCCTGGTGTGAGGGAGTGTGCGGTTCAACAATGAAATGTGAAATCAAAACGAATCGAACAAAAATTTAATTCAATTTTCGTCTTGAAATCCGAAAAATTTGCCCGAGCCAAATTTTATGACTCAGGCTAAACCAATAAAATTAATGGAATTTGGCGTTATTTTTGCACATAAAACACACACAACAACAACAACAAAGCGAGACGATATTAAATAAGCAAAATAAATATATTTCACTGGGCGATACCAGCGTTTGGCAAACACGAACATACGAAATGTTTGCGTTGATTTATTTTGTTTGGCCTTATCAACGACGGAGCTTGAAGAAGACCGATTTCAAATGAAATATGTCAACCATGAACACAACCAAACCGAAGGCAAAAAAAATTTATTCGTCTGCAAATCGCATTTAAGGAATTAAAGTTGTAGACATTTATACTGTATTCGTGGCTATTTTGTGCAATTGTTTGCCATTTTCGATGGCTGCTTATGTCCATGGTAAATAATCAATTACCCAACAACCCAGGGAAAAGAATACACGAACTCCAATTGGTTTAACCGCACATACGCACACACATTCACTAATTTCTTAATGGATTCGGCCATATAAAGTGGCTGAAATGCCGTCGCTATAATCACACCATCTGAATTATTAATTTGAACAAATGGATGCCACTCAAGCAATTGATCGACATTTTGTGCTGATCAAGATAAAGTTTTTTCGTGTAAAACTGTTATGGATGGTGACCAAAAAAAAAATCAATCTGCTTATTTCTCACAAGGATCTTGCAATGCAGAGTGAAAAGTGAGAAATCCGGTAATTTGATACTCATTAAATGAATATTAAATAACACCATTAAATGTCAAAGATTGAGTCTCAGATGACTGGAAAAAACGTTTTTTTTTTATCTGTTCATTCGTTGATTGTTATCGTAAATTCAACTTCGTGAATATTTATGAAAGTTGAAACAATTTTGATTGGGCTATTTGCCGTCGGAATGGTGAACAAATGAGTATAAAATATATGTTCATTCAAACCATCACATCCATCGAAATGAGACACTTCCTTTAGCCTTCACCTTTTTTCAATTTTTTGTTGTTATTTTGTGAAGCCAATTCGATTCAGGTTCTGAATTTTTGAAGAATTACGTCCACAAACAATGATAGCCAAATTATTGATGTTTAATTTTGTTCATCATAATCAAGGCGAATCCGGAATCGCTCAATTACTAGCTTCATTTTCAATCAAAATATTCTTGACTTTGAAGAAAATCTTTAAAAAAATAATATCGATGGCAAATGTTTTGTGCGAAAAAAAAACGATCAAATTTTCTCATTTTATATTTGGCAGCGTCCATTTATTAACCAGTTGACCAATTTAGCTTTCTGCAACGGCCAAATCAAGCAGCTGATTTCATTAAAGACACTCAAATTTATGATATTGCTTGATGTTTGAATATAAATTGGTGAAAGTGTTAAAATGTAATTTAATCATTCATCCAGATTAAAAAGGTTAGATAAGAGCACGACAGTGACCAAACTCTGAAGTTGTTGCTTGACGTGAATGAAATCGGCCCAAGGCCATTTGTTATGAGTATTGGGCACATTTCAATTATTTCCGGTCAAGTTGAATCGTTCCACATGGTTCAAACTGGTTGATTCCTTTGCATTTCGTCTAACTCATTCCATTTATATTATTTACACTTGATGCTTGATTTTAATGCTGGCAAATTGTTCAATTTCTTGTAAAATTATAATTGCCGCGCGCGCTCCAGCCACAAACACAGGGAGAGAGAGAGAGACAGTGAGGGAATTTGGTTCGTTAAATTGTTGTTTTTTTTCGCCAACTCGTTCATATATGCGGTGGCAAGCTGAATGTTGCTCAATCCATGTAAAATGTCTGGTGTCTGGTATCTGGTGAACTCAACTCATTGTGTTTGCTCAGTGTGTTTTGTTCATCATTCGAACGCAAGCACATTTTGCTTGCCGATGAACATCAGCCAATACCATTTAAAACATTTTACGCCGTGCATGTTCGCCCATTAAATGTGGTGTCGTACAAACCATTTACATGCGAATATTTCGTATCCGATGTGTGTTTTGGATGCATTTTATGAATACCGAATTTGAATATGAATAAAAACAAAAATCCAGAACAAAAGACCGTCGATTGAATTCGGGTATTTTTGAGTTGGGTTTTTTTATGGTTTTGTTTATTAGTCGGATGAAATTTTATTCAAGAAAACTGGCTCATTTAGAGCGATTGCGATGAATTTATATCGGCTTTTATTGTTTTCGAAGCAAATCAGTGTATTCAGAGTATTTAGATCCAATGAACATATGCATAATATTTGAAGACACATGCGATAAAAGTGGACAAAATACCGAAGCAAACACATGAAGCCGGCCAATTTTTTAAACTCTTTTTTAATCCAATCACACGCTATCACAGATTCATCTTAAATGGGCTGTTTAATGTATGTAATCTCATATAATTTGTACGTCCTGTGTTGATGCAGAGATTATACGCTGAGGCGGGTTTAATTGAACAATTTCCTATTGAAATTGAACCGTCTCGTATGGCAACACGGTATGCACCGCATGTAATTACACATGCTTAAGAAGTTAGATCGCGATCACAGTGAATGAATGAAAAAAAAAACCTCAAACCACAGATCAGACCAGACAAATAAAATAAATAGTGCGAAAAGACGCAGGCGTTAAGTCGCGTTAAGTCAACAGCGCTCTTTCAGAGCGATTAGATCAATTTTGTATTTATACTTTAAAATAATTAACTCGAATAGTTTACCGAGAGCGACCGATGATAGTTATTAATTATATTGTTATTAATTTATTAGGTGCGAAAAGCGCATTTAAATTTATTAGCTGATTTTTTTTTCTCTTCATGCATTTCATATGGTTTTTTTTTTTGTATTCCGTTCGTTTCAAGAACATTTGCATGCTTGGTATGGAATTTTTATCGCAGTTAAACGGAATACAAATTAAATTTTATACTCTTTTAATGAATATCGTTGGGTTTTTGTATAGAAGCTCACTAATAACTGACGCTGACGGCGCTTTAAAAAAAAATCCAATTTCATGCTTTGCAAAAATAAAATAAAACAATGAAACCAAAAACCATTTTATGTATGACTGAAGAGCGATTACTCTTCAAAACGGATTGAATTATTCATGACATTACACATCAAATTCATAAAGCCAGAAAAATACGAACAAAACGAAGCATGTACAATAGATAAAAAATCGCTACGTAAAATTAAGAAATCGATGCAAGGCAGCCATATCAAAATATTGAAATAAAATCGACAATTGTTAAGTGTTAGTAGTCGGCATTACCTTTCCAGATTTTATTAGAGTACCCTTCTTCGCGTTCAAATTAAAATTGAATTAAAAAAATTGAATTTATGAGGAATTTCAACAGAAAAATAAAAAAAAAACTCTTTTGGTACGAAATTTTTGGTTAGTATTAAAAGTTGGAAAAAATAACGAAAAAAAACCGTAATTTTTCAGGATTATGAATAGGGTTCGCCGAAATGGGTTTGTGACTTGAGTGGCACATAAATGATTAGAAATCATGATGAATTTGGAAACAAAACTTAAACGATGTATCAAAAAGAAATCAACCAATAAACTTATAATTATCAACTTAAATTAACTTAAAAGTACAAAATTATAAAAATAAATATGAATTGAAGAAGGTGACTTACCTATCCAATCTGGAAGTAATGACCCCGAAAGCGAATCTGCATATCTTTTACCTGCAATTAAAAAGAACATTTTTAATTGGTGAATAATTTGTTAACTGAAATTGTTGAGCAAAAAAGGCACAATCGAGTGAATTCGATAAGAAAATCATTCATTCGACGACTAGCATTCATTCGAACTTCCCAATTTGAATCTCAGTCATAAAAATTAGCCAAAAATCGATGGATGACCCTTTCAAAATGCGAAACAATCCGGCGATAAGGGTAAATGTGCACGTGTAAAAGAGTGTAATTTAAACAAATTACAAAAATTAAGTAATAAATTATTACATTAACTTGAGCTTAAGACTGCATTTAGCGGAATCGCATGCAGTGCACAGTTCGCTTCAATTCCGTTGAGTTTCGGTTCAGTTTCAGCCAGTTCCAGTTCGAAATTGTAGTCACACACACACACACACACACACACACACACACACACACACACACACACACACACAAAGCAAAATGTTCAAGTGATGGTGAAACCGTGTGTAACAGTGGTAGCTTCGCATTTAAGTCATAAGATCGTCTTATTGTCATGGAAGAAGGAGCACACAGTGTGTTCCCTTTTTGCTTGACTCGCCAAGCCAAGTCTTTTTCCACGTCGGCTCTTGTAAATGCATAGCGAATAGAAAATATACACCTGTGCCATTCATTATTTTGTTTTATGTGTTCGTTGTTTTGCCTCGTCTTCGAAATATATATATCGCGTCGCGCGAGAGCCACCGCGTATTTTATCGTCGATGCGCATGTACTTTGCTCGCATCATTTAATATATGTGCACGTATTAACGAGATATTATTAATAATATATACAAATAATTCATGCCGAAAAAGAGGAACAATTGGGTGGGGAAATGAGTACGGCAAATGTTCGTCTTGGAGTAAAATTTAGTCCGCGTTTAGCGCGACCTCATCACACATTCCCTATTCTCACACATTTGTTTCACATCGTGTGTCGCATATCGTTTTTAATAAATAGAATTTGTTGAAAATTTATCATTTTGTTGGAGCCAAGTTTAGGGAGGCAATGTTTTGCCTGGCTTTACTCTGGAGCCTCTGAAATTCTACATACTTTATAACAGTACCGAGGATGAGCCATTTTCCTCGAAAGAGGAAAAAAAATTAAATTGCTCCTAAGAATGAATAATGAAAAGAAATAAACGACGAAAAATCTGTAATTTATAAAATGGTCGTCGAAATTATTATGGCGTCAAATGCCTGGTTTAAATCTTCTCGGGCCGAGCAGAGAAGATCCGCAAATTCAAATGTGCATAATTTAGGATTTATTTTGGTTGGTAAATCGTTGCGAAAGAATGAGAAAGTATTTATGCACTGCAATGGAAAATGCCAAGGAATTGGAAAAATACGATTGTATTGTGCGCTCGCTCACACTCACTCACTCGGTTTGTTCGCTCGCTCAGTGCACTGTGCCATGTGGAGCGCAGAAGTTTTGCAAAGATCGTAGCCACCAACAAAACTAAATCGGAAAATATATGCAGCACCACATCGAAAATATTGCGTTTTTCGAGTTTTTCTTCTGCCAACTAACGTTTAATAAGTTCATAAGCCAGCAAAAGCACCACTCAGCAAAACTAAACATGGCATCTCTTTTGCTCTTTCTCTCGGCTTTTTCTCTTTGTTGTGCGCATTCAATTCCATTGCCATTGCTATTGAGAGAGAACATAAGCAACGGCTCGAATGTATTTGCCTTTTTTTCTCATTTGCGGAAACATGCGTTTTTGCTCTGGAATATATATGTTTTTTATTTTTTTTTGGAAATCGAAACGAAGAACATTCGCCTCATGTTTATTCAAAACGTTCTATTCCGTATTTTTTTGTACAGTAATTTTACCATTTGCCGCTAGACTACCAATCCAGAGAAACGAATGAAAGCGAGAAATAAAAAGTGCTACAGCTTGATGTTACTCGCACCACCGCTGCCGTACTTCACACGAAATAAATAAATGTGTACACCACCGATGTTTGTGTTTATTTTTGTGTATAATTCCATTTTACGATGAAAAATTTAAATTAGACCGCTTACGCGTGTGAAATACTTGAAGCGCTAAAGAAAATGGCTTTTGTCTCTTCCAACGCTCCAGCTCATTCCCTCTCTCTCTCTCTCTCTCTCACTTTGTCTAGCTCCGCTGGTTTTGCTTGTTCGGTGGCACGTTCTGCACAACTTCAACTTGATAACATGCAGAGGACTTTAGTGCAATGACGATAAATTGACTCAGTACACAGTAAATATTATGAAACATGAAACGGTGTGTACAAATGGAATTTATGAGCGAAAAGCACCGAGTGCTGCCAAAATACTTGTCGCGTTGCTGATAAATTTTGTGGCCGATTCGATTGAGAATGAAATGTGACGGGCTCTCGAATGTAATAGAGCTCGTGTATGAATAATCGTTTTTGATTGTTATGATTTTTTTTTTTTAAAAAACATCCTTCGTCAAAACAAATCGAGAGCAAGTGAAAGAAAGAGAGAGACAGAGTGAAGCAAAAAAGAGCAAAAATGAAATAAAAAATCGCCCCATAAATTCACCGATGTCCATGTGAAATTCGCACACAAGATTGCCCATATTTAAACCAACTCTTGCCAGCTCGCTCTCGCTTTCGGTTCGACTCTGGACGAAATATAAAACCCATTAATTCTGCATAAGCCTTTGTTAAAACGTACAAAATGTTAAATGGTTTAACTATTGTCGCTTCTGCTTTCATATATCAACACGATAATTCCACCACGAAACAAATAAATTGTGCTGCCCTGGCAGCGGTATTTGTGTATGAGTGTGTGCTTTAATGTTTGTGTGTGTATGTCGATTTTGCACACAGAAAACGGAACAGAGACACTGACAAAATAAAAAAAAACTTTGAACGGATTTCAAGCGGCAAGGCAACAGCCAGCAACAAGATCAAAACGAAAAAATGGATTCGCATTTGAATTTTTTTTTGAGCTGTGTATTTGTATTGCTCTTTCGTCATGAATTTATTAGGTGAATGAAGGAGTGTGGGCGATACCATAGAATTATAAAAGGACACATACTCCAAACCATATGATGTATGAAATTATGCATTAAATGGATCTGTTAGAAGCACATACGTTAGTTAAGGTATTGCCATAAAATTGCTCACATGTTTTACGAGGGAGAGAGAGAGAGAGAGAGAGAGAGAGAGAGAGAGAGAGAGAGAGAGAGAGAGAGAGAGAGAGAGAGAGAAAGCAAAAAAGTGTTGCGCTGGTAAATTGGCATTTTGTTGTTTTCAAGCTAATCGTTAACTTTTTTTTTGACGCAAGAAACGAATCAACTGCTTTACTTGGCGCTGCCACAATGTCATTTTGTGATTTTTCGAGAATCAACGAAAATGCAACGAAAAATCACTGAACTAGAGATAATTTACGCATCAACAAAACAAAGAAAAATATCATTAAGAATTTTTCAAGCCACAACAACTGAAACTTTAATTAGATAAAACCAAAACCTCGTTCGCATCTTGTTCATTCTCACTCTTGGGGCGCCTTTCATTTCATTTGCAATAATTCTTCATAAGAATAAGAGATAAGAATGTCTAATGAAGCATTTTTAATGTGGAAAACATGTAGATTTGTGCCCTTCCGAAATATTACTTCGGTGCGTCGCCACACATAAGAATTTTCTTTTATAATCATTTGTGTTTTTGGAAATTTGTTTGTGCCGATGCTACTGCTGCTGCTGGTGGTGTGGTGTGAGAGACATTATTAGACAGCGACATGTATTGCATTCGAACTTTTTGAACGCATACTCACATTTCTTATCAACATTCACATACTCACCGAAAAATCGCATTCACAATTTTCTGTATTGCTCATCGCTACACGACTCTGTCTATGTGTGTGTGTATGTGTGTACGCTTTTCGACGTTGCGAGACCATAAATAAAATTGCAACATCCCTTGTTGAAATATATTGTTGCGCATAAACAAAACAACACCCCTTAATGTTTAATATACACAATACAACCGCATATATCAGAATAATATGTTTTATTTGTTGGTTCGTTTGGTTCAATTTAGTTTCGTATGTTTATTTGCAGTTTTGGTTGTGTGTGCATGGGCAAAGTTCGTTTCGTCGAAGTAAAATACGTGAGCGAGAAAGTGGCAAAGCTTCGTGCTCTCAGCTCCATTTCGAATCTTTGGCCATACACCGAAAATATTTGCATGGTAGCAACCACCAGCACCACTGTTTATTTCAACAACTATAGATCGTTTTGGGTCGAATGAAATGTTTTGCATTTTCTTCATACTCTGCTGTATCTTCACATATCGGAATTGACTTGATATCTTTCTGTGCATTTGCGTCGATACGACACCGCACCAACAATACTCGCACTCTCGCTCTCATATCAGGCATAACGATTCGATCTACGCTCGTATATTACAACCAATTCGCATATCATAAAAAATTATCGAAAGTGAAGAAAAAAAAATGGCTGATCACATAAAATAGAAGGCACACGAAGGCGATACAGTGCAAAGCTGCGATTGCCTTTATAAACGATTCATCGAAAACGAACTGCTGAATTTATTTATGAATCATTTTTTATGCTATTTTCGGAAAATATTTAGCCCCTGTTTCAAATAGTCACATTTATTTGGCCCGGTGTTATTTATTTGTTTGTATATTTACGCTTAAATGTATATTTATGCGATGAATTAACATTTTTTGTTTCGATGGAGAAGAAGAAAAAAAAAACGATCCCCAAAATACACAATTCTATTGGGACTATCGATTTCATTTCACTTCGCTGTGGTTACCAAAACTACACCATTTTGCCTTAAAAACTGATTGGCTTTGGACACATAATTCTCCGTTCAAACAGAAAAAATAATCTATTTCGTTAGATTTAATGCAACCCAAAATGATAATGAACTTTTGACCATGGCGAGACATGAAAAGGCGTCTTCGCTCATAAAATGTGATTCAGTCTCGCAAATAACAACGAACAACGAACACAGAAAAAAACCGGAGCAGCAATGAGAGAGTACTCAATGGAAGGGAAAACAATGACTTTATCCAAAAGACAAAACAAGACAGAACACAACACAAGTGCATCATGATACAATTTATGTTGAATCTTCTGTTTTATATCAGAGAATTCAAGCGCCCTTTTTCTTGTGTGTTTATTTTTTTTTTATTTGAAAAAATAAAAAATCAACAACAACGAAAAAAAAGGAAACTCGAACAACAGTTAAAAGAGTCATTGAAGAGTTGTGCGGTTGGTCGCTGCTATTTTAAATATAAATAAATTTGCACTGTTTCAATTCAATAAATTAACTGAATTCAACTTTGTTTTCCAACTTGCGCAGAGACTGAAATGTATTGTCTAGGAGCGGTAGTGACGGCAAAACCTTGTATGCAATTTCAAATAAAAAGAGCAATGATGATGTTCACATCGCTTTCGCATCAATCGCATTGCAAATAAAGACAACAAATCCAACGAAAACGCTGAGAATATTGAAAACAAGATAAATTTTTGTTGTTGTTGAACGTCAGAATACAGCACAGTTTTGCCGTTTTTTTTTTTGCCGTTGCTCGTCCTCCTTTGTGTTTTCGAATGCTTTGTATAATTTTCGGTGTGAGCATTTTGTTTTTTTTTTTTTCCTTGTTGTATTCTTTCTCTAGAACTCTTGATTTTGGTCGAACTCGAATAACATAGTATTTATTCGTCCACCGAATTTTGTTCAAGGCAATGAACACCAAACATGAATCAAAGAGAAGAATTTTTTATTGGCTTGCCACACAAAGAAAAACAAAACACTCACTCTCAAGAATTTAGTGGGTTTAAGGTAACGGTTAGAAAATTGAAAAATACCAGTTGAGTGCCAGGATAAGTCACGGAACCGACGCCAAACAAAGGAATGTGAGCAAAGTTGTTGTTCTGATATTCTTAGTAAATTATAGATTGTATTTTCATTTTTGAAATTGCCTGTATTACATTCCAAACGTAACATTCGCTGTGGTTACAAACAATTTCAGCAAATACAGTGTAATAGCTCCGATCATACAGCATAATAGACATTCTACTAAATGATTCAAAATGGTTTATTTTTATTTTCTATACAATACGTCATTTCGCAAATGGTGGAAACAACAACAACAAAACATTTATTATTTTTGGTGGTCAATGAAATGAAATTTAAATAACAAATGTCGATTAACACCTCCTTGGTCAATTTCGCCTTGGCCATTTGCCGTGTAATTGAATCGCTTTCTTTGATGTTATTATCGTAAAGTGCTGCGTGTATAAGACATCAAATCAAAAGCGTTCAATTTTCGTTGATAAGTTTCGTGCTTCCAATAAAAATGAGCAAAGAAGCAATTTTAAAGACATTTCAAAAAAACCAAGCGCAAAAAGTCCAACCAAATCCATCTGGTTTCGTTTATTTTCTTTTTTTTTTTTGTTCCATGGTTGAAGCTCAATTTCATCAAATGTTCTGTGGTATTATTTCGAATCATATTATAGATGCGCAAATGGCCACTTAAAATTGAACTCAAAACCATCATTCCTCGAATAATGAGAGAGCAAGAGAGATGGAGAGAACAGAAATGCACACGAAAACGTGTAAAACATGCTGGGTATCGGAGTTTGGATGATGGAAAACAAGAAACGGATGCATTGAGCGAGAGAAAAAAAAGAGAAAAGAATACAAACCACAAACTGTAGGCTGAACTGTCTATACGGAACAACGATAAAAACAATCGGCTATTACATATTTTACGCGGGGCTCAAGAAATCGAGCGCTTGAAATTGTGATTAAAAAGTCGTCTGTGTCGATTCGATGTGATTTTAACAAGTTAATTTCAATGGCGTAGACCGAAACCAAATCGTAATGGCAAGTTTTGCCATGACTTCATCTGCTTGAACTTCAAGTGCGAGCACAAGCGAGCGCACACTCAATTCAGTGCAGTTTTATGGAATTACAATGTATCGCGAATTTATTAAGTAAATTGTAGATCATACACACCACACGCCATTATTTCGATATCAGCCATTGAGCCGAACACCAATACATTAGGATTGTGCACATCATGCGAAGGTAAAGTGAAACAAATCGAAGTTTGCTTTACTAGCTGTTGATGGCTGTTACATTGCAACAATGTTACACGTATTGAGAATTTGATTAAATTGTGAACAGAAACTGAGAGCGAGCGAGAGAGAGAGAGAGAGAGAGAAAGAGAGCGAAAAAAATGGAAAACATTAAGAAACACGTCGTCACATCACGTCTTTCTCGGTAAGAATTTCGGTTGAACTTGTATTAGTTTGCACCAAGAGTCACGCAAAACGCGCACATCACACGAATTAGCAATTAGTTCAATGCGGGAAACATATTTTCATCGTAATCGAATCTTCTTGTCGGAACAGCGCATTACAGTGATATAAATTACTGACGATTTTTGTTTTGAGTAAAAAAAACGGCATAAATTCGAAATTATGATACCAATTTTAATGTGTTTGTTGTTTTTATTTGATCAAATCATCGTGGCGCGATACAGTTCTAAGCGATTTTGTATCCATTTAATGGGCTAATTCGCATGCATGAAATTATTGTCAAAAAACGGTCAAACGCATAATTTACCAATTATCAAGCAATATCCATACATTTGTCAATGGCGATACATAAATTGTCGTGAAAAGTTGGGCTACTGTAGTCGGAAATCAATTGAATTTTCGAAATGTCACAGCACCATTTTGATAGCAGCCAATCAACCATATCGGTGTGCTGGTGAAGCGTCACTACTTTTTCCAATCAAAAATATAACAATTTGTTAGCGCATTATTGCGAGTGTATGAGTGTGCATAAGAACGTGTTGCGTCATCAAAATGACGTTGAACAGTTCTTTTTTTTGGTTGAATTTGGTATTTTTGATTCGATATAACATATTGGTCACTGCATTCACAGTTACCTAATTTACAATTTCCTGAATCTCATATATCGTTCTGCGCTCACACCTCTCTCTCTATCTTTTGCCTCTCTCCGCCTCCGTGCACTGTGCACATATTGCGATTGCAAGTGCTGCCACTCTTGTTGTATCGCAAGCCCCAATATAATATATTTTGCACAACCCAATGCCGCTTTTCCTATTAAATTTTGGGCTTGAATCGAAATACATATTTTATTACATTTGGTGGAAAACGAGAGATAATCCAATATGCGGTGCACATATCTTTCACTCGCATGTGCGTTATTTTATTCAATTCGGAATGATAAATATGCGATGGCAAAATGTGTGCTCTCACTCGCTCTCTCTCTCTCTCTCTCTCTCTCTCTCTCTCTACAGCTTCAGCCGGTGCATTTGGGTTCGGTGGCATCGCAATAGTTCGAATGCAGTCAGTGAGTGTTCATTCTTGAATTATGTGCTTGTGTAATTAAGTTACATGTTTACCGAGTGAGTGCGCGCACGTATGAATAAGCAAAAGCGGGGCGCCCAAAAACGCATGCCGCACATCGCAAACCATTGTAACATCGAGGCAGAACATCGATAATATTTTATCTCATAATAAACTCCCAATTATGTATCAATAGAAAGGCAAGCCACTGCGTTGGGATTTCCACTGTACTCTACTCGATACTGTTAAACAACAAAACAACACCAATGGACAAAATTACAGTCGGGGGCCATTCGGGGGCAGAAGTGAGAACGAGAGTCATAGCCAGAGAGTTAGAGTCAGTGTCATAGCTATGCCGTTGCACAAATACACAACATTTTCGACGCAAAAACCCGAATCAAATACCGAACTGGCACGTTTAAATTGGTTGCAATCGAAGGAATAGCACGCAAATGAAAACCTTAACATATTCGGTTATCGCCGCCTGCCAAGATGAGAATGGCCCCATCGAAAATCACAACGCACCGTTCATTCGGTTGTTCGCATTTTTAAGCACGCATCTGGAAAATAGCACTCACACATGTTCGGCAGTGGAGACATTTTTTATGGGGCCGGCTTATTTTCGGCTCAGCACCATCGAAACATGTTTTCTGTTCTTGTTTCAACTTTATAACGGTAACGGTATTCATCCAGAAATATATGGTGCACTGACAATGTGGCTATTGTACGGTGAGAAAATGTGCACACACTTCGCTTTATAGCCGAAAAATGAATATGACATCCGCATTTTGGTTCAAGTACCCAACATTCTTTTACTATGTGTGTTGAAGTTGCTTTTGTTACTCTCAACTTCGTCTCTCTCTCTCTCTCTCTCTCTCTCTCTCTCTCTCTTCCTCTCTCTCTCTCTCTGTGTGTGAGTGAAAATCTTTGCCTTTATTCTGCTGCAGTAAATTGGGAACCGGAGTTAGCGGCAAAGCTTGAGAGAGCTGCAATAGAAATCGGTCGAAAAACTGCATTTCACAAAGAAAATTCCGAGCATTACAATCGAAACCTATTCAACTGGAACATTCAATGCAATCACAATTTAATGCTACATAAAATATTACATCATGTTTTTGTCGCAATACTTTCACTTAAAAACATCCCTTTTCATCTGCATACCGCATTACATTTTGCGCCTTTTGCATTGACACAAAGCACACGGTATTGGTCACATGAGAGTGAGACACAACACACACAGAGACTCGATCGCTCGCCCATACTCAAACATACCCACAAAAAATCCATCGGTCCGTTGAAAATGTCTTTTCGATTTGTTTGGTTAGCGATTAGAAGCCGAAAATTTCATTGCGGCATGAGGTGGTAACAGAATAATGTCTCTTGTTAATAAGTGCATTTAGATTGCATTAGACAGATTGCATTTGGGCATTGCAGCATTTGCAGTGAGCTGCCGTGAGGCGACCATTCTGTGGTCTTTTTCGTCTACCTTCAAATTCAACCGATTCCAATTTTCGAGCCAACAAGATTTCGAAAATTGTAATTGAATCGATTCATTCGTAAAACATCACACAAATTCACATTGAAATCTCTCTTTCTCGACTTGCATCAATTGCAGTTTTGCTTTTAAACTAGACAACAAAGTAGCAACAGCAACGAATCAACAACAACAACAACAACAATAACTAAAAATCGATCGACATTACAAACGATTCGAACGATTTGAATGCACAGAAACAAATATTGCAATTTATGGGGGTGACCAAATCCAATAAACAAGTAATTTATGCAATTGTGTTTTGTTTTAAATGTTATCTGCTGACTCGAAAAAAAAAATTTGGTATGTACAGCAAGCTCTCGGTTGGTTGAAATTCGAATAAGAGCGTTTTCAATGCATGCATTTTGACATTTCAAATTCGAAACAAACACGCAATATGTGAGTTAACCCATTGAGTCGATGGCATCGAATCGCTGGGTGTAGACTGTGTGCACTGTACAAATGTATCTAAATTTATTCATGCGCGGTACTTGTCTTTGGTGGTGGTGCTGCTGCTGTGTGCCAAATCCGATTGGACGATGAGTTTGTGAAACACACAGTTTATTGCCACAAAAGTGAAAATAATTGTTGTTTGGTTTCCTTTTTTTGTCCCTTGTTTCTCTCTCTTTCGTCCTCTCTCCCGCCGAATATAAGTCGTTCATTTTTCCGAGAGAGCGTGAGCCATCGAGAGAAAATTCAGCAATCACATGTTTTATATTTGAATGAAAGAGCAATGAACGAAATCATAAAAAAAAACGATAGAGTTGGATGCGGGTAAACAGCCCGAATAACAAATGGTATCAAATATATCGAAAAGTCGATTTGAGTTGAAATACAACAAGAAAAAAAATATATATAAAAACCAAAATGAACGAAACACAACCAAAATAATGTGAGTTTGAGTGCCGAGCAAAATAGATAATAGGTCGAACGAATGAATGGCAATATTCGACTGCAATATGTGAAGTTTTGTATGGTGTCCTTTGGGCAAACACCAATAAACAACATACGAACGCGTGCACACATATGCACATATTCGTTTGGTTGCTCTCGCTCTCGCTCTCTCTCTCACACCAAATGAAGTCCGAGTGCATAAATTTATCTATTTGTCAGAATGGTATCGGACTCTATGTATACTCTTTTTTTGCACATTCTTGCATATAAATACTCTCCCTTCCTTCGATGTCTGTATGCATTTCTCTCTCTCTCTCTCTCTCTCTCTCTCTCTCTCTCTCTCTTTCACTCTTCAGGCGTTTTTTTATGTCTTGGTTTCATTTCTCTCTTACTCATTTGAATGGACTATTTTGAGTTGCATGCTTGTTCTATTGCTCACAATTTGGAATGCATTTCTGTCTCTCGTTTTTTTATTTTGGTCGGTTGCGTCATGTTCTTGTTAGACAATATCGCCGAATCGTTGTTATTGTATTGTTATATTGTTGCTGCTATTTTGTCATTTCGGTACGGTTGTGTTTGGTTGTTGTTGTTGTTCGTGTGTGTGTGTGTGTGTTTTTTTGTGTGCCCTATTCGGCATCTGTTCAATAAAGTTGTGCACAGCGCGTTTTGGCTTCGCCTGTTTCCTCTGTCTCGTTCACTCTCTTGCTCCGTATGCATATACCATGCATAAATATAGTGAGTCTTAGTATTTTAGCTAAGTTATTTATTGTTTGGGACAAGTGAACAGAAACAGCAACCATACAACAACTTACAGATCCAATAAATATTGGTAAAACATTTTGCGCATGCATATATCGATATACACATGTTACATTTAAGCGAAGATCTAACGCTATAATTTTGTAAGTTTGTGTGGAGAGAGAGCGAGAGAGAGCCGAATAGCACATTTTACTCTTGCTCTTTTCGCACAAGCACATTGTCACACGTATTTAAAATTGGTTCGGAAACCGATTGCGAGTGTTGGACAAATTCGATGTGTTGTTTGCTCTTCTGCATCTCTGTTTATATCCATCTGTAGCTCTCTTTCGCTCCGGGTTAACCGAGGCGTCCTAATAATTTTCCAAGTAAAAGAAAGTGGGAGTGTGCCGGGTGTTCGGGTGTAAAACCATTTGATTTGTTGAAATCCATTTGCAAATAATTCGACTTCGATCACAATTCACATATGGTTCATGTCCAAATGTCGTTCCATTCAAAACGGTTCGATGACAAAAAGTATTTTAAAACACACTCTTTCTCTCTATCTCTCTCTCTCTCTCTCCCTCTTTCTCTGCTGTGACAATTTACGGACTTTGGAGTTCAACAAGCCGAAGCTGCAATAAACTCTTGTTTATGTATTTTTATTGATATATTAGCATCGATCCATTTAACGGCATTCATTGTAACTGATGGACATTGGAATGCTTAGCTCCGGAATTCCATATTGGTTGCAATCAACATGAAAATTATGGCATTGTACGGTGTACTCATGTTTTGTACGCGTATTTGTGTGTATATTGTGAAATTTATTGGGTATTTATTTGAATATAACTATTGTATTCAAATCACAATAAACTTTGATTGTCTAACAGACTCAATTAAATGCTATCTATTTCTCGCTCGTGTAGCAGTCAATTAGAAAGTGAATTTATTGCAACACAGTTCATTCTAAAGTATTTACAATTTATTGATAGAACCATTAAGTAGTAGCAACTATTGTCTCGATAGAGAATGGGACGGGCACTCTTTTTTTTCGTTCATTCAAGGCTCACGGTGCCAAAATACCATTTTAATTTCAAAAGAAAATCGAAGATTCACTATTTTATGACTTTTATTGATTGTTTCATCACATATCCATACGAAAATAACGTTAGATGGAAATCGCATTTTTAACGTCAAAAATGCAAACACACATTTTCATCAACTGGCATTAATAGCAATGAATTGAATTCACATGTTCATAAATCTTAGTCGCTCATAAAAAAAAGTGTGTGGAATACTTGAAATTGGAAGCAACAAACAAAATTATCGGAAAAAAAACGTAATGCATTGTAATTTTAAGAGAGAGAGAAAAAAAAATATCATAAAACGATATAGACAAGTGAGTAAATGTATGCATATTACGATGATACTGTTCAATGTACATGTGTTCGAGAATCCATTACAATGTTTTATAATGTGTAAAAATTGGTAACGCCTACGTTGTACCATACCGAAGTTAATGCACACAATTTTGTTGTTTGCCCTTTTGTCCATTTCTTTCGTCTTTCCGTGCATTTCTGTCTCTCTTCTCTTCTCTCCTCTTTTTATCTCGATCACATAGAGAGCGACATGAGAATGAAAAAAAAAACACACACACACCGAGAGAACAAGCAACTCGAACTCCATGCATGGTTAATATGTTACGAACATACGGACACACACCAAAATGAAAACGTCGAAACGTCCGAAATGGGAAAGAAGTGTTTCGATGCGAAAATGAAGCAACAAATCTTCCGCAAAAACATTCAATCGACCGAATCAAGACAAATGAATAAAGCGATCGAAAATGAATGCAGTAAGCCCGTTAACCAGCACTCGTATTCACAGTACGCTGTCGTTTATCAATGAGGTTCGCTTTTTGTTTGTTGTTGTTTTTACTTCACAAGTAATTCCATTGTCTTTTCATCGTTGATTACGAATAATAAACAAAATCGGGGGGGAAAAAAACTTCTTAATTAAAATGAAATTTGTCAAATGTTGTTGTTTTCACATGAGAAAATGCTGGTTTAATTGTGTGCCCGATTTCCATGACATTCGATTTGAGGGCTCATTTTGTAGCTGCATGGGACTGTGAAATAAAATCGTCATCTGATTGTGATTTAATGGCGAAAAATTTCATCACATAAAAAAAATGTTACGAGTACACAGGGAACAGCCGAGACGATAAGAAAATATCAAAAAATCGGAACAACATAAAATGATCTTGCAAGCGAGAAAGCGTGAATCTAAGATCTTTAGGTGAAAATCAAGATCTTGCTTCACCCAAAAAAAAAAATGTTTTTTGGTGTTTGCTGTCCAAAAAAAAAACACTGAATGGAATGCTTGTGGTCTCGCGAGAATTGCTGTTTGTATGACGACAACGGACAAAGAAATCGAAAAAGCGTGTTATTTTGTGGTTAATATGTGCAAATGGTGAATTTCCATGTTCTTCACTCGGTTTGTGTTTGTGTCTCTTTCATCCGGGCCAAGCCAAATGAGATGAGCACGAATGATCGAAAAATGCTGATAAACGAAACGGGGCAAACACACAATTTGCTTGCAAAATGCAAAATGCAAAAAGGCAATCCAAACACAAAACAACAGCATATAAACGAAAATGAATCAAAATGTGCAAAATGATAAATTGCTTTATTTTGATCGTGTAGTGAGTGTGTAGTGTAGTCAGTTCACTTCATGTTCATACACTCTCATTCTCTTTCTCGCTCACTTTTGTGGCAGTGAACAGTTTGACAATCTTCGAAAAATGTTATTTTGACCGTGTGTTTGACCATCGTGTTGGCATGATATTGGCTTGAACATTTGTGTGTTTATATTCATGCCACACAGTTGTGTACGCGGATGGGGTATCCGAACGAACGGTCAGTCCACCCAACTATACGATCTATCCCATATAATTCATTTTTCTATTGCAGCACTTGTGCCATCGTTGGATGCATCCACCAACTACACGTTGCTATTCAACATTTATTCGCTGTATTTTTCGTTGTTTTTATAACATACACAAACGAAAAAGAGTTTGTGTTTTTGTTCGGTTGCTCTTTATTTTTAGTCAATAAACGATATTTGCCACACGTTTTCTAGCTGACCCTTTCACATATTGTGTAGTCTTAATAAAATGAATGTGCTGTTGGTGTTGCTGGTGCTGTTGTTCTGTTCAACTTAACAGTGAACACACGACTCTTTGGACTGTGATGCCGCTTCATTGAGACTCTTTATAGTGCCACAAGCACGCTTTAATCTACATTTGAAATCACATTTTTTTTCTCTGCTCTCGTGTGTACTTGAAGTGTGTGTTTTAGCTACTGTTGCACTTGCTGCTCATGTTACTACTACTGCTGCTGCTGTTTCTAGTTGTGTCGTAGTCAATATCTGGCGCATGCCAATCTATTATATCACATTTGGTTCCGGTGCGTTGTGGATTCTCGTATTCTCGCATTTCCAACATTTAACTGCGACGAAAAATCAAATTGTGAAGTTTTTTTGGACAATTTCAATTAGTTTTACGTTTATTGCCAATTTATGAATTATGAAATTTGAACGAGTTGAACTCAGTTCAGTTCAAGAGACATTTCCGCTCAATTTATTTGCCTTTCTTTGTTTTGAAATAATCTGAAGATGAATTGTGAGCTTAATGAATCATGAACCATCACATGAATTTAGCAGACACATACAAATTTGAAATGTGTCAAAAACGAGAAACGAAAAACAGTTGTGAATTGTAACAGATTAAAATTAAGAAGAAGAATATGCAAAGAAAAGCATTAAACAGTAAGATATTTTGTTGTGAGCCGAGTGTGAAATGAGATGAAGCACTAAGGTGGTATGTGCATAATCGGACGATACGTTCGGACTGTGGCAACGTAAAAGATGAACAATATGTTGTTTGCGTCATCCATATTTTATTCGATTTCACCATTGGAAATACGGTGAAGTGTCATGTTTGGAAGATTTATGAAAAATTATTCGATATATGTGTAATTCACATGAGTTCCTTTTGTCTGTGTGGCTGTTTGTGTCGTGGCGTTTCATTCCCATTTGAATGTCTGGTAAATGAGTTTTTCAGTTTAAACGGCCATCTCACTCTCACTTGGACCTGTTCTCGGTATATTTGTAATTCACGCCCAAAAATCTATTTAGTGGTTTTCTGGCATTTTTTGTTCTCTTGCTTTTATTTTTTGTTTTTTGGATTTATATGTGAAAATGGCTTTAAATGCACACGACGCAGTCATCATTGTAGATTTATTTATTTCTCTTGGATTTATAAGAGACGTTGTGTACGTTTATGTTTTTTTAAAGAGCCAGAGAATGCAAAGAAATGAACGGCCAATGTACCAAAATGGTTTGAGAATGTGGAAAAAAAATGCTCTTTTTCCTCAAAATGACCAAATGATATATTGTGATCAGGTTTTTTTTTCTCTCTCTCCTTTCGAAAAGAAACAAAATATTGTTTCGAATTTTGTTTTTTCTTCTCTTAAATTCATTTGTTGCCACACGTCTGATGATGCCTGATTCCCTGATTCCCTAATTCCTTGTTTCGTTAATTTTACTACCAAAATTATACGCCATCATTCGATTACCAGCATTTGACCCAAACAAAAAAAAGAACAAAAAACTTGCCACAATATATAATACACTGGGCACATTTCACTTAGAGAGCTCATCGAAAAAATTCTAATGTGTCCGTTGGCCTTTTCTCTCTCTCTCTCTCTCTCTCGCCACTTTTTTATTTCTGATAATTGATTTAGTACCCGAGAAATTTAAGAAGAACATGAGAAGGTGTAAATGTTAAAATGGAATCGGATAATAATCAGAGAGAAAACGACGAAAATTGATTTCTTTTTTTGTTGTTTTTGTTGTTATTTTGCTTTCGAATCGCATGTTTGTGTTGTGGTTACGATGCTTTTGTTGATGGCTTACAAATTTTCGTATATTTTCTTACGAAAACAAAAACAAAAACAAAAACAAAACAAAAAAAAAATGTTTTCAGTTGAGGTTCGAAATTGAGGTATGAGTTACCTAAGCGTTGACAACGGCCATCGATGTCGGTGTATGCGAGTGAATGCGCAAGAAATGAGAAATGGAATTGGAGCTGCGATACGATTTGTATAAAAAAAATGTGTCATCGACACAAGGTTAATTCCACAGTTTGTACTTATCAGAAAGTAATAAATCTTCATATTTATCACAAGTCACAACATTGAACATCCGAACAAATCGCTGCGCTAGAACACAACAAATGCGTTGAGGGTTCATCCGAGGAACCAAAACAACAACAACAAAAATCTAAGAATTTTTTGAACAGAAACGCCACAAAAAGAAAAGGCACAAGCAAATAAAACACCCAACTGACAACAAAGAATGAATGACGATGCCTTTGATAAAGATAAAAATTCAAATAATTCACGAGCTCCGGCTGTGGATGAATGGGATTTAATGCACAGTGTACACGTCAAGGCCCTTTTGTTAGAGAGGGATAGAGCGGAAAAAAGTGCATCTGACAAGAAAAGAATTAAGGTAATGAAATTACAAGAAAAATAAATTATAAATTAAACAAAATGAAGTTTATATCTCGTATAACTTGAACACTGTTGTTGTGTGTGTGTGTGAGCGCGCTATGAACAAAGACCACCGGAATCTATGCACTGTGCGAACCAAACACACAGATCACATTCATACTATATTTTTCTACGAATGCAACGAATGACTGTAAAGTTTTGGGTTGAGCCAACAAAAGTTCTGGCTAGGACATGTTCTCTATTGCTTCACTATGAAGATCTATTTCGCGTAAGGAATAGACATTGCACATGAAAAATATCAACGACACGGAAAAATGATGGCTTTTTTAACTCGGAAATTCTGTGAAATAGCTCGAGAGTTTACAATATGCAGCAACGTTGCATTTGTCGTGGCTGGACGCGGCATTTGCCGTCGTCTATTCGTCGAAACTCTGTGCAATTTGTCTTTGGTATTTTGACGTCATGGACTTAAGTCAGATAAAAATGGATAGAACAACATGCACACGAGCATACCGTGTCTGTGTGTGCGCGCGCGCGCATTTTGGCAGAAAATCGCTCCACTGTTTGCAACTGCATTAAAATATATTCATGGAAAACAAAGAAAAATGTCCTCACAACCGAACGGATTTATCATTTTCCTTACATAAATTTTACTCGGCGCACAAACTTGAATTACTAGCATTAGTAGCGTCTACTGTGCAGTTTTTGTCCGTTTGCTCGTGTCGCACATAACCGACATAAATTTTGCATGGTGCATGGTGCACTAGCACTATACATGGCAACAGCAGCGAGTCCAACACAGCCAATGTGAGATAGAGTCGAAGCCAACAATAGAAAACCATTGGTTGTTCGGTAGCTAACAAAAGTGCACATAGTTTCAGGCAAATATTTTTATGCTGCATGCATTTTAGACGGTTCGGAAGCAAAACCCCGAACAGAAATCGATTGCTTTATCTCAATTGATAGCTCGTGATATAGAAAAATATGGCAAAATGCTGTGTGCAAAATGTACTAAATCGAACGTCTCCATTTCACCATTTTTACAGTTTGAGAAAAATCGTATTTTTTTGCGTAGCACAAATTATTTTTGATTTCTTATTTCGAGTTGGGTTTTTTTTCTTTCTTCATTCGAACTGTCCCGACGACAAAAACGAGAATTCAAGTCTTTTTTATTTTTTTCGTGAATCGATAAGAAATTACGGCTGATAGTAAGCGCTGAAAACCATCGTTAATATATCATTTCATGGCTTAATGGAAAAATAATGTGAGAAAAACCGCGTCGTGACTTGTACGATGATAAAGTTGTAGCCAATCATTTCGATCGAAATCGATCTGCATGGCAGCAGCTAAGTGCTTACTGGATATACAAGTACCAGTAATATGTATTATTACCATATCGATATGTAGGCCGACCATATCCCAAACACAATTTTAATAAATTCAATGAATCTAGCGAATTTCACGCATAAAATTGTTTGTATGTTTTGAAAACATTCATCAGCTGAAAATAAGTGTGACAAGCGCACAATCGCACATTATTTGAATGGCATAAAAAATGCGAATAAATCGTTTATTCATACATTCATTTTAAAAATCACTTTCAAATCACATTTAATTGCGAGATTTGGAACGTCACAAATACTCTAAGGAATGAGAGTCTTATTAGATCCGATGACACACAAAAATCTATTGTTCATTCTCAACTGCTCTGCACGAAAACGATCAATTGTGAATCGTCCAACAAAAAACAGCACCGGAATGCTTGTAGTACCATAGATTAATAAAAGGTGGTGTGAAGCGCTGTGAAGGGAATGATACGAATGTCGAAAATTGTATGATATACATCGAAAAACTTATAACCGAAAAAATGGTTGATGAGCCAGCTCGCTTCAGGTAGTTCGTTCGAACGTTCATGTGTGAGCGCGCTCTTTCTCTCTGCTTATATCTCTTTCTTTCTGTATGATTTTTTCGTGTTCTCTTTTGTGTAACTCAACGTATGGGCTGAAAGAACATAAGAATACGATTACAACATTGTAGCACTGTATCGGTTTCAAGGGGACTTCACACTATCCAAAGTTAAATTGAAACGATAAGAAGGTTTTATAAACAATCCCTTCGAACGCAATACAAAAACCATGCATTTTAATATGGATTATTATATCGTTCATTGTTTTTATGTAACGAACAAATTACAAATATCATTTTTTTTTCAATGGATATTTGATTGAAGCTTATTGATTTTATGCTGGCTCAAATCATCTTGGCTAAAATGCTGGTGAATCGCCCCTTGATCCAAAAACAAATGTTGCTGTTGAAGTGTTCAAAAAAATATGAATCGCATCGCAACATTGATGCGTGTGCTTAAAGTGAAAAAGAAGGAAAAAGAGCTAGAAAATAGGTATGAGACCTGCGTTACAAGTCATTTGCCGCCTCTTTTTTTTTCACCGACACATCCGTGTACCGTGTGGTTCATATGCATATATGCTAATAGACACATGCCGTTAAACTGGAGCAGACGCAATTTCATTGTCATATTTAAGCTGTCAAATGTTTCGCATAATTCTGTTTGACAGAACACTTGGAGCGTAAGCAAGATACAGTGCTCGCTGCTCATGTTCTAGACTAGAATTCAAAAATTATATAGAAATTTTCATACTTTTCCATAAATTTACGACAAAAATAAACATGCATATTTAATAAAAAAAAATTATGAAAACAAAATACCAAGCCCATTAAACATGTACCAATTTCCATTGAGAGCGATGCTCATTTCACAATTCAGTGAGTAAAATTCATGTTTTAATCAAAATCGGTGTTTTTTTGTGTGTGTGTGTGTGTTTATGTTTATATGTGTAAAATAAAATTGAAATTGTTCGTACCGAGAATAGCATGTTCAATTTACGGCGAAAGAAATTAATTTGTATTAAAACCAAAGCGGAATGTAAATCTTTGAGTTAATTAGATTGGTGTTTCCTTTTTAACACGAAAAAACGGCCAGTCAGAAAAATGTTCTTAATAAGCCAACAAAAAAATGTAACCAAATAAAATTGCGTTGATACCGCGAGTACATTTTGCATGTGCTGTAAAAAATGGGTTTTGAAATTAAGTAATTTTCGATGGTGGTCATGGTCCTCATTAAAAAAGATGGTCAACACGTCAATACCCATGTTCCTCAAACAATGTTCATATTTACCGACATTTTGATATAATTCACTCGTTGGCTCGTTTTGATGTAAAATAATCGCAATTTTAATGCATATAAACAGCAGCATAATTACCTGTGGGCAAGACATAAGACAGATTAACAAAATTGTGCCTGTTTTTTCAATCTCATAAAATAGTTGAAATGGATATTTTTGTTATTCACATTCATAACCAATAAAAAGAAAAATATTCAATTTTGCGTATGAAAATGTGAGTGAATTAAATGGATTTTGAAAGCGCAAAATTCCCAGATTAGCTATTGAATTGATGGAACATTAAATTGAATATAAACAGCATTTCACGCGCGCGATCGTTTATTCGTTTGTCCATTTGTTGTGGCGCGATGGTTCTGCTGTTCAGTCAATTGACTTCGTTTTGGTGAGAAACATGAAATAAATAATGCGCTTAAAAAGAACGAAAAACGAAACGAAATTATTGAGACTTTTGAATAATTTATTGTATGGACCACCTGCAAAACGGTGTAATGCGTGCAAATACTTAAACACCATCACCACAGAATGAACAAAAAAATAATACAGTAACATTTATAAATTCGCACTCGTTCATCTCGCACTCATAACTTTATGCGCTCTGTGCTCTTCCATTCTCGCTGCCAATGTGATGGGCACGAAGATTGGCTAATTTATTTATGGTGTTTTGTTCAGGACGGAGTGTGCACAGTTTTTGGTTTTTCAATTTACTGGATGCAGATGAAATGGACAGCGAATAAAATTCAAATAATTGTGCATCATGCAGAGAAAATTCAAAACATTGGAATATTCATTGTTTATTTGGATTTTTTGTTCGCAGTCTTTTGACTTCTAAAGCCATTCATCAAATATCGACAATGCATCCTCGGAAACTCGGAAATATGTTATTAATTTTATCAATGCTCAATTGTAGTTAGGCTATGAACCAACTTGCCCAATTGCTGTGCACATTGAAAGCTTGTTCCATTTTTAATTGGATGCCACCCAACAAATTATAATTACAAAAGGCAGCTGATGTAATTTGGCGATGAAAAGAGTTCCATCAAAGAAAAAGCTTATTAATTCAAAATACTTTTTATTCAAAGAAGTTTGAATTAAAATCGCTTTAGACCTGAGCCTTCACTAAATGTTATTGAATTACTTTGGCCGATGAAAAAAAACAACAAAAAACAATACAAAAATGCCACATTTGGCCGTAATGTCCATAAATCTCAGGCGATGATTAATTTGCAATCGTTTTATTGGTTCGCAATTTGTGTTGTTGTTGTTGTTTTTTTTTCTCATCTCGTTTTTTTTTCTCCTGTGCAACATATTTTTGTTGTTGTGCCGCCGGATTGTTTTATAAGTTTGTTTTTGGTTGAAAATGTTTTGTGATAGCAGTTAACCGAATTGCTGTGGCTCCGGTAACATTGTCTCATCTTCAAGCCACTCACTGAATTATGTGGTGTGTAAAATGTATCTTTTATGATTTCTTTCGGCTCTCTTGGTGCTCTTCATCAGGTTTCGGTTTTTAATTTCTTGTTTATTTATTTATGTATTCGCTTCTGATGCGATGTGGCTAAAAACCATACTATAATCATCAGCTTTATCGTGTTTCGTTTCATATTTTCGCCCATTTCAATGGAGAGTGAAAACAAGCGCGCCAGAGTTTGTTGGTGCTTGAGAATACTTGTAACAAAGTGTATAATTTCGAAGGTGGTCAGTGCACATTTTTCCTTATCTCACCGTGCCTTGGATATTGTAATGCTGAAGTTCAAACGAAATCCATGCTATTCAGATCAACAATTTTTTTTTTTTTGTTTGGCCAAAAATTTGTGCTGTTGTTGTGTTGTTTCCAACAAAATTAACGATGAAAACAGGTTTTATTTTAGAGAGTTTCATGGGATCGTAAGCAATCGATCATCATCTGGATTAGTTGTTTTTTTTCATGCTTAGCCCTGATCCTATAAAATAATATAATATTTTATTATTAAGAAGAAAAAAAAAATTCTACAAAATATTCACATGGCCAAACCGTTCGAGTCACGGTAAGATGAGCTCACAAAGTGTGTAGTTTACTTAGTTAACATTAACTATGAACTTCACTCATCTTTTTCAGATTTATGCCATCATTAATACAATGTAATGCGCCTTTAAAAATGTGAACAAAAGTCGTAATCACCAGGTTTTAAGGCTTTTGGCCACTTTTTTCTCTCTTCATCGACTTTTAATAAATCTTATCTACCTCAAGCGCTTCGCAGCAATGTTTCAATTTATATGTTGAATGCTGTACAAAATGCAGCTACAACTGATGCAACCAATAATTTTCAAGTGCAATGAGCGTTTTGTACCAACACATGACTATAATAAGAGAGTACTATAAGACCGAACCAGTTGCGATTGCGTACAATTGCAACGAGATACATAGATTGGCCAAAAAAAAAATTCTAAACAATAATGATAAAAGTGTCTGCACTGGGTCAGTAGAATGGTTTCTGTGGACAATTTTTCTCGTGTTTCCAGTTTTCCCCCAAAAAAAAACAACCCAAACGAAATAGAAAGACGAAAAAAAACGTGTGACCAATACAAGGTCACTAGCACTGCATTTTATGACTTAACCATTAAATGCGTCTATTATTCATCACGTAATGAAATCAGTGAATGTGGCAGTAAAACAGCATGTGAGAAATGTTGAGAAAAATGGAACGAAACAATGTGCCGCTTCATGGAATGGTTGCGTTAACGACATTTGCACTTGGTCAAAGCAATTCATGTAAAACCACTTGAAAATATCTTTATCAGTTTCAGACGGGCATTTTTCTTTGCTGGTTTTTCTCTTTAGGAAAAAAAAATGAAAGAAAGAAAGAACAACCGAATGGAGACAAGACAACACACAAAATGCACAATGATTCTTTTTCTTTCCCCCGATGTACTACTGCGACCGACTGAATTCATGTTTCCTTTTATTGAAATATTTGTTCGGCTCATTTCTTGTGTCGCCTTGAATAAAATTTCTCTTTCTTATTCTCATTCCATTGTAATTATCTGCTTGGTTTTCTGTTTCAGTCTTTCTGTCTTCGTTTTTTTTGTTATCAAGAATTCCTCATTTGTATTATGCAACTTGGAGCTTCAAAAGAAAAAAAAAATAAAAAATAGAAGAAATGTTGCAGTTTACAAAATGTGTGTATATCGGTTGACTCAAAAATACATCGAACAAGAAAAAAAAATGCTATATTATTTTACGTTCGTGTGTGCATTAGTCCGAAGCGTACGTTCGTACAGTGTGGATGGCAGTTTACCCTTAACCGGATCATAAATAATATTTAAATAGGAAAATAGAAAGTCATTAAGGAAACATTACTGCAGATAAAGGTTCCTCATAATTTCTTTCCACATTACAAACGCCTTTTTTCCCTCAATACTCATGCTCGGGCCAGTGCTGTTGCTGTTGCTGTGTATGTGTGATAGAGTGTTTGGTGATTTTGATTACGAAATTCATATATATTTTTGCCTCATTCAACTGGCCGGCATGGAATCGAACTAAACCAAACCAAAGCAAATCTCTGCATGTTTATTATTTCGCTATGAAATGAATAACATCCTGATTTTCAAGCATGAAATATTCCACCATCACCATCATATTCTCGGTTAAAACATACACACCAACGGATTTCGAGTGACTCGAGTGATATGCAAAGCTTAAAGAATGTGGCTGAGGATTGAGGATCGGGGAGGATCGGGGAATGTTTGATTTTCTTGAAACGTGACAATTTAAGAAAACTAAAAGTGTTTTTCGACCGTTTGCTCCACAAGCGCCCGCCAATAACTCAACAGCACTTATCTCTCGACCAATTTTAGTGCCATTCGACTTGCGTAAACATACCGAAAATTTAATTACGGCCGACGTAAATTAACCAAACTCTTGTTATCGGATGGTATTCAGGTGGTGAAAAATACATAAATTTATACCAGCTTCCCGAATTCAGCCTACTTTTCGGTGCTTCAATTCGGTGCAGTACCATAGTTCGGTCAAACGATTGTGTTTGTGTGTGTGTGTGTTTCTATAATTCGCCGGTCTGTTGATTCAGTAAACAGTATTATAGGCCATTTGTTTGGGTTATCGTACATACAGGAAGTGTGTGCGTACCGCATGGATACACTCATTCTGAAGGGGTTGACTCGAAATACAATCGCCCAATTGCAATTAAATCGTTTAATCACATTGCCGTAAACTCTGGTTGCCTTACTTTTGGTTGCCCACTTTGTGGCGTTCACGTGTAGTTTTTTTTTTATTTATGTCATAAACAACATAAATATGATGATCATAAATGAATGTTCAACAAATGGCACGGGCGCTTCAGTGCAATGAACAATAATTACTTGGTGTTTTTTTGTTCGGTGAAAATGTAAACATTGTCGATGGCTAAATCGGAAGGCAAATACGGCACACACTTCCAATCGCACTTTGAAGCGTTTTTACTGTTTTTCGATTTATTTTGTGGAATTTTCGTTTTTCATTCAAATTTTTGTTTGGATTTTAAGAACCTTTATTTTGTATAGACAAAAGAGAAACAAATCGAGTCAATGGCCCGAACATTCAGATTCAAGCAACTGATTGAATTTCAAGTAGTTTCTTTAAAAGAATTTTCTTTTAAATATCGTGTATCTTAACGTTTTAACGTTGAACATCAAAGTAATTCCAATAAATCCAAAGAAGATTCGATTACGAGCACCGATATTTCGATTTATTGAAAATTACATCAAATTTATTGGTTAATAATCACTGATATATAATTTTAAACAATCAAAAATAAATTGAATCGATTGTGTATTATGTGGCGCGCAGTTGAAATTTTAACTTCGCTCAACGTGCACTCGATGGAATCGAATGGCGTATGGAAATAAAAACACACCGAAATGAATTAAAAACACATAAGGCTGAGTGTAATTTTCTAATGTAAACAAAGTCTACGGTTGTGTCTCGTCGTGTTCGTGGTTTTCTTTGATCTATTTTCGGGTGTGTAATAAAAAAGCGCTGTGTGTTTGCAACGGGGAATTTTAGCTTCCGAGAAAATTACGTTTACACAGGCGCCAAAGTTTGCTTTAGCACGGTTTTTTCTCTCTTTTCGTTTTTTTTTGGCTTCTTCAACAGCAAACCAATACTTTTACAGCTGTCTGCCTTTTTTTTGGTACTCTTTGAAAATCGTTTGAATCAAATGCAGCCACCAAAAACCGACTTGCAAACACTTGCTGCTCCACAAAACGGTAATGCTTCTTTGCCACTAGAAAAATTGCTGGCTGTCTCTGGTGCTAGAGTGTGTGCGAATGAGCAAAGAAACAAAAAAAATGTGTGTGTTCGAAAAGTGTGCATAAAACGTCATGCCAATGTTGCGGATGCACGTGTGCTCTATCGATGCGTTTAAATCATGTTTTTCCTTTCTTTTTGTGTGTGATGCGATGGAAACGAGCGACGAACAATGCGCTTTCCGAATATATCGCAATGACATTGGATAAATTACTATGTTCCGTTTTACCAAATTTATGGGTTAGCACAATAATTTTATGAATTTCCTTGCATTCCAACCTCGATTGCACGACTAGAAAATTGATGAGATTTTTTTTTTTATGCCCGTGAATTATCTCTTTTATTAATCTTGAATTCCAATACACCGAAGATGGGAGAATTCATATCAAAGAAGCAACCACGTTCATTCAGTGCAGTGTGAACAGTGTGAATGGTGCTTTGAAATGGGCTGATTCACGGCATAGACATGGCTAAGCTGATGCCGTGGTGGACACGGCTAGAGCTACATTATCAAGAATTGCAAAAATATGCGTAGCATTTTTAGAACTTTAGGCCATTGAATCTATGCAAAATCTATTCAAATGTTTTCATTTACGCATTCACTTTCTTTGGTCTAGTTAATTCGGAGCTTCATGCGTTTGCCTCGTCGCTCGAATTGTCGAGCATATTTATTTTCATGCAATTTCATTTATTTTATTGTGCGTACGCGTGATTTTTATTCTGTTTTATTTTTGCATAGTGATTAAATACGTGCCCAGAATTACATTTAATTATATGTCTAGCTGAGATACACAAGGAGGAACGCACTGGCAGTGCAACAATGTTGTGACTGACAAAACTGAAAAAAACAGGTTTCAATGAGTCTTGGTGAGGCATTAAACTAAACGATTATTGTGTACTTAAATTAACATGTTTATAGGTGAAGCAGCAGCCAAAGCAGCAAATAACACCATGTACACATTGCTGTGGCATAGATAGTTTTACAAAATCGTATACGTTAAATGAGTTTTACATGCAATGAGAATGTTTTTTTTTCGAGCCAGAAATGAATGGACTTCAGTCGCAATGGCGACTTACAACAACAACAACAGCAACATAAAAAAAAAATCACTCAGTTTTATGAAAATTCATATGATTTGCACTTTTAATCTGTATCACCCGGCTGCGCAAACCGTATGTAATAAAAGCGGATTGTAGTGAGTATTGGCTCACTGTGAACCAGCCTGATATGACAGTAATCAACCTCAATAGATTATTAATTAACATATGCCCCTTATTTGGTGAGAAAAATTATCGGTGAAAATTCAATAAAAAAAAAACAGAATGAGAAGTGGCTTGAAATTGGTTGTTGGAGATTGCCACACATTGAGTCACTTAACAGAGGATATGAACACTAAAACAATTTGAACGTAATAAAACATGCGCAGCATATTCATATTTAGTGAACATATTCATGCCCACATGAAGCGTCACCCAATGCAAAGTGAAATATTTGTTGACAAGCTTTAAATTTATGGCAGTTTTTTTTTTGCTGGTGTGCAAAACACCGATTTCGATTGATTTTTGCGATTTCTTGGACCCAATCATTCTATGCGATGAAGAAGAAGAAGAAGAAGAAAAAAAAACGAAGCATCGATCGTCTGGCGTGCGAATCCATTTGAACGTGTGTGTAATAATTCAGAAAATAAAGCAATGCATCTTTTTCAGCGTATCGAATGTGTTGAATATCATTATTCATATTCAAATATGGATGTTGAGTGTGTGGATTTGTCTTGTACTCGATTCATCTTCATCTCTGAATACATATACTTAGCGATCACATCGACAATCTCACACGCACATTTGTACAGCATTTAACATAGTGTCGGTGTTGTGAGCATCATCTTGATGGGCATTATTTGGTCGATGTGCCTCTCATGCTGGCTGGTGTAACTGACTTCGATCGTCATCATTACCACCACACATGATGCTACATACACACTCACACACCATATATTTTCATTTTGAAGGCATTTATTGATGCAGATAGCACCAATGCATCATTTTTGTGTTCGTTAATTTCGTTTTTGTCGACTTCGATGCTCATTTTTTTTTCAAGCGATGCGCTTTGAGCCACGAACGATTGCTGAGCACTATCTTGTGTGTGTCTTTTTTTTCATGAAATTTTCTTTGTGTTGTATACAAAAAAAAAAAAACATGCTACAGAATTTCCATATTGAAAGAGTGAAAGAGAAACAAATGTGGATCCCATGCATCTGACCTTATTTTCTTGCCTTCATTCATATTATTAATTTTATTTCTTTATAAACATCTCGTTCGATAAGCATCGGTGTTATGTGCTCTTCGAACAACATTTCGCTTGTGTCTGTTTTATTTTCTGTTTCCTCTTTGGTTCCCCCTTGAGTCAACGATATATTGGCTCATACGATTCAATATATTCATATTAAAAACAAATTATATTAACGTCATCGGCTTGAAGACACAGTCTTGAGCCACGTCTTCTTCTTCTTCTTCGTCAAGCGACTCCTTTGCATTTATTCATTGAAATGAGACCGCAATCGCGCCTTTGTGCGATGTTCAATTTTGGTTGATGATGATGACGATAAAATCGAACAATGAACATTTTTACACGACGAAAAAATACTTTTGATTTTCCATCTTAAGACAAAACACACACTTTTGATCTTGAGAGAAATTTGTCCAATTCATTGCGATCATTTTATGCAAATCTTTTTCAGTGTGTGGTAAAACATCATAAATTTTTTTATAAAATTTCAAACAATCTTTTGTGGAATTTTCCCAATTCACACTGTAATTTGGTGACCATAAATTTTACTGAGGACGCTGCATTCAATCTAAAGATTCGGTGCGTGCTTCCTGTTGTCAAATAAAAATATGATCTAAATATTAAATGAATTTGGTGAATAAATTTTCAGTGAAAATGTATTCGGCGCGGGGGAGCAATTAAAACTGTTTAAGCTAATTTAAGCAATAAAATTTAGTATTTTGCCTATTATGTTTAGTCTTTGTGCGCCTAATTAGAAAAATATGGAAATAATTAAGCTTTGGTTTCTCATTAAAGATGTCTATTTATAGCAATATTTAGCCACTTCTGTTGGTTTTTTTTTAAACACAATGTGCTGGAAGTCTTGACCAAATAGAGTTAAAAAAATTCACATACTCATTTTAATTTATTGCCTGACACGGAACTCCCCCCCAGTCTCATCAATAAACACTTGAAGCGAATAGATCAACAATACAAACACGCCGGTCAACAATTCATATCAGCTGCTGTCAATTGTAAATGGCAATAAAATTAATTTACCCAAAGAGTTTCGTAAAAACAAGAACATCCGAATTCAAATAGAACAGTGCCAAAGGAAGCACACATGTGCGCATGAGCAGTGTCCACTGGGCACGTGTACCACGTTAGTTTGATTTTTAAACGCCAATTCACAGATTGTGTTATTTGAAATTGCGATAAAGAAATCACATAATATGAAATCTCATGAGCCAATAGCTACTTGAGCCACACAAAAAAAAAAACCAAAATCAAGAATGAGATTGGGCACTCTATCATGTTCTATCATGACATATCATGGTCAACCGCAATGTTACAGTTCGTTCGGTTTGCAAATTATGTGCAAATCAGAGCCAAAATCAAACCGATCGTAAAATCATGAGCAAATAAAATTAGTGAGCAATTATATTTCATAAATTTTTGACGTTTGAATTGTTCGCAACACTTGACTGAATTCGAATTTTCAAAAAGAATCCAAATTTTTTGTTTGTCTGCGCTTGAGGTACCTGTACAAGCAAAATTGTAGGCTAGAATGGGCATGAAATTAACTTAAAAGAGCCCATTAAAATCAGAAACACTTTCACAAAATGATCGCATACAGCCCCAAACTATGCAGTGAGAGTATGTGTCACCGAGAGTAAGCGAGCGAGCGCGAAACACTGAACCAAGGGAAAAAAATACACCATTTTACGCAGCAAACATCCAAGTGAAAACCTTAAGCTGGTATTTCCAAAGAGAAAAGCATTCATAACTGAAGGCAAAACAAAACCGATCATAAATCATCATAAATTTGCGCGCATACATAGATATGCTGTTATTTAAATAAGGCCATAAACATTATTGAAACGGAAAACTAATAATTTTACGATTGTATCGTCACGTAATAAAGCAATAAAAATGTGTGTTGTGTGTGCATTTTTCGTTCTATGTGCCGAGCATTCCTGTTCCGATTGTTTCTTTACGTACTTTTTTCTCTCTTTCTCACTCGGTGTTTTTTTTTTGGTTTTCTCGCCAGTGTAAAATAACATTTGAAGCCATTGAAATACACATATTCATTTAGTCTCGTTGCTCTTTTTTTATGGACATCAAGTCGGTTTTTATCGAATGTTAAGTGTTAGGTATGTTCGGATTCTTTGTTATTTTGAAAAAAAAAAACAAGAAGAAAAAAAACCAACAAGCAAAATTATCGACTAAAAGTTTGTTGTTTAGTGACGTACATTAGAACTGTGTAAAGTGTGTACACATTGGCATAATTCATGTGGGAAGTCAACGAAAAACCATATAGACAAAATAAATAACTACCCGTATTCAAGGTTGCATGCCAAAGTACATATTATTTTGAATAATATTTTTTTTGTTTGTGTATGTTTGGTTTTCGATTTTGCTGATGCGACAAAATGCCCAAAGGAAACTAAACGACACACAAAACACTTTCGTTTAATGACACCGAATATATAGTCTATAGACGCGTGTTCATATATTCTATATGTTGTGTTTATGAAATGATTACACAACTTAATCAGTTGAGTCAAGTGATCGCCGTCGGAACTTTGTGTTTAGCTAATAAAAAATCATCTGATCTCATAAAAAACGGCGAGTCGGACCAACAACAACAACAGCAAAAAAAAACCCGAGTGGCTGACATCTTCATTCATACAAGGCCATTAAACACTGAAATATACACCACTAACGCGATTTTACTGTCTTTTAATGTGCGATTTTGTTGCAATATTAAAAATTATTGTCAATTTTCAACCAAAAAAAAATAGCCCGAAATATGATGTGATGTACGATGTGAACTTTGGTCCTACACAGCGATATTAGCGACACCATCTGCTTGAAACAATCAAAACGTAAGATCCCCACACTCACAGCCAAACACACACACACCCAAATCATCAAACACATATTTTCGGATTGGCATCAACACATCCTCACCGCTACCGAGGTATGCATGTGTTGAACACACTGATCTAGTATGCCATTCAAATGATAAATGATGTACGAATACAAGTTATGGCCGATACTCGATCTTTCGTTGTATTGGTTTCTCTCTTTTTTTCCCCATCGTTTCTTCTTCTCCCTTTCGTTTTTCAACGTTGCCTTTTGTTCGTCGACACTCTTTCTTTCTTTCGCACTCAAAATATGTGGACGTAACAGCTGATCCGAGCACACCGATCTAAATGTGTGTGTGTGTGTGTGTGTACTGTGCTGCCATTCATGCAGAGTATGAATAGTATTGAGAGTTAACGATGATGTTTTTATGGTTCTTTTTGGCAAAAAGAAATAAATTCGAATACAATAACTTTGTGCTGCCTTTCACACAATTCCGAATACTTCTCTCTATCTTATTGACTGGTCTTCTTTCTTGCGATGTTCGTTCACTCGAACTGTCCGTGTAACATTCTGTGTTGATCTGAGCTATGCTATGCGGTGTGGTGCTCTGTGTACTCTGTATGCCGTTTGGGGCATTACAATCTATAGGTACTGACAGAAATTCTATATAAATGTCTGATTGTTTGGACGATATTGATTATGGGCGTGTGCGAATATGTACTGCTTGTTTTAAAAACAAAATATATATTCGAGCGCACACCGGAATCTTAACAAAATGCGAATTTCTGATAATGAAAATTACACTAGTCAAACCGTCGGTAGTGAACAAACGACTCATCAACCGGTTATTATTATATTTTTTTTTTGTCATTTTCAATTAATTTATGATTATTCAGTGTTCTTTAAAAGCGTAAAAATTTATGAGCCATAATCAACTGCGTGTGAATTCGAACTTGAATAAACATAAACAGTACGACCGCACGACCAACAGCAACAACAACAACAACAACAACAATTACACCAACAACATCAGTGGCAGCAGTAATATCAACAGCGTTGATGCATTTTGTACCAAACCAACTGTACATTTTTATTGAACACCAGAGTAAAATGCAATGAGACAATAAATAGCGCATGCATCGAACACATTAATCAATTTATTGCATGACGTTTATGAATTTAGATTTGTTTTTTTTCTCTTTCTTTCTCTCTTTATCTCTCTCTTCTCATTCTGTTCCCTTTTTTCCCACTCTCTCTTTCTCTGTCTCGCTCTTTGTCAGAAACTTTTTTAACTGAACTTTGTCATACTTTTTTATTGAGCTTGAATGTGCCATATGCATTCGTTAGTCGATTGTTGTTTTGCGATTTTCAGTAATTTAATATTTAATAATAATTAGCTTTAAATTGTTTGGGTGTTGTGTTTAATGTTATCGTAATTGAATAAAACGATGATTTCGCTGCTCATTTTTTTTGTATGTTCGGCGTTCGTTCATTCGCTCGGTGCGCAGGGTATTTTTTTTTTTTTAAATATTTGTAGTTGAAACGTTCATTCGTTCATTTCCATTGTTATTACGGCTGATAGACATGCAACGATATGAACAAAACGTATGCATTTTCTGTGCTTGAGCGCGCGCTCGCGTCAAAAAAAAGAGAGAATAATGCGGCGATCGATTTGCCAGTTTGTTTACATTTGGCTCGAATTTTATCACTTGAACGCTGGTCGATAAAATGCATAAAAAGCATTTTCGTTTTGCGTTACAACTCCTCGAACAATAGTGTGCAATGTAATTCGATACATTTGTGTGGTCAGGTGAATTGGTGTCTATTTTTAGATCGGCCCATTTTTACGTTGTTTTTTTTTTCTTCTCATTCTTTCTCTCACATTCTCCGGGTTTTCTTGGCACTTTCGATTTTTGTAAACATCGCAAGAGGCACCTTGTTTTTACCTGCGACATTTAGTGTTTGTGTTTCACGTAAGGACCTTGCTTGATCGTTGGTTTGTGTCTAAGGGGCACTCTGTTGGTTGTGTTTTTGGCTAAACGTTCGCTCACACATTTGTATCGTTCACAATGGTATTGGAAATTAATAGACGTCACAGTCTAATTAGACAAAGCGGGGAAAAATCATTTCAATTCTGACCGATTCTGACTGATTTTCATCAACAACCGAAATCCAATTAGCAACTTTAATTTAAAACAGCACAAAAACTATCGACTTTGCCTGATTTACCACAAAATAAAATATCAAATCAAAAAAACTGAAAAAAACCATTCGAATTGTAATTCGATAGTATTGAAAATTGGCGACCAGCCCAAAAAAAATGAATTGAGCTTTGAATTTAAGGCATTACCTCAATCAATGCGGTTATATTCGCATTCAATTTGTATGCTGTCTGATGGATGTTCCGAACTCAACCGCAAAACGTCTATTTGCATACGTTCACATTGATCGGCAAATGTGAACATTCAAATGATTCGATGTTGTGCTTTACACCGAAGTGTGATTGTTCAGTACGACAAAGACAGACACCGAGTGAGAGCTCTCAATGTAACACTTTATAATTATCAATTACCGCACTGCACGTTTTCTAATTTTATTTCCAACCGTGAATATTATGTCTACACCACCACACAAACTTGGCTGAGCAAAGCATTTAATAGCAACGCTATGGTTTTGCATTGGCTCCGATTTTTTTGTGTGTTTTTTTTTGTGAGTAACAACAACAACAGCAACAAATTTTCAAACAACAACAAAACATATCTGATAAGATTTCCGGCTGTGTTTGTAGCTGTAATCGAAACTTTGAGCCACGGATATTTGCCTTCGAAGTAAACGAATACCGATTTATTGTAAACGCTGTACACACCAATATTTACGATTGCTCGTGTAATTATTTTGTCTGCGACTTGTTTTCATTAACACAACTCTCGTTCACAACTCGTTATTTGCGGCTCGTTGAAGTTTTTTTTTGTGTGCAGTGATTTTAATTACACACAATTGTTTATGGTTGACAAACTCATAATATTTACTGGCATTTGAACTCTTGAATTCAATCATAATCATACAGTAAAAATCTAACACCAATTTGCTCATTTGCTGTGTGTTTATGTGAGTGAGTTTTTTTTTCAAGTTTCTTCGTATTCGACTTGAGTTTCCAATTTTTGAGTTGGCCGCTTGACTTTAGCGTTCTGTGGTTTTGGTTGCCTTTTTTTGTGTGTGTATGTATTTGCCATTTTTTTTCTCTCTACATTTGTTCGCCAAATGCAGCGAGTGAATACTCGGTTTTCACAGTCGGATCGATAATTTTTGTATGCAGAATGTAATAAATACAATAAAATAAAGGCAGAATGTTGTATGACTACGACAACCATGCACGTCCCATATGTTATGTCTATCAAGTAAGACGACACGAAGCGGCCACAGCCACATGCTTGTGCATGTATTTTGCTGTATACAAATGGTGGGTTTTCCTCTGCACTGCAACACACATACAAATCCATGTACAGTAAAACAATTGGCGCCAAGCCACATGCCAATTGTGTCGCATTGAATCATTCCAAAGAGATGCATTTTCTTCATTATGGTTTTATCATTCTCTCTGTCTCGCTCGATTGAAATGCATTGAAATCAATAATTACATGTGAAGAGATTGAGCAGAAGATTGATGCCGAGTTATTTATTTTATCATTGCATAAATTGATTGGCATGCCAATCAGTCAAGTATCCATGACGCGTGATCATCTTGTGCTCGTCTATTTTTAGTCATTTTTTTCTAAAATATCATATTGATCTTGATCCCAATTCTCATTTAAATCAAATCGTTTTTTAAAATGCACAAAATCATTTGTTTGTCTTTCTTCAAATGAATTCATGACTTTATTTCAACATTCTTGGCGTTTGCATCAAGAATACGTTGAAGAAAGCGATATATTGTGATTTCATTTCTTTTTTCTCTTCTTCAGAATGAAGCGAGAATGATAAATAACTAAAAATCACCAATAATTTGCTGTGTGTGAGCGCCGTTACCAATTGAAATAAACGGCTGCAAAAGGTGAGACCATGGCAATCGAAATATGGACGTAGAATGAAAAAAAAAACTGGCATCGAAATGATCAACACGGTTTGATTTTGTATGTGCACATTGTGCAATGCCAGGCCAACAACAACAGACATCACATTTAGTAATTGCAATCGTAATAACAATTGTAACCCGTCATTAAATTGCAGTCAGTGTAATTTTATCATCTTGCATGGAAAATGCAAGTGCGCGCAACATTGCGTTGCCTGTTTTGTTTTTTTGGTGCATTGCTAACGGAATTACAGTTGGCCAACAATTGATCTGAATCGAACATAGAATCCGTTTAATGATCTGGACAAAGGAAACATGCCCGCCGGGTATATAATTTGAATGATTTCTTCCTCATTAAATGTGATGGGGAGGCAATTTTTTTTCCCACTGCAAATGAAATTCTTTCGTTAAGAATTTACAAATGGTGTAATCAGCATGCGAACATTTTATTAACACTTGGAATTCCCCCCCAAATAAAAAACTGCGCTGTTTTTTCGGTGGAATTGCGATGAGAAGTGGATTGATGAATTCGAAAAAAATACAAGTTCATCATGATCATGTCGATCATTCTTTTGTTTGTTTGTTGAAAAGCGATTTCGTTTTACGTGCATTCAAGATGACTTGAAACGATCATAAATTGAAACTTCGAAAAAAACAAACAAAAACTGATATTTATCTAAAAATGAGTTTTTTTTTAAAGAGCCTTTAATAAAGACTGATTGAAAACAGCTAAACAGCACCATAACTGGTTTTCTCATAATAAATATCATCACCTAAAATCCGCCTACAATATGCAACAATCACGTTGAATGTACACAACACAAACAAAACTCTTCAACAAAAGAGTTTGCTTATTTTTTTTTTGTTTGCTCCTTTTATATTTTCTTTCTCTTGCAAACTTAACGCAGTGAATCAATAAAATGTTAATAACAATCACTTGTGAACGCGATTGTGAACGTGTGCCCGAAACAATAAACAACACGAAAAATGAGCAGAAGAAAAACGAACACAAGAAAACATAAACGAACAGCAGAATATAAAAAAAAAACTATAATGCAACGGAATCTGAAGGAAATACTGAATCGAAAAAATATAAACACATTTGAATGCATACACACAGACACACACTTTTCGTCCATTGCAACAACAGCAAAAAATTCAAAAGAAACGAAACGGTTATGCCAGTGTCTCTGCATATTCCGTTTCGAATATTAATTTTCATTTTTTTTTTCCATTTTTTTCTTATTTTTTTTCTGTTCATTCTGTTGATTCGCTCTCGTTCGCTACATATGTTTTGCACTTTGCCTTGGTAGACAAAACACATAAAATTTACTTAAAATCTGTTTATTCTTGTCCTCTCTCTGCACGATTTTTATGGTGACATTGCATTGAGCCTTTCAACACGCTCTTAATTTTTTGTTTCTTTCTTTTTAAAAACGCATTACTTTTCTCACTTTTCTCTCTCTCTCTTCACATTTTGTGGATTTTGAGATCGGAACTGAAGCGTTCGAGCGAGAAAAATGACACGTTAAAACGTCCAAATTAATTAAAGAAAAGTGAGGAATTTCGAATATCTTCATTTGATCGTTTTCAATTGTTTTATTTGACAGGAAACACTCAGATTTCAATTTTTTTTTCGACAATCGAAATAAAAAATGATGCAATTAAAAAAAAACCTTTTTGGTACAATTTAATCCAAATTTTCCATGCGGTTGGCATTAAAATATTTCATCAGAATTTATTCGATATTTTCGCTTTGCTGCGTTAATTTTTTGTTTGTTTATTTTTCATCGGTGTTTTAATGAAGACATAACAATTAAAATCAATTGTTGTTGATTTGATGTTTGTTGTGCAAATTGCATAGGATCGTTTGGTATTCAAACTCCCGAAAACTAATAGCTAATTACTAATGACTAATATACAATTGGCAATTCTCTAAATAATATGAACATATTCATACATTTGATGATTACAAATTGATTAACCGATGTAACGCAATTATTTGGCGTTTTGAATCACACTATGTGGTGAATTTTAATGATGTTTAAACACTTGTACACACCGTATATCATTTGAATGTGGCCATCAAAAGAAGTGTTTTTTGTGTGTGTGTGTGTGAGTGTGTGTTTGGTCTTTATTGTTGTTATTGTTTTGTTGCTGCACTCGTTGCTCGCATTCAATGGCTTGAGAGTGAAGATGTGACCGAAAGAGCAAGAGCAAAAGAGCTCGTTGTAAAATTCATGGGCTCAACAGTACACAAGTGCTCTATTGCAACGCACATACAGAGTTCAACACAATGCAAAGAATGGAAAAGGAGCGAAAAAGGTTTGCAATTTATGCAAAAATAAAAGTCATAAAATGATTTGGGGTGTGTTTGGTGTTCGGTGTCAGTTCAGTGTTGGTTTCTCTTCTGGCTGTTTTTGAGTGTGTGTGTGTGTGTGTGCTGTGCAGTGAGTGCACACACTCGTTCTTCCTCTATCTATATTCATTTGTTTGTTCTTGGTGTGACTTCTGTGTTTGTTGTGCGCTGTTGCTGCCGGTTTGACTCGGTGGTTTTAGAAACTCTCACCAGGATCATAAATATACAGGCAATAATAAGCCCATTTGGGCAAAAGATTTAAAACAGCAAAAGTGTTAAATGCCTATTATCTGTTGGAGTTTTGCTGTTGTTGCTTTTCGCTTATATTCGCCTCCTGTTTTCGGCTCTAGCTGCAGCCGAGGAATAAAAAACGAGCACACACAGCAGCAGCAGCAGCAGCCGCAACGGTTCAATACGTGAAATGGGAGAAGAAACTACATAAACACAACAATATAACCGATTAGCACCTTTTTATTATGATCATCATTCTTTCATAAGCGATTGCCGGAACAATGGTGAACAACATCGATGGCCAATATTTGTTTGCTTAACTGGAGGTGATACAGCTTTGGAGAATAATTCGCGAATAGACTGAAAAACTGTGCAACGAACGGTCGGGCCACACTCAATTCGAGAGTCTCACACTCTTTTACACTCGCCACATTTTTACTACACACACCATATTTTATGCAATAGATTATTTCAATGCGCATCCCTTCACATCTTCATTACACATTTTTTTTTGTCAATTAATCTCTAAATACCGGTTGTATCGGGCAGAACAAAAGCGCTTTGCTTCACTTTGTTTTGTTTTTTTTTCACATTTTCGCAAAGTGGAATGAATAAAGCAATAAAAAGTCAAGTAGCAATAATTTTTTTTCGTATTGAATGATCAATGTGAATCATTTTCGTTGAAAAAAAAGAAAGAAAAAATAATAATCATAAAAAGATGAAATTTTGGGTTTTTTTTTGGTTTCGTCAATGAATTTGAAATTGAAACCCGTTTTTAGTTGATCTACACAAAAACAAAACTAATTCGCACAATTACAGATTACAGTTACAGTTGAATGTACATTTGTACTTTGTACAATACCGACGGCAGTTCATTGTGCTTGGCGTGCGCGCGCGCTCATTTCTTTCTTTCTTTCTTTTATTTTCTTCTCATCTTTGGATTTTATGAGAACCGGAATTTAAATAATTAGTGAAATTGCTAATTTTATTTTTGCTGGAATTTTATTCCATTCACTAAATTGTGTATTTTTGCGTCAATTAAGAAGATATTTCGGGCAATTGCAATGACGTTGAATTCAAAAAAGCAAGTTAACATTTTCACAGGCAAATTTGACAATTAAAACAAACAAAAAATCGTTTCACTCGAAAAATTGAATTTTAACTTTTTTAATTGAATTTAAACAAAAAAAAAGAATCCATTTTAAACGGAAGACGAGAGGAAAAAATGTGGAAAAACGTATAACATACCTGCGATAGCCATCCATGGATAGAATGTGTGATTGCTGGCTTGATGAAGGCCGGATGCGGCTGCTGCAACTTGTCCACTGGCTCCGGTGATGCCACACTGTGATGAATTCCATGCGCTGGCCGAAACACCCGACGATGATCCATTGCCAGATCGTCCGACCGGGCTGCCATTGGCTGTGTCAAGATAGCCGCCAACACGTGAGTCAGGTGTGCATGCTGATGGTCGAACTGGTGTTGAATTATTTTGAGCATTTGAGCCGCCCGATGTGTTCCACACATCTTTATAGCCATTTGTATCGGTTGATCCAGTTTTGGCACAATCTTTATTATAGGATCCATCGTAGAGTTTTGTGCAAGCGGCCGTTATGCTTGCATCGTATGGTGAATCTTGTGTTGAACGGGATTGATGTAAGTGATGATTTGCGTACGGTGTCATGCCAAGTGACAATGGGAAACCTCTGTATGCGGCTGTTGCACTCTGGTCATGATGTGCAGCCGATGTCATGCCCATGCCGGATGTTTGATGCGGATGTCCATAAAATCCGCTCTGTTCAAAATATGAATTCATGTTGGCGAGAATTTTTAGGCCGTTTTAACAAGATCAATAAAAAGGAAAATTACGATTTTTTTTTGTTTTCGTTTAGTTTGTTGCTTGTTTTAATTTTTTCGATTTTGAAAGTCTCACTTTGCACGTTTTATTTTGCGAGCAAAAAAAAATACACAAATTCTACGTGTTTATTATGCAAGCCATTTAAAGTACAAACTTCAGATTTTTATTCGTTTTTTTTCTGTTTGTTCTCGTTCGCTCTCACTTTGTGTGTGTGTGTGTTCTTTTTAATCGTTTTGCACTCAGTTCGTTATGATTCGCAGGTAGACTGGGGAGTTGATTGAAGAAAATTATGGTGTGTTGTTATAATTACTAGGTTTGCGTTGAGAACTTGAGCAATTCAGAAGCAAAAATAAATTAAACTCAAATTAAACACGAAATAAAATGCACATTTGTCCAATGAAAATTACAGACTCTCTGCCACTTCAATGCAGTTACAATGTAGTTACAATGTAGTTAACACTTTATCGGACTTTATTTGAACTCCGATTTTATTTGATTTTTTTTTGGAAATTTTTTGATGAATTTTAGTCTTTGTTAAAATTCTCGATAAAATTTCACACTTGAGATTTATTTACTAATATAACAGTTTATAATTTTTTTGATTGCGATCGAATCAAGGAATTTGTTTAATTTCGTGTATTAATTAAAAAGGACGAAACGGATCACATGAAAATCATATTCAAATGAATTTTATGAATCATAAATGTCATCACCACCTTTTTATTAGCATTGATGAACTGTTCTCTCTTTCGTGGTCTTCGAAGATTTGATGATTTGATTTTAGATACTTTATGTCACGATAATTTCTCAAATTGCAATCAATTTTGATGCGACGGTCAAAAAATCCATTGAATGGTTAAATGATAATTTTTTTTTATTGAATGTTTTGACGACACTGTATTGTGATCTGTTTGGTTTTTATTTTTATTGCGATTATAATGTTTATTTGGTTCCTCTTTTTGTGTATATGATTTTTTTTTGTTTGGTTTGCTGAGCTGCTGTCAACTTTTGCTTTAGCCCAGTCGAGTTTTATTTTTTATGTGTGGGAAATAGTAATAACAATAATCGTAAAAATAATAATCAAAAATAATTTTATGACTCCGTCGCGCACTCGTCACAGACTTGTCACATTTGAAAAACACATGGACTTGATACACACAATTCTTTTTTTTGCGGTAAGTTGCAGTGATGATTATTTCGCTTTTCTGATTAAATTAATTCACACACACCGAAGTTGCTTAAGTTGATTGATGAAAATGTTCAAACACTTTAACGTTCTTCGTGGTTGAAAATAAAATTTCGGAAATTTTTGGCGGAAATTATTTTTCGTAGGAAGAAAACGCGCCGAATAAAAATTTTCTCAATGAAAATTAATTTGACTGATAATTTTTGTCACGCACAATTTTAATGCAATTGATCGAAGAAAAATTTGCCCAACAATTGGACAAATCAAATAGAAATTCAAAAGGCTCGCTCGTACTGTACGTTTGATACGCAAAATATTATTTCTCTCTGTTCTCTCGTTTTATAATGGCGCAATTAAGATAAACAGTGTTCAAGCAACCGATCTCGATGACTTTAGTAACGATACTGATATCAAATGCCGAATCACACAGTGACTGATGTTATTGCTCACTCACTGTGGCCTGTTGTGCTCTGCTACTCTGCTGTTCTGCTGCTCTGTGTATATGTTTCGGGGCTTTCGATGTGTGCCTCTCTTTCCCTCCCTGTGTATTTCCAACTGGTGTGTACAACCGAATGGTGATATTGTTCTTTTTCTCGATTCTTTCTCCGCGCGCGCTCACACGTTCCCTTCATACGCCTTACACAACGTGTTACCGAAGCGTGTTTTGTCGATGTGTGTGTATGTGTGTGTGTGTTTGTATGTGCCTCGGCTATGTGCTCCGTATATGCTGTGCTGTAAGCAAGCGGAGAGCTTGAAATTTTTCGAGCTGCAATGAATTTTTCGAATGCTCACTTCATTCGCTTGTATTCGCTGAAATAGTTCGGTGTGTCGCGTTGCTGCTACTCAAGCTGCTAGTTAGCACAGTTAATACACTTGACGTGATTGCCGTGCTTATGAACTGGTAACTGCTCTATGAATGATACGTTACTTTGGAATTTTACTGCCAATCGCTAAATTTTATTTTTCAATTTGGCTGTTTTCAAGTCGCCGTTTTTTTTTCTCTTTCCTCTATGTAATATAGTATCTCTTGTCGTTCTTAAGTGGATTTGAACACAAACTTTGCAATTTTATGCGACCAAAAATGAATCAAAAAGCTTTTTTTTCACTCCACTGCCAAAGATAATGATTATGCTACTTCAAGTTTTTGAATGTTTGTAAATTTTATTGACACCAAACAAAAATCGTTTCAATGCCTAAATGGCCAGTTTAACGTACTCATTTCTGAGATGCTTTTAAACCGTTGAATCGACACAGACACATTTTTTTTTTCAAAATAGATTTATTGGTAAAACATTCCCATTTATCGATTTCTCGTTTCAATAATTTTGTTTTTTTTTTTGTTTCGAAAATAATTAAGTCTTATCACCGGTTCGGCGTTAAAACCGAAAACCGTTACTTATTTTTCTTTATCTGAAGAAATTATAGGGGCAAAACAAAAATCAACATGAAACGCGAATAATTTCATATACAAATTAACTTGGTTGATCATGTCTCTCTCTCTCTATTTCAATGCGAAAGTAGACAAGAACAAACAAACAAACAAACAAAAAAATTGTATAACAACAAAACCAGTAACAAAAAAAAATTATCGCATATTAACTTTTATGAGTATATTTTTTTTTATTGATGTTGTTGTTATTTTTATTACACCGTGCGCTACACTGCAGAAAAACCAAAATGCTTTTGAATTGAGTGGAGAGTAAAAGCAAGTGGCCGAATGTGAACGGCTCTTTGAGAGTGAGAACCAACTAGTTAAAATTGTCGTTAACGTATTTGTGATTATTGTTAAATAGTGAATAAAATTGGATAATAAAATTGAGATAAAAGTGCGCCTGTTCGGTGCAGTTGCTTTCAATCGAATGAATGAAATTATGTACGAGGCAACTAAGCGCCCTCAATTCAAACGCTTCGATATTGCTGTTGCTGCTGCTGCATGACAACGGTTTTTTTTTACTTCGTTCATATAAATTTGTTGGGAATACGTACAACGATGCTTTTCGATGCTTTACTAAAACCGAAAATTACAACAAAAATAACAATAATAATAAACGTTAACACTGACTCCGTTGAAATTTTAGCATTCTTGGTATATCGAATGGTTATGCATCGGTAGTGGTGTGCAATCGACAAAAAGCACAGCACACAGTAGCTAGGCTCTGAACGATATTCTCAGTAGTGTTGAGCATTGCGTTTGTTTCGGCTGGCCACAACCAAAATATCCAATTTCAATGATTTTGTAGCAGCAAAATCAGCACTACAACACTGTGTTTTCCTCTTGATTCTTCACATAGAACCATCCAGCTCTCCATTTTATGTATTTTAAGCGCAAGTACAATGCGACCATACCATATTCACTCTATACTATTTGAAATGCTGTGCGTATTATGTATCAATGTTGAATTGCATCATGAGGAAAATGAAGCACACGATACACATACGCACACAATCGCAAGCGCAAATCCAATGTGAGCAAAGAGGCATTTCATACAATAAGGCATTAGTGTTCAATTCAAACGGTTGCGTTAACGACAACAACGCCAATGGTGTGTGCATTTACTCTCGGTACGGCCATCGTCGTTGTCGTCATCGAAGCCGCCTAACAGCCGTAGCCACAATTGACGAATGAAAAATGAGACCAAACCAAACGAAAGAAAAAAAAAACAGAATCAACCATGAAAATGCCTACCGAAAAGCAATCGGCATACGCATTCACCAACATAATATTGGCTATCATTTTTTTATTGACTTTAAGTGTTTTTGCGGTTTTTGTGAGTTTTCTATACTTCAACACTTGGAAAAGCTTCACCTTTTATGTAATGTGATTTGGTACTTAAATTGACTTGCTTTTGGTATTTTACGTGGATTGAAATCAACGGATGTGCTCAAAGAGTCCTTTTCTCTCGTTTTTGAACATTTTCCACTTTTCATTCGTCATTATACAAACCATTCATCAGCATGTGAATCATGGCTAAAAATATTCATAGATGTGTCCTTTTCCAGTCGATCCGCTTGCAACCGCATAATTCAAATTCATACGCTCGACCGGGATAATTGTTACTATTTTATCAGTCAAGCGCCCTTTTTATAATTCATAAATGCTTTGAATGTCATGCCTGTAGATTAAATAAAAGTGCGATAAAATTTGATGGGCCATTTCAAAAAAATGTCCGTACCAGTCGACAAATCCTTTTTAAAATGTTGCCTCAACAATCAAAAGTGTCCAGTTGCTTGTTTACTAAATAGTGTTTAGGCAAATTTACTTCGACTCAAGCCTTGTAATTGCTTTATTGACGGTCATAAATTTTACTCTGGTTCGCAATGTAAACAAAAAATGAATGGGCAAGACGTGCCGAACTAAAGAAGCTAAGAGCCAGTAGCTAAACGATTAAGAACAAGTTTTGTCAACATAAATGAAACCATTTGACCAATTATAGTTCACAGATTTGTTTTGCTCTTTTGACTTCAAGATGAAGTAGCGAGCCCTTAGAACTATTTGATGTTAGACAAGTTTTTTTTCTTCTCTACTCTGAATAAGAGCCACTTCAGAAAAAAAAACTCATTCGAGTCATTTTTATGATTCCATTGTTGACTTCTCAATTTAGAAATGTGATTTGTCTTTGGCTCTTGAGATGCTTTTTTTTCTCTTTTCTTTTTCGTTTTGATAAATCAATTTAGTTTAGTGGCACCAAATAAACAGCATAAATGATGGAATCACTGGAAAAAATATTCATTTTTGTGCTCACCATTCACTTTGAATGCCGGGATTATTGGCAATATTCTTAATAAAGTCGAGTGAAAAGATGTGTAATTGAATGTCAATGGTATGATGACGAAAACAAGCAGAGAAAACGTTGAAAATGAGGAAAAAAGAAGGCGACCAAAAATTGAACAAAAGATTTGAACAATTGTCGAAATGAGCAATAACGATGCCGTAAACATTTCGTTACCTAATATACTTACCCTTGCTGCTGGATGCTGTGCAAGTTGTTTCGGTGTGTGTTCGGGTTTTTGTTTTGGGTGTTCGAGGCGCTCGCCATTCGAATATGAATATTTCGTGCGTTGAAAGGGAATGAAGCGCTTACTGAACGGCACAGCGGTTATAACATTGAACATTTTATGGTGTAGCTTTTGCTCTTTTGTCGTTTTGAATTGCCTGCAATGGTTATCAGTGATATCAACAAGAGCCGCATTTTTTCCACACACTTTTTTTTCTTTTCATTTTTTTCCTTGAGTGTGTGTGTGTGTGCCTTTCTAAGATGGTCCATGTGCACCGCATCCACAGTATCATCAGTACCCTTTTTTCTTTTGGCCAAAACCATAGAAAAAAAAGAACTAAAAAAATTCTCATCATATTCAAGTTATGCTGTTATACCCACTTGAAATGAACCGAGAGAAACACATTTGGTAAGATTTTTTCCGCTGTTTCGTTTTGTAACCGAATGAAAAATACAGATGAGGTAACAAGAGAAAAAAAAAGCAGCAACAACATTGCATGCAATCACGCACACACATAAACCCAAACTGGAGACATCTTTGTTCGGTGGGCTCACACAAAAACAGAGAGAGACGCACACAAATACACACAACAACACATTCCTTTTGGTTGTTCGGTTCCATTGAATCATTGCATCGAATTTCTTGGCTTCTCTTTCATTTTGTTTTCTCTCTTTTCGTCCATTTGTTACGCATTTAACTTTTCAATAAATTTCAGTTCACTTGCTGTAGGATGAGACTGTTCGATATACCATAAAATATATCGTTACTGCTTTTTTTTCTCTCTCTCTCTCGTTTCTCTCGTTTCTGTCGTCATATTCTAAAGTTATCTTTCGATAAAGTCATAGATTTTGATTTTACTAGCTATTTTATGGCTAAAGCAGTTTGCATTTGAAATTGATCAATTTCAATGCGCAAATCATTTGAATGATTGGCATTTCTATGATCATTATTATGATATATTGACAACAAAGTGTGAACTTGAAGTTTGTGTATTTAAATTTTAAAATATAAAATATAAAATTAACTCAACGGGACAGCTCCTTCCTAGATTGGGAAAAAAAACAACCATGAAAAATGAATTGTAATCAATTTAAAATCGATCTACGCGTCAAATGGCAGATTTTTATGAATTTTTGATTGTTTTTTCTTTCAAATGAATTTCGACTAATTTTGGAATGAATGCAAATATAATCTTATATGGCTTTATTTGTTTAAAATACACGTTTGGGCATTGGTTTATCATACTTAAAAGTCGACATCAACATGAAGATTTTTCTACCCACGAATTTTCTTAGCTAATCCGAACCTGGTGCCTAGGCCTAAGTCCATTTTTGCGTAACTCTCTTTCACAGAAACTCTTAGTTTCACCATTTGAAGAGATTCCATTGTGTGAATGCGATTGAATTTTTATTTTCGATTTGATCGAATCGTCGGTTAATTTTTAAGCCTTAGTCTTCCAATTTTAAATGTGTATGCCAATTAATGCGTCTTATTTTCATTCAAATTGTATCGATTGAGTGGAACACTTGTTTTCCCAGTTTTAACAAACCTGTATATCGGCGATACGATGACGCGTCTAGCCAACGGTGTTAAGTAAATACGATAATAACAATCATAATAATAATCGTAATCATAATATAAAATTTAATTTTTATGATGCCCAAAATGATCAACCTAATAGCTAAACATGTAATAAAAAATCAATTTCGGTGTTGTGTTGATTTTGTTGCTGTTGTTGTTGTTGTTGTTGTTTTTTTTCGTTTCGAACATCTCCCTCGAATGAGTGGCGCACGTTCTACTTCAAGGATTTCCTTTGACTCGATCAAAAGTAAATAAAACCAAAACGACATGCATTTTATTTTTAAACATTTCTTTTCGATTTATTTTGTGTTTATTTATTTTTTTCGGTTTTGTGTTTGGATCTTGGGTTCATTTTATGTATACATATAAAAAAAGCTATAAAAATATAAAACATTGATCAAATGTCGTCTCAATTTCTGTTTCATTTTATTTAACGATTTTAGTTGATGTTAACAGCCATTTTCAATGATTTAGTATGTTATGTGATTTATTTAAAATGCGATTTCGATGTTTAAACGCCATTTTAAATCATTGAAAGTGTTTGTTTATAATTGTATTTTAGATACCGAAAATGGAAACTAAGCGCCTTATCGATAGCATTACGATTAGCATGTAAACTACTTCCGATTGATTTAAATCGTTATCGCACATCGTGAAAATCATCATTCAGTTGATTGATCAACAAAATAAACATCGGCACGTCTAAAATTCGGGGGCGAGAAATCAATGGCCATTCATTGAATGGTTTTCACTTTCAAGTGTTTCTGGCTTCTTATTTTTGGGTTTTTTTCTTCTATGCCAATGAAACACACCGACTAGAAAAGACAGAAAGGAACTTACACGCTTCTACTTTGTATAAAGACCAATTTTGGATGTGACTCCTTTCAATTCCTTTAACACCATAAAAATAGATGTAATAAATATAAAATAATCATAAACATAAGTACTAAGTAGCTATTTATCCAAGTAGTTTGTGGAGTATGCTCTCTCTCTGTGTGTGTGCTTCACATTGTTGGTGTATGTAATGTTGGATGCGCTGTTCAAGCATCAGACTCCATGCTTCTTCGTACATTTTGTTTCAATTTTTACTCTGTTGTTCTTTCTTCGTGTTGAGTTTGGTGTTGCGCGCCAGTGCAAATGCTATACACCAGTGGAAATGTGAGTGGCGGGTTTGGTACTTGGGATTGATGAAATCAGGAACGCAATCACGGGATTCATTTAGTTTTATCATTATGACTATGTGTATTTCTTTGCTCAAACAAAATATGCATACCGAAAAAAGACATACCGTCTTACGTGCGCGCGCGCGTCACAATTTCAGCTTTGGCAATTCGTTTGTCTGCCACCGATTATTACGTAATAACGGCGATGTGATGTCACTTCACATACCAAGTGATATTTCTTTTATACATGATCGTAATCGTTTGTAATCATCAGCGGTTGGTATTTTCAGCGGAATACGTTTGCGTATCCCAGCCACACTGGCACACGAATCTCAACAGGATTTTTTTTATTACAATTTGACTCGGGTTATAATCGTAAAATCCAGGGCCAAGGCCATCGTAAACATGTATTAAATTCACTCATTGGTTCACTTGCTGCACAGAGAAATTTTACGACCAAATCGACAATAAATTTTACGATTTGTTTTGACTGGCAACTGCAAGCCAGTGCTTGTGTCTCGTGTGCGCTTCACATTCGTCCATATTCTTCTCTTCTATCGCATGATTCTTTCACAAAGCGGCAACCATTCCAACATTTGACTGTCTCACTGCAAGCATACAATTGTTGTGATTTCTGGAACCTGCAACAGACATAAAATGAAGAAAAAAAAAACGAAATCCATTCAATATTGAAATTTATGATTTGTAAACGTAAAATTACAAAATTTTAAATTAAAATTCCATTTAACATCGATTTTTTATTTCGTTTGAAATGATTCACATTTCTTTTTCTCTATTGTCGAATTTTTTAATTTTATTTTCAGATTTTCGTGTAAATTTGCTTGCCGAAAACTAGAACTAGTAATTTTTTTTCTACTGAATCGAAGACTGAGAGCTGAAGAAGAGGAAGAACGGTTCTGCGCTGCAGAGTCTTTGGCAATCGTGGCTGTTTAGTAAAGTATGGCAAATCGAAACAATAAATTATTTACGCAACGATTTCATAGCCTGTGATCCTTTTGTTTACGCTATTTTTTTTTTCACCTCAGCCTCACAAGATATGTAGCTGATCGACGAAATGGTGAGGCACACAAATGTTTTGTAACAATTGGGTTTGTACATTTCATGTTTATTGTTGTCTTTGACCAAAATAATTCATAAATCAATGTTCATACTTTGGCTTTGGTTGCCGTTTTTTTTTGTGCTATTTCATTCTAATCTAGCATCTCAGTGACTCAGTGGTGGTGTTCTGAAGAGCTATGGTTTGCCGATCGATACCCGGTATGCAGCCAGGAACAGCAAGCAATTTCCACCATCGGTAAATTGTCGAATGACTATTGCATCGTTTGTTTTTTTTTCATTTCTTCCACCTTGATTTGGTATGTTTAAAGGCAACAGCACAAATACAAAAGTAACAACAACAACAACGAAACACACAGTGAAAGCGTGCTTGAGTGCATTGGGTAATAAATCATAATTCTTTGTCGCAAAAATACGACACCAACAAAAAAGAAAAACACCAAGAGAAAATAGAAAGAAATGCAAAAATATACCCTACATTCAATTGCCAAACTCAATAAGAGGCGCTAACAGAAGAATGTCTTGAACTTACAAAATTTGTGTCTGAAGTTAATATTTTTATAAAATTCCGAGAAAAAACAAACTGAAAATCATTAAAAACACAAAGTTTTTTAATTTCTGAATTTAAATGAAAATCATTTCATTTTAATATAGCTTTCTATGTTTACAAATGAATAAATAAGGAAAATCTCTTGGATTTTGCAAATTTAAGACCATTCAAAAGTATACCTCATAAACAGTCAAAAGAGTCACCTTTTGATTGTTTTCATAAAGTCTTTTTATTAAAGAGAGCGGTCATTTGGAAAAATGTTTAAATATCCTCTTAAATTCAACAAGCATTTAGAGGCTAAAACTATGTAATTCAATAGCGTCATTTTCGACATTTTCTCTGGGGCATTTCTCCATAGAGAAATCGTTTGATTTGTTTGATTGCTTGTGTGCTGCACACAACTGCACTCATTCGTATTTAAACAGAAAAATAAGAAGATCTGGTTTATTTTTGTATTAAATCGTCCAAAATATCCTAACGGTTTATGAAAGTCAATGAGACGCATCCGCATATGTGCACTGCGCAATGTTCATCGTAATCACATATGTAAAAGAAATAACATAAATCTTGGGAAAGCTGCATAAAAAATTGAGAAGAAAAAAAACTGTTTGTTCAATGTAAGAGAGACAACGAATAACATTCGTCGCTTGTTCAAATTTAGATACCAATCGAATGAGCATAACGAACGGCAAAACGTATAAGGAGCCAATTTAGAAATGTCGGGACATCCTTCTGTTACATTTCTTATGGTTCTTGTTGAATCATAAGCCATTCAATTTTGATGTTTCAAATGTTACCATAAATTACAAGAGTCTCTACATTTTTCACAATTTTCTTTTTTTTTCTTACAGATTTTCATGTAATTGAATGGAGTGGGATGAGAGCTGTTGAGCCCGGAAAACGAGTATTCATCATTAAACAACCGAATCAAAGATTTCGAAGAAATGAGCGACTCGATCGAAATATGGCGGAATTTGGTGAATGAATCCAACAGATGGTGTCTGTCACTCACACACCGCTGAGAGAAAGATGCTGTTTCATCGAGACACATTTAGAAATGTAGAGCAATAACATAAAATAGGCTTAAGATAGTCTTAAGAAAAGAACAATTGTTTTATTTCAAATAAAACTAGTATAATCATTCAATTTGTTTAATTTGTTTACTCGATAAATGTGCAATTAGCTAAAAGAATGAGCATCAAAAGAATCAAAATCATTGAATATGAACACATTTGAAATGTAGTTAATCAAATTAAATAATGTTAACAATTGAATTTAAGCACTAGTCCATAATTAATTTAACCGCATTCCTGCTTGCAAGAGCGTCTCATCAAGCGATATGTGATTCAATCAAGCTTGTGTTTAATTTCACAATTCAAATAAAAATCATTATATTGCAATTAGCTTTTAAGTATATAATTAAAAAAATTAATAACCAATTTATAATCAACGATAATTTCTCACATAAACTACTCATCTTCATGCAAACGCAATTGCTTCGTTGATTCCGTAAACACGGTGAATTCAAGCGTATCGTTAAATACCAGTAGTTGGTTAGCTGGCTTTCAGTCTAAACATACATTCAATTTAGAAAATAGACGAAGAACAATAAAAGAAACAAAACAAAACAAAGCAAATGCTCAAATACTGAATAGAATGCATTCGCGTGGCGTTTGTGAATCAAAGCTCTAAATTGCCCAAGGCTAATATAATATGTAAAAATAAAATGTGAGAAGAAAAATACCAAAGAAGAATAACCATTGCAACAATAACAACAATTGTGCGCACATTTAGCAGCATACGCCTCCATTAGAGGTTAGATGATAAAATCTCTTTCTTTTTTCATTTGATTCGTAGCGGCAGCGTCGTTGGCCTCACAATGTGTTTTAATTTGCCATCAAATGCAATTTGTGTACGATGTATCGAGATTTGACTCTTTTAGTTTCCAAACGTGAAGTGGTCTATGCTCGAAGCATCCGCATCAACAAAAAAAAAAAAACAAATAGCAAACCAAAGCAAAAAATCATAAATAATACTTAATCACTATCATTAGCTGAATCAGCTGTATTTCATGAACTCGATTAAAATGCGCTTAGCATTTGTTTTACGTTTGTAACAGCCCGCCTGCCCGCATGTCCGCTCAATAGCTAACTCCATTTTGAATCGAGCCAAAACCATTTGAATTATAATTGCAGGTGCAAATTTATTTGATTTTATATCCGCTAGCCATATAAATAATTAAGCTAGAACCTTTTTCCCATGGACAATGAAAAATTCCCACACATGATGACTCTAATAGCGCACGTGGTTGGGTGTTTACACATTTAACGGGGGGGAAAATTAAATAACCAATTGAGAATGAATGCCAGAGCAGCATAGTACAAATTAAAAATCTATAAAATATAATCGCATGTCGGAATCGATATGGCCAACGAGAATGGCTCATAAAACTGTTTCAAAAAAAGTTCAACTAAAATAGTCCATAAAAAAGCCATCCCATGAATTACGATGTGTGTTTGTGTGTGTTTATGTGTGGTGCAGTTGAGTTTGTTGCTTTTTTTATGTCGTAATTTTTGTTGTTATTTAAATGCCATAAAGTACACAACAGTTTTTGGGTGATGACAACAAAGGCCCAACATCAATAAAATATTCAGATTACGATGGAAGATTGGTGTTTTATTGAATGTTTACTTAATGCTTAAGACTTTTGCGACACCGAAATGACTCTACTAATCTGTTGATAATGTGTTCAATAAAAATGTTTCTGGTGTCGGTAAAATTTGTTTCGGTATTTTAACACATTCGCGATGAGTTCTAACTATAAGTGATCCTCGTTGAGGCCGTGGCATCAGTCGCACGCCACACACACACACACACACACACACACACACACACACACACACACACACACACACACACACACACACACACACACACACACACACACACACACACACACACCGAAAACTATGAGCAACGCACCCAAAACGAACAGATTGCATTTTCGAGTGGCAGCAACAACAACAACCAAAAAAAGGATAGCGGGCGTACGATTCAAGCCCAATATGAAATATCATTAACATTATGGTTATCGTCAAATAAAAATGAAACTGTAAAGAAAACACCAGCAACAACAACAAAACATCCGTATCAAAAGTAACGTGAACAAACATAAAAATAAAAGTTAAGTTTTATGCACTGAGCTCTCTGAGTTGACTCTCTCACTTGCCCGTTCACTGTTGCGCTCCCGTTCGTATCACATACACACAATCACAGCTTTTGTGGCAATGTGCCGGCTTTTATGGACGGGTATGACATTTACGAGTATTTTACTGATCGTAAAAATCAAAAATAATTTACTAATAAAAACTCCACCGAAAAAAAAAGAAACCGAATATTTGAGGCAAAGCGTATTGAGTGAGAGAGCCGGCACCACGCGTACACACAACCAATTTCTGGTGTGTTAATGCAAAAAAATCGTAAACACACTCATTTCAATGCGATTATGGAAGCAGAACCATAGTTACGGGTTGCCTTACCATCGTGAATGGATGAGAGAGTGAGCAAGAATCAGAGGAGAAGGCTCACAAAGATACAACACAATTGGCACAATCAATTGCAATACAAAATGGGCAAGTTAAAACAAGACAGACTCAAATACCACTCAACCAATTTGCAAATGAATAAGAAACAAAATAAAATTTCACCTCAGATGCAAAGCAAAAAATACTCAACTCAACTCTTAAATAAAATACCAAACATTCACTCGTTTGGTTTGTGAAACCGAATCCCATTGAATTCGACAAAAAAGAACAAATATTTAAATAAAAATCGAAATTTGACAGGAAAATAGTCTCTAAAATTAAATGTCAAAGCGCAAATATGACAAAATACATCTAGTGATTTTAATGCTCATTTTATACTCAATTTTCGGGACTTTATCTCAAATAAACATGGTTTAAGTATTCGTTTAGCATACAACAACAAGCAGCGATAATGTGCTCAAAATGCCATAAAACTTGAGCATTCGAATAAATTGTTTGGTGGAATCGAACCAGCTTTTTTGGGAATAGCATCGTAAATTTCACACAAGTTAACACGGTTAAATCCATCAATGAAAACAACAAATGATCGTAAACATTTTCAAACCATTTTATGCGATGACTATAAAGATTTTAAACGGTGAGATCATAAATACTTTTTTTTTGTTTGGTCGGTTATTCATTCACTTCCACGGCGTACTTTATCTCAAAATGGTTTTTATAGCTAATTCCGTTGAAATGTTAATTGGTTCGATATTATTCGTGAATGTGATCGTTTTCGGTGGCATAATTTATCAATTAAATAAAGCACTTTAAAGAATAAAAGAAAATTTTGCAGTGAAATGGTTTGTTTTGAATGAAATTTCTGGATTTAGTAAAAGAATCAAATGAACGAAATGGTACAAAGCTATCGGATTTAGTGTGGACACAAACCATTTCGTATGTTTGTGTGACTGTAAAATACCGCAACCAAGCCATTGAAAGAATAGAGTCGAACCGCAACGACGAATTACAACAACAACAATCAATGGCGCATCGAAAACGCATTCGATGTGTGCGATAAGTGTTAGCTTTTTGAAATAGCTATGCGCTCTCTTACTCTCTCTGTGTGTTTCTTTGCCAAAGCAAAATGCAATACATTTACGTGTGTTGCTCACGTATTACATCGAACTGGTGGAATCTTCTTTCGTCATGACATCTGCCCTTGAAAAGCTATACTAATCGTTTTTTGCATGAGATTTCTTCATATTTTTTTTCTGTTATGATGTTAAAATATCTGGTTTTTGAATGTGTTATTATAGCAAAATTAGCTAATTAAAAAGAAATTCTGATTTGAATATCATCACATGGAATGCGGAAGTAACACTTTGTACCATTTCTTTGTTTAAATATTGTGATACGAATTGTTTTATTTTCAGTTCAAAAGAGCATCGGTTTATTGAACGATAGCTTTCAATGTAAGAAAAAATACGTATCAAAATATCTCTCGAACATTCGTTTCGATTACAACAAAAATATACAATGTCTTTTGACTCTTTGAATGATTAAGAATGACATGAAAAAACGTGAACATTTACTTTTTACATGCTTTTGAGAGGCACTGAGATAAAAATAGAAAAATTTTATTTTTGTATCTATCTAGTGAATCATGTTTTTTGTAAGTTTTTGTTAGTTTTTTGTTGTTGTTTTTTTTTTCTCTTCGTAAGCGATTGAAAATAATTTCGAAGCATTCTAAAAATTGAATGTATCACTTCAAACTACCATTTTGTTTAGATTTTGTTTCGTTGTGCGTGTGTTTACAGTGTGTATGAGATGTACACACTGACATTAGAATTGGATGTGAGCACCTTTTATAAAAGAAATTGTGACCTTTGAATTAAGTCATTCGATTCTGTCTCATCTGTTGAAAAAAAAACAGACAAATCTCAAAAGATCACAAAGGCGAAACAAATTAAACAACTTATCTCCAGATATTTTACATACGAAATGGAAACGAAAATGAGCAATAAAACGAAATAAAAAAAAAGGGAAAATCAAACAAAATACCGTACCCGTCCGTAATAAATTATCAATAAATAATTTTTCGTTTGTTTCTTTGTGGTGGAATACACGAAACGGACTTTGAATTTCTCTATTTAGCTTAGAAGCTGATCCTTGAATATATGTGCGTGTTGAAGCCACACGGCCAAAAAAAACAGGTAACGTTGTAATGAAACGACAAATGGTCGACTCACAAAAGAAAAATGTATACTTTAGCTCGACCTTTCTTTAGTCAAATCAGAAAAAAATGTGTATTTTCTAAAGCAAATGAACCAAAGAGTGCCTGTTGTGTCAAACACATTCGCCGTCAGTAAAAATAAGGGAAAGGCAGAGAAAATAAAGCGATAAATATAATTTATTAGCATGAATTTTCCCTTCAAATACTCAATCCGAACCGAAAAAAAAAACACACAACAAAATGAATAAGAAAGGTGAAAAAAAAATATTGTTTTCCATTTTCAATGCTGCGGCAAAGCCAAAGAAATGTATTTATTTTTCGGTTTGGAAATGTGCAATCGACAAATGAAGAATTCGTTTTCTTCACTCCACCCATTTCGTGTACGATTCAAATAGAATTCATCTTTTGCTTAGAAGAATAGACGATAGAGTGGAAGAAATGTAGTTCAAAAGCTCAAAATATGAGTTCAACCAAACGAACAATACGCACAAACACACACACACACACACACAAAACTTTGTGGACTGAATAGATGATCTTTGGCTGTTTGAGCTGTCAAAGAACAAAAGGAGTCATGATTTCATTGTTGTCATATGGGAATTTATTGCTTATCTTATCGATTATTTCTATTGTTTAACGTCGACAATTGAAGCGTTACTGAATTGCCAGATAATTCAACATGAACAATGTCTAAATTCAACTGACGCAAAAATATGGCCGACCATAAATTGTTCGGTGTGCGTGTGAGAGATTTTCTCTCGCCTCACTGTGTGTCACTGAATCAGATTTGAGCTCTCTGTCTCTTTCTCTCTCTCAATCTCTCTGTTGTTTTCCCCCTTTTATGCTCTATTACTACAGTTGAAAACTGTGAAAAACCAACTCAACAAACAATTTTTCTATTATGCGACCCGAAAAAATTGATTTACAACGTTCCAAACTCTCAAGCAAATGGTTTGTTTTGTGCAATTGAGACATTCAACAATTCATTATTTGTGCATAAAATCGCATTGAATCGTATTTGTGTGTGAGAGTGTGTTGAACATTTTTCACCATTAGTTATTGGTGTTCGTTTGCCATTGAATGGCTCTGTTAGTCAAATATCTCGCCATTGCCATCATTATTACTGTTATCGTAGCTATCGATTCGATGTGCTGAGAGTGCGTTTGCATTATTAACCGGAACCACATTGTATTAACTTTGTCTATATAATTTTTTGTCGTCGTCGGGTCTTCTCTCTTCGTTTCTCATCATTGTTGCTCTATTTTCGCTCGATAAATTTCGGAAAAAGTTTGGGGTTGCTCTATGAATATAAATGTCTCTTATGGATTTTACCATGTTTGGATGACGAGTATAAAAAGGGTTCGTCCCAGTCAAAAATGTAGCCGTTTGCTGTACGCAACTCAATTCAGCCATTTGGAAGATATGAAAAAAAGTAAACAAATGATATCCGTTGCTCATATCGAACATCGTTTGTTTGCTTTGCAAAAATTCTTTTCCTTTACACACTCGTACATAACAAAACAAAAAATAAAGAGACGAGACCTTGGGATATCTGATGCATCTGCATTTAAATCGGAAGCATGGTCGTCAGTCGTTTTGTGCATGACGTGGCATCGATTTTTTGCGCTCTGAATTTATACACTGTTCACTGTGCACTCGACGCTCCGCCGTGCTGCATTGAATAAAGCCATTTTGAATCGGATATAAAATGAATGTGTATCACACAAAATGATAGCTTTACGAGCGACTAGATGCATTAATGTAGTAGCAATAAGACAACGAATCTAATGTACTGGCATCGATTCGATACTGATTAAGCCATTGAAAAATGAACGTTGTTTACGACATCGCATTCACCCATGATGCGATTACAGTCCGACGAAGTCACGAAGCAGTTTTCGTTCGATTTAAATGAGGATTGTACGCTCTTTGCATGCAATTCAATCGAATTTATCGATATGCAAGAAAATTTAACGTTTGCGTTTGAACTTTTAAATGAGAAGCACCACATTCAATGTAACACATTGCGAAAATTATATGGCAAGAATGAACGAAAGCAATTCTTGAACAACCAATAGGAATTTCAATTACAATCCAATTTTTAAGCTCTTCTTTTCATTTGATTTAGTTCTTTTTTTAACGCAACCAATTTCAACATAATCTTTACCAAATTTGTATTACTCACTCACATTGCAAAGTAATTGTCTATTCTCCACCATGTTAGCCATGTTCAATCTCCATCATCAAAATCTGCAACGAAAAAAAAAACAAAAATCAAATCAAAAAAATTTCAAACTTATAATTATTTCAAGTTAACGATGATTTTGGTTGTCTCATGTTTGAGAAAATCATTCAAATACAAATATCCCGCCTGGAATTTTTTCCATCGCTGATTTGCGAAATTTTTAAAGAAATCGAAAAAAAAAAACGTTTGCATTTTCTGTATAAATCTGTTTACAGTCTAATGTCACACAAGCCGAAAGAACGACACAATTTAAGTTTAATTTATGCCGAAATTCAGGCAGCCAGAGAATGAGAACACAGATCAAAAGGCAGCAACCGTCGACAACAACAACAATAAGAAGAGAAAAAAAAAACGAATCACAAGCGATGAAAAGCCAGACGAAATTCAAAATAAATAATTGATGAGCCGATGTTGAATGTCAAAGAGGCAAAGAATTGTAAAAAAAAGACAACAAGGTCTTCAATCGCATTCTCAAACTAGGTTCTTGATTCGCAGAATAAAAAAAAAAACATTATAAATAAGAAGAGCCAACCAATGAAAAAATCACCACTCGTGTACTCGCTGTGGCAAACTCGTTCGTTAGTCTTTTGGTCTTTTCTCTTGTGTTGGACAGAAAAAGTCATTTTGATCGTCGTCGCCGTTGTTATTTAAAGGAATTTACTGGACATGAAACGCAATGTGCAAAAATTGATATGCATTTACTTAGCACAATCACTCTGCTCGCCACTCGCCCGTTTGCTCTCTTTTTCTTCTGCATTTTGCTTTACTTTTAATCACCTCCTCGCCCCGTTCTTGTGCACATAAACCACAATAAATTATGATCATAATTGACGGCACAATTACCGAACTCGTGATACGCTTGTTTTATTATTATTTTCACATTTAATTTAATCTTTTGCGCCGCATTATGTACACACATTTTGCCCATTTGCCCATTTTGCCGAGGCTCCAAAAACTCGATGATATATAAATAGATGGCAAATATTTCCGAAGCAAACGCAAAGTGAATGAGCTTGGCGTGCTGGTGAGCTGGCGTGCCATGCAAAACAACCAAAACTAAAGCTCATGAATTTTAATTCAAAACAACACTTGCACACAGTGTTGTTGTTTTTTTCGTGTTTCTCTACAACTAAATGTTGTTGTTATGCATGTGGCTCGCAGGCACGTTTTCGGAATACTTTCATGAATTTGTTTCGGGACAAAAATTCAGTGCACACAACATATTAATTTTCGTTTGGCTGCAAGCTTTTACTTCATTCCAACGGAGAGAATTGTGAATTAACTAAGGGAATAAAACCCATCAAAACTTATTAAAAATTATGTTGCGAAATTACGCAATTTCCCAAATGTAAATTGAAAATCTGGTGTTTTTCTTCTCTTTCTCTCTTGGTATTTTGCTAGCTGCCCCTGGAAAATTATCATAAATTAATGTGATTCAATTTTAAGCATGAATTTGCAAACAAAATGAGGCATTTGCACGGCTTTAAATGCATTATTTTTTGGTTTTTAAAGTTTCAGCTTTTAATATTATATGTTATTTAAAGCAATTCATGAACACTTTTTTTTGGAGTGCTGGTTAACACGAAGATTTATAAAATATTATAAAGTAGCCGAGTGTTGACTTTGTGCTCACTGTTGTTCACGGTGTCATTGTCTTATTCAATTTTTTAACAACAAAACGTTCAAATAAAGACAAAGTTTATGAAAATTAGGAGTGACATCTCAAATGGAAAGGCGGGCAGGTTTTTAATTGACAGTTTATGTCAAAGAAATGTTTTTAATTAATAGTGAGAGAGGCAAAGGATTGCAAAGCAAAGACGAACACCGAACCAAGATCGATGCTTGAATATTTATGACTGTAATATATTTAATTGCTCGTTAGCGCAGCGCTGGACAGCTCGTCCAGGATAGAGAAATACCGAACCGGATAATAACGAGGTGCTTGCAGCAGCACAGAAATCACTTTCCAATTTTCATTCATTTATGCTCAGCATTTTATTAAAAAGCCATAATTTTGTGCATCATTCCGCAAACGAACAACAACTACAGCAACAACAGAATACGAAAAAAAAAATACTGAAGATGGCGATAAGCAATCGCAAAACCTATTTCAATTTTCACTTGACTCTTCAATCAGTTTTATTGCAAATGCAAAACAAAATCGTAAGATAACTGAACAAAACAACAATTGTGCACGAGGAAAAAAGCAAAAGTGAGCGTAGAGAACGTAGAGCAAAGTGTAATTTACAATAATATCTCGCTTAAAACGTAATCAAAACTCGACCATAATCACATGGTAAAAAAAAATGAATTAACATGGACGAAAACGGTGCATATCAATGAAGGAAGAGTGTGTGGTGAGAGAAATTGCTGGTGTGATGTGTGTGCAATTGCAAGAGAGAAACAAAAAATTGCGCTTGTGCCATCGAACCAAGAGTGCCAACGACGAATGCACGATGAAAGGTGTTACACTTGATTTTATTTTTGCATGATTTTTCTCTATGTTTGCATCTAGTTCTTGACGTTTCGTTACTAGACCACATCATTATATAAATGGTGTACATATTCCATTTAAGCAGCCGGTGAACGGTGTGTGAACGGGCAAATGTGACGATGCCAATAAATAATTCAAATTAATGCCTGTGCAAAACTAGCAAGCGTCATACATTTTCCACTTAAATTCATTAATGCCATTATTTTTATTAACCCTTGAATGTTTTTTTAAACACGATGATGTGTATTCATACGCTTGATGTTTACATAAATTTTATGAGCGTGCTAGTTTTCATTTGATTGCACACTTGATGAGTGTGTGTGTGTGTGAGTGAGTGTGAGTGTTGGTGTGTTTGTGTGTTCATTGCTACCAGCCAATCCTAACCACCGCAGGCAATGGACATGAGAAAATCAAAAGAGATCATTTCAATGCAATGCAACATATATTTTGTGCTCGAAAAATGTATTCCAAGTGTGAATGTCGTGCTCATGTGTGCACTTGGTGGTGCTCATTTATTAGTCGACGTGCAGCACGTTCTCAATGAAAAGCAATAAAAAGTATCATTTAAACCATAAAAACCGAAAAGTCAAAATTTTAACCGAAAACCATGAAAACAAAAGTTCCACAAGAGCCAAACCAGAAAGCAGAGCCAATTCATGGCAATCGTTTGGTTTATGCGATGCATAGCATTGCCGACGCATCGCATCGCCAAAGCACAGACACACACACACACACAAACACACCAACATCGAAAAATGTCCCATAAAATCTCTCCGCAGCATTTCTTTCGTTTTTATGAACTATACCCGAGCTCTTTCACACATCATAAATGTCTCGTAAATTGCGACTGCAATGATGCTCATACCGACATGAAAACAACTGCAAAGTACTGCTGACGATAGGGAAATAGCAATAAACATGCACTTATTCGCTTGTGCGCCGTTATTCGAATGCGAGCTTCGCTCTTCTTTTCGTGCTTCATTCTTTCCACTTTTCTTATCCCTCGCAATATTCGATTTGAACATTTTCTCTGTGTGTATTTTTTTTTTTGTTCTTTTGTCAGCCCGTGGTGCTGTAAAGTGGCAAAGCAATGCCAAAAAATATATGTTGTTGTACACTCGGTACACCCAAGAGTACCCGCATACGCCAACATATTCTTTTTCATAAAACGGGAAAATTCTTTGGTATCGCTTGTGTGCGAAGCGTGCGCATCGTTGCCAATGCCTGGAAAAATCAAAAAGTACGAAAAGAACGACAACGAAAACACTCTCGAAAAATGCTCTCGATTTACCTACTCGTTTTCACTTATCGCAATCTAATCCTTTTTCTCTTCTCTGTCGCTTTCTTTGCACCGGCTCCAGATGTGTGTGCGCTATTCTCTTCGACTTGGTCGGGCCACTTCGACTCAGCCACCCAGTACTGTACATGCGTTGTTCAAACGGTGTGTCTTCTTCTCTTTTTTCTCACACATACACACACACACAACATTTTCTTCGTCTCATTTTAGTGATTGTCAGATTTTATATCCCATTCTAACTGCAATAAACGATAAACGTTACGATGCAGCAATAAAGCCATCTCGTTTGCACATAACAGTGGCCATAAAAACGATGATTTTAAGCACTACCTCCATTTTCGTGTATGATTCTTATTCTGGTGGTGTGTTTGCTGCTGTTGCTGGTTTTTTTTTGGTGTGTTCAACACCCGCCACAACCGTGTGCAAGTGTGTATCTGTGCTGAGCACAAAAGATGGGTACGGTCTATACTTGCGCTCACAACCAGACCCAATGTTATCTGCACACGTCCATAAGGCACACGCTCGCTCATTACACTTTCGTTCACTTGCTTTCAGTTGCTTTTTAAACACGGCAACCGAACATTTTCTTAAGCGCAATGTCTTTTTATGAATTCTTTTCATTAAGGAAATATGCTCAATATTAACGTAATAAAATTCGTTCCAGAAAAAAACGACGGTTGAAATCGCCTTTTTCGTGGGCTATACAAATCAACATCCGAATCAGGTGAATAAAATTGTCAATGGAAAATATTTTCCAAACAGGAACAATGAGACTTTAGTTTTAGTTGTTGTTGTTGTTCTGATTCAAAAACAATGAAATAAACGAAATAGAGCAATCGATGATAACAGTTCAGTACATGAACATTTTTGTACGTTCAACGACAATCGTCCACTTACACAATCACGATATTGCTCTGTGTATTGATAGAAGAACGATTCAACTCAACTCAGATCAGCACACAACATTCTGTCTCTGTCGCTCCGCAACGGCGCAATCAACAACTGTCTCTGTTACACATGCACACAACACCCGGGCATCTATAATATCACACACCCATCGCCGAAATGATGAATATGCTGTATACGCATCGTTAAGACGACTATTATGGCCCGTCGTATATGTGAGCGCACAAAAGAGAACCATGATTGTGCTGCTGCTGCTTCTGCTCTACAGCCGAATATCATGGCTTCCTCATATTGAGAGCGCAATAAACGGGCGAATAAGAAGAAGCAGCAAATGGGCGTGTTTTACGATTATATGCCAGGGTTGTAGTCGCACTGCCGTTTTCTATGTGCTTTTCGATTTTCATGTCACTTTTAGTGTTTTCAAGCGAAACTGTTTTTCTATCAATATTTTTTTTATTCGCTGTGCCTACGGCACATTTTTCTGTTTTATTTTATTTATTTATTTGTTTTAATTAAAATAAATTCAATTTGTTCAAATTATTTGCGTCGATAAATGCTCCGAAATAAATTTTTGATTTTTAAATTTGCCTTTAAGCACTTTCTATGAGTATTTACATGCAATAAAAAAAGCCGACGCAATTTTGTGCAACGCGATAACGAATATTGGAATTTTTGAAGTGGATTTAGTGTAAAACAATGAATAAACTATTGAAAAATGGAACACACAAACCAAAAGATTTTCATTTTTCTTGAGATTTTTTTATCATAAAAATTCTGCCGGCTAAAAACTAATAACGGAACAACATAACTCAGGCACAAGATCAAGTTAAAAACTTACTGATTTCGACATTCCAGACAATATTTCGGTCACTTTGTTGAAAAATATCGTTATTTTTCGCTTGAATTTTACACAACCGACTAACAAAAGACATTTTTAACTCTTTGAATTCACAATTTCAACTCTTTCAACTAAAAAAAAAAACAAATGTTGGCACTTTCAACAACAACAAAAAATACTTCAAACGATTATGAAACGAAGAAAACTCTTAAAATTGTTTAAAATGTTTGGCAATAAAATAGTTTGATGAATTTCATCGAATGAAATAGAAATTCGATGTGACAGTCAGCGAAAAAAATGTTCGTTTGTTTATAAAATTCACTGTGCAGTTTGAAATATAGGCAAAATAAGAAAAATGAAAAAAAGAAACCCACTGCGAAACAGAAAGCCCAAAAACAATGCTGACAACTTTCCTATGCCAGTCCATTACATCGAGAATAAATTTTCTCACCAAACAAAATTAAAAAACACACTCACACACACACACATACAACGGACAGAGTGGCAGCAGCTATGGCATAGGCTGTACAAATATGCAGAGTGATGCGAGTGTGTGTTGGTGCGTTGCGTCAATGGCACTCACTCATTAGGCCTGCACAAATACAAAATAATCAGTGAACATTTTTCGGTGTGCCATAAATGTGGCACGTTGTAGATAAATGCTGAAAGTCATAGTCAAAGCAGCAGCCAAGCAGCATACGTATGCATGGCCCCCTCCTCTAGCACGCTCACTCGTTTCGCTTCCGATTCATCAACCATGTTAAATGTGTGTATGGCACGTCGACGAGCACTCATGCGAATGGTGCAAACGTATTTGGTGTTAGTAGCATTGAGCCTGCTATCGCTTGAAGTCGCTTGATTTATTCAATAAATTCGCTTGTATATTTTTAGCCTGCTGCCTTCAGCCCGTACACATCTATCGTATTCACTCAATTGATATCGCTGGTTGTGCTGCGTACATTACACATACAAACGAATGCGCACACGCACACGGAAACATTTCGGAATGGAAATGGTGCTGCTGCTGCTGTTGCTGCTGCCGCCGTTGCCGTTACTGTGTTCAATTGTATTAGCGCGCGCGTATTCATTCATGCATGAATAGGAATGTGTAGTGATGCGGAATGCGTTGGTTATGGTATCAGTAGGACCGGTTATGGATGCAAATGCTTGATTCGGTATTCTTCTTTTTCTTCCTTCCTTCGGTTTGCCTTCAGTGCTGATGATGTAAAACCAACACACACGCATACCACATTTCAATGTGTAGAATAAAAGTGTGGCAGCCATATTTGTTCTTCCATTGTATTTGTATGGACCGTTTTTTTAATGGCTTCGTACATGCACACACACACACACACACGGACTGAGAGACACGCACACAGACAAAATACGCTACAACTACTGCGTTTCCATTTCAGGATTTTATTTTATCGCACTTGGAATGGAAAACATGAACATTCAGCAGTTTTAAATTGAATCGAAATGATTTCGTTTATTAACCTTCAATTTACCGAACGAAAATGATTTAACTGACATTTTATGAATTTAATAAAAGTTTGCGTTTTTCGCTTCAATGCAATGAAATTCCATGAATTGGACATTTTGGAAGGTACGGGAGCTCTGGTGGGCTTGGATTGTGATTCATATTTTATGAAAAATTTCGAAAAATAATGAAAATTTAACTTAAAATGTACAATAAGAGAGAAACTAAAGGATTGATGAGACAAAATATCGACACTGAAGTTTCTTTTTGAAAAAAAAATGTGTCCACTCATTCTATTAAGTTTTACCGCATCTATAATTGGTTCGGTGTGTATATTTTCCAAACCATCGGTCGCTACTGGGTTAACTATTGATTTTTACACGAAGCTCAAAATTGGTTTAGTTTCAAAAATTCAGAACATGTTTCTGTGTCGAAGTTTTGCAATCCATTTGACTTTCATGAATTCGAGATATTTCATTCGAATAGCAACACAGAACAAAAAAAAAAGTTTTTTTTGGGGGGTTCAGCAATTTTAATTTGATTCGCAAACACAAAAGTTTTTTTTTCTAGCTAAAAAGGGAGCAAATGAAGCTTCTCAAGTTATTTCAATAAAGTAAAACATTTTTATGTAAGACATGAAATTGCAAAAGTCTTTGCTAAAGAATTCAAATGGATTATTGCGACAGTTTGACAGAGAGAGAGAGAGAGAGAGAGAGAGAGAGAGAGAGAGAGAGAGAGAAAAGTTAGAAGCCGATAGGACTCCCGATGTAGAGTCAATTTGACTGACCGAGTCAATGTGAGGCCCCGCGTATTGTATGTGAAATGCATAATAATTGACTTCGATCACATGTCTATTTTACACGTTTGCACCGTCAGTGGGCTAGCTCACAAGTGCTATCAGTTGAGCGCGATAGAGTGCGATAGAGTGCGAGACTGCCTGTTGACTTCGAAACAAACGAAACAGAAAAGAATCTCTATAAAAATTCATTAAGCATACTTTGATAAATAACTCTTTTATGGGCAATTTTTATATGAGGAACATGTAATAAAAGAGTTTTCATTTAATGGTGTGTTTTGATGTGTTTTACGACGTAGTTTCATTTGATGGCTACTTATTTATCCATTGAAGTGGTCTCGTCTTGTTTATTACAACATTGCAAACACTGTGCGAACGAATGAGATAGAGCGCATCGAGCATTTTATTTGTTTAGTGGATATTTCCATTAAATTCACATTTGTGGTTCAATAATTACGATGCTAATTATTTCTCGTTTGTTGGTTGAGAGTTGAACAGGAACAATTGGTTGTTTTTTTTTGTCTTCATTTCAAACTTCCGTTGCTTTAGCTGACGAACTGCAGACATTTAAAGTGGCCATTCGATCATTCTTTATGGTTATTGCTGTGTATTGAGACTTTAGGGCAATTGAATGTGAATTGAAAACGTGATTCAATTGTTTCAATATCCGATCAATGTGTCGCTGTACATCGAAAGACTGGGAGGGGGAGAAAGAAAAGGCAAAGGAAAAGGTAATTTCTTTGACGCCTCACCACGACTAAGCGATCGGAATGGAACACGCGTGCGACTACAAATTTATTTTTATGTATCACGACGAACAATCAAAGCCAATATCAAATGTTGTGTGCCAAAGTTCTCAATATTTCTGCAAATCGCCCATTTTCTATTCGGCTTGGGTGTGCTGTTAAAGGCACCGTATACATTGTATTGCTCACATTTGATGGCTCACTAAATCGAGCACAAATTCTCTGACATTCGGCGATAATTCATTGAATTTTATATCGGATTTAATCCGTAATACTTTTTAACCTTGAACCATATTAGATTCGGTTGGTAAGTGACTAAGCTTCGTGTATGTCGATATACACAGAATTAGTTGCCGTTTCTTTTCGAACCATTTGCATGATTCGTAGCAATTCATGTCATTTAAACAAAATTCATTTTAGTCAACATCTATTGAAGTGTTGTTTATTCGTGATTTTTGTGGTTCGTTTTTTTTTTTATTTTGTTGTCCCCGTTTTTCTTTTTGTTTTAGATGTCGAACGTTTTTTTTGTCGTTTAATTTCGTAAGTGAATGTTGTTGAATCAAAACATTCGAAACGATACGAATTTTTAAGAAAAAAATATCCCAAATCGCACAAGCAATCAATATCGAATAATTATGGAAGGTGTCACTTGATCAACACATGTGACATAAAATTTTACTATTTATTGGTGTTATTTTGTTCATTCGTGAGACACTTTAACATGAACAACAACAACAACTGAAAAAAATGTGTTTTAAATTAATCTATTTTTATTCACAACTAAAAGCCACAAATCCACAACAGCCAGGCTATCGAGCAGACAGGCTTGCCCCAAACACGATATGCACCACCAAGCCAAGAGTGAGAGAGAATGAATGATGACGACGGGGCAATGGCAACGGCAACAAACGACACCAAAACACACAACAGACAGAGCGTTTGTGGTCATGTTTTTTCGTATCTGACAAAAATATGTAAAACGTAGCCATCTCATAAAATGGTTGAATTTATGGTTCCGCAATGTGTATATGTCAGTGCGGCGGTTTAATTTATGAAATGAGATACAATATGAAATACTAGAAGACAAACCTCGAAGTCACAAATATACGCTCATGGTTGGCGGTTTGCTGAGTGCGAGCGCGAATGGCCAAACCAAAATCTAGCTCTTTAAATAGACAATTTATTCACTAGATGCACTCCAAAGACACATTCAACTAACATTGGCTTGCATTGCTCTTGTGCAATTCCAATGTGTGCGTTATTTTTTTCGTTTTTTTTTGCTCGCTCGCAAGTAATGCCCATTGAATTGAAATTAGTTGCCGTTTATCAATACATCATCGAACTACACGGTACACGGTAAAAAAAATGTCTGTTCGCTATTCGAAACCTTATTTGTTGTTGGTCATTATTCATTTTATTCAATACGTGGGCTCATTACACGAGCTATTTTTCAAGCCAATTACTTCAACAGGATTCGCTCGAGAAAGAAAGAAAAAATCATTTCAGTTGATTTTTTTTGTTCATTCTTCCGTCTGAATAAATGAACAACAAGGAATTGCTTTTCAATTATTTTTCCAACATTCACTAGCTGCTATTGATGTGAATGCGTCTTTTCATTTTGCCAAACGATGTGTTCGATTTATTCTTGGCTTTGAAATAAATCCCTGAAGAAATTGATAAGCATATTCAAGGGTATTTTAAGGCTTGATTTTCTTTTCGGATTCGGTTCGATTGCATGTCATCTGTGGAAGGAAATACATTTGATAAGTTTCTGTGGCTGCTCAAAATTCAGTTATTCCATTTATCTGGCTTTTGTAGTTTGATCACAATATTCGGCTCAACGCTTTTTGGATTCTTTACTGTGTGCTCTGTTTAATAACAAATCTCTGTCGCGTTTTTACATTTTGACTGCAGCAAACAGTGAAAACTTACATCACGCACAAAACATCGAGCGGGATAGAGAGGATGAACGAATGAGAGAGCCGATTGTAATGCGTCCGCCATAGCAACGCGTCAATGTTATCTGCTTTTAAATTTAAATATAATGTATTCATGAAAGATTTAAGATTGAGTGGGTTACAAGAAATGTTGTTTCTGCTTTTTTCGTGAATAAATATACACACACACACACACACATACATATTTCCATCCGAAACGCACTCTCGGGTTTTTGGGCTCGAATCAGAAAATTCACAGCCGCAAAGGCAGCAAAACGAAGAAGTCAATGAACAACGAACGCTGAAATGTTGTTGTGTTGTTTGAATAAAATTTATATGCTGAAGATAACGCGTTTCGTTTCAAAATCTCAGGCATTGAATAAGGCGCATTTGAAATGCGGCATTTGTTAGTTTTTGGTTTTAGGCGCTTCAATCCATCGGTAGTAAGTAAACAGTGGATTTTGTTGTATATGCAACCAACACAAAGTTACCCCGATTGAGTGTGTTTGGGTGGTGAAATGGGGGACGCATGAAACGGCAACAATGGCGAAAATAATCTTTGTTCATGAAATTTGGAACGCTTTTTTCGACTGCGTAGCAGATAGGATTTAATAATCAAATGCCATCTAATGGAATCTCTAACCAGCCGCTGCCAGCAAACAGTGAAATGTAAATACTCTCGACTCGATTCGCTGTTCCTTTTGCAAATATACCAAATATAACGTAAATCATTTATCACTTTTTCCACTAATAAACGCGCACAATTCCTAATGCAAGCACGCGATCAGCACGATATTCGCTTGATTCGATGCTGTTCATAGCGGGAAATGTCACGTGTCAATTGTAATTCAGGCAGATTAAATTTTTGCTTCGCCTTAATTTGGTGTTTGAAAATGCTCAGGCTGAATTCAATTCAAACAAGAAAAAAATCAGCATTATGAACTTTTTAGCCATTTTTGTAACAGTAAATGGAATACAATTGAATCCACATTTAATCTGTGAGCCTTTCATGCGCGCGCGCTTTCAATTCGATTTAGGAAACGATTGAAAAATACCGGCCATCAATTTTGGTTTGTTTGTGGCATTTCGTTAAATAATAAATAAAATTATCCGTGATTTTCACTAAAATCACCGAAAGGCTTACTGCGATTGCGATTGCACATTCGCTTTAATATTTATGACGAATACCAAGGGGAAAAAAACCCATCAAAATGGTTAAATTTAATTTGGGTTATCGGGTTTTGAAAATGGCCAATTGGCATATGTGCTAAAAGTCACAAGATTTCATTATAAATACGTGATAGGTTTGCGCAAAATGTGAACGATTTCAACTGAAAAATGGACGATCAAAGGAGAAGTAATCATCACCTTCTTTTTTTTATTCCATTAAATACAATTGCATTTCGTGAACAGCCATAAAGCATTTACACGATACTCTTTATCGTGCACCAGTCAGACCAGCCAATATTACTTAAAACAGCACATTTTTTTTTCTTCGAATCATTTTTCTTTCTTTGCTCATTTAAAAGAAGAGAGAGAGAAAAAAAAATGTAAATTACATTTACTTTTGAGGTGCAAAAAATACATACGAGAAAAATCAACACACCATCAAATCGAGCTATGCAAACAGAAAACGTTGGTTTTTGTAATTAACAAAACGTAAAAAAGCTTTTTGCCTTTTTATCTACAGAAATTTGTGTGTGTTTTTTTTATACTTCCTTTAAACAAGCCAAGAATGGGTTTGCTGGTTGTTTTTTTTTTATTAAATACTCCCAAATGAATAATTTGCAATATATCAAAAATGTGAGCAAAAAAAAATGAACATCAAACCAATAACAATAATAATAATGTGTTGAATTTCTCTTTTATTTTCATGAGTGCTTCATGCGTCGTTTGTAATTTTTTTTTCGTTGTCGTCGTCATCGTCTTCTTTTTTTTGAGTGGTGTTTTCATTTCATTATTTTTCATGGTTTATTTCTTATCTTCTTAATGCACGCAGTCATTTCGATTGCGCGTTCAACTTCTCTCATGTTCTTGGCTCTTGTCGCTCTTGTTTGCTAAAGCCATTTTTTCTGTCTTCGTCTCTCGAATGGGATGTTCTGAACAACAACAATAATGAGCAAATCTAGTAACGAGTAAATGAAGTACAAAAGCTGAAATAACTGAATACACATTGCGAAGATGTAATACGGACACAGGCGCGTATACAGAGCACACAGTTAACAGCAAGCCACAGAGAGATACGCAAGAAATTGAATACAAAATGTACAAAAAATTGAGAATATAAACGTCGGAGCCGCCATCAGAGCCACGAAAAAAAACAAACTCACACAAACACAAATACACGCTGAAAATAAATAGATTGAAACAGGAATGAATTTTATACGAAGAGCATGAACAAATAATAACAGTGAGGGATTGAGCGCACAGTGAAAAGAGAATCGAACCAAACAAAACTCAACCGAAATGAAGAGAATGAAACAGAGCATCCGAAAAACTCGTTTCTTTTCGATTTTGTGCCCATATTTTTTTTTGAGCGTTCGTTTTTCGTTGGCATTTTTGTTTTTTCAGCTTCGTTGTCTGTGCAACAATTCAAATTATTTTTCTCTTTGCTTTTTTCCCGTCTATCTTTCATCGATGAAATGAAGTACAGAGCGAAGATGTTCATTTTGTTCAATCGCAGTGTTTGCTTGAATCAACCGTATGACTGCACAAAATCGAATGCGTGCACCCGAAAAAAAAGGTCAACCTGAATCTTCTGAAACAAGAGTTTTCAATAGCAATGCAACGAAAAAATACCGTCTGAAAAGTATTTTCTGTGTGTGTGTGTGTGTTCCACAAAAAAAAGTCCAACGTAAGAAATAAAAAATTAAATTGATATTAAAATAGATGGAACGAAGCAAAGAAACAACGGAATTAAACATGAGCACTGTTTTTTGTTGTTGTTGTTGCTGTTGTTCTGGATTAACAACGACAACGGCTACGTCAAAAGCGCAAAAGAAAATTCCGAAATTCAACTTGTTTGCGTTGCAGGGCATTTATTGTCACGCTGGTAGATCTTTTTGTTTGTTAATGCTGAAAATGCTGGTGCAGCATTTTTCTGTACATGAATATGCGATAAAACTGCGGCATTCTTCAGGCAACAAAACGCAATTCGGGACGATGAACAACGAAAAAGCGAAGCGAACAATACGAAGTGCAATGTGTGTTTTTTTTTTGGTTCCTTCTAGATTCATTGTTGAACCGTTTGTTTGCAGCACTTTTTTCGCCTTCGTTTTTTTTTCCGTCGTGATTCGTCGTTTATCCTTTGTCGAAACAAATAATGAATTCACTCAATGGTAGTCGAAGCGCGATGATGCGATTAAACATAAAATTGCTCGTTCTTTTTTTTCACGCGCACACCATTTCCAAGGCATTGATTTTCGATCAATTCAATTGCAAACGGTTTTTTATTGCTGTATTATCAAGTATTTTTGCGTGTATTTTCTTGTGTCTGCCTTTTGAATACAATGTGCTGAGCTCATCACAGCTATATCTTCATTTTCTTTCTCTCGTTTTGCATTCTTTTTATTCGGTGTAAAATAAAATGTGCACATTTTACCGAAGAGATATCATTTTTAATTATATTCCAACTGCAAAAGTGCCTTGATTACACCCAACCCATTGAATCGTTGCAATTTCTATTGATTTTAAATAAATCGATTGCGAAATTGAACTTTTTCTATGATTCAGGCAAACAAATAAACAATTTCTGTTCATTCGTAATGATTGTGTAGATGATTTAAATGCCTTTTTATAGCAAGTTTACTACGAATGCAATCGTTTATCCAACCATCCAATTAAATTCCACTCTCACCCATTTTATGTGGCCATTTAAACTTTTGAAAGCGATAAATTTTGATCGATTGGCATTATACGATATAGCTGCACTTGCTAATAGAATAAACAAAATGGGTTAAACTGTCGATTTTATCGTCAAACAAAATACATCCAATAAAAATGAACTCCAACGATGAATTGGGCACTTTGGCTGATCTACAGCCATCTCAAGCTCGTGTATTTATACACCGCGTAAGTAAATAACGATGAGCGCAATAAACAAATAATTTAGTTAAAATTTTATGGTGTTTTTGTTGTTTCAGTTTTTACGATCTATAAAAGAGGTCTTTAAAAGATCATTTTTACGATGTGTTGAACGAGGTGTTGTTGCTATCAGGAACACAACATAACCGGCCGAAGACAGGGCAAACAAAAACGTTTCGCTTGAGTGGTACACCGTGAATATCAATACACGCATTGTTGTAAGTGGTGCACAAGCGCCAATGCAAATTCAAAATCTTACCGAAAATTTATAGACGAGTTGGATGTGGTGTGTGTGTGTTTTTTTGTTGCTTTCATTCGTTTATGTTGTTCTCTCGTCTTGGTTTAATAACTTCTTCCATTTGGTTTAGTTCTGCTTTGGTTTGATTTTCCGTTGTGTTTCATTTAAGTTTGCCGGTGTGTATGTGTGTGCTTTTTCCCTCTTCTTTGCAAACCATTACCAATGAATGGGGTCAATAACAGTCATGATAATTGGCAATAAGTGGCACAATAGCTTTCTATTACCGTCTTTCGATATTGCATGTGCTGACGATTACCCGATTAAAAATTATATGTAATCATTCGATTCCTTCATACGACAATTCAATGGCATCTTATATCTTATCTCAATCATTTTATCAATTTACCGTCGATTTTCGAAGTTAAACGATTCAAAATCAATGAGATAAAAAGGACTTTTTAATGCATTTATTTTTGGGGTTTTATTAAAAGTTCATTTTGTGAGTTGTTTCATTTGTAATGGTGTAAAATGGCTAGAACAAACGTTTTTATTTTCTCAGCAAAATGGATAAGAAAAATGTCAACCAAGGTTTTCCGCTTCGAACAATTCGAGAATCAAATCGTGTTGTTGCACGCAAATAAATTTCTTGAGCTTTACATTAAATAAATTTACATAAGTGAAGGTTACACCCAAATCCAAGTCACTATTCTTTGCCCGATAATTTATTGCTGTTAGAGATTTAACCATTTAAATTTATTCAGCTGAAAATACAAATTATGCATTACAAGCATCAGCATTCAGAATGTTGCTTTAATTTTTTTTTTTTTTTTTTTTTTGTTCATTCACATTCAATAAATATCTGAGTATCAGAAAAATGGTGAGCAAACACAAAAGAGAACATAACAAAACGACAAATTCACAACTTATTTGACACTGGTAATTTGAAAAATGGGACTCCGAAATAATTTATTAGTAATTTTTTTTTGTATTGAATACAATCGCACGAAAAAATCTAGTTGAATTATTGATTAAAGTGGCTCGGGGAATTGAGGCTCTCTGGAATGCTTATGCTAATGTAATAAGACTTTAGACTGATACACAACCAACAGCACACCAAACCAAAAAAAGACAGGCCAAACAATATGTCGACATTTATCTACACGCTGTATCGCTGCGATATGCGGCTCACATTATTTGTTGAATTTCGCGAATAGACAAATCCAAAATACAAAATCAACGAAAACAACAAAATGGCTAGATTGTGAATTTATGGCGTCTAATATGAAGTGAATGCATTAATTCATTTTAATCTTGGTGCTCAGCAGTGTTTCTGTGGCAACCCAAGCGGAATGACATCCCGGGTTGGCGAAGCGGTAAACGAAAAAAAAAAAATCATTCGTTGTCACTTCGTTGCTTTTATACTATTGATTGTAAATAATAGAAAGCTTTAACGTCTTTCTGGTTTACTTTGGAATCGGTCGAGACAACCAATAATATCACATTTATCAGCATTATTACTTTTTTTTTCATCATCATCGTTGTGTTCGGGTGTTTGTTGCCGTCGCCTTTTCACATTTCGTCGAGCAAATACAATGCAGCACATTTCGCGATCTCAGAGCACAGATACCACATGGCTGCACCCATAATAAAAGCATATTCATACTCTCTCTCTCTCGCCACACACACAAAAATACACACGCTTTGGTATCTCGGTACACATTTATTAAAATTAACGATACCGAATGCCGAGTCGTCGCTAGTAATGGTTTTTATGTCACCACACCAACTTCGCACTATGGATAAAAATCCCTCTATAATTTATCAACAGCAACAAATCCACAACACACACACGAAAAAAACACTAAAAAACTGAATAGAAAACAAATATGGAATTTCCATTTTTACCGCTAAGTATGTAATATTTTTCATGTGCACAACCATTTTCGAAACATCTTTTGTTGGCCGTTTGTCAGTACGGTCTCGCTGCAATGCATCGCGACATGCCGGACAGAGATATCGAGTGCATTCTCGGTTCAATTAAACTGATTAAATTCCTTGTTACTCGCCATTCAAATGGAGTCATTTGACAGTTGTAGATTTTGTTGTTGTTGTTGTTGTTCATTTTTCTTGTTTGTTTAGCCAATGGCATTGTCATTGCAACTGATACAATGTATACGAATCGCATAGACACGGATGCGATGAACTTTGAAACCACCTACATTTCTTGTGAACAGCGCTAAAGAATAGCTTGCCGACGTCCACGATAGATATTTCACATGAAATGAGCATTGATCGCTCATAAATAAAAGCGCACGTTGTTGTGCACAATAGTTCATAGACTTCTAAATCGCCACCAAGATACTCACCAGTTTGGAATGCTTCCATTTGTGCCATTTACTCATGTATATGGCATGTGTGTGTGTGTGTGTGTGTAAAATTTAGCATCAACCAACAAATATGGCGATGGCTTAAATGTGGTTCTGTTTTTTTGTTTTCTTTGTGAGCACATTTTATGGCACGAAATGTGGTTTGTTTTTTTTTTCATCTCCAAAACCAACATTTGAAATGTATAAAAAACCAATAAAAACTTGAACTACCGATTTCACATTCACCACCCGCTTTACCGCTTTTACGTTGCCATTCTTTGTCCAAAAAGAATAGTCACAAATTGCTTATTACGTCAATTTGATGTTATTTTGATAGGTTTCTTTATGTTTTCTGTCCGAATTTGTTTTTGGTCGTGACTCACTGAATCAAAGCCGCATTTAATTTTTGTCTGCTTGGTTTTTGACCATTTGACTTTTGTGTTATCACATTTTTTTTATTGCATTCCACGGATTTGGATTTAGGTGCGAATCCAGAAAAAAAAAGTTATTTTTCGTTAACTTCAACTCGTTGATGGTTGAGTCCAAACGGCGATAAGTTTTGCGACCATCTCTCACCACTAGAACAAAACAAACTAAACACACGTAAAAATCCTTGCCACGAAAAACTTGTTTTCATCTTTTTACTTCGTGGAAATATTGATTATCTCTTTTCAAGGAACCATTTATTATGTGTATAGTTTCTAGTGTTGTTTTGAAGAATTTTTCAGGTTACATGATGGAAAACAACAAGCTGTCTTTCGATGCAATCTTCAAACAAAAATGTTGGTTAGAAACAATTGCATAAGGAACATGTAACTTTAAACAAATTTGTAATTTGCTAACGGTAATAAAAAGGAGAATGCGTTTACATTGCAAAGGTACACAGTTAATGGCTTAATGGTTTAATGGCTGTCATAAAACTAAACAAAAGGTTTCTTTTTTGACAAATATTTTTTTGTTATGTTCATATTTCATATTTTCTTTTGGTCAGTTGTTTAGAAACATAGAATATGCCGAAGGACACTGTCAATTTTATGGCTTGTTCGGGGCATGCTGAGTCCATTTTAATGAATTCAAAAGATGTTGCAAGGTGTTTCTCTAAGAATAAAGTCGATACGCATGTGTGGTGAAAACCCTTTGGATAAATGGCTTTTTTATCTGTTGTTTAAACAGAAATGACGTGCATTTTTGTGTCTAAGCAAAAATAAAAAACCTTGTGCATTCGAACGGTTTTTTTGTTGGAAAGTCTGAGACTGAGTGAGTGACAAAGACTGAAGAAGATAATAAACTGTAAAATGCAATAAAGCCATTAAGGCCATTTACTTTCACCTTATCTTTCGGAGTACCTATTTTATGTGTCTCTCTTGCAAATAATGCGTAAAAACGAGCACGTTTCTTATGCAAGCCAAAAAAATTTAATGAAAATGGATTTTTTCAGTGTATTTCGATTTCATCATCGTCATCGTCATCGATTACGGTAATTCTTGGTACTTTTGCGTTCTCTGAATGTTTTGCCATTTTAATTTTTACAAAAAAAAACTTAAATCTTTGCCCTGAAGACATGTTTGATTTTCGACTGCCAAAAATGGTTGAAAATTAAATTGATTCGAGAAACAGAAGAAGAAGAGAGAGAGAGAGAGAGAGCAGGAATGAGCTAGAAAATGTTGGTTGCACTGAAAAATGATTTGCTTTAATACCTTAAGCTGATTGGGTAGTTGGGAATCAACTGAAACCCTCTAACTGTAAATGCGATTAAAGAAATAATTCAGCATTAGAATAGATTCGTTTGGAATGACGCAAAACAGCGGCACAGCCATACGCGCTCGCTCACGAGGGAAACAGAAAGCAAAATACAGCGACCGTAATACACACGCCATCTAATTAAACCATATACATCGCCATATTCGGTGATTGTATTCAAAAATTTCCATTTTTTATGCGATGAATATTGTTGGGCGTTCGGCGTCAAAATCTAAACCGAACAACGAAAAAGGGAATATGAATTACAGTATGCTCTCTTATCAGCAACGCCATGCGTACACATCGTAGCTATCATTCGTACATAGCGCTGGAAATCTGCCATTGCTGTCGGCTATTTGACAAGAGCAACCAACAGCAACGCCAAAATAAAAAAAAAACAAAGTCACGCACTTTTTCGTCTATTTTCGGAATTTTGTTAAACAACCGATTTTATGAATTTTTGAGAGAGTTTGTTGGGCGACCGAATAAAGCCATAGTAACGATCGTGCTAATTGCACTGTGTCATGTGATAAACGTGAAAAACTGTTTTACATACACGTTATTTTCACATACGGCTACCGTTTGGCCATGAACCGAAAGCCATGAACCATGAGTTCGCTAATGCTCTATGTCTAGCTAGTAAACAAAAGGATGCACCCAATGTCTGCTTTCCCAAATGAATTTATGTGGTTGACCAAATCTGAAGGTATTAAAATTCATAAGCTCCTATGATAGCTACACTGGTATAATCCTTTGCCGGTGCACAATGGGCCGGCCATGCATTGCCTTCTGGATTGCCTTTATAGTATCTATATGCATTCGAGTGGTCATCGGTAGATTTGTCGTGTGTCTTTGGTTGGTTCATTAACATATAAGCGCGTTCGCTGTGCCTCAACCAGTCACCGGTGCATAAACTTTGCCGTTGTATAAGACTTTGTGCTTTCGTTAAACTGTTCAAGCGAACATTGAGCTAGAAAACCGTTTAAACAAAATGACTCAGATGTGCAAATAAATTAAGGCCAGATTGCCTGAAGTGTTTATCAATGATAAGAGTGTAATAATAACTTAATCACCTTTAAAAGCATCATGGGTACTATTAATTGTTGGTCTGTTGCCGTAAAATATTTGATGATAAGTGTATCATCGTACAGGCGATAATTTTCACGTTTGTTACATTATGACCCAACAAAATAGACTCCATTTTTATGGGAATTCACATTTTGCACGCTCTCACTCTATCTATCTCTTTGCGTAATTGGTGTTCAAGCTAATTTTTATTCTGTCTTTTCCGTTTTTTTCACCCATTTTGACCACAAAATAATTGTGTGCATTAAATGCTTTTCGTACGATTCGAGTGATAATTCCATGAATGGGAAAAAGTTGGCTACAATAAGCGTTCTGCATGCATGAACTTAAATCACATAATCACACAGAGGCGAAACATATAGGGTAAATGGTAGTAATTACACACATGTTTAAATTAATTATGATTCCAGTGAGTGTGCTTTAAATTGGATTTGATAAATCAGAAATTCAACTCAATTCATGCCGATTTATGATGGACATTTTTGCATTGCTCACGAATTTCACATCATTTTCCAAATTTATTTTAGACATCATTTTTTGTGTGTGGTGGATTTTTTCTGTTGTTGCGTGTTTTATTCCGAACCGGAATGGATCATTACACAGTAATTGCTTGTCATAATTTTCAGAGCATCGATGAAGTACCATCGGAAATGTTAATTTTAATGTATTCGCCTTTATGCAAATTCGGTGACATATTTAATGCAAACGAAATATTTTTTTTTGTTTCGGTTAAAATGTTTTCGATGTTTGCAACTCAAAAATACAGAGAGCTCTGCGTTTTCGCCAATCGTGGATCGTGTTTTCATTTTAATAATTCACATGTTTTATGAAATTGGAGCAAAGATAACACTAAAACTCCATTATAAATGGAAATATACGTTTTCTGTTATGCACTTACACAGAGAATATTGAACTATGATTGCAGTTCTCCCGGATACGTCATATAAATTGCATTTAATGCACAAAGTACGCTGAGCATATTGCGCTCAATCCGATGCATTTTTGAGCGATATGCAAATCGAGTGGAACAATTCAACAAATTTATGAAAATGGCCCATTTTCAAAGGTTTTTGGCACAATTAATATTATGTAATATTTATAGAAATGTCCTCTTTTACCGTGGCAATGGCTTCCATCAATGCATTTCAATGTTGGCCAATTTTTCGAATCCTTCACCTTTTTTCCGTTCATTACTTAATTCATAGCAGCAACATACTTAAGAAATGAAATCCCTTTGATAAATCTTTCACATTTTAACCGTCGCCATTTTTTTGCCCTGTTTCAAATGGATAGTGTCATATGGAAGATAAATGACGACAAATTTATGGATTCAGCCGAAATTTACATGCCTATATTCAAAGTATTTTATGAAGTTGTACGAAAGCAATTCGAAATTATTGTTACCAATGCTTTAAAAAAAACCAGACCGCAAACCCAGGAATGAATAAAAAAAACCACCACAACAAACGGACGAACGGATGAAACAATAAATGAGCAATGCACGACTGTAGGCGGAAAAGAAAAAAAAATTAATGAAAAAAAACACTCACTCACACAAATGGACGAAAAACACAGCAAATGAAACACAATAATTCCATATTGCTTGAGTGTAATCAAACAGCGCAGATTAATTTTGGTTTCGTTTATTTATTTTATTTCGTTCGTGATATTCGGTGTGATTCGATTTTTCATGAAATGCATATTCTCTGTCTCTCTCGCTGGTGTTATTTACTCACGGGCATTTGTCTGACTTTAATAAATTACACAAAGTGCAATGTCGATGCAGAGAGAGAAAGAGAGAGAAAAAAATGAGACAAACGAGTAATGCGAAGAGCCCGAAACATGTAATCTATGTTATTTTGTCGTTGGTTGTCATCTGTAGGCTGGTGATATCGTCATTGAAATGGATTCCAATATCTCTCTTGCACACTCTTAGCTTCGAGCTATGTCTCGCTCTCTTTGTGGCCATAAATAACAAGACGTGTAAATGAAAAGTTGAACATTGTTAAAATTGATCGTATATTTTCGTACATTTTCGAATTCACAGCTCGTTGTGTCATGTTTCTGACCCAAAAACTATAGGTTTTATTGTGACACTCTGCACATCGGAACTGATATCATGAATCACCAAAAACTTAAAAACTTGGAGCATCCAGCAGTGTTTCACTCGAAATGTACAAATTTACAGTTGATTTTTTTTTTTGATGGAATACTCTTCATTGCGGTTATCTCTACTTGAATCTGACCACAAAATCATGACATTTCTCAATTTGGTTAAGTATATCGCATAGAAATATCTCTAAAATATTCAAAACGCCCAGTGCAGCCATTGGAAAATTACCAACGGACTGAAAAGACATTCACTTTGAATTCAACTGAAAATGAGACAGAGGGAAAAACAAACAAAAACCAAATTCAACCATTGCTCCAAAAAGTTTTCTTCAAAAGTCGACCGGAATATTTCACTTGGGCTACCGGAATCGTTATCAGGAGCCTGAAAAAAAAATATCGAAAGAGCACCGGGAGCACTGAGGGCCCACATCGAAATATGTAAGCTGAATTCATTCGAATGCGAAATTTCACTCTAGGGAAATAGTTTAAATGCACATCGTTTTAATTCAAAACATAAATTCGGTTTAATGGGCGTTTGGGCGTGTTAGAAATGGTCGTTATCATAGCATGAAATAGCATTTTCTCTTACGCTCTTACGGTTGCTTCTCTTTCTCCATTGTTGTACGGCGTCCTCATTCGATTCCTTTTTCGATTTGCAAATTCAACAATCAACATTGTGTCGAAAAGTGCGGAAAAATGCAGAGAAAAGCGCAAAACAAATAGATATTACAGAAACGAGAACGAGAAAAAAGGAGCTCCAGCAACAATGGATGAACAAAAGCAGCACCGGAAAAAACGTTTGTTTTGCATTTCATTTTCAATTCAAAATACCAAATACAGATTAAAACTTATATGAGATCCTTTGCATATCCAATATCCATGTTAATATTTTTCTCTCGGTGTTTTTTTTCTCTTTGTTTTTTTTTTTTCATTCGTTTCGTTTCATTTATTTGCGCACTCACCATCAAAGCAAGAGACAGAGAGACGCGATGTCGTCTCAGCGTCGATTTTACATGAATTTCGAAAATGGTTTCATTAATGAAATTTATGTTTGGAAAAATTGTATTGTTGGTGCGTGCCATAACGATGTGCTGCTCTGTTCATGCTCTTTTCATCTCATTGATTACATTTATTGTCTTATTGGTTGTGTTGTTGGTGTTTTATTTATTTTGTTTGTTTGCTTTTTTTTTGCTGCGCTCTCTCAATTTCAATTCATTCACGATCGCAGTAGCCAAAAGCCGGCATGAACTGTGTCTTTGTCAGACCCTTGAATCAATTGTATACGATATTGTAATGGCTGCCAAATTAATCAAGCACACATAAAGCTATATCAAGTCATTAAATCCAAAATTAAAGTCATGCATAAATAATGAAAATCCATTTGGGCCGAGTGAAAAGGAGAGAAAAACCCTTTTTCGCCGGCGTCACCGTTCGCATTCGCTTTTTTTCTGTGTCATTTTGTACATATATATGTATATATTTTGAAATTCAAACTCGTGCCATCAACTCGATTAGGCATTTTGCCCATACAATGCATCGATACACACTCACACACATTCTCATTATTTAAATAAAAGAGCATTGAATCTGTTGTGTCTGTTGTTAAGCTGCTTCAAAGTGCAAACGACCATTTTCAAGCTATGGCCGGACTAACAATTCAGTTCCATGGAACTTCAGATAACACACTAGAAAATGGATTTTTCGCTTTGCTATTCAAATGTGAATATTGCGACGAATTTCATCGCATATATTCTGAGATTATTATGTAATATATAACCCTTAACACGCTATTTCATTATCATTTCGTTTATTTGCTCCGTGCTCTGGCTTGTTTCAGTGTTCACCCGCTCTCTTTCTCTCGATGTGTTCGGGCTTTTGTTCAGTTTTGTGCGACCATGTCGACGAGAGACATAGATTGAGCTGGTGAGCTACGGCAACCGATTTTCATGCATATATTTTCATTTAAGCATTCATGAATGACAATGAACATCCATATGGATTAGTTGAATGGTTTTGCTTCGAGAGAAAAATTTACGAACCAGTTTCCATTGTGAAAATTCTATATCGGCACGAGAGAAAGACAGAGAGATTGAATGGAGAGTGAAATGCAAAAGTGCGAATATGGTAAGTGTCGAGAGGCTAAATATGTAAATTTCTCAAGTGACGCACAAAGGAAAATGGCTGAGGATAAAAGAGGGAAACAATTTTTTGATGAGAACAGCATACCGAATGTCTGATGTATTACTCTCCACTGAATCCATTGTGAATAAAGTGATGATCGTGTTCCACCGTCCCTTGGACCAAATTTCCGCCGTATCAAAGCACTCACACCAACTCACACACACACACACACACTTCAATTATCTACAAGAATAATTCCCACTAGACCAGTCGCAAATGGCCAAACAGGACCGAGCCCATTGTTCCACTTGTGCACAATTTTACATTTTCGAATTCAACTTGGCCACTTTGCCACCAACACCATTTCATATTAAGCCGGTTTGAGCATTCAATTTATCACATGCATGAAAAATATACGGCCCTCTTACGAGATTACGGGAATTGTAATCAGAAAATACGAAAAATATTCCGGCCATTGTTTAGTTGTTTAGTTGGATTGAGCCTAGCCAAAGCGGCTTGGCAAAGCGTTAAGCGATTCGTAGATTAGACATTCACTCCTTAAAAATGATATAATACAATTGAATCGTGATGTTGGTTGAATTTATTAGGAAGAAACCATCGCAGCACCACAGTGTTGGTCGCTACAACATTTGTAACACAGATCTATGTTGCGATATTCAGAATTTCAATTTTCAAGAGTAGAAACCAACGAATGAAACTTGAACCCAACATAACTTCTACTGTCATTGTATAAAATGACCGCTCTGCGACGGCATTTTTTTTGTCTTATTCCGAACCAATAAATTAGAATTAATCTTTTAGGAAAAACGAATCTGAAATCGTGAGAAATAGTCAAAAACAAACTGACCAAAATTGTCGATAGTCACCATTGAGTTCGTGTTTTCAACCTTTTTTTTCTCTCAACTAAATTCGAATGCCCGAAACGCATAATATTTCGAATACGTCAATTCAGTTTTCGAAATTCTTCCGTTGTTTTGTTTTGTCTGTGCGATCAAGAACAAAATAAAGTCAGAAAGATTTGTTTTTTTTAAAGTCAAATGAAACTCGTTCTACCACACAGAAATCTTTTGCTTTCATCATTTTTAATTTTTTTTAAAGAATAAATTTGTTGATGAGAGTTATTTGTTTGTCTTATTCGCAATGGTTTTTCATATCGCTTGCACTAAATTATGTGTTCAGTATTCAGGGCTCATATTTAACAGCAATTGGCAAATAATGCAGTGGCTTGTTACTTTAAAGTGGTTTTCAGGCGAAAACACAAAAAAGAAATCAAGTCAGAAAACTCGAAAACCATGTCCAACTGGTTTCAAATAAATAAACCATTTCTTACGATGTACAAAAAGCTACCACTTGCGACTTTCGATGCACAGTAAAAATATTTGATGCGATATAACATTTCAGTTATGTTTCTTCGAGGTGTTTTTTTTCTTCATTTGGCGATTTATTATCGCGTTGCGTATTTGCATGCGCAAATAAAATTATATGCGCCAAAACAACGATAACGCGGAAAAATGCGAAGACCAAATAAAAAATAAAATTAAACAGCCACGTCAAAAATATTTATTCACCGCATAAATATGCACACCACCGTGGTGTTGTGATTTATTTGTTAGCCATTTCTTTATTTTCCATGGCTGCAGCTTGAATGGCAACGCGCTTTGAAAGAAAAAAAAACCCAACGGAGATTAAAACTCAGCAGTGTTCTGAATCATTATTTTTATTCTCGTATTTCTTTTCGATGGAATGAAATGCTTTATCGTTGCACGTATTGAATGTCTATTTATGCAGAAATACCAGAGAACCAAAGAAACGCACAGGAAAAAATGTTTTATAAATTATACACACTCCAAAAATGAGAGAAACCCTGAGATTGATGATTGTAAAATGCACTTTTTGACGGTCAATCCATTGGCCGCAGTCAAAATTTGTGCTCTATTGTGAAATCGATTACGAATTATTGTATTTTAATGTAATTTTCATATCTATTTGGTTTGCGTTTATAAACATAATATGTAATATAAAGCTTAATAAATTAAGCTATTAATTCAAATATACGCTCATCGAAAATGACATACAATATTTATTCCATTTTATTAATTGGAGTTCCAAGTAAGACAACGACCATATTACCGAACATAGATGGGGAATGAAAATGGCTATTTATATGGAGAAAAAAAAATGTATATGCCGTTTTCGGGTGTTGTTCGGCAGAGTTAATTAAAACGCATTTAAATGAGTATTTAAAAATATGTTACACACAGCTATTGTTCCCAGATAATGGTTACACTCGGTTGCCTCTCGATGGTTTTTTTTTCTTTCTCTCTCTATCTCCCTCTCTCGATTTGTGTTTGTGTTTTTCCGACCAGCATAATTAATTCAAAGCGTGTTCATCTGTTCATAGTTCACGAAAGTAGTTTTTTTTTGTATGTGTTTGTCTCTCTGTTTTGGGCCATGCTTTTAAATTCAGTTTTAATTTGAAATTATGTCTGTTGTGGGTTGTAGTTACACCTGAATATTTCTTCTCGATTAGATAAAATCCATTTTCGGCACTTTTCTACAGAACACAAGTGAAAATAATAGCTGGCTCATCTCTCTTGTGCAGCGATGCAATGACCTCGGCCATTGAAAAATCATCAGTGAAAATAAAACACACAAAGCGATTTAGAATTGACGTTGAATTGGCACTGAATTGCAAATCCACATGTGTTTTGTTGTTGCGATAGTGATAAAAAATCTATAGATTTTGCCATGAAATGCGTTTCCACATCATAAAATTTTCGTTCATTATTTCCACCAAATTTAACCATAACGCCATCTAACCGATACTAGGCGGATTGCTGTTAGCCTGCCGTTGTTTTTTCTGGATCGATGTATTCCATTGCACTTCCAGGAGAGTGAGAGAGAATATACAAAAACCTCTCAATATTCAATTCAAAAGGAGAACCCATTTGCACAACCCAACACATAAAAAACCGTTTCTGCTGTTCGTTTTTAATTCTTGTTTATAATGTTGATGTATTTTTGTATTGGTTTTCAAGATCGCGATACATATGCACACTCACACACGAACGATGGCACGGCAATACGATTGTGATAAGGGCACCGTGTATCTCTTTTAATACGTTGTTAAACCAAATGGCAATACAGCAAAAAAAAAAGGTTCAGGCAGCTGCAGGTACAAAAAACTCACATTCATAAAACAAGCATATATGAAGAAATGGATGAAACGGAACGGCAATACACACACGCATACACACACAAAATCCGTGTGCTACAGTCAAGCGAACGCCAGCAGATCTGTCGATACATTTAACGTTTATGAGCGTTTGATGGTCGATGTGGGATGCTTTGACTGTAGTTCAGTTTCAAGCTAACGACAGAAGGAAGTCATATAAAAATCCGCATTGGAACAGGGCACGATAATCACAAGTGTGGCAACGAATTTTATTGAGTCCCATCTCGAATTAAACAGATCGCTCATAAAGTGTTGATGATTTGCGAAAAAAAACCAACAGATTTCACAATGAGCGAAATCTTTCACACTTTTCACAAAATCTAATTTTCTTGCGCCCCATTTTCCTTCATTACACTTCGGCAGTAGAAGTTTCAAGTGAATTTTCCCACTTGAAAATGGTTTTTCTATTGGCTGTTTGGTTTAAGTTTTGAGTTTGATTTTGGTTTTACTATGTGTGACATAGCGCCAACCATCATTGCATACGGTTGATATTGTACACGTTAATGTTCTATGGAGACCAATTGATTGACTTTTAAATAACTTTTTAGTTCATTTGATATTTCAAATTGAGCAAATAGCGAGGCAAATAGCTATTTGTCCACAGATTTCATTTTTAACATTCGATAATTACTATCGTTGTGCAATCAGAAATGTTGTTTTAGTACAATAGATTGAGTAACTTTTGGCACAAGATAAAACCGCGATACTTTTCTCTCAATTTTCATGCAGAAAAATATCGCATAAAACAGAAACAATTTCATAGTAACATTGCTACTTCAACAATAATAATTTTGGGTTGGTTCCTTTGCCCATTGCCTTTTTTTTCTCCACTGTTTCATAAGAAATGTATGAATCTAGAATTGTTAGGGTTAGTTGATTCATTTTGCAATCCCTGCTGCGATCTAATGTTGTATTTTCTTCTCTTGTGTTTCTTGCGATTGGTTTCAGTCAGCATGAAAATTGTGCAAGCGAACACCAACAACTGTGAGACAAAGGGAATGGACTTGGGCATCTTTGAAACGCACGCGATGTCGATACGTTTCGCATTTCCTGGCCATTCAAGATAGATGTGTTCATTTTGGCCGTTTGCGTATATCTTCTTTGTGTTACTGCTTCGTTTTCATCGTTTCTATATTTTATTCGGTTGGTTCAGTTGAGCGAGAAAAAAATAACAAAAACAACAACAACAAAAAAACCATAAGCACCAAAACGAAACTCTTTTGAAACAGTATGAAAAAGGAACACACATTAAAACGAAAATATTTATGAACGCCGAAGAACAAAACCGGGAACCGAAGAGAAAAGGGTATTTTTTGATTGTTGTTGTTGTTTTTCGATTTTCATCTTGCTCAGTGTCATGCAATATGTACGCCGTACGGAATATAGAATATAATATGGAATATACGCAACACATTCACTGGACTCACACCATAGCGTGCACTACAATAATATAAGTTTCTCTCGGCATTTGTAATGGGTTCTTTCGTATCACAGATTGTACATAATTCAGTTCGAGCTCTTGGTGTGTCTTGGAAAATTCGTATAAACGAGGCAAAGGCAGAGGCAAAGCGGGCAACAAACGCCTTACAAATGGTTGAAATGCTTTACACATGATTCCTTTAATGGCGTAGCACACACGTTTTTTATGTGTTTGAAAAGCACTTATACAACAATCAGCAGAAGGCTCTCTCTCTCTCTCCCTTTCTCTCTCATTCTCACTCTTTATTTTCCTCTCTTTTCCCCACTTACACGTACATCGCACAGACGACCCATCCCATGCACTACACCACTACAGCATTATCTGTTTCACTTAATTTAGACGATGTATCTGCATTGCTGTTAGCATTTCGGGCTCGATGCACACACACAATATGCGATATGAAAGTGTGCATTATGAAAATAGCAGATAAAAATTGCTCTTGAATCGAGAGCTAAGACTAGTACGAAACAGCAGGCATTGCGTCTCCGTCTAATTTCTCATTCAAATTGCTCAAGTTGTAATTAAAACCGATGTTAAAGTGATAAAAAAAAGTAAAAAATTCTTTGAAAAATGTTGCATCTGCAGAGTTGCTTCAAGTTTCTTGCATCGATTTTTTTTGTCGTTCATTCTCAATGAGACTACTCTCATTTTGTGTGTAGAGAAATTAAACATTTGGATATTTCTAACCAACATTATGCTATGTTCTGCATGCCGGAGTTAATAATTGGGATATAATTGGAACTAGACCAAAACAAGTCGGACAAGTATATCATAAATAACAAAGAATTTTCTTCGCATAATGGGGCCCAGTTCTGCATCTAACAAATTCATAGAGAAGTTTTGCATCGATGCCGGGTGTCGTTGCAGAGAATTTGGTTGCTGCTCGCCAAAGCACATAATACACACAAAATACGTAAATTTATTGGAAAATTGTGCGAAAGAAAAGAATAAAATGTGCTGGGCGCTTGGCCGTCAAGCCAACAATGCCTTCGTTCTAGTCGGTTTTCATTGCGTTCTCTTTTTCTATCTCTATTGGAATTTTTGCTTCGAAATGGAACTTTCTTTACTCTAATGGGCAATAAACAATTTTTAATGCTTCTTTCAGGCAATTTCATTTCGGGGCAATATCATAAAAATTCTTTTTCATCATTGCAAGGAAAATGAGAAAACAAGACCGAAAAGAAAATTGCGCTCACGTCGATTATACACATTCATAAACTAGCTTGACATTAGAGAGAACAACCGATGCTTTTGTCGGTTTTGCCCGCTACAAAATGAGCAGAGCGAATGAAGCTGAAAGGAGGCGGCTATCGGCGTTCAGCATCAAAAACTGTGCGTTCGCCAATTCCAAGAGCATGTTTGCTTTGCAAAAAAAAAAAATCTAGGAGGAACACTGGAGAAACGCTTTACACTGCTGGCATCCGATACACACACCAACACACAATTCCTGCATTATAAACAGCCAGCGCGCACAAGCACAAACATAACAAACACCGAGCAAAATTGCAGTAAATATGAAAAATTTCTTTATTATTTCGTTTTTTTTTTGTTCTTCTCTGCTCGCTCTCGATTTTGCTTATGTTTGGTCTCTTGTTTATTTATACTTGGGCGAGTTGTAGTGTGGTGTTCGAGAGATCGGTTGAGGCGAGCGAGAGCTGCCCCAACTCAAAAAAATATTCCATTTTACTCGGTTCATTGAGCTGCCGGTTCATTAGCAATAAATATTTGCACAACGCAAAGGAGTAGAGCTATTCATGTGAAAGATTTTTATTTTTCTTTGTGTGTCTTTAGTAAAACTAATATTGTAACAGTGTGCTGAGGAGACGAAAACATGAGCGTAAATTCTTTTCTTTCTTTCAGGGAAAATCGCTAGAGAAAACATGAAAATTGCAGAGGAAAAAATAGACGGCGAACAAAAAAAAAATATTCGATGGATTTTGACCCTTTGCCAATTGTTATAATTCATAATAATACTCATACAATGCAGCGATCGGGTCGCACAAAACCCGAGCGCCAACAATCACTTTTGTATATTATGAGCGAATGAAAAGTGTGCTCGGGTTGCACGACATGTGTGGCTTGTTCGGGCGATGCCATTATTTCCAATAATACGATCCACGAGGCGATATTTTTCGTTCATTTTTGGTACGTTAAACGGTTATAAAATGCATTAATGTTCAACGGCTTTTTCTCTCTCTTTCTCATTCCATCTCCCGTTGGCACACACACACACACGCACACCATGTACCGTTACTATATTTTACATTTTTACTGCATCGATGGAAGTTAATCTATCGAAAATAAAACGAAAATTAATATGACGTGTGGACGCAATTTATGCGATGTTGTTTTTTCCATGGAGAAACGTAAGCGTATTGTTGATGCAGTGCAACAAAAATTGGATTGTTTTTGAAATTATTCAAACAACACAATATTCACGTTCAGTTTCAATCTCATTCTATATTAGATTTCCATTGAGAGTTTTTTTAGAGAGAGAGAGAGAGAAAAAAAAGCAACAACAAAAATTCTAGAGCAAATAGAGAGAAATTGGAATAATGAATACCTTGGGAAAATCAATGGCTGGTTCAGTTCATATTCGAATTAAACGTAGCGAAAGAAAAATAATTGCCAACGAAAATGGACTCATTTACGATCGTTCAATCTGATTCGAAACCAATTGACAATAGACACGAATGTGTAGAGAATCCAAAAGTAATTTGCAATAAACTCTAATTCGCAATGACAACACATTCATTCTCGTTATTAACGGTTCTGTAAATACGAAGTGGTATCGGACCAAACCAAAAATACATTCGCTGCCATTGTTGACGGTTTCGGTTTTGGTTCGAATAGTGTGCGCGCTTAGCTTGAATTTACTAAAAGTCTATAAAATCTACGATAACGACCAAATAATGTTTATTTAACGCAGAGGGTTTGTCTATGGTGGCACAACAAATGGCACATCGAAAACATATTTACGTGCAATTTTTTGTTGTTGTTGTTATTGTTGTCATTCAACACTAACGAAACAACGCCATTTAATATCGATACACCACTGATATCGGGAACTTGTTCGTCCGGTTGTTTATAGCTATAGACACACAGAACACTTGCACCACCGTATCAAATCCGATGGGTGAGGCTGAGCATTTGAAAAAGTGCAGCATCGATACAATGAGACCACAGACGATGGCACCGAGCAAAATACCATCAAGCAACACTTTGTGCAACGACCTGTGTTCAAGCCACTGCTCGTTTTCGATCGGTCACAACGTTTAAAACAAAAGCTTTTGTGCAAATAAAATCATACGTTAATTATTTGCGCTCGATTGTAATCTTTGCCATTTGAATCGCTCGAATGCGAGTGAGGGGCTGGGCTGGGCTCACCGTATTTGTTTAACGATTCGATGAGCGGAATTGTGTGTGTGCCTGTCTCTCTCTCTCTGTGTGTGTGTTGTGGAGTGAGAGTCAAGCCATGCAAAATGTAATTGGAAATGTTTGACAATGACAATAAATATCGATGCCGACGGTAGTTAAAATGTTGAATCACAAAATCCGGTATTAAGGTATCAAATGGCTGCTGGTTCCACTGATAACGGATAATCCAATAGCCAGGTTGATGGTTGCAACCATAGTGTAATGTATTGAACACCGTACAACGTACAACGACCAACCACCGCCAGATAAAATATATATTCAAGAGATTAAAATGCCATTTTGGTGCTGCATTAGAATTTGACCATTAAACCCGATTGGATTAATGCATTCGGGCATTATATGATGCAACGATGCGACGCAAACGCTATCGGAAAATGTGTTTTAAAATGGATTTTAAGTCTCTAGAATTCAGATTTACAGTGACTGCAGTCAACACACTGGCTGTTTTTGTTTGAATTTACTTAGAAAGTGTTTAAGAAATGAACCAAAACAAAAGCATCACAAGACTTTGTATCTCAGGCCCTTTTCTCTATAGTTATGTTTAATTGCAGTCACAGATAATTTAAAAACAAACAACATGGCAATAAATTTTTCATTTGAAATTGATAGTTTTAAGTTATTCCAAGCGTTTACTTGGCAACTCTTCTGTTCACATGATGGTAACATATGTTTTTTTTTGCGTCAAATTTTCGGGCACTCTTTTCATGCTTCATGTTTTCTCCAGCAACAACTCTTTTGTTGTCACATCAACCGCATTCGTCAATTTGTTGTTTACTTCTTTACGTTCAGTGGGAGAGCTTCTAAAAATTGCTGGCAAATTTAAAAAAACATATAACATATGATGTAACCAATGTTAAAAGTATAGATAAAACAAGATGTTCACATTTCAAAAATGTCAATTGTTGTTTTTATCAGTTGTTGAGACATTCCGAACAAAAAAAGGAAACACATAAAAATGGTGAAAAAATGGTTGATGTTTCCACTGAAAAATGATTTATGGCAGCCACCTAATTGCGTCATAAAAATACGAAAAAAGTGAGTTACGCACAGCGTACACCACTCGAACATTATACAATTGTTTTGACACTTTTTCGACGATACTTTTTCGTTGGCTTCCTTGCTGTTTATTTTTTTTTTATTCTGTTCACTTCCTAAAATGTGCAAAAAGAACATGTGTTCCACTTTTATTACATTTGAAATGTACTTTTGATGTTTATGTTTTTGAATCTCTGTTCGTTTTATCTTTAAGAGGTTTGAAATGAACCATTTAACGAATTGAGAAATCGAAATAGGAATTTCAAAGTGGATTCATGATGCAGTCGATTTTTCGATTTCATATTCCTTTGTCGGGCTTTTGAATTGAAACATATAAACAGAACCCATTTGTTCATAATCAAAATGCCTTAATATCTATTTTTCAAAATTCAGAGGCAATAAATTGCATTGATATAATAATTTGAAAATGAAATTTAAATCGCTTGCTACATCTAGCCGTTTGGACTAAGATCCGAAACGTAGAGAAGCAGCACAAACAAAATGGCCTGCTGTGTGATTTATTACATTTCGAATTCGAGGCTCCTTTCATTTTATACCGCAGTCAAACACTCCAAATGGATTCGCTTATGAAGCCATTATATTTTAACCTTATCGAATTTATTTCGATTCTTTTTCTACCTCATTTTCATTTTACCTTTTCGAATCGAAAAATCGAATTGTGTAGGTAAAATGTGTGTGTGCGTTTTAATTTTCGATTGTTTTCGATGTCCAATCGATCGTTTCGATAGAATGTATTGAATACATTTACATGGCTGTCTATAGACGTAGTGCGCGCTTGAGTGGCGATAAGGCGTGGCTTCAGCATTACATTGAACATGAACAATCGACGGCATGTGACTTGCTCAAATGAAGTGTTTGATCGATTTTTGATTCGAAGGCGCATCGAATCTAATCACCGGGTAACAATGAACAATTTAAAATTATTGACACTGTTCAAAATTCTGTATTATTACTCAATTAGACGTGCATATGGTGTGGTTTACATGAAAACTAATCCCGACGCAAAACGAATTTACCACAGTTCTCGTAAGAATTGCTTGAGTTTTAAACGTGTGAACCAAAATCAACACAAATTAAACTTATCAAATGAACAAAATGTTTGTTATAAATGTTCAAAAATGTTCAAAATTCACGCATTTTCGACTCAAACAAAAGTGAAACACCATTTAACATACAAAATAGGCATTATCGAATGAAATTAGATCAAAATCATGGTCAACATGCCAATTAAGATAAACTGAAATGAGTCTTTTGCTTTTGAAAAAAAAAAATTAATAAAATGATTTCCGAGAAGCCGCGGCCATTTTTAGAACTGTAAACTGATTAAAAATTTTAAACCAAAAATTATATTCCCACATCGAAATGAACTTTTCTCATTAAACCGATTTACGGAGCATAAGTTTTCACATCAGATAACATTTTCCGTCTAATGGCACAAGTTTTTGAATCATACTCAACATACGCAGGCCCACACCGTAATTCCAATTTCTAGCTGTAAACTTGAACATCATTTCGAAGATTATCAGAGTCACATACTTCAAAGCATATTGTACTTGAAGCAACGATCTCATAAAATTTGAAAAACAATTTTTCAGGAAATTTTCGATTAAGTTTAATTTTTTTATGAAGTAAATATTTGAAATGTGCCTCAATCACAGCCAACAGCGTCCTTAGCTAAATCTTTGGAATTGCCCTGGATCAAATAGCTATTTCGTTTATGTTTTTAGCCGGAAAAAATGGCGCCAGTTCATTTCCCATTCTTAATTGAATATCTATTTAGTTTGTTTTATGAATCCACTTGAGAGACAGTGCCGAAAAAAAAACTGGCACTCTTCTAGTTGATGACATTCTATTGACTTAACCTAATTGACCGAAAAGAAATCGAAAGGGGTAAATGCTATTTTCGTAATTATGATCAAAGGCGCCAACAAACAAGCCTTCCAAAAATAATGGCAATCATTTTTCGGCCAAAATAGCTGAGCAATTATTACTGAAACGGTGACTCAGAAAATGTTTTCGTATAAAACTCGATTTCAGACATCTGAAAGTGGCCAGTTTTTCTCAACGCGGTGATACTCCGACATCGGAGCTTGTGTAAATACAAGTTTTGCTTATTATCGGAAAAAAAAGGCAACCTCAAATTAGAATTGGTTTGGTTGAATTTTTTCGGATACAATCAAATGGTGATTTAATTTTATTCTTAGTTAGTTTAGTATTAGCGCGAGTTTAAGTGGTACAAATATAACGACATTTTTTGCTTCAAGCATTTAAACTGATCCAATCAACTTACAAAATTGTATCGAAAACATTGGTAAATTCACAATCTAAAGACTGGAAAATTTCATTGAACCGATAAATTAGATCGTGACAAATAAAATGGCCAGCCATGGAAAAATGGTAATAAAATGAATCAGAATACATAGCAAAAAACCATAGCTTTACTTAATTTGATGATGTGAAAAACAAAAATAACCTCGATAAAGAGAGTAAAATCGAGTCACCAATCTGAGATTGGCAATCTCGTAATATTTGTCTTAGCGTTTTGTTATTTGCAATCATAAATCCAATTTTAATGGTTCAAAAGGAAGCTATAACAATTTTCAATGGAAATGGTAAGTCGAGACGAGAACTCATCTCAAACCAGGAATGAAAACACATTAAATTTTTTTTATAAATGTATCGTTAGTATCGTTGGTATCGTTAGTAGCGTTTAAAAAATAAATCGCTGATTTGCTGAAAGACAATTGTCTTAAGACCAAGATAAATATTTTCATTGGAAAATGGCACGAAAAAGGATTTGCCGAAGCTTTGCAGTTGCGATTTCAAACGATATTTATTTGGAATATGAATTCGACATACAAATTTCCCATTCCACGTGATGCAAACAGAGACAGTCGAATGACGATAACAAAAACGCACATAATGTGTCTTACCAATATCTCGTCGTAGAGCAAAAAAAAAAAAAAAAAAAAAACGGCTAGGAAAAACAAGACCAACATTGTGAAAGCAAAGTGAAGTGAAACGAAAAAAAATGACAACAAAAGGCAATAAAAGCATAAAACAGCAAAACAGAAAAATTATAGTCGAAAACGCTAAAAGAATCTATATGAACGGAATCTAAGATGGCAAAACGAAAATAAACACACACACAAACCGAAGGAAAAAAAAACACGATAAATAAAAAGACGAGCAAAGACAAGCAAAACGAAAGAACAAAGCACAAAGAACGCTCGGAGAGAGAAAAAGAAAGTATGCGACACATCGAATGCAATGTTGTTGGAATAAAAAAAAGATCATTCGATGCTTTTGATGCCATGGAAAATCATAAACGACTTTAGCGTAGAATATAATTTCTGTTCAACATGCCCTAAGGGTGTGTTTTATTGTTGGTTTTATGATTTTTATGATTTTTGTATTGAGTATATTCACTTTTGGTGTTCGGGTTCGTGTGTGAGTGTGGCAACCAAAGAAACAGCACACACAAAAAAATAACACGAATTTGGCCATAGACGGTAATAACAGCAGTTCGCATGATTATTATTATTTTCGTAACGTCGTTCAAATTTATTCGCCGTACGCATGATGTACGAAAGAGCGAGCGAGTGAACAAGACTGAAAAGAAAAAACACAAACACACACACAAACGATAAATAGGAATTTCGCATTTTAATATTAAATACATCGTTGGGAGATGTTCAACTAGAACATTGTCTGCATCAATGGCAATGGCAATAGCAATCTCAGCGTCTTCATCATTGTGCTGATTTAAATGATTTCGATACGTCGCAAAAATCATTTCATTTTTTTCTCTTTTTCATTTTGATTGTTTCGAAGAAAGCTCCCAGCAACAAGAGGAAGACAATAATGCAAATAGAGGGAGAGGGAGAGTGAGTAAAAAAAAGTGTCCTTGGTTTATTACGCCTGATAAAATATGAATTTTCAAGGAGATTCACAACAATGCACCCTCATGAACGCAATCGGCAGGAAGTGGCAAAATTAAGGAAAAGACAACCAAAACAGCACATAAAAATATCATAATGTTGCACAATGACGTTTTTTTCTCTCTCTCTCTCTCTCTCTCTCTCTTTCACCTTTTTTCCACTTCGCAAAACAAAGTCATGCTCTCTGTGAATCCATCGCTTGGCTATTTGTTCATCGAAAACAAAACACCAAAGTACCTGTGCATTCATTTAATTACATCTATTTTCATTTGAAAACGAATTTATGATAATGGTTATTGCATAACACCGAAAAATGCTATTGTTTTTATGCTGCAAAAAGAAAACCGATGCCAGAAATTCCGTTTTTCGGTCTAAAGTTGAAGAAAATTCACCATGAAACGATCGTTACTCTGCTGACCTTTAAATGGTCTTCAACAACAAAAACACAATCATTGTGCATGCTGGAACCAAACAACTTTTTGCCACACACAAAAGCAAACAAAAACAAAACAGCACATTCCCATAATTTCAAAAACCGTTTTTAATTCCAGTGCCGAAAAATTATTTGAAATTGTGGCTTTAGTTCACCGATGTATAATTTCATTGCTTTACAATCGAATGACTAAATTTTTGCTTAGTTACGAAAATGGGTTTTTGCACAAAGCAAATTAAAATTGGGTTGGAGGGTTGGAGGTTTTGGGGGGGTTCTAGAACAACGATGATGGCGACAGGAGAGAGAGAGAGAGAGAGAAAGGCAACGTCGACATACACCAAAAAACTGGTGCTCCATTTAATGGGAATATATGTGCAAAATAAACCAAATTTTATTTGAATGACTCTCCGCTTCAATATAAAGTTGTTTTTGGTTTTCCATTTCACTTGTGCTCTATTTTGGTGCGGGCTTGTTACTGTTTCGGGTGAAAATTTCCGAAAAACCTCTGAGTGCTTTCGGTTTGAAATTGTCGGTTTTACCATTGGTGCTGTGGCATTTTCGGCGGCAAGGCAAAAAAGCATCACCATCACCAAGATTGAAAGCATGGATGGTGCTAAAATGATACCGTTATAAATTTTAGAATATTTTCGATTTGAATCTGCAATGCAATACATGTAAAAGCGGCTGTATGCTCGGTTGTTCGTTAGGAGAGCAAGAGCGAGAGTGCTGTGCAACCGAAGCCACAATCATACGAATATGTAAGTCAACATTTTACATAATTCTTGTTGATGTTACTTATTTGACTTTCATGCACGTTTTATCGGGCTTGTACATTGTACCACGGCATGGGCCATGACGTCAACATTCGAGCTCCAAAACGAGAAAACGACAGAGAGTGAACGAGGGAGGAAGAGAGAGAAAGAGAGTGAGTGTGCTCGTCTCCCGAGCACATTTGGAAAATTGTTGCTGTTATCGTTTTGCAGGTGTTAACTGCTAGCTCTACATCAAAATGTACATTATCGTAAAGATTGCAAATGGTTGCTAAGTTGAAATGAGTGCGCGCACACACACACACACCATTCAAACGATACGATCGAGAGCCGCATTGTTGTGTGAATTGTGTGTGATATGTGCGTTTGGGAAATGCCTTCGACCTATATCGAACACCGACAAATCCTCTCGATGCGAATCTATGCGCCGTTTATTTTCGGTGGCTGGGTATTGCGAGAGAGAGAGAGAGAGAAAGAGAGAGAGAGAGAGTGAAATAGGGAACCGTCGAGGCAAATGGCAATAGCAATGGTAACAAAAACCCATTTCAAAATGATGATACCAATTCACCTTTTTCACATTAAACCGACGCTAGATCCGAACCGAAATAGCGAACATTCATAAATTTGTTTCATCCATTAAATTTGATCAAATATACATTGTTTTTTCTGGTTCGCCATCGAGACAGAGAAAGGGAGAGATAGAGACAGAAACGAAGAGAGAAAGAGTGCCGCTTGAGAATCGGTCTCAACTTGCTGATTTCATTGGAGCAACTACATCAAGTTAATTTGAAATTATTAGATTTCGGGTGAGTTCGTTCTTTGCCATCCAATTTCTCGAATGACTACATTTCTTCGCTTGTTTATCACAAACATACACACTCCAATTGAATGAAACTGGCTAAATTTTAGGGAGCCGCAGCTGCATCATACAAATTGTAATTTAATTTCCAAAGCAATTTTATGATTGTGAATATAATAATTTGAATCGAGCAAGTGGAGATTGAATGGGCTCTCCAGTGTGTCCATTCTCGTGCTAAATAGATCATAACTTGAATGAACAGCATGCAATTATTACTTGATTGTTCGAAAAGTGTTTGTTTGTTGGATAAAAACCATTTGCGTTCATTTAAAAGAAGTTTTATTGAAAGCTTTTCATTGGCTGTTGCATGCAGTGCACTGTTTTATGGCAATCGAGTTTAGACATCCCATTTATTATTGTTTATTGAATTTATTGACAGATTTATTGCTGGCACACGATCCCAAATATGTTCTATATGTGTAGAACTGATCAAGCCTTTTGTTTTCACTCAATGAGGAATGGTCGCTTGGGTTTCTGCATGATACAAAAACATCATCGAAACATTTCATTCCATCATTACAGATGCGCATGATGCACATTTCGAAATATTTTAACGATATTCATGCATTTCATATTGACACCAGTGTTTTTGTTTTAAATGTGAAATGCTCATCATTGCCGTCGTCATCATCATCGTCTCACAGTTTGATGGTTTTATTTTTGGTCTCATTTCGGCTTCGTTTAATAATAGAAAGTAAAAAATAACAATAATTTCCACCGAAGTCTTGCTGCTAGACGGATGGCACAATGTTCCACTGAAATTCTGTGGCTGGCATAATTTTTTTCGCCTTCACCTCGTACCGAAAAACGCCTTCTAATGACGGCCCATTGTCATTGTTTATGTTTCAAACTGTTCAGAGTAATTCAGAAAATCGAAGCACGTTCGGAATCGATAAATATTTTCATATGGAAAAAGTTTACGCACGAAGAAGAAAATTATTATGTGAAACGTGATCGGTTGGCGAGAGAGAGAGAGCGAGCGAGCGAGTGTCAAGCGCCAGTCACAAATGGTGTGATGTGCTGTGCCGTCTCTGCACGTTCTAGATGCTGACTTCAGCAAAAATCCATTTGTTTTTCATACTTCATTTCACTTTGAGCTCTAAAATTATCATCTGGAATGTGCTTCGAACCATGATTCTAACGGCAGTTCTAACAACAATGTTCCGTATAAATTTTCATTTAAAAACTGAAAAAAACCAAGCGTTTTTTTCAACACGAACAATCAACGATGAGTGGCCAATAGCAGGAAATCGTTGAATTTTAATAATATCACTCTGTGTGGAACATGCAAAAATGCAAACGTTTTTCCTTTTTTTGAACGTAGAAAAAAGTGAACTCTTTTGAATTGAATAGGTAAAAAAAACACATAAAAACTCCTGAAAATGGTACCTTTATGCAGTGTCAACATAACTTTTGTGTTTCCCAACCTAAGCGAAACCATTCAACAAATCTTCAACAAGAGCTGCAAAAAACAAAATAGGGGGAGTTAAACTTCTTGCAAGAGTTCGTACGTATAGCGAACGAAGAAAAGTTACGTAAATTTCAAATGGGTGTTGTGCGCATGAGCACAATTAGATTGGCCTTCTTTATTGATTTTAGTAGCAGTTTATATCTTCATAAGCTTTTTCAAATGGCCCATTTTCTTGAGTCTCTTTTTTCCCGCTCCCATTGTATGTGTGTGTGTGGGGGGTTTCTGTGCGGCAGAAGAAAAACAAGAAAGTTCGCCTCGCTCTAAAGTTTGACAACAATCAGTTATTTTTTTCAAATTTAGAGATTGTTTTTTCCATTTAAAATGGTCCGAACATATAATTTTGTAGTTGTATTTTAATCAAATGGGACAATTACAAATTGTGATGCCATTATAAATATTTGGGGAGCCTTCTCCCAGGGCAGCCCCTAGTTCGCAATCCTCTAATCATGAATAGTTGACCGGCGGCTGGATTACTTGAAGGAACCGGAACAGCTTCGGCAAATGGCAAGAAACTCTCCAATACTAGCAGTGCCGTCGTTAAAAACAATGTATCCAAATTTGGTCCACCAAAAGCCATTCCAGTTGGAGAAGGCATCTATTTACTTCCCTGTTCTGTGGAAGACAAATGAAAACATTTTTATGCAAACATCTGATAGATTTTAATTAATCTTTTGACGTACCTTGGATTAACCACTGCCAAAAATCACCAAAAATGTCAAAATAACTTATATAAAAAGTACTCACAAATGTTCCCACTTTTCCATGACCAATCGTATTGTCTGATGCTATAGATGCATGTATCGAGATAGTAAAAATACTTGCGCTTTTTATCCCAGGCAATGCCTTCACAAACACAAATATTTGTGATTATTTGCTTGTCATCGCCATTCTTTTTGAATAAATATACTGAAGCATTTGCACTAGGTGATGCAGCACAACCATCTAAACGATAAAGACCAGCCACGAGTCGACCTTTTGGATCCACTTTGCCAGTATCAAAACTATTCGTGATTGAACTTTCAACGGATGCACCGAGCCGAATATGTTGTGCCTTTGGTGATACTCTATCCCAATATATAATTATAATGCTCTGATTTTTGCCAACAGCAAATTTATTTCTGCTGCATCCGAGGGGAATAATAAATGTTGATGGAGCAACAATATCTGTTGCAATGGCAGCTCCATAAATACGGCCACTTTTCAAATCGTTTTTTTTTTCGTTTTTGCATCCCAAAATGGTGAATACGCATAGTTAAATTGTTGCGATGATAACGGAGTTATTTGTAAATTTGACCACTATCGTTAAGCAAAAGATTAGAATTTTATGTCGAAAATTCTAGCTGAATTAACTTACAGCCAAATGAGAAAGACAACAGAGAAGAATTAAAATTGAATATTTTTTTTCCGAAAATCGGCTGAAAGAATGCATTTAAATGTGATCCAATGAAAATATCTTTTCATGAAAATAAACGTACAAAACCAATATGAACTGCATTTCATGTAGTGCATAAAAAACACCAACTATGAATTCTGTACTTTGTACTTCAGACACACGACTTTTTATCTCAATATTGAAAAAAAAAACCAGTGCGATTACATTGAAATGAGCATTGAGCGTCGCCCGTCCCCCATTTCATGTGACTGCCAAACAAATCGGTTGCTATTCAAAGTGCTTTTGATGAATTCAACAACCGCATGGTTTCGATAAAAATAACGTCGAATGAATTAGATTTAGAGAGAAATCTCTTTTAAATGATTTTTCAGCAAAAATCGTTTACAAGACTCAATGAAATTACATTGTAATTGAAATTGCAACTGAAATGCCGCATTCAGAATGTGACTTTATTTTTAAGTAAATTATGGCAAAACAACTCTAAAGATGGAAAAAACATTCGACGACAGCAACAGAAATGTTGAACTCTCTGTTTTGAAAATGGAAAATGTCTTTTGGCTTGATCTAAATATATACGCTACGTTGAATGAAGTCAGCCAACTTTGAATGAATGCTTCGTATGCAGAAAAATAAAACAAATACGAAAAACTCGTTTGTTGCCTCATGATCATTTGAAGGCTGTGCCGTTTTCAAAACGACGGTTTCTTTTTGCAAAGGAAAATACGGAAATAATGGCAGAGCCAAAACGAAATTCGTTGCGACAACATGTGCATTGCCAATTATTTTGCTTTCTAGCAGAGACCAACCAAGCCAAGGAAGATTTCTTGAATGCGCACATCGCGTATCGATTATAAATCTTTTAAATGGTTTTTTGCAGAGAGAAAAACGAAAAAAAAACACAGCAGCACACTTGGAACGTTAAAAAAGACCGAGAAGACATAAATATTCGAAGTGAAGCCAAAAAGGGAAGAAAAAACAAACCGAACCGAAGTGAATTACGCGCAGTACACACACATATTCAAGAGATGGAACAGCAGAAAAACACATTAAACCCCCTGCTACCTAAATATCTTTCGATGTTGTACCGAACTTGTACGCAACAATTTTACGTTTTTCCATTAAAACACCAAGTCGAACAAATGTTTTCGCCAAATCGCAATACAAAATTAAAAGAGAGAGAGAGAGAGAGAGAGAGAGAGAGAGAGAGAGAGAGAGGGAGAGAAAGAGCAAGCAAGAGAACGACAGTGAACCAACGAGAAGTGTGAGACAGAGTGAACACAACGATGGCATCGAGCATACGAAAAACTTTTGTGCTAACGACGTCTCTTCTCGCATTTCAACGGTGTGTTAGTTCGTATGCGCCGAATGCATATTACATTATTTGATTTTGTCGAAAGTCCAAAAGACGTTCGAAGAAAAATACACGGCACAAGCAAGATGTTGTTTTTCGCTTCGTATTTTGTGCGGGGGGGATTCTTCTGGGATGTGTGCGACAACACGAACAAGCATTTCAACCAATGCAGCATATACCCACCATCTCACGAAGCATTGCTCTTTCTTTTCGCGCGCGCACACCGCATCCCGTACGCCCGTACACTTTTCCAAGACACAAATAAGAAATAAGAAGAAGTTATACAAGAATTTATTTTTAATGCTGGAACATGCGTTGTATTTATATTATGTATTTCACATTACACGAAATGCTCGTTTATGTTCATACACTCGCACACAGTCGCGTTCGTTCTCACCAACGGGATGCCTTGAGCCGGGAGAAGGAGAGTGAATGAGTGAGAGAAAGAGCAGCAGATACACATTATATTTATTGCTAATGTGCACAAAAATGGTTGTTTTTCTTTGTTTCATCCAATTTCGAATGGCGGATACACGGAACCAAAAGCCGTAGTCATCGACAACACCAGGGTTCGGCGGTTCCATGAGTCGGTACCTCGATTACCTCGCTCTCTCGGTACCTCGGTCCAAATTTATTTGCATAAGCTTTTGGCTGTGTGTGTGTGTTGTGAGCGCGCGTACGCCCGTGTTTTGTTGTTGTTTTTTTTTTCATCATCATTCGAATTGTTGCATTGACGATGTTCGCATTCGGTTCGCTCAAATACCAATAAAATAAATTTATTTATTTTTCCATATAGATTTCCATTCCCAGTATCCCAGCACATTTCTTATGTTGTTGTTTTAACCGACAAACACAAATACTTATCGTTATATACGTTTATACGGCACTAACTGTTATTTATTTCGTTTGGTACTTTACAGCCGCTTATGGACTTAGAAAAGCGCAAATAAGGTGCTGAGATGCCGAAATGTCGGGATATTGTCCGGAGACATTTCTGTTGCTCCAAATCGGATTGCCATTTTTCACATGGAACGCCTTATGATTCCAACATTTTAGTTCGATCGAAAAGAGATTTTCTCAATTAATTGCTTGCGTATCGATTTGTTCAGATAATTAAAAGCGACTTTTATTTTCTGGACCACCCAACATTTCAATAAAACCCGATTTCGATTGTGATCTGATTAAAATGAATTCCAAATGTGTGTTTGATTTTAGTAAAGCGCATGATGAACGGCTGAGATGGAATGGCGTATGTTGTGTCATATAAAATCTGTTTCATATTCCATCGAAGAATGAATTGTCTTACATGCGTTAAACTAACTTTTCCATATTTTTCGGAGCCTTTCCGGCGTTTCCAGTGTTTCAAATTTGTGCTGATGCTTTTGATTATTAGTTGATTCCAATTTTCGATCGACACGTATAGCTGAATTAATTTGTTTGAATAAGTAGACTTGCCATACCGATTCTTCTCCCAAGAAATTCAATTAAACCCACGGAAGACATGAATTAGAATAGATTTTGTTTTGTTTTGTTCCTCTTCGAGATCACTTCAACGATTATTCGAAGTTCGGATTCCAATACTTTGTAAGAAAAGTCTATGTATGGAAAAGTAAAATGCTAAAATATTGTTCATTTTGTTCGGGATTTTATTGCCGTTCAAATTTCCATCAAATCGTTCATTTAGATGGAATCTCATGATGCATTTGCTTGTATTGCCTTATGTGCATGAACCATACAATCGATTCGTTTGAACCGAAACAAATAAAAAAACAATTCCTGGCTCGTGTCTTTGACAATTCTCATTTTCTGCATCACAATCCACGCATTGACACACATTCAAAGGTCTGAATAGTACAACCGCACATCAAATACACTTATCTCTCGTATTGGTGCCACATTAAATGGTTTTATACAATTTTTTTCTCCTCGTCATCGTGTCTTGCCCTGGCAACTGGCAACACAAAAACCATTTTTTTTTTCGGTAATATGATTAAGTTTTAGTGCATTTTTACTGATCGTAAATTTCACCAAGCGACCTTCACAGTCATAAACATTAAATTGCGTTTTGTCGCCAAGCACTTGCCAATGCAGAGAGAATAACAAGCGGATTCGAAACGGAATCAGAAAATCAAATGAACCAGTGTAAAGGGAAAAAAATGTGAGTAAAAATGGAAGACAAAAAATAAACACAAGTTTTTGTAATTTGATCGACGATTGACACAAACATATCTCAATGTGGTTGATGAGAGACGAAAGAGACGAGACACCATCGATTTCAAACGTTAATGTGTGTACATAAAATCAGTGCTACTACAATTCCAAATAATGTGAATGATGCACATAAAACCAGCAAACCATCACACAATCACATCGAAGCAGACACATCGCACACACAAACGAATGAACAACACTTACACAGATGAAAATTGCCGTGGCGGACAAACGCAAGAAAATGACAAAACAAATAATATAAACTGGCTATTTGTTTAAGTGTTATTAGGTAATAAAAACTGTCATAAAAATGACGATTTAATGTGTTGTTGTCTTATACACATTTTGTACACTTGAATCATCTGTTGAACAATACTTCAAACAAATTTACATTTGTCGAAAGCGCACCAACAAAAGAATCGAACCTGTCCGAAGTGTACAGGGCACATACCTGTGCCAATTCTTACAGCTCGTTTTTGGTTTTTTTTTTTTGGTTTGTCCTCCTTGTTCTCGTTGTCGCTGGAAAATACGGTCTTAATGCTGGCCATTTCGGCCACGCTACTCGACAAATGTCGAAAATGGTCATTCAAAATATTAAATGAATTTTTATTGATTTTTTTTTTGTTCGTTTTGCTTGCAGGGATTTCGCATTTTGATCGCATCACAGCCATTTGGATGGGGAAAAAATGAACAATAAAGTACATGACAGAAGCATCCTGAATGAATGTCCGAAAACGATTTAAAATTCATTACACTGCATTTATGCAGGTCTGTTCACACAAAAAGCTAGCGCTTTTTTTCTTTCTTTCGGTTGATGATTGTGGCCATTGGTATATACCAAAGGAGCAAAAAAATGGCTGTCAAAATGCAGGACTTTTCTTAATGTCATCGGCACGGAATTAAATATCCATCCACTTTTATTGAGGAATTTCAAGTCCATGCACACACGCAATACCACTTCACAACGAACACCATCGGTTCGGTTGCACGCAAAATAGAGACATAGAGTTTTGAATAAATATTTTCTTGCTGCTTTTGCTGTTGCTGCTGCTGCTGCTGCTGCTGCTGCTGCTGCTGGTGTGGCATAATGAATATTTCAATGAAACGCAATTTCCCATCTGGGCGTAAACGACAAATGCTACTCAATTATTCATAACACGATGTCATAAAACGCTTATAAATTTTTGACATTTCGCGCAATTTTACATTTTCCAGTTGGTAATTTTCGAACGTGCCAACAGCTGAAGCTGAAGCGAATGAAATCGCGATTCAACCAAGCTAATTTTAGCTATGTAGTTTGTGAGTTAATTGAAAAATGGCCATTTTCAGTACATGATTAACATTGGTGCTAGAAACCGGAATGTTTACTCTTTGCAATTGATGATCGACAATGAATCATTAGCATTCATGGCAATTTCATTGTGACTCTCGATTTCAGAGATACTTCGAAATGTATTGAACTGTATGTTACTACAGTAACAGAAGGAGCAATCTAGTGGCTTATTAAGTAGCTCATTTTTAAAATGGAAAAGGATTATTCACATCATATAAGTTGAACCAGGCCATTGAATCACGATTTCTTTGAATTTGATAGTGTCACGAGAGCTAAAATTTATTCATTTATCATATTTATAAAAAAAAATGACTAAAATACTTTGTAGATTAATCAAAACATAAATTATGCGATAAGCTCGGGCATTGTCATAAGAAATGAGTAAAGTCTTTTCGTTGTGCCGATCTTGTGGTTTGTTCTTTTCGAGACTTAATTATTCAAGGTTCACAGTCATTCTATGTTTTTTGTTGTTGCTGTGATTGCTTTTGAGATGCAACGCATTTTGATTCGTTATTTGTTTTTTGTTCGTTGTTTGAAATGCTGTAATAAACTAAAGGATGAAGATTAGATATCTTCATTTAAGTTGAAAGGCATGTCGACTGCATCAGAATGGACTCTCTACCATAATTAACATATACGACGCAAGATACCAAACTAGCGAACTCAATTTAAGAACAACGAGCACCGCACATTGGTTTGGGGCTCGTTCGGATTGTTTTTAATATTTATTATATTGTAGAAAACTGAAAATGTCGTTTTTCAGTTCTTAATGCGTTTGGGTTTCGTTTACGAAGCACCAGTTGTTGGTACGGTTTTTGTGAAATTCACCGCAGCATCTGAGACATCGTCTTCGTCTTGACGATTTGTTAACCTGTGTAATCAACGGTCCACCTTTTTCGCTTTTTCTCTCTCTCTCTCTCTCTCTCTCTCTCTCTCTCTCTCACTCGCTGTCGCTTTCGTTCGCTCGATAAACCAATATTTCATGTTGGTTTGTGCCAAGTTCACACAGGGCCTTTCCACTAAATTATTACGCCATTTATAAGAATAACCGATACCAATTTACCACTTTTTAGACCTTAAGAATTGTGTCTTTTTCAGTCGGTTGTTCGTTGGTTGCGCTCTTGGCTTTTGATTCGGTCGATTTTGGATTTGGTTGGATCCATTGGCATTGAGCCATATGCGGTACCGGTGCCTTTCGAAGTACAACCAGATAAATTGAATTATGTGTATCCAACTGAAAATGAAGGAGTCATTTATTTCTTGTGAAACCATTAAGCGTTGTTGTACGGCATGTTGTGGCTCGTATGTGTTGGGTTGCAAGGTTTTTTTTTCGGTACCATTTTGATGATATCTTCTTTGTTTTTTTTTTTTTTTTTTTCTTCAGATATTTCATTCGCTGACTCGATGTTGTGAGTGTGAATGTGTTTGTATTCTAGGTTATAATTCACGAAACGGTTGAAATATTTATTGCAGATGCATTAAAGCACGCAAACACACGGATTCACAGAAATACATCGAGGTACCAACAACAAAAGAGAATTATATACGTGAAGTAAAGAAAAAAGAGCAAGTAACAAATGCACAGTCGTCACACGGAGACGATCGGAGCCAAATGCCAAACAACTTAATAAACATTGTAACAACAATAAGCTAAAACAGATACTATAAGGAATGAAACAACAACGAACAACAAAAAAACAACGAAATAAATTTATTAAAACGAAATGCAACGAAATTTATGTTATGGCGATTGAAATGAAAATGGAATTTCTTAATAATGAGATGGTGGTGCATAATTTGTGTGAGCAAGATTCGAACAACTTCATTTGTGTTAATCTTTTTTCTCGTCTGTATTCGGTTTTTTTTTTCTCCCCATTTACATTTGTAGATTCGATTCTTTAGCGTCGTGGCTGATGTGTGTTTTTTGTTGTTGTTCTTCTTTTCTTTACTTGATCGTTTTTAATTCCTTCAAAATAATTATAAATTTTAGAAAAAAACTAAGAAACAACAGAGATGTTAAATACCTGAGCTAGTGGTTTGTCGGTTTGTTTGCGTCCATAACCATATGTTATTCGACCATTTTTTTTTCCTATACATTTTTTTTCCAGGCTCCTTTTTGCTGTTCACATTGGTGTTGCGCGCGCCATCACCATTGCCATAGTCATTGGCGTTGTCGTTGCCGTTGCCATCGTGCAGACATTTTAATTTACTTAATGGCTATTTTATATTTAGTTCCTCCATTAATATTGTTGTTATTTGGCGATATATTTCAACTTCTAGTAGGAGAGAAACGAAACATTTTTTCGTTATATAAATGTTAATACCATTCGAATGGTGCATTCACACGATTTGTCGATTGTCGAGTGTCGATAGGAATATTTTTATTTTCATTGCTTACAAGGATAACGACGCGGGGAAAGAGAGAGAGAAAGAAAAAAAACAGCAACTAACGTATTTAATCAAATCCATATCGTTTTTTGACCCGCTCGTCGTCATTTCAATTTCAATTTTATTTATTTGTGTCACCCTTGTCGTTCATCGAACGACCATTTCAACGCAGAAAATCAATTTAATTAAAGCCACGCAAACTCAGCATAAGCCAACAAAAAAAGGAAACAGTAGCACATGAACCCCGCTCATAATTTGTGTGTCACAAAATGCAATTCGAAAACTATTAATTTACATTTAATATAGAAGGCTACAAGCCAAAAATTACCATTTTGTCGACTCAAAACGATTGCAAATGACTTAAAGTACATTTTATGAGAGGCTCACATTTATTTTATTTTTTTTTCCCCCGAAACCAATTCAATTCATTTTGAATTCGGATATTGATTTTAACAGAGATGGGTGTTCAGCTTCTGGTCTTCGGCAGCCTGTTGAAAAAAAAAAGTTTTGCAATTTTTTTTTAATGGCAAGGGGCAAGTGTTTCGAATTACTGCCGAAAATGATTTACACTCGATACGGCAGCTGAATTGATCGCTGCAAATCGTCTGCGAAACCAATATCGAGCCATTTTTATTTAATAGAGTTGGATGGTGGGCTGTCCCAGTCAAAACCATTTTGAATGCAAATGCATTAGGCCTGTGAAGATGTTTCAGAAACTGTATCTAACGAGTTCTCTGTTGTTTTTTTTATTAAAAAAAAAAAATTTAATATCCAAAAAACTCATTAAAACATAAATTTTAGCCTCACCGCACCACCATTATCAACGCCAGAATTGTACACCATATACATACACTCGTGGAAACAGCCACGCAATGAAAACAGGGTTTTTCTGAACAGCAACACCTTGTATGTTTGATAATAAAAAAAAGACCCTCCAACAACTTTCTCGGGTACGCGGCAAAATGCGATACGCCGAGAGAAAATTCCGGATACTAAGCGTTAACGGCGTGTTATTTATTCAGCCTGATTTTCTTATGTTCGAAACGGATATTTATTGCAATGGCTATTTGAATAGATAACAGTGAAATGAGTTTTTCTTCTTTTGTTCTTGTTATGAAAATGTGTGCGCCTTCCGGGCAAAAACTAGATTACTCGCTTGACGCTCTTCTACGCTTTCCATCCGAAGAATTTCTGTGCTACGTGATTTTATTTATTGTTTCTAACGCAAAAAAGATCGTTCTCGAATTACTTTTATCGGAGAATAAATCTATGACGCTGAAACTCTGCTGAATTGAATGGAATGGGCACCTTTTTTCTTGTTTAGTTTCGAAGTGATTGCATCAGTCTCGACCCATTTGGTCGAAAGAAGTTATAATGTTGAACTTCTATCTTATTTTTGTGAATAGAACGTATGAATGCAAAAAAAAAACAAAACTCTGTTTTGAGAACGGAGAAACCCAAAAACTGGAAAGAAAACTTGGTTTCAACACACATAATTTGAGATTTTTTTTTAAGCACTTTTATGACATCTTTTTGTGAAAAATAATTTTGTTTTCTGTGTTTTATCGAACAAAAATTAGAATTTCAATAGAATGTTACCAGTCATTTTAATTTTGATATTCACAGTCTATACGCTAAATTCTCTGAACTTTGTTACACAAATTTGACCAATTTTGCAATTTGTTTTCATCGTCTATTGAGTCAATAGCATTGACTGAACGATTGAGCAATCGAAGTATAAGTTTTTTTTTTGCAACTTCCCTTGATATTCAAATAGTCAAACGCACTTTATCATAGTCCCACAGAGAAATTTCTCTCTCATCGAATTTTATCGCATTTTTTTTTCTATGCTTCGATGTTTGTCTAGTACAGCACATTACGTGCTCGAGAAACAATGTTTTGAACCAGCCCCTTCTGTGTTGTTGCTGATGAAGTCAAAAGAAAAGATAAGATTCGACTCAAAGATACGAAATACACCATGCTTAACTCTCTATCTCACTCTCTCAATTTTTTCTCTCTCTCTCTCTCTCTCTTTCTCTCTTTCTCTTGACATTTTGGCAATCGATTTAGTTGGAATCCCATGGAAAAAGATGTGCTCAAATATGTGCTTTGGGTTTGATGAACGTCTCAAACACGTTTTTCGATGCCGAAAATACAAAAAGAAAATTGCGTCCATAAATCTTTGCGTTTGAACGTGTACAAAAATGTTCCATCTCTATTAAATAAATTCTTCTTTTGTTTTTGTCATTTTGTTGTATCTTGCTCGTTTGGACTGGTATTCTATGGGGCTATTTACTTTGGATTAATGATGAATCGAAGCAAGTTTTCTTATAAAAATGAGGCAAATAAATTCATATCGAAGACAGAGTATCAAGAGAGAGAGAGAGAGACAAAAGAACAAAAAACTTTGCCAATTATAATTCGGCCATCGTTAACAAGCCAGTTAGATACTGTCACAGAAATAAAATTCATGACTTTATTTCTACACTTAATTTATTGATAGACATAAAGGCCTAGGCATCATGGCTAGAATTAACAAACTTAATTATAAGAAACGTAATTTGCATTTGCCAAATAAAGTTTCAGTGAGAACGATTCGTACGAGATTTAGTTTGGATGCGTTGGGTGTGTCTGCTGCCGTATTTGAGGCTGGATGCAAACATGTGTGTGTTTGTTTGTGTGTATGTGAATATCATTTTATCGCCAATTTTAACGATCAATCTATGGCATTTAATTGGTTTTTATTGACCCAAATGAATACAAATTTAAAAATCATTGAAAATCGCTTGTTTTTTGTTTTAAAATGAGGTTCGAACAATTCAAATAAGAGAGAACGAGATAAATTTATGCTTGAATGCCAAGCGAATGCGAGAATGCCGACGATTAATTAAAATTGAAATGTTTATTTATGGGATTTTAATGTTTTAATATTCGTTTTGAGATGTTTCAACTGAGTGCCAGAGACTCCAAATTCAGTAAATTGTCGGATGCGTTCACTTATTCGAGTGTGGGCCTGAAAATCCCACAACACGCAAAATGCATGAGTCAAACCAAAGAAATGGACAAAAACGAATGAAATGAACGAAACGAAGTTTTTTTTTTGTCTTCAAAGTTTTATTAAGCGATTAATATACAAATACGTGCTACACGTTCTGGCGACGGTAACAAAAACAAAACAAAACCAAAAAAAAAATCGTCTCACAATGAAGTTAAGACAATCGGCAGTCGTCTTAATTCGACTATTCATTTCATGAATGATATTAATAATAATAATAAGAACATAAGCGGCAATTTATGTCATAAAAAGGCTAATAAACGGATGAAATTAAAATACAATTTAAAATCTCTGACCATTTTTCAAGTTCCATTTTTTTCTGCATTGAATGTGGTTTTTGAGCTATTTCTGTAACAACCATTGTCTTTAACCTATTCAATCGGTTCGGGTTTTAAACAATTGAATTTGCTATAAAGCTCATACTCGCCATAAACGAAAGTCTTAGATCCTTGTTAAAACTTTCACTACTTTTCAAATGAATAGCTTTTCCCGGCCAAAATTCCAATTAGAAAAAAGTCAATTTATCACGAAATTCCAATTGGACGAGTATTAGAGCCACCTAAACTTAAAAAAGGGAAATTGTTGACACTTTCACTGGGTGGAAGAAAGTTTTCGAGATTATCGAGATGAAACGATAATCTCGATTCGCTGCTTACAAATGCCCGAATATCGTATACACTCAAAAACTATTGAGAAAAACCAGTTTTGATTTCTCTACTTGAACTTGAACCTTTGAATATTCCAATGAAATGCCAATAATTTTGTAATTTAATATGATGAAGTTATGAAAACGTATTTTAGCAGTAAAAATGCGTTTAAATGAGGTTTAATATAATCGATTTCATAACGTAAACATTCGAAATGAGACGCGAGTTAATTTAACTATTACTCAACAGGTGGCAATAATGAGCCACTCATTTGGTCGTAAAACTTGATGAAAACTTTGCAGCTTTTTACTCGAGACTCGGACCATCGACCTGCGAATATGTTTTCATAGTTTGGACTTTTTGGAAAAAGCAACACAGTGAATGTTTGTATGCAAGTATGTAGCTACCTCAACGTTAAATATGAATATTGAATGAAGTAAGGATGAATAAAATGCGAACGAATTGAATTGAGCCACGACCAGACGATTACGTCGTCAAGTGTGTGGTTCGTTTTAAATTTAATGCCAAAACCTGTGCTAAAAAGTAGTAAAACGTCTAGGTAGTCATTAGAAAGGCACTTGTGAAGATATGAAGAGCCATCAAACGCGTGTGCTAGTTCATTGGAATGAAACATGCGTTCTTGACGGTCGAAATATCATTACAATAGAGAGAGAGAGAGTGCGTTAATCTAAAGACATGTGGTATATGACATATTTCACAAGGTCATTCCGAACACTTTCAATATTTTTACATTAATTTATGGCTTTGAGTCAGCTGAAAAAAGAAACGAATCCATTCATTCTTCGTCCATTATTTTGCATAAATGGACGTTCGACTTTTTTTTCCCAAACTCAAATCAAGTAGTTTTTTTTTCTGTCGCAGTCAGTTTTTTTTAAAACTATCATTATTTCCAGATCAATGGAATTTTTTTTCTCGCTCAAACCTTAAATTTATCGACACTCAGTCGATTGGTTTATGTACGCAAATTCATATTGCTGAACATAATGGCATTTAGAATTTTCGCTGTCTATTCATTTGTAAATGGTTGCTATTGTCTTCTTGTCTTCGAACTGCATGGCTACTAAACGCCATAATGGAGTAATGGCAGATGAATAAGGAACTCCGACTAAAATACATACACACACATACACACAGAGACGAGAGAGACGACGAAAATAAAAACTGCTTACAACGCGCACGTCATTCTGTCCGATGGTGAATATTCGTCTATTCGTGTGCATAAGCTCACAATAACTGCAGCATTGTATACACATTACATACATAAACGTGGAATCGCCTTTAATATGTGTAATAAAATGAGATAAATAGCACCTTTATTTTTTAATTTGATCACGTGTAAAATGCTCGGAGAGCGACAGAGATGCCGATACCGGTGTAGACGCCCATCAAAGCGTGAAATATATCCAAGTGTTAGTGAGTAAATGCAATTTCTTTATTGCGGCCATATTTCCATTCGAAACATATACGGTTGTCTCTGTCACTGCGGCTACTGCGCGCTCGTTCACACGTTCGCGCTCACACTCACATCTGGTGTCGAGTACGCATGGAAGACGTGAAGCAATGTCGATGGCAAAGGCAATGGCAAAGCAAAACTCACAAACTATGGCATGTGTTGTTGTTTCTGTGACTATGACAGTGGCGGCGTCGGCTTTATTCCGATCAACGGTTTACACCACACAAATGTGACTCACCAGATCATTTTTTCGATTGTTTTAGTCTCTTTTTTCTGTATTTTTTTTTCAAAGATTAAAATTTAGCTCTGTTGCTTTCTGTTGTTGTTTTTTTACGTAGAAACAAAGTTTTCACTTTTCAATGCATTTTTATCCCTCGAATTTGATTGAAACTTGACGATGATGAGACGCCGCCGTGTGAAGTATTTAATGGCATCAATTAAACGGATTTTATACCCTCAAATGTTATTTCTATCTATATTATTATTTGTTTTCATGCAATAAACAGCCTATCAAAATAAAATCATTGATTTCGTGTTAACGACAATTATATGAAGAATTTGGTTTTATTTTTTCTATTTTTTTGTGTTTGTGTTGTTTTATTTCCATTTTGACTCAGGTGAATGTTATTTGTACTGCGTTACGCTCTCTGAATATTTAGGAATAGTCATAAAATCGCCGAAAATGGTAGTACCACCTATTTACCAAAACGCACACCAATTATTTGTCATGTGAAACCAACTCAAATTGTACACATGACACATGATTTCATTAAATGCTATATTTACTTGCCACGCTTTGAATGGCCATTTAACACGTTTTACAAATCGGCTTAATAACTGCTGTTTTTTACCTCGACATTTTGTTCGCTTGTGTCTGAATCACACATTCGGCGGCTTTTTTTGTCGGTTGATTGCACCGAGAGAAAACATTCCATTAAAAGTGAAACCAGTTCAGCGTTCGATTCGATTGCAGGAAATATTCAACGATTTGTGGTTTTTAAAGGAAAAAAGCAATCTTTAATTCAAGAAACCCAATTGGATGCGACTGATATCGCGTCAATGGCTTAAATTCGAAATATCACATAAAATATGATAATTTATTGGAGGTCCTTTGGATTCGACAGTTTGAGAGCTAAGCCAATATAAATCGTATCGCATGTGATGCATTGAGCAATGGGAACTCTTTCGAATGGCGTTCGATTCTCGATTTTTCATAATTTTATCCCTTATCTGTTTACATGGCATGACACAGGTTCGCAGCAAGTACATCTACCGCGTGCTCTCTCTCTCTTCTCTCTCTCTCTCACTCACTCTCCATAAATATTTATTTCCACAAAAAGAATTGGGTTTTTGACGGAAAATTTATGAGTTTTTTCGTTTTTTATTTCTGAAATTGGTTGCTTGGTGTTACCGTTTGGCTCAACTACAATGTTTATCGAGTGCGACCATAGTAAATGTTATCTTTAAACTTGTTATTTACTTCTCTCTCGCTCGCTCTTGCTCTGGCATTCGTTTTTCCTTCTGCTCGTTCCTCCTATTCTGATTGCTGGTGATTGTGTGCGGCAGTTCAGTGTTCCTTTTGTAAATTTTACGCTCAAACATAAACATGCCATAACAAACTATAAAATATTTCAGTTTGGATTCGTGTAGCGTTGATAGAATTATTGATTTTATTGTCGGTTATGGCGTCACTTAAAGCATGCTCATTGCGGATTCACTTTAAGCTAGAACCCACATTGAACCGTTCTCTCCCTCTCCCTCTCTCTCTCGCTCTCGCTCTCGCTCGTTTCAGCCACATCCAAATAGATACACTTTGCGCATTTTGTTTCATTTCCTTTGCCGGTTTTCCTTTGATTGACACTACTTAAAATGCTGTTTAGCCAAATGTTTGTGTTTCCAAAGCCAAGAGAAAAAGGCTACCGTCAACGTGTGGTCACAAAAAAGGTGGCTTATCGTGATTCGGCTAGTCTTTTTTCCGTATCACATGAATCGTACCTGTCAACAATGACGACAAAAAAATGTTCTTTCGGAATGCTTAAAAAGACTCGATGAGAATCTAGAAGCTAGTCGAAAAAAAACAAAAAAAAAATGTAATCGAAAAAAATCGATTTCAAGGCGTTGTTTTATGCACCATGGGAACAACAGATCTTTTGCCGTTGCATATTCATTTCGTTTCGTTTCGTTTCATGTTCATATTTCTTTGGTTTATCATAAGCGCGCATTGTGTAATTTAATTAATATTCCTGATGCAGTGCTAAATCGTCAAAGCAATTATATGCACTCGTTCAATCGAGCAACGTCACATTCATATCGTTATATTGTAAATGTGTGTTACACTTTGGGATGTGTTACGTTGCTGCTTCGCAGGAGGAAATTAAACCATAAAATGAATTAAATGGGGGAACTGTGAATAGTTGGAGTTCAAGCCAAGCAAAATTAATTTCATCTGCGGCAATAAGTTAGGTTATTAGTTTGAGCAAGAATTCGACGCTTCCACTGCTGCTGCTGTTGTTGCTGCTGTAGCAACGAAAATCGGATTGGAATCTGTTTGGACGGATTACGTTGGAATCTGCTTTGTGGACAGAGAAGAAAATTGTAGAATATTTTCTATGTTAAATGTGTTATTTCGTTTGCTTTTGAATAAGGAAAATGATACTGAAGATTTCATAGTAAAAATCCATTTCGAAATATTTGCTCAAATGCAATGGCAAATGATTTGCGTGAGGTTCGTGTGTTGAGTGATTTTGTTTTCGCTTTTACAATGTTGTGTTTCAATCGCATTGAAATGCCAGTGCTAACATCTAAATGCCCATCGAATCAAAAGTTGTGTTATTGCTTGAAATAAGGTACAGTCTGATGCGAGGTCTTGGTCTTATGATACTGATTTTGCAGAAGAACAGAGTCACATTTCGTACTTTGAAAGAAAAAAAAACGAAGGAAGGATAACAAACGAGCGTTGTGAGGCATGTCGATGATGGCGAGTGAAAAGTGAGCAAAAGATGCTCTTGAGCATTCACAATGGCATAGATAGCATATAAATATGGAAGAGGCTCTTTCTCGTTGGCTTGATGGTGCTGGGGTATTTGGCAGATTGTGAAAAGTGAAATATAACGTTACCTTCACCATTTCACCATTCGCCACGAGAGAGAAAAAAAACAGTCTTTCTAATAAATATTGTTGCTCTGTGTTCGTGTATATGCGGTGCCAACAAAACCGAAGAAGGGGGAAAAACTGTAACAGAATGTTAATAAAATTGGTTCGTATAATTTATGTTTGGTACGTACACAGTATAATTTAACGCGAAATGGCGAAGATGCAAGTGTTTCGGGGGTTTCTTTGGTTCAGGAACAAACAAAACGGCGTTACTGTTGCCATTGCCGTCAAAATTAAATTTCCCTGATAAGCGAAAGCAAAAGAGACGAAACCAGCTCGCAGCTCAAAAAAAGACACACTACATACAACAATTCTGGATACAACACGCACACACATTTGTGTGTACGATCACGCATTTTTCGAACCTTATTTTATTATGTAATATTTATGATAGACGCCATTCATTTCAGTTTAACGGGACCCCGACTTTCCGAATACACAACGCACGCAAAAAATGTGTGTGCGCTTGCAAAATATACGTGAAAAGAAAAAAAAAGAACGAGAAACGAACAGAAAGAGAAAAGGCCGAGACCGAAAACTGGCTTTGCACTTTCCACATACATGAAGATGCGTGTGTATTTGGTGCGTTTTGCATAAATGCGCAGTGTCCGTAATATAGAGAGGCTAGAAAAACTGGTAACAGCCTTGTACGGTGTACAGAGTAGAGAGAAAATGAAAACAATGCTCCCACATGAATACTCAATAAATGTATATTTATGCGAAAATGTACATAAATTTAAATCAAACGGCAAAATAATCTTATTAATTCTCGTTTCGCCAGTTCGCATTTTTCATTTTGGGGGGTGGAATTTCTGTCTATCCATAACGCATATGTTCTTTCTTCATCGTTGACGCACGGCATTTTGTTTCACATTAATATGGCCATACCTAAGTTGAAAATAAACCCTTCGCAATACAAGCAGCAGACGTGGTTGCGAAATCGGAACCTGTTATGATTTGCTATATGTGCAATTTGAATATTTTTATTGATCAGCAGAGGATTCCAACGAAGCAAGAAAAAACAAATAAACAGCTAAATTGATGGGCGCCGATTGGAAATGAGCACATTTTTTCTTTCATTTCATTCAACCGTTTGAATTTAGACTTCAATCTGTCTGAAAATCATCATGTTGCTCATTTTTCACATGGCTCGCGCGCGCAATCTAATGGAACGATAATTGAAACATGGCCCATGAATTGAAAAATTTTAAGCGGCTTAACATTTAACACTTAGATACAGTTACTGTTATTATACTCCCAAAAATGGCCAAACATACATTCAGTGAAAAATATTATGTGCACTTTGGCTCTTCAAGTAATTGTCAATAGCAATCGCCTCAAATGGCATGAAATCCACGCAATTTAGATTATTTTTGTTTGAAAGTGCTTGTTCCTAGTATTTGGCCAAACATCATGAGTAAATTTAGCGTTGAGAACAAGTGAGCGTTGTGTGTTGTGTATGTGCAAAAAGCCGTCCAAAAACCACATCCAAGAAAAGCTATTCGTAGCAAACAATTTCGAAGGTCGTATAAGTGTCAAAATAAAATTGGCAATAAAACCAATACCATTTTGTTTTTATGATCTGATTGTATATTGGGATGGCAGTAAATTATGCTGTAGAATTCGTCTTGGGTCACTTGATCTACGGTTTTTAGTGTTGCTCGCTCTCTCTCTCTCTCTCTCTCTCTCTCTCTCTCTCTCTCTCTCTCTCTCTCAATCTCTCTCTCTCTCAATCTCTTTCTAGCTAACTTTTCTCGCACACTCGCTTATTGCCAATTATATTTTACAATCAGAAGTCTGACAGCGTTTTATGACGTTAGTTTATTAATTATTAGATGTTTGTGTAGCGTTTTCAACCAAAACGGCTTTTGCACTTAATTACATTTTTTTTTTCATGTCTATGGCACATTTAATTGGCTAGTTCAACTTTGCCACCAAAATTGATTGAGGTTAGCAAATGTTCATTTTCATTAGAGAGCTTGAACGATCTTAAATCAATCAGTGTGCTAATAAGGATCAAATGACGACCCGAAATCGCCCCACAAAGAATCTAAAGATAAAACTTAAAATGTTGATGTTCCAAATTTTTTTTTTTTTTCAAGCACAGAAAAAATGCTACGAATTCTTCAATTTTTTTTTATAAATTCGTTGCACCCCTCAGTGCTAAAGAGGAGCTTTAAATCCAATCAAAAAGATTGCGGTCTGCCCAATGGATATGAGTCATCATCTTCCTCAAAACTTATCTTCGTTACCGTTATTATGTAAGTTTGAATTTATTGGACTGTTGTTTCATTGTTTCCTTTGCTGGCCTTTTTTCCGCTCAGCATTGAAACTGAAAATGCTACTTTCTGTTCGATCACAAACCAAAAGAACATGATTCGCACGCCAAAAAAAAAACGCTGCCAGCTAACAGTTGCTGCGCATTTTTTTTTTCATTCTTTCTCGTCGATTTTCTTCAACGAAGAAAGAAAAATCCAACAAATGTTGTAGACACATTAGGATCACATAAATAAAATTAAATCTGAGACACTCCCTACCATTTTACCTACTCTAGCCAGAGCGAAAGTAGAAAACGGAAAAAAAGTATTCGAAGCAAGAAATTACATTTGAGAAGCAGGAAAAAGGGAATGACTTGGTCTCACTCGTCGTTTCGGTTTTGCGCAAACAATGTGTTCGGTCCGTGTACCTTCGGGTCTTCGCCTGTTTTATTCGACAATGTAATTGTAATATTTATTACAAGGCTCATATATTCTGATAAAGAAAGTAGAAAATATGGCGCAATCGTAGCAATGGAACACGGTGTGTGCGCTTGCAGTTGTTGTCTTTCGTAAAATTCAACGCTTTATCTCGTGGTGGCTTCACTCTCTTCGGTGTTGTTTTCGTTTTCTTCCTTTTCCTCTCTATCTCTCTCATTCCATTTCAAATCCGAACCGAAAATTATAACTTTAATTAGCGTTTCTTTGTGAGCACGCAGACTTTTTTTGTTGTTGTTGTTGTTGTTGTTATTCAAAGGCAACACTTGTTTATTCGCGTTTGGATGTCCTGTCTTGATGTTGCACTGCCGAAAACACCGAACACACCGAATAGATTGCTATCGGGCTCATTTGCCGCAGTAAAAATGAGTTTTTGTTCGCAAACCCAGTGTCACAGTGGATGTGTGTCGCTGTATCATACAGACGTATTCACATACACACGCACACCCAGGAAGAGTGAACAAGCCATTTTTACCCTCTCTCATTGTCTCTGTCCCACATTCTGTGTGTGCCGTTGCTGCTGTTGCCGCCTTTGTTTTCTTGCATTTTCGCTCGTAAAAAACATTCATCCAAATTATTTTTACGCTTATCTCTTTGTTGGTTTCCATTTGCCACGGCAAAAATGCCAACATAACAAATGGTTATTGCGCTGTGTAATTGTATTGTTTCGTTCCTATTTCGCAGCACTTGCATATTGATAATAACTTCATCCATAGATTTCATTTAAATGGGATTCACTGTGGCACAGCAACCATCGCATCACAGCGGCAACAGCACCACCCAATGGAACACACAGCAAAAAAAACTAATTTAAAGTTAATGAGTATACAAATTTAAGCCATTAGATATTACGTTGTCATGTAATTTGCTGTATCTCTCTCTCTCTCTCTCTCTCTCTATCTTTCTCTCTCTCTCTCTCTCTATCTTTCTCTCTCTCTCTCTCTCTCTCTCTTTCTCTCTCTCTCTCTAACTCACTTGCCCAAAAATAAGGGAGTAAAATCAAAAAAATTACCAAAAACCAAACGAGAAACGATACGGTTTTTCTCGATTCAGCTAGAACAACATTCAGTTTGCCAGATAAAAACTTTAGAATAAATTTTCCACCGAGAAAATCCTTGACGGGTGAAATGAGATTTGCGCAATGGCTCACATCAAATCACATTGAATATTTAATACGCAATTTTAGTGACAGAGAAGATTCAGGTAAACTTTAGCTCACAAACACTTTTCGGCCTATGGCAATTGCAGAAAATTGGAATATTTCAAGTGTTTTAAGCAATTTTACCAACCAAAGACGCAATTCAAGTTGAATTTTGAATGTTCTTGAATCGACAGATGCTCACTGCTCAAATCTTTAATTTTCCAATTAGCCGAGTTTTGGACGATTTAACAACCAAAAATATTGATACTAAAACTCGAATTGCGTCGAAGTTTGTTTGAGATATCATTCATCACGTACTACTGCCAATAACACCTTCACGTTTCATCTGTTCTTATTCTCTTATCGATATTTGATCACCGAATAGACTATTTCTATCCAAAATGTTTTGGTTAGTAAATTCAATCGTCAATATAGTTAAAAATGGAGTTAAATAAGAGTAATTGGATAGGATAATCGACTCCTTTGGCTCATTGAAATTGGTCTGACATAAGCAAAGGCACTCCTTTACATGATTCACTGTCGATGAATCACTAATACTTATTCCGTCTTAAACGTTGTGTCAGTATGTTTTCTAGTTTACAAAAGTCGAAACGCATTTCGAGGAACTTGTAGGAGTCAACCTCGTATAAAGATAAAAGGGGAGAGAAGAATAAAAAGTCAATAAGATTGTTTTTGTTTGTCTTTCTCTAAATTTATTTCATTAATATAGAAACACTACGGCAATGCAATTGTTTTGAGTATTCGCGCGTTTACACTATTTACGCTAAGATTATTGTTTTAAATTTTTTTCTGTTTTTTGTTGTAATTTTTTTTTTGTTTTAAATATAATTATTTACGTGTACACTTGAAAAATATTATATGGCCTTCTTGATGTTTTACAATAACCCTTAATTAAATGTTCATCATTAAATTAGTTGTAGATTTTGTGTATGTGTGTGTTTGTGTGTGTGTGTGTTTCTAGTTCTTTAAATATTCAATTCTGTGTCTCACTGAACACTTCTTCTTTTTTTTTGTTCTTTTAAATGTCATTACATACAAGTACATAATATGATAAGATGTAGAGAAAATAAATTATATTTTGTTTTTAATTACAATTCATCTGCATTTGTTAATGTTGAAATATTCCCGTTTTATTTATTTTTTTTTTACAAATTTCACTTACAGTTGCGAATTTCAATTTATATAATTCATAATCATCAAAAGAGACAAAATCAAAAGAGATTTTTCGATTCAATGCCAAAATGCAAGCGTTTATTTTTGGAGACTAACTGTCGATTGCCAATCAATTTATGTAGTGGAGTGTGTCAGTCATGTGCAAGACCGGACAAAATTGTGTACGTGCATCAAATGGGGGGAAAAACTGCAAAATGAAACTGCTTTTGAATCGGTAAAATGTGAAAACTTTGGTTCACATGCGCGCAATGCGCCTTTATGTTTGTGCACTCTTTTGGACAAGGAGTTTCTATCCGAAGAATTTTCATCATGGTAGTTCTATGTCGATGTCACTCTCATTCTTTCAACATTCTTCTCTATTCTATTTATTTTCATTTTAAATTTGATTCGGTTGTCAAAAAGTGTTTTTTTTTTCTCTTCTTATTCGTAAATAGAGGAAGGAATACAAACGCTTTCAATTTTGATATTATAGCAAAAAGGAAAATAGTTACGTATCTTGAGGATTTTGCAATTTGAACGACAGTCTCTCTCTTGTTCCGTTTTCGTTTGGGTTCTTCAACATTCTGCAAATGTTCATATTTATTCCATTGAACAATTTCAACCCGAGAGCATCTTGACTTTAGATTCCACATCAATTATTCTTCTTTTTTTTAAGTCATAATAATAATAAACAAAAAAAATGCGATTTTTTGCATGAATCACAATATGCCAAACATAAGATTTTGATGTCCAAAACAAAAAACAACCATTCGAAACAAAATCAAACAAAATGCCAAACTTATAAAAATAGATGCCATTATTTCATCTTTATCGAGAAACAAAAAAAAAATGAATGAAAACAAAATTCATTGGGACGCAACTAAAGATTGACCGAGACAAAAAAACATCGATTTTTAAATCAAGCGAATAAAGATTAAACGAAACAATGGATGTTAAAACGATTAAAATTGTGTTTAAAGTGAAACTTATTCGAAATGGAAAGCATTATCGATCGAAATGGAAATAAAACAATAAAATGATGCTAAATTACAGTAGAAATCGTTTTATAACGAAAATGGTTGCTGGGCGCAATAGTTGAACGGTTCTCATTTTCAGATTATATCTTTGCGAAATGAACAAACGAAAAAAAGAAACGAAACAAAACCGGACAAAACAAAAAATTAAAGCACAATGATTCGATGGGTATCCCACACAAACCGAACTCGGTTTGAAATTAAAGAAATGACAATAACAAAAACAATGGTCGAAATTGAGTCACTTTTTTTATTGAGGGTTCACAATTTTGTCAAATTGTTAAAAAATTACAACTCGACAGTTGACTGTCGATTCGGTCAATAAAATGTCCATTTGATTTTATGATCGCTCTTTCTCTCTCTCTTAGTCGTTTGAAATGTATGCTTTTATTAGCTTATATTGCGTTTGCCATATGCACCCTTATCGATCTCTCTCTCTCACTCTCTATATATATCTCGTTCACTCTCCAATTTCAGAGGAATGAATCCTCTCTCTTCATATATCGCCTTGTCGAAGAAAATCTAAGAAAAAAAAACAATGAAATGTTCTTGTGTGTATGTTTTGCATTTTGCAAAGTTTAAGAATTTTCTTTTACTTGTCTTAATCATTAAAGGTATGAAGGTAATTTTTTTGTTGTTTATCATGTAAATAGTTATAATGCAAGTAGATATTTTAATATTCTTAATAGCTTGTAATAATAATTTTTGTTGTTTATTTTGTGTGTTACGTTAAATGTTGTTTTTTTCTCTTCTTTTTTTTAAATCTAAACTAAGGTTTTATCCACTGGATTTTAGCTGCTTTTAAAATTTCGTGTGTGTTTTCTTTTTTTTTCATTTCCACCTTACGATCTAGTACGTATTTATGAATTTAAGGGGAGAAACATTCAATCGATACAAATCCTGGCATCCCGTTAAACATTGTTACCATCATCGTTACTGCATTTGCTTGTGGAATGCGTCACCTGGGGGGGAGCGGCAAAATTTGTATCGATTCAGTGTTTTCGGGCTTGTTTACGTTTGTGTGTGTGTGTGTTTGTGTGTGCAAGTTTATATGGGTTTGACATGGTTCTATACGGATGCATGAATGCATGTTAAATAGATGTGTTGATTGCTCATTCCATCTTTCGATTACATCGCGAACGACATTTACATGGTTGTTGTTTGTCGGGGATCGGGCGGAGGGAGCCAAACAATGAATTGCAATTTTACTTTGTATCTTTTTTTTGTGTATAATAAGTGTTTGTGTTTTGTATATATAAATTTGTTTGTTTTAATTTGTAATGTTTTTTTTTCCTCATATCGTTAAAATTTTATGTAAATATAGTATGTATATGGCAAATATGAACGCATTTCATTTATTTAGTTTTTTTTTCCATCTTCATCTTTTATTTTAGTTTGTCCTTTAAATGGTTTGCTTAATTTTAGGGATTTTATTGTTATTTATTACGTATGTGAAGCAAATGGATGCCGTTAATCGGATTGAAAACGAAACAAATGGTCGTTTTTCGCACTTTTATTGTTGGTTTATTGTTGAGTACAAGTCAATTGGGTGTTGTCATGAATTTTTGTCTCATTGTGAATTTTTAATATTTCGATTGATTTCAATTCGATCTCAAGAAAGTGGTAAAATTGAATCCAAAATTGATGGTGAACAAGTTCGACATGATTTTGTTTTTTAGACCATGTGTGCGGAAAAGTAAACTGTCTAAATTACTCTCCCAATTATCCATGTATTTTATCTGAGTTTTTGGGTTTGGGGTACGTTGGAATCTCGACAGTTTTATCAAATTTTTAGTCAATTTTTCCATTCATTTACTTTTTATCGATTAATACTTTGTTTTTCTACCATAAAATGGTTTGTTTTTTATATCGCGTTGTATCTGGAGGGATGCAGTGAAATCGATATTTACTTTTGTTTGACTATGGCTAAGACTTGTTCCAAACATAAGAAAAAATTATTGTTTTTTTGGGATTCTTGCGTCTAACGTATAGAAATGAAGTTTGTGGCCTATTGCATTGTAGATTCCACTTTGCCCATTTGGGTAGGCGAAAGGATAGAGAACAAAATCAAAAATTGAGCGTTTTAAAAATCGCGATTACACCATCAAAACTAATTGAGCGACAACAATTTTGTTGTCACATTTTCTCTGGATTTTACTTCACTTTTTAACAAAAAGAAAATACAAAAAAAATAACTAATAAAACTAATGATCGACTCGCATATTGAGAATTTAAGCCCATGGCACAAACTCGCATTAGCTAGTGACTAATTCAAATGAATTTTATTTCGATGTAATCGCAAAACGAGATCAATTTTTTTCCTTTTTTTCAGCTCAAATGAAATTTTTTTTTGTATGCAAAATTATTTGTTTTATAAAACGAATAAAAATTATGAAAACTTTAGTCAAGATGTGTGTGTGTGATTTTGCAATTTTAACTGGTAAAACAATAACCGCTCGATAAATAGTTCATTGGATTTTCTTTCGTGTGTTCACACAAAATGGATACATTTTCGCATTTATTTGTTTTGTATTTATCACTGAATTACTGTTAATTTGCTGAATTACGTATGCAGTTTTTAAAGGAAACAAAAATCAAAGTTGGAAGCCTGCAGAAAATGTCACAGACGCTTCTGTGTCACAGAAATTGTGCCGCAAAATCGTCGATTCTGTTTTATCTTTTGGCATCGTATACTTTCCAACTCAATTGTTCATTTTTATGTTCATTTCTATCGATTCGTTTTCAAAATGCTGCTCCCTTATCTCAAACGTTGCTTAAAAATCATGTTTAATACACTCTAAACATGCATTTAAATACAATCACAACAGAAAAAAAAACATACATTTAGAAAATTCAAAACAAAAAAAAAAATATTTTTTTTTTTAATAAAAAAAAAGTTCGTCAACTTAATTCGAAATCAAAATTAACGAAGTCTTAAGCACTATTTGTGTTTTTCACCATTTCTTTGTCACTGGGAGCACTTCATTCATGTGTCAAATATATCGATTCGATTTTGCAAACTACGTTTTATCGGAAAATCGATGCAAAAACTTAATGTTTTTGTTTTATTTTCATTTTCGTGTTTTTTTTTTCTCTCTTCCGTTTGTTTGATTGATGAAGTTGTTTGTGGGCTTGACTCTTACTCTACTAACTGTGTTTTTAATTTTTGCATTACATTACTTTAGGTTGTTGTGTGTGTGTGTGTTTTTTGAACTTATACATTATACACTAAGGTTACATTTATGTTTTGTTGTTACGTATAAAGAATTTTATGAGATTCTTCTGTTTTTTCTTCTTCATTCTTTTCTCCTGTTAAGTTTCTTTTCTCGTCGTCATTTCACTCAATTTCTTTGTGTTTGTCTTTTTTTCTCTTCTCTTTCGGTTGTTTTATGTATTTTGAATGTTTGCGTTGTGTTTGTATTATTCAACATGACATATTTGATCGTTTGAAGGGGGGGAAAAATGGTATTTTACGACTGTAACAATTTGAGTAATGGCATTTTGCATTAAGACCGTAATTATAAGTGTGTATTTTTGCATGTGTTTACAATTCGCATTGACGAGCAATTGCGTCGCGCGTGCAATTTGCTTACTCATTTTCGGTTTTCCATTCACATTGACCGATAATTTTACTTATCAGAACTATATCGATGCGATAAATAAAGAATTGGAATTTATAACAAATATGTGTTACACTTGGTAGACGACACTCCTAAAAGAATCCAAAAGAGAAAAAGAGAAAAAAACCAAACATAAGACAAAAACGAAAAACTAAAGCAATCAAATTGAGGAAAGGTGGATTTTAGATTGCACCGAGAAATAACGTCGAAGAAACAAAACAAAAACACACGGATAAAAATGATGTAGAAAAACAGAAAAAAAACACACAAACAATTAGAGATATATGTATATTTTTTGTTGTTTTCATTTTTTGTGTTGTTGTTGAAGTTGGCTTGGTTTTTTTTTTTGTTTTAAATTTGTTTGCCATTCGAAATAAAATGCCACTAAATGTTTAAAGTTTCATTTGCGTTCGGGGGGCTTAGGTTTTCGCCAAAACTGTCCATTTTCATCAATGTAGCGTTGTAGCGTGAGTGCGTTGGTTATCATGAATTCTATTATTTACTCAATGGAAGTTAACTGGCTGTTTTGGTTCATGTGTGTGTTTGTGTGTGTGCGCAGAAAAAAAAACAATTTGTTGAAAATGCGAAATTTACGAATTAATTTTACTGGCTGACTTGAATAAATCTTGATTCGGTTTATCAAAACCGGTCATCATACCTAAATTACTGCCAATGCCACCGACACCGCTCATGCTCAAGCCCAATTTTAAATCATTTTGTACAACCGAATGATGAAGATGGCCGCTTGAATTTTGATTCACAATATGCGAATGCTGATCATGGTGGTGCGATTGCTTGCTGTTGTGCTGCTGCTGGGCGGACTTTATTTCTTGGTTTTTCATCTTCTCCTGTTCCTCGCGATCACGGCGTGCCTATACGAACATGCGAAAAAAAGTAGAGGAAAAAAAAATACACAGAATTATATTAATAAAATCGTATTATTTCGATGTGTTCGTTAAATGTCATAGTTTATTGGTTGTGATTGCACACTAAATGACCTAGCACATTTACATGAACTACTAAAATTTAACATTAACTTTTTGCTTCTTAAAACAAAACAAAAAAACACGCATAAATCACAATCTCACCTGTTCATTTATTTCTTTGACGGCTCGTAGCTCTTTCTTCAATTTCATTCGTCGATTTTGGAACCAAATTTTAATTTGACGTTCGGTTAAGCACAATGCATGAGCAATTTCGATTCGTCGCCTTCGTGTCAAATAGTGATTAAAATGGAACTCTTTTTCCAGTTCAAGCGTCTGGAAGCGTGTGTATGTTTGTCGACCTCGTCTTCTTGGACATCCATTTGGTGCTGTTTTTTTACGAAACAAAAAAAAGAGAAAAAAAAACACAAACACACAAGTAAATACAAAAGGATCAAAAGGACATTCCATTGATATGCTTAAAATCGTTAAACCTTTCAGCGAAAACCGTTTTTCTTTTCGGTAAATTATCTTTTCACGCAACTCAACACATCTTATTTATTACCCACGACGACATGCCATTTCAACTCTTTTCATTCAACAAACGGATTGTTTTTTTCTTCTTATTTTCAAAAGAAAATGTCCTTCAGTTCGTTGGTGTCAACGATAAATTTTCAGTGAAGGAAAGAAAAAAACCATTATTTTTGTGCACATTGTAAAACATTGCGTCTTTTTGCAACAAACTACAAGGTCAATCATATGGTGCAGAAATCTTGCAAACGGATCATTTGCTATTTTGGTAAAGTCAAAGGAACTAATGCAAAGGGTTTATGGCATACCAAATGTTGCCTTATGTAACCCGAAATCAAATTCTCAGGAACTTTGAAAAAATTACCCAATTTTCATTTTCTCCGCTTATGAGAGAGAAAGAGAGCGATAAGCACCAATGCAGAGACGAAAATATTCTCTGATGGCCAAGAACACGAGAAAGTTGTGATAAGCTCAGTTATCGTTTCATTTGTCACTGTTTATGACTACGTTACGACCATGTCTCATTTCGACGACAATTTATGTGCACAATAATAATAAAGGCATTTATAAAAACCGAAAAGAACAGAAGAGAAAAAAAAAACAACACGCACCGAGCAAGAGCAAACACCAAGAGCACTCCGAAATACGAAGTTATACGGTGCACTGAAAGAGAAAGGAAAAGCTCGAAAACAAATGAGCTGAGTGTCCATAAAGATGAAAATAAAAATGCAATTTTTCGATACGTTTTTTTTTCTTCGTTGCTTTTAAATGACTTTATGATCTGTGTTACATGTTTTTATACTTCTTTTTTACTGTTTGAGTGCGTGTGTGTGTGTGCGTTTTCCTTCTTTTTGCCCATTTTTCTCACTATACATGTTGCAATTATTGTTTATATAACTGTTCTGAACTAGCCGTAATCACTGGTAGTGGTTGTAAACGATCGTTGTTTTTGGTTTGTTGAGTTCATTTTACCATTTCGAGATTTCCGTGTAGGAATATGCTAAAAACTAGAAAGCCAACGAACAATTGCAAATTACGACGAAAATTGCCGGTAAAGTGACAAAGCAAAATTAACTATAAAAATAAGATTTAAAAAAAAAACATGAGAGATAGCAATTCCTTGTGCAGGTTTTTGATTTGAAATAACAGTACATCAAAAACAACGGCATCAACATTGCCAATTCGGTAACAGGCAACGGCAATCGCTTTGCTGTGTTTCACCAGTTAATCGACGACGATGTAATTAAGTTATACTTATATCTTACAGATTATCCATAAACGTATACCGTTGACGATCTTGATGATGGCGACAAACCATTGAAAGATATTTATTTTTGAGCGAGAGAGAAAAAACAACGGCCGACTCGAATGTACACGATTGTGAAAATGGAAGATCAAAATAAATCGTCAGATAATTTCTACTTTATTTTTTTTTTCTTCCTTTTTTCGCGATGCGAACGTGCTCAAGAAGCAAGAAGCCACAAATGGCATTGAGTGAACAACAACGAAAAAAATGGTTGAATTTTCATCACGTTGTGCATATTTCACATGTGAAAAAGGTTTGGCTTACATCGAATTTTTTGAAAAGTAAATTTTCGTGTAAATTGGCTTTGCTCGTGTGTATCATACAGAACATTTGTGTTGTTGTTGCTTGAAGAGTATGTGTATATGTTTTCGGTGAGCATTGAAATTACGCTTGAATGAAGATTACAGATATGGGCATTGGCCAATTAAAATTTCCTTTAAATTCATTCTTAATGAAAATATTGTGTTACGTCGGCTTCATTTCACCGTTTATGCGCGGTATCAAGCGCATTTGTCTGGCTGGTTGCATGTTAATCGTTCGCTTCAGTCATTGAGTTTATTTCGATTCGATTTAAATCGATTCCCAATGAAATGGTTATGGTTAGATGAATTTTTGAATAAAGAAATATAAATTAATTTACGAATTTCGATTAAATGAGCAGTGACAATATTCAATGAAATGCTGTTTGGTTTGCTGGTGAAATGCATGCATGCTGAGAATGGATTCCGATTCCATCGGAATATATTTTAATAAATTAGATGTAAATCAATATTTGTCTGCTGTCGGCGTAATGTTCTCATGGGCCGATATCAACCGTTCTTATGGTGACGAAAATAGATGAGAGAGAGCTCATTTTAAGCTGATTAAGTCAAATGAGAAGCTAATTTTTGGTTCCATTTATGAACATATAGAAGATTTTTTCGAGAGAATGAAATGGTTAGGGCTTTTATTCGATTGAATTTAAAAACATTTACATTGACAGTGTCGATTCGACACTTTTCTTCATTAAAATTATGTTGCGCTTTCCGCATTCGTTAAGTATGACATAAAAATGCATTGGGCACAACATGAAAAAGAGAGAGAGAGAGAGAGAGAGAAATAAATTTTATGCCTTTAAATGAAATAGAAATGAGATCGAGGTTAATAAAAATCGTGCGACGCGAAACCAACTGACGAGGATAATGACGGCTTTTTTTATGCGCAATACCATTTTACGCACATTACAACGTAGCCGTCGTCAGTTGCCGATGCGATAACATCTCGTTATGACCGCTTTTATTGATATGTTTATATTTGTTTATTAGATTTTCAGTTCTAGCTGCTGCTGGCAAATAAACAATAAAATTTTAAATGCAAATGCTTGACTAAAAGTGAATGCAAAAAAAACAGCAAGCGAAATGCCAATCTTTGACCAATAAATTTCTTAAAAAACACTTGCGTCGTGATTCATTTTAAGTTTTTTTTTTTTAAATTCTTAATATGCAAATGCATGAAAATTAGCCACATCACACCACAAACACAACAGCCAGTGCTTTAAATAGGTTAACTTTTCATATGTATATATTTTGTTTTCTTTTTGCAACTGAAAATTCACTTACATCGTAATGGGCGTTTTACGATGTCGATGTCGAACAAAAAAAAAAATCCTCATTAAAAAATCATTTCAATAATGTTCAAGAGTTGCCATAAGAATATCACGGGTAAAGAAGAAGACAAAAAAAACACACACAACAACACACACATCAGAGGAGGGGCTATTTTTCTCTCCCTTTTTTATTGTTGCTTAGTCATCTAGACAAAATGAATGGTTTGTTTGCCTTTTTGTAAGTAGATATCATTTTGAAATTAGCATTTATTTTGAATTGAAATTGACGTAAAACGAATGTAAGCCGATAAAATCCCTCATTTGCCGGCTAGAAGAAATACCCATTCGGATACAACTGTGACAAATATGATAGATTCAAATGGATTTGCATTTGAAATGGCCTCACCGTATGGAAGTGTGCGTGTGTGCAAGAAAGAAAGAGAGAAGCTGTGTTGATCGGTCGCTTAGCAACTGAACTGCACACAGCCATGTATACGATGGGCACGCACACAAACACACAATTGCCATGTTCCCGTGTATCGATTGACACGAAGCCATGTTAGTTGCATGCATGTAGTGGTGGTGAATCAGTATGTCTGCTCACATTTGAGCGTACCGTACAAAACGCACTTACTTCGAAATGGAAAAGGAACACAACGAACGAAGATGTGTGGCAAACGCCCAGCCATAATCATGTCTGAATTTATGGCATCTTAGAAAGATTATGTGGACAATTAAATCCATTTGAACTCGTCTGTTTTGGACGCGTACAAACAAATCGACAAATGGTTTTAGTGAATTTTTACTATTTACGGACCATTTTACTTACTACTCCTTTTAGGTTTTTTTTTCTCTGCCTTGAATCCAATTTGATAGTGGTATTTAAATTGTGAGCATAGTGCTCTAGGTACTTGTCGTCAAGGAGATAATTTCTTTTCGAAAATAAAAAAAATGTGTTTAAAGAAGTATGGTTTATGTGTTTGAGTGATTGAAGGCGAATGATACATATAAATCACGCATGAGATGAAGACACACGGAAGTTCAATGTGCGTCTGTTCAATGTTAAACCGAATTTTGTGTTTGTTTGATTTGTTTGTTTTTTTGTTCGCTCTGGTCCGACAGAGATTTATTTTCGACAAGGGACAAGACCAAGGCTCGGTAAACTTGTTTCCATATTTTTCACAGCCATTAAATAAATTTTTGGAATGTGCGACCAGTCAATAGCATCCGAAATACGATGATATACAAGTTTGATTTTTGTGTGTGTTTTCCCATTTGATTTCGGAAATTGTTTAGTTGTTTCGTTCCGAAATTCCAGAATATTTCGTAAACAAATGCGTTGAACACTCGCTGATCTAGCATGAGATGCGATAAATGCGATAAGCGTTGGTTTGCATTTGACAGGCGATTTTTCAACAATCCATAACAAATTGTACGGCACCTCGAAGTGTTTTTGTAATCGTTTGTTTAGCGTACGTGCCTTAGATTATCACCATCGTCATACGATCAATAAGAATCACCCTCGATACATTTGCAACTACAATTTTCAACAGCAAAACCAGAGACAAACAGACAGACAAAATGTCATAGGCAGAATGGGGCCGCAGAGAAAGCATCGGGGACAAATAGAAAGTGCACGATATAATTGCGTTTTTTGCATATCTTTTTATGTTTTGTATACACAATTTGTATGAAGTATCAATTGATATGCCACGCATAGTAAACGCTTCGATATAGCAACATGGACGAATGCACAGCACAGCACAGCACACACACATAATCGTCGAGAGTCAGTTAGGCGTGAGCTAATCGCATAATGTCAGGGTTATTTTCGATTAAAACCAACTAGTTTTCCACTATAGCTTTATGTCTTTACGGTCATCACTTTTATGGCATTTCCATTAATTATATTTTATGGAATACAAGTGCTTGACAGAGTTTGCCCCAGTCACTTTATCCTTCTCTCGCTCTCTTATATCTTTTTCTTGTTTTTTTTTTTTTTTTTGGTTGAGCTGTGGAAATTTTGGCTTCACATTGCGAAAGTGATGGTGGTGGTGGCGGCAGTGGCAGTGGCAAATCCACTCCAGAATGGAAGTGGGCACATTAAATACAAACGAGCACAATTCTTAAACGTAATCTTATCGGAATACAACATTTGTAACTAATTGCGGTTCAACTCACACTCTTCGCCCGTTCGATGATTTATTTTAGCGCAAATGGTCGCATTTAAATGCATCGCCCGCCCAAAATGCCAGCAACACTTGGTAGTCTCTGTGACTGTGCATGGATTGTCACTGCTTAACCATGAAAGTCGCCTGGTAACGCAAATACTAAAGTATAATAATTGCTGTTTTGTCGATTTAACTTTTCCAACCACTCCAATTAAAATTGGGTGCTGAATATGCATGTGTTTCTTAGCAAACGAAATCGAATAAGACATTCAAATGAAAAATCGATTTTATTTTTGTCCAATACGAGACACTTTCGTTCAACGAATACGAAGCATTGGCATCGTAGTAACGTAAATATTTTGCAAAAAAAAGAACTCGCTTGGTTTGTTTGAGTCTTGGCTCTTATGCATAACAGCATGGCGCCTAGAGTCTAAATAAACTGCAAAAATTATTGAAGCATTCCATTTGAATGCAATATCAGCATAAACATAGCCATGGCTGCATGATTTTTGTATTCTTCCCGACTTTGGCTCGCTTCGAACAAGTCGCACGACTCTACGCTTGTTTTACTCTTTGCTGTTCCTTTTATTTACTATTTTCCATGCATAATATTTTTTTCCATTTTGATTTTGCATTTTCTCTCTGTTTGACAAATAGTCCAAACTTTACCCGCATTTCATTTTCAGTTTGTAAACAACAAAAAACAAAACAAAAACCTGACTTTACAACAAACATGAACAGCTTAATCAGTTTGCATAAACTTGCATTTTTTTGCGACAGAGCGAAACATCAGAGACTGAACATTGTGAACTTTCAAGTCTCCGCACGACAAGCGAAAGAACATGCAAATGAATGGCAAAGAAAAAAAGAAACAATGAAAATTGGCGTATGAACCTGTTTTTTTTTTGTTTAGTTTTGAATTGCATCGCTTGTGCGCACATAAAATCCCGCACATTAAATGAGCTGTCTCTACGAAATTTGATTTATTTTTAAAGATGGCAGCAAAATGTTATTCAGCACAATGTGGTTAATGTATGGTGTACGTACATCATATTCAAAACCCAAACCAATGCTGTTTGAACGAACAGAGAGAGAGAGAGAGTGAAAAAAACACACCATTCGCCGTTCAATGCAAACGTCGAGAGAAGTAATTTCAATTAAAAATGGTTGCTACAATGACACATTTTAATTATTTTTATGAGTGTTTCTTCTTCGAATACTGTCCCCGTTCTGCGGTTATTTATTGTTCCTCATATTCTTATCTCGTATTTCACGCGCTCATTTTAATATTTCGTTCGTTTTCTCGCGCTCACACACCGAGTCAAATGCAAAGCGGCGGGTAAAAATAGAGGGGGAAAAGATAAAACAGGCAATGTAGCAATTTATGCATCCTTTGTCTTTTAATATTAATAAATTCCATGTAATCGTAAACGTTGTATTTTTCCTCAATCCACAAACATCTTTGGCAAACAAGCTTAGATGTTGCAGTCGTGCTTTCTCAATGCTGCAAAATCCAACAACAACAGCAACACCAAAAAAAACATGGACGATTTTTGCGAAATGCTGAAGAAAAAGAGAACATTCTCGTGAATTTGTGCGCTTGTTTTAAAACTGAAATTCCGTTCCATGCGCTGCGTTTTAGAATCGCACGTTTGTTTTTTTTTGTTGCTCGTTCGTTTCGGTTAAATTAAGTTTTTGGCGACAGTCTCATGTCATTAAAGTGATATGTGCAAACTTTTGTAGACATTTTCATTTGATTGGAATTTTCAACAATGCGAAATATATCTTTTCATTTCGATATTTTCAACCAAAAAAAAAAACGCATTTATCAATGCATTTCGCGAGTGCAAGTTACTTAACTAAAAGCTTTTGAAATATATCGGAATATCGTTGCAATATTGGGCGATTTATCATGCATTGGAATAGAGTGCTGTGAAAGCTGTTGATGAAATCAACAAACAAATTTCATTCAACCGAATAATAATGTATTCGGCATCATTAAAGCATATTTGCTGGGCAAAAAGCCAATTGAACGATTAGCTGATGATGTTTTCCCATTGTGCAAATGCATTTTTAATGCAATAAATGCAATGATAAACTAAATGCACATTGTTTGGTTTCCCATCGGTTTTCGTCCATTGCAAATTTTTGTTTGAAGATCAAAACTGAGAATGCGAAGATAGAGAGAGAGAGAGAGAGACGGCGAGAAGGGTACAGACAGCTTAACCGAGATAACAGACCAAAAAGGCATAGCATTTTTTTCGGAATGCAATGAAAAGCGTTAATTTCAATGTTGTTTTTTGTTTGTGCCAGAGTACACAAGCGCGATGTTTCAAAAACCGCAAGATAGACGAGATCTCTCTTTCTCCCGTGCACGTTGCATATTGAAAACCGAAGCTTCGTCAGCCAGATTGTGTACCGACCATATCAAAATCGTGTCGAAATAAATTATATGATTTTATGGTTTTTCCTCGCCATGGCTTTTGTTCTTTTTTGTTTTGTTTTTTTGTTGTGTGTATCCTCTCCTCTCTCATGAACACGATTCGGTTCAAACCAACTGTCAATTGGTTGAATTCATTTTCTCTTTGGGTTTACTTCAAAATCGCGCGGCTTGTACTTTTATTCTCTCTATCTTCTGTTCATTTCAACCAAAAGAACCTATCTGACCTTCTTCATTTTCTTTTGATCCATTCTTCTTTTTCTTTTTTTTTTTAAAAAAAGTGCCTTCAGTTTGCCGCAAAATCAAATGTGCCGTGCGCTTGAAAATAAACAGCGAACATATTGTTGGCTCGAACATGAATCATTTTCCTGTGCATGACATGCTGTTGTTGTTTTTAACAGCGAAAAAAAAAGAGACGGTGACACACCAACAGGACCGAGTAGAGAACAACGTTGGCCTCTCTACCTGTGAATAATTATTCACTCAAATCTCGCTTTCGAATCGATTGTTGTTGCCAGAACAACTCAACCAAATGGAAATCGAAAATCGAAATACAACAAAATGGTATCAACGGACAACCAGATTCAAACACTCCACAGCAACAGAAACAAATCAAAAAAAGAATTTGGTCGTGTCGTCGATGTCGTTCGTTTCCATCATACAAAGCTCCCTACGGCTGTGTTGCACGGCTGGTCGCCTTGGACAGCGACGCCATGTTTTATTTTAATTTATTGATATAAAACACGACTTGCGATCCAAATTCAATTCGAAAGCCAATGTCTGGCCCAACACCGAAACAACAACAGAAACAAAAAAATCGATTTCAAATTAATATTAATTAGTTTCGGAAATCAACAAACAATTCTCTGTGTTCGATTTCTGACATCGCCAAATGGCAACGTGTGAATTGTGTTTGTGTTTTTTTTCTGCATTCGGAAAAATGGTGCTGTGTGGACGAAAAATGCGGTTTTTACTCGTTTAAAATCGAAATTCACGTGGGAAAGTCAAATGTGCTAATCGAAATATGCTTGCCTTTGCACAGGCCATATTTTGATTTGGTGCAAACTCAGTGTTTTTGAATACAACGGCTTTAGCCGAGATTTTTATTGATTTTTTTTTTTATTATGATTTTAATAAACTAGTCACTTGATTGAAGTGAGTTCAAATGTTTACCACAACAATCAAATTAAATCCATTTTAGAGTATTTCAATTTTGTGGCTGTGAATACACGCTTAAAACACGAGGCTAAATCTCACATTAGTGTGCAATAAAAAATGCGCATAAAACCATTTTCTAAACAGTGAAAAAAAAATCAATCATCAAATTGAAACGAAGAAAAAAAACAACAACAGAGAAACGAAGATGATGAACAGAGCGAATGTGTGTGATATGTGTGCGAGCGCGCGCTCCATGTGTATGTTGTTTGAATGTTTTATTGATGACGATTATTATTATTATTATTGAACTATAAAATGACACAATAATGGAGTAAATAATAGTCGGTTGTTAATTTTATTGCACGTACTCTCGGTCGCTGTGAGTTTGAGTGAGTGAGTATGCGGCTGGTGCTTTATGCTTTTTTAATATGCTTATTTCTCATGTTTATATCGTTGTTTTTGGCTTCTTTGTGGCCATTCAATGAACATCATGTATACACACCGAATACCTTCATTCACATGAACTAAACGCTCATTTTATAGTTTATAAACACTTTCGATCATAACAAATGTTCTTTTTTTTCTCGATGTTTAAGCAAAAAACAAAACAACAACAAGAACAACACCAACACCAACAAAATATGGGGAATAAATAAATGGGCATGTAAACGGGCAAACACGGTAAATTGCTGAACTCTATCGATTGATACATGTGTGTGCCCGAAGTGGACGTGAACATTTGCGCGTATCGAATTGAACATAAATGTAAATTGCTTAATAAAACCAATCAAAATTATTGGCGCCAGTTAATTTATTTGAAAAATTGTGTGACGTTTGAATTGATTTGAAGCGTGGAACAACAATAGATTTAGCCATACCGACAATTCAACTAGACTTTTATGTCATTTGTTACGAAATAGAGAATAATGTGTTTATTTTGTTGATGCTCCTTTTTTTGGTGGTTGATTTAGTCTAATCAGTGATGTCGCATCAATGATGCAATTTTTGCGATTGACCGATACACACACGGCAATGATCCTAACATTCATTTAAGCAATAATAGCGCTGATGTAGCTACTTTCAGTGTATTGAAACACCAGAATTCCATTCACGTCTGGATGGAATGGATTTTATGATCGCAATATGTGCTAAATGCGACGAATCATTCGGAATATAGGCGTGAGATACAAAATATATTAACTTTAATTCAGCCTAAGCCCCGAATTACCGGCTATTTTATCAGATATGTTTTGCTGTTGATCGTATCAACAACAGTTACAAAAACCCATTTTGTCAAGCTTGTCTTTTTTGCTCTGGGTTTGGGCAATATTACTGCATTGGGGAGTCAAATATTACTAATAATGCACACGCAAAAACACATAACACAATAACAAATGACTTTCGGTTGGCATTACATGGCCGGAATTTTAAGTATTTTGCGGCCACATCAAAACAGGCATTTTTGTATTTCTCATTTTAAAAACATTATACTGCATTAAAAATGGTTGTAAAATATCATTTGTTATAATCGGACGGGATTTTTGTGTTTGGACAATTCGATAAAGTGGCAAATGTAACATACAAACTCTATTGTTTTGGTCTCTTGGTTTGTCGAGTTCAAATGACAATCTGGGTAGCCAAATGCACAAAATGCAACCCATTAAAAACATGGCAACCATTATTACAACCATTACAGATAAAATTTATGGTTGCACATGCGCACGCTAAACCCTCCAGATGGTGTCTTTTTCTGTGATGGCTGAAGCACTATTGTCTATGTGTGGGCATGGACCCATAATTCCTAACGAACTGTTTACGGTGAACTCTTTCTCTTTCTCTCTCTTTCTCTCTCTCTCTCGCCTGGTTATTTTCGTTGGCTCATTCGCTTTGGTAAAGTGCAGTAAAATTAATAGAATGTCATCATAAATTTAATTTGAATATCTCTAATCTAAAAATGCTCAAACCGTCATTCGATGCGCGTGACCTACGGATAATTCGATACTTTCCACACAATTTTAACTCTTTTACATTTTCGTTCACATTTTCCTTCTCATATTTCCCAGACATAATCGACCATGTTAAAATGCACACTGTGCATCCCATTTCGTGGTAAAATTGGAAATAATCTGTTTGACAACCAACCAAATGGGTAATTTTGCTGCATTACACAGAACAAAAACGTCAAAAATCTCTGTTTGAATGAATTTTGGTGTTTTGTACACCATTGAACAATAAAAACAAACCACCTCCTCAATTTCGTGTCATGAATATCAAAAGTACTCAATCGGTCAATGCTCTAGATTTTCTCACACAAAACAATTTGTGACCAAAAAGTCGTCTCATTCTTTTGGGACCCACAACAATTTTTATTGTTGTAACAAAATATCGATTAAAATAAACGTTTGAAATCGGCTTTTATTTTGCCATTTCGAATGAATTATTAATTCATTTTGTCGCAAATGACACCATAAATGTGGCTTGTTATGAAATTTTGCAAAACGCAAAATTGTAAGACAGACCATTTTGAATGTCGTTCAAGACAAAACCGCAGCCGATTTAATGAGAGAACGCATAAATATTGGTGAAAACACCGCCAACAAAAAAAAAACTAACAAAAACTGTACAGCACATAATCGTTTTTCTTTATGTATATTGTACCAGGCCCATTTTAAAAGGGAAACAAGGCGTTTGTTTACATTCCATAACGATGGGCACAGTTGCCGTGAAAACAAAATTCGTTTGTTACTGTTGCTGTTGTTGTTGTTGTTGTTTTTTTCTCTCTGTTGTCGGTGAGTGTGTGAGTGTCACCGAGCGCGCGTTTCAAACTCACATCAACCATTGAGCTCTCTCAATCCATTACATCGAATCAAATGAAGACGCTGAACATTTTTGCATGTGCTCGCCGTCTATATTGTTATGGCTACAAAATTTGTTGTAGTTTTTTTTTGTGTGTGAATGTCGTCGTTGTTGTCGTTGTTGTTGCTTTTGCTGTTGCTCTCAATATTTTCGTCTAGGCTTTTTGGCTGATGACAAAGAAGCAGCATGGAACAAACGAAGACGACAAGTCGCTTGGCACACAGAGTAGAACCAAAGTTAAACCAACCAAATGCGGCGGCATATAAGTGAATTTGTGTTCATAGTTGATGTTATGCAGCGCACAATTCGATGTGTGTGATTTCTTCGTGTGTTTGTTTGTGTGTGTGTGTGTGAGCCAAAACGAATGAGCTAAGCCATATTGAAATGCGAATAGGCAATGGTGACAATGATGATGTTTTTGATGATTATGTTTATGATTATTGTTATTATGGTGAAATGTTCAACGAAGTGAAGGGCAATGACAATTCCACAATAATGATTCATGTAGATTTTTACCCTTCAATGGTTTTCGTGTTGTGTGTTCGTACATTGTACACAATTCTATTGGCTTGAAGCCACAGTTTTGTCGTCTTGTGATTTTGCCCGCAAAATTGTGTGTGTGCGCTTGTGGTTCAATTGCCGTTGGCGCAATGCGTGTGCCACAGCATAATTTTTTTCGGACTGCAATTGAATTACGCGACAACGACCACAGCAACAATAACCCGAAAAAAACTGATCGCTAAATGAAATTTATAAGTTTGCTTGTGAAGCCCGAGATGGCAGAGTACATTGACATTTAATCGACATCGTTCTCTCAACAGCCGATCATTTACTCTGGCTCTCTACATCATTCGTGACTCAGAATAAATAGAGAGGTTTTTTTGTTGTTGTTGTTTTTCTCTCTTTCTAAGGCAACGAAGCAGCAAAATGCAAGCAATGTTTTTAATTGAACACACACACAAAAAATACAAAAGGCATCTTGATTCCTTGAATGGTGGTGGAAAAAAATGTGCTGAGTTTAAGAAACCACATCCAAAACGAAATAAACACACGAATTTCGCATGAATAAAAAACGCTCTCGGTTGTTTGGTTTTTCGGGACATTCGTTGTAAATTTAGCACAGAGCAAATAAATAAATAAAAATAAATGTTGTATACACTCTTTTTTTTCCCATTCGAAATAAGACCGAGGCTCACGGGAGCCATTCATCGTATCTGTTCAGTTGATTCGGTGTATCTCGTTTGTTGTTGCTGTTGTTGTTTTTTTTTTTGCTGCCTCAGTGAATACTTGTCATGAGCAGCGGTGTTCGGGTGTACTCAGTGTGCACTGTGCACACAAGATACACTCACTCATGAGGCGGGTATCAACGAAAAAATGGCGCACAAGAACATCATTTCGTTCGCATTTTCCACATCGATTGCTACAAAAGTGAGAGCGTACCTCATACGATTTGCCATCTATCTATTTTATTTGCTTAACTTTTTTTTCTGTCTTTTTCTCTATCTCTGTCGATTCCACACAATACTTCCTGCACCACCGTATAAATAGAAAACATCTGTACATTTCCAAAAGTACTTGAGACAGAAACAGTAACGATGCTAAAGCACCAAAACATGTAATCCATTTCAAATCGAAATTATCCCCGAGGATTTCATTTTCCTATTTACGGTTGTGCACCTTTTTATCCAATGCGGATGTGTAGCTCATCTCGATATATGAACGCAATTAGAATAGGGCATGTTTTGTTTGTTTCCCCAACGAAAAAACAACAACAACAGCAGCAACAAGAACCAGAAGAACAGAACCCAAACGAACTGTAATCGAAAACTGTTCAACTGAACTCTCATCATTTAAACGATAACAATGGAATGGAGCAGAATGGTGAATCTGCTACAGTGTTATGGTACTGAGTGAGAAAAGCGTATACTGAGTACATGAGCAACAATGGCGAATAATCGAATACAATGCTCCATCAACCAAAAAAAAAAAGAATAATCGTATAAACATTTTTGTATGGAATTTCTCTGTTGCTCTTGTTTTTTTTTCTTCAATTTTTTTTTCTTTTTTTTGGGTTCACAATAAAACTTTGCCCGAAAGCCCGAACACTGAAGACTTTTTGTAATATCAAGCAGCCAATGTCAATGTATTCAATTTGAAGAGCTGCTGTTCTTCTTTTCGTTTTTTCATTCATTTGGTTCGGGTTATACACCCGAACCGCCAACATATCAACGAAATATGTGCAGTTCGTGTGTGTTCTCATTTGCCACTCACTGTATCATTGTATCTTCTGACCGATTTGAATGATGGAATAAAAACAAGTGTCCTTGAATAAATTGTACTTGTGTTTTTCTTTTTCTCTCTCGCCCCCTATCTCCCTCTGTCGCTCTCTATCTCTCTTTTTTCCCATCTGATGGTAGTTACCATTCATATCACACTCTTGAATAAAACCGAATAAATATCACATTTGACGCTCTGCGGTACCGCATATCATTTTTTTTCTCTCTTCTTCTTCTCTGTTTCGAATACAGCTCAGTACACACGGGCTGCATCATGCGTTATGGTTTGAGTTTCTCATACGCTATTAAGGCCATTAGTAATTCAAAAAACGTTCATTTCCATTTTTCTTTGTTGAGCGTGCGCTCGTGTATGTTTTTCGAAATAACGCCTGAATTCAATAAATATATATATGATAATAAATACGTAAATAAATTATTTTTCTATCCACGCAGCATCATTTCTCAGATGCGCATGAAAAGGAACAAATTGTTTTCTGTCTCACTCTGTGTGATCGAATCCAATGAAAGTGAGTTAGTTGCTCATTCCGAACGCAGCTCACAATAGCCCAAAACTGTACCCGATCTAATGTACCGAAACAAAAACAAAAACGAAAATCTGGTGCGTTTGTATTTGTTGGGCAAAGCTTATCAAATCGAAATTGCATCATTTGTATGTGTTTTCGGTCGCATTCGGAATGGCCGATATTATTAAAGAATACCGAAAACAAATCGCATTGAATGGGCAACGCTTTGACTGATTCCGATTCTGTGTATGTTTTTCAATCGACACAATATGTGATAAGCGCAATGATTATTATTTACATTAATATCTTTATGCAAGCAACCGATGATTGGGTGATGATGCGAACTGTTCGTTTTTTTTTTAATATCCGGTATTTTGATTGGAAAAATACGTGTGTCGTTACACAAAAATGGGCCCACTCTCGATTCAGTATTTCATGTATCAAATATCACTAGTTTCCTTTTGCAAATGTGATTTCTCATAAATTCAATCATCGTTTCGATGCATGATGCATACTTTTTCTGAGTGTTGAACACACTATTGCCATATGTTTGTAGAATGGCACAAGTTTGGCACTTCGATTAAAGTCATTGTGCCACTTGCCTCCAGAAAATGGCAGAGAAAGAGCAACCGTAATGGTTTGGCTTGATTGAAATATTTTACAAATTTCGTCCTTAGATCACGTACGCGCATGTGCTTGTGCGTATTTTTGCGCTCGAACGATGTATTGGAACAAGCAGAGTTCGTTGTTGTATTTGTCTTAGCATTTCAACCATATGTCACACATACACAAAAAGTCACCCAGAAAATGGCAATGCACAAAACAGACAACACACGATACACGATTACCATCGAGAAAATTTCACCGATTATGCAAATTTTATGCGACTAGAACATGAACGAATGAGCCAAAGTCAAACAAATTAGCCGACATTGTGTGCGATATTTTTAGTCGAAAGTCAGAGAAATTAAGCAAACAATAGCTTCTTGGCTGTTTGTGCTGCTTTGGCGCTTCACTAGTGCTCCGTGTGCGCTGTAATAGATTCAATAAATAAATTGCAATTTAAACGATCATCAAAAGCTCAGTCATAGTCACGTAAATTCAAATTAAATTCTATTTGCTTGTTGAAAATGGCAAAATGAGAAAATTATGTGGAGAGAAGAATATGCGCCTTTGCGAGAGAAAAAAAAAAGAAACTGTTTTCAAAGCGAAAAACCTTTTTTTCAAACAAAATAAATGCATTTTTCCGTCAAACGACTGTGGCAATTAACACGAAATAATATTCGGAAACAGATGTCTGGGTCGCTTACAATGGCCGCCATTTGTATTCAAATGCTTGGGGTTTTTTTTTCTCTGTGTAACAGCATAATTGACGAACGCAGCCAATGCAAATTATACATTTCAGGTTTTTTTTTCTCTCTTCTTCGCTCTTGTGTTGATGTGTGTGTGGAGGTTGACCGGTCGCGATTCACGCGCGAGGCGATCTATTGAACGATTTCAAATCCAGTTTGATGTAGGTAGAGTTCTTTAAGATTCTCGCTCTCTCATTCATCGAATTTCAAATTCAAGCCATTCATTGTTTGCAAGTGATTTCCATACAATTCAGATGGGCGAAAAAATATATTGAAATGATTGAATAAAACATGTGACACAAGAGATAGCAATGGAAATAAATGGCGATTGTATAGAGTTATTATAATAATCAAAATGAGAAAATGAGCCAATAATTTTTCATTTAAGAATCCAAATGAAATGAGATACAAAGCAAGATAGTGAATAGGGCGAGAAGGCTCTTGAGCCGAGTCACAATACGGCATTGTTCCACCATCTTGAACACACACACACCGCACACACATGAGCTGCTGGCTGCTCAATGTATTCATATGGAATTGAAATTGATGCCAATTCCACGGGCGCGCGCAACGTTCACTCAATCGCTGGAATGCATCTCTAGTCAATTTGAATTGAATGTAGGTTGCACAATAAATTTCATTGTTAAATTTCAAAAAAAAAAAAAAAAAATGAAATTGAACAAATAACGTCAATGCATTTTAATGAATTGATGACCAAAGTTGTTTGGCTTGTCTTGTTTCTTTTGCCTTTGCAATCAAGGCAAAAATATACGTACACACTCTCAAAAACACATTCGATCGTACAATGCACAGACAGACAGCCAGTGAGCCGCACCAAATCGCATATCGATTGTGGGAGTTTACACACAAACAACAACAAAATCATTTCGAGGCAAAAAAATAAATTTACATTTAAAATAAATGAAACATTAACATAATAAAAGGAGATTGTGTCTCATGAGCGTGCGCTCTCGATGAAAACGAATTGACTTGGCACTTACGAAAATTGCTCGCCATGAACAAAAAAAAAACAATGTAAGAATCGTGATAAAAACGGCATTTCTGTTATTTTTTGTTTGTCGTTTCGTTCGATTGTTGTTCGCAAGAACAAAATGCATTGTAATAAAAATTGATTTAGATATTTTTTTTCGAAACTTCCTTGTACATATTTTTGTTGTTGTTGTTGTTGTTTAAAAATGAACATGAACATAACAAATGCTGTTCTTGAATAGAAAATAAATTGGAAACGCACATCGTCGTCTATTGTGCAAATGTTCAATTTCTTTTTTTTTTTGATACAAAGACAAGTAAATAAATATTTTGTTAAAGCATTTTTTTTTTCAGCAGAAAATCGGTGTGTTCTTCGAAAAGGGTTCATTATAATTTAACGCGTCGGTGTGTTTTTATTTTCTCTGTTGTTTTTTTACGTAACAATATTTTGCCGTTGCTTTTGAAATATACACAAAAAAAGAACAAGAGACACGAGCAAATAAAAGAGAGTGCGTTGTGTACACAAAAAGGGGTCCCGCTGAAATCGTTGTTAACAAGATAACGAAATCCTTTTTTTTCGACTGTTTTTGGCATTGCGTACAGTGCGCATCGAATATTTTAATATTTTACGTGAAGATCTTGTCTTTTTTTTCTCTATACTGTTTCTCTCTGTGCCGAGAATAAATGGTTGCGTGTGGCAGAGTTGACTAACTAACTTCTCTTTCTCTCTCACTGATTTGGCAAGTGTGTGTTTGTTTCTTTTCATTTTTTATTGCACATCAGAGGCTGCCATTTTGCATAGGCATTCAACAACATTACACACTGACAATGTGACTCTTTTCTTTTTTAGCTACCTTATGCAATACCATTCTCTTCATATTTATTCACACTTCCTTCGATCTTCCACTTTGCTGATAACAACAGGAGCTAAAATGAATGAGGCAAAGGCGAGAATGACGGCAAACAACTCACAAGAAAACGAGTCGTTGCCGTAAATATAAAAGAAAGGTTTTTTTTACCGTAAATATTGCGTGTAATTTTTACGTTTTTTAGTGGTGTAATGTACACCTACATCAATCTATGATGTGATATGAGACACAGTAAAGGAGAGCTGTTGACTGTGCACAGTAAAACTGAGAAACGAGAGGCCAACGGCAAGAAATGTAAGAGTGAAAGAGAGAACGAAGCACAAAGACACACTTCAGGTATATGCCTGAAAAAAGTGGAAAACTGTTCAATTGTTGGTGTACTTGCATGTGAAACAGCACCAATGTATGATGCCATAAAACATAAAAGACAAAAATTGTGACACATGCGAAGATTGACGACAAAACAAAGCTTTTCCAAACCGGAATGAATATTCTATGAAAAAAAAACACAAGAATTGGAATGAAACACCAACACACATCAAGAAATAGTCATAAAATATCAAAAAGAAAAACCCTCAGCATGAAGTAAAAAGGGATTAAAGGAGACGACTCACACACATACACACTCACACAAAATAAAGAAAAAGAGTTGTTTATGGTGTGCATATTACATAATATAAATTATGTAATAAAGTTACCGAGTCGACTTTTCGTTCGTTACAGGACAAATTGTTCGAATGACAACAACGGCTACGAAGACGACGGTAAATGTGTTGTACCGTTTTGTGTAGCGAATTTGCCTTTTCTTTCTCGGTCACACGCTCCACAGAAAGTCTTTTGTATGTTTTTCTCCATTGTTTTTATTTTGCACCTATTCGGAAAAATGATAGCCGCTTTTCAAAACATGCTTTTCCTTTCTATATTTCGTGTTGTTGTTCTTGTTGTTGTTTATTAGCATTGTTGTCGTTTTTTTCTTGGCGTTCGACATTTGATGCACATATTTCATGTTTTATGTGCATATTTTCGTATCGGGGGCTAAGTTAAGGGGTTGATAAGTCTCTAATTTGAAATGCATGACAACGTGTATCGCATCGAATTTAACTATGTTTCGGAGTTCTTTTACTTGTATATTAACTGTGTGTTTGGTTAAAAACAAATATTTATGAAATTCAAGTTTGTTTATCAAACATGAATGGCTCCTGTTTGTTTTTTTTTCAGTCATTTTATATCGTTGTAATATGGCTATTGAAATAAACAAGATGCGTATTTGCGTTCATTAGACATGTTTTTTCGGAACTTAAAGATATTAGACATAGAAAATACACTATGATCAAATGAAACAAAAAACTAGGTGCGTCCCGAAAATAAACATTGTTTAGCATAAAATGGATTTTTTATGAAGATTAATATTCAACAATGAATGAATCTTACCAGAGAATTCACCGCAAACAACACGATCATATGGGCCAATCCAGTCTGAAAATAAGACACATACACAAATGAAAACAAAAAAAAAATAAAACAAACAAGAAGCACATTAATTATGATCGCAAAAGAGATTCTTGAGATTTTGAAACATGTTCGAACCGGTCACGAAACAAAACCATTAAAAAAAATAAATAATAGACTAGCGGAATAAAGAAAAAAAAAATCAAACTGTACCTTTGTAGCCAGCATTGCTCAAGAAATTCTGATTCGGCAGTTTGTCGACCAATCCTGAAAAATGTAACCGTTTTAAAATGTATGCTTAAGCCTTAACTAAATAATGATATTCATTCAAGTCTATGGCATTGCCATAGGCTCTATAGAAATGTATGTATGTATTTATTTATTTATTTTTTTCGGACCATGCACAGAAACAGAGAAACGCAAAGAAAATAATTCAACATTAAATTAAGTGGAAAGATTTGGTTCGCAGACTTTAAGAATCAACAAGCGAGCAAAATCGTGTTCAGTCAACAAATCCAGGGTAGACGCTTTAATTGGAAATATTCAAAATATTTGAGACGGTTGAATATTTCCAAATTTGCTCAGCTAATTTAGCCGAATTCATTTTAATTTGTAAGCAAAAAAAAATTGCAATTTTGCTTACTCGAGCTCAAATCGGAAAGGAATCACCAAAAAAAAGTGCTGATTTCAAAATTCTTCGTGTAAAAATACACGGGAAAAATGCACGCAATTGGGAAAATGGCTCGGAAATTGTATCACACCTATTTTGTGTGAGAGTGTAATTCATTTGAAAGTGTAATAGTCCAATAACAATGAAAATATTATTTCGGTAAAGAGCCGGTGTTGGTTGAGCACCATCAAAATAAGGAAACCAAGTATCAAAATATTTACACGATGTGAAAATAGCCAGAGCGCGCACGTTGTGCTGGGTGAGTCAAAACATTGACGCCAAACACCAACCCAACAAATGAAATAAGATTGACACTACAGTAAATTTACCGGCGCGATAATAATAAAATAAATCTATATTGCCTCATTTAAATGGTTTTTATACAGAAAAAAAACGAAGAAGAAGAAGAAGAAAAAGCGCGCGCAAACACAAATACATAGAAAATGCCCGTGGCTAACAGCGACAAGCGAAATGTCAACTAACTTTTATCGCTACAGTACAATTTGGTGTGTTTAGTCACTCTGACTCGATGTGTACACACAAATGCAATGGGAATGAGAATGAATCTTAGACGAAACAAGCAAGTGAAACACAAAATGACACGAAAAACCTTCGTCACGAAGACTTCGTGCTATCGCTAGAGACTGTACGCTTAATAAACATTGGACACAAAATAACAAAGAACATTATCCGTATCGGTTTTTGTGTCAATTTCTGTCTCTTTCTGTTCATTTGTTCACCGTTCAATGTTTAAGATCAGTCACATGAAACAGAAAGATAAATAGCTCAGCCTTTTTTTCTCTCGTCTCTTTCACTGTGTGGATGTGTTTTACCTGGCTTAGAAACTGTGATTTCATACTCCATTGTAACTGAAAACGATTCTGTTGAATCGTCAATCGTCAGCCATTCCAATGAACTTTTCGAATGACACATCGAACGAGAACGGAGAAGCAGAATAAATAAACACATTGAAATTGCTGGATTAAGTGTACGGTAAATTTGATCAGAGGCTTTTACACAGATTAAATCTTCTCATTCATGCTCTCTCAACGTTTCAAATCAAAATGGTATTTTGGCTTTGCGTATTAAATGGTATAAATAGGATGTAGTGCAGTGAGTTTCATTTTCTCCATTTAATAGAATTAGAATACTTTGGCATTTTGATTCGCTTATTTTGATCTTTAAATGATAATTGCTCTTGTTGTTATTTCCTATTATTTTAGTTTTTTTTTTCAAAGGAGGGCTTATGAAGAGCAACTGGATTTCCTGAGCATGGTTATTCTGACTTTTGAATTCTCAATTTGAAACTTTTTTGTTCGTTACAATGAGACATTTTGTTAAGACAGTCTGAAGTCAATGAAAAGTTAGCCAAAAATGGCAAATTCAAATATTTTTGAATAAAGTTTAACCAACATTCAAATGTATAAACTTTTACACACTCATAAATTCTCTGGTTCGAATGTGTTTTGCCATCAGATTGAAAATCAAGATGTTTCTTTAAAACAAAACGACTTTTTCAAAGAAGAAAATTTATTTAATTGTAAAGTTTCTGGATTTTTTTAAAATAAAAAAAGGCTCAGCGAAAAAAATACGATAATCGGCTTAACGAAGTTGCCAAAAACACCAAGTCAAATTAGACCCAAGATAAAAAATCAAAATCAGAAACCGAAAACATCAAATATTACAAAGAATACAAGGACTACATAGTACATTTAGCATTCCACAACAGTTGAAAATAATCATAGCATTGCAGATGGCAAACCGAATTATAAGAACTGATGATTGAAATAAAGTAACAAAAATCAAAGAGAGGACTTTTCTTTCGGGGAGGGTGATGCAATCATGAAAGGAAAATAAATTAAAATGATATGAAAATAAAAGAAGCAAAAAAGCATTAAAAACCGTATAATTACCACCTGTTAACGCCATCCATGGGTATCGCGGTAGGTCCGATAGAGCTGGTGTGCTTCCAGCTGTTGAAACAACGCCCGATGATGGTTGAGTGCAATTTCCTGCAAAAAAAACATGCCACATACTCACATTTCCAATCAAAATCATTATAAAACAATTATTTATCTAATGGCGATAGTAAAAATTATCGTTTCCGAATGATCAAAACGAATGAAAATAGAAAATTTCCAATCAAAATGGTTCGTTTCAAATGAATTATACTTTACCTAGCGAATCGCCAACGCCGCCGACAACGCCAGCGGAAGCGGCTGACACAGCCGATGCAGCTGCCTGATGGTAAAATTGTGCAAAACTCGATGCACTCGGACCCATTGACTGATAATTCATGACGCTGTCTGTATATCTGTTGAGGAAAATGTGTTGAAAAAGAATTTTTAAAAAGTGTCAAAAAAAGACAGAGAAAAATATTTAAAAAAAAGTGTCAGAACAGTTCACGTTCAGTAAAAAGTGTTGATTTTTACACATTTATTCTATTCAAGAAATTCCATTCACAAGAGACGAATCAAACTAAAATGCAAATCATTACAGTAAATAGATGAAGCACATAAATTAAAATGTAAAAATGCAAATAAAAAGTTGAGTTAATATCAATAAATTCGTTGTCCATAATGGCCAAATAAAAATAGTCTGGTATGCCAATTTCCAATCGAAAGCAGATATATATTTTCATTTCGTTTATTGAGAAATAAAAAAAAGAGAGAGAAAAACGACACCGAGAAAAAAAAACACTGAATTGGCGATAAAGTTCTGTCAATAGGTCGTCAATGGAAGGCCTATTTGTGTCGAATTGCCGGCGGCTATTTGAGTTCGATATGTTCAATGAACGAATGTATTGATTTTGTGGTGCATTTTTGCCGTCGGGAAAAAAGTTTCATTCGGAACTAAATGTTGGCATCGGCTTTGACTTTATCCTTAGTATGAGACCATAATATAATGCACATTACGATGTGCACATAAAAACGGTATTTCCAAAATGTGTAATGTGAATTTCAAGTGAAAATTCCACTGAATGAGATGTGTATGTTGCTATTTAACAGGTCAAAACTGATAGAAATCTCGATTTTCTCTTTATCTCTTTCTAACTCTCTCTCTCTCTGCGCCAATTCAACGAGTAGGAACAAAAGTTAAATGTGCGTCATGAATGGCGTATTATCGCCATTCAACAATCAAAAAATATAAACATACAGCCGATTCACACGATAAAATTGGTAACATTGTTGTTAATATAAACGTTATGATCATCATCAAATCACTTTGTGCGTATTGCAATGATATGAAAATCGGGCATTAAAACCAGTCTGAATGAGAAACAAAGGGAAAAAAAACGTGTCCGATCATAGCAAATCAGAAACCATTTTCATGTGTGAAATGTGATTCATGATCGTTGTCGTTTACGATTGCAGATGAAAGAGGGTTGCACCCGGTTGCACCGAACCTGCGGTAGCCGAAGCCATTTTTAATTTTTGCTCCTTTCTTTAAATGGTTTTGCCGAAATGCACTTCATAATCTTGAAAATTTGGGTAATCGCCTTTCAACTATGCGCATTTCAAAGAATCTAGGGAACAATGCATTTCTTCGTGGTAATTGTTGTCGTGATTTTCATGTTTTGATGCATCAAAGCGCCAAACAAAAAACGTATCAAATGCCATGTTTTCAAAAAATATTTGTAAAATGCTCAATTTCAGCTGTACTGCGGTTGATACAGTAAACAATGTGGTCTATGGATCGGCCACCTAAGCAAGCCGATTGTATTTTCGTTGACTCAATGGCGCTGGAGTGTATTACATTTATTTAAACAATAGCGATTATATTTCCATGTAAAAGGCTGAACTAGAATGAATGATGTTCGTTGCAAGACAATACATTCGAGTGTCATTACATTTGGAGCGATAAATAAAATAAACAAACCGAATAGACAATGAATATGAGAAATAAAACGACTGAACGAGTGCAATGTAGACACTTGAATGGGTTTTTGTTTGGCTTGGTGTTTGATTGAGTAGACGATAAGTACCATAGCATTCAATCGGAGGGAAACGCATTTGCGTTTCGGTTTTAAACGGTGAGAAAATTCCAATAAATCAATCCTGATTTAGTCTAACTTTCGATATGGAACCATTTCAAAATTGTGGAAAAGAAAAGAAAGAAAGATAAAAGTAAGTAAGCGGCATATTCAGTAAACTAAAAGAAATAGAAAGCGACAGGCACAGGCTTATATAAATGTTAGACGATGCGACAAAAATGTTAAAATGCTGTTTTTTTTTTCATCTCCTCTTTCAGTGCGGGATTTTTGGTTTTCTTATTATGGATGTGAAATGTGCAATGCACATGTCTTTTTGGGGTGCATTTTTCCGTTGCGATTTTCACTTACCTACACGATTTGTCCTCTAAACCAGAAAAGCCTGGCATACCTGACAAACTGGTATGAGATGACGGATGATTTGATACATATGGATACATTTTGTTTGTTGCCGTTGAAATTGTCTGCGTTGCCGAATTTGAAAGACCGTCTTCGGAATTTGTCAACGAATCACTCTGTGATGATGCGGTGGCCAATGATAAATTTAAGCTGCCGTTTTGTGTTGTTGTTGTGGTTGTTGTTATATTATGACTATTTAGATGGTTATTAATGCTATTACAGTGATTGTTTAAATTGATCAATGATGCGACTGAAGTTAGTGCAGAACTAGTGAATGGCTGAAATTGTGTGTAACTTGGTAGCATACTATCCAGAAAGGATTTTGACATTGCTTATCTCGTCCACCATCCAGATTATGCGTGGAAATCGCGTTGAATGCGGAATGTACACCGTTCGGTTGTCAATGCCGACGGTGAAACGCCATTTGAAAAGCTCTCGATTGCTCTCTTTTCTTGGTTTGCTACCAAAATTTCAGTTTCGTCAATTATATTTCAATGCACTTTACACTTTTCGCCTCGTTATGTGATCACTTACACCAGTTTTACCGTATTATGCGTTTAACCGATTCGAAACGGATCTTTTTCTTTGGCTTTAAATTAGTTCGACTGTATCGCTCGACGATATAAAATTTTATGTGCTTTTTTTTTCGTTAAAGTTATATCGTTTTTTCAAAATACGGTTTTTTGTGATTATTTTTGTTAAGCGGGAATTTTTGTTCCTTTCTCCAGATTTATTTCACTTAAAAACACTTCGTTGCGGTTCATTGACACTTTTTCGTTATGCCGTACAGTTCAGTTTAAATGCAGCGTCGTTCGGAATTGCCTTCATTAAATTTTTCGATAACTACGTTTCTTTTTTCCGCTGCACATGCACTTACGCACTTATTACAGTTTTTGTTTCCGTTTTAAAAATTTGCAATTTATAGTTATTTTTTGTTACAATGGCGCTTTACCGATTATGATTATGGCCTGTTTGATTATATATTTTGCACACTGTACCAAATAAACAGAAAAAACAAAATCAGAATCAATGAAAATCAATATATAAAACGGTCGTCACAACACGAACAAAATTAAAAATAACCCAAAGAAAATCATAAAATTATGTCACGCAGTAATTTGTATTTTTGGTGAATTGTTTCGATTTTCAACACTACGCAAATGCAAAAGAAGCATCCGATATAATCGCTAGTCGAATTGTGGTTTGAACAAATCAAATAAGAATTTTAAGGTGATTTTTTAAAACAAAATCAAAAGGAAAAATCGAATTTGCTTTTTTTTACTCTCTCTCTCTCTCTCTTTCTCAACTGAATACACAACGACACAAACACAAAAATCGAAAGAGACAAACAAAAATGTGTTTTCTTTACTTTTCTTTCAACTTTTCGTTTAAAATTCGATCGTCTTTTTTCCGTTCGTTCATATGCTGGACCGTTTTTGTTTTTTATCTATCGCGTTTCGTTTTGTTGTTGTTGTTGTTTTTATTTTCGTTTTTGTTTTCCCTTCGTTTTCCCGTATTTAAAAACACTATTTCAGTTTATTCCGTCCACAAAAATCCATTTGACCGAGAAAGAACACAATTAAATGGTTTAAATTGCTTTGAAGACATTTTTCGGAATGGAGTTAAAGTTATAGTTGATTCTTCGTATTATTATTTTTCTTCGTCGTCGTCTCTTTTTTTTTGTTTATTTGTTACTGTGGTTGAGAGCGACTGTTAAGTCGTTGCCTGTTAAAGGTGCTGCTATAAATGCTGTTATTGTGATAGTGTATTTTTATGATAGGTCGTTTTGTGTTGTTAACGCTTCGGCTGATGATAGCGCTATGTGTATGTATTTCGTACGCATAATGTTTTCAAATCAAATGGTGTATTTTCGTAGCCATATATAGACGATGGGATCCCGTGTACGGTCGCGCTCGTTCTCTCGCTCTCGCTCTTATGCCCCCGTGTGTGAGTGTCAGAGCATTCGCTGCTGTGTGCTGTGTGTATATTTTAGCTGGTTGAAAATGTGCGCGCCGCGCATTTGTAGCCGTGTACTTTTCAGATCGAGAATGGATTGCGAGCTATTCGCATGCTTATACGTGTGAGCTCTTGGTATTGGTTTTGCTGTATAGCTTTGAACCACCGATATCAATGTGGATGCGCGCTAGTGTGCGTGCGTATGTGTGAGTGTGTGAGTGTTTGTTGGTTGCCTTGTTCGCTCGTGCATGTGGACAGCACACGACAAAAGAAGACGAGATGTGTGACTACCAGAGCCATTGAAAACGAAATAGAAATAAAAATAAGACTATCGATAGGCAGCCTGTTTCAATACAATATCAGAGCTGAGGTAGTCGTGATGCATTGCGATACAATGCCATATGTGTGCTCATGCATTGGGGATTGGCTTCGATGACTTGAGAAATCGAATCTTTAGAAAACTCAAGGCAAATCAATTCTTGTTGGAATTTTTTCGAAGAAATATTTTTGTTGTTGTTGTTGTTCACCAAAAATCACATACACCTTTTTGTTTATCTGTTAGTTTAGGCTTAAAAAGCTTGCTTGCGACCGATTTTCTGTGGTTGTTCGTTCATTTGTTCTGATGGTGACAAACCATTGAAACGATACCAAAGGATTATTTGTTTGAAAGAAGAAAAAACAAAATACGTGCCACTTTTTTTTGTTTGGAGACACTTTGGTGGTGTGTATGTGTGTGTGTGTGTGTGTTTTTTTTCGGCTTTTGTTAATAAATGTTTTCAAATTGCATACATTTCAATGAAATAACGATTTCCCGGTCATTGACAGATTTCTGTCTGCGGTGCGTTTAAAGTTCATAATACTTTTGCCTGCCTCTCTGCTCTGCTGCCACTGATTATGATTGCGATGCTCGGATTTTGCTCTGATTTCGCAGTGTACAATGCGAACCCAGCCAAGCACTTGCGCTCGGGTTAAATGAGACAAAATTGTGAACGTGATTGCTTGTGCGTTAGGATTTGCGCGTGTAATATTTTGAACAATTTACTGTTTGTTTATTCTCAATGGTTTGTGGTGTTGTTTTTCTTTTTGATTTTGTTTGTTTTTTTTTCTTCTTCTTGATTTTGTTTTATAGCCGCAATGTGACCGAGGGTTTACCAGGGCGACACATATATTGTCGTTATGTGTCGCATGAACGCTGCTTTTGTCGTTATTTTGCGCTGATTTGTCGTGGCAAATGCAATTAACAATAAATTACAATTTTGTTTATTTTATGAGTTGCTCATTAAGTTCCTTTTGAGTTTTTCGCATTTATGTTTAAGCACGTGGTCTCATATTTGGCATCGTTAAAATTGTTTCATTTGCCTGATTTTGTGTGCAAACATGAGCCTGCAAGTGCAAACATTGATCGTGCATGAGCAAATTGTGTTGTACGCGCGGCAAATGAACGTGCCTGGCCAATTAAATGGTGATGATGCAAATGACGATCGATTCGGTCATTGGATTTAAGATTTTATTTGGCCCAAAATAGAAATGGAATTGGAAATTATTGTGAATTGTAAGAAGACACATTTCAGTGATGAACGATTCGATGAGATAGAATCTCAAATAGAGTCTTGTTGGAATCCAAAGCGAAGAAAAAAACAACACAACCACGCAAATTGAATGAATTTAGCATAACGACAACAGCACTTGAAATGGCGAAATTCTCATTTGATCGACACACAAAATTTCGAACACACGGATTAGCACGATTCAACAAAACCAACGCGTTACACTCACATAACGATCCTTTAACATTCAAACAGCGACAAAAGTCACAAAATGATTTCATCGCATCTCGAACTTGTTTTTCTCTCTCTATTGGAAAATTTTTCGATTCAACCTTTCAAATTGAATATTGATTCGTTTTCAACTTTTAATTTCATTTATAGATTGCATTTCTGCTTCATTTTTATCGCATCGGCTTAAAATAGTACAGCAAGACGCATAAATTGTGTAACAAAAATCTACTTCTAATAGGAAAATGAAATTAACAACAGCAACAATCCATTTAAAAAAAAAAACAACAAAAATATACTAGTAAAAACAGCAACAACAACGAAAATAAACAACAAAAACTAGGCGCACACTATTTGTGACATTTGATTTCATAAGTAACAAAAAAAAATGTGGAACCGATAAATACACTTGCACAATAATCGAAACAAAACGCAAAGGACAGAGATTGATAATAGAATAAGAGTAGATAAAATTGGTGATTATATTTACTTTGTCTTTCTTTCCGTTAACTTTATGTCAAAACTTTTTTTTTTTTGGTTAATTTTCTCTGTTTTCTTTTCCGTTCTCTCTCTCTATTTCGCACGAGTTATTTTTTTTTCTCGCACGAAAAACTGAAAAACTAATTCGAAAAAAAGTGACAAATATTCAAATTGTTGCCGAAAATGCACCGCACAATTTTTTTTTATTGTTTGCTGCTACTGCTTCTCACTTTGAGTTGAATTCACTACACGATGATACAGCACGGTGTGTATTGTATTGTGTATATAGTTCAAATGGAGAGAAGATAATAAAAAATTATATTATTATTTTATTTTCCTTTGCCGTCGTTGTCGTCTTTTTTCTCTTCTTCTTCTTCTCTTCGCTTCTCTCGCTGTGTGTGCGCTCTCCGCTTTTCGAGTGCCGTTCTCTGTGTGGTTTTTTTCTTTTGCTCGTGTTCGCTCTCTCTCGGTGAATGTGTAATAATATTCCGATTGTTTCGATCGTTTTAGACTGAAGCTGTTTGCGTTATGAGAAGTAGTTCGTTTATGACCCAATACAAAAGCTTTTCGGCCATCACATTTCGGAATCGGAATACATGCGTGCGCGTTTATTGTATGGGCGCGCTGATTCGCTTCGTTCTTGATGCTTCTCAGTGTTGTGCCTTCACTCACATCGAATTCATGAACCAATATTATCAGAACACGCACACATACACACATTCATCACACACTCCGTAGCCCCGACGGAATCACACACATTCGGCATACACTCGCACAGCTGGATGTTGGTTTCGAGTGAGAAAGAGTCAGAAAGTGGTGACACATTCACATACATTGAACCGAATCGAAAGAGGAACAACGAGATATTTTCGTATGGGAGCGAATAAGAAAGACTTCTTGAGGTTTGTTTCCCTCGGATATGGTGTGTCACAATGCAACCGAGTGGAAGAGCAACATAAGGAGCAATTGGAAGGCGAAAAGAGAGAATGCGATGCAAGAGCCGCTCTAGTAGAGCGATGAGTGCAGAAAACTTTATGTTGTGTTTATATGTCGTCACAAAAACAGACAAAAACGCGATGTTGATCGCAACATGAAATCAAATCGTTTGGTGTTATCTCATTCCAACAGCAAGCATTTCAAAGCAGAAACCAAAGGAAGTTTCGATTTTGTTGGGTTTCTTTTCTTTTCCTGCCTTGTGACTGACTGACATGTTCGTGTGTGTGTGCGTGTGTTTGGCAACACAGCCAAATACATGTTCAGAATCAAGTCAGAATACCAGTACATTGTTGGTGTTTGCGTTTGTTGGAGCGCTTTCATTTCGGTTTGCGTTCCAAGCAGAATGAAACTGATGAGGCAGGAGCAACATATATTCGGTCGTGTTTGACGCATTGGAATGTTTTGGATTGGGTTTTTTGTGGGTACGGAAAAATGCTTGTTGGTTGCTGCCGAAGGAGAGCACACACACACACACACACTCACTCACTCACTCACTCACTCATTCAAAGCACATCAACAATGGAGCACACACCGATCGCATCCGATGTAATAAAGAGCGGCGCGCAGACAACATTTTCCTTGCACCGAGTTATTTTTAATGCCAATCAAAATTGATATTCACTGCATGGTTCATTGTATTGTGTTTGCGATGAGGAAAAACTGGCTCAAACACACATGCACTATCAGTCGGATACATATTGTGGGGCGCGCGCGAAATGGCGATGTTCAACCTTTTGTTAAATTTTTGCAATAACAACAAAGACAACGACAATGAGCTCATGCTGTCTCTCTTACGCTCGCGCGATACAAACACACAGATGCACACACAAAAATTTCTCGACTCGAATCGAAGTAATATAGCTGACGATATATTTATTTCATGGAGCTTCGGGAACGGGGCATATATCCGAGATGAGCGCGCGCGACGAAAGGTGATGAAAATGTATACGTACATTTCGTGTGCGCGCACTCACACAAACACACACACAAGCAAAGCGACCGTAGACACATCGCCACGTTATGTAGATGTATATATAAATGGTGTATTTGTCGAATTTAAGTACACAGACGGAATATAAGATTTAATTTGTATGGGGATTGGTACCCCAAACCGTGTTAAATTGTTGAATAAATAGAGAAAGAGCGAGAATGAGCGAGAGCACACAATGGATGTGGTAAAATTCCATTTTATTTGCATTTTCCTTTTTCACTTGCACACAAACATAAAACGCAACAAATGCGTTACTTAGTACTTAAAATTCTAGACATCGCATCTATTTTCGACGGTTCGATGATTCGTTTTTTCTTCGGAGTTTAGTTACTTGGTTTTTTTGTTTTTGTTAGGTGTAAACGGATGTTGCTTACAATCTAAGGCGCACATTACATTTCATACCTGTCCCGTTTTGGATGCCATTTGCAATTAAACGAAATTGTTATTACGCCGATTGATTTTGTAATCGATTTTAAACGTTTTCGTATTTTTCGCCATACATTGAGTTTCCTTATTAACTTAAATCGAACATATATTTGAAAAAGAGTTTCGGAAGAATCAAATGTTAACAACGGATTTTATGTTACATTGAGTGAAACAGAGAGAGAGAGATATCGTATGATCAAATGCTATGTAAATGCATCCGAATCACCCTTTTTAATGCAGAAGCCATTTTTACCCGCTTAGATAAATTTAAATTTTCACATTTTACTTTTAAATCCTTTTTTAAATCGCGACAGATGTTATGCGTATACAATAATCTTGTTAGCGATCGCGCAATAACATCAATTTTTAAATCAACTTTGTCCGATTTTTTTCCCGTTGTTGTTGTCTCCGTTGCCTTTTTTTTAACTTTTGAACTCTTCATTCAATTGGTCGAAATGATCCTGTTGTTTGACTTTTTATCTCTCACTCCCTGCTTTATACGCGTTTTTACATTCAACAATAAAGTTGAAAAAAATCTCCGAGATCTGTTTCATTTGGAGGTTTGTTCTCGTCCCCTCTTCGCAATTATACGTTCGAATATAAAATCGGTTTTTATTGTTATTCAGGGACAAGTAAATCTTCATTGTTTGGCTAAGTTTCTTCATTTTCATTGTTGAAACTCAAACCGATGCCAAATCAAAATCACACTTTAACAATTCACAAAATCCTAAACTAAAACTAAAACTTTATACGAAATTCTAAAAAAAAATCAGACACACACACACTCTAAATCAGATTACACGAATCCAGTCTCCGATTCTTCATCTCATTGTAGAAACTTTTTATTTGCATCTTAAATTGTTTAAAATCCTAGTTTACTTGGTGAATTTTTGAATGATTTGTTTATTGCGGCCCAAGCAATTCTTCCGACCTATATATGAGCGAGAAAACTTTTCGTTTATTTGCATTTTGCCCAAACGATTTCTTATTACTTAACTTATATAACATCTCTATTTTGCATTGCCAAAGTTTCTATATATGTATTATCGCATGTTGTTTGATTGATGCATTTATTGCGCAATGATGTTGGATTACATCCAAATAGTTGCTATTAATTTAACCAAAATATCCATCCAATAAAATGCATGTCTTTAACCCATTTTCTCTTTTATCGCGACCAAAAAACATACTGACACTTTTAAGACGATTCGTTGGGGTTTTTTTTTGGTGTGAGCGCACGGTCACACATCAAATTGTTGAAGTGCAATTTGATGCAGCACAATGTGTTGAGCACATTTCATCCGATGGTACAAAATGAATAAATCGGAGTATTTTGCAACTTTGTTTCATTGGGAAATTTACGCAACGATCAATATGGGATGCTGTGTGCCAAATGTTCAATAGGAAAATCACTCGTTGAGAGCATAAAATTACGAGACGACAATAAATTCAATTGTCAATCCTTCAGATCACCTTCTGTGTTTACATGAAATAGATACTCTATGATGTTGAAATTACCACTAATGGCTGTAATTTTCTTTTTATCGAAAACATTCGACTGATATTTATGTGCAAGCACACAAACGAAATGAGAGAAAAAAAATGTGTGTTTTTTTTTCTCTTGGTTTGGCCTGTCATTCATTTTCAACGCTTCGATCCACATCAATACATTTTATGGCTTGTTTTGATGTTAACAAACAATGAAAATTGGGTAAAACATTGAAATAGACTTACCTGCCGTTCGAATGGCGTCATCGGCATTTTTTTTTCTTTTCAAAAAGAAGTTTCATTATTCCCATCGATGGCATCGATCTGATCGGTTCAAAAGCTCCCTAGGTCACACACACTCAATATCCAGATTTGGTTGATGTTCACTCTTTCCACCGTTCACACACGTATTGCACACACATTCGAACATTTTTCAATACACTTCTTCTTTTTTTCTTTTTCTTTTTCTTTTGCTATTTTGCTCTTTTTCTTTTGTTTCTTTTTGTAGAATGTTCGATTTTCACTAAACACATCGCTTGAACTGTACCACTAAATTGACACCCAATAAACACACTTTGAAGTCGCATTTTTGCAATTGCAATTTGAATTCGATGCAGTGTAACTTTTATTGGGAGCACTTACACGGATTCAGTATTCTGTACAAGTACGGGTTTATCATCAACAACGAAAAGAAACAAAATTACCTGAAATGAGATCAAAAGGAGAAAATGACATGATGAGAACAATAATCGTCAGTAGTTTTTGAAAAATGATTTTATGGCTGTAGTATTTGTCGTTGACATCATCAATACAGAGAATTACAATGAAATTGTTCAAGACTCAATAATTTCATCGAAGGGGCGACAAGGGACGCTGCTAAAATGATTTAAATCTGAATCAATCAATTCGTGGCTTGAATATTTTGCATTCATTGTTCGAAAATAGTAAAATGAGCGCGTGTTCAGCTACGGAAATCATTGGATCAGTAATTTTTTGTTGAATAAAAAGCAGTAATTTTTGCATATGATTCGAATATATACACAAATGTTATCATTCATTTTTCTTCTCTACCTTTCTCCAACTCAATATTAAATGTATATTTTTATTATTTTCAATGTGGGATTGAGTGTTTGAAAGCAGTGAAGGTCAACAAAAAATAAAAATAAACATGCCAATAAGAGAAGTATAGAGATGTAAATGCTATTTCTTCGTCATAATATTTATATTCTCTCTGGTGGATTCGTTGAAGTGGTTGCTGTGTTGGTTGTTTGGTTGGTTGGCCTGGCTGGATGCTGAACAGAAAATCGTATCACATTCAATGTGTAATAAAATAAATGCAGCGTAAGCGTGCCATGATACTGACTGAAAGAATGAATGAATGCGCGAACGAGACAACACATGAATAAAACTGTAAACAGAAAAAAGAAATGCGAAAAATGTCACAACAATAGATTGCGATTGAAAAGCAGCTTATGGAATGGAAAGTATGCAGAAAATGGTGAAAATATTCAGGACGTTTTCGTTTGGAAAATCGAAAAATATTTCAAGAGACGCACATTAGATATGCCACGAAGAGATCATAAATGAGAGAGACAGAAAGAGAGAGAGAGAGAGAGAGAGAGAGAGAAAAAACGGAACCGTATATATTTGGCGTTGGATTTGTGGTGAAGCTTTGAGCTTCAAGAAAGTCAAAGTGAAAGCATGATTCTGGGCGTTGTTTCGCCATTTCTAACTGTATTGTTGTCATACGATCTCCTTTTTCGCTGGTTTTCTTCAACGATAGACAAATAAATAAGAACGGCACCAAACACCAAAGCCAATGCCATCGAATATATACATTTTTCTTATTTCGTTAAGTTCGTGCCCGTTGTTGGGTGCTGGTTGTTGTTGTTGTTTTTTTTATCATTGAAACGCACCTAATACAACAGCACATCTATTATCAGCATGAGAATAGCAAACACGAAGAAGCATTTACAATAGACAAAAACCAAACTTACTCATCTCCCAAACTTGAAACTCCATTTCGAATGCTCAATCGCATGCAAGAGAACGTTTTTATCAACAGAAGAAGAAAAAAAAACCTCAAACCGAAGAAAATTCTTAAAGTATTCGTTGAGTTTCAGCTGGAATCAGAAATAAAATGGGAAGGCAAAAATGCGCGCGCGAGTTCTTTCAGAAAACGAGATGGCCGAGATAGAAAACGAAAATTGTTCGTATATTTCGAACAGACAAAACACGAATAAAAGAAGTCCATTAAAATGCTATAAAAAATTTTATGATCCAACGAATCTGTTTTAATAGGATCGCGTGTGTATGGTATGGCTCTTATGGTCGTGCGCGTATTGGAATGCCTTTTTTTGTATCTCTCTCTCTCTCTCTCTCTCATCATCGTTGCCGTTGTCTTCGTCTTTTTGTTTTTGCTGCGGTGTTCTGTCGTGAAATGTGTATATGTACTTCGTACAGAGGCAAAAGCGTATATATTTTCCTCGTTTGCACACTTCTCGGATGTAAATGTGCACATCGTAAAACTCAGAAAGAAAATGGCCCAACTATAGACCCCAAGAAATCGGTGGAAATGAATTGATGAAAATGGGCGGCTAAAGCCTGAATTCAATGCCCACAAAATATTTGCTAATTACATACGGGGACCAAAGTGTGTAACCATTCAAGCGGAATGCAAAAAAAATTCCTATATCGTATCGACTGGTTCAGTGCTTGAACTGTGCAGTGTGCACAGTCCAAATGACCGATCTCTCTGCCGATTCGTCAAATGCTGTGACAAAATGCCAAAAGTCACGTACAATTTTGTTTCTTTAATTTGATTAGAAATGAATGTTAATAGCTTCAAATTAAAATTATTGGCACAATGTTTACTCTCGCTGAGGCTCACACAGCCGAAGCCAACTAAATAACCGAGTAACTGACACTTGAACTTTTTTTTCATTTCGTTTTCTTTTTACTCCATACATTTTCATTCATATTTCAACACACATGCGATACAGACATCAAATAACTTAAAAATGAGTAAATTTTATGGATGGATCATTAGGAAGATTTATTGTTAATCAAGCGGGCAATAAAAAAAAATGTGTGCATGAGTATTTCAGCATATATACAATGAAATCGATTTCATTCATCTCGTTTGTTCGTGCTTTTTTGTGCCTTAGTATCTCCAATACAAAAGTCCTCTAATGCTTTTTATAGCATTTTAGTTGGGGATTTTGTAATAAAAATTAACCGCAAATGATCCATCACTTGAAGAAGCAAAAACCAGCGAAAAAAAACCACCGAAATTCATTTACAAATGCAAAAATTTCAAATCCAAACCAGATTCTATTGTATGTTGAAGAGCAATTTATTGATGACTAGCGAGGGAGAGATAGACAACGCCATCTATTATCTACCTGCTGAACTTTTCACAACAATAAGGTATTTGGAAGCTATTGTTTTCGAAACTGCAGTCGGTAAGGGTTGCAAACAGAGTACATGCACGCACACACACAACCACACCGATAGAGAGAGAGACGCATCTCCGCCAAGGGTTGTACGAGAAAAGTGAACGCAAGCACAGCTCTTGATGCTCTGTGTGTACTGAGTCATTCAATGCTTTGGTTTATGGTGAGAGAACGTTTGCTCAGCGTATGCTTTGCGGCGCGCTTTTCGAATCAATGAAATGGAAACGACGAGATAGAGACTGTGAAGGCAAGAGACAAAAAAATCGCACCATCAAGCAAAAATATACATATGACAATATAAATTTAAAGCGTTACCGTGATTCAGTGAATCACCAAAACGACTTGTGACGGCCGAATAATCACCCGATAGAGAGACACCACGCTCAGTATACATCAAACCAACAGCAACAACAACAAAAAACAACCTAACGACAGACACTTTAATTTTATAGTCAATAAATGAACATTTATTACCACAACAAATAATAAATGTGTGGCCCGAATGAAAAAAAAGAGTTTATTGCAATTAAAGTGTTTGATTACAATAAAATGCGGTCGTAGTAACCAAACTTGTACGTCACATGGAAGAGTTTAGATTTTTTTTCGGTGATATGAATTCATTTTTCTCATTCATTTTCAGTTTACTCCTCGATTTCATTGTGTGCTCTTTTTTTTATTATTTATTGTTTGATATTTTTGTGTGTTAATAGTTGAGAAAAAATGCGGCATTTTTCGACTTTATTAATGGTTTTGTTTATGCTTTTAATCTCATAAAACTGGCTATTTTGTTGGGTTCATTTGAATTGAAACCCCTGACACACAAGATCATAGACAGACAATCATTGACGATAATTCAATTTTTTTGTTTCGGAAGATGTTCAAGTTCATTGTAAATATATGACTGACACACAATGACAGCGCTTTAATCATAACGGGAAGATGAGAAAAAAAACAATCATATAAAAATGTTACTTAAAATTGATGTCAAAGACCATTAACCGTCCAGTTTGATGTCTATTGACCATTACATCTGCTATTTAGCCATAAAAATACGTCGTTTTTACGGTAATTAACATATAATTATAACACAAATGAATTTCAAACCAATAAACCGCTTTTTTTTGGCGCAATTTGAAATTCTGGTCAAGTAGCTTTTGTTTTTAATTGTTTGACTTGATCGGTTGATTAGGCTTCTAAATGTTTAATTTCATCGAGATTAAGAACAACGACAAAAAATACATCGAAAATGGAACTTAGCTTTAAATCGAATTCATTTAAACAAAAAAAAACATCTCCATTGAGATGCAATGTCACAGAGACTTCATTTTAGACGCAACAAAAGCGCATTTTAACTTGCTCATTTAGAATCTCAATTACAGCGACACAAACGCTGCTGTGTGCATTTAAATTGCTCGCTTTCAGCATTATTGTGTATATTTATTAAAAAAAAAAAATAGAACCAAACGAAAGAAAAAAAATGCGACTAAAAAAAATATGGAATTTTACACGCTTGTGAATCGTATTGTGATCGAAGGGCGGTTGAATGAATTTTCGAAGCATCTCACGTACAAGCAATCAACATAACAAAAGCAACAAACACAAAGTCGTCACTCGAATCGATAAAATACACCAAGCAGAATGGTGCATATCACAAACAGCGCCACACAAAAATCGAACTGAATTCGCGCCAAACTAAAGGCGTTTAGAGAAAATGAATAAACTACGAATGAAAACACGTCGAATGCTAACGAATCGGTGATCAGTTTGTTGTTGTTACTGTTTTTTTTCTCCAAAGATTTTAACGTGTTTTTGTCATTGTTTGCTTTAGTCGCGTAATCACTAAAGAAAAGTGTGTGTTGGTTTTTCTCGAGATTATATTTTTTTTTTATTTTTTTCGTGTTTCGAGTAAAAAGAGCACAAAATAAGTTGTTGAACGAGATGACGGCATCGAATGAAAACAAGTTTTCAGCGCACCAATAGCGGCTCATTCGCGCTCATATGCTACAGCAACAAAGTGAGTGAAAGGTGAATGTATTATCGGTATTACTTTGATACATTGTGATTATAAGCCATCGAAATATCAGTGACATTACGTTGTGTCGCTGTGCACATGGGATGGCATTGTCATAATACCATTGTGTTTATATGAGTTTAAGCATATCATTAACCATTTTTAAAGGTATGGAAAATATTTCTGTCACGCAATAGAATTGAAATGAGTGTGTGAGCAAACGCTGCACATAGCACAAAGTGCCTATGTTGCGATTGGATATTATGCTTTGGCCATTAAATTACCATTATGCATTACTGAAAATTGGCGTAAATGCAACATTATTGCAGTTTTGGTACCGATGTATGACGGTGCTCAACCCTTCCATTTCCCTTAAAAAACCGATTTCATACATGTGGCAACCCATTAAATCGTAAAATCTTAAATGGTTTACATTAAGATTACTTCAATTAAAATGTTTCCATTTCAATGGAGCATTGCCGATATGCGATATAAAAGATAATTTACAGGTGACATGTAAGGAAATTACTGGAATTTATCAATAGGCAGAGCCATTGCAGTACCATGAATTGGCATTCATGAATGTCAGTGCTCCAGAGTAAAGCCACCATATCACTAAATTATGGTGTTCTTTGCACATTTTTTTTTTTGTTCGGTATTTTTCTTTTCTTTGCCGGCATCAGCTTCAAGATTCATGCAATTATTTAAAATGAACAAAAGAAGCGCCTGAAAATGGTGCTCGAATCTAAAGCACCCAAATGATTTTGAAATTCCCAGAAGTCTTCTTCGGTAGAAGAACACAAAAATTTAATAAATTATTTCGGAGGATTTAATTCTTTTCGAAATGCGTTTCTTTATGTAAATTTAACCAACATTGCCTTTTGATATGACATTCCGTAACATACAAGCGAAATTCTTGTTTTTATGCGCTATTCCACTCTTCTACTCTGTTTCCTCACTCTATTCCATCGTTTTTCCCATCCGCAATGTATGCGACATGCATTCGCTTGCGAGCGCGCGCGCGCTCTCTTTCTCTCTCTCCTCACCTCACCTCAACCACGCTATGTACGGAGAGTGATGCCATTGGTGTGAATGCGGTATGCGTATGATATGCGTAGTAAATACATGGAGTGCAGCCATAATGGAAATTCATTTAAATACAAATATGGCAGATCAACAAAAACAAGTTTCCATTGAACGAGCGCGACACGATGCAATAGAATCAGAATGAACGCATTTGACACTCACATATGGCTGCAATCCAGTTACCACCTTTGTTTGGAACCGAAAATTTATAGCCCAAAAAAAAACAGAAGAAAATATTGAATCAAATGAACATTTGAAATAAAGGAAAAGAAAAGAAATGTAATGGATTTGGTAATTTGACAAGGAAAATATTTTATGCCAATTTTCGGTATGAAAACACATTTTGACTTTTTTTTTCTCTTCACCGATGGATTTCGACGAATTCAAACAACGGGATTAATCAAATGCATTGTTTTTCATATCATAATTCACGGCTGATTTAAAAAACAAGTCATTTAAAAAGTCCATTTTCTAATAAAATTTGAACTACCAAAAAGAAATGTATAAATCTGTTGCAAATGCGAAACGTTAACTGCCAAAATAGATAAAAGAAAGTTGCAAACAAGAAACGCCCATAAAGTCACATTTCTTTGCCAACAATGGAGTTTTCTTTCTTGAGTTTCGTTTCGTTTTTGTGTGTGTTTTGTTTGAAGCAACCCTTCTCAAAACGAAATTGATAAACCGAAAAGGGAATTTCACCTTTGCTTCTTTTTTTTGTGTTTCGAAAAAGTAAAATTACTTCTTTGCATTCGAAATGCCATCACATATTATGTTCAAGGTCATAATGGTTATACAATTTATATTGCTTTGCCAAACTATGTTTGCCATTTGGTTGTTGTCTTTTTTATGTCTACCTAAAATGCATTCCAAGTGAAAATCAATTGAAATGGCATATTTTTGTGTTTGAATTGAAAAAACCAGCATCAGGAAAGGCAATGCATTGAAAAATTGTTGCTTGATTTTCACTTTCTTTGCATTGTCTGATGTAAGTGACAGTAAAACGGTTATAGCATTTCTTGGAAAATGACATGCAATTGCTAAAAGGGTGAAACAGTGTTCAACTGAACAACTTCAAGGCAAGTTAAACAGAAGTCATAAATAAATGTGTATGGGTTTTGTTGTCAACATTCGCCTCACATATTGTCACTTAGTTGATTTGAGACACACAGCACACGATGACCAAAGTTGATCAATGCACACATCAAATCTGAGTTATGTTTGTCGTTGCACATAGTCCTCATGCAAGCGAACACATGGCTTAACGATTAGCATAAAATTGTTCATGTCAACCCGTTCGGCTTAACCGAAAGTCTTTTCAATCGATTTTTTCAATAAGACAACAACCAAATTGGCAAACATATGGGATTTGTAGGCACACAAAAAAATAAATCTGGCAAAACTGAGATTTTGCAAACATTGACAAATGTTTTCATACAGTGACACTAATCGGGTGTTATTTTTGCGAAAAAAAAAGAAATGTTGCAACTGTAACGTAAACAATGGAAACGGTCAGCGGAACGAACATTTGTCACGAAATGCTGTTTCAAACAAACGAGGCCAACAAGAAAGTGTTACATTCGGAAGCCAAATATAAAGCAAAACTACTCGAATGTAGAATTTGTGTTCTTTTATCACCGTAAATCGTCTTTGTTTTGTTTCAAGTATTTTGAATTTTATTTCGACGAGAAAAGGCAAAAATTCCATTATAAAGACCGCCTCATTTAGCGGTATTACAATTTGTCCGATGCCTTTTCTTCTAATCACGCTCGGGCAACATCTGCGCAACTTTTGTTCACACAACAATTATTTAGCGTTTTCTTAAGGGAATGAGAGAAAAGAGAACAACAAAAAAAGATTGTAGCAACGAACAAATAAATGCGACCTAATCAACGCCTCACGTCGTAAAGAGCACGTTTTGATAAACACTATTTGCGATATGGCACAATGAGAAAACTCCAAACATTATTTGGCTCGGACAGAAGGGCAGTTGAGACAGACAAAAAGAAAAAAAAATACACTCCAAACATTTGTGGAACGTTTCACAGTGTAATTTTTTTGGTGCATAGCGTCCATAATCCACGTGTACTGTAAATGGAAAACAAAAAAAGATCTTTGTTCGGGTCGTTTGTATTCGGGTTTTGGGGATGGTGAGTGCGAGAGTGCGAGTATAATCTAAGCTTGGGATAAAGTTAAACAAGATGAAATGAGAAGCAGAGACCTGATTGGTGCACTGACTTGTCTATCATTTACCCGAAAATTGAGTTAATTTTATTAATTTCGAAAAAGTTTTCTCATTTCAACCGCACACCACCAAAATGCGACGAACGACAACAACAATGCCTTAATATGGACACCACAACAACAACAATAAACAATGGCACAAAAAACTGAAACTGAAATGTCGTACGATTTTCATCGTTAGATTAGATGCCAACCACTGTAGACGACAGCCAGAATGGTCAGAACGTTGAATTCATTATTTCTGTATTAATATATATTGCAGTACAATAAATGTTTGGAGAAAGCGTTACTGTCGCACGTCGCACATCGCACATACAGAAAATTGACTCACAGTCAGCGCATAACAGTTGTCCTCGAATGGATATCCGTCCAAAAACAAGCAAATTACTTCCTTCTGAAACAAATTTCTTTCATCGTCTTCTTCTTCTTTGCCACTTTTTTTTTATTAATCAAATGGAACCCAATTTCAACACGAACATGAACAAAATTCACTTTGCTCAAAGATTGCTTACGATGATATCAACCAGTTTGACTTCTACTGCACAAAGAATATGACAACTAAATGATTCGATGCCACTATCACCTGTTTGAGAAAGGAAATAACACGAGAGAAAAAATGATGTTTAATGTTTACGACTCGTAAAATGACACACTACCAGGCAAAATCGTTAACCAATCGTTTTCAAGCAATGTTATTGCTTGTTGAAGATGTGATAAAGTTATAAAATGGTAATTTTTGTTCATCAAAATCATTGAAAATGGTGAAATCGTCTCTTCATTTTGCCATTTTTATTGGCTTTTCTATTATCTTTAAGATAGACGATAATTTGCTTACTAAAATAATCATTCAAAAGCAAATTTTCTGTGGTATCGATATCAAATCTTCATGTTTAAAAAAAAAAACAAAACTGTAAAAATGTCACATCGTTCGTTGTTGTGCCGTTTGCCGTTTGCCGTTCGCCTTAATTTCAATTGCAAAATATTTTTTAATAAATATACATCATATTCCGTTCTGTGTGATCTTGTTCGTACAAATTCCATTAAAGAGTCAATTTTCAATTTTTGGTCAATGAAATAACAGCGTGACAATGTAATTAATATTTTTATGAGTTGCTTTTTTCGTGTGTGTGAGTGTTTTAAATTCCTTCTTTTTTCCTCGGTGTTTGCCTTTAACGCTCTATGTGGCGGCTGGTAGTTTTTATGACATTTAGTTAATAAATATCGGTCGGTTTTACGAGCGATTGCTTATAGCAAAACAAGAGAAATAAGATGAAAAAAAAGGGAGCTTTAGTTCGAATTTAAATGAGAGACGCACATAAAAATGTTAACTGTGGCACACACAAAAACGATAGTGGCCAAGTGCCGCTTGAAACGGAATGATACAATAAATTGGCTTGTAGAAATGTGTATGATGAAGTTTTAGTTTCTTTTTAAAATCATTAACACTTATTTATTCGATTTTGACTGTTGAAATTCTATGAGACTGTTTTGTGAACTCTTTTAAGTGCAGTGTATAAAAATGAAACAGCTATAAAATCGAGGGAAAAGAAATCGTTTTATATTTGGAGCATGTTTCCTTTTGCATTTGCGCTATTTCAGTGTGGGTTTTTCTTGTGAAAAATTCAATTGAAATTTTGACGTCTCCACGGAATTCTGTGGCAAATAGCAGCGCCTTTGTTCTTCGTTTTATTGGATTTGGTGTTTTTTTGTTTTGGCGTACATGAAAATTTCGTTTCCTGTTGGCGTTCGGCTGAATGGATTTGAGGAAACGGGGTTAAATGAGATTCACATGCCACTGGCAAATGGCAATCGATTACAGCATTCAGGGAGACTGGGAATAGCCAATGGTTGCATCAACCATTCCCATGAGATTGCGTCAGCTATTCGAAGCAGCTTGTTAACAATCCGTTAAACATTGCTTTAGCTCGTTCATGGTTTTACTTAACCAATAACAGCATCAAATAGTGAACAGATCCTTTTTACCATCGCCAAAAATTGTACAAGCGCCAAAATTGGGCGAAAAACGTGTTACTTTTTTCGTTCCATGACTTGTTTAATAATGGATCCATTCATCTGGCACATATAAATACATTAATGCAAATCGGTCGTTGTTTTTGGCCAATGTAATTTCGCGCGCTTTCACCCATCAGCACTCAGCTCGCGTTCACATCGTGTCTTATTTTCCATTTTTTTTTTTGTTTTGTCCCATCTTTCGTTTTTCGCCGCACAAATTTTATTCAAACAAACAAATTTCGAATGCAGAAATTTTCTCGATTCAAAATTCTTATCGCTTGGAATAACAAAAAGGCGAAGTGAATGTTTATCAACTTGGAATAGCGCATCTTTATCCGAAAATTCGGTAACGATGCCCGTCATTCAAGTGTGTGTGTGTGTGTGTGTGTTTGTGTTCGCCTGTTTATTCATTTTGTGTGTTGTTTTGATCGTGCACAGGAATATTTGGTGAAATAAAAAGAGAAAAAATAAAGAAACAGGAAAGCAAATAAGCGACAGCAGCAGTCGTGCAAAAGCAAGGCAACATTTACGAAGAAAACCATTCCATGCTCTTTTTTATGCTGTTTATTAATGCACTTTGTGTTGTTTGCGCTACAATAAATTCAAGTAAAAATGGCTGTTTCTCCGATTATACGAGAAATGAAACATTTTTCCTTCTTTGCCAATTTTTGTTTTGTTTTTTGTTTTCTTTTTTACATCTTTGCTCTTTCTTCGTTGCGTCGAGTTTTTGGGATGGAAACATCGAGCCAGAGAGAGTGAGAAAGAGAGTGTTTGTGTGTGTATAATATCAATGGCAAGCTAAAATCCATTCACGTAGGATGCGATGAAGAAAATTATGCACACCAGACATAACCAAGCAACCAACCAACCAACCAAACCCCCAACAACAGAAAGTTTTATTTTTATCCGTGCTAATTTACAGAACGGCGCGTTGTTGGGTTCTGCATTGGAATAACAGAATTTAGCGGTAAAACCATGTGGATCCAAAAGAGCACCAACAAAACAAAAAGGCAAAAGAATCTGCGCCTCAATTCGCTTTACGAAGAGAGATTTTTTTTTGCGGGGAATTTCTTGTTACAGCATTTCTTTAATACATGAACAGTGTCGTTCATATTTTTACTTTCACAAAGAAAGCCAAATGACTTTAATATGGATACAAAGCAACACAATTATCTCGCATGGTTTTCAATTTCAACGGGTTTTTTTTTCTTTCTTTTTCGGGTAAATATTTTGCTTTAATTAAATACATTGTTCGAAATCTGGGCGCATATCGAATTTTCGGTTATATTTTATGGGTGCATTTCATTTTTTTTCCTTGCTTGATTACTTCAATTTGCAACGCATCAAAACTCAAAACTTTCAATATTGAAGAATCGTCGACACAATTCCCGAGTATATTTTATTGAAATTCCACAGCCACATCCATATTACCATAATATCAAATTTCAAGCTTTTATGCATATGGAATGACACATATATTTTTGTGTTAAATTAAAATTCATAAATTGAATCATGAAAGTCATCTGTTGATTAGCATTAATTTGCGAATTGGAGTTATTAGTTTCAATTTAAGACCATTCCGATTATGTCATTTTCAGTCGTTTTAATGGCTATTCAAATAAAGTTACAATCACAATATTCGACACGTCGTCTCACGACATGTGTGGCTAATGACCTTTGTTTGGATTTAAATTTCTTGCTCATTCGGTTGCTCTTACTCAGCTTCAAACGCATACCAGCACTCACCTCCCACACCAAACAGTTGAGAGAAGAAATATTATTCACTAAGCATCGACACACAAAGCCTCATTTTTCGAATGATTCGGGCCCAATCACATATGAAACAATTAATTTTAATTTTTGTTTATTAGCAATACGCGCTTCCTCATATGAACATATGTGTGCTTCGGGGGCCATATTCACAATCAAGTAATAAAGAACCATTTTTGAGCTTGGATTTTATCCAATAAAATTATGACAACTTGGTCAAAAGTATTCCAACAAATATTAAATTATATACCGAAAATATGAAATAGCTTTTAAGTGTTTCGTTCGAGTTTTATAACAAGATTGAAAATTATGATTTATAAATGAGAGTTTATTTATTGGCCTGAGTTACATGGCTACACAGACTGTTCAACAGTCACTGCTGTATCGTTTACGTTTGACATGTCTCCAGAGAAATGGAAGAGTTGGATGTTTTGGAAAAAGAAAATATATGGATTTGACAAACCAAATTGACCTTCACAAGCAGGTTGAAAAGCTCAACACTTTTCTATATTTATCAATAGATTGTTTCTTATCCATTCAAAAAGACAGGGTCATAAAAATTACATAAATCTAAATTTTACAAGCCAAAAAAAAAACTTGCACATATCTATTTCAATGCAAAAGCAATGCATTCTTTTTGTTTTTCTTAAGAAAGCCATTAAAAAAATGTTTCAAGAAAGTGAAATTGAAAGAATTCCATTGCGTGTCGTCATATTGCACAGATTTCGTCATGTGAATGAATAGAATTACGAAACATGTTTCCTTGAGCACAGGATCTTTCAAAAGGGTTAATAGGAAAAAAAGAATCCTTTTACTTAATGGTGTTTAAGGCCTTACGTGAAAAGTGCAATAAATGACTTTTCTCTCTCGTTAATAAACACAAAAAAACAAGGCAAATAACAACGGGAACGAATTTTGAAAAGGTACACCGCAGTGAACCTGAGAGGTGGAAATAGCACACTGTGTAAACCAGCCAACAGGCAAAACGACTCAAATGAAATGAAATGAAAAAAAATGCAAACATTAACCATAAAATGGTTGGAAAGTCATAAAGTAATTTACCTTGCCCATAAACTATGGTAACTACAACAGCCGAAAAAGTCAATAAACCGATACTTCGGTTTTGGTGTATGAGCTTGTATCGTGTAAAGGTGAAATATACACACAACAAGACAGAGCAAGAGATACGACGAAAGACACAGAGAAAAAAAAAATGTGTAGCTGAAACTCACACAGAAACATTTAGCAAAAATGATGGCCAAATGCTAAGGAATGGCATCGAAGCTGCCGTAGCAAACCAAGCAAGAGTATTACACCCAAACCGAAAATCTTCAAGTTTCGATAATCACACGTATAATATATTTTGGAACGTAAATGCTCATAAAATTGTAGAATTTGTGTGCATTGTCAATGTAATGGTAAAATTTATATACACACCGACAAAATGAAACGGAAAAGTAAAGGAAGAAAAAAAAACACACACACACAAAATGCTAACCAAACGTTATCTCATAGACCGTATATTGGAAGGCGCAAGACACAGCGCACAAGCGACACGAATATTCGAATATATCGTAAACAATTAGTTTTAAGCGTGTACGAGAACATACGTTCGATACAATTGAGTCGAGGGTTATTAAACAAAGTAGTTTCAGTTATCTTTATGGCGGTAAAATTACGTATATTGCGCAAAGTATTGCTTTTACTCGCATGCAAAAATTGCGACAATCGTCATCGACAACAACGACAACGATGTTTGGAAAAGAAGTATTTCGACGTTAATCTGGTTAATATTACCTTTCTCAAAGTGAAAAATCCATTGGGTGACATTTTAAGGTTTTCTTTGCCAATGTCCAATTTTTTGTGCCATTCCAAATGGCCAATTAAAAAGATTACGCACCAAAATGGGATTGAATTGGTTCAACACAAAGTAAACAAAAAATAAACAAAGACATGGAGAAGCACCGAATGTCTTTTATTCTAAATTTTTGTTGTTGTTGTTGTTGTTGCAAATATCAAAAAGATAACAACAGATAAAACTAAGTGATTTAAAGCCAATTTCAATTTAACAAAATTAAAACAATCGTATGGTTGTGAGTTATTTTTAGCCCTTATTTATTGAAAAGCGATGCATTGAATTGACAATTGCATCATTGCCAGTTATTCTTCAATTTTTAATTTCAATTGCAACGATGAAATCGATGTTTAGCAATTGAACGAATCTTATTTCTCATCAGAGTCAACGGAATTTGCTAGCAACAAAAAAAACGAAACAAATTACTGTGCAAATTGTGTCGATTGGGCGTATTTGTATCTGTTTCGTATGTGTGTGTGAATATATCTGTTTCTCTGAATGTTGCTGCTGTTGTTTGTTGTTGGTTTTTTTTGACAATGCAAAAATCGCAATGTAGCAAAATTCCGTCTGAAGCACGTCTATTGTCAGATAAAATACGATTTAATCTGGTTAAACCTGATCCGTTTACCTTTTTCATAGAGTTTCATTAAATTTTTGTGTGCTTTGTGTGGAAAAAGAAACCGAAGGTAATGTCGTCGTATTCCGTAAATTACAATAAGTTATAGATACACGCCACTCCTCAGATATTGGCAGCAGCAGCACAGCCAACACACAGCGCAGCTAAGAAATGCCATTTGATACACTGAGCTTATGAGTGTGTATACGGAATTCAGTTTATTTTCTCGTTTTCGTGAAATAATCCGAAGCCATTTTGGTTGCGCAGCTATTGTTATAGATGAAGAAAAAAAATAATAATATTATATATATATATATCAATTTGTCAACCAAAATAATTGCCAACGATATTCAAGCTATGAGCGGATAACTGTCGTTTGTATGCGTTCATCGTTTGGCTGTTCCGTTGTTCTCATTCTCGAGTCTTATTCATAATAATCAGACCCGGTGAAAATACAATGGGAAATTTGGCTTGAGCAACAAAAGGGACAGAAAAACAAGAAAAATCATTCAAAGTTCATGGCTTCATCGAAACAATACGAAAATCCCAAAATATTTTGACTACGTCATGCCCTTACCGCGAGCTTATGCCACTATCTGTCTCGCTCGCTCGCGCGCACAATATTCACTCGGATACATTTTAAATAACGTTCTTGTGGTTTGTTGTCGAATCGCTTAAACGCATTTACCATGGCTGTGCTCAAATTATAACAGGTTTTCCAATTATCTTCATGCTCAGCACCGTGTAACGGCCATTTTAAATCGCATATTTCACATCAAAATTCGAACAAAATGCAAATAAATACGGTAATAATTATGTGTGTGTTTCATTTCGATTAGACAGTATCAAACAGATAGTTTGCATGGATAAAAATCGATCACGAGCGATTTCTATCGTGTGCATGTGCCGAGCACATTGTCCTAAAATAGATTTACGATTCAAATGATAAAATATTATGTATATTCAACGGGGGGGAAACTGTCGGATTGTGGATTGTAAGCCAATAAATTCACATAACACTTGGGCCTGGAAACATGAGCGCATACGCAATACATTTCCATGCACGGACAATATCTGATGTCAAATCTAGAGATTTCCTTATGACAAACCAACAAAACCGACAAACGACAGCAATAAAGTCTCAATGTAACACAAAATTACTTAACATACACTTGGGCAAACGGCCCAAGAAGTCAGACACTTGAGTGCATGTGCATTGTTTGCTTGCATAAAGAAATACTTTTGCATATTGAGCTCACAAGTGATTTACTGTTGATCTAGGTTAATCATAACGTGTCAGCTCATTTTACCAATTATTCTAGTCAATTGAGTTTAAGCGATAAATGGCGGAAAATAAAACATGAAATTCAACGCTCATTTTACTCACAATCAACATGACGTTTCACGCGTTTTAAATGATAAAATTGCCGTGCTCATGCATAGTTCTACATTTTATTCCGAGATCCATTCTTTCTGTTGAAAATTTAAAGGAAAAAAAAAACCAAATTTAAATCGCTCTATAAAATGTCTATTTTTCTCTTTAGCTCTCAATGTCATTTACATTTTTCAAGCAAATGTTTCATTCAAACTTGGCATTCGTTTGAATTCTAGTTCGTTCAATGTGAAAAACGCACACACAAATCTTCCGTCGGTTAGTCAAATCGGTGGCTGAAATGAGCTTCTGAAACATTGTATTTTATGTTCGTTGTTTGTTCTTCTGCTTCCCAAACCATTTAAATGAATATATTTTTATTCATTTGAAGCACTTACATTTTCGTGCTTAGCGATTGTTTGATTTTGTGAATAGAAAAAAAAATGAAATTTTCGACACGAACATTTATTTAATAACCGCGTTTATTAGTAGCAAACTAAGGCAGAAATAGCAATCATTTTGTAGTGAGCGTAGGATAATGTGTGATCAAAATGCGTGGGGACCATTGACTTTTAACTATTTGCCGAAAGCCGAAATAACCATGTCAATCAATGTTTTTGAACAAACAAATCTACAACTGTCGAATGATACGTTTTTTTTCGGATTTTTATTTGTTTTTACCGTCAATCAAAATTGTCATCGCTTCAATTCATTCATCATTTTTATTGTCATTTTTTATCGAGCAAATCGTAATTCGTAAAATAATATTCAAATTGAAAATGAGAACGATGTCAAAAATCTGAAATATAAAATTCCATAGCGAATGCAAACTGTTTCAATTTCAATTGTTATTTTCAATTATTTGCGCTACACAATTTCAAAATTAATTGAATAGTGCATTTTGTTTATAAATTTGCCATTGTAGTGCATCAGTGTTTGTTTTGTCGACGATTTCATTAAATCGAGCAACGTATGTAAAATGAGCGATTATAATCTACGATTCTTAAAAAAAAAAAGAAGTTGTAGCTTGAAATTGGCCAATTTAAATTAATTGTAATGGCAAGCAATTTACATAAATACTAGCAGAAGAGACGGAAGCAGACAGAAATTTAATAAAAATAAAAATGAATTGAGCCACGCACTAAGCTGGAGCTCTCGTTTCAGGGCACCAAACTGAACACAAATGAAATAGAACCATCTCGTCAGCATTGAGCGAGCGAGAAAATAACAACAACAACAACAAAAAAACGCATCACCAAAAGCGCCCACTATTTTACACGCGTTACAATTGTGATTCTAGTAAAGACCTACGGCCTATTTCACATCGGTTCCCGTTGATAAAACATACCATGGTAATGACGCGAGCTCAGCCTATTTGGCAATTGATCGATATTTTTTTTACGATTATTTTATTTGTTTTGTTATAGTAAAAAACCAATTCCGCATGCAATAAATATCTCTTTTCTTTTTTCTCTCTCTCTCTCTCTCTCTCTCTCTCTTTTTCGACATCGGTTTTTATTAGTTTTCTTTTTTCCACACTGTTCCTGGGGACATCCGTATCCACATACCATTTTCCATTTAGGCTCGTTTTCATTTTGGTATTCATTATGGCATTTAAATATTGCCAATATTTTCAGGCTATTAATTTTTTTTTCTTCGTTCCTCTTTTTTTTCTCCGTGTGTGATGACTGCACACATTTTTCTCAATGAAAATGGTAACGTTTTGGGAAAAAATAACAAATGTGTGAGAGAAATGTTTTGGGTTTAAGAGTAAAAGATTATACTTGAAAAAAAGCACCTCGTCTATGTGGACAGTACAAGCGAAGAACGACGTCTATTGTATTATCACATTTGACATAGAAAACGAGTTTTAGTTCATGCATTCATTCATCTATTGCCATCTCCGTCACTCGAACATTTTCAATGCAGCTCCATCACCGAATAATGGCAGCTAAAAATGATACAGGCGCTTAAGGTGTACGCATACACACTTTATCTGCCATTATTCCCATTGTATTTGTCTATAGGCGAAAGCAAATGAAACCGAAAGAGAGAGAGAGAAAGCGAACGCTCTTACTGGGTTCGCATGTGTGTGCCGCAGTACAACACACAGCCAACAACTCAATTAACCACGCCCGAAATGTGCCATCAACTGCACATTTGGCAATAACACGCCCAACACATTCATTCCAATCCCATTTTGAAATGTCATTCGCATGCGATAGCCAAGACTCACTGAGCACACGCGTACCAAGCGAACGAGCGTACAAGCGAGTGAGCGAGTTAGTGAATGTATGAATTTGTTTGTTTGTTTTTTTGTTGTTGTTTCGGAATCGTGTAGCGTACAGCGGATACACGTCGTCAGATGTATGAATGTACATTTGGGTATAGTGCAATGCGGCAAACAGCAACAGCAGCAGCAGCAGTGACTACAGCAGCTACACGTTTTGTTTTGGCTGTTCTTAATGTTGGATTTAATTTTGATGTGGAATTTCGCACCATACCGAAAATTTCAAATTAGTTAAATTAGGTATCGAGCATTTGGAAATGGTTTTACTTGCTTTGTACCAAACACACACACACACACAGGGGGAGAGAGACCGTGTTCCGGGGCACAAGACGGTTCGAAATCCATTTTCATTTGCAGCAATTCTAATTATCAAGGAGTGTTTAATAGATGTGTTGTGTGCACATGCTGCAAACAATGGCTTTAGTCTGCCAGATATGTTTTACCCTTTTTTTCTCTCTCTCTCCATGCAATTCCTCGGGAAAATACTGCTTTCGAATGCATGAACGTTCTCGAATGCATAATTTTACGGAACAATCCGTTTTCATTTAAATGGAGCTTGTTATTTTTAAATACAGTTCTCGTTTCACTGTGAATAGCCGAAACGTGCTCATATTTATTATCAGTTTGTGTGCTGTTGTCGACTCTCACATATTGAAAGTTCAATGATAATCATGTGAGAGAGAAAGCGCTCCAAAAAATACTAAGCCATCGTCATAGGGCCATCGTGTACGAGCATTTGTGTGTCTCTCTTTCTTGGTGTGTGTGTTGTGTATGAATGAAATGCTGGATTTAAATTCAGCGCTTTGTCCAACATATAAGGAAATAATATATTGTTCAATAAAATAACGTTGGCATGGAACCACTGCTGCTGAACTAGAACCGAATCATGTGTCTATATCATAGACAATATTTGTCAATGTAATTGTAATTTTTCTCTCTCTCTCTCCATACAGAATTGTTCGCTAAATCCATGCCTATGTATGTGAATGTCTCCTTAAACGCCACCAAAACTCAACACACATTCTGAATCGAGCAGAACCAATATGTTTGATATTTCGCTTTGCTCGAACGATATCTCTCGTGTACGTACACAAAAATTGGTTCAAGTATACATTGGATCATGGAGATGGTGTCATGGTGTGTGTGTGTGTGTTCGCTGTTCGTATATGTGTATCGTTTCTATATTTTACAAAACGAATTGAACCATCTGCCACTTTCATGCGACTGATATATTCCATCGAATTCAGCTATGGAAGCATATAGCATGGTTACATGCGCACAATCGACCAAATGAATATCAAACCGTATAGTTTTTATGCCACACGAACACCATCTCGTGTATGTATTGGTCTAATAAACCGACATAAATGTATAGAAGAGAATAGAGACGAAAATCATTGCCCCGAAAAAATGATACGCAAATCTTATACCGAAAGCAAACGGGAAAAGTCGGTAAATTTTGTAAATGTACAAAACGCAGACCAGCGTCACGGCGCTCCTAATAAAATGGTATCAAAGCGTCGCAAAACGTTGATTCGAACACATCTATTGTGTTGGCGCGGTGGTGATTTTGCCCTTAGACGATTTTTATTCTGGTTAAACAACCCGAACCAACTTAAACTGGCTAACGAAATTTTAAACACTTTTTTTTTCGTACAACAACTTTTTGTTTTTAAAAATCATTCAGAGAATAAATCCAGAGAATTAAACTAGACATTTCATTCGAGTTGGCAGTTTTTTTTTCAATCGAAATTTTTTTCTTATAGTAAAAACAAGTTTGTGCGGTGTTCTTTTTTGTTGGAAGTGAATTTAAGTGATTTTGACCGAAATTGTTGGAAGATAATCAATTCAATGATTGAATTTTGATTTTTGGTTGAAATTGGGCGTTAACCGTAAGAATTTTCATGTATTTTCTTTGAAACATTTCCATTTACATAGCAAGTTGATTTTCAACACTTGGATGTAAAGTTGACACAGATACAGCAAACAATTACCACAAAAAAAGCGAATAACTTTTTAAAGCGATTAATAAAATACGAGGAAAATAAATAAGAATCATTGTGATTCGCTTTCGGTGGCTTGGTTTTGTTTTATTCAGTCAACTAGTTGGTTTCGTTAGTGCGACTAACGCCAACTTTAATTCGGAATATTTTACTCGTTTTGAATTTGACCTTAAATTTATCAATGTTATTTCAATTTATCACAATCAAACCGTTTGTCTGTTGATAAATCGGTACGATGTGTTTTTTTTTCTTGAGCATTCTTCACCAGAGCACAACTAATGTTGAATTTTATCACTATTACAACTCAGTCAGAATTTTTACTATTTGATTCAATTGAAGCGGCAAAAAAAACGGGTAAGACTTTGAAAAGATGGTAAATAGAGAGCAACAGAGTACTTACAATTGACACAAAACAACGTTGTCAACTCTACTGACATTGAGCTGTCACTCTTCGTCATCAAACAAATACATGTTTTGATGGAAAGCATTCACCGAAAAATGGCCGCATAGCAAACGTAGAAACTGAGAGAAAAAAACACGCAGAGAATGAGAGAGAGAGTGAGAGAGAGAGAGAGAGCAGACGTTCGTTTGACGAAACAATGTATCGAGAGTGTATGGCGTACACTCGAAGCACCAAAGCACAAGTAATTCATGCAGCTGACGAATGTGTGCTTGGTGTTCGCTTGTTCGTTCTCTTCACATACGAAATTGAAAAGAGATAGATGCTTGCCTTGCTCGCCTATACTCGGTTGCCAAACAAAACTACACGCCGTTCAAGACGCTACTTCACCGAGTTTTGCGTTTTCAACCAAACAAAATCACATCGAATCGTGCTGCAAACAAACGAGGCCTTAAATTGAGAGATACGAAAATCGAAATCAAAAGAGACGACACAAAAACAACGCACAGCCATGTCATTGGAAGAGAATAAAAAAAAACAATCGGTTGTGACTTTTTTTTTATAAATGTGAGTATACCATAGTTTTACGCTGCAATTTAAATGACTTTTATTTTTCTTTTAATTAAATTTTATGTTTGTTACGTGAACAACAACAAAACACTCAATTCGAAGCGCCTTACCATCCGATTTGACGCATGTTAACATTGAAATTGCATGTGAACTTGTTCGATTTTCATTAATAAAAGTTCGCATTAATTCCCATTTGTCCGTTTAATTTGTGCGCCTATTCATTTGTGGCAGTAGTCTGTCTATCGAATAAACATTAACGTTATCCACATCCAAATTTTGCGAAGCGTTAATTTCAACATAACTATTGTATGTAACACTATTGGTTTTTGTATCATAATAATTCACATCAAATTATCGTTTTCTGCACCCTCGGTTCACAGTCCAAAATCCACGGTATCAGCCATAGCAAATATTGTATGTATGTTTGCCGTGCGCTCAATATAATTTCATTTGAACGATATATGAGAGAAAAACCCACCGCAAATTCCATACAATTTATATTGCAGACAAACAACACACACACTCACACACAAACATTCGGGGCACAAGAACGAAAAATTGCGCTCAGCCGCTCTTAATATTCTCGTACGTTATTATTATATACATTCGGTGGTACAGGATATAATATTCAGTTCGGTGGGGTCATAAATGTCTGTGAAATATAATAACATCAAGTCATATACGAACACAATGAACGAGAAGAAGCAAAAGAAAAAAAAAATTGAAAATCGATATGCAGACAGAGAATACATTGAACCAACCGAAAATGGCAATAGAAGAGCGCATAAAATTTTCGAATTTTCAATGGTTGTTGTGTTGTGCGTTGTCGTTTCGGTTTTCGGCCAAACGCATACACGAAAATCATGTACATAAACATTAAACGATTATAGTAAATCGAGTTTGAAAACGGCGAAGGCCATTTTCCCTTGAATACACAGCATCATCGTTTGCGTTGTTGGCGCATTATAGCCAAACAAATGGCTTTTCTTTTCTCTGTTCACAAAACAAGTTCCACTCATTTATTCGAAATAGTTTACATTTCAACGAACTTTTTGAATTGGATTTTAACTTCTGTCAAACCAATCTGTAGAATCGAAATTTTAGCCGAAAACAGAAGCACCAAAATGGTGTTTTATTAAAGCATTGGCTAAAATTATTTAAAACAATGGCATTTTTTATTAGAACATGAGAATGGCACTCTGTCTGCAAAGTTTGCATACAAATGGGTTGTCATTGAACGTTGATTGGTGTATGTGTTAAGCTCATAAGACTAGAAAACTAATTGTTACTCATTACAAACTACCCCTTTCACTTGATTTGGACACACAATATTTATTTAACATGACATTTTCTGTGCATCCAAATAGCACTGCACTCTTTATTAATCCATTGAGAGCCGTAATCACGTTTACTGTGCAATTTCACCGGAAAACTTTCAATATTTCCTTTCGGGCGAACGATACAGCTCCAACGACAAATTTCCCTCAATATAAATTCATTTGTTACATACAAACCGTTTGCCAATTTTAAATATATACAGCATCCGTTGAAAATAAGATTTAAATTTTATTCGATACTCGAAGCTCTCTTGTTACCACTGGGGGTACCACGGATGCTGGATGTGAAACGGTTGTGCATCCAATACCTTGGTCCATTGTCAAAAGGTGGTAGACTCACACACAAATACACACACGACAGCGCGTTATGAGACGAGCTATCCAATTCACAATCTATTTATTATACATACAAATGCGTCTCATGTATGAATTTCAGAGAGCGAGAGATTTTTCTTTGCATATATGCAATGGTTTTGATCGTTTCAACTCAAATGATACGGTTACATCCGATGCGGTGCGGGGTTTGTTTTTTCTTCTTCTCTTTGCTGTGAGTGGTGTTGTAATTGTATGTGCCATTTGCACGTATCAAATATGCACTTGATTTCATTTTCTTTAAAATCATACGCCACCAGAGGAAAATAAATGAAATGTTGATAAATATCTGGAATGAATTCGGTTGCACATTTGGTGCTCGGTTGTAATTTTTTGTATTTGGATTTCGTTTTTTTTTCTTCTTTTGGATGATCTGATAAGGCTGTTTCATTGCATTGAAGACTATAGCTTGTAATTTGGACACTAAATGACTGTTTCTTTTTTTCATTTTCTTTTATTCATCAGGCATTCAACGAAAATTAAAAAAAAAAACAAATCACAATTTCTATGCAACGAAAATGAATGATGCAACTTAAATTCAGAGGAACGAACCAAAAAAAAAACATGAACAATTTGGGCAGAGATAACAGCGAAGCGGATTCTGTGGTTGATCAGAATCTTGAATTCCAATTTCCATATTCACGACTTGTTTTTCCAGAATCCATTGCGAATATTCAGCGGGGAGTTTCCATAGCGGTGATATCATGTCACTTCGTAAACGTATACTGAATGTATCCTGAGTGCTATCTATCCGGTATACCTTCAGTATACGTAACACGAGTTGACATCAAACTTCATGATGATCAAAAGCGATCCGGACCCCCGTGCACCTCATCAACCTCATCCATATTTAATCATTAACATTTCAAGGCTCATCAATCAATTCACACTTTGAACTCTTTTTTTTTCTTATAATTTTTTTTCTCTTTCTTCTTTAAAATTAGCAAAAAAATTCAATAAAATCATACAAAAGCTCAAAATGAATAAAAAATTATATGTTTTTTTTTCTAACTTTTATGACTCTAAAATAAAAAGCTCATAAATTACATTTTAAGGAATCACATAATTATAATAATTTAACACCTAAAGGTGAGTTTATTGAAGGCATGAGGATTTCAAAAAGCTGGAAAATCTAACATTAATTCAAAAAGGTCTTTTCATACTCCAATTGGAATAGAAATATGAATATGAACAAAAAGGTTAGTAAAGAGAAAAAAAACATTGGCTTCTCCATTTGACTGAGGACCTTTTGTGAAATCATGGTTGAAATGCATATGCACGGCAGTTCAACGCAATACCAAAAGCTACTTTGTACGAAAAGGTCGAACAAATGCGTTTGTAGTGTCGTTCACACCGCTTACACTTACACATGATGCGGCCGCCCTGCTAATCTTTATCAGGCCAAAATAATAAGAGGCAAACATTTACAATGAAACTGTTTTGCACTTTAAACGCACCGAATAGATGATGAAATTAACATGAAATGCGTTTTGATTTACATAAAATCAAAACAAAACTTTATCATGAGAAAAGCAATAAAATTAGAGTCTCGTCTGCTGCTGGTACTCAAGGCATTTTGGTTTGGTGTTTATTCATTCGTTGACGAGAAAATGAAGAAACAACAAGGAAAAACAACTCTTCGCTAATCTAAATTTAAACTACAGCGTTAATGTCTGTTATATCGTATTTTAATATATCGCACTGGAAATCTGATTGAAGCAGACAATCAAACAGACGTAGCTTGCATACCAAATAGCCATAGCGCAAAAAACAAACTACGCTGAATAACCCAATAAAAATTTTCTTAATGATCGTCTGCACTTCTCTTTCTCTCACTTTGATTTTATGATTTTGGTGTTGACTTTAGTGGACATTGAATCATTTTGAAGTGCAATTTATACGCTTTCATGACAGCATTTATGTTCATCTGTTTGTGTTTTTGAAAATGGTTTACAGACTTCCTTCAACAAACATTATTTGAATAAATTCTAGGTTATTAAGAGGTAAGTGAGTAAGTGTAATTCATTCATTCATTCATGACGATCATTTGTCTTCTATGGAGCATTTTTGGCTGGCAATGTTTACAGAATTTCAATTAAAAATTACAAAAATAGTAAAATTCCATTTGGCATATGACTTCAGCATAAAAGCAGAAGTGATTGTTTGCTGTGTGGTCAAAATCAAAGCTCAGAATCATTTAAGACAATCCATATTAAAAAAACGTGGCTAAAGATAGAACTTGATAAAATATAATCATTTAACCACGTTTTTTCATATTTTATTTACATTACACAAAAAAAAGACATCGAGACGTCGGAAGATTAATTTTATCATATCGCTAAAGTGTTTTGTTCACACTCATTTTTTGCGCTGTTTTTTTTGCTATTGTTTCCGTTGAATGATATTCTACTGAATAGATGTATAATTTAACCAAGAATACTGTGCGCACAACAAAACACTTTGCTTGTCATCATTTACTGAATTTTACTAGACTAAACTATGTATAACGTGTAATTTTCATGCGAATAAACGTGAAGTGTTATATGCTGTCGGCAACCGAACAGCTGAGGAGGATGGGCAATTATTCATGTGCTAACAATGGCAAATGGCAACGAAATGTTTAAAATAAAGATTCAAGAAATGGAGATGCACCTTGCAAGTAGCAAATAAAACATTTTGCCAATGATGCTATTGCTGTTAATGTTTTAAGTGCTGAACACAACAAGCCTATAGAAAGACAGTAAATCCAGATGGCTCAAAATTATAAAGGAAAATAAATTTTCATACTTTAAATATATATACAACCGGCTCGAATAAAGAGCTCCTTTTAGAATAGTATTTAAACACCAATAAATCAACGAGATATATTCTGAGTCGATTGAACTTCTCACTGCAATCTCGTATTATTACATTTCTTTTTTCATTAAGCTATTGATTTATTTATTTAAGACGAAATTTCCAAATTATACCATGTGAACAATCGAAACGTAAAAAAGAACCGCTGATAATGAATTTCAACTGCTGAACCATTTAATTTGGTACGGATAATGATTGTGCAAAAAAATTGTCTTTCGATTGCATTAAACCAATGGTAAAATTGTATACGATATTTTACTTTTTTAATAAATGATATTTGGGCAAAGACATTTCCAAATCGAAGTCATAAAGTAGATTTGGTGTGTGTGCGTGTGCGTATGTTGATTCGTTTCCATTAAAGTGCGGCTAAAGTTATTGTATATAGAAATGCAAATGCCGCTTATGGAATGTAAAGGCCAGTGCACGCCAATCGAATACAATCGAACCAAAAAAAAAATAATAATAAAAAACCAAGAAAAGAAAAGTCGCGTCGCGATTCTCTCACAGGCCAAGAGAAAGAAAAAAGTACGTTATCCCACAAAATTTATTGGTTAAGAGCTTATCGTGTCTTTTTAAATAAGGCAAGAAATAACCAACAAAGTATAATGCAATATGGATACTTTGGGTTTGGTGACGGTGATTTTGTTTTTCCTTCGTTCTTTTCTCTTTGGTTTACATTAAATTACGCGAATAAAGTGCGAATAAACCAGTCTAACAACCAAGCATCTTTGGGCGTGGCACAAATGTTGCACTGAAATGAGAATATGAGTAAAAAGCCATAGAGTAGGGAAATCGAATTTTGCGAAAAGAAACAAGTGAAAAGAAATTAGCAAAAATAGCAGCATTTTTTTGTGTTCTTCAAAATGTTAAGAATGAACCAAACCCAGCGAATGAAAGAGGAGAAGACACAGAGAAAAAAGGCACGGAAAAACAAACAATTTATTTAAAAAGTTTGTTGTTTTTATTGCAAAAGAAGCAGTTCGATATCGAGAACGCAGTTTAACAGAAGTGAGCATCTGCATGAGTGTCTGAGGCGATGAAATACGAATGGCGTAAGTGAACCGAACACCAACAATATCTCGCCAACGATGAGACCAGAGAGTGAACCAACAAAAAAAAATCAATAAATTCGAGAAACAAGAAATTCCAACGCTTTGCATTTGCCATACAAAAATAAATATGGCATTTATTCAAGAGATCCTTTGAATTTCCTACACATTTTCACATGCGTTTTTTTTATTCATTTTCCAAATGAGTACAGTAAGTCCAATGGAGATTCAACTGAAGACTCGATGAGAAAAATACGATGAACAAAAACAAAACACTGCGACAGTGTCATTGGATTGTAATTTTATCTCTTGAAAGATAGACTGAAACAAAAAAGAAATGCTCTTATAAACAAAAGTGCCACACAGACCTTTAAAAAATGAATAAAACGAAGAGATTACTGTCGATGCTTTGTTTTGAGCCTAGTAATACATTGAATGTTCAAAAATATCTGGTACAATGATTTTTTCTTTTTTTGGGATGAATAGACAACACACCGAATACAATCAAATATACACACTCACACCGAAATGGAGAGAAAGCATCGCATGAGAAAGTCGAGCCGATTGAAGTATTTTAAATGGTTGCCATAGTGACACTGTGCTATTTGGCAACCATACTTGACACCAACACCATGCCCTTTTCCATAGACGTACATGGATGTGCGCGTTCGCTCTCATTCACTCAGCTCGGCAGCCATTTGTTAAAGGCAAACCGAGTACACACACACACACACACACACACACCAATACAAACACAAACCTCAAACTCTCCTCTGCTCGACTCTCTGTTCCGTTCGTTTCGATTAAATTATAATAAGAACCGAAACAAAATATGAGTAAAATAAACAAGTCGAATACAATTTTGTTTCTATGTTGTTGGCTTTTTTTGCATTTTACACGTGTTTAGGGTTTTTCTATTTCTCAACGTTATCGGCGCTTGGAGTCTTCTTTCAATTTCTCACGTGTTGAAATATTTGAACATCTACAATAAATAATTCGTAATAAGATTCTTTAAAGTCATTTGTCTGGGTGGTTTTCCGGTTAAACAGAACAAAAAATGAGAGAGAGAAAAAAAAATATTTCTATATAAACCCAGAAGAATGCAATATACGGAACGATTGTGGCAAAGCAAAAGTATGCTTGTCTGTTAAACAAGCACATTGGCTGAGCACACGGTCACTGAGTGCATTTCGTGTGCTGTTTCGCGTTCGTTTTACATAACATTACGTTTGGGAAATGTTCCAATCGTTCATTCCACTCGGTGCATGATTACAGTTCATTTGAAACCACAAGGCAAGTTCAACATTTTTTTCTTTGTTTCTATCTCTCTCTCCCTTGGAGCAACTTCAGCACACGACACAGAATGCCGTAACATGGAGCATTTAACATCGATTCTCTCTCTATACATAGGAATAAATGATGAAATCTTACCTCAGATTTTCTGCCGCGTATTTGTTTTTTGTCATCTTTTTACTCGCTTTACTTTTTGGTCCGTCGTACAGGTTTCATTTTGCTCAATGACCGATTTCAACCTTTACCTTGCTTATCAAACGTGGTACCCATCTGAAAGTGGAGAGAAAGAAATCGTAAAAGAAATATTATGTTAATTATTCGGTAATAAGAAGTTTGATTCTTCGGTTTGTTTTTTTTAGCTTAAATAAAGACACAGTTGCACGTTTTTATCCCTCTCGGGTGTATCTTGATGTTTTGTTTATTTTGATTTGCCAAAGGCTTTGCATCGCCCTAATGTAAATCGTAAAATTAAAATTTATGTGCACTTATGTTAAAAATATCAACAGCAAGCAATAGCATATACTGCCTCCAATGTGTACACAAACTAGCCACAGAATTATAAAGAAGAGAAGGAAAAAAAACACACGAACAACGGAATTTCGAATAAACGAACGAACAAAAATCGATTAAACATGAAGAGAGTAGAAAATACAAAGTATTCCAACTAAATTTATGCACGAAATTTTTGATTCGCTGGCAGCTTTTCCCATTATGCGCTTTTATTTTCGAGCATTGAAACTGTTTCAACATTGAACAACTTGCCACTCAATTTCATATTTTTACGACTTTGTATTCGGTTGTTAGCCAATCGATATCGGATACTTGAGATAACTTTTTTCCATGTAAAACGGTTCTTTAGTTGTTGGTTTTTTGTTTGGTGTGGAGAAATGACAAGAGTTGAAAGACAAATTTAAACATGGGAAAAATCCTTGCCAATCATCGGTTGGAAACCGAATACGTCATTTCTGGTGAAATTTTCTATCTTTTTAAGAAAATGAGACTTGGTTGTCAAATAAAATCAGAACCAAATTAATTAAATGTGTCAAAACTCAACGTTTCAAGTGGTTAAAAGGCGTCATTTATCAAAAATCTATCTGGACAACACAAATTGAGACGAATAAATGTTTCCTATTTTTCAGCAATTTCGTCGTCATTTTGTGTTAAATCCCAAACATGGCTTTCATCAAGTAGACTGGTTATTTATTTCAGAATTATGACGAATTTCATATTTTATCTTCTAATTCAAAAATGATGTGTGTGTGTGTTTTTTTTTTTTAGACAAAACGCCACAGCATCTATACTTCAAATCGACAATAGAATTTCATCTGTTTTGCGTCAAGTTTCAGCCGAGTTAAATTTAAATTATGTCAGATGCCCGATGTGTGGTTTTTGAAATTGTCTTGTTCGACCATTCAACGACCAATTTTTTTTCTTCATCTAAAAATGAAACTGTATCGTTTTGGTTTTCACATGCCTTATGGTTTCATTGTCCGTATTAAGTGTGTGCGGCTGGTAAAACTACACAACAATTTTGGTTGTTACGACTCAAATTGACTGTTTTATTAGTTTTGAACCTGAAGTTGATTTATGCCTGTTTTTCAAACATGGAACATGTCTGTATTGTTTTATTAAAACGACGCAGTCGAGAGCTGCTTAATAAGAGCGTGAACTGCCATTTATGAAATTAAAATTGTAATTGACTACATACAAATTTGATTATCGTTTTTTTTCCATATAATTCAACAAGACTTTTAAATCGAATATTATTGGCTCTACCGACGATGTTCATTCGAGTCGCTCGAATCAAGTGACACTCGAACAATGAGCTGGGGACTACAACACATTCATACAATTTGTCGTGAAACATAAACGTTGCAACGGACGTGTTTAGTTTGGAACTGGTGGCTTCCGTGTTCTTTGATTATGTTTTTTTTTTTTGCTGTTGTTGTTGGATCAATACGGAGCACATAGAAAAAGGTGTGAAAAACAAAAAAAGCAACCTTACAACAATCAGTCGCAGCATGCAACGTACAAAAAAAAGAGAAATTGAGTAAACCCTTTCGAACAATTTGCTTACTTTGAAATGTAATCGACGATTCGGTTTCGTTACCTGAGCTATTCTTTGGAAAATATCCACTGGAAACCAACAGTCAAGAGAAAAAGAATCAAAAATAGAACAACCCGTTTCGCATGAAGCGATAGCTAAATTAACAATCGAAACTAGTAAACATTTTGCTTTCAATGCACAGCTTCATAGTAAATGGTGACAACAAAAAAAAAGAAATCCCTAAAATCCAGTCCTTTTTGCCAAACTCTCATTCTTCAGCTCCAAACATTTTTTGTCTCCGTTTATCAATTTTTGTCTCGTTTTGTTTCTGTTTCATCTTTTTATTTGTTTATTTACGTCAGTAAAGTGCGCTATTTAACTCTTCCTTGATTGCACAACGACACACAAATTTTCTACTCAATGTACAATTGCGTTGCAAAACAATATTTTTTACGACGTTTTCTTCATCACTATTGCCTGCCATAAAATGGCAATTGTAGTGCCATAGCATTTTGTGTGTCTGTATGTGTTTCAGTGCCTGTGCCTTTTGCTTTCTTCTTGCTTTTTCGCTTGTTTTTGGCATCGTCATAAATTTTACGCTTGGTTCGTTTAGACGCTATCTCTTCCCATCCTTTAATTTACATTCTCTTTTTCGGTTTTGTTGGAAGAGGCCTACACTGTGTTCTGACTACAATTACCAAAAGTGACTTTTTGTAGCGTCTTCACTAACTTGCAGTGAAGCGACATCAATTCGGAAAGCCAGGCACATCCACCACACAATTTTCTAACAGCAACGCAAAATTACTAGTCGCATATTAATTAAAGTGATTTTCTTGTTTATTTAGGCTCAAAATGAGCTTTCGTACGCGATTCGATGATTTGACGATTCAACATTTCTAGCCAAAAACCATCGATATTATACTTACAATTGATGATTCAGAATTCGATTCTAGGCAATCAATCAATGTTTTGGATACATTTCTCATCACACTTCGATCATTTACATTCATATTACGTGATAACACTTTCGATTCGGTTACTGTTCAGTGAATAACAATTTGTTATTAACAAATGCACCTCAAAATTATTCTCAACTAAACAATTTGAATCGTTGAACAAGTAAAAAACAAAAACAGCGAAACAATGTTCAGTATTCATAGAGTGAATCAGAAGCGTCATTTTCTTCATCAGAAAACCGGATTTGTTCAACATTAAAGGAAGCTACGAAACGCATCAACAAATTGTATAATTTGTTTGTTTTTTCCTCTTCAGTCTTATAAAGTTGATAGTGAGCAAAAAGAGTGCTAGCAATACTCTATCAGAAATTCAATTCAAGTGTGTTTGTTTTGGATCTGTTTTTTTTTTTGGCGAAAAAAAGATGGTAAAAAGAGTCGACCCGATCTGCTATTGGTTCCGACACATTTGATGGACTTTTACTTTGCAGGGCGAACCAAATGGAGTGAAGCTAATACACACATAAATTTTCCGTGCAAAAATTGTACATTTGGGAACACTATCTCTCTATCTCATCCGAAAAACTTTTGAGTCAACCGCATACACAAAACACAATTTTTTCGCTGTGCATTTACTCCAATGGCCAAACAAATTTCGGTGTGGAAAAAAGCATTCAGCACACACGGAACATCAAGAAATATACAAGTTGATTCCATTTTGTTTAAGTAGTTTTTGGTGCCGTCGATCAACTCATTTCACCCACATAGAAAATGTGCACACGATTCGTCTATAATCGCAATCGCCGTAAATGGTGCTCTCTCGTCTCATTTCGTTTGCCTTTTTTTTCCTTGGCGCTCGGGCCATAATAGATTGCATTTTCCCTTCATCGTATTGCAATGAAGATTTCGATGTAATTTTGATGATGACCTTTTATTTGCCAAATGCTAAATAAAATTCGTTGAAAGTGTCTCATCTGCTTTGAACCCTGTCGATTATGGGGCCGGCACAATGCAATTTGTTTACTTCAAGTTACTTAATTAAATTGTGATTACATTTTACACGCACATGAACATTCATGAACATTTTCTATTCGATTTGATAAAATAATCGCACATTTTTGGGTGATTTTTCAATGGACAGTTGACAATTTATTGTATTTTAATTTGATTATTTCTTTTTTCGTGAAATTGTGTCTTACTGAGACAACGATGATCAAGAAACGTTAAACCCAATGTATGGAATCTTCCAAATGCGTAAAATATATTTTAAAACACTTCAGAATAAGAGAATGTTCCGGAATTTTCTTTTGCCTTTGTGGATTTTGGATAGCTTTATGGGTAAGAAGGCGAAAAAATGGGGCATCGCTGCCAAAAAGTGGCTGTTTCATTTGATTTGGTGATGTGGCATATGTTAGCTGTTTTTTTTGGATGTACGATGTGCGTTGAATCGTTGATAAAAATGATAATCCCAACCATATCTTGTTGACATGCGTTTGCTAGTGCTTTTTTTTCATCTTTTCTCGATCCATTCGAAACATTCCACTCAAATATTTGATTTCAATGCATAAATTATTGGTTTGTTTTTCGCAATGTCGTTTTAAAAAGAAAAAGCCGCCAGTATACACTTGTATTGCATACATTTGGCATTCGATTTTGCGGTAAGTGATGCTTTACCGTCACTATAAATTTCGAATCTCATGTGCAATGGGTGTCTTCGTACACGATGGATTTAGTTTCCCAATCAAATGGTAAAAATGTTGTTGCTGAAAACGAACAGCAACCAAGCACCAAACATGTGACGCTTCATGACGATTTACGTGTGTCACGTTTTCGAACATCCAAAGGTAAAACCATGTTCGATTTGGAAGAGAGAGAGAAAAAAAATGGCAGTTTTGACGGTAATTCATGTCTTGTTGAACGCATGAATGTATTTTTGCAATCGAAAATGGGGGGATAAGCCATGCGTAAATTTTCTAACCCCGGGCACTTTACCATTGCCATTCACCATGGATATATGTTTGACAAGAAAACCAATTTACGGTTCGAAAAAAAAGGACCAAACGCATTTACGTGACAGTCAAACATATTTTTATTTAAATGTAATGTAACGATGTGTGCCGTCAGTCGTCAGTATGCTGTCCCATTTCGAAAGCGGATCAATTGCATATTTGAATTACCAAACACTCTTTTTTTTTGTGTGTGTGTTCTACGCATCGTTTGGTATGCGAACAAGTTTGTGAATATTTGAGCCGAGAGACTTGCAGGCTTAATCTTTGACTCCACCAATTCGATGGTGAGGTGTTTTAACAACTTTACGCACTTTTAACGTAATTAAGCAATCGAAGTAAGAAGAGAACCGATTTCGAATACCAGAGATCAATTTACCACAGGTAGAATGTTTCATCTCATTCAACAGAGTGGAACAGAGACGACATTCAACAGAAAAATCTCAGTTAATAATGCAAAATGCTGTGTAACCGGGGCCAAATAGTAACATGAGCAGCAATTTGCTACGCAAAAAGACAAACAAATTTAAGATGTTTGTCGGCAAAATCATGTCCAGCTAAGTTAATTCCAATAAAAGCGTATTTCTTGTTCGATATGTCGACATGACTGACTGAGCTGGATAAAAATTTATATTTATAAAAAAAAAAATTGACCGATCGATTAGGTTCATATCAACGGATGTGCCATCCGTAGCCACATCAGCCGTTCTCATTCAATTACATTCTCATACTTTTGTACGGATTCGATTTTTGTTCCTCTTCTTTTCCTAAATCATCATTATCATGAAATGATCTCATCTTCTTCCATAAATAACTTTCAGTAAGCTTAAGCATGAAGAAAGCTATAAATTGGTCTTTTTTTCCGATATAAACTTGACATGCGAAAATATTCTGCGCCGAAACAAAAAAATGAACAAGAACTTTATCATTTAGTTTATGGAAAATTCCATTTTATCCGGGCAAAAAGTTTTCATTGGCTAATTTATTTTCCCGACGACAAAATTCCATGTGTTTTGTTCTTGTTTTATTTTCGATACTTCTATCTTTTAATAGATTATTTTTTTTCATTGGCACATTTCACAACTTTGCTGAAAATATCAAAAACATTTTTTTTGTTGTTGCAGAATTGGATCGGCATAAAAAGATGACTTTTATAGGCAGTGAAATTAGAAACCGATTGCTCACAATTTTATTTTCGGCAATCGCTATTAATATTCATGTTCACGTGTAGTATATTCATAGATCTTTTTCAACAAAATTATATGTTGTGCTGAAATGTTCAATCGGTTTGATTGTGTGTTTAACATTCCGAATAAAAAAAAATATATTTGCATTTTTGTTTTTACGAAATAATTTCTGAAATGACATAAGATGAAATGAAATAGTCACATTTCAATGGCATCGATGAATGAAATGCGAATGCCGTCGCTATGAAAATTTATCAACAAAATGAACAAAATATAATGAAATTGTTCCTTTGAGTTGGTTTAAACATGCAGCGCTATCTGTTTTAAAACGATCGAAGCTGTGAGCTTTTCATAACTTCGAGCAAATGACACCAGGCGAAGCTTACATGCATCGCTGTTTACTATATATATAGAAGGCGAGTAGAATACAATGCACGAACAAACGAATGATGTAAAGTAAAAGAGGCGATGAAAATTCATAAGAATAAAGGAGAAGAAGAGCATTGACAGTACAGCTAGAGATTGAGGAGGTTCATTTGGATGTTTGGTTGCTAACCAAACACTAATACCAAACAAAAACCGACGATTTGAATGTATTGATGTTGATGATTTTGGGAAATTCAGCAATCTAAATCCTTATATGTTGGAGTTTTCCACTTCACACTCACACAAACGCACAACCATCACCACCAAAAACAACCAAAAATCATGGCTTAAAAGATGCGAGGAGCCATAATTGTTTATAGTCCATCAGCCAATCTGCGTTTAGCAAAAGTAAATCGATAGAATCGGCCATTAGAGAAAGGGCGTTTCCCTCACCAATACGCATGTTCATGATCTCTGAGCCAAGCATCGGCTATGATGCTACACAAACACAATGAAACTTACGTTTGCACTCACACATTCACACCACAATCTCGTTTGCTTCGGTTGTTTCATTTGTTGGCTTGAACTGGTATAAAGTCTGGTTTATTTAAATAAATGCGTCGGAACCGAACAAAAAAAAAGCGACGAGATTCTTATTGATTCACTTAAATATAGTGATTTTTCATGTGATTTGATGTGATACGTCCGAGATTAAAATCGAACAGTACTTCTATTCGGAAAAAGAAAATATGGATAAATTTATGATGAAGAAAATTGGTTTTGACTGTAGCTTCAACTACAAGATGCTTTTTGCTCTTGATAATTAGTAAAGATGGCACTCACGAGATATTAATGAAATTATCCATTTAAATATCAATTTAACGGGGTCTTTATTGACATATATTAGATGCGTTGGCATTTTTATCAGCACCGGAACTAAGCTCAACGTAAATTGCACCGGTCGCAGCGTAAAGCCGTCGTTTACAATGTATGATTTGGATTAAGTGAAAAGAGATAGCCGGTTAATCGTCTCATCATTTCAGTCAACTGAACCGTCGGCAACCAAACTCACCGGCGTTTGCTCACAGTTCATTTGCTCAGGAAAACAGTCGAAAAATAAATAAACGTATAGATTAAATTACGCACATAAATCGTGGAATTGCTCATAAAAACCATAAATGTTTTTCCGCGTTCATTCACCGTCATCAGTCTCAGTCTGTATGATTCCCTCTCGCTCTCTCTCTCTCTCGCTCTTTCTCTGAACCTCTGGATCGCTTGTCTAGAGCTACCGATTTATGCACTCATACTCTGTCTCAACGACAGACCAGAATGATAGTGTACTCGGTTAAGCTGCAATACACAATCGCTTACATGCCATAAGACCACAAGCATTTCGTTCGACAATAAAAATTCAAAATCCATAAAAAAGAATGTGTAGTAAAAATAATAATAATAAAAAAAAATCGTAACAACTCAAGCATATACACTCAATCAAAAAGAGATACGTCACTTCGCAAGGATCGACATGAACTTGACCTACTCTTTTTTTTTGTATGGACCTTCAAAATGAGCTGCCAAATTAGAAACGCATATAAAATACGCTTTCGGGCAGATAAGTAAAATCGATATATTGGTGGGCGACCGCAAGAAAGTTCCAAAATAACAACAACAACAAAAAATCAACCAACACAGAGAAAACGTATCGCAGAAAAAAAAAATTATAGCCAAATTAATTGCGACAATAAAAGATAGCGCACGTGCATCATAAAATGGTGTATGTATTTTTTACTGTATTTGGTATCTTTGTCGCACTCACAACCGCCAGACATTGTATTACATAAAAAAAAGCACTTGACGCACGTGAGAAATTCATTTTGTAAAATCATGACGATTTCGAAGGACAAACTCATATTACATATCATCATAAACATTGCATTAAAAAAAAGGTGAAAAATGCCACAAACCAAATTTGGATTTGGAACAGCGATTTTCTTTCGGATTTACAACCAGCACACGATAAATGTTTGTTTGTTCACAACTAGATATGGCACAAATGTGTGAACGTAAATAATAACTTAATTTTTAATGTATTCAAGACAGTTTTATTGTGCCGTTTTTTTATATACACACCAATTCATTAAACAGCCATTTGAACAAGTGCTATAAAACTTTGTCCATGCGGTTCATAATATTGGGAGCACAACACACTCACACACATTCTACAAATTTTAGTGACAATAGCAAACACATTACCCAAATCAGCTGTTTTAATAAAAAAAAAACAATGTTTTATGAATGAAAATGACGCTCTTCTTCTGTTGCTGTTCGTTTTTTTTTTATTTGAATTTTCGTCATTATCGTATAAATTTACGTTTAACGTCATTATTTGCCTGTAAACAGCTGACGATTTCAACTTTAAAGCTCTAAATTGCATTTTATTTGCATTTATTTTCAAGCAAAAGCTGATTTATTACAGTGAAAATGAAAAATAAAGAATATTATGTGATTTTAGATTAAGATACTTTGTGTTTAAATCAGATAACAAATTAAATTCTCTTTTTTTACGTTCATTTTATTGAATGAGAATTGCTTGATGTCAGCTTGAATAGCGGAAGAGAGATGAGACATTTTATTTGGCAAATTGTGAGTTAATTTTTTTGTTATTACTGAATCAGTCTGAATCATCAATATTATATTACCACGTACCGAGTGTGGATTAATTGGCATACAATTTACATCATTCATTATGAAATGTTCATGCTGGCTTTTAAATTAGTTGATTTATAAAAAAACAAAAAAACAAAATCGAAAATTCAGTTGCTGAATTATTCTAGGAAATTGAAATTTATTCGAAATCGAACTTACTAAAACAGTGAAATGAAAATCTGTTTATATTAGAATCTCATCCATAAAATAAATTGGAAACAATATCTGTTAGACTAAACATTCAAGTGATGGTTCAATAATTGAAAAAAATGGAGGTAGTTTGGTCTCCTGTGTGCACAATTCTCCGCAGAGCCTGAGTCAGTGATACTGTCATATAAATTATGCATGCGCTCCAATCAAATACGTACGATGAACTCTGTAAGCACACTATGAATACACCAAAATGACTGAATGGAGTAAACAAAACGTTAATATGCCGCACACCATGTGCATCCCAAGCATAACGACAATCATCATGGCAAAGCAAACAAATGGATTACATAATTGAATAAAGGAGCGTCAGCGAAAAAGACGGTTGTTATTCAACGCCAAATTTAGAAACCATGTTGCTTTGCAAACTTCTTTCATTTTCTTCCATTGTTTTCCATTTCACTTTATTTATTTGGATTATATTATACGGGAAATATGAATACGGGTTCAAGGTAAATGCGTTGTTTTGATGGGGGAAAATGGCAAAGAACAACAACAAAAAATTGTACAACAAATATTATGCTGAAGCTAAAAGCAAACTAAATACCATACAATTATATGGCAAACAAACCGTTTGAAGCGACGAACGTCACTACCATCGAAATATAAATGGCTAAACGGCAAAATGTCAACAGAAGGATTTTGGTAAAAGTTTCTGCTTTAAACAATTACGCCTTATTTACATTATTCCATACGGTTTCATTCGCTTCATTGACCCTTAATTGCGTACAAAAACGCGCGCTGAAGCGGAAGTCTAATGTGCTGTTATTAATGATAATTTATGGCAAAGTATTTCCTTCGCGCAAACATCACACGGAAAAACCATTAGCGGCCCAAAAAAAATAGATGGTTGAAACACATTCCATATCTATGAAGGCTAAATGCTAAAATTGTCGAACACCAAAAAAATGTATATTCATAAATTTGTCTAAAATTGGTCTTTTATTTGGTAATTAAATAATAAAAAAAAACGAAATTCGTCTTGAATCTAGCTTAAAAAATTTGAACAGACATCTTCATTGTGGAAAGTCTATGATAAAAAGTCACTTTATGGCTTCCATTTTTCTAGACATTTTTTTTTGTGTTTTGAATATTAAGTCGTGAAATACTCTTTTTTTTATCAACTGATCCCAACTGCTGATAAGATATTCGAAAATACTATGCATTCAATGGGTTTTGTCGCCATTTATTATTCAGTTCAGCAAACCATTTGAGCTATTTTATCGAAAATGTTGACAAAATCCTGCAAATCGGTCGGTTTTGATTGCATTTTCTTGTATACTGATTTTGTTAAATGGATTTCGAAATCGAATTGAGACATTTTCTATTCATAATACATTCACCTATGGCAACAATTGCAAACATCAAACGAACCGAAACTCCGTAGCAAAATGGCATCCGTAGAAAATGAAAAAAATTGCGCCAACAACAACAGACAAACGCAACAAAATACCAATTTCAAGCGAATGGTTTACAATCAAATGCACTTCGTTTGTTGAATGTCAATGTGAACATGTGACGAACCATTTTTCGATCGTTGGGTGAGAGAAAGAGCATCGTCAAACACTCTCTCTTGAGAATAGAAATACAATGTTATCAAAAATTGCTGAAATGCATTTTTTCCATTCGAGTATACTTTTTTTGTTGTTGCAATAAGAGAAATTCAAAATATATCACATATGCCAATCCGTTGCAGTATTTTACCATACAAATGCTGCATATTTAATACTTTTTTGTCATTTGCCTTCGACAAGAGAATCGGGAATTTGGTTTTTTTTTCTTGTCGAAATTATAGCGTGATGTACGCTTGTCGAATCATAAAACGGATGGTATAGAACAGAGAATGAAATCCGATTTTACAAAACGAAATAAGAAATGAAAAAAAAAGTTGGTTGTTATTCGAAATCTGCGTGCCGAAACCAGTTTTTTAGCATCACAAATACACACGTTCCACAAGCACCACCAACTTTGACAGAGCTGGCAGATGAAGTCAAGCAATAAATATTCTGTACCAAACAGAATAAAAAAAAAAATCCAAACCAGTTATTCACTTCGTACTTTTTGACACCATTAATACACATGAGACTTGTGCATTTGCCAAATACGCGATTTTATTCGTCGATGCGGAAAAAAGTCGATAATTAGTTTTATTAATGGATTTTTGTTGCGATGATTTTTGACAATATCCCGCCACACAGGCAACCAGAAACCAAATGGATAAAAAAAAATTGTCTTGACTTTGACTTTACTCGACTCGGCACTGTTCGACCACACTGCGAAATGTGTATTGAATTGATGATGTAAACTTTTTGCTTGAAACTTACACCATTTACAAATCACAAGAATTCTTTTTTTCTGCAGATTTTTTTTCCGATTTTTTGTTCGAGCATGCAGAGAAAAAGTCATTTTATGTCACGACCTCTTTTTCAGGAACTCGTATGCATTTCAATTTTCTTGCGTAAAGGGTTACAAAATAAGATAAAGAAACATTGATGTGAATTCACCGAATTCTAACTTTAAAAGAAATAAAGAGCAGATCGTAAAACGCTCACGATGGATGACCTTCGATGAATTCTTTGACGAAAAATTCAAATCAAGTTAAGTCGAGTTGAGTTGCGAAGAATTGACGCAACAAAACGTTCATTCTTAACCCTTTGGGCAAGAAGCCGAATGACCTCAATGTTTCCAACAGCGAAATAGAATGCACTTCTAATTTTTTTCGAATGTATTTTTGTTTCGGGTTGGTTTTGTTTGCCTGGCACAAATCGTAATGGCCAAAAACCTATAATCTCTACAAGGTTACGATTGTAAAACAATAATTCTTTAAATGTGAGGTCTTCATTCAGGCAACACAGTACGATATTCTGGCCTGTTTATGCAAAAGAACGCAAAAGAGATAACGAACAAAACAACTGGAGAAGCATCGACAAAAGGCACAATTTCGACTTGAAAGATATGAAACAGACCGAGAGACAAAAAATAGGTGAAGGGTTTTAAGACGTGCATATAATAGAATGAAGACAGAGAAAAAAACAAGGAGAAACATACCAAAGGGGAAGGAGAGAAAACTAAACAAACCATTTGGCACATTAAGCGATCATAAAATGACGAAATGTCTACATGATGGTGCCATAAAATCAAGTACGTAACACATCTCATATGTAAAAATGTTTGACGATTGTCGTGTGTGAGATCATTTCAACTGCTTTTTCTGGACACATTTTTTCTCTCTCTCTCTCTCTCTCTCTGTTTGTCTTTTGGTTACATCAAATCGTATAATATTACAACTGGCTGGCAGACAGCGCGCCACAAATGTATGTGTGTATTTACAGCAGTAACATTAAATTTTTTTTTGGTTTTGAATTCACTTGCTGAAACCAGATCACATCAAGCTTGTAATCGACAAGAACAATCTAGTGAACATATTCAGATAGCTAATGTAATTTTCGTTGTGCTCAAATTTCGGTATTCAATTTTCAGTACACTTGATGGACTTAACTCCGTCTCAATTGTGTGACTATTTACAAGAAAACCATATGAACGAGTGAACTAGGTCAAGAATATAAAAATTTAATTTAAACAATTGCCATAATTCATTCGAGAATTATCAATTGTCATTTTGTGGTTTTTGGTCAAGGGATTTCACTCACCACAATTCTGTGACATAATGAGAAATGTTCACGTATTCGTGAATCGATTGCGTTATTGAAACTTTTCAATTGGCATCGTTCTTTTGGTTGATGTTTTAAATGCATCTGCCAACCGAAACTATTCAAATGAAATGACAAATGAAATGATTTCGATCAAATGCAATGGAACATATTCTTCGCCATCAAATTAAACAAAACACAATGTTAAATAACATATGAGACGATTTTAGAGAGACACTATCGAACAGATGCATTCTGCTATCTTTGTATTGATATCTAATATGCAGACAATGGAGAAAAGTATTTCATTTAATTCGTATCGAATCGGATTGAAGGTGCCATTTGCATGGAATACGATTTCCAATTTACGAAGATGGCTGGCACGGAATTGAAAATCCAATCAATTGAGTTTGAGGTATGCAATTTTAATATTTCAAACGGAAACGAGAGAGAACGAGCAAAATGATTGGATGCGGTTTCAACAATTCCATTCAATCCACCACACAATCCAATGGTTTCATTATCATTGTAAACGACTTGCACGTACATCGATCAGCATCATATTGTCGGTGAAACCGAAGAGGAGTCTTGATTGAGGCAAACCAAACGGAAGAAGTGTACAACGGAGCAACGCGTTAGCGTAAAATGAATGAATTTCCCATTTCCCAATAAAAATGTAAATCGGGTGTAGCGAAGCAATCATCGAACAGTATGGCGTTTTTTTTTTTATAAAAATGCAAAATACGTTTATACAGCGGATTATATCCGAAGCGTATCGATTGATGAAAGTGCGAGCAAGCGGCTCCTCCTTCGGTTGACTTTAAATTCAAAGTGAATCTATCAGCATCCACATTTTCGACACATAAAAAATAGACGTTCGAGCAGCTCGATTTGAAATTTCAGGATCGCATTTTCGCAGGAATGAATGCTACTAAAAATGGGATTCATGCTATGATTCTAAAGTCAACGGTTCGGTGTCGAAAAATCATGTTCAATACGATTTAATGGGGGCACACAGCCCAAGCTGGAGCATGACAGTATGCTGCCAAAGTGATCTTATTATGATTTAATTCAAAATGAAAATTTCCTACGCACTTTGTGTTTGTAATTTGAAGCACCGAAACGTGCTCATCGGTGACGGAAAGACTTATTAACAAATGATTTATTCGGCTCGTGTCAACTAATGCGTGGCTCCATCGACTAAAACTTCTAAATTATCGCATTTCATATTGAATATACTTTTCATCTCGCCCGAAAAATCGCTTTTCAAGACCAGAAGAGTCTTTTTTTTCGATGCTTGAATGAAGGGAACTTTAATTAAACGAATATCGTCTAGTGCACAGTGTTCACAGCAAATGCTTAAGTTCCAATTTGGTTTTAACGCATTCTTTTTGGCGATTTAATACAATAATAAGAACGGATGACAATGATAATATTTCTTTGGAATGGATCGTCGCACTTCCTCAACATATGCGTCGAAGTGTTTTTGCTTAATTTTATGAATTATGCGATTGTTCACAAGTATGAAGTGTCCGATTCACTGCGGAAACAAAGCACATTGTATACACATGACAGTGTATTGTCTTGAACGTTTATTTGCAACGCATAAACTTGCTGGAAAGTGTTGTTGTACTTCGAAAACAAAAGATGATTTAATAAGATGCAATATGTGACTTGTTCTTCTTCCGTTTCATCGACTTAAACATGCAAATAGTTTGGGAACAGCAAAATGAGTAAACAAAAAAAAAACAAAACTTGATGAAACTCATCGGTAAAGGCATACTGAAAGATTTAATGTTGGATTGAACATGACCAAGAATATGTTGAATTTTGATTAAAAATTGAAAGCAAAGACGTTCGAAAAAGTTTCTTCGATGAGAAATTGAATTCTTAAGATAATGCACAGCAGATAAACAAAAGCGTCGTGTGTCTTCACAGCTCGTGAATTTCGTAATTCCAAAGCCAGTGTTCATTTCACTTAATTATTGAATAGCCAGACACAGCCAGGTCATAAGCGAATTTCGTTTACGTATAATTAGAAGTTTGTCCATTTGGAAAATATTACGAAATGAAACACACACCCAGCACAAATGATTATGCTGAAGCAAATTACCGAGAAAATTGTGCAAATGTGTGAATGTGTGACATTAGAAATGAAACAGATCCGAGAAAGAATGGAGCAGATTTAAGCCAGCGCACATCTTTTCCAGCCAAGATGACTGACTCTATTTAATATTGCATTAATTTGACGTTGTTCCGTCTGCTTAACAAACTCACCAAGTGTATATAATTAAGAAGTTTTTGTGCTGGTGCATCGGTTGAGTGTATTTGCTTAAATATTCGTCGAATGGTGTCAATTCGCTTATGTTTTTCGTTCAAAGTTCATGCATAAAAACAGGGGCCACCGTCACTTCGTATGGATTCAATTGCAAATAGCAAACTATTCCATCCTTGGTATTGTTGAAAGTGTTTGTGTGCAATTGTGTTTAGTCTTTAAACCAATTCGAAACACGTGGACATGATGAAGAACAGACACCATGAAATACGGCTGAGTGAGTTCCGAAAATGTGCGCGAATGAATAAATGCCGAGTGTTTGGAGTGCTTTTTCTCTGATGTGTGCGTTATTTTTTTGTTTTATCTCAAAATAAAACTTTTTCGTTGGCTTAGACTTCATTCATCAACTAACCAAGTCTAAAATACACACATGCCGAACAAAAACAGAAATTAATGCTTTGAACGTTATGTATCTGAAGAGATTACAATATTTTGTCAAATGAGAAGAAAAACCGGTTTTCGTGTGTGTTGGAATGAGAATATTGACAAGACGAATGGAAAGAGAGGCAATGAAATGACGTTGTAAATTTGGCAGAGAACAGAAATGCATTTTTTTTTTCGTCAATGTCAATGTGGACCATGGCTTTGGAATTAGTTTTAGAATATGCCTTGAAACGATAATGGCAAGTGCTTTGCTCTTATGTTTTATAGCGTTCGTTTTATACATTTCTATGGTTTTCTATGGTTCAGGAAGCCCGATTATCGTATCAAATGAAAATAGATGTGTCTTTGCGTTGGCCGCCAATTTCCATATCTGTTTGTCGTTTCGAATATTGAATGGTCATTGTACAGTGACTCATTCGGTGCTCATTGGCTTTTTGTGTTCTGATAAAATATGACATGGAACAAAAAGTAAATGGCAAGCAGACATCTAATTTGAAAGTTATTTAGCTCATGGCTTATTTCAGTGCATTGACGTTGTTTGTGCTCAAATGGGCTAACTGGTGATGGCGGAACGAAAAAGGGGTTCACATTTCGACTAAGAGAAGCAAAGCGGAAAAATGTAAATATTTCGAAATGAACATGTTCTCTGTTTTTTTTGGGTGGAAAGAAAAAAGGTAAATTGCAAAGAGGATATTGTTCATGTTGGATGAATACAGTTGATGAAGAAACAGCAAAATATCCAATTTTCGGAGTTGGCTTGGTGTTTTGTATTCATGTGCACATTGCATTCAACAGCACACACAATGCTCGAATGCCTTGGCTCAGAATTGATTAAGGTGCATTGGCTGTGAATACCAATTGAGTTCAATAACGAAATATTCACATGTCTGACGACTTTTTGCTCATTTTCTGCCTCTTTCTCTCTCTCTCTCTCTCTCTGTATGTGTCTTTCTCCCGCACTCACAATTTTGAGTCGTTGTTTCACCGTATGTAAAAAATGAATGGCACCATTGTGATGTGAAATAGAAGAGCTCGGAAATTGAAATTGAAGACGGTGATGGTGTGAGAGATAGAGATAGAGAGCAATTGCAACAGCAACAAATATTTCGGTCTCTAATTTGTCGGAGCATACACGTGTTGAGCTCACATCTTTACATCTTGGCTCAATTCGGAGAGTGATGTAGCTTTGTTTTAAATTTGGTTCAACAAATGGTTTTTGGTGAAATTCTTTTGCTTTTGTGTGTGTTTTTTTTTCTTTTTATTTTTCGTTTGTTGCATTTGATGTAGATGTTTGAATAAAATATAGAGCTTTGCCCACACACACACCTCGTAAGTTGATTAGATGCTTACCGTTGAGAGTGGATATTCAATTTGGCACAAGTATGCTTGTTCGTTCAAACAAATTATGGTTTGAATTCCACGAACATCAAAACAAAAGGTAAAAATAAAATCCTTTTAAAAATGCTCATTTGCTGTTCGTTTTCATGCACAGCGCAAATCATATCCCCAAAAGCGAAACACACGAAAACGATTGTGAGAGTGAGAAAGAGAAAAAAAAAGTATCCGGAATCCGCTTATTTAACAAAATTGTATTGTAATCTCTTTAATTTTGTGCGCCGCAGCGCTCAGTGATTCGTTCGTCCGAGAAAAAATTGCCGCTTGCCTTGTTTACTATTCATGTCAGATCATAGGAGAGGTTCGCAGATAAACCGAAGAGCCGGATTTTTCGTGTCATATTTTCTTATCGCTCAACGTGTTCACAGTGAAAACAGTGAAACGCCATGCACTTATCTTTTGTTCAATGCATAATTTTTTTTGTCTTGTTTCTTTTTTTTTTAGGTGCCTCAGTAATGAGCGTTGTTGTTTCGTTCATCTTCAGGCATTATGCAAAAAGTTTTAGCATTTGTTAAACGATTCTCCTTAATTTTAGGGTGCTGTTTCTCAACTAATACTATTATTATTCATTGACGTGTTTCATTTAACCCCATTAGAGTCCTTTCGTTTTTCAGAACAGAGTCAAGGCAAATCTCTTTCACATTCGAAGATTCAGCACAAATTGTTAGATTACTGAGTAAAGGTGTTGCTTTCCGTAACTAATTTGGAGTTTTTTTGTATGTCATGGACGTAGTCATAGACACCGCTTCTATGAAAAGGAACGAATTTTTTGTGGATACAATGAAAAAAATGGTTAAAGTTTATGCCAAAGAGTCCGACTTTGTGATAGACTGATGGTTCAAACTTTAAACTCAAACATTTGTATTTAAAATTCTCAAAATACTTTTCTCATGGATTAATTAGCATTCCCTTTCATACAATGTGATGATTCAGAATCGATGAATTGACAACGGAATAAAACAAAGCCCAATAATCGACATGTTCATTCTGAATAACAACAAACAAATGCATCATGCAAATTTGATTAGTTTTATTTGATTTCTATACAACAACAAAAAAAACCACCTCAAAATAGAAACAAAACACATTTCGTGTCATGCAATTCATCAACGAGCCAGCCATGAGCTGAATTTACAATCAGAACGAAAAAAAAATGCGTTGGCTTTTTTGGGTTTATAACTTAAAATTCCTAAGTTCAATTGGTTAAAGTCTCTCATGGCCATCCACAATTACAAAAATATTCAAATCAAAATTAGCCGGTGAGTTCAGAAAATGCGTTTTAAAACGCTGTCTAATTCTAATCTAAAAATATCACAATCTCTTTCTATGAGCGGCATTCTTTGTACAATTTGTTTTAAGCTAAATTCAATATCTTGTTCGTAATTGTATTCTATTTCGGCTAATAGACGGCGTCTATTTATAAGACATTTGCTAGCAGCGAGTTTACAATTTTCATTTATCTGAATTTAAAATCTAAAATGATTTATGATTTGCATGGATGCAATTAGTTTTGTTTAAAAAAATGAGGACAATGACATGTTGTTGCAGTGACTTGCAGGCGCTTGCAAAATGTTGGACAGCTAAAGCGACAATAGTGGAGTAGTTCAAGCACAATTCATGAAATAGGAAACCTCATTGATGAAACGAGCATCATAAATCGTTCTGATTTATGTCGTTGGATATTTGGGCGAGAAACGTTCATGAATGGCATTTCAGTGGCTGAAAAGTAGTCGGCATTCACATAATGGCACTAAAAAGTTAACAAGAGAAATATTCAAATGACAATCATCGGTTTAATTATAGAAAAGTGATACAAATATTACCCAGAGAAAAATATGATCAGATGTCAGCTCGAAATTGGATGTTTTGCTCATAACATTCGCCAGTCATAATAAACATTCAATATTCGTTCACTGTGGTGTGTTGGTGTGGATTCAATACATTTCAGCCACTGTACCATTTGGTCGATATTTTGTAGCCTTCGACGAACTTATTTTTAATCATTTTCAAATTGTAACACAAAAAACTCAAATGTTTTACAGAATGTTGCATTTTTATGCGAACTTTGGCACCAAAATAACAGAAAAAATATCAACAAATTAAGGAAATTCTATTGAAAATGAGGCAAACAAAAATGGAATGTCGTCGACATGACACTTTATTTCCGAATGACTTCCATTATAATTCACACACGAAAATCGTTTGGCACAACTACAACGGAGACCATGGCAACCGAACGGTTGCGCTTGTGTTAGTGCCTGCTGTGCTTTTAATGTATTGTTTGGTTGTGTTGGTGAGTCAGTGCTCTGAAGCCCGCCCCTTCCACAACTACATTGACATCGTCAATTTTGTGAGTGTATTTTGTTTTTAAACTCCATTCAGTATGTCATCCGTGACGTGCTGCCATCTAGTGATGATTTACGGAAGTGTCGGCTTCAGATTGGTTTGGTTCTTATCAGATGTGCGATCTATGCCATAGCAATCGTTGAACATTTTATTAAATGTCGTCTTTAAAACGTAAAATAACAAAATGTCGTTGGGACATTTAAATAAATGATCCAAATTTACTTTTGCCGCCATCTAGACTGTGCCAATAATCAGTTCAAATGCAAGCTAAATGATGATTTTGATGCACATTTGGTCGATAGAATCTTGGCAATTCGATTATTACATCGTTGATTTGATGTGATTCGTCTTCAATCAGATTAAATTGCAAAGTGGCAAACACTTTGTTACAATCAAAGAGTATCACATCTGAACTAACACCATATCTATATATTTATGATATGCAATCAGAGAGCGAACCAGAAAGAGGTGGGAGTGAGTGAGAGGGAAAGAGAAGGGAGAGAGAAAGAAACAAATCTCCAGCCACAGAGACACTGTCGGTTCAAAATCGATGCAAACCGATGTGTGTGATTTTATAAGTTTTTTGACCAGAAATACCACGTTCGCACAATGGCTGAGCCGATTATACATTGTAATGGAAGTAAATGACGAAAAAAAAATGTTCATCGATGAATCTACACACAGTATTCAACGGTAATTTATGTACAAATACAGAAAAAAACAGGTTCTCTGACTGCCATCGAAGATTGGGATAATTTATTCAATATATTCATTGGCTGGCCTGTGTTCGTTGTTCTTGTCGAATTCGAACATTTTCAACTAAAAATAACATTTTTTCTGTGCGCCGTTGCTGATGCTTCAGGATTCAATCGATTTCGTCTTATTTCTCTTATTTCTCTCTCTCTCTTTCTCTCTCTCTCTTTCCATTTGCCCTCTCGTTCCTTTGATTTCCATCTTTCAGATTATTGCGCGTTTGCATTTCACAAATACAGCCCAAGAGCAAGAAAGTCAGAAAAGCGAAGAAACAAACAAACAAAAAAACACACATACACATTTGAAAATTCAAACAAATTTTTCTGTTCCATTTATTTTCGTTTTCAAAATGTTTTTCTTTTTGGCACTTTTCGTTTACTTTCTTGAGCTCATGCATCGGTTGATGCGGCATCGAGACGATATATAACAGAAAAATATGATAGCAATCTACTGGATTGTATTAAATCGCAGACATATGAGCACTGAAAAATCAACCGAACGAATGAAAAATAAAACGACACAGCAGCCACAGCCAGACCTCTGCCCGCAACGAGACTTTATAATCATATACCGGCTTCGTGTTTGTAAATAAAATATCAAAAAAAACGTGCATTGGATACGCGTCTTTTTGACAAATAAAAGAGAGAAGAAAAAAAATCGACAAAAATTGTGCTAACACCCAGAACTGTGCTCTTTCATCTTTTGCTGTGGCTGTTGTTGCTGCTGAAATGCTAAGCCCATTCAATTTTCGTGCGTTTTGCCTTTTGCTCGTTCGTTTTTTTTCCATAATTAAAATGTGAATCGAGCAAGAGCCAGAGTCAGAGTAAGAGCAATGGCAAACAGAAAATGTCGAGTGCTGAGTGCACAGTGTGCATTGTGACACACCATGGGTTCGAAGTCGCCTTTCGCCACGCAACAATAAAAACGTAAAAATCATAATCGGCATAAATTGTCTGTATTCTCTTTCTTCATTTCTTAATTTCATCCAGATTTCGTACATTGTTTTTCAAGAGATGCAAAAAAAACGCACAACACGAAAATCGTGCAATGGTGTGTTTGTTTTTTATCAGCAGTGTGACTCCGGATTTGCGAATCGCGACTTATTTAGTACACGTGGGGTCTACAATATTGGCGAAAGTCACGTCTTTACATTTATAAATTTTCAAATTAATTTATTTTAATTGTGCAAAAAAAATTTCGTAGGCCAGAAAAATTATATGGCCAATGGTCTTCTTCTTTTATGAGAAATATATCCTGAGAAATGCAAATGTTTCTCATGACCGACACAAAAGGCCGTGTAATTAAATGCATCTTGATTGTTGTTGATAAATTGATATGGCCAATGGCGAGCGAAACAACGTGAAATTAAAAAAGTATCGAATCGAGGTAAATTCGGTCTGTTTTTTTTATATGAGAGTGAATTTACTCTGGGGATTGGAGTTTAACGCGCCATTGGTACAGCTCCAATGTTTGTTTTTTGTCATTGCTTCGTAATCAACATATCAACGATATATTCAACGTCAGGTGAATGTCGTAAAAACTTTTTTCTAATTTTCCTCTTTTTAGGGAAAAAAAGAGAGAAGAATAAAGAGTGATAAGAAAAACTTCTCTTTCGTCATTTTTTTTTCAAGACACGATGTCCGTTTGCATAAGAGCGAATGAGTTTTGGTGTTACGCTTCTATAAGCGAGAAATAGTTAAGACCATCCATGCCATTCGATAGAGAGTGGGTGGATTTTTTTCTTCTAGTTGTAGAGCAAAACGGCTTGGTTTATTCATTTAATTTGGTTTGCGTGTCGTTCGATATCTTTTTTTTTTGGTTTTCTCTATCTCTATCTATTTCTCTCTCTCTCTCTCTCTCTCTCTCTCTCTCTCTCTCTCTCTCTCTCTCTCTCTCTCTCTCTTCAGACAAAATTGCTCGTTGCTCGTACATTTTTTATAAACCTAGTCTCGCAATGATGATACATTTACGATTACGTGGCAAAAACAGAACGTCATTGCTTTTTGTATTCGTTGACGTTTGTTCGAGAGCATACATGAGAATACCATTATTACATACGTCTGCTGTTGTGTTTTGGTTGTAGCCGCCTGCACTTGAAACATTCACTTTTGGCTGTCTCATTTGCTTTCCAGCGCACTTTTCTCTCATTCCGGTTGATGTCATAAAATATTGAAGCTCTGTGAATTTATCGGCGAGCAAAAATTTTCGCTTCGTTAAAAAGAGACGTGCATTCATTGTGTGTTGGCTCCAATTAAATGTTCGTTTGAGAAAGAACATTTGCTGTTGAATGTTTTGTATTCTCCATCCCGCATACGCATTCACTGAGAGAATTTTGGGATGCGAAACAATTTTTTTTTTTTAATTCCATAAATGATATTTTTCATGTTTTTGTTTCTACTTGTCTTGTGATGAGCTGTTTCACGCATCATATTTCCGCACGCTGCGCTCTTTGTTTTGTGTGGTTGCACAGACACACAAGTACACATTCAAATAAACAACCATCTAAGCAAAATGCAAATGATTCGCTCTTTGTTATGACACAGTGAATTAGGTATTTCCTTGATAACGAACTCGGTGCTTGATGCGCCGTTGTGTGTGTTTTTTGTTTTCTTTACTCTTCATATTACTCTTGCTGCTTTGATTTGAGAGAGCGTTGTCAAGCTGGTGTGTGTATTACATAAAGAAGCTGGGTACAGATTTTTATGAGTTCAATTAGACTGAATTGAGACTTAAAAGAGCAATCAGTTTCTTTCTGCGCTATCAACCACGTGCACATTGGACGAGTGGGAATGATGAAGAAAAAAAAAACACCGAGAACTCGAACCAAAACCAAGTCGCTTCGACAGTTTCGCGTAGAGAGGCAGCTCGAAAATTGACTTGTTCCTCACAATCACAACCGAGAGCACCAAAATGTAATCGTTTTTTTTTTTTTTCAACCCAAGGCAATGAAAATCGATTTTTTTTACAATGACAACAACAAACATCGACATTCATCGTGTGCTTCGATTGCGTTTTCAAATTGAAGAGGAAAGGATTTAATGTGAAAGCTCTTAAAAAGCACATTTTGATTGAGTTCAATTTAAATACTTAATTAAAATTGAATGAATCAAAAGGGGAAGAACTGTCCACAATTGGGAACAGTTTGAAATGCAGGAAATGAAATGCAATCAATTTTCCAGTGTCATATCGATAAAAAAAAATCACATTTAATTAAGAGTTGGTGATTCAAATGCAATTTTAACATTGGTTGAATTTTGATTCGAATGAATCGTTAGCCAAATGTGGCCGCTTTTAAATTGGATGCCCATAACATTTGAGCGGAATGATGGGTATGAAAACAGACAGACACGAAAAAACAAAAAACAATCTAAAATGGTAAAGTTCAAAACTACACATTGAAATGGAGATGAACGATGAAAATGGTGTGAGAAAGAGAAAAAAACACACACCAAAATAATTCCACCAACGCTTCGGGCGTTATCTCATTTGCAATTCAATGGGAGCTCTGATTTTTATTGGTTTTTGAAATGGAACTTGTCGCTGCGCGCACCTGAGCTAGCTGATTCGATAGCAGCGAGCATAGATGTAGATTATTGCCTTTCAATACATATAGATGTATGAGATTTCGTATTAAATTTCTCTGCATACAATCTATTTAGTGTTCTATGTAATTCTTATATGTTGGCTGTTGGCTAGTTATTGTTATTCATTTTGCACATGTTTTATATGCACCACTTTCTTTTGTTATGCTCTGCGAAACAACAACAACAACAACAACAAAAACTCAAATTCTATTTGTATTCACGTCATACATAGAAATATGCTCGTTCATAAGCGCAATAAATCGTATGATATTTAGAAATGCGACAATTTACACACTTCTCTGTATCCATGCACCATTGCGCATCACCATTGGCTTCGGAATGGCTGGCTTTAGCAACTGGTGAATCCATCGTGCTGTATATATATATATTGTGATAAAACCACGTGAAACTGTGGAAATGGTGTTCAGCGCAATTTTTATTTCCATCACTTTGTTTTTGATTTATTTTCGGCATAAAAATACATCGAACCACATCGTATCGGTTCAACCGATATGATTGCACATTGGGATTCGATTTAAAGAGGAAATGAGCGCACCAACGATGCTTTCAACTCAATCACATCAATATGGGTTTCTTTTGGTTCTATCAGGTATCGTTAAATTAGCCGTGTGCCTCGATTCTGATGATCGATTCAGGCGAAGCAACTTGAATTTGTTCGTTAAAAAAAAGGAACAGACATACACAACTTAGGCGCAAATGTGTTCATGGTGCAAAAGTTTTCACATTCATCGAAAAATTCGTAGCACTCTTCGAATGGGTTGGGAACACCCGAAATTTCGTGTGTCGTTATATCACACAACTGACACGTACATGTCATACGTTATACCGGCTTATAAAAATAAAATCGAAGCTATATGAAGAAAATACAAATAACCTTATTTATATAAACATTTTTGTTCGGTTCATTCGTTGGTTCAACGTAAAGGTATTTCGATTCGGATTCAGAACAGGGAGATGGGAAACGGCAAAATAATATTATTCGGATCTGTTCAATGTTGAATGACCGAAGAAATATTCGTTGTATGCATGGATTGTGAGTGAGTGAGTGTGTGAGTTTGTGTGTGTGTGTGTTGACGAAAATGTGAAATCCACATTGTGAATGTAGATGTAATGAAAATGTGTATTACGTGAGCTGCTAGTGCATGGGCCATGAGAAACAGCAGAAATTTGCTCTAGAATTCAGCCAAAATACACAACAAATAAACACAGTATGTGCTGAAGGACTTAAAAGGATGAAAATGGGCAAACAGACGACAGTAACGCAATGAGATACAACCAACAACAATAACAGCAGCAACAGCACCATCGACACCAAAATTACGAAACCGAGTACAGCATGACGAAAATGAGAAACAAGAATATAGATAGGAGACAGAGAATGAGGATCTATGAGTTGTTATATCACGATGCGACCGAGATGCTGTCGCATCTAGCTGAACAATATACATTTTCACTTATAGAGCAGCGTGCACATAGTGTAATAGATACAGTTATGCTTTATTAGATTCATACTTTACATGCATATGTGTACTCTGCATTTATGAAAGACTATGAACATTGGAACATTCCTCGATATTGCTTTGGTGGTACTCGATGTACGTGCTTGCAAACAGCAATAAAAGCAAAAACATGAGAAAAATGAACGAAACAGCAACGCAAAAAAGACGAGCAAAGAAGAAGAGAGATTGACAGAAGAAAATAGAGAAGTGCAGAAAAGCAAAAACAACAACAACATTTCTGTAGTTTTGTCATCAACAACAAACAAGAGAATTAGAAACAACAAAAAAATAGTAGTCAACCGCAGTTTCAAGTAGATATACCGAAAACGAAACATCTCATTCTCTATGGTCTGTCGTTCAAATTCACATTCAATGCGAACCAATTCTATACAATTTTCTATAGATGTTCGAAAATTCTGTGTCGCCCATGGATGCAGTAGGTGGTGCACAAATGCATTTTACAGTTTAACATTATGGTTTCACATAGCAAAAATAGCACCTAAAAGCATCTATAATGCATACCAATCTATATCACATACGATATGAGGTCGCTCTCTCTATCTCCTTCTTTTCCGCTCTCTCTCTCTCTCTCCCAGTGTCTGAGTGTGTTCTCTTTTTAATGGTGTACCTCGAAGTGAAATGCATTAGGTTTTTGAGAGTGAGAAAACGCGCAAGCTGAACACTATAACACACACCAAGCAATTTATAGATGGCAGACATATTTGTCTCGTGGGCTTGTTATATTTGTGTTGTTGTTGTTGTGCTCCTCACTCTCTCTTTCTCTCTCTCCGTGTGTATGCCATTTTCGGTAAAGATATTCTCGTTCACAAACATGGCTGCAGCAGATACGTGCGCGCTCAGACTGAATAGTACTGTGAATGTGTGCGTGCGTATATGTGTGCTGGATAGTGAACACTGAACACATCTGTGCCGTTTGGTGCTGCGCATCGAGAGTATTCGGTTTTTTTTGTGTGTGTGTATGTCAGAATATTGGTTAATAAGAAAACTTTTATTGTATCAATCTTATATGATATGCATTGAATGACGGACCAAAGAAATTCACTTCTTATTTTTTTGTTTTTTCTTCTTCTTTTTCAATGTTATCGCTCGTTTGTCGTACACACGAAATGCTGGGAATGTAGTTTGAATGCTTGGAGCATATGAATGAGCCCAAGAATGTTATTATACCAATTATGGTATGCGCTTTTCATTCAAACGGCAAATCATTCTCTTTTTTTCCGACATCGTCGTTCATTTGTTTCGAGCACTCATTGAGACTGATAAAGTTTTATCTATAGCTTTTTGTTTTCTTTCGGTCCCTTCTTTTTTGCCGGCCAATGTTGAATCGCTTCGTAAAAAGAGATTCAAGACGATTGACAAATGGCTTTGTAGTGCTAGCCATCAGAATGCACTCACATACTTGCATCGTACACATGTTTTGTATTGCATAATTCAGTTATTAATTTTAACAACTCGTTGCAATGATCGACCGTCCGCATGTAAAAAGCTCGACGGAATCTCGGTTTGGTTGCAATAAAAAAAAGTGGTCCATTGTTGGTCATATTCAGTAGCAAATTGCCATTATCACATGTACTTGACAATAAACTTTGGTTTTTGCTGTTAAAAACCTTTTAGACCAGAACATACAACATCACTTTGTAACCCTCCGGTCAATAATGTTCCAGAATGTGTCTGAATGCACATCTATCGCACAACCAATACGGCTGGCGTAATTGATTGCAGTGGACAGCAAAATGGACAACGAGCAATCGTTTAATAAATTACAAACATCAATCCCTGTCAGAAGCAATAGATCTATTTCGGAATATTGAGCCGCAGAAGAAGCACTCATCGACGATATTGTATCATTTGGCTAAATTACCATCTGTGGTCTAGTTGAAAATCTTTTACACATCAATTTTCCATCATCACTTGGCCCATGCACTTAAACAATAATGCATCCGTAAAATGGATAAAATCTAACCAGACGAGATAGAGACAGAGGTTAGAGTTTACTTACCATGAGGGCGTGTATGCATACCATCCAAACCATTTTGCAATGGCTTTTATCGAACATATAATTACTCGCACACGGCACAAACAATCTACAAATAAATGAGAAACAAACAAAAATGCAAATCAACAAATTATCCAGACATCATTTCCATTTACATTCACATTCATTCATGGATATGATAATTGAGCTCTTTGGCCCATTCAAATGGACTGGAAGGCAGTATTTTGCTGCGGCATGTGCTTAAGGGCTGTCTTCAGCAGATGCTTTTTTTGCGTGTACATTCAATTATTATTTTTTTCAGACATGTACAGGTAACGCAAATATCGAATTAAATTGGTTATATTATGAGGTTCATGTCTAATTATTTGACATGCATTCCGGTTTCCATGCGCCAAATGTCATGACACTTATATTATAATGAGATTAAAATGTAATTAAAGTATCTTTTTATAATCAATTAAAACCAATTGAATTTATTATCGAATTTAAATATATACTTTATAACGCATTCGCTTAATTGACGCACAATAAAACGTTCGTTTCATGTTGAAAATATATTTGATAAGCTAAATTGTTGAGCTACAAAAAAAATACACTCTTCAATATCATATTACAAAGCGGTCAAATTTCGAAGCATTAAAAAAAACGATATTATTTTTTTTCGAATATAAATTTACTTCTCATATTTGTGAGAGATCGTTGTGGTTATCATTCATATTAAATATGATTTCGTTTGGGAGGTTCCAGCTGAAAGTGACATATATCTTTGGGTTCATATTTTCTGGTAAGAAAACGCTCATTGGCCAAATATCAACGCAGTAGATGCGGTCAATCGAACGTTAATAATTGCCTAGCCACACAACGCAGCCACGGTAATTAATAGCAACACACAGAGCACAGTCCACAATACACAATACAATTTGATGTGCATTAGAGCGAAAAAGAATGTTGAAGTGTTTAATTTCATCCATCAAAAACGAAATTCTCTTAAAACATTTCATTCCAAAAAATGTGCACTTGACAATTTCAAAATTTATTTGCTCGAATTTGCTTCATCTTTTGATACTTTTACACGAGTTTACAGCATTAATTTACAGAAATAGAATTGTTTTATTTATTATAAAATCTAATTAAAGTTTTGATTAAATCTTTTTGCTTCCATGAATTTTTCCACTTTCATTTAAATATTTGTTAAAAAGAAAGTCAATTAATGTATCAAGTTCTGTGTTGATACCCATTTCTTGATTGATGAACGCAACTCCCTTGCATTTGAATGCACAGATCGAGCAAACAAAGGGTCAATTATTGCAATGAATTCATGAGATAAAGTGAACATCAACCCAATTCAAAGAAATTGCGTTGAAATGATTCTTTGGTTTTTGATTCTTTCATATATTTTTAGCTGAATTCTGAGCATTTGATTGAAAATTATTACCAAAACCAATTAGCAGTGCATTCATTTGATCGGTGTATACATAATTACGAGGAATATTCTTGATGTGCGTTAAAGCATTGTCATTTCAACAAATGAAAAAATCAACGAATTGAATCGATTTTTAAGTGAAAATAATCAGCAGCGTGTTGTAACTAGTAGTACCAATCTCACAGTGTGAAGACAGCCTTAGAACTTCGGACGGTTTGTTGAGTCACTTTTCTTATGTCATTTTCGTAATAACTTTATCGCTGTTGTCTATTAAATATGCTAATTAAATGTAACAATAAATGGCCAAGCAATTAAGATGTAAGCGAAGGCCTGCGCGTAAACTATATTCTGTTTGAGTTAAGCGACTTTTGTGTGGGACGTTATTACAAACGAAATATTAATAATATGCATCATGAATTAATATAAAATGCCCTGAAACAATAAATTATGTCAGATTTTGGAGCAAGTTGCCCAAATTATATAGTTCAAGTTGATTTTTCAGGTCTTCTCAAATGAGCATATGTCACCTCTTTATGCAAATGAGCTTATAAACTACAATAGTGTCGCAACAACATGTACTGTAACATCCACACAAAAAACCATACTCAAGATTGATGAGAATACCAAATTGTAACTTTGAATAAATAAAGGGAAAACTTTTCAATTTGATAAAGGATCACATAATACTTGTGCTATGGCAATTTACGATCGAAACAACAACGGAAATGAAAAGTGACTCATCACATCTAGCAAAGAAGCCAATTCCATTTCTCAAATGTGATGGTTTTGACAATTTTCGCTTGAATACACCAAACTCTCAAGAGCATGAAATCACTTGGCCAAAATTTTGGTACAAAGATTCGAAACATTTCGGTAAATCGATGTAAATTCCAAATTTAATGCAATCAACGGCTGACTTGCTCGTCCGGAGGGGCGTAGTATATTTTTAATTAAAACCACAAAAACCTCTCAGCTGATTTTGGTGCCATCGTCAAACGGATTATAATAAAAGACGAATTGAAAGAATTCCGAAAATGTTCATCCAGAAATATGGCAGTGGTACATTAAATACATGAACAGAACCAGAAAATGTATTTTGTGGTTGCTGTTATGTAATTGGAGTTTGGGCTTTTAGTTTGAACGGTTGTTCGGTTCCAAGTTGTTCGAATAACAAGAGAAGAACATCAATAAACTTTCGTTAATACCACAGACAGATTTGGATTTTTCATTTAGGCGAATGTGTGTCGCATAATTGCGTCATAAAAAAATACCCTCCCAGCAAAAAAAAAAATAGCACAATGAAGTCACATAGAATAGTTGAAAACTATCATCCAAAATTTGGGTTTAATAAGAAAATGCTATGACTGAATTAAGATTAGTTGGAATGCTTAATAAGACATGCAATAGGTTGCGGCAGTTTGTACTTTATCCAATCGCAATTCGAAGCAGCAGCTGTGCCAATTTTCTTCGTACCTCTGTGCAAATCACACCGTAATAACAGGAGCGGACAAGTCAATTTATAAGAAATCCAGGTTGATGCTGGGAACAACGTATCGATTTGTATGGAACGAATCATTAAGACATGAAAAAAAGAATTATCCAATTAAATGGTAAAACTGTGCTCATTATGCAATAAACGTGAATCTAACGAACACGAAAAAGAACTGTACACGGACAGGGATGGAGACTCAGTGAACGACACACGGAGAGAGAGCGTGAAGATGAGAAGCAAATACGCCAAATCGGTGGCTCACTTGTTAAGCATTAACGGTGTAGTATAAAACCATCAAATTGTAAACACAAACGTGATTTGACACATAATAAAACTCCAATAAAACCGTAAGTAGACTGAATGCACGAAGGGAACAATGAAAATGAAACGAGAATGAAACAACAACAAAAAACGGCAGCAACAAACAGAGATAAAACAATAACCGTTTCACGACTTTGGTTCTCGCCGGTGTGTAAAAATGTGTGTCAATAGGCGAATATTTCGATGTCTTTTTTTATGAATTATCGAATTTCGACGGCTGTCGATGCTGGCTGTCGATGCTGGGATGCTTTCAATGCTTTGAATGTGTTGCGTTTTTCCGTTCATTGATTTAATTGAGCTGCTAAAAGAGTAACTACTTTCGAAAAAAAAATATGGAAAAATAGAATATTGCACAAACGATTGAGCATTTTGCTCGAGAAAATAAACGACACTAAATGTTGTGTGCATATTTTTGAGCCAAAAACATTTTTGTGCATGTGATCCTTTATTGGTGTGTACATGTCATGTGCTACATGAATTGGCTATCTTTGTCACTCCACTTGCTGTACCTACGAAAATGAATATTTCCGAAATTTTATCTTTATTTATTGCATGGCCATAAATGCAAACAATCCTCTGACTGAACAGCAGAAGAAAAAAACACAGCACAAATGTTTCGTAAGCATTTCATCATTTCGTCACCCTTTCTCGGGCTCCTCTCCACTTGCATATCTTTTTGTGTCAAATGTGTTGCTGTAGCCTTTTTTTTAACCAAAATATTTTTTTTTCTTGTTCATTGTTCATACGGTTTTTGTGTATGAATATGCATACGAAACGCAATAGCCCATGAAATATGCTCTGTTTTACTCGCTGTTGGAATTTAAGGCACATTGAACGAAATGAAAAACCATACGATTCTTGAAACATGCGTGAAAAATGGAACGCAAAAAAAGGTGAACAATGAATCTTTGTTTTATGCATAGAAAAAAAACAGACGACAAAAATATGGAAAGTTTTTGTTTTGCTCCGGAAAAAAAATATGTATTGCTCTAGAAAAAAAATTGTCCTTTTTCAAACTAAATTTGTTATTGTTACTGTGTTCAATTTATCTGGTTGTAGAAGAGTTTTTTTCTTTCTTATGTAATATATTCAATGTAAAGACAAATGACAAAAGCAATGCGATCCAAACGCAAAGTATTGCGCTGCTTTTCGGATGGTCTGTTTTGAAAGTTTCTTTGGTATTTTGTTGTTAAGGAACGTTGTTCATCACTTTGGAATGCGCATTTTCATAGGTCGTAGCATTTGGACGAAAGAAATATATCGGATAAAAATGCGACCATTTAAAGCGTCCCAACAAAACACAATAGAGAAGTAGACAAAACGGTTTGAATTTTGTTTTGAGCCATTTCTACTGAAATTTGAGAATATCCAAGCCAAACCCATAGCAACACGCACACGCACACGCACACACACAGATACGGACTAATGAGGAAATCGAACAGGAAACATGGAGAATATCGTCGTCGTTGCCATTGACATCAAAACGAAGACTCGTGTTTTGCGCAAAACACTAATTTATTCCACAAATAACTATCATTACATTTTTTCTGCACTCTGAAGTGTTGGAACATGGAAACTCATAGCAATAATATAAATCAAGTAGTAATCGTTTTGCGTGCTTTTACTTAATCGATCAAATGTCGCCACTCGGTTTTTTTTCCTGCTAATATTTTTGCCACCAAATAAAAACCATCAATGAGCTTACTACCCGTTTTCATATTTAGAAAATGGAGTCTCTTTTTTTGGTTGGTCTAATTTGCACAAATCAATATGCATAAAAATCCATTAACGGAACAAAAATTGTGATGCCCAGACTTACTTATAAATGGTAATGCATCTAATCTAAAACAATATCTTATCTTTATGTGGAATTTATCCGAAAACATTGATTTTTAGAAAGGCAAAAACTCAAACAACAAACTGGATGTAATTTCGTTGAAAAACTTTGTTGACTTTGTATTCAACTTGACACCAACCATTGCAATTTGTCAACTGGAATAAGACTAGATTTTTTACTTAAATAAATTGAAAAGATTGATATACATCTTGTGTGTGTGTTATTCCGCATGATAGAATTTTGATAAGTCGTCAATTGTCGTGCATTTCAAGTATTTGGAGACAGATTATGGCATCAGCGGGTTTTTGCAGCATTGTATGACTAACAAAACTATTGATAAACGACGAAAGACTAGTTTCGCTGTCTATATATGTCAATCGAACCGATTCGAAACAGCGAAAAATGTGCTGACGTAATAAAAAACAATCGCGCTCAACTTTGTAATTATACTAAGTGGCATTTGGGGGTATAATACGATTTGTACAATGCAGACAACTTTGCTTTTCCGCTATCTTCTAATTTTGCGTTGTTTTTGTTTGTTTTTCTCGCGTTGCAATGTAATACACCGTCCGTCCGTTTTCTCGTCACATAAATAAGAATTTAAGTGAATTGCTCCTTTTCTCTCTCTCTCTCTCTCTCTCTCTCTCTCTCTTTCTCTCTATTTAAAATGGCAAATGCGCTTTAAACATGCAACGCCAACTCAACATTACTAAGGTACACTACATTTTATATATTTTAATACGCGTGCAATTTCAAATGCGAAGCATAATTTTGCTAATAAAATATGTGCAAACCGGGGAAAATAAGACTAGAAACAGATAAAACGGATGAAATGAAGTAAACAAGCCCACGGTCGAATGAGTTTATTTGAATGAACGTTCAAATGAACATGCAGCAAAACACGAGTATCGTTTATGCTATCGATTTCAAAACGACGACATTTTCTCGCTCTGATCAAGTGGAAATCTATCAACTATACTGAAATCCTTTTGAAATGGCAATCAAATGAAGCAACATGAATCATTGAGCTCAAGTGTGTCCTCAATGAATTTGTTTCGCAAAATTGAACAATATTTGTTCGCTGTTGAAATCTGTAACTATTTGCTATTCCCTGATTGCTGATGCCAATCATCGAATCGATGAAATCCAATTTACCATAGGAAATGATCCCGATGCACGAAATCATGAAATATTTACCTTCGAAATTGGGATCCATTTTATCGAAAGAAATGATCTTAATAAAAATCATATCAATTGTGTTTCGTATCACAAACTTGTTATCTCTGGAAATTGCGACAGCAAAATTTTTTTTTTTGCTGAGTTTTTGCGCAAATGGGGCACAAATGCTTCAGTGCTTGTGGCAAAGGCAAACATTTCCGGTATATTTTCGAGTGTGTGTTTTCTCTCTGGCCTCGCTGATACTCAGTTTTTCGAGCATGTTTTGTTTGATTTATTTCATCCAAACAATATGGCACTGTATTTCCTCAGTTAATTAGATTCTTCAAACGTATTTCGGTTCGTTTTGTATATCGACCAAAATCACCAAATGGTATACAAGTTTTTACCATTCATCAAATGCAAACACTTTTATAAATAATGTATTGCCGACGGTCTGACAAAATGCTACGTTGGCATGCGCTACACAGCTGTTTACACTGTGCGTAACAGAGAAAGAGATAGACAAAGAGAGAGAGAGAGAGAGAGTGAGAGTTAAAGCTTTTTCATATCAACGGCATGGTTTCCGTACACGATGCCAGTAAATTCCATTGAGCAAATATTTAGAAAATTATGTACGCGCCAAATAAATGGGGCCGCTCTGATGGAGCACTCTTCAAAGAGAAGCGTTTTCATTTTTTTTCGGTTTTGTTTACGTAATTGGAAACCATGAAATGTACTTTTATTTCTAAATACACACTGTTAACATGAACCGAAATCAACGAACAACACATATATAAATAATCAAATGATCGGCTGCCAATTTTCTAGACTTCATTGACTCTAGATTCACATTATACAAGTTGAACGATATACAACATCGCTAAAAAAAAACAAAAACAAGATGAACAAACAACACCGAAAAAACAACGACAATTCTCAAACTACTGGATTAAACATTTCGAAATGGCAGAGAAGGCGAAAGATGTTTTCAGCGCAACGAGAGAATTTACACTTTTTGCAAACATCGAAAATAAATCGATTCCGCTTAAATGCTGTTTTGAATGGAATAGTTTTACGGGTGACAGAATTAAAATTGTCGAGCAATAGGTTGAATGTCGTTATTCTCATAATGATGAAACAATAAAATACACACATCACACTGAAATTCAACCATACGTTTATAATGTTGGTTCATCAATGTAATTTAAATTAGAGACGATTTAACATGAATTCAGCTCGATCTTTTGTTCATTTTCTATGCGCTCGATACACAAGAATTTTTCGGTGACATCGCATTTGGTTTCGTTAAATTTAGATCTCCTTTTAAAATCGGTGTAGGTGCTTCGAAGACGCAACTCTCGAAATGCAAGTTGTGAAAATATTTTCGCTGTGTTGGATCATTTAATTTCCATTTAGCCAGTTTTCATCGTGTTTTGTGGCTGACATTCGTCGAAATTGCTGGAAAAAGAACGCGTGGTTTGGTTCAGTACAATCTCAATTTACGTATACGTGGAAATAACGTTCACGTTAATAAATTTTATAACATATATCAATGGCGGGTGCATCGATTCGGTTAAAAAGCATCACGTTGCTTCGGAAAGAAAGAAAGAAATGGAAAAAAAACAACCAGATCCAATTACCACTGGGTGCCAAGCAATGCTTGGCAATGCTGAATTTAGTTCCACTTCGTAAATATAATGTCATTTATAATTCGAGTTGCAAGTCCCGGTTTCAAGACGCTTAGCAAAAGTGAACAATACACTCCATTATGACAATATTTTAAATTCTTGTCGCTCCCCGTTTAGCGTTGCCTTTTCCTTCCTTCCACAATAAAATGATTGTGACACGCTGAAGAAGCAAGAATTCAACATTCACATCACCTTAAAAGGAACTCAACTCGTTTTTTTCTTCTGTTTGTTTGTTTGTTGCAAAACGAAATCAACCTTCGATCGTGGGATATTGCATTTAAATTTTTTTATTTTTCTTGGGTCGTTTTTTGTTTCTGCAAAAAGAGCAAAGTCAAGAAACGAGTAACGTCATGTTACTTGCTCTCAAGTGGCATGCCAATCCGGCAAACAAACCCAAACATACAAAATATACTTTTCATGAATAGCAATGTGATAACGTTTTTTTTTCAGTCGAGTTCAAGTTTTTTTTTCGGTCGAATTCATTTCGCTTTGAATGTTTTGCCAAGCGTCCTTCTGTTTTATCCAAACCAAATCGAATGCATGAGCTCGTATTTTTTGTGCTCATTCAAAACAAACTCTCTTTGAAATTTGGATACAGTAGCAAATTGTACGGACAACATTGTCGACTGGGAGTTGTAGTATAAACCAACGGAGCTATTGATTTTTTGTCGATTTCTCTGTGAATCGCTGAGTGTTTGTGTCGTGCGTCACGAGCATTCTCATTTCGATTTAAAATATGCGAGCAGTTTTTTTCTTCTCATGTGCAAGTGTATTTTAATAAAACTATGGTGTTCGTTGTCGTTGGTGTTTGTTGGCGGTGCCGTTGGTTGGCTTCGATATCAGCACCCAAGCTCCGAAAATATCATTTCATGCCTCGACTAAATGCTTTTCCCCATTTTTGTTGTATCGATTCTTGTTTCACACACCAACAAACTAACAAACGGAGCAAAGTGAAGACAAAACAACAAAAAAAGCAGCAGCAGCAACAACAACACACAACAAAATAACCAATTCATCTGACATGCGCAACGTCTTCTTAGGCAATTTTCGATTTAAATAAAAATGAACGAACGCAAAGAGAGCACAACCAACGAATGATTCGATTCTCTCTCTCTTGGTGTTGACTGACAGAACGCTTTCGAGACCGAACTGCAAACCATAGGAGAGTGAGAAAGAGAGAAATGTTTCAGTGAATCGTAACCGTACAAACGAAATATTCTGTTTGTTGTCGATGATCTGTGTTGCCGTTGACTACTCATAGATAGAGCTATGTGTACGATTTGCCAATAAGAATTTCGTATCTTCTAACGAATTGTCTGGTTTTAACTGTTCAATACATTCTCGACAGTAATATGACATTTGAAATAACACATTTGCCCACTTTAACGCAGAACGCAGTATGCTTCAGTGCTAATAAATAAATCGGTATTAGAGTAAACGTATTGCTAATTAAATTCACTTACTCACATACTTTTCTACAAACAAAAAACACACAACAGTTTTATACAAACTAAGACAGTTGCCATTCATCGCCATAGAAGAATTTACTACTTTGATGAAATATTCTATGCCTTACTTTCTGAGAATTTTTTGCTCAAATCGATTGATTTCGCACTGAATCGCCAACTCTAATAACCACACTACTGAAAAATGACACTCGAACAAGATTCACTCTCTATCGAAAAAAAGAATGTGCTGCTTTTGAAATATGATTAAAAAAAAAAACAAGAAACAATTGTAAACATCCGCACTGTCGAACTGACTTACTAAATTTGTATCAGGCGTTCGTTCCGCAGTTTATATAAAAACTGTTGAAGCTCATAAAATTTCAACTGAAATTGAACAGAGAAAGAACAACAAAAATCACAGCGCGCCCATACATGAAGTGAAGTGTGTGTACACAGGCCAATTATCAAATTTCAATTACATGTCTCGTGATTCTTATCGGGCTCTGTGAGGCTGAACTGGGCTGGTTATTTGGTTGAGCGAGAAATTATCAAAAGCCAAACTAACTATGAATTATGTGTAAATATGTCTCGGCTTTCAATGAATATTTTTCATTGGTAGACTCAAAATGTCGCAATACACTCGATTCGAAATGTCAACCAATTCATTTTTATTTGCCGCAATTTATGAAGACGAAGCTTTTTTTTACTGTGTGTTGCTCATTTGGACGAATTCCAGTGCAGTATTCCAATTATGAATCACAAATGCAAATCAAATGGTCGTTTATTCTCGATATTGAAAATGCTTTGCATGCGCAACGAAATGCCTTTGAACGTTCTTATCAATTTGCAATTACCTTCGAATTGCACTGCATTCGATTCGTCTTCAAACAAAAAATCAATAGCGCGCAATTGGATAAAGTGTTTTTTTATTTTTGAAGAGCTTGAAAAGTGTACTTTTGACAGCGATTGATTAACATCAATTTAATATTGATAAAACTGAATCAACGAGCAATTGGTTCAATTCATTCAATGTTCGAGTGTCAAGAAACGAGCAACAGAGACGAAAACTGCTGCGCACAACAGATCTGTTACTGTCGACAGTAACATTTCTTCTCGTATGCTTCACATCATTCGAGTGATGGGAAATTAAAAGGTTTTTAAAATGTGATGCAAACATACATTCCAATATGAATCGATTAAAGGCTGAATACTGACTGTCAATTCGAAAGCAAAATAATGGCCGTCCTAAAATGGCTTCGAACCTCAGAGCTTTGGGATTTGTAAGGTTTGCTCCATAACATTTAGAAGAGGAACCAATGAACCATAAAAAAAGGAATCAGAATCCAATTTGATTTCAATAAACTTCACATTTCATTTTATATCAGTCATGGATGGTCCGTATGCCCGATGATATACTTTAAAATCGTGAAATATTTGCCAAGTTATTAAGAAATCCGTGGATGAAGAACAACACAACATTTATGGTAATCGTTACATAACCCGTAACAAAATATTTGGAATATACGAAAAAACAAAAAATTCGTGGGCATAATAGAAAGCTAGATTGAAACCGAGAATGAATATGATAAAAAGTGAAGCTATACAAGCTATACAAGCTTGTATTTAAAGTGCTTTTTACTCTCTCTTATTTCTATTGTGTACCAAAATCCCGTGCGATTCCTACGTTTTTATTGTTGGAATGGCAAATGTTTTCGCTTTTTAAAAGATTTTATTTGTTCGGTCGGTGAGGAGAGAAATTGCCATCGCATGGTTAAATTTCGGCACAATACCTGGATAAGATATGCTCATACAATTGTTCAATGTAAGCATGCCAATGAAAATGGTTGAACTTTTTTTTTCTTTATATTCCGCAAACGCAAGTAATTTTCGTCGATTTAGCAGAAAAAATAACATTGTATCGACTACATAGTAGAGAGTCGTAGGGAAATTTCCCTTTTTTTATTTATCACAGAATACGCCCTCCGAACGTAGATTTCAAACAAGAAAAATATTTAAATTTTTTTGCTGCGGAATTTACCAAGAACTCAAGAGAGAAAAAAAAGAAATTGTTTGATAAGAGTCAACCATTTAAATGCATGCACGCTCTTGTTTGGCTGTATTCGGCAACCCAACTACATGTAGTATGCATACAATAAAACTAAATGGCTGTGGAATGCTTTCAGTTTGGCCTGACACAATCAGCATTTTTTTCTCTCTCTTCGTTCCGTTGCCATGTTCCATTCGTTTGTTTATTTTTGTTGATGATTTCGTTTTTAACTTGGCATGGCATTTAAATTCTAGCATAAGGATAACGGGTTTGGTTGTCTTCTCAGAATGTTTTCTCTGAAAAAACAAGAGAGACTCTGGTCTTTGGTCTATGCTTCTATAGTCACATTGCTCTGCAGATACAGTCAATAATAATGGGCGCATTTTAAAACATTTCCTCCAGCGATTAAAACAGATCTAATTTCAGTCTTAATCACAAACTAATTCACTTCCAATTTTATCAATAGCTGAGTGTATAATTGCTTTCGATATTCAATGCTATTAAGTCCACAGTCTTTTCACCGGGATTGATAAACCTGAGCCATTAATGTTCGGTATCGATAGTACAAGACAAGGCAGCTGCAAACTAAACACTGTGCAGAGCACAAGCCAACTTTACAATGAAATAAATAAATATTAATTATGACTTGCTATTTTTTATGATCGTTGTTTTATCCAAGTTCGTTGAACATCATTATCATTCATTGGGGGGAAAAAAAGAAGTGCTGGCTGTACGCTGCTCATTTGCTCTCTCACTTAATGGCAAATGCTCTTCAAATTGCGTGTACTGTTGGAGATTCACGCATCGGAATTTTTGTGTGTACGGGCATTTATCGAAACTGTTACAATATGGAACAAGCACAGAAGCACACACACACACACACGCACACTCATATATCGTGGAAAACTTTATTGAAGCCATAAATCAACACCAATTAAAATGTGTGGCTGGTATTAGCGATAATAAAAGTTCAATTGCTTAATTGATGCATATTACAACTGGTAACTGCGGTTCCACTTTATTAGGTTGCCACTCATGCCAGAATCAAATATACACTGAACATTTAGTGTATTACACTTTGCTTGTATCTAACACGTTTGCGTTCGATGTTTTTTTTCGGGTTGAGAAATGGCAACCACAGCTCTTTAAGATTCCGTGCAAGTGATTTCTCGTGAAATTTTCACGTCAACAATTTTTCGGCAATATTTCTGGTAACCAACGAATCAGCGATACGCTTAAGGTTGAATATAAACTGAAAAAAGTTTTCTCGACTGATTACAACATAAAATCCAGCTAACAAAATCCCCAATTGAGCTTGGCACAAACATGCAAATCAAATGACGTTTACATTTTCGCCCGTACTTTGACCGTGTTTCACATCGAGACGGATGATTTGATTTGATTTCGTTCAGTGTGTGTGTGTTTTTTTTTTGTTCGTACTATTTCACCGACAAGCGTCAATCACCAACAGATTACCACTAAAAACTAAACTAAACCAAACTTTATTTAATAAATCCCACAATATGGTTCATTTCAAACTGAGAGATAAATTCTTCGAAAGTCGAGAGGATTTTGTGCCATCAATTTCCAAGTTTCTAGTCGAAGGTTTCAGCCAAAAAACCGTTTTGCTGCAAACTATTGAGCCATTTCGGTTCAAAACGAAAATCGAATGGTTTTACAGCAAATGTGCAACCAACAAACTTTCTGTCGTCACAAAACGACCACGGTCTGATGAATACATTTTCGTAAATGACTTTAAATGTGCATTTTCCATTTATTGCTTTTAGTTCTAGAAAAAAAAAACAACAAAAAGACAAAACATCGCTGAAAAAAAAATCTATGCAGAAAAAAAATTGTAACGCAATGTTCATTATTGATAATAGTGATGGCAATGAGAAAACTTTCTAGTGAACAGTGCACATGAGCATGTTCATTGAACACAATGGTCTCAAAAGGTCACATTGTTTGGTGTGCCTCGTCATAAATGCCCATTCAAAACGAGAGCAAAAAAATGGTTCACCCTTTTTCATATTTCCTTTTTGGTTGGCATTACCTAAGAAACCATAAATCGATTAACCTTTTTCTCATGGTCAAAATTCGGCTCACGCAATGCAAAAAGAAAAGCATCAGAAAAAACGGGTTTTTGTTGAAACTGTTTTTTTTTCGAAGCCGTTTGGCTTTTGTTCTGAATGTCTTCTGGATCGAGAAACGGTTGGGCTCTGTTTCCGAGCAATTTTGTGTTTCAACTGGAAAATGCCATTAAATGAAATGGTAGAATCAACACCAAAGTGGACGAAAAGTAGACGCATAGAGGAGTGTTAAAGGCTCATTCGTCGACGGTCTTTCTAAATGTTCAATTCTCAAACAATGTTCAAGCGGATGGACGAATGCTGTGCAAAGTTCATTTTCAAAACAAACAAAAAAACATTCTGTGAGCTAATTAAAAAGCAATCTCAGCAAAATTAAATTCATTCAATTTTCGCCAGTGAAGTGGGAATCGTACGTAGTCATCAGCATTCAGTGAATATGCGAAAAGTTGCTTTGCTGTTTATTTTATCAATTTATTTCAATTGGTCTCGACAATTATCTCGTATTTTAGCAGAAGCGCAACGGACTGCCATTTATTCTTGTTCAGTAAGCAACTCTTTCTCCTTTTTTTTCACATCAATTGCTATTTGTGTGTAGCAACGGGTTCAGTATCCGATTTCATGAAAATTTTGCGTCAGTCTAATATTGCAACAATGTTGTTGCGAATGATCTACTTATAGCTTAATCCCTCAGTTGATACATGCCAAATTTATTCACAATAATTTCCATTTCGGATTAAAACAGTGTGCGTATATTGTCGAATCACCACTCGAATGAAATTATGTTCGGACAATGAAACAAACAAAACGGGCACTTGGCTTCGACTTGAATTGATTATTTTTTTTCCTCCAATTCTCGTTCTTTCTGGCTGTTCGAAATAAAATGGAACATTTTATGAGTTACAAGGATATTCATGAATATATTTTCATCTAAAATCACCAAGACGCTTTAAATTGTCCCACTTGAATTTTACTTGCAACGCAAAATCATTTATTTTTAGTCGAAAATTCAAAATTGACGTCTTTCGAAAGGAGTGTAGAAAGAAAAAAAAAACAATATATAGCAAAAACCATGGAAAATCGTCAATATTTTCTTGGATTTGATAGGAACCAAAAATAGAGAGCTAAAACAGTGTTGGTCTTAGCGCTGCGCATTTATTTTCGCAATCAAATCTTACATTCATCGAAACGGAGACAAGATTCTTGGTCGTAGATTCTCTAGCTATGATGCCATACTTTTTGGCCTGAATTTCAATTAACAAAACTATTCCAATTCAATCTGTAGCCCTGACATATTCCATACATTGTATTCCAGTCGCTTCGATTGAAGCATTGAAACATTTCTTACCACACGAATAACATTGAAATATATACATTGTGTGTTGGCGTTGAACTTATACCGACGGCTCCAACTTTGTGTGTTCAATTTACATCAAGATATATGAATAATACATTAGACATGTTCAAACCAACGCTTACACCACAACCACGGGAACGAGATAGCACAGACGAGAAGAGAACAGAAAAAAACAAAGCCTAGCAAAATAATTTATGATAGAAAAAACGTTGCATGAATCAAATGTAATTATATTGTTGCAATACACCTTGGCAAAGCACCTTACCAAGGCACCACAACAAGGTATCGGAAATCATTTAGCGAATCGAAATAGCAAGCAAAATAATTACTGTTTTGAATAATTTCATGAAAATTTATGGCATTTAATGAATGTTAACGCCGTTTTAGAATAGACAATTTATCGTTCATTTGTAGCCTTTGTAGCACACAGACTGTGTGGCTGTTCTGAACCGTTTATTAGAGTTCTGTTTTTTGTGTGAACAAAAAAAAAACATTATATCACTGAATGGATTAGCAAATGTTTTAATTGAGTTTTTGCGAACGTATTTTGGTTCCTGTTGTTGTTGTTGTTTTTTTCGTCTGGTATTTGAATGCGATGGAATGATGAGTTTAGTGTGATGACCATCACACATAAGCCAGCGTTGGTGAACCGAACAAAAAATCGATAAGCACACCAGATTAATGTGGAATAAAAACGAAACTTACTCGTTGTGCAATCGAAAAATTATTGTCTCTATCTAAAGCCCCCGAAAGTCAGATTAATCCCGTATCGAAAATGGTATATTTGCACGAATGACTCGCTCACATACAGCAAACGACGAGAGAAATTTGCCCATATTCAGTGCGTGCTGTGATACAGTCAGGTCTGCGTTGTGTGACACTTAATGTGAGCGGCCATCAGAATTTGGGCGTGGCACAAATGCCGAGAATGATTGTGAACTATCGTCGATTATGCCGTTCTTCTTCATTTTCGTGTGTTTCAGCTACGTACAATGTTCGCATTGACGAACGGATGGCATTGCGTTGACATGAGTGGCACAACGAATCGATGAAGAATGAAGGAATATCATTTTTGCCGGGGATGTGTGCATGTGTGAGTGTGAGCGAGGCACTGAGCAGTGAGCAGTGAGCACGAAACGAGGCAGCCATAGATTTATTCAGCTGTACGGCCATATGCACGTATTCGCTCTATTCAGAACACCATCAACCTACGAGTGTCATGCGCGGTACGTATACAGAGCAACCAGGGCAAAATAGATTGTGTGTGTGTTTTTTTTCACGTTGGCTCATTTCGCCTCTACAACAAGCACTAAAGTCTATGAATTACTATAGATACGAGTTTTATAAGTACGGAAAATGTTTTAAAAGAAAATTTTGTTTTTGCTTGTTTTTTATTTGTTTGTGTGTGTGTGTGTGTGTGACAGAGAATTGGAACGAGAGCTAAACGATGTATAAAATGTTGGCGTATGATATCAAGAAGCCACGTATTTTTCGTGTTCCGTTTGAGCATTGAGCGCTGAAAAGAGCCAAATAGAGAGCGAGTCGGGGAACGATGTCAAAATTACTTTGCATCAACAAAATATATTTTCCAATGCTTTTAAGAGATTTCAGCGCGACAAAATCGTATCGCATATCACCCGCCGTTGTTGCCGTCGATAACTTACCATTTCATATGGTGTGTGTATTGCTATTTTTACTGGATGTGATATTTTTGGTATTAGTTTTTGTCTTTAAAGCTAATGTACCATGCACACACACACACTCAGCACATGTACACTCTGGCTGGCTTTGTGTCGTCAACGTTGTCGCTGTTTTTTTTCTTCTTCTTTTTCATTCGTGAATATTTAAGATTTCTTTTATAAAAATAGTGCAGACGCATCAGTTTTGTCCATTTTTTTCTCTTCCCTACACTCCCGCTTCTTGTTGTTTGTTTTTTGTTTGTTTTCGTTTCATTTTCTATTTGCTTTTTTTAGTATGACAATAAAAAAAACAGTACTGTAGATATGTGTATAATGGAATTGCCGACGAGCAACTTCGAAACGAAGAGCGACACACATCGACCAAAGATATAAAAACAGCGACATTCAATGAAAAACATGAAATGCAGTAAGCGAAATCAACGCTAGAGACAACATCGTACTAGCATCAAATATGCTCATTGCTCGCATATGCATGGACCACACAACAATGTTTCAAAATGTCATGGAATGATGGCAGGGAATGATGAATGGATTGATGACAGAGCAAATGCATCAAAATGCCGGGGCTTTTGATGAAATTGAGAAGCAAGCAACATAACAGTAGCTGGTAGCAAGAAACTAGTGGCAATGTCGCAAAAAAAACATACACACATACACACGACAAATCCCAAGATGTGCAGACTCACAGAAATAACATTTCATTTGAGCAAATAAATACGGAATTACGAAATGTTTGTTGTTAATAAATTCAATCAAGGAAATTATTCCGTTGATAAATGTTGGATATGATGCTACTTGAGTAAAGTTAAGCAATCAGAATAATGCTGAGACGCCAACAGCATCTGGGATCCATGTCTTGAGAATTGCTGAATGTTGTCAATAAATTGGAATAGTTTTTTCCTCTTTCCCTCTCTCTCTCTATTTCAAGCGCAATTAGTTGTGCTTCGCCGTTTTTCCAATACTCGAGCAAGTTTTTTAATTTCATGCTTGGTTGCCACTTGAAATTTTAACATTTGATTCCATCAAAAACGGGCAACTGCAATGCAGCAATGTCTGAAAGTAATTTATACACTGAAGTAAATAAGTCAACGATTGGAAAAAATTAATCCATTACTTTGAGGTCTCAACCAATTTTATGAGGCATGATGTTTTCTTCCACTTTGTCGTTGAATTATGACGTGTGAAAAAGAAATACTTGAGTTTGAATATTCAAATCGATTCCATGTTGAATAGTTTTTTTTTCTCAATGGTTGAGTTTTTGTTGTGTTTTGATACGCTTAAGGGATGCTGCGTTCCACTTAATGTGACTTGATATGAATATTTTTGTTGGTTCATCCAATTTTACGTTGGATTAGCTTTAAAAAAAAAGAATATGGATCGTTGAAAATTTCGGTAGCAAATATTCGGAATATCAAAGAAAAACAACACCGAAAGAAAATCGTATGGAATTTTTTTTTCTTGAGTCTATTTTATCTAATGATACGATAGGGAAATGCCATAAGCGTGTAATGGATCACTTTATACGCCCGTAATCTACAGCCAAAAGGCTCACGCATCCTCTTTACGGTCTAAATGAAAATGGTCAAATTTGCTATTGACACACACTTTATTATACTCGCATCTAATTATGCTCATGGGGGCTAGAGTGATCTTGTAAATATGCAAGAAACTGCCAGCCAACAAAATATGAGAGACGTGTTTGCTTGTACATAAGTCATTACTGGCCATACTTTGAATTGGATAAAGTAGAAAAAAATAACCATATCAAATACGGAAATCCGCCCTGAAATGACTGCACTGTGCTCCATGATACCGTGGCCTTTTGTATTTTTCTGACGATGATGGTTCGACGAGTGGATCAGACCTCTGCACCATTACCAACTTGCTGCTCTCATCTTAATTATAATTCGTTTTTTTTATCGCTAATGGACTATCTCGCAAATGAAACAAGTGCAAAGTCGAAAAAAATGAACAGTTGCTGTGTTGAAACTTGAGCCTTAAAAAAATAAATTGTATAACTTTATCGGCACTGCACAATGCGTGTGGCGCAGATTTTTTTTTTCTTTCCTTTTTTTCAGCTCGCTCATCTTCAGTTCTTCAGAAATGTCTGTCACGAAGATATCTCGAGGTACGAAACAAAAAACAAGATGCTTTGCCGCTTTTAATTTAATCTCTTGATCAAAACATAATTAGAGAAACTCTTTGGGTACTTAAAAAGTGAGCAAAAAAGTTTGTTTGTGCTGGCTTGTTTTTTTTTTTGTTATTTCTACCTTCATTTGAATTTTGAGAGGTGCAACGATGGTAAGACCACGCGTAGCGTACATTGTAACAACGAGTTTTGTAGAACATTACCATTTCCATAAAAACAAACAATTTATGTGTATTCGGTACAAAAATACTTGGCATGGGTAAGGTTTTAGACCGAAATTATATACAGAATGTTATGCGCAACGAGCGACTTGCGTCCAGTGACCAGCAATTCTGCTCTGGGATATTTTGGCGCATTTATCTGCTGCTTTATCATATTTGTTTTTTGTTGTTCTGCACAAGAAAAAGGCCATTTTTGAAATGAATACGAAATGGTTTCTGATATACTCTGGGTACATTCTCTTGTCTCATTTTTCATTTGACATTTGCATAATTTATAAATTAAATTTTTGGCTGAATATGAAACAATTTACCATTTTTTATTCGGTGCGTTTAGTTCTGAAATTTACTGGCATGGAAAAGTCAAGTGATTCATGTTATTCAAATAATAAATATGTAACGTTATAGATGTATTTAATAAATGTTCTGATAGCCGTTACAATTTGACCGTTTCATCGGGTTGAAGTGAGGTATCGTTTTATTTGGTAGAAATGCATAAATTAGTTGAGAAATTCATGGATTATGCAAATATTGAGAGTATTTATTGGAATAACAAATAAACGCGTTTTCAGATGTCAGCCACATGCAATCAACATTGGCGCACACACACACACATCGCACCCAATGGTAAAGCAGCTACTCGTGCGAGTCTGTTGTAATAGATTCCAGGAACAAAAAATGCGCAAAAAACATCAAGAAGAATGAATTACATTTTTAAATGAATTTTATGCACGAAAAATGCACCATTGAAATCAATGATAACAAGAAATTACGTGGAAGTAATTTAACCGACGAACAGAAAACAAAACAACGAAAAAAATATGATGGCTTTAAAAGTAAGTTAAGCATTTGTGTGTTCAGTGAGCATTTTTCAGTCAGAAATTTATGCATTCCTAATGCAAATTCAATGTTGAATGTGCAGAAAAATCAAGCGGATGAATGTGCAGTGACGCCAGCCATTTTTGAGCTGTGACTGCACACACAAAAGTACTTGTTTATGTAAATCAGAGTAAGTTTGTTCAATGGCAAAAAAAGGATTTTTCTCTCTGTATTCTCTGTGCGTTTCTCTTCGAATGCCATTTTTGACTTGGCAAAACATCAAACGAGTACTGAATAATGGCGCGTCACAAACTAAAATTCGACAAGAGAATTTATGTTCACTGGTCTCGGTGTTTTTGAGCCGGAGCCAGAAAACAAAACAACTAAATTAGAAGAAAAACAAACAAAAACAAAACAAAACAAAAAATGACGTTCGAGATAAATACAGAACCGGAGAAACGCATCATAATCAGTATGGCATTTAACGACTTTAATACGTACAGACAAATGAATGTAAATTGCACAAAATTATGGACGTCAACAGTAATTTTGTTTTCATCTTCTCATGACTTTTGATTGGCACAAAAAGACTGACAGCGATTCATTCTGTTCGGTCATTGTGTGTTTGTATCATTTTTTTTTATTGAACTTCTTCTAAAACTTGGAGTCGACAAGCTGATTGACCAAATGACATTTGCATGGCGAAATTGTTCAGATGCAACAAAATAGATTCATTAAAATTTGCTCACAGACTAACTGTTGTTTCTTTGGCTCTCTGGTTGGGTGTTTTTCTGCACACTACAAAATTGGTAGCTCAAAAATGCATGCTCAAATTAGTCAAAGCAATTTATAAACATTTCAGAAATGTTTTTAATGTGACGTTTCATGACATGGCTCGTCAGTAACGAACCGTCACGTAAGCTATGGTTTCTGTTTGTTTTTTTCTGCTGCACATGCCTTCAAGGTATTACTTTATCGTCTATTGCATAAATTGTATTTACTCACCAGAGAAAATGAAAAAAAAAAGAAAAAAAAAACTAAAAATTTATTCCCTTCGTTCTTCGACATTCGTAAATATAGTTGTGCACTGTATGGAAAATGTGAACACAATTCCGCTAGGTGAGCATTCATGTGAATTTTATTAGCGAAAATTTCCGCATCCTTTTTCTCTTATAAACATTTTAAATTCCGGAATGCTTATCCTCTAGGGATCATATCACGTTCAATTTTAGACACATTTCACGTTTATCCTCTCGAGGTCTGTACAAAAGTCCCAATATGCTCTATATCCCAATCTCAATCTCTCACAGCCAGGGATCAACCATTCGTCGAACAGCAAAATGACTATGTCCATTCATGCATACAATTTGCTAGCGCAAAATTGGATCCACCGAGTCGAAATAAATGTTCCGTCTTCTCGTTTCTCTTCGTTTTGGATATTGTCTATTTTATTTTTTCATAACTTGAAATATTACGATATGTCAACACGATGTGAACACGGAATCCGCATATATACATTTCGGGAGATGAAAATTGTCGGAAAACCTGAGTACCGCCGAAAATATGGGAATTGGTGATATTTTCGCTTCAGTAAATTGAAGATAAAAATGACTTGAGCCATATTTTCTGTTGATGTGTATAATAAATACATATCAAATAAAATAATGTTAGCTTGACAGAAACAAGCGCACAAAAATGGGCCTGAGCGGAAGAGAAGAGAAGTGAACGGCACAAGCGAGGGGAGGAAATTTGTTGAAAGAGAAATGACTTTGCTCTTATTCGCAAGACAAACAATGGACCCAGAGTGGATTTTCTTTGTCTCATTTTGCAGTCAGAACTTATTTTATCTCCATTTTCTTCTATCTCTCTGCCTTCGTTCTCAGTCTCTTGCTCTTCTTATAGTCAAGGTATTTCTTTTGTTTTGTGTGTGTTGGTTTTTTTTTTCTCTCGTTGGTCGTTGCTTGTTCGCAATATGCATTCGCCCAATTGCTGTCGAATGTTGATGATCTTGAAAGTGAAATAAAAAATGTGTTGTCGCTCGACTGATACGGTTTTTCCACGAAATATATCGCTCGCGCACTGAATAGAAATGGCTGAAAACAACGAGCACACTTTCAATGGCATCTTTCGCATGCATCATTTATATTTTACATGCTTTTCGTGACATGATTATTGTGTTTTTGCCGTATTGTGCTCCACATCATTCGTCTTCGTCGGTACATTTGCGCGTTGCAGTTTTTGTTTATTTTTCAACTTTTGATATATGATTTTTATCTTCGGTCTGTCTTTGTGCCAGAATCCATTATACCAAAAATCATTGCGAGAATGGAGAATGGTAATGTCCGAGATCATGCAGAATCTCGGTACCTGCTTTCTTAGAATAACATTTTCTAAGTTTCACAAAATGACGGAATTTCATCCGCTTGAATCCAAGATGATTAATAAAGTTATCCCGCATTTAGAATGAATGCAGTAAACTGTATCCTACCGACACACGCATGCTTATTTTAATGCACGAGGTTCCTCTCTAGAATGGTATTAATCCATGTTTTCATGGCAGTTACGTAACCAAGCAGTTGCATACTATTTTGTTTAACAATATTTGTTGGCATGTCAAAATGAACTCTGCTCAGAGCTCTGGCATTTGAATTGTCTGTGAGATAAAGTTAAACTTTTTTTTTATTAGTTTGTTGGAAAACGTGCCGTTGGCACTGAAAACCGATGCTCTATATTAGTTAAAAATTTATTAGATGAAGAAATGAGAATGATTTGTCGAAGCATGGTTCATGGCAAATAATGGCAACACCATCAAACAGCAAAGAGAGAGAGAGCACCAGAGACATTTTACTTATTCCGAGCATGTTTTAAATTTTCGTTTTATTTATAAAATCGGGGTATAGGAAATGAGAATTTTTGAGATAAGACGTATTGGTTTTCATTTCCACATTCAATGTAACTACAATATATGGAAAATGAGACGTTTGATGAACGGCGATAGAGCTGAACAAACGAACGCGCTCATTCGAATGAACATGCTTCAATTTCGGGTGTGTGTTTAACGTTTTATCCATCCATGGCATTTACTTTGGTGCTCCATTTTCCTCTAGCTGTTCCTTTCACCGATGGCATCGCCCCAAAATTACATAAATGATAGATCATGGCATGTGCAAATGTTTGCTTTCCTCTTATGTTCATATAAAATTTATGGGAAACAAAAACCAGCATCGAGAGAGAGAGCGAAAATACGAACTCGAGCCAAGCAAGCAAACCAACCAGCCACCGCACCTAGAGATGGTATCGTGCATCAAACGTAAGCAAAAAATAGAATTTCACTTGAATTTGGAATAGCCAAATGGAAACATTGTATGGTTGCCAAGCTTGGACTTGGACTCTCTCTCGATGTGTGTGTGTTTTTTTCTTCTTTAATTTTATCTACTCAAAGGTGGAACAATTTTTTGTGTGTACTACAGCACGTTTATTCGAAAGTAATCTCTCCATATGGCACCCACAACTGTGTAACACAATGTTGTGTGTACACACAATTTCTGATGCAATTCGGTGTCGTTGATTCGACCCCACAATCATTTATGTATATAGAACGATGATTACGCATGATTGGTGTGTACCTTTTATTGGATATTGAAAGCAATTCGAGCATCGGAAATCCAATAGTATTAATGAATCCGATGAAATGGTGGTGTAACGCGTTCATCTACTTATCGCAAATGATTTTCAGTGATGCAAAGAGCGTTTTTGGTTCTCGTTACACTGAAACCATTTCATGAATCACAAAGTCTGATGCCGGTCGAATTTGTCACATCTTGTCGTCTATCCACTTAATTCGTCCGTATTTAATCTGTTTTCTATCACTGACATATTTTATTTGGCTGTCATTTACACAAACAACGTCGACGAAAGAGAGTGACAGAGAAAGACACACAGAGAGAGAAGAAGACGTTGTGTGAATATTTAAAAGTTGAAGCTTTGAAGCATCCGTCCTAACGGTACATCAATAAAATTTAACATTACAAATGGATTGGTTCTAGATTCGGTTTTTTTTTGTTTGTTTGTTCGTTCGTTCGTTCGTTCGTTCCATCTTCATTTCAATCTTCAGGCGTTGTAAATTACCACGGCTGCTCTATTTTTTTGCTGTTGTTGGTTCGTTTATCATTCGTCGTTCGAATCGTCCACGTTTCCATCAGGATTGACGTTCCCATTTGTTGAGCCATGCGTTTCGATCATCAAATTTTAAATGCGTACACAGCGATACATATTAAATGGTGTGTGTAAACTAAATTAGATTCCATTTTCCAATCCTCCAATCCTCTTATCGGTGTATACACTTTGACTGTGTTGGACCATGGCGTCATTTTTTCTGCTGATTTCGGCGAGTGTTTACTCATTCCATTTAAACAGAAGACAGAGAGAATGAAAATAAAAAACATACACCAAGTCGGATTGAATGTTTACCATTGATTGCTTTAAGCAGATCGCTTCGAATGAGAGTTTCGTTTTGAATGTGCGCGGGGTATCGATTGGAATTCCTAATTCGACATAACTCAATCAACTTATTTGGTCGAAAATGTTGAACTCAAATTACTATACTTCGTATTATATGCTGGTCTGCTGCTGTATACTGCTGCTGCTGCTTCTGCAGCAAAGAACCAACATAATTCGTTTTCGAAACGAACGAATTTTTCCACTTTAAATTAATTTTTCGATTTTTCCTTTTCAACCAATTTCTTATAACGTCCACTGCACAGTTTGGTTCAGCTCATTTCGATATTCAACCAAATCGAATCTCATACTGTCTGCCGATTTGTAAGCGAACCATTGGCGCCAAATTAGTGTGCGTGTGTGTGTGTTTGTATGCGAAAAAAAACAATCAAATCAAATAAATATCATGCACATATACAAGTTTAACTGACCGAAGCAAATCACGCAGAGCGCATTTATGCGTGAAAGTGTATGGAGTTGTAAATGGGACGAAAAATATAAGCAACCGAATTGCTAGTGCTGACTATAATAATAATGGAATTGGGCGCATAGATTGAAAGTAGATAGAAAGATGCGCGGCAATCACAGCATCAAATTCAATAAGTAATATTTAAACAGATGCATGCCATCCGCTCTCCTTCTGCGCCTCTCATATCAAAATCAATGCTCAATATCACTTCTGGAACGGTCACTCCCAAATCATTGCAAAAACAATATGGAATTTTTAGGTGCCACTTTTTTTTCTGTGTGATTTCACAGTTTCAGTGAATTTTGATGCGCAATTTTATTCAATTCATTCCGTCAAATGGGACTAAATAAACAATGATAAATGTTATCGCTATTTGTGCAATGTGTTGCCACTGTTACGAGTGCACATTCAACGGAATGGTTTAAATTGTCAGCACCTACATTGGTTAGAGCAAACATTATGCCATTTTGTAACAAATAAAAACATTAATTTTTTCATCCATTAGATAAAGAAAAAATCAGTCATTTTATCTATGAAAAAGAGTGGTTTTTCCGCTCTGACACAAATCGATGATGACAAATAGATAATTGCTTGAGCCAAAATTGGTTTGGCGCTTGATGTACCCTATGTTTGGGTCGATGCCTCGACACTGAGGCATTTATACACTCGCACACACTTTATGATTATGTTTCATTTTACTAAATGAACCGTTTTTGCGATGATTGGTATTGTCGCTATCGTAGAGCCGAACGATATAGCTCGATAAATGCGAGTGAAATAAAAGACAAATAAAAAGAAAGCGGAAAAATGTATGCGGTGTGCAAAAATTGACTGACATCAAGCTAACCAGCCAGCTAAAGCTAGCGATGACATTGTATTGAATTCAATATTTTATTATTTCATTGCGATGTTTGTATATTTTTCGTAATCCACTTACTTTCATCATCTAGCTTTAGCACTTTTCTATTTTCGCTCGCCCCCCCAAAACAAAAATGTTGGTCTTTGTTTACAGTTTGGCCAGAGGCAAAGTGGATTTTGGTGTGTGTATTAAAATCGACATGCACATGGAATTTTGGCTCATATATGATGATGATGTTACATATTTGTTGCCAATTTGTTCAATTGACGCGCGCACACACGCGCGCAATTCTTGGCACAAAAGTAAAATGGGCGACATTGTATCCCTAATGCTCTTTTATCCATATTTTTGTTTTTATATTTTGATATGTAAACATTGTTCGTTTGCTTACTCACTCACACACACACTATGCGCGCTATTTCAATTTGTACTGTTATTGATTATGTCTTAATAAAAACCGACGAGATCATTTTCCATGCATTGGCATTGCATACATTTATTTTATGATGATTAACTACTCAGTAATACTACACCCTCGATGTATGCTTTTTTTTCCTTTCTCTCGTTGGTTTTGTTCTCTTGCTCTATCTTGTGCTCATCTCTTGCCTCTTTTCGCATTTTTCCGCCTCTTCTCAATGAGCAAACACACACACACTCGACACACTCACATTAGGTCTATTATTAGATATCCAATGATTAAATTTAAATCACGTATCGTTCTTGGTGTGGTGTGGCATACGTGAAAAATCGGAAATCTCAATAAATTTTGTGAGAAGGGAAACCATTAGCAGCCACACGCAGATAATTACAAATGATTTGTTTATAAAACCAAGTGCGATAAACTCAACGCAGAAAAACCGTCGTCTACAATTACAATAAATTACAATTTATACACCAGACATCAAATGTGTGTTTTTTTGTTGTTGAAATTTTACAACGTTCCAACAAATTTTTCATTTCGGTTTCATTCAGAGGAAATGAAACATTTACACAAAACTTAAAATAGCCGACGGTGAATGACACATTTATCGAATGAATCGACATCCAGCAAATTGATTTATGATCGAAATATTGTTGTTTTTTATGTAATAAAATATTGTCCATGCCTATTGAACGATCAAATGCGATGTCATGTTAAAAACTAGCAAAAATTACTCAATTTTGTTTGTCTTTTCTGTTGTTGAAATTCAACATTTAACCTGGTTCAAATGATTTTTCACAGCCGTTTGGTTTGTCGGAGATTTAAATCGTTGAACATGTTTTAGTTCAGTAAATCACCAGTGTTATGGCCAACACCGACTCACTCATTATGAACGAAAATTTCCAACCCAATAAATAACTTGAAGACTGAAGAATGTTTGTAAAAATTCGTTTGCGTTTTGTGTTTTCGTTCCCTTTGTTTTGTTTCATTTTTGGGCTCAACTCTTTCGGTTCTCTTCTTATATCACATGAACTACATAATTGCATCGAATAGCACCACAAATGCCCTTCTATTTCTTTTTTAGCTCGTTTACGTGCTGCGTTTTTTTTCTCTCTTTCTCTCTTTTTCTTTGTGTTGTGTGTTTTTTGTTTCTTTTCTTGACCGTGTTGCTTGATGATAATTTTTCAAGGCTAAATCGAATGCAGAGCTCAACAGCGAACAGCCGAAGCAACATTTTACAGCTTACGCAGTTACCATAAAATAATTATACTGTCATAAATAATGTTATGTGCACACGATGAATTTATGATGTTTGGAACCAAACGAGAGAAAAAAGACCAACAAACACACACACACACACACCAAAAATTCACACACAAGTTTGTTCGTTTGTAGTGTCGATTTGGTTTTTGTGTGATTGTAAGCGAGTATTTGTTCGTTTGGTTGAACATTTTGACCTATTGTTTATTCTTTGGTGATTTTGCAAACCATTTTTATGTATTTAAAATTCTTTTTGAGATGAGCAGACTCATCAGTGGCCGCTGCATTTTACTTCAGCTGATCTTTTGCAATCAACATTACACACGCATATTGCATAAGCAACGGATTGATTGTAATGAAACAATTCCGTTATTTCGAATTGCCAATTGTACAGTTTACGGCTGTTACTTTTACAGTTCACCTAAATTCCGTTCCTTAACTAATTGCTGAACCCTTTTTTCTCTCTTTCTCTTGTTTTTTCTCTGTTTGCCCATTTCTGTTTTTCTTTTTTCCTCAACTCTCTTTATGGCTTTTTTTCTCTTTTTTATTCCATGACACACTAAATGAGATTTTCAACTCATCAACAAACAAAACGATCGTTTTAAAAAGCCCAGTAGGAAAACACAAGAAAATATCAAGTTCATTTTTAGTGATGATCATAAATGCGAGCAATTTATATATATTTTGTGTGTGTGTGTGGATATTTTGTTGTTGCTGTTTGTTACTTGTGTTGACCTCAGAAACAGAGTTTCCAATCGACTTTTTCACGAATACTTAAGCATTCACATAAGCCCAAATACGTGACCAATTGCAGTTTTTATTGATTAGAAAGAGGAAATTTCTTTTGACAGTGAATATAGGACTATAGGATATATGGTTCCAAGGCCGTATTATAATTCTATGAAGAGGAAAAAAATTTTATCATATAGCAAGACCGCCCATCATTTCAAAGGATTTTCAGTGAAAGACTTTAAGTCACTCCAAGAGTTTTACATTTTATGAATTAAAATTTTTCGAAAATGTAATTTTCCTTTTTGACCATTAAATTTTGAGCCAATTCTGATTTATGATGAAATTTATGATGCTTTTCTCTCGCGAGAATATTCGAACCAATTGTTGTCAACAAACACGTTTATGTAAATTCATACAAAGGTTAGAAGCTAATGGTATATATCTGCTTAAATATGATTCGCTACAGAGGTTTGTCATCACATTTTCCTTTAGTTTTTGATCGATTCTAATGACCACATCATTTACATTAAAACTCATTAAAACTCGTGTGAACGAACCGCATGAACTGTGACGATGGAAGATTTCATGCATCAAACGTTTGTGTTTACATTTCGAATAGTCATTGAATTCGATTTAGAATATGAATATGAACATGAGTTTTTTTGTTGTGTTTGGTTTGTCATGAATATCGACTATTCGACGATGTTCAGCTTGTTCAGCGTGTTTGGCGTATTCATGCTGTGATTCCAAAGATTATCGCTTTTAAATTTCTCTATTCAGAATACAAGTGGAATTATTAGGCAAATTGTGTGACAGCTTTCTTATAGGATCTTCTAGTTGATTGTGTATGGCAATGCCATCTTAAGGGGATTATGTGTGTGAACGAACAATGCATTTGAACATCGAATATCCAATAACTCATGAAAACATTCCAGAAAGAAAATTGAGAAAATTGGAAAAGTCATGAAATTTACATGCAAATGAATTGGAAGGAAAAACAGCAGAGTGTTGTAACAATATTTTGCGTTTGTTTTGTTTGTTAGCGTTCAAGTTTTGCCTGATTTGAATTTTTCTCCAATCATCCAATCAGAATTTTTTGTTTAGCACAAGCAAGTAATGCAAAAACTGCTTCAATGCTTCCAATGGTTTCAATATCAAACCAGAGCGATATTTACAAAGTTTCATAAATTGTCTGTCATATCATTCGTCGTCTCGTTTACGAGCCGAAGACACAGTGAAAGAAAATGTTGATACAATGTTCTGCTGCTTTGTAATTCGAGCGAGTAAGCTTCGAGCGATAACCAGGTTTACTTTTGTGGTAGTTTGATCACGCACACATTCAAAAATCCAACTGAAACTCGTTTCCAATGTGATGGTGAGCGGAGAAGTGAGAATCGGTTGCTGTTTCACTGTATGCGAGAGACGACTGAAGATCCACAGCATGCAGAAAGCTTAACTTAGCAGCGCCGGGTGAATGTGGGTTCGTATGCATGACCAATAGATGGCGATGTATTCCAAGGAAGATGTGAACATGAAAATATACACTTTATCGATCATTGACATAACGTTTAAGTGAAACATTAGTCTAAAATTAATAATTTAGTTTTATTTCGGTGCAACTAAAGTTGGAATGCAGGAAATTCGTTGGACATATTTACAGATGTCAATGAGCCTTCATTTGAAGCGATTTTCTTGCTGTGGCGCATTTTCTCTTCGCATCAACAATTCGAACTCAATGAATAATGAACTTTACAAGAATGATGAACGTGGGTTTTATGATCTAGTTTGGTGATGATTTTCAGGTGTTTTAAATTACAGATAAAAGCTAAAAGGATTCAACTCAATCTACGGAACGCGAATCATTGAAAACTGAAGCAAATTTTACTCATGCACGAATATTCAAATACCGATTAGCAATTGCGAGACACACGTAATAACAATACAAACGCACAGTTAATACTTGAGCAATGCTCAATAAGCATGTATTTAAATCATTACAACGAAATGTTGCCAATGTACCCATAAAATTGTTGTTGTGCGAATATGAGATAAAGCAAAATCGAAGATAAATAGCATAATGAACTGTGCAAATCCAACGCAAATAGCCGAATTTCTTCGAAATAAAGTTGTTTTATAAGAACTCTAACATTAATGTATTAAATCTATGTGCGAATATAAATTGGAATAAATTATTGAATTGCCTAAACAGGTAAGCGCCTGAAAATTTGCGATATAATTTTCGAAATAATATTTCGGCCGCAAAATGTCTGGATTATGTCATTGTTAATCTTAATTTTCTGCATTGACTTGATTTCACATTAATTGTATGATGCAATTTTGTGGTGTAATACATGTTATTTCAATCGCAATTAGAAAGGATTTAAAAAAAATCTAATCGGTTGATTATGAGCCATCATGGAGCTAAATCTAATTTCTTTTGACTGACTTTTGACCCGTTATATTTTGTTTATCGCTTGTTTAAAACAAGTTGCTTTGGAAACATTCCAATGGAATATAGCAGATGATAAACTACCACTGAATAGAGTAACCATAAAAAGTTACGGTGTTCGTTGTACACACATGCCAATTAGCACATGATTATCAAAAAGGGTTTCACTCATTTTTTTTTATGACGAAGAGCCATAAACTCAGTGGTTGAAACTAAAGGCTCAAGGAGAATCGTAACTTCAAAATTATTTGAAAAAAAATGTCAAAAGAGCAGCATTAATTCTGCTGTTTAAGTGAAATTACGACATAAAAATTCATCTTACGTTTCTTTGTAAGCATTTCGCTACTGACGTTTTTATTTCTAAGCACTTAACTAATCATCTGTTATTCAAGAAACTCGATAGAATTATAGTTTTTTTTTTCAAATTTGAATTCAAAAGGTCAAACTCTACGTATTCCACATGCATGCAACACTTTCGTTGCAATCGAATGATCAATTTCAGTTTAGTTTGAAAACTGTTACAAAATTGTCATTCATTGGATTTTTCAACGTTCAACTCCTTAACCACCATTATGTCTTGAATAGGTATTTATCTAGACAGTGGAGAAAATAATTCAAATAATGTGTATTCAATTAAGGTAAAAAATATGATCTTAAAGGAATTCTCTGTTCGAATATAAATGCTGATGAAAGAGCAAAGTAAGCGCCATTGCTTTGATAGTGCGTCGTGTGTTTACACAAGATCCAACGAAAATCGATTTGAATTTTAAATCGAGTTGATTTTGATTTTATTAACCCAAATTATTGGATTACATCCATAGCATATTCGGTCGCCAACTAGTTAATCAGTAAGCCGATCCCACTAGATACGATTTTCATCAACACATTTACTTAAATGAATCGCTGTTAATGATACGGAATATTTGTTGTTTATCTATCTATTTGTTTAAAATAGCGATCGAGCACATGATACATAAAAACTCGATTCATAAAATAAATAAGAGTTAAGATTGGATACTTTTTTGAAATCAACTCGCATGTAAATCAAAAGCGTATTTGATTTACTGCCAAATGAACAAAATCGAACATTTCGTTGTATAATTCAATTTATTTGCTGAATCAGATTTTGGCGCTTTGATACGATTTACATTGAAAATTGTTTGAAAGACTTTTTTTGATGTTGTAAAAATAAATCAACGTGACTTTTCAAAGCGATCTCTCAACAAAGTGCGAAACTATTACATAAAATCTCATCTCGAATCAGCTTGATTTCGAGTAGCCATAATACGAACTGTTTATATTTTCCATCTGTGTTGGCTCCAATATATGGCCATTTAGCATTGAACAGTATGTAAATCTGGTAGACGATTTGGTGCCGACTCACAACATTGTTGTAAGTTTGTAAGTATTTGAACCAAGTTCGGTTCTATAGATTGTTGCGTAAATTATAATTTTATTTGTATTCTCACTTTGAATTTGTTTTTTATGATTAAAACATAAATCATATTTAGAGGAAATGTCAAAGCATGCTGAAAAAATACAAATATTAAAGTCACGTCTATCTTATTTCCTCAAAAATTGTAAACTAAAAAAAGCAAAACTACAAAAAAAAACTGCTCAAACTATAAAGCATCACTTTTATGATATAAAAAAACAAAGTATCATTTGCATTCCGATAAAGTTGAACGAAAGAAACCAAAATTTGTCTCTTATCTTTCAATAAAATATTGTTGGATATTGTTTTTTTTTTTTGATTCGTTGTTATTCAAAAACTAAAATATGAAATAAGCATCAGCGACGGAACTCTTGGTTTACACAGATAAACTAAAAAGTAGCCGAAACACAAGATGTTGAAGTAAATAGACACACCACTGTGCCGTTGCCATCATTGTGAGCTGTAGTTATTCGGTGTTTCGACGTTTATATCTTCTTCTATCCCTATATACATGCCCATGAGAGCGAAACCATGTAGAGAAACGTACAAATGTCATTCGCCACACCCATTTTGTAATGGAAGCGCTCGCGCTTGACGTTCAATATGTACATTTCAGCTGCTATGTTTATGTACAGCGCAGAACAGAGCAGCGTCACTGCAACCAATTTCAAATCGTTTCGAAATGTGAAATGTGAAATGAACATTTTTACACGTAAACAGGAAAATGCTTAAGAGACCCGGTTAAATTATTGTTCGTGCATTTATTTTTGGCATTCGTTTGACAAGTAGCTTAATAATTAGCGAGCATTGAATAATCATCGGTAGACACGATGCCAGAAGTAAAATGCAATTTGCGAAAAAAAAATGTACGGAATTCAAAACATCTGTCTCATTTCGTAGCTCTTTTGCACGGCCCGTGCTGCACGGGCAAAACAAAAAATCAAACAAATTGAACACAAGATATTCGGCGTCATATTTCAATAAATATTTTACAATAAAGTAATTTTAAAATTTATTCTTTTCATCGCAGAAATTTGAATCAGTCAAATTTACATATAGCGACGACCGACCAAGAATATCAAAATACAATTTCGAAATGAAATGTCATGAGCACAGTTGGTATTCGACTGTTGGCACTGGTTGACAGAGATAAATGTTTCATGTATTTATAAATCTCGCGCTTTAATAAACAAGAAGCTTATTAGCTTGTTTCTTTGATTTATAGACTGACTCGATTTTCTCAGCCTACGCCTGATAAGCTAACAACCGAATGGTGATAATTTTGAAAAAAAATTGAGCGCTTCCTAAATACACAAAAGCCGAACCATTTTTAGCTCCCGTTTGACTTGAAGTCTCGAGTAATTCACTGAAATGTTTTTTTTTCTTCTTCGAAATGAATGCGCTTCCATTTGTTCTCGTCGGCGAAAACTATCTCAGTTGCGAAAAAAAAATATTTGTTTATTGAAATTGAATGTACCGGGGGATTTTATGAGACAATTTGTTGCCGAATGCATACAAACTGATAAAAGGCCAAGCGAAACAAGTTTTCAAAATATGTGCTTTGTGTTTGGTGAACGTAAATTCGTTATGCTCTCATTTCACAAAAGAATGTGTAACAAAAAAAAAGGGTTTTCTTCATCTCTGTTTTTTTCTCTTTCTCTTTTTATGATTTTATTGCGGTATTCTGCAGAAAATGTTGTCCTGTTGTTGCCTGCATAACAAAGCGTAATATTTCGAACAACAACTAAACAACAGTCAACGGAGCAATAAATGGAAAGGAAAGCAAATATTTCTTTTTCTTATTAACGAATATGGTGCATTTAAAAGCATATTCGTTTCGTTTGCAGCACACTAGTGTCGAGCTCACTCATCGGGTTCGGGCGTATTTTTTTTTATCACTTCAACCAAACAAAGGATTTACTCAGGACTGGTCGAATGTGCTGCTGTGTATGACCAACAAAACGCACAGGAATTTATTGTAGCTGTAAATGCTATTCAAAACGATATTTCCCATGTAAATATTTTGGTTTTTCGAATTGGCCATTCGAATGTTAGTGACGGAGCATTCCCAAATATTTCAAAGAAGACACAAACATTCTATGCTTGTCCTTGCATAATTTATAACTGTACATTGTTTCGTCATTAGGCTCAGTTGAACTAATTTTCGTCGAAACAAACTGTGCTTTGGACAATACGGAACTATTGTTATGCAATTTTTTTTTGGATTCTAGAGATTCAATCCACATGACATTGAAAGATTGAAACGTTAGTTTCTTATGGAAAAAAAATCAGTCCGGATATTTTCAACACCGACGCCTTTTGTCTCTTCAATGAACAGACACTAGTCAAGTGGAACAGAATGTTCAAATGTTGACATTGTTCAATTTTCCATGCCCACTACTTATCTAGACCGAAGTTAGTTCTTGTTAAATGTGGAAAAAAAACAGCATTTGTTGGTAAAATTCAATTTTATGTTTGGCATTAAAAGACTTTGTCCAGGGCTTAACAGCCTTTTGATAAGAAATATTCCTCTGGTTTGGAATGTTGAATTTTTGAAAATGGTTATTGTTTTGTGGTGAATCAACGCCGGTTTAAGAATATTGCTATTAATTGAACAACAATTTAACGAAAATGGCAACCCGTACGAACCCGTTCAACCGATTTTAATTTCAACCAGCATTAAAAGTGCATTTTAATATTCTTTTGTTAAATAAAACTGTACTCACATTCATTTTCTTGTCTTATTGGCTTGAACATTTGACAACGTTCGATTGCACATTCGTCGATTTCAACCACTTTAAAACGTATAAAACTTTAATCAAAATCAAAATTGTGAATATTCAATGAGAATTAATTGAAAGTGATTGCAATCAACAATAAGTGTCTTAGACTCCTTATTGCAATTGACAATCGAACAGTATATCGAATGATGAGATTTCACACCAGGCAACTAATTACACGTGAACTTCTTTTCCAAAATAACTATTAACACACGGAAATGCCAAGGCTTTCGATGTTGAAACGCGTTCGCGAATTTTGAATTGAATTTTTGTATGAAATTTCCATGAGCTACTGCGAACATCAACTAAAAGACGAATATTAGTTGAACTCATTCAAAATTGTCTGTTCGACTGACGAAACGTTTCAAAATGTCTGCGTATCTGATTAAGATAATAAAAATAAAAAGAATAAAAAAACAACAACAACAGATGATTTCGTATTGATGGCGTAGAGCATTTGTGTAGTGTGAAGCAGTCACACCAAGAGCATTAAGACAACATCCGATTTCCAAATGAAATAAATGACAGACACTTTATAAAAGGAATATAAAGGAGAACATAGGCAAAATATAGCGCGCACGATTAATAAAAAAAAACGTTTTCGCATTCTGTGTGCGAAACTCCCACTTTACGCGTCGCCATAAGCCCCATTCCATTTCATTTTGTTTCGTTCGTGCTTTGATTCGTGCACCAGTGTATCCATACATATGCATGAATTAATTCAACTCTCGGCACTCGAATAAATAATAAATTAATAGGCATATTAATAATCATTTTTCAATAAATTGCTACAATGTTACAATAATTTATTCATGGAGCTCAACCGCAACCGGGCACGCACGACCATTTTAAATCAATGAAATGATTGAACAAACAATATTTTGGTGAGATTCAAGTTTTAAATAAAGACAATGAACTTTCTGCCGTATGCCAGGCGGATCAAATGGTTCAAAATACCATCTATCTTCCTTTGGCCGTTTGCCGCTCTGTGTTGTTTGAATAATTCGATCAATTCGTTTTTTGGTGACTTTTAAGATAAGCTCCGAATTTATCGATGATTGCAGCACATTTGAGCCGAAAATCCAGCATGTCATTGGACAAAGTCGCCCAGGAATGTGATGAATCAACGAATATTTATTTTAATCGGAAACATCATGGCTGGAATGCAATCAAGCAGAAACAAAAAGACGTTCACGACAAATTCATCAAGAAATGTACACGTACATTGAACATTCAATTCGAAAACGTCGAGCAGATAAGCAAGCTATCGCTTGATATACTGGATGACAGAGAAGAAGCCATAGTTTCTTTTGAATAAGCGACACTTATTCTCTCATTTAAGACTTGCTCCATCGTTTAATCGACACTTTTACACTCGTTTGGTGCGGTTCCGACTGGAATATATAAATTCATGAGTTGATGCTACATATTCAACGGCTAAATGCACATAATCATGTTATGAATAAATAATGCACATTGCATGCACACCGATTAAATTGGGTCCGTCGCGCGCTTAAATTTGTTCTTATGGCCGAATTCGTTTAGCCTCAATACGTTAATTTCCGTATTAATCAGTATCTCAGCCGCATTCCGGTTTCTGAACTGTTTGAATTTCTCTCATTAAGATTAAAAAAATTAAGGAATCCAAATTGATGGAAATTCATTTGCGTTTATTTCTTTAATCTGTGGGCGTGGTGAGGCTGAAAATGAGTTCATGTATAAATCGAATAGCAATCAATTCAACGCACACTTGAACACAAACCAAATAAATCGTAACAAAAATTGCTTTGAATGTTAAGTTAAATGGGAAATGTTATAAAAATACAAGAAAATCGATCAATAGCTCACACATTTCAACATACAAATGAATTGAATGAACAACAACAACAAAAAAATCAATAGAAATTACCTTTGTATTAGCAGCCAATGTTTTGGTTCGGCAGGCGTTCAACAGTGTCACGAAATTGTGTTGAAATAATCACATCACACAGGCTGTCTGCTTATTCGAATAGGAAATCGACACACAACTAATGACAACGACTGACTTAAACAAATGAAATGTCAGAGAATAGAACGGAATTGGATAAATAAACGTCACTGTGCACAAATTCAAACAAAATAAAACCAAATAAACAAAAAAAAACCGAACACGCCAGCCGCCATCATTGACACCAACTCGTTGACACATTTTGATTTATCACATACACTTTCATTTCGAATGTTTCTTATTTTTTTGTTTTTGATTAAATATTTAAATGTAACAACACCAAGCGCCAATTAATTAAATTACATTAGATTGAAATACCCGGATTTGATTATAAATATTTGCTTTGAAGCCGAATAAAATAAATACCAAAAGAAAATCAACAACAACAAAAAATGGTGTGTCACTGTATCGAAGCAGCCAATAATTGAGATGAATAGAGTCACATCGAATGAAATGCAATTGCAGGAAAAAAATTCGAGATGCTATCAGAGCGAAAAGACTTCTGATAGAAAACTGTCGAAAAATTGTTTATTGTACTACTGCACTCTGAATCTCTTGATATTTATTTGACTTTTTGTTGGTGTGTTGCGTTGTGTGCCGTTTGTTGTTGTTGGCCGTTTTTCCTATTTTTCCTTCTTCTTCTTTTTCGCTTCGTTCGTCGTCTCTGTTCTCTCGCTCTTTTTTTTTTTATTATTATTATGTTCCTTTTTTACTTTGCCATTTGGCCATCAAAGTGGGTACAAACTACACCGAACATGTAATTTTTCCGAATATACAATTCGGGCTGGCATGAATGGAAACAACGGAGCCCTGCACGCAAATGTATATATGCGCGATGCGAGTGTCGGTGTGTGTGTGTGTGTGAGTTCGTGAGAGTGGTATATTTATGTTTGGCATATGCCGTTAGCTAGCCAAGAGTGAGATGGTGTGACACCGCGTTGTCGTTGCTGCTGCTGCTGCTGCTGCTGTTGTTCGCTCCTGTATGCGTGAATGTCTATGTGTCAAATTAAATAAAAGCATAGATCATAAAGAGAGCAAATGTACGTACGTCGTCTTTCGGTTGGTATACATAAACATAAAAATCGTGTGTGCCCTTTGCACATAAAAAATTATGTGTTATTTCGCATAGATGCGCGCGCGATTACTCGCCACGGTCGTCGATACATACGCTATACATCTTGGAAAATACATCCTATTTTTCATGCTGTTCACTCTCTCTCGTTCTCTATGTACTCTCTAAAGTGGCTCGGGTGAGTGTGTGTGTGTGTGTGTTGTGAGAATGCCTCGCACGATGGTTGAATGGTTGATGGTTGTGCAGCCAATATGATACATGGTCCAATCTATGTCCTGAGACATATTCTTCATGCCGTGTGCAATACTGTTTGTTTAAGACCCTCTGGTTTTGTTGTTCCGTTGCGAATGAGCTCTCTTCGCTCTCTATCACACACTGTTGTTGTTGCTCTAACTTTCATGTTATATACACACACCAACATTTTTATGATTATTTCAATCTTTCCTTCTTGTTCTCATTCTTTTCGCTGTCTCTACACATTTCGTTCGTTTTTCGGTTTCGATCCGGATACATTTTTATTTTTATTACTATTACTATGATTGCAACCATGAATACAACGAAATGGAAAATAATATGCAGCTCCATATTCGAGTCCCGTTTCACTGAAAATGCTTTCACGGCAAATGGCATTTGTATTAGGATTAGGTGAAGTGGCGTGTATGCATATCATCACCCAAAAGGATATCAGTCTCGCTTGCTATTATTTCAACATTGGTATGAAAATGACGAAGTCAACACCTTCTTGCCCCTTGAATTTCGATTTCCATCGAATTGTCGAGGCAAATGCAAATTCAGTTCTAGTCTCTATTTATGTATACAATTTCCATCTAAATTGGCCCTAGGATTGGTCGTATTCAAATTTAAGTTTTTTTAAAAAAAAACCTCGATTTTTATCCGATGCTTTGCAGCCAGAAATACAATATCAAAAAAACTGTTGACATTTATGGTCGTTGAAGACAACTTATCGTGAATGGAATGCAATTTAGTAAAGATGCACACGGATGACGAAACGGTGTTTCATTCCGGCCGATAAGAAAATGAACGTGAAGCATTTTTCATTCGTTTTTCATCTCATTTTCAACACACTTTATATTCGAAATTGTTTCTTGTGCGCTTGGAAAACGGAACGCTCGAAAAACATAAGACATGACATTAAATCGAACACGAAAATATGTAACCGTAAAACGTGCAGAGGCGTTACCAAAATAAATCTATCTGTCTATGTATACACTGTTTCAAGCACTTTTCTTTGGTTCGGCTCATTTTTTTTTTGTATCTTCTCATTGCGCGTCGGATGCCTGACTCCATCGCGCGCGAATGGTAATAACCAACACGAAGCAGTACTCCGGGAGCTCAACAGAACAAAACCGAAAAAAACTATACCGTAGCAAAAGCGATGTTAAAAACAAGACGGTAAAGTACATGAAAAGTCATTACGAAGCACTTATGGGAAAACTAACATCGTTTGATATTATTTATTTACTCGGTGAGATTACTTGACGCTAATTGAAATTCTCTCGTTCGTCACGTCGACCAACGCTTGTTAAGGTAATCTCTTTCTGGTGTCTCAAACACATTCCAAAACATTGGAGAAAACACACAGCGTGCAAAGAATTAGCTACTGTGTGTGCTTCTCAAGATGGTTTTACTTAACTTCATTTTCTGATAAAATCTTCACATTTACAAAAAAAACCACAAAATATTCTCGCTTGTGCAAATTCTGGTTTTAAAATTTCAAAAATTATGCAAAAACGATATGGAATTTCAAGAAAGAGAGGGGTATTTTTTGTTTCATAATAGAATCACTATATTCATAGGATTTTGTTGTTGTTGGCATTCGAAACACACGGAAATATCACAGATTGATGATTTGGTTGTTTGTGCTTATTGGGCATGTGTGCAACGGGATTCGATTGCTTATGTACACACTCATACATAAATCGACCAAGCCGAAAATATCCACTTATATACCAAATCGCAATCATAGAGAACGCTTTCACATTGGAAATTATGTCATAAAATCAACTTTGATCCAGCCACTGGTGAGGAAGGGATAATTTATATACAACATACTAGTATATATATAAAAAAAAAGTATTCAAATAAGAAAAGTTTTTCGTTTGCGCTGTTTGTGCCGTAACAAAATAGGGGCTCAAATGTGCATCAATGGCCATATCGTGATTGTTTCGATGAAAATGGAAATGGTTCAGTGTCGAAGGTATAAATTACACCAAACACACCAGCCTATGTGCCAAAGCAATTAATTCAACATGCCAATTATTTTCGCATTGAATACATGCAATCGGCGCTCTGCGTGAATAAAATTCCACGAAATAATTACAATTGAGAAAATGTTTTAAAAATGTTAATCAACCAATTAAGCCCGGATTCATGAGCATTTCATTGCAATTTGTGGTGTGAACGAGAAAAAGGGAGAGATAGAGAAAGAGCTGATTGTTTTTTTTGTTGTTGTTCACAAACAAGTGCATATCTTTAAACAGTACAGTAGATCATTGCGATGGTTTGCATTGCGTTTGTTGTATTCGACAGTGTTAAATCGACACATTACATTTGATTGCTTGCCTCTAAATGTGTATGTAGCAGTGTATTTCATACACTGATGATCTTGTCTCACAATGACCTTTTGCTCACACAATCCCCTCAATGGTTCGCGAGTTGCAGTATTCTAGCAAAAGATGTCTCTATTAAGGGTAGTCGATACTTGAGGGTGAGAAAAGTTGATTTTATTTACCAATCATTTGTCCTGTATACGAACACAGTGTATTGCTGCTTGAGTCGCTGACTTCCAAGCTATTTCCGCATTGTACTTACATTTTTGGTGCTTTTGAAGTTTCATTTTCCCTTCCATTTACTGTTGCTATACAGTACGCATTTGACCGCATATTTGGACAGTATTTCGACTCGTGTGATTTGAACGGGAAAACAACAGAGTAAGAGAAAAGAATTGCTTTTCAAGCGTTTAGTTCAAGAGGGGTTTTTATTTCGATGATATGAAGTACATATGTATATGCATAACAATAAACGCATGCGGCGCTTACTACGGATAATACAGTCCGCAACTATTCATGTCAGTTTCAATAGATATTCATTTTGTATTTACTGATTACAGTCAATTAAAGCGATGCATTCAATCACGTGTCGCAAGTGAGTGTATTGAATTTAGGAAGTTACAAGTCTATTTTGTTGTTGTACTTTACCTTTGAGTCTAAATCTCCCTCTGCATAGACATCACTTACCGAGTTGATACTATCAATAGAACTGTTCACCGTGCTCGCCGAGCACTGCTCGATCCGACTCTGTTGGAATTCTTCCTTGATTCAAGGGTCTCGAAATAAAACTACAAATACACATGCATAGCTTTGCACGTTTCAACTAAAGAATCAAGCATTTATTCGATGTTTTTAAGGAAAACAGTGCGATTGAAAGCCAAAAGTATGTGTGTATGTGTGTTTGAGTGTCTGTTATGATAAGAACATAAATTAAAACAACCAATCATCGCAAGCATTCAATACATTTCTTTATTTGTTTGTTGAAAAGTTGTTCACGTCTTATATTTTTTGTTTTTTTTTGTGTGTATATTCACGCATTTAAAATCCCATTTGACTTGTTGTTGTAATGCATTTTAATTATTCAGTATTTTCCATTCAAAATCGTAATTGGATTTTTATTTTGTATGTGTTTGTTTTTTAATAGTTTTGTTTAATGTTTCAATTAAATTACCATTATGTATAATTAATTAATTAATTAATTAATGTTATTATATTGTATAAGAGATTAAAAATTGTTTTACTTGCTTGAAATGTAAAATCCATGTTTGACACTAAATTTTAATGTAGTAATATACGCGCAATAGTTTAATGGTATAGATTATCTTGAAATCTTCTTTAAATGTATTCATTCTTCTTCGAGTTTTCTTTCATCTCTTTTTTTTTGTTTGTTTGTTTATTTGCTTAAATAGTGGCAGATTTGCTAACTCTCTTGTCACATGATTCAATCTAATCATCTCGTTCTTCACGCACAATGTATGAAATAAATCTGGCTGGCTATAAATTCCACGTAGATTTGTCGTTTTGTGTGTGTGTGTTTTTGTTGTTGTTGTTGTGAATTTGATTTTACTGCTTAAAAGGTGCTTGTTTTAGAGGAGCATGAAATATTTCTATGTGTTTTTTTTTGTGTGTTTGTTTTATTTTATTTTTACGGCTATAATTCTAAAATGCACGAAATTACAACACTTACACAAAAATTCTATTTACCGACTAAATCAATGTTCAATTCTCATTTTACCATTAATATTATTATGTATAATTGTAATTGTACTTGTATGTGTATTTCATTTATTTATTACATATATTTTGGTTAATTTTAATTTCAATGTTTTTATCCCGTAGGGTTTTTTTTTGAATGATTTTTGTTGTATGTAATTGAATTTGAAAAAGAAGAACAAATTTCTTTTTCTTTTCCATTTTGTTTTTTTCATTTTTGATACAAAGAAAACGCCGATACTTTTCTCTAAAAGTGTATTTGTTTTTTTTTTTAACTAGCTGCACCTTTTTGAACTAAAAGTACATAAATGTTCATTTCCACACAAACTGAGGTTAATTGAAACCACTTCTTATGGTTTTGTTCAAACTGAATTCCAAATGATTTTTTTTCATTTGCCGTTTTTTTTTACTTGAAAAAAAAATCATTCCAATCGAGCGAAAAGATTATTGTTATCAAAATTTATCTTTTTAATGACTTAATTTCACACAAAAAAAACGAAATCGCGAAAGAAGAAACAAAACGTAGAATAAAAATAATGCAAAGCAAAAAAAAATTAAAAAAAAAAACAACCAAAAAATGAACGGAATTTTTCAAATCAGTTTCTAATGTGATTGTGTTTATGTGTTGGTCAAAGTGACTCAATATTGTGAAATACCAAATATTTTTTTGATTTTTTTTTCGCTGGTCGCTATGCGTCGTATCGATTAATTTCAATCGCACCCGCACTCGCGCCCGCGATATCTATTCCATTTTCGGTTGATTCACCAATAAATAGGCTATATACTGTTGGTTAAGTTATTTGAGATGCTGAAAAATATGGTTTCATTATGTACAGCGATTTAAATTCGTTCAATGAGAGGTTCTGTTTCATCTGGTTTTGTTGTTTTGTTGTATCAAGTAGTTTGTTCTGTATTAATCATGAGTTCATTGTACAATGAACGACACACTATGGGGATATTATTTGAGTTGGTTAATTAGTTTACAATGTGTGAAGTCGATTTCGACATACTATTAAAATAATTAAATAAAATCCACTCAAATTTCTTAATTATCATTAATTGATGGCTGGAAATTTCAGTTGACCCAAGACATTTTTATGGAAATTTAACCTGAATATGGATATTATTCCAAAATAACCGGCTCCAAACTCAATACTGTTCACATTCGAAGATTGTGAACATTCGCCAGCTTAAAAAAATAGCAACAATGTTGAAACAAAAAAAAAGGCGTGCTTCTTGATAAAATCGCAAACAAATATCGTTTAACAATGCCACAGCGAAATACTACGGCGAAAAAAAAACACTAAACTAAAAGAAACGAAACGAAACGAAAAAAAATTTCATACTTCAAAACAGAAGTCACGTTGATGTTAAACAGAATAAAATAAAATCTTGCTTTAGCCCCGGTCTATTTAAAAGTTATAACCAAAAACTGAACAATGTCCAGATGATGAGAGGGAAAAAATTCGGTTCGCATCGATGGTGTGTGATATAAATCGAAGTGTAGTGCTCATTGAAATATGATGCAATCAAGTGTTCGGAATTGTTCGACACCCATCGATTTATTCATGAAAGCTCATTCAGATTGAAACGTAACATTCTATCCATCCATCCGCTAGTGCGGATTAGTGAATTACTGTTGAATGCTGTGTGGCGATGTCAGTAGCCATCGTAGATCCGATGAATTATCCATTGTAGTTCCCATTCATTATTTAGCAATGAACATGAAACTCTTGGACGATTTCAAGTGGATACGATGACGATGCTGGAGCCACTTGGTGTGTGTGTACGAATGGAATAAAGCTAGTCATTACGTTCGTTCGTCATCATCGGTGCTGTCCTCAATTTGAATTTCAAAGTGTGTGGAAAAGCATTTTGTATGCGCTTTAACTAGAAAAGCGCTACGAAGTCACAAAAAGTTTTGCGCTACAAAACATTTATGTTGATTAGGCGAGATGCACTAAAACCATTCGATTCTAAGTTTATTGAATCTACATAAATCGGTTTGGGTGCTGGTTTCTCTGAATTTCAAGACTCAATCAGCGATTGTTCTTCTTTTTTTTCTCATTTTGCTGTTTTTTTTTTCTTGTTTAAATATAATTTTTCTTGTCGTTATCAAGTTCGTGCGGCGGAATGAACATATATATTCAGCAATATGCATTTCCCGTGTGATAAAAATGTGTGACACAAAGACTTAGCCCCTAAAGAAAATGACTTTTCTCTCATTTCATATACAATTAATTAGAAGATTATTCGTAGATTATGCATTTGCATTATTTTTACTTGTAATTCATGTCGATTTTTTTTATCATTGAAAAATGCAAATATTTGCTGGCGAGAGTAGATTTTTATCGAAGACAAACAAAAAATATATGAAAAGTATGCGTTCGCTTTGTAGTTTGTTAAGTTAAGACTTGGTTTTTGCTCATAATATTCTTCTTCTCTTTCGTTATCATTTTCTACTCCTCAAAAATCTGCATAGAATCTTGATTTTTTTTTCTTTTAAATGTGTTTAATAAATAGAATCCAAAAGTAAAAACGAAAAATGTATGAATGAATTTTCTAGCAGTAAATGGATTCTCTTGAAAATAGTGTACCCTTCCAAATGGTCTTTGAAATGTTTTTTTTTTTTTCAAACAAATGAATAATCATGTATTTTTGATTGTGAGAATGTCTTAATTTATCAATTGAAATTGAGACATGATTTTGTGTTGAAAAGAAATATTTCAAAAACATTGAAATGGTACGAAATTGCACATGAACAATAAACGAGATTGAAAATGTGGATTTAATCGAACAAAAAAAAAAAAAAACGGTATTCGTAAGTACGAGTGCCTATTTCTCAATCTGGCTGGCCGAAATTTGATTTGAAATGGGTTTTATTTGTTGTTTTGGTTATGTAACTTAAACGGCCTTAAATTTCTTGTAATGCTGACTTTTACAACGCATTTACATATTCACACAAGTTGTAAATATTTCGGTGTCACTGGACTCTTAAATTCGTTTCTTAAAAAAAAAAAATATTTTCCTTAAAATCAAAGAGAAGTGTGTTTTGTGTATTCTGAAAATTGCATAGTATCAGCACGAGATCTTTTCTTGGACTGGGTATGGGGATCAGTTACGCCGTTGTTGCTACATATGTTGGCCCTAATCAAATTTGTCTATCTCTATCATGCAAATTTCAATCTAGTTATCCGTGTCGATAAGAATGTGTTTGTTTAATTGTGTGTTTTGTTGTTGTTGTATGTATCTGTGTGTGTGTGTGTTGTTTGTGTGAGTGGCCATTTTTGTCTGGGTGTTTAAAAATTTGGATACCCCATAACTGCTGCTGTGCCAATACTATTTTCTAAAGGTCACTGATGCATCTTCGGACCATGATGCATACCGATGCCCAAATTTAAATGATGTGGATTGTGGTGCGACTGCTGCGGTGGCCCATGATTATGGCTACTGTTATTGTTATTGTTATTTTGTTGCGCCGCTTGACGTTGTGAATTCTTTTTGTTCTTCATGCGACGATTTTGGAACCAAATTTTAACCTAAATCGAGTGAATTTTGGTTTGATACGAATTTTAAAGTATTAACGAATCGAATTGGTATGGAATTTTTTTTCGAATTGAACGCGTAAAATATGTATGTTTTGAACTAATTCGGATGATTTTTTTGATTTGAAAGTGAGAAAACACTAAATACTAAAATTTAAAAAAAAGAAAACTTACCTGTCTTTCGGTTAAATTCAAATTTCTGGCCAATTCCCAACGCTTTTGCTTCGAAACGTAAGCATTGAAAAGGAACTCCTTTTCCAATTCCAGTGTTTGGAATTTGGAATATGGCTTACGCTTCTTGCGCACAGTTACTTGACCAGTCCATTCAAGTGCATTGGAAGGTGTGCACGAACCAACTGAACCAACGCCAACTGTTGACGGCAGACCTATACACACACATACACACACGAGCACGCAATCACAATTCAACGAAAAAGAGAAAAAAACAAACAAAACAAAAATGAAAAACAAATCCCCATCAACTTGAGTGTAATGGCTTTAAATTGCTCAAATAAGGAACAAAAAATCCCGCTGAAGATTATGTAAACAATTATTTGTACGAGAATCCCCCAAACGATCTAGAAATTTGTGTCATACATCACGAATTCACAAAGTCAGCTGATTTTTATGGCTCAATTCTCATCTCTTCTGTTTTTTTTCTTTTCATAGTTTGTTTACTATAAAAACTGTAGACATATCGTTCGCACTAACACATTCTGGACGTGTGTGTTGGTTTGTCTGTGCATGTGGATGTGTCTAGTTAAAGTTAAAGCGACGACCATAACAACAAAAAGGTCATAAACTCATTTGAAAATGAAAACAATGCCATAAAATCGGCACGTTAACTATATAACCACTGGAAAAATCTTCACTATTCGAAATGACTTAAATTTGGTAGTATTTAAAATTTTGCTTTTACGCTTTTTTTTTCTTCGCAAGATGTAAAATGACGTAGTTTTGTTATTCCGTCTGCTTGAAAAGAAATGGTTGATATTGAAATGTGTGTAGATAAAATGTATTGTCTGCGATTCGCGATAATCGTAAAATGAGTGAAAAGAAGAAGAAGAAGAAAAAACGCACCAAGAGTGTGAGCAAATGGAAGAGATAGATAGAGAGAAACACTGGTTTGCGCACTAGCCAATTTCAGAGCGAAATCAAAGAGCAGCTATTTCGTTGCCATCTGAGAGCAATGGAAATTTAACGAGTCTTTCATTGAGCAATAATGTGGTCATAAAATTTTTTTACCGTATATATTTGTTTACATTCTCACAACACCTCAAAACATAGCCGGTCATCGTTTACACACGATGCAATAAAATATGCTTTATATGTGCTTCTCTAATACAAGGAATTGGCGCGCGCGCTTTAGACTGAGCATATCGAACACACCGAAATCGCATGCCTGCGTCTGATTTCGGGAACTACACACATTCACATTCCCCGAGCGAAATGAAGGAACATTGAAAATGATTTCAATGTAAAAGATTAACGGAATGTGCATTTTTCATGATAATCATGCAAAAAAGTTTAAATTAATATGAAATTTGCATTTCAATGTTTTTCAATAAATGTTATATTGTTACTTTTCCACATGGAAAAGTATTGGAAACAGTAAACAAATTGAAGTCGCTTTAAATTTAATTTCGATATGTTTTGATTTGCTTGAATGTTTTGTGCGGACAAGTTCGTCTCATTATGTAAGACTATCTATCACGGTTGACAACAAAAAATGGAATACTTTAAATTTTTCAGTTTGTGATGGATATCAATCTTTTGACCTATCGTGATGTCATTCGAAAATATTTCTACGGTTTTTTGTAATTTTCAAATCTGAGCCGTGCGGATTTAAAAGTAGAAAAAAAATGATGCACTTACCAGAAGTAGAGTATGAATCGTATGAACGTAGCGATGACGCTGCATAACTTGGTGAATCGAACGAACCTTGAGTGCCGGCTTCGACCGATTGACGAGCTGAGTGTCGCTCATCAGTCGTTAAGTATGATGACTGATCGCGATAGTTCCAATATGGCTTTAAAAAACAATTAAACAAAAACACACATTTTCACATAAATAATGTTGTAAAAGGAATGAGTTTTCCGTACACATTTAACCAAACAAAATAAATAAATCTTTCAAAATTATGCAATGCTTTGACCTTAAACATGATTACATTTCTGAATCTGAAGTGTATGAATAATCGTTTGCTCATTATTTACCTGTGAAAATTGCGGATCGGGATAACCATAGTAGAGTGGTTTGCGTTCCCGGTCTAAAATATACTGTGAATGGTATTGAGTATCGTATCCAGCAGCTGATTCATAAGAACTCCACGGATGAGGATGTCGAATAACTGAAGGATCAGCATCGAATCCTGGACGTTTTGCTGGTATGTGCAGTGGGCCTAACGAAATGAATAGAAATTGATTGTTGTTTTTTTTGTTCGTATGAATTGAAACGGTTAATTATTGATTAGTTTTGTTTTTTTTTTTATTATTTTCGACGCGAACGAATGGACCATTCAAAAAGGATGAAAACAACAGAAACGTTGCAATTGGTTTTCTTGTTAAATTCGTCCATAAAAGCTCGACATTAACCGAATTTAATTATGGTATGTATCGAACGATTGGTTCGAATTTTGAACAGCATAAAATCCGAAGCAGGTGAATTGAATTCAGTAAAATCCAACTGTGCATCGGAATTGCGTCAGTCATTTTGAAATAAGTAAAAACAATTAACGTAATTAGCTTTTTACGTGTGCTGAATGAAAGGTGCTGCTATTTTTCAAGTGAATTTTAATTTGACACGACGAGACCGAGGTCTCGAGAGAGACCGAAAAGTGAAGCAAAAGAATAAAACAAAACCAAAAAAAAAACATTCACACGACATTCGAGAGTCGAGACAGAGAGAAACGGTGAGCGCTAAAATGAATAATGCAATTGCAAGTGCTGAGACTTACCTGTCGGTTGCGAGCTAACACTGGCAGGTGATTCGCTCGCCGTCGACGACGCCACGATTTGTGTTTGACTGGATGCCACTGTGTTGGATTGGGATTGCGATAGAGATGAATTATTTGCTGTTTGGTGAGGTGGTGTTGATTGTTGCGCTGTTGTATGCAACTGTGATTGTGTTTCAGGTAATTGCTGCTGTGAAACGAGCTGATTGATTTGTTGATGATGATGTAACAAAGGCGGACTATGTGATCGCAATGGTGTTCCGGAACTTGTATGGATATCGTCATACACTGGAATGAGAAAATGTCAGCAAACAAAAAAACGCAATCAGTAAATCAGAGGAAATGAAACGATAGTGTCAATTGAATCGTGGTGCAAAAATTCAACCAAATCGCATGAAGTGACAAGCAAATCATTTTGATTTAGCTTGATTTATAATTTTATCATTCATACAATTTGATCAATTTTCTTTGCCTCGAAATCATTTTCACGGTATTTTAACGTTCTAAACGCATTAAGCTATCGAACAATTTATTTGCGGTGTATTTTTGTTGTTGTTTCATTTAAAAAAAAAAAAGGAATATTGGCTTCACCTGTGGTAACACCACCAACGGAATGTAAATGTGAATTGTGATTGTCCCACCAATTCTCGGCAGGCACGTGTGAAGGCGCTGCCGAGACATTGTGTGGGCCGTAAATCTCGCAAGCCAGCGAAATGGTGGAATAAGGATGAGGTGATATCGTGATGTTTGTTTATTTGGCACACGCGTTAAAGAAAAGAAAAAGCTGGGCTTTTTTCTACTATGGATTTTTTTTTCTCTTTATTTTTAGTTGAAAACAAAAAAAAACTTTGCTTTTATTTCCGGAGATTTATTTTCTCGAACTAATTAATTTTCTTTAAATTAGATTTTAAGCCGAAAGTATTTTTAAATGAAATAATTTTAATCAGTCAATTTTATTCTAGGTCCATAGATATTTATGAATTATGATTTCGATGCGTATTGTTTTTTTTTTTTTATTTCAAGAAATTTCACACCAAGGCTAATTTATTCATTAATTTGTCAATTGTCGTGTAATTTTTATTGTGAATTTAGCACGCCAAATTCGTTGTTATTATGCCACATATGGAATCACACGATACGCAACAAGAACAAGAATGTGTGTGAGAGAGTGAATAAAAAAAAACACACACCACCATTCATTAGATTGACAACAAATTGTTCATTATTTTAAGCACTAGATCAATTTAGATTTTAATGGGCTTTTTATTATGACGATTGTTCCATGTACGAAGAGCGTAGAGCTGAGAAAGAGTGAACTCGCGCGCGCGTCGAGACACTCAGTCAAAATATACGGTATAAAATATAACAAAAGCGCACACGTTCATCTGCACACACAATATCAAATAATGTTGTCGTGTTATTTTAGGTCTGAATATATTTTTATTGTCGCACCGCAACATTCACTTCGACATGGCATCAACGGCGAACAGTGTGTGACGACAACGGCACTGTGCTACGGAGCGGGCAAACAGCAAGAGTGTGTTCGATTCGAACGATGGTAACGTTTGTGAGCGCGTATTGTGTGTGTTGAGTAAACCGAATGGAACGTAACGATGAATTCCTGCTTGTCGATACAAGCGCCATATGTGTGCGTTTTCAAATGATGTTGACTTATTTTGACTTTAGCTTTTATCCAACTGTATGTGTTGTCGATATTTTTTTTGTGTATATCAATTCACGTTGAATTCTATGCGATTAATGTGGGATTGCGATAGTTCTGTGTTTCTTTTTCTTCTTGTTTTTTTTTTCTTTTTTGTGAAATATTCAAAATGTGATTCGGTTACTATAGATTTATTTTATGCTGTTATGTTTTTCTTTATATATTTTTTTTGCTTGCAGTCTGAATCGAATCACTTGATGTGGGGGAAATTGCTTTGAAGTAAGTTCTTTGATTTTGTATTGGGAAAAAATAGCCACACACAACAAGTGTATAACACTGAGTTCAAACAATAATTCACACAAGTAAATGAACAGCGGATTTCCACATTTTTAAATTTGCTAACTAAATTCACAGTTTGGATGGAAATTTAAATGAATGAATTATTTGATATATTCGGTGGATTTTTATTTGCCCAATGGAAAAGTGTCAATGCACACGGTTTTCTCATCAAATTCATCAAAATTTTATGTTCGTTGAAATGTTTTGATTTTTTAAACGCATTTCTTCATTAAACTGTCACAAAATAGAAAAACATCTCTTTTTCATTGTGTTCAATGTTCTCACACAAAAACGATAACCAAAAATTCGCGAATTGAATGGTTTGCGTTGAAATGTTGCTTTGTTTTTCGTTTTAAAAAGTCAATCACATGCGTTGACTATGTTGACTGTTAGACTGGATGAACTGCCACTAAAAACTACTCGATTTCCCTCGAGCAATGTAGTCGATTGTTTTTCCTTCGCACAATCATTTTTAAAGTGTTTGTCAGAACAAAAAAAATTGTACACTTGAATATTGTGATTTGAATTTTGGCGCTTGTTGAAGACACATGAATTTATACTTTCATTTTTAAAACATAACGAAGTAACAAAAAAAAAATTTAATCAACGAAAAAATTGAACACAAACAACAAAAAAATCGCAAACTCAGCAAAAGTAAAAAGGGTGAGTTGAAAGTAAAGTTAAAAATAATCTCGAATCGAAATAAATTGATTCACTTTGAAATAATTTCACGAGAATGTACACAAGTATTCGTTTTCTTAATTTATTTTATTTTTCCTTTTAAAATCACACGGAAAATGCGATCAAAAACGTAGAAAAAATTCAATGATTATTGAATTTGAATTATTTTTCTTTTTTTTCGATTCTCAGTGTCACACTGAAAACGTTGATTTATTCTCGAAAATGAACGAACGTAAAACAAAAATATACGTAAGTGCGCGATGTCGATGTAAAGAGAAGAAATCGCTGAGAAAGGAAATGCTTTTTTGAACGTCTGAATCTCGCGAAGTATTACACTACACTGATTTTTCTTGGACTAGCGAAACCAGCGATTAAAGCGCATAGCGCTATTTTGTGCCTCTCTGTATTTGCCTTCGAAAAATTGTGAGCTGCGTGCATGTGCCACAACGTCGTACACACGAGTATATCAGAGCAAGAACACAGAATGGAACCCAAACCGAATAAAAAAAAAAAAACAAACAACAAACTACTTCAATGTATACGCACAGTGAAAGAGAGCCCGAAGAGAGAGCTGACTCACTGTTCTTTGGCTATCGAATCCCGTGTGTATGTCTCTGTACGCGCGCGTGTACACATATATTCGGCTGTTGTTGTGCTTCGATGATACACACAGAAAAAGCGCTTTTTATTGAGTTGTTATCTTTTTTTCCCATTCACATGTTTACCAATTCAGAGAGTCAAACCAGGCGCATTTTGTTTTACTCCGTAAGAAATGTGTGTGTTTTTTTTTGCATTTGAGCATTGGTGAGATGCACACAAAACACATTCGCTCTCTCTCCTCTCATAGCATATAGCATGCGATAATCGAATAGGAAAAACATGAATACACGAATTTCGTAGCCAGCGGAGAATAGAAACAAATGTGAAAAATATACACAATCGAAGAAAGTAGAATCATATTTCATTACATGTGTATTAAACAAAACGGAGTTGCATTCGTACACAGTGTAAGCCGAACGAACGATTGAGCGCACGCACACAACGATACTCTCACAGCTGTATGGTTGCTCGTATAGTCAATCGCATTTGTTAGTGACAGCGATTGCGCATTATTCGAGTGGAAACGTTGATCCCTTGCCTGTGAATGTGTGCGTGTGAATTGGTTTTATCACAGCATAGGACTGATTGAGCGTGGTGCGTGCGTGTGTGTGTTGGTGCGCTCGTACAGTGTTCTATAGATACTGTGTGTGCTTTTTATTTGATTTCTCCTTCTCACGTCTCTTCCCCGTGTATTCGCTGTTTGCCACACGGTTTTTTTGTGTTTGTTTATTTCGTTCACATTCGCTGATATATTCTCGTCAAATACACCGTAAACCGTCCATCTCGTGTCGAGTGTTCGAACCAAAATTCAATGCGAACAACCAAAAGCAACGATTAAAATGTATCGAAAAATCAATTGTTTCTTCTGAGAAAACGAGACAAAAAAATCAATGTTTTGTCGCAGAAATTGTCGTCAAATGGAAACGGTTAAATTATGGAATTTGAAAGGTCAAACTCAAGCTGATCCAGTGACAACAAAACAGTTTTTTTTTTTTTTTTGGTCGTACCATTTTCATCGTCATGTTTTTTTTCCTTCGTTTCTCATTGTTTTGTTGGTTGCTGTTTTTTTTTATTGCTTTTCGTCTTATGTTTGTTAAGCAATGCAAACCGTAATGCTACTGTAGCCTCTGTCTCCTTTTCTCATTTCACTTATCGATTGTTATTGTTCGCTCTCTGCTCTCATCAATTTCGACAGCTATTGTTATTTGTGCCGTGGCGTTGCCATTTTTAGCATGAAAATGGTTGTTTATATATATTGGCATGTTCTGTATCATTTCCATGGGTTTTATATTGTTTCTCTAGTTGTTTGCTTTACCATTGGTATTGCTTGTTTTCTGGTTCAACGTTATAAATTCTTGAAGCAGAGATTAAACGCAAAAACTCATGCACTTACACCCGAAGAAGAACCGTTTAACAATCACTAAAGAATAGAGAGTGAGAGAGAGAGTGAGAGAGTAAGACAGGGCAAACGAGAGTGGAAATATAAGGGAAAGTGACATATAAAAGGGATAAAAAGACATTTTCAGGTCGGTTCAAGGCGGTCTTGGTTCAGAGTTTTTTATTGCCTATTATTACAAGGCAATAAAATGATTTGAAAGGTATAACACACACACACACAATGCAACAAACAGCACAATGGTAGCAAAAAAATAAAAACAACAAAGCATAAAGCGCACGATTGAAACATGTCTATTTTGTGTGCACGATGAAGAAGTTGCTCTCAGTGTGACACTGATGAGCGATCGTGATTCTGGCCCCTAGCCAAAGAAAAAAAAACAACAACAACAAACCAACAGACAATCGAAGTGAAAACATTTGAATAACATTGAAAGCTGGCTCAGTGATGCGAAAAATTTGTAACTACCGAGAAAATTCAAGTTAACAATCATCATCAGGCGTCTTCCAATGTGAATAGAACATTCTTCGATGAAAATACCTTTTTCGAGACGAGAAAAGTTTTTCGATTAAAATACTTGCATGCCATTGGCGGATGAGATGAAGCGAGCAAGACAGAAATCGAGTAAGCAAAAACTCAAATGGAATAGATATCAAATGAAGTGAAAGAATTAATGACTCGATTAAAAACAAAATGAAACAAATGAGAACCAAAAATGGTCCTCTTGAGCCCCTTTGATTCTTCATTCTCTTTCCATTTCTCTGTCTCTGTCTCTCAAAACAACTGATTTTGCTTAACATTGACGATGTTACATCGGTTGGCTGGAAATCGTTATTTATACATCGTAATTCCATAAATTTTATCAAATTAATGTTTTTATTTTTTTTGAACATCGACCAACCTATCGAAGTCGATAATATGAATTTTCATTTGTTGACTACAGCCTAGCCAAGGGTTCTCTGGTCACACACTCACAAAATGTTACACAAAAACCAGAGAAAAAAACAATGTTAACCACGAAGATACGAAAGAACAAGAACATGTCTGCTCATCATGACAATAAATTTCTTGGTTTTTGTTATCTCGGTGCTTCTAGTTGCTTTTAAATAATTAAGACAGACATTTTGATGTTCTGTGAAGAAGAAACTTAATTCAAGAACGGGAATTCTGGAATTCTTCTCTCTGTTGTGTTCGTTTATATATTTTTTTTTGTCTCTTCAAAAACCGATTCTTATACCTGCCACGAATACACGGCTAAAAAAAAACTGAACGTCAAAAAAAACTTTGAAAAAAGCCGATTGAAATGAAAATAATTTTAAAATTATACGTTTTCTTTAGACGGATTTTGTTCGGTTTTTTTTTTTTTTTTTTTGTTTCGTCGTTGGACACAACAAAGCAGCATGCCTACAATCGCCATTAATCTAGCTTGATGATTAAAATGGCTCATCGATACAAGCGCAACCCAAAGAGAATAAATTAAGACAAGTTTTCGAAAACGGACACAAACCAACCATTTAGTTTCAGTTTCTAGTTTTTTTTCTCTTGGTTGTAGTCGATGTTTTGCCATGAATTATATGTTTGAGCTGACCAGTTTTTGGCTGGCTCATTTGTGAGTTTCTAAGCCAAAAAGCAGATCGTCTGAATTGAGTGTGGTGGAAAAAGGGTCTTGCAGCCATGAACTATAATTAAGAAATTTCCATTAAATTTATGACGGTTAAATTCGAAATACGCAAATGCTTTTTTGGAAATATGTGGTTAGAGTGTTGAGGTGAATGACAAATGAAACGCCCCAAAAATTGATCAATGCGATAAGGAGGCCCGTTTACATCATAATTCGAGAGAAATGCTCCATGTGCGATCACAATCAACGTTCAAAGCTGATAAATAGCTATGGCCGTTAGCATAACATTAATAACGCTTGCTTACGCTTCGCTTCATCTGATTCCCAACGCACAATGGAAACAAGGAAACCATTTTCAAATCGCAATTTTTTTTCCCATTTTCACACTTTATCTGTGCACTTCGCGTAGAGGAAAACAATAGTTTGTGAGCCTTGGGAAAATCTATCCATTTTATTGGGAAATATGCACGCAATAACGACGTGGCCGTTTCAATGGAATATCACATTATGCGATCGAATCACAAACAAAACATTTCCAATGCCATGCTGCTCACAGCCAGCCAGCCAGCCACCCAGCTAACCAAACAAGCCAGCTCAAGTAAGAGTGAGTGTATCAAAGATCCATAAAATAAAACGGACCTTTGCCCATTTTCAACATTTCAATTGCGGTATTGAATGTAATAAAAAGGAAAAACACTCACTCAAAACAGATTGAAACAATAAATCGTGCACTAGCCATTAAAAATGGCGAAGAAGAAGTGGCGGTTGCTTTGCCATCAAGAGCGAAAAAGAGCGAATAAGACCGAATACGCGCTCGCACGTAGAAATACTTTGCAATCATAAACGTAGTAAAAACACTAATTTTTCCTTTCATTGCCCATAAAAATTCGATTGACAACATGCTTAACCGATTTTTTTTTCGGCTGGCTCGCTCTATCGTTTGCCTTCCGTGTAGTGCTCTCGTTTTGTAAATATTGCTGGGTAATATAGCACACGAAAAAGTCGTCGACTTCAATGAATAGGAACGAACTAAAATGCCATAAACTCCAAAACAGTGTGTTTGTTCGAAGTGAAAACAATATTTCGACTTGTTGGCCGCTTTTTTTTCTCTCTCTCTCGTTGTTGTTGTTATTGTTGTTGCCTCTTGACAAACTATTATTGCGATACGATGTGATGCGATTAATACATACATCTTTGTGAACCGTGGCGCTTATTGACCGTGAAAATGGCCTCCTTTTTTTTATATGGATTTTGGTAAAATATCCCATTGCAATGAAAATCGCTCTTAATAGGCATAACACCGTCAAATGGGACAGAATTTCTCACTCTCAGAACACATACTTTCTCTCTTAATCGCCTCTTTTTAAGTGTTCATTAATGCCATATAAATCAAATGTATGACATTAATTTGCTTGACAGGTTTAAATTCAAAAACGTTTTGATGGCCAAATCCATCAAGTAAATCGATGATATCTAAGATGAATTAAAACGAATAATTTATCACAATTTCATTGCCATTTTGTCAGATTGCCACTAAATTTCTAGGCTTGAAATTCTGGCCAGCTTCAAGTGGCATTGCAACGAGTAGTTTGGCCATACCATTTATGACCCAGCGGAAAACTTCCAGCTGCTACTCGAAATGAGAGAGAGAAAAAAATGCCTCGTAATCACAATCCTGAACGAAAGACTCAGGACAATTACTTTCCATCCGACTATTATGTGGCACATGTGTCATTTCAGTCATTTCATCTCCACCTATTTTTTTCCACTCTCTGACATTATTTCACTACGCATTTCTGGCGACGCATCATTTCAAACTTCCTTCGCATTTTTTTTTATCTTTGGTTTCGAGAGAGAAAAAAAACTGCCGAAAATTACTTTTCTATTCCCAAGCTGGCAACTTTTTAAATTTCCTCCACACTATGGCATTCATTTTCAAGAGAGAAAAAAAACACACACATACTTTTTCTGCTTTCGTGTGTCTTTTGAGAATTCGTTGATGGTAAATGAGAAATTGACGGGCCAAAAAAAGAGGGTGGTGACGCTATGTCAAGCCACAATGGCAGAAAAGGAGCTCGAAAAAAAACATTCACATTAGACTTTGTGCAAGTAATTTTTTTGTTGTTTTCACTTCTATCCATCAATCTTTTGTGAAATCGAGCCAATTCTTTTCGTTCATTTTGCTGCCGTTCATAATTTCCATTGGTGAACATGATTTGCAAGAGCAGCCAAGGGAAATAGTAATAAAAGAAGTATGCGCAACATAGCACGGTATTAAATTTCCCAGCTAGAATTCCCGCCATTAAGAAAATGCCAGAGAGAAGAAAAAAAAACCAACAAACACAAAGAAAACGTAAATTCATTTCGAGCCACTGCTATTTTTTCTCTTCTTCGTGTAAATAACGACGCTTTTTTTTTCATTATAATGAAACTTTGAGTCATTTTTAAAAATATTCATCGAATTAAAAGTTAATTAGTTCCTACCGGATTTCAACCGACTTTATGTTTGAGAATATTTATATTAGATGTTTTTTTTCTCTTTGAAATGTTCTTTCGTTAAAAATATTTTTAAAATTTCATTTAAAAGTCTACAACCAACTTAAGAGAATCGAATTCAACTCACCGTACGACGAACCGCTAAAATTTCCGTATCCTCTGTAGAGCTGAAATAAATGAAAACAAAAAAATGAAAACGAATGAAAACGCTTTACAGCAAAGACTTGAATAAAAGCCACGCGCTCGAAATCTCAAGAGAATGTTCGTTTGGCCGTTTGCTCATTTTAACAAATACGTCAATTTAAACGCCAACGTTCAATACAGTTATGGATAAAAATGATTGCAAAATGCGTTGCTTCGAAGAAAATCAAGTGCCTATTTTATGTGTTGTGTACTCATCGGATCATGATTCATTTGATTCGTGCTGTTCTCATTTGAGTTCATTCGATGCAGTTTTGTTCAATTAGCTTAATTCGATGAGAGTGTTGACCAAACGCCATAAACACCAATCAAGTCAAGACAGTTACAAAATCGATTTGCAGAATTGCTATCAATCGACAGAGATGAAAAAAGTGCTCCGTTGATTTAGTTTTTGTTTGCGTTGCGATTTTGGTATTTGAGTGTACAGTGCATTACAGTGTGTAAACAGGGTACAATTTACTCGCATGGCATCATTTGATCCAATTGCATAGAGTTCTGAGCACGCACCAAATCTAAATACATGTTTCTAGAAATCTAAGCATCGGAAATCAAACAATGAATAATTTTCATGCATTCAGAATGGCGTTCGTTGTTCATTCAGTGCTAATAATTTTTGATTGGCAAAAATTTGTAATGTTTGGTTTGATACTTAAGCCCTCAATCACATCGAAATACAGAGATTGCCTCGAACCGTTTCACATTGTACACTGGAGTTTGAAAATGCTGTATAAAATGGCGGCTAAAGAAAAAAAAACATCATAAAATAACAATTTATTCCACTGAATATAGTTATTTCGTTTGACTGTGTATCGGAGTTTTCATCCATCGAACTTTTTTAAACTAGAGAATATACATGAACAAAATATAAAATGTAAATTCTTCTCGTTCAGTAGCCGGTAATGGAGTTTCTGTTTCTTTTTATGTTGCCTTTTTATTTTTAAATTATTTATTCTTGACACACATTCATGCTTTTTGTAATATTTTTACGACAATGGAAAATTGAACGCTAAGTGCAGCCATAGCAGTCACAGTAGCAACAGTAGCACGAGAAGGGAGAAAATATGAAGCGAAGCAACAAACATAAATGTGCAAAACTACGATATGAGAGCGAAAAAAAAACAGCACGTTTCAATTTGTGTGCTAATGCAATGTTATCCTCAAAATGCCTGGGGTGCAAAATATATATACATTTATATCAAGATGCAAACAGATGAGGCGAACAAATATCCAACCAAAAAAAGAAAGAAGAGAATATTTTCGCGTACCCAAAACAAAATGTAATGTGCGCATAGCGCGCTAAAAATGTGAAATAGTCACTTCCTCCATTGAAACAGCGAATAAAAAAAAATGCGATGAAGAAAATATTTTATTCTTTTTCCGTAATCCTCGGCGAAAATAATTTGACGGAACACAACCAAATGTAGTGTGAATAATGTATATTATGTGAATCGTATTTATTTAAAAAAAAAAAAAAATAAGAAAATTGTGAGTACGCCGAAAAAAGGGCAACTCAAGTTCAATCTTCCGCATCGAAATGTGACAGTCATTTTATTTACAAATTTCGCGCAAATAAATGTTTATATAGAAATGTATAAATCATGGCGAAATATTACATTTGAAAAGAAGGGTACGGAACGTTCTTTGCATTACATTTCGTGAATGATGTGGAAAATTCGACTTTATTTCAAACATTGAACATTTGACAATAACATTTTTCTCTCTTGCTTTAAAATGCCAATTTTCAGGAAGGGAAGATTTGATTAACTCAATGAACGTCAAAACATCGTATACTTACTTTTGGAATAATGACTGATCCTGGAAACTTGTAAGCAGGGCTGAAGCAACCGTCGTTAGCACTTTCTAAAACATCAAGAAAAAGAACCAAATCAGAATAATCAATTTATTTCTTAGAATTATGAGAGAAAAAAAAGCAAATCAACATCTTAAAAACAATTAAAAATACTGAAAACAAACATGTCGCCGTAAAAAAAAGGTGTTGCGCCGTGCATTTTCGTATGACGTGTGCCAAAATATCATAAAAATGACAATAAAAATTAATGTTAATGCATTGTAATGAGCAATCAAATATGAACATAAAAATCGTACAAAATTGTTACTTAAATACCGCAAAACAAACAACAAATTAAACTCATTTCAATGGCGTTAGTAGCGGCCAATCGGCTGGATTGTTTTGCAAATCAATGTAAACCTTAAACTTTGTCACTTGTTTTTTTTTTCTTTTTAAGTGTGTAGATTAATTACGGTTGAAATTGAACTGTTCAATGAGAAGATGAATAAAAAAAATTGTATACTCGATGGCACTCTAAACATCTCAGTGTGTGTGGTGTGTGCGTCTTGTGTCTATCGTTTTGATGATGAACTCAAACTTTTTATGATCTAATAAAACAGGTAGCACTTAATGAAAATGCAATTTTGAACCATTTCATTATCTCTTAATGATTTTCACATTTAAACGAAAAAAAAATATTGTTGAATTCATTATCTAACGCAATGAAAATACGATGAATGTCTTTAGCACAAGGTGATAAACTGTATAGTTTGTCCAAAGTGATGTCACTAAGCCGATATTATTCGAATTGATGATGCTGGCTTGACATTGCCAAGCATTAGCCGCCAAAACGGAATATGGCGCGACGAAAATAGACAACAGGCAGATTTTTGTGATCCATATTAAGAGAATCATATTTCACATTTGGTCATGACTCCATGTTTGTTTTTGGGATGGTAAAAATGTTGTATGCCGTGACAAAGGACCCGGCCTTTTTTTCTTCTTCCATCGTTTAACACGATAAATGTTTCAACTTTCTATTTTTGCTTCCTCTGTGCGCCAAACACATGGCGATTAGAGATTGTATAAATTCCAAAAAAGAAGAACGTTTGGTTGAGAAATGTTCCGTAAAAATGTCAACTTAAGGCAAAAGGGATGAGTTGCTCTTGAGTAATTGATCAACAAAATAAAACGTATCGAAATTCAGCCGTATCGTTGTATCTTTCATTTGAAAAATATGATCTTTTGAAAATGAAAACCGAGCCAAAAGCAAGCACTTTAATTGCCGAGGCGAGCAAATATGTGTGGCAATGCGACGTGTGTTTAAACAGTCAAACATCTTTTACATCTTATGTTTCGGTTTTTGATTTTTCATCTTGAACGCATTTTTTCCATCTCACGCGTATGGAAAATTCAAACGCATTACAACTTTGGGTCGTGTAATCCAATGGCATTTAAATTCTACGAAAATGTTGCTGTCAACATTTCAGGGCTTTCATTGGATACGAAACGACGAAACGTATTTCGGTTGGCTTGTATAACTAGATGCAGTCTGAGCAACCAGATTCAATGTTAAGAAAAACATGCCAGTCACGTATACATCGTATAAATTGGATGCACTCGTGTAACATTTTAATTTGGTTGCAACATGTTCAAGCGTAGACTAAATAAATGTGAAGAGCATGACAACCTTTCGGACATTTTTTTTTTCTCCTCTCATTTCTTTTTCATCTATTTTCTCTGGAAATGCTCCGTTTTGAGTTGAATACGCATACACACAAACACTCAAATACACCAGAGAAAAGGTCTCACTTGGTGTAGGCAAACAAAGAATACACGGCAGGATACTGAAATGTATCGAAAATATTGACTGAAAATATGAAAAAAACACACAGTTTTTTTGTTGGTTTGGCTCAACTCTATGTGCTGAAAGAAATGGAAAAATGTTGCGGTTTCATCGAAACCGTTTCAATCGTGTAAATCATTTTTCGGGCGACACTTCATTTTATTTGTGTATTTCGAAGCTGTTGAGCTATTTATGATGTTACTCACATTGGCCTCTTGGCGCTAGATTTACGAAAACCCATTAAAATTATGAATTTATGAAACGATGCGCAGAGTTTGTTTGGATAATATACTACCATAAAATAGCACTCAAAATTGGATAAAATTGTGAACTGTCATCAATGTGAATTGTTTCCACTGAATTTTACTAATGAACGACCATTTCATTGACCGTTTCTAAATTTTATAATTGATTGTAATGTGTGTCTCTGTCAAACTACCACTTCACATGACCTTTGTGCTAATAAGCACATTTAAATAATAATTTGTCTGGTTATGATCGAAAAAATTTGGTTTTTGTTTTAACAAACACGAACAAAAAAACCAGCGAATTTTCACTATTGAACCACCATCACTTTGTCACTGCCGTTAAATGAACGGGTTTTACTTGAAACGACTGGCACGGCGTTATAGATGATTTGTTGTCTATAAGACGCCACAGAAAACAATAACGTTCCGCGACGAAAATAAAACCGAGAAAACCTGCACGAAAATTAAATTTAAAACGCCCCGGTCGCTCGTCTGTAATTTTTTTTTTTGAGCGTACGGAACGGCCTGATGAGGTATGCAAATGAAATGAGACAAAAAAGAAACACTCGCGCTTCAATTCGACAGAAAGCATTGAGCCGACGAGGCAAGACAAAGACCGCTTTATTATTAGAAAATAGAAAATTTTAAACAGAGAATAAACACACGCTCAACACGACTACACTAAACATTTTGTTTTTTCGAAAATAACGAAGAAAAAACAATAAGCAATAGCTTAACAAGAAGACTTCGAGTGCTCGGTATGGTTGATGAGCGCCGCGCCAAAGCGAAAAAGTGAAAGAAAAGAGAGTTGGTATACGTTGTGCGTTTGTCAAAACGGTTAATCATCTTGTGCAAAGAAAGAGAAAGAATCATTCAAGAAGAGAAAACTCTTCAATTACATGCAACAACGTAACAGCCGAAGCCGTATGCCGTATACCAAACACACAATGTTGGGTGGTTTAGGACAAAAATTCACATTTTAATTGGGATTTCGTTGTGTATTCATTTTCTTGAATATACATAAATGCAGCCGACACGTCGCGTGTCTTCTCATCACATCCCATTAACTGCCTGTGCAGCTTTAGCTACTTCTGTTCGCCTCTCTCGCCAAACAGCTCTGTTACGCATTTTTCAACAGTCGGATTTCATTGGCATGAAAAATGGCGGAGAGTCACACAATCAAGCAGCAGCAGCCCCATCGGATTCATGGCATTTTATTATCTACAATTAGAAGTCATTAAATTGCTTTAATCATGTGCGATTTTCTTGGTTGCTGCTGCTGCTGCTGCTCAACACAACAATTATGGAAATGAGAATTGAACTGGTTTTGCTGGTTGCATAAGGAGAGGGGTAGCAACTTATGTTGCATCAACTACCGTTGAGATATAGAAATCTAAACTATATATATGTTTTTTAATTTGCGATAAAATGATTGTTTGAACAACGTTTGAACGATGAAAATGCCATAGAGAATTGAAATCTCACCAGTTCAAACCTTTTTTTTCCAAACGTTTGTTTGGACAGGCTGCCATTTTTTGCGTTGGGTTTTGTTGCATTTTCTTCACTACCTCGTTTTCTTCAATAGAACAATGTCTAATTGTAAAGCAAACAGTTAGAAAAGAGTATGACATCAATAGAGTGAAGAAAAAAAAACAGAGAAAATGAAGCGTCATAAATTTGTTGACTCAATGTTTTGCTCTGATTTTTTTTTCTCTCTATCGTTCACAATTTCTTCGTTTCGGCTATTTTGGTGATTTCAAATGCGCTGCGCACTGTTGCAGCCCATATACAACAATTTTTCTTTTGTGTATTTCTTATGAGATGGAAGAGTACAAAAAAAAAATTGCTTTTGTTTGAAATAGTCCATTGCTACCATTTTTAATACGTTTTTCTTATCCCATGAAATTGTGTATGAACAACGATAGAATGAGCATAAGAATAACTTTACTCTAGATGAATATAAATAGATAAAGTTTTTTTTTCTTCTGCCCAACGAACCGACACAGAGAAACAAATATAAAACACGAGCGAAGAAAGCAATATCAAACTGAGAAATGATGTATGGAATGGGAAAAACAAACCAGTAGAAAAAAAAATAACATTGTATAAGAATATGAAGAAAAAAAACCCTTTTCTCTCTATCTCTCGTTAGCTAAAAGCATGGAGCGAACGCTATAGTAGAGCTTGGTTTCGGCATTGATCTAAGCGCATGCAGTCATGTAATATACATAAGGCGTATAATTTCAATTCGACCGTATGCAAGAAAAATAAATAACATTGAACGAAGACAACGACGATGACGACGATGACGACGATGACGGCAACGATGAGAAAAGAAAACGATGTGAAATGATCTACATTTCCATTATAATGCTCACAGTGTCTCACACTACATTTGCTTTGGACGCTTTTCAGTGTGGCCTTTTATCATTTCGAAATATTTTCCTCTTTTTTCCTCATATTTATTTTTTTTCTTGTTTCGTTTGTGTCCTCTGGCATCTTTGCCGATGATACTGGTGTGCAGCTGCACGGATACACATTACACACCCAAGTGAAAATCGGGTATCATTTTCTTGCAAGGAAATCATTGTCGTCACACAAATAATGTGAAAGAGGAGCGCGGGCATCCGAATCACAAACATGTAATTGTGTCGTTTATCTTGAGTCTTTGGTTGAATTGCTTGATATAAGCACTGAGTGTATGTGTATGTGTGTGTGTGTGTGTTGTTTAGCAATCATCGTTGCGATTGCTCGGTCGTTTTTTCATTTGCCGTTTGTCGGCATTATATGCTTTTATCTAAAATGCCTTGTCTCTGTGCTCCCTTTTTTCCATTCTGATTACGCGTATTTTTATTTGAAAATCCGTTGTTGTTGTTTTTGCTACAAAACAACCCATCATCCATTCAAGCGTTGTTTACTTTCCCTTTTTCCCATTTTGCCCGTTTAAGTTTTTCGTACAGATTCACTTACATCTCTCTGTCTCGCTGCTTGTGTGCTTGTGTGTGTGAGTGTTTTTTTTTGTTTGTCAATTAAATGAAGTAGAATAAACTCGTTTTTTTTTGCTCAAATGTTGTAAACGAACATTACATGGATAAAATGGGAATATCGTAAAATGTTGAGACAATGGCGCCAAAATCCTATCTCTGTGAAAATAGATTCCATTTTATGTAAGCCCGGATGCTAGCAGCAGCATTGCTGCTGTTTCGTATAGTGCTCGGGTAATTCACATCCATTCCGTCACCATCGACGTGATACCCGGGTTGAAATGAAAAAGGCTTCGTTTTTAATAAAAACTGAAACAATTTGAATGGCTTTTTACTCCTTGTCGCGCTTGACGGGCAAACAAAAAAAAAACGAACGGAATTTCCATCCTAATTAAATATTTGCTCGAGCCTGATGCAAACCAACATTTAACTGTATCCAATGGCAATTTTAGTTAAATGAAGTTTTCTAGTCGCTCTTTACATTAATGTGAAACGCATTCTGAAATTCACATTTGAATTGTTTTCGCTATTCGACGTAGAATACCATTCCAAATGCGATAAATGTAGAACTAATGTTGTATCATACCAGGCGACATCATGGATTGTGCGTGTATGTGCGCTGTGCACGTCCATGAATCAGTGCACATCATGGCTTCGTACGCTATGTGATGAACATTGACACTTATCCCACCAATACCATCACAATGGCGATGTTTTTATGGGGAACGAATGTATGTGTGCGCATGCCATCGCTGTTTATATGCTTTGCTGAGCATCCATTGAACAGCAGCGAATGCAGTGAAATGGAACTAACACGAAACAAGTGCAAAAGAGAAATCGAGAAAAATATGGATTCGTTTGTGTTGTTGATGTGTTGTACATAGAATGTCTGCTCGCCGATGGTTCTATACATTATGTCGATATAATGGAGGGGCTTCAATGCGCAAACGCAACGCTATCGAAGAAGAAACACACAACACGATTTGCTTTTCAATGCGTTCGCATATTTCGTGTTTTTTTTTTACATTGTCGCAAATTGAATATGATATACGATTGAATGAATTATTCTGTTCGTTTTTATTTTTTTAATCCGTATGGATAACAAGCGCTTGTTAAATTGAATCTTTTTTTTCTCTATCTCTCTGTCTTTTTATTTATTTTCATGTTTTTTTTTGTGAGAATGATTAAAAGGAAATATTTAGTGGTTTTATTTTTTGCGCATGGAGTTAAATTGAAAAACATGCAAATGAAATAAATGATTGCGTTTTTATTCATATTTGCTTGTGCCCGGGCAATTGGATGGGATTTTTTTGTTGTTATGGTTTTGTTATTAATTTATATTTAGGGTAAATAATAGCAAGCGATGTAGCGAAAGTGGCATCGCCGAAGAAAGAGAGAATTGAGAGTCAAACAACAGCACTATTGTCAGCATTATATCCAAGCGAAGCGAAGCGTTAAATGGCACAAATGACAGGAAAAAAAAATGAGAAAAGCAAACATCAGCAATGAGCGCACAAACCATAAAATTTACTGGAAATGTTTTGCAATTGCAACCATCGGCAATTATAATACTGAGTAAAAACAGCAACAGAAGCAGTAGAAATTGGCTACTGCGTTGTGTTTGCATTTGTGTAAGCATGTTTTGCCTCTCGGCAATATCAGAATTGATTGGTGTCGAGAAGAAAATTAAGATAATTCCAATAAATATTCGTATATTATGAGCCCTTGTGCAGTGAGCCCTGTAGATAACGAAGTTTAGATGATAAAATTATTAATTGCCGGCTGATGAGCTGCTTATACATAATTTCGTGGTAATATTTCACCATTTCGTTGTTTCATGTGTCTCTCGAGCCATCGATTGGCTTGTCTGACCAACCGAATCGAAATGACTTTTACCGAAGGAATCAACGGAATGAACTGGATGACCATAAAATATATGCCAATCTACATAATTTATTCCATGCGCATTCAACCATTTAAGTCATACGTGGAATGGTTTAGCAACCACTTGCCATTTCGCCAAATGCCAATCGCTCGGCTTTTTCAGTCCCTTTCCATTCGATGTCGAATTTTCCTCGTTTCATTCACATTCAATAGCGTTAATTTTCAACTATTGTGCTTGTATCAGACTCTCCGTTTGCTTCGTCTCAATAAAGAAACATTTTCTGTTCTTTTTCTCGTACATATAATTCCATTTCCCTTGATGCATTTGGTTAAGCCATGAAGCGATGCCAGTGCAGAGCAAGACAAGAATAACATTTCGTATTCTTATCGTGTTCAGTTTTTTTTATATTATCGCATATTTTATCCGCTTATTCCTCGACTATGTAAACATATATTCCGATTTCTGTTCACAACCACAATGGTTGTATCGAATTTCATTCATCTCAAGCACAGAAAAATACCGAAAAAAAATATCGCACCGAGAAAAAAAAGTCCAAAAAGAAAGAAATATTTCCAAAATGAAAGCTAAAAAAAAGAATCATCGGTTTTTCTCCCATTTTGGTGCGCCCCATGCAGATTCACCAATTTAATACAATTTCAAATATTCAATATACGCTTACAGTTTACGAAGAGCAAGAGCTGAATTATTTATGTTCAATCTCGTTATATTTTTTTTTCTCTTGAAAGGTGTTCGCATAAATTACTTTGCATTATTGGATTTAAGCTGTGTCAGTGCAGCCGTGTAGCTCAAGAATGAAAGTCAAATTTATGAGCAAAACTCTCTGTGTGCATTTTCAACGAAAAACAAAAAAAAAATAATATTGAAAAAGGCGAACGTTGAAAGCACAGGTTTAAAGTTTTATTCTTCTGAACAGTATACACACAACGGATAAAAAAAAAATTGTAAAACTATATCGGTGAAATGTACACAAAAATACTGTCAGCGCTGTTGAGCTGTAAGGCAAAGGAGCTACTTGATTTAAGGCATGATGCATACGTATGTACCCAGAATACCCACACACACAAAAGTCGTTGTGATGGAAGCACAGCACGATGAAAAAGAAATATGGGCTTTTATACATTTGCGCTGTTGTTATAACGAAACGCATTTGGCTCCTTTTCTTTTTCGTTTATTGAATTCTCTCTCTATTTGGATGATGAAATTGAAGCAGACAAAAGAAAATCAACGGCAATATTTTGAGACGGGTTTCAATTACTTTGGGTATTGGATGGGATAAGAAATTTCATCAAGATACGAGATATATTTGATACAGGTGCTTCTTTTAAAAATTTACCTTCGAAAAGTCGATAATTTATTTATACTTGTTTAAGCGACATTTTTGGTGATATCCAACAAAAAAGAAGTGGCTGTTTTCTTCGGTTATTCTTTATTCGGATGCTGATTGGTGAATTTCTCTCAGAGACGGCACCAGATCGCACAACCCAAAACTTCAACAACAAAAAAATGTATGTTTTTAAAAGAGCAAATTTAAAATGTATCTCTTCTCTGTCTAGTTTTACAAATGACCAGATTAACTTGCACCCGTGAATATTGCTGACTTAATCAAGAAATATCTCAAACCAAGCAGTAATTTCGATTTGTGGTATCTTACCCACGTATTTTCATTGGAAATTTATTCCATTCGTTGTTTCTATTTCGATTTTGGTTTCTTTTTTTAAACAAGAAGAAACAATTTATTTGGTTATGTTCATCATTTTGTTTTATTTATGTTATATGATCATAAAATCTCTTCATTTTGAACTTATATATTTTGTTTTTGTTTTTTTTTTCGTTTGGTTCATCAAATTTTCGGATGGCGAAGAGAACAGCCATTGAAAGACGTGGGAAGCAACCGACAAAAAAAATGTAATTAACCGATCTGAAAATTCTGTCTCTCCATCACATGAGGCCTGTTCAAGTATTGAGTCATAAATATGATATGCTGACAATTGTATTAATCCAGACTTTAAAAGAGGTTTTTGGTGCCATCGATTGGACTTATTTATACATTTGAACTCAGCCGAACGTCAAACCATTTACAATTTAAAATGTATTTCAACAGTGATTTTTCTCTGAAAGAAATATTTCGTTTGTGGTGTGTTTTAAAATGAGCAATTGAGGCGATGACATAAATGGATGCCCAAAGTGAAACCAAACACTTGATTAAATGACTTGAGTCAGCTTGAACCCAGCTCAAATTGAACGCATTTTACTTTGTGTGTCTCGAATGCAATTGTTTTCTTTGTAAATACTAAATGAAAAAAAAAACCATGAAAAATGCTTTAGTTGGTCAATTCATTCGTTGACTGCATACAATATTTCCATTCTCAATGTTTCGTTTGGTTTCAACGTCAATTGTTAAATGTGGCTGAAAATGTATATAAATTCTAAGAATAGGCGCGAAACAATCCATTCAAATTCAACAACAACAACAAACAGCGAGCTAATAAAGCCATTCAACACTCATAAAGCGCATGCATTGAATGAATATCGTAAATGATGAATCGGACGATTCACAATTGATACGATGTCGACGTTCGTCGATGATGCTGGACTTTGCGGCTTTTTCTGACTCGGGTCTTTGTTTCAGTCAATAAAACTCATAGCAAATAAAATAAAACAATTTAGTCCCAAGCGTATGCTTGGCAGGCACACGTCGATATGCCAGGTCTCGTTTAAAGGAAATTAATAATGCATTTTTCGGAAGGGCTCTCGTATCCTAGCGCTGTGTTTTGAGGCTTGCGTATGCAAATGCCGCCTCAATTCAAACGATTGAATATTTTACGAACTTAAATGAAACTTTGTAATTAAAACATTTTAAAGTCCTTGGTTTCAATTTGCCATAAAACTGAAGATGGCTGAATTATAAGATTGAATTCTCCTAAAAAGAAACATCTTAAATGAAATGTTTTAATTTCTTTAGAAAAATAAACTGAAAATTGACACTTTCAAAGAAATTTTTTTTTTCCTTTAAGTTTTTCTCCGCTGATTCAATTTTCACTTTGACAGGAACATTGATGTCTACCGTTTGCCACAAAACCGATGAATCAACACATAATTGCCCAATTTAATCGGTTAATTAGGTTTCGATTTGATAAGAAGATAATTCTTCTACATAAAAAAAAACTGTTAATAAATCAATTTTATTGCTTCCGAAAAAAACCTTTTAAAACTGAAATTCAACTTTTAGAAATTTTCCAAATTTGACTACTGATTACATGCGCAGTGTGTGTTGGGAATCTCAATGATATTTTAATTTTGCTTCTGTTATCACACTGATTGGTTCGAAATTTAAATTTTAAATTTGTTTTTCTTATTGTGATGCCATTTAAATGTTAATATTTTTTTCACAACTTTATTATAATTACTGCAAATTACAGAAAAAACGGCGGTTCAAAATACCGATCGGCCATAAAATGTATCAAGATTCTATCGGCCATCTTCAACGTGAAACCATCCTCTTGGGCGATATTGAAATCGCTTTTGATGTCGTTGAACGACAGTCGTTGATATTTAGTGGTCATTTTTTTACGCTTAATCCAGTTCCATAATTACAAGAGCATATCCAAGATTTAAATAAAAAAAACATTTGATGTGCCTATCGCATGTCCAAGAGAGACCATTTCATGGCTTTGCGAGAGCGAGAGAGAGAAAAATACGAACAAAAAATCCAATTTATTCACTTGTTGTGTCCAATGAATTCATTTCTTCATTTGCATTTCACGCACTCCGGTATTTGCCACGGCATCGGCATCGACATCGAACTTAATAACCTAATATATGGCCATTTCTATAGATTCCATCATTATTTCATATAGATTATGGTGTGGTGAATGAAGCGAGAAGCGGCATGATTGTGATTCCAAAATGAGTTCGTGTCGGGTATTTTATGTCATTGACTCGTATAAAAACATGTTTGACTGTAACATTGTAAACAAAATGGGAGACTAAATAGAATTTAGAATAATATATCCAAATGCACGGCATTCTTTTTCAGTCTCATCTTCACTTGTTGTTCAATCATATCTAAATAATCTTGTTTCGTTTTACATTGTCTGTTTGCGTATCAAATCGTCATTTTATTGGTGTAAACCATTGAAAATTCTCGTTTACGTTTTGGCTTACGTGGTGCGCGCGCGTGTGTGTGTGTTAACGTGCCCGAAGAACATGACAAAGGCGCTCATAATTTGTATGTTAATATGTGCAACGAAGCGAAAATGTAATCCTCATTCCATTAATTCTTATTAAAATCTGAAAGCATGCTGATTTCTTGGCCACCTCTCTCTCTCTCATTCTTGTCCATATTTTGCTCTCCATTGCACATTCACCTTATATATTTCTTTTTCACATTCTTTGATATAGATAATGACGTTGCATTGATGAAACCAATTTACTTCAACAGAAAAAAAAGAAAATTTGTAATACGAACAAACAACGCACACGCAATCACCATCGAATTTAATATATCTATTTATATCAACCAATGGGGAGAAAAATATGAAAGAATCGCTTTGCGTCTGTCGTTGAAATTGTTATCCGTCGGTGGAAAAAAAATGCAAGCAATACAAGAGCATAAATAACAAATTTTTATTTGACACCAAGAATATAATGCACACGAATGGGCAAAGAGAAAGATGTAAAACAAGAAAAGAAATTACATACCAACCAGAATAATCTGACTAAAAGACTGGCTAATAAAGGTCTAATTTATCGAAGTCTGCAACGGCAATGACAGTGGTAATGGGAGTACATGGCGCAAATTTTTGCTTAATTGCAATACCGTACCGGGTGTGGAACTGTTGGACAATTGGTTCATATTCGGAAAGGTTAACTGAGAGAGGAAGAGAGACACACAGAGAGAAACAGAGACATATCGAACATTCAAACAATCATGTAATCGAAATATTCCTCTTATTTTGGCTTCACGCTTCGATTTTATTACTGTAACACCGTTGAATGGTTGCAATTCAAGAAAAAAAACACACACACACACACAAATTTAATAGTCAAGTTTTCTGGGAAGTTTTGGTTTCATTGCAGTCCAAGTGATGAAATGTTCGAATTTTATGCAGTTCAATGAAATGACATGACAAAATGAAAGAAAAAAATTCCATCGTCGACAGATCAATGTGAAAGCGCATAAAAATAATTAATTGAAATTGGTAGCGATGGTTTGTACTGATGCAGAAAATTGCGAACACTGTGTGTTCGCTGTGCGAAACGAATGCGACAATCATAAGTTTTGCAAGGCAATCGAGGACTTGTAATCAAATAGTAAGTTATGAGAATATTCACGTGTATTTTATGATTATTGAATTGAACATGGTGCAAGTGAGAGACAGAATTGGCCATTGCTATAGCACGGAACAGAAAATAACATCATAATCAACAAAACTGAATCTAACAAAACTCGATGCCATTTGCAACATTGTTTGCACTCCAAGGCAATTCACACAACATTGATGATACGCTCATCAAAATGTGCACACAGAAAATGATAGCGAGAAAGGAACAAAAAATATCAGGGAAAAAACACACACTAACACAATTTTAATCACAATAACTTTTTAATTATGAAAATGAAAACAAATATTGCATGGCGCAAGCTGCATGTGGTGTGTAATCACACTATCACTGGCATGGATACTGTTATTGGATGGATGAAACTAAATTCAAACTAAAGAAAATTCATGTTCATGAAAAATGAATGAGAAAAAAAAGCAAAAACAAAAACCAAATGAAGAAGAATGAAAATCGGTAACGAGCCCGTTATTTCTCTCTTGTTTGGAGGAGAAAAAAAAATATATAATAAAATTCTTCTATCTACGTTTTACTGTTGTTTTGCAACTTATCAAATGAAAAAGATTGTTTAATTGAGATTGAAATGGATTAATAAAAAAAAAACTAACCGGAGTGGCAAGGAGGCGAACGCACAAAGTATACAAACTGCGAAAAACGCAAAATGGAAAATGTTAGATAAATAGGATGATAGGAAAACGTCGTATTTCTTTTCTGTTATGAACACTGTAAAGTCCTGGAATGCCGTTTTTCAAGTGGCATCTACAGTATTAAAAGCGATTTCCAGCTTCTGTGCCAAGGGAATTTACAGATGAATATATTTTTTTTTTTTAATGTAAACGAATACAATTTGCATTTGAAAGAAGCGGCATTGTGACATAAACGAAAATTACATGCTCAATTGTAGCAAAAGCGAGCAAAAAAAAAGCAATGGAATGTGGCCCGGCGATGCGACGTAAATGGCACCAAAGATAGCGCTTTTGCGTCAAAACCTAATTCGATTTTCTTGTTTTCTGTTTCTCTGATGAGCTCACATTGCAATTAAGCCTTATCAGGACGCCTAGTCTACGTCTTCGGTCTACAAATGGGCCTATCTGAAATGGAATAATTTATCGATTAGGTTTTATGATACGCTTCATTTTTAATGAAAATAGACGCGTTGTTGCTATTGAGAGGATACACAAAATATTCGTTCGTTTGTTCGAAGATACTACGATAAAATTGCGTTCCATTGCCATTGCTTTGAAACATCGAAATGCCTGCGGCAGCCAAGTTCATTTTCTTCCTATATATTTTGTTTTGTTAAGTGTATTCTGATGTTTAGCTGTCATAAAACGATACTATTGACATCCGAATCGAATTCCATCCACAATCCAGAATATGCTCTAGTGGTGTAACACTATTACGTTCAGTGGTGTATATATTCACGTAAACGACATTTACCGTAGAAGCAACACCAAATGACTGGCATCGATTTTAGTTATGCTTTCCTCCTGTTTCAAGTTCTCATGTTTTTATTATTTTGTTCGACAATACGGATACAACAATCGAACTAAGGAAAATGCCACAGAGATATGGGGCGATAGAAAGATAGAGAGAGAGAAGGAAAGAGAGAACAAAGCAACAAACGACAATGACATGTAGCTGTAGGTGGAAACATTTATCGTGAAATAAAGTCATAATGGAGCTTCGAATGCACACCCTTTTCTAATTTGTTTCTCTATTTTATTCTTCTTCATTTTCTTATCTACAATCTTCTTTGAAAGCCTAAACTTCTTTCCTGGAAACGGTTGACTCTTGCTTATTTTGTTGGATACTTTTGAATTCAGACATAATACATGGAATTTTAACATTCTACGAGCATATTTTTGTCAGGACTATAATTTACATACGTATTCATTATTTATTCAAAAAAATTCTCATTTCTGTGAGTCAAATTTATTCATAAACATTTTTTTGAACTAAGAAAAAACTCCAATAATTCATTCATATTAAAAGATTACATAGATATTTGAATAATTTTATTCTTTGTTTTAAAAATTTGAAAAAAAACACAGTTGAGAATCTAAATACATTATATTTTGTTGGTATTTCGTTCGAATTGGAGTTAATGGTACACATTGAATTAAAGAATGGTAAACAGCAGCATGACGAACGAAGTGAATGCCATCTATTCGAAGTAAATGGAAAGTGGTGTCCAAGTGACGAGAAAGCGTTGAATGGATCGTGTGAAAGCTTGGTCGCTTCAATGCTTAAATGCTTCACTGCTTCGTTTAGACAAACTATGAACTTTTAAAGTATCGAACGTGAGGAACAAAAAAATTTGTCAAATGATTTCAATGTGATACTTTAACGACATCGATTCAAAGTGGTCATTAAGTAGACGAGATCCATTGAACGAAAATCAGTTAACGATGAAATCACTTGAGATATTTATTTATTTTTCCCGCAGAAATCCAGACATTGTAATTAATGTTTAAATTTATTTTCGTATTATTGCAATTTAATTTTTTTTCAGACAAAAAAGAGGCGCTGTGTTTCAATTGCGCTTTTTAACTCCTACTCATTTTCAAAGGAAAATTCATTTCCATCGAAGTTGGCCGAAACCGGCTGGTTGTCGATGCCAAGTAAATGTTCATGATGTGCGTATCCAAAGCGCGTTAAAGTAACACATAGATCATAAACAGTTTCTTTTATTGGAAATACGTATGCAATAAAAACCATTTTATTTATTGATAAAATAAATAAAACAAAAATAAAATTTAGTGTCAATTATAGTTGTTTGCCGGGGCTGTTATGTTGGTGCCGTCTTTGTTGTTGTTGTTGTTTTTTGTCGATTATTTCTCGCGTTCTTGGCATGGCTCAATAAATAAATCATTTTGCGCGGTTCGGTAGTTCAGCCGGGTGAATGTGCAATTATAGCAGAGAGAAATGGATTGGTGCCGCTTCTGACTTTGGCAACATTGATGAAAAGCAGAGAGAAATTCCTTATTGTTATAATTCAATTGGATTTTAGGTAAATTTAATGGGCAATAGACGGTTTATGTGTGATTGTAAATGGTAATTTAAGTGCATTCACATTTTAACTCGAACTTAGTCGCGTTTCGTTCGTTGGCTCTCTCATTCTTCTCCACAATACCGATCGAATGTCGTCTATCGTTTTATCGCAATGTTTCAGTTGTTTGAATACAGATTTAAGCATTTTATGTGTACAGACATACAAACACACTTTATTTGCTGTCGTCTTTACATTTTATTTCAATTATGCCATAAGTCAAATCATTAAGTGAACTGATTTCCTTCCTTCGAACCACCAACAATCACATGTGCTACACTTTTTCCGTCAGCCAAAAGAGTTACAACAATTTTGTTGGTTATTTTTTGTTTGTTTGTTGGTTTTTATTTCGCATTAATAGCTACTTGCTGGTTATATTGCCAATAAACATTTTGTAACTAAATTATTTTCTCGGCTTTCACATGCATTGCACTATGACTTTTCGGTAATTATTATTAAATAATTGAAGAGTTTGCAAGGAATTTTCTGTGTGCACTTGATATTTTGTCATTTTTAACCAGTTTTGATGATTTTTTGAGGAAGCTTTTTAAACACTTTGTATTTATTTGGGTGAACAGAGTTTAAGTGGATAATGGCACGTAGAATTATTTGGCCAATTTCATTTATAAAACATGAAAAGGGCGCAATGAGAGGTTTTTTGCCTACTTTAAATGGAAGTACCATTCAATTTTTTAATACTTTAAGACCGGTTTCAAGGCTAAATTACAAATTTAACCTGGTCAAATTGTTCAAAACTCTGAAATTCCATAAGATTTCACTATATTACTTTGTTAAAATTTATTTATACTGACTAATTTAATTTGGCTTAAGCTTAATACATTTTTCCTGTATTTTGAACACAATTATGGTTAATTTTACTTAAATTTCAGCTCCAAACTTATTTTAGAGGTTAATTTAGTGATGTGTAGTGAAATCTTATGGAATCTGATTGAATTTCAGAGTTTTGAACAGTTTAACCAGGCTAAATTTTTTATTTAGCCGGAGGACTTGGAACCGCTGTAAGTAATATAATGATTTATGTGTCTGTTCAATAATTCGATCGATTTTTCGTCTGAACGAAGACAGAAAACAGTTGAGTTGATATTTTATGTTAATGCATTCCGAACAACTGAATAATTTGAACTGCCTGTATGCTTTCAGCCGATATTCACATCTCAAAAAGCACATTTTATAAAAGGTTTTGTGAATGTATGAAAATTTAATGAATCTTAAACTGTCTCTCGCTAAGCCACTGAGTCTATTTATTTGAAACACTTTGTTGTTTTTCAAATCATTTTGAAGATTTCTCCTCATTTCTCAAGTTGCGACGGCTTTTCATTTTACTGCGATCGAAAGGCGCAGCAATCTCTATAACATAGAGCTTGCACGGTTTTTATGAATTCAAAATGGCGGTTCCAAAGATTTTCCGACGGAAAAAATACGGTTTCGTTGAAATGAAAATACTGATTTGTTGCTCTTGTAGAAAGGGCGATTTGATTCTTTTTTACAAATAATTAAATGGTCATTAGCAACCTTTAAAAACATTTCCCATTTCCATTAAGTCTGGACTAAGTCTGCATTTGATGGAATCGGTAGTTTTCATGATGTTTGGTCTAAACATCAAATATGTTTGCTTTGTGGGTGTAGCAAAAAGGTTTGTTATGTGTAAATAAATCGACGCCAATACGCATTCGTACGGTAGAATATTTTGTAGTAAATGCACCGGTAATAAATTTATAAACACTCAATAAAATACAGCGTTTTATTGTTATGGCATCAATAAATTCATTACGGTTTGATGGTCGCTGGGCAAATAACTCGGTTTGAGCATCTATCAATCAAAATGTGTGTATGTGTGTGAGAGAGTGAATGTGTTTGTAACTTTCTCACAATTGATTTCTAGATCAGGATATTTTTGATTTCTATATTTGAGCGTCGAGTGCTTCGTTTTACTTGGATCTACGATCGAATCAGTTGAGAAAAAAAAACGAGAGACTGGTTAAGTCATTTTAAAATCGTAAATGCAAAACGCAAACACTAAACGAAAATGTGCATATAATTTTATTGATGTTTGTTAAAATGAGCACCTGATTGCACAAAAGTGTGCTTGATGTCACTGAAACGTTTCAAACGGAAACGCTTTTAAATCATTTATTATTATATAAACTACTAAATTGTTTTATACGGCAATACGTTATGTATCTAACGAAATGGTCCACTATTTTATATGCCATCATAAAGCATAACAAGTCGGAAAAAATTTCACACACACTCACGAAACGCACGTCAATCATTTTTATATGAACTTCATTACTCATTATTAAATAAAAATTGAAATAAAAAAGCCATAACAATCAAAAAATCATTATTCGATTTGATTTTGAAATGGCGATTATGGGTTTTCATTCGTTTGAATGAACTCTTCAACGCGAGGGTTGATTGAATGCTTACCATTTTTAATTTGAATATTTAAACAAAAAAAAAATGGCACACAATCAACCTTGAACTTTTGATCGATAATTTTATTTTTGTGGTCGAATTTGATTGGAATTCACTTTCGTGCGAATGAACTTTTGATCGATTGAATCGTATAACTTCAGAATACTTCAAATTGTTGCTTGAGTTTAGAACTGTTTTAAAACGTCTGTTGAACTCTTAACTTGTGTATCGCAAAATGCGACGGTTCTTGATATAACTGTTTGAGGACTCAAATGAACACTATTAAAGACTTTGAGTGAAATAAAACGTCAAACAAACACTTGCGCCAACCCCTCACAGGAGCATACAAAGAAAGATAATGGCAGAAGTGCATTCTTTCAGGCCATAAAATAATTATATTTTGCCTTTTGCATGTTGATTTCTAATTCTGAATTTTGTTTACAAAGAGTAACTGAAATCCTTTCACTAAAAACGTTTGCCCGCAAAATGACTTTGCCTCATTTCAAACAAAAACAACACGTTTTCCGATTGATTTTTATTGTGAGGATTTGAAAACTTTCAATAACAATAGACAAAACGGCCATAAACCCATTTAGAATATTGCTCAAGTGAAAAAAATAAAATGCTCCAATTTTTGTTTCTTTCTCGCTTCCATTTGTGTGTTTATTTTTCTCTTTATTTCTATTACGGTTATCTAATTTCATGTGTTCACGTCGGCAATGCTCTGTAATTACGTTGTTTTGTTCGGGTCAGACATGCATACGAAAGAAAAACGGACTAGAGAGAAAAAAAACCTTGAGCTTAAAAACCTTTAATATTCCGAGAGAATGGAAAGTATATGGAAATGAACGATGTCGGATTGCATGTTTCCTTCAATTTTGTTTGTCTTATTCTTGTTGGTGTTTGTGCAAACGTTTTGTTGTTGTTGTTGTTGTTGTGCAGATGGTAATAAAATCACATAAATTGGATCAGTTGTAACTGAACGAGTAAACATAAATAAATGATTTGCTTTTTGTTTCGGACATTTTGTAACAGATAATAAAAGTGTTTCGAGAAAGAAATGCCATGAGTCGAACGGAGTTGGCTGGCAGCTACGATTTGGTCTGAATCAGTTTTTTTTTTTAATGTGACCTTCGCATACGAAACACAAACAATTAGAAACGAAACGAAAAAAAAAACACAGTTCTTTTGCAGTGCACTTTTTTCGGCACTTAAACAAACTGCTGTTAAACGAATTGAAATTCATAAGAAAATCAAATTAAAGAGGAAAATTGCAAGTGGTTGCAATGCATTTTATTGTTCATTCCATTTTAAATTGAATTTTCTGAAATTCAAGTGTCTGAAAGAGTGAGTGTCAGAGCCCCCGAGACTAGTGTTTCATTGGAACTTTTGTATTAAGAAAAGGGCACATTCACACAAAAAACCCAACGGCCAAAAGTAAATTCCCGAAAGGAATTTTTCGTTGAAAGAAAAAAAAACACATCAACTGAAATGAGAAGCAAAAAACTATAAAAACGAATGAAAATGCCAGAAGAGGTTAAGATGATGGTGGCTTGGCATCCATTTACTCTTTCTCTTGTGTTCGTCATCATCGACGTTGGTTTGTTCGTCGGTGAACATACAACAAAACCAAAAAAAAAATCTAATAAAATGTGTTACATGTTTATGCTTTTGCGCCGCCGCCCCATTTGAATATAAATCTAAGACAAACTTTCGTTATGCAGAGAAAGAGAGAGAGAGAGTGAGAGCATCTATGGACATAAAAACCGTTTCACTACACGAACAGCCATACAGCGCCGCACACACACACACACGCGATGTAATGCACTTTGTGAATTTTATCATCCATTTTGTTATAAAAGGCACCCCGAACCAATTTAGACGATGGTTGGTTTTCATTTCTTTCGTTTGCTCTCCCTCACAGCCTCACACTCTATCTCTCGGTTGCCATCATTCTTGGATTGGATCGAGCAAGAAAAATCCTTTCGAACGGAAAAGTAAATTCGTTCCGTCCGTTGAGAAAAGCATGCGAGAATTTGAATAGCCGGGCAACTATCAAAACTCCCAGAGTAAGAGAGACAACAAAAACAAAACAAAAAAAGGAAACGAAACCGTAACACGAAAAGTAAGTTAAGATGAAATGGGATTCGGACGATATGCGATTGGATCTAATCGTAAAATACATTTACGTTGAAGAATTTTACTTTCGGTTAGATACATAATATCTATGGTGTAGTGTAGTGTATTAATGGCACATCGTCGTCGTCGTTGTTGACGTCGTCGGCTGCTGCTTACTGCCGTTCAGTTGGCTGCTGCTTTTCACAAATGAATGGAAATGGTCGGTTCGACAAACAGAAGAAAGAAATTGCTCGCATGTGCAGCAATAATATTTCCTTTTTCGCCCGTTTCGCGCACCGTGTTTTCTGGCTGCCATTTGGATCTATGTCGATTTCTCGCTTTCGTTATGCTCTCTCTATGGACTCAGCTATCGCCTGTTTTGTGTGTACGAGTCTTGTGAATTTCGTTTGATATTATGAGGGGTAGACATGAAAAACACGGCGTTAAAAACAGGCAACGAGAAAAAGCAATTTTATGTTCGACGAGCCAATAAAATGGCAGCTTTTGATTTTCACACAAAATAATCCAACAAATGTTTTTTATTGCATTTTACACACACACACACACAAAAACACATACAATTGAACGTCGAACAACGGCGTATTCATTGCATGCAAACGTAAGCACATTTCAGCGTTCCGATCTGATTCTATTTATTAGTTTTTGGTCCCGTAGTTTGTGAATCATAGAAATATCGGTGTGTGTTTGTGTTTGTGTGTGTATTTAAAACACTTTTGAATTTCTTTCAATGTAAAAGGAATTGAGAACAAAAGCCTGCAAAACATTGCATTGCCATATTTCTCATCACATTTTTCCCATTTCCATTTCCTTGTCGATTTTTATGAATGCCAGGCCCCATGACATGCAATACACAAAGTGATGATATATCATTTGTTTGAATGTGCCGTTGTTTTGTTTCTTTGATTCGAAGCGCTATCGAGACCGATGCAATTCGATATGGTTGCAAATTGAAGTTTAATTACTAAACCATTCTTTGCGCCAAATGACTATGATATTCTGACATTTCGTACGAATTTTGTAGGCTACGAAATTTCTATGCAAAAACACAATATGGACTTACCTTGTTTGATAGTTAAAGTCGGCATGTCATTATTTTACGCACAAAAAATCTTTGATTCAATTTCGTTTAAAATTCAGTGACTTTCTATTTAAAATGTGTCCTTATCAATAAATTGCACTTTTCCGACGCTGGAAACTCAACGGGTTTTTGAACAAAATGCGATCTCCTATTTTGTTTCAAGTTGAAGATAACAAATAAAATAACGAACAGAACTCAATCAAAAAAAAATATTCAAATTTATGCTTAGAAAATTCGAAAATAAAAAAAAATCGGTGAAAAACCATGCTTTCTTAAGTTGAAACTCATTTTTGACCTGTTTATTAATCAAGCAATCATTATGACATCTGAATTATAGAAAATTGCAGTGATATTTGGGGGAATCAGTTCAGTCACCAGAAAATCGATCGATTTAAATCTGTAAATCAGAATCCAGATTCAAAGGACCTTTCAAACGAAAATTGATGTTTGATTTTTAATGAGGCTGTGGATGAGTAAGAGTTTGAAGTGTAGTAAATGATCATCTATCAATCATCGATGGCAAAAAATGAACCTTCAATTTCGGATTTTAATATCAATTTCCAATATTTTTTATTAAAAGAATTGAAAATTTGCAAACAAATGAAAAACTTCACAGTAACGGTAAAATACTTCTGATTTGGACACATAACAAACTAACAGAGAACAGTTAAACGTTGATTATAGAGAGAAATGATCAATTTTTCAGCAATGTATTTGCTGTCATAAACTTCACTTCCCTCAAATTGTGAATTCAACTCTGATTGCGATATAAAATGGCGAAATTCGTTGATACTTCATAAATTTTTATTCATTTTGGATTGATTTTGAATGGTTGTGATTAGGTATTATTTGTTATTCTTTCATGATTTTCTCACAGATGTTTTAAAAAGTGCGAATTTTCAAAGCAAGTTTAAATGACAACATAATCATTTATTGGATGAATCAACACTACAGAAAAGAATCACATTCCAAAGAAATCACAAGTCTCACAAATGGTCAATTTATAAATTGGCAATAGAAAAAAGAACGGTAAAATATCAACTTTTGAATAAAAATGCAACAAAAGATTTTAAATAAAGATTTGATTAGAAATTACTTTGATTAACTCGAATTTGTCATCGAATTTCGAAACAAGACGAACAAAAAGATTTCACTTGATTGAGAAAATGTTATAAGATTTTTATTGGAGTCGAGATTCGTGTATTACTCAAACAACATGTATTGAGATACTGATGGTAACGCTGTTTTTTTTTTTAGAACGCCAAAAATAATGACAACGAAACACACACTCAGGAGTAAGAAAAAAAAAGAACAACAAAACTCAGCGACCGAAATATTCCGGTGGAAAATGACAAGGGAAGAATCAAAATGTTGAACCGTCGACGTCTTTCTTATTGAAATAAATGTAAGTGTTTGCGCTGTGCACAAGAAACAACAACTGGAAAATAAAACATTCTTCATGCAACCGAATCAAAACGCGCTGTATACATATACAACCACGTATTATTGCGTATTCGAATATATATAGCGATACAGTGACAGCGTCAAACATGATATTATAGAGACGCTTTGCTGTGTTCGGTTGGGCATCAGTGTTTCGGTTGTAAATGTGCGCGCGGCGTGATTGCTAGCTCTTGGCAGCTCAATTTCATCGGATCACGCGTATAACACAGCACAGCACAGCACAGCATAGGGAAAATGGCGAAAGAGAGGAATTCATTATGTGCTTGACGAGCACTGTGCTGCTTACGTCTTTTTTTTCTTCCTTTATCGTATTCGTTATGAGATAGCCTTAGCACATAGCCCATTATGTACAGAACGATCTCACAGCCCGTCGGTCGAATGAAATGTTCGGCCGTTTTATATACACACAGAGAGTAGATAAAAAAAAAACAGGCCCGAGTCTATATACGTGTGTTTGTGATATGCCGCATTCCGCTTTCATGGGAAACATGAGACATAAGCATCATCGCCTCGAATTTCGTCTTTTTTTTCGAAGGGAGCTACACATCATAAATTTACATTCAGAGGCTCACATTTTGTATGCTTATTTACGAAGCTGATTTACATCAGACGGGATTCAAAGACTTAAAAAAAAAGTATCTCTATTCCAGATGGTATCACATCGTTTTTTGTTTTTTTGAAAATCATTCTGAATTCGAATTGATTAACAATTTTCGATCGCACGCACAATTCCAATTAGAAATCCTCATAATCATTGGTCCGATTCAAATGATTCGAGCATTGCTTCAATAAAAAAACGTTTAAATATCATAAAATGTTCCTCTTTTATCCCGGTGCCACTAGATTATTTTGTTCAAAGAAGCTGAAGTTCATATTTTACGTGCTCAATCGCCACATAGCCCATTCGTTCATCCCAAAAGCTATTTCAGTTTTCAAACCACACACTTCATTACGACCGATACAGACGAGAACAAAAAAACAACAACCATACACACAGAGTGAGAGAATGATTCAACTAACAATAACAAACATCATTTAAAAAACCGTATGCATCAAAATTGAACTTGAATACATTGTTTATGAACACTTAACAACTATAAAAAAATGAAGCGAATGCCATTTTTACCACATAATTTAATAAATCGAATCGTATTTACGTGAGGACCATTATTGCAGCCCGTATGCACAATCATTTTTTTTTCTTGCATTCTTTTCGCGCTCTCTCTCTCTCTCTCTCGCTCGTGTCATCTCGTCGTCATGTCGGCATTACGTTCAGACAACGAACGACCGAGGGAAAAAAAGTGCAATATTAAAATAAAACTGCCACTTTTCCAACCAATTCCACGATATTATTAATGAAAATGCAGATAAATCATTCGCAAATCATGGATGTAATGGCACAAAATCGCCCATTATTTCATAGTAATGAATGTGGCAACGCGGCAGCCATTACAGGGCGAGAAAAAAAAACAAACAAACAAACATCAGCCCAGTGCTGACACTTTTATTGATTGGTGTGCAATTCAGTACAGAATTGTTTCGAATTTATCAAGGTTTTTGATGCCAACTTAAGGACATTCAAGTACTTCAAGTACTTGTTTCAAGTGGTTTACTGAATCTGATTGCAAATTTCCGCGCTAATTGGAACCAGACAATCTGGTTTTGTTGATTGTTCACAAATGTCATTACTTATTATTGAAGCTCAAAAACTGATGCCACACCATTGCATGAACCATCATTATCTCGATTGAGAAACAGCACAAGAGAGAGAGAGAGAGTGAAAATGGAAGACTTTAAATCAACAAAAGAGCACTTTGTATATCTGGAAACGAAGATGTGATCTGTTTTTTAAAGGTGGGTTTTATGCAAATTCATCGCTGCTTTTGTCAAGTGTTTGATTAGATTTGGTTTTACTACTTGGGTTTTTATTTTCCCGTTTGGAAAAGCATGATGCGCTTGTAGCGTCTTGAAATCATCGTCATTTGGGTGCGTTCGTTGATATTCAGGCATTTGCTATAGATTTTAAGATGAGAAAATATATTGCGTTTATTATACAGTTTTATGAGTCACCATATTTGAACATAAAAAATTGTATTGAGCTCAAAACAGGTTCAAATTTGGGCGATATTATTTCGATGGTACTTTCCATCCTTCTAACCATTTTGATGCCATTGCCATTGTGCAGAGTGTAACAACAACACACACACACACACAAAAAAAACATCGAGAACGAAAAAAAAACAGCACGAAAATGCGGTGCTATCTTTTATGAAATTGTAACATCCTTTTGGCGTGTCCGCAATGGGGTTGCTGCTTTCATTTTCATAGCACGCGTACAAAAGACTATCTCTGGCTGTAATAAATGCGTGTATTTTTTTATTGCCTTTCAAGATAATGTAGCGTGTGCATGAGCTGCTTGGCATTCTGAAAAACTTTTTTCTCTCTTTTTTTTGACTACAAAACAACGAATGGCGCACAATTTTGTACTTTGGCTTTAAAATAACATTCGCTCGGTGAGGACCGTTTTTTTTAAACATTTTTTTATGCGTTGCTGTGAACATTGATCAGCATGCTAAAGATGATTACGCATATCGCATAGACAACAAACTCCTATAAAATATTATCCAATCATTTTTTTTTGTTCGAACTAAAGAAAAACAGCGATGTTTTGAAAGCGTGGATTCAAAAAAAAAATGACTCCTGTTTTCGAACTAAACAGAACCACTGATAAAAAGCAGCGTAGCATAACGGAAATTTGGGCTTGTGATATGTGCGTTTGGAAAAATTCATAAATTTTTGTTATTATTACCAGGCAGAACGCATTTGTTGTTGTTGTTGTTGGACGAACGCACGTAACAAAAAATGAAATGGTTTTTCGAAACAAAATGGGGGCGAAAATAATCAAAATCCATGAACATACATTTTGACACGCTGCCATTTATGCTAACGGAATAAATGTATAGATTAAACCGCATGATTAAATGATTTTATGGTAAAAAAATTTATATGATTAAGTTGTTGATTTTGCTACCAAAATAAAGACGTTGAAACATGAAAAACGGTGGTTTTTCATATCAAAATGCAAACTTTTTTTCTTAATATGCAGATTTCAGTTGACGAAAATGGAGGCGAAAAATGTCAAAATCTCATTATTACGGAAATTCGTTCATAAAATTTGTCGACATAAATAATGCCGTGGTTCATTTTTTTTATATATTTAAATACCAAATACGATGCAGCGCGGCCATTAATGTCAGTCACTCCCCAGAAGAAAAAAAAAATGGAAAAGAGTATTTTTCGATTAAATACATTCAAAACCAAATGCTAAGCCAAGAGCGTGGTTCTTTCTTATTGGATTAGATGAGTTTTTTTTCCAGCTCATTCTTAACAAAATGACATCACAATTTCAAACCTACTTGAAATCAGTATTAAAAAAACACATAATGAAACATTGAAACGAATAAATGGTATCGAATTAAGAATGCTTTTGGTGTGAGGCGAAAGATGTTGTTCGTGCACCGTCGTTAGATGATTGCAACGGCTTAGCATGGGGAAAAAAAGGCGAGAGACCAAGAGCGAGCCCAAAAGAAAACAACAACCAACCGCGATAAATTATAGACATTTTTGTACGATTAACTATCACAAAAGAAACTTTTTTAATGGTGCCTTTCTTGAACATTGTTGAAGCTAATAAACGAGTTTTATGTGCATGCACACACAAACACAAAACGACACACCGGCCACGTTCAGGAGGGATTTGGGCACGAACACACACACAACACCCAACAAAATACAACGACAACTAGATAATCAAAATGTATTAATGAAGCCTATATATTTTGAGAATTTTCGTGTTCAAAACGAGTTGTAGCGTTCGCCTCATTTTCTTGGCGTTGCAATCTGGTTTCTACTCCTCATTTCGGTCCGTTTTTTTTTTCTTTCAAAAGTGATAAAAATCTAATAAATTATGTAAATTATCCCAGTCTTCTTATGTATTTCTATCTCTCGTTTTTTCTTTCTCTCTCTCTCTATCCATCTCTTCTGAATCACAACCGCATTGGTCAACGACAACGAACGCCTCAAAACGTCATGTAGAAGGACGCAACTTGCACCACACTTTATCGATTATTATTATTGAAATAATTTATACTCATTTATGATTATACTTTGTGCGTTTTGCTGCTTTGCAGTGGTTGACTCTTTCCTCGTGAATTTTTTTTTCTATACATATGCGAACTGAATTCATGATATTCCACTGAAAACCGCTTAATGAATGTTTGCTCATCAAACGAAAGAAAAAATAAGTTCTCGTTTTCTTTGGGATCGTGTTTCCAATTTTTTTTTTTCGGGTTGAAGCCGAGTTTTTTCAGAGTTCGAATGGAATTTAATTTAATTTATGTAAATTGTGTTGCTCTGGACAACGCTTTGTGTTACTTACGCTTGCGATACTACTCTTCACAACCAGAATATAAAATCGACAAATTATGTGACATTTTAACTATTCCAATGGATGAGATGCATCTTGAGAGCATGACTTTTCGGAATACCTGGACTGAGAGAGAGAGAGAGAGAGAGAGACCAAAATGATGAGACACTTTATAAAATCAGCCTGGTTCGATGTTGATGACCATGGTTAGCTTGAAAATATATGGTACATTTTTCTTGTATAATTTTTCGTCGGATGACTCGATGGCTGACCAACCAACCGAACGACCAACCAAACGAAAGAACGAATGAACGACTGAACATGATATTTTCAACGATATACTCAGGCTATATAAATGGATGAATAATTTTATGGACATTGCTAGCCGAAACCATTATGTGTGGGCTGTAATATCTGACAGTGTCTATTTAAATCCAATTCTTATTAATAAAACGAACGAAGTGAATGGAAAAACACATCGAATAAATTCGAATCCAAATGCGTTTAACATTTACACTGGAAGTAGGTGTATGGTGAAGCATTGATAATATATTATACGGACTATGAATGAACATAATTTTTCGTAGATCTTTTACAGGTTTGCCGATGCTTCTTATCTTTAAACATGCCTTCAAAAATCAGATAATGACGTCGATATCATTTTCACAGAATTTCATGCTTCAAATTTTATTACATTTTAATTATATACATTTTTGAATGCGTTTGACTTGAAGTTACAACCTGAAAATTACATTCAATTTATTTTAACAACAACAAATATTTTTCGCAGTTTTTTGTTCAGCACAGTTTTGAAATAACCCAAAATTGACAACAAATGTCATAGTTTTAAGTGACATGTATAAATTCAAAAAAACTGAAAAACAATCAATTTTCAAGTAGCTAAAATACTCGCCTTGCATCATTTATTCTCTATATGCAATTCTGAGCACATAAATCCAAGGCTGTTTGCCAAGATGTTTGCTCTATCCGGCGCCATTGAGCCTTTCGATTTTATTTTATGATAATTGAAAGAGATTGATTTATCGAAGCAATCCGGCGGCTCGTAAAAATGCTTGTTTTCAATAGAAACAACATGGTGTTTGTGTGTGTGTGGTGTTTGGCTTGATGTTAAATGAAAATGGAATATTGTTCATCGTTCTCAAACAGTTACAAAGCAATTTCAAATGACAAATAATAATATTTATATGCGTCTCCCTCATGTCAAAATTTATGCAATCGCAACGAAAATATTTACCAAATGTGAAAAGATGAATATGTATAAACATGACAATATCCACAGACAGAGAGACAAAAAACATACATGTTTACATGTTTGCGAGTGGTGCGATTAGGGAAACATTTACAAAGGAAGCAAAACTATTAGAAATTGCCACTAAATCATTGTGATTGTGTCTGTTTTTGATGAAACAACATATTTGCTTAAGTGGAAGCCAATGGAATAAAGTAATGTAGATAATGGCCTTTTTGACGTTAGTCTAACGGTTTCCATGTTTTTCTGTACACTACTTAAAGCCGACGGCGAAATCTTATTCGGCATCAAGCAGCCTATTTTCCAAATTCATTCACTTGAATGCCGACAAAACCATTGCAAAGAATAATTTTTAAAAAAAACGGTAAAAATTGGTAAGGCCCAAATCCACTGCATGGAATTTTCATTCAAATTTAAATGTTCGTTTTGTTAATTAAATTTATTTAAATCCAATATTCATGTTCTGAACATAAAAAATGAAAAAACGATTCCATCGGTTGGAAACTTAATTACCACAAAAATTGATGGCAACAATAATGGCTGCTTCATTTTGACTTGATTTTGTTCAAGAGTTAAAAACATTTTCCAATTGTTTGATAAAATCAGCATAAAATAATTGGATTTTCAAGTAAAAGAATTGCTGATTAAAATCGTACTCTTTTGTGTGTGTGTGTGTGTGTGAAGACAAATCGGAACTTCAAAAGTAAACTCATTTTCACTGTGATTGTGTAACATTCGTATTCAGTCGAATAGAATGACCCCACCATCGTTTTGTTGAGTGCAATACAGTATCAATGTTGCGCATGTGTTTGTTTATGGCAGCCATCATTTTTCGAGCACGCCCATTTGCCAGATATTCCTCACTGGTGTGACTATATTCGATGTTCTTTTGTCTCTATCTTTTTCCTCGTTTTAGGTAGAGACGATATAAAACATACAAACATACGAAGCAACGAACAAAAGAAGATGTGAACAACTCCAGTGTGTTGAGTATTGAGTTCTCGGGTGTTCTCGGTGAATACAAACTCATTTAAAGCTTCGTTGTTATCATTGTACCATGGGATTAGTAGAACAAAGAGAAGGTAAACCGAACATTAAACACACAACAGAGCATTTTGCAGGGGAGATGCATTGAGATTTTATATGTTTGTATTTGGGTCTTTGTCTTTGCAAACCTCGTATTTCCCCTCATCCATTTTCGGTTCGTACATTTCAAACTAGTAGCGGTTTGAGTAAACGAACAACAAAAAAATCGATTAGTGAAAATGTCTTTGTCAGCGTGTAGTAGTATCAATGTGTTTAGCAGAATGTTTTGTTTGTGCGCCCTTTTTTCCCATTCGAAATTACACGTTTGCCAAACATGTAAACGCGAATAAAATGTTATCTCTATATTAAGTTTTATGAGATTTTGCTTTTTCGTTCATTTGAGTCATGCGGCAGACTTAACGATTAATCCAATTGATAGAAAAGTAATGCTCTTTTGTGATTGCATTGCTCATATTCATGAGAAATCAGCATAAGTTTTTTTTGTAACAGGGGAACCAATGTTATCAGATTGAGCCATGCTTGAATGAATCGATGCTGAATTCGAAAAATGACTGAAGTCAGTAAAACTAAACGAATCATTCGAGCAATTTAACTTTGTGTTCAAACTTATGCTGTGAATGCCATTTTGAGTCAGGAAATGTTCAATAGAAGGATTCCAGGAATCGAGGAATTAATTAAATAAAATCCACTTCAGCTTCTACTATGAATTAAAAAATGGTCTTTTTGAAATGCAAAATGGCCACTAGCCATGATTAGTGTTCCATTTTAATTTGAATTTAAATTGGATTCTTTCCCTTTATGTTAAAAAAAAACCTGTTTCATGACCCAATGTTTATTCATTCAAATTATGCTCATTCATTAGACAAATTTTCTTCACTCGTGTGCTCATGCCGCCGGAAACGAAATTTGCAACAGACAGACTACAGTGTGAACAAAACACAGTAGCAACAAAAAAATATATGTAAACGGCCGTAAAACTAGTTAATTTCGAATAAAATGATTTTATTAGCAAACTGTTTGGCTTTTTTTTTTCTTCATCTAAACTTTATTTATATGCTCATTTTTTTCGGTTTGTCGTTTGTTTTATTTGAATTTTAATTACAAGCTCCTGATGCTTAATTTCACCTTAACAAGTCTCGCAATTATGAAATTTTATAACTTTTTAATTTAAATAGCCAATTAAATAAAATTCATTATTCTATTTATTATGGCATGGACGAGAAGAGTAAACAATCGAACTCATGTAGTCGTCATGCATAAAATTGTAAATGGTTAAATATGATAGGTACAAGCAGATCATCAATGTGTGAGCAACCGATTGAATTGTGAAGGAGCCAAGACGAGAAACGTGTAACAAAATAAATGAGAGATAAACATAAATTCAAGCAAAGTAAAGCTTCGGTTGAAGTTTGGCCATCTATTGAAAGCCGACTGAACTAAGGCAACTCAAGCGATAAGCACACAAATAAACAATAGCTTTTGTTAATTGGTTCTTGTCTGCATTCAACATTACAGTTCACATTCAGATGATTTGGTTTGATGCTTTTTATTGTTTTTGTGACAACTAAATTACAACTTATGGCTCTACAACAGTATATTAATGTTGATGATCAATCTTTATTGATCTTATGAATTTGGTCTGGCAAATAAAAATGATACTTAAATTGTTCATCTCAAGCATTTGGATAAGCCATTAATCACATTAAGCAGTACAAGATATTCTGCACCAATAAAAACAAAATTCATTATTTACATATTTAAATTTGGCTCATAAATTTTTATAATCATCAAAAAAAAATATCGGTAATTAATCTCTTCAGCGAAAATTAATCTCGTTTGGCGCTGTTCACACATACAACAGAATCACAATAATTTGCACAAGAGTCTAAACAAAATGAAGCTCCGCCCACTTTGTCACAACTTGTTTTCATTTCTGTTTGGTTGTTGCTTATCGTTCGTTTGATTTTGTATCGCTCATCATAACGCATATAAATCGTTTCGTTGCGCATACGCATGACGTGTGGCGGCCATTTCAATTTGGGCGGTCCTTAGCAGCTGGTTAACAATTTTACGTGTATCAAACAATCATTGTGCTCATGCGTAATTTATTGATGAGTGAAAGCAAATGGCACTTTTTCTCAATGAATGTCGCATTGAGTTCCATTTTGTGAACGCTATTCTGCCATCATTTCGAATTCATTGTCGAATGATTCTTATGATTGGCGGCGGTTTTTATAAGATGGAAGAAATACAGAGTTTGCGTTTGCTGGAGATTATGATTACCATGGTGATTTTAGGGATGCTCTAAACAGTACACGAATAGGGAAATTATGCAATTTCACCAATTGAATATGCTGATAATACTGAATTGATTGATATGTTATTTTGTTTACAAAAATTATGTGACACATTCTCAGGTGATTTTTATTGAACTGAATTTCGGGTTAACTAAACAGCATGAAGCTTGTTAAAATGATTTTTATATAGTAGAGTAACCTTATTTTTTATATATTTCTTTGACAAATAATTTCCTATTATAACATTTGTGGCTTAGAACCAAACTAAGTGTACGAATATACTTCAAGTACAACTGTTTCTATTTAAATTACACAAAAAGGTAACACTCAATTAAGTTTATGATCTGTTCAAATGATACTGCTCAAATAATTCCGTATCCAAGTGTTTATTCCAAGCTAGTTATTTAGATCTAAATTAGATTGTTTGTTCTTGCATCGGTAAAACTTCACCTTATCATTCGTTGAGATAAAGGAACTTAACGCTGCGTAGCGCAGAATTCGAACTCAACAAACCAGAATTCGAACTCAAATTTAAACTTAACTAGACAAATTGAACTAATCAATTATCACTTTCCACTTTGAACAAAGATGGAGTAAAGTTCACTTCATTTGATACTACAGTTGATTTGTATGTGAAAATGTATCCTATAGTGTAATGCTTACTCCAAAAATTTGGTTTTTATTAAGTTTTTGAAGATATAAAAAGATTCCATATGAATTTACAGCATAGACAAATTTTTCTCCATTTTTGTTTTGTTTGCGGATTCTTAAAAAATAATGAACGAAATTGGTTGTACTTACCAAATACGAAAACAATTGATTATAAAATGAATGAAATATTTGGCACTTCAAGATCACGCTGTGGGATTATACCGTCAAACGGCTAAGAATGAAATCACTGCGATGATATCCCCTCAACAGAAATACTACAGTTTTAAAACAATCCAATGAAATTTTAAACGGTTTTAGATTTACAATTTGGTCAATTTAACATATGAATTGAATGTTTATGCGGGTCAAAAACCATGTAATAGTTTTATGATATGTAAATTATGGTCATTTTGGTCAATTAAAAGTGTGTAAAAGGAATTTAACACGTTTTAAGCGCGTTGAAACTGAAAGTGTTTCAACAAATCCATTTCAATACGAAATGGGTGTCCGTGTTGAATGAGCATCTGGAGCATTAAAAATGACCGAAATGAATGAATTTTGACCGCAATCAATTAGACAACGAATTTTAAAGCAACGATAAAAAATAAAATTGAATGTGAATGTGATTATAAATATTATTGTTATGATGTGCGATAACTTTTATTGCCCTATTTGAAGTTTTATTGGTTTTATTTTGTTGTTCTCAAATGTCTGTGTATATATTTGCTGTACGGGTTATTTCTTCTTCTTCATCTTTAAAAAGAGAGAAACATTGAGAAAAAAAAACACGCAACATAAACGGTGTGCCAAAAGGAGTAACACACACACAAAAAAAAACAGCCATCGAAAACCCGGGAAGAAAAATGATTAACACAATTTTGATTGGTCGTTAAAGAAAATGATTATTTGACTTATTGTACGAAGTAATTTGTTTGTTTAGCATTTTTATTGGTCAGATTTGGTTTTAATTCTGTGATTTTTAATTGTAATTTAAACAACGATATGAAAGCTTCCCCCTCATAATAATTAAAATGGATTTTATATGGCCATTTTGGCGTTTATTTCAATTTCACTTTTCGTAAATCATTTTAACACATCATTTTAACCGGTAGTTTTATGCCTAATTTCGTTTATATCGATATTAAAATGTAATTTTGTAATTTAATTAGTCCATTTGTGGATTGACTTTTGAATTGGTTTTGCATGCGAAAACAAAAAGAAAAACAAATATAATTGTACAATGAGCGACTCCTCTTACGAATGAAAAAGTTGTTGAGATTTTTTTTTCCGATTAAATTTTTTTTTTGAAGAAATGATCGACTTTTTCCCACAAACGCTTACACTTAACTGTTCGTTGTGACTGACAAATCTTCCACTGTCATCACGAAATGCGACACAAATACCGAAGAAATCGTATGGCTGGAATGAGCTCGATCAAAGCAATTGATGATAGATAAGGAAAAAAAAAATCATGCGACACGCCGCCAAATAGCAACAACAACAAAACCAAGAGAGAAAAAAAAGTAAAGCAGAAACAGAATGCCTTTGTTTCGAGTGTGCGCTGTAGTAAGCGAGTCACACAAAAACCTCTATATACTTTGTCAATCGCTCTTTTGCTGCTATTTATACAATGATATTACATTGTATACAAATAAATATTACCTACATTTATTGTAACAAGACATTCACTCTGTTTGTCTCTGCGTATAAAAGCAAAGACACATGCAGACACGAATCACATACACAAAAACGAATGGGAACAGCGCTCTCAAATGGAATATAAATCATTCGCCGAATTAAAGAAACTAGAGTAAGGAATCGTGTATCATAAAAGCTGTCAATTGTTGTCTGTGCTTTGCTCATCCCACGGAGCATTTGTTCAATGGTGCACAGGAAATCTCAAATAATCAAGAACCAAATGAACAATTGCAGTTTTATTTTCTATATAAGAGATACTTTATGCAGTTCATACTGTGATCGAGGCGTTTATCTCTATTTTAAATCATGGGAAACGCCCAAAGACGACCAAAAATGGATCGATGTCTTGAGTTTTTTGTTTTTTTTTGGATATGAGAAACCATATTGCGGACATTCTTTCAAATCTTTGCTGAGTTCTTGCTTTTTGGATTTGTATTCTTGAGAGAAAAAAAAGCTGTCGAAAGAGTTTGTTTTGAAGGAACTAATTTATCATTTGAAGAATCTGTAAAATCCTTTATAAAAGATGAAGTTTCACGGTTTTAGTGATCGTAAATGGATTGGTTGGCGGTCTGTATAAAAATAACATCGAAATTTGTCACATTGTATGCGCAAATGAAATGTGAAATGATTTAATTTGGAAAAAAGATCCGAAAGTCGTTTGAAGTCGATAAACCGGCAAAAAACAGAACATACAGACACAGAATATGTAAAGTTTACATTGTGAATATAATTTAATGACCATTGAGCACATATGACGAAAGCAACGGCTTGACTACACTGTCAAATTCAACAGCGAAGCGATTAAAAGACGTTCTAAAAACGAAAGGCTAGACATTCCATTCGGCTTGACTACACTTTTATGGGCAATGTGTCATTGGTTTGGCATTGGTCAAACTAAGCACCAGTATTTATGACGACTTGAAACAAGCAAATAACTGTAAATAGTTGCTCGGCAATCATCAATTCATTTTCAACAGTGTGGACAATTTTTAACACACATTTGGTTTTTATGCATCAGCTCACCAAAAAAATAGTATGTATTTGTTAAGAATATGGGAAAACGGAAGCATTTGAAATTATTTATTGACCATTAAACTACACATATGACTTGTTATGGCATTTAATGCGTGCATGAAGTAAACTGAGTGGAACATAAAGATAAAAATGCGCATTTTATACATCCTTTTTTTCTTCTTCTTCTTCTTCTGCGTTTGGATTTTCAGAAAAATAACAACAAACCGCATCAAACAAGTTGAAAGTTTTAAAAACTATTTTCAGCCACTTGTTTTCACATCATGAACTGTTTGTGTGGATTCGAGTGAAAATAATCGCCGAATAAACGGGTGAATGGCTGTGAACAAGATCAAAGTGCTCTTTGATTGTGGTTTGTGGCCTCAACGACGCGGTTCAATCGTTGAACTTTGACAGCACTTTTCAGCTTCACTTTTCCTTTTAATCCAAATGCCATGAAATTTAATCGACGTGTGACATTTTATTGGCGTATGCGACCATAATCTTTTATCTCTATGGTATATTAAAATGATATGAGAGCGGCTCGAGGACAACGGAAGTTTGTTACATTGTGATCACAAAATAATGTTGATTGCTTCTATAAAATTTCGATCGAAACAACCCACGTACAACACATTCATTTCGCCATTTCGCCATTGCAACATCGGAAACAATGTAACGGAACATTTATTAGAAACTGGAATAAAGCTTTCCCGTGAAATTGGTGGTCTGTTTGTTTGTCGGTACTGTTTTCACTTGATATCACTATACGTTCTATGAATTTTCCAAACTGTAACATTTATTTCAGTTGAATTATGCTTGAAAGCATCACTTTTAACCATTTTTACTCTGATTATTTAATGTTCTGATTTAAGACAAACTTTAGCACTTATTTCAAACTTGTTTCACCATCCACATTTCGTTTTCATACCTGATTTAGTTCAAATTCCAAGAATTACTGACGAAAATTCCTTAAAATAGCTATAAAATTGATGTAACTAGCGTCCAATCCGAGTAATCCTCCTAAGTGAGCAGTGTTAACGTCATTTGTTTTTCGGTGAAATGATTCAAAAATGATGTTCCACCAAAAAAATCGGCTTTGATCACAATTCATGGTTGTCGATGTTCATTTGCTCGATTGAAAACAATGTTCCTATTTATTGTATTTTGTTGGGATGTTAATAGATTCAATTTGATCATCGGACGCATCGAGCGACGGCACTGAATGAACGTTGTAGACAAAATCCAAATTAACCGAAACCGCATCGCTGTTAAAACAAAGAGTTAACATTGTATTTATCTATTAATTCACACTTTTCACGACAACTGGATAACATCAATATTTATTTGTCACAAATAAAAGACTGTAAACTCTATTTTTCTTTCTTGTTGTTGTCTCCTTCTCTCTCTCCGTCTCTCTCTCTCTTTCTAACTCTCGCTTTTGATTACCAATTTACACATAGCAAGTAAAAGAAATGCTAATTCTGTCATTGTTTCGCTGAAGAGCAGCGATTGAAATGAGTTTTCGTTGAGCGGCGGCTTTGATTGACACACGGTTCTGTAAACAGCAAACTTATTCATCACATCCGATTTGAGCGATTTCAACTGAATTTCCAAACTTGATTCGATGTAAGTAGGTTTTAGATAAGAATAGTCTAAATATTCGGCATACTAGATAAAATGAAGTGTGACACCTTCAAACGCGTGTTATCAACTCGAACAAATCGGAAGAATTGTTTGGTATTTGATTTCCGTTTCCAGTTTGAACTCAAACTAAATGTAAATAACAATTCTGTAAATTTACTTCAAAAACACATGCCTCATTCTTCCTTCTTCGTTTCACTGCCAGATATATCAAAACCAAAATCCGTTTTTCCAAAAATTTAACACTTTTTTTTCCAGTGAAGTCTTCGTGATGTTTGCTTCTCCTTCGTCATGCATTCTTGACATTGAAACAATCGAAACGATGGAAATAAATCACACATGATGAATGAATAGAACAAAAACTGAAAGTGAAGTTTTGTATACATTTGACTAAAAGCAACTGTGGTTTTATGATCCAAACCCATAAAATCCCATTGAATTTGGTCGATTCTTCTCAACAACAACAACAAAAAAACTGTGCATCAAAAACTGCAACGAAACTGAAAAAATACAAATATTTTGATGCGGTCAAAAGCGGCTTACTGACGTATTCTCACATGCCGTGATTGATTTTTGTGCTAGTTCAACGTTTCGGTTCATCGCCTGTGGAGCGTAACATCAGATCGAAGATTCTGTTCGCATCGGCTGTTGTTCTAATTCTTTTTTTTGTGTTTGCTTCGATGCAACGCATTTTTATTGCTATTTCTTAGAATGAGCATTTTTGATGCAATAAATATTTTTGTTTTCGAATTTAAACTTATGCAACCATGAAGCTGATGAATATCAGTTCTCCTACGGATTAGTTGAATTCAATGGGAAGATTTCTGCTATGAAACAGAAGCAGAGAAGCAAAATTGTACCTTCTGAAAAAAAGGAGACGACTCTTTTCAATATTTAAGAAAAATGATTTTTGTTCATAGCAAATGTTTTGTGTCTGTTAAACAGAAACAGAATCGATTTCTTGCAGTTGTAAATCAATAACTGTGAGCTGACAAACGAGCATCTTTGAATTTATTTTCGTGAATTTATGGCTCCAATTAAATATTCAAGAGACTTGCCAATTTCGGTTCGATCAACCGAAAGTGAATCATCCATTCATTGGCCAAAATAAAACCAAACGAAATATCGTAATTGTGCAATGCAAAAGTTTATATTGCGTTCTGAAGTGAAATAAAACATGCCCAAAGAAAGTCAACACCATTAAATGCTGGACAACGAAATAAATTCGCTGGCTGAATCAGCCATTGAAGTTTATTGATCACAGTTCGATTTTATTGTTGATTTTAGTAAATTAAATTGTACGCCATTTTTCTGACCGAAAATAATAAGAGAGAGGGATGCAACAGACAATCCCTCAAAATCCCATTATTATATAATCTCTTTTCTTTCGTTTCTCGGCTCTCGTTTACTTTATTCGTTCATATAACAATGAAAATGGCATCAAATAGGGTAGAAAACTTCCTATTTTTGTTTTGTTTAGTGTTCAATGTACATTTCCCAAATGCGATATGACATCGCCTAAGGAATCGAATTTTATTCATCGAAATCTCGTGACGGGCAAAGCTGAACACACACACAACCACTCTCATCGACAAAGACCTAATATTTGCTCATTATAACGAGCGTGTGTGTCAAGTTACACACATTTTTTTCCAATAAAAAAATGTTGTCTCATTCGACATTCAACCATAAAAATGGCTGCGCGCTAAAATTACTTTTCTGCAATGTCATGTCCTCACTCTGGCGTGGTCTTGAGCGATAAAATAAAAACCAATTTTTTCGATTAGAAATTTTATGCACCGCATTTTCCATTTATTCAAGTGGTTTGTCGTGTTGTGCACATGTTTTTATTGGTATTCTTAACGCTGTTCGAAGCAAACGCCGATTAATCGAGTTTTCGTTGAACAGCAATATAACTGCGCCAAAAACATGCCGCTTGATAAGCACCATATAAACTAATAACACACATTTATCGAATGCACGTTCAGTGTGTGTCATAAACATTGGAAATTTCATAGTAAATATTTGCTGATTTGATTCTCGCGTTGTCAACGAAGGCGTTCACGCCATTTTTCAGCTCCCCGACTTTTTTTTTATTTTCTGCCCCGCAAATGAGTTTTCATGATAACAGAAATTGATTATGCCAAAACGAAGGATTTTCTGATGAATTATTTCTTTTTTTGTGTGTTAGCACTTACAAAAATTGCTGTATCGTTTTATGGGTGGTGCTGGGGCTGAGTTGGAGCTGATTTCGGTTCGAAGGGTGACTATAGTGACAGTTTTGCGATTCATGTACTGCTCTGGTTCAGCAATTTTTCTGAGTAAAATCGATATTGCTCTTAAATTATTTTAATTTTCATGTGGCGCTACCGTAAAATCTTGTCTTCATTCTGTTGCCCTTTGCATCAGACAACATTTTGCTAGCTTTATGATATTTTGTGCTAAAACTATGACAAAATAATTGTAACTTGTACTGAATATTCGAAAATCGTGCAATTCCGATATCCAGACTAGAATATAGATATATAAATTAACGTTCAACAGAAACAGCTCAGAGTGAGTGTTAGAAAAGACCAGTTTTTATCAAGAACTTACAGTGTATCAATGTCAGTCACATACTTGCTTGCATACTCCATTTATGACTCATCCATTTGCTATTTTTATATGAATAATGCATTCACAGCCGAAAATGTTATAAAGTTTTTTTTTATATACTTACGTTGTCAAGTACCACGTCGCTCATCACTTCAACAATAAACTAAGCGTTGGATTTACACGGATTACTTTTTGAGTGAAGCTTAAAGAATGGCGAGTGCCCATAAAATTTAGATACTTACGTGACATTTGTAATATTTTAAATGTGTGTGGAACAATTTACCAACGACAATGTGCTGAATAGTTCAATAAACAAATCAATCGAAAACTGCATATGCTCATGGAAAAATTCATCGTTTATTTCAAAATAATTTCAAATAATTTATTAGGCTAAATAATAAAGGGAATGCATTTTGTCATTTTTGGAGATTTTGTTTGATAATATTCAATCGTATTGTTTTTTACATTCGTTACATTCCCAACACTTTCATGAAATTCTTAAAAATTATGAAAAGAAACAAAAAAAAGAGATAATAATGAATAGATACATATGTTGAACAATTTGCTAGCTTAATGACCAATAATCGACATCCGATAAATTGATAAATTAAAATTGATTTTTTTCGATGCTACAATTTTTCCATTTTTTTTTCCTTCGAAATAAGTTATGACATTTATCTACATTAAATTGGGCTAAAAGTTTTTGTTGTTGTTGCACTTTCTAATTAGTGAATTTGTTTCAATAAAAAAATATATATTTATAAACTTTTGATCATTGGTTCTCATTATTTCATTCCGATAGAAAAAAAAACAATTTGTTCTAAACAATTGATCGATTACAACGAAGTGTTTTGGACGTTTTTTTTTCTCAAGTGAACAGTGCTATTTGATTTCGTAAATTTGTTCAAATTTTCAATATGATTAGTGATTCTCAATTTCTACAAACCTATTTTACTGAATAGCATAATAAAATAGCAAATTATAACAAATTAATTTTAGTGAAAAGGCCACTTGAATAAAAACAATGTGTAAAATTAGCTAGATTAATTCAATGCAATATAAATTTTGTTCCTGTTCGGCATCGCATGGGACGTGAATACCAAAAAGTAAGGCCACTTTGATCATTTATTATATTTCAACCGCTGGAAAGAGAGAAAAAAAATATAAGCACGTGAGTATTCATCGAATTGAGAAAAATTGACCTTCTTTACATTTTCAGTCGTTCTAGCAAAAAAATTTGATTCAATTTCTCTTCCCTCAAATGGCAAATCTAAAATTATGTTAGATACACTTTTATATAGAAACGTGTAGTAAGACTGATGACTCTTTCAAAATAAACTCAAACGAGTCTTTCAATTTCAAAATTTCAATTTTCCCCCCTCCCCAATTCGTTTAAATTATGCCACTGCATTTAAGAGTCGGTTTCAAAAGAAAAACACAAACACAAACAAATAAATACCTTTTGACTGATGACTGAGAGCGATATGGATTTTGCAAAATCTTCGGATGGGTTTCCATGACACGTAACAATAAATTATCCAGATAATCTTCCATCTCTTTCATTTTCGATTTTTGAAGTTTTACCTCATTTTCCAAATTGCTCGCTAGCAAAATCATTTCCTGCATTACAAAAAACAACAAAAGTCAGAATAAATACGATGATGAAGAAGATCATTTCATTCGAAGGAATATTTTAAATAGCATTCGAAGGAACAACGAACCTCTCTCGATTTGCCATCATATTTTTTCATCAATGCCGGCGGCAGTTCGACATTCTTGTGTCCGCGAACATCATTCTCGTGCCCGATGATGATTCGTTCACTGACTTGTCTCGGTTGATTTGGTGTATTCTTGTTTGAGTGAACATCGTCCGTGGCATCATTGTGTTTGTCTTTGCGGAAGTACTTTAATTTATTGGTGAAACGTTTTTCAGATTTTTCCTTTTTATCTTTGTGTGCCGTTTCTCGTGGCAATGTTGATGCCAATTCGTATTGTTTTTCAGATATATTATCAACAACAAAATCATCTTGTGATGTTGTTTCATCGAATGGATTTGTGTTTGGTGTATCATCAAATGGATTTGTATTTGCAGCCGATGATTTAGCTTCTTGAGCCAAAAACTCTTGTTCGATTCTCTGCGGTTCCCATGATTTCCGCTTAAGCGAATCATTTTTACCGTATAATTTGGCTTCCCATTCATCAACTTCGATGTTTTGTCGTTTCGCCACCTCTGGTTTTTGTGGTGTTTCTGTAATTCTTGGTGGTTCATCATCAACGGCGGTATTAACATTTGCATATGATGATGAATATGATTGGCGTGCGAGTGGTGATGGAGCCAGCTGTGTGTTGTTGTGTAGGGCACTTTTCGATTTCAAATTAATTGAACTGGCTGAACTTTTATTCGATAAATTATCAAAAGCAAATTCATCATCATCTTCACTGATCACACCCGGATCAGCATCGCCACGTGCCTGAATACTCTCGAAGCGTCGATCATCAAATCGATTGTTTCCCGTCATGCTTAAACTTGACACACTACTCGATATGGAATCGGTGTCTTTATCTTTTTTCTTGCTACTGATGTGCATCTTCGATCCAATCGATTTGGCAAATTTCTTTAAGCTTTTTCTCTTCTCGAGTGTATTCAAACTCAGTAAACTGCCACCTAAGCCGAGTGTTGATGATTTGTTCTTTTCTTTTTTGCTCAAATCGGTCAATGAACCGGCTTTGACCGTGAATGCAACGCGCACCTCCAGTTCACCACGATCTTTGTCCTTTTTGTCTTTGCCCGGTTTGCTTTGCAATTTAAACCATCGTGCACGTGGCCGTTCATAAGCATCCATTTCATTGAGCGGCAATGTTACTTGGCCCAAGAACTCATCCATGCCCAAATTGTTGCGATGCAAACATGTTAAAATCAGTTCAGCGCGATTACCACGCTCCGGTATTGTTCTGAAAATAGTCAATTCAAATGTTATTGTTCCGTTGTAAAAAAATTCAAACGAATGCAAAATAAAATTAAATTTAAAAAAAAAAACAAAAAATTTACATACAATTCACATTCTTCTCGCCAATCAACATTTTGTACTGCTTTTTCTTTGATCGATGTTTGATATTTCTCCTTTCCCAATGCAATCGTAACGAAACAGTTGTTTGTGCCATTTTTACCTTTAGTCAGCAATCCCTTGGCAGTTAAAACTGAAAATTCACAAAATATTTATATATTATTTTTTTTTTTTTTACCAAACAAATGCAAAATTAGGCATCAAAAGGTAACGAATATACATCAAAGCCGTAACGATGGTGTATGTGCCGTGTGCCAAGTCAAATAAAAATCTGTGCTTGTTCGTTCGTTCGTTGCGCTCAAAACATTTACATATTTATGTGTGAAAAGTTATTTGTTGGTGTAATTTTTGTAGTTTGTGTTTCGTTTTATTTTTCTCTTTCTCTCCCTTCATTCATTCGCTTAATTGTTATGGGTTCAGTGTACTTATCGTGCAACATCTCAATGGAACGAAATTCTTTTTACTTTCATAGAGAAGAAAGAATAAAATGGAAGAAACAAAAAAAAAAACAAGAGGCAACAATGAGTAAGCGCTACAGAATTCCAAATGGACAGAGATTATTTTCAATAGACGTCGTAATGAAATTTAGTCACAATTCGAGGCGAATGAGATTCAAGTGTATGTTTTTGCCATTGTTTATTGTTATAACGGATCACAAGAATATAGCAACACTTAACAAATTTTATATACATAAGTAGAACAAAAGCGCACACGATCGCACGGAATAAAATGAATGGTGCTTGCTGTAGCGCATGATCTCTGTTTATTAGATGGCACATTTAACAACAAAAAACACAACATCAACATCAACACACATTCAAACCGAATCAAAATGAATGGAGAAAATAGGTCGTTGGATCGTTTTTGTTTTGTGGTCGATGCCATTTTAAAATATGTTAAATTCTCTTTTGAAATGCCATCCCATCAAATCGGTTCGAATCAGTTATTTTCACAGATTTGGACATAGTTTATTCGAATGACAAATACACCAAATCAAGCGAAACGACAACAATCAAAATTCTAATGAAATTATGACGAATACCTGTGACTTGAATATGTGTTGGACTCCACATTTTTGTCTCTTTCTCTTTTTTTTTTGGCCAATCAACTTTGGTTTAATTCTTTTTGCACAAAATCAAAATACAATTTTTCCAAATATAAATGATGATTCGCCTCCTTCGCACAAGTCGTTCAAGCCGTGTTTCAACAATTAAATGCCACTTTCCAAACAAACATTTACGTCAACTGGATGATACGCAAGCACAATGAATCACATGCACAATTATCACTAAACGATTTATACAAAAAAAAAAAATCAAATAAAATCTCCATTAATCCAAACACGTATTTGTTGCTGTGATTTCTTCCACACTCTTCTGTAATTATCAAAATACACCAAAAAAAAAACGATTCATTAAAAACAAATGATAGAATGATTTTATGAAATAATTGATAAATAGGGCAAAACGATCATGTCACATCATCGACCAACATATATTTCATATTGCAATTAAATTGAATAAAGCGAAGAGAAAAAAAATCACTCACTGAAACTTATACGAATGATGACACAACAAACATAATAAACTCACTTGGGCTAGCTAACTAGCAAACTAACGCAGCAAAAATGTATATATAAAAAAAAAGAAATCACAAGAGAGAAAAATATCGTCAATAAATTTTAATCGAAATAGCAATGAAATTATATTTAAAAACAATCGCAAATTGCTAATTAGGTATTTTGCATAAAACTAGAAAACGTACAACGAGTGAGAGAAGAGAAACAAAAAATCAAACTTCGTACGTATAGATTCCACTACTTTCGACTTTGCAGTACAAATTTTTTTCTTTTCGACGAATCAAATGAGAAAAGCAAAACAAAGTGTAAAAACGAAGAATGTTTTAATTTGTACAAACTCATTGATGTATGGATGATCTTACATGAATTTTGTATTGGTTGTTGTTATGTTTCCATGTAGAATTTTCACTGCACAGACATTTCATAAACAACCAACATCGCATATGGCAACATTTTGTCACAGGGTTGCTTCGATCAGGTGACTCTCTAATGTCGACCATTAAATCAATTATTTTAACACTTCAACTCATTCGAGGAATATTCAATTCATTTTCCGAACGCATAAAATGTTTCATTGAATGAAATATTAAATTAAAATTCACATTTTAACATTTCTATTTGAATTGAAACTTTTAAAATAATTTATGAAATTCACTTTGACAGCCCTGTGTTCCCTGTGAGCATTTAACTGTCATCGATGTCTTTGTTTGTGTTTGCTTTGCTTTTCAGCTGTATGTACTTTCAATTCGCATTTGAAAACTGTTGAAATTCCTATAGAAAAGTAAAATTCAAGGTATAAACAACGATGGGTGCTCACGGTGAATTACATGCTCAGGCTGGTGAACTAAAGGCCATGAAAAATGCCATGATTCGATACATTTTGAATGTGGCACCAAAGAGAACACCATTCAAAAGTATTGACATCGTAAAGCAGTGTTTGCGCGGTGAACAGAAATGGTTTGTACATTTATTGCCTGAAGTTCAAGATGCTCTGAATGATGTAAGTAAACGACCATTTTCAATTTCATTGTGGCTTTCGTTTGTTAAATTACTAGAAATTTGAGAAAAAAATCGGTTTCATTTCATTTCAGGTGTACGGATTGGTGATCCACGAGATCAAAGATAAATCGGGCAAATTTTATTTGGTGACATCGGAATTTGGTTGCGGTTCTGAAGTGGAATACACAAACACACAGCGGGAAGAGTTGCGTTTATTGCTGATTGTACTGTCGTACATTTTCATGAAAGGTGGCAAAATTATCGAACCAGCTTTATTCGGCTTTTTGAGGAAGCTTAACGTGGATGAAGAGCCACACGATTATTTTGGCCATTTCAAACGAAACATCAGCGAAACATTTGTGAAGCAACAATATTTGAAAAAAGAAAAAATCGAAATGGAATCTGGCAACATTGAAGAACGGTAAGTTATAAACAGAGTCTTCGAACTCATTTGTTCAGTAATATAGCGGATATTAAATAAATGTGCTTTGAAATAGGTTCCAATATAGCTGGGGACATCGTGCCGATTTGGAATTCAAGAAATTGGATTGTTTGACATTTGTTGCTGAGGTAAGCATGTGTGAATAGTCGTTGGTTACTGATTGCTGATATTGCCTCGAAACAATAATCTAATCAATTATTCCATCTATTTTTAGGTATTGAAACGTCCACCAACTGCCTTTGTTGCTCAGTATGAACAATGTAATTCAGACACTGAAGACACAGACATGGCAGAAGAATAATAGTCACTTTGCTGACACTCAACGCTTCCAAACTCAAAAGAAATTAAATACAAAAATGATCTCTATGAGATTTTGCTAATTAAAATGTTACTTTTTGATAATAATAAATGTTGATCAATTTTCCCTCTAAAATTGACTTTTATTCGACGATTGCTGAGTTTCTTCATGAATGCATACAGATGGAGTTACTGGAGCGACATTTTATTGCCTGTCAAACATTCAAATCATAGCGCAGAATGTAAACAAACAACTCTCAACATTCAAGTTGGATGTTTTTGTAAAAAGTTTCATAAATCAATATGAGTACAAAAGTTGATAATCAGTTACATCCGCTGGAACGAAAAGCCATACTTGAAGCAGAAAAACGGAAAAAGCCTGGTGAATGTTTGAAGGTAAATTGACAGTGCGTATTTCGCCAATCGGAATATACAGTTTGTAATTTCAATGCATTTGTTCAGTACATTCAAGCAATTATTGATGAGGATCTGACCAATGAACCGATTGGATCAAAAATCCTTGCTGCAGCAAATGTCAACTATACACTCATCAAATCAACAATTCCACGAACGATTTACTGGCAACGATCTGTACAACAAACGTTAAAAGGAGCAAACAATGAGGTACAACATTTTTCATTCTCTTGCGGCTTTTCAGGATTTTGATTGGACATTCATTTTAGATGCGTTTGGATGAAAAATTTCAAGATGAAAACATTTTACTGCACATTATGACAGCTGCCGAGCTAAATTCATACGTGAAAAATCATCAACTCATCAATCGATTCAAAACGATTGAAAGCAATTACCCAGAAAAAAAGATAAGCTTAGTGATTTTTGGTTTGAAAGAGTATTGTCGTACGAATCAAGCAAATGCTGGCCGATTTGCCATGGAAACAGCATTGACCGAATTGCAGCTGCTTCACAGCGTTAGCCATCGACTTCTAAACACCGCTGAAGATATTGCACAAATTTTTTTGCAATTCACCAAAAGTATCGCTGAAAAACCATACAAGTAAGTCATAAGCATTTGATACCACCAATTAAAATGATGGTTCATGTGAAATTCAATCGTTTTGCTGTAACATTTAGAAAAGATCGCGATGATAAAATGTCAGATCAAAACTTTTACTTGGCAAATGACAATAAGGATTGTGTTCAGGTCAAAGACAACATTGGATTAACCAATTTATGGAAAAACCATCTATGCAAGTTTCCGTCTGTCACATTGGACACAGCTGAAGCTATCATCAAAGAATATCCAACGGCTTCGAAATTGATTCAAGTGAGTTTTTTTTTGTTTGGTAATATTTTGGATGCGAGATTGATTTTATTTTATTTTAGGCATATCAATCAAATGATGCGAATGCACCATTGTTGTTGGCTGAAATACCAATAAGACGAGCAGGCGGTCCACTAACCTCATCACGTAAAATTGGTGCTGAACTAAGTCGACGAATACACTCGTTTTATACAAATTCAGTTCCAAACTTTGTTTTGTGATTCTAGCGTTAAAATCCAATGTGTTGATTTCATAAATTTACAAAACGAAATGTTTTTGGTAGTTTTTTGATATTTCTTTAGATATTTCTTCAACGGGATTTAGGTTCAGTAGCATTTTTTTTGTTATGTTATAAATTGGTCATTATTTGAGTGTTCAATTCTTCGAATTATCCAGAGAGTTTCATCACCGCCATCTATCGCATTGATGACGAGTTGTTGCCCCTTTGTTAGCAGTGATGAGCTGTGCATATGTGTGGCGTTCGCAGCAAACTGTTATAATGGAATGAATCACGTAGGACACAAACTGAAAAAAGTGAAAATTCAAAACATGAGTTCCCAAAATAAGCGTTTGATTGTGAACAAAAAATTGGAATTTATTTTTCATATGGATTTGCATTTTAATCCCATGAAAATAGTGCAGAGTATATTTAATTTTATTGGAAATCCTTGATGTATTCACATCTGCGCCGCGCCCAAAATTCCATACTTTGTCAATAGGGATGGCTGACTACGCGACTTGACAGCAAAACTATTATTGGCAAGTTGACAGCACGATATATAACAAAAATATTTTATTAGCCATTTTTTCATTTGCTTTTATTTTCGCTCCGTCTCTTCATTTTTGAGTTGAAATGTTGAGAAGACACTTGATAGCCAAAATAGTATCGTGAAAGTGAAAACCAATACGACCATTTACACACGTTCATATCAAAAAATAACGACAAAACCATTTCGGAAGCTGAAATTTTTTCAATTTGAAATATTTTTTTTTCTTCTCTTCTTCTTCGAATCAAAAGAGAGGAAAAAAAAGAAGACAAGTTTTTTTTTCTCTTGTCTGTTGCTGGTCGTCCGTCTCTTTTGTGGTTTGATGTGGTCCCGTCAATAAAAGCAATAAAATAGTGAATACTGGCGAGCATTGTATTAAATCACATGAAACGAGCTAAAGTTGTTTGTTCCCAAAAAGTTCATATATTATGGTGCACATTTTAAATTAGATACACGATTTTAACTCAATCATAAATTTAGCATCAGCCAACGGTGGTGTGGTTGTGTGTGCATATAAATAGCATTTGTGTGTGTGTGTGTCAACAGACGAACGTACGGAGAAAAAATAAAAATAAAAGAAGAAGAGGAAGAAGAAGAAGAAGCGAAAAAATAGCATATTAAAATGTAAAATACACATTCACAGTCGACGAAGAAAAAAAAAACACCACACAACAACGACACGAAAAGAAAAATATGCGAGTGAATAAGAATGAATGGTTTGATTTTAGTAAAACGAGCACTGGAATTAGAACAAATCGTTGCATTGCAAGCATACAGCGAAACAATTGGTTGGTGAATGAGAAGAAAAAACAATACTCGCCTATGCCTACATACATATGATTTTAGAAGTGGCAAAGTGAAATTGAGCTTGTGTGTAACGAAAATTGAAATTCATTATCGAGAGATGGTTTATGTCATCATTTGATTGTTTTCATTTTGGTGGTTCATGAAAAATTTTGACGAAAAGATACAAAGAAAGGCAAAAGAGACAGAGAGAGAGAAAGAGAGAAAAAGAGCACACCACACTAACAAACACAACATCAACACAGTGTGTGAATGTGAAATTTTTTTTTTACAGTGAGTCTCGAAACGAAATCAAATAATGAAGCAAAAACGTTTGGACAATTTGCAGTCGGCTGGTTATTAATGTGAAACTACTTATAAAAAAAAAGAGGCGAAGGCATATACATACGTTAACGATACAGCAATAATATACTACGCAGTCTGAAGTCAAGTATAACGAAACACAGCGACGAAACATAGAAAAAAAAAGCACAGTGAGAGACGTATTCGAGCGAGCCAGTGAATTTTGTAGTGCGAATGGTCGAGTTTCGATCGTGTTAAAGGTCATTTTCAACATCATAAATATTAATTATTATTTTTTTTTTCTGTATGCATTTCGTTTGTGTGATTTTCATTTCATTTTCGTTTCGATTGATTTTTCAATAATAAATTTGATCAATTGTGTGAACCACACAACAAAAAAATCGTAATTTTTTTTTTGTTTGAATTCGTAACGTGACCATTCATAATCGAAATTGATAAATTCGAAACAGATTCAATACGACGAAACAGTGCGAAGAAATCGAATGTGGAGTAAACAAACGCATCAGGTGCACGAATAGAGAAGACCAATAAAGAAACAAAAAAAACACACAAAGTGCACATGCCAGCGAAACGAGCGAAACGAGTGAGAGACAGTAGAAAACGACGACGAAACATTCAGGATTTGCCGTACTGAATGGAATAAAAACGTGCGACAAAGTCGATAATAACATCTGAATATAAAAATAAACACCGAAACGAAATCGAAGGTTGAGGGAGAAAGGTAAACCAATCGACTCCTTTCTGCCGTCATACAGAAAACACATAACAACAACAACAACAACAACAACAAAAGGAATAATATCGTGAAGACATCTCATAGATTAAAATTGAGCTTATTTCAATGGACGCAACGTCTATCATAACGCAGGTTTCCCGTGACGATGAGCAATTGAATACCAATGCAACCGACAAAGAGGAATTCATCGAAATTGACATATTGAAACCGCAGGAGCGTGGATTTTTACGGTCGATATTCTGTTGTTGGCGCCGAAATGTGTCGAAATCAAGCCAAAGTGGGACACCAATTGATGGTACAACAACACCACCGCCATTGCAACGGCCCCAAAAACATTTACTGCCACAAGTGCGACATTCAGACGTGCATAAAAAGTGCATGGTCATTGATTTAGATGAAACTTTAGTACATAGTAGCTTCAAACCAATTGCGAATGCTGATTTTATTGTGCCAGTTGAAATCGATGGCACCGTTCATCAAGTGTATGTACTGAAACGGCCACATGTTGATACATTTTTACAAAAAATGGGCGAACTATACGAATGTGTACTGTTCACCGCATCATTGGCCACATACGCGGATCCCGTTGCCGATTTACTTGATAAATGTAACGTGTTCAGAGCGCGTCTATTTCGTGAATCCTGCGTTTATCATCGTGGCAATTATGTCAAGGATTTAAATAAGCTCGGACGCGATTTACAAAAAATTGTTATCGTCGATAATTCGCCAGCCAGTTATATATTTCATCCAGACAATGCTGTGCCCGTGAAATCATGGTTTGATGATAACACCGATTCGGAGCTCCTCGATTTAATACCGCTATTTGAGAAATTAAGTAAAGTTGATTCCGTGTACAGCGTTTTATGTAATTCCAACAATCATTTGAAGACTGCAACGCAGCATCAACATCATCCACAGCAACAACAACAGCAACATCAGCAACAGCAGCAGCAGCAACAACAACAACAACAACAACAGAAGCAAATCGAAAACTCACGAAATTCGACGGATGAAGAGCATTCGTAGCGATTGGAATTTCATTTCATCAAAATTTTTTAATTGTGTCTGTAAATAAATGTCTAATTGATAGTAATTTACGATTTTTACATTGATGTCGGAAAACCTATTAACTTAACTGATAACATAAAATCGTGCGTTTATTTGTTTTGTTTGTAATTCTTTGTTTGTATTTTTTTTTTGAAGGCGCAGCAAAAAACAAGTTAAACGAAATCAGTAATTTAAATATGAGAAAATAATGAGATTGAGACAAGAGCAACAGTTTTTAAAAATGGATCAATTGATGTAACCTGTAATGGTCTATTTACCTCTAGATAGCTATAGCATACACACATTTTTTTTCTTTTTCATCGGATAACATCTATACATAAACAAATTGCATTCAAATACAATTAATAATTTGTATATTGAAATCGTCTTAAAATACGCGTATCATTTTCAATCGTAAACGATCCCACAATTCCGTTCAATATATTTTTTTTAATTTTCTGCGCGCGCGATATAGCACTGTAACCATCCCCACGAACATTCATCCATTTAAACGATAAATATACAAATATTTGTATGAACAAATCCACAGTAATTCCGAACATTAAATAAATCACAACGGAAATCGATGCAATTTCATCTCCAATTACACATTTTCAACTAGAAATTGACGAAAACAAACGAAATAAACAAAAACAAAATTGCGCCGATTTTTGTATTGATTGACTTTTTATTCGCATCATTCGAATTATTTATCGATAAAACACTGAAAAAAAAACAGAATGTATGAACGTCCACACAGTTTGAATCGCTCACATATTACTACTTAGAAACCAGTGAGTAGTATCGTCGATCCAGAAAATGAAAAAAGAATTTAAAAAAAAAAATAAATAAACAAATAATAAAATAAAAATAATGAGTGAACGTTCAGTTCGAATGTATTAATTGAAAGGCTAATATATATATTATATATCTTTGATATCCATATACATGTTAATATTATTTAAAAATTAAAACGAAAAAAAAATAATAATGTAATTGTCTTCAAATCTTAATGCTATATGTTTAACGAACAATTTTGTTTCTTTGTGTTCTTCAATATACTTTTCTCTCTCTATATCTAAAACAAATCATCAAAAACTACACCACATCAAATGAACGAGTTTCCGACAAATGTATCATTTTAATTCGACAACAAACAAACAAACAAACAAACAAACAAAAACAAGCAAACAAATGGAATCGTAAAATCGCATCCCAAAATGTGAAATCGAATGAATGAATAGTTATTATTCAATTTGGACGCAGACTAATTGCTATCTTGTATGGATTCTTTTCTTCTTTAAAGGAAAAACAAAAAATAGGACGAAAATTATTCACGCATTTCTTCCTTTCCAATTTCAGTAGTTTTCAAAACTAATCGGCTGACTCTATTGTTTTTATTTTCTCTCCAAACAAAAAATGAAACGAAAGGACTTGAATTCATGTGAAATCAAAATTAAAAACAAAACAAAAAAATCACTAAAAAAGAAAAAAAAAGATAATAAATTACAAATTCGGAAATCAAAAAAATGGAATTGTTACAATTGAAAAGAGAAACAAAAATTTGGTAAACTCATAGACAATGAGAGAGTCGATAGAAATGCGAAATGATTTGCTGGTAAATGGACGAAAGAAATCCATCGTTTATTTAGAAAACAAAAAAAAAATGATTTTTGCGCGTGATTTTACTTCACATTTGATTTTATTATGAAATTGACGAATTTCGAAGCAATTTTTATATACAAAGCGTAGAATGGAAAAAAAATTATACATATTTTTACTGTAATTCAAAGACAACAACAACAAAAAAAATGAAGAAAATGCGAAAAAATATAATTAACAATGGAAAGGATTTTAAATAAATGAAGAAGACTCGGGACAGACATAATGGCAGTGTAGAACACAACCTTGAAAAACAAAAAATATGACTAAAACCCATAAATAGAACAGAAGAAAAGAAAATTTAAATAAAAACAAAAAGTATATCGAGCCAAAACTATGTGCACTATAACTGCATCCTATTAATTTAATTACATTCAATTTGTAATTTTCGCTTAATTCGATAAGTCTATGAGAAAATGAAATGGTAAACCCATTTTCGAATCAATAAGATCAATGGATATTCTTTACAACAACAACAACAAAAAAATACATCAAAATAATCAAATGAATTCTGTTCATTACAAATTACAATGGAAAATTTACTTATTAATACAAAACAAATTCTAATTTAATTATTTGTCAAATGGAACGACAGAAATAATAGTATGCAATCTGAGCTTTATATTTTGACACACTTATCCGCAATAAAGTAATTTTAAATCAAAACACGAAAATTCATTTTAAAATCGCTATCGACATGAGGATTGTGACATATTTACTCAATGGTTTGGACAATTTATTGAAAATTTCCATCGATTCATTCAAACGATAGCGATTTTAAACGATGGCCTTGTGTATTCCGACACATTATATCCCGTGTTAAATGAATTAAAATGAAATTGTAAAAATGCCATCGCTATTTGAATGAGAACTCAAATTAAAATAGAAACAATTGACAAGAGCAAATGTGTGGTTTTGTAAGACATTCACAGATGTGAAAAAAAACAACACACACGAGAGAAAAATTAGAAAAGCCAAGTGTGATCGCGAGAGAATGTAAAATGGCAGTGAAAAAAGCATATTTTTTTGAACGAGTGAGAAAAGAAGAAGAAAAAAACATATTTGAATTTACTTTTTTACGCAGATAAACATACCTGAAGTGCTCAGCCAACCAAAATAATCTATAAAATAGCAACAACAAAAAATGCATAGAAAACAAATTGAAATGGAATAGAATTATAGGCGCCAGTTTTACTTCTTTTCGCTCCCCTGGCTCAGTCTCACACAAACTATATGTGTCGCATATATATTGCAATGCTTTTTTTTTAAGAAAAAAAGAAGAAAATGAACAAATTGTTGCGATTTTAACGAATTCTAATCGTGTGTGTCATTTTTAATCCAATGGACCATTTGATTTGCTAGTTTTCTGACGTTTGATTAATTGTTTTCTGATTTTCTCAAATTCAGATTAAAAATGCAACTCAACTCAATGCAATTCCCAAGTATTGTTCTTATCAAAACAATAGGAAAAAATCAATTATTATTTTCCGATTGCACTTAAATACTTCTTCAATCCTCATATTATGAATAAATTTAGATTAATTTTTATTATCTATCGCATACAACTAGCATAAAAGATCGCAAGTTATATAATAATAAAGAACCTGCAAAGGACATTCAACACCCAAACATACATAAGCAAATCCAATACACACACAACACACACACACACATATGCATGCATACACAATCTAACAACTGAAAAAAAAATGGTAAACAACAAAGCGAATGTACGTGTAAACACACTTATTTTTTTAAACCGAACTTTATACACATACTGAAAAAAAAACAAGCAAGAGAAAACAAAAGAATAAAACAATTTTTTTATAAAAATATATCTTATAAAATGAGAAACCAACAAATTAAATTTAATGAAAAACAACAACAACAACAACAGAAAAATCGTAATGAATGTATCGTTTGGAAATCACTTATGTTCCCAATGAATAGTCAGTATTGTTGCTTGTCAATAAGTAAAAAAAAAACCTGGAAAAAAGCGAAAAAAATCAATAAAGACAAATCATAAAAAGAATAATGCGTGGTCGTTTATCAATCTAGCAAGTGGATTTATGAATCCCAGCAGATGTTCAAATCTAAATTTAAATTTTACGGTTCAGTGCACCGAGTTTTATGCTTGCCACAAACGGGATGGTAAGTTAAGGGCTTATGTGGAAAATGTCGATTTAGTCGAAAAATAGGTTTGACTTTTCAGCTATTTTTACCTTTTTGGCTTGTTAGCAACAAGTTGTTACTATAGTAATATACGATTGAGTGGCTGAGAATGAAAATGACGATACGACAGCGCTCGAGGTTCAGTGTATTATGAAAAAAAAACAATCTGCTTTGGAGCATATATCAATAAATAAGCGTTTTACAAGCCTTTGAAGAACCCAAATGGTAATGTTTAGTACAAATTTCGTAATATTTTCAATAATTAATTCATTTTTGAATGGATGAGATGTCGTACTCGGGTGTTATGAATTAACTCCATTCAATACTCAAACATAAAAAAGGCAGAGAATATTTCATGGCCATGGATTTTTCTCTAAATGAATGTGATTCATGTCGTAATTTTAGGAATCTTGTCGCGAAATCGCTGTCCTATCCTCATTTTCATTCTCAGTCGCTCATTTATGCTTAGGTGGGTTCACAAACGTTCATTGATTTAACTTCGTTGAAATTGAAATGTGTCTTCACTGCAGCTAATAAAATGAAGAAAACCCATTGTTTTTAAATAGATTTATTGATTTTTGTTGATCCAATATCTTAAAATCTGGTTTTAATTCTAAAATCTCAGTAAAAACTAATATCTCTGTTTTTCTACAAAGACACTAAAATGTATCCAAGCTTCTTAACAAATAGCTTCTTAATAAAATTGATCTAAATCCAGTTCATTCATTCGCTTTAACTAAAAATAATGACAATATAGAATAGAATTATCTTCGAAATTAAAATTGGCGGCCAAAATCCGGTTTTTATTTTTATTTTTATTTTTCGTTTCTATTTTATATGCATAAAATTTACTATTCGAACAGAATTTTTATCTCTGCTTTCTTGTTTCGTCTTCCTTCACATTTTATTATGGCAGAACTAACACATAATTTAAATTATCAGCGTTTTTTTCATACATTTCTCTCTCTTTCTCTCTCTCGCACAATATTTAAAACTGAGGTTCAATTTATTTACACGAATTATTCAATTGACTTTTAATTGATTCGTATTATAACTGTTGATTTCTTTTTTTTTCTCATTTTAATACGCAATGCAGACAGAAAATATTTCTAAATTTATCTATGGGTCTAGTGTTTATATTCGTATAAAGGTCTCCTATGTGTATCTGATTCGATTAGGTCGTCATCATTCTCTTCGTCTTCATCTTCTTGGACTTGAAAATTTTGTACATCAGCAAATGAACGCGGTGTTACATATGAAAAAGCCTAAAACGATTCATAATCATTTGAATTAAAATGCATTCCATCATCCATGCTTAACATGGAAGCATTCGAAAGTTAATTACCTGAGCATGTGCGTGTCCATTGACAACTGAATGACTATGTGTTGAAGACCGAAATACTTCGGTGGCTGGATCGGTTGATGGATTCCACGTTGTTCGCACGGTTGTGGTCTGCAAACGGTCAACTGTAAACACAGTCAATAACAAAAAAAAGGTGATTAAAAGTTTAAAATGGGCTTTAACAAGTTTGAAATGGGCTTTAACAGAAAAGCATCCGATTTAAAATAGACATTTATTTTTTTTCGAAAGTTTTTTTTAATTTTACTTACCTCTCGGTTTGAAGCTCAATCGTGCGATTGAACTTGACGATGACCGTCCAGTCGATGCCCCAGGTGTTGGCCGTACCAAAAATCGTGGCGACTTAAAACCACCTCCCACTTCATTTTCATCATCATTTGCAATTTTTTCCGATTCAAAATATGGATACGGTTGCGGTGTTACAATGTAAACTTTTTCTTTGCCTTTGTCCGTGGCCGGCGCCAGCAATGATTTCAATTTATTCCACAGTTCATCAGCACTTGGCAAAACAGTTGTACGAGCAATTGATTCATTGTCGTCGGCTTGTGTTGCTGTTGAGCACGGTGGAATTGGGGTGGTTGCTCTTTGTTGCGGCGGTGGTGGATTTGTTGCATAAAATATGCGATGATCTGAGCCGCTAACTTGATTAATTTCCAATTGTTTTAAATAGTCCAGCCGCTTGAAATCATCATCTTCAATTTCTTCGGCCTGTTGAATTGCTTCCTGTTCATCGGGTGCAATATTATCCGCATTATCTTGACCACGAATTTCATTTTCGTCTTCGTTTCCATCGTCAATCACCTCACCCTCACCCTCATCCTGGTTATCATCACTTTCCGTACTGTCACTCACCTCAAATAGTGACGTCGGATATTCGGTTGTCGGTAGAATCGATTCCGTTGTCATAATGTCTTGTAACGATTGTGTTGTTGTTAAATACTCAAATGGAATTTGTTTCGGTTGTGCGAGTAATGATATTGTGCTGGCTCGATTCGGTGTCATTGAATACTCTTGTTCAGTCCAACCGTCGATATTTTTTTGCAATTTCTGTAAATCAATGGTCGAAATATTGTTCAAATGCTCACGTTTCAATAGCTCTCGAATATTTTTGGCCAAAATTTTCGTATAAAATGGTGATTTGTGTCGTTTCGGTGATGTGACCGTTTTTGGTGAAGCCGTTGCCGATGAAATGACTTGTGATTCCTCTGAATTATGATCATCGTGATGTTGACTGTTTGACCAACCAGCTGAACTCTCAAAGCTTTGTAGTTCAGCCGTATTTTTGAATGGACTTGGTCGAGACTTCGACGTGTATGGAATAATGATTTGGATTTTCTTCGTTCGCTTTCCATCGCTATTGTCTTGACCATTGTTTGCAAGTGCGTTTGCATCGTGCGGTGTATGTGATTGGAATGCAGCCGATGCTGCGGATGGTGTAACCGGTGACGAGTAGTTTGGTGGTGCGGTTGTGACAACGGCTGGATTTGCTGGATTCGTAAATGGTAATGGTTTCCATGTGTTTCGCATAAATTTAAAGCTTGGCACCCGTTCAGCATTTGGATCTTGATGTGAAATTGGTGTATCTAATAAATCGAGCGGTGTTTCACGTTCGGAATTTACTTTCTTTTCTTTCTTTTTAATTTGACTGGCCGATGAAATCGATATGCTTGGCTCTGTACTGGTGACGGGATATTGAAAACCTTGCGGCGTTGTTGTGACATTTAGCTCTTGCAAGACTTGTAATATTGGTTGATTGTCATCGGATATTGTGTTGGCATCCTGTGGTGAATGTGTTGATTCACTAGCGTCGGCCGCACTGTCCGATATTACAATCGGTTTTTCCGCTAAATTCGAATTTTGGTCAAAATTGCCTGAGCTCAAGCGCGATTGATCAACGGAAGATAGTGTTGGCCGTGCTGTGAATGGCTGTGAAGCTGTGAATCGACCAAATACACTACTCTCCGTGACTTCCGCTGTTAGTTTAATCGGTGGCGTTCCATATGTATTTGTTGGCGGTCCATAAGTTACGGGCGGTGTTCCGTATGTGTTTGTCGGTGTAGCTTGTGTTGGTGCTGGTGGAGCACCGTAACCATTTGTCGGCTGAATAAGTTTTTGCGATTGAGTCACCGGATGATTTTGATTGATAATTTGTAGCGACTGTACACTTGTCGTGGACAATCCAGTCGGTGTTACGAGTCGTCCATTGATGTAGAATCCATTTGCTGTTGACAATGAAACAATTTGAGTCGAATCAATTTGAATACTATCTTAAATAATAATTATGAAGTTCATTTCATTTGGAAGAAAAGACCACCGAAGGAAAAAAGTGCTTATTTCTAGTTTCTGAGTAAATTATTCTATTTATAAACAACAAAATTTACTTACTTTTTGCATCATTTGCTGTAAATGGTTTCGGATCGTACAACGGCGGCACTGGTGTAAGACTAAGACTAGGCACAGGAATCGGTACTAAATTATGTTGTGTGGTTTCAATTGGCAGCACGATTTTCTGTGACGGCAAATATGCTGAGCTAATTGTTGGGGGTGGTGCTTTAAATGGTTGAGCTGTACTATAGAGTGGCAATGAATTTATTTGATTTGGTGATGCGATTGACGGTTGTCGCAACGGACGTTGTCTTGGCGGCAAATATGTGTGTGCATTGAGCTGTTGTGCGAATTTTTCTGGCTGAGGTCGGGCTATGGGCTGTATATTTTGATAGCCGGGTATCGCATGCAAGTAACCCGGATTTTTTCCTTGAAGTTTTGCACGTAACATATCTAATTCTTGAGCATTCGGGAAAATTGGAAGCCATGGAATTTGATTACAAGGGAATGAATCACTGGTTTGTGCTTGGTTAAATTGATGTATTGGTGGCAATCCATAAACAGCAGTCGGTGAAGCAGCTGATGATACCAGATCATTCAGCGATGCGGGCCGTTGCTGTAGTTTCAATGGAGGCGGATCATAGTGATATCCATTTGTAAATGGCTGTTTTGATGGTTCTTGTAATTTGAGTGGCGGTGGATTGTAAGTGTAGCCGGTTGGTGCTGGGTCTTGCAATTTCAACGGCGGTGGATTGTATGTGTATCCAGTCTGCGGTTGTAGTTGTGGTTGCGGTTGCTGTTGCAACTTCACCGGTGGTGAATTATAAGTATATCCAGTTTGAGGTTGTTGTTGTTGTTGTTGTAATTTCACAGGTGGTGGACCATAGGTGTATCCGGTTGGAGGTTGTTGCTGCAATTTTACTGGCGGAGGATCGTAATTATATCCAGATTGTGGCTGTTGCTGCAATTTCACCGGTGGCGGATCATAAGTATATCCGGTTTGAGGTTGTTGTTGCAATTTTACTGGATTTGGTGGATCATATGTGTAGCCAGACTGAGGCTCTTGTTGTAGCTTCACTGGTGATGGTTCAAAGCGAAAACCATTTTGAAGAATTTTGGTTGGATCTTCATACTGATAGCCGGGCGCTTGTTGGATTTTTGGTGGTGGCGGTGAAAATGGTTTAGCTGGATTCTCATAAACATATCCATTTTGTTTTTGTTTTTGTGCTTGTTGTTGTTGTTTTTGTGATTGTTTTTTACCATTTTTATTGGCTTGTGATTGTGGATCACCATTGAATCCAAACCAAGTGACAATTCGTTGAAAAAATGACTTTGATGGGACTTGATCATTGTAACGTACTAAAATTGATTCTTGATCTTCTGGTGGCGGTAATAAGTCTTCTGCAGGCACAACTGGAATTTCATTTGTTTTAAATACTTCGGCACCAGCGTACAATGCAAATAACAGCAGTAGAATGATGTTTTTCCGTATCTGCAATGGAAATGGTTGAAAAGACAAACCGGTTCAATTATTGATGTATTTATTTTGTTTATGCTTTAATACACCGGATGGTGAAATCTATAACTATAAAGACAATGTCCACTTTTGCTGTATCGGTCGTATTAAGTGGTAATTAGTTTTTATTCGAAATCATTTTATCTCTTCATTTTTTATGTTTCAATCGTTCTATAAAAACTTGACAATGTTTTTTTTTCTACAATCAGATCCGTACGAATACAAAAATACTTTCTTTTATCTAAATAAAAACCTGACACTTCTGATAAAGTACAATCTATGACGAAGCTGTTTCATGTGTACTTGACGTAGAAGAGTAGCATGTAATGGAACGTTTGTCATTCGATGAAATCTTATACGGTTGCATTGATCACTCTCATTTTCTCCTCATTTCGAATTGACTAGCGCCAAAGCTAATAGTGATAAAAATAACAATTTTTCTGAAATTTCTCAAATCGCAAGAAAAAGTTCAATTCCAACCTTGATTCTAGTACAATGTAAATGAAAAGTAAAAATGATAGAGCATGAAATAAAAAAAACAAAACATAAATGAGAAACCAGAAAAGCACACCATTTGATCGCGTGCTGAAAAACCATTCGCAAGCTTCATGTGTGCTGAACAATTTTTGCGAATCGCGCAAATAATTTCTTTTGACATAAGATTCGATTTACATTTGTACAAACACTCAGAGAGGGAGAGACACAGAAAAAGAGATAGAGGGGGACAAAGAATGAGATAAACTTACACATATTCACACATCAGACGACGAGGAGACGCGCTAATCATTATAGAATCGGATATAGGTACAATTGAAATTCATAAGACATTCAAACAGTGAGCGCACATATCATCACGAAACACAGAAGATTATTTATGATGAGAACAATCATTAGGTTGCACGCCAAAGTACACGAGTCGATGTGAACTTGATGGAAAAGTGTGCATATGCTGCATGGAAATTGTATTTTTTTTATATTAATTTCAATTATGAACTAAACAATAAATAAATTTTATTTTAAACAACAACAACAACAACACCAAAGAAAAAAGATGATGAAGAGACGGAAACACCTTCTTTCACATACAATGTAGGAGACTAGGTCGATTCGAGTGCATTACTAAGCGTAGACTCACATGGAAACATATTGTCTAAATGCGTTCATAATTGCATTTCCACGTAAATTTTCATATTGTTGTTTTCTTTCTCTTACTTCAATAATAATGAAATAAAAACAATAATTTGTGAAATCAGTTTCACCGCATGTCGAAATTTTATCGATCGATGTCATGAAAAAGTATCGTCCATTTATTGTATTGATGACTGGATGAAGTTTTGATTTAAATATTTCTTTCACTTTCATTGAATATCGTTTTGATTAGGCACTTGATTTTCGCCAAATCACATCGAATTGACTGCTAGACAAAAACTAATTGGTGAAAAAAGTGAAATTGGAATCATCGTGATTACATTTGATAGCCATTTGAATGTATTTGAGAAAAACTATGAAGATCAATAAAATTCGAACATTTGTTTTTAAGATGGGCTTAGCAATGACTCAGACTTTATTTGTCGTAGTTTTTGTTTTAACGTTGAATGGGCTAAATGGAGGTGCTAAACAGAGATCACTGATCTCTGTGGAATCAATGCAAATCATCGTTCAAATTTGAATTTTGAATTTAAATGGCAACCCATCAACACTTTACTTAAAACAATCAATGATGGTCGATTGTTGATTAACGATTGGCGTCCATTTGTTCCCTCGATCGTGGCTTTTTAGCCAAAGTATTTTGGATGGTTTGTGCGTGCGTGTGAACCTAACTAAATGGACAATTGTCAGCTGAATGACGGACACCAAAATCGGTGAAATGATGCTAACATCCGACAAGTTAATCAAATTGAACGTGCTAATGGAGCATGTTTCTCCTTCATAAGCATTTCAACTGCACACAAACAAACAAACAAACAAACCCACCAAACGTTGTCTGTTTTTCTCGTTTTCGCTGACAAAGAAATGGAAAATGAGTGAGACTTTTGTTTTGCTGTTTTCTTTTATAATTTTTATCTCATTTGTACGATGTGAATAACGTTTGTTGTTCTTCTTTCCCTCTTTCGAGTTTGGTTTTTTGTTGTAAGCTTTAATCAGAATTCACGTAAAACAACAGAAAAAAAACAGTTTACGAGAAGTTTCACTGATCCAGTTACATTTTTAATTAAATTAGATAGATTTGTAGCTCTTCCGAAAGCTTCGTTCAGCAGTGACACATTCGTGCTATCACACGCCTGACAATATTGTCAATTAACGATCACCAAAGTATATTTTCTGTAAATATTTATTCATACGGATGATAAGATCAACCTAATCGCTATTAGATAGCAAGTTACAAGATACTTGAAATCAAGTGAACAAAAAAGTGTGTCGATTTTGAAAATTGATGGCAGCTACAATATTCATTATCATCTAGGAGGAAATGAAGAAAAAAAATATCTTTCAATGTCAAAATTTTTCATTCTTTTGACAAAACACGCAAACTTAGTTCGCACAGAAGAGAATACAAGATTTGAGTTGAAGAGAGAGAAAAACGAGAAAGAAAAACGAAATCCACTCGACAGCCAACACAATAGATCACAAGAAGCAATAATTCGTTCGAGCTTGCATACATGTTGGCATGCTCAAATGCGAAGCAAATGTTAAATTGCAAAAAGAATACGCGAATCTGTCGACAATCAACAACGAATGGTTTGAAGATGATAGAGAGAAGTTTCTTTTTCAATTGAAACGAAATGGTTGGCACGTTGAAACGATGGGAACTGAAATTCTCACGCCAAATAATAATAGCATTAAGAGTGTTATATGGAATCAAATATTATACTCATTTACGGCCCTAATAATAATGAGATGATCGTTTTTGATCTGTTCGCTCACACCACAGCCGCTCGTAACGCAGCTCATGGGCGCAACATGAATTGATCCCAACACCAATGGCAATCGCAACGGCGCAGAAAAAAAAACTCAAGCGCGGCGTGCTGCGTTCGTGCACACACACATTACCCACCTGTCCAATTATTGCTGTATTATACATATTGTAAACTACTTTGAACTAAAGTGCTATTTTCTCCTTTGATTCGCACTTTTTTCCGACTTTTTCACTCTCTTTCAAGTATTTTATCGGTTTCTTTTCCACATGTTTTAGTTTTTGTTACTGCCACTGCGTTAGCTATTGCGGTAGCTGCTTAGGGTGTGTGTGTGTGTCGCAGTCTAGCTTTTATCGCGTAGCGCGTAAATGCTCAAAATGAGCGCAAAACAATTCGATTATAATACAATTCAGTGGGCCCGGGAAAAAAACACCAAAACAGATTCTCTTTCGTTTGATATTTGTGAAGTGTCGTGGTCAGGGTCATTCAACGTTTCAAGTTTTCAATGTATTAATTCGTTGACGAAGAGTCATCCACTTCAATGTGCGGTGATTCTCTTTTGCTCTATGCTAAAAATGCGTTGCTGTTGTGAATGCCATTTCTATTGAATCGATTAAAGCCCATTCATCGAATGAATATCAAACTCAAGAAGTTAACTGGACGCGTCAATATATTGAATATAATTCTATAGAATAAAGTTCAAGTTTTTTTCTTCGGGGCTCTTTGAATAGTTTTGAAATTTAATTTCGCAGCAAGATTCGGAAAGTACCGCTATATTCGAACGAAGAAAAATTCATAGATTTTCAATTGAAAAAGACGAATGAAAATGAGTAAGAAAAAGGTATTCAACAAGGAAGCGTTTTATAAGTAAATATGTTCGTCTTATTTTATGAATCATGCGGCAGTAAAAATTGGTTACACAAGAGTGGCATAGCTTCAAAATAAGCGCTATCATAAATATTGCGTGCATATCACTGCATTCAGTATAAATAAACAAACGCAAAGAAATCAACTTTCCTGTTTACGTCGAGAAATCTGTTAATCTTGAAAATTGGTCGACGAAAAATCTTTCTCTCTCATTCACTGACACATATCTCAAAGCTATTAACCAAGTAACCGCAAAACTGCATGGCTCTTTGCCGTTTATCAAATCACTCAAATCTAGTGCGTGATACTTGTTGCAAAGAATATTTTATTGTTTGTTTGTTTAGTTTTTTTTTTCGGCGGAAAAGAAAAAAAACACTCAAATCCGAAACGAAAAGAAAGTAAGGCATAAAGCATAAGAACCAGATTTTTATTTGTTTGTTCCATCATTTTAATAAACACCGAATTACGAAATTCATTCATACACAAAATAAAAAGCCATTTAACAACATTCATGCGACAACACATAATTACGTCAATTTCATCTTGTGATCGTGTCACATGTGTAACAAGACCTAGAATGGTCCATTCGCTCTATTTACATAACCGATGACATGATTTATTTGATCAATTGAGTTGTGTGGTCATTTTAACTGTTCAACAGTTTTAAATATTCTCGGTTTATGATTATGTATACAACTGAAAATATTCGTTGAATTTCGGCATTTTGAGAACGATTACAACAACACACAGCTCATAAAAAAGAATGAATTCTTTGGAAATAATCATGTTCGAATCTATTTGTGTCATCCAAAATGTGGATACTAACTAATGTTGTCACTTCGAAGCCGTTTATCACACTTTTTCTAACACAATTTTCGTTCGTTATTTCTGTGTATCCATTACATGGCATTGTGTAAAACCGCATCGAGATATATGCTATAGATAAATTTCAATTGCAAACAATGAGGGAAAGACAATCATAATTTAACATGAAAATAAGATGACATTTGAAACCGTCGCAATGAGACGTGTTCATCTTCGCCAGATATTTCTGTTTTTTTTTTTCCAATCGTTTCATGTTGAAATGAAAAGAATGTATAAACCTTTGCTTGTATCTTGCGACAATCAAAAGCCACATTAAGTTGTGGGATTGAGACACGCATTTGAAGAAGAAGAAAACATGCGCCAATAAAGAAATGAAACTTTTGTCGTGTACATCGTTCGAATGCCACAATTGCACATAAATTTTCCGTCAATCGGCACATAAAAAGTGGCACTTTTGGCGACAATTTCAATGTCGCATGCCAGTTAAGTATTCAATTAGCGAGTTCTCTTGCAAAAAAAAACTACGAGGGGAAAAAATAAACCGCAAAAACAAAAGCCCAAACAAAAGAAAAATGATTCATTTTAACCATTTTAATAACTGACGAGTAAGAAAGAAAAACGTGCGGTGAAAATTCAAATCGCTAAAAACTCGCTCGGGTGCTAAATAGCCAAGGCGAAGAAAAAAGAATGTGTCGTGATTGATTACATGTTGATTTTTTTCTACCTCGGTTACAAATCGCCAAAACGAGATGTGAACGAATTTTAAGTTCTTTCTTTAGGCAACGAATTATTGTGCCACGCTTTAAACACCGCACGCGAACACACACACAAACACAAAAATGTGTACGCTGATACATTTTATTGAGAGTGACGAATAAATTTCACCTGAACATGAAACGCCATGTGAAAAACACGCTGATAGATCCTATTGCGTACACTCAGAGCACATAGGAGGTGGTGTTGTTTTTGCAGCTTGTTGAATTGATTTCTCGATTTCGCTTTCTACGGTGCCATGCATGAACTATAACATTCAAGCCACTTGACTTGAGTCACAGACCCAGCGCGCACAGACACACACACAATTGTGATTGATATGCATAAATAATAAATGCCACCGTACTCCAAATTATTCGCTAAAACTCGTATATGGTATGGTGATGTGGTGAAAGATGCATCACGACTCTTCGTTAAATATCGAGTAAAAAAGTACGCTACATATTAATTAGATGCATTGCAATAGAGGCGCGTATTCAATAAGCCGTATTGAATACGATTAATGTGTTATCCCCCCAAAGTATTTGAACCGAAGACAGTATATTGCACCGATACGACACATGACAGAACTAGTTTGTCGTCTTAATCATACTGTACAAAGTAATTCTGTGCTCTCATGAAATGCTCGATTGATCAGCTTACGGGCGTATGCTCCTATGGTTTCAACACAGTGCTGTGGGCGTAGAAGCAAAATTCCAAAATCATGCGCTTATCAACGGATGTTGCAATTTATGAAAGTTTTTTTTTGTTTATTTGGTTCTGTTGTTGTTTGTGGTGTCTCGATCTTTGTTTATTATGGGTGCTGAAACTCAGCAACTGGATTAAGCAACTATCTCAGATAGTCTATCTGAACTAGTATTTTCTATATTGGAAATTTATTGAATTTTTCGGTAAGTTTTCTTTATGTTCATCGACCGCCGAAGTGTGTGCAATGCACAACAACGAAATGCCGTCTAAATCAGATGAATGTCGAGAAATTAATTGGCAGTTTAATTTAGAGATAGAAATTTCACTAAAATATTTAATCGTTTGTTTTCGTTGTTTGAAAGAGAGAACCGCAGTTCGATTGCAGTTTAACTTTTCAATAAAACTGTTTGGCCGGATGAAAGTAACACGATTCAATCAAGATAAATGAAACAATTGATTGAACGTCATTAAAAATTGACTGAATATTTCGATTAAACTTGAAATGACTTCAGTAATGTTGAACTGACTGACCTATCGGATCTAACCCATAGCGACAGATCGTTTGTTAATACATTAATTCTCGCAAATTGTATTTTGAAATAAAAGCACGCATTTTTATATGAGCCCTTAAGAAATGAACACTGAAACCATGTAATTTTCGCAGCTCTTTATATTCATTTCACCGAGTCAAACTATCACCTAATTCATAGTGCGCGATGCGTATTTTATTTTTATGCTGAATCATTTTTTTTCCAACTATGCGTTCACATGCTGCGAGTGCGGAAAGAATTGGTGTTTTTCTTTGTTTTTGAAGGAGCGGGCGTGTGCGAAAATGCCACCGATCCAATGATCATCTCAAACAATGGCAGCTCGCTGTTGTTGGAAAGAGAATTGTGTAGAGGCGGTTCAGGTTTACTTGTTTCAGTTTTTGTTGCTTTTTTCATCGGGTGTTTGTTATTCAGGTGAAGTATGATCATCAAATTCATCAAAACGTGATCCAAAATTTTGAGATGCAAACCATCCAGTTAACACAATGTTAGAGTTAGAGCCCAACACTGTGCTGTGTGCACTGTGCACATCTACACATCACCATAAACTCGATTTATGTAATCACCAATTTTATTTATTTGCACTCAGAAAGAAATGCTCGCGCCCAAAATTCATAATTTTATTGAAATTTCATGTAAACAAACTCGAAATTGAAATGAAATTGTCTTGCTTAATATCTTAAAGTACAATTGCTGACTTCAAAGCCATTGCATTGTGTACACAGTACAAAATGTACATTGTTATCATTGACACTCCCAAAAAAAGCCGATGTCTGTTGCATGTCTCTCGAAAGCGATGAAATCTAGCATGAAATGCGCAACAAATTACAAATACATATTCATTTCCTTCATTGTGAAGAAGACGAAAAAAACAACAACGAATTAATCAATAAATTATGCAAACAAAATCGATTTGAACGCTTGACTTTTGCCACTTATTCTCTTCGTTTCACGTAAATTTAATTGTTGCTATTGTTTTGTGTGATTGATGCACACATGTTAAACATATTGATGGAAAAACTGTTCGAGCTTGGGTGTTTTTTTTTGGCGTTTGCATAAGCGATACGCTTTGTCTGTCATTGCAAATTTCATTTCGAAAATTAATTACACCTGAAAATCAACAAACTGCGCTCGCAAAAGGGCTTGAATGAAGTTACATTGTAAATCATTTGATATTTAAACATAATCCGAGGGTGTTGCACTACACGAATCTCAAAAGTCATTATAATCGAAGAGACAATATAACAAAATAAAAAAATCAAGCAATAGAAATTTTCGTTGAACGAACAGAAGAAAAACAAAGATGTTTCGTACACCATTTGTTGATTGGCAATAATTAAAATGCGAATGATGTAAATCCGAATTGATTAATTTAATTCTATTTTTTGTTCGCTCTCTCTCTCTTTCTCTCTCTCTCTCTCTTTTTGTGGCTGCGCTCGTTGCCAACAAATCCAATTGCGTTAATTATGATAGATGATGGATGGCTATGTCTGCCTATTTGCTTGAGACTGATTCGATGATCTCGGCAATGGATTTTTCTTTTTTGTCGAATGGGAACGAACCACAACACATGTGAGATGAGGTGTTCTTTATTTAAATTCGATGGATCACATTACATGCGTGTTGTTTTCTATTTCTGGGTGTGATGATGCCTAGATTGTTCACGTAGTGTTGCTGCAGCTGTATTGCTGGCACATCCATTCAGATGCACTTTATCATCCGAGCCAACAATAAAAAGACGAAAAAAAAAACACAACACATTCCATATTTTCGGATGGCAACGAGAAAAAAAAGTCAACAAAGAAATGAGAGATTTTTTGTTTTGTTTTTTATTTTTGTGTTGCGTTGCGTTGTTAAAGAAATGATATCGGATAAGTGAAAACAGCGTGTGAATTTTGCCATATTTGTGTGTGAAAGAGAGAGAGAAAAAGAAAGAAAGAGAACATTCAATATATTTTGTTACAAATAAATGCGTTGCTCTTGTTCGGCATACTCTGAGCATATTGACGCTTTTGCTACCGTTATGCAGTTCCTTCTCGTTTTTTTTTCCATTTGTTTGAGTCTTCATAGTTTTACTATTCTGTCGCAGTCTCGCTCATGCGAATGCATGTTTCCACATGGTTTTCGGTTCTCTTCTTTTTTTTGTGAATCACAATCTCAAATGCATTTGTGCTGTTTTAATTGTTTCTGCCGCTTCAGTTCTGTATTTCGTCTGAAATGCGTGGTGGTTTTTCTTTTATTTTATATTTTTTTTCTCTTGGAATCGCTCATTGTTTTTATTTCACCAATCAAATAAATATAAAAAAAAAACGAAACATAAAATAAATGTAGCAAATTTCAAGTGGATATTGTTTTGACGGAGGGGAGCCGAAGAGAACACACAGTGTAGTTTCCATGAGAGAGAGAGTGCAAAGCATACGAGAGAAAACAACAACAACAAAATAACAACAAATTTAATAAAATGAAATTAATAAGTTCGGATCGGTGTGTATGCATTTTCTGTTTTTCTCACTTCATTATGCATTCAGTGTAATTCATCAGACACACATGCAGCTGGAGCAGCGACAGTGTAGCAGCATCTAGACGCAGTTGCACAGCAAATTATTGTCGGTCTATGAATGAAAGTTGCTAAATTGTAACGACAAACTGAGATCGCGAAACCGAATGAAACGAAAGAATCTGAAGATATATAGAAAGAAAAATAAGCTTAATGCACACACACACACACATGCTCACACGCAGCAAGCAGTCATGTCTCTGCATACGAACCAGAGCTACTCAACTACTTGTGTGCATTTCGATCGTCTTTTTTATTTCCACTCATTCTTCTTCTATTTTTTTTCTTCCATCGCCTGCATTCGGTCGCACATGCAATATTCAACCTTCAGCTTTTCCTTTTCTACTATGTGCTACACTTATTGACATTATTAAATTAGATCTCGTAGTTTTTACTTTGTGCTACAGCATCAGCAACATCAATCGACTGATTGGCTTTTCACTTTTTTTTTCTCTCTTCGTGGCAATATATCGTGCAGTAGCTGCGTATTTGTCTATTCAATTGATCCGGCGTGGAAATGCGAACAGTAAACTTTTTTTGCAGCAACAAAAAGAAGAATATCGAATGGAATTTCTGTGGTGAAATCCACCAAGTGCAAAAGAAACGATTATCATTTGGAATGTTTAAGTACTTGACCTCTTCTACAGAATCGCCAACGATTGTTCAAGCAGCTTGAGACATGCGGCACTCTTTTACTGACAGGTGAAACTCCAACTGATGCGATATGCGACAATTGTTATCAGTAATGCCAATATTTGTTGTGGCGATACCCAGCAATACCAAGTAAACACGATGAATCAAACGTTAAATATGATAACGGATTTGGCGGTGAATCACTCACGATTTAGTGAAATTGAAATTCGTGCCAATCACAGACACAAACATTTTATTTAAATTATTGATGCTATATTTCACGCAATGCCGAGCGTGTGCCGTGCGCCGTGTGCCCTGTGCCTGCAGCCAATTCACAAATATTCATTACGAATATTTCTTTATTTCATCAGTAATACAATGAAGAGATATTGTTTTTTCTTTAGTTTTTCAATTTCGATTTTATTCTGCATTTTTTTTTCAAATGTCAAATCAAATGATCGCAATCATTGAGTGAAAATAGAAACGTTTTCATTTTTCATTAAATGATGATATTTTCAAATTGATGTTTTTGTCTGACAGTCGAATAGCGTCTGATTGGGAGCCAAGCTTAAACTCACATGCAAATGTGAAATATCTTTGCTAGAGACTCTCTAGTAGGGAGTGATCATCATCACGTAGTTGAATAAACTTTTAACCAATTTAATTTCAATCGAAATGGAAAATTGTTTAAAATAGAGAGAGAGAGAAATAAAAACAAAGGACAAATACACCGACTGCGTGCAATGTTTCGACATAGGCCGAATTGGTACATCGACAATTTCCAAATTAAAAACTTTAAATATCGTTTAATTATATATGTTTAAATGTTAAAAATCTCATTAAAAAATTGTGTATTTTATTGAGATTTTTATCATATTAATTTAATTGTTTGGAATGAAATTGTACATTTTCATTTTCAAATGGGTTTGGCATTCTCATCATTGAGCATCACCATTGCAGCCCGTGTATTGCTCAAGTAATGATTTTTAATTTTTTTTTTATGATTGATCTACAGTTTAATGTACACAATTTACATGCCAACTGATTCTTGTTTGTCAAAAAAAAACCAACAGTTTCTCTTTCACCTGTTCAGCCTTGAATTTATTCGCACAAACTCCGGTCGTCTTAACCAATTACAACAAGACATTTTGTTAATGCGATCCGATTTTACTGATGACGTGCAAAACCAACAGAGTGTAAAATGTGTGAAAAATGAAATTGACGAAATGGTTTTATTTGTTCGAGGCCAACAGAAACACATAATGTTCAACGAATGTCAAAAAAATAAGCAGAGCGGACGGACATCTCTGAGATGTGGCAGCGTCACCGATGGGAAGCGCCACAACCATGAGGTAATCCATCAAAATGGTTTTTCCATGCGTCAGTTTTCATTTTCGAAATCATCAAAGCGGTTAAAAGATGTAATAAGCGTAAGGCACTGGTGCATGTAGTCTTATTTAATTTTATTTCGAGCAATTCAACTGTTTGGATTGATTTCAAACAACAACAAAAAGTAACAAATTACGTGCGAAAATCATCCGCAGGAAAATTTCAATTTAAATGAAATGCTGAGCCTGAGAAACTCTCCAGAGAAAAAAAATGACTAGTTAAAAACAAATGTAGGGCTATATTACTGAAAATAGTCGAATTTTTGGTTGTTGTTGTTGAATGAAAACTTTCATTGGAGTATGAGTTTGTGCACGAATTTGAGCAAATGCTTTGAAATAGCCCGATTGACTGCTAAATTGGCTGTACCTGTTCGAAGAAGGTCTTTCTCTCTCTCTCTCTCTCTCTAAAAACCATGACTCTTGCATTTTCTCTCTGTTCGGAATCTTTTGGATTTAATTGTTCGGTGCCGACAGCATGATCAAAGTGTCTGCACGCAAACAAACAGCAACACATATTGCCGATGAATTGATGTTGTTGGATGTTTTGTTCTACACAATTCAAGGGAAACTAAAATAAAGACATAAAATACCGAAGCATCTTTTTTTTCTGTTTTCTCTGTCTTTGTCTTAAAACTGAACCTTTGATTTGTAACACACAAATCGTATGTATTTAGAAGTTGGCGTCCATTTCTCCAATAGATTGGCTCAGTAAATATGTTGTTTTTTTTTTCTTGTCATTTTCTTTTTCCGCTTTTAATTGTTATTGTTTGGTATTTATTTTCAATTTTGTTCAACGCTTGGGTCAATAGACCTCTCTGAATGATCGTAAAATCGAATTTTAAATTGGATTGTGTATGTCGCGTTAATTTCAAAGTAAATACCAGCCAAAACGTGGGTAAATAAAAAAAAACAACAACAACGGCCAAGGTGTTTGCAAATAAAAGTGAAATGTTGTGGCCAACAAACAGCGAAAACAGAGAAATGAGCGAAAAAGTCAAGTGATGATTCCGAATTTATAATTGGCGATTGTGAACTTATTTCCGTATTATTTAAATTTACCGTTTGTTTTCTCAACTCTTCCACATAAAATAACAGCATAAACGCTTGACCAAGGCCCAAGCTTGACATCTCATTGTTTGTGGTATGATGCATTTGCATTTTCAGTGAGTTTTTTGTTTCCCTCAAGTACCGTTGACACTTCAATGAGTTTACCGAAGTGATTCACGTTAAGCGAATACAATCTTATGCTCAGCTTCAATCTTCAATAAATTAGTCGTTAAAAGAGGCAACGGAAAACACTTCACATTTTAATGTGGCAGATTTAAAACAATAAACCGTACTGAACTCAGACCACCACAGACTGTCAACCGAGTCAAGTCAAGTGTTCGCTCAACGAGTTTGGAATTTTAATGTTTTCCGTTTGATTGGCGTCGAAATCAAAAATGGATTAAAATGATCATTTACTTTATTTTACGATCAAAATTGCATTTGCGTCAGATGGAAACTCTTTTCAGCAACCGCAATTGCATTGAATACACCATCAAAGTGGACAATTGTGAAAATATTTCATTCGATTATAATTTAATATATAATGTACACACAATCTCATCGAATTAATCAAATGATCGAGCGATTTTCACATTTTCATATATTGAAAGCCGGTTTTCATATTGTGGTTTTATTTTTTGCTACTCATTTCGACAAGTTTCTATTGGCAAAATGATGGTCTTACTTTTGTTGGCATGGCTTGTTGGCTGGCCGACTGGCTGCTTATTGGTGCACTAGTTTTAGTTTTTGGATACATTTTTTTTTAATGTGACTCTTTCTATATACTTTACTTGATAAATCGCACCGACTCACAAATCATTTGATTCCATTTTCCAAAGAAATGGTCGGCACAAAAAAAATCATCGGTTTGCACACGCGACGTACGTGTTTAACAAAATAAAAAGCATAAGTATTTATTTGTCTCGTCAATGGTGATGGCAATCCCAATGCAACGGCCTACTGTTGATGTCGATGCTGATGCATAAACAACGCTATGAATAATGGAAATTAATTATACGCTGGCTACACCAAGAATCACCTATGATGGCGAGTGCTCACTGCTCACCGTACACCAACATCACAACATCACAAATATTGTTTACTGGGCGCACTAACGGTTTTATCGTATTCGCGTTTGTACACAATCGCCAAGTGAGTTTCTTTTCGCTTTTCTTATGACCAATTTATGGATTGGGTCGTATGAAAAGTGCGAGGTGCGGTGCGGTGCAGTGCAGTGCCATGGCAATGGCAAAAGAATGAACATGACTTTGAAAATGTGTAAATTGATCGATAAATGGATATCAAGTTTTATACGTATTTGCATCATACAGGTATGATTATCGTTTTGCACACACTCGTGCCGGTAGTTGGACAATCGCACGATTCACATGCATCAAACTGTAATGCACTTTTAAACGAGTTCGTTGTGAAAATGCTTGATTTTTGCTTCACTTCGACTTCGTCTTTATTTTTTTCATCACCATTTCGAATACACATAAACAATGAAAACATATGACGCATTTCAATCTCTACTTTTTCCAATCAAAACACAAAACACAATTGAAAAGTGAATTTAAAAAATTGTATCGAATCAATGTTATTGATGAAATATTTCCGTAGAGTTCTAGTTTACAAACTAAAAACTAACAAGTTGTTGAAGAAAAAAAAAGAAAGCATGGAAAAAGTTCAATATACTTGAAATTGAAATACTGAAACCTATTCACGTAAATCATAAGATAGATTTTTGTTTGTGCCTTCTTGTATGTGTCTGTTTTTATTTTTATTTTCTGTGTTTTTGAGAACTAGAAGAAAGTCAATGAAATGGTATGAATATTTCCCAAGCGATTGCCACCAAATAAAATCTCTCTTAAGAAACATCGAAAAGATGAAATGAACATGAAAAAGAAAATTCAACAAAAATACATAATTTTTTGTTGTTGTAACAACACAAATTTCGATCACCGTCATCACCAATTACAGCTTATATTCGTTTATGGCTCTATTAAACCATAAAACTGTTCGAACCTTTGAGAATGAACATTTCAATGCAATTCATTTGGACCAAAGTTCGAATATGAGAGAGAGAAAATAAAATCAATATTCCAAACCATCATGAGTCATGTTTAAGTTGAATTAAGTCAAGTTCGAGACTCATCAATGCATAACAGCTGGAATTCAAGAAAAAAAAAAAACAAATTCTATCAGCAGCGGCTGAATGGTGACCACTTTTGTGCATACAAATCCATTTAATGGATTTCGATGTGGGGGTCTATTAATCCATCCCAAGACCATAATCAATGTTTGTCGTCTCTTTTTTCCGCCTTTAAAATCTCTGTTCCTCTGGTGCATTCAAGACAATTTGTTGAGCAAAATAAAGAGCAGTAGGAATGGATGAGGTTGTTAACGAAAGTTCTCCATTTACTGCGGTTTTGATAATCAATGTTTTATAAATCATCGGAAATGTGAAGCAAAGAAACGAACAGGTTGGTTTATCTAGTACCAAAATGCATTTCCATCATTCAATTTCATTTTTCATGTGGTGTAGGCAATGCCCACTAGACCAAACTAGACTTGGCTTGATAGCCGAACGTGAAATTATAAAAATGAATTATTGACCACATGCGCCTAGAACACCAACGATGTGAAGCAAACATACCGAAATAAAAACTAAGGCAAATTAATAAGGATGATGATGAATGAAAAACAAAACACATGGAAAATAAAAGCTAAAAAGAACGTAAAATGATTTGATGCACACAATGCACCATAATTGAATCAATGTAAAAGATGAAAGATTTTGTACCTGTAAAAATGAGCCACTTACCAACATGATTTCTGTAGTCAAAGAACTAGTCGGAGCCGATTCAATCCAGAAGATGTGTATTTATTTAAATCTCTCAAAATTTAAAGCGTTTGAATTGCATTGGTCTTTGGTAATTACATAGTTGTAAAGAAGGCTCTCTTCATAAATTATACAGTCGATAATCCACTGAGAAACAACCACAATTCGTTTGTAATGAGTCAGATGAATTCAATGAAAAAAAAAATGGTAGACACAAGCGATATGAAAAAAAAAGATCAATCACTGTGATCGACAGTTTAAAACAAGAGCGTCTCGTCGCGTTCAAAGTTTTATGTTTTATCAAACGATTACTTTCGATTAATTATTATGGGGCAATTTTACAGCATACACTCTTTTTAGTCTCACGAATTCTCGTGCAGCACATAAATTCACCGTTAAAATGCTTTTTATAATGAATCTTTAAATCAATTAAAACACATTTTCATTGCATTTGAAAATAGCACTAATAGTTTTTTTATCCTCAGGCTATCAATAAAATGTGTTGATCACTCCAAAAAAAAAATCAATTAAAATATAATAATGTTTTGGGTTCAACTAAGTTTCAATGCGCATTAAATGATTTCGTAAGGAAGCGTTTCTCATTCTTCCTTTAATTTCAACATAATATTTCGATCGGTATAATTGTCACAATAACTGCAATAATAAACAAAGCTTAACGCAATTACAAAATACCACAACTGAAAAATGTCAAAATTTCTCAACAATTTTTTTCTTTCGGCAACCAAATTTAATGTCCGAATGACATGATGATTTGTGTTTGATTCGGAATGTTTTTTCTTTGGTTGAATTTTTCTCACACCAGCAATTCAATCATTCAATAATTCAAACAAAAAACTCCTTCATTTCGGTTGCTTCATCAAAGTTGAGTTGAATATTTTTTCCCAAAAAACACTGTTCGTCCGATGACCATCAATTTTTTCGGTCACCCGAAAACACAATTCAAATCCAAAATCGATGCAATTCAACCGATACGGTTGAGACTTCTGTGTTGAGCTCACGTGTTCACTACTTGATGTGTGTAATTGAAAAACAAACAGCAATTTTCATTTCCAGTATTGAGAGACACGAAAAATTTACGCACGTCCAAAGCGTACGATGCACAAAACCATAATAAAAAGACGACTCTCGACGTTTTGCTTTATACCTATTGACCCATTTCTTTGTCGTTGTCTCTGTTGCTTGAGCGGCTGCTGCTGTTGCTGTTGCTGATGCTTCATGCACACGGTTCGTCTTTTTACCACTTTTTCCTTCACGCTTATGTTTGTCTTCGTCTCGTTGGATCTTGTTCGTTTGCTTTGGTTTATTCGTTTGGTTGCTGCTCACGTTGGTTCCGTTCGTACTTGCTCTGTTGTGTGTTGTACAGCAAACAGCTTCACTTCCACTCTTCTTGGTATCTCATGCACGCGCTTGTTCAAAAACCAACCAAACTACACAGCAAACGTACGAACGGTTCATCATTGTGCATTGTTAGACATTGCTGCAGTTCATGCAGAGACATAAAAATCCGAAAACAATACTACTTGATGTGATGCACTTAGGCATTCAGGTATCGGGCGGCGATTAACATTTTGGCCATTGTTATTCGCTTAAAACTTGGTGAGAGATCACAATGACATGCCAGTTATCCATTTAAAGATCACTCTCGCATTCACAACTTACAAGCCGTACAACAACAACAACAACAAAACAAAAACGCATTCAAACAAGTCGAAATTATTGGAAACGATGAAAACATCTGGAAATCACAACCGACCTGAGTGCATTTCGGATTTGGCCTATTCATTTTCGCTAGTTCACATTTTCGTTTTTATCTTCCGTCTTTTCAAAGACAGTCTTTCCGAAAGTGAACAAGCGCAGCTAACTCAAACACAAGACAAAAAGAGATGTGAATGAACAAAATCGTAACAATAAAAACAACAACAAAATCGTACAAAGGAAGCAATTTGTTGCTGTTTTTCACCTCCGGTTAACGTTTATTACTTCTTTTTTTTTTTAAATATATTTGGAAAAATTGGCGATGAATGACGCAGTGACGGTACATGATGTTGCCATGTAGTGGCATGAAGACTGCACGAGTGTGTGGCAACTGTCAGTTTCAATAAGGTTCAACGCTTGTTTAAATTGCAATTTGACTACGAGCAATTTGACCAGCCGAACTGTTTACAAATGGCTTTAAACTGAATTCGTGTTTTACTGTTTGGCTCTATTTTTTTCTTCATTCTTCACATTCGATTTTAGTCCTCATTAAATTCTGTTCGATGCTCATCGATGCTGTAAGCCACGTTTCTTGACATCGATGTGTACCTCAATAGCAGCATTTCAATAAGAAATTTGTATCAAGACTATTTACTTTCTTATACGTTATTGATGAAATTCAATCAACGGCATTTCAATGAGCCGGAACGTGAACGAACTTACCGAAAATGGAACTTACGTCAAAATAAATCACTGGCTGATACTTGTCGAAATTTATTTTTTTCCTTCTTTTAAATCAATCGCTGCAATTTAATGCAATTGCTAAAACGCGATGTTTTGTTTGGTGGGAATGAGTGAGATTGATATGCTCGTTACAGCTCAATGATCCAGTAATTGTTATTCAATTAAAAATTTATGATCACAGAAAACAAAACACACACACACAAACTGATGTTCATCAATTTGTATGCCTCGAATGCACTATAAAAATGTCATAATTCTTTTTGGTGTTACTTTTTAACGTTATCTAACGAACGAATCACATCGATACGTATTACTCATAGAGTTTCGAGCGAAACACAGCAATCAACGCAACCAAATAACAACAGCGTCTTTGGTTACAGAGATCCGGACAATGTAGACGCGAAGAAGAGATCGTGCAATGGCATTTGGTAACTGAATGCGTCGGAACAAAGCATAACCAGCGATCTCACGCTTCCATTGTTTTACTCATTCGAGTGTTGAATGGTCATTCGAGCACCAGCCAAACCAGTGAAAGTCGATTTGTTTTGATTATTTCAGACACAATTCATTCAGCAACATTCTATATCACCAGCCCACATTTATCACACGTTATATAATGTGAAATGTGACTCCAATCATTTTCTTTTTTAATTTACGTCTTATTAGAAGTCACATTTTTGATTGCATTTACCTTGAATGGCCAAGAAAAAGAGCATGCATATTGCACAAGCCATGTACAGATGGAATATCATATATGCAACTTATATATTCATTATGTATTCTGTGAGTATCGTTCTTGTGCTTGAGATTTTTGCGTTGATACACACACTAACAAGTCCTTGCCGACACTGAATCTGAAATTTATGTAACGAAAAATATTTTTGTAATAAACATGTTTATTGTGTACAATCGCATAGTTTTTAGTAGCACAATTGAGACAGTTGAAAGAAAGTCGAGCAAATATTGACTAATGAATTAATTTTCGAGTTTCCACTTGCGATCGATGGATGTACATTTGTACATATCCAACACTTGATTCTATGTGAAATTAATACGTCCCATATCGCACTCGATTGTACCGTGATGTGTAATCACATGAACGGTTAAAATGTGATGCTAAAACGATAATTCAACATAATTTTTTTGGCGGTTAAAAAGTATGATGTTAGTAAATTTCATTCAGTGTGTCGACCACACACACTTTCTTTCCAACGATTAAATACGTATGTAAATTGCCAATTTCCTTGCTTTCACAGAATGAATGAAGAATGTGAATACAAATTTAAAATTATAATCGGAGCGAAAAAAAACGCTCCCATAGGGATACATTGAAACATTTTATTTCACCGGAACTATTATTGTATATCATATGAACAAGACGGCCAAATACTTACATTTTTCATTCAATTTCGATTTTTATGGTAAAAACCGCACACGGCCAATAAATTAGGATTGTGGATACACATAGTTCTAGTGTATTTGATTTTACATTTCGTTACTGGAAATCTAAGTTTTATATCGGTACCATCGAATGTGCGATACTCAGTACATTTCATTACATAAATTCGATAGATTTTTTTCATTGCAAAATTGTCGGTCAATATATTGACTATTGTAGTAGTTTTTGATTTGACCAGGCAATTTCGTACGATCAAGAAAATTTGGCGATGAAAACAGCAATTTTGTGGTAAAATTTTGCGGTCAGAAACAAGGCTTGATTCATAGTAAGCACCCCGATTTTTATGCCGATGTAAATATTGTTTAGCAAAACAAGATGAAAAATGTTTTGTAAACCGACTGAACAGAAATTAAATTGAATTCCACTGACACTTTGGTGCACAACTCCAATATTGCGTTTGTTCTGATGATTTAAATGGAAAAGTTCTTATCGCGAGCAAAAAATTACCCAATTGAATTGGGTTTATCTGTGTTGGTATATTTTAATTCAAACAAATTATTCAAACGTTAATATTTGCCGGACAAATGGAATCTCGAATCAATAATGTTCAATTTACTCAACAAAAAAAAATATCTTCAGTTTTGCATACGTTGGAGAATTGGCTACAGTTTACTTTTGACGATGCCGGTTCTTCTTTCGATTCGCCGACTAAGCGAAATATATTCGTGGATTTGAATGTATTTAAGAAATCGATTAAATAAATATTCTTCATTCATTCTACAGTTTTGACACTTTATTAATTAAACCTAAGTTTTGAAGCCCATTTTGAAGGAACTCAGTACCAAAAACAACACCGAAATCGAAATGGAAAAGTCAAACAAAGAAAATTTACGCAACTTGAGCAAAACATTTGAATTAAGTATTATATCATATTTCATGTAATTTCTAACTCTTACTTTCGACTTCGAAAGAACTTGAACTAATTACAATTTTGATTTTGTTATCTTTTTGTATGAAATAAAGCAACGAAGCCACATCCTGATGAAAATTGGAAATTTGTAGAACTCAAGAGAATGTACGAACGAAATCTAGCATAAACGGATCCGCGCAAGGGATACCGTGCGTGGTCCCACCTCATCGATATAAAGGGAAAGCAAGTTATGGACCTTGAAAAACCTACCAAATAGCTATTAAACTATAGTTTAACCAAAATTTCAACTTAATACAAAAATACATTGCATTTTATTCGAAGTTTTGAGGAGCGAAATCAAATAAAATTAAATTGAACTTTGAACAAAAGTCAATTCTATCAATTTGTTTTTAATTAAAAAAATTTTATCATATTTTTCAACGAATTTATTTCGAGATTCAAAAGAATAACTGAAAGCATCCGTAAGTGCGAGACATTTGTTTTGTACTGAATCAAAAGGAATTATAGAAGTGTGCTGTTGACTTATTCAAAACATTAAATGTTTAACATTTTAGTAAATAAAGAAATGTTTGGCCGAAAGGAAAACAACTAATGAAACAATGAAAACAAATGAAATAAATGAACGAATTGTTTCACCCGATTGGTTTCATTACATTTTCATTTCAATAAACAAATTTAATTGATTTTCATAAGTCGTCATTTTTCTCAAAATTTTGCATTGAATTCTATTTCATAAAGAATTTCTTACCAAAATACTGCAAATAATGAAAAAACATTCAAATTAATGAAATCTGATGACGACCAATCACAAAACAACCGTTTTTCACCATTCGATTGGTGTCTATATAAACATATCTTTATCTAACAACTGCTTCATTGTTTTATTGTATGATTGTTTATGAAACAATCAATAAATATGCGTTTGCAAAGTATAAAAGAAATTGATTCAAAGGAATATTTCATCACTGCAGTTTTAACAAGTGAACTTAAGGTATCGATTCAACTGATGTTTTGAAACTCATTTCACCAGAGCCAACATCATCATAAAATGGAAAAATCAAAATGTGAAGATGTACGCAATTACGCCAAAGCACTGGACAATGGTAAATATACTACTTACTCTCGAAATCAGAGCTTGAAATAACTTGGATTTATCATCAATAATGAATTTATGTCATAAATTTGGGGAAACGTAGGCACAAGCACGAGAAGCAACGAGGAAGAGGAGAATCGACTGTTGTGTTCACACACACAACTGACATCGCTATAACACAGCGCAAAGCAACCGTCTACAGCATGTTCGAAGACAGTGGTGTGTAAATGTACGTGAATCGTTCCTGTTTCGAATATTCTGTCTTCGAACGTGTGTGTGAACACAACAGTCGATTCTCCTCTTCCTCGTTGCTTCTCGTGCTTGTGCCTACGTTTCCCCAAATTTATGACATAAATTCATCACATAAATTCATTATTGATGATAAATCCAAGTTATTTCAAGCTCTGCTCGAAATTAATGATAGAAATAATTTCTGGTATATTGCCAAACAAAGTGAAACATGATTGTGATTTTATTGTTTTTGTGTGTATTCGATAAAGCTTCGAAGAATTTCCCCGCAACCAGCGGAGCGGTAGAAGGACTAAAAAAAAATTACGAGGAGAATCCTGCACTATTCGAAGCCTTTTCACAGAGAACCACTGCTAAAACCAGTGCTTCAAAATTATACGGACCCGAAACATCTCTAAATACGTTTCAGTATATACGATTCAGTATATACGTAATATTATTACATATATTTTAAACCCAGTGCCTGGTATATCTGTTTTGATAAAATTTCCAGTTGCACATATTGCAAAAAAAATCTCTATATCAAAATAGTGTTAAATTTGCAGGTTGGAGCGCCAATTTTTTTTCAGCTTTGCAAAGCTGGTGGTCAGAAGTCACGTATCTTTTGGACATGCATCCACGTGACGCCATGTTGATCTATTCTCTTGATAGGAAAAATCTTTTCAGATTGACAAAATTCCATTCAGTTCAATGTCTATAAGAAGTCAGCTCATTTTGAATGCACCGATCACTTGCTGCAAAAATGATTACGCAATGAAATCACGGATCATGCAACAATGTTAATCAGATTGAAATGAATTTAAACAAGACTGTTTAAAATGCTTCGTTTATTCCTTTTTGTATAAACATTTTGCTCCATAAATAATTGGTTATTGTTTCAAATGTTTCCAAACACAAAATCGAATAATTCGATAACAAAGCAAACCATCAATTTTAAATCAAAATGTTCTAATTTGAATAGTCTTTGATTTTTGTAAATTATATCATGAATTGGAAGCTTCATTTTACTATAGTCAATCTGTGATTTGCATTCGGGTAGTTGAGATAAATTACAATTCATAGAGAAGTCTACAGTTTAGCTCAATTTCCACAGGAATTTCAAAACACGATGACAGAAGGTAAGAAGAATTTTTCAAAATGTTCAACATTTTACAACTTTTAATCATTTGTGGATATTAAATAAAGCATATCAAGCGACATTATCATCAAAGGCCAAATTCGCACATCATATTTTGACTATCAGGCGAGAGATCGAGACACTTACTAAAGAAAGTCCAAAGGAAGTCCAAGAATTGCTTGAACAAATGTACAGCAAAACACAGAAGCTCCAAGAAATCATCACAAAATATAAACAGAATAACAGTAATTAGAACGAAACCAAGTAAACTGCTACTCATATTAAAAACAAAACAAATCAAATTGAATATTGAGCTGTTTAGTCAGAAAAATATAAACCAATGCTACAATGGTCTAAAAAATTGTTCTTTTTAATTTACCTACTAAGTCAAAAGGAATACAGTCTCACGTAATTACATTCGACAAATCAACAAGATTTTATGGATCAAAATAACGCAGAAATATGTGATTAGATTCAGTGAACTTCTCGAATAAGTTAAAAATCGCCACGGACTATTTATGAATAGTTGTTAAATATCTCCTGAATGTAAGCAAAACTTGTAAAAAAAGGAAATTACTAGTTGTTACAGATTTAGTATATATTCAGGAGCAATTAAAGTTAAAAAAAACTGCTGTTTGGTTTCAACTGCGAACGAATTGCTTTATTTAGTTTCATCTTTTTTTACGCTGTACATAAACGGAATAACATTGAACGGTTTTATCTCTCGCAAAAGGTTTTCAACATTTCAAATTCATTTTTATACCATTTTAAACCTTTCAAAATATTTTAAATTTGTGGAAAGATTGTAAGCAATGCAAATGGTGGTTAAATTCAGTTAAAATGTTTTCGACATTCGTGTGCATATTAAGGCGAGCTATGGAGTGAACAACGTGCAAATTCATTTCAAAGCAATTATGGAGCTAATCATGTGGGTTGCGCTGTTTTGTTATGCATATATGTTTATGTGGTGCACAAAAATGAGAATGCGCTACATATGAATAATCAAAACGGTTTTTAGACTTTGCGCATGTGAATATGCTGACACCATGATCATTCATGGTTAATAAATTAATTCTTTTTATGACATGGATTGTTTTTTTTTTGTTGTTGTTGCAATAATTACTTGATTTCGGACTTAAATGTCATTTAGCACCAAATGTGTGAAATGGTGAACGCGTGCGCGGCGCTAAAAACGATCAACTGCACCGAAGACAATAAATGCCGAAAGTAGCCGATCTTTTTCAAAAAGAAATCCACACATCAATTCGGTGGAGCTTATGTCTTTTTCGGCCAGTTCGAGAGTTCTCTGTTCATTTGCGAAAAGACAGTGTGAGTTGATTGGCGAAACGCGTTACATCACTCTCTCCGCGAGAGCATAAAATTTCAATTTCAAAAAGTTTGAAATACAGAAATTTTAAAGTTGTTGTCAATTTTTGTTCGAATAAAAGTTTCACGGTGCAAATGATTTACACCCAAAAGGGATTAATTTAAGTTGTAACTAGTTCGGGAATTAAACTCTAGTCATTTAACCGAATTAACGGCCATTTCGAAACGTTGTGAACTTTGTGATCGATCAGTGATGAACTTTATTATAATTAATTTGGAAGTGTAGTGCTCTGGATTCTGGATTTGTTGAATTTAATAGTTTTAAAAATCACAACAATCGATTGCAACGAGTTTTTAATTTTAATAATTAGAAAATATATTTTTTAGTGATTGTTTAAATAAAAATCAAATCAAACCATCAAATATGTACGGAAGGTAAGTGCCTGTGTGCGTGTGTATGTGAGAAAAAGTGCGATTTTTACGAACGAAACAAAAAAAAAACGAATTCGCATGGAAAAGCAATGAAAAATCAAGACATTTCAAGATTAAAGGAGCTACATCGTCAGTGATATTTTTAAATGATTATTGAATTGCCTTGGATTGGCTAACATGCCGCGCATTCGAAATGCGACTTGTGAAACTCTTTTGCCGTCCATTACACACAGGAATAAAAAGAAAACATCAGAAAAACACAGCAGTCGCCAGTTGAGCGCGATGAAGGCGAAAATTCATCAGTAATATGCGAAAATTGTGTGTGTGTTTTTGTTGTTGTTGTTCATAGATTTGGCCCCGTATATATATCACAATGTGAGCCATTTGGTGTGTGGCTGTCGCAGCCGTCACCATCGTAAGAGCGCACAAGCGAAAGAGCTTCTAGCTAAAATTAGATGCGTTATTTTTAGCGAACGGAAAATTCGTGTGAACATTGGTCAGTGCGTTTTTGCGGGTGATTCATGGTGTTGTACGGTTTGCACGATTCTCAATCGTTTTACTGTGGCCACATTCGCTCATTTATTAAAGGGAAACGTCCAACACAGCTTTTATGAGGAAAACTAGACACGAACAAATCTTGAACCAATTTAATTTATGGGTTTTTCATTTTTGCCATTATTTTTTTGCAAACATTACCGTTTTGCGCTGTTGAGCTACTAAACTACATCATGCTCAATTTTAAAATTTAATGAATAACACACATTTCAAATTACACCCCAAATGATGATCATATCGGTCAAATTGTACCAAATGTTCAACACTAAAGTCCCTTTGAATTGAAATGCTCATGAAGAGAGGATGTTAATATTTGTGTTAAAAATAAACAATTCCAAAATGGATTTTCAATCGAAGATTCCTCCATTTGTCTCAATCGAATCACATCTGTTTAAAGTTGAAACGATTGAATTTTATGTGATTTGAAACCATTAATGGCCTACAAATGTCGTAATTTGACGTTTTCAATGAAAAATTGCTGAATGGAACTTGGTACAGTCTATTTTCAGATCGAATACAAATGAGTGTAAATGATTGTTTCATGTTCGAAAACATCTTTGTGCACAAACTGTATTTGGCCGATTTGTGACGTCGTCCAATTCGATGATGATGATTTATTTCCGTTATTGTAAAGCAGGCAAAAGTAGGAGTTTTATTTTTAATTTCAGACGCCTACTAGTACCTACTTAACGACACTGGAAATATTGTTTGTGTTTTTCCCACTGAAAATGAACTTTTCCTATGTCTATGACGATCGTTCTGGATGCCTAGTGACGATGATCATTTGCTCAATATTGCAAAGTAGAACATTGAAGGCATAATACATTATGAATATGCCTACTATGGCCTACTTAACGACAAAAGCAATAGCCCTTCAATTTCCTTTGACACATCACTGTTCCGAATGATTCGGAGGACTGTGCTTTTTGGAGCAAAATGCATGGGTTTATATATCCAAAAATCAATTTCAATGAACTGATTACAAATTGCTTATTATCCCATTGGCAAATCATTAACTGAAAAATAATCAACAACAAAAAAACTATTCCATCAATCACTTCAAAGAAGCTTCGGTGATAAGAATATTGGGATATTGTTTTTAGTGACCTTTGCATTTGTAACATTTCACTTCTTTACGTCTTCACTTCTTCACTTCTTCGTAAATCGAATATGTTGTGCATAGATGCACGTACCAAACACACAAAACGCTCTTTAAATATTTATAGTTTCTTTTACATTTTGTTTTCGATTCAAAACAACTCAAAAGTCCAAATTGCTTTGCAGACCATTTGAAAATTAATATAAATTGAAAATAATGTTTAAGATTAGGAGCATTTTTGACTGCTGTACTGTTGACTACAGGCTAAATAGATTAATTTGCTGGCAAATTTAAGTGAAACCGAATGGCATGCAATTGAATTGTTATCACATGCATGAAATGTTATCGGCATTTGAACATCAAGAGCATCATCATTGTGCGGTTAATACATTTGCTAATGACAAAATCGAGATTTCAAACGTAAACAAAACATCTCGAGACAGCTGTAAAATTATCTTAAGCCACTCAACAAATTAAATTTCAGACGAACAAAAAAAAAACACACACGCACACACATTTGATGCATAGAAACTGCATGAGCGTTTTATTTCTTGTTGCATTTTGTACACAGCACGTAGTTTGTAGCCGCTTTAAAGTAGCAAATACCCGAACAAATTGGCATTCAATGAACTCAGTCATAAATAATTTAATTAACCGGTTCCGTCGACAATCTAGCCATTTTCTAATGCGACGTCGAACAATTTCCACGAGATTGTGCAGAGAAAAATTTGCCAGATCTCCACCCGATAAATAAACATAAATTACAAATGACGCACTTCTAATTTAGTCATGGACGAGCTGTGTGCGCGCGCGTGCGCGTGTGTCTGCTTTTTATTGATATGTGTGTGTGCGTGTTGAGCGGCTGGACCTTTCAATAGTAACTCAATTCGAAGCAGGAAAATTTGTTTATTACATCAAAAGAAAACGGACAGACGAGATGCAATTGAAAGAAGCTGAAATCAAACTCAACCGAATGCCCACTATCGACACGACACGTTTCGATTCTCACCGAATAAACATACAAAGATCGAAAGTATACTCTCCTCGCATGCGTGTGTCCCATCATTACAGTTCAACCGTAACATCAACACTATGCTCGGTGTCGAGTGTACATCTGTGCATTGAACTTGAAAAAAAAGTTTAAAATAAAAAACGGAAAACTTGAATTACCGTTCAATTCATAGTGCATTTATTTTTTTCCGGCTGCTTTTAACGCCGAGTAACCAAACATCTTCAACTTGACTACTTGATAAGAGTTGTAATAAGGAATTGAAATGTGAATGATGTTGAGCCAGCATGTCTCATTCGCGGTTTATCCATAAAGATGCGTTTTGCTTTCACTCATCGTGTACCGTGTACACACGGCAACCAAGGTCTGAGCTCACGCGATAAGCGTCAGCTTAAAATGGATAAATCGAATTGCAACAAAAGTGCACCAATCATCAAGAGAGAGAGAGAGAGAGAGGGAGGGAGAGAGAAAAAAGTAACAATCGAAGAAATATTTCAATCTACCATAATCGTTGCATGTGATTCGAACGTTGCAAACATATTTTAATGCTAATTAGAATCGGTTTTTTTTTCTCGCCAAGAAATGAATGAAATAGAAATCCGTAGATGGAAAGTACCTAACTGAATTGAACTGATTAAAACGTTTGCAAAGCCACGCGTTCACATTTGTGATGGCGCACCTTCAACGATATCAAGTTGATTGACATTAGATAATTAGCGGATACTTTTTTTTTCTTCTCAAGTCTATCAATTGATTTCTGTTTACAAAAAGCGACATCGAAAGAAAACATGTTGGCTAATGCATTGAATAACATGGTCCATTTAATGAGTAGGATTCAGTCTGTGACAAACTACAAATGCTCGATCACAACAGAGTCTGTTGAACAGACACATCATTTTAAATGTTGACTTGATTTCAATCAATTGTTCAAGAGAAATCAAACTTGATGCTTGGAATTGTTGGAATGTTCATTAAAATTCTTTTGTGAGAAGTATTATTTTGTTCGCTAGCTGTTTTTTTTCGGGTAGACTTGTTATTTGTTTCATTCAATCGACTTTCGATAGATAATTTGATTAAATAAATAACAGCAACAACAGATGTAATCTACAATAGAAATTGAGTTGGGCTTTCATGAATTGTATAAAATGGTAAATTTATGCATGAATTGATACGCTCCGATTGCAGGCGAAAATCAATTGTAAAACTGTACCATCATTGGCCACCGTAATCGTGTTAAATTTATGGCACCTTCATGCAGCTGACTTAAGCATTTCAGAGATGTTTATATAAATTCTAAAAAAAAACAAAAATTAAATCGCTCACACAAAACAACACACGATTGCTGCATTTAAATTCAAATGTTTCTTTTGTTTTCCTTGATGTTTTCTTGTTGTTATACATAAAAATTGATGATTATATTGCTTTTCCCAATAATGTGGCATACAAATGGGCAAAACTACAAACGCACCAACGATGGCGTGGTAACGTTGCAAAAGAGAGCGCACCTAAATCGTGAATTGCGTGCGCTTGAGTTTTTGTTGTTGTTGTTGTCTTTCTTCAATTTGTTGTTTGATGTTTTGCGAGTTGTTGGAGTTGTTCGTCGCCGTTCTTTTTTTTTTCCTTTTTTTACATGATTTTCGCTCTGCCGACGCAATGTTAATTCGATTGAGGTGTGTAATTGCATACGATGCGGTTTTATCAATACATATTATTGTGTTGCATTTGTGGTTTTATCAACAGTCTTCAATTGACTGGCCGCGCGAGTACATTTCAACTCATTCGAGTTGAGCTCTTCGAATTTTCAAATTACTCATCAAATCGATGTGATTTTTTTACATGATTTTTGTTGATGTTGTTGTATTTCGAAAAAATTTAATACTTTCACACAATCATTGTGAATGAGTGAAATGGTGTTAGACAAAATAAGCAATTAGCGTGTGTCAGCAAATGAATCAGATGCTTCAGAAATAAAGAGTCTGATGCAAATGTTGAATTAATTTTTTTTTTATTCTAATGAGTGAATGCAAAATAAATCCCGTTATTAAATCGACAAAAAATAAACATTGCGGGAAAAAAATGTCATCGACAAAATCGAAATCCACGATGCGACCACCGCAACCACCGAAACCGGTCAATTTAAATTTAAATCTAAAATTGAATCGTTTCGTTTATACAAAATATCGTGCAATGCTCGGTTCATACAATGACAAAGCCAATGAAATCATTCAATCACTGCCCACGAAAAAGTCCATTTTGCAGCAAATGGATCGCCGTCTGAGCCTAGTGAATATCAAAAAAACCTCGTAAGTATATTTGATCAGGTTGACCACCAACGTGCTACCAATAAATGTCACTTTTCGTGAAATGTGTTGAGAAAAATTGAATTAAAGGTGATAATCACCGACGGTGATTGGATGCTTTATCGGATGCGTTTATTAATATTGATTCCATTAGTTGGTAATAAATTGAGTAGAATCCCTATTTGGACTATTTGGATGCGATTTCAATGCCATTTTAGATTTGATCCAAAATCAATTGACGTCACTGTCACCATGTTCACCATCAAGCTAAAAACAGTTCATTAATTTAATTAAGCATGAATGAAATAGTGAACTTTTTTTTGCTAAATTCACCAAATTTAATGTAATTAATCAACTTACAAACTTCTGATGAGCTTGAACGATTTCATTTACTCAATGAAAAACCAAAATTCATGTACCGATGATCGCATCAATTGAGACACACGCGTCGAATGAACAAGGTCAAAATTATTTGTTGTTCGTTTTGTTTGAAAAACTAGCAAAGCAATCAAACTGAATTGCAACATTTCTCAATTCAATGCGAGCATTTATAGTGGCCGCCATTTCAGAACAGTGCCAACAGCGTTTGGTTCGTTCATTTTAATGGAGTGGCTACCAAAATCCAAAAATATCTTTTTTTTTCAAACACCAGAACAAACAACTGATTCCTTTTCCCTTTTGGCTTTCGTCTGAAAAGTGAGTGCCAGGATTTTGCGTAGAGAATCGCATCACAAGACACTCTGATTCACATAAATCTCTTAGCACCGATGCGACAACGCTCGAGCCTCAAATCAAAATATGAAATGGCATTTCAAAGAAAGAAATGAAAAAGAACTGAAAATAACGACCGAGACGAACGGCTTAAAGTGTTTTAAGTTTGAGTATAAATTTGATTTCGTTTTGTCGTGGGTTGACCAAAAGCCAAACAGTAACATGTGTATAACTGTGATGACTTGTGAAATGATTAGCATGAACGTGTGCGCCAATATTTTGTCGACCGAATTGAAAAACATCATAAATTCTCGTGTCATTTTATGATCTAAGAATGTAAACGGAGTGATCGCAACAATCAGGATGTTGGGTGTGGAGTGTAAGGTTGCGATTCAAAAACGAATTTGATGGTTATAAAAATCGTGTAAAAATTGATCGACAACATTTGAATGCAAGATCATTTTTTTTATCCGTATAATCGACCTTCAGAAAATGTTTGTTTTAAATTAAGATAGCAACTGATTGAGAAATGGAAAAGAACATGCAAATAGAGGATATGTGAAGTATTTCGTTTCTATGCGTGAAAGTCTTATAGTGCAATTAACGTCGGTTCAGGTGCTAGTGACGTTCATATTTCCGTTTTTATATAAATAGAAAATATTTCATAGTCAGATGCTATGTTATGTATAATCGATTGCCGATCGCTTTGAAAGTGGTAGTTTGGCTCATGTAACCTTGATGTTGTTTGTTGCTCATTCTATACTACGATATATTCTCATGTATGAGATTTATTGAGAGTATTCTTCGTACTCTCTTTGCCATACTTTCCCATTCTTATGCATAAAAAAAACACAAACACACGCACAATGCGGAAACGTCAATGGGCTCTCAAAAAACAAATGAGGACAAATTGGCAATACTCAGAGCAAATAAATTTTGCACATGTTGACGTGTACCGCTTTAGAATAAAAAACAGTCGAGACCCATTCAGAGCAATGAACCTATGAATTGTGTTTCAGGGATATTTTGACAATATAACTAAAACACAATGAATATTTTCGGCCACAAAATGCAAACGCTGCTGGGATTATTCACAATTCAACGCGAACATTTTACAATTTTTCATTTTAAATAATGAATATCGCCAAGTTTTGCATGCGAGTCCGCAATCAGTTATTTTTAACCGACATTAATAAATTCAGCGGGGAAAAAATCACACAAAAATACGGTGCCTTCACAGATCTGAATCACAATTCACGTAACTTGATGATCTTTTTCTCTTTCTATTTTTTTCTTCTTTTTTTTTAAAATTTACAAATGATTGCATCTGCGCACTCTCCGTTATGACTGTTCGTAAAACAAACACATCTCAACCGAAAATGAAATCAAATTTCGGGCACGTATGAACAACAAAATTGTGTTGACCGGTCATTAAAATTGTTGATTCAATTTCAAAGCTTTAATTATTTGAAATAATTAAATTTGCACAAAAAATGAATCCTAATTACGATATTTGCCAATTTATAAGAAAAATAATCCACAGATGAGACGAAGAAAACGTCTCACGGTCTACAACACACACAATTAAATTGCAACAATTTGGTATGCATTCTTTTAGCATAGCAAAAAAAAAAGAGAAAAAAAACGCGAAATGTAACGGCCATTTTTCACCTGTGACTCAATGAAATAAAAATAGAGCTTAAATTATTATGTGCATCATGCATTGTGCATGCCATGGCATTCTCGAGCCTCTGTAATTTGAAATACTATGGGATCGCACAACATACGGCATATCGTGTACGATGCGGTAGTTTATCGCAATTGAAATCATTGTTTAAATTCAATCATATGTGGTTCATTGTTCATGTTTGAAGTGCATCTAATTTTAATTTTCGGTTCTCTTTGATCGAATTTTCAGTTCGGCGCCACCTCCACCGCCAATGTTGAATGGCTCGATACCGCCACGGCGTCTACAGACACAGCCACAAGCGGAAATGCCATCATGCGTTCAAAATGCAATGATGACAAAGGACAAAAAGCCATTCACATATACACCGGGTGGAATTGATTTGAGCCAAATTAAATCGCCACGAATGGCACAACGGATTAGCCGAAATGCAAATATGGAAGGTGTTACAAATCAACCGAAACCGTCGCCATTAGCACAAGTAAGTCCATTGAATGTTATTTAAAGTATTTCCAATAATCGAATCCAAAATATAAAATTAGCAAAACAACAGAAATGCTGGTGCACCATCAGCACCGCCTCCACCACCTTCAGCACTTGGAATGCCTGTTCCAGTTTTTCCACAGGGTGCTCCACCTCCACCACCTGTACCCAAGCAACAGCAATTAAATGCACCAAAATCACCATCGATGGCTCGAAAATCACCGCAGCCACAATCATTTGAACCGCCACCATTTGGTTTCCGACCAGAGATTAAAATTCCACCAAATCCAATGGCCGCACTAAGAAAAGTGCCAGCACCAAAACCCAAGGAAGTCGATTGGAGCGAAGAATTTCGCAAAGAACGATCAAAAAGTCCGATGCCACCATCAATGGATGCAAACGAAACAACGAAACCAACTGAAACTCAATTACCTGAACCGGTGCGAGAATTTAATGTTCAACAAAATTCACCCGACAAAGTCGATTCACCCGTGCAATCGTTTATGTCGCGACCAATGCCACCGAAAGAAAATGAAAATTCATTCAGAGATCAAAATAATAACGTTTCGAACAATAATTATGGTGGCAATTTCAATCAGAATCCGAATTCACCACAGCAACGAGTTTTTAGCCCATTTGCTGCATCACCACAACCGAATTTACCGAAACCGTTGAGCCCAGTCAAGCTCAATCAATCACAGCCGGAAGAAAATTATCCGATTTATGTGAGAAATATGCGTGCAGCATCTGAAAAACCACCATCACCGCTGTATGAACCAAATCAATCGTCACCCGTTTCAACCTTTCAACGGCAAGCATCTTTGGAGCAAGCAAAAACTCCAATTTATACACGATCACCGCGTAATGTGTCTGCTTCACCACAGCCCAATCAGACAACATTTCAATCGAATTCAAACGATAATGAAAATTATCCGATCTATGTGAGATCGTTCCAAAGGCAACAACCGCCCGCATCATCGGGTGCACCGTTTTCATCAGCGGCACCACAACAGCAGAACACTCAGCAGCCACTATCGACAGCTGCGTCATCATTTGTGAACGATCCAGGCCGTCAATATTACCAACCAAATCGTGTCACAAGTCCACCATCCTCGCAAAGTGGCACAACCAATGGCGCACAAATGCCACCATGGATGCGACGAAGCAACAGCAAAGAAATTCCCGAATGGGCCACCAATGCCGATGATTACAATCGAACAAATGCACCACAATCAAACAATTTCACAAACAACGCAAATTATCCATCAAATAACACAACAACTCAATACGAAAGCGCCAATTCTAATACTGGAGCACAAAAAGTAGGTTTGATTTTGTTTATTTCATTTCTTTACGTCACTTCATTTTGTGTAATGATGGAAAATTGTCATTGGTTTCAGGAACGTGTTGTTCCAATTCAGTTTGAAAAATCGCCAATAAAAACTCCAGCATCGCCTGGATTCACGGCTCAACCATATGCAAGCACACCACCCCAATACAATCGAGTGCAACCACCACCGTTTGCACCGACTGGTAATGGTAAACTTCATTCTACAGTTTTAAACAAGGAAAATTTAAATCGCTTCAATGTCCCATTTACAGCTTCAAACTATGCAACAACATACAATGATCCGCATAGATTCGTTGACCAAGGCTACAACAACGTTCATAACTCCGAGATCAGCCAGCGTGTAATGTCACCAACACTGAAATCAAATGACGGCTCTCGTGTTATTCCGATCAAGCTAGAAGACGGACATCCATACTTAAGTGGGCCAGTGTCGCAATCACCACACGTCATTCAAAGGTAAACGCTAATTACACATTTTTACGCATTTGTTTTTTTTGTGCTCTTTTTTTTGGTTTATTTTGAACATTTCTACTGCGCGCACACTAATTTCACTTCGGGTGAGCACCAAAAATTTGCAATTCCGTTCATTCGTTCGGTCTAATTTTGAAATTGTTTCGGTTTTCGAGTGATGCCAGTTTTACCGAACAAAAAACGCACTGCAACATGTGCAACTTTGCACTCAATTACATAAAATCCATACAATATATTTATAGAATGAACACAATTTTGTTTGTTTTTGTACTTTGAGAGTCCAAAATACAATTTTTGTTTTTAAAAATTTTGATATGAAAACGACGCAAAAAAAAATATTTTGTTTTGTTTAGCGGCAATTATCGCATTATAATACATGACTGTCCTCTAGCAGCCGAGCTCCAATATAGAAAAAAGAGGCTCAGGTATCCCATTTCTCTTTTAAATTGTTAAATCTTTTTCTATTTCTTTTGCATTACTTTTTGCCGAATTTGTGATTAACGTCATTTTTTTCGTTCTCGTTTTAATTTAAGTTTCTTATTCAATCAAACATTTTCGAAAATAATCCGATGTTCTCAGTTCATTTTCCTATTACCGACAAAAAAAAAACATTTTATTGAATTTTATATCAATATTCAAGATTTATGGAAATCAAGCATCGAAATTCAAAGAGAAAAGAATCAATAAATTTACAGCTAACGGAGAATCCTCATATTGAAAATTCCAATTGGCCTGAAAATTGTGGTTGGACTTGATTTCTACTGCGATTATTTCAAATATTCGCAAAATATTAAAAATGTTTTCTCTTTTTTTGTTGTTATTTTTTCTCGTTTTTTTCTGTTTATCGAATCCAGGGGAAAACAGTATTACATAAACCCTAGCCAGCATTCATAATAAATATGTTGTAATCGTTGAAAGTTAATCAACTAAATATGAATATGAACCATTCTAACTTATGTTGATGAATAATAATGCGTTCATGGTTCATTATAAACATTGCATAATAAATTGGGCATAAAAATTGTAATAAATTTACGTTAATGATATTAAAAATGTGTACATTTTTTGTGTGTATTCAAATTCATTCAATTCGAAAAGAAATTTCATGAAATTTTGCACAATACACAATTTCTGATCAATCATCATAAAACCGATCCGGCTTCCTTGATATTCATTTATCGGCGACTAAGAGCTTTAAATCATATTACATCTAAATCATAGACATCAATGCCACAGAATGAAAGTGCTCATTTTTGTGTGTTTATATTTCATTGATACGAACGGTGACACAAATCACTTGTCGTCATATTCACTATTAATTCTTCATTGTGTGTGCTTAAATTGACCATTTCAAATAATTGTACCTCTCTTTTTCCAATAATAGAAGCAATCATTAGATTCATATTTTTGTTTCATAAATTCTTTCTTCTCATTTCTGCTATCTACACATGAATACCATAAAAACAAAATCCATCAAACCAAATCGTAAATGATGAATATGAAAACAGCGATGCTCGATCAACACCAAATCAATCGAAATCGTTCCGTGTGTTGCAACAAATTACTGACACCATGAAAACGGATCCACAAGAAAGTGTTGCGCTTGGGAAACCGGCTGAATTACATCAACCACACTACTCACGTCCACTCGGACCAAACGATATGAATGAACATCAACTGCGCAAAATGAAATTGAACGACAGTAAGTAGACTTTAATGTTTTCATTTCATATTTTGTGTGTCGATTTAGGTTTTCATCACTTTTGGTTTTGTTTTCCAGATGTATCGAAGAATCATACATATGAATGTAAGTCATTAATTTCTCTAATATGTCAATAAAATTGATTTGTGTTTAAATTTTAACACATTTTCCAATTGGACATTTTCATATGATTTGATGAAAAATTTATTTGTTCATTACAATTAGCTCGATTCCAACAACAATTCCCCGATTGGGTGCCAGTTAAACCACACAGTGTTCTACACTCGGTGATGAGACCAGATAACGACGGTAGGTGAATCCATAGTTTAAATATTAAACCCTGTACATAGAACAAACAAAAAAAGACTTAAACTTATTAAAATAGCTGTTTAGAATCATTCCAAAGCCAAGACGCAACTACTAAATTTATTGAAAAAAAAAAGATTTTCTTTAAAAAAAAAATGAATTGGATGTGTAAATATGTTAAAACAAAAACAATTCGAAAATTCCCAAAATTAAAAGCAATTTCTTAATGCTCATTTTAATGTTCCTTTGCTCAATACAAATTGCTTGAATTTTAAATTTAAGAACAAACAAAATCTGTTTCCTATCTAAACTCAATTAACCCATTCCCCTGTTTTTCATTATTATTATTTTAATTTAATGAAAAAAAAATACGCACACACACACACACACGTGATATGCACAGTTAAACACATACAAAATCTCAGTCTTGATAAGTGTACGACATTTGTTGCGCTATTTAAAAAGAAATGAAACTTATTTAGTAAGAATTGACAGATTGAAATAGGGCACAATTTTAGGCTTTGGAAAAACTTGTGTTGAAGGATTTTGTGCATATAAATTTCTCTTGGACATCCTCTCAAAATGTAGCAAAAATCACATGATACCCAAAGGTTTTTGGCCATCATTCGATGCATCAGTGATTGAAATTATACATACATAAGAAAATTGGGTACACACAACAGCACCAAACTCACATCCATTCATTCACGAGCTATATCATAGTATCAGTACTTGATGTTAGTTGTCAGATGTCAAATTTATCACAATTCCAAATTTTATCTGTAACCACATATAAACAATTCGATTAGATTCTCATTTTGTTGGCATTTTTTGCATAAATTACATTTTTTCAATAAATTGGCAAATAATTCTATCTCTAAATTGATCATAGACAAAACCAAACCAAAAAAAAACCACAACAACAACAATGTTAAAATTCATGAATAACATTTATCTCTCTCACATTTATGTTATTTTTGTAGCTGATGTCCAAGTTCTAGACACTGACCAAAATGATTATTTGAACTCAATTTCTCATTTAAATAACCCATATTCTGAAACACCATATTCGGTGTCAATGCCATCTGATCCATCATTGTTTAGTGAATGCGATGATTCGATTCACACGGTTGAAGCTGTCCCATTAAAAAGGCGTCAAAATTATGAAACACACCGTTCGAATTCAGTTAATGAAACTGAACCACGAAGCAGACCATTATCAGCTTATTCTGATTTGGTGACTGTGCCAAGAATTGTAATTACACCAACACCAGAAGACAATGAACATCGCCGTGCCAGTTGGGCATGTTATGATGATTCAAGTAAAAAAACAAATGAACAATTTGAAACATTTGAAATGCTCTCATCAAAACTCAGCCAAATGTATTCGACAAATCATAGTCTCGATAAAAATACTGATGACCAATTTAATGATGAATCAAAAATCGAAAAAACCACAACAAACGGCGCCGCTCACATGACAAATGGAAAATTTCTAGCTCATAGTCAAGAATTGGATAGTTCACAGTCCGAAAGTGATTCAGACAGTGAAAGTGTTTCAGAGACCAGTTCATCCAGTTCGAATTCGGAGAAACCAAGTGAAAATTATGAGGATTATAAGCGTCAACGCAACGATAGTTTGTACGAAATTGAAGATATTAGAGACTCAGAGATGCATTCAGACGATGAGAGTGCTGATATCATTGAATTTATCATTGAAAATGGTGATCGTATGTCAAACTGTGATACAGTCGAATACAATGATCATTTGAGTGTGATCTTTGAAGAAGATGAGCATTCGCAAAAAAGACGTCAGAAATTTGATAGCATTTGCTCAAGCAATTCGTCTGCAACATTGGCTAATGATGATAACAACAGCAAGCATTTCGATAGTGATGACGAGAGCAGCAGTACAGTGGAAAGTGAACATGAGAAAAGTGACGATTCAGAGACGACCGATAATGAGGATGATCAAAGTACATCGGTCACAGTTCGCTTGCCATTGCGTTTATCGTTCAGTCGATCGTCGAACGATGAAGAAATTACGACAGTTTTGGTTGGCAAAAGTGAAATTCAAATCGATGAAAATGTTTCACCGAGCAAAACAATCGCTCAAGATGATTCTTCGCCTGATGTCAGTGTATCATTCTGCTTACGTCCAAGAAGCCGCCCAGTTTCTATTGCATTAAGTGAACAAACTTCAATTGAAACGTCTGACAATAGAAGTTTTGATAACGATGATGATTCCGAGGTTTCGGTATCTGTTTCATTGCCACTAAGAAACAGAACAGTAAGTCCAGCACCATTGTGCAGACCAATATTCACACGACAGCAAACACTGAGTCCGGTACCTCATCGTCGTGATGAGTTTGAGTATAAAGTTTGGAATCGTGATTTTAGTGTGGAACGTGACTCGTCTATTGCGAAGTCAATTCAACCACAACCAAATCATTCGAATGACGTTGAAGGCAACGAAATTATGTCGTTCCGTGATCGAATCGCAGCATTCGAGTCCATTTCGGCGAACAAAAAAGACGAATTACGTCGACAAAATGCTTGCACATCTTTTGATGAGTCAACTGAAGAGGAGGATATTCAATTCAATCAGCATAGCACTCGATTTAATCAGCATGAGTACACAAATCAATACCAAACTGAAGAATTTTTAGACCATTGTGATAACAATGCTAATACATATGAAACCAAATCAAATTACGAATCATTTATTACAACGCAATGTACAGTCAATATGCAAACAGAATCAAATCCTGAATATATTGAACCACAGATACATTTTGAAACTAAACAAATCGAACACGAAAGTGAAGAAAGTGATGAAAATGAAGATCCAGAACAAGATTTCAAGGCCAATCAATCAGTTCAACAAAAGATTGCGGCTTTCGAACAACCATCTGCAAATCAGTCAACAAAGATTGATGCACGCAAAGAAATAACCATGGCACGTGAAATGAGCAATCAAGAGAGCATTGGTGATAGATTCTTCGCTAAAGTTGCCGAGTCTCAGCCTGGTGCACAACTGGAGATAATGCCTCAGCTTCAATTACAGTCACAAAGCGTTGATATCGATGCCAAACCATCAACGGAAATGCCAATTAATAACATGAGAACCGCCAATTATATGCAACGTTTGACCGGTGAAGAATTTGAATTAGAAGAAACTGATTCAGGCGTTGATATACATCGTCGCGTCTCTGAAGATTTTGATACCGAATCTGAATGTTATTCCGAACTAAGAAAGCTAACACGATATGAACGGGCTGCAACACATTCACGTCTTTTTAGAATACTTCAAGAATACGAAAATGAAACAACCGATACGGAAAAGCCCAAAGAAGAGGACATAATGCCATTGAGTCGGCCAAAGAAAATTGTACACAATGTATCAATAACGCGAAAACAAAATCCAGAGCTTGTCAAACAAGCCGAAACAATGGCTGAACGCCGTGAACGTTTGCATTTGAATTACAATAGCTCAAGCATTGATACAGATAATCCATCGTCGTCAGCATCACCATCATGCACATCGCCCACACCATCGGTCAATGAAAAACTCATTGACGAATTGGTGCATAGTGTTTTGCAACAAACAAAACGTCGCAATTTACGAAATATTCCAGTTGAGAAGATTCAAGCTGCTGCACGGCGTGCACTGATACAGCAACACGATGAAAATGATTCCTGTGATACGTTTAGTTCGTTTGATTCAACGCCAGCCATAACGCCGCATGAATTTCACGATGATTATTATGACAGTGATCCGGATCGGCATATGGATATATTGCCATCAAAAGCATTTAAACATTTGCAAGAGCAATCAACAAATGGCCGAAGAAATAAAGTATGGGCGGCTCGATGCCCACGTGTGCTCAGCTCCAAAACCGTAAACAGTGATTTAAGTCGAGTCACCGAAACAAGAGAATCGCAATCGCCTGAACGCGACCATCAATATGCATACCCTTATTAATTTCCCTTTCCATAAATCACAATCCAAAATTCCTATTCCCCAATTCCCCCACAAGTTGAGTTCAAAAATCGTTCAGTGTCCAATGTGTGGCATGCAAATACATGCAAATCATTCGCAATGCCTGCCATCAACTCAACCAATCACTCGACTCGCCACAAATCATACACGCACACACACAAAATGACCAAATCAAAAATCCATTGCAAAGCAAACCTTTCTCATTCGTATGAATAAGTTAAGCGATTTGCCAAAGCAACCACAAAAAAAAAACCGAATGCATTTGTTTTTCTACTTTCAACAACATGAAGCGTTCAATAGAGAACGATTTACATTTATTGATCGGCTGTTTGTTTCTTCATATTGAATTTATTGATAATACCGATTTAAAGCTAAGCAAAACATCTCCACACACACATACACAAGAAACAAGAAACAAAAACACCAAGGTATTTGAAATAGAACACACTCGTTTATTGTTGTTGTTTTCACTTTCACACTGGCCAATTGAATTTCAATTTTTCTTTTTGTTTTCATTTTTTTTTTCCTTTTTTGATTTTTTTTTTCTTGTAACTTTTTATGATTTTTTTTGTGGGTTTTACGAACTTCGAACAATTTTAGTTGTTTTTTTTGGAAATTTTTCTTTTTTCGTTTTTTTTTTACATCTATGTTGGTGTTGATTTTGTTGTCGTAGATAAAATCAGTATTTCGTATTCGAATTTTTACGATTTAAATCATGTCGAATTTTTTTTTGTTTCCGTACGCCATTTGATTGTGTGATTACGTCGAAAAATGGATCGAGCTTTCATTGCAAGAAACAATTAGAAAAAAAAATTATTACGTTATTTCACCTGGCAAATTTTTTTTTGCTACTAACCATCACCACACATATTTGTTACTGCATTTTATTCTTCGATTGTGAAGGGAACAATTTTATTTCCACGTTTTGCCTTCTAGCTTTTCATTTTCATATTGAAAGTCTAAGACAAAGACAATAAGATCGATTTCATTGGTTTTTCAAAGCAACAAATTCATATTTTCAGTATTTCACAAAATTCTATTCACTGTATCAGTAGTTTAACGTAAATTTCATCAAAATTTTCTTGACTATAACCACAAATTGAACGCATGGTCATTATTAGATTACCATTTGTTCAACAATTGTTTGCAGCTGCCATAACTGTATTTAAATTTTGCAAGTGATTTTCTATAATGGGCGCATTTCAATTCGTTGATCTAAATAAATGTTGGAGTCTCACGAAGATTTATGATTTTGTGACGAAATATACTGGAATTTCATCTCAAATCGGTTAAGGGAGATGACGAATACCAAACTTTGTTTTCTAAGTTGAATGAATGAAATTTCATATTCATTTTGGTTTTTGTTTTTTTTTTTAAACTATCGGTATCAAAATCTGTTAAAATTGTCATTATTTTGTTAAAATTGTTATTGAAATCGGTTTGTGACAGTTAATTGGAGCAAATGTGGAAGAGCGTGTTCGTATGAGTGCACACACATTTAAACCATGCACAACCATTCGCAGGCATTCGTGAATATGAGGCGAGTATGAGTATTCATCTTGTACGTGAGAGATAAATTCCACAAAGTTGAGAAGAAATTCCAATAAATTTCGTTTTTAAATGCGTTACTGAGAAGAAAACAATGCCCATTATTGAATGTCACTCCGTAGATGAAAATTAGCAGAAATCTTGGGAGGAAACTCCACCTTTGGCTGAGTTTGTGTAAAAATTCAATAAAAACAACGTACCAAAATTTTACGCTATGCAATTTGATTGGATTTTAAATCAAGAAAAATCTAATGCATAATTATCATTCAACACAAGTATCGTGAATCCAAGAGATCTTGTAAACAATGATCAAACTGTATTTCGATTGCGCGACAGTTTTTTCGAAATCTAACCAATAATTTATCGCTCGTGTTTATAAAATAAAAAAAGAGAACAAAAAATGTCGAAATTTCGAAAAAAGGTGAAGTTTTCGTCTGAAAGATCTGAATTTAACACATTTAATCTTAAAATCATCCACAACTATTCAACTTAGTTTTTTGCATGCCACATTGCTTCTGTTTGGAGCTTTTATCCAATAAATCAATCATTTGTTCCATTATTTTTCTTTTGTGGTTTTTCACGTAGATTCGAACACAAATGACTCATATTCAACCAAATTGTACCATTCATTGATCGCTTTTATTTTTATATTTTCAGGACCTGGGTACACTGATTTGTAACTTTTTCTCATGCCATAGAAATATGTTGCAAACTGATTTCAAGGAAATTGAAATAAACAAAAAAAAAATGTTTCTTTTTTATTTTATAACATTTAAAGAAAACACTCACTAAAAAGCAACAGATTTATAAAAAGCTTCTTGTTATGCAATATTATTTTTCGTTTATCTCTTTAATTAAAAACAACAACAACAACAACAACAAAATAATTGCATTCTCCTGCAAATAAAATGTGTAAATTGAAATAACAATTCGTAAATAAACAAAATGTTGGAATAAACGCTCTGATTTTGTGTTTGGCTAAGATTTGAAATAAATAGACAGTGGTTTTTTTACTCTTTTTTTTTGTTTAGAATCTCCTTTATTTATTCAATTGCTCGTTGAAAATGCAAAGGTTGGTATACGATCTAATTGACTTAATCTAAGTTATGCGCCGAAATAGATTTTCCGTTGTGGGGCGTGTTTGTCAAATTGACATTTAGATTTTAAAGAAGAAAGAACTGAATAAATATAGATCCCGATGAAATCGTTTATTTGTTTTGTTTTTTTTTTTTCGAAAAAATGCTGTTCACTATGAACCGAATGCGGTTTAAAATGAAAACGGTTTGTATTAATGAGTGTATGTTTTGTTTTGTTTTCCAAAGAATTGAATGCGCCATTGATTCTATTTCTGAGAAAATCCTTTCGTTTGATTGTTTTCTTAATTTTTTTTTCTTTTAATTCGAAGTGATTTTGTTCGAATGGGTTTTAATTTTAAATGTATCACTGAAATATGATGAGAAATAGCTCTAGCTTTGATCCATCGAATTATCCAGTATCAACGATGAATTCGCAACGCCAGAGTTCAAGGCATTTAATGAATCTTTTTGCACTGCTTGATACACCGTTTGTAAGTCGGGTGTATTTTGAATGTACTTCAAGAAATCAGCCATTTGAGCATTTTTATCTGAATGAAAAAAAAAGAGAAATGAATTCAGAATGATTAGAGTTTCAATCTAAAAATAAAGTCTGTCGTAATTGTTTGAATGCAGCCAACATAAATGTCTTACCAGCTTTCGGAATTGCCGCCAACGCAGATAATGCTCGAAGAGCCGATCGTTTCAGTTCATCTTGTTTTTCGTATTCTTGTTTCACTGCATTTGCTTTAACTTTCATTGTGCAAGTCATTCGAAGAGGTTCAACGAATAGATCGAGTTCTGAAAAGCGAAGAAAAACCAAATTTAGAAACAATCTACTGACTGTTCAACAAAATGCTTCGCGAAATAATTTTCATGTGACATACTTTGAAGAACCGGATTTGGGCACAGCGATGCAAGACGAGCCGTCATCAAGTACGACAACATTTTGATATCATAATGATCTTTTAAGCCAGCTTGAACATGTTCCAAAAATTGATTGATATCGACACGATCAAGACCTTGATCGATCAATGTGTACATGCATTCAAATGCGGCTTTTCGAATGTCCAAACCATCATCAACTGTGTGCTTGAATGGACCCATTTCAACTTCACGAATCAGTTCTGGTTTAACCTTTGTTTCTTCATACAAATGCGGCAAAAGTGTTGGCAATAGATCACGCACTAGGCTTGGTTTATTGTGAACAGCCGAATTAAATGCAACCAAGGCAACACGACGCACCGATGGCTCGGGATCGGTCAATGTGCACAAGAACTGTCCAATACATTGTCGCAACAGTACATCGATCGGTTGTGGTTGATCCGAAATGGTGAATTTAATAGCCGAAACTACCGCCGTTTTCATAAGTGGACTGCCATTGGCGAGCGCTGCTTGCAAGTGTGGCAATAATTCTTCAGGTTTCACCAGCACCAGTTTTCCCAAACATTCGGCCACAACATTTCGTGCACCCTCTTCGGAGCATTCACAGTGATTAAACAATTGTTTCCAAATCCCTGGCACCGATGGCAACAATTTCTGTAGACCATTTGGTGTTTGTGACAACGAATTAATTAACTCTTTCAGTGAGTGCAACAATAAATATTGTCGTTTTGGTTGCGCCTCAATTTCATTCAAAATGTACGGTAGATAATATTCTAAATTGCCCACACTAACCGCACCCAGTGCATGTGATGCAGAACCTTTAATTTCTTCGGATGTTGAACTAAAGCAACTGATTATCAACTGTGGCAGTGCTTCGATCATAGACAGATTGCTAGAAAAATTACAACAGAAACCAATCAAAATAAGCAATTCAGCCAAACACATTTAAAATGAATGCAAACTATTAACTCACAAGTGACGACCAATTTCTCCGATTGTGAGCAAACAAAAAACGATTTGTGCGTCGTTACGTCTTTTCTGAATATCAGCAAGCAATTCATTTGCCAATGGGATTGCCTCACTTTGAACTTGAAGTGTTAAAGCTGCCACACATTTTGCAATCGAATGGAAAGCCTGAAATCAAAAATTGAAATTGAATTAGAATGTGTCTGGAAAATGGGAATTAAAAATGAAAATAAATACACGAACATGTTTGTGAAGCTGTTGATTTGCTTGAGTGGTATTGGTGACAATTGAACGCAGCATGTCCAACAGTTGACGATATTCCAAACCAGGTAATTGAGCTTGTACAAGAGCTTGAAATAAGTCCAACATGCAATTGAGAGCGGTGCCTTGCAACAATGGAGACCGAACTAAATTCAACACTTCTGGCATCACCCGATATGTGTCAAGCAATGCTTGGCTTTGGAAACGAGCTGTCGATGTAATCAAAACCAATGATTGTTGTGCAACATGTAAATCGGCCTCGCTAATAAGTGGTGGAACTTCAGCAATTGCATCACGCAGCAAATTGGAATTTAAGCATGGATGATAGTTGTTCACCAGTGTGTCAAGCAACCACAGTGAATTGAGCTTCAATGCACGTTGATTTTTACGCAAAAATGAACCCAACAATTGTACAGTTTCTGGCTAAAATTATCGAATGATTTTGATTAGATTAAAACCATTCCGGTTTGGGATATTGATGATGAATCATTGCGAACATACCAAAATTGGGACCAAGTTAACACGAAGCGGTGAACCGGCAATCATGATCAATGCTTTGACTGCACTCAAACGTGTCACTTCATTGCGCAAACGTTCCAAAAATATCGGTAGACAAATTTCCAGTTCAGTACTCAAAACATCACCTAAATTCGAAATAATTTGCCCCATACAAATGATGGCTCGTTCCTTAACTTCTTGATCCACCTCTTGTGATTTCAGCTTTTGTAGTGTGCATTCGTAAATTTGACCCACGAATGGTGTGAATTCTGGTGCGAGGCCAGCATCTAAAAAAGGGGGCGTTATCAAGTTAAATTGTCATGTGATTGTGTCGATCAAAGAGACTGCTTGAGTTGAGTCAGGAAATTAAAAACAAACATACTTTGTTCGATTGGTCGCATGACTTTGACCATATGCTGCAAAACGAGTAATGCTTCGGTTGCAATTTTATAGAATGGATCAAACACTGAATTGACAATTAGCGGCACCAATGTTGAAATATGTGGATGAAATACGGCTGGATTGTGTGTGGTTAGCATACAGCAAAGGAAACTTAATGCATCGATTTTCATGTTTGATGTTGAATTTTTATCGCTCAACGAATGTTGAATGCCGGGCATCAATTGATTAAAATTATTGGTGAATGCACCGGGCATAACATTCAATAGTTCACGCAGCAACAAGAAGCAATCTTGTCGTGTTTTGATGGATTTTTCACGCATCAACGGTTGAATATGTCGAACGATATGTGGGACCTGTTCTTGAAGCAATTGGATGGGTCCAGACACCTGTTCCATAGCATCTGGATTTGCAAGATCGTCGGTTGGTCGGGTGATGCGCAACAGAGCGATGTATGCATGGAAAATGTCCGATTTTACATTTTCCTCGCGCTCCTTGAAACGAGCGATGAGAGCTGGTGACAAAGCTTTGTAAAAGTCTTCAACGAGATCGGGACGAGTTGAAATGACCGCCTCCAAGCATTTGGCAGCCGAACGACGCACTTTCCAACTCATGTCATCGTCATCGCTGTACTCTTCACTGTCAATGTCCTCATCATCTTCGGTATCCATAAAACTAGCTGCAGCAGCATCATCAGCTTCGTAATTGTAATTTGGATCGTATGTGATATAATTCAACGATAAATCAACAATCTAAAAATTCGATTCGTTGAAAATTCAAAGCAAATTAATATTGATTTTGAACTTAGTATGACAAATGATTAAAATATTCACCGGTTTGATATGTGGAGTGATGGCCTCTGGGCATCGCTGCACAAACGATTCACATGCTTGATTGCAAAATTCGCGCAATTCATCATCATCTTCTTGGCTAAATTCATTGATCAGCACCATTATACGATCGATGTAGCCGCATAGTCGATGTCCAGCATGGCGACTGCAAACCAAATTAAGAAAATGCATCATTTTTGTGTGTTTGTTAAAACCTAACCTAACTTCTTTGTGTCATTTGTATGCATCACTCACCAAATCGATGCCAAACATTGAATGTGAGTACGAATTAAATTCCAATTTTGGCGTGCCTCGAGACCTTGTAGTAAATGTGCAATGACTTTGTCATAGACATTTGTGTTGCAGCTGGTAAGCAAGTGTGACAATGCGCCGATAGTGCGTTTTCGTACGGCTGGTCGCTGTGATGATAATTGCGGAAGTAATGCTTTCAGTATTGTCTCATGAAATGGAATCAATAAATCACCGAAGCGTGATAACAAATCCGATAAAATGTCCAATGCCTCCAATTGCACCGAAACATCTTCTTTTTCGATGGCCGCACTCAATTTGCCCGTAATACGTTGGCACACATTCGGCGCCAATGAGTTTGGTGTTTGCGGTAATTCCGATATGACCGTTTTTAAACCAATGCTCGATATATCACGTAGCTGTTCATTATTCGACACCATATTGTCACACAACGAATCGACAATCGTTTCAACTTGATTCTCTTTCACTTTGTTGACCAACGGACCCAAACATTTGACGGCCAAATTCTGTACTTCACCATTTTTATCTTCCAATAAATGCAATACCATGCGAACCACCTTACGTTCCGATTCATCATCCAATTTAATGCTGTCTTTTTGCAATTCCGTCATTAAATCATTTGTGGCCATAAATCGAAAGTCTTTGTCATTCGATGTCATCTACATAGATTTTTTAAAATTGTTTGTTGTTGTTGCATGGGAGCGAAAAAAAATAAAAATTCCACCGAGAAAAGAAATATAAATCGCAATCAGAAATGGTGTGAATCATTTTGTTAAACGTCATTGTTGAAATTCAGAGATAAAATAAATATTCAATAATGTAGAAATCATCATTTTCTGAATTTCAACGAAACAAAAAATATCAGCAATATACATTTTTATCACTGTCCATTATATTTATTGCGACAAAAAAAAGTGAATTTTATTTTACCTTCTCCAGAAGATTGGTGATTACATGAAAATGAGCCATTTTCGATGATTTTTTTTTTCGATATTCACGCAAACAATTTTTAATAAACTATCTTCAAAAAAAAAACTAATGGATTAAAAACCGTTGTTATATAGAATTTCACAATTTTGCAATTTTCTCTAGTGCTTGTTTATCTGCTAAATAAAACAAAATGAAAATGAGTTGTTTTTTTTTTCTTTTATTTCGTTAAATTTTCGTATGCTACGCAAATGGCGTTATTTGCTCCGGCTTTACAGTCGCGCTTGTATTTGTATGTATGCTGACCGCACATAATATCGAATGGAAACTTCAAATAAGAAATTTTCGTTCAGTCATTGTCTCTCCGGCAACACACACTGCACTTGGTTAATGTCAATTTGAGTGCGTCCAATGCTCACCCTCATACACACACAGTGAATGCGGTTAATGATTTTGTGGGAACTTTGAAAAAAAATATCGAATGCTATGTATTTTTTGGATACTTTCTCACATTTGCTTTTTTCATAGGTTTTTTTATAGAATTTAAAAATGATCAAATTTGACGAAAAAACAACCTAAAATAATGTAGAATATCAAAATAGATTTAGCGTTTATTACCAAAGCATGTTAACACAATATATCGCTACTATAGTATGTATAGAGATATTACAACGACATTGTGAAAAAGACCGCAATCATTTCCAAATGTCATTTATTATTTGATTTGATTTTTGATTTTAATATCAATATTTCGGTAGGATTTTCTGAAACCGACAACCATTTGAGCAATTTTTACTCCAGACAAATCTAAATATGCTATGTTTTGTGATAGAAATAAACTTCAGAAAATGCAAAATAATATAAATCGGAGCACCAGTTTTTAAATTATTCATATAAACTGGACTTAGACACCCATTAACAGATTCTACTACTAAATGCTATCCATATAAATAACTTAAAGCCCCTTTGTAGAATGGAGTCAATTTAAAAATACACATTCAACAGTTTATTGCAATCATTTTACTCATTATTTTCATTGCAATTTTTAATTTTCTTCCAAATCTTTTGAATTGCAATAAATTCAGCGCATTTATCACAAATGACCGAACCATTCGATTTTAAATTATGACCACCTTTGTCATGGCATACAATATGCACGAGTCGTAAATTTTGCATTGTAAATAATTCCAAAAAATACTTAATAATCGATAACATTTTAGCTGGACGCTTGTGTTTTTTGCACTTTGCATTGTCAATTACAATTTCATGTATATCGCTTAAAATTTTTGGAATAACTGTGCGTGAGATTTCAATTTGATGATCTAAATTCCACATTTGAAATATTATCACATTTTCTCGGCTTGCATACGGATTTATTGTGTGATTTTCATATTGACACCGATCATCATTCCAAATGCCATGACATTGAAAATCACCATGTTCATTGCACAGCGAAACATAATACTTCATTTTCAACGATGTATCACTGATAATGTTACGTATGGCCGCGACTTTGGCTTTCTTTCTTGGTGGTGCTTTTGTTCCGTCAACATTATCCGGGTTTTGCATTTCCATCACAAGCCGATGCCGATTTGTCCACTTTCGATTAAACAACGCACTAAAATAATCAACACCAATTAAAAAATATTGGAAAATTTCAAGCATTTCATCGAGCAAACGATGTGCATCGGCATTGGTTCGATAAATGGATGATTTTTGTATATCTTCTTTGGCTTTGTAAAAATATCCCCGAATTCGATCTTGAGATCGTCGTGCCATTACATCCTCTTTGGTTGTTAACGTTGCAGGAACCCCTTCAAACCATTCAGCATGCTCTTTTCGTTCACTTGCTCGTGTCTTTTCAATCGTTTCTTTGGCTGTTGTTCGATATTCACCAACAAATCTATCGAATTCACTTCGATTTTCAGTGATAAAATTTCGTATTGCATCGGCCGTATTGAATGTATTCCCATGAACATTTCGAATGGCCTCATACATCAGCTGGAAATCTAAAATTATACAAAATATCCTTCCTCAAGGTTCATTCCACATATATCTAATTTGACCGTGAATTTGTACTGACCCGTTTTCACTTGAGTGTCAGCTGTTGCAATCACAAACAATGTTTGCGGTTCAATTGTATCAAAATAAGCTTCTTCTTGAATTTCTGTTCCATCTTTTGCTAAATACACACGACAATTATCAATCTGTAAATAGAAATTCAATTAAAAAAAAATTAGTGGAATTCACTTGATTCAAAACAACATTTCACTTTCACCTTCAATTTGGCAGACGCTTTGTCCTTCAACATTTTCAGTGAGTCGGCTGCAATCCCATACTTTTGCTTTCGATCAACTGTCGTAATTTTGTAGCCTTTTAATGGTTTTTTAGTACCACCAAATAAACCAAACATTTTTGTTGGGTTTTCGGAAAATTCAAACACGTGCACGTCTAAAATGAAACTTTACTTATTTTGATATGTCGAGTGCGTTTGAGCTGATCACAACTCTATTGTTTACATTCGCCAAGCGTTTGAATGGCAATTCATTGACAAACGTCAAAACACTGTGCTTTTTTTTTGCAATGTGGTTAACCTTGAACTTACACTCACAACCACCGAATCGGTAAATGAATGTAATGATTTGTTTTTCAGTTAAAATCCAATCAGATTGTCCTATTTCCATGGAATTTGATTGCTTCAGCCCATAAATTATCAGAATAAATATACGATAAAATGTCTCATTGAATGTTTGAATTAAGTGTTCGCCATTTTTGGAAAATTGAATCAATGTAACAATTCCGATTCAGCATATAAAAAAAGAGCATCTAATTGAAAGACGGCTTGATGCGGTATGTAACTGTGTGCTAACTTCACACCAATTGCATATTACATTGACAAGTGAATGAGGTACACGAACACTGTCAATATCATCTGTGTGAGCCTGTCCGTGTACTCGGTGCGTGTGTGTGTGTGCGTGTGTTAGCTCAATATTTGTTGAGCACTGAGACCTCTACATGCATATTGGATGTGCAAGTTTTCAGTTCGCACATTGTAAATTGTTCTCGAGTGTGATGTTGTTTTCATTGCGCGAACGAAAAAGAAAAGACAATTGAATTGCGAAATATCTGTCGATGGCAAAGTTTTGGTGCGTAGTTTGTTGTGTTAGTTAAAAAGAGCCGTGTTAACGCATTTATCGCACATAATTACGTTGACTTTAATTCATAACAAAGTGATAGGACAGATTTATAGCTATCGTAAAGCCGAGACTATTTTTATACACGCTCGGCTAATGTATGTGTCTCGCTTTCGTTCTATCTTACTTGTTTGTTTCATTCTACGGCCAAAGCAAAATATTTGTTGATATAACAAAAATGTGGTTTATTTACACAAATAGTCAAATGGTCTCGTGTGCACACCAAACGAAATCAATAACATTTAATCAAACATATGCTTAAAGTAAACCAAATTAAAGACGCCCGACCAACAACAACAACAACAATTTAACCAAAAAGATGAATGACTTCGGCATACGGATTTTCAAATGAAAGCGGAAATGTGTGCGCTCAGATAATTAGTTTCCTCTATCGTTTGTTCACTTATTTATTTGATGTTCAATTTATGCCAATGAATCAACACATGTTTAGAAAACAAATTGAAACACATTTGAATTCCAATGACCACAACTTTTAACGGACGGACACACACACGGCGAATAAGGCCCAAAATTGTTTTAAAACATATGTAGAGAAGATGTCGAGTAAATTAAAAATTAAAATTGATGTTATTCTAAATCAATTGCCCTTGAACAAATGCTCTTTTTGTATGGCTTCGGTTTTTGCTATACAATAAATTCAATTAAACATGGAGACGTTTGTCATTGTCAGCCGTCGTCTGCGACAATAATTGAATTATTTTATACGAAGACGACACCAACAACGAAACTGATAGAATAAAACAAAAAAAACAAAAACATTTATAAAATGAAACAATTTACATGAGCTGAAATACAATCAATTCAGTATGTGCTGTTCCTAATGCAATGACTCAATTAGTTTAAGTGAAGTAAATAAATACGTTTCCATCTTTCCATGTGTGTACAGAACACGCAAATACCATGTTATTTGCATTCATGAGTTTCCAGACACACAGGGAAGTATAATCAGAGATTTCATAGGAATATACATCGATTGGATTTTGTTTCGAATCCACCGTCAAGAGGCATGAAACGTCACAGTGAAGTACCAGCAATAGCAGCAACAACAACAACGACGAGAACGGCAGTGGCAGTCAAAGCACCAGCAATAAGAAAGAAAGAAATGAGCAGTAACAAGCAAAAATGAACTGTAATTTTGAAATACGCGAATGGCATAGCAGTAGGTTTCTAACCGCTGTAATAGATGTTTTGGTATGAGTGTAGCGTTGAATGCTGTCCGATTCATTGCTCTTCATGAACACAAAATAAAAGCGGTGAGAGCGTGATTTGTTGAAACGCTTCAGTTTTCCGTCAATTTTAAGCTTAGAATTGGACTGTGTGTGTGTGTGTGCGTGTTTTTTTTTTCAACCATAAATTATCGAGCCATCAAATTACAAGGAGACACATGAAATCGTGATATCTCAATAACATTGAAATAAATGTACGTAACATCAATTGCAAACAAATTGTTTTGTGCTCCAGTTTTACATTCCAAAATATTCATTGTGGTGTGGTGTGTGCAAATAACATTTCATTTTGACATGATGTGATGTGCCGGTTTGATAGAGAGAGCACAAAAGATAGAATGACAATTCAGTTATAATTCACAGCTTACAGAGAAAAGATGTGATGTATATTATAAAACACCATAGAAAGATGTGAGATATGAAACAATCCAAACAGAGCTTATGATTGCTATATTCGATTTTGTTGTTGGTTGTTTGTGATAATTGAATGTGACTTTAAAATTATAATTCCGAAAAACAGAAAAATGACACGATGAGTGTAAGACCGAATTTCAATTGGAACGTTGGCGTTGAACTGTAGCATAGAGTTTAAAATATAAAAAAAAGGTGTAAACGTGAAATTTCTAGCCCACACTATACATACGGTTATACGGTATTTGTGGTTTTCGTTTCGGCTGGTTGACACTGCGCGGTGGCACTCTCTTCCTATTGTTTTTTTTTTCATTGCACAAAGTGCTCAGTTTCCAGGAAATAACATGCATTGTGTTCAATCGGTATGGAAATGCGAGAGTTTGATATGAGTGATTCGGAAACAGAATTCTTATTGAATCCAGACCGAGATAATCGTCACAGCAATGGCAATGTTACGTCAATCGCTGTACATCAATTCCCTCGAAATCGACGTAAACGTGTCAGAAAGCTGGGTACAATTTTACGCTTTATGTGCGGGTAAGTGTTTGGATTGTTGGATTGAATTTAAGTTGTTGTTTGCAAGCGAAAATAAAATACAATCGATTCAATTGATGGAGCTTGGATGGCATGTTATGCGTTACAAGTGATTCCATTTAGACTAAATGCATGTGCATTGAAGCAGGTGCCACTTTTTAATGTTTACACTCGTTATGTGTGTGCTTTTGTGTGTGTTTTTGTCTGCTTGATAATTGAATTAAAGATGTTCGAACATTCATTCAGTGAACTAGCCACGTATGCAAAAAAAAAACTAAACTAGAGAGAGCGTTGTATGTTTATTTCTATTTTGAAAAAAAAAAAAACGCAAAACTCATTCACTGTGCGTTTGGTTTATCGGGTTTCTTTACGCTGTCTGCCTCATTTTCCATGTTTTCATTGTTTCGACACACAGTTAAAGTGTATATTAGATCATTCGAGCGATCCGCACCGACTTCTCTGTGGTTAAAGCACATTATTCTGGTTTGTTATTTTGTAGTGCCGTTGTTTGCTTTCTGCGTTTCGCCCGCGTTCTGGTTTTTACCCGCGCGCTGCCTCTACATCGCTTATTTTATATTTATTTCTTCTTTCATTTTTGCAACGAAAGCAGACCAAACCAAAAGAATTTACGCGTTTCTCGTGATTCACACAAGCTTGTTTTTTTTTTGGTTGTTGTAAATATTTCATTTCATTTTATTTTCGACAGAAACTAGTCAAAAAAGTGGCAGCGAACAGACAACAGTTATTTGCGATGTAAATAGGCAGTTTTGTGAGCAAAACATGTACTTGAATTGTGTTTTCGTGTATTGTGATGAATTTTCGAACCTTACATTTATGCAAATTAATTCCATTTGAAAGAAAACAAAAATTTATTCACTCATCCGAATAGTGAATTGTGGTTTGTTCATTTGCTACGAGTTTACGTGCACTTTTTCTTACGTTGTCGATTTAATAAAAAATTATCGTTTCTATTGAAAAGTTATATTTTTGTGTGGCGAGCAAGAAAAATTAAACAACAAAAACAAACGACGTCGAAAAATAAAAGTGCCAATGAAGTAAAGAAATTAGTTTTACTGATGTGATGAAGTGGTATCAATACTATTCCATTTATTGGACTATGTATGTATTTGTTTTTCTATCGTGGCTTTAACTGAAAACTAAACGAAAAACCTTTGAAAAAAAATATCTCTAAAAATATCGTCGTCTGTCCGTGTAAAAAAAAAATAGAAATATAACAAAGTTTTTCTAGCATTGCGTGTTTCATCTTAGATAACATTTGCAAGCTGACCTTTACCGAATCACTATTTTGACTTGCATTTTCCTACATAAAATGCTTGGCTTTAAAATCGCCTTCGATTTATTTATTGCAAAAATGCTGTGATTCATTTTACAGCATAGTTTTTTTCGTTTTTTTTCACACATTCTCGTTTCACTCAAATTAAATTCTTTTAACTACAGTTTTAATCGCCTCATCGTGTCCGATTAGCACACCAACTTGTTAATAAGAGAACCCAACCCAAAAACTCTACTCATAAGAAACTCATTTTTATGACTTTCGACGATTAAAAAAAAAACAGTTTTGAAAGAGAGAAACTGCGAACATTCAAAAATGTGTGACATTTGTGAATTTGTGATTGCTTGTTATTTTGCATTCAATTGTGATTATTTATTCAAGAAATTCATAGAATTGGCCAAATCAACTGAAACGATTTTTTGTCCCTTTTCAAATCGAATGGAACATTTCTTGGAATATTGCAAACAAATTCAGAATTGGTTTTTATTTTAAATTAACAATTAACTTTATAATCATAAATATATATCGAGTGCATGTGTATTTTTTTCAAGATTCTTGACATCGTACGAAAACATTCCTTCCAATCAAATAGTTACAGCGTTATTTTTAACATCTGTTCATTTATGGACGTATTGAGTGCACACGACATAAATATGTGAATTATTAATGGTGCGATGTGTTTACGATTGCCCTCGAATATTGATGCAGTTGAACGGGTTAGATGTGAATCGATCAATTAATATGAAAAATCTATTGAATCCGATCAAACCAATGAAAATATCCACGTGGGCAAAAATATCAACTGGTTCTTATAGACAAAAGTATCGCATGTCTGTGTCCAATGTTCAGTGGACTCAATTTATTGATATGCGCTATCACATTTATATCAAATGTGTCATATCTCAATTTTGACAAATTAAACGTTGAGTATTTTGAATGTGGTTTACAAATAATACATTTGGTGCGTTCTGACTAAATGAAAATGTATCAAACCATAAAATCAATTCCACCGATTTACCGAGTCAATACATATGCGACGGGCGGTTACGTCAAATTTATTCCCTCGCATATGTTCATCAATTTGTATTAATTGAAAGAAAATCATTGACAATGACTCGCTATGTTTCCGGCTAACAAATACTCGATAGCATGTTAAAATAACAAAATTGTTGGTAGACACTAGTTATTGAAGATATGATCTGAGCTCCTCCCAAATCCATTAGCATTGTTTGATTTATCAATTAAGACGCACAGTAATGATATTGAATCCGGCTTTATCTGTCACGGTGTTTTCAAATCGGTCAGGTTATTAACCGAATGGCAAAAATGTGAATTCAACACGGTTTAAATTGAAAAATCGCCAAAAACGTTGTGAAAGCATACACGAAACAAACCAATATATTTTGCATATTTTATATAGATATATATTCGGCAGTTCTCAAGACAGTTCTATTTCCAGAATGTGTCTTTGAATGTGTGAGTAAACATATGGTCGACTGTACAAGTGTGTTATGTGCTTATATATAGTACATGGGAGGTCTCGTTTGCTGTGTTGGTTTGTTGCTCTTTTTCCACTGGCGACTCCATTCGAAGGCAACTTCATTGTGTACTTCACTTCTCACGGAGATCTGCTGCAAAAATATCAAAACAAATCGCTAAAAATACACTGAACAGCATCACACATTCAAACAATATTGATACGCATAACATGTATTTTTGAGTTCAATATAGTAATTGTGATTTGTGATTAAAAAAAAAAACAAACAGTCAATTTGTTTAGAGATTGAGCGTTTGTGTGCGAATCGAAACGAAAGAGAAAACAGGAGTGACTTGAACAGATTGTAGTGAAGCACTCTATATACACATTCACATAGGCTCAACCAGTTCAGTTGATTTAGTATAGTTTTATTTGTCAACTCGTCAGCAAAGAACTTCATCAAATTGTATGAGAAAAAAAAATTATTTCGTGTTCTCACGTTTTGAAAACAAAACCCAAATATTGAATCTCGTGATTGAGTTTCCAGTGAATGTTGTAATAAATCATTTGCATACCCTCTGCATTGAATGTCATTGAGCATTGAAAAAGAAGTTGACAATTTTAATACAGGCTATAAAATACATACAGTTTATGGATTCCAAGCAGAACAGTGCAAGGAATATATATTTGCAATGTTCGACATATTGCGACGTTGTGAAACCTCCCACATATTGCATCGCTAATGGAATTGATATGTGACTGATTGAATAATCTGTTGGGAAAAAAACCAAATTCAAAACAACAAAGAAGTGATTCAGTATTTTTAAAGTTGATGCTGGGTGCAGTGCAGTGTATAGTGCAAGCGTAGAGATTAAAAGTAGGCCATTGAGCATTTTAAGCGACACAAAAAGCGGGTGCGTGAGGCTGAAAATAAGTGCGAGATGCAAATAGTGCCAAGTGACGATTTCGGTGACGATGTAATGCATATAACATCAACTACACCAATAAATCGCGAAACAACACCATTGATAGTTAATCCACCAAAAAAGTGGTTTTCATTTTGTAGGTCAGTCTAAATGTCCACAATTTATTACTGTTGCTCGAATGGATTTATGCTGATGTATCGAAATTTAAATTACATTTGAATTGAGTTGAGTTGAGTTTCCATATCGATTGAATGTGGTATTGCCTATATTGTATGCGAGGAAATTGTTTCGTGTGTGCATTGGGCACTTTTATGGCTTGTTATTCGGTCGTCACTGCAGCAACACTCTCATACGATGAATTATTCCTTGTATTTACACACATTAAACTCAAGTGCTTGCTAAATAAATAACTATTGTTTGCCATTTTCTGGTGCTGATTCCATTGGATTCGTCCACATGTAATGCCAGAATAGTAATACAATGATGGAGAAAGCCTTTTGAATGAGAGGCCCCCTTTTGACATACATTGTCCTACACATATCGAAAGGGTATTGTTAAATTAACTTTATTGATCTGGTCAAATTGACGACTGAAGTTTCAAATTGCCCTTATTTCCAACGATTATATCCTCATGTAACAAGAAAAAAAAATCGATTTTTTTCCAACATTGGATGTGATTTTTTACTGAGAGAGAGAGAGAGAGAGAGAGAGAGAGAGAGAGAGAGAGAGAGAGAGAGGGAGAGAGAGAGATAGACAGAGAGAAAAATGTTTTCTCAGGCAACAACAACAATTTCGAAATTGTTAGCAGCCAAACCGAAAATTAAAACATCAAACAGATTTCAGTCGCTGAATATTTTAGCGCTTAGTGGTTCAAGTAGTAAAAACAAACACGACAAACGATTTTCTATTTTTGTTCACACAGAAAATGACTGGTGTGAAATCAAATATAGAACATAGGCATTGTTTTCGCATTTCATCGAAAATTGACGTTGTTTTGACGAATGAGTGTGCTGTGCTATCCAATCCATAAACATAATCATTTAATGATTCATGACGTTTACTGGGTAAAGAGATTCCAAATAAAGATTACGTGACAAAACATTTATGCACAGTGTCAGCAAAAAAAAAAATCAAATCAAATGTTCCATTCGATATTTTTCTCGGTGCTTTTGCACTGTGCATTCGAACGTCACACATTTGCTGTTATCCATTAGTGATTTTGTGATTTCTTTCTCCGTGCTATTCTTCTTTCTGCTTTTGTACTGTGGCTATTTTTGTCGTGGCTCTGTATTTTAATAATAACACTGTGCTTTACTGTGCTTCATTTTTTTGTCTCCTTTTTTTCGTTGTTTGTTTGGCTGTTCCATCGTGTGCGTGTACCCTTAATGACTACCGTTTGCGTGCTATAGCTGTTGGTGGTGGATATGGAGGAAATTTTGTGCACCGCGCGAATTGCGCTCACGTACCATACACATTGGAAGGCCGTGCGAAGAAAAATACCCACCAAATGAAATTCGAAATCAGGTGAGAAATGCTATTGTTTTTTTTTTACTCTACTCCTTCAACAAATTAACATGAACTATTTGTGCTAACGCACGAAATATTTACGATTTAGGGTGTTAAGCTGTTATTATTAGATTGATATGGTTATTTAACGAAATCAATTCACAAATCACGTGATTTGTGTTTGATGATGTGGATTTTCTGTCAGTTTGGATCAGAAAATTGTACTTTTGTATTGAATGATGATTTGCATGTATTCTTATCTTCATGTAAAACACCTTCATTTGAGACCATGAACTTTTCAATCTTCCTACATTTGCCACTAAATTACATGCAATAGCCATTATCCATGTAACAATGTTTAACTTCCTTCGAAAAGTATTGATTTTTTTCTCCGTGTTATCGTATGACCTTAAAACACAACTGTTCCAACTGACGATGCTATTGTTTAGCCCAAAGAACTATCGGTATTTTAGACTGATAATATGACCTTGAGTTTTGAATTACACCGAAATCCTTTTCAAGTGGGCTCTTATTTTTTTTGGATTAATTGAAATTGTTTCCATCATGGGGATAGACACGGTCCTATTCTATGCTAGTTTGGCTATTGTTTTCGATAATTTTGCTAATTTCGCTAATGTAAATAATATGTCTCTAATATTGCTATTTTGGTCGTTGTTGTCTCGCAATATACACACAAACCCTCCATAAGAAATACACACAAAGCATACTGTGCGTGCTGTTTGTCCGCGTGCGCCTCCTTCTGAATGCACACATTTCGAGAATGCAACACACAGAAGCGAAGGTTTCAGTGCACATTTCGTTGTTTATGGCGATGTTAATATCGCTAATTTGGCTATTTTTCTCTAGTTTTCTGTCATAAATACTATTTTTCTATCGGTGTCTTTCCCCATGGTTTCCATCCTTTCGTCAATTAATTAATATTTCTTTAATTATCTGTCTCACCTGTTTTTTTTCTCATCTATTTGCAGAAATACAATATAATCACATTTCTGCCGCTGGTGTTGTTCCAACAATTTCGATTCTTTTTGAATTTGTACTTTTTAATTATGGCCATAAGTCAATTTCTACCAGACGTTCGAATTGGTTATTTATACACATATTGGGGTCCATTGGGTTTTGTGCTAACGGTGACGATATGTCGTGAAGCGGTCGATGATATTCGACGTCATCAGCGTGACCGTGAGGTAAACTCACAAAAGTATCGAAAATGCGTGGGTCCTGACCAACCCTTACAAATGGTATCGTCATCAAAGCTAAAGGTAATTTTCATGCTCTAATGAATGTCAACACGAATTGTTCAACACCGTTGAATAAAATTAATCAATTTATGAACATGCAACAGGTTGGTGACATTATTATCGTGGAAAAAGATGAACGTGTTCCAGCCGATTTGGTATTATTACGAACCACCGAAAAAACGGGAACCGTTTTTGTGCGCACCGATCAATTGGATGGTGAAACGGATTGGAAATTACGATTGGCTGTGCCAGCCACACAACGGCTTGCCAGCGATTCGGAGCTGTTTAATATCCGTGGTAGCATTTATGTAGAGAAACCACAACGTGACATTCATTCATTTATCGGAACATTTTCGAAAGAAGGTGGCACCGAAGAAGACAGCTTAGATTTAGAAAATACATTATGGGCAAATACAGTGATTGCTGCCGGACGGGCTACTGGAATGGTCGTGTACACGGGATGCGAAACCAGAAGTGTTATGAATAATTCAACGCCACGTTCAAAAGTCGGTCTCATCGATATGGAAATAAATAATCTAACAAAACTGCTGTTTTGTGCTGTGATTGGTTTAGCTTTAGTGATGATGTGTCTGAAGGGTTTTAATGGGCCTTGGTATCGTTATATGTTCCGTTTTGTGCTTCTATTTTCATACATTATACCGATTAGTTTGCGTGTCAATTTGGACATGGGCAAATCGTATTATTCGTATAAAATACAAAAAGATCGTGAAATTCAAGGCACTGTGGTGCGTTCAACAACGATACCTGAAGAATTGGGCCGCATTTCATATTTATTGACCGATAAAACGGGCACATTGACCAAAAATGAAATGGTTTTTAAGAAAATCCATTTGGGCAATATCTGGTACAGTCAAGATTCATTTGATGATGTAGCGGCAATCATTCAATCACTAAATATAACTGAAAAATCACATTTAGAAACGTTATCAAATGCATTTGGAACGCCAAAATTACGACGCTCAGACGGATGGCGTATTTGGGAAGCCGTTAAAGCGATTGCTGTTTGCCACAATGTAACACCAATCAATGAATCCAATAAAAATGGTAATGGCAACGGCAACGGCAATGGCAATGGCAACAGCGATCGTAATTCACCAACGCGTTCAATTAGCATCGAATCAACACCTAGTGATGATGTTAATTATCAAGCTGCCAGTCCCGATGAAATCGCTTTAGTTAAATGGAGCGAAAATGTCGGACTTACGTTAGTTGCTCGAGACTTAGACTCAATGACACTTCAACTGCACAATATTACTGTTGATAATGCAAGCACAGCATTTTCGAGAAAGAAACATTCGAGTGAAGTGGGATCAGTTAGTACAGCCGTCACAGTGTTGACCGGTGCTGAATCAAAAGATGCACTGAACTCTTCATCCAGCAGCTATGGTGATAGTACACTAACACTGGACTCAATCGCCAATGCCAAATTACTGCGATACCAAATCTTGCAAATGTTTCCATTCACCAGCGAAAGTAAACGTATGGGCATCATTGTGAAGGATTTGAACACCGGCGAAATAACATTTTACCTGAAAGGCGCCGATATTGTAATGGCATCAATAGTCGAACAAAATGATTGGTCACATCGTGAATGCACCAATATGGCAAAAGAGGGTCTGCGAACGCTAGTCGTGGCGAAAAAAATCCTTAGCATTGAAGAATATCAAGCATTTGAAGCGGATTATACAGCAGCTCGGATGTGTGTCACCGATCGAACGAGCCGAGTACAGGCAGCTATCGAAAGCCTTGAATGTGACATGGAACTGTTGTGTTTGACTGGCGTTGAAGATTGTCTACAAGACCGTGTACCACAAACGCTCGAACTACTTAGAAAAGCTGGCGTTAAAATTTGGATGTTGACCGGTGACAAATTGGAAACAGCACAATGCATTGCAAAGAGTTCACATTTAGTCGAAAGTAATCAAGAAATTCATGTGATTAGAAGCGTTTCAAGCAGGTGAATTATTTGATTATGATTTTTGTCATTTCAAAAATATTTAATAAATTCGGTTTTTTTTTCTCTACAGAACCGATGCCCATATCGAATTGAATCAATTCCGGCGGAAACGAAATTGTGCACTCGTCGTATCCGGCGAAAGTTTAGATGTTTGCTTGCATTATTACCAAAGTGAATTTATGGAATTGGCTACAGCGTGTCCGGCTGTTGTATGCTGCCGTTGCAATCCCACACAAAAGGCTCAAGTTGTTTCTCTGATCCAGGAGCACACTGAAAAACGAACTTGCGCCATTGGTGATGGAGGCAATGACGTTAGTATGATTCAACAAGCTGATGCTGGTAAGTTCAATGGTGGTTTTTCTATTATCTGTTCGACATATTTGCGACAGTACATACTTTATTAACAATTTGAAATCACTTGTAGGCATTGGAATTGAAGGTCGTGAAGGACGGCAAGCTTCATTGGCTGGTGATTTTAGTATCACTCAATTCGCACACATTGCAAAATTATTGCTAGTTCATGGTCGACGATCCTACAAGCGCTCCGCAGCATTATCACAATTTGTTATTCATCGAGGTTTAATCATATCGACGATGCAGGCCGTTTTTTCAGCAGTTTTCTACGTATCATCAGTGGCATTGTATCAAGGTTTTTTGATGGTCGGTTATGCAACCATTTACACCATGTTCCCTGTATTTTCGCTGGTACTCGATCAAGATATCAGCTCACATTTGGCATTAACCTATCCAGAACTGTACAAGGAATTGGCGAAAGGGCGCAGTTTAAGCTACAAAACATTCTTCATTTGGGTTTTGATTAGCATTTATCAAGGTAATATCACCGCATCCTGTTCCTATGTTCAGCCCATAAATACATATTTTGATGGTCGATTTTAAATGGAAAAATCTCTTTTCTTTGTGCAGGTGGTGTAATTATGTACGGAGCTTTAGTCCTTTTCGAAGACGAATTTATTCACATTGTCTCAATTAGCTTTTCGGCACTGATTTTAACTGAACTGATCATGGTCGCACTAACAATTCGAACGTGGCACAGGTAAGCAATCGTTGTTGATTACAATTAGCTATGATCTTCTGAATTGTTAGAAATCTGGATCAACAATTAATCAATTTTGTTCCCAATTAAATAGGCTAATGGTTATTGCCGAGATATTCAGCTTGCTGCTATATGTACTTTCGCTAGTGATTTTGCACGATTATTTTGGTAAGTTTTGTAAGAAAGTCAAACCAGATGTAATTTTTGCCGTTCTCAAAATTGTGATTATAAAATTAAATCGATTTCTCTGTTTTTCATCATGCAGATTGGGACTTTATATGGTCATTTGAATTTTTGTGGAAAGTGTTGGCAATTACGCTAGTTTCATGTTTGCCTTTGTACATTATAAAATTTTTACGGAAAAAATTCTCACCGCCAGCTTATTCAAAACTATCTTAGAATTTATCGGAAAGGAAAACTACAAATGCGCCAAAAATTTATCCGAACAATCAGTACAAGAATTTTAGTTAGATGAAAAATGTAAGACTAGCAAATTGTGTCGACATCAAAACGACTAAATTGAGTATATTATCTCAGTAAAACGGGTTTCTTTTGATTCAAGTTATTTTGCATTCACATCGAATCAATTTTGTTTTTTGTTTAACTTCTGTACTTTTGATGATTGAAAGAAACACGCGTTTATTTATTCATGGAATTTATGATAGTCAACAAAAAAGTGGATTTAAACCAAATGAAAGAATTTGAGGATTAATTTTCAAAACATTTCAATTTGTTTAAGGCCTAGGGCCGTAGCTATAAGAGTATTAAGAGGATCTTCCCGGAATTTAAAATTAACAAACAAAAAAATGAATCAAACCATCAAATGAAAAGATCAAACGAATAAACGCATAAAAAAATTCTTCTAAATATTTTTTTATGATAAAACAAATTCTGTTTAAAAAAAAAATCAATGAAATTTTTATTTGCTAGCGCCGAATAAAAAAAAAATAATAATCCAATTGAGAGAGAACCGAAGAAATAAAAAATAATGCGCTAAAATGTGATTTAAAATTTGTCGTAATAATATGTTTATGATGTATTGATGTATGGTGCCGAATTTCAGAGAAATTTTTTGTTTCCCACATTTTCACATCCGAAATTCTAATAAAAAATAATTTGTATTTATTTTGAACATTTAATTTATAAGAATCCGATTCAAACGACACAAAATATAGTTCGTGATATTTCTGGTTATTTTTTATGACTCTAGTTTGATTTCGTTCAAGTTAGATGTGGCTAAAAACAAAATGAAAACAATTTATGATTAAACACTCTCAAATCCAAAATGAATGTTGCTCATGACGTGATTTTTTTTAATCGTGTAATTTTATCACTAAGTTAAATGTAATTTCTCTTCATTGATTCCATGGTTTATTTATCTTAAGGTGGATCGTTTTGAAACAAACAAAAATGTCAGCTTTGATTTATTGATTTCGTTCAATTGCTTTCAATGTGTCTGTATCAGCTCTTGTTTCGAGAATATCCGGCACAATGCTTGCGACATTTGCATCGAATAAATTGGTTTGAAAATTATCAATTTTCTGTGTTTGCGTTTCACGAAACGGTTTTGGATAATTGAAAAAAAATTTACATTACTTTCTTACTTTACGATGAACTCTTGTATATATAATATTTATCGATGTTTTTAATGAAATAAAATGATTTTAAAATTTAAGACGAGTTGTATGTTTATTTCATTATTCTGTTCAGAGCTCAAAGATCGCAAACAGCTGTTCTAGTTTTACGATCTATTCATCGTTTCAAACTATTACGGTTCTGTTTTATTTAGTACATTTACATTATTTACTGTTTAACATATTAATTCGACTGAGTGCAAATGATCTTAGCAATACCAAAGTTTTCTCTGGGAAAACTTCTCGGTGCCATAAACAATATTTTATGAATTGACGAGGTTTAACTTACTTTAGCTTGAATGCATGAACGAGGAGGTAAATGTGAAGTACTTGGAAATTCCCAAACCGAATATATTTCAGACATGGTTTACTAATTGAATGTACGAATATGTGTGAGGTCAGTGTACGGTGCTGAAAGAGCTGAAAAGAATGTGAACATGTGTGCCCTGCATGAGATGAAAAACATTCTTCGTCAGAGTTATTACAATAAAAATTGTCCATGGTGGCCAAAGGAAGTCTATAATTTGGTTATGAAAAAGTAAGTATATTTTTAACAGTGCAGAAATAATTCGCGTGTTGATGTATTCTCCGATTCATTCTACTAAATAATTGTTTTTCTGCTTTAGATATGAGAGTTGCACACTTTTATTCGAAGATCACGCACAATGTTTATGGGAGCAACGACAAATGGGTCGTGCAAAGAAAAAAAATGCAGACAGAATATCAAGGACACCACCTGTTGAAACGACTACTGATGAGGAAGACGAGGCAGACCAACGAACAACAAAACGATGTCGAAAGAAATAAATTGAAAATATTTATGATTGATTATCGTATTAAATGCCATTGTTAACTAGTATTAATTCCAATAAATGACGAGTAGCATATATATCAATATAGAACGAACAAGAAAATACATATTAAATATTATAAAATTTTTTGATTGCTATAAGACAGTGACTGTATGACAGTCTAGACGAATACGTGAATATTTCTAATTGACGCACCACAACTCAAGACCAATATTTTTTTAACTTTTTTATTTTATTCATTTAAATGAAACCTGGATACTCAGGTTAAAATAGCTTTCTCACATTACAGATACAAATACAATTCTATAAAAGAGTAAACAAGAATGATAAAATCGAAAATGAAGGCGAAATAATACAATTCGAATGATAAATAAGACAAAAAAAAAATGTTGATTAGAATTGAAATTCAAGAAAAACACATCCGAGAATTTATTTGTCGGTGCGATCCCAGCGCCAAATCGTACCATCATCACACACGCAGATCAAAATGCTTCCGTCACGCGAAAATGTTGTTTGTCGAATTGGTGATGTACACTTTGGATGTGTTAGAGTGATAGCGCGTATTAATGTTGGATCGGGTGTGTTGATGTCCCACAGGAACACCTTTCCGCTCTGATTGCCCAACGCCATTACCTTGCAATGGTGGTCCAATGCAAACCGGATAAACCAAATCTCACACTCTTTGTATTCGAAACGATGTAAAATTGATGCGGTCGAATCGCCATGTTTGAATTCGTTGGAATTATCATTTAAGCGACCGGGTTTCCAGCACACAATCGAATTTTCACAAGACTAACAAAAATGACATTACATTTAGTTCCTTTCAAATTTACTTTAAATGTTGATATTATCTATGAAACTTACCTTTGACATAACAAAATCTCCAATCCATCGTACACAGTCCACTAAACGACAAGAATAAATCCAATTTGAATGAATTGAATATTAACAAAAGTAATGTCGTATGATCTTACCATAGTTGCGATGAATTTCACGTGTCGAATAATCTGGAAAATGTTCATTGACCGTTTTAAAGGGACGTTCGCTTTTGTGAACATTGAATGTATTGCTGTTTTCAATGGCTTCTTTGATTTCCGGTTTGTCCAAGCGCCACAATTTCAATGAATGATCCATTCCAGAGGACATAATGCGATTGCCACGCATATCAAAATCGGCGCTCAACACCTCATCACGATGTCCCTCAACACCCCCAAAAATGGCAACACAAACATCCGTTTTAATATTCCATAAACGAAGAGAGTGGTCTTTGCTGGCTGATAACAATAAATGCGGCCGCTTTGGATGGAATTTGAGCTCATTGATGGCATGACCATGACCAATGTAATGCTTGTTACAAGTCATTGTGATTACATTGAAAATACGAATCACACCACGATAGCCAGCTGCAGCTAAAACGGGATACGTAACACTTCCCGATGATTCAGAGAGTAGGGACCAGCAACAAGTATAAAAATTTTCCGTCGACTGCAAGTGAACAGTTCCAATTACAATTCAATAAATTAGACAGAACCATTTTCTTTTCTTTAACTTACATCCGGATCGGCGTAACATTGAACCAAACGCATTGCGCCATCCTTTAAACAATGATAAATTGAAACACGATTGCTTCCCACTGAGGCGAATGTTAACGGTTGGCCTGGTTTCAAAAAATGATTGAATTGTGTTCCAAACAATGGCATTCCATGGTCTTCTTTTACAAAATTTCTATCAAATAATAATCATTTTCAGTTTATAAAACATCAATTGAAAATGAAAAATTTGGAAAATCGGTGAGATTGCACTTACTTAAATTTGAACGAACTTTTAACAATTTTTGGTGTCTTCGTTCTTCGTCTTCCGCGCCGATTGCCATTTGTTACTTTATTCGTCGGTGTTCCGCTCCGGCTTCGTGAGGTTGTATCTGTATTGCTTGTACTTGTTAGACTAATTACATCGTCCTGAAGTTGAAACAAAATACACAAATTTACCAACACATGCACATTTGACTATATTGTGATATTCTTGGAATGCTTACGTTCTCATCACCAGATTCAAAGGTGAGGTCAGTGTTGATGGAATTTTCATCGTGCGCTTCGGTCATTTTAAATTGATATACACAATTTCAGTGTAATTTCAAGTTCTTTAAAATCGCCACAAAGAAATAAAAAACACTGAACTTGAAAATCAAAACTTTCAAATTATACAGAGCATTTCCTTTTTTTTACAACATAACAATGGAAACCAAACACAAACAATGTGTAATGCTTTTTAGCGCGCCCGGTACTAGCAGCAGTCTTTGTCACTTTGACAGTTTGTCTATTCAGCACATTTTCGGTACAGCGTTACGTTGGCTGTGTAAGTGTCACACTTAGGCGGAATGTTCAAACATTGTGAACGCTTCATTCATACAATCATTCATCATTTGAACCTATTCTTATTTTCTACTTCTGAATGTTTAATTCAATTCCTATAGAATCTATAGAAATATAGTGGAACGTAATTTTTCCCAGTAATTTCTTTTTAACCGTTCGATTGGTATTTTAGAAAACTCATAGCATCATACGTGCTTACTTTTTAAGTACTTGGGTACTTAATCATTTTTTTTAAATTAAAACTAATATGCACTGTTTTTTCATGCAACATATCACAAATTTATTCACTGAAATTTGGTAAAATAAAAACCTTGACAAAAAAAAAAAACTGTGCAATACTTGAATGTTTCGCGAGGCTTTGAAAAATTCTCATACATTTAAGTTCCTAATTTCTTTTCTCAGACAATTTTCTACATTCAACGTTCAAGTAATTGTTAAGTTTAGTGTCTTAAATAAATGGTTTTGTAAATCTTTGAAACTATTCATTGATTGAGAGTCGAATTGAATGGGCCGTCATGATAATTGATTTATGTAAATAAAAGTCTATTTGTAAGAGTCAGAATATGACACAAACAGTGCCCATTCTTAGAGATAAAACCTTTAAAATGAATTTGTTTATAGAAAAGTTGTCAAAGGCCAAATATATTTCAATTTATAAACACATTCAGAACTTTCATTTGAATTAGAGTTGCGATATAAAATTCATGTATCAGTTTCACTGCGGAATATAAAAGTATTAAATAATACATGCATAAGCACAAAAGCTAAAATGTATAGCAATATTTTGGAGATGAAAAATATTAAAAAAACGTCAAATAAAGAGGATAATTGAAGTCCCTTTAAGCATTTTATGGTATTTAATTAAAAACCAAAATGAATTTGTTGCATCAAAATTAAGAATCGATTCTTTAGCAGGGTTGAATAACCTCTGGAATCGATTAAGCTATCGAAATGAGTTGTTATGTGGCCATCTGCGCCTTCTAAATGTAGTGGGAAAAAAAATCGTGAATCCAATTTTTTGCGCTGTGGTAGCACTCTCTCATCATCAAATTGCATCGTTCGGAAATGCACTAAAATCCAAAGATTTATTGGGTAATTTTATTGTTTTACAAATTTGATATCTTTTTTATATTCGCTTTAAATTCCTCTTTTTTTTGGCCATACACACACGCGATGCGTTGCGGCGATACGAATAAGATCAGCATGGGAGCTGATCGAAAAGAAAAGAACCGTATAGAACCAATTGGTTTTGGTGTAATTCTTGGTGGGGCGATCTCGTATATTAACCACCAGAAGCACAAATGCAACAATCAGTTTGGCTTTAGCTTCGAAACTGTCCAAGTCAATGTCATGGTTACTATTTTAAAAATCGAACCATTGACGTAACGATTCGCAAGTATCTCTGGTTTTTTTTTGCTGTAGTGCTGAAGTGTAAGTGTTTCTTCTGTGTGAGTTTACGTTGACTGGAATATCAATTGATTTTGCTCATCGTATCAAAACATTTGCAAAACATTTGCAAGAGTGTGTTAATAAAAAATTTTACGCACGCGGCATCATTTCAAGCCAATAACCGTCGACTAGTAAAACACTAGCCATGTCTCTCGATGGAATTTCAATGAAGGCTAGATAAATTGAATAAAATTCAAAAAAAAACGATCAAACGATAGATCGACCGATCGATTGTTCGACGGGCATGCGATTTCCTTCCATTCGTTGCTCTCTCTCTCTCTCTCTCCTTCTCTCGCCATTTCCATAGCAAATACACTGAATCTAGTAATTCCAATCGCAAATTGGTTTCATTTGTTTGTGCATTGTGTCACTGGACGTGTGTGTATTTGTGTCGCTCTTCAGGTGCTCACTCGATGAGTGGTTCATCACAATTGAAACGTACTACATTTCATACGCATCGATAAGATGTCTTGAAACAGTTCACAAAGTAGACAAGCGTGCATATCAATCCAATTTAAATTATTTATTATTTTTTTTCCATCGAACAACACAAGATTTTTCTAAAGTTACACAAATTAACGGCAAACGGGAATTTCCATCGCTTGAAGCGCATTAAACTTCAGCGTTCGCGTTCGCATTAGCCAATCAGTAGCTGTATCATTTGATTGCCGTTGCAACAAGTAAATTGTAACTTTGTTTGATTTATTTCGGGTGTGAAAACCAAGTTTTAAGTTAATTTTTTTTTATGGCCAGAGTAATGCGTGAAGTGCATATATTTTTACCATTTTGCTTGTTTTATTCTTTGCATTGCCATTCGTAAACATCGATATATCAATTGACAAAGAATATGCCAAGCTCTTGCTATATGTTGCGCGTTTGTGAAGTTTGCATTGTGTTGTGAGCAAAATAAGCGAACAAAGCGTTTGGTCTCGGCTTGAACTTGTTTTCTATTCGTTTATCTGATTATCACACATCATCACTTGCGAAAACTACTGCAGTTTTGTGTCGGTGTGCAGTACAATTTTCATTGGTTGGATTTGTTTTTTTCATTTCTTTCTTTTTGTTTTGGTTTAAACCTTCGTTACATCAAGTTTAAGAACAGCTCCAGCTTGAAACGGGTGGCAAACGAATTCACGCAAACATATAACATCAAAGATACAATTGTGGGCTCGTTGCGGGCACATTAAAATCAACGATAACATCGAACATAGGCAATAAGGATTTATAAACAAGAAAAATAAAACAACATGACCAATAGACTGTTGCTGCTACTGCACTTACTCGCCACATTCAGTTTATTTTTAGTAAGTGCAAACGTTTATGAGACTGAAGACGCGATCATCGTCGAAGGTGAGTGTAAAACTTTAGTTTTTGTTTGTTGAAGAGTTTTAAACTTCTGTATAAATGTCATTTTTATTAGTTTCATAGAATTCTATCTTCTTTGTTCGCATTTCAAGTGCACTCTATTGTAGATTAGACAATTTTGTTTTATTTGTATCACAGGCACTTAGTAAACTGAACCGGTTTTTGATTCCAATTGAACTTGGTTTATATTCGATCTCAAAAAATTAGATCAAGTTAACAGCTAAACACTTAGTACTGGAGGAAACAATATTCCGAATAAGCCAGAAATGTCAATTCCAATTACAACTATAATAGCTTTCAACTTTATCATACCCATGTCAATCAACAAATCCACATCCTTTTAAAATTGCCAGAGCAATTAAATATTTATGCATACAAAACATTTATGTAAATTAAAATGTGATTGCATTTCGGATTTGAATTTGATTTTACAATCAACAATAAAAACAACTGCACAGATTGTTGCATAACGGGAAATTGTATTCGGTTGAATGGCCTCTTCGAATCAAGCTGAATATGCAGTTTTATTTGATTCATAAACATTTACAACGAACTTAAGCTAAATTTGGAATTGGACAAATTCACATTTTCATTTAGTGCATCCGATGATGTTTTTCATGGTGAAATACGCTGCACCACAAGAGTCTGCAACTCTGTTTTTTTGTTGTTGCTTATGCCGTGATAATAACAATAAATTTTTCATGGTTGATAGCTTATTATCTGGAATTCGCATTAACCCGTAATTATGCATTTTGTGTGTTGTGAGAAGACACTGGAAGATGAGGGAAAGAGAGCCGAACGATATGAATGAAAGGATAAAAGGCACAAAAGCATGATATTCACGGTATGCACGAGACTCGTAAACAAAGTAGTATTCGTGATTGAAAAAGAAATCGCCCAAAAATTACCGAATTTATGCCGTTTTTTGGAAACAAGCTGAAACACGGCAATTAAAATTCACAGCACACCTAAACTATTGACTCTTTGTAAACGGTCTCTCATTCGGCTACATTTGCAAAATAATGTCACACACCTAATGTGAAAAATAATGGTTACCTTTTGTAATACCTTTTTCAATCCTGATGACATTTTTTGTATCTGGTTTTATTTTGTTTTTGCATCATAAACAATGTTTATAACTCAAGTCAGGTCAAGACAATATAATTCATTCTTAACAGTCATCGGCTGGGATGTTGTCTGAATTTTTAATTAATATCTTCAGAAAGGAATTGCAAACTTGTTTAAAGTATTTGGACAAATGAATGCTGATTAAAAGTGTATCATTCATCTTAATGGACTCCATTTAGGTTTCATCTGCGGTGAGATATCAAGCTATATGCCATTTATCGGTGTTCTCATAAATTTACGCACGAAAGTAACACTTTTGCAAACAATGACGTCAATAAAATTTCTATGCTGAAATGATTTATTGAAAGCCATTAAGTGTCAAGTCATTGATTTATTGAGCTTCGACATGCTATCACATTAAAACGGGAAATAAGGCAAATGAGAAATTGTTTTTTTTTAATGAATTTAAATCACATTTATCAAAAACTGTCCTAAATTAAGCCTCTAAATCAATCGACTGACACATGGGCTGATATTTATAAAAAAACTTAACACAATATTTGTTGAAGTTAATTTAATGAAGTCAATGATCTTGGATTTTTTAAGACTAAATTCTGAATATGTTAACCTCAACAGCCTACTTCTTGAGCGCTCGATATAGAATGTGAACGCACAAAATCATAAGAGCAATGCTCGTTTCCAGTTGACACTCACTGTCAACAAAAGACAAATTGATGAAGAGCTCTGGAGAGTGTCGATAGCCAATTTGTGCGTATTTTAGGGATTGTCTCTTGAATTTTGGCAAACATTTAAGCGGGAATGTGTCATAGAGTTGAGCTCAACGAGTTTGGTATTTCCTTTATTGCATGTTTTGTCGTTGTTGTTGTTTTTTTTTTAAATTGAAACAAAGAAAGTTTTCTGCGAAATCCATTTTATAGTTTTGTACACGTGTTTGAGCTTTAAACACATTTTTGTTTTCTTCATTTCTGTTCGCAAATCGAAATCAATCGAAATCATTTGCAATTTTGGCTCATCAATTTTAAATGTGTAAATCTAAATTCCAATCACGTCAATTTCGCAAAATAACGTATTTTTGTGTGTACTAAATCCATTTGAAATGTGAGAAAACGGTATTTGGAATTTTGCAATAGTAAAGATTCGAAAGAAATTTGTCTGGTTTGATTTGTTATTTTTTTATTTGTTCTGCTTTATGAACGATAGTTTTTGGATGGGACGTGCACTTGGTACATTGTTTGTGTTGAAAGTGGCTTGTGGTATCGGTGATTTTTTACGTCATATGATTTTCTAATGTCAATCTCGAACACTGAATAGTATTTGTAAACTACGTTGTTTACAATAAAGGCGATTTGATTGCTTCCTGATCTGTGCATGCTACATGTGCGATCACCCATTTGCCATTCAAAGTGCGCACATCGACATAGCCATCATTTTCTGTTCGACCGTTAGAGTATTGGCCACAACATAAAACCTTGAAGATGAAATACAAGAAATGCAACTTTTGATTTCACACACACACACACACACATGATCGGTGGAGTGGCTTCTGTGTGCATTCGCACATTGTCCGAACCCATGTGATGAGATATGTTGCGTACTTGCACTTTCTCTATTTCTCTATTTCTCAATTTTTGCGATACACACATTCAAATTTAATTATCATCATGAGCTATCGCGTCATAAGTCAGCGTAATAATCAAAACACGAAATGTTCGTTCAATTCAACAATTTCCAATGCAAATTGGAATCACAAAATTGTTTTTCACAGACGGTCTGGATTTTGGCAAATGAAAGTAAAATAATTTCTGGATACAGTTTACTATTTGAATGTGAATAAGAAATTAAAATTCTTGAATTTCGCAATTGAAACCACAATATTTTTCGTCAAAATAATAATCGATGTTTTTTTTTTTACTTTCTATTTTTGTTTTTTTTTTTGACAAATAGCTGATTTTGGTACAACTGAAACGAAGGCGCGATCAAAACGTGATTTAAATATTGTACTCCGAGACATAACGCATAACCCGGTGACGACATGGGGTAACAAATTCGGTGAAGGTGGCGATTGTATTACGGCCAAAGCAACTTATGGAAAATGTACTTCGTACAAGAATTGTTATCCGTATTTTAAGAAAATTCCAAACCTGAGCGTATTCGATTCATGGGTGTTGGGCCAGTATGATACGTGCACCTATTTAACGGATGATGGTCGGCAAGCATTCGGCGTGTGCTGTGTTGATCCACCGAAGACAAGTGAAAGTAAGCCAGTAATTGCGCCAATTGATGATAACATCGTTGTATCGAATAAAGATACGGTTAGCAATTGGCCGCCACCGTTTATCACGCATCCGCCAAATCATACGCCACCAACACATCCACCAGTTCAAGGTAATATTTTGCACCAAAAAATGTTCTTTGCGTTGGTCCAACGCCGTTGGATATTCACTATAAAAGTATTAATGTGAACCCTAGGATCATTTCCAGGCGGAATTGCACAATTTCCATCAACAACAAAGCGTCCAGTTTGGCCTCCACCTGTTCCAACACATGCAACCTCAAAACCAATTACCCAAACGACAACAGTATTTCCACCAACAGGTCATGATGAAAGTCCTGTTGGGAATTATTGCGGCACCAAAAACGGAAATCTAGACCAAGAACGAATTGTTGGCGGAACTGAGGCCAGTGTCAATGAATATCCTTGGATTGTCGCTCTGTTCAATAATGGAAGGCAATTTTGTGGAGGTAAGCCAGAAACACTTATAATAATTATGAGTATTTTATTGCTGCACTGCCAAATCTAATGATACTAATTTTTCCTCATTGACAGGCTCTTTGATCGATAACATTCACATTTTGACTGCTGCTCATTGTGTGGCTCAGTAAGTGTTTTGATTGGGACATACATATGTTCAAATATGAACATATATTTTCTCACTAATTTTAATTTTCTCGAAATCATTTTCAGTATGTCATCTACAGATGTGGCCCGAATGACTGTTAATCTCGGAGATCACAATATTCGTACAACATACGAAACTCAGCATGTGGCGAAGAGGGTGAAACGTGTCGTAAGACATCGTTCATTTGATGCTCGTACTTTGTACAACGATATTGCTTTGCTTACGCTCGAATCACCGGTTCAATACAGTCGATCAGTGCGACCAATTTGTCTTCCAACCATTAATAAGAGCTACGGTGGCATGTGGGGAACTGTTGCCGGATGGGGCAGTATTCGTGAAAGTAAGTTCTATCTGATATCACTTCGTATTCCTGGGAATATGCCGAATCAATTGTTTATTGATTTGATTTCAATCATTCTTAAAAAAAACAAACACTCATCGTATTAATTTTGTGAAAATAGATGGTCCTCAACCATCAGTATTGCAAAAGGTTACCGTTCCCATTTGGTCGAATCAACAATGCCGTCAAAAGTATGGGTCCGCTGCTCCAGGTGGAATTGTCGATCATATGGTTTGTGCCGGTAGAAATGCCATGGATTCATGTAGCGGTGATTCAGGAGGTAAATATCACTTCTGTCTCTTTTATTTTGAGTAATAAGAAAATTGCAATTACAAAATATATTATTTCATTGAATGTAAAACAGGTCCATTAATGGTCAGTGAAGGGCACACGACTTATCAAATTGGTGTGGTGTCCTGGGGCATAGGATGTGGTCAAACACGCTATCCAGGAGTGTACACTCGGTATTTTATCAATCTATAAAATTCATCATGATCTCCACTCAATATTTAATCATCTATTCCAATATTTTCAGAGTAAGCTACTTTATGTCATGGATTACGAAGAATCTTCAAACAAAATAACCGCTCAACCATTGCAATAATATTTATTCTTGCAATTCATCTCCTTGCCGGAGAGTTTTAATAATTAACTAATTTAAAATCGAACAAAGTCCACAACATGGTCATTATTTATCAACATAAATTTAGATTTTAAACAGCAAAAACAACAACAACATAGGTCACTCACCATATTTTGAGAGTAAATTTTTTTTTTAAATTCTGTATTTCAAAAAATAAAATACACAATCACATAAATCACATACAAATTAAAATCGTAGATTTCCCAGTCTAGATTAGATAAGAAAAATTTCATTTTTAGCAGAAAAAAATAAAAAAAAAATTAGTGGGAAATAATATCTTAACAAAAAAGCAGTTTCATTGCCGTATTTGAACTGAAGGTCGCAAAAAAGCGATTAAAAATTACAAATAAATAGACAAATGAAGCTTAAGCGTCTTCTCCATAGTACAACATTTTTCGGATTGGGACATGCATTAAAAATTTGTTTGCTTCTTCAATTAAAACGGGTTCGATGGTTTCACGGGATTGTGGCAACATTTCACGAACGAAGAATGGCCAGTATTGGTTAACGAACTCCAATGTAATGCGATCTAAAATAAAAAATAGATTACATGTTTTAAATATTGTTTGTACGTGCGACCACTAAGTAGAAGCACAATGTCAAAAACAGCGAGTCATCGGTCGACATCGAAAATATTTTTACGCAAATCTATACAAATTCAGATGCAAGCTAATATTTGTCAGCGTAAAAATATCAACGTCGTCAACACATGACGTGCTCACATAAATGTTGTTTACTTACTCAATTCTGGGTCTGGGAAAAGTCCAGTAGCGAAGACCTTTAAATCACCGAATTGTGGTGACACATCAAATTTAGTCAGTTTCACGTATTCTCTGCCGTTGACTGAAATGATATCACCCTCGGTTCTGCTCACCAAGTTGACGTCGGCTAATTGAATGTAAACAAATTTAGGCTTAGAATGTCGAGTCAAGAATATTGGACATGTTCTAGATGAAATATTTCATTGTAACTTACTGGCTGTTACATTAAAGTATCCCTTTGATTTCACTTTTAAGTTGTTGAAACGTCCTTCACCACGATAGTATCCTTCAACGAACGATTGTGGAATGTAGGCTTTGATCATAGTGCTAATGTGTTCTTTGGTGATTTTAGTCCTGAAAATGCAATTTTCCAAATGAGCACAACAAATCCCTTTAATAAATGCCAAAATATACTGGCTTACTTAACATCAATAATCTTGGCCTGAGAAGCACCATGGATTTTCACTTTACGCACAGTACCAGTTGCGGTAAATGTGTCACCACGTCTGACGGTCATTGTTTGAGAATCCACCACATATGGGTCAATTGGTGGAATTCGAAGACCTTGCAAACCATTCTACAAAAAAAAAAAAAAAAAAAAAAACATAATTCATTTTCTAGCATAGATGATGTTTTTGTGCGCAAAATTCAACTAAAACTTGAAGAATTTAAAATGGATTTCCGTTGAAAATACGTACGGTTAATTTTGGTAGCATATCTTGAATGGCTTCCTTGATACATTCATCACGATCGGGGCTGTCTATTTGACAAGTTATAGTTCCAGCAGCTATTAAAAAAAAGGAAGATACAACAAGTCACACAATTAATTTTTTTCGCCCGCTATACGTTCATTGTGACCTTCACTGAAAATATAATTTTGCATAAATTGACCAAGAAGAAGACAAACCGCTTCATACATTTGAATGAATGCGAATCACATCCGAAACTCATTATGAATAATTCTTTCCCCTCCTTTCTAATGGAAATAAATATATGTTGACAACTTTTGTATACTTTGTGAATTTGTTGACGATAAAAGAATTAATAAATTAATTAGTGAAGATGTGTCAACAAATGCGCAGTTCGTCTAGTCACCAATTAGACATGAGCAGAGCATAGTCTTAAGTTCAATGGTATACAGTTCAACATGCATTATGAAAAACGTGGTCTTAAATTTAGACCCCGTTCATTTATTTTATGAAGCGTACATGCAGATTTACCTTATATACGGCAATATTCATAAGATACAATTAATTCAAAACGGGTTTGTCGCTTCTCGTAAATCTTTTCAGTCTTTAAAATGATGTGTTAATTAATTTTGATCGTTTTCATTGAAAGTGTGCTCATTCAAGTAATAAATGAAATTTATCTTCATAATTTGATTTCTCAAGAGAAAAACAAACACTTGTTTCTCTACATCGATTTTGTATCGTGATTCGTGAGATCTATTTATGAAATAATTGCCATTAAACATGCAGACTCTCGTCTAAATATGCCTCGAACTCAAGTTGCTTACAATTCAAATTGGTTTGATTACAATGCACGGGCCTAGGCACACTATCTCATCGTATCGATGACGCTAATCACTGATGTTATCAAATCTATTTTTACTGATAATTATACGCAATACGTTCGAATGACAATACATTTTTCTTAATAACAATTTAACAATCTAACAAGAAGAAAAGAATTATCATTTTTCAATTCTTGTTTTTTTTTGAGTCGCATAATTTGCAGTGCACATTTTGCTCACGATTAAATCTCTCTTCAAATATAAAAAATAAACATGTTGAGAATTTCGTGTAACACGAAAAAAAATGTCAATAATTTATGAATTCAAGAACTTAAATTGTTTGCCAATTACTTAATCCTGATCTAAAATGTCATGAATAGATTACATCAGTATTCAAGATGAAATTTCGCTTTTTTTCACACCTTTCATTGATCACAATTCGAATAATTTCATCGAGTTGCGTGCTAAACAGGCATATCAGTCGTATATTTTTATGTTCTAGGCCACACGATTTTCTAGAGAGTTACGTTTAATGCTTTTCCTTTGTGTTTGTATTAATTTTCGCAATTCGCAAAAACCAGTTTATCGCAATGTCATCAACTAAATCTTACTAGTATAATCAGTTAACCGCGAAACGTACAGATTCAAAACAAAATCAATTCAAACTTGAACTCATTCCACACTCAATTATTCAAACAAAAGCATTAACTAAAACTGGCCTGGCCTGACCAATGAGCTGTGAATGATCTTATGGAATCTGTTGTTTAATGTTTTCAACTGTTTTAAATGTCTCTTTTTAGAAGCTCCTAATTTGAAATCTTTTTTTTAAATTTGAAATCTCTTTTCTCGATTTAGGATATTTTCACTTTCAAAGCAAAATTCAAAATCAAAAAAAAAATATAAAATTATAATACAAAATAATGTTGTTACAAGGTAATCTCTAAAAATAGTTTGTCATTTTGAGGAAGGCAATGAACACAAACAAGATATCCGAATGCTTCTTTTAATATCAAAGTTCATATTTCATGAACTTTAAGAATTTCTGGATGTTTATGAATGTAACTTGATCGATAAATGACATCCAAAAGCGTGAAAATGCCAAACATTTAATTGAAATTTTACTTACGTAATTCAAAATCGTCGTCTTCAACTTCAGTTTGTGGTGCGGCAACCACAAAAGCAACGCACAATGCCAATCCGAAGATTTTCATCATTTTTATTCGTGGTGTTTCACAATTAAAACCACTGGATAGTTAAAATAAAACACAGATAATAAAACAGTAAAACAAAAAATATAATAGTGATTTGAGTCCGGTTGAACTATTCGATTGAGCTGCGAGTAAACGAGTAACCGTCAGCCATTCAAAGACGTTGTATTTATATATGTCCAGTGGTCGGGTGGTTCAGGTGCCATACAACTTATGTGAATTGTACAATAAAGAATAGCATTTGCATTATCTGTTTTGTGAATATTGTGTGCGATGTATGTTGCGTAGTTTGACCTTGAAGCAGTTTCACACAGGTACACATCGGTTAAGTCCGAGTCTGTTTTCGTATAATACATAAACATGGTGTCTGAACGGCGTAAACGTGCTTCTATTCTGCTTCTACGGGTTTGGTATTTGTTTTGTTGTGTGTCCGAACACTGTTCGGAATATTGTTCCGTAGCTACCCACACCACTGTGATTGCATATAAATAATTATAATTTGCACTCGTCTCGTGTTTATGTCAACACTAAAAACCGACTCTGACTGGAACCATTCAATTTGCGGATTCAATTTAATCACAGCGCCGTTTCGTTTACTTCTCACTCAATTACGTGGCGCAGCTATAATTTTTTCGTTAACATGTAAAGTTTGTGCCTTTTGTTCGACAGTTGCTTGCAGTCGTCGCAATTTTTGTGTTTCATCTCATTTGAGTTCGCCATTTATGCTGCATTGTTTTGTGATACGAGAATAAAATTTCTTCATTAGTTGCTTCGTATCTCGTTTCATTCGTTGTTATTGTTTTTTTTTGTTTTTGTTTATTTGTTTGCTTTGCCTTTTCTTGCGTTTGACGTTATGTCAACATAGAGCACAATAAAATGATATTCACATGTGCAGTATTTCTAAAAACGGCTGTTTTCTGCTATTCTCTACTGTTTTCACGGTGGTTCATGCATTTAAACATGAGTTAAAACATATTAAACCGCCAAAATTATGATATTTAAAGTTTATCGCTTCTTAAGAGATTTGTTTGGATATAAAATAGCATTAACTATCGATTTCTATATTACGTTAAAGTCCAATGTTTTTCATTTATTGACGTCGTATTTTATTTTTTTTTTTTCTAATATTGCTTGAATTGTAATTAACGAATAGCGTAATGTTGAAGTGATTGTCCATGGTGTTTACACTCCTTTCGAGTCAAATGCCATTACCTCTAGGCTAACTACCTGTTGCAAAACAAAAAACTACGTCTATTCTGGAAAACAATCATTTTGGTTGATACTAATTACATTTTAAGATCACAAAAAATACTTTACTGCTTCTATGTTGAGATTTGATTGGCACCCTCATAAAATATATGCTTTAAATTTATGACGAAATCCGTAAATCATACATGGTGTCGATGATATAAATGTGAGCAAACATCGATCAATTGAAAATTGAAAAACAACGTCAAATGAAAGTATAATCGAATGAAATCGTTGGCTCACTGAGAACACCCTGTTTGTGTGCTCAATTGGAGGATTCAACCGATCTGGCTGAAAATTCTTATAGAAAATAAAATGCTAATTATTATCATACGAATAAAGCGAAACAATAAAATTGTGTAAAAATCAAAAATCTAACATGTTGACGTTTCGAAATTGCAAAGACTTTTTATGGCAAAGACAAGACTAACTCGGCTTTGTATACAAATCACATATGTGCGATTAATAACCGCAAAGAAAGAAACTCGTTTCTTTGGAATATTTTTGTTTCTATCGAATATAATCAATTCAAATATACTACTTTTGGTGTTGGAATCAATGAAACCAGATTCAAATGATGTTTGTTGACATAATGACCTCTTCCCAATCAATTGAGGACCTCATCGAACTATTTATAAATTTTTGACTTTTAACAACATTTTTCAGCATAAATAGATATCAAGTGTGATAAACAGTTTTTCGTGTTAAATTAAAGGTAAACACTAATAGTGTGAAAGAAACCCATTTTTTGGCGGCGAAAAACACGACTCGACAATATCGTTATATTGTTAGTTAATCTAATAACAATCAAGCTTTAATTAATGCAAATGATATTTGACCTTTGAACTCACTGAGAAAAGTAATTCTGTTCAAAATAATGGCTTGAAGAACTGATCGATGAGACAGAGCCTTTAGCTTAACAGTGGTTAGAACACTATATCAATAAATTGAATCGAATTAAATTGACATCACACGTGTTGTGTTACATTGTTTCATTCTGCTGCACGTCAAATGATTGCATGTCTTCATCTACTAATTACTTAAAAACTGTACAAAAAAACTCAATTCTCTTAGTTAGGTCTTTTTCATTGATCTTGTCTATTCTTTTTATCACATAATTAACAATTACATCAAGCTTAATTGACAGAATAAAAATGATGGTTTCACTAAATTATAATTAGAAACTGGGTACACAAAACCATTGTGCTTCATCATTGTGATCGTAAGGAAGTGATTCTGCAATTCTCTGCTGAACTGTTTTGATTATTATAACGTGATAACGTGATTTATTTGAGATTCCCTTTTTTACCGATTGTAGCGCTAAACTTTCCAATTCTCATCGTATGATGCAAAATGTTCTTCGTCACCACCGTAGCTGATCCTATTGTTCATTCGTATTCAAATATTTCAAGATTGTGACACAAATTGACACAGTTTTTATGTCTGCACTTTTGTTGTTGAATTGTTTTATTCACATGCTTTTTTTTAGATACTAAACGGTTATTCACTTTTTAGTAATTACACGAAATTATAATAATTATTTGTCCAATTGGGAACATTGATGCGGATATCCATGTTCAAATCGTCTTATGATAACATTTGGCAAATAATACTAGTTAGCATTCGCATCGTGGGGATATAAAAAGGAATATTAGAAATGTAACGAAAATAGAGCAATAAAAAACCAACGAAATGCACTGAATCATTCGTTTCTGTATGGTGCACTTTCCCAAAATAAATAAATAAATAATATAAACTGTATATTAAAGTATTAACAACCAAAATATCAATATTAGGTTAGGTTTCGGTCCCGAATATTGAAGCACTGTGTTTATATTCATCAATTCCAGAATTTATGCTACCAAAGTTTATAGATTCTTTCAATTTTTAGAGTTGATATCCTCCCCAAGTAAGTTTCTTGATAACTAGCAAGGTCCTCCCCTTCTTCGAAGATTCATCAAGTACTTGATTAATAGTTCACCCTCATGAATGGACGAAATATGCCATCTTCCGTCGAGATTACCGCGAAAAATTGAAACGATCAATCTCAAAATATAATTTGCTCGGAACTCAATGAAAATATCATTACTCAGTGCATTCAGGGACGAAGGGGAAGCTACCATGCAAAATGGTTTTCTAAAAGGAACAACTTTTCTTCCACTCAACAAATTATTATTGACTTTTTTGAGTTTGTGAAATTCCCCAGACAAAGTATGATCCTCTCGATGTACACTTCAAATAAATAAACAGAAAATAAACAAAGAGAAACGAGTGATTTTCACACATTGGTAGGTGAACATTACTTTCCGGTACTTTTTTAGTTGATTCAGTAATAAATTACTTTGCAGAGGAACAAGTTCATATCAAAAAGTAACAATTCATAGAGATGCTCAAAAATCAATCAATATCAATAAAAAAAATTAATAGCAACACTGAACCGTAATAACAGCTAATAAAAGCAATAGTACAAGAAACATACTTGTTTCTAGTGATTAAATAAGTAGGACAAATGTAATTGCCTCTCTAACGTTGAAAGAATTTTATTAACACTTTTATTATATTTTGACTAAAGCTAGTAGTTTTTGTTAATGTCATTTTAATGCTGCATAAAGAATTGTTATAAAACGTATTAATTTAATACTATTAAAATAATCTTTTGTAATAAAATTCTCCTTTGTGTCATAAAACTGAACAAGTTTACTTTGACCACATTGGGATTTGAAACTATTATCTAGAGATGTCTTGGTAGTTAATGTAGGACAATGATAACAACGACACCATTTTGCATGGGAGTTACTAGAGAAGTGAATTTTCGATTCAAATATATTTTATGAAATAAAACACGCAATTTTGTCTATTATTGAAATGTATTTCGATTTTTCTCAACAAGAGAGATAAGAATTGTTGTTAATAGTGGCGAACAATTTGTTGTACGATCGGTTATAACTTTGGACTAAAATTTAACGAAACTGTTCAATCAAACAAATGGTTTTGAATCCCTAAAAAATTACACACTCAAAATGAGAAAGAGACAAAGAACACCGATTGTTTACTTTTTATTGAATCCAAGTCTATCGAAGACACTAGATGCTGGTGATGTTTTGTTTGATTTTTGATTTCCATTTTTCATTGTTGTGCCCAAACGTGAGCTCAATGACACACGACCGATTCGATTCACTAGCTTACTGACTTCTGGTCGATTCTTCAGTGACAGACGGCTTTTCACTGATTTCTGAATCTCATCCGATTTCAACGATGACACATTCAATGTTTGGCCATTGGCACGTTTCACAGGCTGCTTCAGTTTGATAACTTTCTTCGTGCGATGCAAGAGAGCGCCATCATTTTTTGTGTTTAGACCCAATCGAGCTCGAATATTATTCGGTGCTGCGACTTTTGTAAGTTGAAGTCGATTGGAGCGTGGTGTCATCTGTTTTCTTGATTCAATTTCGAGTATTTCGTCGGTTGACGAGAATTTGACTGATTTTTCACCAGTTTCCATGCGATCTGTTTCATATTCGTCGGCAATCATTGTGGCGGCTTTGGCTGGGATTCGTTTAACTAAGATTGCCTTTTGTTGTGGCTTTTTAATGCTTACAATCTATTGAGATAGTTTAAAAAAAAGAAACCATTTTAATAAGTGTTCAAATGATAACATTTTATGAATTTGCCATGTTTTTACCTTTTTCGGTGCACTTTTCAGGATTCCAGCAAATGCAACTGCTTTTTCATGATCGAGGTCAATATCATCGGTTTTTCCGCCAAGTCTTGAGAAAATCGATGCCGATGTTGACGGCAAACTACCCAAACCAGTCACTTCAATCCGCTGTGATGCGCCGGTTTTAGTTTTTTCCAATCGATCGAAAATACCGACTTTCTTTTTTCCCTGTTTGTCTGTGTTCACTTTTAAATGAAAAAAACCAATTCATTATTAGGAATCAAAGTAATCAAGCAAATATTCATTTATCAAAGAACAGGAGAAACGTTGCTTACACATTGCTTTTTTGGCCAAAATCTGTTTACTGCGCTCCGTTGAGCCGGACGGTAGCGTAATTTTGTAGCGTCCCTCATGCTCAGGCAATACGCGTCGTGGTGGCTTTTTTGTTGGTTCTGCATCAATATTTTCTGTTGCATTCAGTTTAATACCTGAAAAAATGACATCCTTAGTGAAAATTGTCCTCAAAGTAACACGAATAAAATGCTCAATCGATTGATCAGGAGGGAATTAGTTTACTTTGTTTTGTTGTTGTTGTTTTTGCAATCAATGGGCTAACTGACGCAGTCGTTATTGTCGATTTCTCTCCCGAAAGAATTTTGTCGCGCGTGTTTTGCTCGTTCACCTTTTTCGCATGTCTAAACAATAAATCAAAAGAGTTTTTTAGAGAAAATAGGTTAGGTGCGCTATTGCAGTGGAATGGTACCTTAGAATCGAAATGATATCACCCATCGGTGTGATTCCCATTTCTCTTAGATATTCTTTATTTAAATCTGTCAACATATCGAGATCCATGCGATTTTCATAGAAAATATGAGCATATGTAGCTGCCGCACCGCTTGGAACACCAGCCGCTTGGAAAAACTTTACCCACATATCTAAACAAAAATGTCGAATATTTCAAATGTTATTTACAAACAAAATATGTTTGGAGCCAACTCCAATCACAATGCAAAACAATTTAATACAATCAATTCAGTTACATACTTGCACTTGCAACCATTTTCAGTGTATTTTGTTCGTGGCTGTTTGCTCACACCAAATAAGGATTTCGCAACAGAGACAGCACAGCTAAAAAGAACACTGCAAACGTATTCCAATCTCAGTGCGCTCAAAATCACATAAACTCAACTAAAAATCCAATAATTTCAATTACGTGTATTTGATTTTCGTCGACACAATATCGAATTTAGAAATTCACTTTGGCTATTTTCGAGACCACGATTCTAATAATAAAGTTGGTGTTAAAAACTATGTTTAGACGTCAAAAGTGCTAATGTCGGCCGCTTCACAGCAACGGTTGTTGTGACAGCTCTTGCGGCACTGAATCGGTTATGCGGTTTACGGTTCAACCGAAATGCTCGTTCACATTTCCGTAAACGATGAAGCGCTTTGCTGAATACTCTCTACTTGGTCATAATTTTTTTTGGAAATAAATAATAGATTTTTTGAAAAAAAAATGTTACTTTCATAGTCGTTGTGATTAACTTTAATATCTCAATACTGTTTTGATAAAAATCATTTTAATATTTTGAACAAGAAATTCGTTTAAATGGTCTTAACTGTTCCACTGGACAAACTCAATTGTTTTGCTGCTTTAAATCGAAGCAAGAAAGAAACATATAACTTCATCATTAGGAATTTCCTTGTTAGTTCCTTAAAATAAGCCCATTCAAAATCAATTGATAGAATTATCAGCCAATTAAAAGAGGTCGTGATTGAAGAATATAAATCAAATCGAAATTGGCTGTGATGTACGCAATCAGTCAGCTGTTTGTTGCTTATTTCCTCGGCACGCACACAAACGTAGTAGGCTATGCATAGTTTGCACACAACCATTTACATCATCAATCCATTCACAGTCGCATTCGCATACACATGCAACGCGTGTAAATATTTATTTACTCTCTTCATGCATTCACAACACATTAGAAACATAAAAAAAACATGTCGTTTGTGTTTGGTGGCTGTTCGTTTGCTCGTTCACTCGTTTGCGCCGTACGTTTGTATGTGTAATTGATTCATTTACACTTGTAAAGTTGTCGATCTCAGTGTTCATTTGCACAAGCACCGACCAAAATTCATCGGCTGTATTGTCGATGTGTTTGTCGTAAACAGAAAAGCCAATGCGATGAATACGAACCGAATCAAGCCAAGCGAACGAAAATGAATTGGTTCGTTATGCTCAGTACATGATTCTCTCTCTGCGGTGTCAGTCACTTCACATTCAGAGACAACACACGAACAACAACAAAAAAACACACAGAGTTCGAAACCAAAAACCAACAAATTAAAAACGTGTAGTAAAAACCCCGTAAAATGTACACACGATGTTAAAACCATATTCATTGTGTACACCTTGAGTTTGCAATTTTTTTTTTGTTTTTTCAAATTTTTATTTCAATTTTTCCTTTTTTGTTTTTTTCAAACTTAACTCGTCGAAAACGCGTTTGGTGCTTGTTTGTGGTAATATTTTTTTTCTCTCAATGCGTTGCAGCAGCCAATTATTTTCCAAGTTAAATCATCGTATTTTCTAGTTCATTATTTACGTGTTAGTTTTTCGTCCATTTGGAAATGCGTTAGTACAACCAATCAAAAGTTACTCGATTGTTTGACACAAAAATTGGTTCGTGTTTTTTATTGTGTATGTCGAGTTTAACAAAAAAAGAATCCAAAAGCAACTGAATATCGCTTGTTTTGTGATAAATATTAGAAAAAATTGTCCGCTTGTGTGACAATATTGTCGATTCAAAATCCATGGCACAGAAATACACAAATGAAAGAGACACAGCGAGCGAGAGAGAAAGCGAATAGAGCGGTGATTGTGCAACTGAGTGAGCTACTGTACTTTCATACAGAGCCAGCAACCCTAAAATAAGAAAGGCAACGTTTCAAATTTTGGTGAAACGAAAAATCGATAAGCAATCGAGCTTCTATGTGATTTATCTCATTGACAGAGTGTATCAACGTGCGGTCAACAAAATAATATTCAAAACAAGCAAATGCGTTGCTGAACATTGATTTGCCGTCAGCATATTTTCTTGTTATTCATGCTGGTTGATTGGTTTCGTGCAAAGAACGAGATAAACACCATTCATTTAGATTAATCGCCGTCAAGTACATAGTGCATACAGTAAACTGAATCGAAACAGATTCAAGTCCAAGGCAACCAGGCAACAAGACAACAAACTAAACGTCTGCTGGGCAAATGAACTCCAATTGATCCGTTCCATTTTTTATTTTGCTACATTCGCCCGAAACAGCGAACAAACTATAGAAACTGTGGAGAATGCGATATTGGTAAATTTCCAATTTGACTTAAGCACAAAAGAACAATAATAACGCGGATTTAAGGAAAAAGTGCTTTGAAATATGATGTCGTAACATTAGACCATTAAGTGAAACATCCAACAGATAGAAGAAAGAAAGGAAAAATAAAACTATAACGACACTTACGGCAATAATCAGCGACCATTTCAGTGTCGCATTGTGTGTGTCTTTTTAAAAAAAAAACTGGAATAGAATTAAGTGAAAGAGAAACGCATTCGCATTACCCCGTTAATGGAAGTGTTCGGTCTGTGTGTGTTATATGAAAGAGAATAACAAAAAGATATATCAAAACTTCCTAAGCTCTACAAAGAAATCATAAATCGCCTCTAAACGTGATTGTGTGCGTGTGATCATTTCAATAAATGCACTTTCTGTTGGAAATAAAAACCAACAATAAAACATTTCAAGTGACCAAGAATTGCAAATTCAATGAAAATAAATAACAACAAAATAATGTAATTGTTCAGTTGATTGACTGCACTTTTGTTTCGCTTTTTAATTATCGTTTTGTTTGTTTTTTCTCCTCAATTGGTGTACGATTTTGTATCGAAATTGGTGCGCGTATTTTGTTTTTCATTTTAAGTTGCACACATTTGTCAAACGATTGTTGTTCTGTGTTCTGGCTTAAATTTCATTTAATAAATTACTTTGCAAAAATCGTCACTCTCTTGCTGTGTGTAAATAATATCAGAACGTAAAAAATAGCCGAAGAGTCTATAGAAGTAATTACGACAGAAGAAAAAAAAAGTAGTTGGCAATGCACGGAACATCGAAACTATGGCAGTATCCAACGGACATGCACAGCGACTTGTGAAAATTTACACAAAGCCCAATTGATTTAAAGCTAAAATTAGAAAAGGTTCCGCAGAGCCAGATGAATGATTTGTAACCAGTCTATCATAATTGGTGAATGCCGCTACGAATTTAACGAGATAGTCATAAAGAGCAACGTTTCGTGCAATTTCTTTGCCAACAAGACACATCGCAGCAGCAGCAGCAGCAGCAGCAGCAGCAGCTAGACTTTAAGCGAACCACAAGCATACAACAGAAAAACAGGTAGGTTTTTTGTAAGCACCGTTTTCTATTTTTGCGCGTTTCACCAAGACACACTCACCAACACACGCAAAACACGAATACGATCAACAAATGGCAAATAAATTTTCGTTCAAGAAAATGATCACAATGTAATTTTATGTGAACTATTCGCATGAATAACGGCATTCGCCCGCGAATACAGCCCATTAAAAAATATTTGATTTTTGTAGCTATCGCGCGAGCAAACACACACTCAATCTGGATATTTTCATTGAATAAAACCATTTCTGTTGCCATTTTACGGCAAAATTTGTGAATCGATTTCGTATTTCATTCAACTTTATTTGCTCTTTTAACCCACGCCAAATTAAATGCAATCATTTCCATGGGCAATCGTATCGATTTAATGTAGACTTTTAATTGCACTCGATGATTTAATGCGTGTAGTGTATGCACTAGCGTTGTAAAATCATAAAATGTTTCATTTATTTTTTAAAAAAATATATGAACTGATCTTTTTTTATCATTTTGCAAAATCTTTCAATTTATTTAAATGGACATTTTAGTCGATTTCACAATTGCACTTGCATCATCGTCTGATGATTTTTTTTTCATCGGACTTTTGTGTGTTTCCCGAACACGGTTTGGCATTAACATAACGTGAACGTGATCGCTGTATTTGTAAGGTGATTAGTTGTTATAATTACAGATTATGTACAATGTGTGTGGCCTAACCATGTCTATTATCTGATTCAGTATATCGTTAGACAATTATTTTCAAGTTATTTCTAGCCATTGGCAGAATTGCAACGTATAATCACGTACTGCTTTTAAGTAAGTGCGACAATATTTATATCCGCCTTATCGAATGTAAAATTATTACAAAGCGCTATTATTTAACCAAAGGCTATTTGACAATAAAACTCTGTAATTTTCCGGGCAATTTTATTGCATTTCAAAATGATTTAATATTGTTGTGCTGAATATTGCACTCAAAAAAATACACTGACCGAAAAATAATCGCTAATTATTTGAAATTATTTGAAACAAAAAAAATCTTCTAAAAACAAAAACAAAAAAATACGCCAAAATTAGAATACGTTGTGCTCAGTTTGTCATATGCTGACAGTGAGAAGTGTGTGGTCGCCATGAATAATTGTTTATAAATTTGCTTGTGGCTAAAAGAAGAAAAAAAGCAGAAAACCAGACGACAAGTCGGACTATATATACACCCTAGCTGAAAATAAATTGCCAGCAAGCGATGAATAGATTTTAAAGGAATTGAACAAAATTCCGTATAGATCAGTGAGGTGAAAAAAGAGGGCCTACCCCCCGACTCGAATGTCCTCTTCCACAAATTATTTTAAGTTACCCCCCCCGGTCCATTCATTTTGTTTACGCCAGACAGAATTGATGTTTGGACATCGTGAGGACACAATACCCTATACTGCTTCTTCTTTTTCGAAACTGCTCCATACATTTTGAACCGCATGCCGGCGCCATATTGAAAAATGTCAATAAGAAACTATAGTGAAAATTTAGTTCATTAGCTGTGGCGCTGTCTGTCATTGACTATCTATCATCACTGTATATTTGTATGGGAATGTCCTAACGATGTGTTTGGAGAAGATTTTTTTAAGGGTTTTGAGCCAAAGATTTAATAAGAAGGTCATCAATTTTCCCATTATCGAGATACCCCCTCCTCTTCTAGTTAAGTTGACGACCGCGCACCACACTACTCAAATGGATTCAATTGGTTTCAATTGACATCCATACCGAATTATTGTTATTACTTTCGAATATATATGGGCTTATCGCAGGCTGACTATTTGTTTTCATCTGGGATGAATATTCAATCCATCTTACCGCCTGCAGAAAACTACGACACAAAAGAAAAACAAATGGCAAGTAGTCAGTATTTGCATAGCGGCAGCTATTGCAAGGCGAGGCCACAAATTAGTCCTCATCTTGGCTTTGATTGTATTTGCCAATGCTGTTGTTATACACAAATTAAAGTCGTGCGAATATTGAACGAAACAAAAAAAAAACAAACAAACAGGAAAAATGCATGAAACTATGGCATTATGTGCACAGCATTCGTTTCTGTACGCTGAGAAAAAAAAACAAAGTTTTCACTTTCATGAGAGAATGAAGTAACAAAGCGGTGCACCGAAACAAAAAAAAAGAAAACAAAAAAAAGCGGCTAAACAAATGCGACCATCATAAAATCGGCTGCATCGAACTCAGTGCATTGTTTTCGCTCTGTGTGTAATAAATTCACAATTTCATTGCAGTTGCTGCTCTTTTTTTCCGTTAGAGTTACTTTTTTATTTCTGTTTACGTTGCCCTTTTAATGTCGCATATTTTCAAGCGAAACAAATAAACGTAGCGCTTCATTGTGAATCGCGCTTGTCGAATTTTCGACATAATTAAATGCTTCGAGCGGATTGTTGCTTTGAACATGTGGAATGTTTGCGCTCATTTCTTCTCGTGCAAATGCATGATATGACGACATGTAAATTGCTGAACGCCAAAAACCGCGTTGATTAATTCGTTCGGAAGATAAATTCACGGTAGAAGGTCTTTTTTCTGGGTTCATCGAAACACAATGTTGAAATAAAAGATGGATGTGCGGTTGATTTGCTCACAGAAGCAGCGCAGTGATTGCCACAGATAGATGAGATTTTAGACAGATTTTTGACGACAGAATCTATTTTGTGTAAATATTCGGTGTGGAAATGGCATTAATCTTCACAATGTGCTAAGATTTAGCTCACATTTCTTGCATACGTGAGTTGCTCCGAATGAGAGACAGAGTGAGAGAAACCAAAAGACCTTTGGTCATGCATTTAGTTGAATCGGCTATAAAACGCATCCTACGCTCATCTCGATGCGGTGTGAAACGGAATGTTTCATTCGGTTCATGGCATTTCTATTTGCTAGTTTTTTTCCCTCATTTTATTATTACATGGAATATTGTTCAGTTCGGAGAGTTCGAGATAGCAGTGCAATAGTGGCCCGAAGCGATTGTTCAATGGACAACGCCGTTTCAGCTCACCCACTGTATGTTGTTGATGTGTATTTTTGTGTTTGTTTCAAATGAAATAAATCGCAACACGAATTCACTGTGGCAACTTCATAAATAATATTGTTATTCAGCGTTTTTGCTTCATTCAATTGCTTCTCACCTCTTTTGCGAATCTGCTTTGAATTAATGCTAATTTTATACTAGGAAACTTGGTTAGATTACACATTTTTCCAACGATATCACGCTCGAATGCACATTTGCACATCACACGGCATTTGAAACATCAAAGAATTCAAATCTCACGCGCCATTCCTGATTAATATTACGTTCTTGGTGAAAAGAAAGGCGCACGATAAACTCATTAAAATAAAACGAACCGAAGTGAAATAAAGATGAATAAAGTGTAATACAATCGATTCACCGCTGATTTAATGGTGTTTTGATTAAGTAAATGTGCTTGTTTCTTGGCATCACTGGCTGAACAAAAAAAAAATAGAAACATGCATTCCCTTGTGTACCCTTGCATACCCGGACAAGTTTATGACTTTAAATTATTATGGTGTTTTTTATGGTTGTTCTCTTTGCAATTGAGGCAAACACACTGCAGACGTGGCAGCGTCACAACATACGCGGTGTTTTCGATGTTAACAAGAACATCAACATGCGTTTTGGATCAAGTGAAACGGTAGTTTACAAGCAATTTTCGTATTTTCGTTAAGAATCAAAGTTGCTTGTTTAAAACGAATCGTTTGTTTTCATGGTTGAGGTTTTCAACAAAATCCATTTCTATTTCAATCGTCGCACATCTATCTGTCAACTGCTTCGGCTTATGAACCATTTTCTGTTGTCAACTCTTATTGTTGTTTTCATTTCAAAATCTAAAACCGCCCGAAAACACAGCACAAAAGTTTTTCCTATTTTTGTACAGTGCAGCGTAGGTTGTTCAGCTATCGGTTGTTTGCGTGTATTTCGTTCCCTGTGCACACTTTGCCCGGTACTTTTGTGCCTTTGCTCGGTTGTCATACATCTACTTTGCATTCATGTACCGTATCGAACGATTTTCTGCATTCGAAAATATTTATTTCTACTTCATTTGAGTTGTAGCTTATGTTTCTCTCGAGTTTTTTGTTTTGTTTTAAACATTGATCTTACATACACGGTGAGTCTACTGGAGGAAGAGAAGGGAGCATAGTACATTTAACATGCGACAATAATTTACATATTGCAACCCAGAACGGAAATGTAAAAACAAGCAAAACCAAACAACAACAACAACAACAAAATTACTGCTTTCATTTCTCTCTCGATTTGTTGGAAGGTTTTTTATGTTTTTATGATCGGTTTCGAGGTAATTTTATGATTTTTCATCTTTTCCGTTTTGTCTGATGTACCTTTTTTGCTGTCTACCTGACTAACACGTTGAAATCATTTCAATGAGACATTCTTTTACATTGGTGAAATTGCCATAAACTCGTTAAATCTATGAGCGACTCTATGCCAATGTTTCATCGACAACAGCAAACATTTCTCTCTTTCTATCTCTCTCTCTCTATTTGGTTCATACGCATCCGCTTGTGGTGTGGTGTGATGTGCGACAAACCGTTTCTCACAAACCAAATGTCGGAAAAATTTATGGTTGACTACATTTTCGCTTCCGAAAATGAAATTTTAAACCATTTTACCATCACTTAAATGACATTTTGAACATTGACAGCAACAAAAAGCGAGCGCGTAGATTGTACGGTGTGGTGTTTTCATGCTCTATGTTCACGGAAGTTGACACCATCAAAAACTTGTCAGAAACGCAATCAACAAATGATAGAGTGTGTTTTACCTTGAGTCTCACGCCATTTCAACAACTTTGTTTGATGAGCTCGTTTTTATTTTCAATTATACAAAAGAGTCTGCATCAGATTATTTTGAGCGAACATCAATTTTCGAGCTGATGCCATTTAAATTCGATCTCGTTCATTATGTTGAGTGCGCATTTGCGATTTGTATACACACTTGATGCTTTTGAATACATCTCAACGAGTGTTGAGAGTAAATCAATATATTCATTGGCCAGTCTGTACAAATATGAACAATTTAATGTTTGTGGCACGCATGAGACCACACCTTGTCTCATTTACATTTCGAATTTGTTCTTTTTTCTAGATCTATTGGAATTGGTTAAAATAAATTTGAAATTGGCTATCGAAAAAGGTTTTGAACACACAATCAAACAAAATAGACATATGGTACAACAACCATCGATTACACGGCATCGAACAAGACAAACAATCGCCCCGATTTTTATTTATTCTTCTTCTTTCAATATTGATTTGTGTTTCACTCCTTCAATTTTAAGAAAGAAAAAATTTACCACAATTATGGATTTGAAATGTTTTTTTTGTTTAATTTTTTGCAGATTGTCGTTATTTTTAACGAGAAAAATTGAATAAACAACACCAAAATTGGACAACAACCATGGCAGAGGACGATATGGACTGTTGTGTTCGCGTAGCCGTCAGGTAAGCAACAACAACAACAAAAAAAGCCGAAACAAATCAGTGCGTGTCAACAAACACAGCATCAACGGCATAATCGAACCGCCTCATAAATTATTTAAATGAATTTTTTTCCGTTTTACTAAATTGTGTCCTTCAATGTGTTTGAAATTCATTTGGCATGCATTGCACTATACAACTCATTTCTCAGCTAGACACTGTCAAATAGATAGACATTGCTCAAATACGTGGGTAAATGTTCTTTTATTGCAAACAAATTTAGGTGATCACCATTCCTATTATGTGCACAATTATTGCGCTGTAGTCAATGGGCGAAATTGATTTTGATGACCTCATATTTACTATGCGCAACATCCTCATGCCTTAATTGCATGTCAAATGGAGAGGAGAAAAAAAAATTGCCACCAAAAATTCTTCCGCCATTTAAAACTCCATCGTTTTTGTCACGCAGATGACAAACACTAGCCAAAGAAGGACATCGAATAATTTGTTATGTTTCCAAAAGACGTTTACTAGTTCGATCATCTTTCATTAGTCAGCTATCTCTTTTCTATCGCTGTAATGATTGCCTCAAAAATGACGGATTTTTAAAAACCAACAAACTGAAAGTTATCGTCGCAAATGAAAGTTATTTACGAATGTGAATAAAATTTACGACGCACATTTTGATTGATTCGAATGTAAATCCTCTGTTGACATTTGGAATAAATTCGATTTCTTCGCATTTCATTACAATTTTGATGCGAAGGTAAACTTTTAAGCCTGTTGAACTTCGTACATTTTAATGTCACTCTATTCAAAAAGTTAAAATCCCAAGACATGTGCCTGTTTATCATCATGTCTGATATAAAAGGCAATCAACTTCAAATAAATTGTTTCGAATGAGCTCACCTGACAAGCTTGCTACTCCAACTCCAGAGTAATGAATGTATAGCTCTGAACAGGTTTTTGCAATTAACAATTCAAAGGAAACAATAACATCAGACTTGAAAACAAAAATTATGTTCGTTGAATGAACAGAAAACTGAAATGTAAAAAAAATGTTCGCAGGCAATCCTATTTACATTTAAATCATTCCGATGAGTAACTTAATATTAAGGTGATTCAAAAAGTTGACGGAAATTTTTTATTGTAATTTGCTCTGTAACATGTGTTTGAAGTCACCTTTAGATGTCGAATTTTTAATTCTCTTCGTATCTTCTTGCTTTAATATTCATATCTAGAAATTTTCATGCCCGGATTCTTGATTTAACTAATTAAAATTCGACTAAATTGTTGGTTGAAAAAAAAAAAATCAAGACATTCTTAATGGAAATGTCGCCAAGCTTATAATTGAATTCAAATCATGCACTGTGTCCAAAGTTAACACACTTTCACTTTCGATAAATGGTGCTTGCGTTTTAATTATGCATAATTCACATGTTCCAGTTTCTATGGGTTGTTAAACCATTATAAACAGGTATAAATATCGAATATTACACCAATGGACATTAAAAATTCTTAAATGGATGAAAACAATGAAAGTGAAAATCAATAAAAAAAAAGTTGCTATTAATAACAAGCACAGTTTGGAGTAGGTCATTGATTTCCGTCTAACCGCATTAAGCTGAGCATTTGGTCGCTAGGTAGGGTAGACTTTCGGATGATATTTATTCATGAATTTGAAAAATCATCACATTGAATTGGAAAAGTGCTCCAGTAACCTGGTTCTAATTCGATATAATTTAGATTGATTCTTCTATTTTGTGGGTCAATCATAAATGTTAAATGGCGTTTTTTTTTCGATATTCATTACTGAATTCTCTAGAACAATACCAATTAGAGAGAAAAAAAGGTTCATGGATCGATAAGTTTGATTAGTTCATCAATCGATGGGAACAAATGTCATCTTTTGATTGTATACACATCAGTAATTCAAAAGAGGACCCAAATTTAAATTGATCACGCACAATACCAATCAATATTAACGAACCAGCATTTTAATTGACCAATTGTATTCCTCACAATATCGTTATGACGCACCCAACAAACTTATTCACCAAAAGACAATAACAAATCGAATAAGTTTACATTTCAATTAATTTCATTTAAACAAGTGCATCTATTCTATGAATTCTATTAGGACCTCATTTAGAAAATAATAGAATAAATATTTTGTCAAAATCGAACGAATTGTAGGAGTATGAATATAACTACTGATGATCTTCAAATGAATCTTACAAAATTGATAATGAAAGGATATGAGTAGAATAAAGAGTAGATATGCTGTTATGACCAACAATTTGACTCGTTCCCTGTTAACTGCTCATGCTCATACTCTCATCAATGAAACTCATTTGTTCAAATGTTCACAATGAAAATAGTTCCTAATTTGTTCAATTTACTTCTCGTTTGTTTAAACATTTCGCTCTAAAGCAAATAATAAAAAATATGGTTTTTGTCAAAACGAAGGGCATTTTAACTAGTCCATACATCAAAAATAGAACTGAAGCGTACCTGACCGCCAAGAATAATGTTCATTGAAAAAAATATCAAATTCACATTCAAGAAGCGTTGAAACCATGGACATCAAGGAAAAGTTTATTTCCGTCGCTGCGTCGCGAGATTTATGAACATCAAACAGTTTTAAATTCTCAGCATAAATGTCGTCCATAATTCGTTAGATGCGTTTTCATTTCCTATTAATTGTGTGCATGTGTGTTATGTAAGTCGTTAACCCCGAATTCATTTAGCTAAACTCTAGTTTAAACTGAAATTGGAGAATGAGAGTAAACAAAGTTAAATGACTTTCATAGTCAGACTCACTCGCAGACTCATCGTTACTTTTGATTAGATAGTCTCTCTGTTGCGATGCAGTCAGCAAACACAAATTTATTATTTCAACGAACAGATTTATTAAATTAGGATCCCTGGCTCTGCACTGTGTAAATAAAAAAAAACTTGGTGTGTAGCATGTCAATGATGATAAAACGATAGATCTTTGAACAAACATTAACAAACATTACATTTTTATGAATAAATATTTGAACTACCTGTTTCGTAAAAGTATTCGTTTGCCTACTTTTTACCGATCAAATGCCACACAATAAGCATTTTTTCAAATATTTATTTAAAAGAATAAACCAAAATTAACCGACCCTCAGTTGGGCGATTTTCATTTGACCTTTCGACTGGCTATTCATTGTTGCGCTCTTTCAAGCCAACAACTTGGAAACATATTTATAGAATAAGGAAAAGTTATAACGTTTTTAAGGCCCCGTAACACGAACGAAATATAAGTAGAATGAAATCATATAAAATAAATGAACAAAACCAACTAACTAACAAAAAGCTATACAATAGCATCGCATTTGATTACATGTGGAATCAATACTGTTGATAAGAAAATCAAATAAAATAAAATTGACTCATTAAAAATAGAAAAATAGAAAACTAAATGAAATGTAAAGAAAAGACGTCAATAAAATAAAGTTGATTTCTTTGATTTTTCAATTAAAGTGTGTACACGATGCGCCACATGCCGCACGTTCTAGACTATGCAGCTTCATGTTGATTCGCAATGCATCATCAATTGATGTATCGTGAATGTTGCGTGAAAAAACACGCTGTGGAAAAATTGGCCACATCATTGTGGCTGGCTGTCAATTGAATGCTATTTATTTATTCAAATGAGCTGAATTTTGTTAATTGAATCAACCACTTGTAAATTGGTTTGACCAATTTGGTATAGTGGAAATCAAGACACTAACCGATGACATACAAGTCAATTCATTTTAATTCAAATGACAAATTTGTTGACAAAATATCGACACAGATTGAAAGTCAACATAGACGTAGTAGTAATGAGTGTAGCCGCCTGACGATATGGCGACTGAAACATTGATCGTTGGTTGCACTTGAGAATACCATGAATACCATTAATAGAACATTCGATGAGATCATTTTATTATCGTGTTGAGGTAATGTATCCAACCGTAATGACATTGTTAATGTTGAATTCGATGTTGGCAAAAAAATGGTGCGCAAAGAGTAGTAAATAGCGTGTCAACATCTCATTTGCTAAGGAAATGTAACAACCGCAAAATTTTTTTGTCAATTTATACACAATTCCGTATGCAGTCAAAGCAGCAACAAAAAAATCGATCAAAATGATACCATTTATAGATCTTGTGCCGAAAAATTTCAAGGTCAGATTAAAATTAAAACGAAAAACCGAAAATTTGTTTTGCATAAATGTTGGTCAATGAAGCGGCAGAGTACGAAGAAATAAATACGAGAATAGAGAGTAACATCTGTTGCGATTTGATTCCAATTCATTTGGTCGGTGTTTATTTACACTTCGTGTTTCTTGTGACGTGTGTTTTTTTTGCCACACAATCCGACGATTTCTATGAATGAATCGTCAGCACAGACACGATCAACCAAATGTTTGACGTGGTGCGTGGGCTGACTTGAGGTGTGACATAATGATATTTAACTGAAATTAAACACATTGGATGTCTCACATATACCACACATGCTCATTAAATTCCAACCATAAAAGACTTTTATTTTTGCAAGCAATCAGCATTTTTGTGTGGAAGAACAGTAATTTGTGTGCCTGTTGGTTCGTCGTTGGAATTGGGATTATGGCACTTTTGACATACTTATTACCGATTCAACCATAAAAAAACGCAGCGAAAATAAATTCAATGGCAGATTACACCATGAACATATACTTGCTGCGAATTACGCACTGTGAATTGATTAATAATTAACCATTTTAATGAAGCTCATTTAGATAAACGAATTAACATTGATGCGGGAGTCAAGCGTTTATGCCTTTTCAAATGAAAACCTTCAATATAAAATGGCTTGAGCGGACATTTAGCACATCCATTTTTGGAGCGAAGCCCCGCAAATTCGATGTCATATTTGGCTATTGAAGTTCATCATAATCTGTGCTGAATCACCACTATCGTTGACGCTCACTACTTTCATTTCAACACTGACACTTTTTCCATCGAAAATCAGATCATTGTAAAATTTTACTTGCGTTGCACAAATATTTTTTAAATACAATGAATTATGATCGAAGCTATTGACTTTACAATGCTTCAGTGGGTCACGTTCAGGTGAGAGATAAGAATGGTTTTTTACGCCTGTTTTTACAAAAAAAAATTATCACCTAAATTGTGAAACTTTATCTATTTCTACTGATATTATTCAAGTGTAAACACATTTTCAGCACACTCGAATTCATTTAGTGTAACAAGAAGGCGATGACGAGTCAATGATGCAAGAAACGTTTGTTTACTGTTTTTTTTCTTTCTTTGTTAAATCGGCACACAATTGTAGCCAATACATGATATATAATAAGGTCCATTCATTATCTCACACCCAATAGAAGTGACTCGAATAGGCGACAATTTTTTTAAGCAAATATTGAACATGTGCAACAAAAGTGTGACACGAGTGTAAATAAACATGAGTGTGAAAAACGGCAGAATAAACAGCGTCGATACATTTATTGTATTTAAATTACGCGGCAAAAATAAAAGGTAGCAACTTTTTTTTTCTTCATTCAAAAGCCATTAATTAATCGATAAAAACGTAGTTGTGGTTCTAATATCCAAGAAGCTAGGAGCTAAAAACTGCGATCGCAAGTGTGAAAAATTGAACCGTCTGTCAATTTCATTTATTGCAATTCAATTAAAATTAAAGAGCCATACGCTGAAATTGATGTTATCTTTTTTGTTGTCTTTTAACACTTGCATTCATTTTCCATGTTTATTACAAGCGATAGACTGACGTCAGTGTGTAGTTCTATTTTTGTTGTCGCTATCGGCAAATTTTATCTCTGAATTTACCTCGAAATTCAGTTGTAATTCATTTGACGCAGTATTCTGCACATTCAGCATTCAGCTATAACTGAATTCTTTATTTTTTTTTTATGATCCAAAAATGGCATCTACTCCGTTAAGCGATTTGATTTACGGCACAAGTTGATGTATGTCGAATCACGCGAATCGTATGCTCAATAGAATGTTTAGATTCGATGAAACTAGAAACAGACACGATGAGAAAAATATTTGCCAATTTTAATGGCGATTCTATGTTCGTCTAGTCAACCTTGACATGTAAAATTGTTTGTCGATATCGCTTGCGAAAGCCGATCGCATGTCAGTTTTCATCGAACTGAAACATTACTTGTGTAATTCCATGACAAATTCGATGTTTTAAACAATTTATGAAGCTAAAACTTCACAGAGATCAAAAGCAAACGAATAACATGTTGCTTGTTTTTTTTTCTCTCACTGACGCCGTTCATTTGTGCACAACATGCAAACGCTGAAATGCATAATAAATGAGCAAATACTACGGAAATTCAAGTGATCGTTACGCATAAATAATTACCTTAACCACGAAAATAGAAGTTAAGCACAAAAACAAAAAAACACTTGCTGATTGATCAGAATGTAACGTCTTGACTCTTGATATATCGTTCGAATATAGAAATATTCTTGCAATTGATCGCCTGCTTTTCGTTTTCGTTTGGTTTCTGGTCGTTCAGTTCCACTTTGAGGTATTTGAAATCATATTTATTGTGTACGAGTAATGAGCATTTGAGCATTTCAATCGTCACCATTTATTGTTTACTTTCATTCTCGCAATGATAATATTCTGAGGTTCGAGCATTTACTAACGCAATAAACGTTGTTGTTCTCTCTGAATTTTGCCTAATGAAGTATGTTAAATTTATAGTTTTACAATGAAAATTAACTGCTAATTGATGATTTGTGACATTAACGATACACAATTGGCACACAAGCTATACCAATGTTAAGTTTCGAAGATTTCATTTAAAATGGAAACCAGACCAGCACATGTAAGTTTGAAATGGTCGAATTTTTCATTTGGCCACAGAATTACGTTGAAAAAATTCGACAACGGTCGCATCAAATGTCATTTTTCAATTGCATGTGTCAAAATCACTCATGGAAAAAATTAATTAATTCGATCAGCTATCTAGGGGAACAGCTACCAATTTTTGAAACCTCAAAAGAATTTGAAATATTTGCATCGTCGGCTTTAGAAGGAATTTGGTACGTCTGAACTCAAGTTAGAAGATGTTCGCTCAAAAGCCTTTAAAAACATTCAATTTATACAATTATCGAATTCCTGCAAATTCCAACAAATTTTTTTGAATGCTTCCGATTTTGTGAGTTGCTTTAGGAATGCATTTGTGTTTCGCCAAATCTAAAATAAATTTGTTCACATTGAACTCTATAGCATTTCAAATTATTTTACTCACTAAAATTCGGTACGTAATCGCAATTTATTCATAGAATTCGTGACACATGGATTATGTGAATTCGATTCAGATAAGTTCCCCTAGTGAGTTACATTTTTCTACCATGGTTAATTGATTTTCAAACATCCGATGGGTTTCCATGTTTGCCAATTTGTAATCAACTTGTGTGTATATGTTTGCCATATGGCAATGTAATTCAATCAAACGATGCATTCGCCCATTCCCTCCACACTTTCATGGAAATGCCAGACGCAGTGAGCAGCTCTTTTTTTTGTTGTTGTTTAAACAAAATGTGTTGGAACAATGAAATTTAATCTCGGACTGCATTGTGTTTGAATAGCTTATTGTTTGGTTTCTTTGAAATGAACAAAATAAAAATCAACAATAAATATGTTTGATGCATAATCGAATCGAAAATTGCCTACATAAAAGACATTCGACTGGATTTTTGCATTTCGTTTAAAATTTCCATAATCAACTGTTTCACAGTTGAATAAATGACTCGACGATATTTCATTATTCATTTTTTTTCCGAGCAACAACGAAACAATTCAATGCAGCTGAATTACTGTTATCGAGAATATTTTGTTTTCTTCTTTTTTCCCCGTCTTTTTAATGATACGTTTTAACTGTAAACGTTTGTGAATTTATGCTATTTGATGTCGGAATGAGAATGTTTCACTGAAAAAAAAGAAACAAAATCTCAAATTTCAGTTTGAAATTGCCATAAATATTACTGCTAAGCATTTTTTTTTTTCGCAGTGAAATAAAACATTTGATTAAAATGTTTTCAAAACATTGTATGGATTCTGTTATTTTGATAGAAAACAAGTCGTTCACATCACTGAATCTTATTGACAAGTCATTTTTTTTCATGAAATGCTTTCAATGATTCATAGCAAATTGTTATTGAACTTTTTTTCAAATGCTCTTTTTAACCGTTTTGTGTGTGTTTATTATTTTTTGTTTCGTTGAAAATTAGAATACGGCCACAGATACCACGTGAAATAATCGACATGTGCCGGATTTGCACTCAAGTAACACCGAATGAACCGCAAATCGTGTTGGGCACAGACAAAGCATTCACATATGATTATGTGTACGATGTGAATTCGACACAAGCTGAAATCTACCAAAAATGTGTTGAGCGCTTGGTAGACGGAGCAATGAAGGGTTACAATGCCACTGTATTGGCCTACGGACAGGTATTATATGAATTTCTTTTACATTTGAAGTTAAAATGCCTAAAAAAAAACGTGCACATTTTTTTTTCAGACTGGATCTGGTAAAACATATACAATGGGCACCGGTTTTGAGTGCGAATCACATGAAGATCAAGAAGGTATCATCCCGCGGGCGGTGCGTCATTTATTTTCATCCATTGAAAATCTCAAGGAGAATCCATACGATCAAAATGGCGTTTGTTTGGATATGCTGCAATTTAGCGTTGGCGCTCAATTCATGGAATTGTACAATGAAGAGATCATCGACTTGCTTGATCCATACAACAAGGTAAAAAATACTTGATGCAATTGTATCAAATCATCATTTTTACGATGTCTTCTTTGATAATGTTTGATGTGAGTTCAAGCGTTGCATCATTCGGTTCGGTTGAACGACCAGAAGAACATTTTATGTGCTCATTACTTTCATTACTATCAATTTATTAGACGCAATTTTATTTACTCAACTTCTTAAGACTCCGAAACAACATCACAAAAACATATCAAAACAATCTTAATTTGTATCGTTAGTTCATATTTATTAATCCATCTAATTATACATTAACACAGACCAAACTGTATAAAATAACGTCAAGCAGCGCTGGTGAAATAAGTGTGCCAGATGCGACAATAAAGCCGATTCACGGTCCACAAGATGCAATGCGATGTTTACAGCAAGGCGCTTTGGCTCGAACCACAGCATCGACACAGATGAATGCTCAATCATCTCGAAGTCATGCAATCTTCACGATACTGATCAAACGACAACGGCGCATTGCCGGCGAACAAAATAGTATGATGGAAGACGATCTAGAAACACTAACGGCAAAGTTTCATTTTGTCGATTTGGCTGGATCGGAACGTCTCAAACGAACAGGAGCCACTGGTGAACGAGCAAAAGAAGGGATATCCATTAATTCGGGACTGTTGTCATTGGGCAATGTAATTTCAGCGTTGGGTGATCAAACGAAGAAAGCAACTCACATTCCATATCGAGACTCAAAACTCACACGTTTGCTGCAAGATTCGCTCGGTGGAAATAGTCAAACGCTGATGATTGCTTGTGTTTCGCCGAGCGATCGTGACTTTATGGAAACATTAAATACATTAAAATATGCAAATCGTGCACGAAACATCACCAACAAAGTGATTGTCAATCAAGATCAAAGTTCGCGTACCATTTCGTTGTTGCGACGTGAAATTGCTGCATTACAAATGGAATTAATTGAATACAAACAGGGCAAACGAACAATTGACGCCGAAGGTAATTCAACGTTAACCGACACATTCCATGAAAATGCAATGCTATTGGCTGATAATAAACGGATGCAGCAACGCATTAAAGCAATGCAAGAAACCATTAACAATGTGACCGAGAAAAATGTTGATCTGTTAGCGGAAAAAGAGACCAATGAATGGACTTCGACATGTAAGCAATCCATTTTTACAAAAGTGAAATTTGATTTTTCGATCTTTATTTCAAAATGGTTTGTTTTTTGTTCATAATATTTATTTATATAATGATTGTAGCTTCTGATAAGTCCGTAACGGAATTGGTTTGTCGATACATAAAAGAAATTGAGAAACTCAAAGCCAAATTGATCGAATCAGAGCAAATGTATCAACAGTTGAAGAAAACAACGAGCACAGCGCGTAAAAATATGATCACTTTCGCCGATACGGGAGGTAGGTTTTGTAAATTGATATTGATTTTTTCCACCCGAAATGATTGATATTTATCGATAAAGATATTATATCGATCGTTGAATTGAAGCCATTCAATTTTGAATAATTGTAATTTAACTTTCAAAATGTTATGCTTCACAGACGTTGAGGATGTAATTGACATGGCAAAACGCAAACTCGAAAAAGAGCGTGAATTATTTATGTCAAAATCATTGCCCGGCTTTCCCGCTGATAATAATCAGGGTTCGATCGATAATGAAAATGAATCGGAGAGCGACGATGATTCGGACGAGTCTGAAGATAAAAGTAAGTCATCAGTTCAAATATTCAATTAAATTGTCTATTCAAAATGATTTAATGAATGTTCATTTTGTTTAGTCTGCCAAGAGGAGCTGATTGACATTAATGAAGATATCGAACTGAAAAGTAAATTAATCGAACAATTGGAAATGACGAAAAATCGAATGGAAAAAATGCGTCAAATTTACGAAGAAAAATTAAATGTGCTCAATTCGAAAATTATCAATACGCAACGCGAACGTGACCAAGTGCTAGCCAATATGTCCGCATCCATGGGTGGAAATGCCAATTCACCAACCACCAACGATAAAACGAAAAAAGTTCGCGAAGAATATGAACGAAAGATTAGCGATATGCAAAAAGAGTTGAAAAAATTACAATTAGCCCAGAGGGAGCATGCCCGGCAACAGCGCGAGATTCATGCACAAGAATCACAGCTGAGAACATTGAAGTCGGAATTAAGTGAATTAAAATCGGCTAAGGTAATAATACTCATCATTATGTATGCTTTGATATTTGCAATAAATTGTATTTAATTTTTTCCCCTACAGATAAAATTGATCAAGAAAATGAATGAACAAATGACCCGTCACAAGGAAGCCGAAAGCCGAAAAGCACGCGAAATTGCCCAATTGCGAAAAGAGCAACGCAAACAATCCAATGCAATTAAATCGTTGCAAACCCAAAATACGGTGAAAGAACAAGTTTTGAAGCGACGCATTGAAGAGGTGGCTGCTTTGAAACGTGATCGTCGAAGTAATTTGAGTAATAAAGCTGCTGGCCGTTTGCCACCAAAGAAAACACCTGTGATATTTAATCCAAAACAAGCCCGCACAAAATGGGAAACGTTGCAGCGCACAATTAATCGAGCTGCACGTACAAAACAAACTATTATTGAATTGGAAGGTGAACTAGAGCGGCTGGTTGCTGAGCGAGAATCATTGATCAAAGATTTGAATGTTGTAAAACTGCGTCAAAAGAATGAAAATACACCGGAGCTAGCATCAGAAGAGGATACAATACGCAGCAGTTTGAGATTTGTTCAGGAGAATATCACACAAGTACAGCATTCGATTGTTGAAATCGAAGATGGAAAGCAATCGACATCTGACTCACAGAATATACAAAATCTGTTGGAAAACGTGCGATCATTCGAAGAAGCCAAATTTTTATTGGAAAAATTAACCAGTTCGTCCATTTTGCAAACATGTGAAACCGCCTTAACACAGAATCGATTGATCGACAACGAGGCCTTACTAACCGATGTGAGTTCCATTGAGAGTGACCAGCAAATTTCTGTTGATAACCCAATTATGAACTTACTATTGATTGATTGCCATTTATTTTCGTGTTTAGATCAAACAAGAGAGCAATATTCAACATCAATTGTTGCAGCATGTTTTGAGTCAAAATCCGTCGGTAGCTTTCCCAGAATCATTTATGCCAGCGCCAACAATGTCCAACAAATTCTCGGGAACATATACAAATCTAACATCATTGGATTCAGATGGTGAGCGTGAGCATAAGCCGCCAACCATTGACAACAATCACATCATTAGTTCGAATTCAAGTCGTTCTCCATCGCCGATGCATGACCAGTAAGTCCATTTCAATTTATATTTTTTGCTGAAACTATCAATTCCTTGCTTCAAGCTTGCGTTAAATGCTGTAACAAATGCAAGCTACTTCATTATTATCAAACTTTTATTTTTTATACCAAAGTAGTCGATAGAATAATTTGCAATTGATCTCCCAAATTAACCACCAATTTGTTGTAACACACCTCACTTGCCCCGCCCAAAAATATTCGATGATTTCTGCTACAAAACACATTAGCTGCTAGCAGAATCATCACATTTTCAATGGGAAATTGCATAGAATTTAAGAGATGAACAAACGCAGTTCAAAAATGTTCTTAATGTGTCTGTAATGATGATGAGACATTTTATTTTTTGTTTGGTATTAATTTTGTTTCTTAAATTCGTTATTATTGTGTTGTATGTTAAAATGATTAGTGACACGATACCGCCACGAACACCAAAAGTACGAAGACGCACTGCACAACCGCAAGATTTGCTGTTCGGTGATTCGGCATCGTCGAACGAACAAATGTCACGTTCCTACCATCAACAGCAATCACCCCAACAACAACCGACCGACATAACACGTAGTAGTTTTGTCCCATTATCACGCGTTCCAAGTGCCCCTGGTTCGCTAAAGTAAGTCCATCAATCGCAACATTCGAAACCAAAATGAACCATTTTTTTTTTTTGTTTTGAAATTTTGGCTTTTCATTGTGTCACGCAAATGTTTAAAAAAACCGTGTTCTTCTTTTTTTTTCCCTCAATTTGTTTGCTTTTATCTGCTTTATTTATCAATTTCTTTTTCATTTTTTTTTCTTCCTTCTACATTTTTTACGTCATTTTTGTGTTTCTTTCAATCATCAATTTTTTCCCCGTTTCACTTGGTTTTCGTTCGCAAAATCATTTTTCGTTCAAATCATTTGTTTCTATTTTTGTGTGTATTTTGCATTCATTTTGACTTCTATTATTCTGTCAAACGGTATTCGTTTTTCGCCAAAAAAAAAAAATCACTTCACATAAACACATATTCAGAGGTTCACGTTTTCCTTCTGGTTGTTTGATCATTTCCATAGAGGATTGATGCCCGTTCACATAACTACACCGACTCTGACACGACACACATTCACCACAAATCATTCGAATAATGCAATGCTATCATCGCCGTTATTTCCGCGCAAGTCGTTGGACTCAGCGCCAACGGTACCAGTGTCTCCACGTTTTACACGTCGCCCATTTCCAAACAAAGCATCACCCGGACTGTAAGTCATCAGCTGCACATGCAGCACACGTTCAATCAACTAGCAATTGTAGCCAATCATATTCTAGCGTTGTTATTGATACGAATGCATTTTATTATGCGTTTGTTGTAGTTTTTAGCGTCGTTTATACGGCTATTAGCATTTTAAATGATACGTGTAATTCTTAAATGTGTTTTTATGGTTAGGATTCTTTTGTTGTTGTTTGTTGCACTTGTATAGACATTGGGATATGCATAGGGAGGGAAATTGAGCGTTCTACAGTTGAATTTAAAAAAAAAATCAATTCGAATTTTGATCAGACCTAATGTTTTGTACGTGGTTTTGATTTCGAAGTCCCAATAAAAGTGCAAAAAAGTTTTTTTTTGTTAAATTTTAAAGGCTATATGTAGACTACTTCAATCGGTTATACATGCCGAATGAACATGGTGCTCGCAATATTACGCGATAAGGATTCAATTTATTTCACTTTCAATTCAATAAATGCGTGAAAATAAAACTAGATCGAGTTTTATGAACTCGATTTTAATTTTGTTGTAACAAATTCAAACTCAATGCGTTTCTTTTTGATAAATCAAAAACAAAGCGTTTCAAATATTCAGCATGAAGCATGAGGCATCAAAGCATTTCATCGTTCATTTCATTCACACATACATTCATTCATTTTTCATTGCTATCCTAATGTAATTAATTTTTGCCTAAAAAAATCATTCATGGGGTATCAAACTCTCATTTTTCATTCGCACTTCAATTGTACAAAGTACAGTTTTAAATGCACATAAAAATATTTGCAAACAAAAAACCTCACACTCAATGAGCAATGTAACAAACACATAAGCACATCACCATTTTTATTCTGTAGATGAGCACCAATTTTACAGTGTTCAACAGGTTCACAGTGTAGCAGTTTTTGTGGGGGCTGGACATTTTTCGTTGAATTTTTCAAATTCTGCCATATTCACACCCATTTCAAACTAACTTTGTTTTTTTTATTCCAATTAATCTCAAACTAACCTGCCTACTAATCATCAACGATAAATCAGAGATGATGAACAACAAACACCACAATCGCCACTAGTCTATCGACGTATAATATCACGTGAAGATGCTCCGGCTGATGTTTTTTCACGTCTCGGAGCTGGCATACAGGATCCCGTACCCGGTGGATTGATACGTGAATACAGTGGCAAGGTAATTATTTGAATTGTTTCCATCAAATCCATCAATTAAATATTTTTTTCTAACCGACCGTTAATTTTTTTCATCAGGCAAAACTCAGTAATCCTCTGAATTGCACTCATGTGGTTGAAGGCCATAGTAATTCGGTTCTTGCTGTTAAAGTGAATGACAATAATTTGTATACAGCTGCTGCTGGTAAGTAAAGCCCAATCTATGCTAAATGCTTAAATTTCCTTATACATACTAAGTGATTTCATGTCACATTATAGATCGTACCGTTCGAATTTGGGACTTGGGCAAAACGAATGGACCAATTGGATTGCTATCACATGCTGGACCTGTTGTAGCAGTCGAACATGATCAAAAAACGAATCTGCTATTTTCGGCTTGTGGGGCATTTGTTCGTGTTTGGGATTTACGTTCAAGTCAAACAAAAGCCGTGAAGACGCTGTGCTCATCAGGCAATACTCTGTCTGGTATAGCAAATTTGGGACTTACACAAAGTGGTGAATCTCCAGTTACGGCACTCTCGTTGGGGGCATCTGGTAATTTATACATTGCTGCATCGGATAAAGTTCGCATTTGGGATCTACGAAAGTGAGTTTACTAATCTCAATCGAAGGTTTTGCAAACAAAAAAAAATGTCTGGTTTTTGTATTCAAATAGCTTTTCGTGCATTGGTAAATTGATTGGTGGACATCAAGCGGCCGTAATGTGCGTTGCATCGTGGGAAGGATCTGAACAGGGCACCGACTTTGTGGCTACCGGATCAAAGGATCATTATGTTAAGGTGTTTGAGGTTTCATCAAACGCTGGAATCGTTTCACCATTGTTACACCTTGAGCCACCTCACTATGATGGTGTTCAGGCCTTAGTTGTCGCCAACAATTCAAGTGGAGCTGATGCCGAACTATTTTCAGGCAGTCGTGATACTGGAATAAAACGTTGGGATCTTCGCAATGGTGAACTTAAACAAGTACGGTTGAAACTTTGTTAATAGAATTTATTTACCATTTTTAAAATTGATATTTTATTCACCAATTTCCACGCACAGTCTCTAAACAATGCACATAAAGGATGGGTGTCAGGCATGACCATTTCGGATGATATTCTGCTATCCGCTTGCCGGGGTGGCATCATTCGTCTCTGGAATGTCAACACTTGCGAGAGCATAGCTGACATGAAAACGGATTCACCCATCAATGATATTGTTTGCAATGGCCAAACCATTTTCACCGCAGCCAAGTAAGTGATTGTCGGTTTTAATTCGAGTAGTGATTTAGTGACTGCATGAAAATTAGATTTTAAATTAGATTTATTTGAGAATCCACTGAAATCAATTACGGAAATTCCTAAACAAAATGTTTCTTCTTTTTCTCCCTCCATAAATTGTCTTCTTTTCTTTTTCTTTTGTATCAAACAATGGTAAAACTACCAATATAGTTCGGGCGAAGTGCGGATTTGGCGATTGACACCTCCACCATAAAGAATGTGTCCCTTCTATTCACTTCTTCTTTTATTGTTAGCCATAGCTTATTTTTTTGTAGCAAAAATCGTTGACATTTTAGGAAATTAACTGTGACAAATGTGAAAAAAATCAAATTTCGAAAGACGACAAACGTGATTGGCCATGATCCACCAATTTGTGCCTCCAATTATACTCATTTTACAAGAAATGTTATGTTTAACGTTTTTGATGTGCCGGCGAATTTAAATGCGTAAAACAAGTAATTACTGTTTCATGAGGATGCTTCATATAAATGCATTGTGCATTTCACTCTTAATAATCAGCGTCAAACTTTACCATCAATGATTAATTTTCGTTGGACATTTTTACCATTGACATTTGTCAATAGCTAAAGTTTGACGCTGTATGTGTTTTTTTTTTCTTTATCTGTTGCACATGTTTGAATTCAATGCGATTTTGGTTTGTTGAACAATCGATTTCATTCTTTGTTTTGACTTCCATCGTTTTCTTTGGTTTGTTTGTCATTTTCGCTCTATTTTATCACAAGCACCATCTGTTCAAGAATCATTTGTCAAGTCTTGCGAACTGTCTTTACGATCTTAATCTCATGATTGTTGGCTCTTTATTTTGGGATATTCTCTAATGAATATCAACATTTTGTTTTCCATTCAACACTAAATGCCATTTAATGTTGTCAATTGTTGATGTACAAATGTTTTGTCTTTTGTTCTATATTTGCTTGCATGCTTTTGTATCAATTCTATATGTACAACCATTTTTTCATTCACTCCACTCAAATGCACTTTTTTTTAATAAATAAATAATTGAACATTTATTTTTTTGCTTTTTAGTGATGGAAAAATTCGAATGTGGAAATTTTCATCGGGCTTGCGACGCCAAATGATGCTACAAACCAGATGACAATATCGTTAAGAAGTTGGAATAGAATTTCTGTACAACAATTGGCTTGAACATTCAAATTTAATTTTAGAAGAAAAAAAACACACAATACAAATTGGGAACAACATTTTCATTATTTTTGCAAAAACATTTAAGTATTTTGTTTAATAAAAAAAAAAGATTCAATTATATACACTATTTGATGTGACAAAAAATTCAAAAATTACACATTTGCTGGATTTAAGTATTAAGGCCAGCCAAAACAACAGAAAACTCTCTGTATTCGAAAAGACATTTGAAGTAGAAAAAAACATGATAGTTTGTTTGAATTATTTAAATTATTTGTGATTTTTTGTGTGGTGATTGGAGAAATTTTTCTAAATTCAAGCAAAGAAAAAAAATAAAAATTTTGTAGATTGATTTTGGTAGTAATCGATTTGGTTGCAAAAAAATCCAACTAACACGTCGAATTAAATTGCATTCTGGATGCTGACGTATCCAAATCCAGACGTATCCAAATCCATCATTTCGAATTTAAAAAGTGAAAACACATAGATATTGCCTAATTTAACGAGAGAGTGATAAATGTTTTACATTTTTTGTGAAGTGAATTAGAGCTATAGCTTTAGAAAATGGTAGCACTGATTTCGATTGTATACCGATTTAATGAGTCTAAAAAAAAGTGATCAAAACCGCTCACACATTCAGGAATAGTAACGTAACATTTAACGAGCTCATAATTATGATGATAAATTTAACACACTTGACTGGTTTCATCATTTTCATTTTTGCATATTTTCAGACAAATTACAAAAAAAGACATTCAATGCTCGCCTTTTTGTCGAAATAGTGGACGCTTAACATTGATATTCAATGTGCTTGTGAAGCTTTTCTACAAATTGGATGATTTTCTCTTGCAAAGTCTATCACACTTTAGCATGTAATAAAGCCTATTAGAGACAATATAATGAACATCAAAACATAAACGAATCGTAGCCACAAACAAATAGCAATACATTTAAGCATTCATCCAACAATTGATGACATAAACTGGTTTTAAGTAATTGCTTATCTTTAAACACTAAAATTCAAACACTAATTTGAATGAATTAAATGGATCTAAAAATTTAAAACGAAAGCATTAAAATCACAATTATTGTGAAAATTAAAATTAACAGCACACTATTTATGATATAAGACAAATTTATTTATTTGTAATCAAATACGAAATCAAATATGAGAACAATTAAAACAATTTATAATCGAATCTTTTGCATTATTTTTTATGGCTCAAATTGAATAGGAAATATCTGATGCTAATACTTGCTTTGATCACTTTGGGGATTTGAGACTCTGTTTGAGAGTTATCTTGCTAACATACGGAGAACATACGACGTACGACACACTTACGCAAACATACCTCAAAAAGTATGTCCAGTACAGTCCCAAAATGGATAGAAAACAGGTTTGACATGATTTGGTTTTGTGGACCGATTAAAATACTTTTTCTACACTATGTGTGCGGAAAAAGTCAATGGTACAGTTCAAGTCCCAGTATGTTGCCTCCAAAAAATACGGGATTTATGTTGGGACAAACAGCCCAAACTTCGCATTACTTATTTCATCACGTTTATTAATATATTCGTAATAAGTGTTCTCTAACAAGAGACACCTACCCTGGTATCAATTTATGTTATTCTATTCATATCTCCATCCAATGACATGCAATTGGTTTATCTTAACAAACAATTTATTTATTCTTGTAAGTTGGTTATCCATTGCTCGCTGCTTAAATAGGTGTTTGAGTTCAAAATCTCATTACAAAAACAAATCCATATGAATTTGAGAAACTGAAGAATTTTATTTGATATAAATTTACTTATTCTAACTGAATTTCCAATGATTTTGTATGCATTCGGATGTTGTTTGTGTTGAGTGTGCTGCCAAAACCGATAGATTGATGTCGATGAGTTGGCTTATGAGCCGACAATGATGTTGTTGATTGGAATATGGATGAGCTTCACGAAGAAACCAATGAAACCCATGATAGCGAATCCAATAGCTGTGGCGATTGCAATTTTTTGGAATTCACGACGGTCTGGCTTTGTGCATCGTTTCACCAAACGAATTGAATCTTTGGCAAAGATACGTCCTGGTTCGCAGAACTTGATCACTTGATCCATTTTTTTTTATAGAAAATCGTTCAGCAGTCTAGAGAAAGAAAAAACAGAGCACAACACATGAATACAGGTCAAAATACAGTATGAATGCAGTGAAAAAATACAAATAATATCACTTTAATCACTGTTTAAACTCATTGCAAAAAGAAAATGCAAATAATTGACTCGGAATCCGTAAATTTCTTGCAATTAATCACAAAATAAATCAAACTTCTTACCTTTCACAAGCGAGTAAGCAAATTGAATGTGTCTTAAGCTGTATAATTCTCGCCGTAAAATCACTTAATACGTGCCAAATGATTGTTTCACGTCACAATACTACCGCTTCGATTGTCCGATGAAGTTTCACGGTTTTTGGGTTGTCCGATGCATCTGTGGCTGTCAAAAAATCATCGCAAATCATATTTCAATTTCAAATCATACTGTCACATTGAAACTGAATATTTACTCTAATAAAACCAGAACCAATCACACACGTGTAAATAATGGTAAAATGTTGAAAATATTCGCTAGTAAATGTATGAAGCCGATACATAATCAGCAAGTGGTTCATTTTGCAAAATATGTGAAAAAAGCCAAGAAGAGCCAAGAAGAGCTTCGCGCTGAATTGATAAGTCGTAGATTTAATGCGGTGCAAAATACGATAACATCTGTGCTGAAACGAAAAGAGTGCTTGTCGGTGTCTGAATGGAAATCAATTAACACAGAACTACTATCAAACAGTCAACTTTATGGGGTATCTACTCATAAATACGTGTTTGATGTTTTACTAAGTCTCCGGCCGCCGAACGACTCATTGGAAAATGCCAAAACATATATGGATGCAACACAATACACCCCAGATATTCACACTAAACGCACATTTATTAAACTGTATGCAAAGAAGGCTGCTGAGCATAAATTGAGTGAAGCAGAAGAAAAACATCTAATTGAAATGTTTGTACTTTAAAAATTAATTGATTCGAGACATTCTTTTAAGTAAGAAATACACTCTATTATTTCAGATGTGATGAGTTCATTGATCAAGGTTTTTCTGCTTTTCCGGAAATGCATTCAATAATCACTCAAGGTCTTTGCGCTACTAAGCATTGGAAAAAAGCATTGGACCTGCCAAATCCATGTATGAATTCGTTAAATACTTTAATAAGAAAGGCGTTGCGCGAAAATGAAATCGATTCAGTATGGGATTTATTAAAAAAATTGATTCACTTTGGCAAAAAATTTCAACACATTTCAAATCTTACTGTTGTTGGTTTGGCGAAATATTTCCAACGTAATCCAAAATCCATTTCAACAAGTGCAGAGAAATTCCTTGGGTTTTGTGAACGAACAGAAAAAGTACTGGATCAGAAATCTGCTCATGAGTTAACAAATGTTTTACACAAATCTAAGCACGATGCAAAAATCACAACAATCGATCATTCGTGAGTTTTTTTTTCCATTCTTTTCATTTGAGTTTTTTTTTCTTCATCAACCGGTGTTATCTAATCCATTTCATGCTTGTTATATTTGGTACACTCAAAAAGTGGAGTCTGTAGCATCTGTAAGAATACACTGCAAACGGTTCGAATAACTGACAAAGACTTTGAAGTCTTAAAAATGGAATTCATGAACAACGTAGTGAAAGGACATGATATTTATCAAAAAACTACACCTGAAGAGTGGAAGAAATTCGAACGTGTGATCAAAGAATGTGGACCATTTGATATCGTAATGGATGGATTGAATGTGTCTTATTTGGCAAACCCAATGAACTGGCCGTCTGGAACACGTAAAGAACTAAATCAGCAATTACCTAGAAACAAACAAAGACCGTGCGCACACTCGGTTGGTATTTGCCCGCAAATATAAAATATATGATGGGCCTGGAGGAATAATGTAACCAAATACACTGATAACAACATTTTTCCGCGGACTTTTTCTGTGTTACATTATTCCGCCAAGCCCGTCATATGTATATACGTAGTATGTATAAAAGTACATATTCATTCAATTTGTTTATTATGCGTTATTGTTAGTTGGCGAATGCAGTTAGGCAACTGGTTGACGAAGATAGACGTGTGTTGGTAATCGGACGAAAGCACATGGAAAAGTGGCCCAAAATGGAGTTTATTCGTAAAAATGCTACCTTATTTTTGGTCGATAATATGTAAGTCATTAATGCATTTTTCTATGAATTTTCATCAATATTCAATTTGTGAAATGATTTTTTTTCCTACAGTTCGAAGGATGACATTTTTCTGTTATACGCAGCATTATACAGTGGCCCAAATTCTTATATAGTATCAAATGACTTTATGCGACAGCATAAATTTGCCATTGGAAGAAGTTTCGAAACGCTATTCAAACAGTGGCAACAGGAACACTGGTATGGATTCGAAATCGGTGAAAAAGAACCAATTAGACTAACGAAGCCAATGCAATTCAAAATGTATAGCCACAAAGTGAATGAGCATTGGCATTTGCCATTTAAAAGTGATAGAGAAATCGAATTAAATACATGGAGCTACTATGAACTACCGAAAAATTGGACCTGCATACGAATTAAAACGAATCTGTAGGGTTTTTAAGTTTTTTTTTGTAATAGCTAAATAAAATGAATTGTTAAGTGTTTTGAAATCAATTATTTTTGCTTTGATCAACTTTTCTCCATAAACGTTAAAAAAATAATACATCACATGGATTTGGGTGGATTGGTGTTCTTTCTCTGTTTGCCTTTGCACTGATGAGCACGAAGCGATGATTCTTTCATGAATACGTGTTTACATTGTTTGCATCTAAGTCTATCTGCACACGGATCATGAGCAACAATCATATGCTTGCGCAGAATAGATTTCAATCTGAATTTCATTTTGCATAATTGACATTCGAATTCTTTTGACTGTTGACTATGCAACAGAGATTTGTGTGTTCGTAGAGCGGATTTACAGCTCAAAATTCTTCCACAAATGTCGCATTTTTCTTTTGTTTTATGCTTACACACATTGTTATGTTGATTCAGATCTTCAAAGCTATCGAATATTTTAACACAACCATCGCAAAATATAGTTCCTTCTGGACTATGAAATTTTATTTGATGCGTTCGATATTTTGTTCTGCTGCTAAAAATTTCTCCGCATTCATTACATCGCACCGGCTCACCGCGACACTGGTGAGCTTGAAGTGATGATTCACTCATATATACGCCACAACATGCTTTACATTTATATTTGTCTACACTTGGATTATGCATGCCTCTCATGTGCCTACTTAAGCCAGATTTCAATTTGAATTGCTTTTTGCACACATAACACTCAAATCCACAGTACGCCGAACCATGTTGTGACATTTTGTGAATTTTTGCTGCGTGTTTGGAGCTAAGAACTTTCCCACAAATATCACATGATGCTGGCGGTTTTTTATATGATCTTGTTGATTTGTTCATGTTGGCCTTACACACAAGCTCATGTGTTTTCATATTCTCAGCGCAGGAGAATACTCGCATACAACCATTGCAAAATATTGTTTCCTCTAGATTGTGAAATTTTATCTGATGTTCTCGAAGTGTGCCTCCATTGCTAAGGACTATTCCACAGTCATCACATAGCACTGGCTTCTCGTCATCCCTACAATCGTGCATTTGAGACTCTGCATTTGAATTATGATTCATAATCATGTGAGAAGAAAGTTCACTTTCCAATTTGAATTTCATTTTGCATTTGCAACACTCAAATTCATTGATCAGAATTTGTCCACCAATGTCAGATCGTTCGTGTATGTTGTATGATGCACAAACTGCTCTGTGTTGATTCAGATCCTCAACACTGGCGAATATTTTTACACAGCCATCACAAAATATCGTTCCTACTGGACTATGAAATCTTATTTTATGCTGTCGTAGTTTGCGTTCGCTACCAAGGACTTCTCCACACTCATCACATGGCACTGGTTCACCTCTGCACTGATGTGACTGAAGAGAAGATTCTTTTAAATATATTTTATAACATATTTTACATTGGAGTTTATCTTTATCCGGATCATGCTTCCTGATCATATGCATGCGAAGAGCACATCTCCGTTTGAACTTTATTTCACATAAATAACACTGAAATTCGTTACGCTGTTGGATATGCAGCAGAGCTTTGTGTGTTCGTAGTGCCCCCTTGCAACTAAGAACCTTTCCACAAATGTCACATTGTTCTTTGGTTTTATGCTTACACACAGATTCATGTTGATTCAAATCTTCAATGCTGGCGAATTTTTTCGTACAACCATTACAAAATATCGTTCCCGCCGAACTATGAAATCTAGTCTGATGTTCTCGAAGTGCTCTTTTACTGCTAAGGATTTTACCGCAATCATTACATTGCATTTTACCCTCTCTACATTTGTGTGATTGAAGCGATGGTTCTTTTAAAAACACTTGATGACATATTTTACATTTATATTTGTCTGCACACGGATCATGCACTCCTTTCATATGCCTGCTTAGGTTTTTTTTCAATTTAAATTCCATCTTACAAATCTTACACTCGAATTGATTTTGCGAATTTTTACATTCGTTAAGATCATATTCAAATTCACGACTTTCGTTTGTATTTTCCTCAGAATTGAAAACAGTTCTGTCAATCTGTGATGTACTTGAACTATTCGCTTGCTCATAGTCACTTAAGCTTGTGAATGTGTCTTGTTGTTCATCTTCCTCGTTTAGTTCATCTTTTATTTGGATTTCATCCATTTCAATAGATGTTAAAATCGGAACATTATCTTCTGAGTGGTTTTCATCATCCAAAGATCCCTCCGACTCATGATGAATAACATTTTCTGGTGCAGACGGTGTGTCGGAACTCGATTTGTCTATCGCTTCTAATTTCACATCAATTCTAATGCAAGTTGTACTATTATGTTGACTGTACAAAGTGCTGCCGATCCGAATCAAATGTTGATTGCATTCTGTACAAGTTTCTTGGGCGAAATGCTCCAAAACATGATCATCTTTGGCCGTCGCGCTATTGAATGTTTGCGGGCAAAACAAACACTCGTGAACTGAAAAGTTAAACAACGTTATTAGCAACATCAAACAAACTAAGAAAATGAACAAATCAAATTTTGAACATCATTTGGAATACTGAAAACCTCACCTGGCTTAGTACTGGCCATTTTCTCTGAATATGAACAATTTAATATTGAATTTCACAGTAGAATATTTCATTAAATGAACGGTTTTTACATTTGGTGTTTTCTGCTTTTATAAATTAAATGAAAAAAAAAAAAAATCTTATTTCTTCATTCTTAAAATAGTTTTCAAATGCCAGAATCGTTCTCAATGTTTACATGTTGCTTGTCAATCATACTTTAAAGATTCTTTTGAGTATTTGGTTTTGAATGTTAAGTATTTGAAATTTCGTTGTTCAAGCTATTGTGTATATCAGTTACGAGAACGAAGCTGATTTGAAACGTTGAAAAATAAGGTGGTTTTCATTCAACTCCATACATCATTCAGCAGCTTTAAATTGTTCTTAAAATGTCAAACATTTTAAAGCACATTGAAGTCGTTGAAAATGATAGGCGCAGCGTATATTTTACTCACAAATAAAAACAGTTAACAGTTATTTTGAATTGATCGATAGATTTTGGGAATGTGTTGATTTTAAAACAAATATAGTTAATTAATAAGAACTATGAAATTAGTTGTTTGAGTTTTACGTTCTGACAGCATGACAAATATGATTCATTCTGAACTATGATATTTAGTTTGATGTTACCAAAGTTTGTGTTCGCTGCTAAAGATATAATCAATACTTGATAACATATGCTCTGTTATTCCAGAACGAAAACTAGAAATCACTCTAAATGCATGGGTGACAAAGACAGAGAAAGCTGTGAACTCTTGCAGAAATTTGATTTAATGACAATATATAATTTCATTTTAAATAGAATTTGATTGAACTCTGTTTAATTTTTAAATTTATATTTGATTGGTTGTTACATTCTTTTTTATCTGATGAAAATGAACCATTTTACCGTGCTCAAAACAACTCGTGTTTCTTGTAGTTCATTGAAATGAAATTTATTCACATCATTTCGAATTATTGTTTCGAGTGGACGATGGAATTGTTTTTATGTAATAAAAGTGCTATTATGCAGCTCAATATGTTTCCGTAACCATCCCATGACAATGGGTACCGGTCAAAAGTCCCTGTTTTTGTCCGTTCGTCCGTTATCGGACGGACACGTACAACGGACGGACGGACAGAATTAAACTGAGAACGGACAAAATTTTCATACGTTCGGGCGGACGGACGGACAAAAACGGGGACTTTTGACCGGTACCCAACATGCTATTACCTTTGAATGTAAAAGTCATGTTACAAATCATACACTGGAATTGATTTTACGAGTTTTTGTGATAGGCTATCACTGATAGCTAAGAGCATACTCATCGTTTTCGAGTGTATTTTTCTTAGATTTGAAAAATTCATTTTCAATTTGGGGTGTTCTTAAATAGTTTGATTGGGATTCTAAGTTATTCGAGGCATCGGATGTATGTTGTCGTTCATCTTCCACATTTGGTTCATCTTTTATAGATTTCAAATGTATTTCATCTACTTTAATGGATTTCAACATCGGAACATCATCTTCAGTGCATCTAATGAGTCTTCGTTATTCACATTATGCGAGACGGATGGAATATCAAAACAAAATTTGTAGAAAACTCCTGATTTAACTTCAATTCTTATGCAAAGTTTAGCATTTTGTTGACTGTATAAAGTGCTGCCGATCCGAATCAAATGTTGATTGCATTCTGTACAATTTTCTTGGGCGAAATGCTCCAGAACATGATCACCTTTGGCTGTCACGCTATCGAATGTTTGCGGGCAAAACAAACACCATATATTTTAAAATCATAAATAAAATAGAAGATTTAATATTCAAATGTTGATTGAATCAGAATAATTTTATTGGAAATCCAGAAAACGTTTTGTGAATATAGTTTTGCTATGATTTTTAATTTTATATTCTCGACGTTTGACTTTGTACCTTTGTAGGCACTTTTATGGAAACATCCATTTCACGCGGATTTCGTTGAATTACATTTGCGTTTAACTTTATCCGGATCATGCTTCCTAATCATATGCTTGCGAAGACCATCTTTTAATTTGAATTTCTTTTTACAAATGTTACACTCGAACTGAACACATTGTTCATTATGCAGTAGATTTGTGTGCGTTCGAAGTGCGGATTTGGAGGAGAGGGTTTTTCCACAAATTTCACATGTTGCTGGCACATTCTTATTTCGAAGTTTATTTTTTCTTGCTAGCCTGTTTAGGTAACGCTTACAGGCCATCCTATGTGTATCTAGATCCTCAATTCTAGAGAATATTTTTGTACAACCAATGCAAAATATTGTTCCTTTTTGACTGTGAAGTCTTATCTGATGTTCCCGAAGTTTGATTGCGTTGCTAAGGACGTTCCCACAAATTTCACATATTTCTTTGCCATGGCACAGATGAAATCGAAACGATGATTGTTTTACAAATGTTCGATAACATAATTTACATTTAAATTTTTCTATATTCGAATCATGCTTTATAAATATATGCATGCGAAGATCACTTTCCAATTTAAATTTCATTTTGCACGCGTAACACTCAAATTCATTACTCAGAATTGATCCACCAATGTCAGATTGTTCTTTTATGTTGTTTGAATTACAAACAGCTTTGTGTTGATTCAGATCCTCAATACTAGTAAATATTTTCGCACAGCCATTACAAAATATCGTTCGTGAACTATGAAATCTAGCTTTATGTGTCCGAAGTTTGCGAGCGCTGCCAAGAATTTCTCCGCACTCATCACATGGCACTGGTACCCCGCTGCACCGATGAGACTGAAGAGATGATTCTTTTAAGTATACTTGATAGCATATTTTACATTTGAGTTTTTCTTTATCCGCATCATGCACTCTAATCATATGCTTGCGAAGAGCATTTTTCATTTTGAATTTAAGTTCACATAAATGACACTGAAATTCATTGCACTGTTGGCTGTGCAGCAGAGCTTTGTGCGTACGAAGTGAAAATTTGGAGGAAAGGATTTTTCCACAAATGTCACATTGTCTGTGCTTACACACAGATTTGTGTTGATTCAAATCCTCAACGCTGGCGAATTTCTTCGAACAACCATTACAAAATATCGTTCCTACTGGACTATGCAATCTAGTTTGATGTTCTTGAAGTGCTCTCCTGCTGCTAAGGATTTTACCACAATCATCACATGGCGTTGGTACCTTTCTACAAATGCATTTATGAGATTGCAGCGTTGATTCTGTTAAATATACTTGATGACATATTTTACATTTATATTTGTCTGCACACGGATCGTGCATTCCTTTCATATGCCTGCTTAGGTTATTCTTCAATTTAAATTTCATGTTACAAATCTTACACTCGAATTGATTTTGCGAATTTTTACATTCATTAAGATCATATTCAAATTCACGATTTTTGTGTGTATTTTCCTCAGAATTGAAAACCGAAATTCTCTCAATCTGTGATGTTCTTGAACTATTTGCTTGTTCATAGTCACTTAAGCTTTTGAATGTGTCTTGTTGTTCATCTTCCTCGTTTGGTTCATCTTTTATTTGGATTTCATCCATTTCAATAGATGTTAAAATCGGAACATTATCTTCTGAGTGGTTTTCATCATCCAAAGATCCCTCCGACTCATGATGAATAACATTTTCTGGTGCAGACGGTGTGTCGGAACTCGATTTGTCTATCGCTTCTAATTTCACATCAATTCTAATGCAAGTTGTACTATTATGTTGACTGTACAAAGTGCTGCCGATCCGAATCAAATGTTGATTGCATTCTGTACAAGTTTCTTGGGCGAAATGCTCCAGAACATGATCATCTTTGGCCGTCGCGCTATCGAATGTTTGTGGGCAAAACAAACACTCGTGAACTGAAAAGGTAATCGACGTTTTTAACAAACAAACACATGAACAAAACAATTGTCGAACATAGCTTTGTGTACTGAAGACCTCACCTGGCTTTAAACTGGCCATATTCTCTGAACATGAAAAAATTAATATTGAGTTTCTCAATAATTTTAAGAACTCAATTATATTTATGTTTGGTATTCTCTTTTTCTAAAACAATTTTCAAATGTCAGATGTTCACATTTAAAACGTCAATCAAATCAAAACAAATCATACTTAAAAAGTATGTTTGAGTATTTGCAATTATATTTTTTATGTATTCGGGCTTTTATAGCATTACATTAGGGATGTATTTCAGAGTGTATTCAAAATTCAAACCAAAATCATTAAATATCGCATTATCAATTCATTTTATTTTTATTACATTCGATTATATTCTTACTCTAATTTTTTTGTCTGAAAATTAATGAAATGGCTATGATTTAATCATACAGATTGTTTTCCTCGGTCTGTGTCTAAACATTAAATATCATCAGATTGAATACACTTTCAAATGGATTTGAAGTATGATCTTTGTGAGGTCATTACATTTAGTAAATTTGTTTTGAAAACATCAATTGGATTAGGGTTTGTGAGATTTACTTTTGCACTGGTGAGCTTGGAGCGATGATTCTCTCATGAACACACGTTTGCATTGTTTGCATTTGAGTCTGTCTACGTGCGGATCATGAACAACAATCATATGCTTGCGAAGATTTTTTTTTAAGGTGAATACCGTCTTGCAAATATTACACTCGATTGGACCATTGGTTTCCGTTGTGTTAGTCTTGCTCAGAATGCAAATTGATTTATGAGTATCTCGTTCATCGATCGTCGAAAATATCCTAGCGCAATAATTGCAAAAAATCGTTCCTGGCGGGCTGTGAAAAACGATTTTGTGTTTTTTAAGGGAGGTTCTTTTGAGTAATTTTCCACAAATATCACATGACTCATGTGTTTCACTATAACAGATGGGCCTGTGCTTTTTCAGGTCCTCAACGCAGTCAAATATTTTCGTACAGACATTGCAAAATATTGTTCCTTCTGGACTGTGAAGTCTAATTTGATGCCTTTCGAGATTATGTCTAGTACTGAAGATCTTTCCGCAAACCTCACATGATACTTTATCTCTACACTTGTGAGCTTGAAGCGATGACTCATTCATATATATTTGATAACATATTTTGCATTTTAGTTTGTCTGCACACGGATCATGCTTTCCAATCATATGCTTGCGAAGATAAGCTTTCGATTTTAATTTCGTTTTGCATAAATAACACTCGAATTCATGATGAAAATCATTATGTAACATATTAATGTGCATTCGTAGTGCGGGTTTGGAGCCAAGAATTTTTCCACAAACGTCACATTGTTCTTTTGTCCTAAGATTACAGACAAAAATGTGTTTATTCAGATCATCAACGGTTGCAAATACTTTGACGCAACCATCGCAAAATATTGTCCCTTCTGGAGTATGAAGTTTAATTTGATGCATTCGAAAACTGTGCCTAGATTTGCAGACCTCTCCACAAACATCGCAAGTCACTGGTTCCTGTCTCCGTCTACATGAGTGAGATCGAAGCGATGATTCATTCATATATACTTGACCACATTTTTTGCATTTTAGTTTGTTTTTATCCGGATCGTGCTTCGTAATCATATGTCTACGAAGATTACCTTTGGTTTTACATTTGATTTTACATACATTGCATTCGAATTCCTCACACTGTTGACTATGCAACAGATTTGTATGTGTTCGAAGTGCGGATTTGCAGCTAAGAACTTTCCCACAAATGTCACATGATATTTTCCCTTTTTCCATTGACGCTGGACTGTTTCTCATTGATATGATTGTTTGTTGCTTGTCTTGTTCGAGGTCGTTTCCATCGCAGTTCCCTTCATTTCCCTCAAATTGAAGAGTAACTGTATTGTCCACAGGTTGAAAATCAGTCCATTCAATTTTCGGTGAACTTGAATGGCTCGATTGCGTTCCCAGAGCATTCAAGCTTTCGAATATGTCTTGTTGTTCTTCAGCTTCATCTAGTTCAGCTTTTATGTGGATTTCCTCCATTTCAATGGATGTTGGCACCGTAACATCAGCTTCAAAGTAATTTTCGTCATCCATAGATCCTTTCGAATGATGCTTATTGATATTTTCTGAATCAAACGCAGTGTTGAAACTCGATTTGTCGATCACTTCTGACTTCACCGCCATTCTGATGCAAGCTGTAGCATTGTGTTGACTGTACAAAGTGCTGCCGATCCGAATCAAATGTTGATTGCATTCTGTACAAGTTTCTTGGGCGAAATGCTCCAGAACATGATCATCTTTTGCTATCGCGCTATCGAATGTTTGCGGGCAAAACAAACACTCGTGAACTGAAAAGGTAAACAACGTTTTTAACAAACAAACAAATGAACAAACCAAAATGCATTCTTCGAACATAATTTTGAGTACTGAAGACCTCACCTGGCTTAGAACTGGCCATATTCTCTGAACATAAACAACTTAATATTAAATTTCTTTAGTAACTTAATCAGGCTTTTACGCTCAGTGTAGGTATTATCATTTTCAAAATTATTCCTCAGATGTCAGATTCGTTCTCAATGTTTACGTTTCAAAAGTCAATCTAGACAGGTCATACTTAAAAAGTATGTTTGAGTATTCAAAATTATATTCTAAGTATTTGGGCTTTCGGGCTACATTGTATTAGAGAAGCATTTCAAAGTGTATTTAAAATTCAAACCAAAATCATTAAATATCACATCATAAATTCATTTTATTCTATAAATTTGATTACATTCTGAGTGTAATATTGATAATTCCTGATAAAAATAAAATATTTATGAACTAATAATGCAGATTGTTTTTCTCAGTCTGATTATCATAAGATTTACTTGTGGGAAAACAGAGAAAGTCTTTAAATATGAATGTTTGAATCAATATTAACTGTCTTTGCAGCTAATGATATCGAATCATCGATTTGACTTCTTCTTTTTACTTTTGCACGTATGAGCTTGGAGCGATGATTCCTTTATAAACACACGTTTACATTGTTTACATTTAAGTCTGTCTGCACACGGATCATGAACAGCAATCATATGCTTGCGAAAACTGCTTTTAAACGTTAATATCGCCTTGCAAATATTACACTCGAATCGACCAGACCTCCCAGTTTGTTTCAGATTGCATATTGATCTATGGGTATCTCGTTCCTCAATCGTCGAAAATAATCTACCACAAACATTGCAAAAAATTGTTCCTGGCGGACTGTGAAATAGAATGTTGTGTTTTTTAAGAGAGCCATTTTTGAGTAATTTTCCACAAATATCACATGGCTCTTGTGTATCTCTATAACAGTTGGGCCTGTGTTTATTTAGGTCTTCAACACAGTGGAATATTTTAGCACAGAGATTGCAAAATATTGTTCCTTTTGGACTATGAAATCTAATTGTGTGCCTTCGAAGACTTTGTCTAGTTTTGAAGGTCTTTCCGCAAACATCGCATGATTCGTTGCTCCTACACGTGTGAGTTTGAAGCGATAATTCATTCTTATATACTTGACCACATAATTTGCATTTTAGTTTTTCTTTATCCGGATCGTGCTTTACAAGCATATGCTTGCGTAGAGAAACTTTCGTTTTTAATTTCATTCTGCATAAATAACACTCGAATTCATGACGCAATTGACTGTGGAGCAGAGTTTTATGTGCATATAACGTTCTTTTGCTGCCAAGAACTTTTCCACAAATGTCACATGATATTTTCCCTTTTTCCATTGATGCTGTACTTTTTTTCGTTAATATGATTGTTTGCTGCTTGTCTTCATCAAGGGCATTTTTATCACAATCGTCAAAATAAAGAGCATTCCAAGCGACTGTATTGTCCTCAGGTTGAAAATCTGTCCATTCAACTTTCGGTGTACTTGAATAGTTCGAGTGCGCTTCGAAGTCATTTAAGCGTTCGAATGAGTCTTGTCGTTCGCCACCCTCGTTTGGTTCATCTTTTATGTGGATTTCATCCATTTCAATGGATGTTAGCATCAGAACATCAGCTTCAGGGTAGTTATCGCCATACACGGGACCATCATACTGATTGACATTTCCCGAAGCAGACGGAATGTCAGAAATGCGTTGATCGGGCACTTCTGATTTCACTCCTATTTTGATGCAAGTTGTACTATTGTGTTGGCTGTACAAAGTGTTACCGATCCGAATCAAATGTTGATTGCATTCCATGCAAGTTTCTTGGGCAAAATGCTCCAGAACATGATCATCTTTGGCTGTCGCACTATCGAATGTTTGCGGGCAAAACAAACACTCGTGAACTGAAAAGGTAAACAACGTTATTAATAATCAAACAAACAAACAAAATCAAATTTTGAACATCATTTGGAATACTGAGAACCTCACCTGGCTTAGAACGGGCCATATTTGGTGAAAATGGGCAGCTTAAAGTTGAATTTTTCAGTAAATTTATCAAATAAATGACTTTTACATTTGATGTTTTATTATTTTCTGAATTATTTTCCACACATCAGCTTCGTTTTTGATGTTTACGTTCTAAACGTCAAGCACGTCAAACCATACTTAAAAAGTATGTTTGAGTATTTAAAATTATATTTTAAGTATGTGGGCTATTATAGCTGCATTGTATTCAAAAAATATTCATTGTATTCAAAGTGTATTCAAAATTCATGATAAAATCATTAATCATGCGATATTATCAATTTATTTTTATAAAATTGTTCAAATAATAGTTTTATATTTCAAGTATTCGGGCTTTCGTAGCCATTGTTTGAGATACATTTTAAAATAATTAAAAAAAAAATTGAAAAATAACTTTTTAAATACTGAATTAACGAAATTAAATTGATATTAGTGCTTTGTTTTATGAGTTTGTGGAAACTATTTCTTTTTAATGTTATGAACCTATGGTCTCTATTTAATTCATGTAAAAACGAAAATCGATGATTAGAGTTATACGTCCTAATTTTGTACCTCCCTAAAATCTCATATAATGCTCTGTCTTTCTTTCTCTCTCTAATTCTATCTTTCATTTATTTATTATGAAAATTACCAACCGAGCGAACTTAAACGGTCATGGTGTTTTTCAAAGATATATATTAATAGATTTCGGGGAGGTTCAAAATTAGTACGTAATTATTACACCCTCAAATTATCGATTTTCGTTCGTCACCGGAAAATTGTTACTGGACTCATGTATTAATATACAATTATATTTACAATAAATTTGAACTGATGGAAATAATTGAAAATGTCTTTTGGATAGACTTTTATCTAAAAAGCCATTATCTAGTGGAGTATATTCACATTGGATTTGTCTACACACACATCATGGATAACAATCATATGCTTACGAAAGATATTTCTATACGTAAATATTATTTAGCAAATATTTCATTCAAATCGACCTTTAACATCAGTGGTCTCCAGAATGTTTGTTTCAGAATGCATTTTGAACTATGAAGAATATCTCTATTGAGCTGCATTACCTCGATTGTTGAAAATATTCTACCATAAACGTTACAAAGAATTATTAATATCGGGCTGTAGAAAAATTCCTTACTATAGCTATATGTTTCATAGGTGTCGTATTTTTCTACGTCTACATAGATGAGATTGCAACGATGACTCTTTCATAAATACTTGATGACACATTTTACATTTAAGTTTGTCCACACGTGGATCGTGTTCACGAATCATATGCTTGCGCAGACCACCTTTTAATCTGAATTTCATTTTACAAATATGACACTCGAATTCAATACATTGTCCACTATGTAGCAAAATTTTGTGCGTTCGTAGTGCAGATTTGGTGCTCAGAACTTTTCCACAAATGTCACATGATGCTGGTTTCATGGAACTGATTCTTTTACGATTGCACGTGTGAGATTGGATCGATGACTCTTTCATAAATATTTGATGGCATATTTTGCATTTGAGTTTATCTACAGATGGATCATGCTTTCCAATCATATGCTTACGAAGACCACCTTTTAATTTGAATTTCATTTTGCATATATGACACTCGAATTCAATAGATTGTTCACTATGCAGAAGAGTTGTGTGTGTACGTAGTGCAGATTTAGTACTCAGAACTTTTCCACAAATGTTACATGATGCTGAATTTTTGAACATTTTCTTTGATTTGTATAGATTTTGTTCACAGAGAGGGGCATTGAAATCTTCGACGCCAGAGAATATATCTGCACGGACATCGGAAAATGTATATTCTTCTACATGATGATATTTCATTTGATGCATTCGAAAGCTTTGCCTGTGTCTAAAGATTTTTCCGCAAACATTGCATGAAATGAATTCTTCTTTGCGTCTACACGGATGAGATTGAAGCGATGACTCTTTCACAAATACCTGATGACATATTTTGCATGTGAGTTTGTCTTTATCTGGATGATGCTTCCTAATCAAATGCTTGCGAAGACTGCCTTTCGTTTTACATTTGAATTTACATACATTGCATTCGAATTCCTCACACTGCTGACTATGCAACAGATTTGTATGTGTTCGAAGTGCAGATTTGGAGCTTAGAACTTTTCCACAAATGTCACATGATGTGTGCCCATTTTCCATCATTATGGTTGTTTGTTGCTGGTTTTCTTCGAGGGCACTTCTATCACAATTAGCCAAATTTCCATCAAATGAAAATCCACTCCACGCAACTGTATTGTCCTCAGGTTGAAAATCAATCCATTCCATTTTCGGTGAACCTGAGTAGTTCGATTGCGCTTCGAAGTCATTCAAGCTTTCGAATGTGTTTTGTCGTTCCCCACCCTCGTTTGGTTCATCTTTTATGTGGATTTCATCTATTTCAATGGGTGTTATTGACGGAACATCATCTTCAGTGTGGTTTTCGTCATATACTGGACCCTCATGCTGATTGACATATTCCGAAGCAGGAATTTTCGGATTATCGGAAATCGATTTGTCGATCACTTCTGATTTCACTGTCATTTTTGTGCAAGCTGTAGCATTGTGTTGGCTGTACAAAATGCTGCCGATCCGAATCAAATGTTGATTGCATTCTGTACAAGTTTCTTGGGCGAAATGCTCCAGAACATGATCATCTTTTGCTATCGCGGTATCGAATGTTTGCGGGCAAAACAAACACTCGTGCACTGAAAAGGTAACGACGTTTTTAACAAATGAACAAATCAAAACGCTTTTTTCGAACATAATTTTGAGAACTGAAAGACTCACCTGGCTTGGAACTAGACATATTTTATGAAAATACACAAATCCGTATTGAATTTTTCGATAAACTATTACAGATATGATATTAAAGTTTGGCGTTTTACTATTTTCTATATTTTTTTTCCAGATGTCAAACTCGTTCTCAATGTTTATGTTCTAAACGTCAAGCTGACTGGCTTGTTCGTACTTTGGAGATGTTTTTTGAGTATTTGCTTATTCATTTTAAGTATTTGGGCTTTCATAGCTATTGTGTGATTTCAAAAATAGAAGTTATCAAATATTAGAATATTTTAATTATTGAATAATTTACTATAACGTTCCGAATATTTAAAAAAAAAAATGGTGCTGAATTCACCACTTCGTACATCAAATAATCGAAATACAATTTTCATACATGATTCAAATGGTGAAAATTGGTGACACAATTATCTACAATGCACCGGTTTCAATAGTTCATAATCATAATATTTTATTTCACTTGTGCGGTTGTTCATCGACATTCAAAACAATAAAAACCCATCCATTTGCCCACCTTGCGCACAAACACAGTAATCAAATTATTCATATTGTCTACTGCACCATTGCTCGTTTGTGAGAACGAAGAAATGTATTATTCAACAGTCAATTGTTTATTCGTCGCTGTTTAACATTTTCTTCTTCTACTTTTTTTTTATATGGTCGCGTTATAATTGACATTTTTACGATGCGACTTGGAATTGGAATGCACAAATGGGAATTCCAGTTAAATGTGTCTCCATTAAATCACAACAGTTTTTTTTAGCATCTAATTAAAATTATTTTTATGGTTGAATTGGAAAATGGGATTTTCAAATGCACCGTTCACATGATAAATTAATTTAGGCCGTCGCAGATCAATCGCTTTTTCGAAATTATGCAGTTAATTTGTGTATTTGAACCCAAGCCACACTTGCCTCTCTGTTGACTCTTACTTGACATTTGACTCTCTTTTTTATTGCAATAAACTCATTTTACATGGATTCGACAACGTTGATGAAAAAAGACAACTAACGTTCACAAATGCAGTGAAGTAAAACAAATACGAAGAGAGCGAATGAGAGAAGAGACAATTGAACCGCAATGTGATAACACCGAAAGAATCACCAGCCTTTTTCGTTGCTGTTATTATTGGTGTAAATTTTGCGGTATTTTGTTTGCATGATGTGACAAACAAAACATTGCAAATATGTTGCCGTGAATTTTGAGATTGTATTGAATAGCGGTAATTTTTTGGCGTCAGCGATTCTGCGATGACATCGCATCACATTCACAGCTGAAGCACAAAGTGAGCTGACATTTTTCAAGTGACACTTGTTCATCATCAGTCGTTGATTTTTTTTTTCGTGTAAAATTTGTTGTTTTTTCTTCGAGAAATTATTAAAATGGTCGACTCATTTTTTCGCACCATGGGTATCGTAAGCCATCAAAGTGATTCCATTGCAATGAATGAAACTGGCAATAATGGGCGCTGGTCTGTGGTCCGCAATGATAGCAAATCAACATCACCGCTTTCACAATATGTTACCGAACCATCAAATCTTCAGAGCGTTAATCAAGATCAAAGCCCAGAGACGTCATTTCTTCAATCTGATAAGTCAGAAGATAGTTGTAAGTTTTTTTTTATACACCATCTATAGCCATTTTTCTTACTTGTATAAATGTTTTTCGTTTGCATACTTTCTTTTGCCTGGGCATAGCGGTCGATGCATATAGATCATATTTTAGGTCAATCCCAAGTGAGCCAGCGTTGCCAAATGGTCAACATACACAAGATATTAGAGGTATTTTCAGTAACAGGCCATTGGCAGGCAGCACGCCATCAAATTTGAGCAGACAAAGTTTCTTAAATTGCCAATCGATGACCGACATTTCACATCTTGAATATGGTACAGTTCCAAATTCACCCGCCCATTCGACTAACGTGTTGCATTTGGAAAATAACGGTAAGTTATCAGAAATTGGCGTTGCTCATCGCTTAAAATTCGATACTATTTTGTGTGTGCATGGTTTCTTTTTCCAGATCAACAAGACGCTTCAGATTGTGCATTACGTGAAATTCAATCGAATGATAACAATGAACAAAGAGCTCACGGTCCAGGTTGCAACACAGTTTCAAGTTCTCCACGTTTTCACACTCCAAATGAACCTGGTAAGTTGAAATTTGATGTTCGATCTCATTTTTATATTTTGATTTCATTGTGGACAAAAGTTTAATTTCTTTTTTCTCATCTTCGATTTTTTTTTTAAACAGATCAAGCAATTGATGAAAAAAATGGTTCGACTGAAAATCTTTTACCAGTTGCTGATTCCAAAAGCCTAACGTCATCCGAACACGCCCATGAAAATGACATTTCTCGACAAAGTGCATCATATGATTGCTCAACAAGTGGAAACATTATGGATTTGGCCAAAGATTTGAGCTCAAGTTCATCGCTGTTTGATGATGCCGATGAGTCGCATTCATCCGACCATGAAAACGTGTTCAATACAACATTCATGGAAAATGCCATCGCCTATTTTGCAGATCAAAATGCAAATGAATTTTCAATTTCTGATCTACATGCGGATAGTTCGCCTAGTTGCAACTGCTGTTTATGCAAATTGCGTGACCAGAACAACAACCAAAACAATGTTACATTTGATTTTTGCGTCAAAAAGCATCCACAAATGTTGCGGTGTCAAAAGTTCAAATCGGAAACGTTGACAATATGCAGAACGTGCATGTCATCGATTACATTGAATTCGAAGACAACAAAAACCGAAGAATTTTATTGCTGCATTGATTCGTGTTCGGAAATATTGAAATCATTGCCAGCACTGGGTAATCACTACTTGAAGCATTTGGGTGTTAAAAAATTCAAATGTAACGTTTGTGATGAGAGCTACAACACCGAAGGATGTCTTAAGACTCATGCGCGCAGCCACGCATTTGCCAAGAAAAAGAAACACACTTGAATTGCATTTCATTTTGATTACTTAAACTCTTGTGCTTTTGGTTCAATTTTTTGTCGAATTGATTGTTTTTTTTGTTGTTGTTCTTTTTTGGAATTATTTATTAAGAATAATTAATTAAGAATATTATTATTCTGTAAAATCGAAAAAATTACTCTGATACAAAAAGTCGCAGATACTTGTTTATCTAAGAGTACTTTCTGAGAGTCTTATTTCTTTCATTTATTTAGTATTACTTAACTGATACAGTGTTCCGAATAAAAAACATAGTTTTCCTCAATATTGTATTAGAATTCTCATAAAAGTCCATAAAGTATATGGGAAGAAGCCCAAATATTAAACAGTGAGCAAGATCAAACTAAGCGATATTGAATATTGAATTGAATACAGCGTATTCGCTCCGAGATCACAAATATTTTGTATTATTTTTGTAATTTAAATATTAACTTCCAAATTAAAGCCAAAATTGGACCATAACGAAACAAAAATGGTATTTTTCCTAAATCTTTCTCAAAATTTATTTATTACAAAGAATAAAAATAAATTATAATTGACGCTTGGAGTTTTACATTAATAAATTCAGTCTTCGTTCACCAAATGTGAATCAGCGACAGAGCTTAAGTCTGGAATAAATTAACAGTCGATTTGAATCTTAAATTATTCAGTTTATCTTCGACCTTATCTTCTGTCATTAACACTAACAATTTGTACCTAATCTAATTATTAATTATGTGTTAAATCTTATTGGTTAATTTGCACATATGGTTGCATACAACTAAATACATTTAAATATGCATAGCTAAACATTACATATTGACACATATTTAAATTGATATTAATGATTAATGTTGACTAGTTTAACCGGCAAGTTTATCATAGAGTAATATAGATTCTATTATCGGCTTGGGTAGAGGCCCAAATTTTAAAATGTGAACAAGATCAAACTAAGCGATATAGAATATTGAATTTAATATATTATCATATCAATCGAAACCAATTGAAGTCACCAGACATCGATGATGAGCGTTTAATGGACAATTTACATCGATCACCAGATATTAAAATGTGACTCAACAGAGTCATTCCGAATGGATTTGAATCGAAAGAATTCAACATATGATATCGAATCATCTTATTTGTCTTTAAATGTCGCCTTTCGTGTGTTTGTGTGGAAGGCTTCAATTATATTTTCTATGCACATTTGTGTACGGTTACAAAAATAAGTCAATTGCAAATATGATCTCTCGAGATTTTTTCAGTTTGTTGGAAAACATCACATAAAGTTGGGTTTTTATCCTTTGGAATTGTTGCTCGGTTTGTTAAATTTGCTTTTGCATTGATGAGTTTGTAGCGAAGATTCTCTCATAAACACACGTTTACATTGTTTACATTTGAGTCTGTCCACATTGGGATCATGAATAATAACCATATGCTTGCGAAGACTACTTTTTAAAGTGAATTTCATTTTGCAAAGATTACACTCGAATCGACTTTTCATAGCAATTCTCTCAGATTGTCCCGGAATGCATATTGATCTATGAGTTTCCCGTTCCTCGATAGTCGAAAATAATCTACCGCAAATATAGCAAAAAATTGTTTCTGGTGAACTGTGAAAAAGAACTTTATGTTTCTGGAGAGAAACACTTCTAAGTACTTTCCCGCAATCATCACATGGCACTGATCCTCCACTACACTCGTGCGCTTGAATTGACGATTCCTTCATAAAAACGCGTTTACATTGTTTACATTTATATTTGTCTGAAAATGGATCGTGCTCTCTTCGCACATGTCTCTTTAGGCTATATTTCAATTTAAATTTCATTTCGCACACTTGACACTTGAATTCATGACTTTGTTGGCTATGCAGCAGAAATTTGTGTGTTTGAAGTGAACTCTTAGAACTAAGGATTTTTCCACAAATGTCACATTGTGCTGCACTGCTTTCGCATCCATGTTTTTCTACACACGGATCGTGCGTTTCTTCCATATGTCGACACAGGTTTCTTTCCAATTTAAATGTCATTTTGCATACTTGACACTCGAATTCTTTTCTTTGTTGGCTATGCACCAATGTTTTGTGTAATTGTAGTGACCTTTTGGAACTAAGGACTTGTTCACAAATGTCACATTGAGCTGCACTGCTTTCGCATCCGAGTTTTTCTGCACACGGATCGGGCGTTTCTTTCATATGCTGACTTAGAAGAGCTTTCGTTTTGAATTTCATTTTGCATACTTGGCACTTAAATCGACCATTGATATCAACTTCTCCAGGAAAACATACTGGTTTATGATTATCTCTTTCCTCGATTGTTGAAAATAGTTTAAAACATCGGTTACAGAAAATCGTTCCTGGAGGACTGTGAAACCGAACTTTATGTCTCTTTAGAGAATCTCTTTTGAACAATTTTCCACAAATATCGCATGGCTCTTGTGTGTGACGCTTACAGACAAACGTGTGTTTATTAAGATCCTCAACGCTATCGAATATTCTGGCACATCCATCACAAAATATTGTCCCATCTGGACTGTGAATTTTAATTTGATGCCGTCGAAGATTATTTCTGGAGCTAAAGACTTTTACGCAAACATCGCATGACACTGGTTCCTCTTTGTTCTTACATTTATGAGTTTGTAGGGACGACTCTTTTAGAAGTACTTGACCACATATTTTGCATTCTAGTTTGTCTTTATCCGGATCATGCTTTATAATCATATGCTTGCGAAGAGCACCTTTTAATTTGAATTTCATTTTGCAAATATGACACTCGAATTCAATACATTGTTCAGTATGCAGTAGATTTGTGTGCGTTCGTAGTGCGGATTTGGAGGAGAGGGTTTTTCCACAAATGTCACATGACACTGGTCCTCCCCTACACTTGTGAGATGGAAGTGATGATTCCATTAAAAACACTTGATGACATATTTTACATTTATATTTGTCTGCACACGGATCATGATCTCTTCGCATATGTCTGTTCAGGTTATTTTTCAATTTAAATTTCATATTACAAATGTTACATTCGAATTGATTTTGTGAGTTTTTGCATTCGTTAAGATCATATTCAAATTCACGACTTTCGTGTGTATTTCTCTCAGAATTGGAAATATTTCCTTGAATTTGTGATGTACTTGAATAAACCACTTGCATTTCAAAGTCATATAATCTTTCGAACGTATCTCTCCGTTCATCTTTCTCATTTGGTTCATTTTTTATTTCGGGGTCATTCATTTCAATGGCTGTTGTTGTCGAAACATCATCTTCAGTGTACTTTTCATCATCCATATTAACATCAGAATCATGCTGAATAACATTTTCCGGTGCAGACGGATTATCGGAACACGATTTGTCGATCACTTCTGATTTCACTGCCATTCTGATGCAAGTTGTAGCATTGTGTTGGCTGTACAACGTGCTCCCGATCCGAATCAAATGTTGATTGCATTCTGTACACGTTTCTTGAGCGAAATGCTCCAGAACATGATCATCTTTTGCTATCGCGCTATCGAATGTTTGCGGGCAAAACAAACACTCGTGAACTGAAAAGATAAACAACGTTAACCATGTTTTATTAAACAACGTTATTAACAATCAAACAAACAAAGAAATGAACAAACCATATTTTCCATAGGAAAAGATGATATAGATATTCAGCTGAACTGAGAGACTTCATGAACCTCAATGTCACACACTGAAAACTTCCCATGATTTATACATTTAGGTTCATGCTGTTGTATGTGTTTGCGTCCAGTAGCTAGCTATTTGCGCTCTGTCCAGTTGAATATCTAGCCCACCTCGTCCTCCGATATTTCCAACATAATTTTAAATATTGAAGACCTCACCTGTCTTGGTACTAGCCATATTTTCTGAAAATGGTAAGCTCACCATGGAATTTCAATGAAATTTGTGGTTTTCTTCTTTTGTAAAACAGTCGTCAAATGTCAGATTCATTCTCAATGTTTACATTTAAAACGTCAATCTAGAAAAATCATACTTTAAATTTATATTTGAGTATTTGCTATTACACTTTAAGTATTACGGGCTTTTATAGCTGCATTACATTAGAGTTGTATTTCAGAATGTATTCAAAATTCAAACCAAAATCATTAAATATCGCATTATCAATTCATTTTATTTTTATAACATTCGATTATATTCTTACTGTAATATTTTTGTCTGAAAAATAATGAAATGGCTATGATTTAATAATACAGATTGTTTCCCTCAGTCTGTGTCTTAACATCAAATATCATCAGATTTAATACACTCTACGGTGAAAAAACAAAGAAAGAAAGTCTTTTTGAAACTGACTTTGCAACATTCCTCATTTTCTATTTTTGTACTATTTCTGAGCGAAATCTGGTGAAATCATCACATCTAGTCGATTTGTTTGAAAACATCATATAGATTAGAGTTTGTAAGATTTACTTTGGCACTGGTGAGCTTGGAGCGATGATTCTCTCATGAACACACGTTTGCATTGTTTGCATTTGAGTCTGTCTACGTGCGGATCATGAACAACAACCATATGCTTACGAAGACTTCTGTTTAAGGTGTATACCGTGTTGCAAATATTACACTCGAATCGACCTTTAGTTTTCGTTGTCTTAGTCTTGCTCAGAATGCAAATTGATTTATGAGTATCTCGTTCATCGATCGTCGAAAATATCCTAGCGCAATAATTGCAAAAAATCGTTCCTGGCGGGCTGTGAAAAACGATTTTGTGTTTTTTAAGAGAGGTCCTTTTGAGTAATTTTCCGCAAATATCACATGGCTCTTGTGTTTCACAATAACAGATGGGCCTGTGTTTTTTCAGGTCCTCAACGCAGTCAAATATTTTCGTACAGACATTGCAAAATATTGTTCCCTCTGGACTGTGAAGTCTAATTTGATGCCTTTCGAGACTTTGTCTGCATCTGAAGACCTTTCCACAAACATTGCATGACACTTTGCTCTTACACTTGTGAGTTTGAAGCGATGACTCTTTTATAAGTACCAGACCACATAATTTGCATTTAAGTTTGTTTTTATCCGGATCGTGCTTCAAAATCATATGCCTGCGAAGACTACATTTCGTTTTACATTTCGTTTTGCATAAATAACACTCGAATTCATGATGAAAATTATTATGTAACATATTATAGTGCATTCGTAGTGCGGGTTTGGAGCTAAGGATTTTTCCACAAACGTCACATTGTTCTTTTGTCCTAAGATTACAGACAAAAATGTGTTTATTCAGATCATCAACGGTTGCAAATACTTTGACGCAACCATCGCAAAATATTGTCCCTTCTGGAGTATGAAGTTTAATTTGATGCATTCGAAAACTGTGCCTAGATTTGCAGACCTCTCCACAAACATCGCAAGTCACTGGTTCCTGTCTCCGTCTACACGAGTGAGATCGAAGCGATGATTCATTCATATATACTTGACCACATTTTTTGCATTTTAGTTTGTTTTTATCCGGATCGTGCTTCGTAATCATATGCCTACGAAGATTACCTTTCGTTTTACATTTGATTTTACATACATTGCATTCGAATTCCTCACACTGTTGACTATGCAACAGATTTGTATGTGTTCGAAGTGCGGATTTGCAGCTAAGAACTTTCCCACAAATGTCACATGATATTTTCCCTTTTTCCATTGACGCTGGACTGTTTTTCATTGATATGATTGTTTGTTGCTTGTCTTGTTCGAGGTCGTTTCCATCGCAGTTCCCTTCATTTCCCTCAAATTGAAGAGTAACTGTATTGTCCACAGGTTGAAAATCAGTCCATTCAATTTTCGGTGAACTTGAATGGTTCGATTGCGTTCCCAGAGCATTCAAGCTTTCGAATATGTCTTGTTGTTCTTCAGCTTCATCTAGTTCAGCTTTTATGTGGATTTCCTCCATTTCAATGGATGTTGGCACCGTAAAATCAGCATCAAAGTAATTTTCGTCATCCATAGATCCTTTCGAATGATGCTTATTGATATTTTCTGAATCAAACGCAGTGTTGAAACTCGATTTGTCGATCACTTCTGATTTCACCGCCATTCTGATGCAAGCTGTAGCATTGTGTTGACTGTACAAAGTGCTGCCGATCCGAATCAAATGTTGATTGCATTCTGTACAAGTTTCTTGGGCGAAATGCTCCAGAACATGATCATCTTTTGCTATCGCGCTATCGAATATTTGCGGGCAAAACAAACACTCGTGAACTGAAAAGGTAAACAACGTCATTAACAATCAAACAATCAAACAAATGAACAAACTCTTATTCGGACATAATTTTGAGTTCTGAAGAACTCACCTGGCTTAGAACTGGCCATATTCTCTGAACATGACTTTTACGTTTGGTGTTTTATTATTTTCAAAATTATTTTCCTGGTGTCAGATTCATTCTCAATGTTTACGTTCTAAACGTCAATCAAGACAAGTCATACTTAAGAAGTATGTTTGAGTATTTATAATTATATGTTAAATATTCGGGCTTTCATAGTTGCATTGCATTAGAGAAGCATTTCAAAGTGTATTCAAAATTCAAACCAATATCATTAAATATCGCATTATCAATTCATTTTATTTTATAAAATTTGATTACATTCTTACTGTAATATTTTATACTACAACTATGATAATAATAATAAAATGGCTACGATCTAACAATATAGATTGTTTTACTCAGTCTGTGTCTAAACATTAAATATCATCAGATAATAAATACAATTTACGAGGAAAAAACAAAGATTTTTTTTTGAATGCGAATATTTTAATCAATATTGACTGTCTTTGCAACATGTGACATCGAATCATCGATTTTACTTCAAATGCCATCTTGAGTGTGAAAAGCTGAGATCATAACGTTTTGTCAAGTTGTTTGAAAACATCATATGGTTTGAGGTTCGTTAGATTTACTTTTGCACTGGTGAGCTTGGAGCGATGATTCTCTCATGAACACACGTTTACATTGTTTACATCTAAGTCTGTCTGCACACGGGTCATGAACAACAATCATATGCTTGCGAAGACTGCCTTTAAACGTAAATATCATCTTGCAAAGAGTACATTCGAAACTACCTTTGATATTACCTGTCTTACTTTGTCTCAAAATACAAACTGACCTATGAGTATCTCGTTCTTCGATGGCCGAGAATAATCTAGCGCAAATATCACAATAAATCGTTCCTTCCAGGCTGTGGAAAAGAATGTTGTGTTTCTTCAGAGAGACACTTTTGAGTATTTTTCCGCAAATATGACATGGCGCTTGTGTTTTACGCTTGCAGACAGATTTGTGTTTATTCAGATCTTCAATTCTGGTAAATATTTTCGCGCATTTATCACAAAATATAGTCCCCTCTGGGCTATGAAGTTTAATTTGATGCCTTCGAAGATCTTGTCTGTATCGAAAGACTTTTCCACAAAAATCACACGAAACTGGTTCCTCTTTGTCCCTACACTTGTGAGCTTGAAGCGATAACTCGTTCATAAATACTTGACCACATAATTTGCACTTTAATTTGTCTTTATCCGGATCGTGTTTTATCAGCATATGTTTGCGAAGATCACCTTTTCTTTTACATTTCTTTTTGCATAAATAACACTCAAATTCATGATAAAATTGACTATGCAATAGAGTATTGTGCGTTTGTAATGCGGTTTTTGAGCTAAGAATTCTTCCACAAATGTTACATTGCTCTTTGGTTCTAAGATTACAGACAAACATGTGTTTGTTCAGATCATCAACGCTGGCAAATACTTTTGCACAACCATCGCAATATATCGTTCCTTCTGGACTATGAAATTTAATTTGATGCATATGAAGTGTTTTTTCGCTACCAAGGATTTTTCCACAATCATTACATTGCACTGGTTTCTCATAGCCCCCACACGAGTGAGCTTGAAGCGACGATTCTCTCATAAATACGCGTTTACATTGTTTACATTTATATTTGTCTGCATATGGATCATGTTCTCTTCGTATATGTCTCTTTAGGCTACTTTTCAATTTAAATTTTATTTTACATGCTTGACACTCGAATTCATTACTTTGTTGACTATGCAGAAGAGTTTTGTGTGTTTGTAGCGAACTTTTGCAGCTAAGAACTTTTCCACAAATGTCACATGATACTGGATTTTTCAGTATTGTTTTCTGCTTGTTAATATTCATTTTACAGGCAGCCTTGTGTACATTTAAATCCTCAACGCTGTCGAATATTTTAGTACAAGCATTACAAAATAACGTTCCCGCTGGACTATGAAATCTAGTTTGATGTTCGCGAAGTTTGCGACCGGTGCTGAGTTTTTTTCCGCAATCATTGCATGAAATTGATCCCTCTTTGCGTTTACATTGGTGAAATTGAAGCGATGATTCATTCATAAACACTTGATGACATATTTGGCATCTGAGTTTGTCCTTATCCGGATCATGCTTTCCAACTATATGCTTGCAAAGATTACCTTTTGTTTTAAATTTCATTTTGCATACTTGACACTCGAAGTCATTGCTTTGTTGACTATGCAGCAGAGTTTTGTGTGTTTGTAGTGCGGATTCGGAGCTAAGGATTTCTTCACAAATGTCACATGATGCTAAAATGTTTTCGCATGTACTTTCCATAGATTGCACAGTCATTCGTTCAATTTTTTGTGTATTTGAATAGTTCAATTGTGTTTCCAAGTCATTCAAGCTTTCAAATGTGTCTTGTTGTTCTTTGCCGTCGTTTGGTTCATCTTTTATGTAGATTTCATCCATTTTAATGGTTGTTAACATAGGAACATCAGCCTCAGGGGAGTTTTCGTCATATTCTGGACCCTCATACTGATTGACATTTTCCGAAGCAGATGGAATGTCAGAACTCGATTTGTCGACTATTTCTAATTTCACTGCCATCCTGATGCAAGCTGTAGCATTGTGTTGACTGTACAAAGTGCTCCCGATCCGAATCAAATGTTGATTACATTCTGTACAAGTTTCTTGGGCGAAATGCTCCAGAACATGATCATCTTTTGCTATCGCGCTATCGAATGTTTGCGGGCAAAACAAACACTCGTGAACTGAAAAGATAAACAACGTTAACATTTATTAAACAACGTTATTAACAATCAAACAAAATGAACAAATCAAATTTTGAACATCATTTGGAATACTGAGAACCTCACCTGGCTTAGTACTGGCCATATTCGGTGAAAATGGACAGCTTAAAGTTGAATTTTTCAGTAAATTTATCAAATAAATTACTTTTACGTTTGATGTTTTATTATTTTCTGAATTATTTTCCACACATCAGCTTCGTTTTTGATGTTTACGTTCTAAACGTCAAGCACGTCAAACCATACTTAAAAAGTATGTTTGAGTATATTTACAATTACATTTGAAGTATGCGGGCTATTATAGCTGCATTTTGTATTAGAGATGCATTTCAAAGTGTATGCAAAATTCAAACCAAAATCATTAAATATCGCATTATCAATTCATTTTATTGCATAAAAATCGATTATATTCTTACGGTATAATAGTATAATGGCATAATAATTTGTACATTTCATGTGAAAACTGGCCTTCGCATTTTAAACTTCCCGGTCGTATTTTCCTTTGAAATTTCATACAATCTACGTCGTTTGAAAGATAGTCAAATTCTCTTGAGATATAGTAATCGAAACCACAACAATAAATGCAACTTTGCGTTGAGAAATAATGGAACATGAACACAATTGTAAATATACGACATTCATAGGAAATTAAAACGCGATACGAATGCGGACAAGTTCGACTTATGTTCGTAAGTCCATTTATTGTTGTACAATTTATGAACCAAATCAATTTGAAGTATGATATTTGTGAGATCATCGCATTTTGTCACTTTGTTTGAAAATATCATACGGATTAGGGTTTGTGAGATTTACTTTTGCATTGGTGAGTTTGAAGCGATGATTCTCTCATGAACACACGTTTGCATTGTTTGCATTTCAGTCTGTCTACGTGCGGATCATGAATAACAATCATATGCTTGTCAAGACTGGCTTTCAACGTAAATTTTTTCTTGCAAATATTACACTCGAATGGACCCCTTCGACAGTTTGCTGTAGTTTTTCTCAGAATACAAACTGATCTGTGAGTATCTAGTTCCTCGCGAGTCGAAAATAACCTTCGGCAAATTTTGCAATAGATCGTTCCTGGTGGACTGTGAAAAAGAATTTTATGTTTTTTAAGAGAGAAACTTTTGAGTAACTTTCCGCAAATATCACATGGCTCTTGTGTTTCACAGTAACAGATAGACCTGTGTTTATTTAGGTCCTCGACGCTGTCGAATATTTTCGCACAGACATTGCAAAATATTGTTCCTTCTCGACTGTGAAGTCTAATTTGATGCCTTCCGAGACTTTGTCTAGTTTTGAAGATCTTTCCGCAAACATCGCATGATACTTTATCTCTACACTTGTGAGCTTGAAGCGATGACTCAATCAAATATACTTGACCACATAATTTGCATTTTAGTTTTTCTTTATCTGGATCGTGCTTTAAAATCATATGTATGCGAAGATTACTTTTCTGTTTACATTTCTTTTTGCATATATAACACTCGAATTCATCATTAAATTGACTATGCGAAAGATCATTGTGCATTCGAAGTGCGGTTTTGGAGCCAAAGATTTTTCCACAAATGCCGCATTCTTCTTTCGTTTCAACATTACAAACTGAAGTGTGTTTATTTAAATCATCAACGCAGTCGAATATTTTCCCACAGTTATTGCAAAATATTGTCTCTTCTAGATTGTGAAGTTTAGTTTTATGCGTTCGAAGACTGTGTCTGTATCTGAAGACCTTTCCACAAACATCGCATGACGCTGGATCCAGTCTCCGTTTACATGGGTGAGAGTGAAGCGATTGCTCTTCCATAAACACCTCATGACATATTCTACATCTGAGTTTGTCTTTACCTGGATCGTGCTTTGTAATCATATGCCTGCGAAGATTGTCTTTTGATTTACATTTGATTTTACATACATTGCATTCGAATTCCTCACACTGCTGACTATGCAACAGATTTGTATGTGTTCGAAGTGCAGATTTGGAGCTAAGAACTTTCCCACAAATGTCACATGATATTTTCCCTTTTTCCAATGACGCTGGACTTGTCTCCATTGATATAATTGTTTGTTGTTTGTCTTCTTCAAAAGCACTTCTATCACAATTGACTAAATTTTCGTCAAATTGAAGAGTAGTCCAAGCAACTGTATTGTCCTCAGGTTGAGAATTTGTCCATTCAATTTTCGGTATACCTGAATCGTTCGATTGCGTTTCCACAGCATTTAAGATTTCGAATATGTCTTGTTGTTCCTCGCCAACGTTTGGTTCCTCTTTTATATGGATTTCCTCCATTTTAATGGATGTTAGCATCGTAACATCTGCCTGAAGGTAGTTTTTGTTATGCGTAGATTCCTCCAAATGATGCTGAATAACATTTTGCGGTGCAGCCGGAGTGTCGGAACTCGATTTGTCGAGTATTTCCGATTTCACTGCCATCCGGATGCAAGCTGTTGCATTGTGTTGACTGTACAAAGTGCTGCCGATTCGAATCAAATGTTGATTGCATTCTGTACAAGTTTCTTGCGCGAAATGCTCCAGAACATGATCATCTTTGGCCGTCGCGCTATCGAATGTTTGCGGGCAAAACAAACACTCGTGAACTGAAATGGTGAGCACCGTTTTTACAAATAAATAAAAAAATAAATAAACAATTTTTTGGATCTAAATGCTGTAGTCCTCACCTGGCTTAGAACTGGCCATATTCTGTGCAAATGGACAGCTTAATAATGAATTTCTCAGTAACTTTATCAAATAAATGACTTCTACGTTTGGTGTTTGATTATTTTCTAAATTATTTTCCAAATGTCATATTGGTCAGGTTCGTTTATGTTCTAAACGTCAAGCACGTCAAACCATACTTTAAAGATCTGGTTTATAATACTTAACAGATTCAATTTATGGACTGTATTCCAAAATCAAAGCATTTGTTGAACTGGCAATATATGATAATTTGTGTTTCTTTCAATTGAGCAGTGTTTTTCAGCGAAAATTGTAAGCTGAGTAAACATACGTCAACCTTGTACGGAATGTTTTAGTCGATGACCAAATAAGTAATTAGAATTAGGTTTATCAGGAAAATGGGTCGGAACAAATATAAATACGAAAAAATTATTACCATTTGAAGTTTTTTTCTGTTATATTCGATTTCAAATTCACTACAAATCAAACGATAATTCAATCGCTGTTATTTATTTCATTGGAGTTTTCCACTTATCGCTATTTACCACGTCATTCCAACTAATTACACCATACTACAGTTCAAACTGAAAATGGGTAATATTTGAAATGTTTGGAATACCTGCAACCCATCGAAGTGCTTCAAATAAATCACACTAAATATGATTTGTGAAACACTAAAAGCGAATAGCCAAGCCCACAAATATTGCTGCATTGATATATTATGTTCGTGCGGCTGCATCTAATAAAATAAATAACACTCGAAATTGATTTGTCTTAATAAGCAATATATTTATTCTTGTGAGTTTTTTGTGTGTGTTTTTTTTTCATTGCTCGCTGGTTAAATACTTGTTTGAGTTCAAAATTTTATTACAAAAACAATTCTATATAAAATAGAGAAACTGAAGAATATTATTTTATATAAATTTACTTATTCTAACTGAATTTCCAATGATTTTGTATGCATTCGGATGTTGTTTGTGTTAGGAACGCTGCCAAAACCGATAGATTGATGTCGATGCGTTGGCTTATGAGCCGACAATGATGTTGTTAATTGGAATATGGATGAGCTTCACGAAGAAACCAATAAAACCCATGATAGCGAATCCAATAGCTGTGGCGATTGCAATTTTTTGGAATTCACGACGGTCTGGCTTTGTGCATCGTTTCACCAAACGAATTGAATCTTTGGCAAAGATACGTCCTGGTTCGCAAAACTTGATAAGTTGATCCATTTTTTATAGTAAATCGTTGAGCAGTCTAGAGAATGAAAAAAACAGGAACACAACACATGAATACAGGCCAAAATACGATATAAATTCAGTGAAAAAATACAAATAAAACCACTTTAATCACTTTGTAAACTAATTCTACAAAGAATTTTCAAACAATTGAAAGTAATTTACTTAAAATCACTATTCATTTCACTGTAAATTGATAAATTTCTTACAATTTATCGGGAAACAATTTAAAACTCTTACCTTTCACAAGCGAGTAAGAAAATCGAATGTGTCTTGAGCTGTATAGTTCACGTAGTAAAAGCGATTAATACGTGCCAAATGACTGTTCCACGTCGCATTAACACCGCTCAGCGTTCGATTACGTTTCATTGTTTCTGGGTTGTCCGATGCATTCAAAATGTCAAAAAATCATCGCAAACAGCAGCGAATTCGATTACGGTTTGTCTGTTTTGAAAGCGTTCATATATTTTTTGTTGGTTATGTGTCAATGTTTATTATGTACACTATTTTTGGGTCATCAACCATAAATAATGGCTTGGAATTAAGAAAAAGTAAACACATTACTTAAAAAATTTACCTGAATCGAAAAAGGGCCGACTGTAATTAGTGAGCTTGTCTACGAAAATCCATTAAAGTACCAAATGGTAATATGGATAAAAGCGATAAAGAACTCAGATCAAATCGAGAAGTTAGACGAGTCGCACCAATTCGTGTTGTTAATTTGGCCAGTTTGCAAGACATTAAAGTAGTCACAAAAGAAATGCCGATCCGTCAAAGTCGACGAAAATCGATTCATCAAGTTCGAACGAACAGTGATGATCAAATCGAGTTCATTGAAAGCCACACCGAAGTAAACAGTAACGATGATAATTCCAGTTCAACCATCGCATCATCATCAAATTCAACAGCAACGTTACGCAAATCATTGCCAGCCAATCTCAAAAGAACCGCAAATAAAAAAGGCCGCGAAACACGACCCAATGAAAGTTTGATGAAGCGAGTCGCATTGCTACGGGTTTGCGCTGAATACATGCTCAACGAATTACAAATCAAAAATGTTGTGTTTGGTGAAAATCAATCACTGGAAATGCTGAAGGCTCAATATTCACGAAACATGAGAAGGAAACACTAGCAGCAAAATAGAATTCATGGGAAATTCCAAACGTAACTAAATAATTATTTAGTCGCGCTCGATCGCAAGGAGAGACAAAAGAAAAAAGAATGGCAACAAAAAAAGTGTTACAAATATCGTTTACATTGAATGGGTAAGATAGAATTATATGGTTTGGAAAGATAGAATTGCTTTACAAATCAAATTGGCTACTTACTTTTTTAAGGGAAGATGTTCAAAATTCGTATTTATCCAAAGATTAACAGTTTTAAGATAAGCTATTACATTCTTGGACATTTGTATGATTTGATAATTTCGAGTTCAAGAATAAATCAATAAGATTGACGCTGAGCATATATATTGTAAGATGTGTTGTTTCAACCAATATGGAATAATTATTCCAGAAAATGGCTAAGAATCCATAGGTTAGATATACGTATAAAATGTATTTGCGATGTGAACAAAAAGAGAACAGAAAATAAAGTCGACTGTTTAATTGGAACATCCAGTATGGTATTTGTGTTCTTTCTTGTTTCAAGTCATTTAATTCTTTCAAATGATCGTTTACTTGCATTGTTAAAGTGATTCGATTCAAACAGAATGGCTTCATACATTGAACATCATGCGATGAGCTACGAATACCAGTTGTGACTTCGATAAGTTATCACATATTGAGGTAACAAGTTTATTGAACTGTATGCACATGATTGAACGGTAAGTGCAACATCGTTCAAGGTGTACCGTGTACAGAATACAAATACATATAAGCATGGGACGTGCGTGTTAGCAGTGCTAGTTTTGAAATGTAAGACCGTGTTCGCTTTGTCGCTTGCTTTACATACGCTATCTGATAGCGGCTCTTATTTCTGGACGTCCTCAGCACATTAAAACCCAATTGAATATCATACAATTAACATGTAAAATTGAGAGATTATCGTCAATTTGAGATGTGTATTTTGTAAATTTTTGTTCAAAATTGCATTGCACTCACAGTCAACAACCTCATCAATAGCGCATCGGAATAATGAGACAAAGCCAAGCGATAAGTATAAATAAATACATAAAATAGAAATTTACCGTTTGCATTACGCATTCCAAAGTTGTCGAACAAGTTTTTGTTGGCAGGTAATCATCATCGTCACAGCGAGCCCATTTTTTTAAGGTTTCACCAAAATGGGAAAAAAAATGCATTCATTCCATAGGGTTTTCTCACAATATTTATGTGTGTGTGTGTGTTTCATTTGTTTTAATTATATCAAAACTTAAGTCACAGCTATAATAATATAATTAACAACTAATTTCATTATTATTTGTTCGCTCTAGCTAAACATTGAGATAAAAAATGCATCATGCAGCCGTCAAAAATCGACGAAGCATGATATAATTAATAAATAAACATAATTATATATAGATATATAATTTTTTTTCCTTTTCATTTTCATTTTCGTTTTCATTTTCGTTTTCTATTTTTGTGTATCACTTAAAATTAAAGAAAATTGTTGTTGATTAGACGCGATAATAAATTATGTAGTTGCATAGTCAGCTGGCACAAATTGACAAATACCGTAACTATCACGGCGTCGATCTGGACCGCATTGTTCTTCGGCACCCAATAATGTGAGCTCCCATTGTGCATTGGCTAAATCCGAATCCGCTTTCGTTGATCGATCACCTGCTAGAGCCAAACGATCAATATTACCTACATTTAAACTGTTAAATGAAGTTTTCGAATCAGTTAAATCGAACGATTCAGTTTTTGGTGAATTTATTAAATTGGTCGAGTCAACCATTTCCGCTCCATTACGAACTGTATATTCACCCATTGAATTTCTATCTACAATCTGTACACTGGGCATTCGGCTAAAATAATTGTTATAATTGTTTTTACTTAAATCACTATCATGCTGCGCATTGCCGGATATTTGACGGGTTAGTAAGACGGTATTAAAGTTGGTAAATGGATTTCCGTAACCACCAATTGTTAAAGATTTTGGCAAGCGTGATGAGGTTTCTGTGTTGCTATTTGGCATCGAAGGTAAATTTGTTTGGTGGAATGGTTTACCTGTAACTGTTGATAAAATGATTGTTGAATCAGCGCCATCGGCCGATGTGGATGATGTGTTCTCATCCAAATTGACCAACGGAATGTCGGCAATTGTTGCAGCCGCATTTCCATTCAACGATCGTACACCACTTGACAATGAACCGAACGGAGCTGGTTGTAAAATTTCATCACTTGAAATATCAACATGATATGGTGTACGCCCTTCAATAAACTCACCACCAACTGGAGCCTCTGCATCACCATTCAAGTAATCCAAACGATTTGTGATTTTTTTCGCCTCGGATGGTTTTCCGGATGGTGATACCGAATGATATTTTTTATGATGTTTCGTATGATGAGTGCGTTTGTTATGCTGTTGTTGACGTTGACTCGACCGTTTCAATAAATCCAATAATGAATTTCCACTTGACGGTACAACCAAAATGACAAAATTTTCCAAATCAGCTCGAATATTGTATTTTCCATCTTGGCGTTGATCATAGAGCATTTGAGGGCGTGATGGTTGCGAGCTCAATGGAATTGTTTCTAAAATTGTTGTGATCGGTGCAGATGATTCACTTGGTTTGGTTTGTTCCGTTGGTTTTGCTTCCATTGGTTTTGGATCCACGGCCATTTCACTGGGTTTGGAATTATCGGTTGGCTTTTCATCGGCTGGCATTTCAATTTCAACAATGACTGGATCTGGTTTTGATGCTTCAGAGTCATTCTCAATTTTTGATGATGGCATTGCAAATGTTGCTGAAAACAACACTAAACACCATACAAATGTGCATCCTTTAAACGACCACATTTTATCACACAAATTAAAATTTTAATGAGACAAAAAAAAAAATGATTTGGAAATTTTCAACACTCTTTTTAGTTCGCACGGTTCGCAGCGCACTTCTTCACTCGGTCAAGTTCAAGCCGTAACTGATCTTCTTTCTGTTCATAAGCACATCTCAACAACTCTCTAGCAAAATTCATGACGTCTTGTGAATTCGAAAGCATTCACTAGAGCCACCGTAATAACAATATTAAATAAAAACAGTAAACAGATACACTGTAGAAACTAACATTCACATCATATGTATACGCGAGCAGCGTATCTTTCGTCGCTACACAGTCTATCTCTATCGATTGCATTGCCTCGGCACTGATTTCAATGTGTTCTTTTTCATTTTGTATTCATTCGATGTTCAATCTTCTTCCGCCACAATACACTTTAATTGGCTCTCTACTCTGCAGTATCATTTTTTTTCCAATTCCATTTCGATTCGCATCTTTTACACCTTGTTTTTTTTTTTAAATGGTTTAATAATATGCTACGAAGAAGTTGGACGACTAATATTAAATCGCTTGAAACTTAAGCGTTGTGTCTTTAGCAGTGCAGTTTTTTTGTAAACAAGAAATGAGTCGCAATTTACAGACCAAATGAATAAAATTATCTCATTTAACCCAGATTTAGTTTTGGTTTGATTAAAATGCAAACGATTTATTTTCGATTAAATGCGTCGAACATCTGTTTTGAGAATTGTTCGTCACGGTTAGTTTTATACACACATTCGATTTTTTTTTGGGGGGAAACCGTTAGATAGAGTTTTTCAATTGGCGCCTATATTGCTGTGTGTGCCTTTCACCTCGAAACGAAATATCCACATAGAAAACACATAGCTGAAGAAAGAGAGATGCAATCGAGTGAAATTTTTCTAAGCCAACTTCTTTGCCCTTGCCGTCTTGTTAGTCTCGTTTTTAGCGCATGCGTTTTCTTTTTTGTTTAAATTGAAAATACATTCAACACAAATCCAATGAATATCATTTGTGTTAAAGAACAATGCAGTATGTTTCAGGTCTAGTTTCGAATGGTTAATGTGACCTTAAAGAGTTGTGACGAAGTGCATTTTTTTTTTCTTCTTTGAATACCATGAATTTACTCCAGTTTCAAACATATATACAGTTTGCTGAGTACGTTCAGTTTTTAGTCATAAATCTCACTGAAAACAGCCAACTATTTTTCTAATGAATTATGGAACTTTCATTCAAATCAACTGCCTATTTGATTGAATTTCATTTATTCTGCGAACAATTCTAAATCTCTATAAAGGAGTTATTAATATCTGTTTAATTCAATATTTGTATGCAAGTTGTATCCGAACTTATATGCGTTACAATTTATGCACGTCAAGTCAATTTAGCCAAAGATAATATCGAACCAGGTGCACTGGTTCTTAAGCTGTGTTTTCCAAAATTCTGCTAATAGAAAGTGTGAATAGGCTGACAACCTCATTTGAAATGTGATAAAAACAAACACTGCTAGGGGCAAGCGTGAAATGTTAATAAATAGTTTGAATTTTTTTAAAAATATTTTTTACTGTTCATCGAAAAAGGTTGATCTAAAATGGATTCTAGGTATGTAGATTCTTGTAGAAGAAGTTTTCATTGAATCGAGTCCAACTATTGATGACTTGCAATTAATTTCTGAGATAAATTATTTATTTTCATTTTTCCATTAAAAAGGAAAACTAGATCTAGTAGAAATTGTTCTTGAAATGTTTAAATTCTATGAATGCGTAAAATAACGTAAATATTATTAAGGGAAGTGTACAATTTAATGTTATGTGAAAATTGATAGCTGACATAAAACGATCAAAATTCACGATTTTTCGATGAAATCCAAAAGTGATAGAACTTTGTTATATTAAAACAATTGCTGACTTCTTATTGTGATCGCCAAATGCATTAGATCCGTGTAAATGAATATCTCAAACGACACCCAACATTATTATTCGAAGTTCAGCTTGCATCTGGTTGCGCTTCATGCAAACAATTATATTTTAATTAGCATTATTAAGCTCATTATCGCACCGCGTCGAACCAGAATCATTTCGACAAACAACAATTTCATGTTTTATTCATTTAGTCATAAATGTTTATCTTATTTTTTTCTCTTTTTTCGCCTTAAAGTTTGTAGAGCTGCTGCATGTATGTTACATTTGCTCTATTTTAATTGGGAAAGCTAAAAAAATGCGAAGCATTTTTGTTGTTGTACTGCGCATTTCACAAACTATGGTCAAGGTTCCACATGAAACGAAGAAATCGGCTAAATCATTAAGAGTCGCTCAATGCTTTCGATAAAAAAAATAAACTATACAAACTCACATAGATACATGCAGTTCTCGCTCAACAACTGAACCGAACCGCTGGAATGTTTTTTTTTCTCTCTCAAAAACTCGTTTAATAATATGATTGTGTGTTAAAAGAAAGCAGCAAATTTGTTATCTACACTCACTTTGCATGCAAACGGCAAAGAATATATTGAAATACAACGAAACACTTGATATCATAACGGATTTCATTCTGTGTGCAAGAATCACAAGCATACAATAACAAATGAATGCAAATTCAATGACATTAAATTGCAGGGCAAGCACCAAGTTGACTGCCCGTGTAGGCTCTTTTCATTTCATTTCATTTGCATAGAAAAAAAAATATGAACAAATGAAATGTAGACTTATATGCACTCTGGTCTTTTCTAATTAGATGCGAAGGAAATTTACAGTAAGGCTGGTTGCAACCGGCTGTTTTTTTTTCTCATAACATTTCAATCTTAATAATGGCACTTGATTTAAGAGTCGAATATAAATATCTATTCGCATTGAGAGTCTTCTCGAGAGAGCGATAAGGTGGTCGCCGCACGGCCGTTGATGAGATTAATCTCAAGAGTGTCTGTAAACAAATAAATCACATGTTTGACATACACAACGCAAGTTGTATTTTCCACTGTTTTGCGATCCATTCATTTAGATTCGTTGTTGAATTTTGTCGTTCCCACCGATTCTTTTTCATACGTTTCGATTATTATGATTTATAAATCTAATAATGTACATAAGATTTCGTGGCATTGATTGAATTGCCTTTTTGACGGGAATTCAGATATGTGATTCTGAGAATAAACGCCGCAATTTGTCGACACAATAAAGATTTATTGATATTGCATATCGCGCATAGCTAACGAAGTTGAACGTCATTATCGAATCGATTTAAAAATAACTCTTCAAACATTTTCGAAATGGTCAAATCAAATTGATTGTTTTAGCGTCAACAGAATATACGTCGTTAAGAATTATAGACATTAAAATGACAAACTCAAAAATCATTCATGTAATCGCATGTGTGTGTGTGTGTGTATGTGTTGTCTTTTTTTGTCGATTTGACCCGTATAGTCGATGCATAAACAAGGCGATATCATCACGTCAACAAAACCACAATGATGAGGAATAACATTTATTGAATGCCGCACGAATGTCTTCAACTCACAATGTGTTTATGGGTCAGTGTGAGTTACGTAAACAACGAATATCGAAGACAAAATAAAAACACAAGAAGAAAAAATAGAATTGGTCAGAGAAGTGATTGAAATTTTCGTAAATAATTAGCACATTTCAAAAGTAAACTCTCAAAAATATGGTATTTCTTCTGGCTATAGCATATTGTACAATTGGCTGTAAATTTTATACGGTTATGTGATATTCGAAAGATGATTCGATTTTATTTCTTAAGCGAATGTAGCAACAGAACCTTTCGTGAAACGTTTTTGAATCACGAATTCATGCTACATGACCCATATAATCTCACCATTCATTGCTTTCTTTTTTTTCACCAAACCCACCAGTATTGCTGTTGCTCTCTGCTTGATCTCGTCAACGCTATCATTATTTCTTGCTAATTATACTCTTGTTTCGAATTTTATTTGAACGAAAAGAGAATCAAATCTATAACACAACTGTAAAAATAACAATATAAAGCTCAACATAGCTGTGAAAATGTGAGATTTGATTTTAAATTAACGATTTATTTTGGCCCCAAAAAACAAGAACTCATTCATTTCAATGGTGTTGTTGCACTTTATTTTCACATATTGATTTGATTTTATAATTGTTTGTAAGAATAAAATACAAAAAACATCAATTTTGAGTTGTTAGTATCACTGATAATTTATCAGAAATCCATAATTAAGTGTGTACATCAAAGCTTAATTTAATTTTTTTTACGTACAAAGTATTCTTTAAACATTGAAGTAAGTAAAGTGTCTAGTAATTTATTCATGGACTGTTGTTAACGGCTTTAATTTGATTTGTTTTTTTACTCTGTTTGTTTTTTTTTATAACCGAGAATATAGTTGACACTAAAAGAACAATCAATAGAATTTTGGTTTTTTTTTGATTTATCATTCATTGTTCATCTGTCCTCATTAACCTTCAATGTGAATCTCAAGATTGTTTTCATTCGACTGTTGAAGCTACACGCTGTCATACCGTTACACTTGAGAACGTCTCATTTAATGGTGTTTATGCATTAAACAATCTTCTCAAACGTAAACAAGAACAACAACAAAAATAAACGACAACAAAAAGCATTGCGTTTAATTTATAATTCAATTTTAATTTGGATTTTTTTTTGCATGATTCATTTTTTTTATTGGCTTAAGAACACAGAATGACTTGAATTTTATATTCACAAAATAATGTGAATTTTATTTCTAATTTTGGTATATTCAAATGTTCAAATGTGAATGTTTATAATCTTTAATCCAGTTAAAATTCATTTTATTCTCTTATAAATTTGCCATTGAATTGAAATACTACGGTAAATTAAACCAAAGAATGGATCATTTGACATTGAATGAATCAAAACGTGTTACAACATATAACTACGAAAAGAAGAAAGCACATTAAACACAACTGCAAAATAAATCGTACACTTGCTGACAGTCAGGCATTTATCGTGTTTTAACATTTATACATTTTTTAGCTCTCTTCATTAATACTAACGGACCATTGAACACAAAAATGCCTTCATGTCAATGAAAATGTTAGACACAAAACACATTTCACATATATATTTTTCTTTTAAATATATTTTTTGTTTGTTTGTGTGTGTGTATATTTTCGTACTTTTTTTTAAGTATTTTCCTATTTTCTTGTGTTATCTAGAATAAAATGATTGAAAAAAAATAAATTATTCGGCTTAGAATTTAAGATGAAATTTCAATAATACATTTGTTGTTGTTGTTGTTATTAGTTAAGTAGTAAAACACAATCAAAAAATAATAATTAGATGTCATTTTTTTCAAGACTCAAAACGAATCGACCGGCATTTATGTTGGTTTTTCGATTTGTGATCTAATTGCATTTTTATATATTGAATTGAATTGCTCTGAATTCGAGTACGGTAGGCAAATGTTAGGCATTTTGTTCGGGAAATTGGCTAAATTGGTAATACTAATGTGGAGCGATAAACCATAAAAAAAACGTTTGCTCATTCCAACAAAGATTCTATTCTGTGATATACGTATTGTGAACCGTGGTGATGAAACAATTGAACATACGGAGTAAAAGCATGTTTACTGTTAACGTTGCTGAATTTGACAATTGGTGTACTAATTATAACCATTTGTTTTCTGTGATAAACTCTTTCTTCCATTTCATCTCATCGTTTTCAGTATTTTTTTTTTTGTTTTTTTGGTCAGATTTAACAGATTTGGTGCTATACAAAATGTGTATTCTCATTTATCACTAGCAAACATAAGCGTGCGGAATGTGATTCACATGAGAATAATCAGCTTAAATAACTCTTTACCTGAGCACGTTGTTATCGCACTCATGAGTTTAAAAGTTTACAGAAATTGTTTCCATTTGCTCATGACATTCCGAGTAACTAAATGGTGCCAACAAGCAATTAATTGTTTTGAATTTTGACTATGACCGCCGCCATAAGTGCTTGAATTCAAAATTTAAAAAAATAATCAATCTGGATTTATTTATGAAGTTTTTTTCATGTAAATCCGGACCTACAAACGTAAATCCGGATTTCAGGACACTTACGCCCATTTCGAATAAATTCGCACTCATTTTTTTTTGGAATTAAGCACTTAATGTGAGGACATTTTTTGATATCTTTGGTATCAATTGGTGAACTTACTTTAATACGCAATCGAATAGAAATTAACAAAGTAAAATTGAATAAATGGCTTCAAACGTATTCGAATCGAACCACTCATCAATTTTGACATATGTTGAAATAATTTTCTGTCTTTCAAGAAATAAACAAATTAATATTTTAACGTGATCCACATGCAATTGGATTATTTTCAAAATTAGCTATTAACCAATGGCTAAAGAAAATTATGGTATTAAACGGCTGCATGAGCATACAAATTTTAACTGCATAAGCAACACTTCGAACACTATAATTAGCTGAATTATTTGAATTTAAATCTACAAAGCGTCGCTTAATCATCATTTTTTTGGGGGGAGATTTTTTCTCTTCTCTTTTAATCTTCTGTAGAAGTACCACAACATCAGTACGTTTGGGTTCTGTATCCAGAAAAATAAAATTGCATCAGATCTCAATTTCAATCAATTGATTAGAATCGTTCGTGGTCAATGGCTTTTTTTTTTAAAAATGTACACAATGAAATTTAAACTAGCCAAAACATCTAGTTTGTTTTGACACCATTCTTTTGAACTTTCTTTTGTGTGACTGTAAAGCATTCTCGTCCAAAATGTTCACACATTTGTTGAACCTGTGGAAAGTTGCATAAAGAGAATGAATGAAATAGAGCATAAACCGAACTGTTGTTTATAATTTTGCAAATATTCAAATACATACCACTCTCGTTCCATAGTGCCAATGTGCTGCCGTTGTTACAATGCACAGCAGATAGAGCAAGGGCCGTTCCAAAAATGGCACATACAAACTAACTATGACTGATACCACAAAGATCGGTGTCATCCAGTGAATTCCATCGCAACGTGTGCTTGACATTTGAGCCACAATCAATCGACACTGATGATGAAATCGTGCAAAAGAACCAGAATTTAACAAAGAGGAAAAAAAAACAAATAAATTTTTAAAATTATGCAAACAGTTTTGCAACAACAACAAAAATGGCTTATTCAAGAAAAACAACAAAAACCGTAAATAACAAACCAAAAAATCATATTGCGTGACACGGTTGTTTTGTTCAACAAGTGTGTTTCACAATCGATTGAATTTACTCTTTTTTACTTACGCTAAAATTGCTGAATATCGTTCCGGTGAGTAGGAATACGGCCCGTGTGTCCAAATCCATAATGTTATTGGGTGATTTACACACCCAGAACATGAACAGGCCCAAAAAGATTAAGAACGAAAAGAATGGACGTGCCGCTTCGATTGGTGTTCGCATTTTGCCGGTTTTGCATGTGTATGATTTGTAAATGTTGACAACAACCATTGGAACGCTTGACAAGGCACTGGCATGCAGTAAAAACTCTAAACCTAGGCCCAATGGAATGCCAAACGGTAATTGCGTATGTTTCCAATATTGAAATGTGCCAAGCCACGTAACGAAAAACATCATTGTTGATCCCCACATTCCAAAATCGTAACCCCATGGCAAATAGAGTACGCCGGTATTGTACTTTTCAAAGTGTGAAATGAAAAAATTGAAGAGCACCATCCAAACGACAAAATAAAACCGGAATGGTCCAACTGATGCTGGTCCACGACCGAAAATACTGTACAAACATGACGGAATCAATGGTGCTGTGTACGAATCCAAACCATGATCAAACAGTTCACCTTTGAAACAAAAAAACGATGATATTAAAATTAAATTTCTTGGTTTCATTGATATATTTATAGTTTTGTGACAAAACTTTTAAGCTTACCAAGTGGTCCGGACAAACCAATCCTTCGTGCTAGCTTGCCATCGACTCCATCCAATGTGTATGCAAGGAAAATATTGATTGCCCCCATGAGCCAAAACCAATTCGGTACCGGTGTTGTGTCCTCATATCCGGTGCTTGCATAAAAACCCCAATCATACCATGATAGCATTATGAATGTCAAGGCGGTGAACAGAAAACCGATAAATGTGACTAAATTTGGTGCAATCCATTTTGGGAAAAACTGGTTTGTTGACAAACAAAATTCGATCATTAATTACACGGAAATACAGTTTAAAATCGATTGAAATTACCTTTACGAGAGAATTCCAAAATGGGTGCATAACATTCACGCTCAACGGTGATGTGTCCACTGAGCTGTACTGAAAGATAGAAAAAACAAAATCAACGTCAATATCTTTTGCTATAGCGATAGGTGAATCACATAGATAAAAACGAGAGAGACAGAGAAAAAGATTGTAATGAGAATAGAAATGTTTTTTTCTAGGTCACAGGAATAGTAAAACTGTGTTACACTCAACAGCACACGATAATTTGAGAAATAGCAAATAATAAAAAAAAACACACGAAGGAAAATCAATTTCATTCATATCGTTTATGGTTTAGCTGTAAACAATAAAGAAAAATAACACGTCACAATAATGTCTAGTCGAATGATATTTTTGCCGTTTTTTGTTTCAGTCGCGTGGCTTATTTATGCATTCAAAGTTCATTATTATCGCGGCCAAGCGAGTATTCTAATGTATTGAACAACAGCTATAATTAAACTTTGCCTAATTTGATTAAAACGAGCGAAAAATGTAAAGTGAAACAGAAAATTATAATAAAAATTTCGCTCGAACTGAGGGGTGATCGTGCATCATTTGTCTTTAATTTGTGGTCTCCGTTTTGTATGATGTAATTCATAAATTCCGGTTCTCCCTATCGTTAATCAAACAAACGAGTTTTTATCGAAGTAGAAATACAAAGGCAATTTGATAAACCCATTGAAAGAACTCACTTTGTAATTATCGAAACCAGTCAAGTGTTTCTCCGTTAAATATTCGTAGTTCCAGTATTTCTGTATTAAATTCGTCATCTTTGCTTTTGAGCCACAAAATTATTTAACTGACCGACAAACGAAGAAATCAATTTCAATGCCCTATAACAAAATATATTCAATTGAAACGGTTATGCGTATGGCTAAGCAACGCTTAAGACCCGCACAAATGTACACATACACAAAAATGTTAATCGAAATCAATTGTAAACACGTCGCAATAACATTTCACTGTCTTTGGAATTGATTTTTTGGTTTTCCGTTTTTTTTATCCACTCATAAATTTATTCATAATACACGAGTTCTCTCCACACCGCGATTTAATTGATTCAACGAGGATAATTCCAATCACCGCATTAGTTTTAGTCTATACCAATGATTTTCTTGGTTAAATTATTGATGCCATGGTACTCAATCTATTGATTTCACAGTGAAACTCCTTTAACACATTTTCATATTGATTTTAATTAAATAAACGTTTTTGATTTTTGGAATTTACACGTCCAAAGTTATTTCAGAAAATTTGAACGGAGAGAAAAATGTAATATCGATTGTTTTCAGTAAATACACTGGATACTATGAACACACGCGTTTCGTTTTCGGTTGCCCGAGCCGTCAAACTGAGCTGTCTGTCGTTTGGGTGTATGACACATTGAATACGTTACACAAATCCATATGTAGCTACTCGTGACTACATTTGTATGTCAGTACATCTACTTGTGGTTGTAAACTACTACATGCCTTTGAATTCGCCACAACGCGGCAACACTAAATCGCTCATCAGATTTGGTTTCTGGGAATTTCATTTGAAACGTCCAATATAAAACACTTTTTTCTTATAAAGCACTTCTTCTCAACAATTTAGACAAAATAACACGGTTCACTTGTTTACTCCTTCTTTCAAATCTTGTTTATATTATAAATTTATACATTTTTAAGATTTGTTTAAAAATATTTTCTTTAAATTTATGTACAACTCAGAAGGAATGTACAACTTTTAATAATATAGAGATTTATTTGCCTGTTGAATTCGCCACAAATTGCAACAATACTTCTCCTACTTCTCTAACACGTTTGGCTCAGAGTATTCAATTTTGCCCAATTAATTTTGTTTCTATAATTTAGCATAATTAATTTAACATGCGATAAGTTGCATCGAAAAAATGTAATAAATTCAAATAAACATTGTATTGAGTACAATTCAATTTCTGGTTTGAATTTATGCCTTCATTAAAAAAAATCTTCGCTAACAATTTTAATTTGATTATATTATTTCAATTTTTTTTTTTACATAATATAATTTTATAACTAAATCTGAAAGCCTGAATTTATTGAGTATATTCAAAATAAATGATTATTTTCTTAGACTTAGAAATTTGGTCTGTTGAATTAGATAAATTCGCTACAAAGGAAATTTTAATTAAGAAAAAAAAATGGGTTAAAATCGGAACAAAATGACAATTTTCAAACATTTAAAAGCAATTGCGATATTTCGAGAATTCAAATTCGTGATAGAATTTATTGCATGCAATTGATTGACAATATTCGATGCCTCAGCTATCTTTGTGAAACTGGTTTGAGGCAGATTGACTCACAAGTAACCTGTGTTTGTCGAAAAAATTGTCTGTTTTTTACGAGATCATACCGGTTACATGCTTACGCAGTTACATCACAACAGAGTGAAACACAAAGCATCGTTCATGGATAAACAAAGTCGCAATTTTTCAGTCGAAAGAAATGCAACAAACAAAATTTCGCTAATTTTTGAACTATTAAAGAATGATTACAATTTTGGAAAATAATTTAAATATTTAATAACGGTATTATAGTGAGTTAGCAAAAAATCCATTTGAAAAAATGCTTGACCAGTCTCTGGAGATTGAAAAAAAAACTTTCTGTTGAAGAAAAAAAAAATCGAAAAAAAATTACATTAAAAAAGTGTGAAAAATCACATTAATTATCGATTTTTTAAATTATTATTCGCCGCAATTCACAATCGTCGAAAACATCCAATTGTAATTCTCTTCGGCCATAAACTAGTTTCGTTTAACGTTTAACTTTTATCTTCCGTTAACGCGAGAGTTTCATCCTGTCGTGTGGATCGTTTCGGTTCTATCCAACTCCTCAGTTGTTGTGTGTTGCGCATGCTTTACTCGATGCCGAAACGAATTGTTGCTTGTTTCAGTTAAGCTTGGGTGACCAGTGCAAATGCATGGTTTTTGTGTGTAGTCAGTAGTTAGTGATATCGTAGATATTGTCGTAACAAGTGCGATTTGCTACTGTGGCCCAGGGTATTCACACTTTGTGTGAATATAAACATCGTTACTCATCGTCCAATAGAAACAAAGTCAGCCAAAATCTAGGCTAACTAAAGCCGATACAATGAAAGTTGAGAGCAAAAGTTCATTCACAAGTGCGAATTGTTGACAGATCTAAAAACAGCTGATAAATTGGATCGGTTGTTGAGTCACTTGCTTTCTCTCTTCAAATTAAATTTCTGTGTGGGAATGTACGGTTGTGTGTAAAGTTCAAAGCAGTATAAAAAGTTTTTAGCTCGCTTTCGCACAAACAAAAAAACTAAAGAATCCGAAATTGAAGGTGTGTGCGTAAGATGACGTGATGCTCATACATTCATATGGTTGTTGCATTCAATCACAAAGTTAAAATTAGCGAATAGTATTTGAATCTGTATATGATTTTGAATTTCGTTGGCACGAAACCAAAACAAACAGTAGCTTTGAGCGCTGTGAGCACTCTGATACGCTTAATCTTAGCGTTCGATAATGACAAGTACTTGAAACACAACCGCAAAAGAAATACAAAAACGCATCGCGCGATTTTGCGTGATATTTTTATATTTCATTCACATTCGATCGCATGCTAACGAATTGAAATATTTCGCGTGTCATTTGGTCTCTCTTTCGCTTGCGATACTATTAAATGATGCTACATAATAAGTAGCAACCAGTAAAATCAATTTAGTGAAGCGTGAAATCAATCAGTGAAATGAATTCCATTGTGTACGTTTTGTAAAGGAATCATTGTTCGGAAATCAATTTGTATAAAATCAACGTGACTACAGAAACAAACCAAAAACAACAACAAACATGGATATGTTAAGTACATTGCCAAGACATTTAAACACAAAGGATCTATCAAACGATGCGAATAGTTTGAATGTGACGGTGCCAGCGGCAGCTGCAGCCGCATTTCAACTATCAACAAACTTTTTAAACGCAGTGAGTATTCAGTTTCATTTTATGTATAAATAGTGTGAAATTGAGCCGAAGTGCTCGTTGCTAAGCGCAGATTCGAAGAGAAAACAACGTAATGAACAAATAAGTGTATTCTACTCAATTATGTCAATTTTGGCGGTCATTTGGTTATAATTTTTTTTTTCTTCACGAACACACGCGTTTCCGTCGCAACTTGTTCACATTTCTTTACATTATTTCACATTCAATTTGTTCACGAATGTTGAATATAATATGTTGGTGTTTGTCTTTGTTCTGTGATTTGAATCATGATGTCATGCAGACACTTCGTTAAATAAATTATTATCATGCATTCGTTTAACCCACCAAATTGTCTCCAAAATAAATTGTTTTGAAAACACTTACTTTGTATTGAGATAGCACCATAGCACTTGTTCACGCCTCGTAACCGTAATTAACCGGCATTATGTGGTACAAGTGAAATGTGCTGTCAATGTCAATGTGATTTTAACGCAAACCATAAATCATATGGCCATATTCTCGTGTCAAAATCAATCCAAAATTCGAAATTGTGTGTTCGGAAACGTCGTTAAAATTTTATGTACAATACTTTAATGACTATGAGAACACTGTTCGTTGCCTTTTTTTCATTTTCTTTTCATTTTCCCTTAGACACCTGTGAAAACTGACAAACAAATTTTGGAAAATTCAATGCTTGAGGATGATCCAAATGCAAATTGTCAGTTAGCAACAGCAACAGATGTAAAAGACCATTTGAATGAGGCAAGTTCATCTCCACGATGGGGACCACAGCACAAAGGCGCTCAAGAATTAGCTAATCTATATAGTCCAGGTATGATTTTTATTCACCGTTTGCTCCTTTTCTTTCCCCATATAAATTTCTGATAAATTATTCACAATGTGAAAAATTCGGTCTTTGATTCAATGTTACAAAACACGTCAGCTCACAAAACTACATCAATGTCGTGTTTCATTACATCTGGTTCATTCTCATACGGTATAATTTGATTTATTTGAAATGGTCTAATTAAAATAGACATTGTCCAATGTCCAATGTCCATTAGACGAGTCAGATGAGCATGACATTTGTCTCAGTACATGAATTTCGATCGATAAAATGAACATTATACAGAAATTTGGTTATTTTGCTGGTAGTTTTTAAACATTGTCATGGAATCATGAATGCATCGTGTTCTCTTTTTAATTAATGGACTGCATATGCATGTAGCATTTAATTTTGGCATTCTATTGAAAGTGTAATTCAATTCCAAACTCTTATGCAAAATCAACAAATGTCCGCGGCATGCGTTACAGCGTAACTCATTAATGTTTTTGGATTTTGTTTGAATTTTTCGTGAAAATAAAACTTTGAAGTTTTAGAGTGTTTTCACTAATACTTTGTGACCGTTGTAACCAACAGTCACCATATTAAACTTTGAATTACAGGCACCAAGGAAATGAATTAAAAATTAACTCGTCATTCATTTATCCAACTCAATAAAGGGGAGTTAACATCCGTTAATTTCTACCTTTAGTAAAATCAATTGCTATACTTCGATGCGCTTTGTAATGAATAAGTGTTTGATCGGTCAAACACGTCGTTCGAAACCCCCTTACATCTGAATTAAGCGGATTTGATAAATACGTTTTTTTTGCTCCGTCGTTTTAAATCTCAAAAATTGTTTGAATCAACTTAAAATCCTTTGATTTGTTTCAATAAAATACTTTCTTCATCGAAAGTCATGCAACCGCTACTTCCTCAGATGGATTCAAGAAATAGTAAACCACCACGTTTGTTTGTGTACTCTGAATTACGTGTTCTTTTTGAGACTCAAATTTTTAATATTTAATTGATTTTCGTAAACATGGCAGCGGGGCAATACTTCTTTTGGAATTCGAACCTATCGATTGATGAAGTTTACACATAATTCGTGGAATAAAATTGACCAACTAACCGAATCGACATACACATTACATTTACATTGTAGAATGTATCATATCAATTATTCAGAATTTTATCGACGAGTATTTGGTTTTACAATGAGACCGTTAAAAGTTATTGAGCTGTGAAGACCGATCTAACACGTTGGAGGGAGCGAAGAGAACGATGATAAAGCGTAAAATGAAAACAAATACTAGAAAATGCACTCGAAGTAGGTGCTTAATGTAAACAATGTGCAATTTTACATCACAATGAAATGAATTGAAATTAGGTGGCTCGATGTGAATAGGTGTGTTTGAGCAAAGTCCATTTCAAGGCACCGTTTCCCGAACCATTTCCCAAAGAAATGACCAAATTGCACGGCCCCTGCGATTTACAATTACCCGACCAAGAATTCATTTAGCTGTAGACACATCAATTTTCCATCGACATTTCTTTTCTGTTCTGGTTATTGGTTGTTCATTGTTGTTTACACAATGTACAATTAACAAATGAACAAGTCATGTTTATGCATACCATTGAATGGCGCCTTTTCTATTGATTTTCCTCAGTTTTATTGCGCTCTTAAAGAATATATTAAAGTTGTTATTACAACTATTGTTTATTGTTTATTATTATTTTGAAGTTATTTTGAGGGTTAAATAGGCGTGTAAAAATTTCACTTTTACTTTAGTCTCGCGAGCCGCCAAACAAAAAATGGCAGCTGTCTCTCTGTGAACTAGTAAATGGAAAATGTGTGTCACTTGAGCATATCGCTTGTTTCGATAAAGCGAATATATATGTTATCGAAGTGTCAGGTGGCACATCAAAACATATGAATTCCCTGAACCTGTACCGATGTGAATAAAAAAAAAACCCTGGAGTATGCGATGAAATACAACCAAAGACCGTTTTTTTATGTTGCGCATAAATTATAAGCTCACTAAATTGTAATGGATGGCTTTTTATTTATTTTCTTCTCTTTTACATTTATTCCGCTATTTTTTTTTATACATGTTTTTACGACTTTTCTATTGCACACTTGTGGTGTGTATGTGTGTTTTCTGTGTGTCTCAGGCAAACGAATACAAGAGGTGATTTGCGTGTACCTGTGCATTAGTTTAATGATATTAAACTTATTCCTAATTATTCGATATTTTCGCTTCGAACGAATGGGCATTGTGATTGCAGCTGCACTTTGTGGTATAATTACAGCCGATTTTGGCTCTGGCCTAGTTCATTGGGCAGCTGACACATGGGGCTCCGTGGATTTGCCAATCGTTGGAAAAGTAAGTCATATATTTATACTGTTTTTTTTTTTGCGAACTGAACCCTAAACCACAATTCTCTAGGTTTTTTCTGTTTTACATTGATTTGCATACGTGAAATGTGACGAGCTTTTGTTTGGTTGTATTTGAACAGTTTGAATACGACACACGACACACAAATTATTTTTATTCTATATATTTAGAAAAAAAAGCGCTTTGATTGCCATGCTAAAGAGGAATAAATTTTCTATATTATGGTTGCAGTTCAACAGAATTCAATGTAAAAGAACTAACGTTTATTTTGTGGGTATCGAATAATGCGACGATCCTTTCGCACATCCAACCGAAAATAAATCGGATATTTGTGTGCTTTTCATGGTGCATTCACTTTTGCGTTGTTCGTCATTTTAAATGAAACGCAGATACGATGGAGTACACACTTACAACGAATTTTGTTTTGATTCACATTCACATTTATTTAAACAATGCCAATGACCTATTCTATTCAAAGAGACTCCATGTCTGGACAATATCATTATAAGTTTTCGTCCGAATATATGTTTGATACAATCAAATTCAGTTCAATAAAAATGTTTTGTGTGTGTGTATAAAAATAGCTTTAACTACCTTGCGATTGAATGAAATCGATTTTTTATTTAAGTGCGTATTGCAAAAGCAAAAGCCTGATGACGAACGGATGTGATGTCATAGATATCGATTTTGTAGTTGATGTTGTCATTCAAGATAAACAACAACAACAACGAATCAATTTGCGGATCGAATGGAAATTGAATTCAATTGCATTTCATTATCCACTGATACGCCCTTCATTTCGTATGATGACAAATAAAACATTCGAGAAATATGTACGATGTAAATTTCCATCAATAGAGTAGACATTTAATGTATCAAGACATCATTTTTAACCTTTCAAATGCCAATACCGGCCAATTAAAAGTTATTGGTGTAAACGGTTTTCTAGATCATTCAAAAATCCATTAGTCATAATTCGATGTGTACAGTTTTACTTGAGATAATTAATTCCGGAGGATAAATTGACGATATGCCAGTTGTAATTTGATGTTTGATAATAATTTATCGAACTCTGACACGGCAATCAGTCAACGAAGTGACAATTCAGCCACCAAATCCAACTACATTGAGAGCCTACAAAAGCTCGCACAATCTCTTTATTTAAACATGAACTTTTATTTTCGTTTCAATTCATTCTTTTTCTTTTGGTTTGTTTGTCGACACAACAAAAACAAAATTACGATTCCAAATTTTCGTGCGTCTTTTCAATTACCGCTTTATATTCATTTGGTTTGGATGTTTTTTTTGTGTGTGTGTGTGTGTGTGATGGTGTGTAGGCATTTTTGCGACCATTCCGTGAACATCATATTGATCCAACGTCGATAACACGCCACGATTTTATCGAAACCAACGGAGACAATTTTATGGTTGCGCTACCAATTTTAGCCGCCGTTGCATACAATTTCCTGACGAAAAGCCCAGCCGAGATACAAGATCATTATCCAATTAGTGCTTATTTATTCCTTTGTTCCATTTTCGTGGCGATGACCAATCAGGTGCGTTAATGAAATTCATGTCGTATTATTGCAATCGTTCAGCCAATTCGATTGTTGGCGTTCTAATCGCCAGTAGTAACGAAATTTCCGTTGCATTTTTGTTTTGGTTTTGGTGCTTTAGATACACAAGTGGTCGCATACATATTTTGACCTTCCGAAGTGGGTGCTGTTTCTTCAGGACAATCACGTCATTCTACCGCGGCGTCATCATCGTATTCATCATGTTGCGCCACACGAGACATACTTCTGCATTACGACGGGCTGGTTAAATTGGCCATTGGAAAAACTCAGGTAAATACTATGGCTCCTCAATTTCCCTGTTTTTATGTGGTTTTTTTTTAATGTGTTGCCTGTAATTTGAAACTTATGCTTAGTTTAAAGTTTATTTGAAACTTAAAATTAAACATTTCATTCAGTGAACAACGTAACGTAATGCAGGCTTTTATTGAATTTTCATGTTGTAAAAATTAGAGTATCCGTTTCGGTTGAATTGCGTGCATGAATGTCATACGGTCGCGTTTTTACAATCGAATAAGGCAAATCCACGCTCAGCAGCTCACACACATACACATCCGATTCGACATGCGGTTAATGGAAATATTACTCCATCGTGAGTAACAGAGCATAGCTCTGTTAACTGGTTCTAACTGGTTAAATGCTTTTAACCTTTTGGCAATTGTCTCATCCCGTTCCTCTGGAGCTATATTTCACCGTCTTCAAATCCGATTCAGTCGTTTTTGTTTTGTGTTTTAAGTCGCGTGTACATTTCTATACACTACTTTATAAGGGTAATATCGAAAACATCAATTAAATATTCCTATTGTATCATTCATGAGGTCGATTTTCCCCAAAAACTATAAACATTTCGTTTTGATGGTATTTCACATTTGATTGTTTTCATTGAATTTTTAATTTTATATGCATGTAATGGAATGACAAACACGTTTTTGCAATATCGAAGCTCGCCGATGAAGTCAGATTTGTGGGATTGACGATTTGCTTTTTACTGTTGATGTTGTTCGTTTTGCTTCGTCAAATTGACGCCCTTTGCATGTGACCGCACACACACACAAAAACAAAAGTCACAAACAATTTCTTATTTGTTTGTTCAGCTCAAATATTTGTTACTGCAAAATTCCGTAAAAACCTTCAGCTGCAACCAATTTACTGGCATCGGTGTCATTTCATGCTTGTTGCGACGATTTATTGCACGATCCATACGAACAAACAACATATTTTTATATTGAAGCCGGATAGAGTCAACGGTTCAATTAGTTCGGCGACTGTTCCTGCTTTGTCGCGCGAGCCGCTTATTTATTTAAATTGTATGGAAATAACGCGTGCTGTTATCGCGATTTCTCAAGTGGCTAGTAAATGAAATGGAAATAAAACAATTGGCACTCATCAAGAGTCTCACGCCATACACGAATACATTCCGTGTTAAAGAAGTAAATTAAGTTGCTTTTGTAAATGAATAATATGACCAATATCGAGTTGAATATTTGTGTAGCACCAATTTACAAACGTATATATATATGTCATGTTACATGACTCATGTATACATTTGAATTCGTAAATCAACTGATTTTCGATTGATAAAACAATTATTTCCCATGTAATTTAACTCTAAATAGTGTTAATGTCGTGAAAATCACTTGTTATGCTTATTTGTTTATATTTGTAAAGCATTTTGCTGATGAGTGACGTCATGACCTGTGAGTGCCGCACCCTTCACAATAAAACGAAACAAAACAAAACAACAAAAAATACGCGCGTAAACAAAGAAGACATTTCATTCTAAAAATAGTCACGATGAATTTTGATGTGTTGTTATGATTCATATGAGAAAGCAAAATGACGGATGTACTCATTAATTTAGCTCTATATTTAATAGGGGGCGAGTATTTTGACCTAGTTTTTATACACAAAGAAATTTGATCACTGACAATGTCTTGTTTATATTTTCAATATATTTCTACAATGCAAACATTTATAATTTTTTTTTTTCTTCAAATAAAATTCGTTGATTTATTTGTTTCAATAGATTTTGGTCAACGATGGAAACAATCATTGAGTATCTCTTCGGTTGTAAGCCTCGAGATGATGACTTCAAATGGGCACAAAAATCCAAATAAAACAACAACAAAATTCAACACCGAACGTCAACACCGATACAATTGAAGCAATATTGAAATTTAGTTTAAGCAATCATAACAAACAAAAAGAAATTAGCTGTAGTCAGGCTTAATGATTCGATTTTGGAAAATTACTTCATATCGTACAACAACAACAAATAGCATATCGACTTAGCAAATTGCATTTGCCATAATTACCTCTGAATGTGATACGGTTGTAAGCGTTCTTTTAAACGACGCCACAACTTGATCATTTCTATGTACACTGTACAGGTGTACAGTATCAGTCATTTTTTGTGTGCATTGATTTCATTTTCGTATGTTAAATGTTAAATCATAATTTAATACAAGTCCAACAATCTAGAAATCTAGATATAATCGCTAAATAGCAAAACATGTGCAAAAAAAAAGCTGTCTGAGACGCTGACCCCAAAATAGTGTGTGACATTCACTAGTCACTTTGTCTACACGATACATCCGCGTACACACCCGCACTGAATGTGACGCACAATTTTATGTCCACGTAATAGTTTCGTTTGGGAATTGCGACCAATGAACGGCACATATTTTTTCGGTAGCAATTAGTCAAGCAATCCTTGCATAGTCTTTGCTAAATAGAAAATGCGCCAAATAAATTTTCCCTTGCTTTAATTTGCATAGTTAAAATGTGATTAGCATCAATGCAATGTATGTGAAACACTGGTTTTTGTTCTATCTTGGAATTCAACTCATACAATTTTATCAATAAATAAAAATATTTCGGCTTGACGAACAAAATTGATGACCGCCAACTGTTGCTCGAAAATGCGATTAATTCGAGTTTATTCTACTTGTGAAATCATTTTCTTAGATATTTCCACAACCTGATACTTTTCAAAGCTTTATTATTGAGATAATAAAAGATTAATTCAGGAAAACTAAAGTACGTTAGATGTCGAGATATGTGTTTTCACTTGACGATTGAAAAAAATCGAAATCTTCTTTGTAAATGTAAATATATTCAGCAATCAAAGATAATTCACTCATTGTAATGTTTTCATCAGAATTGCCGAATAAAACGGCGGATTGATCAATTCTAATCAATGCTGAATAGATACGGTATGTGAAGCGGTAAAATGAAAACACTGGTTGGACTCAGCTTTATACACAAACATATTTAATTTGTATTGAATAAAAAAAGCAATCAATAAATTGTCAATTACTTTTATATAATTTTATTCCGTTTATTCTGTGAAATGAACAGTTATTGTATTCGTTGTATCAAACTCAACGCTTTCATATTTTAATAAGAAGTAATTTTAATGGTGAAATTTTGAAAACATTTAACAAACATCAGGCACAGTATGGCCGAATATAGAAGATAATCATTGTGAAACAAATCATTTCAAGCAATCTATTGAAACTTTTTCTACTACTTTCGATAAACAAATATTAGAAGTTAGAAATTATCGTTAGAAAATAAACTTTTCATCATTCTTTGTACGTGTAAAATATGAATTGGATCATTTTGAATGTGGTTACTGCGTAAGAGTATTTGCGAATGAGTAATATTGTATATGTTTTCAAATTTAATTGCTTAGTCCTCTTATAAATGTTGACAATTCACTTTACTACTGGTAATGAGATTAAATTTTTCTTTTGTAAATCGGCACAGCATGCAAATAAAAATCAACCGACCAAAGAATCTGGCCGTAAAAAATGTTTGGAGTATACTTTTTAAATATCGAATATTTTGATGTAGCCAATCAGATGCTGATGCTTAAAAAACGGAAACATTTAACAAAATATATAGTCTAAATTTAAACTCAAGGGAGAAATAACTCCTGTCAACACTTGAAGTGGGTTGTGATTCACAACTTGTGAATAAAGCAAATTAAATTAATATTAATATAAAATCATTCTAGCTGAACACTCACACCACTCATAGGCCGTATATTGAAATTGTCACACAAAAACAAATAGTTATTTCTCCTTAGCTAACACCAATTTCGAATGGACAATTATTTCTATGCAAAAGATTAAAAATGAAGCAAAAGCCCCGTAAACAAGAATAAGAAGTGCCGAATAACAGTCAACCAATCGAATGCTCGCAACACTTTTTGCTTCTGAGTAACAGCGTGGACGTTTTGTAACAATTCGAAGTGCTTCACGCGTTTGTATACCGTGCTCACGAATTTTCAGCATGCTGTAAAATAAAGTCAAATAGCGTTATGGTCTCGTCGAGAGCTTCTCGATGATACGATTTTATAGATGAACTAACCTAATTTTCAGAATTTCCTTGTATGGTGAATGCTTTTGAATTACACACCAAGTGTCAGTGTAAATCATAAACCTGATTTCGACGAGTCCGCATTTTTCGTGCTCAAAAAAAGTGCGCTCTATTTCATTGTAGCCCGTCAAAGTGTCCACATTGAATGCGTACATACCCTGTCTCATACGGCTAATGCCATACGTTAGATTCACAAAAGCATCTGGCCCATTGGGCGGTGCAATTTTTGTGTCATACAGACGCTTTCGAGATGGTTCTGTTTCAATTTTGAAGTAATGACGATTGTACGGTGTGTCAAAGACACCCACTTCAATCAATGGATTTTGGAGGTCAGCTATGGTTCGAAAAGATTTCGATGTGGACTGAAGCAATGCCACAATATTCGCCGTAAACGAAGTATAAATGAACAACAACGCAATAAAAAGGAACAACTGAAATGGAGTAAAAATGGGGAATATACAAAAATTGCAAACATCGATTTGTCAAAAGTGGATCGATCATTACCATTGAGATTCTTGCCGATAAAATCTTTGTTAAAATATTTGAACCCATCTGACACGATGATGCAATTGCGAATAGAAAATAGTCGGACGCTTCCATGTGTTGATTCTCTCTATCGGATTGAAAGTAGAATGTTAACGCAACCATAATCGTGCACAAAACCACCAATATGATTGCACAGATCCAAACGGTTCCAGTGAAGGGAAGATAATAAATATTTTTCACATATGATAACTGTGGTGGTCGTAGAATAAATGTCAGCACAGCAGGTATTTCCATTGAAAGATACTCGAGAAATGAAATACGATCAGCCGTTAAGAATATAATTGATCCTGGCATTGAATGCAATGTAAGTGTTAATGGAACTCATAGTGTGACTTGAGTAACCATCTCACCTCCTACATCTGCCTCTTTCCGTTGCAACTGTCCAGACATTCCTGAATATAGACCGGTTTTCGGATCTCTATAACCCCAAGTTCGATGAATATCCAAATGCATCGTAGCGTTAACAGAGTGGATCCAATGTTTTGTAATCAACAATGAGATTTTTGAATAAGGATCGATTTTATTATAGCTAAGACAAAAGAATAAAGAAAATAAATCAATGTTCTACGTATAAAATAGCGTCTTTGCAACAGCAGTGTAGTAAAGAGAAATTAAGATAGGAAGCGCTTTATAAAACATTTGTTTGTGGTAATAAAATACTGGTTACGAACTGGTAGTCATCCAAGTCCGTGTGATCATCGGAATTCTTATCAACGAAAACGGCCGCAGCAACCAACCGATGTCCCTTTAAATCCCGACGTCGTCTTGAGCGTATTCGTGTGCTTCGTAAGTCGACCAGCCTTCCTTCTTGGCTCCAGTAACCGAACTCTTCATAAATCAGAGAACCTCCACGTCCAATTTGGTACACTTTTCGTCGATGATCATTAATCAGTATTGAATCATAAGGTGTTATGTTTTAAATGATTTAACTTTGATAGCTACCGTATGCATTTGCATATATTTTGAAATATCAACAATTCATACCTTGCTTTAGATTGAATTTTTTCGAATGCGGCTCTTGATTAGCAAGGATGATGTTGCTGCCTGGTAAAAGTGTGAGATTTTGAATTGAGTTGTGAGTTGCATCAGCAATAATCCATAGATACGGATGGGCGAAGTATTTTTCATCAATTTCCGTTAAAATGTTTGGGTTTTGTTCGCAGTTCATATCAATAAAAAACCATTGTTTGTTAGTGGTCTCATCAATTGGTAAATTGATCGATGCTGACTTGACCATTTGGACTGGAACCGAAATACTTTTCATAAAATTGAGCTCATCGTATCGCGACCAGCAGGTTCTAGCCCAGAGAACAGGAGCCACTCGCTCATTTTCGATAATATCTTTTACTAAGTTTGAAAGAGTGTCGGATCTTGATCTATAAGACAACGAAGGCTTGAACAACGAAACAATAAGAACAAGAATGACTTTCATTAAAACCATATCTCTAAGACTTGGAGGCACAATTGGTTTTGATGAATTCACTCTGAATACTATCAAAATGGACTCTATGCGCTTCATTTATATATCTTTATGGACTGTCAAGTCTACGTCAAAAGAAAAAAAAACAGATATTCAATATTTGTTCATACTAATCTTTTTAATCATATGTTTATAGCACTACCATTTATACCTGTTTAGATTTTGATCGCAAAAGAAAATTATATAATGTCTAAATTTATTGCCAGCCATTAATTTCTGCATACAAGTATTTTGAACGGATCACAAGCTTTAATTTTGTGCATTTCTTTGACATAATTAACCACTAATATTACACATTCCTAATCGAAAAACACTTAATTTGGGATATTTGGGGCATATTTTGAAGGAATGATTTGATTATACTTTGTAGCGAACATTTGATTCAGCTGACCAATGGTTACGTGATTAATTGAAGTATACCAAATTATCATCGATTCATTTTTCAAACGCGGAGCAGTAGTACTAAACTCCTTTTTTCTAAATACAGTGGTATTTTGCAAATTAAAACCGTCGAAATAAGTATGCAGAAACAACCTTTCAAATGCATTGAATAATTGAAACTCGTTCTAATTTCTAACAAAATATTTCAACCAATCAACGACAAAATGTTTGGCATCATAAAAAAAAGAAAATAAAAATAGAGATAGTTGAAATTCTGTCTAAATAAATGGAATAAAAAGCTAGTAAAATCAGCACACTAAACAGTTTTGATTTCTAGAGACCTCTGTATATATAAACATTTTCACTAACCAATGAAATTAATGGTACTATTTTTCAGTAAAATAAAACAATTAACAATGACACATTTTTTAACACACTTGTGAATTTCCAAATGCTCTGTGACCTACAAATAACTAAAAACGTAGAGATTTTATCATTCTGTGGCTTGTTAATGCACATTTCCAAATATATTTTGCTAATATGATCTACTAAGTTATGAATTATATTATTCCTGAAGAGGATATACGATTTTAATCAAGCTCGTGTGTGTCTCCATCTGTTTGCGCACACAAACCTGTGCGAAATCTTTTACACGCTTCACTCATTTTTAAATGGATGAACAATTCCATGCAAAAAATTAAAAATGATGTAATAGCTCCGTAAATTAGAATGAGTGGTGCCGAGTAACAATCAACCAATCGAATGCTCGCAAAAAATTTTCCTTCTGCACGACAGTTTGGTCGTTTTGTATCGACTCGTGAAATTTCTCGCGTTTGAATTCCATGCTCACGAATTTTCATTATACTAAGTAAATGGACCAAATAAATATAAAAATTCTTCCTGCAGGCGATATTATCGTTAAACTTACTTAATTTTGAGAATTTCCTTGTATGGTGAATGCTTTTGAATTACGCTATAAGCATCGGTGTTCAACATAAACTTGATTTCAACGAGTCCACATTTTTCGTTCTCAAAGAAAGTGCGCTCTACTTCACTGTATGCCGGCATAGATTCCACATTGAATGCGTACATACCCTGTCTCATACGGCTAATGCCATACGTTAGATTCACAAAAGCATCTGGCCCATTGGGCGGTGCAATTTTTGTGTCATACAGACGCTTTCGAGATGGTTCTGTTTCAATTTTGAAGTAATGACGATTGTACGGTGTGTCAAAGACACCCACTTCAATCAATGGATTTTGGAGGTCAGCTATGGTTCGAAAAGATTTCGATGTGGACTGAAGCAATGCCACAATATTCGCCGTAAACGAAGTATAAATGAACAACAACGCAATAAAAAGGAACAACTGAAATGGAGTAAAAATGGGAAATATACAAAAATTGCAAAAATCGATTTGTCAAAAGTGATGAAAGCATTTACACCAAATGGATCGAACGTTACCATTGAAATTCTTGCCGATAAAATCTTTGTTAAAATATTTGAACCCATCTGACACGATGATGCAATTGCGAATAGAAAATAGTCGGACGCTTCCATGTGTTGATTCTCTCTATCGGATTGAAAGTAGAATGTTAACGCAACCATAATCGTGCACAAAACCACCAATATGATTGTACAGATCCAAACGGTTCCAGTGAATGGAAGGTAATAAATATTTTCTACATATGATAACTGTGGCGGCCGTAATATGAATATATTCACTGTAGGTATTTCCATTGAAAGATACTCGATAAACGAAACACGATCGGCAGTGAGGTATGCAACGGTTGCTGGTTTTGAATTACTCAGATTTAAAAAAAATCAACGAATTGAATAGACTGAACTTGAAATTTTGTTAGATTTCTCACCTCCAATATCGACTTCTTTTCGTTGCAATTGTCCGCACATGCCAGGGATCCGACCGGTTATTGGATCCTTATAACCCCAAGATCGACGAATCTCCAAACGCATCGTAGCGTTAACAGAGTGGATCCAATGTTTTGTAATCAACAATGAAATTTTTGAAAGGTGATCGACTTTATTATTGCTGCAGCGAAATCATTGAGATAACGTACTAAATTAACACAATTTGTATGGTAAATCAAATTCGAGCTACAAACTGATAGTCATCCAAGTCCGTGTGATTATCGGAATATTTATCAACGAAAACAGCCCCAGCGATGAACTGATGTCCCATCAAGTTCCGACGTCGTCTTGAAAGTATTCGTGTGCTTCGTAAGTCGACAATCCTTCCTTCTTTGCTCCAGTAACCGAACTCTTCATAAATTAAAGAACCTCCTCGTCCAATTTGGTACACTACTCGTCGATGATCATTAATCAGTATTGGGTCATTAGGTGTTATGTTTTAAATGATTTAATTTTGATAGCTAGCGAATGCATTTGCATATATTTTGAAATATCAACTATTCATACCTTGCTTTAGATTGTATTTTTTTGAATGCGGCTCTTGATTAGCAAGGATGATGTTGCTGCCTGGTAAAAGTGTGAGATTTTGAATTGAGTTGTGAGTTGCATCAGCAATAATCCATAGATACGGATGGGCGAAGTATTTTTCATCAATTTCCGTTAAAATTCTTGGGTTTTGTTCGCAGTTCATATCAATAAAAAACCATTGTTTGTTAGTGGTCTCATCAATCGGTAAATTGATCGATGCTGACTTGACCATTTGGACTGGAACCGAAATACTTTTCATAAAATTGAGCTCATCGTATCGCGACCAGCAGGTTCTAGCCCAGAGAACAGGAGCCACTCGCTCATTTTCGATAATATCTTTTAATAAATTTAAAAGAGTGTCAGATCTTGAACTGTAAGACAACGAAAGCTTGAACAACAAAACAATAAGAACAAGAATGATTTTTATCAAAACCATATCTCTAAATCTTTGAGGCACAATTGGTTTAGATGAACTCACTCTGAATACTATCAAAATGGACTCTATCCGCGTCATTTATATATCTTTATAGACCGCTAAAAGACATATTCAAAGGAATCTATTATCTATACTTTGTAAGAAAAACTGAATGCTTATTTATTTTTTCGATTTGATGATACGTTTGCGGTTTTACTTGAAGTGGAATTGATGGAATTTTTTTAGCAACCATCAATTATGTCATGTATTTCTTTTCATTTTCCAAGAAAAAAAAATGATAAACCCACAGTTTATAGTTTAAATATACCAAGAACTTACTTTAAAATACTAACATTATGTTAGTAACATATTACTAACCACCAATTTCTAGAAATTCTTCGCCAATCACAATCGCATAATAAATAATAATGAAATTGAGAATTTCTTTCGTGGCTCAGCACAAAAAATACTTGAAAAAATATAACTTTTAATTTTGTGCCCTTCTTGTCTTGAACAACCTCATCCTCATTTGCCACTGGCATTACACATTTTCAATGGGAATCAATATTTCTAAATATGTAGAATTTATTTCGTTATTTCAGCAAACCGAAATATAGTGTAAAAGACAACAGTAAATGTGCAATCATAATATAAACAACACTTGTTCAACAGCAAAAGCATAAATTTTTAATGCAATAAAATGTATCAAATCAATTTTAAACAGAAAACGGCATAAAAACGTGTGAGCGAAGCGTTGCGTAAGTATTCCAGAGAACAAGTGAAATAATTCTTTTAATTTCTTTCCATAGAAGAGACGTTCTCGCACAAATGTTCAAATGACGACACCAGCGCCATGTAATGCCTTTAATTCCTTTAGAGAAGATTTAGTTAGAGTACACCACTTTTCACGTTTCTCCCATGTTTGCTTCAAATTTGCTGATTAGCTGTGTAAAATGAAATCATTGATTTAACGAACCAATAAATATATAACCATAGAGTTGAGATATATCCAGAGATGCGGTAAAACACTTTTACGAAGACGATCCGACGGCTAATTGCAAACTCATCACTCCAATTGCTTCGTAGCACAGTCGAAAAAAAACGGTTTTTCAATTTTACATTGATCAACGATCAATCTCAATTACGAACAATTTCTTGAGCTGTTCCTAGGTTCGAAATTTTTAGCTACGTTTCAAAATCAATACTAAAATTGGTGTTCTTTTTACAGTCAATATAAGAAAATGTAATTTAGCGGTATATTTTGCACAAAACAATTGGTATAATTGAAATATTCCAGGAAATTTGTCCAGTGCCAAAACTTTAAACTATAAATATAGCATTTTAAGTAGTAAATTCAAGTTATATATTTGAAAAAAGCTCACGGATGCAAATTATGCTACAAACAAGATACTTATGGCTACAAATGCAAAGAGAAAAAAAAGTTACTGTTTTGGCAATAATGGGTTGTGTGAATAACAAAAGGTGAAGTCCCAAATTCTTTTCAACTATGTGGTGTTCATTTATTTTCTAAATTTTGCATTCATAATTTGAACATTAATTAAAAATGTATGATTACTAACAAAACTCAGTCCTTGTTTCTTGTGTGTTTTGTCAATTTTATTGATGTGGTTGTTTGTGGCCCTGAACTACTTTTTCGTACAATTGAAATAATAGCGATGTTTATATTCAACAGAAAGTAGGCTGCTATTGTGACAACGCCCAAAATAAATGCCCACACATCCAAATTGTATAGTACATAGAATGGTAGATCCACAGCGACACTTCTTAAATGCGGAGCACCTTTATTCTTGGCCACATGTTTAACCCAGTGCATTCCTGTTTCGAGTGGCGAAAGTAATTGATCACGGAATCTGTCCGAATTAATTTTTGCTTGTTCCATATAACTGAAATGCCACAAATCATATGTAAATCAATCTCAAATGGAATGGGCTAATGCAATTCTACGGCACAACCTTGAATTACTAAGAACCTCATTGACGGCTGCATGTAAATCCTCTGGTGATATATTTTCAATCGGGACACTGATGCCGAACCCTCTATATTCGGCATATTTCGTATTAGAATACTGATCACCGAAAAATGGAACTCCGACCATGGGCTTAGCGAAGTAAACAGCCTCTGCAAATCAAAATAAAAATCTCGGTTAACTCGGAGAATCAATTTGGAATTTCAAAATATTTTCCATTGTAGAGGACGAGGTGGGCTAGATATTCGGTTGAACTGAGAGCAAATAGCTAGCTATTGAACGCGCACACACAAAATTTCCTCTGGGCACTCAAATTGGTAAACTTGTATAAAGAGTTCCCAAAGGAAGTTTTGTGTGTGTACGTTCGATAGCTATTCGCTCTCAGTTCAGCTGATTATACAGCCCACTTCGTCCTCTGATTTTACCGGTAGAGCTTAAGAGACCGCCATGAGTAACAAATAATTTGATGTTGTTGTGAGCCAGTATCGATTGCTGGTTTAGCCAAGGCATCACCAGAACATCAGATGGCCTATGCGATGGAATCACCACTTCCTCATCACTCTTAATCAAAATTCGTACGTTCGGATATGAGCTAAAAGCATTTGTGATTGCATAATATTGGACCTTTGTTAGCTTAGTAAATTGAACATTTGTGCCCAGAGAAACGAAAACTGCCCCGTCTTTTGCTTCGTCTAAGAAGATTTGAATATTTTGTGGCAATGGTTCGAGTTGTTTTTGGATATGCATGCCTGCAACTTCGATCATATTCGGTTCATATGGCCGTGGAGTCCGAAGCGTTGTGTGAGTATTCAAGAGAAACAATGACACATTTTGTTTGATCTCTTTGAGGGATGGCCAATTTTTGGCATCCGAAAACAGCTTTTTCATCATTATTTGATTCTTTGCCGTGAAGTAGAGAACCATCAAATCTTCGAACCAATAACATAACGAATTGTACATGCGTTGCCAAAATGTCATTCTATCAGTAAATGGGTTGTTTATAAATGGAACGTATGATGGAAAAACTGGTGCTGAAATTCCGTATGGTGATATTACGATTACGGGAGCATTGTAATAATTTCCAAATCCGAGACACATCATCATCCCTTCAACAACCACCACATCGAATGTCTGTTTGATTTTCATAAAATGTTGAAGGTTTTGACTCGATAATATCCAATTTGACTCACGCAATGCAACATCTATGTACTTGTTAATTGTCCAAAAATAAGTATTTGAAAGATCCGCAAAGTTGTTCTTTTTCGTCTCTGTAAAAACGAATTCATGGATTTAGTTAGAAACTCCATCAGTTTGAATCATTCATTGATATTTATTGAAACATAACTTTACCTCCTTTGAGAGACTCTTCCCATAAACGTTCGATGAACACTTCCTTATAGTTTGGAATTGGTTTCTTCTGTTGGAATGGACTAATTACTGTGACGTTGTGGCCTTCTCCGGCTAAAGCGTACATCAAACTGTGACCAATATAATAATGAGACTTCGAAGGCGAAGAAAGAACTGCCAGAATTCTGTAGCCGATCACAAGGCTGCAGAAGCACAATATTAACAGAAATAACAGAAGCTTCATTTTGCACGAAAAAAGACCCGCTACATGGATGTAACCAAAGATAAACCAAATTTATAGCTATTTGGTATTCAGATAGTCAATGTTATGTTGATTCATTTAAACATCAGATAAAATTGTCAAAACTGGCACTATGAAGGACAAAGTTCACATCGGTGCTTGTCCGTTAATATGGCTTGAAAATGAATTTCGTGCGGAGCTCAATGAGTTACTGTCAATGAAATATAATTTTTAAAATTCATATGAATTCTACTGATGATTGGGCGCTATTTGCCATATTCTGATCTATCTGCAGGCTTACGAGTGTTATATTGTTGCCCAATCTCCAATATGATGATTCGTGCCAGTCACAAAATTTCAAAATTCTTATCACTATACTATCACACTAGTTATATGTGGTATGCATACCAAATCCGATAAAGGAACAAGATCGCAACTCAAAATCGTCGAATGATTAACTATGGGTTTTTTATTTCAACTTCATGTCTTTATTAATAGAGTAATCGTTTGCGTTACTATTTCCACGACGCACGATAACAATGGTTCACGAATAACAATTCTAGTGAAAAGACTCTTGTGAAAAAAAAAACCTTTGTGAAAATGCCTTTGTGACTAATACAAAGATGACTGGAAGACCACTGTAGCCACTAAATTATCCCCACATCCTGAGTAAGCGTTACCCCTGTTTTGAAACGAGTTTTCCTTATATTGAATGGATCAACCAATTCTCTTTCTCTCTCCTCCTTTTCTTCGTCTTACTTTGCATCTTCTTATGTTATCATTTTATAATCTGCTTGACGTTATCGAAAGATACAAAGAAAGGCGAAGAAAAGGAGAAGAGAAAGAGAGAGAGAGAGAGAGAGAGAGAGAGAGAGAGAGAGAGAGAGAGAGAGAGAGAGAGAGAGAGAGTGCCAAACATGGTTGGAAAGCACTGAATGAACACTAAAATTTGGTATATGACAAGTAATGCTAAGATACTCGGTTAACGAAAAGTGGATTGTCACACCACTGCCATAACTGCTACAAAACTTTACCAATCTTTAAGTGTTGGAGTTGAGCACTATTTTTTTATTGGCACCAAATAGCACTAATTGAGTACTAAATATATGATTCGTTTTGAAATCGATCGCAGGCAATTTTCCGACTGGAAGTGTGTGCCCACGAATTTTGCTTTTTGTTTCACAACAAATTTTATCATTACTACAAATCACTTGCCGTTGATTTTTGCTTGGGTTTATTTTCTAAATTGTGTATTCATGAGAGACATAATTTGAACATTAATTAAAAATGTATGATTACTAACAAAACTCAGTTTTTATTTTTTATGTGTTTTGTCAATTTTATTGATGTGGTGGTTTGTGGCCATGAACTACTTTTTCGTACAATTGAAATAATTGCGATGATTATTTTCAACAGAAAGTAGGCTGCTATTGTGACAACGCCCAAAATAAATGCCCACACATCCAAATTGTATAGTACATAGAATGGTAGATCCACAGCGACACTTCGCAAATGCGGAGCACCTTTATTCTTGGCCACATGTTTAACCCAGTGCATTCCTGTTTCGAGTGGCGAAAGTAGTTGATCACGGAATCGGTCCGAATTAATTTTTGCTTGTTCCATATAACTGAAATGCCACAAATCATATGTAAATCAATCTCAACTGGAATGGGCTAATGCAATTCTACGGCACAACCTTGAATTACTAAGAACCTCATTGACGGCTGCATGTAAATCCTCTGGTGTTATATTTTCAATCGGGACACTGATGCCGAACCCTCTATATTCGGCATATTTCGTATTAGAATACTGATCACCGAAAAATGGAACTCCAACCATGGGCTTGGCGAAGTAAACAGCCTCTGCAAATCAAAATAAAAATCTCGGTTAACTCGGAGAATCAATTTGGATTTTCAAAATATTTTCCATTGTACCCAGAGGACGAGGTGGGCTAGATATTCGGTTGAACTGAGAGCAACACTATTGAACGCGCACACACAAAATTTCCTCTGGGCACTCAAATTGGTAAACTTGTATAAAGAGTTCCCAAAGGAAGTTTTGTGTGTGTACGTTCGATAGCTATTCGCTCTCAGTTCAGCTGATTATACAGCCCACTTCGTCCTCTGATTTTACCGGTAGAGCTTAAGAGACCGCCATGAGTAACGAATAATTTGATGTTGTTGTGAGCCAGTATCGATTGCTGGTTTAGCCAAGGCATCACCAGAACATCAGATGGCCTATGCGATGGAATCACCACTTCCTCATCACTCTTAATCAAAATTCGTACGTTCGGATATGAGCTAAAAGCATTTGTGATTGCATAATATTGGACCTCTGTTAGCTTAGTAAATTGAACATTTGTGCCCAGAGAAACGAAAACTGCCCCGTCTTTTGCTTCGTCTAAGAAGATTTGAATATTTTGTGGCAATGGTTCGAGTTGTTTTTGGATATGCATGCCCGCAACTTCGATCATATTCGGTGCATATGGCCGAGGGGCCCGAAGCGTTGTGTGAGTATTTAATAAAACCAATGAAACATTTCGTCTGATTTGTTTTAGTGGTGGCCAAGTTTTAGCATCTGGAAATAACTTTTCCAACATTGTCTGCTGCTTCGCCATGTAGTTGGCAATCGTTAAATTTTCAAATCAATAACATAACGAATTGTACATGCGTTGCCAAAATGTCATTCGATCCGTAAATGGGTTGTTTACAAATGGAACGTATGATGGAAAGTTTGGTGTACCAAGCATATCGTTCATCAATGTTGGGGCCCCGACTGCTGACATAATTATCACCGGGGCATTATAATAATTTCCAAATCCAAGAAAAAGTGCCATTCCCTCGACAACAACCACGTCGAATGTTTGTTTGATTTTCAAGAAGTTTTGAAGGTTTTGACTTGACAAAGCCCAGTGTGCCTCACTCAATGCGATATGCTGGTATTTAAAAAGTGTCCAGAAATAAATATTTGATAATTCTGCAAAGTTGTTCTTTTTTATCTCTGTAGAAACGAATCCACCGAGATTTAGTTAGAAACTCCATTGGCTTGAATCATTCATTGATATTTATTGAAAGATAACTTCACCTCTTTTGAGAGACTCTTCCCATAAACGTTCGATGAACACTTCCTTATAGTTTGGAATTGGTTTCTTCTGTTGGAATGGACTAATTACTGTGACGTTGTGACCTTCTCCAGCTAAAGCGTTCATCAAACTATGTCCAATATAATAATGAGACTTTGAAGGTGAAGAAAGAACTGCCAGAATTCTATAGCCGATCACATGTTGGCTGGAGAAGCACAATATTAACACATATGACAGAAGCTTCATTTTTCACAGATGAAATTGAACTATTGCTTTTGAATGATTGAAAATCTCAATACGATTTTTATGAATTGCGTTATCGTGCGATCATGTGATCGTGATATCGTGTTCTTTTAGATCGCATGGCTATGTCGTGATGAGTACTAATAACACATATTACTACTTATACATCACAGTGTACTAAACATATAATTCTATAAAATCGATCGTATTTTGAGTTTTTTTCCAAAAAGACATTTGAAAAGGACGTGGTTCCTAGTAACTTCAGTCAAATATAAGTACATTGTGTTCATTCTGTTCTAATCATTGAAAATGGACATTCCCCAAAGGCTTAGATAAACCTCTTCAAATTAGGTTAAACATGCAAATACTCAAAAGTTATTCAAAATTCAAAATAATATCAGTTCTTTATCAGGTTTGAGGATATTAAATTTTTAATTGGATTTAATTGGACATGAAACTAAATCAACAACCCAAACATTGGAATGTATTATTATTATTTGATATCCGTACTTAAGTACAATTTAAATATTGTGCACAAAATGAATTTAAAGACATTTCATTAATTATTCCAAATGAATTATTGGAATTATGGTGCGAACAAACGTGCAAATATCTAGAATCTTTTAATATATTAAAATCGATCAAAGAAATCCATAAAGACATGTAAAAATTGCTGCATAATAGTTGATTTTTCCATGCAAAAAATAACAAATGAAGCGAAAAAGCCGTAAACGAGAATAAGAAGTGCGGCACGACAGTCCATCAAACGAACACTTCCAAAATTTTTCCCATCCGACGTGCACGTCGGACGATTTTTGTAGATTCGTGCTTTTTCTCTGCTCTGAATGCCATGTTCCCGTATTTTAACGATACTACAAAATGAAATTCGATTGAAATGAATAATATTTTCCTCTTAATTTTTAGTTTCGATTCATCAACTTACTTGACCTTAAGGATTTCCTTGTATGGTGAATGTTTTTGTGCCACGAGCCAAGTATCGGACATATCAAAGAATTTAATTTCGACTAGTCCACACTTTTCATTTTCGTAAAATGTCTTCTCAATTTCATAATAGCCCTGACTAGTTTCACAATGAAATGCAAACATTCCTTGTCTCAAGAGGTTTATTCCGTGCGTGAGATTCATGAATGCATTTGGTCCATTCGATGGGGCCACCTTTGTATCATAGAGTAATTTTCGTGATGGTTCTCGATCGATTTTCAAATAATGACGACTATACGGAATATCATGGACACCAATTTCAATTGATGGATTTTGAAGATCAGCTATGGTTCGGATTGATTTAGTTGTGGACTGAAGCACAGCCACGATATTTGCCGTAAATGCAGTATAAATGAAAAAAAGTGCAATCGAAAAGACAAACTGAAATGATATCGAAATATGATAAACGAGAGTATAGCATAACCATAAAATGTGATACCAACTATTGAAATTCTTGATGACAAGGCTTTCGAGAGAATGTCTGGGCCCATTTGTGCAATTGATGCGATGCCATACACGAAATAATCTAGCACATTCATGTTTTGCGATGCATCATCAGACGGTGATTGAAATTTCAACGTTAACGCAATCACAATCACACACAAAATAATCAATAAAACCGAACAAATCCACACGGTTAAAGTGAATGACAGTGAATAAATATCTGCCACGTATGAAATTGGCGGCGCACGTAAGATAAAAGCAAAACTCGATGAAATTGGTGTTGATAGGTATTCGAGGTGATCGACTCGTTCATGCGTCATAAATATACAAGTCACTGTTTAAATCCCAATACATTTTTAAATTCCGATCTAATATAAATATAAGAAAAAATATTATATTTATTTGAAGGCAAAAACAAACCACTGATATCGGCCTCTTTTCGTTGAATTTGTCCAGCCATTCCAGTAAATTTGCCTGTTTTTGGATCAGTATATCCCCAAGTGCGATGGACATGAACTTCTGTTGTTGCATTGATGCTTTCAAGCCAATGGTTTGCAATCACAAAAGCAACTTTTGATGTAGCATCGACTCTATTGTGTCTGAAATCAAATCCACGAATCAAATAAAATTCGGTTTGAATTAGGCAAATCTGCATTCAAACTTGTAGTCATCTAGATCCGTATGATTTTCGGAGCCTTGATGCGCAAAAACAGCCGCACTGACCAACCGATGGCCTCTTAGATTTCGACGTCGTCTGGAAATTACCGAATTCGATCGCAAATCAATGAGTTTTCCGGTTGGATTCCAATAACCATAATCTTCATAGATTAGAGCGTCTTCTCTTCCAATTTTGTAAGCTGTTCAAAAATATCAATCGCTTGGTGTAAATTGTTTACAATTTGAAAAGATAAACCAAATACCTTGTTTTAAAATGTATTTGTTTGTATCTGCATCATGAGTGGCAAGTATAATATTACTGCCAGGCAAAATTGTTAAATTTTGAATCGTATTTTCCGTAGCTTCAGCAATAATCCATCGAAATGGATGAGCAAAGTATTTTTCATCAACATTTAACAGAAATTCTGAACTACCGTCACAAATCATGTCAACAAAAAACCATTGTTTGTTGATCATCTCCTTGTTAGACAAATTAATTGATGCAGTTGATCCAACCATTTGAACTGGAATCAAACTATTTTTTACACATTTAAATTTATCAGCATTGGACCAGCAAGTTTTCATCCAGAGAACTGAAGACACTCGTTCATTCTCAATAATATCTTTAACTAGTTTCGATATTGTTTCAGCTCTTTCGTTCAAATTTTTCGAATATATTGAAATAAAGTTGAAGGTTAAAATAACCAACACAAGATATAGCTTTTTCGATTCCATCCTGATTGGATTTCGGAGAGATGTCGATGCAAGCAATTCTACTCGTTCAATTGAAACTAAGCTACAAACAAAAATGGTGCATCCATTTATATGTGCATTGAAATTCAAAATTCCAATAAAAATTAAAACGGATTAAATGTTTTGCGATTTTAATGATGGAATTGTTTTCGTAAAATATAAAATTTAAAAAAGGATAAACCCTCATATTAGTATAATTGAAAACAATAATATAGTTGAAAACTGGAAAATAATCATTCTCGTACAAAATCCAAGTGGGAATAGTTTTTTTTTGGGGAGGAATTTAAATTTGCGAGAAATCATAGGGAAACCTTAATAAATGGGTTTGCAGCTGTTTTCAAATTACATCATAATTATGAATTGCAGTATTTATGATACTGACAATGGCTCTAGTATAAAACTGAAATAATATCAACGGTAAGTCGTACAAAGTGATTTTTTTTTTCAAATTGAAGGGATAATTTATGCAATATCAATGATTATATCATTCAAAATTGTCAAAGATTTCGGAATAATGTATTCAGTCCTCTTATGCATAAATTTTATTAAAAGAAATCCATTCAGAACTAGTATATATCCCAGAAGAAAAGTGAACAGTTTATTTTTGAAAATATGTTCAATATAAGCAATAGGGCCCAGGATAACTATGTCAAGAGTCAAAATACAGGGTTCTATTGTGTATTCGGCAACACTGAAGTTAACAAAGTTGACAACAACAACACATCAGTGGATTAATAATTTACATTTGCTGGACACAATCGAACCTGCAATTACAGTAGCAATCATATTATTACACACAGTTGAAGTACCATTTAAATGAAACCGACACATTACCTGAACTGAACTGAACTGAGCTGAACTTAACATAACGGTGACGAAAAATATGTATACAGCTTTGATACACTTCGATTTGACTCATATTATACAATACAAATTGTTGCATATATTTATAAAGTAACTTATGTAAAGGTACTTACATTAAAATTATCTCAATGCATAGTAATATCAAAGCAGTTGCGATTCCATAACAAAAAAAACCAAAAAGGGCTGCACGACAATCAATACGGCGAACGCTCTCCAAATTCAGTGCACGTGGTAAAATATGTGTTTTCGTTTTTATTTTTTCATTGAATGCGTTAAGAATTAAAACTTTAATTGAATAATCACGTTGAAAACGATTATTTTTATTGTATATTCTTCAGATATCGGTATAAGAATTTACATTCGACTATGAGTAAAGATGTGATGATTTCATTGTCTTCAAAAGTTCATAGTACACAAGAACTGGTGCATCGATGCCCCAGTTAAAATCAACGTGATTGAATGACTTATGTGGTACTAAGTATGTTTGAACAACATTTGGTAACGCCTGCACTAACGTGTGAATGTCTTTAGGAGCAGATAGCCAGTCATTTTGTGAATGGTAGATAGCGACTGGAACCTTGACATTCTTCAGATTGTAGTCTGGCGGTGACATTCGTTTGTATTGCATGTAGTTTCCAATCAGACCATGATCATATTTTCGGAAATGCCCAGATTTAGACACTTGTCCAAAATGCATAAATTGATTAATTGAAACACCAGATGGCGAATGAGCCAACATCACCGGTAATAATGTCTACAATGATATTTAGACAACAAATAAATGAAATAATTGATTGTCAAATCCAAAAGAAACTTAAGTTTATTTAACTTACTGTATTTAATTGATCGGCTGTGTAACCCATTGTCAAAAACAGCATATTTTTGCAAATTATTTGAATTGGCACTTTGTCTCTGCATAATTTTTCACCAGCCATAACTCTAAATTCTTTGCTTGGATTGAAATAATCAAAGCCAATTAATCCTTTCAATTTCTGTAAATGAAAAACAAAAACCATTTTCGCCATTTTAATCATGTAGTAAATTTGAGTCAAATATCAACTCTTTTAGAGTTTTAACGTAGGAAAAATCTCAACCTGAACGACAGTTAAAAAGGGTAACATAACCCGGAATGGTGGACTAACAATGTGTGATAAATAGACAGCCGGCGCTAATCCGTGCATCATTTCGATTTTGTCATTATATTCTGGTCGTTCGGAGGTCATAACAAAGAATATAGCTCCACCCTGCGAATGGCCAATGTATTGTAGTTTTGATTCACCGGTTGCAGCCAAAATATAGTCGATGCTGGCTGGCAAGTCATAGTAACCCATTTCATGCCACGAAAATGACCAAAAATTCTTGCGATCTTTCCGAGATCCAAATGGTTTGAAAGTGGTGTGATTGGCTGAATAAATGTTACCACGGCTATTTCCAAGCCAAACATCGTAATCATTATCAGCCAAAATGTAACCTTCAAATCAATCACAAGAGGAAACGATAAGATTAATTAGTAATTAAAGTGAATGCCAATCAAAGTCTGCACCAAACCTAATGCTTGATTTGGACCCGTCAAAATAAGTGTAGCCGATGAACCCATTAGACCATGCATTAGGAAACACACTTTTTTCCCTTTTCGCGGTGGCGACTTAGGACCACCAGCAATACGATGCAATTGCAATATGTAACCGTCTTCGGTTGTAACGTAATGCACCTCGGCTTTGTATCCATATTTAGTAATTAATTGTGGCTAATTAAAAACAATTTAAGAGAAATTAATTAAAAATTGAAAATTTCCGTACCGAAAGTACTAGTGTTGACTGTACCGTATTCAATTTTGCATCCTCTTCAATACTTGGATCTACTGTTGGAAAAAACTTCTTATTTTCCTTGTAATAATTTGTTTCCGTTGCACTTTCATTTAGATTGATGTTGATGCCATTTTCATCATAATCAAATGCCGAAACAGCCGACGCCTGATTTAATTGTTGTGCACAGACTACAATTAATAAAACTACACTCGAAATTATAAGCATTTTTTTTTTTAAATGTATAACGCGCCTTCTCAATGATGATGGTCGCCTGACTGCTGGATTTTGATGAATTATTTCAATTTCTAATCAATTTATAATTCTTGCCTCTCTGTATACGCTAAATGAAACATATTTCCAGATAATACACATTTTATCATGGTCGGGCAAAGAGCAAAGTTGTAGAATTATTTCCAATTTATATGATTCAAACACAGCTTTTGGCTATTCAAAGTAATTCAATAAAAAATACATTGGCATTATATTGTATCTATATTCCATTTGTGAAAAGATTAATTCTCATATAAAAGTGGTCTAAAGATGTCATCGAGTGTTTTTAGCTTGTTTATCTAATCTAAACGGAATTTTGATCATATCAGCATTTATTTTTTGTTATGTCTATACACCTTTTACCTATTGGTAAAAAATATGCAATAGTTCCATAGTCTATCATCACCAATTTGGTACACACTCAAGCCGTGATCTGTTTCGCAATCAATGAGTAGTACTACTACTAGTAGTAGACACCGCAGTTCTTTTATTTACTTTAATTACTAATTAACACTAATTAATCTTATCGTTTTCTCTTTATGTGATTGATTTGAAGGCTATATTTTGGCTGATAATGATTACGATGTTTGGCTGGGAAATAGCCGTGGTAACATTTATTCGGCCAACCACACCACTTGCAAACCAATTGGATCTCGGAAAGATCGCAAGAATTTTTGGCCAGCATTACGGCTCATTCGCCATTTGGTGTTTCAATAAATCAATTTATGCATTTTGGACAAGTGTCTATCTACCACTCACAAAATGACTGGCTATCTGCTCCTAAGGACATTCACACGTTAGTGCAGGCGTTACCAAATGTTGTCCAAACATACTTAGTACCATGAACTTTTGAAGTCAATAAAATCATCACATCTCTACTCATGTGAATTCTTATACTGATATCTGAAGATTATGCAATAAAAATATTCGTTTTCAACGTAATTATTCTATTAAAGTTTTAATTTTTAACGCATTCAATGAAAGAAAACGAAAACACATAGTTTACTATAGTCTCAATTATTTTAAATACAGTAATTCCTAAAAGATAATTCAAGAGCTCTTGAGATAAAATGCTATTATAATTAACTTTATTATGACAGGGAAATAGCTATGGTCTGAGCAAAATCATTCAAATTACCATAGGTACTTGGCCTTGGTCATTCGTATTGAAAATGTGAGTGGTCATTTGAATACATTGTATCAGCAATAGAAAGGAACCTATACTCCTCTTCTACCTTTTTTGGTCAAAATTACATAGACAATATTGTAACGGCAATAGCGTGTATTGCCGGAAACGAAAATTTCCTTTGGTTACATATGTTATTTATGATATTAAATGTCCTAGAATTTCGGTGAGGACAGAAAAATTTTTGTTTGAATAATTAAATCGGAAATGATGCGAGAACAGAGGCCATTAATTACAGCAAGAAATTGTTTCGAATATAAGTTCAACTTGTTTATTTGTTTTGTCCATAAACGCAGCAACTGAACCGATAACCAGATCTCGTTCAATGCAAAATGAAGCAAACATTCATTTTGATCATAGTTCTACTGGCTCATTGTGGCCATTCATCAAAAGTGAAAGTGATTACGAAATTGGTGCAAGATTTAATTGAAAATGAGCACGTTCCATCCGTTCTATCAGCCGTAAATTGTTGGTCGAAATCAGACAATTTTCATTTTCTTAAAGCATCCAAGATTCCAATACAACTAAGTAATCAATTCAAAATATTACCTCGTCGTTCTGATGACAAAAAGAATAAATTGTGGTATTTCGTTGACATGAGGTGTCATGGAAGTTATAAATTTCTGCACGCAATTGAAGCCGAATATTTTGCACATCCATATCGATGGATTTTATTTGAACCAATAGACGATCGCTTGAAAGATTTGACATTTCTAACAGATAGTAACGTGCTTCTTGTGAACTTCAATGCGGAACTTTCTCGTTTCGATTTGAAACAAGGTATACAATATTCATTTAATTCAGAAAATTGTTCGGTATTTGTTAGCTAAGTGTGTGTTTTTGTATTCAGCCTATAAAATTGACAAACAATCAAATTTCACAATTGAGCAATTTGGGCATTGGAATACTGAAAAAGGTCTCACAGATCTGCGTGAAACTAGAGTGCTATCACGGCGTCGACGAAATTTACAAGGAAAAATCCTCAAATCATTGCTAGTTGTGACGAGAAATGAAACAATTAATCATTTGGAAGACGTGGAGTAATGTTGAAAATGTTAAAAAGAATAAATGGTCAGTCAATTTGAAAGATACATATTTTATTTCCAAGGGAAACTCAAATCGACTTTGTGGCAAAGGATGGCTATGTTGCTACCAATTTATTAGCTGAGTGCTTGAATGCATCAGTAGTTTACAGTTTTGTGAACACTTGGGGCTATGGTGATATGAAACATCCTGAAAAGCTTAAGGGAATGATGGGTCCATTAATACGAAAAGAAATTGATGTGGGCGGTAAGTGGGACACACTTAAAGTCATTACCTTATTATTGAACTGCATTCATTTGAATATTTGTAGGCAATGTTTTATTTATGACGGCGGATAGAGTACCGTTAGTTGAGTATTTATCGGGGCCATTACCAGCCAAGCTCGCTTTTGTCTTTCGTGCTCCACCACTTTCGTACGTTTCAAATATTTATTATTTGCCATTCAACACTATTGTTTGGATTTGTGTGATTTTTTTGGTCATAATAAGCACAACGGTTGTTTATATCACGTATCGATTTACGAGAGAAAAGGACGCAAATGTGATTTCATCGGATTTTATGCTTTTAGCGATCGGCACCGTTTGTCAAATGGGCAGCCACCTAATTCCACATAAACTATCTTCAAAGATTGCGACGGTAAATGACATGCAAACAGATAAATTCTCGTTCTTTTTTTCGCTCGTTTCATTTTCCTTTCATTTTTTGGTGATAGTTTGTGTTTTGCTTGAGCCTAATATTCATTTACACCTCATACACCGCAAATATTGTGGCTCTTTTACAATCGACATCTCATAATATTCATACTTTAACGGATTTATTAAATTCCAAAATGGAGCTTGGTGTCGAAGACACTTCATATGCGCGACATTACTTTTCAACCGCAACTGAATCAGTGCGCAAGAGAATTTATGAAACTAAGATTGCACCACCGAATCAACAGCCACATTTTGTCAATGTCAGCTATGGTGTTAGTATGATGCGAAAAGGTCTGTATGCGTTTCACATGAAATTAGAAACTGGCTATAAATTTGTTGAAAAAACATTCTATGAACATGAAAAATGTGGCCTTGTTGAGATCACATATTTTCCGCTGACCATACTGATGCGGGCAGCTCCTAAAAATACACCATACAAGGAAATGTTTTTGGTCCAGTAAGTGAGCACAAAAAAGGTATTGTGAAAATGGTCAGTTGAACGGCAATTGATCTTTTTTCTTTCATTCGTTGCTATTTTAGATTGTTCAAAATACGCGAGAATGGGCTCCAATCGGTTATAGTAAGTCGTCGAACTACAGAACGACCAGCTTGCAACTCACGTGCACCGAATTTTGAGAGCATTCGCATTATTGATTGTCATGCAGCATTTTCGGTTTTTTATTATGGAATCGCAACCGCTTTGATATTACTGTGCATTGAGATTATTTCAAAGAATTTAATTTTGAAGTAACTTATAAATATACCAACTGGAATATTCAACAATCTGTATTGTCAAATCGGAATTTATCAAAGCTGTTTAATAATGCTGTGTAATACAGATTGTGTTTGCTGTTGAAAATACTTATTTGAATTTAAAATTTATTCCGATAGTTTGGGTGTGGTGGCACCTGTAATTTGGATCTGAGTGCGGGCACCTGAAAATTGTGAAAAAAGCGCACTTGTGAGATGTCAATAACAGATCTGTCAGCTAACATTTTCAGAAATATTATGTTTCAATTTTTGACACAATATACATTGATAATAATTATATAAATTTGGAGATTTTTATTGCCGATAAATTCTATGTCCTTATGTAAGAATGACAAACAATTTAACACGAATAATTTCTGTCTTTTTAAAAAAAAAAGGCGATTTTAGTGTGTTTGCAAGATTTGTAATAATTTTATTGACATTTTCCAATCAATTTTTGTTTCCATGCACACAATGATTAGTATTTCATAATGTTATAAATGTAATAAAATCCATTTGTCCTATTCTGATACGAAGGCCTTATTTATTTCGGAAAATCGTACTCATCGTCATGAATTTGTTCATATTTCAAGTTTGCGAAAATAAATTCGCCGATTGATGTTAGGGGGATGACGGCACAACATTTTACTTACCAATTCAACACAGAGGAAAATTAATGCAGCCGTCATACCATAGCACAAACCCAGAAATGGAGCATAACAATCATAAATACGAATACTCTCGAAATTCTGTACACGTGCATTACATGTTGGTTGATCAGTATACCGTCTAGCTTTTTCAACTCCTTGAATCCCATGCTCACGAATCTTAAACAAGCTGACAAAATAAATGGCACAAATTGAGACACATGTGCCTCGATACATGTAAATAAACTAAACAATGATTACTCACTTAACTTTGAACATTTCTTTAAAAGGTGAATTTTTTGGCGCTGCATGCCATGGATCTGCCACTTGTAAATATGGAATTTTTACTAGACCACATTTTTCATGCTCAAAAAATGTATCTTTAACATGTTTGTAGCCAATTCCAAGTTCCGTATGAAATGCATACAAACCTTGTCGCATCATATTAACGCCATAGCTCATATTTACAAATTGTGTTGGTTTATTCGGTGGAGCAATTTTTGTATCATAAATTGCTTTACGAATTGGTTCAGTTTCGATAGAGAAATAATGTCGCGAATATGGAGTGTCTTCGACACCAAGCTCAATATTGAAATTTAGTAAATCGGATAGCGTTCGAATATTTTGGGATGTCGATTGTAAAAGTGCCACAATATTTGCGGTGTACGAAGTATAAATGAATATAAGGCTCAAGCAAAACACAAACTACCGCCCACGAACGAAAAGAAAGCGAATCGAATTAGATTAAAATTAGCATTTTTCGGTTTGTACAAAAATTTACCGTTGCAATCCTACCAGACGCTCTCCTTGGGCTCAACTGACTGCCCATTTGACACACAGTGCTTATAGCAAATAATATAAAATCTGTTGAAATCAGATGTTCGTGCTTTTCTCTCGAGAATCGATATGTTATGAAGATTAACGTTGTGCTTACAATAACCAGAAGGATCGAACAAATCCAAACGATGAGATTAAACGGCAAATAATAAATATTTGACACATACGAAAGTGGAGGGGCACGAAATATGAACGAAGCTTGCGTTTGTAGCGTTACTGACAAGTATTCGAGGTGAGGTATTCTATCAACTGTCATGAAGAGCACATTGCCTAAGACGAGATGGAGAAAACAGTTTAGACACAAAAATCGACTCATCTCAATGTTGAAATTGTCGAAAGGTGATATAAAAACGTGAAACTTCTTTTGAACATTTACCACCGACATGAATTTCATTTCGAATTAGAGGTCCCATCATTCCCTTAAGCTTTTTGGGATGTTTCATGTCACCATAGCCCCAGGTGTTTACATAGTCATAGTTTACGGTTGCATTCAAGGAATTTGCAAGTTCATTTGTTATAGTATATCCCATCTTTGCTATAGAATCGATATGAGAATTCCTTCAAATAGAGAATTATTTTTTAATCTCCTAATGTAATCAGTTGTTTCTTAATGTAAAATTACCTCAAGTCGTCCAAATGATTGATTGATTCGTTTTTCATCACAACAATCGACGATTTTAAGATCTTTCCACCTAAGTTCCGTCGCCGCCTGGACAAAACATTGGTTTGACGTAAATCTGAGAGCCCATTGTCACTACTCCAATGTCCAAATACTTCGTTTCTGAAATTCACTTGCTCCACATTGATTTTAAACACTGCATTCAGATATGTGTGAGATTTATTAAACAATTCTTTGGATCGCCAACTCATATTAAATGACAATTACCTTGCTTTAAGTCAAAATGTGCGAATTTCAGGTTGAAGTTCACAAGAAGCACGTTGCTATCGATCAGAAACTTCAAACTTTTTAAACGATTTTCAATTGGTTCAAACAAAATCCATCGGTATGGATGAGCAAAATATTCTACATCAATGTTATGTAAAAACTCCTGACTCCCATCGCAACGCATATCAATGAAGTGCCACAACTTATTTATTTGATCATCAGAACGACGATGTGAAATGTTGAATTGATTGCTCAATTGCGCAGCAACCGTTAATGATTTCAGAAAAAGAATATTTTCGGTCTTTGACCAGCAAGTAAAAGCTGACAAAACGGTTGGAATTTTTTCATTTTGAATTAAATCTTGTATTAAATTTGAAATCACCATCACTTTTGTGTTTTGGCTAGATGAAGCCGATACAATTATTATAAGTACAAATGCAACTCTCATTTTGAAACTATTTAATACGAGTAGATATTTCAATATGGGCCAATATCGTCGTTGAACTTCTTTATATTCATAGCGTATAAAGATGCATGCAACAGTATGTGCAGATGTGCACGTGCATTAGACGCAGACGAATGTCTGCAGACGTAAAATCATAAATTTCTCATAGATTTGAGTGGTTCAAGGATATTACTTGTTGGAATTCAACTTAAGTTGACTGAACTCTGCATGTATCATGTATTCGTTCACTACATGCAAGCGAGTTAAGAGTCTGTCAAATAATAATCCAAATGCGTACGCCTTTCGGTAAGCATATACTTTTACGCCCATTTTGCCATACAGGTTTGCTGTATCACTAAAGTGGAATAATTAAGTCAATTCATTTATTAGATTTGGCTGCAGTTTTTTTCTCAAAAGTTCCATTTATTTATTACTTATTGAGAATTACCATCGAGTGCTTAACCTTTGATTTAAGAAGTTTTATGAAAGATATTTTTGGAAACTATTTCAAATATATTTGAATAAACAAGAGGGGCAGAATACGTGCTCCACAAGAAATCAATGAGTTTGGAATTTTTATTCAATATGGTTCGCTGCTCTTCGCTGCCCATCTCTGCTGTCGTATGAATTGACTCTTTGTCTCTCCTCGGTTGTTCACCAACCAAAGCTGTAAGCTCTTTTCTTGGATTGAAGTAGTCAATGGCGAATTCGGAAGTCATTTTTAAGGGTTTTACACTAAATACTTACAATCACCGAGCATCATTTAAAAGAAAAAACCAGCAGTTCAACGAAAAATCAGGAAAAAGGTTAATTAAAAAAAAATTCAACCAATTTTTGTAGCATTCGGTTTTATTTTTCGGACTGAACAGCTCAATATTTAATATGATTTGTTTTGTCACATCAAGGACTAACAGTTTACTTGGTTTCGTTCTAATTACTGTTATTCTGTTTATACAGGGTGACATCGAATTCCATACAAATCTCTCTATGACAGATTCCTGACCTCAAATGGAGTCGAAAACCCCTTGACACACTTTTCTGACTAGGGCTTCTTTACCAATGTTTTGGCCATTGGGAACCTATCCCCCTCAAAAACTGGCTCTATGAACCATGCTCACATTTGAACCTCTCCTGGTCGCAGTTTCCCACAAAAATTCAAAATTTTTGCACCATTTGAAAGATATTGAGGTCTCATGTGGCTTTCAGTTTTGAAAATACAAAAAAAAGGTTTTTTTTGATGATGGAAATTTGAGTAGTATAAATACTTGGGAAAATCCGGGAAATTTTGGGAAAATCGCAATTTTTCTCGAAAAAGTGCCGTAGAGGACCCCCCATTTTTATTTCAAAAATCAAAAATTTATTCAATTTTGGGCCGACATGCAGAATATTCGCATTCAAATGTGTGTTTTCTTAAGGGAACAACATCCATTTGTTGCAAAATTCGGTCAAATCGTTGATTTTTTAAAGTAAAGTGTCAAAAGATCACTTTATTTCAAAAACCATTGACAATTTTGAGATACCATCTTCTAGAAAGTTTCATTGTAGGCACGATATTGTGCGATAAAAAGACAGCTAATTAAAAGCGATGCAAGATAAAACACAAATTAAAAATAGAATTAAACTTGAACTTGTATGATTATTTCGAATGCTGACAGCTGACAGCACGGTACAATGAACACACCGTATTCAATTGTGCATCGTCTGCAATGTGCGGATCTATCGTGAGAAAATTCTGTTTTATACTCCACAAATTCATTTATATCAAATTCGTTTTCATATTCTCTTTGGTATTCGTTTGAATTCAAATTTACATTATTTTCTTCATAATTAAATCTCGAAATAACTGACGCTTGATTCGATTGATGTGCACAAACTACAATTAATAAAACAACACTTAAAATTATAAACATTCTTTTCGTTTTATAACGTGCAATCTGTGTGATGTTGATCGCTCGACTGTTGGATTTTCATTAATTACTTCGATTTTTAATACTGATTGAACAATAGTTCTAGAACCGGTCAAAACAATTAAAACCATAAGGAATCTTAATGACGCTAAATGATTCATATTTCCAGATAATGCACATTTTGCCAATGGTCAAAGCCCTTTAAGCAGCGTAGCTGTTTTTCTTGTATCAACACGTAGTATGTTGAGTTTTGGCAAAAAAAAGCCTAATTCGTATCACGATTTTGAATAACCATACAAAACATTTTTATCGCTGGCCTCACTTTGAGAGAATGAAATACTAATTACTAAACTAATTATAACGTTGTCATTTATACCTTCACGGAAAATGATTGTCCCCACCTGTATTGATGCTGTTTTCATACACAAATGATTATTTGATAAAAATCAAATAATTTCTAGTTATTTTATGTCTTGTACAATGCACAATGTGCATGTAGTTCGCTTTTCGTCATATCAATATATAAAAATAACATATTTTTGCTGACTATGTGACTTATGTTTGATAAAAACCTTATTTATATCAAATTGCATGCAAATTGCAACTAAAAAGCATTTCAATCATGATCAATTCAATGCAAATATTTCAAATCCGATAATTACAGTTCTTGGGATTTAGATTCAAAGTGATTGGTCAACATGTTGGCAACAGGCCAGTAAGGTCAGTAAGGTTATCAAAAAAGTTATTACTTCATTGGGCAAGATTAAACATTGTCAACAAATTTGGGAATTTCTCCGTTCCCCGGAATTTGACGGTTGAAATATTTTTGTGTTTTGGTTAGATGAAGTCGATACAAATGTTATTTTGAAACCATTTATTACGAATAGATATTTCATTATGGACTATGTCGTCGTGGAATTTTTTTATATTCATAGCGTATAAAAATAGCAGTGTTTCATGTACAATATTTTTGAAAAATATTTAAAATACTGGAATAAACAAGAGGGGCAGAATACATGCCCCACACGAAGTCAATATGATTGAACCTGTCTCGATTATCAATGCGTTGTGCTAAAACGAGATTCCTTAGTTTGGGTATTAATAGTTCAACATCCGTTGCATTGGTGAGCCTATCAGCAGTCGAGTAATGAAGCGATATTGGCGCTGTAATTCGTGAAAGTGGAAAATCTTTAGGAATTTTATGTCCAGTCATATATTTGCCAAAATACAGCGCATTCGTTTCTTGAGAGTAATGCAGGAACTGTTTGAATGACGAACCTCCTGGAAAATGGCAAATAAAAGCTGGTAACATTGTCTGGAATTGAACGATTGGAAGAATAATGTTTTGAAATCAATCACAAATTAAACCAAAATAAAATCAATCACTCACATTGTTCCTTTGATTATCACTTTCCCCACATAGGAGGTCAATAAAAATATTACACAGCGCAAGATCAACAGCACAAATCGTGTTAATTAAACCATTTATTAGTTTAGTTCGTGGTAGAAACTCCCACGTTTCCAGTGGCTGAAAAAATGTTTTTATGACCAATTTATTTCGAAACATTCCTATGATCTAACTTTTAATTACTTGTAATATTGGTGCGATAGTAGCTATCAATTTATAGATTGAATTGGAATGTCTCATGAATCCAACTGGTGCCATTAGACTGGCAACGTAGATCTTTTCATTATATTCAGGTTTTAAAGACAATAATATCATAATACTAGTTGTGCCTTGTGAATGGCCGATATAATACAGTTTTGGAAGCACAGTTTCCTGCAAAATATAATCAATAACGGCCGGCAGATCGTACATTCCCATCTCGTACCATGTGAAATTCCAGAATGAGCCAAAAGAAGAATTTGGATTTTTGAAAAGGTGTTTGCGTGAGTAAAAATTTCCCCGTGAGTTTGGCAACCAAACATCATATCCAGCATCAGCAAGAATGTAAGCTAAAATCAAACTAAAGCGTCAGCTCTGACTCAATATTCCCCCGAAATCGATCAAACTAACCTAATCCATGATTTGGGTTATCCACACAAAAACCATCTGACGATAGCGTTAAACCGTGTTGTACAATTACCGGTTTCTTTTTACTTGCTAATGAATTTTTTGAATTGCAGCGAAAAATGGTCAAGATATATCCATCTTGTGTGATGACATGATGTACTTCAGCCTCATAACCGTAGTGCGTTATCAATTCATCCTGATTTGGATGTTTGAAATAGATAATTTATTCAAACGGTAACCAACTGAATAATAGCATATTTCAAAGATACCGTTGTCAATCCGCACAAACTCTTTGTGACTTCATTTGCTGACACTATTTCGATTTGATAGAACACAAAAATAAGGTAAAATAACAACAACTTTAATCTAAAACTACTTGAGCACATTTTCAGCTTATAAATACTCGACAACTACTGAAAAATTGAACACGATTTCGGTGTACTTATTCTAAAAACATATTTTCTGACCGTTTAGAATCCACATCGTGATATTTTTGCACGCGTTAAAGTTTTTTTATTGTTTCAAACCACAAACAAAATTAAATTAACTGTAACGAAAAATCTGTTTATATTCATTGAATTGTTATTCAATATGGTTTGCTGCTCATCTCTGCTGCCATATGAATTGACTCCTTGTCTCTGCTCGGTTGTTCACCAACCAAAGCTGTAAGCTCTTTTCTTGGATTGAAGTAGTAAATGGCGAATTCGGAAATCATTTTTTAAGGGTTTTACACTGAATACTTACAATCACCGAGCATCATTTAAAAGAAAAAACCAGCAGTTCAACGAAAAAGCAGAAAAATGGTTAATTGAAAAGAGAACATTGTTTCATCCAATTATTGTAGTATTGGGTTTTATTTTTCGGACTAAACAGCTCAATATTTAATTTGATTTGTTTTGTCACATCAAAGACTAACAGTTTACTTGGTTTCGTTCTAATTACTGTTATTCTGTTTATATTTTGTGATGATTTCTTGGAGCTTCTGTGTTCTGCTGTACATTTGTTCAAGCAATTCTAGGACTTCCTTTGGACTTTCTTTAGAAAGTGTCTGGATCTCTCGCCTGATAGTCAAAATATGATGTGCGAATTTGGTTTTTGATGGTAATGTCACTTGATATGCACAAATGATTATAAGTTGTGAAATGTTGAACATTTTGAAAAATTCTTCTTACCTTCTGTCATCGTGTTTTGAAATTCCTGTGGAAATTGAGCCAAACTGTAGACTTCTCTATGAATTGTAATTTATCTCAACTACCCGAATGCAAAACACAGATTGACTATAGTAAAATCAAGCTTCCAATTCATGATATAATCTACAAAAATCAAAGACTACTCAAATCAGCAAATATTTATTTAAAATGAATGGTTTGCTTTGTTATCGAATTATTCGATTTTCTGTTTGGAAACATTCGAAACAATATGTTTCTCATTTAATTCTCTGACACGTTCCACATCTGTAGAACGCTGTTTCCACACGTTAGCCGTTCGGAACGGTCCGAACGACTATTCGGTGTGGCACACATGTAACTACGTGTACATTTCATATTCGTCGAGCGCTATATGCTTTCTTAATCATAAGAGAATAGATCAACACGGCGTCACGTGGATGCATGTCCAAAAAATACGAGACTGGTGACCACCAGTTTTGCAAAGCTGCACAAAAATTGGCGATCCAACCTGCAAATTTAACACTATTTTGATAAAGAGATTTTTTTTTGTATTATGCGCAACTGGAAATTCTATATATCAAAACAGATATACACATCTTTGACGTTCAATGCATAATACTTCACATCTTCACATAATCACAATCATAGGTTCTGCCATAGCCTCCAAGGTCAGATGACCCCCCCCCCTTATTTTTTCGGACCCCCTGTGAAAATTCGTGGACCCTCTATCTCTTTTTTTTAGGTCCTCAACTTTTCTGAGACCCAGCTTACACTAGATAGAATGGACTTTGAAAAAATTCTTTCAATTTGCTAGGGTTTTTCGCCGAGAAATTATCCTTTTGAATCTCGGAATATTTTCTTTGAAACATATATGTATGTAAAAAAAATAAATTAATTAAAAACAAATTTATTGAATTGAATTGAATTTTGAAGTTTAATTTTATTTCATTTTGTTCGCTCCACAAAACTTCGCATACAATTTGATGTATTTTTGCACTTAGTTCAAAGTTTAGTAAAACTATAGTTTAATAGCTGTTTGGAACGTTTTTCAAGGTCCATAACACACTTTTTCAATATATCTGTACGGTGTCCCATGAATTGTGTCGCTTGCACGGATTCGAATCGTGCTGGGTTTCGTTCGTACATTTTCTTGAGTTCTTCGAGCGTCCAAACTTGATCAGGATGGTGCTTTGATGCTTTCATACAAAAAGATAGCAAAATAAAAATTGTAATTAGTTCAAGTTCATTCGAAGTTGAAAGTAGGAGATAGAAATCACATGTAATATGATATATCAACTAATTCAAATGTTTTGCTCAAGTTGCGTATATCTTCGTTGTTTAATTTTTCCATTTCGATTCCGATGTCGATTTTGATACTGATTTCCTTTAAAATGGGCTTCAAAACATGAACAGATAAAGTGTCAAAACTGAGAAGAAAAAAAAGAATATTCATTTAAACGATTTCTTATATACATTCAAATCCACGAATTTCTTTCGCGAATCGAAAAAAGAACTGCCATTGTCAGAAGTAAACTGTAGGCAATTCTCCAATGTATGCAAAAATGAAGATATTTTTTTGTTGTTGAGTAAATTGAATTGTTGATTTGTTTGAAGTAAAATATATCAACACAGATATCTCAATTGGGTTTATTAAACATGTAATTTTTTGCTTGCGATAAGAACTTTTCCATTTAAATCATCAGAACAAACGCAATATTGGAATTGTTCGCCAAAGTGTCAGTTTAATTCAATTTAATTTCGGTTCAGTCGGTTTACAAAACATTTGTCATCTTGCTTTGCTAAACAATATTTAAATCGGCATAAAAGTCAGGATGTCCATTATTTGCAATCTATATAAACATTCCGTACAATAACTGCGATTGGCCGCAAAATTTCAATCGTGATTTGGATTTGGGTATTCATAAAATAGCACCCAGTATGAATTGTTGTTTCAAATTGTACAAAATTATTAGCTAAAAACAGTTTTTCTTTCCATTGCATTTCTTCGCGTTTTTTTTCGCAAAAAATGATGAAAAATGCCACGCAATTTAAGTAGTCCAACCCAAATAAAATTCGCTAATTGTTATCATCCGTTCCAATTTGTGCCAAGAAATTGCTCGCTCAATATGATTTCTTCCAATAAATCTCATTAAAAAGAGCTGCCTAATTTAAATATCTGACTATAGACCGTCAAGGTGACTTCAATTACATCTTTTTCACAATTTTCAGTACACGATTTTCAAATGGGTGTTTCTTGCATTGATGAGAAAGTAAAATTGTTTTGCTCGTTTATTCCGTTTCATAGTTTTCGTGAAACTTTAGAATCACACGCTCGATATTCGCATGAAGAGTCGAAATACAGGAATCTTTAGAATGCTAAAGTTGCATTTTTTCTTTGTCTATCTGTTCCTTTCACGCTCTCTGTGTCCTCTTCGATTGTAGTTTCATCATGTCACAATTCAACAATCCTGTTCATGTTGTTCATTGGTACAGTAAAGTTTTCATTCAGTAATTTCAATGGTGAGTAGCAACGAGCTCGAACTGAGTAAACAATTCGCGCTGATAAAAAAAAAAAAACAAATATTTTAAAGTTCAACATTTTATTGACTGCTGTAAATGCGCATTTGGCTTATGTGATTTGTGATGCTCACTCGTGAACGAAACAACCGTACGTGCGACTTTTGAGAAAACTGATGCACGATGCGTTGTTAGTTATTTACTAGATTTGAAACGCTGTAACGATGCCAAAATGCTATTGAATTACGTGCAATAAAAAATATCACTAAATGAATGTTTTCTTATTTTATGTTCTTTATTTCCAATTTTTGAACATCGATTCATTTGTTGTTTTTGAGTTCAAAGTAAAAAAATTGTGTTTTTTTTTTCAATTTAACACTAGAAAGTGGCGAATTCACAGAAAACTGTGATATTTGTAAAAAAATTCAAAAAAGTAAATCAGATTCATACCTTATATTTAAGAAAAATCAAAATTAAATATATTTAGCGAAATAGGCCAAAATTTCAGTATCGTTTTTAATTTTACGTCTATATTCTTTCTTAGCGAATTCATAGGATTTTGTTTTCACTTTTTCTGATTGCCTCAGTTCCTTCATTTTATAGGTGTTTAGTCCTCCAATGACTCGTGTAATTTTTTTATTGCTATCTTTCAAGCTCTTGTCTAACCGTTGAAAGCGTTCTTCAACACCTTTTTTATAACCTAAAGCGAAAATTAATTTGTAATTGTTATTTAAATAATCATCGAAACAAAAACAAAAATCTCTCTTACTTAAAAGACGTTTTCCCATGTCTATGAGATCTTCCTTAATTTTGTCATGGCGCCTAACGCTTTCCACAAGATTTCTTATTCGAAATGATTCGATAGTCGATTGAAGCTCAAAATTTCTGCGCTGCATTTGATGTTGAGCTCGAAGTATTGATTAAGACTGATATGAAATTACACAGGGCTGTAACTATTTATACGTGCTTATTTTTTTTTTGCTATAGCCTTGAATTTTAAAAATAAACAACATAAAAATTCAGATGCTCTCTCATACAATGCATTTGAAGGGGAATGAATATATAAAGAGTTTTTTTTTCAAATTATTGATCTGTCATACATTATTCGAATATTTATCGAGCAACACAATGCCAATTTTTGTTTGTAGTAAAATCTAATTGTATCTTCATGGGGAGGAGTTGAGATGTCGGACCGTGGTATAACCTGCTGCAGTATGTACCAGGGCATGCTACCAACCTCGCAGATACCTCCATCAGTACTGTTCTGATGTTCTGGTTGTTAGTATCCGAATTCTTATTTGACTGTAAATTAAGATGCGATGGTCAATTTTGCTAAAATTCGGCTACTACTCGGAGTCGGTCGCGTTTCGCTAAAACTTTACAAACAATTGGGTTACATAATAAATATTCATAAAAGAAACATCACACCAACCATCATTTATTCACTGCATAGTTTTGCCTGTACATGGAATATTAATAGAAGAAAGTTAATCTCACTTACACCAGCAAGAAAGGGGTCATAAAAATTGCTAACAGAAAATATAGCTTTTAAATTCATCATGATTTGAATGTCAATACTAAAAGAATAATAATTAGTTTCTAGGGAAAGCACTTGATAAATGGCACACTGCAAAAATAACGCAACGTTATTTTCACTTCATTCGTTGACACTATTTTGATTGATAAAACATACAAATAAGATTAAATATCATTTATATTATATCAACAACTTTAATCTAGAACCACTTGAGAATATTTTTAGCTTAGAAAAACTAGATATCTACTGAAAAATCGAATGTAATTGAATTGTATTTATTGTAAATAATTATATAAAAAATATACATTTGTACATCTCTAATGCATCAATATTCATCAATGCTATTCCCGTTATCAGTATCCCAGTTCTTATCTGATTGTGAGTAAAGTTGCGATGATTTCATTGTTTTCAGAAGTTCATGGTACAATAGAATTGGAGCATCGGTTCCCCAAAGGAAATCAACGTGATTAAACTCCGTATGTGGAACAAGATAAGTTTTGACAACGTTCGGAAGCTTTGTTAACAATTTTTCAATATCTTTGACCGTTGCAAGCCAGTCATTTCGTGAGTGATATACAGCAATCGGGACTCTGACATTGCTAAGATTGTAGTCTGGCGGACTAAACCGTTTGTATTTTATGTAATTTCCCATTGGACCATGGTCATATTGCCGAAAATGTCCAGAGTTTACTAACTGTCCATAGTGTACTAACTGGTTTGTTGCACATCCAGCAGGTGTATGGCCCAAAATTACCGGTAATAATGTCTGTAGGGAAGTTCAACAAAAGAAACATTTCGGTTATCACAAAATCACACCACTACTTGAAGAACATGGGCATCTCTGACTTACAGCATTCATTTGATCAGATGTGTAGCCCATTATCAAGAATAGGAAATTTGTGCAGATTATTTGAGTTGGTACTTTATCTCTGCACAAAAGTTCTCCAGCCATAATTCTGAACTTTTTACTTGGATTAAAATAATCAAAACCAATTAATCCTTTCAATTTCTGCAAATTAAAAAAACAGTTTTCGTATTGCAAACAATGACAACTAGTTGAAATATTGTTTGAAAAATAGTTTCAACCCGAATGATAGGTAGAAACGGTACGATAGCTCGAACTGGTGGACTGATTGTGTGTGATAAAAATACGGCCGGAGCTAATGCATGCATCATTTCGATTTTATCATTATATTCGGGACGTTCAGAAGCCATTACAAAGAATGCAGTTGAGCCTTGCGAATGACCAATGTATTGTAGTTTTGATTCACCTGTTGCAGCTAGAATGTAGTCGATGCTGGCTGGCAAGTCATAAATTCCGATTTCATGCCATGAAAATGACCAAAAATGCTTACGATCTTTCCGAGATCCAAATGGTTTGTAAGTGGTGTGATTAGCTGAGTAAAAGTTACCACGGCTATTTCCCAGCCAGACGTCGTAATCATTATCGGCCAATATATAGCCTTCAAATCAATCACGTAAAAAGTAAGCGATAAGGCATCTAAAATTTAGTACATGCAATGAAAGTGTTTGGTCCAAACCTAGTGCCTGATCAGGACCCGATAGAATGATACCAGCTGATGAATCCATTAGACCGTGCATAAAAAGACAAACTTTTTTCCCCTTTCGCGGTGGGGATTTAGAACCACCAGTAATACGATGCAATTGCAATATGTAACCGTCTTCGGTTGTAACGTAATGTGCTTCAGTATTGTATCCATATTTAGAAATTAACTGCAGCTAATTAAATGCAACATAAGATAGAAAAACTAAAAATAGAATTAAACTTGAACTTGTATAATTATTTATTTGCAATGCTGACAGCTTTGTGTTTATTGTACCGTATTCAACTTTGCATCCTCTGCAATACTTGGATCTATCTCGAGAATGATCTTTTTAATCTGCACAAAATCATTTATATCAAATTCGATTTCGTATTCGCTTTCGTTTGAATTGAAATCTAAGTTTTCATCATAATCAAACTTGGAAATACTTGACGCTTGATTCGATCGATGTGCACAAACTACAATTAATAAAACAACACTTAAAATTATAAACATCTTTCACACTTGTTTACGTGTAATTTCAATGATGTTGTTTTCTCGACTGCAAAATCTTGATTATTTACTTCGATTGTTGATTGGGGTAATTTATACTTTTCACTGTTCACCTCCTTGCATTGATCAAAACACTTAAGCCCCCACAGAATGTTAATGATACCAAATGATTCACATTTCCAGATAATACACAGCTTGTCTGTATATGGTCAAAGCACTCTAAACATTTATGCGTAGTATCGCGTAGTTTATTTTCTTGTATCAAGTAGTTCGACCTACGTTATGTTTTGGCAAAACAAAGCTTTATTAGTATCACGATAGTGACTTACCTTAGAAAACATGCTTATCACTGTGACAGGATCGTCATTATATGAACAACCAGTCTTTCATGTAGTTCAGTTTCCGTTATTACAAATAAAAAAAAAATACGCGTGTTATTGCCAACTACTAGTGAATGGGGTAAAGTTGTTTGATAAAAACCAACTTATTGACTAAGGCGCATTTCAATTATTATGATATTTAATTTAACGCAAATGGTTCAAATCCAATAATTACAGTGCTTGGTATTCGAATCCAAAATTATTGGTTATCAAAATGATTGCACATTGGAAATTAAAACAACATATAATTTTGTGTCAAAGTTCGAATGTTCCTTTTGTGATATTATTTCTTCGATTCCAAGCCATACAATTATTTTGTTTGCGTATATCCAAAATGTCATGTTTCTCCTTTCAAGAACATCCATGTGATATAATTTACAATATAATTCATCATAACCATTGACAAGTATGGGATTGAATGGTGCATGTTTGAATGACAATGACTAAATAAACGAGTTTTGTTTTCCAATTTGTCAATCTGTCATACATTTATTTTAATATTTGTCGGGCATCAAAATGTCAGTTTTGCACACAGAAAAATATGGTATCTGTGAAATATACCACATTTCTCTGGGTTTATAAGCCATATCTAACTCCAGTAGCAAACATTTATTTTCAAGATCAAGTGAAATACATATAAACCTATTCGCATGATATTAATGCACACCAATGCCATATCACATATTCACAAACTGCGCTGGTTCATTCGGTGGAGCTATTTTAGTATGAAAAATCAGTGAGTCAGCACAGTTTCAATCTGTTAATATTCATTCTCTTGCGCATATTGTTCTAATGTTTCTGTCTCAGCTTTCTCATTTATGCATGTAAATGCATAAATGCGTAAGCAACAAAAAAATGAAGAATGAAAATAACACAAATTTATTGAAATTGTTGGAAAATATTTAAAATATAGGAATAAACAATAGGGGCAGAATACATGCCCCACACGAAGTCAATATGATTGAACCTGTTTCGATTATCAATGCGTTGTGCAAAAACGACATTTCTTAGTTTGGGTAATAATAGTTCAACATCTTTTGCATCGGCGAGCACATCAGCCGTCGAGTAATGAAGCGATATTGGCGCTGTAATTCGTGAAAGTGGAAAGTCTTCAGGTATTCTATATCCAGTCATATATTCACCAAAGTACAGAATATTCGTTCCTTGAGAGTAGTGCAGCACCTGTTTGAATGATGAACCACTTGGAAAATGGCAAAGAAAAGCTGGTAACATTGTCTGGAAATGAACGATTGGAAAAATAATGTTTTCAAATCAATCACAAATTAAACCTAATTCAAATCAATCACTCACATTATTCCTTTGATTATCACTCTCCCCGGTTACGATATCAATTAAAATATTACAGAGTGAGATATCAACCGAACAAACTGTGTTTATTAAAGTATTTAACAGTCGATTTCTTGGTAAGAACTCCCATCCTTCTAGTGGCTGCAAAAGATGTTTATTAGAATCTAATTTGTAATACTCACATGATCTAATTTTTAATTACTTGTAATATCGGTGCGATAGTAGCTAACAGTTTATAGATTGAATCGGAATGGCTCACATAACCGACTGGTGCCATTAGACTGGCAACGTAGATCTTTTCATTGTATTCAGGTTTTAAAGACAATAATATCATAATACTAGTTGTGCCTTGTGAATAGCCGATATAATATAATTTTGGAAGCACAGTTTCCTGCAAAATATAATCAATAACGGCGGGCAGATCGTACATTCCCATCTCGTACCATGTGAAATTCCAGAATGAGCCAAAAGAAGAATTTGGATTTTTGAAAAGGTGTTTGCGAGAGTAAACATTTCCCCGTGAGTTTGGCAACCAAACATCATATCCAGCATCAGCAAGAATGTAAGCTAAAATCAAACTAAAGCGTCAGCTCTGACTCAATATTCCCCCGGAATAGATCAAACTAACCTAATCCATGATTTGGGCTATCCACACAAAAGTCATCTGATGATAGCAATAAGCCGTGTTGTACAATTACCGGTTTCTTTTTACTTGCTAATGAATTTTTTGAATTGCAGCGAAAAATGGTCAAGATATATCCATCTTGTGTGGTGACATGATGTACTTCAGCCTCATAACCGTAGTGCGTTATCAATTCATCCTGATGCAAATCAGAATTCATCAAAAATAAATAATTAATTCAAACGATAACCAAGTGAATAATAGCATATTTCGAAGATACCGTTGTCAATCCGCACAAACTCTCTGTGACGTCATTTGCTGACACTATTTCGATTTGATAAAACACAAAAATAAGGTTAAATAGCAACAACTTTAATCTAAAACTACTTGAGCACATTTTTAGCTCAGAAATACTCGACAACTACTGACAAATTCAATACAATTTCGTTGTACTTATTCTAAAAAAAAAAATTCTTGACTGTATAAAAATCAACTTGTAAAATTTCAGTGCAATGTGCATAGATTCCCGTGTATGCATGCGTCAAGACGGTAGATGCACGATAGCAACCTAATTAAATTAGGTAATAATACAAGCGAAATTAAATTAATTACATCGAAAAAGATTTATTAAATACGATTCAATATTCAACGATACTATTCTCGTTGTCCATATCCCAGTTCTTATCTGATTGTGAGTAAAGTTGCGATGATTTCATTGTTTTGAGAATTTCGTAGTACAGTAGAATTGGAGCATCGGTTCCCCAAAGGAAATCGATGTGATTGAACTCTTTATGAGGAATAAGGTAGGTTTTGACAACGTTAGGAAGCTTTGTTAACAATTTTTCAATATCTTTGACCGTTGCAAGCCAGTCATTTCGTGAGTGAAATATAGCAATCGGGACTCTGACATTGCTGAGATTGTAGTCTGGCGGACTGAACCGTTTATATTTCATGCGATTTCTGATTCGACCATAATCATATTGCCGGAAGTGCCCGGAGTTGACCAACTGTCCATAATGTATAAATTGGTTTGTTGAACCGCCAGCTGGTGTATGGCCCAAAATTACCGGTAATAATGTCTACAGAAAAATTCAACCAAAGTAATTCGTTGATTGTATCACAATTATCACACACCATTACTTCAAGAAAATGGGCATCTCTGACTTACAGTATTCATTTGATCAGATGCGTAGCCCATCATTAAGAAGAGCATATTTGTGCAGATTATTTGAGTTGGTACTTTATCTCTGCATAAAAGTTCTCCAGCCATAATTCTGAACTTTTTACTTGGATTAAAATAATCAAAGCCAATTAATCCTTTTACTTTCTGAAATTAAAGAAACATTTTTTGTATGTGGTAGATCTTAGTTGAAATATCTTTCGGAAAAAATCTCAACCTGAATAACAGGTACAAATGGTGTGATAGCTCGTATTGGTGGACTGATAATATGCGATGAAAAGGCAACCGGCGCCACTGCATGCATCATTTCGATTTTGTCATTATATTCGGAACGTTCGGAAGCCATTACAAAGAATGCAGCTGCGCCCTGCGAATGGCCAATGTATTGTAGTTTTGATTCACCTGTTGCAGCTAGAATGTAGTCGATGCTGGCTGGCAAGTCATAAATTCCGATTTCATGCCATGAAAATGACCAAAAATGCTTACGATCTTTCCGAGATCCAAATGGTTTGTAAGTGGTGTGATTGACCGAGTAATAGTTACCACGGCTATTTCCCAGCCAAACATCGTAATCATTATCAGCCAAAATGTAACCTTCAAATCACACACAAGAAAATTGAACGATAAGATTAGTTAAGTACATAAAAAGAAAATGTTTCATACAAACCTAGTGCCTGATTTGGACCTGATAAAATAATGCCAGCTGATGAGTCCATTATACCATGCATATAAAAACATACTTTTTTCCCTTTTCGCGGTGGAGACTTGGGACCACCAGCGATACGATGCAATTGCAATATGTAACCATCTTCAGTTGTAACGTAATGCACTTCGGCCTTGTATCCATATTTAGAAATTAACTGCGGCTAATTAAAAGCGATGCAAGATAAAACACAAATTAAAAATAGAATTAAACTTGAACTTGTATGATTATTTCGAATGCTGACAGCTGACAGCACGGTACAATGAACACACCGTATTCAATTGTGTATCGTCTGCAATGTGCGGATCTATCGTGAGAAAATTCTTTTTATACTCCACAAATTCATTTATATCAAATTCGTTTTCATATTCTCTTTGGTTTTCGTTTGAATTCAAATTTACATCATTTTCTTCATAATTAAATCTCGAAATAACTGACGCTTGATTCGATTGATGTGCACAAACTACAATTAATAAAATAACACTTAAAATTATAAACATTCTTTTCGCTTTATAACGTGCAATCTGTGTGATGTTGATCGCTCGACTGTTGGATTTTCATTAATTACCTCGATTTTTAATCTGGATACTTTATACTGTTCACCTCCTTGTACGAGTCAAAACAATTGAAACCATAAGAAATCTTGATGACGCCAAATGATTCATGATTCATATTTCCAGATAATGCACATTTTGCCATTGGTCAAAGCCCTTTAAGCAGCGTAGTTGTTTTTTTGTATCCAGACGTACTATGTTATATTTTGGCCAAAAAAAAGCTTAATTAGTATCACGATTGTGACTAACCACAGAAAACACATTTTTATCGCTGGCCTCACTGTGACAGAATAGTCATTTTATGCCTTGTGCATTAGTTCCCATTTCGTTACATCAGTTTATAAAAAAAAACATTTTTGTGCTGACTACTAGCTTATGGGTTAAAATATTATGTTTGATAAAAACCAACTCATTTATATCAAATTGCATGCAAATTGCGACTAAAACGCAATTCAATTGTAATGATTCAACGCTAATGTTTCAAATCCGATAATTACCGTTTTTGGAATTCGAGTCCAAAATTATTAGCTATCAAAATGATTGTACATTGGAAATTAAAGAAACATACAATTTTGGATTCATTTCCATAGGCGTTCTTGTAATACTAGTTCATCGATTCCGATGAACAAACTTTTCTAAAACACAGAACAATTCACTCAAAATCACTTGAATTCGTTTTGTTGAAGAATTTTATCATTTAAAAAACTACAGTTAAAAAAAAGAAATGTTGGTCAGTTTTGACGTGAATAAACACGAAAGAATGAAATTCAAAAAAAAATGACTTCAAATTACTTTGATAAGATATCATAATGCAATCTTCTAAAGGCCTCTGTCCTTGCATTACTAATTTAGAAACCAGCAAAATGTTTATCAATTATAAGTTTCCACATAACCATAGTCAAGTATGCAATCGTCAGCTGCACATAATAAATTGTAACTTTGACTGATAAGACAGTATAACACGAGTCATACACCGACCATCCCCCTGCACTTATAACAAATCTGAAAAAAAAACAACTGCAAAAAAGGTCAATATAGAAAACAATGTGCATTGAATTGAGCGCAAATACTAGAAATGCGTTAAAAATAAAACATGACTCTTGAATAGATTTATGATGGTTGTTATCAGTTAGATAAATGGTAAACAAACACTTGTAATAGAACAATAGAAATTCGATTGCAAAATTTGAACGTTCGTGCGTGTCGTGTGTGATAGATAATAAATGAATCTAATAAAATAAAACGCAAATTATCTGATTTTGTGTGCATTTAATTATAATTTTAATTTGTTTTTGTCTCTCTCATGTTAAAATGTCCACAATATTTGATGTGTGTTTTATGTATATCGTTTTTTTTTCTGTTCCCGATGAAATGTATTCGTATTTCGTGTGCAGAACTTCATTTAAATCGCAAATGATCTGGTCAACGAATGATTGGTTCCACTCATATGTATGAGACACATTTTCGCCAATGCCATCATCATCGTTCACGTTTATTACGATAAATTCTTTGAATTTTCCAACGTTTTTATTATTTACTTATCAGCTACCGATTCATACAATGATACTTCGTCCAGAAAACTCCACAAAAATCAAAAGTACGTGTCATTTAGTTTTAGGGAATATGCTTAAAAAATGAAATCAACAAATTATATAAATTGGAACCTAATTGTCTAGTTAATTTATGGATTTTGCTATGTTATTGCATTTTATTTGATTGAAGTGAAACGTCATAAACCAACAAAAACATTTGCTAGTTTGTTATTTTTCTACTTTCATATTTCTTCATATATATGTTTTGGCTAAGTTCCCAAGGAGTTGCTTGAGCTGCTTACTCGCACTTATTTTTCACTGTGATCATAATTTGATTGGTTTGATGGATCAAATACAATGCACTGACAAACACACTATTGGCTCTGCAATGACAAGAAAATTGAGAAAATTCATAAAATAATGCTATTAAATGCATTCCCTCATGAGTGTGATGCTCAATTTGGTTACTTACTGTCCTTCTTTGAAGTATTCTTTCAGTGTTGTACTGAATTTCTTTGAATACTTAACAAATTCTTTCTTTCGTTGTTCGACCGCCTGCTTTCCAGACGTTCCAGGTATAAAACCAACCACCTCATTGACAGCATCAAGCAATTTTTTGATGGCACTTGCAATCTCTCTGCAAATTGAAATTGAAATATATTGAATAAATCAATTGGTTCAAATACATATGAGCATTAAATGGTACATACTTGATTGTCTCTAAAAATGTTTTACGATCGCTAATTTCATCTGGAATTCGACTTAAAATTCGCTTTAGCGAGGCGGATTTTTTGTTGAGCTCTTGAAAGGCATCTTCGGAACGATTTAGGCGATATTCAACCACTGTGAATCAACAACAAATGGCCGATTTATGTGCATCTCAAAAAATTGTCAAAGCAATCAATGGAATTTGGATGTACTTACAGTCAGTTTCAGATGCATTACCCTGTAATCTTAGAATACTTTCGTTCAAATTAACATTGAGGTCACCCTTTTTTAAAATTCCCATTACAATGTCATAGGATAGGCCCGGATGTGCTTGTTCTGCTTTTGTTAATGCAGCTCGAAGTGTTTGCGATGCGACCACATCTCGTCTTTCCAACTGCAAAACATTATAAATTCATTCATTTCAATAATCCAAACGAATTCCCATGCATTTATTGATCGTTTTTGATGCCATTTCAACGAATACAAATAGCGAAGTTATTACCTGTGATAAAATTGGTCGCAAAAGTACGGGCAAGACTAGCGTTGAAACTGGTGTATCATCGCTCATTGTCATTGTTGAATTGTTTTATTTGTGTGTGGATCGGTTGAGTAAAATGGAAATGAAAATGTGTTGGACTCAAAATCAAACGAATGATTTCGAAATTTGGCTACGTGCAGGCGAATTCAATTCGATACAATGTTTACAAAACTATTAAAATGCTGACTATGGCCTAATTTTTTTTGTCTCACATCAAATTTGTTTACATTTGCACAAGATTAAAGCTCATTGAAAATTTTATTTTGTTCACAGTATTTTATGGTTGACACACTCAACACAGGGGCTAGGTGTACATATGAGCCAATCTGTTCAATTTTTTTTCGTTGCCATTGAATTTTAAATGTCAAATAAATGTGAAAAAAAAAACAATTTGAACACTGCACCAAAAATAAATCGCTAAACACCAATTAAATTGAACTGTGTGTTTTTAGTTTCTATTACGTTGATTTGATAGGAAACTTGCAAAAAAAATTTCTACTTTTTTCTTGTACTGCCACTTCTTCTCTCTTAATTACAATACATACAGAAGATAATAACATTCGATTGAGAACACGAAGCAAATAACAAATGCACACAATAGATTCACACCAACAAGACAACAATAACAATTTCTTGGCCACTGTTCACTGTGTGTATGTGTGCTTGTGTGAGCTGGTTTTGATGTGTTGCGTTGTATGCGTGTTATGTGGTTGTGTTGGAATATTTGTGGGCTCGTACCAGAATGTTGCCTGTAAAATATGTAAATATACTGCATTAGATTTGAAGTTGGTCACGAAACATAATCTGATCACAAATATGAAAATACTTTGACAGGCCAAAATGAACGTTTTTACTGGAATGGTTTTTCAATTTAACGGCGTATTTATGAATGGCAATAGTTTTTAGTATCGAATAAAGAAATTTTTTTTTATTCTTCTCAATTTTTGTTCTACGAAAAATGTTGAAAGTATTTTGTAAAATACTAACAACGCCGATAGCATTGAATTCCAATAGACATTAGAAACCATTCAGACCAATTTCAATAAATCGGATCAGTTTCAGTACACTTTTGTACCGGATTCGAAACATCATTCAGAGCATATGGAAATAAAAGCATGTTTGAACCTGTCAGAGGGTTGCTTTGTGTTTGACATTTTGAGCTCAGAAAGAATTGTGGTATGTAATTTTTTTTTTGTTAACAAATTCTGAATGAAACGTGTGTTTAAGCACTTCATTTCAATGTTCTGAAATAATTTTGGTTAAGTAAATCGAATGAAATTTATTACTAACATTGAAAATAAGACGTTGAAAGAATTTTTATACAAAAAAAAATCAGTTCTAAAGTTTATCAAACTACTGCTAAATCAAAAGCGCAAATACTAATTAGAGACACAGTTTTAAAAAAAAACCATGTAAGTAAATTGCTCACATTTTCTTAGCCGATCAACAATTTGAGCATTTTTTTTCTCTATTAAATGAATTAAGTGATATAGATTTAATGTGTGTAAATTTGATTCGTAGAGCAATTGAACTAGATGGAATAATTGTTTCAAATGAATTTCAGGAAATCATTTTACAAACCAGACGAAATGGAGTCTGATGATTTGGACGGTGAGCTCGAAGGGCAAAATGAAACAAACGAAGATATTTTGATTGGTTTTGCTGATGAAGGTGATGAGGAGATTGAATCGCCACGTTTCGAAGCAAGTGACACGGATGACAGTTTTTCCGAAATAAATTCAGTGCCCGATTCAGACAGTGATTTTGATGTTGATTCACCATCCGATGACGATGACACAATGAAAAATTCAAGTCAAGAAAATGGCGATGGCGCCCAAAGGGGCAGACACAATGAAAATGCAACTGCATCAACGAGCGCCGATATTGACGATGAAGATGATGTGATAGCAAAAATTTTGGCCAATACAAAAACGCCGCGCACACATCCGCCCGACATAAACATCGATGATTATGTTGTTGATTTGACATTTCATCCAGACGAAGACATTTTAGCGGCTGGAACAATAAGCGGTGATGCCTTGATTTATAAATATTCGGTCGATGGAAATGTACTGATGAACACACTTGAGCTGCACGTCAAGGCAATTCGTGACATTGAATTTAATCCCGATGGTAGTGTACTGTTCTCCGCATCCAAGGATCGTAGCATTCTATTGACCGATGTACAAACTGGAAAATTTGTGCGCTGTTATGAGCAAGCACATGAACAACCAGTTAGCAAAATGAATGTATTTGATGAAAATCTGTTTGCTACCGGCGATGATGATGGAACGGTTAAGTTGTGGGATATGCGGGACAAAAGTAACACACCAATTTTATCGTTGAAAGAGGTGGACGATTATATCACAGCAATTCTAACGAATGATGCTAAAAAAATGCTGGTAGTATCAAGTGGCGATGGATACTTGACAGCGATGCATATTGGATCACGGTAAGTTGATGATATTAATTGGACTGATCAAAATATTCGAAATTGTGTGTGATTTTTTTGTTTAACTATATCGATTTTATCAATTATAGCAAATTATTCGTCCAGTCGGAACCATATGACGAGGAATTCACATGTATGGGCCTATTTAGAAATGACTCAAAATTAGTGGTGGGCACATCAAAAGGGCGCCTGTACACATTCAATTGGAATGAATTTGGGTACCACAACAATATGTATCCGGGACCAAAAACACCGATGTCACACATGATTCCAGTAACTGATCGTGTGGCCGTTGTTGCCGGTGAAGAAGGTGTTCTACGTGCTTTACACTGTATACCCGGTCGCAATTTAGGTGTTGTTGGCCAACATTCGCTAGCTGTAGATGCTATGGATATCAATCATAGCGGCGAGTATATTGCGTCAACGGCCGACAACAATGAAATTAAATTCTGGAATATTAAATATTTTGAGGATTTAGATGACATCCGATATAATGAAAAACACAACAAATCCAAAGAACACAAACACAATTTACCATCATCGAAAGTGGCGAATGCTGGCGATTTCTTCAGTGATCTTGTTTAAGGCACACACACACACACACACACAAACACTGTTAGCGATAAATCTATTTGTTTAATTAATCTTCTTCGATTTATTCATTTATTTTTGTTAAGTTCATTAAGTTTATTCTCACCGCTGATTCTTTTATAAACAAAATACAATTATATGAGCAAAATAAATGGAATAATAAATTCAATTATAATAAGAATTATAAATTTGAAGATTTTATTGACATTTTTTTTAAAAATATTTTGTCGGATTGGAATTGATGGCAATTGTCAAAATGAAAGTGAGGTTATGTTCGTTATTTGTTTTCTTTTTATTTGAAGGCACATCAGTTCGCTAGGATTGATAATTTGAGCCGAATTTGCAATGGTTTTACGGCAATTACATGTCGGGTCTTCGAAAATCGGGACATTATTGAGGAATTCTACAGAAAAATGTAAAATAAATCAAAATTGTAGACATAAATCAATATTTCAATGGTACAATCAATTCTGGAGTAAATTTGACGCTCCAAAATCAACACCGCCACCGTATAACCACTGCACACAAATTGGTAAGAGCACAATGTTTGACAAGTGTTAATTTAACTTAAAAAACGATGAAAACCATACAATCAACGTGTAAATTTGCAATGTTCATTTCAATTGTAGGTGACCCGGTGTTACGGCATAGAGCGGCTGAAGTTCCATTGGATAAAATTAAGAGCGATGAAATTCAGAATCTAATCAAACAAATGAAAAAAGTCTTGTATAATTATAATCTGGTTGGCATTGCTGCACCACAAATTGGTGTGTCGTCTCGTGTCATTGTTATGGAAGCTTCAGAGCAGCTAAGGGAAAAATATCCGCCGGCCATATACAAAATGCGTGATATGTCCATTTTACCGTTGACTGTAACTAAATGCATACAAGTTTATGTTTAATTACATTAGTAATACATTACTATTTTCATTCGAAACACTTTTCTTTCTGCAGACTGTCATCAATCCAGTACTGAAAGTGAAAAATTTCAATGCAAAAACGTTCCCAGAGGGTTGTGCCAGTGTATGCGGTTATACGGGTGATGTAAAGCGTTACGAGGAGGTGTTGTTAGGTGGATTCAATGAAAAAGGTGATGCAATTGAAATGCATCTAAAAGGCTGGAATGCTCGAATCGCCCAACACGAGGTTGACCACTTGAATGGCCAAGTTTTTGTTGACATTATGGAGAAAAAATCATTTTGCTGTGCTACATGGCAAGCTGTTAATATGCACAACGGTCAAGTGTCTATTCAATTTTATCCCAAGAAGCTCTTCAAGAAATCTATTGTTACATAAACAAATAGAATATTTTTAGAGTGCTAAGTTCACGTTGGCAAACAGCATCACTTGAAATTAAACTGTAATTAATATTCAAATGAATTGGTTTCGTTAATTGTGAATTGATTAACGAATACAGTAAAACTTATACAGGACAAGTAACCTCTGACCACCAAAGCATAAATAATATACAATGTTTATGTAATCTCACACTTGTTTTATTAGTTAGTCATTCGAACAGTTGTGATTTTGAATTTGAATAAAGACAAATATAAATCCGATTCATTTTTATTTGAAGGTAAGGATGCGGTTGGATCAATCATATAATCACATTTAATCACAGGCAATACAAGGCATTTATATAAGTCGGTATTTTGGTACACACAAACACCAAATAAGGCATAAAATTATATTTGGAACGCATAAATAAATTATGCTTGCGCAAAAAAAAAGTCCCGCGGTGACAGGATAAAATGTGAACAATTTTATTTCTATTAATTGTTTGCAAGTCACACGAAAATTATGAAAATAGATTCATATAAATTTCACCAAACCATCACAATCGTTGGAAGCAATCGCTTGGCAAGCCTGAATATGAAATGGTATGACAAGTCGACAAAATATTTGCTTAAAATAAACGACCCACAAAAGAATATTTTAGAGCAATCGGCTCTTATGTAAAGCATTGTTAAATTCACTCAAGCTGAATTCGATTAAACTCTTTTGCTATTTTCAGGCGTGCAAACACACACACACACACGAAGACGGTTAGCAAGAATATAACGCTCACTCAGCGTGGGCCCTTTAGTTCTTTTAGATGGACCATGTCAAAAAAGTTTACGATAAATGAAACGCATTTGCCGCTGTAATATAGCGGCACATCACGTTGTTCACCAACGTGATTTTCCATTTTTCTCTTGTTTTCTTTGGACGAAGCATGCGTGATAGACTTCAGTAATACAATCCATCAACATCGTATTGAGTATACGATAAGTGAAAACATTCAATTACCACAAAAATCCCTGGCTGCATTGTATTGCAAGCGCAGTGTCTCTTTCTCTTCCTGTGTGATCGGTCATAGAAATTTTCCACTCTTCAGTTCGGGTCGATTAACTTTCTGATTAATATTTAACTTAAAATATTACGGTCGCTTGAAGCGAACAGACGTACAAATACATTTTTCTTCTGAATCAGATAAAATAACTTTGGGAAATTTAAACAAACCAAGTGATTGAAGTGTTGTTTCGAAATGTTTTGAAAAAAAGTCAGTATTTTACAATCGATAATTGTGTTCAATCAATCCTATACAAATTTTGGGAAATTATTTTTAGAAACTAACGATAAATTCCGTACAAATAATGAATTTCAACTAAAACTTAGATTCTAATATTAGTTGATGCATTTTTTATGAAACACATAATTTTTTTTTTAATCGTCAATATTAAGCCGAATCTATCGATCTAAATTAATTTAAAATCGCTACTCGTAAACCAACACAAATTGGATTATATTATACATTTGCTGAAAATTATGTTTGGTTTTTAAAGCGCCTATTAACTTCTCACAATTCTTGCGTAAGATGATTTATACATACAGAAATTAACACGCAAAACAAACGAAGTGTATGTTTACGACCAAACCGTAGAGTATTAGCCAATTTGACCAATGCACTAAAGTACAAATGGCCACTCGTATCGTGTGTTTGGTATTATGAGGAAGCCATAAGACATTGATTATTATAAAAACGTGCAGTTTGATAAAAGCAAATGAGTTCAAGGCACTTTATGGTTTCGATTTATAGTTCATTTGCAATTGGAATCCGGATTTTTCGGTTTCGGTTATTAAAATTCCATATTCGAATATGATTCACATCATCTAAAGTTTCATTTAGCGTCACTGAAAAATATTCAATTTCAATGTTAACTCGTGTATCTCCAGTATCACAGCAATAGTGAATTCACGTGTGTGTGTGTTTTTTTTCAGATTCCAGTGACTACGCGGCTCTAACTCTTTTACACATTTGCTGGGGCATTCATTTGAATTGAAAACAAAAAGTAAACAAGAACTCTTACAACCGTTATAAAAACATTGATGAAAAAAGGTACACGCGCAGACAAATTTTATGCAACTCAACAGAAAATTACAGGTAATTTGAGCACCACGACAAAACAGTAAACAATTAGTTTCATTCAAATAGGAAATGAAGTTTTATTCTTTGTATGGCCATTAAATTACGCAGTCACTTCTATTGGTGTGACGTAGATTAGAGAAGTGAGTCTAGTTCTAATCTGTAGAAAAAATCAGTTGACACGGAATTTTTCATGGTGGAAAGAAACGGTGAACAACTCAATTCAGCGAATAAAATGATTGAAAGTGATTGAATTTGCTAAATTGTATTCAGATTTTATCAAAATCGTAACATGCTCCCCCCCCTCTACTTCCCTGCGTCAAACTACCGAATCAACAAATTTTATTTACGATACGAAAAAAAAAAATATTCTTACAAAAACGTGCTCGATGGCTATGGCCTTCTTTTCTGTAATAAAAACTTTGAAATGTGCTCATTGCAAGAAATTTTGATCAATATCTTTAAATTAGAATTTAAAATGAATTATTGAGCATTTTCGTATTGAACTCTGTCAAACTGTGAATGAGTTGAATACATGTAGACTGAAAAGATGCATATTTTGCAAACGAAAACAACAAAATTCGCTCACTATTCAGCACATCATAAATAATTTATTGGCATTTTCGATTGATTCGTCCATTGGCAGTCAATCTTTTTTCTGTGGCCAAACACCTAAAGATTGCAAAATTGTATGGCCGGAAGTATGAAACACGAATTGTTATTTCGTAAAATATTTATTGGTTTATTGGTTTGAATTCGCAGTTTAGAAAGGAACCGATTTTTATGTAACAAAAACATTCATTCCGTATCACCATAACCGTTTAATTCCAATGAAACCATACTTATGAAAAACTTTGTACTCATTTTTGTTTTCACATCACCAATTAATTACATTGCTCTTTAAATATAGACATTTTTCCACCATCCCTTGAAACGTGCACAAACAACATAACAACATAAATATGTTCCATTTTAAATCATATTGTTTGTGCGTGTTACGCGTCAGGTTATTTGTGCAAAACTCTCTCTGCATGCTCCACAGCCACGTGCCTGATTGTGTTTCAAAAATATTTCTAAATAGCATTTTTTCATAGAAAATAAAAATGAAAAACTCTTTCTACTCTTTCACCAAGATGAAATTGAACTCGACACTCAATCATTTCGTTGGGTAATTGTCTAGTTTCAATTTGTGCTGAATGCTATTGAAATGTGCCATTTCAGTGTTAGTCACAAATCGAATCGAGGAAAATTACAGAAAATTGTCAAACAATGTTATTCATTTTATTATATTCAATTATACTTAAATGTTAATTATATAAATAAAAATGCGATATTGACAGACATTTTAATGAGAAACGAATTGGTGAAGTCGATATCGAACCACTGTATGTATGAAGGCATCACCCGAAAATCGCAGCAATTTAATGAAATTATGGAAAGGATGTATTCCAGTCACAAAATCGATAGTACATTCTCAGCATTGGGAAAATCCGTCGGAGATGATTACAATGTTTCGGATCGAGCTCTAGGTATGAATAAACTCAAAATCGCACAAAATGTTTGAATTGTTTCTCACCCATGGAATTCTTTTCTTTCTTTTTTTGTTACAGACGCTCTAAACGAAATCTACTGTAAACTGACATGCGAAGATCAAACATTGCGAACGTTTCGACGGGCTCTTGGTTTGGGTCAATACGTACAAAATGACTTGATACCATTTCTTGTGAATGTTAGGGATCCAAAACTGATCGATATAATGATTCGTATTTTAGTGAATTTAACGATGCCAGTGGAGTGTCTGTTTTCCACCAAAGTTATGATGCGCACTGAAATTGGACGGCATACCGTTTCCGATTTAACGGCATTGTTAACCAGCTGCAAAGAATCGTTTACCGATGCTCGTGCAACACGTGCTGTGGTCGAGCATATGAAAAACGTTTTTGATAAAGGTAACAAACTGCTGTTCGAACAGTGTGATAGTATCAATAATTGTTTGCTATTGCTGCGCAATATTTTGCACATACCCGAGAATATTGGCTCAAATTTGTGTGAACGTAAAATGCATACGGTTTCCATGCAAAATAAAATCATTTGGCATTTATTTATGATGAGCATTGACAAGCTATTGCTGTTTTTAATGTCATGTTCACAACGTGATTTTTGGAGCGTTACAATGGTACAATTGATTTCGGTGATGTACAAGGATCAGCAGGCGAGCACATTACAAAAATTACTCAATGTTTGGCTAGAGGATGCATTGTCGGATAGTTCAGATGATTTTGAAAGTAATACAACACCACCACAAAAAGAGAATAGCGGTGAATCGAGTCCAGTTCTAACATCAGATCCAACATCTGATTCATCCGATAATGGAGGTAATAAGAAAAGTGGTTGGCCAAAAAAAAAAACAAATCACATGTATTTATCACGTTTTTTTTTAAATGTTCATGTTCATAATAAAGGTGGAAATGGGAAAAATGCAGAAAAAACAAATGAATCCGCTAGACGAACTCAAGCTGATGTCAAAAGTGTTCAAGCAGCGTTGCATTTACAGTCACAACAAAGTATTGAACCATATGATACCACCGATGAATCGACAACGCTTACATTAACCGAAGACGAAATGAACGATGTAATTAAACCACTTGATGAACAATTTGTAAGAAGAAATGTGGTGAGGAATTCAACTTCTATATTTAATTATTGTGATTCTTTTGATGATTTTAATTCTAAAATCCATTTTTGAATTGAATAGAATCAAGCATGTGGTATGGGGGAGTCGCCTTCAAATAGGGTTGACAACAAGAAATCGGAAACAATTGAAGAAAATGGCGGAAAAAAATATCCGACAACACCGGATCAATCGGATTGTGGCTATGGAACGCATCCTGAATCCACATCAATCACTAGCAGTGAAGATCATCCAAGTAAAAATTTTCATCAGAAACCACAACGATTCCATGTGGTCAAGAAGCCATGCAAAGTTTTGTCAGCTCAAGAGCAAAAAGATAGACGAAGAAAAAAGCTTGTGAAACGTAGCAAAAGCAGTCTGTAAGCTATTATTTTGCATTACATAAGTTGAGCTTACTCAATTGTATCTTAACCTCTTACTTTTGGCATTTTTCTGTTGTTCTCAGTATTAACATGAAAGGTCTAGTACATCATACACCAACTGATGAAGACATTTCAAATATTTTGAAGGAATTTACCGTCGATTTCCTCCTCAAAGGCTATGGACACTTGATGCAAGAGCTACATGCTAAATTGTTATCGGATTACGATGTGGTAATTGTGTAATTTTTATAAAAATTTCTTAGTTTCTATGGTAAATTATGATTCGAACATATGTTTGATTTCATTTCAGCAAACGCACATTGACACTTCACATTTTTTCTGGTTGGTGACTTATTTCTTGAAATTTGCGGCTCAACTTGAACTTGATTTGGAGCACATCAAATGCGTTTTATCATACAAAATTATCAGCTACTTAACGTATGAGGCAATCATTCTATATGAACAATTGGAACTCACATCGCGACACTATGAAATTGACTTAGAGCCAAGTCTACGGCGAATGCATATGGTTGTCACTGCAATTCGTGAATTTTTGCAAGCGCTCAATACGTACACAAACATCGTCCATTTGAGTACCAACGACATCGAGTATATTCGCTTGTTGCAGATGCAAATCAGCGTTACAGAGAATCTCAAACAATTATTTATACTGTTGATTCGAAATTACAAGCCATCGATACAAAGCAAACAATATTTACAAGATCTAATCGTTACCAATCATATTTTACTCCTCATTCCGGACTCGGTTGAAGGAGCATCCAATCAAAATACCAAAACCAAATTGAAAGAGCACATTCAACAGTATGCCAACCGTCATGTCCTATTTAAAAAACCATATGATATAAGCATTTAAGCATTTGTAATATCCAAATTATTTCTCTCAGATTTGCCACCGTTGAAATGATGCAACAGTATGGGATTTTATTGGAAAGTTTTTTAGAAAATGGTGAATTTGTAAACGATTGCATTCTTACGATGATGTATCATGTTGGTGGTGAACTTGGCAAAGTTACGTCACTATTTCAACCGGTCATATTAAAAACGTATTCAAAAATCTGGGAAACCGAATACGAACTATGTGATGTAAGTCTATTGAATGCAATTAATTTTCCTTTGACCTTTTAACATCTGGTCTGAGTTGACTAACGTTTTTCGGATATACCGCAGGATTGGTCCGATTTAATATTCTATGTAATGACTAAATTTATAAGTACACCTCAGAAACCGCCAATAAATCTATCAGCACCGTCTTTGATTGCTGGCAATCATGTCGAACAAATGGATGATAAAAGTCTATGGTGAGACACGTTTTTTGAAATTCAGTAGCTGCAAAAAAATAAAAATCCAATCGATTATATTTGCAGCCATGATGCATGGAGCAAAGAAGAAATGGACGTACTGTACTGGTATTATGAAGAGAGTAAATCATATTCAGATGTGATTGGTCAAATGGTAAAACGATTCAGAGACAGCAATTTCAAACCAAAATATCGTATTGATGTAATCCAACAACTTTTGCAACAGGTTCAATCTAGATTCATACTAAACATATTAGAAAAATTAAAAAAAAAAACACACACACAAATTACATTTTTATTCATTCAAAAAGGATATCATCAATCGGTCTGAATTCAATGCATTGATGAAGTATGAAAATGTTGAATTTGAGCGAAATTTTCAATTAAAACCAACTGTTAGATCAAATGAGCCGAGTACATCGACTAGTAACTCAGTTCATACACATAAGCAAACAGAAAAATCGCATGATGACATTCAAGTAAGGCTCCATTGGCATACAATTGTATGGAATTGATTTGACATGTCACAACAATTTGATTACTTTCCAATAGATTCTCAAGGAGCGACTATTACGTGAGAATAAAGGAAAGCACATTGTCTGGTTGCAGAAAATTTTAATTGAATATTGTTTTGCTAAATTATGCGTCGTAAAGAGTCAGATGATCGTGAAAGATCAGAACGAAGTGAGGATTGTCGAACCGGTTCCTCATCATTGCATTCGTAAGTTGACTTCATCAATTCCGTTATTACGATTGTTATAATTCAACCGCTCTATTTCGGATAATATTTTGCAGTGAAAAAACAGTCAGTACCAGTTGTTCCATGGAATGCAGAACAGACCAGCATCCTCTCATACGAACCATTCATCTTGCTTTTGCATCAACTTGGATTTCATTTGCCAGTCGATGCTGGTAAATTATTTGTTCGTGTCCCTGAATTCTGGACAGCTGACATTTTATTCAGTGTGGCTGAAAAATTGGGTCCCATCGATAAACGTAAATGTTTTTTTTTTGGCTTAATCCATTTTTAATCGCTCCATGTATGAAATTATATACTTTCCATTTAAAGGTGAACTCAAATTTGATATAAATGAGTTGAAAGTAAAATCAGCACAGTTCACTATGCATGCGTCAATAAATCATGGTGAGAAAATGGACAGAAGTGGTGACGTGATCACAACAAATGGTGATTTAAATATTGCCTTGCCAACAAATCTCCTCAACACTAGTTCGATTTTAAAGTAAGTTCATGACGAATTTTATCATTTTTATAAATATATAAAATAATTTTTTTTTTTCTAAAACAGCCGTCAAATCCATGCAAATAGATCGAATGTGAGCCGCAATGCAACAAGCACAAGTGGATTTCCTGGATTCGCATGCCCAGAACCGACCAGCCTTTCGTATAATCCTGACATGTAAGCAAACACCTTCCATGAATTCAATCATACGTTTTCTTTGACATTTCCATTTTCATATCCTCAGTCGTTTGCTATTGATTGTTTTGAATCTATAAATTTCACACCAATTTCCTGTGAAAATTCCAAACAATTTTTTTTTTATTCAAATCATTGCGAGTAGCATTTTCTTGTTTAGAACCGTTTTTGTTGCGATTTCATAATAAATATTTGAAATTATTTAAAGCGGGAACCGCACTAGCGAAACGGTTGATATGTCTAACAGCACATGGGAACTAGGCCGATTTTCAGCCATCAAACAAATCACAGTTTGTGTTTTCCATGCGCAACATAGAATCGTCATCGAATTTCGTATAATAACACCGATGTCTATGTGTGCTTGTACTTTCGTAATCCGTTTGTGTTAACCATTTTATGTCCGAAAATTATTTGAAAAAAAAAAACCAAAAAAAAAAAACAAACAAATGGAGAGAGAAAGGCAGACAATTTAGCAAAATGGTTAATTCGATGAAATTACGTGACCACCAATTTCCTATCAACAAGCAAATGCGTTCGATTATTCGTTTACTAGTTCGTTCGATGGCGTTGGATTATCGGTCGTATTTATTCATAGCTCTTGTACTGCATACAGGTATTTTACTTCAGTCCATTTGTTCTACAATTTCTCTAAAAAAAAAACAAAAAATAAAACAAAAAATACTTTGCGTAGTTTTTTTGCTTAATTTTTATTGCGCTAGGCTCATTGTAAACCTGATTAACGAGTAACATATTTCTCTAGTGTTGTTATCGATCCAATTTTCTCAGATTGTTTATTAAAGAGAAGGGAAGAATAATAGAAAGAAAGAGAGAGTACAGTTTGCAATTTGTTGATATTTTATGTTTGTTTTTGTAGTTTTTATTTCAAATATCATTTTTTTTTGTGTCATAATTAAAATAAACAACAAAACAATTGAAAAGATGGCAGTTGAGCATCATTGTTAAATTCATACACATTCATTTGATTTTTCTTGACACATTTTTTGCTTGTGGCGAATATTATTCGCAGGTGTTTACATTTTTCCAGTTCTGTATCCATTTCAATTGCATCGAATGCAATTTCTATCGTTCAATCGAGCAAAGTGTCCGTATCGAGTGAACGCAACAAACTATCTGACTCCGTGCAAATGGACATTGATGCAGACTCGTCATCGGTTATCATCACAGCTGACACATCCCTTGAGCTGAATGATCAAGGTGATGCAGATAAAATACATGACTGAAATAAGTAAGTATTTACTAACTTATCTATCATCAAATTAAATTGCAAAATCTCCTTCATCAATGATTTTATATTTATTTCCGTACAGTGCCTCAAAGTCTCCCGTGGATGCGAACGATAAAAATTATTAAATAATCTAAAATATGACATCATATTTATAAATGACGCAGTCGAAGCAGCACTGTGTTAATCTTATATAATAGATTAAGCAAGAACACAATTTTAAATCGGTATTTTCGGTTTTCTCTAATCGTTTTACATTTTGCTCATATCAATTACGTTCACAGCAATGAACCAAATGTTTATTTTGACAACAATTTATTTTAGAAGAGCACAACAGATATTTTTATATTAAAACAATTTTACAAATATACTCGATTCTCCAATTCTATTAGTAGTACTAAGTAGGAGGTATTATAAAACGAATAAAAGTTTATAAAAGGATTATAAAACTTACCCAAGAATTATATTCTTATATTCTCTTATTCGAATTTTTCGAAGATTCTTTTTTTTTTCATTGTTTATGAATTTTTATTAAATTTCTTATTCAAATAAGTTTTTAGACTTGTAGTGTATTCGACATAAGATGGAAAAATTTATAAATAAACAAATTATTTTTAAATGAAGTAATTATAGTTGAAACAATTGAAAGAGAACTTGAGCCAAAATAACGCGTCAAAAATGATCGATCTTAATCTCACTCAAATGATTTAGAATAACAATTGAAAATGTAATCGCAAAAATTATCTATAAATGTGTTTAAGATGGATTATTACAAGAAAAATGTCAAAACAAAATGTTATAAATGTGTCTCAATGTCAAGGAACCAATAAAGATTCACTACAGAAATGTATAACCATTTCGTTTGATATATTTTTACAAGCAGAGCATTTAATCAAACGCAAAGTTCGTGCTGTTCCCAAGAAATGTGTTCAGTGCTCACGATGATGCAGTGCCACTTCAGCTGGTCTATGCTCTTATACAGGTATTGTTTGTATTCCCTTTTACCTGCATCGTTTTGCACTTTGTCTTGAAAATTGAGAGAGGCACACGTTTGCATTGTATTTGGGTCAACCAGACTCATTCGCAATTCAACTTGCATAGTTACATAATGGAATTAACATTAACACTGGATTACTTTGAATTCGATGACAAAGTCAGTTGTAACACGGCCAACCAACCATTCGAATTGATGTTTTGCTTTTAACCGGCAGAGTTTTGGTAAATATCATATTCGATCGATTCAAATTATATTTTCGAATGGCTCCTCCAAGTATAAATGCGATGCAGTGTTCGGTTTATACTTTGCATCAGAAGCAACTTCGTGTAAAATAGCAATTCAATCGATGATATCTAATATCGTACATGCGAAAAATGTTTTAGGTAGAAAAAGGTTGATCGAAAACTGATTTCATCGACAATAGTTTGTTCGTTGTTTTTAGTGCGATTTTGTTTAAAAATTACCGTATATAAATGTATATAAACGCCCTCAAAGCACTCGTACGCTCCCAGAACCAATTTAATCTTTACCATATCAAAGAAAATACTTTCGAAACATTTCGTTATTCTCATCAGTGCAATTTTTTGTTTTAGCAGCGCGTTAACAGCAGATAAATCAAGACACGTGCAAGGCCAAGGAGTACCAATTATCATGAAAATTTGATGTTTTAAACAACCATAAAGATTATGCATCCAATTATTTGGCGAATCACAAGCTATTATTTTCAAATTTGAGATTAATTTTCATAAAGACCTCCTATCAGCTAGAGAATACAAAATACAGCCAAACCTCATATCAAAAATGCATTTGCCTTAAATATTGAATGGAAAATTGGTGAGCAATTCAATTGCAATTACACAATGGCTTCGAAATGCCTACATTTACAATTGAAATGAAATGAAATGCGACGTCATTGAACGAGAAATAACAGGTAATATTTAATAAATTGATTACAAAGCACGCGGCATGGGCATAAGCATTTTGGGCTTGATTCCGTCCAATATTCCATAAAATGGAATGTATATCGTGATCACAAGTGCAATGCAGACTATGTGCGAACTCGCGAATATTTTTTAAACACTCTCTTTGATCTGAACAACAAACGACAAAAAATAATAATAAGTTCAATTGTTAGTCATCACTTGGTTGGTGCATGGCTCAATTTTGTATGATTTATTCACAATCAAGACCTTAAACTACGATTTGAGTTGAACCGCAGAAACAAACAAACAAACAAACAAACAAAAAACTAACAGTTTCAAATATTACAATAAAAGTCATTCGGAATAATTTTTTATTAAATTGAACACATTCGATATTTACAAAAACACGACAAATACATTTCGCGTACATTCTGTACGGTTCTGTCTTGGGATTCGGCGTAAATTGTGCCATGTTCGCACGAATTTTGATTGGATTTGAAATGCATTGACCGCCCGTTGTAGCACGGCAAAAATGTGTTCTCAAATGTACACTTCACATTTTGTTTATATTGAAGAGTTTGAACCTCAATGAAAATCACTTTGACTGAACGCTATGTGATTATAATTTAAATAGTCATTTTTGGGGCGTAATCGCAAACACAAAGACCTACAGCACGTTAAAAAGTTTGCAAATTTATCTGATTATTGACTTCTGAACTCAGCAAATTAACTTGAACACCGTAAACGTCGACGCCGTTAAACCACCGGACTTTCAGTCAATCAAGTGCAACAAATGGCCCAAAGTATTCAAAAGCTGCGGGTTTTAATCCGAGAAAATCATTGTTAATTTTCATTCCATTCGTCCGTGTGATTAACGGTAATCACTGAATGGCCCGTGTTAAGTAGTGACTTAACAGAAAAACAAAATATTTTATACAAGAGAACATAATTACCGGTTGACATGTCACGCTTTTATGTTGATTTTTCAATAAAACCAGATTACTTTTTTCGATACTAATGTCGGCGGCATTTTTATTTGGTTGTTTTCCTTTTCTTTGCCATTTTTCCATTGGCCATTCTGAATGGCCCATTCAATAGAATCAAATTAATGACAGAATGGTATTAGCTATTGTACAAATCAAACAAAGTCATAAACATCAAATCAAAATTGTGTAGCACTGCGTTGGAATTAAAAGAGACACGGCACAGCAAAAATCAAGCAAACAAACACACCGAGTGCACTAACGAATGAATCGTATTTACTGAAGTACTGCACTCAACCAGCTTAATCTAACATCTTGGCATAGGCTAGCATTCCATCGGCGCGTGCATTTGATGGATACAGCACCAATTTATTCTTTCTCTTTCACGCTCTTTCGTTTGAAATCTTGATTTTTCTTGCACGAGACAAATCGTGTTGGTGTTGGTTGCACTGCCTCTTTTTAATACTTTTAGTAGTTCGAAAGGTTAACTGTTTTGGATGTTTTCATGACATTTTAACCATATTTAAATAGCATCTCATGTCATCTTAATTAATCCACCATGGAAAATGGCAAAAAAAAAACCATCTACTTAAGACATTCCACGACACATGGTCGTTATAATTAGAGCTCGCAAAAACTGTTTAATAAAATTAGCAAAAATGGTTATGAAGAGAACATGTAATAGTGAACTATGAACATGAGCATACAGGAAAAGAAAACGATAAATGCAGAAAATTAAGCATTAGAAAAAAAATTATTTCGCACTAAATATTGAATGACATTAGGCATATTAAATTTTAACATTTTCAAGTGAATTTACTAATTTATTGACAATTGATTTAATGATTTTTGAATAAAATATCGTTTATCTTTACTAATCAGCATCTGATAATGTTAGTTTGATACAGTAAATTTAAAGTGACATAATCATAGCATTAAGCAACAGCACAATGTAAGCTTCAATCTGAGTTTAATTTTGTACTTTTCTTTTGCTACTACGAAGCTGTTTAAATACATTCATTGAGATATTTTATCTTATGTTTCGGTAATTTGGAAATGGTTGGTTTTCAAGCATCCAACGACATCTCATTAAATTGAAAGAGACAGCGGTTTCCTTTTATAAATAAAACACTGTCACGTGCTTAATGTTTTCAGATGGTATTGAGTTGTTCATTCGCCTACTCAATGTTCATCATGTTACATTTGGACAAAATCAACACTCATTTAACCTGGCCAAAACGATGATTTTTATGAAAGTTTCACATTCAAAGTAAACATCAGGTTAGAAAGATTGAAAAAGCTTGTTAAATCTTCAAAGGAACCTGTCTGTCTGAAACAAAACGCTTAAAACTGTTGTTTTCTTGAGATTCAACTAAATTACATACACTTTTATTTTAATGCTCTAGTTGTGATAAAAGAGAAGCAATTCTCTTGCTGCAATTTGCAGCAACCGCAGCTGTAAGCCCCCCTTTAATCCGTAGGAAACGGTAACCTTCTCTGGTTAACCAGTTAAACTCATCTTATGACATCAGATGAAGTAGTTGAATTACAATTTTAAATGCTATATTTTCAATTTCTGAAAAATATCAAGTATAATGTCCATTAAAGAAATAAAATTGATTGAGCAGTTTCGTCATAATTTTGTCGAAAAGATGAAAATCAATGGAGAGAGAGAAAGAGAGAAAAACTGGTGCATACTAAAAATGTACAATTGCAATTAAATGGCAATTTGTTGATTGATCACGAATTAAAATGGTTTGCCGCACCAAATCTGATCAATAAATCAACAGAACGCCTTTATTTGGTTAAAACATTTGAAATACTGAATATTTCATTTGATTTCCAAAAAAAGCATACGCGCCACCAATATTCTATTCTTTCTTGTATTTGATGTTTATCATTTTTAATATTTTGTAAATTTTGCACCGTATTTGCTAACATGCCTGCTAAATAGATGTGGAAAAAAAATGCGATCAAGATGTGTGGTTCATAGATAATTGTTTAGACGTTTAGAGTCAATTGTTTCGAGTGCTGACGGATATAAAACCCACCAATAAAATTCAAATTCGATAAAATCAACCACTTTACCAACAAAATCCAAATGATTTATTTTCAACTGCAATTAAATCAAGAAATGTTTGATTGTGATCAAGTGAAATTATTTATGCAAATGAACAATAGATGCGATTCTACGAATTGAAACTTGTTATTATGTCGAATGTCGATTCAAGTGGCATGCAATCGAACCATTTTCTCGATTTTTTTTTTTTTTTTTTTGTTGGTCCCATAAATTTTTACGCTGAGTAAATGAAAGTGAACATTAATTAAGCGGTTTTTGCGGTAGCAAAAAAGTTGCATTTTCGTTATGTGAATGATGCCATCCAATCTTATTATAAATCTCTTACATCACACAACGTATCCCAAAAAAATAAAAAATATTGATCGTGCAAATTAATAAAATGTTCACCCATAGCAATTTTTGTCAAAAGAAACCAAATCAAAATAGTCGCAAATTGCGAAGACCATAAACGTACCATAATCTTCTAACTGTTGACACGATGAATACGAAGCAAAATGTCCAAATTTTTTTGCAGAAAACAATAATTGCATATGTTTGCCTTAATTAAGAGGTATGTTAACGATGCATAATCGACACGCTTAGAACCATAAACGCAACCATAAACAAATGCTCGCCTTTGAAACCCCACATTACACTGTCAGATCAAATGTCTTGTGTAGCGATTTTAGCCATAAATCATAAAACAAAAGATGTTTAACTCGAAGCATACACCGCAATTTGAATAAATCCCATGTGTCTGCATATTTGCTACCAGACATTTAAAACGGGGCCCAATCTCCGATGCAACAGATAATGGAGTAATTACGAACCCGTTTGTTTTAAGAAGCCAATTGAAATGGAATAAACAAACAGAGAAATTCGATTTTAACCGAAAACACACACCGTTTGTGGATTGAATTAATTTTTGTTGCTGTTGTTGCTGTTGGTCTTACTTTTTATCCATGCATACAAGTCAAAGTGAAGAGGTAGATATATTCGCGCAGATTCATTTACACACTAAAAAGAAACACAAGAGAAAAAAATATTGATCTCGCCAAAAAAAACGAATGCTGTTTGCGCCTAGTAAACATTACAAGTCATGTACCTACACAATGTAATCTGATGCAGTCTGCGCGAAGCCAAACGAAGGCGAAAAAAAGTCAACAAACATACGCGCAGTTCACCTATAAAAGACGCTTTCATTCGTTCGATTCACTTTAGTTGAGCTCTTGTCCTGAAACAGTTCAAACCGTAGTGCAAAAAACCGAAACGGCGGCCCTTCACGCGTGAACCTTTACATTATTTCTTTCATCAGATTGAACTGTGCCAAAAGTGACGATGCCATTTTTGAAATTCAATTGAATTTTTTTGTTTTGTTTTGTTTCGATTTTGTGCGTTAAAATCATTTTGTTATTGTTTACAAAATGACCATTCCAACGGTATGTAAATGATTTAGAATGGAATCTCTGCAAAGGATATCGACCAGTCGAGAGTCAATGAAATTGTTAATTAGTATTCAAGAGTGATTCTCGATGCTCAATCATTGAGCAGTGTCCAGTTTTGTTCAGTTTAATCAAACCAGATGCATTGTTGGCACGTTGTTTTTTTTCGTTACATAGTTAATGAACATTCAAGTTTCAAGAGAAAGTGAATAAATGTTAAAAAGTGATAACTGCCCAGTGAATTCCAAATTGACCAGTAAATTTGTGGCATGTCTTTCAAATGATTCCATGAGCAGAATTGGAGCATGTCAACAACTATTCACATCATATCAAGAGTGCAATCTGTTTCTCTCTATCTCCCGCATATTCACATCAAACCGTTGAGTGCAGCAAAACACCTTTTGGCAAAATCGACAACCAAATTAATCTTAATTATTGTTTCTTGTTTGTTTTTTTTAAAAAAAAGAGACGACCGAAAAAAACCGTCACTTATGTAATGCATTTGAAGCACGTTTAACAAGTTTCGAATCTCTTGGCGCTCCTGATGCATTGTGTGCTTTCGCCTCACACATTTTTCTCGTTGCGTTTTCATTATCCGTTTTTTTAAATCTCGCGAGTATTCGCGTGTGTACACCACGACAAAAAAAACAACAACACTACCAACAAAAACGACACATTAAAACATATGCGATACATACTACAATTTCTGTTTCGCTCTCGTTTCATATTTGTCTGACTGTTATGATTTTCCAGCATTTAAATCATGAATTATTTAGCATTTAGCAATTCGAAAAACCAATGGCAGCAACAACAACAAAAAAATGACAAAACATTATTAAACGGAAAAATGGCAAAGATCGTTGAGCATAAAATAACGATACTCATAACGCAATGGATTATTAGGCATAAAATGTGTATCATTTATGTGTCGTGTCACAAACACTTGGTTTTGGGTTGAAAGAGCCTGAGACGAGGAAAAAATGAGCTGAATTGAGAGAGAAAAAAAAATGCGCAGCGAAAAAAAAGACACTGCTGCTTACATTTCGGAGAAGTGAGCATGTCGATACATATCTAGCATTTGGATATGAACAGTCAGCGGCGCGAGAATGAGTAATGCAATGAAATATTTATTACGACGGTTCGTTGTCTTTTTCGTCGCAGTTGTTGTCGTATTCATCGTCGTCATACGCAATGCACACCATACGGTACACACACGACCAAAACAAAAAACGCATTCTCTGCGTGCAATTTTGGTGCGCACTTATTTTTGTTCGGTCTTTTTTTTCTCTCTCTCTCTTTTTTAAACCAAGTGCCATTTAGTAAATATTTTTGCTTGTAAAAAATGTATTCGGCATCGAATTTGATTGAAATTTTAATAACGTTGAATTGGCGCATTTGCGATTCTAAGGCTCGTGCATTAGTCTCCAGTCTTAGTCAACATTTCAAACGCATTTTATATTTGTTCCAGTATGGGCTTTGCCCACCACGCACATTTAACCAACATATTTTAGAATGATTGCAGCACGTTTTTAACGCATAAATTCAAACACTCGTTTGTTTGTGCGCTCATTCAAATTGCCAAGAACTATGTACGTGTGTCGTCGGTTGTACGTGCAACATGAATAAATTGTGTAATGAATGGGTCTATGAAGCATTAATTTTAATCGACCATTAAAGTCGATCGAGTACCTTTTGCCGCGTTTCACTTGCATCTCGATTTAATCAATATAATATTATTTAAAGCGGTTTGGCTGGCGCAGAAATTCATCTTGGTGTGATATACAGCGACAAGCTTTTACACTAATTAAATAAGTATTAGCACCGTTTCTATTGCTCTCTTTCTCTCCCACTCTCTCTCTCTTTCTATCTCTTTCTGGTTCTGTTCAGCTCTGATCTACAATCCGCATTGACTAGAGTAGCGTACACTGTGTGGCTATTGAATTCCGCGTTTGGTACATTTGTTGCGTACCAGATAAACAATTTACATGTACGCATATTTTGCGTATCTGGACTCTTTTTTGTGTCTTTTGTTTCATGAATTTATTTTACTTTCGATTTCATTTCGTTGACCAACTGCAATTTTTCTTTTTTTTCTGCTTTTTATTGACAGAGTAATTTTGTGTGGATTTTTGCTGTGGGCGCAATATTCCAAATCAATTCGGTGAATGGAATTGTTTATCAAAATATTGGAGTGTTACCGCCAGCATCCCCACTTCCAATCTCTTTGTCTTATTATGATCCTGTGAATGCTCCTATTTTGCCAGCGTTTGACAATGGCTTAGTAACATCGAATGAACTGAACAAGTTAGGAGGCTACGGCACAGACTATTACCATCCGCAAGTTCTACAAACATCTTATGGAACTGTGAAATCACCTTCCGATGTTGTAGATGATTCACTTCTGGGCTATTATCATAACGGCAGAATATTGAAGCAATATTTCGTTTCGGAAGAGAACATTGACGATATTAACGCTCTGAATAGCTTTTTAAGCCGATTTATGCCATTTGTTCCAACCAATTACAACGTTCCAGCATCAAAACTTCCAAATTTAGGATTTCCAACAGTTACACCAACACCGCCCACACCTGCACTTCCAAGCAATCCACCCTATTCGATTAATGATTTCTTTGGATTACAAAGAATTGCACCAGTGCCAGTTCAATTGGGATCGGGATCACTTGGTTATGTACGACTACCAAATGGTGCAGTTTATTTAGGATCCGGATCATTAGGTTATACCAACGGCAGACTCAAGGCCGAAGAACTGCAACAACAACGCAGTCGACAAAGTCCACAAGCAAGTCCATTAACTTTCGGCGAAACGCCACAATGAAACATTTGAACTGTGAAATCTTTAATTTATTTATTTTGTTTGTAGTAATCTTTGAGAAATTTGTCATTGAAAAAAATCGAATTTTTAGATGTAAATCCGTCATAAGAAATTTCTATTTTCAGAAAGTTTTTTTTACTCATTCAATGTCGAGGCAAGAAAATAAAGTTACCTTTTTAAATTGCATTTTATTTTTCACACTCCACTTTTGTGGAAATTCCAATTATTTGAAGCATCGAAAATTAGTTATTATAACTTTAGAATAAGGACGAATACAACGGTAAAAAATGTTTCGTATCAAAGAGCGATGCATATAAAGAGAATTGGCATTATACGAAGTAAATTTTGATTTAGAATAATACAATTTAGTTTGGGCTCCAGCTAAGGATCGTATCGGTGTTGAAACTAAAGCTTATGACTCCATTGTGTCTGTTCTGAGTCTGAGTGTTATTATAGACTCTAAAATATAGGAGCAAATCGCAAGTGGGTAAGTGTTGATTTCATTACAGGAGTTAATTAATATATGGAAATATTGATTTTGACGACCAAAATAGGAAAAATGAATTTCAAAAGTTTTAAAAATCATGGCGTGCTGAGCTGAAATAGCTAGTTTTCAAACGAACACACACACAACTTCTTGACGTCTGAGAAAATTTGGTTTAATTGTTTTTTTCGAATTTTTCCTTCATTATTCAACACCAAATGAATTTAGTATCATATTCGTGCATATAAAAAAGATTTATCGCCATTATACGCATATTTCTTCTGGATTGAAATGTCTTTTCTTGTAATTTTTTTCGAAATTCAAAAAAAAAGAAAAATGGAAATCATTTTGTCCGTTTATGGAGGTGTAACCCATTTGTTTGCACTGGAGTGCATTTTTCCCAATATATGAAATAAATAATTGGTAATTTGTGAAATAAAAATGATTTGGTTAATGCAAAAGTATTACCTTCAAATCAACCAAATTGTATAACCTCCGAATATGCTCTTTCTTAAGAATTTAAAATGTTCGAAAATCGAGATAATAAAACGATCGAGAATAAAAATAGCAATACTCACCAAAATCTGTGATGCTTGTAACCTCAGCTACTCAAATCGTAAGTGTTATTCTTGTTTAATCACGATTAAATGAAATCATTTTCTTGCTTTTAACAATTTATTGTATCATTTTGCTCAATAAAAAAAAACGTAATTGAATACTCTATTATTCGTAAATGTGAACAATGAAAATGAATTCTGCGTCAACTAAAAATGATCCTTTTATTTAATCATCAACCAATATGAGGTTATATTTTCTCCTGAATTTGAATGCATTGAGATCGAAAGTGACGTTCAGTTCTTCACGTTGGACCATGATAGTAGTTTCTTGGTGCGTTTGGAGGCGGTGGTGGTTGATAATAAGCTGCCGCTGGATTGGTTTGTGGAAATTGCTGCATATTGGCTGCTTGAAGCGTTGGAGCCATTGTCGGTTGTGTGTACTGATTCGGTGCCGAATACAAATTATTTTGCACGACCGGAGGATGCATTGTTGGAGCAGTTGGCATTTGACCTGTAGTTACATTGTGATACGATTGTTGAGCATATAATGCCCCATAATTCGAGGCATACGAATAATGAACATTTTCATTTGTTGTTATCAATTTCGGAATTGGTTGATTGTCTAGTGAGCTGTCATTTGTTTGCACTGGTGCAGCAACCGCTATTGCTGGTTTGACATTCACTTGCGCCGGTGGTGCTGTATTTGGGGACTTTTTTATGATTGGCGAACTTGGAATGCGTTTCGTTGACGGTGGACTTGCTTTGCTAGCTGGCATTTGTGGTGGACTTTCGGCTCCAGATGGATGGGGCTGTTGATATAAATCCAGCACCTTAAATTCACGACAAAATTATACCAAATCAGAATAAACAAATTGTATGAATCGGAATCTTATTTGAATTGGGGTGGAATTAAAAACACTCACCTGATGGCAAATATCCTCCAATATTTCCATTGTAATATCTGCCACAAACATATCCCACCAACGTAAATGATTTGGCCGTCGTCCGTCCCAATCGTCCACAATGAATTTACTCAATTTGCTTGCCAAATGAATCATTGCGACGGCTATAATTTCTGGTTCCCACTGTAAACATACCGTCGTACTCAATGAATCATTCACGAAATTCCATGCCATTTGTACCATTTTTTGTAATTTTGATTTATCTCCCTTTAAACACTTGGCATATTTCAATAAAAAATTATATGGATGCTCGACCTGAAGATCAAATTTTATGGTTTGTAACAATATGCGTTCGAGTGTCATAACTTCTTCTTTTGGATCATCACCGAACGATTTAAATTTGGAATCCTGCAGCGATGATCGGGCTGTTTTAATAATATCCATACATTTTTTTGGCGTTTCTTCAACTTTGCCCGCCAAAAACAGGCAACAACATGCAGTCACATATCGTGGAAATGTTTTGAATGAATGAAACATATAAAATCGATGAAAATATACAACTCCAGTGGCTACTGTGTTATGGCCCAAGCCCATTGACGTGCCACATTGCATGATAAACCGTGCACCTTCTTTTCGATATCGTCGCTCAGTCTCATAATCAAGTCCATCCCGTATCGATAGTGTGTTTCGCAAATCTTTTTTATCGTAATACCAAAAAGGCATTTTTAGAATACTTTCAATACTTTACAAACTTTCAAAACTTTCGATTTTTTTTTGAACTATCCAAACTATCAGAGATATCGTGATGCACACGTACACTCTACACTCCACACTGTCTATTTATTTTGTTTGTTACAATTACAAATACAATTCAATGTCGTTATCTTTATGGTTAATTTCAACCAATTTAATTACTTTCATTCATTCTTTTGATTGTTTAATAAAAGAAAAATTCTAAATTTTTCAATAAATATTACATTTCTCTCGCTTGATTTGTTTTAGTTTAAAGCCAAACCGTATGACAGATGCTATTAAACAATTTGACATTTAGTCAAAGTAGCCAGCATAGTGGCCGGTTCAGTTGATACGTGAACTGTCATTTGGGCAATGAACGTTCATTCTGCTGAAACGTTCACTTTTCATTTCAGTTTGTATGCATCATTTGGATCAATCAGACTTAAACAGACAAGCATTCAATTTTGTGCAATTGTACTTATTCATTGGAATCTCTTCGTTCAATTCTAATTCAAAGTGTTATTATAATCAATTGAATTAGTAAATTAACTGCGACAACCATTTAAATTTTATTTTGATAATTCAAGGGCAGTGATTTATTCAGACAAAAGAAGGTCCCAAAATAAGGTAATTCATTTCATTAAATTTTTTAAAAATCATGAAAATCATTTGAAAGGAAAATCAGCGTCGAACGATTAAAAAAAAGTCATTTTCTATAAAGTAACGACTGATATGTCCTATATGTTCAATGATATGTCCGACAAAATGATTTTGCAAATTTCAAACGTAGATTTGTGAGTGTGTGCATCATTGTGCTCCATAAAACAGTTTGACATCACATCTAAGCGGCATTCACAAGATAAAAAAAAAGTTTCACTTATCGCTTCGATGTAATGAGACGATCAAAAAATTTGAGGTTAGGTTTCGCAAAATGAAGTGTCATTTTTATTTCAAGAGTCTACTTTACTGAGCACACTATTTGCGGTAAATATTGTCTTTTTGCACATGAATCGGTTAATTATTACGTGAAAAAAAAATCCAACGATAAAAGATAAAAAGATGTTACGATTTGTGGGGAATCGACTGAGAGTCACATCAACTATAACACAAAGTACGCATTTTTATTGGTTGAATCGAGCAAATTTTTCCAAAACAGCATCAAATCGACACGGTGAATTTGAATGGCAGGACGCCAAATCCGACAGTGAAATTGTAAATATTACGTATATCACAAAAGATGGAACACGAATTCCAATCAAGGGCAAAATCGGTGACAATGTATTGTATTTGGCACATCGACATAATATTGATATGGAAGGTGCTTGTGAAGCATCACTAGCCTGTACAACATGTCATGTGTATGTTCATGATAACTATTTGGATAAATTACCCGAGGCAACGGAAAAAGAAGACGATCTTCTGGATATGGCACCATTTTTAAAAGAAAATTCACGGCTCGGCTGCCAAATTACACTCACAAAAGAACTGGATGGCATGGAAGTGCAACTGCCAGCGGCAACACGCAATTTCTATGTTGATGGACACAAACCAAAACCACATTGAAACCACTTCAAATGATTGTTGTTTTGTTGAATTCACTCCTAAACTTGCTTTTAAAATTAACTATGTGATGCAAATACATTAAATGAATTAGTCGAGACCAAATATTGTGTGCTTATCATTTCATTAGTAGGTTTTAGTGCAGCATTTTTTCATTCGCAGCCAAAGTACTCACATACAAAATAGGGTTCACGATACGTAGTTGATTGATGCTAATGGAACCGTTATGCTAGACACATTTAACTCAAATGATATGAGCTCCGTCGAGTAGGAGTGTCCAAAAATTAAATTTAAATCAAGCATCAACGTAATGTAAATAGAATATTTTATGTAGTATTTCTTCTTTTTAAATTAGACTCAATCAAGCCAAATTGCTCCACTTCAAATGCTACCAAAAAATTTCAATTCATGAATAACGGTTTGAGTTTAAGTGTATTCAGTCTATATTTTACAGTCAAGAACATTGTTCAATATTCTCAAAGGTTTGCTATTACGCTCGACCTTTTAATTTTTATCCACACTGTCTGAGAGCTTATTTTCGTTTCCTGTAAACAAAAGAAAGTGCACAGTGATCGATTGTTTTCAAACTGACTAAATTATGCAAGAATATCATTAAAACAACTTTTCATCAGCGTTCTCAAGTATTCTCATTTATTACAGACAACATTTACAAAATTGGCATGCTTCCGTTGTGTTTTAAAAGAATTGTGATTGTGTTTCTTTTTCCCTTTATCCACTCAATTAAAATCGTTTTCGGTCATTTGTGTAAGATCGCTCCATATTTCGGTTCATTTGTTTATTGAATTAGTGTATATCTATTGGAACGCTGAAACGTATCGGCTCTTTCGTGAATAGAACTTTTCGAGATTGCACGCATTTTGAACATTCAACATGCCCAAATGGACAAATTACACGAATTCCACGAATTCCACACGGTTTGTTTAATTTTACTGGACGATTTGTTTTACTATTTTGTGTGTACAATTGCAATGGACACAAATCGTGAACGATTCCAATCGTGTCCCTATCGTGTCCTGGGAAATAATACTTTTACAGTGCATTTTAAATCGTGTCGATAATTCGTGCACACAGTTCATGATATAATACAAATACAATAATTTATACTTATTGCTTATTCGTGCATACGATTTAAACTTTGCTGCAACGAAAGATGGTCGAAAATAAAATTTAACAAATCGTGTGAAATTCATGTACACACTAAATAAAATTCGTGTAATTTGTTCACATTTAAATATTAATGAAATTTCTCTCATCATTTTCAGTTTTCTTCTGGGTTTTCTTATTTTACTTCTTTTGTTTGCAGTGCATTTCTCTTCGAGTGGTTTATTTTGTCGCAGTTTTACAACAAAAATGGTACGTGATTTTACATATCCAGTGGCTCGGCGTGATGAAAAAGTTGTGGATGATTTCCATGGAACAACGGTAAAGATCTCCGAATAAATAATTTAACAGAAAAAAAATTTCCGCCATTTGAGTTGCCAATTATTGGAAAAAATCATATTAAAATTTAGGTCGCTGATCCATATCGATGGTTAGAGGATCCTGATTCTGAGGAAACTAAGCAATTTGTCGAAGCTGAAAATAAAATTGCGCAACCATTTTTGGAAAATTGTGATAAATGGAAGAAAATTAATGAAAAATTAACTACATTGTGGAATTATCCAAAATACACTGTACCTGATCGTCATGGAAAATACTATTTCTCCTACAAGAATACGGGGCTTCAAAATCAAAAGTAATTACATCTCAAATAAAGTAATTTTTAAAATTTGCACACGAATCAATTCTATCAATTTATCGTTTTTGTAGCGTTCTATTCAAGCAGAGCTCATTGACAGATGAACCAACACTATTTTTTGACCCAAACACATTGTCAACTGATGGTACAATCGCTTTACAAGGCAAGTCATTTTCCGAAGATGGTAGTTTGCTAGCATATGGGCTGAGTGAATCTGGCTCTGATTGGATTAAAATCAAATTTCGAAATGTTGAAACGGGCGAAGATTATCCAGATCTTTTGGAACGAGTGAAATTCTCTTCAATGTCATGGACCCATGATAACAAAGGTCTTTTCTATTGCGTAAGTGGTTTAGACAATTGGCATTTAAGTTATTTATGCATTTATATTTTTCATATGAAAAACTAAACTCTTTTCTGTAGCGTTACCCTGATCAAGAAGGAAAAACAGATGGCTCTGAAACGGCTATGAATGAGAACCAAAAGCTGTACTACCATCGTGTTGGTGAGCCTCAAGAAAAGGATGTTCTGGTTGCTGAATTTCCAGAAAATCCATCGTGGCGAATGTAAGTCAAGTTAAATGTCAAATTTATCCCAAATTTATTTGAATTAATTTATCACATTTGAACTATTCATAGGTCCACTGAAGTGAGCGACTGTGGAAAATACTTGATTGTTTCGATTGTTAAGGCGTGTCGTGACAATTTACTGTACTTTGCCGACTTAGAAAAGAATGGTGAAATCACTGGAAAAATTCCACTCACGCCAATTGTTACCGAATTCAAGGCTGATTACGATGTAAATAACAAACAAAACCTCATGTTTCATAGATTTTTATGAATTTGTTTGTTTTCATTTCAGTATATTACAAATACCGGATCCAAAATGGTGTTTCGCACAAACAAAAATGCACCAAACTATCGTTTAATTGTGATTGATTTGAACAATTATACTGAAGAAAATTGGTCTACCCTCATTGAGGTATGATTGTATGATTTGTGCATGAAAATATCACCACTCCAAATGAATTCCATACAAATTGGTTAACATTTTAATATGTTCATAACATTTGATTTCAATAGGAAGATCCAAAAGATGTGTTAGACTGGGCTCAATGTGTTGACAATGATAAAATTGTGACCGGATATCTCCATGATGTCAAGGTATAACCATTGAAACACTTTTATCGCATAATATAAAATCGACTTCAAACTAATTTTTTTTTCTATTATTCCATTTTAGAGTGCTTTGCAAGTGCATTCCCTTGAAACGGGCAAATTGATTCGCAAATTTCCACTCGAAATTGGTCAAATTGTTGCATTCAGTGGAAACAAAAAATATTCAGAAATCTTTTATCAATTGGTGTCATTTCTAACCCCGGGCACAATCTACAAATACGATTTTTCGAAGCCAGATGTCGAACCAGTGCTATTGCGTGAGGTGAAATTGAATTTGGAAGGATTCGATAAAAACAATTTCACGGTCGAGCAAATTTTCTATCCAAGCCGTGATGGCACGAAAATTCCAATGTTCATCGTTCAAAAGAAAACTGCATCAAAAGAGCCAAAACCAACATTACTTTATGGCTATGGTGGATTCAATATTTCATTGCAGCCAACATTCAGTGTAACATTGTTGTTCTTTATTGATGCATTCAATGGAATTTTGGCATTTCCAAATATTCGGGGTGGCGGTGAGTACGGTGAGAAGTGGCACAATGGAGGCCGTTTGCTCAACAAACAAAACGGTTTTGATGATTTTCAAGCGGCAGCTAAATACCTAGTTGAACACAAATATACCGAGCATAAGAAGATTGCCATTCAAGGTGGTTCAAATGGTGGGCTACTTGTTGGAGCATGCATCAATCAACGTCCCGAATTGTTTGGAGCGGCTGTTGCACAAGTCGGTGTAATGGATATGCTACGTTTTCATAAATTCACAATTGGCCATGCCTGGATCTCGGACTACGGCAATCCAGATGAGAAAGTTCATTTTGATAATCTGTACAAATTTTCGCCGTTGCACAATGTGCGTGCGCCAAACAGCTCAGACAATCAATATCCATCCACATTAATTTTAACGGCCGATCATGATGATCGTGTGAGTCCATTGCATTCGTTGAAATTTGCAGCCGCATTACATAATGCGATCAAAGACAATGATTTCCAAAAGAATCCGATTTTGTTGAGAGTATACAGCAAAGCTGGCCATGGTGCTGGCAAACCAACTGCCAAAAAAATCGAAGAAGCCACCGATATTCTCACATTTTTGTATCAATCACTTCATATTGATGCTGATATTTAAATCGATAACCATAATTTTTCCATACATTTTTACCAATACAAAATTGAATGTTTTTTTTTTCTCTGAATTTCCCAATATGAAGCAAAGCTTCGATCAAAGTCAACTTAAACAATGATATTAAGCTAAAAGCTAATGTTGAGTAAAACTCGAAACAAACAATTACGTGAATACAATTCAAAGTTTAATTTAATAAAAATTTTATTTATTGTGTTGGGAAACTAAATTATTTTTCGAAATCATGTGTATGTTGAAATGTTCACATTTCACAGGGGAAAAAATACCATTCAATCTTATTCAACTGGTCTTAATTGACCGAAGAATTAAAATAAAAATATACATTTCATAATGCCATTGTATTGTAATTTTATAAACAAAAGTCCAATATTTGCTCAATAAAATCAGCAGTATTTTTGAATTTGTTGTTTGTTTGTTTATGTTTGGAGTGCCAATTCAACGTCAATCCACTTGACAAATCATCAAATAACAATGTGAGGTTAGGTATCAATTCAGCAGAATATGACAGATTATATTGGAATTTGTCAGAGAAATGCACTCAAGTAAAAGATATTCATATAAGATGAATCTGATTCAAAGAAATGCATAATAAAATTTTCTTTGGGGACTTTTTATTAGACGATTCAAATATGGTGTAATGTCGAAATAAACATCATTGATTTTACAAATTTGATGCAATTATTATGTTTTTCTTTTATTTTCATTCGTCAACATCTAACGAAAATTACATCATTTTAAATGTTATGACAATTGGTACCGAACACAACAGGCATTCATAACCTCGAAAATGTATGTGAACACGCTGCACATAGTTGTCGTGGCTTATTTTATCTAAGGTCTTATATTTTTCGGCATAAACTAGCTTAGTCATTGAATTTCAATTTTATTTATTTGCTTAAATAGCGTTAAACGCATAAAAAATCGATAGTGTAAACAAATCATCAAAATATAAATGGTAAATGATTTACTTTGAGCATGTGTCAAGATGTCTTTCTTTGTGGTTTTATTGAATGTGTGTTTTGTGTTTTATTTCATAGGCTGCGGTTGAGCGGAAGGGGACTTTTAAAGTCGAATTTTTACAGAAAATTGAACGTGATGTTCAAGCCAAATGGGAAAAAGAACGTGCTTTCGAGTTTGATGCTCCAGCTGAACCACGAAAGAGTAACGATGAAAAGTTTATGGTTACATTTCCATTTCCGTATATGAATGGTCGTTTGCATTTGGGTCACACCTTTTCATTATCGAAAGCTGAGGTAAGTTTGCTAATTGAAGTGATACAGAGTGCTCAATTTGTAGCTATAAAAATGGTTTTCTCAATAGTTCGGCATTCGGTACCAACGATTGAAGGGCAAAAAATGCCTGTTTCCATTCGGATTCCATTGCACCGGTATGCCGATCAAGGCATGTGCCGATAAATTGCAGCGAGAAATCGAAACATTTGGCTATCCACCACAGTTTCCGACTGAAGAAGAACCCAAAGTTGTTGAAGAAGAGAAAGATATTGTGCCGAAGGATAAAAGTAAAGGCAAAAAGGTATGTCTTATGGCCGATATCAGTGTCGTTTGTTATCTTTTGTATGTTTATTGTTTAAATCGTTCAATGTGAATTCACCAATTTCTTTTTTGCTGACAGAGTAAAGCTGTTGCAAAAACCGGCTCAGCTAAATACCAATGGCAAATCATGCAGAGCTTAGGCCTTGCTGATGAAGAAATCAAGAAGTTTGCTGATCCTGCTTATTGGTTGGAATACTTCCCACCGTTGGCTATTCAAGACTTGAAATTACTTGGTACTCATGTAAGACAAATTTAACATTCGTTTTATAAAACAATTTTATATATTTATTGATTAAAAAAAACTCACACTTCTTGTTTATTGTAGATCGATTGGCGTCGAACATTCATTACAACTGACGCAAATCCATTCTTCGATTCGTTCGTTCGATGGCAATTCAATCATTTGAAAACCAGAAATAAGATTGCTTATGGCAAACGGTATACAATTTACTCACCAAAAGATGGACAACCATGCATGGATCATGATCGTTCTACGGGTGAAGGAGTCGGCCCACAAGAGTACACTTTAATTAAAATGAAAGTGGTGGAAAATGTACCGCAAAAGCTAAAGTAAGCACTTAAAACAACTTCATCTACTCGTCCAATTGAAATTAATGCCTTTCTTATCACAGGTCAATTAAAAAGCCAATTTGCTTGGTGGCTGCCACATTGAGACCTGAAACAATGTATGGCCAAACAAATTGTTGGCTTCATCCAGACATCAAATACATTGCATTTGAAGTGACAAAACATAATGAAGTTTGGATTTGCACAAGACGTGCTGCACGAAATATGGCTTATCAAGGATTTACTAGTGTTGATGGCAAAGTTAATGAACTGTGCGAATTGACTGGATCCGATCTATTTGGTGTTGGTTTAAGTTCACCATTGACTTTGCATAAGATCATTTATGCATTGCCAATGCTTTCAGTGAAAGAAGATAAAGGAACGGGTGTTGTAACATCAGTTCCATCAGACTCACCCGACGATTATGCGGCACTAATTGATTTACAGAAAAAGGCTGCATTCCGTGAGAAATACGAAATCAAAGATGAAATGGTTTTGCCATTTGAACCCGTACCAATTATCGATGTTCCAACACTAGGCAACTTGAGTGCAGTTACTGCATATCAACAATTCAAAATCCAAAGCCAAAATGATCGTGACAAATTGCAATCAGCCAAAGAATTGGTTTACCTGAAAGGTTTTTACGATGGTGTACTTTTGGTTGGTGAATTTGCTGGTAAAAAGGTGCAAGATGTTAAGAAAGATTTGAAAACATATTTGGTGGATCGCAAGGAGGCTGATAGTTATTATGAGCCAGAGAAAACGATTATGTCCCGTTCGGGCGATATGTGCGTTGTGGCCCTTTGCAATCAATGGTATTTAACATACGGTGAAGAGAAATGGAGAACACAAACTGAGGGTGGATTGAAAAAAATGGAATTGTATCATGATGAAGTGCGCAAAAACTTTGAAGTGTGTCTTGATTGGTTGCATGAATATGCTTGCTCTCGTACATACGGTTTAGGTACAAAGCTTCCTTGGGATGAACAATGGTTAATCGAATCACTGTCCGATTCAACGATTTACATGGCATTTTATACTGTTTGTCATTTCCTGCTTGGTGGCAGTTTCAAAGGGGAAAAACCAAGCCCATTGGGAATCACTGCGGACCAAATGACACCTGATGTTTGGGACTATATCTTTTTCAATGATGCAAAATATCCAACAAAATCAGCAATCAAACGTGAACACTTGGATTTGATGCGACGCGAGTTCCGATACTGGTATCCAGTCGATTTGCGTGTGTCCGGAAAAGATTTGATTCAAAATCATTTAACATTCTTCTTGTACAATCATGCGGCAATTTGGCCAAATGAGCCAAATTTGTGGCCACGCGGAATTCGTTGCAACGGTCACTTGATGTTGAACTCAGCAAAAATGTCAAAATCTGATGGAAATTTCCTTACCCTCACCGAGGCCATTGGAAAATTCAGCGCGGATGGAACACGTTTATGCTTGGCCGATGCAGGTGACAGTATTGAAGATGCTAATTTTGTTGAGGCAACTGCCGATGCCGGTATTTTGCGTCTATACACGTTCATTGAATGGGTTCAAGAAATGATTGAATCAAAATTGTTGCTACGCACTGGACCAAAAGACACTTTCAACGATCGAGTGTTCCTGAGTGAAATGAACTTGAAAACAAAGGAAACTGCTGAATACTATGAGAAAATGCTGTTCAAGGATGGCTTGAGGTATAAAATTAATATATTTCATTTGATCATTTGGAACAAGAACACATTTCTTATGTTTCACCTTTATTTGCAGGGCTTGCTTCTTTGAATTGCAAACGGCACGTGATAAATATCGTGAACTTTGTGGAGCCGCTGGAATGCATGTCGATTTGGTTTTCGAGTATATCCAACGACAGGCACTGTTATTATCGCCAATTTGTCCGCATATTGCTGAACACATCTGGAGTTTATTGAACAACAAAGGAAGTATTTTGAATGCCAAATGGCCAGCGGTTGGTGCAATCAACGAGTTAGATATTAAGTGAGTATTTTGGATTGTGGTGTATGGCGACTTAATACCTTTTGACACTTATTAACACTGCCGATTCTTTTGTAGACGATCTGAATATCTGATGACTGCCGCCCATTCATTCCGTCTTGCTTTGAAGCATGCATCTCAAGTTAAGATTAAGGGTGGCAAAGAGCAAAAATCGACTGCACCAAAACCAACAAATGCTACAATTTGGGTGGCCAAATCCTTCCCACCATGGCAATCGTGCATCCTGAACACATTAAAGGATCTATTCGAAAAGCACAATGGATTGCCCGACAACAAAATTATCTCGGTCGAACTCGGTAAAAAAGATATTTTAAAAAAATATATGAAGAAAGTGATGCCATTCGTACAGTTGGTTCGGCAACGTGTGGAAAGTGGCGAAGGGAAGAAAGCTCTGGCAACTACATTGACTTTCGATGAAATCGAAGTTTTGAAAAACAATTTGGAATACTTAACACTCACGTTGAATGTAAGTATACTGTAAAAATTGTTTACTTAAAAATTTAATTTGTTTTGTCTTTGCTCTTTATTGAAACGTTTGTTTTCGTGTTACAGCTTGAGTCATTAGAAATTCACAGTACTGATGAAGAAAGCGCATTGGAGAAGACACGCGAAGAAACCTGCCCGGGCAATCCGTTTATAGTTTTCAGTGCAAAACCAACCGTTCAAGTGGTTTTAGAGAATCCAGCCCCTCGATCCGGCCTCTTTACTATCAATAGTAATATTTCGAATGGTGACACCACTCAATCGTTCACCAATAAAATTGCAAAAATCGTTGGTCTAAAGGGTAACAACTTTGTTTCATAAATAAAAATTCGGCCATATTGGGCGGGCATCAATTGAAGATGTAATATTTTATTATGTGAATTTCAGATGTTGATGCTCTTCGAATCTGGCGGTTTGAAGATGCTGTTCTTGGACCACGAAAGCTACCGATTTATAGCGAACCACTCAAGGGAAAAGTCCTCATGGAAGATGGTGTATTCTCGATTGATGTTGATAAATGTGAGGTCACATTACAAACTGAAACAACCAAATTAAATGTTGGCACTTCATTTATCTACGTTGTAGAATAAATTCAAATTTTTTTTTTGTTATACATGAAATACTTTCGAAATATATGATATTTTGACATGAATGCTAAAAATATGATGAAATTGTTTTATTTGAATTGGCAATATTTTGAAGAACATGTTTCTTGAATTGATTTTGCCTAGTTTTACTCACAAACTTTTGTTGGAAGTACCTTACTGCAGCACTACTAAAATAACTACACCGTTAAGTGCCAACCTAAAAAGTATAACTGATAAACGATAATGCGTCCAATGTAATGAATGTTTGTTTTTTATTTATCAATTGATGAGGGTGAAACGCTTATGATAAAATATAGTTAAAGTTCTGGTTAAAGGCACAAAAAGATTGCTTTTGAAGTCACTTAGTTTCAATGTCCCGAAATGCAGACAATAGACACTTTTCTTTTGTATACAGGTCGAAATAATTTAATCTAATTAGTAATTTACTCTTTCATCGATTCAAGCAAAAAATATAATATATAAGAAAATAGAAATAGCTCATTTTAAATGGTGACAATTGCAAATAATTCTTGTATAAATCTCATTTTCCTGTTCTTTCTCATTTTCTCAAATTTAAATCTGTAATTTATTTTGTTCATTTAATGATTCTTATCATTCAGCATTCACTAAACTATCGCCTAATACGAGACGTCAAATTTCAACGAATACATACTAAATATTTGGACAATGACGAAAACTGATCCATATTGTTCATTTACAGTAAATAGAATGTATAAAAATCTATCAAAAAAAATGAATTAAAGAAGAATTTAACGTACAGATAAAAGTAGACGTTTTCAGTCAAATAAACAAATACTTGAGTGTCTGAATGACTTGTAAAATAATATAGTTTTGATTTAAATGGAGAAAAGAACACAAAATAATACGATCATGAAGTGTTTATCACGATTTGTTTTGCTCAAATGATTTTGCATTTTTTTGCTATGTACACAAATGGTCATTCGATTGAATGGTGGAAAAAAAATCTTTAAATGAGTCGAGTTTGCTTCAACGAATGTATTAGCATTGAGTAAATGAATTTATATTGAGCCAATGACGGAATGATGTTATCTCGCTGATGACGTAATTGACCAACAACACGCGGTATATCCAAATCCTGTAACAACACCAACGGAAAAAAGAAACTCGTGAATACACATTTCAGTTAAAATGAACAAATTGCAAATTGCAATGACTAAATGCGCTTGCTACAAACCTGGTTGTGATCTAATGTGTAGAGTAACAAGTCAGAGCATAAGGTAACTCCAGCTCGACCTCCACCTTCGCTGCAATGTATCAATACAGGAGGGTTTGTATTGTGACCAGGTGGCACTTCGTTTATCGAAGCCAGACGAACCGAATTCAATTCTTCTAGAAAGCCTGTAAATCAAAATTACAATCCGCATGAAATTAAACGATTCGATTGTGCTATTGTGCGCACATTTCACTGGCAATGTTCCAAAAACGAAAGTTGTAGTCTTACCTAAATAGTGTTCTACGTCTAACGGGCAATTTTGCTCAGCCCAATCGTTGTATTTCAAATGCCATACAGAGCGATAGCGTCGCGATTGTGTGTGGTACAGTCGAAATTTGGATGTAATACATCGACCTGTGTTCTGAGTAAATTCTTGAAATACTTGATATTGGCCATAGTTCAAGCATTTATCACTCGTTGCTGGTATGTAATTTATTTCCTCGGATAATTGAACGATCAAATAAACATCGGCTTCCCAAACACATTGCCAGAACAAGTGCAATGTTTGTGTGTTGTGTGGCGATTGGGCAACAATATAGAAACGTTGTCGTTTGCCAACTGTAACCTGAATATTTGATGCATTCACATAGCCCAGACGATTGCCAGCACTTGGCGTCACTCGAACACGATTATCATCGTATGGTAGAAAATTTGGATCGCAATTTTTCATACGATTTTCCTCATGCAGCGCACAATCGTAACGAGCTCCATCTTTTCGCTTTGGTATTGATTCAAATTCCATGAACATTTTTGTGTCATGCAGTTTCTCTTCTAGAAGTTGTGACTGTTGCAAAAGGTACAAAAATTCATTTCATTAGTCAATCGAATTGAACTGATGCAGCTGCTAACCAGAGGGAATGCATTCATTCATTCACATATATATTAAGTAAACCAAATACGTGCAGCGCCATCTATTTTGAGTCGGAGAAAACATTTCATACCTCATCGACACGCTCATCGGTGAAGAGTATGAGAGGTTTTCGCTGAGTTAAAATAGATGACGTCACTTGTCAATAGTCGATACATGTTTTTCTGTGAGCATATATTCCCCTCTGTATTTAATAATAATGCACAATGAATAATTTCATTAAAAAAATGCTTTAAATTACACTTACCAATTTTTCTTTGCTGATTGTGGCAGCTAGCGGCTGAAGCTTTGGTAAGCCTGTGGACCAGCGATGCTTTAGGCTGCTTTGTTCATTGTGTGCGATCGTTTTCGATTTTGATGCTTTGCTCTTGTCTTTGTCCTTTTCTCGGCCAAGTGTAGCACTTTTTTGTTTATCATTGGCATTGGATTTGTTGCTATTGCTGCCACCGCCAAAGAAAACCCAACGTCGTTTTTTCTTCTCTTTTTGTTCCATGCTAACACCGGAATCAGTCGTGGTTGCCGTTTGATCGGTAAACGTAGAACTCTGTGACGTTTCAAGAACATTCGATGTGGACAATGAATGCGAACGATTGCTTGCATCGTGATTATTGTTCATTGTTGACGTTGATTCATCATGATTGGGTGCTGTAATTTCGATGCGTGTTTTATGTACTGGTCGATCGGTTTGCTGAAATTGTTTCGGTGGCTGAATGATTTCGACATTTGGTTCAAATGTTGAATTTGCATTGACCGAAATTACCGTTCCATTGCTACCGGATCGTCCATCAATTTCATGAATGGATTTATTGTGTGCAAATTGATGATGATTATGATGTTGTTCAATTGGATTTGATGTACTCTTCGAAAGCATTGCATGCTCTGCCAAATTGTTATTTTTTAAATCGTTTATTGTGGTAAGACTTGTGTTTGATACGGCAATACTATTTTTTGCTTCGTTGTGATATGCTTGATTCAAATGTGGTTGAGTTTTAAAGCGCATCACACCCGGTGCCGATTGAATGCTTGAGGCTCGATCGCGCATCTCTGCTTGATTATTTTCACCTTGCCATGGCAACGGAATGTTCTCGTAAATCGGTTCAATGGATCCATTGTGTGGTTTAATCATGCCATTTGTCAACGGTGATCCATTTCGATAGCCATTCTGTAGCTTTTGTGACAGTAAATTGGTTTTCGTATGATTGTCGATGAAATTTAAATTCTCATATGTACCATGTGGTACGATGCCTTGTGCATATCGATAGCGGAATGTTTGCGATTGTGTTGTTGACACTGGATACACTTGTTGCTGTGACATAAATTGTGGCGGTTGATTGACAAATGTGCGCGTCGATACCAAATCCGGACTAGAACCGTATGCCCCACGATAGCCGAGCAGCTGGTGTGAGGCCAAGTCGGGCGTTGATGTGGAATTAAATCTATTCGCATTATATGGAGGTGGCGGTTTATTGAGTCGCATCAATTGCAATTGATGTGATAAACCATCGATGCCCATAAAACTTGGATCGGCGAAATGCTGTTGATAAATTGGATTTGTTGTTTGTGTTACATCGGGATACTTTTGTTGCAGTTGATGGCCAAAAATTGCATCCGTAATGGCAGTCGCTTGGTGCACATCGGGCTGACTTCCCGAGTACGAGTTAATGTGAGTGTCTGAAATGGATGAATTGTGATTTAATTTCTATGGAATCTTTGTTTGCTCAATGTGAATTTGCAATTCAATTGTCTTGTACTCACTTGATCGATACTTTTGTTGAACGGCAGTTTCATAATCAGGAGCTGGTCGATAGCCTGGCAAAAATGCCTTCAATCGTTCACGCTCGCGTTCATGTTGAATATTATTGTTGCTCAAATCCAAACAGGACGTACTCTGTGTTCGGCCATTATTCAACGATGTATTCGAACCAACCAGCTGCCAATTGCTGTTACGATGTGTAAATTCATTTGGCACCGGTGTACAACCATGTTCATATGCGCTACGCAATTGCTGTTGACTAGCAGCTAACGACATATTCGATGAAACAATGGATTCGGTATGATGCGGATGCAATTGTTGATGTGATTGATTCCATAGCAATGATGCTGGTATATGCGAATCCGATGCATAGATATTTGATGATTGTTCGAATAAATTATCACGGCTATCGTTCAGGTCTTCTGGCACATTTTGGAAAAGATTGACATTTTGTTCGACATTCGGTTGCACTTGATTTTGTTCATATTTCATGAAGAATGTGTGCTGAAGTACGCATAATTTCCAAAAATAGCGACCAGTATCAGCATCTTGCAGTGTAAAACCAACACTTTTTTGTGAATCAGTGCATTCAATATTAAAAATACGCTTGTGATTGACAACATTGCTGATTTCATGCCATCTGCAAAAAAAGAAAGAAGAAGTAAAACCAAATGAATTGAATTGAAATGTCTGTACATTTAAAATCGCAAAAATCCCATGATTCCAGTGCACTTACGGATAAAATGTGTACGATCCATCGATGGTAGTCACAACAATGCCAGCCACTGTAATGCCAAGCGAAACCATTTGGTTTGTGTCGTTTTTTGCATTGAATCGTTCTTGCCCATAGCCGTCAAGCTGTTGACATGCTGTGATGAATAAACCTTCGGCCGCCGATTGTGTTAGACTTTGAATGTCTGGATTTGGTTGCAGCACTTCTTCGGTAAGTGTTTCCAGTAGACCGGCTTCGATCATATGCTTTGGAAATGGCAACAATGTTTTTAAATAGTCAACGGTATGCCGTTCACTTTGGTACGTTTGGTAGCTATCATACTGCGCTTGACGACAGTACATAGCCAATGCAACCGCCTGCCGTGGATCACACAATATGCGACCGTCAACCACATCACTTTTCAATTGCAAAAAATAATAGTTTCGGGTCACTTCATCGGAGATTAGGGTGACGCCCGAAATAACATAGTACATAATACGTAAATATAATTTCGGACTCGATGCATGCTTTTCCAATTGTCGACTAAGCGGCCGCTCCAAATCCACCCATCGCATTTCCGTGTCACTGCCTTTAACAATGTAACGCAATCCAAAGAATTCGGGCTGATTGATTGATAAACGTTGACACACGTTTTCCAAGCATTCTAAACCAGTACTTTCCGAGCTCAGCGTGCAATCAACTGTTGTTGGTGTATCTAAAACTGTTGACACAAAAAAACAATTGGACGATTCAAATTGTAGCGCGTTTGCTGTGTTTATAGTGTTTTTTGTCTTTTCTATGATCATTGTTATTTGCAGTAATAGTCATCAAGTGTATACGACGAACAAATTTAAATCGGAGCTAATTTCCAGCTGTTTCGAAGGTGATTCTGTTCAGATGAATCGCTTGAATTTCATTCATAAATTCCAAAATCACTATTCACATGCATTTTATAATATGCCATTTATAAATCAAGTGAGTCATTGCTCATTCACAAAGAACAGACAAGTTTTTTTTTTCGTTGCTTTTAATTCTGATCAAACATTCCATTGGCATTTCTCTTTACACTTTTATTCTTAAGGCTTTACATTGTCACATGCACACATTATTCACGTTGCACAGGTTAATAAATATTTGTGTATTTTATTGAAGGTAATACAAAACGACGGGCTTTCCATGCAGGTTTTTTTTGCATTTATTTTATTTGATTCCTGATGCTGTGCCGTAAAATTGGTGTAGATCGACACACATTACAATAAATCATGAGAACCTGCTGACTCGATCACTTTGCGTGGTTGGGATTTTAATTTCGTTTAACCTTGTTCATAAAACGTTAAATTCAATCTTTGTAAAAACCATTCACACTCTCACAAAACAATCAAATTAAATTGGAATTTGGAAACTTGTGTGCAACAGGTAACCTGTTACAGATGATAAAATTATAAATTATTCACATGAAAGTCGCAGTTCTCTTTTTAACTGGATATTTGCTATCGTTGATCCAAAAACTACAAAAGATTCAATTTATGGTTGATTTCTGTTCGGAAAATGTGCGAAAGAAACACAAAATCGGCTTAAAAATGGATTTGAAATTTTTTCCGGTGAAGAATAGAATAACGTCAACTAGCGCGGATTTCCGTTTTTTAACATCACGTTTTGATGAATAAACACAAAAGAAAAAGAATTGACACGCACGCGCCGTGCAAAATGTTTTGTGCTTCAGACGAGCGTCACAGATCGACTAACATTAATGGTATTCAGCGAAGCTGCGCTACCACGATCGGTTTAAAATGTGACTCTTTTTCTCCACTCTCCCACTCACACACACAAACAGTCATTCACGAATTGTGAATCACAACATGGTAAGCGCGACAAACAATCTCACTTTTTTCACTGTTTCTGTGTCGCGGTGTTCAGCTCAGGCGCGCATATGTACTTCGCAACTGCGTATGCTGATTACGGCTCCGTATGACTATATGATTAAAATCAGTTTAATGTGATTGTATTTGTGTTGATGAATGCGATTCCCATAAAACTATTCAATGCGCTCACATTCGCCATGTAAACAAATGTATATGATTAGAAGCGGTGAGCGTGTTATTTTCTTTCGCATTCAAAATCCATTGAATGTGGCTTGATTTATGTTTTCACTTCAAGTGATGGCAATATTTTCGGTATCAAGTTTTATCAAGCAGGCGAATGGGTGTATTATGTGTTTTGGTACATGAACTCTTCGCCAAACTTGACAAACCGATGCCCATTTAGATGCTAATAATACACAACCACATCAAAGATTCACGCTCATTCATACATTGAGTGAATTTACAAGTTTTAACAAAAGGTAACAAACCATGTGACATTATTGATTGGTTTTCAGTTTTAATTGTAACTTCTATATTTATCAACTCTTTTACAAAACCACATAATATAACATCATCGAACCATATCGAGTTTTGTGGAATTCATTATCGCCGATAACAGTATTATTATATTGATTTCATCAGGCCAAGTTTCATTTTCAATGGTTTCGAAAGTCAACAATCAATGCCTCGATTCGAAATTTAATCGAGCACTGTTTCATTTTTTTGTCGACGTGCTGATTAATCGAATCTATTGATGTGTGAAGAAAGAATAGATTTCGAGACATTTAATTTTTTCAATAAAATGGTTCAATAAAATGGAAAATATTTGTGAACACTTCAGTTAAATGAGCAAGATAAAGGAGAGAAAAAAAACAATGCATGGAAAAGTCAACTCTTTTCATTGCACAGTTAAATGCCTTCGGATTTATAAAATCATTGAATTGGTTGAGCCAAACGAATATTGGCAAAATGAAAATAATGCGCAGTAAATGGGGCGTTTTCGATTCGTGTGAAACGGTGATTAGGCGCTCGTTTACTTATATGCCGACGAATTCAGTTTGTTCGAAGAAAGGAGAAAAATAAAACAACACAGACTCACACACCCAAACACATAACAGCAGCTGAACATGGTTTATTAAAGCCGATAACTATGAACAGCGCTTGTTATCGATTATAAACATTGTTATTTTTTCTCGTTTCGCTGTCTTATAAACGAATCTTAACCAGTATATTACTTTGTGTGCCAATTTTAGAAGGTGCTATCATTTAATGATGTTTACACCTATCTCTTTTCAATCGGTTTTCGAGGCGAACAAATAGCGAGCGCCTGATAAATAAACGAAATGAAAATCTAACGAGCGGTTTGAGTGCGCTTAGCTAATTTCAAAATCACAAACATTGCACGTCAAACAGATGAGCTGATGATTAATTGAATTGTGAAATTGCTATCTAACCAAATGGTGTATGGTTGATGATTGCTGCTTTTCGCCATTTATTTTAATATACGTACACAATTCGAAAAAGTGAGCGCACATCAACAATTATAACTCTTGAAACATTCATATTTTGCTAGTATTTCATTTCACATTGAGTAAAGTGATGTTTCGCGATTTTCAGCAGAGCAGCTGGTAATTTGCCTTCGGATGAGACACAAGAAACAAACGCTATATAGCGATTAATGAACGCACAATTGCAACATAAAACATCACATGTTGAATCATCATTCACATTATGGCTACGTCGAACACACACAGACACACAAAACACTGGCCCAGCTTGCATTTCTTCACATTCAGTGAATCCATAGAAAAATGTATCGAATCGACAGTCGTAGAGAAACAAAATCATGTAGCTTTCGTTGTGAATTTTCAATTTTTTTGAAAAGAGAGATTGAATTGAAAGAGAAAAATCACAACAAAAGATAGAAAAATCAGGTCTTTGTGTTTTCTCCGTTGTGCCACGAATCGTGATGTTCACTTGGCCGATAAGCAACATATATTGCTTGCCGTGTATGTTCGGCCGTTTCGTGCGCTTGATTCAATGTTCCGTGTAATGTCCGAAAGGCTTTTTTTTATGAATACGTATCAAATGTACGTTTCGAGTCAACTTTCTGCACCATTAACTGGACACTGTCTGTGTTTTGTTCTCTTCTCTTCTCTCTTTTTTTTATTGCATTGTGTAAACAACAACACGAGAAAAAAAAACCGATCACGTACAACCTTGATCTTTTTGAGCTGTGCGCATGCACACGATTTCTGACCTGTACGTTGACTGTTGGTTTGGTTGAATTTCTTTTTTTTTATTGTTTATTATTTTTGTCAGATGAAGCCGAGAATTTCAAGCATCACCGAAATGAGCTTATGTGCTGCCAAGCATTTCGTACACAGAGCGATACACAACAAGAAAACTAGGTAATTGGATTAATATGTAATGGATGTGATCTTTCAGCATCAAAAAAAATTGTGTGTTTTGGATGAAATATGACGGTATCATAGTGTCGGGTTTTTTTTCTGTTGTTTACAATGGAATGCCATGAACTCGGCGTTGTTGTTATTGTTGTACTTTGGCAACAAAATGCCCATTTGCAATTGCCGATTTGATGAACTGGTTTTTTATTTCACCTGGAATCCAACGGCGAACTAACCAAAAGCATACATTGTTGCATGGCAAAAACATTCCATATTTACCATACAATTCACATATTCACACATGCCACTGATTTTTCTCAGGCTCAATTTCAGCATAAACAAACTAATTTTAGCTGTACGTTATCGTTTCGGAGATAGAAAAGAAACACATACACGCATACACACACACACACAACATAAGGAAAGATTGCGTTTTTTCGCACGGCACGATGATTGTATGAGTCATCGTGCGGCTGAGTTTTAATTCTGTTTATTTTTTTTATTTTTGGGTCTTTATTCGAAGATTTTTTAGCGCATTCGAATACAATGCTCAATAAGCGGCAGTTTCATTAAACTCAATCCAGTGTGTATGCACCTATGCACAGTGCATTGTTACCAACAGTTTCACACTTGGAATCGAGATTAAGATCCAAATGCATAAAATTGACAGAGAAAACTGAAATTGAGCAAGAGAAAATAAAACGAAATTGCACGTGCTTTATGACATCACAAACAAACGGGTGGTTTTATGGGTTGTTGACGTCATAATTTAAACTAGTCCGGTTTACGTTCAATAGATAAAGCATATACTATGTTAGAGGTATTCGTGACACACTAGCAAATGTTTCCTTTGTTATCAGGCATTCCAATTTTAGTTTAACAAGCACTTCGATCGTGACTAAGCACATGAGAATGCTGACTGCTTTCATATCATGCAATAAAAATGAAATGGGCATTTAGAATGAACTGGACAACGTTTAGTTTGCGATTGTTCGATCGAGTTTAAAAGCAACTGCGGAACCAATAAGGGAGTACAATGAACGAATATATGGCCGATTACGGCCAATCGTACCAAATAAATATATGTTCGAATAAATAGAAGCCATGGAAATAAACCGATATAAAAAAAAACAAAGTCGATTGATTTGAACGCTTCTATTATTGCTTTGGATTCACAGCACAGAAATGCTATTCCGCACTGTATTTTGTGTGAAGCATTTAAAGTGCTGACATATTTATTGACTGGATTGTTTAGCTTAGGCTAGATCAATATGTAGGAATAGCAAGTAATCTGCTTTCCTTTGCTCAAAACGAAAAAAAATGTGTCCACATTAGAGAAAAAAAACAAAGCGAATGATAGAAGTTAAGTAAAAGAACATTGCTCTCGTATACAGACCAAAAAAAATTGTAAACAATTTGCAATGGAGCATCGAGTGCTCCATAAACATTCAACAAAATCCAAAGTAGACTAAAAAAAGCACCCAAATTAAAGATTTGATGTATCGTTCTACGTGTAAACATTTGTGAGAAGTGCCATAGATGACTTGAGCTCTTATTCATTTTACGAGCATTTGTGACATTTCTGGGTTGTGGCCCGCTTTTTTGCTCGTTCTCTCTCTCTCTCCATTTCTTATTGATCGTGCGTTTTCTCCGTGTGTGTGTGTGTGTGTGTGTGTGTGTGTGTGTGTGTGTGTGTGTGTGTGTGTGTGTGTGTGTGTGTGTGTGTGTGTGTGTGTGTGTGTGTGTGTGTGTGTGTGTGTGTGTGTGTGTGTGTGTGTGTGTGTGTGTGTGTGTGTGTGTGTGTGTGTGTGTGTGTGTGTGTGTGTGTGTGTGTGTGTGTGTGTGTGTGTGTGTGTGTGTGTGTGTGTGTGTGTGTGTGTGTGTGTGTGTGTGTGTGTGTGTGTGTGTGTGTGTGTGTGTGTGTGTGTGTGTGTGTGTGTGTGTGTGTGTGTGTGTGTGTGTGTGTGTGTGTGTGTGTGTGTGTGTGTGTGTGTGTGTGTGTGTGTGTGTGTGTGTGTGTGTGTGTGTGTGTGTGTGTGTGTGTGTGTGTGTGTGTGTGTGTGTGTGTGTGTGTGTGTGTGTGTGTGTGTGTGTGTGTGTGTGTGTGTGTGTGTGTGTGTGTGTGTGTGTGTGTGTGTGTGTGTGTGTGTGTGTGTGTGTGTGTGTGTGTGTGTGTGTGTGTGTGTGTGTGTGAGTGTGTGTGTGTGTGTGTGTGTGTGTGTGTGTGTGTGTGTGAGTGTGTGTGTGTGTGTGTGTGTGTGTGTGTGTGTGTGTGTGTGTGTGTGTGTGTGTGTGTGTGTGTGTGTGTGTGTGTGTGTGTGTGTGTGTGTGTGTGTGTGTGTATGTGTGTGTGTGTGTGTGTGTGTGTGTGTGTGTGTGTGTGTATTTCAGTTTATTTGTCCCGTTCAAAAAGTTAATTGAACTCGTACACAGTCGATTTAATCTCATTAGAACGGTTTTTCGTGCACATGACTTAAGTGCTTAGGCGCACCATACAAGACGACTTAGCACGTCAACTCGCGTCAGCCTGGGAGCCATTGTTTTTATATGAGATCGGTTACAAAACTGCATATTGAATGTTATGACGAGAACACATTCTTTACATTTCAGTGTATTCACACTTGGAATACAGTTCACGCACTTGTTTCTGTTTTCTATTCATTAATATATTTATTCCATGTAATAGTCGAGAGCACGAATGGAACGGCAGCTAAAATGTGACTTACAATTATATTCTTAAGCGCATTAGCATTCGACAAATGCTAGTTATTAACTGAGAGAAAAAAACACCCATCTTATGCAAATCGAATGCATTCATAATGATTGCACGGCGACAGTTTCTAGGTCTCAATGCGTGAGCTATGCTCGCCTCCAAATACCGCACGTTCAGAATGACTGCAAACCAAATTGCATAAATGTCTCTATGGGCTGTGTGACAGCAGGTCAATCACCACTCAAGCAAACTCACAACTTGTTTTTCACTTTGCGCTATGTGATTGATGTGTTCATTTTCAATGCAACGAACTTTACAGGCCCACCAAGGGCCATTTCACGGCATGCTATTTTTTATAAACAATCAACTCTTATGCTACTGGTCATACACAAGAGAAACTACACCACCAACCAGCAACTATATCACTAAACGGTGAACGCATGGCGCAAAAAAGTTAATTTGAGAATTCATCACATCCAAAATTCATGCAGAGCTCGGTTACTCTATTACTCTGTAACACATCATGAATCAAAAAGCGTTTTGTTTCATAATGTTTGTAAATGACAACAACAAACAATATAAATGAGATATAAGTTTGCGCTTGAAACGCTGAAAAGGTCAACGCAACCGCGACCGCATAATTCACCCATATTTATTTATGGATTGTCATCTGGCGTTTAAATTTAACCATTTAACACAAATTAGACAAATCATATGCCGTTTTTTCTTTGTCATTTGTCCTTCATCATGAAACGCTTCAAGTTTCGCGGTGTAAATTTTGCGACTCAAAATAATTTGTCGCATTATTTTGTTTGTTTTGAAAAGGACCAATTTAATTCAATGTTGGATTGTGAGCAACGATCATTTTTAGTGAGCTTCAAACAATTGCTCTGTGTATACCATGATTTGATGTAAGTTATGTAAGATCTGTTGTGCCAGAGAAAAACTAAATATTTTTTTTTTCATGCTTAAAATATACATAATTGAACAGAAGATGTGAAAATAGATTTGAGCTTCCAAATAGTTACAGTATAGCTGAGACTGAATTTCTATAGGGAAAGAGCAAACAAATTGTGTGATCATTTCACGATAGTTATTTGCATCGACGTAACAAAATCGTTATTTTTCCTATGTTTTAACGGTAAAAACAATGCGAATTGTTATAAATGGATTGCATTGTCGCTTGGACAAAACAGCTGAACGTAAACATTGATTTTTGATCGTTCGAATGTAAAATGGTTCGCCAATGAATGTGAAATCGCAGCTGCATGTGGCTTAAATTTGATGTATACAATCAACAAATTGCAGTACACCTACGTGAAAGTCCATAAATTGGTTGATCAAAGAAAGCGGAATCTATCAGCTGTGTGTTTAACAGTCATGTGATCAAAATGGACTTGCGAACTTGCAAACTACGGTGAGAAAACTGTGTACCACAACAATAAACCAATTGGTTTACAAACATTATGTTTAAAACATCGAGTTTGTATCTCTGTTTTAGCAAAAGTGGAAACATTTTGATCATAAATGTTTTCTTTTGTTATTTTCAGCGTATATAAACTTGGATGTGTAAAATCAACTAAAAATGGAACAAATTCACTTCAGTAGCTTGGCAATAAATTACAGCTGAGACTAAAAAAGAAACCGAGGGGCAAATGACTACTAATACTACTAAACAAACGTCAAAAGTACCGGATAGTACTGAAACAAAATCTGCATCTACTGATGCGCAACTAGAAGGCATGCGAAACTGAATAGATAGAGAGAATCGACAGAATCGCATCTCGCACATCGGTATGTGCAGATATTGATTCAGTACTTGTCGGTACTTTTGACGTTTGTTTAGTAGTATTGGTAGTTGTTCGCCCCTTGAAAGAAACACATAGTGAATGAAAACATCTGAAAAATGGCAGTCAACACTCGAATCACGCATTGGACATCAAAATGGATGATACGCTTAAAATTTAAACAACTGTATCGAATAAAAATAGAACAAATTGAAACGTTTGTATGCAAACAAAACGTTCCATTCTTTTCTTGCGAAGTCGCTTGTAAATTGAACTTAAAATCGCTGTCTTTCAAAAATGTAGAATATCAAATGGAATTTGGTTGTGCACCATTTGCACAGAAAATTACTATTCAAAGGTTTTCTTTTATCGTGCGGATGTTTTTTTTTCTTTTTCTTCTTTTTTTGTTGCTGCTTGTTTCTGTTTCGATTTGTGTTTTGTTTCTGATTTTGTTGTTGTTGTTGTTGTTGTTGTTGCAATCAAGGAATTTATTGAAATGTGCACATTGCAAATGAATGACATATAAATATAACCATGATGTATGCAAACGAACAAAAATCTAGTTCATGGCTTTTAATATTGGGCTAAATGAAATAGTTTTTTTTTCTGTGTTCACTCTTTCATCGGCAATTATTTTACGATGGTGTGTATCAATTGCAGATTACAAGCGGTAACAACTGTGGCAAATGTAGGCGCAGATAGATGAATTCAGTGTAGAATGCATTGAGTCGCCAACGTTTAAAAAAAAAAACACACACACACACGGTACATTGCAGTCAAATTCGAAAGTCGTCATCATCAATATGCCGTGCAAAAATTCAATGTCAAAATTGAATGTGATTCAAATTTGCATGCCGATCAGATGAAAATTACAATATTCATGTGAAATATTTGTGAACTGGCAAAGAATTTCAAACAATCGAAAAATGTATACGAAGTGTGCGAAGTAGAAAAAATGTGCGATTCATATCACGTGTTTTGAAACATTCCTTTACATTTTGGCAATATTGCCAATGTAAAATACATTGAAAATGATATTCACACAAAATAAATAAAAAAAAGAGCGACTATTTTGAGAAGCCAAGTGCAAATGAGAATTAAACAAAACGTTATATCTATTAATAGGTTCAAATATTTATACAAACAAATTTCCAAATGAACCGTAACGCATTTTCTTCGGCATTTCCGCGCTATCTTCGCGTGAATACCATTATCTCGATCGTTGTCATCATTCAGGCCATTAACATTTCAATCGATTGTTGGAAGTGTTTTATTCAGATGCGATAAACAAACACCATACATTTTTGTTGCTTGAAATCGGAATTTACGACGACCGCAAAACGGAACAAATGTATTTAAAAATATTAAACGCGGTAGTAGCGTACCAATAACAACCATTTTATATGAAACATTTAATTAAACAATTGAAAATGTAAAGTGCAACAATTTCTAAAAAAAAATTGCATGTGTGTTTTATTAAAATGAATATGATTTGAGGAAAATGGCGATGCGAAATGCGTGTAGTGGGCTTGAACCGAAATTTTCAAAATCGCTCAACAATAAAACAACATGCATACATGTTTAAAAAGAAGTAATCGAACACTTCTTCGCGCTCACTTCCAAACCACATTAAACGATCGTACATGTGAATTTATGCGATGTGTACAATTTTTTTTTTTGTTTCTTCTTTGTTGTATTTTATTTTTTAAACACTCGTGTAAATAATCGCAAAATAATTTAATTATATGGTGAAACAACATGCGAATGGAAATGAAAGAATAATCAGGTAAAACAATGAACAGACAAACACGATGATTTTATGTGTATGTTATCTTTGGTGTGCCGGCACGTATAATTCGCCAATTCATGATGTGCGTGTGTTGTGTGTGTATTTGAAACCAGAGACGCACTAAAGATAAATGGAAAAAATAATAGTGAATAGAATCCGGCAATTTTCACACATTTACTGGGAATTGAGTAGCTCCGGATCTAAAAGACATATACAACTTCATCTCTTTACACTTGATGACTATTTTGATTGTTGCTTCATTTTAATAGACCATCTCTCTCTCTATCTCTTTCTCTCGCCATCATAAATCAGCAACAATAATGTTTCATTTTTTTTCATTACGAGGCAAACAATCTCTTCACTCTCGTTGGAATTTAAAAAATGCGCAAATATTTACCCAACAAATGATGAACTGATATAACGAATAAGCTCTTCGATGTGACATTATAATGTCGTGATTTTTTTAATTTAATTTTGAATGGCATTTTTTCATGTGTGTCTTTTCGTTGTTTTGGTTTATTTTTTATAGTCTTCGTTGAAATCGTTTGAATTCGATTATGGAATTCGGTGTCGGTGAAGCTTTCGTCGTCGTCGTCGTCGTCGTGGTCGTAGTCGTTGTTGCTATTACTGCTGTCAATATCTCCAAACGATCGAACTGGTGCTGGTTTCTATTTGATCTGTCTTCTCTTTCGTTCTTCTCACACTGTGCCAAGAAAAATTATACCAAGAAGATTCAACAAATATTATAATCTTGACATTTTACACACAAAAATTTATTGTAATATTTAAAGCGTGATCCAACTGAAATGAGTTAAAGAATCGGCAACTCAAATGACCATGTGTTAAACTTGTAGGTGTAATTGTAAACGGGCATTAACCACTCACTTTACATTCGAGTTTTAAATTAACACAAAAACGCTAAATCGATTTTTTTTTTGGTTTTGGTTTTGGTTTTGGAACACCGAACACATTCTAATCCAAACCAGATAAATGAAAGTTTATGATTTTGTTCAATTGCACACACTTTCCGAATACGTAATATTCTTTTGAGGAGTTTCAAAAACCAATCAAGTATATTGTAAAATACATGTATACTGAATCTCCCACTGTTACGCGATAACACAATTTGTCAACGATACAACGAACGAAAGAAATTAATGTTGATGTTGTTTTTTTTCGTTGATTCTCTTTGCGATGAAAACTGCAAATTTGTGCGAGTTAATCAAGCGAAATGGAATTCACATGTGCCTGTGCTTGGATCGGAATTCGTGTTGATTGCTTTATAGTCGTTCTAATGAAATTCATTTTCGGTTTTATCGTGAGCTCGCGCTTATAAATAACGATGTGTGTGACAGTAATGATGGCGCTGATTCATTTTTTTTTGGTGTCTACACACGACAAAATCATTATTTCTTCATCGATATTAACGTTGCAATTTCAAGCACTTTTCTTGTTTGTTATAATGTTGAGCAATAATAATAATCACTTTGAATGATGATTTCGTTGCCTTAAATTGTTCGATGCGATTTTGCACTTTATGTTTAAATTTCATTTGAATTTACATAAAAGTGTCAACACACTCAATCAACACACACGTTGACGTTTTTTTTTTCTCTCGAATAAAATAAAAATGCAAACAGACAAAGAACAAAACTCCAGTTGTAGACACGAAAAATAATATGTACGCAATACGCACTATTCACTGGGATTGTGAAGAAAACGCATCAGCCATTCTCGTTAGACCAAACCATACTAAAATGAATACGAACATCGGTCGGCCGAATTCATGGGGTGAACAGACAAATGAGCAGTCAAGCCAAACACACATCGAACTCAAAATAGACGAGCACCGAACACACAAACCGAACAACAATCAAATCGAAATAAAATGAACGGAGAGAAGATGAAGCAAAAAAAAAAACAACACACACCTGTCGCACGCTCGATGCACTCACACGAGAACATCAAGACTAATTTACCGATACACACTCTTTATTTCACCATTTCTATCGCACAATGACTCTTTCGCTCTCGTTTCAACAAATCGAGAATTTCACTCGCCGCGATTTTGTTTGTATTGCAATTCTTGATGTGGAAACGTTTCAATTTGCACGTAAAGGCTTTTAGAATTCCAAATATGTTTTTTTTTGTGTTTGTCGGAAAGCGAACGAATGTGTCGAAAATGAATAAATGTGTATGGCATTGATGCGTCGGTGTGTGTCCGTTTGGATGTGCGTATGTGTGTGTGTGTGTGTTTATGTGTATGGCTTTTTTGGTCAGCTCTCCATGGCGATCATGTTCATTGACTGTCTCTTCCTTTTGTGTGCGGCTCTGAATGCATTTTCTGTGCGTAATATTGATATCGAATGGATTTCGCCCGTACCAGTCGTTAGTCGGTGCATACAAGTATGTATTGGAATGAAATCACAACCAAACTCTACTTAAATGCAACTTGCTTCATTGTTTACCGCTGCACCTCACACACTAAACAATTTATTTTTTGTTTCTTTCGTATTCGACTGAGTAACCATTTTTCGTCTCTGTCTTACCACACTTCATTTATACACATTTTATTGCATTGTACTGGTATTTCGCTATAATTACATTGTTTATTACTGTCGCCGCATTTCTTAATGTTCTTGCTTCATTTTCTTCTCTCTTATTTTTTCACCAACGCATAAAATATTTTCCCAACCTAAGCTAATTTTTGCTCATGTTACTTAAATAAATTGATTGATTTTTTTTTTATAAAATCACAGTAAACACCAATTTTGTTCACAGTTTAATTTTTCAACAACTTTTCTGAAGTGATCGAAAGATCCACCAGAAACTAATGAAATGGTCAAATGTAATTGCCGAAAATGTGTCACATTTTTAATATATTGCAAACATTTAATCTACGTTGAAATTTAAAAAGAAAATATCAATTCATTACCATTTAGTCATACAGCCGATAATTCTACATTTTATTCAGTACACAACAATCAAACACAACACAAACAGCACGAAACTCAACCCAAAACTGAAGCCTTTTCAATTTGACGTTTCGATATTTTCTCTTTCAGCTATTCTTGATTGCTCTCTTTGCCGTTTGAGGTAAGGTGAGCATTAAACATTGAACACAGTCACAAGTGCAACACACGCAAGTGTTACACACATACATGAATCTATCTCTGTTTCAAAACTCGCCATTAGCTGTTTGTGTGAACAGTTTATCGAAAATTAAAACTTTTCTTGTTTTTTATTAATATGGATTCTAAGTTTGATTTGTTTGCCTTTTTGAAAAAAAATTAAAAATCAAATTCCATTGTCAGAAAAGAACACATCACGTTGATTTTATGTTCAATTAAATGTCTTCAACGTCAATTATACAGCCGAAAACTTACATTTATGTTCCATAGATGGCATTCCACATTCAACGTTAATCCAACTTAAATGAAATTTCATGCATGAAACCAAAATTGGAATCGAGTTTTTTTTTAAAATCACTATTTAGATGAAAATATCGTGAAGATTCTTATCTCTCTCATTTTAATGTGGCTATTACTGGATCAACACATATGCGCTTTTTAATTGAAATACGAAATCTAGATTTTTTTGTGTGTAGGAAATTCAATATGTTTATTTGATAGAATTGAGAAAATGTCACTTCAAGTTTATTCATTAAACTTTTGCAACTTGGCTGAAGCCAAGAAGTTGATTCTTAAATTATTTCGATGAACTTCGTATGTTCATCTTGTACACTCTTTTTGTTGTAATGAAAATATTGTTTGAAATATAAAAAAATTGGTGCATATTTTGGTATATGCTTTTGTTTTTCCATTGAAGTAAATGCCATCGATGAATGGTCGTTCACGGATTGTAGAATGTGCTTGAGTTGGCTCGACCTTGACCATGGCCAGCACCCGCAAGGATCGATGAACGTGATGGTCGCATTCTTCCATGCCCTGAGCCGCCACCACTAGCAGCTGTTGACGATGTTCGAATTGATTGGATTTCGGAATTGAGTGTCAATACAGAAGCCCGATGAGCGCGCTCACGAAGAGGCATGATTGGTTGTCCTTCTTCGGATTTTGCATCGCTGAATGCATGAGAGCCAGGTCCACGTAACGATTTAGTGTCCGATTCCGAATCATTATCGCGCTTCATATTGCTTGACTAAATGTGATTGATAATTAGAACTGATATTTACGAACGAAAATTTAGATTAGAATCAAGTGGCTTACCACAGACTCGTTGTCCGATTCCAATCCCGATGCGAGCGATGACATTGATCTTGGTACAGCAGAATTTTTCGGCAGATGTGTGCCTGGAATCAGTTCAACGCCCAAGTGTTCACAGAAATGATCAGCCATCAGGAAAGTCCAGCGCCGAACTCGGCTAAGGGCACAATGGCGAGTAGCATCACGGTCTTCATGATACTAAAAGCAATTTTGAAATTCTGTAAAGTTGCTGATCTTACGAATCGATTAAATTACATTTAAATTACCTGACAACTGATTCCACCCATGGTTTCATATGGATCACGTGATAAAAACACATTGGTGAAATTTTCATTTGGAATATCATCGCAACGACCTCGAGAAGCCAATTCTTTTCGCAATGCATAAAAGAGACGTGTCATTGGATAAATGTCAATTTTGACTGGTACATCGCCGCCAAATTGTTTCAAAAAACTGTTCAACACATCAATTTGACTTTCCTCGCTTGCAAATGGGTCCACATATGTGAAAACCATTGGATTACCACCATCAAAACCTACGGAATCATCTTTCATGAATTTTTGGATTTCGTAAAGAACACGACCCAAATTCGTTTCGCCGTACGCATTTGGTGGCGTTGGTAAAACATGAGTGGATTCAGAATGTGCTTTGACTGTATACGCATAACCAAGCTCGGAACGACCTATTGAAAGGATTTGAATTTAATTCATTGTATTCGAATAATCACTTTCGTTTATTCATTCTCACCCGGATTGATGAATGTATGGAACTTCTTCAGAACACCATCACGGAACGTAAACTTGATCATTGCAAGCTCAGCCGGCGCATATTTGCCATCGTTGTTTTTGTAAAAGTAGTTGCCATACATAAAATACAACGGATGTGAGAGAAAATCTGCAAGAGAAATTGATATTCGATTAGAGTAATGTTGTAACTGTAATTGATTGGAATTAGATGAAAATCTGCTTTTTGTTTGTAATCGATACTAATTTCTGTGGTTATTTTACATAATTTACGTACCTGTAAAGAGCGGAATGCGTTGAATCATCAGTCCAATACGCCGGCGCATGTTTTCATCGTCATTTTTCTTTTTTCGTTCTTCTTGTTCATAAACGGTCACTGGGACACCTTGACTGGTAAAACGGCCGCTGTTGGTGCTACAACCACCAGCACCACCGCCATTGCCTCCACCATCGCCACCAACATTTCGGCGGCTGAATCTATCACCATTCTTGGCTTTTTCTTTGTAAATAGCCTTTTCATCCTCCGTCATCATCTACATTAGAACCAAACAAACAGAATATTCAATCAATTTTACTTTAAACAACGGCAATTTTGGTTTTATTTACGTTCAAAGAACAAACTATCACGTTGGACTGTCACTGAGTCTCTGTAGAAATGAGACTTCAAATTACATAGAAACGAAGTGACAGTCCAAAAATGATATAACTTTGAAAACAACAGTTCATTGTAAAAACTCACATTCCAGGAATCCGATGCCATTTGCGAGACTTCAGGCTGAAATTGAAAAAAAACCATCATCAAAATGGCATCACACGAAAAGCTAAAAAAACGTGATTCAACTCGTAGATACAAGGTTGAAAAGCACAGCAACAAAAATACACAATGAAAAAAAAGTTCGAAAAAAATTTAATGGCGTATCGGGTATTTTGCATTCGTTGATTTAAATTCAAAAATCCTTTGCGATTAAACTTACCATGCTCAAAGTACGGCCAAGTGTTTTCTCTTGGTCTCTCTTGTAATCCATCATGTACAAAAAATATGCACCAACTTTCGGCATTTTGATTTGGTGATTGTTGGATAATTCGGCACAATAGAAACTTTATCAATTCGATTGATGCAAAGGACAATGTGAATCGCACGAGTGTCAAGTTGTGACTGTGCTGATGCTACTCAACCAAACTCACACTTTCGTTCAAGCAACAGCAATGCAACGGTATTTCTTGTTAATTTCCTTTGAAATGGTGAGGTGACACTATATAATGCTACTATTCAACTGTGTACAATAACAATATTATGCATAGAATGATTCCAAGAAAAAAGAATCGTTCGTGAACTAAGCACGTTCGGTGAGTGTATGCCGAATGTTTATTTGTCGATTTCGTTAAGCAACGAATCTAAATGATTGACCAAATTGTTTAAAACTGCTAATAAGACAAGCATGAATAGGATAAAGTTGTATGATGTTTCGATGCGAACGAAATAATAATTAATTAATTAGAATATCGTTAGATGTCGCTACGAGACGTTGTGGCGCCGAGCAATGATTTTCCCATTGGCTGCATTCTGTGCTGTTCTAGCATTTGTGATATAATCAACCTGTCAAAGACAAATGACTGTGTCAAACCAAAATACTAGTGCATTCGTCAACATTAAAAATTCCATTGTACACAAAACATATTGCATTCATTTCATGTAATTTCGAATTGCTTCAAATTTTAAAAAATTAAACTATTTTGGCAAAAATGGCAACTGATGAAAAGTTGATGGGTTCGAGGGGCCTAATGAGTCAGCAGCTCGAGGACAAGGAAATCCAAGAGATTTTAAAAAGTGGAACTGATTTACGCCAATATTCACAACAAATTGAAAAAGACTTAAAAGCAGTGGAAAATCAGTCAATTGATGAATATATCAAAGAGAGTCAAAATATTGCATGTTTACATAATCAAATTGGTGACTGTGACAACATCTTGGAACGAATGGAGTCGATGCTGACCAATTTTCAGGTAAGTTCAAAGGTCACTCAGTGTTAATTCCCTTCCGTTAATCACCATTTTTCCATCATTGTGCTTTTGGTTTCTATAGAGTATTTTGAGCAACATCAGTTCAGAGATTACAACTTTGCAAAAGAAATCGGTTTCAATGTCCGTTCAACTAACAAATCGCCAGAGTGTTCGAGCCCAATTGTCACAATTCATCGAAGACATGGCAATACCTGAAGAAATGATTAAGTGAGTTTGTTCTCTGTGCCTTAAAAACGTTTTGAAAAATCAATGTTATTTTTCTCTCTTTTATAAAAAGTGCCATAATGCAAACTCCAGTAACTGAAAAGGAATTCAATACACAACTGAGTAATCTCAATCACAAGCTCAATTTGGTCAAAGAATTACAATTTAAAGATGCCAAGTCATCCGAAGATGTAAAAGATGTGTTGGAAAAATTGAAAATTAAGGCCATGTCAAAAATTCGCCAGTATTTGCTTGAGCAAATTTACAAATTTCGCAAACCAATGACCAACTATCAAATACCACAGAATGCAATGCTAAAAAATAAATTCTTTTTTGAGTTTATTTTATGCAATGAACGTCAAGTTGGACAGGAGATATGCAATGAATATGTCGACACCATGAGTAAAATTTACTACAGCTATTTCAAGGTAGGTTTTAGATTTTGATCGAATCATGTGGAATCTCAAATGGCATAAGAAAATGTTTAAATTTTAGAGTTATTCATCACGACTGGCAACATTGAAATTCGAAGATCCAGTGACAAAAGACAATCTTATGGGAAATGAAGATATTACGACCAAGCAAAGCTTATTTTCCAAATCGACATCGTTAAGGAACAAAGGAACCACGTTCACAATTGGCAATCGTGGTGAAATTTTGAGCCAACAACTTGAAGCACCGATTTTGGTACCGCATGCACAGCAAAAAAATCAGTATGCATACGAAGCTTTGTTCCGTTCCGAACAATATGCTCTAGTGGACAACGCATGCAGAGAATATTTATTTGGCACTGAATTCTTCATCGTGCGAGGACCACAAGCACAAGATCTATTCAATCAAATTATGGGCAAAACACTGACTATATTAATTGTATGTAGAATGGTAATTTCTTCGCTGACTTCAATGTATAGCAAATTTTTTTGCGATTTCTCTTTCAGAAAAATGTCGAGACCTATATTCAAGATTGTTATGATAGCATCGCAATGTTTTTGTGCATTCAACTGATTTTGCGATTTCAAATATTGTGTCACAAACGATGTGTGCCAGCATTAGATAAGTAAGTCCAATTCATTCAAAGTAACATCAATTCAACGAATATCAACCTTTCAACCCTTTCTTATTAGATACTGGGATTCATTGCAAGCAGCCATTTGGCCGCGATTTGAGCTTATATTCCGCATGAATATCCAAAGTGTGCGCGATTGTGATCCAAATAAATTTAACAAAAGTCTTGCACCACATTACATAACTCGTCGTTATGCTGAATTTTCGGCAGCAATTGTTGGCATCTCCGAGCAATTCCCGAATGAATTGGTCAGTCGACTGTTGCTCGATCTCCAGAATGAAGTTGAATGCTTTATCATGAAAATGGCCGGCAATTTTTCGTCAAGAAAAGAGCAACTTATATTTCTGATCAACAATTATGATATGATTTTAAATGTGCTGCTAGAACATACACGAGACAATTCCAAGGAAGCAGAAACGTTTCGTCAGCATTTAACATCCCGAAGCACAGAATACGTAGAGGAGATTCTGTCACCACATTTTGGTGGTATTATGACATTTGTCAAGGATATGGAACATCAGCTGGAAAAGAATCCATCGGCCAATGTTACGTACAATGAACATCATGCATTACAATTGGTGACCAAATTCTCATCCAATTGGAAAAAAGCCATTGAAGACATCAATCGTGAAATAACCGTGTCATTTCAATCGTATGTAACCGGTTCGACACTTCTGCAATTAGCCTTAGCCAGTTTAGTGCAATATTATCATCGATTCCATAAATTATTGAATCCAAATGAACGAATGCAATTGACAAATATCCATCTCATCACAGTTGAAATTAAAAAAATTAACAAATTGTCAGGATTTACTAATTAAATGGCTTATTAATTCCGTGCATAAATTCTAGAATGGTTTAAATTCACAAAATTCCAAATAACATGTAATGTAGTTTATTTTAAATTATAATGTATATTTACATCGGCAATTGATATAAACGAAATAAAACAGTGGTTTACAAACACTTTATACAAACAAAAATGATTGCAAATCAATTCGAATAATAGATTTATGATTTCTTCTTCTTCTTTTTGTCAACATCAATGCCCATCGATCGTTGATAGTCCATAATCAATTGCTCTTGTACATCTGGTGTACATGGTGCATATCGTGCATACTCCATACTGAATTCACCTTTACCTTGTGTTTGTGAACTGAAAGGAACAAAAATCATGAGCAAACTTTACTTCGACAGCATTCTTGTTAAAATTGTTAGCCGACAAACACATACCGTAATTCAGTTGCATAGCCAAACATTTTATTCAATGGAACTTCCGCATAGGCAGTGAACCAGCCTTCTGTTTGATCTCGGTGCGTTAAAATGCCGCTACGTTTTGAGATTGAACTGAGAACAGTGCCTTGGAATTCCATTGGTGCCACACATTCTACACTCATAATTGGTTCCAAAACACGCCATTTGCCCATTTCAAAGACATCACGCATAGCTCCTTGGGCCGCCAAAAAGAAAGCATATTCACTTGAATCGACTATATGATGAGCACCGTCAACCAATTGGAAATGAACGCCGGCTATTTTATTGCCGGTAAGCAAACCTTTGTCGCACATTTCACGGAAACCACGTTGAACACCGACCACAAATTGTTTTGGGACATTGGTGCCAACCGTTAGATCGGTAAATTTGATTTGAGTATTCTCTTGTGCTGGCAATGGTTCAATTACACCAATAACACGAGCAAACTGTCCGGCACCACCGCTCTGTTTCTTATGCAAATAATTAAATTCGCAAGGTTCAATAAGTGTTTCACGGAAAGCGACCTTAGGTTTTCCCAATATCACTTCACAATTATATTCACGTTCCATTCTTTGTGCATAGATTTCCAAGTGTAGTTCACCCATGCCCGAAACAATAGATTCTTTGCTATCTGCGTCGAAAAAGTATTGGAATGTTGGATCTTCACGAGTGAATCGATCAATGGCCTTCGCAAAACGGTCACGATCTTTTAGCTCTTTTGGTGTAATTGACATGGAAACAACCGGTTCCGGCACAAACATCGATTCCATTGACAGATTTAGCAATTTCTGGTCAACAACAAAGGTGTCACCGCTCGCACAATCCACGCCAAACATGGCAAAAATATCACCAGCCTAGAAATGAATAAAAAACATAATTATTTCTGGATCTGAAATGATCGACAAAATGAATATTCTTCGACACTCACATGAACTTCTTCGACGTCTTCCATTTGATTTGAATGCAATCGCACCAGACGTGACACACGAACTCGTTTTTTAGTACGCGTATTAAAGATGCTATCTTTTTTCCTCAATGTACCTTGATAACAGCGCAAATATGTCAATTGTCCATAACGACCGGCTTCCAATTTGAATGCCAATCCAACAAATGGCTTAGATCCATCGCGCGCTGAATCGAGAGGAATTTTTTCCGTTTCAGCGCCTTCTTTTTCAATGAGTGCCACATTTGCTACTTCACCCGGATGTGGCAAGTAATCAACAACAGCATCGAGCAAAGGTTGAACTCCCTTATTTTTAAGTGCTGTACCAACCATAACTGGAGTGAATGTCCGTTTCAAGCATGTTCGGCGAATGGCTGCTTTAATATCGGGTACAGTTATTTCTTTCTCTTCCAAAAACATGTCACCGAGTATTTCGTCAGCATTTGTCAAATGTTCAATGAGCTCTTGTCGCCGATTTTGACACTCTTCCTTCATATCGGCCGGAATGTCAGCAGTTCGAATATCCAAACCGCATTCACCTTCAAAATACAAGGCTTTTTCTTCGACTAAATCAATAATTCCTTTGCAATCACTCTCCAAACCAATTGGCAATTGAATGAACGCAGTGTTGTGGCCAAGTTTTGTTCGAATTTGATGGATAACACGATGCGGATCCGCACCCAAACGATCAAGTTTATTGATGAACGCAATGCACGGTACATCATATCGCTTCATTTGACGATTCACGGTCAATGTTTGCGATTGAACACCACCAACAGCACACAACACTAGAATGGCACCGTCAAGAACACGAAGAGCTCGTTCAACTTCAACCGTAAAGTCGACATGTCCAGGCGTGTCAATTATATTAATATTGATATTCTTCCAGTCGGTGTAGGTTGCAGCCGATTGAATAGTGATACCACGCTGCCGTTCCAACTCCATTGAATCCATTGTGGCGCCGACATTGTCTTTGCCTCTAACTTCGTGCATTTGAGCAATTCGGCCGGTGTAGAAAAGAATTCGTTCGGTTAGTGTTGTTTTACCGCTGTCAATATGCGCTGAAATACCAATATTTCGGATCTTATCCAGCGACTTATATTCGGCAAATTGACTTGAATATCCCTAAAAAAATGAAATTCATTCAGAAAATTGGAAAATTCCACTGGTTTCGCAAGATAGCAGGCAAATTGCATAAGCCCAATAACATCACCATGTGATCACATAACCAAACAATAAAAAAAACTTACTCGTATCCAATTGTTCAACACACCGAATGACCGAACGCCGCATCGACGCAATGCAAAATTGATCAAAGTCATTTTGATGAGCAAAAATATTTCACGTTATTTAAACAATAGTTTTGAAATATTTGCGGTTTTTTATATCAAATTTAAGACTTTGAACATCATTCGGATGCTCAGCACACTGTAATCGAACTATGAAAGACAGCTAACTGTCAGAACAATTCCACTGACAGAAGGAGAAAGTGGCTGCATACAGTGCGACATTCAAATTGGAATACACGAGGCACAACCAAACTCACGTCCAACCAAATGTTATTATTCTAGTAAATTGGTACTTTGTACAATGAATGTTAGGTGTTTATTAATAAATTCATTCATTTTTAATTGAAATGAAATTCATGTATTTTTATTCCAAACGATGCCATGTGAAATAAGTAACAATAGAGCTGCACAGACAATTTAACTTCTTTTTTCAAGAGCTGAAACTTTGGATCAAGTGAATCTCATCGCGAAAAAATTTCAAGTGAATATGTGAATAAAAAAAAACGACCAATGTTTTTGTATTCGAATATATACAAAAATAGTGTTCGCGTGACGTGATCACAACACTTGTGAAACATATGTGTCAGAGCGTTGAGAATGTGGATGGGATGGTTGCAAGTGTGTGTTGATGTGTGAACGTATCATCCAGTGAAGCTGAAAAATTTGCGTTTGTCATATTTATTAAAATAAATATCTCGAAAGGTAGCATAATTTTTTCTTCTCGCTAAATCTCGCGAATATTTTTCAATCATTTCATTTTATTTTGCCAGTAATTTTTATCAATTTATTTAGTCACATAATCGAATGAGAAATAGTTGTTGCTTTCGATTGAAAGTATATTTTTTTTTGTGAGAGAGATCGTGCCAGCGCAAAAATATTTTCTAGTTATTTCGTTTGTACAGAGCAAAAAAAAAAGTGAATTGCGTTTAATGTGCGTCTTTCCTTGTAATTGCTTAATTGATTGAAAGCAACTTAAAAAGTGGATTGAAGCGATAAATCAGCATGCAGACTGTCTAATTATGTTGTGTATTTTTGTTTGCGTTTCTACGTTAGAGTTATTTAAAAGTTCTTCTACTGTTTTTTGTTTCACTCGCACGAATCTATTGCTTTCTAAAGAATAATTTGGTGTTAAAATGACGGAACTTCCGAAAATGTGATATATCGTCATGTATTTTCTTTTCTACGGTGTTACATGTTCAATATTTATGACGTATCGATTTTGTTGGCTAGCTCATTTGCTCGTTCTTCACACTTCTTATACTTTGCTTTCATATATATGCATTTGTATGGAATCTCAGTGTGACACTCTTTTTTTTCACTGTGGAAAAGTCAAGTGCAAACTCCAACTCACATGTTTTCATTTCGTGTTTGCGGGAAATTTCCGCGTTCAGTACAACAATTTGAAACTAGTTTTGATGTCATCTTTTTTTTCTCGAGTGCTCTGAACTGTATATTCTGTTTAACTTTCTTTTAGTTTTATTTTGAATTGGAAGAATAGGGATAATTAATGGCAAATTCCAAATTAAATAAATTGTTTCGACGATTTGAAGTTTCAAGCATACTAAAACTAATGAGTTTCGTTCATTCTAGGGGGAGGTGCAGACACTCAAACGCGAATTCCATCACAAAACAAACGAACGACCTAAGCAATACATTGTTTTTTTTTCAACCATCACATCGTATGCATTACAATCAAACGAATAGAACGAGAAGACTGATTTTTTTAAATTGAAGCACGGAAGTTAGTGTGTACAGCTAAGTGATCTAGTGCGATATAGCAGCTGATAGAAGCTCATTGTTTTATTTTGTACAAACAATTTTGTTGAGTTAAAAGCAAAAAAATGTCGCAAGTAAGCCGCTCATCGAAGAATTTGGAGGCACCGCGACCATTGAAATCAAGCAATGCCAATCGACAAACACATCTTACAACACCTGCATACGAATTGCAAACGAGTGCGTATTTGTTTTGTTAATTAGTTTGCATAGAAGTGTGCCTTTTTTTTATTGTGTTTTCAACAGGGATTACTATGGGCTGAAAATAGCAGAAAATAGATAGTCACACTGAATCTTGTCGAGCCACAAATCTTAAGATGTTTGTCAAAGATTTTAAGATGTTTGTCGAAGATTTAGTGTGACTATCAATGGAATCCATTGTTTTATTTGGAAAATATCTGCTATTTTCAGTCGAAGTTTTTGCAATATCAGCTATTTTCAGCTGCTATTTTCAGATAGGCTGCTATTGTCAGCCCATAGTAATCCCTGGTTTTCAATGTAATTTTTGTTTCAAATCAATTACAGTCGAGGAACTAATAACATTAGTGGAAAATGTTGCCCATTCTGTTTCCATCGGTCAGTGCAATCCCGACAGTATGGCGCTGTTGTTATCGAATTTGCGTGTTCTTGGCCCACAATTGGAAGAGTATTCAAAATCAACATTGGACCAAGGTACGATTAACATCCACTTGGAACTCAGTTTTTGTCTCGTGCGATGTCAATTTGTGTTTGATCAAATGTGTTATTTCTGTATTGAAAGGATTAATTTGAATATTCATGATACGTTGTTTTTTTATTCGTAGCATACGTTAAATTCCGCAATGCATCACAAGACGAGCGTTTAAGCATTATAACACGCATGAATTTGTTGGAATTGATTGAGTTGCGTGCCAAAAATTGGCATGTGTCAGACGGTCTCAACACATACTATAAGCACAAGGTGTCAGATGTGCAGGTCAGTAACTGAGGTGTTATCTCGATCGGATGCATCATGCAGCTCAATCTAATTTGAAATGTTTTATATTTTAAACTGAACAGCCGGAAAGCATCATTTCAGCACCTATGTTGCAAGACATTTCAATGTTAGACACCTCCCCCTCGTCTACATTGGCACCAAACATTTTGAACCCGGGCGAAGTGATTCGAACATCTGGTAAATTTGGAAAACCAACCAAAATTCCTGGCAAAAATTACTCCAAGGATGAAGTGGTCATTCGAAATGCTGACTCTGGAAAAGGTGAGCAATACCATTTTGTATTGTGTTTGGGTATATTCATTTGTTTCATTTCACACAAGTGAAAGTGATTGTGTCATTGAAACTATATTGTGCATTTATTCAAAAAAAAAAATGAATTTGGGACTTACAGAGAGAAAAATATTGTGCATTTAAAACAAGACAAGTGTAAAAATGGTTCATTGAAATATAAATATTGACCGTGTTTTTCTCATTCTATTTGTTGTTTGTCGTCCGCTCATAATACAAAAGTGATGGGCATAAAAGGTAGACGCGTCCACATGATCGAAGAATTAAGTGAAACGATTATTTCTTTTCAAAGAGGTAAAACTAAAACGAAAAGAATCTAACCAATGACCAACAATTAACCGAATTTTTTCCCCCTTAATTGCCGTTTTAAATTCTATAATTTTTTGTTGTTTTATTTTGTTGTTCGGAATGCGCCTGTTCGAAACTAAACGACTAAGTTTTTTTCTTCCTTTAATTTCTGCTTGTATACTTTGATAAACATTAATTTCGTATCTAAACCAACGCTAGATGCTATTTATCAAACCATTTTTATTTACCGTTAAACCCGTATATTGCATTTGTCATCGCTGTAACACAGCACCAATAACACAATGGTGTCATTGTTTGTTGGTTCATGTTATAATCATGTTTCTATGTGCATTAGTATTAGTTAGCATCTAAAACGAATCTCACCACATTTATACATCCAATCGAACCATAACTTGAACAATTCATCAATCGAACGCATATATCAAAACGACCAGTGAATTGTTAAAGCACATTGCAATCATTTTGGTTGAGACAAATAATAAGTGTTATTTTTTGTGTGTTGAAATTTGACATTTCCAATTTATTGAATATAATCGATAATTATTTAACATACAACGAATAAACATTGAAAACCGTAAAATGACAGCTTATAGAAGTGCCATTGAGCTTCCAACTTTGGAAAGTTTTTATGGTATGACTCAATATCATTTTGTTGTGATTTCAATTTTTTTTTTTTTGATTGCCATCGTATGTTTTCCAGTCGTTCAGTCATTTGTTTTCCCCATTGTTTTGTGCATGAAAACATATCATTTGCATTGCTAATTTGAAATTTCATTATCCTAACCTCAATTTTCACAATCCCAATCGAATTGATTTTAATCGTAATTCTTTCTCCATAAAATAAAATGCAGTTAACCCAGGTGCAAAGGAGCGATTGGTTCAAATAACCGGTCCAAATGAAGAGAAAATTACGTAAGTTTAAATCAAATGCATTTATGCTCATTATTCCAATTGGAAGTGGCTATTTGTCTATTTACAATTTTGTCATATTTTCAGTTACGCAAAACATTTGATCGAAGACACTATTCGCCGTAATGCGTCACCGGTGCGTTTGGATGAAACAGCCGGTGTTGTTGGTGCTGGTTCATGCAGTTCATTGACATCGTCAAATTCGGACGAAACACAAGCACGTATCAATCGCAATTCAGCAACGTTAAATCAAATGTCTTACGGTCCAATGGCTGGTAATCATAAAATGCGCGGTCCACCCGGCAATATTCTGTTGCACAGCCTCTCCACCAACGATGCATCACTTGGCGAGTACAAATTCACGGTGAATATTGGTCAACAAAGCATCAAAATAACTGGCGACTCTCTCGATTTGGTTCGAGTAAGTTCAATTTACTTGTTTGTTATCATGTCATTGTCACTTTTCATCACTATTGTCCAATGATCTAATCAAATGTTTTACATTTATAGATTTCCAAGCTGGTTCTGGATGAATACTTTGCAAGCAGTGAATTTGTGTCGGGCGTTGAAGCGGGTGCCGAATTTGGATTAATGAATTCATCATCAACAGCATCCGTTACAACGCCAACCTCGGCCATTCCGCTGTCGCATCAATTGAATTCAACTTCACCGTTTGTTGACAGCGGTGTCGATTTGAATGTTATGAGTCAATTCAGTGCTTGTCAAGCAAGTATTGATGAAGATGAAGTGTTCGCCGTTGAAAAGAACGGTATGTCAAATTGGTTGCGATTCCATTTGATCACATTCCTTGTTTTTTCGAGAATCTTTCATTCTCATTTCACTTACAGATGCCACACTAAGCAGTATGGACTCATCAAAATCATCAGCCGTCCCAACAAATGGATTGACACGATCACGTCGCAGTCATTTTTCGCTTGCCGACACCAAACAGGAATCGTTCAAGGAAAATGCCATCAAAAAGAAATCCGACGTTCACATTTCATATGAAATTGATCGCTTGAAATTGATGGCCAAATTTCATCATTCGCGCCAATTTCCACACGATTGGAATAAAATCTGCGAACTCTATCCAAACATCGTCCGCAATAAGGTACGTGACACTGATGACAAGAACAACAACGATTTGCATCAGACTTCTGTCACCAATAACAATCATAACAAGTTTCATGCAAAGTCTAACCATTCAAGCTCCGTTAACAATGCTGGCAAACGAAGTGTCTCATTGAGCCACTAGATTGCATTTTCTTCAGCTATTGTCTAAAAAAAACAAACATTGTCTTGTAAAACACGATTTTAAAACACTATTTCCTAAATTCAATCGAAAATTCATTCCAAAAACAACGACTTCCAAAAAACGAAGCATCGTAAAACGAAACAAGCAAATGTTCATGTATTTTGATGAGAGACTAACACGAACCATAAAATAAAACCTGTCAACACATTCTAACACGAAATGCTCGAATTTGGTAAAATGAACGCTTAAAATGCAATCAAGTGAAATCAAATCAAACAAAATGGTTTTCTTTTTCAACGATTTGAATTAATAGACGGGAGTTTCACTCTGTGCAATTGAGTGCACAGAAAAATGAGTCTCTGATTCATAGATGATATAGAGAAAATAAAACCAATTAAAAATGTAGTTCTCGATAAAATCTGTGCTTGAGTCTCAGTTGAAATTTTTGATAGCCTTTCTATTAATTTATTGCATTCAATCAAATAGTATTTTATATATTTAAAAAAAAAACAAAGTCATTGCAAATTAAACAATTCGAGTTGAGTATTTCATCAAAATGTTCTTTACTCCCGAATTTTCTTAAGAACTGTGATAAAATTTGAACCAATTTCTGATAAACAAAAGTTTTGGCCTTTATTGAAAAAAAAAATGGAAACATTTTATTATTTTTGAAAAAAAAACACTCAAAATTTTTTACGAACTATTAACGAATTCAATCCAAAATCTAAAACACGTGTGTATAATCAAATTGAAATTATTAAAAATTGATATTTTTGTTAGCTATTTAAATAACCTAAATCAGAGTATTAATTACCAAATCGTTTTCCTTATTTATTTTATTTGTGTTAATTTATCTGTGGATCGAATAAAATTACCGCTGAAAGTGCTTAGTACTTTAGGCTCGGTTCATATTTTCATTTTTCTCTTAATTTATTCCTAAATTCTCGAAATGAAACAAATCTAAAAAAACAACCAACCAAGTCTAACCAAAAAAAAAATATTTATTTAGATTTTTTTGCATCATTTCTACAAATATACACATCACTAACTTGATATCATTGTAATTAATAACAAAAAATCGAAAAAAATGAAAATGAAAATGCAAATAAAAATCACCCAAAATGGTTTTAAATCAACAAACGAATACTAATGCTTGTGTTTTGCTTTACCGGTTTTTATCTCTGTCATTGCCTTTTAACCAAATAATCTTTATTAGTCCTGCTTTGGTAAGTATGAAATTAATTCGGAATGCTGCAACTATTTGCAAAATTCTGCTGTTACCTCTGTTTGCATCCGATTCATCTGAGCCTCTCTGTATTGCAACAAACAATTGAATAACATTTACATTTTATGTGCTATTGTCAAAATGCAAATCTCTTTCCAGAATCCTGAAGATGAATTGAATTTCTTTGATCCTGATGCTAGTTTGCAAACGTACGAAAGTTCACCAAAACAAAATTCACCATTGCTAGAAGACAAACACACACAACCCCTGTCCGATAGCGATTGATCGTTTGGCATTTATCTCTTTGTCAAATTACAAATTGGAAATTTAATGTTTAATTGAAACCAAATTTGGACAAAAAATCTTAAAACATAGTGAAAAGGGGAATTCTGTGGATTTTTTTTATAACGTAAAATAATATGCAAACATTTGGAGTATTGTATATTTTGTAAAAAAAAAAAACAAAAACAAAATGCTCATCAAAAACAACCACTTCTAGTCTAATTCAGTAATTTATTTTTGTACGAAAATACATAAGCCGCTCAAAAGAATAAACAATGAACAAAAAATTTCTACAAAAAAACAAATGTGCACATGAAAAATTTTGAGATTAAATTATATTATTGTCAATTAACACATAATCTGAAGCGAAAAATTAAAGCTGAACCTTAATATTTTGACATGCGATGTTTGATTTATCAAATGTAACAAATTAATTATTTCTTTCCATTTTTATCTAGATCTGGTTGTTCAAAAGGTTTTTTGGTATTTGAATTTCTTTATTCGAGTTTATTTTATCTGTTCGTTTGTTCAGTTGAGTTTATCGTAGTAATTGATTTGAAAATCTCTGACCGCCTCCATACACACACTGCTTTGGGGTAAAAAAAAGCTCAGTTCAACTTCAAACAGCAAAGGCTGACACTTTGGTATCTTCAAATGGAAGAGTTTCGATGCTTGATACTAACAACGGACTATTTAAAAATGGCTCAATTGGCACGGATGGTTGTCTCAAATAAGTTAAAGGCCGGTCAATTTCGGGAAGTCCAATATCTGACCATAAAGATCGACCGACCATTTTGTCACCAAATGAACGAATAAGCGGTGGAGCTTGAGTCGGTTCGAGTGTTTCTTTAGATGATTCCAATGGAGCCTCTGTTGATTTTTGATGATTCGTGTATCTTAATTCAAATTGTTCACGATCAGATTTGATTTTGAGAACACCATCAAAAAATTCGGATTGTACAATATTATCATCCGTGAAGTGATGTGGTACACCTGGTGGTCGTGTTGTTGCAGGAATACGAACTAAACCTGGAGTAGTTGGTGGAGAAATTGGTGACTCAGTCACAGCCGGTGGTGCAATCGTACTTGCAACACTATTTGATGACTCATTTAAGCCGAGCAACGATTGCCAAAACTGATCAACATGTGGAAAAATCGGTATTTGAATGGTTTCTGCTGGTTTTAGAGATGTAAATAAATTGGATGGATTTGTTAAAAGCAATTGAAATTGCTTATTGTTGTAAATGTTTTGTGGAATAACTTTTGTAATCGCTAAGTGTGGCAATTCTGCGGATTGGGTTGATAACCTCACCACGGCCAACATGAGCAGCTATTTTCCGAAAAAAAAAATGAACAGGAAAATGATTTTATAAAATGTTTCAAAATGTAATCACATTGTTTGACAAATTTACCAAATGCAACTGCATTTTTGTTCGTTCTCTTCGCCAACTGAACCACTCACATCAACAGTCCGATTAAAATTGATTTATTTTGTGCGTAAATGCACCGTTATTTATGGACGTTCTTTTGTGCTACGTGATGTGACAAACTGGTTTAATTCAATATTCAACAGTCATTTTCAACAAAAACCACATTGTTGTTGTGTTTCAGGTTTAAGTGTAAAATTGTTGAACTGATTTTGACAATTTCTAATTATTCAAACTGGTTCATAGTTTACCAATGAATTTATAGTATTATTTGCAAGCAAGGTGAAAACTATTTGTTGCGATGCAATCCCAGACTCTATTCACCAGGAAATGTTAACATTAATCAAGTTGCGATATTTTGGGAAATCAGTCAAAAGATACCGTTGCAATCGACTGGTGCTAAATGCTTGCTGTTACCTTCAAGCGAGCTAAAATCGTATTTCACTAAATATAAATTATTCATTATCTACCTCCATTGACATCAATTTCAATCAAAAGAATTTAGACAACATAATTAAATGGGTGAAAATGATTTTAAATTCACTCCATAGATTTCGTTTCAACATCATTAGCGTGAAATTGATTTCATATTTTTCGTATTGATTATTTTATGCACGTGCATATTTTTACCATTCATGTTGGTAATACAAGATCAAAAGGTAAGCAATTATCTCTGATGAACAAAATTGTTATACCCTTTACCGTATCGACTTATTTGTTTTCGCAAAATTTTGATTTGAACGTTCACAACTGTGCGAAGTTTGTTTGTTTGTTTTCGAACCGCCCGAACCGAGAAAAGAAAAACAAATTGATGGGACTATTTATTCGTAAAACCGAAGACAGAATGGCTGGCAGTTCCACATTTTATGTCTGCTTCTCTTTTCATTCGCCTAGCGCACAGTCACTCGGAAAATATTTTTATTCCTTTGATTTCATCGAAACCGAAAAGAATTTATCATCTGAAATTCTACATCTACCTTTTATTTGATCCTTAATAAAAGTTTATGGGTGAGATTTTTTTTAAATCTCAAAATTCGTCGAAAATATATTTTTTTTTTGTATTTGTGTTGTGCGATAAAGTTCACGGAAACGAAGTCATAAATGTTGAGTGTTTCACTAATGTGTCCCAATGTAAAATTTAAATTGTGTCTCAAAACATAGAAAACTTTATAGCAGGCAGCAGGCAGGAGGACAATACGCTTGAAAATTTATCTTTCATCAATATTTACTGTTAACACTTTGTGATTCATATGTACGCTGTGTGCCCAAATTTTCCAACCATCATATATAATTTAATTACGCTTTAATACACGCACTCGGGTTTCGAAGTTTTCACGCTGCAGTGTGAAAAAAGGCGAGCGACCAATGACGTCAATACGAATTTCTGTTTCAAGCTGTGAGTGTAGCAAATGCGGCTAATGAAATGATTTAAAATCAAACTGAAAAAAATAGAAGATCTTGTGTAAAATGTAACGCATCCCGCATGAGATTAGGATTCTTTGGTAACTTTTCGGTTCGTTCATTTTCGGGGTCTTTGATGCTGATTGCTATGACAACGTATCATCTTTTTGACTCTCTTACAGGATGAATGGTGGAATGAGTATATACAATTTTCTTTTCTCTCGGTCGCAGCGAAAGGAGGCGAGGCTCAGAGAGATCAATTCCAAACATTCGTCTTCGGCGAGTCATGATGGAAATCAATATTTTGCTGAAAATAGAATTGAAATTCAACATTATCTTAATGTAACTGTTTTCGGTCTAATGAATTTATTCATCACGCCTTGAGATTCTTGAGTGTTGAACCGTTCGTATTTCTCTCTCACTCTCTCTTGGGTATATTTATCCGTGTGTTTTTTTGCAAGAATCATTTTTTGGCCGAAATTCAAGCGTGTTTGATGGCAATTTGGCTTGATTTTCCATTCTGACGTCATGAAAAAATGTGAATGCTATGTGTAAATAATAACGACGTTGTTCATTAAGTTAATTCCATGTTGAACAACAACCTATGTGCCAATTGACTATGGGCACAGGACAGATACCAGATATGCAAATTATTGCGTCGCCGTTTGGCTAAACTTAATTCCCAGCGTGAACGAATGTTAGACCAAAGGTCCACGTTGAAAGTGTTGTTGTTTTGTTTTTCAATCCATGCGCCACTTGATGTGCGCCAAGCAGTCAAAATATTTAAACAAAAGCGACAGTGATGAATATGCTTACGATTCATATGCTTTTTAATTTATACTCACTACACATGTGTAGATTGTCAATTTTGTATTTCATTTTGCCGTCACAGTTTCAACCGCAGCAATGTGGCATATCGCACGCATGGCACACGAGAGCCTACGTCACAATACACATTGTTGCTATTTTTTGTTTCGTCGTCCCGTTTCACTATATGGTGAAACGTTTGTTTTTATTTACTTCCCGTTTGTTCATCAATTTTGAATTCACTGACTTTCAATCACAGACCATATCAACATCAATCAATACACGTGCCAACAAAAAACGTTTTCGTGTGAAAACGCAATTGCGCAATAATTATGTGTCGGTACATCACAGGAATATCAGCACGTCAAGATGTCGATTTTCGTTCGCACAATATCATCGAACATATCTGTGAACATGCAAATGTTGAATCAACTGTTCACTAAATAAACAATTTTGAAATGCACCTCAAAATGATCGTATGCAAGTCAACATTCACTGAACCATTCATAATAATTCAACAACATTTGCTCTCACATCTCAAAAACTCGCTCAACATTAATGTGAATTTCATGTTTCATTCATAAAAGATTCTTTTTATGGCAAATATTTGGAATAAATGTAAAAGCCGCAGGTACAATTCTCCAAAGCATTATAATATATATTTAAAAATAGATTTCTATTTTTGCTGGAATCAAGAGATGAAAATATATTCAGAGAATTTTCTTTTTATTCGGAGCAAAGAGGAAGAAGAAGATGAAGAAAAAAAAAACACTTTTTCAGAGTTCAGAGCACTTGAAATTGCCCCCATTCTTTATTTAGCAAATAATGTTCAGTTCAAGCAGTTTTATTGATTCATTGGAAAAAAGCCTAACCAAATAGTTTATATTTGACCGTTGCACGAACAAAACTAAACAAAATTATTCAGCACAATTCGAATCGGTTTGGATAAATATTTTAAAATTAGATATTCTGGCCCAAATACACAGTGAACGAACATTATGTTTGTACAGATACAATATTATGCAGGTGCCGATGTTTATTAAGAGTTGCTGGAAAATGGCAACCGCCCTAAGCTTCAGTATTTCCGTTGATTTAAGTCCTATTCATTTCCCGAGAAGGCGAACATCCATTTCAATTGACTTTATTTTTTTTTGCGAAATCCACTCAAATTCAACCAGAAATAGATTCATTTTTCAAATACATGTTTATCCAATTGCACAAATTAAATTCAGTGAAAAATCGCAATTAAGACATCACTTCAAATGATGATTTTGTCGATCAATTATTGCATATTATTAGATACAGTATTAAAAACACGAGCAAATGATGAAACAAATTTAAACGATTGATTTGCATGAACGGCATTAAGCATAAACAACCGTTTTTTTTTTCTCATTTGGATGGGGGGATTTTCCACAATTAATTTGCGCTAACCTGACAATTCAAACGGCAACAATAAAATTATTCGCTTATAGAACTAACACAAATCGTTGTCGGAAAAACACAAATAACACAAATGACACGATTCAAACACTGGCCAACCATTTTCCGTGAACACTTGTTCGCCGAATGCATATATCATGTTTCGTGTTGTTTGTCAATCGTTAAAATGAAACGCGAGCTCACAAATGACGTTGCAAATTCATTTCAAATTAAAACAGCCAATGGATATTATTTTTAATGTCGTCGTTTATTTGTGACTAAATCAAATCGTGCACCCAAGATCACCCATACAACTCGAACGGTAAACAGCAAACAGCATACGTGTACGGTATTAGTGAAGGATTTTCAGCTAATTCAATCAGTCGAATATCACTCATCGTAAGCCATTTGTAGACATCAACACATCGAAATGTTTTTTTTCGCGCTTAACACGCAAATTGGTAAACAAATTTTAAATTCAAAATAATAGCTTTAGCTGTGACGTTTTTATCATCGAAACCCGTTTCACATCATACTTTCACATCTTTTTATTGGATAATTTGTTTGTTCTAAACTACAAATTTGTTTTGGCTACAATAATATGCCACTGACAATAAATTTCATATCAAAAACATATTTTTTCTTTTAAATCGAATCTGTTTCTTAGGGGTTTTCGTTTTTGTTGTGAAAGTGAACAAAATTGTAACAATAAAAGTCCATAAAAAAGGGAACTGAAAATGTATTTTACTGAATGGACGTGGGCACAAATCAAAGCTCAAATAATAGTCTGTTCAATTTGATAGACGGCTGTTCCGTTCTGCTTGTCGAGAACAAGAAGAAAGAAAAAACCGATATTCGAGAATTTTTAAAGTTGTATCGAAATGACTGGAGGAATGGCTGAAGCGTCAGCACTTTTTGTCCAAAATTCCATTCGAAAATACCATTTTTATCTACGATCGCAGGACAAGCACTTCAATTGCACCGATTTCATGTGGGTTTTAAGTCAACCGTTCTTATTTATTATTTGTATTAAAATGTTTTTACAGATTCGTTGATCCGCAGAAAGCTCTGCATTTCGAAAATACCATTTGATATTTTTTTTATGGATGTTGAGTGGTTACTTTTACAGATTGCTTTCAATGAAATAGCGGTTTGTTGAATTTATATACAATTTTCATCAGTGGCATTGCTCGATATCGGGGAGGATTTTGATTCGATAAGAAAAGGATAAATGTAAAAACATTGCGATATTCATGTTTCAGGGGAGTGACAGTTGAATGAAAATCTGACTCTCTAACTGGTTACGAAGAAGAGAAAAGTTTCCAAAGCTGCCCGAAACCACCAACCAATGATTTCAATCAAACGTTCAAAACCAAATCACCTGAAATCGCATAATCACAAAAAGCATTAAAATCTGCGTTTAATGTTTACCAGTTTATGATGATGAGCAATTTCAAAAAACGTCACCTAATTTATCTCATTGAAGTTAAATAAAATTATAAGTTTTCAACAAAACTAGTTCATTTCACAAAAAACCCAAGAGAATGAATTCAGTGGAACTTTCTATACAAATTTGTGTTCATGTTTATTATTATCGAGAAGAATATGCGAGCAAAAAAAAAGTATTCCATTAATCTCATTTAATACTGAATTCAAAGTAAATGTTGACGTGCCATTTATAGAGTAGAAATTCGAAGAAGTGCCAAAAAAATGAATGATTTTTTTTTTCTTGTAACAATCGATTAAATTTCCGTCGAAAAATTGGAAGCAACCGCCTTTGAGAAATTTTTTTGTTATGTACGAGCAAAGCCACAAAAATACCCAAATAATTTGCATATTGATTAACTTTGGTCTGTGTGTGCGCTGTGAACAATGAACAGTGAACACACACACACACCACACATCCGAACAACAATCCGTGTATGCTTCTAACTTGAAAATTGGCTGGAAAATGTAATTTATTTTTTGACTTTTGCGAGACATCTAAATTTGTGATCTTTTCGCTCAATTTTCAAAACAAATGACTTGTATATCATTTGTACGGATGGAGAGCAGAGCCATTGAAAGTTTGCAGCCAATGTGAAATCGGTACGAGGTAGGTCGTGGCTGTGATTTGAATGAGCTAACCAGAGAGTTAAATAAAAAGTTTTTACTGATGCCATCAAAACTGGGACAAATTGGAATGGTAAATGTTGGCGTACCTATTGGCGTGTGTGCGGCATTTGTAATAGCTAAACCAAAGTAAATCCATTTACACTTTATATGTGGCACAAATCTAGCAAATGAAATGGATTGGAGACGAAATTGTGTGGATGTGAATATGTTCATGAAGACACAGTTGGAAGTTGGTATATCAGTGTAACTGATGTAACTGTTGAAAACAATTGTGGCAAAAAGAATATCGATTGGGGTTAACCTTTTGCATGTAAAGTTCAGCATGGATGAATGTTACATGTCGCGTACAATACAAGCCATTCAACAATGACGTCATTAAGTTTGCTTTAATGTGTTCACATGCACTTCATACACTCTCTCTCTCTCTCTCTCTCTCTCTCTCTCTCACACACACACACACAAACACATGTATCGCATTTTGCCGCCGTTTTATTGTAACCGAAATAGACAAAAGGATGTAAATAATAGATATAGCATGCGATGTATGTGCGAATAAAAACGTACACAAAATGGTTCAAAAAAGACACGCCAACACGCATGGTAATCGATATTTTGCACATACATTGCCTAACAGGCTGTGCATTTAAATACCCATCATTGTCATACACATGCTGTGACATGGGAAAGATGAGCAGCCAATGTACCTGATGGCAAACACATCACACTCGAAACATGGTAAACTTCGTCATCTGATTGAAAATAAATGTTTTGTTGCAAATTGATAAAAGAAAAAGTTACTTGAAATGCATGAGTGAGCATTGAAGAATGAAAATGATAACATTTCTTGTCGCCTCTCATTCGAAGACGGAGTTATCATGGATTCGGAACCAGAGACAATGTTTTTCTTCGTAAATATTGCTGTTTTGAAATGCTCTGTTTGTTGCCACAATTTTGTGCGAGAAAAAAAAACAGGCTTGGATTGTAAGATAAGAGGAAGTGGAAATAGAGCACATCGAAGATCCAGGACACACTTGAGCTTTCAAAAAGAAAAACGAAAACGAAAATAACTGATTTCAAGCTCAATTTTTCAAATGTATAAATTCAACGACAGATTGTACCAAGGATTGTACTCAAATATGAGATCGATTCTACTTCGAAGCCTTCATGTCATCTTAAATAAATGATGGCTTATAAATCACATCAAATTGAATTTACTTTAAATGATAAATGCGATAGATTTTTGTGTGTAGGTCAGTCACGATTGGTTCAGTGTGAAGTGTCAACATTTATTCACATCTAAATGCTGTTCGCAATTGTAAAAATGGAAAATGACTTTGGTTTGGTGTTTTAATTGGTAAAGTGCAGTGGTGCAGGAGTGCATCACGGGCTTAGAATAAACACATTTTGTACAAGCCTTGACCGACTTGAAGGGCTTTGTACGCTGTTCATTTGTACTTAGGGAATATCATTCGCTTTCAATCAGTATCGATTGTACGTTGACTTGGATTGTTTGTTACGATTGCCGATTGTTCTTTTTTTTTGTTGTTGTCTCTGTTTGAATTTTTATTTTGCATAACTATGAGAAAGTGTGAGATAGAGATAGAAAGAATGAAAAAGATGATTGATTCAACGACTTTGACTCGCTTTGACTTGAGCAAAAAAATATATATATTAGTCTTGCCGTCGGGAGCGTGTGACTCGAACGTGTGGGTTGGCGTTCATATTTATAGAAGAATCATAAAGCGTGCGGTAGTCAACTCAAACACGACACATACTCACATGCGGCGCAATAAGTCCGAGAGTTGTACCGACCATCGATCAGTGTGAGAAAAAAAAAATCCAACGGAAAATTCAGCAAAATAGAGAGATGGAAAATCGACGGTGCTGTGCTGGCGTATGTATTACAGCTACGGTCGCTTCGGCTAAATTCGGCGATGTCGATGCGGTGTTCGGATGCATGGAGAAAAACTCTATAAATATAAGAAGCGTGGAAAAGCCGTGAATCTGATACATTTGATGTTCAGCTGTTGAGCGTGAAAATGCTTACCGTTTTCTGTGCGTAGAGTCGAGTATTTGTCGTAAAGCGTTAGTGATTTGAGAAGAAAAAAGTGGACGTGTTCAACAAGCGAAGAAAACCGTTTTTGAAATTCAAAGTATTAGTATCAAAGCTGTTGCTCCAGAAAGCGAACGCCAAACATCCAATACGGATAACAAACTGACAAAAATTATTGATTGTAGGCTCCGAAGTAGAAGGGCATCCATAAATAAATCAGTGAATTGAGAAAAAAAACAAACAAAACAAAATAAAAACATCTTCATATTTTCCGTCTCAAAATTAATTCGATATTTTTTTGCACAATTTGCTAAAAAAGTGATGATAACATCGGACCCATCTAAAAATAAGCTAACTGTTTAAATATCAACGGATTTTCAATTTTGGCGGCGTGCGTACAGTTTTTCGGTTGAAATGAATCAAGTGGACAGTGTATGTTCGAACTGAAGACGTCAACGATAGCACTTCCAATAGTTATGCGGACAATTTAAACAAAAACAGCCTTTAAAATGTAAACGAATCGCTTTTATTTGCAACAACTGAATGTAACAACAACAGTTTATGAGAGAGAAATTCGAATAAACAAAACAGAAAAAAATTGCCTGGCGCCCAAATTTAGTCGTGTGAAACGCAACCATTTCAACAACCGATCAACAAAAAGAAGCAAATACACCAAGGAATGGCCAAATGTTCTAAAAGCAGGTGGAATATTGAACGAGAACTGAGAGAAACATTGACGACAGAACGATTGAACGCAAACTAAACAAAACAATTTGATTTTGTTTACAAAGAAAAAGAAACGATCGACATTTCTATTGTTAGCACGCGTGGATTGAATTTGAAGCGACCAAACAAAAAGAAATTGAACAACAACGCGCGTTTACATAAAACTCAATTATAATTTTCAAGTCAAGAGAAACCGCACGCATACTGAACAATTTGTTCACAATCTAATTGAGTTCAAATATCCTTCGATAGATATTTTTAGCAGGCACAATTAATTTCTTATAGAAATTTACTGCTTTTACGATTCAATCAAAAATTAATCGAAAAGACAGATTTCTAGATGCGATAAACTTTTTTCCCAGCGAAACGAACATAGCAAATCGCTTTTATTTTTCGCAGATTTAGTGAAATTTAACTGAAAAACAAAAAACATTGAGACGCGAATTTTCTTTTTTCTATCGTTTGTGCTTGCCAACTGAACTTTGAGCCAAATACACACAGACACAAACGTGCAAAATATTGAACTGAAATAATAAACTTTTTTTGTGTGTGTCGAAAATTGTGCACTTATCAACATCGAATACGCATTATCGCAGTCCAATTGATGAGAATTGCCATTGAACGGAAAGAGAATTATTGTAACGTTTAGCTGCAGTTGGATTCAACGTGTGGAATTGCTTCAGTGCAAAGTATTCCATGTTCTACATCTTGAGACGAATTCCCTTTTTAGGTAAGTAAATTTACTACTTCTAGGTGGATGCATTTAAAAGCAATTCAATCAACTTAATAAAATGCAATTCCAGTTTTACCGCATCCTGAGTTTGGAAAAAAATATTTTTCAGCTTTTAATTAAATTACATTCAAACCGTTGTATAAATTCAATTAAATGCTTTCATTCAGCTTTCAAACTAAACTCAATTTTTCAACTCATAAACGATTGACGATGCCATTTTACTACGTGCATACAAAACCAGAGCAAAAATAATGCACGCGTATTTGTGTGTGTGTACTGTGTACATTCAGAAAACTAAATTAGTCTGTGAGGTTTACGACGAAGAGGTCGATTTCCCCATAAAATACTCTATGCCAGATAGATAAATGCTTGGCTGGTAAAATGCTTGTAAAATTGCATTCGTATTCTACTGAAAATGGTAATAAAACGATGAAAATTGAATAAAAAGACAAATGCTGTGCACAAATTGGCAGCGAAAACTAAATAAACAAACCAAGTCAAACCGAGAAACATTACAAAACCTGTGAGATCGAGAAAGCGCTAGCCGCAGTTACAGCGGGCGGTTTTTCCATCGAAAGTCATTTATGAACGCTCCGTTGTCCCTTTTATGGCATAGCGGCGCAGCCGTGCGAACCATAAAGATACGTGTGTACGTGCATTCGTTGATAATGATGGCTGAAATGAGGTCTTTGACGGTATTTCGTTGAATCGCTTAATTTTATCGTATACTTCAACATCCACTTAACAGTCAGTGCTTTTTACCGCTTTTGCCTGTTGTTTTGAGAGCGACATAGAGCATCCTTTATTTCGGTAACAAATTGCCGACTTTTATTATAGTTGAAGTGCACATCGCCATTCGTTTTACCGCTTACTTCTGGGCTAAAAGTTTAACCACTTTAGGAGATTTTGTTTGTGCGTCTATTTAGCCATTAAGATTTAGCTGTGTAAAAGTTGGAATAGCACCCAAAAAATGCTTTGGCAAACACTTGGCCCAAAATCATACCGCCTTTTACTTTTCAATTAATTTTCATCGTTATATTTTTGCCATCTCTATCGTTCATTACAAGTGTCGAGTTGAGGCAAGCCAAAATGACTTCGAACTGAAAATGAAGTGTTTTCTCAACAATGAAGTAGCTTGTAAGTTACTTTGAACTATCATAAAAATACAAACCGTATCCAAAGCATTACTTTGGCAACACGCCCTGAATCTATAAAATAATGTGCTGCATCAAATTGCAAACACAAGTACAATCAACGCACGATGAATATTTAAGTAGAAAACTTATAAGATGTAGCACCAACGAGCACCAAAGAACTAGATGAACAAATAACGCAAACAAACCTCTCTCACGAAAATAAAGTTCAAGTGTTGCATAAATTGTCGATTTCTTTTGTTCGTTTGCTCGCATTTACTGCAGAGTACATAGTCACAGAGTGAAGTTTGTTGTACTGGTTGTGCACATGCAAACACAGAGATAGCAAAATAGAGAGCCGGATACGAGTGAATATCCTGCTGCGTAGTTACTTGAATAAATGTTTGTATGCTGACATCCGCGCTATCTTCAGTATTCAAATCGCTGATATCAGCATAGAAATGAGTGTGCCATCTTGGAAGAGGTGAAGGATCCAACGGTGCACGTATACACAAATGGCACAATACAGAATGTGACGCAAATGGTAAATTATCATTTTAAAATTTAAATTCCATGTGATATGGTTCTTGATCTCTGTGACTCAATCTGGACGCGCAGCCCAGCAACCCAGCAATGGCATAAACAATTCAACAATTTGCCAAATCCATTCGCAATCAAACGGGCGTGCATAAATTTTGCTTGCAAATTAAATCACAGCCAATTTTCCCAAAGATGCAAAATCCTGAATTAAAAAACCGAATTTCAAACAATTAATTGATATGAATTCACATTTGAAGCGCTTGAGGTTTTGATTGTCAACATCAACCGAATTAATGATGTGGTTTTCAACTTTCGTTTAATTGGATTTTCTTGACTGAACAATGTTGTTAAGCATTTCACTTCAAGATGTGTTGATGTTGTCCCTAAGCAATAAGATCTTCGTGTCCATCAGAAAAAAAAAGAAAATTGATTAAATCATTTGATCCAGATGAACGTGAATTTCATGTGCCAACGTCAATTTCCATCATCTTGTGGTGTATCACCAAAATCACAACAACAATGCGGCTGCCTGTTACGACGGCATCATTGACATCGTTTGCACACGATACATTCTTTTTTATTTTGTTATTTTCCATTTTTGTCTTGTTCTTCGTAGACATGTTTAGCAATGATAAAAGCCTTTCACTGCAATCGACAGCATCTGTGTGATATAGAGCAAAATAATGGAATTGAATATCTTCGTTTTCTCATTGATTTTGATGATGTTCTTTGAAGTGGAAAGATCGGAAACTGTTCAATCTGATAAAATTAATTCATTTCCCATGAACCAGTCATAGCGATGTCATCTCAAACGTTGTTCAAAGAAATGCTTCTCATTTTCCAATAAACTCAATTCCAAGGTAAAGAGCCTGTTCGATGAACAACGAAAACTCTTCTAAAATCATCGATTACACACACTATCATACAGCGTTCTTGATGTTACAAATATAATATGCGATTTTGGCCCGTAGTCTTGGTGCAATTCAATGTCAAGATTTTTCAATTATCTACGCCAATATTAATGGCTTTAAGCCATCAATCACATCAACTAAGGCGATATTAACCCAGTTTATTTGTGTATATTCATCTCAATCAGTTTTACTCGAAGAGAAGGAAACTACACACCGCATTCAGTGCATATTCTCACACGTATACGGCTGAAATACGTGTTATCTTGTAATTGCCTGAAGTGGAAAATACATTAAATAAATGTGTAATTACTCGTTGTGTAAATCAGTTTGGATGGTTTCCGTCAGTTGGGTGATTAGGAACTACTTAAGAACCGAATAATTGATGTGCTAATGATAAACACGTTTGACATTTACCAGATGCTGGAGTGCAAATAAAAATCAAGCCATTTTTTTTATGTTATGCTTAAATCAAGTCAAATAGACTCAATCGCACGCAAAATAGTGATTTAATGCTCTTGTCTACAAACACATTGTTGATTAACGTCTTTCGATTAGATGCCGCCGGTTTTCAACTCAATATAAAATAACAAAAACGCACTCAATCAAATTCTCGCACACTAATTAATAAAAATGATGCGAAAAACTTTGCTCATTTCAGCAGCTATCATTTGTTATTACATGGTCCAAGAGTTAATCACATCCCAAAAACTTTTCATCATCCAAATAAAATCGGTTGTTTTCATTGACGAACATATTTATACTCGATTGATGTCGAATGGTGAATGGTTTATGTTCATTATCATTTGAAGTTGTGTGTATATATAAACGATGTTTTCTTCTCTTTACGATATTAAGAGCCACTAAGAAAATACATTTGTCCGAAACATTCGTTCGCAGAGTTCAAACAACGCTAATTTATTTTTGTGATGAGATATCTGTTTTGGGGGTTGTATTTCTACCAGTCAGCAACACATACACATCGTATACAAATATAAACCGCTTTTGGCGTTTGATCAAAACAAATCTTGATAATTTGAAGGCAGCAACATTCGGATATGCGTATAATATGTACAGCGACAAAACGTAATAATGGCGTTGAGAATCAGTTCAATCACATCATTTATTTACAATTGTTTCATCAACGGATACATAATGTGTTGTCCTTTTTATTGCTAAGAGTTTGGCACTTGAACGGGGTAAATGATCGTCTTTTCGCTAATATTTTGAGCACAATACTCAGTAAGTTTTGTACTCGTTATCCAATTTCATTGTTTTTTTTCTCAAAAAACCAGTTGGTATCTGTGTGTGGAAATAATGAATATACTGAAGCCAAATTTGTGCTACAGCTCATGCAACACAACTTTGATATCGATTTATTTATAAATAGAAAATTGAAAACAAATTTTGATTACAGCAGAAAAATTGTGCTTCATTAAACCAAATTACAAGTGATTAGTGGAACTATATTATTTACAATCTGCTTGCCTGTCAAGAACATCCATCCGCTCACTCTTTCAATCCAAGTTTAACTCGTTAGTTGTTGAATGCCTTGTTTCTGTTCATGAGATTGTATAAGGGATTCGGTAATTTTATCAAACCCTCCAGCAAATTATAGGGTAAAATACGTTCTCTCATTTTTTTTCTCTCTCTCTATCTCTCATTCTCTGTCATCACACTTTATGTATGCTATCCACGATAATGAATTGGTTTCCCTTCGTAATCTTCATATCTTTATCCATATCACGTAACAATAAACAGCCAAGAGAAAAACGACTAGGTGTTGAATGGATTGCGATTGAAAAAACACATTTTTATAAAACACAGTTTCCGTTTGGTTGATCGGTGTGCGACAACTTTGTCACATTGTGACTTTATGTGAGGATGGAAATTGTGGCGTTAAACTTCTCTCGTATCGTATATGATTTGAAAGCTTTCATGCATACATTTGCGTTCATTTGTTATGTGACTTTACGTCCACTATCAATTTTTACAAGTAACATAGAGATTTTCCAACTTTCAAGCGAAACGATTATTTTTATGATTACATTGAAGAAGGGATTGGTCGCAAGAATGAGCGTAACTATCAATATGACATTGTCAACGTCCTTTATTGATGCAACTGTTCCAAAAATAGAATCGAAAACATTTATAGATTCTATGGAGCAGCCATTGACAGCCATCGCCATGGAGATTCTAGCTATACAATGTTGTGTGCGACCAAAAGACTTGACTCGATATGGGATGGTGCTAAAAAAGCCATGGCCAGGATGCCGCAATTGATAAAATAGGTGATAAAGAAAAAATGACTTCATGATGATACTTCAATCAGTGGATCGACTCAATAAATCTTTTTTGATTGAATCACGTGTTTTTGCCTTTGATAAACGATATCTATCGAAGTGATGATTTCGAACAAAAGAGAAACGAAATATTTTATATGAGGGTTTCAAGTCGAAGCCTTTGTTCGGAATGGAAATTCCACTGGAAATATTATTATGGCTATGAAATGAGATCTGCAATGGCAAATTAGATGAAATTATGAAATGTGTCCAATTTGATCGAATAAAGAATGTGTCATAAACGAAATCGTATCATAAATAATATGGTTACAGCACTGTAAAAACGAAACATAAATGTTTAAATTGCTGTATGTGTGACAACGGATGTGCCTCATTTGATGTGTCACTGTTTTGATCCCATTTCAAATATTCAATATGACGTATCGAATATTTGACAAATCGAATGCTATCATGCCATCAAAGTAGTTCGCGGTCTGAGAAAAAAACAGAAGATTTAGCCAAAAATGGTATAATTTGAGTGTCATGACAAAATCTGCTTGACATTCGATTTGGCTAATTTGAACGTCAACTAAAATGTTGCAATCACAGCAAATTGTACGATAAACATGACGCCTCCACACACACTCACCGACAAACACAAACACCCATATGAAACATTTATTGTGTCTGGCTGATGTTTTTGTTCTTGGTTTTTATTCCATGGACGAAAAAACAAAAAAAAAACAAAAACTGGTCAAATTGGATGATGGTTTGCGATGCTTATGAGCTAGCTCCACTCTATATCAAACAACATAAAAGATTGTTTGTCGGACGTGCCCCCAGTTTTATTGTGCTCCAAATTTTCATGACCTTGGAAGTGGCGGTGTCTGATTTGCATTTGAATTATTGTCAATCAATGCTCTGTTTCTCGAATGGAAAGAAGAATAGCGATGTTAGATACAGAAACCATTTTTTTATGATGTTCTTTTCTGTGGCTTGAACGCTTTTACGCACCAGCACGCTGTGCGGTTGTTTGAGTTGCTTCAAGCATAAAACTTATGATTGAAAGAAAATGACAAACAGCAACCAACGCACGGAGACGCCGTCTACAAGACCCTCAAATGAAATAAGAGCCGCGAAAAAAAACGAGATTTTCATTCTTGTTTTGGTCTCTTCTTCATGCTGTTCACATAATAACGCAAATAATCATACAAATGAAGACGGCTATGGCCTTTGTTATGCGATTTGAATATTATCATCTTCATCTTTTATTTCAATTTTCATGTTCAAAAGACAACAACGACGATATTGCGTCAGTTTATACCATTTCCTAAACCTCTTGCATCCGATTTTTCCGCATTCAATCCGCAAAATGATATGAGAAACGTTGTTGCATGCGTAATGAATGCTAAAGTGTGTGGATTCGCAAATTTAAGATTCACGAAGCAAACGATACGCAAAAAAAAAGATATGAACGTTTTTTTTTTATTGTAGCTTATAAATAAAAGTATAAGCATCATCTGAGTTCTTTTTGGCCAGCGCTTGGATAAGAAAGACACAATATTTTTAAACGAAGCTTACACGCATGCGACACCAACCCACAGCTGTTGCGAATTTTTCATACGAAAACGTTATAAATTTTCGCACCGTCTCTCACATCGTTTATCATCCGGTTTGAGGCGAATCAAGTGACGGTTAAATAACACCGATTTGAAATGTTTTGATCATTTTTCAAAGAATATTTGATAATTTGGTGCTTGGCAAAGCTCAATTTAAAAACTAACTCTAAACGCATAAACACACTCTGTGATTTAAAGCAACGGCCAATCGATCACTCTTTCAACAAGTTCAAAGTATAAAGTCACATCACTTCCATGGTAGTTTGTTTAAATTTCAACCAAAGACAAACGCGACATTCTTAAGCAGAAATGTGCAGAACAACAATATTTCAGTTATCATATTACAAGTGAAGATGACTGCAACAATCAAAGGAAGACAATTTAGGGCACATGACTGAATTTTAACAGACTTTTGCGCCGAATTTTTGTTGTTGTTTTTATTTTGCCAAACATCAATAAAATATTCCACGTTTCGTACACATGCTATAAACATAAAAGAAAACACACGATAAGAATAAATCGTAAACAAACGAGTAAAATTTACAAGGAAGTTGGTTCAAATTAAATATGCCATAAAGAAGAGCCAATTTGTGACAGCGCGACAATGATTTCATTGGAAACTGACATTTGTGCGATTCATTAAAATATTTCACACAATACTGACCACATAATCAGCCACGATATATTTTCGAACGAAAGTAGGTCCATCCGCTTGTGTTGTTTAATCTTTTCAACAATTCAGCCCCAATTTCGTTACAACAACGATAGATGAAAATATCTCGTTTGACATGAAAATGACTTCAAACGATAGCAATCGAAATTCGTACTATTTTAGTGTGAGACTGTTCTCGAATTCACTCATCTGAATCATTTGAATAAATTCGCTGCTGATGATTTAATTTAATCGTTTCGCAGAAAATTACAGAATTACTTGTGAATTTTTGATATTTTCGAGAAATTTCGTAACAAATGCGGTCAAAATATGCGACACTTTTACAATAAATCTTCATTTTGATATTTGGCTCGGTAATGCTGCCGATTCTATGAAAAGTAATCATAAATAAGTCTCGTGACACTTCAATTTAAATGGTTGAATAGCATGAGGGTTGACGTAAATTGTGGCTCGTTTTTCGTGCGGGTCATGGGCAAATGGTTATGATGAAAACTGTAAATAACGGTAATGGAAAAAGTAAAAGTAGAAAAAAAAGGTTCAAATCTTCCATTATTCAAACACATCAAAGAACAAACTAAATTCTTGAGTTTTTTTCTCGTTTTTTGCCACATGCCACGTGACTAAATCTTATTGCTTTGATAAATCGATTTATGATCACAGCATGTTGCCTCCCGAGCCTAACATTGAACTTTTAAAAACGTGATGATCGTTCAACAGCTTTCCAAATAATATCGTAATATGATTGAGGATGTAAATCTGGGTCCTTTTATTTGCCAAATTTCCGCCTTTTTATATACTCATAAAATCATCCTCATAATGAATCGTTTATATTCGAACATAGTAACAACTGGCCAAATGTTGTTTGTTGTACTGAAGATGAAGAAAAAAGAACCCATCCCTAACACAGATTCTACAACAAGATATTAAACGCAGCTTTGCAGTTTGAAAATAAAAATGGATAATCCGGTATTCGGTGTTTCGTAGCAATTTGTGTCCATTGAGGATTAGCACAATTCAAAAGCTTTTCTTATTTTCGAATTTCAAGAGAAATTTTATTTTGGGCTTTTGTACAATTATCCATCGTTTATTAAAAAGTCCTCCAGTGGGGGGATTACATCTTGAGAACCTCTTTATCACACAATATTGGAATTTCGTAAAGAAACTGGAGCGATGATGATTACAAAAGCATCGGATTTGAATCTACACACAGATGTGGGTTGCTGCATGAGAATCTACCATTTTCAAATTATTTCGCAAGAAGGAAAATCCGAAAATGATAGGTTTTTGCTATTTTATTGAAGACAGTGTGTCGAACCCGCATTGTGAGTGGTATCCGAATAGGTACGGAAGCAGTATTGATAACATTTTCATTCAAAATGTTAAATGCCGTGGAAAACATTTGCCGAACGAAGAGTGAATCTCCATTAAAGGAAAAGTTGTCACATTCACATAATACAAAATGGACAAACATTCGATTCGAACATTAAAAGCATTGAATTGGCATCAGCTGTGTTACACCGAATGTGTAACAAATATTATACAAACATTGAAAAGATAAAAGCGATGTCGGAACTGTTGAAATGAAATGGAACGAAAGAAATTCACAGATGACTAAATCAAGGCGGAAAAGGCTTTTACACAAAGCCCACAAATCACACTACGCCCAGTGACGTCTTTATTTTGGCTGATTTGCCACACAAATCGAGGCCCAGCTATTGTTATTCGCAAACAAACTCAACAATTCAAAACAAAACAAAAAGAGATCGAAACAAACCGAACGAATGAAATTCGAATTCATTGAACAAAGAAGGAACTGAATTAAGAGTATCCAAGGTCATTACTTAATTAAAATTGTCAGTTTTATAGACGCATTCGTTCATTTTGTTTCAAAGCATCCTTTGTTTTGTAGGAACAAGCATAAATCAAGTTTATATTTGTAAGGGGTGAGGGAAGAAGTTGAATTAAATTGATTCTATTTTCGTATTCATTAACAATTCGACTGTGTGTATTCAATTCGAGAGTGTTTGTTTACCGTGTAAAACATAAGCTGTTCATTTTCATCTATATTTTCGAGCGATATTTTACTTTTTACTGTTTACTGTCTGCTCTTTCTGTTATATTTAAAATTTCATTTTAACGATTCAATTAAAAGATAAAACGTGTCATGAAAGTTACACATCGTATTCAATTATTCACAGCATTTAGTCGAGTGTTTCAACTGGGTGTTTGTGGCTGTGACTGGATATTGCGATTTGAAAGCACACCGAAAAAACAAATTGGATATTTATACTTTTAACAAAAATTTGTGCATTAATTTAATCGACATGGCAAACAGAGTGCGGCCAACAGATATAGCAAAAATCCATTTTCATATTGATTGGCAAACAAAATCAATTTTAATCCATTTATGCAAATTGTGTTAATCAATTTTCACAACTGAATGTTTACTTCACCAACCCGAGCCATTACGGCTGAGGCCGAGATCGACATGTTCGCAGTTCAATTCAATTCAATTGATGTGCAATACCATTAGTCCGGCTCTCATGTAATAGAGTTTCAAGATACTTTTTCCATCCATAATACAATTTCCGATGGTAAATTGAATTTTCGAAACCCAGTCCCCAACGCAAACTCTGTTTACCATTTTAGCATTTCTGATTTGAAAGCATTTACCATTTGATAGTTGCGACAAGCTTTGATCAGCGAATGGGTGAGTTTGAGCAACAACAACAGAAATAAATCAAGTTTAAGTTCATGGCCATTGGTTATGCTCTACGATGTCAACACCAGATGGTCGAATGTTGTCAAGCCATTCCTAACCATTCACAATTCAATATATCGTCAGGCCAATTAACATAACACCGATGCTGGGATTTCAAATCCTTTGGACAATCCTGTTCATTTGACACGCAACGAATAGCACAAAATTTAAAATATTGAAAGCGTTGAGTAAAATGTTATGCGAATATCATCACTTTCTCACTCGTCAATGAATGATTTTGGATTCCATGTGAATCTTATTTTTTCACACTTGTCTATACTTTTTTTTTATGTCGTAGTCAAATTTTATGTTTATCTTTTGTAATGTAATTTCGATGCTCATTTACGTCGAAATCGTTTTGGCTTCCGAATACGCATAGTCATGGTTCTATTTCGTTGTAAGACGATTTTATATGAAATTGGTTGTCAAGTGGTAAAATCCTACAAAATCGCACGAAGCAATGACAAGCGCTTTGCCAACGAAAATACATGCTGCGAAGAAGAAACAGAAAAAGATGTATATATCAATTTCATAAAATGCCGATAACATTTTGCGAAAGAAATAGTGACTGCTAAACAGCCGTACCATTTCAATTTCGATCAATTTGCAAATCCCAAAAGAGTGTTTTTGAAAATTGTTTATTTATTTTGATCGGCAACGAGGTGCTTAGGCAAAACGAGAGAGAGAGATAAATGAAATGAAACGACTTGCTGAGTATTTATAACGCGTCTGCCACCGCTGCCGCCGCCAAAACACGTACGAAAACCGTTAACCAATTTATAAGCTGTTTAGCTGCGCAACATGAAATACGTTTGTAAAAATAAAATTTGTGTTTTGTTGTTGTTGTTGTATTTTACGCTTCTTGATGGGCGAAAGAATTGTCCCAAGATGTGCATCATATTGAAAACTCTATCTGTTTTTCTTTCGCTCTAGCTCAGCAATTTGCGCGTGTTTTTGTCAAACGTGTTGAGCAAAATTGATGAGTTTGTGTGTATAACAACTATCAACCAGACTATAAATCTACCTAATATGCCTCTGTGAGCTACCTGTCTCATTTATCCAACTAATAATGAGCCGAAGCGCTTGCCAAAAACAAAACAAAAAAAAATCTCTGTGAATCGGTTGGCTAAGACTATCGCCGAATTCTTTGTGGATTTTCGCATCTCAATGCATTATCACAAAAATGAAAGTGACAGCAATTTTGACCACAATCTTTACAGCTGTCACCCCAAAAGACTGTGTTCAACAGACACATTTTGCCACAGCCGCTGATACAACAAAGTATAATAACAAAGAAATCCATATTACAAGCAGTTTTATGTCAAATGAATGACACGACAGCTCTTTATTCATCGTCGGTTTTTGTGAAACATGTGGATTTGTTGCGCTGTCAGAGAAAGTCTTTGTGGAATGTAATAAAATGTATTGACGTCTTTAGTTGCGGTTGTTACCAATCTAGTAACTACTCTCCAATTCAGCCGACGAATGACATGGCTCTTTGACAATATTATAACGCGTGTGGCATTCGCGGATTCAAAGTCTGCAACTGAAATATGGTTTAATAATTCAATTGGCATTAGAATAAATTTAGAAGCATTTGACAAGGCTAACAATTTGGGATAAATTTTGACAAAGGACCGCCGTCATTCGATCAATGAGGTTGAATTTGATGTTAATATTCAATCAAAGGCGCTCGCGTCATAGGCAAAATGTGGGTGAGAAAAAAGTCAACGCAGATTTGGTTGCGATTTACAGCAATCGCAAACACTTCAGTCGCATAATCAATAAACACCGCCATAAATATCATTTTCGATGTCCAATTAAATGACTTGGTATGACATAATTTTTTTTTCTTTTAAAACGGCATTTCTGTTGTGTTCGCCACAAAAAGTGGGTTAACTATATTTCGAAATGGCAAAGTCTGGCGGGGTGATGCTTTGACGTCATTCACGTGCATTAAAACTACTCGAAGCAATCGCTTTTGATGAGCGTTGTATGTCAGGTCTTATGAAATAAATGTTTACAACATGTTTTTCTTTGTTCCGACTAGAAATTTCAGGCAATGAGCGCGAAAACTTGATGAATTTCGACAACAGAATCGACCTTGTCCTCATTTTATCCCCTGTGCCTCCTGAGAAACCGACAAAACATGAAAAGTTGAGAAATCTCAATCAACGTCAACCTCATTAAATGCCACAACCACAAAACCATTTCGTTTTAAATGGTATTCCCATGTGAATCGTATCACTTTTCCTGATCAGGCCATCTATTTTTGCCACGCCGTAACGCGCCATTCAGCTCAAGGAAGTGTTTCACGTAAATCGGTAAACCAACCCAATCCGATCCGATCCAATTAGTACGAGATTATGTTGAAAATCCACAGGATTAGAGAATTGATCATATTGATGAGTGAAATGACATTTTTGAAAATTCGATTGCTTGAAATTAATGTGATTACAGAAGCTGAGCATCTATTCATTATACACGTAAATTTTGCGCCACGATGGAAATGCTTGTGCTTATGCCAAGTATAAAATATTAAAATTAATCTAAAAACAACAAATGCAAATGGATTTAATTTAGATCAAATTGACTATGAAATGAGCTTTTTTTTATAAATTGTGGAATTGAAAATAGTTTCTAATGTGCCCACGAGTTTAGTGTATGCATAATGAACATGGCACAAGGTGTAGAACTTCATCAGATCTTGGAAAAAAATGTGAAAACTAAATGAACGGAGAAGAATACAGTGATGCGATCACAAGCGTCCGAATATCACCTAAGACACTTTGAACACCTCAAAAATTACGAGCAAAAATCCTTGCCAAATTTATTTGTGTCGTGACATTATAATATTTCAAAATTATGCAATGGCTTTGAGTGCATTAAATGACATTTATTATCGGGTCCTCGCGGCTGAACACACACACCCCAAAAAAAGACAAATCTCATAAATTTATTATGATCTGTTTTAGTTGATTTCAACTTGATTTCATGCATAGAAATGATGATTTCGAAATAATATGTACGTCATTACCATTGACATCATCAAAAGGTGATCAGCAACACGACATTCAGAATACAATAATTTTATGAGATTAATCAAGCTGAAGTGATTAATGCTACACGACAGCTTTTACTCAGCAACATCACATTTCACACAAAATGTATATATATAAACACAGTGAAATGAATGACGTCATTGAGTTAAGCATATTTTTTTTTCTTTTTTGCTGTCTCTTGGGAAAACTCGGAAAAACTCGAATGTGACGAAATTCGCTAACAAAAACAAAATCAACGCCGTTAACTGAAATAGCAGACTTTATGTCGTGGGCCATCTTTTTTTTCGGTTGTTCACGCCAAACTTTCACTCTTTTCTTCATTATGGGCTGCAAATGTCGCACAGTGAATAAGCATGTTTTGTTGTCGTAATGCTATAGCAAAAGTATACTTTTGTGCCGAATCGTCATCTATTTTTTCTCATTTATTGCCTGGCCATAAAGAAAGAGTGTGTCGTGCAGTTTGTGCGACAAAAAAACGGATTTTCTTTAATGAAACCAAAAAAAAAAAACTGTTTTATTGGTTCGATGTACTCAGTCTCATTTGGTGATTGTAAACAAAACGAATGGCAAAAAGAAACAATTTTGAGAGAAACAGCACCCAAGTTGTACGCATTTTAAAGCCTCAACCTATGGTGTTGGTGCTGATTCAACAGAAAAAATTAGCCCATAAAATGCATTCGTCGTTAATAAATGTACAATTTCATCAGACTCATGAACATTGTTGAAACGTTGTAGACACAGACACATATTGCACGGTTAAGTGTAAAATAGGAAAAACAAACGGGAAAGCAAGAGAAGTTGTTAAACGATTTGTTTAAATATTTATTGAGTAAAGTTGTCAATTTTCCGTGTTGATACAAAATCATGACATGAATGACGCACTTTATTCATTTTGGTTTGTGTTTCGATTATTTTTGTTTGCGTTAGCCTCACCAGATGCAGCTGTTTTCCAACAAACTAGTAAAAACGCTTGAATATTTCTCAAATGAGTTGCGTGACAAATTGAATTTGTGGCATTGTTATTGTTTACATTAAGTTGTTCGCCATACTAAATCACAGCTGAGCTCTTTGGCTACACGGATATTATTTGGTTAAAATCAAACAGATCCATTAGATTGAAAGCAAAATTTAAAATCTAGCATTTGACAAAAGAAGCTTATGTTGATGAAATGAAAATACAATTTATAGCCTCGATTGTCGTCTGCATCTAAATTGTTGTATCTTTCACAAAATATCGATGAAAATTCAGAAGTGCCTGTGAATTGTTGTGATAAAAATGAGCGCATCTCTTTGTTGAAAAGGATCAAAAATGACAAACATAACTCAGTAAATTGCGTTGTGTTCATTCGGGAAAATGATTTGTTAGCTCTCGTTGTGTGGCACACATCTGATACACTAACGACGAATCGTCTCCGATTAAAAAGGTAGATGTGATGACTACTACAAATGGTGTCACTTACGTGAAATCGCAACAAATCATTCACAAGACCAAAGATTAAGTTGATCTTTTATTTCTCGAAAATGAAAGAAATCGTTTTGCGAAAATTTTCCATTCTCTTAATCTGTCCATCGTGTTGCAGTGTGGATAGAAGAGTATCTATAGTTATCTACATGAGCAGGCACACACACACACACGGGGGGGCATGGGCGCACAGTCAATGCTCTTCTTTTGGTGTTTGAGACAGTGTCTTGGACTCATATATCTTCAGTACATTCATTTATTTCTCTCTTTGCATCTTGATGATACACAACTAGCAGCTAATGCATACAATTTGCTAAATATAAATCTCAAATAGCACGCAATGTGTTGGAAATGATTATGTGAATAACATCCAAAATTATTGCAATGGTTTTCATCGGCGGATAGAGCACATTTTCGGTACTTGTGTCGGCTATTGCATACGCACAGCCAACATCTTTCCACAATTCGAAAGAGAAAAAAAAATTATTTATGGTTATCATCACACCTCGTGTAATTTACATTCGTAATAATATAGCAAATGAAAGTGAATAAATGAAGCTAATAACTAGCTGAAAATAACAGGCAACAAGCATCTATTACACATATTATCTGTCGATGGTATTTTCTCTCTTCCAAATGAACAACCAGGCAGCCCAAGCAACCGAACAACCAAAAGTGAAATATCTTTCTCACTTATTAGTCACTGATTGTAAATTAGAAAGAGAGGCGATTATTGTCATTATTATTATTATTATTAGCACATTGCTTCATCCACACGCAGGGCTAACACATTTACAGTTCTCCCATTCGGTTGGCTCATTGACGTCATTGCAAACACAATCAATTCAATCGAAAGAGATAGAGACGAGAGAAAAGAACGAAACCGTGAGCGATGCGGGGATACACTTTTGCACGGTCGTTTGCTTCAACGCATAAAGTAAACAAATCGTCAAATTGTTGTTGTTGTTTGTGTGTATTTGATTTGTGAGTGAGAAAACGATTGTGCAAATGATTTTGAATTAGCTCAATTTAATGTGTGTGTTCTATTCGAGAAGACTCGAATTCTGTCACCTTTTATTTTTTGCGTTCGTCTTACGTGGAAAATTTGATGTTGATTCTTTTTGTTGTTATTTATTCTGTGTTGCTTACTAAGCAAAAATGCTTACACGAAAATAAATGTCACTCGACAACCATTAGATTTTATTTCAACAGAATTTTGGTTCATCAATAACCAAACAGAAAATAAATGAACAAATGAAATGAACATATTTATCACCCGTTAAATTGTTATCCAACTGGCAGAGGACATAAAATGGCATTTTGAATGAGTTGATAAGAATCCGTAACGGATTAACTGCTGTTGCTGTTAAATTGTCATTTTGAGAATATGTGCGAATTACAACGTTATTACGATTTCGATGATTAAGGATGGCTTGTATAATATCGTATTTCTACAGAATTTAACGGTAACCTATTTAAAGTCAAACATTTATTTTATTATTACGGTAACCGGTAACCAGCAAATGTATCAGGAAAAAGTGGTTAGAGGCGCTTTTCATCACTCGCAAAAAAATATCACTTTAATCATAAAATAGATCGTTAGTTTGCATTTCGAATGCTGCAAACCATAATAAATGAGCAATAACATCATTTAATGATCGAAAATAAAATGACGATACATTTATTTTCATTTGATTCGGAAACCGCAGAATGCGTAAAATTGTTATGGCTCCATGGACTTATTTCGATGTCAAGCATTTAAAACGATACTCGAGTTTGAAGTTTTGAAATGAAATTGTGTTCACGTTCACATTTTATTGTTTAAAAACAAAAACGTTCTTTTTCACGCGCAAATATTCGTAAATTTGCGATTTGAATTGCAAATACAGCTAAGTTTCAAGCACTTTGTTGAAGAACGGAATTTGTGCACAATCACATAGCATAAATTCATAAATGGATAAACTTTGACGCAATGTGAATTGCACGAAATCAAGTGAACAAATATATATTTTGTGATTTTGCCGGCAGCTTAACGGAAAATCGAATTTTGCACACAATTTTCACAAATCACATCTTATCACTGTACAAGAGGAAAAACCGACGAATTTTAATGTTATGTTTGTGAACGTGTTTGACATATTCAAAAATATCCGATTTAGTCACGTTCAACTAATAAATGGAGAATCACGAGCACATTTTGTACAAAGACGGGATTTTTTCGCGCCGACAACGATTGTATAACAATGGCGTCTACATTTCGACCATTTGTCGAATGCGATGAGTTCAAACAAATAGAAAAAAAAAACGTATCAGCAGATGTCATAGCAATGAGCCAAAGTGTTTTCTACATTCAAAACAGGGCATTTTTTCGTTGACAGATGTGTTGAATGTATTGACGTCATTACAGTTCAAAGAAATAGAAAATCAGAGAACAAGAAGAAGAAATTTACGACTTTTCCTTACATTTGCAATGCATCAGCAATATTTGAGTATTTTGGGTATTTCAATTCGAGTGGCCTAAAACAGTCCATTAGAATACAGAATAAAACATATAATTAGCAATTTCACTCGAAACATTGATTACATAAATCACGAGAGAGTTTTCATCGGTTGCCAAGATCAAAATCCTTCATGATTCAATTCGGTTATACTTGGTGCTGTTTTCCATGTGGTTTTCATCGAACGAATTTATATGGCAAACAATTTCATTTTGTTTGTTTGTTTTTTTTTTGTTCAAGAATAAAAGAGCGATTACGAATGGTTCAGTAGGCAACAGCCAATATTAATTGATGGTGAAAAGTAGTATATACAAAATGTATAATTAATATGTGAGTGGCACTCAAATAATGAGGGATTACGTGAATTTGATAGGCGCAAAAAGAATGATATTAATGATGACTCTAGGCAAGCATGAAATGTGGCTCTTCCAATTTTACTGGATAATTAATGATTTCATAATAAAAATGAGTATGAAATTGCTAAATTGAAATGAACAATGAATAAAGCGTTTGGGCCAAAATGCGTAAAAGTGTCATCATACGTAACATAAAATTGGTGAATAAACAATTTAATTTGAATGGATCGAATTTATGAAGTGGAATAGATTGAATTTCCAAATGACGTGAATCATAATTTATACACCCGCGATGGTTTCAAACGTAAAATGGAAGCACACAAATTTGATTTGATGAAAATTTCTCACGGTCACGGGATTGTGGCCACTTAAAATACTTTGCTCTTATCATCACATACTATGGGGCTACGAGTTTTGCTTATGCCGTCGTTTTGGCCGCTTCATCTTTGATTATGGTATTTTAGCATCGAAATCATTTGTTTTTCGTTGCTTGAATTGAGCCGAGAGCGAGAGAGATTTGCATGCGACCGCCAAACCGTATATAGCATTCGCGATTTTAAATATAAAAGACATTGAAGGAAAAATAGCAGCGCAGCGTGACGGCTCGCGTGAAATTCTAAATATAACATTATTTGCTCAAGTTTACCTTAAACTTCACCCAGCTGGTCGTGCGCGCACTACCAAACCAATTTATTTCATTTCTAAAATTACAAGAGCGCACCCGATTTTTTGATTAGGTGCTTGAGCGCGAGTTGATACAAAATGCGGAAAATAAAGCTGATATTTTAAATGACATTTTGCGCAAAATTGTTCGATGTTTTTCACTTTTCACCGTGTCGGTTTTTTTTATTTATAATTTTTTTTTTCGCCCAAACAAATGTTGTTGAGCGTTAATTTTCCAAATCAGACCGAGACAACGGTTGAAAATTGTGAGATGGTGTTTTCAATCACAATCAAACCGTAAAAATATTAAGAAATTTGATCAAAACAGAAAAATTAACCGACACAAGCGAAATAAAATCGCGACGACAATTCCGATAAGAATAGCCTTTTAATGATTCTGACCAAAAGGATTTGTGCCGATTTCGATTTTTGCGAGTTTTTCAGTGTCGTGCCATTTTCAAACTGTTTGTTTGCGATCCGTGCAATTCCCCCACGTCTGGCACTCTTGGCGAGTGTATTTCGTTTGTTGTTGCTGTTGTTGTTGTTGTTGCTGTTCAAATGGTGTGATTCTTTGTTGATTTTGTTGTTCATTTATTCCATGCGCTTTGCATGTATCAATAGTATACACACATTGTGTGCGGCGGGCTATTCAACACCGCCAACGAATTTTCAGTGGAAAATGAAATCAACAAGGAGAGAGCACAAAATTAGTAGATAGCATGCTATTTTTATCGCACACCGAAACAAAAAAATTGCGCTCAACAAAAATATACTGGTCGTTAAGAGTGTCTCATGCAAAAATTACGATCGAAATGAAAGAAGTGCGAGAATGAAATAGCGTGGAGGGTGTGTGTGAAAGAGTGAACAAAATACCGAAATCAAGTGTACACATAAAATTTTTCAACAGCCGTTTTGTTGTGCAAAAATCGACGTAAATGCGATCCCACTGAACCGATTCCCATCGGAAAGACGAAACAACGACCAAGCAAAACGCGCATGAAAACAACAATCGCACTTCCATTTCAACGCTCTTACTCAGACAACTTTTGGTGCGGTATTGAATTGAAAATTTGTGCCGCTGCTCGTTCGTTTTCATTGTAATTTACTTATTTCGCAAAACAAAAATGCACCACCCGAGAGATGGAGAAAGAAATAATTCGACCAGTGCCGTTATCATGACCTTGTACGACATAAGTAATTTTTGTGTCGCAGCGTTAATAGTGAACGTTTTTTTTTTCACCGTTGTTGTTGTTGTTCATCCACTCGGTTGATTCATTCGTTTGATGCGCAATATACGTAAACATTGATTTAAATGGGGAAAGTTATTGTAATAAAATGCAAAGAAAGAATTTCCAATTTATAAAAAGCTGTGTCTTATCTCAGCTCTATCAATATACATCGATCGAGAATACAGATTGTGATGACAACAACAAAAATACTTTTTATGCGGAAATCATGTGACCGAAACTCATTGAATAGAAACACCTACGCAAAAAAAAGCCTGAGCTAAGAATAGAGAGATAATATTGCAATAAAATATTGTTAAAATGGCTCCGAAAAAAGGAGGATAAGAAATTGAGGCAATTTTCGTGACTAGCGTATCTTTAGACTCTTGTCTCTATCAGAGGTAGTATTGCATACATTACCTTAGATAAACAATCAAAAAAAAATCGCTCTCATCAAAACAATGTGCCGAGCAAATAAAGTAGTTGTACGCTACAACGAGAAAATCGATATCTTTCGTTCTAAAAATAGGCACAAGCGCTCTCAATTTAGTTTTATAATGGCGCATCTAAAAATAGACATCACGAAAAAAACGAGAGTCGGAACAAAATAATATATACAGATCAGCACTCTTTAAATTGATTTGTACGAAAAGCAACAATTGTAAGAGCTTTGATTTTAAAACACGAAAATGTGTGTTACGTGCGCTGGCACATCATTGTTTGCATCTGAAATGAGCTTCAAATTTTGGCACTGCAACAATTTAAACAAAAGCATTTGTTTTCGTATGATTTTTCATAAACAAATGATACGAAAATTGTTTCAGTAGCATCGACGTTAGCCTCCAAGCGCCACGCACGCACACATACACATATACACAAAACAACAAGCAATACAGTTGTTGGTCGCACTGACAAAACAGACAAAACAGACAAACAAACAACACTTTTCAATTTGCCTATTTTTATAACATTTCATCGATGAATAATTTACATGCTGAGCGTTTTATGGTCTCCTTACAGTTTCAGCCCAACAAAAATTGCCGATTGCTAACTGTATGCCCATTGTTGCGTTTCTCAGCATTGTTTTAAGACCGATGACCGGATTATTGGGCTGCTCCAAGAATAACATTGAATTTGTTTTTTTTCTCCCTCTCTCTGTCTCTTTCTTTTGTTTTCTATCGAAAATGAAACCAAACTCAACGCGTTATAATATAATTGACTAATGATCGTGTTGCGACACATTCAAAATGCTAACAACACCAGTGCACGTTATTATCATTGTGATTCGTTTGAAATTTCTTAGCCTATGTCAACTAATCCGTCGTAAAGTAAACCGTTTTAAATGTCAACTCGTCGATTGGAATGACAAAGAATGAGAAAAATACACCAACAACCCATTACTTGCTTACACATCAAGTCTGAAGCGGGTGATTTGATATGCGGCGAGACGCCGGTGGCTAGCCAGTTATTTTTCCAATTGATTTGAATCCATTCATCACGATAGAATTTCATTTGATTGCAAAAACCTACTTCTTATAATAAAAAAAAGGAGAATGCAAAAGACGCCTCCCTTTTTTTTTTACAATGATGACCAACATAAATCAAAGTTGGTTTTCAATCAATTTGAATTTTGTGATTGGAGCTCTGTGATTGATTCTCTTACGGAAAAAAAACAAAGATCTAAAATGACAAAATCAAGCAAAATCAGCTGTCTCAAAGTTGTTGGGATTTACTGGTACGGAAGATTGCTGACAACAGCCACCACAAAATGCCTATTAGGCCAATGAACGAAAAACAAACAACAGATTGGATGTGGTTTTTTTTTAGAATTATGTCGTATGTAAAATTCATGATTACTTGAACAACAACAAAAAAAAACTTGAACAACCAAAATGTTGCTGTTTCATGTTCAAAACTTCTAGGAGACAAATAGAATTTGATTTGAAAAACGTGATCGATCGTAATGACTATAAAATGTAAAAAAAACCAGCAAAATCCATAGTAAAAGGTCATAGTTTCATACAGTTGCAGAAACATTGAATATACTTTCCATTAATTTCTCATTTTCACATTATTTTTTCTTCTGTTTGCGGTTCTAAGGGTTCTATTTATAATATCCAATTGGCAGAGACAATCTGATATCACAATGTCTACAATTAAAATAGATTAAATGAATACATTCAACATGTGCTAGAATGGGTGGAAAACCAATGAATTTAAATAGAGTCAATGGAAATGTTTGCCCATAAATGGGACATGGAACAATGTATAATAACGAATTGTTTCGAGGATACTGTATTCAGTTGCGTGGGCATTTGTGGTATAAATAAATGGTCTCTTGTGTAGACACACGTGCGAATTCGAGATGTTTAAGTCTAGCAATATAAACAATGAAGCATATCAATTCCCTTTAAGATAAAGTATGCAGCTGGATCGTTGGCCCAAAATCCACAAATATTCATAGTATGAGTTGGTTTTGGTCACTCTTTGCATGTATCTTTTTGGTCACTCAGTATATTTGGAAAATAGCTGTATTTGGTGACATAGATATGGGATATAAATATCATCTAACAATGAAATAAACGACAAATACTAATTAAATCGCAGTGGTTTTCCATTCAGCCCCCCCAATAGCCAATGGAAAATATTTCGTCTGTTCGAGCTATTGTGTATCTGTCCATATGGGATTCATCAATTGATATCATTTATATTTTATTATTTTAACATATTGTTCGTGTGCTCGTGTTTGTTTCTGAATTCTGGTTGCAAGCATTCAATACGGAATATTGGAAAGTTACCACGCTTTTACATCGATTTTTCGTTGCTCTCTGTGGGTGTTGAATTAATTCAAGATTCTAATGTTAATGTTCAACGCGAGAGCTAACGCAGCAAGCATTTTGCTTTTACTCTGAATCTATTTATCGCATCCACCAAAACATTGGTCGACTGAAGTGAACGAAATTCACTCGATTTCATTGTTATTTGCCATTACAATGCATACTTTAAGTGTATCAGCCATAAATTACATTGTATACGCAACGGCGAGTGTGTGTGTGTGTGTGTGTGCGCGCCCGCTTACACTCATGTATATGAGACTCATTTGAAAACAATCAGGCAACCGGAAAAGAAAGTGTGCGTTTGTAAATGTTGATTGAATTTAAAGCTTAGCTGCGGCAAAAGGGATCAAATCGAATTTTCGTTTAAATTTAGAATTGAGAATGACGTCAATACCGTTGAAGTGTTTATCATTTGCGTCGTGATTAAAACCAAAAAGCTGTTTGTTCTGTAATAGCATTGCTATTGTGATTGCTTCCATAAAATCGGATAAATTATGCGATGACTGGCATTTGTTGCACCAGCCAGCCGTAAAATAAATCACTCAATAATATTGGCTATTCTTAGAAAATTGGCGATATTTTTGGTTCATAAACAAGCGGCGAGTAAATGCAATATTGTTTTTTTTTGTTGGTTATTCAATTAGAACGACAGCTAATGACGAAACTTTCAATTTCAATGAAAAAATCATCGCATTCTGGTTGTAAAGAAGAAACAAAAATGATCCAATTAAATTTTAATGTGCTTGCAATTGCACATAAGCACCAATAATTTTAGCCAATAATGAGCAATACACAGATTCAATGTGAAATGATTTAATAAAGACAGTTGGTGTTTTGGTGCGTGTCAAAAGACTCATGCATTGGAAAAGCACACCATTTTGATACGATTTTTATGCTTCAAAACGCCAAATGGCAAATAAAAATCGCTCACTGCTCAATAAGAAGAGTGTTCTCTCACACTTAAGTGTAAGTAAGAAAAAATTTACATTGAATATTCACGTTTCGTTTGGATAGCAGCGTCAATGCGTTGCGCTTTGAACATTCGCTTTCATTTAAACAAGAGAAAAAAAATATTTATATTATGAGTGGCGTGTACCGCTTCATTTTCAACTTTCTTCAACCGCACAGGACTCTCGTGAATGTTTTTTTTTTTTGTTCTGTTTTCTGGCCGCCTTTTTTTCTACCGATATTTATATCAGATTCGCTTTTTTCTGCATTCAACTACCTATTTTGTTGTAATTGTTGTTGTTGTGCACTTTAAACCGGCACACTGCTGACGTAAATGCTATCGCTATGCCGTGACTGTTGCTGCTGCCGAATGTGTTTGTTTGTGTGCTTTTTTTGTTGTTCCTTCAATTCAGCACTTGTAACAAAATGAAAAGTGTCTATTTAAAATTGTGGATGAAAAGCAATTGAAAAATACGCTACCAGCAATTTAATTCAGATGAGATTGACTCTTCTGGCTTAATTCAGAATAGAACGTCACACGAGCAACTGTTGCATTTTGATGATTCAAACAAGTCGACCAGACCTCAAGTACTACGATTTAAAAGCGATTTTTCAACCAAAAAGAAAAATCATTTTTACCGAAAATTGCTTCCTGGTCAAATTATCGCTATTCGTTTTAACGGTTACGATCAAACCACTTTCAACATCAAGTCAAGTGCGAGAGTGTGTAATTTAAGTGCAGAAAACAATTTTTTGTTTTGTTTAAAAAGAGAAACGGAAAAACACAATTGACATTTACATCGCAAAAACATTTGCATTTATTTGTACCGTTCAGTCATAAAATTGGTGAGCATTTATTATGAGCTGATAATCTTTATGGAACTGTGGACTGACAAAAAAAATTTTTGCAACACATTTCCTTCGCATCATTGGCTGTGGAAAATTTGTAGCCATTTTTTTTGGTTGTTTCGCTTCAATAAACTTATGAATAGAAAACTAAAATTGAATGAGTAATCGCCTTCGAAGCGGCATAAGCTCTTGGTTAAGAAATTGAGCGTTCGAATCCACATTATTATTTTGAACACGTGTCATTGCGTTGCAAAAGTTTTTGCCTCATTTTTTTTCAATGTGCCATGTTGTTCTGTGCTTTTTTTGCTGCTGTTACCGTACAAATTGATGTGCATTTTTTTGTTGCGAAAATGCATAAAAGAAGTGTGGCGAATGTGTACACGAGTTTGTTGAAACCAAGCAAAATGTTTCCTGTCAAAAAGTTACAAACGCCTTTTTTTTCTGAAAACTGAATCCGTTAAAAAAAATGTGAAGAAATTGCGAAAATCATGGTTTTTTGGCCCACGTCAAGGAGTCAATCAAAATCAATGAATGAAATCTATTTGAACATTTAGTTTTTCATTCGCATCGATCGAAATCGATGAAAAGAGTTTTATGACGCGTATAAATATTTATTCGATTGGTGTCTGTGCAATGAATAAAAAGGCACGGCATCATCATTGATACAAAATCGACCTTCTGAAATCAAAGTCAATGGACAGTTCGTTTTCACCATCAACATTTTTGTTCCTTCTTTTTTTCTCTCTCGCTCTCTCTCTTTCTCGTGTGATTCAAAAATGTTTGAGATTTACCCAATTTATTTGTATTAACGGGTCTTGTTTGATTTTCTCTCTTCCATTTCGATTCAATAGAAAGTAAACGTCAATTTAGAAACATGAAGCTCTCGGAAAGCAAATCGGACACACCAAACTTGACCGTTCACCGTAACAGTGTGAAACCGGGTGGAAATGAAGGCAGCGTTCTTCATCGCATTCCCGATATGGAATTGCCAATAATGGAAATTGAAAATGAATACAACATTGAGCGCATGCTTGCCGAAGGATGTTTCGCACGTATTTTGTTGGTTCAACATCGGCCAACAAATACACAGGTCGTGCTAAAAGCCGTACATGTGGAGCTTACATCGTTCAAGGAATTCGTCAAAGAATATCATTACAGCTACCAATTGAGCCATCATCCGAATATACTGAGCGCATATCAAGTGGCATTTCAAGCGAACGATTACTATGTGTTCGCACAAGAGTACGCACCATACGGTAAGTTGGCTCTGAATGAATATTCATTTTGCATTCAGCAACACAACTCGTGACCCGCAGGTGTTTTGTGCAGAAAACTTAATTGAATAAATTTTTTTATTTGTGTGTTTCCGTAATTAGGTGATTTGGCTAGCAACTTATGTCCGGGCGGTTTGAATGAATCAGCGGTCAAAATCATTGCCACACAATTGAGTTCAGCGCTTGGTTTTATGCATTCGAAAAATTTGGTGCATCGTGACTTGAAATTAGAAAATGTGTTAATTTTTACGCTCGATTTTTCACGCATTAAACTATGCGATTTTGGTGCAACAACACGATCGGGCATTCTTGTGACACGCATCAAGCACACATGGAAGAATTTTTTACCACCCGAAGTGGTTGAGGCGGTGAAAAATGAGAAATTCATCTGTCGCACATCGTATGATTCATGGCAATTTGGCATTCTAATTTATTCATTGCTCACCGGTAACCCACCGTGGCGAAAGGCAGACTGGGTGAATGATTCACAGTATGCAGCATTTAAAAAGTATCAAGAACGTAAGACTACGAAAATTCCCGATAATTTTAAGAAATTTTCACCGCGTCTATTGCGCGCATTCCGCCGAATCTTTGAACATGATCCAGATGGTCGGGCAAAAGTCACTGAGGTCATGAAATATATCAAAGATAAATGGGTTGACTCAAAATTGGCCAGCTCAAAATCCACCGGCAATATTTTGGGGCAACAAGCCACCGATCAAGATTCAATTGTTGCGTATCAATATCAACGTGAAAATCGGCAATCGCTTGACGAAAGCAAAGTAAGACTGAGACGATTGATGTCAAGCTATGGCCTGGAAACACCAATCGATCAAAGCGCAGCCAGAAAACGAGTCTGGGAATGGGTGCTCTCATGCGAAGAAGGCTACGGCGATGGACCCGATAACATGTAAATTGCGCGTTTCATCTTCGTTTTGTCCTTGACTCTTTCATTTTATCAAATTATAAACGAACACCACTTATTTGAGTGTGTGTGTGTGTCAAGCTAAAAACCACGCTCTTATGATATGTTCAATTGTTTCATCTTCGAATCATCCTTTGACCGGCCAGACAATTTGTCTACGCTCAATTTTGTAACCAACCACAGTAAATCGATTGAAAATCGAACGAGCGGCCAAAGAAAATGCCACCGAGCTACACATTAACGACAATGAATAATTTGTGCCAATCAATGAAGCGGTAAATTTATGGAAAATTTACTAATTTATTGAGGGAAATATGCATATTTGATTTTTATTCATATGTGAATACATACAATAAAAAATGAGAAATATATCACTTAGAAACAGAGAATAAATTGAAGCGACGAACATTTTTGGCCATTAAATTAGCGCAACCACCAGAACTGAGCATCTCGAACCATTAGAATGGTATGAATTTAGAGAGATTATATTTGTGTGCTCACGCGTGAAAAGCTACCAAAGACCATAAAAGCTGTTGCTAAACAACATGCATTTTTGTTATATTTTTGTACTTTTTGAATACAATGACTGTTCAAATTAAATGTCCCAAAAGTAAGTAAAATACCAAACAAAACGAAAAAAAAACAACTTAAAAAAAGAAGCATCATCAACCACCGACATGCTGAATGAGCTTAATGTTATTTAGACCATTTTCTCAAATCTAATAGAAAATCTAATTCTAATTTATGACCAAGAAAATCCAGCTTATTTCATTTAAATGTATGCATTTAACCAAAAAACCAAATGAATGATAACATTTTCAACCGCAAAATGAATTGCCTTGAAAGTGACACAATGGTAGATGAGAACCATTCATACATTATATATTTTCGATAGTAGAAAAGAAACATCAATTTACATTTCATATGAAATACCCAAAAAATATCTGAGATAAAATGGTCCAAAACACATTGAAACATGTACTTTTATCCTCACATCAATAAACAATAGAAAACAAATCTATAACCATTCAAAGAATAAATAATCTTTTTCACAACTTATTGAGCATATTAAATACAAGAAAATACAAGAGAATACAATAGAATGCTATGCTATATATTTGTGGATATCATGTTCCAACAACAACAAAATGAAATATAAATCTAATAAGCATATCTTTTATATCTAAATAGGGTTGAATCGAGTGAATAGAAATAGGAAATACTTCATGCGAAACGAAAAGGACTACGGAATTCATGTATGGCTTGAGATTTTACAAGTGATTCAAACGCTTTTCGAAACTGCGAACTGAATTCCGCGTCTCTTTTTGACGTCATGAATGGGAATTTCACTTATAAACTGTGTACTAATTGAAGAAGCAAGAAAAAGAGAGAGAAAAAAAAAACAACAACAAAATAAACCAATATCTGTGAGGTCGAAAGAAGAGCTGTGCCGATAGCTTTGACCTTTGAATAAGAAATTGACGCTCACTTTTTTACAGTATATAGCTTGTTTGTCACGTAGTCAATTTCACGATAGCCGGTCAGTACAGTGCTTTCGATCTCACTCAAAGAAAATGATAAACAAAACAGAACGATAGAGATTTATCTTAAGGAAAAGAAACGAACAGAAAAGAAAAGAAAAGAAAAGAAAAGGAATAGGAAAAAAAAACCACAAACCAAAAAATACAATGAATTAATTATTTATAGATTTAATGTGATTAAAATGAAACGTGAATAGAGAAAATAAAAAATATACAAACCAAGAGCCACTCAGCTCAAAAAAAAACACAACTGAAACGCCGAAGGGAACGAGAAGAGATTTTGTTGTTGGTTTTTCTTATGTTTGCCTGAATCAAGTCACCGATTGCCTGTATAGCGGTGTGTAAAATGATTAAGACTTTTCATTTTTAGTATTTATTTAATTTTGTTTATTTATACAATGTTTTTTTGTTTTTCATTACGATAATGAAAAAGTAAAAGAAATGAAAATGTATCTAATGTAATATTATATATTATATGCTAGCCAATTAAAACCCAAACAAAAAAAAACAAACAATTATTTAAAAGAACATTTAACACATCTGAAGACCTATTTAAATGTGGGAAATTATATGCGTATGAATCAATATTTTTTGAATAAATAAATTCAGCAAAAAAAATGTAAAAAATTGATTTTTCATTTAGTTTTTAATCAAACGCAGATGAATTTCTCTATTCAAATCCACCAAACACATTTCAGTGGTGAGTATTTCCAGAAGAATCTGGCTGGTATTCAAAGTTCCCTGTAAAACTCCTACGTGCAAGTTGCACGGTGCACTTTTTACCGCGTCCATGACGAACGTCATCGAAAATCGTCTTATTCAAAAACAATCAACACATTGAAATCACGTGCAGTGAAAATTTATCACCGTTCTCCTTAACCATGAAGTCTTTATTATGCAACTTAAAATAGTTTTAGTGGGTAATTTTTCGACAAACAAATCGTTCCCGAAAGAATTGTTCACGAAGGTTTCAGAAAACTAAGCTTCTAGAACAAATGTACGTAATAACAATGCACAAAAATTGAGAGCAACAAAAAAACACACTAAAATACCAAATGTTTCATTTTAACACCTTTTAAAAGTTTATCTTCAATGAACGGTGAACGTTCACGCTCAATTGCATTTCAAAAACCTGTAAATGTGTTTTTGTTGAGTTCTATACATTGTTTTTGTTTTTAAATTGTTTTACATAAAACTAAGCACAAATTTCAAGAGGAAATTCATCAAATTTCATCATTTATTTTCACAGCAACGAACAAAAAAAAAATCTATAAAATTCATTTGTATTTGTAACAATAAGTGTTCGTGTCAAAGTCACATTCGAACATGAAATTGCAAATGCAAAATCGCAGTCGTAAACATCGTGTGCATGAAGAGGAAAACAACAACTGCAGCTGAACTTTGTTTATGATGATGCTATTTTTCGATTCTATCTCACTTTCGTCTCATTTATTTCTGGGAATGAGAATGTTGATATTTAATCGCTTAAACATGTCGTTATTATCACGCAACCATCTGATTATTAAATTATTTCCGATTAAATCCAATGTATTCAATTTCGGTAAAATATTTTTTATATCGTTTACATGTTCAAAGTCGGTAAATTGATTGTTGTACAAATATAATCGCTGAAGTTCCGGAAACATTATTAAATGTTCAAAAATGTTTGCATTTGATAAGTTGTTGTTTCCAAGATTTAAGCTTTCCAGAGATGAGCTGACGCTAATGTTCTCTTTTGATGGTGGATTGTTGGGAAATTTGAAGTTTGTGCTGTTGAGCGACAGACTGGATAGTGAACGCATTTGTGCGAATTTAAGTAAATCGACATCTTCAATCGGATTATTCTCGAGATTTAAAAAGTAAATTTTGTGGCACTCACGAAACGTATCTCCAATGTGAGTTAAGCGATTATTGCTAAATTCGGTTACTTCTAAATTTGGCGCTTTATTGAATAAATCACTTGGTAGCACACGAAGTCGATTATTTCCAAAAAAGACTTCGGTTAATTGTGGTAAATCGAGAGCCTGTGCCTCAATCGTATCCAATCGATTCGAATACAAATGCAGGTATTCCAAACCTTCAAGTCCAAAGAGTGTTCGTGCTTTTAATGCTTTTAAACGATTTCCGTTCAGCTTTAGAGTTCGTAGATTTTTTAGTCCATCAAAGGCTTCCTCTTCAATGCTTGAAATCTCATTACCCGACAAATCCAATTGTTCCAAGTTTTTTGCACTCTTGAACAAAGATCTATTGAGCTTCATGATTTTATTGAGTTTAAGGTGTAAATCTTTTAAATTGTGTGCTTTTTCAAATGTTGTCGGTGCTAGAGAACGTATATTGGCTGAATTCAGTGTGACTGCTTCAAGATGCGGAAATGTTTCGAAAATATTTTTCGGAAAGTTTTTCAAATTCGACACTGGAGCTATTTCAAATCGGGTAACCATGTGAGCATGGTCCATTGGAGCAATGGTCAACTCTTCGTTGCTTTGCAAATCAATTGCTGCTCCAATAAAACAATATAATGGAAATGTTTGGTCACATTTTACATCCAAAGTCAGGGTTGATTGAAAAATGGTCACGCTCAAAATCACAAGCACTCCGTAACTGGAAATATTTCATTTGATAATGGTTTGAAATTAAACACTACAAATTAACAATAAAAAAATTGGATGAGAAAACAAGAGAATTAATAATTACATGTTGTGAATGCCTTTAATAAAATCCATTTTCAATTGCACAAGATGAACACAATCAACACTGAAAACAGATGAGCAACAACTGAAAGGCTGATCATGTAAGTTGGTTTGTCGTACCACTCACGCAGAAATCAGAGTAATCAAAGTGGCGTCAAAGACAAGGCTAGCCACATACTTGTCGACTGTGAAACGTTCATTCCGGGGGTCAAGCTGATTAGATAGAAGAAAGTAGCGCCGTATTAATTATATTTTACAGCATTTTTTTTGTTTTTTTGTTATTCATTCTTTAATTCACAATCAGACTTGGAATGGATCAACCGCAATTGTCGTCACACTATTCGAATGCACTGATACATGCATATTAACATACTTCAAATTATTGGCGATAATATAAAACTGGTGCTGGTTATTAAAACAACGACAGAAACAAAAAAACAGATTTATGTTAACATTGCCTGTTCAACAGATCGTGTGTCGTTGTCGTGACCCGATTTATTGTTGCTAATTGTTTATTTCATCGCAGACAAAACATTGCCAACCGGAATTTCAATAGATTTTATTATATTCATAAGCTAGACGCATTGAATGCTTCTAGCATTTACTTTGATTTAATTTTGATTTTGAAGTGCACGCACAGTGAATCCAGTTTAACTTGTTGCTATTTCCATAAACATGCACAAATGCTTTCGAATTACTTTCAATATTTTTATATCGCTGTTCATTTTTTTTTATTTCATGGTTTTACGGTCATATAAATTGATAGACATTTCTTCTCTATTCACTTTCATTTTATATCGCCATAAACTTTCAGCCGAGTTGCAACTATCGAACAGAAAACCAAACAGGGCGCCTCCATCTTATGCCTTTGCCGCAATGTTTGTTTTTCTTGTGTGTGTGTGTTTTTTTTCTCCTGAACTTTCTTTTATTGGTCCTTAAAATTTATACATTTAAAATAAACTAATTAAATGCTGCCCGTTGACTTTGGCTCGCCAAATTCAAGTTCAACATTTTCCACTTGAGGTTATTATTTGTGGCCGTCTGATTTTTTTCAGTCTGATTTTTTGGATAAAATTGTGGTTGTTTGGTGTCATTGAATCTTCATTTTCATTTGATTTCGCATGTAAACATTAGCATTTGCGTGCATTCGTCCAAAATGTTTGCCTTAAAATCGCTGTGAAATTAAATAATAAAATGACTAATTTAATAAAATGAATGGGAAAATGTCACATCTATTGAAATGATGCAGTGAAATTGCGTACGTTTTTTATGAATCGTATTCTTTTGACACAGTGCCAAGTGGAGGAATATTAAGACAGCACCTATTTTACACGTTCTGATTCGTGCTATCATCATCGGAGCCGCAACAAACCAAACCACATAAAAATATAAAATGACGTTTTTGTGTGAAAACACTTGAATTGTTTTTTTTTTTATTAAACCACCGTGTGTGAATCATCGATCCGAATGCAATTTCGTTGAAATTCAAATGTTTTGACGTATCGAAGTGTCCATTTATTATGCATTCTTATCGCGACCAAATGACATATCAAATTGAAGTAACACAATCAAGTATGACGTTCCTGCACTGATCGCCTGCAACAAACAAAATTAAGCCAAACATTAATTAATTGGCAATTTTGTTTACCAAAAACAACAACAACAACTCACCGAAAAAACAAATGTATAGTCAAAAATGAATAATCCTTGACCACTGAATTTGAACGTTTTCTTGCGATGCAACATGCCAAGTGAAAATGATTTCATTTTATTGTAGAAAATATTCGAGCGGATCAAAAAGAATGGCCGCTTCTGGATGATTTTGTGCACAATCATTGATGTTTCATAAGCTTGTTCTCGAGTTACTTCGCACATTCGCAACAGCACATAAATTATTGAATTATTTTGAATCGCCCACAGAATATACGATATGGCCATCATCGATAGATTCAATTCATTCGCAAAATTATAGAATAGCTCTTTCGATTCGAAAAATATACCAAACATGGCCAACACAAATGATACTGTCACGTAAACAACCGTATTTATTGAATAACATTGATTGATTCGTTCTGATGTGTCTATCAATCGGTCATGCAACTTGAACAATATTCGCAACTTGTCTTCGGTCACGTTTTCCACTGGATATTTTTCAATATTTTCCTAAAATATAGTTACAATGAGTGATAGTTCGACGTGAGCTGATTTGAGAATTCACAATGAGGTGAATGAACCACAAATTATCGACAGTTTCATTCAGACACAGATACATTGAATGGATTTAGAGGCTATACCTCAATTCTAAATGAATACTTCAAACATTTTCTGACCTGATCAATTCTCATATCGTGTGTCACGAATGCGATTCGCCTTTTCCTCAATCCCGATGTGTGTTCATGTACATTTGCCGCATCAAATCGAAAAATTGATGTTTTACAATTGTCCAGTAAATGTATCAAGCACCTAACCAATCACAACAAGGCTTTCATAAGTATACAATATTCATCAATCAAATAACATTGATATCTACTCATTTATCATGTTGAAACGCAATTGAATCATTTTAACCAAGCTTATAAATTGCAGAATAATGAGCGTTGAGAATGCGAATGGATAAACAAGCGGAAATAAATCGATAAGAATGATATAAAATGGGCACCTAAAAGCAATCAAATCAATATATGTTAAATGTGTGTGATAAGATCAATGAACTTTGAACATTTTTCTCATCTGAATGATACAATGATTCTCAATAACTTACGCTGGATACGTCCAAACATTATAAGAAATACATATAATGAACGACACTGTGATGGTTGCCATGCACACCGATTCGAAACGGAATTGAATGCGTTCCAATTTACGAACTTTATCCATACATCCAAGTAATTTGATAAACTCCAGGTCAATTGCTGTGATTTGATCAAAAATAATACACAGCTGAGGGAATTTCATTGTCATATACCAACCAGATGCCAGATTCATTACACCCAAAAACATACTCAAATTGTTGCCTAAAAATAAGATAATTTTGAACGAATCTGATTTCGATAAGAAAAAAAAACTTTGCTCACCAATCTTAAGTATAATGTTTTTTTGTTTGGAAAGAATGATATCGAAATAGATGGATGTAAAAAAGGTGATGATGTATGTGGCCACTAAGATGGTACGTAATCCAACATTATAACAGTATATGTTTGAGGTGCTGAACGCATTCCCATGGGGAATCACAACGAGCTTTCAAAAGAAAAATTGAGTGAAATTCAAACTTTTTTTAAAAAAATTGATTGGACATTCAAGACCATTGGTAAAATAGAGCCCTGTATAATACCTGAGAAACAGTCCACACTGGTAATATGCCGAAAGTCTTTTCAACATTAGAGATGTCTTTCTTGTGCTTCGAAAACATTCTGGGGCGACTGAAAGTTCCAACTGAAATAGATGAAATGAAATCAAATAGATTTATTTTGTTAAAGTCCTTGAACGGTGTAGGACTCGAACAATGGAGACCGATTATTGATTCTATGTGATAGGCGACATGGAAAATGGGCACCATCCGAATTTTATCGACTATCACCAAACCAAATGAACCCATTTTATTGATCCGATTAAATGAAGATTTAATCTTGGGCAATTTACTAAATGTAAATCGTACAGCGGAATTTAATTTTCTGAAGCGTAGGTTTCGGACATGAATATGAGCGCGAGCATTCAAAGTTAATTAGCTTCGCATTTCATTTATACTCTAGAACGACATAATACATGTATAATGATGAATTAACTCAAAATGTAATTGAATTGGCTAAATCACTTTGGCTGTGATATTAATTTGAGAAAGGGTGTATCGTAATACGTGCGAACACAACAAATGAAGGTAGTTGATTTTATCCGCTAGCTTGGTGCATCGAATGATGTTTGAGATTAAACAATTATTTACAAGAAAGTCTTGGGGGATATTTTCATATACAAAGATATGCTGAAGTTTTATTGGTATTTATTGAAATATTATATAATATTGAACGGTCCATATGCGGTGGGGCATTCTTAGCAATTGTATTTTCTAGTAGAAAATTTCTACTAGTAGTGTTGGGTACATAATTACTTGCTCATATAATTACTGGACCATATAATAATAATCTGGTTACTTTTTTGACCATATTGTTATCTCATTACAAAGGTAACCCAAGTTTCTCATTTGGATTGTAGAGAGCTAATTCTGCGGGGGAAAATGCCTTTGCTTCACCCCCATGGTATATGCTTACTACACTGCTGAGACTTGACAGTCCCAATGACACTTGACAATGGCAAGGTTGGTTACAACAATCAATGTACAAATGTTACTCGTTCTATTTAAAATTCTATTTTCAATCCAAATTCGAAAAAAAAATCCACCCAGTAATTGTATTCTATGCTCATTCTAACTTCAATGTACGATTACAAATTATATAATAAAATTAATGACGCATGAGTCCAGCTTCTTATCTCCAGCGTTGGTCAATGTTAAAACTTGTTTATCGCTCATATTTCCGTGACAAAGAAAAAGATCGGCTTATAATGAAGAAACTAAAGGAACAAATGTCCAGAGCACTAATCAAAATAAAACACTCATTCATTTATTTGTTTACTATTTACGTTCACTGACCACACGCTAATATATTTATCGTCAGAGGCCAACACTTGAATTATAAAATGTTCGAGGCTATAAAATGATATCAGACCAGAAGGCCGGTTACAGTTGGAATATACACTTAATACTGACCTAAGCAACAAGTAACCGTAATACTTTTGACTTCGTTTGGCACCCCGATCATCCAGTCAAATTTGATTATAAAATTGAAAAATGAAACTCCCGTTGTTCACGACTTAACAATCGCAAGACAACACATTTACGATAAAAATTGTAAAAATAAAATACATCTTTGAGTGTATCCCGAGTACTATGACCATATCCGTTTTTGCTGTGAATTCTTTGGATTCCGATAAAAGTTTCACACTATTCCGCTTATCATTTTTGCCAATTTCTTAATAAGAATAAGATGTTTTTCTCTTGAGTGATAAAAAAATGGCAATGATTTTTAGGGCTATAAAAGCAGCTGCAGCACTGGAGCAAGTTCAGTCGTAATTAATAATATCAAGTGAAGTTTAAGTAAGAGAAACAAGTGATGAAAAAGTTTTATTGTTGAGTGAAAAAAAAATAAAATGTGTTGTGAAGTTGTTTAAGATTGAGTTTGAGTAACAGAAACAGTGCACAGATTTTGTTCAAGTGCCAATTGGTTCTGTCGTACATTTCAGTTATTCAAAGAAACAAAAAATGCTTGCAAAATTTGTTGTTATTTTGTTCTGTGTTTGTCTCAGTCGCAAAGGAAATGCGAACTTTGAAGATGATACGGAAAATCTGTGAGTATATAAAATGAACAGTTGAAATGTGAACTCATTTTGAATTTTCCATTCCCGCTTGAATGCATTCACGGCAACAAAGCCATAGAGCATAAAATGAAAATAAATAAAATTTGACACGAAATGAATGCATCGCTACATTACAGTTTTTTTGCTAGAAAAACACACTAAATTATTGAGCATCTCTAGATGTGATGAAGTTCATAGCGATTTTAAAAATTGTTATCAAAATGAACTTTTCATGTGTAGCTACACCGATAGAAATCGAACTAATTTTTGGTGAAATGAAAAGTTTTCTTTTGAAACCATTTTCAATTTGAACAACTATTATTATATCATATTTTATCCATTCAGCCATAATTTTTTTTCTTCAGTAGCTTATGGCTGATTTTTTTTCACCACATATACAACATGCAGGAACTATACAAACATTCCTATATTTTTTTTAAATCAATAATTTGAGGGCAGTAAACAGAATTCGATGGATAATATTTCCTTTAGCAGATTGTGAGCATCTGAATATACTTTGTAACAAAATTAAATTGAAACAAGTTTTACCATCTGATCCATCAAAAATTGATGTTATTTAATTGGTTGATTTCAAATAACTTAAAAACTTGTTAGTAATATGAAAAGAAACACAGCTTGTACATTTTAAATGGATGGAAAACATAAATCAGACGAAATTTGACCAATACTAAATCACACTTTTTCTAGAGAAAACAGTTTATGAAATTGAAAATATAAGTTGATTCCTTACAGGAAGAGAAATATTGTAATTCAAGAGTAATGACTGAAAAGATTATAATATATATTTTGAATAACATAATGAATAAATTTCATGGGAACGTATCCTTTCAAATCGGTGTAAAATAATTAAAACTCTATTTAAAATGTAATCTATGTATCGAAATTGCCTTGATTTCTGCAATAACGTGTGCGAATACAAGCGAAACGAAAGCGAACAGAATAATTGCGCAGTTGATGTAAAATTGTATGCAAACGAAAAAACTGTTCCTATGGCAACAGCATATAGACTGTAGTAGAACTATTTTGCCATCCGTAGAATCCGGTTTTCCAATGAAATACAAGATAAAAACAAAATCCGACGCAATTATGATAGGAAAATGTACGGAATGAAAATGAATGTGTGCATCAGATAACTGTACGAAAATAGCAGTCATAGTAAAATGCCTCTATAGTAACCCAGTTACCAAGTGACCTTGATACAAATTCTTTGATATCGGACTGTGTACTGGAAATGACTTATCAACGAATGAGAACACATAAAACTGCAGAATCTGTAATTTCCGCTTGGTTCTTAATCGTATGCCCTTGTATTAGTTACTAATTCATAAGAGAATGTTTGAGTTATCACTCCATCACATACTTTCATTATCACAAATTAAGCACAGTGCGTTTGTATCTTTTTCGTCATTTTAATAAATGTATCATTTGTTACTTTCCAAAATAGCAAAAGTGTATATGGTAAGGATGATTCAAATGAAGTTCATGAAGTGTTTTATAAAAAGAATGCTTACCTAACCGGTACAGGATACGGCGGTCATAGCTTCCCATCATATTTGGGCTCGAGTAGCTCAAGCTCAAGTAGTTCACAATCTGGAACTGGATATGGCTATGGACATAATCCGCAACTTGCATCGTCTTATTCAGGTGGCTCGAGCTATGGATCGAGTGGATATTCTCCATACGGAAGCTCAGGCCCTGTCCAATTAGCTCCATATGGAGGCTCATATGGAAATGCAAATTCAAATTCACACGGAAGTTCATATGGCAGTCCATACGGAAGTTCAAATTATGGACAACAGCCAGCGACAACAGTGTGCTCAACCAAACCAAAATCCATATTGAATGCATCAACGAGATGCTCACAAGGTACAAACAGCTGTATTGTTCAATGTATTGACAATTATCAATTTCCCAATGGTGAAACAAAAGCGAGAATGAACTGCTACGCTGACGAATGGACTTTAGAAGGCCTTGAATGGACTGATAAACTTAGTTGTGAACGTGAGATAACCATTTGTAGTTTACAATTCAAACACAAACAAATCAATAACAAATATTTATCGCTTGTTTAGCTATTTGCATGCCACCTTGTAAAAATAGCGGAATATGTATACAGCCTGGAACTTGTTCATGTCCAGATAATTTTGTTGGTCCTTACTGTGAACACGAAAAAAAGCTCTGCCTAACACGACCAGTTCATCCACACAATTCGAAATTATCCTGTACTTCAATGAGTTGTACAATTTCTTGTGTCAAAGGGTACACTTTTCCGGATGGAACATCAATCACAAATATGATTTGCAAAGACGGCAATTGGGCACCATCTCGTGTCGATCAAACATTCATTCCGGACTGTCAAGGTGAGCATTTTTTTTTTAAATATCTATGTTTAAGGCTCAAATAAACGGTGAGTTGAACTTTCATCACATCAAATCAATTATCTATTGAATATTGCAGCCACATGCTCGCCGCCATGCCTAAATGGTGGAAAATGCTTATCGTATAACGTGTGTCAATGTGCTAAGGAATTCCGTGGTAAACAATGTCAGTACAGTGTTGATGTGTGTTCTCCAAAGAAGATTGATTTCAACGGTGCATACAATTGCTCCGGCGACAATGATGCACTTCGTTGTGAGCTGTCATGTCCCCAGGGTGTTGAATTTTCAGGTACACCAGCACCCGAATACGTGTGTGAATATGAAAAAGGACACTTCGTGCCTTCGCCAGCTCCTCAATGCAACTATAGTAAGTAGCATCGTAAATTCATCAGTGACTCTTAAGAGCTTTCTCCGCATCAGATTTCTGCCAATTCAATGATATTTTTTGGAAAAACAGGTGCCGACATGGAAATTTTACATGGCAAAGAACAATCACACTCATATAGTACAGTTAACCGTACAACATTGATAGGTGGTAATTCCGGTGTGAGAAGAAAAGTTAAGAAAATCCGTAAAAAGGGTCACAAAACCTACGATATTAGTGATGATGATGATAGCGGAAGTTATGAAAAAATCATAACCAAAACAAAAATTAAGGTCATCAAAAAAGGTAAAAAAGTGAAGAAAACCAAGGGATACGACAGTGGCGAATATGAATACGAAGATTATGAAGATGGTGAAAGTGAGGCTTTCGATGGAATGTCGGCAATTGGCGTACAATCCTTGTACGTATCGAGTGATTTGATGGTAAAACATCGTATTCCAAAGCCAGCCACTTGCACAACATGGAATGGCAATAAACTCAAAACATTCGATGGTTTAATATATAATCCCCATTTGCATTGTTCGTATACATTGGTGCAAGACCGAATCGATGGTACATTTGGTGTTGTGTTGCGAGCTTGTCCAAGCAATCACAATGAGCCTTGTCCACACGCACTCGAAATAATGATGTCAAATAAAAAATATGTTTTGGAAAATATCAGTGAGTATTTCTTTGCGGTACTTTCTTCTACAGTTAACTTAATAGATTCAATTTCATTTTGATTTTCTAATTCACTTGCTCGAAATTTATTCCAATTATAGACGGCTCGGTAGTCATTTTGAATAAAGCAAATAGTGAAGTTGGACTGCGCATTTTTAAAGTTGGTCTAAACTATAAAATAAGCTTAGAATTGATCGGTTTGACTATTTACTGGGACACACAGCGATCCATTACTGTTGAAGCAACTGCCGCTTTATTTAATCGAACAGCTGGCTTGTGTGGCACACTCGACCAAGATCCAACCAATGACTTCACGTCTAAAGACGGAACCGTTCATAAAGTATTTGAGTGGCTATTATATAAGATTTACTCCAAGTGAAAGTAATTAATCGTTATAACTTTTACTGAATAGACCACTTCAACATTCATTGATGCTTGGAAAATACCGAATACCAGTTGTGATAACGAAATCAACAATGACCAAAGTCAACTTGAACTTGTTTGTACCGACGATGTTAAGTCTACCGCAAAGGAAATGTGCAATAAACTGTTAAGCAATGAAAAATTCGGCGATTGTCTCGCGGTAAGACCGGGCAATAGATCTAATACGTTGTTTATTAATAATTTAGCAATGGTACATAGACAAGAATCACTTTAATATGAGATTTATTGTATTTAAATAGACATTGAAAAAAGAAGCCATTCTGGACGCATGCATTTCGGACTATTGCTATTGTAAACATGAAAATCGCAAGGAATGCGCCTGTAATGGGCTAACAGTGTTCGCTAAAGAATGTGTTTTTCAAGGAGTTAACTTGAAAGCAGACTGGAGAGACATGGAACTTTGTCGTAAGTGTTTATTTTGTAGTTTCAAACCCTATCGATTTACAGTTGAAAAGCATTTTCTTGTGCTGAGAGATGCTTTTGTTCACGTTTTCCATTTTAAAAACACTCTTTTTATTTCAGCAATATCCTGTGAGAATGGTCGCATTTACAAGGCATGCGGTCCTCTTTATGAGCGATCTTGTGGTAGTGCTATTGAGAATGACAATTCAACCGCAAACTGCAATGAAGGATGTTTCTGCCCAGAGGGAACAATTCAACACGATGATAAATGCATTCGAATCGAAGAGTGTCCGTGTACGCTTCGTGGGAAAACATTTAAAGCCGGAAGCGATATAAAAAAAGACTGTAACACATGCAAATGTGAAAAAGGCGTGTGGAAATGTTCCGACATGACGTGCGGTGCTCGTTGTGGAGCCATTGGAGATCCACATTATCAAACTTTTGATGGAAAACACTTTGATTTTATGGGAAAATGCTCATACTATTTGTTGAAAACAGATGATGACTTGGAAATCACCGCAGAGAATGTGGCTTGTCCGGGTGAGTAGCTTTTAACTTTAGAATTTTCAATTGAATGAACCATTATTCAATGAACCATTTATTTTGTAATTGAACGAAACCAAGATTGATTTAAAATCGATGAACCTTTAAACATTTTTTCTTCGAAAATCAGGCAGCATTTCGGAGTCGATGAATTTTGCGCCAATCGGTGTTGATATGCCATCATGCACAAAGTCTGTATCAATCCAAGCGAAACATGACAACAAAACGGTGAACATACACTTGAAACAAGGACGTCAAATTCAAATTGATGGCACCGAAATAACAAAAGTTCCATTGAAAATATTCGATGGTTATATTCGAATTCGTTTTGCAAGTTCAACAATGTTATTGGTAGCATTTCGTGATGGTTTGAAATTGTGGTGGGACGGCATGACTAGAGTGTATATCGATGCACCGGCAACATACCGTGGCAAAACAAAAGGTCTTTGCGGAACATTTGATTCAAATCAGCAAAATGATTTTCTCACACCAGAAGGTGATATTGAATCGTCGGTTGCTTCATTTGCGAACAAATGGCGCACCAAAGAAACGTGTGATTTTGTAAATGATAACGTTAACATTCCGCATCCATGCCAATCAAATATGGAAAATAAGCAGCAAGCATTGGAAGTTTGTGCAAAATTGAAGAGTAAAATATTCGAAGATTGTCATTGGTTTGTTGATCCGGAACCATATTACGAGGATTGTATGTATGATATGTGCGCATGCAAAGGTGATATCGCATCGTGTATGTGCTCAATATTTGCAGCGTATTCAAATGAATGCAGTCAACAGGGCAGCATCATTCACTGGAGACAATCTGTTCAGGAATGCGGTAGGTTGCTTTTGCTTTTGAAATCAATTGGATTCATAATTGATGATAAAATTGGTCTCTTTTATTGATTTATCTATTTTGTTTTATCAGCAATCAAGTGCCCCGCTGGACAAGTGTATGAAGAATGCTCTGATCGATGTTATCGCAGCTGTGCGGATATGGAATCAATGCCATCGACTTGTCGAACAAAATGTGTTGAAGGGTGTCGTTGTCTTGAAGGCGAAGCTCTTGATGAAAACAATGAATGTATTCCAATCGCAATGTGTCCGTGCGCCTACAAAGGACTCACTTTCAACGCAGGATATAAAGAAGTTCGACCTGGAACGAAACATTTGGAATTATGGTAGGGACAAAAAACAATTTATGTAATAGTAAAAATTGAAAGCTACAAAATAGAAAATAAAATTTCTGTTTTTTGCTTAATTCACATAAACCATAGTACATGCAATGGAGCCGAATGGAAATGTGCTGAAGCAACTGATAACGACAAAGATAAATACCCACCGGCTGCGGACATTCGAAACCAATGTTTAATTGACAACAATGAAGAGTTCACAACGTGTCAGCCCGTTGAACAAAAAACATGTAAAAATATGAACAATTACGTACCGGCAACAACGGTTGACTGTAGACCAGGATGTGTGTGCAAAAAGGGATATGTGTTGGATGTTCCATTGAAAAAATGTGTCTTGCCTATTGACTGTTCATGCCACCATGGTGGTAAAAGCTATACCGATGGTGCAAAAATCAAAAGTGATTGCAACACATGTGTTTGTGAAAGTGGAAATTGGGCTTGCACCGATCGCATTTGCCCGGCCACATGCACAACATACGGCGATTCGCATTTCACAACATACGATGGAAAGGACTTTGACTTCCAGGGTGAATGTAGCTATGTGTTATCGAAAGGAGCTATTGACTCAGGTGAAGGTTTTACCGTTACCATTCAAAATGTGATGTGCGGTTCTCAAGGTGTAACATGCTCGAAATCGGTGACAATCGCTCTGGTGGGCCGCGAAGCTGAATCGATCACACTGAATTCAGATGCTATTATCCCTGGATCACTATTGAGCAAGCATGAATCAAATGAAATCGTTCACAAAGGGAAAACAAAAACGATGGAAGTGCATCGGGCTGGAGTGTTTGTTGTAATAGAAGTGCCTGGATTGGGAGTTCAATTGAAATGGGATCGAGGAACACGAATTTATGTACAATTGTCCAGCAACTGGAAGGGCCGTGTTCAAGGATTGTGTGGAAATTTCGATGGTGATGCATTAAATGATTTTCAATCACCATCCACTGGACTGGAAACAAATGCCATTCTGTTTGGAAATTCGTGGAAGCTTGAAGATATCTGTCCAAGTAAGTCAGAGCATTGATTAAATTCTCGAAACTAATTGAAAATTTCAATATAAACTAATTTTGATTTTTTTAATAGAACCCGTTGAACAGATCGATGCTTGTGCTGTGCATGGAGAACGAAAAATTTGGAGCGAAAAGAAATGTGGTGTTCTGAAGAGTGATGTGTTTGCTCCATGCCATTCAGAAGTGGATGTAGATAAATTCATAAAACGATGTGTATTTGATTCATGTGCATGTGATCAAGGAGGCGATTGTCAATGTATGTGCACGGCCATCGCTGCATATGCTCATGCTTGCACGATGAAAGGAGTGCCGATTCGCTGGAGAACACCCGATTTTTGTCGTAAATATACTTTAAATGTTGTTTCTCTCTTTGAATTCACCTTCTAACCCTTTTTTTTTAAATGAACGTCTCATAGCAATGCAATGTGATCCCCACTGCTCCGAATACAAGCCATGCATATCAGCATGTGGCGTTGAAACATGTGATAATCTACTTGATCAGAAAAATTCGAAACTCTGTGCAGAGGATACATGTGTAGAAGGTTGTCACATCAAACCCTGTCCAGAGGGTGAAATTTATTTGAATGATTCCTACGTTGAATGCGTTCCAAAATCTATTTGTCGACCAGTGTGTTTGACCGTAAATGGTATCGATTACTTCGAAGGCGATGTCATAAAAAGTGATAATTGTCAAACGTGCCATTGTAGCAAAGGCAAAGAAATGTGTATTGGAGTTCCATGCACGGCAACATCAATTTTACCATATCATGCGCCAGTTGTGATCAATCAAGATGCTCCTCAAGACTGCAAATCCGGATGGAGTGAATGGATCAATCAAGAAAGAATGAGCCAAAATTCTCCAAAGAGTAATTTCACTAAATTCAATGACTACGAACCACTTCCGAATGCTTTCATGCTAAAGAACTACAAAAATTCTGCATTTTGTGATGCAGACTTTATGACACAAATCGAGTGCCGTAGCGTTGTTTCACATTTGCATCCGAAAGTGATTGGCGAAGATGCTGAATGTTCACTGGAAAAAGGCCTCTTTTGTCAAGGAGTGTGCCATGACTATGAAATTCGAGTGCTCTGCAACTGTAACGATGACGTTGAAATAATTCCATTACAAGATGGACAAACAACACCAAAATACGTACAACCTGTTTATGGATCGAAGTTGATTGAAATGACAACCGTAAGTGTGATCAGTCACGGATCGATTTGTAACCCAGCTATTCCACACGTAGGAAAGCCTGGTAATTGTCACGAATTTTATCACTGTACGATGGATTCAACTGGTGCTTGGCTATATGTGGAGAAAACATGCGGCAACGATATGATGTTTAATCCACAAGCGATGGTCTGTGACCATATTGACAGTGTTAAGAGAATTAAACCCCAATGCGGTGAACATAAAACTGAAATAATTGAAGACATTTCAGTAATTCCAACAGAAAAATACGAAATGAAATGCCCGACGGGGAAAGTTTGGAGCGAATGTGCTATACCATGTGGAAGAGCCTGTCACTTCTACGATAAATTTTTGCAACGCAGTGGCCTGTGCACAGGAAGCTGGAATGCATGCGAAAAAGGTTGTGTTTCAGAATTGGCAGCGGCTGAATGTCAACCAGGTTATTTCTGGCGTGATGATAAAGTGTGTGTGAAAAAAGCGGATTGCACTTGTCAAAGTGACGATGGAAATGTAGTCAAGGTGAGTTTTTCATGAACAGTCAAGAGTACTACAATAAATATGACTTTCTTTCGATTTTGAGCTCTGATGCAAAATAACTAATCTTCTTTTAGCCTGGATCAATCTACAAAGAATCTAACTGCAAAATTTGCCAGTGTATTGATAATGTTTATGTATGCGATACACAAACATGTCAACGAAAAGAAAAGACAATTACAACTATTGAAAAGCCAGTCACCAATAATACTGTGAATCAATCTATAACGATCAGTAAAAAGCCCAGTCCAAAGCAACCACAAGTCGTAATCAGCACTATAACACCCCCGGCCAATTGTGAACCAGACAAGTAAATATTAAATGATTTTTCCTTTAAAATAAATACTCAATTGCTAATTTATGCTATGTTTTTAGTTTGATTCCTTTAATCAATGGCATAAACCCACTACCAGACAGTGCATTCAATGCCAGCAGCTATTTATCATCATCATTCAAACCACATTATTCACGCTTGAACTCAAAATCTACATCTGTGTCAAGTATGTTTGAGAGTCGTTAACGTGATTATTCCAATAAATATGTTCAAATTGTGTTGAAAATGCTACTTTATAGGTGGAAGCTGGTCACCGGAAGTGAACGATCAAATGCAATATTTGGAGATCATATTTGATAAAGCAGTGCCAATCTATGGGATCATATTGCAAGGAAGCCCAATTTTCGATCAATATGTAACGAGTTTTAAGGTTCTTCACAGTCACGAAGGTCGTCATCCATTCCATTACCTAGTCGATGAAACATCAGCACCGCAAGTTTTCAATGGTCCAATCGATTCGCGAACACCAGTTAAATCAATGTTTAGAATACCCGTTGAAGCAAAAGTGATACGAATTTATCCACTGACATGGCATGGTTCAATCGCTATACGAGCCGAACTTCTTGGCTGTTCACCGCACAAAGTGGTTCAAACAGAAAATATAATTCCACCACATCTGGAGCAAATTGAGGAGAAACCGATATGCAGCGAACCTATGGGCGTTGAAAGTGGAGTATTGCAACATAAACAAATTAAACTAAGCTCACACAAAACAAACATTCCAGAGGAAAAGGCGAAAGATCTCTTGAAATGTTCGTCACCAAGTGGTTGGCAACCAAATATCGATTCACCCAACGAATTTGTTTTATTCGATTTTCTATTGCTACGCAATTTGACCGGTGTTAAAACGAAAGGTGGGCAAAACGGTTGGGTGTCAGTTTACACAATTCTTTACACACAAGATTTTGTGATATGGAATAAGCTGCTTAACGCCGATGGAAGTGGTGAACAGCTATTTTTGGGCAATGTTGATGCTGTTACCAACAAAATAAACTATTTCCGATTCCCGATTCAAGCACGTGCAATCAAAATAATTCCCACCAAATGGCACGAATGCATTGAAATGCAAATTGAACCACTTGGTTGCTTTGTTCCATACGAATATTCCGAAATTGAAGAGGATAAACCAACAGTCAGCGTTGTGACCGCAAATGTATCATGTAACATTTGTCCAGGAGTTGAAAGTGATGCAACGATTGAAGGCGTATGCAAATGTAAGAGTGAAGAATTTTGGAATGGCGTTGAATGCATCGCACGTAGTATGTGTCCGTGTAAAGTCAACCATTTGACTTATGGCGTTGGAGCTCAATTTGAATCCGATGACTGTTCGCATTGTACTTGCGTTTTGGGTGGTATTGTTCAATGCAAACCTCAAGAGTGTAAGCCTTGTGGTGCAGGATTGCGTCGCGTTAAGTCGTCGGCATGCCTTTGCATCTGTGAACCATGTCCAGCCAATGAGATCCTTTGTGAAACAAGTGGCGCTTGCATTCCAGCTGAGTCGTGGTGTGATGGAATTCAAAATTGTCCAGATGATGAAATCAACTGCTCATACAAACAACAATCCCAAACACAAATAATCAAAAAAGTCCGTGAGAAAGTGACTATCACAAAAACATGCCCGGAACCAAAATGCCCGCCCGGATTTTATGTGAAAATTACGACATCGAAAAAGAGTAAAACCTCGGCAATGTTAAACAGCGCAGATATACCAACTACGAATGAAGTGAATGGCCTTTTCAAGGAATCAGATGAAGATAGCACTGGCTTGCATTCCAAACTCCCATTGCCACATGATGCAAAGAAGAAGAAAATCAGTGAAATGGATTGCGTTGAATATGATTGCATTCCGGAAAGAGCGACAGCTGTAAAACAAACCGAACAGATTCCTTGTCCAGCATCCAGCTGCCCCAATGGCTATGAAGTTGTATTCGAAAAAACGCCACTCTCCTTATCATGCTCAAAGTATAAGTGCGAATTGATCCCGAAGAGAGATGTCGTTTGTAATATTACTGGACGCACATTCAACACCTTTGATGGCATTGAATATAAATATGACATTTGCGATCACATTCTTGTTAGAGATCTTGCTTCGAATAACTGGACTGTTTCATGTGAGTTTTTTTTTCAATAATTTGTTTTCTCGAATCTGAAATTTCAATTCAATAATCAAACTTCTACTGAAAAATTTAAAATTTATTAATTTTTTTAACAGATCAAAAGGATTGTTCAACCGGTGACTTTGTTTGCCGCAAACAGATTACAATCACAGACAAATCGTACAATTTGGTGGTGATTTTAAGGACTGATTTAACCGTAAAGCTCGACAACTACGAATACACCATCGATCAACTGGAACAATCAATTTATGCTCAAATGAATTTGTTTACAATTTCAAAAGTGGGCAATTCCATATTGTATGTATCACATTTGCAAGGATTCTGGGTGCGTTTAGATGAAAATGGTGATGCCAAAGTGGGAATTTCATCAAAATACAAGTCATTTGCCGACGGATTATGTGGGTATTACAATGAATATCCAAATGACGATAAACGTTTGCCGAATGGAACGGAAGTAATATCAACGGTTGACTTTGGTGATGGTTGGTGGCGTGATCCATCCGCTAAACGAATATGTGAACCGCATGCCTGTTCACAACAAGATCAAGACCACGCCTGGGAAATGTGCAATAAAATTAAAGACGAAACATTTGCATCATGTTCGAAAGCAGTGAATGCCGATCAATTCATATCGAAATGCTTAGAAACAGCTTGTGAGTGTCTAAAATCGGGCAAAAGTTCAAACACCACCATTCCAAGCAAGTGCACATGTTCAATTCTTCAAACCTTTGTGACCGAGTGCATGGCCGCTGATGAACACTTGAACTTCGATACATGGCGACCGAAATACGAATGTGCTATTGAATGTCCCGCAACTTTAGTTCACCGAGATTGCTATCGACGTAGATGTGAACCATCATGTGACACACTTAGCAAAGAAAATTGCCCATTTTTGCCTGGAACTTGTTTCTCAGGATGCTATTGCCCCGAAGGGACCGTTCGAAAAGGCGAAATATGCGTACCGGTGACCGAATGTAAAGATTGCGTTTGTGATGGCTTCGGACGATCACAGTACATTACGTATGATCGCAAAAATTTTACATTCGATGCAAATTGTACATATTTATTGTCACGTGATATTAAAATACCAAATGAATATACATTCCAAGTGTATGCATCACTTGCGCCATGTCCAGTTTATGATCTGGATGTAAGAGGTGGCTTTCAATCGGAACGTACATCTGAACACACCTGCACTCAAGCCTTGCACATTTTGTACGGTCAACATATCATTCACTTGCAACGAAGCGAGGTTAATCCGAATAAATTTGATACTTTGGTCGATGGAATCGGTGCCAAAACATTACCGTTTACAGAAGATTGGGTTTCAATTACCGAACATAAAGGAAAAGGAGTCAATATTGATTTGGTTAAATCATCGGTCGAAGTAAATGCGAATTTTGACGATTTATCATTTTCCATCAAAATTCCAAGCGTGAAGTATAGCAATTTGGTCGAAGGACTTTGTGGCAATTGCAATGGTGATCCATCAGATGATTTGAAACCAAATCCAAAGCATTTGGACAAAGTGAAATCAAATGATTTGCAAGAAATACTGCAAACATGGCAAGCGGATGAGCCTTCTCTTAATTTGAAAGCAGAATGTGTGAGTGAAGCTAGAGTTGCTGATGAATGTCTTCCATTGCCACCAGACCGTGATCCTTGTTTGCGATTGCTCGATGCAAGTACATTTGGTCAATGCAATTTGATTGTCAACCCCGTGAAATACGTTTCAATGTGTCAAATAGACATGTGTAAAACTGGTCCAAATCAGAAAGGAGCTTGCTCTCATTTGGCTGCTTACGCGCGTGAATGTTCACGCAATGGAATTTGTGTGGATTGGAAAAATGGAAATTGCAGTGAAAACTTTGAATGTCCAGCAGATATGGAATATAAAGCCTGCAGTTGTCATAATACATGTGAATTGGTAAAAGACAAAACGAAGATTTTCAATGAAAAATGTGCTGAACCGATTGACGGATGCTTCTGTCGTGATGGGAAAATTTTAAGTCAAAATGGAAAATGTGTAACGGAAAGGGAATGCTCACCATGTGACGACAACAATCACTTTGTGGGTGATAAATGGCAACAAGATAAATGCACCGAATGTGAATGTACTGACGGCGGAAAGATTAACTGCATTAAGAAGCAGTGTGCACTGAGCGGTGCCGTGTGTCAATTGGGCTTCAAAGAGCACAAAATTGAAGGTTCACCAAATGATTGCTGCCCAACATATAAATGTCTTCCTGAAGTCACTTCACCCGTTTGCCTTGTAAAACCGCAGCCACACTGTGCTGCTGATCAATACATAAAAGCCATAATTGACTTTAATAACTGCACTTCATACGTTTGCGAATGCAAACCATTGAGTGATTGTAAACCAGTTGAAAATCGACCATTACAGCCTGGCGAACTGTTGGAGAAGCAAACAAGTGGATGTTGTCCACGCGAAGTAATTGTCTGTGATAAGAAAATGTGCTCGACCAAACCGACCAAGTGTGATCAAGAGTTCTACGAAGTTATTCAAAAGGAGCCAATTCAAGCCGGCTTGTGCTGTGAGGAATTCATTTGTACTCCGCCAAAGAATCTATGCATAATTGATGTGAATGGGAAGAAAACGGCTAAGAAAGTGGGCGATGTTTGGCCAACTGAGCATCCATGCTTAAGGAAACGGTGTATTTATGGGGCCAATGGTGTGCCAATCATATCCGATGAAAAAGAAGCTTGTCTGGTCACCAGCTGTGCGCTTGGCTTCAAACTAAATGTTCCAAGTGACAAGTGCTGTGGTGAATGCATTCAAGACAAATGCGTGATTGAGGATAAAACATTTGATGTTGGATCAACTTGGTTTGGTAGTGACAATTGTACGACTTTCAAATGCTCATTACTTGGACAACAATTGGTAGTTTCAAGCATGCATGCTACTTGCCCCGAAATTAGTGACTGTCCACAAGAATTGAGATACTTTGAAGATTGCTGTGAACGATGCAAGAGTCCACCAGAAGATAAGAGTAAGTGATTGATTTTTTTAATTGTATTTACAATTTGGTTTGGTTATCTATTTACTGAAAAATATGACTGTGTTTTCACATTTACAGAATTGTGCCTCCCAATATCGTTGAGCGATTCTCAGACAATTGGCTTGGTAGAATTGACACAAGAGCCACACGGCAAGTGTGTTAACACACAACCAATTCGTGGATTCACTGAATGTCATGGTGCATGCAATTCTGGAACGAAATACAATCGATTCACTATGAAACAGGATAAAAAGTGTCAATGCTGTTCAGTTTCGAACTACGATGAACTCAAAGTTCCGGTCAAGTGTAATGATGGCACTAAACAAACGATTCCAGTATCTGTACCAAAAACATGCACATGTCAATCTTGCGATGAAGATGGTGGAAATAAACATGCATTCGATTTTCTACGATCGACAGTCATTTATTGAACGAAAATTGTGAACCAATCAATGAATTATGCTTATGAATAACAAATATGTAAACATTTCGAATAAATACATGAATTGTGATATATCAAGTGAATCTGGCTATTGTACTTCCATTTGTTTGGGAATTTGATATATTTACCATTTTTGACTCAAATTTATAATGAAATCAGAAATAATATCAATATTATAACTGATGTCCTACCGAACTTTTAAAACTGTCAAGAAAAGATTTGTAAGCAATTCAACTGTTTTTTTAACTGCTTTTTTGTAGAGTAAAGAATAAGATTTGGAATGCATTGTTTGATGCGAGAAACCGCCGAATAAAAGTTGCTGCCATGAAAAGTTTGTGCTGTGAGCAAAAGCAGTAAATTCGATGGAGCTTCATGTGAATTTATTTCGATTGATTATAATTATTGCATTATTGCAGTGGAGGACGCCTCTGAAAATTTATAGTCAAATTGCTATAAGGGCAAAGGATTTGTTATTTGTTTTTATTTCAATCAATAATGATTACTATTGAAAGAAATCTATGAAATAATTTAGTCGTAGATTTGATAAAATAGTAGATTTGATAAAAAAACAAAACTTAATCTCAAGACAGTAATGCAACAAAAATAATTTTCTATAAAACCATTCAACTTCTATTGCAGCACGCAAGGAATGTTTCGTTGAGTAAATTCGGCTCGACTGCTCACATCAAATCCCACCCAAAGACAGCTCATTTACTCACTGTTTTGGTTGTTCGAATACATTTGCACAATGCTAACCTCATCGTCTACTCTCTTGCCGTGTTTTGGTATATACGCTGAATTCAAACAGCCGCATCAACGGCTAAAAGTGCACACACATCGACAATTCGTAGCGCTGTAAACTAAATAATCTACGGAATGTAGCGAATGAATGGGAAGAGAGGAGAGAATAGAGAGCGTAAACAGAAAAAGTACACAGCTGCGTTTCGAGTGAAACTGAGTAGGCAACGATAGATGAGGAAAAAAAATTTATCAAGTTAGTCGACTGAGTTGAATGGCGTCAAGTAGATGTATTTCTTTTTCGTTTGGTTGAAATTAGAGAAAGAGAGAACAAAAAGAGAATTTTTTTTCAAGTTTTAGTTTATACAGCAAATTTTTCGTTTGTGCGGCATTTTTATTTTATCATTTCGTTCTCTGATTTTGATTTGTTTTTTGTTTTTTTTTTTTGGTTTGATTTGATTACATTTTGCGGTGTTTGTTATTGTTTTCTTGATAAATAATTGGGTGACGCGATTCTAAGGAGAAAAATAAAATTGGTTGAAAAATTGCAACGATGATAAAAAAATCGTTCTGGGTGGTTGTTGTGTGACTGTGCTCATTAAACGCAAGGAAAATACATCGCGAGTTAATAAATAGCAGCAACAACAAAAAATGCGATAATCAGCATTAATTGTCAGCATCAAAGTGTTATTGTTGAACACTACGTTCAACAAACAAACTGAATCCTTTTAAATGTGTGAAAATAAGTGAAATCAAAATAAAAAGTTTAAGCCAAAAAAAAGTATCATGCGGATCTAAAAAAAAGTGTATTTTTCTATTTAAATGTTCGAAGCATCTGAGTGAATATACATCAACAGCAAATAAATATGGCCGGTTTGATGCCAAAAGTATTCGAAGAAGCGAATTTGAGTGGTGAGCTCAAACTAAGCGGCCGTAAATTAAAAGACTTCCCGAAAACAGCAGCCAAATACAATTTGAGCGACACGGTCATTGCAGGTAAAAACACTATTAATTTCTACAGAAACTATACGTTCAACGTTCTGAGCATTTGTTCGTGTGTTGTAATTCTTACCATTCAGCCGAATAATTTAAAACTATATTCTAGCAGCGGCAGATGTTCATTTCCGTAAAAATAATAAAAAATTAATTTAAATACCAAAGAAAATGATGAGAAAAAAAAACAAACCGCACGAATCGTTAAGATTAGATAAAGTAAGTCCATTTCAGTGGCTTCCTCACAGCACTAATCATTGTTCACTATGCTGAAGTTTAAAACTAACCAAGATAATTCTCAGAATAGCGTTGAGCGCACTGAAACGTGATCGGTTTGATTTCGCATAATCGTTTATTGTACAAAGAGAGTCCTGCTTTTGTTGTCATTCGACGAATATGTTGTGTGCTGTAAAGCAGTTTGTTAACCAATACATCGACACGATCGAACTCACCTTTTTCAGTTCAACGGTCATGCTGAGAATTCTCCATACATACAACACACAGCACAATCGTTTTGCCTACTTCGGCACATTTTCTGGTTCTGTTTTCAAATCGCATTCACTCTGACTCAACGCGTTGTACGTGATTTTTTATACAGTCTTTTATCTACTGTCCTTTTCTTTGTTGTTGTTTAGTTTCAAAAATTTCAAGAAATATTAAAACAAAAGCCCACTCTCAGCTCCAAACAACTATGCTATCGCACAGGTGTACCTACATGTTCTCATTGGCCATGTGCAATTTTATCGGTTATACACATTTTGCTTATAATTTCGTGTTTTAAATGTCGTTAATTTCTGACATGAGCCAAATTTAGCCACCAGCACCAGTTGTTCTATAACAAATTTAATGTTATTTCTTTTGTCTGATCGCATACCAAATGACACTTAATTTGAATTTTATAATCGAATTGTGAACCATTTTGCCCATAAAACGCAAGCGCTAATATGTGCGCACAAGATTTTGCGTGAGTGTGTACGGTTGATGGCTAAGCATGGACTATGTGTGACTATCGCCACAGCATAAACACACATTCATACCAACTCACCAGCTGAAATGATGGAAAATAAGAAACTCGCAATACCTGATTTTGAGTGCGTAACAAACACGTTTCAATATATAATATAATAAATCAGCCAACACCTTCCGTCCCAATGTAACAACCACATCGAATGTCTCGTTGCATATACACACATCGACAATGGACTCAACAAAAAACACAAACTTCGAAGACGGTGCTGACATGAGTATGCAATTTTAATATTTACTTGGCGTTTTCTTTGCTGTTTTTCTTCATTCAATAAATTTCATTTTAACAACGTTGAGTGGAACTGATTTGAATAAAACACCGTTGCGATCAGTCATGAAATAATGGCACATTGGTACATTGGTGTCGGTGTTTTTTTTTCTCTCTTCAATTTGTGGGCGTGAAACCTGCCGGTTTGGTTCCGTGCTGTACACCACAAACGGCTCATTTTAATACATCCAGCAACCACAAACGGGCTCTCAAATGGAACATTTTCATTAGTTTAACAGCAATTGAAATGAATGTTGTTTTTGTGTGGAAATGATTCGATTTCAAAAATTCAATCAACGCGATGAATTCGATTGAAACCGATAATTTCATTTGGATTTGTGCCATTCGAAATGGAAACAAAACAAAAAAAAAATTCCATCGAAAAGCCGATTTATTTGAATTTGACTTTTTTCTATTTCTCCTTCATCTAAATCCAATTTTGTTAGTTTACGTCTTGATGGTGACAACATATTAAAAAAAAAAGTCGCATTGTTGTTACAATGGGAATTAAAATGAATAAAACAGTCGTCCGTTCGGTTCTTATTTATCATGTGATTTGAATGACACGATGTGTATCACAGTCTGTGTGTGTTCGACTTTTTGGGTTCCCGCATCAAATTCACTTAATGTCACCGACAAAACGATAGAAAAGAAAACAAAACAAAAAAAATATATTCAAGTTAATAATAATGTTTTTACCGTCGACTGAGGCTATTCCCATTATGCAATGTTGTTGCTGTATATTTAGATTTATTATCGTTATGGTGATGCTGTGTTTTAACAACATCCACACAATACCAATACCAATACCAACCCCAACTATAACATTTGGATGAGAAAAAAAGTGAATGCGATGCGGATTCTTGACACCGGCAACATGAATCGACCGTTTGTGTATGGCATCCCATTTAACGTGTGTGTTTGTGCCGAAAATATCTGCATTTTCCATAGCGCAGCAGCGAAACCGTGAACATCATGCAGACAAACAACGACATTTGATTTTTCCATTAACACTTGGATTGAAAAGTCTTATTGTAATGGGAGTTTTACCAGATGTACAAAGTATATAGACTTGGACTCGGGTGCGGATGCATGCAAGGCATTAGACAAAACCACATTCTCTAGCCCTAGACAAAGAATCCTCATTTATTCGGACAAATTTCGGGTGTGTTTAGTGCTACAATCGAGCCGCACACAAACAGCTGTAGTTGACAAATGGCTTATCGCCTCTCCCCCAAATACTGTATCTGTCCATATTGTGTGTGTGTGTGTGCTTGTACAATGTACATTCGGAAATGCGTTAAGCATTGATTTTTGTTGTTTTTCTGTTGGTTTCAGCAGCTTCGATCGAATTCCAGACTGCTTGCTACTGTTGCCACACCAACAACGGTAGTTCATTGATACTTTTCGCTGTTGTCGTTGTTGCCGTTTTTCAGTCGACTGCGGCAACCGAAAGCACTTTCATTTTCCATTTTCCTCGTTGCGCAAACGTAACGAACAATTACGTCAATGTATTCTCAACATAGACCGTACTATGCGAAATGAGAAGCAAATGGCAATTTCTATAAAGAGTTTGCTGCTTTCTTTTTTTTTATTTATGGTTTTCCGGCTTGAAAATCGATTTTACTGCGTTGACGCACGCACTGAAAATATCGATCAATTGTGCGAGCAAATGAAGTAATTTTGGCAAATAAAAATACAGTTTACGGCAAATAGTCTGAATGGGATTGTATTGCAAAGGTAAATTCGAGTTTTTCACATAAATCGATTGAATGTAAAAACAACATAATGGGTTCGATAAAATTGCATTTAAAACGTTTAAATCTTTAATGGAACAGCAAAATTCTACTATCTCGACGAATGAGATGAAACTGTTGATTTTCCGGACTATGATTTCGATAATATGATTATCAGTTGCCACAATTCAATTTCCATAGAACATAAAACGAAACGGAAACAAAGAGACGAATGAGATAGTCTCATGTCAGATAACATTCATAATGCTTTTACGTGATAAATGCAATTCCATATGAAAATGGAAGTAAAGAAACATAATTAAAATGTTGGTTTGAATCGTTCCACAGCAGATAAATGATATTACTTTATCGCTTCGAATGACTCATTGAATAAATATAATTGCTTGCATTTGAACGAGTGCAAACACATTACAGCACGAATGGTTCGATTAGTTTGAACGGTGTGAGTCATATGCTCGATCATAATGAAAGCATGCAACAAAACAAAATTGATATAATCGAATGTCTGGCCATAAAAGGTGAACATTTATCGATTCGTTTGAGGGATTAGCTTCGGTGAATGATTTTCAAGTCAAAATTTGTATAGCATTCGCATCGAGAGTGAAACTCATTGGAATGCTGACACAATCCTCTAATCAACAGCCGTAAAATTTACGTCTTTGAATTGTATTTGATACGTTCAATTATTAAATATTTGAAACGTTTTGAAAGTAGCTTATAGTTCTTATAATCATTAAACATTCCATTGAAAATTACACGCATATAGTAAAATGCCTTGAAAATGTTGCTACAGCAACAACTTTTTTTGTATGCCACGCGTTCAACGCAATCTAATAACATTCATGACGATTCCTAAACAAATGTTCGTACATACACCAAACGAAAAACCGTAAATAAAAATTCGTTCTAACCGCACTGAAACACACTCACGTGGCGAAACGGTTAGAAACAGGCATGAAAACCAAAACTAAGAGAGAGAGAGAGAGCGAGAGAGAGAAAAATGAAGAAAAAAACTTATATCATCAACAAAATTATTCATCAACCAACAGAGTAATCAATGAAATTCATTCAATAAACAACTGAGAGTGTTTTTGTGCGCGCAAGAATATGCAAAATCATTCACAGTCCGCGATTGTTATTCCACGTTTTATTGTAGATAATATGTGGTTCATTTCAGCGGAAACGAAAGAATTCATATTTTGTAATAATTTTTTTTTTGTTTCTCTATATTCATTTCTCTAATCGTTTGTTTGACGTTAACATTTTAAATCTGTACGCAAATGTATTCATTGACGCATAGTTCCAGAGATTCAGAGCTTCCCGCCCATTCACTCGATCACTTGAGCTTGAGCGATTTACTTTAATTTCGCCATTGCGAGCAAAACTTTATGTATGATTTTGTATAATCAAATAATAAATGGTTGCGACTCTTACAATTTATCGTTTGTAGATCAAATTAGAACGATATTTTTTCTGCGTCCGCTTCTGATTCGTTTCTCTCTCTATCAAATGTGGCCTGAAAATTTCAATGCCGATGCATAATGAAGCGAAACGAATGAACATCACATTGTAGAATCGTTGCTGAGCGTTGCTGAGCAACCAAACAAAATCTTCATGCTGATGCTGAATATTGTTTACTGTCAACTCGAATGACAAGTTGAATTAATAAATGATTACGAATCATCATACAAAGCAATAAAAGCCATAAATAATGATGATGATGGGCGCTGTGTGTGAATGTCACATATTAAAGCGAAATTAATTTCAATCGAAGTAAATGTGAACGCATTATAAAAAAAATAACTGAGACGAAGAAAAAGAAACTGAAGTCGATCGCATTTGATGTTGTGAATTGCGACAGCGCCATTGTTTTATTGTGTTTTTTTTCACTCCCATTCATCCATTTTATGCTCGGGATAGCTGAAGATGCACTCGGCAGATGTGTACGAGATTTGATGCGAGTGTAAAATGCTGTTAATGGCGCTTCCGACCAACACTGTCGACGCACATATGAAGCATTGCTTCAGACGCATTTCCGTCTGTTATTTGCGTCAATAACAATTGATTTAAGTGTACCGTTTGCTTTGATTGCTTTCGAAACATAAAAATGCACAAATATGAAACATTAAAGTATATGTTTTGTGAACACAATTATTATGTGTATTGTGTATACCTTTCGAAATCAATAACCTGGGCATTTTATGATTATTACTATGCCTATAATTCGTGCATTCTTTCACTGAAGGTGAATAAACTTGTGTTTTCAATCAATCAATCAACCGATCGATGATGTTGACAATCGTCAATATATATTCGAACACATGCAATAAAACGATATTCAAACGTTACTGTTACATAGCGACAAATTGCAAAATTTATATTCCTGGCTAAATTCTTGGTTTGTCCGCAAAACCGCAATGAAAAAAAAAACACGAATTACTGCAAATGGAAACATTTGAAATGGCAATAAACCAATGCGCTAATCACACAATAGTCTCATTAACCATTTAAATTGTAATGGCTTGAAACCACGCTTTCCGCTTTTGAGCTCTGTGTCAAGCGTTTAAGTTTGGGGTTTGCGTTTAGCACGATTTCGCATTTATGGAGTGGCTTCAACATATTTTCAATTGCTTTGCGCATAAAAACATATGTGATGATGGAATTATAACCAAAAATGAGCTCAGAAACACACGCCAAATACATACAAGCAATCAAACTGTTAATGAGCATTTGAAATGCTAATAAATTAATTTTTGCAAGCGCACACATGCCACTTCATTCGCACTCTTGCTCTTCCATTCGTTGTGGAATTTATTTTGTGAAATTCTATTGAATTTCATCGGTTTTGTTTTTGTCATTGAAGCGAGCAATATTAGCTGAATTATTTTCAAGATGATTCCGGATTCCGGGAGTGGCATTTGAATGTCGCATATTTTTCCGTTAAACTAAATATTCCCTTTCAGTTTTCAAAGTGCGTGAATCATCAACACTGAATCTAACAGCATGGAACATTTACCATGTAAAGTTAACTGAAGTGAAAAAAGAACGAATTCGTACTAATTGTATCGGATATATGAGTCATAGTCCAAATATTGGCCCAGCCACGTTTAAAGCGTGCAAAAAGTCGTAAAATAAAATCGCACGTCGTCATGTTGAAAAAATTCGCTCTCATCGTGCACAAATGCGCATACCTAATCCATTCTCTTTTGGGGATTTCAATTTTTTAAATTGATACGAGGTGGTTTTTTTCACAGACAAGTAAATTGTTCCATTCAATTAGTTCGCAATGTAAATGAATTCATACAGCAAAAATTGTACTTAAACTATATTAAGAAATGCATAACCAAAAATTGAATTTTGGCCAAAGCGTGACTAAATACTGGAAATGCCAATGAGAAAGCAGCCGCTCTAACAAAATGCTGAATGGATTGTGGTCGCATTTACATGTGGTGTCTCGCGTTCAAATCCATCGTGCAGCTTGATTTCTATTTTTAAACCCTTTACAGGAACGACCTCAACATTCGGTCTGGATTTACGTGCATACTAAAACCGCCTGATCTTAGCCTTTGTAATTTATTAACTAAAACGAACATGTTCATAAATAGAAATTGATGGATTATTTGAGATGCGCTACATTTGTTTTTTTTTTCTCTCATTCTCTGTATACTTTGGAGCCAGTATGGCGTTGTTTTTAATCCAAATATCGTGCCTGATCCCAGGCGAAAATGCGTGTCTATTTCAAACAGCAATCATTTCGAAAGCGAAATTAATTTTATCCAAAAACTAATTAAATATTGTGAAAAACACACTTATGAAATATGCGCGGAGTTGTTGCGCTGACAAGCAAAAAAAAAATAAAAAAATGAAGAAGCGAGAAGAAATGAATCAACCAATTATAGTCAGGCAGACGGCGTTATACCTCTTGCATTCGAAACATGTGTCAAAAGTCAATTTTTTGTAATTCCATTTGATGGTTTTGCGTTGCTGCTGCATTCTTCTCTCGTTTGTTGTTGATTTTTTTTTTGCTGTGTGATGGAATTCCAAAAATAATTTACCCATTTGATGCTTTCGAGTCATCATTCCGATGAATTGTATGTATTTCCGTCCCTATGCCAATCGTGATGAATGTTCAACACTCTTTTTACGAGCAAACAGCTATTTTTTCTGTTTTTTGTTAATTAATTGAAATTTATGCATATTTATTTATGATTTCCAGTTTCATATAGACAAAATAACGATGAGTCGCATTTTAACAGCTTCTGTCAATGCAAATGCAAATAAATAAATATAAAAATAATTAATGGCCATTATTAAGGTCATTCTACCTATTGGTTTCGGATACGAAATGCATGAGCATGAAAAATGACAAATAAAATCTATGAACGAAATAATAAATCACACATTTGTTTTTTATTATAAAATGTTTCTTTATTCAAGTTGGAGCCACTGATTGATGTACAATGCATTTTTTAATTAATTCTAATAAATTACGCAAAAATGTGAAAAGTTGTTTTCGATTTGTTTCAATTAACAGTGCATTGCAATTTCGAATGTGTGCATGAATTATGAATTTAAATTTGGATTCGAGTTTTGGTTCGATTTTAAAGGCTAGTTGAAGTGACCCCTGCGGTTGAAAAACTATCCAATTTCTGGTTGGTTCTCATCAATTCAATAAAACCAAACCAATTACAAAGAACAATAGACATGATTATCTTTTCGCTGCACGAAGCTCACAAACTGCACTCGAAATGTGGTTTGTTGTTGTGTGCGAGTGTGTTTTAGTGTGGAAAATGAAATGTACGGCAAAAATAAAGAAAACAGCTAAACATTACACACTAAAATAAAACCTGACATTCATGTCACTGACCCGAATGAGTCGTGCGCATAAATAAACTATACACACTAGCATCGTGCAGCAATAAGAATGAAAAAGGCAAATGATAATTAGTGAAAATGGAGAGTGTTCAGTGTTCTGTGTTGATCGTTTTGAAATGTTCGCTGCGAATAATGACTATGAAAATGTTGGTGGTGCCACGGCAGCCGCACACTGCATTTCTATATCCACACTTAATAACGCCTATAAATTGTATATAAGTTGCTGTGAGGCGCCTGTATCATGTTATTAATGCTGTAAATTGTTTATGTTTGATTGACCTACGAGAAGTTCCGTAGTTTTTAGCTTTCAAAATGTATTCGTTATTTCGCTACTTCACTGCATTTCATCAATTTCGTTTGCACACACACACACACACACACACGTGCGCTTCTTCGGCACTTATTTTGTAATTCTAGCCAATTTTCGAACGGGTCTTGGAGTTGAAATTGGTGGTGTTCGGCTTGTGAATGCTTCAGTGCGTTTTAGTTTGTTGCGTGTAATGGGCTCGCTTCTGGACTGTGATCGCAATCGTCTTTTAATGGCAGAATATGTCCGTTGCACAGTTCGCTTTTGTTTATTTGGCGTTTTCTCGATTTTCACAATTTTCAACAGCGATCGCGTATGCTGGCGTTGTTCTTCGACTCTTTCCTTCATACTATTGACAAGTGAACAATTGCGATGTAAAATTGCATGCAATGCTTTAACCGCTTTGTAATGGTCTTTGGCTGATATCAAATCGTAATCAAATAAATTCGATATGTGAATAATGCAATTGCGATAGAGATGGTTGCTTATTATGAATTCACCATGCATTTCAATGAATGACAAAACAGCTGCCGGAATTTGTGCGTCGCTTACAAATGAATGCTTCAATACAAATAAATTCCACAATTTCATAATTCCCTTTTCACCATCATTCACATCAACAAATTCATTGATCATTTTGACAGTGTTCTCTCGCAACCAAATTGGATCGGTTTCGTCCTCTGAATTCACGTCCAATTCACTCGGCCGCAACGGCAAACCACTAAATGAATGATAGAATGTACGTTTTGATTTTGTATCCAAATTGAAAAATTCAGACAATCTGGGGCGAATACGTTCTGGCCGCTGAACAATTATAGCTGTCATTACTTGACGCTTGTGCGGCTCTTTACCGCGAAATTTCGTTGCAAGACGACTAAATGGATCCACTTTTGCCCTCTTTTCGTGTTTATTTACGAATACATCGATTCGCATTTCACTAGTTCCTGGCACATATTTGAATTTGAACCGTCCATGGCACAGCGTTAGATGCTTCAATAATGTATACAAATTGACGGTTTTCAACGAACACCATGGGCATTTTAAACGATCCCACAATTCCGTTTTCTGACGATAATTTTTATGGATAAATTGATAGACTAGACATTGAATGTTGTCATTTGATCGGTACGTGGTATTTGAACGACGACTGATAATGCTACCAGTTGAACGGCTTCGTGTGAAAACGCGTCGCTTGGCAACACTATTTGAACCATTCACACCGCCATTTTCCTTATTCTCATTATTTAGGCAAATTTCGCGTGACCATTGCAAATCGCACTTCATTTTAGCCGGCTTTAAAAACTCGTCATCACCCTCAATCGCTGTCATTGAAAGTGATTTTTTCACAAAGTGCTTGATTCTCCACATCGCTTGCTTTGGTAGTGACATTAAACTGGGATTCGTCTGATATGCAAATGTTAACTCTTTTTGGCCGCTGGCAATCAAACCATTTCGGCTTTTATCGAATAATTCTAGCTCCGTTTCGAAAATCCATTGTTCCAATGTGGAATCGTCGTGATTCATCGAACCATTTTGCGCCATTTTATCGATAACTCTCACTTTAAACAGTAAAATACACGATGAAATTTCCAACAATTCACCATCGGGCGATGTTATTTTCAGCACTTCAGTTGGCAGGCTAATTGTTGACAAACCTTTCAACATATCATTTGGATTGATGTCGATAATCACTGATGTTAACTGTGCATGAAGAGAAAAACAATTTGAAATTATTTTCGAAATTACAGACGGAACCTGATATTTCAACGGGCTTGAAAAACGATCATCGATCTTTTGGTTTTTCAACCGGAAATTGCACGTTTTCAACCGAACACTTACTTTGATTTTGGTTTGCTTGTGAAAAACTTGCACTTCAGCGTGTCGATTATTTAAGAGCTCATCACAATGAAACCCAAAAAATGTTAGCGTCATATAATGCTTTGTGCCGCGTTTTTGCTCTGCTAATTTGTCGGCAATCGAATGTAACGTGTTGAATTTCCCACTTGATCGCCGCCTTGGCTTCTTTAATCGGCACTTTTTGTAATTGACGTACGATAGATTGCGATTTAAAAATAACGGTGGCTAATTTGAGAGTGGAAAATTTCAAGTTTTTAATTTCACTTAAGATTTCTTTTGTGGTTTTATTTTAACAATTAAAACAAACATTTACTCACATATTCTTTACGATGTTCTTCAAAAAATCGATACGCTTCAGTTGGTCCTGAAAATAAAAACACTTAATTTAAGCAACTTCTTTTCATTTTTTTTTAAATCAACAAATAAATTCACACAAAATTTACCAGCAAATGCTTCAATGAACAATTTTTGCTCTTCATCGGAATTTTCCACATTCATTTTTAGAGACGCTCAAAAAAATATGTTGATGTTGCTTGATTGACACGAGAACAATGAATGTTGGACAATTCTGTGCCGTTTGACAAGTAACTGTACCTCATGTACCAAATAATAATCAGTAGAAAATTACAACACACAGAAAGTTATTGGTTGCTGGCAATAATGTATTTACCGATATGCTGCATACAGTATGCGTTTAGCCTCTAAATAATCATAAAATATCGAACGATTCAGGTAAAAAAAAGGAGGAACATTTGTCACACACCGCATATGTTCAAATTCAACTGCATACAAGGTATACAAGGATGTTGGATTAGTGAGAGTTACTGCATCTTCTACACCTAACATTCTAAGAAATTGCATTTCTTTCATTTGAACGAGAATGCATTAGCTGAACCGTCATAAAACATTCTCTTGGATTCTGTTCTTTGTCGTCTACACACATGGAAAATAGTTTGTTACTTACAACTAAACCTATCCACACACACATACATACATACCCAAAAACATGGCTCAAATCTTCATAAAATTGTTCGTTCATTCTTCTTTTTTTGTTTAGCGTTGTGTCGTGTATTTGTATACGTTCAAGTTAAATGGTGCCAACATCGGAGCACTTTACACGCAGCACAACAACAAAAATCAAACATCAATCTCTAAAACGAGAAAACATAAAACAAAATTTTGAATAACGACTGTATTTCCTGAAATTCATTCGAATGCGTTCAACAACTCAACATTTCATGAGTATTTTCAAAGTAATGAGACGACAATTCATTCATTCGAGATGACATTTGTTGGCTGGTAGCCATTATGGCTTTAGTCGATATGCTCTCTCGTTCTCTCTCTCTCTTCCTCTCCTCCTTTCGAATTTGTGTTGGATTGTTACTAAAAAGGCAATTTCAAAACTTAGCGCTCATGAATTCGATGAGTTCTCGTAAGCGCGCATTTTATGCACTTTTGCATGCTCATAAAGTCGTCATTGAATAAATGCGGCGCAAATTCTCGAAATCATCGTGCTTTTTTAAGTGAAACCATGCGTACGTTCTATTTTTAGAAACAGAAACACAAACTAAAACAAAAGAGCGACATAATCCCAGTTCGAGTGATGAAGACAAAGTGTTCAAACGTGTTATTTTTTTACATCATTTCCACTCTATGCTCTATGTCTCACTTTGGAATAATTATGATTTGTTTTTTTTTCTGTACTCCTACTTTGAATTATTCTCAGTCTATGTTTTTGTTTTTCTCAGTCATTTAGCAGATTAAATGTTGTAGCAGTAGAACAACAAAATATAGATGATCTTTGCTTTTTTTGCTGTTTTCTTTATCCAAAAATATCTCGAACAAAGAGATGGAAATTAAAATCTCCGGCTTGGCTGATCACAAACACTTGAAATCACTCTGACAATGAGTGTTTTTTTTTTATTATCGTTCATCGTGAATGCAACACAATAGGAATGCCATGCGACGCCCAAACAATTTTTGCCATTCTCTCATTGAAGAGCATACAGCTCTTGGGCACTTTGTTCGTTGCTATTTTATGCGCTTGATGATGAGAATTGCCATGGAAATGCAAGGCGTTGCATTAATTTGATTCGGTCATTTGGTTTTATGAAATTGCCCGTCTACAATCGACGCAAATGATCACATTTCGTGATGGCGTGGGTTGACTTTGACATTGCTTTTGCCATTGTTTCGAAAAATTCAGTTTTCACCCGCTTGTAAAATCAATTCAATTTTAATGGCACTGCCATTTTTTTACGATTTTATGCAGAGCATCTTCGCATTAAATACTGTTGGAGTTTTGCGATGTCACAGTAATTTGAGAGTGCACGACACAGAGACTAAGTCAAATAAATATAGCGATACAAATTTTATATGGAAATCAGCGCCGCTTTCATGAGTTTGATTATATTCTATCGCAGTGGTATACCAACGAGAAAGTTAACCTTGTGCTCAATAGTATTGAGCCAAATTGACTCAGTCAATATACATATACATAAGCATAAATACAGTGTTTGCACCGTGCAAAAAGCGTGCGATATGCTCCATTGCACATGTTTGAAAATCAAAATTACAATACACCACTTTCTATTTCAGCTAAAAAAAAAAACAGTGAAAATTGCGTGATTTATGGTGTTTATCAACTAAACATAAATTTTCAATTTTACAGTTTGAACATGCTATTATCGATGAAACATGAACTAGTTTGGTTGGAAAACGTTTAAAATTTGGAATAAACAGTTGCTTAAAAATAGAAAGACCTCTTCGAAAAACCAAAAATTCTTCAGAAATACTTTGAACGCTTTGAAATGAACTGGAGTCTACACCCAATAATCAGCTTGTTGTCTGACCTTCTAATGGCTCAAAGCATATCAATAACGTAAAGTGCTTTGTTTATTGTTTCGCATCAATCCACAGCTCAATCAATCATTCGATAAAATTTTTGGCTTTGGTGCATTTGGTGATTTTGTTTCATTTCACATGGGTCTCAGAGACTCAACCTTCTTATGATCCTTCTTGTTTGAAGGATTTTCTATTTTTTTTTTCTCAACGTTGAAAAGAATTTCGATTTTTTTCATAATATTCGTGTTTTATGATATTTTTGTTTTTCTTCAGCAAAAACTGTGCTCGATAAGAATTCTTCGTGTTATGTGATCCAGTCGTTGACTGGCAGTTAATATTTCTCCAGGCGTTCATTACCTGCGTTGAAAGTTCAACTGTATGTTTTTTTTTGATGTTGTACACAAAATATGGGTATTTATGAGCAGGTAGAACTGGTTCAATGCAGGTTTACACGAATACATCAAAACTAGTTTCGCTTTAAAAAAAAAACATGAAATCGCATTTTCTTGACCATAAACTCATTTCTTTTTATCACTCATACAAATCAAACTTAAAATCGTGTTTTTAAACCATAATTTACTGTGCACACGCAAACGCAAATACATAGAATGTTTGTGCCTGAGAGAGATTTTGAATTTCGATAAAAATAGGTTTCAATGCATATAGCAATGATGAATTCAAATAGCTCTTTTGTCTTTTGAAATAGAGTTCTAAATATTTTTCAAGCGAATCATCTGTTTTTGCTGAATTAGATGAAGCAAGTAGAAAATTAACCAGGACAGTAACTTTCATTGGATTTGTGATTTGCGTAATACACATACCTGACACCATCTTTTGGCAACAATAACAAATAATCGTAAAACCATTTCAAGAAAACGAAATTTATTTCGAATTATGCTGTAAATGTCATGGATTTGCTAGATTTATACTTTGTGTCACACAAACAATTCTTGTACACCAGCGCACCAATTGATACAATAAAATTGAAACGAAAATCAGCTTAGAGCAAAGACAATAATCCGCTTATTGATTGATCCACGAGTCCGACAATAAATGAATAATCACATCTTTTTCATTTGCTTGTTCACTTGGGTTCCAACATCTCGAATCAAATCAGTGTGCTCTTTTTGAAGTTTAACGATTCTTTTCATAACAACTCGTATTTCATTCCGTATTGCCCGATACGTTGCGTTCAGTAAAATTGCTTTTTCGTCCTCTGCAATAGTTAAATACGAACACAATTAAGAATATATCGAATTATAATGAAAGAAAACATATTTTATGTTCGACAAAAATGCGTTGAAATCAATTCTAACCGGATACACATTTTTTCTCTTGATGCGACTTTTTTTCCATTGTTCCGATAGTTCAATTCAGTTTCCAGGAATTTTTCTCCTTTTGATTCTCTAAATGTCCGTTCAGTCCAATAACTTTTAATTGAATGAGCAAATGTAAATGTTTTATAATTGCAAAAATACTATGAATCAATCGTTCAGTGGAACGTCAGCAAATCAGTAAGTAGGATCGCTATATTTTGATACAGAAAGTCTGAATAAACAAAGAACCACTTTTTTAATCAACAGATTTCGATCTTATACACAATAATCAGGTCAAAAATAATCGGTTTCATCTTGGCTATGACTCAGTCATAAACACAATGGCATTCTTAGTTTTCAATCAGATTTTTTTTTTATTGAAGCCCTTGCAATTCATATTTTACAATTGATTTTAGATTATTTGCTTCGAATCATCATCACTTTTTACCATCTTAATAGGTTGGTGGTCATTTTTGTTCCTTTTTTAGTGCTTCTATGCGTGCACGCCTCTTTTCACATGCCTCCAAAAGTTTTTTTGTGTTGCTCGTCTGTCTGACTGAAATGCCCAAAAGTATAGTTAACGCGATCCTGTTGTAATTCGGCGGTTTGATTTAGTGTTTTCACCTTCTTTTTCAAAGCTTCTATCTCGGTTTCTGTGTGATTGTGGAATTAAAAAGGAATCAATTAAAGTTATGTTGTCATTTTATACAAATGGTTGAAAATGTTAAAAAAAGGCTAAAAAGCCATGAAGAACCACCTGAATTTCTACGTTGCGGCTCCATGGCCAAACATTTAATGTTCAATAATAATTGTCAGTTGGTTCTTCAGTTGATGTTGCGCTGTCGGTGAACAGTATGCGATTAATTTGCATTTCTGAATTATATATTATATATAGTAAAGCAATTCAATTCAAATGTATTCTCTATATTCAGACAAATTGCTGACGCTTTAAGCTCCAAATTATTTTTTTTCTCACTCGAATGTTTGAATGTTTCAATCTCGCTGAATCATTTCATTCATAATATTGACATAAGTGAAATTCCGTGATATAGCAATGAAAACATATTGATTATAAATAGTTTGTATACCAAACGAAACATCCGAGTCAGCAATCCTGGAGAAATCAATTCCATTAAGCAAACCCAAAATGACTAATAGAGGAGCACATATGCATTAATATATGATTGGAAGTTCTTATCAAACAGTAAATTGGCTTTTGCAATTTATATAAAAAAAAACTTTCATTCAAATTCAAATCGTCGAATTCACTTCAATTGAATTGCAATTTCTAATGAATTGTCTGGGATACTTGATGCAGAGACAAAGTCGGAACATTAATATTTGGTCAAAGTAAGCATTATGTGTAGAGTACATATGATTTCATTGGAAACAACCGAACAACCATACCAGGCCACTGATAATCTGCTTTCTGGTGCATTTTTTTTTTGAATGAGTTTCTTTACTTCTAGCAGAAGTATAAATCAATATCATGGTTAACAGAAAAAAACTTTACTTTTTCTAAGGACTTTTCGTGATTTCTGATATGAATTCGGTATTTTACTACTTTGTGTGTGTTGAATTCATCATTAATGATTCAAACAAATCGTATATTTGTAAGAACGAAGTTTCGTCAAAGTTTGTGTTAAGACAATTCTAAGAGACTACTGGGCAAAAGATTTTGATACCAATAACATATTCCAGTAATCTGACCGCGTTCAATTTCAAACAGATTAGTACTTGTCAAGTTAAAACAGTCAGTGACTTCGATATCTTTATTTTAGTTCGAATCCCAAATATTTAAGCAGTTTCCGGAATTAATATCCATTCTGAAGAATCTACAACTCACTTGAGAAGATATATGTTTGCACTGAATTCTGCCATCAATTAGTAGTTAGAACGAAAGCAATTTACAACCATTATCTATGGTCATGTTGGACATGATAACTTTATTGAAACTTTTCCAGGAAATAACTTTGACATAATCACAATCGATCAAAATTTAAAAGACACAAATTAAGAGATTGATGTTCATTGTATGTGCCGGAATTGTGCTATATGATGATATGCTCAATCATTTTGTAGTTTTCTGGCGTCTTTCCGATTTGGGAGTGCTCTGTAATGAATTAATGTATCAAGGATTACAATGGTTAACAAAAATAAAATGATTTCAATACAGTTGAAATTGACTTACTGGTCCAACTGAATGGTTTTGCGCCAAGCAATTTGGGCAAGGTTTCAGATTGCTCATTACCCAATCCGACGCGTAATAAATCTTGTGGCAACGTTGACAATGGAATGATGCTTTTTTTACCTGTTCCAACAGTAATATAGTTTATTTAAATAAAATTTAATTTTTGTGTGTAAAATATTCAATATAATCGAATCACACGATATTAAATAGCAAATAGATTAGTTTGCAAATGTAAAATGCCTACCGGTTCCATGTTGCGTGTTGTCTTATTTTTCGATTTGAAAATTAAAGTTGTTGTTTTGGAGATTCAGTTCCTTGAATGAATTTCACTGGTGCTGTAATAATCGCCAAATGATCTGGAATCAACTGAATCCAGTTAATTTATATACTCCACAAAATATCCACTTTATCCGTGAGAAGACGCACCAAAAATGTGTCAGCATAAATATATAAAATAATTACGAATTCATCAGTGCACTACGTGTAAAATAATTTCTTTATGGAGAATCAACGGTAGGAGCGATGTCAACAAAATGTTTTTCGTTTACAATGCCAATGGAGCCGATTTTTGAAGCAATAAACAAAGGAATTGTTTTCCTTCTTTGGTGGACTCAATTGTTTTTATTCAACACAAAGCTGTTTATGCCTAAGCGGTGGGATTTTTGCAGTGCTTTGCAGAATTGTTTTGTTTATAGATTTAAATTCATATTTAATCTGAATCTGTTCAGAATATTCGAGTGGTATTTGTAGTCAATAAATGAAAAAAAAATGGAACCGACGTAATAATAGCTCTAAAAATCAAATACGTCAAAACAATCCATTGCTCAGTTGAATTCACCTTTCACATTTTACCCATTAATTTACTTTATCTGACCTCGCAAACTCAATCAATCCAATTGAAACCAAATACTTTCTAGCAACGCAAACCGAAACATACAAGCAAAATCATACAAAAAAACACGAGCACATATTACATTTTTGCCGATGAGATAAATATTAAATGTCAACCGATAAATACTGCATGTTTATTATCAGCAATAGCTTGATTACTTTGGTATTTCAAATGTTATCAATGAATTGCTGAACGTCAATCAATCTAAGTGGAACCACCGGCTTCATTTCAATATCAAACAAAAACGCCAGAATCAAAGTTTTATGTAATGAAACAGACAATGATTTATTGCACTCCAAGCAATGGAGCAAAGCTATCGCATTTTTTGCCCCACATCCCCACTCACAATGACTGGCGATTCGAATGAGAAATGATCTATGGTATATTTCCCATAATTCCATTGAAGCACCGCCAGAAAATGCGTTACATAAATAGATGCCGACATCTGTTCTTTCTACTTTTCATAGCATTAGCTTGGTTCTGTAGCTATTTTGAAGTGTGTAAGAATGCCCATTTTGTTGATTGGAATCTGACAGTAGTGAGAGAGCAAGCATGCAAGGAAAGAAAATACATGTTATCATTACCGGAGACCTTTGTTTAATTGATTTTGTATTACAAATCGAACTTCAAGCAATTTACAGCTGAGATTCTCACTATTCATGTGTCGTATTGATATTTTGGTATTTTAAATGAATTGGTATGACGCAATCGTTTAAAACTCATTGCACATGTTCGATTCTCCATTAGCATATGGTAATGGCTGACTATTTCTATTCTTATCTAAAATGCAGTTAAACCAAACTAGCCAAACAAACATTACCCAACTGACTGATATAGCTAATGTATTGCCATAATATGGGTGCCGTAAACAAACGAAAAATCAGTTGAACTTTGCTTCAAGGCAATTGGTCATAACAAATATATGAATAAAATACAATGCGAGAGCAATTGAATGAAGCGAATCGCACGAGCAAACCAACAACAATACGAATTTATTTTTAAAATTTGTAATTCAATTGAGTTTTTTTAGAAAGAATTTCCATTCAAATCGAATTTGTCACAATTCAAAGTGTAAAATAAATCACAACGCGTGAGATGTATTGCGCCCATTGACCATGCGCGTATTTTAACACAGGCCTTCATTTATGTTCGTGATTAGATTATTTGAAATAATTCTGTTGAAATGATTGGACTTTTTTGTTTAAACTGATTAAATTGAACAGTTGTGGTTTACATTTCCCGTCAGAGAAATACGTCACAATAAATGCCTCAATTATGCATGGATTGATCGAAAATCTACAGAAAAATGAATGAACATTGTTGACTCTATCGAAATCAGTTTTGGAAGCCGTTTTTTTTTTAAACGAGACAATCAGCTTATTATGAATATTACGAAGATATTCTATTTCCATAAGCCATTCCATTGTCTACGTTCGATTATCACTGATTGACAGCATTTTTTTTTTACTTGAAAGGAAGCTATTGATTGAAGTGCAAGTCACGCAAAAAATCATTAGCATTTCTATGGCGAAGAAAGCAGAAGGTAAAAGAAAGAAGAATCAACAAACATAACAAATTCCATCGTGACATAAAGATATTAGCGCTGAAGTTATAGTCCATAGGCCTAAACGATGTGATTTTTATGTTTTTCACACAGCACAACATGTAATCGACTGACGACAGATGAACAAATGATATTTTTTAGATTCAAAATGCGGCTGAAAAAGCATTAGGCACGAGAGAATAGGCATTGAGTAAATGGGCATTCATTCATTTTTATTTATTTGAAAATTTCATATGCTTGGTGTTCCATTTAACGATCGAATACGCTTGTTTCCAAGAAAATTGAGACGGAACTGAATGATATTATTTATTTTTGAAGATTGAAACAAAACTAAATCTATCTCCAGGGATGACCATTTCGTTTCAATGGATAGTCGTGTGTTGCGCATGTGTTGGAAGAGTTTACACAAAATCGAAATAAATGTCGGCGAAGAGCGGTAATATGCATAGTAAAAAAAACTTGGAATAGAATACTGTGCTCATGCCCATCAATATGACTTGTTCAATTTTGCTCATCAATCCAGAAAAGTTCATTGAAAAACACACAAAATGACGCAAAGAACGTCTCAAAGAGAATCCATTTCACGATTTCAAACGCAAACAATTCATCTTTTGAAATCGGTTGACAGTACCTTGACACTTGATAGCGACAGAGATTTGTTGACATTTTTCTCTTGCAAACACTTGATGTGTGAAAGAAAGTTGGCTTTTTTGGTTTTGAATCATAAAATTGGAAAAAAAACATAAAATGAAAAGAAAAAAAACTGAGGAACAAAGAATTGAATGTACAACAAAGTTTGTGCTCATCTTGCCATGCATAGAAAATCATTTGAGCCATTGCGTGCCACTCACGTTATTTACAAACATATTTTGCTCATAAAACAATTTCCGTGCTTATTTATTTGAAACAAGTTTCGTTTTGTTTGTGACTTTTTTCTTTGAGAAATGTTCCATAAATTTGATATGCCACAATCGGTACCACACTGAAAATAAAAATGTAAATGTAATTAAACAGTTAAAATAACAATCCGGAATTGTTTTAATTGATGAAAAATGAGCGAAATCTTTTGCTTTGAATCGATTTGTGTGTTGTGAATGTATAAACGAACTGCAGACCAATGTCAAAAACAAAATATGCTGATGAGAAAAACAATTTTCTCAAAATAATATTAATTTGAGATAACATTTATTTTAATGAGTAAAACATCACACGAAATGATGACGAAACCAGTTAAACGATGGGAACAAAAAAACTATATGCCATTCTTAAATCAAATTGGAAACAAATGTTTGATTTTCTCCTAATGGTTCCAAGTGAATGTGAAAGGAAAGACTAGAAACGAAAAGCAGTGTATATCTGGGAATAGGTGCTTGTTACCATATTGATTTAATTATCCAACACTGTGTTTACAGTGTAAATTCTATTTCTGTTTTGTTTATAATTATCATTCCCCATTCAAAATGTTTATGTTTAACATTTAAAAAAAAAGAACGTTTTGCTTGCAATTGTAATTTAAAAATAGTTTTGACTGTTTGTCGATTTTTGGTCGGCAGATGCACGACGGATATTCAAAATTCGGTCAAATGTAGTAAATGTTGTAGTTGGAAATAACATTGTCTCCATAGAGATTCTATTTCCCCATTTAAAGATCTCATTGCAAATCATGTGTATTGTACACGAGTCTTTTACTACATAGCATCGTTAAATTGAGCCAGTCTCTCGGTTTTATTACGTTTGAATCCAAACAAAGCATTTGATGAATTACCACATCGAGCACATTACAAACATTATGAGTGTATCCGTTGATCAAAAACACTTGAAGAGAGATCGTTGTGGCTGCAAACACAGCGGCTCTCAATAACAAATAGTCACATGAAATGTACGAATTTGTGTACATTGTACAAGTTGCTACGTGTTACAAGTTCAATATAAATTGTGAATGAGTCATCAACGGGGGCCGATTGCTCATCGAAAAATCACCTTATATTTTCAAGAACAACTCAGTTTTTGTTCACTATGTATACAATACACAAATATTGCAAATGAAAACATAATTCAAACCGGCGAAGCGTTTTCACATGGAAGTGAAGCATATAAAAGAAAACAAATCAACTCAATGAGATATTTATATGAAAATATTTGCATGTGTTGTTTTGGTTGAGGCGTTCATTGGCGTGTGTTTATAGCCACAGTTTAAACATTCGTCCACACTCAAGAATGTGACAATAAACAGCATGTGCTACTTTATTTTCTTGTACCGACATTTCACTTCAGACCTTTGCGTGCAAAGTGGAATATATCTTCAACACAATTTTACATAAATTTCCATTGCTTTAGTTTGTTTTTTTAACGAATTTTACATTTTACTGTAATCCATACAAACATCTGTATGGAGGATTTCTCGTGTTCAGAACGTAGCATATGGGTTTGCCAAAAACCATTGCTATTCTCCAAACAACAATTTTAAGTGGTTTTTAGCTGACGGTTGATCAACTGTTTGCATTTTTTTGGCATTATTAAAATGGTTTTTTTTGCACAACCAACACTCAACAACATGATAGAAACTATTCACGAATAGAACATTTAATCTGGATTTGTGTTTGTTTTTTTTTAACTGTTTCAAAGCTAGAAACGATATTCCCAGAGCGATTTGAATATTAGGGTGCCGAGGTCTCGTTACTGTTGCTAACCGTGTTGTAGTAACACAACGATAGACACGCTCAATTTGAATAGCTCGCATCGTAATAAGTTGGGTAAAGTCTGTGCGTGACATTTTTATTCTGTCCACGATTAAAACGACTAAAAACAGTTGTAAATTATTCCATCCAGCAGACTGAAGGCAAAACAGACCAATACATTTTTAAACCCAAGAAAAAAAAACGCAATTTAAAATTCACTACTCAAATCACCAATGGGTTTCCTGTGCAAATATTTTACGTGAATTATCAGATCGGTTGCAGTAAACGATGTAAAAACAGAACACACAATTCAACAATATGCATACATTTTTGGAAGCGCAAATGTTCCTTTGTTTGTTTCGGTACATTGTACACAGTACACATTGTACAATGTACAACGGAAAATGGCAATTAATTCTCATTCAGTTTGACATTGACGTTTTTTGGTGAAACAAAGACCGTTTGCAATCTCAATTAATTGGAAAAATGCAGCAGACATGTAAAATCGATAGGCTTTGCGTTTGAAGGCGAATGCTCCACGCTCTCTTACGTTCATATTTGGAAATCGTCGAAATGGACCCATTTTTAGCATTTCACCCGGGTCAACAATGGCAGACTGTATTGCAAACAACGACTAAAGCAGCGTTATTCATTAGTGTCACGTGTCAATCCACTGCAGCCTATGTTCAACACCCGTGATTAATACAATACGAAATGGAAGAACAATTCAAGCGTTTTTCTCGCTGTACTTTCGATTGAGAATAATATTGAGATATTTCGGAATACAAACAGAGAAAAAAAATAATTTTCTTTTCATCGTCTAAAATATCATTCTCAAGGCGAAAGTTCCAATATTTACCATGAAATTAATTTCACCCTACAGAAACCATTTTTTTTCTCGATCTCTCTGTATTGCCTGCAACAGACATTTCAACTAAAATTTATGTCGAATAACACGCATGAAATGGCTGTTCACTCTCTTTCGCGTACGCTAAACGTGTAACCTTCACAATGGGCCGTACTGTATGCGAAGTGAATTAATGCAGCCGCTGCACGAATTTTTACTGCCATTTGTGTTCAACGGAGTAAAATCCATTTGGGTGTAATACATGACAAAATGAAACTATTGTTGGCTGTTCCGCTCACAGAAAGATTCTAATAAAAGAAAACAGCAAATTGTGGACACATGCGATATTATTATATTTTTTGTTTTGTTTGATGCACACATGAACTTGACCGACCCTCATCGTATTCATGTTGAATAAATACCCCGGCCGACCTCGGCACAGCTCAGCTCAGCACACAGACTGCTGCTGTTAACATCGAGAGTAAATAGTTTTATAGCTTTATATTTCACATTATTTTTCATCAACGAAACTGCTATAATAACAGAGAGCTATCGATTTCGTCGTATCGAGGTTGATAGATTCGTTCCGACAATAATTAGATTGGATCAGACTTTTATTTACGACGTTTTATGAGACATGGCACAAACATGAACATTTTATTTATTCAAGATTGCATTTCGGCCCACAGAGCCAACAAAAAAAGAGAGACACAGAATTAATGTCCAATGCATTTTAAAGCTTTTTTTATTCGAGCAAAAGTTTTGTAGACACGCACTGAGCATTTCTCCATCTCAGTGTGAATAAACTTTTGATTATTATTTGTAAATTTACGAGTGCATTCACATTCAAAGTGCTGCCACTTTGTATCCGTCTGGCGGAAAGGAATGAACAAGAATCGGTACCGGAATGAAACGATACTGCACCCATTTATGCGTTTAAATTGATTTGACTGCTATTTGAGGTTAATGTGTACTCATTTCCAGGCATACAATGACTGTTGCAGAGGCGAACCTCATATTTCATAAACATTCCGTGGATCTTTTTGAGGTATAAACACTGAATGCAGACACTCAAATTTACCACAAAATGATATAATTTATAAAATTTATCGAATTTGTATGCTCAAAAAGCCAATCCACAGCACTACCATTTCGACGCTTTCCATCTGTTATGTGCATTTCATGCCCGTTTTTGTCTCACTGTTAAAACCGCACACCTGCGAAAAAAAGGCAGACAATGTAATGCTATTCATCGGGCAAGAGCCTCGAATAGAATCTGTTTATGCCATTTATTATATTCATTATACGTTGCACGTATGCGTTATGTTATTACAATACACCGCGCACACACACACGCACACACACAAAGCGACAAACTCTCACTCTCTCACAAACTCATCGCTACAAGCATTTCATAAGTCGATTTGAACAGCTCTCTCCAGATTGACGGTTGCCGTGGTTACCATTCACTTTGTGTTTCTGTCAAAAGTCTCTATGCGATTACGAATGTTTTGCCGGTGTTCGACTTTTTTTTTCCATTGTCGGTCAATAATTCTTAGCGAATATTTTTTATTTTGCTTCAGGCGAATATATTGTAGAAGTTTTTTTTCCCGTTGACTTGTGCTTTGAGTGGTAGCAGATACTTGTTCGGTGGAAAAAAGGGGGATTTTCTGCTAAGAAGTAAATTCCATGTGCTCTATCGTTGTGAATCGTTGGGAGAGTGCAATGCATAATATCATTCACCCTGATAAAATTGCCGTATTTCAACCACTGCCATCACAGCAGACGCCCTACACATAAGCTAATATGAGCTCATACACATGGGAGCATTTTATGCAGACCCATTTCATTTTATGGCATTTTATTGGTATGGTGCCGACTGAATGTAAAACCTTATTGAAACAAATGCCTCTTCGCATCTCTATGCCGCATCCAAAGTTGCCACACCAAACGAATGCATATATTTACACAAATTCGTGTCATTTATTTCCGTTCATTGTGATTTTTGGTGTTTGACCGTTGATGGGCATGTCATGTTTGCTGTTTACCAGGCACCAAAGATAAAATGCCAACTTCCCTCCACAGTTTCACATCGATGATATTTTATTCATTGTTTGCAATAATCTGGCCGGATTTTCTTTGTTCGTCTCTCGTATACTTATCAATTCACACCAGATATCGGCACCTTTTTTTTGTTGTTGAAAAAATCCAATTTTAATTTTAAAACACCCAGTCATTGCGGTTCCGTTTTATATCCACATTTTAAAACGCACATAAATAGTGGGCTTATCAATATGTGTGGTTTTGTTGGTGATCTTATCGACCATGTTTTTTTTAAAACCGTATTTTATCGATTTATTTTTTATTACCATTCGTCTAGCCTATGCATTGCGTCGTGCTTAAGTTGTATTTGAAACTGCAGCTCCATGGAGATGCATTTGAACAGCTTCCATGCGTTTCACATAATGGGGTCTGTTATTGCGAAAATAACTTCTTTGCATCAGAAAATTATTCTTTTGAAAAACAAGCAATTGAAATGACGTAGCGAATTTCATGTGCTTCCTTGATCATTTTCTATTTTGAAACATGCAATATACTGCTGCGAATAAGATGAATCAACCCTCAACGATTGATTAAAATGAGGGATTGTCGACCGAGAATGAGAATATAATGCAAAGAATTTGTATGCTTGGATTCGGTATATAGCCCGAGTATACTCTGGAATTATGGAGTTACTTTGTATGCCACCCATAATGTTTTTCGAGTATTTGTGCCCACACACGTTCATAATTTGGCCTGGCACGCGGTTAATTTGCATTCATCTCGTTTCTGTTGTATTATTTATTCGCAATATGGTTTCTATGTAATTTAATATTTTATAATCCGAAAACATTCCGTCGATGCGTTGATTTTTCGATTATATAGGCAGTTAAGGCACTTTTAAAATCGTATCGAACAAGAAACGCATCAAACGTGATGTAATTCAGTGGAAATATATAAATGGAATCTAAATGGAGTGGAATTCAAATGGAAAAATTCCCATTTACAGCTAATGAAATCTAGAGAAGGGTGCATTTATAAATTATTTAGTTTTTTTTTTCGTATTTATTTTTTGTGTGAAGGACATTTGCATTGGTTTCGTTAAAACTTCGTATTGTGCCAATGAATGAGCCATTTAGCAAAGCGATAAAAATACATTTCAGTGTACGATTTCATTGCTTCAATGACAGAACGTGTCACCGAATCAAGATATGAAAAATAGATTTTTTTTTTTTCATGGAACGTAATGGAATTAAAATGTGTGAGAGATTTGTAAATATCGATTCAGATTTGGATTGAATATGGCAACCCAATTGAATTCGATTAAACACTGAAAATAGTGAAATTGAATTACGGATATTCGTTTTGTATAAATTTCCTTCCATTTGAATGTAACGGAAATGCTATGAATTTACCACATCTCGTCTGTGCTGATTGGCACATCTATGTCGATGCATGAAATACCATGCCAACATTTTGTACGGTGCAATCATTTTTTTTCGTTGTTGTTGAACGTTTGCCAAAAGCAAATATTCGCTGTGCTGGTGAGTTGTGAGCTAAACAAACATGAATTTCCTACAGTTCAACTAGTTCCGCTTAATGTGATTTAATGTTCGGTTGAAATACTGCAGTATGCAAGTGTGTGGCTCTTCTTTTCTTGTTATATGGTTGATGCACTTGAACAATGTGTAAAACCAACAAAACGAGATAAAAGAATCTACCGTTTGAGCCAGACTCATTCACTCGTAATTGAATTGAGTACTTTGGTTCGTCTATTGCATCTTAAATGTACTATATGTATACTTTTAATGGCGTGTGGCGTACAATGTCCGACGAGAGATCTACAGTAAAGATTTATTACGACAATGCTAATATATTTTGTAATTACAGCTGGAATTTCAAGGCATTCAAATGTTTTATTGGTCAAAACAGACAAAAAAGTTAGTTTCATTTTTATACTAGTGTAGCGGGTCATTGCAATATGCGCAACATTATCAATATGAATTTATCTGTCATTACGTTGACTTCAATTGAATTTATAAAGTATCAATAGACTAGAATATCAGCGCTAAGTCGTGTATTGCGTTATTGATCACTTTGTTTATTCATTGACATGAATTCCATTTACATAATGAAGTCTAAAAATAGCCTCGAATGATGTCGCAATAGGCCAAAGAACATGTCATATTACTAAGAACATGAACATCCTCTTTAATTCCATTAAAACTGCTCAATTGGTAGCATACCTATTAGTGCCATTCTAGGCCAAAGCATCATTATCTGGCATGCTTAACTGTCAATTAGAAATTTTTGCTCGTTTTTTTTTCTACGCATTTTACAATGCGGCATTTCATTTATTTGACTATATTCAAGACTTGAACAACCAGACCAAAACCAGAACTGTTTATAAAACTGATATTTTGCGCAGTTTTCCGGTCAATTGAAACTCAAATCAAGCACAACGAATAAACAAGTAAATGAGCCAATTTGATTTTTGCGTTGTGATGTTTGGCTCAGTGCCAAATTTAGAACAAAATGTGCGAGCAAAGGTTTTAGGTTTGACCCTCAATCAATCTAAAGAAATAGTACAAATTCATTTGATACGATCGAAAATTCGTCTAATGTTGTTCAATAATGCATATCACATATAAACGAACATAAAACACAAACAAACTTCAGTGTAATTTGTAACAAATGAGCGTCACGTTCAACGGGCCAATCTATTTAATTCATTAGAACATGACACACGATGTGCCAATGTGTTTTGTTCGCTTTTCTTTTTCGTTTAAAGAAAAAACACGCTTTTTTTCGCTCTCTCGAGTTCGATAATTTCGTGGACGTGCACGTAATGAATAAAATTACAATTGGTGATGCTTTGAATTTTCTGAGCTCATTTTGTGTGTAACATGAAACGAAATATGTTGGCGCTTTCAATAAGGTGATTTCGTGACACAAACAATTTTGATTGTATCTGAAGTTAGTGTTCTTAATTTGCTTGACATGAAAATGCTTTCTTTTGATTATTTTGAATGCAATGTGCAAACAATCTTCACAAGGTTACATTGAAGTATAGGCGCTTACAGATTTATTGAATTAAATGAAGTGCAAAAATAAAACTTTACGGCGATGTTTGTAGCAATGAAGCATCATTTTGAGGCCCAAAATCAAAACAAACAGATGTACACGTTTACAGTTTGGATTCTAGCCTAAGTAAATCAAATTCAGTTTAATTAGTGAATCTCTTGGCGTGCTGCAGTCAGCCGTGCAAACACAAGCCCAATATAAACACGCCGATAAAATAATATTGTTTACTTTTTTATCGAAGTTAGGGTTAGCAACTTATTTTTGAACACGAAATAATCACTGTGGTTGAATGAGCACAGATGCGCCCCAGCACCGAGAAGTTATTGAAACTTATTGAAAATAACCGATACAGAAAATATAATGGCGTTAGCTTGAATGTTGCAGGAAAACGAGACATCTTTGTCTCGTTATTCACGCCCGTCGCAAATATTGATTTTCGTCTAACGTTTCACCCTCTTTTTTTGTTGTTGTTCATGGATTCAGTCACATATGACTGTTTCACATCTATTTCTTTAGGGAAGCGAGTGAACAAGTTCGAAAGACTGAACATAATCGTATATTACAGAAAAAAGAACGAACAAATGCTCAATCTAATCAATGGCTCACTATTATATCGTTCTATCAACGACTTCGAAAGCAATTTCGAAGCACTATGTTGATGATGGATAAGATTTATTTCTCATTTGTAGACGATTTTGATGACTTTTAATACGCATTGTTCTTTTCTCCTTACAGATTTATCTCGGAATCGACTGTGTGAACTGCCAGAAGATGTGACTAATTTTCCATTCCTTGAAACATTGCTCATGTACCACAATTCACTGCGCTCCATACCCGAATCTATTCGTGGATTGCATTCACTGTCGTTTTTGGATTTACGGTAATTATTTTCCATGACGCTTTTCTGTTCCCCCGTTTTATTTCATTTCGTTTATGAAAAGGTGAAGTAATTTGTAAAGAAATGAAGAAAAAATGGATTATTCATTCAATCACAAAATTCAATTAAAATGTGTGTTTTTTTTAAAACAAAAATGTTAAGACCATTATGCATTCCAAAGTGAAGTGGTTGGAGTCTTGTGGCTTATGCTTGGTTTCACATTCGCTATGCATCAGCTCATTTTGCTTGTTTCTTTGCTCTAATTGTTGCTACAGTAATTGATACTAATTGAATAAATTCTTTGGTTTCTCTTCATTTTGAATGCAATTACTTCCACCTTATGAAAAACGCATGGAAAAAAAAACTAAAACTGGTCATTTAGAAAATTGTAAATATTCAATTTTTAATACATGCTTGTTTTTTTCCCTTTAGGAGTAATTTGCTAACATCATTACCTCGTGAATTGTGTTTTTTACCGATCGAAGTGCTTCTAGTCTCGAACAACCGTTTGGCAGCACTGCCCGATGAACTGGGACGAATGGAACAGCTCACCGAATTAGATGCGGCCAGCAATCAAATCACACATTTGCCGGCACGAATGAGTGACTTGAAAAATCTAAAATCACTTTCACTGCGCCACAATCAATTGGTCTATTTACCACGAGGTAAAGTATCCACATAACGCCATTTCCACCAATCATCATTTATGATTTCATATAAATTGGTCGGCTTTAAATAATTTCAATTTTCTATTTAGATGTGACTGGCTTAAAATTGGTTTCACTGGACATAAGTTGTAATCGAATAGCAACTCTGCCAGTCGAACTTCGGCTCATGACCGATTTGGTGCATTTGGAGTTGAGCAGCAACCCATTAACATCACCACCAGCTAGCGTAAGTCCATTCAATATCCAAAATGTATTTCAACTAATTATCGAATTGATTTTTCAATTAAATCGACTTTAATTTGATTGCAGTTATGCGTAAGAGGAATGGTTCATGTCTTCAAATATCTCGATACAATGGCATTGAAGGAGGAAAAGTCCAAAAATGGCTCATACGATGGAAATACAACACTTCGACGGAACGCGGCTGCTAAAAACAGTGGCGGTCCTTTGTCTGAATTGCAAAAGATTCGTCGGCAAAATGTTGACTCTGGTTATAGTACAAGTGATGGCTATGATAAACGTTGGTCTCAAGAGCTAACCACCACAAATGGCAGTACTACAGTTACCGATAATGGAAATTCCGCAAAATGGTCACCAACACAAACACAACATCTTCAGAACAATGACAAATCTTCACCAAACACCACAAATTATTCACCATTTCATTCACAATCGAGTGGAAATTCAACACCAACTCTCACATCACCAGCGCTCGTTAACAATAATAATTCGGTTATTTCGATTCAAAGCGTCGATGAGCACATCAAATCAACTAGTTCAGTCGACAGTTCGACGCCAAAGCGTAGCAATTTGAATGGAAGCAGCAACAACAACAGGTTCGTGACACAATCTAACATTTGGTTTAATGTTTTCATGCTGCTGAATTCATTCACCTGCTTCCATCACTTTCATTAGCATTTATCATTGCCAATCACCATTTCACCATTTCACCAGCCTCATGCACATTTGTCATTCATTTATTTTTTTCATCTCATTTATCATTTCAATTGTTTTTATTCGATTTCTATTTGTTTAAAAAAAAATTATTTTTACAATTTATTTTTCCTGTTCTTTTCTTTATCCCAAAATAATTTTCATTTATGTTTCGTATGTGGGAAAATAAAACAGTAATGATGTGTCTCCCGACATCGATTTGTCTCGTGATAGTCTTAAATCTGGAGACAAGTATTCATTAGGCAATATTCAAACGTATAGGTTAGTAAATTATGATTTATGGAATTGGATCGAATTGGATCGAATTGAAAAACGAAAAAAAAAACGATTCCAAATACTTCACAATTTAAGTTTATTGTTTAAGTAAGCTCAACTGCAAGAATTTAACCCAAGTTTGACGAGTGAATTGTTTGATGAATTTTACTAACCACAAATTTCGCCTAGAATTTAAATTAGAGAAACTAATGAATATTTATTTATTCAACTGGAACAGAGAGTATAAAGAAGCATTGCGACAGCAACGAAATCAAGATGCTCATGCAATTTATCGACCAAAGGAAACATCGACAAAAGAAGAGACATCACCCGTTTCAACGCAAGATTCACCGCCAAGTCAAAATTCATCAAACAAATCGATTACCTCAACACCCACATCGAGCCACATTCAAAACAACTCGAGCATGAACAGCACCAGTTCACCGGTATCTCCGCGGTTTGCGCATAATTCAAGTACATCGAGTGTGAAATATGTTGGTCCAACGGCGTCAACCCTTTCAAATGCATCGACTGTTTCCAATGGATCATCCGAATCGATTAGCAGCAATGCCACCAGCAACGGAACAACACCCGTTTCGTTGAAGTCACCGCTTCGAAGCGATAAACCAATTCAAAAGGTTACACCGTCTCGTAATAGTACACCGATCAAATATCATCAGCAAGTAACTAGTCCAACGAATGGAAATGTTCCAATCGCTAGCAAAGTGACTGCTGCAGCAACCAAAGAATATAATGCGTATATAAAACCGAATAGTCCAGCCAAACCGAACACAATCAATTGCTCAAATGGATCTCCGGTCACGAATTTAAGCATCACACCAAAAACCAACGGAAGCGCCAAATCTACAACACAGAAAAGCCCTAGGTAATTGTCCATTTTGGATTCCACAGCGAACCATCAATCGGTCATATTGAGAACTAAATTGTGATTTTGATTTTTTTTTTATTTTATGAATTTCAGAAGTGTGTCTTGGAATCGAGATATTCCAACAGAAAAGTTGAGCTTCACGATGCGTCGCGAATTCGATCGACAAAAGGAAGAGACTGAATTGATTGAACAACTTCGGAAAGCAATTGAGAGTCGATTGAAAATGACATTGCCCAAGGATGTTGGTTCAGCATTGACCGATGGTGTGGTCCTCTGCCATTTGGCTAATCATGTGAGGCCTCGATCTGTGGGCAGCATTCACGTTCCATCACCGGCTGTGGTAAGCATCATTGTAGACATATTTCAATTTAAATCAGTGAATAATATTTTGTGCTTTGATTTCAGCCCAAACTAACTATGGCCCGATGTCGTCGCAATGTGGATAACTTTTTAGACGCATGCAGAAAAATCGGTGTCGAAGAGGTACGAATGAAATTCCAATTTATTTGTCATGAATCGATAAATTCAAATTCGTCGAATATTTTACTGTCGTCCAGTGTTCAAGTCCATTTCTCAGAAAATAATTCTGATGCACTCACATTTCCAATAAAATCAGTAATTGCACTTTCGTCAGTCGCTTCTCCATTTTGCTGCTTCTTTTCAATGCTTCACATCCGCTTTTTTTTGCCAATCCTCATCAAAGTGAAACGAACCAAACATCCATCTGGTTTTCACTTTGAAACTCCTTTCATGTTGTAAATAAATTGTTGCCTGTCGTCTGCTTTAGGATTAAGAAAACCAAAAAAAAAAAAAAATTAATTTCACACTGCTAACATGCCTGTTGTTTTGGTGTTGGTTGCAGGAGTTGGTATGCTCTTGCGCTGATATTGTGCCAACGGATGATGTTCAAACATCTGAACCAACGCTGGACGACCAAACTGCCCCCCAAGCGACCGATTCAATGAATATGCATAGCGAAAAACCACATCCACTTCAAGGCAACTTGGATGTATCGCCTCCAAATCCAGCAGCGATGTTTCGCACGATTGCCAGCCTTTTAGCTATCGCCGATTATCAAGCGCATTTCACAAGCAGCACAAAGCACACACATGCAACCAACACCAACACTGGCAAACAATGTGATGCGAGCATCGACGAAATCGATAGCTACAATCAATATTTTAAGCAAATCGGCATTCATTTTCAAAAAACATCCAATCGGCTGCTGGATGGCCAACCCGAACCATGTCTAGCTGAACACAATACGTCTGATGGTGACGGCGATCATCACAATGAGTATAGTTTAAATGATGATTTTGATTGCAGTGATTGCGGTGCATCTAACGCAATTGATAGTTGCGACGCAAATGATCATGCGATGCAAAGTAGTTTATGCAGTAGTGCCAGTACTAACCAGCAACCAAACGCACAAGATCCATACATTAAACCAGAAATTGAGCTCTCTAGTGATTGTAGTCGTAATACTAACAGTATTATGAATAGTGCTAGTAATAATAATAACAATGAAATTGAAACGAAGGTCAGTGTTGATGAACGGCCAGTGCCTGTGCAAACGCGTCGCAAGACACCTAACACTTTGAGTTTGAAATTGTCTAACACAACAATGTTAAACACATCGACTGGGTCAGCATCGCCCACAGACATTGTAACGACGAAAAAACGTAAAATATCGAATCTCAAACGCACTTACAAACAAATGACCAACACAAAATATTCCGAACGATTTTCGTTGAATGGAATCACGGAAGAGTGTGAATATGATAGTGATATTGGTAAATTCAATTGTAAAATTGGTGTCGCTAATTCTGAACAACTTACGTCAGACACCAGTAGCGGTTCGTATGAATTTTCGGATGAAACAGCAACCATTCAAACAAACAGTGCGAGTAGCAATGAAGATTTGTGTTTAAACGATCTAAATTTAACGCCAAAACAACGAAATCAGGAAATGGCCCAGTCCATTGAGTCATTCAATATCAATAATACAGATAAAATTGTTACGAAACGCATTGAATTTTTTGAAAATATGAACAGCAAACAAGAACAAGATTTAGATTTAAATCCAAAGGAAGGTGAAAACCAACAGATCAATACATTGGAAGATATTATTTGCCTAGTATCATTTGTGTTTGCTGTGGTTTTCATGTACTTTTTTCCATTGTGCTGCTAGATTTCAAGCAAATTGGCTCTTGACAGGGAAATCACAAATATTAAAGAGGCTCACATATTTTTTATCAATTATTTTGTAATATTTTACATTCAAAAGAGTCTGATCAATTTATTCCAGTTATTTTCTTTAACTTTTACATAGTCATGCTGAATTCATTTAGAAGAAAATTCAAAATCATCTTTTTATTTCTTTGAAGAGATTATCGAGAAAAAAAATACCAAATATATCATAAACGATACAGAAAATCAATTGAAATTTTTATTTGTTCATTTTTATGTTGAGCAATCAAATGGTGGACAAAGCCATTCTTTTGATAATGAATATTGGGCGGCTTATTTATTTATTTATCATCAGTAATTTTAAGATGTATTGTTACTTTAGACGTATCATTCCAGACATTTTTTGAAATCAAGTCTTTATTTTGGACCATTCCAAATTTAAGCTAAACTCACAGTTTTCTGATTTTTTTTCGCACAAGCGTAAAATGTATACAATTTATTTAAGCAAACCGTGCTATTTTTTGAAGCTTTATAAACCAAGAAACACATTTGCGTAATTTAATTTTGTTACGCCACATTAATTTATTATAATAATTTATAAATTGTACTTAATTAATAACCGTTAATAACCAAATTTATACAGAGATATTTTCGTTGCAGCTATTTTCATTCCTCTCAAAATTCAAGGGATTTTTTTTCACTTACTGTTAAGTGTTCATATTCCAGAAATTACTAAAATAAACTATTTAAAATATAAAAATTACTAATTGTACGAATCAAATCGATAATCTATTGATTTATGGTATAGAAATATTCACATTTCTATTTTAAATGTATTTTGATGATTTCCGAAATATGAACTTGAATATACCAAAAATGAATACTTTTTACCAGTGAATATGACTATCTTACTGCGGAATTAGTCGCTGGTTAGCGTTAGCAACTGATCATTAGTACTAACATTTAGCATCATCTGATACTAACATTCGTTCGAGTGTGATGCGGCAGAGAGCCGTTTTCTGAGCGTATAGTCACACATTAATATCATCGGCTCTCTGCTGCACCACACTCGATCGTCGGTTGACGTTACATATCAGTACTAACGGTCAGTTGCTAACGCTGACCAGTGACTAATTCCTCAGTAAAATACATTCACTGATTTTCACTGAGTTTGTGGTGGGAATTTCCTTCAGTTTTGAGAGGTTAATTAAATTTCTTTGCAAATACATGCTGAGTTCCTTACAAACAATACGCTGATGAAATAGGATTTATTCATTTCTCGGAAATTTTGTTGATTTTTTTTGGTCCAGTTATGGAAATAGGAAATGAGGAACAGATCATTTCTACAGGTCAAAATGGGACCTTTTATTACGAATAATCTGAGTTTGCTAAACAAACTTACATATATTTTGTATACAAGAAAATTTATTAAAATTATTTAAAAAGACATAAAGTACTGCTCAAAAGTTTTTGAACATAAAAAACACATTTCTCAATGAAAAATACGGCTATATCTATGAAAAACGAATACTTTCTGTTGAGAATTCATAAATCTGTCGGAAACAAGTAATTTCTACCTTCTTATTATGATTGGGTCTAAAAAATTTAGTTGAAGAAAAAACAAATGTGATTTTTCATGTTCAAAGAATTTCGAGCAGCACTGTACATATAATCAAATCACACATTTAGAATTGGCCAGACATTGCATGACAATGTATTGAAATTGAAAAAGTTAATCAAGTTAAACAAATAATAAAGGCACTAAAGAAGAATAACCAGAAAAAAATGGTTCTTAAACAGGAATGTGATCAATGAAAAGTTCTATGTTGAAAATATTGAGGCCTTTTCACAATTTGAATTGCACTAGTGAGAATTCTCGGTGTGAGAATGGCTCGAATTTTAAATGGTTACTAATCAATTACGAATTTTCCTTTCAATATTATAAATCAAAAGTAAAACAAAAACTAAACGACGTAGATGCTAAACATAGAAATTCACTCACAAAATATTTATACTAACACATTTATGAAACATTTGTGTATTCTAAAATACTAAAAATTGTATCGTACGGAAGCATACCAATAGACATTTTTCTGGTTCGCAACAACAAATTGAATATTTTTACACTTGCACAAATTGAACGTGTTGTTATATGTCAGGGAACTTATTTAAAAACCGCATAAAAACACAAACAAAAACTGCAAGAGAAAAAAACAACAACTATCGAATAAAACATATATACAAAACCACTTTCTACACAAAAAAGAATGCTTTGAAGCAATTTGGTTTTTTTTTTCATTTTGATCTAATCACGAATGTGTTTTGTTAACTCACCGATACAGTCAAAACTCAATATACCAGAAGACTAATGTTACGTACTTTTATTTCTCTTCTCTTAATTGTTTAGAATCTTATGTGCTGTGCAGCAGACGTGCTCGAAGGAAAAGGTGTTGTACAAGTATCAATAACAGTAACGGAGTTGTTGCGATTCCATACGCCAAATAGTGCAAAATCGCCACTCAAAACGATTACATCCAAATCAATGAATTCAACGGGCATATCAAATGGAACGCCATCTCCAACCAAGGCCAATACAACAATTACGGCTATGCTAACATCACCCTAAATTGGTTATTGTCCATTTCCATTTTTTATTCACTTTTTTCTGTATTCTTTGTTTTGATTCTGTTCAAATAATGAGACGCTTTAACAGCAAGAAAAAGTGTAATGTGTCGTAGATAAAACTGTGTTTTAGTCGAATCGAAATGATCCCAATGGGATTTCAATTTGTTTTTTTTTTTTTACTTTACAATTTCAGCAAAAAATATGTCATTTATGAGATTTTATTTCGTGTTTTTTTTTTAAATTCCGTTCAAAACGTCGAATAATTTATTATATTTGATATGCAAAATGCATTTCATTTTATAATTGTGAATTCATAAGTAAATCTTTAACATGTTTCAAATTAATGGGAAGATTGAATTTAAACGAATTTCAGTCAAACCAACTCCCGTATCTCGGTGTTAATGACTGTCTATATAAGAATACAGTGTTGTTCAGTGAATCACAATGTTTCAATCGCATAGTTAAGAATAATTGTAACAAAAGTTTTCTAGAGAAAATGTAACCAACCACAACAACAAAATCATTGAAATTGTAAAATTGCGTCACAAAGCAAAACGATTCTTTTTTTTCATTCATTTTGATATATTTATTGAAATTTAGGCTAAGAACGCGAAGAAAGTAGTTTATTGGGCCTAAACCAATAGGTGTAACGTGTACATGTTGAAACAGAATTATTTGACTCGAAGTCAAATAGTTACGATCGATTAAATTGTTTTTTTTTAGAGCTGTTTGTCGAACTAGAACGTTTAGATATTAAATAAATTAAATGAAAAATATTCAATGGCTTGATATGGATAATGCGCAAGCTGATGGTTCATTGACACGCATTCTCTATTCATAATCCAATTTAATGTACCTATTTTATATCAGTATAACCATTTTGGGTGTAAGTGTATTGTCGCTAGTGTTTTGAACCATAGAATCAGCCATAGAAACATGAACTTCCATACACTTCCAAATATCATAGCAAGCAAATTAGCTACAAAGTTACAGTTTACAATTTACAATTGTCATTGGTTTCGATGCAAATGATTATGCGATAAAATCCCTATCCATGGACTGATTTAACCATTGCAAATTATACCAAAAAAAAAAGTATGAAAAAATCCTTAATTTTGTTTCAACGTAGTAAGACTAATAATTGGCGCTGATGACTGATTCATTTGCTGTACAGCTCAAGTCACAATTTTGGAATAATATTACCTTCAAATTAAAAACAATTTATCTAAATCAATTGATATTTCCAAAAAAAATGTGCTCTCGGCTTTTTACAAGTGAGATTTAGATACTGAAATTGAAATAGGGAAAAAATTATTGTTAAATTTAAATGAGCACTGTACAATGTGTACTATACAGTGTGCTTGAAATGTAGGTCAGGAATAAAGTATCAGCACGGGACATTTGCAATACTGATTCCAAACTCAGTTTGTATATGGCCATCATGAAATGAACTAAACTTATAGATTCTCAAGAGTGCGGTTTGGGGGGGACGTTAATGAATAAAGATAATTGTATTTCGTAGAAATTTGTTCTCGGGAGAAGTTGAAGAAAAACAATTCTTCAACGCACCTGCGACCAGATTTCGATTGCTCAGAGGGTGGGGGGGATATTTGGACCACTGATAGGAATCTATAACTTAATTCCACTTTATGATAAATTGATACTTTATAATTTTTCTAAATGATTAGAAGCGATCAATTTGCAATTTTTTTTTTTATGTACAATAGTCGTTTCTAATTCCATCCATCTCAGTCACAATCAAAAGAAAGTCCCAAGAAAATCATCCAGAAAAAAAAATAGATTTCAAACTGTACGCACCATAAAACAAATAAAACATTCAACGAAATACTACAAAATATTCTAGCCACTTTTTGTGGATTATAAAAAAAAAATACAAAATAAAAAAAAAATATTATGAAAAACAAACGAAAACATGAGTTTTATTTTACCAACCGTTTATACTCGTACACTCTTAACTATTTTTGTTTACTGTTATACTAAATTCAGCATTCAAAACTGATTTATCTGTAGCACAGATTAAAAGAACGACGGTCATCCGATTTTTGGTATTGAACATGATTTCAACATTGGTGCGCCTCCATTCGAAACGAGGCGCCATATTGAACTGCTAATACCATCGTCCTTTTAATCTTTGCTACTGATAAGTCAGTTTGTACAAAATTCGCACAATTTTTCCTTCGGAATTGTCTTCTATAATTTTTGTTTTTCGTGTGACAACGATGACTTATATTGCTACTCCATTCTCGATCGTCACTGTGCATTCAAATGGAATTTACTTGATTGGGAATCATTTGTAAATTGTTCTCTACATTTCTCCGTGCACTCGAAGTTACTGTGAATCAAACAAACAACGTTGCAACCAAATATGGAGAAAACATGAAACAGAAAACGCACCAAAGCCATCACAAGGTCTTTTCGACGTGATGCCAATAAAACCATTGTGTCTGCGTTTTGCATCGACCGAAGCCATAATTTATAACATTCCATGGCTGTAAGAATAATTTATGTTTGTTTCAGGTTCAGCAATATTGACACATCGATGCATTTTGTTGTCCACATACCGTTTTCTATTTGCTTATATATAAGGTTGCCTGTTGCAAACAATTGTTTGTTTACAATTTCAAAATTTGATTTTCAAAAGTTTCCATAAGAAGAGAGATTTCAAATCCCACAATGCGATGCGCGCCATCTTTTGTCCGTGTTCGCAATCACTGACTTGTCTGTAAGCCATGCATCATACTTTTATTGCAGTTTTGGCAGCTTTGACAGCTGCATCTATGGCGATGACATGTCGCATATTTGATAACAAATGTGACTGAACCAACAAAACAATAATAATTTGTGATGAAGTTTATATATATTTTCCGACTTTGAAACAAAACAAACTATCTATTTGTGTTGTTAATTGTGTTGACCGAAAGACAAATAAAATGAGTGGAACTCCGGCTGAAATTCATTGGTTTCCACGGCATTGTGATCGTTTTGTGACTTGGGGCTCCGAAATTAACTTGTATCAAGTGAAAAGTTCCGACGAAATTGACCATCGAGTTTCAACAAGTGCGTCGCAATTTGGAAAAATTACACATTTCCATTAAAATTTAAATAACGAAATAAGCTCATTGAAACTATTTTAACTTTTTATTATAGATATTCATTTAGATATATCATCAACGACAACAGCCACACTATTGGCGTCAGAGACACGTTATCAATATATTCGGCGCGTTGCACCATCATATCGTAGCTCAGGAGATTTATTATTAGCTGTTGGTCTTGCAAATGGAAAGGTTGGCCTGTGTAATTTCGTCTCGTCGAATGAAAATAACATTGAATTCAGTAAGTTTAAGTGAAATTCAACAGTATTTGATCGGTTAAAAAAAAAACTAACACTGTTTTTTGTGTGTATGTTGCAGCACCAAAACAATCAAGACCATGCGTTTGCCTGTCATGGCACGAAACTGAATCAAACCTCTTAGCAATTGGTCACGATAGGAATCGATCTGATCATTGTATTACCGTTTGGGATACCGATCGTGGTGTGCCAAAAGAAAAATCAATATTACATTTGATTGGTTTATCTGATACAGCGCATTCACTTTGCTGGGATAAAAATGGTCGAATTTTGTTCGCTGGAATGAGTCATAAATACATGAAAATGATGGATTTGCGTCAAAGCTCACCTACGGTAAATGTTTGCAATACACGAGCACTGCAAGGGTTAACAATAGCATCGAATGGCCGTTTGCTTGCCGGTTATGTAGACAATTCGATTAGTTTGTGGGACATCCGACGGATTGAAAAGCCAATTTCAGTTGCACACACAGAAAAAAATATCAGCGACATAAGCTGGTGTCCAACGCGCAATTCAACACTGACAACACTTCAGCGTGACTCACCATTTGTTCATCTGTTCGATTTTCATTGTTCATCGCCCAGCGAATCTGTCACCGACATTGTTACACATTCAATTAAACGAGTCATTTCACCATTTCAAAGGAAACTGAGCTCCACTCCACGTAACATTACCATTAGCAATATTTCATGGCATCCATATGATATGGAGCGTCTACTTGCGCTCTCCGGCTCTGGTATAATTTGCGATTTTAAAATTGCCCAAAGAGTTGCCATTTCATTTGATGCCATGAATAATTTGTGTGGTGCGATCGGGTCACAGTTGAACTGCTTAAATACACCATCACCTCCGTCAACCCCATGTGATGTGACTGCCAATCCGTGGGAAAATTCAAACAGTACTGACCATACTGGGACTGTTTTTGGTGAAGATATCGTTGATATTATGCATCGCCGAGCCATTAACGATTATGGCAAACTGGTATGTGCACAAAACATCAAAATCTTTTTGTATTGTCAAAATAATTAACAATTATTTTTGTGATTGTAGACTGATATTCAGAAAAACGGTGATCTGGCAAATAATGCAGCACTTAAATCAGTTTGGCAAATGTTAGCGCATATGCACCACGAAGACTGTGCTCTTGGCTTGAAAGAAATTGTCGGCATTAGTGAAACGATTCTGCTATCATGGCAAGACTTTCCGAATGGACCAGCGATAAAAGCATACAAGTGAGTGCCAATTGGGCAAACCGAGAAATTAAGCTACGAAATTTCAATTTATTTTCTTTGTGTTTCGTTTCGTTTGACAGAAGTGATCAACGAGAATTTTGCAGACATCTGAGTGGATGGACATTTGATCGAAATGCAAAAGACACCATTTTACATTTCCTTGATGGTTTATGCCTGAAGCACGAATACACACGTGCTGCAATGATTGCAGTGTTCCAACTAAGAATAAGACTTGCGATTGACATTTTGAGTAAAGGTGCCGATAATATGACATTGGATTCGAGTAATTTACGTATGGCAGCAATTGCATTATCTGGATTTAGTTTTGAAAAGAGTGCCATCTGGAGATCTCAGTGTGCTACAGCCCAGGTTCAAATCAGTGATCCACATTTGAGAGCATTATTCGCATTCCTTACTCCAGACAATGGATCGTACGAAAAGGTTTTGGTGAGTTAGAAAAAAAACGAATTCTCCTTTATATAAAGATTAATATTAATGACAAGCTTTGAATGATTCAACTTTTTTTTATTTTCTTTCAGAGTGAAAACCGAATTTCTTTGGGTGATCGAATGGCATTTGCCTGTCAATATTTATCCGATAATAAACTGTCCGATTATATCAAGTCAATGATTTTGACATGTATAAAAACACGTGACTTACACGGTTTGCTGTTGACTGGTGCAACAGCCGAAGGCATCACACTTCTCCAAAGCTATTTGGATGGGACTGATGATGTTCAAACGGTTGCTTTAATTGCAATCAAATTCCTACCAAAAGATTTACTCGATGACCCTAGTGTTCAATATTGGATTCAATCATATCGTGAGCTGCTCGATATTTGGCGTCTATGGGAACATCGTGCACACTTGGACATTATGTTAAGTCAACTGAATTCGTCACCAAAACATTCAAAATCTGTGTTCCTATCATGTAGTTTTTGTGGGAAAAATGTGTCCGCTTCCATGTATGATGAGACGCGGGTACGTTCAGCATCATCGAATATCAATAAATTGTCATCATGTCCAAGCTGTAGGAAACCATTGCCACGATGCTCACTCTGTTTGCTACATATGGGAACGACGAATGGTGCCTCATTTCAAAATAAATCCGGACATCCAAGTTCGGGTTGGCAATCTAAACCATTTGCAAAATGGTATTCTTGGTGTCAAAGCTGTAGACATGGCGGACACACGGAGCATCTCACACAATGGTTTAGCACGCATGCAGAATGTCCAGTTGCATCATGCTCTTGCAAATGTTTTGGTTTAGATTTCCCACTGGCTCCGCTCAACGGAAATTCATCGGAAACCACCTATTAAAACCTTAATTACCGTTTCTATTTCTAAAAATGTGAATTCGAATTTGGTGCTTTAAAATTAAGCAGTCAATAATTTCGTTTGTCTTTTGTTCCTATGCTATTATTTTCATTATGTTTTCGTCAATTCACCTTTTCTACTTGTGTTAAAAGGAAAAAACGAGAAAAAGGCGTTAAGTTTTTTTTGCAAATGATGTATCTGTACATTTAGATGGCATTTTGCTAAATGGCAACAAAGATTATTCAATCGTCTTAAAATTAGTATACGATTTTTTTTTCAAACTTTTGTAAAATAAAGAAAATTTCACCGGCCGACGACAAGTGAGCTTGCACATTTATTCTCCAGATGGCGTATCAGAAATGAGTATTACTACACATACAAATCAACACTCATTGTTGATACGCCATCTGAAGAATAAATGTGCAAGCTCACTTGTCGTCGACCGGTGGAAAATTTATTAAAGACATCAAAACAAAATTTGTAGATGCGTTTATTTGAGTTGGATCCCAAATGCGATTAAAACTTTTTTAATGAAATTAATTAATCTTATAAATTCGAAACACTATTTATTGGAAGTAAAAACCATATCAAAATAAAGATAAAAAACATTTAAAATGAAAGCCATAATTCAACGGTGCCATCGAAGAGCTGCAAATTTATTCAAACACAATCTCCATATTCATGTTTAATGTTTGCCTCTTAGGCTAGTAAAACATTTTGATTGCATCTGTTCATTTAACATTTTTTTTACGCATATACAAAACGTTTGAATGGCGAATAAAAATTACATGAAATGAAATGGTTGCTGATGTGAAACATACAACTAAAACCACATTATGCGAAGCGCATTTTAACAAATTATGTGAATATTTAAATTAATATCTCGTTTGTTTGCTGATTGTTCCTCTCCAATCTCATTCTCGCATTGACGATGCCAATTTATAATAATTCATTGAGATACCTCTAGCGAATGCATGAATACCGATCGAGTTGTTGGGTGTTCAATGATTTACGAAGCATTTTCATATATGGTTTATGTGACAATGAATAGGGACCGCCCCCCGCATTTCAATGCGTGTGCAAAGCGTGTGGATACAGAAAATGGATAAATAGAAGGCGGAGTTTCCATATTTCCACTGTCAACACTAAACCGTGTACAATTTTATGTATACTCATCTGGTAATTTGTTCATTTACCAGAACCCAAAGAACGGTAATTAGTTAATGTCGATTTTGGTTCGTTTTTATTTCTCTGTTCTGAAATTCTCGGTTACTTATTTACTCAATCAGTCTTTTGGTTGCATTGTTTTACGCTCCAAACCAGCCAGACACGCTGCAAGTCAATAGCAAATGAAGAAAAACAACAAACAACTAAAATAAATAAATTTAATAACAAAAAGACTATTTTCTTTCTCTTTGCGGTTTGTTTACCGAACGGGGAACGCGAGTTGGCAGCCGGTTCGGAAATTCGAAATTTTAATTGCGATCATGGTTGGCTTTTATCGAATTCGGCGCCCTTTCTTCACATTTTCGTTTCGCATCTTCGTCTCACTTCGTTTGGGCTTTCATTAGGCGCTACAACAGCGTTAAACCACATTTCAACATCTTACAATTACATCTGTGCGAAATTTAATTGAAAAATAAATTATACTACATTCAATTATACGATGTAAAAAGTATAAATGAAATTATTATCGGAATTCATGGTATTGCCGCGGTGAAGTCGATGGAAGAGCAGCAAACACAAGAAGACACAACAATTTAGAAGCAAAAAAAGATGAACGCGCGCACTGGTTCGTTTGAATGGATAAACGAGAGCAGCAAAAAAAAGCAAAAAAAAAATTACAACAACAAAAACATGCCAAATACAGGTTGAACATGACTTTGAAGGTCTTCGTTGGCATCTGCGCTGAGACGATTTTAATTGAAAATTCAAGCACACACACTTTTTGTTTCTAATAACTTTAATTATGATGATTTGATTAAATTTCGAACGGCGGCTTTTTATTTCGTTTTCTCTCTCTCAGTCACTCGCTCTGTACAGGAAATGAACAATATATGTATGCCAAATTACCAAAAATTATTACCAAAAATTGATCATAAAAATGAGACTAATGATCAACCAAAAATTCAATGCAATTATTTATTTAGGTTTAAACAAAAACAGTACGGCAAATTCCCAAACACAAATATATAATTTTCGACAAAATTTTTGCACTATTTCCGGCCGCTGAGTTCGCATCACTTGATTATACAATTTCAATATCAAACAAATCAAATGACGAAATGATACAGACGATTTCATCGCATTCCAATTAATTGACCCTTTCACATTTATTGGATTAAATGGCAACAAACAACGAATTATTTTGGAGTTTTAGTTTGAATTCAAGGAAAATTGCACATATTTTGGTAAAACAACAGGATGTTTGTGAGAAGTAACACGAAATGGAATTATTGTGATTTTTTATGTAGTTATTGGATTAAAAACCACACTACGCAGCCAGCATTCAATCAATAAATTGAAAAAGAACTTCTGAATTTCGGATTCATTTTTAGTATTTTCGGCCGTTGAGCGTGTGAAAATTCGACGAATGTTAATAATAAGCTTAAATGTCAGAATGTCGCTTGAAAGTTGATTAAAAATCAATAAAACAGTAATTTGCATTTAGCTTGATTTTTTTTATGAATGGTCGAATCAAGCTTTTAGCTCAGAGCTCATAGTTCGATTACTGTTTTCGATCAGACTCTCACAGTCACATATCACCATAATAAATGATCTGAACTAGAAAAATAAGCACATAATTTATTTATAATCGCAGTTTAGTTGATTCGAAATGGCAGTCACACAGCATGATAATCTGTCATGCAGTTGTACCACACCGAAGTATAATTATTCAAATTAAACCAAAGTAATAACTCAACGAGCGCCAAAAAAAAATTCCATTTATGGAAAAGAGGAGGTGGAAGCGAGAAAACAACATTGTTCTAACGTAACAAATTTTACCCAATTTGTTTTGGCCCCGAAAAAAAAAATGAGTAATAAATGTTGACTTCTCTTAAAGCATCAAAAGTTAATTTACGTAATGAATCCATCCACCGAAGCGATTATCCTATCACATCAACAATTAGAACAATGGGAATAAAAATTACGAACGAACATAAACATTTTTGGTTTGAGCATTAATAAAATTACAATGAAAAAAAAATTATTTGGTTGATTTTGAGCGTATGTTTTTATGCCGATTAAGCGCTTATCGTTGATCTTGTGTGTAGCATTCTTTGCATGCCATCGCTACGATACCATAAAAATGTTAAATTCTAGACAAATAGAAGTGAACAAAATCCCCATTCGGGTTTTCTAGTTAAGCACAACGAAGACTGAAACGCATTGACAACACCAAACAATTGCGTCGGTTGTTTATTCAATTGAAGCTAATTAAACAGACAAAATGTCATTTTCGGTGAATTTGTGTTCGACAAGCATTAATCGAATTATAATTAGATTTTGGCGCTTTTTCCTGTAAATGAAACCGTTGATTTTCGTTTTATTTACTGTGGTGTTTGTGAGCATTTTCCAAAGCTACAACATCTTTCGTGCGTAATTTTTCCGTGGAAATAAAAACAAATTATTATAAATGAATACAAAATTGTCTAGCTTTGGCTCATAACTCCAGTAATTGGTTGTCTATTTAGTAAATAGCATTCGCTAGATTTTATTTAATTTCTATGAGATGATCTGCGATAAGCGTGTATTTAAGCTAGAAAACTGGTTAGCAATAAAACAACGAATCCAAACCGCAGACGAGCGGGCTCATTCACACACACACACACACACACATTCCACGAGAACAGAGGCTAAAGCCGAACAAAATTGGAAAACATGAAATATAAAACGACGACATAATAAATGTTCATCACGAAATAATTTTTGGCTTCGCTTCAAATTTCCGGTTGCATTACGGCGCATCAATTTCAAAGTCTGATTCCTTTAATCCAACGTGGCTGTAGCCGTTGTCGCCTCCATTTACCTTTACAGTTTCGACTAACTGTTGATATTTTGAACGCGCTTCATTCAGTTGTTTTGTATTTCTCATCATTTTCCCACCTTGGAATTTCGTCTAATTGTTTGACAGCGATCTATTCGCGATCATGCTTCTATCCAGTAGCACTGGGCGACAACAAATCGTGTGTGCACGCACACCTCACATGCAATTTGCTACTGGTTTTCCGTTTGAATGTAGAAAAAAAAAACAAACGGCCGGATCGAAACAAGAATCTGAACAGAAGACGCGTGTATGGTTTTGTTTTTGTTTTCTTTTTATTTTAATCCGAAATAAAAACCCCAAAACACGCAACCGATTAAATAATCTTAAAAAATGCACGAGACCAAAATGAGACTAGAAAAACAAATTACCACGGCCCATTCAACCAATTTATACAATTTCATTTCAAATTACGAACTATTTGTTTCAACAAACTAATATCAATTACGATCGAATCGGTGTCATTAGCATTGTTGTCGGTTTTTCTTTAATATCACATGCTCGAATTCTCTCTCTCTCTCTCCCTCACTCTCTCTCTCTCTCTCTCTCTCTGTGTGTGTTTGTGACAAAGTTTGTAACCATTTTACCTCTTTTACATTTCCGATTCAAGCGGAAAATATTCAAATGATTAAAAAAAAGAACGTGTTTACAAAACGAACAGCAAACACAAATCAATCAAACGTAATCAAATTTACCAGGTTTTTGTACACTTTCACGCATAAACCTACCACATAGAATGCGGTTGGGGAAAAAAAGGATATGAAATACCATAAAAGAAATAGAGGAAGAGAAAGCCAAAGAGAAAGCACATTAATCCCAAAACAAGTAATAACGAAATCATTTCTGATATTAATAACACAAATTCGAATTATTAAGTTCAATTTAGTGTGTTTCGACACAAAAATTGAGTTATTATTTAGAAATGTTCTACTTACGTCAGATTTGTGTGTGTGTTTGTGATGGTCATAATCACGTCATTCGACAAATTCAGCACAAATGCTCAATTTAATGTGATATAGTTAACTTTAGAACGTATCGAAAGACGTACAGCACATATTTATGATATGGTTATTTGCAGGTGTTATTTTCACAACGTTACAGGTATGGAAGATATCCATAAAATCGGAGATTTGAATCATTTTCATAGCAACTATCATTTTTTTGGTATATAAAAATATTCGATTGAATAGAAGAGGAGCAACGATAAATTTCAGCAATAAATGTTGTTCCATTTCCAATCGCACTACGAGTCCAGTTGGTGCTCGAACATCATTGACTCCATTAACGGACATCAAACAGCGAATCCAATAATAAAAAGCAACCGAAATCTTTCGTCCAGTTAATTAACGATTATTGACAATAAATTATTTTATTTCGAAAGATTAGAAACGGTCAACATTAAAATACACAACAAAATAGTAGAGAAGCAAAGATCTGTAGGGGGTAGATCTCAAACGGCAAAATCACAATCCCATCGAAATTGGATGCGATCAAAATAATTTGTTTTTTTTCAGTTTTCAACAAATTACCGTTCAAATAATGCCGACGTCACAAAGCAAAACGACATCGCTTGAGTGTGTGGAAAAAGCGAGAATTAGTTGTTGATTTTATGGGGAAAATATTCATAATTTCGGTGCCATTTGAATGGCAGTACGATTGAGACACTCAACAATCCAACCAACTGTGTGTCATGTGGCGTATTTAGAAAATCGGTTAAGTTCTTTATGTTGAACTTTTCAACTAAGAGTTAATTTTATGGGGCGCATGTCATGGCGCTTTCATTTTAGATGCACACTTATTATCGAGACACAAAAAAAACGGTTCACCAGCAAAACGAATGCAATCCGAGCTGGAAAATAATATGTGTTCATGTTAATAGTGGTTTAATTTTATTAAACTTTATGTCTTCATGGTTTTTATGTGATGATTTATGGTCATTGTTTTGTCGGCTTGATTTGCATTTTCGATGAAAAGTGTTTTTTTATGGAAATTCATCCCGACAAAACAAAAAAATGGACAACATTTTGAAAAACTGGATTCGTTTAATTAATTCAATTTGCGCCTACAGAATTTGTTCCGTTTGAACGCTTGAACTTGACTCATGCCATGCACAAAATGAAAATTAATACTTCTCCAATAACTTGCCGCCATTAAATTATCAATAAATGGATTTAACTTATTTGGCTCTTGACTTATGACAAATATGGTGAAATTTTTCATCAAACGAACCCAATTGGTTGAGCCACATTCATATTTTATGTGATCTTTTGGTTTTGTTTTTATCCAATCGTTAGTTTATTCATTTGAGTTTTGAACATAAAAATCAGAATAAAAAAAAAATTAATTGGAAATATCATTTTGTTGAAAGGTGTTTACAATGATTCTTTTGATTAATTGTTGGTTAGGCGCCGAAAATACGCACCAAATCGATATTCGCCTCCTTTATGTTCCGACGACGGTAATATGCTAAGTTCTCTGTTCTTGTTCCACTTTGTTGTGTACATTCACGAAAAAGAAATCTACATCGACTTTATGTTAATTCAAAACTGAATCATTTGTCAGGAATTTCATTCAATTACTGTTCATATCAGTTATTACAGATTTTGTTATTACTGCATGGCGCTTATAAGCAGTCACTACAGTGACTGTGCAGATAAAATGATACTGAGATCGTTTGATTTTGGACCGCACACGAATCAAAAAGAACAAAAATGAGGCGGTCACTTTGTGAAAATTAAGCAATGATCAAATTATATTTGGAATTTATCGACTTTTGATTGGAAAATTTGATTTTATATTAACAAAAAAAAAAGTCCTGAATCACTGAGAGCCATGATCGAACAAAGAAAAACAAGCTGAACTTCTGAATATGCTTTGAGAAAAAAAATGCGAAAGCAATAGACTTGAAGCTGTCGCTACAAATATCAATTAAAATTTAATTACCGCTTAAATGATCACGCCGCTTCAACATAAAATGACTTGACGAAAATCAAATGACGCCAAAAAAAATCACCGACTTTGTGTCTATTAAACATTAATGGAGAAGGGGAATTATGATAATTATAATATGTTAAAGACTTGCTTGAAATCGATTATAAATTTTCTTTAATAGAAAAAAGCGAGTTGCAATTTTTTTCCCAAAGGTTTTTTTTCTTTAGCTACCGTCTAATTTATTCGCCGGTGTGAGAATTGAACTGTGTCTAGTTGCTTCAAGTCGATTTAAAAGCGTTCATTGCTCACTAGCCACGCAGCACCAGCATATTATGACTTGTAATGGGAACAAAAATGAATTTGATCGTAAAATCGGTGGTAATGATAAATGACGATCCATAATTTGATAAATTATTCCTCAATGAAACTTCATCTCAACCTTTTTGGTTTATAAAGATTATCATTATTTAGCAAATAATATTAACATACAATGAATAGATTATTCATTGAAATGTGCAAGCACATTTCACCACGGAATGTAATTAAAATCAATAATTTCAATTAGTAGCATTTGGAATTCATTATGAAAATGCCAAGAGCAAACAGCTGGGGTCATAGTTTTGAAAAAAGAACAAATAAAACGCTTTATTGTGATGACGTTCATACAGAAATAAGAAATAAATTTGATTTCAGTGACGACAGATTTAATTATTGTGTACTCAAGGATTGCCAAAAATTTGAATCTTTTATCTGCATTTTTCAAATCTGGTTGTAATTTTGGTTGGGTGTTTCCTTTCTATTAATAGCAAATCTTGTTCGCGCTGAGAAGTCATGCATCAAATATAATGTCGCATTGATATTCATTCACGCAACTGTGAATTCTGTCACCATTTTGACCTCCGAACGGAAACCAAAAATGAAGCCCAATTTAATTTCATTCAGCATTTCGTGTTTAAATCAATTAAAAATAACAACCGAAAAATGTTAATTAATGCAAAATTGCGAAAAAGGGATCACCTTTGGCAACACGGGAGCCTCACACTCATACAGCAGGAATTCATCCGTACGCTGTTCATATGACTCTGGTATCGAATTTTTTAGCTTCGTTAAAAATAAGTTCTGTTTGCGTGTCATTTGGATTCATGTTCGATTGAAATGCAAACGTTAACAACTGACCCTCTGTGGAAATTATCAAGAAATGTTCAGTAATTGGATACAAATTTGATTAAAATTAATACGTGAAACCGATTTTTACTGATATATTTCGTCATGTGCCTTTTGATGATTTCACATACAAACGTTTTTTTTTCTCTGTTCATCCATTGCATCCAAATGCCGAGTTCCTTTTGAGTTGGCGCTTATTCATCCAAATCAGCATCATTAGTGTGCGTGTGTTTGTGTGTGTATAAAATTGAGGTGAATTCATTTTTCAATTATTTTTCTTGTATTCGTGAGGAAGAAAGGAAATGATGACCAAGAGACTCTTTGATATGTTCCGTCCTCACAAAACATTGCAACTTCTTCATACACCGAATGGTTTTATACCAATTTAGAAGATGATAGGTTTCAATGTTGTTCACTCGAATATCGCTTCTAGTGTTAGCGCTCGGATGCTACTCTATTCCTTTCTTAATAACGTGGCAAATTATCAGTCTGTGAGGTAGTCAAGGAGTTGACATTATTAGAAACAAGTGAATGAATGAACAATTTTTGATGAGAACCTCAATCGGAAGAGAAATAAAAATCCATAACTTAATTAAATTATTAAGGATCGCACGATAATTTGTCTAGTATGTTTGCATTGCGGTCGGCGATCAATGATTGATCTGAGAACATTGGGTGGTCTCGATTTGAACAATCGACAGAATTTTCAGGCCACTTTCAATTTCATTGTTTCGATCAGTCGGGGCTGGTTTTTGTCTTAAATGTGAAAATAATTTGCTGGTTAACATAACAACGATATAGAAAATTTGTAAACAAGTCCAAAATGAGCTATGTTTATAAATTGTGCCGACGGTTTTGATCATATTTGCCAAATGTTCCTTTCTAGAATACAAAATAATAAATGAATAACAATTAACGAACAGGGAAAACAAATAAACTAAGCTGAAAATGCGCAAATCGCTTCGAATTAACAGTTCTTGTTGAGTGACTAAAATATCGAATTGCGTTCAAATGATCATTAGTTTTCGATCGTTAATCGAAAGTAATTTCGAGAATGAAAAAATAAATGTCTCAGATGTTGCCTATATTTAAAAGTAAACGAGCCATCCAAACGAAAGTTAGTCAAATATGTCTCAAGTTTATTTTAAAACACCAAACTATGTTTATTTGAGCATGATCAGTGAACACATCTGTTTATTAAAATTGCCAAAACAATAGCCAGCTCTAAATAAATTCTAACGTATCTCCTTATGTAAATGATGACTAATTATATAATAATGTGGTTTTTGTGCCCTGTGCAGCAGATTCCAAACAAAATCCCGATCGCGGGACGGTCACCACATTTTAAAATGAAATGACAAATACACAATGACACTAAACAACCGTCCACTCAATTTCAATTGATTGATGAGCGTAACGCAAACGGCAAAGAATGAAAAACCATAGAATCGAGTTGTGAGCATTTGTTGTCGCGTTGATCTGGTGGTAAGTAAAGTCGTATAATAGGTTTATTGTCACCAAAGTGTTCTTGTCGATCGGCGCTTTTGTCGTTTTACGTTTATTTAATTTTGCAGATAGTTTCCATTAGTGACTTTAATGGTTCTTAAGATAACGATGCGAGGCAACGCACACAGCAATGCGAAGCACAAAGCAATGCCATTCGTCTGCAGATTGTAGGCGCACTGGTGCGTACACTAGGCAAGTCGACGTGTCTCCATGCTGATAACAGAAGTACGGTCATTTCATGTCACACGTATGGCATCCTTTTATTGTGAATCGAAACCAAATAAAATCGGTGTGTTGAATTATTGAACTTGTTTTTAATCTTTTTGCTCCTGTCTCTTCACTTCTTCACATTGTTTTTTTTTTTGGGGGGCTCAATGTTAGCTCACGATTGCTCTGTCTGATCTTTTGTTCTGTACATTCAATCAGAGTTTTTGATCAGTTTTTTTGTTCAACAAATGTTGAAGAATTCGAACAAACCTTACACAAAAATTGCAAATTCGGAAGTTACCTTATTCAGAATGAATTGCCTGGATTTGTTATTGCCTGTCTAACTGTGCAATAAAAAAAAACTAGCTACTTAAAAATGATTATCATAATTCCATTCCATTTTTTTCCGCATTCGTGTTTCTAATCCCTACTCAGACACGAGCCAATGTTCAGCTCCAGCTATATCAAGGTTTTTTGAAGTATCGCAAAAGTTATTAATAAAACTTATGATATATTGCAGCTAGTTTGATAATTGTCTGTTGGCTCTTTAACTCGCTATGGAATTTTGGTTTTTAGCTAAATGCAACAAACGATACACAATCGATTACTTTAATCTCTATTATTCTAATTGGAAAATAATTCTTAAGTGACGACATACTTTGAGCCATGCCACAAAATGCCCCAAAAATAAACAATCTAATCACCAACGTAGATAGGTTTTAATTTTCAATTTTGGCTCACAAAAAAAAAACAAATCAAAGGGACTTCAGCCGACACAAAACATTTTTCGAATATTTGTCGTGTTTTGTTTTTAACAAATAAAAGAAAAATGTGGCTTTTTGGTTTTTGAATGGATTTAAGGTTGAAATGACGCATTACAGTCTGTAATGCCATCGACTGAAGTGAGTCATATTCGATGGTATTCCTGCTCTTCAAATTCACCTACTCAGGTTAGACTTTTGGCGTTGGTTCAATTTGAACTGAATTCTTTTTTAAAAGTGTTATCTCTTGAGCACAAATGTGGCAAGGTGAACTGAATTTAATGAACAACCAAAGCATTCGATAATACGCTGCTGCACACAACAACGGTTGAATGTAACATAAGAACATTGGATATGTGTTTGTTCATGTTGTCTTATCTAATGGGATGGCGCCAAAACAAATTAAAATACACAGTTTTTTGTTGTTCTTGTGTCGTTCGCTTCTATGTTACTGTGTTTAGTCCATTGGTGGTAAATGAAACTAAAAACGTTTCCATAATAATCTATTCATGTTTCCAGCATGTCATTCTTAGTATTATTTCAAATTATCTCTTTTTTGATACTAATCGAGTAAGATGAAAGTTCAAATCAAGTTTAAATAAATTAATAAGTTCAATGTTTAAAAATGTACCAAAATTGAAGTAGTAGAATAAAAAGTGAATAATCACACTCAAATCAAAATGCCAAAGACGTCACAATACTAATATAATGATATTCGTCTCAGGATGTGCACAGCATACAGTATGCAAACACAAGCCATATAATCAATACATATATTCAGTTTCTCGCTGTTCATTTCTTTCACTAATTTCATTGTGTTCACTATAATTAGTAATTATTAATTACATCAGCATTTTTCTGCCAACAAGTTTCATTCTCGAAATTACTTTGAACAATTTTCGATATTTGTTACTAATAAAGTGATTATTTGATTATTATTAATCATTGAGACTTCAAAACTCCAAAAAAGTTACTACATAAACACATAACAAAGTTCAAACTCTTGGGTCCACAGTCACCAGAAGAAGTTCAATTTTCGTCAAACGATCAATTCCATCAATACATTTGGCATTCATTATACTTTATTGACAACACGAATGGAGAACTTTGACCAAATGGATGATTCAAACAACGACAATGTACCAATTCGCACTTTCTGCATCGCATCAATTAAATTGATTGTAAGTGTTTGAAAGGAAACTTCATCATATTCATCATTGAATTGTATATGAAATTTTATTTTTACATTTCCTTACAGGCGGCTCATAAAATTCAAGAACATTTTTTGAAATTCGGTGAACTGGACTTTGTCCAGTGGAATGCATTGAACAAATCCCAATATGGTATCGTTCAATTCAAGAAAGCCGAAAGTGCAAAGAAGGCACTTTCAATTTTTCACCATAGCATTGGAAATGCCATCGTGAAAGTTTCAGCTGCTGACATTTGGCATCAACCAGACTTTGACACAGAAAAAGAGCAAGATTCGGCCATCCTTAATATACTCGATAACGACTGTTTACAGGGAATTTTCCGTCGTTTAGATTTGACCGATCTCTGTAATGTAGCCGAGACGTGCATTCGTTTTGAGCAGCAAGCAAGAGAAACATTTTCATTTAGGTTCAAACATGATCAAATTAAACCATTTGGCGAAAGTGTATTGCGTAAATTTGGGACATGTATTGAATCACTGAAAATCAACCACGATTATCTGCTCAAATCAGTCAGCTATTGCAGTTCCTCAAATCTAAAAGAACTCTGGCTTTCAAATGTTGTCGTCAATGCAAACCTATTGAAGCAATTGTGTCCAGTCTTACGAAATTTAGAAGTATTCATGATCGATCGATGTAATTTCAATGATAATTTTGATGACTCTCTGGTTGAGCTCGGGAAACTGACGAAATTGAGTATTGGCGGCAGCAGCCAAATACACAGTAGTTTTATTATTGCGATTGGTAAAAATATGCCGAATTTGATCGAGTTAAATATTGAGAGATGGCAGACGATTTTGATGGCAGACGATTTTGAGGAGAATTTGACGTGCTTCAGCAATTTGAAATCATTGAAATTGTTGAAGCTAGACACTGGTTCATTTGATGGATCGCCGTTATTGGGCGCTTTGGCTGCTGGTAAAGCCCCAATCGAGCACCTTGAACTTATTGGTGGTAGTTGTTGGCGACTGGCACCAAACATGAACTGGATTCAAAGTATATGTGAAATGAAATGTCTTAAGAAATTTATACTCGTGCGTTGTGCATATTTCACAGAAAATCATTTAATTCAGTTAGTTAAGGAATTACCAGAAATAACTAAAATTGAAGTAAGATATCATCGCCTGAATTACGTCCAAATACATGTTGATGCAGCTATACTTCAAGAAATATTGTTTCATGCTCAAAAGCTATCTTCACTAGAATTAAGATTCGTCAAGTTTGACTCCATTCGAAACTTCAATTTAAGTGCCTATCAAGCGTTAGCAAAAATCATTGAGCGTCGAGCGGAGAGAATTGGATTAACAATCAGCATTACAACTAAAAGTCCTGAAGATAGATATATTGTTGAGAAAAAATTACTTGAAAATGGCGAGCAATTCAACATTCACATCAGTTGGGACTATGATATTGACGAATAAACTACATGTTAAACATTTAATTACATAAAATTTATTCATTCATGTCAAATTTATTTTCATAATTCAATAAAATACAAATCAAACTTTAAATAACAATAATAATAATATTGATTTTGTAGCTTGTGTCGTTCGTTAACGTACTAGATTGAAATGGTACAACTACATTCGTATCAAGTTAACACATTTTATGACTAATATTACGATACCGATCGTCCGTATCACAGTGTTATAGTGTACATGTATAATGTATATATACACTGAAAACGTATATCGATATCAAGATCTTGATTACAATGATACTTTCTCTCACATTTTGCTTGTTCAAATTGAAACAAAAGGAAGCGTCACTTTTGATATCACTGTCAAAACGTATTGAGAAACGAACCGAATCGGAAGAAATGTTCCTCAGACATTTTTCATATTTTCATTACGAATATTGCGCAGTTCTTGAATTGGGTCAAAAATCAAAAGTAAATTACTATTTGTACTAAATATTGAAATTTCATATTGACTATATGAGTGAAAATAAAAAATAATTTCAACAATACTATAATATCTACAAAATGGCAACTTCAAAATTGTCAGTAACAAGCAAACAATTTGGTGACGGTAGAAACAACAGAGAATGTGTTCCAATTCGCGCTTTGTATGTTGCATCCATTCAACTGATTGTAAGTATTTCATTAGTGTATTTCATCTGCTTCATATTTAATTGGCATTGGTTAATAGAATGCATCAACTTATTAGGCAGGCCATCAAATCCAGGAGTACTTTTCGCAATTTGGCGAAGTGGAATTTATTCAATGGAATTCAATTAATAGATCCCATTATGGTTTTATTCAATTTAAAAAAGCAGAGACTGCACAGGTTGCCCTATCAACCTCACATCATAGCATTGATAATGCCATCATGAAGGTTTCAGCCGCCGACACTTGGCATCAACCAGACTTTGAACCTGATCTAGAACAGGATGCTGTGATCCTAAATGTACTTGATGATAATTGTCTACAAAAAATATTCCGATACTTGAACAAGAAATGTCTTTGTAGCGTCGCCGATGTGTGTATTCAATTTAATCAGCATGCAAAACAAGCGTTTGCAACAAAGTTTAAAGATGACAAAATTTTTACAAATTTTCATGAATTAGACGAAGGTGTACTGCGCCATTTTGGTCCTTTTATCAAATCATTGGTTGTTCGCGATGAACGTTTGCTCAATATGGTCAGCTATTGTAGCCCAACTAAGCTAAAAGAACTCGTAATTGGAGGTGGTCCAATAATTGATAAAAACACAGTGGATAATTTACAATCAATTTTTGCACATTTAGAAACACTTGAGATTCGGAATTTTTATTTCAAGGGGGACTTTCAGATTGACTGCGCACAATTAAAAGACCTACGTATTATATCCGATAATCCAAGTATTTTAATCGACGCAAGCGTATTGGTTGACATAAAGAGATTTATTATTCCAAACATAAAGAAACTCATGATAATAATTGAGGATCTTTTAGTACTGGGTGGAGTTCACACCCTCTCATGGGAGCCACTCCGTTGGATTACTGAACATTGTTCGAATTTACTCGAACTAGATCTGCAAGTATGTACTACATGCACAAATGATTTTGATAAATACATACACGAGTTGGGCAACTTAAAATCATTGAAACGATTGAAGCTGCTATTCAATGGGTTAATGGTGACACCACTAATGAAAACCCTGGCGGAGAAAAATGTTCCTATCGAAGTGTTGGAAATTATCAACGGCAAAATAACTGGAGTTGAAAGTATATCCGCGATGAAAGGCATCAAGAACTTAGGAATTACTCAGATCCACGGTTTCACACAGGAACATTTAATCCAATTGGCGAAGGAATTACCAGAACTTCAAACACTTCGTTTGGGACGTGACCCATTATGTTATCATCATTCACTATACAAGTATTCCTCTGATTGCCAAATCACCATGAATGCAACAATTATGCAAAAGGTGTTATCACATGCGCCAAAACTATCTCATTTTAATCTAATAGATATACCATACGAAACTGCATTCCCTAAATCCACACCATACGAAAAGTTTAGTTCCCATGACTATGAAACACTCTTCAACATTATTAAGAATCGGGAACCACAAAAGGGCCTTTCAATTAAGATAGTAAAGACTAGGGATGATACATATTTTTCGAAAAAAATGTTGTTAGAAAATGGTGAAGAATTTTCTATTTGCAGGACAAATTTGTGGGAAATAGAAAATGAGAACGGGTTATACTGAGAAACAATCATTCTAACATCCGGCTCTTATATTCTGAATGAACCGAATCAAAACCAATTAAAGAAATTTAATATGAAGAATTGTTTTTATGATACAGTTAAATAGATTAAGTCACAAAGTGTGAATAAAAAACGTTTATAGAAGAAAACTAAATATTATTGAATTATTGCAGAATATGGTTTAGTAAAATGAGTCATAATTGAATATGATAAAAGATGATTTTTATTCGATTATTTTTTTCTGAATTGTGACATAATTTCGTTTTAATTTCTATATCATTTGATACACAATTCTTAATTTCAAAAAAGCATATGACATGTGACAGAAGTGGACACGTAGTCAACATACAACATCTTATCCAATGGAACAAACTTTATTCAATTACAGCATTTCTATTTATATCAATCCATTACGTTGCATTTCGAAGTGCAATCAAAAGTAAAAAAAAACACTGACCGGAACACAGTGTATGAGTGTCAAGTTTGTTAAGTTGATAGATAATTGTTTTTGAAATGCAGAAAATCAATGGCACACGCGCATTCGTGAGGAAACAAAAAAAAAATCGTAAAATTCGTTGGAATTGTTGAAGAGAAGCGAAAAAACACCTTGCTTGATTAATTATGATGTTGTTGTTTTTATTACAGTGACTACACTGGGCCTATGCCTATAGTTCGAGCTATATATAGTTCCTATGAAATAGGCGCAGTTGAATACACGGACTATGTATTGTGTACGTGTGAACGCACAGCGCTCGTTGTGTACGTGTGAATGTGTTTGTGTATTTGCCTGTCTCGCTCTGCCGTTTGTCTCGCACACAAGTGCTGTGCAGTGTGCACAATACACAGTCTGTGTGTTCAATAGCGCCTATTTTATGTGAACTATATATAGCTCGAACTATAGGAATAGGCTCAGTGTAGTCACTGTTTTATTATTCGTACGGTTTTAACTAACGGAAGCTCAACAATATTGTTTGACGTAAGCCATTTGAAGAGAATAAGAACCATAATACAGTACAGAACAGACAATAAATGTAAAATGTATTGAAACAATACAACAAAGGTGAAACAATGACAATACGAAAAATTAACGAAAGCGCCGAAAGAAATACGATGAAATTGAAAAAAAAAAACAATAATGGAAAAAATGAATTGAAGTGCATCAGACTACGCTGCGCGTCCATTTCATTGTCTGTTCCAAAATCGATTAAGAAGAGACAGAGTGAAAAGGCTGCAAAAAAATGTTATTTTTCATAGAAGATTTGATACTTTGGCACACATGGCTGCATTCGCGAACCGTCAAACCAATTTCAAAGTCTTCGGTGCATTGAATGGCGATGAATGAGCCAAGCACACACTTGCAAATGTTGACGATGATCGTAAGTGCTCAATGTGCACAAAATCAAGCCGGCACACCAATCAAGTGTTTTCGATGAAGTTGGACTTTTCAACCATATTTTTACCGCTTTACGAATGAAATTGCTTTTTGGAGGCTTGAGCACTCACGTCAACCGTATGCGAGTAATCAATGGTGCAAAGTGCAAGGCAAAAGTCGAAAAACAGCAACTACAACAAATAAATTAAAATAATCAACAGAACATTTAGCAGCTGCTGTTGCGTATCATTGAATTACAAAATATCAAATTAGCTGCTTCAATTTGAGTGTGTGTGTGTGTGCATTGTGCAATGAACGTGGCTGCCACAGCGATGTCAGTAATGTGCAAGCGAAATAGCCGATTTTCTATGGGGGGGAACAATTTGTCTGGCCACGGCTGAATGGTTCGAAAATTTCCATTTATTTTGAACTTTTTTTTTGGACAGCACTCTTTCGGCACATTCCCTTGCAGCAAATCGTCTGTGAATGTTTATTCACTTTTCGCATGCACCAAACAAAACAGTTGTCAATCGATTGCAAATTTGATCGAATTTGACTGTTGTTGGTTCGGTTTCTAATGAAATTTTGCCTTATTAAATTAACCTAGAATTCTGTTGTGTAAATTATTTGTATTTTTTTTTAAACTCATTCACAACTTGTTTGCATTTCCAGTGAATTCAGTTATTTCACGCTTTTTTAAGCACAACGTAAACATTTCTTTTTTTTCGACAATTTTACGTCATTGAATTGAGACCAGCCGATTGGTATTATTGTTTCGATTTTCTTTTCAGTTCGATTTGAATAAATTTTATTTTTTTACATTTAATTAATTTGCTGAATGGATCGATGACGCGACGATGTCGTTGAATCGATGCCATTTAAAAAATTGATTTATGATTTTCGATCGTTCATTCGTCGAAAATACATTTAAAAAGATAATGGAAAATATTTTCGTATGGTTTTTTTTGTTGTTGTGTATTGCGGTGTACGCCATCGGCCAAGCAACAGACACAAGCTGTAGCTCTGGTATAAACGATAGAGTTGAACAGAATCGTTTAAATTTGGTTCACGTTCAATGGTGCAGATGTTGCAAACAGAAAAAGGATATCAGGTGCGAAATGCTTTAATAATTAAAGAATTATGATAAATTTATTGTTTTTCACACTTTTCCACAGTGAATAAAAAATTGAATGCACTGTTCTCATTTATTTCTGTGTTTTGTGTCAGCAAAACAAAAATAAATGTGAAGCAATTTGTCTATGTTCGTTGAATGCTCACGTTTTACAACCTCCAATGAAATTAACATGAACGTTAGAATTAGAGAAAACTGGCAAGACTTTTGCGCAATGCTTTTTTATGACTCGGAATCTCATCGGCACAAATGGTCATAAGAGGCGTTAGGCCTCTTTAACTCATTAACATTGTAAAGTTATTAAATGGATTTATCGATGAGCCATCGGCTTCCACAGAAGATAAACCAATTAGAGGCTATGATGGCTTTGTATCATCGCGAATATAAAAACCCTTCTTTTTCATTCACTCTCTCTCTCTCGCTATCTCGCTCTTCCCTTCTCGATCTCACTCATTCAAGCGGCCTACTCCTGTTTGTGTTTTTAATTTAAAATTTATAGGCATCAATTGGAGAGAATCCGAATGACGAAAAAAGAAATCTCATACTTCTTTCGCACATTTGCGCAGCATGGATAAAATGCATCATGTTCTACATCATCCACAGCACAAACTTCCTCTCGATCAAGTTGAAGTTGTAAAAAAAAGAAGAATTTTTATAAATATCGTTTCAGTAGCGTTTGGTTTTTTCCTCTACTTGATTCGCCTCTTGATGCTCTGTTTTTCTCGTTTTTTTTGTTTCGTTCGGTTTCCCATGTCCATATAGAAAATCATATTATGTCCATAATAACTTGTCTGAAGGTGTTCAAAGTCGATTATGTGTATTATTCGTAATCTTCATTCTGAGTCAAATTATTATTTTTAATAAACGATAATTGACTCGGTATACACACAAACGCGTCCTCGATGCTGTGGCTCGGCGAAATCGACAATATGCAGTGACCGTTTCATTGGGTCACAATGATCGTGCATTTAGTGCTTTGTGTGCCCGAATCCGATATGCGGCTTCCTAATATTATATTGCATCTACTTTAGAAACAAAACAACACCAACCAACAACAATATAAATGAAGAAATGAAGCACAATATCTCGATACAAGTTCAATTCTCCTTCAATTTTGTGTTTGTGCTGTGTTTTTTTTTGTTGTTGCTTCGTGTTCAATCGACGGAGAAAAAAAAACACAAAATAATTTAATATGAACAAATTTAATGGAAATTAAGAAGAGATGAAAACATAAAACGTCCACACTCAGCTCGAATATTGATGGTCGATTCACAGGCCGGCCAAAGAACCACCATGCTTCGTGCCACGAGAAGAAGGCGAAAGATTTGCTTTGAAAAATGCAACAAGAAATTAAATAAATTGCATATATGATACTTTATTGATTACGATAATGTTTAATCATTTAATAAAAATATTGCGCTCAAATGTTGTTTAGGTGCGCGTTTCACATTTCGCGCCGTATCGATCGGCGTTCAACATCCACAACCACATAATGTGCGTATTAATATAGCTAAAGCAAAACTAAAAACCCCACTGAACCGCCTTTGAACTGATTGCGCACAATACGATTTGCACGGCACATTGATTTACTTTGACCGATTGTATGCAACGAATGAAGCATATAACGTTATAAAATTAAGTTGCGAATTAGAATTTTCACATTTTGAAATGAGTTTCCGTTCGGCCACGATGCAATCAGACGTTTGAGGTTTGGTGCTGCTGTTGCTGCTGTTGGAGGAACTGTTTTGATGAATCGCATTGAGGTGTGGAAATATCATGATAATTTGCTGTTTGATAATAGCCCAACCAATTGAGCCACATATTTTATTTTTTTATCCTCAGTTAACGTGCTCCCGACTCCAACCATTTGGTACGGTATTTTTAATCGAATCGAATAACTTGCGTAATTGTGCAAGCGTTCAAATTGAAAATCATCTCAACTATTGGTTACGTAAATTGGCTCTGGCTATTAACTGTTGCTGTGCCAAACAAACCATTTTCATTCTGTCAACTTTAATACGTTAAATCATGTTAAATTAGACTTTTATAAGGAAATTGCAATTTGTTTGTGTTGTTTTTGCGCTCATGCATATTCATGGTGGTTCTCCCACCATATTTTGACATGGAGCTCAGTTTTGGTGTGCGCAACCGATCATTTCCAATCAATTGTGGCGAACATTAATTTGATTTCTTGAATTTTACACTTTGAAAGGTGGTGATTGGATTAAAGACAACATCAAATTTGGCATTAAATCCGAATACAACATATATCGAATTTTAAACCATTTTGCCAATTCCATTAAGGTGATTAAAAGCAATTTCAGACGGTGAAACGCCATTTTTCGCTTCAATTCGTCATTTATTAATAAATCAATGGTTTTAATTATATCGCTAGTATGGTATGGGCTTACATCGTGTGGCTTACACCTTACAGTTTGGTGACCGAATAATCGTAAATTTGGGATTTGGTTTGACAAACGGGAGGCTGCGTTTATATTAAGTGGTTTTTTAAAATATAGAATTCATGGTCTCATGTGGACATTTAGATAAAAACTGCACATTTTTCTGTGAAAATGGAAATGTTTATCTCGTCCAAATGACCGGCCATTTTTATTGGAATTATTTAATTTTTTGCCAAAAAAGTTTTTGAATTGAGACTTTTAACATTTTTAAAATCTTTAATGACAATTTATAACATTGATGACGCGAAACTCAGCTGATTTTCAACTGAGCGCCTTAGACTATCGCATTGGAAATTTATTTATCCAAAAAGTGAAAAAAAGGATGGTAAGAACGAAAATGAATTACACAAGACATATGATTAAGCGTAAAAACCATCGTAATGCTTTTTGCAACAAACGAGAAAAAAACATTTACACGGTTTTTAATTAAATATCCGTTGAAGTTTTTTGCGGCAAAAGAGTTACACGTTGGTGTTGCTTTTATGACACTTTTGCACATTCGAACAAATTGCACCCACCCATTAATTAAGATATTTTTTTAAGAAGAGAAAAAAAAACCTCATCGTTATATTCTGTCATAGAAAAAATGACGTCAACGCTGAGAAACCGCAAATTGAGGTTTTTTGTTTTGTTTTCATCATCGAATGTGACGACGACAACAAACGAAGTGAACGATCGCAATGTCAACGATGCAAATGTGATGGCATCGTGGAATTACGCTTCCATGATTTTGCGATAAAATGTAAAAATGCAAAATGGTCATAATTTAAAATAAATGACAAGAACCTGATTCTCTCAATTTTCTTAATTAAAATATTGGTTCGAGAATTAAAGATTAAATGTGGGATTATGACAATAAAATGTGTGAATTGCTTAATATAAATTCGTTTTTCTGTATTTTCTGAAAAAAAAGTAATACATTATTTCATTGGATTTTATGAGAATCTATTCGCGAACATATTCTCACATGTGACGCCAAGCACTTCAGCAGCATCACACTTTTTTTTGTTTGTTCGAATGCTCTTTCTAGTTTATTCTCTACGGTTTGAAATGTATCTGCATAATTAACTAAATGTCCGATTGAAGTCGTGTTTGATTAGTTTTCATTTCGGTATAATAGGCGAAAAAATATGAAATTTGCTGTCAAGTGGCTAAGAAGAAACAGTTGTGTGTGTGATTTTTTTTTCTCTCAATATTGTTGTACTTAAAGTTCAAGTTTGTATGATTTTCAGATGGAATGAAAAGAGCATGCTATTCGATACGAGGGCCCATAGCAATGGATCATAATTTTATTGTACAATGAGCGAATCTAATATAATGTTAATCAATTTGTGGTCAACGGTTAATTTCACGATGAAATCTTGAGAACGATTTTGTTCGCTTGTTGTGCTTGGAATTGTCCGTTGAAACCTTCAGTTATTGAATATTACAGAATTGAATTGAATTGAATCAATTTTGAATATAGCACCAATGCCAGCCCAGCTATCCATGCAGCCAATTCGTTTGAGGCGACGCGTTAATCAGATTCCTGAAAAGTGCTTGGCCAAATCGAATGAAACATCGAGAGACACGATGAAAAATGAACCATGGCACTGTAATGATGTTCACGTATTTCACCACAAAACGAGCCATTATCGCACCTTAACAATGAAAACGTACGAAAAATCTCATTATAATTCAGTTGATTTTATTGAAAAATAAAAAAATAAAATAAAAAAAAAACATTATTTTCCATCTTGTTCATGGTGTGATCAGTGGAAAATACACCAGTTGAATGATGATTTTGCTTCGTGGCCAACTTAAATGCGTGTCCAAACACAAGAAATACACATTCACCTCACAAAATGTTTTTCGTCCACTAAATGATGTGAGAAAATCCAAATTATTGTTTGTTTACAGACACGACGTGTGAAGTGTAGTTCCCATTATGGTGTATCATGTCGCTTGATTCATGCACAATTCTCTGCATTGAAATGTCGTCGAATGGAGAGAGAGAGAAAAAAAGGCACCGATTTTATAGTCGATATTCGATTTGTTATGGAAAACCATGAATTATGACCGGCGAACAATATTTCGATTATGGCATCCAATCAATCCAATTTGGATGTGATGCATAAGGCCAATAAATTGTTTCTCATTTCTTGTAAGCTTGTTAAGTGAAAAACCACGATCCGTGTTCGTGAGCATCGTTTCTGGTCGCGGCCAATTCTTATTGTTTTCGATATTAAAATGCAAATGCGTAATGTTACTGTTTAGCATCGTAATTGAATTTATGCCGTTCGTCATTCTTTTTTTTTGTCTTCCAGTGATTTATGTTATATATCCGACGTGACGCGCGATAAACACTATAAAGAAACGGGCCAATGAATGGCAAACAGGAAATAATCCCAAACTGCCAGCGTATTCATTGCATTGTTAACAATTTCGCATTGTTTTAAAGCATTTTCTAGGTCGTGGCCAAGAATAACAGAGACTCTCTCTTGGCGAGGAAAATGAAAAAAGAAACCAGCCAGCAACAAATCATTTTTTCTAGTCGAATGCTATGAAGCGTTTAGTGTGCCGCACAAGATTTGATGATTTGATAAGTTTTTTTTTTCTTCTTGTGTTCATTTCAGTTCGACAACACCTTAATTTCATAATCACATAGCAATTTGCAGATACTCATCTTCTATCACCTAAAGCTTCATCGATCGTTTCAAACCGATTCAACATAGAAAAAAAAAATCAAAATTTATGTCGTTGTTCATCGTTATAACATGTAATTAAATAATTAGGTAAACTGAATGAAATTCCCCAGAATCGTAAAAATATTTAAATTTTATTCGATCTTTTGGCTCAATCGTATGCCAAGAGACAAAGCACAAGCATCCAATCGCCAATGACCAATAAAAATGTGAATGAAAATCAGACAGACGATAATGGTGAAAAAAGGGTTCACAAAATTTATGATCAAAACAAGATTTGTCATATACAACAATCGAATATCTCCAGCTGATGATTCAAATATCACATAAATTTATCCATAAACATGATTATCATTTTTCGAGATTTTATAATCCCGTAAAACGAAATAATACATTTAATATGCTTCATTGACATGAATCCCCAAATCATTTCTAAATTTATGAATTCATGATGAACTAACCGATGAATACTAATAATATTGAGGTCTTTTTCTTTTCTTCGTCCATTGAGTGAAAAGAGCAGCATGATTTGTTGTTCATCTTTTGTTCGGTGCGAAGTAAATCAAATGCTGAAAACTGTTCTCTCTCCCTCTCTCTCGCTGATTGCATGAGGTAAGATGTGAATGTTATCAGTGTATTTTAAACGATAGTTTTTAAATATTTTCGTTGTTATCTCCATTGTGAAGAGCTCAACGACTTGTTAAATGCAAACGCTTCGATGTTATCGGGCATGAACACCATGAACCGAATTCGATCGCATTTAAATCAAACATCAATTAATTAGATCATTTTTGTTTCTGTTTGTTCGTTCTCTCCGTCGGGCGTGAAATGTGAAATCGGTCGTTTGATCTTTCACTTTTTTTTCCAGCTTTGCAGTGCAATGACAACCAAAGAAATCCGTTGCGTAGGCTGTAAACGGGCTTTGTTTTTTAATGCCGGTTGCCAAATATGAAATGATTAAGCCAATAATTTGCAAAGATGATCGTAAACGGCACACCAATTAAATAAATAAATAAAAAAAAAAAATTTTGCTTTCACATCCAATTTGATTTTGATCGCGCGGTTTTTTTTCTGTGGTGTTTCTTGTTGAAACTGCCACATATAATTTTTTTTTATTACTTTTGCCACCATTACATTGGCCGAATCCGAGCCCCGAAAATGTGAATGAAATGAAAACGGCGCGAATGATTATTTCATATTAAAGGTCTCTCGTCATTTCGATCGTATTCGATTATGTTTTTTTTTCTGTAGTCGGAAATTGCAACGAAAAAATGTGTAAAACCGCTGAGATTCTATTCCACGGTGCATTTTTTCTGTGCTGTTTTTTTTCGGAACGGTGCTTTTTTCCCCCTCAAAATAATCCAATTTTGATTGCCAATGGCTCATCCGCTAACCTGGAAGTATGTGTTTTGGGCTACGATTTTGTTGGTTTGGCTTTGTTGGTATGTTTTTGTTGTTGTATGATGTTCAGAGTCTGCATTTCAGACGCTGTTTACATTTCCGAGCAAACATTTTCAAATCTTTGCACACACACACACACACACACAAAATAGACTCGCAGCTCCAAATTGGGAATTGAATTAACCCGACAAAACAGCGCTATGTAGTGTAGATTTGTGCATACATTCGGGTTTGTTGTGTATGCGCAGCTTGATGTCTTTTGTTAATTTAATACGCCGCAGGAGATTCTTTGTGATTACCGCTAATCATTATTGTGTTGGCCTTCTCAATAAGCAAGATAATAAAATAAAAACAACAACAGCCCAAAAGCCATGGAACAGACACAGACACAAACACTGACAAATGACGCGAATCAAACTCACGAGAGCAAACGAATCAATGAACGAAAAGAGATGAAATAAGAACACCAAAATAAAAACGAAGCCACAACGACACGACGAATCACAGGAACCAAAATGAAATTATATCAAGACAACAACAAAATATGCTGCAAAATGGATCGCATTGAATGTGAACCAGCCAGAGCACACAGAGTGGTAAAACAAAACGAATGTTATGCAGCCACAAGAAGCGCAACAACCAGTGTAACACTAATTCTTTTTTTTTTCTTCTTGTTTTTTTTTATGGATATAATTTTTCGTTCGATTAATATTAAATTGCGAGCAGTGTGTGGCTGCTATTGCCGTTGACGCTGTTGCTGCTGCTGTTGCTGTCTTTGCACCGTATCTTGTCAATGTTGGCTACAGTTTTTTATTATGGATCATCTCGATATCTTGATATCTCGCTTATAATTTCGACAAATGCTCGGAATATTATGTCGACATGATATCCTGCCGCTTCAACACTTTAAATTTTGTTTACATTATACTTACGAATAATTAGCTTGGCATTAAGCTTAAATCATTATCATAAAATCTCGACGACGACGACGACGACGACGACGGCATTCATACGACACACTTCGTTCTCATTAGATCCGATTTGTATGCATATACAAAATGCATTACACAAACCAATAGTAAAATGCCTATAAAATTGTTGTTCTCTTTATGTTCGATGGTTTTGCTATGGAAATGAATTGATTTTGGAACCAGAAATGAAATGACATAAAGAAATTTAATGTTTTTTTTTTTTAAGTTGTTGGCTGAGTTTAGCCGTCATTGGCATTTCCTACAGTTGTCACCGTATAGTTTTGCTGCTGCAATATACATACTTCATACTGTACTGCTGTACAAACTGTACAATCGACTGAGTCCATAAATGGAATCAAAGCTTCGCTCTAGATCGTGAAATGTGCAATCAAACTTGCGACTTGATTCGCAGCAGCAAAAAAACAACAACATCAAAGCAAACCAATTTGACTGTGATCTGAAACGCAAGTCCCCATTCGATTTGTAATGATACAGGCCAAAGCGAATGCAAAATAATCGGGTGCTGTTCGTCGCACGTTGATTTTTCATTGGAATAATAAATTTCACAAGAAAAATATGTGCGAATGAGTTATTGAGTAATATTATGACAGTAAATTAAATTCGCATTTGCAACGCAAAAGCACTCATCATCCGATTGAATGGCATTTATAAATCGTAAATCTAATTTGATCTGTGTGTTATTTTTTTTCTTCTCCTCTCCTTCTGCTGAAGAGAGCTTGTGCGTTTCTGTTCCGTTTCGTGCTGTTCGTTTGCGGTGTGTATGCAAATTTCGTCGCAACACATTCGCTTTTCTCTTTCAACATGAGACAAATGGGCATAGATGCAGGTCCGTTTAACACTCAATGAAACAAATGCACTTAAAACTGTAACAAAGTAGCTAAAGCTTAGTTGGCTACTCTAAAATTCGAGTGAAATGTTGTGTGTGCGCGCGCGCGCGTTCGCACACATATTCGTTACGGGCCTGGTGTTAACGAACATTTCACACACGTGTTTCAACTTACCGAATGAGAGTGAGCGACTGAGAGAGAGAGAGAAGGAGAGCAAGGAGAGAGCAACAGCAATGCAGCAGTACTATGACGAACATACATTAAACGGGGGGTACGCGCGCGCATTCACTTGGACAGTCTCTCTCTCTCAATGCTGTAGTCCACGCATTCAGCATACCACAAATTTACATATTAATTAAATTTAATTGTAATTTATCGATTGATTGTTTTATGCTAATTTGAGTTATTTAACAGCGTTTCTTGAATATCTCGATTCGAGATCACTACGGAATTTGTGTGAATGCGATCGTACGCGCGCGCTTACCTATGTGATGCGAATTGGATTGATTTTAATGGGCAATACGCGAGCAACAACGACAACGAATGAAAAAAAAGAGCAGAAAACGAAACAAAAAAAAATAGAGAGAACAAGTTTTTCTGAGCGCGAAACAAAGACAGACAGACAAAAAAAACTGTTCCTGCTTTTGGTGAGTACAACTGGAAGTCAATCGAAGTGCAGCAGCACTCCATCATTTTGTGCAATGGCTGATTTTTCAAACACATCAAGATTCTGATTCACTGCACCCGATCGTTTGTTTTAGTTTTGTTTTGTTTCATTTCTCTCGCTCTCTCTCTTGCTCGCTCGCTCACTCGCTCTTCGGCGTGCTCAGCACTCGGAATGTTTGCACTTCGCAGATATAGTTTATTTATTTGTCTTACTCTTCCACCTGATAACTGTGCAATCGCACTACTTTAATTGAGTGAACAACTCTGTACATGGCAATTATTCCGTGTTCGTTAGTATTCTTCATGTTCGGTAGCGCTCGATTGAATATACGTTGTTGGTGTTTTTTTTTTCTTCATCTCTCAAATAGAAGAATAAAAAAGGTGTAAAGAACAGAAAACACATCAAGTTTTTCGTTTGAGCTAAAACCCAATACGAATCGTTTCAATAAAAATTCAAGCTAGATTCCATTTGCAGCGTGTGCTTGAAGATTTGCAATGTGAGCGGCGAGTATGGTCAATGGTTGATCTGAGCTTACATCTCAATTAGATGTTATAGAATCTAGAATTCTGATTTGATTCCATGTTTGTTTGCTGGTTATGTTGACGAGGCGCGCGCGTGTGTGTTTGCGATTGTGTTTGTGTGCAGCAAGTTGGCCTATAATTAACCAAAAAATGTATGTAATTCGATTTGAGTCTTGCGGATATATTCGTTCAAATGGCCATTCAAGCACACAATCATTTATGTTCAACCTGCATCGTTAAGTTGCACTGAAAACATTTTACCTTCCATAAAACACACACACAAAATGGAAAAAATAAATTTCAATTTGATTTTTGAGCTGCTGTTGAATATTATTGCACATGAGCACATTGTTGCTCGGCCATGCTACGGCTCAATGTTGATTGCATTTTTTTGAAGCCATTTTCTTGAAATTATCGGTGGCCGTCAGCAGCTCATGCTAAAAGTACTTTATCAGCCAATTTCTTATGTTATGCGATAATATCTTTAATTAAATAAAACTATTTACGCAGGCAGGCAGCCATCAGTCATTCGGTGTGGAATTCATTATGCATAAATGGTAACAATCAACCCGGTAAGAATGATTATGATTAAAGAATGAAGTCAACCCTTCATCGACACACTCACTCACAAAACGCGTAGCCATGGATTCGACCGTGGAAAAGTTGAAACGGATCGCAATTGTTATTTGACTGAACTCGCCACCGAATCGTTTAACTTGAGATCCCATTCAATTTTCGCCTCTCTTTTCTGCACGTCTTGTTCTGTTTCTTTTTTTTTCTCCCCGTAATTTATGCAATGTAATTAAACGCAGAAATGGTCGGAACAAAATGTGTTTGTAATCATAATAAAATCAGAAAATAAATGTAAGTAGCGACCAAACACAAGCTATAAGCAACAACAACAACATCACAATTTTGTTTTTGTTTTTTTTTGGTGCGACGACGCATCGCTTCGAAGTTGTTGAAACAATGTAGCACGATGTGTACGTTGTAGCGGTTGAAAAACAAGAAGCTCGAAGCTTCAAGCTCATATTTACTTTTTTAATTAATAAAATCTAAATAGGGCGTTCACTCAAACTCATAATTACCAAGAGCGTTTGGATGTACGTTCAATTGGCAGTGGCAACTGGCCATAGCAATAAACCAAAACCTACCAAGACCTTGCTAACTGGATTTCGAATTTTATGCGCTTTTTCTCAAATTAAAGCCTGATTTCTGATGCCAAAGCAGAAAAAATAACAATATATATGGCACCATTCAATGAATGTATTCATGTCGTATGTGCGAAACAGCATTCAGATGCGTGTTGATCGTGTGCATGGAATTTTCAATTTGAAACGCCAGAACACGGAACTTGGCCTGTGAAAAGTGAGAAAAATTGTTTACACATTTTGCTTGGAAGACCGGGGCACGACTCCATAACTTTAATGTCATTAAGAAAACGCAAAATCAAAAAAGCGGTTATAAAATAAAGTTGAAGCGTTCAAACGAAAAAAATCATTTGCATATAAATAGGGCTTTACAGCAAATCGAACAATTAACGCTTATCTGTTTCGGTCGACGCATGCTTTATATCTGAAATTAAAAATCGGGTAACGAAATGCGCGATTCGATTGAGTCTTGGCAATCGACAACAACGTCAACCTTCAATCAATCCAGCGATTTTTGTTGTTGTTGGTGTTTACAAAATGTGCAATTTCTTCGTCTTTACACAAATTATTTGTTGACCTTTAATTAATGAATATCTATGAAACTGAAAATTAACAATGATTCCCATCATTTGAGTGTGTGTGCGTGTGTGTGTGTGATGATAACTCTGCCACATTTACGCGGAATATTCTCATTCTTGTTGAATGCGCACAGCTGTAGTTGTTTTGCATAAATTCGTTCGACATGAATTGTTTGCAAACAAGAGCGCAATAAATTTCAAAGCCGGTGCTCATGAATGTGGTTCGCCGTATTATTTTTGTTTTTGTTTTTGTTTCGTTGTTTCACATACAAAATATGGGCCATTCGCTTTATTTGAGTAATCGGTTTGATGCTAATGCTGTTTGATGTTTACAATGTTAATTCAAATGTAAATTCCAAAGAATGCATACTTTCCATGTAAGCAGCTATAATTCGCCCTAATGAAATTATGTGGTGAGATGGACTCGTTTTTGTGTGCGATGCGCAAAACACCGACTCTATCTCTAAAATTCTCAATTTTCTTGTTGTTAAACAATTTTTTTTTGCACAAGAAGCAAACAGAATGTAACATAATGTTGTGCTCGTCTTTTTTTGTTGTTGTTCATTTCCATGATGCAACAAACACTGAATGACTCAAATAGCGTAAATTAAATAAAATTATTACGCCTCATAAATCCGCAAATCTACATATATATGTTGAACGCGCTCTCAACAACACCAACAAAAGAAAAAGAGGTTCGAGAGAAAGAAAAAAAAAACACACAGAAAAAATGCAAATTTGTTCACAATGATTTTATTTTTGCCATTTTTATTTGTATCATAAAAGAATTTATAGCTTTCTTTAATGCTGGCAAACGCACAAACCCAACCAATGTTGTATTTCACCCGGACGCTTCCGTTGCAAGAAAAAAAAAGAAATAATAATGCGCATTACATTTCATTCTGTATTAACGTCTTAATTATCTGGAGCTCCACACAGAAAATACTTTATTATTTATTTAACGCATTTTACGTGCAATCGTTTAGTTTTGTGCAGTGATGAAGTAAGTTTTTTGTTTGTTTTGTTTCTGGTACAGACACAATCGGGCAATTGTTGTGTGCCTTGATAAATTTGTGTGTGTGTTTTTTGTTCGCTTCGAAATTACATAATTAATTAAGCAGTTTAACAATTAACAATGATAAAATGAAATATACAGTAAAGAATGTTCATGTTTTTGCTAGCGCCTGAAAATCTGGATAATTTGAATTAACCTAATGCAACATCATCGTTACGGCAGCGCCGTTTTGTGATATAAATTTTACTGGTTGACGACTGACGACTAACGACTGACGAAAGCAGCACCAACATCTCCAATCGGGTTAAACACTAGAAGCAGGCACAGCAGTTTACAGCTTACACAATGCACACCTTACACAGACAATCATAATATGCAAATTTCATCACTCTTGTCGAGTAGAAAAAATAAAGTAAATAAATAAACGCAAAATATTATTCACATTTATTCTTCACTCGACTCTTCTCGTGGTTCACATAATAACGACTTTTAATTGTTAATCTAATTAACAACAATATTTTAATTAAAAAAGCAAAAAAACAGCAATTCAATTAATTTTCAAATTGTTCGTAGTCGATTGCAATGCAACGGAAAGAGCGTTGGTTTTCGTTTGCGTTTGCGTTTTTTTTATTTGCACCCACACACATTCAAATGCAATCGCGAATGCACTGTAATTAAAAAAGAGGTTTCCCATTCAAGGTCAAAATACACACAAAACTGTTACGCAGGTTCGCGCGCGGTATCTTTTTTTTTTCTCTCACTCTCATTAATATTATCGAACAATAAACGTCGATCGGGCAATTTACGGTAGTTTTGCACTTTTCCCCCCATTTTTGATGTTGTTGTTGCTTTACTTGTATCGCTTAAACGTTGGAGCAGCCATTGATTCGATTCGAAACAATTACGGAACAACAGAAAAATATGTTGTTCAATTCAAAGAAAACTCAAACAATAGAAACCGAATCGTGTTCTTGGTCTTGATTTCCATAAAAAATGACTTTATATGGCAAATGGTGTGCAGTGTGTTCAATGTGCGGCCAACACCACAAATCTTCATGTTACAATCGCATAAAAGCCATTGGCAAGCCAAGATTTTGCAAAAATTAACCAAAGAGAAGAACATTCACGCACTGATGCACCATCAACATTACACTTAACTACTTAATCAAATTAAAAGACTTTCTTTGGATGTCGGATGAAATAAATCATCTCATATTTTTAGCCCGAGCTCTTAATGCTCTCTTTATCTATCCATCTGCATTTGATCTATTCAAATTTACAACATTGTTGCAATGTTTCGCATTTTGCACATATTTTACATTTTTTGTCATGCATTAATTGGCATGTCTTGTCGAAGACGTTTTTGTGGAAACGAGGTCAATGAATCCTTTTAAAGTCAAGCCAAGTCAAGGCGATTTCATGTCTGAGACACATTCAAAGACGTTTTCACCCTCAACATCTCAAAAAGGTAAAGGAATACATGTTCAGATTAGCATTTTTGATTCAATTCACTAAAACCAGTCAACAGTCTGACACTTCTTTGGATTGGTTTTCCAATTAAATTAATTAGAAAACTCTGATTGGAATTCAATTAATTTCTAGGCGTCCAGAATAAAAAAGGTGACGCCATGCAAAATAGCCTTCATAAAGGCTGGACGGCTATTCGCATACTTTTGTTTGGTGTGAACGTTTGGTCGGAATCTAATTAGAAAATAAAAACACGTGGTGTATGTGTGTGTATTTGTTTCAAAAACCAATTTAACCCGTTCGATGCGATAATAATCCAGCGCTAATGAAAGACGAAAGCCGGCATATTTCATTCTAATTAAAATGTTGGACTTTAATTAACATCTCAGATTGTTAGAATCCTACTACTGTTTATCTATCACTCTCTCTCTCTCTCTCTCGATCTTTTACATTCTCTCATACGGAATTCGCAATGTAATTTATGAAAAAAAAAGAATATAATTAATATTATTAATTGTTTATTTTTGCCATTGCAATTGAACTGAAAAATTCTTAAGCCAAGACGAATTGAGTCGCACAACGAATGCACTCATGCACATTACACACGGTGAAATAGCAAAAAAATAAAAAAAAAACATATTTATTGTTCTCAATCATAAATTGTAATTTAATTACATACCGTCAAATGTGGTTTTAAGCTACCACTCACACATCAATATTTGGTTGGCAATACTAAGAATAAGATCCACATTTTGCCATTCGACCAACGGTGACGTAAGCATTCTCACCGTTGAAATTTCGTTTGCCAATTGGCAATTACAACTTTCAATTTAATTTCAGATAATGAGCAATTATAGAATTTAACATACAGAGAAAGAGAAAAAAAATAGTTGGATTTGATCAAACGAAGCCGCAAGCATTTTGTGTAAATTGTGTGCGAAAATTCGCGGATCAACTTGCTGCCGATTAAATTATCAAACTTTTAACTAAGTAATTAAGTCTTAATTACATCGATGAATTTAATTGAAGCTCAAGATCGATTCGGGTTGGATTAGTGTGTGAGTGTGTGTGTTTGTATTTGTGTTTGTTTGTTATCGAGACCAAAGATCATAAATTTCATGCGTTAATATTGCATGCTTCAACAAATGTTTGGAACGAAGCACACAAAAAAAACTTAACCGACTAAAATTGAATGAAACAATTGAATTTTTTTAGCATATTACTTCAATTACACAAACGTTCTCCCCCTCCAATTGTTTGATGTGGCTCTTTCAATTGGAATCAAGTTCCTTTTGATTGATTATAATATTTCACAGAATAGAAAATTGAAGCATTTTACTGCGGTTGCACATGCAATGTTCTGTCGATTACGCGAATCTTTAGCATGAAATGCTTTCATTCACGCCAACTTCTCTTTCTCTCGTTCAACTTGAATACGTGTTCGTATAACATCTCTATGCGCATCTGATGATTTGTGAGAAAATGAACGCATTGCCAATTGGTAAAGCAACGCAACAAATTTCTGATAAAATAGAATGAAACGAACAAAAACAGCAGCAAAAACATGCTTCAGCATGATTTCGATCACTAAAAACACTACAATTTTCCATTTTAACTGCAGAAAATATTTGGTTAATCATAGATATTTGTTGCTGCACAGCTTTTAAACTATTGCAAATTAAATTGTTTCGTTAGCTAATGATCAAAAACGGTCTATTATGAGGCCAATGGTCGGGTTATCTGCTTTTTGTTCGAATCGAATCTTAGCTACAAGGGAAATAACCGAATAATAATAATAAAAAAAAAAACAACGATTGAATTGGGATTCCATGTAAACCGTTGCTGATGATGCCGAACATTAAAACATTAAAGCATAAAATTATAATTAAATATGCTAAAGCACATTTCACGAACATTCAAGAGATTGCAAAAAGATAGAGGCAGAGAGACATGTTTAAAGCATCCTCTAGAACAATATTAGCATATTTCTGAATCACAATCCTATTGGAAAAAGTTTTTAATTTGAATAATTATTTCCAATTCAGAGAGTTCATCGGTGCTTTTTTTTCATCCCATCGAATGTTATTTTACCTGTGAAATATAAATCATAAATATCAAAAATTGATATGATGAACAAAAAACAATCAAAACATCATTTCCATTTCTTTGCTCTCAATTTCTCCGTGACTGTCAGTCACTGATTGGCAAAACTGGGAAGCTTCAAAACAAAACATTTAATGAAGCCTTCCTTTACATTATTATTCAAATCTTTGGCAATATGGATTCCACTTAATTGGTATCCACGTTAATAATGAGCTCTAAACTAGTAGCTAACTTTTGACCATGGATTGAAATTCAATAATGAATATTCACGTGTGGAAATATTGGATGGAATTTCATTACCTTGCTTGAAATCCATCCAAGTCATACATTAACGAGGTCATCTAATACGTGGAAAATGGTCAGGCATGCTATTAAACTTTGAAAAAGGACAGCATGTGCGTTTGTTCTTACTCAAACGTTTTAATATGCAATTTAATCCGTAGGTGTTTGATTACATTGCAATGTTTTGACTTGAATAAATCATGGTGTGAACACACGAGCATTGTCGATGGATGAAATGTTATCAAATATGAGAGTCTAATTGCATCCTGATTTCCATACGTCACTAAATTATTATTTTCCATTTCACTTAAATTGTATAGCATTTTCAACAGCCCATTCTCAATTCGATCACTTTACGTCAAGTTGATCACAAATTCCATCAAAATCCAACTTTGTCAGAAATGGAACAGCTGAAACATATCTAAAAGTATTTGCTGATGCTGTACACCTGTGGACACTTGTTTTCGGCTATCACTTGATAAGCATTACGTGTGCCAACTTGATTCCAAATATCCTTGCTTCGATCATTCCAAACATGAATAATTGTTGAGTTTTTTGTGAGTTCAAGTGCTTCATTTAAATGACTCGGTTCAAAATACAATGTATAATTTGACCACGAGATCGGATAGACAATTTCTTTGGGCAACAGCTTGAGTCCGTTGCATTGTTCTCGTGTCCATAGTTGGCGATTCACCGTTTTGCAGATGCGCTCACAAACGTGTGTCAACATTGTTGGCCCATTTGCTATAAAACTGGTGCCGTTAAAATTCTTCATCACTTCACTGAAATGTACAAAATAACTATAAAAAACGGCGCAAATCGTTTCTGAGGCAATTGTTCGATGCAACTGGTCGTCAACAACGAGATAATTTTGAGATGTATCACAATTCTTACCTGAAAAATAGCCGTAAAATGTCTCGTCCAACACCGAAATTATTCAAATGTGAAATAGCACCATTAATCACGGTTCCCCAATCGTCACTGATAAAATCCTCTCCCAAATTATCGATATTCTTCTGAACAATTACATCCAAATCCATGTGATAGCCACCGTACGTAAACTGGGTAATGGCACGCACAATATCTGACATATGTTCAAAAAGGAAATCCGATTCAAAGAGCTTATTGGTCTTAATCCAGCTACCAATTGGTGTATTGTTGGAATAACGCCACAAATGCAAATTTCGCCAATGAATATTTGAATAGCTTTGGAGTATCCTATAAAATTTTGGTTCCACTTTATTTTCGGAAATTCCAACGGGCGAAGCAAATAATACGAAAATATCCCGATTTGGGTTTTGTCGAGCCGCTGATTCTATAGCACATGCTTGTCTACGAAATAACAAATGTTCTCAAGAATTTATTAGATTGTACTGTATTATATTCTGAAATCATAAACATACTTTGAGTTGAGTTTGATAATGCCTGTCTTGGAACACGTAGTTTCATGAAAGAAAATACCCATTCCGATTGTTGGTTGCACATTTGCATCTTGAATATCACTAAAATATTTTATGGAACGTTTATTTGGCGATTTATAACAACGAGATACATTGTTGCTATCGTTTGGTTCAAACTGACGATACATTTCTGAATTCAAAAGTATACTTTTGTCCGTAAAATTGAATGAATTTGACCAAAGTACAAAAAATCCAACACAATTGCAAACAATAATTAGAATAAGACAATTTTGGAGATGCTGTGAGGACGGAACAGTCATTATGTTGTTGAAGTCCGTTAGCTCACTATTTAAATAAAAGGCTACTCATTTGGTACTCAGCCCTTTTATAGGCAACTAATATATGAACTTATGAACGATAGACGAAACAACAGGGAGATAAGAGTCAAATACGAAATAGCGTAAGATTTGGATTAATTTTGTTTGGCACAAAGCGATTTAAACTGTTCCGACACTTTATATCATACACATTTTAAAACTATATTTTATTTACATCCGTAGTTTTATCCATCGAATCGTTTAATTACAATGATTATTATGTTAAAATTCATTGTATATTTGTCGTTATTTATATTGTTGAAATTCAATGCTATTGTTTGCTATATGCAAGGAAGTAGAACCACAAAAATTTCAACAGCTGATAATACTCAGGAAATGTAAAAAACAAAATGAAAACAATAAACCGTCTGATTCGAGCGGACACTTGCATTGTATTAAAAATAATTTATTTCAAAATTTTCGGTTTTTTCAATACCGATGCTGAAATTCTCCACATGCTATTTGTTTGTTATCTTCAGTAAAAATGCTATCAACAATCACAGCATCACAGTAATACACAGAATGTATAAAAAAGACTCATATTTTGTTCGTATTGCAAGCAAATGTAAACAATTATTTTCGTATTCTGATAAATCAGAAAAAAAATGAACAATTTCGTATTAACAGCGATACACTATCTGTGAACAACAAATTGTGGCTAAATAAACACAGAGTGTCAGACAACGTTTTGAAGGCTTTCTTATTCCAGCAAAAATGTACTCGAATGATATTAGCATATTTTTGATTCACAAACTGTTTTATAAAAATGTTGATAAACCAAATTATTAATTTGAATAATTATTTCAAATGCAGAAAGTGGTTTTTTAACCGTATGACATGAACCATAAATAATATAAATTATTATGATGATCAAGAAATCAAAACATCATTAGAACACATATTTTCCATTTCTTTGCTTTACATTGGCAAAAATGTGGCACCAAAAAAAAAATGAATGAAATTTGAGCTCCATGGGGTCGAATGGAGGAATTAATTTGTCTATTTATACAATTTTGATTTGATTCGAGAATAGCATTGGTCCATAGCTTCAAATTATCAATTTTTGGATCAACAAATTGTTTCAATTTGGAATAATTCCGGTTGTGTCCACTGGGCTCGGTTCATCTAAATCATATAGCTTTCATTTCATACTTGATTTCATATCATTAGCAAAGAAATATGATTTCTATAAGAGACAAAAACAAAATTATGGAAAAATGACTGAAATTAGTGATTGGATTATGCTTACTGTGAATCATCGATCGATCGATGTCATTGCTCAATAAAAACAGATTTTCACATCGTTGTCACTTCATCGTTCGTATCATAGGAAACGAAATCAATTTTCCGATTTGATCACCCGTTTTTTTCTTCCTTTTTCTCATGCACGTAGCCAATGAGCAAAATGATCATTTATATTGTGGTATTACATCGAATGGCGAGTCAATTTCAATTGCAGCCCGGGTGCGTGTGAGTGTATATCGGCATTTGAAGCGCCTACTTCAGTGTTTGATTTATAAATCATCACAGCGGGTAATCAATTCGTTTTGCCTCACTCACATAAACTAAAATCCAATTTGTTTTCATTCGTTTTGCCAATGGAAACTGAATGTTTCCTCAAATGGGACACGTTTCTGCTTGACCATTGATACCCAGTTGATACAGTGTGAGAGAAAAAACAAAACGAAAATAAGCATAAGAAATTTATAAATACGAATCAGAAACCACACAAAATTTTAAAAAATATGAAAACCAATTACTATTAATTTACGATGAAGGAAAAGCAAAAAGTGGTCTGAATTAATGAACCGCCTGGCTATTTGTCAAAAGTAGCTCCAACCAAAAGTGAATCAAATGAGGGGAACGCTTTCTTTGACGTATGTGTTATGAATGAAGAAAAAAAAACGACGAAGTCCAATACTTTGAATATATTTGAGACATAAAAACGTCAACAAATATTCAAATAGAATACAAAGTAATCATTTTGTTGCCAACAAATGTTTCTGTACAAAATAAACCAAAAGACATTCAGTTTTTCATGTTCTAAATCATTAACAAAAAAAAACGTGTAAATTCTTGATGAAATGTACAAAGATTGTCTACAAATATATTTCAGAGCCATAATTTTCAAAATACGATCGTAGCCAAGGCTGTTTGAAGCATTTAAGAATTTTATCTATACTTTTTAAAAATGCATGGCAAAGACCGAATCATCCATGGAATGCCCCAAAACAATGATGTATTCTGTCTTCGGCAGCCTAACATATCGCATTTTCCATTTTATCTTCTTTTTGATTTTGATTTCATCGTTACGGCAATTTTTCATGTTATCTTTTGTTATTTTGTTGTTTTACTGTTGCTGCGTTGCCATTTGGTTTCGTTTCACATTTGGCCAGCCAGCGAGATTTGTTGGCGCGAAGTGATTTTAATGATGTCTATGTGTTGCGTATGCGTTCCATGCTAAACATTCAATGTATTTTGATGCAGTGCCGTTTTGCACTGTTCATGCATTGCAACAGACAAGATCGCCACTCTGAAATGCAGTGTGTCTGTCGACGCTTGTTTTCGGATCGTGAATGTGTACATTTTGTGACATGCATTAAATTTAATGTTCAAACCGAAACGTTGAACAGAAACGGCAGGAAGAGAGGAGCTTAAATTGAATTTTAATGTGATTTGTAACCTTTTTTTTCCAGTTGTCGTTGTTGTTGTTGCCTACCTTTGATTGGATTTCGGACGTTGATTGCTGTAATTTAGCTGTGTAAACCGAAGAAGCACATGCAAAAACACGCATCGCTTGATGAAATTTTTGTAAAGAAATCATAAATGTCAAAATATCTCTTTTATTGAATGTTTTTTTTTCGCTTCGGCATAGCAAAACGATACCCAGGCATTTGACGGTCAAAAAGTTGGAATGCGAAAAATAAAAACTATGCCGGGTCTGGTGCCGATTTGATAGCTACGTCAAACAAAAGACCAAAGCAGAAGCAGGAAAACTGTGGGAATTCCTAATGAATTTAACTCACCGATTTCAAACAATTTTCATTTACAAAAAAAAACACACACAAGAGAAAATAATAAATATTTGATTGTTTTTTTTTTGGTTTAAATTTGTATGTTTTTATTAAAAAGCTGATGCATTCACATTTTGTATTTGATTGTAGAATTTTTTTTTTAGTGTATGGTGAATTGATTGCAACTTACATGTCTAGTTTGTATATAGCGTTCTTTTCAGAAATCTTATCTAACAGAGAAAAGAAAAACAGTTGGTGCATTTGTTTGTCCTAATTCTAATACCAAGTCCATGTTGAATAAATTATTAAAGTTTCGTTTGTTTTATACATAATTGCTATTCTAGCTATTTCAATTTCAAAACTCTCTTCTGCTGTTTTTTTTAAATGTTCAGTGCTGCTTTTAAATACAAATAATGAGCAATTTATAAGTAAAATAGTTTTTGCACAAAATGTCAAAAGAAGTGGGTTTTTTTTCCTATTTATCTAGTTTGTAGGCTACTTTGTAATTTGTTTTTGTTCGTTTCAATTTTTGTTGTTGTTTAAATTAAAATCTAAATTTGGTTTTCATTTCTCATCATTTTCATCGTAGAGAGAAAACAAAATACCAAATAAAAGCATTTATCATTTGCACTATAAAAAGAGCTGAGAAAATCTGTCCGATTTTCTGTTTATTGAAGAAAAAAAAATTCAACTGATAATATCCGGTGCGTGTCCATTTTGACGCAGCATTTCTAAGCGTATTTCATGTTCTCGAGCCTTCAATCGAAGTGCAGCAATCGATGAGCTCCTTCGATCGTCTGTTGGTGATGCTCCATCACTGCCGCTGCTAATTGAGCTGTTTGCGGTTGTTGTTAGATTTGTAGCTGTCGATGGGTGGCCTTGGGGCGAAATCGGTGGTGAACCAGCGCTAGTCAAATATTCACTGTGTGCCGAATGAAATGATGGCGGTTGTTTTGCGGCCGCCGATACAGCGCTTGAATGTTGAGCAGCTGATATATTGGCAAGCAACGATTGGAACGATGCGCTCGGCGAATATAATGCGCCTACACCAGGTGGCAACATTGGCGACGGTGGCGTTCTGGACGAATGCAACGACAAAACAAGAATTCAAAAAAAAGGAAAACCAAAAAATAAAAAATTATTAACAAAATTTAATTCAATGTCAATGAAATGTAGCAATCATACGATTGCAATGGTAAAATAAAACCAAGTGTGAAAGGACAAAGAAATGAGTATCAAAATCGTTGAACGGATATGAACTACTACGGTCAATTAAACACCGTGCGGAAGTGATAATTAAAAATAAGAGAGAAAGAGAGAAAGAAGCCAGACTTTGAACAACAAAAAGAACACACACACACACAAAAAAAGAACACTCCTGGCAAATGGAAAAGGAAATTGCAAATGAAATTGGTTTTTCTTTTGAATTTCGAAGGCAACAAAACGAAAATTAAACAAAAACAACAATGAAATATGAATAAATTGTTTAGCTCGATGGATCAATTACCTGTGAAATTGATGTAGATAGGCTGGTGGCAACACCGATGCACCCGGTAAATGAGGATAGCGAAAAGCAGCCAAACCGCTTGCGTCAAAGGGTTTTCTCAAATTGAAGCCCAAATGTGTGAACGGATTCGGTGGCAATGCGGACGCAACCACGGTTGCCGATGGTACTTGAGCAGCGCTTGGTAGATACGGATTGTACGGATGGCCCGTCGGTCCAACCTTCTCTTGTTTACGCCATTTCGCACGTCGATTTTGAAACCAAACCTGCAAAACATTCCAAAAAAAAAACAAACCTCATTTGAATCAAATCATTTCTAACATTTGCACTGCTGGTTTTTCTTTGCATTAAAAAAGAAACAAAAGCAACAGCACAAAAAAAAACACAGCAGCAGCAATTCGAACTTCAAGAACATAACGTATATAATTAAAGTGATTAGCAATAAGAAATCGCGCCAGTATCGAGAGCTCGGACTTCCATCGTATAGAATATAAAGATATGTTAATTAAAGAATATTGAGTTCAAGTAATTAATCAACATTTTCATTACGATTGCGATTACGATTGCCCGTTTGTTCACAATTGCACAATTGCACAATCAATGCCTAATTTGTATTCTTCTATTCGCCACAATGGAGCACACAAATCAATATAAACGATACGCAAGTCAGGCGCAAAGAAATGCTGTGTGAACACACATTCATTGGAATTGTGTGAGTTTTCAATTTGAAGAAGCAGAAGAAGAAAAAAAAAGATTAATTTAATTTCAGCCTAATTACTGCCCATTTAAAACATATACTATACAGCTTGCATAATGCACCGTGTCCGCTTGACTCCATCGGATTGCAATGACGAACGAATGGAGATAGCAATAGCAATAATAGAAAAATTAAAGGGGAACAATTCCAAATCGTACACATTCATAATGATCATCGCGAATGACGAAATGCTCAACTTACGCATAATTAATGCGAACTAAACGAATAAGCCTGAAGATTTTGTGCTAATTACATTGCATAGTTTAGCTACAACAAAGTAACTGAACAGAGCAGCAGCAATAAATGTGTGCACAAAATGATTGCAAAACATGCAAGTGGAGGATGGCGACGTAATTGAGAAGAAAAAAAGATTGCAAACGAAACAACAACAACTACAAAAAATATGGCAAAAGATTCGACGAATGCAGATGGACTGTGGAATGAGTGAATATCGAAAATATATGCATTTCATATCTTCACAGAATATGCACTGTTCAATTGGACAACATCCAACGACTACACAACTCTTTTTTTTTTGTAGTTCGGTCAATCAGCGGACAATTTTCATTATTTCTAAGATTTTATGAAGAAAGCGAAACAGCTCATGTCTATGGACAAGGCAAATGCGAACAACCGATTGAATTTCGCAACAACAACACACGAAAAAAAACACAGAAACAAACGGCCGATGGGCAATAAGGTTCGATAAATAAATATCATCGATGCAAACAATATAACGAGAGAGAAAACGCACCGAGAAAAAAAACGTCAGCCGAGTGGCTACAGTCCAACACAACCGTTCCATCTGTGGATGTCCAGTTGTGCTGTGCTGAGTATGTCTGTGTGTGTATTTTCACTGTACAATGTGCAGTGTGTAGCAATGCTAATTTCATTGCAAACTCTCAAAACAAATTATCATATTATGCACGTTTCCGATTCAATAAATGAAATAAATGCAAATGTTTTTCATTACGATTTACATGCGAAAAATCGCGCGCACTCGCGCACACACACGTCCACAACCCGTTCCGTATGCACATATTGACAGAAGACACAATTTGACGAACGATCCCATAGCCAAGGTATGAACGATTACGGCAAATAAAAACAAGAGCACAACAATCAAATACAGAAATTAACAGTTTCGAAGGGATGTGAGTGTGTTGAGTGCGAGTGTATGTGTGTGAGTATATGTGTGAATATGGATATGGCGAAAGAGCCTCGCCAGTGCATGGAGCGCAACGCAACGCATTGGGTTACTCCGATGCATATATCGGTCGTTATGTGTGCTGTAGCGGTGTGTTTAAAATTAATTCAATTATATAAATTGTTTCCTTGGAAATGATTATTTGTTAAATTGATGGATATAGCTGTAGTGTGTATTGTACTGTGCATGGTGTTTGGATGGTGTTCGCATTTCGCGCTCAGGGTTTTGCGACATGAATTGGCCAACAAATGAACAGACCCACGAAATAATAAAGCAACATGCCGAATAATGGCATACGTGTATGCACACAGCACAGCCAATTTACACGGGAAACCGAAATGATGATCCTCATTCCAGTGAATGTGAAAGGAATCACATGAAATATGGCCACAAAGACAGAATAAACAAATTAAAACTGTCGATGGCAATAATTCTTACGAATGCAATATGTTTTTTAATATTTCGTATGAAATTTCCAAAAATGAAAACTCAATCGGTGAATCGGCAATCGGTCATAATTTGTAGATGGTTGAACTAAGAGCCAAAAAAAAAACAAACAAACCAAAAGAGAAGGATGAGAGGCTAAAAACAACAGCCTGAACGAAAAAAGTGCTCTTCACTGATTTAGTTGTTTCACTCCGAATAACTGTTGCACAAATGTTGAAGACAATTCGAATTGATGCAATAATATGTTAACTAATCCATTTGAATTAGCACATCTCTTTCTCTCTCTCTTGGTCATAATAGGGCGCTCACATCCGAAACGCCAAAGCAACAGAGATGCATGCGATATTTACAAGTCAGTTTGTCTTAACGTCTGTTTGCACCGTTCGAATGATATGTTATTGCGATCTCAATACGATTCTCTTGATGCTCTACGAAATGTGATTGTACATTGCAATTACGTGCAAATGATGTAATTAGGCAATTATCGATGCGGCCGCAGCAAAAACAAAAACGTCAATTACCAGATCTTTGTGATCGATCTCGTTTTTCACATGCACAAACAATACCCAATGCAAATGCATTTACAAATCGAATGTTCTGAGTCACACACACACACACACACTCAGTACCAAATAAAAAAAAAAAAACTAAAAACAAAAACAACAGCAGACGTACCAAATCAATCGATGAATCTTTGATGCTTGTTCATCGATCGTGGCTGAAATTCCATTCGCCAATTGTTCGATTTGTTGCAGCATCAAATGACCATTTTTGCGATTTGTTTGCTAAATTCTCATAGCAATTTAAGGCATTTTTTTCATTTCGTTTGGGTTGTGTGTTGTTGTTTTTTGTTTGGGCGTCTGACCGTGTCCATATCACCAATTAGTCAATCGAAAAGCCACAAAACGGGGCAACAATGAAATGAAATTTGTGTATCATTCGAATGATGAACGAAATTGCACACTTGCAATTAAAGTGAGCGAGAGAAAGATAGAAATTATTGGCTTGGATGCCTTGCGGATTTCTTCGACTGCATTTTCGATTAGCGATAATAACTGACTTCTACAATTCGATGTGATTGTGTTCAGTATGGTTTTAGCATTCACTCATCAAAATGAATTCGTTATTTGGCTTTGTTGCACGTCGTCGTTTTTTGTGCTGTGGTGTGTTGTGTTCTGTGTGCTGTGTGCGCTCTTGTTTTTGTTTTTTTTTTGCTCTCTTTTCATTTCGATTGCAATCGCACAAACACGCACATAAGTGCTTGCTCATTTACTTATTCATTATTTTGGAATATTTGATTTGAAGGCAGAAAAGAGAATGAAACCAATTTAGTTTTGATGGAAAAGTACGAAAAAAAAACAACAACCAAATAACCAGCCAGCACACACGGCGAACAAGATATAGAGAGATTGAGAGAAGTTCATAAATTCAACCTGATAAATACACTCGGCACGGCCACGTTAATAAGTTCTTTAAGACGAAAAGTGCATTTTTTTAATTCAACTCAATCTACACTATAATTTAATTTAATTGAATTACTCGCTTGCCGCGTTTCTCAAACCGATCGCCACATCCGCACCATAAGCGCGCTCATATGGTCGGTGCTCATCGATAGATATATTTGAAATGTTGAATGAGACCGAACCGAGCGAAAATGAACAACAAAATGTTGTATTTAAGACACACACACACGAAACACAAAGAACTATTGATGAATTTTGCTACGTGAAAAAGATAAAACATTTTATCCAAATCCACATGCAGCTACTTTGTTCACGGGAGAGATTGGAAGCATCGCCAATAATAACAATAATCATCATCATTGAAATGAAATTAAGAACGCAATCTCCGTTTTTTCTCTCTTTCTTTGTTTTCCTCTCTCTCTAAAAATGAGATCCGTAGCTCGTACGGGCTCACACACAGCGAGAATTGTTTCTTTATCTTGCTGACGACCTGATCCATCGGCTACTAACCGAACAACAAAATTATTCATTAATCTTTCAAAACTTTACCATTTAACCTGTCACGCGTATAATTTGGCTATCGCTCTCAGCTGGCTGCGCAATGGCTTGGCGCGATTGAGGGGCCGACTGAACCTGTCTCATCAATGCAGTTAAAATACATTTTAAATTCACATATTTTTCATATTCTCATTTCGGTTATTCCGTTTTGAGATGTTGATTCGTGCGTACGTACAATTAAAATATGGAATTAAAGTTATTATTAACAAAGTGCTAAATGCAGACCAGTCAATTTTAATTAAATGTGGAAAGGAATGTGCTTCACCAGAAGCAATCGATTGAAGGAGCAATAATCGAAAACAGTTCAAATATCTGCAGGTCAAAAGATAAGTTTGGCACTGATATTGGATGTGCGGTAGATCGACGTTATTTATATCGTTTGGATGTGTTGATATTTTACTACAGCATATTCCAAATGTGTTTTGATTTAAGTTTTGATGCCGTAATTGAACATGAATTGATGAATGGTTTGTTGCAATACCAATCTCTTAAACTTCATAGAAATCTTAATTGCAATACCCCAAATGATTATGATTCAACAGTAAGTACAGCCTGCTACTAGACACTGTCCCGAGCCTGGTCGAAGGTCTTTCAAAAGCAGCGAACCTCATGCGAGGGACCATATGAAAGCCAAACTATACAAAGTAATCGTTGAAGACAAAATGTAAAATCAGCCGATAAACATCGTGTATTGTGTCTTATATTCGGTTATTCATGTGGTAATTTGAGTGCGATGAGTTTTGTGTGATTGTCGAACCGGTGTGTGGATTTGATTGAGTATTCAATGTATTGAACTCAACAGTTGCAATGCTCTATAGCGCTTCTGTGTTGTCTTTCGATCGAAAACAACGATGATGACGACTCGCGCGATCGTCCCGATTGATGAATCAATGAGCCTTCGCCAGATTCATCTCGTTTTACTCAATTTGTCGATGATGTTCTGTTTTCTCTTTCTTCTCCATTTCGTTCGATGGTCATGAATTTCCTTAATAAACTCGCTTCATGAAATTTCAGTTCGTTTATCAAGATTTTGTGTAATTGTCTCCGGTGCTTTTTTCATTAGGGGCCTGTTAAAAAAGAAGAGCGCCGAACATCAACGGTTTTGTTGCTGATGATGTTCTTGGCACCAAACAACCAAACTCAACCAACAAACACACACACACACACAAATGGAACGATCGAATAAAATGAAATGACCAAACTGCCACTTAAAGGTTTCCTTGTCCGTTTCTTCGGTTTGGTTTGAGTTTTTTTTCGTGTATTCTTTTCTCTTTCTCTCTTTTTCTCAATTTTCACTTCATTCGTGTGTACTGTGAAGTAGTTTGTCTGTTACAATTTCATTAAAACGTATGCATCGAATCGTATGTGTGTCGTTGTTTTTTTTTTGTTCGTGAGATTTGTTCGTTCGTCTTGTGTTGCATAAATTATTGTTGTTGAACGTTCATGTTCACTTTACTTCATTTAATCTTTTAAATTTTGTTATTAACATCAGTTTCGAGACCATCGATGATTATCTTTAGTGAGTGAGAAAACTAAGTTTTAATGAATATTGTCTTATCTTCGTTGGTGTTTTCTCTCTCTCTCTCTTTTTGCTTTCTTCTCCTCTCGATTAAATGCATTTTGATTCATTGGCTTTAATATTTTGATCGATTTGCAAGTTCAAGCGTTCAATTCAATGCACGTTGAAACGCTTCTGATGAAAAATCAAATTAACTCAGTACTCAATCGATGATATTTTTCGCTGACATAAATGATTTCATAAAAAAAAGACACGTAATATTCAACCGATGATAAACATCACGACGGTCAACATTTTAACGTGTGGTTTTCTTTTTTCAACTCAATTCTACTTAATGAAGCGCAAGTGCTTGGGTGTTTGAGAAACAACAGGCTGTAATGAGAAAAAGTCACAAGTAGCCCAAATGAAACAAGTTTGGGCCACATAACTTGATTGGTGGATGAAAAATTGAACAAACTGCCGTTTGAATAATTAAAGATATCGTTGAAATGTTTTTTTGAGTGTCGCGGTCAAACAATTATTTTGATTCTTGGTATTTCCTTTAGAGTTGTTGGGATTCTATTCGGAATCAGGGTACTCTATTCCATCATTCAATAATAGGCCAGATGTCAAGTTCAAGCGGGCAATAAAATCATCAAGGACACTTGACCATCGTTCTTTTGTTTTCTATATTTACGGAAATTGGCCCATGAGGCACACAACTGCAGGATAACAGAATAGATCCCATATGACTAGGTCATAGTAATAAACTAATCTAAGTAACACGTAATACACTGGCCTGGAATAGCCTATAGAATCTCAGGACATGTGTAAACAATTTCAACTAAAATACATTCTTTTTAAATGTCAAATTAAGGCCAAGGAAGCGATTTGGTTTTAGCTACTCGTTATTCGTAACGAGTTAAATAAATACAAATCTGAACAAACAAAAGCGCCATGGTGGTATTGAAAAATCAAACTCATGCTTCTGCTGTTGTGGTTGGTAATAAATCAATAGTTGCATGGGAACATTCATGTAATGGGAATATTTTCATTGAACGTGGCTCTGGAGCCACACTGTTGTTGGTTCATTTGAGAGAAAATTGATTTCAATTTACTGCCATATTTCAAATGTTATTAGAGCCAATTTGAAACAAATATTATATTCGGGGCATAACTAATGTGTGTCCGTATGTGTGCGTGTGTGTGTGGTAAAAATCCGATAGTTTAAATATCCAACTGAGTTGCATTTGTTGGGGCCCCCAAATATGTTCCATTGACCAAACATACGTCAAATGAGTTTTTATTTTTCCTTTGCCTAATTTATGATTTAATGAAATGGTATCATATATTGATTAGCTGAAAGAGCACGCCTATTGAATCGTTACCATAACTCATCTACACTATGCCCAACAAATGGCTCTTTACAGCACTAAACGGCAATTTGAACGGTCAAGAGGTTTAACAATGCCTATTATATCCATTTAGTTCTAATAATAATGTATTTATTTCAGAGGGAAAATTTACAAATTTCCTTATTTTATGGTTGAATTTATAAAACTATTGTATTTTTTGTTTTTAACTTTTATGATCGAAAATGGAATAAAAAACGTAAATGTATTTATTATACGTTTGTCGAAAAGATCAGTTGTCGATAGTTAAAATTGAAAACTGATTATTGAAGACAATATTTATATGTGTAATGTGTTTCACATTAATTCGACTGGTTTATTATTACAACAACATTTAACTCAATTCATCGATAAATGTTAAGCTTTTCTTTTGTTTCATATGAACGCAAACGAATTAGGTTCACCCGTGGAATTGTTCACGTGTAAGAATGACCGAACACTTTTTTGTTCTGATCATTGAGTCATTGTTTGTTAATTGAATAAATGTTTGTGCGCACCATGTGCGTCGAGACGTTAATGTATACTATTAAAAGTAAGAAAAAAAACAACGATTTTTTTTTTGAGTCTACGAAAATATAATCATCAGCGCAATGTGCGGCGCACCGCCATCATCTTCTGCTTAAACTTGACATAGGCACCATTTTTTTTTGAGGATTAGCAAAATAGTTAGTGTATAACCAAGTCTGGAACCAAGTCGAACACTACAAACTCACTTTAAAGTGTTTATAATGCGACGCACAACTCATTCGTTGATAAGCAGCGGGTGGTGTTTACTACACCGTCACCTGATTACCCGTATTTAGTTGTTTTCTGTATTGTAATTACTCTTTATTTTCTAAATTTGCCATTTCATATTCGTGGTGGTGTTTGTTTGTTTTTAACTACTGTTTATTAATAGACATTGCCGCTCATTTCGCCTTCTGTTTGAACTACAATAACAGTTCGATCGAAAATAGTGAAAACTATTTGGTTGTGAATATTCGCCACCCGGTTTTTCAGAATAGTTTTAAAATGAAAGAGCATTTTGATGTGCGCCAGTGTCAATTATAATTTCTTCTTTTTTTTTAATGAAATTTTCATGAACAATCAAAGAATTTAATTGAACAAGCAATGCCAGCTTTGAAGTGGAAGATTCAAATCGAGCAATGTAATCAATATCCAATGGCAATTGTAAACTAATTTATATTGCCATTCTAATTACGGTGCACTGAAATTCTATTATATGGTGATTTAATTAATCTGGCTCAATTCGGATTATTGCGATTACATTGATTTTTAGCCGTCTCGCGATCTCATGATTGCTCCATATTTTAATTGAAGTGTGTTATTTCTGACTGCATCAAAGTATAATTTTTTTTCTACTTTACGACCGTCATTAGTCGGAATTGCTGCTTCGTATACATTGTACTGTACGGTACAGTTTGTTCATTGCATTTCATTGCAATCGGTGCGCTAGCTGATTGCCATAAATACTCGTTAGAAAATTGAAAATAGCTATGGCTGACTACAATTGTGCATTCTAATTGTAATTACGAAACATTTCGTTTTTTTTTTCTTCTTCGTGAGCACAGTGAGCAGTTTTTGCTAATTTACACACATATTGAAATCCTTTCGTAAGTTTTTAATCAAATTGACGTGTTCATTTCGATTGATATTGATCATGCGCTACTGAACCGAATTCAATCTCATTTTCAACACATTTATCCTATTTCAGGTGAAAAAATGTTTGAGGTATTTCGAAAAATGTGACGAATTCATTGACGTTCAATTCATTGGTATCTCAAAATGGGCAAAATTCCGGCGAATCAAAACGCAATGCACATTTTTCAAATGTTTCTAGATTCGATTGCGAATTAAGTTTTTATGATGTGTTTCAATTTCATTTTAATTTACGATTCCACTGAAAATAATAAAGTAATTACCTGTATTCGAGCTTCAGTTAATCCAATTTTCATGGCTAATTCCTCTCTGTGGATGAAATAAAATAGAGACACACATAAGTAAAGGCACAGAAGCAAAAATTAAAAAAAAACACACACACACAAATGAATAACAATATTGAGCGATAAAAATGAACGATTTTCGAACGAAATTCGAACAAAAGAAAATTTATATGAGTGAAGAGGATGGGAGGAAGATGGGAAGTTGAATAAACGCATTTTATGGTGTAGAATTAGATGAAAATAACTTTAAATACGTAAAATTACGAAATCAATTTAGTTTTTTTTTTCAGGAGAAAGAGAAATATGAAACGAGAACAGATATGGCAATAATAATATAATAATATGGCGCTTTTCCTAGGAAAACTCAAGGGTATTTAACAAAAAGACCACTAGGCATTTACACGTTCTGCCTTTACGGCACACACACACACACACACACCATCCAACACCTTGTTGTTTGGATTTGAGTCGAATCGAGTATAAAACGCAATCTGCACCTTGCTGCTGCCGCTTAGTTAGTTTGTATAGCACGAAAATGTCTTTGGCCCAACACAGGAGCTTATATTCAAATAAATGGAGCGTGCATCATTAATAAGCTATACACAAACTATCTTTCACTCTCTCTCGTTTGGCGGTACTGTTACTCGAAAACTATTTTTTGCTTGCGAGTGTTCAAACTGATTGGGTATTTATTTATTTACATCCATCCAGAGTGTGGCTCTCTCTCTCTTTCTCTGTTTATGTTTATGCATTTGCGTTGGCCACAACGGGCGAATATAATTGTATAAATCGTTTTGTATATGCATCAAATACTCGTCAACTGGCAATTGAATTGGATATATCATTGCAAAGAAATCGAGCCCAGAAAATACGCACATTGCACGTTGTCTCTGATGTTTTGCAGCTACGATGCATGTGCTACAAACAGCAAAATATTTAGTCGCCACAGGCAAATACCATTTCATTTAGTTGTGCATTTTTCTAATTAAACGCACGCATATACAGTTTTCGTACTTTTTTTATCTCTCTCTTCTTAACACTGCAGCGGTGTGCATATCGAACGAGTTGAAAGACAAATGAGACAGATAGAGAGAGAGAGAGAATGAAAAATACACACCGCACCGCATCGCATCCACTACAAAATTCATAGACAAAGACAGCAGCAGCAGATTGATGTGTTTGTGCATAACAGCAACATAAACTACATAATAGCAAAAAAATTGCGCAAAACTTAAGCGTCACAAACAATTTAAGTGGATATGAAACGTTTTGTTCAATTTAATACATAAATTTAATTAGGTTTTTTTTTTCTCTTGTGTTGCCACTGCTACGAATCGCAGCCTGCGATCCATCATTTTCGCTGCCTAGCATTTAATTGGTTTTTTTCCCCTTACTTTAAACCTTTTTCAATTATAAAAAATGTATGTTACGGCAGCGACAATAATGCGCTACAAATGAGTGAAACAAAATTGATTCAAAACACTTCCGAAGCATTGCATTGCACACAGTGATGAGCACGAAAATCAGTTTCAGCCGAGCAAGCTATTTTGTATTGATTTCAATGCTTCATTTTTAATTGCGGTTGCGTTTCTTTGTCACCTGTGTGTGTATGTGTTGTGTGTGTGTGTGTGTGTGACAAATTGGTTGGCAGCAGTTTTGATGTTATCTCAATTTGAAAAATTGCAGAGGTGTGATAATCACACCGATGAAACTGATACTCATTTCTCGCACGAACGATGTACACTTTTTATTCAACCAAGTGAAACTCGTCATACAATTTCAAAGAAATAAAATAAAACGCGCACAAAATAAATGGAATCTTCAGAGGATTCATCTTCTTCATTTTTTTTTCCACACATTCACACACTTGGAAATTACAGAAAATCAATGGAATCAAATGACCGCATGTGAAATACACGTACCTTGTGAATACATCGGGATAATGTGTTCGCGAGAATGCCTTTTCCAATTCTTCCAGTTGAAAACTGGTGAATGTGGTTCGATATCGTCGTTGTTTACGTTTTGGTGCAAAATCATCCATGTCACCTTCGCTATTCTGATCAGAGATTGGACTGTTTGTGCCGCCACTGGTTGGGGGTCCGGGTCGTTCCATGCTCAACATTTTCGATGCATCATGTGAAATGCCATCGATTTTCGTCTCCTCTGATATGCCCATGACGGGCGTATCAAATTGTGGTATTCGGGCGATGGTGAGAATTTTGATGGTGATTAAATAACCTGCAAACAAATGTACACAAGGCAACAAATAAAGAGAACAGAGAGAAAAAAAAACATTCACAATTATTATCTTTTTTTTTAATTTGTTTTATGGTTTTTGTTTTGATTTTTCCTTTTAAAATGAATAATTGATTGAATCAGTGCAATTTGATTGAATGCAAATACAATTTGACTGGTTGTATTTTATTTCATTTTTTTTTTTTATTTATAAAAGTTTGATAAATTTTTTCGAATTGATTATTGCATGCCAGCATTTAAATGGCATGCTTTGAAAAGGGCACGAAATATATTATAAATATATATGAAAAATGCTAGTTGAAAAATAAAATAAAGAAGAAAAAAAAGTATATCGAACAGCAAAACAAAGTAACAAAATAATTTGTATATGCACATTTTATGCCGAATGTAGAAATATTGTGCGGATTGGAAATGAAATGAAATAATTTAATTGGATGTTGTTGTTGTTTTTGTTTTTTTGCTTTTCTCTTTCGCTGAATGAAATTTAGTCTTTGGTTTGAGATTCAACCGAAACATACATTCAGCAGCAATCAATCGTGCTAATGGATATTGGCCAGCATATGGATTTGAATGTATACTCGTGTAGCTTTTATCGATTCGAAACACACTTCTCTCTCCCTCTCTCTTTTCCAATGTGTGTCTCTGTGAATGTGTGGTATTTTATTCATCATAAATTATTTTAATTTTTTGTTTCAATCGCATTCATTTTAAAATAAAATATGGAATATAACAAATGAAAAATTACTATTCGCAGTAAATGGTCGAGTATTTAAAGTAATTGGGTTTGGTTTTTTTCTTCTTCTTCTTCTTCTCTCTCTCTGCTGTTGTTCAATGGGAAATTCATCTGAATAAACCAGCCACAAAGGTGGTGCATAGACAATATTCTATAGAATAGGTATACCGTAGTTCTTGGATATAATTATTCAATATTTTAATAAGTAAACACAAAATTGATGTAATTAAATAAAATTGAAATGTATTGCAGTTTGGAGAAAACATACAAATGAACACATGTACCAAAGTAGACACAAAGTCAATTGCGATCGACTTTGTTGTGCTATTTTTGTATTTCATCAAAAGAAACGGTTGCTTTTTTTTAATATTGCTATTTTATTCATAAATGTTTTGTAAACAACAACAACAACAACAACAACAACAAATATATTGAATGATTTATTAATAATTTAATCATTTGAATGGTTGAAATTGAAAGAAAAGACGTTGGTCAAGAATGACATGGAATACGCATGCAATCTGTTGCGAATCGCAACTTGTGCGCTGCATTATCATTCAAAATTTGTGGATTTCAAATGGCAACGATGTGTGTTTCATATTTTTATACGTTTTTATCTTCATGATTGGTTTGTCGGTTGGGTCTCGGTTGGTGAAGTTAGATCATTCACCTATTGACTGTCGGCACCATGTCAATAAATATATTTCCAGACAAAATATATGCATTCGACAACTTTGTTTGTGACGTTTAACTTGCAGCATGCATGCCAATGGGGAAGAGAGCGACAGAGAGAGAGAGAGAGAGAGAGAGAGAGAGAGAGAGCCCTCCATATACACTCAATATATTAGCATTGAACGCGTGTCACATAGTAACAAAAGCAAAATGAAGCAAAACAACACACAACAGAAAAATTACTAAGTGGAAAATTATCGCGTGTGAAATTGCAACTTTGCGTTATTTATATTGTACATAATTCGCTGTCGTAGATTTTTGCCCGTGGTTCTAAGTTCAAGCGCTCGTCTCTTGTTATATGAATGTGTGTATGTGTGTGTGTGTGTTTGTGTGAGTGATTTTTATTCATTTTACACAGAGAGAGAAACTCGTCAGCATGCACAATTCAAAGCAAGTGCATGGCGTTCAGTAGTTGAGAAAATGACAGAGAAAAATGTGCCTCTTTTAATATGACTAAATTGTAAAAATTGATGTGTAGCAACAACAACAACAACAACACCATTGACAGACCAGATATATACCAATTGTCGGATAGACATACTGGGAACGAGCAACCGAAAGGTATAAATTAAAATGCATACAAACGAACGCCTTTTCGACTCGACAATCGAACAAAAAATTATATATAAATAATAAAGTTTATTTTTAATGATTATATTTTATTAACGATTCCGCAGGCAAGCGATTACATTTTAGTGCTTGTCAAAGCGGATGCAAAGAAAATTTCTACCCAAATACACATGCAAACACTCATACTTTGACGCTGGCAATTTCAAGTTTGTTACTAAGTATTTGATTGAAGGTAATGTATCACTTGAAATGATTAAATTGCATTACATTTAATTAGTTTTAATACAAAAGGTATAAATGACTGGCTTTTGTCTGTCAGCGTATATAAAAACGGGCATAGTGGCCCAGCTGTTTGGGTGCAAATTCGAATGGTAATAATGAAATATTCGGACATCAATGAAACCGTTTCAGTACTTAATAAGTCGAGGAAACAATATCTTCATTTTATTAACATCACATTATCTGAATCAGCTTCCAGATCAACCGTTTTCAGTTTCACATCGAAAAAAGGGCCACATGAGAAGTTTATAATAAAAGATGCTAAAAACATAACGATCGGTCCAAGGCGAGAGAAAACCTCAAATCGTGCTAATTAAACGCTTAAAGCATTCATTCATTTGGACTGATTTTTCGATTCAAACACCGCACAATGTCCAGCGTCCAGTACTGACTTTGTGAGCGTACATTCGTCTTCCTTTTTTTTTTACACATTCTCGCATTCAGAGGCCGTAATTGATTCGCGCTAACGAGATTCTGTGGTTTTAAATTGTTCGATCGTAATATTTCATTTACCACCTCTTTCACATGCATTTCAAAATGTACATTTGATCTCATTAGCAAGAAGAATCTTTGTTGCATTTGATGGGCGCTTTCTCTTTTAAAGGCCATACCAATAAGAATGGGATCGCACAAAGAATCAGCCCATCCAATCGAAAACAAAACACACGAAAAACAATCAAAAGAGATCATAAACACGGGCTTCTTTTACAATAAACAAAAAGGTACAAAATATTCTGAATCCGATCTTAAAGTTGCAAGTTGCTGAAAAAAACCAGAGGAAAAATTAAGCGCACATAAAATTGTTAAAGTTATGAATTGAACGGGTTTTAGTTTTCGGTGTTGCTTGTATTTCAAATTTTAAAAAAATGTGCTTCGTTTGTTAATTGAATGTTGGCTCGAGGTCGCGAAATGTGAATTTCTTTTTTCATTTCTTTGAAAAAAAAAATGTAACAATTTCACGAAATGGCAAAAATAATACTGTTTTGGTTGATTGCTGGCGCAGCTATGCTGTACCGCATGGTATGAATGGAATAATACGGAAAACATACATTGTTAGCGTCTTGTTAAACAGTTGAACAGTTTCCAAAGGTGTAGAGAGTTCATTTTTTGTTTCTTCTTCTTCTTTTTCTTTTTCTCTGTCTGTTTTTTGTTTCGTTGCTTTTACAACGTCGTCAACGGAAGAATAACATTTTAATAATTTGATCATAATACGATAGCGCGCACAGACCCGCTGGCAATATGGAACAAAACGTCAATGTAGTTTTTTTTTGTGTTACAAGACCGTAGATGCGTACAAAACAAAAAACCGGCGATGCAATCGGTTGTTGTCTTGTCTTGTCTTGATAATTGAATTAAGAATCATCGTTTAATTGATAATTCTTGCTGATGGCAATCGCACTACCGTATCGAAACACGGCCAATTGACTATAATGGTCAATTTTTACGGTTTTCAATAATGAGAAATACACTCAACGAACAAGACACAGCCGATTAAAAATCCATCTGCATCGGTCCGACCAATCTAAGCGAATGCAATAAATATATTTGCTGAGTGAATCACATCACACCAAGTTCTAACTAACTGAGCAACTATTTCATCCGCGGTACACACATTAACTGTATTAAATTCGTCAAAACACATCAAACGACACTGTGTAACACATAGACCAAGAGATTTTTTAGCAGCAGAATTGTGTGTATGGAAACTGGTTTGAATTATGGTGCGATGCGTGCCATGCAATTCTTATTCCGTATTGTGGTTCTGGTTTCTGGACACCTTGTTATGCATTTTATGCTGGTTCGTTTTCCAGCATGCAGATCCAACGGCTGTTTCTCTAATCCAACATAGAAAAGAAGAAGAGGAAGGAAGAAAAAAAACAACAACGACGAAATAAGCGCGAGAATTCAACAAGCGAAAAACAAAGAACCATTTGTGAAATGCTGTACAATGTACAAGCTGCTGGCAGCTAAGCAAATACAACGCACTCACACTATCGCGCCCATAAACATATAAATTCGATTTGAAACGAGGCGAACACAATAATCATATATGTTTTGACAGTCCCAAACAGCAATAGATGACTTTTTATTTCAGTGGAATGTGCCTGCGAGCAAACGAGTAAATTAAAATTTTTATTCAATTTTAAATTAAACGACTCTCTCTCTCTCTCTCTCTCTCTCGCTCTCTCTCTCTCTGTCTTAGCCCGTTTCATATCAACGCTCCTGCCGTTGCGTTTGCATGTGAACAGGATCCATTTTCTATGCATTTTCTAAAGCATTTGCACTCGCAACATTTATTTGTAGTTTTGTGTTGTTGTTTTTGTTTCGTCTGGTTTTGTTACTTTGTGAATTTGAAGTTTCACCTCTTTTTTTTCGTTGTTGTTTAACTGGCTGTTGTTAAAATACAATTGATGTGGATATGTTGTGTGTTCGTGTTGTCGAGAAAAAGTTCAGCCTTAACCATAATTAAAATACAATTGATTCACCTGAAAATCGTAAAATTCCTTGCATTGAATTAGTTGTTTTCATTTGAATATAAATAACCATCTAATTAGATTTCTATCGATTTTCACCATATAGACGAAATAAAATGCTTGAAAAGTGCACTTAAATGACGGCCAATTGATGGATTTAATGTGCGCTTGTGGATCACTATCTGACACGATATAATTGAATGACTTTACTCAAATAAAGTTTCATTATTAAATTATTTTTTTCGTTGTGTGTGTTTCAGTTGATTACAGTGAAAGGAATGTTTAAAGCAGTCAGTTTGCCGTTTGACGTTTGAGCTCAAACAGAACACGGAAAATGTGAGCTTGGAAATATAACAAACGGCAACAAATAAATCGATTTAAACTTTCTTCCGATATCACTCAATCGATTGAACGTAATTACTTCCTGTAATCAAGTGTTTATTAAATAAATCACTTGGTTTTTATGCTCTTTGCTTAACCAATTTAAGTGAAAAAAAAGGACGTTCATTTAAATCGTTTACATAAAATCTAGGCATTTTGGTTGAAGTTGAAAGAATGTTGTGTTGTGTTGTGTTAAGTAACACCACGGACCATTTCGAATCGCAGCTAATGACAATCTAATAAAAATGCCACAGTCAATAGGGGTCTTTTTTAATTTGAAAATTATAAAACCATCAAAGATTATTGAATATTCATTTTGTATTGAACATAAATTCGACGGTTCAGTTTATTGGTTGTTTACAATAAAGTGACAAATCATAAACTATTGAGCTATCACTTCAATTTGCATGGTCAAATGGATATCCTGCTGAGCGTGAGCGAACAGTTTAACTATTTAAGAAAATGATCACCAAGAAAATTGGCGATACACTCACAAAGCACGAACCGTGAGCGGTATGCCATTTGAAAGTCAGAACACACTTTTTTTTTCTATTGAACCGTTCAAGCTAATTTGATTTCCCCCTGAGCGACAAACTCGACATAATTTGATTTATTTGTTGAACATTTTTGCTTTTGTCTAGAAATTCGTTGTCGAAAGTTGAACCACTTGAATTAGTAACACCTTATTGAAGCGCACACACGCAGACACGGAACAATTTAAAGGAGATGAGCAATGTATCCATTCACTATTCGTCGAATGGCATTCAACCGAATCGAAAAATCTCAATTAACAAACAATTGAAATTGTGTCTCACTCAATAAGCGACGCGCTGACTCAGCACCACTGAGCTTCTAATTTTCGATATCTTTTGAATTGTTAATGTAAATTGTCACTGATTTGCTTTTAATTTGTGAATGATTACTCTAGGAAGCTACATTTTAACTATTCGATCTTGTGACATGATGCGAAAGGCAGTTTTAAAGTAAACAGAATTTGAAGCATCAACAACTTGACTTCGAATGCGTTACCTGAGCTTATTATTTCAACAGATGATATTTCATATGTTGTTCCAAATTTAGCTCAACAAAATGACTACTATAAAAAAATCTGTGTAAATATAATCCAGCCGATTCAAGCAATCACGTACCTAAGGTGAGGTCGTAAAAATTACGTATGCCAATTTAAATAAAATAACACGTAAAAACAACGCTGCACACAAATTGCATCGAATCAAGTGTGTGTGTGTCGTTGGTGTGTGTTTTTTTTTTGTTCCTTTCTTTTGCCGCGAACATCTTCGTTCTGTCTCGCAATGTGGTGTTGTTGTTGTTGGCGTTTCTTTGTGGTTTTTAATTTATTTATTGTTTTCGTTTTTGGTAATTTAATTTTGTGATAAGCTCCATTAACGAAGGAGCAATCAAAAGAGACCAAAAACGTGGCTAGTGCTGAACAAACGGCCGAACAACGTTCGCGCTGTCGATACTGGACAACGACAAATCTATAAAACTTGTCCCCGTAACCACCATCGGTTTTTCGAGTGCGATTTTGAAAATGACTAAAAGCTTTTCGATAAATTTTTCGTTCGCTTGGCGATCGCCTGTCGTTTTTTTTGTCTTCTTCTTTTCTTGTCGTACCTTTGTGTCTGCATCGTGTTTTTCTTTTTATTTTGTTAATGCATTTTTATCTATAAACTGCGATGCACGCTTTTATGAATTCAATGGTCAAATGAGCGAAAGACTTCCAACAAATGACTTAAAAAATGGACAGAAGAGACAAACAAAAAAAAATACGGCGTTTTTTATGAGCCATCTATATAATTTGCACCGCGTGCGCATACACATCTATATAATGTTCGAATGGTTTGATGTCTGCGATCCACAAAACTTGAATTGATTGTTTCAAAACATAACAATAAGAAAACAGCCACGTCCCGGACAAGTTGTCCGGTGTTAATTAATTTATTGTGGTTGTGCGATCACAAATGAGCAATGTAATAAATTAGCCAGTCTTAAACATTTGACCCAAAATATAGAAAACACACGACTAATTCAATTGTTATTCATCGTATCGGACTGAATCCATTATTTTTATTTTCAACTCATCAATCAACACTGTCGAGAGTGATCTACACTCAAAAAGGAAGACAAGAAAAAATTGAAACAAAAAAAAAAAATGAAGTAAATGACTCTATACTAAAGAAAACATATGGAGAGAGAAAAAAAACACTGAATCCGCTTTCGAGGTGATCGAGGAACAAAAAAAAAATACCAGAATGTGATTTAAGCAGGTAGATTTGAAATTCGGCGATCGCATGCCGTATATGGCATGCGGCGATTCACTGGAATTTAATGGTAAATAAAATGCAATTTCGCCTAAGATCTTGGCATTTATTGCTGCAATTTGCTTGGTTCGATCGTAAAATGGTGCATTGTTGATTGGTTAAGTTTTGGGCGAAAGTACCACTTGATTTTCGAAAGCTGTTTGCATGTAAACCAATTTGATAATTCGGTTGACCTAAGTTTAATCAAGATCTCGTCATCGATACTTATTTTTTTTTATAACACAAAAATTGTGCACACAAGAAGCTTATTACATATTATCGAAGAATACAAGAGAGTGCTTATCCAATTTTCGTGATTATCTTAATTTTTGGGCGACATTTTATGTCTTTTAACCGTTAAAAATAGCCGACATTGTTCTTTGCATAAGCGGTGAAAACACGAATTGCATGCGAAAAAAAATGTAAATTACAAAAGCGTTGAAAATGTAAATTACAACAAGTGAATTGGTGAATCCTTGCGGCCATTAAAGAGATTATATGAATCAATTTGTTATGGACAAAATATATATGTCAAATGCACGGATGACGATGGTTCAAGCTGAAGCGTTCAGCATTTTATTGATGCAATTTTTTTGAATAAAACAAAAACCAGTTTGTTTTTCGTGAGAATTCGATCGATATTTATGATTAAAGTATATTTTTCTTGGCAATGACATAAAGCATTGAATGCTGATCAATCTTTATCGTCGAAGATGGTGTATTCACTTCAATCACAAAATTGCGAAAATGTCACTCATAAATTGTCTATGCAATGTCATAAACAAAGGTTAAATTTGTCCAGCGAAAAAGTGAAAACGGGGTGAACTAGTAATTGAATTACCGACAATATTTGAAATTGAGTAAGCAAAATGTAATTTTTTTCATGGTTGTCCAAATCGATCGATGCACGGATGCACGGAATCATGGGCTCGCATATCAATTTTTTTATCGAACAAAACGATGACAACGAAAACGACTGGTGCGATGTAATTTATTGATCGCTTCAATAAATTTGACATACGGCCACGAAGTCGAGCAAGGCAAACGTTGGCTGCATGCGATGCCAACCATAGGCGCAGTGTATGTATCGATTATGATTCCTGTTGACTTCTGGTATTGACTGTCTCGAACAATTTACGATTTTGGCTCGTCTTAGCGACGATTGCGTTTTTTTTTTCTCTCGTCTGTTTCGTTCTTGTTTTGCACGCGCTTGTGCTTTATTAACTGTGCTCTGGTAAAAAAAAGAACATTTATTTTATGCTCTTTTGTATCTGCTGTTGTTTTTTTTTCATTTTGGTGCAACGATCAAACGTTACAGTTTGTTGTTTTTTTACTCTCTTGTTATTCACCTATTGCCAATTCGTATATGGCAAACACTTACCTCTTCGATCAGTCGAAGATCATAAAATTTAAATCATAAAAAGGAAAATTGATGTATAATATCCACACCAAAAACTATAGCGAATATAAAAAGGAGAAGGAGAGTAGAAAAAAGTTGGCCGAAGTTGGGTGCAGAAGAAATTGGTTTCGCGAGTTTCAGTGATTAAACACATGCGGGAAAAAAAGGCAGTTTATTGGAAGTTGAATACACACGGCAATTGGCAAAAAGGGCAGAAATTAAATGGAGTGAAGAAAAACAAGGAATGAGCCAACGTCTGTTTATTTGTATTTATTTGTTTATTTTGTTGCATGAAGTGTAATCGTTATTCGACTACGCCACCAAGAGAAATATCAACAAATGGGCTTTCATTATGAACTTATTTATTTGCACAAGCCATAACTGCCTTTTTGCTGTTCTTTTTATTCGCGCGCGCGCGCACACACACACAGAGAAAAAACTGCGCTGGATGACCATTGTATAATTTTGACATGAATATTTATTTCAGATGCTCATCGTATTCGTACTGAACGTACTCAACGGTGTCAGTACAAGTACACACACACACGGCATTATAATAAATGGCAAACCAAATATTTTGCTGTCTCACACAGGGAGTGCAAATGAATCGCCCTTTCAAATGGATTTCGGTGCAACAACAACAACGAAAACAAAAAAATATGGCAACAATTTATGCGTACAAGGATAATAATCGTAAAGCATGTCATTGGGAGGTTGGCATTTTTCGGTTTTGAAATGGTGGGATGCACAATGGACCAAGAGATTCGAGAACGAAAAAAGAACACTTATTGTCAAATTCAATTTATGAGAATTGAGAAATAATTCATTTCAGTTTCCGATTTATGCCCAGAAGCGATTTCCATGAGGATATTATAACGCAATCGCTTTGATAACATACATGCAAACCAGAGGTGCTTTTATTCAGATGCCACCATTAAATATTCTGGGCCAATAATTCAATGAAAAATGACTTCAATGTATCATCTTCTTCAATGTAACTGAAAAACGTTCTCTTGTTGGAATTTGTTGTTGTTTTTTTTATATTCCAAATTTTCAATATGATGAAGATTCTCGGTGGTTAGTTCCGTTGCGGTTTTGCATTTATACCTGGCAAATTGGTTTTTAATTAATTGTTGACTGACCAGAAAGGTCCCGCAAAAATATCAAACGTCTTTTGAGTGATTGTATCTGTTGTCTTAATAAATATTGAAGTTGATTGTTATGCTAATTCAAATCGGATAGTATTTTTAATCAAATCAAATGGACGATACAATAACGAAATTCTTTTTTTTTCGAGAGAGAAAAGGTGCTCGAAAGCGTCATAGAGTATTTAAATTGTGATGAATATTTTTTTTCTTCACCTTTAGCCGCAAAGTCATTTTTTTTTAAATTTAAACAGTGACGATCACAACTCTATTTATATGAATTCGAATATCTTGAAATCAAAAATTGAGAAAAAAAAACATCATATTGAATTGATATAAGACTTTCAAAAGCAAATTATGCACAAATTAACCTTTTAACATCACAAAATTGACAGAAAAAACTGTGCCATCAATCTTATTTGATCTAAATTTTCAAACCCCCATCTGATCGATATGTCGATTTATATGCGATTTTAATCGGATTTGGCGCGATTCACATTTCATCGAACGCATATTTTAGTCCATTTGGTTGGATGATTGAAGTGAATCTGAATGCTTTTTAGCAAATTTTATGGCAATATTTTATTTCAACAATAAAAAAAAGGTAAAGAAACTTTAATTTGATAGGCATTTTTGGTGGCATTTTGATTTAAAGTTAGATTACGATCAACATTTTTAGCTATCAAAGACTCGAAATTGATGAGACGGAGAGGGTCATAAAAATGTTCATTCAATAAAAATGTGCTGCTTGAATAGAGATTGTTTGATAGCCCAAAATGGCATGTAATTTGCCTTGGTTGACTCTTTTGTGCAAATGGAACTACTATTTTATAGCTTGTCGCATTTCACATTTCACGTTTCCACGATAAAGCCAGCATTTCAAGTGGAGTCAATTTGTGCAAAACGGTATTTCGATATAAACATGTTTCATTTGGCAAGAATAACATTAAAATGGTTCATGATTTTGACCACTTCTTTATCGTTGTTACGATTGATCTTCGAGAATCATTGATTCTCATGAATTGTTGGTCGTCAACTGCAACCGGACATGGAATAGAATTAATTGTTAACTTTACCGACGGAGAATTCAATTTCACGCACATTTTTTATATAGTTTCAATCATTTTTGACATTCAAAATTACAAATTTTAAACTGAACTAAAGTGAAACACTTACCGAAAGAAAAGTTAAGGTTGAATGCACAATTGCAAACACTTCGCAAACTCAAATCAAATTGAATTTAAGTATTCCGATTTGATTGTGATTTGAATGTTCTGAGCACTCAGTCACTTTACACGTTTTACCAAAAGCACTTGTAATATTACTACGCACCAGTAAAATGAATATGATATGGCCGTTGTGTCGTGCACAAATATCCTGCCGATAATTTTTTTTTATTTTTTTCAGTGCTGTGTCTATTTTTAATGCGTTCCTTATCAGTGTTCGATAAAGTGTTTTATTGCATTGAGTCAGATTGAGCCACGATTCATAAGTGTTTTTTAATCGTTAAAACAAAAATGTTAACAGCCTAGTCAATAGTAATCACGAGAATCCAATCAAATGAACGTTTTTTTATTGAATATCGCTTTTAAAATAAAATCAACACAAAATCTGCGATTTAACGGATATAAGAAAATATATCGACGGATATTCCGTTAAAAATTGAGCAAGAGCGACGTTAAATTCGCTTTACAAACTAAGAAAAATCGTCTTGCAAAAACGCCGTTGAATAAAAAACAAAACACACACCGAAAAATTCCAAACCACGCAAGACGAACGCTGAACTACAACTAATCATTGTTGAACAAATCGACAGCAGGTAAACCATTATCGCAGTGACTCAGCCGCGGCCAAACACCAAGACGTAGAAACAGTGGATAAAAAAGAGAAACTGATAAATAAACAATAAAAAAACACACACACACAACAAAAAGAAACAAACTGCAGAAGGTAAATGTGAAACAAACACCGTCACAGCGACAGCGAAATAAACGAGAGAGAAAGAGAACGAAAATGGGCGAATGAATCAACACGAAACGCGTCATGACAACAACCACATAGGTAAACGATGGCAATTATTCATACACGTGAATGCTGCCATGGTCTAACCATTCCAGTTGCAATCTATACCACCATATAATTTACATGCGATGAATGTGCGCCGCTGTAAATGTGTGTATGATCGCTTCCCATACACAGGTAAAGCAACATCGTGGAAGGTGCTTCATGCCGAATACACGCGATCGCATTACGTGTACAATTGTATTGGCCGCAGGTAAATATTGGAATGTAGTAATGTGAGTGCTCATTTGGTCTGGTAATATAAATGCTCTAACGAACGAGTAACAGAGTGAGACTGTGTTGTGGATTCGGTGTCCCTTTCTGTGGTTTCATGTACGATAAGCCGGCATTTCGATTTGCTCGTTTAATTTGTTTTATGTAATTTCGGGTAAATAACGCTGTCATATTCGATTAGGCGCGTGTTTTACACATGATCGTGGTTTGACTCCTATGTAATCGCGTGAGCTCCACCTCCTCGGCGTATCGTGAGCAATGCGAGAACGAGATGTGTGCGCGCGCGTGTCTGTGTGCTTGTATATAAGCCCATAACGATTTATTAGAAGAAACAGACTATACGTTTCCATTCCCATTCATCTTGGTTGGTTTCAGTTAAAATACCGCAATTCTTTGAGTTGATGGCAATTATGTTTGCAAATCGGTCAATTAACGTCGAAATATTGCATGCATAAAATGCTTGCATTCCGTTTATTAGGCAAATTCATATCGGTTCGCGATCAAGCATTTCATTTCATTTCTTTAACTTATATTTATTTCCTTTTTATGATTTTCTTCTTTTCCACCAAAGGCGTGGTCTTACACGTTCTTGTATGCCTCATCCATTCAGATAGCAAATAAAACCGATGTTGTTGATGTTCGTCAATTTTTAAGTTTTATTTTTTTCTGTTTGTTTCATTCGTAGAGCAAAATTATGCAAATATTAGAGTTATGTGTTATGTTGTGTGTACGACGTTCGTTGGTTGAATCTTTTGGATTGCATTAGCCTATAATTCGATAAGAACAGCAAATGTGGCTATTGATTTTCCATTTTCTTTTTGCCGTTTCCATGTTTCCATCACATTTCGAAGAATCAACATAAATGCATGTGAATCAAGTGTTGAACATTCCATGCAGATGCACAGCACACCGCATTTTCTTATGACTTAGCGATGGCGGGCACCGATTCTACGTATTATGCAGACATTTTACGGCCGTTTTTTTTATCACTGCCATTCGAAATGGCAGATATTTTTAATGAAAAAAAAAGAGAGTGCATACAATTATTTAATTACATTAGTGGCGTTGAATCCATTCGTGCTGATCAAATATTCGCTAATTAATGTACTTTTATTTTGCATGCAACACATTTTAAATCCAATTGCGTTCCAATCGCATACGAATTACCTGGTGCTTACTCAACTTCCGTCAATTTGAAAGTGATTTTCATTGAATTACGCCACTCTCACACAATCGCATGTAATATTTGTGCGGTTGTTTCATTTTTATTTCTTTTGTAAATACAAAGCATTGCCATGCATATCAATTTCCAATTAAATTTTATTTGATTTACTCGAATGGAATTTCATTTAAAAAATCATGCAAACATTATGATGGTTACAGCAGCAGCAGCAGCAACACCAACAACCATAAAATTTGAACCATTGTTCATATTCACAAATCGAATATTTTCAAAACGTTACCATAACGATTTGTATATTCACTTCATGGAAATCTTAGTTTCAATTGAAACGACGCCACTTTAATAGGGTTTAATACACTCCCAACAATCATCATTTTCAATTTAGATTTCGTGGCGAAGATTTTTTTTCTTCTTTCGCATGAAATTGATTTTTGACTTTCATGGTCATAACTTCGTAAAAATCATTTGAACCATATTATTCATTTAAACTAAACGGATTTAAACCAGGTGGCGTATTGATGTTCGCTGAGTTTCTTAATGTGATCTTAATCGGATGTTAAGATATTTCATGCGCAACCGAAGGGATCATGTGTGATCACAATCCGGAAGGTGATTAACTTTTTGATAGCTAACATATCATATGTCTTAAGCCGAATTAGGCACAGAATAAAAAAATGTGCTCATGTTTTTTGAGTCCTTGTTACTTTGATTTATGACAATTTCATTTATCGATCAAATTGAATCCAATAATCATAAATTGCATGCTCCTGAAGTCGATTTCATGTTGCCCTGAAACCTGTCCACAAACAGTTTATTTAAATTATTCAACTTGCCGCAATTTAATTGCGGTTTCTCATGTGGTTTAACAATACAACATCTTGTTTGATCATCTGACTGGTTTGACTCAATCGTTAGTGAAACTCGATTGTTGGCAAAATGATTATATCAAGAACAAAGTTCATTTATTAAGTGCCCTTAATTCCCATTTATACAATATTTGAATCTCGATTTAAAAATAAATGGCCAATTTCCATGGTTTGCTTGCAATCTCAGTCGTCAATTCCATAAAAATAATTTCCATTGTTAATCGTGCTGCAATTATAATCACAATTGAAATTGGGCAACACACGAAAAATCCCTTTCAAAAAGTCTTGATTAATAGATTTAAATTGTTTTGGCTAATTTTCATGGATGTTGTCATTAGGACTACTTAAAAACGAATTCATGGTTACATTTCAATTGAAAACTCTGTCGCAATTTTCAATTGCCATTTTGATAACCGTGAAAAAATAATCTGAATGCAAACCGACTTGAAGATCATTAGTACTGAAACAAATATTATCACGGGGAATTGTGTTTTAAATCTCACTTTGTTGACAATTGAATTAGATTCTAAAAGCGTTCCGATGATTTGACATTCTCGTCCCCAAAAACACCTAACAATAACAAAAACAAAACAGAAAAACAAAAAAAAACACATTCAGCCAAGTGAATTAAATCGTTTTATCAACAATTTTATCAAGATCGACTATTGACATTATTTTGAATGTTTTTGTGATGATACCTAAGATTTGTTCACGCCTTGTGCTCTTGAAATCCATTAGCAGTTGAATTCCTCCGGAAAATGACATCTCTCCGGTTCGGCGGAAAAAACCATTTGAAGGGAGAAATGCACATTATGAGACAGAGAGAGAGGTAAAACAATTAAATACCGATTAATGTCACTTTGAATTGTAATCATTTTCCAAATGAATTGTTTAGATGTGCTTTTGAGTGTCAAAAATTAAGTGGCAGTTTGTTTTATGCCCATTTATCAGCTCACCAAATCAATTCGTTGGCCATGCAACGGATTTTCAATTCAATTTGTTGCTCAAATTAAAAACGCATAAATATATAAATTTGGTTTTTAGTTTTTATTTTGAAAATTTGTATGCTTCAAGTTAATTACATAAATTCGAGGTATCAAAGTTTCGGTTTGTATGGTAACAACAACCGCAAATTTCCGATGATCGATTTTCAGTGAAATAAACGAATATTATACAATAATAATGTATGGCATGACTTGAGTTTTATTTAAAATTGAGGTTGGTTTGAATATTGTCTTTAAACGATTCAACAAGTACACGTAGTAAACAATGTCAACGGTTCGTTAATCGGCTCACCTGCAGCGCTGAATGATTTAATTTCAATATGTTGTCGAACAAAAGGTAAAAAAAAAACTTAACACCAAAACCCTCATTTGCTAGCTCAAAACCAGTGACTCTTAATTGATGAGCCAAACATGAGCCAAAATTAATCTTATTCTGTCAATAGAATTTACCACCTTAACATAAACACGTTGATTCGCTATTTAATTCCTGTCGAGAAAATCTCATTTGATCCATAAACAAAGTGAAGAATAAATTCCGATTAACAAACAAAAGCAAACGACTACTCGAATTGTAATGAGAAATGGAGAGAGCCGTAGAGCCGATACTTAACGAAATATTAGTGAAATTCAATCAAATCAAATAGAAAAGAAGAAATGATTTTGCCAACAATAGCCAGAAGTCAATAGACCAGAAGTCAAAATATTTGGCCGAATAAATATTATTCTCGGCGTGCATTTACATTGTAAAATCTACATCACGTTCTATCCAATTTAGTTTGGTTTTAACTCGTTGTTTTCTTTTCACATCATTGTTTCGAGATCATCTTTTTCTCGGATCATTGGTGCTACAATAGCACTATAGTTTCGAGAGGGAAGAAAAAAAAACAACATACAACTTGAAAATTAACTGCCTATTCACATTCGATTCGATTAAAATCTGACTTGAAATCGGAACAATGATAAAACCCAGAAGTGAGCGCCAGAACGGGATGAACGAAAGTGACGCGCACAAAATAAAAAACCAATAATTAAACTGTTAAAAGATAATCTGATGTTGTAAAGTACAACGGTTACGGATATTATCATTTCGTTCAATACGAAACAATTGAGTTGAAATTCAGTTTAAGGGCCATTTCTTTTGGCCATTGCTTTAATGAAAGTTATTCTACTAATAAGTTGTATAAATATAACCGGCGCCAATATCGAATCAATTGGAACATTTGCTGGCTCTACTTTTACCTGCGTGATCGAGCCACGAAACACCAGCAGCTAGTGCACGGCAGCAACCACACGATTCATTTTGAAATAAACAAAAATCCAACACACACAACCAAATAATGTAATAAACAAAAGGTTCTATTTTTTCTATTCAGTTTCATGCTCTTTTTCAGTTTGATTGGAAATATCGCATTTTTGTGTTGATCATCATGACTGGAAGAATTTAATAAATTCGATCAAACTTAATATAATGTGTTGTGTGTTTGTGCTGTTGTTGTTGTTCTTGTTGTTGTTTTTTATGCACAACCAACAAATTCATCGAAAAGAATAAATGCACGCACGTTTCGCGTTAACGTATTGTTTTCAGTACAGTTGGGATTCATTTCTTCTTATTGATGTTGTTTTCTTGTTTTCCAAATGTGGCAAACAGTGAACACACATTCAACAAGAATGCCTCTAGAGGACCTCGTTCCAAATGAACACTACAAATAAACCAATTAAAATATATGCATAGCGACAACATGATAGCGCTTCGTTCCAACGAATCAAATTAAATAGTTTACACTAAGGTTTTATGTAAAACGTTCTAGTTAAAACCTTATTCGAAGAAAAGAATATTGTCTGCGTTTAGTTTCTTCCCTTTTCAGTTCTAACATTGAATACACATACATATTGAACATTCAAGTGAATCGAATTAGCAATCAATCGTGTTAGACTGCTCTTTTTTTTCCTGCATCATATCAACACTGAATAGAAAAACATTGTTTTTTTTTTTGTTGTTGTTGATGAACTTTTTTGAGTGGCAAAAAGGCACATTCATTTATTTCTAATAAATTTGATTTGTTGGCATTTTTTCGCTGCTAGAATTTTTGGGGCTGGTAACTTAACGATGAAATATTATGTAGAGTTTGTGGTGTTTGTTGTTACCTATTGAATTAACTTCAGTCAGTAAAAATTGGATCGAACTGCACGTGTCTATTAAACACACTCAATTACTCCAGCATGATTTGCCCGTTATTTTTTTATTCGTGTGCTTTAGCCAAAGCTAACGTTTGATTCCGCGGAAGATTAAATTTCCATAGCCAAAAATAAGCAAGTGAGCACTTTGTAATTAGATTTGCAAATGCAATCATTTTTTTTGTAATTAGTGTCTTTAATTTAATGCTTCTTCTTTTTTTTTATCCGAAACAATTTCAAAATCATATAAACCAACCAAATTACATTTTTAATTAAAATCGGCAAAAACACAATTGGCTATTGGTTAAAGTGTTTCATTGAATTGAGAAGTATGACGCAATCAAGAGCATTTTGATTGGTACAAGTTCAAATGGGCATAACCAAAGAATTGATTTCAATAACATTTAAATGAAATTCATTTTGGATTTTTCAATGTTAAAAATGAATGAATTTTTTTCAAACGGTTATAAAATAATATAATAAATAAAGTGTTATGATATCCGAGACTAATGCAATACAGAATACATAATTTTCGACTTGAAATAAGCAAATGCTTAAAATATTTTAAATTGAAAAGATTGCGTTTTGTTCAACACTAAAGAATTCGTTCCATTTTTTGCTTTGTTTCAATAATATTCACTTTGTAGTGTTTAAAACCCCCATGAAAGACTGAATGGAATATTTTATAACTGTGGACAATTGATTGATACAATTATGACATTTGTCTGTGTATTTCAATCTAAATGGTTCAAGTGAATGAAATTATAGATTAAACTTATCGAAATCTTACCTGAAACATACCATTTGTTTCCGAATTAATTTGAAACTTTCAACAGAATGTATCAATGAAATTCAAATTATCAATGAATACCAGCATTGAAAACCATTCCATTCTTGATTATGATGCAACACGGCGATTAGTGCAACAATTTAAGAGAATCGCATAAACAAATAAACATAAATAAGATTTTGCTGTATATTGATGAGATGCAGATAAAAATCAGCGCACAATGTGTGCTTGGACGCGCTTTAGGTGACAAAACCCGAATCATGACTATTAAATTTGACTTGAGCTGACTCCATACCGGCGCATATTTGCGTGTTTCTTCATTTCCAACAAGATTACCATCGATGTTGTCAGATCCCTAATTGGATTTAATGGCCAACAAAGATAGCGGCTTCCTTTTATTCGATTTGATTCGGTATGCGTTGTGTCTCTGTTGTCGCTGTTGAAGCCACTCTATCGAACACGACATCTCAGCAGATTAATTTCAACCGTGAAAAGACGACAAAACACGAGCGAAAAATTAATAAAATCATAATATCCCGACCACAGAATGTGCGATCGCATCTCGATTTTATCGGGAGAATAAGAAGATGAGAAACGGAAAATAGAGTCAATCACAACAGGCATCCCACGGTGTAAAATAAATAGACAAAATCGGCGACCATTCATTCTTCTTTGTTTCAAAGACCAATTCGTTCAAAAAAAAAATGCGGTTTCGGTTTTTCAAAAAAAAGAGAAACAATTCAATGAAATTTACCTCAAATTTCTTATGACAAAACTATGTAGAGCCTGAAATCGTCAATGGTCGTTGATATTTTTATTTGTTTGATTATGAGTTCGTTTGATCTTTTATTTGGTCAACTCAACAATCATATTATTGTGATCAAAGCATGGATAGTGTTTGAGAAATATTTTTGATTGAAGAGACTGTTTCTCTCTCTCTCTTAGGGACTGTTCAAAACAAACCAAATCAACGACACACATTCACAACACTCGAATGGTCTCTTAATGCAGCATCTCCAGATAGTTACGCACGTTTTCATCAAATATTCCGTCTGATTTGAATTAATGATGTTTTAGTTTCAACATGGATCATCGTTAATAGTAACAAATATCCCCTCGGAGCTGTTTTTTCTAAATTCTTCTATCTCGTTCGCTCTGTCGAAAATGGAATAAATCGAATTGTTGATGATCATGGTTCAGCCTTAACATCGTTCATTTGTAAATTAAATTATGGAACAAAAATCATATTAACATTATTAGCTACATTAAATTATGAGCTCGAACATGTGGAACCTCACAGCTAATTCATAACAATCATATATTCATATTGTTAGCCCGTTTAACCAGCCCAGAGAACCAGAGGGATCTAGCAAACGGTCCGGCAAACAAGAATGCAGACAGAAATTAATTGGAAAAAAGGTAAATTTATTGCTGTTTTGACCGTCCCGTGTGCACAGAGTTTCGTCTTTCGGCTTTGCATATCCATTCCACTTGTTTTAGTAGAAATTATGACACGATGATAAATGGGATCGCACATTAATCGATGTAGGTACTTAATTTACATTTCACATGGTTTCTAGCCAAGAAATTTAGACCAACATAATGTTGTTGTTTTTTCTTCTTTCGTTTGATTGAATTCGTTCTCGTTCTCCTTTGGAGTCTGCGCTGTTTGCTCGACGTATTGACAAATGACCATTGGAACTAAGTGAATTTGTTCAGCCTGGTGCTCGATTTTCTAGAATTCAATTTTCATATTCAAACGAATGATCTCTGGGCAAATGTTCGTTTGCTACCACCCAAATAATGAATATTTAACAAAACAATAATTGATTGATTTCAATGTACAGTAAAACATCTCATGTGGGTGTAATAAGTCAATTGAAATTGATGCAATCAAACACAAACAGTCTTAAGTGGAAAAAAGTCTTTTCGTCTGTGGCCATCAAATGCCATAGATTTAGTTTTAGACAACGAAAAGTGCGGTTTATTCGTTCAAAAGGGAATATTTTTTATTTTCATCCTCAATTCCCATGAAATAACATCCAAATAATAAGCTGAACAAATGAAAATTGCTTGAAAAAAATTATCTCAATGCCAAATCAATGCCATTCTCAAATGATCACTTTGGATCTTCGAACATCGAGATTGTAGTGTGGTTTTTTATTTGTGAGGATTCGAGAATAAAATGGTTAAACGAGTAAAACGAATCGTATTGAAATGTGCTTGAACACAGTGTCAGAGGTTATCTACCGTACATGGAGCTGTTTATGCAATGCAACAAGCATTTAATGAAGCAGCGCCAATGTGTGTCTCAGTGCTTTTGTACGCATACACAAGCCAAATATGCAGCTTGATTAACATGTTCACGGCTCACATCGGACTCAATATATTTTAATGTTTGGCTATGAAGACATAGTACAAGTTTTATCGCTACAATTTCAAAATGTTTTCACTTTATTTATATATTCCGAAACAAAAAAAAAATCACCCAAAACCCGGCGGCAGGCTGGATTTTCGTGTGTGTGTCTACTGCTAAAAGAGTTCCCAATGCAATGCAATTACCACGCCAGTTAACACTGTGCAAACTGAACGGTTGATTTATTTAATTACAAGGCAGACGTCTTTTTCTGATATATTTGTTCCAAACGAAACAAACATTTGAATTATTTATTGCGTTTTTTATCTATGCGTTATCTCATGTATTTAGTGTTTGTGTCTGCACTCGATTTAGTTTAAATTCGTTTTCTCATTTCACACTTAATCCCGGGTTGTAACAGCAAACAGAAGAGTGAATAAACAAAAAAATAACATGCGCTAAATATGGCTTGATACACGATCACTGCCTGAGTTGAGTTCGTTCAATTCATTTCATGGGTTTTGTTCGGGTGTGTGAGCGCGCGCAATAAATTCTGCACTACAACTCACTTTCCAACTCAATTAACAATAAATTAAATGTACGCGGCTTGCTCGTTGTACAACCATTGACAGTCGAATCAACGCAGGATCTAGATGTGGCACAGACACACTCAACGAATCCTCACCACCTCAAGATTACTAAACGGTAGTCAATCGAATCGTGCGCGGCTGCCAACAACATTCCAATTTTGATTAACTCTTTTAGATTTATTAACTCGGTAGAATGATTTCCGAGAGCGGGAGATAGAGTGAGAGACCGAGCGAGAGAGCAATGGCAAAAGGCAGGTGAAAATATGTGGTAATTATGTTTAAAGTGGGTGTTTTTCATCGGCTAATTCCAGCTCTTCGACTGAGAATGGTTTTTTTGCCTCTTTTTTCCGTGTGTTTTTCAATCGTTAATAGAAATGCACAACGAATCAAAATCCACAAACCCGACCGTATTTTCATTCATCGATGAAATGATTAACGCAAACAAAATCGATAAATAGGATAGAAAAATCAAGATCGCTGCCATTTGATATTTTATTCTAAGCACATAAAATGCAATCGTGTTACCAGATTTGTAGAAAACCACTTTTGCCCGGCCGATTCATCATAATTACATAATTAGATCATGGAAATAAAACAAAAAAGAAACCAACAACACACTTCCAATTTCATTTGTGCGTGTCATTCCCTTTGCTTCATTTACTGGATGAAAATATCGGAATGAAGTTGTCAACTGCATCATTTCATTCGGTCGATGCCGCGCATTCTACGAAATGAATTTTCGACGGGCGTAGAATAATTAATTTAAATTTTCATCACATCCAAAACGGGAAAACCATTTCGTATTTCACTGGGTTTCATAAACACTTTATCGAACCATATGTGGTGATTAAATTGGACGTCGGAATATGCACGGGGCATCGAAAAGTTCTCTGTGATTATAATTGTGTGTATAATGCCAACTTGGACACTGAACGTGCTTATGCGCGTTAATGAAGAACTTTTGAACGCAAGAATGGTTTCCATAAAACATTTCTAGACCTTCTATTTTTAACATCATTTTGCCTAGAATCTTGTCATTGCTCACTGACCAGGTAATTAGATGATTACTTTATATTGAAGAATCAAATTGAACAAAAAATGTCGTACACTCTACACAATTAGCGTGAATTAAATGAGAGAGAAAGAAAGAGCATGAATTTGTGCGCAAAATGTTCATTCGGAGCCAGGAATTTCGAGGACACATGACAACAATCGAATGCATGAAAATATTTCGGTTTTGGTTGGTAAATCAGTGCATAAAACAGCTAAAAGGATGGAATTTGCGACTGTTGCGAGATATTTAGAGCCATCGTATGACTGTCCTTGTTTCAAATCGCATTCTTTTGTTATGGTCAAAAATATGTGTGTGTTTCTTTTGTCTCTTTTTCTTTTTTTTTCTTTTTAAATAAATTTGTTTCGTGAGAGCCAAATCGATCCGAACCGAAACCAAACGAGAAAAAACAAGCACATCGAAAAATATTGACGAGGCACGAATGGCCAAAAATCAAGCCACAAACGGAATCATATTATACTTTATGTTTTTACAAAATATTTTTGAAAACATTAACAAAAGACACGAGAACCCATCGCTTCTTTGCGTCTTGGTGCCTGTTGGTTTAGTGGCATCGAATGATGCACAGCCACAGTCGTTGCATAAAAACTAAAATGACAACAACAAATTCCAACTTAATTTTGATATAATTCAATTTGAAGCCGAAGATACAATGTGGCAGCCGTGCAGTGATGGTGATTTCGTTGACAACGACACACACAAACAAACGCTCGAAGTTTTGAAGAAAAAAAAACGCGACGCTGGAGCACGGTTGCTGCTGCACACAACACGCCAACCCAAACAAGTTAATTTTTGCAGGCATTTTCAATTTGCAATATAAATATTTATGCTTTATGGTATCGTCTCTTCTTCGTCATCATCATCATCAAAATCGTCGTCATCCTCGTTGTCGTCTTCGTCGTCTGATTCTTTTCAATTTACTGTTGCATGTGCAGTTCAGTTCTTTTTTCTCTCTGTTTTGGTTGTCTGTGGTTGTTTTTTTTTATTGTGTGCGATCTCGGCTTTCGTGTTTATTATGTTGTCGATGTGTTGTTGAAATGGTCTGAGCGCGAAGAACAGGCAGCATTTCGAATCATGTTGATTGTTGTCAATCGTGGCGCAGCGCTAATTTCTTGTGATGTCTTTCTAAATGATTGTGTACATAGTTTGGGTTTTGTTGTTTCTCTCTCATTTTTCGTTTTGCATCAGTTCGATTCGTTTCAATGCCAAATGCTTTTTGATCGAAATGTTTTGATTTGATGCTGTGCGCTGTTTTTTTTCTCCACCGTCGATTTCATCAAATTGAATTGCACAAATATTTTCACATTTTCGCTCTTTGCCGCATTTTATGGTTAACGTTTTTTTTTCGTCTTCTCTCATCATCACTTTGCGATTTTGACCAATTCGTGAAAAATCTCAAATGAAATGTAACCTGTTTGTACACACCAAATGAAACTTCAATTTAAATACTCGATTAACGAAATTGACTTTTTTCCACCGGGCGGACACAAAAAAACAAAAACACTCTTGCTCTTGCCACTTTTTACCGCCTTGCTGGGATTGACTTGCATTTTGGTCAATTTTCAAAACACATTTTGAATGTAATTTCCACTTTAATTAAGTTTTGAGCTAAACGAATTTAAAGCGTGCGACAATACCAAATTGGATGAGATGTCAATTGGAACATATCTAAATAGGTAACAAAAAATACAGGCTCATTTGTTACGGTTTTTTAAATGAACAATTTTCAGTATAATTTTGATGCAGAATGAAAGAAAAAAAAAGAACTACAAGCTCAAAAAGAGACCGAAATCGATTCAGGGAGATGACGATAAAGCTGGTAACGGCTTACAATTACACAGCGACAGTCACATTGACTGTTTGTTCTAAACCTAACTTCATTTACATAATTTAATTGATCAACGGTCAAGTGTTTGAGTAAAGTAAAAAAAAAACAGAGCCAAATCCAATTGACTTCGCAGCAGTTTTGCTGGTAATAAAGTCGCTTCATGTTTTTATTGCTTATCGATTCACCGAGACAGCTGACGAAATCAACACATATGAACATTTTATTAATCCTTATTTCATGGTAATAAATGCGAATAATTTGCTTCAATTAAGCTTTAGCTGTGGCAAAATTAGCGCTCGTGTGAAAGCCAACAGGGAATGTTTTATACATTTGATGCATCTAGCCGAAATTCAATTGAAAAGTAGCGATCTATTGTGATTGCACATCATATTCTGCCTTCTCCCATTCGCTTTGAAAATGTGTTGTACGTTCTCTTTCAGTAAAATCCTTGATAATATCATTTTAAGTGATTCATTTGGCTTCATTTGTTTAGTTCAGTTAGTACCACATCTGCTTGCCACAAATCATTATTATCTAGCTATTAATGGATTTGAAGACGGTTTATTACCTTCACTGAGCAATCGATTCCGCACGAAATATAAATATTCATCTAAAGTGGCTAGAAAAAGGTGTCATTCATCAGTTAACTAATTCAAAAACCGTGATTTGATGCCACTTTTTTTGCCATTAAATTGCGCTAAATAAACGGCAATACATTATGATGCCATTAAAATATGATAAAAAGCGGAAAAAATGGTTCGTTCAAAGCTATTAAAACAGTCGAGTTTCTTTCCGTGATTAACTTTGAAACGAGTGAATTCAAATCACCAGCACAATTCGTTTTAATTGAACGATTGAATGCGTTTGCTTGCGTTAAAAGCTCATTTACTCTCTTTGGCAATTGCGTTTATGCAGTATTCGGCTCCGCCTCTTTTCTTTTCTCTTTAAATCCAATTTGTTTGTAATGCGATGAAAGCATTCGGTCGTTTGTTTCTCAACTCAACATTTGAAATTTACATTCAATTTCACTATCTCGTTCTCTTTTTTTTTGTTAATATCATGTTTTTCCAATGATTTCGTTACAAAATGCCAATTTTCTCTATTCGATTTTGCATTTCAACAAGATGAAAAAAAGGGCGATCTTTTATCATGCGGACGTTCTGCTATTTGCACGTTCAAATTTGCATAATTTAATTTAATAGAAAATATTTTCTTCAGTTTTGTTTGTTGAACAACATTCCGATTCCATTTTGTTTTGGTATTATATTCTTCATTTTGTTTTTGGTTCGAACATTTTATTATCCATGCAAAGACTAAGTATCGAATTTTTATGTGTTGGTAATAAAGAAAACATAAATTGTATCGGCGCACTGAATGAAATATTGATTTTAAATTTTAAAATCAAATAAAGAGGCCCCAAAACGAATATCGGATAGGTGAGGCACCAGCGCTTCGCGAACGGACATCAACGAGCGCAATGATCATTTGGCGAATGTTGGCTGGCGCAATTTATGACTCAAAATACACACAATTTAATTTATTATCCTTTTTTTATGATTTTTCTCTCTTTCGCATTGCACTCACCACAATGTTCACGTATGCGCAAGCGAATGTCTTCGAATTCATTGATGATTTCGTTGTTGGTTGTTTTTTTTTGTTCTGTTTTGTTTTGTTCTTTCAGAATGCAAATCCAATTGGTGAAGAAATACAAATTGTACGAATTGAATCGATGCAAATGAAGTATCCTCGGTCAACAAGTCGGGAAAAATGTATACCATCGATGGAAAACGGTAATTTTGAGTTCAGCGCCAAAATGCAATACACACAATAATGCAAATAAAATAAAATATTTAATTAATATGATGTTCAATGATCATATTTCCAACCGTCGCACAGAAATGAAAAACAAGAGATGAAAACAAAATCATCATAAGAAAAACCAAGGTTGAATGCGCCTGTGAGAAAATATCGCAATGTTTATTCAGAGTTATGTTTTTTTTTTGTTTCATTTAAATTTATGCGTGCAAAGAGAAACGAACGAAAAAGAATCTGGAATAAATTTGATTTTATGCAAAAGCAAACAATTTCCATTTCAAAATAAAACGCGAAAAATAAGCGCGCCTGAATGTGAAGCGTCGGCCAGAATTTAAATCATTTTTCCATAAATCATTTCGTAAAACAGATTATTCAATTATAGCCGAGTGCCACGTACGCATAAATAAGTGAATTTTTACAATTTCTACAATTGGCACTCATGCTCACGATGAAACTCATATGTGTGCTTTGTGTGCAGCAGCACACGTTTTTCCCGCGCCAATTCAATGTGCGTCGATTCTGTTCGACACATGAAAATAACGAAACCAAACAGACGGATCGAGAGAGAGAGAGAGAGAGAGAGAGAGAGAGAGAGAGAGAAAGGGAAAAAGACAAATGAAAATAAACACACAACGATTCGTTGTTGTTGTTTTTTTATTGAAAAATGCGCGTAATTTATCTTACAGTGGTGTGTGCAAAGTAAATTAGATGAAGTTAAAAATATCATAGAAAATTGATTGACTAAATTACGCTGTAATTATCATTAATCTTGAATTGTAGAGAGGCTGAAAACAAAAATTCAAAGACCGTTACGCAGCGAAACCTTTGCCGTGCGGATTTGAATCGAATGGATTTGAAAAAGTAGAAAAAAAAACAAGAATATAACGTATCATTGCCAACGATTAGATGAATTAGGCCAACAAATTTCATTTAAATTTATTACACTTCAGCCATCATCAGCCAATTTATAAAATATAATGCTTTTGGTTGGTCTTTGCACAATATGCGAATATAAATCGAAACGGTGCGAATGAAAAATAATTAAAATTCGGTGTGTATTTTTCCTCATTCTTTCTTTTTGTTTTCTTTTTTTTGTGTGGTTTACCAACGGCACATTGAACATTCCTTTTAACAAACGAAATGGCGTGTTGTCTGCAATCGCTTGAACTGTTTCAACAAGCCAACCAGCCAACAAACACATCGAAAGCATCACTAACAAAATAAAAGCGAATTTGTGGAAAAATTATAACGAAAATTGACATGAAACAAATTAAGCGTATTTACATGGTTTCGAGGTGCACGTAAATTTGCCAAAAAAAAGAGATTAGATTTGGATGAGACTTTTTCAGTTTTGCTCGTTTCGCTGGAGTTGGATTTATGAATAATAAAATTCCATAAAGTTTTATTGCCATTGTTATGTATACTTTCGTTTTGTTGAGCGTTTCAGGTACCTACGTAAATCGCAATCCAACTGCTGGCAACCAAATCGAATAATGGAAAAATAAGAACAAAACGAACCAATCGTTTTCATTTTCATAAATATCGATCGGCTCGATAAATGGAAAGTAAATATCTTCAGGCGATCTTTTTGTTTTAATCATTCGATGTCATTCACTTTGCAATGAATATTTCTTGGTTTTTGTTCGCCCAGCATTTTTCCATGTGGAAAAAGTAGATTTTGTGCTCATTTAGTTACAAAGAAAAGCCAATCATTTAACAAATATTTCTGGTTTCGTGAGCAATTGATACGATGGTGCTTTCATTTCGAATGTACGCATTTATGCGCATACAAAGAGTCTATTAACAAGAAGCACATTTGTACCCACACGGCAGTCTAATATTTTCTAAATTCCTTTGCTAAAACATTGTTTACACAACATTTGACGTAACATTTTATCTCGTCCGTATGCAGAGAAAAAGTCATCAATCAATTCACAACAGAAAAATATCGTATAATATTGTGCACAACCCAAGATTCACACGCAGACTTGGAACACACTGAAAAATGTATCGCAAATATGAGGGGCATAAAGAAAAAGGAATATATTTTAACAAGCAAATGAAAGAGGTAAATCAACGGCAAACACTTATAAGTCTCTTAAGCTGGCACCGGCTATTTGGCGAACTGAAACCTATAGACTGATCCTCTTGAAACACCAAAATACAAACAATTTTAGTATAAAGTATGAATCACGTTTTATTTATCGTCTGTATTGAGCAATGAAAAGAATAATCAGAATTCGGTTATTTTCAATCTCTGGATCCGGCCAGCCTACTTAACTTTGACACAGTACCATTTGTATGCCACACCGATATTTTGCGGAACTGAGGAATAAGTGATTTAAGCGCCTCTTTTCCGTTGCAATTGCATTCATTATTTTATACATGATTAACAACGTAACATTTACGACAGCTCAGCAGCATCACTGAAATGCAAGCAATATTTTATGGCTTGCGGATATAATTAATTTGATTGATGTTTTGTAATTCTGTGTGATTAAAAGTGAGTTCAAGACTTACGCAGAACCATATTAAAATGCGTCAGGCACTTCAAAGTGCTATAGATGTGAAATATGTGGCACAAATGAATTGCTTTCGCAACAGTTGAAATCGATGTTATGGCCTTTTTATGAAATTTGATGTAGATCTTGATGTCAAACTTAAATCAACCAATAGTACCGTTATCGAATAGCATAGATATGAACGTTTGGTTTACATTTCCTTTGCCAGAACAGTCACCTCAAAATGTTAAAACCTTAAATTTGCCTCATTCAAATTGCATTCATACATCATTTAAGTGATACATTTTTTATTTAAGTATTTTTTATTTTCTCCAAATGAATTCCAATTTTATCAATTTTGTGCAATACTTAAGCTCGCTAATTGTGTAGATCATATTGTGTTTCCAATTCATCAAACTTTTGAATATATTCAGGACTCATTTCATCGCGATATCCACCGGCCTTGCCTTTCCGAAAGAAACTGAAATATTGAAAAAAATAACTTTTATCACTCAACAGAGTTTAGACAAATTTATAAAATAAATTACTTGAATCCATTGGAATAGATTTTTAAATTGATCTCGCGATGATTGCGCATATTTTGAAAAGAAACGTATTCAGTCAATTGCTTGAGTTCATCGTCATTGTACTTGCAATTCAGGAATTCACTAATCTTTTTTACTCCAGCAAATGGATCTGCGATCATTTCTTCATAGCTTAGCAGAAGAACATGATCCAATTCATTTAATTCCTGGAAACTCTTGATATGTGCATAAAATGGACCATAAGTGATATGATTATTTAAAAATGTATCTAAAAAATCTTCCATTGTGCCTTGATATTGAAGACCTGCATGGTTTTGAAACATGTGATACATTGAAACTGCCACATCTTTTGCATCGCGACACACATTGATAAGCTTTGGTTTAACAGTCCAAATGTCCTTCGGCAACAGATGAGCGGGAAAATGTGTCTTGAATAGCCGAGGGTAAGGGCGGTTCTCTAATTCATCAAATAATTTAATCGTATCTGCAATCAGTCTTTGGTAATCTTCATCGTTTTTATTCTCGTTATTTTCGTCATACAGTATTGATCTCTCAAAATAGAATTGATTCTCTTTCAGGTAATCTGACTTCAAGTCAAGATTGTTCATCAATTGCCACACAATATTCATAATCCATGTTGTTCCAGTCTTTGGAAATGTTGCTATCCAAATTTCATCGGGCCGTGTTTTAAAGTTCCAAAGACGGTCGGCCAATGCTATGTATTTTTTTGGTAAAAAACATTCAGGAAACTCGAAATTAGAAGAAAATGGAAATTGACTATCATGAACTGGGTTAACTTTCACCCGCACGAATTCTTTTGCACCGTACAATGCAGCCTTCCGAAGAACTGCTGAGTTTTCAACTTTAGTATAAGAAATTGACATTCTTAAAATTGACTAAAATATTTGAACCAAATACAATGTGAACTATTTCACTGACAATCACAAAATCAATGGAAAATCATGATTGAAACGCACTTTTAAATGAAAGTACACTTACGATAACTCATCATCATCATAAACAAAATAACATCTCTTGCTTAATATTAGTTTATCATTCGGCTGATGATATCTTGATAGCAAATCTAGCTTAACAAAGGTATCTTCCATCTTATCAATTGTAAACAAAATACACTGCCAAGTTTTACTTGGAACTAGTGCTTGATGTTTACAGAGATATGATTTCATTGATTTTTTGTATTGTTAACCATTTTGAAATTAAGATTTTGGGATTTAATTCAATCCAATTTGATTAAAAAAATCGTAGAGTTTGTTTTCGAGTTTTTGTTTAGAATTGTGCGAAATATTATGAACAACGTCAACACTTGAAAATTCTTTGTACTGGATGTATGTACCGTTCACAAGGTCTAACGGCCTTGTTCACTCTATTCAGCTTGTAGGGGATTAAAAAATACACAAACTGGGTGAATTTGATCGAAATCGCAGGCATTTTTTTCGACTTATGGTTGAAAATGTGCGATTTTTCATGAAAAATGTCAAAAATTGAAAACCCTTGTACTGGAGGTACCTTAAAATGATCGAATTTTGAAAAAATAAAAATATATATTTCAGATTTTCCAGTCTAGAATATACTCCCAAAATTTCATGACATTAGCTATAACGGTTTTTGAGCTATGAATGGTACAAACATACAAAAAACGATTTTAGAGGATGATCATCAAGCAATATGCGCACATCGACAGATTCCAGCAATTAAGTAAGCTGGATCACGTTCTTCTGATAAGCTACGAAGAAATGATAACAGATCCACTTGTGTAAAAAAAGATAAGCAAATTTTTGGACAGCTGTATGTGAACAGCGACAATGAACGGAAGTACTTTACCTACTAAGTTATTACCTTGAACATAACAATACAATTATTAATTTACAATATAACATGTAAACGTTCTGATATTTCATCTGTATAAACAAGTTATTCGTCTTGTTGTTATCTAAAGTTTACCGTTAGCCACAACAACAAATCTACACGTTTTTAATGGTTTGGCACAAAAACACCATTTAACACCAACATCTTGATTTAGTACGATGTTTTGAACAAGACATATTTACATTTTTGGGGACTAATTAGAACCTAGGGGTTAAGAACGCTGAAAATATGCTGCAATATTGCAAATAAACGTATATATTTACATAGGATATTACATGGCGTATTTGCATCCTGCAGATGGCGTTCGTGTATACTATACATATACTATGCAAAAGTGCTTGTAAATGAACGTCAATAAATGCAGATATTGTATATATTATACATAGTTATTTCCCCCTAGATTAGAACCATCCAAATAGCCATGTGAAAACAGGAGCTGCCACACTGATAACGCATTCAAGGCTTTTGTTTTGATTCTTTCATTTCACCTTGACTTTTCTTGATCATTCTTGCAATAGATGCAGCGCCTCCCCGGGTGCCTGCAAAATAAATTATGATGACATTATTGATGAATTTACATCACCCATGAAAAAGAGTTTTTAATTGATTATATTCGCCATATTTTCAAGACTTTTTTTCTATTAATTAAATTCTGTATTCTATTTATTTAGTAAATTTGTTGCTACAACGGAGAAACATGTTTACAATGTCAACAATTTACATTTGGGAAAAAGGGGCGCAAGCTATTTCTCACACCGGGGCGCCGCAGTGGCTCGAGTGGGAGCTGAATAAAAGAGATCTCAACAATTAAACACGTAATTTCATTTCATGTGCACGTGATTTGTCCAAAATAATGGTTGTAATAAATATTCACTTTATTTGATTTGTTTGTTGATTACTTTATTTAATCAGTCTTAGTATTAAAATATTATCTCTCCATTGATAAAGTTGTTGTCTAAAGAGAGATGTTGTTACCATCAGAACAGTGTAATTACAGTTTCATTCAAGAATGCGTAAAAATCGCAATCTTCAGTTGATCTTGTAATTTTCAGAGAAACAGTTATCAATTTTTTTTTTATCAAAAACTTTTATCAAAGAATGTCAATTTTTCATACTAAAGTGAAAGACTCTGCACTTCTTCGGAAGGCTGCTTTTTACGGCGCAAACAATTTTGTGCGAGTCAATTTTATTCCAGTTTGTGCTGGTCAGTTTCCATTTCCATCGAATTATAAGTTTTCCGAGTGTTTTTTACCTAAAAAATACATAACATGGGCCGATCGTCTTCGGAATTTTAAAACTCGACCTGATGACATTTGGATTACAGCATTCCCAAAAACTGGAACAACATGGATTATGAACATTGTTTGGCAATTGATGAACAATCTCGACTTTTCAGCAGATGTTCTTGCACAGGATTATAATTACTTCGAGAAGGCGATTTTGATTGATAAAACAAGTGAAAATTTTGACAATGATGCGCATAAAGCAAATATCATGAAATGGGATAGATTATTGGATGAGTTAAACGTTTGCCCTAATCCTCGATTATTCAAGTCACATTTACCCGCTCATTTACTGCCAAAGGACATTTGGACTGTTAAACCAAAGCTTATCAATGTGTGTCGCAATGCAAAAGATGTGGCAGTTTCAATGTATCACATGTTTCAAAACCATGCAGGTCTTCAATATCAAGGCACAATGGAAGATTTTTTCGATATCTTTTTAAATGATCATGTTATTTTTGGTCCATTTTATGCACACGTAAACAGTTTCAAACAATTAAGTAATCTAGATCACATTCTTTTCATGAGCTATGAAGAAATGGTAGCTGATCCGTTTGCTGCAGTGAAGAAGATTAGTGAATTTTTAAACTGCACATACAGCGATGATCAATTGAAGCAATTGACTGAACATGTTTCTTTTCAAAATATGCGCAAACACAACAAGCACAGTTCAAGACTCTATCCGAATGGATTCAAGTAAATTCTGCAATTTCTTTCTTACTTCGAATGATCAGATGGTTTTTTTTTATTGAACATTTCAGTTTCTTTCGCAAGGGCATAGTCGGCGGATATCGTGATGAAATGAGCCTTGAATATATTCGAAAATTTGACGAATGGGAACGACAACATGATTTGGGACATATGATCAGTGATTGATTCCGGTACATAGTTTTCTTAATCAACTTTAACCTTCCTTTAGGTGATATTTCGTTGACGGACGATTTACAATCGTTGACGATCTCATTCGTTTGTAATCGTTGACGATTGCATTTTAAGTATAGTATCATTTCAATTAATAAACAAATACTAAATCAAATCAAAAACAATATAGAATGGCAGCGATTCAAGGAACCACCCATACAAAATATATGGAAAGCAAAATTTTAACTTCGATCACGTGCTCGTGAAGTCAACCTAGTGTACCTCGAGTACACTGTATACATAGTCGACAAACGTCAAACCGTTTAAGTATTTATTAATTTCGAACATAACCTTAAACATTTATTTGTATCTGTTAATATATTTATTCATTATTTATTGCCTGATATAGATGATGATTAAATGATAGCTAGAGAATGTCCTGTATCCGGAAACCGATTGTTTCCGCTCGATTAATTTTATTCATTTACTTTAACTTCTTTAGAAAATGAAAGCAATGTTGTGACAGCATTTCATTACCTACGATTCCATGTACAAATCGAAGCTTGACCGTGTGTCAATCAATAGCATCAAGATCGTCAAAAATATAATAATGGCGGAAAATGTCATTTCACCAATACTTTTATGCGCAGCTCCCTGTAGCTATGATGGTGTCAACAATCGTCTATTTGACTGGTTTTACAGAAGTATACTTACATCGACATGCCAACCGTAATTTTCTGTGATCTTACTGGCATCTATCGATCGAGATCGAAGTGTAATTTGATTTAATATTTCGTTGAGTTCGTCTCAGTGTATACTTGGCTTATTTAGTGAATTAAATATTTCGACATTTTTTCGAATACTTTTTTTTGAAATATTCGGCAAAAAATTCAATTAATTTTCAGTGTTGCGAAATAGGATTTCTAATTTTTTTTTGCGGAAACAAGCGACACTGTCACTGGATACTCATCTATTCACTCACGATACATTGCCTATAGACATGAATACACAACTGATGTACATTCACAATTGTATTGCATATTGATGTTTACCGATTCGCAACACTGTCAATTTTTTTTTTATTACTTCACAGCCAGATGGTATTGTGAGTTCAGCAGAATATGTTACAGTGCTTCAAAAATGATTGTGTATAAATCCAGTGCAGTTTCTGAGCCTCGCCAATCGGTTACTTTCAGTTGTACACTATTTGTAGTTTGAAAAAGTGAAATCTAAATTGTACATCAGTTGTTACCTCCAAAATGTGTGTGAAACATTCGTTTTATTTCGACGCAAACAAAATTCAAAATCAACTTGGTATTTCCTTTTAGCTCCTATATAAGCAGTTAAGCTTAAGTGAAAAAGTGTCCATGTGGAGGCTGGCACAGTTAATCATGATTTTTCATAATGTTGAACGCCACCACGATGTAATGATCATATGATTCATCGTCGTTTAACCATTGCTACATGAAATGTTGTTTTATCGTTTTCAGTCCATTTAAACACTCATAATTATCACTAACGAAAAGGTAAATGCATTGCATTCAATTTTTGTCGACAACACCTCATTCCACCTTCGCTCAGGTCGTTCAGTTTACAACCATTAATAATATGCCACACGCTTATGAATGTTTCGAGGTGGCTATATCTTCGTGCAATGAATGTCAGAGATGTTGTTCCCATAGCAAATTGAAAGACGTGCACATAAAAGTGCTACACCTCTCGTCAGTTTCGTTTCATTAATGTGAAGTGCAGGCCATTTGGAGCTGAGCATCAAATTCATTCAGTTTCTATTACTTCCAATCAATTTGATTACTATTTGTGGTAATCACGTCATTACACATTGATGATCGTTTGCTATAAATTATGACAAGACGTTTAATTGTTCATAATAGAGACTGAAAGAAACTGAATCCACAAAAAAATGAGCGTTGTTACATGATGTAAATTAATTATACTTCGTTCAAAACTTTTGTCTTTCTCTCTCTCTCTCTCTTAGTCTCTCTCGGTCTCTTTCTCTCTGTGTGTGAAGTTGTAATTAAATTTCAGCTTTGAAATCCAATTAAACGAAGGCTTTTTCATGATGTCCAATGATTATTGGATTCGAATGTCAAAAGTGTTTTTATTCTCCATTTTGAGAACTGTTAGAGACATTAAATTCATGTCCTTTAAACAAGATATTTAAAGAAACACACACACACACACATTTGAACAAAAATATTCTTCTCAAGCAAAATTACTAGGAAAAATGGTGCTAAATTTGTCTACGCAATAAAAATTCTTTGTGTGAATGGTTTGCACTTTGATTGGTGAATGCGTTGGTCTTAAAGTCTACCGATTTTGTAAAGTGTTTACCAATATTTTTTTTCTGCTTTTATAGCTACTTAACCAGCATTGCGGTCTGTTACGAGTGCAATTACAAAATTTTGATTTGTACTAAAAATTCTCTGACAAATTTACAATTATTAGCTTACGTGTAAAATGTGCAAGATGAGAATAGAATGCTTAAATTGTGCCTAATCGAATTGTGACCGAAGCACGCAAAAATCAGACAGAGAGAAAATGATTCAAAAAAAAACAAAATGAGAAACGTTTATAAGATTATGCTTATTATGATCATAAGCAGACAAATGACGTCCATTCAGTTTACCCTTCACTTGATTGCGCTGCCTCATCTTCATTTTACATTACAGCGGCCGACGACCGGCAAACATGAAATACCGTAAAAATATTAAAAATGACAATAAAAATATTAAATCCATATGCTATGCAAAATCATATCGAAGCGCTGAATATTCGCACGGTACGAATGCATTCGGCGGCGACGGCAGCGGCGAAGATGATGATGAGAGACGCAACACAGGACAAAAAAATACAAACAGATACCATTTGCCCGTTTAATAATCTTATTAATGCATGAAGTTGCGCACACAATTGATGATGTGCAATAAAATTATTATAACAGAAAAATGTGCGCACAGTCAACAAGCAAAACTAGCAAATATAAACGAAGAAAAATGTTATTCAATCAATGTGTCATAAAATAGTGACTTGGTTTAAGTTTCCAATATTATTAATGATGGAATGGCGCTTTTCACCATGCTTCGATCGTCGTTCACCATTTACCAATCGCTGCAGTTGTAATGTAATGGTGTGCACTACGAGTTTCAAAATCAATTGATGATGTGGTGCAACAACAACAATAACCAGAGAAAAAAAAATGCAAAAGGTCTCTTATTCGACAGGTAGAAAATAGGATTTACAAATGCAATATGAAAATCAAGTGAAAATAAATCTATTTATAAATAATTGGTAAAAGTATGAGCAATTTCATAGAAACACTGTTTGGCCTGATTACAAAGTCAATCGGTTTTTCCATTCGAATGCATTCATTAGAATCATTGAAAAATTGAATAACCTATTGATTGTGCGCGGCAAAGAGAAAAACCAAAACCAAAAACAAACAGTACGTGAATCAAAGAAATACAAGCGAACTATTTATTGGCCGTATTTCTATCGATGCGCCGTTTCAAATGCAACAATTCAACGATGCTTATGGATAAAATGTAAACAATTTATTTGCAAAAATCACAGCCAGAATGTTTTAGGCAAACAAATGCAAGCAAAAGAAGAAAAAAAACAACTGCCAACAGTTTATATTCATTACGTTTCCCGCCGTGAACAAGTCGTAAATCATTAAAATATAAATTTTTTAATATGCATATGAATTCCGTATGCACAAACCCAAAAAAAAGGAGTCTCACATTGGAATATTTGATTTTATGCGCCTCTTGATTTCTTTTCCCACTTTACGGTTGTTACTTACTGCCTTACTGCATTCACTTTACTTCAATATACGATTTTTTTTTCTTCACTTTCACAGTCCGATCGCCGATCGTCTCATATATTTGTTTTGTTTATTATTTATTTTTCGATTCTTTTTTTTTCGTTTCTCAAGTATTGAATTTGATGTGGGATCGATAAAAAAAACGCCAGCCGTTCTCGTGCTTTTTCATCTATACAACAACAACAACAAAAATTCATAATTCCAAAGATCAAACTGAATTCGATAATTCGATTCTGCTTGAGCATTTGGTGTTCCTTTTGCTTTGCTTCCTTTCGCTCTCTGGTTCATTACTATACTCGGCGCTCTCTTTAATAAATATAAAATTTATTAATCTATTTAATAGTTGATTGCATAGTAATCGTAAATTATATTATTAATTATCTTTATGAATCGATCAGATGAGATGGTAGAGAGAGAGAGAGAGAGAGAGAGAGAGAGAGAGAGAGAGAGAGAGAGAGATTCACATAAGGCACTGAAACGGAACAATGTTATGGGTTTTTATACTTAAATTAATGTCATATATTCTGTGATAACAAATTGACCATTCCACACAATCTATGAAACATTATCGGAAATCGATTCTATTGTGCATTATCAGTTTGCATCCTCCATTTAATGTTGCCTCGGTGCCGCCCATTCAATATTTATTATGCACACTCATCATTAAATCCGCTCACACAGTTGCTCTTTTTGTCATTTGTTTAATGGCAACATTAATTTTGATTGCATCAATCAATGCAAACAGTGCACATTATATTGAAATTGATTGAAAATATGAAAAAACAAAACCAAACGCAGCTTCTTTGCACCAATCCAATGTGTAAACCGTGATGAGATTGCAATAATCTACAACAATTTTATAAAAATCGTCCAATTTCCGGTGTATTATTGACTTTTAACTTCGATGCATCCTTATAATGAAATTACTAAATTGCCTGAAATTATACCTTTTGTTGAGCTTGCTTGAAGGATGAAATCATTTAAATTGAGTGGAGGGGGTTGAATCAAAATCAAGTTGACTTGAACGGATTTTGTTAAATTCAGTTTTTTTTGTTCATGTGAATTATATAAAATTTTACTTTTATAAGATTTATACATTCAATTATAGTCAAACTTTTACATACCATTTCAAAAAGTGCAATCAACAGCTGGGACTATTGTGGACTGCAAATATCTGCCAATAAATCCATATAAAACAATGGATTTGATTGAAAGTCACTGTGAACCTTGTGGGTAAAAATACATTATCTGCTGTTTTCAGATAGGCGGATATTTTCAGCACACAAAAGTTATTGACTATTGGAGTAGCTATTAAGTAGATTTCCACTAGACAGAATGTTGTCAGGAATGGTCAACACCCCCCCCCCCCTCCCCTCTGGAATTTTCGACCTCGCGCATGAGGCGTGAATGGTCGATGTAATTTTTCTATTTATTAATGTTGAGAGTAAACATTCCAATCTGCGCGATGGTCGCAAGGTTATCATTATGCATCCAATTGAATTGTTTGTATTCCAGAAAAAAAAACCAATTTGTTATCGCTGTATAGTATTATTCCAAGTATTGTGATTTTTAACCATATCACATGTTCATATTTATATGAACATTGAACACAAATGTATCATTAAATTGTTGTTTGTATTTTGTCATGTAATGACGATAAAGATTATAGGATTATGTGTTACACATTACTATCCTCGATGATGATCTCCATTTTTAGAATTTATCAAACATATCTAATAAGTGGATTTATTGTACTATATGTCGAATACACTATACTTTCTCGGTAAATGTTGTCTTCAAAAATGTCACATTTCCTTCCTTTTACAACTGTAATCCTAAAGTCTTGACTTTGTAGCAAAATTCATTAAATAGTGAGAGAAAGAATTGCTTTTGCGTACTGCTGTCAATTTCACGCGCTTATACTGACAGAAACTGTGACTTATACTGAAACTATACACTGAATTTATTAATATGGGAAAACACACAATTCTGTTGTGAAAATTACCACTCATTCGGATCACTTCTGATTAAAACAAAAGTCTTGAAACAATTCTCCGTTCGTTTGATTTCCATACGATCATCATAGTCCTGGAATTTCGTAGAAATCGTTAAATTTCTGTTGTCATTATTGTATTTAAACATCAATGCATCCTTTTAATGAAATCAATGAATTGCCTGAAATTATACCATTTTCCGAGCTTGTTTTATGAACGAATTACCATTGAGTGGAGGAAGTTGGATTAAATTCGACAAAGAGTTGACTTAAAGATAGTTCGTGAAAGTAACTATTTATTGTTCATGTGAATAACATAAATTATATTTATCAGAATTATACACTCAATTTATTCTAACTTATTTTACGATTGTCATAATGAGTTAATCGTTAGAATGATCTTCATAATCATAATGCGGAAATAGTCTTATCTTCTTTGGTAAATCCCAGATATTGGGTTCCATGCATATTCCATTTCTCCATGTTGTTTCCCATGGGCATGGGGGATCTCTTGAAGCAGTCTAAACGAAAGTACATAATATTTGATGTTTTAAGCTGTATTGAATTTGAGAAGCTTAATGAATTTATCGGATGCAAACACTGCACGGACGTAAGATTCTCTTTAATTTGATCTGTTTGTTTTTTGTTATTTGGTCGAAGTCTTATGCTATAATTTTTATCCGCTGATAAAGATTTTCTTACACAAAACCTTTACATACCTGTTCAAAAAATGCAATCACAAGGAAAAACAAAATTTGTAACATTAAATGAATCGCCTTCATTTTTAAACTTCAAAATGAAAAAAGAAAATACTCAATTCTCAGCCGCTGTTCAATGTTGACTGGCTCGTATCGAAAAAAAAAGATTTATTTTTCATTCTTGGTCCTATCAAAATCGTATTTAATTTGGAAATGGACCAAATTTGAACACATTAAACGGACAGAGAAGTAATATTATTTTTTTTTTATTTGAAATTTATATTATCAAAAATGTATATTGCACAAGTATATATACTTGCTTTACAGAAATCGTTATTGTATTCCGTTTTGAGGCCTGAACGCTCAGGCTAATTTTTCTGTTTATCAATGTTCAATGGTGTTTTTATTTCATTTAAAAGCAAGGGGACAATTACGACTGGAAATCCATGCATGGACATGTTCAGTCATTTTCAGTACTTGTTCAGTAGTTCTCAAGACTTTCTCCTGTGCATGTCCCTGTGAGACTTAGCTCGATTCTCATAGTATGCGACAAGTTCAAATTTGTAGTCAAAATGTATGATTCTCGAGCCAACCAATTCACCAAAAATTGGAAATTTCGAAAATTTCTCATTTTTTTCTAGAATTCAGCGAATTTGAAGTGGACAAGGTACGTGGATCACGATTGTTGTTGCTTGGTTGCAACTCATGTGGTTTCGACGAAGTTCTTACTGGTGACAATGACATAAGAAACCTGTGTTCAATAACTTTGGAACCAGTTGCTCAATTTAGATAAATTATGCAGCAAAATAATTTAAAAATAAAATTTCTTTCTAATGAGTAAGTAATCTTACAATTTAATGTCAGTGTATTCATTGAACATGATACAATACGTAGTTTTCGAGATACATGCAAAAATATGGCCAGACCACATGAGGTTTCAATTCATTGATTGGCATTGCGTTCTCACAAGACTTCCAATTTGGAAGTATATATCTTGCATTTTTGATTCGATAAAATATTCGACGTAACTAATTTCCTTTAAAGCGATACTTTTGAAAGTTAATGAATCGCGAATGAATTGCATCAGCTGGAATTAAAATGAATAAAAATCTTACTCCGCTTGTTTAAATCAGTTTAACTTTCTAAAATCCATATTTAATGTATTTTGGTACATTGTTACCAAATCTTGTTCAGTTTTGCAGCAAAAATAGTAAATTTCGAATTCCATTTTAAAATTGAATCTTTTGGTTTATTGCAAAACATGTCATTTTCAAATAGCGATTGCACTCAAATACCACCTTTAATTCTAGCAGTGGCATTTTGATGCTATCGTTAGTTTCAGTCTTTTCAGGGCTTTTTAATGTTTTTCAGAAATAATTGTCCCCTTGTTCAAATGTATAATAATTGTATGTAAACATTCCAATCTTCGCAATAGTCACGAGGTTATCATTATGCATCCGATTGAATTGTGCTCCAGAAAATAACCAATTTGTTATCGCTATTTAGTTTGTATTTATATTTCATTCCTCCCAGTATTGTGATTTTTAACCATATCACTAAACATATGAACATTTAACACAAATTCATTAAATTATTGTTTGTATTACGAAATGGAGCAGTATTATTATCTCCGATAATGATCTTCTTTGTTCGAATTCATCAAATATTTCTAATAACTACATTTATTGTACTATCAGTTGAATCCACTAGGCTTTCGCGGTAAATGTCGTCTTTCTATAGAAAAGTCACATTTCCTTTATTTTGGAACTGTAGTCCTTAAGTCTTAACTGTCTAGCGTAGTCTATCGATGGATGTTCTCAAAAAGAACAACAGTGCAAGCTACTGACGCAAGCTGTTGCTCTTGCATGCTAGTGTAAATTTCAAACGCGTATACTATACTACACGATAGAAACTATGTACAAAAATAACACACTACATTTTTAATATGGAAATTTCCAAAATGTTTAAAACACACATATCAGGTGTGTTCGGATCAATTCGGATAAAAAAAAGTCTCAAAGTGTAACTCGCAACTCCAGACTGAGACGATCGTATCACGATTCTCCGTTCATTTAATTGCCATGCAATAATCCCGAGCGACGCCAATCGGTAAGTAAAAATCGAAAGAGTAAAAAGACATACGGTTGCCAAACATTATTGTTGATTCAACATCATTTTCGTAAAAATCGTCTAATTTCCGTTGTTATTATTGTCTTTAAACTTCAATGCATCCCCGTAACGAAATCAATAAATGGCCTGAAATTATAGTTTTATGAACGGATTACCATTGAGTGGAGGGAATTGGATTAAATTCGACAAAGAGTTGACTCGAATGTAGTTGGTTAAAGTAATTTATTGTTCATTTGAATAATAGACATTTCACATTTATCAGTTAGAATTATACACTCAATTTATTCTAACTTATTTTACGATTGTCATGAATGAGTTAATCGTTAGAATGATCTTCATAATCATAATGCGGAAATTGTCTTATCTTCTTTGGCAATTCCCAGATATTGGGTTCCATGCATAATCCATTTTTCCATGTTGTTTCCCATGGGCACGGGGGATCTCTTGAAGCAGTCTAAATGAAAGCACATAATATTGAATTCGAGAAGTTAAATAAATTCATTGCGGAAGCAAATGTTGTGTGGATGCAACTCTCTGCTTAAATTGATCTAGTTTTTTTTTCAAATCTACACTAGTCTGTATTAGCAGACGTTCGAGAACAAAATTGCAATGCAGAATCTTCTGAAAGTTGGAAAGTTCCACGTTAAATGTTCCGAACGAAGGGTAAGAATAACTTCTTTTAAGCATATCTTTTAAAGCATTTTTGTTATAAATGATTTAGTTTAAATATTAAACTTTGGATCTTTTAAATTCGAGAAGATTCTAACCTTAGACGATTTGCTCGTAAATTTTAAGAATGCGTTGTTACAACTAAAAAAAGTTGACTCAGTAAACGTTTTGTGACTTTTGATTGATTGTCTCTATCATCCATTGATAAGAAATAACACTTATTCATTTTTACATAATTAGAAATTAAAATAGACGATGTTACACTTTGTTTGAATGTTTTATTTTTTATGTATGTTTTCTAAGCATTAAGACGTTGATGAAAATTCGTAAACAACACTTTTACATACCTGTTCATAAAATCCAATCATCAGGAAAAATAAAATTTGGTAAATGAAATGAATTGCCCTCATTTTTAAACTTCACAACTGAATAAAAAAAAAATGTGCCGTACAGTTTAGACTACTATGGAACTGAACACTCCTGGTTCACAATCTTCTCTTGACTATATATAGTTAGTTCCACCAATAAAATTGGTGTAGTGGAATATAAATGTGATCGAACAGCAATGTTATGACTGATGATTATAAATCAGTCTGCAAATACACACCAACATTGATGCACGTTTCATAGAAATATTTATATTTCTATTTGCAACTTACAGCATTTGCTGTTACTTGACATGTATGCGAAAATTTTCTGTTCAACGGAGCTCCAATGTTAATCTTCAATTAAGGTTTTACATTTCATTCATGATGATAAATCATTGCACTCTCGGTTTTGCGTCTTTGCTCAAAGGTTATCAATAAACCGATTGAATCGTTTTGGAATCAAGTGATGTGTTATCGATGTTGAGTTACAAATAATGTAGTTATTCTGCCATATCAATAGCCATTTGCTTCGTAAGTATAAATGTTTAAATAACTAGCAGTTACATGTTCCATTTGAAAAACAAAAATATTTTGAAAGTGCCCAAAGCTATGCTTTCACAATTGAGGTATTGAAGCGAAGGCGATTTCAGTTATCAGCTACACAAAGCTCGATCCGTCGATCAGTGCCATCTATTGTCGTTTCCAACACTAACACCAGTGCAGATCGTCTGACGTGAACACACATTACCATTACATATATTTCAATGTCTCAAGCTGTTTGAATCGAGCATTTGCCATTCATTTCTTTTTGTTTTCGTTGTTGTTTTCCTCATTTATAGAATTGCATGTATAGAATAGCGCCTGGCCTGGCAATAACCTGATAACATTCTTTGACATTTAGTTTTTGACGTAGACCATTTTTTATGGGCTCTTTATCTATTTTATGGTTTGATCTTAGCTCGAAAACGATCCACACACAAAAACAACAACAAAAAAACATTCTACGATTTGTATCTCCCTCATTCTACAAGTCATCATTCGAGTTTCTATTCCATTTTTTGCACTAAATCAATTTTATTTCAAATAGCTTTGGTTTGTTTACAATGGCTTTTACGACGAAGCTACAATCCACGTTAATTAATTAAAATTGAAGAATCTGACGATTTTTCATTAATCATATTGTTTCTACTGTCTATCAACGACTAAAAGCTTTGTTCGCTATCACTTTTACAATCGGACAGGGGCGTGTCGTTGATTCGCTTTTATCGATAATTTATTCAATTCAATCCAGTCTCGTCAGCACTTAATCTAGAATCTGATTGAAAGGTTAGCGTATTAGCACCAGAAACGTCCTGTGGCTGAATTTTACAGTGATTGAATAAATTGGATGAATTTCGAAGCAAAAACAAAAATTCGCATTTTTTTTCCTACACGCGAAAGAATGGAGTCTCATATTTGGGAATGGATTCAAATGTATTTTGATGACAAATAGTCTGGACGATAAGAAGAGTACATTGTTCTCATTTGCCGAGAAAAAAAACTGGTCTAAGCGACGAACCCGTGACAATTAGTCATGTGGTATCTCATAAATTTTGTTTTTTATTTTAAATATGAAAATAGAAGTTTTTACAGCGAAATTGATTTGACACAATCCTTGGAATCACTTCAGTTCCGCTTGAAAATGCACGTGCGATATGTCCAGCTGGCTATTCTTTTTCAGTTGGGTTTAGTATATTTCAAGTTCCTTTTTTTATGTTTTGTACGATATTTATTTGATATCTTGTTTTTAATGTTGATTCTACGATATAAATGGGAAACCCCTTTATTTATTTACTATGAACATAAAATAAGAGCAATAATTAAATAGATCAATTATGGAAGTTCAGATGATACTGATTTATTGACATTATCACAAAATTACATGCATTTTTCGTTAGCATGTATTTAAAGTAATTGGATTTCAGCCGTGTGTCGATGAGTGAAAGACAAATCGTGAATATATTTTCCTGCATAACTGCTGGACTTTTATGTTTAAATCAAAATATTTCACTTGGAAATTCACTTGGAATTTAACTCACTGGAAATCTCCCTAAGCCATGAGGATTGACCCCATTGGTGACTTTATTTATAAACGTCGACGATGTGATGCGGTGTGAAAAAACCCAAACAATCACAGAAAATGCAATTAACAGTGACATTTGCAACAACAATGTATCAAAACAAATTCAATGTTGACTGAGGACGTGCGTGGTCTTGAACATCAATTTCATTAAATCAGTTTGCATTTGGTGGCACAGTTTTTGGGATCGTATTTCTTGTTTCCATGGAATTCGTTAAAATTCTTGGCATGCAATAAAATTCGAATTTGGACTAATCGCTGTCAAGTTGTCTGACCTGGCGTCCACATTGAACCACATGAAAATACCATTTTTGTTTTGGACACGTTTACGTTTTGGTTTGGCATAGCACTGCATACACCGTAGCCAGGTATTGAGCATTTATCCACGATGCATGTGCCAGTTTGGTGTCATTTCCATTTGATCGATTCAAGTTCGCACGGCAAATAATTTTTGATTACAAACATTTATGTTCACTGGCTACTGTTTTGCCAATGGAATTGATAATTGTGTTTGTGTGTGTGTGTTTTTTTTATTGCAACAACAACACATCATTTTACATTCAACAAATATTCAGAAATGGTAAAATTATATCAGTTATTGGTTTGGACGCCAATTTCTTTTGACTTGAAGTCATTGCGAGTCGTTAATCGAATTAAACATGCGTCGCCCACTTAACATGATAGCGTTGTGTTATTTTGAGCTTGTTGGCCCGTTTAAATCGCAATAAATAATTTGGTTGAAAAATTACTCATCAAATTCAACAACACTGTCTTTTTATCTTGAGCATATTCAGCATTTTTACCAAATCCGACAAATCAAGATGCCATCAATTTTTATCAACAATTGAAATAATATCTGTGGTTTCGGTGTACAACAACCGTTGATTCTTGTTTTAAAAAAACGACCATCCATTGAGTGCGATTGAAAGGCGTCTTCATGAATATTCTTCTTTGTGATTTCATCAGCGCATCCACTTGAAAAATTGGCGCTCTCATTGAAAACAAAGCGCAGCTGCTTTGTTTTATAATGATATGCAAATGAAACGCCTGAGACATTTATCAGTTTAAAGAGTTATGTACATTATTGGCAATAGTCATATGATTTTGATTGAGTCATTTGAAATAGTGCGAGAAAGGCAAAAAGACCAACAACAAAAAACTAAAGCGTTGGCAAAAAAAAAATACCAACAGAAAAAAACGAAATAATAATTACACTACGGATTAATAGACGACGATATCTTGTGCATACTGAGTTGCAATGATTGTGTATGCATCGGATCGGCGGCTATCGTCAGGTGAAACAAACCGATGCGAATATGTCTTAATACAGTCACATAAAATGAGTGCGGCTCATGTATTTTTCTTGGATTTTGGTTTCGGATTACGGTAGTGGTTGTGGGGTATGGTGGTCGATTCGCGGTACTCAATGTTCACCGCGCATGGATACGGTTTAACGTTTCGCTTGAATTTTCGCTCGTTTTTATTTTGCTATAACGAACACAACTACACTAGCTCCGTATGAGGCAACGGTCGGTCATACACGACGGACACAAACCATACCATGTATGCAGCCGCAATAAAATAGCGAAATATGTTTTGATGTACCAGAAAAAAAAACACTGGCAAACGAACGCGGAGGTAGAAGACTTAGAGAAAAGTATCGAGTCATGTGACTCGCTGTACAATCACCTTCATATTTATTGCCAGATACATTTAGCTGGGAATGTTAAACGTTGGCAACCATTGCGCACCACACTTCTGGCTACGATTGTACAACTTTGTTATATATCACGTCAAGATTGCTTGACTATTTGGTTTTATTTTTTCTTTCTTTATGCTGATAACTTTGGCCAATGTTGTGTGAAGTGAAGACCTCACCGAGCATGACCTATGGTAAGAAGCAGGATCTCGATAATTTTACTTTTTCATTATTTTTTTGTTTAATTTTCTTTCCACTTTTAGTCGGTGAATGTGCTTCTCTAATTAAATTTCAAAAATATGTATATTTGTGTTTGAATACATCAAGATAAACACATTTCATTCATTTTACATTTTTAATGAGTATTGAATTTATCAATACTATGAGTAAATAGTTAATTTTTGAATTGTCTAGAACAAAATCACCAACCAAAATGGCAACAATTTTCTTCTTCATTTCAATAACTGTGATCTTTTAAGATGATTTAAACCATTCAACTAAACAATATCAAAATGCTTGCATAACGAAAAAATGAAGCAAAACAATTTCATATTTATTGATTTTTATTGTAAAATGTGGATTCTCATCATTCATTACTTCCCAATTCAATTGGAACTTTTATTTAAACTTTGGAAAAAGCATGAAATAAATAATGTGATTGTATTAAACTTCATCTTTCATTTAATCAATTTCATTTGTCAGTTGATATGGTTGCATTGGCCTTCTCCTGCTCTGCATCAGACAGTGTCATTTGATTACATCTACACAAAAATCGTAATAGCCCAAAACAAAACAAATGAATTACTTTCATTTGCTTCATGATATTTGAACGTGATAACGGTATTACTGAACTGGAAGCGAAGTGAGAGTGTATCAATTAGGAAAAACAAATAAAACTAGTTCAATCGGCACAAAAAATGATGCTCCAAATAAAGATAATTACTTGAGATTTAATCAATGGTCACAAGAGATTTAAAACGTTGATATGCAAATTGCAGTTGCTTTTTTGTCCACGATGGCAATTAAATAAATTTGCTAAGCTGCTGAAATGATATCATGATCATGTTTCATCCATTTTTAATTTGATTAACTGATTTATGTTTAGACTAAACAAAAATTAGGTAAAATTGTGTTTATACGATTTTTGTTGACAAATGGCCGGGTCACTTAAGCACCCATGTTAATTTGATGCTTTGCACAGCTGGCTACAATAGGAATGCAGACAATACAGCGCACACGGTCACAAATGGTTGCTGCAATGTAAACGTGAGTGAATGAAATTGAAAAACATCGTTAAATTGTTGAGTCAGTGCGCCAAACACTTACAAATGGTAAGTAATTTGGCTGTTGTTGTTGTTCGGTTGCTCGCCCGCACTCTTCTGTTGTCTGCTTTATTTCAATGCACCACACTCAATTTAACGTTGTTTGTATTCATCGCAAACGCATATATCAAATAAATTCCATATATTGAGCTTGTTTTGTGCGCGTCTTGACCTATATTTTTCTTCAGCTAATAATTACTTATTATATCACAAATGTGAAAAATACTATTTGAAACGCAATTCAGCGGGTTTTTATTCCAAACGGTTGCATGGCAAAATGAGCACATTACCGCTCCCGTGCGTCCACTTTGTATACCTATATCTGCATATGATTTGTTTTATATTTGTTCGTTTCCATATGCGAAATTCACGTCACACATATGCAAACATATGAAATTTTATGGCATAGCGAACAAGTATTGGTTTGAAAGCGATCAGAATTGAGAATTGTCTGATGTGTATGCGATTGTAAATAGACCGCTGGTTCAGTTGAAATCGGCGATTTCATTCAATTTGTTGTTGTTGCTGTGGCGGCTTCTGTTGATTGTGTAAACACGATTGTCAGCGTGGAATATTAAACAGACAAGAGGAAAAAAAAGACATCGAACAAAAACAAATTCGAAAAAATTTGCATTGAAGTGCGGTGTCGAAGACGTTTTGCAGATGCCATATGGCAATTTGAGCAATGAACATAAAATGCAAATGATGGCACAAATCATTACCACTGCTTGTCTTTATTTGACCATCTCAGAGCTAGTCTCAGAGCTGCCAACTTTGGTTCGATCGTAAATTTGAATTATGTTTGGTGAACTTCATTGAAGTTCCGGATTTTGAATTTCATTTTTCTATGATGAATATTTTCATGACCGTTCTTTTGATCGCTGAACAGGCGGTGCTATTTACTCTCAACCAAGTAATTTTAATTGTTTTTTCCACACTTTACACTTATTATACAACATCTAATTGTTGCATCAACCCAGGCTATTTGGTCGTTATTTCACATCATTGCAATTCGACGGGCCATTTCCTTATCTCAATCAAAGGTTTTAGTTTTTTATGCATTCGTTTTGTGTGTTCGCCCTTTGCAACGCTTGATGGGTTCAAAAACGGTCTAGTGAGAATCACAAGCATTGTGTGTTTCATTTAGCATTTCACAGTCTTGAACAAGCCCGATTTAATTTAAGTTTTATACGCGAAACAAACATTTATCGTCAGTCAAGCACGACTTTAATGTTTTGTTAAAATAATTGGGTAAAAAAAAATTAATGTTTAGAGTGGCAGCATCGCAAAAGATGATGGTGTTTTTTTTTCTTCGTCAATTATTAAAGGGCCAATTCGACAGAATTACCTGCACGAAATGTCTGCTAAAGACAAGCGATCTTTCAAAGATTTATTCTTGAATTTCAAAAATGACAGTTTTCATGCAAATTCTTGAATTAGGCCAATGACAAATCATAATGAGTGGCTATGTGCAAACGACGTTTGCCAAACGTTAATCAATTTTAACTACATAATTCATGCAAAGAGTGTTTCATGATTTGGATTTTTTGGCCCAAAATCCAATGTGGCATTGTCATGAGGCAATTTTTAAAGCAAATCTTAATATGGTTTTTCCATTTTCATCTTGAGTTGATGCGTTCTTGAACCATTCGCATGCTACAATGGTATTTCAGTACATTGGATTCGAACAAAACACATTAATACCAAACCCAAATCTATGCCTGGTGAATGTTATTGAACTTTGTTTAAAATTAATCGGACGTGATATATTACTGTAGAAACTCCCCGCATGGAATATTCATATTCAGCTGACTTACAAACAAATGCCTGTTCTCCCTTATACATTTCACTAATTTAAGACTGACACTCAAATTTATCTTATGCAGAGAAATAAAATCCATAGTTTAAAATAAAGACAAATTCGAGATAAAAAAGTGCTTTGTCGTTGTAACGAACCAAACCAATCGATTGCCAACGTTTATAAATCAATTGAAATGTTCAAGATTTAGCGCATTTAAACCGATACAGAACCCAATTCTTAAAGCCATAAATTTGCGAATTTTGAAAATGAAACAAGAAAAAAAACAGATTTTGTTACACAAAGTATGCATATAAAATTCGAAAAACGGTTTCATTTTGAATGAATCATTTATAATTAAATCCTGGAGTATAGTTCCCATTAGTTAGTTCATACACACCGGAAGAGAGGGTAAATGAACACTTCTACTAATAACAAACAGAGCCAGTTCAAAGCTTATCGTTTCAAACAATCAATATGTTATAAGTTTGCTAAAAAGGCGATGGCGCCAAAGCATTTCAATAAATCTTTCACTTAGATGGTCAGTGATACGAACTGAACACAAACCTCTCTAAGATACACAGGGTATCTCAGTCAATCAATCGGTATTTTCAAATTTAACAATTATCCTCTTTTTCAAACATTTGATTTTTAGTTAGGTTAAAATAAAATTTCTCCAACATCGAAGTGTTTCCATATTCACCCATGGGTCCAAATCTTGATGAATGTTTCTTTTAATGCCTCGGATCAATTAAATTACAGTTTCGTCAAATTCCCTGTACATGGTAATGTTTCTATTTTTGGTGGAAAACAATTTCTTCGCCGCAAATTATCCTCTATTCATTCTTAGAAAAAACAATACGATGGACAATTTCATATAACCAAAAAATAAAACTCAATTAATCAATGAATGGAATTTGATGGTATTCTCTTGTTTTTTTTCACAATAGTTTGCATGCATAAATTTTGTATGAAGCTTTCGAATCAAGTAGTCAGATTCATTATGCCATAAATGTGGGTGATTATAACATAATTACCGGTGGCTAAAATGGAAAGAGATCGCATTTCACTGAAATGTAAAGTCGCTCATCCAATTGGAAATGGTTCGATTGTGTGTCGGTACCTTAATCTGAATACGCCAAAGGTATGTAAATCAGACGACCAATTCAACTTAAAAATGGGCTGAATTTCACATATCAATCTCTATTAATGAAAATCGCTTATTTTATTTGTGTTGAAATGAAACGAGTGGGAATTTGTACGGCGAGTTAAAACAATTGGCTCTAGATTTATTATGTCATTTTGCTTAGGTCATTCTACTGGAAGTATGCAATTTAATTAAAAAGCGAAAACTTTTCAACAACAACAACAGCAACAGTGGGTTTTTATTTCTCTGACGAAAGTTTTCTATTTCATCTGGGCAATCTACAAGAAACAATGAACAATACATGGATTTTTAGCCAATGTTTGTAGAGAAATATACAACGAACTGTTACTTCGTCTGTAGTGTTTCATCTCGACTGTTTTGGGCATAGTATATGCATAGATGCCTTTAGACGTTGAGCGATAGTACGTAAATAGTCAACTAATGAGAAGCAGGAACTTGTCACGTTATCACTTTTTATGTCGCATGTGATGAGACATTCGTCAAATTGATAGTTTGTTATTGTCATTGCTGTTATTTGCCCTGATAATTTTTCCTCCTCTTTTCAGTGCGAATTGTGTACTCTTAACGACAAACATAGATTTTACCACTCAATTGTCATAGTAATAAACCATCTAAAGAAAGCCGACATAAAAGTAAACAAACACTTTTTCATAATTTCATTCGGCGAAACATCTTCATTGAATGAAAAATGAAAGTGGTTTGTGGTATTTCTTGGTCATCATCTGGCTAATTTAGACAATAACTTATTTTATTTTATTCATTTTAAGACCCAACCGTAAACACAGTACAATTTAATTTTTCCTGCAAATTTTCTTTACGATCAACACATAAAGTCCAAAATAAAAAAAAAAACAAAGAGTCAAGAGTTCAGGAAAAAATAAAGTGAACATTATGATGAGATTTGTGTGATTTCGTGCAATGACACTTTTCATCTGTCCAGTGGCTTTAAATGATAATTGTTGGCTTACGATGTGCACAACATGAAGTTTAGTGGCTAGATTTGTGAGATTAATGCACAAAACCAACAAACCATAAAACGTCATGCAATTCGACAGAAAAAAAAAACCTATGATTTCTTGAAGTTTTTGAGATTGAGATATATTGGCAAATTGTTAGTGTCTATTCTTTTAACGGTGCATACTCGAAGATGAAACAATGCAAAACACTTTTCTTGGCAGTTCGACTGTATTAAGGTCGCTCAAGCATGATTGAACTTTTTTTTTCCAGTAAGCACATTTCAACACTCATTTAAAGCTTTTTTTCAACTATTTTTTTTTCTCTTTGCCATTTAATTCATCACGTGATGCGCCGTTGTTTTTCTCACGAACCGAGGAAATCAGCTTTATAATGAAATAATGTAATGAAACGTTTGTGTGTGTGTTCTGTGTGTGTTAATTTTAGTTTTGTTCATTTTTAAATCGTCTTGTTTTGATAAACCAAATATAGAAAACATAAATGAATGTGCAAATGAGAATTATATACTGGAATATCGCTGACACTCTTAGCCTAGAAAAATCTCATAATTGTTATTGAATAATATTAAATTCACTGGTATCGTTGGCTACTTGGTGTCATTATTTTGAGAGCCTCAAATTAAGACCGAGCAAGTTTTGTGGTCATAATATTTAGTGTTATTCATACATTTGATTGCATCAACAATGTCCATTGGTATGTTTTTTGTTTTGGAGGGGGAGGGGAAATACCAATATCGATATAATATTAGATAGAGAATATTGTTTTTTACTAATAATTAAGAATCACTAAGGCGAGGCTCTAATTAATTCAATTGGATATTGGATATCGGATATTGGATATTGGATTCATAATTCTATCCGGATTCTGTGATGATCTGGCACCCGGATCCATAAATAAATACCCTGAAATATCTAGGATGTAAGAAGTGTGTGCGAATCGAAATGAATACCGCAGATGCGTCAACGTCAATTGATAGGTCGGATCAATTTAAGATCGTTTGCATATATATCTTAATCGCCATATCAATCGAAGATTCACAAGAAGGTGAAATCGCTCGATTCAGAAAAAAAGACTCACAAAAATCACATGATTTACAAAATTAGAAATGATTTTATCGTGCTAATCACATGTGCTAATCATAATAACAGTTTAAAAAGCTGTGTCATTCGCATCATATTAGTATCATTAACCAACAATTAAAAAGTTTGGAGGAAAAAAAAGTGTGTGTTCAAAATTATTGTCTATAGCAAGAAACGAGATTTGTTCCAAAATGCTATTGAATTACGAATTTTACGCATGTGAAATTCACATACGCAATCTCACGGAATGTGCTTTGTTTTATGAGCTCAAACCCAAAATTGACGAGTATTCCACGAAATTAAAAGTAAAAGTTGAATCCCATTGAATAAAAAAAACAGTACGATTAACAGCTTGGGCTTAGTTACAGAGCTGCGATATTCACTGTATGCGTGCTCGCACCAATTCAGCTGTGCATTCACACACAGTGTGCGGCGCACAGACTGCTTGTATTTTCTATGTGCACGCACACATCAGTATATTTTTTCAAATTTGACATTTCTGTTGACGTTTGTCGAATTTGAAATTTAATGTACTGGTGTGTGCGCGCACATAGAAAATAGACACAGTTTGTGCGCCGCACACTGTGTGTGAATGCACAACTGAATTGGTGCGAGCACGCATACAGTGAAAATCGCAGCTCTGCTTAGTTATACCGTTTATTAGTTACCGTTTATTAGGGAAATTTGTTCATTCAAATTTTACTGTTCTCGCCATGTTCGTAATCACAGCTTTCGGCAATTGTTTCGATGCCCCCATAAAGAAATGTATTCATAACGTTTATTGTTTGCATTTGTTTGTTTGTTTAATTTTTCGATCTAGTTGGAGAAGACTTTTATTTACCAAGGGCTAACTTATATAAGCCATTGCTATAAAATTGTTCACATTATTGCAAGAATCGGTAAAATTGTTTTTCGCAAATCTTTTGTAATATTTGTGCTACCGTTAAAGCTAAGCCGATGCTTTTCCGTTTATAGAGGCCTGAGCTTCAACATATGTAATTTTCGATTTTATTGGCTCTTAACACCTTTTTAGTGTAAACGTGAATGGTCATGAAAATACAATATATTTGTTTTTTTGTTTTTGTGGTGATTGGTTCATGGTGTTCGATTTTTGGAAACAAAAAATCAACAACGATTTATTATTGCTAAAATTCGTTGGAATGCCTAATGATGATGAATCGATCATTTTATTGCAGACATCAAATATTTTAAAACAATCACCAACTTGGAATTTAAGCCGAAATTCAATTTCTAGCCTATCGCCGATTTAGTGGATGATGGAATAATTAACACTGGTTTGTTTGGTGCTCAATTCATCGTCACCGTTTTGTTTCTTTTACACAAGATTGTGTAAATCATAGCAAAAATAGCGGTAGCCTAGTGTTTTTGTTGATGATTCGTCAATGTTCAGTATGTCAAGGTGAAATGAATGCTTTGTACAAAACAGCAGCAGGCAGTTCCCTATCACTTAAAATCCGTCAAATCAAACTATTGATGATCCAATAAATAATTATAAATGTAAATGCAAAGTTAAAACCAGACCAACAACAACGATGATAAAAAGATGAACGTAAATGATATTACGGTGGATGTTGATGTTTTTGTTTGTTTGTTTGTTAATCACTTGGTCGTGTAAGATGTTTTTTTTTGTTCAAGAAGAAATGATGTAAGGAGCACCAAAAGTGACTGATTAGCATTATGCAGTTGGGTTACTTACAACAATTAAGTGATTGTGGTGGAATCGCATCGATCTCTTCATTCAATTTTAACTAAAAAAATCTCACATGAAAAATTGTTCTGTGGTTACCAAACTAGATTTTGGTTGGTATAGTGTATAAACCCAGTTGCAACAGCAAAATAGTAAACGGTGCACGCATCCAAAATATCACTTTCGTTTATCGTGTTAGACAAATTAAAAGTGGTTCACTATGATGGTGGACTCATTAAAATATTACAAAACACCAGCATTTTACCGTTTAAAAAAACCCATTTTTTAATTTTTGATACTTCGGTCCATTTCTTGTCGTTTGAAAGATATAACAAATTGTCAATTTGGAAATTGGTATTGCTGATCATATTTGGCGTTGAATTTTTTCCCAAGCTGGGTAACGCGTATTCTTTGGGGTTTTTCCATATTGGTTTTTTGTATAGAAAAGCCAAACCATCATCATTCTTCATGAAATTCGCAACAAAGAGTTTATTACCAAAGCACGTAATAATTACATTACAATTTCTGTACACGGATGTTGATAATAGCAAGGTTACTGATTTATCATTTCCCTTTTTTTCGAATGTTCTTTCACCAGTTCGAGATATGAATATTATGTTCAACTTCTTCTTCTGAATAAAATGTGAACAAAAACAAATTAAGATAAAAGAAGCGTCAACAAATAAACGGCAAAAGAAGCCTCAGAAAAATAAAAGAGAAACAGCAACAACAACAGCCACAAAAGCCGACACAGAGTTAAAACAGTAAAAAAAAAATAAATAAATTATGGGTGGAATGCTAAGGCTGTGCCGTGCCGAGCCGTGCCGAGCTGTGCAGTCACATTTCAGCTGAAATGAAATGTTATATCCTCATTTGTGTAGAACTCGTGACTGTAATAAATAGCAAAAGACACAGAAAATGACAACGAAGACACTAGAAAATTGACAGCACACAGAAAAAAAAACCGGCTTCATCGTCAAAGCGTAGCATTTTAAAAACAATTTATTCACGCGCGCACACACATAAAACGTGTATTAACACTGAGTGTGAGTGAGTGTATCGGTATTACAACTGGAACGAATACATCAATGAAATGGTTGGAAAAAAAAGCGGATGCAAAGGCCCGAAACGAAAATGCATTTATACGCTTATCATGATGGGTGCAATGAGAATTGGCTTACATTACAACATACAGGAATTGCTGCAATCATCATCTACTTTTGAAGTGAAGCGTATTGCTTTTGCTGTATTTTGCACCATTCCATTTTGGTTTCGGTTTTGATAGTAGTTTCTCTCTCTCTCTCTCTCTCTCTCTCTCTCTCTCTCTCTCTCTCTCTCTCTCTCTCTCTCTCTCTCTCTCTCTCTCTCTCTCTCTCTTTTTCTACTTTGTTGTTGCATGATGAGAGCGTCTATGACGTCATCATGATTTACTCATCCCAGTCATGTGACTTCTTTCACGAATAACAACCTCTCCACGTCTCCACTTAAATACCGATTTTATAACGAATCGCATATAATCGACCCGTGTTCGATCATTACTTTGTTTTATACTCAATGCCAAATAATGCTATAAGCTTTGCTACTTTAAAACAAAAAATCAAATTGAAGGAATAAAATTAACGAAAAAAAAACGTGCAAAATTTGCGATTGAGTTTTTTGAGTGTGTGATTCGAACCAATTTTCTGGATATTTCTACTCTTGATCTCATTTGACTCGATGATCGGGGCTAATATTATAAAAAAATCGATCAATCTTGGCCCAGACTAAACAACAGTTTGATCTGCGAATTAATTCAAACAAAAATAACATCAACACATTTATTTGAGTTTATTTATGATACATGGAATCATAAATTATTGGAATAAATATAAATATTATTGGCCGTTCATAAATCATGTAATGGAATCTTTAAGAATTGGTTAAGCCGATTTGCCAATTTGCCCGGCCAAATAAATAAGTTCATCGATCCGGATGTCAAATAAAGCATTTATTATTTATTCTTAGCAACAATGTTTGTCTAACCGCTTTTTTTACATCGACCTTTTATGGCTTTGCATATTTCACATGTGATATCTGTTTGGTCCTTGTTTTCCTATTGTCACACAAATGGGCCTTTTCACCGTACGATGAAACGCGCTTATCTGTGCGCAAATCAATTTTTTAGGTTGGTTAAAACCCAAATTTTATGAGCCACAATATTAGAAATGTGACCGTTTCTAAAACTGCAGTTTGATGTTTCAGAAATTGACCACTCGTAAAATGTTGAAAGCATTTAACGATGGCCTTTGAGGCTATTATCAAAAATATTAAATTTTGTGTTTTACTAATGAATTTAAATTTGAACAGATAAAACAAAATTCACTGCTTCGAACTGAATAATTCTCCCAAAAAAAAGGAGAGACCTTACCGCTCAATGAGTGCCACTCATCGTAAAATATAGCGATTATACTTGATCTTTTATTTAAAATCAATAAAAAAGTTGAAAGTTGCTATAAAATCAGACAATGCTCTTAAAATCTATCGATTTTGATATGAAAATTTCTGAATGTTTTCCGAGAAGAGCCTTGATAAATGGCTCATTTGCCCAGATTTGGTGTGAAACATGTGTACAATTTCACCGGTTGGAGAATCTTCAGCATCTATTGAAAGAGAAATCGAATGAGAATTCATTCAATCACATGAATTGTGTGTCGAATTTCAATCCATTGTTCGAAATGCTTAAGACACATTTTTTCTTGTTTGTGTCAATTGATGTGGGAAGTCATAATTATTTTGTATCATTTGTGTTACAATACCCGTACATATTGTATCTGCACCCACAATATGCTGATGAAGTGCGAAAGCAAGACAATAAACTAAATGCTTCGATGATTTCAATGGTTTTACACTTCGTGATTGCATAAGCAATTAGTGACACTTAATATTTGGCTTCTTAATTGCATGACATCAAAAACCAACAGATGATGTTTTGTTTTTCTCTTTTCATCATCTGCTGGCTTTGAGTTCAGGTTTTTTTTTTCTTCTTCTTGTACTGATGAAACCAAACAAATGAAATATGAAATTGATATTTTCTGTACACAATTTTGGGTCGTTTCCACCGAAGAGATGGATGGAAACATTTGCTACCATGAAAAAAAAATCTTTTATTTCTACTTAATTAATTTGCTACAGTTCAGTTCGCTTAATCAGTGACCGCATCTGAAGACAATCGTAAGGTGAACCGAAACGTGAGCTACAATCAGGTGCAACGAATCAACTTTTGTGATGAAATTGATTACATCGTAGCAACTGTGTGTTATTTCACTCTTTCACTCTAATTCGATTTTTTTTTTTGGGTCGTCAGTTTTATTCACTTTCAATGCATCATCTTGCCCCATAAATATTCAAATGCAAATATTTGATTTGAGAGATTTAGCATTGTTATATCAAAATTTATTTTGAGATAGAGAAAAAAAAACAGTTTATATTTTTAGACACATTTTCAATGAACTCTTACTATTCAATGCGATGTCACGACGTCACCGATGGACATTTCAAAAAGGATTTTCTAATTTTAACCATCGAACAAAAAAAAACTCTCTTTTTTCTAATCATTCTTTCACATCTTTGGCGTGCCACTGTGCAGGTATTAATAAGGTTGGTCAATATTTCGTAAGCGATTTTAATTAGATTTACAGTGACGAAATGATACGGACTAAACGATTGCATGACTTTTGATGACCGGTTAAAGTTCTCGTGTTTGGAATACTAGAGATGGCAATGAGTGCTCTCATGAAGACTCAAATGTTGCAATCATCAATTTATGAGTAATTTTTTTTTGTTCAGTCCATCATGACAAAAAAAAAGGTTTTAAAGAATATTGTGAAAAATATTTGATTTATGTTAATATTTAAAACAAAAAATTTTATCACGCGAAAAAAATACGTGTGTAAATGTCAAATTAAAACTTTCGATGACATGGGTACACCTATGCGATGTTTGTAATTTTTCCGTCTATTAAACAACACTAAACTGGGTAAAATTAAATATTTGCCAGATGATCGGTAATAGAAAGATTATTCGATTTCACAAGAATTTATCTATATTTCATCAGCCAAACTTGATTTATTTTAACATAATTAGAGCAAAAATCTGGTTAATCGCTGATCATTTTTGTATAAAATCTTATTAAAATTCGTCGGCATTCCAGGAAGGCGACAATTTTTAAAAACATGCTCAATGATTAATGGTATGTGTTTTTAACAGATTACTCAGGAAAACCAAATATTGAAAAAGGAGCGGCATTAAATGAATGGTATTTTTTTGCATTTTAATAAGCTTATTGAAAAGGTAAAGTAGTTTGATAATAATGATAACATGACATCGATTAAATCGATCAGTTTTGAAGTTCAACTTGTTCGATAAAATCAATATCGAATATGGCAATTTTTGTTTTGTTGCTGCCAAAAACAACAGCTTCAAGAATTTGAAGACCATGACAAAAGTAAAGCAAAAAAAACCAACACTCATAAAGTTGAACCGAGAAAAATTCGTTGGTTTGGAAAACGAGTTTGTGATTTCGATGGTATTCGCGCGCACATTTTTCATCGCGTCGCATACTTGGTGCCAACACAAACCAACATATCACACGGTAAAACATGCGATTCACAGCGTTCCAACGTCGTTTGTAGCCAGCCAAACGCTTTGTTTCGTTTTCATTTTCAATAAACAAGTCAACAGTGTCTTTTAATTTCATTTGCATTTTCTATAAATAACAAGATACGCATACAGACAACGCCAAGCAAAAGTGGGCAAGCAACACATAAATGAAATAAAAATGCGAATGTGAAACAAAACACACGCAGTTCACATTCATCGAAGTAACACATGTTGGCGTGTGTGTGTGTGTGCGTTTGTCTGTATTTTTTTCTCTCGAGTCCGTCTTGAAAAAGACTTGTGAAGCGGCGAACCGCTTTTTCTGTTCCGTATGTGGTTTAGTGTGTTGTGTTTGTTTTTGAGCATATTTGGTCGATGCGCCTGGTGGTTATGTGTCAGTGATGCGGTGTATGGCCCATACTTGATATCGGTTACGGCTGAAACGGTTGAAACCGATGCTCTTTTCGCATTCATACTGTGATTTGGTTCGAACCAGCCAGTTCGCTCTGACGAGTGTATGAATTCGAGTTTGATTCGGTCAGTGAATAGAGAGCATCATCGGTGATGGGGGATACCGTATGTATTGGTGTATGATTCTGTTCACACATCACACAAGCGAACCGCAAACGACAAACGACCAACTCGAGCATACTCTGCACACATATCTCGTCTCATAAGACGGCCACATTTATGCATATTATGAAGCAGCAAAAAAAAACTTTCTCTCTTTTTTCCACCGAAAGAAAAGCAAAACGAAGCGGTGCGTTGTGTACGCTAGCATGCGTAAGGTGATCGGTATGGATGGGGCTTTAGTTAGTATAGATTCGGTGTATGAGCTGCACAGCACGTCAGTCAGTTAAAATACCTTAAACGAAGTGGATTCGTTTTAGTTTTTGAATGTAATTGGCTCGTGTTGCAGAGACGTTTTGCAAACGAGTTAAAACGTGAGACTTTGAGAGTGAGTTTCAAAGTGTCCCGACTGCGATCACAAGTGGAATTCGGTTAGTTGCAATAACTCTGTCCCTCTTTTGCTCAACTGTGTGTGGTTGTTACATTTCTTTCGTTCAGTGTTTCACCATCTAAACGGCTTTCAATTCGTTTCAATCTGTCGATGGTTTTTTTGTTGTTGTTGTTAATAAATATCATTTATTCATTCATTTAAATAATTTTTATTGAGCGTTTAACGCTGTGAGTGTATTTTTGAGCTTTTTGCTTGTTAGTTATTAAAGAAATGCAAAATTATTAAAATCCAATTTTAAAAATCAATCAAGTGCTGTGATTATGGAGGCAATAAAAAAGGATTTGATAGAAAATTTTTAATGTTTTTTGTTATTGTTGTTGTTGTGATCGCATTTCAATGAATGTAACTCTTCGTATCAGTTTCACTTTGATGTCAATGCTCGTTAGCATCATTTAATTGATTTGGTTATTAAATTAGCTGAACCATTTCTGCTGTAATAATGTAATGACACCTTAGACACACAGTAATGATTTATTTATGTGGTTGCCGTTGTTCCAAGATTATCGCATTGAAATAGTGAATTTGGTAAAAGTGAAACCAAGCGCATAGAAATGGAGAGTAGTTTAAAATGAAGAAACAACGAAAATAAACGAATTCATGAAACATAATTACAAACGCTCACATATGAACCCACAATATACCGTTGTGACTTCTTTCTGCTTGGTTCGTTTTTCTCCGCTGAGTGCTGCTCTCTTCACCTTTTTTTTTTTAAATTAACTACCGCAGTTTTGCGGCCAGTGCCTGGCATCATTGCAATTTTTCTTTTCAATGCTTTGAAAATTGCCCGGTTATTCTGTTCTCGCTCATAAAATGAGCAATTTTTCTCGTTTTCTGATTTGACTCGTTGAAAGTACGCTGTGAATCAGCCGCCTACTTCACAGTGTTGGATGCGTGTGCTGTTTGAATCACTGTAATAAAACAAAAATAACAACACTCCAAGTGTTTCCAATTGCAGTTAATTATCAAATATTAGCCATACAACTGAATTCGAATTGAAATAAAGGTTAAGATGCAAGGTAGTTGCTACGTTTCTCCGCGTGCCGCACATTCCCTCCAAATAAACACAATCATCGAACACACTATCGCAATTTTTCGCTAAATTTAAACAATATTTCCATTGATTGGTGTATTGGAGCAATGAATTATGGTTATTTTTATTGTGCAAAATGAATTGGAACAATCAAACAAATGCATACAAATCGCCCGAAAACGCAAGAAACGGACCAAAAAGTGAAGACAACCCAATAAAAGAAAATCGTAAAAATTGTAAACGATCGCGTGAAAACGCATGAGAAAGAGAGAAACAAAATGTGAAGGCGTTCGGCAGTAGTTCAATGTGTTTATGTGTAATTGCCAATACTAGGCTACTTTTATTCGGTCTTATTGCCACTTCTACCATTAAGCATTCGCTTAATTACACTGTTTTTTTTTTCAACGATTCGTATGCGGAACCAGGTAGCACTAGTTGCAGTAGTAAAACATCCGATAATATATATATATTTTTGGAGAAGTGAAAAACGACCAAACAAGTACAACAACGACTCTTTTTTTTCTCTCGATCATCGTGATTTATTTTTTACGTAAAGAGAAATGCTTGGATGTTCGCGGTTCAAGAGAAAAACCGACCAAAATTAATGGTCTGTTTATTAATATTCCACTTTTTTTTTGGTTGTTGTTGGTGGTTATCACTAGTGTTTCCATATTCTGGCAATTTATTTTCAAAGGCCTATCATCGTTATATATATGTTCGCAAATAAATAAATAAATAGTCAATTTTGGGTGAAATTAATTTGAAATAATTTGTTTTCTCTTTTTTTCTCTCAAATTCTCATCATTCATTAGGATTTTCCATGGTGGAAGCACACATTGGATCCCATTGATCACCGAACACAAACGGAATTCCAAGAAAAAAATTGATTTTTATGTTAAACACACACTTTATATGGATATTATAACACAGTGAGAGTGTAAATTTTTTTTTGTCGCGGGTGTTGGTGAAATCTGAAGAATTTCCAATAAAAAAAAGAACGAGAGAAAAAAATAGTGGTAGACAAACTCGATGAGTGTTTAAAAAGTGTAGAGATTTTTTTTTGTCATACATTTTTTTTTCTTCTTATTATTCCAATTTTGTAAAATTATATGTGAATCATCTTCCTAAAACGATATCGTAAAGACAACCAATTAATAATGGCACTCAAACTGATATCATTTGCAATTTGGTGAGTGTTTTAGTTAGTAAATAAGAGTTTAAAATAAATGATCATGCAATTGATACAACAGATAGAGATAGTTTTTTTTAAAAATGTTTCGTTAACTGGATACGAAAAATCCACTTGCATTTATGTAATTCAGTGAAAATGCACTGCGAAAGGAATCACCGCCAATCGAAAGATATCGAAATGTGAATGGATTGTTTTTAATTAAAGCATTCGAATAATGCGCGTAACCATGCACACATGTCGAGTATTCGTGACGCACATTTTCCACACACACACACACAATATACCCATGCTGAAACGGAGCCAAAGCAAACCACATTCAAAATGTGCGGAGAATCAGCAAAAAAAAAAAAGTAAAAGGATTTCGGATTGTGTATCGATTGTTCGAACCGACATCATAACATTTGGTTGAAATGTTACGTCGACACATTTTGCTTTGGCATCGCTCTATTCATCGTTTTTATGTGCGGTTGCCAGTGTGGCCGGGCATCAGCATTCCCCATTTCGCTTGACATCACTATTTCGAGATCAAGTTTACGGCATAATTTTGGTATAAAATTTCAACGTGGTTTCGACAATTTCTTGAATTTTGATGAATATCAAACCATTTGATGCAACCAACATTAACCTCATTCGATCGATATCAGCATCGTGTTTTTGTTTGTCACAAAGAAAATGACATCACAATGTTTAATGAATTTAACGTTGATAAAAAACAAAAATTGTGTTATTTATGTCGAATAGATAAAAAAAAGGCGATACTGCCCCAAATAAATTGAACACCTCTTCAAAGCGCAATACATCTCGTTGTTTCGACTGTTGGCGATCGCATTTTAATCGGCTCGGATTAGAAAATCACCTTCAAACTTGTTCAGCGATTATCATTAGTAGCATTTTAGTTTAAATCGATCTTCATAGAATTCTCATTTAGTATTGAGCTATTAAATTCATCAATATCGGGGGCCCATCCCTTCTTTCTGATCGCATTTGCATAATCGCCACAGTGATCGCAAGTGGTCAAACTTCTCAACGAAACAAATTCAAGATTTTTTTTTCAAATGGCTGTTTTGACTTTATTCAAATGATAATCGAGAAGCACGTGTTATTTGGCTTTTTTTCAAGTAGAAAATATTTGTCAGTACAAAAATAAAGAATCTAGTTTCATTGAGACACTGCATTACCATTAACAAAACTGAAAATTGAATTTGAATTTTTACAAAAATCACATAGTAATGACACCAATAGTTAGCATGAATCGGTGTAGTGCTCGATTGAGGCAAATGAACAAAATCGACGATGGCAAAAAGAAGTGCTCACAAACGATTCATTAACGGATTTTATTTTTTTAATAAAATGCCGATCGGCGCTGAAAACGAGGCATGCCGAAATCAATTTATATATATGATGAACTCAACGAACTTTTGCACTTTGCACAAAATGCCATTCAAATGATTTGTGCAATCGAAATGCTCGTGATTGGGATAAAGATTTATTTATTTATTCGTATTCATTAAAATAACGAGGTGCATTTTATGTTGTTGTTTTTTTTTAAATATAAAGACTTTGCTGTTTTGCGCTTCATATCTTCATCTTTGCTTCGTTTGCTCTCCCATCGAAAAATTATCAGTTCAAATGAAAAAAAAAGCGAGAGTTGATTTGTAATGCGAATGTAGAACGTAAATTGTTTAAGTGGCTGACGCCTGCGGCACTCATTGAATCTTATTGACTATTTGGAAACGATCGTGCATATTTTAAGCACACTTTACACTATAAAATCTACAGAATGCGCACAAAAATCGTGGTATTTCATTTGCTTCTTTCCTCCAACATACAAACATATTTTGAGAGGTTTTGCAGCATTAAGCATTTGCGTTGTGAGTAAAAGCAGAGAAAATTCGAAAACAAGATTGAAATGCCGCAAACGAAGTATCACTTGAGCTCCATATAATTGACATGGGTGATCGGGATACAAACATATTTACGTTTCGATCAGTGCAATGCCATCTTATCACCGCATCGTCTTCTCTCACAAATACTCTACCGCGTGAATGGTGAGCGCGTGCGCATGCCGAAAAAAAATCGTGTTTATACGGATTTTGAGAAAGTGGCACAAATTATATTTATTGATATGTTGTGATATTTTTCGTTGTTGGTTCACGTTTTTGCAGTCCATACTTATCGATAATACATAGTGCTGGCTGCGCGTCGCGGTTCGTCATCTATATGTCGCCGTTGTCGTCGTCTTCACTGCATCATCACATAAGCTACAAATTTGCTTTTCACTCGTCGTTTCTACACTAAAACCATTTTCAAAATAAAAACGACTTTGTTTATTTCAAACGGAATACGATTTTGAAGTTGTTTGTGTTCCTTTTTCGCTGTAATTTTTCAACGTATTTGTTCCTTTGTAGTTGTACAGCCTTAACATTTTTCTGCTGACAAGCTCTTTGTTGCTATATGAATGGCTGAATATGATTGTATTGTGATATAAACAAAAAACAACAAGTGACGATCGTGATTTTGCATGATTCCACTAAAATCGTGAGCTTGATTTGATGCGGCTGTGAGAAGTCTTAACAAATTGCATCTTCTTCCGATTGCTCATTTATTTTTCAACGGAATCTGTGTTTCTTATTTTTGTTTTCTTGCTCAGTTTCATTAATTCCACGAAAATACTCATCATCATTTTATTGAATTGATAAAATTGTAGAAGAATTCAAAATATTTTTGTTTTGAGCGTGAATGTTTTTTTTTCTCATATCTCGTTGCACAATTGACGCTTTTTTCTAATTGGAATTTGATCGAGGCAAAAAGAAAGCCGTAATTTGTACGCCTTTTGACGGCATTTTGATTACATACAAATAAATATTGCGGTTTTCACCAAATTATTGCAATTTGTTTACGATTTCCTTATTTAGGCCCGTCGTTGATTTCTTGTTTTTTAATCAATTTATCAATAAGCACATGGGTCAAAAGTTTGTGTGCACATTGCATAGACTGCACATTGAACAACAGGCAGACAGGTTTCTCTTGGCCGATTGCTTCATTCGCTGTCAATGGTTGAGCTGTTGATGTGCATTCACAGCAAGTACAGCAATATTGACGGAAGAAATTCCCAATTGAAAAGAAAGAGAATCAAGCAAAAGAGAGAAAGAGAAAAAGAGAAATAGATAGAAAATGATCAAAGAAAACTCGCTTACAAAATATATGTAAATGCATGGCATTTTTTCACATCGTAACGTTAACGTTCCACAAGGTCGTTTTGCTTTATAAGAGGTTGACATGGAATCGACAAAAAAAAGTGTTGATCACTTCTTGGCAACCAACAGCACAAACAACAACACGAAGCAGCAAATCCCTTCACCTATTGCTTTTTTTTATTTATTTGGAACATCAGTCCATTTATTTCGCTATTCAAATGAAGCGATTGAAAAAGATGAAACACAATTTTAGAAGAAGGAAACAACTTTAATGAAAATGCTTGAAAAAACACCCGCTTGTTAAACAAAAATAAAGCACAACGGGCACAATGAATTTAGCATGGCGGAAACGTTTTCTTACAAATGTTCAAATGACGACACTAGCGCCATGTAACGTTGCTTTTGATTTCTATAGAAAAAATTTAGTTCAAGAGTACACCGCTTTTCACGTCTCTACGATGGAATTTAGTTTGAAGTGACAATTGTTTTGAATTAGCAGATTTTAGCTCAGAACCAGAATACCATGTGTTTAGCTGATTTCTTGTGCAAATCTAATTCTCACATAAAACAATTTGATGATTTATCTAGCAAATCTTTTGAATCTCAGGCCAAAACATAGGTTGTTCGGTGGCAACAAAAACGGAATTAAATTAGAAAAAAAGTTAACATTCAGATTTGTCATCAATATAGTCACTGAGTGCGCACTCTAAATATCTGTTTCAATAGTTCATGAAATGAACTGAAAATGTAGCTCAGCAGAATTTCAATTTACTTTCCAAACCACAGCGCTCTGAGCATGTCGCAAGACTTTCTTTATAGGTGTTACAACGCTTTTATATTGGCTTGTCATCGTTTGTGGTACGATTTTTCTTGCCTCTTTCTATTCCGCCGCTTCTTTACGCCGATTGCGTAACGTTGCCATCGCGCATCGAGTAGCAAAAAAAGCACGTAAATCTATTTTATTAGATCCGATTGTGTTCATGTGAAAATGGCAAGTGACTACGAGAGAGTTGCGCATACAGACAAAGTGTATGCTGCGTGCCGTTTGCAGAGTATGCATCGTGCGCCTTGTGCAAATGTGTATGTTTGCTCGCAATGCTGCGCGTTACGATGATGTGCAATTATTATTTTTCGAGAGACAATAATAGCTCGTCTTCTATGATGATTTAATACTATTGGCTGGGTCTTGCTCTGACTTGTTGTTGCACCTCACCGTGGCTGTAACTGTAACTGTAATCGCATCACGTGATTAACCTATACAATGCAATTGAGTAGCTGTGGTTGAAAATATACTCGAACACAAACAGAGAGACACACACAAACACAACTAGACTACCATAAACACTAAAAAATACAATTGCTTTAGCCTATTTTTCGATGCACATCACTTAAGATTTAGATAACACCATAAACTATATAATAATGGAAGTATTTTGTTTACCGTTTAATTAAATAGCTGGGCGATTACGTTTTCATCTTCGTTCAAGCCTCATTCCTAGTTAATTCATCGTGTGATTGCTATGCTCGGTCGTTCAGTTCAGTTTTAGGCTTAGGCTCGAACCAAAAAGTAAAACAGCTGAGCTGATGTGTGTGTCGCGGTTTCGTGCAACTGCATAAAATGTGTTTTTCATTTTTGCTTTGCGAGTTTGGCCTGTATTCGGTATTTAAAATCTATAGAGCGAATCAATACACTGGTTTCATTTGTCGAGTGCAAAACCATCTGCGCGACCAATCATTGCATGACAGCATTTATGTTACGTCGTCTTTAGTTTTGTTTTTTTTTTCGTCATTTCCATTTCCAAACGTTTTTCCATCGCCATTTGAAGTGTCTTTGTTTTCGGCACTAGGAAGAATTCCAGTTTCAAGCACTTGCATCGCATCGTCGCGGATTTTCTTCTATTGCATGAACTTCGATGTGATTTTTTTTTTTACATGAAGTGACTGGTTGGTTGCTTGGTTGGTGTTATTTAATCATCTGTCTGTGGAGTTTTATTTTTCATTTTATTTTCTTCTTCTCTCACATCGTCTTCGTCTTCTTCCGTTTGTCATGCATGCACGCGCTCATATGCGTTTCGTATGAGCAACAACAACAAAAAAAAACTTTTACTTTTCAATGCACTCTTGTATCAGATACCTAATAACATTATAACAGATATGGTGGGCTCTCCATTCAACTTACTCGCTTCTGCGATTCTCTGCACAAATTGAGAAAAAAAACAGCCGCTTAAAAAGCATATTTCTTCGTTGTCACTGATCTACATTTCATTGGGTGCGAGTGAAAAAAAAACACAACACAGCAACAAATTTTATTCGAATAAGAAACACACAAGAGTTAAGATTTTATTTTCCTTTTATTCACAAATTTTGCACTTGTTAGAGTTTTACTCAGATGTACATTTCGGAAACAATGCTTCCATCATCAGTGAGTTTTCGAAACAAACTAAAATTGACATTACAAATTTAATGGCATTTAAATCATGGCTATTGTGATTTTTTAAGAGAAATTGAAATGAGTATGTGATTTAAAAAGCAAAGGTATTCTGATTTTATATTAATGATGAAAAGAAATGTAATTTGAAAATGTAAGTATACTAAATATTAAATCTATTAAAAATTGCGTCTTGAATTGGGCCATTATTTTCGTTTAATAAATTATTTTTATATTTGTTTATGTAAAACGACTCATAGGCATCGAGTTCATAGCCACGATTAACCCTGTGTAACAAATTTAGACATGATAAATCAATTTCATGCCCAGTTTCCATAACATGTTTGGCGACGCTGGATTTATCCACTTGGTTTTTGATGACACAGCTCTGATGTTCTTTGAAACGTTGTTGAATTGATCGTCTGGTTTGGCCGATGTATTCCTTGGGACATTCTTTGCATTTGATGGTGTATATGCCTGACATTTGATTTTGTTTGACCTTGTCTTTGGAGCCGCCTATCAAGGTTTTGAGTTTTATTTCGCTGCATTGACTCATTCGGATGTTTTGTCTTGCCAAAATTGGTTTCAATTTTTCATTCAAAGATGGATAAAAACTGAACCTGGCCCACCCATTTTCCTCCTCATTCTCTTCACCAATAAGGCTTAGTGTGGTGTGATTTCTAAGCTCTTTCTTACGTTGATGGGCTACTATCAATTCATCAATTAGTTGTTCTGTATACCCATTGATGCTTGCAAGATCTTTGATTTTTGATAGCTCATTACATAGTCTCTGTTCAGTCATTGGAATGTTCAAAGCCCTGTGTATCATTGAATGAAAACTTGCTACCTTGTGTTTAAACGGATGGAATGAGTCTGATGTTATGTAGCGTCCGGTGTTGGTAGGCTTGCGAAAGATGTCAAATTCAAAATTTGTTCCATTTCGAATGACAGTCAAATCTAGAAAATTCAGTTTGCCATCCCGCTCCTCTTCATAGGTGAACTTTATTGTTGGATATTTGGTGTTATTCAGTCGGTTCATAATACTTCTGAGTTGGTGTTTTTTAATAACTGCCCAAACATCGTCGACATATCTATACCATACACGTGGAAAAATTCCCCCCGCTTTGAGTGTTGTTTCAAAAAATGACATAAACAGATTTGCCAAAAATGGACTCAATGCTGATCCCATGCTGCAACCGAAGTTTTGCCGATAATATTTGCCATTGAATTGAAACCAATTCTCTTCCATGCATATTTTGGTTAAGTTGACAAGTTCATTCACTTTTCTCCCATCAATGTTGTTATCTTCGAGCCATTTACGGAGTATTTGCAATGTGACATCAATTGGAACATTCGGATATAGTGATTCCACGTCGAAAGAAACCTGAATTTCGGTATCATCCACTTTGGTGTTCCCTACCCTGTCAACGAATTCCAGTGAATTTTTAACCGATGCCGATTCAAAACCAATTTTCATTGCTTTGAATTTCCCCAGAAGCCAACGAGCCAGCTTTTCATTCGGTGAGTTGATGTTCGGAGTAATTGGGCGCACTTTTCGTCCCGGCTTGTGCAATTTGCGCTGAGTGTACATACGCGCGAGTAAAACTCTAACAAGTGCAAAATTTGTGAATAAAAGGAAAATAAAATCTTATTTAAATCTGCACGTAATTCTCTGTGAAAATTACACAAGAGTTGTGTTGAATTTTCCCTAAAAGCATCGGCAAAGAAAAGTTTAACTTGAAACAGTTTTGCGATCGGGCCGTATCAAGAGGTGAAGTTATATGCATACAATGAGCAATATATAACACTTGAGTAGAACCTTACTTTATGCCATCAATCACGTTCACGGTGTGTTTATGTGTAGCCAGCAAAACATGATCGTAAACGAACGGGTGAAAAACTAAAACCATTAGTATTGGATACAGGTTCATTTGCCTACAGTCGGTTTTTGTAGCATTGCACCAAGTAGTGGAAAAATGCTGGTTCCCTTACAATAGATTTGCATTCATTGATAAAAAAATTATTACGAAACTTGTGGTGTGCGCATATTTTGTTTTTTTTTGGGGGGGGGCTTTAAATGTTCTTAATCTGTAGCAAACTGGTTGCTGTATAATTGAACAGTTTGAATGCAGAGCAAATGCTTGTGAAAATAAATATCGTGCCATTGCTTTCGTAATGCAGGATGAACATAAAAAAAGGTGATTGTTTTTACACGTAAAATATTGAAGAAAATGAGGTAGATACAAATTACTTTGTATTGATCGTACAAAATGGGATCGAATAATAGGGTTCCGTGTGAAGTCATTATTCTTGAGTTTTGATGTTCGAGTCGAATTGCTCAATTTTGTATTTACCATCCGATGATTTTCAGTGTGGAATTTAAATTGTGACGACATAAATAGGCGATTAAGTCATTTATACGTCGAGGCTGTTCGCACTAAAGGAAGCTGGGATGAGTGATGTAACATGTCATGTACAAAGCATGAACGCTTTACTTTTAACGCTTTATGCTTTACATTGAATGGAATGACCTAATGAAATGATGAAACACCAAAATATTTAATTTGTTTTTCTTTAAATATGATGCGGCCCATTGTCAGCCATTGGGTGCACTTGACACTTTAGACTGAGGAAATGATTCGAATTACACAACATTGGAATCACGTCGGCATAGATTTTACCTGTTTCCTGATTCATTAATTACTGGGCCATTATTAACGAACCTATTCAAATGCACCAATGACACTAATCTACATAAAAATAAACAAAAATAGACTCTCCATTGGCTGTATAGTTGAGTGATATTCAGCGATTAGCACCCGATTATTTCTATGCATAGATAATCCATGGAATATCTACGATCAACGCATTGATCGATGATTTTTAGCTGTAAAAAATAACATCATGAACGCATATTGCGTGTAGCCGGTTTGAATATGTTTCGAAAAACAAAGCCTCATTTCGGATGTAAACACTTCATTAGATTGCACGAAACAATCATTTCGTATAATTTACTTTGAGTGCCCGAACGCTTGAACTACACAGCGATTAATTTCGACCGACCAACCGACCGACCGATAGTAATATCATTTATTTTTACGTGCAAACACGAAACGAGAATCACGTGCTCCAGAGAGTGTTGCGGTGCAATGCAAACGCCGCGTAAACATTTGCACATCAAAACAAAGCAAAAACCAGCACATCGAACAAAATCAAAACAGAGTTCTGCGTTAACACTATATTAATCATTGTTTGCGTATTTATTTTAAAAGAAAGTTGCTGATGAGCACATGCTCGTGCGAACGGTGTTGCTCGTCTGTTATTTGAATTGTTCATTTGCATTTGTCAACATGAGAATAGTTGTTAGTTCGTATCTGTCTCATCTGTATAATAATAATGAGCATTTTTCGGCTGTCTTACTCATTTCGACGTCTAAAAAAATCAAACGGATCAGTGAGAAGATGTTGAGAAACCAAACAAACATGTCAAATGTCTTGGTTATTCCCATTTATCACCCTAAAAAATGAGCGCACGATGAAAATTGACATATTCAACTGAATCATAATTATCACTAAATTTCGCTTTCATCTTTAACATTGGCTATGGATATATGGTGTCAAATAGATAATTGCTTTGAAAAAAAAAAAATGATTTAACTTTAAGTTATTAGCACCAAAATGATTGAATGCTTTCAACTGTGTTCCTGCAATCGTCGAGTGACTGGTATTGAGATTGCGATTGGATTCAAGTTAAAACAATCTCTCATCGAAAGTTTCCCTTCTAATGCATATCAGCGATGGGTATATCACGCACAAATTTTGAGTTGTTCCGATATTTTGGTTTCTTGCATACGTTAATTGGTGATAAATATCAGTGATGGACAACAACAAAAAAAACCGTCTGTATAAAATTGCGATTAATATTAATTGCTTCATGCTTCTATCAAAGTGGTTATCGTTGCTTAATCTTGAAAGGAGATTCCTCTGAATGTTGTTTTGCATATGGGACAAAGTGATTGAATAACTCTTTTTTTTGCAACAAGGAGGACATTTAGAATTTCGAGTGTCTTTGAAAACAAAACAAAAGTGTACAAAAAAACTCGCCATGATCAAAATACTTATGTTGAAAGTAGCACCTCAAATTAATCAAATCACTCTGACGTAGGTGATTTCCACATCCAATGTAGGTTTTTAACTAATTATTCGCTAATTGAATTACAAGTTCAAGGCAATGGGCTAAAGGCATTTGGCTATGGGCGCAAACACATTAAATAAGTGAATAAACAAGCAAAAGTAGCAAACATTCGCATACCATGATGTGCACGCATAAATTAATTTATCATTTTATCGGATGACGCAAACGGCTAGGCGATGTGGTTGGGCAATTAGGCCGTCACAAACACAATCTTGGCCACATTGTCATGTCAAAATATCATCAATAAAAAAACATTTGAATATATGAGGTGTTTAGATTCGCATTTTGTAAAACGACACCCATTTGGCACCATTTGGCATCATTATGTGATCTATGTCGTTTGTTTTGTTTTTTCTCTATACAATATTTTCAATACAGTATTTTTGTGCATTAAAAAAAAAAGTCAAAACAAAACGTGCATGGCAAAATTCATGCTTATTCGAAATCTTCACTATCATCTCTGTAGGCCTAAAAATATCAAAACCCCACAACAAAAATTCCACATATCAACATACCGATTATCATAATATTTGTCGCTATGGAATCATAATTTGATTGTATCAGTGATGTAATTTGAATAATTTCCATTTGTCTTGCGGCATAAAATATGTCTTGATTTAATTACATTTATAATTTGCGCTTACGAAACATGCGCCGATAGGCTCATCACTTTTTTACATTCAAAATTACCATTTTATTGAGGTGTTTGTGCTGTATACACATTCCACTGTCAAATCTATCACACCATTGATTAAATCAATGATAACATTCATTAAGTTTGAAATTTTCATTTCTCTTTTCATCACCTGTTTCATTGACTAGTTTTTTGTTGTTGTGAAAAAATAAATGACCAAGAAAAAAATATAACATATATTTGATGCTTTAATGACGTTCCATGCAAACCAAACGAAACTGCCTGTATTTGTTAGCGCGTTGGTAGTTCTGAAAGTATGCCATAAATAGAAACTAAATTTTGAAAGCCAGCATAAGTAATGAGTGTGTTGCAATTCATTGCTCTCAGTCAAATGGGTGTGCATCTTAGTGTGCATTGTGCACTCATTAGAATACCTTAACAAGAAATTTATAGCTTTGGCTATTTATGTAACTTTAACGATTTTAAAGATTATAGTCAGCATAAAGCATAACTTAAGAAGAATGAACAAATTCAGAAAATAAAAACGTATTCCATCAAATAAAAGTGTTGAAGAAAAGAAATGTGAACTGTCATAAAAACAAGAATGTATCGAATTTTGTTAGCTATGGATAAAACATCCATTCAGACCATAAAATAATGTCAAAATATGGACAAGTTTTGTAGAAACGTAAATATTTTTGTTGGAAATGTGAATGAAAAAAAAAACAAAAATCAAAATCGAATCGGAATAAAATCAGTCCATTTCAAATGTTTCTACTGTAATCATTATTTATGGTTGATATTTAGTGGGAAAAACAAACGTCATTTTTCGCATACTTTTAGGTTTTCAATCTATGTCGCATGCCACAATATCAATGGCTAATATTGAAATTGTGTGATAAAATTTACCGCCGCGTGTTTTTGTTGTTGTCGTTGTTGTTGCTCCGTGCAAACCATTCGCTACTTGCTGTTTGTTAATTGTAAGCGATTAAAATACAAAAAAATTGCTATTGCCTAATGAAGTATTTATAACGATCATAATTGTTATTATACGAAATCGAATGTGAGTATTTCGTCGTTGGTGCTGGTGTGTCTGCGTGATTTTTTCCTCTTCTCTATCTCTCATGTTCCCTTTCATTTCCATTGAATTACTTGTGTGCTTGTGTACCCTTTGCCGACTCACTCGCTCGCTTGCGTGCATACAAAAGCATTCCTTTCATATTGGGAACCGATGCGTATTCGGACGATGAAACAAAGCAGAGGTGTGAATTGATATTAAATGCGTTGATCAGTTTCGAATGCTCTACAAAACGACTAAATGAGCAATAACCATTGGATATATGGCGGTATAAGCCGACGAAAATGGCCACATGCCATGCGGCTACAGCACACCGTGTGAGTGTTTCTGTGTGACACAAATACGAGAGCTAAACTGAATTCAAAATGAGCTCAAAAGAAATGAAAAGTGAAATTCACCAAAATGTTGTTGAATGATCGTGCTTGGCCGTGCGAGCGCACGTTTGTCATGTGACTGTGGATTTCTTTCGTCTAATTTTTTGGATTTTTTTTTTTTAATTTGTTTACATTACGGATTCTTGTTCATTTATCAATGAGCATTAGGGTGGCATTTACTCGGATACTAGCCCAATGACAGGTCACCCTAACGAATATGCACAATAAGCGTAATGATTAAGCTTGACATTTCAGTAATTGTGATTTCATTTTAAATGCAATGATTGTAGGCATTAGCAGCCCGTTTCCATTTTGCAACGTTATCACAGTCATATGATGTTTGATCACATCACGTTGCCATCGTTTACAGTTATTGGTATTTATTATTGTATTCTTAGTGCGGATATTTCCTCATCAATTAGCGTGAATAATTCAGCGAGTGTTGACTTAGCCACAATTGACAATGAATTTTAAAAATTCGAAATCGAAGTACTTGTTATTTAGTGAAAAAGTAGCCACTTCTCATTGATTTGTACACGAAAGACTTGAGACAAACTGAACACTTGATACTTAACCATGAATGAATTTTGTGTGGATCTCATTTTGCACATGAGTTTTCATGTCAAGTTATTAGCAAAGCAAAGAGTCACTTTCCGACACACTCAAAATTATAATCAATTAGTTTTTGCGTGAGTGTGTTCGAAGTCATCATTGGTTCAGATTTGAGAGGCATAAAACATAACAGATTATGAGTTTAACTGTCAAAATGCAAGCTGTCTGACTCAAACCATTTGGTCATCGGCGGCATTTACAATCGTTTTACGAATAAAAAGTAATCTTTAACATTGGAAAGGTCGAATGTAATGCAAAAAAAAAACATTGAACATACTTTGAAATCAACAATAAATACCTGTTTTTAAAACATGAATGTTTGGCACACTGCGACTGATTCGAATTGTTTGAAACATATTACACGCATGAATGCTACTTTCTACAATAGCAAATCCTATTGAAAGTGTTGGCTGGGGAGATCGTGTGGCTCGTAAATGAAATTGTTGTTTTCAAGCATAAATTAAGACCACAAGGAATTCAACAACAACAATAAAAAACAATCTGTCAAATGTGATCGTGATTGAAAAAACGGATGTAAATGTAAAAATGGCTGTGTTAAAAGTGATCGAGTAGATCGATTCGGTATAGAGATTGCGTTTATTGGAATATTCATTGCTTGCAGCTGAGTCGTCAGCATCCAAATCAAACGAAACACATATTCGAAACCTCAAATTAGTTAAACGTGTAGATTTGTGTTGCTTTCGTGCGGTTTGTGCCAAAGTTGAGTTCATTGTTTTTCGTGTCGGTTCCAACAATGGAAATCCGTGGGCGCTAGCGTGGCTAATGTTCGATATCGCTTTTATTTTTAGAATAGACAAATGATCGAAAATGGAAAACACTTTCGATTTCTTCGTGAGATTTCATTCACACAACACAACACAACACCAAATCCACCCAGCAGCATTCAACAATCGATTGATACAATATAAAAATAGAACTATCACAAAAGTATTGGAACGACAATTTGTATTTCGATTGTGATGAAGTGAAGATTTCCCAGTAATTTAAACCCAACAACAAAAAATTACAATTGAGAAGTTGAAAAGAAACGATCGATCGGCCGATCTTAATCCAATTAATACGAGAACCAAAATAAAAATTGGCTGACTTACGCGATAATGTGAATGTGCAATCATGCTAATGCCTCGCTGTGGGAACCCATCCAATCAAATGTTGAAACCAAATATCCACAGTGAGCAACGTTTTTTTTCTTCTTTCATTTTCATCGAAATTCAAAGTCGATTAATTCGCTTGATCGCACATGCTCTAAACCAATTCGATTTACGCGTATGAAATCAAACGAATGGATCCAATGCAGACAGCCAGCGAACGCAACTGGTTTAAATGATTGCATACACAAACGATTAAAATAAATAAATCGTTTCAGCATTTTTTCAATCATTACTGTCAAAAATCCTAACAATTTCAACTGTTATTTTAGGCTGTGCCGCCGTGCTCGACTGAACTCACCTCGCAATCTCGTGTATTTTCTTCTGATTTTTGTCGTCACGGCGTCAACGTCATTGAAAGGCAACTAAAACAGGTTGTCTACTGTCGTTTGTCGTTGGCCGTGCTTGTTTTTTTGTGTGTCTTGTCTTCTGTGCAATCATATTAATACACACCTTGTTTGCGCATTCGATTCACTTTGGTTACGGGTTACTTTACTCATGGGCTCACTGTTTTACGTATTCCAACGCGTAGAAAAATGGAAAGTGCAAAACGAAAATCCAAAAATTGAGGAAAAGTGTCGCACAGACAACACAAAAATCGACCATACATTTTACATGAACTCAATGTGTTTAGTATTTCTTTCTTTTTTTTAAAATTCTGTCGAATGGATCACATTTCTTGTAAATAAACCACTTGAATTCAATTGCAATTGGTTTAATTGAAAATCATGTTTGATCACACCCATTGGCGAGACAGAACCTGAACACGTTTCAATTTCAATCATCATCGTTTTGCTTTGTTCTGTACGATGCACGTACAATTTTATGACCTATTACCACACTCTGTGTGGCATACTGTGGCTGCATTGCTTAGGTGCTTCTATGCTTCTATACTTTGACCAGCACAATCAATCGTATAGTGTGGAGATCGTTAAATTCAACAACCATATCAATCTAGACAAATGTTTGTTAATTGAAAATAAAAATAACTCTTCGCAAAATCCGTTGAAATGGCAAATACCAAGGTGTCGCTCGGTCAACGTGCAACGCATGAAAATGAAGAATGAACGCTTAAAAAAGAATCGCTTAAGTCAATCAATCTGTAAATTCACATTTGCAATTTGCATTTTCAACTGTCAAAAGGAATTTGTAACAGAATAAAAGACACTTCGAAGTTTTCGGCATGACTGTAAGATGTTCACGTTAAACATAAATACTGACGCATACATGACTGTTGCTTCGGCTTTGGATCCAGCATACTGATTTTAAATCTGCTGCACTTTTCAAGCGAAAAAAAAAGAGGAAAACCTTCAACAACAATCACTAAAGGTAGCAGCCGCTGTAATCATTTTGACATCGAATTGACAATAACATATAGTAAATGCTCTTTTTCTTTTACACGAAAAAGAAGCAAGCCAAGAAGACGAGAAACATCCACGGCACATACACACATCATCGTCACAAATGGGGAAAAAAATCAAACAAAACATTTATTGAAATTTCACGTCGTATTTAACATACAAACATTTAAATAAGCTCATTTATAATCCTAATGCGGTGTTGCAATGGAATTAGTGGATTTTGTATATATATTTTGTCGTGCGTTGTGTATTATGCATATCTATGCACTCATCGAACATATTCAGTTTGTTTGAAAAATAGATTGGCTGAGCAAAAAGAACGAAAAAGACACCTTTAAGTATGAGTTTCATCAAGAGACAACTATAAATCGAGTAAATGCATCACTTGATGTTTCTCATGCCAATTTTACTGCTTCGTATGTCGGTTTCGATTGTAAATGCGACCAAAAATGGTGTGATGGCATAAAAAAAAACCTGAAAAACCATACCACATGATGCGCACGGCATTCGTCCTTCAGCATTTGCAACTACTTGTTCGATGTGCACACGAATGAAGAATGCACTGCATGCCAACTTATCGATACGGATAATCGACAACAAGGTCAGACCTTTTGTACCATGTTTACCGTAATATGTTGCAACTCAATTCTTCTGTGTATCGAACAGACACGGCCGATACTAAAGCATATATCGATTATTTACGCCCAAACACACAGCACCAAAAAAAAAACAGACAATGTAAAATATTCATTTGTTGCGTCGCGTCTCGCGATTTTTTTTCCGCAACGAATTTAATTATTGGGTGGTTTCAATCGAAATTGAACGTTCGCTAAATCACTAAGTGGCTAATGACAAATTTTCGAATGGATCGACTCAAAATGAATGGTTTTGCTGAAAAGATTTTCACATGCTAATTTATCAACAGTCAATTACTACTTCGGTGAAACAATTAACTTGTCCACTAAACGCAACAATTAACGTGGCTTCTAGTTCGAATATGTCGAACTTATAAAGAAAAAAACTAGGTTAAACATCAAATGTTGTCATGCTCTCACACAAAATGAAAAGTGAAATTGAGAAGTTTTATCTGACGACAAAAAAAAAGAAATTTCTTCAATCTTGTGAAGATGACGCACCATCGGCGAAAATAAACCCACACGTTTTGAATATTTGTATCTGGGTACAAATATTAAGTGGCAATAAAATGCATGATATACTGCCACGAATTCAGAAATCAAATGCAATCGAAAACCAACGAAAAACTACAAAAAAAAACACACACACAAATCGAACAAGAAAATTTACGATTCCAAAAAGTAGAAGTATAATGCACGTGGAAAGTACAGCAAATGCACCAATTAAATAACGGAACGATTTAATTTTACGGATGCCGTTTTGGTGGCGATGCATAAAATAGCAGCAACAGCAACAATAAAAACAAAACAGAAGAGAAAAAAAATGGAGCCGATTTTGTTTTCGTTAAACGCGTCCGATTTGCATTTTATGTGGCGTGTTGCGATGCAGAAAAAGGTGAATCGAGTGAATAATCATATGCATAATGTTAAAAGTTGTTACTGCTCGGCCAACTTCTTCTTCTTCTTTTTTTCTTGTTGGTTGTTGTTTGTATTTCGTTGTCGTCGTCGTCGTCGTTGTTGTATTTCGATGCTTTCTGCTGGTGGCCAAAGTGTTCGGTCGAACACTTAACGTAAGCAATATCGATAAAACTACATATGTTTTGATGAAATAGTGAAAGTCATGATTTTTTTTTAAATTTCAAAGTCTTTTTTGCTTCACTTCTTCATCGTGGGTCGAGTTGCATGTTTGTTGTTAGTGGATCGTTTTAAAGTTGTGTGTTTTACTTGTTTGTTTTCATTTTTATTTGGTTTCTACGTATTTTTCTTCAACGTTGCTCATTTAATTAGGAAGGAAATACCAGACAAATTGTAATAACAATAAACTGTTGCAATGAAAACGAAATAGGAAAAGATGATGCACAAAATGCACACCTTCAACGAAATAAACGCTCGAACAAATCGTAAAACGCATGATCGATATTGTGTAGTTTTTATACCGAGACCGGTATTGGAACTGCCACAATTGTTGCAATCCATTGCATGCCATCGTTTATGTAAACAATATGCTATATATGTATAAATGTATATGTTCTTTCAATCAACTTATTAATCCAATAACCGATACTATTAGCTCATTTCTTTGCCCAATTTTTTCAATACGTTCATTATTATTTTGTGAGTTGTGACGTGCACGTAATAAATGTGCCCATGAGTTTAAGAAGCGTGATTTTCTGACATTCGTCGACGTCACTTTCAATGAACGAATGAACGGCTATTGGCCATTAATAGAGAGAAAGACGACATGGTTACATATTTAAGTGATGGATCCAATTGAAATTGCTATTAAGGTTTTCTACAACAAAATCGTCATTCAATGAGATGAGTTTAAAATATGAAAGTGCCACAATTCATACACACACACACACACACAAAAAAAACACCAATTCATTTGCAATTCATGATTAACTACTGCAAATTGTGAGCGCGCACCACATCTCTTCTGCGTTGTTCGCACACATGGTGTGTCGCACACCGTTAAGTACATGAATAATCAAGTGCTCGATGGTCAAAATTGGTTGTACTAATATTTGAATAACACTTTGAAAAGCCTTTCAAACATTGTGCGTATCTTTTTATTTTTGTTATTCACTTGAACGTGAACTTGACAGAACATCCATTATCTGAAAATTCAATTCGGATTTGTTATTTCGACAACGCCGCGCAGTGATTTTAATTGTCTTCTCTTCCTCTTGATATGCCGTGCGGCGATCAGTGACCGAAGGCGATTTGTGCATGAGGTTTTTTTAAACCATCTTCTTTAATTCGACGTCTTATTTTGTTGTTTTAATATAAATGAAACCATAAGTGACCGTTTATATTCTCTCTATGTGGCAATGTTTCATAAATATTTCGACAAACACCACGGAGATAGCGGACCAAGCCCGCGGCCAAAATTGATGAATTTGTATGATTAGATCGCATAATAACCTGAGGTTGTTGTTCTCTTCATTGAGAAATTCATTCATTTCCATTTTACTTGCCGGATGAATATCAAATGAGAAATGACTCCAAATTATATCCCAAGCGATCCATTTTGCACCACATCAAACTAACATTTTTACACGAAAAAATGTGAAAAAAAACTAAGAATTTGCGATCATAATCTCGTGCGCGGTGGAATACAATGTGTGATGTATGAAAGCACATCGTAAAAATGTCACGTCGATCAAAAAAAAAATGCGAGTCACACCGGGCTTTTGTCGGTATTTGTTTTATCTATGGTCAATGCATTCAAAATGTTGAGCGTCATTTTTGTTTTGAAGACTTATTTCCAATCTCAAGGCGTATATGCTCAAGGCGTTAACAATATAATCTTTAATCCATGTTTTCTTGGGGTTTTTTTTCCCGGTGAGTTTTACAGATGAAATGTTTAGAAGAATAGATATATCAAAGTGATTGTTGCATGTATCACGATAACAAAATACAAGCTCAAATCATTTGAATCATTTGAATCATCATAAAAATTGTGTGATGTCAATCAACGATTGGCAAAGGAGAATGGCGCTAAATTGGCTTGAATGGTTCGTGTTTGTTGCATACATTTTCAAGATCATTTTTGAATATGAAATTGATTTCTGAAGAAAAGACGATAAAAACAAAACGTCATGCATACTTTTTTCATTTTGTAATCTGTTCCTTGGCAATCAAATGTGCATATGAAATTAGCTGTTGAGGTGCCCGTGTCACAGACATTAACCGGAACAATCGATGTTGATCTACATGAAATATGGCTGTGCCATTGTATGCAAATGCCAACATTTAACAAACTACCAAAATGCATTAAATATGCAAAAATATGTCATTGCAAGCTTTAGAATACAGCTGTTGTTTTGCCATTCAAATGTTGAATCGTGCAAAATGTCATTAGATCTCGTTCTTTCCGAGTGTGGAATTCATTAACAACTGACAATGATATTTGAAACTTATTTCATTTGATTTGTTCATAAAAATGATGGACGGACATTCAATGGAATTGCTTCATGATGAGACATTCCAATTGACATTCAATCACATCAATTGATCTAATGATGTTTTCAACAACCTATTCAAAGGCTGAAGACCTGTTCAATTTATGAAGTTAGCTTGAAAATGGAATTCCTAATGAATTAACTCGTTGTATTGACTAAAGCAAATCCAAAAATGACATGAATGGAACATTATTTGCATATTTTATTGTCGAAAGTGTGAATAAGGGAATAACTTTTGCATAACATCAATTTTACTGCAATGGCATAATTTCACAAGAAAAAAAACACATCTTCTTTTGCAACCGATGTATAATCATCGATGGTAGATGGTAGACGACTAATTCTGAACAATTATTGATGTAAGTCAATGACGTTGTCGCTCGTAAACGGGCTTGAAAACATAAAAATAAATAACCATAACCGGATTGTTGTAGTCTTTTTTTTGTTGCACCATTAAAAAAAATCCCTATAAATAGTTTTTTTTTTAAGTTGACGATTCATGTTTTTGCCCAACATTCGATGCTCGAATTCGATGTCACGTCATTATCATAATTTTGGCACTTTTCATACGGTTCCGATATATATATTTTGTGTGCATCATTTTGCATTGACAATCAACAACATTCCACATTTACATCGATATTAACTTTCGCTTGTGCTTGTAAGCTGCTGTTAACAATGCGGTTTCACATTTCATTTCTCTTCAAAGTGCATTTTCTACTTTGACCTATGCAAAAGTACTGCACAGTGTACGATTGTGCGTATAACAGGTGGTTTTTGTTCCGCCGATTTTAAGTTGCTAAAAATGATCGCTTTCGCAGTACAGTTAATCTGGATTTTAATGGTTTTTCTTTTTCTCGTTACAGCATATTTCTAGTCACAAATACATATTGTTCGCGATCCTTACCGACCGATCTGAAGTCGCGTGTTCGATTTGCGCTGAAATTAGAGAAGTCAAATGTAAATACATGCGACACAAATGCAAAATCGATACCATGCCCACCGAGCAAATTCCGTTCACCAACCGGTGAATGTAATAATATTTTGAATCGCAGCTATGGCGCTCGAGGTGATGTTTTCCTTCGATTGTTGGAGCCAAGCTACGCTGATGGTCGCATTCAACCAAGAACTTCGATCGGCTCACATGCATTGCCTGCTGCTGATGTTGTTATTGATGAGATGCAAAAATCCATTGATAGCTCCTTACTGCATCCACATATTACCGCTATGGTACCCGCTTGGGGTCAATTGTTGGCTTATGATATGGCTGAATTCTCACCCTTGACTGGCAACCTCAAGTGTTGCAAAAATAACGGAAAATACACATCCATTGAGGAGATTGAACAATGTTATGTGCGTTCTGGCGAAAACTGCAAAGAATATAAACGTTCAGTACCATCAGTGGAACAAGGTGAATGTAACTACAAACACAGAAATCAAATGAATGTGGCGTCTGGTTTTGTGGATGGTTCGGGATTGTATGGTTCAACTGAAAAAGAGATCAACTCATTGAGATTGTTCCGTGGTGGAAAGGTTGATCTCCGTGCCTGTCCACGATGCACCGAAAGTGGCGCTGTTGGAGCATTGCACATGATTTTGTTGAAGGAACACAATCGCATTGCAACAGTTTTGTCCGACAAAAACCCAACCTGGAATGATGCCATTCTATTTCTTGAGGCTCGTCGCACTCTTGTTGCCGAAATTCAACACATCACATACAGTGAATTTTTGCCAATTATTTTGGGCCAACAAATTGTCAACAAAGAAAGTTTGCGGTAAGTGTCTTTAATTACGGCTGCATTTTTAACAAATATTTCTTGATCATTAATTTGGAAATTGTCATTTACAGAATGGTAACCGGTACACATTACAATGGCTACTCAAGCGCTATACGGCCAGGTGTTTACAATGAAATTGCAACCAGTGCATTGCCAGCATTCTTGACAATGCTGCCAAATGGAATGACCAACGAATCAACAACAATTGAAACTCTACTGAGTGCATCTGCTATGCTTAAAACATTGAAACCAAACAGCGTTGAATTCGATCAATTTTGGTCACCAATTGCATTGGCCATTCATCGCAGTCGTGATCATGGTATTCCACCTTATTACAAAGCATTGAATCTCTGTGAAGTTCGTCTTCCAAATCTTGAACAAAAAGTCTCATTCGACGATCTTGAATTGTACGGCGGTTTGAGTAACAATAGTCGTCAGATTTTGCAAAAAATTTATCAAAATGCTGAAGACGTTGATCTATTGGCCGGTGCTTTATTGGAAACACCAGCATTGGGCACTATCTTTGGACCAACACTTTCGTGCATGTTGTCAATTCAATTCGATACATTGCGAAATGGTGATCGATTCTGGTATGAAAATGATATTCCACCATCATCATTGAGTTTGGACCAATTAAAGGCCATTCGTCGTGTTACACTATCCGGTCTTTTGTGTACAGCTGGCAGTTTGAAACGGTCACAACCAAAAGCATTCATCAAAGAAGATCCATATTTGTAAGTGAATTGAATGGAATTTCGTGTTTTCAATATAAAATTACTAACAATCTAAAAAATTAGGAACTATCGTCAAACCTGCCAACAATTGCCTGGACTTGATTTATCGGCTTGGCAATCTGATGAGGAGCCAAATTATACAACTGAATCAACAGAAGTCGATGAAGAAACGTCTACACCATCTTTTGAGGAAATTAATGAAGGTATCATTAAGGCTGCCATTGAAAAGGCCAAAGCTGATATGAGCGATCGTGCTAGATTTGAATATGAATCGTGGTTAAACCGTAAGTTAATATTTGCATCAAAAGTATGCTGAATGTTTGTGATTTAATTGTAAAATGTGTTTTTTCATGGATTTATAGGCGGTGGAGTTGACGCAAGATCACCAGACGGAACAGCTGCTTCGTTCAGTAAAGCCAATACAAACGCTCTCAAAATGGCCAATTCATCTCTGTTCTTTGAATTTGTTTCCAATGAAATTGTAAATGCATTGCAAACGTAAGTCATTCAAACAGCTCTCCAGTCATTTGCAATCGAAATCAAAACTCATTTTAAATCTCATATCAAATTGTGAATTTCAGATCAACTCGACGCAAGCGACAAACATTCGACACAAATACATTAATCGGTGTGTTCCGTGATGATTTCACAAACAGTTTACAAAATATTGATGTGAATTCATTGTTGTCGGGTTCAATTTCACCGGTATCACTTGAACCACAATGCGAAGACTTCAATGCACCGTGCGATCCAACAACACCATTCCGAACCTTAACTGGTCACTGTAATAATATTCGGAATCCAGAATGGGGAAAATCATTGACAACATTTGCCCGTCTATTGCCACCTGTGTATGAAGACGGTGTATCCAGACCACGTGCTACATCAGTGACTGGCGCACCATTGCCAAATCCACGTACTGTATCGGCGCTTATCCATCCGGACATTTCAAATTTGCACACACGTTACACATTGATGGTTATGCAATTTGCTCAATTTTTGGATCACGATTTGACAATGACACCAATTCACAAAGGTTTTCATGAATCAATTCCAAGTTGCCGATCATGTGATTCACCACGCACCGTGCATCCGGAATGTAGTCCAATTCCAATTCCAGCCGGTGATCACTTCTATCCGGAATTGAATGTAACAAGCGGTGAACGTATGTGTTTCCCATTCATGAGATCTTTGCCCGGACAACAATCATTGGGACCACGTGAACAAATTAATCAAAACACAGCTTTCCTTGATGGTTCACAAATTTATGGTGAAAACACATGTTTGTGCAATAAACTGCGTAGTTTCCAAGGACGAATGAACTCAACATACCATCCAGTACGTGGAAAGGAGTTGTTGCCACGAACCGATCAACATCCTGAATGTAAATCACCAAGTGGTTTTTGTTTCATTGCTGGTGATGGTCGTGCATCTGAACAGCCAGGTTTAACGGCCATTCACACCACATTCTTACGTGAACACAATCGATTAGTTGAAGGACTGCGCGCTGTTAATCCACAATGGGATAATGAGAAATTATTCAATCATGCTCGTCGTATTGTTTCCGCTCAAAATCAACACATCGCATACAATGAATTCTTGCCACGTCTATTGAGCTGGAATGCCGTTAATTTGTACGGTTTGAAATTGTTGCCACAAGGATACTACAAGGAATATGATCCAACATGTAATCCAGCCGTTGTAACTGAATTTGCTGCAGCCGCATATCGTATTGGTCATTCGTTGTTGCGTCCACATATTCCACGGTTGAGCGCTTCTCATCAACCAATTGATCCACCATTGTTGCTTCGTGATAACTTCTTCAAAATGGATGGATTGATGCAACCAGAAATTTTAGATGAAATTTCACGTGGTTTAGTTTCAACGCCAATGGAAACACTCGATCAATTTATCACCGGTGAAGTGTCAAACCATTTGTTCGAAGATCGTCGCATTCCATTCTCAGGCATTGATTTAATTTCATTGAATGTTCAACGGGCTCGTGATCATGGTATTCCATCATACAATAACTATCGTGCTTTGTGTAATTTAAAACGGGCTCGCACATGGGAAGATTTAAGCCGTGAAATTCCACCAGAAGTTATCACCCGTTTGAAGCGCATTTATCCAACAGTCGATGATATTGATTTGTTCCCTGGTGGCATGTCTGAAAGGTAGAATTTTTTTTATTCACATTTAATTTAATTGATAATACGCGTGTACAAAATACATTTTCTAAATATTTGTTACTTACCCATTTTTGCTTTTAAAGGCCATTGCAGGGCGGTTTGGTTGGACCAACATTCGCCTGCATCATTGGAATTCAATTCCGTCAATTGAGAAAATGTGATCGATTCTGGTATGAAACTGATGATCCAAATTTGAGATTCACCGAAGCACAATTGAATGAAATTCGAAAGACAACTCTATCAAAGATTATCTGTGAAAATATGGACAATCCAGGTGATATGCAACGTGCTGCATTCGATTTACCAAGCAATTTCCTGTAAGCCATTTTTAATCTAAATTTTATTAAGTCAAATGTGTATATTATTTTTTCTATGATTTATGCAAAACCAAATGTCTAATTTATATCGATTCTGTTGATTAGAAATCCACGAATTCCATGTCATACAATGCCACAAATTGATCTAAATGCGTGGAGAGAGAATGTCGTTCAAGGATGTCAAATTGGTGGACGTCAAGTAGCTGTCGGTCAATCAGCATTCCCATCACCATGTACAAGCTGTATATGCACAAACGAAGGCGTAAGTGTCTTTCAAATGAATTTGACAAACAAACTGTGTGTTTTTTTTCACTTTCAAACTAATGAATTCCCAATCATTTTAGGCTCAATGTGCATCTCTACGTATAACCGATTGTAATCAATTGGCACGAGAATGGTCACGAGAGGCAATTTTAGCCGATGATATTTGTAGTGCACAATGCGGTTTGGTGCTACAAAGTACGCCAAGCACAAGCAATTTAGTTGGTTTAAGTGTGCCACCATCAACCCGAATTACACGCTCACGACCAATCGCTTCGTGGACATCGACCAGTTTCACGGACTTTTCTTTACCAGATTTAACTCAATACATAGGTTAAACAATAAATTTTAAGTGAAATAAACCAACAACATAAAGGCATTGAGAATGAACGTGAAAAATTGAAAAAATGACAAAAAAAAAATCTGCTGATTTTGGGGACAAAACACGATAAAACGATAAAAGATTTGAAAAAAAAAAAACTGTTTTGTTCAGTTTTTTTTTAAATTTTTAGTTATTTGTAAATGAGCCATATATCCTAATTAAAATTTATGTTTGCTTTGTTAAAATGAACAATTTATTAATAGCATAGTATTGCTTATACGATCTTGATGGAACATGACGAACGACATTCACAAAGAAGAACAAGAAGAAGAAAGAAAAATAATCAAATGTTCTCATGAAGTTATCAGTGCCGAATCGAATTCACCGATTTATTTTCCCATTTCATGAGGGCACAAACAAATTCTATTTTCATCCCTTTTTTTTATATTACTCGTGTGTAAATATTTCAAACGAATTACTCCTGAAATCGCTATACTTTCAATTGATATTATACTTTGCCTTACATTTTCTAATCGAATGTATGGCAACGAAATACATGCAAAAACATTTCGTTAACTAGAATAAATATTAAGCTACAAAAAACAAAACCCCTCAAAAAACCACAACGCTAAAATGTATGTGTATTAAAATTCAATTTAAGTTAAACAATAAGAACACAAATAAATTATTGTTTCAAAAAACAACAGACGGCGTTCATAATTTTTTTTTTCTTTTTGCACATTGCTCATGATTTGAATTGATCCATTTGATTTGCTGAGTCAATTGTTTACATTCTCGCACCGAAACGAAATGTGCTCAGCATCAACACAGTTTCGTTTGTACGATAAACAACCGATACCGTTAAATCTTCAAGTTGTCGCCGATATCGTTCAGCAGTTGACATCATCACTTCGTAAATGAGCAATAGGAAGAACAAGGATGGCTAAACATCACAATCATGCGGTCGAAAACATTGTCGATTTAAGAGATGAATGCATATTGCACAGTCGATGTTGCTAACAGAAATGCTCCAGTTAGTCGGTGTGAGATTGAAGTTTGATACGGAGAGTGTGCTGTTTTCTCTTTCAAGAAGTCAATTGATTTCTATATAAATTACGATTTAAGTTTCTCAAACCGTAAAATTGTAAAAAAAACGTGTTGAAATGGCGTACAGTTTTCAAGAGATTTTGCGGAATGATGGTAATTTAATGAAACTATTAAGTATTGTTGACCGCCATTCGCAAGCCGAAAATGGTTTAATCAGCATCAAGGATATCACAGACATTTGGTAAATTGAAACATTTTTTTTTTCCTGGAGAACTCTTGGAATATGTAAGTTTTTTTTACAGAGTACTTTTTTTGTGTTTAGCGCGCAAATAGCCACGATAAATACGTTGAATCCAAAAACTCATACTCGCCGAATTGCTTGGACTCTGACCGGTCGTCTTTTGCTTGGTCTCACCACACAATATGATATACGAGTGCAAATCTGTTTCGGTAGATTCTTTTTTTTTATTTCATTGATATAATCGATTGAATTTTAACGATTCACAATTTCGGGCACTAATTTTTTTATCGCTATTCATTTCCTTCTGATAGAGGAGAGTCAAAGACTCAATTCAACATTGGGCCGTTACTCGTTTGTGGTGGAGAGAACGAAAACGACAAAACGCAAAATGTAAGCGAAATTCAATGAAAACTTTTTAAGTTCAATTTAATTGTCAATTATTTGGATGTTTTGTTTTCAATAGCAAACATGTGACCACAAACTCAAAAACCAAGAAGCGACGCACAGTTGAAATTGAAGTTGAGGAGGAAAATGTTGAACATGTACGATTTTGGGAGGAACCACTTGTGTTGGAGCCGAATCTCAAATTGCCGCGTGATTCATGTCTTGTTCCCGCCGAAAACATTACATTACATGAAATCGAAGTGCCATTAATGGATAATGACAATTATGAGGTGCCCGGTTTATTTTCTTCAAAATGATAATCACATTTATTATCAACGTTATTACAATCTCACTTTAAATTACATTCGTTCAGTTGGACGAGTTTAATAGTTTTGGTGAAGAATGCCAAGATTTTTCGATTGACGATGAAATGCCAGCATTTGATTTCCGCACAAGTCTTGAGTTGGACGAGAACATGAACGAAAATATTATGGCACCAGAAATCGAACAAGAGTCAAGTTTTCCTGATATGGCTGAACAATTGCTGCTCAAAAAAGCCAGTGATTCAAAAACGACTGAACAACTTACGAAAAATACGCCAAGTTTAATAAAGAATCTGTCATCATTGCAACTATCAGCTGTCGCTACATTGAAAAAGACCAAAAGAAAAAGTAGTTTAGTTTTCATGGACACAGAAACAGCCCTTCCCAGTGTACTCATGCGAAGACGCATTTCCAAGTGAGTATTTTTGATTTTATTTTGCTTGAAAAACAACATGAACATAAAAAAAAACATTTCGTCTATCAACAGCGTGCTTGTCAACTGCAAAAAACGCACCAGCATCACCATTCGAAATCAGCAACCGTTACAGAAGCTAAAATCGAAAAAGGTCGACATGTTCTCCGTTCCCGTTATGAATGGAACAATCAACCGTGGAATGTTCGCACGAAATGCAATAACCAAAGAAACACACACCGATTGGAAAATAATTCAAGATGCTTTTGAGCCGAGTGATTGCGATGTGTCGAACGGAATTGATGGATCGCGAGTGTCAAACGAATTTGAGATTTTGCGAAACGAAAGTGAAAGTCAAATTCGAACGCGAAATCAAAGTTTTGCGAATTCAAATGAACTAAGCTTTGCCGAGGCATCACATGTGTCCACTCCGTTTCGTCCATTTTCAAGTCAAAACTTTCGCTCTAGCACACCTTTGATTCAAGTAACAAATGAAAAGTCAATCTCACACTACAATAATGAGCACTCACTTGCCTTGGAAGATCTCATTTCACCGCCGTTGAATTACAAAGACCAGAGCTCCCGATTTCAAGAACATTCCGGTCAAATTACACCGCCAAACCAATTTGGTGACAGCAATCAGAGCAGTTTTATGCAGCCTAACGTTACCAAAAGATTATCATCATTTCATCTTGCCGACGAACAAAGTGTACCCGAAATTGATTCAATCAGCCACAAACTCATCGAATGCCCTGACCTGATTACTCTGCTCGGCGAAAATTCATTGGAGTACGTCACAATTTCGAAGCTTGTCGGCTTGTGGCAACAAAATATACATCCGATCCGAGTTGAGCATTTGTTGACAGCACGCTGCAATCGCTTCCAAGCAGCAAAAACATTCTCATCACTTTTACGTGAGTATTGTTCATTTGTTCGTAATTTGCATTTATTACAAAATGAATTGTTCTGTTTCAGAGCTCAAAAAGAAAAAAATGGTCCAATTGGAAAATGATGAAGATGGAAAAATTACGCACATTTCCAAAGGTGACGACCTTAAATTAGATTGAGACGAACATTGATTTAAGACCATGAGTGCTTTAGGCACAGTTGAAATACTCATTCATTTGAAATGAATTTCTATTGTTGAATTTAATTCCATTGTGAATTTGCTTGAAGAAAAAAAAAACAAAAATGTTTTATAAACAAACGAAAATGAAAAAAAAAATGTTTGAATCGATGCGAAAAACAAAATGAATTTGTATTATGCTCTTTTCGGTTGAATAAATGAATAAATTGTTGAATTTTATTGTGAAACAGATGGTTTTGATGAAGAGTATTTTTAACAGATGTCGCCAGTTGCATTGTGTAATTCAAAAGCATTCTGTTTGAATGAACGCCACCTCGTTCAATGAGTCTGAATCGTGCTGTTGAAGCTTCCAAACAGTACATTTTATTGCTGACTTCAAACAACTCAACTTCAATAGTTTTTTTTTTTCATAGATTAAAAACAATGAAATGTTATTTTCAAATACATTGAAAGTGTTAAAATTGAATCGTCCATTGTCGTCCCAAAAAAAATTGAACATCGAATATGTTGAAATTCAAATTTCAATTTCGCCTATGAAACCATTTCATTATAACGGGACATGCATTTAAAATGCAGCATATTCATTTTGATTGCTACCTTAGTTTATTGTGATTAATCTGTTTATTTTAAATTCCAAAGGATTAGCGGTGATTTGATTACTCTTAAATCCCAAAAGAAAACTATTAAAGTGTTGCAATCGGAAGAGCAGTCAAATTTTATGTTGAAATTGTGTAATGAAAAAGGGGTAAAACTTTTATTTCTTGTATAACAAAGCGTTAAAAACCCTATTCAAACTGAATGGAAGGGGCGCGTTCTTTGTCAATAGAGTCAGAGTTCATTGTGGACTGACAAAAAAAAAATCAGTAGCGACTTAAATTATATGGTATTAAGTAATGATTGCAATGGGAGTGAGTGTGAGCTAGTTCAAATATTGAAGTTGAAAAGACGATGTAAACAAAAAATAATAAATGTGATTGTTATTCATTAGAATAAACGCTAAATCACAATGAGGTACGCGCACAAATGAAAAAAAAAATATTTTGTGTATCATTTATCACCTCGTCATTTTTTTTCCTTCGCATTCGGTTTAGTTGGCATACCTTTTTTTGCATTTTTGAATGGTGTTCAGAGAACAATAGCAAAACTGATCCAAAATCGAGATTTGGGTCGACAGAAAGCAGGGTAAAAGGGATGCCATTTCGGAATGGTTTTGTAATACTTTTGCATAGATGCACTGAAATTTGCACTAATTTCATTTCATCATTTGCATAAATTCGAGTGGAAATCGAATTATGTTTATGTTTATGTCGTTAAAAATTAATGTTGAATCGATTTGTTTGCGTATGATTAGCCAATTTTTATGCTAATTTCGAGCGTTAAACGGCAAAGGGATGATACTACACTCATTTTGCTATTTTCATATAATTGTGGATCAATAATTGTAGTTTAGTTAAATAGAAGTAACCGAAATCAATGATACTATTGATTTTGAACCATTTAGTATTGATTACCATTTAGTGTTATGCAAATATCGGGAATCTCTATGAAAAGGGATCAACAAAGTGAACATCATTCAATGAGTCTGTGAATTTATTGAAGGAAGATATCGCAAATTCATTGCGAAATGCAATGCTACATTTGAAAAACAGCTTGAATAACAGAGTTGCAATATACTCGATTTGGAAGCGCGTGTTCACAATAAATTGAGAAAAAAAAACTAATTTACATTAAATACACATTAGAAATTTCGCACGAGAATGTTTTTCTTTTATTTATTCAATCAAAACAATCTGTTTGTTTGTCAAATGCTGTTTATTTAAATCATTTAAGAACAGATTAGCCGATTTTCAGGGCACAAACAGGATACCGAACCGAGAATCGGCAAACAAACGACAAATTCATGAGACAGAGTTTACCCGTGCAGCGTGTGCAAGTATTGACAACAAACAATAAACAATGTACAATGTGTGTAATTAGATCGTCTTTCCAGCGACAACACAACAAATAAGTTGAAGCTGCACTTTTTTTTATGCCACTTTCAGCTTCAGTTGTATCATCTATCTCTTGATCCTACTCAACCAAACATTGATATTCAATTTCACTGTAAATCTCTCTCTAGTACTTTTCTCGCTTCAGTCTCTTTTTTTTGTCAGTAAAACAAGCGATGCGACAATATTTGGACAGCTTTTATTGTTCCCAACAAAACTCCCTAACGAATTTTTAGACGACAAATTTACTCGCTCTGTTGTACAACATTTACCGAAGATTTTTTCCCCGTTGAATAACAGGACAATAAGTAAATAAATACCGACTAAACCGAAATTCTTCGTAGACTTGTACAAAAAAAAAACAACGAAATACGGCAAGTGTTCACTCATGGCCACTGATTTTCAAACGAACAATCTCTTTTTTACGCCTGCAAGAGTTTCTCTCTGTTTGAATTGTCGCTTTCAAAGGAGTACTCTTCGGTAAACTTTTTGCTGAGCGAAAAAAGCAACCATATTGAATTTAATTTATCAAAGAGACAAAGACATTACGCTATAAATTACACATATTGAACTTTGTTGTAGAGCGTTTATCTTTTTTTTTGTTTAATCTCGAATCACAATTTAATGCTCTGGTTGATTTATTCGAACGAAACATTTGCTCCATGAAACCACCGAAATTACACCAAGAATCTCTTCAATGATGTATTTTGCTAATTATTTCCCATGATTCAAAGGAAATAAGCGCTTTCAAACGTCTTCTTTGTATAATCTTTGAATGTGGAGTGTAAAATGAAATGTGTGTGTGCATGAACAAATGAACATGGATTGCACACAATTTGTATAGCATAAGTAAAGCATATATGAGCCCTTTCGTGTTAATAGACGTAATTCAAATCAAGCTAGTTGCTTTGTAACGCCAATTTCAAGCAAATATTTAAAGATTTTATCATGATGCACAATTCAACATTTTAAACTTTGAATTCATTCCTTAAAGGGTACGTTCTTCACTTTATTAGATTTAATCTTAAATTGCACAACTAGGACATTTGCGACATATCATCAATTTTTTCGTTCTCGACAGGAGGTTTTTCATTGTTTCTTTCGGGATATCAAATTGCAGTGAATTGGGTTTTTGACTTTAGCACTAAATTTAATTTGGATAGAGAGACACATTGTTAAATGGGCGGTTATTATATAGCATGTAATACATACACTGCGAAAAAAGGGGTTGAGAAATGGTTGGTCGATTCAAGCAAATTGCTATATCAGTTAAATTCACAAAGAATTCGATTTCATTCTTAAGGTGTGAGCACATGCTATCAAAGATCGCTCAATAAGTAATAATTATGCATTTTTCTCATGATTATTATGACATACTTTTGGAAGTGTGAACTCTTTTGAAGGTATCAATTTTTGAACAAGGAGCCTTCAGGTGAATTACGTTTTTTTTTGTTTTCTTTATTTAGCCTTGGAAAGACGTTGCCATCAAATTTTTGATCCAGCACACAATTAAGAAAATGAATACCAATAGCTTAAAGGGACAAACTCATTTAGTTTTCATCTGCATTCAAAATGTAGTAGCAGTAAATGTGTTTTTTTGTTTTTTTTTTTGTTTTTAATTGTACACAATTTAAAAATATAAAAAAGAGAAAATTCTACGAAATGCAATTTGAAATTCAAATGAGCTCATAAACAATCGTAATTTTTTGTTTGTGATCATTGACAATGTGTTTACGAGGGTGAATTACTGCGAATAAATTGTAGAAAAAAAAAGAAAACGGGGAAAAAATCGTCAAAAGCAGCGCCAATAGCTATTTCCGATTTTTGTCGTGCTTCTGTTGATACATTTTTATCGTTTTGCATTTGTTCGTTCATTTTCATTCTATCATTTTTAGTAAAGCACGCGATCACTTCAACCATATGGTGCAACAATTTGTATACAACAGTTTTACACATTGACAACGAATATGTGATGAGCATACTTCAAAATGTATCGAAATACAAAAAAAAAAAAAAATGCTTCGACATACATATATATCTGCCACACTCGTGTGCACACAACACAATTATCAGGTGAATAAATTAGCCGCTCTTCTTTTCCATACACCATTCCGTTGTGCTGTGCATTTGTTAATACATGTTTCGTTCGCTCCAAATTGATATTCTTAATCGTTGGAAAAAAAAATTAAATAAATTGTGCTGAAACATTTTCAAGCCACTAATTTTATGCCATTTCATTGCTGCCGGCTTAACGCAAAATAATTTGTACATAATTTGCAGGCTGATCGTTTTAACACGAATTTAACAGTGGATTTTGGTAACGTTCAATGTTGATTTTCGGTAGCATCCGCATGAATTTTGGGGCTACTCTTAACAAAATGGAATTTTGTCGAGGTGAAACTTTTCGATTCACACAATTGATAAGCCGAAAATGTAACGCCATACGGAGTGCAAATTGCAACAAATTGTATGCACCGAAAATGTGGAAAAAGTAAAATCAATTGGATGCAGTCATGCGAATGAGGCGCTTACAAAGTCTATTGCAGTTGTGACACTCGGCCGGTTTTGGAAATTCTCAATTACATTGTGTCGTTCGTTTTGAAGTGGTCTTAGACTTTGTAAAAGCTAGAATTTCAATCTCAAAAAGTGGAAAAACATCAACATTTTGGGATATCACATCTAAAATTAGCTAAATTCTTGGTGAGAATAGCATCAGAATAAAAGATTATTCACAATTGAAATGGTTTATCAGATCGCGCCAAGTCAATTTCACATTTCAGCGATCATTTTTCACTTGAAAATAAGAAAATCTCATTGTTCTGTGAATGTGAAAATTGTGAAACAATCGAAAGTTACGATTCCATCTTAACCGATGCTTGCATTGAATGGTGAAGTTTCAATAAACAAGGCAAAAAGAAACAATATACTTTTCTATTGTAAAATGCCAACGAATCTCTTGAGGGTCCTGAATTGGTGAATGAGTGGTTTTTCAAGTGGTTAGTTTTGGATATATTACAAGCGAACACCGTTCAACATACCATGCGATCAATTCTTGTGACCAACTCATCGGTAAACCGCCACTGTTTTTTCTTTCTTTCTTGGTCACAATTCCAATAGTAAAAGTTTCCACATCAAAATCAGCTTCTAATTAGCAAGAAAATCGGTATGAATGAAATGAAGGAGGGTGACTTACCTTTGTGTGAGCCGGCTCATTGAATTGTTTCGCATGCGAATAACAATAAACAACATTTGGTGTATTTCTTTTGGTCGAATGGTTTTCTTTTGTTTGCCAATTCCAAAGGAATTTACACTTGGCACAACGAACAGCATTGTTTCATATTGTTTGTAACAGCTCAATGAATGGAAATCCACTGAAGTCGATACCTACCCTTAAGAAATCCACACATTCATTTGACTTGAGTGCATGATCTTGGTTTTTGAGGCTGCATCGGGAAAAATAACATATTTTACGAATGAAGACGTAGTGTGGAGATTTTTGGCAGAATGAAACATAACAATGGAACTTGAGAAATAACATTGTAACGAGATTCTTTGAAGAGTCGTTAGCATCAATGGTGTTGCTGGTGCGCTGATTTTTAGCGCTTCCACATTGAGACGTACTTGTGTACGCTTCACTGCATTTCAATTGTTTTTTTTAGGCTTGAGGTTTTTGGATCATTCTAGCTCGATTCTCACCGTAATTTTCATATTTCGTTTATTCGCGTGTGACCGCAGAATTACTTGAAAAACCAAACTCAGACCCAAAAGCAAACCAATAACAAATGCATGAGGCTAGTAAATGTGTTACAAATGGCGCTAATGTCTTTTAGTCTTATTAATTGATGGTTCAGAGAAATGCAGGTTTCAATCTCAAAGGTCAAGTTCAAGCAAAAAATTAATTAATTTTCGATCTCGACGTAAAAAAAATGTTCAGGTTTACCGAGAATTTTCAAAAATGGGTGTTTTTTTGTTAACTTCAATTTTTCATTTTATTATAAACACTCACAATGACTGAACTAGAAAAATTTGACAAAAGATTGTTTGATAAACATCAGTTCAGGGCATGAGTCGTCAACTAACAACAGGACGATTTTGAAAATATTTTGGATAAACAAAAGAATTGTCATGTATTTTGGTGTATTTGTCATGTTTCTTTTGTCCATTCGTTCGTTGTGTCATCGTTTTTGCTTTTGATCTGATTTTCTGTGCGCATCAACCAGTTGACATGGTTAAATGATTTACGTATTTCCCCGCACCACCGTATGACCGTCGACCGTATGACTAGAATAATCGAGTTAAAATGAGAACCAAAATGAATACGAATTACTTGTGGCTAAATCATTTCAAGTAAGAGTTATGCGGACAGATGCAAGTATCGTATAACATGTTCATTACAGCGACCAACAAACAAAACAGGCAAAAATCCAAAACGGAGAGAAGGAACAAAACAAAAAAACAATTATTAACCATTCATATGCACAATACCAACTTTCCAATTCTTTTATTTTTTTCAGTGTAAGAAATGTGGTTGTTCATTTGCTGTAACAGTCGCCTGCGCTGTGTTATTGCTGATGCATCGTCGTCGTCGTCGTGCACCGAATTTTTCCCTGTGTTGTGTGTTCGATTTGTCTAGCTGACTGAAATGTGCATCTGCCTATCATGAAACTGAAACACTATGAGTGAAAGAGGCACACGTTGTGATCGTCATCGTCTGAAGCTATCCGCCCTCGTTTGATTCATCTCAACCATGTGCCATTTGAATGTTTGGCATCGAATATGACAATAGAAAACGGCTTTCGTCCAAATCAACGCTATACAATTGGATTAGGAATATTTGGTTTTATTGGTGTTCGCTTAACATGCACGACTTACTAAAGATACTCACACAAAGGTGAAAATGATATTCGAAACTCGATGGCATTGTTTCCGATTAAATGATTGCTGTATTATTGACTGCTCAAACCCCTTTGAAGTGTAAGGCTCTGGTGACACCAACAGTTAATGTGTCAATCGCAGAAAATGATTGGTTTTCCATTACAATTGAAAAAAAATTGATGGAGTGGGCTGTAAGTTCATTAAGTTCATTCAACTTATTAGATTGAGATTTTACAGAATCAGTTGAATCTTTTTTTTTCGTTTGAATATTTGTTCCCTCTTAAAATTTTAATTAAATCCTCAAAAATTTTGGCCAATTGCTGAACATTTCAACGTAACTGATTTGCAACTATCGTACTTCTATTGAATCATACACACACATCCACTAGAACGGTCGATGGTATGACATTTTCTCACAATATATTACAGTCGCTCAATTTTTTTGTTGCGATCACTTTTTGCCTCTTTTACATGAACAAAAACTGCGCGCAATAAATCACTGCTATATTAACATATTTTAAAAATTATTATTGCGTACACACACATACACAAAGAATTGGAGAGGGGTAAAGGAGCATGGAAGCACGGAAATACGCACACTCAGCACAAGTAGATGACTCTATTGCATCATGAATGACTCAATCCCTTGCCCATTCAATAAAACCTACTTGAAAGTAATATTATTGTTATTAATAACATAAGAGGTTTTTTTTAACTCTTCAGGAAGTATATAGAGAAAAAACACAACAAAAAATGTTAAATTGTTGGGAGCGAGAGAGAGAATAAATTGAATGAGAAGGTTTGATTCCGTTTTATCGACCAACGAGGTATGCGGTGTGGATACAAAACGGTTATCTGTGTCTATTAACATATTTTTTGTGTCTAACCAGAGCTAAATTTGAAGGATTCTTTTTTTTGGTTGTTGAGGAGTAACAGTTGACACCACAGGAGTCAACCCAAAAAGTAATGACACACTTCACAAAAAATACCGTTTTTGTCGCGTTAGAAAAATTCATATGGAATTGGTTTTTGAATATGTTTTTTTTCTTCTATCGAAGAGTTATACACTTAGAAAACCGTTTTTGATTGTTCCTCTAGATGGTAACATTCGATTAATATTTTTTTTTTTGTAAAATCATTATGGGTTTGAGTGGTCGCACACGTTTATCTCTTTAGTGATTCAACCGTTGCAACAATATGGAAAAAAGAATAATTGCATTTGTTGTGCCGAGAAGCATTTTGGTATGATGAATCACGTCGTTTTTATGTTCGTGGTTTGTGGAAAATAGTTATTTTGACATCTGCTCAGACAATGAGGCTCTCGATCATAGAACTATGGTTTGTCTGTGGAACCTGGAAGAATGCAACTTGATCGCATTTTACTTTCGTCAAATTGTTCCAGTTTTATATTAAAAGACAGGAAAGCGAGAAAAGTGAATCGCAATCATAGCACGGCTAGTCGACTTTGGCCAATCAATATGAAGTTCAATTATATTGAAAATGAGAGTAATCGAGACGAAATGGTCCAAAAATGCTTTTCTTTTTTTTTAATTTTCTTTCAGCCTCATCAATTCATATCGATTGAGAGGAGATGAAAAGAAAATTGCAGATTAAAACAAATACCATGGATTGTTTTTTTTTAATGATCGATTATTATAATTTGTCTCAAGGCTGAGCAAATTAAATCACATAATGTTATCATGTCCGATAAAATGGTGCCCATCGATCATTATTACTCGTTGGCGGTTTGATACGAATATTGCCCTGAACTGAATCAGGCGCATCAATCCGCACGATCTTGCCGAAGACGAAAATTAAACGGTAGTTACGGTCAACGCAAAAGTAGTTCGAGGAAAAATCGAGCTCATTTTTTTTTGTTCGTTGATGTATGGCGCTCGAAAGATTCGTTTCGCCATCGATTGCATTGAGTGCATCTTGATGTATGATCGTCGCATGACAACAAAATGCCAACCAAGCATATAAAAGATGATTGAAGTGAAAAAGGAAGATGAAGATGATGAATAAATCATTTGACCATTAAAAATGAACGATGCGCAACTCAATCCATCATCCGCAAACCAATTTAATTACCATTTGCATATTTGTTTTCGCATTTGCTCTACTTCGTGTTCACACTTTCATTTTGCAATGTTCAAAAATGAAGAATTTTAATGGGAAAAAGAACCGGGAGCATCTTGTGCAAGAGCATTTTCAACTCTCTTATCATAACTTTACACTTTTACATTGTGTGTAAAAAAAAAAATAATAAAGAAACTGAATCAGTTCTGCGTAATGATTATTTCGTGTCAACTTATTGACGCCTTGCAGTTCCGTTCAATGAGCCACTTGCTGTGACCGCAACAGAGGCAAACGGAACGATACAAAACGATGATAATAGTAATTTAGCGAGTTCGCGCGGCGTCACTAAAGTACATCAAACACTATGTTTATTCAGTTGTGAAGTGTCATACACAACGACAGGTTATTAAATCGCCAGCAAAGAAGATGAAAATGATAAAATGTGAGAAGTTAAGGCTATGATTAAGTCAGGCGTTGATTTTGATTGTAAATTAAAGATTCTGCGATTTTGAACGGTCGTCTAAAGTAAATGCGGAACGGCATTGCGATCGGCAAAATGAAAAAAGGCTTCGCTTAGGGTGCTATTGCTATCACGGTAATTTAAGCAAATTGCACCACGAAAACGCAACAATTATTGCAACACTTTTGGTAACATGCAATTGAATTCAATCGTCATTTAAATTAACACTCCATATTTGGTGATTCTCTTTCCGCTTTTGCTCGCCATAAGTGACAATTGTCGTTTCACAGCTGCAACATGATTTCCAGTTCCCATCGATTTGCAGTTACCGCATGCATGGAGATGAGTTAACATTATGTGAAAGGGAACATTTCATATTCCAATTGAAAGGATTGACACTTTCGGAGATTTTCACTTGGTGACAAACACCAATCAAGATTTACTCTTGAATTCAACTTCATTTTGATGGTAGAATTACACCTTTTGACTTTCTATAACATAATCGAACCAAGAGAAAGAGAGAAAAACATCTGCGTCAATGACATTTACTATTCGATTGACACAACATTGCAAAATCGATCAATTTTCCACACCAAACAACAACAAAATAGAAAGAAAAAATACATTTATTTACATCGTTCCAATCAAAAATGTATTACAATAATTTCGGCATGAGAATTGTATTCATATCAAATGGGCTTGTTTACATCCTCAAACAATTATTTTCGCCATTCAAAGCATTGTTTGCCTTTGTTCATTCACCAAACATATTGTCAGACATTTGCTATGTTACAGCACTACATACGATGAATCAACAAATATTCACTCATTTCTCTCATTTCTCTCATTTTCCCAATAACAATGCCAATTCGAGTAGTTTGTGAATGCGCAACCATCACTGAAATGCTCTCTCTCTTTTTTCCGTAATTTGGGCATTTTTCTCGAAAGTGACCTTCCAACCTCTTACATAATCCTCACACATACTTGTGTGTCGAACAAGGTTATTTATTAGCCACATCTAATTGACTTCAAATAAACATTCATTTAGAAGTATTCTTTGATATTGACCAGAAATGGAGAGTCCCTCATCCTCCAGGGAAAAAAAGAGAATGGAATGGTTAATTTTTTATGTTTATTAGCTGAATTATGTAATTTATTACGCAATTTTCAATATATGCAATACTTATGCTTTGTTCAAATATTTCCATATATTAATAATTCCAGCGCCTCTTGAATTAAATACAATGAAAAAACATAAAATAATATAAAACATGAGACAAAACAATCGCATTCCTATAAAATTTGTGATATGTGTTTTTATATGCAACTACTCTAGTCCAAGCACGAGCTACACAAAACAATCAACTTCAAACTGCGACACAGATAATTTTAGACACGAGACAACGACAAACATACGCAATGCCTTGCGTACTTCAAACACTCAACAAATTACAAAAAAAAAAATATACGTATGGACGGTAAATGGTAAAAAAAAGAAGAATCAATGTCTGTATGCGGTCACCAGGTGTTTCAGAATCTGTGCGTGCTTCAATTGCTGAACATTCTTCTCTATGCGTGAGCCATTTGTGGCATTTTATAGTTATTTACTCTCCCTACAGAGAACAGATTCATTATGTGAAATACTTATTGGAAGAATTTGCACTTCATATTATTGGGATTCTGTCTACAAAATTCAACAGACACATCTTCAGACAGTTTAAATTATAGCAATTTAATGCCTGTTAACTATGTCATCTATTTCTTTTAGTTTATGGTCAATGAGTTCACTTTCAATCGAGTGCTATTGACTCATGTAAAAATTTATCAAATGTTCATTGAACACAAGTTCTTTTCGCATAAAGATTGGGACGGTCTCGTTCCGATAGAAATAACATTCAAAATGTATTAAAGACCATGGAACAAATATGTTATCACCAACAAAAATACCAGCTCTGCATTTAGTGCCTTAGCTGAGAACTATTGCTGTGGAAAAAAAATCGACTTGCATTATGGCATTATCGGAATGGATTAAATGCGTAATCCCCGACGATTGGCAAAAGAAGTCCTCGTAAGTTGCAATTAAGATTTTGATGATAATTTGGTTGCTGTACGAAGACTTCTTTTGCCCAAGAATTTCGAACAATCTGAAATACGAAATCACATGTTAATTACAGTTTTTCTTTGAATTTTCGGTGCAATTTCGATTCCATGGACGATCCATGCCGACGAAATGTCTGCCGATGGATTTTATTTTCGTATCACTCTCAAATTGCGGCTGATTTGTCATAATCAACAAGCATAAATTATACTGGTATATCGTTTTGTTGTTCGTCTTCAACCGATGATGCATTAGCACAGGCAACGGACCTCCTAGATACAGGGGATCAAATTTATCAGCCAGTTTTGTTTACTATAAGAATCCAGTGCTATTCATTGTTCGTACGGTGTTTCATGAGATATGATTTACACTTCTTTTTTTTTTGATACGAAGTTTTCCTTTCACTGTGGTTTTGCCTTTCTTTTTCCATTGAAAATGGTTTTCACTCAACTACAAACAAAAGAGAAATGCATTCGTCTATTGTTAACCGATCGAATTTTATTGCTCATTCGATGTTGGAATAACAACAACAAAAAATATGCCACATTGTTGAATAGCGCACATTTCAATGTCAACGAATGAATTTTGTGTCCCAGTGACAGACGCCTGCTATTTGATTCCAGTGTGTACGGCAACAAAAACAAACACAAAAAGTGAGAAGGCAAAAGATGTGTTTTTTCATAGAAATGAAAGCAGAAAAAATGATGCGGATAATAAAAAAAGAAAGAAGCGAATCGTAAAGAGAGATGTAAACAAAACGTATGGTGACGATTACTACAGCTTTGTTTGAATCCAATCCTTTTGTTAACGCTATTATTTTATGATGCGGTTTTTTTTTGCTTCTCTCTTTATAAACAGGATTACAATAATCAAGAAAGGTTTTCTCGCATTATTTTTTTTATATTTGACAAAGAATTTGAAATTATGAAATCTTGACCACCCACAATTTAGCTCGTTTTTTTTAATAAATTGGATCCATAAGTTACGTTATTTAAACTAAATAAGACATTTCCACGAATAATTCTTATCGGAAAATCGGTGGATTTTTATCTCGAACAATTCGTTTGGATTGAGTTTGATGGGAATATCATTTGGGTTATAAGTTTTAATAAAGCAGACATTTTGGATCCAGAGCCAGAGTAAACGAATGCCACACAAATTTAGCATTGTTTCAAATCATCGTGTCGTTTGATCAAAGGGCACTCGATTTCATGTTTCCCAACCTCTAATGAAATAATTGGAATTGAACCGCCTCTTAATGTAATGTAATGCAGTGTCATTTAATTTCGGTTTTATTTTTGTCGATTGAATTTCAAGATTTTTCCACTCAATTCGATGGTATCGACAAAAGTCTCAAAAAACCCGCATCGTTTTAATTTCGGCATAATCAAAACTAAATCAAAACCGGCTCATTCACCAAAAGGGAACGAGATTTTATATTAACCGTTCGCTTCACTTGCACACACTCGCCAGGCTCAGGCCCATGTACAATACTCATGAATCGATTTATGGATCAATTGAAGCACACAATAAATTGGTACGCAACGGCTCCTAAATCAATATACAAAGCAACCACTTTCTACTGGATACTATTGTCGTATTCATGACCTCATGTTTTACATCATCAAAAACATTATTTCGTATTTGTTGGGCTGCATCGTGTGAATATCATTTGTAACTGTCCGTTACTGCATTCCTCCAAATCACAAAACTGCTTTCTTTCGATTTTCATCACGAAAATTGTTCATGGCACAAACAAAATCAATCTAATCGGATTCTAATCCATTTCTCAAAAATGAATTTGTCTTGAGAGAATCCAATGAGATCGGTCAGACAAATATCACTTGACTCATTAGTTCAAAGGTCGCAAAAGCGAACGATATAAAAGAAAAGGCCTCAATCAAGATGGAATACAAAATTAAGTTGTTAACACCGAAAACCATTTCAATTAGACGCTGCGAACAAGCCAACAAATGGACATGAAATAAAAGAATTGTTATTAACGATTTGAAACACCAGCTGATTAATTTCAAACGAAACTCAAAATTGAATTACAACGATTAATTGTTTGGTTTGTCGATTTGAGCCGAAATGATGTACGAGTTTAGTTACTCGAATATTTGACAGACATTTAAAATTTCATAGGCCTACGGTTGATAAATTGATTCAAATGTTAACAATATGAAGTGGTTATGGAGTAAAGTGTTCAATATTTGATCAAAACACTAAGCAGAAGAAAAATTGAAAATTTGGTTCAAAAGTGAGAACATAAGATAAATTACATTCGGGAGCAAAGAAACATGAAAACGATTTTTCTCGGTACAATAAATTAGCCGGTTAGCTTCGAAGGGTTTGATTGTTGATCTTTTTACGTCAATATCAGTCGTCTGCACGAAAATCCATTCAATCGAAACAACATGACCTGATTGAACTTTTTGTCACAATTTCAATAAACTAACTAAAAACATGTGCATACATTCCGATTTCCAACGGCCATTTCAAAAGCGCATCGTTGACTCATCATCTGGTTTCGAATATTTTTCGCTGTGAAAATTCCATAAAACAATTTATTGTTTTCACATTCGAGAACATAGCAAAGATTTCGAAGTTTTGTTTACATGATCGGTATTTGTGCACCAGCCAAATAATTGTGCTTAAAACTGATCAAACATTTTCATAGAAATGCAGTTAAGTTACTACGAAGAAGATGCTTCATTGTGGCGAACGGCGCGATATACGAAAGGAAACACACTGTAGAGAGAGATAGAGAGAGACTGAATTGAATGTATCGTAATTGCTGTTGCGCAACAAGACCGTATAATCTAAAGTCGCACATATTTTGCTGGTGTCGTAGGTTCCATTCAGTCTCGTGTTATTCAAAACTCGAAACAATAATTGAAATCTCTCTATCTTGGTGTTTTATATTGCGATGTGAGTTAAAGACATCGCACGGGCAAAACTATTTGAGAAAGAGAAATCGAAGAATGCCACAAGCACACATTTTGCTAACGTTTGCGGAACAAACAAACGAACAAAATAGATCGATGCATTAGTTGCATTTGAATAACTGTGCCGTGAAATGATTTTACAGTCAAAAGTACGCATCGCGAACATGTTTTCGACTAAAACAAAACCGTGTGCGAGGTGAAAATCCAGTTTTCTTTTACGTTTATTATTTCATCTGATCTTCAAATCAGTCAGTTGAACCAGGAGTGTGAGTAATTTTATTGAATTGCCAGCGAGTGTCAAGTTGGGCAACAGAACTTGTTACAATGATACCAAAAATAAATTTCGCTGGTTTATTGGTATGGATATTTCGACGGTGAGCGTGCGCCCGCGCGGCATCAAAACGCAACATTCGTATCGATATATTCTGTTTGGCCAATGCACAAGCACATGGAATGCAAACGCAAGCACAAAACGAGCAAGAATGAAATAAAAATAAGAGAAAAGTCATTCGCAATTCAAGAAACATTGTGCATTGCAAAATCCGATGAAGATATCAACTCATATTGTTCAATGCGAATGACCAACAACCAGATAGATACTCAACACACATTTCAATTGAACCTCGGCTAGCACAAAAATGAACGAACGAACGAACGAAAACCGACCAACGTCGCTCTTGCTCCACCGACAGCGTTTCAATTTCATAAATTGCCGACGCAACACACATTTTATATCCAAATAAATTTTATTTTGAGTGCACAATAACAGATTGTCATCTCACAGTGACGGCTTCTTTTCGCCTTGGACTTCTCGACACACTCAAACAGCGTACACATGCGCACAGTTTAAGCCAATAAATGCAAATACGCACGTATGCATTTATTATTGTTTTTAATAAATATTCAGAAATTATCCAGCAGCGAATTAGATATCAATTTTCTATTCGAAGCGCTTGCAACAATACCTTTAGCAGATGGAAACAATATTTGCGCTCGTCGATTAAGGTTCCTCTGAAGTCGGGAATTTATTGCGATAAATCTAATGCGCAAGAAGTGGAGAGTGTTATTTGTTTGTTGAAAGCAGAATTCTATAGATCTAGGGAATTTCGTGGTGTTTTCAGTAGTTTTTTTCCCAATAATTCTCTTGAAAATGTATTCAAAAAATGACAATTTGTTGATAAGTGACGAATCTGTTTACACTCCATTTAACGCAAAATTATTTTCAATGTAATTCGGGGGTAATATTGTGCTTGGGCTAGAAGCCCGTCAACATTAACGACCAGGCACGTTTTGATTGATTAGAGCTATTGGTGTCGAGATGTACCCTCAATGCTTAACTATGTATTTTGAACGTATTTTTTTGGGTTTAAAAACGTTTTTTTCTCAATTTTTTCCAAAAACAGGGAAACTACTTAAAACTTAGTTAGGCCTTGAAATGCAAGACTGGAATAGTCAGCCAATAAATGTTCTTCCAAAAAAACGGCAAATAAAAATTTCATCAATCGATCAAATGACATCAAATGATGCACTCATCAATCTGAAGAGCCGCTCCGTGATTAATTAAAAGCAAAAAGAGTGTAACTCGCATTCAAAATATATACCGAATCGTTCATTGAGTCGTGAATAAATGTAAAAATTCACCATCTCCTAATGATCCGATTACTGGCACGTTTTTTTGTGGGTAATATCGATACTATATACAAAAAATCTGGGTACTATAACAAAAATGACAAAACATCCCGATCAATTTGTTTGATTCGTTTGTGTTTTGAGCTGTGCTCAGCTGTTAGTACAGCAAAATACGAATAAAATTATTCACATCAAAAATAAAGTTGTGATTTTTTTTTGTTGTTGCTGTCGCCATATTCGTTGCACGTATGTCAGAAATTATCATATCAATAGAAGCCGTTTTGTGTGTTTGCCATGGCATTGCTTGTTATGTGCAGCAGCAAATGTCCTTAAATAAACAAAGTCCCATTTAAAATGTGTTGTAATTGTCGTGTAGTGTGTTTCATTCGATTTTTCGACTCGTATTTGTTACACCGAGTGTTAAAAACAGGTCATTTAATTTCAGGCAGCTCTGCTTTTTCTGCATGATTACACTGGACATTTTTGCTGTCGATATCAAAAAGGTGTGTACATTTTGCACACAAAATGAATTAATTCACTTGAGTTAGGCGACACAACCGCTGTCGCTGCTGGTGTCTCAGCCACTGTTTGTGATCGTTCATCGAACGAATGGCAGTCATCAGTTTTCCAATGCGTTTTAAAAACTTAGCACATAATTATTGATGGTCGTAAAACATGCATATTGATTACTTTTCATTATAGCTAATTAGTGCTTCTGTCCATCTTAGAATCACAGTGCGGCCAGCGTCCATAGTTAGAATGTCTTGTGTTGTCTTGCTGCAACAACAACAAACAACAAGATGCTGAATCAAAGAGAAAAAAATACGTGAACTTCAATTTGTTTTATGCGCAATAAAATCACACGCGAAACAGAAAAAAAGGCAAACACATACAATTTTTCTCGTTTTGGTGGAATTCATTTATTTAAATTACAACTGTGTTTTTTTTATGTTTACGCCGATTTTTTTTTTCTTTAATTAAAATGATTCGCCATATAAGTACATAGTACACATTGAAAATTAATTAGTCTTGGAAGTTTATGCCCTAAAAATGAACATCTCCGTAGCAGAGAGTAAACCATAAAATGAATGAGAAAAAAGAAACGTTCACACAAATATGCACTTTTTAAGTCTATCCAAAACAACAACAAAAATCCTTCTCATTGTTGAGCGCTAAAAATTGTTTAAATCAAATTTCAACCATTTTTCTTATGAGACGATTCACATTTCCAAAATGAAACCCTTAACATTTAGCATTTTGGTTGCTCGATATCCTAAAACTATTTGTTCTTAACTGTACTGAAACATAACCACTGGGAAATATCCAATTATTCAATATATCAAGTAAATTAAACTTACAACAAAACGATGACTAAAAATTAAAATCGATAGAAAAGATTTGTTTAATCTTTTTTTAGTTCTCAAAACTGATACACAAAAAAAACAAATCAGTTCAGCCAAAATGCTACTGAACATTTAATTGCTACTGACGACAGAAATCTCATATGAATTCGTCGATAATTGTACTAAATTATTGGTTTCGCTATCGTAATATGTTAAACATTGATTTCCGTGTGAATTTGTTAAAACGGGATCATTACAGTACTCGCTGACAATTGGGCTACAATTTGTGGCGCTTGTGTATTGCGTTTGCATTTCATGATTTCGCTGTAGTTCCAAATTGGTTAAATTCGATGAAAGATGCTCGACACTGCTGCCACTGTAATACTCATGATGATTGACTAAATTCGAGTTAAACGTATTGAATTGATTGGCCGGTGACTGAGCAAATGCCTCGTTGGCTTTTCGCTTTTGATTCTTATAGCTATCGTTGATGTTATTATTAATGGCAGCATTGTTGTTGTTGTTGTTCGCATAGCATGCAGTTTGATAATTTACATTGGCAATTCGATCGCAAGCTGATTCATTGGGTGAGAGCAGAGTCGGTGAATGTTTTGCATATTGACGCGATAAATCGCCGCTTTCATTTCGTGTATCACAATAGTATGATGGATGCGTTGCTGTTGCATGTTCAAATGAGTGTGCGGCATTTGGTGAGGTGGATGCATCCAATGCATTCATTGAGATCATATTCGTATTATTATTATTATGATTGCCACTGACTCCATTATGTAAATGCATTGCATCGTTTAGATTTTGGTAAAAGCAATTTGGATCGGCATTGTGGCTGGAATTTGTGCTATTATCATCGTTTAAACTGTAATACGAATCAGACAGCTCACTGTGACTATACGAAATAGACTTTTGTTCAATCGTTCCGCTTCCCAGGTCGAGTAATGTAGCCGGCGGCGAAGCAGACAACCCATTCAATGATGATACATTTGCCGATCGAATTGGTTGATCCATTTGAAATATGTCCTCCGGTTGAAGTAAATCGCCCGAATACGGCGAATATTGATACACGTCTTGTGAGCTCACATTATTATTACTAACTGCACCATTGAAATTTTGATTCGACTGATACACATTCGGGTTGTTTGCTTGAAATGCATGATACACGGTGTCGGTGTGTTGATTGCCGTAAGCAGTACCGCTACCGTAATTCAAATGACTGGGCGAACTCTGTTGGTTTTGTTGCTGTTGTTGCTGTTGCTGTTGCTGTTGCTGTTGCTGTTGCTGCTGTGATGCTTGGTTCCAATACGGTTGGTTATTAACGGTGGTCTGGTTCGACTGCATTGATACGTCTGTGTTTTGCGAATGACAGTATGTCTCCGACACCGAACCATAGTATTCGCTCTTATACATTTGTTGCGGCATATTGTTGTTCTCCAGCTTCACATTCATCGAACCGCACACACAATGATACGGTGGGCAAGTACACGATACACCTAATAATGAAACGACAACAAAGAAACAAAAACGCCTGCGTTTTAGTATTGTTTATACAAAAGGAGCAATCTTTTGTGTTGACAACGACCGTTAATCTTTTCATCATTTCAGATAAACAAACAAATGAGTCAGTACGATGACATTGAAGCACAAACAAACATATTTACTTTCAATCGGATTTCTGATTGTGATTTTGAATTTTGTATTTTTAATAGTGTAACATTTTTTCAAGAGTGAAATTTTTTGAAGCAAACAGATTTTTAAGTGAAAGTAAAATAGTTTGAATTTTACTAAAATAAAATACACACCTGAAGTGAAATCTGAAATCAGTGGCGGTGGACGAATTTTGTCAGCATTTGTATTTATTTTTGGTTTTTTGACTGTTGTGCGCAAGGACATTAACTGAAAAAGGAAAGTGAAAATTCGGTTAATTCTATTTGAATTCTGACTATATTTTTCAAGGTGAACAAAAAAATTGAATGAAATTCGTAATTGAGCTTGGATTTAATTGAACAAACACTTACTTTATTGCCCAGAGCAGCATCTCGTGCCAAAAGTACAGCCAAACCGCGACTTCTTCGACCAGATCCGATGGCTCGCCGATATTCAGTGCTATTCTTTGGTTCGGGTCGTGGATGATCGTGAACTCCTTTGGCTTGAAAGAAAATGGCATTGTTGGTTGATCGCCAGAAATGTGTAACTGGATATCCGCAATGGCCTCGGCAGGGACGAATTTCCAATTTTCCATTTGGGCAAGCGCTGCAAAAGGAACATTTGATTTAATACTAAAATTCTAATATGAATTTGGCAACAATTCAATTCAGTTCAATGAACTCACCGATTTGGACATGGTTTTCCCTGTTGCTTTTTTCTTGCTTTATCACAAATTGCTGGACGCAAATGAATTTGTTCGCCGGTTGGCAAAGTGCAATTGGCAGTGCAAATGAGAACACCTAAGCAGCTTTTCTTCAAAATATTGACATTGTGATTGTTGGTGTTTCGCATGGCCCAACCCGAAATATGTTTACGCGCCTCTTCACTGGTATTCCGATACACGTATCGAATGTGACCGTCGGCCCATTCACAAAATTCGTCAAATTCATGCTCACCAAATGATGGCACTTGTGGATCATTTATATCCCAATCTCTGAGCTTCGACGATGCAGACGTGGAGCATTTCGATGGTTGCATCGAATTGCTGTTGTGTGTCATTAAAATATTTGTTTGCTGATTTGAGTTTGCCATTAATTGATTGTGCAAATGTGATGATTGTCTTGACAGTGCCGGTGATGATGATGAGTAGCTTGAATATTTTCTATAACATTTTCAAAATAAAAACACAAAACCAGTTAGAGAGCCACTCGTTAAAATGTTGAATATAAAATATTTGTTATTGTCAAAATAACAATAGAACACAAATGATAGACAATTTTCGAAGGTCGTTTTAGCACTTGACTTATTTACTATAAGTAACAATATTATATAATATGTTCAGGTCAAAATACGAAGAGATAAAATATAAGAATCAAAAAGAAGAGAAGAACAAAGAATAAAAGAATCAACGAAGAGAACATACAAAAAGAAATCGCAATAATAATAAACACGTTAGCGACCGCTTGAGGTAACACTGCATTGAGATGCAGGACGAGTTTTTTTTCCCTCTTTCAATCTTTGCAACGATGAGTCGGTCTTATACAGTCTTCAGCTTGAAGCATTCAGTCAGTGAAAAGGTAATGCCAACTTTTGGCAGTGTTTGAATGAATACGAAGTTGTTCAAAATCTCATTTCGATAAGTGGAGAATTAAGTGCCAGTTAATGAAATTGTTCAGTGAATGAATTCAGTTTGAAATTATTATTTCACACAGATCGAGAGAGATTCTGCGAAATTTAACATCATAAGTGAAATGAACTGTGGCTAAGTACGTGCGCAAAAGGTTCTTCGTTTCTTAAGTCTTTTGTTGACTTTGTGAAAGTGTCATAAGTCATACGAAAAATTGTATCATCAACAATTAATGGGATTTAAAAGCTGAGATAAAATTGGGATTTCTGTTGTTAATTGGTTTAGTTAATCGAAATCAAAAATATTTATTCGTCAACCTTGAAGTAGTGGAAAGAGAAATATTCATGTTGATAAGGAGATGAGACGTATTTTTTCACACTCTTTAAATCTTTAAGCTAATGAAAAATTCAAAAACACTTACAAAACAACCATATTTTCCTTAATCCAAATTGGAGCCGCATAAAAATGGATTTTATTCTTATTCACACCAAATAATTAGATTCGCTGATAATTTTAAGTAATAAGTTTGTTTTTCGCTTTGTTTAAAGATTGCTTTTAAAATCACTTTTTTTATTTAATTCTGTTTCAAGTTGATTTTGTTAACGTAATTTTCTAGCAAAGTTCGTTTTTGTTATGAATTTATTTCTCTGATCAATGTTAAAATTTGCACAACCACATTTGAGTAATAATTATTTTATCTTAACTAGTCTCTTCGTTGAATTCGTAAGTACAGAAATAAGAACTGTAAAATGATAAATGTCCACAAATCGTCACAAATTATTTTTTTTAAGTGAACAAATAAAAAATTATCCAAGTGAAAAATGAAAATTGTATAATAGAAATCGTGCGCAGATCGTCGATGAAAAAAATGTTCAAGTGAAAATATTTGACACACGACTGTTCCGTTCTAAAGTTGTTTAGCAACTGACACATCAAATGTTGAACTATTTAGAAAGAGCGTACACGTTCCTCGAGGTTCGTTCGCATCAAATAACTAAAAACTATGAAACAAACAAATACGCACGAATTCAAATAGGTCCTGCATGTGTGTATGAGTGTTTGTCTCGTCCTCTGCGCATTGTTCATGCGTAAAACGCTGTTGAACAATAGCTTGTTCGATTGCCAGCCAACGAATACAATAGGATTAAGCGTCATGTGTGCTGCACACATATGTGAGCGTGTATGTGTTTGATATCGCTGCGTTGTTACTTTCCTTTTTACCATTTGAACGGTGTACGCACATCATAAAATATCCCAAAGAATACACTAGAAAACACAAATGCACCGAATGCGCTGAAACAATGCCAAGCTACGTGTGGCTCCTCCTTCTCTATGATACTCATGCAATGCAAACGCGTTGCTCCGATACACATGAATCGAACGCGGTACACAGAGAACGGAAACACATGCAAGGCAAACACGAATAGAAGGCTGGGCTAAGCGCATGAAAATAGACAGCAACCACATCTCGTGCAAAGCTAACAATAGATAAACTGTTCGGCGATTCTTATTGGCCGGATAAAATTGTCAGTGCTGGAGTTTTCGATGACGAAAATCATTTCATTGGCATTCACTGCTTTTTGGTCATGTTAAACTATTACAATTCCTTTTGTTAATTAAATAACACACACAAAAAAAAACCAAAAAAAAAGAATTTTTCTCACATTTAAATACGATTTTGGTATTACATTCTTTTCATATATTTACTCAATCAATTGTCTCAAACATCAGTTTAGCTGGGCACACGTGTTCAATCCTCATTTTAATTCAAAAAACTTTTTTAAACAATTCATTAAAACAGGAAGCCATAAACCATTTTCGGTTGTTAAAATTACATCAGTTTTTGAGTTCATAATGATGTGTGTGTGCTGCACACAATAAACACAACATTAAACGTTTTAATAAATATTCCAAGCGATTTTTCCGATATCATATTTATTTTCTATTGAAATTTGACCCAGGTCAATGTCTATTGATCATGAAAGAAAAATAATCGTACTTGTTAATAGTTTGGTATTAAGATGCACTCAAAATTTGGTAGCACGAAAACCAAAATGGAATTCCCATTCGGAAGGTCAGTGTCAACCAATTTCGATGCACATTATGTTTAATTTACTTTAATTAAACGATTTCCATGTGGAAAACATTTATTGAGGGCAACGATATTAAATGCGGTTCTTTAGCATCGAAACAATTTGAGACTCAATTTGGCCCAAGCAATTATTCGAATGTTAATATTTTCATGGAGTTCAAATAATTTCGATAAGATCATTATGAGGCACTAACAAGCCGCTAAATAAACATATTAAATCGTCAGTCATAATCACAGAAGTTCGCCATCCAATCGACGAAGAAAACAATGACCAAAAAAATGCATCACATTAAAATATGTTATAAAAAAAAAAAATTACTCGAAAGTTAAAATTCAGTTTTCAAATTAGTTGTATAATTAAACATTGTATGCGTTTATCTGAATGAGCTGTGGAGAGCAAGAGTGGCGGATTCATCTTTGCCACTTCATCCACGATAATAATTAGCCTGCGGCACCAAGAATACATTTACTTATTTCTCTCTTTCGATCTTAATAAGAAAATGGCTTTAATTGAAGCATTTAAAAATATCAACAAAAAAAAAAGAACGAAACAAAATGATGCTTGTTATTGGAAAAAGTACGTATGCATCGTGCATATAGTTTATGTTTATGGTTGAACCATTTGGTCGATGATGACAATGTCTTTATTGAGTGTTTAGTGTGAATGGCTACACCGAAAATGAGCGAACATAAAAATGGTTAATTTATTTATTAGCGTTTTATGATGCGTACTTTCAATTTAATTTGAATAATGTTTTACAAGTTTTTCAGAATATTGTCATCGTTTCGGCATTGGGACTGTGTGTGTGTGTGTGTGTGTGTGAGCCACATATAAATGAGCATGTTTATTTGTTTTGTCGCACTGTGCTTTCATGCGTTTCACTTTACACTTCATCATTCTTCGCTTGCTAATTTATTTCGATTTGCTTAAGTGTCACAGCTTCTTTTGCACCATTTTCAGGTCATTTTCAGTTGGTTTGCGGCAATTGGCACTGTGATTTCATCGTGCTGTGCATTGCAATCGTGGCAAATATTAAGTTCACAAAAGAAAATATTGATGTGACCAGAATCAGAAGCCACTACTGACTCGCATAATTACGCGCATACATTTTAAGCAATCTTTTGTAAGATGAGCACAATTTTTCGATTTGGTGTATCTCATCATTCGTAATGTGATTTTTATGCCATTCAATTTTGTGTTTCGTTCTTTGCTTGTTTTCGTGTTAACTGCACATTCGTTTGGTGCGTTGTTTTTGAAATGTCATTCCATGCAAAAGGAAGTTCTCCAAAAAAAACGATCACACTCAGAACTCTCTGAGCTCAAATACTTTTACGGAGAATTTTCAGATCTGATCTTTGTTTTACTAATTAATTCAAATTTCATCCAATTGCTAATGTATTGAAATCATTCGTTTGAACAAAAACCAAAATTGAATTGAATTCACCCTTTAGGCCAAAGCAAATAATGCCATGTTTCGATTCAATCGTGTTGATAGAAAGGATAAACAAAAAAACGTAAAAAGTGTGGACAACACCTGCGTACCACCATCTTATCCTCGGAAGTGTTCCGCACTTTTGCCATCTAATTAATTTAATTCCAGTCATTTTGAGCGGAATTTTTTTTTGTCGTCGTTTCAACCACTCAATAATAATTTAACGATTTTTCCTCGGATTTTACCCTTCGTACGAACAAATTCAAATCCATTCTTTTTTCTTACACTTTTTCAACTTATTTTGCATTTTTATTGCAATTCATTCTCACGAACAGCAATTGAAAAGCAGCAATCCCAGGAAAAAGTCGTTATTCTCACATTTACACCAATATTTTCAATTTAGTTTCAGAGCTTTAGCTGACTCTTCAGAGTGCTAATACACGAACAGCAAATAAGTGATCGATGACCTCTGACTAATTTCTGACAAAGGTAAATGCTCCTATACGATTCTACTACTCTCTTACCATTAAAATTCATCGAATTATCATTGACGCACAAAAACATTCCAAAGAGCCTCACCAAATAGCAAAACATGAACAAATGTGAAAATGAAGCGTTTTGAGCATGCGTTAGTGTGGATGAGCCATGACGGAATTCAGCTGAATCAATCGATCATTTCGATCAATGGTCCGGGCAGTTGTTGTGTATGTTTGCCAATTGGAAGTTCTTTGTTCATTGTTGTGCTATTTGAATGGTAAATGGACAAATAACGAGGAGTGTGGCAAGAAATAAGAGATGCTGCAATATCATAGAGTTTGGTGGTGATAGATCACAATTTATGGTATTCATAGATGTTTTGACATATTTTCCGCCTATTTTCATTCAAGATGCTACAAAAGGTGAGATGCAGATTCCAAAAATACACAAAGAATAACACCATAATTGAGAAATAAATAGCCACATCTTGCGCATTAGAATGAATTAAGAAATCATCCAAATCTATCTAAATCCAGTTCACATTTCCATCTTGCATAGAAATGACTTGTATAGAAAAAGAAAACAAAACGTGTTCAACGTTAAAAGTCCTGGTCTATAATTAAACAACCAACAAAAAAAAAACAAACCTCTATACCGTATTTATTACGTATTAATGGGCTATTAAAGCATATTGTTGCAAAAACGTAAAAGAATTCGATCACAGTTGCACGCATATTATGCTGATGAAGGAAATGAGCACATGATCATTGATGAATGATGCTGAACAGTTTATTTCATAAATGAAAGAAAAAGTAATAAAATGGGCAGACACATCTTCAGCACACACAAAAAAATTGTATGCCGTGCACACGGTGGTGCATGGCACAAGCGGGCCAACTGTGTATGAACTTAAACGGAGCGGATATATAAAATTACTTTCCGTATTTTTTTGTGGATGGTCTGCAATTTTGTGTATTCTGGCCGTTAATATGACTTAAGTATATCTTATTAGTCAATTTGTTCATTTATTTGATGTTTTGGATTCTTGGGGTTTGTTTTTTTTTATATTGAAAATATCGGAAGACAGTCAACCATTTCTAATTTAATTTGATTATTGGTTTTTTTTCCACCATTTTGCTGAATTGCCAAAGATCGGAAATTTGTTCATTCATCTGAACAAAAGAAAAGACTCAAAATACAAAGAAACAAGATTTCGTGTGATAGCTTTCATCATGGTTTTGAATTGCCGTAGGCCTATTGATAATGATCGGTTTCGCCGCCCAAATTGAGCCATATCAGCGTTTGATTTATATCAATTCACGCGATGATTTCACATGCACTGTAGACATTTCGTGATCGTCGAGTGCAGACAGTAGCATTTATCAATATTAGTTTTTCCACTACAATGTTGTGTTCATGATGCAGCACTTGGTAACAAAGCGCGACACATATGAATGAAATATGTACAGATAATGATCTGATATGCAAACCATCAATGCATTTATGAAATGTATTTGGTGTGTCCTGCTGGTCTAATTGAGCATCCGTATCCAAAGAAGATCTGTTGAAAATTTTATGTGTGCTCAGCATTCCGACGAAACAAAAACAAAAAAAGAAGAAGTGGTTTAGGTAAATAAAAATGCCGCCGGTTGTAAGACCACTTTTAATGCGTACTTATTATTAGCAATACTCTTTGGCCAGAATGTGCTTGGGCATGCTGCATTTGGATTATGCGCGAGCACGAGTGAGTTGAGTATTGATCGAAAGAAATTGATGTGATCCGAACAAGGCGTTTCAAATTGATACGAATAAAATACAACAACAACAACAACAGCAACAAAAAAATTGGAGCATCGATCAAATGTAATTAGAGGTGCTCGTGCAAATTACATACGTACGGCTAATAGTGTTTAAGTTAGTTTGAATTACAAGCCGGCACCATATCAAAAACTCTTTCAATAGAGAGCCAAAAGAAAGTAATGCCGTCTCGGCAATAGCTATGCAACGTTAAATTAGCATTGCTAATGCCGTGACTTCTAATGATTTTTTGGGGCGAAACACTTTAGGACATTTTCGTTCAGCCGAAATGCATTTCAGTGTGATGCTAAAGTGAAATAATTAAAGCGAGTCTTAGACTGCTTGCCATCGCCTCGAAGCACGTAATTTCAAAAAAAAAAAAAAAACAAGAAACACTTGCACAAAGGTTTTTATCAAGCGCAGTGAAATGTAGCAAATTCATAAGCCTTAAATTATTTCAATTCGTTGAACTGCTTTGAAATTTCAAATTGTTATTGCTACTATTTGCATAAATGTATGCTATTGCAGATGACAGCGAACCAACACAGAAACCATTTTCACCTGAATTAATCATTACAGTCCAAATTTAACATTACAAACGTGTCTACACGCTACAAAATGTCTAGTTTTTTTTCGAGCATGAATTACAACTGTTACAACTATTACGACTTGTCACTGGCAACTGGAGTAGAGAGAGCACAATGATTATGACGAGCACGAAAAAAAACCACACGGTTTTAGATATTTTTAACCCGCATCTCATAGCGCGCATAAATGTCAACTCGCACCATTGCGGACGCACACGTCGCATTCAAATAACAACCGATTACGCTAAATGAAAAACAATGAAAAAGGTCAACCACTGCTTTTTTTCGATAACGAAACGCTTTTTTTCTGCAAAAATGAACGCTCGTAAATAATTTCACACAAACAGAAAATAATGCAAAAAAAATAGATATTGTTTTTCAATCGATTGACGTATTATTATCAAGTATACGAAAATCTATAAGCAAAATGATTAATAACTTAATTTTTCTATATTTTATGTGGAGCTTTTGAATATATTCATGAGGAGGCGATATAAAAGGCTTTATTTGTAGTGAAATTGGAAGTTATAGTGACGTATTTTGATAGATATGTTCAATATGCGAACATTTTATGCATCAATTGTGTGTTTTTCCTTTTCAAATCGGCAATATATTTTGTTCTCTCTAGCAGTTGGTGGTGCTCAAACAATAATAACAAACGCTTGCAAAATCATAACGAAGCAAAAACGCAAAAAAAAATCATTAAAGAAAAAAAAAGCCTTATCAACGAACACACTTCTCAGCAGCAGCAGCAAATAAAGACGATAACCGTGTGGAAAGACACAACTAAGCACCACATTATAAAAGTATTTATACGGGTACAATTAGCTGCTGTTCATTGAGTTTTGTCGCACATTGTCTCAACATAATATCAAAGCAACAGCCAAGCAAACAGTCAAACGAAACAGCCACACACAAACACACAAATAACAAACAAATATTATCGTATGTAAAAATTAAATCATAAAATTATATCATGAACACCGTTTGCAAGCGCAAGCGCGGGCGCGCACACACACACACACTCGCCTTGGCGTTTGGATGTCTTCGCGCTGACAAATTATAGCAACCGCAGACATGGCAGATAACGTTAATGATGAAAAATACCAAAAACTGCTTTTTTAGAGCTGTGCGCGCTTGTGTGTAATGATAACGTGTGCCATATCCACGAGCCAAAAACAAATACACGTTCATATGTTCGTACCATTGATTCTCGTATTGTTGTACCTTTTTGCAGCACACAAGCGATCCATGAATAAAAATGAGAGATGCGAACACACATTTTCTTATAGCTTTTTCCTGATGGCGGTGGTTGCACAGATTGGCTGATTTTTCCAGACACAGAAATTCTCGTGACGGATGCAAACCAGTTTCGATCACACTTGCGATTCGATACAAAAGGCTTGTAGCGATTTGCGTGCTGTGGATCAATTGTGGCGTTTGTTCGATGTCATGTCGTCATGATTCATTTTTTTTTTTTTTTTGCTGATTCGCCTCCATTTTTTTCTCTCTGCATAAATATGTGCAAGATGTTTTTCACTTTCGATGGCACGCTGCACTGGTTTTGATTTTGTTGTTCTCTGTTTTTTTTTTTTAAACTCATTTTCATTGGCGCTGAAAGCTGACCGCAATTAAATGAAGTGAATTCAAATGCAATTGTATGTTTGGTTTTCAATTTCACCTGGCGTGCGCACATTCGCACATCATTTTTGCTTGCCGTTTATATTTTTTTTTACACATAATTACATGTCTATTCTCTGAACTATTTCGATTTGGTTGCTATTTCATCAGCTGCTTTACTTTTATACTCTTTTCATACCTTTTTTGTTCTATTTTTATCACAGCTTTTTGTAACGTACAAAAATAATGGATGAGGAATTGAGTGATGAATTAAGTCAAGCAAGTTTTGATGCGTTTGAGCTTTTGTCGCCGAATAATGGGTGTGACACCATTTCAGACTGTGATCCAAGTGAGAGTGGTACTTCGCAAACATCCGACATCGGGCTGCCAAATGAAGATGACGTGATTGTTTCAGAAACATCCAGCGAAAATGATGAAGAGGCTAGAGAAAATATTGACAGTGGTATTATTTACGAAACTGAACCAAGTGAAAGTGATGGTAGTCAAGCATCTAGGCATAAATTTACTATCGACACAGAAATTAGTATCCCTGAAACCGAATCAGAGAACAGTCAAGAGAGTGATAATGAAAATAACTTGCCTAGAAATTCAAATCACACGCCTATTTTGAGCTCTTCACAAATACCTTCAATTATATTTGATGAACCTCAACCCATTGATGTTTTCATTCATAAAGACGATCCAATTGACAGTGATAACGGTCAATCATCCGAAAATGAATCGGTGATTAATGAAGAGGTTAATATTCCTGAAACGGAGTCAGAAAGTGAACAAATATCCGCAAATATTTCAAATCAATCGGACCAAATTAATAACGTCTTACCTCAAACCTCAAATGGGTCACAAATTCCACCAACCCCAGCTGATGAAGTACTCCAACCACACTCTAATCAGTACGGCATACACGTTCCTTTCGCTGGAGACGATGTGGTTTTCGAAACCGACCCAAGTGAAAGTGATGGTAGTCAAATATCCCAAAATGTATTGGTCGTTGATGAAGAAATCATTATTTCTGAAACTCCATCGGAAAGCGAACAAGAAGATTCACCACAAGCTTCATGTCAGCCATCAGTTCAGGGTAGTCCAGCAACATCATCGGCTATTTTAAGTGAATCTCATTCAAATCAACTCCAGGGAAATGAAAGAGACACAGTTTCACCGGATATTTTTTCCGATGATGATGTGCCCAACACACCAAATATTGCAGAAGCAGACACTGAACCAATCGGAGCCATTTCTCCCGATTTATTCGATGACTTTATCGATGTGACCGATGAAATTGAAAATTTAGACAGTGAGGAAATTCCACCAACGATTCCAAACGATTTCCAATTCATTTTTCCTGGTATGAAAAATACTTAATAAATTATTTGGAATTGCTACAATCCATTCTTCCATGTATGAATATTCATCTATTTCTAAAAGATTTACTGCGAAATGATCGAGAAAGTGAGGCAATTTTGGTTGCTCCGATTGAGGTTCAGAATTCGTTTGAATCGGACAATGCAGACAATAACGATGATGATGACGATGACAGAACCACTTTAAGAGGCGAAATGTAAATATTTTGTAATTTTCATTATGTTTTGTAATTAACTTCATTTTAAATTTGATTATTTCAAGACCTGTAATTGAAATCAGTGCTGAATCAAGAGCAATTATAGATCGAATTGAAGGATTTATTTTGAGTGTGGCAAAGGAGATTAAAAATGGTAATAAAATTCAAATCGTTGTCCAGAATCGTCAAAATTGGTCAAATTGTATCATCGAAAATGAAAGGTAATTCTTTCAATACGTCAAGTTTCATTCTAGCATTTGTATGTTTTGTTGCTTTCGTTAGATTCAATTTGCTTCCAATATCCGATGCCCGTTGTCGACATATAAAATCGACGTTTAATTTATCGGTGATATTTTATGTGCTCGCTGAAATTCATGAAATGCTTTTGACCAATCGAAAATGTACAGTTCGGTAAGCCAAAGAGCTCGTGTCAGGTGAAATTGGTTCAATTTACTGAAGAATATATTCAACCTTTGAACTTTCCAGAGAATTATATTATAAAAACGTGAATATCACACAAAAGCAGGAAAACGTAAATGAAGCATTGAAAACAATCTGTTGCCTTTTGGATGCGACACCTTGGGAGCTTGGCGTGTTGTCGACGTCAAAAGGTCTCATTGCTGGTCCACTGCAAATTCATTTGCCCGACAACGTCGTCATTGATTGTAGCATAGATAAGAATGGTATTATACGGTGTCTTACTTCGCACCTTTTTATTACATTCAATAAAACTGTTTATTCTCTTTGCTCTGCCATTTATTCTGAAGGTATAATTTTGCCACATTTAACGGCTGGCATTGTCGACCTTAGAACCACTGCAACACACGTGTTGCTGGTCGAAAAGGATACTGTATTCAAAAAACTTCTTCAGAATAAAATCCTAGAGCGATGGAACAATGCTTGCATTTTAATAACGGTGAGTTTTATATTTTCTCTTTGCAAACTCAAAAATAAAAAGAGGTGTTTTCTTTCGTGTGTCAAAAATTTGCGTAAATCAATCATTTGAATGGATTGTGTGTTTAGGGAAAAGGATATCCAGACACAAATACTCGATTGATATTAAATAAGCTGCGGGAGCTTCATACGATTCCAATCAATGCATTTACTGACGCAGATCCTTATGGCATTGAAATTATGCTGACGTATCGCCATGGATCACTGGTAAGTTGTGTATTTTCCCCCTGAAAACTTAACTCATTAAAAAGGACACAAAAAATTGAAATCTCACGTTTTTTCAAATATCCCTCTAATATATATTGTAGTCGATGTCGAATTTGGCCGAAGCATTAGCCGTGCCAGCAGTTCGTTGGCTGGGAATTTTTCCGTCCGATATTCGAAAGTTTGGAATTACGGCCATTCGAATGACCGCAGAAGATAAGCGAAAATTGGATAATATATTAAATCGACCGTTCATCAATGATCACGTGCATCGCGAGCTGTTAATCATGAAGCAAATCAATTTGAAGGCCGAAATCGAAGGAATCTCCGACTCATCGTGTACATACCTTATTGACGTGTATTTACGCAATAAAATCGATAATAATGATGGAATATAAACATCACCTATAATGCCCTGCTCTTAAATGATTTTCTCACAATAAAACCGTTTCGCTAATTGAATGGAGCACACCTCTCAACCACTTCAGCAGCCAAGCTAGCCATCGATTCGATAATTTCTCACCGTTTGAAGTAGAGTGAATAACGAATTTGAGTTAAAAGAAGACGAATAAAAAAAAAATCCATGAAAGCGCTTGCAGTTGTCAGTTTTTCTACACGTTTCACTGTTGTTTCCCATTGCAATCCGTTTGCCTATGCGCGAGTCTAACGTGCTGAAGGATGTGAGTTGCGTGATAAATACCGTTTGAGACGAAATTGAAGCGTTTAACACGCATTTAGCGCGTAGCCTGCAACGACCACATCCGAGAAGCTACAAATGGATACTTTGACTAACAATGGAACGAATGAAACGACCGTTTTACCAAAACCAATTTTTTTTCTCTTTCTCCCGTTTTCTTTTATTTATGTGTTTTGCCGTTTTCTAGATTACAACGCCCGATAGATTGAGTCAATCGCAACGAAATGCTTACGCACAGAGAATCAATGTGGTGCTATTGCGTATGCGGCTCGTCTATGTTTTTATGTGTTTTTTTTCTGGTTTTTCAATTCTTTCTTATCAATGTTAGATCATCAGTAGGCTGTTCACTCGCTTTGTTCCTCTTTTCCACATTTTTAAAAGGAACTTTCTGCAAGATTATTAATATTTAGGGTTCGTAGCGACAAATGCGAACACAAAGTGAACGTGCATTTGGAAAGGGGATGAATGGTAATAGCAACAATTGTGTATTGTTTTTTTTTTTAGCTCTGTTTAAAACGAACGGAAACATCAACTAATCAACCAAAAAAACGGCGGCAATTTCACATTGCATTTGTATCTTTGGTAATGTTTGGTGAGAAACCACATTTTATGTGAAGGAAAGGGCTCGCGATCCATCGCTAATGAAGCAAACCATAAATTTTGGGCGCATTGTTTTTAATTTAACGATTCATTAGTTGAAATTTGTACAATTTCTGCACGCAATTTCAACGGTATTGTGGGAAAATTTCTGAAATAAAATAGATAAAATCATCAAATTGTTCAGTTCGTACAAACTTTTTGATTTTTCAATTGATGTAACATCAAAGAAAAATCTCAATCGAGTTTGATTCGGAAACTTTTGACTTTTGGTCTCGCCAAACTCTCTTCACAAAATTATCTGATTTAATGCGACGATATTTTATTTCATCGAATGATTTCCAGACGCAGCACGATATTATTTGCAGTAATATATTTATCTTGAGCCTTTGGTCTTTGTTTTTGCACATTGCATTGGAAAATCGACAAATCTCTGCGGCATGCCACAAAAATGCCAGTTGACGTAATAAAAAGGATGGAGAGAGAGAGAGAGAGAGAAAAAGAAAAAAGGTGAATACAAGACAGATGCACATCTTCTTTAACTGCGCTAACGATTACACTTCAGTCTCTCTGTGCTATTTCTCTTTGCCTTATCGCATTAATGATTGCTCTGCCGATTCTTCTTTGCTCTGATTCGTCTTACATAAATGTTGGCCATTTCGAAAGCGATTTTCTATTGATGTGGTGTGTACGCTGTACGCTGTACATGTGAGTTCAGTATGCCAACTGGTGTGTCACTTTTTAGCCGTTTGTCTTGAAAATCGCTTTAAAAATATAAATGACAAATAAAGCTATCTGATCAAGTCATTTATTGCATTTAACTACCGTTGATAGAGATGTTTATTGGATTTCAGTCAAACCAAATCAATGGATTTTTCGGTTGAACGGTGATTTAATGGCAAATTGGAGCCATAATGACGCGCTGAAAGAAATACGTACGCTTTTAATTGCCAAATTAATGATTACATTTATCCACACAATTTACACGATTGCTCGATTTGCGAAGAAAAGGATAAAAGTGTTTAGTTGGTCTCTTGACTACTTGAGAAGGTAGCCTTAATTGGTGTTCATACGAATATCTCAAATGAAATGAACACCGCAAAGTGAAGGTTTCACATTTCGATAAACATAATAATTATTCAGTATCAATTCTCCTAATTGCTTTATTTGTATGAAAACATTGTTGGCATGAAACAATTCATCAAAATCTATTGATGGCAATGAAAGTTCAAGCGCCACATTTTTTTCCCAATGTGCTTCACTTATTTTTTTCTCTCTGTTGTTTGATTATAATGAAAATTCCGTTGAGGTTCGAACATGATTAATAACAGTGAGATTAGAGCGTGGATAAAAATCCATTCACAAGATTAATGATGAATGTTATTTGGATCTTCATGTTTCATGCCATATTTACATTCAAATAAACCTTCGAATTTCGGTCATTGTTTCTGTGTAATCAATATTAGATGAATGTGGAGTGTTTGGACAGCTTGGCGAACAAGCCATCTACAATACGAAACACTTAAGTTGCAATTCACGTTCAAGCCATTTAATAAAAAAAATGTTATGTAATAGAATCAGGAGTCAAATGACATTTTCGTGAATAAACCTGCAGGTATTGTCAACTATGCATACCGAGCGCCTGAGTAAAATCCAATTAAGTAACATCGTCGGAATTAATTTATGCAAGTAACATCTTAACTTTTACGTCAGGACCACATTTTGTCATTTTTGCTCATCATTTTTCGATGGAATCTGGTCCATGGAATGTGACTTCCTTGAAATAATAAACAATTTATCAAGATATGGGGTTTTCTCTGTAGCAAAATGTATTGATACAAAATGATAAAAAAAAATTGCTATGGTGACCACCCGAACGAATGTTTGGGTTCAGTGTTTTGAATTTAATCAGGATTTGGAATTTTTAGAAAAATTTCATTCGTTCAAAGTCGATCCAATGCATTGCATAAATTCAGTCACAATCAAAGTCAAAGACAGCACTAAACGAACCGGACAAAATGCAAAACTAAATCGAATGAGCCACGAACTTTGTTTGCGCAATTACCATAAATAGGATCATAGGTTGGTGTGGTTCAGCACCGAATTGCCGCTGGTCTTATTAAAATGGCAAATTCAATAATCTGTTGTAATCGACACATTTGAAAAACAGTTCATAGGAAAATGTACAGATAAACAAAGCATTCAGCGAAAGAGAATGAGAAAAAAAAGACGTTGAATGTTCAATAGCAAACTAATACCACTTGAAATGCGCAACACAGCCCATCGCTGGTTTTTCGTACTGAGAGAAACATTAATTGTTTAGAAAATTGGTTTTATAATAAATGTTCGTGTGCATGAGTGTGAGTGTGAGTGTGAGTGTGAGCGTTTTATTGTCGGATATTGAGTGTTCATGTTCATCACACGCGCTTTTCGTATAAATGCTGCATTTGTAAATAACTGTATACAATTTCGGTGATTTAATTATGCGGGTCTTGTGTTTGGTTCACACAAACGACCAAACACAACCAAAAATTCATAGTTCGAAAATTAGAGTGAGTGTATGTGAGAACGAATCAAACGAACCATTCGAAAAGAACTGTGTCCATGTAAATTCAATGATTTTATAATAAACAAGCGACAACAACACCAATTGTTGCTGCATTTGGAAAATATAAAAAAAAAATTCAGCGAAAACAATGAATCGAAATATTGTGTTAATCCAATGAACTGTTTTCAATGTGAAATTTCCAAATTTTCGGCTCAATTGCTAGCTGCTGTCATTTGAACTCAATTGTTATATGAAGTAGTAAAAAAAATAAGCGAACACGACAAATAAATATCGCATCAAATCCACTAAACCGATTTTACGCGTATTTGCGTTCTGTTCTCTCCGTTTTTGTCGAATCGTTGAGTGGATTGGGATTGTTTTGGTTGTGAATGCGGTAAAGCTGGTTCGTGGATGCGATCTGTTGTTTGTTCATTAATTTAATTATTTAAAGGATTTTTGCGCAGCATCAAGTTCGAGCAATTCAAATTTTCAAATGGATGATAAACGTATAAATAGTTTTTAGCACCAAACAATGCTATCTAAATCAATGAGCGTATATGAGCTCAAATGAATAAAATGGTGATAAACATCAAGTATCTACTTGTTCTCAACCGTATGTCAAACAACATGTCCATCGCAGACGGACTTATTTAGATTTCATTGTGATATGACTGAAACGCGTTTTAATATGATGAGAATGGTTATTTGCTCGTACGACCCCTTGAGTAGGACATATGAAGAATGAAATTCAACCGCAAAATTATTATCGCTCGTAACTTTAGTCAAACTTTACAGCACGATAAGATAAATTGTGTGTGTGTGTGTGTGTGCTGAAACTTCGAAACTCGGATAACTTGGTGACTTTTTCGAACAAAAGACGAGTGTTCCCAAGTACCGACCTCAACAACGTTGGCCACAAGATCAAATAAACTACTTTTGTCCACTTTTACTGAAGATGAACAGGATTCACTACACTCGTACTAACACAATACGATTGTTGTTTAATCTTTAAGTTTCTCCGCCTCTTGAAATCGCCCAAGAAAATCAGCTCAAGCGTGAATTGGTTGAATGAAATCTCAAATAAACACGATGAAAATGTCAATGTGGACAAATCAGCATGTATGTTTGGCCTTGACGTTAACTGAACCAAGCCAAAGTATGCGTTTGCATTGTATTTAGCCATCATTTGCATTTTATCTTGTGTCTGTGTGATGTTCAGATAATTAAATTCATCTCTTTTTTTTACTTCACAATTTTAATATGGTAGTTCATTATCAGCTTAAAACACCAAGAAAACTCAACCAAAGAAAAAGAAATGGGCACAGAAGAGACAAAAAGAGGAGGCAAACAAGATTATTTCATCGTTGATCTTGTCAAGAAATTCCCCATTAAATTCAACTGATTCTGTACAATGGACAGGGGACAGTCGACACAGAATCAACCATTATATCCATAAAAAACAATTTCTGATTCGCATTTTAACAATGGAATTTGTTCCATAACAAATTGGTCATTCGTATGCAAACAAACAACAGCAGCAGCAGCAGCAACAGCAAAAAAAAAACTGAAGAATGATATGAAGATGCCAAACAAAACGATGGAGAGAAGAAAAAAAACAGTGACACAAAAAAAGCATTTGTGAAATACAACTTGTTACTCGCTCCAAATACAAATTAACGAGCTAAAATGCAAACAAAAATCATCTTGTTAATGCATTGATTTTTAATTGAGACTTGCAATTCTGGCACACAGGAAAAATTGTCTTGTATGCAGCACGCGCAACGCGACCATCACGAATGTCCGGCTCGAATGTAACAAGGAATTCTCGCATGCGAATGAAGTCAAATTTATTCGACTTTGACAGGAGATTCAAGTGAACAAAAACCATGCTGAATTAATGATAATTAGCGTTGGGTTTTTTTTTCGTCGTCTCTTGCTGGCTATCGTTTACCTGCGCCATGCAGTGATTTCATTTGCTGAAATGATAAAAGTTGGGCATGGGTAAGCGTGTAGCACTTAGCATTTTAGTTTATGTATTGATTTCATGTCTTGTTGGCACATATTTTTTTTTGTGTGAGTGCAAGCGCGAGCGTCACAGTACAAGCAATTCGTTAACATAAATTAATGCCAAAAAATTAATTTAAATTGCAAATTGATTTAGTACGGCTCTGGCCAGAGTTCAGCTTCTTAAGAGATGATGGCGGCAACACAAAAATACGCGCACAAAACGTTAATCGATTTGTATTTCACAGATCACAATTATCATTTCAATCGGCACGCCACAATTCCATTTGACATTTACATTGAATGGCATTTGTTTCGATTTCGTTGAGCATTTTATGTGGACTGCATTCGATTTTGACCGGATCACATGACGTTTTCAGTGAATGAAATGCCGTTTTTGACTTGAATATGTTTCGAATTTAATTGAATTTTCATCGTTTTCCAAAAACTTAGTCAAATTCATTGAAAGTAGCGGAAATAAAATCAAGTCATTGATCGAAAATGTTAATTTAAATTTAATGACCAAACACCGTTCAAAAGTGATGAAAATGGCCTACCGAATGCAAAAGGCATTGAGCGACCGACCAGTTGGTGCGTACAATTTTATTGACCGCACGAAAGCGATCGATTTCACTCGGATTGGTGTGCGTGACGATACAGTTGCAGTAGACACAAGAGCTGAACCACTGACAACTACTTTTTGCATGCGTTGCACTCGCCGTTTGCGAGTCAAGGCAACAACGAACAACACCAACAAATACCAATTAGAAATATTACCATAAGATGAGTCGTCATAATTGCAGAGCCGATGCTGATGCATCGCAACACATGACACCAACCTATTGACTGGCATTTGAAATGCGTTGAAGCGACGATGTCGCATCATTTAGTTTAGCAGACAGAGACACGCAGATCCAAGATAAGCATGATACCGTTGAATGGGATTGAAAACGCGTGCCCAGTCAAATACATACATTGGGCACAACGTTTTGGAATGTGTTTTTCACTCTCGTGCCATGGTTTTGCTATCACCGTGACCATGCACACTGCTGCAGACAGCTAGCCGGTTTTCTATTTAGAAAAAGGGTCTTTTTTTCGGTGGCAGTCCGTCAATTCATTCCAATATATTCGTCAATTTCGATTGCATGTGCCATTGCAGCGCACACACCAAATGCAATCCAATTCATGAATCAATTGGGCCTAGAAAGCGATCCATATGGCTCTGCAACGCGAAATGCGCATTCAAATTGGATTTTTTGTTGTTGTTGATGTTTTCAATATTGTTTTTGTCTCAATTTATTATTATCGAAAAATAAAAACCATTTGCGCATAATTTTCACTGCAAACGGTATCCCTTCGTTGGATAAAAATGTAAATTTGTTAATTTATGCTTTGGCATGGAATTTTATGGGTTGCAATCCGAAATACATTGCATTGCCTTTAAAATATGTGCATTGTGTCAGTGGATGGCTGTGGTGTGCAATCGACCATGCCAGCTTTACATATTCTGAAAATGAAAATACACACACGAACTTATGTTCATTAATTGCTTGTGTTTGTTGATCTTACAGGCCGAGCGTATCGGATAATCGTACACCGCAACTTGCTAATTGTGACTTATTTACTTGCGTCCTCATAAATATACAGCGTTATGTTGTTAACTACACACACCGACTCTCTTCAGCCGGGCATCTCGATAAATGGACGAAAGTTTTCACTTTTTTTTTTGGTTTGGTTTCGTGCACCAAAATGCAAATGTGGATGCATTTTGGTGAACACAACCGATAAAAGACATAATTGAAGCAATTTAGATCGGTATCGTGGGCGCCGTTGTTTGAAAAAGCACCGAAAATTGCCTATTCGTGTTGTTCACTGCAACAAATTATGGAATGAGTTTTGATGCCTTCAATTGTTTTGAATGTTGTATTTTGGCTGGACGTAAATGTTAAAGAGGCCGAAAGAAACCCCTTGGCATTGACACTTCCAAATTTAAACGTAAGTGTTTGAGCTCAAAGTGGTTTTTGGTCACAATTTTGAATTCCATCATTAAAAACGATAATCGCTTCATGCATTCACGCCCGGCTCGTGCGATTCCAATTGGTGTGACTGTGGCTAAGCACAATAGACAATTAACTACTACATGCACTTTTGTTGGATCACTTTTCGAGAGAGAATAAAAAAATACGTTTTGGTGACAATTGTTCAGGATTTTTCCATGCGATTCTATCAATAACACATTTTGAATAGTTTTTTTTTTTGGTCACATTTTTGAAAATGAGCTGCAATTAGTACATTTATTCGGCATGCGGTCAAAATCCCATTTATACCAGTATGACAATGCACTCGAGCTGTGCAATATGCTAAATTGAATAAATTAGTTATGCCTAATAAATTATGAAAACGTCGACCTGTCAAAAAATAGCAATGAAAATGAGAATGAAAAAAAAATTCCGGCAAAAACAGCACAATTCGATATCGAATCGGAGTTAGTCATTCGTTGACATCCATCTCTTTCTAACTGCAATGGTGTGTGCGTGTGTCACCGCTTCAGTGAGCTCACCAACAAATTCTTATTGTCAATCGAATTCGATTTGTTGTCTGAATGTTGCCTTTGCAAGGCAACAGGACAAAGGTCAACTTCTGAAATGTTCAAAATCAAACGGCATTTATTGCATTCTTCACTCTATTCATCTTTTAATGCTGCGGTTTAATTTTCTATAAACTCCGATGTTAATGAACGGACCCTCCAGAGAAATCATGAGCTATTTGAAAAAAAAAACAACACTAAGACCAAAAGCGAACATTCTCTTTATTGAAGGGCCTTTAAAAATGTGAAGTAAAACAATTTTGTATCGAATTCAAATACAAACTAAACTTCTCCCTTCCGATGGTTTGGTTGATGAGCAAGAGCAATATGTGCTATTGTATCCTATATACAAACAGAGATGGAAAGCAGAAAACGAAGAGAACTCATCGAAATGTTATTGAACCAGCAAAACGAAAACCAAACTCAGCTTCATTCAGACTTTGACATGCTAACCTATTGAACAATGCGACGAAAGAAGGCACACGCGTTTACAATGTGGCATGCGGTTCAGTGTAAAAAAAAATATGGAAAGGTGCATTGGGCTCATTCAAGCAGATGTATGTATATCGATTTCTCTCTGGCTTTCCTCAAATACAATTTCAACAAAGATTCCGAAAAACTTGAATTCAAATTCAGAAAAAAATATTATCCTTTAACTCAAAATGTGAATAAAAATTGAAATACCGAAAATGGTTAAAAAAAAATTAAATGTTCAAGTCCTGCAAACGCTTAAAATCAAATAAAAAATGTTTCATAATAAAATTTCCTCCGGCCAAATGACGGCAGAAAACCGAATCGTTTAATTCGCGTTTAATTGATTTTAATGACTGCAATTGCTAAATGATTCGTAAAAAATTGATGGTGTACTGAGTGAGTATCATGTGAATGGTGTGAAAATTGGTGCCGAAAACTGAACACAACACTGTTACTGTAACAATAACGAGCACATCATTGAAATAGCTCATTAAATGTCATAAAAATAAAAATAAAAAAATATATATAGCAAAATCAAGCGAAAATAAAAATCAACAAAAGATTTTAAAAAATTTATAGCAATATGTTGATCCTGTCAATGGGAAAAAGTGCAATCGGAAGGTTTAAATGTAATTGAAAATTTAAAATCGACAAAAATTGGCACATAATCATTGAATCAGTTGCTATTGTATTTTTGCCGTGAGCAGTAAAAAAACGGCACAAGTAAAAGCACGTAACGCAGTCATGACGAATCGAATGAATACAAATACTGTTCAATGTTCATTATTGTGTTCGTTGTGCATTGTGAATTTTAAAATCAAGGACATTCGCAAAACGTGTTTCGAGCCCCCGAAAAAAAAACGGTCGTCATCCAAATGCAACCAGTCATACAAAATCGACAACTACTAACAGTAACCAAACAACAACAGCATAGAATAAGAAGTGAAAAAAAAGAGCAACAACAAGCGTGTTTACATTTCCGATATGCGTTCAAATGTACTCTTTATTGCTATTAATGTGTATCATTTGGTGACTGAACAATGGCACAACGGAACAGTAACATTTGCAATATTTTTGCGCACGTTTCGTTTTTATTGGAATTTTAAACTTTAGGAAAATAATTTAATAAATGAAAATGTTATTTTATGAGAATTAAATAATTGAATTTCGAGATTAACTTAATTCGATCGGCTCAACTCGATTGAATTCGAACTGTCAGATTCGTCGGTTGGATTTGATGCCCACATAATTTCACTATGTTTGTCATCATCTGTCAATCAATGCGTGTGAATTGCATATTTTTCACTTTGAATCAATTGAAAAGAGTCAGAAATTTGATCGTTCTGTGAGCGCCCGCTATCGTTTTGCAAATCGAACTGATGCAATAGCCGAAAAAAGGCTAAATAATTTTTATCATATTTCTGTTCCGGTTGTTGTTCATTTTTCATATATTTTACAGTTTGTTTTGCCATGTCGATGCGCAAACATTGTCAACACAAACATTGTCAACGCAAAACATCGGTTCAAAAATCAAAACAAACAGAAACTACATAATATTCCGATAATATCATTGAGAATGTCATCAATGCCATGTAACTGAACGGAACTGCTAAAATAGACTGCGAACGACAAAGGAGGAGAGATTCACATCATCTCAAATGAATGGCCAAAGAGAGCAAAAAAAAAACAAAATAGGAACAAAGAAGAGAAATAGGGTGAAATTTGATTTATTATGGTTTTTGGTGTTGCAAATACGCCGATGAACACCGCATCGTACTCTCAACTCAATGCGATGCGATAAACAGAAGCGTTTCACACAAAGCGAAAAAAAGAGGCCTTCACTCTCCCGCTCTCACACCAGCCAACCCAACTAGACAGACACTTAAACCAAATTCAGTAGCTGTTTTTGCTTATGCCGTACCAGTCACTCAATCGAACTACAATTCAATGGTTTTTTGTTGTTGTTGTTTGCCCATTCGTTTGCTATTGTTTGTTACGAGTGATGTTGTTCTCTCGTTGTCTCGATCGCCTCAAACACAAACACATACACACACACACACACACGCTCAACATGCAGACGCACAGAGTGAAGCGGAAAAGGGAATCGGTTTTATTTACTTGTAATTTGTGTATTATGAGCATTTGAGCATACGTTTTTAGTCATTCAGAATCAACTGTATCCGTTTTTATATTCATCTTTTCTCCCTCTGGCTGGTCCTCCGATTCCTAAAATGAGAATAACCAAAATTTGTTGGCCGTACTTTTACGTTGTTGAAGTACTTTTACGTTTTTATCACAGTTTCCTTTAATCCTCCTTCATTGCTTCTATCAACACACAATGTTTATTGTTTGACATTCACTTTCGCTCGTTTCATGTGTTTCGGTAAGGTTTATTTTGGGTTTGTTAACCATTTTTGGTCACTTTACGAGCACATTTTACAACAATTGAACAGGATAACACAATTATCGACAATGATCTGGTAAAATCGCAAAAGCAGTACAATGAATCAATGACAAACCGAAATCATGCCCATCGCACAACTAGCCCATTGTTAGACGCAGAGAAATGCGAAGCGTTAGAAATGTGCTGTGTGACTTGCTACGGTTGTCAAGCATGGCTTGAGTGATGTCTAAGCGATTATTATTCAGTAATTAACATTGTCGGATGCATTGGCCGTTTTTATCAGTTGCCGGTTAATTATATGGATTATCATGGACAAAGCGATATGAATGTCTCTCGATTCGTTTGAAGTACGGTTGGAACTTGACACAAATTCTCCCTAACCGTCAAATGCATCGCATTTTGATAACACCACTTTTTGTTTCGCTTGCAAAACGAATCGTTAAATTTCTGTCGTAAATAGATTGAATGGCTTTTGATTTAATGTGTGTCGGTCTCAGTCATTTCAAATGAAAAGGGTGCAGACACTTTTCGATGTCATATTTAACAAACAAATGAAACAGCCGGGATCTATTTAAATTTATTTAAATATTTACAGTGAATCCACGCCAATTCTATTCAATGTTATTATTTATTGCATATAAATATTCATTTATTACGAGAAATTAGCCACGTTTTCGTCTTCACTCGTTGACTGCAATGATTTCAAATGCTGCTATTCAATTCAATCACGTCAATATTGAACACGATTCGGTTGATTGCAATTGTGGCTCACATATTTTATCGATAATTGCATATTATTTTGCACCAATAAAAGTCATGGCATAGCAAAGGAAGGTCGATGGAAGACTATTCATTTAATATTCACTTATTCTATTTCCAATTCAAAATCAAACTTTATTTTTTTTTTTAAATATTTTCTCCTAATCGTTTTAGCAACAAATTCAATTGTGTAATTTCACTCAAGAGCAAATGTTAAAGCTCCTGCTGAGCACTCGAAAGGATTGCTTTTGTGACATTTCAAGAGATTGTGCTATTGAATAGGATGCTGTGGCCATAGATGTAGACTTTGGCTGTGAGCCAGGTAGAAAATCGAAATTCGAATGCAGAATCCTTTTCATAAATGCATTTTGGCAAAAGTGTGCCGATGTATGATTGAATCAGCCAAACCATGAATAGCACGTGTTCTAATGCATCAAATGGTGTGTATTCATCTTGTGATCACAGTCGCATCAAATATAAAACAGACTAACCAGACGATCTCTTTTGGCTAGAATTAGGTAAATTCTGTGAGCTTCCATGGCGTAGGGCGCAGGGCATTTAATTCTCGTTTGGATCATTTTAAAGAGTTTGTGCATCGAATAAATATCAAATTTCAAAACGTGCAAGCGCAGTGTGTCTCGATGTAATTTGATCAGCATACGTCAAATTCGTACAACTATCATTCTTCATTTGTATACATCACATTGTTCACGAATGTTCGGATCTCTCGGTACAATTAAACGATTACTTTGGAATTTGTTCGATTGTTTAACGTTTTGGATGTTTTTAAATCGACCAGTTTGAGTGTGCAAATATTATTTTACAAATCAAACTGTTCATTTCTTGTGATGCGCTCTGCTGACAGATATCCATTTTGCGATCCTAATAAACGGCTCTTTTGTTCCCTCTTTTATCTTCATTTGAAATATAACCGAAAATATGAACATAAAATACACGATGCACAAGAACATAAATAAAATTTGTTGTTTTTGTTTTGGTTTGTCATTTCATTTCGGCTGCATTGCATTTGTTCAGCCAAAAGGGATGGTTTTTTTTTTCTACTTGGTTTATTCGTTTCTTCAATTCTTCTTTCACCTTTTCATTTTTCTTGTCGACGGCTAAATTCAACTGTTGAAAGAGTCAAGCATACAGTTGATTGTATTCATGTTTGAACAAGCGTATAAACCATAATTATAACGTTATGCGCTAAGAAAAAGTACCATAACCTATCTTAACACTCGATCTACCCCATGTCATCTAGCTGCATATTTCGCGTACAATTCAATTTCTTTTCAGCGAACAATATGCGTGAAATTGGTGTAAAATTTCTTACGCAGTTTATTTAGTGCTTGTGTTTGAGATTTTAATCTTTATGCGAAAAAATGACACTGAATACACGTCGTATGGACGCAATGTACTGATTTTTTTGCCTGATAAATTAGGCTGTCAAAAATGAAGTTGACAATCAAATTGATTTGCAATGATTAACTTCTAGTTGAGATTATTTTACATTTTCTCTGTATAAAAAAAATCCATTAATTTCAGAACTTTTGTTGGGCGCATTGTGCCAGGTTGAGTGGTAGTCGAAAAAGATTTGCGAGATTAGTCACATGCAAAGTGACATGATATTCACTTACAAAAAATACATTTCAACCGGTAATTTTCTTGTATCATTAAATGCTTAAGCTTTGGAAAACCATTAAAACTGGTTATTTAATCATTTACAGTTGAGTTATGCAATTTTTCGTTAAGAGATTAACTGCACGCTTCCCCATGATTTGTTGACCACACTGATTAAGGTACTTGGTTGCTTTAGCAAACAATTGTTAAAATTCCGACTTCAAAATGAATTTTCAATGAAATATAATTTTTGTGGATTTTTCTCCGAAAATCGTATTCAGTTTCACTTAATTTCTGTTCCTCATTCTTTAATAGATTGAATAATGCAGTTTAATAAAGAAAAACTTTCCCCAGTCTTTGATCAAGTGTCATTTTAATCAGTTTCAATTGCATTGTCATGGTAACTGCCAATACAAATGTAAAAATAAATGTTAAACAACTGCCATTTATTAGTGGAATGTGTTTGTTTGCTTGTAATATTCGTATTCATTAACATTTTTGTCACAATTTTTCAAGTTCAATGCGATGTGAATAAAAATCCAGAGTGTTCCATTTCTCCTTGATGAATGCATGTGTGTGTACTCATAGTAGAAATGCTTATTTCAGCCTATTTCAAATGGGAACACATCTTCAACGTCACTTAATTGTCTTTAATCACCAAACAAATGCATAATCATGCACGCAATCATTTCGAATATTGTGAAGTACAGCAATTGCGTTGTGTACTCCTTAACACATCTTCGCTTCTATTGTGTATGATTTTCCTTCGTTGATTTTTTATGGCATTTTGTTAATTGGTGAACAAAGTGCGTGAGTTGTAGATAGAAAGGACTCGCCTTCAAATAGACCTCATTCTACGAACTGAATTAAGCAGACGAAAAATTTGGATTCCGCAATTAATCTTAATTGAATAAAGTACACCATTGTTGAATAAAAGTGAAAAAAAAATAAAAAAATAAAGTGAATTATGACAAAGGAACACAAAACCGAAAACACTCCTCTTTAGAACATTTGAATGCATTTTACGAAAAGAAGTATTTTACACATGATACTATGAAATTGCTATTTTAAAGAGACTTAGAAAACAATTTTCCCCAAAAAAAAATATAGAAGAAAAATATTGAGATTTGCTTATGAAAATGAAAAAAAAAAAATACAAAAATGTCTATGTTGATTGCAATCAGCTGATTCGGATTTAACTATGATCACAACTGTACCGTTCGGTTCCAATTTGATTTTCCAGACAATAGCTTCCGGTGAATGCCCAATCGAAATCTAATTCAAAATTAATTTTATAGATTGAAAAGTCGTTAATTTGTTTTGTCGGGCAATTCAATTTAAATGTGAAGTGACCGAATTTCACTTTGAATTCAATTATAAAATTTTTGAGAGTCAAAGTGTCACTGAAGATGCCTCTGAACAGTATGATTTTTCTTTTATTGCCGAAACGACCACACCACATCAATACTCACATCATCCACATCAACATCAATGCCAACGACGCCTCTGTCTATCCGATGTTGCCTTAGTAAGCCATTGCCATTGAGCTAGTTTAGTAGAATTTTCTCACGCAAAATCTGCGGGTGGACGAACAAATCAAACGCTTCGACCGAATTTTTGTTGTGCCATCGATCGTTTTATGTCAATTCATAATGCAATCCAACAACAGCAACACAACACACACAAAATTAATAAAAATCATGAATTGGGCTTCGATTTTTGATCAATTGTTCAACCATATCGACGGCCGATAGAGATTTATTCAAATTTCATTTGAATCGCCTCTGAACATTGACTGATCACAGCAACCACAAATTCAGAAGTGTATGGAGATGTGTGTGACTGGTCTTGATTAACGGTTTTTATGGGAATGTTTCTAACTGAGTATTGGCTTTCTATTGGCTGGCAGGCAAATAAAAATCGATGATATTTTGGTTGGTTTGGCAAAATCCCCTAATTTGTGATTGCATTTTTCGCTGCACGAGAAATAAAGATGTTTATCGCATTACATCGACTAAGCTATCTGCTGAGCACGACGGGTTCTCAATTAAAAACGATTTTCGAAATGACTGTTTGGCTTTTCGCTCATTTTCAAAAAACGGAAATAAACGAACGTGTTTTACTACAGACGAATGAAATTGGGTGGAATAAATATTTATGATCTTATCGCATTTTCAAAACGATCGATTCTGGTTTGACTCTTCCCATTTGATTTTGCTGTTTCCATTGATACAGTAAATTATTGACGGAAAGTGTAAAAAAAAAATCGTTATCGATAATTTATTGTTTGCAACATTATCCTTGTCTGGATTCGGTTTAAGGCTTACATCAATGTCGCTTAATTAACAAAAAACGTTAACATTTGCTGTTGTTGCACAAAAAATGAGTTTTATAGTTTTGGCTGTTCATCAATTTTTTATGTTTGCAGTTTCGGTAGTACACAATAGTATGAATCTATTGTTGTGAGCTTCATTATATAGGAAATCATCTAAATCAGGATAAAATCAGAATTTTCTATTGAAAAAAAAGATGCATTTTCGGATAATAAACCTCTTGATGACGCATTTTACCCATAAAAAAAGAAAACAAAATAAACTCGGTCGAAAGAGATTGTTCAGAATAAAATCGACTCAGACTTTGGCGTATGTCGTTTTTTTTGTGCTTCAGAGATGTAAATTTTGTGAATTTCTCTTTGAAAATTAAAAATGGAAACACAAAATAAAAACTCGAATGGTTTCTATTCACAAACTGTGCTTTAAAAAAGCGTTAAACGCTAGTGAATTGATCAAACCGTCTCCATTTCACATTCTTCACTGTCGCCATCTGTTAAAACTCAAACTAAACTGGTAGTGCAAACATTAGCTATGTTTCAATGTATTAGTGCAGTAAATCGGGAAGCGTCTCAGTTGCTTGCTTTGAATTGTATTGGAAATGAGCTGGCATCAGTCTGGGACCGAGTGCCGACTGATAAACGACAAACGATGCTACCCAAACGTGGCGGAGATTTGCTATTCGTATTCGCCAAAAGCGCAGCATCAAAATTGTTTCACTGAACAATTCCCAGTACAAAAGCTGCACCGTAGTGAGTGCGCGTTCAAATATTCACAGCGAATCTATAAAAAATTACTTCAGGTTTCGATACACATCTTGAATTCGATTGCGTATCCGGTGTTTCCATTTTTGTGTTCTTTTTTCCCATTATTTTGGTTTGGTGGTTCGGGGTTCACTTGTCTATCAGCGCACAGAAAACTGTACCGCGATTTGAAATTATAAGCAGTAGTCAATATTGAATTGGTTTTCGTTGCTTCCATTCTTCGCTTCTATCCTTCGAATGCCCTTTACACACTTTTCGACAATTTTGATTGAACAAAATGATTCGAACAAAGTTTGTTCTCTGTGACCATACGGTTAAATATGTGGTGTGGGAAAAATCGAAGCCTCAACGGTTCTCCATGGAGCATATTGTTTAGCAAATAAAAACAGTTTTCAATTAAAATAAGGCGATGATGAGGTGGCTCATTCAAAGCACTCAAATATTGCATGCGATTGCTTGTGCGATAGATTCCATTTTTGTTTCCTCGAACGCTTTTCATTTATTCGTAGTTTCATGTATAATGACGTGCCTGCGAAATGGAGAGCGAGAGGGACTGAGAAAATGAATTCATTGTCAAATACCTTTCCGTTTGTAATCGCTCATATTTGCTTTCAATTCTCCCATTTTCAATGCGGCAACATGATACCAAGGCATATTAGAAGTGAAAATAAGTTTGCAATACGCGTACAAAAGAGATTAGTCTTTACGAAGAGGCGAGAGAGCAAACAACACACAACACACAGCACACAACAACGAAAAAATACTCTGAAGTGTAAGAAAATTGGTAGAACAACGTTGTGAATCAACGGCAAAGCAAAAGCAAATACAAATATGTACAATAGATACTCCATCGTTTTTTTGTTGTTGAATGAAAAAACTGCGGCCAGAGTATGAGTAACGAACAAAAAACTTTTCTTCCTTGCGAAAACATATAAAGTGAAAATGTCGGAAGAAAACTTTCTTCTTTTTTCGTTGTTTATAATGAGAAAATTTTTGCACGTCAAGAATATGACCAGCACTCTTTTTATCTGAATCACCTATTATGGTCGTTGTTATAATGTAATTCTATGTCTGCTAATGTAGCAACAATTTATCTGCACTTCATTTTTTTTCATCTCCTTCTTTAAACAATGCCTTCATTCGAACCAAGAAATGATCTTGAGTTGGTGCTATTTTAGTTTTTAAGCGACGTGTATTCATGAATGACGTATATTTTAAGTTATAATTTTGATAATTTGGTTGTAGCAGCACTTTTCTATGTTTTCATTTTCTGCAGCTTGAATAAAAGTGACACGTACGATGAATTACATAATGTTATTATTATTTTTCCCGAACAAAACAGGTAATTTTAGCTGCTGGCGAACACCAAACCATGTATGTAACGTGTATTGCGTGTATATGCGTTCCACCAGCAATAAACATAATTACACATTTCTTGAGTCGCTTTTTTGACGCTCAACAATCTCCATGACAGTTTTTTTCTTCTTTTTTTTGCATCACATTAAAAATGGAGATAAATCCAAAGATAGAGACGGATCTAGTACGATGTGTACAATAATAATGATACCTTCCGTATACATAAAGTGTGTATCAACTTCGTTACTACATGCCAACGCTAAAAATACAATTAGATGAATGTGGACAGCATATAGCATACAATACATACAGCACACAACACACACACACACACACACACACTGAGACAGACGCGCTCCATCGAAAATGAGAAGGAAAAAACCTGGGACAAAAACACATCATCAACATAGGTAATAAAACGAAGAGATGTACACACAAACACATTCACATATTCGTTCTCCCCCTGAAAAAATGAAGAGCAGAGAATTAGTTGCGTCAGTCATAGAATGGTGAATACAAACATACAAAGAGTGCGTGAGCCATTCTAACTTCGTGTGCTGGATGCTTGGCATGGTGATGTGTATACCGATATCGTTATTCCGCTTTTGCACAAAACGAAAGACGCTTTTTCCATTCTATTTATAGGCTTTTCTCTTTCTCTTTCTCTTTCTCTTTCTCTTTCTCTACGTTTCACGAGATCCCTATATTATTCGCACCAAAGCATTCATGTACATATATTATCTTGATTTTTGCTTGTGCTAAGGGTTTGATTGCCGCTGAAGCATCAACAACACGAATAAAAAGAAGACAATGCGAGCTTTTATACGCGTCGGTGTGCTGTTGCTTCAAACAAACCGTAAGCGGTGAATGTTGAACATTTCACAAAGCGACAGTACCCTCAACATCATACATCTATGGTACAGTAACGCGCCCAAATCTTCGTTCATTGGCATTAACGGGAAAAAGCGAAACAGATTGCCATTGTTTCAAAGCGACCATTATAGGTGCCTTTTGTAAACTACAGCCAAAACAAGTGAATGTTTCGAAACACGAATCGTGCGTCTCGGTGAAATTTTAATGAAAAATATGACATGCACAGAGCACACACACACACAAAACCCTCGCGCTCTCTTTCTATCACTCTGTCTTGCCCTGTCGTTCGTTTTATTTCCAATTTGGCTGGCGTAATGAAAGAAAAGGACCAAATCGAGATCACAGGTAGAGAAACAAAAAATAAATGTTGCCGGTCTTTATCGTAAAGCTTGGCATTACCAAAACATAGAGGAAGCAGTCGACTGAAGCATGTCAGAAATTACATCGCCACATTGTTAGAGGTAATAGGCGCTAGGTCGGGGTCGTGAACACTGAACGAGCACATTGCACGTGAAAATCAAACGGATTATAATATAAAACACTCACTTAGTCGACACTCAAGATTCTGTGGTAGCATGGAAACGGGGCGACTGTTTTTTTCTCAGTTGTTTTTTTTCTTCTTCACTACGGCACACAACTGCCAGAACATAGTGAACTGCGCCTCTCACTCTCTCATTCACTTTCATGAAATATAGATTTTTATAATGAGCATTATAAGCGCACCGTATATTTTGATTTATTGAGTCGCACATTCCTACTAACAAAAAAAAAACGAGAAGAAAACGTTCGACGAAGAGTGGCGCACGCGATACCACATCAAAATCAACAATCATCAGTGCAAATAATTTTCGCCATCGTTAACATTTCCCGAATTTCAAGTCGATGGGGCTCATTTGAATCGAAAATTTTGGCGATGATTCTTGATTCTCACGCAACGATTTATTTAGGTTGCTGTTGCGTTGTGTGTGTGTGTGTGTGCGCGCGCGCCTATTGTGAGTCGTTTCGCAATCATTGTAGTTTCTTATCTACCGCTTGAGGACATCATGAGATATTGCAATAACATTTATATTGATTATTGCTACTTCGGCACATTTCAATTCCAAACTGTCATCACATCTAACAGTGGCCATGCGATAAAACCAACCGAACGATTTATACAGCAAATAACAAAACGAACAATCATAATAAATTTTCACGATTCAAACGGAAGTGGCCAAAGAACAAATGCGAAATCGTCTCAATGTTGTTGTTGTTTTCTTCACATACCGCTTTTTATCTACTTAAGGTTTATTCGATTTCCGTTAAATTTATCTCAACAATTCTCATATTCACCAAATTATATCCATGGTCTTTTTGCAAACGCCATCAATTTAAGTCATTGTGTGTGTGTGTGTGGATTTGTGGAATGTGAATGGCTCCATATGAAATTTGTTTTGTGCTTTCTTGTCGTTTTATGAGTAATTTAACCAAAGCTGGACAATATTACTTCGTTGATGCTTGCCCATATTATCAATTGAAATGGAAGGAATTCCCAAGCATTCATCACTAAATTTCCGCAGGAAGCATCGACTGTTGGCTTCGACCGGCTTCCCTTGTATAGACGGGATAAAACTTTTGCTACCGAAATATCAAATATTGTAATCCGTTCAAGCCTTGAATTGATTTTAGCAAAGAACAGTTTTTATAGACTGGAAAAAAGAAGTTTCATAAAATTACCTGAGTTTTGTGTTGATTGTGATATTCTTCACCATTTGATAATGAGAAAACTTATTCTTCAAACTAAACTACAATTTCACAAGAACAAAAAAACGTGGCCATTATCAATTACTGTTTGAAACAAAGTTTGCTGCTTTTTTCTGGGTGCCATGTCTCAAATGAAAAATTACATTCATTTCAAATGAATTCAAAGTAATGCGTGAAGTTGTTTTTCGAATTAAAACACAATTCATGTCGGCTTATTTTCTTGGAAAACATGAAACATTTTTATTGGTGTTTGAATTTTGTATATGTTTAAAGTCGACAATAAAATGAGAAGTATTTTTATACTTCATCACAAATGCTCAATCAAAGGCTCGCAATTTTATTCGCCAACAAAGGTGAAAAACAATGAGAAAATTACAAACAAACATTACACTCTTGAAAGGTGTTTTCTGGGAAAAAACATGCAAATAATTATGTAGTTTTTTCCCACATTTGATGACTACTTGAAAAATGCAAAATGTTTAGTTTTTCCGTTATTGGTATCCGTTTCAGGAGGGCTTTTCTCATTTTGGCCAATGAGCATTTCAAATTGCCATCATAAAAAAAAACGAAATGGTAACATTGCATATTAATGAATGTTACACAATTTACATGAAACTATGTTGAATGCTGAATTTGGGCAAACAATAAAACATAAAAACGTACGCTTTTACATTCATGTGCGATACGGTGCCAACGTGCCAACGAATTTGACCGATGACGTTGAGCTAAATGAATTCCGATCGTTTTTGCGAAAACCCCATTTGAAATTGATGGAATACCTTTTTTTCATATGCGTGTATAAATTCAATGTAAACGAACGCGGCTTAAAATTCTATGGCATAAACTGTGGGCAATTTTACCTTTATTTAATTATATTCATTTTGTTTGCGCAACCCGGCAATAACAATCCAAGTGTTTAGATTAGTCCGATCAGGCGATTCCTTTCCACCCCCATCGACAGCAGGAAATCCAAAAAAAGAGACGTCGAAAAATGATGAATGAAACTAATTTTTATTCAGACAAATTCCATGGGATGAGAGGATGAGAAGGTCAACAAATATCTTTGAACCAGGTCAACTTCCTTGGAGCGCTATTCAATGCTTTCGATCGCATAAAAACCAATCCAATTGAAATTCAAAAGTATGCTAATGAAATCAACTGGGCATTCCGCTCTACATTTAATTATAATGTTAAATAATATAAATGAAACGGTTAATCGCATTGTTCGTTGTTAGCAACATTGGGTTGAGGATGTGAATCGCTGTTTTTGATTGTTGAAATTCCGTTTTATGGTGAAATATGACGACGTCACGCAACGTATTCCGTGCGTTTATGTGTAACTACTTTTTGACAGTTTGCAAACAAAATTACGATAGCACCATGATATCGATTGAAAATCGTGAATTACTTGCGAAAATTGATGTCAAAACTTCACAGTGTTGGGTCGTACGAGGTGCGTATAAAAGGTTAGCAAACAAGTTAATGGACTCCATTGAGCATAAGAAATTTGCTGATTTCAAAAATCATTTAATATTGTGAAGTGTTTATCTACGCAACCATCAGAAGCCGCGAATCACCATCAAATGAAATTAACGTGCTTTATGCCGAATTTGTCTGTGTGTCAAACAAAAAACCACCCTATCAATCGCATTGATGATTAGTATGAAAAAATAGTTGACGATGAATTGCATCTTTTGTTGAAGTTGTCGTATTATCGTCAAATATGGATGAGGTAAAAACTAAACCCAAAGACACACGCCGTTTGAAGTAAATTGACGTACCGTGCGATTTCTGATGAAACAACTGTGAATTACATTCACTCACACACAAAAAGAATCATTATATAATTTTTGGTTTGGCTAAAGCTATGCGCTTTACTTTACACAGTATTACAGATTAACATAGATATGGCTGTCTAGTGTGCTGACTGTTCAATTGCTCCGTGTTGACTGTTTCATCTTTGAATTTGCCGCACATTCACTGGGCCATTGTTCATATCTTGAAAAACTTTATTTGTTCGCATCGTTGCAAGAACCGATGTTGTTGCTCCAACTGCTTTGAATGGCTGATGAAAGTAACGTGCCTCACTTGTTTTGTTTTTTTTTGTTTGAATGGTTGTCGTTTTATCCTTTTCTAGTTATCTTGCGGGTATTCCATTGTGTGCTTCATGTTAATATTACATTGCGAATACATTTTGTATATGATACAGAGTAACTATGGTACATCACATAGATTTGCTTGTGAGCAGCCACTTGCCCGAGCATATACATTACACTCACAAAAACCCCATAGAAAAACATCATCCATTTTTTCTCGCATGGCGTGTGAATCTGAATGAGACTGAAGTTTTCTGTTCTTTCAAAACAGTTACCACATTCCGAAAATTGCCGTCGCTAATTACTTCAGCTTCGGTCGCTATGCATATGAACCGGGCATCTTACGGGTCTCGCTCCAACATATTTTACTTTTTTACATGTGCTAGGGCATTTCATGAACATAAACAACGCCTTTCGTTGGGGTCATTTCATTGTTTTCTCTCATTGAGCCATTGTGGTTTTTCGGCTGTCAGAATCGTTTCCGATTGCCTAACAGCTTATGTCAAATCATTTGACCGAAATTGTATGTTTACGGAATGCGTCTAGTATGCACACATTTTATGGTGTACTGCCAAATGCTTTTTGCTTAAAATGGCATTTTCTTGTGCTCTTCAATCGGCAAATTGTAGCAATCTCAAATTTAATCTTTAGATCATGCTGTCACAATAAATATAATAATCTAATAGCAACCAAGAGCTTTTGCAGTTTCAAAATATTTGCCCGACTGAAAAGGGAATATTTGTTGTTCGAAATAAAAAAAAAAAAACGAAATGTGAACAAAAAGTAAAATGAAGCTGAAGATATTGTGTGCTGACAAAATAATATGAACAATTTTTAAATATGGAGATGCAGTATTTAGTGGCCATAAAATTTTCATTTTTGCTCTTATCTTCTCCATTAAACACTAAAATCGTTTGCAATGAATTTGACTTGAATGTCAAACGAAGAAATAAGGAACACGGAGAGTCGCCTGAGGCAAATGATGCCTCAAAGTCATAGAATATAATGAGAACATCAAACGCATTATCGACAAAAATCTTTTGTCTATCGTTCTCAACTCCGGAGATTTTAGTTGGTGATAAGTTACCCGATCGATTTTCGGAGGAAACACAATTTAAAATCTAGCAAAACAAAAATATAAGAAAAGTGATTGAAAAACAGGAAAATAATTTTAATTAGATTTTTGCTGGACATTATATATTAGTATTTCCCGTATACACTCCAGGCATTTTCCCAGTAATTTCATCACGTTATTTCTACATTTTATGGAAAACATTTTATTTTCTCTTGTGAAAAAATTGTTACTTCAAAAAAATTCAATAAAAATTGTGATTTGACACATTTGTTTTCCTCAAAAATGTAACTAATAACACCATCATGACAATAAATTTCAAATGTCTTTTGATAATATAGCTTTGGAGCCAGGCTTTGGGCACTCTTCAATGTCATGCATTTTTGACATCAAATTTCTATTCGCAATATTTTCTTTGAGTTTCGTGATCTTAGCCTCAATATCCACAAGTTTTTCAACATCTGGATTGGCATGAGCTTCAATTTGTGAGCATTCGGGACAAGGATTGACTAATGCTATGGTGGGAATATTCCGAGGTTTGATAATGGCTGGTCCATGTATTAACTCTTTTTTACTTGTATCATCCATTTGCCCACAGTAAACCGAATAAATCACTTGTCGTAGCCGTATTTCGATGATGCGAAGGACGTCGTTAAGGTTGAATTGAGTCATAACACTTTGGTCATCCCCAAATTTAAATTTAGTATCACATCCTAGCATCGTATAGACGTTATGGATTTCTTTCAAACATTTATGAAGTATCGATTCAATTCCGATAAAACGTTCACTTTGCTCCTTCATCTTTTCTTGTTCCTCGTTCAATGTCAAATTTAATGCATCTAAATGCAATTTTTGTTCGATTCGTTCTTGAATTTGGCTTTGGGCTAACGAAATATCACTTTGCAGCGATGTCATTCCTTTCTCAGAGTCCTCAATTTGATCAGTCATTTCATTTTCATACAAATACAACGAAAATGTTTTTTGTCGCTTCGATATCAGGCCTTGAGGTTTTGTCTTTGGATCGAATTTTCTAATTTGGGTTAGTTGATCCTCACAAATTTTGGACAATGTTTCATAATTTCCTTTCAGAATATTACGTTTTGGAACGGCACCCGAATCCAACTGAATCCGTGTTGCTTTGTTTATGATGAATTCTTGCAAAATATCATTTGATTCAGCAGCTCGAATCAATTGTCGCATCTCCTGTAGATGGTCTTTGAGATGTTCAGCCGATCTTTTTTGGCACACTTCAAGATCGAGACAATTTTTCATCCCATGTGAAAATGCAATCGTGTAATGATCAACTAACTCCTTAATTTCTTGTTTTTTCGTCATTAAATTGGCGATAATATTGTCTCGAGTAATTTGAAATTGTCGACGCACTAATAACAAGTCATTGACCACAGTTTTTAACTTTGTTCCCTCTAACTTTAAGCTGCCAATTTTTCGGTTGTTGTTCAAAAGCTGACTTTGCAATGTTTCAATCGTTTGATCAGCACTGATTCGTTCATCCAAAGTGGAATACTTTTTCAGCTCAGCGTTCACGCGTTCGATTTGAGAACTTAAGTGCCCAATTCTAATTTTATGCGTTTTCTTCTCGGCATCGATATCGTCTTGCTCTTTGACAATCAATGTGAGCCGTTGCACAAAGTCTTTGTTTTGAGTTCTCACCAGGCGATTGTCAGCGTTGGCAATTAATACATTCAATTCCTTCAACTGTTTCTGGTTTCGTTGAATACGGTTTTGGAGTACATTTTGAGCTAATACATCAGTATTGTTGAGGATTTTCAATTTGCCCAGATCACGATATGTTCGACTATATTTGTTCAGATCAGTATTTAAACTTTGTCGACTTTTCATGGTTTGGATTTTTAGTATACCTTTAAGCTATTTCAAACTGATTTGAGATTGATATATGAAAATGTTCTGTAGACTATAGCTTTCCTTGATAGATTTTCATTTATGTCAATTTTTGTCCTTTATCAAAATGTATGCTTTGATTACAATTCATAGAATTATAGAAACATGTATGGAAACTTCGTTTTTAATCATATAGAGAAAAATAAAGTGTCTTTTATTCAACCAGTTCTACACAATTAATGTAAAAACATTTTTGTAAAGTAGGTATTTTCTCCCATTTGTGTTGGACATTTTTTAACCAATGAATTTACACCATGTAAAGTTCTGTACGACATTTGATATAAATTTAAAAACTGACGAAAATATACAAAATATGGAATTGGATACAGTGTCAATTTTGGTTAGATTTGCAAATGATTTCTAATCCAAACTACATCCATAAGAATGATATTGTTTCATAATGAAAATCAACATCCACGCGTACACAAAAGAAACCTTTCTGCACAAATTACTGTTGATGTTTAGAAAACGTCAAATTACAACATTTTTAGCACTGCCGTTGTAATAAGTCCAACATTTTCTTCGATGTTCATATCCAAGCAGAAATTTCCGCAATGTGAATTCCCCAGATCGAAGCAAACAAATTTTTACTTAAGTAACGCTTCCTGCAAATGACGCCATTTGGCTCAAATTTTGTCATTTTTACACAGAAAAAACACGTGACGCCGATAAAAATCATATTTTTGTGACTATAATGATGGAGAATTATTGTCAGATGCCTAAGCTTACCATTTGACGTTTCTGAGTATATATTTGTATATACAAATAAATGGACTTGATAGTTCGGTATTAGTACAAAAATGATGTCAATGAAAAATTTAATAAAAACGTTAATTGATATTTATTTTATTACAATGTTGATAAGTAAGCAGTCTAAGTAAACTTAATACATTTTTTCAATGGAGATCATAATAATAATCACTATGGAAGTGAGGTTGGCAGCCAAAGTCTTTTTTACCAACGTAGTGCGTTTTTGCTATACTGGGAAGCTCCCCTTAAATGCTGCGCGTGCCCAATGTATAATAAGTATGAACGGTTGAATTCAAGTACAAAGTGCGAATTGCGCAAATGCACCCGGTTGGTGTGTACCAAATCGGTAAAAAAAAAACATTTCTGCTCACACAAAACACAAATATTGATATTTGAATCAATAGGTGTTGATTTGACAGATTATCACCATTACTAGTGCAAGCATAGCGATTTTTATATGTATTGTCTATGGGCTCGGAACTATACACAATTTTAATCTATGCGCACTTTATTCGCAGTATATGCATTATATTTACAATGTATTTACTTAAAAATTTAGAGTATAAAATGCCATATATTTCATATATCTGCCCATAATTGCGTATAACGCTGATATTTTCGCATTTAATGACATCTCATATTGTGTCCCTACAATGTTGTGATGTCAACTATTCCGCAAAATATCCGTGTTATACGCAATTATACATAAATATGAAATATGTAGTGGTTCATATGCTCTAATTGTTCTGTTAAAGTTCCGAACCCTTAGTGTATTGTATCTTATCTGCTCTGATGTGCTCTACTTTATATTTTCATCATTTAATGTCTCCAGTTTCTTCTAGTTTTTCTGATATTTCTAGTAAATCATATAAGCATTGCATTACGGCAAAATACTATTGCCAGTGTGTTTCTTATGGAATGATTATGGATTGAATTGTCCATATGAAATACATTAGTAATGTTATTCATATGGAATATTTATCAGAGTTTTTTCCTCTCATATTCTTCTTATAACTTCTAGTATGCTCGTTTTTTCTAATTTATTGCTAGTTCCGAATTCTATTAAACAAAGTTACAGAAGCGGTCAAAAAGAATAACCACAAATGAAGAAGATAACCAACTATACTGTATCCTGTATATTTTGCAATATTAATAACTGTAATCGAAGCTAACACATGAGGCAAAATTAAAATAACAAAAAATGCCGCAACGATGTCATCATCTGTCATTTCTTCTATCCAGTCGACAAAGGTGTCCCAGGTGACTTTATAGTATTTGATCAGTATGAGAACCAAGAATACAAAGGAGATTATTTTGCCTATCTTATCTGAAAAGAAAAAAAAAATCATTAAAAAAAAATATTTCTCTATTTCATTAAATTACATAAGTATGTCGAATGGTTTGCAGGTTTTTTTTTATTCTACTGTGGCACAATCACAGAAATAAAAAATTCGAAGATTAAACTCAATCATACGATAAAAATGCGATTTTTTTTTTTGAAAATGTTCACCAGTTTTTGTTGAAGACACTAGGTGAAATTGCTATAAACAAAAGAAACTTACTCATGCTTTGTCGTCGATCAACAATTGATTGCTGCTGAATTTCCTGAAATTGTATCGGCAATTGCTTAAGGCTCAATGATGAAATAGAAGAGCTGATGATTATAGTTTGAACTCTACAACACGACTGACTCATTTTTTCGTTGTAACTGACTTTATCGCATCTTATCATAAACCTATGCACCAACCTATGCAAGAAACAACAATAACATAGAAAATTCAGTTCTGTGGGCAACCCCCAATGAACATTTCATACGATTTGTATGCATATTCATAGGAAATTGCATACAAATAATACAAGAGTGATTTCAGGCATGACACTTAAATTTTTCATGTCATAAAATTTGATAATGGTATTCGGCAAAAGGGCTTTGTTGACTTAGGCCAGACAGTATCGATTGAGCCCTGAGCAGCGCCAATTGCATGCACCGCAAGAAAAACTGGTATCTCTAGTAAAAATAAATGGTTAAAACGTTTAAAAATCGTTTTTAGCGATTTTGACTTCATACAAATTTGATGACGTGAGCATAGCGACAGTTTATCGACTTATTTGTCGTGGCGTTCTATTGATGTTTTGTGAAGAATATAAAAAGAGCGATCTGTATCGTACTCCAAAATGTCGTTGTGCATTATCCAAAAAAAGCGTACGCATGTGTGTGACAATTATTGTTGAAATGTTTGAAAAATTTTTGTCTCCATACTTTTTCGCCCACTGTACTTATAAACAGTGTACAAAAACAAATTGATAAATGTTTGAAAATTGTCCAATTAAATTTCGATCAAGCCGAAAATGTTGTATATGATTTTAAAAAACACGTATTTCCATAACAATTGAATTCAATTGGTAGGGCGCTCCAAAACACATGGGCATCAAGTGACAAATTGAAAGTTAGCTCGAACAATAGCAAGAGACACCAAAAAATAAAAAAGTTTTGACAATGGCGAGAAAATTTCGTTTACGCTCTAGTTTGGAAATTTTTATTGATGTACTTCGTTATCAGCGATTTTGTTGCTCACATTCAATTAGTTAATTAAAGGCATCGGGAAACTAGATTGATTCATTCGTTTGTTGGTGCTATAAAGACAGCATCCCATTTATTTTCATTCCACATCGCTGCGTACCATATTTTCGACACATAATATTTGCATTTTCTTTCATACAGTCGCCACTCCATTGAGACGGTTTTGTTCGAAACATATTTGAAATATCCAATTTTGTGCTATCCAACATAATCCCAAGCCGTTGATTGAAGTGACGTCTGATGATAGCCCTATCGAAAGAGAAAAATACTATTTAACGCTTGGCTCATGTCAAAATTAATATATATTCTCACGACTCTTATATTCAATGGCATGGCAAAAGTACGGACGCATTCTTTATTTAGTGATCCAAGTGCTGCAAAAATATTCCATTTATTATACAGGCGTCGAATTCTATTTGCGAATTATTCACTTGGAATAAATCATTTTGATCGATACGCTTCGACTTATTAAACTTTTTGTTGTGAGCCTCTGAGAAAATGTTGTTCACGTAAAAATATTCGGGATCGAAAGCATCGAGTGTCGATTATACCAATTCAAAATAGGGCAACTCGAGAGAGCAATAGAGCATTTTTATAGATTTTTTTTTTCTCGCCACAGTGTTTCGTTAAGCTCACTTTGATCCTCTTTTGGATATTTTACGATTGTCGTATCGGGTTTTGTTACCGCGCGCCGTTTCACTTCCAATGAAAACGCACACAAAAAAAAACTTTTTGCGACAAACAAAAAACAACATAACAATATCATACGTCACGCGTACATAATGTAAATAAACACATGTCTAGAACGCAGTCAGTCAACGCCATAAAAAACCAATTCACATAAATTCCATCCGAAAAGAGAAAATAAATAAAAATCGAAACCTCAAAAAGTGTGTGACTGCAGTAGTCTCTCACTGAGAGAGCACATAAAAAACGATAAAAGAATGAATAAATAAAATGATGAAAAAATGAAACCGAAAATATTGAAGTGGCGTAGCAATAATGGGATGAGTCGTCTCTCAATAAAACTGCAACACAAAGCTGATAATTTTGTGACCGTTTCACTATTCACCCAACAATATAATCAATAGACAATGACATCATCACTCAGCTCTATGCCATTTGTGACCCAAATAAGAGCCTTGAATACCGTTCAACAAAAAAAATCTGCATCGATAAAATTATCATATTTTGCCCTGTCTGATTTCGATTATTTCCTACTCTTTAAGGTTGCGGTTCCAACATCAATTGCATTTCATATTGTTGCTATGGTGGAATATAACTTCAATCAACACCAACGACTTCTTTTCTATGTATTTTAAGAGCTTTGTTCACCTCATTTCATCGACTTACCTTCCGCCATTCCGAAGGGTCTATAGAATTGCCCTTGTCTTTTGAAATCAATGTGAAAAAGATGCAAATGCTCAACAAATCCATATTTTTATGGTTGTTTGAAATGGAAATGCGACCTCCGATTTACATTCAAATATTTCCAACAATATAGCGCAAAAAAAAGCCAGCAAGCAAGCATAACAACTACTGCAGCACAGATATATGCAAATACAATTTGATGTCACGTTTTAGTTAACTTCGAAAAAATTTATAGTTTTTGAGATGTTCACGAATGCACGAGTCCAGAATACATGAAATAGTTGACTTAATTTGCTATTATATTGACAGCATTCCGATAAAAATGGGAATTGTGGTGTGAAAACGGGAAAGAAAGTAGGCGGAACGGGATGTAATTGAATTATATATATGTGTGCAGTTTCGATGGATGTGTTAGCATGTCTGATTTGGTATTTGCAGAAACCGTGCCGTTTACTGGTGGCTGGTGTGTTTTGGTGCTGTGGTTTTATGGTGTCAATGTTTGTTGATATTTGCTTGAAGGAAAAACAGGCGAAGCGGTTTCCATGCTGCGCTATAAACTGTGTGGCATTTTTCGCATGGAATATGAGATAGAGAGTGCGGTTTGGTTACTATTGTTCAACGTTCAAGTTTAGGCGAATGCTTGTGCGATTCACATGTTTTCATCCAGGCGTACGTCTAATTTCCGTTTTGGCTTAGTTTGAATGTGTTGGTACACTTGCCATATTTCAGATATTCCGATACATGGCCTCAGCAACCGAAACCAACCTCCGTTTTGTTTGATTTGTGCCAAGCTCCCGTTTGCCGCCTGCATATATTTTGAAGAGATTCGAGGTGTTGATAATAATAATTGCACTCATATATAAATCATTTATGTTAGCATCGGTTTGAATTTTGACATGTTTAGAATTATCAACGTTGTTCTTGTTTCTAATTCCGTAGGTCGTCGTCGTCGTCGTTGTCGTGTATGTTGTGTAAATAATAAAACGTTTGCCCTTGTTGTTTAGAATGCAGAACTGCATCGATGTGTTTGGTACGTGAAAAATGTTGTCGAATTGAATTATGAATTATGATCATTCGGATGTTCACTTTCTAGTTCTCACTTCGATCCATTTATAATTGGATAAATTCATTGCACACTCTGAATTCAACCGTTATAATAAATGATCGTCATTCATTTGGATCCGAGGAAAATGTTTATTAGAATTCAAATCACGTTACACATTCAACGCCGCTGTTGCGTCCGTGAAGAGAAATTACATTGTCCATTTTAAATAAATGCAAACCACGTATTCATGGGCACATCTTCAAGGCGAGACATGCAACTGGTTTTGAAACGGTACAACATCACCGTACTCATTCTCGCACACACACACACACACACACACTCACACACATACAAACACACACTCATATTTGCAAACAAGCACCAATTTCAATTACATTCATTTAAAAAATTGGTTTTTTGCCATAGGACGATGGGTGCAGCCTTGTTGGTGGAAATCATCAATAACTCAATGCAGTAGCTTATTTCACGATTGCATTAGGGAATTTTCACTTTATTTCGATTATAAACCAATTACAGTACATGTGCATTGGACGATCGATGCGGTTTGCCAAACCCAAGCGAGCTAAATTAAGCGAGCAATTAAAAAATCGCTTTTTAACTCTGACTCTCTATGCCGATGAGCTGTGCATGGCAATTCGATTATTGACCAAAAAACTATTTCACGCTAGAATATGCAAGCATACAAGATAAAATGGCTAATTTTCGCTGCAAAAATTGCATTGAACATGCGAGATCCAATTTCATTCTTCATCGAACTCATGCACTTACATGCATGCCATCAACTTGAGTTATAAAATGTTTATTAAATCCATATTCCAAATTCCAACCATCGCCCATTATAATTTGACATCTATTCTTCGGGGGGTGCAAAGCAGTTTCAGGACTTCGGTAATGAGACGTGGCATGCAAGAGCGGTAAACGATGCACACCGCACACTGCACATGAACTTTGACAATGTTCAAATCGCAACCACCTTTTCAAATTGCATTCATGCAAGTTTCAGCTAAACCAATTGAATTTAAGAAATTTTTCTACAGTGTCAGCGTCAATATTTAGCAAATATTCCTACAGCTCACTAAACTTTTTGATTTCGTTAAAATTTCAACGTAACCAAAATTTAAAAAAAAAAACTAAAATTGTTTTAATTTTTAGTTAGCAAATATTTGCTAAACTTATTTTCGTTAGCAAATTTCTGATTTTTACCAGAAATTTTCTGATGCATTGGCTCATTTCCAGTTAATCTAATGGTATTCGCTTTTTGGATTTATCATTTTAATGAAATCGCATTGAATAATCGAATAGATTCCGAGCAAGCGTGCGAATAGTAATTTTGTGCTGAAAAAGTTTTCGAACAACTTTTCACCGCTGTGCAACTGCATGCTGTTAACAACGGATTAAAATTCCATTCCGGTTGACTAGAGCGAAATGCATATTTTCCCCCCAAACATCGGATAACTGTTTGGAGCGCAGAGAGGAAAGGCATGCCAGAACATAACGGGAAAAACAGCGTATGATTGACGCCCCAACACCATATGGCCGAAGCAGTTATCATACATTATGCTGAATTTGCATCAAACGGATCGCATCAGATTGAAATGAATTATCATTAAATATATTATTATTGCTTAAAAGCACGCATGCCAGTGCAGTGAAAGCGCTGACTTCGTTCTGTAGGTGGCATGTGGTTTGAAAATACCTGCAAACTATGCTAATCTCTTGAGCGTTAACTGGTTCTTTGTTTGTGTTGGGGTGTGGTGTGGTGCATCGTCGTACAAATGTAACATGATAGTCGTTGCGATTCGAAACTGAACCAAAAAAAAAAAAAATTATTTGCTTTAATTTCTTTGCTTCGATATTTTCATTTTGCCTTATAAACACACGTATTCATGTCGCTTTTAATATGCCACACAATCGAAATGCTAATTAGAATGTGCTCGCACGCTTGGTGCCTGGCAAACTGTGTCAAATCTGCATACGTATAACATAAAATCCCTTCATGCTCGATTTATTGAGCCATTTTTCTGGGGAATTATTTTTGATTAATGAAAATAGTTGGTCTGCATTTGGAGTGTGTGTATGTACCGTGGGTTAGAAACGCTTAATTTGAATGGGTAAAATTGGTTTAAAACAACAAAACCACATCAATTCCAGGTTGTTATGTTCAATGCATAGAAACTGACCTCATGAGGTCTGCAACGGTTAAACATCGTCAGTTGATTACTCTTTATCAATTTCGAAAATTGTCAATTTTAAATTGAAATGCAGTTTCATTTTATGTTGGACTGCAGCAAAAAAAAAAACATTGGTAAATTGTCGAAAAGGGAAAAAAATCCAATTTGCTATTCCATTAGTTTATTCCGATAATAAATTGTATTTTACTATTTATCTGCGATGTATGCAAGTGTCGAATGCGTGTTAAAATGAATGAAACCCATTACACTAAATCGGAATGTATGGAATGACAATGTCGAATTTGAAATAAGTGTTATTAATGATTGAAACATTTACACACTGCAACTGCTAACGAAGTCTTTTATCATTGGATACAGTGAATGGTTTGTTATATCATCACTAGAATGCTGTTATTACGATTACTATTTTGACATCAACCGCAACGGGAAAAATATGTGTGCCAGTTGAGTGCCATTAGCAGTTACTGTTGTGATCCATTGTGATCGCGTCATTTTTTCCTGCAAAAAAAGAATCCCATTTGATGGTTATGTGGCATATTTTTTTGGTTTATTGTTAAACATTAAACGACATTATGGGCAAAAGTGTCATTGGTGTGTGTGATCGAAGCTCAAAAATCTGAACAGAATTGACCACTTTCCGCAAATGATGCCAGCGTCAAAAACGCTGTATGTAACAAAAACGAATTTATAAATATGCACGATAGCCGACCGACAGTTTGCTACGAAAAATTATCCATATATTTATTTTTTGTCGTTACTTTTGTTGTCATTCTAGTGGTAATGTTGCAATTTTATTTCAAACTGAAAGCAATTTTACGATGCAAGCACATTTTCAACCGTTTTCAAATTGATGTATGACAAAAAGTCAATGATATTGGTCACATAGTTGTGAAATGTTAACACAACCGAAAAAATGCCACACACAAAAAAAAACACATATGCATGCCAACGAAAATTCAGATGATTTATTAAAATAAATTCGCTCGAATAATTTTTTTCCATCGAATCGTTGAACATCGAAAATTGCGAAACAACAAAAGCGAGAAAAAAAATGTGCTTGTGCATCTAGTATAAAAAAAAAGTGGATAAAATGTAGTGGTCCGGAAATTTGCCAGTGGCAATGTAGTTATATAGTTTTGTGGAAGTGCAGTCGCATAATTCATGAATTCAAGGCATTCACGTTTGCCAATATTATAAAGAAATTGAGTGCACTGTAATATTCAGTACGGTACTCACCATTTTATGCAATTGAAAATGTCTTCATTGCCGAAAGTATGGCATACAGAACAGGTAATGACAGTAAACTATTCTCAAGTTTTATTAGTCAGTTTCATAAAAAGAGCATACTCATAAAAGGCATGATGGCATTTGTTATATTTGGAGAGCTGTAACATATGAGCAGAAAACGGAAAACGAACGAATATTTCTTAAGAAAAGCAGAACAAAAATGCATAAATAAGAAAATGTATTGGTTTTTATCGTTTCATATTTATTTTAATGAATTTTTGGATAATATTTATTATAAATTCTATGTGTGTGTTGTTGTTGTTGTTTTCTTTTTATTGAGTTGCATTTCGAGAATTCGGAATTATTCGATATTGTTTCAAGTTGATTGTATTTATGTATTGCGATGCAAATATGTGTAAACAATGCAAAATATTGCAAACAATTCAGTTGTAGTGGTATAGGAGGGAGTTGAATGCCGCGGAAAATGTGGCGAATTGAATTCCATATCGAAACCAAAAATGCAATAGAATTTCATTCGAATGGTTGTTATTGTTTGAATTTGACGTTCATTTTGATTTGTTGGCAGTATTTTTCTTGCACTAGGAGGTCTGTTCGAACTCGAAACGTTCCATGTCATTTTTTGGCTCTCGCTCTCCATCTCTCTCTCTCTCTCTCTCTCTTTCTCTATATGTATTATAATTGCATTAAATGGTATTTATGTATCTATGTAAAGTGTTTGGAGAAGGATGAATTGAACAGGTAGATTTGCATCTTCTCTCTGGCATTATTCAAAGTTGTATTTAGTTTGTTGTTGTTGTTGTTGTTGTTGTTGTTGTTGAAATATTCATAGTGTGGTTTAGTTATGTTTTAGTTTAATTGTAATAGATTCTGAAGAATATGTCTTTCAAATTTTTATTTAATTTTTAGTTTTTATTTGATTTCGTTTTAAACAGCACAAACATTTCAATTTATACATAATTCAATTGGATTGTATGGTGTTTGTGTTTGTGTAGAATCATTTTTCAATCGATTCGTATTGGTTGTTACTGTTCACGTGTTTATCGTAAATATCCAGGCATGATAAATAGTTTTTGTCATTTTCAATAAAATTTTTCTAAATTTTAAAATTTTGTCAATGAATTGTATCGATATTTAAGCTAATAGTTGTTATTTTTAATTTGTTGTTGTTTATTTTGTTAAGTTTTTAAAAGAATTTTCCCTATTTTTATACTTAATATTGAATTTCGAATTTAAAATTTCCATAAAGTGTTTTTTTTTTGTGTTACTAACTTCTTAAATGAGGCGTTTTACGTTCCTCATGCCACTAAATGAGATTAAACACAACGAATGATCTCAAATTTTATAAATAATATGTTACAATATTCATATCTAAGACTAATCCTCCTAAAACAAACCCAAAAACAAAAACAAAAATAAAATGTCCTAAAACTTTAACATCATATTTTATGCATTTCTCATTCATTCAGATTTGTGTAAATGATTCGAATTTACTCAATTTAAATATTTATACCGCTTAATCGAAAGTGAATAGATCAAAAGTCGATCGAAGTAACTTCAATATTTCAAATGAAATGTAAGTTCAGGAAGAAGAGTGATTTTATTGCTTCCATTGAACAATAAATAGTAAAAAATCAATAAATTCAAATAAAATCAAGTGAAAAAAGAATGACATTCTTTCGCGCTAACGTTGCTGCTGGCGAAATTGATAATTTATGGGGAGAAAGAGACAAATAAATCAATGTACACATTCAAATAGCTTGAGTAAGCATTGAAGGTCTTCGAGCGATAGTTTCTTCGAAATGCCACTGACACGCTCGTTGACAACAGCAGCCCTTATAATAATCTTAATTGAAATGACGTAAATTTAATGTAATGTAATTTAATATTGGTGTTTTACTTGTATTTTATCTACCACCTAATCCTTGTATATATTCTAGAATAATCATTACGCTGCATTACATTCGCATCTATGAATATTTGATGTAGCGTCTGAATGGATAAAGTAAAGCAGCTTTAAGCAGTGTTACACGTGAAAACTTGAAAATTCTTCGGATGAAAGTAAAGTGTGAACTATAAGTGAGCTATTGTGGGCATTGGTTTGAAATGGTTGCTATGTTGGGTTCTTCTTGCTGCAAGACAGTCTTGCATAAACTATGTATTCGGATAAAATGTTTAAGCTGAAAAGTGATGCACATTACGTTAAAGTTTTTTTTTACTAAAATTTTACACCTATCGTTTGGGAGAATTGCATGTTTTTTTTCGGATTGATTTTCTTGGAACTAGTTGAAGTGGTGTAGCTTTCATGTATTTGCAGGAATCATAGTATCAATTTATTATCGGCTCAATTTTAAATCTTTGTTATTTTTGTCTAGCTCATTTTTTTGTTATCATAGTTAAATGTTTACCCGATTTACTCCATTTATCTATATATCTTATTAATTATGTTTTGTTCTTTGGGGTTTAAAGCCATTCAAGACTGAATTCTACTATGTTCAAGTGTGTTGATCAAACGAAGAAAAGTCTAGAAAACAGAAGACCATCGATTGTTGTTTCAACTTTAAATACGATATACGCAATTTTTATATGTACAAATGATTCGAAGAGCCAACATTTATGTTTGTAATTTAATGATTGAGCCAACGAAAATGGTTCACATCACTTTTATTTCCTTTTAGCATAATTGACATTATTCGACGACGAACAAAAAAAAAATGGAGGTCATTCCCTAGGGGGGGAAATGACCAGGGATTACTATGGGCTGACAATAGCAGCCTATCTGAAAATAGCAGATATTTTCCAAATAAAACAATGGATTTTATTGATGTCACACTGAATCTCTTCGAGCCACAAATTTTAAGATGTGGCCCGAAGAGATTTCGTGTGACTATCAATGGAATCCATTGTTTTATTTGGAAAATAAATCTTCGACCCACATGTGGGATGCATCTTAAAATTTGTGGCTCGAAGAGATTCAGTGTGACTATCAATAAAATCCATTGTTTTATTTGGAAAATATCTGCTATTTTCAGTCGAAATTTTTGAGATATCAGCTATTTTCAGCTGCTATTTTCAGATAGGCTGCTATTGTCAGCCCATAGTAATCCCTGGAAATGACTGCCGCAAATACTACAAATGCGCTACAAATGAAGCAAATGACAACTATATATTTGCAAGCATTTACATAGCATCATTTGTAGCTGCACGCGCACACTGACATCTTGTGTGAACTATTTGCTAGTATGCGTGCACAGCTACGAATGATTCTATGTAAATACACTTGCGAATACGGTGCAAATGATCATAAATACGTCGCATATACGCAAATGGACAAATAGTCATTTCCCCCTAGGTCATTCCATATTTATTGTTATCGTACCTGTGAAACAAAAAACCAAAATCAAAAAATAATGGCCATATTTATGTTGGCTCACAGTTGAAATGGTATAAATCTTATCGTTATGACTGATATTTCCTGTTGAAATGTCTAACTATTGTATTGACTTTGTATTTATTTATTGCTTCGAATCAATTAATTGGCTCGATGAAGTGAATCCAAATTGATTGTATTGAAATTGGGGGCTGCATTTGATTTGTGTTTCTGTGCATTTATATATGTATCAAGTGTAGCAAACTCAATATGGCCCATTTCACTTAAAATCATTTTCCTACTAAAAACTATCACTTTAATGTTTCACATTTACATGTTACAGGTACGACGTACACAACAAGTGGCTCTATTTGTTTTATTGAAACAATATTTTCTAGTCCTAATTCTCTACTCATTACATTATGACATGATGAAACGGTACTTAAAATTTCCAAAAACCATGTTAAATATTCATGATTAATGTTTGCTTGATTTGAGTGGAAAGATTTGAGAGACTGTGGTGCAGGTGTGCTGCTGAGCACGCACAGCACAAGCATATTTCACATATTTCAATGCCACTACTGTCACTATCGTCGTTAGCGATTGAGAGCAATGAGGAGTGAGCATTCAGTGTGAGTGTGATGTACAATTCTACATTGTACAGATGTACAGTCGTTGAATGATTTGCACCGTTGAGCGCATCTATCACATGGAATTATTCATTAAATAATCATTTGATGATGTATGCTGAAATATTCAATATTCCAGCAAAATCACACACACACACACACTCACACACACTTCTAACGGAATACTAAACGTATTAACGTGTTCTGTGTGTCATCTGTAACATAGAGCTGTTGTTCATGATTGTAGCGTTTTCAACATGTATAATGTAACACGTTTCAACCAGTTTGATTTTATCCTCTCTATCTAAGTTTGTGTATGCATATGGATCTAAGCAGTATACATTCTATTGAAAACGCTTATGTCAGGCTAGAGCCTGTGAGAGCATTTCTCATCGTAATGTGTTATGAATGTGATAAACCGACACATTTGCCATTTGGCTGCAGGGCTGATTTTTCGATGCGCGCTCTCTCTCTCTCTCCCTCTCTCTTTGTCTCTATGTCGCTCTCACTTGACATCGACGTCAACATCGGTGGATGCGATTGGAATGAGCATGGCCACACTCGATGATGCATCTAGCTAAAAATAATGGCACTCAACCAGCACATGAAACCAGATCAATGATTATTGCTGGTATTCAAAATTCCAAGAGTTGGTCGACAATTTGCGAATGACAAAAGAGCCATGAGTCGCGTCAGTACAGAGAATGAGCATTGTGCACATCCTCAATAACTTGTTGCCACATCTTGTTGGATTTATTGCCATGTCATTTCGTCGTATCGATAAATAAACGCAAATCAAATCAATGTAAGTACATGATTTATTGTGTGCTTTTAAATCAATTTCGTCCAAGTGTCTGTTCTATGTTGAATCAATGTGAACGCCAGTTTTTTTTCTCGTAGTGATTTCCGTGCGGTTGTGTGACACTTTGATGCACCGAATAATGATCACTAAATCAATTTTTCTATCCAATGTTGGACAAGATTTTTCAATTGTGCCGAAGCGAAATCGATTTTTAGTGAAAATCTTCGTTCGTTTTCTAAATTCTCTTCACTTTTCTATTCTTGTTTTTTTTTTTTTTTGCTTCGTCTATACAATCACAACCATTTCGTTATTTAAGTTACTACTCTTTTCACTTTTAGTCTGTGTTCTATATTTTTTTTTCAATTTACACTTAACGTCTAACTGTCAATTCAGCATTTGATTATATAATCTCGTCTACACTATTCACTACTATTTACAATTCGCTAGTTGGTTTTTTTTTTGGTTGTCCCGTCATTAAAAGCCGAAACGAATCTCACATTAACGCTCATGCTTACACAAACACTTACATCTCGAATGCAATTATTTCGAGTGAAAATCTCAAGTTTTCAATTTCTATATAATATGTGGAAATTTTCCAGCGGGCTTTCTAATTTCACATATTCAATTTTCTCGTTGCGTTTGATATCCATTTTATTTGTGTGCAATATTTTCGAGCACATAGATTGAACAGAAAGTAAAAAGTAAAAATAAAAATGAAATGAAAATAAAGCGTTTTAACAACTTTAAATCAACTAGTTTAAGTGAAGCAAGATCAATCCACAGAGCGTTTCCGCACAAATTTACAACGTTGAAAGAAAAGCTTTTAATGAAATTGTACCATTGAATTTTACTTATTTCATTGAATTGTGTTCATGTGTTTCGTTGTTCGCACCCAAAACATTTCTGTCTGAAAATTAAACGGAAGCCATCACTCACCCAGATGTGTGTGTGTGTGTGTGTGCACCGGATTTCAAAGAGACTGAATCTGAGAATGAGAGTGCAAGTGAGTGATTCACTTCGTAATTAATAATATGAAATCCATTGCATAGCTTTTGTGATTGCACTTCATTGACTAATGACTACACCAATTCACTTGAATTCATTGCAAATGCTCTTAACTTTTGCTTCATCAGATTTGCAATCGGGATCGACCTTTTGATCTAATCTCACTTAATTCTGGGTGCAATTGCAAATTTTTAATTTGATTTTCGTTTCTTGATCATTCAGAATTCGGAGTCTGAGAGTAATTAAGTGGGCATGGAAGAGTGTGGGTAACTTAAATGTAGAATTTACTTAATTAATCAAAAAACACCAACACATTATCTGCAGACCAGATTAAATTTCGCCCACTATTGATTGAACTACTAACTTGACTCGTTAGGCGATTTTAACTCCCATTTTTTTCGATTTTAAAGCACTTTTTTTTGTTAACATTTTAAAATGTTTTCATCTTAATTAAATTAAGTTAGTTTTCTATCGCCAAACACTTCATAGCTCACTACTACACTGTACCAAACACATTGAAATCAATGCATGCAATTGTGTTTACATTGCATCAATCATTCGTCGGTATTCATCCAATTGATGATTGATCTTTTTTGTTTTTATGGAGATTTTTGCAATTTTTTTTTTCTGGTTATTCTAGTTGAAATATTGATTGTTATGTCTCTGGGTTGATTTTTCCTTGTTCATTACTATTTTATGGCTTAGCTGAAGCTTTGTTCGATTTTAGCATTGTTATTGGTTTTTTTTCCTTTATAATTTATGTCACCCGAACCATTCGAAACGATCAATTATTATTGTTCATGTATTGATGTGTATGCTACACATGTGTCACGATATTTTCGATTTATAAATTCGAATTGATTCGCTGTCTATCTGTTCATCCATACACAGATGATCAATTTATTTTATTGCTTTTTCGCTGATTGAAGTCATCGTTGTTCACGCACTTATTTTGTCAAAAGCAAAACTACATTTTCGACGAATTTGATTTCACACAAAACTCGAAATTGTTTCGATAGATTGTTTTTCGCTCTATTTCTCTCTCTCTCTCTCTCTGTTTCTCTGTCTCTCTGTCTTTTCGATTGTGATTTGAAGCGGATGTAAACGCATCTTTTTCTGTTGAAACACGTCATCGTTGTAACCTGAACCGTATGAGTGGCTGTGAGTGAATGAGAGATAGACGCCCTTATGTTGAACTGATACTGTCTTCGGATTTTGTGTTGTCCGGATCTAAGCTTAAGCAGTCTTTCAAATAGTATTCCATTGATTTGTAAACGTGTTCTAAGACGTTTGTCAATTCGTGACCCTCATCAGCATACGTCTGTTGAAAATGTGCAAAGAAATGAAACATGCGAGAGAAAAGAAAACGGAAATAAAAATAGCGACATTTTACATTCATTCTACATTCAATCGATTTGTCCGGAAGATAAGACAAACAAACAAAAAAAAACGATAAATAAATGCAACTGGAATGCTGATTTCAATATTATCAATTCAGTGAATTTATTTTCTCTGGATTTTTATGTTCTGGTTGGAATAATAAAAGTGAGCACTGTGACGCAATAGCCATATCTCTTACTTGGTATTGAAATATAATTCCAGCTTTAGCGAGTGCACGTGCCAGCTGCGTCCCATGCAGATACGGAACTGATGAATCGGCCAAACCATGTATCAAAAAGTACGAATGCGATGGGATGTGACGAGCGCGTTGTGTTGCATCTGCTTCGACATAACCTTTGAAATTCTCATTTGGTAGTCCTAAAATTCGTTCAGTAAACGCTGAATCTGCATTGCACAACAGCGAATAGGATGAAACAGAGAGTCGGATGGAAAACAGAAATTGGTTTTAAAAAAAAAAGAAAAGAAACAACAAAGAAAAAGTGAATTTCGATGGAGAAACAAGAAATTCGACACACACAAAAAATTAAAATGTTACGTGAGGTAATTTATTGTATAATATTTTCTACCGATTTACTTTCATCGTTATACAAGGCTAAACACTCCAACGTTCACACAAACTATATTTTCGAATTTGATATGTTGGCGTTGAATTTCAAATATGTCTATGTGTTGAATTCATTGTGAATGAAATGAAAAATTATTCAATATAATTTATTAAATTACTTTATTTGGGTAGGCGAAATGAGCTCAGCTACCAATATTAAGAACTGTAAGTAGATCGCGTCCTCAATTTTCGGTTTGACCGTTCGAACTAGTCAACTTTTTGGTTTGAGTAAGCATGACCTTGTTGAGGAATCATAAATTGTGTGCATGCAGTAATGCTTAACTCACCAAGCCGAGAAAAAAAAACTTATCGCCCGAAAGCTCATATTTCATTTGGAGAACGGCATTTTGGAAAGCTAACATTTCACCGTAGAGAAAGCCTATAATTTCAACATTCAATGCTAAATGCCACACAAATATAGTGTGGAGCGAGTGAAAAGAAACGGTTGCATCAAATATGCTCGAAAACGTTGAAAGCCTCGGGTTTTATATGCGCCCAGCAAATGGCTGTTAAAAATTACAGCCTATTCATGTTCATTCGGTTGGCGAACAGCAAACGTACCACCCATGAAAATCGATTACAACACATCGTTCACATGTCTAAATGTTTGAAACGAACGGCTTGACATTCCACAACCGGTGAATGACTTGAAAGCGATGAATATAAACCGTATTCAACGCCATTATCTACACCCAACTCATGTTCATCCATTAGTAACAATCATCGAACGAGATATTTTTCGATTAAATGTACAAGCGTAATTATGCATTTGATTCCTTTCAACCATGTTCAATTCGATGCGTTGCTACTTCATGATTAATATGCTCTTGAATGTTCGCCATATACACATCACATCTCGGTGTATACTCCTTGTTTATTGCTCATTGCATTCGGCTCTCAATCGCATTCAGATGCTGAGCGAAGCCACATTCAATGTGATGCGTTCGACGAAATTCAATGGCATTGATCATAGAGGTAGCATTGAAATGTAAAGAAACGAATTTACAATTAAACTTTTCAATTTAATGTAATTCCATTATACATTGTATGATGAATGCTCGGTTGAAGGCCGATTCAATTGATGAATGTGTAATGAAATGAGAGAAAGCTTGTAATTTCAACCATTACTTACTGTAAAATAGATAATCGGTGATTGGAGAAACGGAGACGCCGCATTTGTAGATCTGTTGCTGTGTGCCAAGTACCATAGCTGTGACGTAGCCGCCATATCCCCAGCCCCAAATGCCGACACGTGTCTCATCGAGGTAATTCATATTCGACAACAAGTGGCTACAATTCCGAACCGTACCAACGTATACGAACGAACGAACGAAGTGATTTCAGTTTGAAATAACAAACATCCAAAGAAAATAAACAATGAAAAAAGGAAAAACAAACAATTCAGTATTATTCAACGGAAAACAAATCAACAAAAACTGAGAGGATAACCAAGAGAATAATAATAAATTGTGATGATGCAACAAAAATCATCTTCATGTTTTGCAAACGACTATAGTTCGTCGAGGGGTGAACGAAAATTTTCCATCATGAGCACTGAGCACAGACCAAAGTGCACGGTGGCTTGTGTGTGTGTGTGTGTGTGTACGTGTGTGTCAATGTCAAGCTTTTCAATGCGAAATGATTAAAGCAATCTGTGTATTTATGGTTTTCACATCCAATCCAAATCACTTTCACGCCATAATCATTGTCATTTACCGCTCGAAAATTTTGCATTATATTTATGTTTATCGAAATGTTTTTCAATCATAATTCACAATTTTCATTCCAGTTCAAAAGTGATATCATTTTGCAGACGTGCAATGCAGCAATTTTATGATTTATGACCGTGAGCGGTTGACGTAAGCGCGCTGGAGCAACTGATTTTAGCTGTGACTCATTTCTTCTTTCATGGTGATAAAATAAACCCCCACACCACCGTTCGAATCAAGTGTGTCTGAGTGTGTGTGTGCATGACACGCGCTGTGCGCTTTCATCGATTTGGAAATTTATGAATAACACAATTTTCTCACTCGACTTGAAACTATAATACAATATCATTATTTGATCAATAATGTGTGAAATTGCTATTAAAGGTTTATGCAAAGCGTGGACGATGACGCCACCGCCGCCATCCATAACAATTTCCTACTGTTTATGTGATCGATACCGGAAATTGGAAATATTTTTGCGTTAAACACTGCATGGGGCTATTTTCAGCGAATCGATGTTCAAACAATGAACATTTTTATTTTTATGTGTGTGCGAGTGTGTGGGTGAGGTGATGTGCAGATGAAGAGCTGTTCAGCACCCATGCTATCAGCACCCATTCACATTTCCACTACAATAACATTATAAGCACCTTCAAATTTTCAATCAAACTATTTTCAGCAGCTGCTTTTAAAGCTAATCACGTAATCAGAAGTGAATTCACAAGGTAACAAAATTGGCTGTTGTCATCGATTTTTAACGAAATCTTTTTGTCATTATTTCGAAACGAAAAACCATTGAACAGCTCAACATTGTCAAGCATTCAATTGAGAATTTCATTCAATTGAAAAGCGTTACGAATTCGATTAAAAACATTTAATTATTCAAATTTCGAATTAAAAGTGGAATCATGCATATGGTTTCAGCTCATCGGTGGAAATTATCATTTTGACTCATTTTCATTTTCATTCGAAATTTTATTGAATTGACACACGGTTTTCTCATGTCAACACTTTGAATATAGCTCTCTCTTATGTTATGCATTCAATTAAACGCATCAAATATTTCGTGCAGCTGATGAATGACTGGATGAAATGAAATTAATCAAATGGATTTTTGTTTTTGACATATGACATCAAGTTTTTCGGTGTGGCTTTATCCATTTGATTGCTGTTGATTTCGAATAAGTTTTTTATGGAATGCTGACATTGTTTCCACGAAACTAGCAAAAATAAGTGTCAAAAGTACGAAAAAGACAGGAAGTAGTAAGACGAGATAAACATCAATAAATGACAAAATCAGACCTTATTCGATGGCAAACATTAATCTAAGGCTATGCAGGCTGCAGCATATACATGCTGTGAATATGCAAAACGATGTCATTGTCACAATGATCTTTGTCACGATGATTATTTTATCTGATGGAACACCCCAGAACGTCATGGCAAACATGAAGAGAGCTAACAGCAACAAAAATCGCCATTTTCACACACTTACCTCAGTGCATTGATTTGATCTTCCACTTCGGCACCGCCCAAATGACGATAAAGCGCTTGCTTGCTTTGTCCTTTCGAACCTCGAACATCTAATCGAATGTAAATGACATCGTTCCGGCTCGACATGTATGTACCCCAATCGATTTGGAACTTTTCCGTTATTGACGACGACCCCGGACGACCATTTCTGCAACGAACAAAACATTTGAATATGAAATTACATAACAATCAAAATGGATTTTGATTCTTTTGCAACATGTATAAATCAAGTTAAAGTTACACAGCAACGAAGCGAAATTGTTTAATTCGAAACCATTATTATTTCAAAATGATGTTAAATTGTGAAGTTCAAAACCCTAAAAATAAAGACTATAAAATGTCGAACATTTATTCATTGAATTTTACATTCGGATGTGAAATTCAATTTGTTGAATGATTTTTCGGGGTAAAACACATAAGAAAACCCATTTGTGGAATGGAATGACGCTTTGAAGTGAAACAACAGCCAAACAATGAGCTGCTTAGAAAACGCTTATTACGCACACTTGCGTACGATACAATGAAGTTAAAATCGACGATTGGAAATACAATGTGAAATGTGAGCACAGTGGCAATGTTGAAACAAATAGAGAATCATATGCACAAAAGTGAGAAATGGAAAATGGTAATTTTGCCTTGAGCACGAAAATTTATTACTTTCAATAGAATTTCTTATTCAAATATACATTTCGAAGATGTCTGTTAGCATTGCGAGAGCGGCACTTGTCAGTGAATAGGCATCGGTATAGGTTAGATTGCCCACGATATCATTTGATACGATTTACAATTCACAATTCAGAAGTTCTTACATTTTACGGTGTAAATACAGTGAATACAATTCAATGGTAAGCGCACAGAGTGCGTCACTTGTGTTTGGAAATTTGAATAAATGATTTGACTTGGGCTGTGCCTTTCACCTTTCACGCATATCACACATAAATCATTTTGTTTTTCGCATTATTTCAGTTGATACTTAACCTACCAAAAATAAAAAAGAAAAATAAATCTATAATTGTCTTAGATTCGTATCTTTCGCATTATCAGTAGTGCCTTGTGATGTTCAACACAATGAAGATTGATTGATAAAGAAATAGAGAACAAAAAACAACAACACCGAATACTGAAATTGTATTGATTTTTGCTAATACATACACTTCAACTAAAACGGGAAAAGCAGCATCACGCAATTCTTCTCGCCAACTTGGTGGATACAAGATTTGAACCTGGACACGTGTGCCATGCTGCAAGGTTATCTCAAATGAATGCTTTTTCGGTAGTGCCAGTTTATCAAGACGAAGTCGTATCGATGAATTTGCCATGTTGTACAGCTCTTGCAGCAATATATTGGTTTTGATTGAATGTACACCTGCACAGTCACGATTTCCACCAGCAAAAACAAACGCATTTTCAAACAATTAAAATGATGTGCCCGATTTAGCAAGTTGAAATATATATAAAATGGATAAAGAAAAATAGAAAATTAAATTGAAAAATAACACGCCCGAAAAATTTAATGATTGCAGCGCACGTAGACACCGAATTCAATGGAAATGAAAACGAAATAAACTGAAGCAAAATTTGCAATTAAATTGTTTGGTGCTGTTTAAAAATATGGATGGATTAAAATTGATTTTACCGGCTACAGGTAATGTGGGTCCTTGACACTCCAACACGTAATGCTCGACACGATAATCGGTTGCTATGGAAGACGGTGGACTAAGATAAACATCGAAGTATGAACAATTTGTATACAGGCGTCGGCTACTCGATAAAAGTCTGTCAATATCACACGTAATGCACTGCGGCTCCATTCTGTTGAAGTTGAAATTCATCATTTTCGATATTGGTAGAATTGTTTTTTTTTTATTTGAGCCAATCACACAAACACCCGGCAGCAAGACGAGAAAATAGAAATTGACGTGCACAAAATTTGAATGAGTTTGTGGAATTTGTTAAATGGTTCATTTTATTGTTTCGCCAAGAAGAAAAAAACAACAAAAAACAAAACAACAAAGAAAAAACTAAAATGAGATGTGTACAAAAATGTTCACATTTGATACTCACTTGCCATTTTCCTTGTTCAGTGGATCTCTTACCACGTACATGTGCTGTTGGCCTGGTTTTCTATCCTGTGTTCCGAGATAGTAAACCAAATGGTTTTTTGTATCCCATGCTAATATTTTCAGCACCTGTAATTGATAGCAATTAGAGTTTTTATGGCACAGACATGAACGTGGCAAGAATAGAAATATGCAAAAAAAGCAAATTCACTTTTTTTTTCTGGCTCTTGCTCTCGTTAGTTGAAAAGTCACTCAGAAAAAAAAAATTGTACAGCATTGAAGCGCAATAAAAGCACAAAACTCAAACATAATCAATTTGAAAGCGTCATTACATTAGATTACACGGTTATTTAGCGAACACAGTCTATCAGCGCACGTGTTAAATGATCGCAAAAAAAAGTTAATGTCTATTTGAATTTACATGATGGTGGAATTCAACAATGGCGGTTCATATTCATGGATTTTCAATATGAAAATCACCCCTCGAGACGCATGAGAGGCGAGCTGCATGAGTCACAATCACAATATAGCTGTTTTTTTTTAATGAACTTTTGATGAACGGATTTTATATGACTGTTTATGATATGAACACAGAAAACCTTTAATTTCGGAGTATAAGGCTCATTTTATTGACTACAATAGTTTGCCCCAAATCAATTATCGATTAGAAAAACAAAATGCATGAGTCATTTCCAAAGGTTATAAGCTTCTTATGACAGGAATCAAAGTGTTTTTCCCACAAATGGCGTTGAAATGAAATTGTTGAAATCAATATCACCTCAAAAACCCGTGATTTCAACATTTATTTTTGCACAGCAATAAGTCATTTATCGACAAATGACTCATTTGATATGAATCGAATGACATATGATGGCATGAAAAAGGCATGATTGTGAACATTAAATCAAAACGGACAAATTATGTTAGCACATTTTTATGTCGATTCATAAATGTAACAATAAAAATAAAAATAATAATAAAAATAAAACTGGACAATCAAGTGATTACCAACGCACACCAAGGAGCTGATACATCCGATCAAAAATCAAATGTTTACACTTCGGTATGCATTTTATACAATGCTCGGCTATTGTTGTTTGCGTTGATTAATTGATTGGCATAATTTCTATTGTACACATTCGATTAGCAGCTGAGAGTATGCTTCAAAATGGTTTGGATGTGGCATTGATTGAATATTCTCATACTCAATATAAAAAAGCAGTCAATTTTCTTTCCTTCTAGAATTACAAAATAACAGGTTTGTCTCTTCAGAGGAAAATATGCATGATCTTTGGCTCTATCGAGAAATGAACGAAAAGTTTGACATTAAGTACAAAGGTTGTCAGTATGTGTAAAGATATAAACATTATGAGCAACTGTCAAAAGTGGTAAATTACCACTGGTAATTCATCCTCAACGGAGTCGGGGATCATGCATTTTGTCTTTCAGAGAAACAAAGTGGTGATTTTTAATATCTGGAGGAAAAAAAATTGACCAGCTTTTTTTATTGAGCAGATCGAAAATGCGGTTACGATGACACACTAAATGGTTAATTACAAATTAAGGGCGAATTTATATGCGATAATTGTTTAATTATTTCCATGATATATTAATAAAATAAAGAATAACGTTAAAACAAACACACTTGATTATTGCTAGATTGTGCAGATCAGATTATCTCACCTGAATTCTGCCATTTGTTATGACTTGCTAACCACGAACCATTTTTACCATTTTTTTTTTTTGTATAAAAACGAATACCATAAAATACACAAAAAAAAAATAATATAAACAAATAAATCAATCGGAATTTTGTGAAATGAAAAAAACATGATGCATTTTTGGTTTCAATTAGTAATTTGAATTTTAATTTTTGTGTCAATGTGACATTTTAAAAAAAAATATAACAATTAATTAATTTATATTTTTGTTGAATTTTACATTTTAATCGTGTGTATTTTTTATTTCCATTCAATGAACAATGTTCATTAAACCGTCAAGTGGATTTCGATACTATTTGGCTGGGAAATCCATGATGCCAATTTCGTGCTGCTTAATGGAATGTGCATATTTATGTAAGTACTTTATCGTGTTTTCATTAAAAATGTGATGTGTTTATCGTTTTCCAAACGGTACATTTTTGGCATGTACACTCGTGTTCGGAGTACCCATTGAAATCCCTTGTTCGAGTTACGGTTTGTGTTTGCATATTAAAAATAGTGAAAAACAACTGCACAAATATTTGCGGTTCCCTTCAACATTTAATCAACGGTAAAATGATTTTCATCGAAGCGAAATGATGTGTCTTTTCGAAAAGAGCTTTAGCTCACATAAGCCACCCTGAAGCGAACATATTGAATTATCGATTGAATGCAAATCAAAACATTTGTACAAATAGATCTCTGATTTCGTGTTTCATTTCCACGCTCTGTATTCAAATGGTATTTCGCTTTGTGCATCGGATTATACAGAAATGTAGAGAGAAAAAGCGAGAAAAAAGACCCAATTCGGTAAACATTGATTGAAGAGTCCGCCAAAAACAGGACACCATCGACATAAATAACCACACACGAAAATTCACTTTTGCATTATCAGTGATATGTTGACACGGGGATTGTTTGCCTGAATCAAAAAAAAATGTTTCTGTCAACGATTTCGAACTCAACACAAAATGTTTACTCGCATATTCAAGTGAAATTGGTCGACCGTTGTGATATTTGCTACGAACCATTTCAAATCGAAATGATATTTAACTCTCAACGTTCATCATCAATGTTCAGCCATGTGAATAAGATTGTAAAAACAAACAGGCCGAAAATATGATTGTAGGATCTTGATTCGCATTGCTTGAAATCCAAATAAAAGGCATCCATATCAAACATCAAGATAAAACGAAAATTGCACAGCAATCATGGGAAAATGAAACTCATTCACGAAAATCACAACGAATGATGAAATGAAAATGACACAAGCCGGAGTGTGCACATGTATTAAATTCAGGCCGTTCGGAATACTTTATGAATGAAAATGCTATTTAGTTCATTTAATGCTTTCATAACATCATCTTTTAGACGGAGAAGAGTAATGGGTATGTGTGTGTGTGTGTGTGTGTGTGTGTGATGGCTTTCCTGATGCCGCCGCCAGTGCTCTAAACGTCGCTCGATTGCAATTGCGTATGTAGAGAAAAGAGAATAATTGCGAAAGTACGAATGATGACTAGAAGTGGTGTATCTTTGATCATCCCGGTAGATATACAGTTGAACACACGTAATGACTTAAAGATAAAAAAGACAAAGAGCCAAAGGAAGAGAATGAAGCGGAGCAGGTGAATGATAATATAGACTTCTTTATCGTGCCATTGAAAGTACTTGATTGCGCCACATCACAAGCAGCAGCGACGGCGGCAACCACGGTAACGTTAGCTACAAGCATCACAGTCAGCCAAGAAATTGTATTCGAACACATCACGTATGAATACAATAACAATAATAATAAAGTGCAATGAATAGAATGACATTTATGATTACAATTTAGATTAATTTCACATTGAGCGATATTTATGCGCACACCGTTCATATTTTATCAGGCTTACAGCCTGTGCACATACACACACACACAGAGCCAGTAACTTGACATACGAACGCGTACAAATGTCAGGGAAAAAGCAAATCCTTCTCCCTTCTGCTTCATAATTAACAATGCTGTCTAGAAATGAATGCGATTGAATGACTCCTAAATACTTAACAAAAACATCGACGTTTATCATGAATAACAATTCTTTTATGTGCAGGAATCTGCAAAACTCGTTATTGGAATGTAATGCTCAAAAGTGAAAAAAATAAACAGAAGAATTTGTATCAAACGAAACAAATTTCAACTAAGATCCACTTGTACTGAAACTTAAGTGATTTGAATATTGTTAAATAATTCTTAGCACACTACTAAAGAAAATAGCAAAGGAATTATTTTATCTAACCGAAGAATCTTTCCAAATAGAAAAACATGACAACATTTTAATTTGAAAGAAAAAAAACAACACACAGCAGATAGAAAGATCGAAAAAAAAGCTTTTTGAATCTTGAGCCTGAATCATATAACCATAAATCTTGAGTGCAACACCAAAACCATTCTACACTGGCGAAAGTTGTGTGTGTGTGGGTGCGATAAAAAACGATCAATCGCCTGAAAATAGGAGGTCAAAATTGTCGTCTATAAATTTCTATTTGCGGCTAAAAATGAAAATGAAATTCATGGTCGATTTTGCTTTTTTTCGATTCAATAATTTTATAAACCCTTTTTCGAAGTCGGTTATAGGTGCTTTTGAGTGTGAAGACGAAAGAGAATATAAAAAAAAGTAACAGAAAATAAATCGATGTGAGAGTTTCAGTCTCAATGCTTACCTCGTATCGTCCATGTGAAATAACCGAAATCCGTTGCTGTGTTATTGTAACATGCTTGATATGAGTGAAATGTTCAGTACCAGTCTCTTGAATGCTCGCCAACAATAAAAAACTATCACCATCCGGTGAGAAAATTGGATGCGGCAAAATATCCAGCCATTCGTTTTCGGGTGCTCGTTCCGAGTGCGTCTGAAAAATATACGAACAACAACAATGAATGCGAAGCGAATGAAAAAAAGGCGAACAGAAAAATGTGCCATGTCGAAATGAAGGCAGCAACCAAACACGATAGCCAAAGACAACAGAAAACACCAACCACGCAGAGAGACAGAGAGCCTGAAATTCAAATATTTTCCACTATTTTATATATATATATATTTGTGTGTGTGTGTCGCTGACGACAATCCAAAAGAAAAATGAATACATTGCCATGCGAACGTGAAAAAAAGCCGACGCCGAAATGGAAGTCGAAGCAAAGAAGTATGTTGAACAAAACAAAAATGATGACAAAATGCCGCAGTAAAGGCCTGGAAAACTGTGAGTATATCCATAAAACATCATGAAAATGTATGTGTAATGTGTATTTCAAATATATTTATCTACACACACACACACACACATGAAAAACCGAACACGAGAAACCAAAGAAAAAATGTTGAGCCTCAAATGCACGATGGCTGGCGGACAAAAAAAAAGTTACCAAAAACTTAGAACAAGAATGCCAAAAAGAAAATATTTTACGGAGAAATGTTGATCGTGACCGAGCTTGTTTAAGCATAGAAAATGTAGCAATTTTTTGTTATTTTGTTCACAACCATTCTATATGTGGATTCTTGGTGATGCGTTTGTACATTTTATTGCTCTTTTAGTTCGGTAAAACAATGGAACGCGTGCATTGTCTTGTCGCGAGAGAGTGAGGGAGAGAGAAACATATACATTTTCTTTTGTATTTTTATTGTGATTGTTGAGAGTAACCAACAGTTTATTCACATTTCTGTAAATGTATGCTCATCAAAATGTCCAATTTTGTGACTACGGCTGACGTAATGGAATAAAGGTGTTAAAAGGAAATGGCCAATATTTTTGTTTTTCTTCTCCCACTTGATATGTAGATGGAAATCGTATCTCTCGTTGAGCAAACAAATGGAAATCGCATATTTATATAAAAGTAGGACACCACTTTCGTATATCAGCTCAAAACCATCTAAATCAAGTAGCAAAAGGCCGAAGCCAATGTTTGTGATCAAATCGGAACGGAAGTTGCGTCCGAGAATCGAAACATTTTCGAAGCGAGGGTAAAGCAAATAGGGAATAAATAAAAAAAAAAACAAGAATAAAAAGCATTCCAAACGAATGCCGATCTTGTTATATAATAGTAGCTAGTTGAACTACAGTCTATCTTGGACGCTGTCGAAAATACGCTTACATTTTTTATTAATGAGAATTCACATCGTTTGCGAAACGCTTTTATCCAACACAACGGCTATTTGTTCACGTTTCATTTTCAATGCAGTAGTTTCATTTATATAAATCGGAATTCAAAAGGGGCCGAGAATTTCTGTTTCTTTGGTTCACCTGTTTCACGTGCACAATTTAATGAAATTGAAGAGACAACACAACTATTTTCACCTCATCCACAGTAGCGTACCAAAGATTCCGTTTAAAGCAACATTGGAATTTAGTTGCCTGACATTTTAATTACCTCGACACAGATCCAGTCCGGTGAAAAGCATGTCGATACCACACTATTGTTTTGTGCACGATTCATCCAAACGACAGATATTTGATGATTTGCATTGGACACCCAGCCCGCCGATGTTATGTAAGCCTCCCTGCAATGATTCAATAAAATATGTCCAGATCACTGTTTGGTGCCATACATTCGCCAGCTGATTATAATTTCGATGATATAATGTCTGTGTTGTTGACGAAGAGCGAAAGAGAACAGCATGGTTCGTTTTGTTTGTCATTCAATTTGTTAATGGAATATATTTTTTTTTTGTTGGATCGTGTGAAGGTCCTCATTTATCTTTCGTAGTGAAATTTAACTGAAAAACCTTCGAATGCCTATGTATGTGTGTTGGCAGCGAAAAATACCAGTGCCAAATCACGACAGTACATAAATTACACGCATATTTTGTGACAACAAATTTGCCATGCTGTTTAGTGGAAAAGCATCCGTTGATGTATCTTCGTGCCACATGAGCAGGCACTGGTGATGTCAACACACATCGAAATCACTTCAACAGATTGAGTAACCAAAATTCAACTTCCAAATTCTCCCACATCAACGAACATTAATAGTTCAACGAAAATGAAATGAATTGCAATCCCAACTCAACCGAACACAATGTTGTTTTTTTTTTGCTTTTATTTGATTCATTCAATGAAAAATGATTGCATGAATACAAATTCTTGGTATAATGTTACTGCCAAACAACGAACAATTTGAGATATTTCGCCATTTCTGACGTTCTGATAAAAATTGTGTTTTTTTTTTCTTTCTCGCCACTCAAAAGCATCAAAACTCAAATGATCTGCTGCTGATGAACGACAATAGAATGGAAATAATATAAATGATAACGAATGAAATATGGAATTCCAAGTGTGGAACCATAAGCTCCCGTCGATGCGAGTTTTGTCGCTAAAATTGTTTCAAGGCGAACACAAATCGACGAACTATTTGTCATGTGCGTTTTTTTTTCTGTCGATTTGGTGCTTTTGTTAGTTTCGATTTATTAATAAAGACGACACAACTAGTAAATAATTTATGATGCTTTTGATCTGATTGTATTGTACAAATGTGGGAATTTTCGACATTGATGGTTTTTATCTTCGCCTAGATATGTCGTGGAAATTGCTTGAGATATCAATTCTGATAATTCTTTCAGTCAATGGGCAAAATGCCAGGAACGAAAAAAAACATTCGAAATAACTTCTTCAATTGTTCACTCTCGTATACGAGAGCTATAGCATAACTGATTCAATGCCAATATCGACACAATATATCGCAATCAATATCTCTGTGGCACAAAAACACGTTTGAGAATTCTCCGAAATGGAAAACAGGGTTATTGAAATCCGTTTAAACAAAAACCCTATCGTTGGAATGACGTAGGTGACATACCAGTTTTAGCTTAAAAAAAAATTGTCGTTGGAATTTTGATTTTTAACTGTTTTCTTTTTAAATTCTAATAAATTGATGCGATTAACTTACTGTCCTTCCAATGTGATCGGAGGTTGGACGGGCCATTTTTGTAATGCACTCGTGTTGCTAATGTTCACAATCCACAGTTGAACGTCTGGGTTTCGTGATCCCGGCGTTGGATATCGCACGGTTCGCGTTTCTGGAAATGATGTACTACTAACACTTTGCACAGCCATAACAGCGCCGCTATCAAACCACGGATACACCATTGTTCCGACTTGTGTATCGTTGAACGACGCAAACATAATATATGATCCATCGTCTGAACTCCAAATTGCTTCAGGTGTTGTAAATATTTCTTCTACAAAATCCCGATTGGTTTTCCACAGACACACACACACGCACACGCACACGCAAACCGGGATAAAAGCGCACGTATCACATGAAAATAAATACAAATTAAGATGAAATAAATAAGATTTGCAGCGAAAATATATGAGAAAAAGAGAGTGGAAAAAAATTGTAACATCAACAGAAACATCGGTGCAAAATAGCGTGTTTGTGCTTACCGCTTACCGAATAGCACAATTTGTTACGTATTAAAAATGTCTAGCGCTTTGACTCGTTTAGCAAACATGTGTTTGTTTTTTTTTAATCCGTTTATTTGCTGACTAAAACCGTTCAAATGGAATACAAAAGAGTTCAAATAATAAAAAAAATATGTCGTAAAAATACTTTCTTTGCGGGTAAAATGTTTGCACAGCTCACATGTATGTCGAGTTGGAGCTAAAGTTAAAGCTTTAGTGATAAATATAGAGAAATAAGCATGTGATACAATTTTGTTCGCTAAATATTGGAAATAATAGACAATTTGACAGTGAAAAAAAAGAGATAATTCAAGCAACGAAGGTGTACATCGCTGTAGCTGAATTGAATATAAGTTACGAGATGGTGGAATGCAGTTTAATAAGGTGTACAAACAGAGGTTTATGTCGCAAAGGAGATGAACAAACAAGCGCGCACTTAATAACCAGCAATGCGAATGCTCATAAAAATTGTTCGCTGTAATCAGTCAGATGCAACTGTAGGGCTTTAAACGAATATAGAAATGCAGATTGACAATACAAACAACAATTTACTTAATGATTAAATACGAAAAGTACACGTGTGTTCATGTTGTTTGTTATGCATCCCATGCACTGAATCCATTGAACAACCGACAGCACTGAACAATTTGCATTTTTCGCATGGTCTGCACACATGAATGTAGCTACTGAACTATGACAATTTAATTATAAATCGAGAGTGTAAAATGATTTGATGAGATTGATTGATGCTGTTCCAATTGACTTGTTGTCAGGCAAACCAACATTTAATCAAATTATAATTAGCTACTTTCGTTTAAGTGAATACATCATATCGCATCACATTTCACAAGCGCCTAATGAACTTGGGATACATCTACTTGAACAGTAACAATGACACATCAATTTTACCGTTGAGTCTGTTGAATTGTCAAGTCAATTTATCTTGTTGCACTTACCTTGATATAGCCAATCAGGTACGCCGTTATAAATTAAATCGGGTTTGCCGGTGTCCGTTAGACGAACGTCCTCTTCGTCAGACGGCGACTGCTTTAAATATATGTTATTATCGACAACGATAACCAGTGACGTTGTATTTCCTAGCCACGCTGCATATTGTAATCGAGTTCGTTGTACTTTCAGTGATGCTTTTAACCGCACAGGCATATGATGGCTGTCACAAAATAACGTACACATGTCACATTAAATATGTGTATAAAAATACCCCTTTATTATGCACTTGATGGCACTTTATTCTATTATTTTGACGATGTAACACATCACAATTTACAAGTGCAAAAGCAGTAAAGTCAGATCTTTTTTTTCCCATCTGATGGTTAATGCAATTTCAAACATATATTCATGTTGATGTTTAACTCAACAGCACACTGCACAAAGGTAATAAAATAACGTGCGTTGAAATGAGCTTCGTGAATGTGAAAATTGCAGCTCAACAAAAATGAAAATGCATTTTTTCACTAGCTCACTCAATGAATACGTTTACGCAGTCAAATGGTATTCAAAAAATTGAGAGAAAAAAAATACCATTTTAAGTGGCAAATGCAAAAGAGAAATTGGCATCTTTTGGAGTGAGTAAAAAAAAAGCACTTTAAAATGGTTGAATCATTTTATTGTTGTAATAAAATTCTTCAAAACCGTTTACCATTAATATATATATATATATAGTTATGCACTGGTTGAGAGTGAGAGATGAAGAGAAACTGCCAAACGTGTAATAATATAATTTTCCAGTGAAACTGAATATTATGCATTTCGAATGAATGGCGATGACGCACGAGCAAAATGAGAAATTCACGTAGAACCCTCCACGTCAGCAAATCAATATCAAGATGAATGGTTTCGGAGGTGCGGAAGCATACGATAAAAATTGACGGCGAAAAATTGCGACCGTTAAAATGTCACAATTTTATTGATGTACTACATGAAATGTCGAGTAACATTGATTGTGTTGATTTGGTTTTTGTAGCCATGAGAATCTAAACTCATTTGTGAATTGCTCTTAATCAGAGAACAAATATAAAATCACAACAACGAAACCACAAGTGTGGCAACATTCAAGTGCTCTTCCGGCTGAAAAGCGTAGACGGTGTGTGAGCAAGGTAAACTATTGTTTTTTATGCAACCGCACACAAGAACCAATAATAAATGCTCATTTTCACTTGAAGACCGAAGTTTTAGACGTGTTCATACATTTATTTCGTTGAGTTCATCCACCGGTACATGCTTGGTTTTGGCATGGTGAAAAATGATGACCAAACGACATACAAAAAAATGGGGCCAACTGTAGTTGGTACACCAATAAAGGGATTTGCTATAGAGGCGATGATAAATGACATTTGTATTCCGCTCCATCGCCTGCTCTGCTATTTTATCGAACGTCAAAGTTTAATGAATTGCATAATTGCTTGGTTTTATGCACGATCATTGCAGTTATTAGTCGGTTAAACATGTGTACTTACTCTTTTGTGACATCATAAACTGTGTAAAATGCTGTAAATGATTTCCTGAAAACCTAGATACAGAAAAAGAGGGACAGAATAAGCAATAGAATGGAAAATAATATGTTGATAATGAGTATTTGTATTCCATATGTTTTTGATGGAAATTTTAAACGAAAAATTAATTACTCATTATAATATCGATGGTACTCGTTGTTCACTGTTATTTATCCGTTTTGCATCGCAAAATCTCTCGAGAACATACACTTGAAGCCAAATCATCTAGAAAGATGATATCAGTTTACAGAATCGTGAACAACAATAGAATGGTAGAATAATGGGAGCGTGATAACAGTGCAATTCAAATTGATTTCGATTGCGCTTCATTGAAGTTATTGAAATGAAAAATCATCATCTTGAAGAATTGTAATATCATCGACCATGATGCGATGATGGTCGTTGTTGTTGGTTTTGCAGTGGGCAAAGCTCACTTGAGAAGTCGCTATCTAGCTAAAATCGACTAAACAATTTTCATCCATTTGATTTTATTGTCCCGGATATGTGTGTGTCCGTTTGAATTCATTGCCCCGGAATAATAACATTTTGCTCATGAAATGGAAATTTCAATAAAAACCGAACCCCGGCTCAATTCACTTAAATTCAATTTGTTTGACACAAAAAAAAGAGAAAAAAAATGCCAAGCCAGCGAAAAGAAGAAATGAATGTGTTGAATTCATTTTGACAAATTCTCATTCGATAGTTCGATGAAATCGCATTGCTAACGGAAACCGATCTCATTCTCTTCAATCAATTCAATACAAATCCGAATAAAGTGAAGAAAATGAAGAAAGCGTGGAATGTATCGTATCGTGTGGGATGGATTGAAGTGAATAAATCCAAAATTTGTTGAAAAGCATCCACTTTATGTAACGGACAAGGAGAAAAAGTTGCAATGTAATTGAATGTGATTTGCTGTTAGAATTGCAGTTTATTGCAACACCCAAACGAACTTTGGTTTCGTTTCGATGCGAGAAAAAGGCACACAAACATAAGACGCTTTATATAATATTAAATCTGTGACATTGCAAAATTTTATCTTTGCGTTTCGTTTCATATCGTTCGTTTTGTGGTGCCTTTTGTCACAATTTGATGTCAAGTCAATTTTGTTCCTTTTTCCGACGAACATGACATTGCAAATATTTGTGTGATGCGGACAACAACAACAACAACAACAACAACGAGAAAGAAAAACGATTGGCACAAAGTTGCGGTTTTATAACTTCCGTACAAGATGTTCAATGCATGCTCTACAATGCATACAGTGGTACCGAACACGGACGGCAGTGTTGTGTTGGCTCAATTTCCACAATTTAATCTACTTAACTTGAACAATATTGAGCTCAACTATTGATTGAAGACGAATGAACACGATGTGCTTCGATGTTAGTTTCAATCAGAATTTGAATGCTAATGCCATAACGAATCGTTTTGAGCTGCTCTAAGGGCGATTGTCAGATTGACTTTTCCGGTTTCGTTCGATGTTTTTCGTAAGTTGTTGTCTGAGGATTTTCTCCGAAAAGATGAATTGGCTGGTTTCTTGGAAGAGGGAGGGGGCAATAAATCACCGCCATTCAACATATATATGTGGAATCAAGCAGGTCGATGATAAATCAATGAATTGGCATTATATTCGTCACGTGAGTGTTTGTGATATAAAAACGACTGAAATGCTAAAGAATTGGGCTACGCAGCTACAAATACGGATGTGGTCCAGTTTCAATGGCAGTCCATTTGTTCATTTATCAAACTGAAACCGCAATCCAAGCATCAATAACATAATTGCAAGCTGTTGCTTTGCCACAATAAACTGTATGCTAGCAATTCAACATTAAAGCCGCGCCATTTCAAATGGAATGAATACGTATTAATGGAGTTTTATCACTTAATTCCATTGTTTTTCGCTCAAAATGGATTTAATTTGAATATAATAGATCCGTTCAAGTACTTCCACTCTGGGTACTTCTCCTCTCCTCCCTTTTTTTTGCCAGTTTGAGCTCGTTAAAGCGCATCAGCATTGAGTGCAATTTTATTGCAGAAGCTTCATTTTTTTTTAACTTCAGCAATAAAAATTGCGCTTGGTGGAATGAGGATAAATGGATTTTTTATCATCTCTTGATTTTTCATTTCCACACCAAACGATTTTGCACAACTATAAACTATTTCCATAAGACTAACAAGGTGATATGGAATTTCAAGTTGATTTTATTTTCACTTCGGCACAAAATGAAAAATATGGGGGAAAAATCGACGTAAGGGAAATCCGTTTATACAGAAAAAACAAAAATGGCATTAATCGAAAATATTTCTTCTTAGCCTTCATTGGATAAAAGATTTATGGCTTATGTTTGCTCCAGCACAAGCGCGCACATATACACACACACACACACACACACATACACTAGCTCACCAAGTGTTTGGCAGCCGCAAACTATGTTGAGTTATTGAGTCATCTATTTGCCAAATTCTCTACAAGAATTATGTATGTGCACGTAAAATCGAAGAGAAACGAATAAAAGAATAAAATGCAACATGAATTTCGGTCAATCCATTTCCCGAGCATTAAATATTCTAGCGTTTGACGTTGCAAGCAACTCTGGTGGTAGGAGTTTATGTTGAAAAAAAAAACATCCCAAGCAATCGAAAACCATTCGAACAGAATGTGCGTCATAATTATTATGTTATGTATGGGTGCAACTTTTTATGCCGGCCACTCACTCACAAACCTTGACCCAAAATGCGTTCCGCGAAACTTTGACGCCATCAATTTCGATAATTTACTTGTTTACGTATCTATTGTTCTAGTACTTTTGCTTTTGAAACTGCGTAAAAACGGAAAATGAGTCTCTTTTGTTTGCAAAATCCCCAAAAACAACACGGTACTCGACAATTTGCTAATTGTTTTATCAATTAGTCTAGTAATTTCTAGCGCACATATGATTTGTGGTTTGAAATGTGAAATTACAGTCAACAACTTATCATGATAAATGAAAATCCATTATCAGCACTATCGATTGGGCGGATATTTGAACCAAATTTTATTATAATTTGAATCCAATTTATTCCAAAATTCCAAAACAAATTAATCCATTTATTCGAGTAACTGAAAAATATGTGTCCGATTTAAATCCGTGCAATTTATATCACTGACATTTTAATTTGAAATGTTGAAATTAACATTTTCGTAATTCCGGTTGCGATCGATTCGCAACGTATCGATTCAATCACAATCGAACGTAATCAGCAAGTTGTTTCGCCATAAATACCGTAGCAGAAATATATCCGAGAAGTAATTTATGAACTCATATAAAAAAGAGAGCGAAGCCAAAATCGATTACGGCTAAACTACACGATCATTTGCACGCACATTTGTTAACACACATATTTTATTTGGTCGAACGTAGCAACAATTTATCGATGTTGTGAAGGTGAACGGTAATCAAAAATATTGACTAATTAATCTTCCCTCTGGTTGTGCACCAACAGCCATTTATTGTAAAAGCTGTGTCAGCATTCGGGATAATGTTTGATACCGTATGGTGGCCAAGTGTGAAAGATGTAGCAACACTGTATTGGTCCATCCAACTAATGCTATTCAAAAAGGTTGAAACTTTAATCAAATTTCCGAAAACATTTATTCCTACCGATCGAATCGAATTACATTCGAAGTATAGATACTTCATTTTGGTCAGCATTAATTTATTTTACTTCGAAGCTTACGAACCAAATGCGAAGCAACAAATCTCTACAATCTATTCAACGGTATTGTTAAATCGGTGATTGCCTGCTGATGCTTTCGTGTGAAAGTTTATGTTCAACTCAATTCACATTACGATTGTACAGCTTCAAAAGCTAAAAAAACCTCAATGCGGGTTAAATTAAACCAAAACAGAAATGTACACGAAGGTCGACTGGGCCCCATTTTATCAAAATATGTATACATTTGCAGGCGACAATTCAGTTGTCACATTTGAATTTGCTCCCCGCTTCATTAACTATGAACCAACGACAGACTTGGCCCACGTTTGAATTTAACATTTCAGAGCTGTGTTTCAAAGCCTAAGAACATCGTTTTGGCATTTTATCAAAACCAACAAATTCATCTTTTGTTGAAAGAACTCAACAAAATGAAGCGCTGTGTCTAATAATTTTCCAGCTGTCACGATTCATTTTGATCGCTATCATGACAAACGAACAGCCAAAGCTCCAACCAATAAAGTTGCATGCTGGTGAAGTGAAACGAATGCAACTTATTAAAGTCCATATATAAATGTTTGTTGGCTGCAATTCCCATTGTGCGATCACCATCTAAGTGTAAGTGCACGACACGACTTCATCGAACGACCTTAGCGTTAACGTTGTAATGGATACAAGCGGAGAAGCGGAGACATGCAGAGAGACATGACATTTCAAACAATGGCAGATTCCTTTGCAAAATAATTCCGTTTCGATGTGTGTGCACTGTGCACTGTGCAGTGCATGCCTTTTATGTTCGATATAAGTCTGTATTATGAAAGCATGCGAGCTAGCAAGCCATTCATTCATTTCATCCGTCGCTTCGCCGTCTACGTTGACTGTATTAGCTTTGTGTGTGAACAATTCACTAGCAAAGCTCGAAGATAATTATTTGAATTCATTGCGATTGTTTGAAAGTGGTGCGAAAAGTTGTTCTCGTGATCTCCACAATGGATTTTGGAATACACTATGTGGCGACTTTAATCGCAATAATGGCGAAACGAGAACGTAAAAACGGTTTTACATTTGCAGACTGAACAGTGAACACTGTTTGTTGGAATTTTCATAAATCGTTGGATTTTTGTTTGTTCTCTTTGGTTTTTATATACGTTCATGTAATAGCAAGCAACAACAACGACAACAACAAAAACACAAACAAAAACTACAAACAATGCACATAAAATTAAGGAGTAGCAAACAAACACATTTTTTTCGTCAATCCCAATGGCAGACCAAACTCAATGCAATGGAAGTGTCCGGTGTATTGAGCATGCGAGTTGAAGTGAGAAAACCAAACAACACATAGATAGAAAATAAAAATGAGCCACATGAAAATTGTGGTACCAGAGAATGAAAAAGAGAGAGAGAGCGAGAGAGAGTGAGAGAGAGAGAGAGAGGGGGGGAGGTAGAGAAACAAATACGACAGAGAAAGAGAAAAGTTTTGTCGTCACCAGCGTCAGCATCTATATCAGCACGGATGCGAGCGAGCTCTGACAACCGATGTGTGAGAAAACAGGCAAGAAAAAAAAACGAACGAACGAATGAAGAACGACACAGACAAATTGCAGACAATAACTCACATTCGCATAAATGTTATTATTTTCGGAGGGAAACGACTCCAGATATAATAATCATAATAATTTATTTATTAATGCTGCCACCCCGGTTGATCTCGCATCGTAAAGAAGCGTAAAACTCATTCGCGCTCTCATTCACTCTTATGTACATTTTTGAGGAACCAAAAGCAAACGCATTACATTCCAAAATAAGCATGAAAATGAGTTAAATGCGAGTGAAAATGAAGCGAAGCAGCTGTTGGTTTTATGGGTTATAGCGAGCGATCGAAATACGCGAATACATTACATTACTACATGACACCAAAGTATTGCTTGTTCATATTTTTTTTTTGTTCGTCTTCAAAGCTCTTTTTTTCACATTTATTTACCAAGCACGTGGAATATGCGCCATAATGTAAGCGTGTATATAAATAAATGTGTGTTTATGTGCGACTTCTTCCAACATATTTCGTTTAGTGTCGCATATCTAAATGATGATGTACGCATCGCCAGAGAGAGACAGAAAACTGTTTAAATACACACACGAGAGCTTATGAAAATTGAAAATATGGTTTCTGCTGAGGTTAAATTGTGTTTTATGTGTCATATATTTTTGACGCTTTTCCATATCACCACCATTTCAACTTTGTTCCATATGTCATAATGTACAAAGCTAAATAAATATGCGACGATTTCGGCAATATATTTTGGCATACTATGTAACATAAGGAGATTTCAATTTTACACACAGACACACAAACACACACACACACACACACACACACACAGCTAACTGAATAATGAAACACGGAAAATCATTTGAACACGAAATCATGTTTAATGCAATGGCGTTGATAATGGAGTAATGGATTTTCTTCCATTTTGTGTGTGTGTGTGTCGTGGCAGAACACCAGAACACGGAGCAGCAACGGAGATTAGCTTTAAGATTTTCATCATAAAAAGTACTTAACACAACCGTATTGAAGGGTTCGTAACGTGGCAATTAACTAATCGATACATGATAAAACATTTTATATTAAGCAATAAATATTTTATATTAAACACATCAATGTTTGTCGACATTGGATGTGAATATAAACATTAGCTTTTAAGACTCAATGAAAATGTGCAAAAATTAATTATTTCTATGGGCAAATCCGGCAGTTAATTTTAGTTTATTGCCAATGTAACACCCAAAAAAAAAAATGTGTCGGTCGAAAAATAAACGCTGTGCCAACTGTTTGATTGCATTGCGTGCGCTTATTGTCTTCATTTAAAACGAGTAAAACCCGTGGCATTTCAATGGTGGTTTGTCGAGATTTAGATTGCGTGTATTCGGGCCATGCAAACCGGATATTACATATCAAAGTGAACTTTTAGTGATGTTTCATGTGGTGCACCGATGAGCAAATCTTAATTAAAAATCTATTTCAACTGTAAACTCAAATCTGTCATTACGCCAATTAGCACGTTGCCGCACGATTGAAAAGTCAAATTGCGAGCATTTCAATGTGATCGTGACCATGCCCAAGCCCATGTCCCATGCCCATCACCTCATCATTCCACATAAACAGCGTTCACATGCAATAAAGTTGATATTGAAACAGAAAAATATATGGGTCAGATGAATTGGAACAGAGCTAATTCTATCTCGCACTTTAACAACATTCAAATCTCCTGAGCACTTTATTTGTAACACAAAATGTTGAATATGTTGGCTTTGAAAAACAAACATCAAAATTGTGTTATTCTTCCACAGCATGTGCAAATACAAAAGCAACCGAATATATTGAAGCGTTGACTATTTGACTCGGTGAAATTGTGTTCGGTGCAAACAGGAAAATAAAAGGACGACCAACTGAAAGTAAACGTTACGTAAGTAAACTCAATAAAAATGTGAAAAATGGCATTCATTTTTTTGTTGTTTTTGGCATAGATGTTACTGTTGCACCACACAATGTCGTGCAAATTGAGTGTCGCTTGACTTACAGTCGTATGATTTAGTTTTTTTTTTGTTCACTCCAGTTTATACTTTGCTGCGTTGAGTCAACTCGATTCGTGTCGAGACAGCAACATCACGTACTCGCACGTTGAAACAAATGATACAAAGGCGTAATGAATTGGGCGAATACATTGTTGCAATCAATTTGAATGCTTTACACAAAAAAAAAATTTAGTTTGTACACAGTACCATTCGGATCCCATTTGGAACCACATGCACGTATTTTACTCCTTTTTTTCTCTTTTCCACTATCTCCTTCCAGATGCCTCTTCGGCTAGTTCATATCATTGTTCAAAACTACGACTCGATGTAAGTTCCGTATTTTACAATGTTTCATATAATCAAGCACATAAATATTGAATTTCTCAGCTCTGGTGCAAGGGGCACTTTTTGTGATGAAATAAGATTATAAATCGTTGCTTTATGATGGAAAGTTATTAATTTGTCGCTTTTCGAAATAAATGGCTTGGTGAAATTCTCAATGAGCGTTAAGAACATGGCACATAGATCTAATGTAATTACCAAACTTCTTTATTTCACACACACAAAAAAACTGAATCTTTTTGTGATTCTGCGTCTCGATAGTCGGCATGTAGGCATTATCAACGAAGATGTAAAATGCATTTTCGTAGCTAATCAACAATTAAGTGCTGCATTAACAAGCTCGAAAATTACTTTTTTTTCAGCGAATTGCGCCAATTTTCTTGCCATCGTCTGCTCTATTCTATGTACCCAGGACTCAATAAAAAAAAAGAGATTTTATCGACTTGGAGAAAAAACAAACTTTTTTTGGCAATGTGATGTGTGCATAAAGTTTCATTTAGGCAAAAATGTTTTCAGGGGCCATAACTTAATGTCTCCTTTTCGGAAGAGCATTTTCCGGATTCGTGTTTATGTGTCGGCGTCACGCTGCCGTTGTGTAGTCGTAACGGTAAATCTTTTAAGCTTCTAGACGTAGTGAGCGAATAAAAGAAATTGGACGAAAGTTCATACTGTGAAAATGAGGAGAGCAAAAAAAAAGTGCTGTGAATGCGACAAATGTTGGTGATGCACAGACTCTGGACCCCAGAGTGCATCGGAATCTCCACAATGCTATTTTTGTTGGCCAAAGCAATTTGCAGAAGTATTGCTCAAGCAAGGGACGATCATTTTTCCCGTTGCCATTACTCATTTTTCTTATCCGCGACAACTTTTCCATGTCAAGATACAACGGACGCTAGAGAAAAACTTTTTATCCACGAGTGAAGAAAAAAAAACGGGAAATATATTCGTCGGTTACTTGGTAACAATGATTTTTTAATTTAATGGCTCACTTTGGAATTCAGTCTAACCGCTACATCCTTTGATTACTGCAAAACTTCTTTAATTCTATACGAAAAACATTGACATTTTTACTTTTTTTTCGTAATAATTTCTCATCTCATCAAAAGTATGTCTCTCAAAGTCCTCAAAATCTAGATCTCGTTAGCTTAAGATACCAAATTTATACGGACAAACTTGTGTTTTTCGGTTCTTGAACATTTCCACAAGTTCGGTATTGTGTTGCCAAACTAAAAGGAAATTGTAAATTTAACAAACAAGAAGTAATACATAAAAAAATTCGACGCATCGAATATAAATTGTATTAGATTTCGCCTCGAGCTCAAAATCCGATTAAATTTCGTAGACTAGAGCATAATCTAGTTGAACGACTTTCAAACTTCAAAAAACAGTGCCCATTTCATATCAATTATTTTTGCTCGAATAACATTCAGCACATTTGTCATTTGATAGAAAATACGCGAAATTTCGATAACTTTTTAATGAATACCAACTTGACGTACATGTTATTAAATGCCAAAATTGACGTTAATCCTGTGATAAGAGGAAAGTCTGGTATTCAATCAACAAAATAAACGATCAAGTATGGGCCAATTCATGCAATTTTCACCGCATTGAGCTCCTGGTCGATTTATGGTCCAAATTACGCGAACGCATGCTTCTATCCATTATTTTGTCTTCATTTTCACAAGATGTTGCCATTTTCGAAAAACTCAATCATATTAAGCCAAATGTGTATCGATTTTCTAAGCACCCGGCCCAATTTCGTTATGTTTGTGTGTGTGCGTGTGTGTTTTGCTGAGTTGACCGGTTGCGATCGGCACTCAATGACTAATGACGTAAGTATATGGCATTGTGTTGACGCAAACGATTGTAACATTTTATTCACACCACACTTTTCAAATCCGCATGTAGCCCATAATAGTGAATAGAAGGGGAAAAAAATGCGGGCAAAGAACCTACAGTAAAAAACGAACCGAAAACATGGTTGCTACGCATTTTGAAATTCTATGAAAGGGACGAATAAAAAAAACACCCAAACACGTTTTCAACGAGCTAACATTCTCTGTGGCTTGATCGTCATCAATTTCTTTCTATTCATTTGGTGCTTAATTAAGATTGTCACATTTTTAAGTGTCCTCATCAAAAAAAGTGTTGGCCCACAACCGAAAATGTATAATATTTTGTTCGTCGAAACCGTACTCATTTACGCATTCAAATTCGTATTTGTGTTTGAATAACGAAAGCTTACGAAGAGAATACCAAACACTCATTTCGAGCTGAGAAAACAAATGGCGGGCATGAGAGTGAGCTTAAGGCTCATTAATATACCTTTTTTTCGCGTTTCGAAACATTTCCATATAAAATGTAAACATAAACAATAAACCGTTAGATAAGCGTTCGTTTTTCATGTCTGTAAATCGGTGAGTTTAAAGATGTGCCTTCTGGCCGTAAACAACGCCGTACACAGCAGCAGCAGCAGCAACGGCAGTAAGACGAGCGTGCGCTAAAAATGATGATAAGTGCAAAATGAAAAGAGCCATCGAAATTTAGATAGAGCCAAATAGGTACGTTCATCGTATCGGCTCCGTTTAGATGAAAGTCGCCGCAAGCCTTAATTTCAAGGAAACAATCGTTTTATATATTTCATATAATACAAAAAAAGGGACGTCAACGAACGAGAACAACAAAGAAGAAAATAATTTCATTGGATGTATTTTTTTTGTCTCTCTCTTTCGTCATGTTTCATTTTTTTCTCGCTTTTTTAATGGCTTTTTTGGTTGTTTGGTTTGTTTTCGGCTCGGATGGAAACAAACGCATCATTTTGAGCTATTGTTAACTTAAAATTTCCGAGCCATGTGACGTGGAACAGCATGCTGGGCTGTTCGACCTATAAATTTCGGCTACCTCTTGCATTAAATATTGAGATAAAATATTCCGTTTGAGTACAAGAGCGCGTCTTGGAGCAGCGGGAGCGTGGAAGCAAGAGAACCAGTGAGATTGAAAACATTTTCTGTTTCATATTGTGATGGCTGAGATGTTAAGCACAGAATACAAAGTGGCAAATGACGACTGAGCGAGCGAAGTGAGACAGATAGGGTTGAATCGACGACTGAAACAATAACGATGTTATTGCCTGATTAAAAATAAATTATGTGCAAAGATAAATGAGCAAAAAACGGTCCCGACTGCAAAAACGCCTTAATTATTTTTTAATTAAAAGCGTGCTTTGAAATTGGAATCCGCCAGCAAGTCTGACTGCAGGCAAAAGTTAAAAATCACAAACAAACACACAAATAAATAATATAAATTCAAATGAGCATTCACTGAAAATAAATAACGTTATCTCTTTGTTGCATACAATTAAATTTTTGGTATATTTTGAAAACAACAAAAAACAAAAAGACAAACCAAATAACTTGAAAAAAAAAACAAAATAAAGGAGAATGAATCGATAAGCAGATAAATAAATTGGAACAGCGAATGACTAATGCAACAGTTTGGGATTTTGCGAAACAGAGAGAGAGAAAGACACAGTTTGTCTGACTTTTAAATCGAACATAAAACGAGTAACATCGAGTATCATCGGTGTGTGGTTTAAAGCGATAAACGTGACGTCACTTACGTTCTTAACATTATGTTTGAACAGAACAAATTCCAGATTTGTTGAACACTGATATCCCTTAATGTTAAGCTGGCGCTGTAAGGCAAAAAAATAGAAATAAACCAAAATGAAAACTCAGGAACTTGGACGGTGAGCGATTTTGTGGTGAAATCGCATTAAAATCCATTTTAGTAGCATCGACTGACCAGTGTGTGGTTTGTAACAAGTGTTTTAACGGAGTTATTTGTCGTTTCGTAAACGGCCAGACTGCCATCGTCCGATTGGAATACGAATTTGGTACGTGATACCCATGTTGGTGGTAAACGATTCGTTGATAATTCGCCTTGCAAATATTCATCTAAAAACATTCGACGACCTGACCAGTATAGCAGCTCGTCTACATATCTGTGCACGAACCGAATATATGAATTGACAAAAAGCATTTAAGTATTAAACGATTTAACATTGCATCGATTCACACATCGATTTGAAATTTAAATACGAAAAACCATGAGAAAACGAAACAGACAGAAGAAATGAAAACATGAATTACCCTAAAAGGTAAATTGCAGTCACGATGCCAGCTATCACACAGCCGATTACTAATAATGAAAGTACTATACTCTTCCAATTGTGTGTTTCGCCATAATCGAGGTCCTGCAAAGAAAAATATTTGATTGTTCGATTTTATTATACCAAAATGTTAAATTTCATAGTGTGATTTGTGATGTGTGCGCGTTGGATCGCTTGCAGCGCCTATACTTACGTCTAGTTTTTCTTTTGGATCTGATACTTGTAGTGTTTCGTCTGGGGGCAGACGCCATGATCCTCCACCGCTACCACCTCCACGATCTGATGCCGCGTTCGCATGCATTGCACAGGCTCAACGAGCCTATGTATAAGCCTACTCTTTGGTACGCCACGCTTGCCGCTTTAATTTTGTGCACTGTCAGTGACGATGCGCCTCGCCAATCACTGTCAAGAAAATAAAAATGCAACAAACCAACAAAAAAAAGAGAAATAAACATTTTATTTGGGCCAGCCAGAAATTTAGAAAATGTTTTTGATTAAGGTTAAAAAAAATGGAAAAAAAGCGGATACAGGATGTACTTCAGTACAACAAATGTAGACCAAATGTCACGCGATTCTAAACATAAAGTCTTTTGTTTATGTTCATTGTTTTATACGACATACGGTCGTTATTTCGTAATCAAATATCATTGCAAAATGTTTGTTATTCAACGAATTGACGTCAACTCCGGAAAATTGACGAAAACCAAGAAAAGTAATTACATATGAATAAAAACTTTTTATTTCGTATGAATTTCTGTGTGTATGTATGTGTGTGCGCTCAATTTTGCAGCAATAAACAAGTAGAAAACAAAAATAAATACTTTTTCAGGACATTGAAATGGATTTCATGTGACAATATGCCAACATTTGTTTCCTAAGAAAAACAAAGAAATGAGCTATGAAAAACACTCGTGCAACTGGAGATAAAGTGCGCAAAGTCTGTACACGAATCCAGCAAATAAGGAGTGTGAAAAGAGATAACAATGTATTTCAGAGAGTAAACAGGGGAAAGATATTGGAATCGCATGCTGAATGAAAAATGTGACACTTTTTTCAAAAATCTACGCGAAAAAATTGTTTCATTATTCCACGTTCAATTTGTCGCACCTGTTTTTATTCATAAACTCACAAATATTCTCCCATTTTCATTTGTTTGTTTTTTTGGCACGGAATATAAAAATTGACTGCGTCATCTATCAAATAACTTTGTCGTTTTGTGCTTAAAAGTTTTGTAAACAAAAGGCATTTTTTTTTCAAATGCCCGAAAAAACTTTTGTCGTTGCTTGATTCTCAATCTCTTTGAGATATACGCCACATTTTGCATTGTCACAGTACAAGGAATTTCAACGAGTTTTTGGAATACAATTGAGAATTGTGGCCTTGCAAAGTGTAAGCAAAGTGTTGTTTTACTTTTCGAATTTTTTTCTTTTTTCCGATTTTTTTGTACTTTTTTCCACAGAAATAAAATTTTGGAAGATTTCGCTGAATAAGCATTGAAACAATGAAATTGTTTCGTCCAAATAACTTAAAAGATTTGTTTGAATCAATTGCATCTTTGGAGTTTCTTATTGCAATTGTTCTTTTGAACGCTTGCTAAATATGTATGAGCTAAACTTAAACGATGAAACTATCACCCGTGGAGCATCTTCAGCGAATTTGATCGGAGTTTTCCTCATATGTGTCTTGTGTGCATTTTTTCTTTTTGGAATTTGATTCCCTTGGTCGCAACTGAATTTTTATTGTTTCATTTTATAGTGTATCGTGTATGTTTCATTCAATAACATTGTTGCCATTTGAAGGATACCGAAAAAAATTCTACCGGATCTTTCGAATTAGTAGAATTCGCATTAGTTTTATGCCAGAATAAAATTTAAAGTTCGACAAATGGCATGGCCATTTTTAAATGCATTATGGGAGCGGAAATGCAATGGGCTTGTATGTCGAGTCACAATGTCTGTGGTCTGTTTATGCCATTTGGGCAAGCAAAAAGTGGAACTGGATTTCATTCAATTTTGAACAAAACAGCGAGAAAAAAAAATGTAACATAAAAAAACAATTACGTTGTTGCAATTTCGAAGCGACATTAAGCAAAGTGTTAAGCAGTGACAGGATGTGCATGTGATGTCTCCATGATGTCACATAATGAAATAAAGTCTTTTGGGTAAAACAGTACAAACAAGCCATGGCATTTTAGTGGTTTGAGTGTCATGCATACCAACACAACCATGCGTTTACCATCGTATTTAAACAGATTGGTGCAGAGCCACTAGTTTTTTGGTGTACGCATTTCAAATATCATGCCAAATAAATACGAAGTGAAAAGAGAACAATGTCAGCAATAAATTGAACAATGTACAAAATACCGATGCTGATAAAATGGAATGATGGTCGTTTTGATAAAGATTGCCCAAAATCAGACGATTCATCGCACGCTCAAGGTCAAGGCGAATGCCTCTGAGCAGAATACAAAAATACTCTGCCATAATAAATAAATGAAACAAGCCATTTTTTACCATAAGAATGCGAAGTGATATTTCATAGCGAAGTAAACTTTTCCATCAGCAATAAAGAGGTTAAGATAATCCAAAGCACCGGTACAAAGTTCGTACTACAAACACGTGCAAAGCGAACAGTTGACTCGAGGAAGCACTGCAAAATTTTGATTTATAATTCAAATGAAGTAGCAAAAACTTTTTCCCATTTTCAATTTACATCAGTATGATAACAAAAAGTATTGCAATTGGTCAGAAATTCAGCCGAAAAATGAGATTCCAGGCATGCTCAATTTTAATCGGGTGATACCTACCTAACGTATATCCAAGTCCATCTACATAGGGTGTTGAAAATGCTGGCACGAATGCTGAATGTACAATTCGGGTAGCATATACAATTTTGGACACACAAAAGAACCAGGCACAACGAAAGGGTGAGCACGCATCGCGAAATCACGTAAGAAAATAGTAAAAAGAATGATTTTATTATTCACACTGCTGAACCGGCTGAACATGTAGCCGAATAAATATTGAATGGAGATAATTTACGTAAATGGATATTTGCTTGAGGTTTTTATTCTGTGCGGCGCACCGAAACATAATACGCCGTTGTTTCCGACCTACGAGGTTAATAATGTCTGTGCCAGTTTCACAGAATAAACAAACAAACAAACATCCAGAAAAGGGAAAAAAGAAAAACTGAAGCGGGTAAAAGGGAAGAAAAAAATTCAACGCCACACAAAACAAGCATATGAAGATATTATCCAACCGACTAAATGAAGCCACAAATACGAGCATGGAATTGAAATGGCATGGGAATTCAATGACATTGCAGAAACCATACATTTCAAGCTGTGTGTACGTATGGCGAATGTGCGACTGTGTTTTTCTTTTCGTATGCAGGTCGGGATATTTAATAAGTTCCTTGTGTCTGTTCCAATATGCTTTGGCATTTTTTTTTTGGCACAAGCAAAAAGCGTGCACAAAAACTATTTTGATTAGATGAATGTACAGAATGCACGCAAATGAAGAAAAAACCAAGTGAAATTGTGGCGCCTGATCCAATGTAATGTCTGGAGATTTTCGGTGAGAATGTCACATGCCATCGATTATATAGCGATGACTCAATTTAAACATGATTCACTGAACCCAATCAAACCGAGAATTCCCATAATGCTTTGTGTGATGATGCGTTTGTTTGTGCGCGCCTTTTATCAGAAGTTCGTTAAGTGTAACATCTGTGCCAATCTTATCGAAATTGATTGCACATGGCCGCTCATTTCGATAGCTTTACACTTTTTGTCCATCAGTATATGGAGCATTCATTTTGCCAATTCAATGCGCTCTTTCAACTGCTTCAGAACAGTGTAAATATTTGATTTGCATTACAAAAATACGACAAAACCAAAAGAAATCGTATTCATTCAGTGAAACTATTGTCAAAGGAATCATTTCTCATTCTTAGTCTTACTTTTTGCATTTTTTTTGTCGTGTTCCTTTTTCATCTTATTTTCTTGATTTTCTTTTTCACCAAAAAATTCTGAACCAAAGATACGAATGATTTCATTCGCTTGCGGTAAAACACTATTTCAGTTGACAAACATGTCACAATCATTGCGAAATCGTTACATTAAAATGATTGTCTGCATATTTTATGTAGCGCGCCCCCAAACCAATCGGCGAAGAGGCGTCACCATCGTTCACTGTTACACATTTACACCGTGTCAACAGGAAGCACACTTCTACATTGATTGCATGATTCGAAGCATTTTCGACATAAATTCAACAAATTACACTCGTTGTCGATTTGATTGAGAAAGCAAATGTCATCAAACTCATAATCTATGTCAACAAATTTGATTAGGAAATTGCCATCAATAAACACCGAATATTTTTCGTCATCAATCATGCGATGGTAACGCGGTTACCTATTCTTGCATGCTTCAAATAAATCAAACCCATTCAATTAGATACCTAAGGTGGAAGCAACAAACACATCGCTTGAAATTCATCGATTTTTCTGCGGTCATTTGCAATTGTGTTCAAAGAGCTAAAAAATCGTTTAGCGAATCTCCTTATCAAAAAAAAGAGGGAAAATTGTTGAGCATGAAATCACAATAAGCGTTATTCAGCCATTATATTAGATCAAGTGATCGAAACTAATGGAGCAAAAATGGCAGAGTAATCAGATTTCGAAACGTGTAAACTATTATATATTTGTCATTTCAATAATGAAAATTTATCAGGTTTTTATGTGGCATCTTAACTTTACGGTACGTGCGTATCGAAAAATTGTGCTTCACAAATTTTACCATTTTTGATCATTTGAGTGCAAATACCGGAAAATCTGATGGTGTACAGACAATCAATGGAAACTTGTGTTGAGAGACACCGATAGAGAGGGGAGAGTGAGCGTCACTCACTGAACGATGGTTTGCTTGGTATAAAAAAAAACATATATATATGATTCGAACATCAACGCTAAGGATTTATATCTACTGTACGTGAGGATCGAACTGCAAGAATGTGCTTCATTTGTTTGACCTCTATGTACCAAGTGAAATCGATGCATCATCACGACTACAACGTTGTGTTTTTGTCTCGTTCGATAACATTTATACATAAGAAAAAAAGGAACCATTTGAAAAGTCCGTTTTTCATGCTCTTTCCCTCCGCATTTGTCGTCAGTTCCGTTTATTTCGTTCGTTTGCTTTTTCCGTGTGGTTGGTTTGTGATATTACAATATTTTTCATTATCAGCGCAGTCTATGGCGCTTGTGTTAAAGATAAGGTGACGAACCTTTGAATAAACTTTGAATATGTCAAGTTTTTTCATTCAAGTCACACACATACACTATGCATTTTATTTTCTTTTCAAATCGAATCTGCTGTTTAATATGATATAAAATGTTTATCTCTTCTTATTTGGTGTCTGTTCTTCGTTTTTTCTCCCACTATATTCCGATGCTTAAATGACAACTTGTGAAAATACGAAATTTTCTTGTCGCATTTCTTTTTTTTTTTGCTCTCAAGTCCCGTTCCATTGTCTGTCTCGTTTATTTCAAATAGAAATCCCAAACACTTGTCCACCAAACTAACTATTTTCTATGGAAAATAAGATCGCAAACGACAACGCCGAAAAAAAAGAGGAGAGAACGAAGTGTAAAGAAACTAATTTTGAATGGAATGCGAGCAAATATCGCGTGAATATGGCATAACACCAGCAATGCTGAGCAGCATATCTGGGCGAGTGTTTGGTTTGCCACTTGTAAATGGTGAAGATTTTGTAAGACACACATATCGTGGGGAATGAACGCCATGAAAAATGTACAGTTGTACCACTCTGGTTGCTGGTTTCTCTGGTTTACTGGCGCTTTCATTGTGTATTTGTTAAACATGTGTTAGATTTTGTTTGTGGAAAGCTTCAACCAAAATAACGTTGAATGGCATCTCATCCGAAGCAAATAGAATTTTTTTTTGCCGATTTGGCAAAATTCATAGTCCACAGCCACTTTTATGAAATTAGATTTGAAATAATGATTAGAAGAAATGGAGAAAAAAATTCTGTTCTCGACATTCATCATTTCGAGCAACAATGATTAAAAGAACGCAAGAAAAAAGCGTGCCCACAATGAAATTCGAAATGTGAACGTACAATTGTACTGGCGTGCTATGGAATCATTCTACTCAAGTAAACTTGACAGAGAAAAATACACACGAAATGCGAATGTTGCCACCAACGTACAAGGGCCAATGATTCTTTACGCAATACCAGTGTAAATAAATGAATGTCAATATATATACAGCCAAGTGTAGCATATACATTATACACACTGACTAACGACTAACGATTACCGTACACGGAGCAACGACTACCCGAACGAAGCGAGAAAAAAAAAACGGAAACCTTGCGTAAATGTTGAGATGTGCGTGCGCGACGATAGCTGCTGACTGGGGAAAAAAAGCAGACTCAAATAAATGCGTTCATTTCATTTTAGTCGACACATATTTTCGGTTACGGTGACGAAAAGTCACACGGACGGAATTCAAGTTTTGTGCTAATTTATGTTACGTTGTTCTTTTTTTTTTCTATTCAGCATTACAACGTCACAGTTGACGATAAATTCTGTCGCCTGCCCCTGAATGTTTTTCTATTTTTATTATGTACAAAATAGCCCAAAAAAGAATTGCCGATTCATTTTTATTTTATGCTCTTGAATCGGGTGGGCTACCGATAAATTGGCACGCTGTAAATATACAATGGAAACAAAACAAAAAATGAAATAAAATACACGAGAGTTGTAATGGGCAAATTTATATTTATGTTAATGACACAAAATATTTGAAAAATATTGTGAAATGAACAAAATGCCAGCGTTTTGTTTGACAGTGATGGGAATTTTCCGGTAGCTAAATCCATTTGATTAATTTGAATAAGCATTTTTCGCTGTGTGGTGTATGTGTGCTGTTTGTGTGTGGTTGTGTCTTTCTGACAAATCTCTCCCATCATTGAATTTAACAACATATGATATATTGGAAAATATTTGACAATTTTCAGGATACGAGCGAAACGAATATGTTTCAAATTTGAATGTGAACACCTGAAGTTGCTTATTTATTGTGATGATTGTATGGTATATACATATAATGTTGTGAGCTGTGCATTCGAATAAAATAAAATATCCAATTTCGCTGCTACACAGGCTCTGAGGCTTGCGTTTACATTCGTTTGGGGAATTCCATAGGTTTCATTTTCGTAGGGATTTTAGCTTAACATTGATTAAAAACGATTCACTTTAAACGAACAAAATACAATTTGAAATGTGAGTGTACAAAGTGTCACTTTTAAAAGGGCGTGTATTTGATAACATAGATGTAAACCCATTGAGGGTCTTGACAGAGGTCGACTTGGGTTGAAATTTTCATCAAATTAGAAGTTGGTCATGACACATTTTACACATTTTTGATTTACTTCGTTCAAAAATTAAATGTCATTTGAAATGGGACAATGTTTTTAAATGTTTCACAATCACAATAAAACAAATGTGTTTCGACTTTTTTTTTAAAGACTCGCTTATCTATGTTAAAATACCGGGCGAATGATCCCATAAAATTAGCGAATCAGAAACAGTTAAATTGGTTTTCCATTTTAGGCTGACAAGTGTGAGTTTGTACACGAATTCCTGTGATGCGTTTAACCGGATATAAGTTATTATGTCGTATATTTTTCGGCATAATTTTACTCTGTGGAATTTCTCATGCTTCGTTGTGGATTTTAGTATAAAACAAAAGTTTTTGGTGAAGACTTATCAAATCATTTTGTTGAAAAGAACTTGCATATCTTTACCACTGACTGGCGTTCAAATTCAAGCGAGAAATAAAAAGAAATTTTCAGCAAAATGGAGGAATTGATGTTAGTTAAATGTGTTGAGTACATTAAACTATTTTATTAGTTTTAAGTTAAAACTTTTAACTTTGAGCATCCCGTTTCGGGATACTTTTTGTGAGCGTTGATTCAAGCTCGTTAGACGGAATCGGTTCAGAAAACTTTAACCTTTCGAATGATTTTACGTAATGTTCTCCATTCATTTTATAACAAATTGTGAATTTGTTTGGCTAAAATATTAAAATGCTGCTGTTTTATGCGGAGCCATGTGCGTGCTCCATTGAAATGCGAATCTATTTACGCTGTTTGTGCAAATAATTTTGCCACGAATATTTACTTCAGTTCTATGTAATGTTGTCATTACAAAACTAATGAACAAATACTGGATGCAGCGAATTTTAATGAAAGTTCAAACAGTAATTTTTTGTGTGGTCTGGAGCATAAACAAGAGCCATGGGGTGATATGGGGATTCACATGTTATCCATGCCGCGCATCAACTTATATTTTATGAACTCGGATGAGAAAATGTGGAACCAATTAAAATGTATGAACTTTTAAAAAGTTTGCGACGGCAACATATGCCATCATTCTTTTTCCCATTATCGACATTATTCTTTCAACAACTGGTTGAAGCTATTTACAAACACGTCGACCGCTGTCAAGATTCATGGTTGAAAATCTGCTTGTATACCGTTGACTTTCGCATCTGGCATTCATTTATCTTGGAACAATGAAAACCTTATCGTGTGCTGAGCTGGTGCTGAACAACAGCTGAACGACACACCGGAACATGCGATTACTGATGCAACATCTAAAGATAGAAAATTGGCTTGCATTCACAACAACTTTGTTACATTTTACCGCACAGATGATGCACTGCACTTCATTTTCATAACAAACTACAAAGTAATTAATTACACCCTTCACATATGCACTCATCAAGTGAAGCACTAACACACGCAAACCAAAATGCATACTTATACACTGGGGTGTTGTTATTCAAGCTTAAGGAGTTTCAGTTGGGGAAAAAAGCGTCTTTTATAGCAAAATCAGCAATGTGATGCTGTCTCACTTAAAAAATTACGCTAATAATTAGAGATGAGAATTAGCATCAATGTGTGCTCTCAAGATGTAAATGTAATCAGATACTTTGAACAATTGCCAAGTGTATTTTGTCATTGTAACATGAAATTCACAGTTCTTTTGAAATAAATATTTGTGCACCTTTTATTTTTCAAGTATATTTGCGCATTGCATCGCAAACAAATATTGTGCAATCTTGAAACTTGTCGAAATATTTATTCAAATGTAAACAAAACCAACCAAAACCAATTGAGATTGACACTTACATTGCAGACGGTTTGACTATAAAACTTTCTCATGGTAATTTCTGTGCTCATTCTTTTTTTATTCTATTGGCACGATATCGCAACATTGAAACCTTCAACTACAGTTGGATTGTATTGCAAAAGGTTGAGCACTTCTAGAGTCTGGTTTCCATTCCCTTTTTCAAGTGGCAAAACGGACGTTTTTAAATGAAATATAGTTGTGCACTTGCTGTTACGTACACTATTACGTACACATGTTGACCACGGAGCATAGTTCCTCGTCGATTTTGTGCAAAAAAAAGGCATTCTCCTTGAGTTTTTGTTTCATTCAACGTAGCAACGTAGCAATACAGTCAATATTTACAATATAGCTTGACAAGGCTTGAAGTTAACAAAACATTATTGCTCAGGTTGAGTTAACTGTTGTTGGGATTCTTTTTTTTTTGGAAACTAATAGTTCACCACGCTTGGTTACTTCGATTCAGATGAATAATTGAGCTTAAAATGAAGCGAACTGTATTATTGATATGGATTTCGAATTCACTAGAGATTAACATAGTAAATGTGAATTAATGTGGGAATAATGTCTAGAAGGCTGCCTGACACTTAACACAATGGCCATTCAACGTCCATGGTCAGAGCATTTGAAAACGTTTCAATTTATCAAAGTGTAGCATTTTTCATGTTCAAAAGACAGTTGAAGGCAAATTTGCGGATAAAAAAAGCGTAATGTCAAGGCAAGATTATGATGATACGTTAACCGATTGCGAGCCTTTATCCCTCGATCCAAATGTCATCTGCATGCTGACAGTTCAGATAAAGAATACAGCAAGATGAAAATATATGAAAAAGATGAAAATAAAAAACAAATCAGAAATTGAAATGTTTTTATTGAAGGCAACATCTGGTTAGTTCTGGAGCCAACGTTGCCTTCACATTCTTGTGGTATGCTGTCGTCGAATGATGATAAATAGACAAAAAAAATTATGCACAATCAAATACAAATCAATCAACAACTATTTCTCCAACCTTTTGTAGCCAGCATCACTGAACACTATTCATGGGGTTTCGGTTCAATGGATTTTGCCTCACACAGCGTTTGTGTTGCCAAGTCGAAAAAAAACATGAAAAACGAATTGGAAAATCAAGTGAATGTTCGCGACTTCGCCTTGAAATACGCATGATTTGAATTCGTTGTTAGAATTGTTGAAAAGCTCGAAAGCTGATTCCATGTAGAGATATAGAATTTCACTTTTTAATTTCGTTTGCATACGTTTTTTCCCCATTTCTTAAATTCAACTGCCTTTTCATTAGATCCATTTGAATTGAATAAAATCTTCGGCATGAATTCGAATGTGATTTTTTCCAATATTACGTCCATAGAGAGAGGCAACCATCTCAACACGAATTTCAACTACAAGATGGAAAAATATTTGTTCGGAGTTAAAGCAATGGAAAAAATCTTAGATACGTGCTGCGATACCAAATGTATATAATGTACAATGTACAAGCGTAGATCTGTACAGTGAAAAAAGAATTCGGCAAAGGGGCTCACACTTGCCAGTACATCATATATTTCGTGCTCATTTAATGCTCATGCTTCGCAGTTGTTCGCCGCATCATCTAAATGAAAATATCGTTAAGATGTCTGTTCATCGTAGATTCCCTGTGGGATACACCCAAGCTTAATTATAATTAGGCACTAAAAATTCAAATCAAACATTTCACTCATATTTTAATTTTATTATAATCTTATATTTGAGACAAATCGAATTATATTTACACGATTATCTTCATTTTTTTAAATAAAAATCTTTTGTCTTCGAAACTCTCTTCTCGAAAAGACACAAATATGTATATTTTGGCGTTTTTTTAAGTTCAATCTTAGTCTCATGTATAAATGGTTATACTTAATTATAATTAGTACTAAATAAAAATCAATTTTTGCAGAATGTGAGGCGACTATGGGAGTAAAGCAAAAGTGTGTGCCAACAATAACTAATGAGCCTGATCGAATTGTTTATCAAATCTGGTATTTATTCGAAATAGCATGGTAGATGCAATGGTTGAAACTGTGAATGCTATCAAAACCATAAAACATCACTAGAAATGTTCGATCTTACTTTTCATTCGTATTTAAAGTATATTTTTAGTTCTGCACAATTGAATCATCAGAAATAAACCAGGATGGACGAATTGTGGTGGAATTTTGGCAAAAATGTTTCCAATGTGCGCACAATTTTGTTCCACAGAAGCACTAAAATAAGCACTCAATATATGATGTACTCAGAAAACGATTTGTGAGTGTGAGCCGTACAGAGGCGAGCATAATTTGTTGCACGTGTATACAGCATTCTGGTTTTATTTGCAACTTTATTTATTGGTTGACTTAAGTCTTTTATTGGTAAATGTGCATCCGAACACTAACCAGCACCTTAATTTTGACATATGTTTCAATTATTCGACTCCTAAACAATTCGATATTTCGTTGAATAGCAGTAAAAAGGACGTTAGCAATTTTTCATATGGGCCATTTTCCCCCCTGTCACCACCGAAATATTCGTTTTTATTTACTCTAATTGAGCACATAATTATACGATTCATAAATTTTCACTCGAATGAATTTTGCGTGACAAGGTGAGACTGGAACTATTTGCTTATGATTTATGGCCGCTTCACATTTTCCACATGCTTACACTATTCCATTCTCCTTTCGTATTTCCGAGTGAGGGCGGGCCCAAAATCAATAAAAAATTACACACTGAGCTGAATTCAATGAGTTGAGCTGCTGGAATTTATGTAATATTTTCTTTTTTTTGTATTCCACACACACACACACACACACTCTCTCTCTCTCTCTCTCTCTCTCTCTCTCTCTCTCTCTCTCTCTCTCTCTCTCTTTTGGATGACCATTATGTTTCCGTTTTGTTTTGCGCAAATCGAACAAAAAAAAACACAATAACAACAACAAGATGTGCAATCAATGAAAAAGCCTCATTGTGTTTACTGCATCTGGAACTGGACCAGAAATGGAACAAAAGCCAAATATTTTGGAATATAAAAGAAAATAAATGAATCGGAATGAATATCTAAAGAAAATAATAAATTTCTATGCTCTATCTGCTGCACGTTTTTCCCATCTTTATGGTCCCCCTTTTTTTACTGTACTGTTTTCATTCACTACTTTTATTTTCCTGTTTTTCTTTAGCAGTCGCAACTTCCTCCGTATGACATATACTATATATATTTATGTACATGCTTACTTGAGGATGCCGATAAGAAAGCAAGAATGTGATTGAAAAGAGTGAAATTATCAAGACGCATCGCCCCAGCAGTCGTATATATATGTTTTTTTTCTTATTGAGATATAAATAGATTTCTCTTGTTCTTTTTCCTGTACACAAGTCATATTTTTCTTTTTGTTTTGTTATTTTCTTGCGTTTTGCTCTTTTTTAGTAGGATCTTTTTACGCATGCTATAACTTGAATCAAGATAAGCTATCTCAGAAAATATTATATGCGAAAAATATAACCAAACGAATTTTTATTTCAAATTGAGAGAATTGGGAAAATTTGCCAATGAATCCAAAATACCTGAATGCAAGATAGAAATTTTGGCAAAATACTTGCAATTTCATCTTTACACAAATGGAATTTGCAAAGTGGCAAACAAAATGTTGACAGTTAACAACAAAACAGACTAAACAATGTAAACAGAAACCCCGAAAACCAACACGTCACATGGTGTGTGTGCACGTTTTCTGGTTTTAATCGGAACATGAGCGTCTCATTATTTGAGAGATTTTCGCCTTATTTAACTAGTTTTGCTGTTTAGTTCTTAGCCATTTGCACAAACAGCTTCAATCTAATGAGGACAAAAGACACGATTTACCATGATTTGTTTTGTGATAGTTTAGCCAACAAAATTAAGTCAAAGTATATGAAGACAAAAAAATACTTCCAATTTCGTTAATGTTATTGTTGATGATATGTTTAGTTGAGTACCATCGTTTTTGGTTCACACCATACCTAAACAAAAAAAAAAAATAACAACAGCAATATGAATTCATGTGTAATGGCAAAACCACACTGAACGAATCCACTTGGAATAAAATACACATGACAAAAAATAGATCAACTTCTTTTGTCGCTGTGTTGAGGAGCCAAGCGAGGGAGAGACGCTCGGAAATTGGATAGAACAGAAGATATACACATAATGGTTTTTACGTAAGTCGGCAATGAATGCCAGCAAAATCCAATTCCAAGTGGATATGAAATATTGTAATATGCGAATTGCTCTCAGTTGGGCGTTGTACATTGCAGGCGCAGATGTAAACTTGAAACCACAAAGTGTTTTCGATTAAACAATACGAACTAACTATGGGGATAACAACTATCATATAAAAGGGAAAGTTTACGCTGTTCATCTTTTTTTTAGTTGGATTTTCTGTGTCGCCACTTCTTTACACGTCTCAAAACTTTTTGCTATGTTTCACGTCGGATACGAACTGTATGAGAAAACTTATTGTGATCAAAAGGAAAAATATGAAGAGAAAAAAAAAATAATGCTGCCAAAATAACGAGCGAAAATGTGGAAGTGGATCCACAAAATGTAGCTGAGGTTATATTTTGGGATTCTCCATTGTTTTAACTCGTTTACAGTGATCTCGCATTTTATACTGTCGTTTTTCTAGCATTTAATATATTTTAGCTGTTTAACTATCATTAAAATGTTTCCTTTTGGGCACTCAGTTGAAGAATGGTCTATAAAAGTCAGAATCATGGTAAAAACAGTTGATTTATTTCACTTTTTGTGTGTGTGTGTGTCAGAACTAATATTTTGTTTTAACTTTTATTAAATATCTTTATTCCACTTAAAAGATTATTCAGGATCTCTGGCACGGAATTACTCAGTAAACATTTATTAAGTTTTATTAAATTCAATATGGCCGATAAAGTGGTTTGAGAAAAAAACCAAACCAATTTATTGATTCATCAAATAATTGTAAACCCTTTTTTTATCGTCATGAAAGAACCGAATCATCGAAAAGCTATTGCCACTTGAATATTTGTAATATAGCATTCAAAGTCAGAGTTGATGGAATATTCGATAATAATTTCCAGCAATTGAATGATATATGGCGTGCGAAATTCGTTTGGCTGTGGACTCTTTATAATGGGTTTTTTATCGCCCACATTTGTTCCGCCTCCGAGCAAATGCAATTTCATGAGAATTGGTCGTTTGTTATTATTCATAATCCACATCCGATTTGATTTTAATGGTGATCGAGAGAAGAAAAAAAAACTAGTTGAAAATGAACAAAAGCCAATAAAACTGAATGTGGCCTTGTTTTACAATATTATCGCAGTTTAACATTCATCAATTTGTCTCGGCGAATACTGCAGACTGTCGTTCATCTGTGCCGTCGCATGCAGGGACTATTTTCTTGGCACCGAATCGACTTGAGATGCGAAAAATATGGAATCATCTTTAAATAAAACGCAGCAGTGGTTGCCATCGCCAGATTTATTGTATATTAAAAAATATGAATTTCATTGCATGTTATTTCCGTTAACACAGCAATTTGAATAAGATATTTTCTGTGTTGGCGCAATCAACACACATTCGAAAATCATGCTTTGCTACGTGATTCGTGTGGCTGCGATCTTTGTATGATGACGTCATTCAAATGTTGCACACAATGAAACAACCGCAGTAAGAATTTATTCCACAGTAACGCATTCCCCCAGCCATGTCTCGAACACAATTTGGCGCAACGCCTGACAAAATTTACATTCAAATTCAATTTTCCGAATAACCGACTTTATTTATTATGAACTTATAGTTTAAGCTTTCTGCCGACAAACTGCATTAAACATTTTCTCATTCTAATGCCGTCATACCGGTTGATTGTTGTTTTTATATTGAGATTTTTGCTTTCTCTTTGCATTTTGGGGTAACAAAGGTTAAATGTAAATATAAATATCTTGAGACTGACATACGCATCATTTAAATCTGTGCACAGAACAATAAAGAATGACGGTGTCTTGACGTCAATAGCTACAATTCTTTGAAATACTGTAACCGAAGGCACAAAGAAATTGAACTCTGCACTTTTCAACAGTTTCACACAAAATTTGATTGCACTTCATTTATATTGTTGAATAACAAATTCTATTTTGCGGTTTATCTTTGCTCATCATTCATCCCCGTCGAATCACTGTTTGTTTACGAAACGATCCATTTATAAATAAAAAAAAAATCTCTCTCGGCTCTCGACGATTTTCTCTTTCGTTGTTTTCTTCTCGCAATTTTTTTTTTATTCATTTGTGCTTACGAAACACGATAAAATGTGAAATGATTTTACCCGAGAGCTCGACAGCGAGGGGGAACCATATTTAAGCGAGAGTGAAAAAGCTTTTATTGAGGTTTTATAGCTTTAAAAGCTGCCACACACGAACCAAAGTATCAGAGTGGGATTATTTAGTAAATTGAAATGTGGTGAAATCAAGTGTTTTTGGTGTGTCATTTTTATAGTGCGCGGTAAAGCTGCTGGGTCTTTCCCAGGGGTGGTTTGGCTACAACACACATTTTAGTAAGAAAAATCGATGCAGAAATGGAAGAAGTGAATGGGTCGCACATTCAATTCCATTCATTTTCAGACACTTTTGATAACTATGAACTTTGAACTGGCATTTAATTTTCGCAACAAAAGACCCCTTGTGTTTTCCACATGGAATCATCCGTTTTTCGACTTAAACAAAGACCCTTTACCGTCGAAGATTGTTCCCTATGAACTTGGACCAAATACCATATTTATGAGATGTAAAAGAGCTTATGTTTGATTACGCTTCCAGGACTCACGCTTTGTTTGTAATTGAAAGCATAATTAATTAGGCTTTCAATGATGGTCAATGTTATTGCTGCAAATAATTTCACCATGGCTTTTATGGTGTGATTTTTCATAAATATTCCAGCAAAAAAAAACCATTCCTTTTAACCATTTCAAACACTCTTATTCTTCTCGTCATGTTTTGGCAATTCCATTCCTAAGATCTGACACACAAACGCAAATAACAAAATGCTACAGAGGAGGGTTTTTGTTTTCATTGAAAAATCGCGAGGGTTGCGATGTACGGCCGTTTTCTTGTTGCCACATTTACAATAGTGTATGTCTTCTCTTTTTTTTTCTCCATATACGTATCGCTGTTGGGCAAATGTCTGAGCGCACACTCACTAGAATCCACCAAAAGCGACACGATTTAAGCGCACGTATTTGATTCTATCGTAATGTTGGCTTGATGCGACGTTTAATATGACGGTACAGACCGAAAACGGAGAGGAGAGAAAAGAAAAAAAATCCAACAGAGAGGAAGCTGATGCGATGTATAATATGAGATGACAACGATTAAATCAATATATGTGTATCAAATGTTGAGTACATGCTAAGATATTCATGAGAATTGGCTTTTTTGTCGATGGATATGTATATTGTATACAGTAGCCAGAGACTTCATTGTGAAAAAGAAGTGCTGGCTCGGGCCAAACACGAGCATTAAGGTAATAACAGCAGGCCAAAAAGCAATCGGAATTGTCATTTGAGTGTTTTTATATACTTCTTTGCCATTTGACATGACATGTTGGTATCAGGCAAAAAAAACAGCCGTCATTTCGAAGCTTTTGATGGCTAGATGATCGATCGGTTTAGCCCTATTCTTCATTTGCCTGTCTAAGGATTTAACGTTGTCTCTTTAGGATTTTTTTTGCTTCAGATTTTACCATGTGTACTGTTTGCTCTCTTTTATGTAAGATGTAAACGATTGGGTTAATCAGAGTTGACATGATGGATTTTCAACGGAAAAAAAAATCCGATTGAAATGAAATTCTCGCATAAACTTTGAAACATTCCACAGGCATGAGCCAAACCAATGGCAAATGTTGCGTTTTAGTCTTTATCAACATTTAACGTGGAAAATGGAAATGTGATTTGTTCTCTTGTGCCAGCATCATTTTGTTGTTTGCATATCCTGTCTATCAACCGGATATTGACAACAGCAATCCAATTTCCAACAATTTTCAATGGCACATAATATTCTCTTCCGCGGAAAATAGAATACGAATCAACAGAATAAAACTATAGTCAAGTCAAATATTGATTTTATTGGAAGTTTTTTTTTGCAATCTCTTCTATCGAGTCATACTGTTGACAAGTACACAAAAGCTTATTCATGTGATATTTTCCCCGGTAATCTGTTGATACATCAACTTTTAAGATATTGAAACAAAAATCATTTGTACACACTTTGTTTAGTAAACACAAACCATATATGTTGCAATGTAATACTGTAAATGCCATTAATATTAGAGCATGTGTATTTTATCTAGCTCATCGATTCTAAATGGAGCGGGTGGAATATGTGACAACAAATCGATCATCGTGGGCGCCTCAATATAACAAATATTGACGGATTATTTTTCACATTATTCCCATTTATTGTGATTTGCCCGCTAGCAAAGCGAAAAAACAGTTTCATCATATCGATGTTATCTGATGTGTATCCAATCGCTAGTTCGATTGACTTGCGTTATTTGGTTGAGCAAACAACTAAGCTCAACATTCACTTTTTTCTAAACGTCTATTTTTTTCCATTTTTATTGGTATGGTTCGTTAAAAGCACATGTTCATTGACGCCATGCAAGAGCTTATTAATTAGATTAAAAAAAAAGAGTGAACAACTCAGCAAAAAAAAACACGTAGTGATCTGCAGTGGAGGTTTTTTTTCTCGCAAAGCCATAGCTTGTCTAACGGCAATCGATTATTGGTATTTACGGCACAAAAATCGTGTCGCTTCGATGTATTCGAAACTATTTATTCTCAATTTTCAGTTGTTTGCAAAGCTGCAACGCAACGGATAGAGAATTTGTCATGGCGTTTTTTCTGCACACATTTTTCCCAATATTCACTTTGAGTTCCGCACCCATTTTTTTCGCTGTTGGCTTTGATTTTCACTTCAATGCTACAAAATACTCGCTTGTCTCGCCCAAGCGCGACTGGAAAAAACACAGTACACCAACAAATTTTATGCGGTGCTGAAAATTTATTTTTCGATTAGTCTCTTGTTCCGATACATGCATCGGATCATGACAATTTTATACGATTTTCTTTGGTACAGTTTTTAGTATTTGGTCATATTTCTGCACTTGTTTTTTTTCAGTTTCACACTGCAAGCTGCAAATGCATCTGCAATTCAAACCTTTGCAAATAGTTTATTCAAAGAGATAAATGGATTCGCCGAAACATTCATTTATAAGCAATGACATTTAATTCACTTTAATTCTGATTTTGTGCCAAAAATAAATGAAAAAAACTTAAAATGAATACAACAATATATTTCTTTGTTTTGAAAAAAAAAAAGCCGAGTGGTGAATTCAATTCTATTAAAAGTGTGTGAATTCAAATTTTTTTAATTAAAATGTTAAACACTGAGTCGGGAATTTCAATTTTTTCCGCTAAAAATCTGAATTAAGCTGCTGTGAAAGAAAAAAACAACGAAAATGCATAAATATATATATTCAATGCAAACTCACCGTAAATTTTCGTCTGTGCATCGCAAACACCTTCAATGCTCATACCAATTTGCAGCTATGTGGTAGCTTAGAGAGCGAACGAGCGAGAAAATTGTGAAACGAACATAAAGTTCGCTGAGTGCTAAAATCGTTTAATTTTCGAGGTAAACCAAACGAATTAAAAATACATCAAGTTTGGGCGAGACACGACGACTGGCTGCAACCAGCTGAAATAAACCGAACAAAACGAGCAAAAATGCACCGAATTTACACCGAAAAACCTTATCCACTAGATATTCTGTAACACACCACTAACTCTCATACCACTGAATTCGTTGTGCATCCGCAAAGCAGAACGTACCGGAACAACTGAATGCAATTTTTCCACAATTATTTCATGTAATTTGGTGATTCGTTTCAATGTCTCCGTTTTAAAATGTTATTCAGGGTTATTTATTAAGGGTTTCGGATAGTCGGTTTCTTTTTATTTTCTGTGTAATTTCTTTTCTTCTCTCAACTGATAAAATATATTTTGGTGGCGACACGTAAAAGCCGATTAAAATCGGCGAATAGATGTACTATGATTGTATCTTTGTACTCATTTGGGATTTTAAAATGTTTGCATTTTAACAATTTTCGTAGTTACCGTGAGGTAAACGATTTAACGGTGAGAGATTTGCTGTTGCTGGAGTTCCGTGTTGTATTCCGTGAAGGCCTCTTTCAACCGATGTTCTCTATGGTATTTTAACGAAATCACCGCTGTAAATGAACAAAAAATATTTTAACGACAGAAAGACGAATGAATGCTTAAATGACGGAATTTGAACCATTTGCCGGTGCTATGCCAAGCCTATGCCAACCGTTGTACTTGCAGCGGTGTAGAAAAACTCGCATAAATGAGTAATTACATAATTGAATTGCACTGAAAGTATGATTTGCAGACAGCAACTTTCATTTTAACTAACTACTTTTTCTACCGCTTTATTGTGATAGGTGAAACAACATTCTTCCTTCCAACTCAACTCAACTCAATTTCACAACATTTTCCAACAAATTGAGAGGGCGAGAGTAAAACATTTTATTTTCAACAAATGATAACAATGACGGTAAGACACACATTAACTGATAAATCTTTCGTGGGAAAAAAAAGGTTGAGCAAAATAAGTTTGAAACTCTTGGCGCACCGTACTCAAGCAAAGATATTTTTGTTGATTGAGATAATAAATCTGTTGTGTTCGGGTGTCAATGAGTGCAAATGGGGAAGAATGTATCATCTCAAAGAATTTCGATCATTAATCAATTTTTTTTCCCAATCATCCCGGAATCGAAATCAATGAACAGATTTATGCTGTTGAACTTTTCTCATTTATTTCAATTTTTTTCGCTGCTGCAGATTACCACTGGATTTTAAGTTCGCTCCGGAAGTTTTCCATTCGAATAAAAAAAAATGAATACAGAAACAATCAGCTACTCTAATTGGATGGCAATATCTAGAAACATACATTTGGTATCATTCATTGGCCAATCCAATATGGTTTTCAATCATTTGTTGTGTTTTTATTTTTTGATTTTATTTGTATCGAACTTTGACCCTTGGCTTCCTTTCTATGCGAGACCATAGGGTTTCTCCTTCTCTGTTCCATCTCTTACAGAGAACTCACCCGTAATTCATTCAAGGCAAATGCTCGATACATCAACATGTAACAGGCGACTCGCAAAGTAGCTCCAATCAGCCCGTAAATTTAATTAGTTTTTTTCCTTTAGTAAACCGAACACAAACAACCCATGTTTTCCGACTGCTGTTTTTTTTTCCATCTATTTCTCTCAATCACACCCGTAGTATCGGAAAGAAAAAGTTTTTCCATACCAAAATGTAACTCTGGAAATGTCTGTGGATGTGTCATCGTGTGTGAAGTATACGATTGTAATATATGCATTTGCAAAAACTTTGTCATGAACAACGCAGAAAAAAACACACGGATAAAAAAAATGAAATTATGGAAGTGGAATATGCGAAAGCTTTGGTCATGCATATTCATTGTCGAAGTGAAAAAAAAATGCGCCAGTCAACTGGAAAAAAATCGAAAATTATGCATTTTAGTTACATCGACAACCAATGGGAATTGGTTAGCAACCAAGTTTACTGTGTGTTTTTTTTGCCGCAATATTTATTGCTATCAGATAGCAAATCCCTGTTCCACCACAAATCAACCAGTTTATTCGTCGCACAAATTCTTCGAGCTAATGAAACTTTCATTGAATTGTTGCTATGGTGCAATTAAACCATAAATTAAAACCAAGAAGTGCGAAATTCTTTTCGTTTTTTTCTCGCTATGATTTTATGAATATTTTATGAGCAATTCGATGCATAACAAGTAATGAATAAAAATAACCATCTGCTTTGAAACTAGAAAAAAAATGAAGACCAAACTGCATGTATATTTCTCCCATGTCATCGGATTGATAATTATAAATGCAAATTTGTATGTCAAATGTCATGCAACATGCTAACATACGTTGATGAAAAAACCATTATTGCACTCGACACATTCGTGAATTCTTCGTTGAAACGTTTAATTTAGTTTTTGGCTTTTATTTGTGAATTGCATTGAAGCTGCATTATTGTGGAATGCGACAAATCTCTTCGTCAACAGAGAAATGTTATTCATTTAATTTGACTGGTGTATGTTCGACGTGGGTGCAAAAATGTTAACAATGTAAAAATACATCGTGTGCAATTAAAAGACATCATTGTTGCACGTGAAAATATAGGTCTATTTGGTTATTCATTTGGGCGTTGGCGTTCACCCGGTGAAATTCTCTTGCAACATTAATTACACTGCAGCATCACAAGTGTTTAGAAAGTGTCTATGGCTAGCATAGAACTCTGTGTTCACATCACACACAAATTTCCCAGCCTTTCAACTGAATGAAGGCTAATGAAATTTACTTTGCACATTTCTATTTTCTTCATTCTGTTGACGGAACGTGCGCACAGCAGACAGCAGAATACGTACAACACCGAACGGCAATGAATTTTGATGGCACATCATCTGAATCGAATAAATCAAGTGTACAGCACTTTTACTTGTTTTACATGCAACATTCATACGTGAGTCGGAAAATTCATTTCGCTTCGTTCGCTTTTAGCACACCGGCTTTATAAATGTGGATTTGATGAATTCATGCCGACATAATTAAATGACTCATTAGGAGAGCTCACTGACAGAATTTTAATTGAATACTATACACCAATCAATTTTATATGAAACTGCAGCTAGAAAAAGACATTGTATTGTAAAATTTAACGACACTTGTGTTCAAATTGAAAATTACCAAATCAGATTCGGCTGCAAAAGCGAACAACATTGAACAAGTTGAGAAGTGACACGACAGTCGGCCATTTATTTGCGCAATTTTGTTCATTATTCACCCACAAGTAAGGTAGATCATATGGCCTTTGACAACCATAAAAAAAGGTGCTGCAGTGGCTGAAATTTAAACGACGGTGTATGGCGAAGAGCTTAAGTAAGTATGCGTCTCATTGAAATGCGCCGTAGAAAGAGAGAGAGAGAGAGAGAGTACGAGTGCGGCATTTTATGCAAAAGTATCAAACGATGTTCTGGCTGTGAAAATCCGCTTGAAACAAGTGTTTGCAAGGAGTGGTCGTAAATTTGCATTTATAAGAACGTTTCGCAGTGCTGTATCGAGTGCGTCGCTATTGCTATCACTACGCCAATAGACTAAGCAGTTGCTAACGGTCGTCCAACTGATTTAATGTACAGATACCTTGGAAATGTGTCGTTTCCACACTCTTGTTATTCAGCCATTTTCCATAAAATAAATATCTATTTTGTGTTTAGTTCGTTTAAAGTGAGAGCCACGATGTGGCTGGCTGTTGCGTTGCATGCATTAAGTGCATGAAACATTTGAAAAACAATTTTAAAAAAACCGAGCGAGTATTTTGCGTAATTGCTGCCGATCCTTAAGCGCAATAAACAGTTGAAGCAGTTGACGATGAATGTTCTACTGATGCAACATCGCAATTTAACCATTCAACTATTCAAAGTGCAATCGACTAGCAACAAAAAAAAACGCGCCATTCATTCCATCCCATACATTTATGGTATTGAAAAGTAGAAAAAAAAGCCTTTTACCATAACAATTAATCTGACACTGAGACACACGCTATGCTCGTACACTCCCGATGCAATAATAATCCAGAAGCACTTAGTGTAAATGGAAGAAATTTGGAATTGTTTTTCCGAACCAAACATTCAACCTCCAAAAAAAATTTACTCTGTGTACACTGTACAGTACACAAAGTCTAGAGTTAAACGGTACACATTAATTGAACTGAAAACAATAATAAAATCAAACACCACTAGCAACAACAACAACGGCGAATAGTTTTCGATAGATTCAGCCATCTCTTCGGTGCACTTTTGGTGTATATCGCACATGAAGCAGTTTCTTCGAATGCTTAATGCTCCGAATAAAAGCGCTTACACTTGAACAATTTGTTTGGTTCGTTGTACATGAAATGGTTGAATGAGAACGAGAATGAGCGACTCAAGAGTGCAAAATGTTTACATTGAATTAAGCGCAAAATCAGTTTCGGACCGGTTACACTAATTCGTCTCTCTAATTTGACGAAAAACCAGATTTCTTCGTTATACGACACAATTTTATAAATAGAGGCGATGCGTGTTCATTGTTCATGAATGACATGAGTGTTCATAAATTTCAGAATATGATAGAATTCATGGTTTTGGCAGAAAGTACTACTATTGTGGTGTCAACAAATTAATATTAGAACATACAACACCAAACACTTCGAAATGGGCTATAGAATTTCATTAGTTCCAACCGGCTAACTTTGCTGAAATATAATAGAATTTATCGTTAACTACTCGACTTTAGTTTATTGGAAAATTGACCCTTCTATTTTCCGTTGGGTAAGTCATTTCCGGATGAAGTGTTTGTCGATTGTCTTGCGGTTACATGGACCAAGATTTATAGTTCATTTGCAGCCGGTAAGATTCAAGTAACAATTCGCATATTATTCGTTGGAAATATGGCTATTTGGCGAGCTTTATAAATAATATGAGGTGTTTATATCACACTATTTTCTTTGGGTTCATTCTTAAGTTTGGGCAACAAGAAATACAATACATGTTGAAAAAGAATCAAGGAATCATTTTGTGCACATTTGATGTTATCAGTAAAAACGAAAAATAAGACAGTGAACAGTGAGCAGTGAAGAGAGAGAGACAAGCGTCGTATTGAAAATCCAGAATAATGCTGACCGAAAAAAGCCAAGTCGAATTACATAAATCAAGCTGATTATCTGCTACAAGCAAATGGGCTTCAACACTAGGCCGATATGCATGCGTGTGCGTGTGTGTGTGCGCGCAAATGGGCTGTGGTGTTGTAACGTAAGTTTTTGCCTATTATTTGGATTCTCTTTGGCCCAGCCATTGAAATGGTGTATGGTTAATGTCGGGTTTTTCTTCTCATACGGAAGAAGTGACTTTTTGACTTAGTTGCGATTGAGTTCAAGCATATTGAAAGGCAAGAAAGAGTACTATGAATACGGATATTAGATACGTTGATAGAGATAAAGCCAAAATTAGAGATAGAAAGAAAATGCAGCCATATTTTCTCCATTATTATTAGATGGATTTGGACTGCTCAGTACGCACGGAGCACGGATATAACGCACACACACACACACCGACCCACTTTCGTATACTATTGAACTACCAACTACCTAAAAATTGGCTTTCGGCTCAAGGATTCTATTCGAAATGAACTAAATTAAAATCTGAATTCGAGCTGAGCCAACCTCTCAATATATGAATGTTGATGGATCTTTGATGGCCTCCCAATAATGACGTAAGGCTTCCAGATGAAAATCGAAATCGAATGAATCCATTTCATATATTGCTTTGCCAAAGTCATCGAATAACTGTGTTCACAGAATATTGAATGTAGAAAATTAACAAATTCTTGGTAATATTTTTTTTGTCCAGCATTTTTTTTTTTTTTTTTTGGTAAGGTTGACAAGCAATCAGACGTGTTGTGAATACGGCGAATCAAATGATATGAGAAGGTATTCATGTGGCATTGAACTTAATTCGTAATATTACACAGATGATGGTCATGTTCCTGTTGATTGATGGCAATCAGAAGAACGCCCCATTTCAAATTATGGCATTCGGAAAAGATTAAGTTGTGTGTTAAGAAAACTAATTCCGTTGTGTGTGTGTGGGAAACAGTGGGGAGGTCAATTAGCAAAGTCCAATACAAATGGTGAGATTTTCACTTTTGCTACATTCAATGACATTTCACATAAAAATGGTCGCTGTTAAGATGGATCAAAATCAGATAACCAAGTCAGAATTAGACGAATGAAAATTGCTTGAATTCGGGTCAATGCGTTTTCAAAAGTTCGGCAACGACTATTTCATTCGGCGAATTCTCTACAATACAATTTATTTGCTGTCTTCCATTGATTTAATGCGTATACTTTTCCATATCGTAGTGCCATTTGCTCGGCTCGGCTTTTCTTCGGTTCCTTTGGATTCATTTTCCATTCATGGCATTTTGCACGGAAGAAGCAATTGTATTGGGAAAGAAAAGCCGTAGCTGGCTTTATCTCTTGGAGCGAGCATATGTAATACGGTTTTCATATTGGTGCCCTTGTATCATTGCGTGTCTGTATGTGTTTGAGTGTTGCTGTGTGCCTCGCAGACTCTGTCTCTATGTCTGTGTGTATGAATGCGTCTAAAACACAACTCTTGAATAATTTGGAAAATGTATAATGCCTTTTCGGGTTTGAATTTGGGTTTATGTAAACATAGAAGACTCCGGAATTATTACCGTGCTTGCACGCACAATGCCTGAACACTGTATGTTTAGCAAATTCATAATGTGCTCCCCATTAAAATGACTACCACTATGGAAAAAGAGAACGATACGATTTAGCAGCAGCAGCAGCAGCAGCAGCAGCAGCGGCGGCAGCATCAACGCTAGAACTCGTCGAATCGACCAAGAGAAAATAAGTACAAAATGGCATGTGAGAATACACACAAATGGTCGTTGCCATTCATCGAAAAATAAGAGATATTGTGCGTACGCGCACCAATTTCAACACACCGAATTCTTTACAATGTTTGAATCTTTCAGCTCTCATTCTCTCTGTCTCTCTATCTCGCTCGCTTGCACTCACATTATCTTAGACAGCTCATTTTATTCTCTTTTTTACTTCTTTGCTGGGCACACATTGGCAACAACATCGACAATCAACTCAAATGGAAAAGGCACCGAATGTTAGATTCGAAAAGTTAAATACTGAAAAAGAAAGCGGTACAAGAAAAAAAAAGAAAATCAACCGAAAATGCGACACACACACAGACAACCAACGGAAAAAAAGTTGATGCGATAGGAGAAAAAAAAAGTTAATCGTTTTAGTAAAAATGCTGAGAAAATGTTCGCTTTTTTTTCTTGCTACTTTGGAGAAAAAGTTTTCGCGTTGATAGCAACATATCAATTCGGTGGGCGAGTTGCAAACAATGCTATGTGTCGCTGAGGAAAGACCAAGATGAAGATTACATTAGTTCTGTAACCTTTACGAAATGTACGGAAAAATTTTATTCCACACAAAACTTGGATAGCTCTTTCATTGGAGTCGAAGACGATTTGACGTGAAAGCACAATTCGTTATCTTTTAATCCAAAATATTAAAATGAAGCGTTCGCCAACTCTGAAATTGTGGACATTCTCGTTTATTTCTCAATATTCTGTTGACAAAAGTCAAAAGATATGTTCAACTGTCTTTCGGAAATTATCAAATAGTCATTCCATTTCATTTGTAACTCCTCTGTGCAGAAGCCAGAAGTTTTTGGTTGAATGCGCAAGGTCTGGGATACAATTTAATCGAAAACGCTGACAAATATTCAAAACTGTTCATTGTTCGCGCGGCCGAAGCACTCAAACATTTCACTTTCAATTCATTTTATAGACCTCAAAATGCACGACACTTCATAATTCCATGGGCAATTAATTTCAAGTTTTAAAGTTTGCATTGAAATTCAATCCTCTGGCAAAACGAGTACGATGCTCCGACGTAAATTAATGTGACAAACGGAATGAAGATGTTACACAATTTTCAAAACGATGCAAAGAAAAAAGAATCGAACTGAAGAGAACTGAGCACTTTTTCGGATGATGAACATTTAAAAATCACGTACATAAGCAAATAAAATGAATACGACAAGAAAAATATCCGTCACAAACGCAGCCATCACACGTATCGCACACACCAGCAAAATGAGCTTGAATGAGCAAAAAACCTGAATAAAAAAAGCAAACGACAGTGTCATGTGTGTAGGGAAAATCTTTTATTATCCTCTTTGCACGTTTTCGGCATTTTTTTTTTTTTTGGAAATGGCAAAGGTGCTGGTATCAGTGAATTTGGTTACGCTCTCAAGTAGCTGCTCGACAGACACAGCTGTGTTCAGGTTGGACATTTTTCAAACGCTCAAATTCCATTGAATTTCTTGTTTCTGCTCATTTTGTTTTATATCTTGTACAAAAAAAAAATCGTTACACGCATTTTCCATTCTTACATCTGATTTTTTTTTTTCATCTAGATGATATTCCCTTTTTTATCTCACGGGCCATGTATATTAGACAGTTTCGGATTGCTCTTGAGTTTTTGCGTTGAGAGCTTTACAAGCTCACTTCAATTTTCACACTTCAATTCTTTTCTAATTTTAAAAATTTCCGCCCAGAACGAAAAATTTCACACTTTTTGATCAAATCACTTCGAATAATTTTTTTCTTCCAATTGTAATTTTTGATGTCAATTCCTTCACAGATTCACGAATTTTGGAAATTATAACTTCAATGTACTAAGTTTATGTATATATTTTTTTTTGATAATATTTGCTTTGATGAAAAAAAAAAAACGGCGTACGCAAAGGCAAAATCACGATGGCGAAAATTGTGTACCGGTTTGTAAATCTCTGATTCAAACGACAGTCAATCCGGGACTGAACGTTTCTTGCGAATGTTTTGTGTTCAACCCAGCAATTTAGCTATAGCTTCACTGTTTTTGCGAATACTTGATTGTGTCAGTGTATTGGTATTTCTACGCTCATGTTTTTCTCAGTCACACTGGGTTCTAATATCGACTAAATGGAGACGGTCGGTTGTTCGATCGGCTTAATAACTCACAGCCTGTGACTTCGATAGACTCCATCCACGCGCCAACAGCATTTCAATTGTAAACAATAATGTGGAAATGGGAATGATATGTCTCACAGTTTCTTGTTTGTCTTCATTATAGTGATTTCTGAAAGGATATTGTCGTTATTCGTTTTTTTTGCGTTTGTTATCTTTTGGAAATCAAGCTATTTCAATCGAACTATCGGAAGTGCTGATATCTTAAATATTGTTTTTTTTGTGTTGTTGTTAGAAACAGAAATACTAATCCAGTCCAGTATATTCTCGATACTCAATGTGCACGGAAATTGGGTGATCTATAATCTAGAGAATTTTATCAAAATTACTTTTTTACTACATCAACACATCCGCTTATTATCGTAAACAGTATCTTATTCGAATGAAAGGATTGTTATACATGCAGCGATCGCAATATGACAATAAGTGATTTGGGGTTTATGTTGTATATATATTTGAAATAACGCCAATTTTGTTGTTGTTGGAATACTATGGACTTCATGGAATTAATTCTAATCAAAATTTCAAATTTAATTTCGTTCAATTAACAACAATGGAATTAGGTCCATACAAATAAAGTAAAGCTACAAATGCAAATAAACATCTAATATCAATATAACAGCATATTAGTCTTTAGACAGAAAGCGAGCTTATGCCAAGTTCATTCATAAAATATCAAGATAAATGTCGTGTTGCTCCAGGTTTTATGATATTTTTCCAGAAACTTTCTTTAAAAATAATAATAATATTTATTTATTTATTTATATAAAAATCTATTCAACAGCTTAATACAACTTTATTATTAGTTTGATTTTTAATAAATCTTAAGTTTTCGTTCAAAAGTTGTTTTGTTTCTTCTTTTTTTATCTCCCCAGGGAGTTGATTAAATAAATTATTTCCCTTATAGAATAACGAATTTTAACTACAGGATTTAGTGGCATTAACAGGAACAAGACTATTTCCATTTCTGAAATTAATTATTTGTAATTCATTTTTATGTTTGATTTTGTTTGTTAAATATTTGGCACGCAACAACTGATTCATACAATTTTCTTCTGAGTGTACCCGTTGTACATACAAGCATTTGATAAGCATTTAGTACAATGACAATAGCTATACAGTCAAGGGGCCAATCACTGGCGGAATTCCAACTGGGAATTCCACCCCAATTATTGAGAATCAGTTCCCATGTGTGAATCACCAATTTTAAATTTGAATATAGCGAAACAGAAAATTCAACAAGGGGCGAATCACTGAAAAGTAATAGGGAATCGAACAAAAAAAAAAAACTAATCAGAGAGAAGAAAAATAAAAAGTAATCCCGAACAAAAGTAATCGAATACGCATAATGAATCAACAAATGAGAATGCTATAATGGAAAGTAATCGAGGAGAAAAAAGTAATAGCAAAACTAATTTTTTGAGTGATTCACCCCTCGAAATTCAAGCAATAATTCTAAAATTAAAGTATTTCACAATATGCGAGATAATCCAAAAACTATTGACACTTCAACTGGAATTAATGGCCGTCTGAATTACTTCGCATTACCTTGAATTAAAAGAATTACATCGAATCTGTTGAATTACTTGAGAAAATGTGACTTTTTCTCAGGTGATTTGCCCCCTGGATACAGTTCAAGACATGATTTTATTCTGTCGTTCCATCATCTAATACTTAACAACAATATTAATTTGTTTTGGTGGCGCGATGAGTAATGCCACTTATTATGAAAAATCACCATATTTAAACATTGATCAAAGTACAATTATTATACTATAGCATATGAGGAGACATTTTTTGAGAAAAAACGTAGATGTTGATTATTATTTTTTTTATTACGAAACCAAAATATATGTCAAAATGTGTCTTCAGCAAGCTATGACCAGCATCATAGACCTAATACTTCATTGACTAGCTAACTATTTTTGATACTATATATTACTAACTACTTTAATAACATATTTTCCCCGATTAATCGTGTAAATCTAATTTATCATCCATATAAAATCTAAGATTTTATATTCTCTGTTTTTGATGTATGGAATATTTCATATGATATTAAATAATTTGATTTAATTCAAATATTTCAGTATAATGAGAACACGTCACGAGCCCTTCGCGTTCACTGTTGCAGAAATATTCGTTTTGAACAATTGGGGGAGGGAAGTTTACTTTTACCAACAAATTTGCTATCGAATTTAAATTCAAAACAGTTGCTTTACTTTTAGTAAGGTATAAATCGATGTTCGCTCACACTACTTTTGAGATTCAGTTTAAATGATTTACTTCAATTCATTGCAATCATTTTCCACTTGCAAAACGTTAGCAAATATTGAATTCAAATAAAAATTTCATTCGAACTGATTTCGTTAAATGACTTTGAAAATGAGTAAAGCCGCAAAATAAATTCGTATAGCAAACCAATTCACACTATGCAATCTGAAAAGAAAGGAGTGATAAAAGATAACATTCAAACGAAACAAACATTCGACAACCAAGCTGAATCGTTTCGTGAGTCACACTACGCTCAACACGCCGGCATTACCTATTTCTCAATACCTGCAAATGTTTATTTATTTGATACTCATTAACAATGGATGGCTAATATTTCACTGGGCTATTTTTATCCGGAAAGAAAAAAAAATATTGTTGATTTTTCTTCATGGACATATTTATGCGAATGTAAAATGAATGAACTCAACTCAAGTGGCCAGCTGAGTTAATTGTTGTGCCAATACAACAAAGAACAATTGCATTCTTATTCATTCTTTGCACAAAATATGACTCAAAACATTTCAAAAGTAGGCGATCCATATATTTTAGCTCGAGTGCAAGCCGCATATACTGAAGTGTGTGATTTATCGCACATTGTTTATTGAATTAAATTGCATAAGCATGTTAGAACACAAGGCGAATAACGTTATACCTTACCATGAATGGAATGACTTTATATGTAAAGCCAAAATTGATGATCGGCTCGAACGGTAACGTAAACCATCGCGGATGTATAGAATTTATGTCAACAAAGAAGACACAAAAGTTTAGAATTTAGTCATTTTTTTTTACTTCGAAACGGCTTACATAGAGAATTTGCATATTTATTTGCAGCCGGTTTATTGGAATAATGCCCGCTATTGGTGTCTTTGTGTATGTGGTTGTGTCGAGATGCCAACGGCTGACAAATATTTGAAATGTGCGTGTCTGACCGAAACACAAATACCGATAAGAATCTCTCAATAGTTTCATTAACGATTAACAGAAAAAGAGTCAAAAGCAAGTAAACAAAAAAGCAACGTTCGTGTCTATCGGTGGTATTTGTATCCGTATGTGAAAAGGTGGCCGCATACATTTCCAATGTATGGTGTGAGTTTCGAATTTATTTCAATGCAATCGTAAAAAATACTGTCGATTAGTTTATTAATTTTGTTGTTGTTACGCTGAATGTGGTTTGAGCTCTATCGATTTTTAAGATATCGTACACGATCGAATTCAGTCATTTGGATTACTTGAAATGAACAACGGCTGATAGCCCCCAAATGTTGAAAATGAACTGGAAAACAAAAATGAGAAATGAAACACAAGCCACGTAATGAATGCGTTGTTCCTGTAGCATTTTTCTTTTTTATTTCAAACATAATAAACACTTTTGTTGTTTAGTGCGTTAAATTTATTTTTGACATTCAAAAAATATCTTCATTTTTCATTTAGATTTTTTTTAATTGGAGGAATATCGATAGAATTCTTTTATAAATAGAAGCTTAAGATCACGTTAAATCAAAAAAAAACTTTCAAAGTAATTTATTTTCAGTGCTACACAATAGACATAAATATATCGCGATTTGTTTTGGTCTATTTTGTTTTGTTCATTTGTTGTTTTTTTTTCACAATATAAAGCTTAAATACTGAACGGAATATATTTACACATGTTACTTTACATTGCAAAAATATGGATTTCTCCCATTTGATTAATTCATTTGTATTTTAAAGCCTCATAATTTTGTTCTTTCATCCCATTTGACTGCATTTTACCCGTTTGTATAGTTTTGCATATTTTATTTTCACTCTAAACAACTGTTCATGTTTATAGATTGGTTCGACAATTTTTTGTTAGTTTGAATTTAAAATTAGTCTCTATCTAAATTGTATATTCAGTGAATAAATAGCTAAATAGGTGCACAATATAGGTGGATTTTGTACGCTGAAACCATGTTTCTATTCAATTTCTGTTTTGTGTGTTTGTACAAAATATGTTCATTGTTAGTTAACTTTAATGTGCTCCTCTAAAAAAAAAATATATGTAATATTACTGTTTTTTTAAAAAAGAAATCTATGATTTAAGGCCTCTTTGCTTGCGTTTGATGCGTGCATATGGTCCAACATCGGGATCAGTTATGAAATCATATAAAACACGTGTCCAACTGTTGTGTTGTGGCATATCATCGTAGAATTCAGCTGCAATACGCTTCACTTCGGGTAGTCGACTGCCGGGCACGGCTGGAAAATCATGGTGTTCGTTGTGGTAGCCAACGTTAAACGTAATAAAATTCAATGGTCCATAGTATGAGTATGTTTCATAGCCTTTGGCAAACATATAATGTTCAGATATAAAATGACCAGCAACTGGATGCAATCCCATGGCTAACAGTGTGCCAATGATTAAATAAAAAAGAACACGCCATCCAAAGAAATACACAACGATTGCATCGAAAATGAATTGAATCCCAAAATTGATCAGCTCTAATCGATTTGGTGGCTTTGGATTCACAACAAGCGGTCGAATGATGTAGAAGAATGGTTGCAAACACACCCAACAGAATTTGCCGAATGTGGTGCAAAAGAGTTTCGCTTCGAGTAATGTCGGTAGATCGGTGTCGATAACTTCGTCACCTTGATAACGATGATGTTCCAAGTGATATTTTTTAAATGAAATTGACATTGGAACGCCCAACGGTAAATTACAAAAGTATCCAAATAATCGATTTGCAAACGGACGAGCATGACCAAATGCCAAATTGTGTGCGATTTCATGGATGGCCAACGCCAATGAATGATTGATAACACCACCAAAACAGTAGGCAACAAGCAATGTCACCGGCCACGATTGACTTTTCATCACAAATAACATTGCAAACTGCACCAAAACCATTGCACTCGCCACATACTTGAAATTCGGATCATAGCCAAACAATTTTTTAATTTGCGGATATTTTTCGAGAATCATTTTTCGACGACTAGCATGTGGCTCTTCCGTATAAGCCCATTCAAAGTCTGTACGTGACACTTTCTGTCCCATTTTCTAATTTTTTTGTTTTCTTTCTTTCTTTATTTGTTCTTCTCTTTTACATCCACTCCTATTCACTATGCCGTTGCCAATTTGCTTCGTTTTTTTTTTTCACCCGATCAATGTTAGTTTCTGTTTTAATAGCACCAATTTATTTGATTTAATTTATTGAGAAGTGAAAAAAAAATCAACTACGATTCTATTGCGTTTGTCGTCTAACACTTGACTGCCACTCAATAATTCATAGCTTTCTCGATTCTACTATAGCTAACTAAAAAAAAAACGCCGCACACAAACTGACTTGTAGCCGCACCAATTCCGTCTGTATTGTATGTGCACACATTTATTTATGACAAACGACTACTCGTGGTTAGTTTTTCTAATTTGCTGTTTGACATTTGCTCATAGTTTGCAGTGTTGCCAGTTTGAGCCTGTCATTGGATTTGGTTTTGAGGCGCTGTTTACACTTTTGAGAAAACATCAATTGATTCTATTGACTGTTACGACCGATATGTCACACTTCAATCGCAGCATAAACAACGCATTCATTGGAATAAAACTAATTGAATTGAAAAACAATCAATTGTAAGAAGAAGAAAAAAACGATAATGGTTCTACAAGAGTAACGATGAATTACTGGCAAATTCATATGGCAAACAGAAGAAGAAACCGGGCGCAAAGAGATATATTTGGATTGCTTGAAAATAGTCATCAAAAAGTCAGACGACAATCAAAAAGCAAAAAAACCAATTCGATCAAACGGACAAACATTGGCCTGTTCTCAAAAGCAATCAGTTTCAAGGTATCAATGGAAAATGCACTTGAATCACGTGATGAACCATCGCAAGACGCCGAAGAGCGAATCGTTGTTGTGCCAATTGACCGCATTAAGCGTACAATCAAAGGAAAGACCAAAGGTAAAAAGGGTTCAGCAGTGAACAATCGTGGTTTCGATGTTGTTGATTTGACTGACAACAAAAACTCGAACCAGAACTCAGTGACAGCTCAATACATTGCAAAGGACCTTATTGAAGAAAGAATCGCATTGAAAGACAATGGCACAGTTGAAACTGCCCCACAATCGAAGAGCATCATCAATTTTCAGGTTTTACGAGAGAAAAATCACATTGGAGTCTCTGCAGAACAAACCAATCAACACATTCAGGGGCATAAAAATGGCAACTTTGAAGAACATGATAATATCAATGGACCCAATGGCTGTCAATCACTTCAAGATTCTGCATTCATCGCACAATCAATTGGAATGTCTCAAAAAAGTGTGACGTTTGATCCGTTGAGTGAGCAGAAGATGTCAACTTGCTCAGTTGATTTCAGTAAATTTGAAAATCAAATTGAAGCCAATCATTGCGACACTGAGTTCCACGGCAGTTCCTTCAAAAGTTTCTCAAATGTCAAAGGTTTTCCGGAAGACAATTCCGGCCAATCAATGCAATCTGGTTGGTCTTTGAACTCATCTTGCTTCAACGAGCAATCAAACTCCATTCCAGATAGTCTAACCGCGTTGAAATCAATTGAAAAGTCAAACATTGCAACTTCTACGCTGTCAAATATGTTCGATGACAGCGAACATGATAGTGTAACATCAGTTTTTTCATCGCGACAATCAACAACGACTCATTATGACACACGACTATACTCAACTCACACAATAACTCATCCAAATTCTTGTCCACTTCGAAGTTTCAGTGATTCTCAGGAAACTGCATCTGAAAATGATTGGCTCAGCCCATTCAATTCGTTTTTTCAGAAAAATGTATCGATGGGTAAAAATCGTGAAATCAAATCACAACATCAACCTCAATTTACCATGGGCATGGTAATTCAACGGAAACGTTTGGCTGCTCAACGTGCATACGAACGATTATTTGGTGCAAAAGGAACGAATCAGAACAAGGAAAATGAAGTGCGTCTGGTGCCGGGCAAAACATTCATACCGATTTCGTGGTTTGGTGGAAAAACGTTTCGAGAGACATTCGTTAGATAGATGTGATCAAGTCTTTTTAAATTACCATAAACGTTGCGACAAAATATGCAACAAATTGCTTAATGAAATTTCTATGTAAAATCAAACTTTTATTTATCCTTTACGTATTTTACTGTTAAGCTTACAATTCTTAAATGAAAATCTAAAAATTCCGTATATTTCACCATGTAAATGTGATTAGTAATAATTATCTATTGTAGTGCCAAATTCAAACAATGTTCGATCAATATTTTCTGTATTTTTATGAATTCCATTATTTTGCCCAAGAATAAACACAATGAAACGAATTCATCTGAACAAAAACGCATTCTTCTTTCAGTTATGCTCACGTTTGAATGCGTTAAGCATTGTCAATATTGATGTTTCATCAAATGTGAAAGAAGAGAATTGTCAATGACAGTTGATTTTCATTTGGCGTCTTGCAAAGAGTTGGTTGGTTGCGCAAAACTTAAAAGGAAATTGATTTAATCAAATAGCCATGGACAAGCAACGAAAGGGTGGCTCTCGTAAGCCGATTTCTCGTGAATACATTGCCCGGTACTTGACGCGATTTAAAGCGAAGAAAAAACAACATCCAATTCGGCCACGAACATTCTTAAACACGCAAGGTTTAAGTGTCACTCGTCTGCAATCTGTCAAACCAGTTGAAGCCAAAAAACCCATCATCAGCAATAATGTGAAGGCACGTTTGGAAAGCAATTTGCAATATTTACTTGCGAATCAAAACATGATTACCACACGCGTTAAACAACCAGAAAGTTACATCAGTCTGCAGCTGAACAATCAGAATAAACACGACACATCTGGTTTAGTTGACACTGAGAATCAAAGCAAAAATTCGTGTGCAACAGCCAAATCAAATATTCGCAACACCATCTCTGAACCGGGTCTACGAACAAAAAGCAAAACAAAGAAAGATATTTCGGGTACTCAATCATTCGGAGCCCCCAAAAAGTCTCGCAAGTCGAAACACGTTCGTTCGTCACCATCAATGGCATTTCCGATCGATATGGACAGTTCGTTTGATTTTGATACGATTGAAAATCAAATCCGAGCAAATTCCAACAGAAGCACAGCACCATCCTTATCGGGCGTGTCAAGCAGTTTTTTCAAAAGGTCGCCACATGTGAGTTTTGCACCTGAACAGCTGGGTTGGTCACTAGATGAGCCAAAATACACTGAACCGCCAAGCATCTCACCGAGTCACTTTGGATTCCAACCAGATGCGTTTGGAGATCATTTCGATCGATCGCCATCGAATTCGTTTGACTGCTTTGAAACCAATGATTTTGATAACGTGGGAAAAAGAACCGTTCGAAAGACACGAATTATCAGAGCAAGCCTGTCGCGTCTCGGTGACAGTCCATTCATGGAGCAGATCGTCATTCAAAAAATCAAATATCCCTTGTAAGAGAACTCTATTTTATTTTCAGTACTTCTTCATGTACCAATTTTCTATATTTTTCGTTTGAACTGTTTTTTTTTTTGTTTTGTTAATATTCAATGAATTGGAATTCTCTCAATAAAACATCGAAATTATATAAAAATTGGCGGTTTCAAATCTTTCGTAGCTAATAATTATTTATCACATGATCCCAAGCATCATCATCGGCTTCATTTTGATTATTGTCATTTGAATCCTTTTTATCGCGCAAATATTCCAAAGACGGTTGTAGGCCCTGTTTAACGTACTTTGCGTATGTTGGCACCCACCAATCGTACACTTGAATGGATGTTGCCGGTTCATAGGAAACTGAACCGATTTTTGTTCCACTGATATTCGAAAATTGTAGTTCAAGCCGATAGTGGTTGCAGGACCGTGACAGATGATTGGCAATCGATGACAAAACGACATTCGATTCAATCATCTCCAATCGAGGTAGTGGATGGAATTTCGTAGACTCAATCTAAAATTGATAAATAAAAGCATTAAAAGTTTGAATTTAGCATTTAACATTTGCATTTAAATTGGCCAAAAATCGTGCATTTTCCACCAACCATGAGTAAACAGCAACCTTCTTCGGTGTTATAATAAACATCTCTCAAAGCCTTTATCGATTTTCCATTCGTTCGTTGCAATTGCTCCGACTCGTAAGTACGTGTACCGAGCTGTAGTTTACGCTTCAGTTTGTAAAAATAGTGGAATTTCCCCGAACTGACTTGTTGAAACCAAAACTGGATGACACGACGCTTAACGAGTGAATGAAAGTCTTGCTGTGATTGTTGTCGTGTTCGATTTACGAACAATTGATATGTAAAGAACAACGAACGAATTGTACATGCACGAATCTCACGTGGACGTGCCATACAGTCGAGCTGAAGACGCACTGGCAATTCAACGGTGGTTTTGTAGTAGCGTCGATATAGATTTTTCCAAAATTTCAATGTCGTCGTTATCGTGTACGTTTGCTTACAGATCAAAGCAAACCGTATGATATCTTCAGGTGGAATATATTCGGAAATCAAAAACCAAATATCATTCGGAAAGAAATTGTAGCTGTGATCATCATCAGCTGATAAACCGTTTGATATTTTCAATTTCGATAGCTTCTTTGTGGTTATGTCATCATTGTCATCGAGCGCCTCGTATTCATTCGTCACCGAATCAAATTTAATCCCATTTCCAATTCGTTTACGAATGCGACCATTTGTTTTCAAATTATTTGCATCCGCGAAATCTTTAACGGAAATATCTGTGAAAATGAAGTGTTGGTTAGTTGTTGATTTTATAGAAATCATTTGACCATCAAATGGTCCATTAGTAATGGTCAGGTAAACCATACCTGAGTAATTGTAATAAACTCCTCGATTTCTTGGCATTTTTTCAAGACGTATTTTTCAATCCGGCAGAATGTCTGCTTATCTGTTAAAATGTATTTAGATTTAAAAATTGTGAGCTAATTTCATTTTTTTCAAAAAAAAGTCGAAAAATCATTTCCTAATCATGGAACAAAACACATACATCAGCTATCCAAACAAACACTTGATTTTCTTTTTGCGCACAACCATTAATCTGATCCGCTTCGTAATTAAACACCTTCAAAATGCAATGAACATTTCAGGGTTTCTACATATTTTATTCTAATCGGCTTAAATATTAGTTGCTATCGAATGGAAATATGAAAATACAAAATAATAACAAATATTTTAATTGTGAGTTTGCACAGTTGTTTTTTGTGATTAATTTTTTGACACTTGCTGTTTTGCTGTAAAACGTCAATGTGTATTTACTATCGGTTTGCTTTGATGATAGTCAATTCGAAGAGTGTTGCTTTCGAAATTCGTACTTATTGACATTCGAGAGTCTACTATAAATGAGGGAATTTGTCAAAAACATATGGTCGTATTTCGATTCCACCAAATTCTACTACAATTTCATCAATTTCGAAGTACCGAATCCGGTGTGTAGAGAATTGCATCATGACATTTACAATGTGTCGTCGAATCGTCTACAGACATATTCGAAAAACAAGGTTAGTTGTTAGCGACGAACATAAACAATGCATGCACTTGACAGGCGTCGAAATTGTTTCTGTATTGAATCGATTGTGCGAGTGTGTATGCGTGCGAGATTGTATGGATGGTTGGATTTGACAATTCAACAAATGTCGTTGTCAGCTCACCAATATGGCGCTGAGTGGAATTGCTTCTGTCTTATAGCATTCATGTTTGATGTTGTCTTGTGTAGATTTTCGTTGTGCGTTTGTGTGTTACCATTCGTGCACAATTCACATACAACAAAACGACAAAGCGGAATCGGCTTGCGTACCGTCAAAGGTGTGTCTGTGTGCTTCATCAAAAACAAGAGGCTCAAAAGCGAAAGCAAATCAATTTCGATTTTATTTTCGATTCACAAATTTGCTCAAATCCAAATGGATTTCAATTGGATTATCGAAATTAAATTGCATTTTGCCTCGATTGTCAACGTTTAAATGAATCCAACTATAAAAAGTGAACAAAACCATTATTATTCGTATAGTTTTTTTTCTTCTCTCGACTTGTCGAGACTGTGTGACTGAAGTAAGAAGAAGTGGAAAATGATTTTTACAGTAATATCAGTGCAAATCAGTCAATAGATTTGGTGTGTACAATTTACTGTGCATAGAAACAGAATAGCAGCCAGTTGTAAGAGAATCCGAGGGAAAGAGAGGTAGCGAAAGAACGTGAAAGAGAAAGATCTACGCACACACGCACCGACACGAAGAGGCAACCGATTCGATTTTGAATCAAAAAAAAAGAAAAGAGGATTCTTTCTTTCCCTTAGAATCGCTTCTTCTTCTTCTTCATTTATCTGATACACATACTTATAAGAAGACATTCATGCTTGTGGCGTTCAACATCGATAAAATACACACATTTTGTTGGCTCGCTTGGTTCCGATTTGGTGGCTGCTGCAGAGCGACAGAGATGGATTGAGCATTGAATGTGCTTTTGTTTGTCAGTGTGTGCGTGTATGTGTGTGTCTGTACCGCGTTTGTATGTTGACAGAGAATGTTCAAGTGATTCTAGTTGTACGCGAGGGTAGACGATTTGAGTTTCTCTTCGAAGTAAAAAAAAAAAATTGTGAAAAATTCTTTTATCTTTTCGTTTTTTCTTTTCTTTCGTGTTAATTTTTACCCATTTATGCAGCTGTGTGTGCACAAATTTGTTAAAATTGATGGTGAATCATTGTCGAAAAATGTGAGCAAAGTGAAATATGGATGCAAAATTGTTGAAATAATAAACACCAAATCATAAATACAATGCGGTATGTTTGGTATTGTGAGGAAAACCAATGACATTTTGCCAGCCAAAGCGAAATTTCAGACTGAATTGGATTTTAGACTTTTATTAACTGTGACCATTTAAACAAAAACATGCTAATTTCAGCCGACACACACACGCTATGTTATCGCAACCAGCAAAAAGAAAAAAAAAACAAATCCTATCAAATGAAATGAGTGAGAAACTATGGGCAAGTGAAAGAATTATCAAAATGTGCCAGTAAACGTATGTTTTAAGACCTCTCCAATGGCTACAAAACCAATAGTAAAATTTGCAGTGTTTCATTTTGCTTGACGTAATTTGAGACGCAAAGAGAAAATTGTGCATCATTTTTGTTTATTTTTTTTGGCAATCGATCCGAATCGATTGAATCATTCATTCAAAATTTATGGTTTCAATAGAAATTGGCAATTGACAACTTCGAACAAATGTGAATTCGATGTAACACAACTAATACAGTCGCGCACATTCATTCGGTTCCTATCTTGTGTAAGCGACAAACAGCAAATATCAACGAAACAAATTGAAAAAAAAGTGAAATTATAGTGTTTCGCTAATGAAAAAATTGTTGTTAAAACACATTAAGCGGTTGGCTGTAACGTAACGAATGAATGAACCATTGTTTTTTTTTATTTGTCGTGGCTGAGTAAAATTGGAAGGAATAAACAAAAGTGACATCAGATAGACAAAAAAAAGTAGAAACCAAACATGAAAATATGCTTCCAAACACCGGGACCAATAATTCAAATGGACTATCATACAAATTTATTTTGTAATCGAATCGATCACTAAGTAAATAAGCAATTGACTACGAACACAAATAACAAATCGTATGTTTTGGCTGTGTGACAAGCAGGACAGGGCACAGTAACAGGCCACCGAACGGAGCAAACGTAGTTGAAGCACTAGCCGACGAGAGAAATAGAAATTGATCGTCTTGTTGTTTGTTGTTTTTTTTGTTCCTGCGAAATTGAGAACGTTGCCATAAAACCAAAATCAAAATGTGGAACATGATGTGTGATGTGATGCCGACCATTTCGGAGGATAACATCTCGCAGAGGTCATCACAATTTAGTGGTGATGATGCGAACTTCGAACAATTGATGGTGTCAATGTTAGATGAACGTGACAAATTGATGGATAGCCTGCGTGAGGCTCAGGAGCGGCTGAACGAGTCTGAAATCAAACTAAACGACACGGAGAAAGAGCGTGACAGTCTGCAGAGGCAAATTAATGCAAATTTACCGCAGGTAAGCGATGCTCCAATACTGTTCTATACTACTAAATTTATCCAAAATATGATTGAATCCAATTTGTGGCATGGGAACGGTAGATGCGGTTTAGTTCAACATCGTTTACCATTTAAATGTCATCACTGTATAATTTGTTCTATTTTTGCTATTTTGATTTTGATTGACTCAATGTGAAAGAAAATATCGATTTTTTTTTATTGCCATTGAATCAAAGCAGCAATAATTAATTTCCGTATTATCTGATCTTGATGGATCAAGTCAATACGATTCTTATGAACCCATTGAATATTCGTTAGAAATTGTTCGGAAATTGAGTTTCACAGCGGATTCTCTTTAATGGATGAAAACTTGCATGCAACGTAATAAGGAAGCAACAAAACACAAAAATAGCTGCCTCTTTTTTTTCTGCTCCGGTCGTTGCCGCATTTTACGCATCGCCAGCAAATTGAGTTCATTACGTTCATTTATTGCTATAATTGGATTTTCGACTTCTTAACAACAAACCAAACGCAAACGGAATTTCTATTTTTTTTTCTCTTAAAAAATAAAGAGACATCAAAGAATGAAATATGGAAACAATTTACTTGGTTGTTTTTGTGCACTCATGAGAAATGCAACAACCTTTCGAGGACCGGCTACTTCCTGCGAGCTAGACTTCTGAGAAACATTTGATTTGAGTGAAATCATACTCATAAATGCCATCTTGTATGATTATAAATATAAAATCCAAGTGAAAGCTATATTTATGGCAAATTCGGTGTTGTTGTTATGACGTAGACGTGTTGCTATTTGTTGCTGCTCGTTGCCAAATATATATTGCATATTTTATAGACAATCAGATTGACGTTTCCATCGAATTCGAAGTGAAAAGAGTGTAAACGACACAAAACCCACCGGTTCAGCGAACAAGTGTGGGCGTTTGATATGTCAATGCCAAACATCGGTGCAATAACAAGCTACTTGAAATATCGAGTCCAATCGCGTCTCATTCACAATTCAAAACTGTCAAAAACGTGCACTTTTTTATGCTTTTGACCCTTTTTTTTTATTTTGAAACTAAAAAAACATTAAAAACCTTCATTTGAATTGAATTCGATGAATCCAGTTCGTAAAAAAGGTGTTTGAAAATGAATTTCAATATCTCTGCCGACTGCCAAGTGTCAACTTTAGATTCATATTTTCCTTGTGGCCCTTCGATTGGCATCTTGGCTCAATTCACTTGTACAACGCCTTTGCATGCTTTATTGATGTAATATTGAAAAGACAGTTAGCTGCCAATAGCTTATAATTACAGGTTCACTAGGCTGAAGCACCAAAACTATGTTCCGATGAATCTTTCGCCAAAATTGTATAGAACCCTTCAAGAACAAGATTAATTCCGACTTTTCATTTTCATAAATTGTTCAAAGGCCTTGAGGTTTTGTTCGCCCATTATTATTATATTCATTTGAGGTTGATATAAAACGTTTTCAGTGTAAATAAAATCTTTGTCTCACCATAACTGTTCATGCTCCCCAAGGAATTTGGTATATAAGATTTATTTTGGATATTCCTTTCTTCATTTCTTGATGGCCGCAATTTAAAGGGAATCGGCTGTCATTAAAGCCATCCATCCACTCGCAGTTAATTAGGCCGGAGATTTTAAACATTTCATCGATAATGCGCTGTAAACTACCGACTTAATATCCTTAATTTGCTATTCCACCGCAAGCCATCAAAAATCAATAAATTAGCTGATGAAAGAGAACTACTGATGCTATACAAATAAGATTTAACAAAATAAACCTTTCCAACGTTTGATGCGTTGATACAGAGCAAATTCAAATTTTTGCTGAATCTTGCGTTAAAGCCAAATATCAATTTTTGCATCGAGAACATTAAAGTCTTCATTTTATTCATATGTGAAATTATGTCCAGGATGACGCCAAAGAAGAGTCATTTGAGAGCCAATGAAAGCCGGCATAAGCGGTTTCAGCTGGACTTTGTTTTTACATTAAAGTTTATATTCTACCAAATTCAATACCAATAAATCTCGTTACAAAACGAGATCACAATAAATAATCAAAATATAGACAATTTCCAATAAATGTTGAAAATTGGAGAAAACATGTTCATACTTCAAAAAAAAAAATGAAAGCTTACAATAACACCTGCTGCACACAATGTTCGACTACATTTTTCGATTATTTGGCTCGTGAATAATTTACATTGTTCGTGCAAAAATAAACGAGCACGATGTCTTTCACATATTATAGAAATGATGTGATCCATTTTCGATTCTTTGAATTATGAATTGCTATTGTGTGCCGCATAACATGCATAATGTACATTGTTGGCGTACATATGAATGAATGTTTTCAGTCAGTAAATATGAATTCTTGATAATGTGAAGATTAAATGTCAACGCATGATAACTGGAAATACAATTTTATGATTTCGATGCTTCCGAAACATGCTCCAGATTCCCATCTCACTCTCTCTCTCACTCTCTCTCTCTCCTCTGTCTGGTGCAACAATGAATGTTTAAAAAAATATGAACGAAAAATTAACAAATCATTAAATTCAAATATTGCATATAAAATTCGTCAAATTGATAAAACATGAAAATTGTGCATGCATGAAAATCAGAGAAATGAGCCGAATCAGTTGATATTTCTGTGTGAAATCAATGAACTCAAGTAGAAGATTTCATTTTGATGCGGATCTTTTGCATCGAGAGCATTCATCCATCATTTGTGATGTAATTAGCTTAAATATATGTATAAATATATACGTAAGATGCGATAATGCGTACGCCATGTGCGCATCAGCGAACAGAATTCAATCGACTCTGTGTGTTGGTAGGCTTAGCATCACAAGAAAAACACAAACAAACGCAAACAAGAAAATGGTTTATTTTTCCTGTTGCTATTGATGCTTGGCATTGCTTTCAACGGTATACTACACTTGAGCGTCTGTTCAAGCTATTTTTGGACGTAAGGAAGAGCAAAAACAAACACAAAAACAAAATGGTAAATCAAAGTGTCATTTACATTTCACTTCACTTATGGAAGAAAGTTTATTTTTAATACAATAATTATTGTTTCTTTTTTGTTGTTGTTGTGCATGACGAAAAAGGAGATACGAAATACAAGAACGAGACGAGATGCTATGAGTCGAGATTTCAATACGAATATAATATATATGTGTTCAAAACTGAAGAAGAGCCAGTTCATTATGGTTGCATTTCTATGTATTCAGACAATCTAAATGCTTGTGAATGATTCGTTAGTCTGTTGGTAAAATGAAGCGGGCGGTGAGCGGCCGAAAGGCTTCCCGATAACTTTGTGACGAGATGCGAGCTGGTTTTTGTGTTCATTAGTTGAAGAGAACTGTATATGTAATCCCATGCGCCCATTTTTCATGGCCAAATCTATTAATGATAATAATCAGGCAGCTTTATTCGTGCTGGCCATAAATCAACGGACTTTTCACCAATAGCAACTTTACTCCACATTAAACACATGAACACGGGCTACCAGTCCTTTGAAAATTAGCAATCATCCACAACTTCCAATAAACCGCAACGTCTTTAATTTACTCAACAAAATACATATAATATAGCAACTCTTTTTGGTGTTGCTCTTTCGATCGTCGTATTTCTTGTTTGGTTAATTAAGATTTATTTGTGTCTTGATATTCATGGCATTGTGTCTGCCTGACTCCCTCGTTCTTTTGCGTTTTGTTTCGTTCGTTCTCTTTTTTTTTCGTTCGGTTTCATCACAATGATTCGAAATGACAGAGTAACATGCAACTTGTCTTGCTTAGTAGCTGATACCAGAGATTCTGACGAAAACCGAGTATCAAGATGATTTTATTTCATTTCTCTGTATGTTTTTTTTTTCTTTTGGCAAGTCACACGCGGTGATATGCGCTTAAATCACCATTAAAAATCTTCCACAATTTATATGCGTTTGAATCGATTCGATGATGTTTATTAAGTGTTTATATCACCGCCTGCACAGTTCCGTTATTGGTGAAAAGCGGCTTTTGAGCTAAAGAAAAGAGATATTTACAACTCTGAAAACAGTAAAAACAAACATTTCTCTCTTTTTTTTCTCTCTCTAGAGAGCTATTTTATTTTTATGCCTATGTCTATGTCAATGTCGGTCGATTTATTGTCATCATTCATTCAATATTGGTTTAAAAATTCCCATTTTCTACTGCAAATAATACGACACATAACTTATCGGATTTTGATTGACTGAACAACCAATGTGAATTAAAAAGTCTGCCATAGAAACTGATTTTCATGCTCATATTTCACATGTATACTCACAATTAAGTCACTCATTTCACAATTTTCATGTAGATCAAAAATCGATATTTTTGCCATAAATAATGATAGATATGCGATGCACACATCCATATTCATTGTGGCATTTTATTTTAACGTGGAATTTTAAATTACAACAAAAATTTATCATGATTTACGGAGTCAAGTAGCAATCAACAATATTGAATTTATTGATAATCATATTTCTGTGGAAATAATTGCTAATGAAATCGATTTCATTGTCTGGAAAATGGAAATCGAATTAACGGGTTATGTGAGTTTTGCATATACAATATACCCCATTCAAGTGTTTTATCGACTTTTGACCCATAAATTATTATCATAAACATGCATTGGAAATGAATGTGTGTGATGCCAGATCATGGATCAACAGTCTAATTTTTGGAGATGATTTTACACTGACATTGGATAGCACTTAATTAAGCGACCTGAACTCAATTTACTGACCGGACTCAATTAATTCGGAGGAAAATTTATACCAAAAATGTATAGGAATTTAATCCATACTTTTACCTGTCTATGATACAAATTTCAGTTTTCAATATCAGTTCATTTTATATTCGCAATTGAGGCGGCAGAACAGTGAAAACTCTACGTGTATGCATTTCATCATGGGTATACACAGCACATGCATGAGTCGTTATTTACATAATGCGCTTGATAGTAAATGTGAATGAACACGAAGCCTGAACACCGATTTTATCACGGGTAGCATCCGTGATGTCGGGAAACATTGCATCTTTTAAATTACAGGTCGCTACTCGGCTTTTAGATTAAGTTTCTAACAGTTGCGGATGGCATAAACACGCCTTGTAATGTCTTGGGCATAGGGTCTCGATTTTATATTCAAATCAAAATTGTGTATAGGCTCACCGATATCCCTAATACTCTTTAGTGCACCACAAATCGTAAAATGCGCGCAACTCTGTGTGTGTGTGTATGTGTGAGTGAGTCTATATGATTACGTTTGCCTTGAATTTACGCATTCCTCACGGTTCCAATAAACGGGATTATGCGATCCGTGCTATTCGTCAATGTACAAACAGCATTGTACTGTACAGTATACAACGTACACTATCGTATCGCTGATGGGCCTTGTCTAATACGTAAACGTATGCACACTGCGTGGTATAAAATGGAATAAAAACTCACGTAATCCGAATCGTCTTCTTTTCTCTATGCATTTTCATTCGATATGGCTTATTTACAACGTCAAAGTTTTTTTTATGGACCAAGATTGTTCCCTATCACTTTTTTGCGCTGTCAAGATATGAATACATTCACATCGATAACGAATATATTAGTTTTTTTTTATTCTCTCTGCCTTTTTAGCATTTAAGTTTGAAACCAGGCAAAGAGGCGAAAAAAAATGTGTTTCATATCATCATGCATTATGCTAACGTTGTCTATTCGTATCGAAGAAGTGGTGTGCGTTTTTTCTCTTTCGCAACATGAACTCAGTAATGGACGCCTCATGTTTTCATCGCCTTCATGTTTTTGTGGTGTCCTCTATGCATCGCAAATGTGTTAACCATTTACTTTAATGTAAAAATGTGTGTGTATGTGTTTTGTTGTTGTTCATATTATAAAAACGGCATCGCATAAGAAATATATGGTAAAGCAATCGTTGAACAGAGCACTCGACAATGGGCAAACGCCGCTGTGATCTAAGCATTGTCAGACTTTCAGATATGTAGGTGGAAACGAAACGTTTGTAAATATTTGATTTTTCATCTCTTTAGCACGAACTTAATCCAGTAAATAGTCGAGTCCCAGTGTTTATCTGTTTAAACGATTAATGCAACGGAATCGAGTACATTTTTCCCCGAAATAAAAGCAAAACATAATTGCTTTACGCTGTTTAACGTGTTAATGGGGGATATATTGTGTTCGTTGGCCAGCTTAACCATTTTACACACATTCCATTTAAAAATGGTTCCTGGGCCCGGAAACCAACTACAACATTAACCAAAACACCATGAATTAGCTAAAAGTTTTGTAAATTAAATGGCAAAACACACCAAAATTACAGATAAAATAATGAATACGGCTTTTGGGTATTTTAACTGCAGTAACGTTATAGTATAGCAACGTGAATTGAATGAATAAAAACAATATAATTGGTTTTTATGTGATTTGGTTGCGATTACTTCAATTCTCTCAAATTTCTTTTGGGATTGAATGTCCGTGATTTCGATATCATATTATGAAAACAAAAATTCGTTCGTTTTCTCGAACTTCAGCTAATTCGATGTCATATTTCATTGTCATTTTAATTATTATTTTGTAGGTTGTCGTTGCGCAGTTCAAATGGCACAAACTTGGTAGTTAACCAAATGAACGATAAGTTTTATGGCATTGGTGCGAGCGCACTTTCTGTCGCACAAACTGATGCTCGATGCCAGGGATTACTATGGGCTGACAATAGCAGCCTATCTGAAAATAGCAGATATTTTCCGAATAAAACAATGGATTTTATTGATGTCACACTGAATCTCTTCGAGCCACAAATTTTAAGATGTGGCCCGAAGAGATTTCGTGTGACTATCAATGGAATCCATTGTTTTATTTGGAAAATAAATCTTCGACCCACATGTGGGATGCATCTTAAAATTTGTGGCTCGAAGAGATTCAGTGTGACTATCAATAAAATCCATTGTTTTATTTGGAAAATATCTGCTATTTTCAGTCGAAATTTTTGAGATATCAGCTATTTTCAGCTGCTATTTTCAGATGGGCTGCTATTGTCAGCCCATAGTAATCCCTGCTCGATGCTCATTTGATATGAAACTGCTCAAACAATTTAATTTGAATGAAACAAAACAACTCTCGGTAGATATGGATTTTCAGACGGATTTTGTTGAATTGTTCCGAGTGTACTTTGGGCACTTCGAAGTTGAAGTATTAAATTAAATTTTCCAAGCGAATGGAAAAGGCAAACATTGAATAATAATTATCATCAGAAGCTGGTTTGGTTGTGTTGACCTACAATTTTAGTAGCACATGGCTTTAAGAGCCTCTATGCACTTTGCAGCACTCATTGATGCTCCCGTTTTTCCAGCATGCGACCATAAAACATTCACCGCGTTTTATTGTTCTATCTTAAGCTTGTATAATTTCAATGATGCCTTCCTCCTTCAACGAACACACTGATAACATTTTCAATCAGTACGTCGACTGAAAATGTTGGTTGCGTTGTGCCATCAAATTAAATTGAAGTTGATTTCATGCCATGCTTTACGATGCAATGCAATCGAATCGATGGTCTTGTCTGCATCTCAATGGGATTGCGTCATTGGTCACACACACACACACACACAGCGTAATATTTTCATTAGAATGAATGGCTTCTTGACGATCTCAGCACTTTTACAATGTGTTAAATTTGCCAGCGAATAGATGAATGCAGACCACAATTTATGAATATTACTTTCTTTTTTTTTCTTCACATTTTATTATCAATAAAAAGAGCTCGTGCTATTTGAAAGCCACTCAGTGACATTAACTATAATATTTGAGTTTCTTTTTTGATCTCTGACGATGAATCGCAAATGCTCTGAAAGTGCAATAAAACCATTTCATTCAAAATGTTTAAATTGTTCTTTAAATGGATTGTTGCAAAAATAAATTGAAATGGAATATTTTTCTTTTCAACATGAAAATTCAACTATTTTTCTTAAAGGCATTAGTTTTGGGAAATTCGATAAAGACCAACAACCATTGGACCCCAATGTTAATAGCATGGAAAAAAGTGTAAAAACAAACAAAAACACCGCTCAGAGACTATTGATTTAGAAAGGCTTTAGCCAGAAAAAGGTGGATGGTTTCTTGCAAAAGCAAACATTTCGTAACGTAGAGCAATCTGCAACACACACACACACACACACACATAAAAACACACAAACATCAAGAGAAAATACTCTATGCTATGCTAATAAATGGAATTATTGGCATTTTTCTCCTAAAAGGTAAAACAGCGCATTAAAAATGCACGATCATCGGCATGGCTCGCAAAAATACCACTAGAGTCAACCGCACGAGTCGCGTCTATTCCTCTCTGTTATTTTCGTTACGTTTGTTTTTATTTTCAGTTGTTTGTTTGTTCGTTCATTCGTTTCACTTTAACATGTAGCAGCAGCAGCAGCACAAAAATATGTGAATTGTGTGAACACTATGCGAATCCATCGGTTAAGAAAGACGTGCATGTGCTAAAAACATTGACCGAAACCTGTTTGTTTCGCATATATGCAAACAAATGGGAAACGAGCAATTTCACTCATCTATCTCGCTCAATCCTGGCGCACAGATTAAATAACAGCGATTGAGAGTTCATAACATTGATGTGTGTACGATGTTCACTGAATGTGAGCGGAGAGTGTGTTTTGTATGTGCCACTCAAACATCTCTGTGAAAATATTAAAATCCGAGCGGTGATATCAATTTTAATCAATTTAAAATTTAATAAAGATTAATGAACAATCCCAACAAGTGCTTTCAATCACAAGCACCGAGCAAATGTGATGCTTTGAATGCAAAACAGCAAACTTCAAGTTGGAATGAATTTAGTTAACATCAATATCATCATTCGCATCAAATGGCAAATATTTCGAAGCTTCAAGGCCGATTGAATTCATTTGAACTACAACAATAAATCTTCAAACTGATCCAGTTGTCGTTAATCTGGCAAAAATCGTTCGCATTTTTCCGTTTTACCCTATACTTTCGGTCACAAATGTCAGCCCACTCAAATTGATCTGTTCGCTAGACAAATGCATTTGCATTTTTGCATGCATGGCATTAAAGAATCAAATGCAATGCAAAATTGCACGTAGACAAAATTTCAGTTGAATTGAATAGAGCTGAGCTGAGCAGAACATGCCAAAGTAGAATCGGATTACAATCACGAGATTTTAAGCAAAATTGAATCGAAATCAACCGGCTGTAAATTCATTTTGACTGACCTTAAAATAGCAGACCGTTCGAACTCTCACGTAGAATTCGTTTGGCTGTTTTTTTTTTCTTTCTGCATGTATTTTATTTTGACTCAATTATACTTGGTGGGAGGCATATATTTAATAAGAAGATTAAATTCAAATGTTTATATAATGTGAATTCGTTTCGCACGGGCACTTGTTAAATCAGTCCAAATCCAACGCAAAATTTTATATGCAGGCCCAATTATAACTTTTTAATTAAATGGATGGATTTCAGTCACATTCACGATGTCGCATTACACATTCACGCAGAAACTTATAAACTTCATAATCAATTGGATTTTCGCCATGTTTTTCATACTTTCGTATGCGATAAAACAAACCGAGACTCGGAGCCACACATTCGCTTGTTGTTCGCATTGTTGAGTGCCATGAAAATCAACAGGGAATTGTCGGACAATCTTTTTCGCTTGAGATATGTTGTCTCACACAGCCTCTATCTCTTCTGTTTTTTTTTTATTCATTTATTTTTTTTTTAGTCTAAAACAGCACTTTTTTGCGTTTATTAAGCTCAGAGGACAGAAAAAACATGCGACATGAAAAATAAAGGTCTTACGAATCAAGTTGATTATTTTTGTCACATAAAAGACGGAAAAATGTGCTAAAGTTTAACAAGAACGCTAGCCACTTTGAGCTTTCTTCTGTTGCATCTTCACATTCTACCGAATATTGTGTTAACGATAATAGAGACAGAAATTGTTTAGTAGCCCGAAGAGACGATTCACCTTTGCCACTAAAGTACTACTACAAAATCTCTTGCTATATTTAGACAATAGAACGATCTATCGCCCCTTTTTTTCGTTTTTGTTGTTGTTGCTGGTATTTCTTTTTATCGTACACCGACACCCAGTTCAAGCATACCTAACAGCGCTAGCATCATTTATTTGAAGCGCATTCGAGCATTTTTGTCTGGGCATAAAACGGAAAATGATAGACACACACCAAGAGTCTAACCAAATCGTTGCATACGATCTTTTCGACAACTACAAAAAAAAAGATGAAATTTTACAGCATTTGAAACAACAGCGGACAAGAACCAAGAACAATATCCATGTGTTCTATATGTGTGTTTGAAGCCAACGAGCCATCACAAAGGACAGACAAAAGAGCAAATAAGATGAAAAATAATCTTCACAAGAAGCTGTTGACATTTGAACGAGAAATTTATCTTTCGCATGGAAGAGTTGGGTGTGCATTGCAATTTTTCTTTATTCTTTTTTTTTCGACTCTCTAAACGCTAGATTGATTTTACCGTGTTATCGTCTGACTTGCAAGTATCCGGTGCGGTCCACCGCTATTCAAACACCAAAAGTGTCTCATATTTAACCACGTCTTAGATTTGAAGTCTTTACATAAAATTCTCGTTATGAGGATAAACTACTTTTAAACTGTTCAATTTTTTCTAAGTGTCCCATTCACCGCGGTTCCATCGCGATGGAAGAACTACACGATGAAATTGAACAGTTTTCGCGCATATTTCCACAAAATTGGCTGAGCTATTTATTTTAACCGGTGCGTCAAGTGTATATTTTCCACATTGTGCACGTATCAAACATCAACGGGAGTAAGAAAAAAAATTAATATAAACTTCTATATTTGTTGTCTTGGTATTTATTTTTTCAATAATTCTTCAATTTGGATGAAGATAAATAGCGCGCGCTTCTTAAAAGTGATTCGAACAAAAGCTATTTCGCAAATAAAGAATCAAATAAAACTAAATAAAATACGAGCAAACAATCGTCTTATGTGCGTATTTCCGAAGAGAAAGAGAACAACAACAAAAAAAAAGAAGTAACGAATCCGTTTTATTTGCTTGTCTTATCATCAGAAGCCTGTTAGAATGCATTTCAGGGTTCGGCACACAAATACAGTAATACTATTATTGGTGTGCCGTTTGTATAACGCTTTCATACACATCTCACTCTCTTCAGTTATATTCCGAATATTCTCAGTTGGATTTAAATCATCCAACAGAACCAAGGAGTGAAGTGAAAGCTTCTAGTGAGTCTTGGATGCGTGGATTTTGTACGCAGTCGCACGATAACATAAATGAGACGAGCGTCGAGTGTGTGAATGGGGAAAGGAAAGATAGCATACTTTCCGGCTAAAATGCATTGTGTTTGTCAGTCTTCAAGTGAATGTCGAAGGGATTCTATGTAGTGCGGCCTTTTTCCTTTCTTTCGTGTTTTTTCTATTTTATATTCGTACACCGTAACATAATGTAACACAAATGCACACCAAGTGTACTTCCGACCGTATAAAAATGAAGGATTTTATTGAATAGTTGACGCACGGCGTTAACAAACATTTTTAAGTGGAGCTCATAGGCTTAGTGCTAATAATAATAAGAAAAGAAGAAGCGAAAAGTGTGACATAAAAGGAATACGTCCATTTTTAATTAGTTTTTCTTTTCTTAAAAGTAAAGTGTTGCTGTTGAAAGTGGAACAAAGATCATAAAATCTCAATTGATCAATGCGAGATATGCAACTTCTGTATATGAAGCTTTCCTTTATATCAATTGGAATACTAGATTTAAGATAAAAGTTTCTGTGAAGCCTATTGATCAAAAACTGGCTGAATGAAAAAAAAACACACACACACATATCAAATTTCACATAAGAAAAATGCGAATTTAAGTGCGAAAAAAGTCCTTATAAATTAACAGCCAATCAAATTCACTGACATGAACTATTCGATTACATAAATACATTAGCATTTTTGCCAATCGCCTGTTTATTGGATTATTTGGTCCAGTTGTTAATGAATATTGTTGAGCTTGAACAAAAATGTATTTGACAAACAAGTAAACAAAAGTCTATTCGTGCGCTATATGGCTGAGTCAACAAACGAAAAATAAAACAAAACAAAAAAACTTGCCTATAGTTTCAAAGACTTTGATTTTATTGGGCACGTTTCGAAGCAGACAATAAACCTTCAATGAATTTTGTGCGTAAATATGGTTCACATAGAATCAATATCATTTCATTAAAAGCTGGAGTAATTGATTTAAGGCTGTACCGCCCATTTTACTTCATCGATTAATTATCGTTTGTGTTGTCGCTATTTTGGATTCCAATGAATGACTTACGAACGTTTATACAAAACACAACACCATATAGATGTGTATGATGTGCCGTTGATAATGCTTAACGTATGATGGTTAGACGTTCGTTAATTATGTTGATCAAAATCTGAAGGTAAAACAAAAATTGCGTGAATCAAAGAAGAAAAGCACACGAACCAGTTAATTCAATTAGTTTGGTTGACCTGATTGTTATGAAAAACCAACCGTGCTTTTCAAGTGTTAAGCGAGAAAAAGAATAAATAAACCAAAAAAAAACAAAAATAAGAAAACCAACGCAGGATTATCAGGTTTAATGCGGTACATGAGAGAATCAAAATGAATACCAAAAGTGTCAAAAACTGAAGTTGTATAAAATTGTACGCCATTGTGGTTCGAAGCACAGTTTCTATTTTTCATTTAAAAAAGAAGTGAACCGCATGAAGAAAATTGCCAAAAACCACCGATGCCAACGCTTGAAATATTCTATATAGTAAACATACAAAATGCCATACACCGAAAACGAGCTGAAAATAGCCAGTTTCGGCAGAGGTGAAATTTGAAATGCGCTTAACCACAACAAAGCCTTGAACATGTGAAATGTGAACAAAAACGAAAATGTTGATTGAATTAACCAAGACTGGTTGCGTCAGTGCCATCATTGTTCGATGCGCTCTCTTCATGCTTCTAGCTTTATTTTTTCCGTCCAACAATAAATTCGTCATCTAATTTGAAATTCTCTTTGGTCACTGCTATGGCACATATGCCATGGTTCCAATGTCCGTTTCGAATAATGCTACCCTCATAAGTGAATGTGCTTGACAAAATAACTGAAAACCCAACAACGAAATATTCCACCATTTTGGGTGAATAAATTGCTGTGAAGCCAAGTTTCAATATTCCAAATATCAATTGCATTTTTCTTCTTCAATTTCGACAGTTTTTTTTTTGTATCGACATTCGAATGTCGAAATACCGAAATATCGCATTGCTGGTGGTGATGTCTGAATGATAAAGCTATAACAAATATTCCATGCAGTCAAATGATGTTATTTGACTAAAATGCGAAAAAAATCAATCTTCAATTCCATTGGGGTCAATGACAATTTCAGAATATATGAATTCGAATTCGACAAATTTGAAAACAATATCTCCAAATAACAAATAATTCGAACTCAATTCGATGGTTTTTCATTTGTTTTTCTTCGTTTCTCCTCTCAGGAGCTTCCATTTAGAAAACCACTAGCTCACTGGGCTCACTCTTAATTTTTTGTTCCATTTGAGCGAACATAAATTGTTGCTTGTGTACAAAAAAAAAACCATCATTAGATGCGCTCTTCCCTTTGGCATTTGCTCACCATGAAGTGAAATTTGTTACCATTTTGCTCATTCTTCATGAACAAATTGACGCGCCCTTTTGAAAATATCATCGCTCTCTGTAATCTGTACTCTACATCTCGTTATACGCTGTTCCTATTTTTATGCGAGCAAAAAAAAAAACATCCGAATTTTGTTCGCTCGAGCAAAAGTTTAAGCGGACATAATTTTATTAAGACAAAATGCACGAACAAAAAAAATGCGCACGACACAAGTTACCGAAACTTGGATAATTCAATCAGCGAATTCACGAGCGTTTGCACGCGGGGGTTGATATTTGGCGGCCGTTTCACTTTATTGCTCAGCATTTGTTTATATTTATAAAACAATTATGGATTAAGCCGTACAGCGATTTGTATTAAACATTAATTGGTTGATTTGCGAAGCCGAAACTCCCCCGAGCACTTGAGAAAATAAATTAAGTCAACATTGGAAAGTGTTTAAGACGATAAAAAAACGAGCATTTATTTTTCTGCTCGCTTGAAATACAAAAAGAAAAAGAAAACACGATGTGAATGCAATGCGAACGAGAATATGAAGTAAATGTAAGGCATTTGTTGGGCATTTTGAATGTATTCATGAGTGAGAAAATGTTAAAATTATGTTTAACCAAAGAACAAAATCCATGCGCGGCAAGGCGGATTCAACGCCAAATACAAATGCGACATCCACGACAACACCAAATGCATCCGTATCAGCATCAACAACGTCCAAAGGCTTGTTATCGTTTAACACGAGTAACTTTACAAAACTGTTTAAAAATTCAACGAATTTCGTGCAATCTACTTTCGGAAGTGGTTCAACAGCACAATCACCGCCACAGTCTTCGGCTGCATCGCAAAATGCAAGCACTGAAATAACTGAACAATCGTTTACAATTCCATCCATCAAAAAGCGGCACGATCCATCAAATCCGACCGCACAAAAAAAGCAACGTGATATTTTATCAACGCCCGTACTCATTCAGCCTGTATCAATGACCAATCCTTCACCGCTAGCCAATCTATCATCTTACAAGAAAATAGCCAATGATGATTGTAACAATGTACAGCCAACGGCTGTTTCGACAATTGCAAATGGTTCGCAAAAATCTCATAAGCAATCGCCCGGGCCCATTGCAACGAATGTTACAGTGACCATTTCGCCAGTCAGCAATCAACAGCCGTCATCTTTGTCGAATGCTCAAAATTCCCTATCCAATACACCAAACGTTTTGGCACCGAAGCAAATGGATGCACAACAAAAAACGCCACAAACGACCAATGATGCTAAATTGCAAAATCCACACACTGCTCCAGATAATAATAAACTGACAACGGCATCAGCACCAGCATCAGCACCACTACGTTCATCAGCCACAAAAAAGATGACGACGACAACGAATAATGCAAATATTCTGTTCGAAACGGTAAAAATGAGCAAACAAAGTGGCAGCACATCAACACCTTCTACATCAAGAGTCCAATCATCTTCAATTTCATCGGATGGTTTGAATGAGTACAACAAAAATGCGCAAATTCCAAGTGGAAACCACTTAAAGAATGTTGTTACAAAAAATGGCATGGATAAAAATATCAACAACGAGCACAGCGTGTACGAAAAATCCACCACAACTATTCATAATGTTATGGATAATGAAATGATAGACGGACGGCATTTACAGCGCAATCGAGAATGTGCCAATGTTCAAAATGCTACACTGTCGAATAATCGCATAAAAGACATATCAATGAATGGTGCGGCGGTAATTTCATCAGCATCAACACATTTTTCAACGTCAAATTTAACCGAATCCACAAATTCATCGAACAATTTGATGAGCATCACAACGAAACAAACATTTTACCATCAAATCAACGATAATGGAGTGGTGGCTGGTGTGCAAGCAAAAAATAATAACTTGGTACAAATGGTTGATGTGCTGAACAATGATAATATGGATATTTCAGTAAATGCCACATGTAATAATAATTTGGATTACAATGTGGACGAGTGCATGCGTCAACTGACCAACGCCAATATCAGCCCCAATGAGAATCCATTCAAATTGACGACGGCCAACAAATTTTCGCCAGTCAATTTGATGGGTACGACTGTTGAGAGCCCAAAGACTGGTGAAAATATTTATGCAAATTGTGTGATGATGCCGGTAAAATCGGCAAATATAATAGATAATTATCAACAGGATTCTAATGAAAATGTTATTGCAGCTGGTGAAATAGATGTGTTGGATGCTTGCGAAGCAGCTGACAGCCCAAATAATAACTACAGTAGCAACAGTAGTAGCGACCATTTTATGAGTGCCGATAGTTCGAACATCTGTAATAACAATGCTTCGAGTGAAATTGAACAGCTAGACATATCGAGCGGTGACGATGCAACAACGACACAGCCAACCACCACTTCATTTGCCGGCACCAATACAAATACAACAAGTGATAGTCTGATTAAAACCGGTCACAGTATTACACTGTGCAATTTTAATCAGAATTGCTTGACACCAACGTCCAAAGAGCTGTACGATATCTTAGAAGAGTCTGATGATGATGAGCGCGCCAATTTATTTCGTTTCAATCGATGGAATTCGTCGTGTTCATTGTTTGTGCCTAAAACTGGTGCGAATACAATCGCATCGGGTTCTGGATCTTTTGCTGCTGCCACTGCATTTGCAAATGAAATGAATTCAACAAATCGCAACCCATTTTTGCAATTAATTTCGGTGTCACCAACCAGCATTGAAACACAAACGATTACAACGACCTCAGCAGAATCACCAATCGTAGCAGCCACTTGTACGGGGTCAGAATTATTTGGTGAAAGGCAAAAAAATTCCATTGGCATTGCGGCGCCATTAATTTCATCAGCATTTAATAATAATGACCATAGTGATGTTTGTATGGCATTTACATCGACCGACAAGTGTTTGACATCATCCACATTAAGCATATCAAACTGTGCGAATGCTTGGAATGAATTTGCGTTGCAAGCGCCAACAACAACGCCGCCACCGCCACCCTCGATGCCAATGCCAACTCATGAATCACAATCATCCTCGTTGCAAATAAATGGCTTTATCGAGCAAAACGATTTTCAATTGAATGACATCCCGAATCCAACGGCAAAAAACCGCATTAGTTCCGATGTGATGGATACTATGTTGTTGTTTCTAAAGGAGCACGGCAACCAGTACATTAAGCAATTTATGCAGGTAATTTACGGCAAATGAATAAGTTTCGTCGATTTGCATTGTTTCTCGCATGCTAAAGCATCATTTTGCCTCTTGCTCTTTTTCCTTCAGTTTTTTTCCTTTTTTTTAATTGAATGAACTTGTAATTTCTTCAACGTCTAATGAGCAGCATCACAATAAATAACCACCATTTCTTATCCCAAAATGTCCCAAAATAAAAAGTCTCATTCCAATTCTTTTCATTGTGGCTTTCCATGAATGAAAGGAAAGTGCAAGTAAATCGCATGTATTTATAAATGACTATGAATTTTTTGGGTATTTTTAAAAGGATTTATATTGAAAAAAAAGACTCGTTTTTCGACTCATTTCAATGAAATCCGCAGAGCAATGAGAAGTACCCATTGAGTACTACAGATGATTTCGATGTGTTTGCCATTTATTTTTCCTTTCGCCATTTTATTCTGTCGTAAATTATCCAACTTACAGCCTCTCGACACACTTCTATACCACTTTGTGCAATTGAAAAATGGATTTCTTACGAGTTTTCATAAGCAAGACGACGTTTATTGAAAGAAGCAAAGAAAAAAAATGATATCGCAATGGAATTGTAAACGTGCTTTCAGACATTCTCATTTCAATTTTCTTTCTCTACATTTTAACTCGAAGCAAAAAGGAAAGTTTGAAAATCGCAATGTCATTTGACGATTAATTGAATTTTTTTTGGAACAGACTAGAAATGAATATTCAATATTTTTTATTCGGTACGTTTCCGTTCACTTCATTTGATTTGTGGTTCGATTTATTGGTTGCTCCTTAAGCAAAATGATATCACACATTTGGCGCAAAAAAGAACACAAATACAAAAGTGAAAAATGAATATTCACTAAATCAGTTTGATGAGCTTGTAGAGAAGTAACTGTATGGTGAAATTACTAATGCGGCATTTCAATTAAATATTCATGCCAATGAATTTGTTCATCGATCGCAAAATAGGCGGTTTTCATTTTCCACCCCCGTTCCTAGTTCATTGTACGAATATACGAACATTCAACACAAAAGACAATTGAAACAAACGTAACTAAACACAACGAATGATTTGTGACAAACCAAAGCACGTAGTTGCATAATACTTACATAATGAACTGCATTAGAATTGTAAAAGAATTGTATTTATTTGTTGTTGTTGTTGGTTGATGTTGCTTTGCCGGCCATATCCGTTCATAAGTAATGAGATAAGCGACTTTTCCCATGTGCCAATCGTCCACACGTCTTGAATTTGAACCATTTACAATGGTTTTTCGGTTTTGCTTTTATTTCGAATTAAATATTTATTGAAAATCATAAAATACGTTTTGGGTTTGTTCCTAATGGGGTCCGAAAACACAGCATGAAACATGAATTTAACGCAGAATAAAAATAAAAAAAAAAAGTTGAACACACATTCGTGTCTGGACCATACGTGGCTCTGGTTTGGCATGGCACGGCATGTAATTCGCTTTCATTACAAAGCAATACCCATTCCCTCCTATGGTTTCATTGAACCGATATATTGGAAATGCTTTTACACATGCTTCATGAGAAATCGGTTTTTGTTCGGAATGCTTTTACGGACAGCACCCGATCGTCATTAGCAAAATACGGATACATTTTTATCGCACCGAAGAAAAAAAAACACACACACCAACGGATTTCGTTGATTCGATTCAGAGCGAATGATGAAACAAAAAAAATGCTTGCGCTTGGATTATGTCTTCTGTCTTAGCTCGTCACATTCCGTAACCGTCATTATTTAGCAAAGATGGACGTTGAAAATCGAAAAACCAGCATCGAGTGACAACGTCACTTTTTATTTTGATTTTATTCGAATTTTATGGCAACCAGACAGCTCCGATAACATTTCCAATTCGCTTCTGTGTTGTTGATTCGTTTGATTTAACTCGTACATAGTAATTTCGTAATTCGGTTGGTAAATCGTCACGACAGTTCAATGGCTTGTGAAGCTTTGTCAGATTCATATCATGTCATCGTTGTTTCGATCGTAATTTTCCTGTCATACCAAAATGTTTACTATACCATTTACTTGTACCAGCAGCCCACCAAAACATCTAACAACCATCATTATGTTCGACATAATGTGCAACAAACGAACATAAAGGAAAATCCTCACTCATGACGATGTTACAATAGAATCGAGAAAATACCGAACTTTTGTGCTATCGCACTCAGTGCTTGCCTTGCCTTGCCAGTCACATTTCATCCATTCCCAGCTAAAATTAAACAGTTTTCATTGTGAATTGTGAATAATGTTTTGGAATAAAAAGATTTTTATTTCTTTCAATGGAAATGTGCATAAATTGCTGAATGCATATGGAAAACGTTGCGGCAGCCAGCATAAAGAGAATGCGAATGCATTTGATAGAGAATTAAGTGTGTGGATGACATGCGAAACTTTTTTTTTACCCATTGTTCCGTTAAATGCATGAGTTGAAGAAGGCATAACATGTGAAATGTTCGCATATGCAAAAACTTAAAATTGAAGAAGTAAATTCTTCAACATTTAATTTTCTCAGAAGTAATTTCTAGTGGAAAATGTACCACTACCCGCAGCAGGTATGACTCGTTTACATTTATTGTGAATTTCCTGGTATGAAATTTGTATTTTCATATGTCTATTTTTTTTGCTCTCTTTGCATAAATAAATTGTAAGGTGAAGTGAATCCACGGGCTTATTTAATACGTGCACTACATTTGAACCAGATATGGTGCATATCGAGCAACGTGCACCTCACAATCTGGGGTAGTTCATCTTTCTGCACAGATTTGACAACCATCTAAACATCTTTTTCTTCGTGTTCCACATCATCTTTGGCTCGATTCACGTAAGACTTCACAAACGATAGCATATATTAGCGTATGAATGCTTAAATAAGCATACAAAACACATCGCTGACTGTTATTTGCCCAAGGATAAAAATCACAATGTTTCTCAATAATTCTTCATCAGAAGAAGTAGCATACGGTGTGTGGATGTGGATGTGCGCGCGTTTTTCTTCAATATGTTCCGGTTTCATACAGAAAAAAAAATAGCAGAATTGTATCCAGCCATTTTTCAAGATAAAGACGATGATGGCGAATAAAAAAAGTGTTTTATAGCTCGAGCAGATAAACCCGTATGTGTGTTTGTTTGTCATGTTCAATGTGCCTTTTTTTCTAACACGAATCATCTCACAGCGAACACAAGCTGAAGATGAAAATAAAACAAAGAATCAACTCCTCCAACAGATTGCATCATCGAACGACTTTGCATTTCTCTATTGTGATACGGGAACATGTTGCGGTTGTGTGCAGGACGCACGATGAACGATGTACGTGTGGAGCAACAAAAAAAAAACGATATTGTATAAATAAATTGTCGGAATCATTTGTCTTGTGTGTGTTCTTTTACACTGACTTTTTTACGTGTTGCAGTGCAAGTTTTTCAAATAAATTTCCACAGTTGAACCACGTAACATAAATGGACGCGCGTACACTCGCATAACGTTCATGAATTCAACTAAGGAACCATTTCGTAGCAAAGACAAAGAGAGCACACGGCTCTCGGTAAATGTTGAAATTTATGTTATAAATTAATTGTAAATTGTCAGCATGACATGCACGACATTCAGACAGATAGCACGTTCTTCAATCATCCACAGCAATGCCATGTCATGCTTATAATGCGAGCGAATTGTTGCGGACAAAAGACCTTAAATCATTAATTTCATCGATTTTATTCAACATTCGCAAATTGGTTGGATTTTGTTCGCTAAATGAAGTGTTAAATCCATTGAACTTTCAAGTAAATACACTTTAACCGCACATCAAAGATCCGGACATCATGGCATTTGGGCAAATGTTTATATTTGTACGTTGTACTCACAAAGCCCACGTCCAATCAGAAATCAGTCGAAATTCAAATTAAATGACATTATTATGACCGGATTTGTTTGGCAAACAGTTCCCATTCATTTTTTGTTGTTGTATTCAATTCCACCCCTTTTATTGAAAGCCATTGCTTTCGACAAACAAGGAAGCGCAACGAATTTTGATTCGTATCAAAACAATATTTTGTCACGCATACCATAATGCGATGATAGCACCCTGCAAGACATTTACGATCGACCGTATGTATTCAATGCATGCCATACCAACATCCAAACAAGCGACCGAAATTCGTAGCGTTCTAATGAACTCATTTTTGAATGGGAACCGAAATGGAAACAAAACACACACGAGACCGAAATGGACTAAAACCGAATTAAACGTAATTCGTTTAACAACCGAATTCTCAATTTGCTTCTGTTTTCTTTGTTTGAGTGAACGGCAAAAAAAAAGTTTTTCGTTTTTTTTTCGATATAGGAACACTCTGGCAGATCGACATCATGCATGCTCATATTGTGAGCACAAATTGTTTTGCTAGTAAATAATGCTGTAATCAGGTTTGCTTGTGTGCCAGTTCATGAATAAACAGATAAACATTGTGACAAGAATGTCGTTATCAAATATATCGATTGTTTGCGCGCGAATCAGGCTCTGTCATGGCTGTCACATTCATAGCGCTGGTGTGCTAGAACAATACATACTTGAAAAATTGGTTACGAAACCAATGTTGCCAATTTTCACTCTGATGATACACTTACAAGCCTTACTTGTAAGCCTTCGACAAACCAAATTACAAGAGTCATGATTTTCAAGCGACACAGCGACAGCATAACATCTATGCTGCAATCACTAAAACAATTCACCTCTTTGTTTATGAATGTTCAACCAAATACCAAAATTCCGTTCATTTACAAATGATTCTCTGGTTTTAAGCATACTTAATTTATTCTAATCCCAAATACAAGCACCGAGCAAAACTTTTCGTTGCGTTGAGTTTGTTGAACACACACACACACACACAATTTGAAGTGTTTATTTTAATGAAGTTCCAGCGAAAATGCTACGGTCGAATGAAAATATTTACCAAAGTCTTTGACCATCAATTGAAATGTAAAATTTAAGTTTGTATTTGTATGCATTTCGTTCCATTTCCTACATTACCCTCACTTCCGGTAAATATAAAGTAAATCTCCAGCCGACTACCGTTCTAATTAAGCATTAAGAGATTTTAATAGATAACTTAAGCTCCATGTAATATGCACTAATTTTAACCAACGACTTTTTCCTTCTCTCTTTTCTTTTCAATTTACAGGTAAGCTTGGAAGGAATAAACAGTTGATGAAATTTATTGACTTATGAAAAACTACCTGAATTTGGGTTTGTATTATTACGGTGCGAACTCTCATCGTTGTTTGCCATATAAATATGACATTTTATTTTATTTTCTTGCCTCTATAACATTTAATATGAATACACGGGAAATTTAGCGACTGCATTTTTTTCCCATCGAATTTCTGTTTACCGAGTGAATCGCAGATGAATTTTTATTGTCTACCTCCTTTCAAAACACCACGAAAGTTGCCACAATGCAATTTTAACAATAAAAACGCGAAAACGATGCTGCCTACGGGCATAACGAGCAAATTCACACAAACCCCCGTTGCTACTGCAAAACGAATATCGAAAAATGAATACGGCCATAAATTATCATACATACTCACATGCGCCACCCGTTTATATCTCAATAAAAAAAAAACAAGGAAGAAAGAAGAAAAAAAAAACACATCTATATCATTCGTTGACTTCACACATCATGCGTAGACGAGCAATGAGTTTGAGCCTATTTTCTCTTTGGTTGAATCGTTTCTCTTTTGATATATAACAAAAAGGCAGATTTCTTAAGCTTCGTCGTGGCTTTTTTCAAGGGTGAATTCAAACAAAAAACGTGCGCTCAAAATCCTCTTTGAAACTGAAACGACTTTCGTGAAATGAATTTTATTTACCATCGTGTGCGGTATATTTTACCGAATTGAATGCGAACAAACACTGGCACAATCGTGAGCACAATTCATATAAAAAGCGAAAATTGGTTACTATCTGCGAGTGCTGCTTTTATAGGAGCGCAAAGAGCCTGAACGAATAGCATCTAATTTAAGATGTAGCATTGCGTTAAAAAAACGGATGAATAAGACAGCACCAGCATTTAATGCTTTCATTTAAATTGATGCTTTAAATAGACGCCAACGAGCGTGGCATAGTGGGAAAATGACAGACTTATGAGAAAGTGGTGCAGAGCTGGTGAAAAAAAAAGAATACGAAAAACTCAAACAGATTGTCGGCACTAAAATTACATTCCAAATGCTGTTTTTTTTTCCTTTTTCCCTGACATCAGATCACTTTTTCGCAATTTTGCATACGAAAGATGCTCTTCTGTCAAATCGTGTACATCTTGCGGAAACCGGCATAATCTTATTTGTGTGTGTGTGTGTGTGTGTGTGTGTGTTTGGACCGTCTGGAAAACGCTGCGAAATGAAATGAAATTTTCCGTGCCCAATTCTGTCAAGCAGATAGCTGAACCGAATTTCGCGTCGTGTAATCAAGTCATTTCCACTATATGAACATCATGTGAAAATGTCGCAGCACATGAGTGGCAAATAAAGTCTGAAGATTCTACACACACGACCATTTGATACACCTGATATTCGGGTTGAGTAAAAAGCAAAAAGCACCTATAAAAAGTGTTTCGATCTCAAGGGATTGAATTACAGCACCCTTACACGGTTAATTGGTCATCTGTGCCAATTTGAATGCCTATTGCCTATACTCCTTTCACTTCGATGCTGCTGAAGACACAAGACCCTCAAGCATACAAATGTTCAAATGTTCAAACGTACATATATTTAACTCAATAAAATGAACAAGAGCAAGAATAAAGAGTTTCGCCTCAAACAAATGCTATTTTAAAGTTCATTTAGTCGTTTCAATGGCATTTCCAAAAGTGTGTCTTTCTCGGTGTGTGCATTTAGCGTTACAAAATATCTCCGGGGATAAAATGGATTACGACCAGTTTACTGGCATTCATATTATGTTGTGGCATATTTTAAGTTTGTTTTCTACATTCCGATTCAAAACGAGTTTATGTCAATGTTTTCCAGGCTCTTTTAGACACCAAACTTCTTCATCAACTTTAGAAACTCACACCGAAAAAAAGTTATCAGGCCACAACTTGTTTAATTTGTCTTTTCTTTTTCCTCCGATTTATGCGCAGATTTCGATTTTCTGCGAGCAAAAGTGAAAAAAAACATGTCTCGAATCAACTTTTGATGAAGTCGACGAAATATTGTTTGGTACTTTTTTTTTCCTGCCCCAGGATACTTCAACAAAGTTCTCTCATTTCGCAATTGTTTATCTCAATGGAATTTGACCATCTTCAAAGTTTTCGCGCATACATTTTTGTTTTATTTTTGTTGGAAAATCTTCGTTCAAAATATTTTCGAGATATAAAAATTCAATGACAACCACTTTTTGTGCGCTTCAGTTTATATTGCAATTATTTTATTTCAGCGTTCATGATGCGAAACACGGAAAAACAATGCAGAAGAAATGCTCAAGGAAACGTGTTGCAATAAATTTTCCAGCCACGAACACATAAACAATAGTTTAGTTTATCATGAGAGTTGTGAAAATTATAAGTGCGACCGTAAAAGTGTGAATTGAAAATGGTGTTTTCAATATACCAGCGAAACAATCCGGAACGGTCTTGAAGATCTGTGTCAGTGGTTCGAATCTAAGCTCAGTTACAATGTTCGCTTACAATTTCACTTCAACGGAATTCAACTTCATAGTTTTCTTATTAAAAACTGACATTTCTTTTGTACTGTTCATACAAACAACAGTTTTGTGCACTTCCTTCTGAATTCGATGAAATATTTGGTATTTTGAGCACGATTTTTGCGATGCGCTCGAATATTCCACCATCGTAGCAATTTATTTTTGGCGTAATGAGCGAACGATATTTTTGCTGTTTGTTGTGTTGCTCCGAATAATTTTCAATGCTGTTGCTGTAGCATCACTTATCATTAATTTGTTTCGCATATACATAAACAATGTGCAAAAGTACATTAAAGGCTTTACATCGCGTATCGTTCCGTATCGACAGTGTTATTTAAAGAGACTTGGCTTGTGTTAAGTATGCGTCTCTATTATGTGTTGGTTATTCAACAAAAGAGCTCCATTCGAAGGTATTCACATTATATTTCGATGGAAAAACATCAATTCAAGCCGAAATAGTGGCGGGCTCGAGCTCATTCACATCGCATCAAATGCAGGCGATGAAAATTAGTGTTCCATGAATTTCCCAAGCTCAATCAAAAGCTCAGCCATCACCATTTCTTCAGTTTTCTCTTTCATTTTCATTTCTATTTTTCTTCTCCGTCTCAGCTCGCTCTTTCCTTCTCGCTCTCTCTCTCTCTCTCTCTCTCTCTCTCTCTCTCTCTCTCTCTCTCTCTCTCTCTCTCCCGTCGACATTCCACAAACGAAACGATTTCATGTTCAAAGTGTAAGTGCACTTCACATTCAATCCGTACAAATGCCTTTTCTGGCATTGTGCATTAAAAAATAATGGTGCAAAGTGCAAGAAATCCCTGCAAATACACAGTTGTACATCGAGAGAGCGAGCGGCTCTGGTTGACGAATGAGATCAAATAAAAGCACCCTCAAAAACAGAAAAAACAATTCTTGTGTTTATGCGCTGCGTGTGTAGTACTTAAAATGCGGATTAACTTCATGCTGTTTGTATTCTTGAGCATTTGAGCACGTTTTGCATTAGTCCATTGGGAATATATGATTCAAAAGTAATCTCTAACCATTTTTTGTTCGGGCTTCTGGGCGAACATGAATCATCGAAACTTGTACTTTCGTTGTTCGCCATCGTGCCAATTCACAAGGAATTGAACAACAATATGCCGGAACCGCATCATTTCAATGTGTCTTCCGATTTTGAATTATGAATTTCAAAGATGTGGCTCTATTGCTCCCGCTCAACAAACCGGATCAAGCAATTTTACAGATCTCCTCACTTCATCAGTAGACTGACTAAAACTTATTTTAATAATAAATTTAAAGTTGTTTCTGTTTCGCCGCCGCTCACAAAATGCGCTAAGCTTAATTGGTTTGACGAACAGTGTAATTTGATGAGTTTGCTGCCATAAAATAATAAAGATAATTTGTAATTACCGTTATTTTGCTGTGTGTCGATATTCCACACGGGATGCTTTTAACATTGTCAGAAAATGCATTGAGAGCTTGTTCGTTTACACGAAACAAATTAATTTTTCAGCAAACTCAGCTAACCATTTGCAACGCTGTTGTAAATAGTTGTTAATGCTTTTGTCGATTAAAATGTGCAGATAATCAGTGAATTTTCCCGACAATTTGGCCAAAATAAATTGAAATTTACGTTGCACGATGAGAACTTGTCTCAAAAGAATCGGGCAGCAACAAAAAAAAAGTGATTGGAATTAAAATGTATAATAATATTTACTGAGAAATTATCAAGACACGAACATTCAGTTTTTAAGTGGAAAGGCAATAAAAGTTCGCCTTTCCAAAAAAAAGGAACATCACACAGTGAAATTTAAAATGTACAATAATATTTGTTTTCGTTCTATTTTCCATCATTTGAACTCGTTTGAACGCCAAATTCTTCGAATTTATCCAGCTCAGAAATATCATCATGAAGTAAATACGCAAGGTTTCGTGTCTGTTTTAGTGGTAATTTACTTTTATTTTGGTCGAATTGGAATTCCATTTCTTTCGAATGGTTACGTGCCACAAATTCGGTATTTTCAACAAAAATCCTTTTCCAAAATGTAAGCAAGAGAGAACGGAATCGTCTACAGTACACACAGAGAGAGCAGAGCATACAGCTCTTTTCACCTATCTCGTCTGCAATACGGTGGAATGTTTGGCTTCGTTGTTGCTTAGTGTGCTGTGAGCTTTCGTTTTGCTATTTTCTTCTTCCTTTGCATTGTTATTTATTATGTTTGACAATGTGGATTACAATTTATTTCCTGTGTATATTCTCTATGCTGTTCATTCTCCTTTTTGTCGCTTGATGAGGGTGAAATGGTGAAATGCCCAAATATGAGTGTAGAAAAAAGAAAGACACTCTCTTTCGGTTTGGGTTTGGTTTTGGTTTGGTGCGGCTTTTTTTTCTTCTTTTTCCTTTTCTCTTTTTTCTTCTTCCCTTCGCCTTATCTTTATGAGTTAAATGCAGAAGCCATTTATAAATGACGACCCAACCGGTGCGGTGCGCTACTTTACCCAAAAACAAAACTCATAAAAATTGATTCACTCTATTCAACTTTTATCAGATTTTATATTTCTTTGCACCGCAATGTTTGTGTTGTTATTTTTGTTTTTGTTTTTGTTTTGTTTTTTATTTTTCTTTGGAACGACAAATACAAATGAATTACGGGCATTCAGATGACTTAGCAATTAGTGTCGGGAGTTTATTCAGTTTTGTATAAATAATATCCACTTGTGAAACACCGTCGTTGGCTGCAATCACTAAACGCCATTGCCAGACCAATAAATTAAATGAAGATAAAATATTTGAGAGAGCTTACGATAGAGAGAAAGAGTATGTGTCTGAACGATCGCAAACAGAAACAGTACAGTACAATGGAGTACAATTCAATTGAGATATGTGCACAAAGGTTCATTCATAATTCTTCGTAATAGCGTCATACACGGATTACTCGGGCTACCTTACTACCTGGTTTACTTGAGGTAGTCAAATAATTTGAACTCCACTCGAATTCATTACAATTTTCACATTTTTCCCACTTTTCTTTTTCGACTGCAGTAAATTGCATGTTTCAAGAGGGAAAAATTCAGTTTTGAATAAAGTTCAAATAGATTCACAAAGCACCGCACGATATAAATTCCCATTTAAAGACATTCACGTTAAGTAAATGATTTTTTTCTTTCTTTATAGCATTTTATGAGACTTTACGCAAATGGAAAATTGTTTAATGCTCATGGCTGAATAGTCAAAGTCAACTTTCTAATGAAACTCATCAACTTGATAAGATTATGAATTATTTCGGGCGAATGAGGTTCAAAAATGTTTTTCATTTGGCTACAGACATTGTAGATTGAAGCACATTTCCACTTCGGAGCAGGCATCGAAGAATTGTGCTTTTAAGTTGAATCTCAAATTGAGAATATCCTAAATATTCAATATGGTGTTTGATGATTAAAACAGTTTTTGGGTTATCTAAATCTCTACCATTATCGATCTGTATCTTCTCATTTGGATGACGATTGCTTCACATTTGCAAAATTTGAATTGTTGCTTAAATGACACAAAACCATCGTTTATAAATGCATGTGATAATATCAAACCATTTATCAAATGTCCGAAGGTTCGACCGAATTATCTCTCTGGCCCATTTTCAGTCAGATTTAACATTCGTGTGAGATATTAATTTAACCACAGAACTGTCAAAATATTCATGATATTTCGAAGTTGGAACAAATTGAACATTTTTCCAATGACATCAATTGAAAGTAAAAATTGAAGATTTCCACATTTAAAGCTGGAAGATTTGCTGAAATACCAAAATTGATATTTATGTGGCAATCACAAACACAATGATTTCATTGTGAACACAGAAACTCGGAAACATGAAAACACTCAATCAAGTAAAAGGACGATTCGACAAATCATAGAATCGTTGGCATTCCAATCACGTTTCATTCGATTTAAACGTCAACTGCACAGAAGCACAGTATCAACTCCGAATTGGTAGCATCGTTAAATTCATATTCAACAGTTTTGTTCGATCATGAAAATGTTTACTCCTATTTTGCCTTGATTTTCGATTTTCCTATTCGTTATTAAATCTGCCTCTAGTTTCAATACGTTTAAAAAATTAGGACATTTATTGATGCATGTGCAAATCTCATATGCGGTTCTACATTTCCAGCATTATTTGTTATAAGTCATTTGCCAAAAAAAAAAAATCACATCGATTTTATTCGTTTGTGACAGTTTGTTTCTCGTCCAACATTTTCCCGTCGTGCTTTGACGAGGGAAGATAATGAAGCCAATAATGAGATAAATGTGTATTAACCTGAAACTTTGACAGCAACAATGATAAACTTTCTTTTCAGAAATAAATATAGAGAAAAAAAAACTTGACTGTAAATTGAAAAGCGGCAAAATTTTCTACATAAAACAGCAAAGTTGCCGATCAATTTGCATGAAACACTTGTCATTGTGATTATTATTCAAAAGTTGAAAATCAAAAAAGTTTCCACGGATATTAATGAACAATTCGTTCCGATCAACCAACTTTGCTCCATTCAATTCTATTAGCTACACATTTCGCTCCAGTCTCAAGAATATTGTATATGAACAATTCGTCGTATATACGATACTTCTCCTTATTTACATAGCATTTACATAGGCTAAGTGGTGTTCTTTTTTTTTGTTAAGATTCAACCAAGGTGAATAAGTTTTGAGATGCAAAAATAATTTTCAGGAAAATAACAAAGGCTGAATAGAAAAACAACACACAAAAAAACTGGTCCATACATAAATGCTTTTTCTTTCTGATTGAAAAGATGTGCTGCAGTGAACATCGATGTCGCACTACCTTTATCGGTAGCATGCAAAAGCACCGCTAGTTTTCGTTCGATTTACATGGGAAAACTTTTAAGTTTGAACGAAAAGTTGTTTTTTGTTGATCGTCCGATTTTTTTTAGTTGCCTGCTGTTACATTCTCAAAAGCGACAGCCAATTTTCCAAATAGACAGTGTTTCGATGCGATATTATTCAATAGAGTTTGCGTCTCTCTTTTTTTTAAAACTATACTGTTTTGCTGGTTCCATGTAACTCAATTTCCGTGCTCCACATCATATCCATTTGTGAGCCAATTTTCATTCAATCGAAATTTGACAAAAATGACATTTTTCATCGTACAAATATTATCTGGCATCGAAATATCGACAGTTTCAAAAAGTCATATCAATTTTGATACTTGACTTACTCATAGACACACACACAATGTCACACACCCACACACACACACTGGCTCAATAGCATCTTTGCATCACACGATATTGGTATTTTTTTCGAATCAATTTTTATTCCCTTTTATTGAACCCACAGTGAAAAATATACGGAGCAGAAAAATATGAAGACGACATAAAATTATGAAGGGAGGTTTATATTTCGAATGAGATTCGAAGAATTTTTCGTTTCTGCTTGGTTAATTTTCAGTTCGTTTTCTTTTGCGTTGAATTCGTGCCCTTTATCTACAGTCGGCACGTTTCCATTAAGGTAAACAGACATTCAGCCGTTTGGCGTTCGCTGATGTTGCTTTATCACGAACAAAAAGCATTCGCTGTTACGTGGACGTGGACATGACTTTTTGAATCAAATTAAAGCGTATTCTTTTTCAGACGATGGCATTATTAGAGATGAGGTGCACTCTCCCAAAAAACAAGGCCAATACATCAACATTAATCGCACCATTTCAATCTATTTGCCGTAATATACACGCTGACGGAATGTTTTGGTGAAGAAACATAAATTCGAGGAAGGAACTGTTATGTCATGTTGTCGTTGATGTCTTGTGCATACTAATGTTTTACCTTGAGATCTTTCTGAATGTGTTTGTGTCATCATAAAAATAGAGAGTAATTCATTGTGGATGGATTTAAACGTAATAAAAATGCGTACATCACCTTTTGTTTCCGAACGTGTGTGTGTGTGCGTGAACAATAAAGGCTAGAGGCGGTTTTTAGATGGAGCGGAAAGTTTTTCAGCCATTGGCCAATCGATAAAAAAGCAAAGACGAGTACTGTGTCAAATTCATTCAACTAATTCACACATCAACAAGTTTCAATAGCACGTTCAAAGTGTGAAAATTAAATGACACTGATTATCGTTCAGTTGAATTCACTAAAAGTGGACACATCGTCAGCGGTATGTTTTAGCGGCGTTCTTTTAATTCCGAAAAAGTGCTACTTTTCCCTTATTAATAAGCTAGCTATAGCTATTGTGAATTGCATAATCAAATATGAATTCGGCGAACTCAGTTGATGTAATCGGTTTATATGAAATTCTAATGAGCCGAAAAAAAGAATCCGCCGTCACATATCCTCATGTTACATGCAACGTTGCTCATGTTACATGCAATAACGATGGCAAACAAATTACATTTTTCTCCTCGATGCGCTTCATTTGAGTAGAGAAAATTGTTTAGTTGAATCGCCATTCCACCTTTATCCTCATCTCTCGTGAATCTTACACTCTTCTATATTTTGCTTGTCGTAACATTTTCCAATTCCAAATGAGGCACATACCAATTCGCAATTATTTTATTATGCCCACATGTAATTTACCTTTAAATTTACAATGATTTTGCTGCTCGCTGTTCGATGCACGGTTTCGGCTTTCGTCGGAATAAAAAAGAAATAGAAAAAATACGGAATATACGGAAAAATGTGATCACACCTTTACGAAGAACGATGAACGTAGGTAAAAATTACGCCGAACCAATTCAAGACTATTTCACACACACACACACAAAATATTTATTTAAATTATGCAATGACTGCACTTAATTTTGTTTTCTTCCATTATTCATTTGCATCGGCGTTTTGCGTGCAAATTGTACTACTAAACCAGTGTATGCCCGGTTCATGTACCACGAAACGTGTTGTTATTATAATCGGTAGGTGGAAAGAGACGGCACAACAACAGCACCAACAACAACAGCACCAACAACAAAATGATGAAAGAACCAGAAAAATAATGCTAGAGAACAAGAGTGGCCAAAGCAAAAATGCCGCGCACGAACAAAAGATGTTCTACGTGGTGCCTAGATTGAAGTGTGATAGCCAGGAATATTGTGTACGGTACACAATGTGTACACATTCTTTTCGGTTGGGCAACATAGCACAAACGAATTGTACGGTTTGGCGTGGATTTCAGCCACTCGATTGCATGAATGGCTTAAAGCTCTTCTCTAACATACGATTCTATTTATTTGTTATATATTCTGTTAAGAATTTCCTTATTCGATGTGTTTCAACTTTCTTCATCCGTCCGGCAATGAAACTTTAGTAAAGCGTCTGTGAGCGTATGTGTGTGTGTGTGTGTGCCAATGGTATTGTTGCCACTTTAATTCACTAGGCTCACGATTTAACCGTACGATTTGGTTGTTTCTGTATTGTCGATATTTACATTAGCTTATGGGTTTGCGCTCATTACAAACAAAATATGGTTCAAAGCCAAATAGAATCGAATCAACGGATTGGAATGCATCGCTTGATCATGTACATTGTACACTGTGTATTGTGTGCATGGGTTGATTGTGTATCGTACACGCAGCCACTAAACCAATCGGTTGGGCCGTAATGTTATTTTCCATTGAAGATGATGAATGCAGACACAATTGCCAATGAGGCGATTCACTCGCCAAAGAAATTCGAATCATAGAGAGAAATGAGAAGAGAGTCAAGCTAACGCACATTGTAAATATTATCGTCATTCAGTTGTTGCGCGTTCGCGTTTCGATTATGACATTGGTCGATGAAACGCACGTAGGCGATTTCATATCATCGTATTCGTTGTTGTATTTTGTTTGTGAATCAAGTAACAACAACAAAAAAATAGATCCAATGCTAAAACAAATGTTTACTATTTCCAATAAATCCGTGTAATCAGTGGTTGATAACAATAAAGTTTACATCGAAAACGCAATCATTGGGTTTTTTTTGTTTGTGGCAATAGAAAAAGACCAAAAGACGATAATTGTTGTGACATTTCTGACAAAACAATCAACACATCAAATCAACTTAGAAAATATTTATCAATTTGCTTACGAACTTCCTAAATTGAAAACAAAGCAGAATACAAAACAACGGACCTACGGCATTTACGCAAACAAATGGATCAGATCAGATCAGATCAGAAAATGATTGGTAAAAATAGAAATGCTTGAAAATTCAAGCATGAATTTGAGCTGTTGGTTGTTTGCATATGTGTGTTTTTGTTCTGCGGTACGAGAAATGTGCTCCATTTGTGCGTGCCAAGGACCGAACTTGATTGTCGGCAATTTGCGGTGAATGTGCTTGTGCATTGTGCATGTCAAATTCTCATTTAAAATAACCGTTATTTACCGCGAGAAACCGAATGAATTGTGCTTTAAGGCTCGACACACTAAAACTTCTTTTACGCGGTTGTTGAATGAAAAACTATTTTTACATTGAAACAGAACACACTAAAAGAGAACCAAAAGCTTTTCGATAGTATCTCTCCCTCTCTCTCTTATCCTTTGGCGAAATTCAAATTCCAAGTGCAATGTACTTTGTTTGCAAAACATGCATTTTTTCACATCCTTTTGATTTACATTCGAAAACTTCCATTGTAGCGCGTTGTTTTTGTCGATAAACGACAAACAGAACGAACGAAAAAAAATTCTATTCTCAACTGGCAGCCGTCGCTGTGCAATTATTTTTACATGTTTCAACAGAATTTTTATTCAAAAATCATGCGCAAAAATGCAAATAATCTTGAACTAGTGCTTGACTTGCATAAAATTCGTGCTGTAAACAATGTTTCAATCAAATTATTTCCATCATCGCGCATTTTTTTTCTCGCGAAGACCGCACCGGAACAAAAACTCTGGTTCATTGTGAACAAAAAAATGTGTAGCGACTTTAACGATTCAAGTTTGTTTGGGTTTCTTCCTAGCCGAGATTGCGTGCTACAAATTGATGTAATGGAACGCGCGTTCGCTTATAAAATCTTCATCTACATCATTTTCGATAAAAATTTACGCGGAAACATTGAGTGCAGTGTGTCGGCCAATTACCAGACACGAAACCTTTAAATTGGTTGACCTTTTTAATGCCATACAGGGGGTCTGGCAACAAAAAAAATACAAGGCACTTGATCCTTGGTGCAATGAGAAATAGAGAGAGAGAAAGAAAATTCCTCAACGAAAGGTACAAAAACGCGCGCCAATTCACTAAAAGAAACCATTCAAGATGGGCTCTCGTGACGATTTTATGGCTCAAAACAAATGGATATTTTATTCAAACGCATTACTGCCACTATTATGCGGCATTATTTGAAAATCTTGATTGCAATTCAAGTGTAATTACGGTACAACAGCCACAGCCACAGAATGAAATCGAACAAGACATGGAGGTGAACAAATGGCCAAGTGATTTTTTTCTCATCATCAAATCCAAAAAACCCATAAGAATCCGTTGCATTTCAATGCAACGAGATTTATTTCATCGCCCGTTGTAAACGCATCGACATATGGCCACAGACAGTTAGGAATGGGCGTATGACACATTCAATAACGGAAAACAAGTTTCTTTTTATAGACAGAGACAAAGCGACGGCATAATTGAATACGAATTTTCTATTATTGTGATTGCGATTTGCGGCGCGTAGCATAACATCGAACATGTATACATTCCATTGATCCGGGATTTATTTCAAAGTAGTATAAGTGCACAGAGTTTTGTGTGGAGTTTTGTGGTGAGCTTACACCAGCTCTGCGTATAAATTCAATGAAAATCAATTTAAAATATCGCTCAAGCGGATTGCAATTCTTTGTTCGGAATGTTGACGATTTCTTTTCGACAAAAAGACTAACTTCATCTCTGACTCTGTGCTCGTTGAAATAGCGAGGTTATCTCTTTTTTTTAACAAATAAAAAAAATGTATCCACTGTCCATAACTGGCCGGTTACATAGTTACAAAGCAAAATACAAACGTTTATTCCGTGATTTTGCTCTAAGCCACATCAAATGCTGACTATGATAGAAAAATAACATCGGTTTTGAGCTATGACTAGATCATATCTGGCGATTATCATTTATCTTATGAACCGCATTCGCGGTTGACGAACGACCAAGTCTTTGTCACTAATTTCAAAAACGTGGCTTTTGGTTGAACCACATCAGCTCACAGCATATTAATGTTGGTCTTCATTCTATTTTTTTTTTCTTTCTATTGTTCATTTGGCTTTCGCTTGCCCCATCTTTTTGCATTCATGGATTAATATTGAACCGTGTGAGCGTTTGTGACAGATGATGAAAAAGAGAAAATCTGTATGCAGCATCACCACTGATGCATGATTATGATTCGGGAAATGAGATTCTTTTTTTTTCATTAGAATGATGTGAAAAATCGCATTCATGCGATGGTGTCATAATTCGTTTTTAAATTGATGAGCGTGCCTTTGACACATAATTAGTTATCTGACATATTGAATTGGATCAAAGATTTGAATCGGTTCGGGTTTTTGGTGTGTTTGTGTCGTATAAACGTGACTGCATTAAGTGACAGCAACCATTGTTCAATCAATTCAATGTTCTAGTCGATTTCATCATTAATCACAAGCCTTTTGCTATTCACATAGTTTTTTTTGTGTTTCGTTATTGAATCTGTAATTTTCATCCCATTATAAACGAATGAACCAAATCATTAACGTGTGAATAAAATGCATTGAGAAAAAAACCCATGTGAGACTATTTGATTGTGTAATTGTATGTAATCCAATAAAACTTCAAATATTGTTCTCATGTAATGATTAAGCAATTTGCAAAAACGCACCACGATTTTATCACAGACCATGGACCATAAATAAAAATGCTGTGTGGTACATTGCATGCCGGGCCATTCGGTCGCATTCGTTCGAAACGCACGTATGGGACAATGCGACCACACAAATAAATCAATTATTCAGCATTGCATTCATAAACTCATCCGATGTTTTATGCTCTGCCAGACCAACTCTGACCATTTAACATGTTAACTGCACACACACACACACACACACACAACCTTGTGAGAAATGCGAAAATTTGTGTCTGTAACACTATCACAAAGTCAACGTTGAACAGGAACATGAACATAAACATGATTCACATTATAGTTGTAACGTTGAATAAGCGAGATGAATTCGTTTCGATTTCAGCTTAAATTGATTAAAATCACGCCAATTTATTGGGATTGTTGCCATGGTTTTTAGTTGACCAATGTTGACTTTATTGATGTGGTGTTAAGTTAAATGGCCACAGGTATTGCCATTGTATTTTCTCATTAACCGATTTTGTAAATGTGAATTGAATGAGTTTTTGCTCGGATTTTCGGCTCACGAATACCTCATTTAATTTTGCTTTGTGACAAACAAGTGAAGCGATTCATCGATTTGAGCCTTGCATATGATAAATTGATTATTAAGCACATCGAAGCACACGGAGCAATGTGAGCCGAATATCCATTGCACGCGCGTGTGAATGGCCTTGCAATCAGACCCATTAATCTTGAGCTAGAGCCCAAATTGTTCGTCCGTGGGCCGCATCGTTTGATAAATTAGCCAACCAAATGTGTCCCTTTTTATACGATGAATTTGCTTGGTTCTAGTGTTATTTTAGGCCGTTGCTCAATTTCTATACCGAAATAGCTTGCATTGTTCATACATGTCACCCGCAATTCATTGCCTAAATTGAAAAACAATTATCGAAAAATGATAGTGAAACGAAAAAAAAGAGAACAGTGTTGAATAAATAAACGAACGAACGATTGATTATGATTGTACGAGTAACTCTTAGCACTTTCTAACCGTCATCGATTTATGCATTGAATTCATGTACTGTGTGTATGGCAGCAGCTTAGCAGTGTGGTGTTAAGAAAACAATGGCAGTGTTTGACATTAAGATGTTTCAGCGACAATAGAAGCCATAAAATCGAAAACAATTCTTCCATTGTTGTTCAATAAAAATGGACGTATTTATCGTCGATTGAACATTCTGCTGGATGAAGTTGTAAATGTTCGAATAGAGTTCGCAGTAAACAGTGAACGAGCATGTGCGATACGGGAATTGCTTATGTTTTTTTTTTGTATACGTGTTGTGAATTGTGATCAGTGTGAAATCGCGAAATCCAGTTGAATGTACAAAACATTCTCGTTCTGTAATTCCGTCAATGCATTAGCTGTGAATCGATTGTTTGTATGTCGTCAATAGGAGGCGTCAATGATGCCTGTCCTATTCATCAAGGATTTTTACAGGCTTTATTGGCTTTTCAAAATGCATGCCACACTGAATATCACCCGTATAAATCACCCATCACCACCAATTATCGTCGAACAATTGGCCAATGTTCATGCCTTTTACATCGCATTTTAATACAGGTAAACCAAAAAAATGCGCTTCATTACATTCCGCACCCCATTCAAACTAATTAGAAAATGAGCTTATACATTAAAACATTGACATGCGGAAAATATCCCTTAATTAAATTCCAGTGCAAGTGAAAATTTGGTGGTTGAAAATGGAATGGCAAATATTTGCTAAGATAACAGGAAATACAATAAACTGTCTGCATTTCCATGAGCAAATTCAAATTGAAGACATTTTCATCTCATTCTCTATGGCAGAGTGAGTGTCTGTTGTCGGTGTTTTTCTCTCCATTTTCATTTGCAAGTTCACAGTGTGCAGCATTTATATTCAGTGTATCTGATTAAATTCATCAGTATTACGAATTTGTCCCGATGCAAGCGCAAAGAGCATAAGTTACAGCATTCCCTTGGAATAATAATGAAACATAACATTCACATTGACATTTGGGAATAACAATTCTAATTTTATCGTTTGAATGTAGTGAAATCTGTTTTTATGGGGACCGTACGTGTGAGTGTGTTTGTGAGAGCTGTTGAATTTTCAGTGCAGCAATCGTTCATCAGGCACTTCAAAGTGGTTCTCGCAGTGAATTAAACACGGAACCCCAATTGTTATTTATGGTTGATGAGAATATGTATATGTTATATGGTTATGCAGCGTTTATATTTTTGCAAATATTTTTAGGGAAAATTCCTAATGGAAAAGTAACGAATCAGCGGTGGGAAAATGTGTGTTTGAATCATGCCATTGATCGGCCATTCAATGCTATTTTCAAGTTCGAATCGTGTCGATAATTGATTCAATGAAATTCCATCCTCTGGCCAAAATTGTTGATTTATATGTTCTGATTTTCATCCCCAATGATTTTTGCCCATGGCTGCATTGCATCGGTAACATCCCGAGCATAGTGCATGTACACATCCAAAAATATAGCAGACAACAGCAGAAATGTGTAATAAATAAACATGGCAAACCTCAATGCTGCCACAACTAATATTATCTACGGAAAATGATCATCATCTCTCACATACACATTTTGCGCACATACGCAAACTTTTGTTTGTGGCTTTGGCTAGGAAAAAAATGGCAAATATAGAAGATGAGCACTAAATAATCATAATAAAAAAAAAGACGTATATAGTTGAATCGACCAACGGCATGTTGTTGAATCAAAGTTAATGGAATGAGTAAATAAATTGGCACGCAACACAATCACATCCACAATAAATGGCAACCGCATATATGAAGAGCATAAAGGATATTACATTTGTTTCGTGAAACAATGCTTCTCTTTCTCTATGTGTGTATGCAGTGCGAAAACAAAGTTTCGTTGATATCGATGTAGTTAGCAATTCAACATCAGCTTATTAGGTCTTAGACAATAGCTAACACACGAACGATGATGCTGTGTCATTACGATGGGAAAAGTCTGATTCACACCCAAAAAAAATATTATATATAAAATGTACCTAACAGTGAGGTACACGATTTCTTACTCAATATTCTGCTTATTCATAAGCAAGTCGCCTTTATTCTCGCAGTCAATTTTTACACGCTAACCTTATTACGGGTATGAAGTAGTCAAAAGGCGAGAAAAATTGCAAAGTAGAGCCAAAAATGCGGCCTACAAAATGAGAGTAAACGGGCTCCATTTATAGCACCGCTCATTGATATTGCCATTGTTTTTTCTCTTGGCCTTACCGGAAACATTTTCTTGTGGAATTCTGTTGGATGTGTTTTAGTCCCACATTTCGGATATTTGACTTGCGTTGCCATATTAAAGCGATTCGATTCTCTAGTGAACCGTTACTTACATCTATGGTTTTGCCACACCAATGACGATATAAGGAATCCCTATTAAGGATGTCGTAACTTGTTTTGTAGTTGCTGGGAAAAACGAGGGAAATAAAGATAGGAAAAGAAGGAGAAATAAATGTGCATTATCCCAACTCCACGCTTTCACATTCAACTTCTTTCAACTTCGATAAAATTACACGTGTTATCAATAGCCGCCGGATCAAATGATTTCCACGATAAAACCTGACTCCTGTTTTAAACAACCATGTCACCGTTCAAACTGCAATTTTCAAAACACGCATCAATGCAAACTTTTATCTAAAGTTTTTTGTTTTATTTTCCAATTCTCATGCATTTATCTTTTAACCATGTTTGATACAGTTTTAGATTACTCTGTTAAACAAACGATTGCCAATTAGTGGTATAAATCGTGGCGTTACATAAAAAATGGATTATATGGGTTTACCGTTTTGAATTGGTGACAGGGTGTAGACATTCGGTTAAGTATCGTTGCCGTAATAACACAAAAATACTTGACAGATTGCTAACAGACGTTGTGTAAAATCCCTTCAATCAGCCAAATTTAAATAATTCAGATGGATCAACAAAACACCTTTATCAAAACCGTCGAAAATTGGTAAACGAAAAAAAAACCTTCCTAGGGGTTCCTGTTTTCATTTGAACGAATTCAATGTCAAAACAAGTGTGCAACAAAATATAATTTAAATACCTAATCTATATTCAAATCAAATGGAAAAAAATGATGAACGAAAAAGAAAAATCCATGAAATTCAAGTGCGCAATGAATCATAAAATACCAAAAGAAATGAGACTGTCTATACAATAACTCACTTATGACGCTTTTTATGACATGCAATTGAATCAAAATTCGACGCTGTTCGCTTCTTTTTATTATATTTCATATTTATTTATTAAATAACAACAACAACAACAAAAAAGTACAGTAACTGATTACGGAAGGACACATTGTTCAATAAATGGTAGCAAAATACATTTCGCACCCCCAAAAAACGATGAAAATGATTGAAATAAGAATATATATTCAGGTACATAAATTTTTCATATTCGATTCAGAGAAAATAAATTGAGCAAATTGATGGGGGGGAGGAAAAAATGGAAACAATTTCAAAAAGTGCAACGACCTATAAAAAAAACTGGATATTCGTGTGTATTGAAATCGTAATTGAATTGGAATGGGATTCATTTTAACTGCTAAAAATGAATTGAAAAATGATTGCCGTGTATCAAAATGATTAAATCACTGTCATTGTTGTTTTTACTGAATTTCTTTTCAAACAAATATGCGGAAACATCTCAATAAAATAATAGTTTGTGACTGTTATTAATATTATTTTCCAATAAATATTTAAATAATACCGAAGGAAATGCTCTGGATACATTGTTTTGTTCGAAAAATGAAAAAAAAAATACATCGAGTTTAAGTGATTTTCCATTAAAATGAAATGATTCCCATATATTTGGAAGATAATTTATCATATTTTCACGATTTTCCTTTATGCTTGTGTGCTTTTTCCCTGTTATTATGTACGTTTGATGGTCGGGCAACATAAAAAAAAACCTCCGTGATGTATAATTTATAACTCTGACACTTCGGTTCAGCATTACAATCTAGACCTAGAACAACCTTTTTACAACATCAACATTTTCTTTTCTCACTTCATTGTGCACTTTTTCTATGGTCTTCCTTTGTTAATGTGTAGTTATTGGAAAAACGTTTTTTTTTTATATAAATAAATACATACATTTATTTATTTTTTTATGGATCATTTCATATGTTGGGAAAAATGTAATATTAAAATAAAGTTCCCCCAAGCGTATTGTAATGTAAATGTTGATCGAGAAAAAAAGAATACCAATAAACATTCATTTATATGTCCATTTTGGTTGAAAATGTCCAGTTATTTACATATCAGCCTTCAAACTATTTCGATTATTGTTTGTATTAAAAAGCCAAACAAGCTTTGTCTAGCACAATTTTGTCTGATGCCTTCACAATAAACGGATTTTATATCAACGTTCGAACCGAACAGCATCCATTTGAAACCTATTTTTATCCGCAAAATTTCACGCAATACGATTGTAAATAATGCTTTATTAGTTCTTTGGCTTGTGCTTGCGAGACTCAAACACTAGCCAAGAAGTATTAAGACAAAGGCGTTAACCACAGCACAAATATTGTAATTTGATCCATAAACCACAACATGTTAACTCTCGCATATTGGCTGAAAGCATCGTCGTTGTTTGTATCAAAATGCCGATTTTTATGTTGAATAAAACATTTACCACCCACACACACACACATACATGCATGACGATCTCATTTTTACGACGTACATCGTACACACTCACAAATCAATATCAAACGCTTCAACTTTGATACACTTTGATAAGTGCACAGGATACGTTCATATACAACATTGATAAAATGCAAGAATAAAAGCATGTTTGCTATCGCAAAACTCCTAGAAATCGATTATGTGGACCAACATGATGTGGTGTGATTTTTATGCGTTCACGCCAATCCAATAAAATGGAACCCAAGCAATTGGCTGCCGACTGTTGACTGTTTGCTGTTGACGCTGTGTGCTTAGCATATAGAACCAAAACCGTAGCTAATACTGTAAATAAGATCCACTAATGATGGATTGTACCCAAATCAACGGTTTTGTTTATTCAATAGAAAAATGTCCAGATGGAAGCAATGTCGAAGCGTAACAAAGTGATTTAACACCCGATTTCTCATATGACATGTATTTTGGGGCAACAATGTTTCAAATTCAAAATTCAGTCGATTGTTTGATCAAGAACCCTGAATACAATACCACTTCAATTGCAAAAACTATATTGTTAAATGGTGTTGAGTTCGTTCTTTCTTCGTTTTATCGTGATTCACGAAATTTCCAACACCATTTTAGTAGCCAACCGGAATTATTTAAACTAAAATCTGATATCAAAGAAAATGAAATCGAGAACGTCATATTTGAAAGTAAAGTTTGGTGCTGCGCAAAAAAAAAGTACTGATAACAATATGTTAGTTTTCTTGTGTTTTTTTCTTCTCTGTCTGTTGAATAAGCTTTTATCGAATGTTTATTTTCGAAAATAAATTTCTATTCCTCAATCTGCATGAGAATAACGACTGAAGGAACAGCTACAAATGTCATTACGAACAAAATACACAGACATATTTTTTTTGTCGGTGTTGGTCTGTTCATTCGTTCAGCTCGTATTCATACGATGATTGCATTACTCAATGATAACAAAGTTTTTCGTAGAACTAATGCATAAATCGCTTTTCATTTTATTGGAAGAACGCGAGTAAACTTTTGCACCGTCTTAAGAAAGGCTTAAGCCAAATATTTGAGCGTTGAACGAGAAGAAAATGTGAATTGCAGCTCAACATTGCAAGTTGTCCCTTCTCTATGGATACATTATTCTCTGCTCATGAAATGTGTTGCCTTTCACATTGGAACATTATATTTTGGATCAAAGGAAAATTTTAAAGCATAAAAACACTGAATTTAAAGTGTTGAGCTCTTGAAATTCAGCTGATAAATTAGTTGAATGAATTGTGTTAAATTCGTCGACAGATGAAATCGATGATGTGTTCATAGTCGAAGATTGTCATACGAAATCCAACACAAACGGCTGAAATGTGCGCTTGAATTGTGTACGTTCGCTTGGGCGCGTATCGTAAGTGGGCGAAATCAAAATAAATTCGAGCATGACAGACAATTCCAAATGACTTCCACATGAAACAATCAATTTAACTTTGACGGTGCAATTTGCTTCCAAGTGTTTTTATGTGTCGATTATCAAACGAATGGAAAAAAAGAACGCGCCATGATTCATTTGTACGACGGATGAGACTACCGTGACGAATCTTATCGATTCGGCTTGTGAATTACAAGGCATGACACGCAGACAGGCATACCAAAAAGACTGCCTGCTTTTTTTTTGTTATTGTACAAAGTTTCCGTTGTTTCAAAAAGAGATCATTAAGGTGCATTTCGACGTTAACTTTGACAAATCGAAACAATGTTTCACACACACACACACACACACAGAGCTTCAGCTGGAAATTTTATTAACATTTGAGGATTTCTGTTATCTGTATTTTGAACATGAATCGAACATGAACAGAACCCCAATCGAACGTGACATTTTTTCGTCTCCACTCCTATTTTCCGTGTTTTACGTGAACACTTCAGTTGTAAAATAATCTAATTTATTGTGTGCTGGCACAACTAACAACTGTATTGACTTCTTTAGTTAAGACCCAAGAATTATCTTTATCTATTTTATTTCTGTTTGAATGTAGCCAGAATAAAATGAGAGAACAAAACAAATCCATTTCATAAAGAGAAAATCAATAGAAGTAATTATTGAAGTTGATGCCGCTTGATCTGTTTTTTCTTTTCCACATAAATGCGTGAAATCGTTTAACGATCGATTTCGGTCTGTATCGTCGGCTCATCGAATTTTAAAGCTTCAATCCCGTTCAATAGACGGCTGATGAATGTTCTCAGGCACCCAATTAAGTTCACCTATTAGGCAACAATGTTGTATACGAATTGCACAGCGTTTGAATTTCAAAACGATTTTGGACACATTGAATCGTTTGAATTGCCTGAATTACATGCCACACACAAAGTACAAAAGTATTATTACCAATTGCTTTTTGCATACAAATTTTCAAGCGTGTTGTAATAATTGCGTGGCAAATAGCATCGAGGCGTTTATATATTGAAAAAAAAACCGCGCGCTCTGTACACACACACAAAAATGTTTAAGTGTTTGTAATTAAGTAATGGGAGAAATATATAAAATATACTGTAAAAACGGCACTTGTTTTTTTTCGTTGTTGTTTTCACCGCATTCCTTTTTTGATGTTAATTAACCGGTGGAAAAATGTACACAGTAAAATAAAACGCTTGGAAAATATATATATTTTCGAATGTGCAAATTTTCACGTTCAGCAATGCGAATGCAAAATGCGTTCGCATTTCAATAGCTAAATAATGTATGAGGCTTATGGTGATATGCAGTACATAAACGTAATAAATGTTCGACAAGCCACCGTTTTCATGCAATTATTATTCGTACACAGTTCCACTCTTGGATTTGCTAGAACTTCACTTTTAATAGACTATACAATTCTGGAAATTGGTAATATTTAACCAAAAACAACATCGCGCAACATAATAAATTGTAATTAATTTTATGGATTTGCTGCACAGAATTTGATTTATTATTATCGTTGTGCGATCCAATGAGCTGGAATTTATTGCCAACGATGGTTGAAAACGTGTGTATGTGAGCAATGAAGTGACTTTTAGTATCATCAACTTGATGGTCAACGTCATGAAGTTACATCAATTTTATATAACTGTACAATGTACATTTTATACATTCTTCGGCGTTTAGAATGAGAAGTGTACAATTTGATTGCTTTGAATGTCATTTTGGATTTTTCATTTGATGGCACACAATTCTTGAACTCACAAACATTTTTATTTTTCCACTAGGTGAGTCTTTTTTTTTGTTTGTTAATGAGGTACTAAATGTGAATTACAAAAATGTAAGCCATTTTTCCGCTATCAACTTCAGCCCGGCATTGCAATAAGTTCAGCAATTCAAATGTAGTTTAGATAACATAAAAAATGGTACCGAGCTTTGTGGCATTCATCCATGCATTCATTTTAAACTGCAAGTAAAAAATGAAGTACTTCACACAATTCAATAATCTTTAGCTACAAGCTAAAAAGACTCATGCAGTGCCGAACAAATGTGTATTGTCTATATATGTAGAGCAGAAGAACATCTGCACATAGGAAAATGGACAAGAATTTGGTTTATGCGATTTTTCTTTTAAAAAATTCGAAAAATAATCTAATCGTCTATACTTTATGTTGATGTTTATTGCCCTTTGTATGGATGATGGCCTTGTTCAGTACAATAACATGAGACAAATTCGACATGATGTTTTTTTTTAAGCTTGTAGCTAAAGATTATTTCATTGTGTGTTTGATGTGGTACTCACAACAAACATTAAAATTCATTCATATTTATTTACACCTATGATTATTTCAATGCGAATATTGCGTATCGTACATTCTTCAAGTGCATTACATTCTTCGTGCTTCCTTTTTGTCTATTTCGTTTTTATCGTCTACTCACTTTGATTTATGGAGCGAGCATATATATTTTTTTTTTAATCATAGTTCATAGAATAATGTAATGTGCACCTAACAATTTACTCATCTGTAAATTCTGTTTTTTTTTTTCGTTTTACATTTTGTTCCAGGAATTTTCAACACTTACAAAGGAACTAACGCAAGCCAGAGAAACACTACTGGAACGTGATGAGGAGATAGCTGAACTGAAAGCCGAACGAAATAATACACGGGTAAGGGATTTCAAAACATAGCAAAAGATATAGTGCACACATGTGCCTCAACCCGCTTTTATTTGAATGGATTTCACAGCAAAAGAAAAAGACGAAGAGAGTGAAGTAAAACAACTATCGCACCCGAGTCAACTCGACTCGATTATAGACAATCTCAATTGAGATTTATAACGGCAAGTGCAAAATATGGATCATCGAACACCGATGCAATGCACCAAGTGCCATTTTTGAAATCGTTTGAACGCATATAAATCAGACGAAACAGTCGACGATGTAGTTGATAATTCCGGCCACCATTAAATAAAACATACGTATTTCTTATAATGTCATTCGATTCAGTTTCTTTTTTTTATTTATTAACACAGCTAATACTCAGTCTTATCTAATACCAATCGAAAATACACGCTTAAACATATGGTGCAAATACATGAATAAAAATAAAAAAACAATTGTACAATGTACAATGTGCAATGTACAATGTGCAATGTACAATGAAATATATTTCTTCTATAATAATAAATAACTAAATGACGGAATCAGAGCACTGTCTAGAATATGGGATGAGAATGATGGAATCACTTGTTTTCTTTTCAATGTTTTTTCAGTGTGTCGCCGATGCGATCTGAAATGTCAGACGTTGCGTTGGCGGCTTTGTATGTCAACTCTTTGCCAAATTCAATTGTTTTCAATGCAAAATCTTTTGCTTGATGCCGAACTTTTCGCAGCAAAGATGTGGATTTGGTGGATTTATCACGTTTGTTTTCAATATTGGCACTGATCTCCGGATCCAAGTCATCCGGTCTTGCAATCACTATCGATGCGCCCACTGACATCGCAACTAACAGCGCCGACATCTTCATTTTTGCGGTTCACTTTTTGTATTTGTTTTTTTTTTCTCACTTGTATTCCACTTGGGTGTCTGCATTCAATTATTCACTTCGTTAAATTAAGCCTGGTTGCGATCCAATTTGATTTCGTATTCCCTTTGAGAACTGATTAGCTTGCCTCCGTGGAGATTTCGTATCCTTTTTAATTTGATTTTTTTGCTCGATGTGTACACAACTGTAATTTCATTTGAAATGATTTGTTGTGCGCCCCTTTTATACGTTTGCATGTTCATTTTTTGCTGATAGAATGATTCTTGTTATTCATGTGAAAGGGTCGTGACATCATTTTGAGTCAGCTGATAAACAAAAAAAAAACGAGCAACAACCAACACACATCCAATCAGTTGAACGGCAATAATCGCTTATGACAGCGATTCCGTATTTATACTGTGCTCGGTGCTACAGTATCAGAGCAATGGAAATTTTCGCGCTTAATTTCGAAGACAAATTCGATTACATGCTTGTTCTCACGTTCGATCCAGTGGAAAAGAACGTCATTGTCACTTCAATGACCAAAATATGGCATTTGCTCGCAAAAATGATGATGTCATTTGCAATATGATGAGGTTTCATGTGCTCCGATCTCTGATTCAACCGAATTCAACGCACAATATGCTCCCAATTGACATAATTAACGCGAAATTTATTTAAATTATTATTTGGTATTTTCTCAATTTGTAAACAGCTACTATTGGAGCATTTAGAATGTTTGGTGTCGCGACATGAACGATCGTTGCGTATGACTGTGGTGAAACGGCAAGCGGCTGCCCAAAGCGGTGTTTCCAGTGAAGTTGAAGTATTGAAGGCGCTTAAAAGTCTATTCGAACATCACAAAGCTTTGGATGAGAAGGTAATTATGGCACAAAGGCAACATTCATACGATAACAAAAACGTCGTGACATTTTTGTTTTTGTCTCATGTTTTGAATTGGTTGATTTAATTAAAGCAATCAATGTTCTAAATAAAGTCAATTTAAAGCACGTGATAGCTGTTGAATCTATCGCGAATTCCCACAGCACAACGACGAAATGGAATGCTCGCGAAAACGAAAGTGAGCTCATGTCATGTTCAATGCTGGTTGTTTTTGTTGAACAATCAAAAAATGAGAACAAAAATAAAAATGCTTTAACAGTTTTCTTTTTAATACATGTTCCGGGTGAAATAAAAGTCATGAATGAAGTAATTACTTTGTTTACGGCTGATGATATGATTTTTTTAAAATGGTATTTTCACTTGACTACGAATAGGTACGGGAACGATTACGAGTATCGCTGGAGAAAAATTCAACGCTCGAAGAGGAGCTAACTTCAACCAAAGATGAGGTAAGTGCTCTGTTGCGCCATTCGAAATTGTATGACAGCGAAAGAGATTTCGGTGAGCACGACAATTTACAATAAATTTGCACTAATATTGCTCTATTCCGTGCTACATTTTTATTGTTTTATGTGCAATTTTACTGTAACTTGTTGTGTATCATTTACAATGTGTGAGAATACGATTCGCTACCGCTGCTGTTACCATGACCGTTACTTTTACTAACATTGTCGTCTTTTTTCTTCTTCAATATCATTTAACAGTTGCAACAATATAAGTCGGGAGCAATTCAAATATCAGGCCAAAGCGATGGCTCGAAGGAGAATCACGATGGCGAAAAGGTGAGAACTAAAAGAACAACTACACAATTTATCGTCACGTAAAACTATTTAATGTTATACATTTTCCGTGTTTGTTGAAAAATAAAACCCATGAAATTCCGTAATATGCCGCACTAATTACCACCTGGTTCAAATTCATTCTGATTTTATTCATCTGCAATAAAATTACAACGCGACACGCGGAAGTGTTTTTTTTTTTTAATCATAAATGTTAATTTGACGATGAATGTTCTGTAAATGTTATCACGCTTTCTTTGTGTTTGCTTTTGAATAGGGTATTGGACAAACAGTCAATGGCGATATTGATACTGTTGATTATTCTGCCAAAACACATGAACTACAAACAATAATCGAGAAACAGGTAAACTACTATCAATTTTCCACAATTTCAATAGATTTTTTATCGATTTCCATTTTCTCTGTACACGATCCGAATAGACTGCCGAACTGTCACAATGGCAACGCCGTGTATCCGATTTGAATAATAAAATCAGTGAACTCGAAGAGAATTTGTCGAAGGTTCAAAAGGAATTCGCCAAAGCACAAGATACGTGTTCGAAACTGCAGCGTGATTTACGTGAAAATGTTGCACAAAAGGAAGATCAAGAGGAGCGTATCGCAACATTGGAGAAACGCTATTTGCATGCACAACGTGAATCAACATCGTTGCATGATTTAAATGAAAAACTTGAACAGGAACTGCGGCACAAAGAGGCACAATTGAAATTACAAGACGAAAAAATTGCAGCAATCCAAGAGAAACTCGAACTAACCGAACAAAAATTGGCCCAATTTTCCAAGTTACCCGAAATGGAAGAGCAATTGAAAGCCCGTATGGAGGCTCTCAATCAGGTAGGATCACAGGTAAGTGCAGTGTCAAAACAAAAGATGGTTGGACCAACCACCCAAAATTTACATTTTCATACCGGTTTTGGTGTCATGTGTTTTGTACTCTAGTCATCTGTTTTTTTTTTCTCGTCTTTATTTCGATACGAACTGTCGCACTTTTGGGTGTGTACAAAAAAATGTACTCAAGTAAAATATCGAAGCACTGGCTCGAATCGAACAAATTGATTGTCGTCTTTTCTCACTCATTATGGTTTTTGAGCACTTCTAATCAAACTTTTATTTGATATTTTTGTGCTGAAAATAGTAGAACCAATTTTTTTTCTTATACTTTTCCACACATTCTTTTAAAAATATTATATTTCTTTAAAAGAAAGACTCTGAAAATTTGGTTCGGAGGTCTTGAGATTTGCTTATAGTCTTGTTTTTACTTAGAGAGCAATGATTAGTGTTGTTATGACTAAATATATGCATAAATTATATAACATGTCATGCGCGCAATGATTATTAATTTATTTTTGGAATGCGAAACTCACAAGGATGATTAAATTTAAAATATTAACTTGGATAATTACATATATAGAATTTATAATTCTGATAAATGAGGTAATGTTCTTTAGCAACAGATTTCGATATGGTTTTGTTTAATTGGGTTTTAATAAGCAATTCCAAGTGATTTTTGACGCCGCTAAAAATCATCTGTTGTTATTCAACAGCTTAAGAATCTGTCTAAAGATAGCAGCAAGCGCCAGTCATGTGAATTTCAATCAAAAAGTATGCAAAAATACAATTCCACCGTGATTTCCTGCGGGTCATCTTGAGTCATCTCGACTCATGCGTAAACTTTCATAGTTCATTAATAAAAACACCGAAATTAGTATTGCAATCACTATACAATTCAAACAAATATTTACATGATGCAGCACTTACACGCAAATGATGGTGAAAGAGGCGGACTATGAAACGATAACACGAAACTACTGCGGGAAAATGTTTTTGCATCATAGAAATCTACTGCGTATCAATGAATTGCTTGAACGTGAATTCAATATGATTGATGTTATTTACCTCAAACAGTACAGTAGATTAGTTTTTTTTTTAATTTGAAAAAAAACCAATCTTCTAGAAAAACCGTTGTCATCAGCAATGAAATTGAAAAGATTGAATCAGAGGGGGCCCCACTGGCGGCTGATGTAATTGACATTTACTATTGCTCCCGCAGTTTGGGGTCACGTTCAATACACTCTCTTATCTGATGCGATTGGTTCTATTTGTACAAAACTAAAACACCAAACCACACATTCAATAAACACTCGATTTACAAACAAAATTCCAGATTTTTTTTTCTCGTTGAAACACAACTACAGACATCTTTATTATGACACATGCACTGATTATCTGATTTACAGTTTAATTTCATTCCCCCCGTTGATACATACATTCTGTTAAACATGCTTTTTTAATCATTCAAAAAAACAAACAAGCGGCTTTTTTTCCATTAAAATCACAACAACATTTAACATTTTAACATTGTAACATTTAAAAAAAACCAACCCATCCATAATAATAACAATAAAAAAAATTGTTCAAAATTTATATATCATGTTAACAGAATCCATCCACATCCAAACCGAAAATGGTAACTGCTAAATTAACTTTATTTTCATTTTCGAGCATTTTTCATGTTTCGCATCAAGTTTTTGTGTATGTTACAGCTCTTAATGAATGTTTTTGATTTGGAATTTACCATAATACATCATGCCGACCAAATTTTTGTTCACTACTTCAATGCAATTTCACCACAAAAATTGTATCCCAACAACATTTTTCTGTTATGATGTTTTTCCATAGAATATTTTTCTGCTATCTATTTATAGAATTTTTTCGTATTATTAATTTGTGTTTGATTGAAACTCAAGTATTTTTTGTTTTGTTTTGTTTGGAATGTTTCTCTGTGTCTCGTCTCTTGTGTCTCATTTTGTTTGGAATGCCAATGTGACTAATGAATTGTTGAACCATTTCATTTGAAATTTCAAAACATCCATCAAACCTTGAACCCATTTACAGGCACAAGAACGTCATGGTTCGGCTGAAGATCGAATCCGTGGGCTTGAAGCTGGTTTGGAGGAAAAGAATACCGAAGTAATGCGCTTGAATCAACGTCTTAAAATGAATGAAGAGCATAATGCACGTTTGTCATCGACCGTTGATAAATTGCTATCCGAATCGAATGACCGATTGCAGGTCCATTTGAAAGAGCGCATGCATGCGCTGGACGAAAAGAATATTCTACAACAAGAGCTGGAAAAAGCTCGAAAAATGGCCGAAGAATTGCATCATGATAAGGGTGAAATAGTCAAAGAACTGTCAAAAACACGTTTGGAAACGGAAAACTTCAAACGGCAACTCCTACAACAGGAAATTGCTTTCAATATTCAACAAACCGAAGCGCTCACACGCAGCCTTTCACCAAGCAATGTCACAACGGTCGAACAAAATAATTTCACACGCAGCACATCGTCACATACGAATTTCGATTCGTTGCGACGCAACAAACGGCTTGAAGAAGAGCAAGCGTATGCACGTAGCTTAGCTGAACAGGTAATTTTTAAATGCTAGTCTTAAAGTCCCCAGTGTGTGTATGCGCGAAATCCTAATGACCCTTTGTACACCGTTTTTTTATTTTTTTGTTACTCATTTTAATCTTAGGAATGGGCTAAAATGCCACCAGCTCACGTTTTGGCAAACGTTCAACAAGGTTTCGATGTTCCAACCGACGGCGATGATGCCGAAAGTATGTTCAGCACAGCTGAAATAATGTCACCAACGGGACACACCGATGCACAAACGCTAGCCATGATGTTACAAGAGCAATTGGATGCCATAAATAATGAAATACGATTAATACAGGAAGAAAAACAGTCAACAGAGGCTCGTGCTGAAGAATTGGAGTCACGCGTTGGTAGTTTAGAGCACATGAATCTATTGGCGCGTGGCCGTTCAATGGATCGCCAAAGTCCGCCGCTCAGCGGACGCAGCACACCAAATAGTCCAAACCGTGATTATTTACACAAGTATCATACGGTACGTTTGAATATTCTCACTCACTCTCTTTCACACAGACATTTTTAAAAAATTGAAAAAAAAACACACACACACAACTTATGACATACACAAAACACCGAAGAAGAAACAAGGAAACGTTTGGTCATCTCTTTGCAATTGTGTTCTCGGTGTATTTTCGTTTTGATATTATTCTTCACGGTGTATATTTTATACACAAGGTTTTTCGGTGTTCTATACAAATTTGTAGCTGTTTCACTCTTTATTTGGATATAATTTTGATTTATCTTGTATTTAATGGATTTTTCTTTTGGAATTTCACTGTGATACATTTTTCTGTTTTCAATCATTCCAAGTTCGGTATATTTGATAGTTGTTGTTGTTTCAGTTTTCGTTTTTTTCTTTGTTTGTTCTTTTTTTCAAATTGTATTTGTACACGACAATTTGTTCACTCTATTTTCAACTGCAACCAAATCTATTATTGTTCTTTCTCTCTTACATTGGTATTTACATGCAAATTTTGACTTGTTTTGTGATAAACAAACTCTGCACACTCACACACATTACGAAAATTGGATGTTGTACATTTGCAAATTGGTAACATTTCCGTTGTGTCACAATACAACAATTGTGTGTGTGCCATTTGGGGAGAACAACTTTACAACTTGGCAAAAACCCGACAATCGATTGAATTAAATGACAAATGTTTAAAACCAATACATTAAACAAACCAACAACACACAACCACACTGAAAATACAATGCACGGTCGGCATTTTAGGCACCGGCATCTATGTCGCCAGCTCATCTTCATCAATACGTTTCTTCGATTAGCCCAGGACAATTATCTGAATCACTTCCATCGAGCCAGGTGAACACTTGAACATGTCTTCTATCCAAACACACAAACACACACACAAAAACCAACCAACAATGCAATAAACGAAAATCCAATTTAATTTCAATTGAAATACAACAACAAAAGCTACACACACAAAAAACACACAACACACTTTAAAGTTTGAACCAAGCACACAACAAACAACTACACACAAACAAACACACACTCATACACTCCGCCACCGAATGTTTCCTTCAATGCACATGTATCCACAACAATTGTGTCTATTCCCTTTACTATATTTTCGTACGTTATTTCAGTTTTTGTCGATTCCGTTAACTTTGATTGTTGATTTTATATTTTCCGTCGTTTGTTTCAGGGCAATTTCTTAAATGGACAATTTTCTTTTGGATTATAAACGAATTTCTCCGTTTCTGTTTGCATGTTTGTTTATGGGATTTCCTTTTTTTCTTATTATCTATCTCTGTGTTTGATTTTTCTCTTTCGACATATTTTGTATAAAAAGAATAAACTTATTGTGATGTTTGATTGAAAAATCCATACATTCCATTGGGTTTGATCTATATCAATGACATGAATACTAATATCGAATCGTATTTGTACATACCATGCTGTTTTTATGGGTGCAACCAATGTGAATATCAAGTTCATATTCAACAAAATAGCCAAAACAAAAACAAAATCAATACCATACAAACACAAGCACTCTCTCTCACACACACACACACACACACACACACACAAACAACTTACACTACATTGCATTAGAATCACATTCACCTTTCTATACACTGACAAACGAACACAAAATTCGCACCTAGAATATTATGATGGTTCATTGTACATAAGCTCTCACACAATCTATTTTTTCTATTTAAGTTTTTCTACATTCTTTTTATAGCGATAGCAAAAGGCAAAGGCAAATGCCATTTTTATATAATGCTTAATACATGTTTTATATTTGATTCGAAATCCATAGCTTAATCTTCCGGCACTATCGGCGGATGTATCGCGCGACGAAATCCATGGAATGTCATCAACTGGAGGCGATTCGAGTTCAGGCGGCGCTGCCTCACCGCTTACAGCTCGATCGATGCGATTGGAACGTGTTGCTCAAGCATTAGCTCATAGTCAAGAGGAGTTAAGACGGTATGATAATCTAAATAATTTTCTCATGTTAAGCCTTAATATTTCAAGAGTTTTTCTGCCATTTGAGATGCCAATGGCTTGCTTTGATCGCTTCTATATGATAAACAAAAATTCGTTCAAACTCCAAGAAATTGTTTTAAAACTGCTTTTCTAATTTAACACCTGGGAATATTGTCTTTTTCTTTTCTTACGTTGAAAATTGCAAAGAAATTTTATTAATTTCACGCAAAGTTTGTCTTTTTAAACTAAACTCATCTTATGATCAAAAACTCACTCAATTTACAACAAAAATGTTTAATTTTATTTTGTTATGCGTACGGCTGCCTGATGCGTGCTTGATGCAATATTCAAACAAATAAACAAAATATCACAAACAAATACTACTTGCTAACACACAATTTTACCACTTGACACAGACGCTCAATGGGATTACCGCCAGCGCAAGGACATAATAATTTAAGGTTAACTAACAACGCCAATTTGTATCAAAATCACAATTTTAGGTTAGACACAAAACAATTTAAAACTATTAATACACGTTACAAACCTCATATGACCATACCCAAAGTATCCAAATTTCGTACCGACTCAAATTCACTGTTTTCATCTGTCAAACGTATGCCGACCAGTTCAATGCCAATTCCCATTTTAAAATCATCTCGACATCAACAGTTCCGTAGTCGTAGAAATGTCGGACAGCATGTTCAATTTAAACCCATTCAAAATACATTCTCCCAAAGACAATCACTGTTCTCATATCCTGAGCACAGAATTTTACCCACTTCCCTTGACAACTATCAACATTCTTATCCCAAAAAAGTTCGATTGAATGTACCACCATTGAATCTGTTACCGATGAATGAACGCCGTAGTAGTCGGCGCCGGTCTCGCAATCACAACATTGTTTCCAATATGCCTCTTATAAATGTAAACTCATCAGTTGTCATGGTAAATCATTCACCGTTTGGTTTACGAGATCCAAGATTCGGCATATTTCATCATTGTTCCCAATCGATTTCTTACTATTGAATAGAATATACAATCCACTTGTTAGAGTCTTTAAATCAAGAGATAACGCTCTACTTGAGCTCTGAAACGTCTACATACAAGCATACACATTACACATAACACAATACACCACATAAATACATTGGAACACATTATTTTTAACCACTTTTACCATTTTTGCATGTTTTGCATGATTTGATAAATTGTTTTTTTTTTGTCGATAGCATTTAATCATTACTATCTCATTTTATACGTCAACTGCGGGTTTTGTATATCACATTTTTTTTCAGAAATAAACTTGTGTTAGTCAAAAATATTCGTTTCATATTTTCAATTTTATTTCATATAAAAACCTTACCCGTTAAACAGCTAGACTTATCGTTTTATTTCATTATTATTAATTTTTAAAGTCAACCAACTTGTACAAGAATTTTCTTTTACATTTAAATAAATCAATTTAATTGAATGTCTCCACCGTTATCATATTTTCATCCATTTTTTATGACCATCAGATGACATGTAGGGCTAGATTCTAGTCGAATTTCCTTACAAAATAAGAAAAAAAAACTCAAATAATTGTCATTACATATGCTTTGCATGCTTAATTTGTGCATATCAACCGTCAATCCAAGCCTGCTTGTTCACATTATTATTTTCTCTTTTTCTTGGTATTTTATTCCCCCTGCGAATTCACCCGTGCAAAATGCTACCCATTTTGCTTTGATCCGTCCGCCGTTTGCAAACACACACACACTCACACACGCAATACAGAGTGGGAAGTTCAAATTTTGGGCCATCACCGCTTAGTTCGCGTCACGGAAGTCAAGAGTCATTAAGACACCTCAATACCATGGGTTCGATGAGCATGTTACAAACGCCAACCTCTAGTGTTCGTGATTCAGTTTCGGCAGCACAAAAGAAGAAGAGTATTAAGTCTAGTTTGGGCCGTTTCTTCAGCAAAAAGGAAAAGGTGAAGTTGATTTTATTTGATTAAAAAAAAAAAAACCAATCGAATTTATATGTAATTTTCGGTGTATTTGTACCAATTTTAGGTAAAGGGAGTAAAGGATTCAATGCCAGATGGTTCAGCTAGTATGATGTCAATGAGTGGATTGTCGTTGATAAGCGATATAGATTCTAATTATGATACGCTTAGCATGTCGGGCGGTGCAGCTAGTCGCGTCAGCAGCAAATCCGTTGATTATGGTCGCCAGAAGAAAAAAGAGCATGATTATCGACATGATTTACTTGGTGAAGCAATGAAAGCCGGCACACCATTTGCTCTGTGGAATGGACCAACAATTGTTGCATGGCTTGAGCTCTGGGTTGGAATGCCAGCTTGGTATGTGGCCGCATGCCGTGCAAATGTCAAATCTGGAGCGATCATGAGTGCTCTCAGCGATACCGAAATCCAACGTGAAATTGGAATTAGCAATCCGCTACATCGATTGAAACTTCGATTAGCTATTCAAGAAATGGTTTCCCTCACATCACCATCGGCTCCACAAACAACACGCACAACACTTGCATTCGGTAAGCATCTGATGCAATGCAACGCAACGTACACTATCTCATTATTTTGATGGTGGAAAACTGTTAATTTTCGAATTCTTTTCTGTTTTTCAGGCGATATGAATCATGAATGGATCGGTAATTACTGGTTACCAACCATTGGCTTACCACAATATCGAACAACATTTATGGAATGTTTAGTCGACGCAAGAATGTTAGACCATTTAACAAAGAAGGATTTACGTGGCCAGTTGAAAATGGTCGACAGCTTCCATAAAACTAGTTTGCAATACGGTATTTCGTGCCTGAAACGCCTAAACTATGACCGGAATGCTTTGGAGGAGAGACGAAAAGGATGCGAAAATATAATCGCCGACGTCCTTGTGTGGAGTAACGAGCGAATCATTCGATGGATCTCAAGCATCGGACTGAAGGTTGTTACATGAACGCATGCAAATTGATGATGCGATTTTAATCAGATTTGTTTGTTTATTTGTTTTTGTTTGCACAGGAATATGGAAACAATCTATTGGAATCAGGTGTACATGGTGCGCTTATAGCGCTCGACGAGAGTTTCGACGCAAATGCTATGGCCTTAGCATTACAAATACCAACACAAAACATTCAAGTAAGCTATCGTTTGCAAAGTTGCCATAAGAATAGATCAAACGTCATTCGAACTGCGGTTGCGGGCTGCAGTGAAAATGAATTTTAAAAATGAAAATTAATTGTCTGTTTTTTTCTCCTGATCCAGATCCGACAGACACTAGAAATAGAATTTGCAAATCTGCTGAAAATCGGAACTGAACGACGACCGGAAGCAGAGCAATTGAATAAATCCTGATCAAACGCAAGCCTAAGCACCTTAAGCGATGAATAAATCCACTGCTTGCGTGCCCACAATAAATGGGCACGTGGTGCTCAGGCTCGAACGAAGAATATGAAAAGACACACACACAAAAATCAATGTTTTGTATACAATTTTATAATGTACGTTTATGTATGATTTAGAATTTTCATTAATTTTTGTTCTTGAGTAACAAAATGACGCGAACAATTTGACAAGCAAGTGAAAATGAGTTCTAATTGAAAAGCTTTTCTTTTTCTTTTGAATGTTTCACAAAATTAAATTATTCGTACTTTAACATTTCATCCAGAATCTTTCCTTTGAGAAAAAAAAAACAAAACAAAACAACAAAAACTAGATGTATTACAAACGGAAATAAGTACAACTAAGTCATAAAACAATAAACTGTTCACAAGGCATTCATTCTACAACATATTAAAGACAAGTTTTATTTATTTCGAAAACTTTGAATTTTCGTTAAATTTATTCGAGAGATAAGATATTAACCGTGTTCGCCGTCATTGTATATAAATGTAAAGTTAATATTTTCTCATTTCGATTGATTTTCAATGGTTTCTTTATGTTCTGCCGTTACGGTGATATTGAATCACGCTTTTGGTTTTCGCATATAAATGAAAATACCCCAGAAATGTCATGAATGTAGTTAGAAATGAAAGTAATATAACAATTTTGATGAATTTAGAATGGAATATTCCTGTCACTCAACATACATTTAATTTTCTCGACTATTCTATTCGCCCAATTATGGTGATGGATGTGTATGAATAACCTGATTTGTTTTCACAAGCCTAGAAATGCTTTTTCAGTACCACAAATGAAATTTAATATCAAAGTAAAGCGAGTGCTATCAGGTATCAGTAAATATTTTAAATATATTTGAAATGTTTTCTATACAACCAACTAGTGCTTGGCTGTGATGCTCCTCATGTTTTACGTTTTTTTTTTGTTTTGTTTTCGTATGTATCGAGAAAGTGTATCTAATCAGAAAACTTAGCATATATTAGTTGAAAAATCAACCTATGAAAATCCACAATAACAAATGAAATGAAAACAAAAATCTAATCTATAATATAAAAACTACCACGTAGAAGGGAAAAACTAAATAGTAGATATGTGTGCATAAACCAATAACAAAAAAATTATGTCTATTTATTGAAAACATGAATCAAGCATTTTGCATAACAATGGCATTTAGTTATTGTATTTTCTCGAATTTCGACACTCTGTTCATTCTCATAAAAGATGAAACTGAATAAAAAGAAAAATCCAAACGCATCAAACTCATTTCATTTTAGTGCCTCCCGTATACGACTCATATCTATAAACTTCAATATGTGAAGTTTTGCTTTAATCTAAATAGTTAAGAAGACACATTGTCTTCAGTTGAAATGAACCATTTTGACCATACACATCTTCAGACCGATTGAAATAATTGCTCCATTTTCTAGAGTCATCAAAATGAATGTTGCAACCATATTCCAAACAGTCTTCAATCTAGTCAACAACAACAAAAATAGAGACAATTTTCTTTTCCATTCATTGAATGAGCCGACAAACCCGACGCACTCAAACAAACAACCATTTCATTTTCAAGTAAAACATACCAACTTCGATTTTCACAAACGGAATAAGAATTTAACAGAGAGAGAGAGATAGAAAGAGAATGAGAATTTGTGGTGATGGTGACCATTGACAATGAATGCTATAATCGCAATAAATCTAAAATGAAATTCATAGTAAAAAATTAGTATTTAGTGGAAAACATGTCTAAAATAGGGAACATTCATACAACAACCATTTCAATCCCATTCAGCATTTGCAGAACATTCACTTTTTTTTCGTTCATATCAAAGCCATACGTTAAGATTTACTAGTTTATGTATATAATTGATGAAATTTAAATGAATCGGGCATACGATGTTACAATGCCATTATAAATCAATAAATGGGAATAGTGTTCGATTGACAGTTTAATGAAATGCTTCCAGAAACAAACAAAAATCCCAAAATAAAAACATTAAACAATTTTATTAACAAACTCAGTGAATCAAATCAAATAAACCAAAAAAAAACTGTCACAAAATTTCGATCAAATGAAATGAGAAATGTGTTTATTTGCATCAAATCCTTTTCCTTTGTAGGATTTTCAATGAAATCAAATCCAATAAATAAATTAAAATCAATCACGCAAATCACTTTGATCATTCATAAATCATATCAATGTATGTGACCTAAAATGAAACCAATCATCAAATCATTCATCCAATCAAATTTAGTTTATTTACATAATTATCCTATATTTGTTGCTATTTCAATATGGAAACTAAAGTATATTACAAATCAACTGATTCATAGAAAAACAAATGTAACACAAATTTATCATAGGTGATTATTTATAGAAATGGTTCACCCGAATTGTGGATAGTGAGAATATAAACATTTTCATTATCAAATTGGTGAAACAAATTCGATATAAAAAAAAAATTACATGCAATGTATTTATTAAAAGAAAAAAAAATAGTCAAAATTATTTATAATGAAGAAATTGGTGGAAGCAAAATCAATCGAATCAGTGCTGAATGCAATATGCGAGCGATACAGACATTTGAACGTTTCATTTGGATTTTAAGTCTTTTAAAAAGCGCAGCACAAAAGGTTAAAATGGATGATTGCATGAAGCATTGCTTCGTTTTTGATTTGAATGCATAACAAATAACCAAAAACAAATAACAAAAATATGTACATAATATATCCTTGAGGTCTGCAGATTGCAGAAAATTGAAGGTGTGAATTGCGAGTTCATAGCAAAAATCAGATAAATAATTAACATTGAGGACAGATAGTATGTGCAAATGTCGATTAATATATTGTCAAACAAAGTACCACAGCAACAAAATATAGCATTTGTATTGCTAGACCTTTATGTAACAATAATAAACAAAAGAAAGTATCGAAATGTGTATCTTATTTGTTTGGACATTTAACGAATTGAACAACATCATTCAGAAGCTCTTGTATAGATAAATCACCTTCAGACAAATAAAGCTATTGATTTGCCTCGACCGTGTCTGATAATTGCTCGTGTGTGAATCTCGATATGGAAAGTGAAAATCGAAACTTCATCGTTGCATTTTGATCAACCGGGTAATACTTGTATGAACAACAACAGCGATCAATATACGTTACGCAAATAGTGTTTTATTTATGAGGAATTACCATTCATTGGCTGTAGCGGAATTGCACCTGAATCTGTCATTTCAATTTGTTTTCCTGCAATAAAACACCAAAAAATAGACGGCACTTGGAATTGATGGCTGTAATGTTGCCGCAATCAGCACAATCGAAAGCAGACAAAATATGGCTGCTGAAAAGAGAAATGTTATTCAACACAAGTTTCTATCTTTTCTTTTTTGAAAAATCTAAAAATTGGATAATTACCGATTGCTTCCAGGATAGCACGAACATTCTGCAGATGATTGCTTCGAATAATGATGCTGGCGAGGAAGTTATGCCGAGAATTTCAAGAGGGGTAAAAACTTGGTCTCAAGAAAAAAAAGTCCTAAAAAAGGTCCTCAGCTCAGAAAAACTGAAAAGGGGTTTTTGGTTCCACTCGAATCAAAAGTGATGACCAAAACCCTAGCAAATTCTCGTGGAATTCTCGACGAAATCGGATATCGATTGAATAGAAGACGAAAACCGGGAATCACTGCGTACGCTATAAGCGTGAACTGACTGAACTGACTTTTCAGTAAAGAGCTGAGAGTCAGTTTTTTTCCATACACAGTTTTTTACTAACCGTAATTGATTTCCTTATGAACGACATTTTTGAAAGTTAATCGCCAACATTACACCAAAATGAACTACCGTATATAAGATTATCTAAATTTATCTAGATACTTTTCAATATTTAGATAATTATCTCATCTTTATCTAGATAACGACAAAATCAAGGAGGAGGAACACTGTTCTTTTCACGCAAAGTTTGTCTTTTATTCTAACTAATCTTATGATCAAAAACTCACTCAACTTAAAATACAAAATGTTTAATTGGATCACAAAATCTATTAGTTTGATATCAATATCTTATTTTATACATTTTAAGTGCAAATGACCATATATAGGCTAAATATGTCTTTTCTTTAAATCAGTGTTAGTGACAAATTTTGGTTCGAATTAGTCCCCAAAAATGTAAATATGTCTTGTTCAAAACTTCGTACTAAATCAAGACGTTGGTGTTAAATGGTGTTTTTGGTGCCAAACCGTTAAACACGTGTATATTTGTTGTTGTAGCTAACGGTAAACTTTAGGCGACAACATGCCGAATAACGTGACGCATAAATGCAGATGAAATTAATAATTGTTATTGTCTTCATCCAGGCTTAAAACCTGGCACAGATCTTGGGTTTTGAACAATTCAATGATAATTTTCAGTTCGGGAGTTTTGAAAACTTAACGAGGTTTCAAAGTTCAGACTGCAAAATATAATATAACTCCCGAACTAAAAATTATCATTGAATTTTTCCAAAACTAAAATCTGTGCCAGGTTTCAAGCCTGAATGCAGTTTCAAATTTTTTAATAAATTTATGTCAGAACATATGAAAAATATACTCGACTCATTCAGCATTCACTTTTGAATAAAGAAAATTCGAATTATCACTCACAAAATTCGGTGATAATTTTATACCTAGCCAATAGCGTGGTTGGTTCAAATCAGTCCAAATTATAGTTTTTTCAGGTTTTGGTGTTACATTTATTCTCGTTCTAAGAGTAATCTCGAAAAATTGGTACATATTTGCACTAGAACGAAATTCGGAAGTGGCAAAGTGACAAATTTAACACCAATATCGGTGCTAATTCCGTCCATCATATTTACGTTTGGACAAGTTCGAACCAAATTGTTTAAGAAAATCATGAATCGGTACTATTTGAAGGGATAGTGTTAAATAAAAAGGTTCCAGTGTTGGGATAGTACGAATTCGGATTTAACACGTACTAAAATTAAAGACATATTTAGCCTCATAAAGAACACATTAAGGATACAATCTACAGGTGTCAGTGCCACTCAAAAAGAACATGGGCTGTAAGTAGGTATGCCGTTACCAATAAAACATTACCAATCATCACAGGGAAGCCGATTCTATCGAGAAAAAACAATAGAGTGCGTGGAGCAAACATTAATTAATTAATTGCTTAAGTTATAGAGAATTACTTGAGTTATGTGGAGAATTTTCTTTTGATATAGATATTCAAACGTTGGTTCTTTTTGGATTTTTTTTTATCTATTACAAAAATCGATACCACATTTCTATGTATCATGATTTCCAAAATAAAGAATTTAAACAGTTTAACGGAAACTCACCTAAAATAATCTGAAGATGTAATTTTATAGCCCATTTTCTCTGCAACTCCGGCACATAAGATGTTTGACGATGCTCCATATAAGTTTCCATTTGCCCCCAAAGTGGGACCGAAAGCCAATGCAAACACGATCGGTTTTATTGGTAGATTGAGATTTTTATTTCGAGCAAATGAATCCAAAACTTTAACCATCATTGCTGTGACTGGCGTTGAATCGACTACCGAAGACGATAAGGCTGAAAACTACAACAAAAATGCATTAAAAACCTTGAAGGTGAAAAAAGGTTATATGAAATAATGAAATACCCATAAAATGATAATGATGGCAATCGTCAGTCGGAGTCGTTCATCAGCTAACAAAATCAAATATTCTGTTTGTTGTCCAATCCACTTGATCAATCCAAGCCTGGCCAAGCATTCCATCGTGATAAACATAGCGCCAAAGAATATCAACGTCACCCATTCGACTTGTTCCATAATTGAATCCAACTGGCAACTAAAATTAAAATGAAAATTGATTTTTCGAACTCGAAAAAATTAGTGTGATTATTTAAAATACTCTGTTATGACAAGCAATAACATGACGCCCAAGAATGCACACCATCCGAGTGAAAGTCTTTGTACGGTTGGGATAGTCTCAACAAAGAATAGCAAAATAATAAACACCAAAATGGTGGCGGCCTTTCGGAACAGTCGTTTATTCGTTATCGGATGCTGTAATTGGAAGGGAAACACAATTAAAACTTTGTAAATTTCAAGTATCACCGAAAATTTCGTATATATTTAATAACCGAATTTTTCAATTGCTCCAAGGAAGCTGGAAACGTCTTTTTGTTAAAGTGTCGATGAATTAATCCTTTCTTTTCGTCTGTTTTCTGAATTTTTTCAAGTGATTCGATCTTTTTCTTTAATATAATTTTCACGTGCTTCATCTCTTCACATTTATCGTTTGATTCAATGTCATCGATGCATTTTTGCCACATCATAAGCTCATCACTTTCGTCTGAATTTAGTTTTACTGCTTTATGTATGTCCGAACATTGAATGCGCAAGTGGATATTTGTTTGAATAAGGACAAGAATGACCCCAACGCTCATGTGCATGGCAAAGTTTAAAAACGTGACATCATGTTCCGTGACGTATGTGTTCTCAGTTATCAATAAGTTAGGGGGGTGGCCACAAATTGTGGCCAGCCCGCCAAGATTGATATGGAGGATAATAAAGGGCAGTACTGGTGATGGATCTAAATTCAAACATTCAAACAGTTTAATAACAACGGGCGTCATCAGGAGTATCGTCGTTACATTGTCAATAAACATTGAAATTATAGCACTGATCAGACACAATGTGTTAATGAGCGACCAAATTCGACCCCGACAAATCTAAAGAAGATTAAACACAAACCGAAATTAATTTATTTGAATTTGTTTTTGCAACCACTTTAACGTGGGTTAAGAATCATGATAAGAATTTTCAGTGTTTGAACAAGTCATTTAAAATCTATCTAGATAATTTTGGAATAATATATAAACATGTGAAATAAATTAAGTCGATATCTTATAATCATTGCGCGGTATTATTTGGATATTAATTCGTGACTTTTCGATCAGTCACAGTAAACAATTGTTATTTTCAACTTTTGCAATCAATCCAATATTATGCCAAGAATGAATGTACTATATACACCACACAGTACAGTACACTCGTTTTCAAATGAAAAGGTATTTTTGACATTTCTAAAGCTGATGAATATGAACGGAATGTTTTTTTGTGTGAAAATAACTTGGTGTTTTCTTATTCACATGTGAACATGTAAAAAACAGCAATTAAAAATATAACTCTATTCATCTTCACGATAATGCTGAATGTTTTTGTGAATGCAGAACACAAAAACCTCCTGACTTTTACATATGACTTTATTCATTCTTTCGCTGCGTATGTAACGACAACATTATTGTCATCGGCAAGCGACACGCACAAATGCAGTATTGTTCGAGAATTGCAATGATGAAACGATGTCGCTCATCAGTGACAACATTCAGCATGCTTTGAAACATTGTTGTCACTAATGAACTGGAGAAACTTCGCTGTATGCGTTCACAAATATCGGTTCTCAAATTGTAAAAAGTATAAATTCACTTGAAAACGAGTATACATTTTATATTTGTAATTGAGAATTATTTGGCTTTAGAATTTAAGCACAAACATTATATTTGTGAATTTTGTTGACAATTGACAAGTTGATTTTATTTAAAATAGAATACACGTGTTCATGTTTTTCGAGTTAGGTAAATGCACGTAGATTTGCGTCGAAAATGAACATCGCATTCGATTCTCCAAAGAACTTATGGATTTCCGAAATGAATCATATATTTCACACGAGAATCAAATGACGACACTCACCGCTTTTGATAAATGATAACATAAATAAGTAACTTTTTTCACAAGTCTGTATTGATTTGGTGTGTATTAATGATGTATTTGATGTTTAGGCTCCTGATGTTCAAGTCTTTAGACTGTTTCAAGGCATTTTAAACCACTTTTGATTGATTCCACCAAATGAATGAATGATTGACGCATTTCGCGACTATCGCTATCATTGTACGAATCTGCTTTGAAACGCATTCCACTAGTATCTGGTGTAATGGTTCTTCATAAATGCGAGCTCATAATCATAACTACTCAATAGAAAAAAGTAGTCAATTTTTTTTCCCTCCAGAGGTCTAAAATCAACACTTTGTCCTTCTGGAGGACAAAATGCATGATTTTTGTCTCCATGGAAGAATAAACACAATATTTGACATTTGGATACAGACGTTGATATAAAAAAATTGAATTTCATCCTTCAAAGAGACGAAATTCATGTATTTGATCTCTCAAAGGGACAAAGTAACGATTTTCGACCTCTGGAGAAAAAAAAAATGACCACATTTTTTTATTGAGTAATTTTTGAAACGGGCCATATATTCAAACAGCAATAGAGCACAGAAGTTTCGATTACTTATGGGCAATAATAATTTTATGATTAAACGCATTAATAATAATGAAATTGTAAAATATTATGTTTTCAAAATACTTTTGCAGTGTTACCAAATAACACTTCAAGATGTTAATTTTCTTTCATTGTTGTGATATCAGAATTTGTCAACTCCGATCTTACTTATTAATTGGAAGCAAACATCTTGTGAATTCAAATAATCTATTTTTGGATTTGGAATGAAATTTGTGAATTAATTCACAATTGAATCATACATTTACTTTTATTTGCCACATTTAATCATATTTCTTGTGTGGTAACATGTCACCTTCATCGTCATTGGACTTTTTGTGTACATTCACCAAAAGTAATTGTGTATAATATATTTTACATACAAAAATAAAAACGAAATCAAAACAGATAATAATGAGGTTCAAATACCTTGTTTGTATCAAATGTTTCTATAGATAGTTAATAAATGATATCTTGATTAAACACTGAAAATACTATTTGAATTTGTTTACTTGAAAAGCGTATAGGGCAAAATGTTCGAAAAATCCAGTGTCTGAAAGGATTGCGACGAGAACCATCATAGAAAGAATTAGCAAGAGTGTTTCACAATCAACCCATGTTACAACATCGCTCATTGAGGGTCGATCATGTAGAGCAGCCAATAGTCCAAGCGATGAAAATGTGGTAAAAACTGCAGCCACTGTTCGATGAACAATCTAAAACAATGCTCGTTTTTTACACAAACGATTCAAATAAATCTGTAGATTGCAAGGAATTTTACCTCCGCATTAAGTAAAACATTAAAGAAGATTAAAATCACCACCGCCGAAATCACACCAACTTCAGGATCTACCGGATTCGAATCAACAAATAATTTAAATGCAATTGGAGTTTCTATATTCGTTGACATCCTCAGTGTGAGGTTCAATGCATTTGACGACACCTCTGGCCGAAAATCAATTTCAATGGTGTTCATTTCTTCACTCCATTCGTCGTACTCGAGCACCTTTGTCACAATATTTTTCATACTATTTTTATTGTAAATAATCAAAATTACATGTTGCTGTGTCATCTTCGAATATTCACGAAATGGACCAATTAAACTAACAGTCATTCTCGATCCGTAATCCTTATACGACACATTCAATGCTGAAATATAATATATATTTCAGAAATATCACGCAAACTTGTAATCTTAAAAATTCATTTCACATTTATTGTCGTACGTACATTTTTCATGATTTGATTCGATCATAATATTGTGCTCAATTAGAATTTTTTCTCTCACTGTTAGAAGATACCATGCAGAAATAAACCATATCACAAAGAACACACCATATTTCCATCGTTTGGGTGGTCGCTTTTCTTTAGTGACTTCCTCAAAATGTGGATCATCAGAATTTTTGTTTAGAAACTCTTCTTCTGCATTAAATTCTCTCATATCGATGGCGAGCATTTTATCTTCAAACAAAAGATCATGATAATATTCAAATCGGCATTTGCAATTTTCAAGTCGATTGATTTTAAATTACCAGAAACACATTGATCATAACATTTAAGCTGATTTCGAAACGATGCAAAACATGGATCATTTCGAACAATTTGTGGAAATGTTGCCCACAAATTAATTACATTTTTCGTTGCTAAATTCGAATTTGATAAATCACTTAACACCACAATTTCACTGTTTTCCATACTTTTGAAATACACCTTTCGGAATAAAGTGATAATGTTTATTTCCAAAAATGATTTTGAAAACGATGTTGATTCAAGTGCTTTCAATTTGATGCGTTCAACGTCTTTGACTTCTGTTATACTTCTGAGCTATTTGAATTGCCAATTTGGACTGTGACGTTTTTAATACGCAGATTAATGAAACGCGAGTTTTTTTTTTGCTCACATGACTGAATAATCACCACAAAACGCCAAAGATATTGATAAACTCTAGGGCAATCTGGATGATTTATTTTTTATTTACATTCTTTAGCATGGTGGTTTGTTCTAAAGTTTTCTAGTTTCAGCTTCGTTGCATGTATTCAATTAAATTAATTTTTCCCCCTCTGAAATTTTATCAATAAGCCATTCGTCTTGAACTATTTACATTTAATCATTTTTTTTTTTGTGGTGTCTTGTAATTATTACATAAACATTTAAACGTGCAAATATTTCAGCTGAGTTCAATGATAATATAATCAACAGCGAAAAACAAACATTGTTCTGATTACTCAGTCATTGTAGGAAATCCTTAAATTGTTTACAATGTTATTGCTCTGATAATCCAATGAAAATTGTCTATGAATAAATTCGTGTGTAATTTGACAAGAATTTCTAAGCGATTATGAAGTAGAGTTTCTTCTTAGTTTTTTTCATCTCATTTTTTCATGTACCTCATATGACAAAAAAAATTTCCCAAAAATGATAAATATAATAAGATTAGATATAACTTCTAAAATAGTGTTTTCGATAAAAAATGGAAAGATGAAGAAATAAAAAAAAAGAATCGCCCGGAAAGGGACTTGAACCCTTGACCCTTGGATTAAAAGTCCAATGCTCTACCGACTGAGCTATCCGGGCTATGAGTATTCTATGAACGAATCCACTTTTCAACTATTAACGCAGTTAGCTTGCGCACGTACGCACGTCCACACGTAGACATAAGATGAAGTGAGCACATGTATTTCGTGTTTTTTTTTTGTATTTCACAATAATTCAATACCTTTTGTCATTCAAACAATCATTATTAATTATTGTTCATAAATCGTACATCATTTTTACTTAAAATGTATTATTATCGCCTTTGTTATGCTGCAATACTCATATATTGATGACAGCGTTGACATTATTGTAAGAAGGAGAATTTCATTTGAGATATTTTGTCACGTTTTGTTTTCAGCAGTATGTTAAAGATCATTCAACCTATCACGAGAAAATGTTAAAATTGAATACACCAATTTCATCAATTGCTTTAAAGATGTTTCTCTGAAATCAGTTCAAAATACTTGAATTGAATGAAATGTTCGCTTCATTTCACAATAATATAAGTTTGTTTGATAATGACGTCAATTTTTAGGATTTGATGTTAAAATAGTAAATATTCAAGGTCAGCTACTGTTTACATCAACGATAACCATTGTATTTTCGATTTATATTAAAAAAAAAAACTCTATGTGAATTTCGTCATCGAAATTGATTGTGTTTTATAGAAAAAAAAATAAAAGTAGTAGCTCTAGTCGAAATGTATACTTGCCCACACATTTGATGGCCTCAAAGTCATCAGTATTCCGATGAAGAAACATCTAATATTTCTTATTTTCGTTGATCTCCTGAGAGTGTAAACTGCAAATAATTTCCATAGATATGATAAACAAAATGTATAGATTCCTTTATTGAAAAAAATAAAAACACATGAAACTCGCATCGTTGCATTAGTCTATTCACATTTATTTTTGCTTTTTTTCCTCTGTTTTTCGTAAATTTTAACTTTTCATTAAAACTAATTTTATTAAAAAGTTCTGTGTGTTACACTCATAATGTGGCTGTAAATAATGAAATGCGTTGACCGTTTAAAGTTTAATGTTTGAACAATTATATAAATACGAAAATAATAGATAAATATAAAGAAAATCTGTTGTTTGTTGTTGTTTTTTTCTCATTTAAATGAAGACCATTGTTCACTATATGGTGGAAAATTTGATGTATGGATTGGAATAATCAGATTATGAGCTCTCCGTTCCTTCAATTCATTTGACATTTATGATAAAAAAATAAGGTGAAACACAATCCGAACTCGCAGTACAAAGGGACATTTGTACAAAAGATACTCTTGAAAAAACTCTTCTTAAATTCTAATTCACTTAATTCGTTTTTGTTGTTGTTTGTTTTGTTAATTTTTCTTTGCTTTGTTCTTCCTTTTTATTCGCGCCATGTACAAAATGCAGATCCGTTTTGTTTTTTTTTTTTTTCATTTAACTTTTGTGGTTTTTATATCTCCAATCATGGAAAACAGAGCATAATTGATTCAATTAGGCAACATAGCTATACTCGTCGCTGCCGGTTGATGTTCGTTCAATGTACTGCTTATCAATTAGTGATTCGATGCATTTTTTGATCATTGAAATGGTTGGAGCAAAAGTGACTTTTGACTGTGATAGAATCTATTTAGCCGAAAATTAAATTGATGTATTTGATTAGATATGAAAGAGATGGAACTTTAATTCTATGAAAGCAACAAATACCTCTTGGATGAGCGCGTTATGCTTGAGTATTTTACGTGATTTCATAATCCTCACGATGGCTGCTTGTAGGTAAAGTTTGCGATCCTCATCGACGGCACTCATGGTGTGTTCAACCTCTTGTGGTGTTTCACGTTGCAATGCAGCCGTAATTTTGAATTTCGTGCGCTTATTCGAGTAATCCAAATTGAGTTTTATTTCAGTGGTGCCTTCAAGCTGCTCAGAGCTTGCCAATAACAATTTTGACTCGATTAAACTTTGCATGTGCTTCTGAAAAGTGTCGGCATTCAACTCAAGTGTATCCTAATGAATAATTTATCAATAGATTAGATTCATGACATTTAACATTATTGCAATTGAATATTGTTTCATCGGGCAATTGATTCCGCTTAGACTTACTTGTATATCTTTGCAAGTCATAACATCAACATTTTCAAATAATAACAAAATGGCCATTTGATACGTTTGCATCGTAATAATATAGGGCTTCTTCAAATAGGACAGTTTCAGTTCACCCTGGCACAAATAGTGTAACCATGTTAGCTTACGTCCGTTGAAATTTTCATGATAAAAACTTTCAAACATTCGAATCGCCTTCTCAAACTCTTGTGGTATAGCAAATGGGATTGTGACCTGTGTCGGTCCCAGTGGCCATGCACCAGCTTGAAGCACTTTAATTGATAAATTTATTCCTGTTTTGATGACCAATAAAAATCAATATAAAAAACCATTAGGTACATTTTCGGATCAAAACATTTCAATTTATCAATTCATACCTAATTCGACATTTTTGTCTTTCAAGTGTGCGTTAAATTTGTTATTTAAATCCGTAGATACCGATATATCTGTGAACATTCTGTGTAGTTTATTGGTAAATTCATAGCCACACGCTTGCTGAAAATACGAGTGCAAAACAGTTTTAATGATAAGTTCTGTAATTTGCAACGCAAAGATCCAGTTCAAGTGTACTCACTTTTAACCTGTTGATCATGGCCTCTTCGGTATCCATACTTTGAGATTGTTCGTGAATTAGACGTTTGGCCAACATACGGCTATAGAATTTCTGATAAACATCTTTGTCTTCGATGTACTTAAAAATGGTGATGCTGCTGGTGAGTTTCGAATCAATTTCATTTTCGGTTGTTTTTGATTTTTTCAATAGGCTATCACAGTATTTGGCCACCAGTTCAGCGCTACGACATTGCTGTTTATCGTTGATGCGCTTATTGATGACACTGGCACAGGCACGATCTAATGCACTCAAAAATAATGGATCATTTTTGAATAACTCGGCTATCATTTGCTCATACTTGTGATGCACCTTGAGCATATTTTCAACAAATTGAATGTGAATCTGTTCGGTGAGACAAAAAAAAACCAATCGGTCAAAAAAAATTGGTCAAATTATTATTTGCTTATCAGACAAATTGTGAAAAAGATCAGAACGTTGCTTACCGTTTCGCCTTTCAGCGTTGAAATGGTTTCGATTCCTTCGTTTTTGATGTGATCCAAAAAGGCTTGGATCAATGTTTTCAGGCCATCCGGAATAGGCTTGAGCAAAACATACATATTGTGCAAATCGACACGTTTCTCTTGTGACACCATTTCTTTGCAGTCTGAGTGTAAAAATTCCAAGTGATCGGTAATCATTCGAAGTTCACACTCTTGTCGCAGTTTTGGTATTGTGCTGTAATCGTATTAAATTCATGAGATGTAAGACATTTTCAGTAATTACACTCTAGCTACCGCTATAGTTTGAGCTATACACAGGTCATATGAACTCACAACGCTGTCAAAATATTTTACCAAACACATTGAATGACGTTTCCATTAACGCTAAAATGTACCATAGCTCTTCTATTTGGATCAGACTTACTAATAAAAATATGAATGTATATAATGATATCATTCACTTTTCAAAATATTTGTGCTTAAATTCTAACGCTCGAAGCAGTGGTATATTTTACATCGCAAAGAATTGGCATTCTCTGTGTGACTTTTGACTATTAATGGAATTGTTTGCCTTCACTCTAACCAGAGTTCGTATGTGCTAACCTATAGCTGTAGCTTGAATGTAATCACTGGCAATGATTGGCAATTGGATTAAAATGTGATCACCGAACTCACCTGCCATGAAAGAATTTATGTGCTCGACGATTTTCATCTTCCAATCGTTTAAGTACCTCTTCCATATATTCACTAACCGTGCAACGTTGCAACAGCTTGGACGCTTCGCTCTTATAGTATTCACCACTGGCAGCAAGCATTGGCGTTTCGAATAGCTCTTGATATAAGTTCAAATTGCCTTTCTTCTTGTAATTTTGCACTTGAACAAAACTCTGTATGATTCCATAAATCACTTGTGCGCTATTTGAACCAAAATCGCTGCCAATTCGATCCGCATAAATGGCATCAAGAATTTGTTTAACAATCTCCTCGCCCAACGATTTTATCATACATCCTCGCCAAATATCCAAACCCAATTCACCAATTTCCATCAGATCTTGATTTTCACTACCGGTTTGACCGTAATTGAATTCCACTTCGGCCGTATGTTTGTTACGTTTGATATGCTGCTGATTCAAATACAAGTATAAAAAGTTAAGATATTCGACGCCTTGGCTGTATTCGATCCAAGCGGCATAATAACGCTGCAGCAGCGTATCATTGACCATGTTACAGTCATTTGCACTGTCATTCTCTGGCGGCGCCACTTTGTTAACTAGAAGATTATGAACGTGTGTTTCGAGAAATTGCTTTGTTTCGTTATACAATCGATCGGCCAATGGCTCTGGAAAAGCAACGCACAGTGAATACACATCCCTGTCAATCGAATAAAATATCAACGGTTGATATTGAAAAATGAATTATGCACAAGAGAAAATTACTGCTTAGCTCTTAGTATACGTACAGAAAACGATCATTCCAAATGGTTTTGTTTACGTTGCCCATTGTAATGACATCTTTGACAGTCTCCTTTAGATCCAGCCATGTTTCCTCAAAATTAACGCGTTTTGGTTTTAAAGACATTTCGCGTCACCACTAGCACTAACACGTTTAGCAGTTTTTGTTATCGAAAATATTGATTCTCAAGCGAATCCGGTTTTAAATGACTTGAAGATGACAATTGCAATATCTAAACGTGAGAAAAAAAAACGGTTATTCATTAGATTGTATATCGATGATGAATTTACGCTGATCAACGAAAGGTGATTGTTATTATTCTGAATGACAAACACCCACACCAGTTTTATTTTGCATGTTTTGTTTTCGCTTTCGTCACATAAATAATGGAACCAAACATTTTATTCTATTTTTAGGTTTTTTTCACACTGCGTACGGGAACACAGTCGCGATTTGCCGACAAATACAACGTAATAGGGGGAAATCTTTAGTGTTGCACTTGCATATGATTCAGCTTGTGATATCCGGTTAAAGTGAATAATTTGCAACGTAGTATTTTGTGTTTAAAGTCAGCATTTCAGAGCATCTCAGAGATTAGCAAATAGACGCCATACAATTGTGTTTAGTCAATTTCAATGCCAACCTGCCCATAGTGGGAATTTTTCAAAGTGTTCATTTTTTTTTCATTTCAACAAAGAAAATCATTGAACACATAGATATATCGACATTGTGAATGCTTTATGATGAATTCGATTCCGTAATGCATTCACAAATTCGAAAAACTTTCATATTCATTTTCAGGTTTAACAGGCCAAATTTTGACAATTTCTTTACACACAATTCCAATTACAACCAAAAAGAAAAAAAAATTATGTAAAAAAATACATACACACGCACACATCAAATAGGAAGAAAACCCAAAATCAATGCAAAAATTGACGAAATCATTGCGTGTCCACAAAAACAAAACACTGCGAAAATATGGAAAATCAGCAAAAAATCAGTTAAATTAATATAGTTCAACAATAGTTGGTCGATTCAATTACCATTCGAATTTTCACGGTCTTTTCAATCACATATATAAAAATATGCAATTCTTTTCACACGATCACAGAATAGGTGATTGTTCAACTAAAAACACATGAAATGTCACTGTCAAGCGGACATAGAAATCACAAATCCAACAATTCAATGGGTCTTGAGTGCTGCGCTCTCAACGATATTCCACTTGGAAAGTCAAGCTTTAGCTTAAGTACGGCCATCGCAGCTAAAGTACTCACAACATTTTAACAAATTATTGATATAAAATGTAAATGTTTTAGTTGAATTAAAAATTCGAAAAAAAGTCAGTAAAATGGAAATGAACGTGGTCATTATTTTTTTTTTTGCAACATTTTGTCATAAATAATATTTTGCATTATGGATTCGCGCCAAAAATAATTGCGCGTATTCAACGGGTGTATTTTTGAACTCTAACATTGTGTGCGATGTTAACGTATGCGATTGACAGAAACGCAATGGAAAAAGGTATTTTCTGCTGTTGCGTGAACAAGTGTCATTCGTTTGTCAATTCTTTGTTACTCCATGCGATGTACACACTTAATCCAATGGAACGCACACAAGCACAAATATCATATGTGAATTATATGGTGTCTATCGTTGGCCTTAGCTAAAGACGTAAACCATCGACTAACGAAGAAAAAAAAAATCGTACAATGAAGAAGGTTTAGTGGTTCACACACAATTAACACACAACGACTCTCTATCTGCTGTCTCTCGACACACGAAAAAGAGAGCTGTAAAACGAAAATATGTTTACTCGTTTGCGATAAAAACTAACTTTACACAAAATGTACTTGGGTTAAAATGTTATCGCTGCTGCCAAAAGTTGAGTCTGTATTTTATTTCAACTTATCTCTAAGTGGTTTCGTATTAGTTTAGACACACAATTTTAAAAAACCACCACGATCTCAAGCGACGAACAAAATATGGCAGGCATTTACGGACTTTCACGCGAAGCAGTTCGTGTAAAAGTAAAAGTAAGTTCTACGTTCCAATAAAATTTTTTTTGCATTTTATTTTTGTGTGCAAATCAAATAACAAACAGTAGATAGTATATGAGACACTGAGACCTATTCAACACAAAGATTTTGATTCACTGTTTACGCATATCGATTTTCTTAGTCACTTTCTTATTAAATTTCTTCTTTCTTTCTTTCTTTCTTTTTCTGTGTTTTGAATCCGTAGAAATGCGAAGGGAGCCTTCCTCCAGAATGGCGAAAATTTAGTGTCGATCCACAAATTACTTCACTCGAGGTGTTGTACAGTATTCTGGCAAAAGCATTTGATTTAAAATCTGATTTTAGTATAAGCTATAAGACAGTTGATCCAAACGGTCAAGAGGTTCAATTGCCTGTTTTATCCGACTGGGACTTGGATGCCGCCTTCCTCAGGTACGCCGTTCATAATATAAATGTATTTATGTTTAATTTGGATGGTTTTTAATACATAAATTTACTTTTTTACAGAGCTCACAATCATTCCATATCGAATAACACAGACCCATGCTTAAGTTTAACGGTGGACATTAAACCATTTTCCGAAGCATCTGATTGGGATGCATCAAATGCAACCAGTAAAGAAGTTACACCGTTGCAGCAATCAATTGAAGTTGGTCAAAAGTATGTTCAGAATATGCAAACTCGTTTGCCTGGGTTTTTTATGAATCACATGGGGAAAACATTTTCGATTGTAACACGAGCCCTGAATTTTGTCGAAGATCAAACCATTTTACAGCCGATACGACAACCGCTTTCAGATGCGGAATTTCGTTCATTTCTCGACTCAGTGGGACAAATTGTGCAGGCAAAAAATTTACGCAAAGTGATTTATAACGGTGGAATTGATCCCGGTCTACGGAGAGTTGTTTGGAAGCATATTTTAAATGTCTATCCGGATGGAATGACTGGCTTACAGCGCATGGATTACATGAAACAAAAGGCAGCTGAATATTATCGTTTGCGTGACGTTTGGCGAACGGCAGTTCAACAAGGACCAGTTACGGGTGAATTGGCCTATGTAACGAGCATGGTGCGCAAAGATGTGCTTAGAACCGATCGATTGCATCCATTTTACGCTGGTGATGATGATAACAAAAATATAGCATCACTTTTCAATATACTCACCACGTACGCACTCAATCATCCAGCCGTGAGTTACTGTCAAGGCATGTCTGATATTGCATCACCACTTCTTGGTGCGTATAACATTTTTCACAATCATAACAATTTTTTAATCGGTTAACTGTAATCGTTTTTCTTTTGGGTCTGCTTTATTTGTAGTGACCATGTGTGATGAAGCTCAAGCGTACATTTGCTTTTGTGCAATTATGAAGCGATTGAGCACAAATTTTATGCTCGATGGAATTGCAATGACACAGAAATTCACTCATCTTTCGGAAGCTTTACAATTTTATGATCCAGAATTTTTCGAGTATTTAAAATTGCAGCAAGCCGACGATTTGCTGTTTTGCTATCGTTGGCTGTTATTGGAAATGAAACGAGAATTTGCATTCGAAGATTCGTTACGAATGCTTGAAGTGCTATGGAGCAGTTTGCCTTCGGAACCACCAATCGGAGAGCTCAGTTTATTTGAAAGAGAATTCGTACCGCCGTCAATCGCACAGCCGTCACCCAAAACCACGACATCCGATAATGTTGTGATGCGAAAACGTGAGACTGCTTATACAAATCTGTGCGCTCTAAGACGTCAAAGCTCCTCTCAATCACTATTGCCCACATCACCAAGCACACTGACTTCGACCGATTCAAATCTCACAGCTAAAACCTTAGATACTACTAAACGATTCAATCAAAGCTTAGATGAAAACATTACTAGGGCTCAAGTGGGTGGTAATTCACGCAATATTTCGAAAAGTTATCAAAGCCTAGATGAATCGAAACTTCGGCATCATAAAACAGTGACGCAATCTCTTGATATGGCTGATAAGTCACAAGTTAACAATTTAGAAGTGAAAAATAATGAGAAAAATCAACAAAATCAGGTGTCGCAAGGATCACCCAATAACAATGACCACGTGGATTCGGTACCACAACCGAATCCACAAACAAAACTAGAAAAAGATGAATCAACAGCGAATAACAATATATTGCCACCTTCAGATAATAATTCAACCGAAGGTTCGGCCCATTTCAAAGGACTGAAGGATCGCATTGCGGCTGGCAAAAAAGAAATTCTCGCCTCATTAGATAAAATCGAGAAATTCCCATTCGATAATTTAGCTAAAACAAGCATGGACTCTGAAGAAAGTGATCCGTTGACTCCGAAAGGTGGTAAGATTGTGAAAAATTTCAATGAGTTTCTAAATTTTGCGTCAAAAGGCGCTAAACTAACATTGAACCGTTCGGCCAGTGTGAATTCAAATGATTCACGAAAAAAGAGAGCATCAATGCGAATGACCAAATCAACGCATCAAAATTTGAATTCGAATAAAGGATCGGAGGAAGAAAATTCGAGCCGATCGGATGTTGAACCGAATGTTGAAAGTGGCATTGATAAAAAAACACTTCAATTACAATTGAAAGATAAAAAGCAATGCAGTTTTGATGGCAGCAGCCCAGACGATTCCGAATACTTTCCAATGACAACTTCCATAACACGTGAACTTCGTTTAGAGCTAGACAATCTGAATCGGCAAGTGTTTGGAAATAGTTTCTCACCAAAAATCAACGCAAATGGTTTTGATTTGCCCGAATGTAATTCACCAGAAAGTGCCGGTTCACATTTAAGCAATAATCGATCACCAGCTAATTTTTCATCCGAAATCTCTTACAAGAAATTTAATCAAAATTCCGAAGACGATACGCACTTAGATAAAATTTATAATATGCCTAATGATAAGAATGCCATTGAAAAAGATGGCAACAAACATGGATTGATTGGCGGAGATTTAGAGATTACGAAAAGGGCTAGCACATCGAGTATAAATGCGGATGTGTTTATTTGGGAAAATCCACTACATCAATTATCACCAACGACAAATCAAGAGCCAAGCACATCGATCAATTCACAATTTCAGGTGGACAGTAAAAATCCATTTCACACAAAAGACTTTCTGCAAACACTCACACCAGATGAACAGAACGATCTTGAATACGACGGTGAGATTATTGATGAAGTCACTGGAAAGAAATCAATTACGCCAATTCGATTGGTACGTAAAAAAGATGATGAAAGCGGCAAGGCACGCAGTGGCAGCTCGTCAAAGAGAAATTCCAATATTTTTCGAAATGATTCCGAAACGGACAGCGAAAATAGTGAGAAAGCAATGAATGACCTCATGAAAACGTCGATGTTTAGCGAAACAAATCCATTTCTAATGGATATCGCTGCATCACGTGAAACTGAAAATTCAGTTCAAACCATTGTTGGCCCAAGCTCAATTGATAATCAAGATGTTTTCATTGACGAAGAAGCATCTGAGGCTGAAACTGAAATGACAAATGTTGTGTTGGAAACAGTAAAAACCTCACTACCACCACCAAATGAGTTTGGCGGCGGCAATCCATTTTTAATGTTCCTGTGCCTGTCGCTACTGTTGCAACATCGTAATTTTGTGATGAAAAATAATATGGACTACAATGAAATGGCAATGCACTTTGATAAAATGGTACGAAAGCATAATGTGGTAAGAGTTTTAAATCAAGCGCGTCGAATGTATGCCGATTACTTGAAATCACAATCTCTACAACGTACGGCTACATCTCTAATTTCGAGCACCAACAACAAAACAGACACAAGCCGACAGCAAATTTAACCGTGATACTAAATCGAATAGCATCTATTCGAAATACAAGCAAATAGAATTTCAAATTTCAAATCTTGATAGAGTCTAGCATTTAAGTTTCACATTCAAATTATTTATTCAATGTTAGTTATGGTACAATATTTTGTTTCCCTCTTTGTAAACTCTTATGATCCGATGTTATGATGATATTCCATAACTCCACAAACAAATTCGATTTTTGATTTACAGGTGAGGTGCGGTGGGGTTTTAAAAAGAAAAGTTATTCCCGATTTTGAAAATTACATAAATAAATCTTTGGTTGAGAATTCTATCAAATGTTTTGGTACTTTTTTAAACATACACTTAGATCGAGGATGTGCATCAAGAGACCAATAATGTCAAAGCACTTTTCCCAATAACCATTAAGAATTCCTTGAAATCCAGTTTTTTATTCCTGCTACTCATAACGTATTTTATTAAATGTAACAAAGTGTACAAGAAATTATCGATTTCGTGTGGAATGGTCGTATATTGCACACATTCACATTCGCATTCACACATGCACATGCGCTTTATGAAGGAACTGTCATTGCTGTACAGCTGCTTTTTCATAAAAATACAAACAAATTGTGTGTACACTCTATCCCAAAGCGGTTTTTTCCTTACTTTCAAAATATTAAAATGACCCATTACGAAGAGATGATTTTTGATGTCGAACATTTGGCTGGCGAGTAAGAGCTCTTTTTTAGGAAATAAAACCAGGTATTAATTTTCGCGCCAAAAAAATTTGCTACAAATATTTTATTTTTGTGGTTATTTTTGTGGCTATTGGCAAATTAATTGGAAAATTTGGAAAATAAAAAAAATCCTACACAAAGATGTGGATAAGATTGATGAAGTTAGCAATATGTTCAAATTAACCGAGTAAAAATTCAAAAATAATTCTTAGAAAATGATTTTAAACCAATGTACGGTTGTGTATTTTCTCTATTAACAACAAAAACATTGAACCAATATCCGACAAGGGAAAAAACGATTGAGCTCAAAATTCATTGTATCGCTGAAAAGCAGACAAAACAAAACAAAACAAAATGTAATAACAAAGTTGCAACAGCATACAATCAACGATGACAGTTCGTCTAACGTGTTTCATGCTTGTAATGTGTATGTTTTCGAACCGGGCGCAAAATTGTAGTACGAGAGTGGCGCTTGACAACACTTATTTCTCGGTTCGCACTGTTCTTTTTGAATTTGACAACACTTTTTCTCAGTTTTGACGGAAGGAGAAAAGCTTCTATATGCTCTCCGCACATAACATACGGTATGGTCTTTTCGCTACACACAACACCGTGTGTGTATATACTATATGTATATATACTGTACTACTAGCTCCAGCTACGTGAGTGTTCTCTTCTTTGTACGACGTTTTTTTTTCTTTCGTTTCGTTTTTGCACTTCTGCTCAAAGAAAATATTACAGTGGAATTAGAGTGATTTCAAATATTTGGCTGAGAAGCAGATTTCGTGTGCACAATCATCCAAACACTTCTACATGAGTAAATAAATTTCTATTTTTTTTACCATAAAATTGAAAAAAAAAATCATTCCCGTTTTGTAGTGTCCCGTAGTTAAAAAGAAAAACAGCTTGTGTCAAAGTAATTTAGAATATAAACAAAAAAATGGCTGAGCATCGATATTGACAATGTAGTGAAAGAGACAGCAGCCAACATATTATATCCTCATATGCACATTTTTTAACTAACCGACGAAATTTTCTTTCTTCTATTTTTATTCAAATTTCGTTTCCATTTGTAATTTTTTTTTTGTCGTTTGTTTTTTTGTTTGTTTATTTATTTTTTTGAGGTTATTTTATTGGTTTTCTTGCATTAACTGAGCACATTCGAAATATTGGTGTGAACGTGAAAAAAGTGTTTACAACGTGTTTGCTGAAAATAGTCGCGGTGAGGCATTGGACAATTGGCAAATCCAAACGACAACCAATGGACACATTCACATCGGTAAAAGTACAAATGTCCGAACATTTATCACCATTGAAAATTCATGACGATGATGAGCAGCAAATATTTGAAGTGGACGAAAATCAAGAAAACAATGGATTAAAGCGACAACGTCTCAGCGATCAATGTGTTCAAATGACGAAAATTCGTAACAAGACCGCACAACAGCCATGTGCTGTTGCTGTATGTGAGCACACCGTACGCTGTATATCGTCATCCGATTCACCTACAAATCAAACGAATGGCACGGCAATTCAATTGAAGGGCACGCAAATTACTAGTTCAAACGATACAATCCAATCGAATGGGTTTCATCATCATGAAAATAACCGAGAAAATGCCATAACAACACCATCCGACGATTGTAACATTTTAACGAATTTATGCGATGGCCAAAATGATGGCTATTTTGATTCAATGGTTTCGAGCGATTTAAGTGATGCTGACATACAATTGGTCAAAGAAAAAGAATTAGACAAATGCACAAACAACACACTTGCGAACGGCAACGATCCGAGCTGCGAACGTTTTATCGGCAGGGGTCATCGTCGTACACGTGCTCGGAGCTCTGACTCCGTCCAAATCGAAGGAGAATTTTATCAAGCACGGAAACAACAATTGCGTCTTCAATCACAGAACGAATCTAATGTAAGTTTTGAATTAATTAACCTAAAAACGAAAGTTGTATTTTTATTGCTGTGCGTACAGAATAAGTGGCTTTGTTTTTGTAGTGCAGGCACTTCATGGCAAAACACATGTGCGCATAGCGCACGCGATCAAGCAATAAATCTGAACAGAAACAAAAACACACACTGATTCGTTTCAATAGGTTCAATAGTTCTTTGTCAATTCTTACGCATAAAAACCAAAGTCAATGAGTTCGATTTTGATACGAATAGCCAATTAATTCTTGCATAATGACAATCGATTTATTTTTAACGTACTCAAACTAATTTTGTCAGTCTACTTATGCATAAAACTGAAACTAAACAAGTAGTAGGCTGTTCATCAATCACTTTTCGGATTGGGTCAATGTAGTTTGTTTTTTTTGTTATGTTCTCAATTAGAAAGTATTCGACAATTGATTAAATATCTGTACATTTACAGCTGTTCACAAACGGCGATGATTTTCAGTCACATTGCGACACAGTGGCGTTCACGACGCACGCTACACCAGCACGTGGAAAGAGTTTATCACCGCCAAAAGTTGGGGCAACCAGAAAGCAACCAATTAATTCAAATATTTATTTGAGTCGAGCAAATCAACGTCATTTAGCCAGGCCTTTTAGTATCATACGTAGGCAAAAATTAATTTCAAAAGCCAAACAAGCTCGTCTTTCACCATTATCACTTAGTCCAACGGCAATGGGAAAAAGTATTGTACGACCTGAACCAACTGCTAAACCAGAGGTTGAGAAACCATGTGAAAAAGAAGACAAAGCCAATTCAAGTGAATCGGAATACAGCAGTTTGGAAGATAATGACGATGTCCAAGGTAAGCGCACCCGTTTGACGGTTTATTCATAATGAATATATTGTTTGATGTTTTATTTAAAAAAAAAAGAAAAGTAAACGATTATAAAAAGACCAATTTACAACTCTTAAAATAGATCCAACGGACAGTGATGAAAATGATTTGAGTGACACGGAAGAAACGAAACTGGATAATAAGGCCATCTATAATTCGTTCAAGGACGGCACTGAATTATATCCAACGCTCGCTGATAGTGTTCAAGGTCAATTTCCAAAATCCAGGGGCCCATTGACGCCAAGCCTTTTTTCATATGTTCCGCCATATATTACGTTTGCATCGCATGATGAAAAGGGTCCACAGATGCCATTAGCAATTAAAAAGGTCCTAAAATGGAAATTGACCACAATTACGCCAATAGTTATTAGAAAAATTCTACTCAACTCAGGTTTTCGTCTTTTGAAACGTAAGTATGCAATACGCTATACCATTAAAAACGATATAGTCCTCAATATAATAAAAAAAAAAAAAATTTCATTGAATTTATCATTTCAGAAACGAATGATTGGATGGGAACGTGGGGTAAGCATATGAAGAGCCCCTGTTTCCGTACGTTGCGACCATACCAGAAAATGAACCATATACCAGGCACATTTCAAATTGGTCGCAAAGATAAAATATGGCGAAATTTGCAATCTCAAATGTTACGTAACGGAAAGCGAGAGTTTAGTTTCATGCCATTGACCTATATTTTACCTCAAGATGTGAAACGTTTGAAGCGTCTATGGACAGCGTTTGATCAGCGCAACACCAAATGGATCATAAAACCACCAGCATCAGCCCGAGGCACGGGAATAAAAGTGGTTAGCCGATGGGCGCAAATACCGAAGAGAAAACCTATGATTGTGCAGAAATATATCGATCGACCGTTATTGATAAATGGAAGTAAATTTGATTTGAGACTGTACGTGTTGGTTACTTCACTGAATCCATTGCGTGCTTACATGCATACAGATGGTTTGGCCCGATTTGCATCGGTTAAGTATTCGAACGATGTTGAAACTCTGAGCGATCGTTACATGCACTTGACCAATTACAGCATAAACAAGCTATCCTCAAACTACACAAAAAATGAGGATGCTGAATCATGTAGTGGCCACAAATGGACGCTGAAAACTCTATGGAAATATTTTTCAACGCAGGGCATAAATACAAATGGGCTGTGGGCGGCGCTTCGAAATTTAGTGTTACGTACAATTTTAAGTGGTGAACATGTGATCAATCAAATGGCCAAAGCAAATGTGGGCAGCCGATACAATACATTTGAATTATTCGGTATTGATGTAATCTTAGATTCAGAGCTAAAACCATGGCTTCTTGAAGTAAATATTTCGCCATCGCTACATTCATCGTCGCCACTCGATTTATTTGTAAAGGGACCACTTGTAACTGCACTTCTGAATACAGTTCGTTTCAATGTACCGCCTCGATTTAACGTTTCGCAGCAGGGTGAGCTGATGGCTGAACTTGGCCTACAAGGACATAATTTATGTTTCGATAGACGATTGCATGTTGTCAATTTATCGAAAGGAGAACGCTTAAAACATAATCAATTTACATGCAAAACGATCACTAGCCGTGAACAATATTTAGATCCAATTTTAGAGAATTTAACACCTGATGATATTCGGTGTTTGATAGCCAGCGAAGATGAATTAGCTCGATGTGCACCATTGGAACGAGTTTGTCCAACACCAAATTCACATCGTTATATTAAATTTACCGAAAAACCACGCTACTATAATCGTTTATTAGACGCATGGGAGCACAGATACTGTAACAAACGCGAAGAAGGCATAGCACTGCTACAAAAATTCTGTGAAACTCGAACACATTTGATAATACCCGTTCCATGCGCAAAATTAAATGCCAGAAAGACACCAGTCGATGGTGAAGTGAAAAATACCGAGCCAAGTTCCGAAAATGAAATCGATGAAGTGTTTGATGCTTCCATTAAAGCTGTTCCACAAAAGCGTACGGAATATGTGGAAGCAGCAACCATTGCAAGCGCAACCAAAATTATAGATGACTGTAAGAGTCCACTTCCAATGCCCGATGATCAGTTAAATGAGACAGCTATTGACCAACATGATATTTTAGTATCATCGATTGCCTGATTTAGCTTAAAATACTCAAATTATAAGTATAAAACAAAGATCGCACATGAAAAACTGTAACATGTTGCAACACAAAAATTACCATTCATTTAAGACTAGCACATGTTTGCGAATTAAAACTGTACAAATGGATAATAAATTTACAAAATAAAAATGAAAAAAAAGAAAACAAAAACAACAAAACTAAAGCAGACATTGGACATTTTTGCTGTCATTTCATTTCTCTCTAAATAGCACTAAATCAAACAAAAACAAAAAATAAGAAACCAACAATAGATCGGTTCAATTGTGAAATATATCGTTTTTATTGTATTATGTCGCCATATTTTCCACATTCAATTCATCTTCGAGACATCTCATTTTTGGAGCCTAGAATCAGCTGTCTGTTTGTAGTTTACAAAATAAAACCTATACCATTAGGGGAGACACACAAAAAAAGTTACACGAGTATATGATAAACAAAAATCCATCATCGTTATCGAATAGTTTTAGAGAAGATCTTATATTGACATAACATTTCTACGATACGAATAAAATATGACGAAAAATGGGGAATTGTTATAAATAATTTGTCAGGAAAAAAAAAATCATTCATTTCCGGTAGTTAGAGTGTTTATTGTCGAAACGAAATGAAAAAAGCAAGAAAATTGTTCTGTTCTATACTTGATCATGAAAATATTACAAATGCATTAAAAAGAATTCCTCATTTCAAATCATCCATTGTAAACGTAATAAAACCGAAATTATACAAATAAAGATTGTTTCAATTGTCTCTGTTAAAATGAATCGAACCTCAAATTATTCCGTGCTCTAAAGATATCAAGCTATTCAAACTAGTGGTTGCGCGCGCGTTTGTCTTCTAGCGCATCTCATACATATGCCTTCAAGATTGATTCGCATCTGCGGTAAGCGCAACGTACGCAACGAATAGCTGGATTTTGTAGCGCAATGATATATTTAGTGCACGGAAAATCAAGTTCTAAAATACAAAATCAGCTTTACTTTTTTTTTTGTTAAAATTTTTATCGCATAATATTTGTTCAAATTCAGTTTCAAATGATTAAAAAAAATGCATGCCGAACATTGATTGATATCTCTGATTGAATGAAGAATCTGGTTTGCTAAATCTTTTGTAAACATGCTATATATAGTTCTATTGTGATCATTTGTTGTTGGATAATTTTTTTTATCTTTCATCTGTTGTATAAAAACAAGTGTCGGTTTAAATAGGTTTATCTTTCAGTTAGTGTGGATGCCGATGCCAATGTTATGCCATTTAATCGTCCAATGTGAACTCAGGCATTTTGAGATATTTGGCGTTGGTTGCCTCATCTTCGGTGTTTACAAGTAGCAATGTGTGTGCCAAACCCATTGTCACCTGAGGAATTTTCATGCCTTCCATGCGGCTCACCTCTTTTGGTGTTGTACTGGATTTTTGTAAATCACCCAAACCCTAAAAATGTCACAAATTACATTTATTCGTCATGCATTCGGTTTGTTTTCGAAGTTTGTTTTTTTTTCAAGCACTTACAAGTTCGCCAAAAGTTGGTGATGCTCCCCAAGCGATCAAAGTATCATCAGCGGAGATTACAACGGATGTGTTGGAGCAGCCAATACTTGTGATATGCCATCCTGATAGATCCTGAACTGGCTTTGGATACATGTTGGCTTCGCCAGTTTTTTTATTTTGGCCAAACAAATAAAGTACTCCGATTTCATTGATTGCCAAACTGTAAGTAGCACCACAAAAGATGCTGCGAACGCCACGTGATGAAGAGTCGAAGAATTTCATCATACGAGGTACCATTTCGTCTTTTTGTTCACTGTGACCTTTTGATTTAAAAGAAACAATTGATAGAGATAGAGATACAAATGTTAATGTTTTGACAAATTGATATAAATATTAAGAGATTCTCACCAAGACGTCCAAAGCCTCCGAATCCCCAACTGTATGCACGTTTCTTCGAGTCGATTGCAACCTAATCGTTCATAAAGAGAATTTGCATTAAATATTCCGCATCAAATTGCAACAAAGTCCAAATTGAGTTTTACCGTGTGATTGTTTCCGCATGCAAAATCAACAATTTGAACGCCATCAATCGGAGTCACATGTCCGTCTTTAGACTTCTCAATATATAAAACAACACGTTTCGGTGACGTTTCAAAATGGAATGACATTTTGTTCGAATTAATGAAATATTTGCCATCGGTGTTGTGACCTTGAAATAGTACAAATGGTTTTTTATAGTTTAATTTTCGATCGATTGGTAATCACAAGGAATCAAGTCCCCAAATTTCAACTCAAAAGACATTTCAATTGTTGTGTTGAAATGTATTCTTACCAAGTTGCCCATATTCTGGTAAACCGAATGTATGAAGGTTTCCCTTGATATCCAGAATGGCTGAGAATTCAGCACCGCAACCGACTTTGATGATTGGCGGACCACGATAATTGATTCGAGTTGGCTTTTGAATTACTTGTGTCGAATTATTGCCAACACCACACTGTCCACTTTTATTATCACCGCAAGCATAAACAACACCTGTGTCGGTTAAAAATAATGAGTGGTTACGGCCGCAAGCTGCCTGAATGACATTTACATGCTCAAGGTCTGGAATCAGTGTTGGTTTCTCATATGTCTTCAATTCAGGTTGACCCAATTGACCAAACTGATTACGACCAAAGCTCAATGCCTTTCGGTCCATGTTGATTAAAATACTGTGTGCCGAACTGCAGCCACTCACAATGGAACGATACTAAGTTAAATCGAATAAATAATAATATATTTTTTTATTACAAATTCTAAGGGGGGGCGAGATCAAATAAAACCAAATCAAATGCAATCGAATAAAATGCTTTGTTGAAATTACCGTTTCATCGGTGAAACGATGGAACACGTAAAGATTGGGACGGATCGTGGTAACTTTACCCTTTGGATCACGTCTACCTGTAAGTTCCCAAGTAACCATACCGGCAACCATAAGTTTGCCCGGTTCACGGTCAAATGTTTTCAACAGTTCTTCCGGCAGTTTCGTATCCTCAGTGCTTTCGATGAGCACCTCAACTTCTTTTTTCGATCCATCTAAATCCTTTCCATTTGCACCGCTACTATCACTGTCCGAATCGAAATCCTCATCAACCTTCTTCTTACGACCCCGTTTACTTGCTGGTGGTTTGGCGTCGGATTTACGTTTGCTTGACATCTGAAATCAAACATATTAAAATGGTTATTGTTGTTGTTTTTGTTGTTGTTGTTGGTGTTGTTTGTGCTCACAATACAAACAATACCTTAAAACACAGCAAAAAGGGAGCGAAAGAGAGAGAGAGAGAGAGAGAAATAAAAACAGTGTTGTAATGCAAGAGAAAATTGTCTGTGGCAGAGTAACAAAAAAGAACACGAGAAAGAGCGACACAGAGAATAAAATGACGAAGAATAGCGCGCAACGTAAACGAAGACGAGTCACATTCGATGAATTCGTTGGTCTCTATTTCGTTCCGTATCGTAGTATGTGTGTGCGTCACTTCTCAAACAGTTGTACTGTTCTCTGGCAGTATAAGTACATGCGAAGAAACGAGACACTCGAACTGATTTTTTTTTCCACTGAATTGGCAACAAATGCAGAGCCATTGTTTTCGTTCGAATTAATTTCTTTTTTCTTAAAAGAGACTTTGGCTTGTATGTTAAGTTTATCCATTGAGATGATCACAAATGCAATTTCAACCCAATTGAAAACAATTTTATGTTACAATGTTACTTAAGTTTGCAAACAAATACCCATAAACAATTTCTCAATTTTTTTTTTTTAATGAATTTTGATGATGACAATTTTGAAAAATTTTTATTTATTGCCGTTGAATTAAGCAAAGCGATAAAATTGTTTGAAGCCAAAGTGAACGAAACACACAATTCAAGATTTATGTCATTTATGAAAAACTTTTTCGAATAGATAAAAAGATTTTATTTTGTTTTTAAACAGTTCAATCAATCTATTTTCCAATTGAAAATACGGTGAACAAATTGTGTTCGCAATTGTGTGGTATTTGTTTGAAACAAGCGAAGCTTGAAATAAAAAACCGTTTTGCTTGGATTTCACTTGGGCTTTTGTGTTGCCTATACATTTTCACCACTCATACACACCGTTCGCATAGTGAGCAAAATTAAATTGGCGTCATAAATTTCATCGACTCGGGTATTTTTGTTTGTGTTTATTTGTTTGCATAACAAATAACATCATTGCAAGCGAAAGTAGACGAATGCTAAGATGCAATACAACCGGATTTATTTGTAAATCGCTACAATTAATAAACAATATTTTTTTTGCTGGCTTACCTTGTTTTATCTCGGTTATTCCTTTTTTTTCGCTCAGCGGTGTATGAACTTCAGCTTGGCACTACACAATAGAAATGATTTTGTGTGTATGGATTTGATGCCAGCCGCTTGCCGTGTTTTGTTGTTTTTTTCGTTTTTCCCTGTATTACCATTGGCACACGCACTAACACACTCATCGTTGAGCGTGCATCGATGAGTTTGTATGCGGTGTTTTAGGCATGTGTGTGCAAAATTCACAGTCAAACAGTTTCATTGACGCTTCTAGTACAATGTTTGGTCGTAACTGCATGTATTTTCGTTAGATGGCGATCAATTCGAAGCCAGCATAATCAAATAGTTTTGATGAAGATTTTATTTTAATGGTAAAATTGATTAAATATGATGAATAGAACAGCATGACACTGATTCACGATTTAGAATCAAGAAAATTAGTTATTTAGTCATTTCATTTTATGCAAAGTGTCTATGCGTTTTCTTTGAAATGATAAAAAGCAACGAGCATTTTTTGAAATGTTGACCAACAAATGAGCACTATTCACATAGGAATATGCGAACATACATCGACGTCTCAGATAACGTCCGCTAAACATGCGACGATCTTTGACGCAAAGATCACCAATCAACATATTGTTATTTACATTAATGCGAAAAGGCAGTAAATCAGTGCCGCAGAAGCGTTTCATTAATTCCGTCGCTGTCAGTTCTCAATCAATCCAATAGTACACAACACGGAACAGCGCATCAAAATAAACCATTAAACAAGCGTGTTTAAAGAATCGACAAGTGTTTTTTTGTTACTCGTGGGTTTGAATTTGGAATATATTTGTCGATTTAATTTGACGAATTAATTTGACGAATGAATTTTTATTCGATTTAATTTGATTTCATTCTACAATCAAGTGCAAAGAGACGAATTAATTTGTGTGAACGAAGACAAAATCACATATACACGTGCTACACAATGCACATGTAGCATCTTTTAATAGTTGTTAGATATTTGATAACGCCGTTTAGAGTCATATTTCCGATAGAAGGAGAACGGCTAGTTTCGTAAATTTACCAAAAAATTGCAGTCGTATGAATAGTTTTAATAGATTTGAAAATATATTTCAATAAAACAATAATACTCCGAGCAAAAAAACTTGACGCAAGTACATCGTCACTACGAATCACGTTGAAAGTATAATTAAAACATCAGGCGTACTGTTTTTCTCATCTAAAAGGCACGATTCTTATCAACAGCACAAATTCTTTTCCGACCTCTTGGTGATTCGACGTAATTCACAATCATTTTCAATCCATAACAACAATATTTTTCCAAAATAGTTTGATTTGTTTTCCAATGCAATTGATAACACTAATGACCTATCTATCAGAAACATAAATCGTGCAATAATCGCTAGAGTGAAGATTTTCTCCCTAGGACCACATATTAGTTCAATTACAATTCAGTATAAATGTTTGCTTTTAATTGACAACAGCTAATTAATAAGGCTAGCTAATTTTTGAATCATAGAAATAGACTAATAAATTTAAATTCAAAATACGAAAACAAAAGTGAGGCAAATATTTATTAGTAGAAATTTATTTAAAAAAAAAATCCAAAAAGTCAAGATCAAGTTACATACGTTTTCGGTACCTTCCCATTAATTTGCATTATCAGTGTTCACTGTTTTTTGTCAGTCTGTTTGATTAAAATATCTCTTGCCTAGCTAGAGATTGATTGAATTTATTTTGTGATTTTAGTTGAAGTTCAGCGATTGATGTTGAAAGTTTGCTGAAATTAAGTGCAGGAATTTTGAACATAAAAATACATCAAAAAATGGCAATTTTAAGATTTTATTCAACGGATGCATTCCATTCATCCAAATTGAATTCTATTCTGAGCGAATTACAAAAGGTGAATATCTAAATTTGTGTCAAATCTAATATTTCATTATAAATAGAAGAAACATATTCTCCTTATCGAAATATAAATGTTTTATTAATACAGATTTCGACATTTCAATTTTATTTTCAAAATAACTAGGTAAATGGAGGGATTAGTTCATTGAAAACGGAACTTTGTTACCATGTCGAAGTGGATGGTGCATTTGGTGACGAAAAAGTGGCAATTTTGCAATGGATTTTGAAGGAGCCACAGCAAATTAATGTATTATCACGTACATCAGTATGGGATTCAACTGCAACAAATGATAAAGAATTCATCATTGAAATTGGACCAAGGTTTGTATTGATAGTCATTTTGCCTGTTGTGTGGTTGATAAAGGCAAACATGGAACTCAAGCTGACCCAGCATTTATTATAGAGAAAAATATTCCATTATTATATAACCTCATTATCGCTAATACAGAAAATTAATTATCTGCCAACAGATTCAATTTTTCTACGGCTGATTCGTCGAACAGCGTCAGCATCTGCCAAAATGCTGGATTGCACGAAGTAAAACGTTTAGAAAAATCGATTAGATACTATGTATCAGCAAACGAAGCGCCAACGAAAGCGGAAATTGTAAGTGATAGCTATTTAATTGCTTATTTGTAAACAACTGACTGTAAATCGCCCTAATTAACAAAAGAAAAACAATCTCACGAAAATGACGAAACATATTTTGATTAAAAATTTCAGAGTAAATTCGTTGATATTTTGGGCGATCGAATGACCCAATGCCGATACACGGATGACAATTTACCAATTAAAAGTTTTGATGAGCAATTACCGAAGAAAACAAAAGCCGATAACTGGTATTTGATTCCAGTGTTGTGTGAGGGACGCACCGCATTGGAAAAGGTCAACACGGAATTGGGTTTGGCATTTGACAAATGGGATGTTGAATACTATTTACACTTATTCAAAGATGTTCTCGGTCGTGATCCGACCAGCGTGGAACTGTTTGATTTAGCACAAAGTAACAGCGAACACTCTCGACATTGGTTTTTCAAGGGGAAAATGATTATCGATGGTGTTGCACACGAAAAATCATTAATTCATCTAATCATCGATACACAAAAGAATACAAATCAAAATAATACAATTAAATTCAGTGATAACAGTAGTGCCATTAAAGGATTCAAACATACAGCAGTTCGTCCAGTAATTAAGGCATCGAACAATTCATTTGAAGCAAATGAAATTTCTATTGAAAATGTCGAATCAGATTTGATTTTTACCGCTGAAACTCACAATATGCCAACAGCCGTTGCACCATTTTCAGGAGCTACGACCGGCACAGGTGGTCGTCTCCGTGATGTGCAAGGTGTTGGAAGAGGTGGTCTAACAATCGCTGGTACAGCTGGATATTGTGTGGGACATTTGAATATTCCGAACTACGATTTACCATACGAATCAAAAACCAACGAATATCCACCATCTTTTGCATCTCCGCTAAAGGTAAGCAAAGATCCTAAAAAATTGGAAGAAAATTAAATTTCGCAAAAAACTCTGAAAATGTTCCTAATTCATTGTGTTAAATCCGCCAGATCTTAATTGAAGCATCAAATGGTGCCTCCGACTACGGAAACAAATTCGGTGAGCCAGTTATTGCAGGATTTGCCATGTCCTATGGAATAACAAACAAAGCAAGCAATCAACGTGAAGAATATGTCAAACCGATTATGTTTAGCGGTGGTCTTGGAACAATGGACGCCGGTCATCGTGATAAACTTGATCCAGCACGTGGAAACTTATTGGCAAAAATTGGTGGACCGGTTTATCGTATTGGTGTTGGCGGTGGAGCAGCCAGTTCGGTTGAAGTACAAGGTGATAACAGTGCCGAATTGGATTTCAATGCAGTTCAACGAGGTGATGCTGAAATGGAAAATAAACTCAATCGCGTTGTACGTACTTGTGTCGAGCTTGGCGATCGCAATCCAATTTTGGCCATTCATGATCAAGGTGCCGGTGGTAATGGAAATGTTTTAAAGGAATTGGTTGAACCCGGGTGCGCGGGTGCTGTAATTTTCACAAAAGAATTCCAACTTGGCGATCCAACCATAAATGTTCTCGAGCTGTGGGGTGCTGAATATCAAGAAAACGATGCAATCCTCTGCAAACCAGAAGACAGACCATTGCTTGAAGCAATTTGTGCACGTGAACGATGCCCAATTTCATTTGTTGGCGTTGTTACTGGTGACGGTTATGTTACACTCATTGAATCTGAGGCAAAGTTTGAAAAATATTTGAACGAATGTGCTCAAAAGCGTCAACGCACAGCAAAAACAACAGTTCCATTTGACATGCATCTGAAAGATATTTTGGGTGAAATGCCACGCAAAGAATACAATTTGAAAACGGAAAAGAAAGAATTGGTAGCGCTTGAGTTGGATTTCGTAAACAAATCATTAGATTTGAGTGAACCACTGAAACGTGTTTTAAGTTTGGTGGCGGTTGGCAGCAAACGATTTTTAACAAACAAAGTCGATCGATGTGTCACGGGTTTGATTGCACAGCAGCAATGCGTAGGAGCATTACATACACCACTTGCCGATTTTGCATGTACAACAGTTTCACACTTCGGTCACGAGGGAATTGCCACTTCGATTGGTATGCAACCAACGAAAGGAGTTATTTCGGCTGCGGCTAATGCTCGTATGTCAGTTGCCGAAGCCATATCCAATTTGGCATTCGTTAAAGTTAGCGAATTGGCTGACGTGAAATGCTCTGGCAATTGGATGTGGGCCGCTAAATTACCAGGGGAAGGTGCCAAAATGTACGAAGCTTGTCAAGCCATGTGCAATCTCATGACAGAATTAAATATCGCTGTAGATGGTGGAAAAGATTCACTTTCCATGGCTGCACGCGTTAAAGGTATGTATGTGTATTTGTAAGCCTTGAAATAACATTTAAGTTCTGATAATGTTAATTGTTGTTGTAAAAGATTAGGCAGTTTTCTCTTTTTCTTTTCATATTTGCAGTTATTAATAGTATTAAATACTTCTTAATTTGTGTATTGTGTGTACTTTTTTCAGGTGAAACCATTAAATCTCCCGGCACTTTAGTTATTTCAACGTACGCTCCTTGCCCTGATGTTCGATGCAAAGTAACACCAGATTTAAAATCACCGGCTCTTCAAAAGACTGGTGAACTTGTGTGGATTAACATTGAAAATCGTTTCCGTTTGGGTGGTTCTGCTTTAGCACAAGCATACGCTCAAGAAGGAAACGATACTCCAGATATCGACCACCCAACAACTTTGAAAAATGCATTCAATGTGACTCAATCGCTTCTTTCACAACGCAAATTACTTGCTGGGCACGATATCAGCGATGGTGGACTAATTGTTTGCTTGCTCGAAATGGCATTTGGTGGTTTATGTGGTTTTAAAGTTGATATAACTGATGCCATTCGCAAAATTGGATTGAAAAATTTCGTTACTAACAATTTAACCGAAGCAAATGCAGCGTTGTCCGCATTGTTCGCCGAAGAGACGGGTTGGGTGCTTGAAGTGGCCACCGAACATTTATCAACTGTTTTACAAGCTTTCCAAAAACAAAATGTTCCAGTTTATCATATTGGTCAATCAACTGGAAATGGTATTCATTCGGAAGTTCAAATTACATGTGAAAAGAATGTTTTGCTTCAAGGTTCAGCGTTAACATACTTCAAACAATGGGAACGAACGAGTTTCGAATTGGAAAAATTACAAGCAAACGCTGATTGTGCAATTGAAGAGTATGGCACATATGATTACCGAACTGGGCCAACATACAAATGTACAGTTGATCCAGATGAATATGCGAAGCTATTGAAAACACCATCAAACAAAGATATTGTTGTGGCGGTGATCCGTGAAGAAGGTACAAATGGTGATCGTGAAATGATTGCATCGCTATTGGAATCGAATTTCAAAGTTCACGATGTTGCCATGACGGATCTGTTGCAAGGAAAAGTAACATTAGATCGTTATCGTGGTGTTGTATTCCCAGGTGGTTTCAGTTACGCCGATACATTAGGATCAGCCAAAGGTTGGTCTGCTAGCATCATTTATAATGAATCTCTACGGCGTCAATTTTTACACTTTAAAAATCGCAGTGACACATTCTCTCTGGGTGTTTGCAATGGTTGTCAGCTAATGAGTTTGTTGGGTTGGGTAGGTGTCGCACAACCAAAAATCGATGATGCTAACAAAGGTGTCATTGCGGTGCCCGATGTTGCTTTACTCGAAAATAAATCCGAACGTTTCGAATGCCGTTGGTCAACATTGAAAATTGAATCAAGCCACGCTATTATGTTGAATAATATGGATGGTGCCGTGCTTGGCTGTTGGATTGCTCATCACGAGGGACGATTCACATTCCGTTCGGATGCCATTCTCAATGAATTGCTTGACAAGAAATGTGCTGCAATCCGTTACGTTGATGATAAGGGATGTGCAACTGAAACATATCCTATGAACCCGAACGGTAGTGTTCACGGTATAGCTGCGCTATGTTCATTAGATGGAAGACATTTGGCGATGATGCCGCATCCAGAACGTTGTACACAAATGTGGCAATGGCCATATGTTTCACCAACATTTGAATGCAACGAAGCAAAACGATCGCCATGGCAAATTATGTTCGACAACGCTTTTAACTGGTGCTACCAAAATTAAATAGGCATTCATTTGAACACTCATGTTATTGAACCACTATAAATTTTGGTTATAAAATCTGTTATTTTTTTTTTTTGTCTACTGACATACCAATATTTGCCCACTTTAAATAAAATTATGGAAAATGAAATGATCAAAAGTGTGTTTGAAATTTTTAAAGGAATTGGACATGGACACACAGCACATCTGCTGACGCTCATGCTGTTGAAATTCTAATGAATGGAAGGAAATGCTAAAAATATGTTGGCACGTGTTTCGGCTGTTCGTTTGTTTACTCAGACACACAACAAATAATTCATTGAGTTCGACTTTTCGTGTATAATCTTCTATTTTGTTTTGTTTCTTTCTTTTTGTGAATGGATTTTACTATTTCTGATTAAATAAACCAAAGTCATAATTGCTTGATTCGGAGAATGAAAGCGAAAGTCGAAGCAAATGTGTGAAAATGGTTAGTCGACCTAAACATTAGAATGCCAATGAACTTCTCTCGGGCGAGAAATGTATAAAGTCTCGCAATAAATAACGAAATTGTTAGACGTTTTCAGCTTCATTACATCATTACTGTGTTGTGAATGTGCATCAAATGTTCGGCTAAATTTAGTAATAAAAAAGAGCCTTAAACATTTCGAATTCCTTGTTTCTTAATGCATATAATTCATTCTCTAAAGTAGATGCTTTTAATATTTTTATATAAAGTCAATTCGTGCTGACAACAAGAAATGAACTCACTTAGTAGATATCTGTGTGAATTAATTTCTCCATTCGCTGTCTTGAGAAAATTTCACCAACAAACGAGAAAGTAAGATGAAGAAAAAAAAACAGCCTGCGAACAATCTAATTTAAAATGCTTCTTATTATTCCTCATATTGTGTACGCTGCTCGAAATTGACTTACCATACGACACACAATAACTGTCATTCTTCTTTTCCAAGTACGTCATTCGAAGTGAGACGGAAAAAAAAATTCAGTTAATTTAAAGGTCCTGAGCTATTCAAAATTCCGGACTTCTTCAATGCGAGAGAAATTATTCAACGTCTTTCGTTTGTTGTAGATAAACCGAAATAAAAAGATGGCACATATGGAAACGTGTATATAACAAGCAAAGGGAGTTGAATTGAATTACCATAAGCGCATATTTGCTCGTATATCACATGGAGGCTATGAAACGTTGTAACGTACAGCAGATGTACGTATAAAATAGAAGAAGAAGAATTAACACGGCGATTCATCGAAGACCGTACTAATTCCATGTTACACATTTCTCTTGGTGTTCGCTTTCAAACCCCTCTGTATCATCGGTACACAGCGAAATGCTTTGCGCACACAGACAAATACAAAATGAGACCTTCATACAAATGCAACATATGAGCATATGCTCTTGTATGCAGCGTGCAGCGCTTAATCGAGCCCAAGAAGGGTAGTTGAGAATCGTCGCGTCTCTATAGATTCATAAGTGTATAGTCGTTTTTCATTTTAGTTTACGTTTTTCAGACGATGGTAACATTGTGATGGATTGTAACGAATGTTTTGATGCGTCGATGCTTTAATGTGTTTGTATATGGTATTTTTAAAGTAGGTATAAATCGTATTGTCTGAAATAAATTGAAAAAAGGCACAATAAAAATCCTTTTAACACACTTACCGTACTTGAGATGCCGATGCAGATACTCGTTTTTCGCTCCCATGAATTTTTGCAATGCAATTCAAGAAGAAGAAAAAAAATGAATACTTCATCAAGATAACATTCAACTGAAAACAAGTAAACCAACAATCTCACACTAGATAATAAATAAGGCCTTGAACGCATTTTCTTGATATAATTTTGTATATTTCTTTACTTCATTTTATATATATAAAAAATTTCCCATTCATTTATTTACAAAGACCAATAAAAAAACCATCTAGACTCAAATACATTTAAGTTAATTAAAAGACGGTTATCATTTTCTACTAAAATACATAATCATATCAAATTGAACAAAAGAAATTTCATGTTTTGTTTTATTTGTAATGGCACAGTATCAATTTGTACGAATAACGAATTTCTTCGTTTTCTTTGTTCATTTCAAATGATCCTAATAAATAAAAATCGGTATCGAATAATCCATAGAGTGGCTGCATTTAGATGGCAAGCTATAAAATGGACTTAACATTATATATAGATATATATTTATATTTTTTAAATAATTATACGGGCATTTTTCAACGGCAATTAATAAATAGACACAGTTTCCGTTTCAATTGAATGAAATTTGAAAAAAGAAAAACAAATGTCTTTTCATTGCGAGCACGTTTTAAACATAGCTCTCTAGCAATGATGAGCCAGTCATATTGCATACGCTGAGACGATGTTGTGTTTGGATTGTCGCTTGAGTGATCGAATTATCATGCGATTTATGTAATTTCTTATTAATATATTGTAAGTCTTTAGCATATGCATCGTCTATTCGAAGATTTTGTTCAACACGTGAAAAAATTGGTATGGCATTCTGTTGAAGTATCTCGTGTCCAACCGTTGAATGATGAATGAGACGAGCAAAAATATGTAAAATATTTTTAATCGTTTTCCGTAGCGCCGTTTGTTCGGAATTTGTGGCATACTTGATGTGAAATTGCGTTTGAAATATGAATGATATAAAGTAAATGATTTCCTTAGCTGCAAGATGCTGATGGCATTTTTTATTTCCCGCCATGTTAAACAACATACTAGTTATTTGTTCCTATTTGATGAAAAAAGGAAAAAAAAAACGATGGAAAATGTGAAAATTAGAAAATATGTAAAAAAAAAAACACTTTATTACTAGAGAAAAAAAATGAAAAGGAATCTATGAAAATATTTGAACAAAAAAAACCGAACTGATAAGTGAGACGAACGAAAGCGAACAAATCGAAATGGAATTGTATAGCGTATAATATTGGAATGTGAAGAATGATAGCGAGATCGAACAACAAAAAAAACCATAAAAACACTTACAAATAGGAAAATAGCTGAGCTTGTGAAGTCTGAGCGATGCTGGTATCTATCACATGCATGAATCAATTGATGCACACTTCGATTATCCATCAGTGAGTAGAGTGTAAGCGAAGATTTACGTGACAGATTGTTGAGACAGGCGGCAGATAGCATGAGCGTTTGTAAGCAATCGGTGGATTGAACCAGTAACGTTAATCGTGACACCAAATTATCAGAACATAATTTGAGCAGATCTTCGATATTGCCGCTGTCTCCATGATGCCATGGTGCAGTCACTTGCGTTAAAACGGAAACAGCCTCACGTAGTTCAGGCTCAAATTTCACATCATTGCGTTTGTCATCGGTTAGAATATCGATGACAACATCAAGACCTCCAATTTCAATGAACTGACGTATCATTTCGGCCGATGAGCATATTGTGGTGAGTGCCCGTAATGACATTGCTCGAATGGCAATTTTCTCCGAATCCAAGCATATCATCAACAGCACTCGCAATATTCCGCTGGTGATGAAAGCATCATTTAATGATGAAAATCGTTCGCTTGAATTATAAACACTTTCGGTTGGCAACGTTGCAATCACATTAATATTTGCACGCAATAGCATTTCATGTGGATTCTCTTCGATCCGGTTCACAATGATGTTCATCAATCGACGAAACACTTTTCGGATCGCCTTCAATACGGAATGTTTTAATGTATAAAAGTCCTTTAGCAACACATTCGTTTCGATATCATCGATTTTTGTTTCGCATGCAACTCTCAGATCTTGGCACAAATCAATAACTGTCTTCACATTGCGCTCAAAATGTTTCAAGTCTTTATCATTGTCAGACCAACCATCGACTTTTTGGAAAATTATTTTCGAATTCAATTTACTCATAAATTGGCACACATTTCCCGTCAGCGATTTCATTAGCTCCGATATTTTCTCCTTAAATTCATTATCAACCATTTCAATGCTTTCATCGTTGTTGTTTGTTTCATGTGTCAAACCGATTGATGTGCGACGCAAACGTTTCACCAATTTTGCATGCGATTCAAAAATGCGATCGATTTCATCGAATTTCGTTTCAATAGCGATGCCCTTCAATTGAATTTGATGTATCAACTTTGCTGCAATGGCCGGATTCAATTTTAATGATCTGGCTGCTTCAAATAATATGGATTTTGTTTGTAGCGTTGACATGATTTCGTGACAGTATGTTGTACGCGTTTCATCTAACCAAAATTGCACGGAACAAGCGTGACCATTCAACAATGGATTCGTATATTCAATGTACGTGCAACTTTCCCAATTCATTGTAGCCGTTAGCGATAAATTGAAATCCGAGTCGAAAAAATCGCGATCGTATTTTTGCACTTGTTCCCGTTGATATTGACTGGCTGCATCGTTGGCTGTAATGGATGAATCTGGGTGATTGACACCATGCGATGGAGTCTTTTTTAGTTTGGTCATTGGCGTTGAACATCCATTTGGCGGGTAAAGTTCATCGTATGTTGGCAACGGCAATTTCTCGCGTTCAACATTAATGCTCTGCTCTTTTGTTGGACTCGCTTCAGCGTCCCCAGTACCAAAAGTAACTGTCTCATTATTATAGTCAGCTGTTGTATCGTAGGTTTTTGAATTATCGATTTGTGTTTCATGTTTGGCCCGTGATTCGTTGATTTCGGTCACAGACTCATAATGATGATATTCTTCCGGTTGCTCCGTAATTTCCTTTTCACCGGAGGATTCTGATGCAAGTGTATAAACATCACTGGTCGATCCAGACACTTGAGATACACAATCCAACAGGCGACGACGATTTGCTCGACGTCTATAGCTTGAATTATTACTCGGCGAAATGGTCTTTCCACGTCGCAAACTACTTCTCTTCGCCCGGCTGTTGTTCAAGCTAGTATTCAAGCTAGTGTTAAGTTGTTCATTCCGATTATTTTGTTCCTTGGATGATTTGGTTGTGAATGAATCCAATGACCGAAATGATCTGAATGAACTATTCAATGTTGATGGTGGAACGACGTCTGGTGAGCTTGGTGCACTAAATGAAATTCGTCGTGCTGTGGGTGTAAAGATTGAGCTCAAGCTTAACTTTCGGCGAATAACAGTTGGTGGTGTTTTAACTGTTTCGTTGGCAAGTGACGGTGAACGATCTGATGTGATGCTAACATTTCGTTTTGGCGATAAATAATTTTGATTTTCATCGTTTTCCAATGTTTCATGGTCTTGATTGTGCGCTGATATTTGACTAGAGCTACTTGTTGAATTCGGCGAATGATCACTATCATTGAATCCGGAATCTTGACTTCTGACACTTCGTCGTATATTTGATATGCGATACGATGTTTCCTCAGCTATGTTACTCAATTGACCTAATGACTGTGGCCCATAGTAGTAAATGTGATGCGGCAATGCTGACTCAGGCGATAATTGTTTACTGTTATCATTTGCCCACCACACTCGACTGTACGATCGTTGAAAGTTTGTCATTGTGTTGCGCTTTATCTGATTAGACCAAAAAAAAAGTGGAAAACAAATATAATTTTTATGAAAGACACACCTCAACTGATTTCAATTGTATTACTCATTTTATTGGGCAATACATAAATGGTTATTAGAATTCCTAACGTATCTCGTTTTTTATTTCTCTCTCTCTCTCTCTCAAAGAAATGTACTTTTTCCATTGTTTCCCTAAATCTCAATGCACACGTGCACTTCAAACTGAGTTTAGTTAAACGTTCAAACGAAATTTCTTTTTATGGAAATTGAAATGTTGCACAGCAAATAGAAAACAAAGTGTATATGCATTCCTAAGCAGTTGGAGTTAGAAGAATGCAATAGTTCACGCAATAGAAGTTACTCTTACTTTTAATCCTATCCCATTATGTGCCAGTTACATTTCAAAGAATTCCGCAATCGACAAAAGCACACTAATCTTATTGTGTTTTACATTTTGTTCTAATGTAAAAAAAACTGACGCATTGAAACCGGATAATTTAGATAAACATTGTATTTAATGAAATTTGTATTTTCATGTTCAGAGCTGACTCAGTCGAAATGGTTTGGTGAAAACATTGCAAATGAAAATACAACAAAAAAAACACACACACTGTTGGATGCTTATCGCTTTAAAGTAAATAGAACAATCGATTGGTTTTGTCATTGCAAATGTGTTTGACCCGTTTCGCCATTTCCTCTGATAGATATTTTTAACATCGGTGACTATTGTTTGCATTTGAAGCCAATAAATTCGCTTATCAATTTCATTCAATAAAATCGATTTCAACACAAAAATAGCTGGGCTTTTGTTTGCTCTCATGTCAGTGCTCTGGAAAATGGTGTTTTTGAGTCGCCAGCACATTTGTATGTTCTCATTTTACTTTATCTTATATTTCAACTTAAGCTGAATTCGATGTGAATGAAAAAGTAAACAGTTACTCGGAAAATGGAGTTTGGATTGGCACATTTTGCATTCGAACTGCTGTGTGAAAAATTGCTTCTGATTTACACTAAACAATCTTATTATTGGTTGACAACATATCAACATCGAAAATTCGCCATCTATTTCGGCTAATTCGATTATAATGAGTTGTATTGTGTGTTTAGCATATTGATCGTTTCGTTTCAATAGTCCATTTGACCATGTGATATCACTCCATGTATTCCATATGGTGAATGGTGAATATATGTGAAATTGATGTTCACTCATTTGTTCGACACTGTGATGATTCAACGGATAACCATGCTACACAAAACAAGTTTGCACACATCGCAAATAAATCGAAATGTGTACGGACAGCGAAACGATTTACAAAGAGACTAACAATAAAAAAAAATACGAGACACCTGGAAATAAGAAGGAAAGAGAAATAAAATCATTACTAAGCGATTTGAATGTTTTTTTTTTCGTAGAAACCAATCTTTGCAATTAGTCATTTTCAAGTGCCGACCAATGTGTTTTTTTTTCTCTTGAAATCTTTAACGCGATTTACTGCTTCATTTATACTTCAGTAACACACCAATAAATGTGACGGCGGTGATTTGTTCCAGCCAAAACAAAAAATGAGTCGCCTTAAAATATTCACGACAGGAAATTATACTCAGCTTAGAAGAATCTTGTCAATCATTCAATTTGACTTTGATTCAAGGCGAATGTGAATTCCAAAGTGAGGATTATAAAAAGTAATTTTCGTTTTTTTATTGTTGTTGTTGTTTTGTTAAAGTAAATTGTAAAGACGACATTTTTTTTTATGAAATATGATCGTTTGAATGCATGAGCACATCAAACACTTCAACACATTGCACCCTCATTCAATCAATGTGTGGAATCCTATTTGTTGTCTGTAAAACGCATTTGCATTAGACGACGTGCAACGTGTGCTTGGCATTATTGCTCTTGGTGAAGACATCATTTCTGTTGGAATTTCAGTGGAAAAGACATGAAAAAAAGGCGGAAAACAGCGCTTGAAATAACATCTTTTCGCCGGGTGAACGGCTGCAATAACACATGAATCACACAGTTAGAAAATGTGTTGTGTATTGATGAAACAGAATTGCGCATTGATCGTATTCTATGTAATTGATTCCATTGTCCTCAGTGTATGTGATCTGACAGTTTGTGCACGCAATTCATTTAGCTTCAACGCACAAAAATTGCTAGGTTCATATTTTTTTTTTCAATTTTGGTTCAACATCACTGTCGCATTTACATTAACACGTTACCCTCATAATTTTTTATCGTTCCTCCTTTATGCTCTACATTCCAATTTTCAAACTACTTTTTTTTCATGTGTCGCTTATTACTGTTCGATATACGTACCATAAAATGTGCATACGCAATGCATTCACTGGTAAATAAATTAAAAATTGTGTGTATATTTTTTTGGTGTACGCATATGTTTGTACACATGAATTTAAAAAAAAAAAAACAACAAAAACATATACCTTTTGCTCAAACGAGGGCAATGAATTTTTGATTATTTTTTCTTTGTGTGTGTGTGCCTGGTATTTTCATAGCGCCGTTTTTAGTGTGCTCTATGATCAGTGATCACAGGCCATATGATATGCATGCATTCAGTCAGAACGAAATCCATTTGGCTGAACCGAGGAGATATGTGAAAGTGAATCAAACGCGCAAATATGCCCGGATTAAAACGATAGACAGGAAAGCACGAAGCATGCAGAACATCACACATATCCCGATTACATGCGGCAATGACGACAATTGCCGAGTATTGCTGCCGATTCCGGATATGCATTATTTCTAATTTAACAGTTGTATGAGTTGCGCGTGCCATGTTCAGTGCATTCGCGCCATATCCGGCCTTTGACTGCCTCGATCGACGTGTTTTCACAGTGTTTTTCGATTGCTTTTGTTTTGATATGTGCATTTTCATGTCGTTTCCATGCGTTACGCTAAATCAAATTGCTGTGAATTGCAGTTCACAAGTATCACAGACAAAATTGAAATTGGGGGAAATTTGATTCTAAACAGATAACTTGCGATTCTTTTTCACCAGGAAACCCATAATTTTGGAATCAACAACAGAAATTCTTGTGGGAACAAAAAACCAAATGAAATGCTACTGTTGATGCTATTTTTAACCATTCATAAGCAACCAAGCGACAAAATTATGAATTCACGCATTTTGATTTCAAATTTAAGTCATATTCTCTAACAAGCTTCATCATTAAGCAAATATCATAAATCACGATTTAATAAAAAAAAATAGATGTTTCATAAAATTTCAGACTTTAGACTTCATTTGAATATATAATTTACCTGGTTTATTTCGATACTTTTTGCCGAGTAATTATCTCTCGGAAAGGCACTGCGTTGCAAACGTTTAATGTTCTCTCAATTTGATAAGATCTAAAATCTTTTTCAACCCGAACTAATTATATTTTTTTGTTTTTAGATTTCGCAATTTTTTTTTCCTTCAAAGGTCACTTAAAGTATGCAATGGCGTAACACACAATTTCATTAACACCAAATTTAAATAATTTTTCCGCTTGAATTATGATTTAATTTGAGCCAAAAATTCACACAAAATTTATAGTATTAATACTTTTCACAAATGTATTGAATTGAACAGAATATTAATGATTTCACACAATTTCAAAATAATTAACTTAAATTTTTGAAACGAATAAAATTTTCGTTCACAGTCGTTGTCAATTAGTTGCTCGAGCGATAAGAGCGGAGCATTTGTATATTTCGATCATTTAGTTGAAGAAAACGGTACGTCGATACGTCTGAGCTGTTCGCGTGTTATTGCCCGACTGACAAACGGCATAATGCGTTTGTTTTGAATGCTGTAAACAACACACACACACAACATACACACAAAGAGAAAGAGAGAGAAAGAATGAAAACACTCATGAAGGCATGATGTGCGATGCAACGATCTTTATGTGTATGTAACACAAGCACACCGATACGATGTGTTGTCGGTTGTATGCTTCATTCCCCATATATTCGCATTGCTACCTATGGACTCTATGCAGTCATAGAAGAAGATAGCAAAACCGAACAAACGGTGAGGATCATCACATTTAAATGTGTTTTCAGTTGCAAGCCAACGAGTAACTAACCGTTCGATTAGGATGGCTATTGTTTCGAAATTCGTATTTGTGCGCTGCTTCTCGATGACCATGTGCTAGAGACCCTTTCTGCTGCTTGTTTGGAAGTTTGGATTATAGACTCGCGCCGGCAAATAGGTGTACAATATGTTCTTCGTTTATTTTGATCTATTTTTTCTTCATATTTCTTCGTTTCTCTCTTTTAACATATTCTCATAGTTTGCCGTTTCCAATCATCTTCGTTGATGCGGTGACGTTGCAATTTCAAGAATCGTCATGTTTGCTGTCTGCTTTCAAACGAATAAAATTGTAACATAAATCGATGTTGATTTGAGCTCACTATACCGTTGCCCTCTAATCGCAGCTCGCCTTTTTATGTGAACAGCTGGATGTTATAAGCATTGTTATAACACATTGTGTGTTCACAGCACACACACACATCACATGTATATACAGAAATGAGTGATTTGGTTTTTGTTATTGTCGCCTCGGTTTCGACTCTCGGTTTCTGGCATTATTTGAGGGGATTGTACGCGCTTTTCAATAAACGCAGCAATAGCACCAAAAACTATGAAATTCGTTTATGCCGTTACAATTATGCTGCTTTTGTAATCATTTCACCCGGCATTTTTGTTATCCGCTCTCTTTCACTCTTGTGCATGAAGCGATGCGTTTATTTTATTCGTACATGCAAGTAAACGTTTGAATCGAATCTGTCCGATTTTCAATAGCACCACCATAGGTAACTAGATTTTCCTGGATGGCATTTAAAAAAGGGGTCTTCAAACAATGAAAAAAAAACGCACACACACACACATAACATGTCCTTTAAGGGACAATTGTGTATGTTTCGTCATAGAGATTTTCAAATGAACCGTTATTTTTTTTTTTGAACGAACCAATGTCGTTAAATTACTGGTGTCTCTTTCAAGCTTTTTCGAAGGTAAATTTCTTCCGACGAAAATTGGTGATAGGATTTAAAACAAGACTTTCTTTAGATGACAAATGCCGTGGGTAATTTCAATTCCGTTTTGCAATTTCAACTGACAATTCGCCATTCAATGGGTTTGTTACACGTTATATTTTGCAATCTCACAGTATACAGTGTAACAAAGAAAGGGATGCGGTCAACTGAAAAAACATTGTTATTTTGGATTGCAGTGTAATCTTATCCTTTGTCCGTTGCTTGTCAAGAAAATTGCATCTAATTATCGTTGTGAAAATGAAAGAAACAGACGTTGTAAATCCTTTTTTTTGTCAAAGCAGTTAAACCGGTCTGAATAAACAACTAGTTTCGTTTTGTTAGTAGGCTACTTTAAATGCTTTGAACACGTATTTCAACAACAATCGATTTTGTGATTCTAACGACACAATCGATCTCGTGTGTATGTAAACATCTTTATGTATTTTTCCGAAGGAGAACAAAAAAAAACGAAATAGAATCTGTAATCTTAAAGGACAGGTAAAAAAAAATGTGCCAAATTACGATACACACGTTCCGCATTTGGAATTCGGAAAGGAAAAAGGAACAAATTTCAAATTCTATATATTGATTTTAATAAATTAATTATGCAATTCAATGTGGCATCAAGATCAAGAGCAAAAGTAAAAAAAAAATATATGTAAATTGGAAATTGGTCCTCTTTTCGGATGGCGCATTTGATTAAGAAAAAAAAAACATGTAAATTTACATGTTTCAAGTTCAGGATATATTTGCATTTTATTCTTTACACTTGGAGGCCAATATGAAAGAGGCGTCATTTCTACACACACCGTGCGAATGTATAAATTGACACATTTTATTCATTTCGCCATCTGAATTTGCAATTCCCTGTTCATTGCAAACGGCATAAAAAAATCACATATTCATATCAAATGAGTCACACGAGCAACACACCTATGACGCAATGAAAATAGTATACCTCAAGCCAATAGCCACTAATACTTCGACTGCTTATTGCTTTGTATAAAATACCAACCGTTCTATTGAATTATACGATATAACTGGGATTCCATCAATGAAATCATATTCACTGTCCAATGCGAATGCCGATGTACACCTGAAACCAATCTCAATATATGAACAGTGTAAAACATTCATTAATATATGTGCATAAATAAATTGTAATCATTCTCCAAAGTATAGCTATTTTTTTTTTGGTTTAAATTTCATATCATTTCAAGTAACAACGTAAAGTAACGTCGTCAATTCACTGCTCCATATTTATAACGATTACATTCAAACTCGTGCGACACATTCAAATTTTACTTGAAGAAAAAAAGCATACTGCATGCTATTCACAGTAATACAGCAGCAGAGTATCCGTGATGAGACGAAACTCATTCACAATAGTCAATTTCATTTCAATTTGGAGTGCTATGTTGATCCGTGTGTATGTGTGGCTGAGGAATACTGTGAGTAAAAGCGCCCGAATGTATGCAATTCCAAATTTGGCATAATTTAGAAAAACAAAACAACCATGAATGGAAGAGTTTTCTCACTCGCATTGAACCATTAATGGATGATGGATGAAGTGGAGAAGAAGTTGCCAAACGCTTTCTAATCGTGTCTAGACCAATTTTTATAAATATTTATGCGATTTGAAGCCAATAAATGTGCTTCCATTCGGAAGAAAAATGATAAAATCAATGAAAATTATTGCACATGGTGAATTGAATAAATTTCAAACGGAGGAAAAATGCTCGCAAACACGTGCCCTCGAATTAGAAAGTTCTGTCATAATGGACAAATGGAAGATGGCTCAACGATGAACGCCAACGTGATTGAACTCAAACCGACAATTATTATTCAATTGCAATGAAAGTTCGGTGATATGCAGTTACAAAAATAGGATTTTGATATTTGTTTCACCACGTGGGTTATAGGTTGAAAGTCCGAATGTTGAAACATAGCGGTTTAAAAATGGTTTTGCTTTGAATAGAAGGACAAAGGGAGTCATCGAGAAAGATGAACGACTTTATTTCGCACATTGTTTAAATTTACGTAACCGAAATGTATCATGACTATATTGGAAGCAAATGTTCATTAAAAATACTGCATGCAAACAAAATGCTTTCGGTTTTTGGTGATCAAATGCACGTCGAACACAATTTTTGAAATATATATTTCTAATTTAAATGCTCGTTTGAAAATGAATTCAAATACTTCAAATGAAATCGTATTTGAAAATCGAAGTTGGTTGGTCAATCGCCGCTTCAGAATTTAGCGCATGATGTTACGTAAAATGTTTGCATGCGAACTCAAATTTACTTTTCAGCATTCTTTGTTTTCCCTTTTAAATGATACCATCGATTTTGGTGTGTAGTGCAATTTAACCGTTTTAAAATTGGATTGAAGGTAGCTAAAACGGTAACCGGCAATCAAATTACGTATGCAGTTTTGGTTCTACATTTTGAGTTGAATAGAATATGTAAATCGGATGAAAAAACGAAATTGGTGCTCTAATTTCGACGATTCTGGGCGACTGAAGATGAACTTAACATCAAAAAGAGATTCGATTTCTTCGTTTCACATAAATTATAATCGCTGTGTTTGCACAAATAATTGGATCTTATGTAATTTTAATCAGATCAAAGCACATCCGTTGGTTGATGCTTTTGAGTTCATCGGATGAAAGTAACCGAATCTCTGTGTGTGGAATGAACAGAACACACAAAAATCAACTCGATTTCGTTCACTCGGTTTTCGTGCATTTCCATTCAAAAATGTGAAATTTAAATGTGAAGAACCAATTTGAATTTGTGTTAGAATTCACTAATATCGAGGATGTCAATTGAAAAATTGACAAAAAAAAAACAACATTCAAATTATGGAGATGGGGAAAACACTTTTTTATTTACATTTTGGCTGTTAGATTAAGTTTAGCTTTCACAATGGCCTCTTTTATGTGTATTTGGTTTCTATTTTGCTTTTTTCGTGCAGGTCATTTCAGTTTCAAATTCGATTGATTTCTATTTTGGTCTATTTTTAAACGTAAGTTAAAATAATCTTTCACTTCACTTATTTTCGGTGATCGATTCCATTTTGGTAGATGTTTTTTTTTGTTCAGTAAGAGAACAAAGTCGATGAATGCCTTGCATTCTAATGTGAATTTTAACCAATTTATGCGCATCTTTGGGCACTTCTAAATGGTATGAAAAAATCATTTTGTGTCATCAATCGATGTTCTGAATGTATAGAAATTATAACAAGTCAAAAGTTATTAAACTCGACGCACAGCTGATTCAAATGGATTTTTGTTGTGTGTGTAGATTTAACACTGTTGAATGCTGCTTTTTCTTTTGTTTTATTCAAATTTAATAAAATTTCCACAGAATTTTTTTTCTAGATTTTTTTCTCTTCCATAAAAGGCCGTCAACTTTGCTAGGCTTTTATGTTCGAGTTTAGCATTCCCTCAACTTCACTTCATTCTCTTTGTAGAATCGTTCTAATAAAACATCAATTCTATCAATTTCAATACAATTTATTCAGTGGGCTGTGCGTCTATTTTTTGCTATTTTTATTATCGATTAAGCATTCAAGTTTGAGCCTATGATAAATATTCACCAAAGTTTCACTTAATATTTATTTCACATGAGCACGAAAACACTGAATATTCTATTTTGCATTTTATATCGCTCATTCTAACGCGTTCTCTTTTATCTACTCCTCTTCATCATCTTCTTCTTCTTTTTCATTTTTTGTCATCGTTTCAATTCACTTTGGGCGCCTCTTTTCTTTGTGTGTATGTGAAAAAAACAACGTCAAAAGAAAGGAAGAAAACACACACAACAAAGAAGTTAAAAGATTTACATTTATTCAATTGAGAGAGCGAATAAGAACATCGCATCTAAAAGTGTAAGTATATCGGTAATTCAATGAATGAAAATCAATCCGCATTGGTAAATTTGGCCGAAGACTAAGAAAAAAAAACACTCAAATTTGATTACAAAATCACACTTTCTTCGTTCGATTCAAAGAAGACACAGACAAATGTGAAATTAAAAATCAACTTTTTCCGAGTAACCAGAAAATAGTTCCAATGAAACGAGTCATTTTAAGCAATTATACTTTTGTTGATTTTCGTATGAAAACCGGACTTCTATAAACTTTCCATTTTACGTGAAACAATTTAAAATCAATAACTGTGATGGAAGTTTGGAGTTTCAAATTGAAATAAAACAGAAAAACTGTTGATTGTTCAAAAATGAGTGAAAAATGAAATCAACATTCAGAGCATATCTGTAAATTGATAGGTGGCTTGAATAGAATTGGGACAGTCCTGATGTGGTTTCATTGTTTTAATTTATTCAGCTCACATGAATGATAACAAAAGAATTGCTACATATCCATTCTGAAATTGGGTGAACAAAAACAAAACGAGAATTCACCATAAAATCTGACAAAATGTTCGAAAAAAGCACGAGCCATGTGAAATTCAAATGAATATGTTTATTAAATCCTTTCACGAATTTATCAAGTTTTTCACGTCCGTCGAAATGCCTAGCAACCGAATGTATACCAATTCTCAATTTTGGATATAAGAATGGATTTTGGTTTTAAAATCGTTAATCGGATGTGTATCACTTTATACATTGAGCAGATGTGAATCAGCTTCGGGGCCGACAGTTGCGAGTGTATTCGAACATTAAATATATTCCAGATACGTAAGCAGATGATAATATGTGTGTGAAGTTTTTTTCTTCTTATTTCATTCAATTTTATGTCTTTTTTTGCATTATAATAGCCGTCATTGATATTGTTTTCACTGATTGTTCAGCCTAGCCATTTCAAAAAGTAGCCATGCACTGATAGTAAGTACTTCATCACCTCCATCACTGTGAATGATAGTATTGATCCTTTTAGTTGTCCAATGCATTTATTCTTTGTACGTTTATCGACAATGACATTCACTAGTTTGTTGGTGTTTTTGTCCTTTTTCATGCATTAAATTCAGTGATTTCGCTCACATTGAGATATTTAACTCAAATTATTCATCGTGCTTAATACCAAACTTACGCACGTGTTCGCTTGAATATTGGCCAAAAGCCAATAAAAGTACGCATAATTTGTGTTCACTTAGTGATGAGATTTCAATGGCTTTTTTTAAAAATTTAATAAAAGTGTTTCGTAATATGAAAATGCGATAATTCTATATTTATTTGAGCATCTGTTAACAAACATAATGTGCGCTTTGATGCAGCTCAATCAACAGTTTTTTTTTCGGTTGAATTGAATATCAAATGTGCCAATGCAACGAGTTTCGTAGGATATTACAGTGCGTGTGAATCATCGTGATTGTAGCACGTTTATTTTGGTGTTTGTTTGCTTCCGAGCTACGGATGCAAACGATATGATAAAAAAATGCATATAGTCTACTAGCACAATATTGAAAATGCACATCAGCAAAGCAAACACGCACAAGAACAAGAACAAAAGTTGGCATCGATTTGAATGCATCGGTCAAGATTATTGGAAAAAAGAGGACAAAATAATCAGATAAATGAAGCGGTCCAAACTAGAATGTGAATTGCTTCTTTTTTTTCCTGCATTTTAGCTTCGGTATTTTCGAATATTTTCATTGCCACATTTCGTGAATGTGCGTCGGCCGCACACCAATTGTTTAAATTTATTTCCGATAATCTTCCGATTCAGAGAGATTCTGAATAGTTTCGATTTATATCTAAATCTTTGATTTAGTAAATGGCTTATATTTATGGGTATTCTGAAGTCGATCAACATTTCTTTCAGTGTATAAACAGTGAGCTCACCTAAAAATCACGCGAAAATAAACGCCAAATACCAATAAAAGTTTTTTGCTTGAATTCGAAATATAAATGTGTAAATGCGTGTGTGCATTTGAGTGTTGACTGAGTTATGAAATGCAAATGGGTCATTTAACGTCCATTGCGCCACAAAAGATCTATTTGTATATTGTATTTATATCGGTGAAAAAATGGCCAAAAAAAACACTGCACCCAAATAGAACCAGAAAAAAAAACACCAACACGAGAAAAGTTCTCGAAAAGAATAAATGCACTTTTAATTTCAATACCTTCGGTGGTGTGTTGCAATTCGTTACGTTCGATTGTGCTGAAGAAGAATTTATTTTAAATAAATGCAGTTGATTTATGCTTGTTTCATAAACGTTTGTGATTTATTCGTTGCGGCCGATTTTATTTTTATAAAATCAAAATATTTAAAATCGGAGCAAAGCTGACGAAATCGAGTGCGTAAGTGATCCAAACGAACAATTATTATTGAAGAAAAAGGGCGTTGTTTTGGTATTGATGAAAACGAACCAAATGATTTATTGATGATAACGTGATTGGCATTCAAGTTCAATAGCACTTTCAAATGATAAGTGTCACTCAATTTCGGTTGTGTATTTTGTTACTTTCAACGCGTATCCACCGACGAATGCAGTAAATGCAGTGAATGCGTGAATGAAATGCTGTTTCGACCGAAACTGTTTTGAAAAAATATTATGCGATCCGGTAATATAAACAAAGCTCAAAACAACGTGTGTTTGGTTGCGCATTGCAAAAAATGAAGAAAACCCATGTTTTCCTCACGACACATTTACGATTCGATAATAAACAGTTATGTTTGGCTGTTGGATAACTTTTTTGGCATTGTCTCATCGCATTGAATGCGATTCAAACGAAAAATTGAAATGACATGGATGGAGGCGAAATGAATATAATATTTTCCGTCATGCTTATTGAACGAAAAAGCAATAGAAACTGGCGCTCAGACAGATCGAGAATCAATTAAAAGTTCCAATGTTCAAAAGTGTGGATGGTACACGCAGTTGTTATGTGAACTCCAAATGGACACACATGACATAGATGTGAATCTGAAATATAAACAAAACACTAAAAATAACGGGACTCCCATCGAATTGCCATCTCATTACAATACGGAAATTATTCACACCCAAGATAATGCAAATGTTTTCCTGGGATTGTTTGTTTTTTTTTCTCGCTCGGCTCTCTCTTATGATTTTGTTGACTGTTTTTGTGCACACTTTCTATGTGCAAAACCAAACCAAACCAAACAAAATAAATAATAAAATTAATGCGGTTAAAAATACACTCACAAAATCACAATCAATTTGAGCCGCCATTTGAAATGTGTGTTGCGTTGCGTTTGACCCATGTGAAAAAGGAGTACGACACTCGCCAGTTTGGCCAGCCATTGAATATGAAAACGATGACCAACACAACTGGGATTTTTCCTGTTTGAATATCGATTTGATGTCCCCCCATGGATTGAGTGTCTTGAGTTGCTTGATTTGCTTGAGATTCTTGAATTTTTGCTAAATTTACATTCAAAAGCAACCAAATCAATTTGAATCAAACAGTTATCGTGAACAACACTTTTATGCAATGTAAATCTCTTCGAAGCAACTGTTTTGTTTTGGCTTCTCCACTGTGTGTGGTGGGTCTCTCGAAATAAAACACTTTAACAAAACTACGAATAAAAAAAAAACGCGGTAGTTTGAAATGAGATTTTCGAGCCGTCTTATGCGCATGAATTGGGGCATCGAGTCAATAATAATAGCTTTCGATCATGCAATCGAAAAGGTGTTAGACTTAGTTTCTAGACATTTCTCGAACCTCCATGTGATTATTGTCACGTTGTGATTCGTAACACAGGGAATTCTTTTTTAATTTCTGTTACAAAACATTTTGCGTTACATCGATCGGGAGAAATTCTCAATGAGAATGGAGTTTCCTGTAATAAAAAACAAAACAGAACCATGTCTGATAAAAAGCGAAAACAACTTTTAGAACCTTTATGCAACAACGTTAAGAATTGTGTAAAATGAAGGAACCGGTTGTTCGCAAATAAATTATTTGAATACAAAAAAAGGAGAGAAAATCTTTTCGGTCGCGTCTTATTTTAATTCCATAGCCGTTTATTGATTGACAGATTCGATTCATTGAAGAATCTTTTTCAACTAAATTTGCTTTTATTCAAATCAAAGTAACGACAATTTTTATTGTTGTTGTCAAAAGATTCTTAATGGAACCTTATTCTGGAATGACTAGACCTTGCCTTCAAAAATCGAAACACGGTATATTTGTTTATTTCACAGTCAGATCAATCGACACGTACAGGGATTGTGGCGCACAACTGTATGCATTATAATCGATGATAGCATAAACATTCATTTGCCCTTATTTTCCAGTACTTAACATATTATTTGGTTGGTGATTTTTATCACACGAATTCGCTTGGTTGGTACGAGTCAGTGCAAAGCGGCACAGATTGAGGAGCGTGAGCGCACCCGCGCGCACTCATTTCATGGAGTATTCGGATTTTTGGTGCGTACTGTGCGCTGTTTTGTACTAAACTCGGCTGGGAAGTGATTGTGAGAGAGAGAACGAGAGGAATAAAGTGATATAGAAATTAATGCAAAACAATTCTGGTGACCTATGTTTGCTAATTGGCATTTATTCATTTATTCTTTTCTATCTGTGTGCCTTTTTTTCCACATTTTCTTCCTCTGATTTTCTGATGGTAAACGTATACGGATTTGCTCACATTTACATTGATCGAAAAACGTGTGTCTCCCTAGATGCGAAGAATATTCGCTCATTATTTGCAATTTATTCGCATGACCATCAATATGGTACCGTGTTTTCAATACACACACTTCTGCATACACTTTGGTTTTAATTCTGTTTTTTTTTTTTTTTTTTTTTTGGCAAAACAAGCTCATTTTTATCATGAATTAACACAAACAATCGACATTTTCATTATCAAATTGCTAATTCATATTCATTGTTTAAAAAACACAATACACTTTTCAAAAATAAATTCAATAAAATTCTAACTTATACTTGTTCATCACTGAATGAAAAAAACAAAAGAAAGAATGATTTTCAGAATGCATCGTTTAATTAATTTTATACAATAAATGAACGCACAGATTATGTGGAAATGAGCTTTTCCACTTTGAATGTGGAAAAAGACAAGCAAATGCGTGAAATTGACAGATTTTCCATCTGGTTTAGTTGTTTTGTCAATATTATAGATTTCTCCATTAATTTCTATTTGTCGAAAATTCCTAGAATTTTGTTTACTTTTTCTTTGGATAAAGTTGCTCTGGGTGTATTTGTTTTCGAAAATGGTTAATCAATTGAAATAAAAATCAGAATTTTCCTTCAATTCTGATGAATGACGTGCTTTTTAAACTGTAAACTCGCCCCATGAATTTATACAGGCAAAATTAGGGAAGCGATCAAATTAAAAAAAAAAAAATAAAAAAAAAACAATAAAAACAACATCCAAAACCAGACGGACGAAAAAAAAGCGCATAACAATTCATTCGATTTCATTCTACCCAAAATCCATTCGTTATCATTGTTTGTCATTGCTTTAATTTTTTTTTTGTTTAACATTTTTGACAAAAACCTGCGCGGATTATGTAAACGGGCATTTGATTTGCATTTTTTCGAGTCAAAACGGATGGACGCAGTAAAGAATGCGTAGTTTAATTTGAGCTGTATGGATCTCATGAGCAAATACTTTGTTGTTGTTTTTTCCTCTTTCCAGTAAATTGTGTTTAGCTTGCAATGTTATGTGCGTGGCATATTCTAACGATCTGTTTTTTTTTTATTTTGCATATGGACTGGGGACTGTAATTTTTGACGCCACACAAAGTGTCGCCTCACATTGGCCGGATACTTAATGAACACTAATGTAAACTGGAAGCGGCCTCGCGTGCTCATTTCCAATTAAGCCAAGTCTACAACTTTTTGAAAAATTGTTACCAATTTAACTGATTGTTGGATTTTCTTTAATCGTCACAAGAAAATTGCAGCAAAAGCAGCTGAAGAAAGGAAAATCTATTTCAAATTTCCATATACAAGTGCATGATGGTTAGGTTTTTAATTGAATTGAATGTTGGAACTATGATGACAAATTATTGTGGTGAAAGAAGTCTTTTCCTGGTGTTGACTGCATTAATATCAACATTCCCAGCGTGCCTTTTAGAAACAAAGCAAAACAAATAGCCATTGATTTGTGCGCCATTTTCATGTATTGTGTATTCTTGACCAGCATCAAGAGAAGTTTTCATTTTATAAAGCACATGTTAGCATAGTGAAGGACGGCATATTTAAGTCAGTTGACCAAAAATAAGGCGAGTTATCACTCAAGCTAATAAACGAACGAAACGAAACGAAACGAAATGCTATGTTTTGGTTACATGTAAAATTGCGTGCGCGTTGACCATGTGTTTGTTTTGACGAAAACTTATCTCCGTTTCAAGTTGAACATTTCAATATTCAGTTGCAAATAAGTATACGAATAAATGAATGTTTGCACATACGCGTAAGCCTTTTAATTTTCTTCAATACTTACAAGTATCTGAATATTTTACACTGTGGCTGATTCATATTATAATCGGCGTTTTTTTTTTACAATATGTGTCTTTAGCTGAATTGAATGTGTCACAAAATAATCAGGGTTTTGCTTGTCAATGCATATAATAATGTCCAATCTCGATTGACTGCCGAATGTTGAACGAAAAAAAAAAACAGAATGATCTTCTGTTTGGTGCGCGTCGCTTGTTTACATGTAACACATTGTTACCGTTAATACAATCTCTAGAAAGAGAGAGAGAGAGAAAGAAAGAAGTGTTGAAGTGTTGTGTGATTCTGATTCAAATGCGACGAAATTGCATAAATTGCACATTCGACATTGTTTGTTTTACTTTCGGCTTGGCTCAAACCAGTCAAGCGTACAAATTCATTTAAATTGGATGACGCGGACATGAAAAACAAGCCCACCCCGTCGCAATCAATTCATCCAGAACTACGTCATAATTGTGTCTGTGTCTGGTATTTACACCCTTCCCATGATATTGAGAATGTGGCCAATCCAATGTGTTATGTTATTATGCACACACAAAGAACGGCACATGTGCCTACTGAAGACTACAAAAAAACCGTGATTTTGCGGTGCATAAATCAATGTAATCAAAAACACAAATGTATTTCGTTTTCAATTTGCATGTTTTCATACACGTCTTCTGTGTTTTACGCCTCGTTTTTTTTCGGCATTTAGTTAATAACCGTGCGAGGAGAAGCCAAGACAAGGCAAAAATAATTATGGTAATTTTATTAAAGGATTTTATTTCTTTGGCTTATTTTTCTTTCTACCGGATGTTTTAAATTCGTAAATATCGTGTGGTGCATATTTGTTTTATTCTCACACAGCCCCCTCCGAAGTCAGAATCTTGAACGAGAGTGAATAATTTGTAATTCTTGTATTCTTTTTCCTTTTTGATTTTTTGTTTTTGTTTTTTTCAATGCTTTCTTCTTCGGTTTAATTTAATCATGGATCATGAATTGTGATGGCACACGAATTTCGTAAGCATTTGATTCAGAAGAGTACATTAAGCATTGAATTACGCATGCCATAGAATGGGCCGACCACTTTTTCTCCATATGATTATTCGTAGCATGAAAGTTTTTTTGTGTATCGCTTCTCAATTACATCATTCAACTAAATCTCCATATGCTAAACCGAATTACATGAAATCTAAAACAACAATAATAGTGGCCATTTTTGTTGTTGGCTAAAACTTTGTTGTTGATGGAATAATGGCATACAGCAAAAGTGAAAGAGTGAAAGACTGAATCGAATTTTATGTGGAAAAAGTGTTCAAGATCTTGAACTTGATTGTGTGTGAATAAATGTTGGAATAAGATGCGGATGACGTACTGCATACGTGCGCCAATAAAATGACGTCAAAATATATATATTTCATGGCCTACAATGAAAGCAAACCACGCTCACTGATGATGGTGTCACTTGAACTTGATTGTGGAATGTGAGCATTTTAAAATGTATGAAGAAAATACGAGACCTCTGAGGATTGCACATCGTAAAATTACATTTTCGCAAATGACACACAGGCATTTTGACCACAGTGTGAATATTGTGTAATTGAGTGTTCATTTGTCCAAATCATATAAACTCAATGATAGCATTTTAGGAAATGATTGATTTTTTTTTCTTCATTTCCACGTTCTTATGACGACAACGAAACGATTTGGCATCACTTATTGCACAGCTGACTAAAAACACCCGCCATATGTTTAAAAATATCTATATAAAATCATCAGCAAACCATTAGAATCTGCTCTACATACGATCTGACTTAAATGAATGTCATGTGTGCACAGGATTTACTGCACGTCAATGGGCAACGAGCAATGGGAAATCGGTAGTCTGATTACAATTTTTTTCTTCTCTTCCATTCAATTTTGCCATGCGACTGGCTCTATTCGCATATCTAATCTATCGATTTGCATGCGTAAAGTGTTCAGGAAATTGCATTTTATGTCGTTTTTTTTCTTCTCTCTACTTGGCCAGACACTTTTTCTTCCCGCATAATGAATTTATTACTGCAATTCAAAGAAGGAGAAGAAGAGAGAGAGAGAGAGAGAGAGAGAGAGAGAGAGAGAGAGAGAGAGAGAGAGAGAATGATGCCATTCTACATAAATGATGAAGGATTTGAATGAGCAATGAAATAGAGAAATTCAATCCCTTTGAATATCTATTGAAGCGGTTTTGCTGCATCATTTTTCTGCATGTATTGCTGTGTCTGGATTAGAAGCTCTTCATTATCGAAAATGAATCACTCTTTACGTCACAAAATTGATACAAATTTAAAAATAAATCCAATCACATCTTCCATCTAGCCTCCCATCACTGAGTCCATCGATGACCAGAATCGTTGCATTTATTTACGTGAACATGCGATTTTATTGAGGACAATTTCCATGTGTTATTCAATCGAAAGTCGTATTTCTAGAACACTCGATGAAAATGGTGCAATTTGTTTTGGTTTCAGTGCTTAATATATTTATAGTTTCATTAGACCAAATTGGATTCGAATGAATGAATTATGAATAGCAAGATAAACTGTTGACAAAATTTTGTATCCAAAAAAAAAATCGGAGAAAAACGGGAGAAACTGAAAAACAGAGCACACAGAAGAGCAGATGAGAGACCAAAGCGAAAAAAAAACACCTCTGAAATGAAAAACGGACCGATTTCATTTGCAAAATGATCCAGAACTAAAATTCAAATTTTCTTTTCGTGCTGACTCGTTTTTTTGTGTTCAGCTTGTGTTTTATTTGTTGTGTGGTTGTTCGTTTTTTTTTCTTCTCTGTTTGATTGTGCGGCCATTAATATTAATGGCCGATATGGTAAACATTTTCATCCGTCTCACTCACTTTTGATCGAGCTCACCGTATAAAAGCGAAACGCGATCCGATTCGAAAATCAGATCAATCAAATATCTTGAGCACAATAGACGGCTCCCAACATCATTGCTTCAATTGTAGAAATTAATCGGCGTTTAATCGTAAAGCGATTCATTTCACGTTATACAACGATTTTTGTGTCATCAAGTTGATTGTTTTGGTTGTTATTTTATTGTTTTGTTTTCGGTGGCGATCGATATAATAATTTTTTGGCGTGTGTGATTTTCTCTTGTCAATTTATTTGTGCTGAATTCAAAACAAACAAAAAAGAAAAACATGATCCACAATATGGATATGTCGGCTATTGCATTGCTGAGTTCCAATACACTTTTGATGGTATTGACGTGCGCTGTGGTTGCTGTGATAGTGTTTTACATTGAATATACCGGCAGCGATTCAAAATCAACCGCAAGCGAGAAAAAATCATCGACAAGCGATTCTGAAGATGAACTACCACGTCCACCCGGTCCAAAGCCATATCCAATTATTGGCAATTTGGCCTGTTTGGATGGATATGAGGTGCCGTTTCAGGCATTCGACGATTTGGCCAAAAAATTCGGACCAATCATCAGCCTACGCTTGGGATCAGTTCCAACGGTTGTCGTGAATGGCATCGATAACATTAAAGAAGTTTTGATCACGAAATCATCACATTTTGATAGTCGACCCAATTTCCGTCGCTATCATGAGCTGTTCAGTGGAAACAAACAAAATTGTAAGTGTTTTTTTTGTTGTTGTCTCCGAGTCAATATCATTTTATGCATGAAGTGTAAAGTGCATTCAATCGAAACGTGTCACTAAAACTGTTTATTTTCTTTCATCTATTTATAGCATTGGCATTCTGCAATTGGTCAGATGTACAGAAAATGCGCCGTGAAATGTTAAATCAACACACATTTCCACGGAATTTCTCCGTTCGTTTCCAGCATTTGAACGAAATCACCATGAATCATGTGCAAACATTAATTGCTGACATTCAAACAAAACGCATCTCGCCCGATTCGGCCATTGAAATTAAACCGAGCATCATGCAAACGTGTGCCAACATTTTCACACAGTATTACTGTTCGCGTAGTTTCTCTTCAACTGATCCAAAATTCCTGCAAATGATCAAGAACTACGATAATATTTTCTGGGAAGTTAACCAAGGATATGCTGCTGACTTTTTGCCATTCCTGTTACCATTCCACACAAAAAATCTCAAGCGCATGGGAAAATGTGCGCATGAGATTCGTGAATTCATTTTACAAAACATCATTGAAGATCGTCGTGAAACATGGATCGAGGGTAGCGAGGGCCAAAATGATTACGTTGAATCGCTCATTGATCATGTTTCAAAGGAGTTTGAACCGAAAATGGAATGGGAAACCGCATTGTTTGCTCTTGAAGATATTGTCGGCGGGCATTCGGCCACCGGTAACTTTTTGGTGAAAATCTTTGGTTTTATCGGTCAATTGCCAGAAGTGCAGCAAAAAATTCAACAGGAAATCGATAACACATTGGCAAAAAAACGCACCGGCAAATACAATGTCATCGAATTGTCGGATCGTAGTCAAATGCCATACACTGAAGCCGTTATTATGGAAGCACTTCGTTTGATTGCATCACCAATTGTTCCACATGTGGCCAGCCAAGACAGTTCGATTAATGGATATTTGATTGAAAAAGACTCGCTCATTTTCCTCAATAATTACAATTTGAGCATGTCACCAGAGCTATGGGATGAACCAACCGCATTCAAACCAGAGCGTTTTATTCAAAATGGACATATTTTTAAGCCAGATCATTTTTTACCCTTTGGTGCCGGTCGCCGTTCATGCATGGGCTATAAAATGGTACAGTTCATTAGTTTCTCAATTCTTGCAAATTGTATGCAACGTTTCAATATTCGACCACCAGCGAATGTTACACACAAAGTACTCGCCGGTTCGCTGGCTGTTCCAGAAAAATCATACGAAATGGTTTTCACGGAACGTGCCTAAACCACAAGAGATCGACCAAAAATTGTTTTTTTCCCCCAAAATTAACATTCCTTTTGAAAATACTCGTTGCACATAATTTATTATCAACATTTAATTTTTTTACTTAACATATTTGAGAGAAACATCTCTATTTTATTTCATTCATTGCATTGAATTAGCGTTTAGATAATATATTTTTATTATCAATATTATTGAATGGAATTGAAACAAACATCGATCTCTTGTAACACTCTGGATTTTTGTCCAAAAATGCGAACCATTGAATTAAATCGAAACACGAAATTGAGAAACTGAATACTGAATGCATATTGAATAAGAGCCCCATTTCATGAACGACACATGTGCCTTATTCGGTATAATTTAAGCTATGTCTGTATTTATTATTGATAAGAACATAAGGACACAATAACTGTACACTAAAGCCAAAGAAAATATTGTAATTTATTGAAGAATACAAATAAATGAAAAAAATTAACTAAAATAATGGTAATCTTTATTACATTTGTCAGTCTTAGTTTGGATTCATAGACAATTCTATCGAGATATCCTGTCCAAGAGCTGCTTCACATTATATAGCTACTGAGGTGTTTATCGGGAAATTCTATACAATGTTGAGTTCCAAACAATGCATATGGCCACTTTGGTATAGTATTTCATCGCTTGTATTAATCCTAAATAACTTGACACTACAGTTAAAGCATTCATACATTCTATGATTCTGTATTAAATCATCGCTTAAGGAGATGATGTGGATCGATATATATTTCTTTTCTAAAAATAAAATTCAACCTTACTGTGAAAAAGTTTTGTTTTCTCTTAAATAAAATTTAAGAGATGAACGCAAATTGTGTAAAGTGATTCATGGCATAGATCAAATTTTATCGTTTCCGTTCCGATAAACGTAAGGTTTTTTTGTTGTTGTTTCTATAAATCTCTAGAATTTGATAGAAATTCAAATAATATCTACATGTGAATATGTTAAATGAATTCACATCACAAGAGCGAATTTCCGTTCAAATATTTGGTTGGAAACTAAACACTGAACACCATAAAATTCGGATCTAGTTATGAATTCCATATTTGAAGTAAATCATGATTACAATATCACCGTAGAAAAAAAAAGTGAGAAAGATAGAGAGAAAAAAAAACGGTGAGTAATGAATTCATTCATTCCAAGTGGATGAATAAAATGTCAGAAATATTTTAATTGTATCAAACTGCGTGTATGTCCGTTTTCCTCCAATGCGAAAAATGTGACGACAGAATTCGAAATGCGCAAGGACAAGGGCACATTTGATTGATATATAGTTTCTATGAATCCCATTTAAAGCGGATGGAGGAGAATACATTTGTGGCCTGTGCCGATATATCGCGGCGCTGATATTTCTCACGAGTACATTTTTACTTTTGGTTTTTATTTTAAACATCAGTATTACACTAATTTTAATGTTTCTGAGCTATAAATACATATTTGATTCGACCAAAAGTGGCGATGGATAGAGAGAGAGAGAGAACCATAGAAAAACGTGATAATTCATTGTCATTTTTTTTCTTCTTTTTTGCTTTGCCTTGCATCTTCGTTTGCAATGTATTTTTACCCATTTCATTTACATGCATGAAATTTTGCGAATGCATTTTTGTTTTTGGGTTTGCGCGCGAAAAAAGTGTACAAATGTCGTTAGATGCACGACATAACAAAAAAAAAAACTAGAGCTTAACAGTGGTGGAGATGAGCAAATCGAGATCAAACAGTTTTGATCCGGTGAAACGTGAAACACCAACCCAAGTGTGACACACATTTTTTCAAATATTAAAATTGGCTGCAAGTAAATAAGTAGGTAGCTCTGGAAATGTATAAGACCATGGCTTCGAAATTATTATCTAATGGAAACAAAAAAGTTGGCTTCCAAGGTTCTCATCTCAAAAACTTGAAACAATTTTTCGCGTATTATTAAGTGAAACGTGAATTAGCCTAAGTTGTGATTTGATGCGGCATATTTAGATGCTCTCGTATTCACAGACCAGAAAATATTTATAAACAAAACAAAAAAAATGGCTAATTTAAAATGCAGTTGCAATAGCGCAATGAAATGCCATTTTTATTGCATTCACGTGCTGAAACGAAACATTTTCAAACAGACAAGTTAATTTAAATTGATCGATTTCATTTGGGTATGGATTTACAACGGAAAGAGTGCAATATGCAAATTACACCGTTTTTTTTTTGTTTTATTTGAATGACTGCGAATGAGAAATCAGCCCGCAATTAGACTACAGAAAAATGATGGACACATTTTTTTTTATTTCAAGTACAGTTTGTACTGATATCACTTTACGTTGAATTGGCCGGCATCAAAATGGCTTTTCAGGCTAATGAAGCGTTTTTTTTTCCATAAGCTAATGACAAAAAATGTGTGTGTGTTTTTTGTTATTTAGTCACTCATTTGACATAAAGTCAACTGCACATACATGAGTACAGCTTTATGTGCCAAAATTGTGATTGATAGCACACCGCATGGCACAGGTGAACCGGGCATTGCTCAAAATGAGTAACACGTGACAAATCACAATGAATGAAACGCATTTAACGAACCTGGATGATGTTGAGTGATTGCGTTGATCACTGGTGCTAATTTGCTTACGCATTGTCATCACCAAAGAGAGAGAGAAAACAAATTGTAAAAAAATAATTTAAACGATATTGTAATGTACTTAAAAATACCATTCGATGCCATTATAATCGCCAAATAGAGGAAACAATCACACAAAATTATCGCGTCTGAGGCCATAAAGATTTCAAATGATAAATACGACGAACAAAAACTACTTAACATATAATTTTCCTGTAATTTACTCGAAACCGTATTCCGGTCGCATGTTGGCTATCATATATACCACGTACAAATGTACATCGCGCAGCAAACACACCGATACACAACAACTATGCGCTTCAAGTACTCAACGAGCTACGCAAAATTGCCTGAACTCAAATTCAGTTGGTGTCGCTGCTGCTGCTGCTGCTGCTGCTGTTGTCGTTATTATTATTATTATTTTTTTCTACTCTCTGTGTGCAATAGACGAATTCCGAACGTGCACGCTATCGCATCGCAACCTTAATATTGTGCTATTAGACGAATTTTACACTCGGTAGCAATTGAGCGCGAAAAAGTCATTTGGAAGTGAGTTGATTGATGATTGGAATGATGCCGTTTTCATGTGTATTCCAAATACTGGAAATACAGAAGCCAGCCTCTTCAAACCGCCTGAAATTATAAACATCTGATTAATTTCCCTCACAATGCAATTACAATGCAAGCGCCATGCACAGAACACGGCACACACAAACTACTTCCATTGGATTCCCGTTGAACTCAGTCGCAATGAAACTTGATGTGAGCATGCGCATATATCGCGGCACATGCTTTAATTTTCCCATCCAGATACCGAATTCACTGAACTGAAAACCCGAATATGAGTTTCCCCATCTAGTGATGTCACAAAGCGTCCGTTTATAAATCAAAGATACGAATATATATTCGAATGAAATGATGATGAGAGTTCGCCCGAGCAAAGCTTCGCCTGTCAAAATTGGTGCGTTTTAGCTTGTACGCAGCAGCGCCCGATCAAATTTATGATAAAAGCGTTCCGTAACGAAAAAGCAACCCTCCAAATTGCTATGCTTCGTATGCACACTCAATTCGAACTGTGAATATTTTGTGCCGAGAATCAAGCGTACAGCCGTCCACAAGCAAACACACACACACACAAACACACTTCGCACATTCCATATTTTTCTTCCCGTGAGCCGAGACAGCGCGCTGTGCACAAAACGAAAACACACAGTTGCTGAGTAGACATTCAACGGACCAGACGTCTTTGTATTTTGACGTGCAAAATAAAAAAGTAGAAGAAAAAAAAATTGCTGTACTGCTCTATCGCAATTTACATGAAATTTTAATAAAAAAAAAAAATTAAAAAAGACGACGAACACAAAGCAAATCGGTGTCCGTGTGAGTGCAAAAGGCAAATGTTGTGACAAACGTTAAATCTTATCGGGTGTTATTATTTCAAAGCTAATTGTGTGACGAATTCTTTTCGCAGGTGTATTTATGTTTTGTATATTTTTGTGCATTTTGACTTGAAACTTTCATTGTTAAAGTACTGATTGAATTTCCTAAATGATTGAACTTTTGACGAAAGCATCACACACAATAAATGACGAAAAGAAATTCAACAAAAACGAAACGAAGCATTAATAAATGACAAGAAGTGACAAAAAGCAACTAACAAAATACAAAAGGGAAACGTCGAAATAAGGCTGAGCTCAACGTTTTCAATTCCTTCCGTAGTCTGTTTTATTTTTTGGTGTGTCGGTTGATTTCATCGTTGTGTGTTCGAGCGTCGTATTGAAAAGTGGACGCGGTGCGTGAATCGGCCGGGAAAAATCAATGGTATTCTCCGAGGTGATTTATTTAAGTCTGTCGATGGATTCAAACAAAACTACAACTTCTATGAGACTTTACGCGTAGTAAATCACTTACTTTTGAATGTCCAGTAGATAAATAACAACAACCGTTATTTTTGAGCTTGGAGTGGGTGTGAATTGCGTCCGTATTCCCCGAAGGAAATCTTTAGGCATAGGAAATACTTGGCCTACGTAAATTCGTCTGAAACCATCGCACAGTAGCTTGCTAGTTTGATGGGATTGTCAAAATGGAAAGAGACTAGTAATTTTGCGGATGAAACAACGCAAATATTCACATGAGAAACAAATGCTCAATGAATAAACAAACTCAAATTTTGCGTGTGAGTTGTCGTATTTATCGATGTTTACGTATTCTCGTGGCTCTAGTTTAATATTTATAGTGTAACTCCTGTGAACGCTTCATCATCATTACTCTTGAAGCATCACTAAGCAGCGGTAACAACAGCAACAGCTACAGCATCATCATGACAACGAGGGATCTTGCATAATTTGCCCGTATTAAGTCCATATATTGATATTTTACTGTTGTGAGCTGAGTGTCCAAAATTCGTTCGGAAGTCACACACCAAAAAGAAGGCATATCGGTTTTGGTTGTGTTCCTTATTGGCCAAATAGATTCAGTTTTATTGTGGGGATTTACACAGAGCGGCCGCACGGAAGGTGACGGAATATAAGCGACCGTGTCCGGTGAAATGCTTCACGAACATTTTTCTATACGGTTTTAAGTGTGCATGATTAGTGTTGTGTCGTTTAGTTGAATATTAATGTGTGTATGGTGAGCAGTGTTGCTACGACAACGATATTAAACGACGATAACCGGCAAAAAGGTGGACATTTCTTATCAAAGATACAGAGACACATAGATTTCAATTTAATTAGCAAAAATAAAAGTTCTGCTCAAATACTTTTTTCGCTCGAACAAAAGCGGAAAAGAGAGAGCAAAAGAAAGTTAGAGGTTGTTCGGTGAACAGAAAATTGGAAGTTAATACCCGCCGCCGAGCACCAAATAGATAGTAAGTACGAAAAGTGGTGTGTCCCAATCAAACGAACCAATTAATTTGTTCGAACGGAAACAAAGCGGCTCATTGCAATAAATTTCCTCCATTGAAATTACACCGAACACGGGAACCTAATGAGTGAACATTGTGTGTTTTGTGAACGTTTCGATTGATGTGAAAAACCGACACCGTTAAAAATCCTCCGGCAAGGATTCACTGCTGAATTATTTCCGTGAGAAAATTGGGTGACGAGAAGAAGTGGTTTTGGTGTTGCGAGGAAAATTCGGTTGTTCGTTCAACAAATTATCTTCTAACAAGCAATTGAGTGTGGGCCGCCATTACCTGAAGCTGCTCTACATTAAAAATTGAAATTCACTGGAAATTCAAAAGGTAATCTATAGTCTCAAATAATCTCGCAATATTTGGGATTTTCTTATCGTCGCATTTGCCGTTGGAGTGAAAAAACATAAACAGTCTTTACATGAGAGAATGTTAAAAATTTGGTTTTTCTCTACGATGAAACTCATTCTCGTTTTTAACGAAATATTTGGATATTGCCAATTGCTGAATGTGTTTTTAATGGTTTTGATCCATTTCGTTCTGAATATAGGCTGTGTTGCGACTAATGAGCTATTTTCAACAGGGCCCGAGCCACTTTTGCGTTATGTGTATACATCCTTTTGGGATACGAGAAATGCTATTTTTATTCTCTTTCCGTTTTCACATTCTCTCTTTCTCACTTTATAAAACCCGTCCCTTGTCTGCGCGCGTATCATTTAATTGGATGTATCTATTCGAAAACATATCACACCGAAGTAAAACACAGTTCCAATCTCAATAACTGTCGTACGCGATTTCGTGAGATTTTTCATTCGAGAGTTATTCACCAAACGCTTTTCGATGAACGCTTTGCTACGATAATAGCACTAATATCGTCGACATTGATGACTAGAGCGAAGCCAAACAAATGACTAAAATGAGCGCAAGTTGACGAGAACAAGAACGAGGCAAAGGACTGAGAAACAAAAACGAAAGAGAGAACAAAATTAAGGAACAGCAAAAAAAAGAGAAAATGTCGTAAAAAAAAATTTATTTTGCTATTTTTAAAAAAAAGAGTTGATAATAATCTTGAGATTGAGCTGATGATGCTCTTCAGTATTCAATCGCTAAATTTAGATGGAAATTCTTTTTTTGTATTCCGATAGCTCGTTGACATAATGTCTGTATTATATTGAGAGACTGAGAGTTCTCCGTTCAATCTATATGCGATACTGTATCGCGTTTCACTTGCTTTGCAAACATTCAGTTAGCGTATTGTAACTGTACTGAACGTACGATTACAGCCTGGAAAATCGACACTTGGTCTACCTAGTTGCTAGACCTAACTCATTTCATTCCATTTCGATTCGATTTATTTGATTTAGCAGAGAGTTCTATTTCGATTTCCTTCTCTCCCTCTCTCTTTCTCTCTATGTCTGTACATGAATCTAAATGAAACGATCGAATTGAAAAAAAAAACAAATTGCAAATGAACATTTACTTGCCGTTATGGCCGTACAAATGAACATGCAAATGGTAATGAAATGCTTTAATGTATTTGCGTTACGCAAATTGCTCAACAAAGACCATTAAAAATGCAAATGTTGTAGAGTTGAATAGAAGAGTCAAACCGTTTACAGTGCACTTAACTTCTACTAATCAATTTTTGGGTCTTTTTGCACTTGAAATTTCTGAAAATTGTGTGCCGGCCGACAGATGTGCATAAAAAATGTTTTCAAATGGAGAGACCAACTGAGACTGCGAAACAAAGACAGTGACAGCTCAGACTAAGTCTGAATGATGTCGAATGTCTCCATTTATTTAGGCTTTGTTTGACGTGAATGAAATTACTTGGCTTTTTTGGAAATGCAAAATGAATATTCATTGTGCTGTGTGGCTGGTGTGCCGGTGAGTTTTTGGTAAATTGGCAAAATTTGCATATCGTTTTGTCCATTATAAATGATAAACCACCGATGTCGCGCCGCCATTTTACCACAATCCTTCTGGTGAGAATCCATTGGCATATTTTATGAGTGAAAATCACACTGAAAATGGATAATATCGAATACCAAACAGCCCACGGTGCATCGCCTCAACAATATCAGTAATTATTAGTAATTACTGTCTATTGCATGCTTTCATTTTATAATTATCCCAACAATTATGACATTATGCATTTAGCTGAGCGATTAGTTTCTTTTTGTTTTTGTTTTTGTTAATATCTAATTAAAATGCATGTTAACTAATCAGCTGGAAGCTAATAATACAAAACATTTGAGGTTTAAAGTGTTGATCCAATTATTGGATTACCACCGTATTATTTTGAATTTATTTTAAGAGAAAAAAAAACCACGTGCAAACAAAGCACTTTTCATAGAGCATACAACACTCACAATCACGATAACATATAAACGAGCCAACAATTTACCTCAATTTCTTGTAACTTTTGTAAATAGAAAATAAACATTTGCCACAAATTCTTGTGGTGTTGTGCAAAAACGTAGTACCTTGTTAGTTCTAATGGTTTCTGATAACTTCTTGTATGATTTGATCTGATAAATCAAAAGTTTGCCTAAAGCCGTAGCTAACGCTAACCAAAAATAAATTGCCACAATATTTCACATTAAAATTTTAGACAATCTTAAAGTTGGCGAGCGTTTTATATGTATATTTATTGTCAGATAAATTGTCTCCTAGCATTTACTCATGGATGTGTACCTTTAAGTATAAGACTGAAATTGAAGACTTGTTGCAATTGTTGGATACGTCTGTTATTTCCATTGTTGATTATCAAAGCAATTTTTTGTACCAATTTCGCCAATAGCGTATTGCTTGGCTACAAAGATAGAGGTGGATTTTGTAGCATTTTCAGTTTAACCCTTTGAATCAGAGGCTTCAATTTCTATACATCCAATGCTAAGGAATAATATTTGGAGCATAACAAATATATTTGGAACAAACAAAACATTCCTTAAGAAATACTTTTTCCAAATGAATGATGACTTACAAATGATCAAAGAGTGAATTTTATGAACATCTTGGCTTTGGAACAGAAGCAATGAATTTGTGGGTTAATTTATCCCAGTTTCACCGTTTCATTATTTTAATCATAAAAACAAAGACTGCAATATTCATTCGCAACTATCCGAATGTAGCATATCTAACAAGTGAAAATGAAAGGCGACATTTTTCAAAGCAAGCAACAGCAACAAAAAAAAAATGCAGAAAAAAATTGGAGTGAAACAATGAACAAGACTGTAACGTTTTAAAAGTATTTCTTGTGATGCATATTCTGGTTTGTGCTGTGAGCGCACGCGATAATGAGCGTGTTATGTAACCATGTATGATGTGACAAAGTGATTCATTTGTTTATTCCATGGTATTTGCCGAGCGAATAGCAAAAAGAAAATGAATGGCAGCCAAGACTTTCAGTAGTATTTTAGTGTACGGTAAACACAAAATGCCCAGAATTCGGATCTATTTAAATTTAGCGACGAGAGAGCGGGAGAGAAGGAAAAAAAAGTAATATATAAGTTTATATGAAATATGGGTATCCATGAACCTTGTGCTTTGCGTAACATTGTGAGCTCCCAACTAAAATTCACGATTCGGTGAATTTCATCGTCTTCGTATTCATAATTGTATTGTCGTCAGCATCGTATCCATATGAAAACGCAATTTATTTTATTTGTTTACTGAATTGATGCTTCTCAACTTGCCTCTCCGTAATATGTGTATAGAGAAATATGTTCTTGGAGTGTTCTATTTTGTTTCTGCGCTTTTTTTTTTCTTCTTATATTCTGTAGTGAGCAAATAAACAAGTGCGCGAAATAACGAACACAATGAATACGCTGGCAAAAATGGAAATAAAAAGAGTGAACCTAATGTGTGTGTGTGTGCGTTTAAATTATATTCGTCTAGATGTGGATGTGACCGATGTACGTTAGATGTATTGGAATACGTGCTTGGATTGAGTGGCTCGTGTTGGTACTGATGCTGGTTTTGGCTCTTCGTTTAATGGATTCACATAATTCAACTAATGTGTGCGTTATTCACCTAGGGATAAATTATAATCGACGACCTTGCACCAATTGAATTCGAAATGGCCTGTTGAATTTAAATCGTTTATTCTTTTTTCCATTCGTTTGATTTTTTTTTTCGCTTTCTGCTTGTCTGCATTTGATGAACGATTTTGATGCACCATTTCATCCATTATATTAACATCAAGTGTTAATTTAATTTTCTACTTGAACCTCTTTTTCCATTTCAAAATATTTCCGATCCATTTTCCATCTATAGACAATACAATTTAAATATGAATGTATATGAATGTGCGCCTCCATTCAAGATAATCATTAAAATAAAAAGCGTAAGGTCAATAAAATACATGTCGATTGTTGAGTGCCATTAAAGATGAAAATCTCATTTGCTCAAGTTTTATGTTACAAAATTCATAACTATAAACTACTACAGCCAGTACATTTGATTTCCATGGAAAAATACATTTGTTGAATGTATTTGCTGTATCCGAGGCTTTAGAATTGAATATAATGGGGTAAAAGCCCCGATATGAGCACGAACATTATGATAAATGTGCCAGTAATAAAGTGACTTCGTTATTTTCTTTTGGCCCTTATATTGTCATCATCTTTAGTTTTCTATCTAAATCAATGGCCATGGATAATGGTCTGAATGTTTTTTATCCAGAGAGTTTCATGTCATGTTCGGCTCATCATTTCTGCACCAAAAAATAGAGAAGATGTCTGTGACAGGCACAACAAAGACCACATATGACAGAACATATTTCCTCCGAACTTATTTCCTCATATTCTGATATCATTCCAAGACACACAGAGAAAATAAAAACCTACGCTGATACAAAAGTAGATCCTTTTTCGACCATTCCTTTGCCATTGTGTTCCATTTTGACATGAACAGCATGAGTTGCATCATTTTATTCTTCATGTCTTCACTTGCAACATACAAATTGCACAACTAAACAAAACTATTTATTGGCTTTAGCCCACTTCTATCGAGTTTCAACATGATTTCTAGGTCAAAATAAGTACCGGCAGCGATGTATAAAATATAGGTGTATATCCATGGCAATTGAAAGAACTATAAAGTGAAGAAAAGAAACTGTACACTCATAAACTTGAGACTGGTATCGTCCATTTGATAGTCTCACACACGATGGAAATAGAAATGGGAATGGGAAATGAGCTAGTTTAGGTGCAAGCCAGTGATAGCGCTTTATATGACACTAAAATAGTGTTTATATGAAAACAAAAAAAAACACGTTGCATCTTTTGATGTGTGAAAATTCTTCGAACGAAAGTAACTCCCATCGGAACAAAAGTGTTTTTCATCGTTGCAGTTGTAGTTTGGGCGTCATGCATATACTTGTATACAGTATTTCAAATCTTTGTTTGAAACTCGACTAGTCCCTCGTTTTGTTGCCCGTGCACTTGGCTGTCAAGTTCGTCTCGATCCAAACATGAAATTTTTTTCTTTTCACTTTTTCTGTGCGCCCGTTCATTCGGTAGAATTTCGCTGTAACCGTTTTGCTTTTGATCGCTCGTTTTCATCTAAATCCTGCAATCAAAGTTTTTCCACTTCAAACATTGGACGATAAACACACATTTTATCGAATTACATTTGGTTGTGCTATAGCTATAGCTTTTTTCATAGTACCATGTCAAATAAAATGTGTGTCTTGATATCTCGTTATTGTTATCGCATCGTTTATTACTATCAACAACAATAACTGGCAACAATAGAACCAGAAAACAGAAAAGAGTATGATTACTCGCTTGTAATGACAATGTATGACAATGAGGCAGTTTTCGGTGTGGCTATACTGGATCCATACAATCAAACAAAGCCACACATAGCACATGCACAAGCTGAGATGAGTAATGAAATCAAAGACAAGCAATAAGATGGAATATAAAACAGCAACAACAATGTTTATATCAGCCGTATGATCATTCGCACCCGTCAGCCCATAAAATTCGATGTGTACGTAATTTAACTCATCGAAGTCAACATGTGTAATTTCGGGCGAGCGAGCAAGAGAGAGAGAGAGAGAGAGAGTTGGTGTGCGCGCGCGGTGGCCTCGTCGTGCTCACTGCACACACAATTCAATCTGATTTTCAATCATAGCTGTCGGACAATAAAAACGACAAAGCAAGCAAAACATCAACTAAACGAGTCGCGCGATTCGATTCGTTTGATTTCGCCACACAGCCAGCCAGCCAACTGATTACAACCATTTCAGTTCATTTGTTTATGGTGGCATTTTTGTATGGATGTGCTTGAATTTGAAGGCGGCCGTAAAACACAGGCATCAACATGATTGCTATTTATTTTCGATGATTCGCAATTTATCTCTTCTTCAATTATTATATGACTGTTTACTGTCGGTATTCAGTCTTGTTCTGTCGCTTACCGTGAATATTCACGTTGTTCGGCGGCATCATCGACGCTGTCATTGTCATTGTTATCGTTGTACAGCACGATTTTGTGATTATTCGCCACACAAATGACACACACAATCGCACAGCATCACACGCCATGACATATGCAGACGAACACACGAACACGGGAAAAACATGCACGAAATTTGATATCATGACAAAAGCATCATTGTGCAAAGATGTGAATGGAGTTATTACAATCGCATTGCTCGATGTATTTGACAAACAATGATCAAAAGAAGCGCGATGATAGCAGTGCCGACGTGCTTACAACCAATTTGAAACGCTAAATACTAAATGCCTATTTTCATGGTTGAACTGACACACGTTGAAATACAAAACCACATTCTATCAAAGATATATTCTTTGCCTCATGCTCATATTCCTCACAATTATTGAAAGCAATCGATGCCTTTCAATTCACGCGACTCATATGTCAATCAAACCATCATTCTTGTGCTCGCGCACTCGAGCAGAAATTGCAACTTCCACTTTTCTCATACATTTAATACACAAGAGCGCAATTAATTACCGAAAATCAAAAATTGTACGTTGAAACATGAAACCAACATGTTTTTGTTTGAACGAGTCGATACGAACCGAAACATTTCGCCATGAAATTGGCGAAAATCGTACGCTCAAAGTACTCAAAGTGTTGATAGAACACAACCTTGTGAACCTTCGATGTTTAACTCTATCCATCATCGATTGTCCCGTTTCAACAATTGCCATGTGATTCAAGTGCTTCCAAACATACACACAAACACATCGTACACACCGTACATTGAAGTATCGTTTGCGTTTTTTTTTCTTCTCCGAATTGTTTACCTGTCATCAAAGAATATTTCACATACATTTTACACTTGAAAATGCTATAAAACAAAATTGTGAAAAGAGAAAAATGTCGATAATAACCAGAAAAACAGACAAGTGTCCCAAATGATACCATATTTCTTAATCGAATTTACTTTTTCATTCAATCAAGAGTGAAAATGAATATTTTCCGATGAATTTCATTCTTTGTTATTTCCTGCTGAATTTCACCTTCATATCATTTTGGAGTGTACACCGTTGTGCACAGCCGGCACATTATTTTAAGTACAGAGAGAATTTATTTATGAATTGCTCTCTATTCAGCACTCGTGTGTTCAGCACCACTGAACGCTTGAACGGGCAAGAGAGGAAACGGCAAATTTATTGAATGTGCAATGAGAACGGAAAAAAATATGCGATAAAACGAGACAAAAAGACAACAACAACATTGAAGCATCACATCAATGCCACACGAGAATAAATAATAATTACCGCAAATACAAATACACAGGTTCTTCATTTCGATTGATGCTCACGAATGCCATGAGTTATTATAATGTAATGCCCGTTTTATCAGATGCTTGGTGATGTAATAGAAATTACTGTACTGTAAGCTGATGTCGATCTCCATCTCCGTTGCACACTCTGTCGATCTCTCTTTTATTGATTCAATGTATTTCCGATAAATTATTTACCTTTTTTCCAATTCAATATTGAATGACTAAGAGCGTTGATTCTTCTTCTTCTTTTTTTTTTATTTCATTCTTTCTATTCGTTTCGCTATGTTTAATTAATACAGCAGCTGGCAATGTAGGTACTTTGCACATCTATAAAAGTTTCAATGGAAAATTTAATAAAAAAAAAAATGCTATAGAATGGCAGTGACTTTCGTTTATTCAAGCTTTAGTTTGATATCGTTCTTTCAAGTCGAAACTTTTATTTTTATTTGCTCAATAAAAAGCATACAATTTTTTTTGTTGATACTATTTTTGGCAGTGATGTTGACACATCAATTCGGTTGTGTTTCGCCATTTCAATTTTGGAATGTGAGATGTAAATTGCATATGAAACACCTGAGACCTAAAAAAACTCAACGAATTGATAAAAAAATTTTGATATTTTTTCATCATTCGAAGTAAATGTCAAGTGTCACATACTTGAAATGTAAAATAATATCGAAGTAGTATCTTATATAAGAGTACCTTGTATTGTTGCGATTATTTCGGATTTACGATTCAAATAAAAGAAAATGTTGCAATTGCATGCGGATTAAGGTTTGCAGACTCTGTAAATACTGGAATAGATTCATCCAGATGTTGATGATGAGTAATTTATGTAATCAAGTTTGAAAATAAACCAATGAGCGAGGAGTATATAGAACATCAAGCAAAAATCCAGCATTGCTGTTGAATAGAAAGGCAAACATGGATAACGGTTGCCAGTTAGATCATTTGCTTAGAGTGTGTTGTGCGATTAATTTTTATCTCACGAGGGAATTGGAATGATGCGAACGAACCCAAAAAAACAACAACAACAAAAAAAGTAATGCCACCGATAAGAAAAGGACTTGAAGAGAAATGGTAAATGTCATTTAATTACGTCGTCTTTTTGGTACTCTCCGGTGTATTTGTAATTAGCTTAACATTTAATCTCGGCAAACCAACGATTCAACTGAATGAATAATGTGCAATAATTTAAAATAAAATGGATTCACCGTTGATTCTATTACATCCGGTATCCGATTACCGTTTTCTTTATGTGTCCTGAAACCAATACAACTAATCACATAGATGCTGAGATTTGTGCTCGGTTAGTTCCTCCCAGCAACGAAGTTGATTGCAAATAAAACAGAGAATGAGAAAGAGAAAGAGAGAGAGAAACCATATCAATATGATTGGCTCTTTTATTTGATTGGAATTAACATAAATAAACATACAAACTGAAAAATAGATGATAACATGCAGAATGAACTCAAAATAAGTGGTTTCAATTATTTAGCTCAATGCAGTTTATCGCATGCAAATGCAAAACAAAAATGTTGATATTTAACCAATTACCTCTATTTCATGCTGAAAACAATAATATTCGTATTGATTGTTCTGTAATTTTCCAGCAACAATTTTTTCCGTGAAATGAACGAATGTAGAATCCATCCATTCTAGTGTCACAGAACGTTCGACGTTCGACGTTTAATAGAAACTATGACATGGCAAAAATGGTCAGCCCAAACACGTACAGTCCAAACACGTCGAAATGTCCAACATTGCCTGTCAAAACATCGAACAACGTCAAAGTGTGATTTATTAAAATGAGTATTGGATGGCCACAAATTGCGAGTTGGCATCGTGCATGCATGACTGCAGTCTTAAAGTCTATGATAACTTTAGTGTGCAACGAATGCTCAAGTTTTGCAAACTGACAAAATTTTAATTCAATTTATTTCAAACTTTTCATCACGGACTCATTGGATCGGTGTGTCATAAATCATATGAATATAGCACATTGAATGGCCCATTTGAGAATCCATGTGGCTGATATTGAAACCGAACGCTTAGGATTTAATAGCTCTTTTTCACGTAACTCGAAATTCAATCTCGCCACAATCATATGGGTTGTGGCATCGATTCCAATTACATTTAATTTTGGGATTTAAGTGCATTTGTATGTTCAAATGGTTTAAAGAGACTTGAAAAGCATGAGCGGGTCTCGTGTATCGATAAGATCGATTGAAAGTGGTTGAACACGCTTCGGTTATTTGTAATTTCAATATTCAAGCCAAACGTGAGCCTTTATTTTGACATCATGACATCTAGTTGTTTGGCTTCATCCCGATTTGCAATTGATATATACAATTTAAATTTCATTCAACGTTCAGCATTGGTGTCTTCAGGCAGAGAAAGATACTGAACATTTGCCACATGAAAGTGACTCATATCGGCAACATCAAAATTGTCAAGTGATACAGATTAAATAAAATAAATTGAAAGTACAAAATTTGCGTCATACGGTATGCGATTCGTGTTAAGTATAATGAAGATAACCGATAAAGGTCAACTCAGAGGTGAACGGTGAACCTAGCGGTGTACATTCGGTCGCATTGCTATTATTCACAGGAGAATGAAAGAAAAATGGATAGACATTGAACAAACAATTCTATGGCGTTTAGATATTGGTGTTGCCTTTGATGATGTTATTAAATTTGCTACTGATGTTTACCTCTTTTCATTTTGTTGAAATATTATGTGCAAAGCAGGCACATTTTCATGGGCTTCTATTTTTTTTTTAAACGTACATACTTTGCACGCGCTCTTTCCGTTGACTAGATCGCTCTTGATTGATTATCAGGGTTAACCTCTGCCATGCGCACACTTCGTCAATTGAATACACAGTTTGCAATAATCGGTTTTTGAAAACTAAACAAAATAGTGTTAACATTTGTTTTATATAAATTTCACATTGGGCGTTGGTAGTCACCAGTCATCACAGACATTTGTGATGGTTGGTATGTAAATTTGAATTTATTGAGTGATCAATTTCCATTCCGACTACTGTAAACGTGTTCATAGCTTGGGGTTGGGGAGACTTGTGTACATTATAAGCATTATGTAATAACAAGCGCCACCTTGTTACACAAACACCACGTGCAACTCTGTAATTAAAAAAAACTTCGTAGGGTATCAAATATTCAATGGTTCAAGTGCAAATCGGGAAATGAATAAAATGGCTAGCTAAACCAACAGTGGTGCTAATTGGCGCCCCATCCAGGCTGTGTATAGCCTGCTTTGGTGAAATTTGATCCTTGTCAACATAAAACACTGCAAAATCCAGTTGAAGTGTAAACGTTTCGATGTGAAGTTAATTTTTGGTGCAGTAAAAATAAATAAGTCGTGGGGATATTATGTTTATTTACTTTTTTCCTAACCTTTTTCCTGCCGTCTCTTTCAAACGAATTTTTTTTTCAGCTTGGCACAGAATATTTGTTCTAAAAAGAATACCATAAAATACCAGTGCAGGTGGCAGAAAAAGCTCTAGAGCTCTTTATTACACCTTCTGTTTTCCCTCATTGCTCGTAATATTTACCCTTAGAAATATGGTTTTCCCAAAATAAATGCATCGAACTAAAATTGGATCGTAGCGTGTAGCGCGCACAAAATTGCAATTTTCATTCTTTGCACGCGGTTGACAAAATATACAAAGAAAATTTATCGGTTGAAAAAAAAGCCTTTTGTGTTTGCTTGAATATTTCGAATGTCAGTGCCCATTTTTTACTGTTTCCTTGCCAGAGTTTGGTTTTTGTCAGTTTTTTTTTTATTACATTATCACTCGTGCAAGCAAAAACACATGCCAAATGTGAGCACGCAACATTTTTGGTGCTATGCACGTTATTTCGGCAAACAAAAATGCCGAACAAATATGAGAATAAAAATTCACGAAATAAAACGTATGCGTTTAATATCAAATTTGTTTCGGTTTTATTTGTTTGCTCATTTTCATGTTTGAAACTTTTTGTCGCCGACGTGTACACATGAAATTTGCCAGGCAAAAATTATGTGGCACCAAAATTAGACAATGGAAAAATATGGTGAAGATCGAAAACGAGATACGATGGCTGTCGGTAACATTTTAAGCATGTTTTGAATTTAAGTGGCTTATTTTCTTTGCAATTGAGTTTTCTCCTAGGTTTTCTCATATTCGGTTTTCCACCAAATTTTTAAACTTATTTCGAAAAAAGCAGTGAAGAACAAAAGTTATGCTTTCACTTTGGTGTTCAATTCCATTAAAACTTGTCTACAACAATGGTGCAGTGGTTTTAAAACCAGCTTTTTCTATATCCATTGTCTTTTTTTTCATGCTCTAACCGCTTTGGACTGACCCAAATTCAGTTACTGGTATTTCAAATGACAAAAAATTATAAATTAAAGTATACAATTGAAACTTTGTCACTTCATTATTTATTGTTTTTGCCAACGTTTGGTTTATTCTATTTAAAATTGGATTGCAAATGTTATCAATTAAATTACATTCCATTCGATTGCTGTGAAACGAAATGAATTTGTGTACAATATTTTCAGTTGAATTTTCAAAACATTTGACGCTTTTTCGTCAATCTAAATCTAACCCAGAAAAGAATGCTTGCGTAAGAAAACAATTCTACTTCAACGGCAAAGGAAAACGAATTTCATTGCAAACAAAACAAAACATGGCCGCCGGTGTTGCTAATTTTCCTTAATCAGTTGCCATAACATACAATCATACAAAATACATATGAAATCACAAAAATAAGCCCAGTTTTGCTTATTTTAATCGAAAAATTAGATAAATCTGATCATCTTATTAGATTTTACATCGGGGATGAACATTTTAATTTGTTATTAAGGGATTCCGTTTAGCTTATATCAGTATACTTAGCCATATATGGCTAAATTAGTGCAAACAACACAGCAAATGGATTTCAATTAACTTTAAACCCTTTAATGCGGTGTTGATCCAAGAGATTGAGATTGAAACTAAATTTAATAACTGACTGTGATGTAATTGATATATAATTACGGTGCTCCTAAATTGGTTGCGAGAATACATTGCTCGATGCTCCTGTTTAGTGTTTATTGTCGTATCGCAGTAACATGTATTTCAATATCAAATCAAATGTTTCCTATAATTTGGCAAATTTCAACATGAAATACTCATTAGTTTTACAGCCGACGGGTTGATTAAATTGATGAACATTTTCACAAATGCCGATTGATGTATTGGAATCAAATTTACACTTGGTCGATATTCAACGAGTGAAAACTTTAAGAGCACCTCTTCAAAAACTAGGATTACAAGACGAATCGAAATCAATTTTATCAAACTCTGGATTATCATCTTCACTCAAGAATGTTGAGGTGCTGTCGAGCACCGTCTGTGCGAAAAAGATTTCATTATCGTAACGAAGTTACTTTGTGCGATGATTTCAAATTCCACTGAAAGTGTAGAAAATACATTGTGTTTTTCATGATTGAACATGAACATGAACGCAATAAACAATCCAAGTGAAACATAGATTTTATCAAGAGTAAAAAATATAAAAAACAAGTAGCATCTCAACAATTTAATTACGATGCCAGTTTAGTAATGGTTTTTATTTTTATGTCATTCATAGGAAACGGTATTTTTTGCGAATTCACCAAAGCGAAAGCTTACGAACGGTCCATCTATTACGGAAGCTGATGAACCATTTCCAACAAGATCGGATTTATATACATATACAATATTCGGTCGAGTGAAAAGTGACTGGGCATCCGTTTGTGCCGTTTGTTTCGGAACCAAGAATGCTTTGAACGCACATAATAAGGTTGCCAATTCAAGTGAAAGCGTGTGGATGAGAAAATTCAAGAACCTAAATAAAGTAAACAGAAAAAAAAGCGAGTAAGCCAGGAAGTGAAGTAACTCCCCCGAACCAACCGAAAAGGAAACGAAGTAACAGCACAAAATGAACGCAACCGTCGAAAAGGCCAATGCAAATGGAAATGGTTGTGCCGATGTGAAAGTAAGTGGTGACAGCGATGGCGATGGTAATGCCAACGATGGAAAACCGACGGCTATTTCATCGGACGTATCATTGCCGAATGAGGTTCTTGAACGATTATTTCAACGATATTCGATAAAACAACGACGAGCCGGTCTAGAATGTTTTCTTGCTACCTCAGTGCTGTTCGATTTATGGGTGATTTTGGTACCGCAGCAAGAGAAAAGCGCCGAAAATATCGGTACGTGGTCTTTTTGTTATGTTTTGTTCAGTTATTGTTGTTGTTGTTGTTGTTGTTCTGTTTGTTCCCTATTTTCATTTGATTTCGATCGTTTTTATGTATAGTTCCGCATCACAAAAGTCGACGACAGTTGTGCTTTGAATCTTGAATCGTAAAAATCAACAAACACAAAGAATTTGATTAGAGTTATATATGTTCGTCATTGTTGATTTATTGTACGATCCATCGCACTAACCAAATGTAGAGAAAAAAAAATCGAATGTAAACATCTTAAAGCGTTTGCAGAGGTCATTCTCATCTGTGTTATCAGTTGTCATTAATTCAATGGAAGATTTTTTTATGCGCATTGAAACTCTCCAATAAAAGTGTACAAAAGATACAAAAAAAATCTTGATCCGGGTGAATCTTTTCTGCTGAACATCTCAAAACAAAGCAATTTCGAATCACTCGGAATATTGCCACAAAATCGATTAATCCATCAATTGTTTTGACTCAAATGGTTTTTTCTGGATATACCATTGAGTAAATACAAGCGATAAAAAAAAGGTATTTACTAAAGTATCATTGCCTTGGGTCAGTTCTGTGGTGGCAAATGTACACCTCGCGACTAAAATGTGATAAAAAAGAAGATAACAAAACAATGACTACAGTTGATGAACTTGTAATGAGATTGAACTGTTCGCTTTTTGCCAGTTGACTGAATTCTTCGTTTTTAGTTTGCACGGAACATTTCAGTACTTTGTACAAATGACATTTTTGTTATGTCAGTGTTTGGTCAGTGTCTCATAGAAAATAAAACTTTGTTGCTTGAAATGGAAAAATCAACGCAAATAATCTGCTTTTCCTCACTCAACAACTTTTTAAATTATGTTTAGTGTGCGAGTGTATTTTTTGTGATAAACCCAAAATAATTTAATGACACATTCTGTATAAACATAACTATAAGATAACATTCAGTACAATTTATCGAATTATTTAATATTTCAACTGAATTATGCCACTTATTAATGAAGACTCATTTTTGTGTGTGTTCATTTTCGTCAAAATTCAACGTGGGATGCGATGTCGGTGGACTTTCATTCTTCAGGTATCTCATGTGTATTTTTAGTGTTAAATCTAGTGTTAGCTCTCTTCTTACGATTCTGTGGCAATAACAAGTGTCGAGGGGCAACATGGGAAATTGCTCCACATCTGGCGTGGTTGTTCGCAATTATGCAACTTGCGCTTCAACTACTTTACAAAGGGTTTGTTACAACTCGGTGAGTATATATTTCATGTTCTTTTATTTTCTGATTGAAATGCACTTTCATCAATTGAAATTCCATTGTACAGTTTGGATTTGTTTTGAAGTGGAAAAGAATTTTGTTTTTGATAAAAACCCAACTGAGTACTGTTTCGTAAATTGTTGTTCTTAAATTCATTTCAAAACGTTTTCGATGAAATATAAAGGTTTCGAATGAAAATAAATCGATAAAAATTAAAAAAAAAAAAATGGTTTCAAATGATTTATCAAGGAGCAAAGTCCCCAAAAGCTGATCTAAATATCAATTTTCAGTGATTTTGTGGCGATAATACTTCAACGTGCTCAAATGTACGGTCTATCGAGTCTACTATTTTGCTTTTGAATCGTGTGTTAAGTAAATGACCCCTGTTTTTGAAACATTAAAAGCTTTACTTGGCGACTAAAGTGTCAACGAAATGTTTGATATCTGAACAGGTGCACAATGTACATGGCAGTGAAATGAGACCTTTGATACACGGTAAACAGCGTTAATTTTGTACGCTCTCATATTTGTACATATGTTGAAGTGCCTTGTTTTCTCACAGTTTTGTTTTTTGTTTCGAGTATTTATCATCCAAGTTGCCTGCATATCTCACTGAAATGTTAATCCAGGATTAGCTCCATACCAACTCAAACGTTTTAAAATGGTTTTTTGTTTTGTTTCAAGTTGAAAAAGGGAAAAATGTTTTGTCACACAGAATAATGTGTACGGTACGGAATAAATCATAAGCGGTGTAAAATATCACCAACAAGCGACCACCAACTGTGCACACGCGTTGGCTCATGAAAATGATTCCGTGGATAAAGAGAAAATTGCAAAAATATCTCCTAGTTGCCGTAATTACCATGAAAGCTTCACATCAATCATGAGTGTGAGAGCTAGTAAAATGATGGAAGCGATACGCAAGCAAAGTACAGCAAATCATTGAATTATATAATTTCGTCGCGTTATGCATCTCTTCATCATCAGCATTGAGTCGATTGTACTGCGGAACATCAAATAACCAAGCAACAATCGCAAACGACGAGCTTTTTTTTCGGTCGACAGCTCGGTTTCAGCGGTTGCTCATTGGCACGTTATGATTCCAGTCAGTCTAATATTATGCAAAACATGGCAACCATCAAACTATTCTCCATATCATGGCTTAGAATGAAAAACAACAACAACAAAAACAGCGCATGATAATTTATTTAAACTTTTTCTTTCCATGTTGATTGCCCTGAATTTATTTATTTCATTGTTGCTTTTTTTCCGGGTGCGTCAAGCAATTTATTTGTATGTGCGCTGTGCATCACATCAAAGTTGATCATAAAACCAGTTCTCGTTTTCTCATTTTATTTCCCACGAATTTCACCATTTTTTTTACAGCAACAGTCATAAAAAGTCGCAATTAATTAGCAAGGGTGGCTTTTTTCTCTCGTTTACTTTTATGAACAAATTAAAAAAAATTAAAAAACTACACACGTAACGCGTGCTCTGTGGGGTGCAATGGATATTTCCGCTAACAAAATTGAATGAAATCAAACAAGAATGTTAAAATATTCACGAGTAATTAAATATAATTTGTTGTTATTTTCCATTTTGCTTTCTTTTTCAATTCAATTGCAGTGATTCCGTTGGCTATGCAATCCTTTTGAATTTTCTGGTCTACGTAACATTACCCGTCCCACTGAATTTTGCTGGCATTTTATTGGGCATCGGTACATTTGTAATTTATGTAACCACAGTTATTGGACTGGCTCAACGGGAGATCTACTTCTGGCATCAGGTATGTGAAATCAAATTCCTGTTTTCCTTCTCATTTTCCACTTTTCAACTAAATTAAGTTTAGTTTTGGGTATCAATTTTCATGATTTAGTAATAGATTTAGTAACATGATTCGGAAACATTGGTGAATATATTTCGGCCTTGGCTTCAGATTACTCACACCCATTGCATTGGGCAAACACATCCAAAATTCGCTCTTTTCTCGCTTTACTTGCTTTACTTGCTTTGAATATATTTACACTTAAGTATTCAAAAGCGTGAAACGTTTATTTAGAACGCGTTCATTTGGAGCATGGAAAATGTAAACTTTTTGATTTATCGTTAGCATTTCAGGCTCCACGATGCTTATTTTAGAGCCTAATTTTCCGACTAGCAAAAACATTGTTCAAAATGATAACACATTTGCAAAATGCTCTGTTTTCATTTCATATTTTCATTTTATTTGTTTGTTTCGCCTTGAATCAGCAAATCGCAAATGGCATTTTAATGGGAACGGCGGCTGCAATTGGATTACTCTGCTACTTTTTGGGTGAAACAAAACAGCGGCGTGCATTTTTGGAGGCGAAAAAAAGTCTTGAAGTAAAAATGGTGATTGAAGAGCAATCAGCTGAACAGGTAACAAAAAAAAAGTTCGTCTTTAACTGGAAAGCGAATCAGACAATGAAGAATTTGAACATTTGCCAAATGTAAAAAATAAACTTCGTTCAAATTGCTAATCCGTGAAAATACCGACGAACGAATTGAAATGCGCAAACGATTGTGATTTGTGCTATTTAAATGTGCCACTAGCACGTAAAACACCCAATATATAACTCAGCAAGTTCACTATCGATTTGTCGATAGAGTCGGCCATAAAACCAACAACCAATACATAGCTGAACGAAGTTTTGACATTCACGGCATTTGTATTTGAATTGTTTAACTGAATGGAAAACTTTATCGGATCTTTTTATTTGTCTTCTGTTTATTTTTTTTTCTTTTTCTCTCTTTTTCTCTCTTTCTCTCTCTTTCTCTCTCTTTCTCCACGCTCCCATTTTATTTGTTGTCACATTTTATTGGTGTTTCCGAAATAGGAACGACTACTTTTATCGGTTCTGCCCGAACATGTAGCTGTGAAAGTGAGACAAGATTTAGGCTCAAATGATTCCGAACAATTCAAAAAGATTTATATGAGCCACCACGAAAATGTCAGGTAAATGAAAAATCAATGATATTAGGGAGTGAATTTAGACTAATTTGTTTGAATCTAAAACAAAGAATTGAATCTACAAAGAATTGATCAAAAGAATTCGAACTGACGCTTGGCAGGCGCCTGTCATTTAGCTTCATCAATTTTCTCCACTTTTTTTTTCCCATTGAATTGCCTAAAAATGAAATTATACGGTGTCGCGCAGTAGATTATGGGGATCGAGGGGGCAATTTCAACGGTATTGCAAATGCAAAATTGTGTGAGCGTCGTTTTTTTTTGTTTGAAATTATATTCAGATCTACGATTTTGCTTCTGGCGAAGTAAATTGTTTTGCGTGACTCTTGCAGTGTCTAGACACCCCTGGAGACTGACTATGAATGATAACTGTGACGTTTCAATATTCTCAGCGTATGAAAATATGAATGAAAAATTATTCGTTCCAAGAAAAATGTCTGCGTAATTTCGGACCAAACATCCGAATGTTCGCTCTTCTTTAATCAGTCAATCACCGTTGTGTTTTGGACCAATTTGGTGATGAACGTTTGGGTTAGCATGAAATTTCGTCTATAAAATCCATGTTATATCGTTATGGAACCTGATGCATGTCAAGGGTGTAGCACAACTGGATTTCATCAGTTTTAGATTGTATTCGTGGTTAATAGGCTTTCACTTTCTATTTATATCCTATGACATATTGTTTCACGGGCGCGCACACACACACACTCATCGCAGTTGATGTGTATTAAGAATTTGGTTCCGAAAGCAAAACCAACAAACGGTCCGTGACAAAGACATGAATAACAATAATGGCAAGACACGAAATATCAAGTATAAACGGTTCTTTCGGAATAGTGCGGGCTGCATATATATAATTTATCCATCGATTTGCTTTCAAAGCTTTTCACATACACACACATTAAATACATGCGAAGCTCATACAAAGCTTATTTTCAACGCTAAATTTGTCTTTGACTTTGGTTCTCGCATTGACTTTGTATGTTGTTTTTTTCTATCTATTTTGAATCACGCTCGACTCCATTCAATGGAACGTCAATCCTTGATTCCATTATGAATTGATTGTTCGTTCTCTAATTTGACATTGATGATGCTTTCGTGTGCTTGCATGAACGAGGTAGGCAGAGAGAGCGAGACACACACACACACACACTCACACAATACAAGGAAGTCACTATTTCAATCGTAAATATTATTGTGGGCTCTGTACCAACCAATAACTATGACAATCACATTAATTGACAATGAAGAAATGCAATTTAATATTAATCTCAAAAAGCGACACGGAACAAAGCCACAACCTTCAAACCCTCAAGCCATACAGATTCAACGCCACAACTGCTATTGATGGAATGTTTAATTATCGTTCAAAGTATTTTCAGAGAGTCACATGAAGAGCGTTTTTCATTGCGAGCACACAACAACATTTCAATCATTTTAATAAAAAAAAATGCACCTTTCGAAACGTCAAACACGTTTTTTTCGCTCTTGTTTAATGAAATCTACAAAGCTTTCGGGCACAATATATAAAGAAAAGCGAATATTCAGTTTCAAGCGATGCGACATTGATGGATTTTACGTTAAATATTAATGAATGTATTTTGTCATTTTGCGTGTGTTTTTTTTTCTCCTTCTTCATTTATTCATTATTTTTAGCATCCTGTACGCCGATATTGTTGGATTCACAGCCATTTCATCAACGTATTCGGCTCAAGACCTTGTTAAAATGCTTAATGAACTTTTTGCCCGATTCGATCGACTTGCTGAGGTACAGACTTATAATTATAATATTTTTTTCTTTGCAGATATTTTCCATCTAACTTATTATCATTTAAATTTTCTCTGGAAATTTGCACAAAACTTTTATAATTAATGAAAATTTGTCAGAGTGATGGTGGCAAAATATAAATGGAATTTTGTTGTGTTTTTTTTCATTCTCTTCGATTACAGAAATACCATCAACTTCGAATTAAAATTTTAGGCGATTGTTACTATTGTATTAGCGGAGCCAATGTCGAGCGTAAAGATCATGCAGTGCTATGCGTTCACATGGGATTATCCATGGTCAAAGCAATCAAGTAAATGAAATTACAATCAAGCAATCATTATTTTCGTTCACATTGTGTGTTTCACCCGTCCATGTATATGAATCTGTTCACAATGAAACAAATACATCATTCAATGCTTTCATCCATTTTTAATCAAACCATCTGCATTCATGTTCAATTTCTGTCAGATGAACCCATTCAGTTGAATTGCAAAATAGCCTATCAAAAAAAAAAAAAAAAAAAAATCAATGGATGTGCGAAATGTCACAATGAAAATGCTTTCATTCTCTGGTTTTTGCATTGAATTTTCGAAATTGCATTCGATTAAATTCGATCAATGGATATTATCAATTTCAGATATGTACAGCAGAAAACCAATTCACCGGTTGATATGCGTGTTGGAATCCATACGGGCGCTATATTAGCTGGCATTTTGGGCCAACGACAATGGCAATACGATGTCTATTCAAAGGATGTGGAGCTAGCGAACAAAATGGAATCGAGCGGAATGGCCGGGTAAGTAAATTGGCGAGTGAAAGAAATAGACCAAAACCAATAACCCATCATTGTTGCTGCACAACACAGCGGCCAAATGATATTCGTAATCGTCTCATCGAATTCACAACCTTCGTTGAGCATGGCCTCGTGTTCCACACGAATTGACTTCATAGCGGCAATGGCAAATTTCGGTTTTTACATTTGGCAATTCGGGCGCGGTGATGCACATCCCAAAAAAGGATCGCCTCGAATATCAAAATATATGTGTTCACGCTGCACACACACACACACACACTCTCATTTACATTCGAAATGATTTATTGCGGTCATTCACTCGATATGGAAATGCTTCACATAGTTAGGTGCCCCATTTAAGAGTGGTTTGAGGTAAAACAACCACTGTGAATTTCGAACCAACATTCAAATGAATTCATTTCACTGGCTCAATGTTATTCTGATGGTTCTACTTTTATTGACCACGTAAATGAATCGATAAAGCTCTCAGTTTCAGCCGTAACATTTTTTTTTTCTTAATATTGAACACAACGAAGTTGACAAAGATTTTGATTAAAGTTTTCCACCCAAAACTAGTTTCATACAGACTAATTCAATGACTCTGTCGCAAAGTGATGTTGTATTCAAATTTCATTCGAAATTGAAGGGATTAAGTGGAATTTGAGTGAAGTGTCCCCCAACTTGACCTTTGACTCTGTAACCAATTTCTGTTTGGCTTTTGCCCAAGCAACACAAAAATATTTTACCATCCACACAAAATTCAAGTCCCCGGATGAATGTTCTGATTTATCTCACATAAAACGAAATTATTTTCTTATTTCCTCTCTAGACGTGTTCACATTTCAGAGAAAACGTTACAATGTCTGAATGGTGAATTTGAGGTTGAGCCAGCCTTTGGCGAGAAACGTGAAGAAACTTTACGCATTGCTGGACTCAAAACATATTTCATTAAAAAAGTTCTCATACCGGTGAGTTGAAATGGAAAATCACATTTTCAAAATTGAACTTTTCCCAAGGAAATTTAAAACCGTTTTTTTTTCAAAACCAGCAGGATATTTGAGTAATGTTAACATAATTTGCATGTATATATGTATATATATTTTAGTTTTCTGAAGAGAGTGAAGCGAAAAATGGTGACGATAAAACGAATACAGCCGTGCAAATTGAAGACGATGGTCCATCTGAAACATTCAAAGATGAAGAATCAAAGGTAAAGCATATAAAATCTATGGTTGATTTCCATGAATCTTGAATAGTTATTTACTTGATTCTATGCAATTTGGTTTGTATAATAAAAACAATTCAGTGCAACACACCAGTTGATGAGGTGGACGAGCCGAGCAAAGAGGAAATTTTCAAGAATCGTCTGCGAAAGGAGCTCGTCAGCCGAGATGGTCATGGGTAAGTTAATCACATTTGTCTGATTTGTTTTTTGTTTTGTTGTTTTTTTATATTAAATTTGTTATTAACTGCAGGGAGCTGTCAAAGGATACCACCATACTTCTGCAATTCAAAAATAAAGAGCTTGAAACAAGCTATGAAAAACAACGAGAATCGATGTCATCTGTCCCATTGATTTCGTTCATTCTAGTTCATATTGTGGCCAGTGTATACTCTTCCTTCATTCTTCCAAGTTCACTCATTCATTTTATCGTGATTGTTGCGCCAATAATCCTAACACTACCCCTCGTATGGATCTCGGTGGCTGAAAGTTTTCCAATGGTATGAAATTGCATTAGTATTTTATTCAACTACTTGCTTACTCTTTAAGAACAATTGTCTACTCGATAAATCTAATTGCTTCAATGTCTTCCATATTCCATATTTCCACATTTTCATATACATTATTCTATACATCTGTGTCTTATTTGCTCTTTCAATTTTCTCTCTGTGTGTGCATTTGTTCTTGTAAAAATTAGTACTTTTCCGAGGCGATAGTCAAGGCCAGTAAGCGTTTCAATGACATTCACTTACTGCGACGTGCGGCAGCAATATTAACAATAGCAATTGTTGGACTCACCAATTTATTGGATATGCTTATGTGCGCATCGGCAGTCGATCAGTTGCCAAGCACCGACCGTACCTACATCACAATGAATTCAACCACACATCATATCTCAACAACACTCAGCCCGATTCAAGGCACAAGTGGTTTAAACAATGATCATGCATCGGATTCATATTTTGCATCGACCGTTTGTACACGATTCCCATCGTATTTCAGCAATTACGCCATTTTAATACTGATCGCGACGTCAATTGTCGTCCAACTGACACATGTGTGCAAATTCATTCTAATGCTCATAATTGCAGGTAAATAAACAATTGATCGAATCGCGTTTTTCATTTTGAAATGGCGAATCAGCATTTTATTGAACATCCGACATCATTCATTTGCATATATCGATTTCTGATTTCCGATACTGTGTATATTTCCCTCCGTTCATTGTGTTCCCCATAGGACTGCATTGTTATATGAATGTATTTCAATTGGACAATCGCTTCAAGACCGAAGAAAATGGACACTCGTTGAATGTGTAAGTAGTTTGCAACCACCGTAAATACCTTTATGCAAATATCCTGGGGTGCTCAAACAATGTTGCTGCGATTGAATAATCCAATTCAATTCAATTCAATCTATGTTCAATTGACAAGCAAAGCGCATTCAATTCATGGACACCACTTCTATTGCCATTGCCAATGCATTCTTTTTTTTCGTTTTTTTCATCGCATTCTGTAGTCAGTTTCGAACAAGCGCAACACTTTGTGCATCGTCTCAAAGTCGAAAATTATGGAAAATAAACTTTACGATATTCATTATAAGTTTGCAAAAGCGTAAAAAGAACCAGCAAAATTAATTATGTTATTCGAAAAGCCTTGATATGACTTTATTATTTTCACTGCTTCCCTTTTTTTGTGTTGTGTATGTGTGAGTGTTGATATTTCTTTTTCAACCCTTTTAATACGATTGATGCAAATTGTAAATGAGATTTTTACAACAAAAGCGCTAGATAAAATGTGAAAATGTGGGTCAATGTTATTGTCAGTGTGATTTATTGCGCGCATTGCATTTATTATTGATGCTGAGCACGTTGTTTGTCACCCTCATTTTGATGACTTTTACATAACTGCTTGCGAACAAATGCCAATCGCGCAAAGCATTGCAATTTCATTTTTGGTTAATTGTCTGTACGGATTTTCCATGGTTTAGAAATCTGTCGGCTCTGCTAATACTTGTGTCGGTCGCATTGGGATTACTGTCAAGACATGTAAGTTCAAGTGTCGATTGTTGGATTAATTTTTCCTCCTTAACTTTTTTCCATCGCATAATTCCACTGATGTTTTGGTGTTTATCTTTTGCACTGTGTGTGTATTCTTTTCCAGATGGATAAAGAGGATCGTGTTATATTCAAATGGAAGTGCGAAGTTGCCGAACAAAAGGAACGGGCAACCGACATGAGACGACGCAATGAAAAGCTTGTTTACAATATATTGCCCGTACATGTTGCTGAATATTTTATACGCAACAAACAGCGTTCGTATGATGAATTGTATTCGCAAAGTTACGATGAAGTTGGTGTTCTGTTTGCGAGCATGCCAAACTTCTCGGACTTTTACTCCGAAGATGCTGTAAACAATCAAGGACTTGAATGTTTACGATTCCTGAACGAGGTCATATCGGATTTCGATGCTGTACGTGTGTTCTCTTCTCTTTTTTTTTGGTCACTTCCATTTTTAATGATTCATTACATTTTGGTGTTCCATTTTGATTCAATTTTTCACTTTAATTTTCGATTCACTGCCACATGTACAGCTCCTTGGTGTGCCACAATTTCAAGATGTTATTAAAATCAAGACAATTGGGTCAACTTACATGGCTGCAAGTGGATTGAATAATGTGCGCACTGTGAAAGCCGACGATTCAATTGCAGTACGATGGAATCACTTGGCAACGCTCGTTGAGTTTGCACTTGAATTGAAAAAAGCATTGCAGTGCATTAATGAGCAGAGTTTCAACCATTTTGTATTGAAGATGGGCATCAACCACGGGCCAATTACGGCTGGTGTGATTGGAGCGACCAAGCATTATGATATTTGGGGAAATACCGTGAACGTTGCATCGAGAATGGAAAGCACTGGAAAAGCTGGTGCCGTTCAAGTAACACAAGAAACTTGCGAAATTTTACAAAGATTTGGCTATCGCTTCGAGCAAAGAGGTTTGGTGGCGGTCAAAGGAAAGGGCCAACTTATGACTTATTACCTTTCGGTGAGTAGAAATTGTTTAGCAACTTTTGAACAAAAGAATAATCAATTTACAACACAATTTTCGATTCAATTCAAATCAGGGTAAAACATCTGATGGAGTACAAAATGCAACACTGTCACCATCACTCTCGCATAATATGAAGCAACCAGTAAGCAATTCAGCATCACCAAAATCAAATGTCATCCAAGCAAAAGATCTCAATGATGTGACGTCAACGCCACAAGCCAATAAAAAATCAACCACGTCTCCGCTATCTTCATGCTCAAATAGCCCAAGTAGTGTTCGAATCAACCAAAATTATGATCCAAACAAAGCAAAGAAGCAAACTCCAAATGCTGAAACCAATGATGCAAACCATGCGGACGGTGATTGTGATTTGGATAATTCAGAAGATGCAGATAGTAAACCATTGCTCAATGCCACCGATAATACACAAATTGTCACAAAACGTACAAACGGCCGGTATGAAATTGCCGATCAAGAATCAGATCCAAAGGCTGAAAGTGACAATGAAAATGATACATTAATTGCGAACAGCCACAAGTAAACATTTGGTTGAATCGGACGGGCAAAAACCATGCAATATGTTAGAGGATGACAACAAAAAATAACTCTCTAGCAAACTTGAAATTTTGTTTTAGTCATCAAACTATTAACTTATTGATTTTGTAAAAAAAAAACACATACACACACTTTCGGTTAGTTTGTATGGAAATTGAGTGAAATTAATTAGACAGAAATCGCAAATGAATACTCTTCAACAATTGTGGGGGAAAAGTAATAAATTTACTGGTGAAAATAGAGAAATGTATTAACCTGTTCAATAGAAAAAGGTGCCAGAAATGTTCCAATGGAAAATGCTCTCCTTTTTCACTCAAAATGAATGGGCAATATACAATTCTACGTCACACCAGATCCAACATCTCCAAAGCATTTCATCCAAGTTGACTCATGCATTTCTATTGGCTGCATTCGCGATTAGTGTAAACGTTTAGACTAAATTAGACGATTTATTTGTATTTAAAAGTTCAGATTTCTCTTTCTAATTTATGAGTTAATGCACAATCAATTTTTCTAGTGATGAGCCATCTAAAATTAATGGCCTAAAAAATAAAGCGCAACCTATAACTAGTTCAGTTAGTTCAGTTAGTGTAATTTAGAGCATTTAGTGAGTTTAACTTATTCAAATCAATAGCAAATATGCAAATAAAATACATGTAATTTACTTCATAAATGTGATGTAATTGATATAAAATTTAGTCAAATTTAGTGAAACCATGAGTTACAAAATGATACAAAAAAAAAACACACAGATTAGATGAGTAAATGTATATTTTATTGAATTAATTGAACGTTCCTGCATCAAAACAGTATGCAATAAATGAACTCAACCAACTCAATGTACCATGCACAAAAGCCACAATCTTCAAGATATGAACCCAATTGAATTGCCATATACCGTCTATATACAATACACCGTCTCATGATATTTCCACAAACCGCACACACACCCACACACCAACACTCACACATAAATCGCATACCAATCACAAAAATTATACGAACGATTCATACCAATAAATAAGTTCAATTTCATGTAAATTTCTTCTATTAGTAAATGTTGAAATCAGCTAATGACCAAAAACAATTTTTAGTGTTAGAAATGCTGTGAACATTCATACGAATCTATGAAATCAACAGAATGCATTTCTGTTTAAATCTTTTCTAACTGAATCACTAGTATGGCAAATGTATGGATAAATTAGATGAAAGATGATTAGACTTACTGTTTTTCCCCTCCTTTTTTTTCTCAAAATAATCGACAAAACATTTTTCGATTGATGCATATAAATTGCAACTCTGTGTAATGTGAGGGAAATGACATTTGCACATGACACTCCAAAGTTCAAGGTGTTTTATTTTTTTCAAAAAAAAAAGTCGGTCGTTGGCCTAAATGAACAGTTTTAGGGAAGCTGGATGAAAATCCGGAACAGCAATACTTGTATAGAATATTCACCATATTAATTTTCACACTCTTTTATTTAGTTGCTTAAAAGAAAGTGATTTGTAGAGCGCATGTTGAATCTATTGAACTTGTTCAAACTAAAAAAAAAAAGAAAAACAATTATTTAAACTGAAAGCATAGCTTTATTTCAAGGATTTATTATTCTGAAACGAAAAGAGAAAAAAAAAGTGACATTTCTTAAGAAATTAATTTTTAAAGTGGAATGGAAAAGTCTGCAAATTAAATTTGAAGTCATTGTATTTATTTTAAATAAAAAGGAAATCAAAGTTGACCAATTGCAAATGATACGCATTTAAATGAAAACAAAACTGAAATGCCTGATTTCAAGTTAAACAAAAACAAAAAAAATACTGTCGACAAAATAAAATACAATTATAAATACCAACATTTTGAACATTTGAATAAATGTATTTAAATAATATAACAGAAATTAAAACCTTTGAAAAAAAAAGAAATTAAACTTAAAATCTATTGCAACTGAATATGCAGTTTGTTTGTTTTTTCTTTCTTCTGTGTTTTGGAGTTTGGGAAACATCAATTTTGCTTGAGTTTTGACAATAAACTGAAATTTATTATCTGAATCATTTTTAGACAATTAAATACATATGATATCGGTTTAGCTTTGGAATTATTCCTTGTTCTGTAATTTTGTTTAGTTTTGTTTTGTGAATCATTCTACGATGATTTATTCATTCCGTTGAAGTTTCACATTCCAAGCCTCTGTACTTTACTTTGAATAATATGTTCGTTTTTTTTTTGTTTTGGATTTATGTTATAGATTAGTATTTGGCTTCCGTTATTTCGATATTTATTGTACCAACAGTTTGTATAAATTCATATTACTGGACAGATTTCTTTCAAATTCTTTTTTTTTTCTCTAAAAATGAATCTCTTCAATTTCTTTACTCAAAATACTAGTATTTGAGAATGTATTTTTTTTTAAACCAAAATTCAAGCGGATTCAGCTAGACACTTTACGTTGCTTTACGTTTGTTGTTGGTGTTCCGTTGGCATCATTGTAAACACAACTAATAGTTTTGTTATAAGGGCTACATGATCCGAATTTATAGATTATGGGCAAAAAATAATATCATTCAAAATCTATCATCACACGCGTAAGTAAAAATTATCCGTTTGTAATTTGAATGTGTGTCAACACTCCCGAATGAGATGGTATAGTTAGTGTGTCAGTTGCGTTAAATGACAGGGATTCGAAATTTGAATAGTTTTAATGCACTGACACATAGTGTTATTAACAAACCAATAAAATCAAATGGTAAATACAATTTAATTATTCTTTATATACACAAATCAAGCTTAAAGTTAAATAGTTGTTTTTGTGTCTGTTTTAGTTTTTGTTTTAAAACTATAATCCATTTTGCTAATCTATTCATTTCAATTTTGTGTTTTATGTCGTTATTTGAGATAATGTGTGTGTGTATATTTACTATAACTTTTTGTGACATTTTCTAAAGAATGGCCTCAAATATGTGATGCAAAATCAAACGGTGCATAAATTGATTTTTTTTTACTAAAAACAACAAAATGTTTTTCTATATATATATATAAAAAGTTTTCAATTTTCAAACATGCACCTTAGCCAAAGAAAAAAAAATACACTTGAACGTTTCAACATCACTTGTTTCAGTGAGTCATCCTTTCAACGATCTCTTTTTGATCTAATGATTTTCTATATAGAAATTTGACGATAAATAAAATGATTCGAGCAGAGCAAGAGGCTTCTCAGATATTCTGTTAAAACTTGGTTCGTGGGAATAATTAGACGAAAGAATATTTAGCAAAATATAACTAGCACGCGCAATTGTCTTTGTTGGCTGCTGTGTCATTCGAAAGTGTTGTTCGTCCCGGCTGTGATGGTTTATGTTGTACACCGGATTCAGACGCATTCAAATCCAAACGTCCATCTTGAATGTTTTGGTAAATTTTTCGAGCCGTTTCCAAGAAAGCATCCTCAACTTTGGCTCCACTGCACAATAAAAATGAAATGAAATTATTCAGTGAAATTGTTTTCGTAGAGTATCAATTCGAATGTTGAAAGATTCTTACGTCATTGCACTGGTTTCAGCGAACATCAGACCATGTTCATCAGCAAACTCTTTAGCTTCTTCGTAAGTTACTTCACGGGTGCTACTCAAATCTGATTTGTTGCCAATTAAAAATATCACAGTATTTGGATTTGTTAGGTTTTTTGTGTCCGTCAACCAGCTACTCAAGTGATTGTATGTTGAACGTCGTGTTATGTCGTACACCATTAAAGCGCCAGCTGCTCCACGATAGTACGACCGTGTGACGGCACGAAATCTGAAAATAACATAGTTTAATCACATGATTTTATGAATTTAGCCAATTTTTTTCAATGCTACCTCTCTTGACCAGCAGTATCCCTGCACACAAACGAGACGAAAATGTGAAAGAGAAAATTAATGATTTGGGGAAATACAAAGCATTGAATACATGTGCTAAAACTGCATTTACCATATCTGTAGTTTTATTTTTTGACCAGCTACTTCTATGATACGAGTCCCAAACTCCACGCCTATTGTGTGTGGGCAATTCGCCATAACTAAAAATACCAGAAATAATATGTTTAGACTGAAATATCAGTTTAGGTGTTATACAGTAACACGAATGGCACTCACACTTTTTCTCCGTGAAATGGTGCAGTAGACACGATTTGCCGACGCCCATATCACCAATAATGATGTACTTGAATATGTAATTGTAGTTATATGGCCCGCCAGACATCATGCAAACTATTTTCAAAATTAAGAAACGATATATTTTCTCATTGTGAATCAATAAATTTTCGACTAATTGTATGATTGTATGTTTAGTACCATTCTCAACTTTCGTACAAATGTTTTTTAGGAAATCCATAGTTAATCAAAGCTTACTAATTGTAGCTAACTAATTGACAACAAATTATGCCAACGGCCAAAATACGAATGCGTGCAATGTCCCCGTACATTTTGCTATTCGGCCATATCACATTACGAGAAATTTACATTTTTATCAAAGGCAGTTCCATAGAACAATCAAAGCAAACTTCTTTTTTGCTGAATGATAACTTTTAAACAATTCGTGTTTCAACACAAATTCGTATTTGACGGTAAAAAAAACAGAATTGTTCAATAGACTCTGTTCACAAAACGTTTGCCTCGTAAGTCATAATTGTTTAGTTAGAGTCTTATTTTCCAGTATACTCGTTGTCTATCAGTGAAGTTAAAAGTGCAAAAACAATTTCGTTTTTTACCGAAAATTTGCGGTTTTTTTTTTGTTCCGATGAAGGGTTATTTCAGTCTCTCTTTTACTCTCGATATATCATTTACAACGAGTAAATAAGAAGTACCGAAAACAAAAACCTTGTCAATAATTACATTCTCAAGCTCTACTGTTTCTATCAATTTTTATCAAAATAAATAAGATTTTCATTATTCAATTTTTTTTCATTCGTTTTGATTTGCAGTTTGATTTCAGTTGTTTAAGATCAAAAAGAGATCCTATACCGTGGGAAAATTCTAAAAACCAAATTTGTTGACATCCACAGAAGAATATTTACGTATGAACCAAATTGTTCACACATTGCATTGAAACCCCCATTTATTTGTGGCAATAGACGTGCAATGTTTTCAAGCTAACCAAGAAAACGAAGTAAAATCCTACGACTTAGCGTGTGAGTCTAGCAAGAGTTCAATATATCGGTTGTAGTCGATGGAATTATAGCTATGTGTATTCATGTTTCCATTGGCAAGTTTCACTTAAGACTGATTTACAGGCTCATTCACAAAGATGAATATAGAAGACAATGGAATAAGCAAACATTTGCTTATATTCACACCAATATCACTACATCACAACTCACAACATCAAAATTGGATATTCGATCGTATAGTAAAGTAATTTATCACACTGCGATGACAAGGCTCACTTTGTAGGGTTTTTTGTAGATGTGAACACAGAACAAAAAGAGATGGAAATATACATCTGTATCTATCCGTCCCTCTCCAACATTCTCTGCCAGAAAAAAAACCCTTTAAAGTGAGCCTTGTCATCGCACTGTGTAATTTATGAAAGTACGACAACAAAATGTATAAGTCTTTGTAGGCAATCCACTGCTTAGTAAGTATTTACATTATGTATTTATTGAGTTGTTTTTGTTTTGTCATGGTTTTCGTGTCTCATAATGTCAATCGGATGATTCATACGGGCCAACTGAATGTATTGTAATTAGATTTTGGAATCACTTTGCCGGACGTCATGTCGCTCACTTAATAGCCCAACAACAAATTTCCAAAGATTTATATCGGATTGATATCAGTTCAATCGTAGAATGTGTGTAGTAGGTCAATTTCAATATTTATCTCATGGGTTAACGAAAGAGAAATTTGTTTGATTCGCACTTTGTCGGAAAAAATCCCAATTGTTTGAAATTTATATGATTTTTTTTTTCGTTTCATTTCGCAAGATAACAATGCAATAAATGCACTGTTTGTTTTCATTAATGAGCCAGGCTACACTCATTCTGAGTGATTGTTTATCAATATTTACACGCACAAGTAAAAAATTTATTCACAACCATATTTTCAAACAAAAATCACCAAATTTGTATTACCTTGACGTTCGGTGATGTTTTCAATTTAAATGTATTTCACTTGCAAACGCCCAATTGAAATTCTCAATATCCAAATAATCTTTTCAAATGCACTTTGAATTGATGGCGTAGCAAATCTACAGCTCGAGCAATGTTTTACACTTATTCTTCTTCTTCTTTTTCTTTTTTATTACAAAACGATGACGGGATTTGCGTTCATGTATATTTATTGTGTTTTTATTAAAACAGTTCAAAATTCCACTTTAGCAACGAATATCCGTTGTTTTTCATTTGTTTATGTGATAAAATGATGATAATCTGAATGGATTAGATATTTTGGTGAATTTTTAAGAGTGAATACTGACGAAAATGATAAAATACACATAAACAACACACACTCTGCTCAATGTTTTGTCCGTCACTGCAAATAAAACACCTTCTTCAGCGCTTGTCTAGTAATAGAACGTACTCAAAATGTCGCTAGAGGTCGCTACAAACGAATTCCACAGAAATTAATCATTCAACGTTTGAATTTGGATTAGATTGCATTGCATCTCATTATAGAATCAATTGTTTTAAATAATTAAGAAGTTGGGAAAAGAAATTGAATAAAACAAACTTGTAAAACACACACAAAAAAACATGGATTTAAAAATATTAGAGTTTTATTTCTACGAATTGGTCAATGAATCAGCACTATTAATTTAAAACAGTTAAACAGAAAAAAAATCTAAGATTGATGAATAAAACAAAGAAAACAAGGTAAAATGGATAACTGACCAATTTGTATCTTATTTTTTAAAACGAAGGAAAAAAAACGGGAAAATGTTGCAGTTTAACACAAAGTGTTTACAAGTCTTTTTGAAAAGGCAATTTTCTAGTCGTGCTAAATTTGATCTCATCTACTCTCAATACAATTTGTTCAATGTTCACTTTTTCTTTACATTTTCTGCATCACAAGTTTCTATTTAGATTATAAAATAGATTGATTAAATTTTTTCCGATACAAAATCAGTAATCTCTTTGTTTTCCAAAAGAATTTTTGTACTGGTATCGACATTCCCAATAAAAAAAACAATTCTTAAATTTAAAAATACATGAGGACTTTTTCCTGGTTTTTCATTTCGAATGTTACTGAGGTTTTGCTATAAATATGCGAACATTTTCCTGGGTTTATTTTTTACTGCTTCGGGAAACGTCAGCTAGCAAATTATAAGCACAGCCCAGAGCCCATGAAATCTCATGACCATCAATTTTCTTATATAACTGTAAAAATGAAATTGAAAAAATGATTTAATTTCAATTTGAAATGTCGTATGAATCTTCAATATTTTGACAAATTCAACTTACTTTTACTTTGGTCTTTGAATCTAAACCATATCCTTCTTTCAGCAATACCGAAATGTATGTCGCATCAAGACACATAAAGGGTTGATCAACGTTTGCTGTTGCGCATACATCTTTTGCTTTTGATACAAAATCACCAACTGTAATTTCGCCACCTTCGAACGGATCTAATAAAAAAGAAGAATCAAAAGATTAGATTATCACATATTTAATCAAAATAGTCGACAGAATTGTTAAAAAGAATGCATACTAACCGACTAAGCCCGTTTCGATGGCTCGTTCAAAGAAGTAGCTGAAAGCTGCAATTTGATTTTGATTCAGGGTAATTGGTTTTGGATCCACCAAATGCATTGTCTTTTCTTTGATTAGTTTTACACATTCTTCAAAATCGACGACAGGATTTGATTTTGTTGATTTTGAATTGCTTTTGCCACTGAAATCAAACAAAACCATCACATTTCGTGTCATTGTTGGTTAAAGTAGACTTATCGCTACGGTCAGAATTTTACCTGAGACTGTATAATTTGGTGCCATATTTAAATGGATTTGACTTAATGATTGGGTTCACACAAACACTTTCCAGTTCGGTTGTGCCTTCAACGCTGTTGTGAGTGTATACGGCATGTCTAACGGCTTGCAAGCCCAAGCCCAAGTAGCTGTTGGTAAATACATCAACTTTGGCATTTGGTGTATTTACAGTGTGCATGTATTCGGCGAGTAATGGCGTTTTGTATGCATCTTTTGGGGCGAATGTTACTTGAATACTGCCACCACCAAGATCCAAGGCAGCCACAGTATTTTTACTACCTAATCGACCTACAATTAGCAATTAAATACAATCGCCATTAGAGCATATTTGCATTTAGTTGAAAGTGTAATTAGTTCATTTTAGGAGCCATTTGTTGTATTTAAAACGCACCTAATAAAAAGTTAATGGTAAACCATGAGTAAATTCCCTCATCAATGCCATCTAAAATTTCAACGGCATCATCTTTAACTGCGAAGCCCGAGCGCAAAAACACGTCACGCACTTCGTTCAGTAGATTTTCTGCTTCAATTGGTAGCAGCAAACGTAGGCCGGCAGTTGCTTTCAGTACTAATGGTGTCTTTGCCCATAGTTCTTTCGGTACAAAGGCTTTAGCTTTTTCCAGTAATGATTTGATTGAATTAGCCCCCTGTTTAAAAGATTAAAACATGCAGAACCACTTTAATAACAAATAAGCACTTATTTATAGATTTCAGGTGTTGTTTTACAGTACCTCAGCAGGTTTGTCATGATAAAAAGATAGGCCTGGTTTAACTTGTTCAAATAATTCTTTGTCTAAAACCAAGCGCCTATCTAAATAGCCAACATGGAATTCGAATGCAAGAACTCGACTACCCGTTGAACCAGCATCAATAACAACAGCATACTGTAATTGTTTATAGCCCAATGATACGGCAATCTTATCAACTATGGGATGAATGGTTTCTGTATAGGAGCCTGTTACAATAAGTTTCATTGAAATAAAAAATAAACAAATATTTCGATTAGTTTTCACAGAAAAAAAAAGTATAATTTGTATGTTTGCCCAAGTCTTACCTAAAAGGAATGTGAATAGCAAAACGCAAATGATGAGGCAGAAAAACGATGTTTGGAGCCCACTTTTCGTAGATTTGGTCTTTTGATGACTGCCAGCTCCATGTTTATCTTTAGTACGTTCCTCACTTTGAGACTAAAATATTAAACAAAAGACCTTGGGATTAGTTGAAATTAATTGGCAAGAACCATTGTAAAAATTATTATCAAAATTTGAACACGTGTAACTTCTTTTAACATTTTACATCGAATTCCAAGATATGCACAGTATAGAATTACTTTGATAAGCTATAATTTATTTACCAGTTGTCTGTAGTAATAAGCCTGCCTCATATTTGATTGTTTGCTATTGAAGTATTTTTTTTTGCAATACCCTATTTCAAGTGTTTAGCTAGTGTTTCTCCTCATAATATTTGTAAACAACAATTATTCAAATCACAATTGATGATGTGATTTAATGGCGTCCTTTATCACAGGTTCCTTTTACGTATTTGCAAGCTCTGAGTTTAATCGAGGTACTTAATTATTTATAAGATGGATTTGAATTAACTAAAAACCATTTCAGAATTGAGCGATAATTTTAACTCGATTGCAAAATACAACAATATTACAGAGCTTGTACATTCATTTATGAACAAATCTAAGGAACAGTTGATTAACTGGGGCACATTGTTTGATTTTATTGATACTGTTGTGCAGCTGTGTTTAATTAACACTGACACCGTTCAATATATCGAAGAAATGTGAATTTTTCATGTACGTATTTTAACCGTCATGTTCGAAGATGTTCTGGTTGAATCGAAAATAAATGGAAAGTCCATTTTTTATGGAAATAGCTTCTAGACAATTCTAAAAAAAAAATTACAATTTCATATGACGTGAATAAATACTACACACTTATTTACTTGACAATCAATTCTTCTTTTCTACGTGTGTTTAAAACGTAAAATAAAGTTCGAAATCACATCTTCTTTTATTCATGTTTAACTCCCTGATTTACACTTTGCACATGTTTTTAGTTTTTTTTTGTTGTTGTTGTAGTTCATTTTGGCTTAGTATTTGTATGACTTGAATAATAAAACATTTCCCTTTCCTTTAAATGCAAAAAAACTCCATTGTTGACCAGTCAATAGCCGATAAGAAGGGAGTTAATATAAAAAATAGTGCTCTAGGAAACAGAGAAACGTCATGCGATTACCATTGACATTTGTTGAAATTCATCCCGCGAACTAGCCATGTTGGTGTATGTATGCAATGTACTATTTATAAGAATTTATTGTGTCTGTGTGTTTGTGTATGCGCGTTAATTTCAGCTGCCTGGGATGAAAACGGAAAATCTTCTGCGTCAATATGCCGATTTATTATTTGTATACAAACATGAAGAAAAGAGATGAAAACCACTCACCGACGTGTTTGTCGGCGTCAGACGTTTAGTCAATACTAAAAGTGTGTATTTCGAGATTTTTGTTTATATTATTGCTACCAAGCCATTGGTATTGATACATTTGCAAAAATTCTACTGGTGGGAACCCCAGGTTTTTTTTGTGTGTCACAGAGTCACATGTGTGAATATATTTCAATCATTTGAATACATCATCGATGTTAGCTGATCAAAAGAAATACCCAATTTTAATTGAATGTTCTAAAAAATCACATTTAAATGTTTCGAAGTGATTATAGAATTCATTTCGCTGGTTCATTTCAATTTCGAAATTAACTTTCACATATTGCTGACTAGATGAACAAACAATCTTATCTTTATTGTCACTTTTGTCGTGATAACACTATTCAGTTCATTTTAACGATAAATCTTTGCCTATCTCTATTCATTTTTTTTTTTCAATTTGACTTCTTTAAATTCAAACTTGTGATTTCTAATGATGACATGGCAATTTTAACTTTAATTCAATTCAGATATTGGACCTTGATGCGGGCACTCAGACTGAAATCAGTTGATCTGGCTTTGTTGCCGAGAGCAATTTCTGTCAATTGATACATACGTTTAAACATGCATGCATACACATGTGTATGTTAATAGACATAAATTAGCAACGTCAAAACCTTTAAGGTTTGAATCAAAGATACCTTTTATGTGATGTAATCATTGTCGTATTCACTTTTCATGCATAAATCACACTAATATTTTGAACACAATCACAGTCACCAGTATTTTTATATATACTATTTATTAAGCATATGTAAGATACTTACTTTGCGTTGACGAACAGAATTTTCGGATGCCATATTTCGATGTTTTTATTACAAAATCCAACAGGTTATATTTTTTTTGTGTCTGAGCACTCTTAATGATCGGCAATCAATAATCATAGATTTTAAAGCAAATTTTGGGCCACTTTTGCCAGCAATAACATTGAACAAAAAAAACTGGTTGCCAGCTGTGTGGCGCGTGTCAATTACGCAAAAAATGGTAATTTAATAATTTTCAAGACAAACACGATTTTCACAATGGAAAATGCTTGAAGTGTAGCTCAGTATTGGAAATCGTTAATCGTTAATTTTTATTCTGACCAATTCTAACACAACGACAAATTATTTAATGCAATTGAATATTTATTGAATTATAAATGCTGTTGGTTAGCAGCACCGTTCAATGGAAAATGGTCGTAGAATGTTGCAAATGGAATTTATAGCCGCAAAATCGTTGTCTCTGAATGACCGTTCTACATGACCACACACGTAAAAATCGTTGTCTTATCGATTTATTGGGTACAAAATAGATTAGTTTCTATTCCATATCGTATCTCACTTGGGATTGTGTAGTAAAATTTTGTGTTGACATTGAAATTGTGTATCAGAAGTTACGACAATCAAACCCCTTCAACAATTATTGCACACTGATTCTATTTTGTCGTCGGCATTATGTGACCAAACAATTCAAGTAAATGTGACTTTGGCTGTGACGGTGGCTGTCATATCGCATTACTTGTGTGAATTTATTATGTTTGGCGCTTCAATGTATTGTTCATTAAGTATCAAAGCGGTAAAGTACCATAGGCTTGTTCAATTTTACTCATTTACTTCGTTTATTTTGCTATGAATACACAAAAATAGACTCAACACCACTTATTTAAACTTGTTAAAACATTTTTTTATTCATAGTTCAGACGAAATTAGAAAATTTAATTGAAACTTATTGATTAATATCCACCGTCCATGTCTCTACTTTGAGTTCAAATGATTGTCATGAAAAATGAACAAAAAAAAAATCTCACCACCAGATATTCACCTCACATCAAACGAACATACCCGGCATCGATTTGACATTTTCGAATGACAGCACACTCACATGCATAGAAGAATGAATGGCTAATGAATGAAAAATTCCGGATTGAATTGAGTCAAAGAAAAAATCAGCGCGCAAGTGGCGTGATCCTCACAGTTTTGATTGAAACATTGAAGTGTTAACACCCTTTTTCCCATGTCACTTGACGGCAAACGGAAACTTACCTACAGTTGAAAATCAGCAATTATTTTCAAAACACAACAATTGTGTCAACATACAGTGAAGTGTATTTATCAATTCCATCATCAATAGTTTAATTATAATCATTTGTTAATGTTGTGACTGTATAGAATTAATTCGTAGAATTGATATTCATTCGTTGTGATACATTTTGGTTGCGAATGAAATCTAATCAATGTTTCGTACATTGATATTCAAGTGATGAAGTAACTGACACAAACTGGAAATCTCAGTGTACTATTTTTTTTATTTATGAATAATTGTTACAAAAGCTTGTCAATAGTTTAAAACATTCAAACGTTTTTTTTTCTCTGCTCAACGTAATCAATTTAAGTGCAAAGTCCAATTCAGTGTATACCGTTTAGTGTGTGTCGAATGAGCCAATAATTTATCCACGATATTTGTTTAATTTTACCGTTTTAAATTTGTCGATTGATTTTAATCACCTGTACAATTATGTCGGACAACGAAAAAAAAGAAGTTCGTGTTTGGTGCGATGGATGGTATGTACTTAAAATTGAGAAAAATCAATAGTGATTACTTCGATTAAGATTTCATACTAAAAATATCGAACAGATTTTTCTTTTAATCAAAGTGTAAGAACTATCGCATCAGGTGGACAATTACTACTGAAAAGTACTGAAACCTTTTCTTTTAAATAGAACCTCTAGATTGCATTTGAATTGAATTGAGGATCGAAAATTTACTCATTTGAATAATGACAAAATTGGAGTGTGATGTTGTAGAGTAAATGAAACTTTGTTTCTAGCTTGTGTATTTTCGCGATTCATTACCGGACATTAATTACGTCAAACATTTTACCATATCAAAAATGCAAAATATACTTTTAAATTAGAATTCGAGTGAGAATGCCAATTAACGATAACGATTTTTTGGGCTTGTTCATAAACATACGAATTCACACTTCATTGTCTCTTTTTGAAAATAATAAAAAATGACAAAAAATTACCAATCGAAAATTTCTGTATCAAGCAATCACATGACTGAAAATGACTGAAAATGACTGAAAATGGATTTTCAGTAGTAATTGTCCCCTTGTATCGCATACACTTGAATGATTCGCGTATCGGTGAGAACAAGTTTCGGCGTTTGTGGAATTTTATTGCATAATTGACCTTGACGTTGTGTTACATTCCGACGTGTTTGCGTTTCAATTCAGTGAATACGTGAAAAATATTCGCCACTATTTTCACTTTCGATGAAAGTCGGACAGACAAGGGCCAATGTCTCGGGCTATTTTTGTTACTTAGTCATTATGACAAATGAAATCGATTTGTTGACTAATGTTCGATAAAAACTCCCAATTAAAATTATCATTGTTTGCCTAACGGAAGCTCCAACTCCTAAGCTCCCATTGTTAAAAACTCAGCAATTGATAAAATAAAAGCGGGAAATCTCAAATATAAAAGTTTTCATTTAAAAAAAAACCAGTCCTACTTGGTGTATTTGAGCACAATATTGCGACTTACATTTAACGGAAGGAAGCAAATAAATGTGCAAATTTGATAGTAAACAAATTAGCACAAAGAACGATAAAAAGAACCGATCTCTGTTAATGATTTAAATAAAGCAGTTAACAAATGCTAATAGGAAATTGTAAAATCAGGACTGTTTCGCGAGAATTGTGACAAGTGTTTGATTTTTTTTTTAAGTCAAGGACTTTGTTTCAGTGCGACTTGTGCTAATTTCCATTGGAAAATTTCCAAACAAAAATTATGTTTAAATGTCCGCAGAAAAATATCGAGAACTGATTCAGCAATAAACGCCCAGCTACTGTAATATACAAATCACACAAACAAAAACAAAAACAAACACAGACATTTTTATTCAAAAATTGCTACTTCATGCGTCACATCTACCATTCAAACAAAGTCCTTTTCGTTGAATGATATTGTTCTGCAATGGTTATTTGCAAACATTTACCGATTTTGTAAACATTTGCACCATACCAAACTGAGTCATCACTGTATTTATCAATATGATCAAGTGTACAAAAATATCATATCCGTGGAAAAATACAAAACAAATGATGCGCATTGTCATTTGTGGTTTATAAAATATGAGCTCAAATATCGCTGATACAGCGGCCAATCTATATAGATAAAATAATTCTATACATCTTGCTTGTTGATAATTTCGCGCATGTTAATGACTCATCACCATTATATGCGTCCAATCTGTTCGATCATCACAAGTTCTCAGTGGATTTCTTCTTAGCACTTGAGCATATCTAAAGTTGGCTACTGCAAATGACATGGCATATTTTAAATATATTTGACACTGCATACATTTCGATGCGGAAGAGTAAGAAACCCCGAAAAAAAATGCGACATGTGATTTCAGTGTGCATGCACATTCGATGAAAACAGACAGTTGGCTGTTGACGTCGCGTACGGTTTTCGATTTGTTTATACATCATGTTTCGCTGTACACGTTTCGCATTGGCAACACCGCAGCAGCTGAGCATGGTCAAGGTTATTCACTTTTAATGTGTAATACATTCAAGCAAAAGATACGGTTGTGTACAGCGTAGAGACAGTTCGCGATCGTACTGTTTAATGCTTATTCATGAGCCACATCAAATTACGTATCAATTGAAACGCCGTCGATTTTGTTTTTTTATAGAGCAAAATTTTTACAACAACTTTTCCATATGTTTTTTTTAATCCAACGCTTATTATCTTACTTCGCTTGACTGTTACTGTTGTTGTGCCAAGCCTGATTTTTTAGCATAGTAACTTAATTTCGAAATGAAATGTTTCAGAGGCTTAAAAGATATTTTTAGACTACAGCGTACACCAGTGTTGCTATTGTCTTCTACAATGTATGAAATTCATTCACAAAAGGGCGTTTTTGACTGCAATAACGAACATTGAAAAGTTGTTTCATTTCGAAGAGAGAATAAAACAAGAGAATATGATTGAATTCACTTCATCTGTTTTACGTGTCCACTCGCAATCGATATTCTCATGAACAAAAATACTGTAGCCAAATGGCGTGCTTAACATGTAGAAGTAACGGCACCAGCTCAATGTTGTTTTATTGTCTCGACCATTGTAATTCAAGTACAGTTTGTTTTTTTTTATACGTCAGCCACATAAATTTCGTCTGTTTGCCTGGTTATGACTCATCACAACATTAAGCCTGTAAAAGTAGACGGTTTTAAATTTTTACCCATTCTTTATGACAAATTGCCACTCGAAGTATTAGCCATCAAAAATTGCCATGATTTATCAACAAATAATCTTATAAATACTGGTTCAATAAGTGATTCAAATGAAAATAGAATCAAATGCAGACACAAATATAAACTGTCACTCATTGAAACTCACTGATAATAATCACACACTTCAGATACTGGTTGAGCAGTACTTGTTATTCTGAATTCTCAATGTTGATTTTACAGTCTATGTCAATTAAAATGAACATTCAATTTTCTATTCGACGAAATTGATAGCATATTCGAGTTGAGAATGTGTATTGCATTTAGGGCGCTCAATCGTGTCACTTATAAGTTGTCAGCCAGTCCATTTTTAAGTGAATTATGAGCTGTAATAGAGGCTTTCATTATACATATGGTTGAGAGCCACATATTTATGATGTCATGACGTAATGTGGCGTGTTTAGTTGCAATCGATTCGATGCCATGTGTACTGTTTCATCGACAGCTCGTCGTTTAAATGCATACTTCACAGTTTTTATTGCATACAAGCATTGCACTGAACTCTAGTTCTAAATTCGAACTGTATGTGCTCTTTGGAATTTAGCTTCGCAAATATACTAAATTAGCTAGCAATAAATGTGTGTTTTTTCGAATAGTATTTCACTTGTAGCTAATGGTGGGGTGCAAATTTGCACTCTATTGAAATTACATGAGAAAGCATGTGAGAGAGATTTAAAATAGATACTAATCGTTAAAATGGACTTTATTAGCGCTGCAAATAAAAAAATGGACATTGTTTGATGATGAAAATTGATTTTCTGTTTTTAGTTACGACATGGTTCATTTTGGCCATGCAAATTCACTGCGTCAGGCCAAAGCACTCGGTGATAAACTCATCGTTGGGGTTCATACAGATGCAGAAATCCAGAAGCACAAAGGACCACCCGTATTCACTGAAGAAGAACGGTAAGTTTATGACATTTTCAACAAAGCAGTAGTACTCATCGCTAATCAGTGTTTGATTTTGTCTTAAATTTTGTCGTTATCAAAATAATATTCAAAAGTATCTAGATACACTTCAGACTAAAAAATTGAAAAACACCGTAAGAAATGAAAGTAGTGAATTTTTCTTTAAATACAAGCTCTTAGAAGCTCAAGATAAATGGGCCAAAACATATCCGTTATCTAGATTAGATAAAAGATTTATCTTATGTAGATAAATTATCTTGGAACAGCAATGGACGCTAATACACATCAAAAAATTCAAATGAAAAACCTATCGTTCTCTGGAAATAGAACGACTTCGCAACAGAATGTTAAATTACAAGAAATAAATTTGCTCTTTCACATTTGTTTCATTCAATCATCAGTTTGTGCGTTCTTCATATTTTAATTACTCTTTTTGTTCGAGATAATTGAACATCTATCGGGTTTATAGCATGTTTGAAATGTAAAAACAAAGATTAAACAAACAAACAAAAAATCGTTTAGCTCCGTTGAATACATCGGGTTTTTCATTCAATTCATGAATAAGCTAAAGGTGAAAAATTCACCCGGCATTGATAACAACGTGTTATTTCCCATTCATTCATTATTCAAATACTGTATTAGCATTTGGGGCTATGAGTTTTGGAATTCATGTAATTTTAAAGTATTAAAATACTTGACTCATGTTTCAATTTTATTGATTGCTTGCTTCGTTTACAGGTACAAAATGGTAAGAGGCATCAAATGGGTCGATGAAGTGGTTGAGGGAGCACCGTATGTGACCACGTTAGAAACCTTGGACAAATACAATTGTGATTTTTGCGTTCATGGTGGTAAGAAAATGTTTGATATTCCGATTGAAATTCATTTCAGTTGTTATCAGAGAAAAAAAGGCAATCGACTCTGTTTGTATGTTAATGTTAAATAAAGGAGTCCGCTCATGATATGTCTATCGCGTAGTACTTTTGACCTCACTATTTCTTCACTATCATTTCTCCATCATTTCTTTTCCTGTGTGTCTCCCCATAGCTATTCTAGAATGTGCTCCAAATTTTTTGTTGTTATTGTTGATTAAACGCATTCCATTGACTCAATTGTCGTTCAATGACGCAGTTTTTTCGGAAATGATAGAAGCATCGTATGATTTTTGTTTTGAGTTTAAAAGTCGCACGAAATCTATAACACAGCTGATTGCATATTGATCGATGCAATTATTGGAATAATGAATCAATATCAACCACAAAAAGAAATTACAATTGATTATACGCTCAAAGTTCAATTTATTCACAACATATTTCTCATTGATTATTGAATTTTTTATGCTCTATCATTTAACACAGACGACATCACAATGACGGCGGACGGTGTGGACACCTATCAAATTGTCAAAGATGCAAAGCGATACAAGTATGTATTCGAAGATCCGTTTTAATTCTCTTTTCATTATGCACTTTTATTAACAAAACAACGAATTCCTTTTTACAGAGAAGTGAGCCGAACCGAAGGCATTTCTACCACGGATCTAGTCGGGCGAATGCTGCTATTGACTAAGAATCATTTTCGACAGGGCGAAAAAGAATATGCAATCGAATTAGAAGGTTGGTTTTGACATGATACAAGATGGCAAGATGCCAATTATCTAAAAATAGCAAATATAATCGAGCTCGTATCAGTTTTGAATGACTTTCGCCTCGACTTTCGCAACATAGGTCGTTCATTGAACTCCTAATACCATTTGTTAATCTTTGCGTTACCCATTCATTGATAAGGCAGTCGTATCAAATTAATAAGCCGAATTCTTCAATATTTTCAATAAATCAACAATAGGATTCTTTTGACTTCAATACTTGACAGAAATAATTTTCTAGTTTTTTTTTGTAGGTATAAAAATATCAAACTGTATACGAGTGAAATATATTTGTTTTAGAGTTTTTTTTTGAAATGTATACTCATTTATTTAATGATATCGACTTGCAGTAATACTAATAAAAACACAATCGAATTTTATTTTACTTATCAGGCTCATCAAATTTGGGTCAAGATCATTCAGCTCGATCACCTTGGACTGGATGTAGTCAATTCCTGCCAACAACGCAGAAGATCATCCAATTCAGTGATGGCAAAGCACCAAAACCAACTGACAGAATCGTACGTAGTTCTATGCAAATGAGTCAAAATTATCATTCGATTGCCCTCTTGTGACGTATGAAATATGCCATATAATCTGAATATTTAAATAAAGCTCAGCGTTTTTCAAATATTTCGAATGATGAAAGTCTATGGCATAAACAGCGATAGCTAGACTCACTTTGTGGGGTTTTTGTTTTTTTGAAAACAAAAGATAGATAGATGCACATTGCACACCTAATATTTGCATCTCTCGTTGTTCTGGAAAAACCCCAACAAAATCAATCTGGCTATCGGCACCAAAACCATTTGGTGCTATATTTTTAAAATATTCCAGAAAAATAAAATATTTCATGTTTTGCATATTGCAAATATTTTACGTATTTGGCATATTTCAGTGCATTCCAAGCCCTTTGTGTGTTACTCAAGCATCGAAACTCCAATGATATAATATTGATATTTTAACAATCTTTGTTGGCAATCTAGGTTTACGTGGCTGGAGCATTTGATTTGTTCCACGTTGGACATTTGGATTTCCTTGAACAAGCTAGAAAGCATGGTGATTATTTGATTGTGGGCTTGCACACTGATCCCGTTGTGAACAAATACAAGGGTTCCAATTACCCGATCATGAACATTCACGAACGTGTGCTGAGCGTGCTCGCATGCAAGGTAAATAAAAATAATCAACAATATTATCAGTTAACAATCGATTACAAATGTAACAAAAATATGTTGGTTTTTTTTTCATTCTATATTCAATTTTCAAGTACGTGAACGAGGTTGTTATTGGTGCTCCATACTCAGTAACAAAGGAGCTAATGAGTCACTTCAATGTGAGCATTGTGTGTCACGGTCAAACCGAACTTCCACTGGAAAATGGCATTCATGATCCGTATGCAATTCCAAAAATGATGGGCAAATTTATTTCCGTTGATTCAGGTAAAAAAATACACAATGAAATTTAAAATTTAAGAAGAATATTGGAATTTAAAACCATTTGATACATTGAATGAATTTTGTTTTCTCGATTGAACAGGCAATACAATGACAACAGAAAAGATCGTCGAAAGAATCATCAAACATCGGATCGAATTCGAGGCAAGAAATTTGAAAAAAGAAAAAAAGGAAATCGAAGCCTTTGAAGCACTTACAAAAGCCAAACAAAACGAAAAAGCTGGATAATAATGCCGAACCGATTAAAATTCATTTCATTCCAAACAATTTAACAACTGCAACGATGACTTTATAGATATAAATAATATTTTTTTTTTTTTGGATTTTCAATCGCTTACTTTCCTGTGAGAAAAACTTTAACGTCGTGGCCATTTTTGTTTCTTGTACCGAATGCTTCAACCACATTTTACCACTTTAAGAATGTAATCAATGATTGATTCGTGTAACAGCGTTGAACATTCGCTTTATCCATAACAATTTTAGATTATAGTAATAATTCGTTTTGAAGATATCAAGTACCATGTACTTTGGCTTTGATTAAATGACAAGAAATGAATATCTCAAAACTTAAACTGCACCAACACAAACACAAATTCTTAACCAAAGCATTTTTTTAGTTTGTTTTTTTTTTTTTTTTTATTTATGTACACAAATATATCACGGTTTAATATTTTGTTGTGAAAACCTGCATATTTTTTCTAATTCGATGCTAGTATAGGTTCGTTACAAATGATAAGCAAAATAGTGAATTATTGATGGAGTTTAAGCCTTGTTTTAGATAGAAATGACTCGAAAAGAAAAAGAAAAATAATAGAAGAAAGCCAAATGCTGTTGACTCAAAATCCAATGGCATAATTTTTGTATATAAATTTGAAAAAGATCTGCTTTTCTTGAATTGTGTTAATGATTTCATATAGCTCTGTTTTTTTGTCAATGACAATCCCTGAATCTGTCTTTTTTCGTATTTTTAATTCTATATATATTTTTTTTGTTCAAGATGAAAATAAAATGGAAAAGAACAAACGGAACTAGATTGTTTTTTTTTCCTTCATTCTAAATTATTTGTAGGAAGCAAGTGCTGTGTGCGGCGGGCTATGGTGTAAGTAATCTTTTAGTTCGATCAGTTATTTAAGCACGCACCACCTGAATGTATGTATCGATATAAATGATTAAAGATCAACGTTCGATCATTTCGACATACCGGCTCACGGATTTCCGCTCACTCTTGCAATCCCATTTTTCTCATGGAAAAAAGGTATCGCAACATTTCATTTTCACTTTCAAATTGAGAAGTTTTCTCGCGACGTAACAAATACAAGCCGGAAGTAACTCGATGTTCCAGTTTTCAATTGTCTATGAAAGCGTATTTTCCCGTGTCTATCTCAAAATAAATTAAGTACATCGGATCAAATTAGCGTAAAAAGTATGATTTTTCCATCTCGAATGAAGCGCACGCAAAACCGATTGTTCTATTTGAACTATATTTGTTTTTTTGTTTGTTTCATTCCAAAAAATTTCAAATGAAATCGAATATTAGAGCATTTTTTTTAAAAAATGCGCAATTACGATGGAGATGAATGCAGATAAGATTCGTGTTGTATGTTTATGGGTGAATCAGCAAGTGGCGGGTATCGACACGCATACGCTTGAATCTTATCTTTCCAATACCGTTTTTCGTTTCGGTATTCCCACTCTGGGCGCGTGTGTGTGTGTGTGTTTGTGTGTTTGCTCTATAATTTGATGACTGACAATTTTAAATCGATTTCATAGTTCTCTGAATTCTCGTCAATCATTATTATAATCCAGCACCAGCACATTCTCATGCTATATGGTAAAGTTGAATTCTCTGTTTGTTTGTTCACCGTTTAGCGTGTATTTGTTTGTATGTGCGTGATTTTTATTGTCATCGTCTTTTTCTACCACTTTTTGGCAAACCCAAACAATAACATGTCATTATCGTACCTTTTTTTTTAAACATACATTTTTATTTCAAACCGTAACGTTTTAACATCTAAATTCATAGACCAATTTTATGTCGCTACATTCAATTCCACACGAATCATCGTTAGTCAGGTGAAATTGTTTGCATTGTCAGTCAGTCGAAAGTGATAGCTCCACCGGTTCGGTTGAACATTTTCTAAACACATTTTCAAATAAGGTGAACAACACCAAAGTGCCACATAACAATTTTACAAGTTTAGAATTTTTTTTTGTTCAAAATTAACATTTAGTTTAAACCATTTTCTTTCCACGAAAATGTACTTACGATCAATCAACGGCATCATTTTGATTTTATTTTATGGTTTAAATTGTGTTAATTGTGAAGATGAAAACAGATTTGGTAAAGTGTTAATTGAATTTTTATATTTGAGATTTCTTGAGAAGAGTTTTTGTGCGATGAAGAGTGCACAATTCGCTGTGAAAGGGTTCGATATTCCAACGAGTTTTTGTTTTTTTTTTTTGGTTATCATTAGGTCGTTTAGTTGTGAACTCGGGTGAAGATCTCTCACCATCAGATATTATGCTGGAAGGTGGTAATGAGCGTTCGATTGATGTTGAAGTTCGATCCACTGGATACGTTGGCTCGTGTGTTGGTGGTAGAATGTGTGTACCAATGTCCGAATGCACAACAATGTACTACGATGTGGCAAAATCGTGTTATAACGGAGATCGATCTATGTATTGTGGTGGAACCCAATATGAACCATACATTTGTTGCCCCAAGAGCCCATTAGAACGAAACAGTGTGTGTGGTAAAACTCTGGTCAGTGGACAATTTTACCGAGGATTAGGTGCATTCCCATTTGTTGCACGCATCGGATTCAAAAGTAAGTTTTTTTTTCACCATTTTTCGTCGGTTGCGTTTTCACTTTTTTGAATGAGTGTCAATGATCAGACATTATTAACAACACATGAATTGCAATCTTATTGTTGTCTATCTATAAATATATATTTTGTTGCACAAGCAAGTCATCTTCTAATCACTATGAACAAATCCATAGTGTCATTCACAATAACGAGAAAAATGTTGATATATATATAAAAAAAACTCTATCTCAACATACAAACAAAAAAATGAAATGAAAAGTTGTTCACACACGGAGACAAAAAAAAAACTAAAGAGAAAAGTAATTTGCGTGCAGTGTCTTGTGTCGATAAACATATAAAGAAGATATTTCACGGTTGAGTTCATACTTTTTTTTCAATCGTTGCCGTTTTTTTTGGTACGAGCAGTTACTTTGAACCGTTTTTATGTAGAAAATGTGACTTCTTCGAACTTAAAATAAAAGCCCCGTGTGCTCTTGTTTAATTTGGACAAATGAAAGAATAATTTTGTTCGCTAAAATGTTTTTTTTCTTTTATTTATCAAAAATGTGTTTGAATTTACGTGACTTTCACGACACACGTAATAAAACAAAAACTCAACTTTCATAAACCTTTCAGTAAAGTAGTTATTTATGGAGTGCATTGATTGATTTTACATAATTTGATGGTATTCAATTACGGAAAAATCATCAACCGTGAATACACAATATTTCATACTTTCCGATCGGAAACTGATTCAATTGAAAATGTCATATGCAAATTTATGTAATTTTAAAGCATCGATTGCAATTCTTCATCTGTTCTATAATTTTCAACATTTTTTGAAACTCAGATTCCGAGATTGGGAAAGACGATTATCAAATCTGAAATGAAACAATTGACCAAATGGATCAAAGATCAAATTAGTGATTGCTCACTTCCGCCATGATCTGTTTTTTTTTTACCTGTTGCAATTATAATGTTTGATAAAATCAGAGCCCAACTCCCACCGAAACTCATTAACCTCAGTATTTTTGATATTTTTTTTTATTTTTCAATATTTCTGCAGACCTCAAACAAAACACAGTCGCTTATCCGTGTACGGGCAGTATCATTTCGCGGCGAGTGGTAAGCCTTTTATTTTATTTGAAACATTCTCCAGTATAATTTATTTTTTCTTCACCACTAGATTCTGACAGCGGCTCATTGTGCATTGGCCAAAGCCGAAGGATATCGATTGTAAGTGTTCATTTTTAAAAAATGTATCATTTATTAATCCTACTGTATAATCAAATGATAAATCTTAAAATTGTCATGTTAAATTTGCATGTCAATCGAAATGAAACATTCGATACAATTGCTTTGAAGGTAAAATATACAAAGACTAATGGCATTTTTTTGTTTCATTCAAGAGCTTCGGTGCGATTGGGTGAATACGATACGAGCACTGATCCTGATTGTTCGACATCCGGTTTTTGTGCACCGTCTGTAATAAATCATATGATATCGCATGTTGTGATTCATCCCGATTATAAGCATGGCCATTATCATCATGACATTGCATTGGTGGTATTGAAAACGCCACTGAATTATACAGGTAAGCAAACACGAAAATACGATACAATGAAACTGGATGAAAAATTACTTTTACTTTATGTTTGTTGTACAAGTGCACTCATGAGTCATGAGTCACTAATTTGACTATGTCAAATTGAAAATAGATGCAAATGTCATCAATAAAACTCATTTTAACTGATCAATCGTTGAAATTAACCTACTTTTTGAGCTATTATTTCTGTCATAAATTTTTGATCAAAAAATGATTGACAGGCTCAAAATATTTTCGAAGGTAAAACAAAAAAAAAAAAACAAATGTTATTAATGTATTGAATGGACTTTAGTGGCATCCCAACCGATATGTCTTCATCCTGATCGTGATAATTTGATTGTTGGCAAGCGTGCAACTGTTGTTGGATGGGGGAAAATGTCACACTCACAGCGCCAGCCAATAATGCAATTCTTAGAAGTCCCCCTTACCGCATGGGATCAATGCTCACGAATTTATGGACAAACTGGCGCACTTGAGTCTCCAAAATCCGTTGGTATGTATTAGAAACGAACATTAAGAATAATATAGGAAATAATAAGATTAGATAAACAGTTTATGAACTCTTCATTTTCATAATCATTATTCCGAAACAGATGGCCAGTGGATGTGTGCAGGAGGAGAAGGTAAAATGAACCGTTTTCACCGATAAACCATTTGTTGTAGTTTTCATCGAATTTTTAATCGGAAACTCTATTGAAATCGATTTTAGGTCGTGATGTTTGTGCTGGATTTGGCGGTGCACCCCTAGTGATCAAAGAAAACGGAGTGTATTTACAAATCGGCATCATGTCTTTTGGGTCGGATAATTGTGGCGGTCGGAATACACCGAGTGTTTATACGTCAATTGCACATTTCATTCAGTGGGTTCGTGAAAATTCACCGGCCGAGTAAGGACTTACACTATAAATAAGAATCATCCAAAAACACGTTCATCACGTTTCAAAAAAAAACCAAATCCAAATGTCCAATTTCAAACCATTTGAGTCCATCGAATCATCATCACTGGCTGAACAAATAAAATGAATGATCATAAACATATATGCAGTTCATCTCAAGTAATTGCACAATTTCGCTCGTTTCAGGTATTATTGAGATGTGACACATTTACATTTTTATGTTACCAATTTGGATCCATTTGTTGTTTTTCTTTCTCAGTGTGCAATGTAAATATTTTCTATTCACTTGTCATAAAATGTGAATATTTATAGTTTATAAAATAAATAACATTTAAATAAATATATTAATAAAGTAAAACAATTAGAAAATGATTCGAGTTTATATGTCTTTCTTTTTATAACAAAGTGAAAAAAAATTGATTCAATTGAGCTTTTTGAGACTACTTTCATGATATAAAATTCACAATAAATAATAAATAAAAAAAAAAAATATTCTACAAGTGTATGAAAAATTCCTGAAATGGTATAAATACAAATGACGGAATAAGGCACCAGGAATTTTCGTTCTACCCGAACACGATTTAAACAAGTAATTTAATACGTATGATATTGAGAATTTGTCAATGATGCTCTTTAAAAGACTTCTTCTGCTTCTTCTTCTTCTTTTTGTTGATGTTGTTGATAGAATGAAGGCGCTCCTTCGTCCTGTCGACTACCCCAAGACGTCTCCTCCAGTGGTATCATAATATTTTGTGTACTAGCAGTCAAATTACGAAGTCCAAGTCGAATTTTCAATCGGCAATAGAGGTAAATAATGCATGGTACAGCTATCAATACGAATATAATAAACAGGAACATACTCGTCCCAAAGGACAAACCGCCGACGGGAGATTGATCATAGACGACAACGAAATTGTAGTTAGTGTATTCACCGACTTGCGCTAACGAAATGGATCGAACCCGAAAAATATACCGCCCTCTATCGAGGTGCTCGAATGTATATCTGAAATAGTGTTTGAACATCGATTTAAGAAACAAAACAAAACAAAAAACCGTTTAAAAATCTCCTGAAAAGGAGCGACTAGCGATTTCCACCTACCTTTTTCCATTGTCATAGTGCTGTTTGCGAGTGATGCAATAGGTAGTGACTGTGTAAATGTTTAAATCATTATTTTCAACTTCAAATGCCACAGTCAGTCCATTGGGATGTTCTGGTTCAGCAAAATCCAAATGCACACGATTTGAATTGTTTGGATCGATCACAACTGTCGCGTGTACATTATCGGCACTGGTGAGAACGTCCGTACGATCATAGTGAAGCGAGTACGAGCTACAGTTATTCGGTTTCCGACAGGAAAAGTATTGGAATACGTACACGGTGTATGGTAGCAAATCGGTGAACGTTGCATTCAATACATTACTCGGGAATTGTTTTTTACCAATATAATTGGCACCCAAATTGGGCTCGGAATTATCCTTGTCATAGCCACCGTATCCCGTAACAAAGTCATGAATTTTGCGAGAAAAACGAAGTGAATCAAAATCATTTTGTGGAACACAATCTGATCCAACACAGCCTCGCTTCTTATGTTTTTCAATAAATTTCATAATTTGTAATTGTGGTACACGGTGTGCTAAACGTGCCGCTTGCTCAGCGCACTCAGCCTTTCGATATATTTCCCACTCGTACTCGGGATCTTCCGCATCCGGATGGTTACTTTTCCAATTTTCATAGCAACTTTGCTGGACAATCACTGGACTTTCACTAGCTTCAAAACCAATATTTACTTCAACTCTTGGATTCAAACAATAATCTCGGGAATCTAAAAACTCATGCTCGTCGGGTTGTATAAAATAATCCACTTTGTAGAAGTCAATCAGTTCATTGTCCATTATCGGATGCCAACTGAGCGTTAGTGAATTATGTGATTTCATATATGTTTGCACGAGTGGTGGAGATGGAACATCGGCATCGGTTGTAAAATACTCAATGTTACTTTGACCTTGACTAGTGAAACTCAATAATTCTTCATTGATTGTTGGCACCACTTGAGTTTTCACATAATACGCATATTGCGTGTTTTGTGTCAAATTTGAAATGACTGCAGTGTGAAATGGAACGCTGGCATTCATTGTAATGTTCTGAATGAAATACGTTTGCCAGCCATACCTGAGAGCAAACATATTATATAAATCTATATTGTTACCAATACAAGTTACGAATAAAACTTAACCAAATTTACTTACTGCACACAAGTATCAATGCCGCGATGCGTAACATTTCTATCGGGTGCCACAATGTAATAAATAATGTAGCCCATAATTTTTTCGTTTTCAGCGAGCTTTATCTTTTCCCATGAGATTTCAACACATGTATGATTCACAATTTTATGCCATGTAGCAATGGTTCTTGTTGAACAGCTTTGTTCGTAGCCATTTGATTCAAGACCAATGAAATCTTCGCTGGTATTTGTTTTTAGGATGGTCTGTAACTGTGAATAAAACGCAATCATTAAACAAATGTAACCATAGTCGTAACCGTACAAAAGTCGAAACAAAATTAGTGCAATTTGTTGCTTACTTGTCGAATTTCGGTGAGACATAATTTACTATTAAAATGAATTTGTAAATTGCCTTTATCCAATTGCAATTCTTTTTTCTCGTTAAAATCCCAGAGCTCTTGTAGATTTTCATTTGACATGATAACAATGGTATATTTTGGTTTTTCAATTGAAAATCCACGAATAATACGAAGATTGCGCAAAAAGTTTAGTGATGTGATGACTGGTGATCGTGTCACCTTTAAAATACCTTCAATCTCTTCTATATCACCTAAATTCCGTTCTAAATATTGCATTGTATTAACTACACCCGACTGAATTCGAATGAATAAATCACCACGAATCACTTGACAACCGCGCACCAAATCACTCGCTGACAGCGAATCAACTTCAACGGCACCACATGATCGTACACACTGTGATGCATCGGTAACATTGACGTCTATCATTTTATCACAGTATTGACGACACTCTCCCATTACCGGTAGCTTCCTTTGTCTTTTGCAGTACGCGGCATCAACACAGAAACTATTATAAATATAAAGGTCTTCTGGACATTTTTCGACGCATGTTTTATGGCCTTCGCTAAGCATTATGCGATAATTACGGCACACTTTACACGTATTCGGCGTTGAATCTTCACAGCCTCCGATGCACTCTTCGTGACATTCTACATTTCTGTTTTCTACAGAGGGAGAAAAAAAAACGAATAATAAAAACATTTGCATGATGAATTAGTATCAGAATGAATTAACTCGTTGACGATCTTTATCATACAATTACAATCGTCCCTCTAGAAAATCACACCTATAAATAATTCCAACTTTAAGAACACTTTGAATTTATGAAATTCATCGCTCACATTTTAAACACTTTACTTTATAGCTATATATTTACAGCAAAAAAAAGAAGAAAAAAATACGAAAATGTTTACAAACAATCACAAAAACGAATGAAAAAAAAAATAGACTGATTGTTTTAATAAGATTGGCATTTTAACCGATTGCTCGTGTCTATTTGATTACAGCAACCAGATTTGCATTCACGATCTCTCAATGACCACACACAAATGAGATCAATAAAATTTTATTATGAAATCGAAAGAATTGCCTTGCATTCGTCCATCGTATTTACATGGAGCGTAAGGAATTTTTATTACAGTAACATGAACTGTTTTGCCGCAATCGAACATTAACCAGGAATAGCGAATGATATAGAAAATATATTCAACAAATATTGCCTTTGTAAGGCATAATTTTATCGTTTTTTGCTTATTGTTGTTCTTTTTTTTCTTCATTTCTACTTTTTCATCTCTGAAACTGACTAAGCTAACGAAGTGCTACATTCATGACGGTTCGATTTGAAAAGCCAATTATTACAAACAATTTATGTGAAGAAAAGATTGTGTGTGTGTGTGGAAAGATTTTATATTTTACATATACACTATACAATTTCACACAATAAATTTCGATTCGGTTCGATTCGATTCAATTTGTTGCAATTCGAATGTTTCATTAATTCTCATGCGAAAAAAAAACTCCGAACGTTGACCATTTGTATTGGTTCAATCGAATCATGTCAATTATCAAAATTCTCTGTTACTTTCCAATTGATTTGAAATATTGTTTTTTTGTTGTTGTTGTTGTGTTTCTTTGCCATCAATTTACATAGCACGAAATATGTTTAACTGCATGAACTTTTGGATACTTGTCAGGCTCGACATTCGGCATTGCCAAGCGCAAAGTTAATTCACTGGAACCAAATCGAATACTTGTGGTGAACGATCATTAAAACGAATTGAATTGAATTCTCTCAATCTCAGTGCATTGAAATCGCGATTTCTTATCAAAACCTCACTTGAATTTCCTTCAATGAAATGTATCACGATGAAAATGCACTCGATTTGTCTTTTTTTCCACTGCTTCGTACTGTTTGAAACTGAATCTAAGTTGTGTGTGAATTTCAAAGCAAAAAAAAAAAAAACAAAAAAACAAACAAAATTCATTGACTCTCCCATACAACCAAAAAGTTATCGGCGGATCGTCTAGTTCAGCTCTTAGCTCGATGTCATTAAATTTTATTTGCCATTCGTATAAACTCAATCGAATAAACGATTATTTGTTTCGTTTTATGTAATTGCTTGAACGTTGAAAATTAATTGAATCAGATTCGGTTTGCAAAGGGGGCGAGAGCGAGACATTGCCGATGCCGATGTAAATATAAAGAATACAAAAAAAAAATATCTCGTCTAAATTGATTTCAAATATAACGATCTTCGTGTCATATTTCTTGTTCTACGTCTCTCTCTCTTTCTATCCTTTCATTCTATTCGCTTGTGTTTATTTGATATTCTATTCTGAACAATCAGCACGAATGACACATGTGTTTCAGTATTATAGATTTCGTTTCGAATAGTGTATATGCAATGGAAATTTGCTATATAAACTGATTATTACGGAACAGAGTAGTAGCCTATTACTGGTTGAAGCGAGCACACCAACGTTTCGAATTAGATCAATTCACAGAATTAAATTAAGAAAGAAAGAAAAAAAAGAACGAACAAAGTTATTCGGCCAAAGATAGAAAAAGGGAAGAAATGAAATGAAAGGAATGTGTCAATTACAACACACAAAAAAAAGATTGAATAAATAACTGGATCACTAAAATTGATAATGTTTGTCATGTAAATTATTTACCGCTGAAACTGTAACTAATTTTTGAATAGTACACAATTAATCGATTATCGTCACCAATAATAAATATAATCCATAAATCAAATATTCCACTTGAGAAACTGAGAATGAGACAGCACTTTTTTTTTGGGTAACTAACCTTTTGTTATATATTGTCTAATGTCAAATAATTGACAGTATTGGTTATTCCAGCAAAGGCTATTTGAGCATACGGAGGAACATGATTTGGCCGTTGGGCACGCATCATTCGAATCATATCCCAAATAATTTCCCAAGCCATTATAAGCATGTGGTTGAGTAATAATGTTCCAATCAATCTGGTTAAAATATTGGCATTCATTATACATTGTATCGTTAAGAATGGTTAAACGGTAATTAAAAAAAAAAACAAATACACATAAATTGTTAAATGAACTTACTGTTTTGGCATAGCAAAGCATTGGACACATTCGTATCATGACAAGACCGCGTAAAATTTTTATAAGTGAAATCAGTCCAATCTGTGAAGAGAAAATTAACAAATCAAACAACACGCATTGCATATGAATGATTGGCCGTTAGTCCATTACCTCTCTCAAATCAGGCATTTCATGAATAATAAGCGCATAATGTAAAATCAAACGATCTCCACGGATGACAGACAAATTTGGGAATAGAGAACGCAAAGATTCTAATTTGAACACACGGAAAAACAGCAAATATCCAGTGATTTCTCTGCGATTTGGATTTAGAAGAAAACCCATTTGTTTTATTGATTCGAATTGCCAATGTGGACATACTACTAAGAAAAATTACCTTAGCTCCGGAAAACTAACATTGTTGATGTCAAATGTTGCATTATTTCTTTCAATCAGAACAATTGACACACTGCCGATTACAATGTTACAGCCACGTAGTTGTACCTCTAGATTCCATGGATCGTTACGAGCATCAATTTCACGGCACACTCGAATTTTTTCCATTTCTTTGATTGGTTGCGGATAAGCTGCACCGTTTGTCATCAGCACGAAACACATTAAAAACACGTGCAAACACATTATCAAATAGCTGGAAAATGCCATTTTGCTCGATGGCTAATTTCGGTGTCAATATTTGCGATCATCTATTTGCGAGGCTGTGTAAAAACACAATTTAGATTGTCAAGCCGGGAAAAATAATTATTTTGGTGCAGCAAAAAACTAAACGGTACGTTTGACGGTGCGCGAACGATTCTGGTTTATTTTTTCTACTTTGATTTCACTTTTCTCCAAGCGACACACAGCTCTTCACACGAGAAGTCAACTATCGACAGTAAGACATGCAGAACGGACAGCCCAATTTCAATTCGATATGTATTTGCTTTGGTTATTACTTTTGTTTTGCTTGCGCGTTGATTACAAATAAGTTGAGTTGTGCGTGAGTTGGTTTGTATGCGGTGTATTCGCCCGGTTGCCCCTCTCTCTCTCTCTCTCTCTCTGTCTTTTTTCTCTCCCTCTCCCTTTCCGGCTCGCTCTCGCCGTGACTGTAAATGTGTCTGTGTGTATGTATCTGAGTTCTGTTGGTGCGATTCTTTGCGACTGTTCACGTCTATTACGTTCTGCAGCGTGTCGTTTCAATTAAAATAAAAAAATTGAAAACGTGTGTATTGAGAGCTCATCAACTTATAAGTTTTGACCGTGCGCTTTCAATCGGTTCGGGTGTGAGAGAGAATAGAAACGATGCTTACCGTTCTACCGATAAAAATTAACTATACACCAATCGGCTACGGCTGTTTCGATCACCCTGCCACTACTTGTCTGTCATTATGTTCGTGTATGAGCTGTGTGCTGTGCAAATGTTCGCTACATTTGCTCTTTCGGCATTTCATATTGTGTATACGTACAAGCAATATTATATATACATATCGCAATATATATTGAATATGCATACAAGTTTCGACAAAGTTCTAGCGCGCGCCAACCGCCAACACTTGTTAAATAAAAACCGAAAATTTTCGTAAAGGTTACAGCGCACAAAAGCGTTCACCACACACACATACACACACACACACAAGCGCGCGCGCGCGCGTACATATATCTTGCAACTGACAACAGTGGCGATTATCACATCAGTTGCCATTCTTTTCCGTTCGGTTGTATCGTCAAGAGAAAAATTGCATCCAACAAGCAAACATAAAAAACTATTCGTAAAAAAACAATAAAAGTTGAACAACGAAGAGAAGCGCGTTAAATAAAAAAAAAGTAAAAAAAGAACAACACAAAAAACCACTCGTATCGGCAACACTACGAAAAGTGAAAAATAATGTGAACAATTGCCCGAGACTGATTCATTATCAGCATAACAAAAGGAGTGAAAGAGAACAAAGCACGCACTGTGAAACGATGAAATCCAATACAAGAACGCAATGGCAAGACAAAAAAAAAACTAAAATAAAATAAAATACAGCATATAAACTGTCAGGTTTAGTGCAGGTTAATCTGCAGCTAGCAAATTACATGCAATCTTATATGCATTGACTGGGAATGAAATTTGAGACCGAATTTTGCAATGGGCTGATTACTTTGTTGCAACGTCAAACAGGCGAGCCGCCTAATGAAAATTGAATATACGATCTCGGTTGCACCTTTTGAAAGATGTGCAATTAATAATCTCACGGCTAAAGTGTTAAGCTCGAGCTCTTTCTCTCGAGAGAGAAATCAAGTGTGTGGCCTGTCGAGTTTTAGCAAAATTCAAGACTGGCAAATGAAATGCAATGAAATGCAGACTTTTTGAAGCGTTTAAAATGTGTGGTTGAATTTTTGTGCCAATGTCGAGCCAAACGTGCATATGCATATGCGATGGTGAAATTGCCATCGCTAGCTCAGTCGCTCAGCATCCGTTGATGTGCACAAAACATTCGTCTTCGGTTTTTATTATCTGCATATATTATTAGCATCATTTCCGTTGTATTACCGATTACTATTTTAACCAAATTAATAGATATCGGATTTTCTTTGTACTCGGTTGGGATCCCAAGCGAACGCAACCATTTTCCAACCATCATCCTTTTTTTGAAATGATGAGTCTTTCGGTTTTTGTGATTAGGCGTTTGTGTTGCTGTTTCTTTTTCTGTTTTATTTCGTTGCAATTTTTCGCAATTGTGATTGGGAGTCAAACCATTCAGTATTCAATCTTTTCCATTATTTATGATCCGTAACACGTTTGTATTACAGCTGTTAAAGCAGCAACTCAAAAGATCAGCTGAATTCAGCCGCGAATTCATCATTTTTATGTGTGCTAAAATAATGATGAAGAAAAAAAAATCCATAAAACACAAAAAAAACATGTGTATGTGTGTGCTTGGGATTATAACATTTCATTTTACAATAGCGAATGCTGAATAGCGAATACGTTCTCTTGGCACTGATTGGTACATTCGATTCAACAATTCCAAAGGATCGTTTCGAGTGATTAATTTTTGCTCGTTTTTTATTCTTTCATTAGCTTCGTTAATTTCATTCGTCAGTCAAATATTTGGAAAAAAATAACGCAGTGGAGAACGTTTTTGTCAATACAGTTTTTTTTTTGGCATTTCAGACGTGGCTAGAGATGTGAAAACAAAATAAATAAATAATTTGTCAAGGTCACACTCAATTGACTCTGTTTTTTTCCCCCGCCGATGAATCGTTCGTTTGCAAAAATTTCGAATTCAACGAAAGTTTTTCGGACATTATTAGAGAACGGTAGAGCAAAGTATTAATTAAATTTTTATGTGCTTCTGTCTGAGCGAGCAATTTGCATTTTTTTTGCGTTTTGCTTTGAAACAGGATACTTGGCATTTCGTGCAACCAGACGCTGTTTCACGCGACTTCTAATTGCATTCTGACTGTTCACTAAAGATGTTTTTTTCGTGTGTGTTTAAAATTGTGGATCGATATCTATATGTATTTGCAGAACAAGACCACAAAGAGTTTTAAAAAAAAGAGAGACTACATTTCTCTCTAATGGCAAAGAAAATGACGAACAAAAACAGCGATCGTAAAGAGCCAAGAAAGAAACAGAGAGAACGCGAAAATGCGAAAACGCGAAAATCGAAAAAGAAAAACGAATTGTGTCATTACAGATTTTATGTGATCATAATTTAGATGCGAGCATGCCTTTAACAGATATAAAAGAAACAAAAAACCAACGTCGCGCATTGCACCGTGATTTGGCTAGCGAATGAAGGGGAAACAGACACATTGAGCCGTTGCGATTGTTCGTTTGCAAGACACAACATGATCAGCGATCACAATAGACGCAATGCGCAACCGAACCTCAAACAAAAAACCGAACCGAAAAAAAAAATCGAGTGTAATAATTGATTATATCAAAATTATTTTATCCGAACATTTTAAACTGAAAACACGAAACGTGAAAATGTATGTAATACGCGTTCGCCTGGACTCGAGCCGCTCACAGTTCAGACACTGTTCCGAATAATATGTTGACTGTGGGGATTTTCTTCATTGATCGCGCGTGCGCAATGAGAGCTCTATCTTAAACTTCTTTTGTCGTTGGTTTTCGTTTCGTTATGTTAATTTTTGTACCCGCGTTGCTCTCTTTCGCTCTCTCTCTCTTTTTCTTCGTGTGTATCGCGCACAGCTGTGCGATCAGCTCGTTTTTTTATGATGTTTTATGAGCTTCGTGCAAATCTTTTGTTTCGTCGAATGGAACTATAAATTGTTCAAAGAATCAATTGACGATACCCGATGCGTTTACATCGGAATATGCAGAATTACATGCCGAGTGTAGGGAAGAGAGATGGAGAGAGAGAGAGAAAGAGAGTAAGAAAATAAAAATACGCGGCGAAACGACCAAAAACGTGCATTCACATTGTAACCGTCACATGTGCCGTTTGAATTGCTCGAATCGTACTCTCGTCTCAAGGAGCCCCGATCACATTGTGTTGTTTTCTCCCGTCCATGGATGTGTCGTACCATCTTATTGATTCTCTCGCTAGTTGTGCGTTGTCGTGGTCGTCAAATCACGTAACATTTTCATCGAATGCAGTAAATTCAATTTATTTTTATGGGTTTCGTGCCACGCGAAACAAAAATCGCTGCTTAATTGGTTTGCACAAATTCTGAATTGTTCTTTTGTTTGGATCACTTTTTTTTATGGCAGTTTATTTTTTATTTTTTCACCAACATTGGAATACAATTTCAAACTCATTCTTTCGCCATTTCCACTCGTTGCACAGGTGAATTATGATGGTGAGATTTCAACTGAAATATCAACAATTCCAAATGTTTTCAATGTTTTTAAGATGGTTGTAAAAATGCGGGTTTCAACAGAAAATAATCCGTTTGTGTGGTTTGCAATTAAGGCCAAAACAAAAATTCAATTCAAAAGCACTGGTCAAACCCTTTTTTTTTCGCGCGAAAAAAATTACAAACAAAAACAAAAACAAAAACAAGCACTTAAAATCGAATGAAATTATTTTCACAGCAATAACTATGTTGCTCAGAATTGTAGCATTAAATGAAAAATTACTTTGCGAACGCTAGTCAGAGCAGGTCGTTAAAAATGCATTAATTCAATTCAACAATGCAATGAATTTATTTAAAACAAATGCATAAAACTGGCTCGATGCATAACAGACACCAACAATATTCCGCCGTTTTGAGGTTTATTCGTTTTGTGTATGGTTGTATTAAATTTTTCTTTTTTTTATTCATTAATTCTGAATCTTGAGAGCGCGTCCACACTCATCAAATTCAATACACACATTGCCAGCACGATTTATGACATTTAAACGACTCTTTGAAGTATTGAACATACAACTCTATTTGATTCGCGCAATCAATCCGAGCGTCAGTTGTTTGGTAGCACCTCCCTTGCGGGCTTTTTTTTATATCGCGTATTTTATTTAAGCTCATTTTAATTAATTTGGTTTACACCACTTCAACTTGAAGCGATAGCCCGTTTGCCCTTTACGTTTCATTCTCTTTTCATTTATGAACTATTGCTTTCTTGAGCGATCTTCGTCAATTGTGCTTCCATAACGTCGATTAATCAATTGACCTTTTGAGTTCACGAGATGACCAACAAAAATCATTCGCTTCGATAACGGAGTGATGGTATGCCGTTATATTTGATTGTGCATTAACCATAATGATTCGTCTTTCCTCGTTTTGTTGCATTTCTCCAATTTTTTTTTTATTTTTATTGCTACATTTTAAAGGAATCATTTTTTTTTATAGGTTGAGGACATTTACACTCGTGTCACATAAAAATGTAATAAATGATACATTCCTTTGCTCTGCTTCGCTAGAAAAAACAATTTGCCACAAGAAAAATACAAATATAAAATGATTCGCTGGTTCTCAGAGTTTGACTCTTCATTTGAATTTATTAGTAACGAATGATGCGGATTGGCAAATAAAACCGTAAGTAATATGAATGAATGCGCTGCTGAATGAAATAGACCAAATCATACTATTTATTCTATGAACTACTAGATGGCGCCGAAAGCTATGATCTATTTTTAATTTCGTTCGATTCATCAGATACGCAGTTATTTTGAGACCATACACTTTATCAGAAGATAATAAAAGATCCCACGAAAACTTCTCGACGAGAAATGACTCAAAATGAATTCTGTTTTATGAAAATCTATAGAAGAATTGTTTCTTACTCCAATTTTGTATGAAATGATAAATGGAACGTGAAAGTGTATTTTTCATGCAGCAAACATGTTTTCATTTCACCTAAAATGCTGTGACGTTCTTTTTATATGATCAATGAATACAAGCGGAGACCCATGTGCACTTATTAAGTTAAGCTTAAACAATGAAAATGACTTCATTCACATATATGAAATTCTTGTAATAACCAGATTATTTTATTACTGCACATATCGAGATACTTTTTTATTGCACGATGCACTTAAGGTAGATGTACAATTGATACCATATTCAATATGCATTTACGCCAGTTTATTATTCAGGTAAGGAAATCGCTCATTTTTGGCACCGCCAGTACTGAAATGACACATTCTATTCAATGTGGATTCTTTACCTGAGTTAAGAAGTAAATGACACATTCTATTCAATGTGGATTCTTTACCTGAGTTAAGAAGTAAACACAAACCTCGAATGAGCCGAGTTTATTACCAAACTCGTTATGGAGACACCAATCTCCCTATCTCTTTCTAAACGGAACAATTTACTGAAAATAAAATGAACTATCGACGACTTCTCGTCCCTCCATTATTCAAACAAATGGTAGGTTTTTGGAAAGCATAACAAACTCACTAATTCACAGTACTTTTAACCGACCGACCGTCAAGTTCTAGTTAAACACGCAACATTTAATGGAAACTCAGAAAACAAATTAAAAGAGCACTTGTCGTCGTGCTATAAGCTAAAATTTTTGTAGTTTTTCCAATAATTCAACTTTTTGAATATTTAGATAAAATTTATAAAATTCAGTTTATTCTTGATTCTGTCGAACATTGGGACAAGTGTGTGCTACTTTATGGTTTATCGAAGAACCCGAAATAAGTATAAACTCCGTGTAATCGCTTAAAGTCTAGCTAAAATTCATGGCTGAAGAATTGATGTCTCAAGTGCATTTTGTTAGGATTCCTCTTGTTGTTCCAAGGATTACCGAACTCAATGAATTTTGGTCAGAGGAAAAAACAGTTCAAGGAATTACATGGAAATTAAAAGTGTTCAAAAAAACCACAGCACCTGATGACGGTGATTCTCTTGGTGTTTTTTTGTGTTGTACCAAGCCAAATGATAAATCAAATTGGTCGCATGCAGCGTTGGCGACATTTTACCTATTACCATTTACCTCAGGACCAGAAACAATCATTCTAAAATCAAAACCACTGGTTTTTGATCGTAGAAAAAATTGCACATGGAATCCATGCCTAATTAAATGGGATAATTTATTTGACAATGCAAAAGGCTATGTGCAAGAAAATACAATCCAAGTTGATGTCTCAATCATGGTAGCGAATCCAAATGATATTAACAGAAGCGTGTTGAAAGTTCACGAAAAAGAATTTACAAACCATGAAAATACATGTGTGGCTCTATACGAACTGACAGTATTTAATATCAAACATTTGATGGCTGTTACGGAGCGAATCAATTTGCAGAACATTGGTTGGAATTTTATCGTTTACAAAGACAAAGAAGATACACTCAGCATTGATTTTCGTGCTAATAACGTATCAAACGATGCTTCATGCATGATGGGAATGAAAGTCGAATTGATTTCATCATACGGAAGAGCACACAGCGCTCATGTCCCGTGTATGGACATAAAATGTGCTAAGGGCCTTTCTATGAATATCATTTCGTGGGCTGATTTGTTAAATCCAAACCACGGTTATGTTCAAGAAAATTTCATTCAATTGTACGTTCAACTGGAGTTAAATTCACCAAGCAATATTCCGTTGGAGACCACAGTAGCAAGGAATATCCATGAAAAACTACCGACACTGAAGTGTACACAATGCTTATTCCCCTTAATCGGTCAGAATTTCAATGCCATATCTTGTGGCCATGTTTTTTGCACTGTATGCGTCAAAAATGTCATCGAAAATGGTCAATGCCCTTGCAAATTCATTGTCACCACAGATTCTATTCACAGCTACGTGCATATGTAAGTGTTTCAAGTGATAATTGTTTATATGAATCGTTTTCTACCAATAATGCTCTAATAATTATGTTGAATTTTATATTGTTCTCTTGAACTCTTAGTAAAGTCGAGGATGAAATACAAGTTATGTTCGAGCAAGAATCGAACGAATCAAATGTGCCGGGTGCTGCCTTCCAGGTGTACAACGAATGAGAAACTTACTCTAAAATGAAATTTCGGAGAGTAGAAAGTGAATTTAATGTGGTTACTTTTTAATTTCCTCTAAATTATATGATTCTAATTATATTGTAAAACTCTTTTAGTTTTCGTCGGTAATTCTATTAATAGATAAATATACGCACAATAATCATTAGCTATGATTTTCTAGAATATAATTGATAGAGCAAAGTTCATTTGAACATTTTTGTACAGTTCTTTAAAATCGTTCAATAAAGGTAGACAAACAAACTATTTAATAATAAAGTTAGAGTTTATATCAACTAGTTTACATTACATTCAATCAAATATATTGATTTTATATTTATAAAAAAGGCCAGTTTCATTAAAACAATAAATTTGATTGTGTCATCTTTCGCTATAGAAACATTGATAAGAAATAACTTGTACATGAATCATTGTGAATGATTCACAATTCGAAGCAATTAGCTTATTGGTTAGCCAAATCAAGACACGTGCTTCATGTGAGTTTGCTAACAATCTAAACGAAGGAAATGTTGATTGAAGTTGAAACCGTTTGCATTCGGTGAAACAATATGAGCGATTCGTTTCTGAAAGACTAATAAAATATATCAACGTGAATTCCTACAACAATTCTTCATCATTTAATAGAAGTTAAAACGAATTTTGGCTTTAACATGAATTTATTCTTTATTTTAAAGTTCAGTCGTGATTTCAAATCAATTTCAAGACAAACAACTGAATAGATATGACGAACTATGCATTGTTGCACCATTTTAGTGGTGCACATCTGTCGATTCGGTGTACGCGCGCGGGAAATGCTAGTAAATGTTAGACGCCATGAGGTGCGGTAGGTTTTAAAGTGAATAGTCGGATTCCTATACATGCCCGGTTAGCTCAGTCGGTAGAGCATGTGGCTCTTAACCACAGGGTCGTGGGTTCGAGCCCCACATTGGGCGCATATTTTTTTTTTATTTCTCTACTTTTTCTCAAATTTCTTTTTTTCATGATATTTTATTTGATCATTTCAGTTGAACAATAAATAATCTTTTAAGGATCAGTGCATTATTGAAATCTAAAGATTTCACAAATTTTTCAGTTAACACGAATTAAATTCAAAACAAATCGAATAAAATTGTTATGAATTTTATTGAATACTTTTTATTTCACATTTATAATTTCATGAATAAGCTAAAAGCAATACGTTGTGAATTGTTGATGTGAACACAAACGATGATTGTTCAATTGCTTACGGATTTCAAGTCGCTTGTATAGTTATTTCTTCTTTGATCATTTCGGTTCTGATCGAAATCAAAAGAAAATATCTTCAATTAGTGTTATTTGTTGAATAACATATCAAACTATTAAATAAAATATCTTGAAAAAGAGAAAAAAGAGAATAAGAGAAAAAATTTCAAAAAAATATGCGCCCAATGTGGGGCTCGAACCCACGACCCTGTGGTTAAGAGCCACATGCTCTACCGACTGAGCTAACCGGGCTTCTTTGGCAACTCGATATTTCGCTTCAAGTAGGACATTCCTTCACATAAAAAGGACATTTCGCGCCTTTTTGACACATATATTTAGTGTTTACATAACTTCATTGCTACGGTATTTTTTATGGATCTAAATTATAGAAGAATAAAAACCAAAACAGAAACTGTGTGTTATGCTGAATTTTGCAGTGATTTATTCAATTTGAATAGAATTCACATTTTCACTGTATAATACCTCACATTCGAGAGGTTTGTATGTTGTTTACCATTCACATACTTATTTGTTGGACGTGAATTTTGACTCTCAAACGTAGACATGTCTATGTGGACTTGTAAGTAATTGGTTTTATTTAAACACGTGAATGTATGACGGTGCATTTAGATATGACTACTACACATTTATGTTATATTTATTAAGATACAATTGAATGCAGAAATTGTTTACATTTTTTTAATAGTTCCATTACTTCATAGAATTGAAGCAACGGAAAATATAAACCAGTAGCAAACCAATAGAATGTGCTCACTTCAATCTAGTCCAACAACCATTTTACACCATAGACATAAACAAGTATCAAGGGCGTAAACCGCAATGCATTGGTAAATGGTGTTGTTTGTGTCTGAACTAGTTCAGCGTATTTTTTACTATGAAAACTTTATAGTTCGCTAGCCGACGGATTTACATCTTCATTTGTTCCAATTAAAACTTGATAAATATATTAGCGATAGCATTTGGATAGCACAGCTATTAGTCAAAACAGGATTTGATAGCAATCTAGCTTTGTTACGTGATTCGTTCTTAACCAAGCGTACGAATCCAAGCGTCATAGCATATACAAAATGTACAAATCATAGATCAAATGACGAATCGCATAAATGGTGAAGTAATACAAGCGATCACGATTGAACATGCAAACAGGCCCGACAAAATACTATCAAAATGCTATCAATGTCAGCGATATTAAAACGCTTCCTTGTGATTCTCAATATTAGGAGATTTCACTGTAATTATTTACACCATTTTTGCCTTTTTCATCATATGTGGTCTCTTAAGAAAAGGCGACAACATTCTACGATTGTGTTTGAATTGATGTAAGAAAAACCATTCAATATATATTATTAATTTGAAATATCGCTGCAACATATGCGATGAGTATATTTTTTACGTCTCTTTTTGTGTTTTCTTTTATAGTATTTTCGAAAGAATACAACTAAATATATATAAAAATCGAAATTTTTGTTCGCTTGCAATTTAACATTCACTAATAGTTGAACATTCACAGATTCACGCTGTTGTAAAATGATTATAATAACAAAAGCAGTAAAAAACGAGGTTGATTTTGATGCTAAATATTTTTCCATGAATGAAAAACACTTGATCTGTGCAAATTCAAGCAATTATTTTTAGCTACTAGTCATATTTTTTTATTAAAAAAAAATTAAAACACAAATGTCATCATTTATTTTTCATATTTTAAATTTAACGTTAGACTAATCCAATGAGACTAGATAATTGAAATAACTTCATGTGTTCGAATTTCATTTCGAAGAAATTGATCGTTTCATTCATGGATGAACAGAATCGATTGTCTTTGTGCGTGATTTCAGTTTTTTTGCTTTTGTTGTCATTTTCGATAGCAAATTCAATTCGCTTTTTTCCAGTCATCAGCTTGTCCACATGAAGTCCAATCTTTAAATATGCCAATGGAATATCTCGAACAGTGCAACATTTTTTGGGTGATGTTTTCGGGGATGAACCGGACCAATATAAAATGAAAGTACTATTATATCGTACTCAATAGAAAAAAGTAGTCAATTTTTTTCTTCCAGAGGTCTAAAATCAACACTATGTTCTTCTGGAGGACAAAATGCATGATTTTTGTCTCCATGGAAGAATAAACACAATATTTGACATTTGGGTACAGACGTCGATATACACAAATTATGAACCACTGTCAAAAATGGAATTTCATCCTCCAAAGAGACAAAATTCATGTATTTGATCTCTCAAAGGGACAAAGTAATGATTTTCGACCTCTGGAGGAAAAACAATTGACCACATTTTTTTATTGAGTAGCAAAAAGAGGAAAGTTGTAGATCTTGCGTGGTTTATATCAAATCGCACTAATTTTTCCCGGGTTACATTTTTCTCCTGTGACTCATATACCTAAAATGCCCCGAAAAAAAGTTTTTTTTTGATTTTCCGATTTGAAAACTCTGTGAATTTCCCATGTGTGGAGAGAAAAGTTGCAAATTTGTTGCACGATGTAATCGATGCGGCCACACCAGTTTGAGTGCTTATTCACACATTTACTCAAACAACATCCACAGAGTATGTGTACGCAACTTAACTGACTTGACTGTCTTTTAACAGTCGCAATATACATAACGCATTAGCATAAATCGGGTGTAAATGTCTCATTCACACTCAAACTGGTGTCGCCGCATCGATTATAAGTGTAGACGCGCCTAATACATCAATATTCAGTGACAGTTGGATTTGCGTTACACATGTATTTGTTTATGTGAACCAAACAATCATTCAATTTTCATTTCTTTTCACCTTGTTGTCAATTTCTTAGGCTTCAAAACTGAAAATTGGTTTCACGATGAAGAACGTTTGTGTCGAGAAGAATTTGCAGTCAAGTTTAAAGATAAAACAAATTTTATGCTACTTTGCATTTTTCATTGTTTTTATGCGTAATGTGGTGCCCCAGCCTATTACTAGTGAAGAAGAATGGGATACTGAAATGGACGGTGAATATGAATATGGGGACTTTTTTGAAGGAGACATGGACTTGAACGATGATCAACTAGCCGCAATTTCTGGAGATAGGAACGTCTTGGAAGAACGAAAATATCGATGGCCACACGGAATAGTTCCATATATTATATCAGAAGACTATTCAGTCGAACAAAATCGAACAATTTTATGGGCTTTAGACCAAATTGAAAAAGTTTCTTGTATTAAATTCATACCAAGACGTAACGAATCTGATTATATACATGTTGAAGTGGGTTATTTTCATCTTTTTTCATTTCGTATATAAAGTATAAATATATCTGATTTCAAAGGCGAGAGATAGCAGATGTCACTCAAAAGTAGGTCGTCAAGGCGGAAAACAGTATCTAAATTTGGGAAAATCCGAACCAGGAGAAAAATGTTTTAAAATTGGAACAATAATACATGAATTTTTACATGGTGAGCAATTCTATAGAGATATTTTTGTAGCCATTAATTTATAAAATTGCAATTTTTTGTTTTTTAGCCCTTGGATTTTATCATCAGCAAAGTGTAATAAATCGTGAAAAATATGTCAAAGTGAATATGAAAAACATCATAGAAGGCAAAGAACATAATTTTAAAAAATATAACTCTTCGTTTGTAACAAACTTTAATATGGAATACGACTTTGGCAGCATAATGCACTACCATTCAAGGGCATTTTCTAAAGACAAAATGAGTCTAACTATTGAGCCACGAGTAAGTTTTTCTGACTGTTCTAATGTTTATTAGTAATTTTATACCAAATATTTATTTTTTTTATACTTTCCGCATTTAGAACAAAGATAGAAACTTGTTGAATTTAATGGGACAACGAACTAGTCTAAGCGATATGGATATACTGAAAATTAATAAAATGTACACATGCGAAACACAGAAGGCTGAGACTGCGGTATCGAAAAATGACCATTCGGGGGGATGTGATTGGTGGTTGCAATCCTTAAATCTATGCCATATAGAACCGTGAAATTCTACGTAGCTATAGCACTTCGAACATTTCTTTTTATTTGGATCTTTATTAGTCGGTCGAGTTTCTTTAAAAACAAAGTGTAGTTATCCATACAGAACAAAACAAAATTCTCCACACAAACAAACAAATCTAATCAACAATAATCGAATCAGATTTCAAGAAGTACGAGTAAGATTTGAAGAAAAATTAGTCAAATTGCGGTTTTTAATTACGTATTTTCCCCAAAGCCAAATTGTGTCAATCAAACATCATGAACCGTGCATTCTCTAAAACTCATTTTCATTTGTTGCAAAGTCCACGGACTGTATTTCAATAATCAATGTATATTAACTGTTAAACCTAAACTCAAAGCATAAATAAACAATACAATACAATACAATAATCAACAATAATCTACAAAATATCTTTCCCCTACAACATAACTTCACACTTAAAAAATTACTGTTTCAAATCACGTGATCAGAAATAATGTGATTGTATTTTAAATTGTTATTCATGCATATTTCAAACAAGATAAGAATACTTTGAACAGATGCATTCAAGTTTTCTTATAAATTATTATATAAATCACGTCGAGGTCCGGAACATGTAACTCCACCATCGACCGGTAATAAAACTCCATTGATGAATGATTACGAGGCGAGATAGGCGTTGGCAGCGCTTGTGTCCGATACTTCACCAATGCTGACCTGACAAATATGCCAAACAATAATAATTCCACATATTTGAAAAACGTAATATTGATTAAAATTCCTGGTTGGTTTGGGCAACATATTTTAATCATGAGAGGATTTAATCCGCGGTGTTTTGTATTGAAATTGACATAGTCAAAGAATTTTTCTAATAATAGTTATAGAATGAAAAACAGCAATATATATTATTTCGTTAAATCATTTTATTTTTCATGTATTAAATACATACTCTGATGATTTGCTTTATAGAACTAAAGTTCTCTTCATATAATTATATTTATGTATAAAATTTCGAGAGACAAAAAAAAAGACACAGAAAAAATGAGCAGAAAAATTGGATAAAAATGTGATTCTAGTACAACTATGGTATTTGTCGACTTAAACATCTATAAATTACTATGTGTTTTACAACAATGAGATTTCGTTTATGGACGCAATTTGTTTTCTATAGCGCTAACAACACAGTAAATAAAATTAATGGAAAATAAAATGTGTACAACGAACGTAAACGGATAAAAACGATTGCTCTGACATAAAGAAACGTATGACATAATAAGAATTTCATTCTGCTTCAAATTTGTTTTAAACAATTCGAAATGATATAATAATATATATGCGAAAATCAAATTAAAAGTTAGTGCGTGTTTTTTGTTGTTGTTGTTGTCTTACAGCTAAATGTATGCGCTGATGTTGGTTGTAAATTTGTAATATTTGACTGATTCCAATGGTGGGCCTTTTATGACGGCACAAATTAGACCTATCATATCTTAAATATTGCATTTCGCATACGATTTTGTTACATACATCGTACGCTTGCTTCATAAATGAATCTGGCAGTAAATGCATTACATCTCTCCTTGATCCACTCTTGTTGCACTTTGTGCACACAAGATCATGTCTTTTCAGAATAAAATATTATGTGAAACTAAAAACATTTAATTTTTACTACGTAAAAAATACTTTGTCAGAAATGAATCGATGATTTCGGTTTTGTTGAGCTATAAATGTTTGCCATTTAGTAAATCCAATTGACTGGAACCCATTGATGTTCATGACTAAGCGCATCGAGTGCTTCGACAACCTTTCTAAATGTGATGTCAAAATCTTCGTTTATAAGAACCATGTCCAAATATTTTTCATATTTCCGTTGAAGCAATGCACTTTCCTCCACAGTCGTTATCAAATCATCATCCTATAAAGCAATTAATGAATTAATTTTTTTAAAAACGATTCTTATTCCATTTTGATCAAAGTATATGATTGTATTTACCTCGTATAATGATGCTAATGATTCAAGTGTTCGAGCACGTCGTGAACTGTATCGAATTGAACTTTGTCGGTCAAACTGAAATGTTCAATAAATTCAAATAAGATTTGTGCTAAGAATTTGATGCTGTTTTTCTACTAATTTTGACATACCGCTAAATTACGCTGTGAACCACCGGTTGCTCTGCGTTCAGCATACAGTTGCTTCAGCTGTTCCATTCCGGGTGCAGCAATGAAAACAACGTATGGCATAAATTCCGTGCTGTTATGAAGCATTTTCAATGCACTTGGTGCACAGTCCAAAACGCACATTTTGCCTACGATTGAAGTAATTGACATTTAACAAATTATTCAAATTCCACATAAAATAGATGAAAACCTTAAGTGCTGCACGTGTGCATACCTTGTTTAATAACATCACGAATCGAATCCAAATGTGTACCGTATAAGTTGCCATTGTATTCACCATGTTCCAAAAATTTATTTTCACCAATCTCTCGTTCCATGTCTTCGCGATCCATGAACCAATAGTTTTTACCATTCTCTTCGAGAACACGTGGTGGACGTGATGTATCTGAAGAAAAATTGCCGGAAATGTTAATGAAAAAAAGAGGTTCTAAATTGTTGCGTTCAATCGGTGAACTTACGAGGAATAACAGAACCGAATTTTGTTTGATCGCTATTTATTAGGCGATTTTTCAGTGTTCGTCGACCCACACCCTGAACACCGACCAAAACAAGTGTCTTTCGTTTGAATGGCGGCATACGAGTGACTTCTTCATAAAGAACCAAATCGGCTTTGTCATATTCCGCATTCTCCTTGGTTTTGTATAATTTCTTCAGCTTCTTCTTAGAAATCTATGTGAAAAAGACAGAGAATCGGTTAAGATATGCTAAAACTCCTAGGTTTTAAAAGATTGATAGGACACTTACTTTAGTTCCACAAATACTGATCGTGTGTACAAAATCAGCTTCTGGTGGCACGAATGCTTTTCGTCTCTCTTCGAGCTCCTGGGATGGAATTAATCCAGTTACTTCGTTTTGACCGATGTGTTTGGCTTGCCACCAATTTGGATCTTTTACATTGATAATCTGATAGCGATGGATATAAACGAATTATTAATATCAACATCCAAATAAAGCGTTCAACGGTTGACTTACTTGCAAAATGTCACCATATACAAATGGCAAACCGATTTCTTTACATGGCAATAGTGTGTCCTCTTCCGGTTCGTAGTCAAATAGAGCTCTCATATAGCACTAAATAATGAAAATGATAAATTAGCTCATTAGTAAATCGTCATTATTGGGCCGCTTCTATAAACAAACTTAACAATAAAAATCAGAGCTATTGTTTTTGCGATGATTGAAATCAATTTAACATTTCCTACACCAAGGTCAATATATTTAAAGATTAGCCAAAGTAATATTTGTCCCCTATTATTTCAAAGAACCAATTTAAATCCCCCTGTTTAACACCATATGATATTTTGAAGATAACAAAAAAAACAATGTAATTGCAATGCATCGCAAACAACGTGTGTGATAAGATGACAGATAAATGTTCGAGCGTTGCCTAAACACTGTGCGATTTGTGTTTGAGTGAATGAACAGATAGACATGTGAATTGTGAAGTGTATTGAATATGAAAACTGTCATCGTCAATGAAGAGAGAAATATGCTAAATTTTTTTTTTTTGGGTGGGCATTTAAGGAACATTTGATTAAAACATAGAACATACCATTCGATTAGTAGATACATTTGTGGATATGTGTTTGTGTTGGTTTATTGCTTACAATGAATCCAAATTTTCCATCACCGTTCAAAGAGGTTTCTTTTAAACTTAAATTTTGTTGGGCCGGGACTTTGACTGATGAGTCACACACACACAGAGAAAAAAAAAATGAAGTGAAACGAAAAACCAAAGAAAAGCATAGCAATAAATGAACCAAAAATAGTTTTTAAAAAAAGCCCGCAACATAAGATGAATTTTATTTGTGAATGTCTTAACTAATTCCATTGCATGCAATAACAAGATTCCAATTTAAGCACATTAAGGAAACAATTCGTGCTGAATTGAACAAAAATGAAACGGAAAATAAAAGAGTATGAAGAGAATGTTAGGGAGAAAATACATTAAGCGGATGAATGTTAAAGTTAATATTTATGGATAATTTGATGAGAAAAAAGTGAGCAACCATTAACAGACACAAGAGAGAAAGAGAGTATTTGTATTTGCAATAAAAGTGGAACTGATTAGAGTGAAAAGACTTAGTGCAAGAGGCAAAACACACAAACACACACATAAACAAAGCGTTAATTAAAAAGCAAAACTTACCGTGAGTTTTTTTCCTGTGTCTAAATTACGACCATTTTTTACCTGTCCACCAGACATCAAAAGTCTAGCTGATTTCATTTCTTCATCAACGCTCGGTCCAATTTTCAGTGTAATTGCCTCTTTGGCCAGCATTATTTGATCTTGTAATTGTTCGGGCGTTGACACTGGAACACCATTAACTTCTAAAATTACATCGCCGGGCCGAAGAAGAGCCTGCCGATCAATCATGCCACCGGCCAAAATTCTAGCCACCACCAATTGCTTGTGTTCATCCACTTCAACAGTCATACCAAGCGATTCATTTGGCTTACGTCGAAGCCCGACCATTCGAATCGTTTCAGCACCCGGCATCCCGTATTCCGTTGCTTCAATAAATTCCTTCGATAATACTTTTCTTGGATCGATTGGTGGTCTTGGTTGAAGAGCTTGAGCTCCAACTTCGTCGTGTGTTTCGATTAACGCTTTAAAATGGCTTTTACTTAAAATTCGAAATAATTCACGGGCATCAGTGTTACGTGCACGACTAAGACGCTGTGCAATACTGCGACACAATGCTCGATTTTCTAACTGAACTGGTTTTAATTCTTCCTCTTCGTGGAATTTCTGTTCAACCTAAAATAGAATGTAAAGAATGGTATTCATAAATTAAAACAAAAAAAAACTATGCAATAGATGAATGAATCATCACATCAAAGCCGAAAGCAATTTAGCTCGTTGTATGGATGCCAAAAGGCAAATTATGTGTAACAACTTTTGTCGTGTGTATCTACATAAATTTGAAACAATGCAATGCTGTGCAAAATGAAATTTAATTAAATTAATGCTTGCGACATTTTCGTGCTCGACTCGACCTTTCACAACTTTTCTTGCTCAGAAATGTCCAAATTGATGCTACTGGTCATGTTTCTTCTTAATTGATTCAATTAAGCATCCAATGAATGAAAATCTTTGTCATAATTTATTTCAGCAGACGATCGATTTCAATAATCGCTGCAAAGACTTATCCAACAAACTGCGTGAACTTTGTCTTAATCATTCATTCATTACGCTAAAAGAAATGCGTTATCACGTGTTCAACGCACGTACTCAATGAATAAATGAGCAACACATTGACCCTATAAAGGCATAGTGTCTGCATCGACTATAGCGGAATAGAATAGGAAAGTGAAAAATAAGCAATTCATTGTGGCACGCTTTCAACCGATAAGCATTGACATCATCTGACTCATCGCACAGGATACAATTTCAATGTTAACTTCCTATATCGATTTCGAGTCCGCTTTTACCAGCCATTTTTCTATTATGAGCAAAAATTCTGACGAAAACCAAACTTTTCCATTTGCTAACACAGTTCTTTCTTTTGTTATTCCAAATTCTGTCGAGTAGTATGGAGTCTATAGCCGAGTCAAATATTTCAAATAAATATTAATCCAATAAAAAAATGAAACGGCAATTTTTTCAACAGCAGAATACAAAACAGCAGAATGTTAAATCGATGTGAATAACATTTGAAAAATATCATGACTTCTGTTGCCAATCGTACAAATAAAAATGTATTTCTTCTTCGTATTTTTTTTTCGTTTGGAACAATGTTGAAACCAACATCAATATAAACAATAAACAATAAAAGTATCGGTTTGCTGAGTCAGGTGCGCCAATTTTCCACTCGTTTATGTTGCGGTCGCGTGTATTGGCATGGAACATGGAAAATGGCAAATTGTTTTTTTTCTCATAGAAATGGGTGAACCATGAAGTGTCTTTATTATTATCATTATTTTTCATCGCTGTGTTCGCCGACACAGCCAAGTCATAAAATAGATTCGAAACGAAAATATTGCTACATTGTTGTTTTGATAAACGATGTTTTAAAAATATTTGTGGTCCTGGCACTCTCGCTGTGGCGCTTTCACAAACAAACAAAATGATTATTTCAAGTCAAACGACAGTTTCGACTAATAAATATTGAAGAAATGTGTACGAAGATAAAAAGTGAATAGTCGAGAAGATAAATGTCAGTGAAAATATAGAAATTTTTTACAACAACGAAAAAATCGAAAGAGCACAAAAAAAAGAGTTCACAAGAATGTTGAGAATCGCATTTAAATTTTCCCCTTTCACTAGTCTGTCGCAGAAATTCACACATTGCGTGCAGTGAAGATAAAAACATGAATACAATAGCAAAGGAAATGAGAAATAGCAGTAATTGTTGTAGGAAATTTCAGTAGATGTAACACACTGCACACTTGCTACCTGCCCAGAATGCAAAGTGTGTATTGCATTTGTAATTGTAAATTGAATAAATTTCATGTTTGACAGGTAAACAAAAATATGTAGATAAAACGTTGTCTGTACGTTTAATGTTCATGCGAAACGATTTCCAAGCATAGAAATTTTCTGCTTTTTTGGAGCATAACAAGTGGATTGAACTCAACCATAGAAATGGGTTTGAAGTCGGCATTTTTTTTTAAATATCGCAAACATCACTGATGTTGTTTTTACATGTCAGTGGCACGAATACAATGTTTTAGTTTGTGCAAACGAGTGCAGAACAGATATTAAGATTGACAAGCTAAAAGTCGCAATAGCAATAAATGAAACGATTTAGTTTGAGTGTATAATTATGTTGGCTTGATCTTTGGCAGTCGTTTGCAATCATTCAAAAACAAAAATACCAAAATTGGTTCGTATATTTTTGGGCGTTGTCATTTCAATAGCGAGCTCACGAGTGATGGAAGTTTGCTTTGTGTTGGTGACCATTTAACACATGGATGTCCGGAATGTGTTAAGTCAAATAAACTGTAACCATAATAACAATAAGAAAAAGTACATAATCCGAATGTCGTAGACATTAAAAAGAAAATTCATCAGCGTAAAGCATGACAAATTTTAATATGGTCCCATTCCGAGATGATGGGAATTATGATAGAGAATCGTAGTACGATGTACAAACAAAAAATCGAATAGCTTGAAACGATTTTCGGTTTCATAGTTCTTTTATGTGTTCATTCTTAAATCATTTGGATCAAATTCTGTGAAGTGAGTAAAATAAAAACCATTTAACGATATTCGTTGTTGTTTACGAAAAAAAAGTAATCTTGACATAGAATGTAGCTTGAATGCCTTAGCACTGATTCAGTACACCGAATATGTGTGCGCACACAGGTCACTTTGATCGCGGTGAGTTTTGGAGTCAATGATCACAGTTAGATTCGACCGAATCACGCATATACGCCCGAGTTATTCAATAGCCGCCGTTGATTCACACAAACTCATTCGACGGCACATCGATGTACATAAACAAACGGAATGAGCTTAAGGCACAGACTCTTCTGTAGCACGTACTGCACACACACACACACACCGATTGATTGCATAGTGGAACGTTGAATCAAAGAAACGCAAAATTGTAATTACATTCATACCTCATATGAACGGTATATGAGTGTATGTGCGAACAGCAATTTTAAGCAACGGTGAAACGCAAGTCCAAACAACTGAACGAACGGTCCAGCACACAGAAGAAACTCACAAAATTGTGACGCGACACAAAATAAAACCACATACTAAACGGCGCAGACACAATGAGTGCTTTTTTTTGTCGACATTTTATCTCTTTCACTCAGGTGACGTCACTTTTGAACCTTTTAAATATATCATACAAACTCGCGCTACTATGATGAAATGTATTTTGCATGTATTCATCAAGATGGCGCAATGCAATGCGAGCGAATAAATGGACACATTGATTTACATAAACAATTAATGCAATGCTTCTCTACCGTTGAATAATTCTAATAATTGAACACCCCGGATTTACATTCTAATTATGGTCACAAATCGATATTTACTTGCAAACAAGCGAACAACATAGTGTTTTTGTCGAAGTTTATTTATTTATCGAACAAACATTTCAACAACAACAAAAACTGGCATTCCACCAATACATACGCGGTTTCTCATAAGAAACACACCTTAAATTATAATCTTTGTAAATTGGATTGGAATTGTTTTCGAAGTAACATTTTCTTTTGTTATTCATAACAACGTATGATATTAATGTGCTTTAGTAAAGCACTTTTATTCTAGTGCTCAAAATTACTTTTTCTGGAAAATATCAAAATTCACCAATTATTTGCTTCGGAAAAGCTGATGAATTAACTTTTAAATATTCAAAACTATTTTCGCATTCGTTCCACAGCAATCGTCTTTCACTCACAATAACAAAATCAGTCCACTGAATAAAAAGTGGTCGAACATCTATCGATTTCAGTGGACGTGATGGTATCCAAATAACTTTTATATCCAGTGATATAATACTTGAGGAATTTGAAAAAAAAGAAGAAACTGTTTAACACAATCCAAATTTCAGCACTAAGTTGATGATGGAACAGATGAATTTGATGAAAACTGAATCAAAACTTCAAAATTTTACCCAAAATTTATGTCTCCAAAAAAATAGCAAGCAAAATTTAATTTATGATTTTGTTGAAACGATTTTATGGAATTACGCGTCTATCACCATCGAATCAGATATACTGAACAAGTGGTTGGAGTTGAACGTCGTTCGAGGTAAGGCTCTGAGTATATGAATCAAATACACAAACACGTATAAAAGCCACAGTGAATACGTGTGCATCGCATGTCGTACGGTGTACACTGTTCAGTGTACGGTGTATGTAAAAAAATAAAAAAATAACGAAATCAAAGAAACCTACAGTCGATTCAAGCCAACTATTCAAATTGTGACCGCGATGAGTAGCTGAAACCGCACGAAAAAGAAACAACGATACACAGCACACATTAATGTGTGTGTGAGTGTTTATTTATCATTTATTTTAGTTTTACACATTCGTTCGTTGGTTTGGAGCGCGGTGAAACGAAGCGCTTCACCTATAAACGTTCCACCAATTCGTTGTTCGGTTTGTTTGTATGTTACCATGACAAAGTCGCTGTTGAATGTATATACCTTTACATATAAGTGAGTTTCCAAGCAGAATCAAAAGCAAACACAAAAGCACGCATTTTTGTTTTTTTGGTTCGTTCCTTCACTTGTATGCGTATTCGTATTCAGTATGTTGAAATGTTTGTAACGTGTATGAAAACAACTTTAGCAACTTAGTTTCGATTTCTTTGTGTCGTATTAAATACACATTAGTGCTGTTGTAGTATGGAATGCCCGTGAATGTGTGCAAACAACATACTGTCAGTGTATGTGTTAAGGTGTGTACGCCGTACACTGTGTGAAACAGTATAAATGCGATAGCGGTGATCCGCTTTCGATACACACAGCTTAAAAGTTACAAATGAAAATGAGTGTAGAGCGCAGTCATGTATGGATGATTCATCTATGTTTATGGGAATAAATGAACGTGCTCATGCAAATACCTGACGATAATGACGACCAAAATGCATTCCAATGGAACATAATTTATTCGTATAAACAAAACACGAACTGCATACGTGTGCAACGTTCAACTCATTTTAAATTGGAATAATATCATTTTTAATTGTGTTTGACCTTTTTTTCTGCGGGCGAAAATGTTTCATTTTACTTTTATTTACATTTCAAATTTATGGCAATGCAATGAAAGTAAAACTTTAAAACGGGTTTTGCACTACGTCTGCCAATCATGGAAGTGGTTGGAAAATAACAAATGTTCAACAGCTCACTTGGTTGTTTTTTTTTCGCTCAATTTTTTGGAGTTTGAGCGAAGCAATGCACTCGAGAGATTTCATTAAGCTGAGAAAAAAAATCGTTGAAAATCGACATCGAGAAAGCTACTTACTTTGAACTTTTGTGTAACAGCCGGATTATCCAAAATGCCTTTCAAGAACACCAAATCCGTTTCGTCGTAACCATTTGATCCATTTGTGTCCGAATATTGAAATGCTTCTAAAAATAGAGACAAAATATAACAACACAATTCACGCTTTTTTATCATTCTAAATAAAAATGTAATATAGAAACAAACTGTCACTTTAGATCAACAATTCGTGATTGTTGTGAAAACATTTTATTATATTTTAGATGACGACAAAAATTTCAAATATTTGATATTTATGATACGGTTATTTGAATGAACTCTCATTTCAAATGAGACGAATACAGTTTAGAGGCAATAGAAACGCCAGTGATTATTTATTACTCTTTTGACAGTAATTAAATGAATGGGGGTTTTAAACTCTTAACAAACTAGAATACCATCAAACGCTGTTACTAGCGAGCAAATTTTTTTTTTTTCATAGAAATGCTGGCATTTCGACAGCCATCCAATTCAAAATGTTGACGACGTTTCACGAAAGCGTCCGCTTTGCCAAATTACATTTCCGTTGAAACCATTAGATCGATAAACTGACTTGAATAAACTGTACTGGTGATGTTTCGTTGAAAATCGTTCAAGAATTATCCTCAGCTCATTTGGAATTCTTGAACATCATCAATGTCGATTAGATCTTCATTGAACTTTCTTACCAATTGACCATTTTAACAAATTGAAAAATTCAACCGTCCAATAGCAAATGGATGGAATGGAATGTAATGTAATGAGCATTAGAATAATTAAATTGACTTCCGAGTGGCTAATCATGGAAAGAAAGTAACGCATGTAATTGAATTCTTTGCAACGCCACAGGCATTAGCGACTGATTATTATACCGAAAATTTCGATTTAATGTAATCTAATCATGCGTTGGGCTACGTGAGAGGAAACCCTAATATTTGGCTAACGGATAGAAAGCCAAGAAAGGGCAGCATCAATGAATATAAAACGTATGTATTCTACAGTGAAGAATCTTCACACAATGTAGCGACGAGAGAAAAATGTAGAAAGCTTGAAATAAAACTCCTATTACAGAAACTGTATATTCGTGAATGGCGTGCTCATTTTTGGTAAATGTCTCGTAAAATTTTCAATAATTCTTGATACTATCATAGTTAAAGGCAGCATTGAGTCGTGCGTAAAGTGGAAAATAATCATGAAAATAATAAGCACGAAGTTGCTACTTCATGTTACACCCGTAGAAAGCTATTGCTGATATGGAAATTGAGCCAATTGGTTGGCACCATGTGCTTTCATCATTGGGGAGCGATAGCGGTTATCGAAACCAGAGTAATATGTGGCATGTGTGAAAGCAACCGTTCTGATTCGCCTCGTAAAGATGGTCCCTCCGATAAAATCATACGAATTCACACTTTACTGTGTAATAAGCGATTGCTGAACGCTGGATGCGGTACGACTCATTGAATGATAATGGAATAAAACGCAATTTTCGCTTGATTTACGAAAATAATAACGATATTTTCCCGATCACATCACGCATCTTCATCGAATATGTTTGCTACATGCAATTACCATAATTGTCGGTTTATCTAGCAAAACTATATTATCCATCGGTCTATTTTCGTATTGGATTACGTGTCTTAGAAGTTGGAAAGATGCTAAAATATGAGCAAAAAAGAGCGTGCAATATTCAAGATTATTACATTTTCTACTCATACTTTAGAGCCAGTCGAACGACCAAGCTACGCACAGGTCCTTCATTCACATTATGTAATTGCCACCGATTCTCGAAAGCTCATCACTTAATTTAGATTTTAAAAACTATCATCGTTAAAACAAAAGCAGACAACGGTACGTACACAGTTCTATTTTAGACTGACTGTGAAAGTAATTTTGTGGTTAAAAGAGTTTCTCTGCTGCGATAAAAAAAAAGTCGGACAAAAAAATCATTTTCGTAAGTTATAAATGACTTATACCGCGAAAATTGACAGTCGCTCTCAGTTCAAGTTATTGTTGGCACAAAAACCGCAAAACATCAAACATTCAATTTTTTTTTGAAATGAAACAACGTGCTTGGGTTATATTTTTTTTTAAATTTCAAATTTATCGCATCGTTCGACAGTCTGTAAATGTTTTTTTTTCTCCTATTGGGTCAAAATGTCACTTTGTAAATATTTTCACCGGTTTTTATTTTCCGCGAATTTCGTTGAATGAGACGATAATTTATTTCGAACTCATGTATTTTCATTGCCTCGTGTGACAAAGATGTCTACAATCAACAATCTACGTATATTTGTGTGCATGTTCAAACATATATTTGTCAGCCAAATGCATTCGATCTGCCGAATATGTGAAGAATATTCAAGAAGCTACGAGCTAAAAATATCAATTGTTTGTCATAATTTTTGTGGCTTAATTGTACGCAAATATAGATTAAGTGGATTAAATGAATTAAGTGAATGTTTACGTGTGCATGCCAGCAGTCGACATATTTACTGCAGCGTATTCCAAGAGGAATTCAATTGCGAACTTCACTTCAAAGGAAACGTCATTTTGCTAGTAATTTTGGCTGTGCTCTAATTTTAATGGATTCATTAAGTCCGCGGCACGAAATTTATCTGACTCGAATAATCTGACCGAAGAGCCAGGAATGTGTGTAATTTTCCGGCCAGTTTTTTTTTATTCATTATTAATGTTTTTCCTCAAGAAATTTGTTCAACACTTGTTCATGGCACCAATGACAGCAGTAGTCAAGCTGTTATAACATTAACATGTCTCAAGACTCCAATAAATCATTTTGGAATTGCTCGTAAATCATTTGAATTCATTCTGGGGAAAAAACCACAAACATTTTCTGAACTCAACACACATTTTGATGGATCAATATAAAGATTGCGTTATTCGGGAATCGTTGAACAAATGAGCCAGATCCATCAGCAAAAATTAAACCGAATTGGCACTTGGTGTTTTACATTTTATGGAGAGAATTAAATGCGTTGAATGCCACGCATCTCATAATACTTTGACCCATTAATATTAATACCGGCGCTATAGACATTTACCGTATGGAATATTGTAGATCTCGTGATTTCAATTTCATTTTAATGATTATGCGTGATTTTAAGCCAAAAAAAAAAAACATTTTGGCGGCCAAACAAGTAAAAGTGCTATAAAAAAGATATAAAATTATTGAGAAGCGATGAGCACGACATGGTTTCCGACATTTAATTTGTTTACTGCTCGAAATGAGACCATAATACCAAAAACATATTCACCGGCACCGGCCACTAAAAATCGAAATTCACATGATAGTTTGATTTGATTAGTTTTTAATCGATTGGCTTAGTGTAGGCACACAAATTGGCATATTTGATATGCTTTTGGGTTAGCATTTGTAAACACTGCGGAGAGAACACTTCAATCATCTGTTGAAATGTTCAATTTTCTCTCAGTCGTAATCTTTGGAATTTATTCGAATCATTTCTTTGTATTTAACGCATCTGGTCCATTTCTTGGCTCGTACATTAATAAAATGTAAAATCGATGAAATCCGTTTCTTGCAGGGGAAAGAAAAATAAACACAACCGAATCGATTTGAAATATTGACAATGGGAAAAAAAAGATTTCAATGTAAATGTTTATTGGTTGAATAACCATACATTATTCGCTCTGATGAACGTATGAAATCAATTAAAATGCTTCCATCCTGTCCGAATTTTGCCCATAAAATATATCAATTTTCCCGGCCAAATCATTCATCGTATGATTTCATCGCATAAGACATTTCAACACCATCGACCATTCAGAACATTTTCTTCAACGAAAAATTAAAAAAAAACTTACGATTATCCGCGGCATGCTTGGAACCGATGCAATTATTCATATGATTCAGGCTCGACAGTAGCTCAAGTTTATCTTGTTGCTGTTTTCTACTTAATCGAGCCATCACTTTTTTGAACTGTCTATTTATCGCAACAAAAACCACTGTAAACTTGAAAATGTATGTGTCACTATTGTTTTTGCCACCATTAACTTTAGCACTTTGTTGAAATCATCATGTATATAATTCACGTTTTCTTATGAGCTGCATTCAAATTTAACGCACATCAAAAAAAAACCGCACCGTTCTTCTGTAAATAAAGCTGAGTGAATTTTCACAGATTTTCACTTTGCAAACGTCATTGCGTTTGCATCGTTTCTCAATGAATCGATCAACTGAACTGATTGTTTGGTTTGTGTGCGGAGCACTTTGAACATGCTTGACCGCAGCTAAATATTAAACTAATGATGATGTATTTTTCAACGGTTGATGGCAAAGCGCCAATCCACGAGAAAAACGACTGAAAGCTATCAGTGCGGTACGTGAAAACAACAGAATTCCTATCTAGACACATTTCAACAACTTAACTACAACGTGTGATATTACTAGGAACGGACGCTGTGGCGCGAACGATTTCTCACACATAACGCGCCAACAATAAAAACAAGAGAGTGCTGAAGATACTAACAACGACGTTGCCGTTGTGATGAATTCGATGACGACATAAAATTTAATTCGGCGTGTGAGTTATGCTTCAGATACGTAGAAATTGAGTTTCGAAAATAGCCGCTCATTGTCTTGAAATCAACGCAAAAAGCAAACAACGGATTGGCTAACGAGTTGGGGGAGAAAATAAATCACGAATTTAGCTTATTTACACCATTTTGGTTTTTATTTGTTTTCTTTTGTCATGTCTCTCTCTCTATCGCAGTTTATGATATGCAAAGAAATGGTGTTCGGATTATTGCATGGATTTTATGAAACGTTCGCATACGACAAATCGCCAAATAACGGGATCACGAAATTACAAATGTGGCAATTAATCCGAAATCACTGTGATAAATGATAGCTGATGATGAAAATCCAAGCAAATATGCGAGGGCGTTAAATTTTTTTTTTATCGAGCATGAACAGCTCATCAACGGCTCCAATTGACACGGGTGAAAAGCATTTTAAATTGAGCCGATTCATTGATGAAATTTGTCAGAAATGAGGCAGTTATTTTTTAATGGAAATGACGGCGTCCGAAGAGAAAACAAAAATGCAAAATACACCAACGATTTAATAGACAAAACTGGCTTAGGTACGTCTCGTTTCACCTCACACCTGTGCATCATATCTCGGTATTCCACGAATTATGATTTTAAAACCGCTTAAAATAACCGCTTTCAATATTACAAATGGAGAGAATTTCTTTTCTGAGTATTCCAAAGCGCTTTAGAATATTCTTCATCAACGCTTGATCTTGAACTTATAATACGATTTCAATGGAACGATATCGCTTCCAATTTATTCACAAGTATTATTTTGTTATTCATCTTTTGAATTCTTGAGCAACAAAACCTGAATCATAATTTTCAAATATTTCGAATTCTTGGTTGGCAAATATTCTCTCGCAAAATTTGACATGAATATAAACAAAACAATTAATTTCGAATGAAATCCAAAATAATAACCGAAGATGCATTTCAGGTGTAATGAATTCGAACGATAATATAGACGAGATTCACTGTTTCACTGTTCATATATATTGAATTTTCGATGTTAGTGGGTCGATGTAGAAAACTGATAAAAATATTCAATGCACATTGGAATGCATCAAGAGAGCGGCAACACACATCACTAAATGCAAAATAAGCGCAAACACATAAACAAAAACACCAATAAATGCAAGCAAACCGTTTTCAAATATATTGACGATCACTTGAAACCGGTTTTCCATATAAAACTCAAATGAACCGATTCAACGACTAATTTTTCGTATAAATATTAACCAATTTGACTTTGAAGCCACGGTTGGTTTATAATTTTGTTTATTCACACTATCTGCTTGGCCGCTAATTTGATATTTCATTTATTTTGATGCAAATAAATTTTATTGTTTATAAAAGAAATTTCATCTCACTTTATAAAGAATTGTTGATTTGCTCCGTTTAATGAAGGGCTATTGAAATATACGCACACACCAAACCGTTGCTGATCAGTGAATGTGCTAAAACTTTTAAAAAATTTCTACGATGCTTAAGTTATCCACACAACAGAATAGAAATAACAAAAAAAAAGTATGGATGTTGCATCACCAACAGTACTGTCAAGACTGGAAACAATGATCCGTGTATCTCAGAACTATGGTCGACGGCTCGCGCTCAATTCATGATGTCAGAAAATGAAAAGCAAAATGTGCAACAAGAAACTGCCATCCCAGTGTATAACGTACATCAAGCATTCACAACCAATTATATATTTATATCCACAGTTTTTTTTGTATTCCATTCGACACTCACACACCCAAAGTGCCACCGAGCATGAAAAATATACGTAGTATACGCTTTGTGTTTCGGAATGTATCACGTTTATACACATAGGTATCCATAGGTATAATGCGGTGCTGATATGCTTTCGACAACGGGTTTTTTTATATATATGACGGCTTAAGCGAAATTCTTTCTTTTTTTTTATTTGAATAAACAATTATAAATATGTGTTGAATGTGTGTGCGTGTGTGGCAATAAGCAGAAGGCACTTGGTTCATCCAAATATTGTGCATTTGGACGCACAAACCAAGCATAACCGTTTACGAAACACTTACAAAATGAATGAGTAGAATATAAACAAAAGTGTCGCTTTCGAATGAAATTGAAATGTTTATGCTTTTGCTGGTTAATTTGTTTAGCTTGTGGCCCAATGTGAAGATAGCAAATCAACCATAGAAGATGGAACCAATTTTCCAGTTTTATCTATATATGGATTCTGTACATAATTTTTATAAATCAACATATTTAGATGAGATAATGCTTGTGAATCGAACTGTCTTTGCTTGAAAAATGTTTTCGGTCGTTTTCAGTAATTAAAATTCTCTCTAGACAAATGAATGATGTCTTTATTATTTAATTCCAGTTATGAAGTATCTTCGTGCTTTACTTGTTGTGAATTTAGTTATATCACTTAAACTAGTTATGAACACTTCACGACTCCTCTGAAACTCAACTTTTCCTTTTTTTATTCTCTAAAAACCTAAAACGACATTCAAGAATATTCCAAATATTCGATTTGATATTTGAAGCTCATAACTGTGTTGTACATTACCATTGATTCATGGAAGAAACATAAACGAGTTAATGAAGCATTAAATTGTTGTTTAAACAGTTGCAGAGAAAACAAAACAAATATACACTCAATGAGATCGGTGGATTTATGTGTCATTGTAGCACTTATGTATGTACATTGTACAGTTTTTAAATGTTTAAATATATTCAAATATTTTATCTGCTGGAAAGTGTACAACCCTGCGAGCAATACTTGAAGCACGTGTAAACACTGTTTGACAGAAACTGTCAAATTGTTTTGTTGATGTTTTCAATTCAGTCCAAATGTAAATTTCATCTGAAACTGGCGTACATCTCAGCAAATTATCATGAAAATAGCTCGGTATAAAAAGGCTCAGAAGACGCTGAATTTTTATAAAAATAATTTTGGTTTTCGCGAACCATATCAGATATTAATCGATGCAACATTTTGCCAAACAGCGTTAATTGTGAGTGTTTCTCAATTCAAGTGTTGTATTTTTTGGTTCTATAAAACCTAACCTTTGTAAATGATTTTCAGTTTCATATCAACATCAAAGATCAAATTCCCAAATACTTTCAATCAGACACCCGTTTGGTGACAACGCAATGCATCATTTTGGAAGCAGAAAGTCTCGGTTCAAAGGTGCAGGGCGCAACTGGAATTGTTAAACAGTTTTTGGTTCATAAGTGTGGACATGAAAAGGGGCCCAAATCTGGTATTGCCTGCATCAAATCAATGGTCAGTATCAATGATTTATTTTGAAAATTTATTTCAACTCTGTCACATGCTCGGCTAATAGACAATTTTCATCAAATAGATAAAAAATAATCGTTATGTAATCGCAACACAAGATCGAGAGCTACAGGAATATTTACGCAAAAAACCCGGTCAACCGATTATGTATCTACATAAGAAAACGCCGGTTTTGGAGCAACCGTCTGAACTCAGCCGAAAAACGGTCGAATTCAAAATGAATGAGTCATTTAAATTTGGCGATACTGATGCAAAGAAACTTGGTGAGCTAATCATTTGAATGTTTCATATTGAAACCCTTCGGTGTACAAACAATTGTGTCGTGATTTCAACTGAATCCAAATTCATATTTTTCATTTCAGCAACAATAAAGAAGAGCGAAGGTGTACCGGTGGCAGACGACCCAAAACCAACATTGAAAAAGAAAAAGAAGAAACAACCGAATCCTTTATCATGTAAAAAGAAGAAGAAGAAAAAATCAAATTCAACGGAAACCAGTAAAAAGTCAAGTATTGATTCCATTAAAGTGAAGACAATTGAGAAAAAGAAGCGAACACGAATCAAGTTGCCCACTCACATTAAGGAGCTGCTTCATTCAAACGAGTAGTCAAATTAATTGTTCAAGCTTTTTAAAGACTTTATTTTCAAATAAGAAATGTATTTTTATGTAATTTATTCAATAAATTTTGAATGTCCATAAAAATCAGTCATCGAAATATTTTAACATTTTTTTTTGTATAATTTCGAATCGTTTATTATAACGAACAAAAAAATAATAATGTGGGATAGTGTATTATAATGACAAAGTACAGATTAAATTTTCATTTGAATGGAGGAAAAGGTGTCGAGTAAATTAATTATGGTAATGTTGTTTGTGTGTGTGTGTGTTTGTCTGTGTTTAACGTTTTGTGCGATCGTGTCATATTAAATTGATGCCAAAACCATTAACCGCCATAATAAGCATACGAACACCGCTGCTCAGTGAACTGTGTGGATTTGCAGATACATAATTTTGACAATTCATCAGCAATTCTTTGAGAACCTTTGGCGCATGCTCTTTGGTGATTGGATCACGCATATTCAAATTGATAATGGCATCAGACAAGTATTTTTGCTTCAGATCGGTGTGATTTGACATGTCAGCTGAAATTTGTTGAATGAGCGACAGCAGTACGGTTTGTTCGAGGGGGCATGGATTGAATACTTGATTGTAGTCAGCACGTTCGAGTGCATATTCAACTAAATGCAAGTCATTCGCGAGCAATGCCTGATGGAAGGCTTTATTGATTTGACCTTGGCTCAACAACGTCTTGATTTGCTCTTGTACATCGTAAACGCTAGGCGCAGGCGTCTGTGCTTGTGATCGTGTCACTGCCATAATAACCGAATCTTCGAGACTAGCCGCTTGTGTTTCGAAACCTTTTTTGATCTGAAATAGACAAATCATATTTTAGACATCGAAAAGGAGACATTTTAATAATTATAATAACAAACCTCCATTTTAACATTGTCTTTTAACGCTTTCATCAAATTAACTTGCATGCCCTTAATGTCCTTGTTGATTTCATTTGTAATACGCTGTGCACACATATTGACTGTGGCCTCGTTTAAGCTGCTCAGCTGTGCTGGCACAGTGCGCATTAAATTGCCCAATTCAGCGTGAATTGGTTCGTACATTTTTGTATAGTTCGCAAGTTGATTCGTATCTGAAAATAGCATATGGATGTTATAGACAAAATGGACTAAATGGATGACAAATATTATCGAAAAGGGATAATTATTACATGCGATAGTTCCTTTGTTGAATGTGTCGTAAAGTTGTTTGAATAGTTCGGCGTTGGCTTTTTCGTAAGCGGGCAACACGATTGACCTCATTGATTCAATGTATGTTTGCTGTAATCCAGCCTTTATACCATTGACAACGGAATGACCGAAAACGTCCAAAGTGTCCTGAAAAAATGACAAATATTCACATTCCAATTAATTCCATAGCTATTGATGATATGTTTAATACGTATATCAAGACACTTGCCTTGCTTTTGCAAATATTCGAAATATTTTCCTTGATCACTTTGTCGGTGATGGAGAGTTTCTGTGCGATTTCAGCTTGAATTTGTGCCTTAATGCCATCTAGACGTACGCCAAGCACCGGCAACAAATGCTTTTGAATCTCGGCTACAAACAATTGGCCTAGCTGACCTCTTAATTCATTGCATATCCCTTGACACAACCCAACCACAATATTATTGCGAACATCAAGTATTTGACTGTCTCTGAAATATTCAAGCGTCAGTTAATTTCAACTCATTGAAAATATCCGGGTGTGATGAGCTTATCAACTTACCGTGCCATTGTGAACGCATCAAGTTGCTTGCTATGCTCTCGTTCATATCGTGACAAATATTCTTCGATCAAACGTGACAAACGAAGTTCAAGTTTTTGTGTATTCAGATCAGCATTTTGAGGCTGCTTCGATGTGGCTGCCACATTGGAATGAGATTTCTTCAGTTCAGCCACTTCACTTCGAAGTTCTGACAATTGGCAATTTTGTGTCTGAATGATTTCCATTAATTGATCCAATTTATTGTTTATATCGTTTATTGGTCCAGCTGATGACGAGCTACGATTATAATTTTGCATCATGATCGGTGCATCGGGCCAATCACTTTTCTTTGATGTGGCAATACCATTGTTTGCTTGTTCAGGTTCAGTTACTAGATATCACAACAACCAAATCATTAAGTAAAAATAATGAATAAATGCGGACAAAAAATGACTCACCATTATTGAGGGTGTAAGTTTCATCATCATCTTGATTGCTGTTCTTTTCTTCGTCATTGCAATCGGCCGCATCACCGTTATTTCCACTGCCATCCGTGTCATCTTGAATGTCAATTGAATTGCTGTAGAAATCATTGATGCAATCAGAACCTTTTTGCGATAGAATTTCTTGCACTTCTCGGCTTGGACTTGATCCACCTGACACACCAGTAGCGAGCATCGATGCCGGTGGTAATGGTGGAACAATTTCCGGGCTATTTTCATTATTGCCACTGTTGCTTTCTTCGGACACCTGTTGTAGCAATTGCACCTTATCCGTTTCGTCGGCGTTTTGTTTATTGTTCACCAATTGCAGTAAATTCGGTCCACCCTCAACGGATTTCTCGCCGGCTAGCATCCGTAAAGTGGAGTATACTTCATTACTGACACCTTCTGGTGTGATTTTGCCAGACGAATGAAATGAGTCTGGTGTAAGCAAATTCAATGCTGACGATGGTTTGTTAATCGATTGCTGTGATGCGGATTTCTCATTTATAGCCAATTCCGATTTTTTCGGTTGGTTTGATCCGGCCTCACTGCCACTTGTCGTGCTTGAATCAAGCAGTGCTCTCATCTGTATGCCAGATTTGGATGTGTTTGACATTGAGCTTGCCGATGAGTCATCGAGTGATGCTTTAATATTCAAAATTGTAGCAAGATCCTTTGATAGTTCTTCTTCATGTTCATGATGTTCACCATCTGACAACGCCGAAACTGAACTACCCACCTCGGCATTTTCGCACAGCGATGGCTGATACAGAACATGGCATTCTTGAACGCTTTTTGGCTGCACCAAAAATAACTGGATCACAACACAATATCTGTTTACAGTGTCTTCATCATAGTCCTCGAGCTCTTCAAGTAAATAGACATCATTGTAAGCGCATTTGTATTTTCGAACTGTGGCATCAACAATGCCAAAGCTTAAAATCGGAGATGAAACTGGAAATTCAGTGACGGATTTGATAAACGCCGATGGTTTAGTTCCATTCGAACTTGCGTTGAGTTCACTTTCGGCTTTTGTATCTTCTTCGTTTTGTACAATTTGCATAACATACAAATTTCGGTTTTTCGCATCAGTCAGCACCAGATATGAGGATGTTGGATCGATTTCAGTTTTAAAGAACATCGGTTTACTATCAGCTGCTTCAAATCGAACAGTTTGCAAACATTCCCACGATGAACAGCACCAAACTTTATACTCGGTATTATTATCACTAGCGGTGATCGCATATTTCCATAGGGATGATCTAAAGAAACAAGAAACAAATGGGTTAGTGATTTTTTTTTTCAACTTTGATTTTTCCTACGCTTACCCAGCTGCTGATTTCGTGTGATCATCTAAAAAGAATAAGCCGGAGACTGGTTTTTTGTCGTGAGGTGTCCATTGGTGCAAAAGCCGTGGCTCATCCTCATTGATGTGGAAATACACTTGATAGAATCGAATATCACCATCTTCAAAAGTAATTGCCAATGTTGTGCCATCAGGTGATAGCGATGCATCTGTTATTGCTGATACTTCATCGAATTTTAGCGAACCTTCAGTTATTTCACTTGCATGGTGTGTTCCGATCTATTGTAATTTCAGTTGAATTGATTAATCAAGAATCATCTTTTAAAGATTTATTTTCAAAGTTTATCACTTACGCCATAAGTATCGACCACTGCTCCCACATTAAAACATTGAAATGTGGAGCCACGTGTCCAAACCAATAATTTGCCCGCATCACTGTCGCTTTCCGTTTCATTTTCTGGAACATATGGGCACCAGTTGACCTTATCAAACTTTGGCACATGGTCAGCAACTGGATCTTCCACTTTCAATAGCAGCGTACAAATAATATTTTCACCGACTGTTTCGATTTTGTGAATATGTAGAGCGGTCATCTCGATGGAAGCCAACATAATTTGTGATTTCATGTGAGCAAACTGTAAATCAAGTACTTCACTTGATTTACCACGAATTAGCGCTCGTTGACCGGTTACTGGATTCGTAACACGAACCATTCCCTCGATATTGCCCTTTTTGCCAGCAACTGCAAATCCAAAGTGTAACGGAGTGCTGTAGTTAGTATTCCGAAGATAAGTGAATTTCACAACAATTACCTTTAATTGCGTACGCAACATATTTTCCTTCTAGATGAACAGCAATCAATCGACCAATGTAATTCTTCACCTCCCACTTGTAGTCAACGATATTTTTTAATTTGATTTTTGAGCTGCCGTGGTCGTGCAAACCCTTACTGCCCACAACAACAACGCTTGAACCATCCGTTTCGAAAGCGCTCTGTTCATCACCGTCAAATGTGCTGCACATGAAAATTGTGCGAAAAAAAAAATTATATCAAATAATTGAATGTTAATCAAATACGAATGATTGGGCATAAAAAAAAATTCCTACTAATTTTTTTTTTTTTTTAATTTTGTATACGTACAATTTTTTGAAGGTTATGTCGTCTTTTGTTGCAACCATTTTCGATGTATCCATTACTTGTTTGCGGAGAAATTGGTAGAAATTGAAGAGTCTGAATAAAAATGAGTTTGCCGCTATGTCAAAATACTTCGAATGAACTAGTTCAGATATTAGAAAAAGCAATGGCATGCCCCGTAGAACTGGCCAATCGTTTGCAATTAAATTCACCGTTTGTTAGTGTCAATTTTTTTTTTATTGTATCTGGATTTTGCCACTAGCAGTGAATATGCATTTTCACCGCAACACCGGCGTCCAATCAGAACCAATTAAAAATTTACCTCGGACGCCCAATGCACGAATTTAATCAATGCGGTTTTTATTCGGATTTGTTATCGCTTTCGTTTAGTTTTAATCGTCAATTTTTTTATGCACCTACGTTAGAATATAAAAAAAAAACAACTTAAATGTTATCGAATTAATTTATACAAAGAGCCTGTTGTGCGAAACAAGCTAAGCTTCACTTTTTCATGAGTTGACAGTACGATGATGCGCCTCTGTGACGTTTATAGGCTGTCTCAACATTAAACGTTTCCATGTGCCCAGCTTTGGTTGTCGTCTCCACTAACTGTCTAATGGAGCGCCAAATATTTTTTGACTTTGTGTTAACACTTGATTGACTATTTATTAATAAGCAAAAATTAAATAGTTCTAAACACACAGAAATGAACATAGATATTTTATTCATTTAAGCAACACACATTATTGAACGCATTTGTACAAAGATGGGTCAAATTAATTTCAATCGAGAAAATACTTACCTACCCAACCTCCGACATACAAGAGCAAGAACAAGAACAATATCTACATAACGTAAGCATAATCACATCGAGAATATGTGAAGACTTTCAACGAATGTTTCTTTCTGTTTTTAATCGATCCCCAAACACCACAAGCAATTCTCTCAAATGTGTCATGAAGTAAATTGCTTTCATCGGCTGTATTCGCTGTTGTGAATGATTATTTAGATTGATTCTATGAACACTTGATACAGTTAACGGTAATAATTAACGTTCGTTTTGATACTCCTTATTCAATAACCTATCAACCCAAAGATATTTTTCCCATTGTATGATCCAATAATCCACTAATCCCTTAATTCAATGGACAATTTTCCAAGTTACATCATGAATTTACTCCAGTATCGTATAAAATACACAATATATTTGAATGTCTTTCCATTAAAGTACTTTATTTATTCGAAAAAATCAAATGCATTTGATGATGATACAGTTTTATTGTAGATTTCTGAAGAAAATGATAAGAGTTTGTTTAAAAAAATTTAATATCATGTGAGAAAGCGCCACAAAGCCGAAATTCTTCAGGTTTTAAGATCACACTGTAAAAAATTAAAACAAAAGCGAATATTTTTTATTCGAAAATATAGCATATGATTTTCTACAGGAATTGATTTACTCACCGTAAGAACTGCGGACCACCGATACCGATAGCATGCGACGTTTGGCCACAAACACGAAGAGTGAATTCTTTTTCGACTGGATCGGGTAGAGTCTAGGGTATGAGGTGAGATTAGCACACAATTTACAGCATTGTAGACATTCGGGAGGAATAGTTAAAACACTGCTAAAGGATACTTACAATCGGTATATTTTCCAAATCTTGAAATTGTTCGCTGTGTGTGCGTTTTGCTTGTGTGAATAGACGTAAAATTTGCTCCGAAAGACTTCCAAATGCACCTTCTTCCAACTGAACTTCGTGCCCGCTCAAAAGAGACTTCAACACGTTTGCTTCCTAAAATTCAAATAACATAAATCAAAAATATTCCTTATGCTTTTGCAGCTAAAAAGAAAACTTACATTTACTTCGAATTCCTCAACATTTGGATATAGTTTACGAATGATGCTGTGACATTTCACCACCATGTATTCCATGTTGGTAATTTCCGTTAGCATATTTTCCCACTTTTGCTTCGAATTTCCTAGAAGATTTTATGAAAATATATGCATTGAAATTTGAATTGAAAGCAGGTTTGATGTCGTAAAATGTACCCTTAGCTGATGTTGTATGCACGATCCATGCTTCACGTGACAGACGACAACACATTGTTACCAGCTTTTCCAGTGTTTTCTCATAGTTTGGAATAATTGATGAGAATTTAACACTTTCATTCTGAAAATTTGATTACACACAAAAAATGTAAATTAATCCAAATCCGATTAAAAGTGTTTCCATTGAATGTAATATGAAAATTCACAAGAAATTCATACTTTAACACGTGATATAGATGCATGAAATAGCGGAACGACGGTGAGTTGAACAATTTGACCGATATTTCGTGTTTCAAGAAAATGTAACACCTTCTCAGCTTCACGCGTGTCATCAAATAATCGTCGCTGAAATTAGAAAAAAAAACATTGAAAATATAATCCATTGTATCAAACGTGAAAAAAAATACCTGTCGTCGAGCGGGAACTGGTTTAGCGGTGGTCCAAACCGTTTGCCATGTGTTGCCGGGTATGAGCATTCGAGAGCTCAATCGACCTTTGCGCGGTTGGTTTGTGTCATCGCTACTGCTCGAATCTGTATGAAAATCAACAAATTTTCAGATAATATTTATGTTTTGCGCCACTTCATTTGTTTTTCTCTCTAGTCTTTGTCATGCTTTGATATGCTGTGCTTACCACCCGTTTTCGCATTTTCTTCCTCAATCCAGTCACGTGGACTGTACCATCGAATAAAGTCTTCAAGTTTCCCGTTTGGATTAGCCGCCTTAAAACTTTCCATATCTGATAATAGCGATGCACTCATTATTTGTGTTCGAAGCTCTGGAAAAATCAACAACAATTTCCACAGTGATTAACAACAAAAAAAGTGCAGTAAGCAAATGGCTTCTTTAGTTTAGCTTCACTTGGCTAAATCGTTGCAGCTTACCACTTTCTGGACCCAATTTCAAAAGAATTTCAGCATCATCTTCAAGTTGATCCTCTGTTTTTGGTACGGGTTCCTGTGTAATCGGAACATACAAGTATTCATCACTATCGATTAGCTTCATGTCGTTGAGTTTTGATAGTCGGCCTTCTGGTTTGTTCCATGGCAAATATTCTTGCGATTGTTCGCTCGTATCATCCTCATTTGTTGCATCGCAATCGAAAAATTCGTCATCAGATTCATCGGAACGTGAGTCAATGTTACGTTGGTTGCTTTTGGCCATCGAATGTGACAAATTCCCTTCACGGATTCGTCGTCGATTTATACAAATGTTCAACATTTGTAGCTTCTGATGTAACAAACATGTTCGTGGATCGGGAAATCCTTCAGCGATGCTACACATGAAAAGAGCAACCAAAACATAAATGCGATGAGAACACAAGTGCATCTCTTAAATTTAATATATATTTCTTTTCGAGATATATGTGTTTGAAATGGATTCAAACAAACACAAAAAAAATTGAAATAAAAAAAATTGCTTCATTTATTACGATCCATGTGGAATTTAAATGTTTCCGTTGGTATGTGCAAAGTAGAAAGCATAATGGCAAATGGATAAATGGGCGTCAATCGAAATGCTTTTAAAATCGATGTGCGTAATAGATGCATCGATAGAATGTGTTTTGGCAACAATTTTTGTTAGAGCGCAATTTGTGCTGCTGTTTGATGTTGTTGTGCTGCAAGCGTTTTACGAAATATTTGCACAATTTTTATGAATATCGCATTGGTTCGTTGGATGTTTGCTCAAATCGACTCACCCGAAAAATGCACTTTAGAGAATTATTCAAAGTCAATATTTTTCAGATGAATGGGCATTCGAGTCGAACGCATCCACCCCAAATTGTGTGTGCTTCGTGCAGATAAATGGTGCGTCATTCATGTTATTGTTGTTGCTGTTGATTTTATACTGCCACTTGCCGTTGTCGAATGGAAAACAAATGCTTGCGTACTTTAGTTTGGAAGCTCATTGCTCGTTATATGTATACGATTTAAAGCTATGCATAAACATATGTCACACTAATAGCCAAAAAATATATATATTTCGAAATACAAAGAAATTGCATTCGGAGAAAAAAGTTCCCTTATCCCAGCTGAACAGTTTTTGCACTCGCTTGCGAAAAAAAAAATTCAACAAATTGTGATGTTGGGAAAAGGCAAAACGAGAAAAAGAGAACAGCCAACTTGATGGAGATAAACTGCAAGTGAGAGAAAAATTAAGTCGCTTGGGGGATTCTTTCGCTTGATCATGCAAAGCTAAAGTTTTTAGTTTCTCACATAATTGTCATATAAAGCGGCATTCAACAGATCGTTCCGTTCCCACCCCTTTTCGCCTTTGCTTGTGCCCGCTTGATGCTCTTCAGCCGCCAGAAGGTAAATGCCTCACATCTTTTTCAGCGGCTAACTCCACATTAATCCAGTGTTACATGTTCCAATTCCGTTTTTACATTTATTCCTATGCTTATGTATTATGCTCAAACGCATTCCATGCTTTTTTTTGCACAAATTCTATTTCTGTTTTTTTCTCTATTTTCTCTCTCTCTCTCTCTCTCTCTCTCTCTCTCTGTTTCTCTCCTTTTTATTTATCTCTTCTCTTGTTTAAACTTTGCTATTTCGGGTATTTGAAAATTTCAGAAACATTCAACTGTCCAATCTTTGTAAATACTTATTCGCTGCATAGTTCCTCGTTTTATGCAACATTCCCTTCTCTCTGTGTAAAACATTTTTTTAAAACTTTGCGACATAATTACATCGACGATGCAAACCAATATCGCAAAACTGAAGGCAGTGAACCGAATATTGTCTAAAAATGTGTGGAAAATAAAGCAAAACAGCTTGGCTTATTGGTTTAAAATTGTATGCAGCTCAAATGAATAGTGTTAGTATGCATTGGCTTGAAATTTCATTTATTCATCAATTCTTGTGCTTGGGCTTGAGCTGAATAGAAAAGTGCATTCCAAATAGATTCCATAGCACGTGTTTCAAAGTAACGATGTCCATATTTTAAATCGAACTCTTATGCATGTATGCTATGGTCATGAGGAATTGAATTTTCCTTCCCAAAATAGATGGCATGCATACACTGACGATGATGTTCACTCATCGATGCTCACCTGCATTTTTAGCGGGTAAGTAAATATTCCTGTTGAAAAACGGCTTCAAATAATTTCTGACAGTGAATTTTTTCTTCTATACAAGAAAAAAAAATACAAATATGGCATTTTTGTACATTGTGCAAATTGCACACGAGTATTTGCTTCGACACGCAGCACAAAACTGACACAATGAAAGCCCAGATGAAACCATGTTTGGTATTTAGCCAGAATTACTTTTTATTTACTGTGAACAACAAGCGCTTAAAATGAATTGCTTAGAACCAAAATAAACATAAACATAAACAAAGCAACTGCCACTGTGTGAGTTGGTGGCAGGAAAACTTGCGTTCGCCTTAAGATAAAAGTAAAACATGAATACCAAACACATGCACAAACTTTCCAAGTTTGATTGTTGTGTTCGGCAAACGTTCTCGGATTCTCAATCTCTTTCGTTCTTGTATCTTGTTTCAACAATTTCAAAGATTCATATGCACATAATAGTTTGGATGTATGTGAGCAACAGCAACGATTAGATGGAATCATTTGGTGGTGCTGTGCATGATACACCACAGCTATTTCTATACTATCTATTTCCTTTTACATTCTCTCAACTTTGGTTGCATCTATTTTTCCACGTATCTCTCCAACAACAGCAAAAAAAAAGATTGTATACACTTGACAAAAGTTTACATTTTTCATTTTTCATGTTTGCTTTTTTATGCACGTTTTATTTATCGTTGGTTGACTTTTCCTCTATAAGCATCCTGTGGTTCATATAGACAATTTATGGTAAATAACTAGCATATTGATTCGTTTTAAACAAAGAGACAGAAAAAAAACACATTTGCTTTCAAGTGTAATGTCATGTTGCCTTTGCGCGTGCCGTGTAAATGGATTGCTTGGTTTATCGCTATGTAGAATCTAATTTTTTTGTTTGTTTACGATAAAATTGTTTTTCAAATACGCATACAATCACACTCACCTACACACATAAAGCATAAACACTTGCGGGCAAACACAAAGACTCAATGATTCGCATTTACACAATAAAAGTTCTTTACAATTCAACAGAAACACACAATATAATGCAATGTGACGTCCGCTTCAGCCAACGTATAAACATTTGTGGGGTGCAAAAAAAAAGATCAACATTTTCTTATTCGAATGCATTTGCGTCAAATGTTTGCTTTGCTATCTATTGTTATTGCTGTGTTTTTTTTTTTATCTGAACACCTGTGCTGTAATATACTTTGCGATAGTTTATCATGCATATGTGCTGGCGGTTACGACATTATTTTAGAAATGTAATGAGAAAAGCCGAAAAGCTTCGTCGTCAGCCTATAATATATAGGTTGTAGTCGATAGATGCCTGAATATCGCATCCTTTTTCTTTCATTCTGTCGTTGCTTTTTTGTTGCTTCATTGGTTTTTGTCACATATATGTCGGGCTTTTGCTGAGTAGATTCGACGCGTAAATATATTAAATTGTTTTCATTAATAAACCTTTTTTTGTTGTTGTTGTTTTGTCCCCTCTGTGTGTGCTTCAGTTCGTAAAACGAGCTCACATTTTCGTTCTTCCTGGAATTAAAGCGATTTTCCATCACAAAGGAAATAACTTTTAGCTTTGTAATACACAAAGAGCGCATTTGTCGAAGCAAGAATGAAACTAAAACAGTATTCTTGAGGCGTTGGTGTCGTGCCTACGTGCAACGGAAAGAAGGGAAACAAGGGAACGCGATGTCGATTCAGCGATCCAAAACCCCGCATACAGCTGACGCAATGAGTTTATATTCTACGGAAAATTGTGTGATTATGTAATGATAGTGGAGATGGGCGCGCACAAATTATTTTATTTGTTAGTTTCACTGAAATGATGTGTCTTGACTTGGAAAACGCGCCAACACAGCGAGACATAGAGAGAGAGAGAGAGAGAGAAAGAGAGAGCAGAGAAGGCGCTCATTGTAAAGTTATTCATGAATCATGATTCTTTGGCGTTTCATGCGTTCGTGTTCGTAATGGTGTCAAAATGCATTGAATTCACTATCAAATTGAAATGGGTGCCCGGTGAGCGGAAGCACAAAAAATGAAGCACAAAACTGGTGATTGAAATTTAAGATGATCGGCCAATCTAAAGTACAGATAAAAATCCGCATTCATCAGTTAAATGGATTACACGTACCAATGGCGATGCGCGATTTTCCCAGCAGATTGTAACTTTTTGTGTTGAAAAGATTTTAGTGCGCCCACACGCGCACATTCAGCACACCGAACACCGAACACCGAACTACTGTCCGTAATTAACAATCAACGCCATTAAAAATTAGAGAATAACGAATAACGTGCAAACGAAAAAATAAGAGAAATGAAGGAGAAAATAGGCATTTAGCGTGAAGTGTTCAGAAAAAATATAATCGCATTGAATTCTTTTATTCACACTTGATTTGAGAGGCTGCTGTTGTTGCACTTTTTGCTCTCATTTGCTTGTCTCATTTTCCATCATGCTTTTTTTTGGTCTCTTCTTTTCTCATTGTTTGTACCGAGCCAAGGCCGTGAGCACAAGTCAAGCTTGCTGTGAGCACAAATTTTGTTGTTATTTGATGGCTGCACACAATTTGTGATTGTTCTTGTGCACATTGACTTAAATGCAATCACGGCTGATCCTCTCGTTTTTTTTTTTGTGTCACAAAAGTGGGATATTGCCTTGTAAAAGATGATGATGATGACTCGACAAAAACATCTCACCCCTCAATGTGATAGCGCTCGAGCCGTACTAAGTGGACTAAAACGTGAGAAAGTGAATGACATTCTCAAGCCATCAAGTGATTCCATTGTGTCGTTGTTATTCTTTGTGTGTGCACTCCTCGAGCGCTTTGGGCTCGAAAACCATCAAAAACCAAAATGCTAAAACATGATACGACCATTGATGCCCTCAAAACTTTGTTGACCACAAAATAACAATGTGTAAATTGGCACTGAGCTTCCATGTAGAAAATTGTTACTGGGCAATTATATTGTTGAGATTTGCGTGAGCCTCACACAAGAAGCGCACGCTTTTTCATCACTTCCCTTTACTGTAAAACGTAAATATATGCATTGAAACATTGGCCGGTCAGTTTGATTCGTGCACACATGCATGTTGGCAAACAATTTTAAAGTGCTTTTCATTCATTCCGAAACAGATGATTCGAATTCACTGCCAAAGTCCAAACATTCAGAACATTCACATAAATACATTTGAACAAAAAAAACAGAGCACAATTGTTGCTGTTGTTGCTGTGCAGGCGATGCAAGAAAATCGCTTAATAACAATGTGATGAAAACAGTTTTATTCCCTCGTCTGACCTTGCCGCCGTTTTTTTTTTCTGCCGTCATGCTCTCGCTTGCCTGCCCATTTTTACTTGACGATGCATGGCATACACACAAACATTTCTTCAGCAACATTGAGACTGAAGCTTGCGTCATGTGATTTAATCTGTGGAAATGAATTTGTTTTCGTGTTGACATTAGTTAATTCTTTGCATTGTTTCAATTTGATTAGTCGACGCATAACGAGAATCTCTCAGCAGACAATGACAAAAATGTGTGTATCAAATGTTAGACTGAAGAGCAGCATCGCTGATAAATATTTCTGTGACAAAGCTGGGATATTTTATGTGTTGGCCTTTTTTTTGCTCTTGTGTGTGGTGAAATAGAACGGTCAACAAATGGATGTCCCTGTCCCTGTCGAATATCTACGTCGTCGAGGTGTGTGTGTGAGTGTGTGTGCGTGGTACAATGTTGCAGTTGAATGCATTTTTGCGATAAGACAGAGCTTGTGTACAGAATGACCATTCGTACACACAGTATACAGATATGTGTGTATAGATTGAACGTAACATTCCGTTGAAGTCGGAGGCTTTGGCCATATAATGCCAAAAGTCAGTCTGGAATGTATCATTAGAGTTGGATTGCACGTACTTGTAATCGTGTTGTGTGCAAAATATCATGTTGAATCAACGCAGCACAAAGACAAAGGCATGTGAGCATTGGCACTAGAATAAACGAATGTACGAACGAAGTGTGCGATAGAGAGATAGTGAGTAAGACAAAGCGTGTATTGAATTGGTTCAGTGAAACGTGAAATTAATAAATAAATCGACATTGAAGATTGATTTCACTTTTTCAACTCAATCATTGGAAAATCGATATTCGATTTGCTGTTTCGTGTTCAAATAATTACTGATATCATTTGCATGTTGTGGGCTGTGGATAAATTAGAATGCGTTCAATATGGTAAATGGTTGGTCTTTCACATTCTCTCTCTCTCGCTCTCTCTTTCTCTCTCGCCCATCCCTCAGTGTGATCGAGAATTGTTATTGACTGTAATTATCAAAGTGGCACTATTATTTCCGTTTTGTTTCCGCAAAGTCACAGATTCAAAATCATTTGCTAATTAAACATCATCACGTCCCCAGCACCAATTCCAAAATGGTTTGATATGTGGTTTTGGCATGGTTTGAATTAAAGTCCCAAGTGGATGTGGCGCATTAACAGTGTTGGATTTGTAACAAGACAACATAACAAAGTGCATAACAGCACACATGAGCGCACCACACCGAACCGCACCGCACATATACACAAAGCCCAATACAATCTATGCACTGCAAGGCATAGGCACACTCTCAATCTGACACATGATGAGCAACAAAGGCATTTCATATTTTTACTCATTTCCCAAGTCGTGACAGCACATTAACAATAGCACCTTGAAAGGTTTGAATTTGAATTTCTTGGATATGCCAATGGTTCGTGGAATGCAATTTCCATAACAAAGCGCATGGTTTTGGTCCAAGATGCAAATGCACCACCACAAGTGAATTAATTTCGTTTCTGTTTCTGTTTCTGTTCCTTGCTCTTGAGCTGTCCTCGTTGGATTTTATATGCCCAAGCGATATTTCTCTCTATTTTTGTGTATCTTTGCTTCCACCACATTTGCGTTAAACCAGAAGGTATTAAATAAACGCCAGCGAATGAATTTTTACATCTCACTGACAGAACAGAGACATTGCGTTTAGCAAATGCATTTCATTTGAATGGTAAATGTAAAAAAAAACAACCAACAAACAAACAAACAAACAGAAATGTTGCCTAAATGGAAAAAAACAAAGCCTTGCGCATTTGTAATGAATCAATGCCGCCTCGAAAGAAAAGACATACACAGAGAGACGCAGCCAGCGAATGTGATGTTGAAAATGCGATAGAACTGTAAAAATATTTATGTGCAACGTATGGGCGTTGTAATAACATTAGATAATGTAATAAACTGTATGTTATATTCCTTTTAATTTACTCGCCATAGAGATTTTTCGCGGGCCTGTCGCTTCGCCGTATACGATTATATATATATTTTTTCTTCTTCTGTACCACTTTACATTGCAATTACTGCAATTTTCTATTCTCTCGCTGGCTCTTTTCTGTTTCTCATTCTCGCTATTTTCGTGTTTACCGAGCAATGCAATATGTGAGCCACTTCTGTTTGCATTGCCGCGTCACAATGACTAGTCGACTGCGATCAAACGATATGCAGAACGCGCGCATTTTGTTGGTTTTGGTTTGGAGTTGTGGTTTTCATTTTTGTGCGAGCGTTTGTGTATGCGCACACATTTCAATGCATGCAAAATGAAAACAAGCGAAACAAGACGCATTTTAAACAAACCAATTCAACAAAATGCGTTTTTTCGTTGAGCTGCGATCGTATGTATTTACTCAAACATCTCTCGTTAAATGGTGGTTGAACCAGAAATCCAAATATAAAGCACACACTCATACTCACACACTGCATAAACGCACATTCTAACTAACAAAGCGAAAAAAAAGTTTCGTCGGCTTCGAAATTATAACAATTATCTGCAGTAAAATGTTGCTCGAATCAAACGAAAAGCGGACGAATGAAGGAGTGAGAGAGTGAGAGAGAGAGAGAGTAGAAAAATTGCACTCTCGAACGCAAACGACCGAACAGAGAATTACATGAAGAATAAGTGGTAATATGCAAAATAGATTTCGGTGAGTAAAATTTTCGACACGGCATCAACATGATACACGGCATATTCATAGAGAAATAGATGCAAACAAACAAGTAAGTTCTGCAAAAAGAGAGAAAAAAGCACACACACACACACAAGAGCAGAAAAACCACGCGGTTACAAATAAATGTGAACAACAGAAGGCGACGCAATCGTAACTTTCGTTTTACATTAAGACAAATACATCAAACACAAACTGATGATCATGGCAAAACAGCCATGATAATTGGCTATTATTCTGATTGTACTTCTCATTTAATGCATCTAGCTCTCGGTATTCATTTCTTGGCTGTTTCAATTCAATTGAGCCTTCGACAGCGTTGTCTCGCCGTTCGTTTTGCATATTCGGACGAAGAAAAAACATCATTCGGTGAATTCGTTTCGTGGCGCACATTCGTAAATTATTATGAATTTCTCTTTCCGATGCCGTTTACATCGTTTTTGTGTGTGAGAGAGAGCGCGCGCTAGTGCGAGCGATGTAATATAAATGTATATGTCGCTTTGTGCATTAATTATGCCAACTATTCTAACATAAAAGAACAAAATGCAGAAAAGATTTAATAGACGATTGTCAAGAGACGAAGAATCGAAATCAAGCGAACCAACGTTGGCTACGATATTAAAGGATAGCATATAAAACGAATTTCATGAAATTATTTCCTATCTTTTGCAATCGTCTCGAAAAATTTTATGTAAGATGTCATTTGAACATTTTATTTTATTTTCCGATTCACTCGCGGCAAAAGACAAGCAATTTCAAGGCAATTTTATTATTTTCGGGTTTAACGATTTATGTTCGAAGCGCCGACACAAATGCACACATAAAACCGAATATTAAAATCGATAGACTCTATTTTCGTAGCAGAACAGAATTCAATTCTCTAGCATTATGATTGTGCACATGGAACATGAATCTTTAATTCGTTTGAATTCGTTTGAATTCATTGATGACAGTGATTGTATTTCATTCGGTTCAGTGTTTTTAGTTCAAAAATCAGGAAGAACAATTCTGATTCGTTTGAATCATGTCTCTCGAACTGACAATTTATTTTATGGTAAATAATAATGAAAACGCACCCATTTCTCTGGGCCAACTGTGCACAACATTTTAGACCCTTTTGTTATGCATTCCATTTCACACTCTATCTATAAATTGTCAGTTGAGATACGATAGATTATTGTCTCTGTCAAACACACAATTCCAACGTAAAATTTTTGACACAGAAATTTGAAACTCAGCAGTAATCGTATTTTCCAAGATACCAAATAGTTTTCTACTGCAATAGTCATAGAATGAACAGATGGATCAAAAGAAAAATATCCACAAATTTGCTGAAAATATTTAAGTTTTAATTGAAAAAATTTCAAAGTTTTTCTTTATCATCAACTTTTTAACGCGCCAATTGAAATGTACGCAACATGTTCTACAACGCTTCAATCTTCCAATTCATTCTTTCAGAATGTTGACTTTTGAGTTTAAAGTTTTGGCATTGTGTCGCTGGTGTTTGTTGCGCACACTGCGCCTCTTCTCCCTCTCCTTCTCTGTCTCTCAGAATCTTGGTCTATGTCTTTTAACAACACCAACAAAAAAACGAATCTCCGCTCAAATGGAGAGTGATTTTGACTTTTATGATGTGAAAACTACCAACGAATTGAATTCCATTCGTCTTTTGACGAGAAAAATCCATTTGATGAAATAGTTTTCTCCGATTGGTCGTGTAAGTATGGTATATATTACTTCTCTTATAAACATTCTATTAATGCCGCCATCGCCACAGAATGAATAAAGATGTGTAGGTGCGTTATTTTCAGTTTTTTTTTTCGTTGTTGTTTCGTTTTGTTTTCCTTGGATGATTTCACTGTCGTTATCTCTCTTTCATCGTAGCACCGTATTTATTCCGTGCATTAAGCAGTATATATTGTCGCTCCACTGAAAGACTGTTTTTTTTTAATACCATCTGTTTGTATGAATTTGTAGCGTCACAGTAAAAAGGACTGGATGGGAAAAAAATTATACTATAGGATGAGTGACGACACTACCAACAAAGTTATAACATTATACAGCGAGAATCGGTCTGACAATAACGATAAACACCATCAACACAAAAAAATAACAGGTACAAAATAGAAAATTGAAACAATGAATTGACTTATGCACACCATCACAAACCAAACACCATAAAAAAATATGAATGTGTAAAGAAGAATACACAAAACACACACATACACAAAATACACACAGTGAATAGAATGAGAGGATGAGGGAAAAAATTGGCTTTTGTGTGCACAACGTAAAATCATTTTTATTGAAATAGTAAATATTTGTGTACGAAAGAGTCGTTACCAGCATGAAAAAAAACAGTTTTTTTATGTGACATTTCAATTTTAATGCTGTTACCAAAGCACTTTCCATGTTCGTGTTTTATTTCTTTCGTTTTTCTATCGAAATATTTTTGTTAGGGTCTCATTCTATGTGAGACTTTCAAAGGATTGTTGTCGCCGTCATTAATATGGTTTTTGTTGTTGTTGTGTTGGTCAATAGATGCGTTCATCATTCAATTTGATGGATTGGAACGAGTTTTTGATAGAAATTCCATGAAACGCTGGACATATACACTGCACGATGCTAATGTTGGTAAAGTTTAAATTCCATTTTGTGATCAAAGCAAACAGTGATTTGCAGGTAGATATTTGAAATTGTTTTCCACTGAACAACAATGATATTTTCAAACATAAATTCACTGCTGTGAAAACGCCACGGATGTTTCTATTCAACTTTGTCACATTTCAAAACTCATATCTGATTGTAATATTGGCTATTTTGCGTAACTGCGCGCAACTGTTGTCAATTCAAGAATTTTAATTAATAGCTCAATGAGATATCAAATTCATCCCCTTACAAGTTTATAAACTACTGTCAAAGCAACCGAATAATTACACGATTTTGAGTCGAAATGTTTGTCCTTTGTGGTTTCAATGGCTTTTTGTGTAATACATTCCACAAGGTACAGGTAACAATATTCTCTGCATTTGATGTTTGTATTCAAAAGCAAACCGATCAGATAACAGAATGTATTGAAGAAAGGATGGGCAACATTCTGCACTGTGCCGTTTCTTTTTTTAACAATTTGATAGAATCATTTGAAACCATAAGATGCTGCTAATAATAATTATTATTGCTATCAACATTCAAGTATTTTGTTGAGTTCTATTAGAATTCTATCAACGACTCTCAGAGGAGGAAATATTTCACCCATCGCTACAATGTATTCACTTTACTATGCACTCTGTGAGAAACTACGTACAGTACAGTTCAGTTTCCATACAGTTGATAAAATATATAGCACGTCTTCCGATTGAAAGGATCCCTTTGATGCTGTTTATTATTGCTTTCTAAGATATTTTTCTATAACAAATGTTTCGATTCGGGCTCATACCAGCTCAGACACACAAAAACATGCTCTTTGTTGCTATGCAAACGCATCTCTCCTGCGTACCAAATTGACTGACACATGTATTTTGTTTTTTTTTCATCCGTATTTGTAAATAGATTAAAAAAAAAAACAAACACATATTTTAATGACGCACCGAAAACTTATTGCATGTTCTGTGATTTTCTTTATCTTCTCTTCCTTTCAGCTCGTTGATGTCGTTCTCAATGAATTGTGATCGTTGAAGTTTTACAACAACAAAAATTGTAGCAGCATTTTGCCAAGTCGTAGATGCAAACCGATTGCCAGATTGAGAGAAACAAAAAAAAAATCCACCGAAAAATCTCCATTTTCCATTCATTCATCCATTCATTGTGTTTGTGTTGAATTTTGTTGATTTTTTTTATACGCTTCCTCTGATGCATATAAGTTGATATCATTTGCATTTGCATGCATCACAATCCGTGTTCCTATATATGTTTGTTTTTCGTGTTCAGCTGTTTCTTTCTTGCGCCACCGAATTTACTTCTTTTGTGAAATGTAAATTGTACCAAACACTTTTACTATTCAGATTCGTGTTCGTCTTCGCTTGTGCATACGATCAACTTTATGTGAAAATCATTGCCGAAGACAACTAGAACGGTAGAATACGTGAGAGATAAAGATATTGATAAAAAAAAACTCTCGAAAGAACTTTAGCGCAAATATTTTTTGGTGAAGAATGTTCTGAATGCATTGTAAATTTGGAAAATTGATGATGTGAATCAAAGAGATGCAAAATTGCGATCGATACTATTGAAAAGAAATCGTCCCGAAAGCAGTCATTCCATTTTTTTTTGTCGGTTAATATAATGTCAGTAGTTGTTTTCTGCATGCATCGTGTCGAACAATGCATTAGTTTTATTCATCGGTAGAATGATAGCAGAAGCAGACTTCCATGTATTGGCTGTTTAAAATGTGATAAGAACGTTTTTTTTTGGACTTCATTCTATCGACTAGCAACCGTCGCATCAACCTCGACTTTCGTACTTCCGTCGACTTTTAGCATCAGTTGTGTGATAGACTTGCATTGTGAATACAGACAATAGCAATGCTATTTAAATTCAAAGAAAAATAAAAATCCTCTGATAAATAGTTGGTGTCATGCAATACTATAATGGTGAAATGTTGAGTGTGCGTGAAAATGTGTGTGTGTGTGTGTGTGTGTGTGTGAAAATGAATGCAAAAACGATTTAAATTGATAAATTACATTTACAACTTGAAAATAGCGATATAAAATAGCAAAATGTTTCACATAAATTAAATGCAAAATGCACAGCATCGACAATGACCCAAACACCATACACACAAATCTGTTGATATTGCGATGGAGAAAGATGGCAGTGAATCAACCCACATGCATATATTCAACACCAAGCTGAGAAAACTTAACCATGGTTAAACTCCTTTGAACCAATGACTTTCAAAAGAATGGATTTCCATTCAGAGTATTTAGAAGCTGTATTTAATTTTACTTCTCGTTTTCCACCATTACTAAAACACTTGCCAGCAAACACACTGTCTCACAGAGTTCATGCAAAGCCAACCAAAAGGATACGGTATTTATGTAGCTCTGCATTGTTTTTCGATTCACCATTTTACGATAGTTGGTTGCGTGGATTTGAGCCACGAAAAACAATAAAGCCATTTTACTGACACTTGCTAGAAAAGAAGTTTTAACATGTTTCTCCATGGGTGTGTATTGTGTAAAAGTGTGTGTGTGTTTGAGCGCGCAGCAATATCCTTGTGTACACTATTCAGTGTACTGTACATAAATACAATACACTATGTTTGCTTCGGGTACATCCAATTTATGCCCCAAATGCTGCAACGGGATTTATTGCTGCCGTACAGTGTACACATTTACAATCGTGTCTTATAACAACGTGTGTTAAGCTTCATGCGCTTTTACTGCCATAATGATAACCTAAACCGAAAATTTTCTTCAAATACGAAGATTTAGTTATTTCGATTCAATGGCTTGATTCAATTAGAGAATGTGTTTTTGCGTTGGCAATGGAACAATTGTAACGACATCGGCAACTGAAATAAACAATTTTGTCACTTGCAACTAAGCCACGTTCGCACACACACACACACACACATACACACACATAATCATCGAACTGAAATACCGTTTTACCATTAAGTACCATCCGAAAATTCGTCGCTCTCTTATTCGATGTTCGTTCTGGATTTAGTTCGACCGACAGATTACATAGAAACGTGTATTATTCATGGCTTGACTTCGAGTGAGATTTGTTTATGCATGGTTCCAGCAAGTAGACAACATCGACTTATAGATATCGTTGTTTGGCTGTAAATAATCAAAAGTGCACCAGCGTAACCCGATTACTTGACTTTTTCTTCAACTCTCTGGAAAACATCGTGTTGGACGATTATCAAAGAGTGAGTTTGGTCAGTGTTCAAATCGACTTTCACCAGTGGAAACAATGCGTGTTGGGTGTTGGTGTGTGTGTGTCTTTTTTATAGGTGTTTTTTAGTTAAACCAAATGGGAACGTATGTCAAATTGATTGCAAATCCAAATCGAAGCGGTTTTATGCTATTGGAAAACTCTCGGAACCATTAGACGGTTGGCAAATAACTAGAGTTATGTCGATCCAAATGCAACTCACCCAACTGCTCTGTTCAGTTCAGGGATGAACGACAACGATGGCTAAATACAAAGTTGAATGCACACAAGGATCCAGTGACAGTGTATTTTCGATATCGTAATCGCTGGTTACTGTGGCCGTTTTCGCACGAGCACTGCATTTAATCTCTCACCTCTCGCTTAACATTAAGCTCAACAGTTTATTTTCTGTAAAATCCGGATTTAAGCTGACACCCGTTTTTTGTTTGTTTGTCTTTTCGTCCTTGATGATGCCATCATTGATTGTCACTGTAGTTTATTTTTTAGATTTTTCTCTCACTTTTAGTTCAATAGTGGACATATAAAGTGAAAAATACAACAAAGAGAAGAAAGAAAGAAAAAAAACCAACTGACCAAAAATCCAGTAAAATCGCAACGAATTTAATCAAAAAATGGAGATGAAAGGCAAAATCTATATAGCACATGCATAATTTGTATGAAGCTCCGATTTAGAACCATAACAAAAATACCCACGAAAAACAAACAGAAGTTCTCTTCCTCTCATAAACACATACACACACTCGCACGGAAAGCACAAGGAACTTTTATGAGATTATAATATGGTATCGTTTGAAACATACGGTTAACAACACATCTTTGTGTGTCCGCTATAAACATGTATTATAACGATATGAAATGCATTTTGAGCTGACACGAAACATCACATCCATGGCATAACATTCTCCAACTCTTCGGCTTTCTCATGCTCCTCTCATTGGCATTGGCAAATCGTATAGAAAATTGTCGGATAGTCTGATTATTTTGTTATAGTTGGTGAATTACCCGGTTTTGCTCGGTGCGTTTTTAGCACACACGCTGTCTGTATATCAGGCTCAGTGCCGCGCTCTTTATGATACCATCGAAGCTAGCAATAACGATAACCGAAAAAAAGCGAGCGAGCGAGAGAAAAAGAGAGAGAGAGAGAGAGTGAGTGAGTGAGAGGGAGGAAGGGCGAATGGAATGTTCGACAATAAAATATGATAACATAGCGAACAAACCGCACTTATTGTGCGGTGTGTATTTGAAAAGTAATTACGAGTATTTGTGTGCGGTGTGTTGTGGTTGTCAGAAGGACACACAACAAATACCAAGAGATGCGATTTGATGACGTATGCGTGGATAAAAATGTGTGCCCTCAGATATGAAATTTATAGATATCGTTGAGATCGAGAACAACCAAAACAACAACAAAAAGAGAAAAAAGAATTGTGTATCAGTGAATATTGCATGAAACATGAAGGGGCCACATCGTTGGAGCAAATGGAACGAATCAAGAATGATACGTAAAAAGACTTAACTACGTATAAAAATAACGAAAACTCAGGCATAGCGATATAAAAGCATTACCCATTACTAGTTCCATTACGTTTCGTTTTCACAGTAAATGCACATTTCATGCGCTCAAGCCATTCGGCGAATTTCTGTTTTATTTCTACGTGGCTGTTGTGCATCCTCTCTGATTTTGGTGCTGGCTCTTCGTCTTCACACACACACACAAAGTACACAAAGAATACAATATCAGGCCAAATTAAGGCACAAAACAAAGCAACAAGAAAACGAAAGAATCCGATAGAGAAAGAGACAGAGAAAAATACATGGAACAAATAAGCACTAAACATATAAAAATACATAATAGATAAATATATCCAAGTTGATACACGAAAGATGGCTAGCCTAACTGAGAATCGCGCGCAGTTTGAGGCACACATTGTGTGTGTAGCGCACATTTTCAAAGACACATATAAAATGAGTTTGTTGCTTTTGGTCATGGTAATTCCATCGCATTTATTTGCCAATTTATACTTTTGCCTTTGTATGTGACGCATCGCAAATGGGTTGGAAAGAAGTAGCAATACTGTTGCGATTCTCAAAACGTGCAGATATTCGGAGCGATCTGCACACACACACACACACACACACAATATTTCCTGTGCTTTTCTGTGCATGCATAGAGAACATGAGTAACTGACACGGGATGAAGAAAAGACAAGTGAAACACGCCAACCGGATCGAACTGAATTGTTCTTTATTGTTTGGACCAGCCATTTTCATCAATTTTCTCAGTGCGTTTTTTTTTCCTCGTGTCATAACCATAAACAAAAGATGGAAAAACCAATAGAAATCGCAGATGGAACAGAAAGGAAAAAAAATGAACAAGCGAAACGAACGAAAAAACAAAAAACAAAATCTAAAGTATTATTTTTTTGATCCCAACGAAAAGTAAAAACAGTGCTTCAATGTTGTTCTCTCAATCCTCATCATGGCGTGCTCATTTTCTGGATGCTTTTTTTTTCTCGAATCCCAACTCTTTACCCAGCGCGAAACGCTTGTATTGGATTTGACGCCATCCGATTTTCTCACTCGTTTTGTGTTCTGTGTGAATTTCATTGACTGAACATGAGCATTACAATGACGATGTGTTCGTGAACAGATAAATAGATTTAGAACGATGTACACTAGAGCGTTTCTCATAGTTCTAAAATAAAAAATGTCCAGTCTTAATTTAAAGTGTACTAAATTCTGTGTAAATTGACAGCATTCATAAAACAATATGAGTTCGATCCATACTTCCCGAAGCAAAACATGAAAAATAAATCATAATCTCAATATACAATTGAATTCCTCGCAGATTATCGCCGAATCGGTTACACTACTAACACTAATTCTCAAAATTGAATTTCCCACTTTTATAATTTGTGAACAACTTCATTGCATTCGATCGATAAGTTCAATATCAGGTGACATCAGATGTCACAGAGAAATGCTACACATCCAAATATTGTTTACATTCACAAGTGAACGATTTTGAAGGAGACAGAAAAATATGCAGTATCAATTAATAAGCATTGTTATCATCAAATTTTGTGCCATTTGGAATTTGATTTGGATACAATACATTGACTTCATCATGTTGTGTTTTTCATTGGTATTGGTGATTTCCTGCTCAAAAGAGAATATTTTGGATAGCGGATTATTTTATGGCATGCAAATTTCGCCACGAACGCATCAGATGCAGCTAGAGTTTCAAAGAAGTAAGTCAAATTGTGTTTTTTCGTCTTACCCAAAGTGAGATCAATGGATTGCATTGTTTACTAATAACTAATGAATTTCATCATCATTTCAATTATTCAACTTATTTTTCACTAGACTCGTTTTTTGGAATTGAAACAGTGGTTTTTGGCGTGTTTTCAAGAGATGTGGAAATCATTTAAGCGAAAAACTGAATCAAAGAAAACGAACGATGGGCAGAATGATAGTGATGATGAGGAGGATGCCATCAAGTATACAACAGTGAAATGTACACTCAAAAAAGTTCTTCGGCCTGAATATAAAGAAATCATTACCCAAAGTATCACTGAAAAAAGTTTGATGTCAACAAAAATATGTGCATTGGCATCGATGTTATTTTTGTACAAAGTGGAAAAAGCGTATGACGACGGAAATGTGGTTTTTTTTTGGCAGAACGGAGAGCTCGTGATCAAAGAGTGTTTTGAAGGTGTTCTCGAGCATAATGTCAACAAAAACACCGACAAAATGGCTCCAGAATTCCGTCAATTTGTGGAAAATATGGATGAACGATATGTATTTGAGTGGCCCAATAACGTAAGTTTCGGAAATGGTTTGAAAGATTTAATGAAACCATACGTCAAAAGTGTCATCACAAATTTGAAAACGCATTGCAAACAACGGCTGGTGAATTACCTCAAATTGAAAGTGTTCGAGAACAATACGCAGCCGAACGTGATTTTCAAATATTTTCCAGAAGATATTTCAAACGTAATCGACCTCATCATCTTTGGAAAGGACATTGAAATTGGGAACAACAACGATTTCAAACGTATGCGACGCGACGGTTTGCTTCAAATTTTACGACGCATACATTATCGGTGGGGTGCTGATGATCATAGTATACTCAAATGCAATAAATTGAATTGGTTCAAGTCGATTCCGATATGGATTGAAATGCAGCGTGAAATTGACGAATACAACATCAATCATCCACAGTCACAACAGCCACAAGGTGCAGGCGCACCAAAGAAAAAACGTCGCCAATGGCGCCGTGAAAAACAAATGCTTGACAACGCAATAGATCCACCAGAAATTCGTAATTTTGTCGTAATACCGCAATGCGATTTCAAACGCACACACTACACCATGGATAATTATACGTTGTTTTGCTTATTGAGACAACTCGGATTGCTTCCCAGAAAAGGTGGAGCGCAAATTAAGTTCAAGCCATTCATGGAAAATAAGGACAATTTATGGAATCAGTTCTTTTACATGCGGAGAATAAAATGGTTTGTGCGACGTAAAAAAGAATTCGATTTTCGCATTCTTTCCGATGGTATATCAGTTTCGCTGCAATTCATATCGTCAAAATCGGAGTCCACACTGCTCGATTTGGATAAAATCAGAGACGATTTCGAACAAAAGAAATTCAAAAAAGTGCTAGGCATTGATCCAGGCCTGAACAAATGGAATTCAACTGTTCAACATGATGTCGAAACTGGGAAAGAGGTAAGTTTTTATCTATTGTTCTCAACCACATTCAAATACAATGATTTCATTTGTTGTTTTTTTTTGTTTCAATCTCAACCATACAAATACAATGATTTGATTTATTATTCTGTATTTCATTTATTAGGTCAACTTCAAGATAAGCAGCAAAGATTACCATTGGTTGGCAGGGCAAAACAAGCGCAACAGTAAGGCGAAACGGTTTACGAAAGATTTTGTAGCTCAAGAACAAAATGACCGAAATAATCGCGGCCTGTACCCAGTAATGCCATCTCCGCGTGGAGGAAATTGGTGGTACTATATTCAACATCGTCTGAGAATGCTTAAAGATGGTATCAACGCGTATTCAACCGCAAAATACACGCGGCTTCGCTTCGATAAGCATATAGAATCATACCGTACCATTGACCAAATAACCGGCAAATTAACCAACTACCAGCGGGCACTCGTATTTTTGGGAAATGGGCAAACACCACCGAATTGTCCCATCAGAATAAAAAAGAATGTGAGATGCCCTGGTTCACGCAAGGTGGTCAATGGCTTCAAAAAACGTGACTGCCCTGTGCTACCTGTCGATGAATACTACTCATCACAGACTTGTGCGAAATGTTTCAGGCGCTTTGATGTTCGGACGAAAAAAGACAAATTCAAAGTGTGCCAAATGTGCACACCACAGCGAAATGCGATGTTGCCATCCAGAATTGTGACGCAGTTAGGGAAAAGACAACTTCAAGCATTCCGGAAAATGGAACGAGAGCAGATTGCAGAAGAACTCGATGTGAAAGCAGAAGATGTACCAGTTGGACTACTCTTGACCAAGGTCAAGACATATAAGAAATTATGGCAAATTAACCGTGCAACTGGTGAAATCGTGAATGCTGCTGCCGAACATCTGTTCGATTTCGATGCTGATGCTGATGTTCAACATCCACATAAGACCGTGTGGCATCGCGACGTTGTCGCCGCCAAGTGCATACTCATAAAAGGTATTGAATGATTGAATCACATATGAAATAATGATTGATTTATTCGATTGATTTGTGTTTCTTAGGCTTATGTACGCTGTTTGATCTACCGATTCCGATAACATTGCAGAGACCAACCGGCCGTCAGCCCAATCAGCCCAATCAGCCCTAGGCATCAAATCATTCACATTTAATTCAAAAATTAATTTGCAACAATTTGTTGCTTCCGCTATTCCTGAAGTTGTGGTTTAGTAACTCTTTAAGAGTGGAGTACCTAACTGGGTTCTTTTCCGTATGTATTTTAATGTTTTATTGGCAATAACACTTCAGAGTGATGGATTTTTCGGACATTGAAACCGTTTTTAGCTTCGGGAAGTCTGAAAATCAATCGCTAAACGTAGTGAGTGCCATTTTTAATGCCAGAATTTTATGGACTTTAAATTAACACTAGACATTTTTTTTCTTCCTAGGTTTGGAAATACCCTAATGTACACACCATGTTTTTCAATGCATGCATGCTCACACTTCATTTTCAGCTCAGTTCAGCGTTCAAAATTGCGTTTACCATCTCAATCGCACTTTATGGGCTCACCAAATCAAATACACATGCTGATTAAGAGTTTTAACACAATTTACCATATTGGATTGGGTTTTTTGGTGTGTATGCGAACCGTTGTGTGTGAATTTTTCAACAATTTGGTTGGAATTGTGCGAAATCGATACGCGCATTGCACACTGCATAATACTCTTACGTATGCTAATGTACAATCGTTACCAAAAACATCGTTTACACTAATCGATTTTTTCAGTTTTCCCCCAAAAAATTCACTTCAAATTTCAACAATTACACAAAACCAAAAGTGGTAAAATTGAGATAAAAATGAAGTGAAATTTTGGACATAAAAGTCAATGTAACAGATTTTATTGGAAGCGATTATACATTTTGGTACATGAACAGATGCAAACACCAAAATATGCCGTTTGTTGCGATATGTGGCGTCACTCACCTCATCCGAGATTTACCAACGAGAAAATCACATCGACTGGATCAATGCGAGTTTAAAATTACAACCTAATTCTATTATTTATTCAATAAATTTGCCGTAATTCTCGTGTATATTCGAAATGCAACTCCTCTATCTGTCCGTCGATTGGCTCATTTGTTGGGGGATGATTTATTGGAATTTATGCAATTTTAAATAATGACAGTGGATTTTTAGTGCAAAATGATTGATTTAATTGTAACCAATGTGTATTTCGAAAATAAATTTTGCTAAATTGTTTAACAATTCAAGCTGAACATACAATACGGAATTGGTGTTAATGCGTGCATGTGAGCGAATGAACATAAATTTTCGTTTTGAATCAGTTTTTAACATGCAATGGCAGCGATCACCATTCTTGAAGTAATGCGTGGGTGAAAGAGAATCGCTTTGTAATAAAAAAAACATTTGAGGATGCGAAGAGCAAAGCAATTCAACGTGCACAGAACATCAGTTTGCCAAGTAAAACACCGATACACTTCAATCGAATCCGAATTCATTCTTCCATATTTGCTTTCAAATGGTCGTCATCCTCATCAGATCGTTCTTTATACCATTTTTTTTTTCTTCTCTTCTTTCATTTCGGTATTTTTTTTTCTCGTCTTCTCTTCCACTTCTTTTACATTGCTGCACAATTTCTTTTTCACCGCATTCAGAACCTTTTATTCAGCTTGATACTACGTGCCACTTGTGCATTTTTATTTCATATGCTTTTCTGACTACAAGTTGATCATCGCATCGCGTATATCGAAACATTCGTTAGCATGTACACATGTATTGGTGTTAAAGCAGCTTGTGTCTTGCAACATTATTTGGTTGATATGCTCGCGCTCGCTGGTTGATTCTCTGTGTGTTGGGTCGTATGCGTTTGTGTCTCTGTAATGCTTTTGAGTTTGTTGCTTTTTTTTGTTTTTATCTATTTTCCTTCTTCGTTCCGTCTTTTTGTTCGTGCAGAGAGCCGAAAGCCGAGTACCGAGTTGGGCACTCCACTTCGACGACGTACGATTCTTTGGTCGTCGCGCTGATACCCATAGCCATAGTATTTTATTGTTTGCTATTGATGTTGTGTATACTGGTGTGCTGTGTGCTGTGCATGGCATGCCGCTACTGCTTCAGCTATACCATTCGCTCTCTGGATGTGGATTACAGTACACACGATGAGTTTCGGTGCTTGTGATGCAAGTCTTAGCCGCTGTTAACTTTAGTCACCTGTGAATGTTCGAACGCGAAGCACGCATTTATTTTATTCTCGCATCGACTATTTCTCTCAATATACAACAGCAACAACAACCAAATTCAGTTAATCGAGTGTGTTTCTGTTTGTTTTTTTCTTTTTTGGTTCCCACTTTGTGTTTTATATGCATAACGAACGATAAACGCTTATAACCATTACGAATATTTTTGTTTTGTTTTCCTATGCTTCAGTTTTTTATTTATTGAACATTTATAAAACGGTGTTTAAAAAGTTTACCCTGTGTTTTTATTATTGGTTTGACAATATTTTTTGCGCGGACATAAAAAAAAGACTTTTAGCAAAACGAAGGTTGATTTTGATCTTTTGTTTTGTTGTTTTTTTTTCAAACATCAATTCAGCTGATTGGATTTTTTTATTTCATTCTGAAAATCGTCGAACGAAAAAAATAACAACAACAAAAAAAAACGACACACATCTTAACGATTTGTTGGATTATATCGTTACCGCACCGCGGCCACATTTTTTTGTTTGTTTGTTTATATTTGAATCGTACAAGAGACATTCTATGTTATGTTTTTTTTTTGTTCTTTTGAATCCATCGTTTTACATAAAACTAAAATAAACCAAAAACAAATACAACGAGGAGAAGAGGAAAATCAAATGTTCTAAATGCAAATAGACGATTTGAAAATCTGAACGAAAATGGTTTCGAACTAAAGTATGCTTTTGATTGTATTTTTCAGAACGCGTGTGTTGTGACTTTTTGTTGTTATCGTTATTGTTGTAAACCGAACAAAAAAAAAATAATTAAGAATTATATTTTACTTTTGTTCTTTTGTATTTGAAATCATAATTTGTTTCATTCTGTTGGTTGGTCGATTTGTTACACGTTGAAAAAAAAATTCAAGAGAGAAAAATAGATACATTTAATGAATAAAGAAAAACGAACGCATAAAAAAATTAAATGAAAAACAGCAACAACAGCAACAAAAACATCAAAATCCACGTAAATGCATTTAATAGTTATAAATAACTGAATTGCTGAACTCGGATAATTGCTACACGTGAGAACCTAGCGACTTCATACGCTTACCCGGTGCTAAGAAGGTAATGAACATACTCGAATAAAAATTAAATTTCCATTTTTTTTTTGTCTTATTGCAGCAAACTGAACAATATTCCACACGGTTTGTGTGTTACACAGGTTCTTTTTTTGTTTTGTTTGTGTGTGTGTGTTGTGTCTCGGTGCAGTTCTGTCGCTTATTTAAATACATTGATATTCAAATGCGAAAAAAAAATAATTGTTGCAATTTGAATTAGGGTTCGTTTACAAATGCTTCTCACTATTCGATTGCATAAACACCTGCGTAACGAATGCTCATGGCACGTATTTTCTCCGGACCAGATTACAATTGGAAATAGAACAAAGTGCATAAAATAAATATGTTATGGATTAATGTGGCTCGGAGTTGATTTGAAGATGTAGAACGAAGAAAACTCGAAGAGGATTTTCCGCATTGATTTTGTTGGTGTTTTAGTGTGTGCCTTTGTGTGTGAACTATAAATTTAAGCATTGGATTGTGATGTTTCCAATTTATTTTGAATGAAAATAAATGAGTCAACACAATCGATCGATCGTTTAAATCAATAGTCAATAAGCAAAGAGCAAGACGAAAAAAAATAAGTCATTGATTTTGGCCTAATTACATCGGTAGATTGTGCCTTGCACAACATTCAGTGATTAATCGTTTGCAACCTAATCATTAACTAGAAGAAGAGAAAAAAAAACTGTAAAATCGACAGATTTATGTGACGCAGAGATTCCGTTGCCTTGCTCATTCAGTTGCTTCGCACAAGTCATGCAGTTAATTGAGTCACACCTTTGCAATGTTAAGCAACTCCGTTCGAACGTTGGTCAATCACATCTTTGTCGCATTCGTCATCACAATTTACCATCACCATTCAGTCCATCATGCGTGCGTGTACGTTTGCTCATTTAACTCGCGCGCGCTCTTCGTTCAAATCACCAAATTACCGTTATAAATTTCTACGAATTTCATAGTGCTGCTGTTGATGATCTAAACTCAACAGCACACCCGATTTTACACATTTGTATTTTATGTATGTTTGTCAGACGCATTCAATTCTTGTCTTGTTTATTTTTCCACGTTCTTTTCGTTGCCATCATGCTGTTCATCCAGTTGAAGTTGTATCGCATTTTAAAGAATATTTCATTTGTTTGATATTCAAAATATTGTTGTGCTCATTTAATATTTGAATAGAGAGAGAGGGAGAACGAGAACGAGAAAGAGATCGAGTCGCTGATGCCACCGAATGAATTTGACAATTCACAAATGACAAACAATCACAGAATAATAATAAATGTGTATAATGGCAACGAGAATTGTGAAGAAGGGGCCAAATATTTATTCATTGGTGTGCTGGAATTGAGCAAGGCTGGTCACGATTAATATGCCATTAAAATATTCTATTGGCTCATTTGTTTTTCCATTTTTTCTATTTTATGTGCAGTGCTTTGTGGGTTATGATTTTTTTTAATGCAACGTCGATGTTAACGAAAATAAAAAAATTAACCAGCTTCGAAATGAATAATTCTTCTGAAGATAAGATTAATCTCTGGCTGACTTCATAAACACTAAACTACGAAAACGCACACGCACCGTCAAAACTGTGGTGCGTATATGTTAAGCCAACACTGTTGTCACATACACACAAGCGTCAAGTTAACTCGCTAAGACAAAAGATTTCATTTTAAGTTCAATGAACAGAAAAAAATGGTGCTAAGCGTTGGTTTCTTCGCTCAGGGAGGAAGAACTATCTCGCTCACGTTAAGCCTGAACGCATATTTAGTATTCAACATTCGGCGTATCATTCATCGATCTTCTATGCAATACCGTACACTTCCATTCATGTTCGACTGATTTCATTTGTACGTTTGCCTTCTTAATAATTGTGAATTCTGTATTTGTTATATTGTTCAATTTTAATGCGCTTCTTGCTGTTGCTTGCAACAACATATTTCTCTGTGTCAGCTAAATTACTGAATTTTTGGGTTGGTGCTGATGATAAACAGTGTTGATTTTTCAGAAATGATGGCATCGAATTTGACAAACAAATAAATGACTACCAACCAACACAGTTCATACACTTACAGCCTGATGCAAAAGAGGCGTGTGTATTCATGAATGAGATCACATGATATCGATCGAATAAGAAATGTTTTTTCTTTCAATTTAAAAGATGCATGCATCATTTATTCTCTTGCTATCTCACTTGGTGCTCAACATCCGAATAAATTAATTCCATTTTCAATTATAAACTTTTGCTACGTTCAACAACACAAAAAAAGGCGAGCAAGTTAAACAAAAATCTTTTGTTTATTTTTCGCCAGTTCAATGAATTGAGTGTGAGTGACACATGGGCGTGAAGAGAACAACACAAGCATCATCAACAGCAAACAATCGAAATATAAAAAAAAAATTAAACAACGAACAGCAATGGCAAAATCGTGGTAAAACGACGCAGCGACAAGAATGACATGACAAGTGTACGGCACGGGAAAACAATAGTTTGTCGAATAAGATTATGGTTTCACTTCCAATTTTGTCATCGCTAATAATGTGACAAGTGCTGAATTCCAAATGAGACAGAAATTGCTATTCTCGATTTCCGGCAATTGTTTTTGTTGTGTTTTTGTTTTTTTCTCTCTTTCTTTTCGAACCATTAGAACAGAACCAAAACAAGAATAAAAAGAAAGAATACGAACACGAATCGGTCGTTCTTCTCAATAAAATACAGAGAGCACATAGGCTCAATGTGTTACACAGTGAGAAAAGTAGGGAAAAAAAACCTGCCAGAACACGACAACAGATTTTCGGATTTAATGTACGCGTTAAGAGATAGTCGTTTGCATATTTATTCAAATGCACTATTCATGTCGGATAAGGGATTGTACTATATCACATTGTTTTATTGCACACTCACTCACTCATTCACCCAATCTCTCTCTCACTCTCTTATTCGTGTGCATTCAAATCGAGTCTATTCTCCATTTAAATGGTTTGTGATTGTGTCTCCCTGGCATCGGACGTGATTCAATTTTTAAGTGAATTTAATTTCATCGTCAACTGGAAAATAATCATTAACGCCATTCGTCCAAACAATTAATCACATATTTACATTAATTCTACTAACAATCAAATGCACGAGAGAAAAAAAGAACACAGAAACACTTTTCCAAATCAAATATGCAATGTAATTAATTCTTTGTTTTGTTCTGTCGAAAACTGATTTCATTCGGAAGAGTTGAGAATGAGAGCAAAAAAAAAACACTTTTTCGAAAACGATCAAAACATAAACAAATTAAGAATTTAGCATAAATTATCAAAACATTGGCAAAATTTATGTACGCTGTTGCTCATCAAACATTCTCCACGGCTGGCACAGAGCGAATGGAGTGAAAACATTTGAATGGGGCAAACTCTTTGCCATTTGCTATGCGATTTGCGTGCCTTGTTTGCACAAATATAAGCTTTTCTGTAGTTTGATTTGTTGATGTACGGGGAGGAGGGCGGATGCCGAATTCTAACTTTATTCCATTAATTCCACACATAAATCGGTCCGCAAATATTTTATAGAGGTTGGCTAACGTTAGTTTGCATGAGGCTAAAATATATTTAACACATTTTCATTCGGTCACATTGTAATTTGTATTTATGTGTCTGAACATGAGCAGAAACAAAATAAATGAATAAATTTTTCAAGCAGAAGTCAACGAATACAAAGAATGCTGGCAGCAGGGCATACTATCCAATAAATTTATCAGCTTGAATATTTTTATTAAATAAATTTATTAGATAAATTTGATGCGTCCACCGTATCGATGCGACGCTCCAAAAGAAAAACAATGGATTCCATTGATAGTCACACTGAATGTTTGGGTCGAAGTAGAAATTTGGACCGAAGTAGAATTTTGGATGTTAACTTTAGTTTTAACTTGAGTTTTGTTGGATGTCTCGTGTAACTCAAACATTCATAGGCTAAATATCTCTTTTGTTTTAATCGGTGTTAGTGACAAATTTTGGTTCCAACTTGTCCCTTCAAACGTAAATATGTCATGTTGAAAAATTGGTGCTAACTTGTCAAATGTTAGTACGAAAATTATTTTGGTTCCAAGTGACAAAGAACCTGTGGCAATCTGTCAAAATTTGTATATTTGTCTCTTTCTCTCACATTGAAAAATGCCACAGGTGTTTTATACTCTCATTGTTTTCGCAAACAGTATTGTTCAATATAGATAAAACAAGATCGAAAAAAATGTCTGATGCTGAAACAAGTATTTTTTTTTTTGATTTCATAAAAAAAGTGAATGTTTTGATGAAAACACAATCGAATGATATATTTTTCCTTATTTCTTAATAATAAGAATATTTGGCCGTTTATTTGATAAACAATTATCATTTTATTCGAGATTTTGTCAGTTTCACAGTCTGTTCACGAACGAAATATATTTATGTCATTTTTTTGTCGAAAAGTTATTGAATTTGAGCTGTAAATCAAAGCTTGCCCATACCATATGTATAACAGAGGTTTGCATGCTCGAATAGGTGTGAAAACTGTTGGAAGGTTTAAAGACACACAAAGCCTGACGTTTGAAACTATGGCTGAGATAAAAAGATTGGGGGCTTGTAAACTCGAATAGGTATGAAAACTATTATTGAAGGTTTGATATCTCATTGATACTACACATGCGCTTGATCATTTGACGCACATTAAAAATAAAATTTGAAGAGAAACTATAGAAACATATTTGGTTTTTGAATTCATGAAAGTTCAAATAAACATGAAAAACACAGCATAGATTTATTTTTTCTGTAGTTTATACAAAGAAATAATTTATGATTTAATTATGTGGATCATCGAAAAATGTTGCAAAATGATCACGAACAAGTTTATTTCAAATTATTGAGCATTGAACTCGTTCAATCGGAATATTTGCGATTAAATTCATATGTTCTCCACGGGCCAAGTCAACTATCTGATTGAAACTTGATTAACAACAAACAGTAAAAAAAAATACACAGAAATATTTGTACCAACTTTATACCTAGCCAATAGCGTGGTATAACTTTAGTACGGAAAATAACATAAAAATCAGTCAAAATTATACTTTTTTCAGATTTTGGTGTCACATTTATTTTCGTTCTAAGAATTATCTCGAAAAATTGGTACATATTTGCACTAGAACGAAATTGGGAAGTGGCAAAGTAACAAATTTAACACCAATATCGGTGCTAATTCCGACATCATATTTACGTTTGGACAAGTTAGAACCAATTTTCTTTAGAAAATCATGAATCGGAACTACTTGAAGGAATAGTGTTAAGAAAAAGGTTCTAGTGTTAAGATAGTACGAATTTGGATTTAACACGTACTAGAATCAAAGACATATTTAGCCTATCAGTGTGACTATCAATGGAATCCATTGTTTTTCTTTTGGAGCGCCGCATCGATACGGTGGACGCATCAAATTTATCTAATAAATTTATTTAATAAAAATATTCAAGCTGATAAATTTATTGGATAGTATGCCCTGGCTGGCAGAAAAGGTTGAACGAAGAATAAAAGCATCAAAAATCTAAATTAAAAGTCATTTAACGGTTGTTCTGCTCGTTGGTGCTTTTTATTTCAGCCATTCGAATAATTTGCTGTAATTCAGTTTTCTCGGGATTTTTTGTGTGCTGTTGTTATTGTTGCCGTTGAAAATATTTTTATTTAATTATTTTTTTAATTTTTTTTTTTTTGTTTGTTTGATCATACATTTTAAATACATTGCATTACAATATAGTATAGCACAAAACATTGTACACTCATCATCGGTCATAGTTGTGTGCGTATTTGTATATATATTTGTGTGTAATAAACGTCGGGAGCTCAATATCCCATAAATAAATGGAAGCAGAAAAGTGCGCGTAATGTATCTGAGCGCCATGGAAATCCCATTTTGTGTGTACACGGAAAATTTACTGGTTTAACACAAAAAAAACGCATGAAAAGAGTATGCTGTGCTTGTTTGCGTGAACAAAACTGACCGTTATTGCACATTCAATTTGAAATGTAAAATCATTTGCTTTTGCCGATCTCTATCTCCCTCTCTGTCTCTCTCTCTCTCTCTCTCTCCCTTCCTTTTGCTGCCATATGCATGTTCGGGCTCTTCCACTTTACAGTAGTTTGCTATGCTAAGTGGCCGAATCGGTTTGTTGTTTATTCGCCATTAGCCATACATAATTACTCTAAATAGATGCGAATACGTAAAATTCAGCATCATCATATTGAAAAATGTTCTCGCTACGCATTGTATTCTGATTTGGCCAATTTCGATTCGATGATAATAATGCCCATTTCGTATAATACTCTCTTTCTCTTGCTCTCGATCTGTAATCTTAATGGAACTACCACCGATGGGAGAGACAATTATTTTGACCAAATGAAACATTAATTTCGGTTACGAATGGATTGTGTTTTGTCGAAAAATGATTAAATTATCATCGCAAAGTGCTTATCAAATTGAAATGTTGAAATTCGATGATGTCTACAAAATATTCGTGTATATTCACCGTCACCAATGGCAATCGGTATAGAAACAGCTTATTTCGTAATCGGATTTTGTGCATGAACATTTAATTAAAATTCTACTTCTAAAGTAATGACTACTAAAGAACCACCAAGAGAACTTGGCCACATTGTGGTTTCCAATTTAACAATGGCAGTGGCATTGACAGAAGACGATAATCATACCAACGACAATGTCGAAAAAGCAATGTCGAAAAAGTTATGTTTAGCTCCAATTTTGGCTTGGCCCAAAATATGAATTGACTCAGGTCGGTCTCTGTGTGTTATATTTGGGGATTTGTCACGATTGCCATGAATGAGAAAAACTTTATCAGAAAATCGTTTTTAAATTGCTGTCAATACCATGGTGCTATTTTAGCCAGGTTTTATGCTCAAAATCGATCACAGCCGAGAGAAGAGAGAAAAAAAAACAACAAAAAAATGTAAATAAATTTGTTGTCCATCGTATCGCTGTGAAACCAAATGACGATTCATGTCATTCTGAAAGTCAAACTTATTGATTTAATGTTCGCGACCTTCTGAATATTTAAGTCGCATCCATTTTCGTGTGTATTTTTGATGAGCTTTACTACTAAATTGCGTATTGCATAGCATCAAAGCAAAAAAGATGCCAATAAATTGCCATATTTTCACCATTTTCGTTCACATTTCTTAATATAGGAAGCGTGTGTCTGGTTGGAACAAATGGAAAGCCACAAATCAAATGGAATTTAAATGTTTATGATTCGATTGGCTTGAAACGATGTGAATTGCTTTCTGTTGATGGCAGGCGCCGTAATCAAAAATTGGCCAAACCTATTTATTCTTTTGAATAAAGGCTTGCATCGCCAACAACTGGGCCAACCATTTGAAACTTGATGAGGAAAAATTGGTTTCATTTCGCTGTTTAGCGTTTTTGTTTAATTTATTATTCTTGTTGATTCGTGCGCATTCATTCGGACATACGCACACACACATACACGTCATTCAATCCAAATAAACCAATGTTGAATGATATTAATGGTAAATTTATGAAGTGTTTCCTTGATTGTTTCAGTGGGGCCAAGTAAGCTATCCAACTGAGCTGTTATCGGAAATATACGTAATATTGAAACATAAATGAAACCGTTGAACTTGCACAAGCAATATGAATGCCATTAGCTAACATTGTGTTTTTATCAATATTTTACTTGAGCTACAAGAACAACATCATTACTTGCGCGAAGCTAGCGCTGGCTAACTTGTAAACACTAAACACACATACATGTTAACACCGAGTCCAATGCTACAGATGTATTAGCAACCATATAGTTTGGCAAACATTACTAACAATTTGTCTGCCGTTGAATTCCTTCAGTTGCACTCGGTGTGGAAAGAGTGAAGAGAAACCAAGAGAAAGATAAAACGAAATGAAGCCAACTTGCCGTTGATACATAAATTAAGCGCGCCGAATGGATACGTCACTGTGCTTGAACGAATGAACGAATGCGAACGTGCTTTTGTGTTTGCTAGTGTGTGTGTGTGTGTGTGCGAGCGCGCCAGTGTCAGTATGAGTGAAATGCTGCTATGAAAAGCAGAGGTTTAACTACTAATGCATGTTTACCGTTACGTTTACTAGATTCTGCTATATTTACAGCGCATTTCAGCGCTCAATCTACTCACTGGCTATGAAGCGATTTCAAACATCATGTTTTTGCTGTTCGTTTATATGTATATAAAACATTTAATCGAACATATCGCATCTATGTCTTGCATTATGCATAGTAGCATGGATTGCTTTATATATGTTTTTTTCTTCCCGGATTTTTCTCGTTCTATTGCAGCTATTAAAATTACACAGGCTGTTCGCTTGTGCTTTGTTCTTTTTTTTTTCTTCTTCCACATTCATATTTTCTCTCGGCAAAATTATAACCGAGACCATGTTCGCAACAATTTGCGCCTCTTACAAAATACCCACACACACACACATCTAGATATACCTACCGCCTGCATGTATTAAATGCCAACCATCGATGCATTTGTATAACCGTCGAGAAGAAAAAGCAAAACGGAAAATAGAATACTTGAGCCGGGTGTTGAGACGATGACGAGCATATACGAGAGAAATGAGCAAATAAAAACAAATAAAATGACAGAAATGAAGCAAAAAAAAAGAAATGAAATTAATGAAGAAAATAATGTGAACAATCGTAGCCGAATGAACAACCGTACCGCTTAACAAATGTATTAATCGTAATCATGTTTAAATGGATGTGCGTCGCATTTCTATTATCCCTTACACGATATAAATCACTGAATAAACACGAGTCTCTGCTCTTTCTTTCTTTTTCTTTGCAAGCAACACTTTTTTAAGTGAATTTCATATGCACTCCCTGTTTTAGATCCACTCTAGCTGGCTGCACAGTGTGCACACACACATACGGAACTGCACGTTCTTTTGCACTTAAACATATTTTTTCTATAGACACACCACACACACACATACACACATGAGCTCAACAGTTCTTTGCCATCATTTTTATATTCTAGATTCTTGTTCGATGCTCTAGCTGTACATGGTGCTTCTCACTGTTATTAGTGTTTCTTTTATAACCAGAAACTATTCGACTTCGTTTAATAAAAGAATTTCGGTCCTGTTGAAGTGGTTCTTTGTGTGTATGAGCGCGTATATCTTTGTTGTTTAGTTATGGAAAAAGTTAGCAAACTCTAAAAACATATGCTGCCAAAGGCGAGATACCCATTAATTAGAATAAAATGAGACAACAAACAATGGCCGCACACACGCGATGTGCAACACAATATCTCCACATAGTTTCTAATTAGAGCCAAAGTTATGTTCGTATCAATAATTATTAAAGTGTATCCAAGCTCTGGAACACAATGCAATTACAACGATGATGCAGTTGGAGCCGGTCAATGTAAAATCATTAAATTTTTAAACAAAGTGGTCGAAAATTCATCGCCAAGCAGAGTGTAGGAATTCAACAGAATTTGTTGGCGGTACTCGTGGTTTTGTTGTTGTTGTTGTTGTCTTTCTCCAACAAGAATGATTTGATATGAAGTGTGTATATGATTCAAAAGATTGTTCACAATCAGCGTGGTAAAACAGTTGGAAATCATATGCTCTGACGTAAATTACCTCAAAAATGCCGGTGAGCAGTGAATTCTTACGCTTCACTGTTTACACTGAACTATGTGCCGTGTGCCTCGAGTCTTTTATGTATGCACGCTGGCACGGCTTCTTTGACATTTTAATGTAGTCTCTTATGTTGCGTGAAGTTTGCGTGCAATTGATGGTGTTTTAGATCACTAAATTTTGCTTTGAAATATTAAAATGCATGCAGAATATAATGAAGCACACTTTATTATGTGTGCAGTAAAGCACCGAATGCAGTTTACCACTTGAACACAAACACCAAAATCATTCCTATTTCTCTCTCCTCTCTCTCTCTCTTTTTCTCATTCACTGGTTCTCTCATTCGCTGTATGGCTATGCCGAAAGCGAACAAGCATTAAGCACACACACACCAAACACGGAGCTACGAACTGTATTTATATGCGACTTTGCAAAATAGTTTTCATTGTTGTTTCCATTACGATAACACTCGCTGTAAATAAATAATAATTACATTTAAAAGAAAAAAAAAAGGAAAAAAGGTATACTGACTCCCTCTCGAAATGCCATGCGAAATTTAAATTTGTCAAATTTCTTAATTGAAGTGGAACGAAGCTGCAAGCACTCGAAAATGTCGTTTAAACGAGTAAACTTGCGATGAATAAGTGAACTTTAGAACGAATTCGACACAATTCTCCTTTTTTTTGTTCGCATTTGTAAAAGTTTTCATTCTCAATTTCTCATTAACGATCAAATTGTTGCGTTCTTATCGTTTAAATCATTCAAAAATCCCCATTTTTTTCCTGTAAATTTGCATTCTCAATTCAACAAAGAAAACAAACTCAGGTTCCTTAACAAGTTCTTGATCGGCAAAGATGCGTATAAAAAGCGATTGATATTAATAAAATTGGGTCAATGAATTCCACCTGATTTCACGAGCCTGGTTCAATAAAAAGGTTACACGTCTGTTCGGTTTTCGGTTACTTGTCTTCTTTTTTTCGCTCACCCGAAACCATGACGAAAAAAAAAAGAAAATCGAATACACAATGAATGATTATGAAAAGAAGCAAAAATTCGATTCTCAATTAGGTCTCTGCTGTAACATTTCACATACAATTTCCGAAATGAATACCGGTATCGGTTTCATCTTTGGCGTGTCTGTCGAATGCTCAGTCAAACGAGGCCGATCGCTGTGTGAGTGTGCAAGTGTGCGTGTGTATAATGTGAAATGCTTTTCATTCACGTGGTGCTTATCGGAATTCGAAGTGTGCCATATATCAGCGCTGGCAATTCGTTTGACGTTTTTTTCTGTGTCTTTGCATCTTCACCCGTATCGATGATAGCAATTTGTTTTCGCATTTATTATCATCGCTTATCCACCCAAAACACATTTTCCAGCGTAAATACATTTTAAGACCTAAGCAATGAGCTTAAGAATACTCATTCACATATAGACGCAAACACACACAAACCAAAAAGGCAAACGAACAAAAAAAAAAAATAAAATAAAAAATGACTTTAGCACTAAATAACGTTTTATGTAAAACAAAACGTGTTTGGAATAAATCGAACGGCACATTCTGTGCAAATATATCCAAACGCATATCACACCGAGTCAAACCAAAAACGAACACTTATTTCAGCAATGGTTTTTTTTCGCATTTTCTCGCCTCTCCAATTCAGTTTTAGTTCAATATCCTTCAATAGATTTTCTTGAAATAAAAAGAAGTAAAAGAATATGTAGAGTTGAAGGCTTTCGTTTGCCTGTTTCAGCATTTTGTACCCACTGTTATTACACTCAATGATATAGTGGTGTATTGCACTTGGTTAGATCGAAAAAAAAAGAAAATCGCCGACAAATAAAAAAAAATACTTTGAAACTTAACTGAAGCGAAATGCTAAACTGCTTGAGCTTGGGCGATGAATAAAAAAAAAACGGGAAATAGCATCTAGAAAATTGAACGCAAAAGATGATGTGATGCGTGTGTAAAAATCGGCAAATGTCGATGCGAGCAACAGAAAAGCAATAGGCAAAAATTGCGGCAAAACTAGTTCGACCTCCGAGTCGGTTGGAATTACATATGAGTGCGAGATCGACTCAATGCATTTTGATTCAGTTGTGGCGTTGATAAATATAAATTAGATCCATAAATGGCAGAAAGCGCACACATCAACAGCCAAACGTCTATGTTGCTCAATTTAAGCACGGTACGAGCGACGACAGCGGCATCGAAGCAAAGCAGCACGATACTCGTCTTCAATGGCATTATATTCATATGGTGCGTGGCACAAATAGAATCCAATGCCATAAGCAAACGAAGAAGAGATGGCAAAGGCTTTTTACACATAAATTGAGAACACTGGCACCGAAGTTATCGACGTTGCCGTCAACAGTGCCATAATCGTTACGTATAGCGTTACATTCGCTGCAATGCATTTCTTTTGTTCATTCTGAAACATTTCGAACTGAATTTTCTAAATATAAGACTCGAGGCAGGCATTTGTCGCTCATTCTCTCGATTTTTGTTTACTTATATGTGTTGCCGTTGCCATTGCCACTGCTGACGTGTGCGATCTTTTTGTCGTGGTTGTGCGCTCGGATGTACTCTTTACCGAGATACCGATGGCATTCATGCATAAGCAATATGCCATAGCATACTTGTGATGAAGCCAAAAATGCTTTCATAACGGATGATATACACTATCGCGCACTCATGTTGACTGTCTGTCAAAATGAAAATGATACAAATACCCGAATACTCTACGTCGAACACACCGGTTATTAAACAAATTATGATGATAGCGCACAGATGATGAATATGATAAGCAGTCCGCAGTAAGCGGTAAACGCACAATGCCATTTGATTTTCATGCAACTTCTTTTTCTGTACGTCTCTCTCTCTCTCCTACTCACCCTTTTTTCCTCGGTTCGATTGTCGACTTTCTGTTGCTATTTTCACATGTTCACGCATCTATTTTATGGTTGTTCAAACGGCGAGTGTCTGTGAGGATGTGCGTTACGATACGGGTATCGAGTGCTTTTTACATCTAATTTTGCCAATGGCATCGTCTCGAACTCGAACATTGGTAAACATTATCAACTGTTCAACTGTGGCTTATTACAGTAGCTAATTAGATATTTTCTTGGTTTGATTACGATATGTTTCGTTCAACATAGACATAGTCGCAATAATTCCGAACTTGTACAAATGGAAGAAGGCCACAGTATTCTACAGTTTGGTTGGCCATTACGGATTAGGTAATTGATATTGATTAAATACTTTTTCTCTCTTTCAATTCGCATCACATTACGAGAATTACTCGGTGCTCGTACACTCGATTACAGCATGAGCCTCTGTAGCCTTGCGTGCATGGAACTCACCTCATTTACAGTAATTACACACACTTTAGATCACAAAATTTTTCCCCACGAAGTGATGTTAAAGGCACTCGTAATGCCAATCGAAATAAGTGCAATGACCAGACCAGCAAGAGGTCGATCAATTAAAAGCCGTAAGCGGAATATGATACAGAATGAATTGTATTGAATTGAATTCCGTGCAAAACTCAATACTTGTCATATTATGCCAATTCACAGATGCCACTCTGAACTTCCAACAAGGATTAACTTTCTATTGAACTGGGTACCGGTATAAAAGTGGTTGACAGAAGCAATTCAAATACGAAAAGTTACCAACCAGAATCGAGTACATGGGCAAAGGAAAACTGAGTAAAAAAAACGGATGAATGTGTTACATTGAACAAATTGCACCAGGAGATCGGCTATTAGCTTGGATATTGTCCACGAACAAAAGCCACACGTCAAACTTTCCGGGGCATAATAATAAAACTGTGTACCAGACTATTGAATCGGAACACTCTTGCACGCAAACAAGAAAATTTAAATAAACATGGCTCAACAAACTCCATCTGCACTAGCAAACAATAAACTACGGAAGTGAAGATCATCAGCATGGTCTTTTAGTATAATAACGTTTGATATTGGATGCAACCGAAGCTAGCATTTACTCTATTTTCTGTGCTCTTCTCTGACTCCCTTCAACGGTATTATATCCTTATGTACACGTAAGAGCACGATTTTTTTTCTCAACAAATAAACTTGTCTCTCTCTTTCTCTCACTCGGTACTTGAGCAACTAAAATACGGTTGTTTGATAGAAAATGCACACGGTAATGACAAAACGACTCTCATAAATTTCGTTTCTTTTGCATCCCAAACTCATCTCGAGGACTTCCTCATACTATTGCTTCTTTTCGCCCCATTCACAACACATTTTTTTTTCGGTATAATATTCTCTTGACTAGCTCGTTAAAGAGTTTTGTTTGCAAGAATTCGTTCGGGCACCTGTTCACTATAGGCGAGTAATTATGTTGGCGGATTAATAGTGCTTTTGACTAATCTTCATCGAGGAGTGTACAACAAGCGAACAAGCGAATGAACGAACGAACACTTACCACACCATTGGTATCGTATAATGTCTAGTAAACAAGTGCATTATGAGCAAATATTCGCATTTACACTTTTCACCAGATGCGACAGCGGCGCATCCTTTAATAAGATCTCTTTCAACAACATGCCACTCATATTAGCCATTCATCGTGTACACAATTTCGTTTCATACATCAAATGGTATATATTTTTTATCATATGTTTTCTTCTGCATTCACACATCCATCCAGCTGAGTTCACATTCAATGTATGGGAAAGAAGAATACATGAATGATGCTGGTGCTGTCATAGCATCAATGCCATCCAAATTAATTCTTTAGTCAGGCACAACATAAAATGGCAGATATAATTTGAATTAGTGAACCAATTAAAATTAGTGAATGACATGAGTTTCATTTTCAAAAGCATGAAAGCACATCCATTTTTTTTCTGTGATGAAGATGCTTTGGTTACAGAATTTGTAAACACACAGAACGTCAGCCATTAAAATAAAAAGACACCGACTTATATAATCGCGATGTAATTCATTCGCTTGGGCTGGAGCATGGGCTTTGGCTTTGGCAAATGCCTTTCGCTTCCTACACTCATTCTGTCTGTTTTCCCCGTTCAAAACAAATATTTGTTAATAAACAAGCCGAAGTAAAATGCGAATAAAACATTCTGATTTTTATGTAAAGAATGTTGACTTGCAACTCGAGATAGGGCTTGAGTTTTAGTTCGGGATACAATTTTTAATCCGCTTTTCTCTGAACTGTATTTACTTGACAAGAAAAGAGAAAGACAAAAAAATCCCGCCGATCCGAATGAGTTATATATGCGTGAAAAAGTTAGAAAAAAAAACTTTTTATTTATTTTCTTATTGTGGGGGTTGCCAGTGCACATCGAAACCAGCAAAGAAACGTGAGTGCATTTTCGTGCACTTTACCTCGTTTAAGTAGATTTTATGTTGATGCTCAAGATACTTTTTACCCTAATAAGATAACAAAACAACTGTAACATAAAACAAAATTTGCTTTCGTCTTCATTACAATGACATTAGAACTTTTGAATATGGAAGCATAACTTTATCAATTCCATGCATACTGCTCCAGTGTTGAGGCAAAAAGTTGTCTCATGATACCGAATTATATAGTTGCGATCGGTGTACGAATCAACGAATCGAAATAGAAAACTTATTCACTGATATGGTTTTGCGCGCAAACACACCCAAACATATACAAACATACACCAGTTGTGTAATAACAACACACCGAAAAAAAAGAAGACGATGGTTTGGAATGTGAAAAGTCCCATGGTAATCATAACCTGAGCACAGCAATGGCACACAACTTGCCACATTGCACACTGAAATGTACGAACATTAGTTCGCAACACTGAACTCGATAATTTTGATTTTATTATAATTGTTTGTGTCTTGATCACATTATTTCTTATTTAGACCATGGATTTAAGTGAATTTCTATGCTTGTTGACTGCACTACGCGTTGCTCGCAACGGGTTTTTCTTCGCTGTATCTCTTCATTTTTCTTCGTTTTCAATTGATGATTGTAAAGTGTGTGCGGGGAGAGTCTAATTTTTTTTTCTCTCTCTCTTTTTTTTGGTTCGGCCAATTTGAGTTAAAGAATAAATGTTTATTTTGTTCTGTTTGCGCAAGAAGCTCGTTGGGAAAAATTACATTCAAAGCCAAATAGTATAAAACGGAAGACAAAACGAAGCGAAAAGAAAAACCAGAGCGGACCTGGCATTTCCAATGCACAAGATGAATGGAAAATATGTACATAATCACTAGCGGAATAATCGCACATAATTTGTCCTTTATTTCGCTAGGGTAAAATTGCCAACTGAATGAATCTCGCACCAAATGATGCAACTGGCTAAAGTTCCATTTAAAAACCCGGTCGGAGATTAGCTTCAATGCGACCGCAACATTTGTTTCAAAGACCAAGAAATACACAGAGTGGAAAAAAAACACACCCGAAACAAGAATTGAGTCGGTTTCTTAATTTGACTTCTTTTGTGCCAACCGCTGCACAACACTTCGGATTGATGAACTTGGGTCCAAATGAGACCTAAATATATTTTCATTGTAGATTTAAATGTTAAATCGAATTGGCTTCGTGTAATAGAATAAAATAGTCAAAAAATGAATATACTGAAAAATGGAAAGTCCTTAAGCAATTTCTCTTTTATGTTTGTTTCATTTGCACACTCCATCAATGACTTAATCATAGAGTCAACGGAAATGGTGTTGGTTTGCTTTTTTCAAACTATTTACACAAAAAAGACCAAGAAATAAAAAGAAAATTTATAAAATTATCCACTATTTTCTCATTTTTGAAGCAATTGTATGATAGATTGCAGAGACAAGTGGAAACAGTCAAGATGAAAACAAAACCGCCGATTTAAGCAAGTAAAAGTGATGGAAAATATAAAAAAAAAACAACAACAACAACAAAATCGGGGTCCAGTTACGATTTACCAAAACGAAATGGAGGTTAAAAGAAATGTCTGAATTTACATGCATTGGACTATAGCCAACAGAAACAACACCATAATTATAATAAACAATTTCAAATTAGCACATGCGAATCCACAGCCAAAAGAGTGGTCAACAAAAACCAGCGACGTTGATGTTTTTTTCTAAATACTTTTTTTCAACGCTATAAGCGAATGAAATTCAAAGCATTAAAAAAGAAAATCGGAGATACACAAAATGTACACATCTTATTTGAAAGATTACAAGGCCTGCGGCAACTAAAACGTAATTATTTGGACCGCAGAGACGATAATTCTGTTCATTTAGTTTGCGTGTCTCTTATGCGAAAAGTACAAAATAATATGCATCAGGCAGCACTGAACACACACAAAAAAACATCATCATAATTTCTTTTTTTTTCTTCTCAATTCAACTCCATTGTGGACCCGTATACTTGATGCTTTCTGGCAAACAGAGGAGAAACCTGTTTGCGGAATTCAATTTAAAAATGAAGATATACGCAGCAATAATGGCAACCAAAAAGCTAACGAATACGGTACTTAATGTGGTTTAACTGACCCACTCTGTGATTTAAATAACCACGGTTTGTGGATCGTTAAAGTCATTCACCAAATGAGTATGGTTGACTTTGAAACTTGTCCGCAGTCAAGCGTGGGTCAAATGGAAAAAAAAAGAGACAAATACAGAGAAGAAAAAAAACCCACACACAAACACAGTATTATCGAATATCACGTGCGTTTTACTGTGCACGATGCGCTTTCCTCGGTCCAGGTGCTAATCGAGATTCCACACAAACAAAAAAATACCATGATGAAATAATCTAATCATGTAACGGTAATGTTTGCATCGTTACAACGCATGGATTAAATGAAAACAAAACGAAAGACAAAATGATAGGGAACAACAACAAAAAAAACACACACAGCCATAACCTCACCGGATTCGTTCACAATAAGTATGATTTGAGTGATGAAACATTAAATTTAAGTGCACGGTTTCAAAACCATTTGACAGTGTTTCGTACATATAATCAAGAATTCGTATGAAATAATTGATTTATCAGTATGATGTAAGCCGCTGTAACAGTGCTGCTCTTCGGCAGACAGAAAATTAATAGTTGATTGCCTGTTTGTCTGCCTATGGCATCCAACGAACAATGTACCATTACAATTGCGAATACCAATTATCGAATTATCGAATTTGTCAATGTAAAAAATAATTGCACTTTTTGATTGCGAAAATTCACATGTACTCACATGTTGCAATTTACACTTGCATTAAACGAAAACCATAATCGAACCTAAGCATTCGCTTAACCTTTTGGGATTTCCAAAAGAGGAATGTTGTTAATGCATTGTTCGATGTCATGCTATCATTTTGTTCACATCGGAATTGTGAATGCTTGAAATTTCTCTTGTATAACAAGTTAGATAGTAAATGAAACATTTCAGAATTAACACACCAATTCATATTCATTAAATGATACCATTTTGAAAACTTCACTCAGATCTTTCACTCAGTGAACGTAAGAACGAAACGAAATTTAAACCGGTAAAAGAGATAATTTTATGGACGATTGAATGTTCAGCATATTTATGATAATAAGCCGCTAAAACTGGTTTATCATCAGCATCGATACACCTGAAAAGCCGCTAACCCATTCATTTCAAAAAAAAAAAAAAACAAAACAAAAAATGTTCCATGCTCCATAGATACAATCGTTTCTTGTATTTCATCTAACTACTTTAAAATCTCTGCATTTCTATCGATTTAACTAGAATCACCGAGATTCTATTGGGACAAGAGACACACAGATTAGAGAGAAAGAGAGAGAGGGAGAGAAACAAAACTACAACAAATAAACAAACAAGATTATCTTAACGGTAACGGTCGGTTTACCGATTATTTAACTCACGCGGATTTATAGCAATCGAATGCCGTAAAACCTGTCTTTTACGTTAGATCATCAATGTGACATATAAAATAAATGTGTGCAAACTTGATCGAAATAGCAATTGGCTTTCGTTCGTATGTCTCAGCCGTGAATTTGCCGTTGTTCGTATTCGTTTTGCGATGTCATATGTGAGTGTGCGCTCGTGACGCAACCACTTCACCATACTTTTATTTGATCAATTTTTCATTTAAATTCATTAGATTGTAACGAACCATATAAGTAATATTAACTTGACCATTAATAACTTTACGTCAATTTATTTACTGATATGACGATGTTCAGTATCAATTTCATAGCGGCATCGATGGAGCGGTAATTCGTAAATTTGTTCATTCGATGAGGAGAGTGTCGACTGTCGACATTCAGTAAGTTTGTTTATGACAGTTATAACTTTTGAGTGCGTGTGTGAAAGAAAACTCATGTTTCAGAGATTTATTCAATCTAAAGTAACCCAACAATTGGAAATATAATTTGATTAGTCGAAAATCAAGCACATCTGGATGCTTCAATTAAATTAAATTACGTGAATCTAGATCTGAGCCTATTCATTATAGTGGTAGTGTAATGAAGTGTTCAACTCGAAATCAAAAATTTGGTTCGAATCGAATGATAGAAATGCTAGAAATAATGATAAAATCATTGTAAATCGATTAACACCGATTGTGCTGATTGGTTGCACTGATTCGAATTTGAGTGCAATAGTTTTCGAGCAAATTCTCTATTCCAAGGTTTCTCTCTCTCTCTCTCTCTCTCTCTCTCACTCAAACACACACACTCTCATTTCGCTGAATTGATTTCAGTGGCTTAAACAAATACCAATTCTATCCGACCGATTATTTGACACAATAAATTGAAGGCCCCATTGTCATCCCTACCAGATATTCGGTGTCGTGCATCAAACAATGCGACTACCAGTTTGAATACCAAAACATTCAACTATTTTCACTGACATACCATTATTGTCGATGCAATTATATTGGCGTTTCGGGCTAGAAATCCATTTACTTTCAGCATATTTGCACTTCAGATGAAATCGAGGATTTAATTCAATACATTGCGCATTGCTGCGCCGCACACACCAGACATTGTGTGTGCGAAAAGAAAAGAAACCGGAAATGCGTACGCTTTCCGATTGTGCCAATAAAATAGCCGAATATGATTTCTATTTGGTTTGCAAGTGTGTTCAGTGTGTTCAGTCGGTGCATAGTTGGAATTGGTATGAATTTTGGTTTCTCTCGATGCAAATGCATAATAATTTCGAGTACGAATGTGAAATTGCAATGGTACAACGGAAAGCCAATCGGCACCCGTAAATGTACAATATATTTAGAGAATCATACCAATCTAGGTTCGACCACAAATGATTCAAATGATTCAATCGACACAAAACCACCGTAGACAATCACATTTATGTTCACAGAATGTTTTTGTTTTCGATTCACATGCACATGTGCGTGTGTGTGTGTCGGGTGTTTTTTTTTGCTCGTTCAAAAATTAAATTTCGCTCTGATTTTCATTGAACACAAATGCATAGCGTTCCGGGGCTAGCCATATTGTATCGCATTGTGTTTGCGTGAATGTGTTCAAATTTGGAAACTAATTTACAATTTAAATGTTTACAAAATGTTGGTTGTGTCCAATGTCCATTTCGTTCATTGAAACGGCACATTTTCCATGGTGAAATGGCCATAAACATTCCATTTTGGTTGGCATACGTATTCGTTGACCGGGATGCAATTGTATGTGTGAATACAATATGTTGTGGCTTGTTATGCGTGTAAAATGAGTTCTAAATTCAATGTACATTTTTCAGAGACATTCAATGTGTGTGGCAACTAGAATGAAATTTCAAATGATTTGTCGCAATAATTATAATATTGATTTTATCGCTTAAACTCATCGGAAATAAATTTCTGGCCAAATGGGCAACAATTTTTCCTCGAGCAACAATGACACCCAAAAAACCACAACAAAACAAAGATGAGTCTTTCGATGTTTACAATTTTTCTGATGATTTATGCGAAATTTGAACAAATTTACGCATGAAACTATATGATTGGTCACTGTTCAGTCTTGCCAGAGAAAATATGCGTAACAAATATTCAATTTTGAAATGTCATTGAGCAAAATTGGGTTTTTGTTATTCCATAGAATTTGTGCCATTTGAAAATGGATTCGAATCGTACCATAGAAATTGCCAGAAACCAGACAAAATGAATCTAATCGCCGGCGGGTTAGTTACAGTGACAACAAAGTAATGAATCCAAAATTGTATCGTTTTAGTCAAACAAACACATTCGACTATTTCAACTATTTCATTATTGTGAACTTTCCCATAATCGGGGCACACTTAAGTATCACCGAATTAGAGCTGATTTTTCTTCGAATGCTTCATATCATGGATAAGCACTTGATTTTTCAATTTCCGTTTAGCATTTAGCTTCGCTTTTATTTGCTTACATGTATACAATATCGTAGACGTAGACATTTTTGCACGATTCAATGGATGAATGAAGTAAGTGGCAAGTGGCGGAGCATTGACGAAAGCAACACCAACAACAGCCAAAGCGCGTTCAAGAATCGAAGAAAAATGTGCTGCTTAAAAGAACGCAATATAGAGTTAAGCCATAATGTCATACACTTTCAATGGCAACGGGCAAAACATTAAGTACTCTTAATAGCCAACATTGAATAGAATTGATTTGAATGGAAACGTACACATAAAATCAGAGCATGTGAAGAGGAGAGTGAAGAGATTTTAGAGATTTCAAATCATACAGCGTGCACCAAATATTTCCGGTCTATCACCTTTATAGAGTTCACCGCTCAAAAATGTGATAACACACACACACACAGCACGAGCCCCAAAGAAGAATGGTACATCGAAAAATGCGAAAAGTTCTTCTCTTTATTGAAATGATTGCAGACGCTCGAAACGAATCGAAATGAATGAAAAATCCAAATACAAGACATTTCAAGCAGCCGCACATAATAATGGTTGCTCGTCGGAATGCCAGCGAGAATCGATAGAATCAAGTGGCTGAGACTTGCTCACGCTCTCATTCACTTTGGTTAGCGAATGTGAAAAGTTAAAATTGATATTTCAACTCGGAAATATTGCACTTTATTGGCTAAATATTGATTCAATCATAAAAAGGTCATGTAACACCTCGGGACAACAACAACAACAACAGCGCACACACAATCTCTTGTTCGGTCTTTCCATGAGCTCATTTCATCGACTGTCGCTGTTTCCAGAATTGATTTCCATTTTCACGTAAATTGTATACAATAAACAGTGTTTAGCAGCTATTAGTTTGTGATTTTTAAATTGTTATTAAATTTTATGTCCACATGTTTTTTAACGCGTTTTTTTTTGGGTCGACATTTTACTTTTGTCGACTGGCATTTGTGTGCGCGACGCGCTCCATTTTCAATTTTCACATCTGTAGTAAGATAAAGTTTAAATCACTTGTGCCAACGGTTCAAGTCGGATGTTTCGAATCGGAACCGAAAAAAGACGCGCGCGCGCACAACAAAAAACCATTTAAAATTATCACCGCATCAAAATCATTCAAACGGCAACAATTGCACGTAACAAACGAGAGAATGTATATCGAGTAAAATAATTATATTGAATTCAGAGAAGTGTATCGGCTGTGGCTGTGGTGTGCAAATGCAAACACATAAAATTCAGTATTGTAGCATTTAATGGCGTCACCCTCATAATTCAGCCGGTGCAGAGTTATTGTTTGCAGGTGATTTTAGTACGACGGCGGCGGTAGCAAATGGTGACAATAGTGGCAAATGACTGTGGCGGGCGAAAGTTCAATGTGTGTGTCTGTGTATGTGTGTGTGTGCATGAGTTTATGAGAGTATTCGATATCAATAAATGAAATCATGTTGGCACCTTCATTCCGCTTCCGTTGTTACGCGTTTGCATTTTTATTAGACAACTTTTTGACAAAAAACCAAGCATCAAAAATATTCCGTTTCACATTTAATTACTTATTTTAATTGGTTTTGTTTGTCGATTTTAGTTTCGTTGTTATACCGTTAATAATATAAAATGTTGCTGTGAAAATGTGCTGTTTATTGAGGTTTTAATATGTTGCATATGGCGTTTAAATGTAAATAAAATTATCAACACACATTTGTTTACGGAGCCATCAAATTTTCGACAATTATTTGGACACAGTTTGATGTAAATATATTATTTTAACACGGTCAATGTTTACAAAATGGCTGATTTTTCCCAATCAATCAAACGCATTAACGGCATCCATTCAACATATTCAGGATACATATTCAAATTGCAATTATCAGCTGATAATGTAAAAAAAATGTTTTGAGACTGGGGCATTGGCTGTGAATGTACAAACATTGTTTAATGCACAACAGATGCTTAATATTCCATGTTGTGTGTAAGTTTTTTGGTGTATTGCTTTTGGCATGTTGTATGGAGAACCACTCGAGATATCGATTAGCCTTGGGGCCGTTCAGAGAAACAAACAAGCTCAACAACGAAACCTTGCCCACAAAACTGGTGAATCTGTGAACATCTTCCCCGAAACACGATATGAAAATGATGTCGTTGTTCATCGTTCACCGGATCGTGCTATTGCTGTTGTTGCTGCTGTTGTTATGGTGGTGATGGTGGCAGTGGATATGCCACAGCTTACAGTTCAACAAGCAAATCTAATATATACGATGTTTTGTGATGTTGTCGTCAAACTGAACGGGTGACATGTGTTTTATTTAATTTTTGCTTTCCGTTACATTCGAATGAGCATCAACAGGAAAATGGTGTAGTACGCGCATCATATCATATGCCAATTTCGTACTAAACAAGCGTAATCAAAGTCAGATTCCAAATTCGTTTCGCCAGCACCACAGCTAGCATTTTCCAAATTTCGACGTTGACTTTTCATGAAGAATGCTGAACTGTGCTATGCATTCGAAGATTGGAATCTGGTTCTAATTTCGTACATAGTACACAAAATTCGTTCGTTCGTTCGCTCGCTCGCTCGCTCCTTTTCTCTCTTTTTCTCATATCGAATGTATATTGTATATTGTACAACTATAAGGGGAAGAAATGACCTTTAATCTTTCGAACGTTCCGAAACGCACTCATGGAAAAGTGGCAGCTCCTTTCTTGAGAAAATAATTCGCTTAACTTTAACTTCGAAGTGTTTCGAATGACTGAGAGTCGACTGAACGTGCAAATTGAATTGGATCGAGTAAAAAACTTTTCAAATAATATGTGCATTTCAGCACATACAACACACACAGATAGAGAGAGAGAAAGAGAGAGAGCAAGAGAGAGAGAGAGAGAGAGAGAGCGTTTAAGCGAGAAAGGAAGCTGGCGGAGGAAAAAAATGTTAGCAAAGGCTACACAAGAATGTTGATGCTCCCAAAGATAGAGACCAACAAATTCTCATGCAAACACAATATTAACATCGTAAATTTTGTGATACTTCAAACTGACTTCGCTCACATATGGTTTTTAATCTTCGTCCTTAAAAAGATCTCATTGCATTTTACGTCCGGATGGAAACAAACAAATGATGGAACAAGAAGAATGATTTCGTGTGTGATTTCTCTCTTCCTCACTCTCTTCACTTCTATTATGAGCATTGCTCGCTCACTCTCGGAATGTTTGATAACGTCTCTGCACTTCATGCGAGAACCACTCTCCATACATTAACATCGCATTATCGTTGCACAACTGCTACCGCTCTTTATTTGCATTCAACCCTCTCAATTCGACTTGCCATTTTTTTCTTTTGCACATAAAGGCTATTTATTTTCAAACTGAAAGCAATGAAATTAGCTGTCACGTATAGATCGCGTCTCCCGAAGCGAGTTTGCAATTCGTTTAAAAATTTAAAGGTTTAAACAGAAAATTGGATTTTTCGCTTTAAAAAAAAGTTGTTATGGTCGAAATTTTGAGCCGGGCCATTTTCACGCTACATCCACTTGTTCCGTTCATTAATTTAATAGCTGGGTGAGCAATATTCGGTGTGAAATTCTGTCACATGAAAATATTAATTAATATTTTGCTACAGAATAATGATCTGATTGATCACTGCAATCGATTTTAATATCGCCTTAAAATGTTAAAATAACAACGATTTTGTTGTTGTTGTTCTTGTTGTTGAAAAAAATGTATTTATTTTTTCGGTCCAATGCCAATCGAGAGGAATCAACAAAAAGTAATAAAATGAATAAAAAAGTATCACGCTCTTTTTCCCAACAACATGAGCAAAAATCGTGTCAGTAAAAAATGACAACGGAAAAAAAATATCCGAAAGAATATTACCATGTTCTGTGTGCTTATGTACGATGCACGTTGTGGTGACGTATTGCCGCTTCATTGCTTTTAAATCAACACAGAGTGCGTGTGATCATGCCTAAAGGCGTGTTACCACCAAAACGAATATTAATTGGAATTTAATTTAATTTAATCTTCATTTCATTTTACTTCGAGTTCATTGGCTCGATGCGCTCAATCTGGTTCAAAGCCCATAAAAAATGTGGGCGATGATGGCAAAATCAATGTCGATGCTGAAAAATTGGAAAATTATTTTCTAAATTTACTCTCACTTTCGATTGAGACACGGTTTTTCTTTTTTACTCTATTGCTCAATCGTATAATCAGCGAATTAGCCAATCGAGACGAGTCAACGTTTACATTGCCTTATTTACCATGCGAAAGAAGAAAGAACAGAAGAAATGACTGTACAGCTTGTGCAAGGGATAAATTGTGCACGGTAACAGCTTCCATGCTACTTGTTCGATTGCTTTTCATTCGATTGCAACTTTTATCCGTCTACTGATTCGTGTGTGTGGTTGTCATCAGAAAAAGCTTTAAACAGATAAAATCAAACTCATGGATGAATATTTATTTAGTGAGCAAACCAAAAAGCTGATTCGATTTCTGTCTATATTTTTTTCCTGAATCAAAGCTAATCTATGATTTGAGCAAATGTGGCGTTTGCCAATAAAGCCGCTTTTGTGGCAATCTAGGACTTCGAGAAGGAATTATAAAAGCTTCATTTAGTCGTTTTATCTCTACTTTCATACACACACACACACACTTGAGTTATATGTGTGTGTGAGAAGAAGGCAGAGGAAGAAGAAGAGGATGAGAGTTCAGTTTAAAGCGACGCTAACGTATACATATCCATCCATCCATACATCCATCCATCAATCAGATAAGACGATGAGCAAAAATGAATCAATGCCTTTTCTGTGCAATTGAAAACATCTTAATCTTAATTCAAGATGAAGTGATTCATGTGACGACTTGAAACCAACGAACAAAATGCTGGTTGAATTGGAAACCAAAGAAATCCTGGCATTCGAATCGAAACGTCATTTTCTATGCACATTTAATTTCATTTCGGCAAATCGAATCGAATGGTAGCCGAGTATTTATGCATGAATTGCAACCGTAGATGGTTTTTGCATGATGCAATTGAAAAATTGTTTTCTCCGTGCATTCTTAACTAAATTGCTGTGTATTTCCTACTGACACCATTTTTCGAACTTTGTCCTTATCTTATGTGTGCGCTCTTCACATTTGTACCCAATTCAATTTCGTGGCTTGTTTATCTGCCGTGCACTCATGTTCAGCGCTTCATCTTTCGCTTCTCTTTTTTACGTGCCTGTTTCCGAAGCCACTTCGAAAATGTCAGTAAATTATTTCCGTTTTTCGGAAAATTGCCATCGGTAATATGGCTTTTGACGTAATCGGTTTGAAATTTATGTTTTCCTGTCGGTAATAAATTTTACTTCCGCCAAAACGCATTTCATTTCATATCGTTCTTTCTCTTTTTTCCTCTCTCGTTTCTGCCTGTGTATAATGTGTTGCGCTTGTGAACTTTATGCTATTGGCTGTTTGCAAATATTCCAACAGCCGCTTTTTGCATCCATTTTCATTCGCCTTTCGGTTTACTTATTACATCGGTGTCATGGCATCTATGACACGGCTGCGACATTTGCAAACACAAACACACACACACACACATACACACGAAAAAACTAACCACCGGAATGAAATGGTGGCAAAACAGAAAACTAATGTTAATGAGACATTTCTTTGAGCGACGAATTTTCAAAAATCCGACGTTAGTCTCAATTGGTAGTTCACAAGTTGTTAAAAGTTACGGGTGACAATTTTCCCATTTTCATGCAAATGCAATATCGATCTGCTTGCCAGCCACGACACTGTTCGTAATCATTGTTCCAACTGTCGTGCACTTGAGATTAAGGGGCAAACGCACACACACAAACACATACACATGCCAGCCAGCAAGCCAACCAACCAGCAACATGTCAAACATTGAAATATTTATCGTTAACCGCACATATGTATTCACTTGACTTCGATCGAACATATTCTGCGCAGCAATTACTTGGTTTAATGAGACGAATACGGTGAAACGACACCGAAGCCCATTTTCATCATGTCTAATTGTACTTGACTCAGTTTGTGCATCTATAATATATTATCCAGAGCATTCAATGCTGTATGTTCAATGCTTCATCACAACAGTCAAAGTTTTGCCAGCCACAGCCACAAGGAGTTAAGTTTTCACGTGTTCACAGCATGGGTGCGAAAATCTACACGTGACTTTCCACACAGAATTTCAAATAAAGTGTGAGAGAGAAAAAAAAACCATCACGGAACTCGCATAAAAAGTTTGATTGAAAAATACAAAATCTGTGTCTTTGGTGTGCAAATGGCTTTATCAAATGGCAAGACTATCACTGTTTAACCGGCAAACAAATATTTTCTCATTAAAAGATCAGTAAATGTTTGCCCATTTTCATCGCTTGAAATGTGCTCTGTCAATAAAAGCAAACGCAATTCAATGCGATTCAGGTGGATATGGCATTCCTTCGTATATAATTCAATTCATGAACTTGCCGTTACTAATAACAAAAACTATTCCATTGTCAACATCGCGATGGTTGGAATTTTATGAATTTCTTGCGATTTATGGAGAAGCCGTGCGACTTTTTCATCCGCGTTTTAAGCAATGAACCGGGTTTTTTCTGCCATTTTTTTTTGTGTGCGCGTTGGGATTTTTGCAATGGGAATTTTTCATTTTTCCAACACGCTGTTACGACTGAATTAATAGATTTGGTAATTTATCGTAAGTTTTGGCGCCCAATTTTTTGTCCGTCTTCATATTCAGAGCATACACCGAACATCAATTTCGGATTTACACCACAGTCTACCATAAATTTTTATCTATTCGCCTGAAAAGTTGTGTGTGTGCTTTGAAAAGCGAACAGTTCGATTATTGTGGGTTTCTTTTTTCGATGCTGCTTCTGGCATAAATCAGATCCGTACGAAGCACCACGTCTATTTGCATCCTCACATTGCTGTGTAGTGATGTTTCTTTTTTTTTTGGAGCATTCTCATGCAGAATTTATTTTGGCGTTTTTTTTCATGCAGTGAAATAAAATTGGAATTCACAGAAAAACTACTTTAGCTAGCTTGTTTAGTGCCATGCTCCATGTACATAATGTTCGCTTTCTAGGGTAAACAAAGTGCGTTCGTCACATTTACTGTTGAAATTCCCACGATTGACGATGTCGATAAGAAAACGCAACAGCTCTATAGATTTATTTCTCACTATAAACGTACAATACAGCTGCTGTTGCTACGATTACAAGTGTTTTTCTTACATTAATTTAACGCAAATAAATTTGTAATTTAAATGTAACAATAAATTGAAGCTGGCCCTTCATAATGGAGAATTTTATATGCTATTTACGCCGAAATTCATTTCATTTTTTGAAAACTGAAATCATTGAATTAACTAACTGAATCATTTATCTGGCGCGTGTTTTTTTGTTGTTGGGGTAAACTTTGCAAATGTTAGCTATTGCGAACAGCAATACCACAAAACATTCCAATAGTTTCGAACAGTAAATGAAACTCCATTTGGTTAAATTACATGCAAAGTGAAATGTATTGTACTTTTGGTATGAATTTGGCTTGGTTCTCTGCTGTTTTCTTTCGTTTTTCCATTTTTTTTTCATATTTTTTTCGTACTGTGCTATTGCTGTGTACACTGTACACTGTACTAGCTTTACCGTTTTATGGCTTAATGTAAGCTGCTTTGGTTAGCATTACTTTTGCTTGAGATCTTCGTAGCTCTAATTTTAACATTGTCGAAAGCAAATCGCGTATACAATTCAACTGAACGAATACACACCAGTTGTGGAATTTGTATTATTGAGATATTTGTTCAATAAATGCGGTCGATTCGTTCGTTCGTTTACATTTTTTTTCCATTCCACACAACAAAAGCACTTCACTTGCTGCATCCATCATGGGTAAATGAGCATAATCGTAAAATTTATTGTTTGTCTTATGACAAAAGAGAATAAAAAAAATTAATTACATTTTAACGAACAAAAATATGACTCAATTATACAATATTACTACATTTGACTTTTCAAATTGTACTACGTGTGTTGTACAGTATTCAATTCCGCGGGGAACCAAGCATTACAAAAAAAAAAATATTCATCGAAAATTGAATAAACTGTCACTTTCGCGCTATTTTTCAATTTCAAATACGGGGCTTTACGAAGAAATGTTGGCAACTTCGAAAGAAGTGAAACCGGCTGATCAATTGAAATAAAAATGTACACTTTATGAGAACAACATTAAACTGTGTACTGTACAGTACAGTCTGCACTAATACACATACATTTCACATTTTCTTTTTTGTTTTGTTTGTTTTTATTATGTTCGCCATCGCGCTGTCGTGGCAGGGAAATCAAGTGAAATAAATATTCCAAAACAATGCCATTAGAGCGATGGCCAAACGAAAATATTACAAAATATGACATATAAATCAACTTACGCTGTCTACTTATTTTCAATGAAGCAACAGCATAGAATGCAGAATTTCCATGTTTGTCTTTCTCTCTCTCGCGCGCACACACACAAAAACACACACACATACCCATATGAGAAGTCTGGCGTGCGCCTTCGCTCATTTACTTGCTTACCAATCCCCTCGCCACCATCAGCACACATACACACAGATGCTTTCGTCATAAATTTTGCACACGGAAATGTGCAACAACACAAAGATACACTTATTGCTTTGGTAGCACAAGAAAAACGACAAAAGTAGCTTAAAAGAACATGCGACCGACACCAGCAACAAGTGCACAGGCAACATAAGATGCAAATTTGTTGCTTTCCCACTGTCATCATACGTACAATGATTGTGTCGCACACTCGACAAAGCAGCACAACTATTTAAATATGAACGAATGAGAAAGACCCTAAATAGTTACAGCAGCTTGTGCAAATGAGCTCACATCGATGTACTCTCGCTTCGATCACACGATGTTCCAAATGAAAATGCAATCGCCACTCTATCCTCAATGCATTTCGGTATAGCGAAAAGCGACTGTGTGTGTGTCACACTCTTTCAGTGTGTTGGCTGTGGCTTGCTGAATGGAATCGACACATCGAAAATACATATTACGTTCTATTATATGAATAATAAATCAGATCGTTGACATAACCATAATTTATTATTGATTTTCATCAAGTTTTCCGTTCGAAATGAATTGCATACAGGATGTGGAGCACCCGATGAGAGCCACCAAACGAAACTAAACCGAATCAACCGAATAGTACGAGAGAGAGTGCGAGAGAGAGAGAGAGAGAGAGAGAGAGAAAACACAAAATGAATGTTTTTTTCCGATTGTTATGAAATTGAATGGCCAAATCGATTTCATTTATGTGACATCGAATGAACATATTTGATGAAAAAACAAGACACATGATTGAAATAAGATCGAAATAAAAACGAAACATGTGAATGATTGGGCCAAGCTGTGCAGAACGCAGAGATTGACGTGCATTGAGTGAGGCCGCATGAATGGTAGCATTGAGAAATGGCGATGGCTCGATTTATGATGAACCATTTTTTTGTTGTTGGTGCACAATGACGCCCCCCCATTTGAAAATGGCATGACTTTAATTTATAGTTAAGCTATTTGTTATACCAATTTAATTCAAAAATCGGGCGTTATCGATCACAAACAAACATTTGGTGGCTGAATGGCGCGTGCGGTCGCGATTCACTATTCAAACCATTCAACCAACTGAATTTCGATAAATTACCATAAATTGATGTTTGAAATTGATTCCCAGCACATGCACAATAACGTTACCTTATTCATGCGGAAAATAACCTAAATCATTCATATTTATTGCGACGCGCTACTGGGCGGTGTTCAGAAAGGCAAGAGTTTAATGGTTAGTGGATAAAATAAAGAAGCAGCAGCAGCAATAACAACATTTTGAACGAAAAATGATTGCTTTATCAGAAAACAACATGTTTTTTGTAAACGCCAAATTTCTTTTATCAATTACGCACATCTTCTTCGCTGTTCGTGTTTTAAACACGCAAACAATGATTTTGATGGTTGAAAAAACGGTGCAATGGTAAAAATCTATGTACGTCACATGCAATTTTATCTTCATTTCACCATGGGATCGGCATCACATTTCAATTGACCTTCATTAATCTAAAATTTTCATTATGTTGGAATTTTAATTACTGTTTCCATCCAAAAATAAACCGACTCGATATTAATTAATGTTAACCGCAACAACAACAAAAAAACCGTCACGAAAATTATCCGTTTCAAAACGATGTTCAGTTATTAAATGTGTTTATTTGTGTTTAATGAATATTGGGCGGTCTAATGTAAAAAAAAATGGCATCCAATACCAAACACCCCATCCGTTTATTTTACGGTTTCGGTGCAAACACAGCCATTAATAGCACAACCGATTCCCATGTATAGTAAACATTCTTCTAAGAAACGACAGGAGATTCATTTGACTTCTACGTCAGCTATATGGTAATATACGTCTTAAACACGCAACTTTCTATCATCAAAAAATATATCTTCGCAATAGAAAATGTTATATGAAACGATGTTGACGGCATGCTGCCATCGACTTTGTGGTTTAGATGGTACTTTTCAGCTTCTTCCGTTGTGGTTGAATTTGGCCTGGCACAAAAGTTTATTCCGAAACGAAAAACGGGCTCAAATTATTGATGTTGTATTCTGCTCATGCAAAATGATGAAGTCACTGCCCCGAAATGAAATAACAAAGTTTAAGTCACTTTTTGCCCCTCTCCCCCCTTTTCAAGAAAATAAAAAACCCCAAATACACACTACAAACACGAATATTTATACTTGATTTCCCTGAATGCGAAATCGAATGTCAAAATATCGTAATTTTTTGCCAGTCCATTTAAGTTGATGATAATTAGATTCAACGTTGGATACGATAACTTTTATGGTTTCAATAGCCCGATTAAAGCACTTATTAAAATATAATAAAATCAAAAGTTTTTCTATTCAATTTGGTGAATTAATTGGGTTAAGTCATTCGATCAACAACAGCTTCATAAGCATTACATTCAGTAGAAATTGATATCGTCAAACTTTTTTGTTGTTCATTCAGTTTCCAAGTATCTCGGGGGAAGAAAAGTGTAGAAATTCTGACTCATATCATGAGTGTTTGGTTGAATGCCATCGCCCATTTCCCGAACTAGATCTTTTTGATGCGATAAAATTCATGTCCATGTCATAAACAAGCTACTTCAATTCAGCTTTCCGATTAAATTTACTCAACTCTACTCTACTCTGGCTCTATGAAGATTGAATGAAGAGAGAAAAATAAAAGGGAATTACAATTGAATCAGTGGGTTTGTGTGTGTATAGTTTGCCGCGCCTAATTGTTATTTAAAAGTTCTCGGTACATCAAGGCGCAGTAAAAATACACAGAAAATTATGATGTCCATTCTTTTCAATTCACTTGAGCCGATGAATAATGAAAAGCACTCTAAATGAAAATAATCATAAATTTTTCAATACAATATAAAATATACCAAGATAAGCGGCCGAAGAAGTGGTGTAGTGGAAATGGAATGCATTCTCGAATTGCATGCCTTTTATATATATATTTTTTTTTTTGAAGAAAAATGAGCCAAAGAATTATGGTTGATTGCTTTCTTATTGGCCTATGAGGCTCGGTTCTACCGCTTCTCGTTACTCTTTGTTATTGTTGTTGCTGTTGTCGGTGCTTGGCAATTTTATTTATTACAGATGTGGATGTAGAAAGCAACAAACACGAAATGCACGTGCAATTTCATCCCGTGATTCAACAGAGTACTCGTGGCCTCTGTACTCCCTTTCTCTCTTCTTATCGTTCCACAATTTCATATTTTGCTATTTTATTTCAACTTTCTTTTCCAAACTAAATTTTCATTGAATGGGCTACTTTTCGCCATGTGCATGTGTATGTGTGTGTGTGAGTCTGCTGTGCTCCAGTCCATACAGTATACGGCTATGGTTCATATTTGAGACGGTTATTGTATGCTAAAGCCAAAACACATGTATATTGTACATTGCATAAAATACCATCCATAACATACATTCGTTGAATATATAGCACTTAATACATATTGCATGGAACTATATTACCAAAATGGTTTTGAAAAACTTCATGAAAGAGCGAATGCGCGTTATTGTGGCCGAACTGAATTGGCGATGAAACGACATGTAGATTGAAAGGTAGAAGAGCGTGCATCTCACTGAACATCATAGAAAAAGTGTAATATTATGTTATAATTCGGTGGCTTCTCTATCGATGGTACACATACATTCGCCTGAAGGAACATTTTGGAATAGAATTTTGACGGTGGTTTGAGTCTATAAATACTGCACAGCGAATATGCAACCTGATTCTATGAAGTAATCGAAAGTTGAATCATACAAGCGCAACAAAAAAAAATGCGAGTAAAAAATGTTTGTTGGAAAAGTATTGTCTGAAATTAAATTGGCTCCATCATGTCCAATAACTATATGCGCTGCATCAAAATTGTTATTTAGTTATTGCATTTTCCACCATATTTTTTGTTTGGACGCACGAGCGCACAAGAATTTTTTTGTTGTTGCAAAATTTCATTGAGGACTAAACTACAAGGCGAATGTAAAAAAAAAATGTGTTTTTGGCGAACAATTTCATTAAGAAACAAGATATATCAGCTGGATGCACGGACATACGCCTGCAGATTGAATGCCATGACGTCAAATTTTTCGACGAAATCACAAGCTCAACTCACTATTTCGCTTGTCGGCATTGAAACATCGGATGTTGAACAAGAGGAGCAAACAAGTTTTGTTGTTTTTTTATTTCTCGCTTACAATTATTACTTGTGCGATGTGCCATCCTCGTACCGAGCACTCGCATTCCACTTTGCATCTACAACCTTGGGCACATTTAATAAAACTGTGTGCGTTTTTTATTCTCACGTTTTTAAAATCAACTCATGCTGCGTTCCGCCTTCAAATTCTCATCTGATGGTAAACGAGATGCATGCAAAGAAATTGACGAAGTTTATTGAATTCGCATGTACGGAACGAATTTCAATTTTCATGGCTTTTAACAGAACCCCAAATTATATTTCATTAAATTCCATTCAGTTTTGGGTCAACTTTTTTTTCTCCCCCGGATGATTCTTGTATGCAGATAATATTTAATTCAACAACCTATTTTCCTGTGGTGAAATAATAATAGCGCATACATTATGAGCCCTTGCATTCGTGTTAGTTACGCTTGTCGGGTGCTGCTTTGAAATCGTTTTTTTATCATGCAGAGAGTGCAATATTGAATTCAGCTTTTGGCAAAACTGCTTTGAATCGCAATAAAATGTAAACTGATCCCAATTGAATGCCACTGAGCTCACCACACAACGAACTAACACTGGCCCAAAAGATCTTTAGTTGCACGAGAACATTTTCGCTCTCTCTCTCTCTCTCTCTCTCTCTCTCTCTCTCTCTCTCTCTCTGTGTGTGTGTGTGTGTGTGTGTGTTTGTGTGCTGAATAAATTCCAACTACCAACAGAATGCGAAGAAGCGCTTCAATGTACTTCGTTTCAAAGTTTGCACGAAATGCAATTTAAGAGCAGGTGATACCTGAAATCATTCAATTCCACACCAAAACTTCCCATCCAGAGTGTTCGTTATTCAATCAGTTGCTAATCACAAAGCTCTCACCTCTCCGATGTTTGGTAGCATCGCATTTCTGCTGTTACACAAACATGCAAATCCTGTTGGAATGCAATTATTCGGTTTGCTTTTCATCTATTTTTGGAATGGACTAAAGTCTAAGTTTTCCATTTGCAAAAGAACTTCGAATTGAATGAGAATAATAAAAACGTTAGCGTAGATTGTATGCAAAAAGAGATTTCAGTAAAATAAATTAATTTTTTTTCCATTCTTTATTTTCGATTCCATTTTCAGATCCATTTAGAGAATATTTTACCCAACGAATCGTTTGAACGACGAATTTCATGTAAGTTAAGGCTAATCCAATCCAATCACTTTATCAATAAACCCACGTACATTTTCACAAAAACCCCAACAACTGAAAATTCCAGCGAAATACACCACCCTCTATCGAAATCAAGAGGAATAGAATCGAAAATTTCTAATGTTTTTTTTTTCGTAGCTACATACGGACTTTTATATGGGGTTCGTATCCAAAATGCGTTCATCATAATGTCAATGGAAAGCAATTCGCATCATTAACCTGAACACCGCTATAGAATTGATGACGGTAGACAAAAGAATATATTATGCTATGGTGTTGTGCGTCAGTGACACAGATGGTGAATGAATATGGTGGAAAAGTTGCGATCGGTGCAACCAAAATCGAACCTAAATAGCGAATATGCGAAAATGTACGTGTGGAAAATAGGCACGAAATTTTCCGCACAAGGTCGATGTAACAACCAACAATAGTGGTTGGGAAAAAAAAGACGCAATCAAAAATATGGCAATAGCCTTCTAACAATGAATGATTGACAAAGCATGATTGTGTGTGACTCCTACGCACCATCAAGTGAACACAGAAACGAGATGTCATGACATGCAATTTGTTTTTTTTTTTACATTTTTAGAAACTTAATTTCAATGTATGACTTATGCAGTGTTACCAATTGTGGGTGATTGAAGGAGCGAATGCCCTTACAAGTAGCGACAGTGCTATGGAGAAGAATGAAAAATGCCTCTTCAAACAGTCCAAAAATAGACAAATGAATTGTAATTTTTTTTTGCAGCACTCAATGTGTAACAAGTATGGTATTGAGTGGTGAAGGGTCACACAACCCAAAAATCAACATCAATATAATATGACGAGACGCTCGGGCAAAAAAAGGTTTTGGACGTGATTTATTTTCAATTTTGTTTACATTTCAATCAATAGCACTTGTGGTGGAGCGGACAGAAGAGCAAGAGAGTCTCATTTAATGCACTCAACATCATCAACATCGATTCCATATCGATCGATAATGATATTGTTTAATTAAAGTTATTCAATATGGTCTGCGATAATTATCTAGTGAAATATAAAACGCATCCACAATCATCTTGACTGTCATGTGTGCTAAGTGAACGATAAAAATCACGGCAAACTATATTATGGTCATTTTATACCAGCCACATAAAGGCGCATCTTTACCGCATTTAGCTAAACAGCAGCAATCATGTTTGTGTGTGTGTGTGTGTGTTTGTGTATTCGCACACGGTGCGGTTGCTTGCCATTTTCTTCTGTTGGGGAGGAGGAGAATTGAAAGAGAGACTCAATCGCACCACAATTTTCCACGCAAACATATGATACGATCCCAAATGGACCTTTATGTCAATAAATAGGAATGGACATTGCCACTTTAGCTTTATCCAACCATTCCGATAAATCACTTACAATCGAGCGAATACGGTGAATAATCAAATTATATTGTCTCATATTTCCAGCACAAACACACACTCACACACACACACACTCACGCATATTTGTGTAATGTGTATCGATAAAATCAGCAAGTTGCTGCCTGTCTGACGTTATTTGCATTTTACAAATTTCATTGCAAAAGTGCGCTTTGTTGTTTTCGCTGCCAATCGCGTATTTGCATTTGTGGTTTTCCACATGATGCTTTCTCTTGTGCATTTTCGAGGAAGATTATTTCTGACCATTGATTAATGGTTTCTGACATCTCGTTTTACCTAACAAATACACCCATTGCATTGCATTGCATTGCGTTGCAATGTCGTACATAATCATTTTCATGCACGAACTAAATCATTTCGCTATTTGTCTCTATTGCAAAATAGCGATGTCGATTGGTGGTGATGCAAAATACATAAAAAGGCACATTTTTCCATGCCAAAGAAAATGAGCTGCGGTTTGAAATTCATTGAAATTGTCATTGCATTAGATGCTTTTATGCGAACATTCCGTTTGCCAATAAATTCCTCTCTGTCAGACCACACAATTGCTCCATCCAATTATTCGATATGGCTTCGAAATATATAAAGACTTAAAAGATATGTAAACGATAAATCGCCAATTGATCGATGAGGATCTGTTGTCGTCGTTTTTGCCATCGTTGTTTTTCTCTCATGCATTTCGAACACTTAGTCAAATTACTTCAGTTTTCCCTTGTAATTATCCAATTTAAATTTAATTAGACGTATTTCTCATAGGCTGTTTAACGTCATTTCAGTGCATTTTATGTCGATGTGAAGTGGACAAGTGTGTTGATCGATGAAATGTTTATGATGCCAACGCATTTGTTTGTGTACGTGTTTGCTTTATATGCTTGTCGCTTGTGGAATGTCAGAATTTTTCCATTTATGTAATCCAGTTTAACAATTACAAACCACATGTGTTAAATTATGCCAAATATTGACATAAAACCCTGTTTGATTGTCAAACCGTATTCCATATATGCAGTCGGAATTCATTTGTCATGAATGCATTTAGACAGCGAACATTTTATCTTAATAATTTTAATTGATGAAACCACAAATCATCAAATTTCACGTTAAATTAATTTCAAAGGGGTGTTGAGCACTATTGACATGACACGGCATTAATTTCTGATGTTTATGTACCGTACACACATGGGTTTACGGTGAATGAAAGTGAGGGAGAGAGAGAGAGACGCACATTCCACTGACAAACAATCGATATACACTGCTGAACTGAATGTCAATTAAATTCACATCGAAAGAGCTGGTAAATAAATCAATCGAATAAATGCTTCCGTTCCGAATAAACATTAAACATATACTAGATCGTTTTGACATAACGAAATTGATTTGATTTGGAACATATAGTATGTATATATGTATATATTTTATACACTATTAAAACATTTGGTCATACATTGATAATCATGTTGATGGGGATCGGTGCCGTTGCCATCATACGAACAGCATTAAATAAACGTCATCGAAAGTCAAACGATTATTGCTGATTCATGGCCAACAATAACAAACCATTGCCTCACTCGTCAATATGACCAATGGGATGTTTTCTTATTTTCCATTAAAATTAATTTGTTTTTTTTTCGCATCTCGTTGAGTGATGTACCCTTCATGAAATCGGAATTTGGTTTGGTTGTTGTTGTTGTTGTCTATTTTTTTTTATTAAAAGCAATACAAACTGTGAAAGACGTGCCAATCAAATGGACAGATTCGATATAATCGAGATAATTTTTTCTCCTTTGTTCAATGGTTTAATTGTTTTGGTTGGAATTTTTAATTTCACTCAATGTGCTTACTTTTTCTGTTCTTAGTCAAAGTCAGCAAAGTTAGGTATTTCATTGCTCTGTTGCAAGCTATTCTTTGTAATCCGATTCACAAGCACATAATTATTTTCTTTTAATTACTACACTTTACGCTTGTTCGAATTCGATACGCATTGGAACTTCTTGGCAACATATTCGCCAATTTACTATCCGCACATGATCAAATGAATAGCGTCAGTTCAACGCCAACTAATCAATCCTACATTTTCTTTTTATATTTATTTTATTTTTTTTAATTTCTTGATTTAATTTCGATATTAATCATTTGAGCAAGTCTCACAACACACACACACACACACATGGCTGCAATGAATAGTTTAGCGTCGGTGAATGCATCACCGTTCTATCCAATTAAATAGTGATGCATTTTGATACGCTTGCTATAGAATGAATTCACATTATATCTGGTGCAAAATCATGGTTATTTGTGTTTGGGCACATGTCTAAATCCAGAATAGTCTTTTTTTCGACCGGAAATAGCTTCCATGAAGATGATATGGTAAAATTCTGTGTGTACCAAATCCAACAACACTGATCTGCTTCGGATAGCAAATGATTGGCAACGAGGCATGCAATAATTGAATTTATTATAAGAATTTCAATGCACTCTGCTATGTGCTGTGTGCAGTATTTGTGTCTGTATATGGACATTTTCATTAAATTTCTTTCGAAATTCAATTATTCACTAAATCCCCAGCACTTGACCGTTATACGGTTATACCGATGCAAACGTATGCCAAAGTAAATTTCAATGCAATTTCATGGAACTAAATATCTCTTCAGCTTTTGGGCAAATGCCGTTGATTTACCCCGCCCAGGAAATTGATTAACTTTAGTTTTGATTGCTGTTTAAGTTCTCAGTCTTCACAACTACTTCGCATTTATTCAAGCACTTGCAAATCTGTTTTTCCTTTTTCACAAAAGTTCATCACAAAAACGCAAATGCAAACTCGACGAAAAAATAAAAAAATAACACACGAAAAGTAGCTTAAGAGCGCTTCGGATCTATGTCGCTCCCGAATAAGTTTCAAAAACCAATTGTTTTCCAATGGATGAATGAAGCCAAATGGAAAACACACAGAATGTCTGGCCCTTCGGTAAATTGGTTCCACAGCGTTACTCTCCAAACGACTATCCATCATATTCTATGTACGAAACGCTTGGAATGAATTCATTTTAGCTTCACCATTTTTGCCACTCTGCAGGATAATTCAAATGGATTTCATGCAGCATCACTTTGGCTTTATTGGTAAATTAAAATTTCAATTAGGCGATTGTATGCATTCATTACGTAAATACTTTGAATCTGTGCACATTCACTCATACACGAAAGAATAAAAAAAAAAACGGAAAAATTATTATTATCTGTCTGATTGCCATCGCTCGACTCATTTCGCCAAACAAAGACTTCAATGAGCGCTAGACACAAAGTTGTGCCTTTGTTTGGCTGTATGAATTCTTTTTATCTTTTACTCTTCAAATACAATAATACAAACACAGTGTTTCTATTCCCATCGTTTCCCGCATTTTAAACCACATCCATAATAAAACCAAATACACACAAAATGTTTTCCGTTTTGTTTAGTCGTCTTCTTTTTCTCATTCATATTCCTGAGATGTCTTTTATGTTTTTGAGTGTATGATTTTTTGTTAGTTTTTTTTTTGTCTTCACTCGTCTGCGTTGGTTTTGGCTCTTTTTACCCTCACTTATTCAGTTTTAATTCGCATAATTGCGATGAAGCACCATGAAAAAAAAACACAGAATTTTTGTTTGCAGTTTTAATTGCTCTATGTCTTGCGTTATTGGATTATGAAACTTGCCATTATGCGGAAAGTATTGGTTGCAAATGTCTGTGGTTGAAATGAACTTTGTAAATAGACAAACAAAAAATGCGTCCACATAGAGAAAGAAATAAAAGCGCCCAACTGTATCACTGAAAGTGATACGATTGTACGGAGAGACAACACAAAATGAAATGCTTTGATGACAAAAAATCATATTTTTCGATGGCTTTAGACACGACTAACTTTTGTATGAAATTCGATTGGTGTTGGCGTTTTTTTTTTTTTTTAAATCTGCTATTGCATAATTTTCATTCAACCACACGCACATGATATTTGATACGTAAATGTCTGCCGTCACTTGCATAGCAATAGTTTCAGTACTTTTACGGAATGCATTTAAAATAACTGTTGAAATTGAAAATTATATGTATATATCATTGCCGGAGGACATAAAGTTTGCCTTTCATACATTAAAATGTCGAGAGTTTTAGTAGCGACAATCAAATGATTTCTAAAAGCATTTTTCGGAAAATGTGCGCTTAAGCGACCGTGCAATAAAAATTGGCGCTCACATTCAAAAAACCATTTCAAAGATGTCATTTACAGCTAAAAATCATGCGATACTCCGAAACAGTAGAGCGCTATGTTTGTTATGAACTTAGTCTAATTGCATGTGATTGCCTTCTATGTGCCGTATCATTTCGATGTGGTGGAGATTTTTCAGACGCATTTACGCATATTTTCACTCATGGAATGCCATCCACGTTTGCTCAAAGAATGTAAAATTCGGCGCCGAGATTTTTCCACCATGAAGATAAATCTAGATTTAATGCATGGCATTTATAACGATTTAATGGATTTGAAGCAAGCAACTGAACTGTTACGTCAGTGACGAACGTTAAGAAAAATCGTTTTAAGGAAAATTGCATGCGAACATAAGCACGTTTTGCGTTTCCACTGTCATAAAGAAAACCTGTTGGGTTTTTTTTGCTCTCTCTATCACTCTCGCTTTCTCTCGTTCTTTTAAATCTGATTAAATAACTTCCACATGTGAATCCGGGAGAAAAGTAAATATTATTGTGTGCTTTGGAGTAAAGTTTCGTCTTTTTTTTTGTGCGTGTTGTACATTTATACCATCGAGGTGAAGTAAATTCAGCTCAAGATCATTAACGCTGAAAGCATAGTGGAATGAATAAGTGACTTAGGAAACGGCTACAGACACTAAGCGCATTAAAACATATCACCTGGATTGTGAACATTATAACACTCGTTGATTAATGAATGTGGAGTTCATTGTATGGAATTGAACCGAAATGGAATTGTATACGCATCGTTTGACACGGTAAATATACAAGAATCTCGAAACTCATCGTTGATATATAAATGGCGAGTCGGTGTTTGGTATTTGAAACCTTAATTTGGGTTCATACGCAGCTTAATCGGAAGTTTCATTAAAAATATGATCCATTAGAGTGTGATTGACTTTCGTTGACCCACCTTTGTCGGCAAAAAAAAAAAATAAGCAGAAAAAACTGCGAACCGTCTGTACCGTGCGCAATATGTGAAAGTGATTATGTTGAAAATTCACAGAGAATCTCGACACATTTGGTTTTTTCGGCTCGTCAAAATTCAAATGTCTGCATCATCCATATCATCATATCATTAATCGTTACTACAATCGAAAGCCAACATCCAAAATCTGAAAGTGAAAACCAATTGACAAAAAGTCCACTGAATCTGTAATTATGTATTTTATCACTGTGGATGAGCCATCTGTGTGAATAATTATAGTTCACACTGAACCCAAACGGGTCACTCGATGGAATTAAACCATTGCAACTAGGTTTTTTTTCCATTACTACTTTTGTATTGTCGGATTTTCAGTAGCCAGTAATAATCCGATTACCTAAGAGATTCAAAGCACATAGATTAAATGCTTTATTGTTTCATCGTGACTTATACCGCACTGAGAATGGTGATGGTTACATCAGTACAAAATAGTTTCCACTATAATCTGCTGTAATTTCACCAATGGGCCAAACACAATGCTTGGCATGGCTTATGCGATGGCTGCTATAGTGATGAAACTTGCACATTGCTTTATCTCATCACGATACTAAGTAGAATCGCATCACATCACATCACATCGCAAAGCAAACGCTAAAAATGAAACAAAGTCACAATCTTCAGTCTCACCAGCACGATAAAAGCGGCTGGCTACTTGTACATGTTCAAGACGTATTTATTAAGAAATATCCCGTACAAGTGGAGTATTGTCGAAGTTGCACAATTCTATTGAATGAAATATTCACAAGTTGTTGATTTAGTGATCGTAAATTGAAGGAATGAAATTGTAATGTAGTAGAAAATTGGTCATCTCCCTTTCGGCATTAGGCTCAAGTGTATTCCACCAAAACAAAGCAAAATACAACACAACATAACACAATACAATACAATGTACCACAACAACAGCAGCCAAATAAGCGCACACGTACCAATTCAAATGGTCATAAATCGTTGTCGTTAGTAAATTGATTCGTATAAAAAAAAAAACAACAACCACGAAATAAACACGGAAAGAAGACAGACACAAATCAACCGGAAAATAGAAAGTACACGTTTAGTCTTTGATTAGGTTTTTCAATACCGCCGTCTCGTTTAAATTGTACGAGTGCCAGTTCACTGGTCTATAGACCGTAAACGTGGCTAAACCATTGAACTACGCTTTAAAAAGCTTTAAATGAAATTGAGAAGTTAGTTTAAAAAAAAAAAAAACATTTCCGTCGAAAGAAAAACATATCAGATGATCGCAACAAATGGTGAGCAATTATTTGAATTTAATTCGCATTATTAGCAGAGATTGTAAGAGCTCATCACCGTTGATACGAATCTTTGAACGGAATTTCACTCGTTCATTATATCAAAAGAACAAAGACTGAATTGCCTGAGGGAGAAAAATATCTTCATTTTGTAACGAGAGAATTTATTTTGGCAATGTTGAACCGGCTTTAGTCAAAAGTCACATTCTATTAAGAGAAGCTCACTTTTACCAAAGAATAGCTTTCAAATAAAAATTCCGAGGTCGTTTAACGGAGCTCTTTGATCTTTTTTCTATGCTCAACAAACGCAGACTTAATTCAAAAACCTCGTGAGATTAAACGAATCATTTTTACTTGTTTGATTTTTTTTTTTCATTCACTACTAAACTTCGTTTGGCAGAATATCGCCAATTCAGTTGTTGCTACATTGCAATTGTTTCGCTGTGAGAAAAAAAAACAACTTAAGCACAACAAAATGTGTATTGACCATAATAACCGAGAAATTGCTGGTTTTAGATCTTATCTGCATTTTCAATTTGTCATTTAGCCGGTTTTAAAAGTGCGAAAATTACGGAGGTTATTATTTTGTGGCTTGTGGTGCACACGCGCTTCATGTTTAAAAAAAAAGAAGCGAAACCGCATTTGAAATGGTAATGCTCCATTCTCATGATAAATTGATATAGGCTTTTGTTTTCATTTGATGAAGGCGTTGTATTAACTCTTTTTTTTTGTCTACTGTGTTTGGAGACTCTCCGATATTCATTGTGTATTCACATGACTTTTACGTATCAATTCAGCTATCTTTGGCAAATCATGGGCGTTCATTTCAGAGTAATCATTTTACATAACGGCGAGTGATGGCTAGAAAAGCGAGAAAAAAATGTTAATTATGCACAAATAGAAATTTCAATGGGAGCTAGTGAATGATTTGTGCGAGAAAATAGATGTAAATGTCACAATCTGCCGATTCTCTCGTTTAATACCGAAAAAATATTTATCCATAACTATTCTTTCATTTAATTGAAAAACGTTGTGTTCTTTTTTTTTATACAAATGGTTTTCATTCATAAAGCTCAAGGATGGAAGACGTTGTCACCTGTGACTTCCTGAAATTATCATAAATCCAATTTTAAGCCATCGTCGTTCTCGACACATAACTTGAATTTCAATCGGATTAAAATTAAAGCGCACAAACACAGCGACATATTGAAATTTGCATACGGAACATTTATTTTCGATGCTCTCCATTTTGTAGGTGCATTGCATTGATTGCGTGTAAAGTGCGCGCTCAAAAGACACGAAATCTTGCCGTGCACCAAAATGTACAGAAAGAATGCAGAAAAATCCACAGAACGTTCGAGATTGAGAGAATAAAAAAAGAAATACCCAGTTAATTGTTAAGTCAAATATAAAAGAGATTCCAATGGAAGATCATCAAAGTTATATACATATTTATGAGTTTATTCGCATAAATTGAGGATTATTCGAATCAAGATTTCAACGAGAACGAACGGAACATCATCGCGTTATGAAATAACGTTAAGACAATATTGTGGCTGCAGCACAAGAGCATTCGATGCATATAGTACATACAGCACATGCACACTCTGCAACATGGTACACGCAATTCGGAAAAGAAAGAAAAAAGAAATCGAATGAAAATTGTACAAAACCTTGTGTATTGGATTATCATTACATGTAATAACAATAAATAAGTGCGCTTATGAATTTTTACACATTATTACCTCGATGATAGAAGAGCAATCGAATAGACATTTTGATGCTACAAGCCATTTTTTCGCGATTCACTAATTTCTCGCTTGTGTACTAACGATTTTCATTGAGCCATGATTTCTTGTGGCCAGTTTTTTTTCCGTGATGTTCAAGACTAGCGAGAGCTAGTGTGTGTGCTCTTGAATTTCATGTAAAAAATAAGATGTTTCTTTTTGTTCCGCTGCACACGACAAGAAACTCTGCATTTGAATGCAAAAAAAAGGTGTAAAACTAAGATGAAAATATGGCATGAAAATTAGCAAACACAATCATCAAGTGTATAAAATTAATTTTATTCAAGCTGCATAAAGAAAAAAACGAAAAATAGAATGAAGGCAACAAAATGAAGAAAAAAACAACAATGCAGAAAAAATGCAGGCTCAAGAGTGGCAAACTCTTAGACGCTCAATAATGAAGACGACGCAGACAAAAATTGAACCAGAATATACGATTAAAGTACAGAAAAAACAACAACAAATCATGAAAAAAAATCACGTTGCTTAATATTACGTAGAAGTGCTTAGCTGCAAGTCTTCGGATCGAACTCAATGGATTTTTGCCAGTGCACAGAGAGTGCCTCACCAAACAAGAGAAATTGTTGAGGTTGCTTTTTTATGTTTGTTATTTCTGTTGTTGTTCATCTTTTCTTATAGTCGATGTGTTCGAATGATTTTACTTTGCCATTGCTTCTTGCTACTTCTCATTCACTGGGTATTCGTGCTTTGCTCTTGGTCATATCGGTGTTTTTTTTTTCTCTCTCTCCATCTATTTTTGGCTTTTCTTAATCAGAAAAATGTTACGGTTAACAATTAGGCCGTAAATAAGTGGTTAAATTATTGCTATTGTAGACTGGTATAAAGATACATACAAATTTACAACACAACCAATGAATATTATATGCTGACTGGCTAGCTGGCTATAGCATTGAAGAAAAATCAAAAACAACAGAGAAATTGAACATCGAAAAGCGATGTGAGAAGAAGCACTGGCAAAACAAAGTGCTGTGGCTATGTGGATAAAGAAGTAGACAAAATCTTGTGTAAAGAGCGAAGGAGAACGCGCCATTGCCATCGGAACACACTTCAACATCATCGTTTCTTTTTTATTTTGTTCTTTTATTTGTGTGTGTGTGTGTGCGTTTTATTTGGAGCATTTTGCTGCCTTTTGATTCTTTTCTATTTTCCTATTCGTATGCTTAAATTGCTTCTTTTGTGAATGAAAGATTCACTGGCCATACCACTTGCTGTGCACAACATTGTTTTTTACATCACAATGTTCTTTTTTTTCGCTTGGGATATCCACCAGCCGAGATGAAGGTGAATCGTATTTCTTTTTTGGTGGTACTGCTGTTGTTTTGAACGTATTTGTTTTTTTTTGTTTTTTTGTTTTTCTCTGCACGCCACAGCAATCATAGCAAAATGCGATAAATAATAGCCAGTTATTACATATTAAGCATAAAGTTTGACTCAATGATTGGTCACAATTCGGCCACTCACCTTGGGGCAACCGAAAAGAATGAACCATTTGGCCAAAGCAAACGCAATTGACTTCAATTTACATTCGATTCATCGAACACATAATTGCGGAAAAATGATGGATGTGAATCCAATTTGTTTGGATAACTGCGAAATAAGTAAATGTTTACAATGGTTTTGTGGATAAAACAAACGGCGACATTCATCCATCAATTCGCATGAAACGAAAATTTAGGAAGGAAACTTTACGCTTAATTTGTTTGATCCAGCCAATTTTTTGGTTGGTCAATTTTTATGGAGCCCAATAATGGAACACATAAAATCGGATAGGCTGTTGTGTGTTTGGTTTGTTTTTCGTTCGCAGACAGTAAAACACTTTTATTCATGTGATTGAAATAGAGACGACCCCAAAACAATATTTTTTCTACGCTAAAAATAGATTGTGGATTTCAATTTCGCTAAAAGCTCGACCCTTTTCACATCAGATTGAATGTCTCACCTCACAGATTACAGATTCAGAATTATATAGCACCAGTTCGAAATCAGCTTACGAATCACAGAATTTGATAGAAAAAAAAAAACAACAAGGAAAAGAACCAAGAAAAAAAAGATGATCCCAGAAATAGAGAAACAATTGGAAAACTGAAATAGGAGAAAAAAAAAGATTTGGGAGTAAAAAACATCAGCAAAACAGCAAGTTTCATATACGAAAGAACTCAATGGCAAACAAGATAAGTCACGAATGGTTACTATTTTTAACATCACTCTCTCGCTCTTGCCTCTCTTACATTGTATTTATTGTCGGTGTGTCTACATGAAACTATATCATCATCAATGTCTTTATTATTATTTATTGCACCGAATTCCTGCTTCCCTTCGTGGCAATGTACTATCAACGTACCTTGATAGTCTCCATCTTCTTCTTCCTCTTCTCGGTGTTTTTTCTTCTCTTCATTGTGCTATGATGTCTTATTGGGCTGTCAACCAATTTAATATTGAAAGAGTTAAGAGATTTCGTTTTTCTGAGTGTGTGTGTGCTCAATATAGTGTACGATCTCTTTCCTTGATTCTTTTCATCTTGGTCTCGCTTACAATCTCCATATAAGTATCAAGTGGTGCCAGAGAGATGCTTTATATATATATATTTCCCAAGCAGTAGATTCTCGATTCATCGTACATAATTTAGTTTTTGGTGTAATGCTTGCTCATGGAACTTGATCTGGCTGAAACACCGTGGAATAGCATCGCCAATGCCGAGAACAAGTGCATACGAGATGCGGTGAGATGCTGCAAGTGAAATAAAAACTCCAAAAGGGTTTTCTTATTGCTCATTTTTTGTTGTTGTTGTTGTTGTTGTTGTTGTTGTTGTGCTCCACTGTATTTATTGCCTCGGCAAACAAACGTACTCGTTCGGTTGTATTTTAAGTGTCAAACCACTTGGTTCACGAGATATCGTGTGTATACACACATTCATTATCTAAAGAGTTGCAATGCACTTGGTAAATTAGGTCGTTGTTTTCTGCTTAAATGGGAATAGTAGGTAGAGTGTGTTATTTATATCGGCGGGGGCCTTTGCATGAGCATCGCGCATTCACTCACTGCGAATGAGTGCCTTACTTAAAACTTGCGACTTAGAAGATGCTTTTCTATTTTGAGTCATTTTTTTTTAAAGCAATAGAAATGTGAGAGAATGAAATAGAAAATGGGCGCTAAAAGCAACAACAGACAGAAAGAGAGAAAATTAGCTGTAGCGATAGCAGCCACGATGCAATCGTCGCTTACGGTAAACAACATCGCAAAAATGAAGTATGCCAGCATATTTTGCACGCTCTGGATAAGAGCGAATGAATGGGCCAACGAACGAGCGAAAATTGAACGAGCACCACTTTGCTGCACGTCATTGAATGGACGGAAATTAAAAATACATCAAATAATCATACCACCATTGGCGTTGCATTTTGCATCACTGTCGCCTTCATTTTTGACTAATTAAAAGATGTCACTGGCAAATATTTGATCAGATATCTACGACCTCGCTAGTATGACTCGATTGAATTAGGTTCCAGTGAATTTGATAGTTAGAGAGGTTGACGTTGCTATCATGAAAATGAGCAAACGAAACAGAGTAAGACAAATAGAACGAGAGAAATGATGAACAACTTTTGCATCTATGTGCATCTATCCACTAAATGATAAACGATGTGTTAAAAATGCCATTGTAAAAGTGCATAAATTTGATTTTTGACTAATTACAGCACGTATGAATGTGTTAATTGGCTGTGTGATTGCGGATTGTTTATGTCTTTTGTTTTACACCACATAAACACATGCGCCATTCAGTGTTGCATTGATGATTTCGCACGCGCGCGCCAAAAATAGCTAATTGGTGCGATAATTTACAGTTAATTGGCAGTAATCATTTGAATCGGTTCATCAAACATAAACAAACAATCGATCAAATTGATGAAGTGAATGTTCGAAAGTTGCAAACAAATCAATCATTCAATACATAGATGATCTACATTACTGAATAAACGCCATAAAATAGATGAAACAAGTCAAAACGATCCATAAAAATATGTCATAAGCTTGAACACACACATTACAAAAGAGCTGGATTTTTTTTGTTGCCATATCATTGTCGCCAGATAGATATTTCCTTAGCAATGTTATAATTTCTACTGAACAAAGCGAAAACTGTACACAGTGACAAAAATGATTCGAGCTTGTCGACTTATGCGTAACGTTATTACAACGGCCACTGACATGCAAATCACAGGCCTTTAATTCAAACAAACTTGAATAATTATTTAAAAAACGTGACTATCATATTGAATCGATCATTTTTTATAGCGTTGAGAATAATAAAATTAAAAAAAAAACCGAATCTCCGCTAGAATTCGGGGCTGTTCCGTGTAGAAAGGCCATGATAACAATTTGTCCAATTCGCAGTTATGCAGCTGTATAAATCCACTCGATTCACGTACGCTTAAGAATGTTTGAAATCCAAAATTAGCAGCAATTTATTGGTCATTGCTCTTTCTCGCTCGCTCGCACTGCCATGCAAAACGTGAATCATTGGGTGACAACAGAGAAAAAAATTCAACTCATTCATCATCCGACGATGTCTTTTACGAGCTTTACTCGTTTCACTCGTTCTTTTCTCGCCACGAAAATTCGCAATTTGTCGTTGCGATGTGTGTGAAAGAGAGTGTGAGAGTGAGTGTGTGTCATTGGCAACGAACGATATCACACGATACAGACAGTTTTGTTATATGCTCTATTTTCAGTTTACTTTAATTCATATTCATGCCGCTTTTTGCGCTTATTGAAACCCAGTGATACGCATAGCAATTTAGAATTGTGATTTTATGGACAGGCACAATGGTTTCGAATAAGGGAGCACAGCTACGTTTATGAAAGACGCACACCATATAGACAACATCGTGTGTGCTGCTGTTGATGCTATAGATGCTGCTGCTGCTATAGATGCTGAAGCTAAGGCTGATGTGTTTGCTGAATAAAGGATGAGAATAAACATTTAAATGACAATGGCACAGTGAATACACACACTGTGTGACGGTGACTGTGAGTGTGTGTATGCAGAAAGAAGAAGTAGCAAAACTGTCTTCTATTCCAGTTTCCATTTTTGATTCAATGCTACTTCGTTGATTCGACTCTGCATTTTATATGAGCAGCCCATTTAAATGTGACGCATACGAACGGGAAAAACAAATTTGTTTGCTGAATTAGTTTGATGGATTTAACGAGAGAAAGAGAAAATAAAAAAATAACACATAAAAGAAAGAGAAAAAAAACGAGAGCGAACGAATGAGCAAACGAGCGTACGAAAAATTGGAACGATGAATACGAAGTAAATTCCTATACGGCACATTCCAAGACTAGTTAAGCGAAAATAATTCCATCTTGTGTAGAATTGTAACAAAAACAGAACTTTTTTCCAACTCATAGAATATACGATGTGAAATGACTGAATCGATAGGAAATTTGCATATGAGCCCATAAAAGGGATGCCTCATTGTCCAATTTGTTTGGTTCGTTAAAATCATGTATGCGTACCTCAATTCGAACCAATGACACAAAAAACGAGTAGAAGCATTTAGTTCACATAATACTAATGGCAACAACAAAAAATCAGCATCGCCTAAATGGACACGGGTCGGAACATCATGAATGCAAAGCATACACAATTTACCAATTCATTGCATATCAACGGTGATAATTAGTTTGATTGGTTTTGTGGCCACACAGAGCTAATTATATGCTCATCGTAGTGTTTTTTTTCTTCTGTCCCTCTAGCTCTGTTCCTCTATTTCTCTCATCAAATAGTTCATTTTTTGGTACGTGCAAATCGATGAAGCGTTCCAATCGAAATGATATATAAAAAAATTTCAATAAAACTTTTATGTGTCTCTCGGGCCGTAATGAGTTTATATTAAAAAAAAAATGTTGCGATGGCGAAAAGCAAAACGCTTGTGGAACGCATCATATAAAACTATGTGCGAATGATACAGTTTTCCATTTTTTCCGAAATGCTGGACAATAAAATCTTTCTCTTTCTTATGGCTTTTCGCAACTATGCGATTTCGCATCAACGGTTTGGATACTTGGTTATGGCCTGGGTAATTTTAGCATGTTTTATTACTTATCTGGTCAAGATATAAAAAGTTTGGAACCGTCACGCTAATATAGTGAGTGCAAGTTATTACAATTGAACTGGAAATGTTCTATGTTCGCGGTTGCGCGCACGCACGTGAACAATTTTAGTGAGATTGTCTGAAGAAAATTACAAAAGAGATTAACGCCGAAGCGAAAGGGCGGAAAGTGTGCATGTGTCACGTAGAACATTACAAACAACGATGATCCACAATTTATATCGCCTCCTATAAACAATAGCAGCTGGCAACTGTAAACGAGACAAATACAATCTCACCCAAAAGTATGCACAAATTTACACCCATTTTTATCGAAATGCACCACAATCTGTTTCACAGAATACATTTTGAGCAGCCCAGCTCTGAGGAAAAAAAAACATTCGTCTGACATTTGGATTTGGTGCATCAAGAAAAATGCACACTGTGAATACTGGATGAAATGGCATTCATTGTCAGTTCTCGCTGAGCTAATAAGAACCAGAGGAGTGTCTCTTGAAATGCAACGCTTTAGTTGCTAAATAGCAAATTAGGGTGATGCATTACATGAAATTGTTGCTTTGCATGAATTTCCGTTTCTACTTGTTGGCAACGATGCAGAACAATTGTCAGCATTTTTTTGATTCACAAACGTTGTTGTTATTACCAGGCAGAGTGCAATAATTCCATCGTCGTCATCGTTGCCGTCATCATTGTTGGTGTCGCTGAAGTAACAACGAATGCGCTTTCGTTTTTATTTTGCCACACTCATACCCATTTTAGCATCACTATTTTTTTTCTAAAATTCTATTCCATCTCGCACTGTCGGCTGCGTTGACACTAAAATTCATTCGTTTGTAAGAGAATGCGAACGAGCACATTTATAAACATACCAAAAAATCTTGCAGTGTGTCGCGATAACAATGGAATTTATGAAAGCATAAAAGCATTTATCATTTGGAATTAAATTTTATACTTCTTGAAATGGTGAGCGTCAGCCACTGGTTACTGTGCACTTTTGCGTGTGTATCTATCGCTCTGTGATTGCGTTTGTGTTTGTGAGTGCAAGTCGTGCAATGGAAGTGGGAAATGTAAGGCGAAATTGAAAAAAAACGGCAATGATGAAACAAATGCGGGAAAAAAAAGCCCAGCCACAGAGTCGGAAGCTCATTCAAATGGAAGAGAGTGCGCTCGAGAAATAAAACACAGGCAAAACGCACACACGCTTAATTCATTGTGTCTACGTCTACACTCAAGCTAAAAGTCTTATATCCACATACAAATGTGCTCGCTCGTTCGCTCGTTATTTTGCCATACATTGAGATTGCCAGCCGAATCAAACTAGAAAAAGAGTCCCGGTAGTGTTGCCGTTGATTTATGACACAAAATTCTGCGTTCAACTGACTAACGTTTATGATTATTAATATCATGTTGTTACGATGGTCGAATGTCATCCGTTCAGATAAACGACCGCATTGCCAATGGTTGAAAAAATCGCATTCCAACCAACCGACTTGATGATCCATTTTGCACTCTATCGAACTTCTTTGCTTTTGCTACACGCTGACATTCTCATGAAGTTGCGTCAACTAAGACTTTTTTCACACCAGAAATTTTGATTCATTCGACATTAATGATGATGCACCCAACGGACGTCTCTGACTAACATTCTTAAGGTGGTGAGACGAAAATATTCCGCCACGACAGACGCTTGCTCATTTTGAACATTGCAAATGGCTTCCGAAACTCAAGCTCCTCTCTCTCTCTCTCTCTTTCTCTCTCTCTCTCTTCTTCTCTGCCGCTATTTACTCTTTCTCCACTACATCGCTTGGCCGTTTAAAAGGAAAATCGGTGTGTTTCGATTATCACCCAAGTTGCGTGATAGAGTTGGCTACCTATCTAGAAAAAGACTCTCAATTCGTCGTCGAAAATTTATGATTCAAATGGAAAACTTTGCACTGAAAATGCAATGAATTCCATTTTTCCGCTGTCATTGCATGAATGTTTCACTAACTTTTGATGAAAAGTGCATTTTTCGATCGTGAATATTTCGTTACAGATCCCAGTGCACGCGCGAAAATTTCATTAATTCCCCGCCTGTAAATGTACTTCCTGATTATTTTATAGAATGATGTAAGATGCAACGCGATATTCTGACAAGGGGAAGAGCAATAGCGCCATATTAATGCATTTCATGTTGGCCTAATTTACCGTTTTTGAACTAAATTTCCATATGAACAATTTTCTATTTAAACACATTAATGATTCATCTGTTGATAAAGTATTCATAATTGAAATTTGTTGATTAAATTTGATGGCATTAATGTCAGAAGCAAACAATTTGTATTTGCATGTTTTTCAATGATATCGACAATGATAAAATAGTCTTGATTAGAAAGCTTGAATGTTTGCGGTCATTGCATTGAAAAAACGAATAATGAACCTAACCATTTAATGAAATTATCATTGACATAACTATTAATTGTGAATGAGGTATATATTAAGTGAATTAAGCCGATGTTAAGTTGACAAATTATGAATTGGTTGTTGATTTGCCCCTTGGATGCCATTCAAAATAAGAAGCTTTTAGTGTTGACAATTCAAAAATAAAACCAATGCCATACATTTATTGTGAAATCACAATGACAAGTTTGCATGGATATGCAATTTAGGTATGGCGTGAAGTGGAACTTATGCAGCCAGTGTGCAAATGTTTCTTTGGCATAAAATGTTCCATCTCCTAAAATATCGCTTTGCGGATTGCTTACATTTCGTTATACAGAGTGAACAAATTTTGTTTTTGTGTAGCATAGTTTTCAACCCGAAAACTTCTTGTCACATTGCATCTCTGTTTCGATTATCATACAAACACCTGCTCTAATTCGCAGTTTGTGGCAGCAAAACATGAAACGACAGCGACAATAGTGACAAACAACGATAAAAGAATGCGAACAAGATTCTTGTTTAGTTTATTTATTCAATTCATGAACGAAAATTGAAGATGCACCAAATGGAATGTCAGCAACAGAAACTGGTTCGTCTTTTGTGCATTGTGTTTGTTAGTGTGTGTGTGTGAGTGTGTTTGGGTGCAAAAATATAAGCAAAATGCTGTCACACAGAGTTCATATTGCATACGATATTTATATGCACTTGTACTTTTATTCATTTCCAAATGGTAACATGTAAAATTTCAGCAGCACGATGAGGTGCAAACACAGAGACAACTTAACCTACTGTCAAAAGTTAAACGAACAGACTTTTTGCATATTTGATTTGTCGAAAATTGTTGGAAACTGAACTGAATTGAATTTTGTTCTTGTTAAGCATGCAAACCAGTTTAATATGCAAAGGAAGCAAACAGAATTCTGAATGTAATTGATGCCCATATGTATTCAATATATGTGTGCATGAGACAGAGGAAGAGAGAAAGCGAAATCATAAATTTGTTGGCAATCGAAAGCAACATTTTTTATTGCTGCAAAAGTGTATTTGTTTTTTTGTTTTAATAACAACATGGAATTCATTCCATCGAACTCCGGAACCATTTCTCTGCCAAATTATAAAAACATGTACGGAATTTATTGATTTCAATGCAATTTTAGCTGCTAGTAGACATGCAATGCAATATTTGTATGATTTTTTGATTCGATTTAAAAAAAATAAAATCAACGATTTGCGATAATTTTGCGATTCGGATTCCATTTGCTGAATTTTCAAAAAAAAACAACAACAACAACAACAGCAGCAACAAAACCGGCTGTTGCTACTTTTGGTGTTTTATACCAAACTTCATGCGAATAATACCGAATAAAATGAGTTTTAATCGAATACCACATTTCTGTGTGTTCATAAGTTTGTAAATTTGATTCATAATTATTCAATTATTCACTATTAGTGGTATTAGCAAGCTCGGATAATATATCGGTAATTAAAACATAACAAATCCCAAATGCATTGTAAATATTGACTGGAGTAAATGAACGACGATAATGGCAACGTAAATGTTAAATAGCATGGAAAACGGTAACTCATATTGCACACATCAACGAATCTTGCCCAAGCTACAAACAAAAAGCGGTAGCAAGATTGCTTCATTTTGATCCATTCACGCCAAAAGTATGGCGTGTAGATTATTTATTCTATATAAATATAGAAAAGAATGTTTAATTCATCGTGTTATGCTATGCGCGCTGTTTTTTTTCTGCGCTGTATTTTGGAACTCACTTCTTATTCTCATCGCAAACTAAGTGAAGTGAATGAGTAACAATAAGTTCAGTAAACTCAGTCGTATGCCGCGTACGCACACTTATCGCAAAACCAGTCAAAACAGCACAGAAGAGAATTATACAAAATAAATGCTGCTCGGGTGGATTTTTTGTAATATACACATAATAACACACACACCACCCATGCAACGAACGCTATACATCATGATTTGATATGAATGCTTCAATTATGTATACGTAGAACTAAAGCTAAAAACGCCAATCGTCGCACTTCACATATGCACGCTTGCTCATTCACTCCATCATTCGTTATTTGTAGTAAATCATTAAAATTAAACGATCGCGTAGACGTATTCACATTCGCATTGTGTTGCATACACACAAATCACTTGGAATAAGTGCGAATTGTTTTGCATACCATCAAAATGCAACCCACCGGTGTTCAAACCGCTGTGATTGATGGAAAAGCTTTTAAGTGCTGCAAAGATTCTTTTGCTTAAGCAGGCTACTTTTTGTCAACGTTGTGTTTTATTTTCAAAATGCAATTTTAATGTGATGCGAGGTTAAAATTATAATGGCACACATGACTCGCAAAAACTCATAAATATTAACAAAAGTCGTCAATTTTTCAAAAAAAAAAAAAAAATCAAGTCAAATTTTAAACTACACACTTTGTACAACGCGAAGGAGTTAAATCTGTGCATATTTCCATATTTAGCAAATATAGTTTTTTATATGGTTTTTGTTACCTGCGCCCTTTTTTGGCAAGTGAAGAGAAAAAAAACGAACCGAGACTTGAGTTGCACAATCACCAGTCGACACACCGTTTTATTATTCGAGTATGATCACGTGGAAAAGACTTCAATTGTGCATTTAATTCCATTATATGGCAACCAGAAAAAAAAGCGGCACGAGAGTCGGGACTTTGGGCACAAGAGTCGGGTGGTGATACGGGTGATGAAATTGTTATGAATTGAAACAAAGTTTAATTGTGTGACCTTCAAAGAAAAAACACACCGTTCAAATGTAAGAATTGAGTTAGCTTTTGTGCCATGCTCGCTCTCTCTCTCTCTCTCTCTCTGCCCCTATCGCTATCTCGGTTTATGTCTCTGAATGCGCTCTTACGCTTCGTTTGCATGGCAAAACTGGTTGAATGACAATCAAAATGGTGGTATTCTGTTCGCACACCGATTATTATATAGCCGTCAAATGCACCTGCACTGCTTTAGATCTTGAGCGCAAACCACTTGAAGGGAATTTTTTTTCCATGTTTTTTTGCTTTGTTCCATTCGCTCGCCTTCCATTCTTATTGTTGCTGGGCTTTTGTTGCAACTTCAAAGGCGGTTTCACTCGCTATTCCTCTTTTTTCATTATTTAAAAGCCCAATTTACAGTGGCTCAATGCATTTGGCGATCTTCTATGCTATGCTACGTACGATGCAGTACACTCTGATGTAGTATGTTTTCTTTTTCAAAGCAATTCTTTCTCGTGTAATATTATGTGCTGTATGTATGCATGGCTTCGACACAGGATGCCGTACAAACACCGTAGACAAAGTAAGAGTAGAATGCCGTAGCTGCCCTTGTGTTAAACTGTGTTTTAAAAAAAAGGCACACTTGAAGAAACCATATTTTTCAAATGGATTGTGAAATAGAACAAAATTACCAACAATTAAACTCTGCTGCTTGCTTGTTCTGACAATTTAAATCCACACTCAACGTGAGATTACCCATTTTTGCCGGTGGCTCGTTCGTCGCGGTACAGTCCAAATAATTTTATGTGCAGTTTTTATTGCCGTTTCGATATCAAACCTTGAATGTTCTAAAGCATACATGTAGTATTTTAACAAAAAAAACGAATTTAAATCCGCTCAATAAATGTCACGTAAAGTTTGAAACTGTTTCAACGTGGATACGTGGTAAAAAGTATCATTTCGGTTTGCCGACTCCACCGCACTAGTGAAAATTCTATGACATAGATGCTTTAATGCAGCCTCAGCCAAATGGCAACCATTTTTAGTGTTATTATCATCGGTAATAAAAGGGACATTTTCGTGTTGGCTCGATTTTTTTCCCGATCTTTCGCTTGCACACAAAGAATATGTCGCTTGCAGACAGAGAATAAAAATGACACGAAAATAGATATACAAATCACATGGAAATAGATTTGATAAACAAGGTCTCGTTCAAGCAAACATTGTACAGCAATCTAATGATTAGCACTAAATGAGAACGGCCAACATTTCAGAATGACAGACGATCTGCGGTTACGGTTAGCCCCATGTTCCATTGTGTACGGCGCGAAATGTATTTATCACACTTGGCATCGGAAATTACGTTGTCAGGTGGATGTGCTTATGCAAAAGGTGCGCTTGCAAAATAGATGATGCTCACGCCCAACCGACAACACAAATCCACAGTGATATGCATCCACGAATGCAACGAGATATGGATGCTTGTATCGTGTATGTATCGTGCTTGTAACAGGAAGTTTTGGGTCCACGTAATACGTTCTAATGCGACAATTATTATCCAGCAGCAAATAAACTTGCAAATAAAATACTGAAATGCAATTCTATTGAGATTTAAATCGAGTGTGGATGGCATGGACACGAGCACATGTTTATTGCTATCGGACTATGGAATTAGATGCGAGTGCCGTTGATGCTGACGCTGCTGCTGCTGCTGCTGCTGCTGCTGTTGCTGTATTCGCTCACAATGCGACAACCATATTATTGCGAAACAAACTAAGCCAATGACGTTGATGACATTTGACATTACATGGCAAACAAACGCTATCCACGCACTCAAACATCCTTCCCCACACACACACACACACACACACACAACATACAAATACCCAAGCAGCCACACATTGGGAGAGCGACGACCATCACATCAATTACAAAACGCTAAGCGCATTGAGTAAGCAACTTAATGAGAGCACCGTGTCATCTAGATAAAATAACTGTAAACGTTGACGACGACACTGATGATAGTCGAGAGTATGTTTGTTCTTTTGTTAAGTTTGCTCCTCGTATTGCCGAGCCAGCCATCGAGTACTTCTGTCTCGTTAGAACGGGAAAAGCAGACGCATGAAGCATACAAAACTGTCGCATTTGCTTTTTTCCGGTGCTCAAGTAACAAAATGGTAACAATGAAACGATTAAAATCCAATTAAATGAAAGCAACTGCAATTGCAACTGCTTTTTCCTCTAGCTACTGATGTTACTGAATGCTACTGTTGGCCCCATTACACTGTGTGTATTTTCTGCCTCATTTTCTGGATCCTATGCAGAGTGTGTTGATGACACGATGGTTTTTATTATTTGAATTACGGATTGCACATGGTTTCACGCGCCGCATTTCAACTCCCCGGCTGAAGCGCGGCCTGACAAAAACAACCGTGTTAATATCAAACAAAACACCAGATAGCAACCGCCTTTCGTCGCGCTTCCTCTCCCACACCAAATTGGCCAAAACGAATGTTTTTCAATTCATCTAAATAAAGTCATAAATTGTATGGCATGGCATCAAATCCAATTAAAACCATGAAAATTGAAAACTAAGAAGCGAAAACATTTTGCTAATTGAACTCACACAAACTGCGTACTCTGCGATGATCTGTTTTTTTCCCCCTATTTTACTTCCATTTATTGGACATTTTCACATCGACAACAATTCGGAGAGTAAAATTACTTTGGAATTACTTCGGTAGTTGTAGCCATTGGCTGGTTTGGTTAGTCGAAACTTTTAACATTGACTTATTATGTTTTGTATATCTTCTGTTTTGGGGAATTTTGTTTGAAATTCTATAACATATGAAAGTAAATTCGACATTCAACAACATTCTCTCGCTGTATTACTATATTTTCCAATTCTGGAAATGCATTCAATTTGTGAAGGAAGTCACAAAAGGTAATTTTGGCAAATTAATTTTACCAAATCTTCCTTCAATTCTCATCATGGATAAAGTTTGGAATGCAGTAAAAGCATCACTCTATGCCATTGTCTACTGCAAAATGCAATGTCAATTCGATAGTAAATTGCAAATGGTAGGCAGATACTCAAGCAAACGAACAATACACCGATATGAAAACCATAAGCAAGTTTTCTTGCTTTTACCATTCATTTTATGATAAATGTGGAGAATGCGTTCTCTTTGTTGTTTATTTATGCCTTGTGTTGGCTCCGACAAAAGAATCAAATGGAAAAAAAATGCAGCAACAACACAGTAAGAAAACTAAAATTGTAATAACTCATATTGAACATGGAATGGAATTTATTGTGGTCTGTGCAAATAATTTGTCGCATTTACTTTACATTCGAGACGAATAATACATTTATTATTGTATCTAAATGAAATTTTTGCTCTTCTCTTTCATTCAAGTGCTTGGCATTTTTTTCATGGCCACGAAATGCTGATGGCCATTTTCATGTTTTATGCACTATACTTTTACTATTTGCCCGTATCTTTGCACCTCTTCAATGCCGCCACGAGAGATATTACTGTTGTTTGGAAAAAACATTATAAAGAATAGCATTGTTATCGCATAATAAACAGCAGCCGATGTAGAAAAGAAACTTTTTCTTGTCTTTAAGAAGTATTTTTTCTTTTTTTGTGTGTGTTACCATTTACACGAATTGACAACGTCTATACATGACTTTTTCCAACTAAATCGCAAAAAAAAAACACAAAAAATCGTTCGAATAAACTTTCAAATTTGTGTGTGAATGTGTGAAATCGAAAACTACGAATTGCTTGGGCTATTTTGAGCAACATGCTACATTCGACGACACAATCTACAGAAATTAGAATTGGTAAGATTCGCATAAGCTTATGTAGGTTAAAGGTTACGCCCACAACATGTTTCTTACTTGTAATGTTTCATATATTGTGTGTACTGTGCCCACAAAAAGTGCTCTCCGTCGGTGTGTGTTCGGCTCATGTCGGTGTGTGACTGTACTTGGTCGATAAAAATCTTTGACATGCAACAGCTACCTCATGGCAAAGTTTGCGTTTGATTTATTCCACTAGATATAGATGCTTAACACAGATGTGCTTAATATGTCGTTGCATTGACAACAGCTCGTGGGTAAAAAAGTTTCGGCTCAATTTGTTGGTGAATTTGGTTCGCCTAGTCCAATGTATTTGTATTGTTTTTTGTTTCATTTTCTAAGGTTGATATAAACCACAACGAAAGATAAATATTATTGAATACATGTCATGTATTTGGCTTTCGATAAATTTTCCCATATCAAAAATGTATGTTTGCAATGATGACATATACATTCCAAGTAGCTGGCTTGTCAACGAAGCATTCAATCACTTGACATGAAGAGTGTCATGTGCAGGATAAACAAATGAAATGGAATGCAAACGAAACACAACGGGAATCATTAAGCTTGCAGAAATGAAGCAACAACAAAAAAACACACAACCGAATTTTTATTCAGTGTGCAATACGCCCATACAAAATACAGAACACAGTAAATCGAATCCGAAACATAGAAACAGCAACAATGACAACGACAACAGTAACATGGCAACAGCAACAGTGGTAGCGATAAGCACGCTGAGCTTAAAATGCAAGCACTGAATCTCTTAAATCTCGTTTATTCATTCAATAAATTGGATTATATGTGGATGTGAGCATAAGCGCGCACAAGAACCGTAATTTTTGGGACGATGTGATTTTTTTCTTTGCTCTCGGTTGCACATTCGTATACTATAATCATATTTATTAAACGTTCACATGCCGTTGCCATACGAGAAAAAAATAAGCATAAAAACACTCTAAAATTCATTTTGGCTGTTTGCGAGAAAAAGTTGCAACAGTAAACAGCAAACAAAAAAGTGCAGATAGAACAACAAGTGAAACGTAAACCGAGCGACCACCGTTCAAATCTAATTTACTAGCACAATTTGGAGCAAAAACAGTGCTGATGCAAACGGAGGGAAATAGTTGTTTAGTCGTTTGAATCTGCCATTTGGTTTTTCTACGGCCAGTCATTCAAATTGAATGTTTGATTGAATCTCTGCCATTTTTGGGATGTGTTTTCTCTCTCTCTCTCCCTCTCACTCTCTCTCTTTCTCTCTCTGTGTCTCTCTCTTTCTTTCTTTCTTCTCGATTGGTCGCCCCCGAATACTTCAACCTTTTAACATTCTACCGTTCGAATGCATATTGTATATTGAATGCATTTTTTTTTTGTTCACAAATCAATGACGACTAAATGCGTGTGTATGAGTGACGACTAAACAAGCGTGCATATTATTGGCATGTTCATATGCATAACCCAACACACATGATATATTTGACGGCTACTTCTCATTCTGTCATTCGTTTATGCTAGACCAGCACATGTACGCACATAAATTGCATAAATTGCACACAACAAGTATTTCGATCGATATTATGCGGCTCACGGATATAATAATTAATTTCATATAATGAATGGGTCGGTTTTTTTTTTCTCTAAATGAATTCGCCGTTGTAGCCATTTACATTGGATTTTGTGTCCAGCGACGTTACTTTGTCGATTTTGTTGTCGCTCTGTGATTTTTACACGCAATTTTCTATTGCAGCAACACGTTCATGCGGATGGCGACAAGTGATTCCAATCTCGGCAATCGCTTGCGCATTTTAATTCTTCATTTCAATTTGATTCTGAGTACTTAAAAAAAAAGAGAAACATAAATGTGGTGGAACGAAAAAAAAGGGTCAGACCAGTTTTTTGTGACAGTCGCTGCAAGGCATGCGTTTCATAAGCTTCTAACAATCACTTTGCAATTTCTCGTTGGTGCTCTGTCAAGCCAAAGCACATTCTAACGCGTTCCGTTTTCAATGTGCAAACATGAATAAATTCATTAAGAAATACTTAATAAATGGAATACGAAGTTTCGAAAAGAATTAAAAAAAAAAAACACAAACATACACACACATTCGTATGCAGAATGGAATGAAAGAGAGAAAATTGCCACGTTTTTCATAGCGCGCGCGGAAACCATGAATAGAAAGCAATTTATTTTATTTGTACGAAAAATGATTTGGACCGTTAGTGGGTTGCATGCGATATATCAATTTTTCATTTTGTATTTTTCCGTTTACCACTTTTTTTTAGTTTTTTACTTTTTCAATATTTTTTTTTTTTTAATATCGTAAAAATTTAATTTGTTCTTATTTATGGAAGCATTGTACCAATTTCTCAGGTTGATTGGTGACCAAGAAAAAAAAAGTTGGTTTTAATAAATAACTGTGGAAACTTAATTTAATTTAATTGGAATCAAACATTACCCTTTAGTCGAACAGTATGAAATATTTGTGAAAGCGAAAAAATGTAGCAAAACGGAACTTCAGCGGCTGAAGCGAAACTGTCGAGAAAAGAATGCGAAAGATTGAGAAAAAAAATTTCTAGTAGATTCGCACAATATTGCCACCATAATTTCCCTCCTCTCTAGAGAATTTCTGGATAAACGAACCGAGGGAAGAGAAAAGAGAGAGAGAGAGAGAGAGAGAGAGAGATAAAGAATAGTACGATAACCCCAAACCATTAAATCTTATGTAACAAAATGCGATAAATTCTCAACGAAAAATGAAAACAAAAGTGTTAGTTAATTCATGGTGACGCATTCACCCATAGTCGAATAAATCTTGGTGATGCTCTGTCGACATGCCATGATAAAAGGCAACTGCTTCACCCGGCTGTCTGAAGATAAAATGCTCTCCATCCTCGGCAACGGCTTCGTAAATTAATTAGATAATGAATGTGTTCTGTTGACGTTGCTTGAGATTCAAGCTCGCTTGAATGCAAGCATGCAATTTTCAGATTTTAGATTTCACTTCCATCCAAACTGCGAAACAAATGCTATATTTTTTTTTTTTGTTCAAGCCATCAAAAAAACTTTTTGGCGCATTTTAAGCTAATGTATATTAATAACATTTAAACATTCATTAAACAAAAAAAAAAAGTTCTAATGAAAATCGGACATGTTATTTTTTATTCTTGTCTCCCGAAAAATTGTTCACGAACAAAAGAGTTAGGGGGGAAAAAAGGTTCATGAGATATAATACAATGCAATTTCGGATGGAATGCTCTTCCCTACGGAAACAATTTAAATATGTCTTAATTATCATTATCTGAAGCAACAACGGTAATTACACACAGAATCAAAACAAGATGTGGAGCACACACACACAAAAAAATAACAATCACGATACAAACATCCGAACACAAATTCAACCGAACCAAAATAAAAAAAACTATTTCATTCAGGTCGCACTGTTTGCTTGAATAAACAATTAAAATGAGTGCACCTGAAGCAGAGCGGTGTATTGTTGAAATGAAAGGTACGTGCCATGTTGCCTTTAGCAACGGAATCATCAAAAAAAAAGTAAACAGGACTACAGCCAGGAATGCAAATTACTGGTTGTTTCACATTGAATGTGCGGTTACACATTTTACCGTTCGAATGTGCTACGCTCACTCACATACATACCCTCCAATCTATTCTTCGTTTGCTTGTCTTTTTTTTTGTGGTTCCATTGATATTTTGTGACTTGTCATTGTCGTGTACTTCAAAATGTTTCTTTGCTAATTCAATTGAATGTGTCACAATACTGTACAGCCACCATTAATTTCATTGGACATTACTGTCCAAACGTTTGTCATCATTTACGTTTTGAATTATTTGAAGGTACAGGTAGTTTATGCTAAACAACAATAAAAAATACCCATTGTGATTATGCCAAGTACTCGACAAATGTACATTTTGTCTTCTTCATGAAGATTTAGTGTATTGGATGCACAAAAAAAAGATTTAAAACCCATTTAAGCACGTCAAGTTATAAATGAGTAATTTAATGATGAAATCTTTTTCACTCGCAAAAAAAAACCAAACAACCGAAGGGAAAAAAAGCATTGAAATCAATTTAAATGTTCGTACATTGTATTCAATGACCTAATTTCCATTGATGAAACCATCCAGAGGAAAAACTCCTCAAAATAAATAGCCAGATCGCATCACTTTATTTATTAATTGGAGCCTATTTAATTAATTTAAATGGTAAATCGAAGCAAGTAGCAAACAAACAAATATTCAAATTAAAGAGCACGTTTTTAAATTTGGTCGTGGACGATGCGATCATGTGTAAACATTACGGTTGACCCAGCCATTTATACAATTTCAATTAACGGTATTATTTTATTTTGGTCATGGTGTGTAGCGTCGGTGCAGCTTTGAACGAAAATCAAATTATGTAATCTATTAGATGTTGAAAACTGGTTGAAAAAAGACAATTAAATACGTTTCAGTGTTGGGATCAGCATCAATTGTGAGGACAGTTTAAAAAAAAAAATGATCTGTCAAACGTGATATTTTATGCGCTTGTCAAACTGCCACTGATTCGAAAGGGAAGCTAATATCATGCGCTGTATGTCAGTGTTTTAAATTGAAAGAAAATCATAAGCAAATCAACATTCCGATTCATAATGATAAAGTGATATTGAAAATTATGCTTTGTGATTAACACATTTACTTTATTTAATCACACTTTGTGAAATACACAATTGATTATTACATAACGATATGAATCGCTGATGAAATGTTGCAATCAATAAAAATGTACACATAGCTGATGTACAGCTGTCATAAGTACACATGGGATGATATTCGGTTATGAGAGAATTTTTTTTTTCTCCACTTGAGCCAAACACAATCGCTTTTCACTTTATCCACCTATGAACGAATGAATGATTTGAGCTCTTCAAGCTTCACAATAGCATTACAATGAATTGTCGTAGTTATTGGAAATGCGATGTTAATCGAACTCACGTTTTCATTTTCCATTTGGTTTTTCCTACATCCAGCAAATATGACCGAATCTCTGTTGTCGATGTTATTTCTCCATGTAGCACGATTCGTTTGAATTCGTTAACCATTGTTATCAATTCGTTTCAATCAATGTTTAGAATTGTGAGCGGTACACCGTAATTTCATCCGAAATACTGATTAATTTCCATCATTTCAAGTGAAAATAAATTGAGCGTTTGTTTAGCCAATTATATATCGACATAGAATCACGTGATTATTGGCATTTCAGTTACTGTGATTATTGGGCGTAATTTGTACCATTTATCATGGCAAACATTTTGATTGAATAACCGTAATGAAATCAGTTTGGTACAGTGTGTACGGACAATGAGTTTATTCAACGTTAATAAATTTCTATCAAATACGGCTCTACTTTCTACTCATAACACAACACACATTTCGGAAGTTGCAGAATATTGATCTATTCAAATATTGAATACTTTTTACGAGCACATACACACACACACACACACACATTTCTTTAGTGCATCAAATGCTTGAAATCGAATAAATTTCCATAATAATCTTGGATTGATTGGGTGTCAAGTCGCAACTGTTGGACTTTCATCATAATATATTTACTGAAGGCAGTTTTTCTTTGTCTTCGGAAAGTTTCAATGGAATTGTGAACTATGACGCAATTGCACTTCAATTCGTGGAAGATGTTGCCACTTTCATATCATCCTCAAAATGTGAATAGCACTTCTCAAGCTCTGATCTTCGAAAAGTATTTTTCGATTTGATTGTTTTTTCCTTTCATATTCGTTTTTCTATGAGCTCGTTTTAGTGATTGATTGTGTGTCTCTTATGTTGCGGCTTCGTTATTGCTCTTTTTTTCTCTAACAGAAGGAAAAAAAGTAACAATATCGGTCACCATATATAAACATACATCGAAACAGGCTGATATAAATTCCCATGAAATCAATTGGAATGAAAGTTCAGGAAAAAAAAACAGAATTCACAATATTTAGACCATTTGCGAAACAATAAAAAGAAGTTGAAACTGCCCCAAATATTATATATATGATACATATCATGCATCATAATACACGAATTTTCGGGCACTTTTATTCGATTTGGTGACACAAAATCAAAAACACACACACACACACAGTGACAAAAAGGATGACGCCAATTCATGTATGAATAGTTCGAAGCATTCTGCTTTTCACATATGAATGCGATGAACTGTTTTACGGCTGGATTCACATTGCATATGCTCTTCATGCTACCGCTCTATCAGAAATCCATTGAAATGGAGGCCCATTGCCAATGGCAAATAAACAAAAACACTGTGCAAATATTAGCGCAGCACGCGATCTCGAACTTCATTCAATGAATGAGCTACGAAAATATTATTGATGAGCTCGAATATAGTATATAAATATTAATATTTGCTACGCAAAGTCAAAGACTCAAATTATATAATAACAGTAATGATGATAATTGTGTTTACTTCATTGCGAATAGGGCTGCGTGTGTTCTTAATATAACTTTGACGGTTTCAGGTGAAAAGGTTATGCGAAAAATAAAAATGCTCGAAAATCGTCTAATGAGAATTCGAAACAAAGCATCACGTACGGTCAAAGATAGATGAATCAAAGCGTACCAAACAACTATCGAATTGGGTGTATCGTTTTCAATTTGTGCGGTAACAGTGGCTCATTCGTTCATTGTAAAGTGGCAAAATTATGGTGTGGAAGTGAATGCGGACCTATCACGCGAGATCCATTGAGATTTGTGAACGTTTTACCTTGATACATTTACCACTTGTTTTATGTGCTCATGTGAACCGAACTTTTTTTTATTTGTTTGTTCACCACATGTAATTTAGATGTTTTGTTACATGACCGAACCTGCCGATGCTGTAAGGTAAATCATAAGCCGACACAAGCCGTACATGTGCTAATTGGATGTTTAATAAGTTTGAAATTCGTAATGGTTCGGAAGAACGATTTAATGTACGAATTGACTATAGAGACGGGCGTTCGGTAGATTTGATTTGTGCTGTGTGCGTGTGTGTGTGTGTGTGTGAGTGTTTGTGATTTTATTTTGTCGTATCAATGTTGCAACCATTTAATTAGGAATCAAATTGCTTGAGTTCAAATCAATATTGAATTGAATAATCGTTTCGCATTAAAATCAATGATTGAAATCAACACCATTGACGTGCCACATGAAAATATGTCATTTATTGTCCGAATGAATTCACTTAATGCGCATTACACATTTTACTTTGAACTTCGAACATTGTACGTTTCGATATTGAACAATGGATCAAATAAATTTTAAAATATTTACGCTTCACAAAATGAAATTGAATTGGAATCATGGGACAACTTTACTGTAGATTTCAAAATGATTGTGACTGAATTGAAACACGATTTCAGCGTTAAGGGCATGAAACACATTTCTTTTGTGTGTCATTCGTTTCATCTTTACGACATAAATCGGTTTTGAAGAATGAGCAATAAACAAATTCAATAATATCCAGCCGAGAGAATCAATCGATTGATTTGTGATTGTGTTTTTTTTTGGTGATAGACGTTTTGTTTCCGCTTCAGGCCAACAACAACAACAACAACAACAACAAAAACAACAAATAGTGCTATTTTTAGCATTGCAATTCCGTTATTGGTTATTGATTCAACGGTTTGTGACGTCCAATCGACAAGAATCACATCAAATATGATTTAATCTCGCTCAAACATAAGCTGAGTCACCAAGTATTTTCATTTTCCGATTCTGAAAGAATCTTGATTACAAAGAGAAAGAGAGAAAGAGAAAGAATGCGAAAGTAAAGAGAAAATGTTGTAAAATTATGCTTTTGTGTGTATTTTTGTTTTGAAATGGATTCGTTCGCGCCCCTTTTAAACTCACAACACTCCGATTGCGAGAAAGTTTTGCGACCAAACGCTGTTCGTGTCAAACTCAATCACAAACAAAGAGCTGCTTGTTTTTGTTGCAAAGAAAAACAACCAAACACAAACAAACAAAACACCAAAAATTGTTTCAACTCTTTAAATTTGTTTGGAATGTTAAGAATCAGTTGCTGTTTTTCACTTTTCGAAGGAATTAATCGGGTGATAAATAATTTGATTCGACCAGGGAGAGTGTATTTGGTTTGCTTTGGTCTTTTTTTCCCCTTTTATTTTCGTTTCAAACATTTAACTGCATAAAAGCGCAAAAGTATCCGTTTAATTCCTGTAAATTCACATAAAAAGCGCTTTGAGTAAAAGTTTTTCGGTGCGGTACAAGTATTACTTAACTACTGGTGTTTTTGTTGGCACGTTGATTCCCTTTCGCAGCGATTTTGTTTTTCGTTATTTCTCCCCCGCCTTTTTTTTATTTGCTCTCATTTGCTACGATCTTTTCTTTTCGAGAAAAGTTTTTGGTTTTGTGCTCTCCGGTGGACTTACAATATTGGTATTTTCTTAGTTAGAAGTTATTGTGATGTGAATGACCATCGTTAAAAAAGTTCCATTTCGCATTCGGACTCAGAGAGAGAGAGAGAAAGATGCGTCTATATCAATTCTCGCATTCTTTCGAATGGAATTTTAATGTGATTTTTTTCTTCCCCCATCCATTTGTTGCCCTCTTCAATGCCGTTTCCCATTTACCAAAAAAAAAAGAAGAAGGAGAATAAAATTCATCTATAAATAGAGTTTGGCAGCATCGAGTATCAATGATGATACTTTGTGTATTTGCTTCGTCATTCTCATCATTTTCCATTGCTCTGTGGCTTCAAATGTTTATGTATGCGGTGAACCATTTCGAAGTTCAGAACTTAATGAAAATAAAAGTCAAACTGTTATTGATGAAAATAAATCGTTAGTTCAAATGTGGCGCGAGGGTGAAAAAGTTTGACGTTTTTTTCTCGGTTCGAAATTGAAGAGAATGAAAGAAAAATTGGTCTGTTTTATTGTTTATTTTTTTTTGGCATATTTTCAATAAATGAACGAGTGCAGTCGTTTATTCGTCGTATAAGTCAAAGTGTAATTGAAATCGATGACAAAAAGGATATCATTGTTATGCCAACATTTTAATTCAATTTGGTGGGTATACGAAACCCAAAAATTGACTTTCACACATGAACATTGTATGCGTTAAAATGGAAAAGCGTTGTCATTTGGGTGTTGCTTTTCAATACTATAGCATATTATTTGGCGATCACAGCTTTTTAACAATAAAACCAACACCACTAACCACAACCATTTTATTTCTTTTTATTTGCAGGCGAATTTACACATTCATTGTAAACAACACGTGCTCGCTTGCGCTTTGATGAGGTATAAAACGGTATGCATTTAATTTGTATTACTTTATCCTGATCGGTATTAAAAATCGAAAGCAAAACGTACAAAACTAGAATTGAATGATCCGCAATAAGGTCGGGAATAGTTCTACGCAAACATGTACGCAAACCATTTAGTATTTGGAGTTTAAAGCGTTCTGGTAATAATCAACAAGAGACTCGGTTTTATTTTATTGTTTTCCTGCGTTCAAAATTCACCGTTTTTATGTGGTCATAAAGTATACAGTAGTTGAAAGTGAATAAAATTCACGGTAGATGTTAACGCGTAAATATAATAAAAATTGTTCTTGTGGTTGGCATTGAGGTGCATGTATGAGCAGAGCCACAACATCGGTCAAATTAAAACAACCACCACGTTAACATTGTGAACTCTGAATAATCCCGACTTGTTTGTATTATTAATAATTCACAAGATTCAACGCAAACGGATCAGTGACATTCAATAAATGTGTATGTCCATCATGGGAAATGTTGAGCAACATTTTATTCACTTTGGGCACCGATTTTCACTGACACAAACGTAAAACTGCACTCTGGTGCAGTTAATACATAACAAGCACATTTGGCCAAGCACATTCGTGTTCAATGACATAATTTCGTCCATGAAATTGCACTTCAGCCCCATTACGTTTGCCAAGTCTTGGGAACAATTTGATGACATTAATTTACGTTGATGAATATTTCTTCCTCGATTTTTTTTTATTTCCTTGTTTCCTGTTTTCATTCATAAATTCATTTTGTCGATTCGTCGCAATTGTCTCATACAGAAAGTGGAAAAAATTCTTTGCTCACATATTTGATGAAACAAGAAAATGAAAGAAAGGACTGGGAAAAAAATGTGCATCGTCACTCCAAGAATCCGTTTGGAATTTTGTTACCGTAGCAACTACGGAAAATGTATTCAATTTCGATTGTTGACAGTTGCAAAAAGGCGGCCAGTAAATGCTTTTGGATGCTATTTGGTGAGCTTCCTTTCAATAGATAATGGCATTGTTCATTAGGAATTCCTTGCTCTTTCCTTGTGTCTTTCACTTCGTTTAGTTTTTTTTTTATTCTCATTCACCATTACATACAACAAAATTTGTACTTTGTTTAGCCCCATTTTTCCACTCATTCAATCGAGTAGTGTGAATTATTTATGAGATACAAATTATTGTCGGCTTCCGTTTTGGTACGCTATGACGACGAACGAGCGATGGAGAGAGGAAAAAAAAACAAGATGAAGGCGACCGAGCAACGGCTGCAAGTACAGCGTCAGCAGAGAATTGTAGACGGAGAAAATGGCATCACACAAAAAATGGCTGTGTCACATAAAACATGTTCGAACCCATGAGGCAAATTAACGGCGAAAGCAGCAAGGAGTAATTTTATAGCACTTTTGTTTCTCTCATGCTGAAATAATCACTTACTCCATATTTTTTTTCCGCCGTCCGTCCGTTCGTCTGTACATTTACATTATTACACGCACTTTACGCTTATTCGTCCGTAACGTCGGCACACTTATCGGAGGGTTATTTTTTTTTTCTTTTTATAGCAAATGCATTAATTTCAGAATTATTCATAAAGTTATGATACATTGCGATGTAAATTCGCGGTGACTTACTTACTTTTACTTGCCAATTTATTTTATGGTTTTAACTTGTTTGCGCACGACAGTTGGCCAAAGTAATGAAAATGATTACGGTAATAAAATGAACTGCGTCCACTTCAATATCAATCGTTATTTTGATTGTTGAAATGAAACATGTTAATATTCATGATGTGCGATTGCTCCACATTTTCAATATTTATAACTGAATTTTTGTTGAAATATTCATATACATTTTCCGACCAGCCAAATTTGTTTACGGCCTTCCTTTTTTTTGTGTATCCGCATGAGTTAATGTTCATGAAAATATAATCAATTAATTTGTATATGGATTTAATTATATTTATAATCAAATTAAAATTGAACAATTAATCAATTTGCAATGGAACCATATGAAAATGCCAATTTTCTCGTGGTTAAAATAAAAGAGTATACTAACATACATGCACACACAAACGCAAATACACACCGAATAATGAGGGCGAGTATTTTATTTAGATCACATTCATATTCATATCGCGCGCGCATCGCATAATAATGAAAATGGAAAAAATAAATAATAATGAAAATTTGCCATATTATCAATTTATTATGCATAATAACATTAAAGTGGATCTCATCGCAATCACAATTGGTTTTGTTCTTTGATCCGTTTTATCGTGGCCACTTGATGCCTTTTATTCGTGTGTCGCCATTATATCATATACATACGAAATTGGTGTGGCTGAAGCCAAAATTGATTTTATATATTTGTTATTGTTTTTTTTTCAAGCTTTTGTGACGATTGCCAGGTCATTCGGAAAAGGCCAAAAGTTATGCCATTGTTATTGGATTATTTGTTCAAGTGTTATCACTGTTTTAAAAGTACACTTGAAATGGTGGGAAAAAAAATACATTGACAATTAAACGAAATGCATAATGGTTAAAGCAGAATACTGACTCCATAAATACCTGAACATAAACGATGAAAGATAAAGATATATCACAATTATGCCGTTCATTAATGAAAATCAATTACATTGAAAAAAAATATTTAATCATCCAAGCAATTTTCAATATAGCTCATAGCTATAATGGCATATGATCAAAGTTCCCAAGGATTTATTTAAATTGAGAATTCTTTTCGCTTGAATATAAATTGAAAGCATTGGTTGTGTTGTTTGTACAATTGTTCAAAACGTATGCATAGCTAGGTACTTGAGCGATGCGCCAGTTGAATTGAAGAGAAAATTGATACAACAGAAACCAAATCGGTTGGAAGGTAGAGATTTAATCGAGTTGTAACCATTCGTATGCGGAATCAATTTATCAGTTGTAAATAGACAGAATGCTTTTGTTTTGTAAAGCTTTCATCTTTATCTTCATTTTCACTTCGAATTCCAAATAGTTCCGCAACATTTTCCGTACATTATGAATTTAAGTTAGACTTTGGGGTAGCCATTCATTTGTTATGCAACCGTCATGAATTTATGTTTGTACAAATGAAGTAATTCATGGAAATTCAGTTGATATTCTTCGAGCATTCGGAGCCAATAAATTCGTAAAATCCACCTAGCAAATCCTTGTACATGAGTGTGTTTCAACGCGCTTGTAACTTACATTTTAGCAAGAAATATATTCATCCAACGAAATTAAAGCGATTTCGATAAATCACTCATGTTGGCCCATTGTACATTGGCTAGCACCAAGTCGGCAAATCTAAATTTGCAGACATTTTGTTGGGTGAAATGGGCATTGTGTGTTTGTTGCTGACGTATAGAAGAATACATAATGAGCATGGGTTACAGATTGACGATCATTGGTGTATCAGTAGGATGGACGATCTGGTGTCTGATTGATGCCCTGTATTTAATCATTCAAACTACTATTTCAAGTGCGTGTTCGCACCTTCATTTTTTGTCGGCATATTTTAAGCAGTTTTTTTGTCGATTGTGTTTCATAATCAGCACACTAACATCAATACAAATGCCCGGGCACAAATAGGCCTATTTAAATCTAGACAACGTAAAGTATGGTGATAAATTACATCGCATCGATTCAATTGGAATTGTATTACAGAAAAATTTGACACGCCGTATGCAGCTGGCGAATGATGGAAAATTCTAAATGATGATAACAGCATAAAATGATTTCCTCGTCCATTTTCTGTTTTTTTTTTTACCATCCAATCCTCCTTCTAAATGACGCCATTCATTTCCAATCGAAGACATAACATCATTTTTCATTTTGACGGTTTTATCATAAAAAAAAATCACCAAGGAGTGAAAATTATCCATACTGTTAGCACACACACGGAAAAGAAAAAAACGGAGAACAAAAATCGATAAAGTAATATTTGTAAGTGAAGGGAAGTTTTCCAAAAATCAATCCAGAAATAATATTCTTATCACATTTTCACTTTTATGGAGTTCATAAATCGTTCAAACAAGTCTGCAGCAATCTTAAACGAATCAAAATCTCTTCGATGTCTAGATTTTATGATTGAATGAAATGCTGGCAGAACGAAACATACCCACAATCGAGAGAGAGAAAGAGAGAGAGAGACGAAGAGAATGAGCAGTGGCTTCGGGCATCGTAGACTTAACTACATTTCAAACTATTAAATTTACTACAAAGCTGTAGAATTTCCATGGGATTTTATGACTTGATTCAAAGCTTAAATTACACACATCCAAAAGCATGCAGTCACATATTTGGGATGTTATATTGGAACCCAATCACGGAATTTATTTCGGGTCGAACAATGAACATGTGCTACATTCAACGAGAAACAATGATTTATGTAGATTGTTTGTTCTTTTGTCTGTTTCCCCAATTATTTATAGCCAACATTTAATCATAGAACGTGCAACAAATATGGATACATTTATGTTTTAAATAAGCGCCAGAATTTACCGAGAGTACCGAGCGCAATAACCCAATCAAGACAATCATCCATGAACAAGCATTTTGCAGTAATTAATTTTTTAAAAAAATTATCGACTCCTTTGAGATTTTATTGTTGTTGATGCTACCGTTTTTGCAAAGTTTCTCATTTCGTTTTGGGGCAGAAAGCAAAAATCAAGTTTTCAACTTTTCAATTTTAAGTCGAAAAACTAGATTTGCGTTTAACTTGTATGGAGTGCGATGAGAAGCTTTAGGGATCAAATTCCACTTCATTAAATCAATTGAGCATAAGCTTCCTCTCTCTCTCTTTCTCTTTCAGTTTCTTACTCAAACACAGACACACAAAACAAACGAAGCAAAGTTCTGGAAACACTTAAAAGTTTGCATGTTATGACGAGATAAAGCCCCCATAACGTTGGCTGGCTCTCTCGCACCAGGCATTTTGTGCTGAATGGCACCTCAAATCAGTTACGTGTAACGATGAATGGAAGTGAGTTTATGCACTGGAAAAAAACTGGTACAATTTCATTAGTAACATTTTGTAACATTCCATCATTGACGCCCAACAAAACTTATGCGCATGATGAAAAACTATAGAAAACTATATCAGCATCTAACGTCTCGAATTGAATTGTATACATTTCCATCTAAATGCACATATCTACAATGAAAATGATTGTAGCCAAGTTTTCTGCGTACCGTATCCGGTTTCTAACTCAAAAACTTGTGTTTTATGTCATTACACTGGCTAAATGTTTTTCAAGTCATATATATTCCGTGAAGGGACAAAATGCCGTTTCAGTTTTCATTTATTGCAATATCATTCAAGTAAGTTACCACCGCTTTTGCCACTCATTCGAAAGCGTTCAACTGAAATGTTCACATTTAATTATCAGTAATTTGTAACGAAATAGATAATTATGGCGTCACAGTTTATTGGCTGACAATTTTTTGGTTTTCCATGTTAAATGTCGCATAAAAATGCCATGTGCCATTACCAAACATGCATAACACAAGTGCACTGACTTCGATTTGATTACATTTTAAATCAATTTTATTGCATTTCTTTTTGCAATTCTATTCTGCCGAGTTTTAGATCGACTCACATGTTGCTGTTGTATTTTTCTTTTTTCAGACGTCTATAGGTTCGTTTGTGTGTTGTTTCTACTGAATTAGTGCACCGGTATATAAGCTGCGTGCCCAATAAACGTGTGCGTTCGATCGATGCAACACAGTCGCGATCCAAACGAGAAGTCTGCATCGTTGGCAAATCGTTTAAACTATAAAACAAGTTTCGAAATTCTAACTGTGCATTTTATGCTGCTGCGTGTGTTTGTGTACGTTATAGCACTTTCCTGTTACCGTTGTGCCGGTTATTTATGTTGATTTTTATTCACTAGGTAATTGATTTGGAAAGAACAAAAAAAAACGACCATACAGCTACCACAAAACGGTAGACGATAAGCGTACCAAGTATCCAAATGAATGTATGAAAGTAAGTGAAATACTCGAATCCATCTGCAGATCAAGTACATTGGCTTAACACATCGACGAATGAATTTATTTGCAAAAGTAGCGAATAGCGTTCGTTTGAACATTGATTACACGAGAGATTGTTTGTTGGTTTTTTTGTGGTTGTTGTTGTTGTTCAAATTGTTAATCTGTTACTCCCTTCTTTGTGGCTAACCGTTAAAGATCCAACGTGGAAATGGAACAAAGTCGTTCGCATTCAATTCAGTCACGCGTTGTCTTTATTTGTAATAAATAGGCTGAGCATTGAGCATCGTTCAGTTTATGGCAATGACAAAAATCATATTTTGCTTAAGTCACTTCCACTTGCTCCATCGAAAAATGTGCACTTAATCAGTCTATCGGCGGCTGGTTTTGTTGTTGCTGTTGTTGCTGCAATTCTAAAACGTTTCGCCGAGTTACGTCGATCAAAAATAACCGTTAATTATTGCAATTCTATTGAAAACTTGTTCGCACTATTTCGTTATCTTTTTTTCTCTTCGTGTTTTTGTGGTTGTTGTTGGTTTTTTGTTTGTGGTTTCAATCCCATTTTTATCTCATTTCAACTCATTTTTTTTATTTCTATTTTCAGATGTTCAAAATGCGAGTGCTTCGTTTATTATGTTTAGTATTAGTAATAAATTCGTCGCTGGCCCAGTGTCCGTGGCACAAAGACGTTCCTGATTTGCAAACGGCTTGCTTATGTGCATACAATTTGGGTCATGAGCTATCTGTGCAGTGTGATCAGGTAAGAATCGATGTGCCAATTATATTCATCGCACAGCCACAACTGTAACTCAATTCAATGACACTTTTTTTTGGTTCTCTTGCTTGTCATTTTCTTTTTCCTATACAATTTCTTTGAATTTAGGTTGATTTTCCGTTGCTATTGGAAGCATTAAACCGTTTTGCACGTTCGACAGCAATCGATTTGCTGTATGTTAATAACTCAACGATTGACAAATTAGAGAATAATGTTTTTGTTAATTTGAATTTGCACAATGTTCAATTGAGCAATTGTCAAATAAAAAGCATTGACGATGGTGCATTCAAAGGTCAAGAAAAGCATCTCAAGAATTTGAATATGCAAGATAATTTGTTGGAAGTGATTCCACAGCGAGCGCTTCGTATTTTATCCATTTTAAATTTATTGGATTTGTCAAAAAATCGCATCACACACATTTCTGACAATTCATTTCTTGGCCTATCGAAATTGGCCACATTAAAACTCAACGATAACAATGTAACACTGGCGCCTGGTGCATTCCGTGGCCTCGAGCAAAGTTTAAAGAATCTCAATTTAAAAGGCACAAAACAAAAGCGTGTACCAGAATGTGTGCGTGGTTTAAAAACATTGGCCTTTTTGGATTTATCACAAAATGGAATTCGTGAACTTCCTGGACCGGGCGGTTTGCGCACATTTGAAGGCTTAGACTCGTTGACCGCACTGAATTTGGAGCGAAATTTAATTCAAAGTCTGAGCGAAACATCATTTATTGGTGTACGAAAGACATTGAGTTCGTTGAGTTTGTTGAACAATTTAATGGCCGAATTTCCGGTCGGTGCAATCCATTCGCTAAAAGAGCTTCGCGTTTTAGATATTGGTTTTAATTTGCTTACAACTTTACCTGAAACCGCTTTTCGTGGCAATCCAAGCATCACATTGTTAGCACTCGATGGCAATCCATTACCAACCGTACCAGAAAAAGCACTCGCTCATTTGAATCGCACGTTGCGCGGCTTATCGCTTGGCGGTCGCTTCCTGCATTGCGATTGTAAATTGAAATGGGTGGCTGAATGGATTCGTAGCGGAGATTTACAAGTGACATCAAGAGAACGGAGTCCACAATTTTGCGGCTCACCAAATCGATTCCGTGATCGTGGTTTTTATTCGATTCAACCAGACGAATTGACATGCCCAGACAATGATGTTGATTTGACTGGTCCGATCGGTGTTGTTGATTCGTTAATACCGAAAACCAGCTCAACGACTCATATTCCATCGTCAACCCTAACAACAACACAAACATCAACCTCAAAAATGGGCAGCAGCTCAACGGCAACCAAAGAAACAACAAAAGAAAGTACCACAATCACATCGACTAGCGTAACGACAACACCGCCTTCAACCGTGAAAGTTGTCACGAGCACATCGACCAGCACAACTTTAACTACGGTACGCAATTCATTTTTGGTTTTGTTGGGCATTTTTTTCCCTCAATGTTTATATTTTTAACTGGCTTTAACTGGCAATGTCTATATTTACCGATTTCCGTTTGTCTGCTTTTGCTTTTTTTTTCACTGCAGCTTAAACCGGCACTTAAAAATAACAATAACAATTGGCGACAAAATTCATCAGCCAAACAAAGACCACCGTTAGTGCTTGGCTTTCCAACGGGACGTGGCACAAGCCGTGCTGAAGAGGATAAAGAGGTTCAAGTCAAGAATGCTTTCCGTCAGGACAATTCCGTTATCATACAGTGGGATTCGGACACAACAAACATACTCGGTTTTCGTGTTGTGTATCGTCTTTTTGCTGACAAAAGCTTTAAACAGGGACCACCATTGGAAGCAAGCGAACGTGAATTTAAAATCAAAAATGTTCCACCGCAAGAGTGTATTGTGGTTTGTGTGATTTCATTGGAAGAATTGAACGTGACACCGGAAAGTGTACCGTACTCGCAATGCCGTGAGGTGCGTACACTTTCGTCACCAACATCAAACATGGATAAAATCACAATTGCCGCCAGTGCAGCTATCTGTGGTACGATCATTGTGGCTGTTATTATATTCATTGCTGCAGGAAGGTGAGTCGATTGCATCATTATCTAGTGAAGTGTATTTTTTTCTTTAGTTCATATTGAAAATGACAAATCGATTATAATTTCAGAAGAAGATCCAGAAAGATGCAATCATTGAATCAACAAAAGAGTCCGTTACCAATAGCTGGATTGCCAGTGAATTGTTGTGGACCGAACGGAAGCCCCGGACCATTGGGTTCAATTGCAACTTTGTCTGCTTTCAATCATCACAAGGTAAACCAAAATGACTCATTCACCAACCGAATTGGTCGCTATCGTAAAGTCAAAAGTACACAATTGTAAACACAAATATGTTCAATGCGTTTTTTTAAACTCAAACGAATAGAATTATAAAATAGGCTACATCTAGTCGCACAGCCAACCGATTACATGGTTCGGTTCTGTTTTTAAAATCCAAAAAATTTCACACCAAAACATTTTTCTGGCTTTCTGATTAAGTATAGAAATGTTGATGATATATAACAAACTGTATCGTGAGTAATCGAAAGGATTTTGTAAACTGTAAGCGCTTTTTAATTGAATTTTCAAAGTTAATTATACCAAAGACCTTAGTTGCAAGCGCACCACCACACATCGCATTTATTTGTATCGATTCGTGCAGCAATGCATTTAAAATGCATACCAAAAATCTTAAGCTTCAATAATCACAAATCGCACACCATTGCGAGCATTTGGCACAAAACAAATTGCATTTCACTCATTCAATAAATGAACCAGTTCGTTGGATGTGTTCATTCATAACGAATAGCGTGTAAGAAAGCTGATTAAGTAGCAATTAGCTATTACTATTTTATAGTCTATGAAAGCATAGATATTCTTAATCATTTTGTATGTTATTTTTATGAAAGAAAGAAAGAAAAAACAGCACACCCATACACACACACAAGAGAAGAATAAAATTGATTTCAATCGAGAAAAAGTCTATGAAATATGAATTGAGTGTTTGTTTCTATCGTCCCAAAAAAGCGCTCTAATTAGACCAACCAATGGACCGACATACCAAATGGAATGACATTCCATTTCGAAAACCAAAGTCAAATGAAATGAAATGAAGCGAAAAACAAAACGATCGCTGCAAATGAATCAATTTTCTGCTTTTTAAAAAAAGAATCACACACACAATTGAAGCAGTCATTCCATTCAAGCGCCAAATGCAACATGAAATTCCGCTTCCAATCGGTTTCCTCATCCCTGCTTCTCAAAAATAGTGTGACAGATTCATAGATTGTGGCAAAGAAAAATGTGGTTCTTAGCGCTTGAATTGGGTTTACACTCTAATTATTTTTTAGACCTTTTTATTCTTCTCATTGTTGTTCTCCCATTTTCCGCACATTTACCGAATCGACTGTTCTATGTAATTAGGTAAATATGTGTGCAGTCGATGCGAAGACAAATAGCGCTATTGACAACAAAATAGCGAGTCTCAAAAATCTCCCACATTACTGTTTATGATATAATGTATTATAAGATTACAAATAATAGAGTTATAACCGTAAATTGTATAAACAGCACACAGTCTGTAGCATTTTGTTGTTATATGAACATAATTTAGTAAGATGTTGTCATCGTGTAATTTCACCAAAGATAGCTCGGCAATTTTAAATTTGACGCATCGATAGAAAAACGCAAAAAAAAACCAAACATGGAATTATAATATTTGAATGTGACTTTCACTTGTAGGATTGGGATCAAGTGAGCGCATATAGCGGACGATCTATACCAAGACCCCGAATTTATCCAATGGAAAATCAAAGCATAATCGGTGATGACATGCGAAGTCACGTATCACATTTCTCCGGTGTGGTTGGAAAAGTACCGAAAGCAAGGTGAGTTTATTGGCTATTTTTGTGACACATTCCGGATTCATTTGTATGCCACTTGTTCGATGATAAAATAAATCAAATATGCAAATGCAGAAGAATCTAATTTTCCAATTGATCTAAATTAAGCCAAAAATTACACGTCTATTGTTACAAAATTTATAATTTATAATTCCATTCAAAGTAGATCCATTGCTGATGGGCAATCGCAGCACAGCTTTTCGAATCATTCGCATCGTGGATATTTAAATTCAGCATTTCCAAGCAATCTAGTTAACTCTCGACCAGGTAAAATTGAGTTGAAATTGTAGCATTTTATTGGTTTGGTTTTGTTTTGTTTTGATTTTGATTTTGATTTTACAATTAGCTTAGACAGTTGATGTTGAATTGTTGTACCATTTTATTTGTATTAGAATTGCGTCAATCGAGACAATCGTTAGCAGCTGCCTCTGATCGTATGTCACGTGCTTCATACGCTGGATCTGGTATCCATGGTGCAGCACATAGTGTAGTATCAAGTCGTAGAACTAGACCGAGATCTCGATCACGCGATCAATTGAATGGAGCGCATATTCATTCACATCATCGCCCGAGTAGTCGGTACGATTAACCCATCTCATTTTACCATCTCATTGATTTGCAATTAACCAAAAAAAAAACCAAAGAGTATAAACATTTAATTGTGTCCTCTCTCTTTATACTTGTTTCTTTGTTTTCAATTTGGTATTGTCGGTGATTAGGTACTCGACGGCTGGCTCAACTCATACATTGAATAACTATTGCGACACATCAGACAACTGGACGGATCATGACATGGAAATTTACATGACACGCAATGCCACAACACGTAACGGTTTGGTGCCATTATGAGACCAACTTTTACGATGCAGATGATACACAAATACTTTGTTGAAAATCTACAATCTACATGGAATTTTCTGACAACCGGTGCACGGTGCGCACGTTATCCAATCACAGGAATCAATAGAACAATTATCATTCATTCAACCAAGCACAACCAGCACATTCAATACTCTAACCACTTCAGCAAACGCATCAAATGCTATTCAGCCCGCAATCACATCCCATGAAATCAGCGTAAACGGTGAAAGCAACGATTTGGCACTGTATTTACTAAATCGAATTCCGGCTGGAATTCAAGTAATGCACGTCATCAAAACCAGCTACAGCGAAACCGAATGCTGTTTTCAATATGTGCGCACTACAAAAACCAAAACCAATTACGATCCGCACACCATCAATACAATTGAAGTGTATCGAGGACGTCGTCCGAACCAAATAAACGATACAATAAACGAAACATATATTTAGAGACAGCAACAGCAAAAACAAAACACAAAAACAACTAACGAATATTCTAATCGATTATTGTGGTAAATGCAAAATTGTTCAGCAAATTTCCCCCCTTTTTTAGAATAGCAAAAAATAACCACATCTATTTAAAACATTCCAAACATTTCGTGTAAAATAGGAAATTGTGTCGAAATTTTCCACCAAAACTAATGTAGATGAAGAGAAATGGACATTAACGTCAAAATTGTATATAAAATAGAGCTATTTGAGCTAAACAAGTGTCCCAAAACTAGTTAAAGGATTATTAGTATACAAAGTACGCAGCTGTTTGAAAATCAATCAATTGTGTGTACTTTGGTTTCTTCTTTTTTTTATTCTACACAAATGAAATCAAGACACAGACACAGTTAACAACAAATTCACTCAATTATATCAAATTGCAATTGTCATGGAATTAACAATTTTATATTTGCTTAGATAATATCATATTTAAGTCCATCATTGTCATTTATGTTCTAATTTCGTCAAAACGAATTTCAATTTTCCACATGTCAAATTTCGAAACACCAAATTTAAAACGAACAATCTAAAATTGGATCGTTATCAAACAAACAACAAGAAACAGCAACAGCAAAATGTAGCTAAAATTAGTTTAAGTAGAACATTACATTTTAATGTGACCAAAATTGTAACGAGGCAAAACACCAATTTGTATTTCTTCTTCTTATTTTTTTTTTTTTTTTTTTTTGATTGAGGAGCGAAAATGTTGTGGGAAAATCACATTCATTCACAGTGCCAAACATGTTATACGTTGTATTATTGAATATATAATGAATTTACGTATTTCTCTCTTTAATTCATTCACGACAAAAGACTGCTACAATCGAGCTAAAACGAAAACCTACACACAGAAAGAAGGATTACAAAACGACGAGATGGAAATTTATGAAATTCATATATCAAATTGTAGATTTCATTCATTAATTTGGCCGATTTATGTAAATAGCAGCAATAAAATTGAAAATTAAATCAAATATGACTATATGCTTAAACATACGACAATTGACGAAATCCATTTTTACCGTAAGCATTTTCTTTTTTTTTATCATCACATTTCAATGAGTAATCAATCGAGAATTATATTTCAATATTTGCGATCACAATGCAATTTTCCGTTTGATTTTTTTGTTTTGTTTTGTTGGTTGAACATTTCCTTTTCTCTCTTTTGTAATTGTCAACTAAAAGATTATTGTCTTTTGTCATAGGCCATAACAAATCACCTAAAGTAGTTTAATTAGAATTGTAACATAGAAAAGCATAAACATGAACGAAATAATCAAATTTGTATTTCGAAGATCCTTAGTCACTGGGTAGTGCAACCACATTGCTATTGGAATTTGAAGTATATGTATATGTATATGTAAAACAAACACACGAAAGAAAATAAATCTTATGTCAAGCTAAAGAATAAGAATTTAAAATAACACGATTAACGTAGCGTAAATAGTGAAACAAAAATAAAAATAACAAATCATATCGATTTGCTTTTTTCCTGTACATAAAGTTGCTATAAAATCAAATGAATAGACAAATTTCGCACGCTCACACGCACGCTGGAAATTTCAGTTCATTAGAAAGTCTATTAAATACAACTAGTGATTAGAAGAGAATAAAAAACAGCTAACGACTTAGTTTTAAGCAAATAATTGTAACTATTTTTGGTTAAAAAAATAATTATCCTTATTATTTCGAGAGATTTTTTGAAAATGGGTTTATGTTGCGGTGCGGATTTCGAGCGATTGTTTTCTCATTTAAAAAAAACACACACACACAAGCGGTTTCCAATCAAAACCTTGGTGTCTTTTTTTTTGGATTTCGTTGTGAAATGGTTTCACGTCTATCCTAGATGCATCACAAAATTCAATGTTGCATTTTGACAACGAATCTAGTGAGTGACATAAATTGAAATCCGTATTCAGCAGCATCCCAGCAAACACAGTTCACAGTTAACGAAAACAATTCAACTTCATAGACATATAAGGCATTTAGACGTAAAGATTCCTAATAAATAAGATCAAAACTAGGCTAAAGCAAATGTAAACAACAATTACATTTCGAGAACAAGTAGATCGTAGGCCTATCAAATAAACTAGTGGTTAAAAATCAAATGGAATAGATACGATTTCTAATTCAAATTCAAATGGGATCAAATATCAAGTCACTGGAACATTTCGTAATTTTGAGTGAAAATGAAAAGAAAACGATATGCAAATAGTGTTCATACCATCGCAATTGTCATGAATCTGATCAGAAAAAAAAACAAAACAGCTGAATAGAAAAACGGGAGAAGAAACGATTGATTTCCCGTATTAGAAATAAAATTCTAGTAAGAAAAATGGATACTTATTATATTCGTTTCAAATCAGCACACAAAATCGCCTGATCGCGGTTCCAAAGTAGCAGCACGACCAACAACAATAAAAATTGTAATCTTAGAGCGCTCCCCCTGTAGTCGAACACATAAACACATACACACACACAAACACACATTGCGTTTTGCAACACAAATTGAACATAAAATGCCTTACATAATTATTCAAAAAAAAAATGCGATTATTTCATTGTGTTAGATATTAAATCAATTATTGTAGTGCCCTCGCAAATCAAATTTGTTCTCTTTTTTTTCTCATTTATTGCGGAACAGGAAAATTTGTATGGAATCGTTTGTTGCGCGAGAATTGTTCATATTTTTTTATTATTGCAAAGTAAAAATGGTTTCAATATAAAAGAATAATTGAAATGGCGATTTAAATTACGCATTTATCTGCCAAAGTAAAGAAAAAAATAAATTGTTTCTTTCAAATTCAAAACAGAGGATTGCAAATAAGTGTAAATGAACATTTACATCAAGTATTGATAAATTTGTGCTCACGTAAGTTAGAAATGTTAAAGAGAAAAGCAACAATATGTTCACGCATGTTAGAGATACACGGATATACATTATACAAATACATAAACGCATATTATATTCAATTGTTAGGTGCAATGTAACACATTTATGAATTGTATAAAAAGCTCGGCCGGCTGCTATGGCTGCTAACACTTATAATATGTTTAAGAAACAACACCAATTTATCTTCTGTTTTGTTGAACAACCACATTAGTGAATCCAAATAAACGCATATTTTTACTTTATATGAACGATGTTCGTGTTTTACTTGAAGCAATTTGATTAATTTTTGTTGTTGACATCTGAAATTGTCAATCAGTCTTCGACTAAAAAAAAAACAAGATGCAAAAATTCACTCACCCAGGAATAAAAATGCCACGTTCAACACGATAGCGCATTTCTTGTGCGAATTCAATCCAAAGCTGAGCAATGGCACGCAATCCACCGAGGTAAGTGCCGCATAGTGCCAAAAGCATTGAGAATCGATGTACCAACGAATCATCAAATGCTGATTTAATGCGCAATGGATCGAACTGAAAAATATACCCAAAATTACACATTTACAAATCACTTCACTGTTTTAATCAAACATCGATTGTAAATTACATTATCAGTAGTTGGAATCTTATAAGTGTTCGGTGTGTTGTCTTGTGCGTCGGGGAAAAGAAAGTAAAGCATTGCCATCAGCTGGTCATCTTTCAGTGGACCTTCCAGAGCTTTGCCCTTTTTGGAGGATGATTTTTTTGCCTGTGAACTCTGTGACCCTGAACTTTCTGACGAAAGTGCTGCCGACAGCACTGACGTTGTAATTTTCGTAATTTTCGACACTGTTAATCTTTCCAATGGATTTGTATCATCGCGACAGGCCAGTTCACTTGTAGCCGAATATGCATATTCAGCACCAATTAAATCGGCCAACGATCTTGTCGAATCACATTGTTGTAAAAACTCAAATAAACACTCGCGCATAAATGTATTCGGAACGGCCTCGTAATGCATTCGAAATGACCATGTTTGCGATAGCATTGGATCAAAATCACTGTAGTTGCGTGAATCCATCACAACATTTTCGGCCACTTCAAGCCATTTGCAGTAGAGCACTAGTTCGCGCACCGGCTCAACTGATACACCAAACGGTAAAACTTTATTCGATTGAACTCTTCCGTCAATTGCATCATCTGGCCGATCGGCAAATGCAAATTTCCTTTTCAATGCCAACGATGTGTCCGGAAAATTCTTCAAATTATAGGTAAATCGAACAGAAACGGTTGTCGGATCTTTATATTCGTATGGAATCTTCTCCTTGAACATATCCAATATTCCAGATAAAAATTTGCACGATGGATGCGTTTGAGCCAAATGCACAATTTCAAAAGTGATTCGAGTATTCTCATGTTCACAAACACCTGCACAAATAAGAATCGATTTAGAATTTATTTGATTTGATTGAGATTTATTCGATTTATAAATTGCAAAATACCTGAGTAAACAAGTTGCTGAGACTTTAACGCTTGCACAAATATCGGAATTGAGATGTTTGTTTCACCAATTGCTAAATGCACCGATGATAGCAACGATCGACGTTGATTTTCGTTAATGGTCGCACCGCCAACCGTTGAAATGACCACAAACTGACGCAAACCATACCATCTCGCAAGAGGATGAATATTCAAATTGGATTTCTCGTCTAAAGTACACCAATTATTTTCGAGTGACATCAAATCAACAAATGCATGGCATTCTGAGTTGATTGACAACTGTGGCGATTTTTCTAAAACAGATCGCTCTGCCACATCCACGGACATACGTCGATTTGAATCAGGCGATTGATCTTCAGGTTTATCGGAATCCGATGCCAACTTGATCGTATACAGCGTGACCTTCAATTCCAATCCGTCATATGTGACCAGCTCTTCTTTGGACTCCCATTCATTCAATGATAATGCATTTGACGGCAGTTTGACAGCACATTGCTTCTTAAATGGTAACTTCCAATCGTGGATAATCTCCTCGAGACGGGCACAAAACACTTCCCATCGTGTTGCTGTCGTAAAATCTTGATTGAATGAATCGGTTTCCGTGTTCACTTCTTCGGTCATTTTGTTCAAATTTAATTTCAAATAAGCGCTCAGATTCGAATTCAAGTCAATCACACAATTTGAAAAATGATAATTCGCCAAATATTGCAACTATTTTCAACGTGACAATTATTCAATTTCACTTTTATTCTATGAACGACAATGAAAACATACGCGTCAAAACACCTAAAGCACAACAATAACAAATAAAACGTCAACAACAATGAAAGTGACAGCTGTTTTCCACAATGCCACCCGCAGGGCTGTCCAAACCGACAATTGCTATTTGACAAATAAAAGAGGGTTTGAGTTTTCAATAAATGTTGTTGTTGTTGTTGTTTTTTTTATTTTGGTATGGCATATTTTAAAATGGCCAGAATTTAATTTATGTGATAACATTACACCATTTTAAATCGGGAGTGAGTGAATATTTCTTATATGCGAGTATTTAAGTATCATTCTATCAATGTTGTCCAATGGTTTCGCCGTCATACTCAAATTAGATTGATATTCGAGTTGTGCAGTTGCTGCATTTGCTCTTGAGATTGTGACTGAGATCCGTTCAACAGACTTTGATCGGGGAAATGAGACTTTTGATGACTCTTTAAACCACTGCGTTGTGTGTACTTCTTGTGGCAGATATCACACTCAAATGGCTTTTCTCCAGTGTGCACCCTGAAGATGGAGGATGAATAAAAAAAAGGGGTAAGATGGTCTGGAACAAGCAAAGATTAAGCGCGTGGGTCTAAAATTACCGTATGTGTTTCAGCAGGTAGTCCCTAACGCTGAACGCTTTCGAGCATATGCTACACTGATATGGTTTTTCGCCTATAAAAGAAAAAATCAACGTTGTCATTAGCATTTGCAACGTCATTCACATTTGTGCAATTTCAACAAACCTGTGTGGATCCGTTTGTGCTGAATAAGTGTATTTGACTGCGAAAATGATTTCTTACAGAATTCACATTGGTACGGTTTTTCTCGCGTATGAACTCGCATATGACGATTATAATACTCGGCGAGGTAGAATTCCTTGTGACAATATTCGCATTTATATTTGTATTCACCCGTGTGAATTTTTTTATGCATAGCCAATGTGCTCTGGTGCTTATAACATTTATTGCATTCGGGACACTGATGCAATTTCCGTCGCCGGCCATTCGTTTCACCACCGGTGCGCATCGTTTGAATTAGCATGTCCATGTCAAGTTTCGGTGTTTTGATGTGGTTTACGTGAATCTGTTGCGAATTGGCAACACTTCGATTCGAGGTAATTCGATAGTTTACGGTACCAATGCCTTCAAATGGTTCGGATTTCCGTTGTGAACATCCTTCACATCGAAATGGTTGCGACGCAGTTAATTCTACCGCCCGAAAGCAACCACAATCGACACATTTGAAAGCTTGCGGTTGTCCATGTTCAGTTTTAATGTGCTCTTCAAAGGCGACTGCATTGAGGTAATCAATTTTGCATGCATTACACTTGTACGGGCTGTTATCACTATCACGAGAGCTTGCCTGATGGACTCTCATATGCTTCTTTAGGCCATTTGGTTTTTGAAATGTTTCACAACATATCTGACACATATGAATATCGCTTGGCATTGAATTTTGTCCGCTGTCGTGAACATTTTGCATACTTATTGGAAGCTGATGTGAATGCATGGCATTTTGTGTAATTGCATTGGTCCGAATGACGGCCGAATTATTTGTCATCGTTGCATTTACTCTTGCCGATTGTTGTTTGATATTTATATTGCTTGAATTCGAGATGGCATTCATCTGATTTCCGTTGGTCGGAATTGTGTACATAATATAATTTGAATGCATTTTTTTTCGTCACAAATAAAGTGTTCCGTAGAACCGAACACAAATATAACTTTGTTTACCAACCGAACACGTTATTTAGATAAAAAGAAAAAAAAAATCAATGCACAGTAAATTACATATTTAGTAAAAAAATGTATTAAAAAAATTGGATTATTTTGGTAGTTTATCGAATATAAAATAGTAAAACATCTGAATGGTTCTATGAAAAATAAAAGATTTGTGTAAAATGTTTGACGAAACGTAATCCCTCAGTCGAGTTTGGCATTTGAGGAAAAAATATAATAAAAATAATTGATCAGCATGAAGTTGGCAGTGTAAATGTCAAAATTGTTGAATTCCCACCGGTATCGAGGTGAATTGGTGTAGACATTCGTTAATTGAGTTTTGTAATTTTATTTTATCTTTATTTTTTATCATTTTGAAGCTACTCAATTGAGAGATGGAACCTTGATCGGAGTATTTTTGATTTTTTTGTGTTTTGGTTCGAGGCGTATCTGGTTCGGAAAGTAGCCAAGGTCATTCGAAACATTGATGGACACCGATTCACACCATCACCGACCTACACACATTTCAAAATCACTGCATCTGTCATCGAATGACTGAAAGAGAAAAAAAATATTGGTCAAGTGTTTACGATATTTGATTTATCTACCGCAATACGATTGCGGTGTGTGCGTGTGGTTCTTGTTGTCTACATTGTTCACAAAAAGCGAGAAAGAAAAAATATCGAATACGAATAACACACACTGTCGCATCGGAGCTCGTCTGCATCACGAATCGGATGGAATTTCCGTGAAAAATAGGTTGTTCATATGACATTCCATGTGCTGTTCCACGATCGAAGGTCTACCCAATAACAGTAACAGTAACAACAACAACAACAACAGCGAATAAAAGGTGCACAAAATTAAAATCGCTGGCAAAAGATAATATTGGGCAATTCGATTCAAAAGAGTGATAGCATTGTGTTTATGTGTGTTGTTGTCGAGCGGAGCGACCTTGCCGTTTCCTTTTATTTTGACATTTAAATTACTTTGTGAAAGTAACCATACGCCAATCGATCTCATTCGTGCGAGCCTACCACTCGCATTGAGTCACACAACGAGAAACAACGACAACGGCGGCAGCAGCAACAGCAACAACCACGACCACGACAACGACAAAAACAACAACATCGACAGCAGAGTGCAAAGTGGGAATCACAAAATACGCAATGGTTTCGACACATTTCGTAATTCGGCCTCAGTAGTGGTTGTATTCGAGTCGAGCGTAAAAGTCCAATCAGAAGAGCTGCAACTAATTTTTTTCGGCCGAAGTGTGGAACATTATAGTGAACTTTTCGCTGGCTAGTGTCACGTATTCAATTTTTTTTTTCTCTCTGCATGTGCAGTTGTTGCAGTAGCGCTGTAATTACAACAACAATTACCATCGAAAAATGACCTCAATCGCAAATAAAAATGCACACTGTGCTGTTTCCGCTTCGTTGAAATCGACCGACATGTCGACAGTGATAAAAAATCATTCCAATATACACGAATCAGAGCTGCAGGCTGAAACAATTGAAGTGATACCGGAGTTACCGTTTCACGACAGCGAAGATGATTTTAGTGAGTACAGTGATGAAAATGAGGCAGCCATCGAAAATGGGCATCCATTTGGATTAAATATAACGGATGAAGATGATGAACCGTTCGATGAGTATGGTAAATACAGTGACTTTGAGCACAGTGTTCAAGTGTGAATATACAAATGTACGTAATCGATGCTATATTTTTTTTCTTATCTCTTAGCTTATCAAGTGATGTCGAACCACAATGAACCGCAAACTATTTGGTTTGACAATTCCCAATTGAAAACGCTGCCATTGAATAGCTCGACAGGTGACAGTGATGTGATATTAATCGATGATGACGATAGTGATGGTGATTTTAATGAAAACAGTAACGGAGGCCTTACCTACGAACCTTCGGACAATTCCAGCGATCAAAAAATCTATTCATGTGATATTTGCCACAGCAAACTATCGAGTAGCTACAATTTAAAACGTCATAAAATGATTCATAGTGGTATGCGATGCAAAAGACTAAACCGCAATCGTCAAGGTTTTTATCATAAATTAAATGTCTTTTATTTTTAAAAGGTGAAAAACCATTTCAATGTGAAGTGTGCGAAAGACGATTCAGAGAGCAAAGTGACTTGAGGAAACATAAAAAGGTCCATAACAATGATTCAACCGTGAAATGTTCGGTTTGTCATCGGAATCAACCGTCCAATCGCAATTCGTCGAAATGTGCTTCATGCGAGAAGCAAGAAATGGTTAAGCGATTCCAACATCCCATTTCCGATGAGATAATGCCACGCATTGATGCCAACAACAAAAAAGCATTTGTATGCACATATTGTGATCGAGCCTTCGGAAGCAGCTCAAATCTAAAAAGGTGTGTGTCATCAGGAATATTCCACAGGAATCTTAATCTAATAAATAATTATTTTATTTTTTTTTTCTATTTGTTTCACAGGCATGTTATGATTCACACCGGAGAAAAACCATTTAAATGCCCTGATTGCAATCGTCCGTTCCGCGAAATGAGCACATTGAAAAAACACTTGATCACACATCGCAGGCAAAATGGTTTTATCAATGTTAAACCACCAGCTTTATTAGAGTCAAAGCAGCATACTCCAGTACAGGGCTCACTACATAAGTGTCCATTGTGCAAGACTATTTGCAGAGGCACCGAAAATCTCATGAATCACATCACTTTAGCTCATCCACCGAGTAAAATAAAAACCAATGGTTCTTCCGCAGTTACCGTTCGAAAGTTGACAAAATCACCGCCGCCACTCATTCCAATCAATAAAGTCGCCTTTAATTACTTGAATGCCAAACGAATTTTAAAACAATGAATTTAGATGCCAATAACATTCCGATCAAATCGACACTGGTTACTCGTCCATTTTTTTACTGGACATTTTCTGTTTGAAACAGCTAATGTTTACAGTTAGAGATTAATTTTCTAGCGATATACACATATTATACATATACACACACATATATACATATACATTTTAGCTTAGCCTTGAAGTTCAACAATTATTAAGTATCCATGATATTGGATTCATTTAAATCCTTGAATAGGCCTGATACAGGTTACTTTTTGCATAACTTTTATGAAGTTTCCTCCAACGAACTTGCATTTTGTTTTTTGAAATTCTAAACGATAAATATGTTAAACTAATTTTAAGAATTCCAAATAATGTTAAAAAATTAATAACATATTGCACATGAAATTTCAATTCTAAATGAAATAAAACTGTATTTTTTTATAAATAAGAAAAACATCTAGTTGTTCAATACTTTCACTTTCAACAGTGCATGGATAGATTGGTTACATTTTCTACTCGTTCATATTCATGAACATGATCTTAATGATAAGAAGATGTACAGAAAACTTGTAATATTGAAAAGCTATAGCCTTCCCTATTGTAAATAGATTATTTATTTGTTTAATGGGTTATTTTGAAAACGCAGAAAAATTGGAAATGGAAATGAGCAATGCTCATTGAGCATCACTAAGCTGTGAATAAATGTCTCGTATCAAATATTAAAAAACGATAAAATTCATTTTTTTTAAAGAACAGAAGTTGATTTTTCTAAAAAATTATTGCGGCTCAAAATCATACAAAAAACTATTCAATAAAATAGTTCAGATACATTGTAGAAACTCACCATAAGAAATTCATTTTTGCCGGGTAGAAATAAAGTGCTGCGGTCGCCCCCTGGTGTTGAAAAGCCAAACTCATAGAAATAGCATTTGTTTGTATGCACCGCCATTTATTCCAACGCTGTCAAATTTCCATCGCTGTTCTTTGTTTTGGTGTTGTCTCTCTCACAATGTTAAAGCAAAAGCATTTCGACTACTTGTGAATTAGCATCCATTCTTTTCAGTGAAAAATTAATTTTTTTATTTGATATATTTGATTTATTCAGAAAAATGTGCTTTCATTTTGTAAAATTGTTAAAATTCAATCAAAATTATTACGATTGCAACTAACAAAGAGTGAAATAGCCTGCAGTTTTTATGTGAAGTGCTGCTGAAGTGTTTGGCAATTCAAAGTAAGTCTTTTGACACATGCATTTTCTCCATGCAGAATTGCGACGTTGCCAATTATTAAATTGTATACCGCCGTATTGTTTTGGATTTTATTTGCACGTTCGTTTTTTGAATTTCATAAATTCAACCAATCGAAATGTTTAAAATAAAATAATTATTTGCCAATGAAATGTCATTACATAAGTTTCATTGATGATTAGGAGAAAAAATCAGACAAGAATAAATATGGATCCGAATTTGATGCATCGCAACAATTTGGAAAATGTGGATTTGAATCAATATCAGGTTTGAATTGACTTAAAACATTTGAAATAAAATCAGTTGAATAAATTCAATTCGATGTTTAATGTGATAAACTTGGTATTGTAATAGGGGGATGCGGCCAAACTGAATCCAAGTGTATTGAGAGGCATTGAAGGCAGTACATTGCACTTTATAACCATTCCACGAAATCCGGAACATGAATATATCGATCATGTAAGTGTATTGAATCTGTATTCCAAGTATCTACTTAAGAAAATGGTAAATTAACTGCTTATTTTGTCGATTTTAGGCGCTATTATCACCAGAGTATATTGCTGCTCACATTCAAAATGGCCTTGTCGTCGATATCATACAGTCACAGCATGATCAACAAGGAGCGATAGCATCTCAAAATATTTATAGCAATGGCGACGGTATTGATCAGAATGCATCACCACTTGAAATGACAACGGAACGGCATTTCATTTCAAGCAATGAAAATGTACCAATGCCAATTGATAGTATACACCATTCAATGCATCCGAGCCACAGTTCGATGCAATCCAGTGGACATTTGAATCATCGAAATAATTTTGAGTCGGCGTCCTCAATCGATGAGGACAGAAAAGTTATAATCGGTGAACAAGGCCGTCAATATATTCTAACCAATGAAGCTCCTGTTATTGTTTCGAATAAGGTGAATTTGCAATAATTTCCCAATTGAGTTGTTTGTACAAACTTAACCTGAATTGTTGATACATTCGTATTTCAGGAGGCCGCCGCGATGGCAATGAATGACTTAGACTTGACAAGTTCGTTTCCAAACACATTTAGCCCAATGGACCAGACCGTACTGCAAGACATAGCTAAGACTGGCTCTGGTAGAATGAATGATCAATACGATTTAGATTCGAAGATCCAAGCAAACGTGTGTACTATTTCTTGAAGTCTCTCGATATTTGCTACAACTGATTGATCAAATAAATAAAAATCTCTTTCATTTTTAGGCTCTTCCACCACTACCGCCTTTAACTCCAATATCAAAATTACAAGCAATGCGAAAAACACCGACCATTGAACAACAGCAGCCCATTCAATATAAAAATGTCGTTCATACGAGTGCCTCATTGAATATGCCCAAAAGCAATGCCATTTTGAAGAATGTTTGTTTTGTAAGCGATGATCAAAACATCAAAATTATACGACAATCTAGCAAAGAGCAATCAATTGCACCGAAAAAGAGTCTACCGCACAAAAAACGTATCACAAAAAAACTAAAGAGTATCAGTCCGAATGTGGAACACATGCAGGCTGTCGATCAAACATATCAGTCACATCATGATTTGGCACATTTACATGGGCAATCACATCATGAGCAATCGTTTACGGTTTCAAGTCATCAACAGAATGAGACATTGAATTTGACTCTAAATTCACAGCCAATCCAATTAACGACACAACGAATCGTTCAGCACACCCAATCGACAAATCAACCCGAATTTTTAACATCAGAACAATACACGAATCAATCAAATGCTACGAATTCCATGCATACGGTTCAAATGCAGCAAATTCCCATATCCGAACCGCAATCGGCTATACAAACGACGCGTTTTGCATGTGAAATATGCGGAATGCAGGCCCAAACCCAATTGGCATTCTTTAATCATTTGAAACTACACTACGAACCAGAAGTGCCAGCAAATTCACAGAATGTGTCACACAATAGTACATTGAATTTGGAACAAAGTGGTCAAAGCATCTTTCAAATGAATGACGAACGAAAATTGAACGATAATCAGTGCATATCAAGCCAGCCAATGAATACGCCGGTTATTATGAGTGATAACTATGTACGCTTGCAAAATAACGAGCAAGATTTCAGCTGCATATCTGGCATTGGAAATGAAGATGTGACGGATGATGAATCGATGAATGGATACAATGACACCGCATTGAATGGTATAAAATCCGAACAAAATGAATTCAGTGATACGGAGGATATGCTGGAAAATGGTGTTTTAGATAAAGTACAGCGAGTTGTTGATTCCTATATTGAGAGTGGAACAAGTGAATGTGAAGTGAAGAATTTAATTGATATGAATGAAAATCAACATCACACCAGTTTAGTAGACAATCCATGCAACTGGGCATCTAATAGCGCTGTGTACACCATCGATAAAAATGAATCGGTTAGCAACATCAATGCAAACAATTTTGTAATAACGGAGAACAATCAAAATAAAGAGCCAACACACGCGACAAATCACACAATAGGCAATCAATCTGTAATCGAACGATCCGAGGAATTGACTTTGATCTATGAAATCAATATGAATGACAAAGACTTTCCAATTATGGATGAAACATCAACGGAAAGTATGTGTTGAAAACATGAACATTGAACAAATAAATTTGGTATGTTTATTCCGCTCACAATTTCAAATATCTTTTCAGGCATTCTTCGGCGACAACTAATTCGATCGGAAAATGGTGTTAACATTACGAATCAAGATCAACATCAATTTGAACAAATCGAAACATCAGATACCAAGACTGTCGACATTTCAATGGATCGAGAGACAACATTCAATACAGAATCAGCTGGCACAACTACTACAAAAGTCAATATTCAAGATGAATTTATCGAGGAAGAGCAAACTGATAGCGATGTTGACCCCGAAAAACCCGACGCTCAAAAGAAGAAAAAGAAGATCTATCGGTGCAAGCGATGCAATAAACTGTGTAATTCGAAAAATGCGTTGCATTATCATTTCCTTTCACACACTGGAGAACGCCCATTTAAATGTAATGAATGTGAGAAGAGTTTCTTTGCCAGCAGCGCCTTAAAGGTATTTGTTATTGTTTAGGGATATTTGCCTTCAGATTTGGGATTCATGAAAAGAGGCTTATAAACGTTTTAAACAATGAACATACTCATTTTCATTGCAGGTTCACAAACGTCTGCATTCAGGAGACAAGCCATATAAATGTGATCACTGTCAGCGTCCATTCAGGCAGTGGGGCGACCTTAAATATCATATCCAGTCGAAGCATTCGACATTACGGAGCCATCAGTGTGAATTTTGTGGGAAAGATTTTGCGCGTCGCTATTCGCTGGTCATACATCGACGCATTCACACCGGTGAAAAGGTACACCTTTATGATGTAAATGATATTTTGAATCGAGCTCACTACCGATTTGTTTTTTCTTTATGTTCAAACAGAATTACAAATGCGAATTTTGCGACAAGGAATTTCGCGCCAGTTCATATTTGCAGGTTCATCGTAAAATACATACTGGTAACATTTACAAAATTAAATTGATAATCGGTACACAACAAATGAATGTTTTTTTTTTTTAAATATTATAGGCGAAAAAGCGTTTATATGTGATGTCTGTGGCAAGCGATTCCGCGTTCGAGGTGATTTGAAACGACACTCGAATATCCATGAACGGAATAAAGTAAGAGATGTGAAAATTGAAGATTTGAGCTGCATGAGTAACGGCTCTTCGAGCGGTAAAAATGAAATGTTCATAATGGATGATAATAATACGGTTCAGAGTCGATCAACGGATACACTTGATCAGTTGGTTAGTGTTATTGAAAGTACTAATGCAGCCTTAGCGAACGATAATGGCGATGAATCGTTTAAAAAACGAAACTTTATGCAAATTGGCTATGAGAAAAATTATATAAAATATAAACGAGGCTTAAGAGTGCCTGATGCACCAGACGATTGCTCATCGGCCATTCTAGACTACAGTACGGATCATTTGATGGATAAGGAGGAATTGACACGAATCAGACACGAATAGACAGTTTCCAAAACTGTGATATAAGCTATATTAGTTTTATTAATGGATAAACTCAATATTTAGTTAAATTCATATAAATAAATTCGAATAATATCATTTAAAATCAGTTGGTCTTTCATTTATTTCATTGGGTATGTATTTAACGATGCTTTGAAGAGGAATAGGGCCCACTTGCGGTGGGTGTCAGTTTTTGTTTGAAGGAACGAAATTGTTCTTTGGTAATAAAAAATGTTTGTTTGTTTGTGACTCTCTTGGTAATGACAATGAAATCTGAACTTCACATACTAATAATGTTAAAACAACATATTGCAGAACAGTATTTAGACATTTGATTCTCGCTTTCCTTTTCCCTGTACAATCATAAAAGATGCCCTTTCGAGAAGATATCAAGCTCGTTTAGAAGATTCTTCCAGTCCAGAAGGAAGATTTGGACCCCACAGTGAAAATTTATGATTCTAAGACGTATAAAAAGATTATTCTACAACTGTCCCAAAAAAAAAATGGTCCGAAGCAACAGAATTCACAGCCATGCACTACTTCTTCTATTTTAAGTAAGAAAGTAGTGACATAGTATATGTATAACTATAGTAATACTCAAAATGCAAATGTTTTTTCAGCTCTACATATAACCACTTCCAAATTATCGATTCTCGAAACCAAATAAGTTGTAAGGCCGTCACTAAATCAAGACATGATAATTTTTCAAAGTTTTGACCATTTGACCGAAAAACCCTGAATTTCTAATTCAATTAACAAGATATATGTGAGAAACTCAATGGAAATTCGCTAAATGTTCAGTTGATTTCTAGTGTGCAACCTGGCACGTTGTCATTCATTCAATATGACTAACGAAACAGATTTGGATGAATTAAGCCTTTTGAGACACGGATACGAGCGTTTCCTCAGCAGCCCAGGTGACTTGGATGACTGTGACAATGCAATAATTACAGTGCGACGTCAACAACATATTACAACTCATTTTGGCCCCCTAACAACGAAAAATAAAATCAAAGTAAGTTTGTCACAAGAACAAATTTTAAATCAAACAAATCGATTCCGTCCAAATATTACACGTTCGCAATCAATCAACATTCAAAAGTTGGTTTCACCAAGCGGATTTTTAAAGAGTGAATTTAATATAAATCGTCGAATTGCAATGCGACCATCAATGATTCCGGTTAAAATTAAAGAGCAACCAAAACTACGAGCGTTAACCTTGGGACCAAATCAAGAACAAGACGACAACCAATCGTCAAGATATCGATCCGTTCGGAAGCTTAGCGCTCCATTTGAAAGACGAAACTATGTTTCCCAACAAGAATCAACTTTATCATCACTTCCAATGACTCAATCTTTGGATCCGGCTCTTCATCTTGCAAAATATCATGATACTTACAACGATTTATTAGACAAATTCAAATGTGGAATATGCTTGAATATTTTGAACGATTCAAGAGTTTTAGATTGTTTGCACACTTTTTGTTTGGAGTGTCTGTACGGCATTGAAAATACCAATCAATCCAAATCGTCTGGCTCAAAGATAAATTCACCACTGCGATCTAATAGCTTTGAAGGTAACAAACTCGAAATAGGTGCAAATAATGGTTTAAAAGAGTCCAGACGAAACGACAAACATTTACCAAAGTCTTCGTTTGCATCACTTTCCACTAAGCCAATTAGAAGAACGTATTCAACGACACCAAACAAACGAGCCGATGAACAGAAAGTAAGCCAATATATTTTTAAAATCAATGACACAAATTAATCCGTTCTAAATGTATAAATAGAGATTACTGACTGTACAATCGAAGCGCCCATTGAGCTCAATAACGGAAAAAAGTAAAGTGTCTTTAAAATGCCCAACTTGTGGACTTCGAACAGAAATTGCGATTGGAGGCGTGAGCCGCGTTCCAAAAAACTATCTTCTCGAACGTCAATTACAGGATGTTATTGAAGAGATGCAAACACGTTCATTAGAACAATACTGTAGTCAGTGCTACGATGAATCTGAGGTAAAGCGATACCTGAGTTTCGATTCTAATTAGGTACAAAATACTAAATAATATTTGATCTTTTAAGGCGACCGCACACTGTCTCAACTGTGAGATAAATCTGTGCTGTATTTGTCAAGAAGCTCATCTGCGGCAACGTCAGACAACCAATCACAATGTAATAGCTTTACTTGATCTCAAAAATATACATGGAGACATCAAACCAGACAAATCAAATGGACTAGCATCAAATGCGTGTTTAAAATGCTTTATTCATCCAACACAAGATTTGAAATTGTACTGTTTAAATTGTGATCAAGTGGCTTGCCACAACTGTACCATACTCTTGCATAAAGGACACAAATTTGAAACGATCGACAGAGCTAAGCAACACATAATTCAGTCATTCCGAGCATCTGTTGAAAAAAATCAAAAGTTTCAAGAACACGCGAACGATTCACTTTCTAAGCTGGCAGGAAGTATTGCTAAAATAAATGCCCATGCTGATGTGGTTCAGGTACTTCGTACGCTCTCAACGATAAGTTTCTAATAGAAAAAATAAATCGTGATTATTTTCAGGTTGAAATTGAAATGTTTCTGAAAGACTATTTTGAAGCACTAGAAGCACACAAGGAAGCCTTATTAAGGCAAATCAATAAGGCCAAAGAAGCAAAATCACATTCAATAATGGAACAACAAGAATGTTTGAAGAAGCGAGCACATGAGTTGAAAGAAGCAAATCATTTCGCAGAGAATCTACTTGAAAATGGAAATGATCTTGAAATTCTAACGTTTATCGGTATTTTACAAAATCGATTTGAGTTTTTCCAAAAATCGAAGATGCCAGTCGATTCAAATGTCAAGGTAACGCTTCAATTCTCACGTGAAATTCGTGCACCGGTTACACCGCAACAGCACAACATTCCGATTTATGGTATTCTAACCACTCACGAAAGTGACCCACAATAAAAAATATGAGTATATACTTGGTATACTTTTGGATCTTCAGCAGGGCCTATTTAAGCAATGATTTATGGTCAAAATACACTCATCTTAATTGTTTCTTTGAAAACAAGAATTACTTTGAAACATTATTATTTCTAAATGTATATACTGTTTATTTTTGACAAAAGAAACAATGAATAGAATAATTATATGAATGAATTCTTGCATCTGTGAATTATAAAATATCGAAGAAACATAACATACTAGCAGCCTGCTACTAGCAGGAAAACCATTATTCGTTGTCACTGTTTTCTGTTCTATGTGTTCTTGGCTTGGCCGTTTGGTCAGACACATGTTACGATCCATTATCAATAATAAGACACTCTAGTGTAAATGCTCGGCAGCGCAATGCCATTCGAGATACCGATCGAAACGACGCCCACAATCTTTGACAGAGTTATATTGGGACGAATGATTTGAAGCAGGGCATACGATCCAATAAATTCATTAGCTTGAATAAAAGTATTCTAAATAAATATAAATTTATCTAACAGATTTGATGCGTCCACCGTATCAATGCGACGCGCCTTCATGTTTCGCTGTGTACGTATTGTGTACTGTGATTAAACATGAAAGCGTGAAGTTTCCGTGATTCATCTGCGCTGTTATTCGGTGAGTGTCGCATTGATACAGTGGACGCATCAAATTTATTAGATAAAGTGGCCCACCATATCATCCATAACTGTGCACACATACAAAAACCGTTTACGCAAGCTCACAGCTACGAATGAATCATTTATTTCATTTGAAGAATTTGTAGTATATTTTCATCCTATACTAAAACTTAAAACTTGACGTGAGTATAAAGAAAGAAGTCATCATTTTCTTTATCCGACGTATTATTATTATTATAAGAGTTCAAATCCAATATTATTCGTTATCACTTCCTACCAAAGGTGTACTGACTTCACCGTTTGGCCAAACATATGTTTCGATCCATTCCAAATAATAGGACACTCTAGTGTAAATACTGGGCAGTGCAGTGCCACACGAGATACCGAACGAAACGACGCCCACAATCTTTGACAGAGTTACATTGGGACGAATGATTTGAAGTGGCCCACCGCTGTCACCTTCGCAGCTGTCACTTCTATTAATCGGATCGTGTGCACAATATTGACCTTCACCGAGCCCATTTCGGAAAGCTTTTTGGCTTGCCCCTTTATTGTATTCCAAAAATGTTGTGTTGCACTGTGACATTGGCATTGTTTTTAGATCCGTTTTTCGCAGAGTATTTGATATGTTGTGCACTTTATTGAAGAAGAGAAGAAACAATCAAAATGTGATGTGAATTCGTAGCGAAATGAAATCCAAACATACGTTCGTTTGATATTTTGCCCCAACCCGTGACTGTAAGATTGATATCTGTATCCACGTCGCTTATGTCTATTTGCAGACACGCCGGCCTCACGAAGTCCGAGAACCAAATACGATTCAAGACCCGAATCAGAGCAATATCGTTCTTTTTCTCTGTTATTGAATAATTGGGATGTCGTATGATGTCCTATTTTTAACATGGATTATAATAAGTTAACCATACGTTGGTGTTATTTTTTTTCAATTCTGTATAACTCACCCGGATTTGATAATTATCAGGTATGGTCCCGTCACTATCAGTCAAAGATAACTATTTGAAATGGAAAAAATATTTGATTCAGTTTGTGTGAAATACCGACGGATGGATGCTTACTTACTTTTCCCATTCGTACCACAACCGGTCGACGTTTATCTAAAACACAATGCGCTGCTGTCAACACAAAGAGGTCCGATATAACTGTACCACCACATCCGAAATAGATTTTATAGCTCTGGCTCAAGTAGCCCAAGGCAGCCTTTACAAAATATAAAATGTTTGTAAATATTCGTGTTCCGTGCAGTGAAATGAATATTTGGAATAAAATACCATCCATGGAAACTCCCGTTCCTCAGCAAAGTCGCCACCAAAAATACGGTCCGATAAAAGGTTTGAGTACAAATCACAAGCTGTTTTTAAAGATGAAAATACGCAGATCAAGGTTATTGACGACCATAAATGAACTTAATTTGATTTTATGATTCCTTTAGATATTATGGATAGATATAAAATATATAAAAAAAATATTTTCAGCGCTATGAATTACCCTTCTTTGCAGTACTGCCCTTCTCTCGCAATGTATAAATAATATTGGTGAAGCCTGCAAGTGTTGTTCAAGTTTTGATATTTTGACGAAAATGATTTTATGGTTTCTGATGCATATTTGGAGCAGTTCCTCCTAACTTACCCTTCTCAGTGGCCAAGTCCTTTGGCGTTTTTCCTTTCTTATTTTTGATAAGAACACTAGCCCCACTCCGAACTAGCGACTGCGAGATCTCCTCTCGACCTAAATTCAAAAACACAAACTACAATGAAATTTATTCACTTCTCTTGTAAATTCTTGCTTTAAGACTTTCTGCAATTACCAGCATTAGCAGCAATATGCAACGCTGTGTCACCATCTGAGTTTGTGTGGTTGATATTCGCGCCTTTGGCAATCAGCAAATCTACAATATCCGCATGGCCTGGAATAAAAATTGTATTTCTTGTAAAAATATTCGGCTTCATTTACAAATTGCAAATTTACCACTATCTGTTGCCCAAATAAGTGCCGTCCATTTATCTTTGTTCACATAGTTAACATTTGCTCCTTTTCGGATGAGCAAGTCGGCAATTTCCTTAAATCCTATAGGATTAATAAAAATATCAATTGATTTATTACGTTTACACTGATAAATATTTCTTTTATTTATGTTACCCTTTTCAGATGCCAGAGTTAATGGAGTTTTACTATAAACATTTTCTTGGTTGACATTTGCTCCCTTTTGAATTAGCGAGTCAGCAATTTCCTTGTGTCCTGAATAAAAGGAAAAACTAGTTTAAATTAACGATTTTATTTTCATTTTAGAATCAAGTTTGATCGATTATTGACAATCCTAATTCGGGATACCATTATGAGCTGCCCAAATGAGAGGTGTTTCACCATAATCGTTTACATGATCAATTTTCGCTCCTTTTCGAATAAGCAGATTTGCAGTATCTGCTTGTCCTGGAAAAAAGTGTGTAATAGTTTTACATCGTTCGACTGGTTTTAAGACTTTTATATTACCATTCCAAGCAGCATATATTAACGGCGTCGAGCCATATTTGTTCTTTTGGTCAACATTTACCCCCTTTTCAATCATGAACTCAATAACTTCGTTGCGACCTAAAATATTTCAAAATAATATTTTCTCTTTTGCGTACTTCCCAAGATTTTTAAATCCTGTTTTCATTTCTGCCTTCAAAGATTTGACACATTTTACGGCGCATATTGAATTATTGCATCAATTTGAACTTTGGGATGAATCCAGGCAAATATGAAAACACCAATTTAAAAATCACCATTGTATGCAGCCAGAGATAATGGTGTCCAATGATTATCATTCCTGTAGTTGACATTTGCTCCTTTTTTCATCAGCATTTCTACAATTTCCTTTTGTCCTAAATGAAAAAAAGATCATTTACTTCATTCCAATTGACTTGTGGCTCTTGACTTTTTAAATTACCTCTTCCAGCAGCAAGAATTAAAGCCGAATTACTATTTTCACCCGGTTCATCTATGTTTATATTGTTTGCAAGAAGCTCACGGATATCATTAACGTTTCCTAAATTGATTTTGAAATGCCAAATTACCACCAATTATATGCCATGTAATGTTTTATGTATCGTGTAAACCGAGAAGATTATCACACATCATATTTTCCTATTATATGAGCCTTGTCGCTCAAACGCATATGCCTTATAAAGGTAAGTTATGTAAACAGGCTAAGTGTTAGAGAAAAAATACAATGTAACACAACATTTATTGTTCTGTATTATAGACCATAGAAGGTGAATGCCATCCGCGTGTTTTGAAAAAAAAAACTAACTTTTGACTGAGTTAACATATTGAGTTCATATTGGTATCCAAGTGTTTCACTCAGGCTTTGCAGAGTGCGTGCACGCTCTTCTTAGGCACTTCAATTAAGAGCGTACGTTTTCACTGTATATCGCTTATATTTTGTTTCTTGGTTTCTCTCTTTCTCCTTCTTTTCTCTTGAATAAATAATAGTTTTTTTGGAATTTTTCCCGTGTCCGGAGCTAACACTCCCGCGATATCCCTTACATAACTCTTTGTCCACTATAAGGATACTCTTGTGAAAATAAATCGATTGAGGAGCGCAACCGGCCAATTTGAACCGTTTGAAGCGGGTTTAAAATCTACTCACAATCGTTTGTCATACGACTGGTAATTGATAATCGTCTGTGTGGCAGTCATTTCTTTTCAAAATTTTATTTTTCATACATTCTTATATATTTTGCTATTCGCGCCACCAAAGTTATGACAATCTCAAAATTAGTCACATTTCCGCTGGACAGTTCAACACTTACCCGTTTTCACAACTTCATAAATGGGCTTCCAGGACCCATCACTGTTTTTAATACGTGAACTATGAATATTTTGGGAAAAAAATCATTCATGAATTTGATATCAAACTACATTTCATTATTAATTGTACGTACTTTGTTTGAGGAAGCGCGACAATTTGGATCAAAAATACACTGAGCCAGAGACATAATACGATCAATGGTTTCATTCTTTTCAAATTGATCTTCCAAAGCTTAGAGTTTAAAGTTTGAAACGATATATTTTCACTAACACGCTTATGTATAAACGAAGCTGAACAAAATGAACGAATTTCAGGCCAAATCATTTACTCAAGTCTGTGTTTATTATCAATTTGAATGTTACATTTCATATTCCTTCATTCCACATTATCAAATTTAGTGAACATTTAAGTGAACACAAAAATCCCAAGTAGAATCAAAATGACATCATCGCTCAAAATATTCAAGGATGATTGAAATATATATCGCAAAAGGTCATCGAACTATGTTACGATTGCAGTACGGGTAAATATGTAAATAATACATCGGTCAGTGTGGTGAAAAATGTAAAATGTCAGTGATATGGCCTAATTTTGGTGACACAATATTGCATTGGAACGGAATCTCAGTCACTCACTTACACAGTTAAGAAAACGCAACTAGTTTTAAATAATCAATACCGATAACTGTATTAGCGAATTGGGTTTTTCACAACACACATACAATTTTGATAATATTGAAAACAAATGAATCTTATGAAAAGTATCTGTCAAATTCAAATGAGCTCAACACAAACTTTGAACTGACTACATCGATACTAACCATGAGTTTGAGCGTAGAACCTTGCGTAAGTATTTGTTCTTCAGTATTTACTGGAAAGTGTTTTGTCCTAGGAGCTTTCATCAATTTTCTATCTATTAAAAATTCATTATATTATATCTATTAATCATCAATTTTCTAACACATTCAATAGATTTTTGATGGATTATTCAATCATGCAATAGAATTCAATGTTATAAAATCAATATGGCGGCATATGTCATGGCTATTTCATCATGCATACTCAAATATCCACCGGAATTCGTCCGTGATTCTCCGTGGGTATTAAGATGAATTTGAATGATAACATCCCCTAGGTTTTGTCGCACACGGTTGATACGATTCGATACACGATGCTGATGAATGTTGTTGTAGGCAAAAAACTGGCATGATTCACGAATAAGAAAAAAAACACAAAAAGCAAAAACATGCACTACAAGTTATTTGATTCGTTGGTTCTTCCCAGTGAATCTCATACATTCTCACGAATTCCAGCCATTTGTGTGTAAATTCGGACTTAATTGTTGTTCTCGTTGCTGTTTATAAAGTGATAAATTAGCATTTGGGATCTAAATTCGAGCACTTGGAACCAGTATAAATGAATTCATATTTTTACCAGTAAAATAGAAATCACCATTCGTAAATAAACTAAATAAAACACACAGTAATTATCATGAGAATTCGCATCAATGTCGTTTTTATACAGAAAAACAGATATTTTTTGCGAGGAAAGCAGGAATTATTCGTCATGAATTTCTATCGAAGGTGTGCTGATTTCATCGTTTGGCCAAACATATGTTTCGATCCATTCCAAATAGTAAGCAACTCTAGTGTAAATACTGGGCAGCGCAGTGCCACACGAGATACCGAACGAAACGACGCCCACAATCTTTGACAGTGTTACATTGGGATGAATGATTTGAAGTGGCCCACCGCTGTCTCCTTCGCAGCTGTCGCTTCTATTAATTGGATCGTGTGCACAATATTGACCTTCACCGAGCCCATTTCGGAAAGCTTTTTGGCTTGCCCCTTTATTGTATTCCAAAAGTGTTGTGTTGCACTGTGACAGTGGCATTGTTTGAAGATCCGTTTTTCGCAGAGTATTTGATATGTTGTGCACTTGATTGAAGAAGAGAAGAAACAATCAAAATGTGATGCGATTTCGTGGCGGAATGAAATCCAAACTTACGTTGGCTTGATATTTTGCCCCAACCCGTGACAGTAAGTTTTATATTTGTATCCATATCGTCTCTGTCTATTTGCAGGCACGCTGGTCTCACGAAGTCCGAGAACCAAATACGATTCAAGACCCGAATCAGAGCAATATCGTTCTTTTTCTCTGTTATTGAATAATTTGGATGTCGTATGATCTCCTAATCTTGACATAGAGGTAATAAGTTAACTACTATACATTGGAGTTATTTTATTTCTCTGTGGTGTAACTCACCCGGATTTGATAGTTATCAGGTCTAGTTCCGTCGCTATCAGTCAAAGACAACTATTTAAAATAAAACGTTATTTGAATCAGCTTCTGTAAAATGCCAAAGTATAGTCGAGGAATGCTCGCTTACTTTTCCCATTCGAACCACAACCGGTCGGCGTTTATCTAAAACACAATGCGCTGCTGTCAACACAAAGAGGTCCGATATAACTGTACCACCACATCCGAAATAGATTTTATAGCTTTGGCTTAAGTATCCCAGGGCAGCCTTCACAAAATAAAAAAATTTAGTAAATATTCGTGTTCCGTGCAGTGAAATGAATATTTGGAATAAAATACCATCCATGGAAACTCCTGTTCCTCAGCAAAGTCGCCACCAAAAATACGGTCTGATAAAAGGTTTGAGTACAAATCACAAGCTGTTTTGAGTTTTGAGGGGAAAATGTAGATCAAATTAATAGATAGCTTGAAGAGAATTTGATTGTGGTATCGTTAAATGTCTCCATCCATATTTCGGAATACGTTCCATATTCCAAGAGTCATTAAAATAAACTATTTAAAATCAATTGGATTACCTCTTTGCGCAACACTGCCCTTATCCGTCCAACCGCTTTCATTTGTATAGTTGACATTTGCTCCTTTTTGAATGAGGAAATGGGCGGTTTCATTGTGTTCTGAATAAAAAATCATTAGTTCGAAAATTGCTGAATATCGATTGTTATTGGAATAAGTGATTCTTTGAACGGATGAAACAGTCAAAAGAATTCAGAAGAACACCTTTATTACTTCAATGCCATCTCAACTAAATTAGGAGACAACATTAAATATTATTGAAAAAACCTCCAAAACGAAATATCACGAGAAACGGCTGGAAAAACCTTCATCAATTGACTCCAGAAATATGGCGTCAACCAATCTCCACAAAAAAACGAAATCTTGAAAATTGGTTTTCTCATAGGCAGGACTACTAATAATCCTTGATGGAGATCTCTATCACAATAAAGATCCAAACGTCGGCATTGCAAAAATAACGGAACTTATTTCCCTAAATACTTTTGACTGTTTCGCTTTAGAACTCATTTCAACTGACTATCGTGAACCTAAGTTCCATAATGCATTATGTATAATACCATTTTGAACTGCCAAAACGAGTGGAGTGTTGCCTTTTTCATTTACAAGGTTTATTTTCGCCCCTTTTTGAATGAGCAATTCGACAGTATCCGTGTGTCCTGCATTAATGATTATCAATGTTTTACTTCATTTAATCAGTTGTATACACCTTAAAAGATCTCTATACTACCTTGGTCTGCTGCCCAAAAAAGCGCCGTAGAACCATTTCTATCTGTTTGATCCACATTCGCTCCCTTTTGAATGAGCAAATCAACAATTTCTTTAAATCCTGAAAAAGAGATTTATCTGAGACGCAATTTCCCTTACTTTAATGCCTTTTGAATTACCTTTATAAGCCGCCAAAATTAATGCTGTCCATCCATTTTCGTCTACATATTCGGGATTCGCCCCTTTCTGCATCAGTACATCCACGACTTCTTTGTGTCCTACACAAAATAATAAAATTGCTTCATTCCAATTGATTTCAAGATGATTATTTCCTAAGTTACCTGCTTTCACAGCTAAAATCAATGCCGTGACCCCTTTTTGGTTTTTATGGTTTATATTCGCTCCTTTCTGAATGAGCAAATCAACAATCTCGTGCTGACCTGAATAAGAGAAATGGTTTGATTACTACTCTGACCCTCGATTCAACTTGCATATTTACCATTGTTTGATGCCCAAATAAGTGCCGTCCAACCTTCTTTATTTACTTTGTTGATGTCTGCTCCATTTTGAATGAGTAATTTAGCGGCTTCCTTGTGTCCTGAATCAAAGTAGCACTAGTTTGAATAGTTTTATTTTAGAACAAACTTCAGCTGATTATCGTTAATCCCGCATCCGTGTATCCCTCTTCGCTTATAAGGGAAGTATACTTTATCAGTATTTAAATTACCATTCATAGTAGCCCAAATTAAAGCCGTGTTATCATTTGCGTCAGTTTGATCTATGTTTACGTCGATTGCAAGCAGCTCGCGAATATCATTTTCGTTTCCTGAATCAATGATATCAATTTTATTTTTGCTAGCATAACAATCGAATACTGTATTCGACATCCGACATTGTCATATGAATATCAACATGTTTACGTCCATAAGGATAGTCGACATCATAAGGATAGTGGACATTTACCTGTTTTCACAACCTCATAAATGGGCTTCCAGGATCCATTGCTGTTTTTGATTCGTGTGCTATGAATGTTTTCGAAAAATTTCGCATGAGTCGATATAATTATGGTTCAATTTTTCTGATCCCTTTGATGGAAATAAACTTTCTTAAATTTTTGATTTGAGAAAACTCTTGAGCAAAATTTGTTGATTGTCAATTAGCCTGCAATAATTATTATAATCAGATACCATAGTAACTTTTTTGACTTAAAGTCATTAATATTTTCAATTGGCATAAGTTTTTGCATTATGAAAACTTTATACAAAATATGTCCATTCACTTATCGATTCCGTGAAATATGGAATGATTGTTATCACTGTTCATCGATTCTTCTTCGGCCTGAATTTGACTTAATTAGCCGGGAAAATAATGAGAATGCACTGAAATTGACTGGTATACACCAAATACCCTGAATAACAACATTTTTCCGCGTAATTTTTCTGTGTTACATTATTCCGCCAGGCCCGTCAATTATGTATGTTGTGAGAGATTTTTGAACTGACCCGATTCCCGGTCTGATTCAGATATCAATCGATATGATTGGAGATTGATGTCCATTCAAGTGCATTTGGCACTAAATTGTACTTACTTGGATTGAGGAAGCGAGAAAGTTTGGTTCACAAAAGCACTGAGGTAAAAAAGTATTATAATAGAAGGCTTCATTTTTTTCAAATGAACTTCCACAGCTTAGTTTAAAGTTTAAATGAAGTATCAACACCAAAAACAATATTCTCATCAAGACGTTTATGTACTGGCGAAGCTCAATAAAATGATTAAATTTCAAGTCGAGAGATTAACTCATGTTTTTAGCGCTAAAATATTCAAGAATTATGGTAACACCTATCGCAAAAGGTCACTGAGCCAATTTGCATTGAAATTAAATCACAGTGTCACTCAAAATGTGAATTGGATCTCAGTGTCCGCATGCAGAACTGCCGTATCTCACTCACTTCGATTAGCTTACTGCGCATGTCTTTGTCACAGTTCACTCAGTTCGAATATCTATATGTATATAAAACTATAATATAGAATGATTAAAACCTGTATATACGATTCGAAAACTCTGCTTAGTGAATGTTACGTGCAAGCCTTCACTTGGTTGAAAGATCAAAATTTGCTTAAATAGGTCTAATGTAATCGAATCTAGGTTTAAGAATACATATGAATTCGGAAAAAACTTGAAAATAAAATATGAATCCATTTAAAAATGGATAGAGTTCAACTTTGAAGATCATAATTATTCTCAGTGGTTCATTTGAAAATAATGTTTTTTGCGGATACAATGCAAGGAAAAAATATCAAATAATTGACGTCAATGACGAAATTTCATTCGTATGCAAAATATGTTGTGTAAATCCATTCACACTGTCGTTATTCGTGTTTTGCACACAATTAGGCGGCTACCAACATGCACATGTACAAAATAAATGTATATTTCATAAAGGCTATCAGTTCTAATCATTCGCACAACACTCATGTATAAACGTTGTTCTCGCTTATCAACTCAGTTGAAGCCGAAATTTCACTTCATAAGTATTAATTAGTCTCCACGTCGTCTCATGGAATGATTCAAACAAACACATATAAGACAAATAGCGACATTCGAAAATGTTGGTTGCAAAATGTCAAATTACCACAAATACAATAGTAAACATTGAAATATTTGTATGTATTTTATTTGCTCTGGTTTGCAGAATTACTACTATTACTAGTTCGAGAGATCGTAATACTATTTCACTGCAGAACAAATACAATGCATACACATATTACAATGTTAACTATTGTATTTGTGGTAATTTGACATTTTACAACCACAAGGGGCGATAGCGCTATATTAGCATTTATGTGCTTCTTCTTCAAAAAATGACACACGCATACAAACGCAAGCGCCGTACGCAGCTCAGTAGCAAAACGCACACTTTGATATTTCTCGTTTGACATCTCTGTGTATATATACAGAGAAGAAGAAGAGCATAAAACACGACATTGACAACAATGTTAAGTTATATGGCGCTACAACCGGATGTACATTGTACAACCAATATTTTAGAATATCGCCACTCTTCTGTGTGTGCAAATGGTTTACCGTGGTCAAACAAGCACAAGTGATGAACCAAAAAGCCACCCAAAAGAGTTCTTGAGTATACTAAAGAAACGATTGAAAATATCCATGATATGGTTTTGGACGGCTTAAAAGTGAAAGTGGGTGATACAGTGGTTTCAATTGTGCATGATCATTGCATGAAATCAATGGCAAAATTAAATAAATCAGGCTACGAATTTCTTCCTCATCCACCCAGAGAAAAGTTCAGATTTTATGCGAAGGAAGAGGGGAAATGAAACTGAACTCAATCTGCTATTTTCAGCTGCTATTTTCAGATAGGTTGCTATTTTCAGCCCATATTAATCCCTGCATTTTGCTTCGTTTTGAAAAAAATTGATGAAATTATTACAATAAAATCACATAAACTAAGTTAGAAAGCGTTGAATAAAGTTGCAGTTTCATAAAAAAGAGGTTAAAATCGTTTCAATTTTCCACTGATGCATCTCATAAAACTAATCCCTTACAATAATTGAATATTTTTGATAATAAATTCAATTTTATTATTTGTAAACAAAAAAACAAAACAAACATCATTAATATAATCATCGCCTTTTATCTCGTCGTTTTGAAATAATTGTTGTATCCAATTATTTTTTATTAGAAACTTCTACCAAAGGTGTGCTGACATCGCCGTTTGGCCAAACTCGTGCTTCAATCCAGTTCAAGTAGTAGGACACTCTGGTATAAACGCTCGGCAGCGCAGTGCCACACGAGATACCGAACGAGACGACGCCAACAATTTTTGATAGAGCCACATTAGGACGAATGATTTGAAGTGGCCCACCGCTGTCTCCTTCGCAGCTGTCACTTCTATTAATCGGATCGTGTGCACAATATTGACCTTCACCGAGCCCATTTCGGAAGGCTTTGTGACCTGCCCCTTTATTGTATTCCAAAAGTGTTGTGTTGCACTGCGATATTGGCATAGTTTGAAGATCCGTTTTTCGCAGAGTATTTGATATGTTGTGCACTATATTGAAGAAGAGAAGAAACAATCATAATGTGATGTGATTTCGTGGCGGAATGAAATCCAAACTTACGTTGGCTTGATATTTTGCCCCAGCCCGTGACAGTAAGTTTTATATTTGTATCCATATCGTGTCTGTCTATTTGGAGGCACGCCGGCCTCACGAAGTCCGAGAACCAAATACGATTCAAGACCCGAATCAGAGCAATATCGTTCTTTTTCTCTGTTATTGAATAATTGGGATGTCGTATGATGTCCTATTTTTATCATGGAAATAATATGGTCACAGTACATAGAAAATTATTTATTTTGCTGTAACTCACGCGGATTTGATAGTTTTCAGGTATGGTCCCGTCGCTATCAGTCAAAGATAACTATTAGAAATGAAAAGTGAATTGAATCAGTTTGTGTGAAACACCGTCGAGGATGCTTGCTTACTTTTCCCATTCGGACAACAACCGGTCGGCGTGTATCTAAAACACAATGCGCTGCCGTCAACACAAAGAAGTCCGATATAATTGTACCACCACATCCGAAATAGATTTTATAACTTTGACTCAAGTAACCTAAGGCAGCCTTCATAAAATACAAAATGTCAATAAATATTGTATTCTTTGCTGAGAAATGGATAATTGGAATGAAATACCATCCACGGAAATTCCCGATCCTTTGCAAAGTCACCACCAAAAATACGGTCTGATAAAATGTTTGAGTACAAATTGCAAGCTGTTTTGACGGGGAAAGCGAAAGTCAAGTTTTTGAACATTCAATTTGATTTTATAAAGTTATTAGTCATGAATATCTAAAGCCTTCCGGATTACCTTTCTGTGCTGCACTCTCTTGTTCTCTAAACATGTAAATAATCTTGGAGAAGCCTTCAAAAAACAAATAAACAAGTTTTTATAATGTTAAAAGAGTCTTATGATTTTTCATGCATATTCGGGGTACTTTCTCTCCTCTAACCTTTCTGAGTGGCCAGGTCTTTTGGCGTTTCTCCTTTCTTGTTTTTAATAGTATGACTTGCGCCATTGCGAACAAGCAACTGCGAGAACTCCTCTTTACCTTAATTAATAAACATAAACAATGTTTTTTATTCAATTCTGTTGTAAATTGGCTTCTACTTTTCTGCAAATTCCGGAGATTTGATTGAATCTCATACGGATCGGTATAATTTGTGAGAACTTGATACTCATCTATGCATTCGTTTTCAGATTTTTTTTTCACCGATGCGAAACACACAATAATATTGAGATTCACCACTCCCTCAGAAACTACCGATTGATGAAATTCCAATTACAATATTTTTTACATGCAATCAAATGTCAATTCCTGAAAGCGGTTAATTCGCTTGGAATCCATAAAAAATGTGTATCAGAAATCAGTGAATCGATTCGGCGGGTTTTTTCGCTTGATACGTTAATAAAATTGTTGTTCTTGAGCAACATCAAATTTCATATCAGTTTCCACACTTCTAAGTTAATACAATTTATTAGACTTATAAGTTACCAGCATTGGCAGCAATATGTAACGCTGTATCACCATCCAAGTTCCCATGATTGATATTCGCGCCTCTGTCAACCAACAAATCAGCAATATTCGTATGTCCTAGATGAAATTTGCATTGCTTAATGCATATGAGTGGCTGAGAGTAAAAATTAGCTCGTCTAAATAAGTTATGGAAAAACGTATCGCGATTTCTTGTGTTTTTAAAAGTGTTACATAAACTTAGGTTATTTGAAAATTAATCTCTTTCCTTTTCGTACGCATGACAAATCGAGTGGACCAGCTTTCAACGTATTTACAATGAAATGTATTGTCAATTTTAATGCATGGTGACATTTCTGCGTACCTTTTACTCGAAATCACTCGAAAATAATATTTCTAACTGTTCGCAAGAATTTTTGATCATATTAATTTTGTCAATGTCTTTTAGCTCCTGAGTGCCTGTTACTCAAACTCAATCAAGGTTTGTCGTGGTAAATTTTTTGTTTCTTTTTCCGATTGACGACGCTTCATAAAAGTGCAACAATTTTATTGTATGAAACGCGACCATAATTTGTCTGTCAATATGTGCACATTCCCCACACAGTCATGTGTGACCGTAGTTCAGAAATTCGGACTGCAGTTTCCCGGACTCCAGTTCGTTACGCCAAAAATTATGTAACACTTTTAAAGCCCCTAAAATTGTGATACACTCACAGAAAAATGTTTGAGATATTTTAAACCAAAGTTTAAAAACACTGAATTTAAACCATTTTTGCACATATTTCTGAAAAAGTTTTTTTTTCAAAAATCAATATTGTTCTTATTTCTGTGAGTGTACGCTTCTCCATAACCTGTTTTGAAACGCTCCTTTTTATTTCCAACCACTCATGTTTATTTATATACTGTACACATATATCGTAAGTGTTCATATTCCGGAGTCCGAAAATTTAAGAGCAACATAAATAATGTTTTTTTTTAGTTTTGAATATACTTCCTGGGAAAATAGTAAGACTACCGGACATGCAATGTACAGCAAAGCGGCCAATACCAATTGTCAAATGTTTCGAAACTAATGTGTACCTTTATACTTATAAGTGACAAAAATTGTGCTATGCGGATAGCCAAATAATAATAATATGGTAATTTTTGAGTAAAGAAAAATCGTAAGCAAAATTGAAGTTTTAATCTAAGCATGATTATTATGATTTGTTTTTGCGTAAAAGATCATTTGATGTGTTTTATTATGATTTGTCACATATACGTTACATTTAAACATTTGCACCAAAGAAATGTAGTGAATAAGCGACAAACCATAATGACACTTTTCTATTATTTAGTCACAAAAGTGACCAGATTGAACTTTAAGTTTGAATGAATAGACGACGCTTGTTTCGGAGTATTTTTCCATATAAAAATATATTGGCTGCACCCCTATGGTCATAGTATCATCGTGCATTGTGTTGTACACCTTCAACACCTCAAAGAACCTGGTTTATCTGGCGTCATTTTTGGCATTGGAATTGTAGTAGTGGGCTTTTGTGTTTTATCGTCGCCACTGTAATGGAAACTTAATACGGGTGGAGACGCCTTGAAAAATAATGACACCAAACTGAATCAAGTATTTTTCATCAACAAAAAACGATAAGGGTATCGAAACTTTTGGCCTTGACTGTATCTCTAACCTTTTCTCCAGAAAAATTTGTCTTAGCTAAAAACACAAATTATTTTGCGCACTTATTTTAAGCTGGTGGTAGACACGAATTAGAACTAGCAGAAAACTAGAGCGTACTAGAAGCTATTATAAGAATATTAGAGAAAAAACTAGCATTTTGACCGCATATTAGCAAAACTAAATGAAACTAGCTCTACTAAAATCCGTGTCTACGCCCTAGATTTTGACGAAGTTATTTTTAAAGGTCATCATTTTTCTTTCCCAGTTCAACATACCTTTATAAGCTGCCCGAATGAGCGGCGTGTTTCCAACATTATTCGCTAGGTTTACGTTTGCGCCTTTTCGAATGAGCAACTCAACAGTATCCGAGTGTCCTGAATAAAATAACATTATTGTTTTATATTATTCGATTGTTTGTAGGACTTTTATGTTACCTTCATCAGCTGCCCAAGATAATGCCGTTGAACCAGATCTACTCGTTTGATCAACACTTACTCCCTTTTGAATCATTAAATCAATAACCTCGTTGCGCCCTGAAATAAATACATATTTGGATCGAGATTTCGCTAATATCTTTTGTCATTTTTATTACCGGCATAAGCAGCCAAAATCAATGCTGTCCAATTATTGTCATCCATATGGTCGACGTTCGCTCCTTTTTGCATAAGTATATCCACGATGTCTTTGTGCCCTAAATAAAACCATGAATTTGCTTTAATCCAGCTGATTTCTGTTTTTGTTTCACTGAATTGTGTCCTGTCTCAGCTAAAGAACAGTGTTTCAAAGTTATATCATTTTTGGACTGTCATTTCGTTTCTATGTAATTTGAAGTCTCATTTTCATAGAGACTCATTGACAGTCCAACGTGATAGTATGTTCTTTATTTATTTTTTGTGGTTGACTTTCTGAATGAGCAAATCAATAATTTTGGGATGTCTGAAGTGTCGACTTTTAGGCAGAGCTGTTAAATGTATTGGGTTTGCCAAGAATACGAAGAAAATTTCGTTATTTATTGTAAGTCAATGTACTGTGTGTGCACACCAAAGCCCTCAAATTGGGCCAAGGATATTTTCGGGGTGTAACTTTAAGAACACAGCACTTATGAAGGGGTGAGGGGGATCAGAGAGGTGGAGCATATGAAAATCTCAACTAAGTTCAGAGAACATGCGATGCCATCTAGTATACTTAATAAAAATGTCAATGCATTGAGCATGAGCATGCTCACACCGCTTAGAACTTTCTTCATAGGGAAACAGAATATGAAACACAAGTATACACAAGTGAACGCCGATCAGACTACTAGATGGCATTGTATGAAATGAAGAATGAGTTACATTTGAATTGTATTGTTGCGTTTTTCATATGAGGTGGAGTTAAGTTCGAGGCAAAACCAATACTATTCCTTAGCACATTTCATGAGCGGAAAAGTAACAAAGTTGACGTCACTAAACACTTCGTTCCTTTGCGTGCATTGTATCGGTTGTACATTCGATGACGTTGAAGATAATGTATTTTCGATTGATAATAATACACAATCATAAATCTGCTCGTCAAACCCAGTTTAACATACCTTTATAAGCTGCCCGAATGAGTGGTGTGTTTCCAACATTATTCGCTAGGTTTATGTTCGCGCCTTTTCGAATGAGCAACTCAACAGTATCCGTGTGTCCTGAACAAAATAATATCAATGTTTTATAACATTTGATAGGTTGTAGGTAAGGGTAATGGGCAAAACACTCGAGGAATTACTTTACTACATGACCGGAATTCCTCCGGAATTGCTGACGATTATTGGGAATTAGATTACTTTCCATTTGTTCATTACTTACTTCGAATTTGAATATAGAGATAAAAACATTCAATACTAGTGTAATAACAGTAAATCCAAGTAAACAATTTTTCTAATTGTAATTCACAATGAACAAGCAATACTAAAAGGTGGCAGTATATTCTTGAACTACGTGAGCGCCCGCATTTCAATAGGCAGAATGAGCGCAATTTTGGAGTTCAAATCGGAACTAATGTAATGAATCTTGATGATCTTGCCAGCCTTTGAGTAATACCTACTTACGAATTTGGTTGGAATTCACCAAATTCCAAATTACAGTTGAGAAGCATGTAACTTCATTTTAAATGTGTGACACATTATGTGTCAAGTTATTCCTATTTTAAAAATGACAGCACCAAATATTGACTTCCAATTATTGACTTTTCATCTGGAATAACTGGCCTATAGCGTCTGAATTACTTTACATTACTTTGAATTACAAGAATTACCTTGCGTTAAAGGAATTTCTATACTATTCTGTTGAATTACTACTAAAATCTGAATTACGTCTTTACACGTCTTCAAGTGATCTACCCCTTGGTTGTAGGGCTTTAATGTTACCTTCATCAGCTGCCCAAAATAGCGCCGTTGAACCACTTTTACCAGATTGATCAACACTTACTCCCCTTTGAATCAATAAGTCAACAATTTCGTTATATCCTGAAAAGAGATAAATTGTATTCTTCTTGCTAACTTTGTTCGATGTTAAAATTACTAGTAAAATTACCGTTATTAGCAGCCACAGTCAATGCCGTCCAATTATTATGATCCACATAGTCGGCGTTAGCTCCTTTCTGCATCAGTATATCCACAACGTTTTTGTGTCCTAAATAAAACCATAGATTTGCTTTAATCCAACTGACTTCTAGTTTTTGCAGTGAATGTATTTTGCAGACGAATTAGTCGCTGGTCAGCGTTAGCAACTGACCTTTAGTACTAATATGTAGTGTCAACCGACGCTCGAATGAGGTGTGGGAGAGACGTATACAGCAGCCGCTGTAGTGTGTTGATGTGAATGTGTGAGTATATTCGTCTCTTATTCACTGTACTCGGCCGTACCCTACACACAAAATAAAATTGGAGTAAAATTTACTAACATTTGCTAATAAATTTACATATTTACTCCAAAATTACAATTTTGATGTCAATATTAGCAAATATTAGTATATTTACTCCAAGCGGAGTAAATTTTACTCCAAGCGGAGTAAATTTTACTCCAAGCGGAGTAAATTTTACTCCAATTTTATTTTGTGTGTACAGCGACCGCTATATACCTCTAAAATTTACTGCTGTGGCCCTCTGCCACACAACACTCGTGCATTGGTTGACGCTATTAGGAATAATAGTCAATTGATAACGCTATAGAGTGACAGTATAATTCATAATTGTAAGTCACACTATGCACATCTTAATTTGAATAAAACAGTCTTAATTAAATCTTCATCAAGTTCAGACGTGTCTCATTGGAGCTCCTGCTCCATTAGTAATTAAAGCATATATTATAAAAGGATCATCTTTCTATAACGCTGACCAGCGACTAATTCTTCTGCAAATTACGTTCACTGAGTTTTTGATTCTTTACCTCCATTGGCAGCAACAATCAATGCCGTGGCTTCTTTATTATTTTTATGATTGATATCCGCCCCTTTCTGAATAAGCAAATCAACAACCTCACGATGTCCTAAATAAAAAAAAAATGTTTTGATTGCCAAAATTCTTTGAAATCATCACTGTAAAGTGAAATCATCAATTGTTCTCTGATAAAAGTAAAGGTCACAAACTGACGGAAAAGTTTTCCGATCTCTTCTATACAGAGTCTGTATTACAGACCAACAGATTTGGATGGAATCGGGGTGGTATCGGAGTTTTGCTAAATCGGTTTTACATACCTTTGGAAGCTGCCCAAATGAGTGCCGTTGAACTATTTGTTTCCGTTTGGTCAACATTTACTCCTCTTTGAATCAATAAATTAACAACTTCGGTACGCCCTGATATAGATACGTATTTAGAATGGAGTTTCGCTCATTTCTTTTGTCATTTATCTTACCGGCATAAGCTGCCAAATGTAATGCTGTCCAATTATTTTGATCCATATGGTCGACGTTCGCTCCTTTTTGCAACAGTATATCCACAATGTTTTTGTATCCTAAATAAAATCAACAATTTGCTTTAATCCAGCTGATTTCCGATTTTGTTCTTCGAATTGTGTCCTATCTCAGCGAACAGAGTCGAGTATTTCGACCCATTTCAACTTAACGCAACGCCAATTTTGTTCTAGTTTTCAGAATTGAGTGCTGAGTCACAATGCAACAGCTACGTAAAATGAAATGCGCATGAAGTATGTGCTTGAGTGAGTCGATAATATACGGAATCAACTTTTTTCAGCAGATATCAGATGGCATTGTAAATGAAGACCTGTCAGACCTACTAATACCCAAGGTAGAAGGACCCCAAATATCGTTTATAAATGTTCTCGCTAAATCCAGTTGAACATACCTTTAAAAGCTGCCCGAATGAGTGGCGTATTTCCAACATTATTTGCTAGGTTTACGTTCGCACCTTTTCGAATGAGCAGCTCAACAGTATCCGTGTGTCCTGAACAAAATAATATCAATGTTTTATATTATTCGATTGGTTTTAGGACTTTTATGTTACCTTCATCAACTGCCCAAAAAAGTGCCGTTGAACCCGTTCTACTTGTTTGGTCAGCGCTTACTCCTTTTTGAATCATTAAATCAATAACCTCGTTGCGCCCTGAAATAGATACATATTTGGAACGAGATTTCGCTTATTTTTTTGTCACTTTTATTACCGGCATAAGCAGCCAAAGTCAATGCTGTCCATTTATTTTGATCCATATGGTCGACGTTCGCTCCTTTTTGCATCAGTATATCCACGACGTCTTTGTTTCCTAAATGAAACCACAAATTTGCTTTAATCCAGCTGATTTCTGAATTTAATTTATTGACAATTTGCTGTCGTATACATTACGGATTGTTACATATTTTGATTGTCCGATTTTAGTTAGTTCTTTCAAATGTGGCCTTTTCAATTGAACTAACAACTTGTGAGTTGTAAAAAAATGAAATGCTAGACTCATGGGAAATGTACACGAGGTAAAATGGATTTCTGAGCTGACGAACATTTTTGTTCTTCAACTTTTTCTGAGTGGAAATTTATACTAGATAAAATTGACGTCTTTTTGCATATCGAAAATTCGTCAAAGAAGTGATCACCGTACCAATAAGTGTTTGCTAAATGCCGACTGGAAATGGTGTATTTTTTCCGCACTGATTTGACATTTTGTTTTACTCATGACGAATTATTTAAATTTAGTTTTTAATAAAACAAATATCTCTTTCATCTACTGAATTTCAACTAGTACATCACATATATTAGCATTTTTCTGTAATCCATAGAAGAGCGTTTTCGTAAAAAACCATAGAAGAGCGGTTCTGCCACATTAGTTTTTAGGAGAAGTTCACGATTCATAAGAGAAAATGCAAAAATCAAGGCAAACATTTGTTCACATTTCTTGTAAATTTCATAACCTCACCTAAAATGTTTGCGTTCCTACTCCACTAAAACGTCACTAAAACACTTCGTTCCTTTACGTGCATTGTATCGGTCGTACGCTCGATGGCGTTGAAGATAATATATTTTGGATTGCTGGTAATTCACATTCATAAATGTGTTCACCAAACCCAGTTAAACATACCTTTATAAGCTGCCCGAATGAGTGGTGTGTTTCCAACATTATTCGCTAGGTTTATATTCGCCCCTTTTCGAATGAGCAACTCAACAGTATCCGTGTGCCCTGAACAAAATAATATCAATGTTTCATATTCTTCGAACGGTTGTAAGACTTCTGTGTTACCTTCATCAGCTGCCCAAAATACTGCCGTTGAACCAGATCTACTCGTTTGATCAACACTTACTCCCTTTTGAATCATTAAATCAACAACTTCATTGTGCCCTGCAAAAGAGATATATATCCAATAATAAATGTAACTTGTAAACATTGTGTGGCACGATGATATTGTGACAAGCGTTTCCATTTTTAAAATTCATTCATTGTTTTTTAATTAATATTATAGCTTTGAAAAGATCGTGATAAAGTGTTGAATGAATTAAAGCGAGGATTTCATTCAATTTTAGGGCTTTTGTATTTACATAAATATCGACGTTTCGGACGCATATGCACGCGTTCTCTTGAGGCCCAAGTTCAAAAGAATCTCCCAGAGATTGAGTTCACATTCGATATAAATTAAACCGAACAATAAATTTCAAGTACTTGGTGGCCACACTCAACAACAACATTATAGCGTTGGAAACTGGAGAAAATATTCACGCGAGATGCTTGGAATACGAAAAATACTGTAATGCTATACACATTTTACAATTGTACAAATATTCAGATTCACGCATTATTCAAACTGGAACAATTTCGTTCGTGCATTGATAAATTGTATCCTTTTCGCTAACTATGTTCAATGTTTAAATTACCATTATTAGCAGCCAAAATGAATGCTGTCCAATTATTGTCATCCACATAGTCGACATTCGCTCCTTTTTGCATCAGTATATCAATAATGTCTTTGTATCCTAAATAAAATCATAAACTTCCATCAACTGACCCATGGTATTTGTTTCTTTAAATTAGTATTAAATAAATTCCACTATAACCAAGCACTGTAGACAGCGCGATACTTTTATGTTACCTCCATTGGCAGCTATAATTAATGCCGTGACTCCTTTTTTATTTTTGTGGTTGACATTCGCCCCTTTCTGAATGAGCAAATCAACAATTTCGCGATATCCTAAATAAGAGGAATGGTTTAATAGTAATTTATAATATTGAAAGCAGAGATTCTATTTTTGAAGCTATGAAGTGAATATCACATTTTGTTATTTTAGAAATTACCATTCGTAGCAGCCCAAATTAAAGCTGTGCTACCATTTTCATCCATTTGATCTACGTTTATGCCGTTTGCAAGCAGCTCACGGACATCATTTTGGTTTCCTATAGGAACGATGGGATCGATTTTTATCATATGCATATCCGTACTCAAGTCTCCCAAAACACTGATCACTTACTTGTTTTCACGACCTCATAAATGGGCTTCCAGGATCCATCGCTGTTTTTGATGCGTGTACTATGAATGTTTTGGAAGGGAACTCTCTTAAATCTGATCTTGTGAATTGCGTATAAATATTATAATAGTTCAATGATTGCCAAGCATCTGATGACCTTTTCAATGCTATTTGTAATTGGAGTTTTGATTGGCATATATTTTCACTCAAATTGTGATTCGAAAATCGTTTCACTTGAATATGAGAAAAAACTAGAGCTGCTGAGCATTAGCATGCAATACGTTCATTAAACTACATTTGATACTAAGGCTCACTTACTTTGGTTGAGGAAGCGAGACAATTTGGTTGAATAATACACTGAGGCATAAAAATATTACGATAAACGTCTTCATTTTGTCCAAACGATTTCCAAAGCTTCAAATTTCAACTTTGAAATGGAGTGTTAACAGTGTTAACTTAACACTAAAAACAATATCTTCACTGGCACGTTTATATATTCACAATCTATTTTAAATGTGATACGTGTTACAATTGCTATCTATATGTTTAACTAAACAAGAATCCAATTTTCAATGCCAAACACAGCGAGACGTAAAATGTAAGATTCGTTGTAATTCGTGTGAATTAATATTGCATCGAAATGAAATCTCAGGAGAGATTATATGGGGAAAAAATGGAATTTCCGTTATTATGCAAAGAGAATATTTTTGTAGTTATCAATTTAAATTGCGTAGTTCAATAGAATCCACGTTGCGATTTGAAAATATGGGTACATTTGCAAACAAAACTATCTTTGAATGATCAACACAGATTATCGAGTCTGAATTTTGACTCAACATGTGTTTTTTGACTCAAAGAAGAACATTTTCAACAATTCTTTCACATCACTATACGTATCATTTTTTGATTAGATTTTATAAAAGCAAGTGAATCTTGGCATCAATCCTTTAGGAGTGATTGATACAATCTTACTGGATTGACGTTATCAATGCATTGATACCCGATGCTGATGAATATTGTTGAAAATCAAAAAACAGTGATAACGATGAATAATTCTCTTGTTCATCTCAGTCAGCTTCACATATATGCGAATTCCAGTCATTTGTGTATAATTTACGCATACAAATAAAGCGCTAGTTTATCAAGACAACAGCTGTCTTGATAAGAATGTTTTCTTGACCTGACAGTTGCCCGGAAAACTAAACGATACTGACAGGCTTGTTGAAATGCGACTTTGAATTCACAAGACACAGTTCTTGCAAATGTACGGAAATTATTATGTAAGATAAATTGAACAGGTTTCAAGCACAAATACTTTCAAAACTTGCAGAAATATCATCTGTTGATATTTTAATAGATAAAGCTCAAGAGACCTTAAATATATTTCAAATCATTCCAAAAAAAAAATCTGTACGGAGCATAAGTTTACTAACAAGAAGACTTAAAAATCTCAATTTATCAATTCTGGTGAGCTTAGTTGAGCTCCAAATTAAATTTAATATGATGGCGAGCTAACTCGTTAATCTTGAAAGAGTTGTTTTTGATTGGTTATCTTTGCGGGAAATTCTACCGTTTATATACTTTTTGGTGAAATTGAAGAAATTGAGAGTCAACCGGCTGGCGGGTGGAGGATTATTAGATCTTGATCTAGCGAATATGAACGAATGACGTGAACAGTTACTTGAGCACCAAATGGGCATCAAAGAGGACTTAATTTTGTCTGATTGAAATGAGACGGGTCACGGCTCATGAATTGAGCCATCATTTTGGACCGTTTTTTGGATGAATTGTGATAGTTGAACTATTTCAAGTTCTTATATTGAAACATAACTAATACATACAATACTTTTTACTCAGTTTATTTAAGTCGTTAAAATTTGGACATAAAAAAATGCAGTTTTTTTGTAATTTAACTGTGTTTATTTTCATATTAGAGTAAACTTTATACATAAGAAAAGTAAGCCTTACGTAGCGCGTACGGACCCATTTATTTGCATGTACATTTTATTAATTTATTTGTTTTGTGTTCAAATTTTGCCAATCGTGTTTTTTAACGAAAAGGAAATCTTCGGTTTGACTTCGACTTCTTCTTCTTCCCAGATTGATCAGGACCTGATCATGTATGCTTCCATGTTCGCGCAATCTTCAATTTCACTTTGGTCGTCTCTGTATCTCAATTCAAATTCATCGGGTTTGTCTTTAATTTTAGCCATCTTACAACGATTAACTTACATATACTGTTGAATTGATAATAGCTATAGAAATGAGCAAGTCCTTTTATTTGTGATACTTTTAGAATTTGATACCTGACACACTAAAACATCGACGCACAAATAAATGTAAAGTAGTTGTTTTTGTGGACAAATTTTTTTTTATGTCCAGGATGTATTTAAGATACATAAATACCTAATATGAGACTAATCCTGTTATTTGGATACTTCATTTTTCTTCAGAATATTTATCGTTTTATTTTGTTTTCGTTTTGTGCTGGTTGCAATAAGTAAATATTATAATTTATATTTTGTTTGTTATAACAGCATTCCCTTTCATGGAGTTTTTTTCTTGTTTATTTTTTTAGTAACATCATTTTTGTTAGCAATGAATCTTAAAACAAATTCTATTTGTTTGCATATTCAATTATTTTTAAACATTTTTTTTCTTCAAATGTTTCCATTTATTTCCTTTTCTTTTATCATTCTATTTTTTGCTCAATGAATGTTCAATCTTTAAATGTTGTAACATATTATGTTTATCGGCAAATTTGCGTATACATTTGGAGCAATTCATGAATTGTGATCCCAATTGACATTTTCTCATATGAGCCCTGATATATCTTACATGAATCGCTGAATATTTACATTTATAGCATTCATATGTTCGAATCCCTTGAAACCAATAATTTAGTCCACCATTTAATTTATCTTGTTGCCGTAACAAATCAAAATGTACGCATCGAGTGTGTCGATTCAATTGATTCCTATTTCGAAATTTCATATTACAAAATTCGCATGCATGTTCAATTTTAAGGTGCACCATCATTTCATGACGCTTCAAATATTGTTTAAGTTTGAATTTTTCCGTACAAAAACCACATTTAAATGGTTTTTCATCCGTATGAATTGCTTTATGTTTTTGAAAATTATTTTTATATTTAAATGACTTATGACACAGATCGCATTCAAATGGTTTTTTATCTGAATGAACTTTTTCATGTGTTCGTAAATTTTTTCTTATAACTGCTTTGGAACAAATTTCACAATTGACTAATTCATTAGAATATTTTAGGTATTTAATACGACGATCGTCAGCAGGTAGACTATCTTTAAAATGTATGGCTTCATGGTATTTAAATGCACTTGCAACAAGAAATGTTTTTGAACAAATTTTACATTCAAAAATTTTCCGCTCTACCCTCTGCTTGTGTGTGTTCATGTGTAGTCCAAAACTATATTTTAGAACAAATTTTTTATCACATAAATTACATTCAAATTTTTCTTTGCCATGCAGTTTTTTATGATAATTTAATCTTCTGCGTGGTACTTTTTTCGAGCAAATATCACACTCGACCAATTCAAGTTCATAGTCATCACGTTTTTTTCTCGGATCATCATCAGTTAGTTTGCCTTTGAGATGATGCATAAACTCGTGTCGATCTAATTTTTGCTTGAACCCAAATGCTTTCGAACAATATCCACATTTGAATTGACGAATGTGTATATTCATCATATGATCAGCCAAAACACGTTTCAATGGATATTTTTTAGCACAAATATCACATTCGAATCGATTTTCAATTGAATCTTTGTGATAACTTTTTTTATGCTGTGCCAAGCTAATTTTTTTCAATTTTTTTGAACAAATCTCACATTCCACCGTTTTTGTCATATCCATTCTAATCGCCTGCTTTTTTCGATGCCAATTGAGGTGCTGCAATAAATCCATTTTTGTTGCAAATTTTTTCGTACAAATTTCACATGTAAATTTTTTCTTTGAATCATCTTCACCATCTTCTACATGCAAATTCATGTGTGATTTCAAATGTCCCTGTCTTGAAAATGTTTTTAAACAAATTGTACATTTGATTTGTGTATTTCCCACATGGCAATCCATGTGACTCTTCAAACTTTCTTTTCGTGTAAACAATTTATGGCAATAATCGCATTCAAATTGTGGTTTCTGTTCACTGTGAATTTGTGCATGACTTTTTAAAGTGCTCCTTTTTATCTTTTTAAAACAAATCTCACATTCTACAAATTCTCTGTAATATTTTTTTCTAAGCTCGGGATCGCCAAATGGTTGTTTTTTCGGATAAAGTGAATGAATCAATTCATCGTCACCGATCCATATATTTTCGCGAGAATTTGGTTTCTTTTTAACAATATACTTATCGATATTTTTACAATGTATGTGCTTTTCTGTCCAATGATCGAGTATATTTTGTTTTTGTACACTGGAAAATTCACACAATTTACAATCATACGATTCGATTTCTTTTTGGTGGAATTCGTGATAATGTTCAATTAATTTGGTTACAGTATTAAATATAATAATATTTTGACATAATTGACAAGCTTTTTTATTTGATGGACGACAAAATGTCGATTTGACATGTTCAATCTATTTGGATGGGAAATTCTTTCGTAAAAAATCTGAATCTAAGCTTATAATCGGCTGACGGCTGGGGTTGATATCAATATTTTCAACTTTTGGTTTGACTTCGGCTTTTTTTTCACCCCAAATCGATCGGACGTTATCTTGTAGGGTACCAAGTCGATAGTAGTTTCCATCCTCATCACTTTCACTCTGAACGTCTCTGTACCTCACTTCAAATTCATCGGGTTCGTCTTTAATTTTAACCATTTTACTACGATACACTTACAGATGCTTTTCGTTTGAAAGATACTGTTAAACTGATAATGTCAATGGAAATGAGCCCATTCTTATATTCGTGTTACTTTTAGAATTTAGTACCTGACAGACATTGTGACAGACTACACCATCTCTTTTCTTTGTCCCATAGACAATTTATCTCATAAATATTTGCCAAACTTACCTAAAGGTACATTTTTAACAGACTGAATTGAAATTCAATGTTATTGTTTATTTTTTATTCAGACTGGTATTAGCACAGTCATAAACTCTAATAGGAGACTAATCCACTAATCCTATTATTTGGATACTAAATTGCAGTAAGTAATTAATTATTTTCTGTATTTCTCAGATTGCCATTATAAAAAGTCCATCTAAATAGAGTTTCGTTTTGATACTTCTAAAACAACTTTATATTTAAAAAGCCATTCCTTGTTGATGCTCTCAAATTTATTGATGGTGCAGAGGAAATAAAAACATGTTCAATATACAAGACTTATTATCCAAAAAAAACACTATTAGTTCATTTTATTGCATTTCCGGCTGTTCACAATAAATATTGTTTCAAGCGATACAAATCAATAAATATGTGCACATAAGTAAATCGAAATAATGTTCCATTTGAAAAATGGCAAAGAGCACAAAGTTATTCATGCAAAACGTGTGTTGTTAATGCTCAATTTGGACAACACCTATTGAATGACTGGTAATAAAATTCCTGCAAGTCTAGAATTTTCTTGTCTCGTTTTACAAAATAATTGAAGCCTGAATTAGTAAACCACTTCAACGATGCTTCAACGATGTGAAACTCCCATGAACAAACCCAACAGACCACCACAGCTTGCAATGAAATCTGTTATTGTGGAGGTTTCGTTTCGAAACATTTCAACGAATTGTCTCGCTTGAATCAAATTCTTAAGCTGCTGTTTACATTTCTATAATTCAATAAAAAAATGAATTGAATTATATTCGTAATTATGACTTTTCCGCATCGATCTGAAAGAAAAGAATGTTTATTAAAGAAAGAAATTGTCAGAAAAATGTTGAAATATCGCGATTTTTATCAATACAGCTAAAAACTTACACTTTAAAATGGTTTAAGTTAGTGTTTGCCGGCTCTGTACGACAGAGGATACCAACCATTAGTATCCACAGATTCAGTACTTTTAACGTTTGTTTGGTAGTATTGGTAGTTGTTCGTCCCTTGGAATGAAGACATGACAATCCATCGTTTAAAATACATGTTGAAACTGTTGCGTATTTATTTCTTCGTATGTTTAGTAGATTATTACGTACTGCGCTTAGTCACCCCAGTATCAAGTTCATTGAATATTTATTATCTAACAAAAAATGTGTTTTTCCATCGATTGGAATTTCTTTATTTCTTGATTGGAATGTTTATTTCATCCTGTTTATTAAACTTTACTACATTCCAATCTAATTTTTTATTGTGAATTTTGGACTATAAAAAGCAACATATTCATAGTATTCAGTATAGCATTTCTTAACGTGAGATAAAAACTGATAAATACGATACAATGAAAGTTATTTGCTTCGTACTTTTGGCCATATTTTTGGTAAATAGCATTCAGATTCTCATTTTGCCAAATAGAAAATATACATATACTAAACGTAAATTTTATTATGTCAGGAAAATTCATATGCAGATTTAGGAAGCAAGTCTCGAACAAGTGCTGAGATTGTGGAAGACCTAGCCAAACCTGATGTACTTCCTGGAGATCTGAGCAGCAAGTTGATCGAATGTGAGTTGTCTATGATTTGAATCAAAGCATTTCAAATATCTATCCAATTCACCGCTGTAGGTGTCAATACAATTAAAAATTATAGTTGTTCAACATGTACGTTCAACAATACATTTGATTTTATTAATGAAAGATATTTGCGTAAAAATCCAAGTAAGTAATTCTATGTATACATCCAGGTATGTCGGTGACAAAAATATCTTTCTGTCTTTATTTCACTCTAATTTGCGTAAGATTCAATGTTTGTGTCTCGATTATACGTTCAATATTGAGGAAACAACACCAAGTACAGTACGAAGAGTAATGTTTTATCAATACATTGAAACGCACGTTCACTTGCAGCGAAAGATACTGGACAGCGTGTGTTTGTATGGTGACCGAAAAAGATTGAACAATCGAATGATATAGTCCTTTCAATGTATTGATGAGACATTTATCTTACTCTTTGAATTGTGTTTGGTTTTCTCAATTTAGAATGTATAAGCAAGACAGAAACATTTAATTTAATGCAAATTAGAGTAAAATAAAGACAGAAAGACATTTTTGGCATGGAAAATACAGTGCTAGGGGGAAATGACTGCCGCAAATACTACAAATGCGCTACAAATGAAGCAAATGACAACTTTATATTTGCAAGCATTTACATAGTATCATTTGTAGCTGCACGCGCACACTGACATCTTGTGTGAACTGTTTGTTAGTATGCGTGCACAGCTACGAATGATACTATGTAAATACACTTGCGAATGCGGTGCAAATGATCACAAATACGTCGCATATACGCAAATGGACAAATAGTCATTTCCCCCTAGATACAGTGTATCTACTGAATGGTAGTTTTATGTGTAAATTCGGTTATATATCGCCTGGTTTTGTATTTTTAACAGATAGCAAGAATCTCAATTCGAACCCACCTTTGTTAAGTAAGTATGTCGATATACATTTGTGTGTCACTTACGTTGACTGCATTTTATATTACAGTGCTAAAATTATTATGTGGAATTACTTTTCAAACTGATGTAATTAAACTTATGTTTGGTATGTATAATGGAGTCTAATACTAATCACTTCATTTTAATGGAGTATCATTTCATTGATAAATATATTATTTCAATTTATCGTTGAGATTTTTCATTCATTTTGAACTTATGCAGATAAATTGGTGGATATTGGTAAGCGAAATCAGTCAAAAGGGGGATAAGAACTTAAATTTCTAGTGTTTTGTTATGATATTGAAAATACTTGATTTGAATTTTCTTTCTTAAAGACCCGTTCGTGAACACTATCAATAAAGTAATCACAGCTTTAAACGATTTTCCATTGCTTGGCGATGCACATATAAGTAAATCTCATGTTTTGTAATATTACAATAGATTTTTAATCAACTTTTTACTACAGAGAAAAAGGTTGCAAAAGGAGAGGAATATAATGGTTCAACCCCTGGATTCACACTCATGAATACGCATTACTCGCATTTTAATTTCAATGATAGTAAGTTGGGGAACATTTTTGAATTGTTAACCAATTGGTGTGTAGGCCTCTCATTCTCTAGGCGAATGAACTTTGGAAATATGTCTCTGATTGCTGATACACTACACTACACTATATACTTGTTATGTGTTAGTGATGCTTTCTTTGACTATTACCTTGCATACACCGTATTACCGTATTGACAAAATGCATGTCTTTCGTCTCTGTGGAGGGAACAAAGGGAAAAATTTGGACATACAACATTGAAAAACTATCCAAATTGTTTTTTCTGTGAATGAAATGCAGTCTATCAACTATGTTTTTATACCCTTACTTATATTTGACTCACTTTTTCTTATAGCGGACGGTAATGATGACTACGGAACTCTTATTTCTATTACTAAAAATTCTCATTTACTCTCATTAAGCAACAATTATGGATAGTGTTCTGGAGCTGTTGGATAATATCAACGTTACCATCATACCTCACAGTTTTGACGACTCTTCAGATGCTTTATTCAATGAAGCATTAAGTAAACTTAATAAGAATTAATTGGAATTATTTATTCAATATAAAGTCCGAATTCATTTTCTGGATTGATCCTATCCATTGAATTGAAGGCGCACACATCGACACTATTTACTTTTATAGCCATGTAGTTGCTCGGTAATAGAATTTGGGTAAGCAATGGGAAAATATACATAACATTTGCACAACACACACAAAATTAACGTTACACACACCAACAAACTGATTTTTTTTACAAATATATAAATATGCGTACAATGTTCCTCCATTTGAAAAATGGCAAGGTGCACAAAGTTTTTCACGCAAAACGTATACGTATATACAATATTTTGTATGTTGTTAATGCTCAATTTAAATTCAACACTTATTGAATGACTGGTAATAAAATTCCTGCATGTCTAAAATTTTCTTGACTCGTTTCACTTGGAGGCTGATATAGTAAACCATACTACTTTATATATGCATACAAATACTACGATAAACATTTTCATTTTTTCCAAACGACTTTCAATTTTGAAATTGAGTGTTAACAGTGTTAACTTAACAGTAAAAACAATATATTCACTGGCACATTCATATTCACTATTCATTTTATATTTGATATGCGTTACAATTGTTCTATGCTTTGCTAAACACCAATCCAATTTTCAACGTCAAACACAACGAGACGTAAAATGTAAGATTCGCTGTAATTGCATCGAAATGAAATATCAGGAGAGATTACATAGGGTAATAATTGGAATTTCCGTTATTATGCAAAGAGAGTATTTTTTTGGAAGCAATATAAGGTTATCAATTTAAATTGGGTAGTTTAATGAAATCCACGTTGCGATTTGAAAATATGGGTACGTTTGCAAGCAAAACTAGCAAAATATGTTATTTGAGTCAAAGAAGAACATTTTTAACATTTCTTTCACTACCTATCATTTTTTGATTAGATTTTATAAAAGCAAATGAATCTTGGCATCAAATACTAATCCTTTGGGGATGATTGATACAATCTTACTGGATTGACGTTATCAATGCATTGATAACCGATGCTGATGAATATTGTTGAAAATCAAAAAACAGTGATAACGATGAATAATTCTCTTGTTCATCTCAGTCAGCTTCACATATATGCGAATTCCAGTCATTTGTGTATAATTTACGCATACAAATAAAGCGCTAGTTTATCAAGACAACAGCTGTCTTGATAAGAATGTTTTCTTGACCTGACAGTTGTCCGGAAAACTAAACGATACTGACAGGCTTGTTGAAATGCGACTTTGAATTCACAAGACACAGTTTTTGCAAATGTACGGAAATTATTATGTAAGATAAATTGAACAGGTTTCAAGCACAAATACTTTCAAAACTTGCAGAAATATCACCTGTTGATATTTTAATAGATAAAGCTGAAGAGACCTTGAATATATTTCAAATGACGTAAATGATATAATTTTTATTAAAAGACTTTTAACAGTCAAAAACTACGATCCTAATTCAATTGATTTCTTTGAATCTCGTAAAATATATATCTATCTTTTTGAAACGAACTAAATAAAAAACATAACATAAATCTATCTTGTCGTTTTGAAAAAAAAATTGTCAGAGGAGCAATTATGCCCTATCACCAACGTCTATTCTGGGTGTGCTGATTTCGCCGTTTGGCCAAACATATGTTTCGATCCATTCCAAATAGTAAGCAACTCTAGTGTAAATACTGGGCAGCGCAGTGCCACACGAGATACCGAACGAAACGACGCCAACAATTTTTGACAGAGTTACATTGGGACGAATGATTTGAAGTGGCCCACCACTGTCACCTTCGCAGCTGTCGCTTCTATTAATCGGATCGAGTGCACAGTATTGTCCTTGTCCAAGGCCATTTCGAAAAACTTTTTGGCTTGCTCCTTTATTGTATTCCAAAAGTGTTGTGTTGCACTGTGACATTGGCATTGTTTGGAGATCCGTTTTTCGTAGAATATTTGATGTGTTGTGCACTTTATTGAAGAAGAGAAGAAACAATCAAAATGTGATGCGATTTCGTGTCAGAATGAAATCCAAACTTACATTCGTTTGATATTTTGCCCCAGCCCGTGACAGTAAGTTTTATATCTGTATCCACGTCGCTTATGTCTATTTGCAGGCATGCCGGTCTCATAAAATCCGAGAACCACATACGATTGACCACCTGAATCAGAGCAATATCGTTCTTCTTCTCTGTCATTGAATAATTTGGATGTCGTATGATATCCTATTATGAGCATGTAGATAATAACATAAGAATACACTGGAGTATTTTTTTTTTCCTCTGCGGTGTAGCTTACCCGAATTTGATAATTACTTGACGCTAGAATTCCTTCGCTATCAATTAAAGACAACTATTTGAAAGGGGAAGTGAAATCACTTTGATTTATGACATTTGAATCATGAAATTATAAATTATAGTCAAGGGATGTTCGCTTACTTTTCCCATTCGCACAATAACCGGTCGGCGTGTATCCAAAACACAATGCGCTGCTGTCAACACAAAGAAATCCGATATAATTGTTCCACCACATCCATAATAGATTTTTAAGCTTTGGCTCAAGTAACCTAAAGCAGCCTTCATAAAACACATAAAGTTAGTTATGTGTATTCTGTGAAATGCATATTTAGAATGAAATACCATCCATGGAAATTCCTGATCTTGCGCAAAAGTTCCACCTAATATACGGTCCGATAAAAGATTTGAGTACAAGTTGCAGGCTATTTTGAAGAAAAAACAAACAGGTTTATGTATAATCAGAAGACTTTTCTTTAGTTATGAAAATATCTAACCATTGAGCATATTTAATTACCTCTCTGTGCAACATTGCCATGAACGTCGCTATGAACATCGCCATGAAAATTGCCATCAACATTACCATGAACATTGCTTTTTTCCACGAACATAATCTTGGTGAGTCCTGCAAAGGTAGTAAACAAGTGTTGATCATTGTCATGCACAGGGAAGGGAGGGAGGGGGTGCTCCTCATATACCTCTTTCAGTGGCCAAGTCTTTTGGTGTTTTGCCTTCTTTGTTTTTGATAACAGTACTTGCGCCACTGCGAACTAACAACTGCGAGATCTCCACTTGTTCTGAAATAGTAAACGAACTAATCTCTATTCTGTTGTATTATTGTCTTTAGACTCTCTCTAGTTACCAGAAATAATAGCAATGTGCAGCGCTGTATCATTATCTGAATTGGAATAATTGATATTTGCTCCCCTGTCGATCAGCAAATGCACAATATCTGTGTGACCTAGAAAGGTAATTGCATTTATTTATTAATGCATTCTGATTATTTTTTACTTGCATGTCACTATAGATAGTGATATACCACTGCTTGTAGCCCAAATAAGTGCCGTCAATCCATCTTTACACACATGGTTGATATTCGCTCCATTTTGAATGAGCAAGACAACAATTTCCTTAAATCCTAAATTTGTAAATAACTTTAGTGTGTTTTCGAAAGTGTTTTAAGTGTGTTACCCTTTTCAGATGCCAAGGTTAGTGAAGTTTTGCTATCAACATTTTCTTGGTCAACGTTTGCTCCTTTTTTAATGAGCAAGTCAGCGATTTCCTTGTGCCCTGGATTTTAGTTTGTATGGTTTGAATCGAAGATTATTCATTTTAAAACTCATTTTAATTGAAAATTATTTATTTGCAGTTAAAAATACCATCCTGAGCAGCCCAAATGAGCGGTGTTTCTTCATGATCGTTCACTTGATCAATTGTTGCCCCTCTTCGAATAAGCATTTTAACAGTATCCATATGTCCTGCACAAAAAAAATTGCAATGTTTCACTTCATTTGATTGGTTTTTGAGACTTTCATGTTACCTTGCCGAGCAGCATAAATTAATGCCGTCGATCCATATCTATTTTTTTGATCAACATTCACTCCTTTTTCAATCATGAAATCAATAATTCCGGTGCGACCTAAAAGAAAAAAATAACTGTTCTCTTCTGCTTTCTTTTCGTAGCTATTTAGACAGTGTTGTCATGTTTGCCTGTGAATTGTTTACGCGTTTCAACTATTATTCTTCACGCGCATAAAGTTATGGCACAAATTAAAATTGTTGGATGTATCCAGACAAATATGAAAACACTGCATTTAAATCACCAATGAATGCAGCCATAGTTAATGGTGTCCAATGGTTGTCGTTCATTGTGTCAACATTCGCTCCATTGCGTATCAGTATATCCACAATATCCTTGTGTCCTAAACATTGTTTAGTAAACAAGTAAATTCATTTGCTTTATTCAGTGGACCAATGGTTTTTTTTTATTCTTTCAAATTACCTCCGCAAGCAGCAAAAATCAATGCCGTGTCGTCTTGTTTGTTTTTATGTTCGATGTTTGCTCCATTTTGAATGAGCAATTCAACAATTTTGTACTTTCCTAAATAAGAAAAAAGAGGTTTCCAATCAACAAATTTCTTGATATGAAGATGCGACACGATATGAACTGGAACACAAACACGGGAAAATTGTTCAGAATGTATGTTAAGGTAAGTTTTTTTTCTTTAATGTCAATTCCAAAATGAAGCAATGTTACTTAAAGCGTGATTACATTATCTGTGCAATAACAAATTATCTGCACTGCAAAAACTGACCTTTCTGTTAATACACTGATGCGTATCGTCGAGTGGTCATGACAATGAATATTAACTAATAATATTTATATATTTCTGTGTATTGTTTTTCGACAAAATATCAAAGTAGCTGAGTTAGCTTGGCGTCATTATTTTTCAAGGCGTCCCCACTCGCATTAAGTTTCCATTACAGTGGCGACGATAAAGCACGAACGCCCACTAATGCAATTCCAATGCTAAGTGGAGGATGACTCCAAAAATGAGAGAAAATAACTCAACTACTTTGTGTATTAAACGCATCAGTGTATTGAAAAAAATTAAAGAAACATCTATTATTAGCACTGTGTGCGTGTTGATATGTTTATCATATGAAGTTATAGAATTATTCTTAAAATACCTTCAATAGCAGCACAAATCAAAGCTGAATTACCATCTTCGTCAGATTCATCTATGTTTATGTCATTCGCAAGAAGCTCACGGATATCATTTTGATCCCCTGAATCAATATTAAGCAGAGATGTAAATCAAATCGGAACGGAAAACATCTTTGACAAATGTCAAAACTGTAGCACCTTGGACGCTCCAAAATGTTTCGTGTCTATGAGTGTTTATGCTCCATACATCTGATGTTCGAGTATGTGAGTATGAACTCATTGCATTGAAATCATTGGAGCGTTCCACTTGCTCCGTTTCGTTCGCTGCAGCGAAACATAAAAACCACTCAAACATAGATTTGTATGAGCAATGTTTCAGCCGCTGATATTAAGGTCAATTTTATTTTTGATAGCAGAACAATCGAATATTGTTTTCGACAACTGAAATTTACGAACATCTACAGGTTTACGTCTCCGGGGACACAGGACAATGGACTGTCGAGTGGCGATCGGACATTTACCTGTTTTCACAACCTCATAAATGTGCTTCCAGGATCCATCACTGTTTTTAATACGTGTGCTGTGAATATTTTAATTGTTGTAACGAATAAATATCAATAAATAATGAGCATCAAACTTCATTTGACCAAGGGTTCCATTCATTTGAGATACTATTGTAACTTTGGATGGTGGCCACTAAAGATTACTTACTTTGAATGGGGAAGCGAGACACTTTGGCTCGAAAATATACCGAGGAATAAAAATATTATGACGAAACAATTAAATATCATTTTGTTCCAAAAGAATTCCAAAGCTTAGAGTTTTTAATCTTGAAATGTAATGTAATGCAAACACAAAAAAAAAATTCGCTACCAACACCTTTGTGTATGCACGAAGTTGAACGAAATGATCGAATTTCAGGCCAAACCATAAACCCATGTCGAGATTTGCTATCAATTTTATATTTGATATTTGTGGTTCCTTTATTTCACATCATCAAATATTAATAATTCGAGCGAACACAAAAATTCCGAATAAAATCAAGATGACATCACTACCAAAATAAATGGGCTAACATATCTAAGACTCACTATTCCGCATTGATTAACACCGAAGTCATTTATAAAATTAAATTTTAATGTGAATGAAAAAATTAAAGTAAAATTACTAAAAAACGTCATCCAAACGGTCTCAAATTTTGTCTTGACCTTTTTTTCTGCAAAATAATTAGTTTATGTGAGGATAGCTATATGGGTTCCACTATTTTTTTAAGACAATCTCATTATTATATGATATTGAGTGATTGAAAACCTGCCAATACCCGAGTTTTCCTATTACGCTGTTTCAAGAGGGTCCACGCTCTTCTGTACGCTCTCTCTTTTATTGTTTACATTCCAATAAAAAAGTCTACTGCGATGGTACATAAGAGCGTGGAAGAGCGTACGCTCTTGTCGATTCTGTTCGCTGTTTCTTGCTACCCTCTTCCACGTTCTTATCTACTAGTAAAGATAGAAGAGAAGAATCGACAAGAGCGTACGCTCTTCCACGCTCTTATGTACCGTCGCAGTAGAATTTTTTATTGGAATGTAAACAATAAAATAAAGAGCGTACAGAAGAGCGTGGACGCTCTTGAAAAAGCGTAATAGGAAAACACGGGTAGCAGAACCTTTAAAAGTTGAATTTTCAAGCAAAAAGACACTTGATATGAACATGAGCTGAAATTGCTTAAAATATAATATTGTACAAAATTTGATATGAAAAGTCAACATTTGAAATCGACCGGTCGACGCGTTTTCAAGCTATCATAATAAGACAGCAGACAAAGAATAACGTTCGATGGACTGAAGAGTAAATCACTAAAAAGTAATTTATAATTGCAACTGAAAATAAATAGTAATTGCAAAAATCAAAGTAATTGCCGACGAAAAAAAAGTGAATGCATGAGTTTGTTTACCCCTCGCCACAGCCCCACATCAACATAGACTAAAAACCATTCCATCGCACTCCCGTTGGCCCAAAACGTATGCAAAACTTACTGTCAAGGTTTGCAACTTTTCAACCAATTGCGATACTTTCACGCATTCCGCGTGATGCGGAAAAGTAATATTCAAGGATGATCACAATATTAATCGCAAAAGATCACTGAACTATGTTATGTGGGTAAATACGACTGCAATTTTAGCAGCTCAGCACAAAAGCTCACCTAGGTATTTAATGTCACCCAATGTGACTCACATATAAACAGAGTAAAGAAATCAAAACTAGTTTTGGGTGATCAACTTCGATAAATCACTGTATCAATAGTATAGCATATTGTGGCTACGCTCGCAGTCTCCAAAACTGATTTCCATTAATCTCTTGCAACTCAGCGTCTTTTTTATTGACCTGAGCACGAAGTTTGTAGTTTTGACCAATTGATTTTGAACATACACATAGTTTGTTTTCAATACCCACTGATGATGGAAACGAAGTTTCCGAGTTTCTCAAATAAGTGTTATATTTGTTAATAAAAAAGAAAAATATTTATTTCAAGTTACACGCAAGTCTCTAGGTCTATAGACTAATAGAATATATTCTCTGAGTATTTTTGTTCTCTTATGCATAACAAAGACTGAACGAGCAAATAAGTTATCCCGAATGTTCATTGTGAAGTAAGAAGGGATGCAATCTCTCTGTTTCGTATAACAATACCAGCGTATTGGATTGGTATAAAAGTTTGGCTAGAAGACCTAAATGATAAGCAATTTTTGAATTTCTCATTCAAATTCTATGTTCTTAGATATTATAATTCCATAGAAATGTATTCAGTGAAGAAAACATGGGATTTCAAATCGAATGTAATTAAATACATAACTAAATTTGAGAAATAGCAAATAGCATAATAGCAATTGATGTTTGTTTTTTCAGGTTTCTTGTTCGCACTTTGGGTTTTATTTCCAAAGATTTACCCCAAACCTTAAAAATGTAAAATTGAAACTCTTCAAAATAGTTTTTCTACACGCTTGTAATTACTATTTATTTATTTTTGTTTGTATTAAATGTCATTTTATCATTATATCACTATTATGTTTCACCCCATACGTTTTGTTTTTGATAAATATAACATGAACAAAATCTCGTTTTGTGTTTAACGGTTGAACAAATAACTCTGACGTGGATGTGTGAGGTTTCCAAATAAATCCTGAAGTAAAATACTAGTTCACCATTGGTTTTCGAACAAGTTTGACATAGTTTCTAAATTGATGAATTGAAAGATTAGTATGCGCCAAACCATTCAGCATTGAACTCATGGCAAATTGGCATTTTTCTGCCAGTTTTATTGAAGAATCTAACATCTATTTGTATATCATTTACATATGGCTTCGATTTATGATGATTTGGATAATAGATATATTTGTTTCTGGTTACAAGCGCAAAACTCAAAGTACATTATAAAAAGTTGATCAAAAAAAAGGTGTTAACGAAAACCAAAAACAAGGATTTCAACTAAATTGAACTTTTTACGAATTTTAATTCAAAAGTCTCTTGTCGAACAAGAACTCTCCTAATGGTCCTTGGGTGGCCATCAATTTGTCCAATGTTGAGATCTTTCCAGCGAGATCGCGTTGACCGTGATATTGTTCTTCCAAGAAATCGCCAGTCAAATAGTCGACAAGCTGCAAAAATATTAATAAATTTTAGTTGACAGTTTGAGAATTCGAATTGTATAGCTAATTATGTGATAAATTAAGATCTAAGACTTACGTGGTAGTCATTGTTGCTGTTGTCATTTTCACATTTTTCAATGACTTGACGAATGCTCTTTGTTACTTTGGCTTCAGTTTTAAGTGCGTCTTTCAATGCTTCCACACCAGTTTCCCAAGATAATTTGGATGGTACCTGTTATGATATTGTTAATATTGATAATAAATCGATAATGTGTATGATAATAGTCGATGCACTTGAGATTGGGATTGGCATGGAAACAAAATATCATAAAGAGCTTACATTGACATTTATCAAGTTAGATACGTCATCGGTCAATTGGCCACGCATCAACAAATATTCAATCAATTTGGTGGCATGTTCACGTTCCTCACCAGCGGCTTTGAAGAAGAATTCAGAGAAACCTGGACGATTAACCGTATCTTTGGAGAAATGTGCGCCCATGGCCATGTATTGAATTGATGCATCAATTTCCATTTGGATTTGACGACGCATTTCTTTAATGCAGCCACGGGTCATATCCAAAAAGTCAGCTGGAACATCGGCCTGTTTTTCTTGGCCTGTTTGGAATGTCATTAAAAAAATATATATATTAATAACATTTGTATTCTTTGACTTTAATTTGCCAATGCTGATAAAAAGGCTCTCATAATGCAAAAGGTCAAAATAAAAAGTAATGGAAATAAATTAAAAAATTAACATTTGCACAAAATATTTGCAATCTGATAATCAGATAACTAAAATTGTTGACTGAAATTGTCGAGTGTATAATCCATTTCTTTCACAGTATGATTGTTCGAAAGACTTGACACTTATCAAATGGTGTGATTTATTAACTTCAGTTATTTCGAATAAGTTATTTGTGATTGGTTCAAACATGCAAAAAATGAGACCTCTCTTTCCCGAAATAGTATCGAATCACTTAGAAATGGTGCCGAACCGCATGCGATTCTATCATATCGAATTAATACTTCAGTATGCAAACGCTATATAATATATGCACAATCAATGGAAAATTTTCAAGAGCAACCATTTAGAAATAACAACTAGTGTGCGCAAATGATGAATCAAAATTTCAATAGAATATTTTTCATTAATATTGATATTAATTCATAATTTTTAACGTTGAACGAATAAAAATCATAAATGATAAAAACCAGGTCTTGTAAAAATCAGCTGGTATTTTGATTGAAAAAACATTAAAAAAATAAATTGTTTGTCACAATAGTGTGCGCACGAGAATCCGACTACTGACGTTTACTTTGTTATGAACAGAGAAAAAGGGGAAATGGGAAAGAAAGAACCAAAATTGAAACGCAAATTAAAATAGTTGCACATCATGTCATGAGATCTATTTCACAATGTTTTTGCGAAAATTTCACATTTTATGCAATTCCCATGTTTTTGCCTGGTTCAATCATCACACATAGATTCAGCTAAACACGCACTGATTGTTTAAATAATAAAGGAAGTTAACGCACAATATACATATGTAGAGTATATGTTGAAAGAAACAACGAGAATGTGTCACACCACTGTGCCATTTTACTTGAGTCAGCATTGCAAACAAAGGAAATGTTATTTACTGATGTTGTTATCTTGGTGCATAGTCCATGCCAATAAATGCACGCTTCAACTAGATAAAATGTGATGAATCATGCAAAAATAAAACAAATAAACTGTAAACACTTACACTTGAGTTTGGCCTGAGCTGATGAAACAGCGATCAAGACAAAAATTGAAGCGACAAACCAATTCATATTCATTTTTGTCGAAGTTAATTTGATTGTAAATTTAAACTAACAAAAGAGTGTGTTCACTTCACAAACGATCAAATCGTACTAATCGAATGTGTTCGGTTTAAAGTATTTTCTATCACAATGAATGTGTGATATCACTTGGTGATAGCAGGGCGTTGAATATACTGAAAATACAAAGAGAACAACAACAATTCAAGTTAAGAATGAACGGGCCGAATATCACCGAATGTACAGCCAAATTGTCACATTAAGCACTTAATTCAATTGAAAATTTTTGCGAACAAAACAACCAACACGTTCACAATGGACAATGAGAAAAATTGACCTTTATACGCACTGGTATAGAAGGTGTTTTGGAAATGGTTATGTTACGTTTTCACAATAAATCTTCTAATGATGAAATGATTCTGAATTTGATTGGCATCAATGTATCAACAATTTTGCTGTATTTACTTGAAATTACCGAGCAATTAAATTGCGTTTAATTTAAACTCACTAGTCGTCGTCTACCGTACAGATTGCTTTACTTCACTTACAATACTAACCAGTTATGATGGACCGTCGACTTTGTGTCATACATTAAAAGAGTCGCCATGTTTGTTTTTCATGCGTTTCTCCTCTTTTTACTATCTTGTTATTGTTGCTGCAGTCACAGTGACTAACACATCGCATTGTCACATGCATTCGCCTCTCATATGAACGAAATGTTCCACAATGAACAAGAACAAAAAAATACATTCGAACTTGGAAGCGATCAATTGTCACAAAATATTGAAATATATTTGCGTTGTGGTTATCGCATTGAATGTCGGTGGAATTGCTTTTGTTTGCTGATTAATTGCTATTACTATTGCTCGTGAGCTTTTATCGTATGTACGTGGACGAATACACGAAGTCCCCCTCAGACCATTTTCTATGCCATCGATCAATAGATTAATTTCATCATGTTTATTAGCTCATTTCTAATACATTTAGATTGTTGAGATAGAGTGATAAGAGCCGCTTTGTGTCTTCCAATCAATGAACATTGAAATCTGAATTACACACGATTGAATATTAGCAATTTCGAGCGTTTTTGAACTACAAACACACGTTTTTTCCATTTACTTGCAGGTTATGATAAAAAAGACGGAATGATAAAAAAAATCCACCCGTTTTACACTCAAATTCTGGATATGAACATTGTTGCAAAAATCGTGTCTCATTCTTTCTTTTTATCATTTTTAATCAGACTGGCAGTAGGTGTTTACTAAATCTATCATAATATTATCAAAAAGTAGCCACTTTAATTATGAGCCTATACACATTTATTTCGAAATGGTGAATGTAAATTGTTAGAGATTTTACACATTTATATCAAATGTGGTTTTAATTTGATCTTATCAAATGAAATGAATGTAATTACGGATCGTTTTCATTTTGTAGTGAAAATTTTACATTGCAATCACTTAATAATGTTGAAATGTCATCGATTCGTTTGGCATCAAATTGATTTGCACATAAATTGATTTGATCAGCTACACAAAGATACTGTTTGTAATGTAAATTTACTAAATTTAAATTTGATAAATCGATTGGTGTGTCACGGTTCATTTCAAGGGCTGAAATCCATTCAGCTAAACAATGTTCTATGCTCCACTTATTCGCCAAATCAGTATAGTATCCGGTGCGATTGGAATCGTATTTTGTTAATTTATCCAAAAATTCCAGCGATTCGGAATGGTATTTTTTGCGATCAGTGGCTCGCATGAGTAAGGCAGCTGTCAAGAGGGTCCCTGTTAGGAAGTGGAAAAAAAAATCAGTTGAATTAAATTGATTACTTAAAATATAATTACTATCATAATGGGATGATTGCAAAACTATCTTACATTTACTATCTGGTTCATATTCTAATAGCTGTTCGCACGAGCTCAATTGCTCTTGAAGCACACTCAAAACACCTGATCCAAATTCATAACCAAATCGTGGCATTTTTATTCCAAATAAACCATCGTCACTTTTGGCAATTTGTAAACTGTGCGAATGATCATCTTCATCAATGAATGTTAAATCGAAAATGGAATCGCCTTCACTATTTAACTCAAACGAGTCCTCCAGCTTCCAAACGGAATAGTATTTTACATTTGATTCAGCGTTGACTGGTTGCCATTTATTGGTATCGAATTTAGTCGTTGCATCCAAACTTATGGAACATTTATACAGATCAACTGGTCGCGTGAATGTTATTAATGCGTATGTTTTAGTCAATTTGAATGCAGCAATGTCAAGTTCTTGTTCCGAATTTCCTGCAAAAGACCACATATAAAACACCCAAAATTATGCATTGAACTCCGGAATTTTATCGGAAAAATCACCCTACCAAGAAGCCACCGTTGATAAAACCAAGCACTGCTATCATTTGGATCAGTGAATGCTGCCGTTAAAACCAATTCCAATTCACTTCGCAGAATTTCTTCATTGATTGGTCGTGATTTGTCCGTTTCATGTGGATATAAAACGGGCAATAGTTTACTTCTTTGATGCCATGATGAATAATTTGAAAAATTATTTTGAATTTTTTCCGTACAAAACTCCAACTCTTTTTCGGGTGCAACACAAGCATGTTTTACAGCATATCGACGATAATCCCAAACATGAACTAAAATGAAAGTCATTTCAAATGGTAATTCAATTTCAATTTTGATAATTTCACAAATTCACTTACAATTGCGCTCATCCATTCGTAGGTATTTTGTGCAAAGTTTCACCTCATGTTCCCAATCCGGTTCAGTGATATTCTCGAGAATCCAACAGCGATGATGCCATGCACAATACGACTTTGGATTCACTTGCAAACATGTTTCCGTCAATTGAAGATCTTTTGTGAATGTAACTTGCACATCATCTGGTGTGTCCGCTTTTAGTTTTAACAGAAATTCACGGCGTATATTCCAAAGTGTAGCTACATCTGGATTGCGTGATAAAACTCCGCCGGTTAGCTGCATCAATTCAGCATCATACTCTTCTGCAGCTCGTTTTTCGATGATTTTAGCCATTGCTGCTCGATAAGCCTTCACTTTAAGTGCCTGTTCATTTCGTTTCCGTTGTGCCTCCTCCTCTGTTGTCCGAACTTTTAGACGACCGTGCTATTGAATGGAATGAAAAAAAACATCCGTGTTGAATTAAGCAGTGTTGAGTTAAATAGTGTATAAAATTTGAATTGTAAATTCTTTTTCTAAAAAATAAATTACCATTTTGATAAACTTTCTTGTTCTGACTTTAAAAAATAATTATAAAAATGTATGCCGCAAATGTTTTGCGTGATGAATCAATATTAATTCTTTGGTGGAACTAACACAAGTGACGTTGGCAAACAAAGAGTTTTCAGTCATTTCGAACTGTCAATGTCAAAGTGAATGCGTTGCGATGCGAACCGATGCGTTATTTCCCCATGTGTCGATTCATTCTCAGATTTAATTCACTTGATTCAAAACAATTCAATCGTTGTTGGAGTTTGGTGGTTCATCATGTCATTATATTAACATTCTTACAAACATAGATTTATTCATGTTAACTTTATTGATCACTTCGAAGAGGTAATAACAAGGAATATAACATCAACACCGATCAGAATTTGAGTTAGAGTCATTAATGTTTTGTGTGAACTAATAAACTTCCCAGATAACAATTCTGATGAAACACTCAACATCATAAAAGTGTGGTTTATAGATCGCGGTCACAGTCGAAACGATGCAAATGATTGTTTTCTGCATCATAAATGGCATTTTATATCATCAGATTGTGTGTTTGTTTATCAAATTTCATTGGATTTTAATGGAACGAATAATGTGCAATAAAATTTGTCAATTAATTCCCTATTAACTTGCGTCCCATCTGTGTTTTTTTTTTTTTTTTTTTTTTTCTTAAAAAGGTCATATCACTCGAATTACTCGAAACAATATACAATAGATTTTATGATTTGGTCACGAAAAATCGTGGCTTGAAAAACGATACCTCCCATCAATGTTTCGACAATTTCAAAATAACACTTCATTAAACCGTTCATTTTTATGTTATGCGCGTAGATTTTGGACATTTTCAAGTTTCAGACCACTTTCAAAAAAATCCCTAATGAAATGTGAAATATTTTTTTCGATGATCAAATGTTCTCAGTTGCATACATTTAACGATATTTAACAGTAAATTTATTTGAATTGAATATTCTCCGTTGAAAGTCACAATATTTTGAAATTATTTCGATATGGCATTTGTTTGTAGATGGATTAAAACGAGATCATGCTGACTGAACGGTCACGATAGAAATAATCTTGATATTTACGGTAGCTTTTGATTAACATTTTGAATGCGTAACAACCATTTGGCGCCTGCTAGCTTCGATATCGAAATTAATATTACTTAACATTTCGATTTATTTATCCATCTCCACTTCATATGTTTTTTGTTTGTTGGTCTGTATTTTTGTTTGTTTGTTAAATATTCTAGATTTGAAAATTCCAAACAAAATTTGGTTACATGTTCTCAGGTGCCAATTTAATTAATGAATGAACACACTGAGATTGTCAGCATTGATAAAAAAAAAATAAAAATAAATACGAATGAGAGAGCGAGCAACTCAGTTGGTGACATTAAATCAAGTTTTTACGCTTGAACGAAGAGCGTTAGAATTGATATAATGTCGGTGAGATGATTCGGATTTTTTTTTTCGCGTAAAACATGCATAGTTTTGTTTAGTCCATAAACAGTGGTCAGATTGTTATTTTCAATGGTCTTTTTTTTGTTGAGTTAAAAAAAATTCAATAAATGACTTCTGCCATTTTAAAAACAAGAGTGTCCATCTGACCATAGATAGGTGTTAACCAGCGATTTTTGTAAACTAAACTGCTTTGTATTTGTCACACATATCACACATATTAATTATTTATGGTTGCCTTTGATACCCAAATAGCATTGTGGCCAAATAAATAATAGATTATCAAATGTGTCAGCGAATCCAGTTAGAATTCAACCAATTCAACCGCATTGAACATTAATGGTTTTGGTCGCGTTTTGGTCTACAGCTTAATCATTTATTTGGAAATGTGCGTTTTTTTGTGTGTGTGTTCCAAACACAGAATACATTCAGAATACGCTCATTGCATTTCATCTATCTCATCAATGATTTGGCTGTATTTTGATTTATCAGAAAATTAACAAACTAATTAAAACGTTCTTTGATATTGAGCCGCGTACCGCAAATCAAATGGAAACCAACCAATTAACGTTAAACCTAAATGAATTGTCGTGATTAATTCCGGGAATGAACATGTTTGTCCAAATTGATTTCTTTTTTGTTTTAACTATTAAAAGAGATTTGATTTCTTTATGGATGTAGTACTTAATCAATGGCCACCAAACTATTTAATTAAAACACTGTAAAGAGCAATCAACATTTTTGTATTGCAATTATTTGGCTAGTTTCTCCCATGGGAGATTCTGCAGAATCTCTTTTGTACACCAAAGTTTATGTTCATTCAATCAAATGGTGTTTCTTGACTCATTCGATTCGCCAAACTGTCTGCGAATTCGTGCAACATTTAACGCTTCTGTGGTAAACCATTCCACTTGATAGGCAGTCTTAGTCATCTCTCTAACGAACTAAACACTTTAAACGAGGATAAAAATACAATGCGGATACATTTTTGTTGGGTGGAGTCGTGGCTCGTTAACATAATTTTACAATAATGGTGTGTATTTATTAAAATTTGTATGAAAATCATATAATGCCTTATCGCTTGGGTTCGCCTATAAAAATCCAATTTTTACGACCAATGTTCGCATGCAAGTAAGTCGTCGACTTTCTTTGGGCTTTCATTTCGCATTTTACGATTGGATTAAGACATTTCGGTAACACTGCGACACACACACACAACACACATACAACACACAGGTCTTTCGTGAGTATTCTAACGAATCGTTATATCAAACAACCGACAAAAAAAAAATAGATACAAATAGATCGAATACCAAAACAACGATCGAATTTCCTTTTACGATTACTGCTTTTTCTTTGTATACCGTAAGCATTTCGGTTGACAGTAAACTTTATAGACGTTTCAAGTTTTTAGTTATAAATTATAATTTCAAATAAAATATGAATAAGTAGAACATTGAGCGAAACAAAGACGCCCAAAATTTCGAACAACACTGAACGATTGGCTTGATTTTGAAAGGCAAATAAAATAAATTGGGATTTTTGGTCATTTTCACATGTAAGCCGATGATAAAAACGATTAATAGCGACAGTTATTAAAAAAAAAGACCAGCAATACAATGCGAGAAAACTGGCCACGACATGCAAACACTAGGGATTTAAATACAATGCTTAGAATTTTTTTATTAGCCAGCGAATTGCTTTAGATTGCATGATAAAGCCATTAGCACGGTTGTTGTCGCAATCACATATAAACTGTTGATTATGGATTTAAATGTTTTCACACCACATTTTCATCAGATAAATATCAAACGGTAAGATGGTATCATAACATCGATTCCATTTTCATTTGGTCAAATGTGTGACGTTATTAAATGAAATGTTATTAAATTCCTTTTGCATTCAACCTGTTAAAAAAAATGTCCAAAACAAAAAATCAACCACATTTTAGTTTTTTTCGAATGAATAAACAAATGCAATCTTCCATGGATCAGGTAATTCAATGCCAATATACATCGGTTTGGTGGTTTCATTCAAGTGTAAAACAACAGACATTCAATAAATTTTTAATAAAAAAAAAATCCAAATGGTGATTTCGGCGGAAAAATACGTTTGTTTGTCAATAAAAATGGTAATCTGTGTCGATCTTAATTAAAAAGGCAAACATTCACATGGTCTAGCCACTGTATAACCAACAACAACAAAAAAGAAACCAGCCATACACTTGGGTATGAGAGATGAATATGATAAAAGAATGGAGCAAGTGTGATTCGATTAGTCGATCTTAAGTATCGCGCATTCATTTCGGTTTTTGGCTTCATTGGCCACAAAACATGTGTTCGATGCGATCATTCGTTATCAATTCCATTTTTCATGTGTCCACCGAATGAAAGGAAAGAAAGAAAAAAAAAATCCGCACGATAACATTATATGCGAGTGACAGTCGCAACTGAATCAGAATAGAGCACTCAATGGGACGGGGAAGCTTTGAGCTAGCGACCGACTGAGCCACGATTAAAATGAAACTAGTTATGAACACATTTGCATTTTTGGTAATAATCATAAATCCACCACGATTAAAATAATTCATTAGATAGAGGCTCAAATGAACAGCAGGTAAGAGATCAGCACGCACGATCATTGCCCAGTTCGATCGGTCATTGTCTATACTATAATTGTATGCTAGTTTGTATGTATCTATTTCGATGAAGTGTTTTTGTGCTATTTGATGGTTTATTTTCAGTGGCTTAGTTATTTGCTAACGTATCAAATATGACCGCACGATAAACATTTCATTTCTCACACGATATCATTTTTAATTTTTGGTTTCGAAACATCTTTTTCACTATTTACCTGTGGCTTTTTCCTCCATAAAACTCTAGGAATCTGAGGAGTTTATACCATTCCATCCGATATTTTTATTCAATATATTTAACACACACAAAAATTATGCCTATGGACCATTTACATTGAGTCGCATTTTCATTATTTACCTAATTAATACCATCAATGTTAAGATTGATTAAGTGATTTTATGTGGATACAACTATTTTCGCCTTGCGTTTCAATTCGAATACGCATGAAGATTAACACACGAAGAATGTCTATGGATTTTCGTTAAAGCAAAAGACGTGATTATATAGCATATTTTGACACCTTTTGGATGGATAAAACTTCAAACAAAACTAAAACTGATAATTAATATCCGTAATATTTTAGGCGGGATTATATTCGGCAAATGCAATTAATTTATTCGTTGGTCTCTATTCTCTGTATATGGTAAAAAGTAGCTTGAAGTTATCGATCGAGAGAAAAAAAAACAACGATTCGAAAAAAAAATTATTTTGTTTACATAAAATGTTGATGGAATTTGTTGTGAATCAGGCGACAAATTACCCTATTGAATGCTATAAATATATGAAACACATCCAAATTGGAAGTTTTGAATATTCTAGCTCATGATTTCGGATATTTCCAGCTATGCCAGATAATTCGCAATAAATTATTCATGCTCTTCGAAAATGGAAAGATATGTTAAAAAGTTGTTCAGCATGTCGCTTTTAATTAAAATTTGCATATAGTATTATCGAATGAACCGAGAACAAAAAATGAACAAACCATCGGGGGAAATTGAAGCATACAAAGCAATCTTTTGGATAAATCAAACAAAATATTATATGGTTGTGTGATACAAACAGTGACCTGGGTCAAATGAAACCAGCAAAAAAATAAATATGACAAAATGTGAATGTGCTAGGGCAATAAACATCCATTAAGTGAAAACAAAATATGTGTAATGTGATTTTATTTATATGTGACTGATTAAAAACCATAAATAAGCCCATTAGCCATATTATTCGCCCACAATATTTTATCGATGTCACAGACACACACACATACACATACAAATACTTACACACTCCACATAATAACCACATGCCAAACAAAAACTGTATTCCATCCAATCAAGTGATGCCGCATCGCTCAAACACTTTGATTTGTTCACTTTGCTGATTGAATCGCTCATATTCGAGCTCTGATTTAATGAATTGATTGAAAAACATCCGATACACTCCTGTTATGGTACAATTATTGCATTCAACTTCTTAATCGACCCGGTTTTACTCGATAACTTTTCAACAGTGATAAAATATGTGTGTGTGCTTCACTTCGATTGACTCTGGTTGACGCCGCATGTGCTTATCTGAAATGGGCACCTGTGCATAATTTTGATATGAATGATGTTCGTCATGTGCACCTCATCGAATGTACCATTTCACCGTTGAAATGCAAATTAATGACCTACGATTAAAGATATTTTTTTCATTGGCGGAGCGTATTATTCAAAAGAAAAATTTGATTTATTGCTTAAAATCCAGAAAGGTATTGCTGAAAGATAAAATGGAGGGACGGCGTTGGGAAACGTTAGAAAAGAAATACGTTGAATTTCGGCCATTTCGACGATGTTGATAAATTTTGTTGTGTAAATTGTTGAACCCAATAGATTTCAATACATTGAGTAATAAACCTGACTGTTTTCACACCAAATGGTTTGTCTGATTTTTTTTTATTTTGTAAACAAAATGTACAACAAATGTAAATAAATCAATGAGCGAAAAAAAATGCGTAAATAGAGCCTCATTTAAACATGCATTTTTTGTCCATTGCTGTCTGCATATGGAAATGGACACAAAGTCAAATAATAACATGAACGGAACACTGGATAAAATCGTCGTAAATAATGCTGTCAACTAAACAAACGTAATTGTATTTGTGTTAACGTGAAAGCGTGAAGTCAACGCATTCAAACAAAAAAGAACACTCACACACACGCACGCACGCAAACCGAACACATCAGGAATGGACTGAAAACTCTTGCGTTTGTTGAATAGGAATCGAGATTTTGTATCGTAATTTATTACATTTGAGTAATTATCAAAACCAAGCATTTTATTCACAACGAAACGCAGTTGATTCAAAACACCAATTGACAAATTAAAAAGCGTGGAATTGCTTGATGAATTTGTATTCAACAAAGTGACCGCGTAGAACTGATGAAAACTGATGACATCGCGCTGATTTGAGCTCGCCCATGTCAGTGTTTGTGTGTGAAAGATGTAGAACAATGACCATTCAGATTCTGGCATTCTGAAATGAATAAAATTCACCTGGTTCTGAAAATAAGGAAATGTGATATTTCTATGCGACTTGAAATAACGTTGTATTTGTATATCAATGCATTAAGATGTATGCATTTTGTAGTTGCTCGAAGCATCGGTTTCCATTTGGTTGAGATTGCGTTTTTTATAAGCATTTGAAGACATATATGTGAAATTTCACAGCAAATATCAAAATGTTAGATCGGAAATGTTGAAGATCTTCAATTGAATTCCATTTGAACATTTGAATTCAAAACATATACAAATCGGAACTAAGAATGCTCAACTCCATTCATTTATTGTAAAAATGTTCATCAAATATTATAAACCGAGAATGGGAATTTTTCATAAATCTTCTTGTGATTTGAGCGAATTTACGAGTTTGTTCACAGCAGATGGTACAATCATATGCTTGATGTGGGTCTATGGCACTCGAAAAACGCACATTATGGTCAAAATCAATTCCATTTATACAACTCCATGTATTTTGGTGTGTTTTTTTTTTCTTCTGTCATTTCTCTTTCTCTTTCGGCATTGCTACAGTTAAGTTTTTCTCGGCATCATCAACCTACGAAACAATCATTTGACAAAGTACAACGATCCAAAGTGTTTCAAACAACAAAATGATGCGGGTCATTTAATTTGCATGTTATTTTCCTATTTGGTTGCATACGTCTGCCGCGGCTGCCTATTCGGTTCCTCATTGGGATTTGTTATTCGTTTGGTATTTCGATCGATTGTTTGGGTCTTGTCTCGTTTGTTGCACAGGCGAGCGCACAGTATTAAGATAATAATGGGTATTTTAAAAACCCAGTAAATAGCTAGAAACAGAGGTTTTGCTGCCGTTACAATAGTAGAAGGTCAAATAGCGAATCAATACGGCCACTTTAAAATTGACTATTAAATTAAATGGCAGCAATAATCATTTTGCAAAACGAGGCATTACTATTGTGTGTGATCTATTGAGAAATGTGGTCGAATTTTGTTGATTATCGATTTTAGATGGTGAGAAAATGGTTGGCATTGAAATCCAGAAAATACAGCGATTGGATCTCTCTCTCTCTATCTGTGTCTGTTTTTTTTTTCAATTTTGGGCCAGTGTGAGTTAATTGAATTCGAGTAAATGGGCCTCATCTCCAATAATGAGCAAATAGAATAATTCAGCCGACCAATGTTGTCTCGCACAGAACGCAAATATTTGTAATTATAATCATGCGACCGTAACTTGAAACGCTCACTTTCATTGTGTGCCAATCCGAGGCATACAATTGGCATACTTCCGGCGTTCGTTGAATGCAGAAAACACTCTGCAAATCGAATAAAATGGGTTTCATCTGTTCTATTTTCAGTGCTTGAACATTCTTTTTTTTTCGTCCAAATTAACGTAACCCGCAAATAAATGCAAACATCATCGAAACCACTAAGAGAATGGAATAAAAAAACAGAAAACAAAGCTGGGCCCGGATTCAGAATCAACTTTAAATGTGAAAAAGAAGTGGTTCTTTGTGTTGAAGAGGACGAAAAACACTTCATTTACCTATTGAATACCGTTAAAAGATGTGATCCCTTGATTTAAAGAACAACAAACAACGATTCGAATGAAGAAAGACAAAGAAAATGCACAAAAAAATGTCGGATTCAGCAGATCCTTAATGAAATCTTACGTCGAGTGAGTGTGTGTGTGTGTTTAACAAAGGGACAAAAATGAAGTCTCGTGCACAAGAAAGCGAAATGATTAAACGTTCGAAGCAACAAAGCGAATCATTTAACTTCCATCAAATATACGGAAAACAACATCAAACTATTCGAATGGTGCAATATGGGAATTGGTTTTAAGTTTTCAGTTTTTTTTTTATTATTCTTCATATGTTGTTTTATTACTCTCATATCTTTGGGAGCACATCGCAGTGCTATCGATATCGTTTCATCTGTACCATTTTCATCCTTTTTCACAATTCAATGCTTTTGGTTTCTACATTGTAAATGTAAATTCAAGCTGTAAACATTGACAGACCATCAATATTCCAGGCACATTCAGACACACACATCAAATTGGAGAAACAAAACGAGAAATATGAACAAAAATTAAAAAAAAAACACCGAGGGATATTCTTGTGTTGATCGAAAACGAGCAAATAATTTAATAGTATAAAGAATCACAATAAATAATCGTGGCGCGTCGTTATGTCATCAGCAATAGAACGCTGTTGTATTTTGCTAAATCATCCTGTCGAAATCTATGTTTCATTCGAAACATTCCAAAAACACAACAAAATCCCATAATTCGTGTAAAACGGCACCAAACCGGCCACAGCGACTCATAAATTCAAGCACACACACAATATCGAATACCTCAAGCGAATTGTAATTCAGTGAATGAACACAAAATATGTTTTGAATTTATATAAACACGGATAAAAACTAAGGGGCGAAGTGAAACAATATGGTTTTAATTATTTTTGTTGTTGTTTTCAACATGATATGCCTAAAATCTTGTTGGAAATTAGATTCCACTACCCTTTTGCCGATTGCACGCTGGAAAAAATAAAAACACACACAGCATGGATTATTGTGAGACATGAAATCGGTTTGTAAATGCAACATTTGTTTGTGCATTTTATAAACAAACGAATGAATTCTAACTAGCACCCGGTCTGTAATTGATCAAAGAGCACAAACGATACCGTTGCTTCAGTATTAGATTCATGTAAGCAAAACGACATATGCGTGCTATGCAGTTGCGATGCGCTATGGGTCTTTGAACAGGAATACAATGAATAAAACAAACTGAATGAAAACAAATTCATGCGGCAGTGCCGCATACACGCATTCTATCTCAATGGTTAATGCCATACATACCAGTTTAGTTCATGGTTCAGTTGCGGCCGCACATGTATGTATACGTTTTCGTGAGTGTGTGCGTCTGCATGATATCTGCCACTCGAACATGATGCTGCTGGACGAACGTTTCGTTTGTTGATTAGTACCATCAGTTTGAATCTATCGCTCGAATAGATTGGTTACAAACACTGCCAAGCGATTGCTGTTTTATTCCGTGTATTTTAGAATAAATTCGCGAAATATTTCGTATGCGCGCGCGGTGAAATTCAAAACCGAAATTATTCGGTAAAAAACGTGTTTGAAAATAGCTCAATTTGTGGGTAAATTGTTTCGTGTAAAATTGTGTCTGCAAAGTCATTCGAAAATGCACATGTGAATTGAATATTTTAATGAAAAACAAACAACATTTATTTTGAATTGTGTGTGTGTGCACTTGATGCTTCAAAATTACAATTTTATTTTGTTCTTTGCTTTTCACCACCAAAGATAATCCACGGCAGAAAGATAGAGAGAGAGAGAAAAAAAACCACATGTGCTAGTGATGCCTTTTTCCCGTTGCACTATGCAATATTTACGATCACACCAAACAACAAAAAATATATAATTTTTTAGTGATTTTTTTTTGTTGTTGTTGTTGTCGTTTATATGCTGTGCTTTGTATGTGAAACTCATCATTTGCTGTACACCATAAACGAGCGCATCGGCAGAAAAAACGATTTATATTTAAATTTCTCAAAATGCGTAGACCGGCATTTCATCTCCGCTTATTGCTGTTGCTTATTTTTTTTTCATCTCGTTGTTGTTGAAACCTCATCTTGGCTATATTTTAATATTAGTAAAACATGTGTGTGTAAAGTTTTCATGTTGTTTCTGCTCTTTTTTCGGGTTTATTGCTTGATGATACATTATTTTTATCCATATTTTTGTTTTCGATTCGTTTACATTCTCGTTTTGTTCGGTGTGTTTTTAGTTTGTTTCGGTTTGTTTCTATGCACATGTGAATTTATATAGATTAAATGCCGGTTTAAGAGCGAAAAAATACGTATTGAAATATGCGCATCAACTGATTTTGTTTCAATGTCACTGCATTTTGTGAATGTGAGATTTTGGTGTTTGATGATCAAATTAAAAAGAACGGTTTTCTATTTCAGCTGAACAACAATCGGGAATTATAAAAAAAAGCGAAAAAAAAATTCGGGAAATGTTATTTGTGTGAAGCTAACATTTAAGTGATTGATCAAGTTCATAAATTTAATAAAAACAGTGGATCAGTTTGAGCTATTAAAATCCCTTGGCTCCGTGATCAAAGTGAAAATTTGAAAGCGAAAGTAAGAAAGACAATTGATATTTCTGGAGCCACAACAAATTGACGTTCGAATTTAAGTGGAAATAATACGTTTTTCGTCGGTGAAGGATTGAAATTGCGTTTAATGTGAATGACGTATCTCATAATTTATCTGAAGTGAGTATCTTTCCGCCACACAAAATTTTTCCTTTATTTCTTATTGCTGGATGCATTTTCAAGTAGTTTTGTGTGATGATGGTGCGGCTTGTCTATTTCGAGCTATCTCTAAAACATTTGGTTCTTGGAAAAATCAATTGAAGAACAACAAAAAACGATGTTTTCTGACAAAAATCATTTCTTGAAGATGAGATATTCGGCTGTTTCAATTAATGTCGATTTTTGAAGCCAACGAATATCTACAAGCTATTTTAATAGCGAGCTTAAGACTGTGTCTAAAATTACACTTGACTTATTTTCGATTGTATTTGACGTTCAGCACACGAAAGAACCGATTGGATTTCATGAGTTAAATTGCTAAACAGAAAACGTCAACACAAGCGATTGTATGGCTGCATTCGGTGACATGATATAGACCTTCGATGTTGCTTCATCTTGTCGAAATTAAATTCGGAGCAAATGAAAAAAAAAACTGATATAACGGAAGTTGAGTGGAAAATCAGAATGGTTATTTATATATGAAATTGATAGAACGTGTGCATATCACATATTCACATTTGCAATCACGTGCAGTTGCAAATGAGCAAAAAACAAAATTTACGTAGAGTGAGAATGAGGGGGATCGATAGAGAGATATTATTGTGCTGAGGCAAGCCAACTGCATCTGCATGTCAATGCATTGGTGTAATTTGCACAACCGTTCTATTGTTTTGATGGCAATTACTCCGATTTGGCTTCACTTAAAATTGGCATTCGACCGATTCAGAATGCACATTGCACATTGCACACTGCACAGCCACATCTATACACGTACATCGTACACATATACACACACACACGCGATGAAACACAATAGAACATAATAATCATGAACATGAAATGCCCGATTCATGTGGTGTCTATTGAAAAAGTCATGCTCATTTAGTTGGTATTTGTTTTTCGTTCTCGGATCTCATTTCATTTAGATATTTCATATAGAAAATGCGAATTATTGGAATCTATGTAAGGGGAAATGTGTGTAGATAATACCGAAATGTTATTGCCAAATGAAATATATCGCAAATTGAAACCATAGAAAGGATTTACATGCACACGATCCAAGTGGGATTTCGTATATTTTATAGAATTTCGATCAAAATATAAAGGTAAAAGCAGTAATTTCGTTGTCAAGAACATCACTTCATCAACATTTTTGTTGTTGTTGTGTTTTCATGTTTGAACAGAATACATTTTCATTGATTTTCTATTGCACCGTTTCAAATGAAGTCATGTGAAGCATCAAAAGGGAAATATTCAAGCTTCATCTCAACGAAGAAAATTCAGGTCAAATTTCTCATGTTTCGAACATCTATCACATGTGAACTTCATGGACTTATTCACAATGAAATCCAACGGACCATCTTTATTGGCTATAGAAATGTCCGATGGAAGACTAAAACAAATAAAAATATTTGTGCACGAATTTCGATTTAACGATTGATTCGAACTGCCCAATTAATTTCATCAATATTTTCTCTTTCTCTCTCTCTCTCTCCACATACACGAAATAAACCGCATCGCCGAAATGAATCGATTCTATTGCCAATTTTCCTGTATTACAGAAACAATATTTACCATTTGCTCACAATGCTCATTATTCGTCTCAAACATACACTACTAGTAACAAACGAATAACCGAAAATTGATGGACTATTAATTTCTTCATTTGGTCTTCCTCTTTCGCATCGCACTTTAACTGTAACTTTTGTTTTGTTTTTTTTTGTTTTTTTTTTCTCTAATGTGAAACCGAAAATTACCCAATTACAATCAAATTGATGACTATTGAATGTATTTTAAGCGCACATTTTTCTCTTTCAATTTTATATGCTCATGATATAATTACTGTTTGTGTCGTAAACACTACAGAGTTCATTGTGCGAGTTACACAGAATCATACACGTAGACGTTTTTATTTTTATTATTTTCGAAAAATGCTCAAGGAATTTCCTTTACGACAAAAAACAACAACAAGAAGAAGCAAAAGTTGCGTCTGACTTTTTCTGACAATTTTTCAATCGAATTAAAAAGTTTTATGACTTTTCAATTGTTTGAATACAAATTTGAGTTTTTGACATCATCAATTTGACAGGGGAAAAAAACGAATCAACTTTTTTTCCGTCACAATAAATGTGAAATTCAGATAATTTAATATGATCCCATTTGAATGAAATGTGTTGCTAATGCGCTTTCAAATTGAATGAATTCAGCTCTGCCCAATAATGTATTAAACATATAATTAGACATCGAGGTGCCAAAAAAATTTTGCGTTCAAAATTCGCTTTCAAAAACATTAATCACACTCAAAATCACACCCAAAATATAATTATAATAATTTCATTCTATTGTTGAATTAACTCTCACTCTCCGATGTTGCACTGCGGTTGAATGTCAAATCGGAGTCGAATTGCATTCATTCGAATTTGAATCCGCTTTTCAGCCCTTAATTTTACCATTCGTTGCAATTCAATGAATCGACAGTTTTAACCAAAAAATAGTAACCGATTCAATTCAAAAAGGAATTGAATTCGGCTTTTCCATTTTGTCATCGCATTGTTGCCAGATGTTTCTAACAGTTGGCAACATGAAATCAGGCAAAAATCCACCATCACAACGGCGCATGCACACACACACCAAACGTTGGTAAAAATGCGTTCGGATTCTAGTTTGATTTCGTTTGAAATTCATTCTCGAACAATAGCATGATGGTGAAAGCGGTGAACAATCGCGCAATCGAAGCAGTACAAACGTAAACGCGATCTGTTTTTATATGCGTGTATGTGCGCTATTCCATATAAAAGCGAATCATGGTTGGGAATCCAACATTGGGATGGATGTGTGGTTGCGATAGACATGAAGCGTTCGTTTCGTTGGGGTGTTGAACACAGGCTCAATAACAAAGTGCGTTGCGTTTGTTGAACCGTGTGCTGTACGGTTACGCGTTTCTCGTAAATACATAAATTGTCGCTTGTTTTGTCTGACGTTTTGCAATAATTTAGGGGTAACAATGATGTCGTTATCGGCAGCGGCACCGTGCACGATCCCATTCCGTATGCATATGATGCTCATGGCGATTCATGTTTCGAAAATTGTATGTAATGTGTGAGTGCGTGCGTGTGTGCGTTCGGAATCATGTTAATTCTCGATTCATTTTGAGTGTTGAAACAAAATAGAATGGTTGCTATAATGGCAGGATATACGGGATGTATGGCGAGCATGCGCACAATATCACGATGTCATCGACTTCGAATGTGTGTATATACTCACCGAAAAACGTAGTTTTTTGTTCATCTCATTTTCTCACTGTGTACACTTTTCGAAATCTATTCGGTTTTTAGTGGAAAATCGGCAAATTAAGACGTTCGGCATGACATTCGGTCTCTCTTTAACACAAAAATGTACACCAATACATGATCAACTGCGCAAAGACATTCACACAATTGTATGAATCTGAATTTCGGGGGAAAAAAATGGGAAAAATCAAATCATAGTAAAATCGTAAGCACTGTGTGTCCTGTTGTGTATCGTGTCGACAGTCCAACAGTCTAGGTGGTTTTGAATCCCATATTGAATGTGTAGGCACAGACACGCACTCACACTAATGTCAATTGCACAGCACACACACTCATACAAATGCAAAATTTTTCGTTCGGATCGAGTGAGTTATCAGAAAATACGCGGAGAGAGTACGTTATTGATTTTACGGTACACCGTGTTCACAGTTTTTCTATGAGCTTAACAGTGAACGGTTGCGACTACGAGAACGGTTCTCGCCCGTTTTCTTTCATTTTTTTCCCAGTGCAGTTTGAGTTTTTGTGTGTCACTTGTGTTTTCAATGAAATTGAATAATTGGATAGATTGTTACCAAGTGAAATTGAAAAATTGCAAACACAACGAACGGATAAGATGAAGTTTAAAATTGGATTTGAGTGAAAAAAACCGAAGAAAATATAACAAACAACCTACCAATACAAAAAAAAAACAGGATACACCACAGCCCAAGTGCTTCAAATAAGCATGAACAAAGAGTTAAAAACTCATAACATTTTTGGTATATCAAAACGCCTAAATTAGCACAAGACCAAGGGAAAAGAATTGTCCGAAAAGAGATTACTCGTGCGATTGCAATATTGTGAATCTTATAAGAAATTCATTTGACCAGACAGTTTTCATCGACAAATATTGAATCTGTTGGTTCGGTATTTTTTGTCAAACCCAACAACATCATCAAGGGAGACATTTCAGTGTACGTGTTTTTCCTTTCTTAAACGCACTTACCAAATTCATATACACATATATACATATAAATATACGAAAACGTTTGTGTATTGGTGCACCATTTTCCAAATGAAAATGGAATAAAAATGTTTTTCTTTCCACTCGTAAGTTTTTCCATCATGAGAATGAATGTCTGCCAGCCTGTGGATGTGTGTGTGTGTGTGTGTCTGTTAGTGTGGTTGTGTGTTGTCGAATGTTGCAAATTCTCATTTATTGTTCAGGCATCTCGAAATACCACGAGTATATCTCATTTTGTGTATGTGCGCGGAATGGTGTGCGATTGTGTGCGTGTTCATGAAGTATCAAGAAAAGCAACAACAACAAGAAATTCATCTCAGTGGATATATAATATGCAATGTGTGTATACATCGAGAGCTGAAATTTTTAGGGTCGGGCATTTTCTTTTTTTCTTTCTTTCCTTCGTTCGTTCGTTTCGCTCCCAAATCCATCAATTTCGACTTGATTGCCGAATTTTTCGCATTTACTTGATTTACGCGTTTCGGCGAACAAGTTTGCCCTTCGATTTGTTAAGTAGTAAATGATGATTTTCTTCATTTTCAAACACCATGCATTTTATTATGAATGAGTTCTGCTTTCTGATTTACAGATGAAATTACAGAAAAGAATGAAAACCGAATGGAACTTTATTGCTTAAAGGTGAAAATTTCACTTGAATTTTGGTGTGTGTGTGTTTTTTCGGGTGGTGGATTGGCGTGTAAACTTTTTTGTTTGGCTGTGTTGTCATGTGTAAAATGATTGATTTTTCCACACGGATAGAAAATACGTGTTCGACTCTCTTTCTATTGCTATGTATACGATTATATTCCTGTTGGAATTACTAATGCTCCATCGAAACTGTTTCATTTGGTTTGCGTGTCATTAACCCTTTTTTTTGCAGCGTAACAATCAACTTCATTTATTTTCCGGAGCATTGTAATTACGCAGAGTGACAAAATGAAATGTCGTTGGAATGTGCTTTGTTTGCGTTTTTCCATATGAAGCACGTTGAATTTTTATTTGCTTTAAGGGATAAACAATGTTGTTGTTATTTTTTTGTTTGTTATTGAAGTATCGAAGTAGTTGGCTAGAGCAAAAAATGTGTTTTATTAAAACTGTTACATTTAACAAGCCACCGTAAAAATGAATGGGAAAAATAAGACATTTCGTTTACATGTAATGAATGAAAATGTTTCGATGCAGTACTTATCGGTTGATGCTGGGCGCTCACTAAAGCGAATACTGCTTGAGGTGTTTCCATTACCACAAATTGATTTTCACCTGCTGTCAAATTAAAAATTCTGCCTTAATTCGATGCAATCTTATTTTACTGTGGCTGGAGCAGGAGCAGCAGCAGCAACAGCAGCACATGAGATTCAAATTCCAAATCGTATAAGAAAAATAGCGTAAAGTTGAGAGCTTGTGCTTTAGTGTGCTGTTCCATATTGAAATCAGAAGAGTCTGCCCCCAAGCCAAGTAAATTGGTATTAATGTTATTTTGCCAGTACAGCACAGCGCTGCGTCTGAAGCGAAAAGAGAGAGAGAGAAAAAAATAAGGTAGAAAAAGATTTTTCAACAACATTGCCATTTCCATGGTCGATTATATTGGATGTTTAATATGAGTGTTCAGCACTTGCAGCACTTAAGGCAAATTTTGAATGAACCGAGACACAAAAGCGTCCGCTAAAGTGCGGAAAGAACGAATAAAAATGACTTGCAATGCAATGATGAAAGGAAAACAAAAAATAAAATACGAAAGCAAAATAAAACATAATAGAAAATAATATGTTGAGTAAATAAAGCGTCTTCTTCACACGAAACCATTTTTCAAATGGCAAACATCACGCTCGGTGACTAATATCAATAAGATACAAGTTCAGTTTCCGTTTTATTTGGTTGGGATACGGTTATATATGCGTCTTTTTATTTTTACCATTAATTCACAGGGCGCAACTTGAGAATAAAGCCGAACGAAGCGCATACACTCGGTAACTTAATCATATTGAGTTTATTTGCCTTGAATCTGCCGAGACAGAATGGCAGAATGTATATTTGTGTGTTGGAAAATTGGCTGCGCCTAAATCAGCCACCCCTCAGAAGTGTCCCCCAAATATTCTTTCGACATTCAAATGACTGGTGAAATAAGCGATATTACGAGCCTAATGTTCATTTATTGGGCATAAACACGTCGACGAGTCGGCAATATGTCAATCGAATAATGCCAATAAACTTACAATAGGCACAATTCAACATCTCGGCAAAACGAGAGTGCCAAGCACAAAATGGTTATACAATCAATAAATGTCACACCACAAACAGACCAGTCAATAGCCTTTCTTCTTCTGTCACTGATTTTATTTTCAAACCATATTTGTTGTTATAATTGTACGCTGCGACGACGTTTACATTTGGGTTATATCTTTATCAAATGTCGTAGTTGAACTGGTTCAACATATATAAATCGATGAGCAATTGGCACGTACATAAATTGCGTCCTATTCATCGCCAGTCAAATGAAATACAAGAAAAATTTGCGTTTGCCCAACAAACAATCAAAAACCAGTGTCGAACATCGTCGATTTTCAGCATTTTAAAGTGGCTCAAATGGCGTCAGATGAATCTATAGGATATTACTAAAGCTGGCGCAGCAATATTATATTTATGAATTCTCTATGCGACATTGATTTTATCCGAAAAATAAAGCCGCAAGGGAGTCTTCTGTCTACGCAAAAGTACACTTAGTCATTTCCATTGTGTTCGCCAGTCCCTATTGATCTATGGCGTTGCTATGTGTTTGTGTTTGTGTTTGTGTGTGTGTGAGTGTGTACTTTTTTTCCTCTCTCGCAACGATAAACGTAAATTTTCATCGATGTAATGCAGATTTATGTGCATCGTCACAATGAAATGAAATGAGTGGCTCAGTAATTTTATTTGCAGCAAATCCAGCATCGAGTACGTGTTCAAACACGATTCCAGGATGGTTTTCACTCTATCATTTTCCCATGTTCGTTGTAAAATGAGCACAGCAACAATAGCAGCAGCAGCAAACCGTTGCAACAGAAAAAAAACACCTTCATGACATTTGCACATACAACAATAGATTGCCATTATCTTGGCAGCGCAATCAAAAGGTCCAAGTGCATTTATTAATCACAGACGTGAAGATGATGCTTTTCGATAGAACGAAAATGATGCTGAATAAATCCAGTAGAGAGAATACAAAAAAAATATCGAAGAATGTAGAATACGAGCTGGCATTTGACTGGTTGCAATAAAATACTTGGCGAATGCACGTCTACACAACAATCGACCTTTGCGCGATGAGCTGATTGAATCGATACAACGCTTAAGTATTGCTTTATTTGGTTCTTTTGATTCTTTCCCATTGCGAAAAAAATGCACATGAACTCTGTCGGTGCTGAGTGCCGTATTTTACACTGCACGAATCTACAAATACCATTACAACAATTTTATTGATAGTTTTTCATATTCTTTGGCACATGTGAAGCATTCTTTAATGTCTTTTGTCTCATATGGCCCACGATATCAGCAAAAGAAAAACCATCGCAAGAACATGAGTATGTCTAATTGCGTTTCGATATTAGTTGCTTGTTTGCCGAAAAGAAAAGACACACACACACACACAATCAGCCATACATACACGCAAAACCGACATGAAAGGCGCATCAAAGTCGTAAAGTTCATCGGATTTTAATTACAACGATATCACGTAGCTGTACTTCATTCCAGCATGAACGATACTGTTGATTGGTTGCTCGTCTTCGCCCTGCGAATCGATTCGGAAACGTGACCAAATCGAGCATTCGTCCAACGTTCGGTTGGGATGTTGTGCACTGTGCATTCGGCAACGCAATGGTGTTGAAAGAACGTTGCCAAACAAGAGTTACACCATTAGTTAACCTGATTAACATCGACATTTAGTTTGCTCGTTATTTTACCAATTTGTTGAAAACTTGCTCACAAATTTCAATCTTCGTCATTATTTCACCTTTTTCCGCTTTATTTTCCATTGTTGATGTGGAAAAAAATAATTCTCTGAAAATGTAGTTGAAAATGAGAGAATACACTTTAAAAAAAAAAAAAAAGCACTTCACTTGAGTGGTCCTCATCGGACATTCGCCCAGTGCAATACGCGTCACCCACAGAACATTTGCTGTTCGTGTTACTGACACAATCCGTATTGCTTTCAACATTCATCGATGTTCATGACTTGAACATTTTTGACACTTTCAATTTTTCCATTCAAACGAATTTCATAATGAATATTTAAAGACACACTAATGACGCTCAAAACGATAATGAAATTGTTAGTTGATTCGAACAAAAAAAAGGAAAACAACAACAAAAATGTGTGTGTATCCATATCCAGTTAAGCTGTGTTTATTTAACAAATTAGAAAAAAGGATGTAAGAGAAGAAGAAGGAAAACGAAAGAGAGAGAGAGAGAGAGAGAAATGTGAACAATCGATTGAAAATCAATTTTACCCTCTTGAGTGCGCTGCATGTTGCTTAACATTTCTATTATTACTTAAGAATTATCTGTTTGTATTTGTACACCATTTTTATTTCATAAATGTGAGCAAGAGAGAGAGCGAGAAAGGAAGAGAGAGGAATGAAAATATAGATGTAGAGCGATTGATGTGTTTTGACAGCCGTTAAAGACACACATGGGTATTTGAAATTTCGTCTTATTTCGCCCGAAATTAATACTTCCATGAAAAATTGTAATGAAACATAATGGAGAAACGAGAAGAGAAAATATTTTTCTTTAATTTCATCATTTCATCACACCGTGCCACAAAATACCATATTAAACGAAACACACTATGTGTTTACTACGAAGCCCAAGAGAGCCCATTCATTGACATGCATCCGTCTGTTGGCAATTCCGAATTGTTCTTATTTTCTCATTGTTGTTCTATCGTCTGTTTGTCTGATGCGACTGTAATTTCTATTATTTTTACAAAGTTTCTATCGCAGTTCTCTTTTATTGCATCTTTTACTTTAGGGCAAATTTATAAACTATCCCAAGTTCTTCTCTATCCGTATTTCATGAAAAAAAAATGGGCAAAATACGACGAAATTCAACGATAGAATTGTGTGCCAAGTATTTTTTGTTTTCGTCTGCCACAAAATGTCTGTAATTTCTGCGCCTCAACCGAATTCGAAATCATTCATCTTTTATTAGTCGATGATAAATATAATAGGAAGTAAAATAAATAAATAAACATTGAAATTTTGAATCGAAGCATCTTGTTCCATGAGAGCGAGACTAATGGAGAAAGCAAATATAAAACTGCGTTGTAGCCCATTCAATTTTACAATTGAAATTATTGCTTTGTAATTGTTATTTAATGTTATTGCCCTAAATGCATTTTTGGTCATTGAATTTTTTTTCCATTCGGCAAACAATTGGTCAAAATTTCCGAAACGATTTGATAAATTGCGTTTTATTTTTTTCAAGTAAAGTTTTTTAGAGTTTCAATTGAGCTCAAATGGTTCACAGTTCAACTTGTATGGTCCTATAAAATGCAAGTAATGTGAAACTTCTTTTCGATTGCATTTAAATGGTGGATTGTGCAATGAACATGCACCGGGTGTCAGAGCACAGACGAACACCAACGAAAATCCATTTTAAAATACTTAATGCTCAACATGTCGATGGCATCCTCTTATTCAATCTATTCAAGCACATCCACAGAATACTTAAGACAAACATACGCTTCGCTGCACTTTTTTCCGGTCTATTTATGTTGTGCATTAAAATTAACTTTTTAACTTTTTGGACGTTTAAAAAAAATGCGTAGCGAAAATTTAACGTAAACGGATGATTTCAATCTGTGTAATGAGTGATTCCAGATTCTCATCGATTGACAATCTTTTTTCTCGGTTGTTTTTATGTGTTTTCAAAAGACGCATATGTGCAATATTTTAACAAAACTTCTCATTCAACATGGCACTAAGCCAACTATTTATCTAGAATGTACACATTTCGCCAAAATGAATGTGAAACATTACCACATAGGGACACAAAACTGAATTCATCGAAAAGAGCCACTAAAACGCAAAAAAAATATGGCGAAAAAAAAAGAAAAAGGCAGCCAAAAGTTCTACATGTGTTGCTGTACCGACGATGGTAAATTTTCTTCGAAAAACTTATAAACTTCGATTTTTTGTTTCATCGTTGTTCGTAGCTTGGCCACTCACGTCGACGATTTTTGCTACCACATTTTGCCATCAAATTTTATTCGGTTTGTTTTAACCTCAGGCAGCTCGAAGATTCGAAAACATTTGTCGACAACAAACATTCTGAATGGCATGTAATTCACATGAGTTTCCAGTGATCTCTTTCTCTCCCTCGCTCTCTGTGCATCTACAATTTAGTGGGATTGAATGTATTGGGTATTTTCTTGCAAGTCGTTTAGTTTTATGAGCATTGTTTCGAAACTTTGTTGTCTTTTCAGTGGGAAACTTTCATTCGTCACACGATGAACGTTCACTATGAATTGTCCCGGCAATAAAATAAGAATACTAAATAAACCTTGTATCAATACCCAAAATGGGAAGAACATAATCGATAAGGCACCAATGGCCAGTAAAAAAAAAACACACACACACACACACACACACGCTGAATGCAAACGAACACGATGAGAGTTATGAAGCGCCCCTAAAAAAATCTCTTCATTTTTCTTCTGCTATCGTTTCGCATCGATTTGTTATCTCGAACGAATGATAGAAATGAATATTCAGATTAGGTAAATGGGAATTCCCAGAAGTTATCGTATGAAGTCAATAGAAAGATCACATTCTTGGGAATTAGGACGAATAATTCAAAAATAGAGCCAAGCGCAGATAAACTCCATTTTTTTTCCGTTGAAACATCATTTAACTTATCACAGCACGCTCTTAACCATGATCCTGCTACATTTAGATTGGAATTTTATTTCGAATTGAGATAATCTTAATTTGTTTATAAAAACAGAAATTTCTCTCTTAGAACGAAATCAACAACTACGTAAACACCTTGATTATGAATTGCACTTTCGGAATTTGTCTGAAACTTAATTGGCCTATTGAATGTAAGTTAATTAAATAAAATTGAATTTGTGTTGCGTGTTCTTCGCCAATTTTTTTCCAAGTGTAGATAATTTCAAGCACAAATGCTATCACCAGTTCTTTTAATCACTTGGAATTAAAAAAAAAAAAGAAAAAAAAGTCAGACAAAATTTAATAATCGCGAAAGCGAAAAAGTAAACAAAATCCATGCGCATCATTGTAAACAAACAATATTGACGCTCATGTTGACGCTTGCGACAATCAAGCTGATATTCATGTTATAATTATGTATCGTTTGAATCCATACAAAAAAAAAATGCCAAACAAGTCTTAATCCACCATTTGTCTTGTATTACATACGAAAAAAAAGAAGTCACGCTTGAACATTTTTACGCACTGCAGTTTTTTTTTCATGTGTCTTTTTTTCGTTTTTCGTCATGAACTGCGCAGACAATTTAATAACAACACCAATTATGGCAAAACGGATAAGTTGAAGCACCGAAACTGCAGTTTAAATGTATGCACAAGTGCTCAAAACACGAAGCAACCAATCTGTATGAGCAATCGAGCGCATGTGTGTGTGTTTTTGTATGTTGAAAAAGCCAAAGTTCAGCACATGTAATCGAGCAAAACTTGTATACGGTATAAATTATGTATTGATTAGAATTGAAAGCAAGTGCAAAGCCGCTGTAATCGATATGAGCATGTGTACGAGAATGTCGACAGTGTACACACTGTACATTGTACAATGCATCAAGTAATCCACATGAATCCCAGCACTAGATTGAAACAACGAGAGAAACCGCATCGGGATCACTTAGACACATATGTGTGTTTAATGTTTATGCTGTGCCGCTACCAAGCGCAAAAAAAAACACATCCAAAAACAAAACAAAATAAAACAATCTATTGAATATAAAATGCGCTTGCTCTTTCGCCTGCTTTCTTGCCAATTTCGCATATCGTTCGGGCATACGCAATCGAGGTTGTTTCAAACGACCGGACCGGCATTTACATCTTTCGAAGTGCCTTTTATTCCTTTCTCTCCCTCTCTCTCTCTCTATTCATTCAAGCTGCATGCATTTTAACACTCACTCTTGTTCGGACGCGGGATATGAATTTTATTACAATGTCTGTTTTTGTTTTGCATTTCAACGTTGCATCAGTTACATTAACCGCATCATGAAATTTATTCAGCCGGCACTTTTTTTTCGCATTGCTTGTATCGCAATTCTTTTTGCTTACTGATTTCTCATCAAACGAATTTATTGCGTGAGTTTTTTATTTCGGGCGGCGGATATTTATTATTAATATCAAAAACTATATGCGAGATGCTTGAAAAGGATTGCTGTATTCTATACAAAATGCGCATGTTAATAACCGTCATTGCCGAATCGTCTAACGAATATAAAACAAATCCAAATAATATAAAGCACCAGCTGTGTGAGAGAGAGTAAATCGTTGGATCAGTGTAAAAGAATGGCGCAATGAGCACCCTGCCGCCATACAAAGCTGCTATAAATCGTCAATTTATTCAGAAATATTCTCCAACCATGCGGCAGTATCAGTTTGTTTATCTCTTTGTGAATAGCAGAAAAACAAATCCAAGCAAACGTTAAACCGGATCGTTGATTTCAACAGTAATGTGCAAATTTGCATAAAATATATTTTTTTTCTCATCTGAAAAGACACATCTGAATGCCAATGCTGTTGAACATACACTTATGGTATTTGATTGGCTTTGGCTCAATTGGTGACTGAATGTGAATGGCATAATGCATTTAGCCCCATTTTCGTTTAAAATCAGGCCAATATATGTCATTGATCTACTTGACAAATTCAGAGATTCTCGAATAGAATGCATAAAAATTGAAGAATTGACGGGCATAAAAACAAAACTCAAATGGATAGATCCAAAAAGCCAATTTATCGCATTCGTTAGAATTGGGCATGGAAACATTTTATTTAAAATGTCTGGTTAAGACAACAGATGCTAGTTCATTCATTCTTTTTTTTACATATATTATATAAAATATTATTCTGTGAATGCAGTTTCGTGTTCGTTTTTTTTTCATATTTTTAGCCGACATTTTTGTTCAACATATTCGTTGAGTAAATTATAATTATCCGCTTTAACCTGAATAAATCATTTTCGTTCTCGTGTGTTTTTTTCTCGCCTCACAAAATCCATTAGCACCAAATGTGTTACAAAGTGAGGCATTTTCTGAAACCACTGTGCATATTTTATGCGTTCAAAATCGCAATCTCGTGCCAACTGCTCTATAATTTTCCAGCCGAAGTTAATTAAATCAAATCGAGTTCATCATGTCGTATATTTGCTGGTCCTTTTTCTCGTTTTGTTAAGTGCCCAAACTCAAACCCAAAGCCATCGAAAAGGCAAATGCGAAATTGAAATCGAAGATTCCATTTGTCGCTTTGTTCATAAAAGCGTTCCGTTCATGCCACACACACACACACACGCATTCCGTTTTATTAATTTTATCGATAAATAATTACACACATTTGTCGAATGAATACCGAATATTCATGCCACAAAGAGTAAAAAATTCAAGCCAGAACAAAAAAAAAAAAAAAAATCTGCTTTTATCCTCGACATCCGGCTTTTACGCATTCAGTATTGTTCAGTTGAAACCGTTTAATTTATTATTAATTTGAACGCGTTTCCCAAATCAAAAGGGTTCTTTTGAATATTGGCTGCGATTTTAAATGAATCGATAACATTGATTGCGGGGCAAAATCATTGAATAAATGATAGTGTAACATTATAAACGTTCCAATGCAATGCAGTTTATTTACAGCCTTTGAATTGAGTCGACTTCCATGAAAATTGCTGTGTACCATATCGTATAATAGCTGAAAATTCCATGCCGCCTTGAAGTGATGGTGTTCAGAAAACAAGAAACTGCATTTAATACTGTACTTGTATTTTCATTTCTTGCCATTTTCTGCATCGTGCTAATTCGCTGTATTAATTATTTTTAGCAAAAAGGGTTATAATTAGTTTCTAACTTGACTGTAAAATCGTTTATATTTTGCAAGTGTATTTTAATATCGTGCAAACGTAGTTCAAATGAAGCCTGTTCTCGTTTCCTGTGCTGTATAATGAATGTGTAAGACGGGCTGGCAGCTGCTATCGAAGGAAAGCACCCTACATTCGATCTCTTTGAATCTTAATTGCTTTCAATTTAACTATTTAATTAAGTTTCAATTATTGAATCTTTTGGTGCTTATTTCGTATTAATATATGAGCTTCAGAATTCAAGCAATTTCAATATACTAAACCGAATAATTCAAAATTTTATTAAAAAAAAAAAAAAAAATGGAATATTTTAGCGCACTTGAATCATCAAAGTACAATTCTCTCAACCAACCTATTTGGAAATTAGAATCTTCTCGGAATCTAGTTTGGAATTGGGTGTAATTGAATTTACAATAAATTAGACGAATGCCGAGTACAATTTAAAGAATGGTTTCACAAATGATTGTCGAATCCAAAGCTCATATTGATGATGTTTCTGTTGTGAAATGTGGTCGGTCAAGATCTTACCGAGGGAAACACAAATCCAACGCACGCAAAACATTCGGTCAAAAGATGAAATTCTTTCAATGGTTTACTTTGTGTTGTGGCGTTGCGTTTCCCGCATTGCACAATCTATGCATCTTTTACATTGCATTTGGTTGAAATGCTTGTGGTTTCAAACAAATTACAAATTATATGTACATCGTACACATCCATTTGTAATAATGGTGATGTGCAGTTAGTGATTGCGGCTCTCTTGACAATGCAGTGTGTGTTTGTGTGCCCAATATAACAATGGCTTTCTCTCTAATCGCTGAACCGCGTTGTTTGCCCCGGCAATGCATTTCTGGCTAAAACGAAGCAAAAGGTATTCCTAAAATTTGATCCGCAGCTCGCTAGCAAATATCAGTTCTATGTGAACTCAATAAAACTCGCTCCGCCAAATTTTTTCCACCGCTTTTGGTCTTCATCAGTTCACGATTATTGAAATATCTTGCATTTCACTTTGTCGGTTCAATCCTCGCATACTCATCATTTCTAAAACGCGTTTGTCTCCATTTGTACAGTGAACAGAAAACCTATATTGAAAAGAAATACCACGCGGACATTCTCTTCGGTGTTTTTCTTCTCTTTCTCAGCAGAACAGAAGTACAGCAATTCGAAATCAACTAATGAAATGACGATTTGACTGGTCACGAAGGGAGTGTTACGACTGCGCAAAATCCAAATTGAGTTCATAAATTGGCTTCTGTTGTGAGAATTCGATGGCGCACTTTTAACAGATCAAATCGACCAGACTTATAAAAATGAATCTTGAAACGTTGCCACGAACTCATCGAAAATATATTTCAGTCTCGAATTCAGAGTGAACGATGGAAATGATTCGAAAATGGGATTTCTTTTATGCATGGCACAGAGTAAAAACAAAATGTTTGTTCCAACGGGCCGATTTTTTGCGTCATCATCATCACCGCATACAAATTTATCGATTGCTTCATGGATGCAATCACATTGAATTGATTGGTTAGCATCACGGCTTCGTGGTAAGCATTAACCAAAAACTCCAATTATTTGCTATTTAGTCAAGTGGAAACACATCACGGTTTCACATGCGGAACAAGAACGTTCATCGAGTATGCGACGGACAAAGAACAAATCCAATGAGAATAAAAAAAAACAACAACAACAACAAATACACGAATGAATAAAAGAAACAAAAGACCAAAATAAATAAAAGCCGCAAAATGAAAAACAAATAAATTACCATTTCTAAGCATAATAAATTCCAATATTTTCAATATTTTCGCATCACGTTTCGGTTCATCTTCAGCCACAGGAGAAAAAAAAAACTAAAAAAATAAACAAAAAAATGTGGAGAACAAGAAAAAGAAGCGAGAAATGGAACATGGAAATGTAATGAGAAATGTTCGGCCTTTCGAACGTGATAACCTAATAAATAACAGAAGCATTGCTTATTAATGCTAGAGATGTAGCCGAAACAGAAAAACAAAAATGATACATAAACAGTTGGCAAACGGCAAGAACAAGAATCATTTCAATTCAACCTATTTCGGTGGTTCGTGGGCTATTGGTTTTTCTTTCTCATTTTTTGCCTGCAAACAAATTACATTTGAAAAACTGAAAACATTTGAATTGCGGGTGCAAACTACAAAATAATTGATGCTGAAATTATATTAGTTCTCATTGCAGGAATTTCCGTCGAATTCTTAATTTCAATTTGAAAGTGGCTTGGCATAAACGCATAAGTATGAAAAAGTGAGAATGCAAAGAGCGATTATGAGTATGAGTATGCGAGTGAGCGCACACTCAACTCCCATGTCGAGCAGATGTCTATGAATAAGACTTGTTTTTTTGTTTCTCTCATTCAAACAGTATCGTTATGATTGTGGCACTTTTAACTGCTTTCTTTCTATGAATGCGTTGAGCACGTACCAATCGTAGTATTGTGAATGCAATTATTAATAGCAAACATGCACAGTTGTGTGCGGATCGTTCGATTGTTGTACTTTAAGCGTGAAATCAAAGTGTTTAATTACAGATTGATCGAACCAAAATAGCTCAATTCATGTCTAAATATACACATTAAACATTTCTTGTAAAATCATTGTTTTGTAATTCCATTTGAAATTGATGTTTCGCTGCGGTGTTCTTTCGGGGCGATTTCTTTCTACTTTATTTTTTCTTCCGTCTCTTCGATTGCCTCGAAGTGAAATTACTTGAATGAAATTTCAGTGAAATGAAACATTTCGATTTGAGATCCATTTCATTTAATTTTTTTTTTTTTTTTAACTTACTCGGATCGTCAGCTCCATAACATGTTTTAATTTGTATGTCTGACCAAAACACAATATCTCAAAATCGTCCACGTAAATACTATTCGAATAGAGTATTGCGGTATTTGCAATCGATGTTAAGAAATTGAATGAAAAAGAAAATTTTAAGTCAACGTTTTGTTGAGTCTGATGATTCACCAGACAAAATAAAAACCAAACAAAATGAACAGTCTATCGAAGAATAGAAGTTGGACAACAGACAGTATGAACCAACGAGACAAAAAGAAACAAATACTGTTTCGGTACATTGAGAGTAGATGTATAAAATGGGTCCCTCACACAATGGGCAAGCTGCGACGTCAACGATGACAACAACAAAACGCCTGTGTACCGTGCTGTGCTTCTAATATACTCATATAAATTAGCCAGACCATGCAATTGAACCATTCAAAATCGGACGGTATATATTTTTTTCTTCATTATGCTTGATGTGTTCGGCTGGCGCTTACTTTATCGATTCGGTTTTTTTCAGCAATCACATCGTTTGCTATAATTTAATGGAATGAGACGAAATGAGGTGCTTTTGTGCTCTTGGTCGTCTTCATATTTGATTTGAATGAAACTCAAAAACATGCACAACCGCAACAAATTTCGCTATTCACCACCCAAACACCAGAAAAAAGAAGTCGGGCAAACGTGTCCGAAATGCGTTACGATACAATCGAGGAAAAAAAAACAACAACGAAAATCGCCCCGAAAAATGTGTTTGTGAAATGTTACTGACGAATAAAAACATGGAATCGCCAACAAAGCTGATCTAGATTGACGAATAAAGAAATGAGCAAAATGAAAATCAACAATCACATGCACTGTCATACGCACTGAAATAATGAAAAATAATCACTCTGGAATGCTATACGCTTTTGGTCACGCTAGACGGCGGAAAAATTGATTAACATTTTTATTGATGCTCTTTTTTTTTGGTTTTATATTTTCCTCTTTTCTCGATTAAATCCTCAAGCCTGCACCAGTTTTTTGTTTTTATTTTAAATGATTTCCTCAATATTTCGATCACGAATTGTTTAATGTGTATTGCGCTGTTAAAGTGCTGCGTAGCCGATTTGAATTGAGGCGGATTGATAAAGAGAGAAAATTGCGGTACAGGTTGAATTAAAATTGACGAAGCGTAAGTGAATGATCAAAAATAAAAGCAAAATGTAAGCAGTGTAAACACCAAAGTGTACTCACTGAACAGCAAGCACTCAACGCTGACCACAGCACTGAATTTATTAAATCTTAATCCGAACTCGGGAGATTTTTTTTCGTTTTTTTTGTTCAACATTTTGTTTTATGGAAAATGGTTTTCGGCTCATCATTACCATTTAATTTAGTTTTTGTCGATATCGTCATCGATTCGTGTGGTATCGAATTGCCTTCATGGTTAATTCATTTGGATGGATGAAAAACCGAACAAAAAAAAAGAATACCATTCGACTAAAACAAGATATCTTCGTTCATTAATACATGCTTAATCAGATTGGGAATTGACTTGTATCTGCTTCTGCTGTTCGGCTATTATTTCACGGTGTGCTTACGGTTCTGTTTTTAGATATTTATCGGTGAAGAGGCAAAAACACAAACGCCATGACTCTGCCCTATTGTTGGCATGTAGTACCTCGCATACACACACTTTGACCCGCAGGCTGCAGTTTATTGCAATCGTAAAACAACAGATGAAAAAATGCCAGCAAAATCCACATTGTCATTAAGGTTTTAGCCCGTTTGGTTGGTTGTTTAATGGCCAAACGCTCTTTTATCTGGGAATTGACTCTGGCTGTGGTCAAACGCATGTTTTTCTTTTATTTACTTTCAATTCAATTATACGAAATCGATTCATGGCGACAGCTAAAAAAAACGCTGCTCAACTCAATAAAAAATTTGAATTTGTGCACACTCGATCAGCTTTTGTATTCAATGGTATTTTATTCAAAAATTGAATGCTGGTCAATTCATTAAATTGGCTGATTTTACGTTTTTCTGTCATTTATTTCATGTTAGTAAATGAGAAACGAACACTTCTACCAGTTTTCGTTGCATCCACTTTGGAATTGGTAAAATAATAAGCGTACACAAAAAAAAATTTGATTTGCTTTAAAATGAAAACAGAAAAGAAGAAATCAAAAACAGGATTGACTGTGATGTGTTTGCATTGGTGAATGGCCTTTAACATGGCCGATGCTTCGATGAGCAAATCACATATGAATTCGTCTGAATGAAAATTCAATTATTGTTGTCAACGACAACACACCGCCGGAACCAAAAACGAACCGTGTACCCTTCGTTGCTCTTTCACAATTCACAAATTCACCACAGAGAGAGATAGAGCAAACCGAAACGTACTGAATCAATTTCCGTTCAAATGCATTTAATAACGTTGCGCCGAAAAGCTTGTGGCACCCACAAATTCTTCATCGCATTTTTTCCAATTCACTTAATGTGAAATGGCTATGAATTGCGCCAAGAAAAAAAAACTCGATAACATTTATTAAATCAACAAATATTTGTTTTTTTTTCTTTTTTTTCAAAATGGTGCGCAATCAAATGTTTTGCGCTGTAGAAGAACCAAATTCATTTCTATACGACATGAAGCAGCCAAACATCAGTCTTGAAATGAATTGGATTTTCGGAAATTTATGAAATCCGATAAGAAAAAATGTTGGTTGCTAAAAACAGCATATAGAGTGTTTTCGAGTCGGATTTGAAGGTCTTTTTCCTTTTGGCGCAGTATTATTATGAAGGAAAAAAACGATGTGACAGAAAACGAACGTAACATTAATATTTAACCACAGAGTTTTGATACGGCACACATGTGCAATTTATCATCGGGCATAAAAGCGTTTCCATAAAAAAAAACGATATAAGTATAATTTGACAGGAAGCAGCCCCCAAAAATAAAAAAATAATTTCTGAGTGCGGCGACAGAGAAAGTTGTTCGCATTTCTTGTTGAATCTTTGAATGCGACAACCATGTTCAGTCCGGTTTTTTTTCTCTTCCGCCTTTGAATTCAATGGTTTTGGCCTGTGCGCATCGTGTGCCAGTCAGTTTTTTTTTCTGTCTGTACATCACTTCACTTCATTTGAACAGTTGAAACGATTAGAAAAGTGCCAAAAACCAAATAAAAGCAATCAGAATGAGGGAGAATATATTGAAAAGGCGAAGAATTGAGAAAAAAATTCACCCCACAACATTCATGATAAATAATAATAATAACAACAACACATGTGTGTACAAAAATAACTGAAAACGACAACAACAATGTGTGAGACAACACGATGCATTTTGTTAAGCCGAAAAAAAGAAGTATTTGGCCTCTGATTCATTGAATTCATGCCGAAAAGTTGATAAAATATATGCGAACAATGGAAATGAGTTTGGCCTTAACATGCATTTGCGTGTCTCTTTTCTAATAAACTCTGTGATTCCCTCCCTGTCACTCTCGAACGGTTCATACCATTTCAAAATGTTGCAGACAACACAATAGGATACACATATCTGCATTGCATTTTTCCATTATTTTTATTGCACAGCCGTATTAATTGTCTGCGTTCTTTAGCCGATCGAAATTTCGAAACGGCATTTCCAATTTGATGCGTCTATGCGGCTGTGTACTGTATGCTTCTAATACCCTCAACATAAATGCACTCTCATCGAGAAATAAAATCGTATGAAATGTTACCCTCGATGATAAATAAACGCCGACCTGAAAATACTATGCGTAGAGAATGTGAAATTAACTGCGGTGCACACGGAAAGAGAGTGAAAAAAAAATTCGTATCACGAATGAATGAGCGAAAGAGCCCTTCGGATATTTTCTTCTCATTTGTACAGTCAAACAACAAACAGTGAGCGCATTTGTCGAGGTCGTTTTGCTGCATTTTCAATGCACAAGCCATCAACACAGTTCGTTCTTTTCCCTATTGCCAATGTACTCATTATCTCGACAGCTCAAATTCACCCCTCAATAATGTGAGTTCATTGTCGGCATGCGTTGCATAGGGTGGGATTAGCTTATCCATTGTAACAATATATGGAATAAACATCAGACGCATCCTCACTTTTATTAAGATTTTATGCGCTCATTGAAAACAGCACACATCTATATTTCTCTCTATCTCTGGAATAACTATCGAAAAATTGCTATGTAGCAAAGCATGACCAGTTTGAAACTGCACTGGGCAATGTATTTTCTGTACACTAAATATACATTGGTGTCTGCTTGCTTGCCAAATATTGGCTCATCAAATACAACCAGCAACATACAAGTCTCCAAACCGCATGCAATTATTCTAGAAAAATGTTACAAATTAACCAAAGAGTACAAAACGGTGGGTTGTAATTTAATTCGCGCCAACCAATCGCTCAAACGAATCACATTCCAATTCGAATAAATCACAATCGAATTACAATTTAGTCTGGAGCTCATTTGGCTCAATGTTGGTTATGAATGACGATGATTTATTTAGGTGATTCATTACCAAAAACCCCCCCGCACCAAAAAGAAAATGTAAAGAAATGAGCTCATTCAGATAATTGTTTATTGAATACGAAGAACACTGACCAATAAAACCGACGACCGTAAGACCAAACATTTTATGTGTCTTGTTACACTTCAAAGGGGCGCACCTTCAGGATTATGGTCAAAAGTGTGAACATACAGTAATATAAAAGATTATAAACACGTGCCCATTCATTTCAAAACACCGAAGGAAAGAAAGGACACAACAGCAACACAAAAAAACCATCTCATAAACGAGCGCTGGTCGAAGGCAATGGCAAAATATACATGCAAAAACAAGGATGTTAAAGAAAGAAACAAAGAGAGCCAATGTTTTGGGGAGAGAGAAAAAAAAGAGAACAGACAAAGCCATTCTCGATTTTATAGACATGTTCCGAAAGGTAATTTATATGCGAGTTTCGTTCTTTGCCTTGTCCTTCGTTCGTTTGCCGTACACGTTGCGGCCAATGTTTGTTTCGATTTGAATGTACCAAATTCGAACTATGCATTCACCACAAATGCTATGAGAGACGAGAGCAAATACAGTCGTACTTAAGTAGAGCGCATGTTCGTTGTTGTGGAAAGGGCAAAGTGCCTTCACTTATTCATTACATGGAGTGCAAATTTTGTTTTTTTTTTCTTTCTTTCATCGCTTCGTTCAAAATTTTTCTCACGCCAACCATCCGGAGTCCGGGTTACAAATGAAGATCAATATATTTTCATTTGTTATGTCTTCGATAGCTGATCGAAGTTCAATGCTTTGAACATTACACTTTTAACAGCTCAACATCCCAATGGGCAATGCATTGAATGAGGTGATTCACATTTTTAAAATGAATAAATAATCTGCGCATTAACTTGGGCGATTTGTTTTTTTTTTCTTCTTCTTTCATTGAAATGAAACTACTTTGAGTGTGCAGCAATTCACGACATGGATTTGAACTGGACGTGCCGATGTGTTTTCATGTGCGATTTTCCATTTGATTTGGTGGCTCACAGAACAGTGAGTCTGATGCTGTCGAACACCAAAATGTACGCATATTTTGTGTAAAAAAAGTAAAAAATTTAATCAAGATTAATGCTTACGCACTTGTCCATGTAGATGAGTGTGTCTGAACAGCATACGAATATTTCATTTTACATTGCAAAAGTGGTTCAACCTCAAAAACCACAATTCAATGGAAAATTGCCGAGTGAAAATGTAATGAATCTTCGTACGAAAAAATCGATGTTTTTATAAAGACGGTAGCAGTGTATTTCAATGCTTGCATTTTTAATCAAGTCAGAAGGATTTTATCTCACCGCATGAGCTATCGAAAATGGAAATTTAATTTGATGATATCAAATGGTTGATTGTGTTTTGTGGTGTAAGAAAAAAGGAGCATCTCCGTGGTAACGATTCAATGGGCAAGTCGAAGTGCCGTGGCAATCATTATACATAATGTTGCGAATAATGTGAAACCGCAATTACAAAATGAAGATAACAGAGCCCAACCAACACCTTGCCGACGCAAATGCCTTGGTGTTTTCTTTTAATGGCTATTTTAATATGTTGCTCGGCTCGAACTTTTCACTTTGCTTCCTTTAATTTACAGGCATTTCAAGAACGACAATGTATCAACCAATAAACTTATGAACTTTTCATGTAATCTTTTATCTCAAAATGTTCAGTCTTTTGGGATTGACATCCAAAAGAGAACGCAAGTTACGGCAAAAGGTGATGCGATATGGTACACAGCAATCGTTTCGCCTGAAATTGGTCTTGCTTCTCGAGTGGTGTTTTCAGAGGGAGAAAAACAATTAAAAAGTCACAAATACTTGTAAAGCAACTCTTCAGACAAGCATCGGAAAGAGAAAAAGAATCAAATGAGACCATTTTCAGTTGGGTAATGTCAATTCGTCGCATGCAACTTTAAACTGTATAAAAACACACACAACCAGAACCCATCTATAAAGACATCAAAATTCAAAAAAAAAAATGGCACAAAAGATATGAAAAACATAAACATTTTACAAATTGTTGATTTTGTATGGTAGCTTTATGGTTGTCTGGATTGTTTTTTTTTTACATTTTTGCATGCAAATAAATTGACTTGCATTGCACAAACCCAATAGAAATTATACACTGCTTGTTGAATGGGAAAAAAAGGGGACGGAATTTCGATAAAGTGCTTCATTTCTCGCACTTTTCGAGTGAGCCAGTCTTTGTGAGCCTCACTTGAAACCTTCATAATGACTTGCACATAGTATAATTCCGGAAAGATATTCAATTTTTCTCTCTATTTCTCTCTCCCTTTCACTATTCGGGTGCACTCATTCGCTCATTTTTGAGAACATCAACTTCAACAAGAGACAACGACAAGAAAGTTTTTTTTACAATATCACAATTTTCATTTATGTACTGCGTCAAACAAATTTGTTGATGAACTTCAATGGATGAATTTATTCAGCTGTTATTGTCTTATCATCTCGTAATGAACATGCTGTGCTATTATAATCATGTTAGACCATCACATCCATAGTATGTATTGTAATGTGCACAAACAAAAGACAAGAGCATTTTCAAGCTCAATTTTAGTTTTTGGCTTGGAAAATTGTTGGAGAGAATTAATTTAAAGTTTTTCAGTGTGTAAGAGACCATGGTATTTGATGCATTTTGTTTATTTAATACGAATAATACGCACAGAATACCGAACCATCATTATCACAAACTTTAATCAACTTTCATCTTTTGAACTTCAGTCTCAATTTTGTGTAAATTGATATCAAATTTGTATCACGAGTGTGACAATCGTCTGCGTAATAAAAGAAACTTACGAGAAGAAAAAAAAAGAAACACCAAAAATTTCCAATACAATCAAGAAGCATGATAAATGTGACAATGTCAGCTTAAAAATTCGAGAGAAACCAAAATTCTCTCGAATACATATAATTCTTTTACTTTCATCCAAATGAAATCTTTCAACATATTAAACATCAAACTTGACTCGGTAATGTCCTTCAGCTGGAATATTGAGCACGAATAAACATCACACCGTCATCATATCACCATCTATCAACACAATTTTCAGTCTCTTGTGTTCTGATTTTTCGTCACTAAAATAAAATAAACATGTTTTTCGAATAACAAAACAAAAATCACGAATAACATCTACAAACTACAAACAGCCGCCAAACAAACTTCCATGAAGTTATGCATTTTTATGATAATATCTATTGTTCGCTATTTTCATTTCAAAAGAGAAAAAATAAAATTTGAAATGCAAATAGATGTTTGGCCGCAGCAAAGTAGTTTTCATTCGATTTTATCGATAAAATCGGTTTTTCGGTGGAAGAAAAGTAAAACCATTGTCAGAAACGACTGAACGTCATCACGATCTGAAACAGTTTTTGGTGTTGAATTTCTAGTTAAATTGAATCACATGATTCGATTACTTCTGGAGTGTTGCATTTTTACTGTACTTGGATATTCAAGAGATGCTGTTACATAAAATGGCTCTTCTTCACCACTCAATCGAAAGTGATAAAATTGATCACAATCTAAATCACATATTTCCACTTTCTTCCGCATGAAATGATGAATATTCCATTCAATGCAAACGGAATTCGTTGTGAACATTTACATTTTTCGAAATTTATGTGTCGCATTCGACAATTCTTCGGATCAAATCGATGAATATCATCGAGTGCCGTTGCGCCAGCAAAACCAATCGAGTTTGGTGTCACAGGCACGTGTGTACATTGGTTAGCGCAGCACCATTTACTATCATCAATGTATGCGATTCAAGTAGATAGTTGATTACGTTTCGGTTTGATTTAATGCTTAGCTCAACACATTATTCATCGTTTGGGCGAAAAATTTCTACACAAGATCACAGGCGATGCTGCATTGGCTGAAACGGCGTAACAAATTGCAATGACAGCTGTTTTTTTTTTGGATTTCCGTATTCTCTTTGTGGCCTCTCTACATTCACTCACCGCGATTTATTGTTGGTATTTCATTTCTCAATTCGATTCGATTTGATTCCATTTACATTTGCTCATTGATTTTGATCGTTTTCATTTCCAGTTTTCTGGCCATCTGATGCATTTCTAACGACAAATTCTATATGTTCGTGGGCACAAACATCATCGAAACCGTTCGAGTGCTTAATCAATTTTCTAGAAGAAAAGCATACATTCGAGAATGATTCGGCTAAGAAGGTTGAATAAAAGCAAGAAAAAATCGAACCTAAATTAATTTAATACCGCCGTGGGTTGCGTTATTGATATTCATTTAATTTCGTTAAGAGTCAATTTTTTTTTTCACCTTTGATGGTTTGAACACGCGTTGATGCAAATAAATGAAACGGTTTTTCATCATCTATTTCTATTTTATGATTCTGAACAAAAGCCATCAACGTATAAATGATCAGGTTGGCCAGTAATTGATGTACCTGGAATTACCTACACGTTTGAGGCTAAAACCAATCATCAATTATTACTGAAATCAAAGTGTTCATTTAATTGACATGTTCACTCATGCAAAAAGACACATAGACGTGACTATTCTAAGAACAAACATCTCATGCTCATTTGTGCGGAATATTTTAATAAGACAACTAAATGTAACACGTTGACTATTTTTTCGAGACGATATCATATTTCTTTGAGAAGACAAAAAGGTCACAAAATCAACAAATTATTTTTTTTTTTCAATGGACAATACGTATTTGAGTGTGAGAAATGATCAAAAAGCAAAGAGAATAAAAATACCAATTAATATATTCACTTGAAATGTTGCATATATTCAAAATAATATCGAGTCTGATCGTGTGACACGAGGAACCACAGCGGAAAGAGTCAACGCAATGAGATAATAACATCTATATCAATTTCTCTGTTCAATTTGAAACCGGTTCACAACGATTTTTTTTAATCCACAGAAAAAAAATAAAACAAAACAAAACAAATAATAATTTGAAAACCGAAATGAGACAATTCGTGTCATTTACAACGACTGTATTTGCTTGTTGTGTTGTTGTGTCTCAGTAGCATCATTAATTCTAAAGTGGTTAGCTGCAGTCTTGTTATCAAGCGCAGTGAAAAGCCACAATTGAATAAAATTGGTGTGGCTTGTTGGACAGCCAGTTGAGTTTGCAAGGGGAACATTGAACTAAAATGATGGCGTGACCAACATCAACGTTAGATGCGTTTTTTTGCCATTGCATTCTCCTTCGTTTTTTTTAATATTTTAGCTATTTTCGATTCTAATCCGAGCGCGAACAATAGCAACAATGAAAACACAAACGCACAACAATAAAACAGATGGCATTCAATCACATTTTAAGTACCTAACGAGACTCAAATGCCGGGTGGTTGATCACCTAAAAAAAGACATTACAATTTAGATCCATAATTGATGTCAATGCACAAATGGCGGGTAATTAGACGTAAACAAAAGGCCCAAACGCATAATTGTCAACGGAAATCATTTTTGAGTATACAAAGGTGAAAAAATGGAATTTTTTCACCCGATTCCATCTAAATCGAGTCATTTTTGTGCATGGACTGGTGACAAAGTCAACATTTTATTGGTTGTTGTCGTTTCATTCTTTCATTTATTCGGAGTGTGTTGGGTTTTATTCCAATTGGTGTCCCTGTGTTTTCATGACTTTATTCAACATAATGCATTCACACGAGTTAGAATGCGTGTGGTATGCCGAAATGCCTGCATTGCATGCATTCACTCGTTCAATCGTTCGGTCGTTCGTTTGTGTTAACGATATGATCATTGCTTCAACTTCCCTTTTTTTCATATTTGTTTGCCTTTATCTTATTTATCTCATCGATGACGAACAATAATTTTCGACTGTGAGTTTTACAGTCTCTTTCCTTCATTCTCATTCTTCAATTGGGAGCAAACTTTGTTTCGATAATCAACTGAAAGTATGCTGAATGTTTTTAAGGTACAATTGACTTCGTAGAGAGACGAAATTTTATAAACGAAATGATCGCTTATGACAAGCTGTCGCATACATCATTCTGACAATCATCATCACATTTTTGAGATGTAAACGCGCAGCCGTACCAAATGTGCTCAGCGTACACATACACATGTCAGTCGATTTGAAATGTTTCTGAAGTGATGAAAACTCACATATCGTTAAGTTTTTGTTTATTTACTTAGAGCGAATACATTTGGTGTCATTCACCGTTGATAAATTTTTATCCAGCGCTCGTGCACAGGATTAGAATATATTTTATATTTTCAGTCCTATGGATCTATAGTATCCAAACTGTCGATGTGTTTTTTTTTACATTTCAAGTTTTCAAATCTAAACAAAACCATCTGCAAGCCATCCATCCTCTCGTCGATCTGTAATGATTATATCAATTGATCAGACGGAGATTAGGAAATGCAATGAAATGCGCTGATTAGTCGTCTAACGTTTCAATTTAAATTAAATTACGCTGAAATTTAATAGATACAGTGCTTTCAAATGAAATCACTTCTGTTTAAATCCATCACTTCATTTAATCTTATTAGGCGGAATAAAGCGCAGATAGTAAATCAATACAGGTTTACATATAAATCTGATATTCTTTTCTTTCTTTCGGATGAATTACAGCTATAGACGAAATGAAAGGGGATCGTCAAGTTTTTACGGTAATTCCAAAACATTTAAATTGAGCTCAATTAACAATACACGTCATAATTGAAAGTTTTTGACAAATTTATGCTTGATGTGAGCATTCATACAAAGCAGAAAATCAATTCAAAGAAATCTAACTGAATTTTCATTCAATCATCAAAACAGAGACACGATTTCGAATGCTCGAAGAGCCCCCATTAAATAATTTCTCATCAAAATGAGAAATTTGCCGCAAGAATTTAATTTCAAGGATTGTAAAATTAAACATTTTTGTAGATGGAAATGAGTCATTCCAAGACTATTTAAAACAACGATATGAACTTGAATGTGGTCAATCGCTTAAAATTCGTAATTTTATTCGTTTATCAATAAAATGTAAATGTCATTGTTTTTATTTGTTTGGAAGTTGCTGTATTAAAATTTGAATGAATCTTATTAATTACTTAAAACCTTAATCCCATCGAGCATCTTATCATCGGGGAGACCAAAAACATTAACGCAAGTTCATTATCTTGATATTTCGAAGAATCAATTAGTGTTTTACGCGCATTTTTAACGATTATTCCTCCCATTGAGCCTTTGTGTTCTTCTCTTTTTATTGCACAGAAATTAATTCCACATGATTTGATCTAAGTCAACAATTTTCTTCTTTAAAAAAAAAAAAAGAATACATTTGGTCGCATTGTATACCAGTTTGATGAAATCGATATGATTAGAGACCCATCAAAATTAAATGGTGCTGCAAATTGGCTGTCGCCCATTTCATCGTCTTGATATCAGCAATCGTTCGAAATATGCTGGCCTTTGTTTCGTTAACGTAAAATATACGCATGATATGATAATATACGATAACTGATATGCAAAGGAGTGCTGAACAGAGAAAATGAATCAACATCAATATGGTTTAATTTGCATAGAAATTGGTCGACGGCCAAAATGTATACACATATTTGTGCGTGATCGTACGCAGGTGGTCATTATTGATAATTAAATGGTCTTTAACCATCATCGCATTCAGTTTTGGTTTGCTTCTTGGTTGGATCTGCCAACGTATCACGCTTTGAGCGGCAAAAATTCCACCGTTTCAGCCTTAAGATGAAAACAGTGCCGATTTTTTTTCGATACTATTGATTTGCTAATCCTGTATAAAATTGATAATGTTTATCAATATTCATATTCCATTCAATTTAGTTTGATTTGGTTTGTTGCGATTTTGATGGTTTTTAATTTTGTATATTTTGGTGTCATATGTTTTGGGATAGTAATCCAAACGCAAACTTTTTCGCCCTCTCAACCACAAGCCATTATTCTTTCTTTTTAACAACCGCGGGCAATGTGTCAAATTCTCAGAAACTACATAAATTACTAATTTCATGCATAGCAGCGGTGCTACATGTATCCTGCTTTGTAACTGCATTGCATTCAATTTTCCACATAAAAACATGTATTGTTTTCGGGCTGCCTAAAGGGCTTCCAAAGTGCATACATTTTCGTTCTAAATTAAGAAAATCGAATTCAATTAAACATTGTGAACTTATGCTCATTATGTAAACGTGGTGCAGTTCACTACATCATACAGGATACTAGATTTACTTTAAATGCATCCAATTTTCCAACAAACTGATCTGCGTATGCAGTTGATGAATGTACCATTCGAATGCGGTGCGGGCGTAAATTGTGTATGCTCATTGCTCAAACTCCATTTCAAGCTGCAACTCAATGCTCTTCTTTTTCTCCCGTTTACTACATAGTTATATTCGGAAACGCCATTGATTTAGTTAACTTAGATGGGTAAATTCAGATGCTGGATTTGTAACGATGTGAGAGAAATGTGTCGTGTCACAATGTAAAATGAAGTTTCGTTGCGCTTGCGATAATTTCCATTGGGAGTGACAAAATTGAAAAATAAACACAACACCAAACAGACATGCAACCATTTATTAACATTAAAACTATTGTGCCAGGGCCAATGAGAGAGAGAGAGAGAGAAAAAACAATCAAAAATAACAACAACGTTTGAACCATGCTAAAAATAACGCACACACCATTTTTCGCTTGAACAAAACCAATTTTCAGTTCAGACATCACGATTTACCGCTCACACTCAGACTCTTTCTCTTGTTTGTTCCCCACATGTCCATTAAATTTCAATCTCTTTTAATAGAAAATCGCTTTTCACCGCACTAATTTGAATTTAACAGACGAAATTTTTCCTTGATCATTTCGACCATAGAAAAAAAAAACGGTTGATAAATAGCTACATGCGATTGGATATCGTGTTGAATCTCACGGCGATTCCAACACCAATTCTGGCATTGTTACATTGAAAAAATGATTCGTTCTGGTATTTTGGCAACATTCAAACAACTGAAAGATACGAAGAAAGAAACAAAAAAAACCTGACACAAGCGATTGAACAATGCAATTAATGACTGGATAATAACGTGACATAGAAACGCCATTGTTTGGTTGTTGCATGTGACAAAAATCCACGAAAATCCACAAAAATCATTAATCATTTACCGATAGAAAGCTGATCAAACATTACAATAAACCTACCGTTTCAAAACGCAATGAAATCCAATCAAATTAATTAAATTCCAATTTTCGTAGCAATTCAATGTGGCAAATGGAAATGGCGGTTTATTTTTCGTTGGCATTGCTATTGGATAATCATCAACCGAAGAGACGACACAAGAATAATGGTTGACGATGTATTTTATTGTCAACCGGATAGCAAATCCAAGCAATGATTTACCTTTTTCTCGTTTTTAACAAATGGGTTGTAGATATCCCATTAAATGGTCTCCTATTTCATTTACAACATGAAAGCATTATCTTAAGGACAATGTAGTGGTGTTGCTACTAAACTTGCAATAAGCATATCACATCTTTTGTGCGCAACTGGTACACAAGTAAAGGCATCTACATTAAACCACAGTAAATGATAATCTGCTCTTTTGATTGCAACACAACGCAACGCAACACAACGCAACAAAGACCAAACCGAACGAGATGTAATTCAGTAATGTTCGATAATAGTTCTAGTTAAATATTGTCTCATTCATCATTGTTGCATGTTGTACGCGACGTCAAATGATAAATCAACTCAAGCCCGACCAAAGTACCTCCACAAAATAAATGGTGATTGCATGCATTGAAACCAATTCCACCGGTTGTAGCAGTTACGCGACACAAAAATAAACAAACTGAGTTTAACCGTATGCATTTTGTAATGCTTATGTTTAATATACGATGCAGCAAAATGTGAGCTGTAAGATCGATCTCAATCGATAGATGGAGCATTGAATTAACGATAAATTCAACTTTGACAACGATTTAAATAACCATTGTGTTTGGAATGAGAGAGAGTGAAAAAAACCCACGGAAGAATAAAAAAGATTCGATTGTTTAGCATGGAAAAAAAGACCTGCAACTCTGATACTCTGGTTTGGAAACTCGGCACCGGAATGAGAATGTGAACGTAACAAGAGACACAAACACACACACACAAAATATATTGCAGTCGGGCGATCAACGGATAGGAACCAAACAATAAAAAAAAAGTGAATGAGAAATGCCGAAAAATCGATACATTCTCGAACAATAGGCTGGAATGTTGTTAATTTGATGAAATGGAAAAAAAAGTGTCTCGGCCTCAACCGTGGTGAAGAGCACAGTGAATTGAGAACAGTGGAATGAGAGACATCAACAACGCAAAGTGCCAGTGAGTCGTTCTTCAGAGAATAGACTGTATTGTTGGAGCCTCCGAGCACTGGTTTTATTGCGGTTGCGTGTGCTCTACAGTTTACACTGTACACTCCAATTTTTATATTACACTCGCGCGGTTTTAAAGCTGTTTAATTGAACATTTATCATTTATCAAACGCGATTGTGCGTTGTTTGTATAATTTGTGAATAATGATCGTTCTTTTTTTATTATACAAATACAGCATGTCTCCGCACACACAAAACAAAACGATCGAAACATACAAACAGATTACACAATCCTTTTTTGTCTATTCTGTCCATGCGCTGGCTCTTTCTTGTACTGAGCGCTATTTTTTTTAAATTCATTTTTGAACTGCATTGCAGAAGTAAATAATCGCACCAAATCTTTTGATCAATGAGAAATTTCAACCATAAAAAAAAACATTAAATGCGATTGCGGTTACGTAAATCAAATAAAATACTGGTTGATGGTTGGTTGAAAAGGCAAGAAAATAAAATACAAAGGGCCACATTCAGACGATGACATCCAAGTGAACCGTTTAATATCTGATTGTCAGTCACAATGAAAAACAGATTTATCTCCGTGTATTTGCTCGCTTGCGTTTGAGAAAAAGAATAATATGTACTGTACACACAGTACTGGGCTCTTGTGTTGGTACGAAGACGAGTCACCAAGAATGCTTCGTTTATTTCCTAAGTAAAATAGCAATCAATTAAATTATTATTAGCGAGGTTCATTAGATAAAAATACGATTTTGATACATTTTTCTTCCTCTTCTTCTTAGTCTTCATGACCTGGCTGATGCTATTAAAAGATTCCTATTCGCAATCGAGTTCATTGTTTCGTCTTCATTTGGTGTTCATGTTGACTTGTGACACAGTCCAAGATCAAGTTTATATTTTCATCAATTACCGCGTTTTAGTTATGTTGCGCTGGCAAAATACATTCACAGCTCCACAGAAGAGAAAATGCACTTAAAATTGCGACAATTCGCCGCAATGTTAGTGCCAATTAAAATCGTTCCATATATTTTTAGCTCATTTCAACTTGAAAATGGCATCACAAGGCAAACTTTAATTGCGATTCATCATAAAAGTTTCCGATCGTGATATGATGGCGACGCTGGCTTTCAGTTTCGCTTGATTTATGGACGCGTGTGCCTTTAAAATTTTGGTTTTTTTTTCTTCTCAACACTGAATCAGTCTGACTAAGCGATCACTGAGCATCACTATGGCATATTTTCTGATGACTCCCTTTTTAAAATGCACAAAATATAGACGCTTTTGCTAATCCATTTTACAAACAGTTAAAACTGATTAAGCCCTTTTATATTAAAGCGCATGGTATAGATGAATGGGCGGCATTATAAGCATCATAATAAAAATGAACATAACATAACAAATGAAAGGTTCTTTATGGTGTTATTATTTAAACGCGTTTTTCGGTATGTTTTGCATTAATTTAGTCAATTAAAATGAAAACACTTCCATTTGGCATGATACTTGCACACCGAGTGCTACTCATTTGTGCATTTTAAATGTATATTCCAAATGAGTGTGTGATAATGGGACGCATTCATAAATTTCATGAACATTATTCATTTCTGTTCCACATGTTGAACGCCAATGCATTTATTCACACATTTGTTCACAATTGTTTCAACCAAATACAGCTGTTGCGATAAAAATTTAAAAAAAAAATCATGTTCATTTTTCTCGTCAAAAAATCAAGCGATAAACAAGCACAAGATCTGGTAAAATTTACAAAAGAAATAAACCAAACATCCGATTCGAGTGATTTTTTTTTTGGATGCGCTTCTCCCTGTGGAATCAAAAAGCAACAATTAAACGTTAGGAAATCTTCTTACGACTCAAATGAATAAATAATAATGCTGGTAATGTTATTTGGTCCGTTGCTATCTGGAGAGAATTGATGATATGAAAGAGAGAAAAAATAAAGACAGGCGGCGACCACCCAAACGGTTGTTTTACATCAATTCAATTGCGCTGAATGGAAGTGCAATAGGTTGCCGGAGCAGAGGTCATATGGATCGGAATACAGTTTCATGATACATGTACGCAGTGTACACTGTACAGCCGTCTCATAGAACCTCCTCTCCCATGAATAAATAATCAGCACAACTGAATATTGACCAAAGTTGACTCAGTCGAGCTATAGTTCACATCTTGAACATCGCGGCCAAAATTTGACATAAAAACCATCCTTTTATAAATCAATCCTCTTAAAATATTGCATTTCAATTCAAACGGGGAAATACATAAATTGTGCGAGATTTATGTCCATTGAATGGAGTATAAATTGAATAGTGTTATTATTTGGGGATCGCATTAAAACTAATTAGCAACGATCTGCTTATTTAATGCAACATGGTGTCCGCGATTGTATTTACATTTTGTGAAAATATAGCGTTCGAAAGCAGCGTGAATTAATAAATATTTCGAGCAGTTGATTAATTAACTATGTTTAAATTTAGATAGTTTCAAGCACTAAAAAGTACAATGCAAATAGCCAAAGATATTTACATACAACAATCAATCGATCAATTCCATGAATATTTTGGTTGTGAATGAATTGGCCCATGAATTTTAATTACAGGTTTAAGCATATATTGTTACATAATACAAATGGGTTCTTTGGATCTAACTTCTTCTGGGTATTGATACAGTTGAAAATTGGATTTCTATGGAAATTTAAATTTAAATGTCTATAATATGTTGTGGTTAGCCAAATCGATTATTTGCACCACTATCTATTTGCCTTCATTAAGTGGCCTTTGTGCATTCTCTTTGTTCTATACTACAATTCCACATTTTTTTCAATACATTTATTTGGTATTTTATGATTTTATGGAACAACTTAACGAAACATAATAAATGATCTATAGAATTCTAGCATAATATTTACACGTTGACGAACTGAAGCAATTAGCAATTCATTTATTTATGATTGCGGAAATGTTTGCTTTTTGAAATGAAAAATATTATTGACATATTTACTTAAACACATTAATTTTATTGCATGAGCCAAAAATGGAAATGTTTTCTTTTTTCATGATTTCCAAATTCAGCCAGCGCAAATTTTGGTTCTGATCGATTACAATACGATTTGATGAATTTTATGTTTTGTAATCTGTATTTTTATTTATTCTGGCCAACTCTATTAATATGAATTGTTATATAAATCTCAAATGTGCTAGTAAAAAGTTCTTTTAAATTATAACAAGACATCATTAGATATAACAAGAAGAGATGAGCTTATAATTTCTCGCCCGACCAACTTTTCGAAAAATTAATACTTGAATGATATTTGAAATACTTGACGAAGTTGAAAATGCTTGCAGTTGAGTGTTCCAGCTTAGTTTCAAGCATTACTTGTGTTCAATTGAAAGTGAATGAATTGTCGGCCAGATTAAACAACACCAAAATCCAGAATATCATTTGCTATTAAATTTACTGTCAAGGATTTAAATTAACCAGACGTTATGCATGAACGAGCGCAAATCCATTGAAATAACGTCCGTTTCGGCCATTCCACGAAACAACAAACTCTTAAAAACTTTTAATTGAATCCATCTATTCAACTACATCTCTCCCCCCCAAACATCTCAAAGATATGTTTGTCTAATTGCTTTTAACTTGTTATCTCATTTCGTCTGTTTGTATATTTCCACCGTTTGTGGGCAATGAGCATTTTCATGCAGAGATTTTGATTTAAAATCAATTATCAAGTGAGAAAAAGGTTTGGGTGTTCGACACTTACACTACCTGCATCCATTCGACATAAAATATAATTTGTGATGTGAGCGAGTTAATTGATTTGGACCAGAATTAGAGCGTTTTTTTTTTGTATACCGTGAAATCGTTTCATTTTAAATTGTAAATTTATACTACGAACCAATAAATTAAAAAAAGTGGAAAACAGAAATGCAATCGATTCTGTTGCGTAAATGTAACCGATCCAATTAATTACAATAAAAATGAGAAAATTAAGCAAATCAAACATGCGTTTGAATTCAAATGGGCTCAACGAATGCGATGAGATAAAATATGGATTTCACCAAAATGAATAAATCAATCGGAAAACAATGTGCGGTCAAGCGTATTCTTCAGTGTTTACAACATTTTATGGATTTTGTGTGTGTGTGTGTGTTGTTTTTGGATAGATGGAATAATGAACAGAACATTTAATATCCAAGTTACACACAAGGAATGTGACAGAGTGAGAAAAAACAACCGTCTAACCAATAAAAATGTTTGATGATACAATAACAAAATCGCATCTCCACTCCAGTGCTCATGTAAATCATTATAAAATTTATCGAAAATTCAAATATGAAAATTAATGTTTGAATCACATTCGAATTTCGAATGTTCGTCTATGGCATTTGTGAAAACACTCGTTGAGTGTGTTTGTGTGTGTTTGTAATTTTATGAAATTAAACGATCTATTCATTAATTAAATGGTCGAAATGAGAACATGCATTCAGGAACACATGTAATTTAGTATTTATTGGTCGATATTCTCGAAACATTAGGTACGTTTGAATGCGTTAAATTGTGGCATTTTGTATGTTAGACACCTAAAAAATGAATTCGATTTTCGAGCGGTGCGACCGCTATGTGTAACCATGGGCGACGCATTTTATTCAGATGCACCAAAAACTCCATACGGATGATCTTGACTTTATATTCCGAAAAAACACCACATTTCCATGCATCTGGTCTGTTGTAAAACAATAAATTATACAAAAATGTAATAATAAAACCATTGAAACAATATAAATTCGTATGGCGTACGAACTGAAATTCTCCGTGTGCTCGAATGAACAGACACAGAGAGAGAAAGAGAGATAGAGAGAGAGTTTGAGAGTGAGATGGATTGTATGTGTGTTTGCATTGAGGGGAGGAGATAGAATAACAATCGGCACTGTGTTTTGTGGCTCTCAGCGCTGTGTTGGAAATAGTTTTCGACTGGTTTTCCCGTTGCCATAATTCATGTAGCCAAACAAAAAATGTCCCTTATGCATTTAAAACCAAATAATTTATGTGATTTTCTCTTCAATTCTTTTTTCAGGTGATGCAAAATAGGAAGCAGATATAATTCATCGAAAATGGCTTAAACAACAGCCAACAGAGAAAGAAAAAAAAAAAAAACGAACGTCGGGAAAAACGGTGAAGGAAATCATTAAAACATTAAAATAAAAACCCGGGCATATGATAGCATCGAGAATCATGCTGGCGCTGAGTCAGTGGTTTTCGGTGTGTTCCAAGTGAACATGAATGCATTAACGAGTTTTTAACATGACGAATAAAAATTTATGAAGTGAGAATCAACATCGTTTGTAAAACAAAGTGAAGCCAGGCGAAAAATTTTCAAGTGAAAATTAATGCAATTTAAAAAAGTTTAACTTTTTAACATTGAGAATTGATAAATAAGTGAAGAAAAACCGAACATTGAAATTCCGTTAATATCAATTATTAAACGGGAAAAATTAATTTGTTTTCGAAATCCGAATTCCGGATCTAAGAGACAATGGCAAATTTCGGTGCCACACACAAAGTGTGGCGACCATCTCGTGTTCATTTAATTGAGCCGAAGCGACAAGAGCATAAGTACTATAAATCGTTGTTAGCTGCACACAAAATGCGAATCGAACGCAGTGATGCGCCGTCACCATGGTGGTGGTGCTGCATTCTGATACTCGTAGTTATATCGCTTGCCAAAACAACAGACGCATTAGATAATATAAATTATAACGATGATTTAACATTCGATGCAACGAAAGAATCCATTTCACTAGTCCTTCCGCATGATACATATCCTGGATTCAATATTCAACGCATTTCATCGTTGTCGAGCCTCTTGAATGCCACTTCCACGACATTACAATCATCGTCGTACACACTCAATAAGAAATACTCCAAGTATTTTACCGTGCTTGACAATGGAATGCTCATGACAACATCGGATTTGACGCCACTTGTCAACCAACCGGTTAATTTGGTTGTGCTGGAGGAGACACCAAATGCAACAATCAAACATCAGTTGCAATTGTTTGTCATGAATCGAAAGGATATGATTCATTTTCCGACGGCAACGCTCGAGGTGAACGGCGAAGTTTTGGAAAATCAACCGGCCGGCACGGTTGTACAAGGTGTACCATTGCTTCAAGCAAATTCATTGGTTGGGCACAAGGCCATCACCTATGCCATTGTTGAAGGCAATGAAGAGCAAGCGTTTACACTGAAAAATAGCCATACGAAAGAAATGAAGCCATTGATGTCGATTCGACATGGTGAAAAAGCGGGCGTTTGGCTTGTTACAAATCGTCCATTGGATCGTGAAACAAAAAATCAATATTCCCTGTTAATCGAGGCCACTGATAACGAAGGTTTGGACAAAGCATTGTCTCGCATTATTATTACCGTCAATGATCTAAACGTAAGTCTATCGCACCTTTCACTCGTTTGCATCTGCATTCGGTCACGTAATTCAATTTGCTCATTATTGCTATTTTCTCTTTTACCTTTTTTTCATCTCAAAACAAAAAATACAAACAGGATAATCGTCCAATTTTCATTCAACCGCACTTTAAATTTGCCATCGCCGGTAATAAAACGGTCAATTTGGAAGGAAATGCGACAATTACATGGAATCGATTCACAAACATTGGACGCATTGAAGCCAAGGATGCGGATGGCGATAAGGTTGCTTACAAATTACTCACGCCGAATAATTTGATTGTGATTGTACCGCAAACCGGCGATTTAATGCTTGTCAGCGAACCAGATCGTGCTGAAATCATGCTAAAAGTTGAAGCTCATGATTTGCGTACGCCCAGTCTAACATCGAAAAAACCAGCCGACATTTTAATCGAATTTGTTGCACCCGATCCAACGTCAGTGGTTGTGCAACATTTGGAACATGATGAATTGTACAACCAGCATTCGCATCGACGTGATAAGCGCCGTGTCACACGTGCGGTTCGTCCAACCAAACGAATTGAATTCACCGAATCGGATGGCGATATTGAAGGCAAAAGCGTTTTTCAATTGGAAAAAGAAACCGATCGTGAAACATTTAAAATACGTGATGAAAATCCATGGGTAACGGTTGAACCGAACGGTGCTGTTCGTGTGAAAAAGAAGTGGGACTATGAAGAGCTCGGTCCAGAAAAAACGATCGACTTTTGGGTTATTATTACAAATTCGGGACAAAACGGTGAGTTCTTTTATATTTATTTTGCTGTACAGTGTTTTTATTTCTGCAACAAATTTCGTAACCATTCCAAAACAAAGGCAATTTTATGCTCTTAAAATACCACCGCCGGCCTAACATCATCTCTTCAACAAATTCAATCAGCTACATTTTTCGATTATAAAACTTAAACTAATCGGACATTGCGCAGCAATGGAGAAAAAAACTTTAATATTTTCATCACGATGAATACGTTTCATTTTTTTTCGTTGAAAGTTTTGTCTCACTCTTTATGGTGGTTTTTGCTTGTTCGAGAGATATTACCGAAAAATGAATGCGAGTGACAAAATCACGAATGGCCACAAGAAACAATGTGATAAAAAAAACATGTTCATCGTTCAACTCTTTTCATAAATTTCATTGATTTTCTTTGCATTCCACTTGCTTTGCCACAAGTTTTCATTATTTTCACTTTGCTGTCATCATCAGAATATCCGTATGAAATGTCTAGCAGGCGATTTTTGTGCCACTTCAGAGGGCCATTGTTGCCTTTCCGTAGTAGTATAATAAATGTGAACAGTATTCTGTGATCAACAAAATGTTCAACAAAATGTTGACAAGTTCCGAGGACATAAGCCATCTAAGCGCTTTCATTCATTTTAGCGACTTAATATTTAGTTGTAAATAAAATGAATGGAGTTCCTTTTGACAAAAGCGGATATTTCGTTGCCTTTGGCCGGTTCTTTTTTGTTCATGTGCGTCGAAATGAAGTTTGTCTTATTGATAGAAAGAAAATCACCATGAAATCGCCTGTATCGAACACAACAACCAAGATACCGTAATATAACAACATTCTCGGCAATAGATTTCTTTTGCCGAAATGACTAAAAAGACATCTACATACACACACAGCACACAACAAGAGGAAAAAGAAGAAGAAGAAAATGAAGGAGAATCAAATTGAAGTCTGAGCATGACAGAATCAACGGCTCGCACATGTCTTGCGCTGTATACAACCATTTTTTTCTGACTTCTCACGTTTCGACGCCACGTCGCAACAATATATATATGTATAATGTATACAATGAGCGTTACATACTTTAACAAGCCAAAAAAATAACCAACACAAACACACAACATCATTTCAACCACTTCCCCAGCACATGGTAAACTATTGAATGCTTTCATTTTCGAATTTTAACCCATCGAAAGATCCATCTACATGCCATTATAGCACAACACCCCGAATGACAGTCATTTCGTGTGAGCAATGATTATTATTATATATTATTCATGTATATTGTACATAAATTCCGCACGCATTGATGCTCAAGCAACAACATGGTTCGCCAAAGTGCGTACGGTTTGTGTTATGTATATACATTCTCCGGATAACAACGGCGGTGACAATGTCGACCGTCAGCAATGGCGATGATGCTTCGAAAACGGGTGTGACGATAGCATGCAAATCAAATTTTGTGAATCAACAAAGTCACACACAAAAAAAAAATGCAAAAAAAAATAAATTGCGATTCAAAGTTGGTTCATAGAAGATTCTAGTCGATTTTCAAATAGCTTTGTTGCTGAATAAAGTTGGTTTTAAAACTACCACTTATTACGTGACGCAGAATGAAAAATATGTTTTCAAAGAATCAAACTCTTTGTTTCGCTCACTTTCAACTTTCAAGACTTAATTCACTTGATGAATTGTTTTCGATGCTAAAATGAACATCAGACATGAGCTGCCGCATGCAGTAAAACTACTTAAAATTACAAACGCATTCACTTTCAGCTTGTCTGAAATTCACTATGCATTCCCTTTGGGCAATAGTTGCACGACGGCCAAAGATTCTATATGCAATTTTATATCAATTTTATTTGCACAATGAAGTGGTTTTTCTTTTCTGTATAGTTTATAACATAATAGACAATTTAGCAGCTACTGGATCGGTAATTGCATCCTAGTTCACACGGGCAACTACAAAGAAAATACGCTCAAAGCAATAATTTAACAAGTGATACAATGTACAGATACGACACGCATTGACGGCACGAAAAAATTGCACACGTAATTTTCACAGTAATAATCCACAGTATTGTGGATGTTAATTGAGTTAAAAAGTGGCTGAAAAAAAGTTTAATGGATCGAGATAAGATTAAATATCGAAACCCATCGAATTTTATATGTGCAAGCATTAATTTTTATATGATTATCGATGTAACTGAGGTTATAATAAAATTGCAGTGGTCAGAAATGTTGTATGAATTGTGGTGCGAACACAGCCGGAAAAATAGGCGCTGGCCGTAAAAATTGCAGTTGCTTGAACACATTTTTGCGCGTATTGGCGTAGAATAGTTATCTTGTCATCATTATCAATGGTCAATGTACAAACAAGATAAATGGGTAAAAATGTGCAACACACCACAAAAATGCAACAACACCATGAAAAAAAAACCTCCAGTCTGGTCTTGGTGGCCAACTTTCATCGCTGGTCGCTGGGATAATGAATGCAATTTTGGAATGCCCAACAATGTAAATGGTGTTTGTATTTTTTCTTTCTCTCTCTCTCTCTCGTATTTCCCGTGAATGTGGTGAAATTTATCCGCATTCAGTCGTTCGCAAACGGATACAACACCGCACATACACATGCACATGAATGTGTGTGCAATGCACACAAAAATGGCCAAAACAAATATAGAATTTTTCCGTCTGGTTTTTCGACTGCATTGTCTGCAAATGTGCAATCTCTATGGGTATTCGTTCATTTCATTGGCCCCACCAATGCTGTTCACTTGAGCTGTCACCGTACAACCATAATTCTAACGATATGTTTTTTTCTCGCCTTGTTGTTTTCATGTTCATGGTTAAAGTCAAATACCAAAGAGCTCATCTTTTCCACTACGGATAACCGATGAGAAAGTTTGGGCCAACTTTTTTTGCGCATGTAATTTTAAAAATATGGCATGGCATTTTCTTTTTATAATGATTAATTTCTGCGAAACATCAAAACCATTTTTAAATTTATCGACAACTTTTTGTTGTAATTTCAGAAATGTGTTAAAATTAATAGCGACAACCGTATTTTCGATCTCATTGTCAATGTAAAAAAAAAACTGGGAAAATCGATGGTTTTCGTTGTTTGCCAGATTATTTTTTTTCAAATCGTCATACAGTCTATAAAGTTTAGACGATAAACTCATTAGACGAATTCTCGATTCTATTGCGATATGCGCACATGACGGTTTGATGGCAATTCGATTCGAGCACTTGACAGCACAAGTGGAATGAGACGAATGTAATTATATGAAGTGAGTCAATTAGTCGATTGAAAATGAACAAAACACCAGCCCAACGAATAACACTGCATGAAGAACGAATTTGTAACAGCTATTACATTAGAGCTAATAAATGCAAATGATTTAAGTGCTAATTCAACGAAAAGAGACGAGGCACATGAGCTGTCTAAATGAAATGTGCAAGTCACCAGAGTGTCGGCAATAGTCTGTGATATTATATTATTATAGTGGTGCTCATAATATGAGCCTCATATCAACTCATCCTCTGTATACAACGCAAACGATTCTTTATCTGATTCATGGTTTCATTTTCTCAAGAAATTAATAAAACTCAAATTGTACACCAGTCAGCCATTAAATGATGACCAAGCAATGATGATACCGCCGCACAAACGGGCTGAGTAAGTGCAATGCACATATGCCTGCCATTCCATTTTGACGTTGGTTTGCATTCTGTTAACGAATTTAGAATTTACACTTTCACACTTTCACACATGATATCCAATTAAGTCTAGTTTGAGCTGCAATTATACCAGCAATTCCGTTTATTCTCAGCCAAACCGTTGTGTGGTGGCTTAATTCACACGAGTTATTGACCTTCGTTCATTTTCCATTTGGAATTTCCGTTTCATCAAACTATTTGTTGTTGTTGTTGTTTGATCAAAGTGTCAAATACAACGTGATTGCCACATATTTCAAACAATGTTCACAATTTCCAATCAGTTTAGTTTGTTAAAAACTTTTCAAAATTCACAACTAGATTTACAGCCACTTTTGTTCACCGAATTTCAAGTTAATCTAGTTTCCACCGAAATCAAAGTAGTCAGCATATTTCTCTTCTATTTCTCGTTGTACCATCTATATACATGGAATTGCACCCGAGATTTAACTTTGCTGAAAAATGAAATGCTATTGGATGAGCGCAAAAGATTCGTCCAATTCGATTTGGTTGTATTTTTAATTAAATTGTTTTTGTTATCTGTTTGGCATAAAGTTTTTTTCCTCACGATTCAAAACAACAACAACAAAAAACGACGAAAGAACAAAATTGACCAGATAGAATATTTGAAACGAGTTGCACTTCATAATGGAAACTTTCAACATTTGCTAATGAAAACGCTTTAAAATGAGCGCGCTTGGAACAGCAGTTGAAAGCAAACGAAGCAATCTGACATGACAGACACGTATTGCATTTCATCTGTGCGCTGCGCTATTTCAAATTACGAGTTTGGACTTTCTCACGATTTGATTACCATCTCTAGTGTACTTGGGCGAGTGAATGTGGCGCAAAAAAAATAAAAACAGCACAAAAAGAAAAATTACAACAGCAACAACAAAAAACACGCCAACAACATGATAATAATGTTACAAATATTTTATGTTATGAAGTTGCATTTTGATCCGTTCACGATTCCAGTCAGTGTGTCATCATTTCATGCGGTTTTTTGTTACAATACTTTTAGCATTTGAGAGAAAATGTGTACATTGTTTCATCAATTTTGTTTTCCATACACTTTACAAATTTCAATGTATGCAACTTTTTGATGAGCTCATCGTTTTTCGTGTACTTCGAGCAGAGTAAATGAATCTATCAGACAGTGCTCAATATGATATGAAATTTATTTCTGATTTCATTTACCGCTGTGAAAACATATTAAAAATGAAATTGTTGGGTGACTTCGAATTGAATTTATCATTTTTTTATGGATTTTTGCGTGCGCTTGGAAAATGAATCGAATAAGAGTGCGGTTAAAGGATCGGTCATTGGTTTTTCGATGGAAGTGAAACTCATCAATCGATTCCATTTTAGATTTATGAACATATCGCGTGATCCTCATTTAATTGACTCCTATATTTCTTTAGTAAAAACAGACACACCGACTCACATAATAAATGCGAGAATGAAACTTAAATGCCACTAGTCGCAAATGCGAATGCGAATGCACAAACATTCATTCGATACATAATGCGATTTCACAGCAAGTTACTCGAAACTAAAAGCGGAAATCTTCTGCATAACTAATTATCTTTTGTTTTCTTAATGCTATATCCAAAAGCAAAAATCCATACCATTCCATTTATGAATGTGTTTTGTCGGCGACAGTAACCGTTTATTTATGACCATTCATTCTTCGAAACACACCCCAAAAAAAAGAGCAAATACCAAAGACGGGAGCTTGATTTCATTGAACTTTTCAGTCAGACACAAAATCAACTGTCTTATTTACTAATTTGGTGCTAATCTAGAAATTGTGTCGGAATCAATATCAATACCACACCAAAATAACTTTACTTTGAATAATATTACAATAAATTCGACATGGCAACATGAAAACTAGCGCACAAATGCCATATGAAAACTGAAACTTCATTAAGGAAATTCACGCAATTCTAGATTTCAAAAAGGATTTACAGTTCATAAAATATGATGAAAAGGCTGTATTAATAGATTCTAAACGAAATTAACTGGAGCAATGATTATAATCAAGGTGCGCCTATAAATCCATAAAAAACGAATTATGCACGAATGCACGTTACATCGCAGCCCCAGAAGCAAACCCACAAACACTAATAAAATATCGAAAAATGGCTAAAAATGATTCAATGCAGACGTTACATCAGAAAACTTATTTTATTAGATTTGTGTCATAACAAATTAGATATTCTCAAGTTGATTGCAGTCCTATGACTTTTGCGTTGACTTTTCTCGATCGCATTTAGAGAAATGTAGAGGATGGAATATAAATTTCAACTAAAAAAGAATTTTTTGGTAAAAAAAAGAAGTGAAATGAAACGTAAGAAATATTCAAGTTCTTATTTCTGTTAACAATTCTTCAGAGAACTTTCGAAATAGATTATGTTGAAATGCGAAGAATGAAACACTCTTGCACAAGATTCGTTGCTGATGAGATTTTGATACGTGCACATAATGTGAAGTTCCTCAAGGAAATGAAAGTTTTGAGGAGTGTACAGTTATCAAAAACCATATTTACATAATGCAGTACGGAATTCGTAAGTTTCAGACTGGCATTTTTTCTTTTTCTTTTTCGTTCTGTTACTTTTTTTTATTTCAATATGATTTTCTGCAACGAAAATCATCTGGAATGAGCACAGCAAGTGCGGGACACTGTTAATTCATTCTATTCAATGCCATAGAAAATGGGATACAATTTGAGTCTAGATTTGTATATCCTTTTGAATAATAAATGGGCGGACGTTTTCACGGTGCGAACAAAAAATAAAAACAGATGTTGTAAATGATACAAAATGCCTTTTTAATGCAGACAAACAGCGAATGGCAAACGCTGGTGCTAATTCTTTTACATTGAAAATAATACTCAACCTATTTGTATACAAATGCGACATAGATGGACTTGGTACAAAAAATGTTGCCATCAGTTGCCGACATCACTTTGTGTCTATATTTGGTGATTTTTTTTCGCGCGCAACATTTTTCTATAGAAGACATTTTTAACAAAAATAGTGTAGAGAGAAACGATGAAAAAAATGCAAAAAAATGTGATTCCAAGAAAAATGAAAATGGAAACGATGTTTACGAAGCCATGTGTCAAAAAAGATATCCTTGAGTCAGATGACTGGCTCCTTAGCAACCAAATGTCTTTTAACTATTTCAACATTTATTTGACCTGCAAATCCCATCCATTTTCAATGGACCAACAAAAAAAGCAAACAGTTCCAATCGCTTACTGTTTCTGAAACAGCGTTTCATGATGATTTCATTTCACTTGAAATGAACCGGGGAAATTGGCCAAGCGGCAATTGAAGATACAAAATGTAAAACGACTGCATGTTGGTCTCCTACAAAGTAAATTTACATTGAAAGTTTTTGCCATTATTTACATTTTTCCGTACAGTTTGGGTCGGTCTGAATTGCATTTGCATGTTGCAATGATAAATAGAAATTAAAATTAAACTCATCACCAAAGCTGTATTTGCAAGCTACGGGATATTTAAGCGGCAAATTACAGACAGAGAGTATGCTGCATACAATTTGAATCATCTTTAGTAAAGATTCTTTACCGATGAATGCACAAAATCTCAAACATGTGTTTCAAATTTTGCGCATTATTTGAAGTGAACGCACAGCACAGTGCTCATGAGTAATACAAAAAAAACGACTGACCTTTGTATTGAACTTACCATGGTCGAACATTTTCATCGTTTAACATTTGTGCGCATATTTATTTACAGAATTCCAGTAAACTGAAAAAAAAGAACTCAAAAGGGAATCCCTTTTTACTACTTTATTTGCCTCTAAATATTATCATTAAATTCAAAATTATTTCTAGTTTTGTTTCATTCTAAACTGTATATAATAATTCTCATTAAAAGTGCATTCTTGGTATGTTTTCTCAGCGTTATAACGCTGGTTATCCAAAATCACTGTATACCGGTGTAGATTCATTTGGTTTTGAATGAACTGTACAAAGTTGTTAAGCAAAAACAACATACCGATTAAATGCATCGTTGAATCCACCGCATGAAGAAGAACGAGTGATTTAAATTAACCAATAAAATGCATCGATGCATGCAAAACGAGTGACTGCATAAGCGTACAAACTGCACAATCATAACACGATGATTACGAAGATACACTGGAACATAAAGACGAGCCACAGCAATGTAACATTTTCTTTTTTTTTAGACACGATCGATCGCCGACTGCACAAGACATTCAATAAAAACTAAAGATATAATAATTTTAATTAAATTGCGATAGTAATTAAAGAAGCACCAACTCACAAAGCAAAACTTTAAAAAAAACGACGCTTCGCGTTTGGATTCGATCGAAGCGCAAGTGGCAAAAAGATAAATGGCTGGAAAACTCGTGTGTGCAATCATCGAGAACGATTTAGCATAAACGACTACGATTACCGTGCGTGTTTAATGGCATTTTGAATACAAAATGCACAAAAAGTCACAGTTGAAGTTAAACACATAATTTTGAATGCAGCAGCGCCTCCGGTTTTGCATATGAAATTTCGACATTTTTTGTCTCACTCTCTCTATCTCTATTTTTTTGTAAATCACTTCTCATCATTTTGGATAAAATGGATGAAAATTGTGGAGAATGTTGACTAAACGATCGCTTTAGGTGGAGAATTGAAACCGAACAAAAAACTGGCTCATCTTGATTGAGATTGCAATATTTGATAACTGCAAGACGTCGCTTGCATTGATTATTTTGGCATATATTACGGATTTCGATGTTGGATAATGTTGATCCGAGCATGAATACGAGCCATAGAAATGCATTCGATGTTTTCAGCATCGAATGCATTTAATCGGAAATGGGTTCATTTCCATTCATCAAAAATGTTCCGTTTACTTTGTGCTCTATCTTGAATCCAGATCAATTTCAAATGCAGTGCTGCTCTGTGATTATATAAAATATTTACAATATGCAATTGAGAGCCAAATGTCCTGGTTCCGTCATAATTTTAATTGAATTCGTTTGCTACAAAATCTAATTTCAGAATGTCACTGAAACAAACAACAAGAAATTGACTCTATTGTTTCGTTTATTTGGTAACAGTAACAATCCAAGGAAGATTTCCATTGCGCAATTTACAGTCTTTTCTGAATATAACGATGTCAACTATTCGACAACCGAATATCTAACTTAAAATAAGCGATTACACAAAAAACTGCAAAATTGTCCCTGAATACACTTTCAAGACTTTGGCATCCTCTAGCGAACCAAACTCGAGCCAAACTTAATTCATCTCAATGTTATGCATCTTCAGCAAAATGTTCATCTAAGTACATTTTCTCATCGAAATTAATTTTTAAATTGAGATTGTCTCAGTGATTGAGTTTCAGACGAAATATTGAGAGTGGAAATATGAACTAGTAGCACAAGATAAGCAACTAATCAGTGTTAAAATGGCACAGAGTTTCTAGCTGAGTCACAAGAGAAAGACAAATTTGTGTTAATTTTTTAACGCAAATGAAATTATCATTCAATATCGAATCTGACTTCATGATTGCTTATAACAGCTCATATTATCCATTTCAAACGAGAAAATGACGTTATCATTTCAAAATAACAAATTTTCTTATTGAACAGCAAATAAACCAAATTTATGTCATTTCTCAGCGGTACTGTGAACGGAAATATTAGTCTCTTGTGTGTCTAACGCAAATTATGATGATGTTTTGCTGAAAACGACACATGACAACGGAAAGAAAAAAAAAACAGAATACAACTCAGCACGAGATGATAAGTGCTGCGAAGCTATGATCCATTTATACAAACTTGACAGCCACTCCATTGTCATCATTTCCACTACAAATATCATTTTTATTTCCCATTTTTTTCCCACTCTCTCTCTCTCTCTCTCTCTCTCTCTCTCTTTTCGCTAACATTATCAACATACCATAGCATTGTGTGATTGGAATGTGTGTATCCAATTTCGGAATATTAATAGAAAAATTCCCTCGGAAATAAATTTCAAAAAATATGGTTCTGCATGGAATATTCACGAAAGTGTAATACATATATAACACACACAAAAATGCGCAAATGTATTGCATTTTTACTATAAATTTGTGAAAAATGATGACAACTACGTCATACTGCTTTTGAATAGATTAACTGATGTGAAATTTAATAACTCATGTTTAATAAAAATTCATGATTTTTTTTCCGCTTCAGAAATTGATTGCCACGAGTTGAAGAGGAAAAATGCATTGCACAGTAAACATTTTCAATGGAATCAATAACTTGCTAACGTAAACAATTCGTTTGTGTGCTGAGTTAATGTAGTTGCCCATCAAATTTGTGGAAATTTAATCAAAACTATCAATAACATAAATTCATTATCATCATCAATTTCTATGTACTATGTAATTGATTTAAATCGATCCGAAGTTTCATGATTCTCTCTACAAACACATGATGTGAAATCTTTTCGGTGAAAATCAGAAGCGAGCAAATTAACTAGTTTCGTGTTGATAGAAATTGAGCAAAAATCGATAGCCCTGATATATCCTTCATTGTACTTACACTGTGACATGAAATGTAATATCCTCTTTGGCAATTCATTCAACTGAACTTTGTTGAAACTCAAACACACACACTTATAAATTGATAACAAAGAAAATTGAAGGCAGATGGAAAACGCTGTGCTCTCTTGATTTGATTGCAACAAAAAATACGGAGAGAGAACGAGAACAGCTTGAAACTTATATAATTTCTTTAATTCGTATTTCATTAGATTTAGTTTTTAATTACTTTTTCAATGGCTCACTTTGTTCAAAATAAGCTGTATTCTCATACATTGTTTGCGTCTGTTACCAAGATTGGATTAACGAAGTTCAAAATATCCGTTGAAAGTTGGCTAGTTGAGACGGAGTTTTTGTCCCATTTTGATTTTGGGTAATCTCTCATACTTACATGCGATTTAGATTTGCTTGTCGTCACTTGAAACAGCCACTCATACGTGTGAACATGTTGTGTAAAATTAATACAAGTCAATGGCAATGTGCTGTATCAAACTTGTGCTGCACTTTAACGAACCTGCAATAATCATCTTTATTATTTGATACAATGTTAAATAATGATTCGTGTGCATTCAAGTCAATTTGAAAATTGCGCAACGGTGCACTGCACATCACATCACAGCACAGCACACATACACAGCAGTGTGTGCAATCAGCGGCTGGAGTCAAGCGCCCAATTCGTGGGAGTTCCGTGAACAAATGAAACTAACAAATTGCACTGCCATGAATCATGCGTAAATAAATTAATGATTTATGAGGCGTTTACACGTGCGTTGCGCACAAAAGCATCAAGCCAAATAGCGTTCGGGCTGTATGTGATCAAGTGTGAGAGGTCAATGCAATTACACTTTCATCTTTTGAGTCGGCACCTTTTATAGTCAAATATATGTCAATTCGCAGTTGAATCCATTACAAATTTGCCTCATTCATGCTTTTGCATTGCAATCTTAAGCCTCTCTTGGTTTTGATTTTTTTATGCTTTGTTGCCTTAACAAAACAGTTGAAATGCACTTGAAACGCTCAAATTCAATGATTTTGCAGAAAAGGTCAACAGGAAAAAAAAGACCGAACAAAATGCCAAACCACTCATGACGAATGCAAACAAAATCATTGGTTTATGGAAATGCAATCATTGGAATTCACTAGCTTTGAACCACTGATTTAAGTGAGTTCATCAAGACTTTCAATGAATTTCCATCAAAGAGAAATCATTCAACTGATTTCTAATGTGTAAACCGTACAGCCCATCACAATATTCTGATGTGCAGGTGACAGAATCAACATTCTTTATTTGAACGAATTGAATCAATAAATGATTAAAGACCGCTGGATTAACTCACATCCATTTTAATAGTCAATCTAAATCATTAACGGTACATTAATTTCGGTGCAATTTTTCGTGTGCTTCGTTCTTTTGTTTTTCTTACTTCATATCCAGACGACCATTCTCTTTCCTGGCGGCCAGGAGTCCTGGGTATACGTTATTTCAAACGTACTGTAAAACAAACACCAATTTTATTTTGAAATATTCTATTGGGGCACATTCTATGCAGCTTATTTGATAAACGATATTTCGACGTTGAATGGGTTGTGATTCGGTGATATACGATTGAATCAATTGAAGGTGTATTTTCATGGGTTTTTTCCCCATGCGATGGAAAATATTACCTTTGATTCGATTGGATTTTGTCATGAAACAAAGTTGTGACATCGTATTTGGAGCAACGACTCGTTTCAACGTTTCCATTTCAAATAAATCTCTATCTCTGTACAAATCGAAATTGGAATTCTCCACATTTATCGTTTGTCTCAAAATTGTAATCTGATCTAAGGATTATTGGACCTAAGTACGAAAAAACTGCCTACGATCTCATTACTCGGCTGTCCAGTCGGCAAATTGAAGATGTAATGAAACGCCCGGAACAGATTGCTTCGAAAGCAAATCTCTTTTTGTGGAAATGCATTGGGGAGTGATATTTTCCAAACATCTCGTGCATGTATCGAAAGCCAAGAATGCGGAAAATTGAAATTCACTTTTGCTTTAACCTATTCGTTGGCAACGTTTGTACAATACAACGCTTTGCTATTCATTTTTCTTCGGCCGAATTTTTCGTGAAAATGCACTTTACGAACCCATCAAATTCAGATCCATTTATTCACGTAATCGTGATCGAATGCAAAATTTATGCAAAGAAATTTTGTTTTTTTTTTCTTAAACTGGAAAAGAAAATATGCTTTTTAAAGTGCACTATAACCTTTAAGCTCTGTTTACTCGTTTTCGCATTTAGTGAACAAAAATAAAGTTGAACGTCTGAAGTGATTTCGTATTCAAAGAAGTGCACATTGCAATTTAGCGCATGAAATTCTAATTATCTGCTGTTGGTTTCATGTTTGATGAGATGAAAATTGTGTTATCGATCGAAAGTCTCTTCAAGCATTTATCTCGTTTATCAACCATTTTCAAAATTCCACATGGTTGTGTGTGTAATGGCTGTGAGTATATTGGAGAATGTTTTTCGTGGTGCTATTTTCGACTTACATTCTATTCAACTGGAAAATTCAAACGTGAAAATGAAAACCAAAAAAAAAGAAAGCGAAACGGAAACGAAAATTTGGCGAATGGAAATGATGCTTGATACTTGAGCCAGAGAATTGTTATGCAGTTGTGAATGTCTGTGCTTGCAATATAAATGAAACGAATTTCACCTAAATACTCTGATCCGACAACAGATAGCACATGTCAGAGATATCAGATACGAGGAAGCATCGTGTTTATGTTCACACGATACGTGAAAGTGTTTTTATTAGCTTCCAGAGAGACAGAGGGAAGCGTTAACAATGTATTAAGTTATTCTGAGCGCACCGTTTCGCACAAAATTTATTGAATCAATTCAGGCGGTTGGCGAACCTTTTTCTGAGCTGTTGTTTAATACATGTATCCATTGAAAAAGGGCATCCAATTTCCTAATTGGATTCGAAACCTTTTCTGATACCTGTGAGAATTGTGCCGAAAAGGAAAAAGAAGATGTACAAGGTTAAACATTTTTCCGCTTTTTGCTAACATCAAAATCTTGTCTTGTAGACAATTATGTTACGATTTTTTTGTTCGTTCTTTTTCAATGAAAAACACTTTAGCATTTCAGCTAAAGGCTCAACAAACGGCTCGTTTTTTTTCTATTTATGAATATCATATGAAGCTTCACAAAATGTCAACATTCAAACAACAAATATGCACAGTGCACACACACACACACACATCTCGTCTTCCGGTAACAAAAGCCATTTCTAGAGCTATCTTAAGCTCCATCTCTTTAGTTTCATAACTGCAACAATAACATCAATGTGTTTATTCAGTTCTTCGTTTGTCGTCTTCATGTGTTTATGTGTATGCGCGCGTTTGTCTGTTTGAACATCACATAAAGTTCTTTGTTAATTTTGTGCGCCATAAGTTTCAACATGATTGCGATAAGGATGAGTGTTTCGGAGCCAAGCTCTTAAGTAAATAAATCCGTTTTTTTTTTGCTTCTTCGTCGTCTTGCAGTACAAACATGCATATTTCTGCATGATAAATGGCGCGCAATGTGTAAAATTTGTTGTTGTTCTTCAATTATTTTTGCTGTTGCCTTTGCTTGCAATGTTTCAATTGTTTGAAAAACAAGTGAAGGGACGTGGCGCAAACTTTTAACCCTCGGCTTTTACCGATTGAAGACATAATCGGGATGGTGTTCATGTTAAGACATTCACTATGCGTTGGCATGTTTCCATTAGCAACGGCAAACATTGGATTATTTTTGCTCTTGAATTTCGCTGCGTTTGACAATTTTCCCTTCGATACCGTCGTTTCAATTTATTCGCCTCGTAGTCTGTGCTTTTCTTCTCTCCTTCCTCTCTCTCATTCTTCTTTTTCATCTTCTTCTTCCTCGGCATTTATTTCATAAAAGCGCCTATCGCCTTCCGTGCTATGCACATTCAACTGGCAAATACAAGATTCCATTTTATCGTTTATCTGTCTGTCTGCCTCTATGAACTTTGCGGAAGTACAATAGATTTTTATTAAATGTATTGTCGCCCATTGCAACGATACAAATACAGATTTTTCTACGTCTTCCGATGTTCAGATGAACATTGTGCGAATGTTGAAGGCAAGAAATAATAGGCGATTCATCGAGTCAAAAGGGATCTCTTTAGGTAGAAAAGAAAAAAAGAAACCAAAATACAATAAAATTGGAACTTTTTCAATATAATAAGTTGCTCGTATGCTGTGTATTGTCTATGTTTCTAGCATATATGTTCACGAAGCACCGGCGTCTTTTGTCGGAAGTGCATCTCATTTTTCCCATATTCACCGTTTCCTTGGTAATAAAGACTTTCGTTTGGTTTCATAACTAGACAGCATTTGTCGTGCAAATGCAAAAAATTTCCTTGTATTCACAACAACAAGAACTCGAATATGAATTGGATGTTTTTCCATTGAACTGAATGAAACATGAACAACAACAAAAAAAAAACGCTCTGACGAGAAAAAGTTTGAATCACAAATGAGTACGCGCCAGTGAATATTTATGAGCGATTTATATGTCTCACTCTCACTCTTTATATGCACCGGGGTTTTTCGTTTCGCTGCTATTCACATTTCACATTCAAAGTGGCGACCGTGCGTTTTATAAGCAACAAAATGATGACGAAAAGCGGAACATCATTTGACAAACAGAATCGCTTGGCATTTCCTCACTTGACTTGACGCAACGCAAAACGCAAGTTTCTTACATTTTCAACATATTTATTTCATGTTGATATGTGAATTTTGCTTTTGGCAGCCAAAAAATTGATTTTTAGAATTCAAGCCTTAAACTCTTTGATCACAGCAACATTTTTTGCATTGCAAAACGAAATTATCAACGACGACAGAGGAAAGAGAGAAAAAAAGGAAGAGACTTAAATGTGTTTAATTTAAAAAAAAAAAAAACCTTTTATACAATTTATATAATAATTATTTGTGCTGCTTCTTTACATTTCCAACATTAACAAGAACATTTGATTTCATGGTATAAGTTCGAATTCATTTTCAGTAACATTGCTTAAATAAATTCAACTAAAAAATCAGATTCTCTTTTCGAAACTGAAAAACTAATTAAAACAATCAAAAGATCAAAAAGTATGTGCCGTTGATAGGGCAACGCTTTTAGCAATGCCATTCGTTTGGAAGTTTCACCTTGCAAAAAAGAATCATTTGATTTTTCTAGTCCAACTTGGATTATCTGGTTTTCAACGTGTCAGTTAATGGTATTTAGACTCTTTCGAGGACTATGCGATACGATTTGTTTTGATTATGTATAACACCCTCTGTTCTCTGCTATGCGCAGCGGCATCCATACTATCATCGCTTGGTTTTCACAATTTAATTTGTGATTATCAAAATCCGAACCAGCCGAGCATACAGAGTAAACTCACTGTGATTGAGCATGTGATAATTAATGTCGCACTATATTTCAGCACGTTGAAGTTGTTTTGAAATGAATGACATCGCAAAAGTTTAATTTCATGCGAGCACATATCACTTGTCGAGTGTATGTGTCACCTTTCACCGTTTCTCTTTATCTCTCTATCTCTCTCTCGCACACGTTTTCACATGCAAAACTAATTTTGCAGTATGCAGTAATGCAACAATTTTAATTAAATGATTAATTAACGATGAGTGATGGTAGGACGAGTATTCTCTCTGCGCTCATCATAAAGAACGAATTCCAGCTACAATTTGACACATTGTAATCGTACAACGGCTACAAAATGCCAATGTGTAAAAAATTTAGTTCACATATTTGTTGTCACTTTGTACATTTCAGTGTTGTAGAGCTGAAACTGTGATCAGTTTTTAAAGGACTTTGTGTATTCATGTTGTTACAAGTGCTTCGTGACCTGAAAATCATTTACATTTTTAATAGGTTTTAGCAAGTATAATGACAACCGCTCGCTTCTTGCTAAACAAACGTACTTGGATATCTAATGATGTTTATCTGAATTTGTCAAAACGATGTATAACACAAAATATTAGTTGACCAAGAGAATTTTGATTATTTCGGGGCCAAAATCGATTGAAATCAATCGCAATAGCCAAAGCCATTTTCGATGGCATTAAGAAAAAGCGGATTAGAATAGAGCCGGAATGATGCACAATTCGAACGTTGTTTTTGTAACATAATCCGATCATTTTGGCTACCACCAATCGATTAAAGTGTCTTTTTTTACTGGTTATTCTGGTTACAACGTGCAATAGCATGGTTTTGTTGGCACATCGACCACAGTCACATTAAATAAATTCCATCGATTTTAGCCATTTGACTATAAATACGGTTTTAAAATCAGAATTTTAAGTGTTGTCTGTGTGGCAAAATGTTGGCATCTGGCACAAACACAGCTGATTCACACGGCAAAAACAAGAACTGTGGAAAAGTGCCCTGATGTTGGAGATTTATAAAATTGTCCATTTTAAAATTCATAGCATCATGGTGGACTAAGCCATGTGTAACTATGTTTCGCATACAAAATTCGATGTAACCAAAAATACAACTTCACTATAATTTCATTTGCTAAAAAAAGCAAGCATACAACAAGTTGAGATGATATTTATATTTTCTTCATTCAGCCAGTCTCTGAGAAGAAAAAAACCGACTCCAAAATATTAAATTTTAAAGCAAGCTTAGTTTTCCTAAGCTTTAAAAAAAAATAGGAATGTTGAAATCCGAGCTTGAATAACACACCATCAAACAATAGCAATACTATGAATTAAGGATATCCGTTGGATGCCTTCACCATTAGCAATTAAATATAATTTATGGCTATTTTACTAGCACAAATTCGGTGCTCATCTCGATTTTTCACTTGCGTCGCTATGAATTTTCCAAGAGAGTCTCTAGATCCGGGCGGAGCATTTATCCCATGCCATATTATCTAATTACTTATTTAACTAACAGACCGAGTATTATCTGAGCAATCGGTTTTCATGCCATTGTATAGCATTTCGGTTTGGAAGAGTTTTATGCAAAAGCGTTGAAGCAATTTTTCTCACTGAAAACGAAAAACGGAACAGTGGTCTTCATTTGAGCTGTGGATAGCAGCATTGTTGTCCATTTTGTAAGCTTATGCATATTCATGGACATGCATTTGAATTTTGATATATGGTCCGTGAGCGGAAAATGTGTTTCGTTTCACCTACGTGAATACAAATGCATACCAAACTTCATGCTGTAGTCGCATATTTTAAATTCTTTGGTCGAAGAACCAAATATGACTTTTCGGTTTTTAGGGCAAGAAATGGACGGGTGGCTGTGTGTGTTAGGGTTAGCTACGTGCTATATCGTTGTACTGGACATGGACGTGGACACTGATATACGAAAACCATATGAAACAAAAGCCATGAATTGAATAAACAGCAAGAATATGGAATATCAACTGAAATTGCATAAACCTCGGGATTTCTTTCTCATTCTTTTTCTATCTCTCGATGGGATTTATTTATCGAATGTAAATAACGTGAACCAAGCATATACTACTCATATCCATGGTGCTATGAAAAAATACATGCAATTTTATTTTCCGTTTGCAAACAATCATAAATCAGAATTTCTTTTTCTCATTTGAAAAAATTATTTATGAGAATTTCGTTGTCAGTTTTTGCAACAAAACATCGACCAGGTCCGAACATCGTCCAGAAAGCAAACAATAGCAGCTTAAGAATTGCCTTTGTTGAATGGAATTGAAACAAAATATCATGAAAAATCATTTTGGAATATTATTTCATAAGCTAATCAAATTATATATTTGAAATCGTTTTTTTCTTTAAATCGCATACTTCAACACAATGGATTAATGGTTTGACCAATTGTTCCGACAGCTGGTTTAAAATGTAAGTATTTTGTGATATTGTCTATTTTGAAAAATAAAATACTCAATTGTTTGCCAACGATTGCTCTTTACTTAACATTCATTCTAATTGATTTTCATTGCAGATACCGATAATCAACGAGTCATTATTCATGTGAAAGATGTAAACGATGAACCGCCATATTTCATTAATCGGCCGTTGCCAATGCAGGCCGTTGTTCAATTGAATGCACCACCAAATACTCCAGTGTTTACATTGCAAGCTCGTGATCCAGATACCGATCACAATATTCATTATTTCATTGTGCGCGATCGTACCGGCGGACGGTAAGCATCGATTTGTAATTTTTTTTTTATTTGGCTTTTTACTTTGTCATTGTGATGACTCAATTCTTCTGTGGAATTATTTCAGATTTGAAGTTGATGAGCGTTCTGGTGTGGTCCGTACACGTGGTACTGATCTCTTTCAATTGGACATGGAATACGTTTTGTATGTAAAAGCCGAAGATCAAAATGGTAAAGTGGATGATCGTCGATTCCAGAGCACGCCCGAAGAACGTTTATCGATTGTCGGTGGAAAACGTGCACCACAATTTTACATGCCAAGCTATGAAGCTGAAATTCCGGAAAACCAAAAGAAAGACTCCGAGTAAGTAGTTCGCAATTGCATTTGACGAGACACATTTTATTTGAGTTAATTGTATGTGTCACAGTAGATGTGATGTTCAATATTTTTTCTTGCGTCAACATGATGAAATGATTTCATTTTGGTGTTTGTTGTTTCACTTGACATCCGCCAGTGTCAATTATCAATAGGAAAAAAGAACACACATCGAAAAATCGATTCCGATGGAAAATGTAAATAAAAAAAATAGAGTAACAGTAAAGAGCACTTCAATTCCCTTCATACATTCCATTCTCTGCTGACACCGATTTCCCTTTGTTGTAACGAAAAAAAAAAACACTTTTTTGGATTTGCCAAAAAAAGCTGGGAAAATGTTTCATTTACGATTCATCTCAAGCCAATGAAATGAAAATGACAAAACGAAAACGGATGCAAAGCATTCAAATACACAGAAATGGTTGACTTGTTTGCAAAAACATTCACTTTGCTTAGTCCTTTTATGTGTCGGCAACGTTTCTTTTTTTTCCCTTAGTTGTTACAGCACAACATGACGTCCGATTTCTTTCACTTTTTTTCCTCTCCTTCGATAAAGCAATCTATTGATGATGAAACAGAAGTAAAAAAAAACATGAAATGGAGCATAATCAAACCGTTAAAATCCAAGAAAGAAAAAAAACCTGGCAAACATGCAAACGAGTGTCGATGTGAAGAAAAAAAAAATCTTACTTGCGAAAAAAAAGAAGCAGAAAATCAATGTTCTGTCTAGCCGAAGTACATGATTTTTACATGCTTTTCTGTTTAGTATTTCCCCGTTTTCCAATTCATGTTTTGGATTACAGACACACACTTAACAACAAATTGCACGCTACAATAATACTTACTTGAGTTTCGTGACGCATGCTGCATACAGCCCATTACATTGTAGACATTTTAGTGGCAAAAACCTATAAACAAATATATTCTTAAATGGAAAACTGTACTCATGGTTTAGCGCTCCAGCTCTATAAATAACACACAAAACGAAGTGAATACAGTTAAGCAGGCAACAAAAAGTCGTTATTCATTTTCCCAAACATTTGCACGAGGCAACACAATTCACTGGAAAAATCATTTCGAGAAAGAGAAAAAAAAAATAACGAAGTATAAAAGCGAACTTGCTCCAGCTAAGCCAATAAATCTCGTTAGCAGTGTGTATCGGTTCGGTCCGAACACGCATTTACCACAGAAATATCCACACAATACACTCACATCGAATATATCGAAGTTAGTGGGAATTGTTCTTGTTTTTCTGCATGATGCATTTTGATGGTGTGAACTGAAAAGTTTGTAAATTGAAACAATGGAAATTGGCGCGCGCGTTGCGCTAAATATAAACACGAAACATTGTATTGCAAATTGCCAATATTGGTGCAGTATTCTGGTGTTGTTACCACTCGCCCCCGCCCCGTCCTCTTTTTTTAAATCCTCGATTGCCTTTTTTGCGTCCGTTGGGCTGCATTTCAATAGTAAGTTTGCGCGTATTGTGGCTTCAATATTCCTTATCGTCAATTTTCCATTTTAAAACTGAGCAACGGCATTTCGTACTTTGCCATTTGCCATTTTTACGGCTTGTTGTTCTTTTCTTTTGACTTTTTATCGACAACAGCGGCGGCGGCGATGGTTATGTATTACTTTCTATTTGTTCGACGATTGTACGAGCCAGAAATATTGGAAATTTTCCTTGCTTCTGTTGCTTTCCATTTCCGCAAAATAGCTGTTTTCAATTGTTCACTATTAATTGGCCCTTTTTTCCATTGATTTGGCTTTCGTGGGCTATTTTCGCAGCTACTTTTTCGGTTTTCATTTTTCCAGCTTGGTCGATTTTTTTTTTGTTAAATGTGCAAATGTGTGGTTTTATCGGTTTCAACTGAAGTGAGAACACATTGTGTTTGCGTCTGAAATCGATCAACCAGCAGCAGAAACGGCTATTATTTTCTACATTTTCATTCCCTAATTACCTTTTGGGCTCTATTTGTAAACTGTTTCTCATTCCAAGTTCAACTTTTCCGTTGGCTTTTATGTCATTCCATGAGTACGAGAACAAATTGATAAATTTCGGAATCATCAATTCAACAGTTACATTCAGCAGTATTTATAGCGCAAATACCGTATAATCATTGAATCAATTTCAATTTGATGCTTTCATTTGTTCGTTTCAACCTTTCATATCGTTAATTATGTATAATTTGCGTTCAATATATAGCATAAACCAGTTTTATGTACACCACTTTTCAATCATCCATTTCTATTGGCTGTTAATTGACTTTCGGGCAGAATTTCACTTCAAATTTATCTGCAATGTCATTCGAAGCATTCTCTTTAAATTATTTTGATCTACCTCTAAAAAAAACCAAATAAAATTAAAATAATTCATGTTTTTTTTTGTATTGCAGTATAATTTCGGTGAAGGCAAAATCATTCGCTGATCGTGAGATTCGATACACATTGAAGGCACAAGGACAAGGAGCTGGTACATTTAATATTGGACCAACATCGGGAATTGTAAAATTGGCAAAAGAATTGGATTTCGAAGATTTACGTCAGCCACATGTCTACTCATTGGTCGTAACAGCGACTGAAGATTCCGGTGGATTTTCAACATCAGTCGATTTAACAATTAAAGTCACCGATTGCAATGACAATGCACCGAAATTCGAATTGCCCGACTATCAAGCGCACAACGTTGACGAAGACATTCCACTTGGCACAAGCATTCTCAAAGTTAAAGCAATGGACGCTGATTCTGGTGTTAATGCCGACATTGAATATCTCGTTTCGGATGATCATTTTGCTGTGGATTCCAATGGAATTATTGTGAACAATAAACAGTTGGACGCCGATAATAATAATGCATACTATGAATTTTTGGTAACTGCTAAAGACAAAGGTGAACCACCAAAAAGTGGAACCGCAACCGTTCGTGTTTATACAAAGAATAAGAATGATGAAGAGCCAAAATTCTCACAACAAGTGTATACACCGAATGTTGATGAAAATGCTGGGCCAAACACATTGGTCACCACTGTGGTGGCATCTGATAAGGACGGTGACAATGTACGCTTTGGTTTTGTTGGTGGTGGCACAACCAGTCAACAGTTTGTCATTGAAGAAATTACGGGTGTGATTCGATTACATAGCAAAGCAATTGCATTGGACCGCGATAAGTATGAATTGAATGTAACTGCAATGGATGATGGATCATGTTGTGTGAATGGTGATGCAACAATTCACACCTCAACTGCTGTTGTCGTTGTTTTCATCACTGATGTTAATGACAATAAGCCTGTGTTTAAGGATTGCGGCACTTATTATCCGAAAGTTGAAGAAGGCGCACCAAATGGCAGCCCAGTTATCAAAGTACAAGCAACTGATGAAGATAAAGGCGTTAATGGACAGGTTAGTTATACATGACAAATCCATATGATTTCTTCTCGACATATTGATAACCGGTTCAATTGTAGCACATTTTGTTTTGCTTTTTTTTTTGTTTAATTGATTTCAAACTCGAACATTATTTATATTTAAACGTTAATGAACTATCGATCGAACAATTTAATGCACTAGTTTTGAATGTTTGTCAAAAACCAATTTGTTATGCTGAATAATTAATTTGGTTTCACTCAAACCAAATTCACTGCAGCGCAAGCGATGCTGTTCAATGAGGTTTCAACAATCAACATTGTGTGTTGAATGAAATGGTAAAACCACAATGCTGCAAATTCCACATGATCACAAATAAAAATGGAAATGTTCTGGCGAAAATTCAGCTTAATTTGATTGTCCTGCTGAATTTCAATAGTTTATAGTTTGATTATTATAATTTGTAGGTGAATAAAACCATGAACGAAAAGTTCATTTGAAGTTTGATATCCGGGCTAATTTTATGCAAAAAGTTTAATAAATTATCTCGAATGAAATCGCTGGATTCGGATTTGTTTTTGTAGAATAAGCTTCAACAACAACAACAACAAACAGATGTGGCATTTAAAATAAATTATACAAATAGATAATTGTGTGGCGCCGCAAATCGGCCATAAAAATCGTTCGAGTGTGATTTTGGTGTGTCGAGAAACTTATAGAGAAACAGATTCCAAGTTTGCTTTAATCTAAATGAAAAACTTTCAACATCAATAAATTCTCAAATAAATTAATTAAATAAATTATTCCGCATCAATTTTGATGGTAACAATTAAATATTTGATTTGATCCAAAATGGATTGTCGGATGTTGATGGGAACGTATTTGACATCGTCTAAATCATTTCAATACATTGAATTTGACCATTTTATGGCCGAAATATTATTGCATTTTTAATAAAAATCGCTTCATTGGCCACCTTCTCAGCTCTTTTATGGTTAAATGCGGTCATAAAATCCACACGAAAATTTATGAAGAGTTTTTTTTTCTTTTCGTCATATTTGATTACAGCTAATACCTCAATTAAGTCTTTAGCTTTGGCACTCTATAAATATGTTTTACCCTCAAATATTTTGCACAGTTTATCAGAAAACTAAATAAACTCTTCATAGCCATAAATGCTCTCTGGATTTACGAAAATGTGGTATTCGAGTTCAATGTGTCGAAAGTTATGTCTTAAGATTAACACTTCTTCGGATACAGTGATAAAAGTTTTGTTGGAATATTTACAGCAAATGAATAAAGTTTTTCAGGCCACTTCGTAGAAATGCCAAGTTGAATAAAATCATCTCCGTTTGAATGAATGAAATATTTATGAATCTAATTCTGTGTTTTTTTTCTGGTCCGTCGCTTTTTTTCATCACCGGTCCGAAGTGACCAGTTCAAAACAGCAGGAGTCATCATTTAAAAACGATGAAACAGCACAAAATACACATCACGAGATTTAAAAAAAAAAAAAATGTGAACTATGAATGAGAGTTGAAAAACTTGAAGATATGATTTGTGTGAATACAAACGACAAAGAGCAAGAGAAAAATGAACGCAAAAAATACCATTGTAAAACAAATCAATTTGAAATTAAATTAATTAATTACTTCTAAATCGCCATAGTCAAAACGAGCATTTTATTGTGACAAGCTTGTTGCTATTCAATAAAATCGATATTTAGTACCATATCGTTCACACGGTTGCACTCTAGAATGAATATATAGATTCATTCATTGGGATGTCAAAGACGAGTTTATTAGGCAAATATTCAAAAGAAATTATCGAACAAAGCAAATTTCATTTGTCAGCCTAATGGCCTGATTTTAAATAAATAATAGAATCAGCGAATCGAGTGTGAATTTTAAAAGTTTTTTATAAATCAGAAACCCGTTCAAAGCTCAAAATCGATTTGGATTCCAATATGGCACAATGTTTCGATAGAAACAGTGTTGTTGTGTGAGAAATTTTTATCCAACAATTTCCAAAACAATAGCGATATTTGAAAATCCACACACAAATTTGGCTGTCATGATTCATTTAAAAAGCTTAAAATAGTAGAAACCAGACAACTCTCGAGTAACAGTTGTTGTTTTTTATCTCCCCATTTTCTCTCAAATAAATCAATATTGTCACAATTATCCACAGATGCAATAAATCATGTCAGTCTGTGAAAACACATAAAACATGACAATTAACTCGCATTTCATTTCCACAACGTGAAATGATTTTAGCATTTTCAGTGTGATTAATAGCTGTTATCGGCGTGTTTGAATGATTTGCACATGAGATGAGTAAAATAAAAAAAACCATCGAGATTATCGAACATATTTTGTAAATGAATGTTGAACAACAGTAAATTTGTACAACAGTGTCAAAATTTCAACGCTTTGATGAATGATATTTGATTAATTCGCATCGATCTGGCTCACACATCGTGTGTGGCTCATGGTATTGCATTTTTTTTCCCATATCGTTGTTCCATTTAATTTATTGTCACACCTAGCACTCTTGTCTTGTCGCCAGCTAGTGTTTTAGTTCCACTTGAAACAATACATGTTGCTGATGCTTTTGTCACTTCCATAACTCATTCACACCTTTATTTGAACAAAAAAAAAGTTAAATCCTAATCTCACATCGCTGCACAACACACATACAAAGTCACCTAATAAATAAAATCCAAACACAAACTCTAACTCAACGGATTACACGCGTGAAGTGATATTCGTACAAACGAAGTACCATAAATATCAAACGGACAAAAGATTATTCGAACAAAAATGATGCTGCAAAATCTCGGATGTGCAACTACGTTGAACTTTGCTATTCATTACGAATAGAACGAAAAAACAAAAGAAGAACGAGTTGAAACCGTATGCGTAGTCCACATACAATTGTGTACAACAGCGTAAATCTATACATCGATTAGAAAAGAGTATATGTTGCAGTTGAAAAACGTTTTGCATAAAATGTGCTCATGTTCGTGCCGTTACCTAGTTATTTTTAATCTCTATGTATTTAGTGCGGAATCAGATTGGAATGGAACACATTATTAAAATCAAATGTAAACTCATCAGAGTTCCGGAATCAGTCGAGCAGTTTAAAACCTTTAGCTTTAGTTGAATGAAACAAAAAAAGAAGAACGAACAGAACTTTTCCATAAATTCAGAATGTTATCTGCTTAAAATAGTTGAATAAATAGCCATTTCCATTTTGTATGAATACGTTCAACGTTTTAGAATTAGCACATTGGATTTTGCCAACATTTATACTGGCAACAGAATTAGCTGGCCGAGTGCCCAATTTCTGCAGAAACAAAAAATCACAATGGAGATTCATGAACGTCATGTTACAATACTAAACCATTCCAGCTCTAGCATAAAAAGAAAACTCCACTGTTTATGTGTTTTCATCAAATTTCATTGCATTCATCAATTTCACGATTTGACGTAAAACATATTGTTTTCATGTTAATGACCTAATAAAAACATTCACTTGATTAAAAATCGGCATCACGCACATTGCACACCAGCACACGTGTTCCAATATCTCGATGAAACGAAGCAATTGAATGACATCCCATAAGACAATGAAGCCGTTCAGCCAACGGAATCAGTAATTATTGGAAACAAATATAATTTCTAAATTGCCCATTAGGTTAAAAGCAACACATAAATTAGACACGATTTGGCTACCTCGAACATTTAATTGTATTCGAATTGGACGAAGTTTTTGTTTTGTTTTCCAGCACTTTCTTTTTCATCTTCGTGAATTTGAATATGCTTAAGCAACGAAGCATGGACAGCGGCATCAGATAAACAATGCAGAGCAAAGCAAAGCACAGCAAAAATAAAGACATTACTTACAATAATCAGACATTGAATTTGATGGTTCATCTCATCGTTTGGCCCGTTCATTGTGCGCGCTTGATCTTTCTCTCTTTCGTTCTCACTTATTCTTTCCTCTTTCATCAACACATCCGCGTCGAGTTTTTGTTCAACTGTTTTTCGCTGTTTGTTGATGTCAGACCGTGTAATATATATGAATGGGTTGAGTCCAGCTGAGTGCGATGTGGTATAGCCGTCAAAATCGCTTTTCAACAGAATCAAAAATTGATTGATCAGCTTTCATTCAATGTGAACATTTGTGTGGATTTCGATAGTACTCGAGCCATACTTTTTTTTTAACATCAATCTTTGTAAATGGGATTTTTGCACGCAAAAATGAATTTAATGCTTCGAATATTTCGTTATCTGCTCGATTCGGGTATTCACCCATATTAAATCTATAAAGCGATCAACTCATCATAAATATGATGAACATTTGGTTTTTCTGTTTTACGAGTAAATTGGTGGCACTCTTAGAACGACTACTCAATCAACTATTCAAGCATAACAAAAAAGAGTGAGGGGTTTTAGGTCACTGCAATTACATCCATACATTTCTATTCATTACACAAAATGTGGCATTTTTCTAGTTTAAAAAAATGACTTGGAAAAAATGAACCGACTTTTTTCTTTTTTTTAAATATAATTTATAACTTTTTTTTACTGTTGGGCTTTGAAACACAAACATTAATAGAATTGAATTCAATTGTTTTATTATTAGGTCAAATACTCGATAGTTCAGCAACCGAATCAAAAGGGAACTAAATTCACTGTCGACGAGGAAACTGGTGAAGTATCGACAAATAAAGTATTCGATCGTGAAGGAGACGATGGCAAATTTGTATCGGTCACTGTTAAAGCAACTGATCAAGGTGAACCCAGTCTAGAGGGTGTTTGCTCATTCACAGGTAATGATATACATTTTTTTTTGAATTAAAACAATTGACACGAATTTAACACGATCTATGCTTTCTTTGCAGTGGAAATTACGGATGTCAACGATAACGTAAGGCTTATTCAGTTAACTATTAACTAAGAGCATTGTTTTTATTAAATTATCGGATTTTGTTGATCTTACTGCCAATCATTTCATTTTATTTACCACAATACATAACTATTTTCTTCTTTTTTCGCATATTTTCAACGGCCAACAGCCGCCTTTGTTCGATCGACAAGTAAGTATTATAATTACGCCAAAGATTATCAATTTGAATTCCGATGAATTCGCTAATGTTTCGGTTTTGTCCGTTTATATCTAGAAATACATCGAAAATGTCAAACAAGATGCAAGCATTGGAACAAACATTTTGCGTGTTTCGGCTTCTGATGAAGATGCCGATAATAACGGTGCAATTGTTTATTCGATATCGGCACCATACAATCCACAAGATATGGAATACTTTGAAATTCAACCAGAATCTGGATGGATCGTATTAAAGAAACCGCTTGACGTAAGTGTCCTTTAAATGCATGCAATTTTAATTATACACTCAATAAATAAATAAATTAAAGCAACGAAATTTCAGAGTGCATGAACGAAAGAGTGAAAGTTGAATGAATGAGTGTTGACATGAGTTTTACCTACTTAATTTTCCACTTATTTTTAGTTAAATTGAATCCTTTGTGAGAATTTAAAATGTAAATCTGAAACCCATTTTTTTGTTTTAATTATTCACTTTTGTTACCATTTGAAATAACCGAAAAATTTTAAGTGAAATATTACAGAGGATCTGTTATTCCGTACAAAGTCCAATGACTATCGCGGAAAATGAACAGATGTTATGTATTTGATTTTAAGAAAGCACACTTTCAATTTTATAGTTTCAAGCATTTTAAAATAGTCAATATGATTTTTAAAATGTTCACAAAAAGCCTAAAAGTAGCTTGAGCAAAAGAAAACATGTGAAAAATAAATTATGATTCGTGATTTGAGTGATTCGATTGAATGAAAAAGTATTCTACAACAAAAAAGAAAAAAATTAGATTAGCCGAAAATATGAAACGAAAATCGATAATTTATTTTTGAGCATTTTTTCTTGTGTTCTGTTATGCTGTTGGTCGTAACCACATATTATTGCCATTACTTAAAATACCGAAAACGTATGAAAAACAATCTATCTTCAGTTTGGTTTGATTCTAGACTGGCTTATTTTGTTGTTCTTTATCTGTTGAGCGCACAATTTATTATATGATTTGCAATAAAGAGATTTTCTTTTTTTCTCTCTCTATCACTCACGAAATTACCAAAAAAAAAAATCGAATCTGTACTAATAATAATATGACAAAATTTATCCCAGACGCAATGACACTAAATATGCTCTTGCAATATCGAAGCAAGATGCTGCACCGCGTGAGGACCAAATATTATTATTGAGTATACATTTTTCAAGCAAAATAATCGCGTGCACAATTATTTCTTTTGATTTTACTTTAAACTTTTCAATTCGCACAAACGAACACACGCTCGATATAAAATATTCAATAATTGCACTTGAAATGCACACACACATTGAAAATACCTTGCAAACTAATCACTTATATTGTTTTTAACGCACTGTGCATTTGTAAATGAATTTGAAATCGGCACCATAAATGTAAGTTTATTTGTTTTGTTATCACTTTTTGGTTAAATTTTATTTTATCCAATTGGCTCGTCAATTCGATGATAATTTTTGGTTGATTTTATTTTTTTTAGAGAAAAAAACAATCAATTTTAAACGAAAAAAAATAATTTTCATAAAATGTTCTGTTGTTGTGTCGAAATTCGATGTGGTTGCAAAATAAGAGATGATAATTGTGTGTCAAATTAGATTTTGAATTTTATTCAATACACGAACAAAAAAAAAAACATGAAACCAGTTGATGATGGAGCAAAAAAGAAAATGCGGTTAATACAATTGGCTAAATCGGATTTTATCGTTTTTTGGTATACATTTTTTTCAGTTTTTCGGTTTTTATCCTGGCGTATAGTTAAATTTCATTGGCAATAATACAAACGAACAACGATTAAGATCACGCAATTTTTTTTTTGCAAACGGCGTGAAGAGACCAGAATTTTTGTGAAGATTTTATTTTGTAGCCAAATCGTATTTTTGATGGTTATTTCACACAAAAATAAAAAAAAAATTATTTCAAATTTTTTGCATTTGAAACATGGATTCCATTTTATATGGAGTCGAAAACTTTTTTGCATATTCCATTTTGTTTAAATATTAAGAATCAATAAATATAAGATTTTTTTTTCTTTTGTTGATTAAGACATCGTTAAATTATCGCAGGTATTTTTGGATGGGACCATTTTTGTGCGGACCAAACAAAACATTTTTTGCACCAATTTTTGAGACAATTTTTACCATTAGCATTAAGCATAAGGACTCTTTTTTGAGAATTCCAATTTTTTGCCGGAACAATATCATTGTGGTCATTGTCTTGTCGACTTGGACTAAAAACAACCGCATTTTTGACGTTTTTAGTTTTTGAACAAGACGATGACTCCATTTTTTTAAACGACTCGATTTTTTGTTTCAAAAAATTTATATAAAATTTTAACAAAAGCATTGATTGTGCACAAATTGATTTTAATTCAACAATTTTGCAAACATTTCAACTATACGCAGATTATCGGGAACAAAAATTTATTTACAAAATTACGAAATATTGAAGTGAGATAAATGAAACAGTAAGTGACATTTTCCGTCAGTGTTTGGGGCATAAAGAATTGAAGCTTCGGATGAATCGACGTTCAAAAGATACAAAACAACGTGAATAATCGAAACGATAACATAAAATTCGACGAGAGAAGACATTGTCAAATTGATTGGTAACGAACAAAACATTTTTGAGTCTTCGTGCCTTAGCACACACACACACGCAGTCTGACGCCAAAGCAACGACTGGGCAAATAACAATCGGATTAAAATTGATAAAACCGAAAAATGTTCGATGTAAAAAGGAAACATTTCTAAAACAACCAAATGGTATTTGAAAATACCAACAAGAACAACAAAAAAATGAACAAAATGCAACCAGCATCTTATTTGGATGCTATCTCGTAATTTGACTTGTTATGTTTTCCTTTTTGGTTGTGTTCACACTCACTCACATGTCCTGTGTGTATTCGCAGTTTCCAGCACCAAATCAATCAAATATCTGTATAAATTGGCAAATTTAATTCAATAGCAGCACATTCCCAATCCCAAACGTTTCCGTGGAAAAGCCAGTTTGAAAAAGCTTCTCAACGCCCAAATGAAAGATGAAAAACAGTGCCATACAGCAATTTCCCCAGTTTCATGAGCTTCTGCTGTCTTTATCCAACAATTTCACCACTCTTTTCGAAGTTAGTGCAAATTACGGCTCAACGAGGTGTGAGAACATGCAAAAGGAGTTGAAACCGTTTCAAGATAAGCATTTTTCAAGCGATACCATTGCAGTGGAGACGGCTGTATTTTTACTTCTTAGAGCTTCTGACTTTGAAAGGTTTCCACTTATTCGATTCACATTTGAACTGTTTATTTCCCCTTCATAAATACCTCAGTAGAATACAGCGTGATATGCACGAATTCGCTTTAAGTGGAGCAATCTAAAGTTTGTCGCGTGACACAGCCGAGTGGTGAACGTTTTGGCACATTTTCAAACGGTTTCATTTGGCAGCGATGAGCAAGCAATTTTAACGGCTTAGAGATACCTAAATTGATTTACCCATCCTTATGCACCTTTTCAATTGTGTTTTTAATTTATGTTAATTTTTTTTTAATTTAATGGATTTTGTGTTTGAAAAAAAAAAATACACAATCACACCAGTAGATTAGACAAAAAATGCACAAATTCCAATTAATGAAATGATATCCGCACCTTATCTTTCCGGGATCAAGAACATAAAATATTCCAAATCCGACACCCAAACACACACATTCCTGTGTTCAGCAAATGCATGACTGTGTTTTTTTTTGAAATTATTGTTTCAATTTTGACAAAATCTGTGTTATGTCTGTAAATTGGCATTCATTTCGATTTATTTTCAATTGTAGTTTATTGTAAACTTGTAAAAATTTTAATGCCATGCAATTTCAATTGATAAATTTTCATGTTTCTTTTTATCTCTTATTTTCGGTTTAATTTCAACATTTACGACGACATTTCGTCTATTTATGTGTCTATTTTATCAACTATTATTTATTTATCATTTGAACACAACAAATAACATTGGTTGGATGTTCATCACTAAAGGGATGCCACTCTGTAAGTAGCATATCACAGAGTAATGCAACTATTCTATTTACCAAAATTGTTACCATTGCTGGCCAAAAGTATCTCACCTTTAATATAGAATAGATCATCCCCAAAAACGAGTATAACTATTCGAATCGTTAATCGTTTTAACCATTTACATTCCACTTTCACTAGATTCCTCACTGCAAAATGTTTATGTTATGACTTGTGTTATTGTTGAAGCGATTCACATCTTAATTCATAGTCTTGTCAATAGAATTGATGTTGGCCCTAAATCATATTTGGTCTATTAGATCACCTCAAATTTCAATCCTCTCTCATTCCTTTTAAGAAAACATCCATTTGATAAACGTCAGTTTATTTTTTTTTTTTTTTTATTATTTTTCAATCAAAATATTGATGTACATAATTTAGATGCATGTATATCGATAATGCTTGTGTAGTAAGCTCACCCACGCTGAATTCATCTAAAGTGCACATTATTATGTTTGATCCGATCGATAATATAAAATTAAAAAAAAAAAAAATGCGCGATCTCATGTTTTGATTTGATGTCAAAAGAGCAAAAGCTGTGTAGTTTCAGAGAATTTGTTTGCCATTTACTAATCGAAACGTTTATTTTTAGATAAAACTCTGGTAAGATCTCATTCAATTGATGAGAAAGAGTGAGAATACGTCGGATACAAAGCATATGGAACGCTTTAAAGTGTCTCCATGTGATTCGATAATGAATAATAATCGTGCAAATTTATACTATTTAATTGATAGAGCTATTTATGGAATTTGTTCTTACATTTTTTTTCCCCCGATTTTCTTTTGTTTGTTCAATTTTCCACATATTATTCATAAATACAATAATGAACAATCCAATCCGAATGAATTCCTTAGAATCCAATTGAAATTCCACAACATGAATACAGACACACACAATCACACACACAAACATACAGTCCCATTCATATCGATAGGTTACAATACACACACACACACACTCGAATATTAACGCTGAAATTAATTTATCGCATTCCGTTTAATTTATTTACTTTGACCTTTTGTTATCGGTTCGGCCATTCATCAGTTTGATGCCCATGTATGCAATGAATGCGAATAGACAATGAGTGATAATTCGAATTGATACCGAGATTATCGGTTCAACTTTTAACACGATTTACATTATTGATTTTCCGGCTGCAAGCAATCTGTTTGCTAAACTTATGTGATAATTTAAGCTCTATTCATCATTGCTTATCTGGACATGTTTATCATGGCTTTTTGGCTTTGGTTCATTTTTCTCTGACAACTTTATTTGGATTTTTTGCATTGGAATTTGGTAGCACCATTGGTTTATTAGTTTATCATGTTATTAATTTATTAATAATTTTAATTTATTTATTTATTTTTGCAAACTTTTTCTTTCCATTTGAAACGGCAGCAATCTGAAACATTATTGTCCTGTTCATTTCTTAAATGAACAGATTTATCGTTTCATATTGTTTATGTTTCGAGTATTTTATTGTTAAATTTTTACGTTTAATTTCTTTCATTTTTAATTTTACTTCAATTTTATGTTTATAATTTTTTTGTTCTTTGGGCGTTAAGGAAAACACATCCACACCTTCATATGTGACATAATTTTTGGAATATTTTTTTTTTTTTGTTTACTTTTCATTTCTTTTTTACTTACAAAATAACTTCATACTTTATTTGTTCATTTCAACAGGTGTTACGACGATTTATTTTAATTTTATTTATGGTTTTTTGTATCAAATGTTTTATCTTTGTTTCTTTTTTTCTTTTTTCTCTTCTGTCTACCTGCCTCATCTCTAACCACAAATTAAATTAAATGAAACTGCAAAATTTGAATAAACACAAACCGCTAAAAACAAAACAAAAAACACTTGAACGAAACAAAAACAAAAAAAAATACACTATTGTCACTAACGAATTTGCACATGCATTTTTTTTGCCTGGACACGTTGTTGTGCAAATGCCAAAAAAACCCCTTCTAAATGTTCACGTCAAATTGAATTTGAACGCACAAAAAAAACGAAAACTACGAATGCGAAATCGCATCGTTAAAATGGTGCAAAAACGAAAACACAAAACGCAATAAAATAAAATGAACGAAAAAAACAAAACAAAACAAAAAAAATCTTGAAATTGATAACGCGTGCAGCGTGAGCGATATCGGCTGAGAGTTCGTGCGTCGGATCGAGGTGAACCACCATCTCATGCTGATGTTGATGTTGAACTAGATGTTGTCGACCGAAATAATAAACCGCCGATCTGGGATAAAAGCATTTACGGCCCCATACACATAAAAGAAAATGTCACTGTTGGTACGGTTGTAACGTCGGTCAAAGCAAGGTTGGTATTAATTAAACAGCACAAACGAAGCATAAGCATTTGAAAAAAACAAAAATAACAAACATCCAAATAAAATGCAAGAATATTGCGAACACTGAACATTGAATACGTCGCTTGGTTTTCAAGTCTACCAAATTGTAACCGCTCAATAATCGGTTTTGAAGAAAATTGACGCGATGAAAATGTGCTTTTCGATGAAATTGGTTTAAACGTTTTTTTTTCCATTCGGAATAGATCGAGAAGAAAAGAAAATATACTTTATGGTTATGCATAAATGCTTGACGACAATTCTGACTTAAGTATTAAAATTTTTTTTAAAACCATAAAAGTTCGACCATTTGAGTTAGTAACGAGGAGTGTCGTTTCTAACGAAACGCATTCACGACAAGTAAGTATCATTTCGACGAAGTGTTCATTCTGATGAAACATCTTAAATGTGTTGTTTAAAATGTACCCTCACTCTGGGCGAGATCAGGTTCGCACCACTTTAATTGGCCTTATTATTTTGACTGTGTGACTTATCCAAATGTTACGACTGCTACGGAAAAGCGTGTACAAATATTTGACAAAACGAAACTTTGCACCAGACAATTTAAAGACCAAAGACCAATGAACGTCACTGACTCGAAACAAACTCTCTCTCACTCTCTCTTTATTTAACATTTCGATGTAATTACTTGTGTTTGGTTTGTATGAGTAAAATTGCATTTAAGCTAGATGACAAACAACTCAATGACTAAGTGCATAATTAATACGCTAGAACACTTATATTTGCAGTGTGACAAATTCCTAGCAAACAAGAAAATACCTGCGAAAATTTTACGTAAATGCAATTTATATTTCAATTTAAAGACCAACTAAAGACTAACACGCTTATAATTTTAAATCGTTTGTTTGTAGTTTTTAATCCAGTTGCTATATTTCCTACATAAACAATAGAGAATCATAAAATATTTGCTCCGCTCACACACACACATTTGTTACTTCGAAAATATCCCGATTTGGAAATGTATGTTGGTGATTAAAGAGTTAAAACAAATGTTGGCCAGATCCAATGATGCTCAGAGCAAATATTTTGTTGTACTTCTCTTTCAGTTTATTTTCCTCTTTAGATTTGATTCAATGACCATTTTCGCAAACAAAATACAAAAATTAACTATGAAAAGCCATTGCTTACATAATCAAAACTGTGCTGCGAACTTTTGTATACTGCAAATAATTTAGCATTTCTGATGAGTGTAAAACAGGTTCTGATATAAACGTGTGCACAAGGAGATTATGTAAACTATGGCCTGGAGAATGGATTCCCAGCATATTGCATCGGGCATCGCAAATTGGACTGTAGCATTTTTCATTCACTCTAAAATACGCAAGATATATTTTAAAAAAAAATCCAATCAAAACGTAGAATATGAATTTTGCTCCTGTTGAAAATTCTGATTAATTTTTTATTGATAAGCCTTGATGTATTTTTGAACGATTGTTATATTAAGCTAAAAGTGGAATAACCTTCGTATGCTAATGTGTGTTAGTGAGAATCAAATGCCAAAAATTAAAATCTGCTAATCGTTACCTGATTTTAACAACAACAACAACAACCAATCAAAAACATTAACACAATACCATCATTTTCCAATTTGCTGACCTATTTGGATTTGTTTTTTGCTTTTTTTCCAACCCGCGCTAATTTTTGTACACACAAATACACGAAATACGCGTTTTGTATTTGTGTTCAATGTGTTTGTGTGTATGTAACGTAAACACGTGCGCTACCAACGCGATTGACCGCATTCAATCGAATTGTGGTAAATTTGTAAATCGATTGATCGGTCTTTTTGGGGGCTACACACACACATCATGTTCGAATTTGACATGAATCAATTTTGTAGCGTGAGACGTACAAATTGGAGGCGATGGCACAAGACAAAGGATATCCTCCATTATCGCGTACGGTCGAAGTGCAAATCGATGTCGTCGATCGTGCCAATAATCCACCCGTTTGGGATCATAATGTTTATGGACCAATTTATGTGAAGGAAAATATGCCAGTTGGTGGCAAAGTTGTTTCAATCAAAGCCAGGTCGGTGCCCACTCTACAAAATCACGTTTCTTATATTATTTTTGGTTCTTTTTTTTTTGGTTAAGTTTCAACCGTTTTTAAAATCATCAAAATTTTCCCCATTTTTATTGATTATCACTTTTTCAAAGTTTTAATTCCATGCTATTTTTGTTTTGTGGTTTTTGGATACTTTTACTTTTGCCAATCTATGGTGTTGGTGATTTGTTATCAATAGTCATTATTGTTTTTATCATTATTGAAGAGATGGTCGAGACTTTTTCAACTTTCAACTTTCGTTTCAAACCACCGCACACAATGTACATTACATTAAATACCTTTCTTAGAATTTCGCATTCAATGCACTTTCGAACTTTTTCTCATCATAAAAACTGTCAATTATCGTTCGAAGCATATCGAACGGAAAACTTTTGTTTCACAACTAACTAGTTAGAACTCAAATGCCAACACAATCCTCGAGCGAATAGATCCATCAAACTCGAAATTATTCACAACGATATAAAAAGAATCGTTAAAAAAAAGGTATCATAGAATGCGACCATTGCCTATGGGCTTATTTAGATAGGTGTCAATATTTCATGTAGTGAAAACGAGTTCAATTGATTGTTCAAAACCTTCAATTTCAAACTTCTATTTGCACCGTGCCAAACTTTTTTTTCATACAAAACTTGTTTCATAGAGTGCTTATAGACTCACCTCAACCAATATGAGCTATAACTATCTATATACTCTCCAAAGTGTTCTCAACAGTGAACTCAAGTCGTTTTTGGACTACAATTTTTACAGTTGTTAAATTGCATCTAAAATCTCAAAAATATCGACCTTGTGGCGGAGTTGAAATGTCAAGACCATAATCAAAACCTCTTAATTTTTCAACTGTTCATTTGTCTGCTAAAATTTAAATCATTTTGAATAAAACTATTATAGTTTCAATCGTGACATCGACCGTAACATTTTCCATCATTTCATATTTTTACTCATTTTTAAACAAAAATATTTTGAACGTCATTTTTTGCGTTTTCTCTGTATGGTATTGGTACTATTAAACCATAACGATTTTTGCGATTATTATTAACCATCTGTTTCCCAGTTTGCATGCCATTTTTAGTTTGTAGTGAATTTTCATTTAGTTGAAATGCTTATTGCATTTGCGTTGAATACACACGTCAAACATTGTATCAGCTTCAGTGATTAAATTGAAATGCATGATTAATTTGGTTAAAAAGCCAACCAATCTCGTATAATTTCTTTCGGTGAAGCTACATTGAAGTTGAGTAGAATGTTCCTGCCGTGTATTTAACCGTACCGCAAATGCAATGCTATTGAATTTTTGGATGATTTGAAATGCTTGAACGTCAATGCACAGCACACGAAGTAGTGAACAGCACATTATTTTCACTTCCGTTCGTTCACTGAAACCATGTTCTCGAAACATGTGAAAAAAATATTTGAGAATAACAACAACAAATAAAAGGAACTGTGAACGAAATGCACATGCACACTGCACAATATGCACATTGTTCAAAATTTGCTGAGTAACAAACAATTTAACCAAACAAACATTGTTCTAATTGAAAAATAGTTTTGACGACTTCTAACATTTGTGTTATATGTATTCGAACTAAATTTTAAATGCGTTCTTAAGCTACAGTCTGAATAATTCTCGCTGAGTATTTTAATGTCGAAGAATACGTTTAGATAAGCTAGATGCTTATAGACATTATGGACGAATCTCGTACAATTTGTGAGATTCAAGCGTTTAATTTAACCGACGGACCAATTCAATTTTGCGAATTGAGACTGTTTTTGATTTGACCTTATGGGTAAGTATTGAAGGCGTCAAAGAAATTAATTAAAAACCTTTCAAAGACATTTACGAGAAGAAAAAAAAAATATTTCTTCGGTCAAAATTAAACAAAGACCTTTGTCTGACCAAAGATGAGTAACTCAATTTGTGACGAGAATAAAATCTCACAACTAGACAAAACAAATCATGACGACTATAATACGAGATTTTTGGTTTTTTTTTTACATTTTATTTTTGTTAAATTTAATCTTCATTTTGTGAAATACACTAAAATATATGCACATTGCCAACAGTTGAATTCGCCAGAGTGTCGATGATACTGCATGGCCTCCAGCAATAAATTGGCGTTTCGTCCTTCGTATACGAACCATGATATAGTGTTTCATTAACAACAGAATAATCCATTTATAGATAAAATAGCGACGGGCATTGCATAGCGATGTGGTTTCGTTATTTTGTTATTGTTACAATTATCTGGGTGGGGAGAAAATGGGAGACCGTTAATAGTGATTGTGTTATTGAATAGTCAATAAATTTGCACATCGAAATCCATTTATGCTAATTATTATTAATTATCTGCTAAGCTTTGGCCCATTCTCTTCTCGACACCGTGCCGCTCGCCAATTATTATCTTTTATTTTACAACGAAAATACAATGAATGCACTAAAAGTGTAATAATCATTTATCAACCGAATAAACCACACAATCCACAACAAATGAAATCAAATCGGAGAACGTGATAAAATTCATTCAAAACCAAAATCTGCAGCCAAATTTCGATAGGTTTTATGTGGCATATACATTTTTGGGTTAAATTGGTGAAAATTTAAGGCTTTTACGAAATCATATGGGGTCATTGAAGAAAATTGCCATTTGCTCTCGCATTTCAAAAATTAATATTCCAGTTAATTTCAGAAATGTGGCACTGCGGATGGCTTCAGCAATGTTTCACTTTGAAGTTATTTTTCATTGTATTTGAGCGGATTCGCTTCATTTATTTTCCGTCGAAAACATTTAATGGTATGTCAAAGTCGTTGATTTTATTGGACTGAAGCGATTTTCACTTAAATGGCACTTTGTGCCGATTGAAATTGACATATTTCATCGAACGAATAAAAGTTCACTTTTTTTGTTGTTGTCCGCACGGCAGAAATTAATTGAGTTGAGCATGTCATATATTTTGGTGCATATCGAACACATAGTTGAATTTTAAATGATTACATTTCAAAAATAAAAAAGGTGAAAAATACAATTTTGCGACTTTTATTTCATTTTTTGACATTTTTTCGTTTGCGGACTACTATTTTGAATATATGAATCGGATTCGAAAATGAAAAACAAAATTCGACATCAATTCTAACATGGTTACGGGTACTAACGATGGTTGCTGTATTTGTATTGACACAATTCATAAAAAACAAATTCCATTCATCACAGAAGCGCTTATTCTTCCAAAAAATAAAAAAACAAATCTTCACTAAATATCAAACCTCGAATCGAAAAAGCACACTAATTTAATCAAGCAACAGAAACTTATTTGTATGTATTCATTCCAAATCGATTTGGGTCAACTGCATTCCAGTACATTTCAATTCGATTGATTCGAATACGATTGAACATCGTTTGAAGTTTACAGCTGAATCACGAAATATACTGGATTGAACCCGTCGCAAATTTCAAATCAGCAAAAATTCTCAATTTAATTTAAAATTTTTCTCATTTTCTATCTCTCAAAAATTGTCTCATAGTAAATTCGAATCAAATCAACGAAAACGAAACGAAACGAACTCCGAATATTTTGCGACTGAAATTGTGTTTTGTTTTTCATCTTATTTTTGAATAACATGCATTTTTGATTTTTGATGACGCATTTTTTGTTGGACTATGTTTATGTGTTTTTGTTTTATATATAAACGACGACATACTTTCTTTTTGAAATCGCAAACCAATTTTGCAGTTTTCAATTTAGAATGATGACTAGAATATTCCTGTCAATTTGTTAGGTTTTGTATCGCTTTGAGCGAATGTGAAATTAAGTTTTGGTTTTTGCATTGTTTTACATCGCACTTATTTTCCAAGGAGAAAACATACTCTCGCCACACAGTGTGCAAGAGTAAAGTATTTGATGCACTAAAAAGAAGCATATATATTTTTTTTAAACGGTGCTGTTGATATGCATTTTCGGCATCGAATTTCCGATTAAAACGAAACAAGCAAAGACTGTGTATTGCAAATCAGATCCAATAGCAGACAAAAAAAAAACCAATTCATTTCATTTTGTGTATTTATTTCGTGTCTATTTCCTTATTATCACTTTTTCCATTGAAATAAAACACTCGATACTCTTGTTGTTTGGATTTTGAACAAGAATTTATCTCCCTCATTTTTTTTTGTTTGCTATTTTTCTTTTATGCACTCTGAATGGTTTTTTTTTGTATACACCATTCGATTGTTAAAGTTGAAAGAATTTTTGAATTTTGTATCAATTTTTTTGTTGTTTAGAATGTGCAGATATACAATTCTCTTTATTGTTACTGTCCTGTATTTCCATTCTTTTCTTTTTTTCATTTTGTTGGCTGATTTTGTTCTTGCGATAGCTGTTTTCCGATGAATAGATAGTAAATGTCAACAAAACGTGAACAAGCAATGGATATGTAATTGCAAATTCAACAACAAAAAAAAAGAAAAAAAAAACACACTAGACTCGTGTCTATTCACACGAAATGCATGCTTTTGTGTCTTGCAATTGAGCGCCAACAAATAAAAGCTATCCAATCCCATTAAGATGTGTGGAAAATATTGAAAGCACTTTTGTTTTTTGATCGAATATTTTTCTAGTGCACAAATTGATGTGTTTTGTTCATTTCTCATCGAATTGCACAACGCGGTGCATATTTTGGTCATTTTAATTTTCATGCTATTTCGTTATATAATTTTTTTTCTCAATCAAATGCAATTGTACTGTACATATTCATATTCGGCGCAAATACACTTGAAAATGAACGAATCAAGCCGAAAATGCAAGAAAATTTTGTTTTATTTTTGTCTTCGCTCTCCGTACGTTGGGGACGCAGTGCTTTATTTTTTTTTTGAATGTAATTCATGTTTTTGTTTTTTTATTATATTCAAAGCGATGGATATACAACACGAACATCCAACAAAAAATCGATTTTTTGCATTTTAAATTCGTTTCGTTGTCGCATTGAAATTAAATCAAATCAAATCCGGTGTGTTTACAACCGGAAAATGTTTAGCATTTGTAGTTTTGTGTAGAAAATTGAGACACACCATTTCTATTTTTTTATTTTTAAATTGCAACTTTTGTTTTGTTCCCGAATTTTTAATTTGATTACAAATGGAAATCAAATTCCATTTGAATCACATTGAATATCCACCGTATTAACTCTTCGCATTCTGTTTTTTTTTGTTTCGTTTCTATTCTCTTTGTTCGGGTGTGTGTGTTTTTTTATGAATTATTAAAATGCGCACTGCATTTTATTGTGCACAAATTGAAATATTTTCACCACGGGGAAAAACCGTTTGAACGTGCTGGGACGTGATGTTACTCGTCGCACTTGGAAATGGTGCTATAGTTCGGGAATCGAAGGCAATCCAACTGTATTTTATCGATTGATGCCGGGTTCAACTGCACAAACAAATAAATTCCACACATTTTATCTGCAACAGCGACCGGACAATGGGGACACGTGGGCTGATATCAAAGTCAATCATCCACTTGACTATGAAAGCATCAAAGAATATAATTTAACGATTCGTGTTGAGGTAAGTTTACATTCATTTTCAAAACATTTATTTTCAATTGATTTCGAATTTTATGCTCAAAATTACATTTCAAATTCTTCTTCGAACATCAAATATATGTTATTCATCGTTTGTTAGAATAAACGATGCATTTGTGTATCGTATAGTTCAAATGTGGGGTTTATTTCAATTCCACAAACGATGCCAACTAAAGATTAAACCGCTCAATTCGAATATTATCATAAATTCATAGAATATTCGATGTGCAATAATAATCACAAATGTTTTAATTTGTTTGTAACCAATTTATAAGTACATAGTTAGACTCATGACAGCTTCTGCATTCAATTATCAAGCCTAAATCAATATTATACAGCTATTGAATAATGGATCATGAGTTTAAAATATGTTATTAAATCGGATCTCTTTGCTTTAACCTTCATCTGTCGTTAGCGTTTTTTCAACAAAGTCCATGTACGGAGACAAAATTCTATGGAAAATTGAAAACCAATCATTCCTAGTTTTTTGCTAAGATTAAAGGGTACAGTTGAAGGATTGAAAAATACCAATTGCCGAAAAAATTGGGCCAGTGATTTTCCCGGAATCACCTTGAGTCTTGAGGTACCATTTTTTTGAAAAAATGGAAGAATTGAATAAATTCTAATCCAGCTTCTATATAATGAATCATTTGTGTCTGGGTTGTAGTCTGGGAATATACACATCGATTCTATGCCTTCATTCCGTTCAATTTGCGTCCAGGTCGCTTGAAATCCACTAAAACCCAAAATCTGGAAGTTGGGATCTAGAGGTTACCGATAGGGATACCGATCTCAAGTTGATTTATTTCTCAATTATTCATCAGAATATTAACATTCCAAAAATTTCGAAGAAATCGCACAATGATATCATAGAAAACTCCTTCACAGACCCCTTCAAAATAGTGTCAAATTTACACTAACGACAGATCCGCGTTAATTGAATTCTCTACCGTTTAATTTGTGAGCGCTTACGTTACCATTGAAAACGACTTGAGTGAACGTTTCATTAAGCCTTTAATTAAACAATACAAATTTGCTAACAATTTTGTTATAACCATTCGATGAACGGATATCGCAGAATTGCATTATATAGCTCATTTTTTTCAATTGGATGGACTAGTGCTGTACATCAAACGATTCGATGAAATGTTCAACGATGAAATGCAACCCATTTTATGGATCAAAATGGTTTTTGATTTATCGGATTAAACGGATAGTTAACGGTTTATATATCCACAACAAAGTTGTTTCATTTTGATGGATAATGCGTGGCTTGATAATCCGTTTCGGTGCGTGTGAGTGAGCCTACTCGAGTGAAAACCTCACAATAATCATGTGTACGTTATTGTTGGCTGTTGTATTTTATGCATATAGTATAACATAGATATTTCAATCAGGCTGGTAAAACACATGATTGCTATTTCACAAAATTAATTTGAAATCTAGCAAATACTTTTGCTTTTGATTATTTCATTTGCAATATGTATCAATTTAATAAACGGATACAATGTTTTGCACTTTCATATGTATTTGATTTATGATTTCATTGTAGTTGCAGTTTTATTATATGCAAACGATTATTAATAGACATAGACAGCCTCCGAGAAACGCCAATCTTCATTTTAAATTGCATCTTTGAAGGGATGATAGTCATGTTCTATATATGTAAATCGTTGTTATACATCATCCAATAGATTTTGACAGCTCAGATCAATAAACTTTCTAGTAATATCTTCACCTAATGTATAATGGCCTCTCCTCCATTTAATCATCTGTTCAATCGGATTAATTGTATCAGTAAATAGAAATTGTTTCAATTTAAAATTCAGTTTTTATATCAACAGATAAACAGTTTTGTACAGGTTTGACTACACAAATCGCATGTCATTGAACTGCGCACATAACATCCCAAGAAGCTTATGAATTGTTGAACATTTAAACAAATATTAATAGCCAATAAGAGAGAAAAGAATTATTTCTATTGGCTATTTTAATAAAATTCTGTGGATGTTTCTATTTATTAAAATGAATGATTGACTAGTAAAAACCGTCTGTAAAGCAATTATACATCTTTCGTTACAAAGCACGTTCAAACTCTTCAGACATACAGTGCCGGTCAAAAGTTTGGAGGCACCCATACAAAGATTTGTTTTTTCTGCGTTTTTTGTCTTAATCACCATAAACAAAGTTCAGAATGTGAAATGTCATTGGAAATCTGTATTGACGAAAGATCTTGAAGACTTCATTGACCGGCCTTGGCCATTTAAGAATGTCAGCTAAAATCGAGTTTTCTCGATGTTTCGAACAGCTGTTAGGTTAAAAATTGAGCTAAGAGAGTATATGTTATTTTTGGTATAAAGCTTCGAGATCGGCCAGCATTTGGCCAAGATATAGCCGTTGGAACATTTCAAAACATTTCAGCCAAAATATTCATTATTTGGGGTGATTAAGAAAAAAAAACGCAGAAAACATTTCTTTGCCCCCAAACTATTGACCGGTAGTGTATTTTATGTGATAAATCCAATTATTTAAACTACCCCACAAGCTACGGTGGAAATCATTATCACCATTTAAAAGGAATTTATGACAATTCAGGAAGCTTCAACACAATTCGATTTGTCTGAGTCGATTTATAGACGGGTTTTACAAGGTGTCTATGTTTTACCAAATCCCCGATTGTGTTGCCTCATTTTACCTCTTTTCTGATCAAATACGTGAAAAACCACACATCGCAATCAGGTCGTAAGTTAGCAAGAAGGAAAAAAACAGCAGTGGCACATACACAACGCATGCATCACATGCATAAAGATGCAAAGAAAAACATAGCTGGTATGAGCCACGCCACGGAATATATTATGGTAATTCGTTTGCAGATTAAGTGTATGAATAAATTTTTCCTCACCAGAGCAGCAGGAAAAAAAATTGGAAACGAAACGTACAAAGCAACCGCGCATTTTGAATACGGTGTTCACCAAGATGCTATTCAAATAAAACAAAAGGCATACCAATATTTATATATGAAACGTGATTATCATATATGGGAAGCAAACGATTTCTTGCCGTTTGCAAGTGGTTTTTGTACAGTTGAGAATAGTCGCACCACATCGTAAGCGCTCTGGATTTGTTTTTTTTGTGTGTTTCAACCCAACATTTGCGTAAACGTCTATTTTGCAAAAGAATAAAAGCAAATTCTCTCACCGAAATTCTCACTTCGAAATGGAAATCATATTGAGAAAATTTGAGGGGGAGGGGTGCGGGAGAGAACAGCAGCTTTCACCAGATAACTTTATCGTTTGCAAAGCCATGTCGGTATATACTACATATGTTTGTTCGCAATAATGGAAACTTCAACTTAAAACCATCGATTTTTCCAACATACAACAACAACAACAACAACAAAATTGTGTGTAATTGACATTGTTCGAATGCCACAATAATCCACATTCTAAGTATACATATTTCCGACCATTGGAATTTTTATTGAATAACTGTTCTAAGTTCAAAACATTGGCTGCGCATGAATCACGCTTACAAAAAGCCGACCGACAAAAAATACAGCTTGATGCTATTTAGCTTTTACCACATAAATGCAACCCCAGAAACCGAAAATTTCGTCCGTGGTCTGTGTGTCAGTGCGCATTTTTTTTTTTTTTTTTTTTTTGTTATTCACGTATACCTTCCAGTCGCTCTTCCCATTATTTTATGAACTCGTGTGCATTCAATGCATGGAATTCATGTATTCGACGATGTGTAGCGTTTTGTAAACGATTTTTACTGTTGTTTTATTGGCCAATATTTTATGGCCGCCAGCGATGCCGTTGTTATATGCATTTACCGTAATAAACAGAATGTATATTGTGCATTTCTAACAACCATCATGGCCCATGAAAATGGTAAACATACAATAGTCGCGCATGGCGATAAAATAATCGTATTTAATAACGCGTTATTATATTGTTTGTTTGGTGTATTGTATTCGATTTGAACGTGCAGTCAGCCAGCGTAAATAATATGACCGGCTGAACTAATGCACCAACAGCACCAGCACACAACACACTCAGTAACGGTAGCCAGCTCGGGACTTTTTCATCGTGGTCAATGCCGAAAATTCGCTCAAAATCCTCTCTTTAAAGTCAATGCGCACGGATTTATTTTTTGGCTTCACTGTGTGTGTCTGTGTCTGTGTCTGTGTGTGTAAGTGTGCGAATGCATTTGTCCAACAGAGAATTCCAATTGGCTCGCCGTATTTTGTTTGCTGGCTATAAATTTTGCTCGTGATTTCTGCAATAAACCAATATTACTTCCACTTCGATACACACCAAAACCGGACCAACTGACCAGACCAACTGAACTCGAACACGATTTTAAAACTCTTTTACTACTTGTATTCCGGTTTATTATTTGTGCAATGTCATAAAGTCCATCAAAATAAAAATTTTAATTAATAAACTTTCGCACAGCGTGACCATTTACAAATGGAAAAAAAAAACATCAATAAATTCGAGTACGGTGGTCTCGATTCGAAATGCGATCGTTTGTATTGCATTTTATTTGCAATACATTGGTCAATGCTTACAATTAAAATTCGCATGGATAGCATAAAATCAAAAATGATAACGGAACATTTTATGTGATGATAAATGTGTGTTCTCATTTTGATCTTGAAATTCATTGAAAACGAATTACATAATTTCTGAGTCATACAAACTACAATGGCGAACAGTGAAACGCTATTTTCCTTCGAAAATCGATTTTTGCATCAATGAAATCATTGGAGTAAATTTATCGTCTCAATAAAATGGTCCAAAGAGATAAAAACACACACACACACACACACACATATCGTATAACGAAAGGGAAAAAAAAGAAACAAACAAATGAACCACCATTACGAAACTAACCGAGAACTAAAATTCAACTAAGCGAAAAGAATTGCAGAAGCAATCAGTTGAGAGCACGTAACGTAACCCAAGTCGAACGATTGTTGTTGTGCGCTCATACTAAAACATGGCTTGTGGTACTAGACTCAGCAGCAGTGAGATGGTTTTCTCATCACAAATCGAATAACGTCACGTACACCAAAAACAAATTTTGATCTACTCATTATTTCATGTGTGCTTTCGGTTGTCAATTTTCCAATTGTTTTCCACACTATTTCTACACTTTAACCAACCGTATTTTTGATCGAATTGGAAACAATAACATGCCAACCCAATTGAGAAGTTCGCCAGTTTGGTTTTGTTTTTTCTTTTTGGTGTGTGGTATGACTGAAATGCTTCTATTCAAAATCGAAACATGTGTAGACATAATGGAAATGGTCCGAAATCAAATTCCGAAATCGTTTTGCTAAAAGTTCATTTTTAGCTATTCGAAGAACCCATTCTCGTTTCCATTCGAAAAATGCAGTTGAAATGTGTAGCATTTTTACCTCCATCGAACTCATTCGGAATTCGTTTATGACGGAGTCGAAGATGAGATAGACAAATATACTGCTTTTGCATTTTAAATGAACATTCAACTACTGATTAAATCGAATAGAGACTCACAGACATATTTTTGTTTGTATTGAGAAAGTACATTGGAAAATGTACGCATTTTACCTGCCGAAATACTGATTTCTTCGATGTCTATCAAACTGTTTCGTTCGGAACGCAATTCACTCCATTCAAATCACTCTGCGTGTGAGTAACATTTGTTGGAAAAAAGATACTCAAATTTTCATTGGTGAACATAAATGTGTTCAAAGACCCATAAGAATTTTATAGAATGATCAAAGTCTTTCATCTTAGTCTTTCCTTTGTACATAATTATAAAACTGCAGGATACTTTACAAAGAGTTTGTATCATGCATAGTTTGTTGCAGAATATCATTGCTGTATAGTTTACACATACATTAGTTTATTCGTAGATTTTTAAACGAAACATGGAAAACGTGCTGATTGCAGTGAATATGTTCATGTGTCTTTATGGAAATTATCTCTGGTGACCACTTCAGAATAGATGTAATCGTTTTCGTCTTGTCGTTTTTTTTTTCATGAAAGCTGTAGATGTCAACATCAAATCGAGACCAAGATTTCGAAACGGAAATTATCAGATGGTATAAAATGAATATCCGACTAATGCAAAATCAAATTGTGAAATAAAATTGTGCTATTGAATGTGAAATTCTATATAGCTTTGCATATGTTCTTCATGAAAGAATTGATTCAACTCTGAACTTCATATTCGAAATGATGTCTGAGAGAGGGATTCTATTGAAAATGTGGGCTGATCAAAAGGAATTGAGTTATTCGATTGAAATCGATGACCAGCAAACGCATTTCGTTTGAATTGACCGATTTGTCGAAACTGCCTTCAAAGTTGAACAAAAATCTATCGATATTACATGCGATAATCGGTACATTTCGGCTCGGCACATAACATTTGTTGCTTTGATTTATATTGTATATCCATATTTATTTCGAATGTCAACAAATCTGTGTAGCATTGTGTTCTGGCAGTCATTGGCTCACCACTTACCATAAATCATAGTTGAGTACTTTGGTCGAGACGTTTTCTAAACGATCAAATTTAAGCTACCTGATGGCCATTATATTTTATGGTTATGATTATGAGTCCATTTGTGTTTTATGTGATCTCTGTGCTCCCATTAGAAAGCCATCGTATCAACAGCATGTTTGATTGTTTATTACTGTGGCTAGTGCAATGACCAAACGGGTATTATGAAAACTGTAAATACGATATAATTTTGGCTGAATAATCTTGTTGATTGTACATTGAAGATTACAACTTTTGAAATATGTCAGTGAAACCAGACGAACGAAAATTCAAAATTGCTCTTCGCCAAAACTTCGTTCTTAATAAATAATCGACGAAAGATTCATCGTATGATTTTAACTCAAACTCAATGTTTGTGCAACATTTCCGAACAAAATGAGAAGATTTCTGGTTGAAATTGTGGCCAATTTGGCGATTTGGCATTCACATTTCACCAAAAAGGAAATGACTTTGTTTGATACAAAAGGACGTCTATGTCTGTGACTATTGTATTTTCGTTGATTGTTCAATTACAACATTCGGTTGGACTACATTGGCTGAAGCATTTTCGCTCTATGAGGTTTTCTTTAAATAAAGACATGCTTGTGATTGCCCCTTGTAAGATGCATACAAAATAAACCGAAGAACGTTGCATGTGTATATTCAATGTTTCGGGTGCAAACGGAAAACGTGCACAGACAACTCTTGTAAAATCACTGCCAACCAAATTTATTGCCAGTGTAATTTAAAGACATCTTTAGATCGGAATGGCACAAATAGACAAAATGAAAGCGGAAAATTATTTTATAGCTACAAGCAGAATCCATTGAATTGATGCAGGCCAGCAATAGCAAAAGCATGTTGTCATTCAGTGCAATTCAACAAAGTTGTAATATTCAATCTTTGAAGTACATTTTCATCGGGATTAATGCTTTTTACTTGGCTTTCAACGTTGTTATTATTAGGAAATGAATATACAATCACTTTGTTATGCACTTTTTTTTCTGTCTTATTCGAACACTCAAACAATACGTTTGAATTATGGAAGAAGCAGTATATTTTTTATGGAGAGATCTCAACAAAGTTTTAAGTAACAAAATACAAACAGATCAAAGATTATATAACAAAAAATTGAAGCGGCTGAAGATATTATCGGATGCACCTTGCTGTTTGTTACGTGCTGTTTGTTATACTTGCAATTTGCTACAATACAATTTTATAACTACATTTAAAGATCAATAAAACTTTTATTGACCATCACTGCATTAAAAATGCAATGAAATGCCATTTTGTCGAGAAAAATGTGCTCTTGAATTTCATTCATGCTTATGGTTAAGATGCTTCCGATAGACGATTTGATTGTGGTTTACATCATTATCATGAAGTTGATGTAAAACAAGACACAATAAAAGTTTGTTACGGTTTCAAAATTTCCTAGTCAAAATAAAGACCTTTGAATGTTGTTTGAGTTGCTTCAGTTGTTTTTTTTTATTTTTATTTTTCATGTTGCTTAAACATCTCACTTTGTGTCACACCAAACTTCGAACGAATTTCAATTGAATTCGAGTTTATTGCATTTCAAGTTGTTCATTGCCGTGATGTTCGTCGTTACTCGTCTTTGCTCGCCTTTAACATAGAAATTTCATTTCAATCACTTGTTCCAGTGTCTATCACTGGCAGATTGTGTCATTTGTATTGCTCCTGTACATACAAAAGCCCCCTGTCTCTTTTCCTTAACGTCATTTTTCTTTCAACAAGATCAAAATATCATTATTACAAAGTTAGTCTGATGTATTCTTAAGTACTTGCCTCCAAGCTGTGTGACAAGTGTCTGCTGTTTATTTTTCTTCGTTTTTTTTTTATTTATTTTTTTATTTTGCTAATGTCTTCACTATTCTGAGGCTAAGCACACTGAAAATCATCACACATTGTGATGTGCAGTGTACAATGTATATATGATGTTACCGAATTTTTCTACACTTTGTTGCTGGAATCGTCGGTGCTGTCATCAAGATGCAACCCATTCACAGGCACGATTGAAGGCAGAGTGACAACAATTTCCATAACACATTTTCCTTGAATGCACTTTACAACGTTATGCGATTTGGATACATTCGAAAGAGAGAGAAAGAGAAAGAGAGATAAAGAGAGATAAAGAGAGAGAGAGAGGGGGGGGGAGAGAGTTTGAGTGCAGACGAGATGGAGAAAGAGATTATTTTGAGAAAAATTCATTTTGCAAATCCTTTTTGAGCGAACGATAAAAGAAGCGTATGCATGTGACAGGTGCTAGTTACCCGATCTGATTTTTCTTTGATTCTTTTGTACTTGAACTGTTCGTCCGTTCCACTCTTTCTTTATCCCACTATTCTCGATGCGGATGAGTCTATGCACCGTGTATGCTGAACATTTTGTTTATTTCCCTATTATGGAAATGCTTCAATCACAATTGAGCGAACAAGAGGCCATTTTCTCTCTCTTTCTCACAATCTCTGTTTCTATCTCTTGAAACTTTGTCATACAAATCATGTCTGTGATTTCTAGTTTTCTGAACAAAACACTCTTATCAATCTTTTGCTTCACTAAAATTAAGCACCAACGATAAACAAGTCCGATAGACGAACAACTTAACCCAATTCGGTGCTAATCTAATTTGATGAGTTTTAACTTAACTTAAATCAGCTGCTTATCATTCGTCTTTCCACTCATCTGAGGGAAAAATGTGTGTGACAAAGAATGTTGTCAATGGAATAACATTAAATCCATTTGTTCATCATATAAAAAAACAACAAACCCAGTTGAATCGCTGCACCATCTGCTTTGGAATTCATTAGAGACAAAGTTACATTCGGTGATACAACAAGATCACACAAAGTAACAGCACATAGTAAACAATGTTTCGACGTGAAAGTGATATGCACTTCGAATGCTAAGCTCTGAAATCATCCAACATGGTATTGCATGGTTTGAAATCCATTTGTTCGAATAAATTGACACACGGTGTACTCCCCAAAAAGAAAAAAAAAATCCCACTGTGCTCGTTGCATTGCGACATCGATACACAATACACATGTAGTGAGAAAACAGCCACGCGTATTGTTAAAGTAAAAGTTGCTGAGAATCACTAGGAGAATCATGAAAGACAGTAGCGAGGCAGAGTTCCGCCTTATGCATCCGATTAAATTCGCAACAATGCAAATGTCGATTTTATTCAAATACTTAGCAAAATTATCATTTTCCACATTATATTGCCGTTGCAGAGTGCAATTGTCACAACAAAATACCAAATAATGTATGTAATGTTCTCACTTCCGTGTATTATAGTACGAAATTTTACTACATGAACGATAGTAAGTGTTGTTACGAATTTTCATTTTGTTCGGACTTTTTCGTCTGAATTCTCTCAAACTATAGATTTTAACACAAAAACCCATTCAAAAAAGCAAATATTTACATTGTATTTCGAAATGGTTTGACAAAGACCCATTAAATGAAATAAGTGCAAATCCAGTTGGACTATTGTCGATGGAACTTTACATTTTCCGTTAAATATGGTGATTTCATTCGAAAGCTACACAATTTCAATGTCTCCTGAACATATTGGTACTCTTATTGAGCTAACCCATTTACCGCTTTGGCAATTTTACCATTTCAAAATTCTCGACCGAAAATATGCTCCGAAAATTGGCAAAACGGCAAGAAAGGGGGACGATTTTCAGTCTCTTGTTCAATTGAAATGATAGAACAAAAATGATCCAAAAATCTCCGCAAATCTCATACACGATAACAGTAATTGGTAATAATGGAATTGGGTCAAATGTACACGGTTAATAATTGGTGCTAATCAAAAAGACATTGCGTTTTGAGAACTATGCTTATTGCCATCGAACTGGAAGTAAAACGATTAACACCAGTTCTAAATTAAATTAATGCGAGTGTTTTAAGGGAATTTTACGATTGAATTCAGGTTGAGAACTGAAGCTGAAAGCTTCTATGCTCGAATGAGCTAAGCAAACTAGCTATTTTTTCGTTTTTCTTTTGCTGGGAGAAAAACTCATTGAATTGCAAAGAAGTTTTTTTGTTGTTGTAAAATCATGTTTCGAATAGAATAACCAGTTCACATGTGTGTTCAAATCAAAGTGATAAAGAATTTGAATTTGAAAAATAAGTAAAACTGTTGAATAAAAATGGATAAAATCAGAGCAGATGCATCACGTACTCAATCCTTAAATATTAATATAAATTTAAATTTGGTTTTTTTTTCGTCGGCATGAGTATCACCCAGTTTCAAGACTTCAAGCATAACCACATAGTTGTGTACACTGTTTTTTGTTGTCATCACATTCTCAATCTATGCGCTGCATACTGACGTGTGTAGTTGTGTATGCCTTCGAAAATTGCTTTGATGCAACAAAAATGACAAAAACTGGAGAAAAGCAATTTCAGCACTGAAACACGTGCAAATTAACAAGAGTTCCGCATAAAAATTACGTATCACACAGAGTGGAATGTAATGAATGCTATGGTAATGTTTCCTTGTCGTCGATGTTGTTATAAAGTGTTTAAGGATGCCATGTTCGGCCGCATATTTACAAACATTTTCACTTGTTTGCAGAAACTTGACGCGCACCATACAAGCGAATGAATGAATGAACGAACGAACGAACGAATGAACAACACACTTAAGTCTATTGCTTAGCATTGCACTATTCGCATGGTGATGTACTCTGGGTGTGCTGTTCACATGAAACTTTGCTGCCTTTCAATGAAACGGTGCCACTTTGTTATTTCTCATTCCAAGGATATTATCCTTTTCAGCATTAAAATTGGTATGCAAATAAGTGGCATGTATGGTGTGTCCAATGTGCGTGTTTGTTACAAACTTACTTTGATACACACACACACACACACACACACACACACAGACACACTCATGCCAACATTTAATTCGTTACGATCGAAGCGCAAGCAAAATATAACACGATGGTGTTCGTTAAATGTGTTACATTGTAACGAATATTCATTTAGATCATCATATCACAACCAATTTCTAATGAATGCTCAGCGTTGGATGAAGATTAGAATATTCTTCCAATGATAATATTTAATATTTTATCACATTGTGTACGTATTCATATGCAACATTCTTCATAAATGAGCGTTGCGATTTGCAAAATTTGTCAAGAGACACATTTTGTGATTTGCATTTGCCATTTTAAATTGATGTTTATATTATTCTGTTTGAAAAGATTTTCAGATCTGAAATGTGAATAGAACTTTAAAGTAATCATAATTCAGTTGTTCATAAAATCAAAGTGATCCATTCACCAAATGAATTTTATAGCAAGTAAACTGGCACACATTTCAAATAAAATGAGAAAGAAAATTCAATTCGAGAGTGAATAATAATAATGGATGTGCAATTAAATTATGAATAATTGTCGGAATTTAATTATGAGAATTACTTTAGTTTTGAGTATGATGAGATAAATTCATAACAAATAACCCATAAAACTCGGACATGAGCTAAGAGACAATAAGAGGATATGCCTTTAATTGAGCCATTCTAATTTAATCTGCATTTTAGATTATGACTCATAATTTGTGAATGAAATGAATGTAAATCGCCATAATTGTTTGTCTACATTTAGTAAAGATTGTCATGCGTCTGAAGCAACTATAGAATTCTTTTCTTTGAACAAATGCAATCGATTTTTTTCTCTATAGCACTAACTATTGAGCAAAATCTGGTCTTTTGCCATTGACGTGTCAATAAAGCTTTCCCGGGTGAGAACCTTCACACATTCAATGGTTTGTTTATTTATTTATCGAATGAGAGAATTATTGGACGTCTAGTCTGGTCAACGTTTAACTCAACAACCTAAGTCTACTGTTACTCATGTGTTTTTTCCATTTGAATTTGCACGAAAAAAGAAACACACAAACAACCGTCGGAAAATTGAAAATCACAAATCAAAACGGTAGCATAAGCTACGGAGCTTAAACGACGATAAAAACCAAATAAATCATCGGCACACAGGGAGAAAGAGAGACCATGAAACATAAGCCATGGAATTGGATGTTGTGACGCATTCGATTGGAGAATAATTTACGCGATTTGTATGCAGACTTGATCCACTTTGGTACAATTGATTGGACTTTTCCATCGCCACATCGTTGCGCTTTCGTTTGCATTTGTATATGTATGATGAAACTTGATTTGGTTACAAATCGACTCGTGTATTGAATGCTTGAGACTGTGGTTCAATAAAAATCCAAGTTGATTTGATAGTGTATTTGCTGTTGGAATGGAATGGCCAGACCGCTACGATGCGTCGATTATTTATTTTTCCAGATTGTTGTGTCTTTTTTTTCGTCTCTCGTCTCGATACAACGTAGCACGGCATATATGAACGCAACTGCAAATCTACTTTGAACTTGAAATAATAGACGAATCGAACGTGCGGTGGAAAATTCATTTTTCTCATATTTCTGGCTATTTTCCATCTTTAATCTCTTTTGTTCGTTACATTGACTTGAAATCAATTTGCAAATGAAGATGAATCAGAATTAGAATTAAAATCAAACAAAATGAATGTTAATGAGATTCCAACGAGACAATGGAAACAAAAATACAAAATAGACCTCTTTAATTCATACCGTTTCATTACGTGATGAAAATTGAAATGTAATTTTCTGAGCGAATAATTTAGTGCTTAATGCGGTTGCATTTAATCAATCATAAATGTGAATTTCCTTACTCATTTGTGGGCTTTTCTTTTTCTTTTTTGTTTGCCGCTGGATTGTTCGTTTGACGTAAACACAGAATAATGGTGCACAGCAGCTCGCGTCGGAAGCCACCGTTTATATAATGCTCGAAGATGTTAACGATGAAATCCCATTATTTACCGAACGTGAACAAGAAACCGTGCTTGAAGGCGAACCAATCGGCACAAAAGTAACGCAAGTGAATGCCATCGATAAGGACGGAACATTCCCGAATAATCAGGTATGTATGTGCTTTAGTGTAGTCACTTTTAACCGATCGACATTGCATTGGTGAACAACCCAGCAAACATCTTGCATCCATACGCTTTTCTCGATTTCACTCACAGTCAATTTCCACAGAATTTGGAGATGCATAGCAGCAATTTCCCACCAAATATTGGAATTGCTTGCAAACTGTTTTTAACATTGGGGCATCAGGAAAAGCATTTGAAGTGCAGCCAACGAGAATTGAAGTTTGCTGTATTCCGTTGGTTTGGCAAATAGCGTGCGCATTACAATAGCGCGTACGGTTGTTGAAGTGCAATTGCAGATAACTCAATATTTTGAGTGTTATTTAAACAATTGGAATTGCAATTCGCAAATACCTAAGCAAAACTCAACGTGCTGCTGCATTGAAATCGCAACGGGTGGAAATCTGACGTTATAGTTTTGTTCTTTTAAATGCATCCACAAGAAGACTTAACGTTGTCATTGACTACAAGAGAAAAAAAAAACCCACTCGAGCGAACATTTCTTTTTTTATGTAGTTGAATTTTGTGATGAAACTTCAATGAAAATAATTTCGCCAATAAAATTGGTGTGCGTTTATTTTCTCGTGCTCTTTTGTTGTTGTTGTTGTTCGTCGTTCATTTTCTCTAGCATTTTATGTTTCTGGATGCTGCCGAATAATTGTCAGCGAATTTTCAAGTTGTTCGAAATGATCGTTGATGTGCCACTCGAAAAATCTGTATCACAATAGCAAATTTTTTCGGTTTCTGCTACTTTTCCCATCCATTAGGTTGATTATTTTCCACTAATCAGTCGGCAAAATGCGAGAATGCGAGAATGCGAGTGCTGCATTTTCGGAAAATACTTTACAGACATGCCTCTTACAAACTTTTCCGCCCGTAATCGGTAGTTTAAAAAAAACAACGTCGAATTGCTTTGGACATTGGAATTCCGTACACGTGCGCGGTGCGCACGTTGCAAAGTCGTAAATGCTCGAAGACAATGGCAACACTACTCGAAAGTCGTTCACATTTAAGCTCTTAATCGACTGTTGTAATTTCCTTGGTGAAACTTGTGATATATTGCCATTTGGCTGAATTGGTCAATCCAACGGCAACAGCCGAACGGGAAACGATATTGAATGGGAAATAGTTGAAATGTTAATTTCGATTTCGATTTGGATTCACTTTAGCCTGACCTTCGTTGCGCCGTCTTAACTTCAATCTTATGCTCTCTCTCTCTCTCTCAGCTCTCTATTTTATTTTCAACTTGTCTACCAAGTCTTCTAGTATTCAGAGTTGGCTTTCTCGTTTTCACATGAACGCACACCATCTTCTTTTACTGCTTCGCTGATTGGGGTTTTTGCCTCGTTCCCATTTTTGCTGAGCAGAATTTCGATTTGTGAATTACATTAATTTTAGAAATTAGGTGCTTTTTTGTGTATGTGTACATAAGTCGCTCGTACGAGACTTGCTTTTAATTGAAAATTCCATTTCAAGTGCACTCATTGCACACGATAACAGAAACTTTGAAATGTCATTGAAAGCAGCGATTTGTAATTCAATATATACTTCCACTAATGAATCATTAATCGATTATTCTTATTCACACTTCATTTGGTATGCAAATAAGAAAGTCGAGTTCATACCAGCCTCAAAAACCATTAACAAATCAAACTCTATTCAATTGTAATGCATATTTAATTACAATTGAATGCTTCGCTTATCGCAATCGCAATGCGATAATGCGCGTCGTATTTCCGATACAAGCAATTCCGAAACAATTAAATGCATATAATAATGGTATAAATGGATGTACTTGCACTGATGCTCTTTAAAATGCTTAATCAATTGCTCTTGATTTCTTCTTACAGGTTTATTATTACATTGTCGATTCACCACGCAATGAAGGCAAAGAATTCTTCGAGATCAACTTACAAAGTGGCGAGATTTTTACAAAAGTGGTGTTCGATCGAGAAAAGCAAGGCGCTTATGCATTGGAAGTTGAGGCACGTGATGGGGCACCGTCGGCACGACCAAACAGCAATGGACAACCCAATTCAGGTACGTATCAAGTTAAATCTTGTTTTGATTTTATCTCCGAATTACACACGAATGAAAAAAACAGGCCATTTATATTGCACGAACAATTGGTCGCGCGAATATCGAGTCACTAAGTTTGAAATCTGTGTTAATTCCGAATTAAAAATTTCGCACTCGGCATCGTTCCAACTATGCGGATTCGCGCATAAAAAGTTTATGTCAACAGAAAAATTGCATTCGTTTTTAGTTCGCATTGCATTTTTCTCATTCTCTTTATTTATCTTTCTATTCAACATCGGTAGCCAAAACAAAAGCCAAATTAAGAAATTAAACTGGTTTGAAAAAATAAAAAATTGAAACTCACTAAGAGAAGAACTTAAAGTTTTTCATTCTGCCATTGCACGAAACACATTCTTTTGCCATAGTTTGCTTGCCGCTCCAAATTCCCTTTTATTTTAATCTGAAACGAATTCTTGGGTGTTTCTGTCGCCAAATAAGTTTTTGCTGCTTATCACGTAATCACAGCAGAGTGAAAGGTTTTCCGCTTCTTCGTTTGGTTTTTATTTGTATTTTCATTGCATTGTTTTCTATTTTCATCTCCGATTTTAGCGCAAAGTGTCCGTACTGATTATTTGATTTTGACACACACATACAAACACACACAAACATACAACATACACATCGCGCACATTGAAGCGAGTTGGCAAAAATTTATAACTGGAATGAATGGTGCGAGCGTAAAATCGTGATTACAAAACAAAAGCAGTGTGAAATTAACCAATGACACGGAATAAACAGATGCCATTCATTCAAGTCACAAACAGTGGCTGTCTATTTGAAGCATAACGCGTTTGTTTCTTTTTCTTTATACACTAGTGACTAGTCCGGTGTGAGGCATATCTATTGCATGAACGAACGATAGACGTAAATCTTGTCGGCACTCTTTTTTTTTCTCTCAATGAGCTTTCATAATGAAAAGATCAGACAGCAGCTAAAAGTATAAAGTTCTTTTTTTGTTGGTCTCTCAGTTTTTTTTTTTTTTTTGAATTCTTGATTTCCCTTCCCCATTCCATGGAAACAATCGTTGTTTATTTGTTATTTCTTGGGCTGTTTTTTTTTGGCATTCGTTCAAATTGAATAGGAAGTAATCTTCCAAACAATAACGATTCTCGTTTAAAAAGTAATACACAAACATTTGTTTCAACATTTCTTGAAATGCCAAGCCGTGATCTGAACATTCAAAAGTTCGCCGAAGATGAAATTCAATTCAGTCTCGGTATTCATACACCAGCGAGTAGTTATTGGTGCATTAAGATTTCAAGCCGTATAAACACACACAGACATCGAACACCGAACACCGAATGCTACGAGTACATCGTGATTTTACAATACAATGGCATTTATTATGACTTCAATAAAATAGAATTGTAGTCGACAGACGTTAGCCTCTTTAACGAGCAATGAGGAGGGTTGCAGTAAGACATTTTCGCCAAATTGTTTGGATTTTTTTTCCATTTGGGTGATTTTAAAATCTGGGCAATCGAAGAATGCAAAACACCCGAATGCCCATCAAGAGTTGGGCTGTTTTTTTTTATCCTAATTTTCACTTTACCTCAATTTATTTCAATTCTTCGTTCATCCGTTTTACTAGAAATTCTATTTGAGTTTAACATTAATGTGTGTATGCGTGGGCTCGCATTAGAGAAAAATCGACATTTTTTTTGGGGGGGTGATAATTTATTACAATGCTTATGAAACGGTCGATATGACGAAGAGTGTTTTTGATTGTGAAAACCTCTATAAAAAATGTGTGTGATGTGCGAACAAACAAACATAATCAATAAAAGTCGTCACAGCTTACTGCTGAAAATGACACAACAAGCAAATCCTGATACATATTTTTTTATGTTCGAATCATGTAATAAGGAAAAACAAGAATATGACCCACGTTCAATACCATTTAAGTCCACGAGAAATTCGTTTGCAATGAAAAATCATATGTTGAGTTGTTTTTATTACCACATCCAAATGAGTATTGAAAATCGTGTTCGTAATACAAATTGTTAATTTATTCCAACCAAAATTCTCGATTTTCTTGTCAAACAAAGTTTGGCGGAATCGATTGGTGTGATCCCAGAACAATTCACAGTTGAAATTCGTATCCAAAATGTTTTCTTATCAAACAAAGAAGTGGTACAGTGTCTTTTCGGTTGACTTTTGTTTTGGATTTTGCGACAGCAGAAGTTTTTCTCGAAGTGGTGTAACTGGTCACCGATAAGTGAAACTTATGTAACATAATGTATGCTCTATGTGTTGCACAATATGATACTTTGTTTGATGTCCATGGCGCTGTTAATTTATGGTCGATCGGTCATAAAAGCACTCGAAATGGCTTCCCCCCAATGTGGCTGATCCCAATAATATCGCATATCAATATCGATATTTCGATTCGCTTCTTCGTTTTATTCAACTGAGGCAAAACTTTTTAATCTGTTGGCCATTATTGTTTGGTCTTCGAAATCGAAAACTTTTGCTCATTGCTTTTGTGTGTTCTCTTCTTTTGTCAATCGCTTTCGTTATTGTTCAGGACATGTTGCAATCTGTTTTCCTTAAGCACTGTACTTCGACTACGATTTTCCAGAATAGTGATAAACGTAGTATTTTTAAGTAGTTTTTTTTTTTCGTTTAAGTAACTACTCTCTTTGCTGAACATGGTTTCAGCTTTCGAATGTTACAGCACGAAATACCAGCTAACTATGATTTATTCTCTTAAACTTTTTTCGTTAAAATAGTAAAATGTGAAGACACATGAAAACAAATATATGGAATAACAAATGTAATGATAAAAAAAGCTCCAGCATTTTTGTCTGTTCTTTAGCTGGGAATGTCGATTAATGTATGGACAAATATATTTATTGAATAATTTCATCGGCCATGAAATATTTTCAAATTAACAATTAAAGGTTTTGAATGCCAAGCCACAGTGAATTTGGTTAGTAAGTAAATTGCGATGAAAATGGTTTATTTTAATAGCGCTTCATAGTCCAAACAAAAAAATAAAATAAAACGATTTCATGGCAAATGGAATATGGAAATGGTAATTCACGTGAAAATACCACGAGCTAATGAAATAAGCGGGAAAATTTATTTGTTTCGAAACCCAATTCTACACTTGAAAAAAAAAATCAACAAGCGTCATGTAACCAATTCGGTTAACTGCTGTAGGCTTTTTTTTGTGTGTGTTCATTTTCAGTATTGTTGATAACATTTATATTTTCTTTTTTTGTTGTTGCAACCATTTATTTCGAAAATGTGTCACAATGGCAGTGATTTAAACAAAAGGCAGCAGCTTTCAAGTGCACAAGTGTACATTTGTCACGGCTGATTGTGTAGATTGTATTGAATATGAACGTAGTCGACTGGAACAAATGGATTTTAAAACAAGTTTTTACACTTGAATTTTTCGTCAATAAATCGTCGTGTTCGTGTTTCTGTCGATGTGAAATGAATTGGGTGGAAACAGAAGTTTCGTATTCGAATTTTGTTGTTTCGATGTTTCAGCATTCGGCATCATGCCGAGACACACAAACGGACAAACGACAGATAGATACAATGTTTCACAAATAATAATAATTTGACGCATTTCTCTGGCTGAATAGCAGTGTTTGTCACTGCTGTTGGCAATAAATTCCGTGTGCCCCATTGAGCTCAAGCTGTTCATTTAAAATCGTCACTAAACGCCAGATCTGACGGCACTGAATCCAATTCATAATTCCACTTCACAAAGTTTCCTATCTCAATTTGTATATCCGTTTTTTGTGGTTTTCGATATCTAATCTTGCAAGCAGCAAATGCTTGAATTTAATGCAGAATGACATGCAGAAAAATGGTGATTCAATTTCAAATCATTCCGCCCGAATGAACGGAAATCCGAAATGAAGATTGGCGTCTAAATGCATTCCAAATAATATTGTGTTAAATACATATTTGCAATAAAACTACAAGTTACATGGATTCCATGTTGGATACAGAAATAGAGGCAAAAAATAGGCGAAAGGGAAAATTTAAATTGGATTGCATTTGTAGAAAACCGTATTCACTTGTTAATGCAGATTGGTAGCAACAAATGAATATCGTATTAAATTCGTCGTCTGTTGTGAATAGTTAGTCATTTTGTTGAAGTGTATCAACAAGATGCAAACATTTCATTCGATCATTTTCAAATCTATTTAATGGCTGCACACACACACAAAAACGAAAGACCGTATCAAAATAGCGATACAAATGTTCATTTTTTCATTTAATTTTCTCAAGAAGTTTTTCGCTTTTTTCAAGCCTTTCAACAGAGATCCCGGAATCCAACTGATGCTTTACGGTTTTTTTTATGTATTGCTTTGCATCATTTTAGCTTCCGTTCCCATGAAAACGGTGTGTGAGTGTATCTCTTAACTGACGACTTAAATCCATGTTTGCGTATGTATACAAACATCGTTAGGACATTCCCATACAAATATACAGTGATGATGGATAGTCAATGACAGACAGCGCCACAGCTAATGAACTAAATTTTCACTATAGTTTCTTATTGACATTTTTCAATATGGCGCCGGCATGCGGTACAAAATGTATGGAGCAGTTTCGAAAAAGAAGAAGCAGTATAGGGTACACTTGTGTCCTCACGATGTATACAAATCATCAACTTACAGCTTGATTTTCATTGGAATTTGCATTAAAAAGGGCTCTCGACGATATGTTTGTTATGTTTCAATTTGGCTGTGATATGTCCAGACTCATTCAGCTTCGGTCGGATTACTTCGAATAAACGAAGTAAGCTTGCATTGTGTGTGTGCGTCTGTGTGTGGATGTGGGCTTTACTTCGATTTGATTGAAAACAAGGCTTTAGATAATTGGAAATCTGGCCTATGTGCCTCTGTGTGTGCGCTTCTATTTGTAGTTTCACTAAAAAATACCGAATGAAACAGACTGCTTGAGAAATTAAGCCGACAGATTTTACACTGATTAGATTGTGAAGTGCATTAGATTCATGCAGCTGAGTTCCATCACAATTTGAACACATTGAGCTTTAAGGCTATAATTATAATACACGTGTGTCTCGTACCTCCCCATATCAACATTCAACATACACAAAAGAAAAGATGTTCAATTGTTGTCCATGAAACTGGTTTTAACTCAGAAGCAAGTATCGAATGTAAACAATTCATTCATTTGAAATTGTGCCATATTTGTAGCAATTTTGGTTTCAAATGTTTAGGTAAATTTGATATTTAGGAAACTAACAAATATTTTAACAGAGAATACGAATTGATTATGTTTCAAGAAATTTTGACTGCACTGCACTCCAATACTGCATGAAAAAATACAAAAAAAACAAAGATTTATGTAATTATCAAAATGAACACGTATTTGAGTCATAAATCAGGTCTTGTATTGAGATTTAGGCACAAATCTCACCATTCGGGCACAAAATCACTCATCAAAAGCTCCTGGCAATAAACTCTTCCGCAATTTTTCAAACATCCAAAAAAAGAAGATCCCCAAGCGCCACGAATCCTGTGACAAGGATTCACGAAGGAGTACACTCAATGCCAATGGTAACCATTTGGCTCTTATGCATTTAATCTGGAAGAAGACAAAAAAAAAACAACGAAGAAATGAATAACACAGCACACGAGCAACATTGAATCTCAATTAGTTGGCGTGTATGAGCTTAAGTTGAACTTTTACGACTAAAGTTTTTCACGTTGTTAAATCTAAATATTTAACAGCAGAAGCATTGGTATGTGTGTGTGTTGTGAGTGTCTGTGTATGTGTATTTGTTTTATTTGATTTCGTAAACAATTTTGCACAAGCGTTGAAACAGCTGGAACATCGGTGCAGATTGTAGCAGAGATAAAAATTTATTATTTATTTGTACGAGTTAATTATTCATAAGAGTATTCATCGTTGCATGTGTTAACAGTACACCCACAGAAGAGCACGCACACTTTTAAGTATTTTGGGGCACAATGTTTGTGCGCGCGTGTGTGTATGTGTGTGTACTTCTGTACTTGGTTGTGCATGTTCAAGTTGTTTTTTTATTTGAAATGTGCTTCGTTTCGAAAGATGGAAATTTTCTCTCTCTCACTGTTTATTTGTGGGTTGTAATTTAACGAATCGTCGGTGCTTGTTGATTTTCCCTATTATCGTTTGCCGTTTTCATAAAATGTTGCAGTTTCAAAACCAAGTTGATGTATTAAATAAAATTTTGTAATGCGCTCAAAAGTCTATTGTAAGCATTTGAATCACATTGTTGTGCCAATTACCAACTTCTTTGCAACTATACATATAAATAGAGATTCTTGTACTTTGCATTTTAACTTGGTCGTTTCAATTGTATGAAATGTGACATGTGTTTATTTTCCCTTAATGGCATGCTCATTAAATCATTTACATTGATTTTTGATCACACCGTACCTAACTTATCGCATTCATAACAATGCAACATTTATCAACTGAATTTCAAAAACTCGAAATTCGCGTACACCGCCACACATTAACAATTGAGTTCGTTTTGTTCCGGTGTGGTGCGTGCTTCGGTAAACATCTTCATTGAGATTAGAGAATGAGTTTTACCATAAAAGGTTTTCTTTTATAGAATTTGAAATGAATATTAATTTGGATCGTTCGAACAATGATTCGAGTTTTCTCTCTCTCTCTCTCTCTCTTTCGGTACAAGAAACAATTGACGAATCATCCTCAAGTTAATGCTAGTGATTGTCTTCATGAAGCATGAGCTCAGAGCTTCAGTTTAAACAAAACGCCAGCAAAATATGTGGTTGAGCTTTGTAAGTGGTGCATTGATTATGAAATTTTATAATGCGGTTGAAAAAGGTAATAATGTTTATGTACTCTCAGCAACATGCTGCCTGCAATTTCAAGCAATATGACACTGGGAGATGTGCTATGTTGTATCATATGTTCCGACATTCGTTTCGGCTTCAGTGGGTTAGTTTTATCCATTGTTTTCTTCATGTGGATGCAGGCGTGCAGCTTCAGTTCGAGTGAAATTTTCTACACTTATGAGTGGATTAGCGATGTATATCACCATTCAACAATAGCGCGTGTCTCTCTCAATGCCATTGTGTGTATGTGCATGTGTGAGTGTGTGTGTAATAATGCCATGTAGTAAAATCCATCCACAAAAGTGTCTTTCCCTGAAACTTCCGTGTGCGATACAATTGAATTTATGTTTATATCGAAATATAAATCCAACAATATTGTACTTGTTTGTTTTGTGAGTGATGGCAATGGGCTGCGCTGCGCTATGCTGCAGAGCTTTGGAAAATGCATCGTATCTAATGTTATTGTATTTTCGTCTATGTGTTTTATATGTTATGTTGACTTGGTTCAACTTGATGCCATGCTTTTGTATGCATTTTATCAGTTTGGTGTACGCCAACAGAATTAAGGGAATCGAGTCATAATGCGAAAAGTATAACAAAAACTTAATTTAGTTTGATGAGAATTTATGGTGATGCCTCAGTAACAACTAAATGAATGGATTTACATCTAATATTTGGTTATCAAGTGACTTGAAATTCTAGCTGCAATGCTCAAATGTATTACTATAAAATCAACTAAAAATCCAGTACCCACATTCGAAAAACCAACGCTCGCCTGCTGCTCCGTGCGTATTCATCGTAAATCCAACCAAATTAGATAATAAATATGTTGCATGTCTTCTAGCAACTTCCGATAGTCTCGACCCGATTGACAACATTTTGATGCAAATAACATGAGCAAACCAAAACACTTTTGGTTATTTTGTAAATGCGTGCATACGAATAGTGTCATTTCTCCGAATTTATTATCTAAATATCTTTGTAAACTAGTTTGTTTAATGAAGTTTGTACAAAGAACATACAGGCAAATGTGTAAGCTTCCCCAAACTAACTTCATTACAACTAGTTAAGTAATTAACGTGAAACAATTTCAGAATTTCAGAATTTCAGAATCACAGAATTGCAAAACAAATTCTATGTATTACATCGCATTTCTTTTCTGAGAGCTTTTGGTAAAATTTCAATAAATATTTGTCATTTGATTGTTTACGGTCTTAAGAACGTAATATTTCAAATTTAAATTAATTAAGAGTACTTGAAAAAAAAATTGTTTACTTATGAAACATGAACAAAAGATGCTATGAGTTGAGCAAGCACTTTTTTTGCATTCAATTCCGAAACAATTTCATTATGGCAAATTATCACCATGGTGAAAAATTAACGTTAGAATCCGATTTCCACCTTTTACATTGCGCTCTTGAAAAGTCGGCTATTCTTCACTTCTATTGTCATCTTTTTTAAACAATCTTTCGTGATGCCCAAAAATTTAATGCGAAAACACGTAATCTGAATATCCATTTCACAAAATGATTCAGAAATTTGAAACGAACGTTTTATTAAAAATGTTATCGGTTCAAGTGTTGTATATTTGGAAGAAAACCGATTCTTGTGTAGTGCACTTGTTTTGAAAATTTGCTTAAGCTTTATTCCGAGAGATGCACGAGTTTCGAGTTGCTAATACTTGAAAGTCCATTGTTTGGAATGTTATACGGTTGATACTAGGGGTGAGGCACATGTTTGAACCAAAGAATTCACATCAATTTTCTGAATCAATTTACTACCGAATTGATGATATTCAGTCGAATTCATTATACGTGTTTATAAGAATACATTTTACACCTTGATTGAAATGGTGTGTATCAGATATGCTGTATCGATCCCCTAAGGTTGATACTATTGGTTTTTTTTTCATGCGAGTTCACATTCTTCCAATCGATTGCATGAGACTCTCTAGAGTCTCCGAATGTCACACACACAAAAAAAAACCAACAATACACCGAAAAAATGACTACATTTTATTCTCCATCGATTAAAATACTGATTGACGATTTTGATCATGTTCAATGTTTCGTTTTGATTATTCGTCATTTATTCAACTGGGCGAGCTTTTTTTGTGTGTATAAAATGTGGAATAGTATGCACAACGTGTTTCGTATATTTACATTAAAATGTTGAACATTTATGCCACCAGAATGGTTACCATACCACATGAATCTAAACTTTGATAGATAAAAAAAGATGAACGAAAGCCGCAAGGTAAATACACATAAAGTGCACTATGTTCAATTATGACGTTCGTTTTTTCCATCATGAATCCACTAGAGAAGCGGTTTGAAGCAGAATGCTGTGCAGACAAAGCTAGAAAAAAAGGAAATATATGCGAATCACAAATTCATACCCAGCGGAATATTATGCATGAAACTTTTATTCTCCATCGTTTTTATGTATAAACGCACTCATTCTCAAGCATTGACTGGATATACTGAGAAAAAAAGTGAGTCTTTGATAAATCGAAAAAGATTAGATCCGAACGTCTATTTGAACGTCACCAACAAGTTGGTTGGCTGAACTTACCTTGGTGACGTTGTTTTTTATCACTGATTTCTTTTTTGTTCTCGTGTCAACGAAGAACGAAAAATGCAGAAATATAGGAGCCAGTGTGTGTATGATATCACTGACATTATGTCAGTGTGTGTGTGTGTGTTTGTGTGTGACATCTATCTCTGCTGTATTAATTTTTCTGAATACCGAAACGATTCATTAAAACAGAAGACAATAATAATTTTTAAATCAAAAACTGTTCGATACAAAATGATCAATTTTATAATGCAAATTGAACGAATTTATACACTGTTTGACGGGATAAAATCGATACTTTTGTAGTCTGCATTGAATTTGGGGTGGATTTTGTGTGTGTATGTGTCATTCATGGGTTTTTCTAGGAAATTGAGGTTTTATACGATGATAAAACTGCGCCCAAATCCATTGCCATTATTATTATTGCTATAACTTTGAAAACAATAAAAAATAATTTCTTTAGCTAGTGTGTTGGTGTGTGTGTGTTCGTGTGTGTCACGTAACACGTTCGCATTGATTGTTGTTTATTTTGCGTATGGATTTCCATTTGACTTCGTAGTGTTTGCCATTTGATCTGTTGGGGCAAATATCTAAGTAATAAAGCCAGCCAAGTTCAAAACCAACATGTTACTACGCAACAACAAGCCGGAAGAAAAATACCAACCAGCAAAGAACAATAAAATTTATGATGAAATTTGTTGCAAAGTTATGATGCTGATGTTGCTTCTATACTTTTGCTGTACACGCACAAACAGACAAACATAGCGCCACAGCAACAGACACGGACACACTTAAAGAGCACGCACAACAAAGTCAAAGTCAATGCCAAAAGAATGAAACAGTTTAATAAAAATAATAATAATATCTCATGATGAGGACGGTTTCTGGTTGTTGTTTTTTTGTGTGTGTTGGTACCAAAAGCAAAATAAACAGGCGACTGTGGCAGTGATCAACGTTGGAATATTATGCATTTTATTTACTTTTTTATTCCATCATATTCGTCCTGTATTGTTCCGTTGCTTTCAATTCCGCATAAATCGTTTCTCGTAATACATTGTCTCCGGTTCTCTGCTTATTGTTGCTATTGTCGTTGGTGATGTTCAAAGGAGCCGATTTGTAATACTGCTGATTCTTTTCATAAACATGTGCAAGTATTTTCACAGCTAATCCTTTTTGTTGTTTACAATGCTTTTTTTTCATGATATGTGATATGATTCTTATCTCAACAAACCACTGATATTAAAGCTTCTTTGAACAGTTTAGCATCCAATGCAACAAAAAATCCGCTCTCTTTGATTTCAATGAAATGAATTTTTATGTTTTTTCTTTCAACATTTACGAAGATATGAATCGTTATACATTTTATAGCCTGTGTTCCATGTTTTTGGGATTAGTCTTACTATGTTCCAGTAGAGAATTTTTTAGATCCTTCTCAATCTGTGTGAATTCCTATAGCATACGAAAATAAGGGTACTGGGAAACCACTTCACTGAATTTCACATTGAATTTAATAAGCTAATTCAAATTAAATGCAAGTGCTGATTGGTGCTAATTTTTACTCAATGAGCATGAGCACTTTGTGCTGTGTAACACACAAAAAATCGATATAAAAATCTGACCATAAATCTTGTAATTCGGAAAAACTTGTAATTCATTAGTATGATGACTCGATTTGACTTTTGAGTCTGTTTTTTTTCTCACAAAAATGAAATTAAAATTTAAATTAATGAAAAATTATTTTGCCCATTGCAGGTACGTTTTCGGTGCTTTAATTATGAGACATGATTTTTTTCAAACCACAAATTGCACCCGTGAGGCTATACATCATTATGCTGTTCAGTGTTCATATTCGTAATTTGACTACGGTACTTAAGTTCAAGTGTACTTTGAAAAGTTTTTTTTTTTTGGTTCGTGTCGCTTTGCTAAAAGAGGCATAACAAGTATTAATGCTCTCTTGAGGTAAGTTTAGCTCATATTTAACTATTTTTCCAGCGTGCTCTGGTTCGAGACTATTTTTTGTTTGTTATTTCCACAGTTAAAACATAGAATAGAGAGAAGAAAAATCCTGTGACCTCTTGTAAAATTGCGTCCATTATATTTGGTTTAAATGTTCTCGCCGAGAACCAAAGCAGTTACAAGCCATTGCAAACGATTCGTACACGAACTGTACAAAGAGCAACCAACAACAACAAAAACTACTAGCAAATAAAAATTGCAGTTTAAACAATAGCAAGCGAAAAGAAAAATATCAGGCATGAATACATGCATAGACAAAGTTTTTTTTTTTATTATGGCGAGAAAAAGCTACGGAGTCAGAGAGCAAAATAGGACGTTTATATTCATAAGAATGGACGATTTGCCAAAATGAAAACATATAACACTTGGTGCAGATGCATGAAAAAATACAACACATTCAAAACACAGAAAGATACACAGATACACAGAGAACTCATTTGTAGGGCTGCTTTAGCTCTTCTGAAAACTTATTTTCACGTTCGTCTATTGCGTTGTGCTCTTGTTTTTTTTATCGTTATTTGAGAAAAATCTCGACGACGATACACGCACATTTTCGCCAGAAAAACAGAGAGCAAGGGATAGGGTGAAAGATGAAGAGCACTCTCTTTCTTGTGCTTTAACTGCATTTAATTTAATCCATTTAGAAATGAATGGCTATGAATGTGAATAAATGAGCGTGGCAACACGGTAATAAGTGATGCTTTAATGTCGACAGAATGAAAAAAAGAGCAAATGCCGACCAACGCATACGGATTACAAGCAAAAAGTCCAACCTTATAAAATCATTGAAGGCTGAGTAGACACAGCTTCATCATAGATCGGTGAAGAAAATTATTCTCTTGTTTGTTTATGAACTCAGCATTCTGGTTTTCTATGTTTTTTTATACACCACACTTCAACACACGGTCAGTGCACAACAACTACAGAGCACAATAAATACCATAAAGGATTGAGCAAATGGCTACAGAGAAAAAAAGAATTATGTAAAGTCACTAACACAGCACCAAGTACCCAGCATCCAGCACAACAAAAGGTTAACGCATATATAAAGCATTTTAAATTGAGTTGGAACAATGATCATCATCATTGCCATCATTTTATTATATTAGAAATTGCTGACTCAGTTAAATTCTCGCTTTTTTAGCACAAATTTTTATTTTTTTCAAACGACAACGATGACTTTTTCTAAACGAAAACGGAATGTTAAGTGTACAACTTTTTGTGGGTGTGTGGGACATGATTCGGAGTAACGCTACAAATACAACTCATTTGCATACTACCAATTTTTTTTCCAACTGCAATAGGATCATTTCGAGAATTTTTGCATGCAAATCAAGTGCATTCTCTTTCAAATTACTGCTACAAGCAAAATAAGCACACAACGTACAGACGTTTTTACCTCTTCGGCGCGACGGCTGATGGTCGAAAACATTTTAAATCTTTTACATTTTCAAATCTATATGAATATCATTAGCACTTTTTGCTGGCAATCAGTTATTTACATTCTGAAAAGAGTGAAAACCGTCTGAGTCGAAATGATAGTTAGTTTTATGCATCGTTGTTATGATTATCATCCGAATTGCTCGTATACATTTACATCTTTCTTATTTCCAACGATGGTCTTAAAATATCAAATTCAGTGGTTTAGATGAATGATAGAAATGTTTCTCTGTTCATATTCAAGTGTTTCATAAAATTACATAAGAAATTTTATAGACGGATTGAAAGATCTCTCAGTGACATTTCAAAGTAAAGTTTTGCACACTCATCAAAAGTTGACAGTTGAACATATACTTGTCACAATCATTAAACAGAAAATAATTCAAGTGAACCGAGTCTCAAGTGCATACTCAATTATGGAATGTTCACATATCATAACAATGTTCATGTACATTTATCACATTTTAAATTAAACATTTTAAAAACCTTGAGAAAACTCAAGAAAGTGCAATTTTTTTTAAATACATTTGTTCCGTAAATTTTCATTTGTCAAATACAATAATGACCAAACCTCAGCAAAGAAAAAATTTATTAATTATTTAATTTCGTGAATAGTTTTGTTTTTATCCCATTTATAATCATCAAAAACTTTTATAATTTGTAAAACGGAACACAAATTATTATCTAGTGAATGTAGTCAGTATATTTGAGAACACTATATTTAATGACATCTCCAAAAGATTTTCCAAAATTATACAATTATTATTTGCACTATCAAAACGAAAAGTTTTGGCTTGTGGAGGCTTGGTGCAACACGAAAAAAAGAAATATTACAGGAAGAATCGTACGCTTTCTTTATCTCTCTTATGGTGGTGTCACTTCATCGTTATAAATTACAACACAACGAAAAAAAAAGAGAGATCCGAACAACTCGAAGAGAAAAATGATTATATAACAAACAAAAGCAAAACAAGAACTGCACTCGTAATGGATAATAAATTAGATTGTTTTCCCGGAATTTTTCATTTTAGCCCATGCTTTTGGGCTGTGTACACAAAATCTCTAATGTATATTTGTATGCGGGGGAAATGGGAGCGAAAGGGCCACAGAGCCAGATAGAGAGTAAGAAAGAGGCCGAGATGAGACAAGAGCTAACTATGTTGTAACTCAAGCAACACACACACACACACAACGGATGTGATAAACATTACCAACAAAAACTACTTTTCCGGCCGTAGCATAAGAAGAAAAACTTTCATTTCACTACTTGTTCAATATTTGGAGCACTTGTGTTTTGTCTAGTGCTTTGCACGAAAATCATCAACCAATCGAGAAAAGCCTACAACCAAAAAATAAATATTTATTTTGGTTGCCATATGAAAGCAGCCAGCTTTTCTTGTTACTAATTCTCAGTTTTTAGCTTGGCAAAGGAAACAAAAAATTATTACTCGACAATGTAGTAGAAAAAAAAACAATATTTTCCTTTCGTTTATTGGAAAATATTTACTCGATTTGATTAAATTCCAAAATGCATACCAAAAAGAGATAAATATTTCGATGACTTCATCGAGCGGAAATTATTTAAAAGAAGAACAAAAAAAGACAATAGCATCGGCCATCTAGCCATTGGTGATCGTGAATCTGCATAGTAATTCAATTTTATGGCAAGCACAAAGAATCTAAAAGTTTCTGTGCAAATATTTCAACCATCTAACTTCAATGTGATGTATTTTATTTTCGACATCTGTGGTCTCCGATCGCAAAGAGTTGGGCTTCGGTACGAATGCAAGCTATAATAAATAGTTTTATGCACTTTTTGTCTGATATAAAAATAGACTGACATTTCCAATGCATCAATATTCTAAGCCCGACTCATTTCACATTTCAATAGTTAACCGTAGTTATTTGGTATGTTTTTTTACGGTATGCAATAAATCCAATTTATACGACTACCCAGTCAGTTTAATCTTCTTTTTTTTTAAAGACAAAAAAATACTAACAGATTAATTATTCAAGTAATCTTGCTTAATTTCCTTCGAGTACAAGTACTACAATTTTTATATTAATGGATTTCATGTCACTGCGCGCAAATGACAGATAAATCACTTTTCAGCACTTTTTTCTCTATCTCTATCTTTCTCTCTCGATGACAATCAAAAAAACTGATGTCTTGAGAATTTACATTTTAAAATAACAAATTCACATTCATTGTGTTTTTTGCTACTGCATTCGAAGATTTTGTTCAATCTTCATAGTAACAGTTATTTTTAATGACCAAACAAGAGAACAACTTTCCCAAATCCATTTATTCAAACAGACAAAAATAATAAAAAAAAGGAACCGATTTTAACGACGAAAAAGATGAAAACGCAAAAATGGACACAAATTTGCATACAAAACATTCGCATTAATTTTTGTTTTCGTCTCAATATGGACGTTTGTGTGACTACATTGAAATGAATCTCTCCTCTTCGATTTGTTTTTGTTTTTTTCTTTTTTCCGTATGAATGTTGGCACTTTTCTCTTCATTTAATTTTGCATTTTCTTCGTGATTTGTTTGTGTATGTTTACGCGCTCGATACTGTACTGCGTCGAAGAATAACAATAAAAGGGTGCAAAACTACAGTTTTTTTTAAAACTAACCGAAGTAAATCTACACATAAATATTTGGGTAAAAATGTGGCCAAAAAAAAATAACAAGTCAACAAATACTTTGGAATTAATTTAATTTCAAATACCGTACCAGTTGCTGCGGATTCTTCAAAGTTTCAAATAACCAAATAATCTCACCCGCAATACTTTTTTCCAGCTTTTGTAGCATCGGATAAAAATATAATAAAATGAATCCTCAACCTGTGTTCCATGAACAAAAAATCCGACCAGAAAAAAAAACAGAAAAAAAATTCACAATTTCAAAACTCGGCTTCATTACCGAGTACCCAATTGTTCGGCACATTGTTTGACAGTTGCACATTCACTGAAATTGTTTCAAAAAAAAAGAGCAGATAACTATTCAAGCGCCCAAACATGAATTCGTTCGCAACAAAAATTAAAGAATAAGTACTTTCCATCGTGCATAACTTTTCATGTTTTCCGAGAAAGACTTGATTTAAATATTGTTTGCATTCACTTTGGCTCGCTTGAAATACAGAAATTCAAAGTATTGGTGGGTTTTTCTGTTGATGTCTTTCTCTCTCGCCGTACTCGCTCATTCACATCAGTTTCTCTCTTGTGCATAAAAGTTTTTCATTTGCTTTGAGCCATGGAATGTTTTCATGGGGATTTTACAGATAGTTTGCTCTATTTTTATCAACATCCGAATTGGTTATATTTGCACAACAGTGAAAACAAAAGTCACAAATGACCGGAGCCGGAAAATTTTCAATTAATATGCATGTTAAATTAGTATGAATTAGCATTTATGGTGTGCTCATTTTTTTCGCCTTTTGAAAACTATTAAATGCAAAACGTATACACTACTATACATACAGTGTCTATTTTTTCTTCGGCTTCCGTCTTTGCTTGTGTGGTGAGGAGGATGTGAGCGAGTAACCATGCAAACGAAAATTGAACCGTACCATAATCTACATTTTTATTTAATTGGACATTTGTCAAATGAATTCATTTTTGACTTGAAAATACAGTAAACATGTCCATTGTCGGGATCTTTTTGCCATTTATCTCTATTATGTGCTGTTTTCATGTGTATGCATCCGCTTGTGTTTGTGTTTGTGTGCGAAAATTTGCGCATTGCGCGACAGCCGTTGGCATTTTGTGTTGATCTGTGTAATAATGATGTCCGTGCACAGTGAATACTATACAATGTGTACAACACAGTACAATGGCCACCAATTTAGCTTGAAATGTCCGTCTGTGGATGTTATTTTTCTTATTTGCTTATGATATTGGTTGACTTGATGCTTTTCCCCTCTTTTGTTCAACACTAATTTTTCATCAACATTTCATAAGCTGGTCCATGCCTGCTCCACGGTCATTTATTAGTTAAACAAACCTTTCTATTTTATCGCACTGGATCACCATACATCAAACAACTGAACTGACAAAAAAACAGCATCGCCGAATAGAAGAGGCGAATCCAATCACAAGACATGAATGTACATTTTGAATTTTTTTTGTTGTTTTTGGTCAAATTCTATGTTTTAGTGAAGTAAATGAGAGAGTGAGAAAGAAAAGGGAAGAATGACCGAATGAAGTTCCAACATCTGAAGTGAAAACATATTTGAATTTTGACTTTTACCAATTTATCCACTTATCCGTCAGCATTACGACGCATAAAATTGTAACGAATTTGTGTTTGAAAAGCTATGCATGTGAAAAATGGCATGAAATACGAACGGATGTTGTTTAGAAAATGTGATGCCGAATCGTTGAACATCCACACACACACATACACACCCTGTTTTTGTATTTCAAGACTAAGACCGAGTTCATCCCGGCTCTATTAAAGCCCAAACTAAAAGAAAGAATGTTTGTCAAAAGGAAAATGTTTCATATGCATTAAAAGCAAAGCTCGTAAAGGATTTCAAAACAAGCTGAGTGTATTGCCCAAAATATTATATTTCACTGTGTTATTACATTTGTTAAGTGAGATAGATGGTCAAAAAGGGTTTATTTGTGTGTGATTAATGAAGATAAATTTGTGTTTGACTATATTTAGTGAATGGGCTTGAATGCGAGAAATGCACGAAACCCACATGCACACACAAACACACTAAAATCGTTTAATGGAGTTCGTTGGTTTGTTTGGTGGAATGTTTCACGGCTTTTTTCTGTTGGTTATATTCATTCCAGTAAGAGGGGACCTCTTTAATTGAACTCCAATGGTTTCAACGTTTAGTCAAGCTTAAGTCCCAAGCTCCAACGGAGAATTGGATTTTCATTCGATCCATTCATTAATTGAGTATCCTTCGCAATATAATATTTTATTATCATAATCATTTCGAATCACTCAAATTACACAAATCTAACAAATCGGAAATTTGCCAGTGTCCCTGACAGATTTAGTTATTGCCATCAATAAATTATTCAAAAGCCAATAAAAACATACACTCAACAAATTTACTCATAAAACTTCATATGTATTATTATTTGCCCTTTTTTTTATTTCCTTTTGTGGTTGCAGACTGTAACATTTTCATTTAAATAAAGCAAAACCAAACAGAGTTTCTAGAATGGCGAATGCCATTTTAATAATAAGAATAAAGAAAAGCACTTCTTTTTATGATAAAAATCTTAATATTCCTGCATTGTGCATAATGCAGAAGAAAAAACAAGTGAAAAGAACGATGAAAAAAAAATTCCCCGAACATATTATGTAAATTGAAAAGAATCCTTACCTTGTCGTTTTTGCTCTTGATTATCAAATTGGTACAGTTTTCTCCATTGTATCTGGGCGTGCAACGCAACGGATATTACATTTTAATCTTCTTTGACTGAATTTTATGTACATGTAAACAACCATGCAATGTTCGTCATATTCTTAAAGTGAATAAAAAAATCGTCTGCTCAACGCTGTCTGGCTTGATGCTGGCAGGCAGCGCAACATTCTAATCTTCTTATCGACGCAAGTATTTTGATGTCTACAAGAAACGAAGATAATTAGTGATATATTTTCAATATTTCCCGGTGCGCGATTTACGTCTAAAGGCGTTACTTGCAACTCCAGCGATTTCAATCGCGCTGCGATTTCACATATTAATACGATCGTGTCGCGATTTCTCATCCATATAATTTCCATAGAACAATCGCGAGCGATTCCAATCGCTGGAGTTGCAAGTAACACCTTAAGACGGCAACAAGGAATTATCGAATATTTATTATTAGCAGCGACTTAACCGGCATAAACAAACTATATTACCGCTTTTGTATTTGTATAAATCGTGATATATTGAATACTCGATACTTTTCTATGAATGCCGAATCAATTAACCTACACAAGTGGATAAATATCGAATGCGAGAAGTGGTGCAAAACAAAGCCCAAAATAAACTTCCTCGTAGCACATTTCGTTCGAAGCTTTTGTATACCAATCGCTGATATACCCGAAATAAAAACTATTATCAATGAAAATGCTGTTTCCCATTTTATAGTCAAGCGAAAATGCGATAAAATTGAAATAAATCTTAATTAATGCAAGCAGCGAGAATTTATAGCGTCGCGTAAAACTGAGTTGGTTGGAGACTTCTCAGGAGGCTCATGTCGCATGTTGGTATAAGTGAGCAGAGCTTTGCATGTTGTCTTTCCATTTCAATGCTTTTTCGATAAAATTCATGGACGAGAATGAAGAGGCGTCTGGTTGCCTTGAACATCGATTCCACTTGCTGAACTTAGTGCGTCGATGATAATTTGTGTACCACCCTTCAAATTTACATGAAATATGCGAACGCATGAAATTCACTGTGCACTCTGTGTGGTAGCTGAAACCAATTAACATCTTTTTGCTCAAATACTCAAACGAACTGATGCCATATAAAACATGAATAAATTATGCACCAGGCACCTGAACTCATCATCACCAACACATTTTTCTTAGATTTCCATCCGAAAGCTTAGTCATGCGAAGAGAAAAACCACAACACACATACACAAACAAAAAAATAACCGAACCGTTCTCACGTTCTCCGGCTGATGTTGATGTTAAAACTTCTTTCGAATATTGTAATTTATATCGCAAGGTTTTTGGTGCGACACAAACTGATTGCGGTTCGAGTGATTTTTGGCCATAGAAAAAAAAATCAAAAGCAACATTAGAACAAGAGACATAATTAGACTAGATCGAAATAAACGATTTACATTTTGGAGTAAAATTAATAACTATACGGAGCAGACAGTTTGCGTTGAATTTTGTTCATCCATTTTGCGTTATTGCATAAGATCTTATGCAGCTTCATTGCTCAAAGATTTTAATTTCAGCGCCAAATTTGTTTAATTCAAGCGATGATCATGTTTCTGTGCATCAATCGTGTAGTCCTTAATTCGCGTGTACGCCAACATTGAAACGTTCTTTTATCAAATTCAGTTTGCGAGTTTCCAATCAAGCGAAACAGTATCAAGTGTATAAACATAAACAGATTCATACGCATAATGAAACTAAAATAATGAGGAAATTTATGGAAGCGAGAACCAAAAATGCTTAACTTTTTAATAAAATTTGTCGATTTGTTTCGGATGTGGAAAGGCAAGCAAACGGAAGTTTAAATTTGGCACAGCAGTGCAAAACCGTAGCAAAATGCATACGCGGTACGCTTTGCACGGATTAAGAGGCGAGAAAATGAAATGTCGAAACAGAAAACTGTGCACAACGATGTGGCACATTATGACGGTGTCAGTGCTTCAGTTATCAAAAAAAAAGTATTTAAGGATTGCCATGGCAAATGTGAAAGAATGAGAGAGAGAAGGAGAGAGAGAGAAACGTGCCGATTAAAGAAGCATATCGCGATTTGCGAAGCACATGGCTTACGAAATTGTTATGCATTAAAACTGTGGAAATTATAAATGCAGCAAATGCAAACGACTGACACTTGAGCAACTAAGATTGTACAAACAAATGAGTGGCAACAGTTCGCCCGTAAGTTTTATTAAAATGTTGGTTGCGAACACCAAGCAAACGAAAAGACCAATAGAAGTCTTATTTAATTCGGAATAATTTTGCCACGATGACTTCCATTTTGCAAAGTGACAAAATTAAATAATCGTGTACAGTTATTTAAATATTTGAAACTTAGCACAGCATTTATCACCACAATATATTACCAACCGTCCGAACAGTTATCAACCGTCTGAAATGAGCAACGATACTCAACATAGCCCAGTTTACAGTACACAGGAAACAAAATTCTTAAAAAAAAAACTTTAATGGCAGCACTTGAAAGCTGATAACGTTGCAACATAATTTCACCTCTGATCTCACAGTATAAATTACTGGTTCGTTTACCAAAACACCGTGCATCTTATTGAAACTCGATGGCAAAAACTTGCATCACAAAGTCTGGGTGACAATGTTTCTTGATAATTTGTTGAGCAAAGTGGTGTCAATCGATTGATTAATCACTTTAAAAATTGTATATAAGTCCCCGTGTATACATGGGGGATTTTCCGTGTCAATATACCGTCTGCTCAAATTAAACAGCTTGATACTTAATTCTTTACTGTAATTGCGTCATCGCATAATCAAGTAGCTCACGTTTAAGAGGACGCCCACTTGCTCCACACGCAGACATTTCCTTTGTTTATTAGATGTTCGAGCCATGGGCAATGGTGCTAGACAGACAAACATCATCCATTCTGGAGCCGTGGTAATTTTCTTACAATGACCTTCGATGTGTATCGATAAACAGCCAGATTTTTGTAGCTCTGATAACACGGCTATCAACAAAAGACGCCCAATATTTATTCACCGCAATCATCAGTTTCGTAATCTTTAGCAATTCCAATAGCAAATTTATGCTGTAAATTCCACGGTGAGCCAAGTACAACGCAAGATAGAATGCTGTATCTACAAAATTCATCAAGACATCCAAACCAGGAAAAAAAAGCAGATGACTGTTGTAAGGAGTTTGTAGCCAAGGCGAGAAAAGCCATAAAAATCTTGATCATAAAATGTAACAGTATATGAGCTCAGTGTATTTAAACATGCACCACAAAACGCAAGCATAAACACCATGTTGACCCAATGCACGCCATTGATGAATCTCCCATTGGATTTCGGGGCGGACATAAAACAACGAAAAAAAAAATCCTCATAAAAATTCTGGTGTTTGAACAAAATACCCAAAGCTTCACTATACTCAAATAGAACAATAGCAAAAAAAAAAATACGAAAGAATTCCAATTTTCTATTTAACATCTTAATGCGAGCACAGAATATATCTGTATATATGAATGTTACCGTTAGTTATGGTCTTGCCCGAAATGCACTAAAGGTATTTTTCTTTTATTTTGCGGTGAGAAAAAAGCGAGTGTAGAACGGAAATTCGGTCAAAATCCTCATGTGATTTGTGTTATGAGATTATATAGCAAGACCGATATAAAAAAAACAAGAACTTTGAGATACCATTTATGGGCGAACATTTTGTTATACTAAACGGTCGATTCTTTTTCCACCATCGTTACAATGCTAGTGGCTTTCTGTTCAGAAAAATAAAAGAGAGCGAAACGGTACGTGCACATAAGCAAAAAGGCGAAACGATGAGAAAATGGAAGAACGGTTAAAAACTGAACTGAATTAAAATCAACCGCATTATCAAGGCGGTGCTCGGATTGTGTAAACATGTCAATAATCGACTTCGACTAGTTGCTATTGGCATCAATGACCAAGATGAAAAATGCTTCATTTTTTTGCCTTTCTTTATAGATCGCCAATTTTTATTGCAACTCTTAATTGATTGAAGCTCATTGTTTCCGCCCAGCGTGTCATCAGTGCTTTATCAAACATTTAATGCGATAGCCGCAATAAGCTATTTTGTGCCACTGATCACCATGTAATGTTTTGTTCTGGTGTAAGTCACGACCGCATGCATTTAACATGCACAGCACAGCCAAACACACATACACACATGAATTCAAACACGCACACAGAATAAAAAAAAAAATCAACCAGCGAAGAGCCATGGTCACTGTGTGGTGTACCGTTGTTGTGCATTTTGCAACTCGATCCATAGTCAGGCATAGTGTTTCAGTAGAGCACGTTGTCTCGCTATTTGCAATATATTCTTGTTTTCACGGCGTTTAACTACGTTGCGGCAAAGTTGATGCCGAAGATAAAGCCGAAGGCTATACACAACCAACTGCACTTCCATACACACCATATTAAATGTGTGCTTATTGTCTAATAGTTTTATAGCGTGCTCATTTTTCCTCAATTTCTATTGTCGTAATGGCGGTGCTGCCGCTGCTCGTTTGCCTGGGCATTCATTGTGATTCCTCTCGTTATGTACTTAAAATGGTGATCGTCTTGTTTAATTGATGTTGCATCCCATGCACAGAACACACTACAAAGCTTACTGTTTACGTACTGTGTGTGTGTATGCACTTGTATCTCGATTTTTCTATATGTCCATGTTGGACGATTTATTTGGAACATGTGCTTTAAACAAGAACGCACATCCGCACACTTGCATCCACTTGCATACGCTATAATGAGTAAATTCTCTGCACCAAAAAAAGGCCACCGTCGGCAATGGCTAAAATTTTTCGAAAATTAAATGCGAACGCTAAAGCTGCTTTACACACCAAGATTAATTACGCCAGCCACAAAATTTTCAACCATTTATTTGTCTTATTTATTTCTCTCTCTCTCTCTCTCCCTCTCTCTCTCTCTCTCTCTCTCTATCTTTCTCTATCGTTCTTTAAAATTGCACATACGCTTCCGGTGACCAATGCCATGTGGAAAATCTCCGCCAGTGATACATTTAAAACTCTCAACCGATGAATGCGCTCAAACATTAAAGTGGCAGACGAATAAAGACTTGTGATGAAACGCATTCGCATTTATTTGTTGCCCAGCAGCAAACAATTCAAAGTGCTTTTGAAATGGCATACTTGTGTTGAGGAAAGTGCACGAGGAAGAGCGAGAAAGAGAAAGGAGTCTACTTGTTTCCGTTTGAATTTCATTTGAATTATTGCATTACAAATGAATACGAACAGTGCTGAAAGAATCCGACATGTTGGCTCAAGTTAAGATCTCCTCTGTTTCTCTGTTTTTTCTCGTGTCTTTTTTCGTCATTTTTTGTTGTTGGTTCGTATTTTCTCTTTTCTCAAAATTTCATTTTCTCGTAATCCAATTTTTATTCACACATTACGAAAATTGTAACAGTTTTCTCGAATCACTTGTTGGTAGGTGTATTTGTGTTTCTCCGAAATCACATGACGTGTCACCGATACGATTGCAATGTTGAATTCGTGTTTGCCACTGACACAACGCTTCAGCATGATTCCGAAAGAACAAATTCAATGCAAGACACTGTGTCTCAATAAATAAATTTATGGCCATAGCCGATTGAATGAAGTACAACATTCCATGTGCCATGCGCAATGTTCGCCCAAACGAAGCGAAAATGTTTCCATGGAAATGATGCGAGATGAATGGTGCGTTCTCCTACATTTTGGAATAACGTAACCGCTAAATTCACACTGAAAATCATCTGCAATGAACGGTTTCCGTGCCAAACGAATGGAAAGCATTCGGTTAATGTGTGTGTGTGTGTGTGTGTGTGTGTGTTGTTTGAAATGTGCGGCGAATTCGTTTCGGAATCCTTAGCCAATTCAAACACACATACGTACAAGGCGAGCGTACGGACAAGAGGAGACAAATGCGTTCAGTTTGTATGTCAGCAGAGCAACAACAGAAATGGAATACCGAAGAGAAAAAAATAACACACTAGACAAACATTGCGAAATTCCATCCAACATTCATGATCACATGCGAGCATTGTGCACTCGCGTCCTGAGTCTACACAATAGTGATTCGGTTGATGTCAATGCGGCCAAACCTCATGTTCAAACGCGCTCCATTGTACTCTGTAACAGTACGAAATAATTTCTCCCCGACTGAATGTTAATTTCTGTTTCAATTCTGTTCGTGCATTTAAAAAAAAAAACAACAACAGAGAAAAAAAGGAAACTGTTCTGAAGAAAACAATAGCAGCAAAGATTTAATCATTTGCATTTGAATTGAAAATTAAGTGACGGCTAAACGTCCAAGAACTGTAGTTCATTGAAAGTGTTTCGGCTCAATGCAGTTGCAAAAGCCATTCGGCCTCTAGAATATTTTATATGGATTAAAACGTTATGTGAGTTTTTTTTTTGAAGAGAGAAATGAGTAGAAAAAAATCAACTGTACAAAAAAAATGAATGCAAAAATTGAATCCAGGTGTTTAATTGGATATTGTGTAAATGATTGAAATCAAGTGAAACAATTTCCAAATGATAATGAAAGCACGTTGAAACAAAAACGAAAGCACTCCATACAACAACAACAACAACAACCAAATAAAGAAATACAAGGGAAAAACCCAACAATTCCATATATCGCATTCGTTAAATGTTCCATCGTTAAATAAAGTTGTTTTTTTTTTCAATTGAAAACTGAACAAGCTGGATTCGAAAATCAATTACAAATTTCAAGCTTAAAGTTAAAGTTAAATCAAAAACTAGACGAAGAAACAATAGACACTAAAAACAGTATGTATATATTTTCTCAATTTAACTGTTGCAACTCCGGTCAATTATTTGTGAATACGATGTATTGTGTGCAGAGCAGCACTTGACAAATAAGTGGTTTGAAATTTGAACCGTTTATTTTATCTCGATTACAATTGAAAGTAAATAGAAGTGAATCTTTTCTCGGGTTTATTTTCCATTCACGACAATTCGGTTAACACCTTTCAATTGTTTAAAGTTTCACATATTTCCAAATATTAACTTTATTGTTGACTTTGGTTTTTCCGTTTCAATGTACAACGGTAGCAAATATTTGACCTGAAAAATCTTGAATAGCAAATGTGAAAATAGATTGGAATAATTTTTATTGGGTTTGTTTTAATTTCACTTCCGGCGTTCATCTCTTGAGTGATAAAATATTTCGTATCATGGGTCTTACACTTATTGCGTTGCTGATAAAACTTGTGAACTTTTCGCACTTGCAAACATGAGCGTACAAAATCACTGAATTTATATGATAATATTGTATGTGTTTTTCTTTGATGTGACGGTTGGTTTTTTTTTGCATACGTTTTTGTTGTTTGTTTTCGCATTTTGATGGAAATTCGCATTGACGCAATTTCAATGCTGATATCAATGATACACACATGAAAGACCATACCGCATGCATAGCAGTCTAGATCTTTCTTACCAATTTTGATGAGAATCCGCTCAGTTTGATAGCGCACATACACAAAAATTAGCTAGGCATCTTCTCTTTCGACGAAAAAAAAAAAACGAAATTCAACCGAAAATACACACAAAGCTGAGCCGAAAATTTCCAAAAGCCCTTCAAAATATAGCAGCAAATATTTGACTATACTTTGATGGTTCTTTGTTTGTTGGCTTCCATCCGAATCAGAATTCCATTTGATTTGTTTCAGTTGTTTGGCTCGCATATTCAAAACAAATGATATTTGAATATATTTTTCTTGGACGTTTGCTATGCACGATGTTTTTTTGGTTTGCATTCGTTCACTTAAAAAGAAAAAATCAAGTATGAAAATTGAGCTTTTGCCAAACATACAAAACGGGTGAGAGAGAGAGAGAGAAAGAAAGAGAGATTCGTCAGCATGTCGTTTTTAAAAGCCATGTCATCTTCATCGCAATCATTGCGAATGATTTTTGTCTACTTTTGTTTTGATTTTAATACGCTTTTTCCAACCATAGAAAATGTAACGGAGCTCATGTGCTCATCAAAAGTACTCACACACATCCGTACACGTTTCATTTGTCTTGTGATTGAAAGCAATGTTTGTTTGAGCTTTAAAAACCTAATGCCGTTTGACAATAGCAACAACCAACAGCAACTGTTGGGGAAAAAAATACAATCTCTTTTTTTTCCCGGGTTTTATTTCTATATATGCTGTTATTTTATGTTTGCCAATGTGAAATTGAAATAAAATTCAATTACATTGTGGAGCATTTGAGTCCGCATATGTGTGTGCGGTGCGAAGCGCTTTATTTGCTTGGTTAGAGTTTTTTTTTTCTCTCGTCTGCCATTTTATCTCTTGCTCGTTTAACTATTATCATGGTTTGAAGTTCGAATGTGTTTAGTTTTGGTGTGTGTGTGTGTGATACGCACACAGCCCGTCATCCGTTGAGTCAGCATCCGTCGAAAAATTGCAACACCAAATAACAAATGCTGTGGCGATATATGTTTGCAAGTATTTATGTTGATTACGTGTGAAAAGCCAACGAATTTGCCAGTCCTCTCCACTCCTCACACCGTATGCGCTGTATATCTCGTTAGAATCCAAACAGGAATTTCACTTATCCCTCATTCTCGTTCATTGGACAATTTATTTGTGCGTGCTTTTTGCAACTGCTTCAGATTACATGTTTTGTCAGCTTGTTCGAAATTATTGTATTGAATGGCGACCTTCTTTTTTGTTTTCGAAATGAAAGAGTCACATACTCACACCCAAACACACGCACACATAAATTGAACTATAGATAACTTTTTGGTGTGCTTGCAAACCAACTAATTTCAGTTATATTGATGTGATGCACGTGCAATACGCAATAAATTCAGCTCATATCAGCCAACTTCATGATCAAATGACTTAATTAAATTAGAGAGTGTGATACAAAAGCAACACACCAACGGAATACATCCAAATGGAATGCGCGTCATCTCATCCTCGATGATGGAATGTTTCCATAGAAATTGCATTGATCTAAGTGAGTTTCCTAGTGAGTTTGGCATTGTACTTTTGATGAAAACAGATGACAGCGATTGACACGCGTTAAACGCGTAAATTTTGTTATGATTTCAACTAATTTTCATTGATGAACGCATCAAATAGGCTCGTCAATGATATCATTTGCTGAATTTCACCGTTTGTTAATTATAAAAGCAATTATTCGACATCTGCCATAAGTGAAACTGTAATACAATTAACGCAACAAGGCAGCACTGATGAACGTCATTTCTTTTGCTTTTAGGCAAAATGGTGAATTTATTACCGAATGAATGGTACAAAAAAAAAAAGAAAATGCTAGGCACTTGTCCGTATGTTTTCAAGCGAAAGCAATATATTGACGTGAACCCAGAGATTTATGAATTCTATTCTGACAGTGTATAAGTGTGTGTGAGTGTGAGTGTGTGTTCTTTTCTCTATATGTGTGAGCAAAAATAATAAGACACTTTCTTAGCAACGAAAAAGGACTTGATGCTTGAAGAAGTTGCTAAATAGATTTATCACAACTAACTCGCTACATTATGCGCATTAATCAAATCTTTGGGCGATCCAAACTCTACACACCATCGCCATCAGATCCGTTATCATAGTATGCATAAAACATTCATCCGTTCTCAACAATTGTTGAACAACAACCATAAAATCAAATGGCGACTCCGTAAAGGAGCATAAAGCACTTAACATTCCAAGCTTCAGCATGTTGTGCCTGCCTCTGAATAACGCAAAAAATGTTTACGAGCAAAAGTATTCGGCACATAGAAAACGAGCCGCTTAGATATGGTAATAACATTTTTACATAGTTATCAAATTCATTTGGCTCTCAAATGCATCTTGTTTTGGATGGAACGAAAAATTTCGACGAAAAATATGCTTGTCTAAACAAAGTCTTCATATTAATATTGACCTTATCTTTTTCGTTTTTCATCTTACATCTCACTCAATTTCTCTCTATCTCTCTGTCTATCTGGTTGTATTGCATCTGTTTACCCATTCATTTAATGCTTTTGAATATTTTATTCGCAAATTCGGTGTCTGACACAGTTTTTGGTGAAGCTGATGTTGCGATGGGGTCGTTTGCATCAAACTGTTCTCTTTCGTGTGATTGTTTTTCCATATTTGTGTTGTGATGAAGTAACATAAATTATTACACAAATATAGACATTAAAGTCATACTTCGTGCAATTTTTCACGCATTTTGCCTGGCGACAACGAAAACATTTATTTGTCCAACAATTTTTCGGTCAATAATTGCAATCGTCCTAATTCAAGCTCGTCCATAGAATCAGTATTGAGTGCGAACATTCGAGCTAAGAATTTATTCCAATAAAAGACAACACTGATTTGTCTAGCTTCATTTCCCCAAGCGACTTTTATATTCTATTTTCTTTTGTTCGCAGAAATTATTTTGATTGATGAACAGTCTAATTAGTGCGCTTGGCCAATTAAGATCGCTGATTTTTTGTTCGCTTTTGTCGACAAGATGATTCCAAAAAATTGACTTAAGTTGGAAATGAAAAATACTTTGCTGCCTCTTTGTGATTAAGTTTACGGAATTCTCCTCTTTTCCTTGCATGCAATGATTAATAATAGAGCGGGCGGTACATTGAACAACGCAGTTTCAAAGTCAAATTAGTCAAATCAGCCGTTTTACCACTCAAACTTGCAGCGCGTGTCTATTTTTCATTGAAGCTAACTAGTATTAAAAGCTGCAATTTTTTTTCAAACTTCATTATTCGTACGCGCAAGAGAGAAAAAAAAAACGATGAACATCTTTCTTGAGTAAAAAAAATCTTCGAACAAATTTATCATCATCATTGTGCTGATGCGATGTCGTCTTGCCAAATCATGAACGGACAATGAAATGAGCAATATGAAAATTAAAAATAAAGAAGCAAAATCTTGAGAGAAGAGAAAAACGAGCGATGAAAAAAAAATTGACTTTGCGAGAAAAAAAACGCTGTGAAATGCTAAAAATAAGAACAATTTGACTTTAATGAGCGCACACAGCTTGAGGTGACGGCCAGCCATTTTCCTGAATAAATGCCATACGCATATTTCCATCGTATTGTATGCAATTACGCCATCGTAACATTCACGGCAACTTTTTAACTTTTTCCAACATTCAACGTTTCTTTGCATAGATTTTCCGTCATTCATTACATACGTCTCTTTGCTCTCAGTTTCAATTTATTTGTCGTGTCACGTTAAAATATAAATATGACTTTTTAAAAACTCGCAATTTTCACGCGCAAAAAGTTTTACTGACAAATCCCAATTTTCGAGAAATTGTACAGATTTCAGCACGTTGCTAATTCCACCCGAATAGATAATTCTGTTTGATGGTTTCAATGGAACAATTCTTTGAATGAATTTTGTACAATTAAAATGTTTTAAACCGAAACTTATCTGCTCTAATTGATTAAATTTCATAGTGTGTTGACAATATTTTCAAAGACTTGTTTCAAATTTCACAATCGAGTGTTATCAATGTAAATAGTCTATTTCACTGAAATCAGTTTGATTTCGTGTGAAGCATCTAATGGTCTCGTATTTCTTTTGAAATTCGATTTATGGGTTACATATTTTCACATTGTAATAATTCAAACACATTGAGTCAAACCACTGAAGAGCTCAATTAATTACACGACATGGGATATTTAAGTTAGCCCCAGCATTGCGGTCGCTAACATTACATATGATTTCACATACGATGTGCTGTGGTATTGGACCAATGCCGATTTCCCATCCAACATTCCAAAATGAAGCCGAATGAAATATTTATTTTGCGGTTGTTATCGGTTTTTTGGCCACTTTTCGTAAATGTACAAACATATACTTCAGTCGACCGAACATATTGTAAGCGGTTGAACACGGTAACGGCTAGACATAGTGTGCCATGGTACTGTACTAGAAGCGAGAATTACGGTGTGATATCTCATATAACACCAGCAAATTAATGACGTTCCATTTGTCATTCGAAGATAAATAAAGCGAAAATATATGAGCTTACATGTTGCACACATTTTAAAGTGATTTCATGCGCCATTGGCCGTTTTTCGAACATTTCGTGTCTCAACAATTGGTAATGAATGCTTTTGAATGTTGACTCGTGCGTGCGTGCGCACTTTGAAAATGCTTGAGATGGTTAAACGAGTGAATGGCAAGTAGTCGACAATCGAGAGCTCATTTGGTTTATATATTGAAATGACTTATTACTCTTATGGGACACATATATATACAAGGGAATTGTTGTATGTGCGTTGTGCGTATGCACGAATATTGTGAGAATAAAAGGGAAAATTGTGATTTTACGCTTGAATCTTCCGGTATCGACGGGTTTTTTGCAAATTACATTCGAAATCCAGTAATTCATAGTCGAGCCGTACAAAATATCTATTTATTTGATTTAAGTGACAATTTTCAAGATAAATACACACAATCCCCCCCGATAACCACTTTCGAAAATAATCGGGATCACAAGGAAGCCGATTTCTATTCACAGAGCGGTATACATCTCGCACGATGTAGGTCATTTAGATTTTATTCTGTGCAACAAAAAAAAAAAAAAAATAAAAGATTATCACATTTCAACCGTTGTCACACATTTCATTTTTATCTAAAGGCTTCTCTAGCTGCCACTTTTACTGTGTAAAATATCTGGATCTTGAGCGATAAAAACCAATTACAATGAAACTAAATGTAAACCCTGGGTTGATTTGGTTGAACAATTTTTACGATTTGAAATGAGAAAATTCAATTTCAATGTTAGTAAATGTGTGAGAGTGTAAGAGTGCGTAGTTCTGTTCACCTTGTCATCAATTTACTCATTTATCGGTGAAAACCTATTTACGAAATTTACACAAAATCCCAAGTTCAAAATCACTGAACGACTTTGGCTTGAAAATGGTTCCGTAAATACCTGCTCCCAACTAATACCCATATAAAGTTTCATTCTTTCATTTTTCCAGCATTTGGTTTTCGTTGGTTTTCATTGCTTTTCATCATTTGTTTGTATTTCACCATTCATTTTCATTGAAAACTTTTGGTTTCCATGCTGATAAGCACAACGCCATATCGTATTTTGTAACGTGCACACGCCACATTTTCTACGGCAATTTATCTTCTCGCAAAATTGTGAGTTCACGTTATCATCGTTATCAATACTTTTGACAAGATGGCACAACAAACCGACGAATACACAAACAAAACAACCGAAATCCAAATGGCGCGGTAAAACTTGAACGTTAAAATTGAAAATTTGTTCATTTATTCATAGCCAAGGTGCTTATTGTCGATTGTTTCAACAGGCTTCCTTCTACATGTTTCACATTGACTTCCTTCAAATCACACTAACTTTTCATCACTTTCAATCGGAATGTTGCCTTAGGTTTCTGCTGTGAGTGTGTATGAGCGCGAAAAACTTTGTGTGGCTTCAAATTTGCACTTCATTTGGTGAAGAACATTAAAAGAGGGAAACTGGGAGAAGAACAAATAATTTTAACATCATTTATATACTAAAAAACGCACAAATTAATTTCGAAAATAATATGAAATTTAAACATTGAAAAACTTTTAATCAAAAATGAAAATTAATAAATATCAATATTGCTCAACATAGATTTAGACTAACGATACATTTTTCTACGTGGATTATTTCAATTTAATTTTCCAGTGAAATGTTTTAGTATCGTTGACTAGCTAACATGACCCAGAAATGGACAATGCGATTTTCGCATGAAATTTAATTTCAATAGTGTTTAAAACAAATAAATACAAACACGATGAACCCATAAAACAACGAATTTTAAGAAAATGCAATTATTTTGATTGTTCAAAGCTATCATGTTCATTATGAACAGCTCATAGCACAATACACACAATGTTATTCCAAATTTAAAAAAAAAACGGCTTCATAAACGATAAGGATGTATAACACCATCTAAACATGTTTAAAATGCTAAAAAAACTGTGAATGTATGTCATTTCAAATTAAATGATAGACAACACACTGTTGTGCTTAAAGATGTAGCTATTTAGTTTGAATAGCAGTCTTTCGACGCCGTTCTTGTGATGAATTTCGCAGACCAAAATCCAAATTTAATATTTACTTCGATGTAGCTGAAGATTGTTTTGGCGTTTGTTTGACACAATACAGAACATTTTGTGTTTGCATTGTTGTTGTTAACAACATCAATTGATTGGACTTTGTTTGTGTTTGGCGTTGATATTCAGCAGCAGCTTTTAGAAAGTGGATAACCAGAGAAAAGTTTTTAATATGTATCTCGGCTTTAGTTCATGACTCACTCTTTCTTCCGGTTACTTTCTCATTCATTTACATCACATTGTCATAGTTGCACTTGCTAATCCGGAAAATCGTCGTCCGCACCAAATGCTATGGATTCACAAACAGCCGGATTTGGTTGGGCAAAATGTAAATGTTTTCGAGAAAAGTGAAAACCAAAAATGCTCATTTTTATTACATTTTCGCAGGTTTCTGTGAATTAGGATACACAATTTTCCCAACAACCACAATGTCATGTTAAAATACATTTTGCCAAACTTCATATATATATAATATATATATATTCGTCGACGAACTGAAGATAAAGTCAACTAACTTTTTTTTGTGTGTGTATGTGTGTTTTGTTTGAGTTTTGAATTAATGAAAAAAATTATGTCAGAGAAACCGAACAAAAGTTTTTTTATCTGTAGCATGTGTCACATGCGATGATGTCATATGCTCAGCAACCGAACAATGGTTACAATATTTGCCTCGCATTGCTTCACATTCCCTTGTGTGTAGCCTATCAAATTCAGATGAAATTTACCAAGCAGATCATTTGGTTATATTAACCAATAAGAAACCATTGAATGTGCCCAGAAGAGTGATGATTTAAATAACCGATGCTTTTGCCAAGTATAACATTCAAAAAATGCATGCACAAAGACCAAATGAATGTTTAGCTTGATGTTACCGCACCCACAACTCACAAATGAAAATGGGGCATATAACGATTACATCCTTGCGGATCCGAAGATGTTGGCTGAATAATTGGATTGTCCGAAACAAAGTCATTTGTTAATTTCAACTGATGCTGCATGATGATGATGATGAAAAAAAATATTTAATATGAAATGTCAATCTAAATCTCTGAACATGAACATCTCCACACAACATTCTGCCAATGATTGAGCTCCTTATTTCCTGTCATCTGTATTTACTTGTTGGTACATGTTGGCATTTTATTTTTATTTTTGTTTTTTTTTTCGTTTATTTGTTTGCGATGGAGTCTAGTGTGCTGTCGTCAACACCATTGGAAAGTCTGCCATGCAAACAAATTCAGCACTTTCGGCTGTGCTGTGAATAATGTGAGATATGGAGAAATGGAGAAATAGAGAAATAAATAAATAGAGACATGCAAAGTGTTGGTATGTGTATGTGAAATAGAGCCACTATATGCATAACAATTTAGAGCTGACACAGCGAATGAAATGATGCTGCTAACTAAATCAGCATTGAATAACATAATAGATAATTGTTTGGGTTTTCGAGTGTTTCATATCGTCATTATGGTAGAAGCACATCGGAATTGTGCTCAAGTGGCATCAAGTCCAAAAAACGACGAAACCGATAAACTGATGCCGAAGGTGTGGTGTTTGTGCTTGTGCGCCATTCAAGCATCGGGCATGTTCCGATTGAAGAGTCATATATAAATGGTTTTGCTTGTGCTTGAGCTCTTGCTTTTGGCACTAGCCAATCCCTGTTCGTTTCGCTACAGCCTGCCATAGCTGGCCCCAGAGCCTCTCACACAATACAAAATGATAAGAAGACAATGCGCAAAAAGCGTTTCGAGAGCAAGTGAGTGAACATGACAGCTTCAACACAGCCATAATAATACAACAAGCGGCGATTTTAAAAGCTTATTAAAGAATAGTTTATCATCACATGGCTTGTAATAGACGCCAGCATTTACATAGCCATTGTGTGTGATGATATTGTGCGCGCATCGAATTACGGTATGGATAGAAAGAAGGAGAACGAGGAACAGAATACAAGTGAATTGGTGCGCTTCGCCTCACCTCGCTTCGACCCGGTTCACTTATGCATAGACACAGATGCAGTCGATTCGGTAAAGAGCAGCTGTTTGTAATATTTATGTGCAGTGGATAATCGATCCTCAGCTTTGTACAATGCTTCATCGTACGAGAGCCTAAGCTCTTGCCTTTGCTGAAAAAGATTCCGAATAATATAAATTTTATATAATATTCACATGCACGAGAGGGTTTTTGCTGCGATCCATTCGACACTTCAAGCACATAAATATTCACTATCTTGTAAACAATGAATGGGTACATGAAACACGACACTTCATACCATATTACCAGCAAGCATCATGAACAGCACACCAACTGATGTCCTAACATCACCTACTCACCAGGCTCTATCAATTTGCTGGACTAGGCGAACGAACATATTTCCAAATATTATCCCAACTTCCTATGTGCGGTACTGCGCAAACATTAATAACAAAAAATTTTTTTTTAGAGAAAATTCCCGCCATCAAAAATACATACTCACGTGAACCTGTTACTTCAGATTGGTATCTGCTAATGAGTCGCTTTACTAGATAACATGTTATAAAGTACACAACTCATAGCCGTGTGTTGATGAACTTTTCTGACACCTATTATTTCAATTTTATGCCATTTATTCGTCGTAATGCGAATAGCGGTTCCCCAGGGGATAGACATCAATTTTAAGTTAGCCAAAGCAAAACTACACAGTTAGTTGGAGGAATACTGAGGCATCTACTATGGGCAAATGGGCATATATACATATGGGCATTGAACCACCGTTGATGTCAGAAATAAAATACTCTAAAAGAGCACAATGCATTCCATTCACGAGCTCTCCAAAAAAATGTTGCAAAAACTCTATTACAAATAATCTTGATTAGACATGCATTGCATATATACTAACCAAATTCCTAGTCTCTGATTGCTGCTGCAAATTTCGATTTTTTCTTTGTCTTTTTCGATTTACATAACGATAAATATCATTTCGCATTAGTTGTTTTCGACATCAGAAACAACGTAGTCAAATTCGTTTAATCAACTCTGTACAAAAACATGCAATATAAATGGTTTCATTGTTTTTAAATGAAAATGCTTCAGAATTGTGGAACAGAAAGAGTATGACAACAAAGGTGTGGCTCATCCACATGAATAAAAAAGAGGAATGTCAATAACGAAATGCCCAAAATAAGAAAAAAAGATTTTTTTCAATTCATTTTTTTTTTCATCACACGATGGGTTTTCCACATATTCCGGACATTTTCCACAGCTCACATTATCGTGACATCAAACACTTTACAGAGGACACAAATTTACGCATAAAATTCGGTTTTAAAAACACAATTTAAAACCCATAAAAAACACTGCATATAAAAAAGCATGCTAAAAACAAGTTTCATACATACATTTCTCTGAATAAAAAATTACACGATGAACAAAACGCCTACACTGATACAGGCAGTATATTGTTTACGCTTCTCTAATTTATATTTGCATAACAACTGGTTTCCTGCGTTGTTTACGTGTAATAGAAATTTCGCTATAACTTTTTTTATGTACGAAATCAGAGTGTTTTTTTTTAAATGGTGTGATGTAAATTCACTTTATGTATTCTAGTTGTCGAAGGAGTTTTTCAAAAATTTCAGCGTACATGGTCATTGCAATGAGAAACGTTGTCATTTCCACAAATTTTGCGTAAAAATCAATTGCAGCTGATGAACTTTTTGAAAAAAAAAGTTCACTCGAATTCTGTTCGTATTCAAAATCAACGCTTTAATTTCTGTCGAGGAAAATTCCATTGCAATGGTGAAAGTCGATTGATAGCACTGGCCCCTTTGACCTCTAATAATGGATATCATGAAGCCAAGTGAAGCCATTAATTAGTTGTCAATCAATAATTGGCGTGAAGTGTTAAAACAACACTCTAGTGACCTATTGTAAAGCTTCGTTCGCAATGTTTCGATAATTCTTGTCAATTTTTACGGCATCTTTCGCTCTCATTATTTTTTCCGCTATACTTGCGTTTCAATCGATTTCATCAAAATAAGCTCGAAAAATATCGAACATCCCAGCAATATTCGAACAATATTTTGTATGTGAAAAATTCTTTCGTTTTACGAAATACATCGTAATCAATTTCAGCGATTTTGATTAATTTCCCATTATTCATTCTGTTCGAAATAAGCATATTTGACTACATGCATAATTTCATTCAATTCTCACATGCCTGTAGGAGACAGCGAGAATGCATTCAATGAGGTGCACATTAAATTCTCTGTTTATTTCTGAAGAATGTTATGAAAGAAAAACGAGTCACCTGGAAACCGGTACCTTTTACTTTTATTGCAAAAATTGATGTGTCTGGGATTGAAATTCACAGTTAAGCAGACATATTCATGCGTTTTATTTTTCTTCAAAAGTGAAAAATTGGAAAATTACTTCATTTTCTTATTCAAGTTCAAAATTGTGTACGCTCAATTGAAGCGTGGAATGTATAAATCGGATTTCAACATATGCAAATGTGTCTTTTTCTGCTATTTCATCTATGAACGAAACGGAAACGCTGTGCTCGAAGACATGTGCGAAACATTATGGCAATGAACATGATTACATTTACATGTTTCATTTGAATGCGCAAATCTGCGACTGAATTTCTTCCACCTAAATGAAATTTATAGGTGAAAATGATGTAAGAAATCAAATCCAAGAATAACATGAAGCAAAACCGAATGAACGAAAAAAAAATCACGTGGCGTCTTCGACTTGGCGATTGAAAAAGAAATAAACGGAAGAACCATCAACAGAAAAGGTGTTCAGTTGTTCAGGCAACACGTAATTTTAAACAGGATACGTAATTCGTAACTTTTCAACAAATTACTTGATCGAATCCCAATTACACAATTTGCATTTCATTCGCAACATATAGGTGATGTGCTTGCTGACACCCATTGACACACATATACATATATGCATTCGACACATGCCCGTATTCTGGAGCAATATTCGTGACAATCGTTCGATGGTTTGTACACCCAGTTGTCGTACGATAAGCAATCATTTACAATAAATGCAATAAACTATGATGAAGAAGAAGTCCAATTCTTGCTGTGAGTTTTTTTCACGTTTTACCCTGGTGTTTGTGACATCTTTCAACTCAGCAAAAGCATATATAAATGACATGAACGTGTTTATTCGCACGAATACCAGCAATCCAACAATCTACAGCACAACACATCGCATCTAAAGTTATCCGCATCCGAATGTATGCACGTAACTCTATTTCCAATTTAGTTCCCGCATTAAAATAATGCATTCAGAGGATGTATCATACATACACACAGCGAGAAAGAAAGAAAGAGACACAAAGACAGCTATTCACGATGACACAATGCTGCTCTCGAAATCAAAAGATATTTAACATTGCAAAGAAGAAAATAGAAAGAAGAAAAAAGAAAATCGAAAAAAAGAGATAGAATGAAAATGAAATGGAGTGTATTAGTTAATTTTTGAGTAAAACAAATAAAAAAAATATATACGACTTCTAAAAGTCGCAACATCATTTCCAAGCTGCGTTCAACGTGCGCTTTCTTTTTATCTCCATTTAATATAATCCAGTTTTGTGGAGCAGAGCATTTGGCATTTCTCTTAAGCCAACGCGTTGCTTCACGAACCGAACCAAACCAAATCGAAACGAACGGATTTCGAAATGTGAATACATGCACTCAATCTTTTTAGTATTATCATTGAGCCACAATGTATTTGATTGTGCCAATTCGATTCGTGGCATGAAAATATATACCACATTGATTTTCGTGAGTCAACACTAAAACTGAACACTTTAGCCTTATAAATTGATCTTTAAAATTCTTGTCTTGTTTTTCAAATAAATTTTCGACTATTGCCTCTTCATTTCATCTTTGCAAAAGGACTGTTTTGATGTGAAGTTCTATAGTGAAATTCTTAACCCAATCCCCAATGTAACAACAGGCCATTTTTTTTCCTGTTGCTCTAGAACCGAATCAAAATACCATTTTCGAAGGCAAAATATGGCAAGAGCGATACAAATTGCAAAGAAAAAGCAACCACAACGACAGATGCAACCATTTCATCCTATTAAATTTTACGAATAACGAATGCTTAGATTTATCCATACTTATAGCCATCGTTGATGTTTTTCTTTTTGAAATGTTTGAAATGTTTCGCATTTGGCTGCTATTTATTGATATTATTCGATAGCTATAACGAAATAAAAAATCGTTCAATGTTTCGATAAATTTAATGCTATTTAATTTTCTTACCATTGGAAAATAATATCCGCTTAAAAGCAAATGTCATTACAGTATGTGTCGCATTAAAATGAGCTAGTGAAGAAATTCGAATCGAATCGCTTCAGTGAGTTCAGCACACACACAACAAAAAAACTGTTGGCAAAACAATCGGATCAAATGTGGTAACAATGATAAAAACGATGAAAATTTAAAATGGGATTCAGTTTTTGCGCTTCATTTCTTGGGTGGTTTAGGTCGTTCGATTTGCAAATAAGTCACACAATTTCACCATTGGTTTCACAGTCACTGGCTTTATTATCTAAAAAACGTTACTTTGCATGTGCCGACACTGGTGCGGTTCTCTGTTAGACCATTTTTTTTAGAAAAATGAATCAATTTATAGAAGTTGACACATTCACATTGGGTGCTTGGGTAGGTTTCTCTGACTTCGTTTCAGTGAAGCTTTTGTTCGACAAGACGAAATATTGCCGAGTCAGCCTTTTCGAGAAATTCTCGCACAATCATCGCAATGCAAAATATTTCAAACTCACACACGCACTGAATTCTACATACTCTTACGATACCCTCACATGCTGACTTGGCCATACCGATTGCTGGATCAGAGATGCACCAAAAATGCCAAATCAAAAAGAAAATGTGAAAATAATGGAATAAATTAGGCAATAGATAGATCTTGTCATATCTGCGCGTCCGTGTGTTTGTGTATTGTGCGATCGCTTTTTAGAAAAGGTTAAAATCACCCAATAAATCACAGACATATGAAGTGGATGCTGATTTGTAGGTTCTCCATTTTAGGTGTGCATGAAACGAAATAACGTGATAAATCACATTGAATCGATCAATTTTGAATGCGCTCTTTTAACCTTTTATTGGCTCATTGTTGAAGTCGGTTGAAAAATGTTTGGATTTTTGACAAATACAATTTTATTAACAAATGAATAAAAACGTGGGCGAAAAAATCGCATTCGAAATTAGAAGTGATATTTGACATCGAAAATCTATTAGTGATGATGCGGTTCGATTGGATAAGTTTTGAATTTCAAAAGTGCGGAAAAATCAGTAATAACGAACACAAAAAAAAAGTAAGACATGAAACAAATGGTTGGAAATCCCGAAGGGATTTGTGTTTGAGTTGTAAAGGAATTGATCGCTGCTTTTTTCATATAGTTTTTGTGCATGGTGATGAACGTGTATTGATGTAAAATTGAATTTTGACTGGTCCGTTAAGCCAAAATACGGCTCAACCAGAGATAGAAAAAGAGATTGGCACACAAATCAAACAAGACATAAAAACATGACGGCATTTTCATATAAATTCAGCTGACAATTGCGAACAATGCATAAACACAGACACACTCTCACTCACACATTCATACGCCATATGGTTGGTCAGTGTACGAGCTTTATTTCACTCATCGAGGTAAAAAAAACAAGAGAAATTGAAATTAGAGCAACAGCTTGCCTCGTCAAATTTGAAACAGTTTGAGGGCGAAAACGTTTTCGGATGAAATTCCATCGTTTTTGCTTCACTCTCGGATTGGATTTCGATGGTTTTTCGTTCAGTCGCACATGAAATTGAACTGATTTCATTTAAACAAAAGTCGAAGAGATTCAACTACAGATTGCATGCCTTACATCACTTAACAGTTTACACAAAACTTTTCATGCGACTTTTTATTCTCTCCCTTTTTCTCTTTCGACTCACCGAACAACATACAATTTTCTCTAATGAATGCCAACTTTTGCCTTGATTATTAATTAAATGTGATTCATTGTTAATTCATCGACACACGCAAGTTAACTGCTGAGAAATGTTTGAGATTTTAATTTAATTTAATTTTTGCTACCTGACATTAAATCAACTTTATCGTGCAATAAAGATAATAGCTCGTATCAGCCAGAATCTGTCATGAATAATTAATATATTCTTTGGCGGTCTCTCATTCTTATAGAATAAATCATGATTTAATTTCAAATGGAAACAAGAATTGAATAAATACAATCCAATCCAATCTATTTATTCATTGGAAATGTTCGTTTCGATGCGAGTCCAATTTCTTCTCATAAATAAAATCCCATGTTCTGCCATCAAATCGAACAGAGAAAACATGAATTGAACAAGAACAAGAACAACAACAACAACAACAACAACAACAACAACAACAACAACAACAACAACAACAACAACAAAAGCCATTGAAAAAAATCCAGATGCTATTTGAACCGCAAATTCTTTATGTTCATGAGGTCAAGCATTTGTTTAGCATCTCTGCACAACTGGCACCGAAACGTTGTGGGATTTTGACACATGAACGAACTTGATCTGATGGCTAACATTTACAGATGACAATTCCATTTTGGGTTTTATGGCCAAACGTTGAATTTGTGTGCATGTGTTGGCCTCCGGTGCTCACGCTAAATTGGTGGCCAGTTGTACTGTGTGCACTTCATTATGGTATGTTTTGATGGTTGTGAGGCGCCTATTTTCCATTTTAAATTTGATTTGGTTTTCGGCTTTTCAGAATTCGCATTCGAAATGAAGCAAAATAATAGAGTTATTCGAATCGGTTTGAAATGAAAATGTGGACCCACATAGTAGTATATAGACGGAGAGATACAGTGGCGAAGAGACAAAGACAGACGAATTGAAGGCCTTCGCTCTCAGTCTAACACCCGGTTAAAAGGGGCCGTCTGGATTACGCATTCATCTGCATGCGACCATATCATCATGTGCCACAATCATTGTTATCTGTCGTTTGGCTCTGTGTGTGTGTGTATGTGTGCTGTATGTGTATGTGTGTGTCAGGTAAGCAATTAAATGTGACATCCAATGCTTCTCTCGTTGCAATTCGCTGCATTCGGTGTATACAATGGAATCGAAACTCAACCGAGTCACCTCTTCCTCCCCCCCAACAAATTTACAATGGAACGATGATCACACAGTGAAGCACGTTGGCTTTCAAATTTATTTCGCATTTTCGTTTGGAAAATAGCAGTGGTTTACAGTAGAAGGTGAGCACCTTTTGTACAATCGATAAACTTAACGATTGCTCAACCACTGCATATTCTTTTCGTGTTCAGGTATCCCCCCCCGATTGGGACTACCTATTATCACAATCAAGTAATTTAAATGGAAAACAACTTTCATTAGAGCATCCATTCTTTTCGGAACCGCCAACAATCAAATTCATGTTCATGAGTTTGAGCTTCGGTCCACCTTTAACATCCTAATCGTACATTGAAATTATCCTGCCTGCATAGCACATCTAACTTGAATTCCCAGCCTCGATGAATGCTTCGTTAATCTTTGATGATAATTTGCTTAGTTCAAATGCCATTTTGCATTTCCTCATGCGAACAAACAATTCACATAATCAAGTGCACCCCAAAAATTTACAACACAAGCACTCTTTCGTAACGAAATTTTGCTCAAAATACTGCTCAATTTATTTTCAAACGGACGGACGGACGGACGAACAAAACAAACAACAACAAAATAATACAAAAATTGTTATATTTGTTTTTCAAAATTGAAAACTGCATTTTTTGACCAACAAGCAGAAAACATTCCGAAAATTCATTCCATTTTATTATTTGGGTGTGTTCAACTTAAACATTAGAATGGCATTCGTTGTTACATTCCACACAAACTATAATTTCCAATTTGGTGAATTGACAACTTTTTTTCGGTGTTCTGTGTGAAAGTAATTAAACTTCAGCGCTTATGTTCGGGCATGAAGAGAATACTTCGGACATTGATGATGGATTTTTGTTGTTGTCGTTGTTGTTGGTGAAAGTCGAAAGTACAATGTTATGCGCCAACATTCATTTTGCCGTGAAAATATTGCACTCCGTTTTTTTTTCGGAGGGGGAAACGAACATCAATAGCAATTCTTGTTTATTTTGATGTACGATATTTTTTTTTCGTGTTCTCTACAACAATACCAACTATGATTCGATTGTGTCTATTCGTTCATTTAAGCTTGATGTACAGATGTTGACGGATTCAATTTCATTTCATTTCATTTTCCATTGGGTTATTTTCATTCGGTCATTCCCTGTTGCCCTGGCCACCACTCGTCCATGATGCCCACAATGTCGAAATTAGTTTTGTGTTTGGCTAACGATTTTGTTACATAGCAGAAAAATCTGCAACCACACCACACAATCAGCAAATCGTACACCGGAATACATGGCTCGTGTACGAAAAACTTTTACGTATTTTATAAAACATGTGTCGAAAACATGATGAAAAATTTAATCACCAACTGATGATATGGCAAAATGTGCCCAATAGCTTCAGTCAATGCACTCGAATATTCCAGAAATAGAATGGAACAGATGCCCTCGGTTTGACTTTTATTTCACTTTACACGATGATGTATTTTTCTGGGTACGTTGTTATTTTTCTACCATGATAAATAATGTTGGACCAACTTTCATTTGGTCAGATATTTCTGTGGACCAAAAATATGCGTGTTTTTTTTCATATTTAGATTAAACGATGCATATCGATGCGAAAATTTCATGCACATGAGAAAATTGTGTGAAATTTTATGCGATTAAAAATATTCAAATATAAATTGAAATGTTGCTCATATTGTGAAATTCGATTTTCTTTTGGAAAAAATGTCTACTCGAAAAAAGTATTCGTATAAGTACTCGTATTTTCATCGTAATAAACAAAGGAATTCAGTTTGACGCTGGTGAAAAAAAAAAATTGATTTCGACCGTACAGTAGCTTAGTTTCCGTGCTGGAAAATGATTTAATATTCAAATACATTTGTAAGAATTTGTGGAATTTATAAGATTCGTCGAAAATGGGATACATCTTCCAGATATCTGGAATAACTTTGAGTGAACAGCATTTTCAATTGAAGCATTGAAATGCTTCATTCTAATCTACCATAGCTCGAAGCCAGGTTTCCATAAATGTACACCTTTAATCACAAGAAATACATAGGAAAACACTCGATTATCGAAATCTTTCATTTTGGAATGTGAATGGCAATCTACCGAAAACCACGCACATTAAATACGAAAAAAATGAATTCTTGTTACGATTAAAGACCATTTTGCTATTTTGGTTGGGCTACAAGCTACAAGCATAAAATATAATGCTCCGTATTCCCAGCCTACGCAATTTGCACGTATTTATTTTCTAACTGGAAGGTATAAAGTGCGATGTGTTACCAGGGTCTTTCCTAGGCAGGGTGCGATGTGTACATTGCACACGGGCGCGAGAGCGCCTAAGGCGCTCGAGCGCATTTTTGTACAGAAAATATCGGGAAAAAGATGTATTTTGGGGGCGCAGAAAAACTCGCACACGGGCGCCAAAATTCTAGGAAAGGCCCTGTGTGGTACCATAGTTCAGGCAAAATTTAATGCTGTTTATTGCCTCTAGGTAATTACCGATATTTCAGTATTCGAGCGGTAACGGTTTATATCATTCAATGTGTGTGTTTGTGTGGGCACATCATTTTTCCACCTTTTACCTCATCTGAAAAAAAAGAAACTGCAAGAAAATCGAATTCCGATTTAGTTTGACTCGTACATATTGTTCGCATTCTCCAGCAATATTTGCGTGGTGACAAGAAACGAAAGCTATTTAACTAAAAGTTGGTAGACATGTAACTTAATCGATAATGTTGTATGTTTATTGCATTTCAGCAAATATGTTGACAGAAAATTTTCGAATTTTCGTCTATACCTGCGAGTTTTATTCCATTTCAACCGTTGACAATTTTGTTGTATCATTTACTTGAAACAACTTGGGTGAATTTGTTCGTGGTTTGTTTTTTTTTTTTGTTGTGGTCGAAAAACCATTCGACAAGAGAGTCAAAGTAGAAAAGTTTTATCGCATTGGCGGAATGCTATGGGTATGTGAATGCCCGAAATTGAAGTTCCAATAAGTTTTCGTTGCTTTGCAAACGTTCTTGGAAGTCTTTTTGTGGTATTAAACAAGCAATGAGTGTGTAATATTCGATACTTCAACAAAGTTTTTGATCTTTGGGTGGTTTCACGGGTAAATATTATTTTTGAAACTAAACAAACATTAGACGCTTGAATTCAGGCTTATTCAACAATTGCTGTGTATTTTGTAGCAGTGAAGAATTTTACCCGCATTTATTTTTCTTGTTAAAAATGAATGACGACAATGGCCAACGACGAACATTCACAACGATTTACAAATGAAATTTTGAAGTTTTCACAAATCACCAGTGTTTGCTTTATTTGTATGTTTCTACATCAACGCACTCCAATGTCCAAACATTTTCTCTATTTCATTTTTTTTTTCAGAATTTACAAAAATCTTTTGCACTATGCTTCTCGGTTGAAACAGCACAAAATGAAATATATTAAAATTGAAATAGGAAAAAAAATCAGCACCACAGCAACAAACAATGCAATAAAATTGCTCAGCAAATGAACGACCCTAGTGCAGATGTGAAGCTGTTTTTTTGTGTGTATAAAATAATGCATTCAAGGCTGGATAGCTGTGATTCAATGGCAGTTGTAATGTACCATCATTCGTAATGCCATCAACTACAACTTGCACAGATAGAAAATAGTCGTGCCCTCATTATGCTAATAGTGCTATGGGTCTTGGACCTTTGGTAAAATTCTATGCAATAAAAAATCAAATCCCTCCGAATTTTCCGCTTCCATCTCGTATAATAATTTCTCATTGCTGCAAATTACTCCATTTTCGCTTGGTTATTTATATCACTTTTAATCGCATCAAGCTGCCTGAAAATGAACAAAGTAACTACAAAATGTAATGCATTTGGTGTTTTTGCAGCGTTTCCGTTCATTCCGAATACAAAATTATGACATTCCAGTAAAATGTGGTGTGAACGAGCGAGCGAGAGAGAGGGTTGTGAGGCAAGTGCACATAGAAGCTAGCACTGGAGCAAATAGTTTGCAGCGTATAAATGGCGGAAACCTCATACGAGAAAGAAAGAGCGCACGCATAATGAGGAGTGAGATGGCTTCTTTTCCACAAAGCTCAGCTCTGTAAAATGTAAAATCTGGAGCTTGAAAATTATGCAACCTCAATCGGTCTGCTATCACCCAAAATTATAGTGAATAAGTGCATTCAGCCAATGCGTGTGCAACTAATCTAATTGGAATTTATTTTGTAATGCGTGGTTAATTGCAAAACGAAATGATGATTTGATTGCGAAGAGCACACAGAAATTCCAAACGGAAATTTCGAATTTTATGAAATCTATCGTAATGACATTGCCTACATTTGCCAAACGACTGCAATTCAGTTGCACCAATGAAGTATGATTTATCAATACTTGAGATTTAGACAATAATTTATCCGTTTGTGCGTTCGACTTCTCTCTCTCTCTCTCTCTCTGTTCCATTTCTTTCTCACATTAATTCATAAATTTGGAAAGAACCGTATTTATATCGATCAAATCGGTGTGCGTACGCTAATAAGCGAAATGGCAAGCAGCAGATCTCGATTTCACAACAACACATCGCATTGAAATCGTATTCTATCTGCCAAGGTAAACCAAATAATTAAGATATACACGCCGTTATTAGGCAGATGGCAAAACTCGAACACACGAAATATTGTGCGAATGCATACAAATGCTTCAGGCCAATATAATTTCTACCAAATTTATCAGTTGGAATTTCATTTTCCGAAAATGGAATGCAGCCAACGATTATAAGCATTTGAAAATCATAAACGTATTTCATGTGGGTTTTTTTCAAAATGAAATATTTGCACGTGGTGTTTGATTTGAATGCCATAATTTCTGAGTTTGCTGAGCAGCTTACTGATTATGGATTCATTGAAGCAAAGTTAAAATGCGCTGTTCGAGATAAACAGAGTTGTTTAATTTTTTTTTTTTTTTTTGGTAAAAAAGGATACGGAATAGCCTCAAGCTCAACATGAAGATTGCCATCGTTTTTGTGTCTTTTTACAGTTACATTCACTCTCCATTTTGCTTTAATGGGATTCAACTTATACACACTGAATGCATTCGATAGCATCAATTCCTATGTGTGATGATAATTGGAATAAACCGCAAATCTATTTTGAGTAACTTTCAAATTGGATATTAAAATCTGTAAATATTTACGCTATACTTACTGCATCGTTGTTATATGCGTTACTAATCCACAAAATATGCACGGTGCACACCCATCGTATCGAATTGTTAAAATTGCACATGAAATTGCATATTTCATGTATCCATGTTTCAACATTCCATGTTTTAACATTTTATAATCCATTTCACTAAACAACCAAATTGGCGTCAAACAAATCGATTCTGACTCACTAAAACCAATTTCGCTGATCATAAAATTCGTAATTTCACAACTGCCAATGCACAAATCGATTCAATGACAAATTAAGTGAAATGCAGAATGCATAAATTGTGCATTGTTTGCTATTTTATTTTTGATTAGAAACATGTGTTATCTCGTGTATCGGGATGCATTTTACTCGTTTCGATGGGCAACCAGTGGCATGACATGTTGTGCACTTGATGATTAAACAGTTTTATGGGCGATGGTTGCATATAAATCATTTGCAAAAATAGCAAAACTTAAATTAATGGATCATTCGATCGAACCGGGTAAAACGGATCAACAATCAAAACATGCAATGTCAACCGATGGCAAGCAGCACGATGCAAATGTTAATGCATCATGACGCGCTGTTTTATACCCCACACTCACACACATACACACATGCACACATTTGTTGGTGTTGTGCTGTCAAATCACATTTAACTTGATATGTTCGAAATGCATATATTCACATCTCGAAATCTGTATATAATCACACATTTGGTTGACAGCATCACTATATCATCTGCTGCATAATGCTTTATTCTACATGTCATTTAGTACATGTATATGTTTCGATTGCGATGTGTACACCCATTGAACTATTCCTCTCTGTCCACTAATTATCCATCACATATCGTAAGGTCGATGCAACCGAGATACAAATTAAATTGGCTTCAGCACAATGGTGGGACTGTGTGCGCATAGCCACACCATTCCAATCATAATAACAGTAATAATTAACAATTTTGTAGTTGCAATTTATGCTTGGATCAACAACTGACGACTGATCGATTCGTTTCGATGAACTTTGAATATGTGGCCAAATAAATATCATTCATGTAAACGATGTCACTTTCCACTGCCATTTTCAATTACAATTACATGCGATACAATTCCGAAAATCCGAATCGTTCGGTATGTTACACAATCAACAGCGTAATGCATCCAATCAAATTCATCTTAATGCACAATTATCGTTTTCAATAAGTTTACATAGATTCAGCAAATAAACAACTAATCAATTACTTTGATAGAGTTGAACAACTTAATCGAAATGAATCCATTTATTTTAGGTTGTTTTTTTTCTTCATCAGACTCGTCAATTGAATTTGAGCGCAAAAATAGCACTTCAGCCAACGAAATTCAAACAAAGACGACACAACTTTTAATCAGCTTTAAAAGGAAACTTCAGCACAACAACAACAACAACAACAACAAAAACACGATGCCCAAATAGAACTTTTTACACGCAATCAATTCAATTAGTAAATTGTTTTAATGTTTTTGTTACAAATTGCACTGAAACTGGATTGATTGAATTTAATGAAATGATGTTTTACGTAGAACATTTTAACAATGCTTTAGCGAGCTCCGTTGGCTTCTTTTCGAACGTATCAAACCTCATTTCACTTATCATTCACAGCTCGGTTCACATTTTCCGAAAAAAAATTCCAAGATAAAATGTAAAACGTATTTGGAGTTTCAGAAGCCGATTTGTTGCCATTATCATGATTTGTTTTCGAGTGCATTTTCATTTCTTTCGGTGCTTCGAATCAATGGAAACGTGGTAAAAAGCACTTTGTTTATCTTCGTTTGTCAATATTTGTAGAAAATCATTTATTCATTGAGCACATATATACAGCTTGTGCATGAAGTGCATTGGTTTCATCATAAATTCTCACGATTGCTCTCGTCTTTTCGTGCTACTCTAAATGGAATAATTGTGCGCGACAACAACAAAAACAAATAGGGGAAACTGCGAGAGATGAAAAATTCTTTGGCACTTAATTTTCCAATCAATAATAAAATTTGTTTGTTTGATGCGAAGAAATAGTGGTTATTTCCGAATGTAAGAGAGATGGCAAGTATGAGGCTTATGCTGTGTTCTATGCTCTATGCTTCGACAATTCGAATTCGTTTTTTTTTCTCACACTAGCTCAATGGTATCATATATGCTCAAAAGTAACGCATCAACAATGTAAAACGGGTATGTGCACATTGGCATTCAATGACAAACAAGACAAATACATTGAGTAAACAGAGCAAGAACATGTCGTACGGTGTTGAAATAAGAGAGCCAGAGAGCACGTCGATTGCACCGATTATATTGAGTTATCGACAGTATCTAACACCTCTAATACAACTGTCGAATATTTCCAGAAATCCGACATTTCGATCTGTAGATGCGTGAGAATGTAAATTGCACGCCTTTCGATATCGACAGACTGAAAATCTCAGGATGGTGCCAAAATCCGATCGCACTGCAAATATTCATTTGGAGAGAAAAATCACACACACACACACACAATTTCCCGAGCAATTTTACATATTGGCGCTGGATTGCATTATTGTTTTTCACTTTGCATTTTGCTCTTTGCTCGTCCGCCGCCTTTCTTGCACAACCACCCGTATTTGGGAAAATGCTCAAGCAATGTCTGGCTTGGCAGTCACTTCAATAATAAAAAGCATAATATTCAATTTGGTTCAGTGTTTTGCCAGTGCACAAATCGAAATGAATGTGCTCGCAAAGTACACATAAGTAGGGGATTTGCTATTTGTTTTTCGTCTCGAGTTTAAAATGTGTTTTGTGTGTGTGTGTGTGTGTGAGTGTGTCTCTGTGTGTGTGAGTGTGCACAGTGGGTATGCCTGAATTCAATTGTATGCTCGTGAGCGTACGTTTGTCAAATTCATTGGCTGGCTGGCTGAAACAATTTGGGTTTTTCCCGTAGCAGCATATGGGCCAAACCAAATAATTCTTACCACATACATCAACCGCAAGTCTCGTACCGACAGTTCCACATCAGCGGCTTTTCTATCCGTTTCGGCTTTTTTACGCCCCTCCACCATTCATGGCATTTCGGTCGGCTGTTCATTTCGTCGAGAGTTCTAAAATGGTTTCAAATGAAAATAAAAAAGCGGTCAATATTCAGATTCAAATGCAAATGCAATGATTGTGTGTGTTAATGCATTTGATGTTTTTGTTTCAATTACGATGTGTTTTGATTTCGTTTTAAAAATAGATGCCAGAAAAAAGTCCCCATGTCATTTCGTTCAAACTCCATTTTACAATGTAATGAGATAAAACTTAAAACTTGTGCGAATTGGACCAATTGATACACATGCGTTGAGTTTGAAAATTCAAATTGACTTGTGTTACCATACGCTTGCTGGTTTTCCATTTTCTTTCTTCTTTTTTTTTATTATGGAATTTCGTAAATTTTTGGGTGAATGGAATTTCTTAACGGCAAGCAAACAGCAATTGTTTGCACAAATATGTTTCAAGTTAAATTAGAAAATGTTCACATTCGTCGGAAAACTAAGTAATTTATCTTAGCTGCTTCTTACAAGTCAACAATTTTCATTTTTCGATGCGAACGATTTTTTGAACACTTCTTCTTTCGCGTGCTTGAGCATGTGGAGCGCATAACATTTGCCATTTCATTCGGGACAAAATGTGAATCTATTGAGAATGCGATGCTCGCACCATTGTTGCAAGCACCATAATGGAAACATCAGAACAACAGCATAACCGCAAAATCTTAAGTAATTATGTACACAACTTAATATAATTGTAAAACTTTTGCCGGCATAAGAAAGATGAGTCCCGATTCCCGGCTCACTTCCCGAAAGATCATAAATACATACGAAAAGTTTTAAGTGATACAAATCCAGATATTTGCATTCACATTGCATCCACATATTCATATGAAGTTTGTGCAAAGAGTCACAACAAGTACAATGGCTTTTGAAAACTCAATTAGACTAATAATCCTGCACACACACACACACAGCAAAACACACACACATAGCGGGAGATGCCAGGCACATTGAATTTCATCTCGGCCCAGTGTAGTCTAATTCAGTTTGGATTTGAATGGCCTTAGTGTGTGAAAACTTTGTGTGTGAGTCTGTGTGCGTGCAAATTGTTTGTCGAATGAATTAGTGGAATTTGAATTTTTGGTAAAATGTTTTCATTTGGCATTTATGTGTTGCACCAGCGGATAGTTGATGTTAAGAAGTTTCCACGGTTGTGCCATATGGAAAGAGTATTATCTGAAGCAATAAGAAAAAATCACATTTTTATCGCATAACTTTTGATAAAAAATAACAAATAAGTGGTTAAGTCAATTCGGGATATTTGAATGGATAAAAAGTCACATCAAATTTTACAACCAAAGAATCGACCTAATTTTACGGAAAGATAAATTTCTTAATTTACGATAAAAACAGTAAAAAAAATACTTGCACACCGAGAAAAATGGCTCCTTATAATAATTACACATTTCACTTATAATTCTTTTTTGATTTGGTTCGTTTGAATACCCTGCATACCGTCATGATAAAGCATTCTGTCATTTTGTCTTTAAGATAAAAACTACTTAATTTTTATCAGAGCTTCATTTTGTTCCGTCTAATTTTTCATTTACCGGATGTACGCGTCTCTCATCTTTGGGTTTGTGTGTTCTCTATGCACGCAGAAGAAAAAAAAAAAACCGAAACATAAAAAAACGCCCTTTGAAATGAACGATAACAATGCATTGAGACAACAAATTCTCTGCAAATGATAAGATGGTACAATGGCAGTCGTTTCTCTTGTTCTTTATGGAGACAACAACTAACATGAACGCAAATTATACATTAAACAAGAGCACCGATTAAATCTCACAAAGTGGATGGCGTAGTTTTCTTTTTGCCATTATTGTTATTATTATTATCGTGCTTACCACTAAGAGAAGTGTGATGCATTTAACGAAGGAGAATGAAACTGATGCGGTAACGACGAACAAAAAAAATTAAAGCCATAATTCAAGCGGCTGCTGTCTTTGATAATAATTTGGTTGTTTGTTGGTGACAAATTTGTACGGACGTCGCATGGCACCGAGTGCAATGGAAGTTTATTTCAATGGTTTTCGGCTGTTTTTTTCCCCTTCCAACGAAGTGTCATCACTTATTATGGTCGGCCTGAACTTTTATGCCTCATTCCAATTCTGGAGATTTTGTCACGAATTCGTGGTTTCAAGCGCACCCAATAGCATGCGCGATGCTCATGAATATGGTTGATTTTGAAAAAATGAATCACGGTGAATCATACAAAATATTCTATTAACTTATCAACATTTCACTTGAAAATATATCTTGTTCGCATTGAAAATCAGTTTATTTTTTTGCTCTTTTTATTACTTGGAATAGCAGTTCATGCAGTAACTAATGCCAACTTTCTTTACATTTTCTGATGATTTTGAGCGACTTGTTTTTTCTAGAAGTGTGTTTCGTTTGGAAAATATATTGAGTGTGGCAGTGAAACAAAAAAAAAAACGTAAGCGGCTGGCAAGAAACGTTTCGTTCGTGCCATATTCATTTTCGCACATACACACAAACAGCACACACACACACACACACAGTCACCCATCCGATTACATATTCATGGTGCTGTGGTTTTCTGTGCCACGTCATCAATCGTTAGAAAAGCCATTACATATGAAAATGATGCGCACAAATAACAATGAGAGAAGGGAAAAAAAGGAAAGAAAAAAATGAAAACGTAGTACCGGGAGCATCCTTTCCGCTTTCAACATTTCGGCCGGTTTTTTTCTTCTTCTTCCTCATCTCATTTATGGTTTTATGCGGGTAATGCCCGGCTATATAAATGCAACCGTTAACAATGTGAACACCGAACTTAATATTTTCAACGAACTGATTCTACATTTACAATCTCGCACTTGCCTCCGTTTTTTTTTGGCTTGCCTCTTCCTTTGCGCTCTGTTTCAGTACGCACATAAATATTTCAATGCTTTTGCATAATGGACCGACGATGGCAATGGAAACCGATTCGGAAATATTCTGTATTGAATGCACACACACACATAGATACAAACACAATTTTTGAATTCACATTTTAGTTTACAGTCGTTGGCAAACATACACACTACAAATCCAATACTGAAAGCACAATTTCTGTAGCCGCGGCCAGAGTGTTTTATCCGACAATAAATTAAAATAGATGAAAGTTGAAACAATTGATTTATATGCAATCCGGAAAAATCTTTTGGTTGCCTTTGAATTTGGTTTGGTTGTCTATTTAAATTCGAACATTTTCTTTTTATATGTTCATAGTTTTGTTTGCAGCCACAAATAATGTGTTTTGTATGGTGGATTTTTGAATTTGCATCCACTAGATTGCACGGTAATATGATACATTTGCCATGTTTTTGTTGTATTTAATGATGAATAATATTATGCATTTTAAACGTTTATTCAGTTTATTCAGCGCCAACTGAAAATGAAAATGCAATTCAATTAGCCACTCTTGAATATAAAATTACGGAAATCCAATGTAAAATTACAGTCGAATCAAACAAACAACATTTTCCATACAATACAAAACCCGATGTAATGAATGTTTGGATGGGCAAAATGTTTTGTTCAATTTTAAAATATAATGCGGTATAAATGATAGATTTACAGTATTTCGGAGCAATTATTTTATCGCATTTTCATTCATGAAATGTCATTCACTATGCACACAATTTCTAACATTTTCATCAATGTGATCGCTTGGAAAATAGAAAATCTAATTAAAATTATTTGCAATATCTCTCCAATCAAAAATCAAATTCATGCAAAATGTATCGAAATCGAATTTACGATTATTAGCGAGAGAGAGAAAGAAATTTGCTGTATTTCGAGCTGTTGCAATTAATTTACCGAATTGGTGAGGATGGCCAATGCGGAAAATCAATGATGCTGTGATTGCAAATAAATTTCCCATTGATTTGTCCGCAACTTGAATAAATATCATATAAATTGCGATAATAATAAATAAACATCAAGCGTACGGTTTTTTTTTCGTTGTTCATTAGTGTGGAAACTTCATTTAAATTAATTTTGTTTATTGAATGCCGGGAGAAATAACATTTATCGCTTTTGATATTTGCGGTTAACCACAAGTGCATAGATCGATGAAATTAGACACTAATTAATAGGTACAGCAGACGCTCGGAAATTAGAACCAATTGGTTTTTCAGCTGGTTCTAATTTTCGAAAGGTTCTAATTTCGGAGCGTATTTTGAAAATCGATTTTTCATGTCAAAATGGAGAAAATCAACACATATATTGTCATATCAGTTGAAATATCTTTGGTTTTTATTGATATATGAATGGAATTTTATAATAGAATCAGTAATCAAATGAGTTATTTGTCAGGTGACTCATTTTTCCGTCATGAAATCAGTTATTGAGCTTTGTTTTTTCGTTTTATTCAAATGAGAAACAACTATATCAGAGCGAACAGCCAGTAAATTAGACATATGTTTGGTTGAGAGTAGACATGTTTGTCCGCACCATTTGAGCAAATTGTTAACACTTTCAATCGCTGATGAATATGAAATCCGTGGCTCGTTGATCTCACCATTCATTTCGACGTCATTGTCCGAATCATCGACATCAGTTTCAATACCCGTATCATCAGAATCTTCTTCGAATATGTCATCATTCCATTCATCTATATCACCTGCTGCTATACTGTTGTTTGGAGCAATTTTCGATAAAAGCATTTGAGTTTGTTGGAGAATTTCCATGTAATCGCAATCTTGCTGAACCAATTCAGATAACGGTAAATCGTCCTCCTCATCGAATTGACTTGAATCCCAATTCATTATTTTGTTCCACGATTTTGCAACGACACTTTGAGATAGTTCATCCCAAGCTTGTTTCAGCAATACAATAGCATCCGAAATTTTGTGTTGTTTTAGATATTCATGCACATCAACATCATCTTGTGCAACCAAATGACTCAATAATTTATTCCGATATATTAATTTGGTCATTTTTATTGGATTTTGATCCATTGGTTGGATTGCAGCGGTTACATTTGGTGGCAACAAGAATGCAACGATATTACCATCTTCACTGTGTAGTTCTTCAATCGGTGCATGTGCAGAACAATTGTCAATGACTAAGATAGCTTTCGGTGGCAAATTATTCTCTTTCGAAAAACGACAAACCTATACGAATAAAAAAGAATGAACATTGGTCGAAAAAGTTATCTTACTTTTGAGGATTTAACACTGCTTACTTCTTCGATAAATATTTTGTGAAACCAATTGTGGAATATTCGCGATGTCATCCATGCTGCTTTCGAGTTGTCATAGTGAAGTGGATTATGAAAATCTCGGAAGCACCTTGGGTTCTTTGCCTTGCCGATGACTAACGGTCTCAATTTATGTGTGCCATCACAATTCGTTCCGAGTAAGATTGAAATTCGCTCTTTCTGAATCTTCCGACCGGGTGCGTTTTTCTCACATGCGGCAACATATGTTTTGTCAGGCAAACAACGGAAAAACAATCCACTTTCGTCTGCATTATAAATTTGTGCATTGGTCAGCCCCATTTCGGCAATTTTGGCACGAAATCGATGTATGTATGGTGTAATCAACTCAATGTCTATTGAAAGTATTTCACCACATATCTTCAAGAAACGGATACCGAATCTGCGTTTGAATTTTCCAAACCAGCCATCACTTGCAACGAAATTATTTGATGTTTTTTCTGGGTACATCGATTCAAACAGTTGTTTAGCCTTCGCTTTCATTATTGGACCACTGATTGTACATTTTCTGTCGCGTTGCTTCAAAAACCATTCATATAATTGATTCTCCATCTCCGGATACTCGGACTTGTGCAATGTTTTTTTCTTGGCGAATTGGAATGTATTCGAAACTGCAGCCACAATGTCTTCTCTTTGTGATTTGATGTACGATATAGAAGATTTGGAGACACCATAATCAATAGCTAAACGATTCGCTTTCACACCTTTATCAAGTTTTCCTAAAATATCTGTTTTTTGTTCTAACGTCAACGTTGTTTTTTTACGTTTTTTGTCATTATTTGCCGACATTTTTTGATGATAATATTAAAAATAAACAAAAAAAAACGAAAAAATCAAAATATAGCGCATTGAAACCAATTCCGTGAAGCACTTGTTCGAATACTAGCGACATTCGATATGACTGAGATTTCAATGGATACTCAGTTTAGTTTCCATTTATGCACAGCAAATAGAATAACAATGCATGAACACTGCTTGTGTTGCAACGGTAAATTCGCCGCTTCACTCTTCATGTCTTTTAAATGTAAACAAATGAACTAGAATACTAAAAAATCGAATGCAAAACGGATTGTGGTGTTCTTTTTCGAGCGAATAAATGAAAGAAAAGAAGAAAAAAAAATCCGCTCGGAAATTCGAACTTTTTGGTTCTAATTTCAGAACGTACAATGTATCGACGAAGCTGGTTCTAATTTCTGGACGGTTCTAATTTGTGAACGTTCTAATTTCCGAGCGTCTGCTGTATTTAAATCAGGTGCGTGTAAGCTCACACCAAATCGTTGATTCACTGCCCATCATTGGGTAAACATCACAAAAACGAAGAGAAATACTTTTTGTGTTTGGGTGCATTGCATTGTTTGCCCGGCACCATTTCTATCATCTCAATTGATGCGCATGCAAACAATCTTGTTTTTGTTAATACCTTATGCATAGTTAGTGGTGTTGTGGTTATCATGCAAAATGCAGTGAAACAATGTTTCCATGCAGAAACCATTTTTCTTACGATATCTATTGATGAGCAAGACAAGTTCCTGTGGGCCAAATATTGTTTTTTTATAAACAAATATGATTGCCGGGTTTTATAGCACAAACACACATACTTATCTCACATTGTTGTGAGGTACGATGACTTACGGATGCTTTTATGTGTCAATTGCTGCTTAATCCAACAACTGTGATTTGGTTGCGTGCCTAAAGCGCAATGAAGCCAATTCGAATATGTACTGTCACCGTACAATGATTGTTGTGCGCCTTGGCATTGGTGATTCTTAGTGGCAATTTCGAATCGCTGCCAGTAATTTGGATGTCATAAATAATCCATTTTATATGGAATAATAATTATCTCCGGGTTGGTAGATAAATGTAAAATGTGTGCACTGTATGCACTATAGTCAGCATGAAGTCAGCAAGAAATTTCTCATTGAGAAAATACCATAAATACACAAGCTTCGTTCGAATGGCGTCTCTTTCTCTGAGCTCAGAACTGCAGCCAGCTATATTTCGGAAACGCATTGACATTCGCATTCGAAAACGATTTGACGATTAGGCGCATTGCATTTATTATATTAGTTCCAATTTCGAGTTTCAGTAAGTTGATGTATTCGAATCACATCCCAAGTATATGCATACAATTTCCTATGGAAGCTATGCAAGCTATATCAACTAATTTTCAATAAATCGTCGCAATTAATTTTACTTTTCATAGGAATTCAGCCAAAGCGTGTTGGCTCAATGACACATAGATGCAGCGCCAGGAAAAGACATCCATATAAATAACGTTTATTCCCTCGACATAATTTATAGCCGATTTTAATATGATTGAAAACATATTTTCCTTTTTGTTTTAACTTGCGTTACGATTCAATGTGATATTCGAGTTTAGCTTAGCGTCGTCATTGATAAATCCTGAAATAACAAATTACTTTGAATTTGACTGTCGTGGGGAATAAATTCATTTCGAATGTTGAATGAGATTTGCAAAACAAATCTGTTGCGGTAGAAATTGTATGCATTGATTGAGACATGAGCTGATGAATAAGACCAATGATGATCATTTTCTTCGAAATCGGATGCATGCATTTGTTTGAAAATGTGTCAAATGAATACGAAATTAGATTATTTCATTAGTGTCAATTCTACTGAAATGAATCTCAAACACACAATATCGATCAATTAAAGCCATTTATCAATTTTATTTGCATTCACGAAAAGTGAGTGTGCAGTGCACGTTCTTCTAATGCAAACGGGATGCAAACGCAACGCTTATCAACATTATGTGAAATTGACGAGTTTTCTCTCTTGATTGCTGATTCACCCGGCAAACGTATACATATATTGAATGTAAAGCACAAAAGTAAATATCCAAGCAAAACTTTTTATTGGCTATTATGCCAAACAAACTGTACAACGCTTTGAATGTTCCATGAAACTTTGGGCCAAATCAAAAATGAGACAGAGATAGAGAGAGAGCGGAGAAAAGTTATTTCAAATGCGTCAATATTTTATGCAGAAAATTTCCTATTTTATAAATTATTCAATGATGCAAAATGTGAAATACATTCGAATGGTTCCCATAACACACGTTCACAAACTCAAATGCATTCAAAGCTACTTTTTTAATATATGCATGATAGTTTCAAATAGAGTATTTAATTGCTTTCGAAAAGTTCTGTGTATCCATCCATTTGGTTGATGTCATTTTTGTCGAGAAGCCGAGGGAGAGAGAGAGAGACGGCGCAAAAAGAAGTAACAGATGGTAAACGACACATGATTGTTCACACACACACATATAAAATACCGTCGAATGGTCGATTTCGGTTTAAAAAGTTCAATTTTTAATCTTTTTATTTGTTCAAAAAACAAAATTCCCCATTTTCCATCTATATCATGTTATTTGGACAGATTTATGTGAGAAAGTTTTCCATTTATTTTTCAAAGTGAATTTTCATAGAATAATAAATAATTTGCATGCGATTGATGTACAATTTATTTAGCAATTGAAATTGAAGGAAAACATTGATCAAAGGTGTACAGTTGCGGTTTAGAATATGGAATTGCGATAGAATGATTCCAACTCGTCTATGCCTGGATATGAAAAGTTTCATTGCTTATTTAATGTATACGCGAATCTGCTATCGCAAAAATATATACTCGTTGCTATGAAGTAATCAATCACGCGTTACCGATGTTGGGCTTCTATTTGCTCGCAATAACATCACTTGCATAAAATTGATATGTGACTTCGATTTTGCAAAAGTTTTATTGAATATTCCGTTTAACCAACTCCAATTTTCGAGATAATTTTTATCTTTTGGCAATATTGAAAGAAAGTTCATTGCTTGAATTTGATTCTCTGAAGGAAAACATCACATAAAATTGTACCTGAACGTACGTTTAAACTATCGACCAAAGTTGTATGCTTAATCTAAGCTTATTGAAGTTTGTACAAAATAAATAATGGAAAATCAATCGCATGCGGTTATTAAAACGGACATATTTTGAGAGTGGGATCGTTGATAACAGGCCGAAAATACTATTTGGTCCAATTTTATAAACTTAACAGAAGCAAATCTCATTATATCTTGTGATAAAGAGTTAATTTAACCAATAAATGAAGAGTCAATTCACTTAACTTGACTCTTAAAGTTGAACGTATTGAAAACAGACTTGAAACTAATTAAATTAACCAAGTCAGTAATTGAATGTCAATGAAATGGTTTTTTTTCAGCATTGTTTTGATATAATTTTTTTTTCTGTCTGTGACCAATGTTGTGTGTACATGTTTTTCTACACATGGAAAAATAAACTGAGTGTTTTTGATTCCTGTCATATGCAAGCATCAAACCAATTTGATTTCAGCTACGCATTAAAAAGAGCATTTTTTTTTTGTTTCTATGCTGAAAGTGATTGCGATAGCATGACATTATAAGCAATTCCATTTTTTTGCCACTGTCCGCTTGTTCTGATAGTTGAACCATTTTTTTTTGCCTTGTTTCATGTTAGTTTTCCGTAAAATGTGTCAGAAAATGCTCGAATAACGCCATATCGTAGTTTTCATCCTCTGTGACTCCAATCGTTAAAGAGAAAAAAATATATAATTTATGAAATTCTGTAATATACAAACAAAAAAATGCGATCGTGGGTTGTGCGTTCATGTTTAACTCGATGACAAAATGAGAAAAGTAGTAAACAGCAGAAGCACACTCAAGCACCAATCCAATTGAGAGCTAATACACGCTAAATGTCATAACGAAGGATACGTAATGCGATATGGCGGAAGATAAGAGAGAGTACGGGGCACACACACATACAGAGAAAGAGAAAGAAAGAAGAAAAAACACACGTTAAAACATCGACAGAGAAGCAAAAGCTCTGTAACAAAGTGTATATGGGTATCACACATTTTGTGGGCGAAGGGAGTGAATAACTTGGCAACACAAAAAATTACAAAAATAAAATACATGAGTGAATGGTATAAACGATATATTGACGTAAACTACATGGAGCACTTTCAAGCTGAAATAAAAAGCATGCTTCAGAAATTAAAAGTACTAAAACAGAAAAGAAAACACTGAATCGTTCTTCGTCAACTAACAGCTCAAAACTAAATATGATTCGTGGCATGTAGCACATGAACCATTCCGATTTTTCGGAGAGCCAGAGGGAAAAGTCAAACCACTTTTAGAAATAAATAGTCGAATGATGATTATGACAGGATTTAAACCAGCAAGAACTCCGACGTTTTCACCACATTTGCAAATCATTTAAATTTAAATTATTAAATGCCACCCGCATGGAACTCAAATCTCCGAAGGCCAAAGTTTATGAAAAGTCTTCGTTATGCCACCATGTGTTCAAACACACAGTACAAATAAATGATCTAATATTCCAATTTTTTTTTTCTTCTGATCAAAATTGCTTTTCGCACAACAGGACGATACCTGACAACAAAAAAAATACTCTTCGAAAATCATATTCAATATATTTCCTGTGTTACTTTTTTTTCGATAAAATTCGAAATCTAACACCGGAAATTGGATTGTTTTCCATAATTCGCTTATTCTTGCTGTGTCCTGTTCTGTTTTGGCCGAAATATTCGTTTTGGTTTGTTATTCGCATTCATTGTTCCATTTTGTCCTACACCAATCGAAGAGACGCAAAAAGCGGAAATTATAAGAGACATAACAAGCAAAAGCGATTTCAGCTACAACAAACTATTTTTACCATTGACAAACCATTGGCAAAGAGGGAAAGAGAGGTCATGGGAAAAAGAGAAATCCCAAGTTAAAATGAAGTTAAGAATGCTTAGATGGAATATTGTATATATAAAATGGCATGTGTGACTTTAGTCGATGCATCGATTGGCTTGAAACTCTCTCCTCTATTCAGATTGTTGACAATTTTTGTTGTTGTTGCATTCAATACCTAAAAGTTATTCGAAACACAACCAAAAACTTCGATCGAATTAGTTTTTGTTTACTTTTTAAGATTGAAAATGGAAACCATGTTCTATATGAAAATCTTATTGCATATAAATATTATGGTCAGAGTTTATGAATGTATGAAAGAGAATAAAGTGTATGTGAGACGACCGAAAAGTAATTCCTCTCGTTTGTCTCTAGTTGCCTTGAAGCATTTATTTTGTTCATCAAATAGCTCCAATACGAAACTTAAGCCGTTTCGATTTTCTTCGGAAATTTCGATATGTATGCATATAACAGCTGCTAGCATGTACAGATATTTATGAGTAATCTTGGCTTATAAATCTGTTTTCATATGCGCCAAATTTGAAGTTTGCTTTTACTTCACTTGATCAGAGCCAAACCGATGAGAATACGAATTAAATTAAAAATAGTTTCGCATGACTGGAGGGAAATATTTTTGGGACACTTTTCAGTTTTATCTATCAATGCCCAAATTGAGCCATAAATTCCTTATGGGGTACGAGGAAGTAGTGGAGAGAAGTGAGCAACAGTCGGTTTAGTTTATTAAGACATCGCACATAAGGCATGAAAATTATCACAAATTCGCTGCCACAAATTGTGATTTTTATCCTTCGACTCGTTTTCATGAGGATTTTATTTTGGTTTGGGGCTGACTACAAGATAGGATTTCCTATCAAGACAGGATTTCCTATAAAATGTGGACTATAATTAAAATTTGACTTGCTTCATTAGATTTTTGATAAATTTCAGTGCATTTTGTGAGAACAATATTTTTGGAAAAATTACTAATTATTTTAGCGCGTTAGCACAATATTTTTAGTGAACAGCTTAAAAACTAACAACTTTCAAGAATATGTTAACAAAAGTTTCATTAAAATAAGAAGTTCTTAATTTATACTTTATAATGAATTTTCGTTGTTGTTTTTTTTTCACTTCTTTTCACGTGTGAAAGTTTTTCGCTTGATTATGCTTTCGCAGCAATATTCGTTTGCATTTTATACTTGATGAAGCAAATAATTTTCACTTGAACTATTATAAGTAGTAAAAAGCGACGAAGAAAAAAAAATGTAAACAAAATTTATGGTAGTCACAGCAAATGCCAGTTTCACCGTTGCCACCATCATTTTTGTTAAAATATTATTTTCTCATGCTAGTAGCTATCTTCTGACAAAAAAAACAAGCCATATAAATGCACAATCATGTAATTTACTTCGCCAACCACATGAAAGGTTGAACGAGAGAAAAAAAAATAGAATTGAAAATTTATTGCCAGTTCTTTGGATCAATCTGAGCATCGATTGCTCTTACTTAATCACAAGCAATGGCTTTTACTACCGGTTATCATTCTCTCGCTAGAATGCTGATTCTGATAAATTGCACAAAGGTCAGAATATAATGTACACGAACAGATCATTACGAGCGATTTGATGTTACGAACAAATTTTTCTCAATCAAACCTTTCCGGCTCAAAATCTTTTTTTTTCTTGTTCCGTTGGCTTCTAACGATGACCTCTTAAGTAGACAAAACATCTAATAAAACAATGGCAACAGTGGCATTTTATAAACATCGGAAAATAAATGGCTTAAGATACAAAGATAAATGGATCGTATGAAATTCCAATGTGTAGAAAGCCAATTCCGTCTCCTTAAATTCATTGTGCTGAATTTAGTGCTTTGATTCAGACACACGCAAAATGGCAACCTAAAGAGAAAGAGAGAGTGGAAAAAAACACACAATTCCATGGATGAAGATGCTGTAGTCGTATATAAAAACTAGCATCTTCGCCATCAAATCCATAGATTTACGTATATAAACATTCGCATTCATATATTCGGTTCCTTCTCGTTCCAATTTGTTGTTCAATCCTACCTAAATCTTAGCCACTGCGTTGGCGTTTTTGAAGTGGCTGTTGATGAAAAGCACACACTCACAAACTGAAATCTTTGCTTTTTTCGCATTCCATCTGCCGTTTGAGACCAAGATTTTTTCCGATGTTTGGGAAGTGTTCCATAAAATGTTACAAATATTACGACATTTTGTTGATCTGACGATTCATTCTCATGCACCATTAATGGTTTATAAGAACATAATGCAAATTTCCGAATTTCTCAAACTACAGAAAAAAAGAAAACTTCCACACGCACAAACACATATTATAGACGGAAAATACGGATGGATATAATCGTCAACAGTCATAAGCAATCGGCAAAAATGAACATAAACTTAGCGAAATCGGTTGAATATCGCGTGCTCACGTTACAAATGCCAACAGTGTGAATACGGAAAGAAAAAGAATGAAAAAAAAAATATATTCAAAGCAATAACAATAAAAATGAATCGGAACAATATTTCGTGAATGGCCGTTATAATAAGTCGTCAAAATATGAAATGGGCGCGTGTTTGCGACTTAAATGTTGATATCGAAATGGATACGATTGGATGAATAAGAGCCAACAAAGATGAGTTAGATGCCCAAAACCAAACAAAAGTAGCTATGGAAAAAAGAATTGCTTCAAAACTGAATACAAATGACAAAAACTGTTGTGTTTATTGTGCTCAATAGAATTATCTTTTTTTTCCCCGGTATTCACATTTCACAAGGACAAACAAGTTATATATCGAAATCAAATTTGTTGCAAATCCACGATTTTTAGAAAAAAAAAAATTAACCATCCTCTTTAGCCTGAAAGAAAATGGTTTACAATGTAGAGTGCGTGTGTGGCTTCTAAAAAGATAGAAAATCCAACATGAGTGGATTAAGGAGCATTACCGGGAAGCCTTTTAACAAAGCGTAACGCCAGAAATCACAAGCACAACGACCCTCGAAGTTCGAGTGAGTGCAAACAGTGAGCGATGATTCAGTGGAAATGTTTTCAACGGCGATTTCAAAAACGGTCTCATTTCAAAAACGATACACTGTTATAAACAACAAATTACGTTTATCCCGCACAAAAAATACGCAGATTTCTTCATCATGATGTTTCACTTCTTAAAACGCTATCAATATTTCGATCGAAAACTTTTTGTCTAGATTCAATGTTTGTTTGTTTTTTTTTTGTTTATGGTTCCGAACACTGAAGTGAACCATCGTTCAGATTTGCCATAAAAAAAAACGCCGAAGACAACGAATTGAAATGGAATAAAAGAACGTGCCAAGAAAAACAAGGCTCAGAGCGAAGAGAAAAACACAAATGCATTCTCTTGATTCTAATCAAGGAGAGTATCGATATAAAATGGAAAAAAAATATGGCTTGAGAAAGAGAGCGATCGAAAACAGTATCTTACGTGCCATTTACGATGTAACGAGATAACGGGAAAATGGCCAAAAGGCTGAAAAACGCTTCGATCAAAATGAAATTCAATTTAAACGAAGATGACTAAGCCGGTGTCTATCGCTCACGCTCACACAATGCTCCAAAATGCTATTTCGTGGAGGGTTTGCCCGACCCAGCAACGAACTAACGCTAATCGGAAAAATGTCAGTCCATAATCAAACGATAAGATTTCGTTTTTACGCATTAAGTATCCACTGTTCGTATTTTTATGACAGTTTGCACAACGATTGCCATTGAAATCGATAGCGACTACGGGTGTAGGTGCAGAATAACGGCTCTGTCTGTGTGTACTCGAACATTGAATCAATTACTAACATTGATTGAAAATGATTTGACGCCAAGGGGCTGTTTATTCCCACAAAAATTTAATTCTAGTGATGAACTACATAAAGCACCGATTCACTTAATCTAAAAGCAATCCAAACTTAAGGTTTACTTCAGTGAACATCCCCTTGCTTGCTATTTTCAGCAGATTTGTTTGTTCATGATCTCCAGACCAATAGCAGTCGAATGGAATGTCGACACAATCGTTGTCTATTTTGCTCAGTGGCTCTCTAACTGAATCATGTCATAAGCTTTCTATTGTTACAAAATCCGCTGTAATTTCAGTGGAATTACCATTCGGAGCAGCAGAAGACACACGAAGTCCATTGAGATAGAAGAAACTGCATAGAATTGACTCTGCAAAACGCGAATGGTAAAATAGCATTCACCAAAAAGATAACAGAACAGAGTTTTTAAAAATGTTGTATAGAATGAAGAAAAGCAACGTCGAATTATGAAGACATTTAATGATCTTTTTTATCCAATGTCAAGTGTATTTTAACATACAAATTTGTAATGCGTTCGGAACTTGGCATGAATGCAAATGCATTATAAATTATTAAGATGTAGTTACATTTCAATTACATTTAACAATGTCGTATTGTGCCCTTTAACTCACATTCAAACGATGCAAAATGAACGTTCTTTTTTACGCACGATAAATTCAAATCTTTTTTAATAAAAACGCAAAAGTAATAAAATGATACAACGAAACGCAAAAAAGACCTTTGCACTTTGAATATAACAAAAAATTGTTCATTTCAGCACGTATACAAACGCACGTATACTACCAGCAAATACTCTTCTTTGTCAGGGTGCTTTCTATTAAAATTTCCAAAACGGAAATGAAACTAGCGCTTAATAAATAGTCATCCTTCCTGTTTTGGATACACAATTGCAATTTGGCACTTCACAACATTTATTTTTGCACTCAAGATAGAACAATCATATTCCAATAAAAAAAACATGAAAAAAAATTCGAACCCATTTAATCATTTCATGTTCGACATACAATTCCAATTTCGCTCATGATTTCCTCTACGGTGGTCTCCATCCGTTATCAATCGCAATGCATTTGAAGTACTTTTTTGTGGCTATTCTTTTTTTTTACACGCGTTTAATTAAATTGTTGATGAATGCAAAAAGTCTGACTGAAAAGCGGCCAGTTTCAGATAAAAACTATTCGAAAGATCGCAAGAACATTACTTTGATATACAATGAAAACCTATAGATAAATTGATTGTAATTGAATATCAAAGCTGCCAACATTTTTACCGAAAAAAAAAAACAAAACCAAAAACAAATAGATCTCACCCTCAAAGCATTGTTCGCCTAATGTAATTCAGTGTCCTCTTCATCGTTGTATGCACATAACAAACACGCAAAACCAATTGCAATCAAATCATCGGAAATCATACAAATATTTATTCATTTATTGAACTCATATGCAGCGCTAATTGCTTTCCACGAAAATAATTCGGTATTTTTTTCGGAGTTGCTGAAGCGTGCGCGTTTTTTGCTTCAAATTGAATGCACACTCAATTTAGATGTAACGTTGAGTCATGTACAAAATAATGAAATCTAGCAACAGTTCAACATTGCATGTTGTTCGGAATATACATATTTCGAATGCATGAAAATAAATATGAAATTAAAGAGAATCAAAATAATATGATATATTCGAAAATATTCGAAATAAATTGAGGAAAAACTGGGGCTTAAATGAACCAATATGTGTTGTAGCATATTGATTTAAAACAGATCAACAAATGAGCAGCAAAAACTTGCTTCACCATATGTGGCCGATAAATTACCAATTCACATTTTTTTTTCATTTTAATCTCAGTGGTTGCATTTTTTCCCCTCGTCGATTGGTGTTCCGGTATTCCCTTGCAATTGTTGTACTTTTTAATTTTATTTAAACCATAAATTTATTCGAATTTGTATTGAGTTTTTCTCTATCTTTGGTGAAATTTTAATGAAAGAATAACAGGCTTTTCTCTCGACTGAATCTCGACAAAATAACCATTTGTTTGAAATGACACATTTTTTGTTGCATCCTTTTCTGGTTCTTTGTGTGGACAACTTACAAAATTGTTGAGCATCGCATGAAAGTACAAATCAAATGGTTCCAAAAATATGAACACTTGAATGGCTTAATGAGAATCTTTTCACATTGATAACAATATGATATTAATGTTTTGTTTCAAACAAACTTTCAAACTTACTAACTATAAATTTTTATCCGTTCTTTTTACAGGTAAGCAAAGTTGACTGAACATGAGCGTTGGCCCAAAGTGGTGACATTCACTGAATAAAATTAATTTAAAGTCAAATTCTCTGACATTCACATGCACAAAGTAAGTTAATGGCAAATCCGTTTCTGCTTAATATGCTTTTTTATATAAATTGGCTGATGTAATCTCGAATCGCAACGCAATTCGATTGGAAATAAATTGCATTTTTATACGAAAACAACCGAATAAATGAAGTGTTACGGTTAATTACTAAGCGAAATTTTAGCGTTTGCTGTCTGTCGATGGGAAATCCAATCAACATAAATCGAATGAACTAAACCCCATCTGGCGTTGCCATAGCCATTGCTGCTGGTTAAAAAAAGAAGTACCAAGATTATGTTAACCACATGCAGAGCATTACTGAAAATACCTGTATTCTCCTTCATTATTAGACGCATATAAACGATACATATGCATGATATCTCTCATCCGTGCATTTGTAAGCCACAACTAAATTAATTGATTTGCGTGTTAAGGATATTGGATTCTAAAGAAGCTACAATCGAAAATGTTTGTTAGGCGTCACATACCAATTGCTTAAGCCGCACACACAGACAGATACGAAGAAAAAGCAACTCGAACGTACTGTACTGTAACACCATACAGCATACACCCGATCGGAGCGATAGATAAAGGTTTTTTTTTTCTCGTCTGACATTCCTGCTCACAATGAGAAGACGTATGGGCCATGTGTTTCTAGATGTGCCTTCACTCCCATCAGCAAACCCATGGCGTCATCCAATCGCAATCAATCTTTTTTCGATTCACATTACGAAACAAGCAATATCACATTGAATATCGTTCAAAATCTTTCCGCTACTTGTAGAAAAACAGGGAGAACCGTATTGGGTTGATTTTTTTTTTCTCTTTTGCTATTAACCTGATCACATTGCTGACCTCAACACAAAAATCTGATAATGAGATTTACGTTTATACTGATGTGGCCCGATAACATTTCGCCTTCTTTTGTCAATATTCACAAGCTCGTTTCGAGCAAACGGTTCATTTGGCCGCAAAAAAGAAATCGCCATTAATTTGCTCGCCAACAAAACTTTACCCATGTGATTGCAAACCGACCGATAAATGTTGTGTTGTTATCACAGTGTTCGCTTTGATGCGATACGCCGTCGATCGATTTTAGCTTAAGAAAAGCGATAACCAAATGTTCAAGTGGAATGAAATTCCAATGCAAAGACGAAACCAAAATTGTGAAGAGCACACACAGTTTAGACGCTGCACAAGGAAAATAGAAGACATTGATGTCAACCGCTTCGCTTAAGATCCAGACTTTGGCTGAAATTTATCGGAGTGTACGTTATCAAGGTCCATTAGTGCGTGAAATAAAATTTCCTTTTCGTGTCGTCAACCCACTATAATTCGGACTCATGGTTAAGCTGTGAGCTGGAAAAATGGCCGCCGTTCTCCGAGTACATATTTTGCAACTTAAATAATCACTTCTGCTGCTCATTTGACCATCGATTATATATTCAAGTATCATACAGACACTTATATCGATGTATCCAAATTCCAGCAGTCGTTTTCATCTAATTAGAAGAGAATCATGTCATTTTGAGGCTTTGGGCGATGATCTTCACGAGAACGCCAGAGAAAATGACAGCGTTAACGGTCTGGATTGATTATCACCCCACTCAATGTATTAGTGTTGTGAGACCAATTCAAGCGTTTGTGTTCAAACACATGGCATTTTTACGGAGACAAATATTCTGGTTCTATACAATTTCCTCAATTGAATTATTTCATTTGATGTCGAATTGAAATTTATTACAGGAATCTGTACACAATACTCTGTACAGTACAGATATTTGTGTATAATTTTACATTCAATTCAATATTGAAATATTTCAATTTTATCTAGTTATAGTTTTTCAGAAATTCATAAAAAATTATTTTATTAAATGAAATGTACTGTAAAATGTGACATTCAAGATTAAAATGAAAAACCAGTTTGAAAAACAATTAATATAGTTCACAGTCAAATCGCATTCAAGAGAAATCATAGCATGACTGTCATGTGAATCAGTTTCGTTGGCTTTGTTGCAAAAATTGTATTCAAATGGCTGAAGTGTTTTGTAGTTTGGTATATTTTTGTAGGGTATTCTCGCCTCAACTGATGCCATAAAAATACTTGCTAAATCAAATTCATGACATCTCGGTCAGCAATGTTCGCTTTCCATTTCGATTTTAATAATGAATTCATTGAAGAACGAATGAGTGAGACAAGTAGAGTATGAGAGAGAGAGAGAGAGAGAGAGAGAGAGAGAGAGAAAGAGCTTACGTCTCGGTTAGAGAAGATACCCAGGACTTTGCTGTGGAAAATCCAGCAACTAGATGAAAATACATTTCGATGTGTTGGAAGCAGACAATCAACTATGAAGTCATATACATGATTATATCGGTTACCATGTATGCCACTTATGATACACTGTGCTCGTGTTTAAATAATAAAATATTCAACTTAGCAATACATTAATTTCATTTAATGGGGATTACATAAAATCAACTTGAATGTGCAACACTAAATTTTAATTTCGACTTTGATGCAAATACACCGACACACATACGTGACTCACTGCTCATACGAGCACAAATACCATTTCGAATGCTCTTTATATCATTCAGTTGACATCATGGATGGTACTTTTCTGCTACTTTGAAGCCAAATTCATTCTTTATGGCCGTAAAAAAAGCAATTATAAATAAATTGCTAAAATTCAGTGAAACGTTTGCACATTGATTTATACGGGGGATGTTGAATGTTCATCACACACTCACACACCCGCATTTGCATGTGTTTGGGGTGACACAGGGAAAGGTGTACATGATATACACACGCACACATAATGACTATTTGGTGGCCATTTTTAAAGCTTCTTCGCCAGCAATTAGTGTGCCATATTGATGTTTAACATTTTCCAAATGTTTGATCCGTATTTTGGCTTTTACCTCATGTGTTACACATTTTTTTTTTCATTCATTTGTCATTGGGAGTAATGCAATACATGCAATTAAATTTCATTTGGATAATCATGTATTTGGTTAGTAAACAAAATAATTGCATTTGCATATTAATTTGATACATATAAAGACCCATGTTTAATGTACCGGAAAAGGACTGAGTTTAATCAACTCCTTTTCGACTTTAAATTATATTTACAACAACAAAAATGCCATTGGCCAATTGTTCGACATTTAATTTGTTAGTTAACGCTCGTATCGAATTAATCATTTCAGGAATATTTGAAAATTTAACGTAAATCGATGGGGTTAAATGAATGATATAATGTTGTGATTGACTGATTGTGTCAGCAACGATATTATCAAATGTGTGAAGGAGATAGAGGCGCAAAGCACGTTGAGCGTGTTAATGTCAATGAGTTTCGTTAATTATGTAGTAAATGAATGGGTTCACGTCGTGTGAAACGTTTGCTGAGGAAACAAGATTACATTGACACATTTCGACGAATAAATGAGAACGAGAGATGATAATCAAAAATACAATGAAATTGATCATTTTTGTTACAGCGAACTGAATTTTATTCAATTTCGATAATGCGCAAATAAATTATAGATATTTTTGTGTGTGGTTCTTTTCAGTGCACTTTCTCTCGCGTCCTTTGCTCACACACACACACACACATTTTCGCTCCCTTTCACCGCGCTTAAATTGATGCAATTAAAAATGTCTCGTGCAAACTATGAATGCACACAATTATTTTAATTGGTTTATTGCATATAAAAGAGGAGAGAATGCGGTATATAAAACAAACACATCGGTCGTGCATGAAGTAACTACCAGTTGAACTAATGAACAACAACAAAAATGACAAAAAAAACCCACATATGATTGATTCGGATGAGCTGGTTGCATTTTAAATGCCTTTGATTAATGCAAATATGCAATTTGAATAATTAATCACAGGACACTCCATCCCGGCCACATTTTTGCCTATCCATTTGGTTGGCCAACTTTATATACAATGAAATAAAAACCACCTCAAAATGTGAATGCATTAAAAACTTTTTCAATTACAACGTCACAGAGGTACTATCGTCGCATGAACGTGACAAAACATTTTCGGAGCCCCAAAGTATTATTTGTTTTGTTTTTTTTTTTTTTTATTTTTCAACGATTTTTTTTTTCACTCACCGGCAAAAGTCTCGCCACTTGTGTATACTCAATTCTCCAATGTACACTATGCATTTCACATTCTTGTCCTTCGCAAGGTTTTCACTTGATTCTTCATTATGAACATTTGGAAATGTTTTGTATTTTTACACATGAAAATGCAGCTCTTATGATACGAAGCGCGTAACCGTGATAATTGTCTGGAAAGTGACAGATAATTAAAAGGGAAATTGCGAGAAAAAAAAATGGAGCTTATGTGAGAGAGTAATGTACAAGGCGAGCACATATAATTGAATGTCGAAATGAAAAAGCATGAGCAAAAACATTGTTTCAATGCATGCGCAAATGAATACTTGAAAAATTGCAAATGGTAAATGGTAACCGCATAGAAAAATGATTAAAAGTACTTCATCGGATTTATTCTGTCATTTTTATGGTTCCAACTACGGTAGATAATTTTAAATTATAAAACTTTCTACGGAGTATAATTCTCTCTCTGGTTATGCATGTCTCTCCCTCTGTGAATATCTCTACGTGTCTTTTTCAGCCAGCTTTTGAAAAAATACACAGTGCAATATTTTTACAAACATTTTTTTTTACCTCATCATCATCAGCCACAAACATTACAAATATTTTTTCACACAAAAAATTATGCAAACGAATATTTCAATATTAAAAATGTTGACGTAATTTATCAACAATAAAGTGTGTTTCACATGGTTTGAAAAAAAAAAATCCATTTGATGATTTAGCGGCCCAATGAGCCACACAACTCTAAATAATTTATTGACCATAAAGAGGTGCACTGATCGAAATAGGTGCAAATATTTGTCAAATATTGCGAAAATCGTCGATAATATATTCGCATTTGCTATACAAAAGCACTGACACGTGAATAGTTTTGCCATATCTTTGCAACCATGGTTGCTATGCGAGAAAAGCAAACACATTTTACGAATTCGCTTTTAATTTTATGTTGATTTCATTTGTATTCGTCAAAATAAAGCAACCACCAAAAATTTCGATGATGAAAAAAGGAAAACATTTTGCAGAGTAACCGAAATTGAAGCACTGAATTCAATTGGGTTCTCTATTGAAAGGAATAAAAACTATACATATATATATATTCAAATGGCACTTCAATCCATTTCGTAGGCAGTAATAAATTTCAATTTGGATAGTGAGTCGAACAAAATAGATGGAATAAAAAGAAGATATCACATAATGTGACCCCAAAGGCTTCAATAATACTAAACAGACAAACAAAAAACGGATTCAATTTGAGGAATGTGGAAACGTTTTTTAAAAAAAAGGAAAGTATGTCGAGTACTGTTCTTCGTAGTGTTTTCCTTTCAAAAATCCATTATTACCAACACACTGCCACTCAATCGTTTGAGTATTCAACGCACGAACTTTTGCCGGTTCGCAATCATTGTTGAAATGGTTCAGTATGTGTGATCGTTTCTTTTTTACGAATTATTTTTTGAACCTTTTCGTTTCACTTGGATTTGATATTCGTTTTGAATGGATGAAGAGTTAGCATTAGATTACGTTTGTATAGTTTTTTTCTGCTTTTTTTTATTCTTGAATTTCGATAACAATTTTTCTCATTGTGAATATCGTAATTTCTTGAAACGAATACGTGTCTAAAAACTAAACAAGAGGCTGATGACTATTAGATATTGCTTACGCATATCGCAAGTGCAAAACCGCTTTTACCGATGTTTCCGAATTGCCAAATTCATGTTTAGATTAGTTTCATCGTTGGTGTACCAATTCAAAGATGGATAAAATATTTTAGTTTTCATTTTAGTTAATCAAATCAGGAGTGAACGTTCATTAAATGAGAAACTAATTAATTTGTCAAATGATTCTCTTGAAACTCCCACAAAGAAACACAGCTCCATATAGATGACATATGCCATCACAGTTTAGCTGGTACATTACTAACGATGTAGCAGCAGATTTTCGCCTCGATATCAAACTCAACCATCTAAATGTAATGATGTTAATTACGAAGGAAACAGAGATTATTATATCATTAAGTTACTGCATACACGGCTCATTTTTTGGTGAGATTCAGGTAGAATGAATACATTTGTATACTGAAGTGCAGAATATAATTAGTTGAATGCAAACAGATTTCAATTCTTTCCATCATCTACAATCCTAATTATTATGTTTGCTCGTTTCGTGTTTCGTTAAGTCCTTGAAAATATCAAGTGCTCTTTTCAATAACCGTTACCGCTAATGAAAATTTAGTGCTCACTTTTCACACTCATAAATACAGAGCAAACAAGAGAGCAAACATTCAAAATGCCATTTGCCGAAGTAAATGCAGCCATTTTCCAGAGTAGAAGGAAAAGAGTGCTGACTGCTAAAAGCAGCACCATAGAAATAATAAACACCACAGAATAATAATTGTGATGTGTTATCCAGACGGAAACCAATGTGAGAGTGGAGCAATTATTAGCAAATTCACCACTTTATTTAAAATTGATTTGACAGCTACCAAGTTTTTGTTGTGGTTTTTTTTCATTCAATTTTCCTTCATAGCATTATTTAAATGCTCATGAGCAGACTGCAGTCTAATTTCATTTGTTCGGCTTTTTTAGACGCCTGAAAATATAACGCGAGTAGCCTTTTTTGAGCTGAGCTATATTTGGCTCATTTTAAAAAGGGAAAAAAAGAGATATAAAACCCTTGAAAAAATTGCCGACATTTTCTCCTTCGTCGCTTGCCTCTCATTTTTCTTTTCTTCTTTTTGCAAAAAGTAACTATTTAAGTGTGCTCTTTCTTATTGAAATATGATTTTTATTGGTTATTTATCACAGATATATACGATAAAAAAAGGGTCGAGTAAAAAAGAATGCAAAGTTGAACAGGGCAAAATTGATATTTTTTCGCATTCTAAAGTTATGATGAATGACGGACCTGAATACCAATACAGAAGTAAAATAGTTTCAATGGGCCACTAGTTTCCAATGGTCGTTTAAATCGAGGTTAATTCGAAGAAAAAGTTATGATTTTTCATGTAATTTGTAGTATCAAAAAGTATTAAGGAAAAAAATATTATCACACGCTCTTCGATAGCAGAAAAAATGTTGATTTTTTCTATGAACACTGATTAAGCTTATGAAGAAGTCACTGTGGTTCCTAATTGTGTTCGGTGATTGAAAGCATCTGATCGACTTTTTTTTCCACTTTCGGAATTCGAGTAATGGAATCTAAATGGATTTCTTCGAAAATCCACAAACTATGCATCGCATCACACGCGCAATTCACATGAATGAATGGCCAAGAATCATATATACAAAAAAAAAGTCAAATAGATAAATCAAGACGAACCTCAGAATGCGAAAAAAAAATTGATACGACAAATTAATAAAAGTCATAGAAAAAAACGCTACCGCACGCTGGCATCCGAATTTCAAATCGATACATGTTTCACAGTATGCGAGACAAGCGTCTAGAAAGTTTAGCCCAAGAGCGCGGAGGCAAAAAAGAGACCCGAATCGAATTAACCATGACAAAAGCCATGAGAGAAAAAAAAATCAGGAAAAAGCAATCACTGAACAGATTGATGCGAATACCATTGAATGAGAACCGAATCACATTTGGAATGAATGACGGTAAATAATTGAAAATATTACGTTCCATTAAATAGCCTTTTGATAGGTTATTCATGCGATTTTTCTTCGTGATTACCGTCATCACTCCATTTGGCTTCGAAATCTTTTCATTATTTTTATTCTGGTTTGTGTGCCCCACAACTGCTCTAGCTATTGTATTCGGTGGCCATTTGTCAGACTCCCAATACACACATGAGAACTCCATATTGGTTGCATAGTCAATTTTTCATCCCCATATTTGATCTCTATTGTCATAAACAACAGAGAGCAACCGGCAAAATCAAATATAAAGAGAGATAATAAATCAATTGGTGTTCAACTCAAATCGTTTTCCCTTTTCTCTGATAACCGAGAGTTATTGTGCTGTGGCAAACTTTCATACAAACTGCCATGAAATTGAGCTACCACATTGACGATGGTGAACGCACACAATCAATAATCAATAGCGAACAACTGTGGTGAGTTCAATCTAATGAAAAACGAGACACAATAATAAAGCGTAAATTGTTTGATCTGACTTTTGGCTGAAGGTGACATCTTCCTGTATCATTTTTTTTTTGGCCAGTTTCACATTTCAGCAACATTTCATGAAATTATCCAACAAACATTTTCAAAGTCAATGAAATCGAGAAATTGGTACCACGTTTACACGTATATTGTAGTAATTTCGGTGACAAAGCCGATAAATCTTTGCCATCACATTGATTCAATTTAACTGACGAACGAGAATAATAAGTTCCATCTTAGTTTATTAACAATTTTCACATTGCTTTAAATTGAACAAAAGTATAAGAAAGAAAGCTTCAGTTATCATTAGTGAATGTAAAATGATTTGAACCAGCCTGAACGTGTTCTAGTCTTTGCATTCCACGAATAGTCTAGCAAAATGAAAAATTGAACTTCGATGTGGAAGATGGAGAATGTTTGCCCAAGTTAATATTTATATAAAGCAATGCAGCCGCTTTAATAATAAAATGTGATATTACGCCGCCACTCAACGAGAATCGCTGTGAAATGCTTTATGTATTAGCATTTCACATTTATATTTTAACGTTCGCTACTTGCTTTCATTTTGTGAGCGAGCGAGCAATTGAACGAGCAACAACCCGAAAAAAAGGCGTCAGCTCTCAAACTATTTTATGAAAGTCTCATACAATGGTGGTGCTGGCATTTTATCTGATGAGAGGCGAAAAAAAAAGAGATGTGAAAATATGGAATGAAAAGAGTTGAGTGTGCAGAAGCAACGATGGCGTGTAGTGATACTTGAACGCTTTTCATGAACGAAAATTCGTTCTTCTTGGATTGCAAGAGCAATTTTTTTTGTTCTGTTCGTTCTGCCGCTGCGATGCTCCGACTCATAAAACCAACTGATATAAACACCGAATATTAAATATGAACAGCAGATGCCTAACATGCAGTGCAAAAACTGACCGACACTTCTTCTTTCGTTTATCTATTTTGTGTGATAACTCTTGCACAATAAGAGGCATGAATGGTTTGTATACAATGTACGACCATAATAAATAAAATCTATTTTCCGTTAAGGTGCACATTGAAGCAGATGCTTGTTGGGTCGTTTCATTTGGGAAAATGGCATTAATTTGCAGTGGCCAAAGCACAGCGAATGCACTTCAAAGGCATTTGCACTTATGAACTAACAGAAGCGCCAGGCGTCATCACACCATGAACATTCAACAATCTCAAGAGTGTGAAAAGGACCGGCAAATGTCATTGTCTTTTGGTTTCATTATTGCAATCTCATAAATCAAATAAGCATATAGAAACTGAGAGGCGCTCAGTTGTTGTATTTCTGTTTTAAGGATATTGCTTCACAAGCTTTTCTGTAAATGATCGTACAGGCCACAGGCGGTGATGATAAAAAAAAATCCACAATTTTTTCCATTTTCCGAGACAGTGAATTTTTTTTCCGGTTCACCGTTTCCTCATCACAAAAGCAAAGACTGTAAAACATTTTGTCAAACAAATTATTTGCTAAGAATTTTTTTTTTGGTTTAAACTATATACGCTGTGTGGATAGCACCTGCGACGAAAAGCATCATAATATTTTCATGGCAATGAAAGTGTCTGTATGTTGTCATGATGCTTTTTTTTGTCTCTACAAAACCATGTGAGGTCGAAGTAATAAAGTGTTAACGGAATCATCGTGAATCATACGCTTACACGGTCATAAAAAATGGTTGAGTCTTTTTTTTCTGTCAGAGATGATGATAAAGATATTCCGTCGCTTAGATGCATTTTATGCGTAGTTTGCACTTTTTTTGTTTTACTCATTATTTCAAATGTGTAGCGGAAAGTCAAGTGGTTTGCCTGATTTTCTATTAATTACACGTGCAACGTATTCAAATTATGCGGGCCAGATAAACTTTTGTAGTTAAACCACCCTAAATGGTCAACGATAACAACAACAAAAAAGGCGCAATTTCGTTTTTTTTTCCTCCTTTATGGTCGTTTTCATCGAGAACACATTTGGCCCATTTCCAATGCAACGTGATGGAAAAAAAATGAATGGAAAAATGAGTATAAACTATTTTTAATTGCCATTGAATCACGTTTTTGTGTGTTGGCTTGGAATTTTGTGCCAGATCTGCATGCACACTTCAGCTCAAGTGCAAACGATGTTCTGTTGGCATCTCGAGAATGGGGTTGCAGAAAGAGCATGTGAAAGAGATTAATGCAAGACTAGCACGTTATCCGTTGATGATGATTTCGAAATGCTTGATTTGCTCATTTTTCACAACACGCTTGGTCGAAGTACCAAGATAACATGATTTATATCACACCATTTAGTTGTCTAGGACGATTTCGTAATAAATATTATCGTCAATGACGATTCAGTGCTTTCTCTCGCATGAACAACACAGTTTTTTTGTTGTTGTACAAATGTGGATGACGTATCTTAAATTTCATACGATTCAAAAATCCAAATTGCTCTCGAATGACTCGTTTTTGCTGTTGAACAACAGTCATTTTTCTTTTTGGCAAAAACAACGAGATTCGGACTAAAATAAAATGTGTACAATCTCAATAAAAATCGGATGCGATGCGCGCGATAGCACAAAAACAGACACAGAAAATGCTACCATCTAAACTCAAATGAATTGGCCATTAATTGGTTGTTCGAGTTTAGTCATTAGAAACAGATGCTGCATTGGTGATTCAATATTTGATAGTATAGTGCTTACTTTTCCGTTCAGTTGCTCGGTCGCTCGTACCGGTAAATGTATTCCGTTAAAATAAACAATGTACAGATCGAAATTGGTCTTATGCAGATACACGAATGACTGAAAATTAGTCAACGCATGTCAACAACATAAAATTCTGGCGTTGTGCAGTTTTGCAATGTGTTTTTTTTTTGTTTGACACGTATGCCCAACAGGGACGTTCATTCGCAAAACTGATTGCCGCTTCGTATCATCTGATAAAACTAAACGATCAGCACATATTAAAATCGAATTCAGCCCAATTTTGTTTATGCATCATTGGCCAGTGGCCGTTTACAAAATTGTTACGGTCCAAAACAGTATTGGTATGATTGGGATGGCAATGAAATGTCGATATGTGTTACAAAATGAAGGGAGTTTCGCTGAAACGATAGAGTTGCATTGCGACTATCGATTTGAAACATATATCGACAGATTCAAAATGTTCCACACATTCCGCAACCCGTCGAATTGTTTTAGGTTCAATAAAATTTTCAAAAACAGATACTCTATGCATAGTCAATTCGAAAAATGTCCATGGTCATTCATATATTTTCGGGGAATTAGGTGCAACGTTCATTCATCAACGAACCATAGCGTCCATTTGGTTGTCAATTGGAATGCAAATCATGTTTGATAATTAAGAGGGTAAAATTCCACGAACTAAGGCACATATTTTGCAATACTCGCATTCAATTATAAGCGAGTGGTGTTAAATTCGACCAACATCTGACGCGAGTTTCTATTTACGCGAACGTCAATTTCTGATTTGTATATATCTCCATTTGGCTCGTTTGAACTCGTAATTATTCAATGTGCCAAAATTCTATCCCATTCAAATTGATAGTTTGTTACATAAATATGTATGTTCAACACTGACTACCGGATAATAAATGTAACTTCGGCATTTTCGTGGCATGGTGTTGATTTATGGTGATTTATTTCACATAATCGGATGTTGACCAAATGAATCCATGCATTTGAATTGGATTCTGGCATTGATCCAGCTTGTGTGAAATTGAGAGCCCAATTGACTGGGCACGTGATTCACAAAAATGGTCATCGAACTGAATGTTTGCACTGTTAAACCATCATAAAACATCAATACGCTCGAGATTTTTCCAGAAAAATGTCAAACACATCGATAAATGTACCGCTTGAATGTTACTATTTTATAGTGTTGCACAGTCTTTTGCACGTAATAAAATCGAAAACAATAAGCGAACAAATGTCAACAGTAAACACACAATTGCATGAAAAAAATCCATTGTTTGTATTCGCTGTTGTTGTTATTTTCACATGCATCTTCATAAAATAATATTTCATAAAGTGTTGTGACATTTGTTCAGCAACAAAATCGAATCTTACTCAGAGGATAGAATACGAAATGTGGTAATCCCCATATGAGCAGTTCAATGATTTTTATCATTTTTATAACTCTAATCAAGCCAACATAAATATTCTTATTCAAACGAAAATGCACTTACTTCGATTCGAATATTTGACGAATACGTTTTGTTTGATATTCATGTTCGAAACTCTGTCTCTCTTAAACTACATCCCCTAAGCTAAGCTCTAACTATTGAATTTCATGCTGCTAAATTCCATAACATATTTGCGCGATGGTTGCCGCAACATGTTATCGATTCGTCTCGTCTGAATCCTTATCATTTCATTTTATTTCACATTTTCTTTCTGCGCTCTCATATCATTTTGAATTGACGAATGCGCCACCCATCATTTCGAACGAATGAGTTCATATCATCATACACATAAGTGAAATTCCATTTGCGTTGAACGAACATAACGGCAAACAACAGTCACTCATTTTTACTCCCCCAAAAAGACGTGATATGACGATATTATAAACAAGTGCGTGTGCTCAGAATTTCTCATTTTCTGCGTGATCTTCATTCCAACAAAACTGATACGGAATAAAACAATGCAAACGCAGAACGAGGAAAAGATTGAGCTAGCGAGAGAGAGAGAGAGAGAGAGAGAGCACTACAATCAATCGAATTTGCTTGGTTTGAATCTGCAAAATTAAAATGAATTATTCATCACGTATTTTCGGACTGAATATCATACATCTGCCAGTTTTACGTTCACACCTCAGCAATCTCCAAAATGTGTGTATAATAATTTTCAATGTGATCAATGCTGATGTGGTCGCCGTCTTTGGAAGCCCAACCAATCATTTAATGTGCATGATGATTCCAGAATATTAGCACCACAAAAACAAAAGAAATACCCAAAATCTATTTAAAATAAAGGAATATTCTGAATTGTTTGTACTATATATCTGGCAAATTATGCGAATGAAGAACGTAAAGTAGACCACATAACATCAACCACACACATGCACAAATGCCCACGCGCACGAACATATTCTACGTCTCGCACGTGAATCTTGAAAACCAAAAAAGCCACATCAAATATATTGCACGTATCCACCTCAATCGCGCGGTTTTTCCAGTGTGTGTGTGTGTGTCTTTATATCTGGCTGTTATATGCTCATGCTGCGTATCGGTATATCATTTACGCATTTCAAATATGCACGTTTCAACATTTCAACAGCAATAAGAAAGTTAGATTCAGCCATAAACAGCAGAAATAAATGAAAGTCATTCAAAAAAAAATAAAAAATAAAAAATATGGTTTCACTGTGTGAAAGTGTTTATTGCATTGTGGCTCGACCATGCATTCAAATGGGATGGTTTGCTTTATTTCAAGACATTTCAAAAGATCCACTTTATGTTGGTTGCTATCGAATTTGAAAGAAATTGCCTTCTGCGATAACTTTTACCAAAAATATCGGCCTGTTGACGTCAATTTTATCGTTCCATTTGAGAATTTCAATGACGAAAATTTATTAAATGTATAGTATATATTATGATGAGATATAAAACTTAACCATTTGCAATGAGAATATTCACGCAAACCAAGCAAATAAATAGTCCGCACCCAAAAATTTAATTACCTACAAACACTCAACAGACAAAATGCAAATGCGTTACAAAATAATCAGGAAATAAACAAACAAACTAAATTAAAAACGCTGTAATTTCTTCATTTCTGCAATTCCCTGGTGATGTGCTCTGTGTTATGCCACGTTGCGTTGCTCATCATCTTACATCAGTGTAAGCAAAAATCAGACACATTTTAACCGCTCCAGCCAAATAAAGACTGGAGCAGTTTTCTCTCTTGTAAGTCAGCAATGGAATTCTCCAGTTGTGGAGAAAATTCGTTCAGAATTCGTATTCGAATCCATAAAATGGATCATGTTAAAATTGTAACTTTCGGCTCATGAAACAGTTCGTTTTTGCTCGTAATTTCTTTAAAACGAAAATAACTCCAAAAAAAGCGAGAAATATGGAATTCAAACCGAGAATTTCACTGTCGAACATATCAAATTTTATTGTGTATAAAAGAATAGTAAAAATGCTTTGGTTGGAAAAAATAAAATATAAAGCAAATGTGACGCACATGAATCCCATTGTATTCAAAAGGATACAACACAACAATACAGGGATAATGAAAACCCGATTCGTTTAGGCAATTTGCTAAAGTAAATTGAATTCATCTCGTTTTGTAGCAATGTGAACGGCGTTGTGGAAAATTTTTGCTGAATTATTATGGATTTTCATTTTATTGCGAAACAATCGCTAACAAAAAGATTACGAAACAATCACTATCAACGTTGCCACTGTTGCTTTTAATCAAATCTCTGTATACGATGTCATCCATTTTATGCACCAAAATAAAGATGTTTATATCGAACATTGTCTCGTTCACATAAAATTCAATCGGCTTTTAATGTCGTTCATCTTTTCGATTCAATAAGCGTTTCTTATGGCGAATACAATTGATGCACGAGAAATAAAAACCAGTGAAGAAAAACCGCTAACCTAACTCATCTGGATAAAAGGCGATTAAATGTAAAAATGCAAGTCGCAACAAAAGCGAACAATCAAAATGTGCAGCGACGAAGATTATGAACTCAAGTCATTGTCGATGGTGTATAACTGCTGCTGTTATCCAACGGCATTGAAATAATGATATCAACCATTTTGTTGGAAATGAAAAATTGCTCATTTTCGTTGCAACACTGTCTTCTGGTTTCTTTTTTGTTATTCCGTTGCTAAACAGTTATCGCAATTCCCAAGTGAAGGTTGATGAAGACGAATTGAATGACTTCAGTTCAACTGAATATTTTCACATGAAAGCATATATTCGTCGCTTGTGCAGTTCTTTCTTTCGTTCTCCCTCTATGTGTATATTTCTTTTTTGTTATCTGTGGTAACGTGTTATCTTGTGTGCTGTATCCGGATTTTCTGTTTGTATCGAAATAAGTGAATGCTTTATGCAACATCGATTTAACCTAAATGCGTTTCGTTTCGAAGCTTCTGATACGCTAAAAATGGGTGCAATGCTATCTTTTTCTGTTTCCAAGGAGCATCATTTGCACCCAAACGTATGCGCTCGAAATGCAAAAGAAAAATTGGTGTGCGCTCCGGACGACCTGCAACGATCCAAAAAAATAAAGAAGAAAAGAAAATTGAATGTAAGAAAGAAAGAATGAAAGAAAAAAAAATGAAATAACCATAAAAATTTCACAGCAAACATGAGACAACATCGTTCGTTTCGTTGTGATTCTATGCGCGTGTTAAAGCTGAGCCATTTGGCACTTGTGGCGATATGAGAGGCAATGCAAGATGAGACTCAAACAGAACAATACACAGTCGCTGTGTGTATGACTTGATATATTATGTTTCTCGCTTGCTTCAATTTCAACCATCGTTTCTCTTACTGTGTGTCTCTCTCTCTCTCTTTTCTTTCTCTCGCTCTCTCTCTCCTCACATTGCAAAATGTTACAACAAACCATTTAGCGTTCGTTTTGGTCTTTTGAGTTTGAAATTTATCAGTGTCTACTGAATGTTTCGTGTTTACGAGTACTGGATAAGACCTAAATAGATTTCAACTGTGCGTTTTCGACAACTATCCCTTCGATGTCTCTAATTTATTTTTATCGTTGCGCTTTCTTACATTCCTGATTTTCAGTGGAAGTGAATGCATTTTTTTCGGGGAGGGGGGGGGACATAAATAGCCCCCTACTATGCACAAAGACCTTTTCACCATGATTCGACGTTTTTCCACATGGTCACAGCCACAATGTGCTCTTTTGCTTGCAAAATATATATAAACATCTCAATACATTTTTATCTGTAAAATGGCGAGAGTGAAAACAGGTAATGAATAAACTTCTGCCGTTTGTACGAAAAATATTGAGAAAAACCACTTGAAACATCAAAAAGCAACGGGAGAAAACTTTTTCATTCAATCTTGTGTTTGAAGCGAGAGAGAGAGAGAGAGAGAGATGAAAAAAAAGACTCACACTTGATTGTGTGGCAACTGCAAGGAAAAATATGTTTATGCACTTTTCTAACACGATACCGGTATCGGAAGGAGCAGCAGATGTATCGTTTCCACGCTGCGAGTTCAAATGAGCAAAACAAGAACAATGCGCGAAACGAATGAACGCAAAAAAAGGAACGACATGAAGAAAAGACCAACGAACCGACATTAAGAGAGAAAGACAGAGAAAAAAGAACTCACAGATAAAAACATAAACGAGCGTGAAATGCTCCAGCACCATGCAGTTCTCGCTAGGTGAAGTAAATTGAAATCGATTTGGGAATAATGTCATGAGTGAAAACGGTGTATTTTATTTCGCTATTTATTCCGCTTGTTCTTCTCGCGGGGGTTTGGGCAGAAGGGGGCTTGGTTCTGGTGGCTCGTTTTTTCTTTTGTCTGTGTTCCAATATTCATTCGTTTGCAACTTTATTGTATTTGTTTCGATTAAAGTGTTTCATGCAGTGTGTCTGTGTGCAGATGTGCATCTGCAATAACCTATTCGTTCGCTTCTTATTTATGTGCTGAACAGAAAATTTATTAGATTTGCCGCAATGAAAAGGAGCTAAGTAGCACCTTAGCTTTAATCTCTGCGCCAATAATGAAATATACCGTCACTGAATTTCCCATTTGGCAAATCAATTTGAAATTAAATTGCACCCATTTTTCCCATTTTTTTTTTTCGACGTTCCCTTTTTTATTTTTAATTATTGTAATAATGTTAATACAGAGATTTATTCCCAGCTCATTCAGCGTTCAATTGATTTTGCGTGTTCATTTTTGCAAAGTAATTTTTCAATTTGTGCCAATGCGCTTAAGATGATAAATAACGAAAGTTTCGAGTTTTGCTGTATCACAACCGAAAAAGAAAATAACCTTTGTTTCTCGCTCCAAATGGAGTTATAATCGACAATTGAATCGATTTGTATTGTCTATGCAATTATTTATTTTCGATTCCGATTATATTGATGTCGATGAGATTCCATGAAGAGCAAAACGAGCTTTTAATTATGCTTGATAAAGAATTTCCGGCCAAACATCAAATCAATTTGGTTCATATTATTGGGCTACAATCGATTGCATCGTTACGAAACAATTCCAACCGAATCGAATTAAATGAACATAACGTTCGCTATTGGAATGATAATGATGATATTAAGTGGTGGAAAAGTTCGTTGACGGAATCTTAAGTGCCCTGTGATACGATGTGGATAATACGACAAGGGATGGTTAAGAACATTCCATTGAAAATTGATGGCACAAAGCATTGAAATGACTCCCATTGACAACACAAAAGTAGATTTCCATCAACCATAATACTCTTTCGATTAACCGCGTAAATTTATTGAAACGATGAACATTGTGAAGGAATACTGAAATCGGCCGGTAATTCAACTGATTCATTTCGTTTTCAATGGATTGAGGATAAAGACGAAACTTTTTCACTTATTCCTTTTGAGCCAAAGGCTTTGACGATGGGAAAAAAACACGAGCATGAAATGATAGAGCGATGCCAAAATTGATTAGGGATGAAAACAGTCAGTAAATGAAGTCATAAGGCGTAGCAAGATTACAGTTTTTATGGCACTTAATTTCAAATTAATTACGCCAACAATTTGTTTTTTTTTTTATTTCAACCAAAATAATTTCAAACTTTGGAGGTAAACTTTCTCCTTAAAACTCCTTAATATAATATTACTAGTTTTACCAATATTCACACTAACAGACAAATGCGGTTTTTTTTTTGTTCAATATTTATATTTGAACAAGATAACTTTTAAGACTCGTCTTTTTTTATGCTGCCATGACAAATGCAAATTAATTTAAATCAATCGCAATTGTTTTTTTTTGCCACCAATCCAATGAGCACAAATCAATAACGTGCTCGTACGAATTGAAGTATTTTAATCACACATTCAATTGTTTGAAATTCAATTACCGAATCGGAATACATGGCGTGAGTGGCTTTGTGCGTTTTGTTCTGCATCTGCATTTAATTTAAATTGAAATATCCGAAATGGTTATTTTTATGGTGTTTGATAGTGATTGAGTTTTTATGGTAGAAAAATGGCTGTCAGCAAGCAAAACTGATGCTGCTATCGCGTGAGCTTGTGTCAATGGCATTAGTCGCATTTCATCACACATTTCAAATTGAAAAGTTCAAAAAAAAGAACATATCCAGCTTGAACATATACACACACACGAACAAAGTGCGGGACATCTCCCTGGAATCGCAAAATCGCTATGCTTCATCGACCATATGTTGAGCATTTCATATGCTCAGCGCTTGCCCATCCTCCGTCACGCTGCCAATCATTTGTTTCAATCATCGTCATTATCATGCGCGCTATTTTCGAATTCACATTGCATCGACAACCCGGCATGTGTTTATATCAACATCATCCAGGATATTACTTGATTGTTTTTGTCTGAAGCTCACAAAATAAAAAGCAACAACGGCAAAAAGAGCATGAACTGTTCGGGCAAAATTAAATCAAGAGCACGATGTTCCATTTGTTCCATTGTGTTCGCACAATACAAGCAGCTTTTTCCGTTTGATAACAAAAAACAATGAGCGATTCATGTATTCAATCATCTGTGAATGCAATAAGTCCTCTCTTTCATTCAGATGCAAGTGCTATTGTTGTGTGTGTGTGTGTGCGCGCGAGTGTATCAGCAACGGAAAGACTTCGAAGTCGAAACCTTTATCAACAACATCACATGATCCTGTCAACTTCATGAGACTCTGTACATTCTGAGATGATATCACAATTTGATTGTGATTTTTCGTTCAACCCGTTACATTGATGCAAATAGCATACATAAAATGTGTGTTGCCTTCTCCATTTTACGATACACACGCATTCGGATTACGTTTCTTTTCAACGCCTTTCATTTCGTTGTCTTGGTTGTTTTTTCTCTCTATCTCTCGCTTTCTCTATTTGATTTCAAAATTCTGTATTCAAAAGTTAATTTCCGAACTTTGTCAAACAAGCTGTGTGCGAAGACAGCATTCATGGAAAACGAATTTTGCATACGAAATTGTTCTAACATGCATTAGGAGAGTATATATGGAAATTTCGATTTTGTATATTGCTTGGCTGGTTTCATTTTCTTCACTAGATTTTTTTTTTGGTGCGCGCTGTACATATTTCTGTGAAATAATTTCCAAAAGTATATTCGTGCAATTCCGTTTTTGTTGGTGTTGTTTCTTATTCAGCAATTCTTTTGCTTTGAGCATTCAATTGATACATACATTTTCATTCGTTTGAGCAATATGTAAATAAACAAACTCAAGCAAATGGAAACAAACAAAAAAGAAACACGCGTTTCGAGGATGCTTTTGATTTGATGTCACAATCTTTTCATCACATCATGATTATTGATTATGTTTCTATTTCTTTCGTGCCAAATAAATATGATCTTTATTGAAATCCATTTCTTCGAAAGTACCGCCGTCGGTAATTCTCTTATTTTCTTTACTAGAATAATGATGTGACGCGTGTCATTCACGCAAAAAATAACACTTTGTATGTGATTCTTGGAAACAGTAAAATTAATATAAAATATCACATTTTTATTAACTTCAGAAGATATATTTCCATATAATTATAGAAGTTTTATATGAAACACCGTATGTTCGCATATAATACCATCGATTCGTTTACTATCACGTGCTTTCATCATTTTTCCTTATTATTCACAACATTTTGGTTGTTGTTTTTTTCTTCTCAATAGAGTCTTCTGAATATCATGACAAAAGACTTAAACGAACGAACATTCCAGTCTTTTTTACGACCTCGAACATAATTAAAAATCTCTCATGATTGTAAAAAAAAAACTATTTGAAAAAAAAATCTGTTTCCTCTTCTTTATATACAATGCACTGTAATATTTTCAACAGGGGGTTGAACAGCAACAACAATGGGTGTAATTTTTTGATGCACCTGCTGCACAAAAGCTCCAAAGCTTTATGCAACAACAAAAAAAAAAGAAATCGGGAAATTTCTTACGGGGCAATTTTTTCTCTTGTCGATCTCTCTTCAGATGGAAGAAAAAAAAACACCCGAGACTTCGTTGACCTGCTTACGAGAAATCACAGCGTCCAAGGCATTTTTAATCATCTGGTTCATGGCGCTTTAATTTGGTTTTCTATGAACTTCATGAACGTAAAACAACTTTGTCTGCAATCTTTTGTATTTAAATCTTCTTCTGATCGTTCCTAGTTCATGTCACATGAACAAAAGCATTCAATGTCGTAAAAAATGTCGGGCGATACGTACAAGAATGATGACGCAAACTATTATCTGAATGACAGCACCAGTAGTTATATGGACGGGAATTCCGTTCATTTTCTGGGAGCACAGAATATAGGATATAAATATGAATAGAACTTTTGAAAATTATCTGCAATTTTTTTTGCTCTCTCTCTCTCTCTCTCTCTCATTCTCGTTCTATCTCTCGTTGCTAAATACATTCACTTCGGTTTAGATGCACTTCGGCTGTCCCATTTCTTCTTCATGCCATAATGGAACAAGAAATGAGTTGTCCTATAAATCAAATTGATTTTAAAGCATTTGTGGTGCGTGCACAGGGCAATATTATTCATTCATTTTTTTCCCTCTCTTCAACGCGCTCATTTCAATTCTGCTTTAAACTTCGGTCTACATGACAGCAGTCGATTGCGTGCAATGAAGATTGAAGTTTTTGTGTTTCATCCTTCCATTCTTCTCACAGCACATTGTACAACTTCTTCGTTCGGAAATATTTTTCGTTATTTATCATAAGTTTTATGTGCATATGCCATCACAATACTAGGTCGACAGCATTCTCATTGAGTAAAATTATCGAAAACTCATATAACATAATTTTCTGATAGTTTATCGACTGTTTTCTTGCCATCAAATTCCATTTTCATTCTGTATTTTATGACTTCAAGCCAAACGAACTTACGTACAAACCCTGGTTGACCGACCATCGTTTAAATTCGCCCATGCAAATCATCATTTGATAAATGCCTCCAGAAAACTTTCTTATCTCAATGATAAAAAAAAAACGAGCCGTCGCCGAATTTCGAGCCTATTATTCAAACGCATGTGCGAGAATTCCTTCGTATTGATCAATCTAAGAAGTTTGGTATGCGTTTAATGGTTTGTAACCACGCAGAACCAGAACATTTCCAGATGAATAATTACATTAAACTTTCTGTTTTGCATTTTTTTACGACACATTTCACCATTTCGCATTGCTGCGAAAGAATTCGGTCTCTTTAGTTTGTTTTGTACCGTCATCTCTCAAGGTGTTGTTCTCAATACGGTCGCCACGTGCGCAGTTTGATATCTAAAAGGAAAACACCAACTCCTTTTAACAAAAAAAAAACTTAATTAAATTTTAATTTGTGCTGAATTAAAAAACACCCAAACACAATCTAAATATTTGTTTTTCTTTCTTTTTCTTGCAGGTATGTGAACAACCAGACACCATCCACTTTGCAACAAGCAGCTAAAACTGTTCATTTGAGTTTTAGTCTATTCGACTTTTGGTATGCGGCCAAAGACCAATAACGACTGAAATTTGGCGCCCATAACGAAGATTATCATTCAATTTGCACGCCCATGGCTGCCCAAGAATTCCAATTTTTGTTGTTTTTTTTTTCTTTGTTGGATAATTCTGCAAAACACAAATTGAACAGCATTGACGCTATTCGCTGTGTGTCTTTTGCTTTCCGCTACAACTTGAATAAAAACGTTCGTTTCATGCATTTTTGATCAACATTTATGCCACTTATCTTGTCGTACCGCAATTTATTCCGTTGCGTTGACAGTTCAACAAAATATATTGTAGGTATATTAATCGTCGTTGCGCTTCGTATATAAAATATGGTGCACATGAAATGTATACATGTTCACGTTCAAAATGTTGATTAATACTGAATTGCATGAGATACATGTAAAGTGTAGAGCGTTTGAAAAGGGACGAGAGCAACGGGATAGACAACGAATCTTCAACACAAGTGATACGAAATATAATTTGAATAATTGCGACAGCGAAACATACTAAACCGTCTAATAGATCAACAATTGAGCGCACTCGTAAAACTCGCTGCTATGCTTTTAGATGGACGTCAAATGAAGTTGCAGTGTCACAAAAGATTATCTCCAATTGTTGTTGTTTGTCCAAAACATGCTTCTTGAAATTTAATCGAATTAGATGGAAGTGCCTGCGCATTTTCGCGGAATATACAAATAATGAAACAAATCAAAATATTTTTGTGCTGTTGTGCTGTAGTACGAATATGATGTTATTGTATATTCGTGCTTTTTAAGCTGATGAATGTACATTTGTACATGAGCTTACAAAATCTTTCCAAAATTTGGTTTTTTGCTGCAAAATGAAGTGTTTCCGTACCGGGAACGTGTTTAAAACTCATTTATTTTAACTATGTATGTTAATTTTCATTTGTTTTCATTTTCGAACGAATTTTCCAGCATCGTTGAATTCCCAGTTGAACAGTGAGACAGTGCGAAAAAAAAACGAGCGACATCAATGATGGAAGTGGTAGTCCTCTTATGCCTGCACAATTTTTGCATATTAAAATAATAAATGCTGAAAATTCGTGCTATTATTTCATGGCAAACATATAGCAATTACGATGTAATAAGGGTGCATTTTAACTCAATGTCGCACACTCAATTCCGAATTTTCCAGAAGAGCCTTTTCGTTCACATTACCGCAGTACTTTTTTCCCCCAAATTTCTGGCAGTTGTGTGATGGTATTAGTGCTGCCACTTTTGTTAAATTGGATTTCATAGTGTTTGCGTGTTGTTAACTGTGTGGCGCCGCTTCAATGTGTTCCCATATAAATTTTAATAAATTGTGTAACAATTCATTTAATTTATCGTGCGTACACTGAACTTCAACGGTCTTCTGTGGAGAAAAAAAAAATTGAATAAACCTATCGACTACTTAATGAATTATTCATGAACATTGCGCCCAAACAATTTGGGCCAAACGGTTTGGTATTATTTTATGAGATGCGACCAGCTGGCTTCAAAATGCGAACCAATTCAAATATCACCGACCACTTTTAACACATTTTAATTTACTTAGTTAAAATGAGGTCGAATTGGGCCATGTGATGAGGCCTTCACAAGGCGGTTTTGGAAAATCGGCCGCGAATCCTACTCAGCCAGCTAACAAGTTGGTTCAATGAACTATCTATTGTATCTGTTTATTTCTGTTTATTTCCGTTTCGTTCGTGTAAAGTAGATGTGATGATAATTTTTGGCAATTTTTCCTATTTTCCATGCCAAATTTTATGGCAATGACATATGAGAAGATTTGAGAGAGAGAAAATTCAAGCCATCCCTTCTCAAAACACACATAAAATAGCAAAAAAAAGCATTTACACAACAGCCATCACATTCTAATCAACTAGCGTTTTTATTGCTGTTGATAACTTCAACATCGAAAGTCATACATGATGAATGTGTTCATTTTCAAAATCATTTTTCCAAACCCAAAATACATTCAAATCATTTTCGGATTGGACAACACTTCGTGTTAACACACGCTATCACAGGAAGATAATAAATTTTTAATGTACTGCCATCAGCGTAATGTCCCCGATTGTGAACAGGCGCAAACGAATGAGAAAAGTAAAACTGAGCTCACGAAAAGCAAATAAATCTTGTTCTTCTGGTCTGTTGTTGCTATGAAAAACAAACGCGTTCCAAATCGAAAAATGGCAGCATGAAAACAGACGCCAACAACAAGTTAACCCCGAATAGCAAAAAAAAACCATACACACGAAAACTGAAAAGGAAAATGAATAAATGTTCGACGACACTTTAAAACATGGATGCGATTTGAGCTCGCGTACCTTTTTCCTGCCTCCATATCGAGCTTAAAACACATCCATAATTCATAAATCATAACAAAGCGAGAGAGGAAAATGCAAAAAAAAATAAGAAAAAAACTGCGCCAGCGAGTAGAGGAAGAGAAGAAAATGAAATGTTTAGAATGAAAAAAAAACGCGCTTGAGGAAGAAAATTTATGAATCAAATACGAATTTGGCTTGAGAAGAACATGAATCAAACGATACAGGATGTGTATTTATGGGCATTGGGGCGTTTCACCAAGCGCACACCACAGATCATATACGAAAGAGCACTGCATCTTTTCAATGCGATCATTACCGTCCGATGCAAACATCAAATCGTGTGGTAGAGTAAAGAAGGTGTGAACAGAAGTGGCAAATTTTAAAGGCAAACCAAAATCAGCACACTTTTCTCGAAAAATATTTGCTTCTGGCTACTTTTTTTTGTTGCTCTTCAAACCGAAAATGAACCTTTCAGTGGAAAGACGATTTGTGTCTTCCTTACAACGTTCAGTGTTCACCCCAAAAAAACAACTCGTGTGTTCAGTTTGGCTTGACTTGTGTGCACACAGATGCATAAACTTCCAAACAGATTTAACGGCCGATGAAACAATATAAATATCGAGTTCAAAATACTTCGTCGGAAAAGTTTTCTCACAGTTGGCACACAAACACACACACATATACACACCAACACCAACAAACATAGCGTACGATTATATTTTGTTTCATAATCAAATCCAAAGCATACAAACGCAGCATTCAGCCGCAATGGCACTCATCGCTCCCCAAGCATTTGCGTTCAAACACAACATTTTATCGTTGGCGTACATTTTGTGAATTGTGTAGATCTGTTATGTTTTATGTTTGCCATGATTGTGCCCGGTTCAATGTGCCCGGTTCAATGTGCCCGGTTCAATGTGCCCGACTTTATGGATGCAAGAATTATTGAGTCCACAGGAGTGTTTAAGACTTCGATTTTGACACTTGTTCTGTTTTGTTTTGTGTTGAAAACTCAATACATAGCCATTTAATAGTCGGTTGATGACAGCAGCCGAAAAGCTAACACGGGACATCATTGGGGGGTACATAGCACGTCAAAAAAGTATATACCTTCAAGCAAATTCAATTCGCACTGCACACCAGGAGCACCATTTGCTCCTGTGGATGGAATGAAAACAACAATCAAACAAAAAGAATACGTTCCGTTCGTGTGTGTGTGTTTAAAATGCAATGAAAACAGAACTAACAAAATGTATTCTCTGATTTTGAAAAGTATCACCATTTCGCTGTCGCTACCATTTCGCTTCACAACGTTCTCATTCGTTTCTGGTTTCAAGCGCTCACACTGAGTTAGATTTTATTGGCGATGACACATTATTTACCCTTATTTCCACGGCACTCAATTACCTGTGCTCTATGGTATAAAGTGCTCAATGTTCGCAGCCTGGTTCACCATTTAAGTGGCATTTTCGATGAAAATAGCATGATTGCACGCCTTCTGGAAAAGAGCATTTTACTGCATCTCGGATTCGCCTATGGATCCTCAGACACATATATATGCATTACACTCAATTGCTTTCGTTCTGTGCATCAACACAAATGCCACAGACACATACACACACACACAAAGTGATTGAAACAAAAACGTAAAATATGACGGGATTTTTTTCCCGCTCGTGTATGGTAACATGTGTTTGATTACGCTATCATCAAAGGATTCCATTTCAGCTGCGGAATGAACGTTCAACGTTATGCCATTCGTCATATATATTTGAACAAGTGTTGGCGGAAACAGCATTTTCCATTCCACCGAACAGACACACGGTTGAACACGAATGAAAAAATTGTGTTCGATAGAATTTCATCTAGTTATACATACTATTTGAAAAGCTCGATTGATGCTCACACTCACACAAATTCGCTTCATAATAATATCCGAACGTCATCTCAAATCAATTGTGAGTAATGTGTGTTGAACATTCCACATCATCATTTTGATTTGAGTGTTGAAAAATCCATTCAAATTGATTTGCTTGGCGGTTTGATTCTTTTGAATGGGTATTTTTAATGGCGAAAATGGTACATTCATCAAATTCAACACACTTTTACCGTTCGCATTGCACACCGATCTAATCAATCGAAAAATTCCATAACCTTCCTTTTTTTGATTTACCATCGTGGAAAATGTTCGCTATTGATTTTAAATTGCCAACATTTTTCCAATTCAATTAAATGTAACTGAAAGCAACGATTTCATACAGAACAATAAAAACCCGAGAACATTAAATTACTACCATAAAGCAAACCACAAGAGCAACGGCAGAGAAAAACCAATTAATTGGCATAAAGGAAGAACGGAAGATGGGCCAATAAAAGAAAATTTAATGAAATCAACCATTGAGAATGAAATCAAATTAAGTTGTAGCAGACATAGAACAAAAAATTCATTCTGTAAAATTGAAATGAATTGAACTGAACAGCAAACCATAGAAAGAAAGAAAGAAAGAAAAAACGGAATACAATGAGCGATAAAAAGACATTGGACAAAAATGAAGTGATTAGATACTGTAATTGCAGCAATTCTAACGACATGCAGACACAATTGTCGCATTTATATTCATTGATTGTATTATAAGTACGCGAATGGAAGTTATTTTAGCATTTCCGATGCGTGTGCAGTCAAAAGTACTTCAGCTTATTGTTTTAATTGGTAAGTGAAATAAAAAATCAACTCTTTTCTCACTCTTTCTCTTCAACTCCATGAGGAGTGAATTAAAATTGAATGAATTTAAACGATTATTTGGCTTTATTGGTCAATAAAAACTGCTCATTGGCAGAAAATTACTCGTTTTGTTACGTTGTTATGATTCTCGTGGAGAATTTTATCAAAAGCTAATTCAAATATTGCTAACTAAAAAAAAACAGCTGCCAAATTATCATGGTCGATAAGAAATACGTAGTCTTCAATGACATCTGTAGCATGATTGATTTGAAAGTATCAAATGTAAATAATGTTGACGCCAATAAGCACTCTATACTTTTGCATGCTTTGTGTCAGTCATAAGACAGATGGCATTGAGAATTGTTTTGATTTAGATTTGCCAAAACTTTATTTAGCAGTATTTCACTTAGCTTTTGGCAAAACGTGTTAAACAAATTAATGTGATACGATCTTTTTTCATTTCCAAACAAAAATTCTTAGCAAATTCTTAGCATGGAATAGTACGTTCTAGAAGAATAAGAGAACTTATATTTGATGATTTTATTATCCGGCTTGAGTTTCGATAACTCGCAAAATAGACTTGAACAAAGAAAGTTTGACAGTCAAGCCGTCGTTGCCACTCGATTCATCCAAAAGAATTGGAGGGAAAAAAAGAACTAGACAACAACATGGAAGTATTACAAAGTTTCGCGAACAGAATTGAAATGTGCTATTGTTGAAACGAAACCATAGTTTTCTTTGCGTCTCTTAAATAAACTCAATGAAATCTTTGATTTTATTTTCTTTCCGTTTTGTACTTAATGCTAACGTGCTGCAAGGTAGTCTTATATGTGTATTGTGTAGTATTCAAAACATCTGTTGTTCGAGAATTCTTTTTTTCTTTTCTTTTATGTTTGTATGTACACTTACAAATTCCACCAAAGTTTCATTTCTTTCGATGTTGCGAATTCGAAAAAAAATACACAACGTAACTAAAAAATGTTGCATTTTTTTATTTGTTTGAAATTTTGTTGAAAGAAACACGTACACATTCAGATCAAAAGTGCTATGAAACTATCTGCACTGCGATGAAAATCTCAACTTTTCAGCAGTTTGAATTTAGTTATGCTTTACATTCTTCAACCCGTTTACATGAAAATAGACGATAAAAGAGGAGAAGAAATCGCTTGAGCATTTGTGGAAAATGCAACTTGAATATACCCAACAAATGAAGTTGGAATTGTTGCAAATTGATATGTTTTTGAAATGAATGATGACATCAACACAAAAATGCCCATATAAATTACAAATTTCAATAACAGTAATCAAACATGTTTCTAACCGATTGGCAATCAATTGAAAACATCTTTCGATGGCCGAATTGAGTTTGGAAACTCGTTTCACCTCATTACACAGACCATAAATTGACCGATGACATTTTCTGCATGAGTTTCTAGAATATAACCCGTAAACAGTATGATATCTCTCTTTGATATGAATCCCTCTGTGCCATATAACATTATGGCCAAATATTTTGATTTGCTGGTATTTTCTTCGAAATATATAATTTGATAAAATGATTTATGATTGAACTTTGTATCGACTTTTGAATGATAGTCGATTATTTTGGGTAAATCATACACATTTCGCCAAATTCAAAACAAATCCAATATTGAGCTATCATTCTTATGGAATGCAATGTTTTGAAAATTCTACTTATAACCACAAAGCCAATTTGAGACGCCAATACATTTCGACTGTTCATTTTATCAAGTTTTTACATTTCAACAATTCCGTATGAAATCACATTGACAATGTTTACAATTGTAAAATAACAAAAAGTTTTGTCCAACATAAAAGCATGATCAAAATTACTTGCATTTGGACGCTTTGTTTAGGTATAGATTGCATTCCAAATGTATGGTCAAACAATTCTCCTGTATCATCAAAATAAAAAAAAAACTATTGTTGTAATATAAAAGTAATTGTGCAACGAATTTCGGTTGATGACTGAAAAGAAAAGTACAGTTGCTATGATGATAATGTCAGCAGCCGTCTGAATGCATTTTAAAATGAAATGAGAATCATTGAAAAGAATACCAAAGATAGGATGGGGCACAGTCGACTGCCATTCTGTGATGCACCGTGCAACATGCACATGAAAAGTATCAGCATTTCATACAATCTAACTTTGAAATGCAGCATATTAAAAAAAAACCAAATGCTTGAACACTACTGAAATTCAAATTGCTGTGTCTAATGTAAAGCCTGTAAACAATAGCCTTTGACCACATCATTTGGTAAAAATTGAATCGAATTTCGAACAATTCAAAGCATTTTCCAAATGAAATGTCTGATGAAATCTCGTGCAGAAGCTCACAGTCAAAGGCTATTTGTCACCACGCGGTTCTAAATTTCGGCTTTGTCGTGACTCATTTTACCGTATTGATTGCACGTTTATCGTTCAAAACGTGATTTATGCATTTTCTACTGAATGTTTCTGCGCTCAAATGACAGTCGATGAGCACGAAACTATGGAAAATTGTAAAATCCTAGATTAACTGAATGCTATGGCATCGAAAGAGGGAGAGAACAACAACAACAACAACAAAAGTGGAGATGCAAAGCATGCAGTCTGATAGTGTCCTGTAGTTGAAATTGGAAATTGACGGCATCTATGCAAAACAACAGGGAGCGCATATGTGTCGAATGGAAAAAAAATATAAAGAGATGATCTAGAGAGATATGATTCACATGGAAGAGTGGAAAAAAAAACCTGCCAAACAAACAAACAGAAAAAATCATCACAGAAATGAAAAATGCCAACTGAAATTAGTTTCACTGAATGTTTTCTTTGGCATTTACATTCGTATTCGTAATTGTATTCGTTGACAACAATTCGCAATAAAGTTGAAAAAAACAGATACACACACACACACACAACGGAAAACAGAACAGACATGCATATGAAAATTCAGTATCAAAAACACTAGCAAATTGCTAGGCACTCACAAACATGTTTCTGGTTACAAAACAACCGATTCATACAAAAAAAGGTGTTTTTTTCTGATTTTGTATATAACCAACGACAAAAATGTGTGAGTATTTCTTTTTTGCACTCGGGCGCCTTTGTGTGAGTAGAGGCACCTTCAACTGAGTACAGTATTCTGTTGTAGCAATACAAATGCATTTAAGCGGCGAAAAGTATGAGAGGGTGGATGAGAACGAAAATTGTAAAAAAAACTGCACCCAGCCAGAGATTCATGCGATATAAAATAACTTTGTGTTTTGCTATTGCAAACAAGTAATATCACGTTTATTTTTCATTGTGCTTCATACCAATCTCTCTCTCTCTCTCTCTCTCTCTCTCTCTCTCTCTCTCTCTCTCTCTCTTTCTGGTTGTTGCTCCGTGCAATCTGTACAAAGGCAGCCGAAAAGAATAACACGAAAAAGCATGATGTGTTGATTTCTATAAAGGAATAAATTCGAACTATCTACTTGCTACGATATTTTCTGTCACGCAAGCTCCTCATCTCGCTTTGCTTTCCACTTCAATGTGTGTCACAAAGTCAAAACTATGCATTTTGAAACGTGCATTTACAGATGAATGAAAAAAAAAATATTTTGCCATTTTATCTTTGTTATCAATATGGCGTTGTGTTGAATACCGTATTTACCCGTATGTAAATATTCTGGTTCGTTCATCCACTGATTTGGATTAAAATAGTCAACATAAATCAATCATTGTTAATTCGATTCAACATCATTACGATAATCACATTAACACCCTTAATTTGGAACAATTGTGCCATGTAATTAAAATATCATAAAAAATTCAGTAACAGATTAAATTCGAAATCAGTCATAGTTTTACACCTGGGTACAAACAGTACATGCCCAATATTTAACACAAAGACCTCGCATATTCATATCACATTTATGTGTAACTCGCTCATTCACGTCGCTTTCTCTCTACATGAGGCAAAAACAAAAACTGTTTTGAAACCCATTATTTTCACCCAAACAATGCGATCGTCGTACAAGCTCAAATGCACACAAAAAACGCATTTTGGTTTGGACGGTAATGTTCGTCGGTAATACCAACAAACATACGGGAACTTCGTGTACTAAATGCAAATATATGGTGTGCTGACTGGATGTGTTGTCTTTGAAAATGATATTCCTACTCGTTTCGCTACACAATGAGCATTGAGGACGTATACATTACGTGTATATGCGCATTTCTTGTTATTTTCACGTTAGCTCTCGGTGTGTCAAGCTTTATTGTGTTCGCGAGCATCAACCAGCATGCATACTGCATGTTGCTACATACAATCAAATAAATTTTCTTCATACAAATGGAAACATTGAAACACAACCAAAACAATAAATGATGCAACTAACGTTAAATAAACATGTTAAACAGATGATTCTTTTGGTTTTTGCGTGGCGTCTAACAACCGCTGCTGCTGTTGAAAGCTTCGCACGCTTTATCCCATGTATTCAATGCTTCTGTTCGGTTTGCATTGGCTTGTTTTCGAGTTGAATGCAAGACTCTAAACTCTTTATCTTAAAAGTTTTTCTTTGTACCACTTTTTTATGGGTTACTGTTCCCACATTCTCTTCATACGAAATATTTTTCTTTTCGACACATACCGTTTTGTATTCCAAAATTAAGTACACTTCAAAGAAAATTACGTCTACCATTTCTGTGTAAATGAATGAATGTTTTGGTGTGAAAATTGATGTTTTTATCATAATGGAACAAACAAAAAAATGGATTCCCATTCTACACTAATGATTACATTGTCTCAAACCGGGAATTGCTTTTGCAATGAGAATGATGTAGTTTCACCCATCTTTTACTAATTGCAGGACATAAATTCAAGTTAAATCAGTGAGGAAAAAAAACAGGTCGCGAGAACAAACGTATTGCAGTACTGATTTATTACAATGCAATTGAAAAATATCCAACATTTTATATTTGGAAGAATAATTTCCAACATTTCAACAGCTTATAACCTCACTTCACATTGAAGTTAATACTGTTGATCCATTTTAAAGCATACAAATGCGTTAAAATGAGTTAATATACAACTCCTCATAATTGCAAACAAAATATCTAATGTTGTACCGAAAATATCTAACATATTACCATAATTAAATTAGCTATCTCTATTACTAAATTGGATGAAGTTGCAGTGTTTATGTAAGCATTAATCATGCTTACATTTAGCACATATATTACAAATAGTTGTTTTATTTAAAACTTTGATGAATGTTCTCACAAAACCTGAAACAAACAAAGATGTATTCAAAATTCTAATCAACGGTCTTCGATATGTTAAATATAACTCGAAGCATTGCATCTGTTTTAATTTAATGATATTTGTACATTGTTGGTTCAATGTCAATTTTGTTGAAAAATTAAATTGTGCCATATAAAGTTCTTCTGAAAATATTGAATAGAATTCATGAAACAAAAACCGCAAAATGATTTTATATTCAACTCAAAAATATACAATAATACTATATCGTTTGACGTGTTGAAAATTGTTTACAAAAACATACTAAATGGTTGTAACACCAGATCATTTTAAAAGTGTAAACAAAAATACCATTCATTTTTTTTAGTACCCGCAACTCAGCAAAAGCTTGTCGAAGACACAAACCAAAGTCAAAAGCTATCGTGAGAAATTCAGCAAAAGCTCAAGCAAAATGTTTCCCCTTTGGAAAATCAGTTGATTTTAGTACTAAATGTGCAAAAGCTCATTGGGTTGTGGAGAAGCGTATTTAAGCACATATTTATTGGAGAAATGTGCCGGGGAAATGCGAGTGTAATTCGACAGCGTGCTTCATAAGCTGTGTTCGGAGGATAACAAAATTCATCGTTCCACAGTTTCACTCGAATGTGAAATCCAGTATATGAATCTATGACAACTAATTCCACCGTAAATCATATCAACGATGCTAACGATATTTGAAAATCATGCAAGTAAATACGCTTAGTCAGAGTAAAAGATCTTTGTTGAGTATGGCGATTGGCATAATTTATTCATTTGCTGCTCATCAAGTGATTCCGATTCGATTGCGTCTCAAAGCGATCGATGGGTCTGATTCAAATCAAGTTAGCATCAGATGGTCAGACTCGGGTATTTATCTCTAATGGCTTTTTGATAAATCAAATGTCATGTTCGAGGTTTGTATATTGGTGGCAATCGAACAACAGCAAAACATCCGGGACTTTTGAAAACATTATGTTTGCTGATAACTTTGCTTGATTGTCTAACATTGAACGTTTGCTGATGAGTATCGAGAAAAAAAAATCAGCAATAAAATTAAAGAAACGAATAGAAATTCATCGAGTTTCTGCCAACAAAGCAATTCATGATGTGCACTTTACCAAAACAGCAAACGAAAAAGAAGCATTCGAAAATTGGTTACATCAGAACATGTGCGTTGCTCTTCATTTCAATATAAATGAATCGTGACACACGCAGCATTCCATTGATTTTCCAACCAAATTGAATTTAGAAAACGAACGATTGTCGCTGAGAACGTGTACGTGTGTGTATGTGTGTGTGTTTTAGATAGAAAATGCATAGTTGAGATTCTCTCATGACGACAACTAAGCACATTATTCGACCGAATGTAGCACAAAAGGCAATAAATTACTCCTTTTTGCTTATAAATTCTTGAATGTCTGTGAATAAAAACAATAAATTCAAGTCACCAGTCGCAGCCAAACCGTGTCTAGATAACAACCACCACAAGTACGCTGAAAACAAACAAAAAACAAATACGAAACAGGCATTGCGACAAAAAAAATAAGCTCCCATACTCAAACCATTAAAAAAAATGTTTCTCTGCAGAAAAGAGACAATTGCAAATACACATAGAAAAAAAATCTTTTATATTTGATTTGCCGTTGATGTCAAAGAGATTATGTGCTTTTACACTGTGGGATGGAGCTAATCTCTTATATTGTCACTATCAGACCAAAGACACTCAATTGTTCTCATTTCAATGAGTTGCATTTCCATGTGACAATGGCATATGTTGAAACTCATTTTTGATGTGACATCAAGCCAATGAAAAACAGTTTATTCAACTCTTGTGACAGAAGAAAAATCTCATTTTTTTATTTTTTATTTATTTACCCGATTTTCGTATACTTTTAATGTTATATCAAATAAATGACACAGATATAAGTTTTATCATAAAACTACTAGTTCAAATTATGGCAATATAATTTGTTCAACATATAGAGAAAGGAAGTCTTTTAATCAGTTTTTATAGTCAACATGTGTTAGAATGCACGAGTTCAACCATAACCAAATAGTAAATCGACATTCAAATACTTTTTTCACTTGGGAAATGTGTTTGATGTGTAATTTTGGGGCAAAATGCATTTGTTTAACTTAATACCATGTTCAATATTTCGAATCAAATAACTACGTTATTGAGCCTAGTTCCGTAACGCATACTCCAAAGAATTTCAAAGCAAATAATGTGTGACCGAAATTTCTACTTTATATTAACTGGTATCCTGAAATACCAATGTATGTTATTGGTTTTTGTACTAAATAGTATTAGCCATGGTTGATACGATTTCGTTGCAAAACATATTTGTGAGCTAAGTTTTAGCTTAGGCTTATAGCAAACTGGAATCAGTTGCCTGATGAGTTGCGTCTCGTGTGTACGTTGCATTACGATTTAGTTCTCTATAAAATATATTGTTTGTTTGGTAGAGATGCATTTGATTTGGACGTACCGATGAAATAAACAAGAAAATAATGTTAGCCAACATCTCATGAGAGATTCGATGCAACTTACATTTCCATAATGCGCAACAGCATTCATTGCGATTGTATTCGATCTCGAGGGACTCATTTTCACTCAATTGTTCACAAATTCCAATTGTGAATAAAGTTCTATGAGTCCATAGGATAAAATCTAACCAACATCAAAGTCATTGAACGCTGTACCATATTAGCCGATTGAAGAGTAATTACGATTTATGAAATATGTATTTTGGTATGCTTTATCTTCGATATGAAATATTCTTCTTGATTCATTGCAACTGTGGTATTACAATTTGGTAAACATAAACAGAAGGAAGTAAACAACTGCATAAATCTCTAGTCAATTAAACCTAAAATGGTTCACAGCTCATTATTTGATGTGAAGAGCATTTCGCTATTAGACCGTTTAACTTGGAGTATTTATATCATAACAATATTTGCTAAAGGCGTTTTTCTTTCGTCTTGAAAAGCTTCAATGCAACGAAAAATGAGTTATTTACACAAAACAGAACTTTAAAACACACAGTGGCAAAAAAGTTACTCGGTTTTTCATTCGATGAACTTCGAGTGGTAAGAAAATGTTAAAATAAGTGATATTTTAACGCGCATAACTATTTTTCTATCTTCGTAAATTCGCTTCTCTCGACCATGTGTGGTTTTTTCCTTCTGAGAACAGAGGTACTTTTATGTCAGACACATCACCCTCGATTTGCCACTTCAAACTTTTTTCGCTTGTATGCTACTGTAGTTTCAGTGAAATAAAATCGTCATTTTTTTCTTCTTCAAAGAAACTTCAACTTTTCAACAAGTTTTTCTTCACCCAATTCCTTTTTATGTGGATTTATTTATGACAATTTAATGTGAATGTGTTCATTTTACTGTGGTGCTTGACGATTGATTGTTTTTTTCTATTAAAAAAACGGTTTAATTGGTTACAGATGCATCTGTAAAACAGATGACGATTCAAGTATCTGTTTTTAGTAAATGTAGATAAAAATGAGCCATCATCAGTGAAATGGCCGATTTTATATTTCGAACTCGAAAACCAGAAGTTAGTCTAAACTCTAAATGTATAATGTCCTATAGGAATAACCGTATAATTATTACCATAAATCATAAAGTGAATGGTTGCCGCAATTGAATTTTTCACTCCCTTTCATATTCTAATGAAAATGCGATTGAAAAGAGCAGGTGTTCATTCAATAGACCCAATTGTAACATCATTCAAAATAAATATTTTCTCGGAATATTGTTCAAGTATGAACAAAAACATTAATTGAATCGTTAAATTTATCATCGGCTTAGCTTGCACGCATCACATTTGCCCACAATGCCAATCACTACCGGTATCGCTTTTAACACAGCTAACAATTCCAAATCGACTGATACATTAATTACCATTTTTTATCATGATTGAAGCGTTGCTGCACATCTAGCTGCACACTTCGTAATAAAATCGATTGGTTAGGGAACGTTGATCAATCGAAATATTTCACAAATACATTAATATTGAAAAGTCTGGTTTGAAATTTGATTGGAATTTATTTTTCAGTAGAAATTTACCTATCGATTTTTTTTGGCTCCGGTCACAGTTTGATTAAGTTTAAACGGGCTATTTTGCCAATGCATCATGTTTTTGTCATCCAAATAGAGAGTAATGTTGTGATTGCATTGCGCATTTCGGGTGAAATATTTGTGTGTGTGTGTGTTTTTTTTCCTAATTTGACCATATTTGCTGCAGCACTATTTTAAACTACCCAATGATATTGTTAATTAAAGCGTTATGCTCTGGGCACAAATCAATACGGTTTCCGAAACTAGCAGAGTGTCATTTTTCATTAAATTGTTTATTATTGCATTTTCATTCAATGATATTTGTGTACGGTGCTAAAATGATACAAAGAGTATGGCGTTAGAAAGCCACTTTTTGAATTCAAATTCATCTCGAGGATTAATTAAATGGTGAATTTTGTGAAATTACGAGTATTTACTCAATTTTGGCAACTAGTTTTAGACGTATGCATATATGCTTATAAGCCATAATGATTAGATAAACTTGAACTCATCGATGTGTTTGGTTATTCATGCAAAATCCAATTTATTTTACCGGTCTAACATGAACAAGTATCCAACGCCCCAGTAAAACGGTATTGCAGTGCAAAAAAGTGCAATTTCAACACTCGCTGCGGCCGTTCCACGGTGAATGAACATTTTTAACCAGGATGATTTTAAATGTTCAGAGCAAAATATGAGAATTTTTCATTGGAAAAGTCAACAATGTTGAATAATACCGCATAAAATCCACACCAACTGCACTATTTTCATGAGAATGACATGTTGATTTTTCACTCGGGATACTTTTATCAACACATTTCAATTGCCCTTCCGATTTCATGATTTATATTGTAATTAGAAAACGAAAAACCGCTGTGTCGTTTAGTTACCATTTCGTTTCATAAACCAATTTTATATTCGGAATAATAACAATTTATCATTCCATTCACGCTTGTTGCTCCGAATGAGAATGTATACAAAAAATAATTTTAATGAATTTATACAAAAATTTCGTCTCTAAAATGTCATGGTAAACATTATACAATTTAATTTCCACCATAGTTTTATTTGTTGAATCAACTCAATTTTATTCGAAATGCAAAAAAAAACGGCAATTGTTTGTTTGTAGGTCTTGTTGATTTATGTTGGAAAATTTCATGTTGAACGATCACGTGATGAATAGATAAGAGTCAAGCATCAGTTTAAATGCACGTCCGTAGTTAATTACTTTGGCTTGTATTTAAACGAGTGCTCTCAGCTTTTTCTACATTCTGAAGGTCAACATTATTATTACGAACAATGATAAAAGTTATCCCATTTCATATCATGTCCGCATCAACGTCAATATATAGGAGGCTCTTATTAGGAGCGTATAGAACAAAATTGTTGAATGTCAAACAGGATCATCGCCTTTTCTTTGCTCGCATTTCTTGCTCATTTATTCACAAAAGTAAACAACAATAGCTTTTTTAAAAAAAAATATGATTGAATAGGTTGCAGATGTAGACATCATTATCATTATTAGCCGAATCGTTGAATAAACGTTGAAAATTAAATGCAAATGGAGCCAAATTACGACGCAGTTTTATATTTGGATAAGATTTTTGGGCGTATAATCATAATTGTCTATTTTTCCCCCAAACAAGTGATAGACTAAGTGCTCCCTTGTGATTTCTAATTTGAATTAATATAAAAGACTGTCACGAGAGCTGACAGTGAGCAGTGAGTTTGCCATTTGATTTACGAGCTTGTGCAAAACTGAATGTCGTTAAGCAAAAATAATCACTTGACCATGCTACTACTAGAATACAGTCAGTACAGAGCACAGGTTTTATGTAATAAGATTGTTTGTCACTTTGACAAACTACCGTTCACCAAGGTGTGATTTAATTAAATTAACATATTATGAGATTATATGCATCACAAAAACCATACCTCGTGAATTACGCAGAGTTTGTCGAAAGCAAAATTCAATTAGCAATAAAAATTTAGCGGCAAATTGATAATCGTTTCGTGAAAGGATGAATGCTAATTAAATAAAATAGATCGATTCACACTAAAGTACACCACATTCTTACTGGTGCACGTAGATAGATAAATGTGTGAGCATCAACGGCCATTCATTTTGACTGAGTTTCTGCCGAATAAAAAAAATAAATTATATTTTACTGACTCCATACGAAGCGTACGAACGGTTGCATAAAATAATTGTAATTCCCTGTTGGACGTAATTCGTGTCTGTTTCTCAGTAATTTAACGATCTAGCAGTATCCATGGCTGCATTAAAATAAAAAAAACAACAGTCATTCTGCTCCAATTTCTAGCACTTGATGCACACGATTCCAAAATTTATTTTTAATTCATGCATACCCCCATTAAGTCTGATTCACTGTGTTCGGCTAAAAATGCACATCCTTTCAAACGCACTCTCAGTGTTGTTTTTCCGGTTATTTTTTTTCACTCTTTCGGTGCGACGAAGTGTTTGCGCATTCAGTGTGAGCGACCCACATTCAGTCACCCGCTTTTTTCGTTGGTAAAATGATAATAGCAACAATAGCATAACACAGAAAAAAGAACTTCGAGCTAAATACAGATTTCTCTGTTATCCGTTGTTGCAAATTATCTGTTCTAGTGCTGCATTTTTTCCGTGCTCGAATCCAAAAAAAAAAAAAAAAAATCCGATGGGAAAAATCATCGGACATACTTTAAAACAGTATTCGTAGGGTATGTTGTTTTTTCTGACATAATCATGACTTCGCGTGCAGAATTTAGAGCACTCGAAAGATGAATGTTTTTCAAACGATGTTTTGGTTCCCATTGTCATTCAATTTTTCGAACACTTCCAGTGAAATGTAAACGAATTTCTGAAATTGACGTGATGATGTGCCGCTATCAAATCATTTGGCCAAAATATTTAGCCGAAACGGTTGCCAATGATGATGGAAGATTTCTCTCGAGATCTATTGACCAACAACAACAACAACAAAAAACACGTAGCCGAAAAAATGTATGCCGAAGGACTCAGTTGCACTACTGTTAATTCCATATTATCCGCGATGTTCGTGACGCACACCACTCAATTCACTTGCAAAACGTGTCCAAACAATTGCATTAAAAAAACTATCGTATCAAATATTGGCTACACAACAGAAAATCGCTTTATTCCCGTTTAGTTCGATGAATGTTTTTTTGTTTCTTTAGTCCGTTGATGCTTCTTATTTTCGTTTGGATTTTCCAGTGCTAAGCATTTTGAAGAGTCGCGAACATCAGCAAAACTATATAAAACACAATGAAAAAGCGCTTTCCAACAAGATCTTGATAAATGGCACTAGATGCTATTCTGTCTGTCGACTCGATGCTTATTTATTCTTGTTTTATTTGTTGGTCTGTTTTTCCACCAATTGTTGCCGTATGCAACGTTTCTTTTCTTTTTTTTTTGTCGTATATGAGCTGCCGTTTGTCTCATCTTTTGGCATACGCTCGACACGATGTATCTACGTTTGAACGTGATTCTAAAGGTGCACTGGATACGATGCATGAGGCATTTTTTTTTTGGTACCAACTAATAACAAATACACACACATACACACTCTGTCTTTAACACAAACGCGCACACACGATGAGCCAAATGCCTTGAAATGATGTCAACTGCAACATTTTTCATTTTCCGCTGAAGCCTTTAATATGGTATACACAACACACTATAGTTAACAGCATCGGTAGAGCAACAGCCATCACTGCATTTTCTCAACTTATCTTTGTTGTTAAAGGCTCCGTATATTTATGTCATGTGTGAAAAATGAAACTTAAATGTTTTCCATTAATTTCGGGCTGGTAATTTAATTCTTGGTAATTTACTTCCGGGGAAAAGTTTGTGGTGTGTGTGTGTGTGTGTTTTGCTCTCTGGTATCTGTGTATCTGTGTACAAAATATAATAAAAGTCTACCAATGTCGAGTGTTGTTGGTTGAGGATTAGCTTGTTCACTTTTTGCTCGAGTTCTTTAATTGAGAAAATGTGCCATACATAAAACTCATTTATTCGAACAGGACACCACAGCCTCGGTTTTTTATTCCTTTGTTTTGGTTTTCATTCATTGCTTAACCAAGTGTAACGATTCGGTTTCGTGTAAATTTATCACACATTCGAGAAATTATTCAAATGATATGTTCGCAAAAATAAAAAAATGAACACAAGAGCAAAAATAAAAATTACACATTTTAATTTATGATTTGAGCAAGCGACTTATGGTCCTTTTTCATTCCATTTTCATCCATTTATATTGCGATGTATCTGCATATGTTGCACGTAAATCTATTTCGTATTTGAAAAGATAAATCGAAAATCGTCTGTTGTCAGAAGTTAAGCTTGTGTTTGCGTCTGTTTCACCACATTTCATTGATAATGGTTGAAGTTGTCTGTGCAATAGACCAGCGTCAGCGTGCGCCCCGGAGAAAAAACCATACTGAATGAATTGCCCGCATACACTCGATACATGTCGAAAAATGTGGAAAAGAAAACTGTTGAAAAGGAATGAACGACAAAAAAAAATATTCCATTACATTTTTTATGTATTGTATCGCTGGCCTAATGCCCATTCATTGGCTCAAAAACCATAAAAGCGGCCGGAGAGAAAAAAAAACTGGACACAAAAGTTGAAAAGAAATCACTGAAAATGGGTGAACAAACGCGTTGCCATAAGCCGAGGGAATTAGAAAGAAAGAGAACAAAAAATTACTTGTATGCACGTCATCGTTCAGCCAGCATTTTCTTTTGGCTTCAAATGGCTTGTTGTTTTTATCTATGTTCATGTTGCCTCCTACCTCTCATCCTCCTTCTACGCGCCCCTTAACTTCTTCAGTTACATGCTTCGACATTCTGTTCAATTCAATCTTTCAATTTTTATCTGCAACTCATAAATATTGTGGATTTACTGCGTATTTCACAACTTGTGCACATTTCGAGTATGGCAAAATGCTTTGTTTCCATGGCAGCCAGCTAACGAAATATGCATCTCATGCATAAGCCATTGAATGTGTTGACTAAAAAAAAAATATCCAGAATTAGAGCGAAAGTTCTTTTTTGGTTTTTTTTTTTGCTGCGAAAAGTCGATCCTATCAAATGTTATTTTTTTTGTTCTTGTAGTTCCAGGCGAAAAAAAGAGTATCCAACATTTTGAAATGGGGTTGTTGAGAATTTTTAATTGAATTTAAAATGAAACACTTAATTGCCACTACACCCGAGATGCCAACTGAACATCTCGTCGAAAAATGCTATAAGCGCAATTAAAAATATTTCTTCCCAAACAGATGCTTGAATTGGCTTAGTTTGTGCAATAATCCTGATGGAATTGACACGCGGGAAGTATATTGCCGACAACAAGGCATCTCATTTTGGAATTTTCTTTAATTAGCTATTCCGTTCAGAATCACATCAAATTCCCATTTCAGAACAATTACTTTCAATTTTATTACGATTTTGCTAATTGAACGAAGAAAGTAAATAAAACTAATCTCGTCTTGAATTGCAGTAGATACTTAATTAATTGACTTTTAAAAGCTACAGAATAATTAATCAATGGGTAATAGAGTTGCAAGAAAGACCAAAACATTTTTCCTAAAATACAAAACAAAAAACGTTTATTTAATCGGGAAAATTTCAATAGCGCTAATTTAATGGGCACTTTTCTTTTCATTCAATAGAAAGTAAAGAAAAAATGGAGTGTTGAAAAAGATAGTAAAAAAAACATCAACGATTTTTGAAGATGCATCCAATTTTGGGGACATTGTGTTGTCGGAAAAAAATCTTTCAATTGGATTGATTAGCCATAAATAAGAGGCGCATCTGAGTAAATCCAATGCTTGCCATTCAACCGAAAACGTTTGGCTGATTGGATGATTTGTTCGAGTCGTTCACCGATTTTTCATCCTACGAAAATATCCCAATTCCACTTTGACAATCGATTCGAATGGCAATGTCAGCGAAAGTGAAATAGCACGAATACCTTCCACCTCAATAGATTTACGAGTGTGCCGCGATATCAGTAAAGCGCACAAAACAACCAATGCAACATAAGAGTGTGCTCATGTACACAAATGAATCGTGAATCGACAACAACGGTCTACAAATCTCCGAGTCAGTGACAGTTTTAGGCCGAGGTATCCGGCAGCCTTAGATAACAGACATTGTTTTTTTTTTCAAACCGAATTGAAAGTGCGTCACAATGGTACACATCAAATATCGAATAAGCGTGTCTCAAAACAATCAAAATGGTTTGATGAGAACAGTGCGCTTCAATGTCAGCACATTTTCCCGTATGTTGTCGACACATGAAACATTTTAAAAGACTATAATAGAACATTGTGCTGTGAGGGCATCGAAAATTCTTACTCGGATGGCAACTATTCACACGAGTTTCATGTCATTAACTTTATGGAGAAGTGAAAGGGTGTGACGCCAGCTTATCATAGTAAAATTGTATGAGTTTGATCTCGCCCCGATTTACTCTCGTACAAATTCCAGCTGTTAACAGTGACATGTATTTTCACCCGAAATCATTGTAACATTACATTGGCGGTTACTTTAAATTATAGTATTAGACAAACATTTCCGTTGCACGGAACTCAAACGGCACCAACAAAAAAAGAGAAAAAACTTTGACGTTCGTATCGCAAACAAAATGGATTACATTGAAAACGTGAACAAGTGTTAAAATTGGAATATTCATCGAGTAAATGTTGAAAAGTTACGACTGCATTTCTTGATACGTTTGCACTACATGCCATCGTATGCCGTGAAAACCAACAGCCGAACATCGTACGGAAAATTTTCATATCTCAATCAACTCAAATTTCAGCTGTAATTATAAAGTTTAACTTCTTGCCAAAATCACGCACATCAAGCAGCGTGAAAGTGTGTGATATTCGAAACCATTCGAAGCTTGCACAGCAAGCAGTTTTCATCGTGCAATGAGTTAAGACCGGACAAAAATAAGTTCGGGCGTTGTGAAACTTTCAAGAAAATTAAATACCGTTAACGCTTTACTGATGAAAAATTGATCGCCGGAGCACAATGCGCGTGATTCTCGTGCGCAATATCGTGCCAAAGCGCAACGAGAACGAGAAAACTTTTTGACAACTACAGTTAACATTGATGCAAGGAAGCGGAAGTCTATGGCTTGTTATAGTGGAATAGCGTCATCGTTAAACTCAAGCTCTCTCTCTCTCTATCTCACTTGTACGGGAGCTCCAAATTTAATTCCAAAATTAGTTTGCACAGTTTGATTAAATATACTTGTTCAGCTCATGCATCCATTGATGTATATATTGTTCCATGGCATCACTTCGAAGTGATTACGTGACTCACGTCCTTGGATAATAACCATTAAACGTTGATAGAAATTTTCCCCGAATCGATTTTGTTTTCTTTCACTTGCTGCTTCAGTATCAGTTCCAATTTCTTTTAAAGAGAGTTCAAAGATCAATTAAAACTTTGAAAAAACAAATGCATCAAAAGTCAAATATCATGTTAATAATGAATAGTTGGACTTCCTAAAAATCACTTGATGCCCGGTAACAGACACACAGAACAAACATTCAGAAGATTCACAATGTTATCAAAGTTTTCTTTTCATCTTTATAACAAGTTAATAAACTATTCAAACGGTTTTCATATTGTTTACTAATCTGTTGTCCTCTTTTGTTTCGTTACAGGTAAGAAATGTGTACTTTGACTTTTTAGTGAAATTATGAGTACGATACCAAATGAAAATGCTGTAATGGTATGATGTCGATAGTCGAAACAGGTAAGCATATCTCATGGCCACTTTCATGTCATCGTTGGACCTATGTGGTTGAGTAATTAAAAGGGAGTATACAATCAAATTACTTTCTGGCATTCAAAAGGGTTGTCAAACTTTAAGATCCAACTCTATTTTTCATTCTATATCAGCCTGTAGCATTTGTGTTATTATATGGACACTCTTCACTTATCTCTATGTTAGTGCTTCTTGGCTGAACTGTTATTTGGATTTCCTTTGGCGAATATTCACAGAAATTCAGTGTGATAATAATTTAAATAAATTAAAAAAAAAACCTATAGAAACTGACGCATCGCTGTCATACGGTGTTGACAACAGTTTTACAGAAATGTGTCAGTTTCTATAGGATTTCCTATTCATTTAAATTACTACTACTGCTATTACTTGCTGTAAATGTGAATACCAAAGGAAATATTTTTTTCTACATTGGCAGATTTTCCTCTCTCTCAATGTGAATCAAACTTATGAAACTACCTGATATTATGAGATTCATTGGAAAATTATGTAGAATATTTTTGCTTCCAACTTTTCTAGATAATTCGACAGCTCATTTTACAGTTAATACAGCTTGCATTCAACGTTTCCATATATAAAATCCCAACTAAATAACTAGTAGACATACTTATTTCAAAATTCCACTACCAATTGAGTGAAGTGTTGTACATAACGTATTTTCGAGAAAAAAATTAATCCAAAAAATTATTACTATGTATGAAATATTAAATATTTTTATACAAAGATTCCATATTTTATAAACCAGAAAAGGTTTTTAATTAATTATCAAAGTTAAATAGCTAAAAAAAACTGAAAATTGAACGCATACAAAATGTTAAGCTTCTTTATATTTTACTTTTACAAAATATTTCAGAGTTGAAGGCACGATAAAAAAAAACGCAAATCTTAAATTCATAACCGCAAGCAATTTCGTGTGTGAAGAAACAAAATATGTTTTTTTATAAATCCATCAAATTGCGTTTCACATCATCAAGCTTTGGATTTGATGTATATTTTGCTTTTTTTTTTTTAAAGGCTATAGAATATTGCCATATTACGATGTCTATAGCTCAACTTATTTTTGGTAAATGTTGAATTCTTTGCATCATCCTGAAACGATGCTAGTTCAAACGGGGAAAATTGGAACGAATAAGGGAAAGTAATTCGACTAGCGAAAATGCATTTTTTCTAAATTGTGCATGCTAAAAGTGACTTGAAAATATAATAACGCACAACGACATGCATGTATGTGTTGCTTCTGGAATATTCATACGAGTAGTGTAATAGCACACAATCCACACAAAAAACGAACATGTTCGCTTCAGGCGATATTTAGTTTTATTTTTACGTCAGGATGGATCGTTGCATCTCACGAGATTGCTGCACATACATTAAATTACATACACAGACTAATTCAATGTTCCTCTGTACATAAGAGGTGCGGAACCTCTTTGTGCTCTTAAAACGTAACTACGTGCATAGTACATATCATTAAAGAAAAAGAAATGCGCTGAATGTTTGGTTTCGACCTCCGTGGGTTCAGATGTAAAAAAAAAGTGAGAAGAAACTATATCACATTATTTGATAAGATGCGAAACATAAAAGAGGATTCAACAGCTGACTTAACTTTCATGAAAATAATACGTAAAGTTCAAGTTAAAATTGACTTTTATTTCCAGAAAAATATTAAATTCCAATGCCATGGAATTCCAACAAAATATATTTTAGTAAATATAGCCAATATTCTTCAGTTGAAGATACAAAAATTACAAATTGAATTACATTATGTTTCATCATTGTGATGTTTTGCTTTATTCGACATTCAGTTATTCAGTGCAATAGAAAATCCGAACATTGAAGCTTTTGTTAATAAAAAAAAATCAGCAAAATAAAGAGAAATAATTATTTCCAATTTATTTAGCTGAATATGCGAAATCAAATACGAAGTGAATCAAATGCATGTGTTCATTGTGCATCAGTGAAGCATAACACCGAAACAGAAATATTCAAACAAATTACCAGACCAAAAATAAACTGAATTTCCGATGCGTTCAAATATTTGATTATATAGACGGTTTGTCTGCACAATGATTCTTGGAACGGATATTACTTAAGCCAGAGTTGATGATTGTTCGACCAAAAAATTTGGCAACTCAAATCCCAGTTAGTTCAATCGGCTGAAAATCACGTTTGGAAAATAATATGTGACTTGATGCATATAGTGCATGTGAAAAACAATTTATTGCAACTAGTTTGCCTTACAATCACTAGTCTACATGAGTACACTTTTTTCGTATAAAATCCAATTTAAAACATTTTGAATTGATATCAAGATATATGTCATTTATTTTTGAAAAAAAAAAATCGCAAGCGAAAATTTGATTTAGTACGACGGTATCATGAAATTCTACTATGGCCGATTCACAGCTGATATTTATGAATATTTGACATGACATTTGTTCAACTCACAGAAATGTTCTTGTTTAAATAAATGAAAATGAAGACCGATTTAAACTTAAAATGAGTGTTGTGAGTGAACAATGAAACCATTTGATACAAGAACAAAACATAATTGAATAAATGAATAAAAATCGATGATCTGATAAAACGTGTGATGTGATGACAGTCCGATATTTGTGGTTCAACCGCTCAGGCAGACGCTTTCACATCCGGAGCGTATTCAGGTTGTGAGAGATATTTTTCATTGCTGGTGTTATCATCGGTGTTTACAATCAACAATGTATGCTCTTGGCCCATGGCAACTTGTGAAACATTCACATCGTTCATGCTTTCCACGAAAATTGGTGTAGAACTTGATTTTGGTGATTCACCAATACCCTGTTAAAAAAGAAAAGAAAGATTTTAGCAATGCTTTGAACAGGAATGATATAATTCGGACTTACGAGTTCCCCATGAGTCGGTGAAGCGCCCCAAGCAACCAATTTACCATTATCGCATGCCAAAACGATCGATGTGAATGAGCAACCAATGCTTTTTATATTGAAACCTATTGAAACATCGATATAATTACATGTAACATGTTAAATGCGTTTTAATGAACAACCGTTCACTAGTATATTTGCACATACCGCATAAATCATCAACGATCTTTGGGTACAATTGTCCATTTGCACTATTTTTGTTCTTTCCAAATAGTAACGGATTCTTATGGTCGCCTATCACCAAACTGAATGTGGATCCACAAAAGGCACGAACCGCACCACCACTTGTTCGAGCATTTATATATTTTATCAAACGTGGAATCCATTCGTCCTTCTGTTCATTGTGACCTTTAAATTCATATATCATTTTCAGACAAAATATATTAAATGAGGTTATGCTATGTTATCGATTCAATAGAATAAACTCTTACCTAGACGTCCATATCCACCGAAACCAAAACTGTATGCACGTTTTTCAGAGTCGATTGCAATCTAAAACATTGAAAAACACAAAAGATTATGAATTCCTTAAAATAATAATTGAGTCAGTTTGTAAACCAAAATGTTTACATTTCAAGAACACTTTGAGTTTTATGAATACTGGTCCCAATTCAAATGAAATGGGTAAAATACTATCAAAGTAAGTCATGAGATTTATTACCGTATGATTTTTGCCACATGCAAAATCAACGATTTTTACATTGGAAACCGGAGTCGTGTGCCCTTCTTTGGTCTTATCAACATACGATGTTACACACTTTGGTGAATATTGTATATCAAATGCAAGTTTATTGCATGTAATAAAGTATTTGCCGTCTGTATTGTGACCTTTAGATAAATAGAAGTTTAATTACATCAAATAAAATGATATCAAGTGGAAAATGTTGAGTGTGTGTACAATTCAAACATACCAAGTTGACCGAATTCGGGCAAACCAAAAGTGTACAAACTTCCATCAATGTCCAATACAGCGGAAAATTCCGCACCGCATCCAACTTTAACAATTGGTGGTCCTCTGTAATTGATACGAGTTGGCTTCGCAACGATCGTTTGTTTTCCTTTCTTTGGAATGCCAACTTGTCCGTTTGTGTTATCGCCGCATGCATACACAACACCAGTATCAGTGAGAAACAGCGAATGATTTTGGCCGCACGCAGCTTGGATAACATTGACATCCTTCAAACCATCGATTAACATTGGTTTTTTGTACGATATGAGTTGTTTGTGACCACACTGACCATGACTATTCCGACCAAAGCTGTGCACTTTATAGTTCATGTCAATCACCAAACTATGGGCAGATGTTGAACCGCTAAAAATTGCACGATACTTTTCGCAAAAAAAAAATGTTGAATATATCGATCGTTTAATGTAAAATGATGTCGACTCGGTCATCAATTTAAATTACCTTTTCATCAGTAAAACGATTGAACACGAGAAGCTCTTCACGTTTCCCTTTTTTACCAGTGAAGTCCCAATCCACATTTCCTGCAATTAATAATTTGCCTGGTTCGCTATCGTAACGTTTCAGCACCTCCTCGGGCAACTTATTCGCTTTGCTGGTCTTGACAGTTGCTGGTTTGTGCTCGTTCACTGGTTTATGTTCAGTACCATCATTATTATTATTTTGAACATCATCATTGGATTTGATTTTTTTTGCTGTTGCAGCATTTTCCATATCGGTTTGTTGAACGTCTCGCTTAAGCTTGTGTTTGGTTGACGTCTTTTTGACGCAGAAACAATTCAAAAATATAAAATTAACGAAACAACTGAATATTCAGTTCAAGAGATATTCTCGAAACAATTTTATTGCGATATTTATCACTGTTAAAAACTGCTTGACACTTGATTGCTGTTTGCCGCTCTTTTCATTTGCTGTGTGCCGAATAAAAAAATGGTCGACGCTTGACACAGTTCAATCGAGCACACACACACATACACGCTTTGACGCCGAATTCTTTATGTATTCATTGTCTTTGTGTTGAATTAAATCTCATTTCGTGCTAGTACGATACCATTGATTTGTGAATGATTTTAATAAAATAATCGCATTGATTTTTTTTTCGTTGGTATAGTTGCAAAAACAGACTACGACGTTGATTCAAAAGAAAGTTGTTCAAACAGCAATTACATTCAAATCACCCGACAAGTTTTGAATATAATTAAACCAAACTGCAAACCATTCTAATACGTTGTGTGGTGCAAACGAGAGCAAGACAAACACATTCAAATTGTGAATCGACATGATTGCGGCCACTTTTCGACTAGCTTGACAAAACGAAGTGGCTCGTGCTTCAGTGATCAATTATGTAAATATTGACGAATAAAAGTCGTGTTTTATGTGTGTGTGTGTGTGTGTGTGTGTGTGTGTGTGTGTGTGTGTGTGTGTGTGTGTGTGTGTGTGGCTATGTTGTGTATTGAGCGAACGAACGAATAGAATCGAACTCTTGTCGATTTTGGCAAACATAGTTCTCTTTATCGTTTTTCGCGAATAGTTTGTTAATGAATGCGGAAATTTGTCGATCGAATGGAGCACCAAGCGTCCTAACCCAAATTGGATAATTCCTTCACAGAGTCGTTCACAGTGCCACTGCGGTAGTAATTTAATGTATTCTGGCTGCTATGTATTTACGTGTTTATTTTTGATTTCGCGTTTCGTATTATTCACGTTCCGGTTGGTCGTTTGTTGTTGATTATGTGGTAGAAATAGTAGCGGTTCACTTGCCACGGTTTTTGAACTGAATAAATATCAAGCGATAAAAGTGCAATAAGTTTTTTTTTGTTAACCCCCGAAACACAATGTATGAATGCACGGATGCTGAAAATAGTGATAAAAAACTACTACAAAATAAAAATAACTACAAATAAATTACCATTTTGTTGTGAACAATTTTATTCAGCGCACATTCTCTCATACTGTTTCGCATTTAATTCATGAAATGTGCAACAATGCACGAAAATACATAAAAATGAAGCGAAACAAAAAATATTCAATTACATGGCACAATAAAAATTCATTTAGGAAATTTCGTTGTTCAACTATTGAGCTGTCATGCAAATATTTTCGTACGGAATTTATTTGTTTGAAATTCAAAGCCACTAGTTGAAGATGCACCGGTGATGTTGTTGAAAGTAATTAGATTCACTTTACGGCATTCCATTTGTTGTTGTTCACTTTTGCGTTAAAAACATAAACCATTTTACATTAATTGCCTGAAGATATTTTGAATTTTAAACGGATAGAAAATCTTAAATCCTTTTGAATCAGCTCACCAGTTAGTCTCTATGAGTCTGTTCAGTCATGAAGTAAAATAAAAGGTCAGTTGTGGAATTCAATTCCTATTTAATTGCTATCAATTGCATTCACAAAAAAAAACCTTTTACATCGATAAGCAGCTGCAATCTATTAAAACTGAAACGAATTGCGCAGATCTTTTTACTTTTCCATTCATTCTATACATTTTGGTTTCACTTGAAACGATTAAAATAGCCATTGGAAAACTTTGCAGCCCGAAGACCAAACTCGATAAATGTTTTGATGCAAAAAGAGTTCAAATTCTTTTCGCGGAAATCAAATAAAAGAATATTGCAACGGAACTTCGGTCTTCTGCACTTTTCCGAAACAGAATCGTATAAAATGAAAAAAAAGCGAAAAAGAACAATGGAACTTTTTCTGAAAACGCTTTTTTCTCGTACATAAATTATCTTTTTGGTTGAAGTCAAAATAAACGTGGATTTTACAAATATAAAAGAAAGTATCCAAAAAAAATGTCTTAATTACTCAAGAATAAAGTAAAAACTCGCCATAATGGTTGCATTAATCAGGATACTTTATTCATAGTAAAATGGGTGGCGAACCGAGTTTAGTTGTGATTGGAATGGTAAAACACACACACACATTAAGTTACGAAAAAATGTTTTCTTAAATGAAAATGAATCACTAATTTTTATCAAGAGAATAACCACAAATAAAAAATGAATCAATAAAATAAAAGCAACGAATGAATCAGTTTGATTTATCTGCAAATATTTCGAGGAATTTCGGTTCATATTGAAAAGTGAGTCAAACATAGTCATGTCGGGAAATCTGACTAATTAAAATTTTGTGCAGATAAGTGTAAAAATGTTAAACGAATATTACATATGCACCGTAAAACCTGGCGTTCTTTTTTTTTGGAAAAAAATTGCACATTTAAAACTTTTGTTGAAAGTACTATACACAGATGGCCGAGTGTGAGTCAGAAGCAAATGCCAAAAAAAAAAATCTTTCTCATGGCCCACAGCTGATGTTCATAATATAACATTTTCCAAGTGATGACGACAACGACAAACGAATTGTGAAGTCGTAATGGTTGGTGCTTGGTGGTGCTGTGTGAATTCTTGCTGGAGAAGCAACATGAAGAAATGCGACGAACAAGTCGGTTTAATTGCTTGTTTTCAAATGTATTCAACTTTTGGCTAACAATCACCATCATCAGAAGCAACTCAACTTTTGCTCGATTTACACACGACCGAAAAATTATCAACTACCAAAGCAAAAACGTTGAGATGAGCGCAATTCGTATGCGGATATAAGCGAAATAAAATTAGCAGCATTTGGGCTGAATAGAAGAGCATAATAAATGAGCGGCTGTACGAAGATCAAGAAAAAAAATGAGCAGCATTCAATGAAGATGAGCCCAGCGTGAGCCCAAGCCACACCACACACACACACACACACATACACATATCTACGAACGCGAGAAAAAAAATGACAAAGATAAATTTTGAAACGACCGCATCAAAAAAAAAATCCTCCGTCTAAGATTAACTCGACAATAATCTTTAAATACTTGACTGCCGACGAGAAATTGCGGAAATAAATTTTAAAGCCTCTGATGATCACAAATTTGCTATGCGACGTTTGCTCTGACTCTTGAGTCGGCTCAGGCATTCACCAAGCAAAATCAATGAAAGCAAATTATATTCGCTTGAAATCGTGCCCATCTTTTTGATATAAGTTTCATGCTTTGCTATGGCTTGCCATTGCGAATGTATGTGTCACGCTCCTTTTTCTGATAGCAGGCAAGCATGCCAGCGGTATGCGCAACGCGCTCCAACTAAATTTCCAAAGTTTTATTCGAATTGTTGTTCATAGTTCTTTACCGCAAAATCGCCGTTGCTATGAACCAAACACATTGTGTGTGTGTGTGTGTGTCTGTTCGAATTTACAGTAAAAGAAAAGACAGAACCGACAAAAAGGCCAACACCAAATTAAATATCTGAGCACAAATGCCACTCTGTATCGAACTAAAACTACAACGGGATAATAATTTTGTCTTTATGTTTTTGTCATTGGCCTGATTTAAAAAGATTTTTCGAGAACCGGCCCATAATTTTCTCGAGGAAAACATCTGAGAAAATCGGTTCGTGCGCTGATATTCAACCATTCGCCAACAACTGCAAAGTAAAGTGTACAAAATAAATGAACTATGCGTTCCATTTGTTCTATTTTCCGTACGGAACATTCCTCACCCACCCAATTTCAAATCTCTTTTCATATCCACTTAAGATTTATTGGGTGGACTTTCAGTATTGCTTGTAATATTGTTTAGCTTGAGACGATTATGGCCACCAAATCATTTTTTTTCTTCTTCTTGATTTTTGGACAATAGCCGACTCATTTCGTTTCATTTACTTTGTGTGTGTGTGTGTGTGTGTGTATGTCGAAAAGTTTTTCACAACTCGTTCATCAGCTGTGGTCGAAGTTTTTCATGGCATTCAATTTGTCTTTTTAATTCAAAAATTAATTGAAGTTACTTTTTGCAACGAAAGAATTCATTTTGAAGGATAGATTGCTATTCACGGCATTGATAACATGACTCAACTTGGTAAATAATGCACCATCGAAATTGGATGCGTGCTCTATCAGTCGATTCGTCCTTGTTCTGAAATTCTATATTCATATTATATTATCACATTTGGTTGAACCAATTGTGAAAATAGCATAGAATATTGATTTTCAACAAATTATTATCTCAATTTGAAACTATGAGCATTTAGCCGCGAGACACATATGCTACCTGCCAAATGTGGCCCATCAGAATTGATGTTTACATCGTGAATTGAATGTAAGTAATCTTATCACCTTGATCAATGGAAACTTAAATTCCCTGCTGCGTATGCTATGCCCGTTGCCCGTAGCTTACACTCATACACACAGATACACACACTTGGATGCTTGCCACGCTTGTTAACAGAACACGCAACACCAGAATACCAGATTTACGATAACCGATTTGTTTCATTCCGTAAATTTTACAACTGTCTCATTGCATCGTAATAGTCCACTCAAAGCGGGTGAGAGCTGTGTTACAAAATTGGCAACGATGAAAACAAGTCGAAAGTTACATATATTTCTGGTAAAAAATACATTTGAAATTTTTCGACGATATGTCGAATAAATTTTTGGGCCACAACGTGTTAAACGAAATCGAGTAAAAATCTCGGCAATTTCATTTGGCTCGCAAAATCACAGTGTTCAAACTGTTTGCAAAAAAACTTAACTACATACTTCGTACGCATCACAAAATTGTTGGCTACAAATGCAAACAAACACATCCGAACGAAAAGATATCATCACGTATGAAATGAGCGACGATATGTAAACTTGTAAAATGTTGTCGTACCATAATTGCGAAACCGTATGAATGTTGTACGCAGTTCGGTGATGATTTGGGTTTGCATCACGAGTGAGAGTTCAAGAGTTAAGCGAGAAAGAGAAAAAGCGCATAAAATAGAAAAGCAGTACCAACAACAAAAAAACATGCGTCCCAAACGTGTTTGGATTTTCAAAGCTTTGCAAAAGTGTATTCAGTTTTGGGCAAAAGAGCGTACAAGGCACTCGTAAATCCAATCTGCGCGCATTTTCATTAAATTCCTTGTTGATCTTTACAACTAGCATAAATTTTAAAGTCGTCTCTATTTCTTCGGAATTTATTTTCATTTCCGCATTGTGACCGGGATGAAACGGCAAAAGATTGTTCATATCGTGATTGTGCAAAATGCGGGCGATGAATGAAAATAGTGCGATGACATTGTCGCTTTTAATCTGGAACTTCGCCTAATTTGAATGAGATTGCATCCTCTCTCTCTCTCGCTCTCTCTCTCTCTTCGCTTTTTTTGTGACTTAATCGAATTAGCTTGTTGTCTTGATGCATCAAATAAATACGGTGAAGGTAACAAAGTTTGTTAGTAGAGATTTACCAATTGATCACTCCGGTTTATGGGCGTTTTTTTTATGTGAACAAAAAATAAAAACGATTCCACACCCGACAAAAATTTATCATTCAGCCACAATCCATTTACATGACTTTGTGCTGTGCTCACCTTAAATAATCGAGATACTTTGTTCTTTTCGGTTCGTTCATCACACGTACCGTCAACAGTAATCGTTTTCGGTCTCTAGCAAATCCAATAGCCATTTTCTACACGTACTCATACTGCTGCAACCAAGCAAATCATCACACATTCACAAACTACTTTTGCTTGAATGAAGAATGAACAAAAGATATTGCGGTCCATGTGATTTAGATTTTTGCTCATGGCAAAGATTTATCTTTCCGGAACAATGCTAATAGAATTCAAATAATCGATTTGCATTTGAAAATTCTGCAATGTCTGTACTCCCGTCCAGTGGCAGTGAATGTGAAACGTAGAAAAACAAACACCAACATGCCACACACCGTATAAGCCGAAAATTTAACAAATACAATTACTCGGGTATCCAATAAAATTTATCTATTTGTTCCGCAATATGCGCAAATCGAAATTTTACTAATCCAGAACCAACACACAAAAAAAATGGACATTGCTTGTTTGCCGCACACACTCACAGCACATACTCGAAGTGGATCGTATCTCTTTGTACCATCCATTTTGCATCCATCTCAAACTATTTACCAAGGGAATTCAAACAAACGAACCAAAAATACGTTCATTTCTATCGAAAACTCATCGAATGAATCGAATTTTGTTGGTCGTTTTTGTGTGTGTGTGTGTGTGCGCAATTTTTTGCTACTTTTCTTCATTTAACTTTCGAGTGAATGGATAAAATTGAATCGAACTTCTCATAAACGAGAATTTGTTACAAATCGATGCAGATGAACAAACCGAACCGACAGTTTCTCTCCATTTTCAACACATTGACTGTTCGATGTGCAAGCAATTTTTTAAACCATTTGCCAATTGCAAACTGCATAGTTTTCAATTCCAGATTATCAATTGTATCGCGAATGAGTTGAACACATGAAATGAATACTAATTCGAATTCGGTTCATTTTCATCAGAAAACATTCACGCATCACTTCAACCAAATTGCTTTAACCAATCAAGAATCTTCGGAACAAAACTATGCTACAAAAGCCACTGACCAGAACTGTTGAATTCACACACCAGGTGTTTGTTTTGTAAAAAAATGTATATGTTGTCTTCTAATGAAACCTAAAAATGTAAAAAACAAAACCGAATTTTGTTAGAATGTGTTTTGTTATAATTAACAATGAATCATCATATATTTTTGACTAATATATGCAGTCATTGGTTTATCAATAATATATACAATTTATCTATTTATTTACTGAACTTATTTCTGAGTTTTGTGAATTGTGAGTAAGGCATGGGCACTCAACTTTTGCATTCAAATTATGTCTCACAACGGGATTTCACAAAAACGAGCGTACAATTTGAACTTTGTGAATATGAACCATTGTTCGTCAAACAGTACAATGTCATCCGTGTGAAGTTGGCTACAGACTCAGCAACTACTATATATGTTTTTTTTGGAATACCAGAAAGAGCAATACACAAAGTGTTGAGCAGGCATTTCTAGTTCATTGTCGACTTGAAGATAGCATTCTCCCTAAATATGTGAAACTGTACCCATTTTTTTTTCTTCAGAAATATGTGTGATACTTTAGGCACAAGGAGTAAAAAAAAAGACCAATTTGCTGAAATCGGCAAAATCAATTATGCAATAAAATTGGATGCAATCCTATTCTTGTGGTACTTGGCATGCCATTGTTTCAGGCTGTTGTACAATCCATTTCAGTTTCGAATTAACATGGTCAATTCAATCTGAACACTTTAGCAGTTTAGTAACTATTTTATGCTTATGCTTATGCTTTTGCTATACCAACTAAAACATGATTGTTTGAAATGAATGTTGGCTCTTCGATATATCTTTTACTCTGAAACTGGACATCACATAGTCGGCACCATTTTCTTTTGCATCAACACCGTTCTTGCATGCATGTCACATTGAATTGTGCAATTGTGCAATCGAATCAGTAAATCTAGCCTGAGGATTGGACACTTCACGTGATGGCATGTGACGCTGATGGCAAATTAATTCAAAGTAAAGAGATATATCATATTCGATTACTACTGTTCAGAAAATCAAGGAAACCGAACAAAGACAAAAAACAAACACAGAGTTGTAATAACAGAAATTACTTAACATCTTACCCATGAAAATATTTTTTTGCGGAACCAATTAAAATTTGTAATTTTAACATACAAATTTGATTTCAAATCATTAATGAAACTAGAAAGTTGCATATACGTCATAAGTTTTCCATTGTATATTTGTACACGGTCTCAAATAACATGCTAAAAATATTTTCATAATATTCCAATCAACTGAATTCTTCGGCGAGCTATCAGTAGCACCCATCAATGGTCAATGTGAAAGACAACATCCATTTCATAGTCTGTAAATGAACTTCACATGCTGTCTAAATTCACACGACAATCTGAACCAAATCAATGTGTGATTGACCGTAAACGATGTGTCTATCTAGCACCACATTTGGCATTCACACATAATTGACAGTTCTATTTCTGTCGTTGTTAAATAATTTTGCTTTTTACACATATTTTTTTTTCTAATGCCCATTTTTGGGCCATCAAATTTCATCTGTTGGTTGTCATTCTATTTATGTTTCAAATGAGCGCAAGGCCTGTGTTAACAAAGAGACTTCAAAATCAAAGCAAACGTATTGCATGCGCATCTCAATTTATTTTCCCCTCAAAATAATCCGGTGATAAAAAAAACCCAATCAATTTATTTTTCAATTGAATGGTCAACCATTAACCAAAAACAAAAAAAGCACAACTAACACATCTTTTTTCTTGGCAAAGCGAAATTATTATTTGAGCACATGACGCGCTGATGCGTACACACTCTTATTTGAAATTCAATTCATTCGTTTGGCTTTTGTTCCAACGATTTGTTCTCAACACATTCACCAAATAGTTTCGCATTTTATTTGTAGTCAACGACACACATCTTATCCACAATCGTATTCTTGTTGATAAGAGGAAGACACACTTTGAATAATGCAAAATGAAGTAAAGAAAAGAGACCGATTCTCTCGATGATAATTCAGTGTTCAGTTGAAATTGAATGGAGAAAAATTGCTATGGTGAAATTGTGATGGTCTCTATTGCGCATGAACGACCGTTATGTAGTTCACCAATTCTAATTTGAGTCATTGAATTCAAAGCTGCATTTATTATATTGAGTTTCAGGGGAAATTCACCAATCCCGTGCAGAAGAAGTAAAGTGAATTGCCAAGTTGAATCTCCATTCACCAGGGATTATTGCCTTTATGTTCGTCGATGACACTCATCTTCAATGTTCAGCATTCAGTTTATGTTTACAATTCGTTGTGATCGGTATTAAAATTGTTCGTTCACATTGTGTTGGGACATTGTGCTGGGCAAAAGCCGACCGAAATCGATGCTATTATTGCCATAAGCTGTATACTTTACTAGAATAATCAACTTATATTCTCTCATCACAGTTCAGTGTGTAATGCATTTTGCTTTAAAATCCTATTATTGAGTTTCAGTGCCAGTTTTCGTGTGTCATTCGCTCTCTTTTTTGTTTAGTTGAAACACCCCTCAACAATAATGACCATCAAACAGTGTAGAGTCTACAGTATCAAAATGCAATTCGGGTTGAGTTCGAAATTGAAATTGAGGGAAAATCAAAAATTCAAAACCCATTAAAATTATGCTGAGAGACTCTTTTGTTAAACACGTTAGCCAAAAATGCATGAGCAAAAATGGAACGTTTCCAATTTTATGCGATAACCGTTTCCTTTTTTCTATTGTCATTTGGTTCTTTTGTGACAGTGTCATTGCGGTATCATGTGCTTCTAAACTGAAGTGAAACTATAAATTTGATATTTAAAATTTTAATTTGTGTGTGTGTGTGTGTGTGTGTGGACATTCGTTATGAATTCATATCATAATTAGGTGTGAATGATTGAAGATGTTGAGTTACAAACGTTTTGTTCCATTCGTTTATTTTCTTTATTTTCGGCATCATTTATTTATTCGTGCAGTCAGTATTTCGATGAATAGTGCGGACGAAAATGATACGAAGAAAAGTTTTTCTATTAAAAATTTGGTGTTGTGCGAGCAATGTGGATAGTATCAACTGGATCCAGTGGCATAAAAACTCCAAGTTCCGGCATAAAACAAAATCCATGGTTGCGTTTTGCGACTCCGTTATCATTATTATTATAGCTGTCATTGTTGATATGGCATGCATTGAGCTCATGTTTTTCCATCATGATGCTGTAAATTTCTTACTTAATTAACGAAAAACCGTTCGTGCCCTTATCTTATCCTCTGTCAAAGTTTTCTGGTGAATCTAATGTTTCGTTGGCCACAGTACTGTTAATTCCAGAGTGTTTCTCTCGTGTTATTTGCATCTTCTTTGTTTTGTTTTTTTTTATTCGCGTGGCAAACTACTTCTTCATTTGTTTACGGTAACATTTGTAGCCTAGTTGAAAAGAACTGTCGGTTATATTCGTGCATATTTATGGAAGACTATCCAATTTGCTTGAAGTTTGCAATTGTTTTATGAGCCACACATATGCCGTGGTGCGATATCACAACTTAACACAACCCGCTGCTCGGGCAAAAATGAAACAATAAACTCAACTTAATTTCACCATCTAATAAATTTATTGCTACTTTTCTCTTTCATGAGGCAGCCACGGTTGTCGGATCTTCTTTTTTTTTCTCGCCTCTCATACATCGTATGCACTTATTCATTTCTAATTTCATTTAGCTTGGGTAGTGTACATGAGAGCCGCATTGCCAGCACCGTGCTCTAATGCCATTTCTACCATTTTTACCATGTTCAGATGTTCACACAAAAAAAAAAGATTTATTTTCACTGCTTGGCATCATATTTCATTACTAAACGGACTATAACTGCATAAAGATAACATTAAATGTAGCCTCGTTCGTTATAATATAGATTTTAGATTATAAAGCAAACGTCCCAATTTACCGTATGTTGTGTATATATTGGCAATATGGTGTGACTCGTTGCTGCTCACGGCTCGCACAACACGCATACCAAATATATATAGAGAGTTAATGGAAAGTGATAAAAGTGATATGTAAATGCAATAAACTCGGTGCATTTTGAAAACTACTATTGAAAGAAAAAAATACAATTTTAACACAAAAACACGACAAGTTGTGAGAGTGCTACTGCATGCCGCAATAAAATTGTATCAGAAAACCATAAATGAACACTCAATATGGATGGCAAAAAAATGGATGGCAGCACATCATTCAGCGTATGCTCAAAAAGTGTAAAAGCGGTTTAGTGAATGTGCTGTTCTCAACAATTCCATGTGTATTATTTTTAATTGAATTTGGACTATGTATGACGATGTAGCGCAGTTCACCAATTCTACCCTTTCACTCAACCGATTGCCGCGTATTACGTTTCATTACAGGCTTTTAGTTTGGTCAACCGTGATAAAACATTGCACTAACCATTTCAACCGCATTGCAAATTTTAATTGAAAATTCAACGCATAAATCGATCATTAAAGTGACACAGAGCGCATAATTAGTATCAGTACATTGTAACGTACACCGTGCCATTATATTTAAATATTTGTAAAGTCTATTTTTTGCAGTAAGATAAATTGTTCGAAAGGTCAAATTCGCTTGTGATTTCAACAGTGATTCATTACCACCGACGATTCTATTTATAAATCGAATCGATTTGTTTTTTTTTTGTGTGTTGGTATTCTTTTGAATATTGTCAGACATAAAAACACTTGAAATAAATTCAATGATGATTTATTCGCTTGACCTATGATTATGCGATTGATATGCGCGGAGCTTAACACTGCTCTGCCGGTGCAAAATAAAACAAAACACAAGTGAATGAATGAATATTTATTATGTGTAGAAGCGGAATGAATGTGGCCATTCAATTGTTTTTCATCGATTCAACAAAACCAACAACAAAAAGTGAGCCAATTTTAAACACAGCAGCAGGTCCATTGTCAACATCATCGTCCGTGGCAGTGGATACAATTATATCCATTGCCAAAATGGATAGTTTTGTACGATTGTGGTGGTATTGTGCCACGATACTGCTGTGGTGACTAGTACTCATCGCACCGATCCATGCGGATACAATGGTCGATCCACTGAAAATATTCTGGGTCCTTACAAACAGCTCATATCTAGGTATGTAATATGATATTCTCAATCTAAACGGACTGTATCGCCCAAAATCGCTCACATTCAATTTATTCGAATAATTGTTGTTTGGTTGGACCAAACTGTCGATTATATGCCAACCGATGGCAAACAATTTATACTTTGTTTATGCTATAGTCATTTGAACAGCAGCGAATCCAACCGACATTATGATATGCTTGGGAAATCACAATGCAACTGATTTTGGTGTTATTACCAACAATTGGCTGCATGCTGTTGACAGAAGTTCTACAACCAAGTAAATATGAAATGCAAATAAAATGCAACTGGAAAGGTTCAACAAAAGTGTCACCATGGTTAGTCATATTTTCGACAAGTAGAAATGGCTCTTTTCGATTTAACATCGAATTCTTGGTGTTTTGTGAATGCTCCGGCTGTGTTTCGATATGTTTGCTAATTGAGCGTGACTTAAAGCATGTTCTTCAATTCAAACGGGTTTTCCCATCAGTTTTATTGAACGTTGACAGTAGCTGCATTGTTCAGCGGCACCAGACACGAAATGCACTTTTGACTTTCTGTACATTTGCCGCAAGGAAAATTCTTTGCCGTATATTATTATTGTTGATTGTCTGAAATGTGTTTGCGGGTTGAACATTCAAATATTTCAAAAACCATTATCCCGGAAATTACGATTTTGAAATCAAAACAAAGCCCAAAAAGTTTGCGTTTGTATTTCATTTGAATTTCGCACGCATTAAATCGGATTCTCAGCTGCACTACAAACAACAAAGCCAAATATTGTAAAGTCGAAAATTGTTTGCATTACAAAACAATTTGAAATGCAAGTGTGTACTTTGTCAGTGGTTAACAGTGACTTTAGCTGATGGCCACATGGTTTTTTAATACCACATTTCTCAAAAATAAATTCCAATTTTGGACATCGACCGACAATTATTTCACCAAAATTCACATCGAAAACTTTTAAATCGAATGTCAGATCCACAACCAAGCCACTAACTTAAGCGCATAAATGTTTGGTGTAAGTCTAAATCGTGACATATAACAAAAATTGGAATTAAATACGCTTCGAAAATTAAACAAACAATTTGAATTGAACAGCATAAACAATTCGAAATAAATTTCGCAAACGAATGACCATGGCTTGAGAGTTGAGGCAACAAAATTCAAGAAACGGATTAATTGCTGCCTAACTCGTATCAAGTCATTTGTATTGCTTGTAGCCGAAACTATATATAAACGAATTTGTTTAGATTTGAACATTTATTTACTTTGGCTAAAACGTCGAACGTTCAAGAAACAGCACAGCCCAACAACCAAAATTCAATGCGATAAATTCACACCAAGATTAAACATATTATGTGCAGTGTGCACCAAATAAATTTACACTACGATTTTGGGGACATCGACCGTGTACCCAATAGCATATTCGGTATAATCGTGTGAATTTCATTCACTTGGTGTCAATTTGGAGACTCTGTTTATACTTTTCATGCCGAATCTAATTTGTTGATAAATGTGAATCCATTATTTGCATGCAGTTATCCCAATATATATGTTCTGAATGCTTGACCAAATTCGGCATCGAAATGCCTTTTATTCCTCTAAATCAATTGGTTTATAGTCGAATTTCTCGACCACATGTGTTGGTCTTATCGCTTTCGGGGGGGCATCGAACGTGTGTTATCCGTTTCCCGAGGTTGAAAACATCATAATTAAAATGGACTTACATTTCCTCAATATTATCAACAGCAATCTCAATCTTATCAATTATACAGCGTTCGTCCCATCTAACAATAGCATCTGTGTCATCAAATCGACACACAGTTGGAGTAATCACGTATGCAATTATCTTGGGCATGGAATCAGCAAACCAAATTTAATATTGAGTGAAATTGTCACGTAAAATCATTAGCTAAAACACGTGATATGAAAACAAATTGTCTCCACAGCCAACCCAAATACATACGTTCACCATGCATGTGGCAAACCCATGCAAACAATGAACTTCGCATGCATGAGAATCTTGTTTACAATTGCTGCGTATTGTTAAGATGTTTTATTGTTTCCGTTCTTGACTGGATTTCGTGCTCTCAGCGCTTAACGTCTTTTTTTTCTACCCCAATAACATTTTGTTTGCTTTACTACCAAAACTATTTTCTTCAAGCAGAGAAAATTGTTTACAATTCTTTTGTTCACCAAATCCACATAATACGGTTGAAATTCATTTCATTTTACCTCTTTGATTGGAATTTAGTCGAAAAACTGGTTTACTAAATGTCACTCACTCTGTGTTACTTGCTTGAAGTGGAAATGGTTCAGCTCAAGTGTGACCATAACCATGCACACATTCAAACTCTTGGATGCCATTTTATTCATCGTTTTCACAGCACCAGTGCAAATACATAATAAAACTATTTGTTTGGACATTTTTTTTTAAGTTAAAGAAAATATACAGAGCACATTTTATAAGTAAAACTACAAGTTATTTGACGTTTGAGTTGCTCAGCTTTTGTGTATAATACATACTGTTGGTATTACTAAACTAAAGTGAAAACAAAAAAAATGATTTTCAAACGAACAAAAGAAAAAAAAAACAAGAAATTTAGAACAATAAATGTTCACATAACTGAGTTGATTATTCAATCCCAATTAGAGTTGCACAAAAAAAAATTATGAATTTCATAAGAAAAGTAATTAGGTACACTGTAACTGTAAAAGTGAATAAGCTTAAAATCATTTTAAATTCCTATTGACCGATAAATCGTCATGATAAACACATTTCAAGGATTAAATTTTCTTAGAACGAGAAATCCGCTTTGATTTAATCAAACATGGTATTTGTGCTACGTACTGTTAAGTCAGTGTTTGACATATGACTAAAATTGTATGCCTGGCATTAGCCGTAAGTCTTGTAATGAGACACTTTATGAGTGGTGACTACAATTGATCGGCGTTTGAATTTGAATTTGGTGTTTCATATGCAGAGGTCTGCTGCTTCACTCTATCAAGTACACCTTTGGCTGCAGTGTACAAATGACCTAATGAATGTTATTACCCAAATCATGAAAATGTAATTCCGATTCAACATGACCAACGTTATATGAAATTGGATATTTTATCTGCATAAATATATATTTTCGCATCATTTCATCGGTTTTGTAATGTCTGTTTAAAAATTTTCGGTTGAAAAGTTTGAAAGAATACGAATATTCCAATTGATTGCACCATTTTCATTCGATTCTGGTCCATATTTGACAAACAACGAAAAATATCAGACGGCCCTGAAAACATTTTGTGCCGCAGCTGATTAGCTCTTATAGTAACTTGTTGTATTTAGTTTTACCAAAAAAATGATCAAAAATTAATGGCTTCGGGAGATATTGAATAAAAAAAAGTGATGAATTTAGTAGCCCAAACATTCATTGGCGGTGTGATGAGCAGTTCATTCGTTGCATTTTGTGCAATAACCACAACCGATAAAGATCTATATTTTCAAATAGACGGAACCAAAACCATTTTGATTTAAGTGCTATACGGTTTTGTTTCCATAGTTGCTGTTCTAAACACATTCATATAAAATGGATGCAATGAAATTAAAAACTAATAAAAATGCGAACAAATAACCAACATTCGATGTGTATACACTGCACTGTAATGCATCAATGCTTTGATCGGTCCGAGCATCCAATTCGAATGAATGGATCCATATAACAATGAAATCTCCCCACAATTGAAAATCTAAATACAATTTTTGTTGTCTTCTTCACTTCTATTCGAAAAACCGAATGACGGAAACTCAGCACTGATTTCAATAGCATATCCACATAGTTTACATGCGAATTGTGTAGAATGTGGTATTTGAATTTCAAGTGAAAGGCTAAAGCATCGATTCATTAGAAAAGGATTGTGATTCCATCGTCGCTTTGGACAAAAGAATGCGTTCTCAATCCGTCTTAAATCAGATTTAGCTCATTCCAAAGATGACATCTAAGGGTACATCGTTATCCATCATTGAATTTTCCATTCATTTTATTATCAATCTGATATAGATCCCAACTTCCCGCCCCAGTGTTCAAACAATAGAACGCAATGTAAATAAAAAGAATAAATGAATTGAATTTGTGAGAGAAAAAAAAAATTCCAAATCTGAAAATCATATGTAAATGGAATCAATTCGTTACAAGTTATTTGCGAATTTATTTCTCGATCTTTGATACTATTTTCATTTGTTTTGCAGTCAAAATATTACCGACCACATTTCACCCTTTTTACTTTGAGGCGATGCTATTACAGTTTTTCACTGAATGTGCCGCTATTTTATTGCATTTTACTCGAAAATGAAAACCATATTTTCTCAATTTAATATTTATCATTTCAAGATAGTATCATGACTGACGACTGTTGGCACAGCGACAAAGTACATTCGATATTCGGTTTCCGTTTGCTGTATTTTGTACACAATCACAGCTACTGACGAAAATCCCATGGACATGAATGCTCGACCGTCATTTTTTTCTCTCTCTCTCTCTTTTTCTGTTATGTTACATGCTTCTCTGTGCATCTTTTCATATTTGTCTGGAATACATAAAATGCAAATGCAGTTAATGTTGGTTTATAAACGACAGAATAAATATGATTGTTTTTTTTTTACGGAGATGTTTGTTGTTTGAAGTTGTTTTAATGTGAATATTTCTTTCAATGGATGTAATGCCACTGGCAATTGCCAAAAAAAAACGAATAAGAAAAGAAGACTAACGCTGTCTGCGTTTCGAAATTTAAGTTTGAATTTTTCATTTTGTGTTTGTTAAAACCAAACAAAGCGACCAAGAACATTGCTTTATTTGCAATTCGTGTTCTAACTAATCTCACAAACGTTGTGAAACAAAACCACTGCGAATTTTCAAATGTCTTTTTAAAAGAAGTTTCAACAATCCTGATGAAGTTGAGTGAACGAAGTAGTAGTATTGCCCTGTTTATTTCGCTTAGAAAACTCATCGCTCGGTTTAATTTTATGACATTTTAATTCAAAAACCATCCGATACAGCAAAGTCAAGTGATACATATACCATTTGGTGTGCCTGATTGCTTCAATTTGAACGCGACTTCTTTTTTTTTACACCAGTCGAACAATTTCCTTTCCAAATCAAACGTTTCTTTTTGCCAACATAAAGCCAATGAGATGAAACAATGATATTGAATGAAATAAATGAAGTTCTTTTCTTCGTATCATGTGAAATTTGAAACTAAAAAAGTGTATTGATCAATACAAAACAAATTATTCCAGCCATAATCTTCTTTTTTTTCTTTGAATGGGCCACTCTGATGATAGCATGCATTAATAAATAATCGCTTTTGTTCTTTTGCCAATTCTGAAACCAGACAACGATCACACTATAAAAGAAATCGACGAACGGCAATCAAATTGGAAAATTGGAACATTGACTTTTTCAAGGCTTCAAGCTTTTCTGTGCTATTGAAAAAGGAATCACATCTATCTACTCACAGTGAAATTGATGTGAGAATAATAGAATCTTCATTATTTAATAAAATTATTTTTAACATTTGCATCACTTTTCGTTAGATATGTCTCTCGGATGACTACAAAGAGGCAGCAGTACTAAATATGTCACGGTCAGCTCAGCCACAAACGTTCTATTAAAATAAAATCAAAAAAATCGGTAAAATCGCGCCAACATTACTTGATGTAATTTGTTTAGAAAACGAATTCAATTTGCATTGAATGTATAGACCATTTTCCACAAAAAAAGTAGATGTCATGTTAATTTACCTTAATGCATTGTGTGAAACGGATAAAACGGATTCAGAAAAGGCTAATAGACAAAGGCAATGATTTTATTTCAGAAATTTCTCTTTAAAATAATGTCACTTCGAAATGAATTCAATGCGAAAAAGCCATATAAATGTTACTTATTCATTCTTAATGAAAAGGCACATAATCATAAATTGTTGCACAATGCCGATTTTCTACCACTTCAGAATAATTTTTTTTTTCACAAAATTCGCAACCTTGTTCTATTGGGTGTGTTCGAAAACGTTTTAGTATCAATGGGAAACATAAGCGAAAAAAAAAAATGAAATGACGATTAATATAATAAAATAAAAGTGCAATTGTGGCGCACACATACGCCTTCAGAAATCGAAGGAAAGAGATAAAACGGGGTGCCGGTATAGCGAAAAATTGCACGGAGATTTGCAAATGTATGTTAGAAATATGTAGCGAGTAAATAAAAATAATGGCATTTGCCCCGTTGGATTTGTGAAAGCTTTTGGCTTTTACATTATTTTAATGTTTCTTCTTTTATGCCTGAAAATCATGGAAAATGGAGAGAGAGAGAGAGAGAGAGAGAGGGCGATTGAATCGTATGCTCCTTCATCGAATGGAAATGGCAATGCCGAAAAATGAACAGCAAGGCATTTCTATGGCATTGGTGGCGTGCAACATGCCAGATTTGTTAGCGAACATGAAATGGAATACGACAAGCCAACTTTTATGCGCGCGCTCACAATTCCATTTGGCACAATTTGTGAAGCACTGTAAAAATGCCGCCCGTCAAGCCGCTTCACTCCTTCACCGCATCGCTTCTTCATTTCTCTTGTGTATGTGTGTGTGTGTTTTTTTTCTCTCTCTCTTTTGAAAAATCACTTGAATGTATTGCATGCAATTTGCAATTGAATGTGCTACAAGCAAAAGGATATGTTCGCGGAAGAGGCGAAAATTGAAACAAAAATGTGGCAAACTCTCTAATGGATGCTTAACAAAAGACAAATACAAATATAGAGAAACGTAGCAAATTGAAAAAGAGTTTGAGCGAACGACAGCACAAAATACAGAAAGTAGAATGAATTGTAAGGCGATTGTAAGCACATTTTGAATGGTGAACAGATGCACGCCTTAAAATAAGGAAAAAAGGCTACCATTTTGCGCGAACAAAAGTGAATATTTAATGCATTGCCATTTACGGCTGTTAACACGTGAATTTGATGTGGCGGTGATTGTCGTTGTGGAATTTTTTTTTTCTCATTGCTTAGTGTACAATGTATACATAATGCGACATGCGTTATTTGTAAACGATTCAACCGTTTGCCTCGACGCGAACACTTGTAAAGATCATTTTAGTTCTTCATCATTTCTGTTCAACGCATTAATTGAGTAAAATTAATTAAATTGTATTCATAATGGAATGCTCTTCTTCAATGCAATTCAACATGCACGTAAAGTATCGCCAACTGAAATACAGTTGAGACGTTGCATCTCTCAAGTAGCTTTGATTGCAATGCTAATATTCTACTTTGTTTGTGTTTTGACATGTGTATCTAAAGTTGGCGAAGTCATTATGTTCATCACATTAATTTAATTAAATCATTTTTGAGTATGTAACTCGATACAGTTTTATATTGTGATTACCGTCATTTTCGTTTGCACGATAAGATGACAGTGCACAACTGAACATACACAATTGTATCATGTGAAGCATAATCTAATGATGCTCTTCAATCTCTGTTTATGACAAATTGATAAAATCTTCTCGTAGCATATGCTGGGTACGGTGCAGTGCATGCTATAATACAATACATGCACAGCATATATTTATCGAAGTTTCAAGAGCGTATAATTCACATCAATTGCCAACCTATTTGCTTGTCTGATATTTACCCAATGATCTTGTGTTTGACTGAATTAGTAATTCACTTTGTGTTTTACGTGTTCGAAACGATATGAAATCATCACTTTTGTGACCTGCATTGAGTGGATTTGACGCTATTCATCGAATCCATTCAAGCCAAATGATACACAATTCTGATTAATCCCAAGCGAGCGCGTCAATCAAATGGCAACGATATAGCATCAAAGGCCAACCGATTTCGTAATACGTATTGACTAAAATAAGCGAATGCAGCTCACGTATCAAATATTTATTTTTCTCGTTCTTTTTTTTTGGGTCGGATATGAGTCTTTATTAGTGAGCCTCTTTCAAGTCCTCTGTGAGTTAAATTTATCAACGCCTTGACAAATTATTGCTCATTTTTTCTTCAGTAAATTCGTTGAATTTTGATGATAATAATTCTTGATAAATATATTGGTTCAACCGACATTTGTAGATTGTCAGTTGCCAAAGGTCTTTGTGCAAGTCAATTTAAGCCAATCACAAAGGCATTTCATTTCATTTAGAAAGAATTTTACGCTTTGGGACGTCAAGTGCAATGAACAATCATGGAAACCCATTTTTCTGACACACTTCACATTTTTTTCTGGTGCTTGAATTTAAGTTTATCAAACTTATCGAATAAAGCGCAAAACTGCTGTTGAAAGATTGAATTTCGACGACAACTCATCAATATTTGAGCGAAAAACGCCAGTTATCGTGAAAGGTAGCTTTGAGTTTACATTTGGTTCACTAGTTTAAAGATCACATGCAAATAGGATTTTGTTATAACTATCCTGTCCATCATATAGAGTTTTTTTCCCCAAACTGATCAAACAAACCATTTAATAATGATTCAAAGGAAATTGGTTTTAGAACTTCAAAACTTTGATAGTGATGTAATATTTTCTGAAATATTTACATAAATGATTATAAGCTGTTTTCATCGAGTCTTAGACGTGTCAAGTTAAAGTATCTCGTTTTGGACAATTTATTGCAAATCTCTCAATAAGTTAACAGTCAGTTGTACAAAGTTGGTCATGCACAATAAACTATTTCTTTAGTAAATCATTTTATCTCGAATCGTCAAAATCATGCATGTAAAACTCTATGCGAGGAAATTTGTGCATCCATGCGAAATATTCTTGAGGTAATAATCAAATAATAATAGTTACGAACAATATTTGTTTTACGTTTGACGTAAAAACAAAATATCATAGTAATATGTTCAGAAGGTGATCAGAATGATAGCCTTTGTGAAATACGTAGAGAAATTGTGGTAAATTATTATCTAGGAAATTCATTTTCAGAGCCAAGATCCTTTCGTCCTGCGGTTATACCTTTTCACACATAGACAGATTTGAAAGATTTGCCATGAGAAAAACAGTATGCACATAAATCTTACATACCAAGCTAGCACCCGTTGGCATGCTTTCAATTAAATACGAACCCACTGCGAATGCATTATACCAGAAAATTTAAGTCTGATGTAATGAAGAAGGCGAAACAAGAACGGGGAAATGAATTCATTCGGTTTCATAAAATATTCGAAATGGATTGTAAATACCAATGTTTTGCCAGCGACATAAATATAAATACCCAAATATACCGGGTACCGTGTGGCGCATACATCCAATTAACTGACTGATAATATGCAAAATGAATTTCTTGTATTTTGCATCGGTAAGCATTCTGAACCGAAACACACACACACTCACACATTCACACAAATATTTCAACTACAAAAATATGCTCAACACTTGACCGGAATGATAAAAAAGCTGTCGAAAATACGTTTTCACACATTCATTATGGCAGTTTAAAATTATAAAAAAACAACAACAAAAATGCATTAAGTAAAATGCCAATTAATTTGATTCGAGCTGAATTGTTGATAACGTTACGAAAAAAAAACAGAGAACGAATAAATGTATTTATTGGACATTATTACATCATTATAATCAAATGCATATTACATTTATCTGCCCCAGTTCTTATTCAATTAACATTGTTTCCAATTTGATAATGCCTCTTTAATAGCCTGCAATAGCCTGATTGTTGTTGGTTTTTTTTTCTCATTCACAATTTGGAATCCGCGTGACCGGCGAATCGACAAACCAAAAAAAAAAACGACAATCCAATTCAATTTGGTTTTTTAATCATTGACCGCCAATTGAAAATTCTACCCAGATAAAAAAAAAATGTTTTTAACCCTCCGTGGAACGCATGAGTCTGGCTAGACCCATTGAGTTTCCCATACATTTTGTATGGACCGAATGCATTTCATGGACACTTCATCAACTCTTTTGCCAATAACTTTGGAACCAGTCGATCAATTTAGATACATTTTTCAAGCAAAATGATTTAAAATTAACTTATTTTTCCAACGAATATTCATTTATTCAAACACAATCTGTAGTTTTGGAGATATATGCGAAAATGTGGCTTGGGTCTGGCCAGACTCTTGCGTTCCGTACATGACTATTGGAACATGTGTTCCACGGAGGGTTAAAAAAAAACATCAATTAAAAACTTATAATCAGTTTACACATTCGGTTCGTGTTTTATCATTAACCCACAGAAAATGTTCGAATTGTTGAAAAGAATTTAAACCGATTTCTCTGAAACTGAAAATCCGTTGAAATGTTCACCATTAAAAGGGTTTTATTTTCTGATGCACTCCAGCTTTTCTCTATTGTTCAGAAAATGTAATAAATTTCCCGCTAGCCATGAATTTAAAATTGAAGTTTTCAACGGGCATTAGTGTGCATTGGCTACAAATCCATGGGAATCATTGCAATTTTACAAATTTTCCATTCGTGTAAACATTTGCATACTGAAAAAGGTAGAATGTACGAGCAAATAGAGGAGTTTCTCCAGGAAAATCCCCAAAATCGTACACAACTTTTTGTACACAGTGAGAAGATTTTCGTTAAGCGCCCCAAATATTTTATATTTTCGACTACTTGCTGGTGTATAAAAAAAACAAAGATGCAAAGGCGTTGAACGAACGTACGACAAGAAGAGAGCAAATTCGAATAACAATTTGTTGTGATGAGGCGCAACAATGCATTTAAGCAGCATCATGTTTTGTACTTTCTCAAGACAATTGTAAACACTCGGTGGCATCTTCTGAAAGTCGTACACTTTGAATTTGAAAATGGCACTCTGCTTTATTTTATTCGGTTTAATTGCCAACCAGAAAATGTTGAGGCATATTTCAGTTCACCGAACAGTATTGTAACAAACGACCATTCCAAAACCACCAGCTAGAAAGTTGAAACAGCATGAGCAAAAAAAAACAAACACACATATAAATAAAGAAGAATTCTAAATTGCTTTGAGTATTGTGAATACAGTTTATAGGAAAAGGGACTATCATGATAATTAGTGTAGTCAGTTGTTTAAAATGGTAAACAATTCAACCAAAATGTTGCCTTCTGAATACATCAAATAGATTGACACAATGCGTTGCGGTTTTCATGAATTTCACTGTTGAATCCACTTTTCAAAGCATTCACTGACAAGGATACAATTTAAATGGCATACCCTTAAAAACAGACTATAACATAAAACAAAGTTACATTTTGAATAGACATCTTGCTTTCGTGTAACATGTCCTTCACTGTTCAAGAAATTATCTGGTTTGAAGATGCAAACACACAAAAGACACGCTTTACACTACCAAATACGATTTACTTTTTGATAGCTTCATGTATTTTGCCTATCTAAATGTTCTATTGAATGAGTAATTGCTCTTTGTACACAGTACAAAGCATTTATGTTTTATGTACAATGTAGGTGCCCGATGTTTGTCTATACTATACATTTAGATTCTCAATAGCAAACTGAATAGTTTCACAATGTAAAAATGAAACCAAACAACAACAAAAAAAACGACACTAATGGAAATACGGTGGTATTCAAAGACACTGGTTCGTTGGCATGACAATACAAGGTCCAATTCGGCTGTACAGCTAAGTGTTTTGATTGAAGTCTCCAATTTGTTACTGTAATGAAACTCATTCACACAGTAAACATTTAGTGTTTTTACGATATTGTCCATCTTTTGATTTTAATGAAGTGAAAGATTTCTGCTAAAGATGAAACCTCATAGTCACAAAAGGGTTCTAGCAACTTCTTTGATGTGCATTACGTCCATATTCCCAATATTCAGTTAATTTTATGAATGTTGTTTTCAAGTTAAAACTGACTTAAAATAGAAAATATCCACAGAATTTTGCATTATATTTTCACATAATTCTTGCCATCTAATGTCTACGAAGAATTTCAATCGCCTCTCCGAGAGACTCTGTCGTTTAATTGCGTTTGTTGCCTTGGTAAAATCTCTTACGGAAATCATTTAGAGTAGGTTTAATTTATTCGAATAGTACAGATTGACTTCAAGTGCCATGTCTTCAACCAGAATGGTATTCCAGACCTTTTGAATCAATCCACTTAAGTATTTGCAAATAACATAAATGTGACTATCAAACCGATGAATATTGTTCTATTTTGTAGGAAAAAGTTCGAAAAACCAATTTTGATACTTTGATACTTTGATATTTTGGGCGATAACTCATCCTCAAAATGCTATTTTTAGACATCAAGTGGATACATTTAGCCGCTTTCTTCGAGAAGAATTTTCTTGTACTTTTGTTTTTTCTATCTTCTGTTTATCTTCGAAATTTTATTGCCTGGCTATTAATAAGTTTTGTTGATTGGTGATTGTTTGGCAAAAGAAACGAATTGGAATTCTCCCCTTTCATTTTGCCATTCAATTCCAATGGATCCATTTACAAAAGCAGCCCAAGTGAATGCTAGAGTGAATGCTTAGACGAAACGCCAGTTACAACGAATAAACTAAAGTATCTGTGAGAATGGCAGATGATATTGACACAACAAAAATATAAAAGCACATCAATCAATCGCTCCTTTGCTCTAATAAAAACACAAATTTTATGATTTTTTTTTCCACAAACACTTTGAGTTGAGCCACATTGTACCAAGGGTCGCATTGACTGTATATGTGTGTGTATGAATCGTTGGCGATTCATTGTCGCATTTCGATTCGTATCATTAACCATTTATCGGTTTAGTTTTCGTCGTCGTAATAACCGACCAGTATTCACGGCCATTGTTGTGTTGCTGTGTAAGCGCACCAAACTGTTGGCAATGTAAACGAAGTGCCGACATAACTACAGTCACAAATTTCAACAGATATATCGAATGGACGACGCATTTGTTTGCCCCTTTTTTTCTCGCTCTAATATATGGAACGATGAATATTTTACGGTATATTCATACAATAGCAAAATAAATACAATCATCTACATTTGTAAACAAGCACAGTTTGTGATTCAGAATACAGAATGAAAATGAGAAGTGCGCGCCGAGCAGTTGAATTGAACATAAAACCGAGACAAACGCGCACGATGTATAGGCTTTAACAATAATGGCAATAATTCGTGCATTCATATTCATACTTATTTCATATTCATATGTGTAATCATTTTCTCGGAGTCGTGGCTTTTGTTGGATGGTGTATTTTCTGCCGCACGAAAGAGCAAATGTAAGCATTCACGTTCCTTTCGACCGGATTCATCGCTGTATGTTGTTTTTTTTTTGGCTGGCGCTCATAGTCATACAGTTTAATACGATTCGGATGTTAAAGTCAAACAGTCACACAGTCACATTCAACCAAGTTTCTATACAACATTATCACTGTACCATAATAATATAAAATTACGATTAAACGTATCCTTTGCATCACGCTCACTCCAGTTTTTGCTGTCGTTCGAGACGATTCTCCGTTTTTTCGGCGCTGTTTTGCTACAGTTTCGGGCTGTAAACTAACTCATATGGTACAAAACATCATGCGAAACTATATGCACAAAAATGTACACCAAAAGTACAAGCGATGGTTGCTGAAATGGATGCAAAACATGCATATATATGCGTGATATGGTTGCCATTTTTACCACATAATAAGCAAATCAAGTCTGTCTACATTCAGCTCGACAATGGTCTATATAGCATCGATTTTATACTACTGTAGAAACTACTGTACCATCGAAATGCAAACAAAGCGGAGTGTCGTCCTCAGCACCAGTACAACACAACGCAACACAACCAACATGAATATTCATATTTCACATTTCTTTCGAATCCTTTGACAGAGCCAGTTTTTCTGCACTTTCAATTTAACTCTTTTTTTTCCAACGTTTAAAGTAGTTTTCGGCATGATTCCTTTTCCTCGAAGATTCTGTTCCTTTGTGTTTTTTTTTTCTTTTGAAAACTCAAGAAAAATAAAGAAATGCAAGCAAGTGGATTAAATTTCATAAGAATATAGTAAAACATTTGAAGAGACAACAAAAAAAAACAAACTTTGTTTCACATTTAACAATGGATTTGAGGAGCCATGTTTTTTTTGGTACTATACCAACAACCATATCAAATGCCACTTTTAGTGGCGTGCAATTTTTGTTTTCCTCAATTTGTTGTTGAAAGCAAGAATGGCTGGTTTACTGCAATATTCTGTTTACATTGGAACATAGTTTGCTTTGCTTGAAAACATTCTCGTCATTAGTGTCCATTATTGCAAGTCTCAAATTCCGAGTTACGTAAATATTTTGTTTGAGATTTTTATTATTAGTTTGGCAACTTTTTCGACCATCCAAACATTTTACGTTTATAATTAGAACAATAAACGATCAATGTTGTGCTGGGTGGTGTTATGTTGTGCCAGACGATATGGAATAATTAAGTGTTTAAGTGGGCAAACAAAAGAATCAACTTTATAAACTTTGTTAACCATCACAAGTTGAGAAAAAATCTATCTAACTAACAGAATTACGGTCGTGTTTTGGTATTTTATTTTATAGGTTCTTTTTTTCTAGATTTATCATTTTTGCTGTCCAGGTCACTTCACTCATTTTGGCATATTCGTTTTGGTATTTAAATGAAGCTATCAAGTCAACTAATGAACATATAAACCAATAACAAAACTTATTTATGCTTCAAAGTAACAAAGTTTTTATTCAATTGTAAATTGAATGCGTTCTACATGAGCAAAACTTTCCCAGACATCCTTTAATCATACATTTGTAGCAGATAGAATGCAATAACCAATTAGTAGTTATGTTGAGACTCAATGATTTATCGAATGTTTTCATTTCAACGAGAAATGTGATCGATTTAATGGAATTGAATGTTTCTTTTCAAAATTAAATTCTTTAGCATTGAAACACGATTCGTTCGTAAACTGGCCACTCGGCAACACAACTCAAAGCAAATATTTTTACATCAAATAGAACAGAAACAACGAATTCCTGTTTAGCTTATAGCTGTGGTACATCAGTTTCACTCGTATAGCTCAATCTGTTAAAAACCAAAAAGGAAGCTAAAACTGTTGACTCTCTCCGGCTGAAAATGTGAACGAACAACAAATCGGTTAAATTTAGTTTTGTACATGTGGTACTTCTATTTGAAATCTGTCCGATTATGTCTTTCTGTCAAAATTGATACGCGATAGCTTGGAAGTTTTAGCTAGCAAACAATTTCAAAACAACACGGAAAATTGGAATAGTCGCAAACCGCGCATATTTGCATATCCCATATTCTGGAAATGTGAAAAATTCAGTTCGGCGATGAAAACAAATACAACAACAACGACAAAAAAAAAGCAATTCGCAAAAGAAATTTATGCAAATGGAAAATGACATTGTTGTTATTGTTATTTCAAATATGGATTCATTATCGATCATGCGATACGCCATTCACAGCACATTTCAAAATAATCACAAATTCCAACGCTATTGTAGTCCTTGTGCGTGTGTGAGTGCGGGTTTTTTTTTGTTCTTGTTTCGATTAAAATGAAAATATGCTGGTGAGCAAAAGAACAGTTGAATGTTATCGCAGGTGTTTTGCTTAATGCAATTTTTTTCCCGGAATCTGAGCGAAAACAAAAAATGCCATCGTATTTTCTAATAATTTTGATGATGGGGACAATTTCACATTCACACACATACACACACGATATATCAGGCAGGAACACGCATTTCTTTTTCCGAATGCAGCCGATTTTATTTCACTTGCTGCGCTAATCTGCTGTTCAATACAACCGTATTCCACCATATAACTTCGTTGAAACTTTTTCAATGATTGCCGTTCCGAACATGAACTTGTCATGAAGTGTAGCACCGTCATTGCAGCTCACGTCACCATATTTCAATTTATTTTGCAATTTGCTCGAAAACAATGGAATACTTTTTTTTATCGTTGACTATTAGGGCTCACAACACCATACAGCTCAATTTGCTTCAATTGCAATTTAAAATACGCCACTAAAGCAATTGTGTGAAACTCGCTTTTTTCCTCATTTGTCTTCCGTTCGCTTTTTTTCAGAAGCGTCTATTGTGCATGTGTTCGGCGTAAACCATTTTACATTTAAGCCAAGCTAAATACGCCTTTTTTTACCTGTCGACACTACACAATTGCGTGCACAAGAGATGCGTTCGCGTGAAAATTATTTTAAAGCGATGATCCATAATTTCAGCCATTTTCTCCATTTACGCATGGATAATGATTTTATCGTGAGCTCCGGATTACATTGCTACCACCGTACAATACTCAGTGATGCTTTTGTGCTGTGTGTGCCTCTGGATCACATTTCCTACACTTGTAACTCAACTTTTGAAATATATTACTGAAATGTGTCATTTTCCACTGCACTTCATGCTATGTTCGATGCTGTCTCGTTACTTTAAAGTTTGTGCCAATACGAAAATTTCATTATTTTGCAATTGAATTACTTGCGTGTTTTATGTTCGATCAGCGGCTATAATGTAATATAATTTTGTGAATGGCTTTTACCAATTTTCGGTAAATTGTGCCATCTTTAAATTGATTGCCTTTCACTCGCACATTGCACTGGCTCATCGATCTTGGGTTAGAAATTTACATTGAAATGTTCAAATAAAACATGATAAATAGTTTGGCGCTAGATCAAATGAGCAAATATTCCAATGCCAAAGGAGCAAAGTGCGTTCGTGCGCGAGTGTGTTTTACAACTGGACAATCACGTCCTCAAGCTATCGCACAGTGTATATTCAAATGAGGTACCATGAGAAGCGCTTTGTGTGTGACACTTTAACATTTTCCAATAGATATACGCTGACACAATATATGGACGCTTTTACCAATATTGCTGTAAACTAATTGCATCAATTTTTGTAAAATGTTATCGAGTAATCACTTTGGGAGCATATTGCCATTCTGATGCCTTTGTTGCTGCAATCAACAAGCGAATCGAAACGATTCTTCAACAAAAACTGGTTTTCGATCAATTTCTATAGAATAATCCAGCCAATCCAAAACAAATTTCAAATGAAACGAAGCCAGAGCGCTGAAAATAAGCTGAAAGAAAGATGAGTCTGAAAATAAAACTCTGATGCTTCAGCTCTCTGTTCCTTTTTTTTTTTAAATTAAGCCCCATTAAATGTTCGTGCAGCGAGTGTATTATCCAGTGCAAAAGACTGGATTCGGAAAATACTCAATCCAACTTTCGTTGTGCCATGTATTCTTTGGTTTGAGTTTACTGCTTTCATTATGCTTTCAGCGACCGTAGAAAATCTAATGCATATCAATTGAATTTCATGCCGAGAGATGTTCAGTTGGATTTTGAAACATACGCACTCAAACTCGTATATTCGCCCAATGCCATTTGATATTCATTCGATATTTTGCACCGAAAATCGCAGCGCACGTACGCATTGAGTTCTCTTGTCGTAATAACGATACATATATGGAGAATATTTTGGTCCAATTTTTTTGTTCGGACGATGCTAAACGAAAACGAACAAACGGTTCATCGATCTGTTCTCGAAATAAAAATGACAAAGTGGATGAATCTGCTGAATTCGCATAAAATTCGTTGTTGAATTTGATGCGGCCCATTTGGTTCTCAATTTCATATCAATTTTTTTTTTTCAATTGGAAGCTTTGACCCTTTTTCCTATTTGGGATCGCACAACAGTTTCTACAATCTATTGCAGCGTAGTATAACTGTTGTAAACAGGCGTTGTATAGTTTATGGTTCAACATTCGCTTGGCAACATTGTACGAAATCCAAACTTGTTATCATATCGTTGAAATGTAATGAAATTACCGTAAAATTCATGAACATTGTCGGCGGTCATCATTGTTAGGGAATGAAATAATTTGGCTGATGGAATTTTCCACCCATGTCCATGGTTTTTAACGAATATTGTGATTTTCAAGCAGCAAATGTTGGTGAAATGAAGCTATGCACAAAAAAAATCTGGCGTTTTGTGTGCTGTAAAATAGAAACAACAGCGTCCAAACAAAATACAAACACCGGTTGAGAGCAGTTTTCAGTTGCTTCACGTAAAAAAAAACGAATGCAAATGATATTCATTCATGTAGAAAAAAAAATCATGAGAATTCCATCTGGAAGAGTTTGAGCTAGCTCCAGAGCTGGAATCGTATTTCATATGCTTTCATGATTGAAATGACACATTTTTAATGCATATTTTTGCAAGTTTTGAAGAACTATTGCCACACACTTGCAAAAAAAAACACGCATACGTTGTTGTTGTATTCAACTTTGTTGGTGCACATTTACACACATGCATGCACCGAATGGACCTACAGGGTTATTCATATCCTCACACACCCATTGTAAGCGCATGAGAATATTTCCATTTCTCGTCGTCGAATGCATCATAACATTTTCATTTCATCTTCTTTTTCCCGTTTGCTTGTGAGTGTGTGTGTGTGTTTTTTTTGTTGACACTCGAAAACATTTGAGAAAACTTTAAAACGTTGGATGTTAGCCGTCTTTTTCCCGCACCCTAAAGTAATCTAATATTCATCTGCCTGTGGCTCCCAACATGCTTCGGTTTGAAATTTTACAAGACAGAATTTAAAGTGTTGCCTCTCACTCTCGCTCTCTGTCTGTCTCGATCTTTCAGCTCACACACTCTTACATAATACAATAAACCACTTCAACCGCTTCGACACATAAGCAGCACGTTCCGCCTTAGATCATGCGGATTTTATTTTAACATATCATCACCGCCATGTGCTGTTTTTATGGTGTTGATGATTTGCATACGATTTTAAGTGAGCAAGTGTGTGCCCATCGTCGTCACCATTTTCACCATCATATTCAAACGTTACTATAGTTTGTTCATTGCATGTTCGTCATATGATTCCCCCGAAGGCCCATACTACGTAGGTCTCATCTTGTGAACGGTCGAACCCACAACAAAATTCCAAATGCCAAAGAACCGTAAAACGCAAAATGCAAATATTCTATATTCCAAATGGCAGCTAGCAAAAAAAAAAAAAGAAAAAAGAATCCGCTATTTTCCGTTCAGCTCTCTTTAACTTGGCTGTTCAGTCCATAGTTCAGTATATGAAGCATCAGTGCAGAAAATGACATGCATGTAAACGGAATTTAAATAAAAGCACCAACCACCCGTCAACTTAAGAATGCTTTCAATTCGCAATACACTTGAATGCAAAAATATTTATGTTTGTGGTTGTCGCTTCTTCTATCAAAGGTGCAGCATCGCAAACTGTTGACGGAAAATTTCTTCGATACTCTGTGAGGCCAAGCATGCATCGATTCTCTCATGAATAGCATTGTCGCAGAGAAACGATACATCAGAGAAATAGACATGAAACTTTTAATAAAGCAAAACTCTGTGTGTATCGTGTGCACAACATATTTCCATATCCGTTGATGTTGCTTCGGAATCAGCCCTCATCTCCCTTTCCGTCGCCATGAGAAATGAAAACAGTCGCCATGTGAGACGGAAAAAGTCAAATTGTTTGTCACCGTAATAATAGCAATCCATATATTGACTGCAACTATTCCGAAGAAAAAGAAATGAACATTTAAAATATGTATAATATCTTGGTATTTGTGTATTTCTAGTAGCATCTAACAGGCACCAAATCGAACAGTAAATCAAATAAAAAGAAGAAAAAAAAATTGACGAATAAACAAATAAAAATCTGTAAATCTCTGAAGTGCTTCGAATTAAATGCCAGTAAGTCAGCAAAGCATTCCATCAATATGTGCTATTTTGATTGAACACTGAACAACATTTGTAAAGCAGAAATGACATTTTTGCATTGAAATATTAAAAGTAAGGTACAAATGAAACGGCTTTGTAGTTTTCTTTCGTTTGTTTGTTCTTTCATTGACATCTACAAATCAGTGCTGGAATTCGACTGTGCAACAAGACAATCCGTTTTTCATAAAAGCAATAAAATTACTCCTTTGAATCATAACTTTCAGCGAATGTTCAATTTATTGAAAATTCTTTCAATCGAATTGATCGAATTGAACCCTTTCGCAAAATACTTCTTCTCTCAAGAGTATTTATATCCATCCCAATTTTTTTGTTTTGTTTCGGTTTGGTTTTTTTTCTTCTCATTTTCGTGTGCTTGTTCAATCGAACCCTTGAAGGCACACAACATCTATACTCTATCGATGTGCAATGATTTGGCTATGTTGAATTTATTGCGCAATAAGTTGCATTCCCATTGCGCCAATTCAAGTCGATTCCAACAAATTGAACCATCCAATTCTCCCTTCTGTTTAGATTATGTTCAGTTGAATGCCAAATTTATGGAATGTCGCGATTGGCGCTTTTTCATTTTCGTTTCGAAAATAAAAGAACGAGCGGAAAATGGTTTCGAAAAATACCATATAAATTTGTTTGTTTGCGTGTGTTTATGAATGCGAGCGTAAAAAATATATCGAAATATCGAACATTTGTTGAATCAACAAGCAGACACATTTATACACACACACACACACGCCAATTTTATGGGTGAAATGCACTGCAGTGAAAACGATGTCAATTCCACACTTCAAGTATTCTTTTTCATCTCCATTTCGAATTTATTCAATTTCTTTTTCGTTTTCGTTTTCGTCTTTTTTCTTTTTGTCTAAAATTGTTACATAACATTTGGAGTTTCGAAAAGGGTAATGTGAAATAGCACTTGCAATCAATATATTTCACTTCGATTGCCAGCCTAGAAACCGGCACACCCAAAGTAGATTGCGATTAACATTTTCCTGTAATGAATATACAACAATATTTTTATTTGCCTTTCACACTTTGAGCAAGTGTAAAAAGTTGCACCTATGAAGCTGTTGAAAAAAAATACTACATGTTAAAATTTGTTTACCATGGCATAAGCATAAATGGCATGAAAAAAAAAACCAATTAAATTAATACGCCTTGATGACAATCATGTTCGCTTGTCAGATTGCCATACTCATCGAAAGCACCCGGGTTTGACAATTTCATTATTTAAACTGACATTTTTGAGTGCCGGTGTTTGAACCATTTTCATGGAATTATGTTCAATAAGCGAATTCATTGCACCGCATTTTTTTAAATTAGCATGTGGCTTTATACACGTGTTTTGTAACCATTTCCAATTATTGATGACCATCGAAAATCTATTTACGTTATATGCTACAACAAATTGTTATAACATGTACGCCACTTGATAACACATCAAATGGGGTTTCTTTTTTTTTGCTGTTGATGTTTACCATTCATTTGATTTATATGTTTGCCAGTTTGCTGTGTACATGAGGTTGGGGGAAAAAAAATTTAAAAATGAATTTATTGATTTCCCATAAAAGCGGTCTGAAATTGAATGTATTTGCGACAACGTTCCTAGTAACCGTAAGTGTTATCATATATTGGAAACGTGGACACAAAATATCGCAAAATAGCAAACAACAAAAGCAATAATAAAAACAAGCATCAACAACAAAAAAATATGATGTATTTCAGTTGGGTAGATTGGTGGTGCTTATTTGGTATCGGTGTTACTACGAAGTGTTCATCTCAACAATACAGCGATGCTCTGGTAAAATCAAGGATAAGGGGCCAATAGCATGCCGATAAGCTTGTGAAAACTTTCAAATCTGCTGAATCTGTTGATAAATTTAACTCCATTTCAAATAAAATCCTACTGCCGCAAATAATTCATTTTTCCAACAGATAAAAATGAAATGTGGACCAAACATTTGTGAAGATCGGTTCCAATTCATTATCTTTCTCTGCATAATAATATTACTTTTAACGATCACTAACGACACAGATTCATTAATTGGCCTCAATCAGAATAGACAAAATAATGTTTTAACTCCATTAGATTTTATGAATAAATGCGACAAATGAATGTTCATTATGTATCACTTTTTATTCATATTTGAACTAAGCTTTTTTCTTCCCCTGGATTTAATTCTATTTGCCGCGTTTGCATTACGAAAATCACTTTTTATTCTCTTATCTGTGCGCTTACAGAGGGTGCGGCTTTTTTTCCTGGAGTGAAATTTATGGGCATTTGGTAGAATCCATACATTTTTATAACAATTCCACCAACACAATTCCACCCACACACACAAACGCACACAAATCATGAAGATGAAGAGCTTTTCATTGCGTTCGATATTTATTGATAAACATTTGAGTGCACATGTTTTTTTCCCGTGGCATTGATTTAAGTGCTACAAAAAAAAAGAGGCAAAGGCATTTATAATATTGGTTATTGGAACAACATTGAAAACCAAAATATACGGCGAAACATTGGCCAATTAATTACTTACGTGCTATTCCATTACCATAACCATTTACCATAACCATTTGCCCTTAAGCACAGACCTTTAAATAACGCACAAATGTTAATATGCGATTCAAATGAATGCGTCGATTGGCATCAATATTGTTCGATCACACGAAAAATTCATTGGTTTTTATGTAATCAATGGGCCAAATTTTTGATTAAAATTTGAAAAAGGTTAAATTTGTAGGTAATGAATTCGGATTGCATTTGTTATTTTAGGTCAAAAGACCACTTCAACATTAACCAGAGTTCGTTTATAAATTTTCTGGCAACGTAGGCTTAAGGCCGATTCTCTTTACGCCAATTTGCCATTTATAATTGTGAATTGGCAACAAAGCTATAACATCCACTCTCACAATCATTACAATAATTAATAAAAAGACCATCCACCATTGACCTAAATGCGTCTTGTTAATCGCCCATTGAATGAGTGTTTGACGTCAAACATAATTGTTGTGTGTGTGCGTTAAATAAAGTATCAATAGATATGAGTGTATGAAGTGAATAAAATGATTAGCGCCGATCATTGAATTGAATTGAATCAGTGTCGCCATTTCTACTGCTTGATATCGAAATGTTATTGCCTATTTTGTCGGCAGACCAAATAATAATTTTGGCCATTTGGCAGCTTTGTTTGGATAATTATTCTCAAGAGTTTTTGTTTGGCAATATTCTTGCCCTCCATGCTCAAGGTCAATCAAACAAATTACAATTGCACGATAGAATCCATGGAATGAGATATTCTGATTTAATGACGTGAATCCATATCAATATGGATAATAACATTTTATCTTTTCGCATTCACGCGGCTACATAGTAGCTCAATGAAGTCAATTCAAATAAAGAAATCAGATTACAACATTAAACAACCAAGCATAATTTTGCTTGCAAAGTTTTCACACACACACACATTTCTTTGCGAGCGATTTATACGTGCATATTGTTCAATCCTTTTCTTTTTTTTCTAGTTTCTTTCATTTGCTCATCACATGTCGTTCTCATGTCGATTGCACGTATTCACATCCGACATCATCATCTTGTGCCCGTGATTTAGAAACTTTTTGGTCGCATTCTGTCTCATTCACTAAAAATAAACTATAACTCTTCACTTTATGTTTCGTAAACTAAATTTTCGGTGAATGCTTTTCTGAATTGATGCACTGCCATCTCAAATGGTTTTGTAAGTTATTTTTGTTGATTAGCAAAAAGTTCCAGGCACCATATGAAATGAAACTAAAATAGTTTTTCGATTGAACGTTAAGTTTAAGCATCATTTAAACAAACTTTGTCTCATTGGATTCATTCGAAAAAAAAATCATTATTATTTGCACAAAAAATTGTGAGCTGCGTTATAGCTGATACAGTTGCCTTCTGTGTGCATGAATGGAGAAAACTGTTTTAAGTTTGAGAACTAAATGAATACCAATTCATAACAAATGATAAGGATTGACACAACGAAATTGAATGTGAAAAAGATGGAGAAACTTAAATCCGTACTATTTTTTTTTCTCAAAATATACACTTGTTTCCTTGCTAGTTTCTCTATCATCAATTCTTTGAAAAGGTATCTATTTCTCAATACAGAAACAAGCTTTGCATTCACTCGAAGGCATTGGAAATTGATTCCGAAGAGTCCAATCTTAAAATTCTCTAACAACTTGACATTATTTTGCTTCGAAGACAGAGAAGATGTTTTTAGTTGTCCATGTTTATCTCGTTCATATAACAACAATTCTAAATATGATATATTTGCCCCAAAAGGAAAAACCATCGTCTTGTACAAATTCACTTGAATCCATCGTTTTCAATGTTCTATGTCTTATTTTCTTTCTTTGCAACGGAAGCTCTCGTTCAACTCTATGAAATGTGAAACATGTTTTTGATGTGCATTTCGCTTTCGGTGTATACATTTTGTTTCCGTTCAATTTTTCAAATATTTTATTTGTCGCTCGTTTGTAAAGTCATAATTCTATCATATTGGAATGAGCAACGAATGTTGACCATTTAGTGATCTCGTGTATCACTTGTTTATTCAATGAAATATGTTCCATTGAATGCTTTTTCAAAGGAGTTTAGTCTTTTGAAGGCATAGTATTTCAGTGAGCTGTATTGCTTTGCTGTGAAGTGTATTATTTATTCCATTCTTAAAATGGCCAAAACTCGATTGAAGAGACCATTGATTTGTCGATGGAGGGATTTGAAAAGCATTTAACATGAATGACAACTCAATATGATTCAATTTTCCATTGTGCATTTGATATTACTATCTCTCAAACAACACAATAGAATACGGGTTTCCTGTTTTTAATTGGAGACTTTAGTTTTCTGAGATATCCTCTTGATACGTCTTGTTATGTAATGAAAAAAAAACTCAAACCAATGTCTGATTCGTTTAAGCTTTTCATTTCTTTTGAAAACGTTCTACGGTGAATGAATTCAATATTAGCAGGACTTTTCCTTTGAAATAACTGATTTCCAAATTTGAAGCCCAAGGCGAGGTAGTTAACAAGTCTGGAAAGCAAAAAAAAAAAAAAAAAATGAAACCAAAACAAAATGAAATGTGTCAGCGACACTCGATTTGCAATCCACAAATGTTGTCTGGACATTAAAAACCATATAATCCCTCGTCGGGCAATTGCATGAATTGCGTGAACCCATTTGAATATTTGACGGTATAAAAAGAATGACATATACTGTTAAATAAATATGTGTCGTTCACAGACGGGTGGTCGCGATTAAGCGAATTCCGTTATTTATTGCTACGCTTGTGGGTTGAAAAAAAAACAAATTTAAATCCCAACATTGATTCACACTCAGTGGATGGACACATGCAGTTGATGAAATAGCCGTGGGAAACAGATCACCCATCAAAATGAAATCGTACTAAATATTTTATGATTACGAAAACACCCGAAAATACTCAACAGTGTCAAATGATGGAAAACTTTTTCCCGTTGGTGATTGGTGTACAATCTGTGCAAAGTACACATCGTGTTGCTAACAAAGGATTTACAGACTCACAGTGAAAAACATGAAGTTGATAGCACAATATATACACAAAGTTAGGCGCTATTAATTTGCATTTTCACCAAGCAAACTCAAACAGCAAGAGACAAATTAATTAGATCAACACACCGAATCGTGTAAGTGAAAACACAGCACGAATTCAGCACACAAACACCACATCATTTTGACGGTTTTTGCGGCTTTTATGGAATTTTTGATCACGCGAATACCCTTTTTCTATTTGTTTAACTTCGAAAATGGTCGGATTTTTTATGTATCCAACTAGAGAGTATGCGCGGTTTGATTATCAAAAAAATGAAAATAATAAAAACATACCATGATTACCATTACAGCATAGCTTCGGTGTATTTTTGTATTGAACTACATTTGAATTGATCCGAAAATATATAAATCATTTTAATGTGATTTTTCTTCTTTCTCTTTTTCTTTTTTTGTTACAGTGACAAAATTCATTCGTATTGGTATTGCTGATAAAAACGATAATCCACCATATTTTGATAAGGCACTTTACGAGGCTGAAGTTGATGAAAATGAGGATATTCAGCATACCGTACTCACAGTCACCGCCAAGGATCATGATGAATGTAAGTATTGCGTTACACAAATCAATATACCAACATTGCGAATTTATTTGCGGGTACTTTTTTTGTGTCGGTTATCTATCAAATAATTTAGTGAGCTGATTGCACATATAAATCAACATTTGATTCATTCGAACGAGTCTATCAGATGTATGAGAGTCTCATAATGAGACCCAATGTGTGCTGATTCATCGTCAAGCTTTTTGTCATATTTCAAATTGGTTCATTCGACCAAAAAGTCATTTTAAATCAATCCATTTATATCGAAATTAATGTACAAGTCTTTGACCAAATGATATACGAACGAAATTTGTTGTAGAATGACATTCTAGTGAGGGAAAAAAACGTTTCCCTCTGAAGATATTTAGCGCAGAAATCATTCGTGAAATAGTAGATGAAATTGGACAGATTTCACTAGCCATAAAATGGGGTAGATGGCTTGAATAATTCTATATGTGTCGAAAATGCGTAACTCTTAAATCCAGCTAATACATCACGTAATGCTCACGCCTTTCATTCCGCATAATATACATTCATCCAGCTCATTCGTGATTTGTGCGGTTAATCCATTCCCACTATGTGTGTAAAACTCTTGAATGATATCAAATGAATCAACTGACATAAAACCCCGAAGATTATTTCGTTTTGCTTTGATTCAACTGTTCATCATTTTTCCTCTTTTATCGTTAAGTCGATACCGCCAAGAATTTTTTAATGCCTCAAAACGCCACAAAAAAAGAAAATTGACTTCACAAAAAGCCCACAAATGATTTCCCATGGAAATAATAATGTTTTTTTTTTGTCCTGAAGAGAAACTTTTAATCTACCAATTTTACACACACAATGTAATCCTATTCAAATGTAATCGAATTAACAGTCGTTGCATGGCGCAATCGATCCATTTTGTTCGGTGCGGTGTTTGCATACTTTTTACTTCAATATATTGAACCGCGTCGACTAACCGCATATTATAATCGACGTTGGGTGTTTTTTTTTTGTTGTTGTTGTTGTTGCTTTGCTCTCCACCAATTCACGCGCATTGAAAAATGAAGGCGATGGGTGGAAAAAATTGAGTGGAAAATACACCGATTTACGTGTTTTGCACATTGGCGTGTGAATGTGACATCAACGGTAGAGCATTTCTTATTGCTTTTCAAAGAAAAACTTCTGCACTTTATGCCATTCGTTTCATTGAAACGTGGGTAAATGTATTGAATTTTCATTTTAAAAAATATTGAAGAAATCTTTAGCACTTTATGCCAATAACGCCAATTCTCACTTCAGCTCCAGTTGATCAAGCACTCCATTCAAATTCTTCAATGCACTCGCATTTGCTTGAGGGCTTTTCACAATTTTTCTCCATCGTACCGAATTGTCAATGCTATTGACACTATTCAAATAAATAATAAAGTCTAAACCAGGAGACTGTCTTCACACTTTGCGCTTCACTCGGTAGAGAAAACACAAATTTAGTTCTTTTCTTTTTCGTTCTCGTTGGAACACCATTTTTATTTATTCTTTCACTCATGGCTGATTGTTGTTTTGATGTACTTGTATTTTATCTGTTGATACAGCACCATCGTGTGCACTGTGCACACATTGCCCAAAACAAATTGAAAGCGAGCGCAATCAATATTGAGTGTCTTATTGAATAATAATTCGCGATTTATTCAAAGATGCCTTATACTTGCCTCTCTCTCTCTCTCTTCCTCTCTTCCTCTCTTCCTCACGCTGTGGCGCGCTCAAATCTTTTCAACACAAATGATTCATTTCTCATAAACACATTGAATGCAATAATAGTTGCGCTCTCTATGATGATTGCACATAAATTCACTTTGTGCGATTTGATAGATTCAGCACAAATTTATATAAATCGCACAACGATGGTGAAAAAATGACAGCAATATTATTTACTCTATTTAACGCTTCTTCCATCGTCTGCTTTCATACGATGTTCGCGTTCCAGATTTCTCATATTAGATATTGAATATTGAATAATATGATTATTGGCAAAGCTTGCGTGATGATGTCAATGACGATGATTTATGATCAAATCTATTTAATTCGATTCATTGATTACTTGATTAGTGAACTTTTTTTATACAGCCATGTAAATTTTTGATTCATTGATGTCACTGCATTTATCAGATAATTTCCGCTTTTCTTGACTTATTGCGTCGTATTCGTTGAATACTTAACCAATTATAAACGCAAAAGTTACTGTACTGGGATGAGAAATTGATTTTTGGCCGTACATAATTATATTTAATTAAAATTCGAATGATTGAGTTCGATTTTGTGTTGTGTTTGGAAGCTTGCAAATTATCGAATATAATAATTTTGTAAGCCGATCGAAACAATTAGAGAATTTAATAGATTTATGCAATAATTGAGATGTAAAATACTATCTTAACGAACGATTTCTCCAGAATCCATTTCTGCTCATTGAAAAATTGAACAATTTTGATTTTAGTAAAACATAAATTGTTAATGAAATTCGTGGAAAGTGAAGCATTTGTGAAAACAGTTTGAAAATCATTTTATGGTCAGCTCAAATTTTAATTAAAATCGTGGAATACGTTAACTATTAATAAAGGACTATATAAAGTTTCGACGGTTATAAGTACAAAGCACCCAAATTAGCAACCATTCAACATTTTTCCTCTGTTTGCGTGAAATTATTCATGAATAAATATGCAATGACAATACATTTTTCATTAATTTGATGTGTGTGTATGTTTGTTTTTTCGCCAAAACTTTTCCAGCATCGCGTATTCGATACGAGATCACAAGCGGTAACATAGGTGGTGCATTCGCTGTAAAAAATATGACAGGAGCGATTTATGTCGCTGGCGCTCTTGATTACGAAACCAGAAAACGAGTAAGTAAACGCACATTTAAATTTTAATACGGTAGCACAGCTCCCAAATAGCATTTTTTTTATTCTCAATTTCCTTTTGGGTTTTTTAGTTTGTTCAGCGATGGCAAATATTTTTTTTGGTGATTTTTGAAATCATTTCGTTAGGTTTTCTTAGTTTTCCACTTCTGGGGCTGTTTATGTTTTTGTAATTTTTTTTTTGTGCCAATCACCAAGGGGTCATTGACCGCAAGCATAAATCTGACGTTAAATGAAAATATTATAATTATGAAGGTCTGATTTTAGATGAAAAGGGATGATTTTTTTGTTCTTACTTGCACATTGATTTTGTTGTTTTCTGTTTTCTGTTTTCTATTTTCGATATATTTCTTCACAAGCACAATCCTCCGAAGCGCCCAAATCAATGTTTTTTTTTCGGTTCCATAAAATGAGTGGAAGTCATTTTACAGATGGAACACGTTCATACAAATTGAGCCAATAGGTGGGAAATGTGAGGGAAAAAAGGGGCCAAAGTTAATGGCACCAGAGCAACAATTCGATATGCAAAGAGGTTACCCTGAAATGAGCTAATCTTTGAAAATTTGATAGCATCAGGTCAACGTTTCATCATTTCATGCAGAAGAGACGCGCAATTTCAATTACGTGCAATTATTTAAATCTATGTCGGCTTATTTTGAGTCTGATTCTGGTCGCAATTATATCAATTTGAGCGGCACGTTCATCGCAAGCATGCACGGTTCAGAAGGCACATCATGCAAATGAATACACTTTCAAGTCAACAGAGACGGCGGCAACGGTGGCTGCTTCTTCACGCTGCTTCTCACTGTCATACTAGATTGTAGCACATACAATGATTACAAAACAGACACACACACCCAACAAAAAAAAACGGCACTGTGATGTGGAAAATTAAATCACGCATTCTACATAATGAGACATTGGATTGCGACGCTTGTTTTTATCTCTGGCATTTGGTGGATAGGATAAACAAAAATTGTAATGAATCACGACACCAGAAACACACTTTCAAAATGTCATGAATGTTTTCCAGCAATTCCCAAGTTCTTGTCATCAAATTCGTGGCAAAAATAAATTCCATCAAAGACAGACGAAATGAGAACAGAGAAAATGGAGAAAATCAAATAAAATGTTGGTCGTATCAAAGAGCTGGCTTGTCTGTTGCGTGCATAAGAGAAAAAAAAAATCGAAAATTAACTTGAATACTGAACGATAATTAAATGCAGATTCATTATTTTATTAACTTTGTTCATTTATAATGAGAATCGTAAAATGTACAATTTTTGTTTTTGTTTAAAACACTTTTTTAACGACTATCAGTATTGAGACAGTTCAAAATCGTGCTGGCTCAGATGACATTTAGAGGGGCATTAAAGAGTATTGAAATTGAGGTCAATTCAAGTTCAGTTATTACAATAAATTGAGATTCTATTTCATGAACTCTTTGCTCAAACCAAGAGACGCCACTGCTAGGATTTGAATTTATTTTATAAAAAACTTCCCGTTATCATCGAAAACAATTATTATTTTCAAAGGAATTATCCAACGCGGTCTTTGAAAGTTAATTAATTTTTCACATAAATGGATAATGGAAAAACGCCTCTTAATAATGCATATCGAATTTTAAGCCGACACTACTTACATCGAGTGTTTAGCATTTTGGATAATAATATTATATTTTCAAAAGCTGTGAGAAGAGTGGGAATCTCTTGAAAACACTTTAAAATGGCTATTTCGAAACGACTTTTATCAATTTTTTTTTTCGATTGAATATTTACGTTCGCCGTGAGAAAATAAAAATTATAATATCGACGGCAACATGTAAGTTGCCACGAATTTTGCCAATAGAACAAGTTTAGTGTCGTTTTGTTTGATTGTGCAATTTTCCTATGTAAAACGAAAACTTTGCCTGACATAGAACGCAAGTTAATCAAATTTGTGTGCACCTGACTCATTGTCAGCAGTCTGTAAATATTTATGTGAAATTCAAAAAGTTTTACTAAAGAAAATCCTAAAAATGAGGGGGGGAGGGTGCTCAATCTGAATTGATGTTGCTTTTCATTTATTGTGGGTGAATAGGTGGCCGTGCTGTGATGGATAATTGAGTTTTCATTGGTTTTCAATTAAATTGTATTTATCAGTTTCAAACACTTCTTCAGTAGATGGGAAAATTCAAGATAAAGAAACAAGCCATAAAGAGATTTTCTTTGGAAATTACAAGTCAAAAGAGTCTATACATAAATATTATGTTAAATTTGTGGCAAAAAACCATTAATGAACCAGAAAACAAATGCTTTTGTTGGTTTTGTTGGCGATGCTATTCAAGATATTTAAATTGATGAACATTTCATCTTCTTCCCATTTTTTGCTGCTTCCCATTAGTATGAACTTCGTTTAGCGGCATCCGATAATTTAAAGGAAAACTACACAACGGTTGTTATTCATGTCAAAGATGTCAATGAGTGAGTATATTTTGTGTTTAAATTAGCTTTTCATCGTGCGACGTAACATTATCAACAGGAGAACAAAAAATACATTATGGTCTGTGTGTGTTTTTTTCCCAATGATTTTTAGTAATCCACCAGTATTTGAACGGCCAACGTATCGCACACAAATCACGGAAGAGGATGATCGAAATTTACCAAAGCGCGTCTTACAGGTCATTAACAACTCAATTGAGTTTTTGTCTGTTTGAGGGTTTCTGTTGTTTTTCCTCGTTTTCCAATTTTGTTATTTAGTATTCTAGTAATGTAGCTGAGATGCTTCACAAATGAGTCATATGTAATTCTGAGAGTTTGAGTTGCTTTGGTGTTATTTTCTTTTTGTTCCGTCTTTCGTTCTGTTACATATTGATGCCATTCTTTCGATTTTTATTCCTTTGTTTAGTTTTTTTGTTTGTTTGTTTGTTTGTTTTTCTCTAGTATGATTGTTGCGTTTCGTTTATTCACCATTTGTAATTTGACTTGATAAATCATCGCCAATGCATGTTTCTTTTTTTTTTATTCGATCCCACATACCCGCATATGGACTGACCATCAATAGTTAACTACATCATTTTATGTTCGATTCAGACAAAAAGTTCGATTCAAACAAAGAACAGACGCCAATCGATATAAAATATACGATATCAACCGAAGTATCGCCGAACAAACGAATATTTCTTTCTTGAAACAATGTATTTCATACTGCACGGAAAAAAAAGAAGTGTGGTAAGAAAATAGGAAATCGAACCGAACTCAAACGAAAAGTTCATTTTGACTAAAAGTCACGCATCGCAAATTTATCTAGAAAGGGTAGATGAAGTCAAAAGAACACACACAAAAAAAAATGGAGCAGACCATCAAGAATGCGTACAAAAGATACATAGACACATGCGAACTTTGCCTACATAAATCTTCGATAATTTTGTTTCCCCTATTCGTTTTGCATTTAAACTGTCGAATAAGCTTTGGTTTTACGCAAGGTTGAGGCGCCAAATAGACGTGTGTTTAGTGAATTTGAGGCATTTGTTGGCCTATGGGCATTTTCATACGCAAAAATATGTCACTATTCTGTTGCCTTTTTCAACGCACTCTGATTTATGGTCGGTATTCGTGAAAAATGGTCAGAGACAGACACAGAGACTGGGATAAGGATTTTTGAATCCAAATCAATGTATTACATCACCGGAATTTGTTGATTGGGCGAAAAATATGTAGGAATATCGTGTCATCAGTGTGCTGATCCATTTCTTGTGTGCCGATCTCTCATGTATATTTTGGTTGAATGGATCAACAACAAAAATCGTATCAATGAGCTGTGCCAACCAATGAATGAACTAGGCTAACCATTCACATGTATTTTTATTCAATTTTTGTTTTTTGTTCTTTTTTTTTCTTTATTTATTTTCTTATGGTGTGTTTGAATGTGCGTCCACACGCGCATCGAAAACTTCATTCTTTTTGGTGGCTTTTGCTAACAAAACTCAAAAATACAACACACAAATTTATTGGATGAAATCAAAATGGATGAACGCGTCTCCTGTGATAAATTGGTTCTATGTGTGTGTGGCGTATCCGATGTGAGTAGTACGAGCTAACACTTGTGGCGTCAGACAGTCTCAACGAAAATCACACGAAAATTATTATAACCGTACGAGATGTGAATGATTTGCCGCCAGTTTTTCCAGAAAAACTCTACTGCAAAGTGATGGATGAAGAGATTCCAACTCCGTTTCCAATGATTCAGGTCTCATAATTTTGCTACAAACAAAAGTGACAAAATAAAAACGATAGCTCCTTTATCGTTGTCTCTTCTAACATTTAATAAATGGTGGTGGGAAAAAATCTATTTATTTTACTAATACACTAACGAATTAACAAACTAAAGTGAATGTGTAGAGGGCGAAAAAAACAGTTGTAGAAATTTTCAAACATTTGCACAAACTCAAAACTTTCAAATGAATCTCAATCCAGAGACAAAGTTAGTTTTTGAAATTCAACATTCGAACTAATTTCTCAAGTTTCGATGTGTTAATTTGTATGGATAAATATATGGATTGTGCTAATTGCAGCACTGCACATTGAATCGATTTTTTTTTTGCACAGGAATGCATATTTGATTTATTTGATTCTCTGTTGATACATTGTATTCTGACCATTAACATAGTGCTCTCAAGGTATATTGACTGGATGGTCATGTATAATACAATTAAAATTGCATTCCGTGCGCCAAATGTACTGCTGCATACCGCTGTTCGGGAATGCAACAAACTATAATCAACGCACAAGCTCTTATACATTGAATGTTATAAATTTCCATTTTGTTCTAACTAACGAAAATAATATTTTTGCTGTATTGAACGCGCTGCATATTTGATATACACGCCAACTACTTGTTGGTAATTCAAAATTACATACTTCAGCTTAACAAATTTCTCCGGATTGGCTTTATCGCAGCCAAACGCACCATTTTCTATATGCTATAAAATCGGATTCCGTCATATTTTAGAAACATATTCTAAACCAGAAACCACACACATGTACAATGTACATAATTTTGCCATTTTCCGAGTTAATATCAATTTAATGGAGATAAATTTCATGATTTATAGATTATATTGAAATTTACTGTACGGCAAATAAAATAAATTTATGTTCATTTTATGTAAATGAAAACTGCTACTGATAGTGAACGTCTCTTCAACACAACAGCAACACCCTTAAAAGCCCAAAAGTAATGTCAGTACTTTAACTTTGAAATGGTATTTTGGTGTTTTTCTCGTTTGTCACATTTTCACAAATAGAACACTACTATTGAACCGTTGTTTGCCTTTTTGATCGCAATTTTGCAATCGATTTCCGACTTTTCAAAATAAAATCTCTCTCAAAACATTTTGTTGGCATTTTATTATTTATAATCGTTATTGGAAAAGAAATAAATGCTTTTAAAAGAATTGAAATCTCAAAAAATGTAGACGATATAAGTAGTGGCATGAGATGTTGGCATGAGAAAAGAAAATGGGGAAAAATGCAAAAATTGTGAATTTCAGATGACTTCTGGGTGAAAGACATTTAAAAGCCAATATTACGACTAAAAAAGTTCGATTCAGTTAAGGAGAAACAATGCGATAAAAAAAAACATATAAATTTATGAAATGCTGTCACTCTGGGATATACGTTATTGAATTATTGAAGCAAAATCCAAATGGAAAATGTTCACAACTTCTAGCATTCAAAATTTAAAAAAAAAAGAAAATGTAATTTCTTTTCATAAGCCGTAGCTTTGAACAATCTAGAACCTGACGTTTCTTTCTTCATCAATTACAAACGTAAATATATCACTTTATAGTTTTGGTTGAGTGGAAGTGAAATTTTACGAAGTGTAGATAAATCAATCAAACTGCCAAATACCGTAGTCTGTGGTCCATAGGGTGACCAAGAGGAGGAGATTTCTCTAAAAATGCTTTCAAGCAAATGCAGAACTCAGTTTTAATTCGGATCGACTGTTTGCTCTAGCATACAGCAAACTTTAGTGCATTCATAGTACATTTTGATGAATATGATTAGCATTGGTAAGCAGATAGTTTAAATATAATGCTCCGAATCAGTTATACACATGGACTTCTAACAAGTGGTCAATGTGTTGAATTTAAACACAAAATGATACAAGGCGAATCGAGGCCCTCTCTATTATTCCCAGAACGGTAACATCAAATATGCATACTTAGTTTTTAGATTTAATTTTTGAACATTCTGCCTTTGCTTCAGACTGTGCACAGTTCATTAACTTATAAGTTTTCATAGTTTTATGGAATAATATTTCAGTGGAAATTTATTACATGAAAATAAAAATTTCTTTTGAAAAAAAAGGGAACTCCTTGATGGATCGTATGCAGGTACTTAAAAATGACCACAACTTTGACATTCTGTGGTTGCCATTAACAAAATAGAGAAACGTACAGTATTTGCATACTAGAAAAGGTTCCATGTAGTTGCTTTGTATCAAATGCATTTACTTTTGACACCAACTTTATTTTATGTCATTTTTTGTGTGCCATTCATGTATTTGATTCCCGTTGAGAAAAGAGAGCCAAAAAAAAAATGGAAAATTACATTGGTAAAATTTCCAAGGCTTCAAAAAGTAGCAGCCCATATGTACAGTAAGCATATTTACTGATTTTGGTCCCCTTGTACCTGCTTTTACGGTTCAGTATTTGCATTTTTCATTTACGGTGTTTTAAAATTGTGTCATTAGTAAGTGCTTGAAGTGGTGTTTTCCATTTGATTCATAATGAATTCAAACTTTTGCATATGCACCGTATAAAGTGTGTAACCTGAGGGAATGATAAATAGAAAACTTGAAAAGAATTCACGCACCAATAACAATGTTCTTACGTTTTAGAGTGTTTTTTTTTTATATTCTTCGGTGGAATTTATTCCCTCATTTCGTATTCGTTGTTACTTTATCCACTTAAAACACATAAAGTGTGCGAAAGCTCTCAAATGGCCTTTCGGCAAATAAATTCGTACCTTTTATTTTTAAACATGTGATTACAAACAGTGGAATTGGGTTCCTTCTTGTTCACTTCAACACTAAACTTTATTCCAACAAATCGCTCAATTACATATTCATTTCTATGTTTAATCTCAGCGCCGAATTACTCTTGGCGCTTGTTTTTGAATTACAAATAATTCAAATGAAAACCGATTGTAAAATAAATATGGAAATGATAGCCATTTATGCATGTTTATACCAATTGAAAGCTGACGTGTCGCTGAACATGTTGCAGAGATACTAACAAGTGTCGTTAGAGTGTTTCGTTTGAAATGCTTTTGCTGAAAGACAGCATCAAATTAAATTTGAAAAAAAAAAAACAAAATCCGAGCCACTCAAGTACTCTATTAGTCTGTGCTGGTTACCTATTTAAACAATGGCACAGAATTGTCACTTGAAATCTTGTTGAAACATGTTTGCCTGACAATGTTATATAATAATACTCGAAATTAAGGTGAACTCCATTACTTTTAATTACGGTCATACCATTGATTAGGCTTTTATATGCAAATGAAACAAATGAAGTCTCAACCCACGGTTCAGAATTTTACATAAACTGGCAAATGCAACGTGTTGTGAGAGCACATAAGCGCGTTTTGTATTCAATTGTGTATACGCTAACAAAGTGGTTCTTTTGCATGTTTGTTCTGTGTTTCCAAACATCTGCAAGACGAAACATCATGTTACAGTTCAAAACCAAATAAGACCAATAATTCGTTCAATTTATTCAGTTTTGTTACACTCAGGCAACTTATTACTATCTAAGGTGCTGTGCTCACAAGCTGTCTTCTTAATAGCATACGGAAACTTTTCCCGTCAATGATTTTATTCAATTTTAAAAAAGTTCCTCCGCTTTCGCCTTAGAATCAAGGGCCCCCAACATCTACTGTTGAGCCTCAAGTTACCGTTTGCAATACATTTGAAGCCACGAATGAGCGTTAAGCCAGCAATTTGAAACGAAAATTTACGTGACAAAATAACAACTGCACATGGTTTTTCCATTTTATACGACCCATTTGCGATTATTACGATGTGAATTTAGTATTTGGCAAATGTTTCAGCTTTCATAGTACCTGTTTTCTATGGATTTTATTGGTATCAGTTTTTGGTATCTGTTTCTATGAATTATGGAAGTGAATTTGCGAACTAACACCCAGAAAATTGGGTGCCTTTGTACCTCATAACTGAGATAATAACTTGAAAATTGATCGTTAAAGTCTGGTTGGCAATGTGTGAATTTCCTCTAATCAGAATTGATTAATGTTTCTTAACGAAATCATAATATTCGTCACAGAATTCCGATTGAAAGATGACAATTTAAGTGCCATCTGTTCGATTATAATTAGCAAGCATATTGGAACCTATTAAAACATCATTTTCGGAAGTTGAGCAAAATGCTTGAACTAAATGCAATGAACAACTAATCAATTCAACAATTTCTGAAATCGTACAGTGACAAAGTATCAAACAAAATAAGAACATACTCCTTAAGCATTAAAATTGCTGGTAGAAAATGATGATAAACATTCAAAGCATGTGACTGTTTAGTTAATAAAAATCTGATCCAATATGCACTTAACAGAAACGTTGTCACATACACAAACAAATTCATCTCAAGTATAATGAGCTTTTGCGGTTTCACAATTCCTCGCAAAACGTTCAAACTTGAATGTTGATTCTATCGAATCCATTTTCCCCTACTAGCTGCAACAGCGTTTTTTTCTTATTTCGCAATTTGTTGAAGTATTTTCTTGTTAACATTATTAAAATTTGTGTATTTGTACAAACAAAACGAATCGCTTGAGAATTTCCTATTTTGGCACAGCAGAAAAGGGGTTTGAGCTACACAATGGGATACAAATAGATGTGCAAACACTTGAACCACGATAGAATTTGATTGAGAAGGCAACGAAGCAACACTTAAAAATAAAGTCGCTCGAGTTGCTACGCTTCACATAGCCCAACACCGCAAACCTTTTTTTTTCAAATCAAAAAATCCCCGTAAAATATATCAAGCCGAGAAAATCCTGACATTTCTTTTTTATTTACTGGCAAATAACGGCGGAATGTCTATTCAAATAGTAAAAACTCGAGAGGAAGAGAATGAAAAAAGAACGATGAACGAAGCCCAGCTTAAATGGAAACTCCTCAAAAAAAAAAATATAAAAATAATATCATGAACAAGAAAACCCTTTTCATGAGATCTAGTCTCAGCGGTGATGCTGAGTCGGTACTTCGTAGATTAATCCGTGAACAAAATACAGTTTGCAGGCAGAAGAAAAAAAAAATGAACCGTATGCGCGTAACGAGAGCAAAATAAAAATTTACATTCTGTTTGAAACTCAAATGTCATATTAAGAGTCTTCGTTGCAATCAACTAGTGAAAATTTATTGTACACGTTTATGTTTGTACAATGTACACTCTTCTTGTTGAGTACACATACTCTAACATATGGAGAATCTATTCATCTCCGTGAAATTGTACACCCGGACAAAGTGCGAATATGAGAGCACGCGAATCCGTCATACTTTCGTGCGCATAACCTCATGATGGGCAATATGTATTCATTATATTAGAACATTTGTTTAGTCATTCAACAAACGTGCAGCAGTCAAAAGCCAAGCAAATGAATGTACAACACACACAAAAAAAGAGAAGCGAACATTCTGCATCGTCACGTGAAAATGATGAATGAAATTTAAAGCAAAAAAAAAAAAACTTCCGAGAAAATGAAAAACAAAATCATCTCATATCCTAATGGCATGTAGCTCCAATCTTGTTGGCATATCCGCCCTTTACAGTGATACATGTACCTTAAAAATATTGTTCAAAGTAAACATACACAATGGATTACCTACACGAATTCCAATGAATGGCACCAAACTTCAAAGTAAATGAAGGCTTCTCGTATGCCGATGCCTCTGCTTGGCTTTGATGCTATCACTAGTATCTTTTTTTACAAGGCCACAACTTATCGCAATTTGTATTGATGGTCTTTTTTATCTGTGCGCCTAATTTATAACATTTCGTTCGTATGCCCATAAAATGTGGAATATGGATGAAAACACAGAGATAAACAACATTGATGTTCAAAGTGTTCTGTTGAAAGCTCATCAAACTAAACGCAACGCGTATTCCCTTGTAGAAGCGTTTGCGTACGCACTACTATATGGATCTACTCTATAAAAGAAAGAAAAAACAAGAAATGAAATGAATCGGGAGAAAAGCAAAATACGAGAGCATGTTCATGTAAACTTAATATTGTTTGCTTTGTTAATAATTTATCCAGCAGATGAATTTTCGTGGAACGGAAAGTGATGCTTTCGAAAAAAAACGAGCAAATGGAAAACAAATATTTGGCAGATAAACACGGAACGAATCCAATATGTTGTTTGCTGACACTTTTTCTTGTGATTTTGATTCGAATCTGTTACTTCGTTAGCTCAACGTTAAACCATTTTATATTTTAATTTTTCATTTATTTAATTCAATTAAGCAGCTTTTCAGCATGATACTTAACTTTTGATTCAAATTCCAACACAAATAACCATTCAGATTCCAATGCCAACCATTCACTCTACCAAATTCTTTCATCAAATATTTTGAATTTGATTTTAACTTTTTTCGTCGTTCTGATAAAAATCACCTTTAAGGTTTCATTTGGAATTCAGTTTCAATTTTTTTTCCCATACAAAACCATTCTCTTTCATTGCCACGTCCCCTAATTATGTAGCAGCAGCTATTCAATTAAGCTTAAGAGATTTTAAAATTGAACTGAAGGAAATTCCACAAATTCCATTCCAAAAAAAAGACAAGAAGATCGAATCAATTGACGCTTACTCTACTGCAATCAATTTGTAGCTTCCAACCCAAAAATTCTCAAAGAACCACAGTTTTTGTTGCGTCCACAAGAATAAGAAATAAATTGTATTATATGCGATATAAATTTCCTGTAAATTGCGGTTGACCTTTTTTCAGCGTGAATGATTGAGTTTGCCTTTTAATCAAAATGTTTACCTTGTAATGGGAAAATCGATTGAGGACATTGAGCAGAAAGCAATACCTGACGCTTAAACATTTCATAATATCCGGTAAATGGTCGAGATATTGTAATAATAGATGAGGGACAGATTTATTAACTTTGTTTGGCCCTTTGTTAACAAGCTACCAATGAATGATGTGTACCGCGGTACAACGGTTTCAGCACCCAGACCAATACCAAAACCAATATACTGTCCATCTTTTGGTAGAATCCCAAGCAAGAAAAAAAAAACTATAACAATGACAACAATCAACCCAACCATTGGAAATAAATCGAAAACATTTGTGATTTTGTTGCTGGTTTATATATTTTCGAATGTTCATGTAATTCGAAACGATAGTATCTACTATCAGGAAGTCTGCAGGTGCCTTCTTCAGTTGTGATTGTTAATTAATTAATCATCATCATCTGCAATTTGTTTTCTTTCAATTAAAGACTATTTTTGTTTCAAAACCAACTCTATGTATACTGGATTGAGTTCACAATTTATTATGTTGGTATTCTGTTTCACTGAGCATTCATGAGCGAACATTAAATGGAATCTATGTCATCAAAACAATTTTCATTGTAAGAACGTAAATTACATTGTTCCGAAAATTATATTCGACATATTACAGTTCGTTCCGATGAAATTCCCCAAATCAAATTCTATTCGATTTAAGGTAAAATTGATTTGTTATTCTAAGTATTGAGCTTCGAATGGTTTCCTCACCAGTATGAAAACAATGTCAATGAATCAGAGATGCTCCATACATTATCAAATTTCATTCATTTTGAATAATTTCAAGGCAAACTGTGTAAAATTGATGATATACATGCATGCTAAATGAACCACATTTGATTTATTACTCAAAAACAAATACGAAAAAAATGCCTAGCTATTTTCAAAGTGGTTTGTTCAGTTAATTAAATAAATAGAATGTATCATAGTGCAGTGGCTAACCTGAAACTATTGCCCCCCAATGATACTCAACAGCATGGATTTTATTACATCGAATCAAATTCGAACAATTTAGCAACAAATTGCAAAAATTCTCGGAATTATAATTTTGACAAAATCCACCAGCGTTTCAAATATTCAATAGAAATTTGTGGAATGTTTACAGTGAGTTCTCTAGTCAAGGGATTCCGAAAATCAATTAATTTAATTATGTGGTAATTCATTTATTTACCCATTTACAACGCACATTTACCAATGGTTCATGCATAATATAATGTAAATTGGTCTAACACAGCATGCTAAATCAATTTACATTCTCGCCCTTTTTTGAATATTTGGGTCGGATTTAATTACTTTTTATCTTATTTTTCTTTTTGTAGTTTGTTGGTTGCAAAAGTCCATGTAGAATTCATCAAATCAATTTTATACAATTAATTACATTATTTATTTATGTTTTTAGTTTATTGCATGGCATGCATATTGTATAATGGCACTTTTATTGTGTCACCCTAATATTACATCGACATTACATTATTTGTGCACACAGAAAAAAAACACCACTTTGTTCGAATATACTAACAGAATCACATATTTTCCAATTCGACAAAATATACCCAAAAAAAATATACAGGTGACGGCATCCGATGGAGACAAAGATCGACCACAAAACATTGTATACTTCTTGACCGGACAAGGTATAGACCCAGATAATCCAGCTAATAGTAAATTCGATATAAATCGAACGACCGGTGAAATATTCGTACTCAAGGTAAATTCAATCGGATTTAAATACCAGAAGCTTAAAAAAATTCAATATTTCTAAGTATATAAAATAGATTTAGAAGCCTAAAATGTCGTGTGAAAAACTGAAAATGGCCAAGAGTCATTAAACACAGAGCGTCAATATTTGTGGCTGTGAGAACAAAAAAATGACTTAATGGAACTTTAAGCAAATACTAAATCTAAGCCGCTTAAACTGTGGGACTTGACTTTGTGAAATTGTTTTCACCTTTTTTTAAAACCAAAACAAAAATCCTTGTTTTGCTGTTTCTAAAAATTGTTGGCAGTGTAAATAATGGGAAAATTGCTCTCAGAATAACTGCACAAGAGCTATTCCATGCTTTTATGGATTATTCCGCAGCGGAAATGCTAAAAGTTTACGTACGTAAGCGTCTAATAAAAACAGATGGTATTTCTCGATTCGATAATGCATTCGGTGCTCCTTCCCGTGCCACGTAACTGTAATGAAAATGAAAATTGCTGGTGGAAAAAAAAATGTGAGAAGGCGTCTGTGATATGGCGTCAGTATGCTCAACATCAAATGTGTTACATTGTTTAACTTTTCACATGCGAACCGCATAAAACCGCCACTTCGACTCAGCAAAAATGTGCAGCATTCATGGCACACCATACGACTTGAATTTATATAAACCGATTAAAAGTGATTTGCAGTTTTTATCAAATATTTCAAAAAAGCAATTTGTTCTTTCATTCGCGAACGAATTTGTTTTATCCAGATTTTCGACTACTGCTTAATAACTAGCTTTTTATGGAGCGTTCCGGTATCTGTATTTAATGAGAGCGAACGAAAAATATTCAACATAACAAAAATAACGAAATACTCGTCATATTTAGAGTCTGTCGAGCAATTTACTACCTAAACTGGTAAGATAAGAATGATGATAAATGTAGCTGCTCTCTTTTTTCCTCGTTGTTTGCTGTGTTCCGAATGCTTAAAATCATATTCATTCGATTTAACGGTCACAGGTAACAATTTTTTTTTTACAAAAAATGCAACAACTCTTCGTTGGCGACGTTGAAAAATGCTTAACATGGGACTAAATGCAACTACCCATTCATGGCTGTAGCTTGTGAATTAAATATTCAGACACCGGAACAGCTTGTTGTACGTTTCAACCCCAAAAACTCCGACCGTATTACCGAATTTTCATTTATTCTCCCTCAAAAACTGAACGATTCCCTTTTGCATTGAACATTTACGACTTTTAAATTTGCTACTACTTCATAATTATTCAATATTTTTGGGATCGAAATATTTTGCATGTGTCGAGCGCTTGTCTAGCATTATATTTGATCGTGCATCGGGAACATTACATTTTCTAATTACTTCGGAATATTCGCTATAAATTTCCATTTAATTCAATTTCTCGCGCAATTTTATGGCACAATGTCCATTTTCCATTTTCAGCCATATTTTATTTTCGATAACTTGTTTTCGCTTTACTCAAACAAAGTACTTTTTGCCAATTGTGTCGTAACAGTAATTTCTTTATTAAGTAAAAATGGGGACAGTTGTTTTTGGAAAATATGAAAAATCGACACACTCAGCTCAGACTAAATCGTTCTATCTCTGTTGTCATTCTGCGCCAGTTGATAATTTTCAAGACATTTAAATGTGCTAACTGTGCCGATTATTACAAGTTGGTTTTTTTTTCTTCATTTGCGAGTCGAGAGGCACGCAGGCACGTGCTGGTTCACAGGCACTTGAGCCAGCAATTAAACAAAAATGACAGACATTTTATCACATCACATTTCGAGACACATAATTATTTGATGAAACGACACACTTTTCAAATATTGCCGCACACAATTTAAAGCAGTCACATGCATTTGAAACGCTGTCAGAGCATTTGTTAGACATTCCGAGTGACACCAGCAAATTGCAAATCCTATTAAATGAAACGCGCCTTGTTTTTTCCCCGTCCGTATTAATGTTGCTATTTGATGCACACAAATTAAATTAAATTAAATTAAAATTACATGTAAATCTGGAATGGGTTTATGTCTGAGGTGTGCGGCTGATAATAATGCTTGAAAGAGTGATAATGCTTTTCACCGAGATATTTTGTCATTTGGTGTTTTTCAGCATCTCTCATGCTATGAATGACTGAATGGTAATGGTAAATGCAATGCGAAACGTTGAGCAGAGAAAAAAAAATAATGCTTTAAAAAATGTTTAAATGTTCACATTTTGAAGTCTAGCATGAAAATTGGATTCACTCAGCATGGATAAATGCATGAATCGAGTAAATGCAATGTCATTGGCCCATTTACTTCAATCTCCAGATGCATTTGATGTGACCATTTCACTGAGTCATTTCATTTCATTCGCTGCACGTAACCAATCCAACTGTGTGCTTTTAAAAGTGCATTTGCGATGGCATCAAATCGAACATTGAAATTAATTTTCACCAAAGCATTACTCAAATTCCAATGATTGCACAAATTATGTTTCTATTATTGATTTCAAAGAGCGAAACATGAATTTTACATTAGCTTCAATTTTTTTGTTTCGTCAATCAACAACATGTTGTAAATATACTTGTGCTATACTTTCAGCCATTGGATAGAGATCAACCGAATGGACGACCGCAATGGCGTTTTACAGTGTTTGCACAGGATGAAGGTGGCGAAGGTTTGGTCGGATATGCTGATGTTCAAGTCAATCTAAAAGATATAAACGACAATGCACCGATATTCCCGCAAGGTGTTTATTTTGGCAATGTCACCGAAAATGGTAAGCATAAAATGATTATACCTATAAACCTTATTGCTATATAGCTTTTTAAATGCATACTTACACATATAAACTATAGGCCCATTCCAAGTGTTTGACTTAAAAATTCTGTTTTTTTTTGCTCGAAAAAAAAGGCACGGCAGGTATGGTTGTAATGACAATGACAGCCGTTGATTATGATGATCCAAATGAAGGTTCAAATGCAAAATTAATCTATTCGATTGAGAAAAATGTGATAGAAGAAGAAACTGGTTCACCGATATTCGAAATTGAACCGGATACTGGTGTCATTAAAACGGCGGTCTGTTGTTTGGATCGTGAACGCACGCCCGACTATTCAATACAAGTAGTTGCAATGGATGGCGGAGGACTGAAAGGGACTGGGACAGCGTCAATACGAGTTAAAGATATAAACGATATGCCGCCACAGTTTACCAAAGATGAATGGTTTACAGAGGTCGATGAAACGGACGGTACAAATTTACCGGAAATGCCCATTCTCACGGTCACTGTGCACGATGAAGATGAAACCAACAAATTCCAGTACAAAGTGATTGACAATAGCGGTTATGGTGCTGACAAATTCACAATGGTTCGCAACAATGATGGAACTGGCAGTTTGAAAATTGTTCAACCACTCGATTATGAAGATCAACTGCAAAGCAATGGATTCCGATTCCGCATTCAAGTGAACGACAAAGGCGAAGATAATGACAATGATAAATACCATGTTGCATATTCATGGGTTGTCGTTAAATTGCGCGATATCAATGATAATAAACCGATTTATGACAGAGCCAATATTGAAGTGCAAGTGTATGAAAATACGGAAGTTGGAAAAACACTGGAGAAATTCGTTGCAAATGATCCAGATCAAGGTGGTAAAAGTAAAGTATCGTATGCCATTGACCGAACATCAGATCGGCAGAGACAATTTTCAATTAATCAAGAAGGAGTTGTGAAGATTCAACGATCACTGGATCGCGAAGTAACGCCACGACATCAAGTGAAAATCTTAGCTATTGATGATGGAATTCCACCAAAAACGGCCACTGCCACACTTACTGTGATTGTTCAAGATATTAACGATAATGCGCCGAAATTCCTGAAGGACTATCGACCGGTGCTACCCGAACACGTTCCACCACGAAAAGTTGTAGAAATTTTAGCCACCGATGATGATGACCGGTCGAAGAGCAATGGGCCACCATTCCAATTCCGATTGGACCCTGGCGCGGATGATATCATTCGAGCTTCATTCAAAGTTGAACAAGATCAAAGTAAGTTTTTTTTTTCAAAACTGTTTACCTTCATACATTTTCGTTAAGTTTCTATTCCCTCTTCTTTTTTTGTAATGGACGTATTTTATTGAATATTAAATGAATGCTGCACTTTTTGCTTTCACAGAGGGTGCAAACGGCGATGGTATGGCAATTGTATCTTCACTTCGTTCATTCGATAGAGAGCAGCAAAAAGAGTACTTGATTCCGATTGTTATAAAAGATCACGGAACACCGGCAATGACCGGTACAAGTACGCTGACTGTGATTATAGGTGACGTAAATGACAACAAAATGCAGCCCGGCTCCAAAGAGATCTTTGTATACAATTATCAAGGGCAAGCACCAGACACACAAATTGGACGAGTTTATGTGTATGATTTGGACGATTGGGATTTACCAGATAAGAAATTCTATTGGGAAACACAAGAGCATATGCGATTCAAGTTGGACGAAGACACTGGTATGATAACAATGAAACAAGGTACACGCGAAGGAACGTACAATTTGAAATTCAAAGTCTATGATCGAAAACATACGCAAACCGATGTAGCGGCGAATGTAACGGTTACAGTACGTGAAATACCAAATGAAGCTGTTGTTAATTCAGGTTCAATTCGAATTGCGGGAATTTCGGACGAGGATTTCATTCGTGTATGGAATTATCGAGCACAGAGTTTATCACGCAGTAAATTAGATCGTTTTAAGGATAAATTGGCTGATTTATTGAACACAGAGCGTGAAAATGTTGATGTGTTTAGCGTTCAATTGCGTCGAAAGCATCCACCACTTACTGATGTACGATTTTCCGCCCATGGTTCACCTTATTACAAACCAGTACGATTAAATGGTATCGTTTTGATGCATCGTGAGGAGATTGAAAAAGATGTCGGCATCAATATCACAATGGTTGGCATCGATGAATGTTTGTATGAAAATCAAATGTGCGAAGGCTCATGCACAAATACGCTCGACATTAGCTCACTGCCATACATGGTGAATGCAAATAAAACGGCTTTGGTTGGTGTGCGTGTTGATGTTCTTGCTGAGTGTACGTGCGGTGCGAGAAACTTCACAAAAGCCGAATCGTGTCGATTTAATCTGTGTTACAATGGTGGTCGATGTGTTGAAACCAGATATGGCCCAACATGTTCATGTCCGGCTGGCTACACTGGCCCACGTTGTCAGCAAACGACCCGTAGCTTCCGTGGAACTGGTTGGGCATGGTATCCACCACTAGAAATGTGCGACCATTCACATTTAAGCTTTGAATTTATAACACGAAAATCAGAAGGACTCTTGGTTTATAACGGCCCAATCGTTCCGCCCGAACGCGATGAGGTTCTTATATCAGACTTCATTTCAGTTGAAATGGAACGCGGTTTTCCAAGACTCTTAATCGACTTTGGATCCGGCACACTTGAACTCAAGGTAAAAACGAAAAAGACTCTGGATGACGGTGAATGGCATCGGCTTGACATTTTCTGGGATACAGAAACGGTTCGAATGGTGGTTGATTACTGTAAATCAGCCGAAGTATCTGAAATGGAAGATGGTTCACCGCCCGAATTTGATGATTCATCGTGTCAAGCACGTGGAACAATTCCGCCATTCAATGAATATCTTAATGTGAATGCTCCATTGCAAATCGGTGGTTTGTATCGTGAACAATTCGATCCACAATTGTACCTGTGGCATTACACACCAACTGGAAAAGGATTCGATGGTTGCATTCGAAATTTAATGCACAACAGTAAATTATACGATTTAGCGCATCCGGGCTTATCGAGAAACAGTGTGGCTGGTTGTCCGCAAACCGAAGATGTATGCAGTCAAAGTGAACAGACGTCAAGATGTTGGGAGCATGGAAATTGTGTTGGTAGCTTCAGCGAAGCACGATGTCAATGTCGACCTGGATGGACGGGCCCATCGTGCAATATTCCCACAATTCCGACCACATTCAAGCAACAAAGCTATGTAAAATATGCATTGAGCTTTGAACCAGATCGATTCAATACACAAATTCAGTTGAGATTCCGGACACGTGAACAACATGGTGAACTATTCCGTGTCAGCGACCAACATAATCGGGAATATGGAATTTTGGAAATTAAAGATGCTCGTCTGCATTTCCGTTACAATTTGAACTCATTGCGAACGGAAGAAAAAGATTTGTGGCTCAATTCAGTTTTGGTGGACGATGGTCAGTGGCATGTGGTGCGTGTTAATCGTTATGGATCCGCCGCAATGCTTGAGCTTGATGGAGGCGAGGGCCGACGATACAATGAAACATTCGAATTTGATGGACATCAATGGCTGTTCGTTGACAAACAAGAAGGTGTTTATGCGGGCGGAAAGGCTGAATATACTGGCGTTCGTACATTTGAAGTTTATGCTGATTATCAAAAGAGTTGTTTAGATGATATTAGGTAATTACATTCATCATGGATTTGTTTGTTAAAATAAATGCATACACCGAACAATGAACCAACATATTAATTTTTTATCCTAAATGTTTACAGATTGGAAGGTAAGCATTTGCCATTACCACCGGCAATGAACGGCACACAATGGGGTCAAGCGACTATGGCTCGAAACCTCGAACGTAATTGCCCATCAAATAAACCATGCTCGAATGTCATTTGCCCTGATCCATTTGAATGTATCGATTTATGGAACGAATATGAATGCACGTAAGTGAACAATTTTTCATTAAATATGCTGCTCACAAACAACAACAATACCATATTTTTATTCAAAAAATCTAAACACAGAAATAAAACATTTTAATAATGAAATATGCGCGCAAATAAGCAGTCTCATCAAGCAAAAATGTTTGCTCGACAATAAAATACACAACAATTAAAATTGTAATCGCGTTTGTTTGTTCTTTTTTTTTCTCTATTTTTCAATTGTCGATATGTCATTGGGAATAAATCAACTAATTACCCATAAACTAACATAAAATTTACATTAACACACAAACACTAAACACATATAGTATATTGAACCAACAATTGATGAATGGACTTTAATTTTTGTGAGTGGCTTCAGTATGTACAATGTTGAGCTCGATAAATGCAATGATAGCATTGCTAATATTGATCGATTTTCAGTGAAAATTCCGCATTCATTTGAATCCATCAATCGTTATTTGATACCTTGGCCATAAATTGGAATGAATAAATTTTTAAAATTGTTTCAATGCCATAAATTTCCATTGTTTCTAAACAAATATTCTCTAATATTTTTCACAAGCCAATAATAGGCACTCAGATAACAATCCTTCAAAGTACTCGAATGGAAATTAAATAAACTATCAAAGTGTATCATGATTTGGTCAGAGATACTTCAGTCCATTTGAAATGTTGGTTAACAAATTGTTGGGTTGAACAAGCTGTAATTTCAATATTCGTGCATCAGTTCAAATAGAGTTTTTTTTTTGTTAAAACTTTAGTTTCACTTTTGTTACGCTAACACGAAGTACTTTTTTTTTTAAAATTAATGTGTGATTTTGCATGATCATTTTTTCATTGTCAGTTTGATTCATTTTTTTGTTTGGTTTGGTTTTTTTTTCTTCATTGGTATAACCTGCGCTGCCACTGTTTTTATTTGTTCATTTTGTGCTTTGATTTGCTTTTGCATTTGTTTACGATTCGTTTGTTATCCTGTTTTTGGAGGGCTTTTAAATTCATTAAAATACTTGATTCCACATTGGTGTGGTGTGGCTTTCATAATTTATTTTTGTGTGTTCATTTGTGTGAGGCTTTGACAGTGAGTGATTTTCATGTTTTTAACACAGCTTTATTTTCAATTAAAACAACTACATTACGAAAAAGGGAAGCGGAAAAACGGAACAAAAAGCAAACAATCCAAATCGCATTCTAGTTTGTGCGGTTGATTCGGTTTTTTTCATGAGTGCGTGCGAGTGAATGTGTCTTTTATATTTATTTTTTTCCTTCTTTTTAAACATGATACAAAATACGAGCTTTTTTTTTAAAAACCATTCTGTTCATTCAAAAAAAAAATCATTTCAATTGTTATTTTTGTTGAAATTGTTATATGTATCGAAACAGTTCAGATACAGTGACAGTAAAATATACCCGAACCCATTCACATACACACAAACATACACAAACAATGTTAAACACTAGGTTAAATATCGGTTGTTGGCAACTTTTTTTTCTGCCCATTAAAAAATTGCACATCATGGCATTTTACTCAATTCCGATGTGAAATTGAGAAACAATGAATTTTAACAGAAAAAAAAGAGTTAACCACTGCAGAAGAGAAAAAAAAAGTGCCCACTTCCCTTGTTAGCGTGTAATTTAGCGTAAGAGGGAGAATTCGCATCGCTAGATTGACAATCGTATGCAAAAATAAACACAAAAAAGAAATAAAATATTATTTTTTCGTTGAGATAAATGATACACATAAACACATACACATACACAACACACACATCCCCATTCATGCTCAGATAGTGAAAAAAAACGCGTTTCTTTGTTCCGGTGCTTTCTTTGGAAGCAATGGACAGAAGACAAATACAAAATTGAACAATCGAATTCCAATTTGCATATGAATTTGGCTTAATTGAATGGAAATAGTCATTTTAAATCGACTATATTTAACCCAATATATTCAGAAAGAGATTTATTTTACAGTCGATTTTCTTCTTCATCTTTTTTTTTATTGAATTGAATACAGGACTTTAATAAAATTAAGTGCATCGAGTTTTTGTAACCAGTAAAATTTATGGTTTTAACCCATTGATTAATAAAAATTAAATATATATTTACGTACTTTTCTCCCCCAACAATTGCTGCCTTCAACGCAAACCACTGTTTATTATGCTTGAATTTCCACCATTTGAATACGACTCCAATGACACACACAAAAAAAAAAACAAATTGCTGAATATTCAGTTGTGGCGAGGGTCGCATTATGTCAACCGATCAAAAAGGATGCATGGATCGAAATGAGTGTTTGGATTTGCCATGTTTGAACGGAGCATCGTGTATCAATTTGGAACCGAAATTCCGTTATCGTTGTGTTTGCTTAGATGGTTTCTGGGGTGAAAACTGCGAATTGGTTCAAGAAGGTCAAACACTGAAACTGAGCATGGGCGCTCTGGCAGCTATCCTTGTCTGTCTTCTGGTCATATTAAGTGAGCACACTCAACCAAACTCTCCTATTCACTTTTTGTTTCATGTCTCTCTCTATCTCGAATCTATCTAAATGTTCAAATGACTCAAACTGTATTATACACTTAAAATCCACATAACATGCAACTCGAACAGCGTCTAATACTGGAATGGCTGTGAAGTAGAATCTGTTAATTGCATTTATTATCTAAAACATCGTACATCATATTTCAGTTGCAACCACTTCATCATTACGGACATTCGCATTTTTTTAAGTTTTTGATTTTTTTTTTTCTTTTAGTTTGTGCATGAAATCTTGCATATAGTGTTCAGTGTCCACTATTCTTTCTCAACGTCATTAAATGATGCATGTTTTTAAATGAATATCTCGATAATGAGCGTCGTCATCGAAGAGTTCTGGCAATCAATTAAATTTGCTCTTGGGGCGGGGAATGATTGCAATCGATTTATTGAAGTGAAATGAAATACGAAATGTTTGTCATGCACATGAAATTAACAGCATGGATATTCTGTTCACGTTTTCTTGTACTGTTTTTCATCTAACCGATATCCGTTTGCATCGAACTCACTCGATTGATTGCATTACTAAATTGAAAATGTTCGCCGGAACGTTATTCGTGAGTCTAAAATAAATATCCACATGCTTCGTAACGCTTTAGTAACGATATTGATCCAACCGAATGATAAAATAGCATGATGATTTTCTAACGCTTCCATAAATTACTTCAACGATATGTTCGCAAACAAATGATTTCCACAGTGAAACCAAATGCCAATTTATTGTACTTTATTGTGTTTTCTCTTCCTTTTGCCCGGATGAAATGATTCATTAACTTAGGTTTAAGTGGCATGGACATCACTATCAATTGGATTCGAGCCGCAATCAATCTGGATTTGTACAAAAACCTCTTCATTTGGCAATGCAATTTTTCGCTCTAACTATTACCATTAGCCATGGATTATTCGTGAATACAATCAACTAAACGATTCAAATCAATTCCTGTTTGATTTCACGTTAAATTTACAGAATGTGATATCCTGGATCATATAAATAAATTCATTGTTAAGAATAATTTAAGAAAAATTCCGTTTTTAATTGGTATTAAATGAAACGGCAGCATTTCGATTCGAAATTTTACCAAAGCACAAAATCAATGAACATGTTGAAGCATCTCACTACGACGCGATGACAACATCAAATATTAATACGCTCTTCCACATGCAAATGAAGCATCATGAAGCTTAGCGCTCTCAATCTTTATATCGAACACTATGATCTTTATAATTAAGTCGATAAACCAAACTACTTTTTGAAGTAATGACGGCAGCAGCCTGTTTTTGAAATAACTTGATATGAACAGTTCACGCAATGCAATTCAAATGAGAGTTCGATTCATTTTGAACATTTACCATAACAAAAATATTCAAGAATAGTGAACTTTTCATAAGAATTTGACGGAAGCAAAACGGACGTCTTATGTTCGTGAACAGTTCAACATTCTTGTGAACTGTTCATCTCAATTGCTTTGAAAAACGGGCCCCAGATCGTATGAATTAATTCAATCATTTTCAACAAATACCCTGAAAACTAAAGAATATCAAAAATGTTGAATGTTTTTCACGTGAATACTGATTTTCGTAAAGCAAAGTTTCGAAAAAGCATGTGTGTAGTTGAGAATATTCATTTTTTTTTGTTTTGAAAAAAAAAATATTATTTAATGTAAGTTTTGAGTGATTTATAATTCTATCATTAACCTTCCGAAACTCGTGTTCTCTTATCATTTGAAAAGTTTCCCACTGCAAAGATCGTAGAAATATGCTAGAAGTTTTCATTCGTAGAGAAAATACATTAAAATTCAAGCGACATTCATAGAATTTAGATCTTAATGTGTTGTAAGGCAAATTCATGGTTGTGAAATGCTTGTCTGATCACTTCTTTTGTAGTTTTTGTGTAGTTGCATTTGTATATCCCTTTAAAGTTGTTTTCCACATTTATGTTGCGAAAAAATAAAATTGGTTGTGAATATCAAATGTTGAAGTTGACTAGCACTTGTAGTTTGTTAGTATTCTAATTGCACTGCACATGTACCAAAAATCCAACAGCACCAAAAATCCAACCAAAAATTATAGAGTTTATATATACGAAATTGGCGAAGCCATAAATCTTCATGAAGATTGTTGACATTACGCAATCGCATATCCGGATGAATTTCATTCAGCGCTGCAACGTTAAGAGAGAAAAACTCCCAACGAACTGCTTATGGAAGAGAGTTATTTCATTATTTTTATTTCTGTATTGTTTTACTTTTTGTTTTCATGGTTTTGGCAGCGAAATTTTTTTTCGTTTTTGTTCTTTTATTTTTTGTTATTTTTTTTTCATTTGTGCATTCATTTCAACATAATTTTTCATTGAACAAAAAAAAAACACATCGACCAATTTAGTTGCCCAGCTGGTTTTAAAATGTCTGGTACGCAATGCATTAACGAAAACGAATGTTTGTGGCGGCCATGCCAAAACGGTGGTATCTGCACGGACTTGAATCCACCGAGGAAATATGAATGCGATTGTCCCTTCGGTTACACTGGAATGAATTGCGAATTGGAACTATTGGCATCTGGTGTTCTCACACCATCACGAGATTTCATTATTGCAATTATTATTTGTGCTAGTACACTCATATGTAAGTAGTTAGTTACGTTCAATTTAATAAACGTGTCGATAATAATAACTAGGTAACCTTAAGGGGAGAGCCCGGACAAAAGGGGTTTTGCCAATTAAATTCAAAAAAAAAAAAAAAAAATAAGAATAAAAATAGCCACCATTTTTGTCATTTCAAATTGTTTATTTTTAATTGAATGATTCTCAATTCAGAAGTAGTTAAACTTTTCCAAATTATAAAAATACATTTGTATAAAAAGTTTCTGGCTGTGTAAATGTCATGTCAACAATTAAATAATGCAACATAGTAGTTCAATTTTTTTATTCCTGCACGAAATATCGATCCGCACGTACACACAATACCTACAACAACAATATACACGAGAGTCACTTGATCAATACAAACCTCTGGTTCAATGAAAGCAACGGAAACATAATTGTTATATAGTTAACAAATAATTGGAAAAGTTTTTAGTAAAACGAGAGAGAAAAAAAAATAACGTAAACTTCAAAATTCAGTCCGTAAATTGTTTGTTCTGCTTTCAATGGACATCGGTTTTCCTCATTTATCGAAGCGGAAGAAAATATACATTCTAACTTTATTTAATTGTTTTTTTTTTATCCACCCGCCCCCCAATAGTCCTTGTGCTCATATTTGTTGTGTATAGCCGACGACGTGAAGCACACATTAAGTATCCGGGCCCTGATGATGATGTCAGAGAAAATATTATCAATTATGACGATGAAGGTGGCGGCGAAGATGATATGACCGCATTTGATATCACACCACTGCAAATACCAATCGGTGGTCCCATGCCAGAACTAGCCAACTGCAAAATGCCTATTATGTGTAAGTGCATCTAATTTGATAATCTAATAATAGCCATAAAAATGCTCTAAGCAATTACTAACGGTGAACAAATATTGATTTATTGAAACTTGGCTTTTTTTTTCATCCACAGATCCGGTTATGACGTTAGGACCGAATCAAGAGCCAAACGTTGGAATGTTCATAGATGAGCACAAGAAACGAGCCGATGCTGATCCAAATGCACCACCATTTGATGATTTGCGAAATTATGCTTACGAAGGTGGTGGCAGTACTGCCGGTTCACTCAGCTCATTAGCATCAGGTAAATAACGTCGATAAGCCAATGTCGACTACATAACTGAACCACAAAAAAAAGAAATAGCAATATATTAAACTTGAGGTTTCTTTCATCTCTACTTAGGTACTGATGATGAGGATCAAGAATATGATTGTCTTGGCGCTTGGGGTCCTCGTTTCGATAAATTGTCAACAATGTATGGGCAAAGAACTGAAACAACAATACCTGAACTAGATGAACTATAAATTCCCAAAGATCAACTATACCGTATAAGTATTTATTAAACAGAGAGATAAATGATGAAATGCAAGCATTTGTGTTGCATATTATGTCATAACAAGGACTGAACCATCATCGAAACAACAACAAAAAAAACCAACAGACAAGCGAAATTGAACACTGCAAACTAAATAAAAGAGATACATTTTGTAAGGAAGTTAGGAACGAACATTAGCGACATCAATTCCAAACTAAAGAGAAGAAATAACCCATCAGTAGTAATTATGTTTGTAATATTATAATTTTTTGTTTTATTCGTTAACTAACTATAAAACTACGTCATTCAAGGCACTAAACAGACATTCACAATAACTTATTCGACAAACTATTCTTATTGTTTTGTTTCGTTTTGTTCTGTAATTGTAATAATTAATTAATAAGCCGTGAAAAAAAAACAAGCCAATCATATATGCGATGATCATAAGGCGTAGATAAATATGGTAGAAAATATTGAATACAAAATGCAAACAAACTCTATATTTTCACCAGTCACAGAAAATCAATTGAATGACACCGTCACATTATACAGTTCACATTTTATGACCCGTTCTCATATTGTCACATCACTATAATGACAATTCCGTTTCAATTCGATGCTCATTTTCTTTTTGATGAATATTTCATGTGTGTTTTTTTTTTAAACGCAGACAAAACCGGACACATTGGAACACTTTTATACATAAACTTCTAGTGCGTGAAATGTTTTGTTTCTTAACAATTTTCTTATACAAAAGTACAAAACGGCCGAACAATTTTCGATGATTTTGATCCGTTTTTTGTAAAATCTCATTTTTCGAAATCATTTTTAAATCAGCGTGTAAAATCGAATCTCACGTTAATTCCCGTAAATATTTCGAGCGTTTGTTAAGTGAGAATCTCCACTTTACTTCCTTAAATGTCAAGTAAATTTAAAATATAAGAGATACATTTTGAGAGCTGAAACCAAATTTCATTTCGTATAAAACAAGTATTTATAGACGTGTTCAACGTGTGAGTGATTAGAGAATACTTGACTCAAAATTAAGTGAAAATAAAAACAAAACTAAACAAAAAACGAAAAAATAGAAGAAAAAAATGTCATGTGTCACCAAAAAAGAATGCTTTCATCAAGTGTTTTATGTACGTATTTTAAGTATGTGGAACATTTTATGAACAAAAATAAATAATCAAATTGGTTTTTAGTAAAATAAAAAAAAAACATAGGGACAAGCAACGGTAGAAATGGGAGAATTTATTCCCTTTCGAGCAAAAATTGGTGGCATGTTTTTTTTTCAAATGAAAAGTATCATTCAATTAGAAAGCAAAAGAAGAAACATGATGAATGGGATTTCAATGACAAAAAAAACGCTTATTTAGACCCATTGCGCTCGAAATGCCAATTCAGAAGAAAAAACAAATGAAATTTAAAAGAAAAGAAAAGAAAAGTAAAAAAAAAGTAAACGGAAGTTTTCGCCTAAACGTTTAAATGTTATCTGGTAATTGTAAATAGTATATGATAATCAAGGTATAAATTTAATAGACATTCACATTTTGATCGAAGATTCATTTGGTCTACATCATCATATTTGTCAAGCATTTTGTCAAAATAGATTCATTTTTCGCCGTTATTGTTAACTTCACAACTAAACATAAATGTAATCTCATGCACACTTCGTCATTGCCATGTGCATCACGAATTTCATCATTTAAAATTCATCTGAGTCAATTTTCCGGAAACGTGACAAAAAAGAAGACACAAAACACAACAATTCATTACGAAAATTCCCAAGTGGTTTTCTTGTTTGTTTTTTTTTTCTACAACCGTTAATTGGTTGTTTTTATTCTGTATGTCCTAAATGAATACGTAGAAATAAACAGTTAGACAGGTTAATGCTAGGTGCCGTAAAAAAGACTATTAAAGTTAGGAAAACGAATATGTTGGAATGACTGTAAAGCAGAAAAGAGTGCGAGAGTGAAGCAATTGAACATGTTACTGTTGTTCAATTGAAGAAAATCCTCCAAATCAACATTTCGTTTGCACCGTTGCACTAGGTTTTTTTTTTATTTGGTTTTATAAAACAAAAAACAAAAATAGAATTTGATCTTCCATCATTCATAATCATTGTCTTTTGAAATATTTACATAACTTCAATTGCCCATATTTTTCAATTGATTTCGGTTAATTTATTTTCATCATAAATGCGAATGAATGAAATCGTAGCGACTGTCAATTGAAAACAATTCATTTCTATAATCCAAACCAAAATGAAAAACTATTGATTAAAAACAACAACAACCACAACAACAACAAATCTCGCTATTATAAATTAATCCTCAGAGTAAATAAATAAAACATATATGAAAATTATATATATTTAAATATTAAATTTTAAGGAATGTTATCTAGAATCACATAAATGAATGAAAAAACAACAACAAAAATATGTTATACAAAGAATACATATTGACGTGAGAATTATGTAAAAAAAAAACACACACACACACACCCACAATTACAATCACCGAAATGAACACAACTATGAGACTCATTAACAAAAATCATATTTCAAATTACAATGGATATGGCACAAAACAACGTAAAACTTTATACAAAACAAATATGATATCAAAAGAAGAATTTGTTTTCAAATCAGAAATGTCAATTGGCTGATTCTTTAGACAAGTAAACCAACGTGCAGAATAGATAAAATTAAAATCTGCAATTAGAAATTTTGCCACCTTGCAACCGTAGTTAAATTACCACACAACAACCCAAAATGGAATGTAGTTTGGAAAATATGGGAAACAGAACGTTAGTTTTTTCACTTCTCGACAAAATGCATTTATCACATTTTAAATAAAATCCCATGTAGCGAATCATCTATTTATAAAGAGACACACACACAAACAAACACACATAACATTCAGCCAATTTTCCTGTACACCGGATCACAACAGCTATGTTTCATATTCCAATGGGGGAGTTTTTGGAATTTGTGCACAAACAAAAGAAAACAAACAAACACATTTAATGCAAATCTAGTGTCTAATTCAGTGGAAAATTCAATAATCGTGTTCATTTTTTTGTTCCAATTGCACAATTTACATTGACCGATTGAAATCAATGAAAACCAAAATAGTTCACGGTAAATTAAAAGAAACAAATATCAAGAGAATGCTCAATTTAAATTTTAAGATCAGTTTCATTATTATTTGTTTTTAAGTGACAACGTGAAATGAAATATATTTTAAAGAAAATGGTCAGTTGTTCTTTCTCTTTCAAGAGATACCGATTATACCAAAGGTTTTTTTTTAAATTCATCATCATCTAATTTTAAAATTTAAATTGTAATTTTGTCATTTTTTTTTTAAATGAAGATTTTCTTTGGAATAGACTAGAAAACTATTGCAAAAAAATAAAAACATTGACTACATCGAAATCAGTGAAAATAAAATGACTGTTCATTCGAATTTTCGAAACAAATTCAAATTGGCTTTCATATTGCAAGAAAAAAAAGCCATAGGAATGAATGAGTTTCAATCAAAACAAAACAAACAAAAAAAATGAAATAATAAACAAATTAAATACAAGATAAAAATTAGTGTATTGAAAAATAAATTTTAGAAAGCGAAAGATGTGTGTAGTAAATTTTAAGTTTAAACAAGTGAGTAATAAGCTACAATTTTTTGTGAAAAAAAAAATCTTGTCAACCAAAAAAAAATGAGGCAAAATTGCAAATCACATTGTTACTTTGCATGCGCCAAAACAACTGCATCGTTTTATATCGGTAAAACTTAAGGTGGCTTAAATTTTAATTTGAGGGGGAAAAGGACATTTGTTCGACATCGAGCACAATGCCAACGAACAGCAGATAGTCAGTGGTGTCATCCTTTCATGAAAACTTACTCTTTAAAAAAAAAAACACGCAAAACCGACACATTTTCCCAAAGCACATTTTATGCGAGTGTAAAATTACTTTTGGATAGTTCTCATTCAAATCTACGCATTTCATTTTATCCAATTCATGTGTCATTTTATTTCGAATTTTTTCATTTATACGTTCCTCTTTTGTTGCACTTATGTTTAGTATGTGTTACCTGTGATTTTTGTACATTATAATTTTAAGAATGATTACATTTTTATTTGAATATATTGAATGAATAAGTGCAGATTTTGTATTACGTTTTGAGCATTGTAAAAAAAAAAAATATAACCAAATAAAGAACTATCCATTCAACTGACAAACAAAAATGAAAAGCCGACAGTTGTCATGAGTAACGCATACACGTAATTCATTGTTTCGTTCAAACTCCCTATGTGTTTATGCGCTAATATGCAAAGATAAATCACATACAATTGTAATTTTTATTATTAATTTAAATAATAACGATGTAAGAAAATAATTAAGGAAAAATACATTAAAAAACAACAAAAAAAAACTTAAGAACAAAAAATAAAGTAAACGTTAAAACTAATTTGTGTTTTTTTATTTCAACCATTTTGATCTCGTTGTTCGGTTCAATTGAATCGTGATACTCAAATGTTCAAGGTAAGCACATTTTTCGAACGAACAGAATTCTATTTAGGCAGCCATAGTTCAAATAACGCACATGAAACCATAATATGGTCACTAATCCGTTTGTGAGGTTTCAGTGACACACTTAACAAATTAATACCTAGCAAATCGGTGGCTTGTACATTTCACAATGTTGTTACTAGTAAATTCCGGTGGCTGTTTACCGTTCAGTCATATTACAAACGTGGAACTGTGTTGACATCATTTTAATGGGTGCAACTGTTCAAAATTAGAGAATTTGTGCAATTTTATTTTAAATAATTGTGAAGTTTCAAATTCCAATTAAATTGTTAAAATACTCAGAAATTCAAATATTGAATATTGACAGCTATATCAATGGTATAATACGTACCATTGGATATGGGAATACAAATATTGTATCTCCGCATTTATTTATTACTTGTTGAAATTTATTTCTTGGCAAAATGCTTACATTTATTGCGACAATTTTTCAACAGAATTTCATTCATAAACTTGGTTATAGCTTTCTATTCGTCATTTTAAGACTTATTTCAGATTTTTAAGAAGCATACGTTCAAAAATTGATTTTTATGATTTTGAAGTCTTTTAGAAGTTTTCGATATTGTTGAGTTTATTATATTCCAAGCTAAGAATCAATTAAATGACTTGGATTATTAGTGTTGCGCTTCCGTTCAACAACTTCATTGGCATTCCAAATTCCATCTTAATGGAAATCATTGAACAATGGATAAAATCTGGACAATTTTACGTCAAACAATCTAAATAACAAATCTTTTTAATTTCAATAACAATTTACACCGATTTAGATAATGAATAGTTTGTTCGTGTGTGCTTGTGATTGTTGTACCCAAAAATGAAGAGAAGAGTAGATATTTTTTATGAATCCAATAGAGAGAATTGATTTTTCTGAAAATAACCATTGGCCAATTTGCCAACATAAACCGCACTCTAATTAATTTAATCACAGTCGCCAACTCGTCGTGTGTCTAGCCAAGAAAATTGGAATTGTTCCGTTTCTTTAAATATACAAATATGGTTTCCTCGTGAACTGAAGTATCGGCTATAAGTGGATTTACTTGTTTTTCTTTTATTTGTCATACAACGTTTGTAATAACTAATCGAAACATTCACATACTTTAGGTGACGAAGTGAAAAAAAACTATATCAAACATACATCAGAGTGAAGTGTGAATTGTTCAAGAGATTTTACAAAGTGTGATTTTTGTTGGCAAAAGAAATGATACACTTGAAAGTGGATTCACTGCCCGATCCATCCAATCGGTTTGATTTGGGTGAGGAGATAGCAACAGGATCTTGGGCAAAAGTAAGTTAAAATGTTCCTAAAACGTGTTTACATGAATTTAATCAGTGTAAAAAAAACGAAATTGGTTTGTTCACCTAAACAAAAAAGGTCTACAAGGCCGTTGACAAAGAAGCAAATGGCAAAACGGTTGCTGTTAAAATTCAATCATATGAAAATGATAAAAGGCACATCATTGACGATGAATACCGCATCCTGCGTGATTTTTCCGAACATCCAAACTTTTTGGATTTTTACGGTGTCTATCGGAAACGTGTGTCCGGTGGTACGGATGAAATCTGGTTTATTTTGCAAGTGAGCTAATTTATTTAATGCTGTAAATCAAACTTCAAATGATTTACTGAACATTTTAATTGGTGCGATAATTTTCAGTATTGCGACGGTGGTTCTGCTATCGATTTTGTAAAGCGTTTGCAATCCGTAAATCGGCGATTATCGGAGGAGCATATTGCTTATATTTTGAAAGAAGCAGCCAAAGGCTTGGTTGAATTACACAAGCATCATTTTGTCCATCGTGATGTACGTGGCAATAATATTCTATTGACCAGTGACGGTGAAGTGAAGTTGTGCGATTTTGGATTGACGAAAAGTACTGGCAATACATTTGGAAAACGAAGCACTTGCATTGGATCTCCATGTTGGATGGCTCCGGAAATGTTTGTCACTTCGTCTAAAAAAAATGAAGAATTATATGGAAGTCGCATTGATGTTTGGGCATTAGGAATCACGGCAATTGAACTTGGTGATGGTGCCGCACCATTTTTGGACATGCATCCAACACGAGCTATGTTTCAAATCATACGAAATCCACCGCCAACACTTTATCGCCCAGCAAATTGGTCACAAAACTATAACGATTTTATCGCTGAGTCAGTATTAAAACAGTGTAATTCCTCCGGGTCGGCGATATAATGTCAATTAATTCATTTATTTTAGATGTTTGGAAAAGAATCCGGACAACAGGCCGTTTATGGTAGAATTGTTGGAACATCCATTTTTTACAGAGCTCTGTGGACCAACTGGAAGTGATCACCATGTAAGTGTAAATTGAATTTCTTTTAACAAACAATTCAAATTCATTTTTCTTCGATTTAGCTTTCATGTGAGATAAAGCATTTGTTGTCCCAAATTGATGTAGTGGATAAAATTCCAAAAGAAGAAATTTCCATTTTGGACGGATGCATTAAACGATACCATGGAGCTCCGGAGCAAATGGTGGTCGAAGATTTATGCGCTTTGGACAAATTGTCGGAAGAAAAAATATCCGATTTATTAAAACAAAGACTAGAAAGGGGCGATTCCTATACATTTGTTGGTGATGTTTTGGTGTCACTGAATTCGAATGAATTGCCCAATGAATTTCCACGTTCAGTGAGTACAACATTTCTCTTTTTTTTAGTGTTTAGCATTGATATAGAAAAATTGCCTCGCTAGGTGCATAAAAAGTACAATTGTAAGTCACGTTCGGATAATGCTCCGCATATATTCACCGTTGCCGACAGCGCATTTCAAGACATGCTTCACCATGAAGAACCTCAACACATTTTATTCGCCGGTGAAAGTTATTCCGGTAAAACAACACAAATGCGCAATGCAGTGAAACATTTGTGTTATTTGGGCGAGGGCAACAGTAACTGTAGTGAACGTGTTTTGAAATCATTGAAAGTGATTCATGCTCTTGTCAATGCTGGAACACCAGTTAATCCAGACTCAACCCGATGTGCATTGCAATCACAACTCACTTTTGGGACATCTGGTAAATTAAGTGGAGCAATTTACAGTGTATTCTTATTGGAAAAGCTGCGCGTATCTTCAACTGATATGTAAGCTCATGTTGAGTAGATGGAGGTGCCCAAATGAATTTCACTTTATTTGCTCACATGTTTTGCTCTTTCTTTTCGGTCAATTTACCAATTTAAGGGATCAATCGAATTTTCACATCTTCTATTATTTCTATGATGCAATGATTAAGCTAAATGAATTGGATTCGCTGAAGTTGGAAACTGGCCGAAACTATCGATACTTACGCGTCGAATCGGAGAAATTGGATTGTAAGTTGCCATACTGTCGCAATGATGAGGACGGAAATCTCACAAAGTTCCAAGAATTTGAAGAGAATCTCAAATTATTGGATTTTGAACCCGAACAAATTCAATCGATTCGAAAAATTTTGGCGGCTGTCTTGATCTTGGGCAATGTTCGATTTGCCGACGATGGAAAATTTGCAACGATTGAAACGAATGATGAAGTTCAAAAGATCGCTCAGCTACTTGAATTGGATGAAAAGAAATTTGAATGGTCTTTGGTTAATTATTGCCTGGTGCAATCTGGTGTTGCTGAAAAACGAAAACATACAAATGACGAAGCGCGTGATGCACGTGATGTGCTTGCCGGCACGATCTATAGCCGTTTGGTTGATTGGATTGTTAATATTATCAATCAAAAGTTTGCATTCGGGAGAGCCATTTTGTGAGTTACTTGAAATGAAATGTAGCACGAAATTACTTCAATTGGATTTTTCTGTTTTATTGCTATTTGTTTTTTTCTACGACATTTTAGCGGAGACTCGAATATGATTTCGCTGAACGATATGTTCGGTTTTGAATGTTTGCCACGAAATCGCATTGAACAGTTGATGATCAATTCTTTGAACGAGCAATTACAATACCACTATAACCAGCGAATGTTTGCTTGGGAAATGATTGAATTAGAAGAGGAACAAATACCGCACTCTGCCTACAAATATCATAATAATAAACCTGCTGTAGATCATTTGATGACTAAACCGTATGGATTGTTCTTCTTTCTGGACGATGCGACGCGTGATCGTTCAAATTACGAATTCATTACTGGTTTGTTCTATTTGATCGATTTTATTTATTTTATGCTTATTTTTCTCACGCTTCCATCACTTTATTTTGGAATAGATTCGATTAGTAAGAAGAAAAATGCTTATGTACAACGAGCTACTGGACATGAGTTTAGCGTGGCGCATTACACCGGAAAAGTCACATATGACGTCCGTGAAATGGCTGACAAAAATCGAGATTTTCTCCCACCCGAAATGGTAAATTAATCAAAGACTGAAAACAAAAGTGAAACATAGCAAAAGAAGATTTCACTTTGATTTAGCGATATATTTTGGTTATAATTTATCTACAGGTGGAAACAATGAGAACTTCCAAGAACGAAATTGTTAAGATTTTATTCTTAAACCCGCTATCGAAAACGGGTAATTTAACGGTGGCCTACAACCATCAAATGCCATCGAAAAAAAATGCAACTCAAAAATCGAAATGGGGTGCTGCCTTAGTGGCCGAAAAGCAACGGGCTAAAGTATCTTTCCAAATATTTCCACATTAATTTGAAGAAAAATGAATGTTTTTTGTTTTTTTTTTATAGAAATTGAATACACTTTCGCATGGTCAATACTCTCAAGTGCACAAGATGCGCACATTGTCAGGTGTCTTCCGGATGACATCATTGGAAATATTGAAAGGTTTATCGATTGGTGGAAACAGTGGAAATACCCATTTTGTTCGATGCATTCGCCCTTCATTGGAATATAAAGCAAAGGCGTTCCATGTAAAGTTTAAAATGGAGTTTTTTTCACATGCTAAAACGATTAAATTGAATCGCTTTAAACGATTAAATGTTTCAGAATGATATGGTGTATCAGCAAATACGTGCATTAGCGATTCATGATACAGCCGTTGCGCGTCAGAAAGGCTATCCGCAACGTGTGTGTTTCCAAGAATTCTTGAGAAGGTTAAATTCTTATCACTGATAAGTTATCAAATCATAGACAACATTCACTTACTCATAAACTTAAAATTGTCCATTTATTTAGATATAAATTTTTGGCATTTGATTTTGACGAGAATGTTGAGTTGACAAAAGACAACTCCCGGCTGCTTTTAATTCGATTGAAAATGGAAGGCTGGGCCATTGGAAAAACTAAAGTTTTCTTGAAATATTATAACGTCGAATATTTGTCACGGTAATTCCAGCACATTTTCACATATAATCAGAATAATTATTCAAATGAACGATTAAATAAAACTCGATTCAACAACAGGCTGTACGAAACTCAAGTGAAGAAAATCGTCAAAGTGCAATCAATGATGCGGACATTTTTAGCAAAACGAAGTCTGGCGTCCAAATTGAAATCTTTTCACAAAGAAACAAGTAATTGTTTGAAAAGGAGCTTCGATTTTCCGATTTTTCAGAAATTATTTTTTCTATTTTACAGCTCAAAAAGGGGACAAATTTGGTCATCAACTGAGCGAAGCTGAAGCCGCACTTGCGATTCAAAAAGGTATTTAAATTCAACAAATATAATAATATTATTGAGTGCAAATGAATTACATTAGAAAATCTTAATCCCATTTCATGACTTTAATTAAATTATTTCTATGCTGTGTCATTTAATCCCAAATCAATATAATCCATGGTTTTAAGCTTATCGTGGATATAAGGTGCGACAAAAGTATGGGCCGTTATTGAATGCAAAAACCGGTAAAATCGATTTGGAAACATCGAAATTCATTCGACCATTTGCTAAGCGCTGGAAAGTCAAATCGCTATTTCAAATACTTTTGCTCTATCGTTCAGCTCGTTATCAAGATTTAGTGAATCTTACTCAGCAGGTTTGCATCAGTTTGAATATGTTCATGTTCGGATTTTGGTTTTGATAGCCTAACATTTTTTTCTTTGAATTCAAGATTCATCTGTATAACCAAGGAGCAGTTGGAAAATTTAGACAATTTAATGAATGCATGGAACTGGACAAAATCGATCCAAGAGAGACAAATGCCGCTTTGCTAGGATCAATTCGTCAACCAGTTCGCAAATTACCATTCCGATTGAATGATATACCATTTTATGATACGAATTATATGTGTGATCCGATGACTGGCGCAGCATTGGAAACCGGTGATGATTCCGATCAAGAAGAATGGGATGCACCACTGCGACGCACGCCAAATATATCTACTCACATTATCGATTCGTCGCATTCATCCTCTGATTATAATGCAAACAAATATCAACGGTAATGATACATCACATGTCAAAGCCAACATGAAATTAAATTACAATTAATCCATTTACATGTTTCATTTAAATCCTAGAATCATTCCTGGTGATGAAGTATCGCGCCACTTCTCAGAACCAACGCGTCCGGTCGTTTATAAGCGTCGCCCATCATCGCCGAGTCCAAATGCACCAATTCTGCGCAATGAACCTTCTGAACGAGCTGCTATTAGTGAGGACTTGAGTGCGATAAGAGGCAAATTGAATCCAGTCAAAGAATTGCAACTATTGGGACGACAGAATTCCACAAATGATGAGGTAAAGTTGAAAGAAATTAATAAATCGAATTCTATTGATAGCAAAAGAGATTCGCTTAATGTTTTTTTTTTTGTAAACAGACCGAAGATGCGCCTCCATTTAATTTTCAAGGAATGTTGCGAAAAACCCAACACCATCGTGCATCGATGAAGCGAAACAAGTCGGATAATGAAGAGTGCACGTCACCGGCTAATGGCAATCTTGTTTACCATAATGATAATTCGTCAACACCAAAAGTTAACTTTGACTTCGATGAGAATGATAATTTACCACCACCAATTGCGCCGCGCCAAAAACCACAAGCGCCCGTACCATCTCAAAGAAAATTGTCATTCGGCGAAAACACATTTATTGGTGAAGATGATTCACTTCATAGCATTGGCACTTATGTTCAAGAAGAAATTCATCCAGGTGTAATGCTTGAAGGTTATGCAGTTGAATTGTAATAATTTTTTTTCGTTTATTTCTGTGTTTTTTTCAATCCATTTATGACATAAACTAATACCCATTGTCTATGTGTTGTTTAAATAAATGAACTTATTATGCTTAAACTGGACATTTTTTTTGCATTTTAATAAACCAGTAAACAGGAATGTTTATCAGGAGTGAAAAGCACTAAAGTCACTACTACATACAATTAAACAATTGACTCTAATTGATGAAAATTACACATAGAAACTGCGTTAATTTTATTCTAGCGACATAAATAGTACCTAAACTAACGTTTTCACATGGACGTATAACATTTGGCACAACGTTGAAATCAAATTATGGGCTAATAAAAGTGTGTACAAAAAAAAACTTCGATCGTGACATGATTTAATTCGGTGATTTAATTCTAAGCGCAGCACATTTTTAACTTGAGCAAATGTTGGTTTCGAATAGACTCTTGGTTTATTTGCAAGTGCTAACAGTTTCCTCACTGTGACATTCTTTGCACTCAACTTTGCAACACCATTGAAATTTACACGAGCATTTTTCCACTCGATGTTCTCTGATTAAGTTGTATCCTCTCCCGCAACACTGAAAGTATAGATTTAAATAAAATGATTGTGTATTTATTATTTGTAAATTGTTGAATTGTGATTTACCATTGATGAGCAACTTCCAATGCCAGTTGTATTTCGATTGCATCGACGGCCGGTCGTACCGTGGATGTCCGCCATTGGATCACGATCGCAAAATGTTGGAGAACGTTGGTAGTAGAACAAAGTATTTTCGAGTGATTTTTCTTCGAAATTTGTCGTTGAATGTTTGGTAAAAATCTTACGGGGCGAACGATTTGAGTTCCTATTACGATGCTTACCTAAGCGATTTGATGGTATCAGCGCTTCTCCGTTTCCCATGTTTGATTGATTGACCAGAACTGCATTTCGGAACATGCTCTTCAGCACTTTACCGACTATTCTGTACCGAAACATTTTATTAGTTGTATGTTAGTCATATTATGTTTCTTATTTATTGCAATTTTTGTGTTGTCTTGTTTAAAACTAAATGTTTGTTTAAAAAAATGTTACGAACCGAAATTCTGGCGCTGATTTCCAGCACGTTTTCAATTGACAGCTCCCCGACATGCCATGGCACTTGCAACGAATTTGCATGTTGTTTGCAACTGCCTAGTGGGATAAAAAAAACAACAGAAAATGAGTCTAATAAGAAACTGGATTGCGTGGTTCTAACATCGTTTGATTCCCCACCATTCGTCCAACATGATTGTTGTGCAAATTGATTTTCGATTGAACATCACCGGCTTTTTCTAGTGAGTCTAAAAATAACTCCGAAAATTCGATGCCAAAGTTCATGTTGTGTGAACAGCCGCCCCATTTCCAACGATTTGTTGCTTTAAGCCTAAAAGACAATTTATAGATTTTGAAATATTGAATCGGTTTTTTGTTTGTTATGCCAATGCAAACTCGTCCAATTTACCGTGGGATTTTGTTCGATTCGATGTTTGATGAGGTTTCAATAATGCGATTATCGATGGTTTGAAAGAAATGTTGTTTATCCAATTCCAAATATTTGCGTAGCGATTTCGAAAAACCTTTTCGATTTACATATGGGTCACATCCGCATGAAATTAAACGACCTTGGCTACACGCGCGTGCTATATTATGTGTTATACCGGCCGAAGAGATGGCATAAGCGAATGCACTTTCTTTGTATCCTGTTTTGTGTCGCATACAAAAAAAAAAAAAACAAAATGTAAAGCAAATGACGAAAGAAAAAATCGGAGGTTAAAATTCACGAATTTAACGGATTCACTGATTTTCAATAATTCTGAAGAATCAGTAGCACATTTCCACAGCCTTCGTGGGCTATGCAAATCAATACGAACCAGAAGTAGAGGAGACAAGAGAAAAATAATGGGAAATAAACAAGATGAGATGACAAAACAAAACGACAAACAAAAGATAAATTATTTCAATTGTTTATCGGTCCTGTTACGAACCATCCAAATGACACATCGGATCGCATTGTTTCTTACATGCATTGCCGTGTGCTTCAAATTCGTCCTGAAATCATTGTGATATGTGTGAAACGATCCAGAATGAAATGTCTGCGGCAAAACTCGTTGCATTGAAATAAAAAAAAAAATAAAAATAAAAACACCACAGCAACCACAAACGAGACGCACATTTACATTTGCATAATTGCAATGCACCGATCATACAAATGACATTTGTACGATTTCAACCAATACAAATGGAAATGAGTTGCAGCAAAATGTTAGCTACTGTTGAGGTTATTTGTTTGCTCAATCAGTGACAAAAAAATCAATATACCACAAAACTAAGTATATCTGTTTAGTGGCATTCATTTCCACTTAAAGTAGGTCTTAAATTAAATGTGCGATTTTCTTGCGTTCGTCTAGTTTGTTTTCAATGTGCTTCTGATCAGTGTATTGTATAGCATTTCCTAAAGAAAAACGTGTTTTTTTTGTTTCATTGATAATTTGGCTGTTTGTTTGTATTTTGCGTACAATTAACCAAGGTATTTGCTACAGTAAGGCTCTGGTGGCTTCTGTTCCGTTGTAGCAGAATGGCTATAGCCATATTCCATTGAATATTCCATGAAATACACTTGAGTGAATTTATTGCATGTGGTCAATAAACAAAATCAAGCCAAATTTATGCAAAAGTCCTGTCACAGTGAACGATACGATCCACTTACAATGATAGAGAGAGAGAGAGAGTCAGTGATAGAGTGAACGTTGCACAATACACTATATTCGGTTGTTTGATTATTTTACGTATCTTCACTTCACCATAAATATTATCCAAATCGAATGAAACTGCAAAAGTAACGTTGCAATTCTGTCGACATATTGACATTTTATCGTTCCGTTTCATGTATGTCTTTCGGACATGCGGGTTTTTTTTGTGTGTATCAAGTGGCCATTTTTTCAGTTTTTGTTTGTTTGTTTGTTTGTTTTGTTTTTAGCATATTTATTCAGCCTGGGCACACATATGTTTTGTCAGCCACCAGAAAATTTATGGAATTATCGGTGGGCAAATATCGAACTACCTTAATGGTTGCATCCACAGCAAATGGTTGCATCCAAAACATAGTATATCGAACTTGTTAAATGAAGTGCATTTTACCGACATTTAAACAGCTTACGATTTCTGGTTGAGCTGCTCTTAATCGGTATGTGAGCGCATTAAACAACTGAAATGGCAAACAAAATATCATCCTACTCTTGACTTAAAACGGACGACAATGTGATTTCGATCACAAAACGATTTAATGATATTGATTATATGCAATCCGCTATACACAAACAATTCATTTTGATTTAATTTCGTTGGTTTTCTCATTTCACAGATTTTCTTTCAGATGAATTGTCATTCACTTCCCCTCATTTCAAATTTTGCGGTATCATATGATTTTGCGGTTGCATTTATACATTGGCTTCACGCGTTAAATCGTTTCCACACTGATCATTGGTCACATCCACAGTGGTGGCAACGATGGAACATTTATGGCATTTCATTTCAGAACCATCATTCGACGCATCATCAAATTATTGACGGTAAAAAAACTTCACCACCATAAATATACTAATAAATCTTGTTAATTGTTTTGGTGTCCAAATGACTATTACCATTTTCAGATAATTATCTGGCACCGGATGCTTTCGTTTCACACATAATATTTGATTTAATAGATGTTTATTCGATTTGTGGCTTGAGTTTTCAAAACGTTCGCAATAAAATCCATCATTAAATGGAAATGTTTTCTGTGGAAAATATATGAATGTCAACAACAACAAAAACAACAGAATGAAACTCACATTTCATTCACAAAATCGGCCGCAGTTAGAGCAAACCAATTAATTAGTCGTTTTTAATGACATGTGCTTATTATAACTAGTTTAATGTTCGAAAAAGAGTTGATCAAGATTTTGAGTGGAGTTCCAAAATGAGAACGATAATCAGCAGCAATTGCATTGTTTAGAATCGCATTTGTTCATCCAAAGTAATCATGTTCATCATTTATAAATTATCATTTGTTTTGTTCAATATTACAATTTTTTTTTTTAAGTTACAGTGATTCAAAATATGTTTTCTTTGTTACAAATGAGCTTTATGAATGGAATGCACGAATAATTTACTTGAAATCAAATGAAATAAAAAGCGATTTGCTTTCGATATGGAAGTTACGTGGCCTTTTGTTCTCGCTCTGTCTGTTTTTGTGGCTTGTGTGCAATCGTTTTCGTTGATACAAATTGAAAATTATATGCATGAGTCGGTGTGTTCACAGTACATTGTAACAAAGTTGAACATCATCTCAACAATATTGTTTAAAGTGAGCTCGCGTGCACTTTGAGCGTGTGTTTTAAAATGTTCTTTTCTTTTTGTTTTCTTTGTTGCATCAATCACATGCAAGTGTGACTAATTTCATCCGATCGACTTTTCTTCGGTGTTTTCTTCAATGCAACAATCAAATTTAAATTAAGTGATTAAATTGTAAGTGATTTCGTTTTTTATTCACTTTCCCTCCCCTGAAACACATACACTCAATACCACGGACCAACCATTAAAATTGATGATAATTCAATTTTTTTTCTCTACGTTCATTCAAAGTGTATTCAAAACAAATAAATTAACGGAAAACTGAAAAAGACTCTTTGGCAATGTGACTACCAATCTAGACTTACCTTTTTTAAATAGATTCGATATGTATGGATTACGTTTCTTTGGATTGAGTGATGAACAATTCCAACGGTGCCACTGAAACTGAAACGTGTCGTGTGTTTGTGTGATAATTTTCAAGTTACGGCATTTTCGAATTTTCTTTTGCTTCAATGTGTGCGGTAATTGGGCAAGAGAATAAATAAATAAATAAATCTACTATTTGTTACCTGTAATTGACATTCACGCATAGCTAAATCTAATCCATCCAGTGCGGCAATGGTTACATCATTCGCTTTGTAGCACAAATCAAGTTGTTCACGCGATAAACCCGGTACAATTCGACATGTCGATCGAATATCCGATGTGGTGCACATTTTTCTGAATGTACAAAAGAAAAATGCTCATTTTAATGCAATAAGGCTACAGGGGAAAACGTATCAAAGGATGGACGACGAAAATATTTTGATATTTTCTTTTCTCTCTGTTTCACTTGTTTCAAACAGAAATAACTTTTTTTAATTAAGAGAAACAAAAGCAATAAAAATCCTTGAAACACCCGCGTATACATAGTGCCATAGACACGTCCACAGTGCACACTTCAATGAAAGCCACGCAACTCAACAAACATCAAATAAAATCATGAGAATTCAACACTTCAGCAGATTTCACGCATAATCTGTATTTGTCGAGCCAACCAAAACAAAACAAAAACAACAACAACCACCACGCGCAAAACCAGATCAACATTTGCATATCAAAGCCAATCTCTTGGCTTGTTTTTCAATTAAGGTGTAATGGATGAGAGTGTAGCGTAGTATCAAAATTCTATTCTGAAGTGCGAGTTTGTGTGCGGAAGCATTTAATTTTCTTTAAGCAAAAACCCAACTGAGGTCGGTGTTCAAAGGCGTTTGAATGAAATAAAGGCCGCTCGCTCTATAGACCAACTGCATTCTTTTGGAATTCGTACGCTTATTTGCGTAACAATCAAGGTAACAATACCGTGCTCAAAAGATATCTGAAGTAGATATTTTTCATTATTCTCATCGCTTTGATTTGTGAATATCCAATTTCCCACGTCCTGAGTGTGCGCTTATGTGTATGTGTGCATGTGTCTCTCTTTTTGCATCGCCCCAATAATCGCATGTCTCTTGACAGTGCGTACAAAAACTAAACGGGAAAATTCCAACACAATACAGAGAAATGCATTATGATTATTTAGAATGCTCAAAGTTCCATGGATTTTTCTCATTTTTATCGTTCGCTTTTTTTCCCCCTGTCGTTTGCCCAATGGAAATTCGCGGAATTCACCTGAATGTTCACAAATCGCTGCAATGCGATAATCTCGCGAATAACACAAAAACAAAATATACACGAGCATCAAGCAAACGAACAAAGGAATCACAAGCCAACCAACTCATCTTGTAATTAAGTTTGTGGCTTAACGAATCTTCAAACAAAATCATCGCGATGAAACTATGCCAATAACTGGGACTTGAAAATTGTATAATGCTTTCAGCATAAAGTTTATGTATTAAATTAATGTTCAACAAAATGACGGTAATGTTTGTTGCAACATCAATTTGAAACGATGCTTTAGATAAATGGTTTTATTTTACATCAATTTAAACGTCTTTCAGATTAGCAAACATTCTTTGACAACGTCTCATATCTTACATTTTTCTCTTTTTTTCCATTCTAAAAATTCTTTTGTGGACCTTTGTTGTTATTAAATTTAATTTAAGTTCTTCGACTTCTTCTGTTCAATGCCTTGGATTGGTATGAGCATCTTTTTTTTTATGATATTCATATTTGAGACCAGCAAAAGAATTTATGCTTCGCTGTACTAGGACGTTGATCTAAGTTTGCTAGTGCGAACAGGGCTACTAAAACATAAAGCTACCGAAATCGAAGCGCCGCTCATTTTTACAATAAATTCTGATATGTTCTTCTAATCTTCACCAATATCGGTCGCATACAAACGAAAATGTCAATATTTGACCGCAGAATGATATACATTTTTGTGACGGTAAATTTCGATGAGAACCAGAATTTAACGAATTCTCATCATAACAAATAAAATTGGCCATTGAACGCGACAAAATGGTTTGAATGAAAAAAAATTATGAATGTGACCCAAATATTGGCAGTTTATTACAGGTAAATTTTATACGTATCGAATCGATGGCTCACTTGTGGACCATTTAAAATGGCTATCCTTTATATTTGCCTTTATTGTTCAACACCAGGGGAATTGTTCGGATAAACGCCATATAGTGATAGTGTTGATCTGACTGCAAAGAAGAAACGATTTTTTTCGAAAGCCAAACAATTCGTATGTTTTGAAACCAAGGTTGTATCGATTATTTTATTATTTTTGAAAAAAATATGTCCAGAAAATTCGAGAAAAAAAAATTAATTGCAATAAAACTGAAAATCCTATTGAAGTTGGAAAAACAGACAGTTTTTTAACACATATATCTTGTGGTATTTTCCCTGCCAATAAAATAAGTCGATCGCTTGTATTAATGAATTATTTTATTTCATTTATTTTGTTTTACGTTTGTAGCACGCTTTAATGTTCTCACGTTCGTTATCACTTGAAGCACTAAATCAAATCGACACTCATATTCAATTTCAATTCATTGGCAAATGCATTTTGTATTGATTTAAACTTGATTTTTGCAGTTCGTTTTTCTTATCACTGTAAAATAGACGCCATTAATTAACTTTTTTTTCCCCCCATTAAAATCAATCCTTCATTCAATGCTTATCAATGCAAAAGTCTCGGCTATTAAGATAAGAATGAATAAAATTTGGTGCGTGTTATTTGAGATACAATGTTTTATTTTTATTTTGATCAAACCATTGGAAGTGGAATCCCAAAAGTAAACGAAAAATGTTTGCTGATTACACTTTTTTACTTCAGTTTTGGATTTGAAATCAATCGTATTCTACACAATTTAAAAACGGAAAATCTTAACATGGTTTGAGCAACTGCGTTTTTTTTCTCACTTTTACTGAATTTTTACCTTTGAAATAAAATTATGAAGATTATAAACGTAAGTTTAATCCACTGGGCCATGTCGCAGTTGAGGTGCAAAAAAATGTAATCCTTATTTTTGCATATTCGTATCTAATTTCACTGTGATAGCATAATTGATGTATAAATTGGCGAATTGAATGCGTCCTTTTATCTAGCTAAATTTAGATGAAAATCACTCAATTTTGGTAGAAACATTTTGTAAATATTTTTTTTAATTCGAACATTCTATCACAAGAAAATGCGAAGGTGTATAACGTTTCTTCAAAAATGCTTGGCTCCTCCAGCACAATTAATTTATTTCACACTTTAGTCAATGTTCAATGTTCTATAGCGAATGAAATGCAATTTTCTTACATCGATGGTAATTGCAAAACCAATGATGTTTTATGAACCACAATGCGCTGGTGCGATGTCTATACCTAATGACGGTATGTTGGCTCTATTGTTGTTTATTCGCCACATTCGAATTTTGTATAAAAAAAAATTTCCCCGATTATTTGTTTCATTCAACATCATTTAACCGTGTGTTGTTCGGTGCATGTGCTGTGTGCGTTTCCAGATTCTGTTCTTCTCATGTGCAGCAAACAAACAAAAAAAAATGACTGTGTATGAAACCACCACGAGTTTAGCAGCCGATGGAAACGAGAAACACGTTATTTTCCGTAACTTGACGATGTTTTGTATGGTGTGCCGTTGTTGCTGTTGTTGTTGTTGTTATTTATTTTATTTTTCATTCGTTTTAGATAGATATATATATATTTTCACATCGATTCACACAAACGTTTCATTTGAATTTACTTAAAGACGTAGATGAACACACGTGCAACACCAGCTCTAATAATGAGCATGATATTCAATACACTAGCGAAATCAATTCAGGAATGCATTGAATCGATCAATCGATTCGTGTGGTATTTTGGTTTTTGTGGTTTGTATGTATTTGTGTGACTTTTTTGCCCACAGATTTGATCGAATTAATAGTAGTTTGTTCGCGAATCGCGTATGTGTTGTTTTTTCATTCCTTCGTTTATGTATTTATTTCTTTTTATTTGTTGTTGTTGAGTTTTGCAAACACCTTGGAATCAATAATCAACGGCCATGCATCGCGTTCAAGTGTTTATCGTTGAATGTGTTGTGATTTTCGAGACGAACATCTTTAAAGATTGTAATCAATGGACGCTTTCGGCGAACGCCATTCGGACACGGTATTGAATGATAGTGAATTTTTCGGCCGCTGGGTGGGAATCTATTTTAAGCAATTGGATTGGCTTTATCATGAGGTCACTATTCACATCCACATCACAAATATTTAAACACACTTGATGCAATCAACGTCGAATATCTCTGACGTTCCGTTTCGGTTGAATAAAAAAAAAACAAAACATACAAACACTTTCTTTCTTTGACCGTTTTAATTTTTCTATGCACTTCAACACGATTCGGTGTTGTTTTGTCAACAGTCGTCGTTCAACTAAGTATACAAAATATTCTACGATTGCACAAACCTTTTAGTCAAATCGCTATCATGCAAATCTACTGTGTGTCCCTGCTTTTACCAATTTCCCTTTGTCGGATTTACCCAATTTGTCGTTAGAAGAGCGTTATTTATCCCACAAACAAACGTTCAACAGTAATGTACATTTCCGATTCCGTATGTGTTTACCTCTTCTTATTTTATCATTTATGTGCACTTAAAAACACGATGCGGACTGAGCTGAACAATCTACTGCAATAAAAAAAAAGGAAGGCATCATAACAATTGCACCCTTTTTATCTTACTCAAAAGAAAATACAATTTATTCAGTGATTAAAATCGGTGGTATTTTTATGGATGAGTATTGTAAAAATGCTAATTTGTAGGTACATATACTGTGTGCATGTGTGTGTAATGCTCATTGTGTATTGAAAATTAAACGGACTCCTTTGGTTCAATACAATTAAAATGTAGTTTTATACTCAGTAAAAAGCCGTGATTAAATGGACAAAAAAAAACGTATCATGCGCTAATTTTGTATGCGACACACGATCGAGATGGTTAATCTCATGTCATATTATTTGGGGTGTGTTTGATTCAAATTGAAAAGTATTTGAGGACAATTCAATTCCATTTTTTCATGGTACAATTGCTAATTGCATAGTAGACAAGTACTATTTTGTGAATGTTCGACTATTTTGAGTTGAAATCGATTCCAATGAATTAAAAAAGTGCTTCAATGTTAACAATCGGCAAATAAAAAAAAACAATTCAATATGTCTTACGTTAACATTTAGATGATAGAGATATCAAAATGTGAGCACGAATAAATCATTTTAGAGCGTATGTTTTTTACCATTTTTGCAGAAAACCTGAACAGATTTTTTTTTTGTTTTTGGTTTAGCGCCAGTAATATTTGTCCGAATACATTTTTAAATGGCATAGTTACCCAGGTCTATTCTAGTTACGCTCAATTCAATGTAATGTCAAATGAATGCCCACGGGCAAAACGTGAAATCACAGCGTGTATTAAAAGTCTAAATTATAGACATTTCGATGTGGTTTTATTGTTTTTTCATTATTTTTATTACACTGCATGAAAATGTGAGACAAAAAAAAACAAATGATTCAATTGATAGATTTGAAATGTTCATGCAAAAGTTTCAAACGAATTAAAAATTGGATAAATAGCTATAGGTATTGTGTATTGCCTTACATGTGTAGCGTATTCATCATTGAAGAGAGAATCTTATTTGTGAATCATCAATTTGTTTTTCCCCTGAAAGCGAACGTGTTCGATATTGTGCTCGAAGCCCCGCCTATTTCACTCTTTTTTTTATATCGAAATATGAGCCGGAATAAATACATAATTCGATAAAGTCCGCCTCTTGTGTAGGAGCAATAGCGTGACTTTCTGCCGGTGTTGCACTAATTGACGATGCAACGACGCATACGCGCAATGTACACTGCAAGTCTGCAACATCACATTCCGCTTCAACTGAATTTTTGGTTAACTAAGATCTTGTCAAGTAAGTTATTCGCAATTACGTACGGTTTAATAGTGATTAGTCTTCATCAGCAACTGTCGTCAGGACGTTTTTCTTTTTCGTTCCAAAAAAAAAGCAGGAGAAAAAAATACAATTAAGAAATCATAAACTAAATTATGAGTTGAAAGAGACATGGAGTTTTGAAAAGGCTGAGGCGATAAGCCAATTTACACCTTTTTTTTGTTTCGAAAATTCGTCTCACAGTTTGACAAAAGATTTCCAGAGAAATCTATAAGTCGAAATTCATAGAGAATGGGGGATTGAGAGAGAGAGAGAGAGAGAGAGTGTGAGAGAAAATGCAAGTAATCCACTAATAATAAAATAATTCACTCACCATGATCTTGGCACATTTTTTCTTCTTCTTCATTTTCGCCTATTGTGATGTGCCAGTGTCGCGCCAGTCTTCGTTTCAGAAATGGTATCGATGCACTTTGCTATTCACAATAATCATATTATCAGTTAATCTTGATCTTGAAATAATAACAAAATTATAAGTTTTACATTTGACCAGACGAAAATTGCGCTCCTATCTGCCCAAAATGCATTTGAAAATCGACGGAAAAAATGTTGGTAATGGAATTAAGTCGGATGATGCATTTTACGAGAATTTTGGTGTTAAACTGTTCAAATGAATATATGAGATCATTCACAACAAGTTTGCAGCATTTAAATGTATTTTGTGTTAATTTGTGTCAATTTGATTGAAGACGGGTCAAAACATGCTGAATTACATACAAAACTGCTATTTCGTGTGAAACAAATGCGATGATTCAACACAAAAAAAGCGGATGAGTCGGACAGCATCAAATTCCATAGAAAACAGTTGCAAAAGTTTACGGTCAATGCAAGTAGATAATCTACCGTAGCATTAGACAACCAGCCGAACTCAGACAGAGAAACCCAACTCATGGTGCTATTATAATTATACACTTTAAAATGAGGAATATGTTTCTCCTTCAAGATGTCTCATGCAAATATTTACACGATGTGATCAACACCAAAAGCAATTTCACGAGAAGAGATCTCAATTGATTTGATTCCATTCGGTTCAAAATTCACATCCCATTGACCCAAGTCAACACAGTATAATTTGTGAATAAAATGTGAAACATCATTGGCTGTCGGGGAATCTTCGATCTTAACATGATGAAATCAAATTGATCACTGATCACTCCTCTGATAACTCTTAATAATTTTGCTTATGCTTATAATGAAAGTTTCAACTCTCAGTTCATTCAAAAAAACAAAAACAAAAACAAAAATCATTTTTATTATAAAATATTTGTGCACGGTTGGTTTTATTCTTCGGTTTTTCAGCTATAAATATCGCCATACGTGATGATGATCGTGAGCCGATCTGATATATGGGCTGCGTGCGTTGTGTGTTCCAGTGTTCCTCAATCGTTTAGACTATAGCGCGAAATATTATGTGCATGTATATAATTTGTGTGTAGCATTGTGTGAGGTCTAACACTCTCAGACGGGCTCGTTTTTTTGTTGTATAAAAATGCTAATTGTTGTACAATCTAAATTCACAGTTGGATTAATTTTTGAATAAATTCATAAGTTTTGGATGTTGCAATCAAACACATCCAACAGCGGATAATGGGCTGTTTCTGGCACTCTGATATGATTCACTGGAAACATTGAATATAATAATTAATCAAGTCTCCATTATTCAAATTATAGCCTATGAAATTTATTTCTTACGAATGCTAATAACTTATACTAGCTATAATATTATGAATTTAATGAAACAGAAATAATGTCGGAAATCTGTTATAAATAGAAACAAAGCGATTCAACTTGTTTGTTGTTTTTTTTTCTTCACTCACTTCACAAAGGCATGATGACATTTCAGCATGCGAAATGTGTAAATTTACAATGGAATTAGAGAAGACTTTCTGCTTTTGGTGATACAAAAACTTGCTAATTTGCCATTTCGTTTGGAATAACCAAAACAATAACGTTCACAGAAGTCTGTACTCATTTCTCATTTTTCATCAACTCCACATGCTATATACCTTTTGACTTGCACATCTCTTTTTTTTTCTTTCTCTCTCTCTCTCGATACTTTTTTGTTTTTGTTTTACCGATTCTCTGTACGGCTTACGTGCGCAGATCGAAACACACGATGAGCATTCGTAAATAATACAATGTGGCTCAGCAGGTGTTAATGAGCGAATGTTCATATGTTCAATTTAATATACCACAAATTCGGCAACTGGATTCATTTTCAAATGGCAGTCAATAAGAGGAATGTTTTTCATTATTCTTGCTTTCTTGGAGGTCCTCTATGTACTTCTAGAGCAAAACACAAAACACGGAACACACAATCGCCAATTGTTTGTGTCCTTTCTTTATGCCTTGTTACACCATTTCGAATACATTCGTGTTTCACAGAAAGATCCCGAAGACGAGAGAAAGAGAGAGCGCGCGCAAGGAAAAGACAGAAATTGGAACACACACACAAAATTAGGATGGGATCTTGTACAAATTGAATGATGACTTTATGAACAGAGTAGAAATCTTTTGATCTCAATTGATTAATTGCCATTGTCGGTCAATTAAGAGAGCGACGAGCTGTTCTCACCTCATCTAACACAGTACAATATGTCGATGCTCACCTTTTTCGGTGACTTTTTACTGGGTTATTGTTACTTTCATTGATATTTTTGAGCCATTATTGAATGTTTGATCTTTGTTTGGCAAATGGATTCACGTTGAATGAATCGAGTTTGAAGTTTTTGTTTCTTGCAAATGAATGACAGTTCTTGTGCGAAAGTTCATTGCAATGATATGTTGGTTGTTGGTGGCACTTTCAGTAGCATCCGCATCATTCAATGGCAATAGCTTCCAGTTCTATTGTGGTGGATTCAAAAAAATATCTGTTGCCCCTAAGACACAGAAATGTACCAAAATAAAATGTCATATTAAAAAAAAAAAATGAAGAAAAAGGAGCTAAAAACGAAACATTAATACGAACGTATGTGTCAAACTATTATCCAAATTTGTTAGGTAGCACTTAACCTGAAACGCTCGTAAAATTCATAGTGCGACAAGAAATAAAATGGGCCGACACACACACACATAGAGAGAATCGACGACGATGACAACGACCATCGAATGAAAAAGAACGGAAAACACGTTGTTTTTAATGGCGAATGTGGAAAAAAAATCGAATGAATTAAGAAATCGATCGGGGTTATGGCGGTTTTGATCACATTCCTTTATTTCGTTCAGCACACATTTTTAATGCCTTTCAACAGCAGATGTAAAAACTTGCGAATTAATGTCATAGCTGCCTTTTTTTCTGCTGTCATTTTCATGTTGTGTGTGTTGTGTTGTTTTTTTTCTTCTGCTCACTTTATCAAGATGTAAAGAATCTGAACGCTGGTCGCCCACCATGAAACTGTTCGAGCTTCGACAAAAAGAGAAAAATAAACAAATGAGCGAACGACCAAATTAATGCATTCTCATTAACTGCTTTCAAATGAATATTCACATAAACTATTTTTGCCTCTTCCTTTTCCCTCACTTTTTCCACCATTTTTGTGTTGTTGCTTTTTTAAATTCCATAGGTGCTTTTGTTTTGTTTTTTTTTTGCCTCTTATCTCATCATTTTGTGTGCAAATTTCTACCATAGTCTCTTCTGTATAGCGAGTTCGTTTCACTCGTTTAATGTCTTTTTAGATTTGAACTTATGAATCAGCCAATCATATACATTTGCAAATGTATTTGTGTGAAAAAATTAATGTGTTTGCACAGGTTAGCACGCTGCGATCGCTCTTAACACAAATTAACGTCTGATTGCATTAAATTTGGTTTTCTCTCTTTTTTTTGTCTATATTTTTAATTTATTACTGATTACCAGTTGATGGGGCCTTTTCATATTCTTGATGCTGTTAGAATTTAGTGTTGTTTTTATATACGAATATCACACGGTGTTTGTGTGTGTTCTCACCCATTTTGGATCATTTTTTGTTGTTGTTTTAAATGCCATACGTCAATATTTAATTAGATGGTAGCCGTATATGAAAATATTATAGCTTGATCATTTCAAACATCAAACTAATAACGATAGATTTGCTTGATAGTCAACACAACAACAAGTTATGATCGATTCAGGTAACCACTGGTGGGTTCAGCGAAATTAAATTTATTATCACCTTGATTCGTTTCTCACAACAACAAAAATCAACAGAACATGTCTTTACAGCTAGCGAATCTTTCAACATTTTTTTATGGTTTTGTATAAATTTATTTTTTCATCTGGATTTTTTACCGGAAAAGCTGAAGCATATTAATTTTGATTCTTTTTCAATAATAAAATCACATTGATATGGGATTGAACCACAATGAAACAAGTTAAAGCACAAATGGGCTTCAAGTATTATTTTCGATGAACGAAAGTATAAACAAAAAACAAAAGCAGTGACGTCATAGTTTTATGTGTTAATGTGGACACACAGCAACACACAACATATGTTTAACATGTAAAACTTAATTGGTGAAAGAGTATAGGAATCGTGGAGTCGTCTAGTCTCAATCGTATTTAAGCTATATGTTCTTCTTGCGTCATTTTGTTTATTAGAGGTTAATAATTAGTTAAGATTACAGAACATGGTATGTCTTTCAATTGAAAATTAATGTAATGTTGAACCAAGAATATGTACCTGCTTTGTGTTTAGGCCAATTTATTCCAGACGGATTTTATTCTAAAATTTCGTCAACGATTTCAACTTAGTGACTGGTTCACCGACCAAGTAAAAGGTAGAACATCAATCGTTCACACAAACATTTCCAACTTTCACGTTCTGTTTGTTCCGATAAATACAATCTGCAGGTCTGCATTATATTGCCCTGGTGCAGTGCAATATTATCTAACCTTTTTTTTCTCCAGATTCACTATTGTCTTTGTCTTTCCTTTTGTTCCATTTTCGTTGTCTCACTATGTGTCTCTTATCATCTCGATTTGCTTATCGTTGTTCTGAACACACACACACACACACACACAACTATATGTATTCAAAAATGTGTACTTAATGACAACAAATGACTTTGAACTATACAAAATTGTATTTATGAAATGGGCGATATATATCGCCATACACACGATATATATACATTTTGGTTCTCATATAAATGAGTAATATTTTTTTGGTTCAAATTTACCTCAGTCTGTAGGACATTTTCATTTATATTTTGTAACATTATACCATGAGCCAGCCGTGCCGTGGAATATTTCATTGAAAGGTATACCATGTATTTTAAACACACAAAAAAAAACATGCCATGGGCAGCGGCTCGCGTTCAACTCACCCATACGCTGGCATCTCATTTTCGATACGCCATTCACATGCGTTTGTGTGGCGTATTCACATGCGAGATAACTCACTTTCTAGCTCTCTTCTTTGGTTTCGATGCTGTCTCTCGTACGATTCGCATCTTATCAGTGCGACGCAACATTTTTGAGCACTTGCCGCTGTGTGCACGGCTTCAAAAAACTTAAGCATGTACTTGGCAAACGTAAACTCGTTTATCGTTTATCGATTGTGTACTTTAAATTGCTTTTGTTTGCAATAGTAAATTTTGTAATTATATTTTTGTTCGTATTAATGCACACTATAACGATTATGATAAAAACGATTGATTGAGAATTAAAAGACAAATGTGAATTAAAATTGCTCTCATGTACTTGTTTTCTTCAATGATTGTACAATGCACATGCTTAGTGGGTGAGCAGAAGGTGCACGTTCACATGTCACGGCAGTTGTGTGAGTCAGCTATAAAATCATCTTAAGTCTGATTTTCTGTGGTTCATCCACGAGTTATCTGCTCTTATCGCTTCATAGCCGAATACTCAAATACATACGCCTTGAGATGCAGACAACATCCAGCGAATGCACGATCAACGATATGTATACCATGTTCGATTTACGTGTATGCGGGTGTTTTGTGTGAGCTCGGGTTAGAAAAAGATAGCGTAAAATCCTCGAAGAATTTTTAATCGGTTTTGAGTGACCAAAGCGACAAGTTAAAGAGGATTTTTTTGATTTCGTGTGTGTGTATGTTTTTTTTTTGCGCCCTCCAAACGAAGACGAACGGAACGAATGAAATACACGAAGAAAAAAAAAACTAAGAGAAAAAAAAATCGACGAAAATTTTTATGGATTGTTTCGATTTTACCGTCGTTGCGTAGCGTTCATTCGTTTCACCGGCATTCGGTGTATCGCTTTTTTTTAAGTCAGTGGATCTGTTTTTACCATCAGAAAAAAGATGTAAACGCAACGTACGCGGCTGCTGAAACAGTTTATTTTTTGTTGGTGCTGCGATGGATTCGAAATTTTTTCTCGCATCGATTCTAAAAAAACAGCAAACATACCACAATTATCATTGGTGATGATGCAGCAAAAAGTGAAAATCGCAAAAATATTTTGTGGATAATTGACTGAAATACGTTTGTTTTTGTTTGCGAATGTGATTCAATTAATGTTGACGATTTTTCGTGCACACAAAATATCGCCCTTAATTTTTGATGTAGCTCGGGAAATATTTGTGCGATTGGTGTTTTGTGAGTGTGGTGTCTCTGTGTGCGTGCGTGTGAATGGTTCTGTTTGATCTTCGATCGTGCTTGAAACTGCTCTTATTAGAATTGAACGCTTGAATATCCATCTGTGTTATGAACAACAACAACAACAAAAAAAGAAGTGAATTAACGATTGTAGACCACAGACCCGAAAAGCTATAATAAATAAATTCATGAGCACCTAAGCAAACAAAAACTGTGTTTGAAATGAAAACGGGCATCGAGAAAAAAAAACACCAGTTTTGTGTGACATTTTTGTGATTTTTTCGTTGGAATTTTTTGCAATATTAACCATTGAAAAAAAAAGAAGAAGCACACACGAAAGAGAGAAAAAAACAAGCGCTTTGTGTTAGAGTTATCCATCAGAAATATTCCATCGGTAGGTTAACCGTGTTTGTATGAGCGAGTTTGCCAGAACTTTCGATGATTTGAAATTTTGTTGTTGTTTCAGTTTACTCACTTGCTACTCGTTGTGGTGTTCGTGAAGGCAAAAAAGACCAAGCCAGCCAGTCATTCACATACATGCATTTAGATGCACATGCCGCATTAGCTATGCATCTCGTATTGATTGCGACCGTTTTGGTATTTGCTATGCCGATTACTGGTTTTCGATGGTAATATATTCCATTATTTTATTCGAATTTTATTCATGTTTTTTCGGTCTGTTTTTTTTGCATCCCGGTCCGACGCCGTTTGTGGAAATATAATTCATGATTTTACTTGATCAATTTTGAAGATGTTTATACATTTAAGCACAGATTTATACCGATGAATCAGATGATTTTATGAATTTTCTGGAATGGTAGAGGAACAATCGCGACGAGCAAACGACAATTCAAAATTTGTGAGATGCAATCCCAAGAACGTTTGATAGTAAAGTGTTATTCTTATCAGGACAAGCAAATATTGATTCAGTAAACCTGTTCAGTACTTGTATCCTTATGCACTGGCAGACGCAAGATTAGAATGTTCAATCTAACATGTTTTTAGGTTGAATTACCGTCATTTTTGAACCCAGAACCTTTTTGAACTAATTTGAAACTATCTTTTATTGAATAAAATGTTTATGACTTACGATTTCTAACCTTCATTCACTAAAGTGGTTGTATTACTGTAAACGTATCACACCTTTTTATGTTCCTCCTATGCATGCGTACGTAATCCTTAGGCCTATGTAATCGTTTGGATTTGTTTGTTTGTTACATTTAGTTTTTTTTTGTACGGACCGGGTCAATTTCATTGGAAGCTGTAAAAATTAACCTTAATTTCGACGAAACACCATTAATTTAATTTATTTTGAGTTGTTTCATTGTTTACGTGCATTTTATGAGTTTAAAATCGCTTATCAAACAGTAAACATTCATAAACCGTGCATAGGCTTTGCTTCCAGGTCAAAAATCAATTTTACAACAAAAAATGTATCTTTCTTATGGTTTATAGAGATACCTAAAATTATTTTATTGTAAAATTAGATAGCCAAACGTCATTCAGTGAACATCTTAAACTATTACAAATACAAATGAACTAATGAACGTAAGACAAACTTTTCCGCACTGCTTTGAACATAAGCTTGTATCAGCTTGTACTGCTGATTGGAAATAGATTTGATATTCTGAGTTTACAACTTAGTTGAGACACCCAATGTAACATTTATCAAACTCTTGTGACTGAATTTAACAATGTCAATTTGACATAGTATATTTTGTTTTGAATTCCACATTTAAATTCCAAATTATTATGTGTTTCAGGGCTGACGGCAGTAATATTTTATTAGATCCATATTTAATATGCAAGAAAGCGCAGCGAGGCAAACACTATGAAATGTGCAAAAATGGAACGCGTATGTTGCAAGAAATCAACCGTGGAATCAGCATGGGATTCAGAGAGTGTGAACATCAATTCAAGCATCATCGTTGGAATTGCACATCAAATGGGCGAAGCATGAGAAAAATCTTACTTAAAGGTGAATCATTTGACATTGCAACCTTTCTAATCATTGTTCGCGTCAATGACCACCACTACGATTGTCATTGTTTTTTGTTTTTCGAAAAAAATTAAACTTTCAAATTAAGTAGTGCATGTGCTGTGCGTTGCATAAAATGAGCTGGTTCTGACATGCTATCCATATCCGTCTTTGTCACTTCAGTTCAACGTTTTTTCACCATTAAGACGACAACCGTTTTTGACTATGATAAATATCTAGAGAATTAACTGCGAAAAAGGAGAGCTAGCTGTCTATGAGAGACTTCAATATCCAGGCATTACCATTGTTATTAATACGAAAATTGCGTTTTTCATGTCAAACACATTTCAACGCTGTTTTATCGCTGGTGACTAATGTAACGATGAGATGAACGCAACAATCAATACCAATTTAATAGTCTGCGCTGTGCACAATTTTCCTTCGCAACTGACAGAATTGACTTTGTCAGCAAAACGAACTATGTTTGTTGATCTTGTTAACTTTTCTCATCGATTCAATTAAATCTACTGACAATAATAATAAAAAAAAGAGAGAGAGATAGCGAACGACTCAAAGCTCGGGTTCTTTTTTCCCCCCTCAATCCCATAGTTTGAAAATTGTGAAATGTTTGCCGCTGCTGCGCCATTCAAAGCCGCAAAACGCTTATTAACAATTGTGGCAAGCATTGCGGTGAGCGTGTAATTCCATTTCAAAGCATACTATAGTATAACAACAACAACAAAACAATCGAACGTATGCCAGCTAAAGGTGCACAAAAAAACCAATCCGTCTGCATTTTTTATGGAGACAATTTGCAATGAAGTTTAATAAGAAGAATTATAAAAATTTGATTTATCATTTGCTTCTGCAAATGAAGAAAAAAAAACATTATTGATTTGTTTACAACACAAAAATGCCAGCAGTTCCATGAAGAAAAAAACATGTATGAAAATCAACTTAGATTTGATTGGTTTCAAATGGAAGTGAATTTGAAGACAAATTTTCGAACAAAAGCGAAAGAATTTGATTATACTTATGCGCAAATACCTCGATAATTGCTTGATTCATTGATATCTATGAATTGTTAATTGTAATGGATTTTTGTTGTAACAACGTGCATGACTGTTTTTTGCGTGTATTCAACCATTTTTAATATTATAAACTGAACATAGTGGAAATGGAAGTTAAACCACATATTCTTGCAAAATTTTGCACAATTTAATGAAAACTGCATCGATTTCACATAGTTTAAAATCGTTTTGAAAAATATTGCTGTGCGAACCATGATGCCGCATCCTCGAGTACATTATTCAAATTGAACATTTTTGCATAACAACGGATGACATGATCGGAATACATACGCAATCATTTGATATGAATTCAAACTCTTAATCAATCAATCGGTCAAAATGATAAAGCGATTGTGGAGTTAGGCATGATGGTGATTCGACACATTTCAGACATAATGTTTTCAATAAAGCTCATCAAAAGCATGTCATGCAATAAAGCGAACGAACATGCCGCGGTGTAAGAAAACTGCATTTAAATCTGTTGTGTAGCAAATTCAATTGACATCAAGATGGACAGTTTGTCTTACACATCGTTGGCGAACGATCATTTTCCATTTCGATCTGAATTTTCGTGAAACAATCTATTGGTGATGACATGAAGACGCGCAGCGATGAAAGAGAAAACGGTGCCACCTCATTTATAAAATTGCTTTTCATCGAACCATTTATTTGTGTATACTAAATTGAAGCGTTGCATGGAAATTGAAAAAGATCTTGTGAATGTATTTTCTGCAAAATTGTATAACTCTTCATTCGCTGATAGATAATTGTGCGCCTGCAAATCGAATCTTATTACTTAATGCTCATGGAATTTTATGGATGGTGTGTTTAGTGCGCACAACGATTGTGTTCCTTTTCGTTGGCTCTGCATTTGCAAAATGTAGAGAAATCGTATATTTATATGGCTTCGTTATGAAATGTCCACACACACACACACACACAAACACAAACAGGCACACACAAGCCCAATGAGTTGGGAGACAACGCGCGAAGCTACTGCCAATTGTCATGGCATTTCTTTTAAGCTGTCACTGGCAAGTTTTATGTTCACACAAAAATCAGCATGCGTCATGAGGTAGCCAAAGAGAGCCTCCTATTTTGAAGTTGGCAGTTGCATTGAGCATGTGCAACCAAAATAATGAACGTAAGAATTGCAACAATCACAATTACCTCTGCACGGCAGTTAAAATGAGAAATAAGACGATTGACAACATACGAAAAACTTCAAAGAATCCAAACCAACAAACAAATAAACAAAACAAACAAAGAACTTGGATACTGGCTTTCGATACATTCGAACATCAATTGTGTTCTGTGTACGATTTACTCTCTCAAAAATCGAATGGAGCATTGAGTGAGTGCACAATCTAGCTAAACTGAGCCGTGCAATACAATTACATGGTCAATAAAAAAAAACACAACAAGCCCCCATTTCGAATTCGGATTTTTACTCTAGCCTCGAATCGAAGATAAATTTTCAGCGACTTTTTGATTTGATTGCATGCAGTGCCCTTTCAGCATAAATCCTCTATAAATAAATAATTATGGTGTATTTCGGTTCGAATATGTGAACGCATTGAGAATACGCCATGTGTTTTGTTATATGGAAATTGGATGGACATGGACACAGAAGTTAAGCAAAAGATAAAAACAAACCAAACAACAACAACAACAAATGCCAAGTACAACGAGAGAAATGGCAAAAATAAATCAGATAGGATGTGACAATGCGCTGAGGCACACCGCGAACAAGGGGGATAAATAAGCATCGAGAATCGATGTTCCCAAACACACACACACACACACATATGCAAACATCAAACACACAACACACATACAGCACTGTGCTGTGTGCTGTGTGCACTGTACGACACAGTACATTCTTTGTGTTATTAATTCACATTCATGTTATATGTAATAAATAAATGGAAAATTTATATTGACAGCCCATGGAATTGTCGATCGAATTGTGGATCATTGTGCATCGCAAAACTGTTGAGACGATGGAAAGACGAAAGTTTGTGACATATACGCGATTCAAATCGCCAATCGTTTCCTTTTCTTATTGTCAATGCGAAACATCACCGAACAGAGAAACAGATCTTGATGCAAGAAAACGGTAGAAAATGCGATTTACAGGACAACTAAAAATGTCTGTGATTATGACCTGTAAGTAGGCTCTGCTCTCCCTCTTCCTCTCTCCCTCTCCCTCTCCCTCTCTATCACTATCTCACTCTCTCATTTTACCGAGCCAATTTTTACTCGCATTTTTGCATACAAAACCCAATTTAACGGAGGCTCCAGCCGAACCATCAGCCAAATAAACTGTACATTAAAATCTGATGCGAAACAATCATCAATTTAAATTCGTATCGCTTTCAGAAGAGGCAAAACCGCCGTGCATTCAATGGAATCAGGCGACGGCGAGACAACAAATAAACATTCAACGTTGAATTATATCGAACATACAGAAAACGAATAAAATGAAGCACACAAAAAATAAATAAAAAAAAAAAAAACAAACAAAATCACGCATGCCAAACAATCTGAATTGAATGCAAACGTAAATAAAAATGCAATACTTGAAACGATGAATGTTAATGCTCAGGCATTAGCTAGAACTTCAGTGTACTTTTTGCTAACCGTTGCATATTCGTGTTTGTGTCCCGTGGCCGTGTCTGTGGCTGTGTACAATGTTCAGTTCGAGCTAAATGATGTGTCGTCTGTCACCGGCTGATCATCAATTTGATTCGACATCAACAAGTGCACCTCACAATCCATGCTGATTTGTATTCATATTCAGATTTATTTGATGCACCTTGCAATGCATTTTAAAAACCCCTTCAATCTCTTCAATTCCACATTCAATCCAAAACGAATCTCAATTTCAACAAGTCAAACCGATACGGAAATAAACACATAAACAACACGATTTGCCGCGCTCTGCCAGAATTGAATTGATGACAAGACGCCAATCAATGTTCACACACAGTGATCGTTGATGTTTGACTGTCTTCTGGCTGTCACATTGGCCTGGCAATAGAATCGATCATTTGGTTGGCCGATTGTCGTGTTGTGTACACGTTTGAATATATGCTATTTGGTAGTACTGTTTAAATCAATGTTAAGCATGCCACAGCAATTGACTGTCCATTCAAAAATGGCAGGCAATACCCATCAAGACGACGAATCAATTTTCGTTTGCCAATTACGAGACGAATTGAACGCTTGAAGCGCACAAATTCATTGACAAATTGAGTCTCAATTCATTTGCCTGTTATTGGTCTGGGAAGCCAGAGACGAACCAACCTTCGAGATTGATGACATGAAAAATAAGTTGTTCAGTTGTCACTGCAGGTTGCCAACCATATTTCGTTTCGTTTTGTTTCTCTCTTCATTTCGCCTTTGAATGATGATTTTGGGTAACTTATTGTGTGTATTGACATTGTCTCTCTGTCTGTCTCTCTCTCGCACTGACTGATTGGGAAAGATAGAGAGAGAGGAAGAGAAAGGGAATACAAGATACTATGATCCATGCAAATTCCCCTCACTCAACGTATATCATTATAAATGGATTTGAAATAATGACAGTAATAGCTGTTTAACTATACACACTGTTTCTTATTATTATGCAAATTAAAACTGGGAATTTATGCAAACGGTGCTTGTAAGAACTGTAGAAAAACAGCATGTAGTTGTTTATAAGCTACACACATCGCGTTGCTTGTTTGTTTTGTTTTTCGTCTCTGTCTGTTCGGTGCTTTGGCTGGATAATAATCTGTTAAAGGATATTAAAGATACACGTTTTGTGTGAATATGATTGATCGGTTAGCGTAAAAACCGTTTGAATAAAACGTGCCATCATCGTTTTAATAAATTTAATTAGAATAATTATGGAAACAAGCGTGTAAAAAGAGCTTCAACCAAATCACGGAAGCTATAAACAAAGTGGCAAGCGACGAACGCATCCAAACAGAGAATGGGCTTGCTTTCTTCTTGCATTTACTATAAATTAGCATAATTTGTGCAAAACCATTTGTTTATACACAAACTCTTGCAAATAAGTTGTCAGATGCACTCAACACTAACAAAACAAAACAAAACAAAAAAAAAGATTGAAAAATGAAAAAAAAACAACAAAAACAAATCAGATACGCGCTGATGTTTGCAATTGCATGTAATTTTCATTGCACGCCCAAACAAAGCGATCGCATCGATAAGCGTAACACTGCTACAATTCGTTTTAATAATAGACCCATTTTGTAAATTACTTTTTATTTATTCTAAATCTAATTTCATGTGATTTTTTTGTGTTATATATATTTTCAAATTCAAAACTATGTGGATTTACTTTGATGTTAATGCCTTTTGTTTGTGGATCGATTTACCAAAGATGCAAGGGAAACCAGCTTTGTGAGTGCGATTACAGCAGCTGGCATCACATATGCTGTAACTAGAGCATGCACGTCGGGCGATTTGGTCGAATGTTCATGCGATAAAAATCATATCCTTCAATACAATGCAATACAAAGTCGCAGCGACAATATATATGACATTGATGTGGACGTTAGCACAACGAGACAACCGAACCGAGGCAATCACAAACGGCGTCGCCACAATACCAACGCGTATCTTCGCAATCACAACATATACCGTAATGTAATATTACCAAAAGGTGACTGGCAATGGGGTGGTTGCGGTGACAATGTCGCGTTTGGAATTCGAAAATCCAAAGACTTCCTCGATTCACGATACCAACGGCTCAGCGATATTCGAACATTAGTCAAATTACACAACAATAATGCCGGTCGATTGGTGAGTGATAATTTTATTTCCGTACTCAGATTACAGTGTTTGCAATCAATAGTATTTGTGTTTGTAAATCCATCTGTATTCTTTATGTATATAATATCTATTTTGTGTATACATTTTCTTTTTAAAAGGCTGTAAAAAGTTTGATGCGTGTGGAGTGTAAGTGTCATGGTTTGTCCGGATCGTGTACGGTAAAAACGTGCTGGTTGAAAATGGCACCGTTTCAATTGATTGGAAATCGGCTGAAAGAGCGTTTCGATGGAGCTGCAAAAGTGATAGTTCGAAATGATGGTCACAGTTTTATGCCAGAAATTGTGTCAATTAAGCAACCGACGCGCCATGATCTGGTTTATACCGAAGATTCGGTCGACTTTTGTCGATTCAATACGAAAACAGGTTCATTTGGAACAGTTGATCGTGAATGCAATGCAACCTCAACATTAATTGATGGATGTGATTTGATGTGCTGTGGACGTGGATATCGCACTCAAGAGGTGATCATTGTGGAGCGTTGCTCATGCACATTTCACTGGTGCTGCGAAGTTAAATGCAAACAATGCCGAACGAAAAAAACAATACATACATGCCTATAGATCGGAATCGATCACACAATTTTGCATAAAATTTAAAATGATTTGATTATTTTGTTAATGTCACTATTATTGCAACAAAAACGGACACGAAAAAATGTAAATAAAACGTACGTTGAAAACCATTTTCCCATCAATTGTTGGGTTATTATTTTAAATATCAACAGCTGTTTGTAGTATTTGTTTGTCTTAAACAATGTTATACAATACACGAAAAAAAAATGGAATAAAAATGGATTGTATTGAATGATCTCGAAAATATAAAATGTGTTTATAGCGTGTATTTCATGAAAACATCAAACAAGTGATACGAAACGAATAATGTCGATGAAATGGTAAGAATAAAGAAAATGGTAAGACCACACTTCGATCACGATGCGCGTTGCATACACACAGCGAAAATGCAATGCATCTCCCAACGTGAAATTAATAAAGCCACCCGATACACTTTTATAGCGCTTTAAAAATTGTGCGCGCCCAAGCACACTCAAATCACCAAGTCAGCGATTTAATGATCATTACTTAAAGAACTGTTTAATAGTCACGAAACAACTTCATTTTCAGAGCCCAGCCACAACAACAGCACACACACACAGAGAGTCACAGCGCACCACGTCGAAAATCATAACATGAAAAACACAAAAAACGGCCACAGAGTCAAAACCATCGAAAAATAACAAAACTGTTAAAATGAACAAAATTAAAAACGAACAGAGATAGAGAGCATATCGGACGCTCACTCCAAGCCAAGATGAGAATGGACAGAAGAGCAACGCGCAACGAACACGATTATCATCAAATTCGATGGACCTCCGGCAAAACGCAAACGCTTTAACATGTTTAATCGATGTGTGTATGCGTTGCGTATGCATAATGCTATTTAATATGCCGCACATAATTCATTACCACCAAGAATGATCGCCTCTTCGCCATTTAGTTCGCATATTGGCCTTCTTTTGCTTTTGTTTTCGCCTCAATCATATGCCCTCAAATTCGATTTATTGTACGTGTTTACGTATGTAATAAGTGTCGTAATATTTCTCTTCATTACCCTCAATACACGAAACGTATACATCCTTTGCCGACGTCGGCAGCACTTATTCGACGCAACAGGAACATCGAATAAATTGTTGCCTTTACTTATCAATTTTCGTATAATAAAGACATTTTATATTCGGCATGCATTCGTGCCAAAGCAATTGTAATTATTGCACGGGCAACTGCAGTTGTTTCCATTCATTGTTTGTGCATATTTTGAAAATTACATTATTTTTTGTTCATTGGATTGGTAACTCAATGAATTTGTATGTGCCAATAAACGTAGGTCAAGTATTATCTATCAATCTATCAATCTGTAAAACCAAAATCAACAGCATAATGGTTTTTTTTCATGTTTGCCTCTCTCTCTCTCTCTCTCTCTCTCTCTCTCTCTGTCATCTCTCTATGTATGTATTTATGTTTATATATACGAAATTAATATGTAACAATTAAATAACACTAAATAGTGAGATGGGGAGCGCCTTATTTTTACAGCCTTTTGACTAATACATCTCAATTAGTTTAAAACAAATTTTCGGCTATGTTTAGTATCACATCGTTCGACGCACACCGAGTGAGAGACTGACTGAACGATGGAAAACAGCGCAAAGAAAACGACCAAATAAACACAGAAGAAGAGAAAACACCTAATAATAATACCATAACAATGACCGCTCCTTAATTTTCATTTAGTTCAGTTCAGTTCGACATCTCGCTCTCTCTCTCTCTCTCTGTGTATGTGTTGATATTTCGTTGATGTTTTTGTTGTTGTTTTGCCTTGGCCTTTGTGGCTATTTGGTTATTTCAGATTGTTTGGTTTTTAGTGTTGGGACTTTTATCAAGTGTAGCTCCTTCATTTAAAGTTAGCGCAGCATGTTTTTACACGTTTTTCTAAATTGCCATTAAACGAATGGAGCGCATTCACAACTCAGATGGACTGACTGATATTTCTTCGACTCTTCTTTTGTAATTTGGCCACTCAACGAATATTCGATTTCGGCACTTTTATGTATCGTACGGAATGCACTACTGTTGATCAACGTATAGTAGCCAAAGTCATCTTCGTTTGAAGAAACGAAAATCACACATCAAGCGAAGAGGCTCAAAACTCCGTTTCGAATGCACTTAAACAAAATGAGACAGACACACACATGCAGGACGGAAAGATTCAAGATAACGAAAAAAAAACATCTAATAAAATACAACAACAACAACAACAGAAAAGTTTAAAACATTTATTGAATCAACCTGGGAACGACTCACAACGGCGATTCGGGATTGATTTGTTGTTGTTGTTGTTGTTTGTTGGTCTGAGAGCCGTTTAAACAAATGCAGATATGCTCTGCAGATAGCATAAAAGTCCGAATATAAACCGTCACTATAAATATTCAGGCGAACAACAATTTTGGCGACTAATTTATTTCAATGCGCTAGCATATTTACATATTTCAGTCTAATATTTTGCAGTGGGTCCAGGCGCAGCGTAAAAAGAGCTAAATGTCAACGCGATCACCACCAGGTTGGTCTGTTTCAGGTATGATCAAAATACCAGACCGGAAAAGGATTATCTGATCACAATATGGTGTAATGGATTTATTTTATCCATTTCAATCATAAAAATACAACATTTAAACTTTTTTAATTCATAATTGTTGATGATATCAAATTATTTCATATCATTCAATGAAATCAATCGAGTTGTGTGAAGCACGAACGTCCATTTAAATTGTTTCTCCTGATTGCAACACCTTTATATCAAAATTGAATGAAGTCATTGTGAGTGCATAAAAAAATAATTTCTGTTCAATATTCATCATCATCACAGCATTTTCAAACGCCATCATTATCATCAAGTGTTCTGGTTGAAACATTCCGAAATGAAATCAACCGAAAGAGATCCCGATTTAGTTCGGAATTTGTAGAGATGTTTCGTTTACATTAGTGTAAAAAAAAGAGCCGAAATTTCTCAAGAATCAAAATACGCAAGGACAATGCGTTCGGGCAAGAACGAAGAAAATTAAAATGCCTCCTTTTTTTCTTTCGCTCTCTCTCTCTCACCTTCATATCCTATCTCGATGCTCATTTTATTGTTACTCATCTCACACGGAAACCAGTTCATGTGAAGATTTGTTACGTTCTTCGTTTTTTTTTCTCTCCGTGTGCTGGCTTATGGCGTTTTAGCTTTGATGTGATTCAGGCGAGAGGTAATTTATACATATTACAATAATTAATATTAGCCGTATCCATTAGTGCAAGCTTTCTTTTGATCTTTTCCCTATATGTACCGGTCTTGGAAAGAGCCTGGGTGCGCTTGAAATTCGATGTGTTCTTTGACTGCTTTGTTTCTCTCTCTCTCTCTCTCTCTCTCTCTTCACTTTCGACTTTTCCCCATTGTTGTTGGTGCTGCTGTTGTTGCTTCGGCTAAAACACAGTGCCGGTATGGTGTTTTAGTTTTCTTTCCTCTGCCATTATATTATTATTATATTTTCGAAAAAAGATGCGCGAGCCAAAAATAGGTATTTATGTCTTTCTTATGGTCGACCGAATGCAGTGCAGTAGAAGTGACGGCAACAGGTAGACTGAAATCGACTATCGATATACGATTTTTCGTTGTGGCATGTGCAGTAAATCGATAAAACAACTGTGTGCGGTCCCGCACAGGAGAAAGGGGACACACAGTTTTTGGTAGAATGTTTTTTTTTTCAGCTTCTTTTTCAGGCAATTTGATTTTCACCTCATCGTCATGCTGATCAAATGGCGTTGCAACAACACTGGCTTTCTAGAAATCGAGCGGCAAACGGAATTTGTGTTTCAACGTTAATAAATAATTTTTTAAATTCAGTTCAATTTCGTTGTTTTTTGTTTTGTGTGTGTTTGTATGTGTGTTTTTTTGTTATTCGTTGATACTTCTTTGATGCTCTACAACATTAATTAAATCGAAACAGCGTCACATGACGAACGGTTAGTCATATTATTACACTAGACAGTGTAAAAACATTAGGAGAACAGCCTCACGCCAAAAACAAAGGGCCAACACAGAGTGAAAGAGGCGTTCATGTGTTGTTTTTTTTTATTATTGAGAAGTTAGATGTCTTAATGTGGTATACAGTAAAAAAATTAGTATTGGTTGGCGATATGGGATTCTATCTTTTTCATCTGTAATTTCATTCGAAATGTGTGATCGGCTTTTGTTTAGAGCATAATTCATCGATAATCCAATTAAATCGCTATCCGTATTTAATATTTTCGAAATATTTGTATTTTCTATGTGTGTTTTTTTTTCACCAACGAGTTTTCACTCCTCTTTTGTGAAAAGCAACAGTTTTACTGTGTTGGCAACGTTGGTGTTCTTCACGCCTCGAATTCAATTTTCTCTTGAAAATTATTAATTTCGTGCTTCTTCCGTATGCTTTGTGTTGTATTTCTTGATGAATGTTGCTTCTTCATTGTGTTGCTTCATTCACTCGCTTTAACTCTATAGACGCTTATTAGATGTGTTGGTAATTTTCCTCTTTGCACTTTATACGGTCGAATCGTATACCGCACATTTTGTGTCTGTTGATAATGCCAATGCAAATCAAAAAGTGAACCATCAAAATTGCATCACACAGTTTTCCAAGCAATCAATTTTCATGACGTGCAATTGGAAGAAAAAAGAGAAGCAATTAGGAGTCAACACCGAAAAACATTCCACCATTGAGAAAAGAATTATAAATGAATGAATATTTCTGAATAAAATCTTCATTTCAGATTACCGTATTGACCGTAAAATATCAATTCGATTCGTACAATAATATTCCTTTGTTCGACAAACACAAAGAAAAAAACACTGTCAGCATAATTCAAATATTTCGATGCTTTCTCTTATATTTTCGTTCATGAGTTTTTACTCAACATAGATTTTTGCCAAGTAAAAATTCCAATGGCTTATACTGAAAAGAAAGGATTCAATAAAATCATAAAACCTCACATTGACTGAACTCGATGAAAATATCAATGTCTCTATAGTATATATTCAAAATGCATTGGATGAATATGATTTTTATTTGTTAAAATCTCCATTGAGGTTCATCATTAATCTCATTAAAACACTCCTTTACACCTCTTTTCAATTTGTAGTCATTTCAGTCATTTAGAAGTTACTCACCACAGGTTCAATCATTAATTGAACATATAAACCGTTTACGTGGCATCGCCTTCTCTCATCGTATGGAAAATGCTCTCATCGTATGGCCGATTGATTAAATTATTTCGCTACCAAATTAATGGTTTTTCTCATGAGTTCATTTTGTTGTTGCTGCTGTTGCTATCATTGTATTTAAAAGCAATGTTCGGTAAACAAAAATCTCTTTAAATTAAATCAATGAACATGACAAGCCTGAATTAAAGATAAAAGCTCATAATTCCACTGAAATAAATTTATTTAATGGATTGAAATCATTAAAAGCATAAAACGAACGACTTTCGCTGTGGAATATCCAGTGCATTTTGTAAATATAAAATTGTAACATAAAATGGAATTAAAATCAATTAAACTTTTTCTTGAGAGTTGTTTTTACTTGTTTTGCTGTTCTGCACTTTGAGTTGAACACGATAATTTTTTTGTTGTTCGCTGCAACAGTGGCCAAGCTTTTGATGTTTTGTTTTTTTTTCTGCGCGATCACAAAGGATTGGTTGAATATACGAAGAGCCATCATTTTTAAACATCATTTCATCATAACATAACAAATAAATACAAAAAGAGCACAGAGAAAAAAAAACCACGAAAAAGATGGAAAACTCAGGAGCCGTTCGTTTTTATCATTGGCCAAAATTCACAAATCCGTTAGATATTATAGTGACATTTTGGTTTTGTGCACGCAAAAAAAAAACACTTCAGTCCAAATTCAATGCTATCCCTTTTTCCGTAATCGCTTTGTTTGCTCCGCACCGAATGCATATTTTTCATATCATCAATACGGTTTTTTTTTGTGTGGTTCGTTCTGCTACTCTGCCGATGATTGTTTGCGCTCTTTTTCTCTTCAATTGATCGGCGCGTATCAAATTCCATCTGTTGTTTCTGACAACAGTTCAAGAGTAGATGCGATTTGTGCAATCGCGATCCGTTCACATACCTAAAAGCCGAAATTCTTTAAATTGCAATTTCGAAAATGTTTCTCACGGTCACAATGTAATATCGGTTGTGAATTAAGTTGAGTTGTGTCTTTTTTTGTGTGTGTTTTGAATGTGCTGCTGGTGTGCACATACAAAGAGCGAATATACCAATGGTACCAATGGTACAAGACCAATGCAAAAACGCCTCACATTATAGCCTCGCTACGTTTATATTCCAGATTCGGGTCGACTCGACTACAGTCGCAACCGTATGTTGTGTTTTGTTTGCTCGAACTTTTTACCACATGCATGTAAACCTATTCAAAGTGTACAATTCGTATTTATTGCGACAAACTGATTTCATTTGGAGAGAAAATACATGGAATTGATAGTGCTTTATTAGGTGAGATGCAAACCATCAATTTATAGAAAAATGATTTTGATCATTCTCTTCCTAATCTATTCTATTAAATCTCGATTCATCTAGCACAAATCGATGCTAATTTTGTTCTAAATTTGAACAAACCACGTGGAAAAGTTCGTCTTACCATGTAAGTTCATTTAATGTGCGTTTTGTTGAACGCTTTTGAATGCTGAGTCTGTGGCAATTTTGCTGCTAAGCTAAATGGTGAATTCATAAAATTCATGGATTTGATATTCGATATATCGGAACTCATTGGCCCTTCTCTCTTTTGCATGTATCACCATTTTTCCTTTAATTAGTTTAGCATTTTCTGAAATAATTCGGTTTATCAATAATTCCAATCCTTCTTCATCTGTTGCCAGCCGTAACAAAGTCGAATAAGTGAAATCAACGAACTATCATGAGATAACATTCACTCAAAGATATTCCAAGTGCATGATTCGTTATGTTATCACACTTAAAACGGTGCATGGATAATAATTTATGTGAAAATTTTGCAGTTTCATTAGGAATTTTCGATGTATCCTACATTGTTGTGAATGGATGCAAATGCTTTATCAACGGTCGTCTCATCACTCGAAGCGAAGAGCAACAAATAAAAGAAAAAAAAAACAGAAAAAAAGAAAAAAATACATCAACGCGAAACTAAAAATGCTGAAACTGATAAGGACCACAGCTACATGAAATCACACATTATTGTTTTATGTATTGTATGCAAACATGTATATGTATATCAAGTAGCCGGTCTCCAGACAGAACTAGTCACTTCAATGCGATGCAGAGCAACATGCATATATAACTTTTACCTGATGCAAGCGAATGAGGCCAGAAGCAAATACTTTCGTATTTGTATCGAGTGTGGAAAAATGCATGTATGAAATTTTTCCATTGAACCTTTTGTATTTGATGGTTTTTCCCCCTCCATTCCATAGCGAATACGCGAAATTAATCAAATTGCGGTATCGCAAGAGCAAATTGCTGTTGTGTTCACTGGCTACAAAAGAAATTTTACAACATTTAGAATTTTAATTGGATACATTTTTTTCCATCGTTATTTCATTGAATTCCTTTAGCTGTTTCTGGATGTTCATTATACGGACTACAAACCACAGCAAGAGCCAATTCGGGATCCAAGTATCTGAAACTGTACGGCCAACCGAAGTCTAGAGCACCAAAATATTTATTCGAATTTATTTTCCGTTCAATTTTTATTGAGTCAAGCTTGTTGTTTTCAGAACACACAAAAACTCTTGTGGATCAATTGGTTTGTCTGATCCTAAGCTGACTGAAACGTTGACCTTTTATCACTAATCAATTTGCATTGATTTGAGTGAATACTGATCACACTACGATCATCATACATACTGGCTCTCTACCTCATTTTATTATAATGGAGCCAGATATGTATATATATGACAGATTAATTGTCGCTAAAGCGTACAATATTTACTTGGTTAAATGGCTTCTTCCAATTTGTGATTTTTTTGTTGTTGTAAAAACATATAGAGCTGTGATTTTTATTATCAAATCAGTCATTGATGTGTAGTGTACCATAGATCCGATTCAAGTTCTCTTTCAGGCTATAGCCTATTCAATCCCAAACATGAAAATCATATGTGATACATAAAGCAAAGACGCCAAATATTTGAATGCAGTTATTGGAAACCATACATGGATACGACAAGAGTTTCAATTTACAAAATAACGCACGGGCGATAAATCCCGCATTGAAAATTCAACAGTAAACATTGAAACGATTTTAGGCAAATTTTGTGGGATGCGCGCGCGTGCGCGCACTCGCTCTGAATATCAGAAGGTTTCATTATGGATGTCAACGTACCGTGAAATCAGTATAATTCGGGTGGCTTGTCTTCTTTCCCCCTTTCATTCTGATTCAGTGCACGAAATATCATTTTAGATCGATTAAATCATAATTAATTATGATTTTCTTTCAATTTAACAATTATGTCAACCAAGTGAACGAGATTAACTTACCATTTTCTGTGAGGCTCAACCAGGCATCAAACGAATTATGTGGAGTCATTTGATTTGGCCCAGAGTTAGTTTGCAAATTTTCAATATCACTATATCGATGGCTAGCCAACGATTAACATCATTAATGGAAAGTTTATGTTTTATTATGAGAACATCCACACAAATTCCTTGGCTTTATTTCAAATCACTAAATATAAATCGGCCGTATTATATTACAGCGTTTGGTGAGTTGCTGTCGAAAACACCGAAATAGCCGAAGAAGACGAAAATGGATTGAAGCACCCAAAAGCGAAGAGTTAAATGTGAGCTCATCAATTTGAGCTGAAAAAGCGCCAAAAAACACACACACACACATACGTTTCAAATGGATGTTGATTTTTTAACTGGATTACCATACCCCTTGCTTACTGCTATCGACACGATCGAAGGGTATCAAGCAGTATGATGCTCCTTAAAACGCGCGTGCATAAATTAATGGAAAAGGACAAGAGTCATGTTGTTATGTGTCGAAATCGATTACAAATTAAACGATTACAGTTTAATGTGAAATGATGTAGAGAAGTTAACATTTTCAGTGCTGTCCATGTGTCCATTGACTGACCACATTCTCAAGAGTCGGTCGCATTTTTATCCAACAAAATATCGTATACAAGAACAACGACAAAAAAAAATGGTTCGAATAAATCAAAATCAGTCCGAGTGGTTTGCGAGCAGAGTGATATGAGCGGATCAACTCTTTAATCGATGAGTGGAATTATGAATAAAAAAAAAGTCGCCAATCAATAAAAGATTTACCATTGAGATACGCACACTGAAAAGTGACTCAAAATAACCTTTCAAATCTCAACACACACACACACATATCAGCCAATGACCAGAGAAAAGGCGAAAGAATCATGCTCAATTCAGCTAAATATTTATTTCTTTAACATATAAGTTGCAATAACATGAATGAGAAAATATTTATGAACTCAAATTGAATGTGCAGAGAGAAAACTATATCGTATAAATTCCACATTCCAATATGTTGGTGTATGATTTCTTTATTCTTTATTCATTACTGTTGAATACTTATAAAATGTGACTTTTTTTGAACTTGGAACTAGTGATTGGAAATTTTTAGTTTGAGGTCGAATTTCTTCTAAAAAGTAGGAATAACATGTTCTTCATTGAGTCGGAATATGGAGTAATACCAGAATTTGGTCAACGTACGATACCAACAAAGTCACACTCAAATGAAAACAAATACACACAAAGAGGGAAATCCATTTGTACAGAAGGTGCACATTAAACAAAAAAGTGAATAAATTCTCTATAGTGATTCAATTAGTGAATCGCTAATTGATATAAAGGTAAAATTCTTGTTTGGAATTTATTTCAGGTATTTTTCGTTCATGGTGAGTGAGTGAGCGAGTGAGTGAGTGAGTGAGTGAGCGAGTGAGTGAGTGAGTGAGTGAGTGAGTGAGTGAGTGAGTGAGTGAGTGAGTGAGTGTATTGTGTGTATTGTGTGTAGCTGTTGTGCACATTTGCAAATTGCTTTTGCCCGGTTCGCGGATGACGGTTGTTGTTGCCATTTTTAAAATCCTCATTAAAGTCGACTTCGAGTGGCATTCTCCTTGATAAAAATAAAAAAAAGAAACAGCAGCGAACAAAAGAGATGGAATGAGATCAATTAAAGTCGAAGAAATGGAAAAAGAGAAAAAAAAATGAATACAAGCAGCACCCAGACAAGCAAATGCGATACTTAATTCTACTAGAGTCCCATGAGACTGTAGATGTTTCCTCCTGTTGTTATCGAATACTTTAGTATGAGAACTGTTAGGTTTACCTTTGATCGTCAGTTCGATAAATGTCATCGTGGTAAAATATAAATCTTCATCGAGTTGATTATCGTCAATTAAAAGATCAGTTCACGTTTTTCTTCTCATTTTTTTTTTTGATAACCAGAATTTTTATTTTTACAATTCTTCTTTCCATTTCATTTTTTATAAATGTTCGGCAAAATTATTTTGTATATTTTGTTGAAATAATTATGATTTATATTAAAACATTATTTGAATGAATTGTGTCGGTTACGTTAAATTAAACACGGTTTTTACGGTTGTGCTTATGATAGACGATTACAAGGTTTTTATTAGTGTGAAATTTTTTATTTGGGTCATACGAACTGTAAATTAGGCTTGCTTTCGTCTTATTTATAGGCGATAAATACATTATTAAATTATTTCAAAATGAAAAATTACTCGAACTCAATTCATCTTAATTTAAGCCTTAAACATTTTTTTATGTACAAATATCAACAGCATGTTTTTTTTTCGTAAATAAGTTTTCAATTTTCGTTTAAATTAGTTAAGATTTTAATTACCTAATTGTTATCTAAATCTATTGAAATGTGTTTTTATTTGTGTTAAACTGTAATTTGTTTAGCCAAAAAGCGTAGATAACTATTGTGTTTAAACTTAAAAATTTCACTGGGATTTTGTTTTATGTCGCAATCAGGTCATTTGAGATAAATGGAAACACTCACGAATTTGTCTATGGCTTCAAATTCAGAGTTTATGTGAATGACTTCATATAAATTAATTATTATTACGTATATTTTTTCTTATTTTATACGAATATTATCTTAAAAAGAAACACACACACACATACATTCCATGCCAATATTTACATTCAGATTTTCCACATTATAATCTAAACTAATGAAAAATGCTCTTTTTGAAGCTACAATCAAATCAAGTAATATTGATATCAATTAATGCAAATTATGAGTGTTTCTCTTTTCAATCTTTCCTATTTGGAGTGTAAAATTAAATGTGGTGGCACATTTGAAACACTTCAAAAATTGAAACGAATTATACGCAGTGTCCTGACTGGAATAAATTTACAAAAAAAAAACTGTTATAAAACTATGTACACAGATTCAGTCTTCGATATATTCTTCCGATCTATTTTGAATCGATCCCGATTAAAACGAATCTAAACTAGTATTTTATCTTTTTTCTTAGTTTTGGGTCACTTTATTCACGATTTAAAAGCACTGGGTGTTTAATACTGTCACTCATACTTATTTTTACACACGCTTCCAGTACTTTACAATTGTCGCTTAACTTTATTGTTTTTTTTCCGATTTCCGAATATGTTTCCCAATGTTAGCAAATGCGAGCACGTGTCGTGGCTGACTTCAACTATCTAAACATCGAACTATAGACTAATAATGCAACTTGTTTCCACCTACGAGGTAGAGTTTCTTCTTTTATAGGCACGTATGTATTGTTTTCTTTGTTCGACAGAGTTTGCATTTGACTTCACAACACCAGTGAAACGTGCACGAACACCGCTCAACAACGATCACTTCTTGGGTACGATAGCCTCTACCACAACACTAAAAAAAGAACACACAGAAAAATCAAAATGTAATTATTAGGTTTGATTTATAGTATAAAAACGGTCGATTTTTGTGAGGAATATTGTTACTTACCATCAAATCACATCCGTCCACCCCAATCGATGTGTCATTACACTGACGGCCACTCGTTCCTTGAATACCGAGTCGTGGATTTTTCGTGCAAAATCCAGGTGATGGTTCCAAATATACTAAATCTTTGCCGCCGGGCGCTTTGTGATCTGGATTGTATGGTTTCAATTGGAAGTGATATCTGGAATAGGATTGAAAAGAAAATTTGGGGAAGAAAATAAAATTAGTAAAATTCATATAAGTATTCAAGAAAAAATTGTTACAAACATAAATGGTTTGGAAATTAACACTAACGACGTTCGTCGAACGTAATATGATACTTACCTATTATTTTTTCTTCGATGATGATCACGACGATTTGAATTGGCTGATATACTGTTTGGGCTTGGTGCAACATTATTTGATTGGATGTTATTGGTATTGAGGTGTTGGATGGCATTTTCACTTGCGCCATGTGCACTGTTGCTAACCATCACTCGTGATGCACCGTCAAAACGATCTTTCAGATTGTCACCGACCAAACGGAAATTTGGTAAGCGCATCCAACACGTCTTCACTGTGCATGATCCTGACATACCATGGCATTTACATTCTTGGCGCATCTCACTTTGAACATGCTATTTGTGCAGAAACAACAAAACAAAAAGAAGAGACAAAAAAAGAGTTAAAAATATTTCAATAAATCAAATTCAAAAAGATTTTATTACAAGATGAAACTGCTAAAAATTGACACTATTCATGTATTAAAAATGAAAAAAAAAAACAAAAAACAAAACGTTTATATTTTTGTTGAGCATCTCATTCGTGTCGTGTTCAAACAAAAAAAAAATCTATACATTTATAATTCCCAACAGCACGAAACGTCTTCATTTCGTTGGAATTACATTATTTTCATGTTCACAATAAATACAAAACAACGATAAAACAGAAATGATGAGTTCATTATAAGAAGTGGTTGGTGTGTTGCTTCATTGCATTCTAGGCGCTCTCAACAACGCGTCATTCTCATGCTCATCGCTTTTACTCATCGCATTGAATAAGTGTGGCCGCCAGAGCACCGCTACATAGACAATGAAGAGAATCTCAGTTGTTTTGAATGCATGTAGGAAAAAAAAACAACAACAACAACCGAGAGACAGAGAGAGGGAGAGATACCCGATTCGATATAATTTAGATGATATGCGGTTTTATCGTACGTACATTTTGAAAACGAGCAGAGAGCAATCGCTCTCTCGCGTACAAATGTGATTCTTTTGAGTTGAAATAAATTGATCAAGCGCATAATGTGAGTTTATTAAGCTATAATTCATTATCATTTAAACCATTCATCTTGACTTTCATTGCACTCATATGAGTGCTGCGTTTTCTTTGGTAATTTTTATACATTTTATATACATGCCTATTTATTTCGTGTTTCTGCACCACGTCTAACATATGAACTTTGAATTACAGCATACACACACACACACACAACGCGACAGAATGTGCAAACAGATTCAATGAATTTATGCAACACAAACCACGATCGAGCTGCACAGCAGAGCACTCGAATCGATTTTGATTCGCATCTCAATCGCAATCGGTGTTACAATTTACAAATACTTGTTCCGAAGCTATATTGAAATGTGTGTGTGCGCATTTGTACGATCACAAAAATGCACAAATCGGAAAAATAGGTGGTAGTAATGCGGTCTGTTCACGGCGCACAAATACAGCAGGGGGGTTTTTTAAAACAATAATTTATGCAATATGTAAATGAATGCTGTAAACGCGCGCAATCATATGTTTTTGTTTATCGTGCCAATCGGCGGTTGTTACTGTCATTGGCTTTTGTGTGTGTGTCAGCGCTCGGATTCTGCATGCTAGGGTGAACCTTGTTGGATTCATATCCAAATGTTGCCAACTTTTTTCTTCATCATTTTTAATATTCAAGTCGACATAAATCAACAAGTGTTCAAAGTGTGGGGATTTGAAGATTTGCCATTTAACTCTGATATGAAATTTAATACTGGTATTTTTCACAGTCAAAATGTTCAGAACAGGAAATGTGATGTCCATCAATCGGATACGAGCTCAACGACATCCACCCTAGTGCATATACATTTACGGAACAAACGTAATCATAAATTTATCGTAAATAATTCCTACCATAAGATAGCGCGAGCGCGCGCACATTAAATTCGGATCATTGATCTTGGTCGCACTGATCGAGAGGTCCGTTTTTTTTTTTCAACTTGAGCACGTCATGCGATGAATACATTTTTTCCATTCCAGCTGCGGCAATAAATGGATATGATATAAACATATTGAAATTGTGTATGTATATTTTTCATTCTCTCAGACCCATGAGAAAGATTAACTAATAACCTCAGACGGATGCATTCCAAACTAGCACACGTCGCACGAAATGTTGCCGAAGAAAGTCGCCTGACGATCATTCCATTAAAATGAAATTAAATTATTATCACGCATTAAAACTCATACACTTTTCTATGGACATGGACACTGGCTCGAGAGAGAGAATGAACAAAAAAAAAACACTACATGTTCTCAGTATTTGTGTGGTTTTGTTTCATTTCATATTTTTTTTTGTCTTTTAAATGTTCAATACGTTGGTGATGCTCTGTCGCGCCATTCATTACACGTATATATATGTATGTATAGAACAGGGTTTTAGTAGCAACCGAAAAGGGAGAGAACGAAAGCAAAGTGGATTCGTAATCAATATTTCGTATCTTTATAGGTATTTAATGCTGTTTCAGCTACTTCATCTGCTTATACCGTTCTTTTTTTCTCCAACCATCGGAATCGAGAGACAACATAATTTAGTTGGATCTTCTTCATTTGTTGTTGTTGGTGTTTTGTTTTTTTTTTGCTTTTGTTTCGATGCTCTTCGCTTTTATCAGAGAGTGCAAAGAGATGAAAAAGAAAGCAGTAATAAAAACTAAGTAGTTTTTGAGCATGGTTGAAATTGAATTGTCTTGATGTGTGGAAAACATATTCGATCGAATTGATCCACAAATCAAATGAGTGTAATTTGATTCAATTCATTTGAATTTTTCTAGTTAATGAATTTGATCTAGAAGAATCATAATGCAAATCATATTCAAAAAAAAAAAAAAAAAACGACCGATCGAAGTCATGCATAGTGCCTGTTGCGTGTCATATTTTTTAAATACTTGATGTTCACAAACTTGGCAAACCTTTATAAAATTTGGAATTTTGGAATTTATACGAGGATTATATTAGCAGCTGTCAACGCAAATATTTAATCATGGTAACGGCAAACTAACATTTCGTGACAAGAATTTTAAGGAAAAAAAAACAAGAAAAGACCAGCGAAACACACCACTCACCGCGTGCAAATTAAATGAAATCAAATGTACTGATTTAAACAACTTGGGTGGTTTTTACTCCATACAAAGCAAGTACAAACCAACTACTCAAAATCAATTCCACCTCCAGCTATTGAAAGATAAGCAAACGAGATGTAAAACGCAATGCAGACTCTGAGCCACAGAAAAATAGTTACTAATTCGTACACACGTCTTATGTGTATGTGAGTTTGCATAAAAAAAAATTGTGATTATCAAATCATAAAAGAATGCATAACAACTGACCAACAACAGTCCATAAAGTCAATTAAGGAATATCGATAAAACATAATCGTGAATTGATCGTGGATTGCATTAAAAACCTAGTCACATTAATTATTCTGATTTTGTTGTTAGCCATTTTTATGACATTATTTTCTCTCTGTATACAATCTGTAATATTTGTTGCTTTTTTTCTCTCTCTGTCTTTCGCTTACGCTCTTTGGTCATGTAGTCCTGTTGCGCGCGCTTTAAATGCGGATTCATGGGCAATAACATGATTGCAATAATGAATAATCATAGCAGCAAAATCGATAATTCTTCCCTCTTTCCATTGCATGAACGATGAGTGCTGAACACGATTTTAGATTGAGGCGTTTTGTTGTAAATTGTTCGACTTTACTTTAATTACCAACGATGCATGTACGAATTAAATGCAAGAGAGTTAAACAACAACAACAACAAAAATATACACGGTGCACGAAAGACTCTCGTTTGTAATTCGCTTGTTATAAACATGAATGAATGTAATTAATAAATTTTATTTTTTTTTTCTTCTCATTTTGTAGTGAAAATGTGAACACAATACGAACAAATTGGTTAAGTTGTGCAAATTAAACGATCATACATTTTCTAATCAGCTGTTAAGATTGTTTTGTTACTTACATTTCGACCAGCTTCATTGTTGTGTAAATTCATCTTTTCACGAAGTGTACGGCCACGTTCACCGGTGTCAACGAATTCGCGCGAAAATTTAAATCCAAATCCGATATTATCAGAGCAACCGCCCCATTCCCAGTCGCGAACACCAACCACTTGGCTGCCCATGCTGTTCATTTGCGGTGAACGCGATTGGTGGCTGTAATCACAAGTACATGATTCAATTGAACCTTCGCTACAAGCGCGTGCAATCGAATGTGTAACAGCCGCACTTGTTATTGCATAAATAAACGCCGTTTCGCGACAACCTGAAAAATGAATAACACAATGTTGATTAATAAAAAATCGTTTGTTAATGTGATTAATTAATTGTTGTTTGTTTTTTGTCGAATCGAGTGAAAAAATGTTTAGTTCCACTGCTTAAATGAATGAATCGAAATGAAAATGTACAGAATAAATGCGGAGTTTACGTGAAATGTTCATGAATAAATCGGTTTGTACTGAATGAAATTCGCAGAATTTCAAAACGAAACAGTCATGACAGCGATGACTGGATTCGTGATGAAATCACAATTTTTTTGACAGATTTTCTCAGTGTAAATAGCTTTGGCCAGCCATGTTCATAAACATGAATGAATGCGAAATTCACAATTTAATGACAATTCACCACATGAGTAATTTTGGCATATTTTAACGTAGGCAATGATATCAGATGTTGAGCCATCACAATATTATACTTTCAATGTGTACAATCAGGACGAAACACTCTCTTTGGCCAATTGTGAGTCTTCGATGTGACTCTTTGCAACCAAGAGACAAACAGAATGAATGTTAACTGAACAAAAAATTGCACAATTTGCACGTATTACTGTGTGATTCATTTTCTAACGTCGTTGACATTTCTTCAGGGCACAATAAAATCCATTAAAATACAGTGTCGAATGAAGCACGAGAGCTTCCAAATTACGACGGGAACAAATTAAAACAGAAATGTGCAAAAATGTGTGGTGTAGACTTTATATTACTGCGTTTCATGTTGATGCGATTACAATCAATAAAATAAACGAAACAAAAAAACAGCGTCCGATTCCATTCATCAGAGCGAAGTAACAAAAAAAAAGGTCAAGTTGTTATCTCAAGATGCTCATTTTATAGCAATTTAACATATTTTTGGAGGCATCTCTCAACAGTTTTGCCGAAAATTTACGAAAAGTATTCAACAACAACAACAACAACAACAACAAAACGAACCATTGTCCAAAAGTAATGACGAATTTATTAATGAGTGGAATGAAATAAATGCTGGTTAACATTGTGGTAAAAATGTGTTGCACTTTGTTTTTACTTCACTATCCGAAACTGTTTCGGCCAAAGCGATGTGTCGGCGTTAATGTGAATTTTTTGAAGTTTAAACACGTTCCATCACGTAAATTAAATTATTTGGAAATGTTTTGATTGCAAATAATTTCAAAGACAAATGCAGCGCTTTGGTAAATAGCAATCTTCATTTATTATATTTTTATTTTTATTTGATGAGAATCAGTGATTCAGAAGAACAAGGACCTTGAAGACAGAGTCTGAATGCGCTTTTTTCACACCGAATCTTGGTTCGTTGAGTAATGTTTAATTTAATTGTTGTTTCATTGTAATTTGATTGAATAGTCTTCTGAAGTGAACTCATTTTTTCCTGTGAGATACATTTTTGTTGTCTTCAATATGTTTCAATTCCATGTTATATATGCTCGCGTGCACAACGAAGAGAACAAAAACGCAAGATAACAAATCATCACATAAACGTATGTGTACTGGAGACTGGAGATATATATATATATATATATATATATGGGTTCTTCTTTTATTTCTTGGTAATAAATTGATCGAGCTGTATTAAAATTGTGAAAAGTCATCGTCGATGACATGAGCATCATTAAATGAACGTAAAAAAAACCACTAAACTCCGAGTCAAAGACACAAAACGATTTTATCCATTTTTCAACTATTTATTTGATAGTACAAAGCAATTGAGCTGGAACAACGACCTAACGTGAGGCGTTGAAACATCATTTGTGTTTTATACATAAAAACCCATCAATTGACAGGTATTCGTTTAGGTTGCACGGATGCACTGAGCCAAATCAACTGGATTTAAATGTGAGTTGAGCATTGAATTTTTTTTCTCATACATCAAGCATCACATTTTAACCGTCTAAAGCGATAACTGCAACTAATTAAATGCACTTTCACAATAAAAAAAGTGCCAGGTTGAATGGTCATCAGATCGGAATAAACGCACAATCATTCACCATTGGTAATGTCTCGAAAATGTGCTAATTGAATCGATTCTCATTTACAAATTGTGTTTCGTTTGTCGTTTGTTATTGCGTGTATTTTCTCTTATTGCGTTTGAATGCACAATGAAACATGAATACGATTCATTGTCTCAAATGGGAGTTGTTCGCATTTGTGTGGCCAACAATGACATTGGATTTGAGTGAATTTTTATGTGTGGAGTGCAACCAACTTTGGTGGTATTTTCCATTAATAAATCAATCTATGCAAAGGTAAATGTTGAAACGGATTTAAGAGCTGGAAATTACAACATCTCAAACTTTAACACATATTTTCTATCATTCGAATGTTAGCGTTAGCTCTTTCTCGAGCCCATTTAGTGAGAAAATCACTTGTGACACATGCACATACATGCACAATGCAGACACAACTCACAAAATGGGCCAACAACAGTGATTATTGGAATTTGTTTTTTTCTCTACTTCTTAGCTGCTCGCTTATTACAACAATGAGTATGATCTTTTGTGCGCACACAAACAACAGGCGGAGACAATTTCTCAAAAATGAAATAAAATGTGAAATCATTTGAAACATTCGATAACTTCGAAATATTTTCTATGTGCTCATAAGAGACAATGATGACCACATGACTACTGTCTTGGTTCAACATAACGATTTCTTCTACAAAATTGGACCTATCGAACAAGAGTGTGCTCACGGTGCCATAGATAACGTACATTTCGACACGAAAAAAAAACCCAATGATAATAAATCATGTTACATTTATTCTGTAAAAAAAGACAAAAGCGCCACAGAGTATTGCGCTCATTGTATGTGTCCGTTTGGTCGATCGGTGACAAACAAAAGTGTCAGCGAAACAAAACGAAAGCAGAAACCAGCCCACATACAACTCACATCACGATTCAATGTGACATCAAACAAAACAAAAATTGTAAGCATCCATTTTGCACTTCCTTCATTGCACTGGGTTGTTTGTACGAGTTAGGCATTTTATGAGCCTAATATAAATGAATTAACATTCTAGTTTCAACTCAACAATTCATACCACGTTTCTCTGTGGAAAAAACAGCTTGGCTACAGATTGGTCTTCTTGTGCATGTATTAGCCAGATGGGCAAAAAGTGCATAAACACTGTGCATAAAATAACCGTAAACATTTCACAAAACATAGGAAAGAAAAAAGATCAACACCACTTCCAAATTGGTCATAATAAAGTTATAAATTTTGTTTTCGTTCCGTTTTTGTTCCTTTTCAAACAATTTCTATGCACACCAAGCATATGACATTTTTGACTTTTGTTGTTCGTTTTTTTGTCCAGTTTTTTGCTCATTTCAAAACATTTCTTCAGTTTAAATTCAAAATTCAACGAAACCAATTTTTAACGCCATCCACATGGATTCGAATTTTGGGATTTGGAAGTTGACAAGAAAAACATATTGTCATCAGGTTAAATCATTACCTCTAACATAACATACCTTTATCTCTTTAGTGTAAATCTGAGCAACAGATCAGCTGATCACAGTTGAAAACATGGTCCGAAATCAGCGATCACAAATATTCAAATATTCAAATAAAATCTGTGTATTGTGAATTTTATCAAAGCAACAGGTTCGATTTTAATTTTTGTATGCGCCATCAACAAATCAATTATGCCAATTCAAGCGCCAATGCTCGCTTTACAACTGAATCCACCAAAACTTGTTCGGTATGAAAATGAGAGAAAAAAAATATGCGAAGATGATGGCCAAATACCGAACAAAGAATTGCTTCGAAAATGTTCGATGAAGTTGTTAAGTGCACGCAGGAACAGTATTGTTTTGCTATTTATCTTGTGCATATTTCGTTAGTATCGTTCGTGTTATTGCATTTGCCGAGATAGTGTTGCAGAGAAAAAGAAAGAGAAACGAAGAACCTGTGTGCTTGTGTGTGTTTGTGTGTGTGTGTCGACAGTTATTGTTGTCGAACTCAGCAGGACATCCACCGCACAGATTATCAGATAATGTGTGTTCGAATATTATTGTTATTATTGTACACATTATTATCATTTAAGTGCAGTAAGAACGATTTATTATGCACAATTTGCATGTGAATCGAACACACACCAGGGCCCAGACACTCAGACATACTGTGGAACACGGTCAACTGAAGCTCCATGTGACTGAAATATATATAATTTTTGTTTTCATTTTGCGCAATATTAAACGAAAAACATCGCATTTGTATGATATAAATGTTCAAAATGAAATCCCATTTTTTACAACTCCATGTACGGCCGCCGAAACTATGGTGCAAAAGATGAAGTGTGTTTTTCAATGTAACATTTTCATATTTTGGCGCATACGGATGGAAACAACAACAAAAAATAACAACAACAACAAATATAAATGGCACAGCATCTCACCTTGCCACGAATTGGATTATGTAGTGAAATGAATTCGATTTGCATTGAATTGCATCGGTTTGCCCGTTTTAGTTGCCCCGTTGAACAACGCACATCAGAGACATACATACAAATAGATTTTATTTTTTTAAAAATGCGAATTGAAAAGATTGTCTCTCCACATTAAATACTATTAACCAAATCAACCGATAGAATGTGTATTCACATCGTTGTGTTAAAACATTTCAATCGATTTATTGAAATCGTGTTGAGTGAGTGAAAGAGAACTGAGTGCTTTGATCAATGATCATGTTCAAAATGGGAGATTGAACCCCAATGCTCTTTTGCTGAATGCCAACGAATATATTCGTGTGGCTTCAATTTTCTTTTAATGCGGTGATGTTAAAATGTAAAGTTAATGCTGTGGACTTGCTGCGCTTTCATATATACGCGAACTGCTTTCCGGGTGTAATTGAAACGGCTGAAGATGGTCATATGTTGCGGATGTAAAAGACACAAGAATCTTCAACACGCTCACAACTCGTAAACGCAACGTCGATATATTGTTGATCAGAGGAAATATTTTAAATAAATTGACTTGTTGATACATTTCTTCGTATTCGATATTATATGCCGAGAGTGGAAACCGTGTTTGCAATGTAACAACGGTAAATTGAAACACCGCAATCGTGTTCGATGGTCGAACTTCGATCTCTCTCTCTCTCTCTCGCTCTATCCCTCTGATATAATTTATATCAATGCGATTATGATTCGGATGCCAATAAATTCAACGTATGAAAACAAAATAAAACAAACAACAAATAAATGCATATGAACTGTTTCATGACGTTGGTTTGCTTCAATCTAATGATCAAAATGATTTTTTGGAATTTATTGCATAATCATAAATATTCATTTTGGTTTGATGCTAGGATCGGAGATTTTTAGACGTTTACGTAATTTTATAACTTTATAACTTCATAATTCGATATTTAATACATTTCTGCTTGTGACTCAAACGTATGTGAGAAACGTGTTTTTTTTCGGAAACAGTTGATCAACGTAAAATCACGTCTCGTTGACACATTTCTGACAAATTTCCTTTTATTTTTTTTTCTTTCATGAGAACAATAAAATTGATAAGTTAAACAACGTTTCAAATGACAATTGCTGAGCTATTTACATGATGATAAAAAAAGGTGGTGGGTGCGGAACTGTAAATAATGTAGCACTTTAACAAATAGATTTTATTTTATTTGTACAGCTTATCATAATTTCAATATTCATAATATTGCGATTAAGTTGTTGTACGTACATTCACATAACAAAAGATGGTCATGCGTCATTTCAATGCGAATCATCAAAAATCCATGGAAATGAGTCGTTCTGCTTAACCTTTTTATTGTGTTTTGTGTAATTTTGTATGATTTTCTGATGAAGTTGGAAACAACAACAACAGCAACGAAACTGGTCTCTAATAAGCGTTGTGAATTCACAAAGGTGAATGGAATTAGTTAATTGAGTCAAATACAACAACAACAACAACAACAAAACTGGCTGACATCATCCAAAATATTTTCACATGATTTGCTTAATGAATGAAGTGGGTGTGCACTCTTCGGCAATTAAAACATTCTTCATACAAAATACAACCACACGGATTTCCGTTCGGGTTAATGGAATAAGCAGAACAATTTTTGGGGGCGTTTTGAAATCACATGCCCATGCCTTTTGTTCGATTGCACAAAACAATCAATTTTCTTCCCAAAATAATATTTTATAATGTGTTCCAAAAAAAAAAAAAATAAATGAAATGTTTTTTGGTTGTTGTTTTGTTCTTAAGTTGTTGAATGTTGAAGAAACATTTGCAGCCATATAAATTGAACCGGTTGGTGCCTGAGAATAATAGTAAACGCAGCATCGGAAGTGTTTTCTTTGCTGAACAATAAACATTTTTTTTATGACCGTTGATATTACTACTCGTCACAGCTTTGTCTGTGAATTTCAATTTCATATCTCATTTTACTGCAGGTTGTAATAAAGCTAAATTTAATTATGCTAATGGATATGAGGCAAAATGGAATGGAATCGTTCGAAATGAGCAAAGCAACAAAAAAAAACACACACACACACACACACACTACCAACAAGGCAAGAAAAGGAAAAAAAAGGGATAATGAAACTGAATGTTGTTAATTTCAATTAGGCACATTCAACACAAAGCGATCATGCAAAGATGAAACACCGGATTATTCATGTTTTTGTGCTGTATGTGTCAATTGTTTAAGCGAATATTTTTGCTACTTTGGGATCGTTGCCAACGAGTTGGTTATTTTTTTTTCTCTTCGTTCCGGAATCCGGAGCCAAACCCAGCATATATCAATGCGGATAAAAGAAATCTTCGGTTAAAATCAATTCAAAATCCATTGCTTCTCTTTTGTTAGCGCTTTTGGCTAACAACAACAACAACAACGGCACACACAAAAAAGACACGACGAAACGAAAGAAAACTGTTCAAATAATATGCACAGTAGATCGTATATTAGTATTATTGTTTTTGCACAAGACCATCTCAACGTAATAGAAACCATTGTGAAGAGATGGAATTTTCGTTTAACTTGGAGTAATATTTTGTTAAATGCACACGCACACACACACACACCGAATCTCTTCTGAGACTTTGAGTAGAACGTCTGAGAAATCGACAACAAAAAAATACACACGTAAAATGGCATTCTGAAGAAGCTTGACATATTAGTTACGCTTACGATCTTATCTCTCTCCGGAGAGTAAAATGTTTCCATGCGCTGCTCTTGTCGAAAAAATTGTATTGCACATTTGACAAAACGGGAACCAAACGACAAAGGAAAAATAAAAAAAAAAACGCACAAAAACCTATCTTCAATCATTTCTGTTCTTAACGGCTATTGTGTTAATCCCATTCATTGGGTTTTTAGTGGCAGTGATCATGTATTTTTCTATGGCGCACACACAAACACACAAATGTACATTGAAATTGAATGTAATACAGCAAAAGCAATAAATCTGAGTGAATTTTAAAGCTGTTACAAATAATATATTTCTTCTTTTTGTTGTTGTTGCAAATCGACACTGCAACTTATTTCAACGATATGAATGAAAGTTTGAGAGATGAAAGGCAGAGAAATTCATCTTCAAAGATCCTCTTTTGTCATGACAAATGACGTATGCTGTACTTAAGCCTTCATATTTACATGTCGACTTCGAATTTATTGAACGAAAATGAAAAACCTTTTGTCGAATCGACCGTAACAATGAATATATTGGCATTTTGGTCGACGTACAATGGACTTACAAATATTTTTCAATTATTTCGTTTATTGTTGCTGGTTTTTTTTTTGCAATTTTACAATGAAAAACAAAGGTGAGTAAACGAGTAGGAGTGAGAGAGTGAGTGAGAGAGAGAGAGACCGTTTGTTTTTGTTCGCTAAAGTGCCAAATTAGTTTTATATGACGTCTATTCATGCGAAGTTGTTATTGATGTTGGATTTTTTTTTTCGTTTAGCGCTCCCATGACAGTTTACGTGTTTGTTGCAAAAACTTATCCTTTAGAATAACTTCAACAACATTACAATGATCACCTCAACATTTTAAATTCCATAACGCAAGAGATGTTTGCCAGATAATAATCCAGTCCATCACAATAGAATAAAAACAACACAAACAAATCACAAAATTCCCTCAATGATGAGTACCGTCGATATGATTTTTCTGATAAAAAAAAATGAGCACTTGGCTTATTTCATGTGTCCGATGCTCGTTTTTACAAATCGCTTTCCGCTCTCTAATGAGACCGTTTACCGAATGCGTTTTTTTCTTCCCCGTGCGCTTTATAGCCTTTGTGTTCTCATTCGAGATACATTGAGTAGTTGAAAGAGGAGAGAAATGGGAAACGATTTTTTTTTTACCTCACAAGAGCATTTATTTCGAACCGATACAATGGAACGTTTGTAATAGATTACCGAAAATGTTCATGTAGGGTGCTCTAACAATTTGATGATTTCATTAGGAGCATTTCATAAACAGCCTGGCCATTGTATGAGTTTTCATCTCATGTATAGGTCTGTCGAATGAGCAATTGAAAGGAGCTCTCATGTAGGTAGGAATTTTGGCATGCTTGCTCAATTTTTTCTTTTGATTTCGAATGATGTCCGTTTAGGGGATAAAGATAAAGTTGTGAAATGGTTCGTCTCATTGCCAAAAAAAAAATTATGTCGAAAGAACATGGAATGACAACACCAAATCAACGTTAAACACATAATAACATCAAAGGAAATGAAGATTTGACATGGCTATTTACAGGGGCATAAAAACGAAATGCTTTCGTTGAGTGACACATGGATCACCAAACATTTTGAAGAGTTCGGTTTTTTCTTCTTCCTCGTCTGCATGTGGTTTCCTCTGTTCAGCAAATTTGCCCATTGAATCAATTCAACCGGAGCCAAATCAACAAAACAATAGCAATAAATTCATTTCTTTTTTTTTCAATTTAAACCGTTCAATAAATGAACCGTCACAAACTATCCCACCATCAATGCCAACTGCAACTGCAATCGTAATATGCAATTAAAAATTAAAAGCAACATCTACCATAGAAATTTGCAAATGGGAGGTATGAAAATTGAAAATTCCATTTACAAATAAAGAGTAGTTGAAATCTCATACAGCGCAATGTGCAATCGTTCACCAATAATTGGCAATTTCATAAAATGAAAAAAAAAATAGCTGAAATTCAATCGTCGAATTAAAGAAGAAAATGTAAAACATCTAAAGTTGCATTTAACCGCATTCATCATTAAAACATTTGCCATTGATGTGGCCGTTCCAAATGGTTCCAAATGCGACCAAAAATTCAATGAAATGCAGATAATAATGCTCTATATATGGCATTGTGCCCTATTCATCTGTCAATGGCATTTATCCAAAAAAAAAATGCTGCCATCAGCTGCATTGCAGAAAATGGTGCGCTCATTCATTCGCTAAACACATTTATTGCACCCAAAATAGCTATCACATAGGAGGATTTAATGGTGAAGTATGTAAATTGGCGTTGCAGTTTTGTTTGATTTGTTTTGTGTGTGTATGTGTGTCTGTGTGCAGTGTGCACACTCACACAGTGCAATTGATTTAACAGCCGTTCCAGTACGGAGCTTCAGCAATGATTTTGCTCGCTGAAATGCAATAACTATTTAGAAGCGCATTTCAAATGAATTAATTGCCATAAAATTCATTTCAAAAAGTTTTATGCATCGATCAAATTTATACTGCATTCACTTTCGGCTTTATATAAATCATTTTTGTTTGTGTGTGCGTTTTTTTTCTCTCTCTCGACTTTTCATTTCACAAAAGCACACCAGATGGAATCAAATTAAACGGTTTTTATTTTTACATGAATTCAATAAAATGTGTTGCGTCATGGAATAACGCGAGCGCCATTCGTATCTCATGAATATGTGCAATTATTTTACGTAGATGATTTATATGGTGAACACATAATTATTATGGATTTGGTGGATTCTGATGAAAAAAAAAACAACTTCAATTCCAATGCGTATGTAATCGCCATTGGCTTTTGTATTCAGAATTGTCTATTGTTCCGACGTGAACGCATTGAATTTGACACATTTTATTAATTACATGTAATTAATATAATTTGATTCGAATCTGTGAAACGATTCCATGGAAGTGTTTAAATCTCAAAAAGATTTATAGTCGATTTGATGGCAGAGGCGACGACAACACCGACATCAAAAATATTACAACAATATATTGTAGAACATATCAACTGTAAAGAAAAATATTTAAAAAAAAAACACTTGAACTACATACCTCGATCAACGATTTTACCAAACAGATTTTTGCCACGCAAGAAATTTTTGGTCGAACAATTCCATCTTCGATTTCGAAATTGGTGTTGACACTCTGAAATGGCAAGATTTGCACCTTTGACAAGTGCTGCCAATACACCCGGATTTTCCCGTACTAGTCGCCGTTGTTTGCGCCGCAATGTTGTATGAATGGCTGGATCCATGTACACGATACTCGATGTTAGTGGTGATATATTATTTGGTTCGCCAACCTTTGCGATACCCCTGTTTTAATCGAATGAAAATACAAAATTGGTAAAAATGATGTGTGAATGAATTAAATATGGAACAGCTTAAAAGTGTTGATATTTTTCTTAAGTATAAAAAAATAAACAAAAGAAGACATGGGCTTAGTATATCTTTTTCACACACACACACACTTTTTATGGATTTATTCATCCGACGTAAAATGAAAAAACACCCGGACAATACCTGAGTCAAAAATATACACCAAAAACACGCACAAACAAAATATTCTCAACGTAAAACATGTTCAACCAAAATTCGAATTGTTTATCTATTACCTTGAAATGTTGCTGTTTTTCTTTGTGGATTTGCTCAAAGTGATATACTTAACGCCACACAGCATTGACGACCCAAAAATATTGTGTATTTATTTTCAACGATCAGTCTTAACCGACAAAAAGAGAGAGAGAAAGAGAGAGAGAGATGCAAGAACTCCTTGCCACTTAAAAGTAAGTCATCTGGAAAAATATCAACGATGCGCCCAAAGGACGCATGCTGGCCATTTCAAGTTGACATGTGTTTGTCGTGCATATCAACTAGCGAACGTTTGCACAGCACCATCAGGAAATGCGTCTTTTTTTATTAATAATATTTCTCTGATTTTATGAAAACTTTGCTATCGATATGTACACACACTGTGATTTAAGTGGTATTACACACATCTTTTCTTTTACCTCAATTCAAGTGCATTCGTCTGACCATTTGAGTGGATTTTCGTTTCAGTGTAACTCTGTCCGCAGTTCCAAACATGTGTATCTTTTGGTGTTCAGTTTCAAAGTTTGTCTGGTTTTTTTTTTTATTCATCAATTTCAAGCAAACTTTAAATGTGGCGTGTATGTTCAAATAATAAAATGTGTCAATATTTACTGTTGGAATTAACCTCTTCTCTGTCTCTCTGGTTTTTTCTCATTTCCTTCCAGAGGTTCAGGTGTTCAATGTTTTGCTCTGTTAGCAACACATGGTCCAAACAATTCAAATGAACCACCAAAGTGAGATTGGCTCTCTCTTTCTCGCTCTCTATCTTTCTCATCCAATGACTCGAATTGTAACCTGTGCATTGGCAAACAAAAACCATTTCAACCTTTCAATTATGTGAAATTAACCGCGCAATCACACAAAACGAAAGCGAAACAGAAACCATAAAATGAAGAGAAACGAAAAATCACAGAATATTTGTTGTTGTTGTTGTTGTTGGTTGAACGGCGCTCAAAACGAATGCGACTGGTAATCGAATCCGTTGTGATTCGGGCTTTGTCGGTAGGAATACCAATCAATGAATCACCGCTTTTTTTTCGGCAAGCTTTGATCACCCAGCAAAACATTTGTTTGTCTACAGTTTCAAGCGTTCTCACACACTTTCATTTGGACTGGCGATCGTGACTTTTGGTTGAGGTTCTTCTTTTGTTTTTCTCAATTTTTTTGTTTAAAGCGAAAATAAATTACGTAAATATTGAACTTACCAAAACATTAATTACTTAATTGCAATCAAATATAGACAAACCTCAGCGGAACAATAATAATTAATAAAATAAATAAAATTCAATTGCTCGAATGCATTGAAATGATATCGTGGCTCTGGCAATTGAGTGCTCTTTTCCAGGTACTTTCCAACGAAAAATAGAAGGCAAACAGTTTGGTTAATTTAATGCCTTTTATCTGAAAGACAAATATTGTTAGAGTCTGAAATGCAATGCAATGGATGTGTGTGTGCGTGTGTGTGGTGAGAATGTTTGTTGAGGCGGTGAAACAATGAAGAAATGTTCATTCAATGCGTATCGTCATTGGCTTATGAATGACAAATAAATGTAGCGTGTGAACGAATCAAATGATTGCGTTCTGCTGACTGAGCTCAGTTAGAATGGCAATTTTACACTGAGCATAACCATTGTCAGTGACACGGTTCCATTTTTTTTCTTCATTTTTTATTAATATTTATTTTTAATGATCCGCAAACGCATTAAAAATAAGATTAGGGTTCGTCGTTGTTTCAAGTCTTTCAATGTGTACTTATCACCGGAAAATTCCAATATTCTGGGCTCATTCCGGATGGGAAAATTGATATACATACAAACACAAAAGAAAAAACAAAAAGAGCAAACAGTTCATTTATACGATTTCAATTGAATAACCCAATTAAAAAGATGGTTATGCGCACGATGGATGACACACAAAAAAAAACGCCAATGTTACGAGAGAGTTGCCAGAGTTTTTACACGATTTTATTGATGTATGTCAATTGTTGACGAGTCGGTTGTGTGTGGCATTTGCATTAAAATTCATTTACTTGACTCAAATAACACTGTATAATGTACTACAATTTAATTCACATGATACCTCTCGCGAGCACATACACTCACTCATGACGCATTCGACAGATTCCTTCTGATTTTTCTTGACTTTCTACCCAAGTCCAAATGGTTGGAATTAACAGGAGACGTGCGTTGCACGCAGCACATTACACATTGCACGCAGCGCTATGGCTATTCAGTTTGGTACACACAGCTCATCGCCATGCGAACATTGACACATGTGACAAAATGCGGTTAATACATTCGCCCGTGTATCGGTTTTATGATTTGTTGTTAAACACTGCTTGGATGTTTGTTGGAGAATTCTACAGGTAATTGTTGTCGATCGAAAGTCTCGAACTTGCCATTCGTCAATATGATAATAACCCATTGAAGATAAAAGAAGTTACGCGACATGCGAACAAAAAAATCAACGCGCGAACACACAAGCATTCCGCTGAGCAAATGAACAAAGTGAAAGAGCGCACGAGTAAAACGAAATAACCAAAACACAAACACACTCACACACACGAATACGCACTCAATACAATTCAGAAAATGTCCATCACCTCTCGCAATATTGCATTTGGATGCGCCGGTAATATTATGCACATATATTTCAATGGCGAATTATTGTGTAAACTAATAAATGAATTATACGTGAACAGCTAGCATTTATATATATATACATATATATATATTGAATACCCGTTGCTACGGTACATGTTGTTTTTCTGCTGCCTTTGCTTTGTTCAACGTAGCTGTTGGCTTTGGTGGTCACATTAATGAGTACTTCGATTGGCAAGCACTTTCTGTGACAATCACATAACTAAAGTCAGCCACCAGACATCAGGAGTTCCAATCACTCGTTTCCCATTAATAATACAAAAGCTTCGAATCACAATCGAAACGATGAGATAGATGACAGAGGAAAAAAAACACATGTGAAAGAAAGAATGAATCGAAACCCAATTTCACTTTGCCATTGTCATACATTTTGATAACGGGTAGATCACCAAGAACAACTGTTGCACATAAAATTTCGCTTAATTTAATCGCATAAATAATTAAACAACATTCAATACAATAATCTGGTCATTCGATACATTCAACATGAAATAAAAAATCCTTCATTTAATCAACAATAACGAAGAGAATAAAGTTGCTGTAAACTCTCGCTCACTATTTTTTCAGTTTTGAAATGCAACGATGATATTTGTTAATGATACAAAAATGAATGAAATCGAGAGGCAAAAACGTTGGAGAACCAAAAAAAAAACGTTTCGTGAGCAAAAACGGATCCATAGCTTCGAATCTGAAGGTAAAAAAAAGAAGAATGAAAAACTCACACACAATGGAATTTTGTTCACAAATCAATTTTTTTTTCTGTTCTGGTTCGATAATAATTTAATTCGTATTCGGTTGTGACGAAAGATAGAGAAACTGCAAAACATCACATGAATGACAAAAAAATAAAATATTTCCATTAAATTATTATTATTGGTTTGATTTCAGACTGAATATCAGCATTCAATTGTATTTTTATACTTGTAGTGTGATGTGATCAGGGATTGGAAATGAAACAGGCGTCTGTAGCAGCTACCGATCTCGATACAAAAAAAACATATCGAAATCCAGTGAGCGCATTTTTTGTGCTTGTTGTTGATGTGCCGTGAATTCTTTGTTTTTGCTGTGTAAAAAAGAACCTTTAAATTGGATAAGTGATAAAAAGTAAAAATTCGACTGGCGTAAAAAATGCATAACATTGCCGGTTTTTGTTGCTGTTGTACAATGTTATTTCATGCAAGCACAGGCGACACCAATCCGGAGCAAAACAAAAAAACCACGGACTGGATTGTGATGAATAGCGTCTCCTTATTGACGACGATAACGACAGAAAAATGTTCAACAGAGAAAAAAAAATACCCAGTGACAGCGGCAGAAATTAAATTAAAATTCATGCTCAGACCAAGAACACGAGCATTCGCCTTTCGCGTGAGTTTCGGTATGCGCATTGCACATCTGAATGAATGTGTTGTGGTGAAAAAGAGGCGAAATTACTTTGGATGGCTACTTAACCATTCATTTATATCACACTGATCAATGAACATCATCTGGACTGCAATTTTTGAGCGTTTCACAAACAAATCATTGTGTTTTTTTTTCTCTGCTATGACGCATTTTTTCCATGGCTCAACTATGGTACGAATAAAAAATTGTCAAACAATGAATTTTTGTTTCATCGAATTTCAACAGTCCCTTAAAGTCGTCATGCAGGTTGGGCATTGTTCTGTGAACGTGCTCAGGCTGAGTATCGCTATAAAAAAAATTATATTTGAGGCTATCCATAAGAGTCAAAAAGGGTTATCTGTATACAAATTTCTAAGATTTTTCTTTGAAAATGTTAAGTGCTTCGTATTTTTTACGACATTTTTGTTGTTGATGTTGCTGCTGCTGCTGCCAACAAACAACAAAATCGAAATTTATTTTACATTGTAATCATAATTTCAGTATAATGTGTTGTGTGACATTTGTTTCCACGTTTGATATGGGCGACATTGAAGAGATCCTATTTGACTGGTTGGTATGTCGTGTGTACCAGCCTCAGGTACAAATTGAAACATTAAATTTCGAAAATGTCATTTTCATATTTCGTCAATTTGATGTGTCCTCGTGATATGAAACTGAGTGCGCCGCCAATAGCGCAATGGTTTAAGTCCAATTAGAAACAATGTGCACACATGAAGATCGGAAGCAACTGAACAAATGCCGCACAAGACAAATATATATTAACAAGCAGTAAACAAACGGATAAAAAGAGTTAAGAAGCACTTTTAGCGAATTATTTGCGCTGTGAATCTGCGGATCTGCGAATCTGTGGATACAATGAAGAGGAACAAAATATAACAATTGATGGCCCAGATTCGGTATGAAAAAAAAAATTGTTGTTCTCATATCTGAGAAGTAAGCGGCAAATGAAAGCGATTTTGTGATATTGTTTGCGTTACCGAAGAAGAGAGACCATACACAAATGAAACGCAACAACGAAAGGAAAAACTCTAAATAACAGAGAAAACCCATAAACATTCGTATACATGTAACACATAATAACAATAATAAAATGTAAAACAACTTAAAAAAAGATCATGGACAAGCATAAATGATTTCGATCAGCACGTACAAATGGATCATCGTTTTGGTTGTCGTCGTGCTGTTGTTACTTTTTTTTATATATATATACACATTTTTGTTTTTATTTCGCCTCTCTGTGAAGTATCATACACTTCTACGATGTATTCTGATTGCTGTGCAAATTATGAGCTGGTTTTTATTCTCAACGACACACAACTATAGAGATGGGCAATGGCCATTAAATGTTTGTGCTTGTAGATGTTTCCATTAAAAAAATTTCGAGTCAACTCACCACCACATCGAGCCTCGACCGCGTCCGCCCTGCTTCTGTTTATTTTCAAGTGATGTGCATGTCGAACACATCACTGCCACTAAAATTGCCAGCAAAAAACTAGATAAATCCATTGTGTCTGTTTTTTTCTTTTCAATCGTTATAATTGATTTTGGTCAGGGTTGAGTGCATTTGTGATTTGTGAAATAAGTTGATAAAATAGACCTCGAGTGCTTTAAAACTTCACTACACAAAACCAAAATAAAAATAAACAAGAACAACCGAAATGTGGCATACAGTAAAATGCCACGGGAAATCACTGATTCAAACGGTATGTCGTTCGCAAATTTTCGACTAAAAACGAGATTCTATCGACGCTAAATTCTTATCTCTCGATTCAGGTTATCCAAATGCACACGCACCGATAAACTTCTTTTTTTTTGTGAGTCGTTACTCGTCTCGAAGCTATTGCTTAACTGACATCATGTGTTGCACATCAGTATCACCTCTTCTCTTCTCTTAGGATAGCATGACCAATGTGAACGAAACACCGAAACAACGGCAACGCATACAAAGAGGGCATGTGTTTGTGTTTTTTTTAGTTCCTTTTTGTCTTTGTTTCATTTGGGCCGTTTGGTTCGGTGTGCCGCATAGAAAGACGTATATAGATCGGTAACGCAACTATTGCCATGCTATCATACACTGGAAGCATAGACTCACTCATTATGTGTATGCCAAACGGGCACACGATGCATATACTTCTACGATGTATTCTGATTGCTGTGCATCATATGAGCTGGTTTTTATTCTCAACGACACACAACTATAGAGATGGGCAATGGCTATTACATTTTGTGACGTGCGAGCTGATTTTCCTTTTCGTTCGCAATATTTGTTGTTGTTGTTGTTTCCTTTTTCTTCTTCTTTGTTTACTTCATAAATGTGCACATCGATTTATGATAAAATGATTCGGATGCGCAATGATGATATCAGAAGGGTAACAAAAATGCGCATGCAAATACCCTGAGGAATGACGAAATGACTAATAGCAGAAGAAATGTGATTTTTTTCATAAATAATTATTTGAGAAACATTTCACTTCATCCAAGAAATGTGATGAATTTATTATTCAGGCTTTGAAAATGTGTGCCTGGTGTTGAACAAAATAACCCACACTAATCAATTTTTCTGAAAACATTCTCTCTAATTAAGAGAAATTTTGAAGAAAAAAACGCTAATAAAAAATTACTAATAAAAAAAACAGTGGCGTTAAACCGTTAAACAATACAGAGAAATTACCAAATGAATAAATTAACACGCGTGATTAGCTTTTATACGAAGTCAATCAATAAATTTAAATCACGATTTTTATGGTTCGATTCAATCGATCATGTGTTTGATTGAGCGTGCTTCGAATGCGACGACGTGATGTTCGACGATGAAGCAATTAATGACATGTTATTGTCCACTTTTTTTTTCTTCTCTTTATTTGTTTTTATGGTAGGAAAATAAAAAAAAAACAGCGATCCCATCTCAATATTTACATGACTTTTATTACGGCACGCACACGTTTCCTCTGCAACACGGGTTGCCGTTGCACAACATTGGAATTCAAAAATGATCGCCCATGAATGGACAACAACAACAAAACTACCATCAGTTCTTACTTTACAATAACTTTGTAACAAATCGATTCAACAAAAAGAAATGAAAAACGCGAAACGATTCTAGCGAATATCGGGAAAAATTGAGTTGATTGATTTTTACGTTCGATGAAACGATTTTACTTGTGGAACGCTTTCGTTCGAATGTTTGCTTTGCCTGCACAAAAATTGCTACACAAAATTCCTCGCTAATTAATTGAATAAGTTAATATTAATTGACGATTGGCTTTTCTTTCGTGTCACTGAAAGCGCATTCGTTGTCAATGTTATCAGACTGACATAAAATAGGCCGAGATCTGATGTGGTTTTCATTGGTTGTTGGTTTTTTGTGTGTGTGTGTGTTGCTGTTGCTGTTGTTGTTGAATGTGATTCGTTCGTGTTCTCAATCGAAGCTATACGCTGTTCCCTGTAATTATTGTGTTGCTTTGGTTTTTCTCTTCGTTTTCAATTTCGCATCGCCTAAGTAGATCAGTTCGAATTCCGAAGTGCATTGTGTGCAAAGTGTCAAATATTTGGTGTGCATCGGTTAGTTGGCAATGGAAAGGCGCAAATGCAATCGAATAATAATAATACTCACTGTATTTATACGAAGAAGCAAATTCAAAACTGGCTATCAACATTGGATCAGTCGACTTTGTTATTTATATATTTTAGATAATCATTTTGCCAAACTACACGTTGCCTTGCTTTTACAACATTCACATGCGAAAATAATAAATAAGCACGATTTATCGTATGGATAGCTCATTTCAAATGGCCTTTGTTGCCTCCAGAGAATTATTCGAAATGTTGGGATTGTTGATGTTGCATATAAATTTGCACATTGAAAGAGAAAAATAGAGTTTGGTGATAAGTGCGAAAAAAAACAACATACAAACACATTGAAATAAGCTAAAAACCAACAAAACGTTCGATTATCGTAACATGACAAAAGACTTGAGTACACTTACAGCATACCGTTTGTTTGTAGTTCTCTTTGAATTTATGACAAATTGATAGCTAAAACAGACAGAATCTTTTGCCATTGCCATATGAATGAATTGTTAACCATTCCAAGCGATTGAACTGTGCGTGTCATTGTCACTGCATGGCATTTAATTCATTCATCAAATTGTTATCGTTAAGGACCCATTTATACCACCAAAATGAATTGTCGATTGTTCATGTGGATTGATTGGATTGGAGGAGCCACGATGAAGGATATATTTTTCCATTTGCATCAGATATCCAAATAGAAAATTGTCAAATATCCAGAGTGATAATTCATCAAAGTCACTTTCTGGGTCTTATCGAATTGACCAATCTATAAAGGAATGATTGTTTTCTGTGTGAACTAAACTCACTGTGTGTCGTAATATAAATGTTCGGCTAGCCAATTTCTCTATTGTCACACGTTGAATATCAAAAGGAGTGGTGATTAAATGAATGGATTTCAAACGAGAGTAAAACGAAAATGCTCACGACTCGACACGATAGAGATTCAATATGAATGGATTGGTTTGGTCAATGATCTCCTTGAGAATATCTATAGCCATGCGCTCATTCGTCTTGTCGGTTCCGTTGTTAATGTGAGCTCTAAATTGGAAAACCAAAATTAATGATGCTCGCCGATCAAATTAGACAACAGACTAAATAAATTGTGTGGTGATTTTCGAGCGCCGTACTCGAATCTGGCATGCGCGCGCATTCATCTATTGAGATACAATAATTGGTTAATTAAATTGATTTTTTTTTTTAAATTCTCTAGTCGTTTTTCCCTGGCATTTAGCATTTACCTACGGCGTGCACACGATAAGTGTATTTGGTGTTTGTATTCAATGTTATTTGAATGTTTTTAAGCAAATGGATTTTCTGTGTTTTGATTTCAATTAAATGGTGATTCTTATCAATTAGTAATTAGAAAATCGGCCCAGTGTGCGCATTTAATAGACACGAATTTTTTTTTGAAAAGAATAGAAAGAGCTTTCCCCATTGCAGACAATCCGGGTAAATCCATTTATGAGATAAAAAGAAATTGTTTGTGTGTGTTTTTCTTCGTCGTTTGTTTTTTTTTTCGTCAAACTTTCTTAAAAGGCCTATCATGGAATTAGACGTAATTGAGAATTTGGTGGATGCGTGTGTGGGAATTATGTGATGAAAAAGGAAGTGAATGGAGACTTGTGGCGCTACGTGAAAGCCAAGCATCTCTCATCACTTCATCCAATCCGAATACAGGCCAATCGGGTGTATTATTGTGTGTGTGTGTTTTTTTCCTCTCTGATTTTAGAATCATCACTTGCATTCATTCATTCATTTACATACGTTAATTGTTCGTCTGGTTTTGTTATTTTCTCATCGTTTGTTTACCAATGAACACGAGTTCATTCTTCATTGCTTTGTGCTCACAGCTTTTTGTTGTTGTTGTTGACATGCATGCGCTGCTTGTTATATTTCGTCATTTTTGTATTCAATTACTACTTTTTCCGTATTTGCTTTCATTTTTGTTGTTGTTGTTATTCTTCATCCATTGATTGTGGCTCTCATCGAGAATTTCGTATCAGTCAAATACGATGTGAATGGTGTAGCACATGTAAATGTGTCATTTATCCCGCCGACATCTACTCTTCATAGTATATTTTAAAGAATTTAAGTGCCATGGCGCTGATATTAGACATGTGCATTCAACAGCGCACATCCAGCGACGGCAACCGTTTCCACAACACATCTGTTTTTGTTATGCCGCCGCCGCCGCGCGTATGAACATGCACACGCTCAAATGCCACCGAAGAAAACAAAAAAATAAAAATAAGAGAAAATATATTGAAATTTAATTGACTCGGTTATTGATACCGATGCACTGAGAAGTGGTTCGAATTCGGAAATGTTGTTTAAATTCGAGACTCAAGCCGGGTGTATATTTGTGTGTGTGAAAATGAATATATTATTGGCGCTAGAACCACCTCGACTCGTATAGTCGAGTGTTTGAGAAGCATTTAAAGTGAAGATGTTTGGATAAATTGAGATGAAAGCCTTCATCGTTAAGTGTAAATTGAAATTTCAAGGCAAATTGACAATAATTTGTTGAATTTTATGACATGGTGAAAATTCGAATGCATTCGAATTGATTGACTTTAATGCAGTGTGAAAACACCACTGTAAAATGGTAAAGTTTATCAACTGTCAAAAATTTGAATCGGAAGTTGAGTTCAATTGAAATGAGTTAAATGAAAAAAAAAAAAGAATTTGAGCATTTTAGACTTTTAATTTAGACTCAAGTAAATAATGTACATTTGCTTTAAATTCAACATATTAATTTGATAAATGCGTAATTGCATTTCAATCATCAATCGTTGCTCGTTTTCTCCACTCAATCCCACTTTGTTTTTTCTCGACTTGAGACCTATGTCATTCCAATTGACTAGCAAAAATGCAAGTGTTTGCACATTCGATCAATTCAATCGGTTGTTGTTGGTTTTGTTTTTGTGTTCAACGCTCAGCAATATGATTAAAAACTGATTAACAGTCCGTTAATGTTTCACATAATTAAAATAATTGTCTTTGCAACAAGAGAAATTGCACAAAACACATGCAGTTGCTGCACATTTCGCGATCGAAACGGTAAATTGAGCAATTAAGTCAATTTGGTTTTATTATCGATTTGATTATAATAATATTCATAATAATCGTTTCAAATAAAGTGTTTTTTTCCACACATGCGACGATTGAACGTGAAGTGCAGTAAAGCCACAGAGCACATTGAGCTGAATCAATTGAACATTTTTCTATATCCCATTTTAATCGTTGCATGTTGATCAAAGTCGTAAAGTAATTAACATGAAACCATGTACGGTACCTAAATTAAATCGATTATGGAAGCATCATGGATAGCAGTTGTGACTGCCAACACAGAAAAAAAAACTCAACCAACTTGCCAATTTGTCTACGTGCACGTGAATTGTTTGTTTTGAAGAAAAAAAAATTCTTCATTCGATTTAAATCTGGTTGAATTGAAAAGTTTCACTGCTGTTGGGTCTCAGCATGTGCCTTAAGCCCATAATTGAATAATTTTCGCTAGAAAAATCGGATTACGACGGTAATTAATTTGTTTCTCTGTGACAGATAATGCTAAACGCTTTCCGTATTAATCAAACGTATCGCATTTGTCAACCTACGCAGCAGCCACTTCATGTTGTTATTCGTGTGCCTTTCAATTGTTTGTTGGACTGTTTATCGAAAACGTGCGATCTTTTCAACAAGAAAAGAACAAAAAAAAAACAACACATAAGTTATTTGCAATCAAAACTTGCAGAATCTTCTGCTGTGACCCACGCGATTGCGTGTTCCGTTTTGAATACGTTTGTGGTAGGAGTTGCTGAGAAATCACTAATTCATTTACACAAATACATATAAGAATTTTTAAATTGTGGCATTTGCTGGTGTTCTGGTTTAATTTCGTTCTGTTAATAATAATTGATGATTTGATCATAAGCATATTTTGTTGCTATTCTATGGACCTTTCGACGAGGTGAACGAAAAAAAAAATCACTCAGCAAATCCATCAATCTTGTCATAATCCCATTCGATTATCTCGGCTGTTGATCTACTGCACTGTGCTACCGTCAAATACATGTTAATTTCTTTTTCTATTTATTATGCTAATGCCCATTTCAAAGTAAACATTCGACAGCGTATATGCGGTTTGGTAATGGTAATTCGTATTATATGGCCAGATTATCAATATTCCATTTAAAATTATATATCAGCCACGCAGCCTTTGTCATAATCGGTGTTCGAGCACGACTTAAAAAACTTAAAACATGTGTTATTTTCGATGAATTTATTATTCATTTTTTGGCTTTTGGCACTCTCAGCCAGCACCGACGTGTTGCTTCTAACAAATCTCTTTCGGCTTTTTTATCTACATAAATTGTTTTCCCTCCGTTTTTTCTATTACGCGCATTTGATGTATGGGATCTATTTTCGAGCTGTTGTATTTTGGTTTGGTATTTTAGACTTTTTGTTATGTTAATTCGGGAAGAAAAATTGGAGCATGTTTTACACTGAATGTGATTTGGCACGTTTATGTTTTGTGGAGATGTTTGTGCTTGTAGATGATTATGAGTACGGTCAATAATCAAGAAAATGTGATCATTAAATTATTGAAGTTTTTTCGTTACTTTATTGAGAGAATCTGTGTGTTTTCATCGTAAATTAAAATGTGTAAAAAAAAATGAGAACATTCAAGTCAACTCACCACCACATCGAGCCTCGACCGCGTCCGCCCTGCTTCTGTTTATTTTCAAGTGATGTGCATGTCGAACACATCACTGCCACTAAAATTGCCAGCAAAAAACTAGATAAATCCATTGTGTCTGTTTTCTTCTTTTAATTTGTTCAAATAAAAACGTTCAATGTTCAATCTTTTAGCTCAATTATTGATTGGAAATTCACTTTCTTTTTCAACTAATCACCATATGATACAGTGTCTGTTCACTTTGCACAGTTCTGTTGTTACATTGAAATTGTGTTGGTATTTTGCCGTCGCGTAATTTTCACACTGAATTATTTATTACGATCTTGAATAATATTTATTTAAACAAAAAAAACAAAAAAAATATTTGTTTTGGCTTCCAACTTTTTCTCTCATTCGCAATCAACGGGCGAATCTCAATTGTCACACTGTCGTAAATAGTTCGCACATTATGATTGATTTTGGTCAGGGTTGAGTGCATTTGTGATTTGTGAAATAAGTTGACAAAATAGACATCGAGTGCTTCAAAACTTCACTAAACCAAAATCAAAATAAAAAAGAACAACCGAAATGTGGCATACAGTAAAATGCCGCGAGAAATCACTTATTCAAACAGTATGTCGTTCGCGAAATTTCGACTAAAAATGAGATTCTATCGACGCTAAATTCTTATCTCTCGATTCAGGTTATCCAAATGCACACGCACCGATAAACGTTTTTTTTTTCTCGTTGAAGCTCAACGATAACTTGAATATACACAGTGAGTCGTTACTCGTTTCGAAGCTATTGCTTAACTGACATCATGTGTTGCACATCAGTATCACCTCTTCTCTTAGGATGGCATGACCAATATGAACGAAACACCGAAACAACGGCAACGCATACAAAGAGGGCATGTGTTTGTGTTTTTTTTTAGTTCCTTTTTGTCTCTGTTTCATTTGGGCCGTTTGGTTCGTTGTGCCGCATAGAAAGACGTATATATACATATATAGATCGGTAACGCAACTATTGCCATGCTATCGTACACTGGAACCATACACAGCGGCAAGACTCACTCATTATGTGTGAATGAATGAATTCGATCAGAGTTGATTCTTGTGTATACGCACGGCCAAACGGGCACACGATGCATGCATGCGCATGACAGAGACACGAAATACGATCAAAAGAAAGCAAACACGATCAGCTGTGATGAAATATTATCTATTTTCGACAATTTCGCTTGTGTATTGTGGCTAAGGATTTTCCATGACTTGTTTTTTTTTGCATCGCGGTAGGCATATCAAGATTTGATCATGAAGTAGTAGACTGAGCTCCAACATGCAACGCGCCTATGTTAAGTCGAATCACAAGCGAACGATCATTGCAATGACGACGATTGTGCCTTCTTTATGCCTGTTGCTATTATGTTGCTACCTAATATAATATACTCGTAAATCCATGAGTATACAAAGCCGCAAATATTGATGCAAACACATTCACGATGATCGTATGGCTTTCGTTGCGCTTGTATGTGTGAACGTAGCAACGTTCGATCGGCTTCGGTACGATTCTCTGAAGTTGTTGCTGTGTACGGTAATGAGGAGGGGCTTATCGTTCTGTTTCTCGTTTTGCTTTACTATTCTCACATTCGAGTTCATTGAATTGGCTATGTGGCGGTAGCAGTAACAATGAAGACGCGTAGAAATGAACGAAAAGAAAATAACGAACAACAATTGGCTGGGAGGGCGTTGAATACATTAAACTGTGCTTTAGAAGTATGTACACGATACGATACGATGCGATGCAGAAAAAAGAAAGAGAGCTGAACAATCTAAACTGGAATCGGTTTATGAATTTTTGGTAAATGAATAGAGTATAATGCTTGAATAAGCTCAACGAGCAAACAATTAGATTCAAACGTTCATACTGGACTAAAATTGTTGCGAAAATCAAATGAAAAACAAATCTTTTTATTTTCAAATAGGCGAACATCAATTTTATAATATTATATATTTCTGGTATTCGGGTAGAAAATCCAATGAGATTGACTAAAAAAAAAAAACAATTCGCTAGTAATAATGATCAAATTACTCCTGTTCTAAATAAAATGATTATTTTAAATTTAAATAATCGTAAACAATTCCTAATCTACATATTTATTCATAGATTCATATTAATAAAATAAATAACACAAGAATGGGCATCATAGTAGTTTAAAAACGGAACTTTTTAAGCAATTCATTAGTGAATGGACGAGCAACACCAAACTGGGCACGTGGAAATCACCATTTTGATAATAATCAATAGATTTATTCGACGGTTTGGGTGGTGATTTTGATTTTCCTTTGATAATTGAATTTTATTGTAATCGCCTTCGAAATCTGCATTGGAATTTTTAGTGATTTGTTTGTGAAGACAGCCACAGTTTTGATTTGGTTTAATTATTAGACGACTTTATTTTGAAAATATCTGATTTGGATGATTCAAACCGGAATGCAGCATTTCGTTCAATGGCCTTCCAACAGAACGATACGTTAGCAAAACTTTTTCATGTAATATACAAAACTGTACGTGACAACATGTCTATGCAAAAATGTAGTAGCCTGACGGCGCCCCAACACTTTGAATTATTTCAAACTTGATGATCATGACATTCGTGTGCGGTTCTTTCAAACGCTTTATTCTACAGTTCAGTTTCAACCATTTCACTTGACACATTTTTGTCTGGTTGGTTTTGGCTTCTTGCAAAAGATCCCACATTTGATTGTGTGAAAAGCATTTTGTTTTTATTACTTTAAACGAAAATGTCTTTGTTAAACTGTTGACCGCATGTTTAAACTCAATGAAATGAAACGAATTATGTGATACAACATTAGAGCGCAGGTTTCGTGAATTTTATGAACTTGTAAGTGAGTAAAACAACGTGTTTTACATGCATGTAAACTTGTAAACATATAAAAAGTGACTTGTATTCCAAATGAAAAGTAACAATTTTTGGTTCATGCATTTTACCATTCAATTTTTCGAATATTGAAAACGTCAATATCACTGTAAAAGAACACTTGATATATAACATTTGAATGCTGCTAGTTCAATTCATTTTTTGTTTCAAGTGTTTTAAGAGCGTTGCGTCTATTTTCACATCATTCATTAAATTTTTCCGTTAGCACTCAAACTATTCTAGTTAATTAACCGTAAGCATGTGCCATAAAGAGAAAAAAAAACATGCTACTAAAACACAAAATACAAACAACTGACAAGTCAATTAGTTAGCATAGAAGCAAAGGCGCAACAGCGCGTGAGACAATTTTCAATCGTTTAATCGGATGAATTATATGATAGTATTTGCCTATTGATATTCAGCGTTGATCGACTAGAAGCAAATTTAAAATATGTAAATATCTTCTATTAATAGCATTTCTTTTTCAATAAGCCATAAAAAAATATATTACGTTATTTTATTAATTCATAAAAGTTCTTCGTGAAACTCGTTTCCGAGCCAAAGGACAAGTGGCATTCCAAGTTTTTTCTTATGACTTGGAACCAGGGGTTATAAGTATCAGAATAATAGAACCGCCAAAGTATCGATGAATACATTCAAAGATGCACAAAAGCATTAACATTACGATTACATATTGTACAGATTTTACCGATGCGTATAAGCCCCTTGAGAAACATCTTGATTGGGTACGTCTTGATTGCTTACACAAACTCATCCTTGATATATCAGAGAATTTATTGATAAAAGTGAGAGATGTCAACTATTCAACACACACGACAATTATTTTTGGGGGGATTATTTTAGTTAATTTCCTTTTCAAATAAAATTCATTGCGAAGATGTGCAAATAAAATTTATTTGTAAGAGGGAATAGATTTTGGTCATATGTCTATGAATTATGAACGTTCCGCGAACGTTCTGTGTAGCTTTCAATTCAATAGCTTCTGTGCAATGTTGAAAAGTAGTTTATGTTTTGATTTTATGATCTTTGATCGAGTTCTTGAAGCTACGACTTGCCTCGATTAGAATCAAAAACAAGCTTTCATTTGTTAGTCAAAGAAATGAAAGACAGATGAATGTGCTAGTTTTTCGTATGTAATCATGAACAAACCATCTAAATGCAATGAAATACACATTTCAAGCGTATAGAATCGTTTAAACGAAATCCTTCCGTTGAAGATTGCATCGGCTCCGACTCAAATTGAAAAATGGTCAATGAAATAGAGTTTCATTATTACTCGAAAACTTTGAATGAATTTCCAAACATTTGCGCATGATTTATAAAGAATGGCCCCAGATTTTCGAGAAAAAACATGCTTTATGTACTAATTCACCATTTATATTCTTTGTTGAATTTTACCTTTGAATAAACAAAAATCTTTGAAAATGAATTGTAAATGAAGTGTGGTAGTGAGTCTTGGACAATGTTGAATTGTGCATGGGTATTGAGGATTCAAGTTCAGAAAACAATTTCATATACACGACACGATCATGTAGAAACCGGTTGCGCTGCGAGGGAAAATGTTGGTTTAGAAATGTATGCTTGAAGCTGAGACAGATATTTCAATCGGACACATTTGATTCCTTTACAAAGGTGAGACTGTAAAAAACAACATGTTTGCGTTACCTATATATTTCCGTACTTTGTAGTGATAGTATTGGTGTTAGTCGTATTGGTGGCGGCGTCTTGTTCATGTTGAGAAAAGAAAAGGGTTAATTGCTGTGTGAACGTTGAATAGGACCTAGTAATTATTTCGGGCACATCATTTACCTACCAAACGGAAATATGTTAATAAATGAGCCATAAAATTTACACCACCGTCAAAAAAATGATGTTATGATTGGTTCAGTTTTCTTCAGTTATAGTCCTTTCGTTTTGTTGGGAGAATATAATATGGTTTTTCCATATTTTGTTGAGTATTGGCATACGATCTACCGCATTCAATGTGTAATGCAGTTAGTGTGTTCTAAAGAAAGCGCACATTCATTAATTTTTCTCATCTGTTGCATGAGGGTGGCTTTGCTCGAGCATTGTCTTTTCATGTGTATACAACATTCACCAATTCACCATATTCAGTATCCAAAAGAAAAGATTATTCATCTCACCCACAGTCAGTCTAACACAAAAACGGACCGATGTATGCTTGTTATCAGCACCTGTGTATGTGTTGTTTTCGCATTGTTTCATTTTTCACATCTTCTGTTCGTTTATTGTTGTCTTGCCTCTATTAAGTTTAGAAAAAAAATGCTGTGAGTGTCGGAAACTTCGCTAGATGTTTTCAGGCAAAAGAAAGGAACATTTCAGTAGGCATAATTGTTCTATAACAATATCATCAAACAGGGTGTTCCATTTGCAGCGATACTGAACTAAAACCTACGTTTACCCTACTAGAATATATATGAACGGTGTTACAGCATTCGATTGATCGTACGGTTACGTAAGGTTACGATTACTAAGGTAGTTTTTTTTTGTAAAGTACATTTGTCATTGACAAATAGTCAATAAGATCGTTCAAATGCCAAAAGTGTGAGTGAGCCATTTAGTCAAACTGTAAGACAAAAAAGAACTAGCGAAAAAAAGAACGATTCATTTTAAAGTAGCGGAACACCTTGTATCTCGCATGAATGTAACGCAACTGTGTCTGCACACTTTGATGCTCGAAGAACAACATAAAAAAAAATACTGATTGAGGTGGAAAAAGGAGCAGCAAAAGTATTTTGTCGACTTTTTAAGTAGTTAGGAAACAACAATAAAAGACATGAGATATGAAAATGCCTTTGTTTTTGTGTGCTATCAGTGCTAATAAATAAAAGTGACCACCCTCGAATACATGCGTCAGCTCGTGCAACAGCTGAACGTCAAACACTGTGTGTGCATTGCACAGCCTTCTTACCTATGTGGAAAAGAAAGGAATGTCACGCTATGAAAATTAGGCCATTTAAATAGAGATGTGGATGAATGTACATATTTTGTAGACGATTCACCAGAGAAATGTCGATAAGAAACACTTGTACATTTGGCTTCTGATCAGAGACTGGTTGTCAAAGAAATACTTACACGGATGATAAATCGGATGTAGTGAATAGGACGCAAGAAAAATCGGAATCTCAATCTTAAGACATCAGCAATTAAGCTGGTGTCTGGCTCTACTGAGTGTTTAAAGATGTTCATACAAATAATGTGTATTAATGTGTATTTTGCATACAATCATACAAAACATTAAAACAAAAAACTAAGTTTGTCCGTAGAAACGAACGATAAAAATGCAAATGAGGTGATAATTACAAATAAATAACAACGTTGTTTCCGCACTGAATAGGTCAGCCGTGGATTGATTTTTTTTTTAATGAATTTAATTAACTCTTCAAGAGCAGAGCCGTAAAAGCCACCTAATAAGAACCATTGTTTTAAATAGATTTGAATGCTAATTTAAGATTACTTTTAATATTGCCATAATTTAGTAGTAGATTCAATTTCTGAATCACCTTTAGTTCATATACAGTTGCGGCTATTGAGAATGATATTTTTGTTGTTGTATTGATACCACCGAAGAGTGAGTCTCTAACGGATGTATAGATGTTAAAAACAACATCTAAAGACTATATATATATAAAAAAAAGATCCATTAATTTCTTTTAAGATAATTATAGAGTGTTTGTGTGTGCGCCGGCTAGCACAAGTGCCTGGGCTGTGAATATTTCTCTTTTACACTATAATTTAGCTCAAGAGTTGGTTCATCACACAAAAGAAGATTTGTACTGGATTTGATTGTTTCATAATGTGTGCATCTTCATGTGTGAATAGTGTTATGTAGCAAATCAGTGTTGGCATCAGCAGATTGAGTTGTTCGCTTTCAATTTTGTTGCTTGTCAATATATATATTGCAATAAAAAAAAAGGGAGAAGGAAACGATCGACAGGTCAATTCAAATGCATGAGAGCAATTTACCACTAATGGTGAATGAAATCGCACCTAGCGCCATCAATACATCTTAATTATATTTTTTAAAATGATTTTTCTTTTATTTTTCTTTCATTCTTGTCAGAAAATTTCACACTTTCATGTAATAGAATTTTGTAGAGATGCTGTCATGAAAAAAAGCCGTCATCGGCCACATTCTGCCGGTGAGTTTAATGCAATTCGCGCTCATGAAAGGACTTCATTTGCCGACGCATTACAATCAATAAAGTTTACAGGATAAAAATGAAAATGAAGACGTTAAATATTTATTGCGCATTGATTGAATGAATGAATGGAAAGGGAACATGCAGCAATAAAAAACGATAAGCGTTACAGAGGCTAATTTCTCGTGGAGTGTTCTTTTTGTGTGCGAGCCGCTTTGGTGTGCCATGTCATTTGGGTGATGTGTTATAATTTGTGTAAACTTTTGCCGCCAACCCTTTCTAATGTGTGTGTGTGTGCATTTCGGTGCGATCGAAGAAGTGAATTTCGTGTTTCAGGTATTTAGTGTTTAAAGTTTAACGTTTGGTGTTCCATATAGAACGCATGTTTTCGCTTTGAATCTGTGTGGCACAGCATTACGTTTCTTCGCATTTGGTCCAATACCTTCACCTGCGATTCTATTTATGATTGATTTTTTTTCTTCTCATCTTCATTTGCTGCTCCTTACTTTGTAGCTTCTTCTGTTCAGCATCGCAACTGTTTGTGTTCACTGTTTGCTTTTAGCTTTTTCGGCATTTTGCTTCATCGCTTTCAGTTCGATGTGATTCAGTCGCTTCATTTTCTATACCAAATATTTGCTTATAATAAAAAATTAAATGGTGGTGTTAATTTATTCAACATTCTTCTGTGTGATTTGTTTTTGTTTGTTTTTTTTTTTTAATTCTTCTTGAAATTTCTTCACCCGAAACATGACGGGTCTGTTCGTCATTAGACTTTTATACTGTCATTGTTTTCTGTCTATATTTATGTTTGCTTTGTAACAACATCCAATGAAATGGTCAATCAATTTGCGCCATTATTTGATGCACATACACTGAATTTGAACGAATAATGAGAGAGCAAACAAAATCCCAGTAAATTTAGCTTATAACTCGAAAAATATTTACTAATGAAACAGCCATACATGAGAAAAATGACGGCCTTTTATAATTGCCAATTGGCAAAGTCATGAGAATTTCGTTACCGTACTTTAGTATTTCTTGCCTCAATTTCTGAGAATCGAAGATGAACGAAACCAAAAAAAAAAAAACGAAAAAAATTACACGGATCATGGAATGGAAGATTTTATTAGCTGATGCGGGACTGTTTTAAGTTTTGTTGATCGTGGAAACTTATTTCACATATATGCAATTCGATGCCCGTCTTCAAGCCCATCCAACTAATATGCCATGAGCACAAATAAGATGGAATGTCAAATTCTTGTATGCATTCCACAAAATATTACAATACAATTTACGACATTTCCTCTGTTGAACTTCCGAAAAACAGGAACAATTCCACCTAAATCAACTAATAAATGTTGCAAAAGTAAATATTTATCTAAAATCCGGAAAGTTGGAAAGTTCACAAATTTTTATTTTCACAAAAGCAGCAATCGTCTGAATTTTTTTTTTATGATTGTTGATTACCTTTGTTTTTATAAATAACAGAGTGCCCATAAATGCCGGCTATCATGAGGAATGACCCAAACAGAATAACGCAAGACAAAAACACACAACAATGATTTTTGGAAAACGATCAAAATGAAATGAGCAATTTTTGCTTGCACTTGCAATAAAACGAACATTGAATCGGTTCGGACCAAAAAAAAAGAAAAAAAAAATTGAATAAACATCTTCATTGGCGGTCAAAGCAAAAGCAATTATGCGTCCCAAAAAAACGCACACACACACACAAACAGATCCACACGACCGATTGGAATGGAAAACAAAGAGCAACAAGATGACTTCGAAAATAATACGGCATGCAGACATAATGCTAGTATGGCTGTTGTGTGGTGTATTTGTACATAAATATCTATATTTAGAAGGAAAAAGGTGTTACATCAATTACAATAATGAAGATTGCACTTTCTGCATGCCTTTTATGTTGTTCGCTTCAAAATGATTTGTATGTGTGCGTTTTTGCAGTTGCTTGCGAGTGTTTGTGTGTGTGTGTATTTTTTTTTTTTAATTCATCGCCTTGTGTCTGGCCTTTTTCATTTGCACGTTAGCCATGCTGTTGGTCTTTTTGCTCTGTGTGCAATGCCTATGGATACAAAGTGTTGGTTTTTTTTTTTAAATGTTTGATGCTGTTGTGTTGATTGCCGTAGCTTTCGTTGTCGGGCCCGAAAAAAAAATGGGAAAATTTGTTTCGCGCTACATGTTCACACTTTAAAAAGAATGAAGGAAAATGCTTCAACACTCGACCATTCCAAAGCACTACATATTCACACCAACAGATATAAATGCGGTTATTGTTGCTATTGTAATAATAACATCAATACGGGTGGCCTGCGATCCAATGCCTGCAAGCAATGATTTCACTGTGTTCGCTTTTCTTTCTTCAGTTTTTTTTCCTCTTTCTTTTTTTGGATAACAAAAACAACATTTTTTTTTCTTTTTTTCCTTCCTGATTCTTAAATCATTTGAGTCAAAACCAAACGCGAGATATTCGTGAAACGATTGGCTGCCAGCAAATGATAGTGAATGGAAAACACACACACACACACACTTCAATGCCAAAAAAAAGAGAAAGAAATGTGATATCGACGGTGGTGGTGGTGGCAATGGCGATGGTGATGGTGTTGTGGATAATTGGAAGTTTCAATGCACATCACTTTGTGCATTTGAAATCGTTGAAATAAAGCACGCAGCATGGAACAAATGATTCTAGACAATTTCATACAATCAGCAATCATCAATCGATTTGAACTGTATGCTGTAACTGCCCATAAATAAATTAAGTAGATTTTTATAGCACGATAAGCCTGCGCTAGTAGTTGAAAGGCTAAATAAAGGCAATTTACTAATTTCAAATAAACGTAATCGCATAATTAGTGTTGATTGTTTTCATTAGATAGAGAGGAAAAGAGCAAATACTGTACATTCAGATAATCACAGTAGTTACCAGTGATTGCATTAGTCGTAAGGTAAGCTATGTCCATTTGCGATGTTCAACCATCAAATCAATTTGCAGAACTCCCAACTAGAACGAAAATGTCAGTTCTGATTCGTTCTGCTGACCTTTTTTGCATTGTTGCATTTTCACTTTTGTTCCAACAAAACGAAAACAGTGCATCGAATGGGCAACCAAAACGCACACGTACACACAAACACACAAACACACACACACAAACACTGACAATTGAAACAGATAGGAAGAAAGAATCCATGCCATAATTCAAAGATAAAAGATTTACCATTTCATCTGTCGCCATATTTGTTCACATCAATGTCTATTTAAACCGGAAAAATTAAAATCGCAATCATTTCTATGGAATTTTGTTTGGTTTTTCTTGTTTTTCGAATGGATTTGTCTGTTTGCTTGAAATGCAATTCCAACGAATTCAACAAACGAATGAAAGAGAGTGCGCAAAGCTAGAGGCCAAAATTGAATGATTCAATCAAATCTAGCATATTCAATAGAAATTTCTTTGGGTTCTTTTTTTTTGCTGCATTTTTCCACAGTTAAACTGTTTTCCAGATGGATATACGGCTAATTTAAGTGTATTATCCATTTAATTACTATTGTTACATCATAATATGGAAAGCATTAATACGAAGAATGTAAAGTAAATCCATTTAGAGTCGATCGGTGCTGATCAACAACACGTTGCCATCGAAAAAAAAACAAGAAAGAATTTAGTGATGAGAAACATTGCACAGGCATGACGTAAGCAAACAATAGGGGAGGTGCATATTCTTTCTCAAGTATTTTAAAAGCGTATCGAACAGTTGGCGTTTGGATCGAATTTTATTACATCACATTTATCCGAAAGTGAGACAACAAACGAGTAGAAAGGAAATTTTCCAGATGACAAATAGAAAAGTCTAAAATGGTTGTTTCAATCGTTGCCATTGGATCAATTGTTCATGCGGGCGCCAATAAAATGGTAGCAGCTGCTTTTTATATATACATACCTTGTGAGTGTTCACTTTTTGTAGTGAATGGAAAAATATTTTTATTTTTTTCTTTTCATTTCTCTTTTCCTTTCGAAATCCCATTTTTATGTGACACTAGAAATGGCGATGAGTATCAGAGTGGTTGTGAAATCCATTCATAGAGATCCGATACTCGGTTCAAAGCTAAACAGATTAAGATTTCGAAATGTGAAATCATTTTCAATCAACGGAAATCCCAGCTTAAGACCAACTCTATGGTTGCATTTGAAATGCATTTTTAAATACACTCGACTATAATTTCACATGGATAGGCATTGATTAACTGCAACATTGTATGATTGAACACACATGATATCAAGTGCATCGAATCAAATTGCATATATTTTTTTTAATGAGGTCTTTATCATCTGAGCATTGAGTTAATTGAATGCATTTTATCTTAAAAATCTGTTTAATTTTCAAAGCGAGAATCTTACACGAATCATTACGCTAATGCAAATGCAGACCAGCAGTAAAATGTCACTTTGTTGGTTGTGTTTTGTTTGATATGCATTCGATATGACTTCTTTTGCTCATAAATTACATAAATTACACGTGCACTGATACATTTAAACAGTGCTAAAGCTCTGTTGCCATTTTGTCTTGCACATTTTTCACATCGTCGTAATTTGTTCCATCTTTCACAATTACAATGCAGTGTGTATCTATGTATCTTTGTGTCGTGTTTATTTCTCTCTCTCTCCTTCTCTCGGTCGTGGTTTTTGTTTTCTTCTGTTTTGCTCCATCATCGCGCTCTTTAATCCATTTGGCATTTAATTTTTTTTTTTATTGCCCACCCAGATGCAATATCACTATAAATTTCCAATTTCCAATACGTTTAAATAATAAATAATTTTACAATGCTCCGCTGTTCGCATATCGCCGCTTGTACATACAGCACACACAAAAACCAAATACATATGAAATCTTCATGACACAAATGAAGAGCAGCAACACATATATACTCTATGGAAATTATTACCTGTTTGTAAAATTTTTATTGTTATTACGTGCCGGTTTTAGCATGCTTTTTTATCCAACGCAACACAAACACAACAGTATTCACGCGTTTGTAATGTTTGCTATGTTTGATGACAGACACTTCTTTTCGCTCGTTCTCAAAATGTTGGTGTCCCTTTTATACAAAGAACAATTTCGCCCCGCAGACAGATTACCGGCTTGGTTGTTGTTTTATTTTGTGTTTTCATGCGCGGTAAAGTTCAGCAACAGAACAACACATATTCCAATCATCACTTCAAAATACAGAGAGATAGAAAGAGACAGAGAAAGAGAGAAACACAGAGAGAGAGAGAGAGGGGGGAAACTGCTCAAGATCATAAGAGAGGAAACATGAACACATTATCATAGTTGTTATTTAAAGAAACCGCAACCATTGGAATGCGATTTTGGAAAAGCTATACGATAAAATCAACTATTTTATGGCATGCGCAGAGAATTATGTTTAACCAATTTTTCCTTTTAATTACTGTTCTGTGTAAGTCTGATGCCTTAGTTGAAACCACGTTGAGGTTGGTAGTCATGGTGTCGCCATGCCATCTATCTGGCAATGTTGTGAATCAAGGTACACGTGTGCACACCGATTCACATTTACCACAATCAAATTTGCATAGCAAACGAGAAAAAAAAACCAAACGATTGACGAATTAAAATGAACGAACAAAGCGAAACCCAAAGAATGAATGCCAAAAATGAAGACTAAATGCGGTGTTATTGACATAATAATGTATAATCTTTTTCATCGACCAAATTAATTTCTTAATTTTGATCGCACGACCACAGCACACTCGAACGAACACACACACACACACAAAATGCTGTCGATCGTTGTTTTTATATGAGTCAACCCACGCTGTGCGCCTTCTTTAATCATTTCAATTTTCATTAGATTATCGCGATCAGATTAAATCTTCTTCACAAAATAAGACGAAAAACAATTTGTTCAGACGCCCAAAATGCCCAAAAATTTGGTAAAACAATTTGTTCGTGACAAAATTGTGTACATTGTAATTAAAAATTGAATGACCATTTCATATTTAATCGTGAGAGTTGCTACTGAGATTTGCATTAATTTTACCTAAACTATTCAATTTTATTGCTGTCATTTGTTGATGCGTGTATGCGGTTTCGTTTTCAGATTTTTGTTATTTTATTACTTGCGCAGAAGAAAATATTCAAACAATTTATTGAGAAATAACTAAAGAGGTCTAAATGTCTCATAAATCGAAATTGCTATATTTGAATGGGTTCAAATTAAAAACAATCCAAAATTTACACCACACACAAACTAGAGAGTTATTTTTTCGCAGGAAAAAAAGAATAAATTCCAGCAAATTTAGTCATTTCAGAATGCTACCTCTTTTTCGATTCTTTCGTGTCGATTGTTTTATAATTTTTTTTTCTCCGTCCGTTTGCTTCAGCACAAATATTATCGTAAATTGCGGTATGCGGTTTTAATAATTCCGTGTGCCAAATATCGTCTGTTCTTGACGTGATTCGTGTTTTTTTGTTTCATTCATTTGCGTGCCGTTTTTGTTGTTGTACCTTTTTTCAAAACCAAATTTTTACGGTTGGGTTTATAAGATATTAAAATTGATATTTCTTTAACATTTTGTGTTATACAGCAGTTGTGTGAAACATTTTTGTGGACAACCAAGTGTCTACTTAACGATAGCTATATCATTTGTTCCGATCACACAAACGCAAACCAAATAGAACAATAAACGCTACATGTTTTAAAAAAACAACAACAACAACGTATTAACGTTTCTATTGCCGGACTGTGAAAGAAGCCGTATTAAGTCGTAAATCAGCATTTATCGGATGAATCTATAACAGTGATCAAGTCAGCGAACGGAAAACTTTGCGTATTAGTTTATCAATTTGTAATTTTATACCGATTGGATCCCAATTTAGTCAAGTGACGATAACAATCAGAATTTAGTAGCTGCTTTAGCATATGGAATTAGCATAGTGATAACGAGTTGATTTGGGTGGCCAAATCAATTGCACGACGATTTTGAATACATTGACATAGATTTCCTGGTCCCGGATGCTGCAGAATTTAGCGCGCATGCATTTGATTCATGCTAGAGGCTGCAAAAAATCTTGAACACTGAATGAAACACTCACAAAACGTCTTTGTATCGATGAGATTAGTCATAAATAGGTAAAAGGTACTCAACAGATATACGCTTTGTCTGATTGTTACAAACTTATTTGGAAACTTTGTTGTTAAATGTTGAAATTAAGTAGATCATCGTTCCTATCTCTTAAAATGCTATTTTAAAAGGTTTAAATAAATTCTCGTTTTTAAATTACGTCTATTTATCAACAGAATGAAGTGTACAGAATAGTACTAACAAAACATTAATTGCGGCAAGTTGTTGTTAGACAAACAATTTCTTTATCCGGTAACAAATAGTGCGGCAACAAACAAAACATCATCTTAACTAAAATGAGATCATTATCTGGTCATGTCATAATTTCTACGAACTAGTGGACTATGCACATTCTAAAAAAAAAATAGAACGTTTTTACATGAGCAGTTCCTTTTTTCAGCTTCATTTCTTTTTTCGTCCTTAAGTTAAGCGGTGATGCGATTTTCCACTTGAACTATACTGGGTATTGTATAGAAGCAGCGTACATGAGCATCGAAAACTTGGAACAAAAAAAAAAGAAAGAAAAATCAAAATAGTGTTAACAGTCTAAAATCCATATTCTAGTTTCGCAATAAAAATGTTTACATTTTTCTACCTTATTCTTTGTGATTCCAGTAAACGAACAAACAAAGCTACTAATGAATAGTAGACAAAAGAAAAAGAGCTAGAAAAAAAAAGAAAATCAAACAGTAACTTATACACACTTCTGCTCATTGCGTTGCTTAGCCGTTTCGATATTTGCTTTTTGGTTCATGCAGAAAAGTAAGTTAATCTGTGGAAAACAAAGTAAGAAATGAAGAAGCAAAACAGATACAAACAAAGCAAAATCGGTGAAGATATCTAGCAAATGTTCAATTAAGTATAACTTGAAATAATGCAACAAGCAAAGTATTACATATTTCGCAGAAAACGACTCATCAAATTAATAATACGAAGTGCCTTGGACGGTGGACATCTGCATCATCACTACATCTGAATCAGTCTCCATCGAAAGCACTCTTACTCGTGAAATATTCAATAGATGGTGCTATTAACGTTCTCATAATAAAGAGCTTATCAGCTTACATTTCATGCGGATGAATGCCTCAATTTTGGATCAAACGAAAGAACAAAAAGCAACGTAAATTGTAAAAAGAACTATAGTAGTTTATATATAGTGTATTAACTATAGTGTATTAAAATACATGTATTCTCAATTTATAATGATCCAAAAATGAAAACACTTCAAACTTGTTGTTTTAACCATTTACAGGCCATACAAACACACAGGCCGAATTTCAGGTATGTTGGTGTAAGTAGTCGGCTCTCTGTGCGTTTGCATAATGTCTGTTATTCTCAACAATAAAGATATTGATCGCTTCAATTCAGACAGTCTTGATTTTCAAAACAGTTGGATCGAAATAAAAATAGTTTACCACGTCAAGATCTACACTACAACTTTACTCTCGACAGTAAAATCGAATCCTTATTTTGCTATATTTCTGGTATTTGATGTGATTTTTTGGTATCATAATAATGTTCAGCAAAGTTGTCCAGTATATTCAAGGCATACAACTTTGTTTCATTGTAAAAGAAAATTCGTAGCCGTTCACAAAATATAGGCCTCCAAAGAGAGGTACTTTTTTTTTAAAAATCGTGCTGAAAACGCAAATTTCGTGAGATTGTAAAATAAATTGAGCTTATCTGGAAAATCCAGATGGGGCTTCACTACACTACGGTAGTACTTTCATTTTATATTGGTCCGGTTCGCCCCTTAGAAAGTGTGTTGCACTGTGTGGTCAATTTTTTTTCCTCCAGAGGTCAAAAATCGTTTCTTTGTCCTGGCAAAATGTATGCATCTCTTTGTAAGATGTACCTGCTCAGTTTTGAATGTTGCTCATAATGTTTGTAGATTAACCCTCAAATGCATGAATTTTTCTCAGCGTTCTGGGGTATCTTATTGGGATGGTTTTGGTTTCAAACCACTTAAATTAAAAGACAGAATTATTGAAACACATTAAACCAATAATTAAATTTAAATTCATGGCGGCGACGTTGATCATACAAATGTTCAAATAGCGACACTAGCGCCATGTACTTTGCCTTTGATTTCTATAGAAAAAAAATTGGTTCCAGAGTACACCGTTTTCATGTCGCCCCCGTGGATAAATTTTGAAAATATGTTAAAAACAATTTGCAGTTTAAATTCAAGGCACACATATCATTTTTGTTGCCACTTCCAAAAATATTGAAAAACTTTAACAGCAATCAAAAATTTAAAAAAAAAATGGAAATAAAAAAAAAATACCGTGTTGATTATTTCAAATACCAAAAATAGAAGAATTGTTCTTTTTATTTCAACTTCCAAAGCACAACGTATGAAAATACTGATTTGTCATCATTCATTGAATTGTCACTTGGACGAATTCGCATTCGTAAATAATGCGCGAATGCGAAATTTTCCATCAGGCATTCGCGAATTTCCACGCAAATTCGTTTCTTCTTTCAAACAAAATTCGCGAATGCATTGAAAATTCGCAAGAGATAAATGCCCCTAGGTTCTTCTGAACCTCGGTTTACACTAGTTACAATTGACTTTTTTCGTTACACCCAAGATTTTTTTTCACATTTTCACATCAAAATAAACCAAGAACCACTATTCTTAGCACTGTAGAAAATATTTGCATCAGAAGGTTAAATAAAACATTTTGAGTTCTTAACTTTATCGATTTCATAACAATGGGCGGAATTCAAATCGTGAATTCAAACTTGGCACGTTGTCTAGTTCCGAAAAGCATATGAGCTATTTTTGACAATCACTTTTATACTTATTTAATGACGTTCAAGTAACCTGGTATTATCCCAATTATTTGAACAACGAAGGTGTCTTTCTGCTTATATTTCTCTTGTGGTACATTTTTTACAATTGAAAATGAACGATGTAATTTGAACTTAATTGAGAAGAAAAAATAAACAAATGGAATAGTTCCGATAGATATTAATAGATAGTATTTAGTAGCTGAACATTTGGAATTTCCTTAAACAAAAAACTAATGTAACAAGCTATTAGTGGATTTGTGGTATTTTCATGCGAAAAGTCAAATTTAAATGGAGAATCTTTTGTGAAAAAAAGACATAGCTACGAACATTTCCACAAGTCTTTCTAAATGTCTCGTTAATAAACATACAATTGACAGAGTTCTTCAAAAGTTTTCTTATCAATTTCAATATTGATTTTATATTTGAGTGATGGTACTGCCATATTTAAGGAATTGTTTTGCCTAAACTCTTCAATTCGTTATCCTAGCTCACTTGTGAGCAGATCTATTTTTCAAAACCACCTAAAACCAATACCAGTGCAATTTAAAAAGAAAAATTAATCAATTCGTGGTGAAGATGGATCTTTTGGTGGCTATTCAGCAAACGCTAAAATACTTGTTTCTTCCATCTGGGCATGGAAACATTACAATATGGAAACGATTGATGTACAATGTATTCAGTATTTCAATAGCGACACTTCAAGTGTGTTTCCTATTCTCATGTGTTATGCATTTTTTGCTATTTTTTTCCGTCGATTTGGAAGAAGCATTATACTCACTTCTGCAGCTTGCAGGTAATCTTGGTGTGGTATATATGCTATTTGCTGCATTCTTTCAACGTTATTTACTATGTGATATAATGCAAAACTTGTCTGAAATTTACGATAAAAGTAAGAATTCTTTAACATATATAATTGAACCATTGAGAATAATAGTGACCTTCGACGTAAAATTTAAAATTTAACATAAATTACGTTTTTTAGCATTGAATCTCTGGAAAAAAAATTACTTAGCGGAGATACATTTATTCGTACTGACTAAATTAATTTAGCCAGGCTTAATACAATTTTTCCCGAATTTTGAAAACAATCATTGGTAATTTTAGTAAAATTGCAGCTCCAAACTTATTTTAGTGCTTAATTTAGTGAGGTGTAGTGAAATCTTATTGAATCTGATTGAATTTCAGAGTTTAGAACAATTTAGCCGGGGCACTTGAAACTGAAAAAATCTTAGAAAATACATTCATAGCTCGATAGTCACAATTATTTGCACTGGTTCAATTCACACATTGACAATACCAACTGCCGATCATCATGAGATGTTTCTTTAAACCTAGATATGAATGATGATTCGTTTCGATTTGTGCGCGATGCAAACATTAAAAGTGGATGGATTTGGAGCATGTATGCAAAGTTCTTTTTAGCAGGTTATGCCGTATTCTTGTCTGTGTCCACATCGGGTTCATTATTCGTTAGCTGGTTGATCTATGGAAATTTAGATACAAAATATCTTTACCGTCCGATGAGATTGGCGTAAGTAATTTAAATTTGATTGGTAGAATATGTTGTCAGTAAATAATTTTTTTACAGCTTACCATGGGACCAAAAATCTCTTCCTGGATATTTGGGTGATGTGTGCTTTGAAATTATGGCCGCTTTACCTTGTGTTTTTTGCAATGGCTGGTTTCTGACGATTTTTATTTCGATGTGTTTGCATCATCAAGCTTTTTATAAAATTCTGGAGAATTTGTTGTTTAAATTAGATCGAGTCGAACAAAAGAGAATTAAGCTAGAAGGGTTCAACAAATTAATTCGTTTTCATAACTTAGTAAAGGAGTAAGTTTAGATGATTCTTTTCCTTGAACACATTGAATAATAAATATATGAGTTTATATTATTTTAGCTGGTTTATAGAAACAACATATTTCTATAGCGTTATTATCATGGTTTTATTGCTTTCTAGCATGCTTATGCTGAGTTGTTCTATATTTCAAATCGATTTGGTAAATGTTTGATTATTTGAAATTTGTTATTGAAATGTAACTACTAACAGTTTTGCGGAATTGTTTTTTCTCAGTATCTTAAGCATATGGACTTTGAGCTAGGCGTTCTCTTTACCGCAGCTATGATCGGTATTCTGAACCTTTTTTTATATTGCTACTTCGGGAAATTAGCGACTGAAAGTTTTGAACAAATGGGCATTGCCTTATTTGAATGCAATTGGATAGATTTGCCAATCTTCTTGAAAAAATATTTAGTTATTATGATTGCAAACACCCAAAGACCACTTCATTATCATGGTTTTGGAATTGCTATTTTGAACTTGGAAACATTTCAAAAGGTATGAGCTTTTGACATTTTTCGACAATATATCATCTCTTTAGAGAAACATCAATGTTTATACTGTTTTTTTTTCTAGTGTTTGAGAACAGTTATAACTTACTACATGATATTCAAGACCGTCACATCTGATTAGAGCCGATACTGATGAGGATGTATCACTATTTATCTTTTCGGAATGTGATATAAATTGTGTAACGTCTGATCGGAATTGTATCACTTTTTTTCGGAGAATCGATTCGGAACAGTTAGCAAATTACTAAATTTTTTATAAGAAATAAAGAATATATATTCAAACCAAAAAACACAATCCACCTTTTGACGGCCTTTATGAAATTGTCTCTAAAATGCAAACTATACACTCTTAACTATTTTTGTTTACTTTAATACTAAATTCAGCATTCAAAACTGACTTATCTGTAGCGCAGAAAGAACGATGGTCACTCGATTTTTGGTATTGAACTCGTCGTTTTGAATAGAGGCGCATGCGATAATGACCTAGTATGCTCTGGTTTCAAGTGGTGTCCAACATCCACGCCTATGAAGCTACAACAACAATAATATATTTTGCAGTTTGAAAAACACAGTATAACAGAAGGTGTTCGACAACCCGAACAAGACAGAAATATAAAGGCTACTCGATTTTGACTAAAATATCAAAATTCGACGATAACACTTTGTCTCAAGACGGTCTTCGTATTTTGGCCATCCCTGAGCCAAATCTGATTTTTTTTTTGCTCAAACATGCGAAAACTGCCTTCAGACTAATTTGATTGATATTTCAATGAACAAATGAACGCATTCGAACGACGCGTTTGAGTGGTGTCATCAGTTGAGTGAATATCAGTTGAGTGAATTGAAATTTGGTGAATATGTATGATATAAAGATAAAATGATTTTGTACTAGGACTCAGGACATGTCAACCGGCAAGACCGTCCTGAGACAGTGTTGACTATTTCTCACCGGGCGGTCGTTCAAGACAATATTTTTACCTGACAATTCAAACTTAAGAGTTTTTTGCACAACGGTAATATGCCCTATGCCATTGTATGCATTGGAATTAGTCCAAATTTGCTGTAGTTAAACCAAACTACACCACGCGGTGCACTTACAGCAGCAGCAAATTCAAAGGCAAAGTCAATACGTTATGTGTTAGTGACGTTTTCTTTGACTAATACCATGCACTGTATTACCGTATTGGTTTTTTGTGCATATTTACTTGGAAACAAATTTCAGCTTGATCCGACCATTACTTCGAGCTTGCCCGTTAGAGGGTTAAGTTGCGATAACAATGATCAGTGAAGAGTGAGCTCAGTACGAATACACGATACAGTAAGAGTAAGAGTCTTACTGTAAGACGAAGGACGTAAGAAATTAGCAATCTAAAATTGTCCAATTAACTGTGGAGAATGTTTTCATTGTGACATACTCAAAAACTTAGCTGCATTTTATAGTCGTAAAAATGCTTTGGTAGCAGAAATCGATGAAATTCCAATGAATTTCAATGAATTGTGGCCAATAGCTCCATTATAAATGTCTGTTTTATTTAAAATCAAATTGGATATGTATTTTCTTTTGTATGAATATCGCTTTGTAAAAACTGTAACAGAGAAAAAGAAATTTACGTAACTTTCTGTCGTGAGCTTATCGAACCGTAAATTTAGATATTGTTTGGTTTGATTATTTATTCGTAAAGGGCAAAACTGAATTTACATTTGATGAATAATTAAATGGCCCGTAGGCATTGAAGCTTTTCAAAGAGTATAAAAAGTTAGTGCGCAAATAGTTACGTGCACACACAGTTTTTGTCTTGTGAAGTTGATGTCAAGAATTTAAACAGCGGACGGAATAAAGTTGCATCTAGAGCTAAAGGACATAATTTTGAGTTAAACATGAGCTACATGCCAACAACACGTTTGTTTCTTCGCATGTTTGGACTGTATCCAAACAATAATATTACAAAAACTGGCATCTCAGACACATTATATATTATATTGGTGAGTTTACCATTATGGTTTGTAGTTTTGACCAGCTACGCATATTTTGAAGCAAATCTCCAAACAGCTGATATTGCTGTTATCACGGATAACATGTATACCAATTTCATATTCACAATGATGTGTGGAAACTACATCTTATTGACCATTCGCAAATTCCAAGTGCGACGAGTCATTGATAATATCGATGATGTAGTTATGAAACGTAAGTTTTTCATTTCTTTGACTAAATATTCGGTGATATTGTGTGATGAAAGCTTAACACATAATTCAAGTTTAATCGTTTAACGAGATATATAGCATTTATTTCTGAATATCCATTACAATGAATCAGAACGTCAAAGAGGAAGCACAATCATGTATGACGATGCAAACGAGAGAAGTGAATACTTCATAAAAAAGTACACTTTTTGGTGTTTTATTGGAAATATGGGAGTTAATTGCTTTCCATTTATGCGACCATTGTTTCATTTTTTAACGGGAAAATATTCTTTCGCATCGTGGTACACACCGTATAAATCTTAGTGAGTTGTTTTTTCTTAGTTTTATGATGATTTCTATCAATTACATAAATATCTAATAAACTATGATTGAATGAAATAACAATTTTAATACGAAATTTGCAACATTCAGTATGTGGCACAACATGACCTACACGCCGATTGGAATGACAACAACACTGATTGGGCAAGAGTTTGGATGCGTTTGTGCTATTTTACTGTCATCAACTTATTTATCGCTGTATGTAAGCACCTGTCTCTATATTAGCGCATGTCTTGGGGATGTTGCTAAGCATGTAGAAAAATTCGATCGACTCGTACCACATTTACCACGAACTGAAAGACAATTGGACATGCATTTCATCCATATGCTTCAACTGCACGCGAAAACTATTTTGTAGGTTTATGTTTTATTAGTATTTTGGTAAACATTTGAAAATAATATTTTGTTGACTTGTTCAAGCATTCGAAATGATGTGGCTGATATGGTTAGCTCGTATCTTTTTCTATCGATATGCAATTGCGTTGGAGCCCTTTGCACCCTAATGTTTCAACTGCAAGTAGTACGTGGCCTTTTAAATGCTCGTTGATTGAGAAATATTTAAATCGGAAATAATAAATGTACTTTCTTTTAGTCAGCGTCAAATCTATCGATAGAAATTTATCAGGCCTTTGGGATCGGATCTTTGATGGTGCTATTTTTATTTCTATTCAGCTATTTTGGAGAAATGGTAACCACAAATTCTCTTGCCATTTCGACCTCAGTATGGGATTCACTCTGGTACAAATATCCAATAAAACATCAAAAATATTTGAAATTAACGATCGGATACTCACATCTGGATTTTCATTTCTCCGGATTGGGCCTCATGTATTGCACCATGGCCAGCTTTTCTGGCGTAAGTATTTTTTATATTTGAAGAACTGTTCCTTTGAAAGATACATTTTTGAAACTGTAGTCGAAAATTTACATATTTGTTCAACCGTTTGGACAACAAAACTCCCGCTTTCTCTTTAGCTGGTGAAAACATCCGTGTCATTTTTCATGCTTTTCAGAAGTGTGGCGTAGATACAGGACTTCACTTGGTTGACTTCACTTGCATGAATTATTTAATTTCTAAGAATTTTACTGTTCATGTGGAACGACGAAATTTATTCATGTTAATGGGGTTTCTAGCACTTTCAACGTTCAATATGGAAGGCATTCTTTTTTGTAGCGGAACGAATTTTTTTCTATTTACACAATGTAGTACATACCAAAATCTTTTCAAATTCCCAATGCACTCTATAGCACAATACACAATTACTCTAGTGAAGAAAATGGCCCTGGTGAAAATAGAACTATTGAGCAGCCAACAAACAACTGTCAAACGGCTGGATTGAGACAAAAAACGACTAAAAGTGACTGCACCCCGTTTGAAATTCGGCTAGCAAACGACTGGCAATCGATTGAAACCGTCTAAAGCACATAAAAATAATTTCAAAGACGATTTCAGTCATTTTTTTCACAGGAGAATGAATTGTAATTTGTCTAACTTATCCTGTAAAACTACAAAACAAACTAGTATTTTGATGTGAATTTCAAAAATAAAGCTTAAAAAGTTTTGAATCAAATATGAGCATGAGTAAATTCTACTCATAGATGGCGTGATATTGCACGCATGGTTTGAAGATCTGATAAAAGCCGTATAGGCAACATATTGGAAGCCGTATTTACTATATGCATAAAGGGTGAAGTTTATTTTGTTCGAAATAACCAAATAAAAATATATAAATGATTGTATCTTTCTGTTTGCAAGAGTATTTTCAAAATCCGTGGTTCAATAAATATATATATTTGTGCATCAATGTAACTCTTTATGTGCTATGTATCGCCAAACATAGTTACCATATAGACATTGCCGAAGATGTTCTATGATTGAATTGAATACCGACACCAAAAACATTGGAATTGAGCAAGCGCGCGCAATCGCACACAGTGACATCGATTTCAATGTATTGCTTGATTTACGTTTATGTTCAATTTTTATCCCACTGTCACTATGTGCACTTCACCATAGAATGTTGGTTGATTTGACACATTTGCGTGTTGGTTGTGCGTGTATGCGTTCCCATTGTACAATATACAATGTATATACACTCTTATCAATTCAATCCGCGGATACTGAATCTAGAAAAAGCTTTCTATTCTATTTGATTCGGTACACACATTCGTTGCTAGTTTCGATTTTCTTGTCGATTCCCAGAGACGCGTTAACCACACAGCTTCAATCAGTGCGTGTTACACGAGTTTATTTAACTTCAACACAAAAAAAAAATCATTACATTTCAAAGTTTTTCACTTTTAGTTCAGATGCAAGCGGATACAAGTACATTGTTTAAGCATTTTTAGACCAAAAAGTTCAATATTTGTGAATTTTACGTTCACAATAAATAAAAACAAAGCAATAGATGTGCGCTGGTGTTAAGATATAAAGACATCTTCATATACCTTGAATGTTAAGCGTCGACATTGAATGTTATTCGGGGCAATTAATATGTATATCGATTTCGCAGAAGCAATAACTGTTTATTTGTGTTCGTTTTGAAAACGGTGCTCAACAACTTGGAAACACGTTTAGAAAAAGACAGTGTCTGTACTTTGTATATGGAAAAGAAATTGTACGTTGCGTGTGAAATCAGGAGAAAATAATAATTTTTTCTTGGTAATAAATGGAACAATATCGTATTGATCGTATCAAGAGCGAAAAAAGGACGTAAAAAACGCTTTTTACTTTATTATCTCAACTGAAAATTGTATTTTCAGCTAACAAAATCATACCAATTAAGCACGCAAATCCATTTTTTGGTTGTTGTTGTTGTTTGGATTTTGCGGTTGTTTGAATATCAATTTCCTAGACAAAGGGACCAGCCCACAGAATTACTGAATTAAGTGAGTCAAGTAGAACGGAGGTGTGAGGCATTGAAGGCTTTTTGAAGTGATAGCAACCACACTTCGAACTGTTCCATTTTAGAATTCAATCGAAAACTGTGTCATTTGAAGCTCAATTGTGTATTTGTGAGTGGTTTGTGTTTTCCTTCATTTTCCTCATCCCACGTTCCAGTGATTTACTGACTGCAATCAAAGCGTTTCCAACATTGAATTTATACTTGAAGTTCATTTCTGGCGTTCACTATCTTCACATCATTCGCGGCTAAAATTTACAAATGTTTCAATTATTTATACAATAACAACGAACTAATTTCATTAAACCAGAATCAGTTGTAGTGCCATAATTATATCATTCCACAAAGACTTAGCTATTTAGTTCAACAAATGAATCGGCCAGCCCCATTGTGTTGTTAAGCCTAGTTGCAATCAAATACAGTGATGAGTTTGCAATCGTTTATACCTTAACTACAAGTGAATATGATGACCAAGTTTATGTTATTGTTTTGGACATCGTTGGACATGTAACTGAATATACGCAAAAGAACACACCATACCAATAATACGCATCATAAAATTAATTGAATTTTCTGTGCGACATTCTCTTCAAGAAGAGGAAGAACTAATTAAGTGATTGTCAAAGCAATACAGACCTTTCATCGTACACACTCAAAATCACTACATACTTTGATCTTTGAAGATATTTGGGTAAGTGTAATAATATTGTATATAAGCAACAATGATTCGCTCATTCTCTCAAGCATGGCATTTTACTGCGCGTTTGTGCATTCGCTCGAACGTTTCATTCACAACCAATCTACAGTTTTCTGAAGCGAAGCAACAACTCATAAATGACAACAGATGAAAATATCAAGTCAAAATCGAACAAAAAAACATCGATTGAAAATTGTTTCTGAATCGCTGAATATTCTGTCCTTGTTATCAAAATGCAAATGAAAGGAAAATTCTAGTGTTAAAATAAATTCAATTCCATTTCGATCAGAATCATTATTTCTATGATAAGATTTTGAATTAGAATATCTGTAGTTATTTAGCATTATAAAAAAAAGTGTATTTTTTGTGACATGTTGACATGACAGTTTTAAACACAACAAGATATGGTGAAATGTATGCATAATTCGTATATTCTAATTTTCTGTTGGATTTTATTTAAATTCAAATTGCTGCCGGATAAATGCACATGCAAATCGATTCACGGAAAATGCCATAGTTGCGATGAGCAACATTTGCCACCTCATAGAAACAAATCCTTTGTTGAGAGAGGGACATGCCATTAGTTAAATTGATTTCATTTCATTTCACATTATGGTATCCAAATCAACTGTGCTTTTCAAAACACATTCTATTCTACATTGTTTTTTTTTATTCAAATCATTTCAAATTCCGATTACATGATACAATTTCAACTAATGACTCGTTGATAACGATATGAAATGCTGCAAAGCATTAGATTCTCTGATTAAGGAACAAGTTATTTTCCAAGCCATCAATAATCCATTTTACATTCGCAATCAACTAGCATTTTCTATTCATATTTCAATATCTGTGTGCTTTGTTCTTGCATACCATAACCATTGCGTCCAATATCTAACTGTTCATTTTCGCTTCCGTGCTGCACAAAAGAAAGATTCATGCGCAAATCAATGCGATGCTTTATGATATTTACTTCGTAGACCACATAAACATACGCATGACACCCCCTGAAAATGCTTGCAGCTTTGGATTTGTATTTTGTCGACGGACAAAAGCTGTTTTATTTGGCAACATTATCATGTGATTTTGTGTTGCGGTTTTTTTTATTGAAACAGTTAACATAGACACAGATTAATTGAACGCGACAGATATTACTGTTGTTAAAGCATGATTTTTATAACAAATTCGACTAATCGAGAATCAATGTGATATTTGTTACAGAGCATCCGCAATATTGGCCACTGACTGTGTCATTATTATCCGCCACCATGCGAAAAAAAGCGTCGTTTCAATTCGTGTGAACTTCTGTAATGTGTTCGTCAGTTTGTTTTGTTTAGTTCATTCTTTGCAAGTTTTCTTTGTCTCGTGTTTGTACGCGAGATTCGCAAACATACGACTAGCAACAATCAGCACGTATGCTGATTTTATACACGGCGCTTCGTGCACAGTATACATAGCATAACATATGTGTCTACATTCTATACGTAGTAGTATTGAAGTAAACAAATTCTATTCGAGTCATCAGCGCTGTTCATTCAGTGTTAATCAAGTGGCCGAAGCATTCACACTTTTCTTCAACCACTTTGTTTATTCTAAATTGTGCATTATATTGGATGAATTGAGTTGGTGATTCGGTGTTGTCCCATAATTTGATATATTTGTTTATCGTAATTGCATAGTTTTCAATTGGATATCAACAAAGAACTTTCAATTGAATAATGTTTTGTTTGTTCAAGCAGCTGTTTGTGATTTTTGTTTTGTTATGTGATGTTCACTTTCATTTCATTCTCCATGTGATTGATTACCATAGAACCGAACATCTTTCATTATTCGCTTTTGTGGATTGCTTCGCAATGCACAACAAACATTTATCGCAATGCAATTTTGTTTTCGGAACCGTTTTATATGTGCGAATTCGGAATTAATTTTATTCCAGAGATGAAAAACGTTGAAATTTCATCTTATTTTCAGTTTCGGTCTTTGGTTTTGTGGAAATTGAAAACTTTTCAGATGTTATTTTTTTTCAAGAATTTCTTGTCAGTAACAAAAATATGTCTGAAACTCAAACCAAATGAAATTACTTGAAAATTTAACAAGACGTAAAGTATCAAAGACGATTTGCAAAAAAAACGACTTATAAAACCAAAGTTTTATGGAAGTGGCTCTTATTTCAATTGATTCACCATAATGGTATCAGTTTTAATCAAGGGGCGGAAACATAAACAAATTTCAAAATTGGCACATTGTTTAGTTTCGAATTGTTAAATTTCAATGTTTTTTGCTCATAGAATTGGGGGCGCTCGAGTCGGCTCAATTTACTTGTAAAGCCTTGCGGCCCCACATTGGTTTTAATGCTTCCTTGTAAAACTTGACATCCTGTAACGATAAAATCAAGTAAAGGTCTACGATAAAGAGTCAAATCACAATATGAATATTAACAAGATGATCAAATATGCTATTATTTTGTTAATGCATTGAATTTAATAGTTCATCGTTTTATATATCATAATGCAATTTGTATAACAATAGATAATGTAAAAGAAAGAGTGGAGAGCATTCTATGAAAAGAACTTTTAAATTGATACTTTCATTCAAGCAAGCATTTTAGTTAAATCAATATATTATGTGCAGGAATACTGCACAGAAATTTAATTTAATTTTTTTACTTGATGTAAAGTTTTGAAGTTAGTTTTTCAAAAATGATTCCGGTTAAATTTGACGTACTGGCTCAAAAGTCAAAGTGAAAATGGCTTAGTTGAATGTTTTTGTGTAGCAACATGACAAAAACAAACACAGCACCCACAAAACTTATTTTTGATGAAAGTTTGATATATTCGGAAAACTCAAGAATGTAAATTGATTAAGTGCATTTACCTTATAAATTTATTGTAGCATAGAAATCCTTTTTACTTGATGTCAGTAGCGATTGAAACGCTCCTTAAATTTAGTATTGCGTTTGTTGCAAAATACATACACATCCAAAGTGTGCACAATGTCATCTAATAAGAATAAACTTGGTACGCGACAGTTCTTTGAACTGGAATGTCTATTGCCCCGAAACAAGTAAGTAGGAAGCAAATGCATCTTCTATAGATATCGGCGTCTAATATTTCAACCACCGCAATTTGTTTTAAAAAAAATATATATAGGCGGTGAATGCAGGAATAAAATATCAAATGAAGTGGTTTTTATTTAACCCTGTAATTCAATAATGCTATAAAATTATACGGTCTGTTCATTACTAGAGACGCCAAAGATTGTAGCTCATGAAATGGAATGAATAAAATAAAGCATGCTAAATGAGATAAACTCGCACTGGTCAACTCTGTAGCCCAGTTTCACAATTTTGGGCGAATCTACTATAAATGAGTGTTGTTGATAAGCGGCGCACAACTGTCGTGGTCGCATTTTGATAATGAAAAAGAAATACTGCAAATACAGAATATTTATATAATGTCGATAGCATAAGAGACTGCAAACCAGCAAAGGTAGTTTTAGTTGGTTTTAGCCGAATAGAATTGCAACCAAACCATTTTAAACCGGATTAACATTGACTAGCGTTCATTTATTTTTGAACACACCAGAATTCCTATTACTTAAAAATCAAAAGGTGGTCTCCGTTAATCACATTCGCTTAGGAAAAACAAAGTGTAATTTTATACGAGTGTCTCGGTTGTGCATGAATTTACGCGCATTCACCGTGATGAACATAATTTACTGCTATTTCGTTGCTCACCCAGAAACAAGTTTACCTGCAATTCTCAATCAAATTCGATACGCTCATAATCGCTCATTGATTGAATGCCCTTGTAAATTTTTTAACGAGTTCAATTAAATTGCATTTAGTTTAACCAAACTGTTTGAGGTCAGATTCTTGGTACATTTATATGCACCAAGAAATTGAATGACAAGTCAGTTTAAGTCAGAAAAGTATGCACGAACAAATGATCGCATTCGCTTAATTGTCTAGTTTCATAGAATTTTAAATTAATATTAAAATTCTGGATGATTTCAATGTTACATTTAGATAATTATTCGGGAATAGACTGATTGTGGATCCCGTTAAAATGCGTTGACGACCAAGCAAACTGCCTTGAGATATATTTAAGACTGCTTCTTAAATATCTTCTTCCTCATTAGAATAGCTAATTTCTTGCACTATTAATTGATCACATGTTACATCCGCCGTATTAGGTTTTATGACTGAACACTACTGTATCATATCATTATTCAATGACTTGAAGAAAAAAAAAACGTTCAAGGAAAGTTTCATCACTTATAAAAATGTTTGAAGTAGCAAACGAAAAAGTCGTAGAAATGCTTAATTAGACATTAATTGTGTGCACGGGGTTCCGACCAACGCAAATATGTACCTCGCTGAAATAGAGATAGATAAACAGATTGAGCGTGCCGCTCAATGTCTTGTTGTTTGCATGCAAAATTATGAGCATTGTTCGTATTATTCGACAGCGAAATCATCTACGTAGGCAGTACAAATGTCATTGCCGGACACCAGCATTTATGTGACCTCTGAACTTCGGTATTGTCAATGTGTCTCCACCAATATTTACACTTTCTTAAGCAATGGGCTCAATTTATTTACCTTTCCAAAACACCATCACTCATTCAGATGAAAACCAGTCGCCCGTTGTCTTTTTTTCTTAGTTTTTTTTTGTTGTACAAAGCTAGGTACAAAGCGTAAATGTACGTCAAACCTTTCAAAATTCAATTACTTCAAATGAATGCTCACTGAATATGTATTAATTATAGGCTCTTTATATGCAATTTATACGCAATATGCACATACGACCTTGTGGGCGTACCATAATCATTTGAAGACCTTTGATATGTTTTGCTGTAAAGATTTTCTTTTGAATGAAACGGAAAAAAACCATTTACGATTTATATTAGCTAATCACAATGTTTTAATTTTTTTTTTTATCAGACCTTGGAAAATGGACAACGACACTGAAGCGCCCAAAGATCCGGGCTTAAAAGACAATCAAAGATACACGGAGCAAGATTATGAAGGTAAGTAAAACAGGCAAAATAACAAAATTTATTTTTTTTGAAACTTGGAATTATATTTTCTTAGGCCATAGAGCACACAGTGTTTTCGTGGGTGTTCATATGCCGAACAGTCGTAGACATTCACATCGTCGACACAAACATCATCACAAAGATGGAGACAAAGTTTCGGAATATGATCGACCAAGTGAGTATAAACATGTTGATATCAATATTTTGGCGAAACAAAAAAATCAATCAAAAATCCACCACAGATGTAACGACAGTAGAACCAAATTCGATATACTTGCTTCGAGTACAGTAAAAAAAATAACATTTTAAATGAAAAAAATATTTTGTATTATGTAATGTCATTTTGTCATAGGATCTAATTCCGTTATCGGACTTACTCGTCGCCGTGTTAGCATTACTGAAGAAGGACCCGTCTGTAAGATCTAGCTATCAAATAGGAATTTTCGTTCATTTTCCACCATTAGTGACATTATAATTTCCTTGGGTTTTCTTCTTAAATTCTACTGAAATTCTTCATGTATTTGATTACGTTGTTGCATTGGATTTGAGATTTAATAGATCTGTTGTTTTTTTCTTTAGTTTACCACTTGAATCGACATTTCACAGAAAATTACTGAATGATTTTCATTTTTTTTTTTAAATGAGCCACTCCAGCATTATAATGTGGAAGAAATATTTAGATAAATGTCTAACGCACTCTATGATAGAGTCTCTATCGAAAAAATTGATGTAATATCCTGAAATTGGGATTAACTTTTGATGAACATTGTATTTGTGCACAAATTCTAAAGTATTATACATGGGAAGTTTTCTTTGATAAAATAAAGTTTATTTCATACCGACATTTAAACTATGCGTTAGAAAGTCTATTTATTAAATGCTCCCACACTGTAGTCCTGGCTTCTTTTAGATAATTTAAAGCTTCACTCAGATTGCACGTGATAAGCCTTTCTCTTCTTAAATTGTCGTCTCCTGAAAACTCAACTTGATAAAAATATTGCTTTGTTTTCACAGTAACTCCACCCGCCCATCGTGTGCAGTTTATTCTTGGCGAAGAGGTTGATGATGGCACCGAATCTCATCCCTTGTTCAGTGAAATGGAGGAATTGGTAAAGGATGGCGATGAAATTGAGTGGAAAGAAACCGCCCGATGGGTGAAATTTGAAGAAGATGTTGAAGAGGGAGGTGATCGTTGGTCAAAGCCACATGTGGCAACATTATCATTACACTCCTTATTCGAACTAAGAAGTTTGCTTACCAATGGAACGGTAATGCTTGACATGGAAGCGAGCAACCTTGAAGAGATTGCTGATTTAGTTTGTGATAATATGGTGAATGCTGGTTCATTGCCGTTCGCTTCACGTGAAAAAGTGCGTGAAGCTCTACTGCTGCGACATCGACATCAACACGAGCGAGAGCCTCGCAAAAAAGATAACAACATGAGCCGCTTGCCAATCATTCGGAATTTAGCTGAAATCGGACGTAATCATTCATCCTCAAAAAGTATGTTGAAACATTTCCAAGAAATTTTGTTTACACAACTAACAAAACGAATCAAAAATATTTAATTTCGTTTCATTTCCGTCATAAAATAACATTTTGAGCTTTGGTTCTTTTTTTGCATTGAAGTGTGAAGTGTTCATCATTCATGCATATTTAATAACAAATGCCATTTCAATGCCATTAATTTACCATTTTACAATATTTATTTTTCTGTGATTTAGTTTAAGTATGATCAGTCCAACTTATGAAAATTTTTTGTTTTGTTTCCATTGTTGACGCAAATCCAAAAACTAACATCTAAATGAAATTTAACCAAAAATTCAAACGGGTCTTGAATTCATTTTGTTTGTTATCCAATCAAATTAATCGAACACCCTCTAAACTAAGATCTACGCCTGACAACCAGCAAGCAAACTACATCTTCATATTCATTGCATTTAGCTGATACCACGGCTGGTATTGATGACATCATTCCATCATCACAAACTACTCAATTGAGTGGCTCTAAAAAAGATGCACGTGGTTTATATCTCGCTGTTCCAACAGGTACATTAATGTTATAGTGTGTCTTGTGCTTCGATCGATGTACACACAAATTACACGTACAAAAACTATTCATTTATATCCTTGAATGACACGCTTCAATCAGGTGCCAAACTCCAGACCAAGACCGCAAAACAATTACACATATCAAGCTTACACAAACCTTATAAACACACGTACACATGCCAGCAAATTTAGTTACAACAATCGAAATTCAATTTAGAAATTTCACTTGGTCGGCACGACCAAAGCCATAAAAAAAATAAATTCATTCATGCACATTTCAGCAATCAAGTATCACACATGAAAGAGAAATTTCCCGTATCTAGACAAAAAAAAGTGAATTCATTTCATGAAATCATCGTTTTAATTTTGCACAATTGTAATCGATGGTTTGAAAGGAAATTTTATGTGTTGAAATTTCGAACAATGCACATTCAATCAGAATAATTTATCAGAACATTACAGAAATTCAATCAGAGACATTGAAGCAGCAAACAGATATCTGATAGAAGCTCAAATAAACACAGTTGGTGTGACAGAAATTCATTGGCGTTGACGTTATGTTTGCATTTTAGCAAGTCGAAACGGAATCTATTTTTATTTAGATAACACAAACCAGCGCCGGGTTCATTTTTATAACAACACATACACATAATTCGAAATTTTTCGTCTAGATATAGAAAGATTTTCTTACAGTATTAAAGAAATCGTTGGAACAGAATTACACCATTTGTGCTGTTTTATCATATTTTATTTTAATTTGATGTTTAATTTGATACTTCTCTATGATGTTTTTTTTTCATTTATATATGATTTCGGCTTTTGATTCACATAATTAGCAAGCTAAAATTAGCTAATTTTTGTTTTACAGTCATAATTTTTTTTAAACTATAAATATTTATATATGATTATATATAAATAGCAAACTTCGAGTAATATTTTTTGTGTGAGCTCGATGAATCCAATCAAACGTACGCGTTTTAGCTCAGCGTTTGGTGTTTGTTGCTCGTTTTTCGAACCTCTTGTCGTATTGACTATTTGCAGGTGAAATGAATACATTTCAATTGAGCAACATTGGTGTAACGACATGGTTTCATGCGGGTGCCAGTAGCACATCGACCAGCGTTGATGTTACAAATATCCCAAGTACATCGTCATCGACAATGATCGAAAATGCAGCAAAAGGTTTTACATGTAGCCTTTTTCACACTCACACATTTTTCCAATTTTCTACTTTTTTTATGATTGTTATCCAAGCACAAAACTTGTACACGTTTGTTCCGATTTCAGATTTTAAATCGATTCATTTCTACTATGTATATAATGTGCTACTAAGATGCCTAGTTTGAGACTCTTATTGTTGCTTCTACAAAATTTCATATTTTCTCTCTCTCTCTCTCTCACTCTCTCTCTCTGTTTGATTAGTTTTTAATTGTTTAATCGACACTTTGAATTAAATGTAACATTTTGTATGGAATTATCGTAAATCATTTGACAGATTCAGCACAAAAGAGAAGTATATTCAAAAACCTTCAGTTCTTTCATCCGATAACGTTAACTTTGTGTTGAAAAAATGAATTTGGTGAAATTGTGCATACAAACGTGATCCTCTTTCAGTTCTAAACTTACAATTGACAATCAGTAGCATGACATAAATAAGATTTTAATTTATGTTGAAACCCTTTTTTAATCAGGAATTTGTTTTTTTTGTGCTGAATGTACTTCTCAATTGCCCATGAGCCTGTAAAAATATGTTTATTCTCATTTCTCTATCTTGGCCAACGAATCAAAATATTTACCTAAACTAAACATGTTCGGCGTCGATATTGCTCTGAAGTTAAACGATTTTTCATTTGCGCTAATGGATATGTTGTTCAACTTCCGTTCATTCGTTTTAATTTTTGTTTTTGTTTTGATGCAATTTAAATATGTAACGCTTAGTTGTTCCATAACATTGACGCACATACCCTTTTTTTGTTTCTCCATGGAAATGCTCAACAATATTGTCATTTGTAAAGAGTACACAAGATATTGTTTCGCAGAGACAACAATATGGTGTGCCGCAATTAAGAATATTTGCTAGATACCTCGAAACCCATACAAATTGCCATGCTATGACATTTCTCGAAACTTGAATTTAAATGGGAATATTGTTTTAAAATTGACTTATTCTAGTGATAGACGATCAACAAAACGGTACAAATAAGCAAGGCTTAACGCCATCACCATCAAATGCATTTCCACCGTCAAAATCAAACGTGGACAGCACAAATGGATTTAAATTTTTAATGGTTCCTGGTCAAAATGCTCAAATGAGCAGCTTTTCGGGTAAAACATATTAACGCATTCCATGTTGCAGTTTAATACGCTTTTTCATTAGCCGTAGTTCAGAGTTTTGCGATACCTTGATGATTACGATGTATTAAATACGCTTGAATAATTGCCATCATTTATTTTATTCCATTGTAATGTCTATTTCAGTTTTCTTTTTGGTATAAATTTGTCAATTGTACATGTCTTAACTCAAGTATCGATTATGATTTGAATAGTTTTTTATTTCCAAGGTGCCTTAAAGTAAGTCGATGTGCTTGTTGAAATTCACTTTAGCTTTATCAAAATTGCATGAATCCATTTATAATATTTCAGCATGAACCATAAGTAGATAATAACAGCTTACTAATGACATGGTATATAGATATTTGATCGAAACTTTTCATTTGGACACTTTTTAATTGTGTTTTCATTATTTGAATCGTAATCAGGAGATGAAATGGTGAAAAGTCCAAGCAGTATGTCCATGGCGCGAAATGCAAGCTCGTCTGAACTACAAAATGGATGTGATCCGCACAAAGTGAATACACATTTTATGAAGAAAATCCCTCCTGGAGCCGAAGCCAGCAATATTCTTGTTGGTGAGGTTGAATTTTTAGATAAAACATTGTCAGCATTCCTACGTTTAAGTAAAGCATCAATCATGGGCGATTTGACTGAAGTTCCGATACCAACAAGGTACACAGCATGTGCTGGATTAATTGTTAATTGATTAAATCGAATCAACTCAAGACTTGTCTAGAGTGTTTATTGGCTCATAACGGTTATTGTGTGTGCGTGAGTGTATAACAGCTATAAGCAATGAAAGGACACCAGACGCATCAATGAATAGTTGATGCTGTGTATCGCACGTTGCTCAATACATTTATGAGCCAATTTTTATACAGTCTACAATGCGAGGTCAATTTGTAAACAATTCATTTATCATTCGATATAGGTTTTTGTTCATACTTCTTGGACCAATCGGAAGTCATGGCAGTTTTCATGAAATTGGACGAGCAATGGCAACCCTTATGTCTGATGAAATATTCCATGAGGTTGCCTATCGAGCAAAAAAACGTGATCATTTACTAGCTGGTGTTGATGAGTTTTTGGATGCTGTCACCGTATTACCGCCGGGTGAATGGGATCCAACGATTCGAATTGAACCACCCGCTGCAATTCCATCGCAAGAAGTGCGCAAACGACCGCCAGAAAAACCCAATCCAAATGAAATTTACCTAGAAGAAGAAGAAGAGCAGCGTTTGCGTCAAGAGTCTGGTTTGTTACGAACTGGTAACTTATTTGGTGGATTGAAAAATGATCTGCGTCGCAAAGTACCTTGGTACGTGTCAGACTTCAAGGATGCGCTCAGTTCACAGTGTATTGCATCGTGGATATTTTTATACTTTGCCTGTTTGTCGCCGATTATTACGTTTGGAGGTCTATTAGGAACGGCAACGGGAAATAATATGGCCGCCATGGAATCTTTGGTGTCTGGTTTCGTTTGTGGCATTGGTTATGGATTCTTTTCCGGACAACCACTCACTATTTTGGGTTCAACTGGGCCGGTTTTGGTGTTCGAAACAATTGTGTATAAATTTTGTTTGGCGGCTGAACTCGATTACATGTCATTCCGGTAATTCAGCTGTGCTTAGACGCATTATCTTATCTATCTTATTTGATATCTAATAGATATTATACCATTTATTCATTGCATATTTCAAAAGTTTTTGGATTGGAACTTGGATTACCATTGTACTCTTGGTCATGGTTGCTATGGATGCAAGTGCATTCGTCTGTTATATCACCAGATTCACAGAAGAAAACTTTGCTACATTGATCGCGTTCATATTTATCTACAAGGTAAGAGGAAGGACAATGGATTCGTATTTGACTTACTTAATGTCAACTAATTAAATTCAATAGGCAATTGAAAATGTGCTTTCGATTGGAGCAAACTTTCCCATATTACCAGCCGATGAGGTTTATGATTGTGTTTGCACATCACCATTCAGTATGAATGACATCAGTTGGGCCAGATACTCTAAATCGCAATGTTTGGTAAGTTTGAACTTAAGAAATTCAAACATGATTTCAAGCTTAACTTGTTTAAATACATTTTTCAGGCCTACAACGGTACACTTGTGGGAACAGAGTGTGATACGCCTGAACCAGCTCCAAATGTTTTCCTCATGTCGATCATACTCTTTTTTGGAACTTTTATCACATCAATCATCTTAAAAGACTTTAAAAACGCGCTGTTTTTCCCATCGAAGGTAATCTTCAAACTTTGTCTGCATTTTTGTCAAAAAAAAAAAATATGTCAAAACATTTTAAAACACATAATATTTTCTAGGTTCGTCAATTAATCAGTGATTTTGCTGTAATTATTGCAATTTTTTCGATGACCACACTGGATTACTGCATTGATATTGCAACACCAAAACTTGATGTGCCCAATGAGTTTAAGCCAACACTAAGTACCCGAAGCTGGTTGATTAATCCGTTTGTGAATCATTTTTGGTGGTGGATGGTTGCCTTTTTCCCCGCTTTGCTCGGCGTCATTCTCATTTTTATGGACCAACAAATCACCGCCGTCATTGTAAATCGCAAAGAAAATAAATTGAAAAAAGGCTGTGGATATCATTTAGATTTGTTTGTACTAGCGATTTTGATTCAGATTTGTACAACATTTGGTCTGCCATGGTGAGCATTATTCAATAACTGTGAGTGATTGTTTATTGAATTTGGTGATTATTTTCGTTGTAGGTTTGTCGCTGCAACAGTTTTAAGCATTAATCATGTAAATTCATTGAAATTGGAATCAGAATGTGCAGCTCCGGGCGAAAAGCCACAGTTCCTAGGTGTTCGAGAGCAACGTGTGACACATGTATTAATCTTTTTAACCATCGGATGCTCTGTATTTCTCACTCCATTGCTCAGCCATATTCCAATGCCAGTGTTATTTGGTGTATTTTTATACATGGGAGCCGCTTCACTAAAAGGCCTTCAATTATTCGATCGAATCTTAATCATGTTCATGCCAGTCAAGTATCAGCCAGACTACATGTTCTTGAGACAGGTATTTATTTATTGATAAGGTATAAAACAATCATCCAGGGATTACTATGGGCTGAAAATAGCAGTCTATCTGAAAATAGCAGCTGAAAATAGAAGATATTTTCCAAATAAAACAATGGAATCCAATTTATTTGGAAAATATCTGCTATTTTCAGCCGCTATTTTGCAATATCTGCTATTTTCAGGCAATATCGGTTTTTTTCAGATGCTATTTTCAGATAGGCTGCTATTGTCAGCCCATAGTAATCCCTGCAATCATCATCATCAATATTAAATGTAAAACTTGTTTCTGCGCAGGTTCCATTGAAACGAGTGCATATCTTCACTCTACTTCAATTTGCATGTCTATTGGTTTTGTGGATGGTCAAATCATATTTTTACACATCGATTTTGTTCCCATTGATGTTGGTCGTTATGATTGGCATTCGAAAGTCCTTGGATTGTGTATTCACTCGTCGTGAATTGAAAATTCTTGATGACATTATGCCAGAAATGTCGAAACGTGCAGCTGTTGAAGATATGCATAATTTAGAAGAAGGAGAAGTGAGTGCTTAATTTCAATGTTAAGATTATGTAAACAAGATAATAATTGTTTGCCGATTAATTATAGCAACAGGACCAACCACCACCATATCCCGGAGAATTAGAAATCTCAAATGCGAAACTTTCATTAATCATTCCAACAAAACCAATCAATATCACCGAGGAAGTAAACAAAACCACCATTTGGAAGCAAGTGAATGAAGGGAAAAATGATTGTAGCTCCAAAGAATCGAACAAACGAAAGCACAGTAAAAGTTCTTCGTAAGTTAAAACACATGGAAAACTTTACATCATTCCTTCAAATTGACATTAATTCCTCGTTGCGAAATGTAATTAGGTCTGGAGACAAAAAGAGCGAACGGAAAAAAATGAGCCCGAACAGTGAACAGCGTCTGTCAACGATGACAGAAGAAGAAGAACATGATCCAGCAAAGAAGTCAGCTCCACAGAATTTATCTCAGGTTTAATTAAAGCAAAAGAAAAACGTGCAAGCGATTCATTGATTTTAAATTTGATTTCCCTTTTAATTGTTGATTTTGTCCACAATTTACATTTGTTCCTAATTTTTTTTTTCTTTGGCTAATGGAAAAGTTGAATGAAAATTGTTTAATTTAAAAACTGAAACTGCTATGTGCCAAATGTATTGTATATGCTATGCACATAAAATGCAAAATTTGATTCGCTTGTCAATTCATCCAGTTTATCGTAACGAAAGTTGTTTTGATTAATGTTTAGCGCTACCAAATCGATTCCAATTTAGAAAATACGTGTGTAAAATAAATTGAAAGTCATGATTCATTTTGTTGAAATATTCCGGAAACAATAAGAGAAATTTAGTTTGTAAGAGTTTAGCGGTATAAAGTTATCATGTTTGGCGTGTGTTGAGTCGAGAAAAAAAAAACGCAAATGGACGGATAAAAATGGTTTTTTGCTCGGTATTTTTACAGTATCCAAATCGGACAATGGCACAGAATCATTAAATTAAATTTTATACGGAATCATGTTATGAATATGATAACATTTGAAATGTTGTCGAAATGAATAAATTTTTTTTCACGGTATCAATTTTCAAAATTCGTTTCTCCTCATTGTGATTCTGATTGCTTAGCATTAAATCCAAATTTTTGTGTTGTTTTCGTAAGCAAATTCTTGTTAGTACGGTATGTTTCATTGATATTATCATAAAATCGATGAACAATTAAAGTGACAAAAATAAAATTCGCCAATCAATGTGTGTTTTAATAGACCGACTGCAGAAATAGTATCTTACTAACAAATTGCCTACAATTAATACCTTCATCTTATATTCGAAAAATTTCATTTCTAGAGCATAAAAAAACCCGGTATTTATGTTTCCTTGTTTGCTCCACATCGGCCAATCCATTTTGTTTCTGGACATTTGTTTCGTTTTCGTAGTGAAACAGTTAGTTGCTTGAAATGGAATGGAGCTCATCACTAGTTAAATTCTATGTCAATTATTTTGATAGCCAAACGTCTAATTATGTATCTGTGTATGAATAACAATTAACCAAATACTATGTAATACAGAGATGTAAAAAATATATGATCCTTTTGAATTGAAAACCTCAATAAAATTGGCTGATTTTTAAAACAGTAAAATGCACAATACAATTTGCTTGTAAATATACACAAACTTTTCTATGGAAATAGATTTTTTGCATCATCAAACTTTCAAGAATTGACAATTTTTTGCTCAAACAAATTAATTTTCTACATTTTTCAGCTGAAACAACAGTTATGGTTTAAAAGCAGTTTTCACAGCAAAAATTCGAAATGCCAAGAAACGAGGGTTTAATCATATTTTATTGATTTCTCAATTGTAAAATTAATAATAAAGATTTTTTGGCAAAAATTTGTGTTGTTTGTTTGTTCATTTGTTTGTTTTGGTTGTCATTGGTTTGCAGAGGAAGAATTTGAGTCAGATTTTTGTTTAAAAATCCATCCATGAGTTTGAAAATGTCGTTCTATTTCCAAAAGTGATTGTCCTTTTGTTTCAGGCATCATAAAATATATAAGAGCTGTTGTAGCCAAACTGGCTAAACCAAATACGAATAAAACGCCAGTCAGTCCGATATATGAGTTTAAAAGTGGAAAAAATTTGTTCAATACAAAGGTAACAACACTGAAATATGTGTAAATGTAGCCAGCAAGACGGCCACGAATTTTAGCCGGAAGTAATTCACCGGTCATAAATCCCGGACCAATCATAAATCCTGTGTTTGTTGCCACATAAATCAATAGCAATGTGGCAGTTGTCCACAAACTTATTGATGATGCATCAGAGAATAGATCCTGTTTGAACAAGAATCCAGCTAACACAAGTGTACTAAATGTTGATCCAATACCAGCAATGAGGTAGATTTTTCGTCTTTTCACATTCATGAAAAGCCAGCAAAAGCCAATTGTAACGACTAGTCGAACCACTGATAAAATTACGTTGGAGGTTTTTGCATCAATTTTGAGATTTACTTGAGAGAGTATATCGATTGCATAGTATATAATCAAATATGTTCCTGATAAATTAAATAGTAAAATAAAACCAAAAACGATTACAATTGGTTTCATAATTGATGGCCGTAGAAAGTCGCGTAGTGAGTTGGGTGAACTTGAATTTTGAGCTGCTTCCATCTCCTGGCTGAAACGCGATAAATGCTCATTTAATTCGTATCGGGCTATGCTCTCATCGCCACGCAACCAAACTAAACTTTTGTATGCTCGGTTACTTTGTCCATTTCGAACGAGCCAAATGGGTGTCTCAGGTAGAAAAAATACTCCGATAAGGGTTACCATTGGAAATATGATTCCACTCCATGCTAGCAGCCGCCAGTCTACCATAGCGCCCAAGGTGAACGTTATCAGAAATCCAGCCGATAACGACACATAACCAACATTTATCGTAACACCACGAAAATCAGAATCAGCACATTCAGCAAAATACACTTGACAAATTGGAGGAATAAATCCACCAAAAATCCCCAAACAGATTCGCGTCATAAATAATACGGTACGATTTGTTGCAGTGGCAGTAATAATCCATGTCAAGATCATAGGAATTAATGGCGTTGCTAATGTTTTCCATCTTCCATAACGATCCATCATAATACCACCCAGAAGTGAGCCAACGGGTGAACATAAACTGTATATACTTATATACCATGATCCTTCATCTAGATTCAAATTCAATGTACTATTTTTATTGCGTAATTGTGGCACCATTAGAGCAGGATAGGCGAGTACATGCGCTAATGAAATCATACTAGGAGTAACTAGTGCGGTCAATAAAATCTGTTTGTGGATAAAATTAATTAACGCAATAGATTAATGTTGTTGATGGGTTCATCGCACTATGTGTCTAACTCACTTGACGATATGTCCCGATTTTGTTTGACTTTCGTTCTAGAGGTGTTGTTGTCTCAGCGTATGTTTTATTCAGTAGCCCACCGGTTGACCCATCCTTGTATTCCCTGTAAATAAAAAGGATAAATTATATTCCATTTTTTTTCCTCTGACAAATGATATTCCATCTCACAAGAAAGATGTAACTCACAAAACTTCGACAGCCATTTCACTGGAAATAATTGAATTAAACTGAACAGAAAGATTCAAAACGTTAGCCTCTTATATCATCAATCACAGACACTTAAAAAAAGATAATCTCATTTTATTAAATTTAACTTCTCAAGATACACGCTACATTATTGAAACCAACAGCATTACTAGTGTGCTTGTTACCGGAAATAAAATGCATTCATCTGCAATGAATAAAACACATTTATTACTACGATATTTGTTCACTTTAAATTGTATGTTTTTATCTGTGGTGGTGATAACATACGTTCGGGTCAGGAAAATAAAATAAAAAAAAAAACAGATTAATGTTTCTATGTTTATGTTCAACGCGGCCTTCTTATCAGCTAAAAGTGACATTTCCAATGGAACAATTGGAAGACAGTTTGTTCCAATGTGAACCAGCCATTAAGATTCATATGTTTGTATGGTTCAGCTGATTACTTTGTTCAATGTTCGCTTGACAGTTTAACTGTCATTGCCAATTGAAAAAAAAGAGATTCAGCCAACAGCAAAAAAAAACTGCAGTCTATCAATAACATGGAAAGCAGTTTGCTTCCAGCAACCAGAGCACAAAGTACAATTTTTTTACATTGTGCTCATTTGAATTTAATTTTCTTCGAATTCAATGTGAACATGTTTTCCGAAAAATTGTGTAAATACAAACAATAGTAAAAAAGAAACTGTTTGTTTGAAAAAAAAAAACAGATGTGTGTTTATTCAATTAGTGAAAGTTTATATTAATTATACAAATAAACAAGTTTTGTTATCGAGGGCAGTTGATTCTAACCAAGACATTTTTTGTTGTTGTATGAAAATGGATTCGGAACAAAACTCAAAGCCATTGCTTGAGGAGCAAAGTGATACCGAAGATATACATGAGGATTTGAGTGAAGTTCGACATCGAACAACACCTACAGACAGTACCAGTGCCAGTGGATCACGGCATGGAAACAGCAGCCATTCGGATATTAACGATTCGGATACACATGATATTCGTGACCTGGAATCAAATACTGATGACGATGATACACAAAATTTATTCAAAGCCAATAATATTGTTCCATATGATCGATTCGGTTTCACTTACATGGTTTTCTATCTACTTGGAATGACGACACTCCTACCGTGGAATTTTTTCATCACGGCTGAAGATGTAAGTTCTCCATCCGCCAATGGTTGAATGAACACGCAAGTTTTTGCACGCAATGCGATTTCATTCGCCCTTTCTTACGTGTTGACGTGAACTTCATTGTACAAGTAATCCATCTGTTTTCTCGGAACGTGATGTATTACCATGAAAAATCGATTTCAATGTTCGTATGTATGAATGTATTGTCGATTGGCGAACATTTTTGGCGAAAACTGAACTGAGTTTTTCATTATGTTGGGTTTTAGATTAATTTTGTTCTGCCATATTGATTAAAATGGAACTATATGATTTTCAGTTTATAATAATTTAATTGTTTAAATGAAATACAATATGTCCACATTCGACCGAGTTTATAGCTCAACAAGTGGCCGTCCACATTTCATTACATCCATATCATTTCGCGTGTTCGCAAAACACTGAGAAAAATAAAAAAAAAACTCGGTCAGTAAAAAAAAAATAATCATATTTCTAAACGGGACAAATGTTATAATAATTCGAAAACATTCATGTCTTATCTGGCTTTTGCACAGTTTACTTTTGCACATTGATATTTATTTCGAAAGGCTAGTGTGTTGAATGAAACACCAAAACAGAAAAACACTTCTTGAGTTGCGTCTCCAACTCTTGCGTAAAATTTCACCTATTTCAATATAACTACAATTTGAATTGCATTTTTCATGAGCGGATTGATAAGTTGCATTTATTATATAAGACAAATTAAAAATCATATCGTCATCACTTTTTGGTATTGCGTCGAAAATGTGGGATATTCCATCCTATTTTGTTATTGTTTGTAGATTTGGATTTTGATAACCGCAGTTCTAACTAATGATAGCGTGACAATTTCTCTATGGTGTGTGAATATGTTACGCACTTTTACAGATTTCTATATTTTAAATGATTTTTGTTTCTCTAGCTGAATGATTTCAGTATTTTTCCTTTGCTGTTCCTGTTATCGTATGGCAGCAAACATGCTGCAGATTTCGAATATGAAAATAATTTTGGGCTTTTCTGGATCCGGAATGTGCAGAGTGATATCCTATCCTACCGCTTGTTTTTTTTTAGATAAAATAGAATATGGATGATTTATGATACGCCCACCACGTTTTTAGAATTTATCAACAGAATTACAATGACAATGCGAATTGCGAAATGTTAAAAAGTTACTGTATTTGGTATTTTGTGCATATTTTTCTTATCGCAATTGCATCTATTGACTCATTCACAAGAAAAGATATCAAAATGAGTTTGCTCAAGTAAATTTATTTTGTACCATGTCTAGTCATGAGTTAGTCTACAATGAATTAATTTCAATATAATTATTTGCTGAAGGTTTAAGGCCCGAATTAATTAGAACGCTTTTTTTTGTTTCTATTTCAGTATTGGATGTATAAATTCCGCAATGTTACGTGTAACTCAAGCACAGAAATCACACCGATTCAAGCCACATTTACATCTGACCTAAGTTTTTCGGCTTCGATTCCGAGCACAATGTTCCTGATTTTGAACGCCCTCTATGGCCACAAATTTCAACTACATCTCCGAATGATTGGTTCAATCGTTGTAATATTCATCTTTTTTGCATGCAATACTGCCCTAATTAAAGTCAACACCGATGATTGGCAAGACACATTTTTCGACATAACCATTGTGTCTGTGGTGGTCATGAATATTGCAACTGCCATCTTATCAGGCGGTCTATTCGGTTAGTACTGTCTATTCGGACTGAAATTCGAAAATACTATTAGCACATAATGAGTGAAAATTGCATGTTTTCATATACAGGAATATCGGGTCAATTTCCATCTGAATATGTGACAGCAGTGGTTTCCGGCCAAGCACTTGGTGGTGTATTTACAGCAATCATCGACATTATGACGATCACTTTTGCATCGGATCCAAGAGGCTCAGCACTTATCTTCTTTACCATTGGAAATATACTTTTGATACTATCACTCATTGCATACGTACTGATGGCACGAACGACATTCTTTCGATATTATACTGCCGAAAAGAAACTTCAAAAGAGAACATTTGCACAACTTCAACGGCAGCCATCGATTCGGGAGCCTGTCTTCAAAGAGGTTCTCAATAAAATGTGGTTGTACGGTTTCACCGAGTGGATGGTAAGTTGAGTTGTGTGTGAACGGTTCATAATTCATTTGATTCGTTTCGAAATATTGGGCAACGAACCGATACGTACTTGAATCATTTCATTGGCTTTTAAAACGAGGCAAGATTCAAAGTTAGAAGATTCGGTGTCGTTGTTTTTTTTTGTTTTTCGTTCATTGACCAATCTAATTTTAAAAACTCAAACAAATAATTCTTTATTTGCTAGGTGTTTGTTGCAACGCTATCTGTATACCCATCCGTTACAGTTCTTATAAAGTATGTATAAATCCTTTCCAGAAGAGCTAACCAAACACTCCAGTCTATTTTGTAAAGTTTTAATACCCGATTTTAATGAAAACAATTATGTTCAACCTTACAGTTCGCAAGGACGTGGTAATGGTCATCCATGGAACGATGTGTACTTCATTCCGGTTACGAATTACTTAATATTTAATTCTGGTGACTATCTGGGTCGTATTTTGGCTGGTCTAATTGAATGGGTAACTTGAATTGATTTCATTGGTTTACAGTTTACAGTTTACAGTTAATATTTAATAATCTATTATAATACATTGCAGCCAAATGACAAACCGCATGTGGTAGCAATACTTTCGATGTTGCGAATGGCTTTTATTCCAGCACTTTTGCTATGCAACACGATTCCACGCCATCACGTACCAGTCTTAATTCATTCCGATTACATATTTATACTTGTAATGTGCTTTTTTGGATTTTCCAACGGCTATTTGGCCAACATTGCTATGATCTGGGCTCCCAAGTAAGTTAACGTTTAGTTGCATTCATTATACAAGAATCTGCCAATCTGAAAGTCTCATTTTCAAATTTGACTGTTTTATGGAACAAATAATGCATTTTATGGGGTTCAGCACTTGAAGATAAAACCATTCCCAAAGAGATCTGTTGCATTCATATTTCTCTGTTTTTCTTAAACAGACATTTTATCACCAAGAAAAGTTTAAGAAGTAATGCAATTTGGATAAGATTGTGATACAAAAGGTCTTCGTAGTATCGAAGTGTATCATTATTATTTGTCGCATAAAAATGTTGAATTACTCCCACACAATTTTCAATCATTTCAATTTATAAATTTGATATTTTGTTTAGGTCGGTCAGCAACCACGAAAAAGAGATGGCATCATCTATAATGGCTGCATTCCTTGGAATTGGGCTAGCATTTGGATCATCATTAAGCTTAATTATTGTGCAGTTGATATAATTTTTAACTGAATCTCAAGTGTCAAGAAAAATCGCTTTTTTGTATAAATGGAAGAATAGATGTTTGTTTATAAGAAGCATTACAGACAAAATAATATTACTGAGTGAGATAAGTGTTTAAAAAAATGATTTTATTGTGAATGTATATGTTGTAAATTTGATCAAAACGATTTATTATTAAAAATTTAGTGTTGAGATATTGGACTGGATTTTCAAAATATTATAGAAATCCACTTAAATTTGTGCTTCACCATTCTACTTATCACAGCCTAGGCTAAGACCTTAAGGGACCAAATTTATTCGATCAATATTTAGACTTTGTTCAGTTAGTTAGTAAAATGTGATAATGATGAATAATCCATTAATGTGAAAAAAAATGAATGAAAACGCTTCAAAAGAGGAAATATCAAGTATTTTTCATTTTGCAAAAAAAATATCAAAAATATAAATATATCGAATCCCAATAAGAGCTGGAAAAATTACACTGTATCGTCAATCGTCACATAGATTCAGATTTGTTGCGTATACCGCATTTGTACTACCAAAGTTGGCGCATGAAACTTACTTTTCAACCTATGAAAGGAAAAATTAATTTTTTGGATTTTGATCTCAATGGTTCCGGTTCTAGATAAAAAAAAATCGCTCAGAAAATGAAACCTTATTTAACAACATAAATCGATAAAATACATTGAAATTTGTGGAAAAACAATAGTAATAATCAAAAAAATAAACATAATAATAAAATAAAACGCCAAAATGAATGCTTTTTGTTAAAAATCGTCATTGAATTACTGCTCCAAGATCTACTGTGCGAGTTGAAAATCACAAAACATTTTCACTCAACCCAAAATTATGCGAATAATAATAATTCTTCATTATCCTTATAAAAAAATAACTGTCGAGCGTAGCATTTATATTGGATTCGATTTTTCGCACAAATTCGATGCTACATATCATATGATGACAATGAGTTAAACCGTGACTGAACGAATGAATCGACGTGAACACATCGAACTTATGCGAGAAATCGATGCCATAGAAATATCTAAATCGCATAGTAGTTCCTATGTATAGAAATCGACAATTTTAGGCCAGACTAAAGAGTGAGTAGAATTCCATCAGTTTTCGGCCATTTTTTCGTCTAACTTTTATTGTAGAATGATTGCCTAAATAACAAACGTGCACTCTCAAGTATTTTGGTTTACTTTAATACCAAATTCGGCATTCAAAACTGACTTATCTGCAGCACAGTTTAAAAGAACGATGGTCATCCGATTTTTGGTATTGAACTGCTATGCGCTGTGTGTTTTAGTATGCTTGCGCGCGGTGCGCCTCCATTCGAAACGAGGCGCATCCGCGCAAACATGGTAAAACACACAGCGCATAGCAGTTCAATACCAAAAATTGGATGACCATCGTTCTTTTAATCTGTGCTACAGATAAGTCAGTTTTGAGTGCGGAATTTGGTATTACAGTAAACCAAAATACATGAGTGTGTGGCTTTGTGTGTACTGTATTGCTTACCTGGCAACTCCTTAGATCGACTTCACAGTTTAGTGAAAATTTAATGGAAAAGCAATACAAATTACCTGGTGAATTTGACTGTAAATACTAACATTAAATCAAATCAAAGAATCAAACAGCAACCATTCATTTTGAAATTTATTTTTATTTTCAAACTTTCCTTTTATATGTCATGTTTTCAAATGTGTGTGTTAGTTCTTTGAATTAACTTGAAAGCAACTCCTTGGGAATATATTGATGAATATTAGTATTCATACTGTTGGAATTGTTTGAAAATCAATGGATTGAGTTGGTTTCAATATATACGGTAAGTATAACATTTAATTGTATGTTTGTAATGTAATATTGTAATATTGTTATATTGTTTAGTTTACTATTTATTCAAATTCTAACAGTTTCTTCTAGAGATACATTTGTGTTACAGATTTTTTTTTTTAAATATTGTTTTTTTTTGTCTTATTTTCAATGATTTCAAAAGCAATGGATTGGAATTTCAACAAAACAATATTTCAAACTAAATGTCATAAAAGTAGATGAGTCAGCTTGGCGTCATTATTTTTCAAGGCGTCCTCACTCGCATTAAGTTTCCATTTTAGTGGCGACGATAACGCCCACTAATGCAAATCCAATGCTAAGTGGAGGATAACTCCAAAAATGACGCAAAATAACTCAAGTACTTTGGCTACTAATTTATTCAATATGCACTGAACTCAGATGAATGTGTTCAATTATTCCTCAATTAATCGACTACTGGCCATTTACATTTAGTTACATATGATGCCACGAACGTAACTGAGATTGGTTTATGGCATCAATTCGACACGCTTACAGTGCATCGAAGATGTGGCCTCGAGTATATGCAATACTATCGCATAGAAAAATAATCTAGCGAATTTCAAGAGGCTCCAGTTGTGAAAAAATGACTACCAGCCCGTCAGCTTTTAGTCGTTTTTTGTCCCAATCTAGCCGTTTAGCAGTCGTTTAGCAATCGACTGTCTGTTCAATCGTTTTATTTTCACAAGGATCTTAATTTATTCTTCTTAATTATAATTTGGCAATAAATGCTTGGAAATACCATTGCGTCAACTAATTGAAGAATTAAACATATTCAAAACGTTCTAATGAATGCATTATCGATTGATTCTCATAGTAAATTGAAAATGAAAGACTCTCTGCAAATGGAATTTACGCCATTTATACGTACATTATAATTTATGGGCATTTTTTGGAACGCTGTTTCGTAAAATCGACTAGTTTTTCTTTTTTCAAACTAAATTTTCCCGTTGAAAATAATTTAGGCCAAACATGAAAGCGCTTTTTATAAATAATATATCTTTTTTTTGTTGTTGTTTATTGTTGAGCTTATAAAAGGATTGAATATTAATTATCTCTTGATCTTTTGAAGGATTAAAGTCGTTAAAGTAAAATTGTCATTTGAATAGAGACTGTCAAATACATTATTTTGTGTCAGACAGATTCTAAACGGTTAGCAAACACAGAAAATGAGCAGTTAAATTTCGCGAATTTATTCGATATGAATATTCAATCATTTTTGAATGCTTTTGATGAAGACATCGAGCACGTTGACTAAGCTAAAACATTGCATATTTAGAAATAAATAAAACGTTCCATTTAAAATTTTGAAGCTCTTATATGTGTAAAGAACTAAACCACAGTTCGATGACAAGGCTCACTTTGTAGGGTTTTTTGTAGATGTGAACACAGAACAAAAAGAGATGGAGATATACATCTGTATCTATCCGTCTCTCTCCAACATTCTCTGCCAGAAAAAAAAACCCTTTAAAGTGAGCCTTGTCATCGCACTGTGATTTCAATACAACTTACATCTAGAGAGGTCTTAGCACTTCCCCTTATTACTTTGATAAAACAAGCATCTCTACAACCGTGTCGGTGGATTAGTTATTTTCTATATCGGCATTTGCAAAGATCAATTTATGCTCTGCGTAATACTGATTTTATAATAATTATCCCGGCCCTTTTACAACAAATCTCATCTGAAGCGATCCAACACAAATACATCATACGCTGATTCAAAAATTGCACTGCTACAATTTGCAATAAAAACTAATTATTAGATAAACATGCAGTTGCTCTTATTCCATTAAATTATTTGGTTATTGTAATTGTGTGTGTGTGTGTGTGTACTGCATTAATTCACTTAACGGTGGTTTATCCGTCCGCAAACGAAAATTCATCCGCATATTCTTGATAAACAAGATTGCAGATTTTATGAATCTATTGCCAAACATCGATTCTAATGTCGCATTTCTATTTTTATTTATCGTAATTTTTTAATCCGCATTTCAAGTATCTCGATGGAAGTTACTTGAATGTTTTAAATGAAACAACAACAACGAAAAACAAAGCGAAAACTCTCAGGCATAAGGCAAACAAGACGAAATTACCATGCAGCATTGATTTTTAGCTACAATCTTATTCTTTTATTATCTTCTTTTTTTCTAATATCGTTTTGCATGAACTTTTCTTTTGAATTCCACAACGAAAAGTTGAAAGGACATACATTTTATTTTTGGTGTTTTCTCTAATTTACATATTATTGTTTTATAACACTTATTAGTTTGAATTTAACACAGAATATTTGACTTTACTGGTGTGAAAAGGGCTGGGGGATGTGAAATTAAGGCATTTCTCAAACATATATATATATATATATATAAATTACTATTTTGTATTTCATTTAATTATTTAATGATCATATCGGATGAATAGTTAAGAAGTTCTCTTCGGAAAGACTGATTATAAGTATTGATGACTAGATTAAATTGATGACTGAAAAACCAACAATTGGATCTTTTAAATACCATTTTTGCTGATTTTATTCGTAGTTTTTTTTTGCATCCTGTTAGGTTTGGTTTCACGGGCTGACCTGGCACATTTTCTCTGGAATGTCTTTTTTATGGCCCTGCGTCGCATATTTAATTAACAATGTCCTTTAAGGTTTCAATTTAAACTATAGTTCACCGTTTGTAGTATATTATTGAAATCTGTTTTTTACCATTTTGGGTCGCTAATATTGAACTCTATCATGTTTTTTTTTTTTTTTTTTTAATTTCACATCCATTACATTTTTCTCAATTACAATTGAAAACAGAATGTGCTTAAAATGTGTTAAAATAATCTATGTGTCAAACATTATAATGTTGATTAATTTGGCATTTCATTCAAATTAGAATAAAAAAACGACAGAATGTCGTCATGAAACAGTTTTTTATTTTCAGTTTGTTTTCAAGGGCAATTTGTTTTTTGTTTCTTCCAAAGATGCTCAAATTGTTTAAAGACGAAAATGTTTAAACAATTGGAAACACTTATAATTGATTGTCTATTTTTAAAATCTATATATTTTTTTAAAATAAATATGAATATTTGTTGTGTGTCAATTCTATAGAAATATTATACTTTAAACTTTAAAACGCCGACCAAAAGCAATGTTACATTTATCAAAGATGCCACCAATTGCCTGGATTTTAATTTTTTTTTTTTTTAGATTTCTTGAATTTTATAGTAGAAAAAAGGCTCGATTTATTTGAACGCCTTCTCGCTTTGTGTTCAATAGTTATAGGCTACCTTACCTCATTAAATTCTTCTAACTTTGTAGCTAGCGATGAACAATTTCCTCTCCATTCATTTTCAAAATTGTTATTTAATTTGTTGTTGTCATTCAATTCTAGAGTGCGTTGCATTTCGCCATGCTAATGTTCTTTAATCTGTACAATTTTGGCATTTGAAACGGTTTACTTGATTTATTTTTCATAGCGGTAGGAGTTGATCAAACGAAGAGCAGAAGATTTTTTTTTGATTCTCTCTCACTGAACAAATTATATCAAAAAATATCTTCACACAAATGAATTTAGCGAGAACCTTTATGCGGATGTCCTTTGGTATTCTCATTCACAGAAATTCACTTCAGTAATAATTTAAATGACTAGAAAACCCAATGGAACACCCCATTCTTGTGAATGCGAATATCAAAATAAATCGCTATAACAATTCTCGCTGAATTAATTTGTGTATTGAGATGAATGCAATATGAATAGTGAATTTCTGTGACAAATCGAAATTAGACAAATAAATTCAATGTCAATTTCATTGGATTGACAATAGACCATTGAATCTTTGAGGTAACTTGGATTTATGCCATCACAATTTTCTAGCTAATGAATTTATCGAAAAACATTCTCTGAATAAGAACAATGTATTTTCATGTTGACTGAAAATGAGTAACGTGCGAGAGTAACTCGAATTATGTGCATAGATTGATAACAAAATAAGTAGATTCACATTGAGAAATCAAAGAAAAAACATATTTATAAAAGTTGAGAATAAAACTATTCAAATTCGAACTTAAAACTGAAAAGAATGATGATTGATATGTAAAAATGTTTCGAGATCATAGATTAACCATCGTATTGACGAAGTCTTTTCGATGGCCAAATGTTGATTCAAATCGTCTTTTAAAAGCAAGAACTTAAAAATGATAAAATGAAAACATGATAATTATTTTTTTTTTCAAAAACAAAATAACAAAACACTGACTTTTATTCGAATATATAAAATTAAAGTTTTAACGCTGCAAATCAGTACAGAACATAAATAAATTTTAAATCTAAAACTCATAACATTTACTCTTATGGAATCATTTAAATATGAAATAGTGTTGGAAAAATGTATCGATTGTTCACCAAGAAATCGTTAAATTCGAAATAATGAATAGATTACCGTATCGATTCACCAATTCACCATTCGATGATGATGAATGGATGCAAGATGTGTCAATAAAAGTCATACTACGAGCAGTGACGTCACTACCCAAATGGGGGAGGGTTGTAAACCTTCTTTTCAAAAAGAAGAAGCCCCCCTCTGAAATATAAGTGCAACTAAGCCACTGACGGCGAGCATAGGTCGCTGGTTAGGATTGGTAGTATTACTCATATTCACAATCTTTAGCACAGATGACACATTCAGCAGATATCATTTTGTTTTGTATTCAAGCAATTAGGACGTTCGTTTGAGGGAAAGTAGATTTGATAGCACTCAAAAGTGTTTTGCTATGTTTCAACATTGACAAAGTCGAACTTTAATTTGTTTTAATTATATGAATATCTATATGTACGTATGTATGTTTGTTTTCATTTCGTTTGATTAAACGTTTATTGTATGTTTCTTAAATTTGTCGTGCAGGTAAAATTTGGCTATTAAAAATGTGGAACGCACTGTTTATTGGTTTCATGTTTAATCACAATATTTTAAAAACACTGAATACCACTGGGTAAATCACTAGAAAACGTTGAACAGTATCTTGTTTTCGTATTGAGATTCAAAGAGTATTTTATTTTGTGAGGATATTCATCAAAAAAAAAACAATCGATCAAATTTAGTGAGACAAAAAAACCACCAAACTTGAGTTAACTCGCTTAAGATTCCGAATGCATTGAGGTGCTGGATTTATTGTTGGTAGCATTTTCACTTGATGGGCCACCATTTTCACTGGCCGCATGCAAAGAGTTTTGATAAAATAGCACCAAAAATCCTTCAGAAGAGAAACATGGCCGCGATTCGCAGTCCTTTTCAAGTAATACTTTGGCCTAAAATAAGGAACATTTCGATATTGATAAATTACTGTTTGCGTTTTAAATTTTGAATTTCATTCGGATTATACCTTTTCTTTGTGGTCATTTAGCTGATTTTTAACAATATCATGCTGTTTTTGTAGCTCCGTTTTTTTCTTCTCATAGGCTTGGGTCAGTCTCACACGTTCAGCCACTCCACGTTCAACCAATGACGAAGCCACCTCTCGTTTCATTCTAAAACGAATTAACTCAAATGTTTTAATAGCTCCATGAAATCCAGTTGTTCGATGAACCATACCTGACTAATTCATCACGATCACGATGTACAAGCGATAAAGATTTGACTTCATTGCGACGCATAATATTCAATTGTCGCATGACATCGCTTGTCTCCTTTTCTAAACAAGTTTTCAACTGTTTCATTTGATTTGCCTGCGAATTGCGGAGCACCTTTTCAGCTGTACTGTAAATAATTTCATGGTACTTTTCTTGCAATTCTTGATAAGTGGTTGAGAAATCTCGGCAAACCGGAATCAAACGTTCCGATTGACTTCTTGGTAAACCGGCCGATCGTTCGCCGCCATCCGTTTCAGCGCTTTCAGTCAAATCGTTTGGACATGGAGGCACTGTCGCTGCTAAGTCTCTATAAAATTCAAAGGAAATTTGATTTGTATCATCATTTAATTATAATCAACACCAATTCTCTGGAAGTGGGTCATTTTTGTGCAGATCAGTAAGCCAACTGAACAACTTACAAATTCTTATTACTAAGCCGTTTAACCAATTTATTGTTCATGTAGAATTTGGATTTACGAATGCCATCGCTTAAATCACCACTGCGCTGTGATGTAACACGCAACTTTTCCTTGTCATGTTTTTTTCGCATCGTTTCCAGTTTCTTTTCCATTTCGATTCGCTTTTCGCGTACCAATTTATTATCGAGAATTTTTTCCAGTGATTCGGCGACTAACTCATTGCTTTCACTTAGCTCGGCTGCTATTGGAATGGTGGTGGTGAACGCTGTGGATGCTTTGCTTGTTGAACACGATTGATCCAATGATAGTTGATGTTGAATTGGTTGCGTCGATACCACGCTAGTGTAGTCTGTCTCATTTCCGATGGTAGCATCCATGCTGAGCGACGATGCTGCTACAATGCTAGCACGATGCTTTGGACTAGTTCGAACTTCAAGCGAACGTAATTCTTTCTTTGAACCTAAAGAAACAAGCACAACTGAAATTGATTGTACGGTCGCCAACGAAACACGTTCGTCAATCACGATGCAAGTGATTTAGAGAACGCAGATGAAGTGGAATAGAAAACAACATTTATGAACAAAAAGCGTATGAAAGGTAAGCACATCCACCAAAATAAGGATACGATAGCGAATATAGTTGAATGGAAGCAAAAACCAAATCATAATGAAAGAAAAAAGGAGAAAAAAGCATAAGACAATTGGTTAAAATAATGAAATGGGAAACACAGATTTGAAACTAACGAAGGAGATTTGAAATGTTTGAAATCGACCATTTCATATCAAATCGATAAAAGGTTCACATCAATCTCGGGTCAAATCCGGGATTCTCTTGAACATGGTTCTTATCAATTTAAAACCAACTAAAAAATTCAAAATTATTATTAGATTTTTTCATTTTACAGGTTGAGAGACAGTCTGAACCTCGTTTGAGGATTTCATGTGGAATGGTCGAAATGAGATTTTCTGCAAAGATCTCCATTAGTATGAAAAAAATTGAGCTAAGCATAAGTGCCTTTACATGAATTTGTTGCATCTTCTTCAGTCGGTTCACCATCTTCAAATACAGCCAATTGTTCGGAGCGCTTTTCAAGTTCACTTTGGTACTTTATTGGATTTGCAAGTGCCTCAGCAAAATCAGAGAGACCATCGGGAACATAATCCTATAAAATTGTAATAAATTTCGGAGCATTGTATGATTTTGATCTTAGTGGATTTAGGCCAAAATAGACGTTACCTTGACGACGACCAAAAGGAAGAGCGTTGCCAGTGGAATTGGTAAACCAAGTTCGGTGCGTAGTGTCACATGCTTGTATCCGGGGCATAGCCCAACGACAGGCAACACTCGATGCCCAATGAATTTTCCACCTTCTTCATATGCCGCAATCCGTATGCTTGCCAATTCCGGAAGTACGACTTTTTTAAATACAAACGGTTCATCATCAAATATTGGATTCAGTGCATTATCACGTACACATCGTGTGCGAAACTTCTTTCGCACTGTATCAGCTGGCAATCCAAACATATCAACCTCAACATAAACACCAACTTTTTTATCGCTTAAAAATTGGCCGGACAGCACAGTGATCGAAACGGTGCCAGCAATTATCCCATCAACCTGCAAATCATACCGAAATTCAATTTATCCGAAATACGAAACACTATTGAATTGTCGTCATTAGGTGAAAGTCATCGAATTGTGAACATTCATCATCAACTACATGCATCACTTACTGTGCTTTCAGCAAATGGATCCAATCGTCGATCTTTTCGACGCATAAATTCTGGTTTCAGCACATATCCTGCTCGTTGATTGTATTCGAAAATACCCAAATTCAATTGCATCGCCAAATCCAATGTTTGATAATTTAAAGCCACCAATTGGCAACCAGCATTCCAAAATAGCTGCGCAACCACAATAGAAAGCCACATGGATAAATATAAAGTTTAAAAAAAAGTCACACATTAGTCGTAGAAAGATTGGTTGTTGATGTTGATTGCACAGCACGTTACATGTTCAATATGTACAGACAGTGTACTATCTGTGCATTGTACAGTGTACACTGTACACTGTTCATTGTACACATGCAATGTTACATACATATATTGTATTCTGCGTAATTCATCTAGGTATTGCAAATTATTACTGCAATCCATTTATTCAGTTTGCTCACAAACCGTAATGCATTTTATTTGCGCACGATTTGCTGGTGTTCGGTGCACTGAAGTGAATGCGATTGCGATTGTGATTGTAACTGTAAATGGGAACAGTCCTCTCGTTTGGTATTCATTCCAAAAATAAATGGCACTTGCAGCTCATAGCATGATTGTGCAATTACGCGTATCCTACATCCGTTGCAATGAAAATGATATCTCAATATTCAGCTGTGTATGAACAGTGGCGTTAAATCAAATGTATGACGAGTGCGACCGCTGACACATCATCATTTTTATTCTCACTTAGTCACTCAAACTGTTGCGGATATTTTATGTGATAGCTTTGTCGTGCTTTGTATAACAGGTTACAGTGTTCCGACCTGGGATGATTTATCATTTGAGATAATCTGTCACCTTGGTGACATTATCTTTAGTTTTATCTGATTGACTTAAAAATTGGCGTAATTTTTTCTCAGTTTTATCTTGAAAATAAAGTATTATCTTAGGTAATCTTCATGATATTTGCTAAGCCGATTGTTTCCATTTTTCCCGTTTCTCATTGAAAATCGATCATTTTGAAGATATTTTCAGATTATCTTATAAACAAATGAGATGTAGATAGTATCTTAATTGTGTCTATGAATCAGAAAATCATTTGTATACAAGTGTATTCTGTCAGCTAGAGCAATGTAAAAACAAGCACCTATAGAATGTGTGCGTTAATTGTCATTTAGGTTTTGCAATATCAAATCAAATGTTCAATTAAACATGTCCAGCTACAATTTCCAGAATGAAAAGCAATCAATCAATCAAATTACACTTCGTTCGCAAGCTCAATACCCTTTGATGATGTTGACATTAAACGGAGAACGGAAACGGAAAGATTGGACGGGAGTGAACCAAGAAAAAAAAAACGAAAATGCAATGAAATGAATGAAAACGCATTTTCCATTTAATTTACAACACATTAGATCACTTTATAGCCAACATACAAATGATTTTGTGCACACCACAATCATCATAACAACGGAACATATGGAATATTATCATATGGTCTCATTCTCGCACCGCTTCACTGCACCAACTCCGAAGAGAATTTAAACCAGAAATTGGTTTCCGTGAGCGAAATGAAATTCCCATGTCTCATTATAGAGTCGTAAAAAGTTCATGGTCTGTGCACTCAATAATATTGAGTCAATATACATCGATCTATCTGAATGTGAATCCGTTTTGAATAAATTAGACGCAACAACAATTAACCAAATGAAACAGCAACTGTGACTGAATTAAGTAAATTAAATCGGACACACATTTTGTGTGAGTCTCTTAACTCAGATTCGATGTATAAAATCACATCAATCAAACAGCTATGGGTAGTCTCAACCCAGCGAATTGCCTTGCAAACGTATGAAAACCTTTTAATGAAACTTACTTGTGGCATAAAATTTGAACTATCAAATCGAGTTCCAGCTGGATAGACGCGTGACAATTGATGCTTATTGTAATTGACAAATTCAATGGGTCGCTCCTTGAGCAGTGTCGTTGCCTGTTTTTCATCAAATGACGACATTTCGTAGCAGCGATTTTTTTCTGTAAATAAAATTAAATTGGAAATGATTCATAATAAGTTCACATGTTGTCAGCATGATGTCAAAATGTATCAAAAGTATTCATCCTACTTTCGGAAACTTCAAAACTTGTAAAGTGAACGGGTTGTACATAGTTCACAAGTGCAGAAATTTCAGCGCCAGCTTCACTCTCTTTTTGATGGTTGACCTTTTCGGGTTGTAATGTTCCAGCCGTTGGGACATTTGTTGCTCCAGTTTGTGTTGATTCGTCGTCACTAGAGCTATCTGAGTCCGATGAACCAGTACTCTCCTTTGAACTCTGGCGCACATTCTGCAAATAAAAATGTATTCCGTAAAATACTATGTGTAAATCTCAACTTAAAACTTGAAAACTGTCAATTTTGCAATACACATTTAGTTTGTTTTTGCGCTGAAACAACATCAATGTGAAATAACAATTGTTTTGTGGTTGTTCTAATTGAATCTTTGACATTGTGACAATTTTCAAAGTTCTATGATTTTAGTTTTGTAAGTACTGTGTGTTTCGATGTCTTTTATCGAAACTTGGTAAAATGCAAATTTAAATGTGGGCGATTGTTTGGAGATGACAAAATTCCAATAACAACCACGTCACCAGCATATTTCATTTCAAAATTCAGTAAAAACTTTTTTATATATTTTACTCGAAAACTTTATTTTCAATTTCTCCCAGTGCTGGCACGGGGACTTCCTGTTTAATGTACACATTCAATGTATAGATAAATGTACAGTATATATCTGAGTCTCAACTTTTCGTTCACGTCATTCTCTGTTATGTTTTTTTTTTACCTCTATCACATCGTTTGCAAACCGCAGCTTTCAAATTGTTTTGTGGAATGGAAATTGCCACGTTTACACATGTTCATGCACCATTTTCTTATGTACGCCTAGTACAATGGCCTAGTTCCATTTCTATTTCTGGAAGAAGATAACGAAAACACAAATCGACACGACACTCTTGAGAGCTTATAAACAATTGTTTCACATAAACCGACACTTTAACTTTTGAACAACATCAATGTGCCCAGATAGCAGCAGTCATTTTTCTATTCGTATTTCCATAAAATAGTTGTTTGTCTTACGTCCAAAAACAAAAACTTATGTCGACCGTCTAGTGTAATACAATTTGAGCGTTTTCTATCCTCCTTGAATCATTACTTTGGAATTAATTGACCTATCTGAATAATTATTTTATTTAAATCAACCAAAATGAGCTCAGCTTTAAAGAAATGGAAAACAGGACAAATTTTAATTTTAACCGAATTACTCAAAAAAAACCATGTTATATTTATAAAATACCGCTGCTGTAAATATTAATGGCAGTGCTCTTGACGTGTTTATGAATTAACTTGTAAGTTCGAGAATGACCGCAAATGTTTGTGGGTACAACAACAACAAAAGAATACGGCACTACGGAGTGATTCGTGGCGAATAGTTGTACATCCAGAGCAAATGCTACAGAAAGGAAAAATCAATTACTCGAATGGTTATATGGTCCTATTCAAAACCGGATAATAGAATTATTTATAGCAAAATTATTTTGTTCACATTTAAATATCATTACAATGCTTTGCAGTATTGACTTTGGACACATTCAAGTGAAATATCAATAAAAGAAAAAACTAAAATGTTTCGCATGAGTTTGCAGTTCCAAAACGATCGATACCACCAAACGACCATTTGACAATAAGCCAAAATTAAGCCGATTTGTGGTCTATTGTTGAGAGAAATAAACTGTAAATCATCCGTATAGACCGCAAGAAAGGTACCCATCATTCTGGGTATTTTCAATGTGGGATGTTGATATTTTGATTTAATAGATGATAAATATGCCAAAAATAACAGAAAATCAATTTTCAAACAAGCAGTTTGTTGAAATCTCTTCTCAATTCATTAAAAAAAACATCTGGTAAAATTTTTCCCATCGATATTTTGTGAAACACTCAAGTGTCTAAAATAATATTAATTGATCGAATTTAATACAACCCACCTGAAGCATAGGTGCGTGATGAGCCGCATCACCATTCCCAGTTGTAACATTGGTTGACTCCTCATCAATGGTTGGTGGTATAGAAGATTGCTGTGTGTTGGAATTTCCTATGTTCATAACACACACACACACAGAGAGAGAGAGAGAGAGAGAGAGAGAGAGAAAAAATCATTTTGTGAACATCATAACCACGATTTAGAAGTCGAAAATGAAAATTGACATTTTACCTGTATTTGAATTATTGAGATTGTTTTGTGCTGACTTTTTGTGATGATGATGATGGTGATGGTGGTGTTTTTTCTTATTTTTGATGATAATTTTCCGTTTCAACAAAGACGGTGGTGGGAGCTCAACATTTGATTCTAATGGATGAGATTCTAGTGGCTTATCTAATAACATATCTCCAAATATATCACGACAATAGTTTGCTATTTTGGCCTAGAAATAAACAAACGATATGGGTCACATGTGTGAGACAATGACGTTTCAAATTTCACGTGATTGGTACATACTTGTTGCCGAGGATTACAATGATTTTCAAAACTTAATATCACAGGAAACTCAGAAGTTTTAAATGCACTCTCTGCAATCGCTTCGAGTACATCTTTTGCAAAAATATCAGGAACAAAAGTATAACCATGAACAATAACCGGCTCCTCAGTTCGGCTATTCCAAAAATCCAGCTCGACACATCTACGAATTAGACAATTGAGCGATTTATATTTTCACATCAACATGTATGTAATACAATGGAATTAGCACAGTTAATCAATGATTTATGTGTCTGGTGGTGTAATTATTTATGATAATAATCTTATTTTGATTTGCACACAACTGATGAAATATCGTAAATTATTTCGGTGACTCTGTACTATCATTCGAATTCATCTTTCACAGGCGATGAATATGACAAAAATAATAACGGAATTGTATGAATCAAAGCCAAAGTGACTAGATAAACCATACCTGCATCCAGCTAATAAGCATTGCCTATAAATTTCCACAGAGCTTTTTCCAGTCAATTGATGGCCAGTCAAATAGGTATTGTGAGATGAATTGATGAAATAATGAGATAATGGGTGCTCCATATCGTCACACAAATCTAATTTACTTGCTGCCATAACTGGGTTATCATCTGACATTAAGTATCTATACCGCCGACGTCCAGACATATACATTTACATTTTTACAGTTAATATTACAAAGATGCGCGTGGGCACGTGTTGTTTTTTTTTATATCCATAATAATACCGTCGTTTCGATGGTTACGACGATTTTAGCAATATGGTGCATGATGTAAATTGATTGATTGGAAGAGAAGAAAAAAGATGTGAAAATTAGAGTTCCGATTTTTTTTTTGCAGTTCACTAAATAAAATAAATGGTTTAATTCATGCGCTCAATAAATGTTCGAATTCTCTTATCTATAAAACACTAAAGTTTAAGTCTTACCTCAGGAATCCATCCAAACTCAACTGACCCTTTTGTACATTAAATTTGTTTGGCTCGTATTGTGCTATGAGTTCTTTGGCCCGCGCTGGATTTGCATATGGATAGAGAATCTCATTTAATCTCGGATCACGTTGTGTTCTATTGAGAAAGTCTACGAGCTGCTGTGTTGACATTGTGCATCGTTTTGATGATGACCCCACCCTGTTCGATAAAAATAAAGGCCAAATCATAAAAAAACCCGAATGTGCATACTACGTATGTGCAATCAATTTTATAGATTCCGATGCTATCAAACTTACAGTTCTTCGAAAATCTTTTCTACTTCAGATCTTTGCGTTAAATTCTTGTACAAATTGTAAAAGTCCTCAAATTGGAATTTATTGTGCGCAAGTGAATCATTTTTACCCGATGGTAAACCCGATACGTCTAGAGCCTTTTCAACGCGTCGTTTGTCGTCTTTGTTTGATGCGAACTGTTTTATAATGCTGAAATGATAAACAACAAGAAAATGATGCGGTTAGTTCTAGATATCGATCTTTATATTCCGAAAATAATATTCGCTAGAGCTAGCATTTTTTGTTGTTGTTGTTGTTGTTATTTTGAGCTCAATAGATATTCAATTTAATCCAGCTCCTTTTTATTTTTGCTACGGTTCGAAAATATAATATTATTCGCAGAAAAATCTATTGATTTTGATGATTACGTTATTTTACGAATTTTCGCAGTAAATGCTTAAAACTAAATGTAGTCACTTAATGCGTACTTTATTAAATGTATTTTTCGTTTGTTATTCGTTGAATTTGATGCTATAACAAACTATAGCAGCAGGCACATATCATCACTTTTATTACATTTAAAATGAGATGAGCTTTTTTTTTATTGAGTTTCGGTCTCTATCACTGTATTTCAGCATGGAAACAAGTTTACATGTCTCTTGTTCGTCATGTTTTCGCTTAACCGGAATTTTTCCGTAACATATCACCGACATTTCCTTCAGTGGCATGTATTTTTTTTCTCTCTATGAATAATGAAAATATTTCAACGCTTTTCCAATAGTTTTGCTTTTGTAAATGTTGCATGTGTGTGTGTGTGTGTGTGTGTGTGTGTGTGTGTGTGTGTGTGTGTGTGTGTGTGTGTGTGTGTGTGTGTGTGTGTGTGTGTGTGTGAGTGAACGTTATCTCGTTTCGTTGGAAATTTCTTCATATGCTTTGTGAAAAATTGTGTGCTATTTGTTATTGTTTAACGGGAGCATATTTTGTGCCACACAAAGCTTGGTCGGTAGAATCTGGTAGAATCACCTCCACAGCACAGTCTTACGTACTTTTATTAGGTTTGTCTTTTATATTACTTGCTAATGGGATAAAATGAAAGCGAACACATCATAAAATATATTATGGATACGTCTGCACTTTCACTCCAACCCGCAGTCACAGCGGCATTTCTCTTGTTTTTCACTCGCGTTCTCGTTCTCTCTTTTTTTTTCGTTTCAGTCTTTTCTCTGGCGAAATTTAACATTGAATATATGTCGAAGTGGTGTAGAGCACACTCTCGTATTTTTATTTGACGATTTGCTATAGAAAAAGTGACAACGTTATTGACAATAACACGACTATCATATCCGTTGCTAGATAATGGTGCCTGGATCTTGTCGTCATAGCCATGGGTTATGTGTGTGTGTGTGTGTGTGTGTGTGTGTGTCTGTGTGTGTGTGTGTGTGTGTGTGTGTGTGTGTGTGTGTGTGTGTGTGTGTGTTTAAAACGTTTAAAACGAAAAAAAAACGAATAAAACTATTTGCAATTCCATGGAAATAAGTTAATAATGAATCATTAACAACGGAAATGCATTTTAAAAGGAAATGGAATGGGCGAATGTTGGATAATGAATGAAAGTAAATACTGTTGGTGTAATTTATAAAATTATTCTCTTTTAAGCACCAGATTATCCCGAATACTCACTAAAATGCAACAGTATTTTTATTTGTTTTTTTTTATGAATTAAGAAATATACTATTTTATCTCATATATTCAACATAAAACAAACAAGCAACTCCTTTAATTGAACAATGCACTGTTATTCCAGTAAATGTTGTGCTGAGTGACAGATATCTCCATCAAAATTAATGGCACCTATTTATCTGTATTTGATTACACTTTTGTTTGAGATTTGCACCACCAAAAATACAACGTGCTTCTTTTGCGTTGCACACAGGAGATGATTAAAAGTTTTGTAAAACATTGTTATGGGCTCAGAAAAATGTGCATCTTCCCACTCAACTTGCGTCAACATTTATTTTTGTGATTTCGTGTTGCGCATAATGTGGTACTTTCGATTCTCACACACGAAGCACACATTACAGTATGAAAAATTGGGGCCTTGCATTAAAAACGTCGATTTTTTATCTTTAAAGATACATTTATTTAATAATAATAAGAATGAGTACATCAACCAATGTAACTGATTGTGAAACAAAACTTTGTGGTGTTTCCTCGCTACCAACGGCCGTTTTTCGTTCAATGCACGTGTCAATTTGTTCAATTGTTGTCGATTGCGATCAGCTGTAACTGTTTCATCTTGTTTTAGCAGCTCATAATACACCACTCCTTTCTGACTCTTATTTTGAATAAAAGATTTCATTGCAGTTCTATTCCAAACACTAAAGCTTTCAGAGATAAAACCAATGTTTCTATTCACTCGAGTGTCAAGTTTCCTGAGCAATATTAAATAATTCGTAAACAACTAAGTTTTGCACAAAGGATTTATAATGTTGTTGTACGTTCTTTTGTCATAGTATTTTTAGGACTTCTTTTTATTCTCACATCTTCTTTGCCATTAAAAACTGTCATGCGATTTCAGTTCATCCAGCTCTTAAATCATTTGTAATCGCTTACAGGCTATGAGTCAAATAGCAGCTAGTTGAGAGACTATCAGATGACACGTTGACAGAATATTGGTGAGATTTCAGTTTCCAAGTAATTTCATAAATCATTTTATTTTGGGCTATCGTATGACATCGAGGAGGAGGTATTCAAATGTAAGATTCACCTGAACACAATGATTACAATGCAAGATAAAAAATATTTTACCCTGTTGTGAGAGTTTGCGCATCTGTTTTTTTTTTCTCATCGAATTCCTATATTCCATAAACATAACCGAAAGAATGGATTCGAAAGAGATATTGAAATGTCTATTTCTGGTTTCATTGAAGTTTGACCCATATTGGAATAAATTTGCTGGAGATACTGTCAAGAAAACAGATTTGACGCGAGAAATAGAAAATGAAGAGAGAGAGAGAGAGAGAGAGAAAAAAAAACATGACTACTGAATGCATGATTTAGTTCGGTCACGTTCGGTTCGGGTGAAAAATGCAAAATGAATATTTAACAAATTCAGCATAATCAAATGGAAATCTTTACAATTCCATTTATGTGTCTGTTTCCTTTCATTGGTGCAGGCAAACGAATCGATGAACATAAGCTTTAATCGCTAATGCCATTCAGCATACTGAACCCGAGCCCAAACCCAAACCCTGAATCCTCATTCGAATTGTATTCTAATCTGCTTATGTAATCATCAGAATGATTCAAACGGCACACTTAACGTCCAACTAATACAGAGTGTATTAACTTGAACCGCAACTGTGCGTAGATGCACACACTCAAATAATAGAAACATATTACCAAGCGTTCGTTCGATATAGTGATTTTTATACACATATGGTTCAGTGGATTGCTATATACATGCAAGTGTTTGATGTATATTTATTTTATTTTTATCAGCGTTAACGGTGACATTAATGAGCCACCGTTGTGTTGCTCGGATACTGGCAATATCGTGAAGCAACGGATTGTGAACGTAAGAAATATAATAAACGCATTTGGAGAATTGAAGCCAACGATATTTCGTTTTGCAAAGTTATTCAGTGGAATCAGTTACGACCATTTTCCAAGGGTTTTCTTTTTACATTCCTTCAATTTTATAAGTCATGCAAACGTGTTCGTATTTACTCATTCGCTGTAAAATACAATCACGTCAAAATGACCTTATGATTTCAACGACTTTTCCATGATTTCATTCATATAAATTGTCTGGAAACAGAAGCCAACAAGGCCAGCCCAAGAAAATAAGGACACACAATAAGTATCTATAAAAAGAAAGACAAAAAAAACTGCTAAATATGTCCTAGTGATACAGTTGATTTAATGGGTTTCTTTAGCGAACCAATGAAAACATAGGAAAGATATAAACGTTATCATTACATCAAAGTTGGCGATAAAATCTCTACTTCAACCACATTTCGAACGGGTGAATCCAAGAGATTGCCCGAATACGCAGAACAAGTGATTTACGAACAGGCACCTTTCTATTCACATAACTATAAATTGCTTGCGTGTAAAAACACGGTACGTTGAAAAATGTTAAATGGTATATAGACAAAGGCACGAGTTCAAAGCAATTTTCGATTCCAACGCCACCTTTTTGAGAGCGATAAGTGTTTTCGGAACTAATATTTTGAAAAAATAAGGTTAAGCTCATTCGAAAGTGAGAAAAACTGCATCAATAATATTGTTGTCTTGACTGCCGGCCAGACGACAGTAGACGTCTGAAATCGTTTTCATTCCAATTCAACAGATGTCATTTTTCACATGTAAGCGTTAGGTGGCGTTAGCGTAAAGCGAAGAGATGTTTGCTCTTATTACCTCGTATTATAGTCAATCTGCTGGTACTGACATCAGACGATTAATTTTGGCTATTCGCAAAAGTTGGTTCAATGTTTTTCTTCTTTGTCTCTTGAGGACAGTGAATATCGATCAATATTACTATCGGACTATGTCGAAAAACTCAATGAATTTCCAACGTAATTGCACGTCTGAACACTTCAATATAAATGATAAAACGAAACTCGTGAAAACGCGATAAAAAGCAACAAACAAATAACAGCTAAACCACCACTGCGATGAAGACGTTTTCTGCTTCTTTCTTTCTGTAATTTTTGTTGTTGCTAATTTTTGCTATGTTTTCGGAAACGTGGGAAGTGATATGAGCGACGACAAAATCGATTTTCAAATGGTTAAAAACAATTTATCAACACACACACGCACACATAAAAGGAACACGTTAAATGTCATATGACGTGATCAAAAATAATTAAAATCAAATTCAGTCACTTCAATGACATCATGAAACGGGTGTGCGTACATATACGGATCAGATGTACGTCATCACGAATTGAACACAATTTCCATTTCTATGAATTTCTGACTATCAACATGCCAATTCTCATGAATACATTTGCTGTAAAAATAACCATATGAAAATTGTAATGTTTATCGAATGATAATTATTATGTATTCAATGTGAGCGTAAACATAGCGTTCATAAACCATCAAAACTTGGAAATAATTGAAGCGTGCAAATGTATATTAAATTATAGCAATGAACAAATCTATAATCTAAAATCATTATGAACGGTTTAATCGGGCAATTGCGACAACATCAACACATACTCCAAAAAATATGATGGAATTTTGATAAAAGTATTGAGTTGAAATGAGAGTTCAACCAATAACAACATAATTGTGCATGAAATTGTATGGCGCACCAGATTTGCTTTTAAGTAAGTATTTTATTTTGTAATGGAAAGTTTCACTAAACTCGATGCCAAGCATCTATTGTATATAGTGAATTCTTTAGCGTAATGCTTACCATTAAATTAATAGAAACTATTTCGTTTTAGTTGATTTTCGTTTGGCTAGAAGAGCTAAAATCTAAATGGATTGATGTGATTTGTGTGCACTTACTTTTTCACTGAGATTTTTCCCGTTTTGTCAACTTGCATACAGAGCCTAGTGTGGGCTTTTTGTAGAAAATTTGTAGCTGAACCGTTCAGCTGCACCAAACTGTATGCCAATTTCATAAGCTCCTCAGTCCAATGCTGAAATGAAAATAAATAGATCGATTTTTAGTGAAAATTCGGCAATGCAATCATTGAGTATTGAACATTTCTAAATAGATCAAACAATATTCCATATGTCAAGCGACAATTGGACAACATAAAACGTATCAGCATTACACTCTACTTCACACACGTTAACAAAATTGACAAGACATTTTCAAAATTATATTCAAATCGAAATTGGGTGACCGAATTTCTGATATTCTTGAACAGTCTGGTATTAAGAGTGAGAAAACAGTGAACGATGCCAAATTTATCAATAACCAACAAATAGAAAGAATGTATTTTTGCCAAAATAGCTCTATAAAATGTAAAAGATGACGAAGAGTTTAAATGCTCATTTGAAGTAGTTAAATTACCCTAAATCTATAAATGGTAAAATCAATTTTCCATTAAAGTGTGAGTGTGACAAGAATATGAACAATTGAATGTGCGGTTATATTAACAAAAAGATCGGCAAATATAGCAATATGCTATCGGTTTCTGGCTACTGATAAAACTGACGCGCTTTTGTAAAATGTTAACCGACCATACGATGCAATAGTGTTACAACTGACATTGGCGTATTCAAAAATTGAATGGGCAAAGAGTTACTGTGCTTAATTTATACACGTGTTGTGTGTTGCCTTGGTTTCTTGTGCTTGATCATAGTCCATATCACCACAGCAATCGATATGCACATTCAAAGGACTCACTTTACACTAGATGAATGGGCAAACATGTACAGATTTTGTGTATTGGCCGCTTCATTTTCACATGTTCATTTATTGGCTTACAACGTATCTGGTCAGCATCATTATTCACCACTTTCAAAAATACACATCAACTAGGAGTCGGTATGTTCAACTGCACACTACACAGTGTTTTGTTTATAAGAGTTGAAAGTATTACGTTGGCTGTTGCTTGTTTCCATGCATATGGGAACGTTATTCAAACGATTCCATGGATACACGTACGTTGTACGTAGACTTTAACCAGACCAACAATGTATTAGCATTGGATTTTTTCTGCTCATATCGAGTAAGTGGTACAATTTGTGTGCAGTAACAAGCTCCATTCATTTTCACTTGAATGCAAAAACTATCAACAAGCTCATTGTATACATAGCGAAGTCACACTAAGCCAGCTCTCCTTTTTAGATACACCAAGAGGAAAATCCTAACTGTAATGTGGTATATGCAATAATAAAGCCATAATTTAATGGCTAACAAGTAAAGTGAGTCAAAAGACAAACACAAAGTGTTACTATTATACCTTTCATTTACATTTTCGAGTTTCCATCATGCTAATCAGTTCAAGAAATAAGGAAAACGTGGCAAAAACACAGAAGATCAAAACTTCATGATGGCCATTTGATGTTGAGTGGTGTAAGTTTTAACTCTACTACAAAAATTGTAATCCCATAACTTTACATTCTTATACATTTTAGATCTTTTACCAATTCATTATTGTCATCCAAACAGATCGTATATTTATAGATTGTGAGAATGGAGCATTTCTGTAAGCATTTTTTTTCTCGTGGTGTGAAGTCCAACAGGGCAAGAGGAAACCGAAAACGAATATTTGCGATTCTAGACATCGTAATATTCCACTTAAAATATTTCCTAGGATAAATGTCACTATTCGTGTTGTTTCAGTATGCAAAATGTCAATCATTTGACATTAGGATATGTTGTAATGGTGTTATGGATTTTGAAGCATTTGAAACATTAATATGTCATCAATATGTGTCATTCGAGTAACCATGACCATATGGTACATAGTAGTAACATCACCATATTGTTTCTGAAAAAAGTAATGATCAGTCTTTGACCAAATGTCCAAATACCTCACATCATGTATTGATCACTCCCTGCCCTGGATTGAACAATATATTTTTACAGCATTCTATTTAACGACCCAATTTTTCTGCGTTTCCAGACATTTTGATGTACTTGTACTTTGTTCCGAAATTGGAACCGATTTTATTGAAATTTCTTAAATCAAAATATCATTTATTACGTATGCGAGACACAATTGCACATTGCACAGCGAATGTGGGAAAAATAGACGACGAAAATTGCTGTAGCAAGTGAAACATAACACACAAATCATGTTACATTCAGTGGATTTATATCTGTCATACTAGCAATTTGTGCCACGATTCGCTTGCATCAGATAGACACTTGCACACATACACACACACACACACACATTTTCCACTGAAATTCTACGCAGTAGGACAAATTGCTGAACGTATTCATGGGAATCGCGTATCATGTGCAATTTGTTTACCACTTCAAATGTCATCAATCTTGTGGAAATGGTCACATTCGAATGCTACATGTGACAATACATAGAAAACCATTCAGGAACTAACCATTTTCAAATAATGGAATACGCATTTCGAATATGTCATGCTTGTAAATTGATCACTACAGATGTGCGAAAATCACTTTTCAATGCGTATAAATATGTCCAAATAATAAATTTAATGAATGCAAATGGGCACAGTATTCGAAACGATCAATCATCTCACTGTCAAAAATGGATACACAGCAAATCAAAATTGTTGTGTAATATTTATGCAAGTTACCCTTTAAATTTTAACAACCACTTTGAATTTCTACTTAATAGCTCCTCCAATGAGATGCAGTGGGAAATGCTCTTGTTCCGTTCCATTCCATTTCGTTTTTATTACTAATAAAATGAAAATAAGAACCTAGTGTGCAATTTATTGCAAATAATCAGTCCCTAGATGTAATCTATCGACACGCGCTATTATATTAGGCCACACTCTGCATAAAATTAAATGCAGAATTCATGGTGGCGTTTTTTTTTATTTGACATCCCTTCGAACCATGGATTATCTGAATCTTTGATGGGTGAAAGTTTTTTTTTTCAACTGTCTACAGCATACACAGTTTCAGTTCTTTAGACAACATGTGTTTTCGATGACCGAGACTTATGTTGGAACAACATAAAATTGTAATTGAGCAAGTAAAATTTGTCAACGAACTCGCCGATTTGTTGTCAACATTCGGAGTGCCACTGATAAACGCAGCCCCCTTCGTTATTTTTATTAGTAGTTTGCGGTCTTTGCATACAAATATATCATGAAAATACCATAAAGAAAAACAAATAAAACCCTGAAACTCTTGAATTCAATGAAAACTACTCTGAAACGAGCTCCACAGAAGTTGTTTATATGTTTGTTTCATCGATTCAAGATGAAATCAGAGAGAAATTGGTTGCAACTGTGAACATTTTTGGTTTACAAGAGGAAAAAAAATAGCACTGACTTTCACTATTAATTCCAGAAGTATATAAATGTTAGACTCCATAGCATTTGAGCATAGAACGAGGGTTTTGGAGACACAGATAACTGTATCTTTTGTAGCTTAAGTCACGCAAACTATGTTCAACTAATTAGTTTCACAAAAATGAGCATCTAATAAATTACACAAATTAAAGTAGATATATGGCTGTTCAAGTGTATACATTATTTTTTCATGTGTTGTACAAGTAAATTTGGTGCTCTACAATCTACAACCAACCAGAGGATAAAATAAGAACTTCTTGGAATTGCCCATTTTTCCGATTTTCTGTTTCGAAATCATAATTTTTTCAAAAACTAATAAAACTACTTAACTTTTTTTTACAGTTTCTGGTTTATTAAAAAATAAACTGTTTAAAACTGAATTTTAAGCAGCTCATTTGAAATCAGAACTACTTTTTATTCTAATCAATTCAAATTCATCTTCAAAAAAATGTGCTAGATGAGTTCATGAAGTTTGCTCGGTATCAGTTTCAACACATCTCTTTTTCTGTTTCTGAATTAACAACTGATAAATAGCAGCTGAAGATATTTTTCAAATAAAGCAATGGATTCCATTGATAGTCATACCGAATCTCTCCGGGCCACACATTTAAGATGGCTCTTGATCAACTATTTTCAGTGGAAATTTTGCAACATCAGCTATTTTCAGCTGCTATTGTCAGCCCACAGTAATCCCTAATGTTCAATTCATAGCCGATTTCAAGGAAAATTGGCACATTTTCTCTTCATTTAAGCAATTTTAATTCATTAGTTAATGAATTATTAGTTAAATAGATTATGAGATTAGAAGATATCAACCAAGATTGTTGTGTTTGGGGAAACATTTGAAAGTGTTAATTGTATTCCGTTCCTCAGGGAAGAAATACATTCAAATAAATTAACGCCATCTATTTTGACGCAGCGAAAACCATTCACTCATCGAAAGGTTTTCTATCAGTCAAAATAAATGGCGCTGTACATTTTCAGTTCATCTGACAATACATGTTTTTCCATGATTGTATTCCCCTTGGTATTGTTCTAACTGAAAAGTTCTTAACTCTTTGGCAACTAATTAAAATTCAAGCGTTATCTGAAAAAGTGTCGAAAGAATTGGCATATAATAGAAAGTTTTACTACAAAAAAAAAGCAAACAACTCTATAAACTCTTTATTTATTAAAATCCTTGCAATGAACATCAAAACATGTTGGTAACTGGGATTGCGCTCAGATTAATTAAAATGTGAGTCACACAATCGAAAGAAGTTCCAATGAGCACGTCCAAAATCCACATGCAATATTCATTAAAAGTAACTGAAAAAAGAGCTTTGAGCTGTAAAAACAAAAACTGTTGATGAAAAAAATAAGGCAATAAGATGTGGAAAACCATTTTTCCCCTCAACATTTTTCTTTACTTTTGTTTGTTTTATTTTGTTGCTGTTGTTTTGCTTCATTTCAAACTTTTTTCCAGAATAAACGTCCGATTGAAATGCTTTTTTTTCTTACGCTAGTTAAAATTGTTTGAATGACATTACATGTTATAACTTTTTTTTGTTCATTCAACTTGAGTTGAAATCACGAAAGAAGATAGTGTAGTTTCAAGTATCGATTTTAATATCATTCGTGATTGATTCAGAGTCATAATTCCATCATAATTTGTTTTTCACATTCATCCAACAGTACATTACGAAATCGAATCATAATTTGTCCAATTTATAAAACGCAGAATTTTATTCCCTTTTCCCTGTGCTTTTAAAAAAATTACAATTCTCCATTTGGACACATATATTTGAACGAGTAAATAACATAATGCCATATTTTAAACTAAAACTTTCCATTCAAATTGTTTCGATATTAATATGTTCAGAAATCTCGAATTAAATTTGTTGTTATTTACAAAAAAAAAGACAAAAGTTCATAAACAATATATTTTTGCTTGTTTTTTTTATGCTATTCCGCTTCTAGGAATAATTATCCTCATTGCAAATACAAAAATATAAAGCATAAAGCTTAAGAGCCCATTTAAAGTTCATATATGACAAGATTTGTTCGTGTTCTTTTCAAACTTGACTAAAAATACTCATTTTGAACTTATATTTTCTATGAAAAGACAAGAGACACACCGTCCGATTTAAGAACTGTTTTTCGTTGACATTTTGTATACAATTTAACCAACTGTAATAATCCAATTAAGAGGTAAAACAGATCTAGCTGCACATATTTTATTCGCATCCTAAGCATTTGTCAGGAGTCTAGGGACTTCAATATCTTCCCAAAGCAATTGCAAGCCTCTTAAGATCTCTCGCATAAACTATGTTTGCTATAGATGCAATACATCTACTCCATTCATACAATTCTTTTTTGAAGAACAATTTACACTATCTAGAATTGATTCCCTTCATTTTATTTCACTCCAAGGATTTCACAGACTTACCCCCTGGTGAGCACTAGCTTGAGAATATATATGATTCGCATACAAAGCAATAAACGTTTTTTTTTCTTTTTTTTTTGTGCGGAAAAATATGTTTATAAAACATAATACAAATGTATGAGAGGGATTGTGAAACCAAAATTCACTCATTTTTGTATTTTCTGTAGCGATAAATAATATTTTATTTGTTACATTGTTGTTGGAAAAACTCGGATAGATCCGTTAGCTATCTAAATCATTCGACTGAGACACTGGAAAACGAATGGCTTAAAGTGTGTATGAGAATAAGAATGGGAAAGAGAAAGAGGAACGGATATATTTTGATGGCGGACGTTCGGAAAGCGCAATTATCTGTGTTCTTGCACACAATTCGTTTATCACTATTTATATTTTTGCAACGGTTAAATGACATAGGAGAACATTTGCTGCCATCCGTTTACTTGTTCCACTCAGTTCTATATATCTTCGAGTTCTGTCTTTAGTTATTATTTCCCTCTATCTTTATTTTGACCATGTGCATTTGTGCCTTATCTTGTTTTTTACGCTTGACATTTCATTTTCATAGTTGACCGTTCCGTGTGACTTCATGAATGTATGCCAGCTAACAGTATGAATGCAACGCTTCTATTATGCCACCTTTATACAGTTTTGAAATGTTGCCATGAATAAATGATGAGCAGCCATTTTCTGTCTCTTTCAGTCTGCTTACCAATTTCCAAAGCATTACGATTGAAATGTATTAAAGTAGATAGCTACGAAACCACTTACCGTTTATGTATTATACGGTCATGAACATGAATAAACATATTGAAAACGAACATATATAATAATGATGAAGTAAGGAAGTACAAAGGGACGTTGAAATAAAACAGTTATCAAGTATGAGGACCCAGCACGATAGCAGCAAACTTTTGTTCGTGCTATGAAATGCGATTGCTCTCTAATTTTAAGATTTTAGTATCGGTTGTGTCACTTTTGATTTATAAGCTTTATTAAAGAGACGCTTCATATTAACGGCATCAACATAAAATCCATGGAATAAATTTCATTCCATTTAGAAACAGTGACATGTTATTTAACGCATTATAATTTTGGGCGATAAGTGCGATTTAATTTCCGGTTTCAGTAAACAAGTCAATAAAATTCCACTTTATTGATCATGTGATTAGATTTAAAAGCAATTGAAAACGCGTTAAACGTTTCCTTGAGATGCCATAAAGTGTATTGAAAGTTCACGTTGGCCATTTGAAATCAATGAGAAAAAAACTACAGATTTTTACATAATTCCATTGCGTCGGATGGTTTGAAAAAATGTGCACACCAATTAGCAACGGAAGAGTCTGGATTTGAACGAGAAATGCAATTGATTGAAATGAAATCAATTTATTTAAACAGTGCGCTTACAAGTGCACTGGACGAACATGAGCGTGAACGTATTTCACTTTTGCTTTCATCCATTCGATATACATTTTACGTACACTTTGTATACACAAATACATATCCAACACAATTGATGTAATCATAATGCGAATTTAAAATACTGCATATTGAGATGTTCACTGTATCGCAAATGGCACTCTTCTCTTCAATGCACATGGATAAAAATGAAATGCTATTCTATATGATGACGGCTCTTCCATTGATGTGCAAGTGCAATGCCAACTCAACCACAAATTGCGTCGATGCGAACGGAATAATTTAATTTTATCTCAAACACTGAAACATTGGATGCTAGATAAACAGTTGGGGTCGTTCAGGCATGGAACTAACTCAACACCTTTATCGTTCGCATCATTCAATCGAATGGATTTTTCAATTGAAGGCATGTTCACTTAATTTCAAATGGATGAAGATGTGATTCGATATTTTGCTATCGTTCAAAATGATTTTGTGAATGCTAATTTCTTGCTCTATCCTATTTAAAGCAATTATTATCAGTTTACAGAACTTCTGATCGAACAAAACTTTCATTCGAAGAGCAAACAATGAGAAAACTCCTTTACTATCATTTTTGCATAAATGTTATTTAAAATTCTAAAAGATAAAACAATACAAATGTTTTATCGAAAAAACACGTGTGTTCGCCATATGAATGCTCATATAGCTAGAATAGATTCTATAACATGAATAGCAGACTCGATACCTGAATACATTCAAGACAAATAAATAAAATGTATCACGTCCAAGTGAAAACGGAGCACGAAATTCCAAGTTAGTTAATGTATAACATATTTGATTTTTGTGCTTTTACCACATGCCAATTACGATTTTTGTAGCTATGGTTATTTTCCTAATGACTTTTACAGCTCGCGATCTTTTTTAATGAGAGTTTAACGTTGGTATAGATTAATTAATTTCTAATTAGAATATCACATGTGTAGGTGTTATCCGAGTGCACAAACAAAAAGTCAATTCCCACTTCATCGTTCCAAGTAGCTTGATATGAAAAGTTTTGAAACAGCCAAAGAGGATTGCAGTAGTTGTGAGAGAAAGTGTCAATTTTTCGATTATGTTGCTCCTATTTAACAGCATCTTCTGTTGTTATAGTTCAGGTAATGTACTCTGAAAAGAGATTTATAGTGCTTTGATAAAATTCGTGTGGTGTCTTGCTACTAAACATGTTGTTTTGTACCGAAAAGCACCACTAAAAATTTATTTAATTTAAAGTGTTGCGGGTTTTTGGGCACAAAATAACATTGTTAATAGCACAGCACCGCTAGATTTTCATCAAAACCCTTAACATTTTTTATCCAAATGATATCAGCACTCAACGTTCAACATTATTAAAGAGTTCACTGCGCCACAAAATGGCTTCGTTTGCATATGATATAAAACAAGTTCCACTGACGCAATTTAGCTCACCTCAAACAAATTTTGATACATTTTATATAGGAACTTTCTATGGGAACTCATTCGGTCTCTGTATGAAATGCACACATGTTTATGTATGTGTGTTTAGGCTTTCGACCCAATCAAACAGCAAACAGTTACCATTCCATTTAAACAAGCGTTCATTTTTCATCCGGTGCCATTTGATTTTATGCTCGAATTTCATTTAATTTGTCGTTATGTAATGATGTTTACTGTGGAAAAGTTCCATTATATATCAAGTGAATACACATGCTTCGTTACAGCTGTGAAACGAATAAATAATAGAACTTCTGTTTGCTGCTTTTTTTGTGTGTGTGTGTGTGTGTGTGTGAAATGCTGACGATGAGATTGCAGTCATCAAGAGACTGTGACATATATTAAATTGGTCACCACGACAAACAAGTCTTATTTGACTTGTTACACACGTATACCATTCACACGGCAATTGGTTTATCATGAATATTGAATCTCCTGTAGATATACTCATGTGCTCCAATTTCCATAGTTAGCAGACAAACACACACACACACGCACGCACACATTTTTTATGTTGCGGATTTTTCCTTTTTTTGATCGAGATATTTTTATTTACAATAGAAAATAAATTAATATTAACCCACATTAAGGCATTCAATTACCGCTGCACTTGCGCTGCCTCTTGAAAGCCAAATAATAATCACATGATATATGAACCATTAAGAATTAAAAAAATCCTTGACAATTTATTTCAATGCAACGTAAAAAAAACTGCTACATAAATAAAAACACAATTTCTGGGAAATTGGAAGCTTTACAGATCTTTTCTTTCGAAACTGTATCCCACCTTTTTTTGTAATTATAAAATGTTGCTACTCTTTTTAAAATAGTCTTTTATATTGCATAGGAATTCTTTTTTTCTTTAAAGGTAGCTTTTATTCTCAATGGCAATGCGAACATTGACCTCACTATCACTGTGGAATTAATTTTTGTTAACCATTTATGCTGGTTTTAAGTGCTCGAATTTAAATTCCGGATTTAACATTTTCGCTTTATGAAACTCAAATGTTTCTTATTTGTTTCCATTAACGTTAAATCCAAATTGGATGAAAATAACTGTTAATGATTATAATCATATATTCTGCGGATTTAAGTTAAATCCCGGATGTAACGATTTTTTAAGGTAAATCCGTAAAAATCATATTCTGTTTTTACCAAATTTCAATATTTTCTTCAAATTTTAATTTCACTCTAGTGAAAATAAAAAAAAAATCGAATTTCATAAAGTTGAGAATATTAAATCCGGGATTTAAATTAAGTCCGAACACTTGGAACCAACATGCTGTGTAAAGAAACGTTTTAAGTCAGTACTTGCGCTGTGGCTAGAGCACAATATTTTGCAATAGCTTCATAATCACGCGAAAAAAGTAACTGCATCATCCTTTTAAATTAATAGTTTGGACTGATAAAAATGTATTTCCACACCGCAATTGTGAAATGGAAGTCATATTAATATGAGTGCCAAAGTGCATACATTAATGCATGTACGACAGATTAACAATATTAACACTTCCAAACACAGCCTCTGTATATGACAGCGAACGAATAATTGCGGCGACATCATGCGTAAGCTCACTTGTTTTACACATGTTTAGTATATTATTTGCTACCTCCATGGTTTTTTCATAATGTTTTTTTTAGAGTTAAATTCAGCTATAATTGTCAACAATTTTAGTAAAACAAAAACTGGACTGTATAGGTGTACAGTGTACAGTGCAATGTATAAATTCATCACTTTTTTGCTAAATTGAATTTTATCATATACAAAATCAAATCCTATGAGCTTTAACTCATATAAAATTTCATCAAAAATCCGTATTAAATTCAAGTGGGAGCTTGCGGAAAATGCGTTTTCGAAACATGACCCTTTTACATGTTTTAATAACAATTAAAACTCCAAAATTCAATAATGACGATGCCGTAACATTCGAATAAAGGGTGTTTCATTGTAGGCTTCAAACTTTCAGATTGGAATCTTACATACAAGAGTATCTACAAAATGAGATTAGCTTTCCAAAAAATATCAACACTGCACTTCATTTTTGGGCCGTGATTCGATTCCGGGAGTAAGGACACATTCTACGTAGTATCTAATTGGATATTAGATTCAAGTCAAGTGATACCTATCTATAACCGAGTGCAGGACACCCTGTGTAAATCTAGTGAATACATTTTTTCAGTAGAAATTCGAATTTTGCATATTGTGAAAATGTGAGTTATGTATTCATGAGCAGAAAGTATGTAAACTGTACAACTGAACATATTCAGCCATGAAATAAATTAAATTGAATTCAAAATTAAATGGACTAAATTTCCATGAAAGGTCATCACAGATAAACATATCGAAAATGTATAAAGCTGAAAGAGTCATCGAGTATATTTCATTTACCGTCCAAATCAAGTGCGTGCATATATTTGCCTTACAATACAATTATTGAAATTCCTATACCATATTTACTGAACACTCTTCGATTTATGCAATTCTATTTGCTGCTATTTATTGAATGTTTGAAGTTTCAACTGTACTTGTGCTCATCCAGTCCAAAATAGACATCTGCATACACATCTTATAAATCAGTTGAATTTAAGCCGTTGTTTAGTCCCGAATAAATACTCATTCGAGGATCTATGGATGCAATTAAAAGAACACTGCATGATGAATCAAATCCATGAATATTTGAAAATTGATATCGTGTTTTATTTACTATTCAAATGGAATTTCGATTAAAAAAATATATAATTTAAGTGCTTCGAACGCGAATCTGGAATTGAATACAAAGCTCTCAGTATTAAATTCAATTGAATTGACGTCACTTCGCCGAACTTGTTGGCCATCAATTGACTATGTATTAGCTGAAGACTCTTGAACAATCAACCTATCGATTGGATTCATTTATTTCGATCAATAGTTTTATGCTAGTGATGATTTGGACATGATAACTAGTTATGTTCTCATTTTACCGACCATTAATTACATTTCAATGTTCGCTTCAAATCAATTCAATGAAAACTCATCTACCTCATGGAACTGACATACAAACACATATGAATTATAGTGAAATACGAGAAACAAGAATTTGATTGAAACCAAATTCAAAAGCAGTACCTTTGGTTTATATGGAAAATGTTAATTGAAACCCGATTAATTTCTGGTATATGAGTTGTTTTTCTATATGTTCGTCAATCGGCCGAATTATATACAGTCAATTCAATTGCTCTATTGCCACTATTTGACTCAACAAAAGAATTGTATACTAAATAAAAGAATGCTTATCTCCTCCAAAGGCCAAAAACCATCACTTTGTCCCTTTGAATGAAAAAAAAAAATGATTTGTATCTCTATGGAGAAATAAACACAATTTTTGACATTTGGGCACAAATGTTATGAGTTGTCTAGATACAAACAATATGAGCAACTGTCAGAATTGATGATTGATCTTCCATAGGAACGAAAAACATGCATTGTGTCCTCCTAACGGCTTTTTCACACACTGTACCTGTACACTGTTACATGTAGAGGTGTACAACGGACAGGATGTTGTCCGTCCGTCCGTCCGTCCGTGATTTTCAATAGGATGGACGAACACTTTTCATTTTGTCCGACTTCAGAAGACCGACTTAAGAATTTTTGTCCGTCCGTCCTTCTTTTTAAGTCGGACAAAATGAAAAATGTCCGTCCGTCCTATCTCACTAAACGGACGGACGGACAACACCCTGTCCGTTGTACACCTCTAGTTACATGTTAATTAATTTTCTTTATTTCCGAAAATTGTATTGTATTCGATTGGCGATGATCGATAATGCCCAAAAAATGGTTGTTTGAATAAAATTGTATTGATAATCGTGAATGTGTAATGTGAATGATGTTGAACGACCTATTTAACTTGTTTTCAGTATATAGATGCTTGATATAATTTTGTTTCTCTACTAAAATGCGAAATGTATGATTTCGTCAGGGCTAAATCACTCAAAAACTGAATTTTAATTACGTTTCAATTGTCTATTACTTTGGAGTGATAAAGCCTTGGATTTCGTTTTATCTTTCTTTTCTTCAATTAAAGACAAAAAATATGTACAGGAAATTTCTTCCAAAAACTTGACAGATGAAAAATTATTAGTATTATATTTTCTTGGCCAAAAATAGTTTGTAATTATTCCCACCAAGGCTTAAATTTACATATTTTAAATGGACCAATGAATGTTTTTTAAGCTTTCATTTTTCGTTATTTAATACATATATTATTTTGTATCGAAGCTTTTTATCAATTATAGCAAAGTACCCTTGTCTTTTGGTAATCAGAACGTACTTGCACTTAAAAGGATTTGTCAACGTGAAGCATTTCTAGATGTGTTAGGCTTTGGTCGGTTGATGAAAAGTAATTGTTATAACATTAACACAGACTCAAATTTGGTTAACCAAATATAGCGCTAACATCGAGTGCCATAACAAGAAAGGACCAGAGTAAATCCTTAAATGTTTGTGTACCATAAATTGGAAGCTTACGAAGAAACAATGTCTCTAATGACACGATAAAAGATGTAAGTGTTCGTTCATAGGCCTGTTTGACAACATTTTTGCTTAAAATGGTAAATTAAATAATGAATTAGTCCAAGCGAGGCTCACTGTCATTCAACCGAGGAAGTTTGTGTGTATTATTATTGTGACGCATTTCATTCAAACGAAGCTTTCACCCAAAATTATACAGATTTCCTTTTGTGTGAAAAAGCATACTTAGTATATTCTGGATAAAATTGCCAGCTGAGCTGAAAATGTATTCGTTGCACACACAAACAGTACAGGAAAGTTTCTCCTCCTCCAGCTGTGCGTTCGTATGTTCTAATGGTTGACTGCTAGTGAACGAATCACAAATACATACAATAATAATACACGCACTGAACGAGAACGAACATTCATTAGAAAATGTGCCAATCATATTCACTCTATGAAGTCCATCAAATAAAACAAGTTGAAAAATCATTTTTATACTTATTTTATGTATTCGAATGGCATTAGATTCTGCTTCGATATCTTGTGAGCATGTAATATTTTGTGTGGATGTAGTTAGTAATGAAAAAATAGCAAAAAGCTGATAGGAATGGATGATGAAATTCGGGGGCAGATTTTTTGTGTGTATAGGACAGTATAGCATAAATATGTATGCGTTCGATTAGCACAAAATATGTCATTTTAGTATTCATTTTGCAAAGTATATATTCGAAGCTCAATTTATTTAGAGTGGATTTAAAATCCCTTTAAGTGTTGAAATCATTTCATTTGAATGTAACCCACTTATTGTGTGAGATTTTAACCTTAAATACAGTAAAGATTTCACACCGTAGAGAGTTTTATCTTTTTGCACATCTAGATTAATTAATCCTTAAGGATCAAAATAACTCTTGGGTTTCGAGAAGGATTTCAAAACGGAAATCTCAAATGCCATCATAAGCTAGGGGAAGTTTGAATTATGTACAATTTTATCGAGAATCTTACCTGCGCAATTTCCTTTCGAGTCGCACAAAAATTAATAAACGACACGTTTACAAAGTCAGCCCCAAAGCAAACGGTTACAGTCTTTTCCTCTAATGTATCTTGAGAGCCCATTGTCACAATTTGACGCAGCTTCGAATCCTAAAAGAAAAAGAATAGATAATAAAAATTTTGTTTCAGTGTGAATTGTATTGTTTTGTGCTTAAGCACAAAATTCGATTGAACGAGAGAATGCCATATTCAGTTTCATTGAAATTCAATTTGATCACGCACACAGCAAACTTGTAATCATGTTAAATTGCAGAAGATTGTATCTGTGCTATTTTTTTCTTTGAAATCAAATTATTCAATTTAAATAGTTTGGTACAGGGAAAAGTTTTTTATTTTTCGTTTTTCATGTGATTTAATAATCAGTTATCTCATGCAATTCAAATAAATAATAAAAGAATTGTTTTTCTGTTTTCAAAAGATGACATGCCGACGTGCCAAATATTCTGGTATTCTATTTTATAGTATAGAGTTCAGAACAATTTAGTTTCGTGTGCAGCCGCTATAATTAATTTGTAGGCGCTTCGATCAATGCCCACATACGGATATGTCTGCGCAAATATGAAGAAAAGTTGAACGCAAACAGTGCCATTTTGGATTTATAATGTACAAATACAATAGAAAAAAAGCCCGAGCAATTACTTGCGTTTAACTTCTGCCTCCCCTTGATAAAGATTTTTGAACTCGTAAATCCTGAAATGTTCTTAAAAATTCGAATTTTTATTTCAGCATTGAGTTTTTTTTATATCCATTCTTGTCACAATGTCTTCCATTTTTATATGTATGTTACAGCTTACTGAATGGAATTTGACTTTTGAGATTTTCTTTATGCAATACACTATTCAACTTAACAATTCCATAAATATGAAAAATGTGTTGGACCATTTTTTACGTAGTGTTTTATTTGCACTGAGTTATGATTGTGGAATCAAATCATTCGTAAAGCGACGACCATAAAAAATTCGTATGTGTCTAACGTGATAGCATAACAAAATCAGTATTTGAATTGCTTTGAACGACTGTCGTTAATAAATTGGTCATAAATTGTATGCAGAACATTGGCAATGTGGCTCATATGACTGACAAATTCGGTCATGCGCGATTTAACAAATTGATATAAAGTATCATAAGGAATAGAGAATACGAATCAAATGAGACTGAAACCCATTTTACATTTCTTACTGTGTATTTTCCATTTCACCAGACACTAAAAACCTGTACTCACTGTTTTTGTCTCTAAACTTTTGTCACTTTTTCGACTCGACAAGCAGAAAGAATTCTGCTGGGTTAGAAAACCCTCTACCAAAAGAAATATTTCTTGATTCAATTTTAACAAAACAAAGTCAGATTTGCATTTTAGATTGACATTCCTTTGAAAAGGGTGAAAACAACCTGCTCAACTAATATGGCATAATTAAAATAACATTCCACTTTTGTGGTCATCTGTAAGTTGTGGTCATTTTTTGTGACAATATTTACTGTAGAAACTATTTTTAAGAATAGGTGAGTTTACTGCAGTTTTATATGAATTTCACTAAATAAAAAACTGCAGCATCTGATGCAATGGATCAACACAAACAAATGGCAATTCAAATGCAGTATGTCTTCAGTGTCTCCTTTTTTTCAAAAAGAACTCAGTGTTGCGTTGAGAAGAAAGAAAAGAATTGAAACAATACGCCAGATGACGACACAGACCTTAGCTGTAATTAGTAGTATCATACACGAAGATAAAGTGGATTAAAATTGCTGCGTACAATTTTATTCCGATTGCCTAATGAGGTGGCGAAAATGTGACATAAAAATAAAAGAAAGAAAAAGGGACAACACGCGCACACAACGTGCACTGTGCAGTGTCTGACTATTTCTAGCACATTTGGCCGGGAGCGGTGAATGCAATTTTCATTATAACAAATGTTATTTGTTATTCGCTGTCGTGTTTCACATAGAAATTCATAACTATTTACCAAAACAGCTATCAGGTGTGCTGTTCCCCCGCACAGGGAATACAATTTATCTGAAGTAGCACGCTTTTGGATTGTAGTTTTTATTGTTCTTGCTCATTACTATGAGCCATTACGCAGCTTCATTGTTGCTGACGCTACCCCGTTTACATAATTTCGCTCTTATGTCGTGCACAGCTGAGCTTGAGTAAGCGTACAACAATGAAATGGTAAAAGCAGAACGGTGAGAATGCCATTATCATAATTATGCAAATAGGAAACAAAACACACACAAAAAAAAACAGGTGAACTAGTCTTGTGGCTACACCATGAATCTATCAGCGATACAGTTTCCATTTATGTACATTGTACATTCATTTTGGATACAAAATAAAAAAAGGCTGTCTTACAAATTGTATTCAACGAAGAATTGTGGATAAAGAATATGAACACTTCGAACTGAAGTAAACTAGGGGATGGACATGATTTTGTTATCTCCCAAAAATATTCTAATTTTTCTCCATACAACTATTGCTAACACTATTGCACAGTCAAAACATTTCTGGAGGAGAGCGGCTGGATTTTTTTTTCACAAACAGTTAGATGCTTGGATGCAATAGAAGTTCACCATTTTCAAAAGTATTCGTAAAGAATTTGTCTTTATTCTGTCTAATATTCCTAATAAAATACGGTTGTTCTAATTTTTCCCATCCTTTATCGGTGAACATGTATCTGTTTACTCCAGGTTGATGAAAACGTCAAATACACTAGAACTTTTGTACCGCCAATCCGTGTTTACTTCGGTTCAGAATGTTCCCATCCTTGTACATAGTTGGAGTAATACATTCACTATTTATGCACAAATTTATGAATGTGTGTTATTATTTTGAATAAGAATTCAATATTGATCCTTACTATAGCAGTTTGTATCACAATGTGAAAAAATCTCCATAAATATACAAAAGCTTTGGATGAATTTTGGAAACTCAAATTTCCTATTGTAATATAAGTAAACCTAGCGCGAAATAAAGATGGGCATTTATCGTCACGATGAGCTTATCGTGGGGATGCAGTGAATGTGTATTGTATATAGCATTTCCTAGTTTTAACGCCACCTGTTGGACACATATAAATCACTTGATAAACACAAACTCGGACATTGACCAATCAGTAAAGCTGTCAAATTAAACTGCTATTTTGGAGCTAGTTAGGTGCTGTTTATGCGTGGGAAAGAAAACCGTCTGCTCACAATAAGCATTGCACAATTCTTCCCGCACTCAAACGGTTGGATGTGACCTGCACCTAAAATGAATAGAAAACCCAAACGAACGACGAACAAATAAGAGAAATGCCAATCAATGTCATTTTAATTAATTTTTAGCTGAATTTTATTAATGAGATGCTCGAATGCTCGAAAAAAGTGCTTTAATTTTCGCATTGCAAATATGGCTGTGTGACTGTGCGCACAGAATATCAGGTCTTTTTTTTGTTGTTGTTGTTGGTAAATTGAATTGACTGGACTGTGATTTATCACAATTAATGAAATTGATTAAGTTAGAGTGCATAATGAATGTGAGGCATTTCAACGTTTTGTCAGTAAATATTCTCACAATAAATGAAAGCGACAGAAAATCTATTCGGTTTAAAAGCATTCTATTATGAATTAAGGCACCTAATCTCTCCACCAAACAAATATAGCACGGATATGGAATAAACGCTACTCGAGCCATTAATTTATTGAAGATTTTCATTTTGAATTATTATCCCTTAATTTAACGGCATGAAACATTTGATTTGGTGAATTGAATCAAGCACACCACTTGCTCTGTCTCATTTTCCATCTACGTTCAGAAAAATACTAATTAGATTTTTGTTGTTGTTGTTGTTGTATCAAGTCGTATCAAGGCAGTAAAAAAGATATTTTATGTGTCTTTCATCAAGATGTATAGCCGTCGGCAATATCTTCTCCTTTTCTTTTTCCACTTTCTCTCTGTGTGCCATAATGTTCTTTTGTTCTATCTATTGCATACACAAATACACATACACATTTACACGAATGAACTGTCAAACAACGTGCCATGGTTAAGTAGCCAAGCGTCAAGAAAGTTAACCGAACTGTTTTTTTTTTGTAAGTTGAAAATGTTAATAGCAAATTGTGTAATTTTTACGTTTTCTAATTATCTATTTCATTACTTTAAAATTATTGGAAAGAGGTTAATTCATTTATGTTTGCTCCAAAATGGTTCGTCCGCGTAGAAGCAACACCGCTAGATGGTGAGTGCTCCTCCAACTCAGACATGTTTTCGAAATGAGTTCGCAGGGGCAGTTTCGTTGAATCTGCTCATTTCGTTAATACATTTTGCAATACACACAAGTAAATGTTGCCAATTGCAATAGCACACAGAAACGTGTATGTGTGTGATTCTGTTTATTTTGGAATTGCTGCGCTACGCTTAAGCGTATAATAATTCCGTGTGGTTTGACTGATATTAGAGCTTGATATAGACGAATGTAAACACGACTGCCACGACCTTTACCATTAGCAATTCGTATTGTGTGATACATGTAAAACATTTTCTCGATTTAATATTGCACACATGTATTGCCCTTTCTCCTTGAATATTTACTTTCGCTTTCTACTGTTTGTTTGTTATTTTTGTATCTTGTTCAGCTGAGTTGTAAACATATTATAGGAAAAAAAGAGAAATATACACACTTTCGCCAAAGCTAATATACTTAACCGTTAAAAAGACATACAGATAATAAAATTCTGAATGGAAAAATGTGTGCTTATTTGACATTTGCAAAACGTAATCAAGAATTGTTTACTTGTTTTTGCACTGACGCATCGTTGAAATGATAATATGAGGGCTTGGATGGTTTCTTATTTATATAACAGTTAAAGTTAAAACAGGATTTTTGCGCTAAAACGTTCAGTTTTTGGTTTCGTGAGTTAAAATCATTTTATCCATTTTACTTTATATGTGCCACCATATAAAGCGCATATGTGCCAAGCGACACAGACAGAAAAAAATTCTAACGAGGCTTTATAGAAGAATAAATTACTAAATGGGATATTCAATGTAAAAAAAAAAATATGAAAATATCATGAGTAAATGATAAATTCATGGTTTTAAACAAGAAAAATGAAGAAACGAATCGTGGATTTTTACTTTCCAAGTCAACGAAGCGAGAACAACAACAATCGTTACATTCAGGTTGACAAAAAATGAATAATTGCTGGTGAAGATATTATTAAACATTTTTATCTAATTACATATGACAGCGCATCTGCAAGGGTCAGACGCTGAACGATATTTTTACTGCCAGACAAACGTAAATGGCAACATATGTTCCGACATCTCTTTTTTTTCGTATCAACATAGCTTGCTATCTAATTGAAGTATCATTTGGAACTTAATAAAAAATCTTAAATTTCACTCTGCACTTGATTCTTTGAACAGTTTTAACTGACAAGAAATGTACGTCAGCACTATTCAAGGGTGCATCTGAAGTCATTATCACACTAGAATATATATAAATATTCAACTAAAATACAAGAGGCTTTTGTCTTCAACAAATACGCGTATGTTTCTGTAATATCTGAAAATATGTTGCATACTGTGAAGAAGAACGAAAAGTAGAATTGGAATCCTCTAGCTAAATATAAAGAAAAAGAAAATTTGCTTTGATAGTGAAACGTTTAGGGCAGCGAATTAAATGATTTAAGTAAATATGTTGAGTTTTTACTATAACCAAAAGAAATGTGAAGTGGCATTGAATTGAATCAAGTGCAAATAAAAGCTCTGCAAACGAATTTTATCAGTAAATGTATTTATTGAATACCTCAAGGTGTTTTAAAAGTGCCAATTGAAGTAGCAAACGTATCGATGTGTTGTTTGCTCAAATGGATCAATTTTTTTTCAACACTATTTTATGCCTCGTGTTTTCAGCGGCAAAATTGTATTTGTAACCTTAAAAAGAAGACAAACAAAAAGAATGAAAATGTACAGCACATAGTATGTACACCATCTAGCAACAGTCTTTACGTTTTCAATGTTCAAAAAGCTTGATAAAAACAAAGTACATATCAGTTACAGAAGCAGAATTGGCAAAGATACCAATGCGCGTCTCATTTTCACTAAAATGCAGAACAAGCAAATAATGCTGAGGCCAGGAAACACAAACATTTGTTTAAAGCAATATAAATAAATGTAAAAGACTTGTCAAAATTAATTCAGTCTCAATTCCAAGCACGTTTTATTCTCTGTGCATTGTAGGTTTTTGCTTTTCCATCATTTACTGAAAAAGCTCAACATGTTTATTATTCTCACCATTGAGTCTTTAGACTAACGGAGAAAAGAATAGAAATGCTGTTGCGTTGAACATACATTTTTACTTTTTTGCTCTGAAGGTTTTTTTGTATATATATGTTAAGAAATACATGGTTGAGCAATCGTTAGTCGCATTGAATTTTCAATTTTGATCTGCTATAAATAAAATGACGAAATAATTCCAAGAATTATAGCAGACAACTCATTCAACATTCGCACCCGTGACCGTGCATATTCACAGCAGTTGCGGCAGCATCAATCGTGTGACCGAAATAATCCACAAGTAATAACTTGTGATTTGCATTTCACTTCGGCACGTTCATATAAATCACACGCAGTAGCCAATCAAACGAACGATTCCAAACTTCCTTCTTTTTCAAACAATAAAAACATCAAGTTCGATATTTATTGCAATTTTTTACCATATATTTGAATCTACATATTCAACAGATTTTGAGGTATTGTTGAAAATAATAGCGTAAAAAAAGGTTTTTCCCGTGCTGAAAATTTTATTTGTTCTGTTTTTGTGATTTATGCTGCGAAAAAAAGTTTTCTTTGAAGCCACAGAAAAAAATATCCAAAAAAACACACAATTTCGTCCTATATAATTCTATATAATCATTTGATTTGTGTGTAAACAATGGCAACTGCCAATTTCAAGGATGCGAGTAAGAAGTGCAAACAAAAGGGATGAGATAAACTCAAACAATTTTGTGTGAAAATTGAACTTTTTATCCATATTCCACTAGGTGCTTTTATCGAGATATAGATACACAGGCACATGCCAATATATACAGTGAACCATGTTAATAACTAAATCAAACGGTACTATACTATATCCCGCTAGTCACGAAAATCGGCTAAATCAGGGCTCCGCCATTTGTTGGTGCTCTTTGACGTGTTTCCGCTATTTGTGATGAATGCAGAAAAAAAAACACATGACAATGTATTTGAAAAACAAGGCCCAAGTTCTTTAGTAAATAGCTACGTCTATATCAGACATTGTGATAATCTTATCTCACGGCAGACTCTGCAACAATAATTACAATATATAAACAAGTTATTAGAGTTTCTTCCTTGTGTCATTTTTTTTTCTTGAATGTTAAAATAACGGGTTTGCCGCTGGCTAGTTTATTCAATGTAGAATTAAACCATATTGTAAGGTCTTGATCCACCTGTGAGCACTGTGCACTGAACACATTAAACAAAAAGTATCCTATATATAAAATATTTTATTAGATTATTTGAACATACATATTTGGTTCGATTGCGGTGATAAGTACAATGTTTCAATGAAAAGTGAGATGACTGTCGTATCAAATATGCAGCTATTGTCAATATCAGAAAAGCGCGTATATTTACAATTGAATTTGGTTGTTCACACAGCCAAAAGCAACAAATGGCTGACGCGTCATTCAATATACTGTTGATGCCTTTTAAAAAGCACTGAAAGCCAATCAATTCGTTGAAATCACAGCTCTTATCATTCATCTTTTGCGTGATTGTATATTACACGTGAACATAAAAGGAAATTGATTATTAAACTTCAATATGCTTTCTTTTTGTTGTTTCGAGTGGCTTAAGCTCTTCAATGTAGACACATTCAAAGGCTATTCAATATGAAATTCGTCTTTTAAGGATAACAATGGATTCAGATAAGCTTACTGACTCAATTGCCCGAACTGAATTTTATGTTGGCATTTCATATTGTGAACGAAAAATGAATAAAAAAACAGAGAGAGAGAGAGAGAGAGAGAGAGAGAGAGAGAGAGAGAGAGAGAGAGAGATTCTTTATACAAGGGACAATGAACTGGAATTCAATAATAACTTTTTACATTATTTTCAGCTAAAATTCATTTTCAGCAATGGAATTCTCCATCAAAATTTCCAGTCTAGGAGACTTTTGATTATTATTAACCTCCGTTGGTTTTTGTTATGAGTGTTGCGTAAGTTGAAAGCTCTTTTGCTTTGCTTTGTGTTTGTTTTTTTTATTGCTGAGTTAATGCGTGATTGCGTTGCACAATATCCCACAAATGTTTAACAGCTAAAACTATATTGAAAAGATGAGTTTTATTTAAGATCAGATTTTGTACGGAAAAATGATATGCACTTAGAACATTTTTTCGTATGATGCGATAGTAAAACTTCATGAACCAAATAAGCGAAAAAGAATGGAAAGAACAAAAAAAAGCGCAAAAATCTGAAGAGGAAAAGTTTATTTCGATATACCGATAGATAAAAAAAAATCCATTCTATCTGCTGCATGACAAGTTTTCTCCTCTTCCAGAAAACTATGTAGGCAAAGTGAGAATCTAATGCAAGTTCAAAAAGTATGTCAAACTTGATTGCGATTCATTTGATGCTGTTCCTGATTTTGTTCTTTTTTTTTCTGTTCATCACAAGATTACTGGCGGTTTTAGTTTATTGACAACAATTGTCGATGTTGAATCGAAGTCTTGCGCAAATTGCAAAGACAATTGCTTTTGTGCCTACTTATTGTGCTGAGTGTTTCAATCAATTGGTGAGAACAGCGATGTTTTTGATGTCAAATAAAGTTTTATAGAGTAGAGAATTTCTCTACTCTCGAGCCCATTTAAATTCACAGCCGAAACACTGTGGCATAAAAAATCAGGTTGGCATGTATTGAGCTGCCGCTGAAAATATTCACCACGTTACGTAATAAAACACGTTGTATGGCTTTCGCAGAACATCGTTTGAAATGAGAGCACGCCGAAGCGCACATCAGTTTGGGGCGTGTTAGAAAATTTCCAATTTTGCACAAGTCTTCGTTGACGTCATTTGTACACCGAAAAGCTTCCAATTCAATGCTATTGCTGCTATTAATATCATTTCCTTATACTTCAACCCACAAAAATGAAAAGTTTAACACCACTAGTACAATTTTTCCTTTCACATTTAGCATAATGCCATGGTAAAACATTGGATTTATCTGATTTTATGAATTCAACTGAAGCTGAAAACTAAATTGAAAAAAAAGCGAACAGAGATGCTAAGTGCTGAACGAATGCTAATTGGCTCATAGCCTCATTCATTCTTGGATTTGGCTATTGACAGCCACAGGCCCGGGATACACCGGAATAAATCGATAAAACGGAATAATATCAAACCGAAAACATTGAACAATAAAACACCGCTCTCTCCAGATTTAAATTATATACATAGATAAAACCCAATATTCACGAATATTGGAATTTCGTCTTTACGAATCGTGCATTTCAAACATTTATATTCTCACATAATTGGAGTGATCGTGCAATGCTCTCGCAAAAAATGTGATGATGAGACCGGCTAAAAATATACTTGATGATTGCTTTACCTTTGAAGAAAATTTCCTTCTATATTGGGGTCGAAAAAAATTCGAAAATCCTTCATATTTTCTAAGTTTGAGCTTTAATTCTAGTTATTCCTAATATTATAGCTCAACATTCTAGACTCACATTTCTCCAATGTGATAATTGTAAGACTTCTGCACTGTGATTTCTCATTGTTAACAAACTTTCGCGAAGAAAATTGGTCGTGTCTGGAGCCCATCTAAGGCAATAAATGATGTAAGCATGCTAATTTTGCAAAATGATTTCTATGCGCAAGAGAAACAATTTTTCTTATCCAGATCATCATTTTAAAAATCAGAAAATTCAATCGTTATTTTCAATTTGCTGACAAAGATGAACTGCTGATAGTTTCCAAATGGGATGAAATGATGTCATTGACATTGACATTATGGCACATATCTATCTATGCTTTAAAAAAGTAGATTTTTAATGCGGAAAAGTTCAAGTTGTAAGACCATTTTTTTTCGATTTGTTACGGAATTTGTATGTTTAATCATACACATTTTCGTTGTGGAACGACAATTTTCAAATATATGAATACTCAGTATAAGAAACAACAAATCCAAATGTTCGTGCATTGGGCAATAGAATTAGACTATGTGAATCTATTAATTGTTGAAATTAATATTTGCTTTTAGCCATTTCTGAAATATAGAAAAAATTAAAGAACATTTGTACATTAAATAATTGTGCGTAAAAGTGGAACGCCACAAAAAAAAACGTTAATATCAATAGCACGTCTGGAAGATATAATGGCATTGACGTTGATGTATCAGTAGCGTGTACCACATCCGCGTGTGTATGAAAAGTTCACTTGATATTGAATATTGTAAGTTCGGATGAAAAATGATATAACGAGACGGCTGATTGCTTGTCTTTAATTCGTAAATTGAGATGAACGCTACCATAAATACCAAGTCAACCTAACAAGTGATTTTTGTGTTTGACGTAATGCCCTTTTTGTGCCAAATGCACACACAGAAAAATATCCCAAAGGGCGCCGAAATTAGTTGGTGAAAAAGCAGATTACAATCTCTTACAATTCCGGAAATAATGATGCTGTCATAGTTCACTTTTTTCGGACATTTAATGTCAACACTATGATAAACGAATGTATGTTTGTTCCGAAGTATGTCTTAACTAATCAAATTGATATGAGTACTAATACAACTTGGTGTCAACATTTCATATTGGTCCGTTGTCATTGAACAGCGCACACTGCACACTGCACGCTGATACCAATTCCACCTAACTGCTCTTTAAAAATCATAGCAGTATCATTTCACGGCAGTATCATTTCATCGCCTCAATGTTCAAGATTGGGATTGTATATTCAAGGCTTAAATACTTATTCGACCTGTGAAAGTATTTATTGAAGTGATATAAACGAATATACCATTATAAATCTATACCAAAATCAAGGGAAGAAAACTCATTGACGTGATATTCTCCATTTCCGTTTATGACGACTTCAATTTCACTTTCAGAACATTTCCGATTGACACATATATTCGTGCGCCAAATAAAATGAACAATTCATCATTTTGCATTGGTCTCGCATAAACGAAACGAAAAATGTAAGCTATCAATAATAAGCAGAAGGGAAAGCAATCATTTTCCTCGGCATGAAATTTTTTGGAAAAAAAAAAGATTAAACGAAAAACAGGCGGAAATGAATTCGATTCACTATAAATGGTGAAATTCTCCATTCACGCATCATTTTTCATGGTTTAAGCGTGCGAATGTGCGTGTCTATCAACCGATTTCCTAAAAAAAAACCATAATTCATTATACTTCCTGTTTTGATGTCTTTATAAAAAGAAAAAAAAAATGTACTATTAACCCAAGGTGTGGCTAATCTACAGTTGTCTAATATTTCTACCATTATGTGACAATTCTGTGGTATTCTGGGGTTTTCTGGGCTACCGATTTACTTTTATTATCTTTTGTATGTTTCCATTCGTTTCACTTTATTTCGTTATTTATAGACATGGTATTTTATCATTGCATTGTATATTGGAATCAATCGATTTCTTAACGTTTTAAAATATCTACACAAGCTATTTTTCGCTACTCAAAATTAGCGCGTCCTTTTGCAACTTCGATTTTGGACAGAGATTGAACGAATGACGTGTTTTGATTCCGCTTTTCCATCAATTTTAATGATTTGCTTTTTTTGTAAATCAAACGCACAATTTACCTTGATGACGAAAAGTTTTTTTTTTGGGAGTTTCAGTATTACATACCAACACTTATGAAACCTTAAACTGATTGAGTAAAAATATCTGGAAAATAGAAAAATTGTAGGAATTTTTCTTCGAACAAAATTTGATGAAAACTGTAAAATTGTTCATGAAATGTAAAAAAAAATCTTCCTAAATTCTGGCATGATAGTGTTAGATATTTATAAAGATTTTGGGGGTGTTACAGGGGTTTCCCCTAAACCATTGTCACTTGTATATGAAGTACATACACGCAACAAAGTACAAAAATAAATAGAGTTGTAAAAGGAGACGAAGTTTATTGCAATGAATTTTAGTTTTAGAATTTAATCATTGTGAGAAAAGTTGAGAGCATTTATGTTTACTTTTGTACAAACTTGTTGTGAAGCAGGTGCTTTTCATATGTATGGATCTAGGTTAACGCGTACAGAACGGTAGCGAATGCACAAAGTGTTTACATTTACCATTTGCATGGGGGAAAACAGATCTATGGACATAGCAAAGATGAAACGCACAAAGGAATTTGCATCATTCACATTTGAGTTAATGTTTCTCTACTGATGAAGGATTCGTTTAACAGTTTTGTTGCATTTTAAGTGGAACGGAAATGAAATAGAAGCAAGAACATTTAAACGTTTTTAAATGGAAACTAGTTTTTCTGAGAATAGAACAGGGCAGAATGACGATTAACTACAAGACGTTTTATGCTATTACAAACTGTACTTTGTGCACGCTGTCAGACAGCATAATGCAATCAGCAGACTTCCCGATAAAATTGAATAATACTATGCAATTCTGAATAAAGCCTTAAATGATTTGGGTGCACCTATTCTCTTTCATACCATAATCACACACAAATCGAAACTACTCAGAAATTCTAAAGTGATCGATTTTGCTTTCTCACGATAATCGCGATAAATTCGGAAAATGAACCAAAATGCATTCAATGTCCGAGATTGGGGAAATGAGCTCATTCAGTGTATACTGAAAATTTATTTAAAACTGGTAGTTGGCGATTATATATTTTTTGAGACACACAAAGCGAAATAAATTTCAAAATTGATAAACTTATGCAGCTTCCTTGTGATGATAACAGCGCATACAATCAAGCTACATTAAATACGATGAACAAGTTTTGTTTTGTTGCTTTTGCTTCATTTTCGAATCTCTAGCAAAGTTTGAACACTTTTGGCGTGCTTTGGAGAGAAATCTTTCATTAGCAATTTATTATTATAAACATAGTTTTTCATCAAGCCATTTGTTTTTGAGTGCACCCTAGAGTAGTGCATTCTTCTGTGGCAGATAAATAGGAAAATTGAAAATATTATTAACGCTCTAACCAGAAAAACTGACATCTAATCTCCAATTCAGTCTTAGTCGAGTATCGTATCCGATACTTTATACGATGGTTGAACATTCGAGATAAAAAAAAAAGAAACTTAAGAAAGACAAGAGGATAAAATAAGAAAAAAAACAGCTTATATAAGCTTATAGAAACTCATGGAAATATTGTATTGTGCAATATATTTACAATTATGGAACTTATTTCCTTTATTCCGATTCACTCAGTTGCAGTTAAAATTCCGTTATCCCTTGAAGAATGATAATAACGTTAACTTGAAAATGGAAAACAACCCAACTATTGTGAAGCAAACTAAATCTCTGTGTTTCATATTCAAGGGCCACTCAAGAGCACTCTCGCCTAAGGGGATGTGTGCTTCATGTTTTACACATTTTTCAAAGTATCACGAAAATTGCGCCTTCTTGCAAATACTTGAGCTAGTTGTCTGAGTGAAACATGGAACTTTGCTGACTGTATATTTATTACGGATTCATAAGTTTTATGATGAACAGAAAGAACTTTTTTTTTATGCTCACATAATGAATAATTATTTATACATAGCACATGCTAATTGCTCAGAACTGATGAGCGTAAGTGATAAAATTTGGCGAAAAATATGTTAATTTTGCATATGGAAATGTTATGCATAAATTATTGCTACAAAATGAGAGATGGGCTGGCAATTTACAAACAAAATTGTAGAGAACTATTTCCAATCCGCTGATCATTTCGAATTATCATTGTAGTTGTTGTAATTGAAATCAAGGCATGTGTAATTTTCACTTATACAACACATATTCTCATGTGTAGTTGATTGACATGTAATTCTAAGTGTTAAACACGGAAGTTAGGTTAATATTTCTCATTATAATGGAAATAATTATTATCCATCCACCAAAGAAAAATTACATAATAGATAATCCCCAGCCTTGGGTTTCATTTGTCCGTCGGGACTTTCTAGCCTGTTTGGGTCTCATCTTAAGACGGGAATCGAAATGAACCTTTTGTCAAAATTAAAGTAAATAATGATAAAAACGTAAAACACTTCTTATTCTGGTGTAAAATTGTGAAGTACATCCCTATGTACAACACATACACATGTGACTTTGGAACTCTCGAAAGACTTGCTAACACAATATGTGGCGCCAATAGCACGAAACATTTCAGTGTATCAAACTCGATAAAGTTTTGTATGGAGACGGTTGTGAGGTTCCAAATCCTTGGAAAATATTCAAATATTCTGTCTACAATTATCACGCACACTGAAATCTTTTTTTTTTTGATAACTATGAATCGGCATATTTAACTGATATGTCATGCTTCGAATGGTTTTTGCTGCATTGATATTCCATTTGAGCGGTTTTGCTCTATTTTGGCAATCATTCTATCGGTTCATCAATAAAATGTTGATGGTCATTTTGGTCTGATAGAAAAACGTTGAAAATGTGAATAAAACAGTGAATTGAATCACTGAAAAGAGATTCGTTTCATTTTCTAATTCGAGAAAACGGTCTATATTTCGAGTAATGCAACAAATTTCCATAGTATTTTTTCGAAAAATAATATTTTGAATTGTTCATGGTTTGTGGAACAAAGGGTTTCAAATTTTCAATCAATTTCCCCAAAGTGCGTCTGATTTGACTACTAATGTATCAAATCACTTGAAATAAATTGTGTGTGTGTTTGAATATTCGTCCATCATAATATATATAAAACCGTTATGTTTTTGTGTTTTTGTCTGATTTCGAAAATAAATAGTTTACTTAGTCTGCTGTTTAAGTGGACATTTTATCGACAATTTGAGAACAAATGGACTGATTCAATTCTTTGCTGATTCACCCACCCAATTCGAGCCGAGTTTTTGTTGTTTCTGGTATGGAATTGAGCGTGTCTATCAGAGTTTTTGTGTAAAACATTAGATATGAATATTTACACACACAATTTATCGGATTACATGGTATATGGTCGATAAAAGCGGTGAGGTCATACATAAGAAGATGGAAAGTGTTCGCAAATATTTTGCAAGAGTATTATCATTCGTTTTGAGAAGAATTTCTGAGGTTTTGAATGCCAATATGCAAACCAAATATGAATAACTGTTTTGATGTCGCTCGCATAAGCCATCAGACAACGCAATACATTTTCTAAGAGCAAATCAAATAGAAAATATCATTGGTTTTCAAAAAACAACAACAATTCTCAATGTTACTTACCCTTGGTTTTTTGGCAAATTGTCCATTTCGAACGTCTCGAATAGTTGCAATGTCTAATACGTCTAATTCATTATTTTGATCAACCCAGCATAAGTAAAAACCCTTCGGATCAACTCGCATTGTAACTGGTGTCCCCGATGTTGATTCCTATGTGACAAAAGAGACAAAAACAAAGTCATTAAAACCCATAACATAGGTTTTTCTCGCATTCGAAATCGAATATGAGACAAAAACATTCACTGGTTCAATGGTAGCTGGTAAATTTAGTGATCCCACTAGTGTTTTAGTATCCGCTCAACAGAACAATAATTTTCAGACAATGCGATAATCATTGACGATAACAGAAATATACAATGGACTCATGATCGTAATTTTTGTCACAAATTCACTTTTTAATTTAGGCAATTGTTTCATTTCATTAGATGCTGTTGGAATTGTATTTTCAACATACGTTTCTTTTTTGGTACAAAACACATACATTTTTGTTTAACATGCGTTTATTGCGCAGTCATTGTCTGCAATTCATACAAGCTGTAGATGATAGAGGCGTGTGTTGTAAGCCACAATAATCCGAATCTACCGACAACTCATCCATAGTAACACCAAATATTATTTGAACGATTCTAATGTGAATCAATTAGGGGATTTCAAGTTACATTCAAACATTCAAAAAGTCGACAATTCTAAGAGAGTAAGATTTTTTTTTTTTGGTATGCCCGAGTGCTACAGAAATGACTGACATAAGGTTCTTTTGTGTGAATGTAAAATTTTATTAGGTATTTCTGCATGAAAAGATGCTAGAATAGAATGAGCATTTTGAGCATTCTCAAATCCTTGTCTCAGACAACTTTTCGTATACTGTGATATAAAAACAAAAATCTATTCCAATGCATTGACTAAATGCATGAAAATTAAAAGAATGCGAGCTGATGCTTCATTACCCGCAACTCGTTTAGTGTTAACATGCTACACATTTAATTCACTTTGTGATGAAATCTTGCTCGTGCTATTTCAATTTTCATAGCCCCAAATGGCGCATTCGAGCCAACCATAACATCTTCTACACAATTCAAAATCACCACCCAAAACGGGCGTCAATTTAATATTTTGTTTGAATTTATGTTGTCATTCCATTTATGCATAATTCAGTTTTCGTTACGTTAATTTTTCACCTACACTTCACATACAGAGGCAACAGATTGAATTACAAATGAAATGTATGGACGCTTTACTGTTCATTTCACATTTTATCAACCATCACCATCAGAAAATTGTAATCTTTTTGCCTTGGAATTTGTGATGTCTTGGTGCGCACAACAACATTTTTTCCATCAATTTCCGTTTCAGCCTTGATTTCCACATGCCACAATGGTGGCAGAGAATTAATATAATAATAAAGAAAAAAAAACACCATGTTTCACATTAAAATACATTTTATGTTTTATACTCGGTTTTTCATTCATAAAAAAACGTAAATTATGCGCAAAATGAATTTGTGTGTGTGTGTGTGTGCTTTCATACATATTGTCGCCTTTCATTCAGGCTTATTTATTCAAAGCAAGTTGCACGTGAGCAAATACATGGGTCGATGTTGGTTTTGAAGGTGAGATTCAAAATATGTAATTTGCAAAACTGTCAAACGACGAAATGATTTCATAAGATATTTCATGATTTTTCGCAAATTATGGAACAAAATAGATGGATCGATGAAATCTGTTTTTTTTTTACTCGTATCATTTTGTCGACTTGTCACGTTGAAATGCTAATAGATTGTAAGGATGAAAAAACGAATTCTCATTTGCGAAACAGCCTCCAAATGGAAAAAAGGACAACAATTTTGACTATACAAGTCAAAATAACAAAACATGTCGTTTGGAATTTCTTGCACCCCAAGGAAATAATTATGCTTGTATGAACGTGGCTAAATTCGTGAGTATAAAATTCAATACAAAATAATGCTTTTGAATTATACGGCTTGACACCGAAACAACCCGAAAATTCAACAAAAAGTTATATTTTATTCAGAATCACATTTAACGCAAGCTAATTTCAATGTGTTAAAACCAATGATTAAATTAACACACCAGAACAAAAGTAATATTGGTTTCGACACATGCCAAAACCAGAGCAGCCAGAGTGTTCATGTGTTTGAATACGTGCCACAGCACAATGTGCTGTTTGTGTGCAATATTCTTGTGTACTTTACGTATCAGGAAGTAAAATAAGTGGCATTTAAGGGGAATGAGAAGTCAAAATATTTGGATACAGCATTGAACTTAAACTAACCAAAATGTCTGTTTGAAACCGAAAAATTTCAATTTCGAAATTCTGCAACATGATAAAGATGAAAATTAACCCATTTTTTCTATACATTCTCAATCTAAATCTCATTTTAATTTTGATGATTCAATTTATTTTGATAGAATCAAATTTTGGTACTCTCTGGTATCTATATACAATATACATAATATATCCCGTATTGGGTCTTTCTGATCACTTCATTTCGTTCCACACAGTAAAACCACTCAAAAGTTTGCTTATTTGAGTAATTTCTGAACGGTTAAAGCCATTGGATGAAAAAATCACTAAGAACACTGTTTGGCTCGATACCAACAATGAATTTATTGATTCCAATTAAAAGTTTTTAGATTTAAATTGAAGTGATTGAAACAAAGGTTTTACAATATTATTGCGTCAAGATTAAGTCAAGTACAGTGAAAGCAGACGTTTGCACTCCACATACTAACAGTTGTAAAAAATGACAGCTGTTGAGTTTTAGAGAGAATATAGTTGTCAAAACCTTATTTCTGAGGTTAATATTCGAGTTGAAATCAAGTGGATATTATTTTTCTTCCAACAGGTGGCGGTTTAAACTAGGAAGTATTTTGTAGTTGTACTGTGTGAGCCCATCGTTTGCTTTATGAAGAGCTTTGTGACATTGTGACCTCACTACAAAAAAAGAAAAAAACAATACCCACAGGTCGTGCTATTTTTAGCTAATCCTGCAGATTTTTCCGCAGTTACTGTTAGTTCGAGAGAACTGGCGTATAATATTCATCCATCAGGACCCTCTTCTGCTTCATTGTTTACAACCATTTATTGTTTACTGACGTTGCGATAACACCAGGAATCTCATGTAATTCATTTGATTTAAGTGAAGCATGTGAATAAATACGATAATTTGAATTGGCCATTATTCATTTTTTGTATAACTGAAATTGGAATTTTTTTCGTATTTTCTCATCGACGGTTCCAATAAAATGTTCCCGAACGATATCGTGCCGCTATTCACATAAAAAAAAATAGGCCATTGTAAAATGATTCTTCCAATAGTGCACAGTTTACGCTTGGTACAGTCATTGTTTAATAAGTAATGTGGCTGAGAGCTTTATTGGTGACCGTTTTAACAACACAACCTTTGTGTGTCATATAATATTGTGTGTTTCGCTTATGGTGCCCCATGGATCAATGGTAAATGGTTTTATCTACTCTCTGATAATACAAACTGCATAAATATCCAGTTTATGTGTGTGTGTGTGTGTGTGCATCGAGCGTTAACATTGTAATAGCATGCGTCAACGCAAATAGAATCTCAGCTCAAACAGCTTTACTTTGGTGGTAAACAACCACACAATCGCAGAATCCTGCATATAGAATTCACCAAATGGATAACGCTTGATGGAGCCAGAAATCCATGTCAACCAAGGGGAAAGCATTGTCAAACGGAATTAAGGTATCGATTCAAAATCGACCGATTGAAGTTTTCTTTTCGAGAATCCGGTTTTCATAGCAAACAAAAGACAAACACGTGTTGCAAATCTAACGCGACCAATTCTGAACTGTTGCATTTATTCTCAGTCACTCATTTGCATTTCGCAATTTAAGAAGCACTTGAAGAACTTAAATAGAACTTATTGCCGAACTGTTTCCGCCTTCGCTTTGGAACAACATCTAATTTAAACTTTCCAAGTTTAATAAGCGATGAGAAGAAAACAACATTTGTTTTGTTTTGTTTTGATAAATATGTATCGCTGACAGGAGCTATTTATTCAATACTGCTGTACAAATATCCGTCACACAACAGCAACAACAACATGGACCGTTGAAAATAGCTGTCAAAATTAAATGACGCCTGTCATTTGAATACAGCATTTTTTTTTTACATTGATTTGACTAGAAGGCTTCGTCCTTTTGTAGTAAACCACTGAAAATTGTTAAATAGGAAATTGTTCTTCCCATTGGTGGCTGTTGATTCAAGGATTTTTTTTTTTGCGTTGCTGGTCACGGCGTCATAGTCACTGATGATCTATGTGAAATTCTATCGCCTCAAAAAGCATTCATAAAATTCTATGTGTACTATAGAAAAATGAAATAGACTCTCCGGTGTTTCATATTCGAGTCAGATTGAATGCATTTAGCGTTCAAAAGTTGAAGAAAAACAAACAAAAGGTGAAATAATGGACTTCTAAGTGAAAATAAAGTGTCTACATGCACAATTCTGCATGTTGATTCACCAATAAATGCTATAGCCACGCGATTGAGCAAATTCTTTTCAAACATTCAATTTTTACATGGGCTGTGGAATGATAGTTAATGATTCTCTGTGTGGCTCAACCTTTCACATGCACTCCCTTCAATAGGGTTTATTGTGAATTGAACAATGTGTTAGCCCAGTTCTATGATGTGTTCTGCTTTTTGCATCCAATCAAGGCGGAAAAAAAAACAACTGTGCAGATAGAGAAGAGAAGGGGAGAGACACATATTCGAACAATAACGATTTATTTGCCTTCAAGCCTTTACATTTCATGTCTCGTCCATGCAAAAGACTTTTTTTTTGGGTCATGTTCGATGTGGTCTTTCACTAAAATACAGAAAAAAGAGGAAAATACATATATAAAAGCATTTCATTCATTCCTACACATATATTTTGGGGTTGGAAGGCATGGAGTGAATAAAAAGAAGAAAATCTATTTTTAGAACGCGGACCGACATATCAAATGTACGATGCACAATTTGAAATGTGTAAACCGTGTAAAACATAAAAAAAATACGATTCATTCCCTTTAACAACAAACACATGCTAACACTGTTTATATTCTTTGGGTGGATACACATTATCATATTTTATCATTGCGCAGCGATGAAGAAAATCCATTTCGCCATCTTTAATTCAACACATTCATCTCTAATTCGTATTTACAATGCGTTCACACATTTGTGACATCTATTTCAAAAAATGATTTCATCGAAAAATTAAGATATTTGGAATTTATTGATTAATCCCTGTTAAAATACTCTGAAATAAAGATTTGTGCGAATAATGACGCTTTGGCTTAGTATGAACCAATACAGTTTAGTATACGCTGACTTCGAATTCCAATCAATCGCGCTGTAATAAATTGCTGTTCGCAAATGAAGTCGAAAACCTTCGAGGCATTTTTCTGGATTCGACCTCTTTTTATCAATGCTTTGGCTGTTTGTGAGACTTGTTAGCTGCATTCTTAAAAGAGCGCCTGCGTTCCCTATCATGCTTTTAGCATATTAATTTGGCTATCGGCATTTTTCTCCCTCTCTTGAACAATTAATATGTTTGTAGCGTTTGCAGAGCTGGATATATCACAGTAGGTGTGCTCACACAAATCAATAGCACACTCATCGACTGTGTGCTTTGCATCGATTATATTAACAGTTAATCAAAATCGAATCCGAACAAAAAAGAATGAAAACTTTTGTTTGTGCGTGCACATTTAGAATACAAGGAGTTGGTGCGAAGCATACATTTGGTGAGTGTGATATTGAATTTTTGCTCACACACACACACACACAGTGAAAATTCCATCACTAATTATTTAAAAGGTTTGGAAAAAAAGAAAGAAAAATGCCCATGAATTTGTCGTGCAAATTGTATGAGGTAAAATAGTATTTTTGCGATACCGATTCCGAAAAAACAAACATCAAATGTATTAAAATAACGTAGCTCATAAAGATATTTTCGATAAATGCGATACAAATTAGACAACAAACCATTTCAAAATATTACCTTATGGTAATTCTATTCTAATACCCGTAACACGTTATGTTTTTCTTTGAAAATCACATAAACATTTCTTTTGCATTTCGTGTCGGTAATTACTTTTATTATTGATCTAGGCAATTTTGAAGGCTAGAAACTCAAATCTGTCTAACGCGCCAGCAACCATCGAAAACGAATAATTCAATCAAAAGTTATAGAGACGTGTATGAAAGATTCAAGCTATTGGAGCCAAACAATTGGTGTGCAAAAAATAAAAAAGTTTTAGTATTTCGAGTAAAATGAAAGAAAACGTTAAACTATATTTCAACGCATTGGAAGTATCGTCAATTTCTGACGCTAAAAACATGTTACAAAATTTGGTGCATAAAAGAAGTTAAAGAGCAAATAATCCCATGAAAAATACAGGCAAAGCAGAAGAGAGTACTGAATGTCGTTAAAATAGTTTAATTATTTCCTTATCGTATGAAATATATCACGCGGACAACGGATGGTAGACCACATTAATGACACATTAATATAAATGGACTAGTGAACGTAAGTCGAACTATTCCACATAGTTTGAAAACAATAGTCAGAACCAAACTTAATATTTTGTAGATTTTTCAATGATATTGTCTATATATACAGATATTTATTAAGCAAAAATTACTTTGCTAATTTTTTTTTAAAACAAATATTCTGTAACCATTTTAAACCAAAATTGTCGATAAAAAATGCGATCCGATTCTCCACTTCTACGAGAGATGTCATTTTTCAGATCGACTTCAATACTTGTTACTCACACATTGCTAACCGAAAAGTAGGATAGCGAATGCTTAATTGTTCAAGCTTCAGTTAAGACAAATTAGTTTTCGATTCAGGTGTAGATAGTCACTTGGGACAGTCATAGCTTCCTTAAGAGCTTTGTGAATAAACGGGTCACAAGTAAAGAGGATACCTTATTAAGCTTTTGTTGTAATCTGTTTTGAAGTTGACCATGACAAATACGTATAAAAAGATTTATACGGAGTACCTTATACGGAATGGAAAACCTCACCTGATAAATCGACGTAAAAAAATTGTACCTTCGGGGTGATAAAATAGCCAAAACATTATGCAATATTAAGGAACCATACTGGCATTTAGGAGAATTGATAAGAAGAAAACATAACAGCTCTAAAGTGCTGAGCTGTATAACTTTCCTAAAAGTTAAAAATAGAATCTAATATTTTGTCAATCCTCACCATTTGAGTTCTTCTATAAGCCAATACATAAAATATGCATAAATAGGTGACCCTCTATGCAAAATTCGATTTTCCGAGAAAAAAAAAGTCGAGATGACTCGACACTTTTAATTAATTTATCATCTACTTGAAAAACATGAATTGAAAATTGAAAAATCCTCGTTAAATTCTCTGATGTACAGTGTAATCATACTTTAATGGTTGGCATTTTGTAAACTTTATTTAAATGATGTTTCGAAACAAAAACCATTGCATCGAAGCTTATTGCCATTCAACTATTTTTTTTTACTTTCCGGTCTCTTTCTGGTTACATTTCGAAGCGATTTTTCATCGATTCACTGTGTCATCTTTGTAAATTTTTGTCACAAATGATCTATATATACACAGCTGAATATTTCAAGAGATTTAACTATGGTTACAGTAATAGATTTTACAATACTGTTCGATAAAATTGGCCAATGGATAAATGATATGGTCCATTTGATCGGCATTTAAAATTAATCAGAACTCGGTATTTATAGCGCTACTTTTTCCATTGAAACTGCTATTTATTTTTCAGCACATTTACGCTATGCCAGCGCCTGTCATGTTATATTTGCTCGAATTGGTTTGTTATCCAATGGATTTTAATCGCTTTTGCAATTCAATACGAAATATTTCCATTCCATTCTATTTGCAGACAATAAATATGCTGTAAATCGCGACCCGAGGAGAAAAAAAACTGATTTTCAATATTTAAAACCATGATTACGTTGAATGAAATCAATAAAGTAAATGGAACGTTTTTCTTCCTACAAACATATCTAGGCTCTCCCTGAATATACAATATACAATATACAATTAAAAATATCTTTTATTACAAAAATAATAAGGAAAAGAAAAAAACATTTTATATCATTCTCGTATAATTTAATGACATTTTCAGGGAATTTATGTGCGGTACATGTGCCATATGGAATTGATTCTTTCTTTTTTTGCGGTGAGGTTAATTCGCAATCCATGCGATGTTGCTGAATAAGACTTTCTATGATTGAATTCTTGGGAAATGAAAAGGAAAAAGGTGACTTTTAGTCGTTTAGAGCGCATAATTTGGAACGGAAAGTACCAGCCAGTAAGGTTGGGAAATGAGAAATAAAAAATAATATGTAAGATTCAACTGAAAAAAATAGATCGTATTCCTCAAGCACAAACTTAAGTTACATTTTTGATGGCAAGAGCCCGAATAGAGTGTTGGAAATGGTCAACACGTGAATTGAGATTGAATCGCCAGACACATTTTTCGAATCTTATACCGATTCAAATTTATATTTTTTGAAATAAAACGTTAAAATAAAATGGGGTTAAGTAAAATGTAAAAAGAAAACTTGGAAATGGTACGAATCAAAGAAAAAAGAAAATGTATAAAAAAACAGAAAATTAAAAATGCCCAAATTAAAGTTGATTTTATGGGGATGGAAACAGATAATATCGTATATAGCAAAGTAGATGGTTTCAACATTTGTAACATTGTAGAGCACACCGAAACTATAACGCTTATCGAATTCCATTGGAAAATCTAAAAGAACGAAAATATAAATTCACTCAAATCTATCTCAATATTATTGAACTATCATTTGATTGTTTAAGGATACAAGTGATGGTACGGTAACGGAGTGAGAGTGTCATGAAAAAAACTGATTCATAAAAGTGGTTCTGTGAACTGCACTGAAATATTTACGCGATCGAAATAAAATTGATGGTTTGAACAAAATGTCTTGATTGTCTACGGTTCTCTCTTTCGGTTAGTTTTATTCGATTTATTGAATTCACTTTTCAGATAATAATAAAAGATAAATGGCTAAAACCAGAGATAATTCTCAAAATTTTATTGTACACCATCAATATAAATGATTTAGTGTGAACGGAACACTATTGAACAATGGAAAAATGGTTTGCAGCCATGAATAAAAACCAGACTCAACAAAACCTTTTCAAGAAGGCTATTTTTAAGCCACTTTCGTCGTGGCACACAAAAAAAAATAAATGAATGGAACAAAAATAGAAGTTAGTTTTTGCAAAGTTGACAAGAATATTCAATCGAAATTCATTCATGTGTAACTTTCTTAGCTGATGCCGAGTTTTCTTTAGTTTGATTCAAATGGGGTCTTTGAGTGGATTAGATTGTAATAAATTGAAAATACCTCATCCCATTTGACAAACTTTTCGCCATCTTGAAGTGCCTTGGACACTTCAACTGGCCCAAATGACACGTATGTTCCAGTTGAAGGTACACCACTGGCTGTATTGCGTGGACTCTGTTGCGGATTTGTGGCTGTCGACGATGATGGTGAGACTTTTGTCGGCGTTTGATGCTGTGGCGATTGTTGCTCCGATTTGGTCGTAAGTGCTGATGTTGCCATTTTTGTTGTTGTTGCTATCTTTAAAAATTCTCTACGGTAAGTGATATCACGAATCTATGACTCGCTGAATTTCAGTATCGCGCATCTGAAAAGAGAAAACAAAAATACTGTATTTAAAAATGTTATTCAAACAAGTAAAAAAAAAAAAATTGATTGTAAATTGTGTGTAAAAGTACTCTTCCATCTGACTCTAGTCAACAGTTTATAACAAATAGTCATCACATAAAAAATGTGATATACTTTGCAAGAGCATAAAACGTTTTAATTTAAACCATTGTCCAATCATTTGATATAGTTTCAACAGATGTTTTTTCCATTTAAAAGCACATATGGTAGCACTGCTGCAAATGAGGCATTTAACGAAGTGTACATTTGTGACTCACAAATTGTGAGCATTTATATAACATCGTTTATTTGGAATGCAATTTTCACACTGCGGCTGTTAATTGATTGGCGTAATCTTTCAAAGTTAAAATCAAATAAAAGCCTTTAACTGAACCATTACAATCGATGGAACTAAAAGTTTATCTCTCATCAAGAGTTAAAATACTCTGGAAATGCCAATGTGTTTTTGTCTCTTTGTTTGTTTAAAATCTATTTTTAGAATTTTACATTGGTTTTGTTCAATTTTGGCAACATAAACACAGTTTTCAGTTGACTTGATATCCTATTTTTAATGGAAAAAGCAACAACAACAAAATTTAGTGAGCTCACTCCAATAAGAGTTTTTCTCATCCATGCCAAAAAATATGACGTAAATCGCATAAAGTTTGTTAACATGTTCATTTTTGTCGGAAAAAAGAGAAACGAAAACGATTTTGACAGTTTAAAACTCATCACAAAAGTAATTCCATCGGATTCCATCATAAATGTACATGATTTTTTTTTTCACAAACACTTGAATTGCTTTTATCGAGTATTCGGGTGATTATTGTCATTTATGATTCAAGAGTAAAATATTTATATAGGTTATTCTATATAATTCTTTGAACGCTGATAATTATGCGGTGAATTGTTACTTTAATAAAGTAGCACTTATTTCAAATATCATTTTCCGATGCTCCGTTTTCGATTCAGTGGCGATAATAGCTCAAATAAAAGTGACATGAAAGGAGGAGTGAAAAAAAACATACAGCAATTGTCCATGGACTGGTACCATAAATAGCATTACAATACCATTATGTTCATAGGCACTTATGAACATTTCGGTTTGGGATTTTGTGTTTATTACGATTTTGATATGTTCAAATAACAAACATTTATTACTTGATATTGTCCAACAGAGACGAATGAAAATAACAGCCAACAAAGAGAGAAAACTGTAATTTTGTTTTTCTAATAAATGTTAAAAGTGAAATTGTTATGTCCGTTAAGTGTGCGGCCGTTAAGCTATTTGCGGATATTTATTGTGTTAGTATGATGAGTGCTTTTGTGCCGATATAATTTTTTTTTTATAGGTTTGTAAGAGGATGAACAAATATACACATAAAGTATGGTTTATGATGGAAAATATTGATTTTGATAGATTAGATCTCGAATATCTCTTTCAATATGGGCATCATTGGATGCATGAAACACACTGAACAGACCAACATAAAAAGAAAGCACATACACCAAATCGATATAGGCATAGACACACATTGACACACACGTCTACCATTCACACATCACCGGAGCAGCTCACATCCACTTTCGTAATCCAATAGCGGGAACAAGATAGAGGCAAAATTGTATTTATAGGTTGTTCAATATTCACAGGATATAAACAACATCGCATGGAAAAAAATATAAATAGGAAAAATGTTGTGTGAATAGGGTTAAGGGTTCGGAAATTTCGCTCGTTTTTATTATATGGCGTTTACTTCGCTGTATTTTATCGAAAGGGCGCAGCTGATTTTTCCACACATCAATATGCAAGATGTTAGAATGATGAAGGGGATATGCACACCACACACACACACACACACACACACACACACACACACACACACACACACACACACACAAAACAATCGGTCGCACAAAATTGTTGATAAATCACGTCTCCCTGTTCAAACGATAATAAAACCAAGATGAAGTAAATCGATATTCGGGTAAACAGTCTTGGGAGAGATTTTAATTTAATCGATGTGATTCCAAATTAAATCCTGGTTAAATCCAATCATTGATGAAATACAGTTTGCGTTACATATAACAGTTTTAGTGAACAGTATTTTAACGGTTCAAATCATCACTTAATGTCTCATCAATATAGTTCAATATGAACAAATGAACATACGATGATCGAGCTCAGAAGAGGATTAAATCCAGAATCTTTGATCAAAACCAACGTATTTGAGCAGTGAAGCTAACGAATAGTTAACAAACTCGGAACTCAAACTGGCTGGCTGGCTGGCTGGCTGATTGACTGATAGAACGGCTGATTACTTATTTATTATACAAAAATGAAGAGTTGACAACTTGACAACTTGATGAATGTGAACAATTTCTGAAATGGTAACATTATGATGAGAGCAAAAGCGCATATATAACTATGGATAGCTGCTTCAGAAGTTATGATGAAAAAGGTGTGTCTGGGAAGAAAAAACCACGAAGTACATGTATTTAAATAAGTTAATATACAAAAACTATATTTGCTATCTAATATCAGCCAACAAACATTGAAAACACCTATTCATGACATTTTCAAAATATCAATTATTGTTCATTGAAAAATATAAACATTATGTAATCCAACTAATCTACTGGTCTTAGATTTTCACAGTTTAATTGCATAACCCAAAATTGATTGCATTATATTGAGGACTATGCGGTTCTGTACCAGATGCTTTTAATGAAGTAATTTGAACGCTAGCTCGTAAACATAGAAGTATTAAATCTGATTTGATCGGCTTTAAAGATGTGAAATCAGTATGCATCTGTTTTCAACATTGGCACGATTAATGTATTATATCAGACGTAAATAACAAACAAACCCAATTAAACTGGCTTATCACCAATCAAACGAAATACATTGTACTCGGCACAAAATCGATTTTTTTTATAGATAGATTAAATCTCTTAAAGTTTTCATACCCGTTCGGTAATATTCATAATCTTATCCGGCTGAGGATTTGATTAAAATTACACCACAGAAAAATCTATGAAGCTATTTAAAGTTTAGCAAAATTATCGAACATCCGATTGGGATTTCTTTGTGAAAATCGTACAATGAGATTCGTTAGAATAAAAAACAAATACTCATTCAATGTGGCGCACATGATTTTGCCATGCGACAATATGTATCGATTGTGTGTGCTCTTAACTTTCACGTACAGCATATCAAATAATGCTCAAAATGATCCATAGTAAAACTTGAATGTTAGTGTCAAGATAATAACAATTTGGTTAATGATTTCCAGACTATGTAAATATTTTGCTATTATCGTATATTAACCAAATCACTCATCAAGTACAATATTGTTGAGTGTGTGTACATGTACAATGTACATGTCATGTGTACAGTGCATAAAAGTGACTCACTAAGAGTGCTGCTCATGTTACTATCGTTATCTTGATATGTCATCGTCTCAGCGCTGGTATATTGGTAAAGTCATTGCAAATCGGGTGGCAATCTCTTTTATAATTGATTTTTACAACAAATCCTTTGAAGGATAATGGATTTCTTGGCTGAAGTTGGCCTCGATACAAAGCTTCAAAAACCACCTAGATGTTGATTCAAAAGGCTCAATGAAAAATGCTCTTTAACGGATTCCCTTCTTTCTATTTAGAAACCGCATAAGAGTTTCGCAAACTGAGTGACACGAAGAAAGTAAGAGAAAAGTCAGAATTTACAAGCACCATTACACTGATCAATTAATCTCTACCAGTTGCATTGAATTTAACCTTTTTCATTCAATATGAAACATGAGGAATGAACAACAGTGTCAGTTTTGTTAACGTCTTTGTTATCACTTAGAACGTTATATATGTATTTTGAACTTGACAGGCTTTCGAAAACTGAACAATCAATTTATTCGAATGAGAAAAAAAATAAAACCTCAATTCCAGATACTTTCGAAATAATCATGACGTCATCGTAACGAAGTATTGGATTCAATGGAAAAAAGAGAACAATTCAATGAAAAGCACTTCTCAGAATCTTATTTTTTACAGCAAACACACAAACAAACTTCAACAGATGTAAGCAACAAGATTAATGATTGCCAAGTTCGAGCAATCTAGCCTCGTTCCACATGGCGGTGTCAAATGTTTTCCCTTTAAAGTAATTTCAGTTCGTTTTCTCTTATGGCATACTAGCGCCGTTATTCCATGTATTCAAACAATTTCAGTATCAGTAAGCCCGTAAGATCTAGTAGCAGCTAATCGAGCTAATATATATTTACATTGCCAGATATTCTCAAATCTTTTCGTTGTTTTTTTTTTTATTGAATGCTAAGCGTCGAAATTGTGTTCATTCAAAACATTCATGAAACAATGAATAAAATGACGTCAAACTTGAAATGACGTATAAACAACAATCGATGGCCAAATCCAGTGGTTTTGACCAGGGCCTCTTCCCCTGAACGGCTGATTTTGAAATTAAGTCCTCAAGTAAATTGTTACAAACTCTTTCTCATACATTGAAAATCCGATTTAATTTTCATGTTTCTGACGTTTTCATGCAACACAGATTATTTTCGAGGTGAGGTCATTTTTTCTTCAATTTTTTCGGAACTAACATTTATACGAGGTGCAATTAAACTGTTGAGCTGACGTGATGAGGCATTGATATTGACGCTTCAAATCTTTGTTTCCCTCGAATTTTCTGCGCGATAGATTTTATATGGATATTAAATCTAATTATTTATATGCTCTGAGTATGACGCACAGAATACTTTCGTTTTGAATTACTTTTTAATTTTTAAACAAAATTGACTGGCAGCGTTGTTTATGATATGAACTCTCTAAGACTGAATGATTTAGATACACGTTTTTGAACATTTTTATGTGATTGCCATATCACCTTATGAAGAATTCAGTATATTCAAATCCAACTTTGGATGTTATGGAGTGCCGTTTCCGACCAGATTGATCAAGCTCATTAGGTATATTTGGTGGAAAAGTTCGTCTTATTGCATATTGAATATTCATTTTGGTTAATACTGTGATATTATATACATTTGTTAGCATTACATGTGTGCAATCAACCTGAATATGATATGCATTACATTTTCATATTGACATTCGGCACTACGATATTTTTCATTGAAATGAATTGTAGCCAAGATCCATACTCAGGCCAAATTAAAACGAGAGAGCATGAGGTACTAAAATAAAACAAAGCACACGTTCAGTGCGCTTCAAAATATGTGATATACACATTATATTGCTTCATGTGAAACTCATTACATTAATAGTTGGATTTTTTTAACCGAAATAGAACAGTTTCGGTTAACTGCGTGCGCTTACCATAATTGTGTTTTTTCAGCTATCAGCTGAACTGTATTTACTAAATATCATTTACTTGCCAAGCAAAATATTTCATTTTTATTGAGTTTTACTACTGATTTTCTCCGACAACTGTCGATATCGCTACTTTAGCTAAACACAAATAAATCTTCAATTGATGACTTCGCTGATGGAAATTTGTGACTCAATCAAATCAGAAATATTTATAACTTTTCTGACAAATCAACATTGAACCGAACAAGATTCAAAGACGCTAATGAAGATGAAAAACAAATATTGGCAGCCAGAAATATATCGAACGTTTCAGTACAAAAATAAGAGCTAAGTTCTTTTTCGAAAGGAGATTTATTTGATTTGATTTGACATAAAAGTGCAAGGGGAACATCCATGAGAAATTGAACGCGGATATAAACCATTTTTAAAATGTCGACAGATTTTGTCAAGCTGTTACTTTTTTTCGCTCAACTTCAAACAAGTGAACAACGTGTTTAATGCAATCACACAAAGAGTGATGAAAGAATTCTTTAGAAACGTGTAAACACACATAATTCACAGGAGCCCGTGCACTGTGTGGTTCATGCGCAGCTCACTCATTGGTCGTTTGCGTTTATGAGTTCACTCTTTCAGTTAATTCGTCACTGGTGTATTTCATATTTGAAATTGAAATACTCGTTGTATCAACGTTTCGTATTTCACCGAAGAAAAATTGAACGCTTCACTTAGGTAAGCTACAAAAGTATAAATAAATAGGCGCATTTTTCGTTTACTTTGAAAAATGTGTAAAAAAAAAATGAAAAAAGACGCACTTATCCACAAGTGTTGATGTCCCCCTAGTAAAAATCCAAAACAACAACCAGAAACAGTATCACACATTTTGACAGCCCAATGCCAAAAGGGAATATTCGAAATAATTCATTTTGAGAAGTGTATTTTATTTGTTTTTTTTTTGTTTTACTTTTTTGTCATACTCAAAACGTTACATGTTTCTTGAGATTGTGAATATTTCATGATGTGCATTCAAAATTTATAAAATGAAAACTTCTTATGTTGCGGTGAGATTGAATAAAAAAAAGACCTTTATCAAATTTTCCAAGGAAAACGTATTTTTGAATTTCCAATGGACAAATCGCACGAAATGTAACTTGACTTTAATACATTCAATGATGTCGTATTGATGTGACGCTTTAGACGTTTGCTTGGATAATTAGCGTGACAAACCCGAAATTATATATTTTGATGACATTTAAAGTGAATGACCAAACAAATGTCATGTGCTACCACAAAAACGAGCAAAAGAAGTGAATGTGTATGCGATGCGCTTTTGGCGTTTCATTGGACTACTTCTTATCGAGAAGTCATCGAAGCGTCGCATAATCAACAGCAATAATAATTGCAGATTAAAAAAAAAGAAAACAAAACAAAACAACAGAACAAAGGCGCATTAATATTTAACCATTTCAAGGTATTGTCCGGTTTAAAACAGTCAAATAAAATCATTAAGGTCGTGTGAATTACACCACAATTATCAGAAATCAGAGACATTATATCAAAGTATTTCAATTTGAAGGCAGTCCAGGTGAATGACGCAATCTATGAACACCAATAGTCTCTAATATGTTTTTTTTTTGTGACGAGAGAAAGCTTACAGTGAATAATTTTTCTTGATTTGAAACTAAATACGATAATTCCATATGGTTCTTATTTGTTTTTATAAAGTTTAACATAAAGGCGTTTCAACATTTAGGCGTTTTGAACTATTTTTAGAAATATCATTCATTAATGCGCTTGAAATAAATATTAAAACAACTGATTGCGATAAGGCATGTTTTTGTGACTGAAAACAGTATTATTTATGTTAATTCTTTTACCAGCCAAATTATGAATCAGTGCATAGCATTGAACGTAAAACAGAACACATTGCCCTCATCTATATATATCTTGAGAAAATGAAATGCCTCAAACCAAAACAAATCGACACACAGCAATTTATCACTTGTGACGATTGACGACTTCAAAGCACCTGAACACGCATACAACTTAACCATACAAACTGCGCCAAAATCAACCGTGTCTAATGATTTATCTCATTATGGATCATTATATTTGATGGTGAAACATTTCCAGTTCATGCGGTTTACCTAAAATATCGGTCAATTTAGTATTGATCAACGTCACTCTCATCACTATAAACTTATCAATCGATAAAATTGCTAAAAACAATTTACCACGTGAACAACTGACATACAAATCGAGGGGCCTATAAGTGGATACTTGTTTGTGTATTTAAAATCAATTCTACTAGAATATATCGCAGTTGAGTTATTGAAAATGACGAAAATATAAATGAATATCTCTGATCTTAATTTGTCATCCAACATTGCATGGAATACTGGGAACTACGCCCAATTGAAAAAAAAAAACACATTCAAAATAAATAATTTTGAAGAAAATTTTTCTGAATTGAAGATAAAATTGCATATAATCCATTTTAATATTTGTATTTTTAAATATTGATATTTTAACTAGTTTTCTAAATTGGACTATGGTTTCCAATTAGGCGTAGTTACGATATATTATTTATGTGGTAAATTTCACACGAAGCAATAGCTCTGGTCAAAATATCACATTCAAAGTGTCAATTGTGGAGTCCATCTGCCAGAATATAAAATGAAATTGATTAGAAACATCGTAAATGTGTTTTGCGGTTTTCTCAACGCCAATGTGCAGGTTTAAAATTGTTTACATCAATCTTTACACCTGTCAGTTGTCAACAAACAATTGAAAAATAAATTGCTATGAAATGTTGACGATTGGCCCCTAGACCACAATATGGATGATATATTCGCGAGATTTGATAGTGCAAAAAAGTGAATATAAAAATAGCAGAGGAAAAAAATGATTTTGGTTTTGAAAACACCGACCTGCATAAGCACAATTTATTAGGATGTCGTACTGTGTATTTAGGTGTATTGCAAACGAAATGACCTACTCTATGACTATGAACGTCGTCGGTTCGTGTGACGATGGTGTGTGTGTAAACAACAAATGAAATGATATTGAAAATGTATATCACTTTTTGCCTCTCACGCGTTTCGCTGTTTTTGTTTTTAATTTTTTTTTTCAACTCTGATTTGTGTATGAGGCATCAGACACAACCACATGCAATGCATATGAATTTTGGCGTTGTTGAGCGACGATATTGTCCGATTACATCGACATTTAAACGGATTTCATATGTATATACATTATATGAGTCGTATTTTTATTTGGTTCATATATGAATGCTAATCGTTCAGTTCAATGTGTGCATATGATTGTATTTTATTCTGCCGTCGGTGGGACAACTGTGATATTTGAATAGCATTGAACAGTTATTATGATGCGAATTGCAATCTCGGAGAGGAATCTACAAAATTGTAGTCGCACAGTTACAGAGTAAATAAAATTCGCTCATAAATTTGGACTACATTGTCAGTTTGCAATATTTTCGTTGAATTTGTTATTGAGAATGACAACAATTGACAAAAAAAAATGTATGATGGAATTTTTTTTTATAATATAAATAAATCTCTAAAATTTAATAAATTGAAATAATTTCGTAGATCTTACCGAATGTTTTCCGTTGACTCAGTTTGGAAAACGTCGTTGGATGAATTTAAAATTGAATTAATTTTTATCGAACCAAATGCGGAATGTATGCACAATAGTATGAATCTACTATGGATAAAACCGCCGCTTTTGCTGCTGCTGCTGCTGCTGCTGCTGCTATTGTGATAATTTATTCTGTTTCGCTTTTTACCATCAAATCATGAGCGAAGTCGCTTGGACTATTCCGTTTGGTTTCATGTAACGATTGAGAAACAGACTGTGTATCAATAAAGCGCGCAAACACCACAGTAAAAAAAAACACACACAAAAATACACAGAACAACAAATGACTCTTAATAAACTTCGAGTTGGATACTTAGTTCACTTCAAAATGCCTTAGCTCTCTGTTTGCAACTATCTCGTTGTGATTTCATTCATTTGTCATAAGTTTCTTTTTTTTTTCTTCGTATTTAGCAGTGTTTCTAATTGAGTGTCCAGTTTCACTTAGCGTTTGTGGTGAATCGTTGAATCAACACCGACAACAACCTGTGTGTGTTTAGTTTTCGAAAATGTCATACGATTGTAAATGTTTGCCCCTTTTTTCAGTACACGCGCACACAAAAAAATAATTAAATTGAATCACAGTGATTTAATTCAAAGCCGCTCGCAGCTGTTCGATTAATGATTATGAGGCTGGTTTGTTCTATCTCTGTTTCTCTTCTTTCTTTCCTTCCTTTCCGTTTTATTTACTTCGTTTACGGGTTTACGTTAAATTGCATACGCAAAATATATTAATATTCGATTTGTGTGTTTTTTTTTCCGCTCGAAATCAATTCAGTGGGTTATATAGTGTGTGTTGAGTCGGTAAGTGTTGAGTAAAAGAGAGAGAGAGAGAAACCAATCGTGATGTAATGTTTGCGCTGTGCGTCTTAAAGAGCAATAGATAGAAAAACCATTAAATCAATTAGATTGTGACTTTTAGTTGAGACGTTTTAGCACATTTACATGAAATCTTTGCTGCCTTTTTCGTGTAAACGACAGCATACGTGGTCGCATTGCATTCAAATAAACGCTTAGCTCATATTGCATCGAAAACATTTTGCGAAACTATGGGAATATTTTTCTCGTTCAGTACGACAAAACTGATTAAAACTCGTTTCGGTCGTGTGTTTCTTTCGTCTGTGTTTAAGTTATCTCAATGTGGTTACGGTTGAAATTTCGGTGTCGTTGCTGTCCAACTGTTTTCTTCGGTCTGTGGTTAGTTTCGTGTTTTTTTTTCTCTCTCGTCTTTTTCTTTCTTTTTACAGCCGCGTGATTTTGTTACTGTAGTTCTAGTTTTTCTGTGTTCAATTCTGTTTTAATATTACGCATTTGTTCTGTGTCTATTGTCTGAAATTATTATACACACAAACAGCACGCACACGTTTTGCATTGCAAAGCAGTGAGATTGAAATTGGCTTGACACACACTGTCTAACATTAACGAAAGCACCAGCATTGCCCCAAAGAAATTACAAGTTGACCAACTTTTACTTTCTTATTATATTTCGGCACTCAATGTTGAACAGCGCAACACTTTGCATCGATTTCACTCCGTCACCAAAATTATAACAAATTTTAATTCACTTTTGACACTCTTGTTGAATGGTGGAACGCTTAAACTCTCTCACATTCAACTGCTCTCGTCTTACATTCATTTGGTTTTTATGTTTTGATCGGATTGGTTTTGTTGATATTATGACATTTTTCGAAATCACATCCTTTTGCAAACATTCAGTCTTTAGTCAATGTGAATATATCGTGTTACGCTTAAACATAAAGAATCGTTAATATTCAAACAACCGATAGAATATAACGCACCATTCCGCACAACAACGAAAAAAAAACCTTGTACACATATCAGTATTTTGAATTTCTTTGCTCAAAATGCAATTGTTGTTTATATTTTTTATTTTACACAAAATTCATTGATAATGTTCTGGTTAAAAACATCCTGCGATCACCACAAATGATGAAATCTCACTGCCCAAATGTGGAGAGGCAAAAGAAGAAGCAAAAAAAAAATACTGATCCAAAAAAACTCTTTGCTAAACAAGCTCATACACGGATTTAAAATACTCAGACGATTTTGTACGTGATACTTCAACGAGAGACAATCCCATTTTGATGAACGAAAAACCAGCCAAAACGCAAGCAACTTACGTCTCATATTTCATATACATACAGCTTTTATCGGCGGCGCTACATCACCGTTTCCGTATCAAATACTAAAGCGAGCGTGTCACTTTGCGTGCGTTCTCTCCAATGGCTTGCTTTCGCGCGCTCTCTCTCTCTCTCTCTCTCTCTTTCCCCCTCTCTCTCGCTCTCCATCTCTCTGTGTCGCCTTTTCTCTTTCTTTCATTCTATTTCCCTCACCCTTTTCTTAACTCTGTCTCATTTTTATACGTGCTCGCACTCTCTTGATTTCATCTCTCCCGCCAAGTTTCTCTGCGTTCATTGAGTCGCTTGCTTGAATGTTACACCGTCATAAATGGTTTTACGTGTGTATATGGGTTTGAATGTGTGCTGCAAATAAATGCCCCGAAATGCACAAACTTGTATTGGTTTTTCATGGTTTTCGATGGAGAATTTGAAGAGAGAGTGAGAGTTAAGACAAGCGAACGCGTAAACGATTCGGGACAATCAACAGCACGGTAGCTTCATACAATTTGCTTACACTTGGAGCTGTTGTACGAAATGAATGTATAGCTGAGAATATAATCAGCCAAAACCAAGTCAAAGCCAAGCCAAGCCAAGTCAAGTCAAACCATGCATAAGCATATCGCTCAGCTATTTGTCGCTTATCATGTGTATGACGACGCACAAACGTGAACTACACGTTCAATTCATGGGTGAATGAACACGTACCAAATAGCTCACACATTTGTCCGTCTTGTTCTTATCAGTTTGCAGGCCTAAATACATACTCTCTGTATCCAATTCCAACACACACAGCTAAATCGATAAATTCAGTTGCAAATAACAGACGAAGCTTTCTCATGCGTACATTCGGTTTGCAATGTATTTATACTGATATGGATGGATAGATGGATGGATGGATGGAGGTAAGCTTTCGCTTGGTCTGGATCCCATGCACGCTGCTTTGTAGAACAAACAGATTCGGAGGGAAAAAAGGACCCGGACGGAATTCTCCAAAGGGAGATGAACAAGTAGCTACTCTCTTCTGCTTTGCATGTAGTTGTGTCGAAGCGATGAGAGAATATAAAACCGCACATATTTCGTTTGCCAAACGCTAGCTCGGTTTTGCCCAACTGAAGCCGTGCTATCGGTTTGACATTGCGTGTGCGCGTATATTTGTATATGACATTGATATGCGAGCAACAATTACACTTGTTATTTAACATACAGGTAGCGATTCATGCACAAACACCATCGATTGTCGTACACACAGACACACTGTATATTGCACACATGTCTGTGTTTGTGTTGTGATTGTCTCTCAGTTTGTTGTAGCATGTTTTCACTCTTTATCACAAAACGTTCGTCATTTCAAAGCCAACTTTCAAAGCGATACTATCTTTAATGCATGGCCTGTCCTATTTACAATTCTGCATTGTCACAAGCTTCGTACAATATGAATAACACATCATTTTTTGTTTACTTTTTTGTGTGTTTGTGTGTGTTGTATTCTTAACGGCTGTCATGGGTATTTGATACTGTTCCCAAGTGCCCAAAACAGTTCAACTGAAACACAAATTCATCGCAAATAAATAACAAATAGTCACAATTCTCAGTTCATCAATTGAAAAGAATATAATTGGGTATTTTGAAATTTACAGAATTAGTCTAATTAAGTGACATTCAACAAATGAAAATTAAATGCACGGCTTAACAATAATTAGGATGACGGATTTGGTTTTACAAAAAATGACTATAAGCGAAATTCCAAATTCATAAATTACGAGATCATCTAGAGGTGCATTCTGCCAAAAAAGCGATACGAAATGAAACAAAATTGAGTTTCGTTGTGAGCCAATCTGGCCCATACTCATTTTTAATACTAAATTTATGGTTTGGATATTAGACTTCATTATTAACCTTGGAATTAAAAATACAACGCATAGAAAATTGCATACTGAATACGTCAATGCATACATTATCATTTTCTTTGCAAGCAAATCTGTGTGGTATTTGATTTGCAATTGAGTTTGGGTACTTGAATGAATGTTTGCTGCAAGAAGGACTTGGATATGGTGTGTTGCAACAGTTTAATCGACAACATTAACTGTTGTACTGTAACCTTCATTGAGCCACACATGCATCATATTCTTGTACTTTCAATTGTGTGGCTGACAATAGAAATGAGAGTACAGGATCACACAAGCAGAAGCGCAATATGGAAAATATTTCGTAAAAATGCAACATGAATTATGTTCAAGCAAAGGCGCAACATAAAAATCAGTGTTTGCCATGCAAACTGCGTGACAAGAAAAATGTATTAGTAAAAACGCAACACAATTCCAAAATCACGATGCTTTTTTCCAAAATAATTTTCATGTTGCACTTTTGCTCGAGTGGTCTCGTATTCGCATTTTTAATCCCAGCCAATCAATTCTAATTCACGATTTTCAGATCATTTCACCATTTGGATGTTTTTTTTAAATATGCACGCAAAATTCAAACTACTCTAAAAATCGTTCAATTAAATAATACACATTAAAATTACAATTATAATTTCGTATCAAAGTAAATTAATCATGAATAATTCAAAGTTTTTTTTTAAATGACATTTTGATGTCGATCGTATCGAAAGTGTACAAAATTTACAATTTGGTCACATTTCTTTCATCGAAAGTACAAACGATCAGTCTTTGATTGCTTTAAATATTAAAATTCAGTTATAATTTCACCATCCTCGTGCCGCCTAATTGGGTCACCTTTAAGAAGTGCGTTAATTAAACTGCAACGATATAAAAAATATTATGATATCTTAAACAAACATCTGTTTGATAAAATCCGAATCGTACAACATACCAGTATAAATATACGAAGAAAAATGTTAAGAAATAACCTAAGTAGATCATGCAATTGCGCATATGTTTTTTAATCATCCCGCGATTGTGAATTTCGGTTGGATCAAACAGGCCCATATTTCCCGATGGTAGACTGTAGAGTTCATAGCCACTCCATCCGAACATTGGTAAGTTGAACAGGACTAACCAATAGTGGCCGGTAAACAGAAGTGATAACGTCAAAAATGCATGTGCCACAAACTTTGGTATAACCCAAAAATTTAGCCTCGAACAACACTGCTGAGCATTCATATAATCACATTCTAAATCGGATAAAATTATTGTCTATTCGAATTAAATCAAATGTATGGAAAAAACACCAATGAAATTGCATTATTTTATAAATATTTTTCATGAATAAATGAAATAATTTAGAAAAGGATACGAAATACACGAGTAAAAATAGAAGACCACCAGTCGCAATGAGCGCAAATGTAAATAGTATTGGATCCGCTATCATTTTTCGATGTTTTGTTCTGTAAATTGAAATCAATTGAATTTAGTCTTTTTTGTTGTGATTTTCGTGAAAATCAAATTAGTTTCTTACCAATTAAGGCAAATAAACATCTTTCAAGCCAAAATATAAATATAGATTTATCACCGATGACCTGTCAATCGGTGTAGAGTGCGTTCCTGAACACTTTAGCCGAAGTACTAGATTGCATGTTTTCAGAAATGTGTTATACCAATTCGAATGTTAGTGAAATTAAAACAACATTCATCAATACGATTGTTCATAGAATTTTATTCGATTTATTGGATAAACAGTTGAAATTGTAAATATGTGCGTTTATTTTATATAAATTGAGAAGAATTCATAATAAAAAAAATGAACTAACAATTAAAACATAAACAAAACGGTCAAACAAAACTGAAATGGACTCGATAACGTTTACTTAGAATGCGACAATTGTTCGAAGCTATTTAGAATAAATTTCTTGAAAAACTTTTCAAAGAAGCCAACATTTAATGAGTCACTCAGAGAGATAGTAGAACAACAGTGCCATTTCAAATATCCAACAATACTGGTTTTGTATCTTTGGCACATTTTAGCATTGAATGTATGAGTTTCACAAATCCGGTGTCTTTTGGCTTTTCCAATCCTCGTAATAGTCGATTCTTCATCACGGCCACAAATTCTCGGTTGCTCAACTGATTGTCCACTGCAAATAAGAACACAGAATGAAATTAATTGAATATGCAAACATTTCTGATTCAGAAATTAATTGAATTTTTACAGTTTTCATCAAAAATGGTGAACACAACATCGACTACATGATCGGAGAGTTCAACGTGTGCAACGGTTTTTGCGACATGTTTCAACGTTGCCTGATCAATCGAAGCGCCAGCTATGTGGTAAAATGTGAGTGCTGTGTCGACATCATTGATGTTATTCAAAAAGTGAAAGAAATCTAAATATTCTTTCAATGAAATACCGCGACCATGATCACGAAAACGTTTTTTCACTCGTTTCATTTTCTTTGATTTCCGTTTGTCCGACAATCCAGCGTAGGCAAGCAACAGCTCAGCAAAATCACTTTCGCTAATTTTATTTTCATCGTTTGGATTCTTTCGTCTGAATTCCAACGATAAAATTTCTCTTTGAATTTGCTGTTGAAAGTCCAAAAACTTTTCGATCGTTAGTTTTTGGTCCATTTTTTTACCGAAGAAATATGTGGTTAATGCCGAATTGACACCCTGTGAAGTAAACCATATGTTTAGTAAATAATGAATATGTGATATTAAACATGCTAAAAAAAAATTTACCTTAAATGTGTTACCGGTATTGGCATGATCACGATGTCTACTGCCAATACTGGTTTGTTTTTGGACAAGAGTGGCAACTTTATCAAATTCATCACAATCCACGTCGCCATCTCCATTCAAATCGAAAAGACTACCAGAATAATGGAAAACAAAATCAATCAATTACTTTTATTGTTTCTATGATTTTTGGTTTGTCATTTCTTGATTTAAATTTGATATCATACCGGAATGCGATTTCAAAGTGACGCCTCGAAGCTGAAAGGAAAAACAAATAAAAAAAATAAATAATTCTGTTAAATCGACTGCCGATGGTTTATTTTCTAATTTCAAAATTTAACTGATCAGGACTGGACATACAAATTCGTAGCTACTCAATGATATTCAGTTAAAGTGATTGCATTCATGATTAAAAAATGTTCAAGCTTGGCCATTTTCATTGACGTATAAATGTTTCCGATTTCCTTGGCATGATTTTCTCTTTGTTCTGCGGCCCTTTCTTGTGGATTTAACAGTGGATTCTTATCTCTTTTGTTACGCACACAATGTTGGCGTACATAAAACAAAAGCCACTCTACTGTATACAGATATATTGTCGATTTTGCAAAATACCGACCACATGCTAATCACGTTTCACAAAATGAAAATAATGGATTTGCGCAAGATTTACATCGATTCGCCAAGTTATTTCTATAATAACATGTTAGTTGTGTGTTATTCTCTCTCTCTCGCTCTCTCTCTCTTTCTCTCGGTTTCCTTTTATCCACTTTTATCGGCACAGTCAAACTTAACGGCTATATCATATAGCCCATATATGTATTGCGAGAATATGGCAAAACGCTTTTAAAGCAACAGAACTTGCCCCTCAACAGTTTCACCAACTTTGCGACTCAGTGGCGTCAAAGTGAGTACATAAACACAACACACATACACACAAGCCGAGTTAAATGTGAACACAAAAGGATGGTTGCGCGCGCTTATGTATGTGCTTGTGCATGTTATCGCAAAACTCATTCAAGAGATGATGGAAAAGCTTTTCCCCGACACATGCATGTGTGCGTGGCTATATGTGTGTGTGTGTGTGTTTGCTTACTATTATCATCGTCCTTAGTTACACGAAATATGGTGGTATGCATGCATGAGGGAGAATTCGCAAAATAGAATATTTGTGAATCGTCATTCGATAGGTTCTTTTCTTTTCTTTCTGTTCTCAGACAGCCATCGCTGTGCAAACTTATATATATTGTGCATTTCGTCAACTTAATATAACATTCGGTCTTTGTTTTGGCCAATATTTTTGAATTACTACATTAAATTAAAAACGTTTACATTTAGTTAATTTTATGTGATAAAAACAAGTGAAATTTTTTTTGAAACAATTTAAACTGCAATTTCATTGAAGAGATATGAACAACTAAAGCCATTTCCTGAACCAATCATTGACAAAGACGGAACATAGGTATGTTTGATTTTGTAAATATTCTTGATAAACTTAAGTATTTTGAGCGTTTAGTACTAAGAATTAGCAACTTTCTAAAAAAGAAAACATCTCTATGTTTTTTGCTATAATTCCTACGAACTGAAGCTGATTTGGAGCATCATCCACACAAACCACAGAAACCACTTGCTTCTTTACCAGACGTTATAAAAAAAATAACGTTGCAAATGGTTCGCTACTTGATAAGAAGATATGCGTTTTATTTACATAGCTTTAATTTAACATTCCAGTAAACATTTCTCTGTCGGCTAACAAGATAAATTTTCATTCGATATGATTTTGTAAAACAAAAATCAAAAAAATTCAAACAGTTTTTGCAAATTGTTGAACAGTTCACTAACACTGCAATTGAGCTTGATGGGAAAAAGCTTTTCAAGCCATCTCTATGATGACGTCAAACAATGCCGTCATTCATGAGTCTTGTATAAATCACGTATTCATCCCTTCTTCTGAAAATGGTCTAGCCTCAGCAGACCGTTTCGATTTTATGTTCGAGCTAAGCAACTTATGGCGAAAAAATGGGAACATTTAGAAATTCTCAAGTTTTTTTTTTTGAATGAATAAAAAAGTAAAACAATATACTGATACGTCCATCGATAGAATCAAGGTATAGAATAAGCAGTTGCGAATAAAAAGTAAACAATAGTCGCCTTCAGTTAATTGTTCAATTCATATTATGTGCTGCCTTGCGAACAAATGAAACGATTACGATGTGTGTACAACTTTTTGGGACATTGTTTTTTTGGCTGTTGTTGTTGTTGTTGTTGTTGTTGTATTTTTTAGCAATTCACGCGACAATTCAACACACAACAGCTTAAGTGAGCTGCCAAACACGGCACATACACGTGTTACATAAACGTCTTTAATATAATGAATTAGAACGTAAACATGAAATGAAACGACTCAAATTATCGTACTTTTCGATTTACGGATTCGAATTTGAAATCCAAAGTGGTGGTGATAGCATAAGTAGTGCTAACTATTAAATATTTAATCGGGGCTGAATGTGAATTTAAATGCTATTGCATGCCACAAAAGGTTCTCTGTCTCTTGCTTGCAACACTCGCTACCACACATACCAATTTATCAAGTTGACAAAATAACAACAACAACAACAAAAACGCAACGCCAATGGTCAAACATTTTCGAAAAAGAAAACAAAGCCATTTCACTTTCACAATCAATGTATGGCATGCTAAATAACTATAAAAAAAAAGAATCTACGTGTTAACCACGTTGTCCATTGACATTGGACGAAATGTGTAATTTATCAAATGCAAAAGTAAAAGAAATAGTTCGAAATGTGGTGAAAAAAAGGGAGAATCGGATAAAGAAAAATTGAAGCCAAACAAAAGTTTGCCCCCATTAATTATTAGTTACAGGTGTTCTTTGTTGCTCACATTGAAGCCCTATTTTTCTTAGTTTTGTGCTTTTATATCGCTATTTTCTCTATTAACTGCCGGCCAAGTTTCTATTGTTAAACGTTCCATAGAGAGCGAGAGAGAGAGAGAGAGCGAAAGAAAAAAACTCGCCCCGAATTCGCTCAAATACTATATAAAACCAACTTAAATGAAAATCAATCTTAAAATGTCCATTTAATTTTATTTTTGTAACTTAATTTAATTATTTCATGACAGATTCCTTTGGGGGGAAATGTATGTAAAATATATTAACGTTAAAACCCCGATTAATAGTAATATGAGCCACAATTTTTGCAATTGATCTTCGTTGTAGTAGGTTTATCCATATAAGTACAATACATTTTGTTTTTACAAAGACACCAAAAATAAGCTCAAACTGAATCAATATTTAGCACATTGAACTCTCTAATGCCAGAATATGGCACACGGTTGATCACATTGCGATAAAATGTAAAAAAGTTTTCACTTTAAAATAGAACATGACATTCTATTCTGGTGTTGTGTTTACAATTAATGTTTCCATATAAATGAATATATTTCAGGACTAGATGGCTGCAATCCATTTAACAAACGCGCAATAATCAGTCGTTCTTTCGGCCGTGCTGACACGGCAATTGCATTTAAAATTATGAATATACGGGCCATTTTTGGACAGCAAGCATTTCAAATGAACGATAAGAACTACACAAAATGATGGTATCAATACAATGCACGAAGAAGCGTCTACAGTTGTGCTTGAAAATTTTGCTCATTGTGTCAATCATTGGGATTTATTTCATTGTATTACTTCGAGAATCGTTTGCAGCATGGGAATCATCGTCTCTGTCAGCGGTTCCAATGACATCGGTTGCTGTGAAAAATGGCATCAACAGCAACCACAACAACAACAACAACAATAATGCAAATGAACATTTCGACGATGAGGTAAATTATAATTCCCCGAAATTGCATGGTCAATTCATGCGCTTGTATTGCAATCATGTTCCAGTTAAATGTGTGCAGTGTGCACAAATTGACATCAATGGGAAGGCATAAATAAATACGCATTGCATATTAAATCTCATTTGAATAATTTATTATCGCTTCGTTATGACCGAGCAAACATATAATTTTTATTTTTTTTTTACATTTTTTTTTTTTTTGCAGAAACACTCAGTGAACCGTTTGCATTACAAACGATATAATCGTTATAAATTTGGTAGTGCAAGAGTTTTAAATAAATCAATAATCAGTGTGGCTAAAGCAACACAATATCCGCCAGCCTCAACTACATCAAGTACAACTGTCAATCCAATTTATGAATATTCTGAAGAAAAAGTGGCCATTGCTGAGCATGATTTCCATCATCGACGAGATCATTTGTGGAAAATGTGCTCGAAATATGATTTCATTGACCGATATCCGCCAAATGCTTGGGAATTTTTCATTTCACCGGGACATGGCATTGCATGGTGTAATGTATTTAAAGCAGCCAGCTCAACATGGATGTATTACTTCAATATTTTGGGCAAGTGGAAAATTCTATATGATTCAAGCGATTAAGTAAAATTCTATTCGCGCATGCAATTGACATTATTATCATATGCAAACGGCAATGGTTTAATTTGTGCCAACGCTATAGAACATTTTATCATTTCATTAACAGGCGGATATGATGTACAATTTTTGCAACGAACAAAAGCATCACCACTCGATTTGGCACGAAAACGCTTTCCCCGACCTTCGGCAGCTGAACTGAATGAAGCACTCTCAAGCTCATTGTCATTTTTTATTGTGAGAGAACCGTTTGAGCGACTTTTATCGGGATATCGCAACAAATTGGAAAGCCGTCGTAATAAATATTACAAATTGTTTGGCGATCAAATTATTAAGGATTTTCGCAAAGGAAATAAACGCGTAAGTCTTGTCATTTGATTATGGTTGAAATAACTTTGGCAACGTTTGCATTTAGTTTGATTTATAAGTTCTTTCTCTCTCTCTGTCTCTCTTCATCTCTCTCCCTACAGAAACCGCCTGGACCAACATTTAAAGAATTTATATTATTTTTAATTGATAACTATAAGAAAGGTCAGCGTTTCGATGAGCATTGGACGCCAATCTACTCATTCTGTACGCCATGCAGTATAAACTACACTCTAATTGCCAAAGTAGAAACATTCCAACGTGATACTGAATATATTATTCGTCAAAGCGGTCTCGAAACGCTTCTTTTAAATAAATTGCCTACGGGCAAAAAAATTCGCTCAATTTCCAACGAATCAACGAGGCAAACGGCCAAACTCATTAACAAGTATGTGTAACTTATTTCATACATATCTAATCTAGTTGACATAGAATTTGTCCATACATTTTTTTATTGAATTTATGCTTATGATGATTTTGTTTGCAGATATTTTTCGAAAATTGATGAAAACATTCTGAAGGATTTATTGAAAATTTATGGCCCCGATTTTGAATTGTTCGGATACAACAGTACAAAGTATTTTGATATAGTGAAATCGAGTAAACCACCAACACCAAATGTTACAACTGCATTTGCAGCAACAACAACAGCAATAACAATCACCACCGTGTAGTTTAAACCAACGGACAAAAAAAAACAAACAAACAAAGGGAAAACTAAGAAAAACAAAAACGATAAATCCGAAAGCCTACTAAACTATTAAGTCGTTTGCAAACGGACCTTTATACATGATATGGCTATTCTATTTGTAAATTATGTTATTTGTGAAACTAAAAAAAAAAACGTATTTTTCTACAAGCCAAAATGAAAATCATCTACGGAATCCCATATTTCGGCTGTTTCAACACACCATTTGTTCGACCTACCCCCATTCATTATAATTGTATTTAATAAATGTATCTCTTGAATTGATTCATTTTATTGAGGTAGATGCCAACCACATTGGCAATGACCCTCTCTATTCTCTTGATTCGTTCGATTTTCTGATTCATATATTATAAATACATAGTAAAAAAAAACCACAGAAAACATGTTAAAATAAAAATATTTTTCACAACATAATTAGATAGAAGTGCACGCAATGTAATCAATTATATTCTATATATCGAAGAACAGGTGAACGTAGATGGAATTATATGTAGGACCTATTTCTTAAATACGAAAACTTTACAACAACAACAACAACAACAACAAACCAAAATGTATTACTAACTTGATTATTGTATTTAAACCAAAGATTTCAAAACAAAACACACACACACAAAACAAGTAATGGAAATGCACGTTGTGAACCAATTCAGAGGCATAATTTTATATTAATGAAGTAGCTAGAAGTTCGTAAAATGTTTTAATTATTTTGAGGGAAAAAAAAAACTCATTGTGATGCATGTAAATTTAAATACGTTTTTGAAAGAGTTAACACAAAATTTAATGGACTATGAAAATTAATAGATTTTGGATATGTTTTTCTGTTGCACATGCAAATTACTTCATTGAATTCGTTCTACTTACTCGAATGGGATATTTGCACACTCACATACACACACATACATACACACACACACACACACACACACACACACACACTTATTCATCCAGTAGAATACTTTATTTATGTTCGAAGCAATAAAATGAACCGAAAAAAAGGAAAAGGAAAAAAAAACTGCAACCAAAATGTATTAACACGACAGAAAAGACAATCGAAGTAGGAAATCATGATGGTTAAAGAACTAATGCTTTTGAATATTTGATGAATTGCTCTGGCACTTGTCCAAAATCGATACTCCCATACAATTAGGCGCGAGTCGTGAAATTAAGTTTCGCCTTTGGATTTTTTTTTCTTTTTTGATATTTACTTGAAACGTTTTTAGATGTACTTTAGGAAAATGCAACAACTGAGCTATAAATATATGAAAGCTCTTTTGACTCTCGTTTGTGTGGTGATCTAAATGTGACTTTGTTCGTATACCATTTAATTTTAATAATTTGTTTCGTCATTTATTTACAAAATTGAAATCAACTTTAAAAGCTACGAATGGCTAGTTTTCATCTCATGAATGTCGTAAATGCCGTGAAGATTGTGTCATGTATTATTTTATGTACCTAATTTATTTGTAATCTCTTATACAGACTGATCAATAAAACTGATGATAAAATTCAATCATTCAAATGGTGTAATCATTTTTATACAATAATAATAATTTATTTTCTACTTACTTGATAGAACAGTCAGCAAGAAAATATAGTCGGAAAATGAAATCAATCCATACGATCCCAATTTATAGAAGATGCTGTCTTTTTCGAGCGATAAATCGAGCCGTTGAGTTACCGTCTGCACCATTTTTTTTTGGGATGAACGAAAAAAAAAAACAAAATTCATTAAGTAAACTGCATTAGATTTTAATCATTTACATAAACTACCAAATAATGAAGAAAAATCTTCAAATTCACAAAGCATTCATCAAAAACCAAAATTGAAAAGAAAAACGAAAACATTCGTTAAAAAGTGTTTTAAAAGACAGAAGAAAGATTAGTGCGAAGAACAGAGAGGCAGAGAGAGAGAGAGAGAAAGTTTTCTGAGAGAAACAAGAGACAGAAAGATGATTGAATAGGAAGTCTGCTTGAGAGACAGTATAAAATTGTTTGCAAGATTTTTTAGTGACTTTTAATTGTACCAAAGCTCAGTTCAACAGCTCGAAACGGGGAAATTAGCAAAAAAAAAACAACAAAAACAACATCAAGAAGGCTGCAAACAATTTTCGTGTCCCATAAAGCAACTGTTGCAAAGGAAAATAAATGTAAACGGAAAATTCATTGTTGAATTACTTGATTGAAAAAAAGGGCAAAGTAATGCATTGTGTCAAACACAATTTTCATGCCATATGACAAAACCAAACAATGCTGTGTGTTAGTCTTTAAAAGTAACAAGTGCAACCGAAAAAAACGGATGGAAAAAGATTTCGATGGGGATAAAGTAAATACGCTAACGGGTGAGAAAACGAGTCGTAATTTGACTGTTTCCTTTTGTCTGTGGATGCAATTAAAATGTTGTATGTGAAATGTGCTATTCTGTGTACATTCAATAGAAGGGTTTGTGTATGTGTTTGAATATAACGAGTGTATGTATTGAATAGAACGTTTCTACTGGTTGATGTGCTTCTAGTCTAAATCTCTATTCTACATGTGAATGTAGGCGGAAAATTCTGAATGCTGCTATTTGCATTACAAGCGAGACCGTACTATGATGACAACATTTTATTTTTCTCATTTTATACAAGTTCCGAAGACAAACATATAGCCGTTTGTTTATACAAAATCCTTTTCGTTGACTCTTGAAAAGAAAAACACGCACAAACTAACAAAAAAAAAGATTCGGATCATCTACACAAAAGCGATGAGATGAGACTATTTGCATTTCGCTAATTGCAAGAAAAATGAAATAAACATGACAAATTGGATGATTTTATATATGTTTTTTTTTGTGTTTCTCTTCTATAACAGATTTTCATATTGCTGCTACACAAAAAGCCGTTGGCACTACAACTATCGTTCGTGTTCAACCATACTGTTTTGAGGGTCAAAGAGAACAAAGAATAAGCCGCTATAATTTACACAAAACCAGACCGAGTCACAACCAATTTTCTAGTTGTGGTCGATTTATACGTAATAAATTATAGTATGAGCTGCCCACTCGACAACTTAACGAATGCAACTGAAAGCGTTTGCGGCTTATTAAGCCGCACTTTCACCAGTTTCGTGGAATATTTCTTCGAACTCTTGACCTAATAGAATGTTTAAATGAAGTCAACGAATTGGTGCAATTGAGTTGAAATTATATAAGAATGTGTCTGTAAGTGTTTTATCAGTGGGTTTATCACTGTTAAGACGCTATTCATTCATTTAAAAAGACAAATGGGCTAATTTTACAAGCTAAATCAAACAACGAGAGGAGAAAAACTTCTAGAAAAATTAAAAAGAATAATCTTTGAAGTACCTCTTCCAATATCTGGGATTTCATAAATTTTTTGAAACATTTTTTTTTTAAATTGTGTGTTTATCAATATTTTTTTGTGTTTCGTTCGAATTTTAGAATAAATAGTGCGTACGAAAAAGAAAATAGAAAAAGGTGATTAATTATGATCATTTCATTCAAAAATTTAAATTAAAAGTAATATATGTGACAGCAAAAGGGGCAATAAAAATCAAATCTGTTGAGCGAAATTGTAAACTCAACAAGAGATTTGAATATTTTCATAAAACGATATGAAAATAAATCTCATTGAAACCAAATTGAAATGGACGAATTCCAAAAAAAAGAGAACAAATTGGGATCATTTACAATGCGTATACAAGTGAGATTGTGAGACGTAAAGAACTATCGAATTGTCCACATGAAGATAGAAGATTTAATAGATGGGTGACAAAGAGAGAATAGTCTTGCGCTGAAGACGAACTAAAACTAAAGTCATATCCGTTAATTTCATATGTCTGCATCGAAGTTTGATAGTCAAAATCACATATTAGGTGTTGAAAAATAAAAAAAAATCCAAATTTATTGGTTTAAATTACCTTTGGATCGTATTTTCGGTATTGGTCCAGTCCCAAGCCTGATTTAAAACGAAATAAATGAACAATTATTCAAATTCTTTCCATAACCGAAAGTGCCAATTTTGATGTTAGTGCTAGTGATGAGCTGTTACTCAAGCTGTTAGTATTTATGAATTATTGTGAAGAATGAAATGAGATGTGCAACTTATATTGATATTTTATACCATCTGGTTGTTTCATCCCAGGTGTCATGCCTAAAAGAATGCAAAAGATTGTTGATGTAACACGAAGAAAAAGATTAGTAATAAAATTGGATGTTGAACTGCGTTTGTCGATTACAAAACGACCATAAAATAGACAGACATACTAGTTAAAAAGTCGACCGGAGTCATAAATACTTCATTTTCGCCGTGAGGATGTGGCACTTGAATCGTGGCAAAATATCGAAACACTTTGTCAGGTGTCGAAAATTGACGGATACGATTCTCATATTCGATGATCTGTTAAAGATATAAGCCAAAGTAGACGCAAATAAAACTTGTTTTCTTCTTCTCATAACTGTTGCTTCAACTGAATTGTGTGACCTTGATTTGACAAATAAGACCACACAATGCAGTTTTATTTTTAAAATGTGGACTTGTTTTTGTGAACAAGGCTAGCCAATCGTACGAATGTGAGTTAACATTGATGACAGTTAAATGAAGTTAAATGAGAGCAAATGAAAATAAAAGTTAACTGAACGAATAAAATTAAATGAAACGAAAATGCAACTCAAAAATATTAAACAAATACATGTTGTTAACCAACCCCAAATATGGACATTTAATCTATTGAAATTGATATCACATCCAAGACCCAATTTCACAAACAACATTTTTTTTAACAATTTCTCAATCTAACTGAATTTGAGATTTCTTAAAACAATAAAAAATGCTTGAAATTTACAGGAATTTCATCCGCCATTTTATGATTTTCACAAAAAAGTTGTGATAAACTTGAACAATTTTGAGATAGATTCCTTGAAAAATGTATGTTAAAATCTCAGCTTTTGTTGACTCATTCGAAAGTATCATCTGTTGACGCAATTGTTTCTTCATATCACAATTTATAGTATTTGGTTTTACTGAGAGACCGTATAACATTTCTACTTGAACTGCATTCATCTAATTTTATTCGAAATTGACAGTGAATTAAAGAAAATTCACGAATTTAGCGTTTGTGAAATAGAGCCATAGAGATGAATTGATTGCTTATGTAGATGCTTAATATCGTTGAAAATGGCGTAAGCGAACTATAATTGTTTATACCGTCTGGTTGCTTCATATTTGGTGTGATTGCACGAAGAAAATCATCGGGTGTCATATACACTTCGGTCGAATTTGGTGTAATTATTCGAACGGTGGCAAAATAACGGAATATCTTATCGGGTGTTGAAAATGCTCGCATACGATTTTCATACTCAATGATCTATTGTCATGAATATAGGATTTTTAAGTGAAATGTCAAGGATAATTTGGTTCCATATGAAGGGAAATCGAATAAAATTAAAATTCGGTATTTATAATAAAAACAATAAAGAATTTACAACAAAAACAAAGAAAAACTGAACAAAATATTAACTGAATGAATGGTTCAAGGTATTCAAGGTGGCAATTACCTTTCGATCACGAAAACCGACTTTTTCACGTTTTTGTTTTTTCTTGACTTGTTGATCATCGGAAAGACTACTTTCATCATCGGACGTATCTTCATTGACTGTTGATTCATTTGGCTTAGTTCCAGCATCCGCACAAACGACTGGCGTTACATATTCATAGAATCTGGTAAAAATCAATATATCAAATCGTTGTAACTGTTCCAATTCAAAACATTTTGCTAATACAACTCCATTTCATAATAGTTTACCTTTTCCAATTGTAAAGAGCGACTGAAACACACCCAATCGAAATGAGTTCAAATACACCAAATCTGAATGATGATTTTTGCTCTTGGCCCTTTTGCCAATCCCATTGAAAATTAGAATAATTTCTTCGTATGTCATGCGATTCACGGCCATAACTTGAAGCCAAACTCAAAATTCGACCGCATTTATTCAATTGCACTGATTGGCGTTGAATTGTCGTCAAATGGCCACTTACCAGCTGACTACATCGAATCACAGATGCCATTTTTGTTATGATTGTGCGGACTTTCTGAGCACCTTATTTTGAACAATCACTTTAGATATGAGACTTTCACGCATACAATTTTTGTGATATTTTCATTACAATTTTTCTTGATTTTGTCATACTTACGGAGTATATGTATAAATGGTAACTAATTAAACTGAAAATAAAATATTTTTTATAGGCTAAACCATCACAAATATAAATCTATGCACTTTTGTTCGAATCGAGATTTTGGCCGAGCACAAAATTTAGTTGGATAAAAATATGCGCATATAACAGCTGATCTGTCAAATGTGTGTGAATGGTTTTTTCTTCTTCTTCTTCAATTGACTTGTTTATTGACAGCTGTCGCGATTATAAAACATTCCAAGTTATGACAGATAATTTCAACACAGCAAAATCCAAGAGGATTTGACCAAAAAAGCATTTTGAAGAATATCAATTGTTTAATAATATAATATTTATTTAACACATATCTTTTATGGACATGAACTTATTTTATCTTCATAAATCTGATTTGTACATTCGCTCTTCTTCTGGTTTGTCTTTGTCTCCACCTTCCTCATAAATGTCACATAGCTCACTAAAATCAAAGGAATGGAAATGATTGAATGCATGAAACAAAATAAAACTTTGATTAGAAAATAATTTATCTTACTGTGTAAATCGAAGTGACCCCATGAAAAACATGACGACAATAAATCCGACCCAATAAAGTGTTCCCGCGGGTTCGACTCGACGAGTGTGTCCGAAGTCTTTGTAATATCTCTTGGACTGAGAAATCGGTAAATCTGTCAATCCACTAGTTAAGCAAAGTTGATTATGGTAACGATTCGGTAGTCGAAAAATAATAATTCGCCCTAAACGAGAAACTATTCCTTTCATTCTATTGTTTTTATCTATTTTGCGAATTAAAAGCTCTGGTTTCCAACTGATCCAATTGAATAACAAATACATAACCTCAAATTGTATTGAGCCAATACGTCACATTAAACTATTACAGTTGCAAAGTGTTATAATTGAAATGGCAGCTCTAGTACAAAGGCAAACAATTAAACAAATCATTATCACATCAAGTGTCAAAATATTCTGACTGTATCATCTTGAATACACCCCGAAATTAGTTCATTCATTGTTTACAAGAAACAAATTCGGGCTTTGAAGAAGGGAGACAAGCGTATAAAGTTTATTATAATTTTATTTGATTCATTTTGTTGCTAAACATGGTATGTACTGTCTAGTGCAAGATATGCAAGTGGTATCCGAGTGGATAGCTACCTAATTGCACACATCACAGGCTCAAAGCAGAGTCATAAAAAGTCAAAAGTAAAATTGATTATCTTTTTTCGCAGTTGGTTTTAGTTCTTGGTGATTTACACATTCCACATCGATGCAGCAGCTTACCAGCAAAATTCAAGAAGCTGTTGGTGCCGGGTCGCATTCAACATATTTTATGCACAGGCAATTTATGCACTAAGGAGTCATACGATTATTTAAAGACGCTGGCCAATGATGTGCATATTGTACGTGGCGATTTTGATGAGGTTGGTATTGAATTCAATTTCAGGACACAATTCCAATTGGAATGGCAAGATTGACTTAAGTAATTTCACAAATGTTTTTTTTTATGTTAAAAACACAGAACTTGAGTTATCCGGAGCAAAAAGTAGTGACTGTTGGTCAATTCCGTATTGGCCTAACGCATGGACATCAAGTTGTACCATGGGCTGATCCGGAGGCGCTTGCACTCGTACAACGTCAACTAGATGTGGATATTTTGATTTCAGGTCATACACATAAATTTGAAGCGTACGAGCATGAGAATAAATTCTACATTAATCCAGGATCAGCAACGGGTGCATACAATGCACTGGAATCAAGCATTACACCATCGTTCGTTCTCATGGATATTCAAAATACGGTGATTGTCACCTATGTTTATCAATTAATCGGCGATGAGGTTAAAGTTGAGAGAATAGAATACAAGAAAAATTGAATAACACACTCAATAAAGCCCATGGGCATGAACAGATGTTTGCTCGTTTAAGTGAAATGAATCATATGATACGCTGGAGATTTATACATTTTATTCAGTTTATGGAATTTACCGTTGATAACGCGAATTGTAATTAAACAACATTTAATTTGCATTTGAAAATATTAACTCGCAATAAAATATACAACACTTTTATTCATTTCATTTGGTTTTTCGAATTAAAAATCATGAAAAATAGAATTTAAACGATATCAAACAAATTTGTTGGAAATTCACTTTCATCACAATCACTATCATCAAGATCCTCTTTGGCTTTTTCCAAGAAAAATTTACCCGCAGTGTTTTCAGAGCTATATTCATTTTTTAATCGTTTTGATTTCTCGATATTGAGCTCATTCATTCGATTGCGGTAATTTGTTTCGTCATACACACATTGAATATTTTCGGGTACGTCAATCGGCTGTGGCCTCAGATCAAGTACCTCAGATAGATAGTCATATACTTGATGTCTTCGAGTGAATGAGTTGAACACGGCACGTTGCTTTCTCCGTATCAATTTTTCCATCATGAATGTTAAATGATGATGGAAAAATGGAAATGCAATATTCTCATCAGCTGCAGTACAGATATTCAACCAGTCTTGGACACATTCAATTGGTGTTGTATCATATCGGCCAGAAAATAGTGTTGGATTCACTAGAATTGCACGAGCTGCCATTACCTGAAAGGAAATCACAAAATAATGACAGCTCAAAATTGATGTAATGAAGATTGATTTGAGGTGTTATGAAAAGTAATTACGCCATCACAGCCGATCACTTTGTGCATCTCATCCGCATCTTGTAGTGATTTACAGTCACCGTTTGCAATCAGAGGAATGGAAATTGACTGCTTTATCTCGCGCAGAAATTCATTGTTTGACGGCTGACTAATCTTTTGCGAAGGTGTACGTCCATGAACCGTTAAAAATGTCACACCACATTTTTCAAGCTGTTGACACAGACTTATCGTTTTTCTGTTATGTAATATAATAATTATTTGTTTACAATTTATTCACCAGTTTATGTCACTCAGTTTTTTTTTATTAAAAACTCACGCTAATGGCTTCTGAACACGTATTTTGACTGAGACACTGAAATCGCTTGGAAAGTTTCGACGAATTGTCGATGTGAGGTCATGCATGAGCGAAGGATCATTGAGCAAAGCACATCCAAATCCAGATTGCATGGCCCATCGTTGCGGGCATCCACAATTCAAATCAATACCATCCACATAAGGATAAACCATTTCGGCTGAAGATAAGTATTCATGAACGGTGTTCGCTGCAAACTGAGCGATCAATGGAGTGTCATCTAATGAATATGTAATTTAGAAGAGGTCATCTCAAATTTCACATTAAAAGTATCTGAATCTATCAAACCTTGGCTAGTTGAAAATTCTACTTGTCGCGCTTTTTCACTCTGACAGAATGAGTCTGTCATTGTCATTGGTGTAAAACATAAATCAACACCATATTTTCGCACCAAACGACGAAATTCCAATCTTTTTTGTATATAAAATAAGGAGAAATTGTAATTTAATAACTGAAATCAAAGTAAACGTCATAATTTATACAACATACTTGGAGTATCGAACCATTGGCGCGCATATTCTCAGATATGTTTCATTCTCTTTTGCAGTTTGGAATAAGTCTGCGATGTTTGTCTTTGGTTTAACCTATTTGGATAACAATTCATAGAATTAGAAATAATCTCGTTCATTATGGTATAATAGTCTAATAAGTTTAATAGCTTACACTCATTGTTAGTTGAATACACAATGTTTTGTTACTCTTAGTAGTGTAAAAGTCATGCGGTGCGTTTCTTCACATGTAAACAACTACAACTCCTGAATGAAAGATGTCAAATACACGTGAACACACATACTCACACACACACACTACGTGGTATTTCATGTATAATATGTCTTATCATTAATACAAAATATGAATGTTTCATGCATTCTGGAGTGGTTTTGTGATTGTTTCTTAGCACATTTCCGATATTTGCGTATTTTTTTCATTTTTGAAGTGAAAATGCCACTTACATTCAAAAAAAAATTATCGTTCTATTTCCGTATTTACCAGCATTTAAATTTGAATTCGTTGACATTTCGAGCGACATCTGCCATGTATACAAGATTTTGAAAACACAGTGACGTCACCCTATTTTACTGTTTATAACTTTCAAAGCGAAAAAATAACACAAAGTGTTCATTATTTCATCATAAATTTCATATATATATTTTTTTATATTTTCTTTATAAACAAACGTCAGAATGAATGTCAGTGGTTTAATCGAAATCCGAAAAAATATTCAGCTCTCAGCAAATGAGGCAGATGAGATGCATGAGAAGAAATTATATTATGTGCAGAAAAGTAATAGTATTTATCTTTGTTATATCCATAGGCTATAAAGCGACAATTGAAAGTGAACTTGCCGAAAATAATGAACGTTCGTTAAGGTGCCATGTTCGCGGCGAACACGAACACGAAATTAAAATTCCTGACCAACACGAACGTTTGCGAACTGCGCATGATCAGCATGATTAACCCCGAAGGGTAAAATTAACCCCTCCGAACATAAATAGACCGTTAGTGTTCGATATAATTTTATGATGAATAAAATTTTTGTTCATATGAATATTTTAGCATTGCATCTACAAAAGTTCCAGTTGAATTCTTTGCAATCGGTGAACAAGTTGCCGATTTAAAACCATTCAATATGAAAGAATTCATTGCGAAAGTGCTTTAGATCGAGGATATTGCCAATTCAATCAAAATTATCGAACTGGATGAACATTTGGATGGAAAGGAAGAGAAGCAGTATACGGTCACTCATTCTTGCGTTTTTAATAACCAGAAGAAAACAATCAAATATTGTTCTCTGTATTTGGAACATGACAAAATATGTCTAATTATGACAAACGGCGACCATTTATATTTCAAAATTGATAAAAATTTCAAACACAATTCTTGACACGAATATAAAAGATTAACGAAACGCTACACAATTGAATGGCTACACGAAGAAAAGTACGTTTTAATTTTTGTCAACAAAATAGAGAGGGATGAATTTCAACAAAATATCCAGAAGATAATTGGAATATTGGAAATGTAAGTGTAATTTAATGTAATTTGGATTTTAATGTGAATAATATATGGATCATTTAAATTTTACTTTTCCGCACATGAAATGTGCTCAGAAAAATTATTGGTTTTGCCTCAAAAATTCAACTCCACATAGCTTGAGTAAATGATTACCGATCGGGCTCAAATTTTGACCAGAGTCTCACTTTACCATGGGAACAAATCTGTCTTAGCACTTTTTTGATTTGGACAAGCGTTCGCAAAAGTATAGCTTAGCAGCAAGCATATCATATACTCGGCATAATATGCTTGCATATCGATATGCTGCGTTCTCTACGACGCAGGGGAAAACGCCATTTTCCAGCGTTCAGTTGATGTGATTTTTCGCTGAACAATTCGAAAAATCATTAAGTATCCTTTTTATTTCTCTCTCCTTCGGGTGTTCTACAGCTCAGCTCGCTTGGCGCGTGTATTCTTCATCATTTTTGTAATTCCAATTCACTTTATTTTAAGTTGATTATTATTCCAGTTGAATTGATCAATTTGCTAACTAAATCGTAATATTGCATCTTAATTGTTGTCAAACATCGTCTGAATTCAAAATCAGCAAGAATATTTCAACAAAGAAATTGCTCTTTATGTGTAATTGCTCTATATTCAAAATATTTTTGTAATACAATTTAATAATAATAATGCGTTTACCCGTGTAAATTTCGGAATCTAGCGTTTCATTTTTTCATTCTGTATTGATGAGTTCGACTTTAAACTATCTGGATAAAGGTTCATTTTAGGAGTCAAATAAAGGTAATAAATTTAAATTCATAATGAGTTGTGCATTTTGTTTTTGTTGAGAATGAAGTGAACTGTGGTTCAAATTGGAACACAATTTTACTTTCACTTTGAAAAATCAACGATTTTAACGAATTTTGCAACAAATCGATGTTGTTCCATCAGGTAAACACAGATTTGAAAGCTAATATTCTGCATGCCGGCCCAAAATTGAATAAATTTTCGATATTTGAAATAAAAATTGGGGGTCCACTACGGCACTTTTTCAAGAAAAATTGCGATTTCCAAATATCACGGATTTTCTCAAGTGTTTATACTACTCAAATTTTCATCATCAGAAATACTTTTTCATGAGAGGCTCAAATGTGGGCATGCTTCTTAGAGCCAGTTTTTGGAGGGATAGGTGCCCAATGGCCAAAACTTTGGTAAAGAGGTCTCAATCAGAAAAGTGTGTCAAGGTTTTCGACTCCTTTGGAGGTCAGGAATCTGTCAAAGAGAGATTTGTATGGAATTCGATGTCACCCTGTATATAAAACACATGAAAAGACGCTAGACATTTTAGACCAATGATATGGATAATTAAATTCTATGAATCTTTCATTTAATCGTTATTGATGTAAAAAATTGGAGGCTACAGAACGAAAGCTTGAACCAGCTTCAAAAAGAGACAAACCCGATCGGAGCCGAACATATTCTTATGCTACGAGAATTTGGGAGCCCAAACATTTTGAATCAATGGTATAGTTTTATTGGTTTAAAATGTTTGGGCTCACACATTCTCGTAGCATAAGAATATGTTCGGTTCCAATGGCTCCAATACACAAAAAAACTGAGTCTCAGCATTTAACTGAAATGTCAGTTCAGTCAGTTTCTCGATAGAAGCGTACGCAGTGATTCCCCGCCATACTGAATACACAGCGATGCGCTATGAAGGGGAAGTGAACGAGCTCTTAAACGAGTTTTAAACATATCTAGATTAATATTTGCGCTCGTTTAACGATGGTGATCCGATTCTTTTTGAGTCAAACAATTTATGTGTAAATTCTTTTTCACACTTTTTGGTTCAGTTCCAAGATTAGTATCGTCTTCATCGCAGGCTAGTCATCATTGTCATCATCATTGTATTGCTGCGTGAAAAGTCTTCGTCGAGTTCTTTTCTTCGGTTTTCTACACACAAACAATATATTCCAATTTTGAAATATTCCAAAATCAAACATCAGTTAAATAAATAAAGAAAACAAAATTCAATCAATTTATTCTGGATAAGCTTTAATTCATTTTATTGCGAAATAATTTAGCAAACATATTTCAATGACTACTACTAACTCCTTGTGTGCGTTCTGCTGATATAGTTATTCTAGAGAAAATTGTCTAACATTGATCTGAGCTGATAATAAAATTGTGTATACAAATTGTAATTTTTGTTTATTTGGATAATGCTTTATACTTTTGGTATGGGAGTACGTTGAAAAGCAATCTTAAATGTTTTGTTTTATTCGTTTGTTCATTACGTTTGCGTCACAGTGCAATAGCCAGGCTCAATAGCCATGGCCAAAAAAGGGACTATATGACGAACGGTCTTTTACACTTAGTAGATTTATGGTAAGAAAAAAAACAAAATTCTTGTTGAATATTAGCTCTCTTAAAACTAATTCTCAGTTTTCCTAAACCATAATGTATAATTTAATCAAATAAGAAATAATAACGTCGTAAAACTATTGTTTGTGACAGAGACTATCGTCATCATTACAGAAAATGATAACATGAAAATAATTTTAGGAAAGTGTGATTTATTTATTTCAGTGAACCATTGTGTCGTTTGGTGCCATTAAGTCTCGTTTGGTGAAGACTTTTTCTTGCTAACGCAAATGACACCACTTCGATAGTATTGTGGAATAGTGATAAACTCGTTCTGAATCAAATCATCTCTCATATTAGGAAATCTTCGAACCATATTGACGATTTTACCTGAGAAAAAAGATAACGTTATTATTCAGTCAATTTAATTTAAAGAGAAAAAAAACGGTTCAAAATGACAATAGCTTACCCAAAACATTCATTTGATGAAATCGCCTATTTTTTATCGTTAGAATATTATTGAGGCTTCCATTCGTTGGCAGCCGACTTGCGATCATTCTTAGGGGAATGTTTACTGTTTCTAGAGAGCCGTCCTACAAATTTGAATGCATATATTTGAAAAATGTTCGAAAGCGTTTGACCAAACAGCCGTTCATCAAACGAAAGTCATTGAAAGTCGAATGGAAATCGCACTCAATAAAAAAGTTAGTTAATTTGTTGACCTTAAGAAGTCGAAAAGTAGCCGATTTGTCCCGTTGGAGGACAAAATGCATGTTTTACATCGCTTTATTTTATTTGGTATTGATATCCGAACTTTGTTTTTTTTTTGGCAAAACAAACTACGTTACAAAATATCCATACAATTTTTCTCTGAATGTATACCAGTTTTGATAGTTAATCATAATATTTGAATCTTGAAAACGATTCAAACATTTGAACACATATATCAAAAGTTGTGTTTATTCCTCTATAGAGAAAAATGAGCTATTTTCAACCTTGAAATCATTTACTTTTTCATTGAGTAGCAATGGACATTGTTTTATTTTGTGTCAATTTAAGTGGAATCAATCGATTTTTCACAAGCATTCCACTCAAGATTCCACTTGAATTGAGAAAATTGAATTAAAATTCATTGAATTACCAAATAACATTTAACATCGACATCGTCACAAGATTGTTCAATGGCAGCAGCGATAGCCTTGTAATTGCAGTATCGTTTCGATGCGTAAACTAAATATTCTGGAATATTCATTTGGGACACCTTGTTTTCGCCATCGCGTAAGACCTTCTGCAGAATTCGCAAATTTGGAAGAACATGAACTTTTTCCTATGAAATTCAAAAGAATAATTAGTTATTATTATATAAATAGAGAGACACCGTTCTGATAAAGTAATTGATTCAAAAGACTTACAAGTGCTTTGATAATGGTGTCAATGGTGCAAAAGGTGCTCTCAAATGTGACGGTTGCCGGTTGTTCAATGTCATTTTCCACTTCGCGTTTGTGTTCTGGTGCACACATCACAGCGTTTATCACGGCCGTTGGTATTCTTTGGTCCATAAGATCTTCATTTGGAAATGACATTGAACGTGCGGCAACATGCCATCGTTTTGCATAACTGGTGTCTGCTTCCACGGTAAAATCGCCTAAATTATCACAAAATGATGTCGATGCTGGTTTTTCTTTGTCCGAAATTTTCCAGCGTTTATGTGTTGGATTGCTTGGATTTGTCCACAAATCCAATGTGCTGTGTACTGAGCTAGATGGTTGAGATTCAATACGGTGCCCACTGCAATTGTTAGCATAATCGGAAGTTGTTGGTTTTGATTTGAGTGGCCGAACATGAATTTTGCTTGTCTTTGGTATGGTGCCGGTATACTTTTTGGTCGATAATGACACAGTATTGTCATAATACGTTGAAAATGCATCACCATTTTTTAACGCTGTTGCTTTATTTGCATTGTTCTTAGTCTCTAATGACTTATTGCTTTCTTTTTCAATTGAGTCAGCATTTACATCTACTTTATTGTTATTTTCCATATGGATGTTGATACCATCAGTATCAATGTTATCGCTACGATTGGTTGGGTTAGCCGATTTTGTGGTGTCATTTATCTTGTAGATTCCGTTGTGTCGAACCTCAATCGGTGCCAGCCAATTTTTGTGCATACCTGTACGCTCGAGCAGTATGTTATCACCAGATTCATTGTTGCGTGAATTTGGCATTACATTGAATGCACTCTGTGGTGGTGCAGTTGCAATGTGGCTACTAGCTTCATTTGACTGATTTGGTTCCTGCTCGATTTCAGAGGCTGGATCCGGTTCAAAATCCATCTCCAAATAGTCAGTCTCTTCATCAGCATTCACATCGACATTCAATTGAACGGGCTCAAAATCTGCACCTCGATAAGCATAAATCACATCGTCCGAATTCGTTGACTCATCGTCCGATAAAAAATTATTTGGTAAAACAATGATATTTTCAACGATATCCTCACTCACAAACGATATATTGTCTGTTGAATTGTTATCGGATGCTTCGTCGCTTGCATTCGATTGATTATCATTGAGAGAGTATTCATCGTCGGTTCGCATGTCAATACCATTCTTGTGTCGATCATCGGCATTCGTTTGTATTGAATCGGTGAGCAGTGAAAAATCACTATTTGTTGAATCTTGTCGCATTGTATTGCCGAAGCGGGGATGGTGCGGATGGGTGGTTGGGGGGGGTTGCATCGTAATGGGGGGCTGGGATGGGGGGTGTGTGATGGGTTGGATATATGTATCTACTGAATTCGGGGGGTGGTAACAATCGGAGTATGGGTCATGGAATGGGGGGCTGTATTGGAGTGGGTTGGGGTATTTGGGAAGGTAATGCGTGAAGATGAATGATTTAGCGTGAATGGGATTACTCAAGGATATAATATACTCTTGGTTTATGATCTTGTTTTGGGGGAGGGGGGGATTGATTGAAGGGGGTTGAGGGATGATTTTCTTGGGGATCTTCATGTTTTTTTGGTCGTTACAATGACTGCGAGGGTTTTTTTAATGGGGTATTATATAGTGGAAGTTTTTTTTGGGGTATCGAAAAGTGGGGGAGGGTTGAATATCGATGTGGGATAAGGTTGGGAGTAGGATGGGGGGGTGGCGAGGCGGCGCTTTAGGATTTAAAGGGGGGAATGGGAATCAGGGGATGGGGAATTGTGGGAAGGGGGTTGGAATTTATCAGGGAGTGTTGAGTTTCTTAATGGGATACATGACGGGGTTTCATTTTCATATATCATTGGATCGTTGGTATACTTTAAGTTTATAAGTGTAGAGGGGTGAGGGTAGGGTTTCTTAACTTTAATAGATGGGTGGGTGTGTTACTCATTTTGTTATGAGGGGGTTTATATTGACATACATTAATTCATGAATGGGTCCTGGAGTGTTGTGTTTTTCGGCGGAGGGCAGGTCACGGACGATTCGTGTCAGAGTTATATTTGATGACTATTGTTCTGAGTGACTGGCTTTGGCTTCACTCCTTCTGAGTATGGAAGCACTTCATGTATTAACTCTAGCCTGCCTCCCAAAAATAAAACACAATTTATAATTTCTGTTGATTTTTCTATGTGCTTTACAACACACGGCTCAAACTCTCTTTCTCTCTCCATTGACAGATGTTTGAACACATTCGTTTTTTGGGTATGTTCATCCGTTGGTCAGTCGGATAAAATTTCATTGTATTAAAATTTTAATGCACATTTTTCTTTTGATCAGCTTACTTTGGAATCGAATTGTAGTTTAATTTTAATGAAGATTAATCTCCAGCTATTTATTTCAATTATTTACTTACTTTTAGTAGAATCACAAGACATAATTATTCCAAACGAACTGTGAGACATCTGTTGTTGAAGGGCCAAACTATCTCAATGCAAAGTAAAAACATGCCAAAATCCATTCATTCGTAGTACGTTAATTCACGTAGGTATGTTTAGTGTTCACCACGGATTGATAGTTGGTTTCGAAAAGTGTTCTCTGTCTAAATGGTAAAATGCTTTGCTCTAAATAGTTGTGTGCTATTATTTTAAAATAAAATTGTTCATGATATTGACAATATTAAATGTAATGGATCGTAGTTTGTATACAAGTTTTTCGGCGATCAGTTATCAAAATGAATCAACTAGATTACCAGGTGCGCTTCATTTAATAATAATTGAAATTCCAAAACTATTTTGTTTACTATTCTTTCCAAAGTAGCGAATGGTTGAGTGGTAATTGTGTATGAGCGCTTACAAGTGTGTGTGTGTTTGTTTGTTGGTATATAAACGGAGAATGTAAGAAAGTTTCTGATCGCGGTTGTATTGTGTTACTTATATGCATATATGCACATTTGCATGAAAAAAAAGAACTGTGTAATTGTTACACAAATGAATAGATACATGAAATACTGTCATGATTGATTGACTTTTGGCCCGTTGTTGTGCAGTGATTTTAATTCATTTTCTCCTTTACTTTGTATCTTACATTCAATTACAGTTAATTAAATGCAATCGGACTTAAAATAAATGAAGGATGATTGAACGAATTTTTAATGAAAACAATGTATTTGAAATGTTGTATGTCATTTGATTTCACTCTGCACGTTTTAACAGAAGCAACAAGTATTTCTTACATGAAAGTAATCATTTAACGTTTATGAAAATAAAATTTTTTCATCAGAAACCCAAACAAGTCGATAACAACAGTTGTTAGAATATTGATTTCCAGCCAGAAAGTTTACTGCGAGTAATTCAAAAAAAAGTGAAAATTCAATATCAAACTCGACTGATCATTTCATTCGTTAAGATATCTTATTATCGTGCTGTTTGCATTCTGTTCATTTTGTTTAAAATAAACGGGAATTGAAGACATAAGGAGACACACAAAAAAAATCCATTGAGTAAACTAAGAATGGTTCAGAATCAAGTTATAAGTGAATGTAAACAAAAATAATATTGTTGTATATATGTGAGCAAGCGAGCGGATGATGTTTTGGTTTCATATAACTACGTGATTGTGTTTTCCGTACAACGAACATGCTACAGGCATCGCGTACGTAACTCGTTCAATTGTTTAACGTGTTGTCAACATTTATATACTGGCATTTTATGTATAGATCCACCTATCCATTGCCTGTATTGTGGGCAATAGTTTTTCTCATTCTTCGAATATTCTATAAAAATAAATTCTCAATTGAATAGAACAGTGCGTGAGAGTTTTGTGTAATAAGTTGAGATTGGAGAGATTCTTCAAGAAGTTGTACATTATAAAATTGTCCATAATTGACTTAACCTCCGCCAATTAAATGGAATGCAGCTATGGTACAGATTTCTTTTTTCTTTCCTGTTGTTTCCATTGCTGAAGTGTAAAACTGATTGGTTCACAACGATCATGCGACAGTGTCGCCTATTTATATAAAACCTTGGCCCTTGATTGAAATTTATATACATATTCGAATTAATGAGCGGATATTGCATTCAGCTATTATATTTGCTACTGACTTGCTCAATGAGTTGAGTCGGTCATAAATTTAGATTTTCGAACATCACCCAAATGATTGTTAAATTCTAAGAATATGTTTACCATTTATTGCTTGTCACTTAGAACTATCGATCAACTAGTTGAACCGAATGTATTGAAACATTATATACAGGGTGTTCCATAAAATTTATAATTCCACGTCAACATTTTATCACATATTTAGGTCAAGAGAACTAAAAAAGGGTGCAAAAAAATTTCGAAATTCGATGCTATCTTATTACATCGAGATTAATTTTTTTTAAAGGAAAAATGTATGTTGGAAAGTCCTATTGAACTTGAGCAATTAAAATTATAATAAATGAATAAGCTTAAAATTAAAAATATATTCTTGATGAAAAATTCCAAATTTTATCCACAAAAAAAATTCCAGTTTTAATCATTTATTATTAATGAATTAATGCTTAAATTTCTGGCACGGCCAATGAGAAAAACTAGTTCAGAATAAATACTGCAATAAATCATCCAGATCCGTCAACTGGTTTTAAAAAAAAGATTCGGACCAAAAAGGTTGAATGTTGTCAAGACCACTTTTTGAATTGATAACGGTGTTTAGTTAAACACTGTTCACCGTTGCAATTTGCCGTATTCACAGGCAGTTTCTCATATGTGATTCAAATCGACAAATAAATCAGTGCATGCATTTTTGTTTGTACCAAATACCAATATGATTTCTTGTCAAGGCTAATAAAACCCGTTCAACGATACACTGTATGCATAGTAAAATTTATGTTTTCCACTTCAATTCCGTACAGAAATGTCGCCTGAACAGCAGAAGCAACTGATTGAGATCCGCAAACGAAAACAGGAGCTACTACTGGAAATACAAGTGAGTAGTAATTGTATATTATGAATTTAACCTATTACATGATATATTTTATTTATAAATCTTCTGGTTTTCTCAGTCTATGAAATGTCTGAAACAGCGAACGAGCAATTTTGATGAAAATCAGTGTCAAACTTGCTGAGTTAATAAATCAACGTCACTGTTATGCGATAGTGTATAAATTCTTGAAATTTTTTTCACATGATGATATGATTTGAACACTGTTTTATTCCATTCGCTGAACCTTGTTCTGACACAAGAAAAATTGTTGGTGTAACTAAATTTGGACGAACGAAAAAAAAGACAAGGAATTCACAAAAACGATGATAATATAATTATTTTTTTTTTTGCGAGCGACTAGAACGTAAATTCATTTAACGATGTTCTAGCCACTAAAATTTTTGGCAAAATTCAACACCCGATTAGATCTAAATTGAATTTTAGACGTTGAATTGATTACCTTATCGTCTGGGGCTATTTTTCGCCAATTTGAAGTAACTGAGTTAACCAAATGTTCGGGATGAAAATAGGTATGCATCTTTGAATTTGAGTTCATGCATTCGAGGTGAACACATCATGGCAACGAAACTGGTGGCTTTAAGGGAGATGATAATATTTCATGAGATACACTTTTGGGGAAAAGAGACACAGAGAGGGAAAACAAGAGAAAGAGAGAGAATAGAGTCATTCAATTTTGTGGATCCGTCAGTTGCCTCAACAATTCTATATAAAAGAACAATTCCCATGACTTATTCATGCAGCACAGATATTTCTTATATGATTTTCGTCGTTTTTCAGGAAACGGCTACACAACTTCAACAATATGTTCGTTTGTTTATTACATTTTATCGCCACAGTGATATAAAGTGCGTTCGGTGCCTGCTAGGCAATGTATAGAGTAGATGCTAGAATCACTATAGCGTAGAATTCAACGACTGATGCTTATTTTACAATATTATTTTTATGGCTACACAAAGACGAAATGTCGAGAGTAGGGAAAAAAACGCAGAAAATGTAATGATTTTAACATGCGCCAGAAATTCCGGCGTCCTATCGCTTAGTAAAATGAAACACATAAACTTTCCATTCTCTTGGGCATCAAAGTGTAAACCTCAATGTGTGTAATTTTTTTTGTTTCTTCTTCAAAAACCAATTATGACGGTGGTGAGGAGCCACCAACGGATGTCGTACGAAAATGAGGCACCCATTTCAAGTTATGAAGAAAAATCGCCAGATTACATTATAACATTTATTACAGTTACAGTACTCATCGTTGGTCTAATGTCTGAAGTAGAAATCAGGGTGAGCTCTGTAATATTCATTCGGTGTCACTCTATCGTTTTGTCACACGCATTCACAATTCCACATTCAGACCTGTGGAACCTTTTAAAACATGAAACCAACAAAAAAACAACAACAACAAAACCATAAATTTCAATAACAGTCATTCATAATAATTTGCACCGGTCTCCGTTTCTCCGATTTGTATAAATTGAGGAGTGTCAATAAACTGGTAATAGGCGCTCGATTTGGTATGTGTATGCCTCTGGTGTGGCATTTCATATGCAGTACGCAATGTTTGGTATGTGACATTGAACTAATAAGATGAAACATTTAATAATTTACCGCAGTATGATACAATTTTTATTCGGTTTGCCACCGGAATTTTATCCGAATGCAACCCTATGTTACATCCTTGTACTTCCGAGAGTCTCTCACTCAAATACCAATTTTACATTCTTCGTTTGTATCTGAAGCAGTACCTTTCCCTTTTGTTGTTCTGTAATGTGAACGCAAAGTTCAACCAACTTCAACCAGCTACCCAAAAGCAATAAATCTACACCGTACGGCATTCTTTACACCACTCTTTGTGTGTGTGTTTGTGTGTGTGGCATTTTTCTTATGCACAAATGTTTCTCTGCCTTTATAGCTCATCCCCCTTCATCATTTTAAAAGTAATGCTCCGTCGACTTTTGTCGAAAATGAATCGCTTTTTTGGGAGGTAATCTCTTCATTTTATGCTGAATTATTTTGAAAGTCATACAAAGCATTAGCTATGATAGCGTTAATGCTGTATTAAGCCTCCAGTGGAAGTGGAAGTGTCAGTGCCATTCAATACTAGTAACAAAACACCAGAGAAATAAATTGAAACCGCAGCTTGACGAATATTTTATGAAAATTAATTCGTTTCCATTCGCACTCGCATTCGCATTCGCTGTGAATACGTTGTAATGCGTCCCATTTGCTAACAGCCCATTAATTTGGAAAATTCACACTTCCACGCTCGTTCACTCAGTCGATCCTATTCCACTGAACAGCAGCCTTGCTGCGCAGCAGACTTGATTTTAATAGCAAAATAAAGGTGTTATTCAAATGAATGTGAAACAAAAACTACAAACAAACACAATTAAATGCAATTAGCAAACACGAATAATAAATGGGTACTGCAAACTTTTATCTATGCACGGCAAATATTGACATTCTAACGACGAAATCATTAATGTCGACGGTTTTGTGATAGCTGTGCATTGTTCACCATGAATCACACAAGTCTAACGCTACTGAGATTGCCTGTTGAACGAAAGAAAGATATTTAATTCTCACGTAAGTTATTATGAAAAGCCCAAAAGCCGATTCGAGTTTTGATTTGATGACAAAATCGAAATAAAGCACCAAGGAAGAGACTTCCACGTGGATAAATCAATCCATTTTAATTTGTTCGTCTGGCTCCCATAGCGAAATCTATAATTCACAGACAAATGTTGGTTTGTCTGAAAGCTGCTTGTCGATTTACGGTTCATTAATCGCAACTGTTCCTTTTTCTATGTGTAAATTGCATTCGAGAGCGAACCATTTTGCAAGCGAAATGATCTTGAACAGGTAGTATCCGTTGCAACGAAACTGAAGATGTAATGCAATTTATATATTTTGATTCTCCAACTCGCAAGCGCTGAGTGCGAATTGCATGAGAATTGAATTTGATCGCACTCGTGTGCCTGTTCTTTTCATCGATTCAAACAACGAGAGCCGGCAAAAACAGCGATAAAACAAAATTTAAAGAAAAAGAAACCACTTGAATAGCGTCTCTCTTTCTCTCCATTTTACTGCATTTTATTCGATTTTCAATTCGCTTGAAGTGGCAAGAAGACATTAAGAATTCACATAATTCAAGTCGACATATAACAGTATCTTTTTTGCATGCTATCAAAATGATATGATGACGAATATAGTAGATAGTCCGTACTAGACCGTGAACGTAGATGATTCCGTAGTTCATTATTACATATAAACCGCAAAAGAATTTTTTCGTGTTTACATTGCATTTTACTGCTTCATCCCATCGGTTGATTTGTACATATTTATTTTTAATTTTTCCTTTTTGCTGTCGACTCTTGTTTTTTTCTTTTTTTGTTGGTGTATTGTATTGCGTGTGTGAAAATGTTATTATGCTGTGCAAAACCGAGCTGGGTTGGGTTTGGCATGAAATATATATGTGAGAACCGAGCTCACATACCATATCCGAATACACACTTGATGTACCCATAATTCGTATTCGTATTCGCATTCATACATGAGAATCAGTTCGATGTATAGGAACATAAATTGACAATTGCAAAAGTTGTACTACCAAAACGTTTGTAATATTATTGCAAACCCATACGGCAACCATGCCAATATCGGCTCCGTACAACAACATCGTGGACGCACTCATAGAGCGCTTTCCATAGATCGGTTGATTCACGCGCCAGATGCAAAAGCTTTTTTTCGTTCTTTCACAATATATGCACATGTATATTTGCGGCACTTTTGAGCTAGAGTCGTTGAACAGCTCGAATGTTTGCGACGCAGTAGACGCAACTCCACACAAAATCTATTGCGCCCAAAACAACCGCACCGCCGCATATACTTCGTGTTTATTTTTGCTGCTGTGTCCGCATTCCGTAAATTTTCTCAATGGCTCTGCAGTCGTTTGTGAGCTTGTGGCGAATACAGTCGCCACAGCCGTTGTATTTCTCAACGGTAGAATTTCTCAACTTAGAATTGGTTGTCATGCACTTCATCAAGTTCGGTTTAATTGAAGTTCGATTTGAAATCCAGTATAATTTGTGCGCTCTCATTAATCGCCCAGAGTGTGCGAAGTAGAATCGAATAGCAATATCAAATAAAATTGAATCGAAACAAATAGCATGAATAGGTTCGTGATTACATTGTGAATTGTACAAATGATATACAAGAAATGTCATCAGCTGTCGTTGATGTGCGAAAAGCAGACAAACAAACTTACTAAAACGGATTATGACTAACAGTGAATATGGAATATTTCTTATCATGAGCCTACCAGTAAACAGTGTCCCAGTGGAAGAAATAAATCCGATTCTAATTCACAATTACAACGCTTACATGCTAGTGATAGCCGCAGATAACCAAAACCCACGGATGACAAATACGGAAATTTAAGAATAAATGCGTCATTTTTCGCCAGCAAATCAGTTTTATTTGTTTAGCGTTTATGGTGTTTGTCAACGACTCATTCCAAGGCAACTTTTGTTATGAGTTTCTATATTCTAAAGTGCACTGAATTCGTAGTATAAATACTGACAACAGCCAAACAAAAAAACTCTATGTGGCGCTATAACATTGTGAAAAGCAGAGTGTCTAATTGCACCAAGCACATGATTTTCGAACTCAACAACTAACAGTTTAAAAAAAAAAAAATAACACTTGAAATTTATAAAGATAGTGTTATGTGTGAAATATTCTCACTTGTGATGAGTGTTTTGTTTTTCATAGAAAGTTTAATTTTTTTTTTTATGATCAGAGATGTGATTCGACAATCGCGTCTAGTGACACACGAATTTAGTTTATTGCGTTTTTAACAAATCCAAAACATTTTTCAATGGAATTGAAAACCAGAATTTTTTGCATAAATTTTGAATAAATATTTGTTGACCTACAGATTCGGGTTTTGTGAAAGAAAAAAAAACACACACACACACAAAACAGAAAAAAAGTGAAGAATTAAAAAACAAAACAAAAACAGATTTAAGTTTGCAAATGAATAAGAACTCGATTCGATAAATAGCACACGATTATTGGTGATACAAGCGATAATTTTGTACGGCAAAAAGGTATTTTACATTTTCTCTTTGAATTTAGTTTCCAGGCCAATGAATATTGTTTTCTTCAAGTTGCGTCAATATCACAATCTTGTGGCTAATGAGCACGTAGGTTGATAAGCTTGAACATTAGAATTGACAAATCAAATGACGATTATAAATTATTATTTTTGAAAAATGATGTCTGAAGTCGGATGAAATTATTTTCTCTTGAACGTTAATCATTCGTAAGCATCTTTGTGGCAGTAAAACTTGTCACTCAGATTCCTTTCCACTGAATGTTACTCAATTCAAGACGATGGAATGAGATTTTTATTTGAAAAAAAAAAAATGATTTTAATAATATTTAGTCTACACACGCTTTGTTTTGATTTGATTTGGCGCAAACGTTGTGGTACGTTGATATCGAGTTTTGCTTTTGTTTTGTGTTTTACGAAAATGTGCTGCATACAAAACAAAATCATTTATAAGCGAGGCGCGATCATTGAGCCATGCAACAATGCCAACTGTCATTTACTCCAGTCGAAGTCTCAATCATACGCCATTTGTTGTTATAAGCTATGGTACGTGTAGTGCGTTTCGACAAGCGCACACTAAATGATCATACGATGATGCATAATAGCATATACACCGATGAGCTGCAGCAATTGCTGTTCCGACAATTTATAAACGTTGAATAGTCACGTTTCCCCCTCTCCTCAATCAATTTATTAATTTCAATTAATCTTTCTCGGAATTTAACAAAGATATTTTTACTTTTATTCTTTAAGTCACCATAAATATACATTCGTCGTCAACACAAATAAAATACATATTTATGAGCATATGTGTATGTCTGCTGGCGGGCTGTATTGCAAACGTGAAGAAAACAAAATGTACAGAAACAACATCAACGTGTATTAGTCATTCGGCAGAATTATTACAATGATTCGCATTCATGTGTGGCTCATGATCATTTCTTACCTGGTTTTGCGTTTTCTTTGTTTCTTGTACATTTTTATTAAAGACATTTACAAATTGTTTGGCATTTTTCGATTTAATCTGAACCAAAATTAATAGAATCCAAATTACACATTTCATTGAAGCGGTCGATTGCATTAGGAACTTCACATGAACATGGCTTGAATTTGTTTCGCAAAAGTTCATTTTTCATTAGGCCTTTCTCAATATTTTCCTCTAAGCTTCGTTAAAAAAATTATGACATTTTTTAGTTTAGAGAAAAACCAAAATAGTTTTCAGTTGCCACACGCTCATTTGTTGTCGTTTAAAGTGTCTCTGTATTTCAATACCTTTCAGCTGTAGCGTATATGTTTCGATCGAATAAAAGGAGCCCACAGCCAGTTGAAAATTCTGTCCCGAATTTCAAGCCGGATATATTTGTTGGGGGAGCTGAGCATAGCATGGAGTTAATCAAAGATTATAGTCGATTAACGGATATGCTGTTTATATTACAGCTATTTTGTATGTCTGCCAAAAACCAGAGAACGAAATATTTTCGGTAAAAAAATGTGTTCATAATCACGATCCAGCCATTCGTATACACATAAGAATATTGTATTTCAATTTGCATGAATTTGTGCTTTAATATATTGTGAAATCGGATTTCACGCGAAGAATGAAAGAGAAAGAGAGAGAGCGAAAAAAAGCAAAACAATTTACCAAAATATACTAAAGAAGTTCAATACCCGATTCGAAAATCGAAATGATAAAAACGTTTCCCGCCACTGGTGAACCAACACGATTGCTGGCAATGAATATTGTTGGAGCAAGAGTCCGATGACATGGGAATATTTCAGTTAAATTATGTTTGCTTGAGATTGTTTAATCACATTCCCAACTTTTATTTACATGGTTTGTTTTTTTTCTTTGTTGACAACTGTTTGCCATGCGGTTTTACTTTGATCTATATACCGCTCGACAATAAAAAAAACTGTTTTTTTATGCTTCCCAACCCATGGCCTAGCGAGCTAATGTCTCACCGAACTAATTTACTATAAAACCAAAACTGTTAGCGAAGCATATTTGTCTTCCCATGTCACTCTATCAATCGCGAGTATCCACTTTGTTATGCTCCAATGCATCTGCTCTTTAAACTGTGCTATTAATAAATTTGCCAATTGTTCCGCGCCATTTACCTGCAACAAAACACAAGGAGCACTATGACACACAGAAAGCACGACATGAAACACAACACAGAGATAACTATTTTGTATTTACGGTGGAATATACACACCACTCTGTCACGATTAGATTTCGTGATATTTCAATCAATGAAAATGTGTCGAAGAAAATGACTGTATAATCGCAAACTCATTTGCCGCAAATTTCAAGAACGCCAACAGATGCGCATATTTTGTTTATGCAAATAACACAACAAAAAAACATCAAACAGGGTTAGATAACTTCAGGCGGTCACATTATCAGCACTGATGACAGATCATTAAAAATAAACGATTCGCCGTAATCAACAACTACATCAACGGTTTTCATTACGATGTAATCATATTAGTCATCGCTCGAAAATCAGCAATAAGAACACCACTCCCCGCAATGCTTAACATAAAATTTATGTAATCAAGAAAATAAGTTTATTGTTTGGAATTTGTTTGTCGATTCGACAACACGATACTGTATACTTGATGAGTAGAATCCAAACTGAAAAAAATAACGGCAGATCGTGCAAAAAGAAGCAAATAAGTAAGAGCAATTTCGATATTGATAACAATGTCAGTGTCGAGTGCAAATGAAACAGTCTTAACTTTTGTGCTGAATTTAGCGAATCATTCAACAGAGTTTGTACGCTTTGAAATGAGCACGTTCAATTTGCGTGCATTTAATATTTTTTGCTTTGTACTGCTAATTTTTGCAAATTGTTCACTGCATCTCCCGCATGTGTAATACAGTTGGGCTGTTTAATGTGTCGTTGTCGATGTGTGCTGTTCACAAGGCACTTAAATGCAACGGAACACAAACATCACATTGACAATGTAAAATCGCATATAAAACACTATCTTTATCACATAAATTGCAAAGCATCCGTGTTAAATAGGAAAAATAATAAATTCTCGTAACAATAATATTCAATGTGCTATGATATCCAACTGGCAATCGCTTGAAAGCAACAATTGATGGGAAATGAGCCAGCGCTCATGAAAAACACATCACAAAAGACACAATTTTATCATTTTATCTTGAATCATGCATATTTTTGAAATGTCAATATTCTCATGTTTGTATTTTTTTTAAGCAAAAGTGTAACGCATTTTGTATACAAATCGAAAATTACTCTAACAACATTTTCCTAAAGACATATCATTCAAGTCATTTCTGATATGTATTTCTGGTTAATGGAAAAAAAAACCCGATAGCAATTCTGAAATATTGGCTCAAGTGTACAAGGTGGGATCGATAGATAATAGCATATGAAATACATCGACGAGCATATTCGCACTCGCTTCACGTTTTGATACAAAATAATTTACGTCGTTCTTATTTCTTCGCATAAATTGTTCGTACATTGAATGATTTCAAATCGGTTTGGCTTATTTATTGGGATAAATATATGGGACTGGTTTACGGACAATTCTCCATAAAACGCATGCAAATGGTAGAGAAAGAAAGAAACGCACAGAAATAAAAATTAAGGCCATAAAAAAGAAAATGTTCAGCTTTAAGAAAAAAAAAACATTCTATCAAATGATGCGATTCGCATCGGAATTCAAGTTGAATGCTCATGCTCATAGCATCGGAAATGTGAATGACGATGTAACAAAATAACGCATTGTAAGAATGACACATCGCCAAAAGCTGTATCATGCAATGTTTCTGGTGAACGCTATGTGAACAAGGCAATTCAATGGATGGTAACGAAAATTCCATTGAATTTTCACGTTTCCATAGTTTCAACGCCATTCAATGATCAGCACATTGCCAGGGGGCAATCACTTACTGCAAAACCAAAACTAAAGGACGAGATTTTGTTGGAAACACATCTGAACCACGAAAAACCACGTTCCTTGGTGATTTACCTCTTTACCTTAAACACAAGACATTCTTACAAAAATAAATCGAAAAAAAATTCAATGATTCAAATCGATTTCTTCATGAGAGAATATTACGGTCGAGAGAATTACAGAGTTCCTTTGCGGTGTTTTATAGAGCGAATACGAAGCAGAAAACAAGGAAAGAAAAGACATTTCCATTACGGATATTGCCAGTTATTTAATGATAACTTTAGTGCCACAATACCAATTCCGCTGCAGTTCGCCCCTTGACTCACAAATATTTAACAGATGACGTGCACAAATTTATAGCTACAATTAAATTTCATTGACTTTCTATATTGGATAGATTCCTCCCGCATACGGCCACTAGCTTATTTATATACAATTCGAGTGTTAAAAGCGGCACCGAAACAATTTATATTACATTTATACAGACCCAAAATCGATATTTGTTCGGCATAATCGATGTCAGTTTTCGGTATATTTTTATTCGGTTGCAATGAGCTGGAAATAGATGAGGAAATTTCACCAAAAAAATGTGATTATTCTTCCTTATCTTGAGCTGTTTAAATTAATAAATTAGTATCAATATAAGTCAAGTCAATTAATGGGTTCAATTAGTTGGGATTCTATGCTGAACAGACAACTAAGTACCGTTTTAATAGTTCGGCAGATGGCGCACAAAGAAGCATAACATGTTTCACACTTTGGATGTGTTGCTTGGTTTTTCGAACAATGAACCATGTCTGGATGTCGAAAAAGAGGAATATTGAGTAATTTCGTTAGCAAATCGATACAATTGAATGAATTGTGTTGCGTATTCGACGTTGAAATTGAGATACAAAATGCTTTTTCATATTTCTGTTGATTCGATTACTATTGGATTTTGTGGTGTTGAGGGTTACATGACTTTCATCGAATGAATGCAGAAGAATTTTGTTGTTCCTTTTTTGGGACGCTTTCAAAAAACTGGGATGAAATAAAGTGGAGAGCATGATTTCGATTTTAACCTTGCTTACATTTGGATGCAACAAAAAACGACAGTTTATCGAAAGGAAAATAAACTGATTCCTTTTTTTGGCTCCTATTAAATTGAATCTGGGTAGTTGCTGCAACAAATGTGATTATAAAGAGTGTCAACCATACCGAAGATAGAATCTTTGTTGGCTCGGCTCATTCGTGGGATTAATCAGATTTAAGGAGTTGATCGTTTCCATCTCAACACGAATTTTCGTATATTTTATTTAATATTGAAAGTAATTTGAGTCCATTAACTCTCTGTCTATGGATAAATAAAATCAATTTAATGGCCTATTTTCGAGCAAATGCTCTTTCCCACAATGCAAAAAAAAACCCTCAATCAAACTCATCGATGTCGTATGCATAGGTATATATTTATAGCCTTGACACAGCATATAAAAGAGCATTGTTTGAGTAAATTGTGCACTCAAGAGAACCTTTTCTTTGCAAAGCATGCAATTTGCTGTGAAATGTCTGAATAAAAGTCCGCAAAAAGAAATCCATTGTTTGAGATGCGATGTTCATCATTTGCATTGACTTCTCATGCTGCGCAATTGTCTGCTCGAATCTGCGTCTTTTCTCTGATGTCCCTAAACACCCTAAATTGTTTCAGATTGGATATTGCGATTTAGCCGAAACGCTTATGCTAACGCATAGACCACAATTTTGCGTCGTGTTTATAGAATGTCATTTTGTTTTGGAATTTGATTGCATGTGTAATTTTTCCCTTGCTAGATAATACCACCGATGGCTAGATAATAATGGTGCTACTGCCCTTGCGATAACTGCTGCTCTGTCTACATTCATACACTGCACACATCGTTCCTGGGTTCAATAAAATGATAAAAATGTTTGTCAAAACTAGTGCCCGATGTTTGTGAACGCTTTGAACTGAAATATTAACACTATAGCTGTGTAAATGTATCGTTTAGTTCTTCAAATTCTGTTAAAATGGTGCAAGCGCTGGTAGCTATAAAACACACATTTAGGAACAACATTTATCGCTGGAGTGAACTTAATAAATGGGGTATCAAACGAACTAAATACAGTGTCCAAAATGTTGAATGAGGTTTTTGGGTGTAAGGAAGTACGTCGTTTGCACTGCGACTGTAAAATTGAAACTTAAATTAGAGTGTTGTAGGTTAAATGGGCCGATGTGAAAATGTTCTCATCGGCCATTTCTGGTGGAATGCCTTCGTTTGGTTGAATGGTCACGACAATGAATTGAACGTATCCTTCTATCAATGACGGTAAATTTACGGCCATGCCGAAAAAATTCATGAAATTATTAACGATCCTGCCAGAATTTGTTCCATTCCCATTTGGCAATCGTTGCATGCACGGCTTGCCATTGGTCTAATCAATAAGAGATACGAAATTGGTGATAAAAATAAAAGAGTCCAAGCATGTGTTGGATGGAAAATAGAAGCGCGCAAAACCAACGATTGCCATGTGTTATTTATAATGGAGTAAATCCTTTGCAATTTTAAGGGATGAAAAAGTCATTTTTGAGCATCGATATTCCTCCATGTAATTCCAACACACACACACACTCACACACAAACGCACACAAACACGAATCCCATTGATGATTTAGGCCTTGAGTTGGCTATTCTGTGTATAACAAACGCACATTGAACATATGTTCGCACAAACACACACACGAAAACGGTACACGGAAAAAAATAGATCTTTACGCTAGCATAAACTAAAATGTGTGTGAGTCAAAGCATTTCCTTTTTCTCATTTTGATAAGCAAAATATTGTGTGCTCGTAGATCGTAAAAACCCGCACGTACTTTTTATATATACACAAAAAAAGGCAAGCAAAATGAGTGCCCACGAGCCCATGTAATCAGACATTCTGAAAGCGAAACGCTTGAAATGATAAAAAAGAATGTATTTACAAATATGTATGCGGTGTATGTTTTCAGTTGCAAACTTCTATCTAAGTATAACGATGAAGCACTGCTCTCCACACACACACACACACACACACACACACACACAAAACCGAAACACGAGCACCACTGAAATGAACAAAATAAAACGTAGTTATCATTAATTGTGTTGTTAGTCTGCTCGTGCTGTATCGTTGATTCATTTAGCAAATAAATAGCAAGGCTGTCAGACAATGCGGAATCAAAAACAGTTGAAACGGGGAATCACTAAATAACCGAATCAAAAATTTTTGTTTTAACTATTTTGGCAGTTTTTCCGTGTACGGAAATGACAAATGCGCTCATGTTATGCATATAATGTTTTATCGATAGAAAATCGGTCGTTCAGCTCTTAAACAGTGAACAAAACAAAAATTTATATGATTTTCATTTCGATTCTTTTTTTCACGCGATGAACGCGTGTCTCGATTATTTCTTTATAGATACGTTTGTTGACACTTTCCACAATTTTGGCCAAGTTTGTTCTAACTTTGCTATCATTTTGTTGTCAGTCTATTCGATTATTTATTGAATATTTATGCGTTGGTTTTTCTAATGTTATTGAACTGTGTTTCGTTGCACGAACCACACACCAACACCATGTTTATGTCAACGATGTGATGTGAATGAAATTATGTTGTTGGTTAAAAAAAAAAGTACGTCGTGCACAGTTCAATGTCACATGACTGAACGAAAGTGAAGTGAGGAAATGACTAGAATTGCGCAAAAGATGTATTTTGCCTACAACGTTGCAACTTTGTATAGAGCTTATCGTATTAATCCCTGTGTAGAATAATGCGAATTCATCTGTGTCACGTTTGAAGTGAAGCCGCTTCTAAAATACCAAACATCTTTTATGATATACTTGATCCAAAGTCATTGTCCAAATTGTCTGCAGCTCAAGTAATAATTGTTTGCGAAACGATGCTCCATCGAGCATTGGCTCCCGCATATTTTGAGTTCACTTGCTGCAATTCGCTCAGGTATTGTTCCGGGCCTTTAACTATTTTCATGACGTGAATTTATACAAATTGTCTTTTGGATTCTCATCAAAAGTGGCCACATAAAATTAATGCGAAAAGTATACATAAAAAGTAATTTGCTAAAGTTAAATGACTTTCATATATATATCCAAGTCACTCTCGTAATCCAAAACACACTCAGAACAACGTCAGAAGTTACTACTACGATAATATTACGTTGGTAAATACTTTAACGGATTTAATGGATTGTGGGGAAATACGTGCAAGTGATACATATTGAATGCAAATTACTGTCAACACTAATTTTTATGAACATAAATCTTCGCATTGATTTTTCCCTTCATACTTTGTTTTTCATGTCACTCTTCCAGCCATCACATATGGTTAAAGTATCTTTGCCCCATACAACTATGGTGTTTTACCATACAACATTTCACTAGCAAATCGTGTTGATTTTTGTCATTCTGTCTTTCCAAAATGAGCAAGCAAAACTTTTTGAAATGTATCGCTGGGGAAAGAACAAGAAAAAAAACGACAAAACTTTATGCAGTCTTGGAATTTCAAAACATAAAACACTTTGAAAAATGTTTTGACGCCCAATTTTCCTAAAAATGGTGAAAAATACCAGTCTAACTTTGTATGCCTCGGGCATATTTCTCCATAAATGCTTTTGGTAAAGTGTAGTGGTTTTCTTCAACCTTTTTCCATTCCAGAAGCTTTTGCTTGTTAATTTTGTTAGGAGCACCGTGTCTTTTTTTTTCGCCTAACACATGTCGGCTTCTTTTGCAATTTCGTTTGCTGCGTAGATTGTGATGGAAAAAAACGAGACAATGGAAAATCTTGACTTGAACTTTGTGGCGTCAAGGAACCCAACAATTTACAGAATTTTCTAAAGAAATTAAAGGAAATAGAATCACATTAAAAAGATACTTCGAGCGGAAAAACCGATTGCAATGTATTATACCGCTCCTTTTGTTATTTCATTCGAATAGATTTTTTTTTTTTAAATAAAGAAATAAGAGATGCAAATGAATGACCCTTTTGAAGTGTGATGTACAAACATGAATGCCGGTTGCCATAGCCACAACAATAATAATCTAAATGAAAATTTATCACAAAGATCAGACACTGACGGTGATAACACAGCTGTATGCCATATTGTTTCTTTGAAAATAAAACTCTATCACACATTTTTCATCGGCCACTCCTTGATTTAAGTCAGTCCTATATTTGGTACAAAAAAACAAACTTAATGAAATTATTTTTCATATAAATGGATGGAAATTTTGTAGAAAAGAGACGATGAAAAAAACGAAACAAATTGATATTCTTTGGAGATTTCATGTCAAAGCATCAACAAAACCAATGCGTTTGCTATTTAAAATAATTTTTCTTTGGAACTACCTTGAGGACGAAAATGTATGGTGTGGAATAGGGTTTGAAATGGGTCTATGTCGATTTTATGATGTGAAAATTTACAATGTCAATGCAGGCATTTTCCAAACTTTTTTTTTAGTTTTTTTTTTGTTAATTTAAAATACATTCAGAGTCTGAGTTCACAGCGACAATACTACGGCATACACTTTTCCAATTTCAAATATACATTGCATGATACTAAGCTATATTGTGGTTGGTATGGTTTGGCTGCTTCGTAATTACTCGCACGTAAAATGTTATATTGCACATAAAGAAAATTTTGCCACCCTTTTAGGGTTCACTTAATCAAACTTATTTTTAAAAATATATATATATATATATATAAAAAAAAAGTTATGAACACATGTTGAAATCGAAAAGTTGAAACGAATGGGTGGATGGTAGCAACCTGTTTGACGTTATAATGCTATGCACACGATATCTAGTAATTTATTATACATTCAGTGACAAAACATGCAAAAATAAAATTACAAAATGCCCAATAGCAACATGATTAATTCGGTCTGATACCATCACCATCAAATGGAGCATATTGTTCTGGCATAAAAAAAAATCAATTCCGTAATTCTTTGTTTGATTAATTTGATCGAAAACATTTCAAACACATAGGGCCTCCTATTGTTATTCAACTTGAAGGATGTTCGGGTGTTTCAATCAAATGTTGATGATATATCGTTGCTATACCGATAATTATAGTACTATTATAAACTTGAACATGCACCATTTTCGTAGTTTAGTTTCTTTCAAACTGATATAATAGAGTTGTAGAGTATATCACATAATGTGCCAAACGCACTACTGGAGTGTTTTACATCAGCCACCATGTAAAAAGTTTTTACAAAAAAAACTGACTCACTAAACACACAAAAAAAACTATTTTGCATTCTGTGCGAATGTTTGGATTGCATTGGTTGGCAAAGCAACTACTTCAAAGGGGAATACACTGGCAAATTCTATTGTATAAAAAGAATTTTAGAGCACTGAACACCGGATACTCACTTCATTGTACTATATTCATTGTGTTTGCCACACTTTGATATGCGATATGTGCAAACTATTCCCATTTAATGCATTTACTCCGTTCATCATGTGATTTAAAATGTTTTCTCAAAAAACAAATTGATTTCCCATTTGCTTTCCGGCGATTATGTTACATTGTTGTATTTGTATTTCAAATTGCAAGAAATTTTATCCATAATGTATGGAATACCACTGTGGGTAACGGGCACGTTGAACCACATTTACGCATTTACGGGCTGAATTGTGTAAAACTATCATTCCAACACTGTTGAGACTGATTCGATACCAATTATTCAAATATTGCTGATTCAATATCAAATATTCAGTATCAGTTATTTAGAACATTAAATTAAACATTAAATATTACGCAAAGCCATGTATTAAACTGTTCGTCATTTGAATTTGGATTGTGAGAGAGTTTCATGAACAGTTCGTTGCAATTGTGAGTTAGAATGTGAATATCAACATAAATTTCCAGTGAATAAAAGTTTACTCTTCCGAATAATGCACTCTCTAATACTACAAATAACTATGATTCGTAGAGCTATAATAATAGAAGCTCTGAATAGTGGAGTCTAATGGGATCCACTTTTTGTTCCATTATCATGAAGTCTTTAAAAGACTAACGCTATTCGAAATCTCCGATTCGGTACACACTATTACAGCAAAATGCTCTTTAACAAGGTATTGCGCTCGCGCAACTACAATCATGAGTAACAACTTACACAATCCTCTCTAATGCTAAATGACATTTAGGCCAAGTTACCATTCTCAGTTTATTGGTTTAAATTAATCAAAGCGCACCGAGCGCACAATCAGTAAAGTGCTGATCAAGCATTAGTGAAATGTCGACTTTTTTTTCTATCCGTTTGAATTCGGCTCAATCAAATTGCGTCCACCACACAACATTAGCATAATCACAACAGTAAACTTTTGCCAGTCTAGTCGCAATATAGCGTAAATATTTTATCTAAAATAATATTCTAAATTCAATCGATACAGAGAGCCAATAAATGACCTTGTTGTCCAATCATTTACACACTTGATGTTAAGTTTTTGTGCGCAGTTTATTCAACCGTATGATGAAAATGTCATGCCAAACATGGTCTTCTAACTAGAATGTGTCTATATTTATATGCATTTATGAGAGTTCAAACTCACACATTATTGATTTAGCCTTATACTTGGCCGTTGTCTATAAACAAACCAAACATTGAACATAGATGGTTTGTCTATTGCCTTCCTCCGCCCTCTCGTTCTCTCTTGATTTTCTCTCATTTCATCATCATATCGACACTGAAAATAGAATTCAATTTGTGCATAAAGTGGAATAGATTCCATGCATTTCGTTCAACTGCAGATTCCATCGCATCCAGTTAATCCATCGTTTTGGTAATGAATCCATTGTACGATGAGAGTGGTTCTGTGGTGATTCTATAGTGATTCATCTTATTCACATTTAAATCACGATTTTCAAACATAATTCCGGTTTAATGCATTTAATGCAAAGATAATTCTTGATAGCTCAATGGAATCCAGGCGGAGATTTGTCAATACACCACTATGCGCTCTTCAGTGAGGGCTCTTTGTGTATTTGCTGCCATTGATTCGAATTATTACGAAAATAATATCAAAAGTAACATATCAACTAATTCATCCAAGTACAAAACACATTCTATAATTCATTCGTGCGACGCATGTGCTGGTAACTTGTGAGAAATCGTGTAGGCCACGATAATTTTTCTGTTATAATTTCAACTGTACACTACTTAACTAACTGTACAATTCCACAAATTATGGTAAACACCATAAATCGCAGTTTCTGTTGTTGATAATTTCATTTTCCTCATTTTTGTTCTATCCGTACCGCATGTTTTGCTCATTTGTGTAGGCTGTTTTTTTTTTCTTTCGCAGTGAATGCATACCATTGTGTGCGATAAACAACATCAAAAAATCGACCACAATAAATACGATAAATGACCAAAATAGACTTTGATTTAAGTAAATGTTTCCGGTCCATTGTGATAAATGGTGCGCATTCTGTTGAATTTTTCTGAGTGTTCACCATAAAAAAATTATGCCGTATGTTTTATTATAATCAATATTATAATGAAATGGAAAACTTTTTAGCATAAAATAAAAAGAAGAGAGCGATAAATAAATGTATGTATACAAAAATGGGAATTACACAAGCTGTGAAGGAATAGAGAGAAACAAAAGAAAACGGCATTCAGAGTAATGTCGAAAAAAAAAAAATAATAATTTAAAACAACAAATAGAGAAAAAATGATGATGACGACGACAGTTCATTTTGCACATTTTAAATCTGTTTATTATTTAAATTTTCTGAGTGCCATTTCAAAGTTCAGTCAGCATGAATTAGTTAGACTTGAAAAGTCTTTTGCTTTAGAAAGCACTAAAACAAACGGAATTCTCTTGTTTTACTCTAAAAAAATGAAGTATAAATTATATTAATAAAAACATCACTCTGGATTGGATGAAAAAGAAAATATTAAATTACGTTTAAAAACGTTCATCTTGAGTTTTTTTTTCAAACTAATAAAAAAAATCGATCAGAGAATTCACGGGTTTTGACGGAACTCACTTTTCGTTCGTACTTCTTGTCACTGTCACACGACAACAGAATGGGTGTTTTTTTTTTTCAATTTTCGTAAAAAAACACATATTTCGTTTCAGAGATCCATTTTGCATTGTTCATATTGTAGCATTCGTCACAAAGAAGTGTGAAAAAAGAAATTTCGATAGAGCCAAAATCTTCATTCACATCGAGCGGCGAAGACTCATGTTGAGAGACGAAAAATGGAAGAACAAAGTTGGCCCATTATAGCTTATCTGTTTATAATGCAGATGTTGTTACTACTTCTTCACCATGTTTTTACGACTGAATTCTATCGTTTTTGTTGTTGCTCTTGTGTTTTCATTTTCACTTATGTCTTGAGAAACCAGAGAAAAGAATTGCTATTGTCATTCTGGTTGTTGTACGCTTAATTTGGATGCTTTCTGGTGAAAGTTGATAAGAAAGCAGGCCTTTTGCCTGAGCAAATAAGAAAACCAAACGTTCAATTCAAAACGGCTGGTAAAGTCACATTTCGGATGCGACATTTTGGCACATACAGCAGACATGCAAAAATTCAGAACATGTGTTTCACCCGCGCCGATTTTTTTTCCGCATGGTATTCTTGAATGGATCAATTGAATAGCACACCACTTGAATCGCCTGGTATTTATGTGTAAATTATAATGTTTAACATTTGTGTCACGTTTATGACGCGCTTGTGTGCTGGGCCTCTACATAACATTCCTTAAAGTATTTTTGGTGGTCGCTCCATTTGCATGGGCTTAAACAATTTTACGATCAGCTATATTATATATCATCATCACAGCCAAGTCGATGTCAACGTACATCCTGTGCAGAAAAAAAACAGCAAAATAAAAAAAAGAACATGCATATCTTATTGTCTCTTGGGCATTGGTGTGTGCATTTTTCATAAACAATATCAAAATTATTATTGGAATCACAGCACCAACACACACACACCATGGGATGGACACTTTTGAATAATACACAGCACAGAACACATATTGTGACGCTTATATAAACATTGTGACCCAAGCCGTTATAAAGAATGCGTCTATATGCGTCGTATTCTATCGTTTTATGAAAGAAATACAGATTCACAAGAATGAACAAGTGTCGAGAGTTTAAAATTAGATATTCTTCATCTTTTCTACGTTTTTGTGGTCGATAGGCAAAAACAAGATAGAAGCATCTCACTCTCGACATTTTATTGCGTCATAATATAGAACATGTATGCACCACCCGATAGATACCCGCTTAACGCATGCAAACGTGCAAACGTATTTATCAGCTATTGAGCACATTTCGTTTTTTTTTCTCCACAAGCTCGCTGAATAAAGCATAAAACTACAGTAAGGTTTATACTATTTTTACATCATTCAATTCCACGTCTAATATGATAAATTCGCGTGTTTTTTTTTCAGTTACTCTTTCCATGCTAAAATGATTGTTTACGTGAACACACAATATGCCAAATCGTGTTTTGCCATGATGCGGAATATGTTCAGCATCTGTATGTGATAGAGAGTGTGTTTTATCATCACGTTGAGCACTTTCATTGCTTCACTAACGGCAAAAGCACCCAATCAACGGGATAGATTCTCACATGTGCATGCATTTAATACGCACTTTATAGAGCTCTTCAACTGCTCATTTTATTTCACATGAACGTTTCATTTTAATGAAATGAAACCCTTTGCCGCATTTTTTTTTCTTTCGCACATGGGCCTTTCATATTCTCCAGCAAACTCTTTATTTTTTTTTTTTTTTTTATAAAACCGAGGTAATAGCAAAAGTGTAATTTACATACAAAGCACCTTCTGTAGAGCAAATTCCAGTAAATAGAACCCAAAGAGAAACTGTGGTGACCACAATCCAAGTATTGAGTGCAGATCAGTTTTCCTTACATACTGACGCCATCTATCTGAATAGGAAAACAAACACAGCTACTGAATCTACAATTTGTGGATATCAAGTGATTATTTCACTTCCAACAAATAGCTTCAGCACTAAAATGTTGACTGTGATTTTGATAACCTTATTCTTACTAGCTGATTAATGAAAAAAAGGTCAAAATCACTAAAAAGTTCCATCAACACTTTAAAAAACAATTTTAGAAACTTGACTGTAGAAGTCGCCATCTTTTTTCTTCACAATTTTAATATAAACTAAATCATTCAATTTTTGCATAGCATTTTTAATTCCATTGAAAAGTTGAATATTTCCAAAGGGTGAAAGATTATCTGAATTTTTTATTGAAAAAAGATATTTTAAAAATTGGACTTTGGTTTTTTTTTCATTTTTTTAAAGAAAAAAATCAATAATATAAAAGTAACTAGGCCTCCGAATCAAATGTGACAAGAGTGTACTCCTTGTTTATGGCCTCTTTGTCCAACTCCTGATTTGAATATTATGATTTGATATTATGCACACTTTTTTCTCGTCGCAGAAGTATGTGACATGGAATAAAATTAGCGGAAGAAACGTAAAAAAAATAAAGTACAGAAGCAAACGTTCGAAATTCAGAATATAGATTCCTTATCGACATGGAATACACATTTTCAAGTACCAATTCCAAAACGAAATGAACTCAATTCGATCAGGAAATTAAATGAAGCAAACCCACGGTAACGCTCTTTACACCTCATATTTGTTGAAACCAAGAGAGTTACTATTAGTTACAGCGTTAAATGTCTCACATTTCATATCGCGTTTTTCCATTCACTGATTCAATGGGTGTAAAATTGATGCCTCCAAATCTTGATTATTTCCGCTATAGAAAGTAATGAAATTTGCCCAAATAGATTTAATAACAATTATACGTGACATTGAACTGTTATCAACACAGCTAAAATTTGTACGTTGAGACATAGAAATTGAATTCACCAAGAAAAAAAACCGAAAGTTTCCGCTTCATGTTAATTCGTTGATATATATTTTTATTGAACTGAGCAAACACAGTGAAAAATACGAAACGCAATTCCCGAGCTGCTCATTACGATAGATAAGAATTATTAGAATCTCATTCAGCATTTTCGTACTACAGATAATTAAACAAATCACCATATTATATGGAAAAACTTTGGCTTCATTTACATTTTAGTCTTCATTCCATTGCCTTGATTTGCTATTCAACTGGAATATGGATAAGACACGCATGTAATGACTTTCGTTGAGAAAATCCTATGTCGAAACGCTGCAAGCTACTAGGTGATTATTTGCGTCTCTGATTTTTAGAATAAGAGCATTGCTTATTCTAAAGCATTCTTCGATGTATACGTAAGATACACGGAGCATTACACAAAATCCTTTACATTTCTACCGGGATTGTGGGTATGGTTTTGCTACAAGTTTTCTATCATTGTGAAATCTAACTTGCACTTGTTAACCAAAATCTTCCATGAATTTAGCAAACATGAGCAATGTATTGTAAGCAATCGTAAGTCTATAACTGACGAATTTGACTCAAACAGCATCATTTTCATTTTAAATGTTTAAATTTTTTTTTTGTATAGAAATCTTTTCAAGACTCTTCAGGGTAAGAACTTACTAGAAAAACACTCACATACCTGCTTGAATAATTCAGCAATTTCCATTTTCCGCATATAACAAGAATCTATTATTTCATCAATGAATAGACCATTGTTTAGTTGACAAACTCTAACTGTGCCTTTTCCATGCATTGAATTGTGCGATATTCTGTATGTGTGAAGCATAGACCAACGCGTACAGTTGTTCACATAAGTGAAAGTGTGCCTAGAACATACTCAACAAAGTAGGTTAATTACATGTGCGATTATTCATCAAAAATGAGCGATGCGACAACTGTGCGCTTGTCTTTAAATCTCTGCGTTGATGGCTTTGTACATTTTATTTTATGCCAAATACATGGAAAAAAGTGGTCTAATTCTAAAATACGATAGCAATTAATATGGATCAAATAAGCAATTCGGCAATGGACTTCAATTAGTAACCAGTTGATAAATTACTTTCACATCAGCAAACTTGCAAAGTTTTTTGGACACTCTTCCGAGTGCTGGTACATATTTTATGTCAAATACGGAAAATTCCGTTCAAACTTTCCCAAACTGGCATTTCGTTCAATTTGATTTGCAGTTGTTAACGAAAATTGTGCAAATTTTGTGAATACATCGAAGATAAATACAAAAGTGGTCAAAAATTAATCAAACAACTTTCAACCGAAATCTTATTTCTGCCATTTGAATACTTCCCAATTGCTTTGTTCTCACGCTAAAACGATTGGGAGCGAAAAATAATGGGGTTCTTTGAATGAAATATTCAGTAAATTTTCCAAATTGTAATGAAATTCGGTAAAGTATAACCTTGAGCATTCATAAATATAAATTTTTATTCATCGTTGACACGTGATGAAGCTGTACAGTCCATGTGCTTGGTTTATATAAATCGAGCAATTCAATACGAAGCTTTACACAATCCGCATACCGATTCCGAGTTCAGGATTACATGTAGACCACACAAACCGCTATAGTGTATTGTTGTAAATGTGTCGTTGTTCAAGTCATCAAATGGACCATTTTTTGATGCACACTTTCTATTCAATTTAATATCCTTTTAAATCGTACATGCATTTTGATTATTTTTCAATGAACAATTTTGACATGAAAACAATTTATATAGAATTTTGGGCTTCTTCAAATATGAATTGTGTGTAATTCAAAGCATGAAAATTTTTATGAACAAGTAATACATTTCTCAGTAAATCCATCTTTAATAGAATGTCCAATGTCCATAAGATTTATTTTTCGAAGCGAAACCATCTAATTCTTTGTTCATTTGAAGTTGAAATATTTCCAATAAAGCTTAAATTGACTCTATTCATTCAAACGAAAAATGGCATTACACTTATGCCATAACACAGCATTAATTGGCACGAAATTCCAACAAAACACCAATCGAAACCAAACAAAAAGATCATTTAATTGGTATGTATTGATTATGAAATCACAAATCTTGATCAAGTATACAAATACATAAATCAGTAAGATACCCTTCAATTACATGTTCCGCTTGATGAGCAATGAACATTTCATTGCATTGCGATTTATTTCATTTCTGCACTAAAACATTTTGATACACAAACTCGAATTTCTTTGGCTTCATATCATCAGAGTGGCAGTTTTAATCGAATGATATGATGAAATAGTACGAGCACGAGCACGAGCACCAGCATGGTTTTCATGTGGAAGCCAAAAACAATGCGAATTCCAAGGTAAACGAGCGTGTATCTAATAATCCCAAGAGCCAAATGACTATCAATACTAAACAAACGTCGAAAGTATCGGACAACACATTTGATTTGTTTGCAAAAATAAATGCGTTGATATTCTCATAATTTGAACGTTGGGAAAAGTGTGTGCAGGAATCCATTTCCATGGAGTTACGCAAACGATATTTTCTCGAAATCTCGTTGAGATTTTATCAAAATTTGCATTTGATGTGAAAGTAATGAGTTTTCATTATGTTGGCTTCGCTACATTACATAAGCAAGCTTACATTCAACATAGCGATTAATATGCAAATGAATGAGTTGTCCGTTTCACTGGTGCGTAACGTTTATATTTCCCTTTATTTTGCAACAATCACTGTCAAACCAGTCTGAGGATTGTATATCGCCTGTGCAAAATTTAATGAGCCAGAAAGAGCTCCACATTTGTTGATATAAATAACACGATCAAAAATTCAATCCACAGGTATACCAGAAAACCAAGAATTTCGCCAATTATATTATGCATCATTATTCAAAAAATGACAAAAATAGCCAACAGCAGAATGCCAGGACACTGAGCTTAGGAGTAAGCTTGTTTTGTCAACGCTAAATTAAATATCATCAGCCAAATACACTGTGAAAAATCAGTTTTAAATATTTTTATTTAAATTGGCAAAGTTTTTCATGTAACAACAAGATTTTTTTCGAGAAAAATATAAAACAAAATATCGTTTTTACTGTTCATGAGAAACGACCCGAATCTCAAATCCCAAGTTAGATAAAATTTTGTTCTTTTAAATAAAGCGTCCCTATACGATGTGTCAATTTAAATCCTTTTCACAGTGTAAAGGAAAATTCAAATTCATGTGCAGACGGATCAAGGACATTGGTCTTACGGATTATGAAGGACATGAAGTGTAATAAAGAATTTGCATATATTTATTCTGTTATTATTACATCTCTGGTCTGGAAATTCGTAGATTCTGTATTTTTGAAATGCTATGTTAATTTGACTAGCCACACTGTTCTGAAATTTTGAAGCTCACCATAGAAACATGCAAAATGTATATTTGAAAATAAAACGCACACTTAATCTTTCAACCTTCTAAATGAGTGAAATATAATTGAATCACCTCGACCTTATTATATAGCCAAATGTGGACACTTTATTAGTAAACAAAACACACCCAAAAAACGGAATACATCTTCTTATCGCAACGATTGCAACGACCTGGGAAATGTGCTCGAAGGCAGAAAAAATAAATATATCATTTACGTGACCCTTTTGTGCTCAAACGACAACTTTTTGCTGTGCACGTTCAATGAAACGTTTGCACATAAGGCAAAACCATAAGAACTTGAAAAACATCAGCAGATATTTTGCTAACCCGTTGGCCACATAAATCCAATAAATATCGATTTTTCACATTGGATCTGTTGCGACATTTTCACTTTTATCACTTCCGTTCCACTCTACTTTCGATCTTCACAAAGTCATTTTGCTTTTGGCCAGTGATTTAGATCATAGAATTATTGCACAAGCACAATGAATGTTTCATTTGTATAGACAAGTTTATCAGCAGTGAATTAGATGCGCAATCTCAAAATAATTCTGAAAGTACAGATTTGCAGGTCATGAACAAATTGAATAGAGTAACGTATGTGTGTCAATCACGAGAATGTTACGAGAGACTCAATAACTTCGCTATAAATTAGCTCTAACGCTCATATCACAGCGGAAAACTGTAGAACTGGTTCAATAATTAATCAACAGGAATTTTATTCGCACAGTAATATGAATTGTGGCGTTGTTTTCTTATATCTGCGAAATAATTATGAAAATATCTCAAGACGCCTTGTTTTGAGACTGGAGAATGTGGAATAATTTATAATTCTGATAAGTATCTAGTTAAAAGAGGCCACTTAGTAAGCTCACACACAATCATACTGCCACATGCACTTGAAATAAGTTCCTGAGCAAATTCCAACTATAGTGTGCCATTAACAATATTATTTCCGCTCTTGGGATTGTTTGAATGCACATTGTGAAGCTGTAATAATTGTGTTTTGTCTACGGTTGGTTTGACAGAGTAGAAAATTCCATTAAAACTTATGCTCATTGAATGGTAGACGAACATTGACATTTGTTAATGGAATCAGATTTGTTTGTTCCACTTGTGAAATAGGTTCCGCCTTGAATTTTAGCTTCTGTACAAGATTGAGTTCAAACAATTTCCGATTTTCTAAAAGAACATAAGTGAATCCAATGGAGCTAACTTCCCAAAATATAAATCTACGCGTCATTCAACCTCGAACTCGAAGAGTAACATTTATATCAATCGCTATCTAACGTATGACTCATTTCAATCGCATGATAAAAAAACTCTCATGTTCAACACAATAAAAAAAAAATTACATTTTTGTGGTGATTGCAAAAACGATCAAAGAATCATAGAACGTATTATTTTCGGTTATTGACTTTACGTCATTCCAATTGTGGCTGCAAAAACAAAAACAAACGAGAATTGAAAACAATTGAAAGCTTTTCGATTTGCTGGCATTTAATCATTCTTTGTAGAAATTTATTGCTGGTTTTCGTTTGAAATGCAAAATATTACAATCGATGCGGCGCTTCGACAAAAAAGGGCATCGCATTCAAACCAAAAAAATGTCGACTGTGTTTTTTTAACAGATTCGCATGATAAATATTGACTGTCAATCTTATTCGTGCTTTGAATACTGGAAATATTTAAAGTCTTGGATTTTTCAAAGATTTATGTAAAAGTTTGTTGTCAGAATTTATGCAGCTTTACAGACGCAAAAAAATACCGTAACAATTGATTTTGTTCGATTTTTCGACATCCAAATTCTTGTGTTCAAATTTATCAATCAGTGTAATTGGCCTGGAAACTTTATGAACATTTACTAAGCAATCTTATTTCAAATATTTATAGTAGAAATTTAATTTTGTCTATTTTGAATGTGTAGCCAACTTGATTGAATCCACACCCGTCGAACTAACGCCTTAGTCACCACACGAGTCAGTTATTAATAAAGCAAAGAAAAAACAAGCGAAGAAATAATTAGTACGTAAGAGATAAACAACAAAGTACATAGCAGTCGCACTATGCATATGATTGTAAATTATGGCCATGTGAATATAGACGCGAAAACGTTGTACGTAATGACTAACAAAAGAAAAATATTACGAGAAGGCTTACGCAAGACACAAATATTCTGTAACGTCAGTGCCATTCACGGAATAGCATTTTGCTCAGTTTCATGGTAGGAACATTTGTATACATGAGAAATATATTCAATTAAACAGCGCGCAACACAGCGACACGGCTCAAATTCAATTGGGCGACATTTATAATCAGAAACACAAACGGATACAAAACAAACGAAGTAATTGAAGACGAAAATAGACGAAAGAAATTTGCTAAAGAAAATTTCATTAAAACAGCATCATTATGTCAGCAACGGAACAAAAACCAAGCGTATCCACGTGGTTTTCATCGTTGCGACGACATCCAAAACCCAAGAAAGTGTTAGCATCAAAGAAACCACTGCAAAAAAGTTGCGTTGACTTGTCATCAATACCGAATGATGTGAAATCGTTGCCAGCATCTGTAACAAATAGTCCGAAAGTAAAGAGCGCCTTCTTTCGTGATAATTATTTATGTTTATCGCCGTTGAAATCGCTAGCAAATGGAGCGATGGGAATGAAATCGAACTCAATTGATTCGGGTGATAAACCAAAGTCACCATCACCAAATACATCGTCAAAGTCTCGCACTTACAGCACAAAAAGCAATCAAAGCAACGGTAGCTCGAACAGTTCCGGCACTGAATCGAATAAAGCCCAAACTATAACGACAATAACAAGAGTTACTAAAACGACTGTGATTACCACGGCACATGCATCAAATAATCGCATTAATCGCATCGGTACCGTTTTCGATGAAGATGGCCAATTAATCAGCAATTTAGATGTATACAAAAATTATGCCAACAATTTTCGAAGTAATATTATCAAGAATGACAGTGCCAGTAGCTGTAGCAGCGGTAGCCAACCAAATATCGTGCATCATATCGACAGCACTAGTGTAGCGCAACCAAATAATCGTAATCATCAAACGGTTCGATTCGATGATAGCGATGACAAGTATATATCATCAGACGGCAATACGAAGACGATGGCCGAAGGGACGACAATTAGTTTCATAAGTATTGGTGATAGATATAGCGGTACATCGTGTAAAAAGAGTGCCAGCATCAATAGCATTACGAATCGACCGTTCAAGTCAAGTAGCTTGAATTTAGACGACGATATTGAATTTATTGACACTTCATCTAGTCTCAGTGATATCAGCGGCAGTGGTGGAATTGAAAGTAATTTTGGCTCAATCGAAAATACGAGCATGTATTATAATACGTTACCGAAACTTCCAAAATCCTGTGCTACATGCAAATCGCAACAGCAACAGAAAAAACAGCAATCCAAATCTGAATGGAATATTAGTGCTCATAAAAAGGTAGATTTATTTCATAGACCGAAGATCAGACTGACAATATCTCTCTATCTCTTTTATTCTCTCTCTCTTTCTTCAATGGATACATTCTAAGTTACTTCATCAATTGCACGACCGCTTATATCGTTTTTTTCTTTTTCTTTCATTAAACTACGCAGCAAATCAAAGATGAATTATGCGAAGTGGTAGCCGAAATGGAAGCGTTAGATCTACACGAAGACTGTAAACATTCCAATAAAGATAAACAAATGTCAATCGGACGAAAGAAATTCAATATGGATCCTAAGAAAGGTAAAATGTTTTTTTTTTTTAATATTATCTTGAAACACTTTTTTCACTCATGTTTTATGCGATGATGCAGTTCACAAACATCTAGACATTTCTGCAAATGTTCACTCGTTATTCTCATGACAAATGAAAATGCCAAAGCAGAAAACAGAGAATTGCAGTTGTTTGGTGTTGGCAAAAATTTTAGCATGCCAATGCGAAGCGAATCAAATTTATGCATAATAAAAATTGGAATTTCGATTTGCATTTGGAGTGCTCACAAAATTTCGGCTAATACGAAATAAATTTTTATTGCACGATAACACATAAAATTGATTTTGCTTCATTTGTTGTTGTTGTTGTTGTTGTTTTTTTTTTGCTTTGAATCAGCGCTGGTGTTTGTACAGTGAAAACGATATATTTAGCATCTTATGGTTGAATCGCAGAATGCGCAAAAATACTTGAAATGCCTTTTCACATTTTAGGTGGATAATTCGTTGGTATTAGTGCGCTTTAACACGTTCGAACTCAAAATAGACGCTAGTGTTGCTGTACAAAACGTCATATTCATCTGTTTGGCTATGAGAACAAACGTGCCGAAAGCGAACAGATTAAAAATAAGCCAGTGGTCGTACGGGCGCTTGATTTTAAACCGAAAGAAAAACAACAATTTCTATCTCTTTCATAGCATACTGCACACAGTTGAACAAACGATGCTACATCTCTGTATACATAGTCAAATAATAACGACGAATATTAAATAGGTGCTTGGTTCCTATTTATTTCCAATTCGTGATCTGTCAAATGACGTTCGAATATTTTTTTTATGTTTTACTCATCCATCGGTCATTTATGACGTGCGATACACGGTTTTTTTTTTAGCAGAACACATTTGCCAAAACACCATAACATAAGAAACATTGTTTCAATGATATAGATAAAAGTGGGCATTCAGTATAATATTATTCTCCTAGAGGGCCAATTTTCGCATTTTTTATTCAATGCAAAGATATGAAACTGTCATTTGATGGCTCATTTTTCGCATTATAACCGTCCATAATTGATCAAATCCAGAGACGACGATTTTATGAGAACAAATCATATGTTTTCTCCCGGTGTGTGTTTTGATTTAAAATCAAATCAGTGGGCATCAATTGAATTGAGAAGCAATATTTTGATGATTTTATTAAAATTAATTGGGAATAATTTATGAAATCATTTATTTGTTAATAGAAGCAATACGTGTCAACACTGACACTGTTCATTTTTATGACGCGAATACATGAATGATATTAATATCAATTGTTTTACCTTCAAGCAGCATTTTATACCTTGTAGTAATAAGTCGTTATTTTAGTATGGATTTTCATTGGATTCAATTTTATTCACAGGAATTGAATACTTGTGTGAAAACAATTTGTTACAAATGGATGCTCAAGACGTTGCACATTTTCTGTATAAAGGTGAAGGACTCAATAAAACAGCCATCGGTGAGTCAATTGAAAATTATTGATCCGATAATAATTTAGTAACGTTTCGATCGGAATAATGTTTCAATAAATACAAATTTGCATTTCTACAGGCGATTATCTTGGCGAAAAGAATGACTTCAACGAACAGGTTTTGAAGGCATTCGTGGAATTGCATGACTTCACAAACCTCATTTTAGTGCAAGCTTTAAGGTAAATTCATTTAATCTATAGAATTTATGCTAACGTCGTATACAATTTGGCTGAGTATTTTGTTTTTGGTTTCTTTTAGACAATTTTTATGGTCGTTTCGATTGCCGGGTGAAGCACAGAAAATCGATCGAATGATGGAATGTTTTGCTCAACGATACTGTCAATTAAATCCAGATATATTCACAAACACAGACACGTGCTATGTGCTTAGCTTTGCAATTATTATGTTGAATACGTCACTGCACAATCCATCGGTGAAAGATAAACCAAGTGTTGAACAGTTTATATCGATGAATCGAGGTATAAACAATGGTGGTGATTTACCACGCGAATTACTTGTATCGCTGTTTGAATCAATAAAAACGGAACCATTTAAAATACCACAAGACGATGGTAACGATCTAATGCACACGTTTTTCAATCCAGACAAAGAAGGATGGCTGTGGAAGCAGGGCGGCAGGTAACTATTCCGATGAACTCGATCTAATTTTGTGGCAACCAATCTGTTGGTTGTCAAATACAATTCAAATTTGCCGATACTTTAACTAAAATTCATTTGCACGCAGATACAAATCATGGAAACGGAGGTGGTTTATTCTCAACGATAATTGTTTATACTACTTTGAGTATACCACAGATAAAGAGCCTCGTGGCATTATTCCGTTAGAAAATATTTTGGTAAATATTTGACATCTCTCTTCAATTTGATTGGATTAAATTTCGTTATGTCTAATTGCATTATAAATTAATTAGGTGCGAGAAATTCATGATCGAAGTAAGCCACATTGTTTTGAGCTGTATGCTGGAGGCGGTGCGGATATTATTAAAGCATGTAAAACTGATTCCGAGGGAAAGGTGAGTGACACAATTTTGACGAACGACTAGAATTCCATTTCAGGAAATTATATTAAATGTGACTTGTTTTTTTTTCATTTTGTGCAGGTGGTTGAAGGTAAACATTCCGTATACCGTATGTCAGCAGCAACTGAAGAAGACAAACAAGAGTGGATTAAATGTTTAACACAGTCCATAAGTTATAATCCATTTTACGATATTTTGGTACAGAGAAAGAAAAAAGCACTTACAGTTAGCTAATATCATGGCAACGCAGTTAACTAACAACGCATCAAAATCGAATACATATCGATTTCGTGAACAAAAAATAACCAGTCCAGCCAATATGAAGCAACCAGATGAAACGACATCTCATATCAAAATACTAAGATTTATTTGTATATTTGCACATAAAAGCAATTATCTTAAAAATCATCAACATATTTATTTGAATTGTTTTCAGTTGAAAGAAAACTTTTAAACTTCATCAATAATATTATGAAATCATATTCAATTTTTTTTTTTAAATAAAATCATATTCGAATTTTTTTTAGTTAATATGGTCAGCAAAAAATATTTAGAGCTGTTAATTAACAATTTTTAATAAACGCATTTTAGAGTTTATATACACAACAGAAAACCCAATTGTAATCAATGCGAACAATGTTTGGAATACAATTTTAATAGAAATCGACAATTGCATTTTTATCGCGGTAACAATTCATATCATGTTGTAAATATCGCAGCCATAAGCCATGAACACTGTATAAATAGTTCAGAATGAAAGCAAAAAAAAGAAAAAACAGAAACGAATATATACGCAAAAATGTAACAAATAAACATTTTAAAGAAGTTTGTATGCTTTTATTGTCAACGATTTATAGAAAACTGTAGTGTTAATTTTAGCGATCAAAATATTGTTGTGATACACAAATTCGAATAATTTATAGTTTTCCTTGGAAACAATTACTTCCAATACAATGAAGCCAATTCATAGCGATCAAAAGAATTTTTGTACAATTTATTTATTTTGGTACATATTACCAATACGGTTGACTATTGCATGCATGTGTTATGGCCAATCTTATGCATAACACAAATTATCTTCTTACTTGGTTTATGTTATATAAGTCAAGAATCCTTTCGTATGGAACTAGAAATTGTTGATGAAATTTGCCATCATAAAATTTAAACAAAAAAAAAGCTGATTTATATTATATTGAGCTTTGAAAATGGATCATTTCAGTTTTGAAATGGACCATTTTGTGTGCAATCGAAATTTATTTCAACAAAAATCAGTCTCATATGCTTTTAAAAAAAATCATATTATTGTTTAGCGAAAGTCATTTATTTGAATGATAAAACATTTGGAAACGTAGTGACATAACATTAATTTTATTTATATTTAAGATTTAAAACAAAAAAATGGAATTAAATATGCACAAAAAAGATTCTCTGTTAAGTTTGTGTCATTTTTTCCAACTCAGTGAAAATGAAAATAAAAAGAAACAATACAATTTTTAAACAATTATTTACATTTTTGATCGATCTTTTGATAAAAAAAAATTACGCTCACAGATCTAAAAGTTTATTTTTCCAATTCTTTCATTATTTCTTCGTATGTTTTTCCGCTAGTTTCTGGCAAAACGGCCAAATTAAAAATGGTGCCAATAATGCAGCAAATGGAAAACATGAATTCAATAGTGTACGATCCTATCGCTTCGGTAATCATCGGATAGCAGGAGACGAGAACAAATGACAATAACCATGCCACTTCCAGAGACAACAGCGTCATTATATTTTTTATCTGCAAACAGAAATGTTGATAAACTTAGATCTTGATCAAGATCAGATAGTGTAATTCGTTGATGCGTCAGCTCAATCGTAGATTATTATTATATAAGATGAAAAAACCTCTGAACGAGGTATAAACAGAGTGGCGCACCCAAATATCCTGCCCACAAAATGACTGATATCACATTTTACGTGGCGCTGTTGAGTTATATATTTTTGGTTCAACGCTTTTCAAATAATTCAACAAACCTTTCCATGATGGCATCAATTGAAATTTGAACTAGTGTGCGCCAGTGCGAGCAAAGTGCGCTTTTCTGACAATTCGATTAGAGTAAGGCTACGATTCAAACCGAAATATTTGTGTAAACAAAATGAATTTATTTTTCCGCCGTAATACAATTCACGTTTTCATTCGGCACTCGCACTGGCGCACACTAGTTCAAATTTCAATTGATGCCATCATGGAAAGGTTTGTTGAATTATTTGAAAAGCGTTGAACCAAAAATATATAACTCAACAGCGCCACGTAAAATGTGATATCAGTCATTTTGTGGGCAGGATATTTGGGTGCGCCACTCTGTTTATACCTCGTTCAGAGGTTTTTTCATCTTATATCAGTAGTTTTGTAAGGTTTATTTGTAAAAAACACTCAAAAATAACAACTTTTCGAGATATATCATCAAATTCTGTTCAACTCCATCGATCGAATTGCAAATTTTGAGTACCTTTGAAGTAAATACGGCGAAGATATGACAAAATGAGCCAAAATTTCGATTTCGAAGTTTTTGGTTTTTTTTACTTGTAATCCAAATTTTCCTCCAAATCGAGTCAATAGGCGCCGATTGAAAGCCAATTCTAATGTTCATCGATTGTGATATATGAGTTGCGCTTTGTTTTTCTGTTGCATGACGCTCGACTTATAGTATCTTAATACAAAGATTGCACGATGATTGACGCATCATCAAAATACACTCTTTGATTGAGGCAATCTTTAGTTTCAGCACTTACTTTCCTTGGTAGAATTTCACTTAACAAAACAAACGTTAACGGTAACATTCCAATCGATGCCATGAAAATAGTTGTTGAAAATGACACCACTGGAATCCAACGATGGTTATACAATTGAACTTTATAGATGTCATAAACAGCCATCGAAACTAATCCCATTGCGGTACCCACAGACGAAATTGTTACAAGAATTTTACGACCCAAACGATCAACTAATATTAACGTTAAACAATTTGCCAGCAGCTGAACAGTTGCCACAATTACAGAAGATGCATCTTCGGATAATGTCGATCCGGATTCCTTAAAGATTTTATTTGTATAGCAGATCAGGGTAAATGCACCGCAAAATTGATTCAAAGCACCCAAAAATAATGCAATCATTACTGCTTTCCTTGCTGACCGACTGCCTGAAATAACATACAATTTAATCAGATTACAACGTTTTCTTTTTTCTTTCGAAGAATAAACTTATACATACTGAAATCTGAAAACGATAGTTTTGTGGTGTCATTTTCAATTTTTTCATATGTTTTTTCTACTTCGTCTGCTTTTCGAACTTCTGTTACACGTTTGTTTTTGTAAAATTGAAGAGATTTTTCGGCGGCCTGAAAATAAAATTCAATCAATGAAAATGGCGCAGAGAAGTTTCATATCAATTAACAAAATCAACATTGTAAAGCAAATGTACATCATTTCGGTTCCGTTTTAATAGAAATTCAGGTGTTTCTGGGATGTAGTAGAATGAGACTAGGAACAAAATCGGTATCATCAGATTGATTTTAATTTGTTCGAAATAATCAAAATAAAGTGAGATGACATAACCAAAGAGAACGCCAGCGTTGCAAGTTAAAATCATCATTGAACCAAGTGTACCTCGAACTCTGAAAGTGATTTTAAATGTGTTATTGAAATTGGTTGAATTTTCATTTGAAAAAATAAATCTTTAGCTCATACTTGTCATCAGCAATCTCACAAACAAAAACTGGTATTGTAATAAATGCTGCACTTCCAGCAATACCAGCTATTAATCGAGCAACATATAAATGATACACATTTGAAGCTAGCAAAATCATCACCCAGCTCAACTAATATTAAAAGAAAAGACGTTTTATATTGTGTTACATACTCCACCGACACTCAGAATGATAGACAATTACAATTTGTGGAACAGCAATAGAAACCAGCAAGGATTTTCGACTGAATCGATCAATGATCATCGAATAAATGAACGTTCCAATTATTGCTCCAAAACATGGTATCGACACTACTAAACTTGCTTCCACATTTGATAATGGTAATTCAAATGGTGATTTCTCGGAAATGAGCACTAAATAATTTGGGCCACCCCAAGCCGATGCTGAACCGTATGCGGCCGACAGAAGGTTACCTAAATTATTTTTGTACAAATACGTTAATTACACTTTGAACTATGCACTAAATTTCAAAATAAATGTTTGAGATTTTTTTTTCGTTATGAAGTGTGAAAAATTTTCAATATTTAGGTCAAATAAATCAAATCGGTTATATTAATAAATCAAAATATGAATACAGTTGAAAAAAAAATCACACTATACATGAAATTGTAGCCAAAAATTGTTTTAAAACACTAGACATGTTGAGTTTTATTCGTGAAAACGGTGTCTCTGTGAACGTTTGACACCACAATCGAAACTAAAATGCCATTTAAGTAATATTTGTAACGTTTGTTTGACATTGTTATTGTTGGATGTTCTTTGAGATAAATCTGTTGTTTATCTGCTACTGATATTACCTCGATTTATGATAGCAGCATGAGTTCCCAAAATCGTTTTTCCACTTTTTTAAATAGACATTATATATCTTTCCATAATTTCATGTTCAGTTTCAATAGTCTAGTTGAATGTAGTATCAAATAATTCGTATCAGTACTTCAATCAATGTCAGTACTTTAACCAGACACCAAGATAATGCAATTATAACAATATATATGACTACGTCGCAGGGGTTTTTTAAAATTATTTTCGCCAAACGTCAAAAGTACCCATAAGTACTAACATAAAATATTCAATTAATTGTAAGTAATACGAAAAATGAGATCTGCTTATGTCTCTCTTCCTTTGCATCTTTTTTCTGATATGGTTTGCGGTAGCGTAAGCAGTTTGCGAATGTCCAGCAGCCATACCGCGCACTATCATTGTATTGAGCACGTTTTGACGTCTCAAAATGGCACCAAAGTGAATACATTTCTGTGTTTGTGAGCTCCTCTGTTTTAGCCATTGGACACACGCACACTGAGAGAGCAAATTGTGTGTTGAACAAAATGCTGAGTGCAAGCAAATTATACAAAGATTTTTGTTAATAGCTCGTAGTACATTGAGTTATTTTTGAGGTTCTTGTGGGTATTTTTGGCGTTTGCCGAGTAGCAAAAAACCCCTTGATGTGGTCAAAGAGGAAAATTAAATAGACTTTGAATTTTGACTTAAACTATGTGGGGGCTCTGCTACAAATCTTTCATGAGATTTCAACCTTGTTTGATGTTAATCCTGAGTACAAAGTACTCATTGACGAAAATACATGACGCAAAATGATGATTAAATCTTACCTAATCGTTTATCGTAAAACTGATATGTCATTTTGTTATTCAGCTCAAGAGAAATTGAATCCTGTTTCTTAGTAAGTAATCAACAGCTTTCATTCAGGGCATACAATGCAATAAACTTATTAGCTCGAATATTTTTAAAATATAAATTTAAATAATGACTTTTATGCGTCCAACCGTATCGATGCGACACTCACCAAATAACAGCGCAGATGAATCACGGAAAGATGACGCGTTCATGTTTATTCACAATACACAAAACGTTACACAGCGAAACATGAACGCGAGTCGCATCGATACGGTGGACGCATAAAATTTATTAGATACATTTATATTTTAAAAATTTTCGGGCTAATACATTTATTGGATCGTATGCCCTGCTGTCATTTATGATGATAGGTTTCGTTGTCAAGAAAAACTTCCATTAACAAGATCCCAATATTTCACAATTCGATTGTTCAAATAATTATAAAATCGTTCAAGGAGGAATGCAGCATGCATGGTGGTATCCAGATATTCCATCATTTGGAAGATTTTCTATAAAAAAGGGTAAAAAAACACATTCAGATGGTAAACTCGGTGTGATCAAGGGTTGACATCAGTTGAATGTTTATCAGACACAAGATTAACTCTGGAGTGGTGTCAGCTGACAGCACTAATGGTAAATGATAAAGATATACTTTATTGAGATGATGAAACTCTTATTCCATTATTTTCTTCTCTTTCAAGTCATTTTAAACTGTGCTAGACACGGTAAGAAGAATAAAAAGAATCGGTTATTTATATGCCCGATTCGTAACCCATACAGAATATTGTGTATTTTAAAATAAACAGGCATAGTTTAATTTATCAATGCAACTGGACAGCATTGGAAATGTCGCGAGTGACCTGCATCAGCAGATAACTGTTTGACCAAAATGTATTCTTATTATCAGTGCGCAAGCAGTGTCGACAACATGTTGGAAATAGGTAATTTAACATTACTTTGTTTATACTAATCAAAGTGAAGTAGTTTGAACTCATTCATATTCATTTTAAATGTTACGCGAAAATATTCAAATGCAAACATCAATAAACCGGTGTTATTTTTACAACTGAATAACCAAAGTAATATGCTTTGTAATACAACTTTTATTTTTTGAAACTACACCAATTGTGCTATAAATCAAAGTGATGCTAAATCTTCAAATTGTATATACAAGTTAAGTTTAAATTCAACTGGAAGTTTTTTGTGCTACCGTTATCCATATCACGTATTTGGTAATAACAAACAAATGCTAATAAATTATCATACTATTACAAAAAAAAAACAAAAATGACATAAAAATGAATGAAACGAGATTCAGAAATGTTTGTAATTAGTGAAAAATTGATTTACATACGTGATAAAAAGTTGCGAAGAAGTTCGTTGTGAATTGTAAAACCATTAACTTCCTTCGCGTATGTCCTGACATCTTGTCGGAAAATCAAATGATTCAAAGTGTTTTCATTAAGTGATTGCTGTGATTGCTACAATCATCAAATAATCCTTTCACTTGAAACTCATACAAAAATGTGCGAATTGGGCGATAAATGAGATAAACCTTGAGTGGCGAGCATACAAATGTTACAAATCAGATACTTTGTCATTCTGTTCACATTCATCGCTTATCTGGTCGGGGAATTTTGACGGAGATCTTCTAATCTGCCGCTCATTTGTCACATTGCGATGAAAAGTGAAGATCAGTTCAAACGGCCAAATGATCTCCAGTAAATTACGCATCATCATTTAATTAAACGTTTTAAAATAAAAAAAATGTGTGACACAGGGTGTTTCATCGTGCAACAGATTTTGCTGAATTTGAATTACCGAAATTTGAACGCGATTAATGTCCTTTTAGAATTCAAGATCAATTAGACCAATGAAAACAAAAACTTATTTCCATTTTCCGATCAAATGAATACGGATCCGGATCCTTCGTTGGAATGACCCTACTGTATGTTGCTGAAAGCAATTAAACAAAATCATTCAGTTCTCTCTCAATTTGTCATCAGAAATCATACGAGAGCAACATGATTCCACACGAAAACACGTGTGAAATGTATTCCACTAATGATAAGAATATAATGTCTGACTGATAAGCCAGTATCCCGTTTTTTGTGTGTGCTAAGGAATCACAAAAAACTCAACAAATGAGTTTTTGTCTGCTAGCGAATGCATTTTTTTAATGGGGTTGACGTATGAATTCATTTAAATGCTAACTTGTGGACTAGAAATTGCACAAGCAAAGCAGATAACTCTTCGAGGTAGGGCTATTTCATTGACTATAAATTACAATTGCTTCGATGTTGGGACAGTTATTTCCTTGAAACAAGTTATGAAGAAAATACGTTGGTGGTACATTTTAATTCATAGTTGGAAACAGTATCAGTAGTGTACCTCCCCTGGACAGTTTGACATTTGTCACAAAAGTGTTTATTTTCAACGACAACACAAAGTTTGTTATTCAATCGATCCAAAACATCAGAAGCAGTTCAAAGATTTGACAGTTATTTGTTTAAATAAATTTAAAATCCGAGATTTATATGTTCATCTTTTCGCGAGATAGTTTTTTTTTAATTTTACGACAAAATTATTCTTCATCGGAAAAAAAATCAATAATCGAAATGGGCCAAGCAGTTAATTGTGATCTCGAGGCGAGAAGACAAAGAGAGTGTAAGAGATCAAGAAAATTCAAGGAACTTCTTGAAAAGCATCTGTTGACAATTACAACTCTAACAGGAGTTATATTAGGAACAATTTTAGGTTCGTACAAAACATATGAATTCAAAAAAGTTCTGAAATAAGACACCATCCAAAGGTGATGAAAAAAAAATTAATGTGACCAACTTATTATTTCATTTTTTAGGAACCACATTACGTTCAGTATCTTTTTCGGATGAAGCGATTCTATTAATCTCCTATCCTGGCGAAATTTTCTTGCGAATTCTGAAGTTTTTAACTTTGCCACTACTTCTGTCGTGTTTGATAACCGTTTCAGCTAGTATTAACCCAAAAATCAGTGGAAGAATGACAATTAAAACTGTCACTTATTTTGCATCTACATCGATGGTATCAGCCATCATAGCAGTACTTATAGCGTTAGTTTTTCAACCTGGAACTATAACTACCTCATCAGTTGTATCGAATGCAGCTGGCCCAAAGACGAAATTCATTGACAGTATGCTGGACCTCGGCAGGTAAAGACAAAAAGCTAAATTCGCAATCTAATAATTGAATAGCATTACGAAACAGAGGCTCGAAGACCATTCAGATGTTAATCATTCTTTTGTGTGATAATAGTTTTCGTAGTTAAGAATTTATGCAGCAAAAAAGTGTATTCGAATGAAGCAAAAATGTTCAAAAATGTTCAAAAATTCAAAGTAAAAGTGTGAATGCAAATTGAAAAGAAAATAATTTACTTCTACATTGAGATTAAACTCATTTTATGAAGGATTTCATACTTCGGCATGCTATATTAAGTGGCTTACATAGTATTATCAATAGTTTTTCTTCAGGAAATGAGTAAAACTTCACTAGTTTTTTTTTTAAATTTGTGTTTGCATTTTTCGACACGATTTGGCCTTTTAAGATTATAATTTGATTTATTCATAATTTGTTACATTGAAATGTCAACGGCGCAACAACGTACATACTAAAAACCAATTTTTTCATTTCAGAAATTTCTTTCCGGATAATTTGTTTCAATCATTTTTCGAGCAAGTGCGCACCGTATACAAAATGCCATCGAATTCATCAAATGTAGTTTATACCGTTCGAGAGTTAGAGTTTCGTTCAGGACCGTCCACTCTGGGTTTGGTTACATTTTGTATAGTATTTGGATCAGTTTTGAATACAATTGGTCAAAAGGGGAAAGTAATTAAAGAATTCTTCGAAGGTGTGTTCGAAGTCCTAATGAAGTTAACAACAGTCGTTATGTGGATGAGCAGTATTGGAATGTGCAGCATAATTACGGGAAAACTATTGAGTATTAGCAATTTAAGTGAAATTCTGTCACAATTGGCCATATTTATGTTTTGTGTGACATTGGGATTAGCCATTCACCAGCTCGTTATGTTACCGCTATTGTATTTTATGTATCTAAGAAAAAATCCATTCACATTCTACATGAATCTCGCTGATCCCTGGATAACTGCATTTGGTGTTTCATCATCGTAAGAATGACACAAACAATTTGCTTTGTGATGTATATACAATAATAACGAATCGAATTTTATTTGATTTTCAGAGCTATCGCACTACCAGTCGCAACACAATGCATGATTAACAAAGTCAAAAGCGATGAAAGAATTTCCAAATTCGTTCTTTCACTCGGAGTCACTCTCAATAACAACGGAACCGCATTTTTTCTTGCGGTATCGACAGTTTTTATTGCTCGCTTAAATGGAATCTCACTGGACTTCTGGTCAATTGTCATGATTTTGATTACAGTCACCGCATGCTCAATGTCAATGCCTTCGGTACCTGGTGGCGCATTACTTATTCTTCTAGTTGTTTTAACTGCTATCGATGTTGATCCAGCGAATGTTTCTCTTCTCTTTGCCATCGATTGGATACTGTAAATATTATTTTTATTCTATATTAGAAACTTTATGATGCAATAATTTAAATTAAATTCATTGCAACACTTTCAGAGATCGTCTGAGAACAACAAGTAATGTGATTGGCAATTGTGTCGCAACGGCGATAATCGAAAATAAATTCAAAAAAGAGTTGGATGCACTAGACACAGAAATACAAACAGAAGATAAAGTCGTTCAGTTGGTTTAAGCGATAATTTTGGAATTGAAATTAACTGCCATTAGAGCTCCATTAGCTTCGTAGACACTTAACGCCACCTGTTGTCTCAATCACGAAACTAATTTCACCAAATATTCATCATAACATCCGTGCATGGTGAACAACTCACGCGGTTCCACCGTGAAATGTGTCGGCTGTTTGAACGAAAATGTGTGTCAACAAACGTCAAACTTATATTTGTTCATTGTATGAGTAATTTAAATGAACATTTTATCAATTGTTTGTAAGTTTTAAAAGTAAATAAGTTATAAATCAGCTTATTATAAATTTATAGTTTAATATTAAGGTGCTCTAAGTAATTTAATCACATTCACTGATACGTTGGTACGTAATAATGTTCTAATTTAACATCTATAAGCAAATAAGACGTTAGTGTTTGCTAATTTATTGGCGCTTCAATGTGTTTATAACCTCCAGTCATAAGTTTGCCGCCTACAACGTCAGACTCTGACACATATTCACATATGGATGTGAACAATTTTATGAATTCGGATTGTTTTTTTGTTATATTAAAGCTAAATTTCAGCCATTTGTGTCAATCAGTTCAATTTTTTTGCGGGTTCATTAGGAAATCTGGAGTAGATGTATTTAATAAGTTGTTTGTTAATCACATGCCCATGTTAGTACAATAAAGCAATTTCTCAGTGCATTTTGTGTGAATGATTAATTGCAACCAAGTTCAGTGATCTATTGAATTACTTCGTGTGAGCTTTTTTTTCGTACGGTACACAAATAAATTACTGATACAATTCAAAACCTCGGGATTTCAATGGGATTGATACATTCATATTTACTAATCTTATTACGATCAACAAGAAAAAAAATAAGCGGACATCATTCAGTGTTCATCGTATCGTCCTTGAAATTACATTTATAGTCCGATTGTTGCACTTTTCGATTCGCGTAGAGTGCAAAATATCATATCGCTGTGTACTCACTTGTTAGTTGTTTAATCGTACAAGTGCTTGCATAAACAATCTAACATTCGTTTATTTTCGACGTGCATCTATTTAACAAACAAAATTCCACACACATCACACACACACAGAGAGATGTGCAAATGTGCATATACACGTGCAACGTGCATATATCTAAAAATAAATTTACTTTTGGATTCCAGTTGTTGTCTTCTCTTCAACATTGTGTAAAAAATTTATCGAAACAAAATGTCTAATCCTAAAGGAGATACGATACGTTTTTTTTTGTTGTTAACGTGCATACGCTCATTATTGTGTGCCTTTCTTTACTTTGTCAATATATTATGTTGCGGATGGATAATATTTCACACATGCATTTCATGGCACGTTTTTAGTGTACCGAAGTCGTTCGTATTTCAGGAAGTATTTATAAGTACACCTGCAAATATGATGCAAATCACCACGAATACGTTGAATATATGCGGATAAACAATACTGTTATTTTCAACATGTATTCCATAATGCTATTAAAATGGCAACATGAACACTGAAATTCGATTTTTTCGACACATTTTCAATTCAATTTATTAACTTTGTTAAATACTGTGAGTTTTTGTTACATTTGTTTCAGAAAAATAATTTATTCATTGATTGATTTTGTAAAAAAAGATTTCACAATAAATGAGCATAGGATATTGACTTTAAAATTGCTTCATTAACCAAAACAGTTTTTGTTCGTACAAATTACATTTTTTTAAATTCAACAAAGAAAAACACAAACTGAATATCAAAAATGATATTCACAAAGCCAGAAATCATAAACTAATGACTTCAAGGTAGTAGTGATCCAAATCATTTAAATTTCCAAGTAATTAATATCAAGCTTAAGCTTCAAATTGGTCGCACTCGAATTTTATCTTATCAAACACGCCATTTCATGATAGCATGAACATTAACTGTGTTCATTGGATTTTTTCAACAACAAAAAAAGAGTTTAATGTTTACAAGAGTTCACCATTAAAAAGTGTAATTATGGGCATTACATTTCCATGAGTCAGTTGTGGCAAAGTACATGTATGCTCCCAAAAAATGTTAACGTGCTGATTTTCAATATCCATTTCAATTTGAATCCAACTAAATAAAAATACGTTGATTTCATTTATTTTTGTAAAATAGCGGCAAATTATAAATTTGATATTAATTTATAAGCAAGTTTTTCAGCGAATATGCGATCAACCAGACAGATTATATGGCGGTTTGCAATATCAATCATAGTAATCATCATAAAAATAACAAAATACGCAATTTGTGACGTAAAGAGCAAATGTTATTGCCATCGAGTTCAATTTTATTGATAAAGAATACGAGGATGAGCTATGGAATAAGTGCTATTAAAATGAACTGAATACTGCATATTACAGCAAAACTTGTATTGCAAGTGTCACTGATGCGATTAGATCTTATCGTAAACTCATTGCACTGCAATCAATTTAATTCAAGAAATGTGTATTTCATATTTCAACACAACATGTGTGCAACTACCTCACATGAGCGTTTTCGGTAACGACAACGATTCTGAATGGTCGATCGAATCACGCGGTTGATTTAAACTTAAGCAAGCGATACTTTAAATAAATAAACAAGGGGAAAATCACTGCCATTGTTGATATTAGTTGCTATTTATTATACAAAACAAGTCCATATCAAAGTGTGGCTATTCAGCTAATAGAAACCAGAAGGGATTCAGTAGATACTTTGCAGCAAAAGTAACATCAATCAGATGTTATTCAATTTCATTCCCATTTTTCTATAATTTTAGATTGATTTTCCCCTTGCAAACAATGCTATGCAATCGATTGCTATTTTTGTTGTGCCTGAAAATAGCAACCGAGTTGAATGAAACAGTCAAGTTCATCGTATACATGCGATCACTGCCTTCTACTACGTGCTATTTCTATGTGGACGTAATAGAGTGAATAGAAGGATCATAACTGATGCTTCACAATTGTATTCATGTGCATTGAAAAGAGAGCACCACCAAGGGTAGAAATACAACTGGAAAGCATCGTTAATAAAAAAAAAATACTGGATAGAACTCTAAATGGCGAATGGAGACTCTATTTTTCGATGTATTCAAAAAATATGATTGAAACTGAGTTGAGCTTGTAATCATAGCCAACTTATAGACATGGATATTGTCTAAGTGGTAACAACATCCATTTTTAGAAAACTAAACTGCCTTTAATCGATTGAACTTTGTTTTATCTTTGTTTGTTTACGTTATTGCCTCAAAGTCTCAACTGTAATAAAAATAACAATAGGTAAAAGACATGTGGACAAATTTATTGGCAATCGTTTAGAATGCAAGTTTGTATCGGATTATCATGTTGGTTTGTTGGTAAAATTAGCAATATAATAAAGACAGTCATTTACCTGAATTGGCAAAGAAAGCATTTTATTTTGAGCAAACTGTACATGCAAAACAAAAACTTAAGCCGATATATGCCCCATATGTCATTTAATATACGACTTGGATGTTCATTTAAAATGACAATTTTTCTTCGGTTATAAACCATTTACTACTGGAAACAGGTATGCACACAAATTTCAACGGTTAGTCTCTTCATAGATAAATTTGTGCAAGCGACCAATGCCAATTTTGATATTCTCTGAAAATGCCTGTGTTTATATCTATGTCTGCCATTACAAAACATGATCTAGAAATGGGTTTCGTTGGTAATGGCTGTACCGTATAACTGAAACAGTCGCATGTATACGACAAAGTATACATGAAATTGCATCGGATAAGCAGTGAGCGTCATATAAATGTTTTGGTTATTCGACGAAAAGTGGTCGAAAGATACATGTTTGATAGGTGTTTTGATTTTCCACTGCTATAAGACCCGACTGCTGAGTCACACACTAATGTAACTGTATTCGTAAGCAAATGAACAACATCGGTGTCAGCATAATTTATTTGAGTTTCTTCATTTCTCTCCGCATACGTTTGTTCAATACAGCTCAAAAAAAAAAAATTGTCATTATAATCACAGTGACCGTTTGTTCATGAAGTGTTTATACTGATGAAACTCGTCAATAAATGGTCGTATGATTGTTGTTGTATGCTCACGAACTGTCTCGCTCAGCGAGAGAGAGAGAAAGAGAAGGAACAAAAGGTTTCTCACAGGGTGCCTTGAAGTCAATTCCAATTTACCTTATGATTGCAATTCATAATAAAATGGGGCAAAAATATTTAAATGAGTTGAAAATGTTGAGAAGTAAAATAGATTTTGCGATAGAAATTGTCATTACAGTTTACTTGGATTTGAGACTTTCAAACTGATTCATTGTATTTAACAATACCCTATGGCATGTCGAGTGAATCAGACAGACGCACACAAATACAAGCACAAAGCACTTAAATTGAATGTATGGCAATACGTGTACCAGTGCTCAATAGCGTTTAGTACGCACAAACAGACACACATACACACACACAAGCTCAACCTTTTCATTTACAGGTGACGTCGCGGATCATTCGATTCCAAACGATTACATGCTAGCTCTCTTTCTCTTTCTCTCTCTCTCTCTTACACAAACAAAAACACACGCATACGCTCTCTTTGGTCTTTGCACGTGTATGCGTGTGCGCATGAGGTTGTGTTGTGTTGAGTGTCGAATCGATGCGACCGCAACGCCATAAAACAACGACGTTCGTTGAAAACCAACACTTCTCTGCGGCATCGATTCAGCCACCGTATTCATTTCGTGATGATGAGTCGACTGGATAGTAGCTAGCTGAAATAGCCTCTCCATACAGCGCAAGGAACACGTATATTATTTCTCTCATATATAAAATCAACGTTCGTTTTATTTCATTTCAACATCAACGCCAAATCATACTCACTGTTTCTACACCATACCCGACCGTACAACATACAATTCATACGCCCTGAGTAGCAGCAGCAGCAGTTAAAATCGAGCGGCCATATTGGTTTTCATTTTATATAAAGAGAATTGCTTCATTTTAATCCGATCGAAAAAAGTGTCTAAAACCAGAAAATTTCCACAACATTTCTGCAGAAATAAGTTCAAAAATATCTAAAATATTGGTTTAAATATGATTTTAGTGATTTTTAATTTTACGTTTAGCCCAAACGATTCTCAGATTACCACAGAAAAAAAAACACAATTTTTTTTTTCGTTCGTCACATCTGTTCAATTCGAAAGTTAGTCGCTAAGCGAAATTTTATTTTAAAGTTTCGTTTCCAACATTAGAAAGTGCATAAAATAATTTACGATAAATTTAAATAAGTGTTTTTAACACCAAAACATTGTGAATTCATTTTATTATTTGGTTAAAGAATTTGTCCAGAACAAAGAAAACAGGAAATCAAAACGAAATACAAGTAAATGTGCGTGTAACGAGTGAACACCATAGGAAAGAAAGAACGAACGAACGAAAAAAAAAAATCGAAGAGAACACAATCCAACAACAACAAATACACAAGCCAAGCAAGAACTAACTTCGACTATTGATTTTATTCAGGCTGGTTTTCATTAAAACTAAACGAAAGAAATCGATAAATGCTTAAATATCTTATTGATTTGTATTTCTTTTTCCATTTCGCTTACGTTGATCAATCAAGAAGCACCGCCTTTCACTAAAACAAAATAAAAAGAGTTAAAACAAAGTCCAACAAATAAAATTCACTTCTCATATTCCTTTGTACTCTTTATATCAAAATATCAAAGTGATCCAAGAAAATAAATAACATTGTGGAAAACATAGTACAAATTTATGTTTAAAAAAAAAGAGTCTACAACAATAGCAACAACAACAAAAGTATACAACACGCAAGCGAAAAATAAAAAATTAAACATTATAGTTCTGTGATGATATTTTAACCAATTCAAATTCTTTTCAACACACAAAAAAGAGAAAAAAAATTGTAAAACCATAAAAAACCACACCAGTTTTTTTTTTCTCATAAAAACGCAAAATCGAAGGGTATTGAAGAAAGAGCCAAGATTAAAACTGACAAAATCACGACCAACATCGTGCATAGAAAACGCAGCACATTTAATCATCCGACGATTCGTGGAAATTCAAAATTCAAGCATATTATAATCTGATTGACGTGTTTTCAAGCTGTAATTTGAGATAGCAAACGAAACAAAAAGAAGAAGAAAAAAAAACCGAGTATAAAAAGCGAACGAAAATTTTGATCTGAAGCAAATAATCGACTATTGCGATACTGGAAACCATTGTATTGTTTATGCTATTCAATAGTCCGAACAGCGTAGAAAGAACTTTGCGTGAATCATGAAACTAGAAGTGAATTCGGCAGCCGATTTTCTGATGAATTTATTGCGGCTGAAAAAGGTCGAACCATTGCCGGACAACGATCAATTGCAAAACTTTAAGGGATCGTTGGAAAGTTTATTAGTGCTTCACTATCGCAGTCACTGGTATCCAGATCTACCAACAAAAGGTTCAGGCTATCGTTGCATTCGAATCAATGGCAAAATCGATCCATTGATTGCTCAAGCTGGAATTGCGGTCGGCATTTCACCAAATAATTTACGAAAAATGTTGCCAGCCGAATTAACACTGTGGATCGATCCGGAGGAAGTGGCCTACCGTATCGGTGAGAATGGTTCGATTTGCGTTTTATACGATTCGCAGAGCCGGGCCAGCCCATCGTCTGACTTGGACTCAACTGGTTCGAGTGCAGATGAATTCATTATGGACCGTGTCGGCCGTCCCGATCTAACTGACTACAATAATGAGCGTCATTCGTCATCTCTATCACCATCGAACTCGCCAACGAAACCCGTATCAATGCAAGACATGGTATCTGATACACGCCGCATGAACTATGTTCCTCAGAATCAATTACCACCCAATTACCAAATGCATCCGCCACAACCGCATCCATCAGCATTTCAATATCATCGACAGGCTATGAACGCCAATCAACATAACAACCATCATCCATCGACACAGCATCAACAATACATGCAACAACTACAATGGGATGGATTCGGCAACAATAACAAGGTAAGTTTTCTAACACACACAAAAAAAAAGAAAAACAAAAACAAACCAAATAAAATAGAATGCACTCTCTCTGTATTTCATTTCACTTTCATTTTGGTCGTATCGCAAATCGATTTTTTTCCATCGAAATAACAAATTTAGTAAATTCAATGTGAAATTCAATGCTTAAACATCTGAAAATGAGTGTGCAAGATATAAATTGTTTTTCGCTTCATATTTCATATTTCATTTAACAAACAGTAATCGAAATCATCTTCAGAGTTAAATGGTTTTCAAAAATCAACGAGCTTTACTGAAAAACAACAACTAACCAATAAAAATAAATAAATAAATGAATTTCAAAAGAAGACACGGAGTAAATAGCAACAAATGTTCACAGCATTTGATGAATTGAAAAGATGCGAGAGACGACAAAACTTTATTAATTTTAATTATAACTCATGGTGAGAAGCCAGATGTTTAAATAATTCTTCATATTTCATGACGTACGAACACAAGCAGTTGGCTATGCCCTTCGCTATGCACTCGCATTTATTGATGGTAGTATACCATTTATTGAGCAGTCAATATATACAGAGCAATTGCTGTGTAACACATCAATCACATCAGTACTAACCAATGGTTGTTACTGCATTATTCAATACATTTGCTATCGAAAATCCGTTGCGTTACAATCCCATCGCCATTTTCATTCGTTTCACATGGGTTTGATGGTACCAAAAGTCGTTACGAAATTGCACTCAAACGCTCGAAATACAAACATCACATCACCCGCAGAAAACCACTCTCTATCTCTCGCCCTCGTTCACAATTTCACGGTATTTTTTCGTGTTAAAAGTGTTTTCAGTAAAGGTGTTCGCCAACTCGATAAATGTGAAGAGAGCCACACAATTTGAATGAAACGATTTGAAAATATTGCCATTGATGGAATATTATTTATAGCTGCGTAGTCAAGAGTGTTGGTGTTAGCAGGCAAAGATCTATTTGTTTTTCTATTTTTATTAGTTTTTCATCGAAATGGCTTCTAACAGTAACAGTCCTACAAAAATTTTCTCTCTTTGATATCTTACGAATTTTGACGCTGGTTAAAAAATGGTTGAATTTGTGTTAACATCGAACGAAATAACTATAATATGCACTTCATCCGAATATAGCTTGAACATTTGCTTACTCAATTCGATGAACATGCTTTGTTTTACCCATTTGATATCAGGTTTCGTTTTTTTTTTTAAATAATTAATTAATGAAACTCTGAAACGACGGGCAACATGTAGGAAGGACAAAAGATCAAACCAAAAAAGTTTCAGAAATAATTGTCTACAAGGCAGACAAGCGCAAAGGATAATAATGAATAACATAAACTTAAAAATTAAATTGAATGCGCAGGCAATTCAGTTTTTCTTTAACGTGCGTTTTTAGTCATGGAATCCAAAATACTCACCATGTAAATTGCTGAAACGCTCAAATCAACAGAGTGGAACTCTCTTGATACGGAATTTAAACAAAAAATGAATGCATTCAACTTGTTTCTTTGTGTGTGTATATTATTCTGATTCCACAATCAGAAGACACTCCAGAGTGTCTTTAGCGTAAATTTGCCTCTTTGAGAACAGCAGTTGCATACCAACTCTTATGTTTTAACATTTCTTTCCCTCTTCAATCTTAATATTCTATGCATTCCACTGTTTTAATGTGAGGGAGAACTCAATTAAACATCACAGGCATAATATAAAGGCAAAATATTTGGATTCACTTATTCACGCCATCCAGTCATATTTAGCCTTAAATTACAAGCAGCGACAAGCACGCATTAACATATAAATAGACTGGACGCCATGTTCAATATTCGGCATGTGTTATTTTCGAAAGCGTTTTACACATTCGAAATGTAGCAGGCGTGTCGAAAAATTTCCTTTAACTACAATATTTTATCGAATTGCTATTGAATTGTTCATCTTTAAATAAAACAATGCAATTCACAATCAGTCTTCAACTGAATTTTATTCAACGTTCATAAATAACGCAAACACACTTCCAAAAGTTATCAGCGAATTTTAATTTTTGCCTAACCAAATATTTGTCCAACAACGTTTTTTTTTGTTTGTGTCTCTCCAGTGATTATTTAATCACATTTCTTTTTGCCATTTTCTTCTTCTCTCAAACATTTTCAGGGGGGAAAAAATGAGTGGCCCAGAATAAGAGTGAACACTAAGAGTTGGTCGGCTAAAAATGAAACACAAAAAAAACAACATAATCACTTATGCGTCTCATGAAAATATGTGGTGTTTGTCACTTTTACGACTAGTATACAGAATCTTTGATTTTATTCTTTCGAAGAAGTTTTTCGTTGCTTTCTAGTAGCTATTTTAATAAATGTTCACTCATCTCATCGCCTGTCTCATGTTTTTAATGCGTCATTTATTTGGATTGCGTGAGAGTCGTCACACAGAAACACACGTATTGATATACGTTTATTTTTGACTCTATTCTTTTTCTTCATATTCTTATCAATATTGTTTTTGAGATTGTTACTAGAAGTAGCAACAAATAAAATAAGTTTGGTATTTCTAGTAAAGATTTACGAATCTACGCAGTTTGTGTTAATTCATAAATTCACGATAACAGCCAGTGTGAACAATTGTGTGCGTTAGATAGACAATATCTATGGATTTATATGATACACACACAAACACACACTCACACCTGGATTTGTGTTTGTGGCAGAGGGGAAATGAGTGAGATGGATATAGATGAAAAAATGAAACTGCACGATTTTTAAATGATCTGAACATAAAACGTAAATGGTCCGTTATTAAACAAAGTTAATTGTTTTTGACGAAAACATTATCATTTTATTCCGTACTATAAAAAAAATAGTTGACAATGCAATTGTACCCAACCTAAAGTTGTACAGACACTTTGTTTCGCTGTTTCACAGTGATATTGAGTAATTATTGTTAAGCGGGTTTTTTTTCTAAAATTCTTTTCAGTTATTTTCTTTATATTGTGGTTTCGCTTTATACCTCACATACTAATTACACATTCAATGGTAATGTCTGACACATCGTCATGCACAATATTGCCCTGACATGATTGTGATACATCAAAAGAGAGTTAAAATAACTTCTCATGTCATTTGTATCCATCGTCATTGTTCACTTTGAATTCGTTGTTGTTCATCACAACCTTACCGATCAGATTATTCATGCTCATGTGTCACATGTTTAGATTTGTTTCTATCCAAAGTCACACAATAAAATCATGAACTTTACAGGTTTTTCGTCGAGTTTGTCATAGCTCAATATTGATTTGATCCTTCTCAGAGAGAAAAACAATCTCGTGATGTCGTGAAACTGCGACATTTTGCACCGCACAAAACCTGTCCAACAGGACAATTATAAATTCCTTTTCAATATACAATGAACCCATATGTGTTCAACAATATCTAAACTTATCTCATTCTGTTCACGGCAAAAAAATAATCGTTTCGAAAACAATTTCATAGGCGTCATCAAATTCATTTCTTTACATTTGTTCCACAGACCGTAGGAAAAGCAGACGTAAGAATACAAAAATTGTTTACGAACTGAAGCGAACAGAACAAAAACATTATGCAAACAAAGCGAAGCAAAAAAAAAGAAACGCAGTCGAAAAAGAAAGAAACTAGAAAATGGAGAAAAAAAAAGAGTACATTGTTCTGCGGACTCTGCAAAGTTCTATAGCTTTTGAGATAGAGAATATGTCACCATTGCGCATTCACAATTCAAAAATACGATTTTCATGCAAGCACTGCCATTCTCAATAAAAAAAAACTCGTTATGACTTTTGGTTCAATGCAAATAGCACCAACCCAAAAAAAAAAAACAAAAACACATCTTTCGTCACATAAATTTCCAGGGCAACTCTTTTCAACGTTTTTCACCGAAATCGTTTCACATTTCACATTTTATGTTTTTTTTTTCTTTTGACTAACAGCTGCCAAAGAACCTCAAAACATACTAATTATTGTATTTGAAATGTTGGAATTTTGAGTGCAGCTGAAAACTAAAAGAATACACAATGGAATAATTACGCGATTGCATTGAACACATTTCGAAGTTCGAAGTCAATTGAACATATTAAGGATCAGAAACGATTTCCATTGCTTCTCATCTGGCTTCAAGTTAAAATTGCGCTTGATACGGGCATAACCGTGATAATCGCTTCCTTTCGTATTTCAATGGGATCTATGAACGACATTCAATACTACTTGCTGTTCATGTGAACTTTTTTTTTGAAAAAAATTCACATCAATTAGGGGTGCATTTCTATACTAAGAAGCAAATGAACCGTTTCTAAACCAGCAGTGGAATGCTCAGAGCAAAATCTAAAGCACTTAAATTAGATGAATATGAACAAATATCAAGCACACTTCCCATGTGACTGTTTGCTATGGGCAAACTTATATTTCTTTTGAAGAATTATTATGATCCATATGCTAAAATTCCTACTTTCAGGGAGAATGAGAACAAGCAATTAAACTGTTTCATAGTGATTAAAATATATACATATGAAAACTAAAATTAACGAAAAAGAAAAAAAAATGAACGTTTCATTTTGCTTGCACATGCTTCAACAAAACACCATATTTATTTGTATGTGGTAAGCATTTGTACGCTGCGTAAATATTTTTTTTTTATGGGCAAAGAGAAAGCAGACGAATGAGAAAAGATGAAAAAAACATGCTGTACTCTTGTTTTGTTCGATATTCGAACACAATTTTTGTTCATATATAAAATGAAAGAAATTGCCGAAAGGGCACATGATAAAATTTTAATAGCACCAAACCGACTGCTGTCATATAAAATTAAGTGACAGAAAATAATAACTACTGCATGCGATTGGTTTTGAACTCCGGTTCCAAAGTAATACATTTGTTTATTCGTTATGAAAACTACAAATAAACAATAATCAATAATAATTATGCGTCACAGTCGAACAGAAAAAAAAACAGAGTCCAACAACGCGTAGAGTTTTTCCGTTAACATTCGACCGGTTCTGGAGACACGTTCAATTAATTAGCAGATTTCTGTTTAATTTCTGAACAAAAAATATTGGCTCGTGTAGCTCAAAAGCAGTGAAATAAAAGGGTAAATGGGAAATAGAGTACAAATATTAAACACTGTCTAATGTTGAACTTTTCGGACAATTTTTAAATAAATTTCCGTTTGAAATATGTTTATACAAAATGCAGCGGGTTAGAGGCCTTTACGCAAATAAAATAGTAAGCCAATGTTTTTTTGTTTGTTTGTTCTACTCCAACGATATAAACTCGTATATCAGAACTAAGAGCGGAATGGTACGAAATTTGGAATAACAACAAAATTATCAATTTAGATGGTTCTATTTGTTGAATTACAGTTAATTAAGCATTGCCCTCTGTGTGTTAGGCACGATTTTACAATGGGCCCAAACCACTTGATCGATTGCTTGAACTTCAGTAAGCCGTGTGCATTTTACATCGGAACGTTTGAAACGATTGCTTTGATTGAGCATGTCTGTATGCTGTATTAGGCTACAATTTGTGTTGAGAGATCGTGAATCTAAAATATAGACTATAATTCTATAGTATTGGTGCAGTTTTGTTGAATTCAATTTAGTTCGTTGTTTTTCATGCGCACATCGTCTAACTCGTTTGTTTCATGGGATGGGTATGTACACGATGTGCGCTCGCCACACACAAACAAACGTTGATTGCATTTTCACTTGTATTCCTTGAAATTCAAATTAATTTTAATCGACATGACCGCATGCGTATCTATTGAATATTTGAACGTGTTTTAATCATGAGATTTTGCGAAATTGCAATTCTTTTCTCTAGCAAACAAAAAAAACGAAAAGTCTAGTATCAAAATCGTGGTGAGCATTCTCGATCGCTTTAGAAGCAAATGGAAAGCGTTCGGCGCACACAAATTTCAATAGAAAACTGATTGTGAAACGTAATGCAAACCCTCTAATTTATTTCTATTGAGCACACAGAAGTCAGTAATTTGTATCATTCAATTCTTCAATTTTAAGGCATCCATTTCGCTCAACAATATCAGTTCGGTGTGATAGAATCTGCAATGGAAATTAAAAAGAAATTGGAAAACATTTTGTATTTAATTCAATTGCACATTGATTTCACTGGCAATCCAAATGCCGTTATTACTATATTATTGTGGGTTTTATATACTAGTTTTGGTTTACCTCTCCCAACAGTTTGGAGTTTAAAAATGAACTTTACAGATGAAAGATCTTCGATTTAGTGCTATGCAACTTGAGTGCTTGCACCCGACCGTTGCATATAATATGCAATGTGTGTATATAAAACCAACTGCGCACCATATCCAATTTACTGAAGCGACCGCTTGTGTATCACCAAAAGAGAAATCGTACACACGAAATACTACTTTTTTGTTGTTGTTGTTATTCAGTTGCCTTTTTCCATTTGCCGCCGTCGAGCACCAACATTACACGAAAAAAAAAACAGTTTGCTTGCCAAACATCGGCATTTACACTTTTTCAGCTAAGACGCCAGTTTTCAAACACACATACACACACTCCACAGTGCAAAGCACACCAACCATATTTACCCGAAATTTCAAAAATGAAGTAAAGAGAAAACATCTGAAAATGATTTGGAATAAATGATAGAGATTTAAACAATAAAATGTGAAACTGCTTGTGTTCTCATATACCATATTATAACTGGCTTGCATATTGTAAGCGCTCTTGCACCTAGAGAGGGTGAGACAGATAGAGAAAGAGACTGGTAGAGAGTGAATGAGATGCTATTGCTAAGCGCAGCAGCTATACAATAAGTGTTCCGGCAATTTATTTCAAAGCATATTTATATCGACACTCTTACTACCATTTCCTGGAGTGAATATATCTTTCCTACATTCTACATTTGAAATCGTTTCTATCTCATGTGCAGCACACGGCACACACTAGCATTTGCGATGTGATCATAACAAATATCCGAATCAAATATCGAACTCTGAGCTCAAATCAAATTTATGAGATTTTTTATACCATCAAGTTTTTATCGAAGATTAGTATTACCAAGTCTCAAGAGAAATTTTCAATATGTGTGCTGTTAGCAGTGTTGCTTCCTCTTGTTGGTAGTCTTGTCATCTGCTCTATATTTATCGACAAATATTACCAGTTAATACGTAAAAGGTGAAAAGACACAATTTCTTTGGAAAATTGTAAGCGATCCATCAAATAAAAATCCGAATTTGCATAATGAAAAATAATTGAAATTTTCGAATTGTTGGGCGTAGGTAATAACTGGAACTGTGCTATTGTCGAAAAAAAAACACTTCAGAGAGCCAAGCTAAATTCGGTGTTCATTTGAGTATTTTTGTTTTGTTTTGTTTTCGTTGTAATTTCAACTTGAATCGTTGAATTTGATGAATATCTTTAGATCAAAAATTGCTTGCTCAAGCGATTAGGCTCTTGAAATACGACATTCACAGATTGACTAATCGCTCTCGCAAAAAGCATAAAATCTTCATAAAAAAATATCATGTTGTTGTGATTCACCATCTATATTTGCAAGATATATGAAATCAAATGGTCGACCATCATTAAGTGACGAGAAAATAACCAGCATCCTTTGTGTGAAGAAATTTCGTTGTGTCGTTATATATATTTGATGAGTTGCTTTGGCTCCGTTCATACGCCACACACAATCTTGCGAACCGATTTTATTATTTTGATTTTGATTATTGTTGCTATTGAGATGTTTCTTCACTTCTGCACCCTCTCACTCTCCGTTGATTGTGCTGTTTTTGTGCGTGTATTTGTGAATATTTTTTGTGTTGTCGTTCATTTTATTTTTTTTTCATTTTGTATGCGAATCATTTCGCACGATGATGAAGTCAAAAACCAAAGACGCTGACGCAGTTCAGTCGTTGATAAACAGGTTTAAGCCAGCAGCTGTATACGTTTTTCTTCTTTATTTGTGACTTTACACTACATTCACAATTTCTATATAGTCATGTCGCGTCGAATGGGAGCGAGTGCAATTTGTGTGCTTGAAGTCGGTCGTGTAACTCATATAAAGATAATGTAAAATGAGTAGAAATGAGCTCAAAAAGAAACACTAAAGCGTTCAGCACTGAAGAGTGTATCATTGTGTGTCGGTTGCGAGCCGATGTGGTTTACGTGGCTAAAAACATGTTTTTGTTCTGATAGTCGCTTGTTGTTGTTTGTTTTTTTTACGTATTTAAGTATAAACGCGTTCATCTATCTTTCTTTATCTGTTCGCCTACGTTTTTCGGATCCAGTATTTTCGACTTGTTTGATCATGTCATGCGCAAACAACAGCAAAATTTCACATTCAAAGGCTTTTCACTGTTTATTGTGTTTTTAGTATTCAGCTTTTTTTTTCTCTTTCGCCAAATTTCTATTCGTTTTGTTTCGCTTTATTTTTGAGTTTTTGAAGGATGTATTAACCTTTGATAAATATAATGACAGATTTCTAAGGTGAAATAACATTTGATGAACAACAAACACATAATCCAACAACAAAAAAAGGAGAAAAATCTTCAAGAATTTTCCAGAATTTACCTTATGATTAGAAACGCTTGTCCATGTGAATGCGAGCTTAACGATCGATTTTAGCGCACTCCAGAAATCGGTATTTCTTTTATCAGTTTTTTTTTCTATGTGGAATTGCCAGAATAGCGGTTATCTGCTCATCTCTGAAAAAGGTCAAATCATAGTCGAACGTATAATGCAAAAATATGTTTGCAGTACGAACGCAATGAGAGATTAAGGGCAACGTGCTCCAACATGCCCTTTTACAATGACATTAACGATTCTACAATAATCATCACACATGTTGTTTGTCTGTATTTACCTTGCCTTATAAAGATATTAACAAGGTTAATCCTAAATTAATTTAGATTAGAAAAAAAAAATTACCAACGTACGTGCACGTTTTGTTTTTCATTGCGTCTGCGATTGTACAATGGTGCAATATCACAATGTCAAGCAAATATTTTGTAATAGCGCCCTCTGCTGATCAATGATAACATAATCATCTGCAGACTAGCCATGCATTGTTATAGTCTCACGAGACTAACGTTTTAACCGAGAACGATTTCTAGAAATATTCTTGCGTTTGATAGATCGAATCTGACTCTTATATTCTAGGGCAAGGTACATAACAATAGGAGAAAAACATGTTGTGAGTTTTGTTGAGAAAGGTTTTCGTTCTTTCATTTTCTCATTGTTGCATCCTTTCGATGAATTTGCATCACCAAGTTGCTCGTAAACTAAATCGATGCATGAATTTCATGCATTAAATACTTTCACATTGTTGGTCTGAATTATGGATAAACTGTGTTGCAAACTATTCGCTATAGCGAATATACTATAAATACTTTGATCATTTTAAATTGCGTTCAGTTGCAATCACGATTTTTTTTGCATGCGATTTCGTATCCAATGCATACTTTTGACATTTAATAGCTTTATTGGTGCGTCCTCGATTTGACTATCAATCAAACCGTTTTATTTGTAGCTCTTTCGGTCCCTTCATTCGCCTCCATTTGTTTTATTTTGTTTTGTTTTGTTTTGCATAATGCAGTATATTGAAGCTCATTAAAAGGTTTTTCGTGTTTTGTGCCATAACGTTAACACGTTTAAAGTATCAATAAAAAATGAGAGGCAATATTTGTTGCCGCTTTGAAGCGACTCCAAAAACCCAAAATGATATACATCAAATGAAAGATATATATATATTTTTTTTTATCCACATTGGGAGCTGTAGTTTACAGTATGTCTTAATAAAACGCAAACAAAGTCGAAAAAAAATGGAAATTAGAAAGTTCGTATTCATAGTACCTCTTTCGTTCACGATTCGTAATTTCGTGTTCCGAATTCACAACTTGTAAGCTGTCAACTTGGGAGCCACCAGCTGAAGCTAGATGCGAGAGTGTATAACGAGTTGGCCTGTGTGATGTGCATCGTAACTCAAACAAAAACAAAACAAAACGATACGAAAGAAACAGAAATAAAATCAGTCGTGAATGGGCGATGAAGAAAGAAATTTAAGAGAAAATCAATTATCTGCACTATTCATTAATAAATCGTGATTTTCTTGTACTCTGGCTGATGTAGATTGCCGACGACGCCATACATTTTCACAACAGCCCAATTCAAAGTAAAGAGAGACTCAAACTCGATGTGGTTTCATGATTCGTCGCTAAGTCTTTAAGCTGCGTGTTTTGTCTGAGTTTATGAAAAATGGCAATGAACTGTGTCAAACCAATTGAAAACTTTTTTTGTTTCATCCAATTTTGAAATGACAAAGTAGTGAAAGAGAGATAGATGCAAAGAGAACGTAACTCTATGAATGGAATGGAAAAAGAGCTCATTACTCAGCTTTGAAATTTAAAAACAAAAAAAAAACACGACAACACAAAAATACAAATAAAAACCAAATAAACAATGTACAAAGCAGTTAAAATTATTTCAAATACCATGTGAGATACGACGTCGTTCGACGTTATTGCTTGACGTCGCATTCAATCGAAAAAAAATGACGGCATGTAGTGCGATAAAGAAAAAAACGAATCATATAAAATTGATTGTTTTATATGCTATTATTTTAACATGCACGCTTCATGCGAAACATTCGAGGGCGCAGATTAATGCCAGTGAACTGAGACATTTCGCCTCGGTGAAACTACACCTCGCCCCTCCACCCAATACCCAGTAGCAATACTAAATGGTCACTTTGTATGTTTGAATATTTAGCTCGGTGCGCAGATGAAAAATCGATTTGTTTGTCTATTTTTTTTTTTACTCGTGTGGATTTGTGAATTGTCATTGTTACAGATTTCAAATGCATGACTTACAAATGCTAAAACGTGCCATTTATTTCAAAACTGTTTTGGTTTCAAAATCATTTGCAAAAAATAGCAACCAAATAGAGATCTCTTTACCAATTTGCATATTTCGTGTGAGGAAACGAAAAATATGCCCACCAACTATCCTGAATGTCGTCGTTCGTGTGATTTTGAGTGGCTGAGAATAAAAGTGACGATACATTTGATTTTCTGTGCATTTTTTTTATAGTTTTTCACTTTTTTTTTGGTTAGACCGAAATTCAGGCTCTTTTTCGAAAAACAATTCAACGTTGTATATCTGCTCGACCGATTCTATATCGTCGTTGCTATTCTCAGCCACTCATTTGATCCCATTCAATGATATCGGTTGGAGTTTTCTTATCAGGTCATGTCGTTTGATAGTACGCCGCACACTAATGAAAATCTAGCTCTCGGGTTGTTGGCCAGCAACGACATCAATCAACAGAAACAACTGCTAGACCTATCAGACAATCTAAAATGAGCTAAATGGACCTAATTTGGACGACTTGCATTCGTGTGGCGCTTTTTGCGCTCTCTCTCTCTTTCTCTTTCATACAAATATAGTTCATTTGAAAAATATATCAATGATGGAGTTGAAATAGTATTTGCACAAACGGCCCCAATACACGATGAATGCACGCATTCATACACATTTAGTCATTTTATGATGCGAATTGTGCGAGACATGTAAACAAGTCAAATATTTAATTGCCGATCATAAAACATATTTATTGTTACTGCCAAATGAAATAAATGTTCTATATACATTGAATGTAATATACGCACACGTACCATGGCATTTCAAACATTGAATTTAATTCAATTTTTTATTCGTTGGAGACTTCAGTCAAAAACCATATATTCCCCAGTGAACACTTTTTACGTTGTATTAAAATATTAATCACTGACTAGAGTGACTAACATTTTGGGCGTCTATTGTTCGTAAAATATTCTCACTGGTCGAAAAATAAATAAAATTCTGTACAAATTTCAGCAATCAGTCAAATGTACACAGTTCTAGTGACTTTTTTGCACAAAATATTGATACAATTTGTTGTGTGCGTATCATTGAAAAGAAAGACCAATAGAATTCGTCCCGCATATAAACGACAATTTCAAATTTATTTATTCAGAATTCAAGTTCTCTGTGATTTATCTGTTCAAAGTTCTGTGCCGTGACATTCTCTTTTGCACCGTAGAAAAATCTAGGTATTTTTTTGTGTCTCTATCATTTTCGTTCTTTTGAAAACTAACAATTATGTCTAGGTAGAGAAATTCACAGTGAACGAAAATCTATAACAAATGTTCGACATCACAAGTATTTCCGAAATCTGATTCGAGCCCAAAAAAAAAGAAATGATATATCATCCGACGAAGATAAAAAAAATGTATTATTTTTTTCAAAAATATTCGAATAGATATTCGGTATAGAAATATTTTGCTTTATGTTTATTTTAAGATTCACGGCTCTTTCTTAAACATCTTTTTTTTTCTCGAGAGTCTACAAAACAGAAACTTAAAACCAAAGGTTGAGTGAAAGATTCGAGCCATCGACAGAGATGCGTATGTGGAATTTAAGCCAAAATAAACAACAACAGCCTCATGTCTGTGTGTGTTTAAGTTTGCGTGCATATATGATTTCATTGTTTTGGTCGTTAATGACAATCAATTAAAATTTTCAGTTGGTCGAAGTGTACAGCTTTCTGGAGCTTCATTTGTTTTTGCATTTTGTTGGTTAAGCTCTTCTCGGCTACGCATCACCATGAAATATAATACAACAACAAAAAAACACACATTTAGACGTCACGCATTCGACTGGTTTCGACGTTGCCATGTTTACGACGCTCTTTGTTTCTTTCTCTCGTTTCTGCTTTTATTCGGTTCGGTTGTTGTTGTTGTTTTTTTTTATTTGTTTCGTTGTTGTATGGATGTTTTTGTATTCCACACGTTTATACACACACTCTGCATTTTGTCTGCGCTATGTTTCGGTTTCAAGGAAATTTATTGAGGGCCTCATTTTATTTAATTCAATCCAATTGAACCGTGTTGCCATATTGTGTTGCCATTCTGTCAGTGCTGACGTTGTGTGTACAATGAAAAGACGTCTTTTTTTTGTTGAATTCTATTTTTCTGAACATAACTGGAATCGAACAAAGACATTTCAACAACATCAATGTGAATGCGCAAGTATTCGTCCAGCTAGCACCTTTCATTGTACATCCGCCTCAGTTTATTCGGTATAAATTTTCATGTGAAAATGCACTGAAACACACACACACACAAGAAAACCAAATACATTACCTTCAAAGTGCCAAAAATTTGTATCATCAGACGCTAACAGATGTTCGTCAAAGAAAAACAAAATTTAATAAAAGAAACTTGTTGTTTCTTACAAGGTCGTAAAAATCGGTGTACACCAGGTACCCTGTATTGTATAGGCTTGTCAAAAGCCAACTTTCTCTATGCGCCATCTGTTGATGAAACGTTGCACATCAAAGAACTAAACTTAATTCAATATAAAGTAATATCAATTGACAGCCATTTGTTTACAAATGCTTTCTAAGTCATTGGATCAACTGTTTATTCTTCTCAATATCGGTATTTTCCGTTGACAGTTTGGTGTTTAGCCATGATTTTTGTGGTGTTATGTGGAGTTATGGAGATATTTAACTAGTAAATGTTTTATTATCGCCATCACCATATTGACCGTGAGATATTCAAATTCCGAAATATTTGCTAAAACCACAAACAATAAGTACGAAGAAATACTGAACAAATATAAATTACTGAGAATAAAATCTCGCAGAAATGGCGGAAGTAATTGAATTAATACAAAATCATTGAGCTGAATTCAATTCATTCGAAAATTGGCCAGTTGTTGAGGCGATTAATTTACATCGTATTTTATTCATTTGAATAAAACTAATTTTTATTATGGGAATGAAGCGTATGCGACTAGTTTATCTAAATGAAAGTTATTTTTTGGATTTTTCGTCACTTAATCTGTTTGAGTTGAGTTGATCTTTTTTTTCATAACTGCATCATTAGGTACTGAGTTGGTGATTTTTAAGCCTTATGCAACTATACTGAATTGCCAATATTTTGCATTTTATTTGTTACTATTTGCAGACCAAATATTACACAATATTTTGGTTGCCAGTGCACTCTCGGTACTGCTATTTATGTTGACATCGCATTTTAAACGAATAAAAACTCAGACGTAAATGGTGATGTGAAAAAAAAGAATGATCGATAACAAAAAAACTCGTCGAACAAAACGGTTATTTTCGAAATTGTTACGCGACCATCATAGAGCGGTCCGCACATAGAAGCATGACTTAGACATCGTACTCTTCAATTTCTCAAGTCACATACATTTATCTACATATTCAATGAAAACGGCAAAACGGCTGGCCAATAAGCACACACAACATATTTCATTGGCGAAAAAAAGCACACAGCAAAACAGCAAAATGCACATCGTGTATTTGAATGTTTTAATTTTCTATGGCGATACATGAATGTTAATGTCTGTGTTAAAATCTAATCACTTGCAATATGAATTCGCTTTTTTTTTGTGTGTTTATTTCTCTGTCTCTGTCCAACTTCATGTTTTCACGTATGTCTGTGAGTTTGAGTAATTGATAGCTTTACAACTAGCCTGGCTATTGAACTCTCGACAAACAAACGAAAAAAAAGTGAATCCATTTTACAAACACAAACATGCATGCGATGTTCAGTGGGAAACAACACATTTTCCAATTGGTATTTAACACAAAATTTGCACACATTCAAAGTGTGTGTGTAAAATAAATGCAGCCGCTGACATTACACGAACACTAACACAATGAGATGTTGCAGCAAAATTCACAAATGTATTTACTGTTGAAATCAATGAACGACCCCATTGAAATTAGAAATTGAATGAAAAAAAAACACGACGCAACGCATTGTGTATATACTTTGGCCTAATATTCATACGTTCACCTTTGGCGAACACTTGCAAACCGAAAATGGCAAACGGCAAGCAAATGACTTCAATAACCATACGGCATATCAATTGATGGATTGAATCAATTGAAGTTTGTTTTTAGTTTTTTTTTTTAAAACATGCGTTTTAAAATTAATTTATGCGTTTGTTTTCGTTAAATTGTTTTATTTAATATTCCGCTTTGTTTTTGCACCTTTATTATTAGTACTGTTTTTTCTATAAAAGTGTTGTAAGTGGCGCAAGAGGGGGAAAAAAAGAATTAACAAAACGGCATATGCCAATGAATAATCTATATGGGAAATTGAATGAAATAATTCAGTGTTTTCAAAATCAATCGATTTATCCAGATCGACATCATTTCGAAACCGATTTTTTTTTATTTTGGGTTGATGATTTACTCGAGCGGCCAGCATTTGAAAGAAATTTATTGATTGACCAAACAAAGCAATCCAAAACAAATAACCACAAAACTTGATTTCGTCCAGTTGACGCATTTGAATTCATCAATTCTAAGCGAAGTCAACTGCGAATTGTGTTGGCGAAATAGTCTGCTGAAAATGTACACAAATGTAATTTTGAGCAAGAGCCGAATGCAAAATGAAACTTAAAGGCAGGCAGATACACAAGCACGAGAAGTGATTTAAATGTAGGAAATAATTTTCGCTTTAATGTGGTGTGCTCTGAGCGCCTATAAATTTTGCTTTTAAAATGCATCATGAAGTAATGTAAACGTGAAATGACATATTTTTTTTTAACTTTAAATATTTCAAACACACATGCATACGATTACTGCATATGCAATCGATGAGTACATACGAATAAAACTGAACTGGGCTGTGCGGTGTGTTGTTGAGTTGAATCAATCGATGCGGCATAACACCGTTAAGAAATTGAGCTGCTGTCTCGGAAAGCCATTTAAGCTGTAAATAACATAGATAGAAATAAACGATAATAGATTTATAACTTCGTTCCGTTAATCGAGTTTTGGTTCATGCAATAGAAAAAAAATGCTGTCTGTACATATTTTGTTTGGATGTGCTCGTTTCACGGAAGTTTTTTTTTCGTATGCGCCACTCTCGTATGAATCAATCCAGTTGCAAATGCATACACTTTTCATATTTTGCTTCTCAATCGTTCAGCTATCACATACAATTCCTTTGCTTAAATCAAAATTTATTTTTCTCTGTCAATTTGATTTAATTTGATTTGATGTTTATTCGGATCGATTTGGATTTGGAATCAATATATATTTCCATTTGGTTCATTTGACGCCTTAAAACGTGCTCAGGCACGATTATTTGGTGTTGCAAATATTTGTACGGAAAGGAACTGAAAATTTCAAAATTGCGGCACAATAAAACACATGCACATTGAAAACGAAGCAAAACAGAAACCACACAAAATTTAATCGCAACAAAAAAAAAATCCGCTTCAACTCAAATCGGATCCACTTCAGATCCGGGCATTTCCAACCTGATATTAATAACAAATGTATCTAATCTAATCTATCATGTGATGGGAATGATAACAAAAATGTTAAAATGTTTTTATTTCTTAAAAATGCAATCTACTTCAGTGAGATATTGCCGATTAAACAGAAAGTGGCTCATAAAAGTGACAAGTTGGTCAATATTATTTGCAAATGCTGTAAACACAAATTACGATTGGTTTTTCCCCTAAAACTCACACTAGTTCGTATTTCCTTAGGAGATTCTCCTTCCGTGAAACATTGTAAAATATTTTTGAAATAATTGAAACATCGAACGGTCTAATTTATGATTTTTTTTTTATTTGCAAAATTCATTTAAAAGAAAAATGAACATTAAAATGTGTGTCCTCTTGATGTTTACTAATTGTTCATGTATGCATAATAAATGCATCTATTAATGCGGGCTACGATTACGATTGATTTTTTTTTCTTCCAGCGATTCAATTATTCATTCATCACACTATGATGGCGAAAAGTTATTGCCCCCTTTTTACAGCCAGTTGACTTTATTGTCAGCCATGATATGTCATGCAACAACGGCCCACACTCTAAAAAGAAACCCAAACGATTTTACAATTTTGTTTCAGAGATACTCACATTTTTGTGGTTATGTACTTTACTGCACGTAACAATATGATTACCATGTCTAACGGCAACTGCCAATGTATGCGCTCATGATAGAGCTTCAGTTTCCATATTTATGAGGTTTGATGTCAATGCCCGATGACATACATAAAGCCAAAACAATTCAAAACATTTTAGACTCTTTCAATTTTTATAGCTTTATACCTATAAAACCTATTGTCTATTGTCTATTGTTGTTCGTTTCCATTTGAATCATTTTAGTGTATACTTTTGTATGTTGGTTTCCATCAGTTGCAATGCAGCATTGATGGCTTCAGTTTGCTAAAAAAATGTACATGCGTGCACACTGCACAGTACAAAGCATTCACACAAATGATACTTGAAAACAAGCAAATATGCGTATTAAGCGCATATCGCCATCCTACAACCGTTTGCTGATGTATCAGTACCCCGCTTGTTAGTGTGTTGTCGGGACCCTCAGCTTATATTTTATCCTTTGAGATTGATTTTACTCCGATCAAATCAAATTTCAACTCTGTTCTGATAATTTCCCAATGAAATATTATTCAACATCGAGTTGATTGGCACACGTTTAGAAAATGTTTCATATACACATTACAATTACAAAATTCACATTTTGCTACTTAAATCAATTATATACAAAACTTCGATCAAAGAAAACCATAAACTATCGATATTTAATTGTGTAAATGTTTTTTTTTTCTATTTTCAGGTGTTGTGCGGATAAATTGACCATTCAACGAACGATTTATGGACCATGTGCGAAAACGAAAAATTCATCAAACGTGATCAACATATCCAATCGCACTGACAAAACAAAAGATTTTCCCAAAATTCAAAACCGCTAAAAAGGAAGCAAAGAAAAACGAAAGTGAAACGGGAGACAACACAAAACGCATGGAACAAAAAGAAAAAGAAGAAAACAAAATAAAAAAAAAACACATTTACACAGATACATACAGAAAAATCGAAAAAACTATGAGTAAAACATCTTCAAGACGACTTGAATGCAAGTCGAAAAAAATGTAACTAATATTGAAATATTTTATTTATTATTTTTATCTTGTACAAAAGAGAAATAATAGGAAATGAAAAAATTATTTAATTAATTAAATCCAATGAAATGTTTTTTTTTTTCATTATTTTAACGAGTCCCGAAGATGACAAATGTCATGGAGAAAAATTTAAATGGAAAAATTTCGACAAAAGAGATTTCAGATGAATGATAAAATGCAATATGTGAAATAATGCACGCGCTGTATACAATTAGAAATACTGTCAGGAATATAAATGTGAAAGAAGAAAAAAAAACTGGGCAAAAATTAAAAGAAAACATTGTTTTCTCACAATTCAATACACACACACACAAAAAATGGATTTCGAACGCTCGTTTTGTTCGATATATTGAATTTCACTTCAATATATTTTAAACAAAACCAGTTTGTGTCAATTCTATTCTTTATTTCGTTCCTTACGCCAAATCAAATTCAAAATAGCAAAACAAAACTTCCTTTCATAGCTAAATAATATTGAGAAAATGAAGCATACAAAGAACAACAACAAAAAAAAACATTAAAATGAAAATGAAAATGAAAAATCAAAACAAAACCAAACGCCATGTAAATAGACAGGAGACAGACAACACACACAACCAAACTGGCTGAAAAATCTCTTTTGATATAAATTAAACAATTATATTTTGAATGAGATTTTCATTTCATCATGCAAAATCATGCCAAAACGAACCATCGTTACGGTCGCGAACAATAAATTGATAAAGCACAACAGATAAATTTCCCATGAACGCATTTCACTTTAGTAACTGTAGACCTTGGCCTACAGCACATTCTGTTAACCGAGCAATGAGCGAAATAGAACGTAGACTTTCATGAAAATAATGGAAATAACTTTTTTTTTCGTCGAAACAAACAAACAACAAATATCACACGTGAAATTTAGATCGATAATAATTAGACAAACAAAACAAAACAAAAAATGAGTTAAAGTTATACTAAAACCAAATAGATATTAAACTAGACAACAACAAACATGCAAATCAATTAAATAGTGATTTTTCGTGAAATTTATAGCCTCACGATTCTTATACCCATAATTACAAATCAGATAAAAGCATGATCAATTTTTTGTTTGTGGCTTTAAGATAAGGCTTTGAACGAAACTAACTATCGAACAAATGATCTGTTTTATTTTTCTTTGTCATTATCTCAAAATTGGCATGACTTTAGACGTCAACACATTTTGGGATTTTTCCGTCGATATTTCTAATGTGAAACAGGACACACATACAAACAAACAAACAAACAGTACATACAGAAACACATAAATAGATGTGGCCATAATGACATGTTTTAAATCGATTTTTGCATTGTTAATTGTTTGATTCTCATAAATAAGAACATGCAATCGTATGCATTTTTAATGAATATTACAGCGAATGTATTCAGCTCCCCCACCCGCATCTCATACATAGAAATAATGTTTGCGTGATTTTCTTTTTATATTTCCAAACGAATTTGAAACACACACACACAAACACAAATTAAAATCGGTGACGTGGTGAACTAAATGAGACAGTCATCATCGAATTGAAACCACCAAACCAAATTACAAATCGCTGCAATATCACAAACAAATAACATTAAAAAAAAAAATTAAGAACCCAAACATTTTTATGCAAATCCAACATCTAAGCAAAAATTAGGAATTTGATATTTAAAAAAAAACAATCAACTATATAAAAAACACGCACTTTCAGAACATTAAAAACAACAACCAAACAAATGAATTTAAATGTATTGAAACAAACAATTCACATTATATGTCATCGTTCTCTTTTTTGATAATAGTCTAAGATTGTAATGACATAGTTCTGTAGCTTCATAGCAACAACAAAAACATGAAAATTCATTTGACAAAAAAAAACAACAACAACGTAAATTAAGTATCTCAACAACAATTTCACTGACTCAAAAGAAAAATGAACTTAACAAACAGTTGAAGCGCAAATGTGTTTGCTTTCCGTTAATTAGGACAAAGAAGAAAAACAAAACGATTCAATTTAGTTTTTTATGAATACCTGTGATTGTCATTTAAATATTGTATTAAAATGAACCTTTTTGATGAAAATGCCCAATCCTATTATAGACCAATTTAAGTCTACAATTCAGAAAGTGAACACTTCGATTTGCAGGTTACAAAATAAAATAGCATTTTGTTGAAAATTACAAACATTTTCATTCTAGTTAAACAATTTTCATTTCTTATGTCTGAAATGAATGTTCGAAATGTGCTTAAGTTACGTGATCATTATGTATATGTATGGTTTTTTCTTTTTAAATTAGAAAATGAAAAGATAATTAACAAAACAGTCTCATTTTGACGTGAAAAAGTCCAACGTTGAAAATTGTGCTAAGACCGATCTGAGTATTTTGGTTTATGCTTTATGTTATTTCAATATTTTATAGACCCAAAAGCATTCGCTAAAATACAGAAATAAGATTTTGGACTCCGTTTTTCCGTTCAAGTTCATGCATGTACATTTCAACAGTATCCAAAGCATTCAAAAAAAAAATTGATATAATATGTATTTAAATGAAGCCATCATCTAAATATATTGGTTGTTGATCAATTAAATGGATTGAAAATTGCCCATTTCTCCAATATTTTCTTTCTACATTTTCAATTGTGATGATTAATTTGATAATTTTCCCTTCTTCTGTCCATTCAATTTGAATTTGTCATTCAAATTATTTTTATTCATTTAATTTGGATGTTGAAAGCGTGCAACACATACATAATAATAATGAGCACGCTACATTTTTTGTACTAAATTTTGTCTATTTGCATTTTTATATACTTTGAACCAAAAAGAAAAAATAACAAAACAACAACAAGAAAACCATAAAAAAACTAAAGATTACGAGTTGGGATTCTCAGCAAAAAAAAAGAAGATTTTAAATCGCTGTAAAATGTATAAAACAAAAATAATTAAATGGAGGGGATTATATATCGATGGAATGAGAAAATGAAAGTTCATTAATCGAATAAAAAAAAGAAGAAGAAGAAGAAGAAAGAATACAAGTGTAAAAACAAATGTGAAGCTATACTAAATATTGTACATGTAGTCCTATTCTATACACACCTCCAGATACACAAACCACATTATAGAGCTATAGAGATAAAAGTTTTTCCGAATAAATCTGTTTCAGGAATAAATTTAGTAGGGATTATCTAACACGAACGTATACACTCACACACAACAAGCTACAATTTCAACAACAGCAACAACAACAACAACAAAAAACCATTAAATATTTAAATGGCAAATGTATTTAGAACGCAAATGCATACAATTACGTTGAACATATTTGTGTCTATCCAGCAACATTTCAAGCAAATCGATGTGCTTAGGGTGGTTGGGAAGGTATTCGTTTTTGTTGTTGGGGGGTAATTAGCATTCTCGCTCATTTACTATCTCACAAAACTATTAGTTTAATCAGTATGAATTAGTAAATGGGCAACAATTCAAAATTTTGTGTGTGCCTCATATATGATTGCAAGAAATTGAGAATCGCTGATTAATTGACCCCAAACGGAACAAACAACTGATATGATTTCAATGAGACCAAACAACAAATAAACAGAAACCATATTCGTAAATTTAGACAACACACAATGACGGTATTACTTAAAATTCATAACAGCAACAACAAAAACGTCCTTTTTTCTGCTATGAATTGTATCGTTTATGAGACATTATTCTGTGATTTTATCGCAAGTTGTTTGAAGAACACTCTCAGTTCACACTGCGCTCGTTTTGTAATGTTCTACGGTGTTTGTATAAAAAAAACCGTTTCATATTAATGTTCTAGGTGTATCAGTGTATATTTAATGGAATTTTTTTTTAGTGATACTCATGCATACAACAAGAACACAAACGAAACAAGACAAACGCTAAAGTTGAAAAAGAAAAATGGAAATACAATTCACAACATTAGCATTTTGAGCAGCTACAGTAACATTAAGAAGCCACATTCACATTTCTGCGTCTGAAAGGAAAAAAAAAGAAAAATATTTCATTCGATTTAACGGATTTTTTTTCCCGTCATGTCTCATTTTAAACGGTTCTACGAAATTCTTTTGATTTTCTATTCAATCGCATCCGACTGTTGATTCGTATCGATTCAAGAGGACGTTCAACTAACAAATTTGTTTGAAAAACAAGATTTAACGAGAAAAACAAAAAACAAAAAGAAAATAAACGAAAAAAACCCACAATTTGTAAATGTAAATTCATGTGATGTGCAAATAGCCGTAGACATTAATTATATTTTCAAAATAGAATTCGACGATGATTGTCATAAACAGTACCTTATAAACACGAGACAAAAGAGCTTCTTTTACACTGTTTTGTTGTTTAATAATTTCCTTTAGAATCAATACGAAACAGTCAACGTGGATTGCAAATTTTCTGGATAAATTTAAACTTGTAAGAGAATCTCTCAAAAGTAGTTTATTCTCTTGACGTGCAGGGCACGACTCTCACATCTTCAATGCGAGCCAACCTGCGAATCAAGTCAAGAATATTGTTTTTCTTTTTTGCATAACACATACAAGAGAATGCCCATCGATAGAACTAATTTTGTTTCTTTTTTTTGGAGAAAACAAATTTAAAAAAAGAAACACCCGTTAAGTACATTTTAGAAAAAAGACAAAATAACAAATGAAATATTGTGAACGTTTAATATTAGTTTACATTTTTTTTGTGTGTTTCCTTTTTGCGTGTACATTTTTTGATTTTACTTTCGGTTTTCTTTGTGCCTCTTTCCTTTTTCGGTGTTGACTTTTGCACTTTTTTTTACAACATTTTAATTCGTCTTTTTATGATTTTTGACTTTAATTTACGGTTTTATTCCAATTTATTTACTATTTTACTTGTAATCTTTTTTTTTCACGTATTTGTATAGATTGTCTATTTTTTTTTTCAAACACATACTCACACACACAGACACAAAACAAGCAAATGATAAATTTCAAAACAAAACGAAAAATAATGGGTAAACAAATGCCCATTTGAATGTCATCAAGTATCATCAACATAAGCAACAACAACAACAAAAAGGAAAGAAAACACAATTTAAGAAAACATATTATGATGGATACAAATAATTAAAGGGAAAAAAACGATAATATTATGTGTAAAGAAAAATGTGATCTCTTATATTACATTATAATGGAAAAAAAAATGATGGACATAAAACTGACAAAAAAAATAACATAACATGGGTTTATGATGATGATAGAAATATTCGGGAAATCAGTCGAAACAGCGCCGCGATTTTAATGCTACTGAACCCGCCATTTTTGGTTCAGATCCATTTCCAAATGCTGGAAAGATGTATCGAAGCGCAGGATCTGATCTTCCTCGAAAATTATGCATTAAAACATATACAGAAAATATATACTACTATAGAAAAAAATAGCAGAACAAAACAAAAATCAACAAAAAAAAAACAAAATAAAAAAAAATTGAACACAATTAATGAAATGAATTAATTTATGGGAAAATAAATTTACTTTCAGCGAAAAATTATCATATTAAAAACGGTCTCTTCCATTTAGTTAAAATTTAAATAAAAATGCACTCAATGAATGGAGTGCCGATGTTTGGCTATTGAGTCGAACATCGAATCATCTAAATGAAACGTACCGTCTTCATTCTACTGGCAAAATTATACATGTAATTTCTCGCTTTGAGTAATGTATTATAAAAACAAAAAACAAAATTAATTGATATAAATTTATAAAGGAAAAAAAATTATATATTATACTTACCTTGAATAATTGCAGATTATAATATTAATGATAATAAAAGAAACGCATATTGAAAAAATATAAAAAAAAATGATTTGGCTTTTATTTTGAACATCTTTCTGATTTCTGGGATTTTCCGATTTGCTTGCGCCCACATTTTCAGAGGAACTTATTTGCTGATTTGTTTTCGAATATACCATCATATATGAACCTAGCTCTGGACCGTGCGATATTCCAATGTACAAAATACGAATTCATTCTCCGTGTCGTGATCATGAAAGAATATATTGTTTTTCACCATCTGTGATCATTCATTCCAGATAAAATTATTCAGGAAATATAAAACAAGAATAACGAATTCTTTCTCAAGAACAATTTTAGATTGAGAAAAAAATGAATCGTTGCTCTGAAATCAAAACATTTGAAAAAGAAACTAACAGACATACAAAGTCTGAGTCAATTATTTCCCGTTTGTATGGATTTTGGCCACGTGACTGTCGATTAGACAAAATATCGCGATTTCCAACTTGAACAAATTGTACAATCGGCCATAAAATTTACTGAGTCATCAGTGGCTGATTGTCTCAAGTCTGAATCACGTTGAGTATTATGTAACTCAGAACAAGTAAAATGATGGCACAATGATGGCGGTTTTGTACAATATTTGAAGTGCTTCGTGACTTTTGAATATTCTTGTGCTGCTAGAAACACATTTGCCAAATGCCAATGAAATTGCGTTGAATAGCCTTTCCGATTTTTATTAACAATAATTGAAACGAAGGGCGCATTTTGTCCCTTATAAACCAACAAAGCCTTATATGTGCGAATAGAAATAGAACGAGAAATAAAAAGTGACGTTTTGCACCAGGAAAATGGAATGAGGAACAAGTCCATAGATATTAGAAAGCGCTACACTGTGGTTATGAGGATTTCTAGCTCTTCGAAGTGCAAAATGCACATGGAATCAAACTAAATCACTAAATGACAAACGTGAGGGAAAATATTGTTCAAAAATACGGCTCACAACTCTTTGAAATATCCGTACTGAGTTCAAACATTGGGAACGATTATTCTGACCAACAATTTCCTGTAGTAAACAAATTAACGGCAAACAATATACAGGCTATCGCTATATACACCCAACAAACGACATGCAGTGCAAATTATTTATTGTGGAAGTGAATTCATAAGTGAGCATTGAATCGTTTTGTTTTTTCATTTATATATTTATATTTTAAATTTGTTTTCGTTCGCATTAGGCAAAGTTCAATTCAACGGTAACATGATTTAAATGTTTGTGTGCGCAGTTCACAACATGCGATTAAAATATATAATAATTTCAAGTGCGCAAAACCTAGCCACAAGGCAAGACTTGTGAAGCGTAAGCTATCTAGCTATTAAAACTGTGTGATACATATTTTGCAAAATCAACAGAAAAATTACACAATCAAATCGTCAGTTTTTTTTCCTCTGTCAAATACGTAAATGGATTTGAATTTCTTATCATGACTTAATCAATTAAAAAAAAGCAACCTAAAGCATAATATTATTTAAAAGTGTACTTAGATGTATTGTTTGAGTGTGATTATTGAGACAAAACACTTCACATTGGAAAAATGAAGTATGTTTGAGTGCGGATGTCATATCTATAGATATGTCCATGAACCGATTTCACACTTTAATCTATATGACATTTCTGTAAACAAACCTAGGACTTATCGATTCACTAAATCAATTGCATGGTTCATTTATTTTAGCAGGTTATTACACGTGTACATCTATTTTACAAAGCCTTTTGATATTAATTTGTTTCATAAATTCATAGTTTCCCACAAATGAACACGTCCACGTTAAGCGTATAAACATCATTGCACCAGAAGCATAAATGCATCTTTGCGTATTTTGCCTGGAAAATAGCTTGGAATACTAATCTAAACACACCGTTGTTATCCGAAACTATACTACTTTCATTCTTTCCGAGAGTTTGATGAAAGTTGACTATTTCATTATTTATTATACAGATTTTAGTGAATAATGAAAAAGTTGCATAGCTTCTGGAGTAAAAACGATGATAAATGGTTTCACATGATGCGTAAAACCAACTTTTCTTCGTTGTTCATGGTCGACATATCTTTTATGTTTGTAGTGATGTTTCAGTACATCATTTAATTATTTACGTGAAAATTATTATTTCATGTTCACTGAATCAACTTAGACTAAATATTTAGATCTGCATAGTGTTAAATGGCATCCTATCATCGTAGTTTATAGTCGTAAATGTTAAATGGAATTCTTGTGTATTGTTGAACAAATCATTTGAAATCAATTGTTGAAGCCGATATAATTTTCAAAAACTGTAGCCTCTTGTACTAGAGGCATTCTTCACACTGTTCAACGAGAATCCTCGTCATCAGACTCATATGATAAACATGTAAAAAATACCAAAATCAATGCATTTATTTCCAGCAGCTAAAAATAACAATTTAATCATATTTTCAAAGTAACAAGAATCCCATAGCAAGCATATATTGAAGAGATAAGCACAACCAAAATTACAAAACTTTTTCCTCTTGATTCATTCAAATATTTCCTTTTTTGTTACAGAAAATTGTGAAATAATGCAAAACCAAACAGCAATGTACGGCCAAAAATAATAATACGAATATAACATCGAAACGAATTAAAAAAAAAAAAACATACAAAATGGCAGACAATAGCCAATTCGATTTTCGATTAAAAATCAACCTATTGGAATTGGATTCCACACCACTAGCACCACAGCCATCACCATCAACAATAGCAACAACAAACGCAGTAACCGATTATGTAATACGCACAATCGACACATTTGAGATTAACCGAAGTGACATAGACTACCGGGCCGAAGGCAATGCAAATATCGTGCTCGTTATACCGCAGCGAAGTCAGGTGTTACGTTTGCCAAAAAAGCTAAAAAGGTTATTTCATTTGATACACAGCAGCTCGACTCATTTGTTTTTCTAATTTTGTGCTATTCGGTTTTTTCGTGTTTTGTTTTCAACCTACATTCAACATTGAGCCGATGAGACCGACGAAAAATAACAACGTTTCTTAGCTCAACTAGCTATAGTTCTAGTTATTGGTAATTTTGTGACTCATCAGTTGATTCAACTTATTTCGAAAGTGAATAGGCGTCATTTTATACGTGAATTTCTGTAATTATGTGCTATTTAAAGCATTCCAGTTTGCTTAAACCTGTTAATCAAATCACAGCACGTTTTTATTTGTGTGTGTGCGATTTGTTCAGCCAAAATTTTATTGCTTGAAATATGAACTTGAGTAGAATAAACCAGAAAAATGCATTCGAAGGCTAAGCACCATTAATACATGTAATTTTAAACCGAACCCAATGTACAAAATCAATTTAAATATCGATTTCCATATTATTTTGTTGTCTGCATTTTGCGCTTCTTTTTCATGTTTTTTTCGTGAATTTTTTTTTTGTGTCTTGCAGAGAGCAAAAAATCCGCCACTCAACCGTAAAAGATTGCTGGCAAAATGAGCGTATATTTTACGTATATAAATATATTGTCTCTGTATCAACATTATTTGGACCAAATATATCAAGCCGTCCAATTTTAGTGCGGATTGAATTCTGCAATGTAAATGCATTCAATGTATGGTTGCACAACCATAGGCCGTTACATCGCATACGTTCGTTCGAACAAAGAGATGACTTTGATTTTGATTATGGTTTACTTTATCGTGATGCCTGCAATTTAAATTTAAGTTTTGAAAGTACAAATACGTTTCGAACAATCGACGATGTGCTGGCAATTGAAATTAAACCAAAACAAGGATGGAATATCTGTGCATTACCAGAATGGTTACTGGAATTATTTGAGATTGGCCACGATTTACGAAATAAATGCCGTTTTTGTGCTATGCAACATTTGAAGGTGGTTACAAATCCTCAATTACCTAACTGATCTGCCGTTTTCTGGTTTTGGAGATTCAAGATAACAAAAAATTGTTTGTATTTCCAAAAGGTCAAAGGACATCAAGTGCATCGGATTAGCAAATACTGTCCGTTAGATCTATTCTCTGGGTAACAATTTTGATTAGCTAATATTTCTCTGCAGAAGCGTATATCATTTCATTTTAACAAATTATCTTTCCATTTAAAGTGATGAGCAGCGCATGAAACGATCCATATGCAATTTAATTGCCTCTCCTCAAAATAATTTTCGAGTTTTCCAAAATGGATATCTCGTGTATTCTGAAGAACATCAAGAGCATAGCCTACAACATTCGCTGAATCCGTACTTTGGAAATAATTCGTTAGTATTATCCCAAGTAAATGTATTTGAAGAACAGTTTAAAGAGATTTTCAATTAATATCATAGATCTACAATGGATGATTTCGTTTCATTATTGGTGAACATTCTACAGTATGATTTCGTTCATGATGTTGATTTGAGCCACTCTCAAATGCAGGTAATTAGTCAATAAGCATAAAATTATTTCAGAGAAAACTGTGTACAGACACCGTGTATCTTTAAAATAGACGGAGCAATTAATATTGGCCACAGCAACAACAGAGAAGAAATATTCGAATTATAAGCGTCATAAATCGTCTCTTCTACCAGCACGTTCCATACTGAAACGAGTTCTCGATCTGCAACTGCTAGCAAAGGTGGATTATTTTGCCGATTTTTTTTTTTTAAATCCGGAATAGTAGTAAAATATTAACAAGATAATTTGTTGACATTTTCAGAAAACCATATCGTATATTGCTCAAAAGTATTCAGATGATTTAAATGAATGGGGGAAATTAATGAAAGATCCCAATTGGCCGCATTCCCACATATCGGAACTATGCCGAAAACTCAACCAAACCGACCAAATTGTCTCTGATGTGATTGATTATGAGTATTTAAAACGTACATTTAATCTAACCGATGAGGAAATATACGAAATTGGAGCCACCGCTCTAGATTCTTCAATTATGTTGACTATTCAACGTTCTAAAGAACAGCCTATTTATGATTCAAGGTAAAGATCAAGAGGAGAATTAGTACCGAAACCTTGACAAAATACCGAAAACTGAATGTAAAATGCGGAAAAATCAATATCAAAGTCCGAGGGATTTTACGAAGTACCGAGAAATATTTCCAAGTATCGAAGCAAGTTTCCCAACTTTGTCGAATGCCACAGCTAAATAGCTGTACGCTAATCCAGTTGCTATGACGACTACTGCGAATTTGAAAGATTTGCTGGGGTACTTGTTAAGTTACTGTGTGAAATCTGTTTCATTTTTTATTTTTCCGGTTCCATACATTCAATGTACTAATATACGGTACTCTATCCAATCGGTATTAATTCCCCTTGGTAATAGTCCATTTATTCAACCGATAATTTATATTTTCAACTGAATCAATTCCATTTTTTACATCTTTAGATATCCAATAATCAAATTGAACGGAGAACATTTCATTACAAATGCGACTATTTTCGATTTAGATCCGAAGCACTATCCACATCACTTTTCAAAATATGTTCAAAAAACACGAGATTCATTCAATGCTTACAAGGATTATTTAAGTGATAATCAGATTAAATACTAGTTTTTACAGCATGTACCATGTCTGCTTGTTTTTTTGTATTGTGCATCCAACATTTTTAAATAAATATATTAATCTATAGATAGAAATTTGAATTCAAAATGTTTAGTGTTTATTTGAAACTCTTCGGGCGATTGTCAAAAGATGGCGTTATTAACAAGCTTATGAGATCGCTTTATTGCGACTCAATGTCACTATAAAACTCACGTAACTATCACTATGGAATATTCCATTGGTCATTGTGTTCAGATTTTGTATTAGAGAAACTATTCATTTTCGAATATCACCTGCTCACCTGACTGTAAATCATTTGTTTGTATTCTGAGCGCCGTACATTTGGCCAATGTAGTTATCCTATTTATATGGTGATAAAATTTCAAATTACAAAGTTTCATTAATTCTCAACCTTCTATTTGAACGTTTATGTTCAACAGATTAAAAGCTAGAGTAAATTAGAATTACTTACGATTCAAACAGACCACAAAGATACAAACGCAATCAATATTTCAAACATTGAGTTTTTTTTTCAAATCACAAAGTTCGATCTAAAACGTAAAAAAGAATCGCAAAAATCAGAATCATCGAACCGATAACGCTTCCATAATCAAACCGATAATATTTGTTCGCAACGAACGAGATAAGTGATTTGTGATTTTTTTCTGAAATAGGTAACACAATGGAATTCTCTAATCGATCGATCAGAATATGAGCGTTATAAATTGAGAACGGTTGTTCCCCGATAAATTTCTCACATTCATCATACCAAAGTTAGCGTATGCAACAGTCGGATATTCGTTCACAATAAATGCAAAGCATAAAGGTGATCTCTTATTTAGTTCGATTGAAAATTCGTTTAAAATTCCAAAGTGAATCCTGAAATGCAATGTTTTATATAACTGCACACGCGGTGACACAAAATCAATTTGCAAATAATGTCAATGAGGATCGATTTGCCAGCAATGACTCAAGTTCGGCTCGCATCGACATACCAGCATTTAAATTGGGCACTTTTGCAGACGTGAATCAAACACCAGTCATCCTTTTCCCGAGAGATCTAAACACGTTAAATTGCGTCAAAGTGGCAGACAAAATCAACGATTTACAAATCAATCAAATTATTATTGGTGAAAGGTATTAATCAATAAAATATATTTTCTAAATACAAAAAAGAAACACTCCTTGAGCTAATATATAGATTAACATTCCACAATAAGCGCACTCTCTGAAGTTTCACCAATAGCAATCTACAAAATAACTCGTTTTTTACTGTGAAAAGAAAAAACAATTCGCCCATTGTAGAGTGTTGCTCTGTATATATTCAACAGCTACTTACCTGAACTGGCTGACGTCAACACCTAACGATGCTTTATCAATAGAATCACCGTTACTAATTGATGGTTTTATTATTAAATATTTCAGATTCCATACAACATCAGTATGCAGTACAAATTCATTATTGAAAGATGATCCCGATCCAGGTCCTCCTTTTTGGGGTGGTGAAACAATTCTTGTGATTTTGATGGCTTTAATATTTGTACTTTTACTTCTCATTTTAATTTCGTTAGTTTGTATTCGAATAGTCAGTTGATTTTGGAACTGTTCCAAAATCTAGATGACGACATTAAATCCGTTCAACAATTGAATGGCAACCATAGCACAAACTGTTCCTTAATCTATAAATAAGCACAATGATTGTCACAACTTTCTTACGATTCTATTATTTAAATTAAAATACCAGCACAAAAACCGATGTGTCGTTGTATTATTCAATTCTTCAAGCAAACTATTGTAAACTATTTATATTGTGTTCACAGTCACAGTTCTTGTTAACAATGTATAGTATACACAGGACTGGAGTGCTAAGCACCTTATAGATTTAACGCCATCTGTTAAGAAAAAATCAATCACTTGATTCAGCATAAACGGGAACATGAGTCGCACTATAGTGCGTACAAACAGCTGTCAAATTCTACAGCCTGGTTAGATGGCGGTAGTAAGTAGGAAAAGGACTTTTAGTCTTTGTATATGGTAGTATGAATGTTCAAAGTCCACGTGCAGCTTCTAGGTCACCTAATTCCTTTTCTGTTAAAGATGTAGTATACTCAATAAAAAATGGTACCCAATTGTTATTCCACCACAGGCTGAAAATCTCCACCTTGTCCCTTCGGAAGTCAAAATGTATATTTTACATCTCAACTCTGTCAAAATATTCACACTGACACATAGAATGACGTGTGAATGCCAAAAAGTACCAGAGTTCTTGAAATTAGAGTCAAGTACGAATATTTATGTATATGTATATATACGTGAACGAATTTTGAAGATATTTGTGCTGAGCAGAGGCTAGGCGCCCGCCTATTATTTGTTCGCTTGAATTTTGTTTGCGACAAGAAAATGAATTTGATTCGCTGCACTTCAAATTCATCCCCCAGATGAATTCTTTTTGGAGTCAAAAGTGAATTTTGTTCGGCGTGTTCTCTGCATTGCCCTTGCGCGATATACTCAAAAATACAACAAAAATGGTTTTTGATTATAAAGGAACATTTGAAGTTACAAATAATAGGCAGGCACTGTCGAAACTAGTAATTACTAATTAAAATTATAATTCATCCTCCATATATAGAGAGGTCAAATGGTATCTATACTCTGTCAAAACTCACATACTGACGTACTGACTATCCTCCTAATACCAACTCACAATATTTGTACTCAAATGTTAAAAATTGTGTTATGGGTTCAATTTCCAAGGCGCACGATTACTCACGATAACAATCGTGTACGATTTTTTCGGCATTCGTTCGTCGTGGAAATTGATAAAAAGAAAATCGTCCACGATCGTAATGAAAATCTACGCTCGAAAGTGACAACATTTGGCCTCTGGAAGAAACAAATTAAACATTTTTTTTTTTGTTATTGAGTACAGTCACAACTGACGGCTCATTTTTGAGCTACCCCCAGGAATAAGAATTAAAGTAAACAAAATTGACGTCATTAATTGCTCAATTCCTTTACATGCGTTGTACTATTCATGCGACAGATGGCGTAAAAGACTGAGTGTATTGGTTTGTTATTTTTATTACACGGCAATAAACACATACTGCGTTGAAAGTAAAATACTTTTTATTTTCTCTTTTAATAGTTTTTACATTCACTGTGTTTGTTCAAAAGTCGGCAAATATGTCATTCAATTGAATACAACAAAGAAAATTGCAATGCTGTAAAACTATAAAGATGTAGAAGACACTACCGACTGCGTCCCATTTATCTCTTTTTACCAAGAATTTCTATTATTATTGGTTTGAGCTAAAATTTCAAATGCAGTTTAACCTACATGTTTTTAATTAAAAGTGTTTACCAATTGTAGCGAGAAGTCAAAGAAATGATTGATGAAATGATTGAAAATAAGCCCATGCTTTACGTAGAAATCTTTATCGATACTCGAATATCAGAAAAAAACCCATAAAAAGTGAGTGCAAGAGTCACAGTCACTTTTTTTGTTATTGTAAAAATAATAATTTATATAAATATTACATTTCCTGATAATAAAATTTGCGAAATTCGTATTTTTGAATGTATTGATCTTTTAATTAATTGTTGCATGTACAAATTCACGAAACTCGATGCCAACGAACTTATTTCATTATCTTCAAATAAACAGGATCGACGTTGAAATATGTTGATGTTGATATGAATTACAAGCTGTTTCAATTGGTTCTTTTGTGTACGAGATAAATACACTTAAAAAAACGCAATTTAGTTTTTATTTTAATTTTTTTGTACTGTTGTTTTTCTTTTTATGGACCCTCAATTGTGAACTTTGCTTTTTTTGTGTCAATTCTTATCGATCAATTGGCTAAATTTTATCATGTGTATGAAACATCCAATCAAAAGTGCTCTACATTTCAAAATTCTGCTGATATTAGAAAAAAATTCCAGCGAGCTGTAGAATTTAGAACTTGCTCTTCTTTATCGTGATGCCTTAAATGCATAATGCAATATGCCATACTGAGCGTAAACGTTTGTACAATAAAAAACCGATCGAAAGAACAAAAAAAAAAACGACAACATAATTCAACAGTGCATACGGACAGGAATCCAATGTGTGTAAAGAATTGTTTTATTGTTTTGCTTTTGCAATAGTAAAAGCACGAACAGTCGGACAGCGTACAACATCGTCGTCGTTAACGAGACAAACAAAACAATCATTCAATGAACGTTACTTGCCGTTACGAAGAGCAATGCATGTGAAACGGCAAAGAAAAAAATATCTCTCCTTACTGTGTGCGTGTGTTATTTTAGGTTTGAAAAAGAAAAGAAAATAACTACTCTTCTTCTCTCTTTCTTGATAAAGCGCTCTGTAGTTTGTTGTCCAGTATAGCTTCATATCACTGAACAGTCGATTAGTTATTGTTCTACAATACGGTCATAAGTTATGAGTTGTCTTTCTTTTTATTAAGAATCATCACTCACTTGGTTGAGTGAAATTTAGAATTTTTGTTTAAATTAATATTGTTATAAAACATTTATATATTTATTCAGTCGAAAGCAAAAAAAAACATTAATCAAAACTATTAGTATTTCACTGACAAATTTCAAGTATAAAAGTTCCACAATTTTGAGAGTTTGTTGTAGCAAATAAAACGTTTTGAAAATGTGGCCGTCTTGGATGCGGTTGTGTATTCTATTTTTGGCAATAATAACTGTTTGTAGTGAGCTAGAAGCTGCATCAACTCATCGAAAACATAAAAAAACGCAGAGAACTGGTAGAAAATGTGGATATGATGTGAGTGCTATAAAAATTTCAAATTAATATATATAAAAAAACGAAAGAATTTTGCATTAATAATAATTCTAGGGGTTAAGATCAAAAACAAATTACATTGAATGTGTATAAATAATGTGAAAATTGTTTAGTTTGGGATGGTATTTGGTCGCTTTGAACTACATATCATTTCAGAGGAAAGGAAAAATATACAGCGGTGTCGCATACTACTGTGAGTTTGATCATATTCGCAGAGAACACCCGGCGAAATTATGATGCTCGAAAATATCTTTGACAAGAGTTTTTAATTTCTGACTGATCAATTCACTGAGAACGAGTGATTCATTTCTCTCTCGCAAAATACTTTCTGCAACTTTTTGTATTGCAGATAAAAAAAAATCTTTGAGTTAAACTAACAAACAATGATGTTTACAACGTTTCGAGATATAATGTGTATGAGGCAAAATAAAACTGGTCATTTACATAGAGAAAAAAATGTTTCATTGTGTTAATAAAATTAATGATTAATTTACTTTCTTCGAACTTCTATCAGGAAAGAAGTACGATATTAAAGAAATTGAACATGATTCGAGGCACACATCAAAAAATTCCACATCAAAAGAAGGTTCACGTTGAAAACTCTGTATTAAAGCCAATTGACATTGGTTGAATAAAAATGATTGATCTACTCCACATCGTTGCATCGTTTACTTTGAAATGTCTCGGTATTTTTGCGACAGATCTTGTTCTTCACACGGAATTTTAATTTAAAAAAAAAAAATTGAAAAAAATGTTGTCATCAAGAAACCAGATATTTAGCCAAGGGGAAAATCACTCTAAAATAAGAAAAGCAGCAATAAGCTAATAGCAACCAATTTATTATTCAATAGAAACCAATAGTATACCCGAATAAGCGATATTTCAATTTTATTTCAATATTTATTAGTTATTATGCAATGAAAGAAGTTCAAATGTACTCTGGCCCACTATTTATCCACTTTTAAAATCTATCATGTCGTTTAGCTATGGTGCACGGTTGAAAATGTGTAGAAATGAATTTCAACATGCTTCAAGCCGGACCGTTAATTATATGAGAGCAATTTTCAAAAGGCTATATTTTTTGTTGATGTTCCATGTTAAAACAATCAAATTAAAAGTTATATTTCGTTTTACTCAAAATACAGGGATGTCCAAAATCAAAACCAAATATGTTGAATGTACACATAGTAGCGCATACACACGATGATGTTGGATGGTTGAAAACAGTTGATCAATATTATTATGGTAGTAAAATGCGTTATCAAAAGGCGAATGTACAGATTATTTTGGACTCGGTGATTCAAGCACTGTTAAAAGATCCCGAAAAACGATTTATTTATGTCGAATCGGCGTTTTTCTTTAAATGGTGGAACCAGCAAACAAAATCACTCAAAGAACAAGTTAAACAGCTTGTAAACGAAGGCCGACTAGAATTTATCGGAGGTGCCTGGAGCATGAACGATGAAGCCGCATCACACTATCACAGCACTGTTGATCAATTTACATGGGGATTGCGGTAGTTTCTTTTTAAATGCACCTATAATGAATGCAGTTAAAATTCATATATATTTCGGCAATTTTTAGAAAACTGAATGACACTTTTGGTGAATGTGGAAGACCAAAAGTTGGCTGGCAAATCGATCCATTTGGCCATTCTAGAGAATTGGCATCGTTACTGGCGCAAATGGGCTACGATGGTTTATTTTTGGGGCGTATTGATTACCAGGATAAAATTCAACGGCTTACAAATCAAAATGCAGAAATGCTATGGCGGGCAAGTGACAGTTTAGGATCAAAAGCAGACCTGTTCACTGGTGTTTTATACAATACCTACAGTCCTCCACCCGGATTTTGTTTTGATATTTTATGCTCAGACGAACCAATCGTCGATGATAAAAACAGTCCAGAATATAATGTTGATAAAAAGGTAAACGCGAGCATTTTGACCTCATAAGAGTGTTTTGTTTTATCGCACTACATTAAATTCTCATTTCACTTCATTCCTAATCCCAACAATTGACACAAACTTGAAATTGTATGATTGTAAAAAAAAAAATAGTTGAAAGCATTTCTCGATTACGTTGAGGATCAAGCGAACACAACGCGTACCAATAATGTCATTGTAACTATGGGAGGAGACTTTACGTATATGGACGCTGACATTTACTATGGAAATTTGGATCGATTGATTAGGTGAGCAATTGTGTGTGGTGTTTGAACAATAACACAGCATTACCACACCAACCAAAACTCATGTGTTCTACCTCTCTCTCTCTCTTTTGTGTTGAAATTGTTGCATTTTCATCAGCCCATGGTTCATTTATAATACAAACTGAATATTAAAAAAAAAATCAATTAAAAACAAGTCACTACTGATAAGTATTCTTTAATATATTAAATGCATCACATGTATTGTTCTATTGTAATAGGTGAATCTGCTTTTAAACTACTTTGAGTTAGTTCAATTGAAGTACCGTTCGAACAATATTTTAATAACTTTTGGTGATGATTTCCACTACCAAGCGGCTGATATGTGGTTCAACAATTTAGACAAATTGATTTTGTGAGTTTTGAGCGGCAATTGTAAAATGTTGGATCATTTCAAAGGGTAAACCGTTATCCAGTTAAATAGCTGAGACGATCATAAACATTTATTTGCATCAATAGAAGATGACACAAATATGCATCATTCCCCTGTTTGTTTCAAAATATTTCTGAATCCACTTCGAAGATTTTCCTCATCTGTTCATACCAGAACAAATGACTTCCTAGCTCTAAACCCATCGGTTGTGAATGAAATGATCACTTGATGATACAAACTGAAACATATACTTGACTATAGTCGTCATAGTAAGTTAAATGACATGGTAGATGATGTCTGCTCTCAGTACTTAGTACTACTTGAATTTTGCATAGAATTCAAATTAAATTAATTAATCACAAAATACTAGAGGTAAAGAACAAAGGCATTTTTCATTGAGCTGTTCAATTACTAAATTTAAAGTAGATGCTATTCTACGGATAACGAATTTGTCCCCTTGAAAATGTACATCCATTTGGTTAACACATCATTTTAATCAATGTATCCCCAAAAAAAATATGTGATAAATGCTGTTACGCAAATTCATTTACAACTCTTTTCTGTAGTTTCGTATTGCAATCATGAACGAAGAATTGTTTTTAATTGCAAACACATATATCACTTATTTTTGTTCTAGAGGAGCTTTATTTTGCGTTGGTTAAAATCTTAAAATGTTATACTGTATATTTATTACTTAGATCGAATTCATATTCTTATTTTTTTTATCACACTTCTAATAGACATATTAACGAACGCCAACAGAGTGGATTAAAGGTGAATATATTTTATTCAACACCGTCGTGTTACTTGAAATCCTTGCACGATTCGGGTATCACTTGGCCAACGAAAAAGGATGATTTCTTCCCGTATGCATCGGATCCACACTCATTTTGGACTGGGTATTTTACATCGAGGCCTACTCTGAAACGTTTTGAACGAATTGGAAACCATTATTTACAAGTAAGGAATAAACATCATTATTATATTTATGAAGAAGTTTGCTCAAACAAAATGATTGATTTTTTTCTGCGCTCAATTAGGTTTGCAAGCAGTTGAGCGTATTAGCAAAAAAGAAGACATCAAAATTCGAAGAAAACCTTGATAATTTGCGAGAGATAATGGGTGTTATGCAACATCACGATGCAGTGTCAGGCACTGAAAAACAACATGTTGCAAATGATTATGCACGTTTACTTCAAATCGGAATTGATAAATGCAGTGAAAATATCCAAGAAGCTCTCAATCAATTGAGCATTGACGATAACGAGGCGAAAAAATTAGAGGAAGATGATGCTCAGTTCAAGTTTGATTACGTCAGTTGTGCCGATTTGAACATTAGCTCGTGTGAATTAACTGAAAAAAGTGATAAATTTATGGTTACTCTTTATAATCCCCTCTCTCATTCGACATTCCAATACGTTCGTGTGCCGATTGAGTCTAATGATGATGAATATGAGATTTTGGACTATCGGAATGTGCCAGTGAGCTCGCAATTGGTTTCAATTCCAAGCGAAATTCAAACGTTATCTTTTCGACGGAGCAACGCACAATCGGAACTGGTATTTTTAGCGAATGAGTTGCCGCCACTCGGCTTTAAGTCTTACTTTGTCCAAAAGAAATCTCGCACACAAGTTGCTAAGAATTTGGAACCGACTGTTATGCTTGTTACGGGAACAGACGAGCTCTTGAGCGACGATCCATTTGCTGGTCAAGAATCAGGACCTTTTACTATAGGAAACGAGTATTTGAATTTAACATTCGATGTGAATGGTTTGCTGGCATCAGCTGCAACTGAACAAGTTCAAATGAAAGTTAGACAAAACTTTTACCTTTATGAAGGATACATAGGTAATTTCCTGAGAGAAAAAAAACGCATTCAAACAAGCGATGAACTTCATTCGATTTGAATTCTATATTCATATTCTGAATTTATAAAATACGTATTTGTATTTACGCTCGCGACTTGCACTAATACGAAGTTTGTGGATACGTGATACACTTGTACCACAATCTAAACTAAGTGTGTAGTTTGGCATGCGTCACGGCATAAGTTCATAATATGAATATTATCATACAGATTATTATCGTTTTGCTGTTGAATTGAAAATCTGAATTTGACTAATTCACTTTTAATTCGAGCAATATTTTCAAATTTAAATTTTAATTACTTTGACCAAAGTCGCAGTCCAAAGCAATCAATTAAATTGAATTGAAATGGTTTTGTATTAGTTTTGAATTAAAAGAAAAATATTTTCATCAAAATCCTACCTAGGTGATAATAAGGAATTCAAAAATCGATCATCCGGTGCATACATTTTTCGACCAAATGTTACTAAAGCATTGGATATTGTTAAGCGTGCCAACGTACGAGTTATAAGAGGCGATTTGGTTGATGAAGTCCATCAGGTAATTGTTTGTTTGGATAATCTGTTGTTCATTCTGATATTGAAAACATTTCACTTTAGACTTTCAATGAATGGATAAGCCAAGTGGTTCGGATTTATAAGCATGAAAATTATGCTGAGTTTCAATGGCTTGTTGGCTCAATCCCTGTTGATGATAAGGTCAGTCGCGAAATTATAACTCGATTCGATACAGACATTGAATCAAATGGAATTTTCTTCACTGACTCAAATGGACGTGAAATGTTGGAGCGAAAACGCGATCATCGAGACACATGGAATTTAACATTGCTGGAAAAAGTGTCTGGAAATTATTACCCAGTCACTGCAAAGATTGCCATCGAAGATCAAACACGTCGATTTGCCATCCTGACAGACCGAGCACAGGGTGGTAGCAGTTTGGCTGATGGATCCATTGAATTAATGGTAAATTTTATATTACAACAGTTAAAAACATTGTTGACATCTCAATATTTAGGTTCATCGTCGTTTATTACATGATGATGCCTTTGGTGTTGATGAAGCATTGAACGAAGTTGCATTCGGAAAGGGACTTATTGCACGTGGTTCAAGCTACTTTGTATTCGGTCCAAAAGGCCAATCAGCAAAACCATCAACTGAAGCAACGGAACGATTTGTTCAATTGAAAACACTTTTACCAAGCTGGTTATTATTTAGTAATGTGAGTAACCTCAGCTACAACGCGTGGAAAAATACATACACTAACTTGGTAAGATTGACTTTTTAATTTTCTTCGAATTTTGTGCTTTGATTTAAAGAATAATAATTTTTTGGGGATTTTTTTTTAAATTTTAGTTTTCAGGAATATCACTTTCGCTGCCCAAAAATGTTCACCTCCTAACATTTGAGCCATGGAAATATGATTCAATTTTGATTCGTTTTGAGCATATTTTCGAAAAGGATGAGGATGAGCAATATTCTCAGTCAGTATCTTTTAACTTCCAAGATGTATTTAGAGAGTTTGATGTCATTTCGATTCGTGAAACAACATTGGCGGGTAATCAATGGCTGGATGAAGCAAAGCGTTTTAAATTTAACGCTAAAACAGAGGATTTGAACGAAGTCTCATCATCGGCTGAAATGCTTTCTTCTGGAGTTCAGGAGAAAGAGAAATCAGAAATTCGTCCGCAATTTGACTTTATGGCACGAGAACATTCCGACAACGACCTTACAATCACTTTGGATCCGATGGAAATCCGAACTTTTATTGTCGAATTGGAATCAAAATAATAGTTGGAACCATGGTGTAGATTTCTTTTTAAATTCTTTTGATTCAAAAAAATGTCTGATTTTAAACAAAGTAAAAAAATAATTAATCAAAATGTATAGATAACGAATGAAAAAAAAACTTCGACAATAAAATTATGATCTTACAGTGTAAGATCAATCTATTCCGCATAACTGAATAACTATTTCATTTTTAAGATACTTTGTGTGACCATTGGCACATGATAATTATTCAACGAAGATTGAAATATTCATTTTTATTACTTCCGCATGAAGTGTTGTCAATATGTCATACTTTTTTCGTGTAAGTGATTCTCTCATTTCTGATGTGGATTATCTTTTCCAATGGTTTTTTTTGAATAATTTCTAAATATAACAGTAATAAAAAAACGATATCACAATTCAGAATCGGAACGATCTTCAATGAGTATTTCTCTCGAATATTCTGAAATTTAGCCGATCGATTGTTTAAATTTATCGAATATTTTTGTGAAAATTTGAGACATATTTCACCTATTTGGATGTTTTTAACAATCAATCTTAAATATTAATCCTGAGGCTGTACAGTGTACAGTGACGTGTCTAAACGGACGCCATCGGACGGTCGAACGGATATGAAAATGTTTGGTTATCTGCTTCAATAACAATTGTTATAAATTTCTCTGTGCTTCTTTTTCGATGTACTTGATCGAATAATAAACATGGAAGATATTAATTTTAAAAATAAACAATAAATTATGCCTCTTGAACTTTGTATTTCTGTAAAACTTGAAATAAACAAATAACATTTATATCAGTCCGATGTAGCAATTGGATTAATACTATTAATTTCTCTCATGTTTGATTAGATACAGCTATATATGTTCATTTCAATCTGGAAGATCTTATGACATGAGATTAATAAATAACTTGTACATGAATTCTCAAAGGATAAAGAGTATATTCTCTATGATTTCTATTTGAGAATACTCAAAGATAAATGCATTTTTCGTTGCATTGACATTTTCAATTCAAACGCGCATGATTTGTATTAAACTCCAGTTTGACATTTAAAGAGCTCGATTTTGGTCGTATGGTACCAGACATAAAGACTGTTTGGCCGAAAGTCTCCTTATATTCACACACACTCGTTACCTTTGCATGCAATTCAAACAACAGCTGGAGAAAAGCAACCATTATTATTTTATGTAGCACATGCGCGTTCGTTATGAAAAGGACTAACGAAATGGATATATTTACAGTTTCCATTGATGCATATGCGGTCGACAGAGAAGGGACATAAAACTCCCCTAAATTATATCAGCCGAAATCGTTTCTTTTGAACGTTCTTCTTCATTCGTGTACCAACTGTCAATCGCGTGTGCACAAGTCCATACAACGATTTGCAAACCAATTGAAATTTGTTCTCCCGTTCAGCATACATAATTATAGTTAGTTTTTGCTCATATGCATAAGTCAATGTTGACATACTAAAAATCAATTAAACTGAAAATTGTTGACTTTGATCAAATGTTTTTTGCGAGTATAAAATCGGTGAACAAACAGTAAAAAAATATGGTGTATTGATTTTTTTTTCGCAATGGTAAAAACAGTTTCTGTATGTTTGCTATAACAGATTTGTTTGTTAGTTTGCAACAGAAGCAGCAGCTTGTTGTTGTTTGTGTTAATAGCTGAAATACACGGATAAATGGCACCCGTCTAAAATAGAACCCGTGCAAGAATTCATAAAAAAGGCAAGTTTGTGAAAATTATTCATTTTGTTTTTTATTCTGAAATTCAATATTCGTCATTTATTTATGCGGGGCAATTTTGCTATACATTGTGATGACATTATTTACGCATGCAAAAAAAAAATTAAACACAAAATGCACAAATGTGTGTAATAGAATTCCCATTACAATTATAATCTATTTTACATAAAATAGTTCGCAAAAAAAATCAATGTGTAAATAAACGACTTACTGGAATATGATGAGATAACAACCAGTAACTACTCTTTACGAAGCGTTAGCATAAGTGATCATATCACAAATTATGTCTTTAAATGGAGCAGACAAAAAGTGTATAGTCGATAGCTCTAGTTGATGCGTTATATCATTTTCGATCCCATTCAAATGGCTTTTATATCGTTGAACGCTTATGAAACTTTGATAATTTCTTTTCAAACAAATGCGATAATGAGTTTATCAACTAATTGGATCGAATGTTACATTTCTTGTTTGAACAATTGCAATCCCGTGTACAAAGAAGGCAGAATGCGTTTAATTTCAATTAGTAAAAACATGTTCGACCTCTTTTTCCGTTTCTTTTTTTTTTTGTTGTCTAATCAACGAAATTTCATTTCACATGTAAACTTATGTATTTGATGATTCCAGTATTCCAATGAACTCATTCAACAAAGTATCTCGCTTCAAGTCTTGCATGTCACAAGCTGTTCAATATTGCACTTGTTTATTATTTGATTCTATTTTGTTTCTTGAAGTTGTTCTAAGAAACTGTACAAATTGTACATCAACCAATTGGTTGGTTTCATGATTTAATTTAAAAATGCATGAGAACACGGTTGCAATAGTACATTATTTTTGTATCATTTTTTGTTGTTGTTTCAGGACACGAGAAATCGTCATTTGAAACTTTAATTCGAATATGATGTATTCCCGGGGAAAGGCTAACATATAGTTGTGCAGCAGCGTATTAGTCGAAACGAATATGTATTCACACGGTTCGGATAGTAGTAAAATGAGTTTTCTCGGCACCACATTGAGTGCACGAGCTAAACGATCATACAAACGTCAATGGAATGAAAAGAAACGGGCAGGAATGAGCTTTCTTATCGTTATCGCCTTTTTTACCGTCTTTGCATTAATAATTCTCACGGAAGTTTTAATGATTGATGAAAAAAATAAATCACAATCATTTGGCGGTAGCGGAAGTCTACGGCACACCGGTTATAATCGATTTGGCGAATCGATACCGGACTACGATGATGTGAAAGACGAATATAGCATTGAGGATGCAGTTTTTTTACGAAATCGATTTAGAGGTAAACATCGTGGTAAGTGAAATGTTTGAATATGTTAATAAATATGTATATGTATAAAGTGTGGTTTAACTTGATCCGTGCAATGTAAATACGGTTTCCAAGTCCAAGCACGACATTATTTACAATCTTTCTCTTCAATTCTTTCCATTTTCCACCCCAAAAATACTATAGAAGCAAATGGCATAAAATGTATTATATATGGTGCAAGACCGTAAAATTGTTTATAGCTTTGCTCCATATAAAATACGTTACACGCTGCTCACATCCATGAGCTTGCCGCATATCTATAGACACAATTATGTATAACATTTTACACAGCAGGGACTAAGAAGCGAATTCAATTAAAGAATGCATAGACTGGCGTCTTTCTAGCAAAATTTGTTTAATTGAAAGAATCAAAGGAGTTACCATAAGCAACATCGTGCATGTCCCATGAAACCCATATTTACATCACATGGGATATGGGTTCTTCCATGCAAAGCAATTTATTTTTTTAAAACCAACATTTTTCTTAAATAAATTTATGTATTTTTCCTTAAAATTTAGCAGATACGAATGAACGTCATAGTCCAAATGGAATACCAAATTCGGTTGCATGGGGATCTGTTTTGCCTGTGAATATTGAACGTACTCTACCCACTTACGCGAATATTACTAAACCAACTGATGGTTCCTGGCAAATAGTCAATGGGACACGTTTCAAATTCTTTGTTTTTTCTGCCTTTTATGATCGACGTGCAGGAAAACTAATACGTATCATTGGTGCGACAAAGACTCGTGTTCCCGAAAAGGTTTGGTGCCGTTTTGTGTATAATACAGGAAATGCAACTACACCAAGCTATCGTTCTATGTCAGTTATGGCACGCGTCAAAGTAAGTACAAATCCATCTAAATAACAACAACAAAAATGTCCATAAATCCGAATTAATTCGATTGAATTTATAAATATACTCTATTTACCATTGCCATCAATACAAACAGGTGATACGAGAAAATTGGAATCTAAAATATAGTGCGTGCTTTGTACTGTGCCCGGTGACAGCGCCCGATGTTACAGTTCCGTATGCCGTTAGTATTGTAAGTAAACTACGCTCACCACCTGGAAATGTGCTGTTGGTTCGTAATACGGATGACGATGTCGATTTAGTCAATACGACACATATCACAAATATACCAGATAAAATCGGCATTTGTGTGAAACCCTTCCATTTTGATTATGATTCGGTAGGTTTTAGCACAGTCAAACTACAAGTCCATTTAAATGATTTAAAATTCTAACTTTAAACATGTTTGTGCTTGTAGGCAATACATTTATTGGAATTTTTGGAATTGAACACAATTCTGGGAGCATCGCATTTTACATTTTATAATCACACACTTGGAGCGCGGACGTCATGTGTTCTCAAGCACTACATGAATGGTGACTTTTTGTCCGGAGATGCAACGAATGGATTGAACGGTGAATACCGTCGCCCAGTTGCTAATCAGAGGGCCACAATAAATGTATTACCATGGGATCTACGAATGCGTTCACAAAAGGATATTAGAACTGAAGGACTCTTTGCAGCTTTGAATGATTGCGTCTATCGAAATATGTATAGGTAATACAGTACATATATTTTACACTTGATGTCAACGGGGCAAATTCAAATCAGAATGCGTTGAGATTAATTCACATCTAATTTTAGATATCAGCATGTCGCTTTAATTGATTTGGATGAATTTATCATTCCACGTTATAACAACACACTTAGTGAACTGTTGAAGTAAGACTCACACAAACATCAACATCAGATCTTGATAAATTAATTTCATTGAAGTTATTTGAATTTTAGATGGATGTCATTTCGAATAAATGGACGCAATACTGGCGCATATTCTTTCCAAAACTCATTTTTCTATTTGCAATTTCCTGACGATCCAATCGTTTATTCGCATGAAAATACTGTGAATCCAGCTTTGAGAGCGGCTCTTATTACACAAAGAAAAACAAGAAGGTTTGTATTTATTGATTGTTGAAATTATCTGGATAAAGTTTAAACAGATTTGAAGCATAACATTCAATTCTGATTCCAATAGACGCGCCAAATTGCATCCTCAAAAACAGAGATCGAAATACATTTGTAAACCAGACGCCGTCGTTGAAGCAGGTAACCATTTTGTGTGGGAATTCGTGACAGGAAGAGGCTCACTCAATGTCCCAGCTGATGCTGGAATATTACACCATTATCGAGTAAGTCATTTACTGTTTTCATCGTTATCAATAGAGCTCGTTTTGGGCAAGAATTGCAAATTATTGCTTTTTTGTTTATTTGTTTGAAAAAGGTCTGCGAATTTGGAGGTGATGACTGCATCAAAGCCCCTTCAGTTATGGATCGAACTGCACATAAATACTCGGATCGTCTCCTGCGACGAGTAGAAGAAATCTATAATCAGCTCAAAGTTCCGTGCAATTTAGCCGATTTACCAAAAGTTCCAACACCTCCGCCACCGACAACGCCAAAAAAAACGTCTCATCTCAAAACACAATTTATTGGAGAAATATCCAATAGCTTCACAACCAGTGTTCGCGCAAGTGATAAAACGAGTAGAAAAACAGCAAATTAAATTTGCGATAGCATTTGCAACATTAAATTAAAGATACAGATTTACTGATGTGATCAATTTCGACGAAGAAATATTACGAATTAATGCTAAATAAGGTCCTCCCGGCCTAATTACCCGAAACTTTTTCGTTTCGGCCGTTTCTTTTACTAAGAAACATTTTAAAGTAACAACTCCGCTAACGCAAGTGAAAACGTATGAAAAAAAAACAATAATAATTTGAACACTCATTGGAGATCTATTGTATGCAAACGTCAATTAATGTGCTAAAGATAAGTAAAAAGTAAGTTCGAGTTGTTTTAGTAACTAAGGCAAAGATTCACGCTTCACACGAAAATCATATACAACACGATCCCGCCTATTTCTTGCATATGTTTAGTACCTTAATTTCTATCCTCGTACAATAGATTTCGATACGCTTTTTATTGTTTTCTGAACTACTTAACAGTATTAACCTGCGATTTGACTGTTGAGATCGCCCATCAACGTATTAGTGCTAGTTGATATTAACTTTACCGGTTTTGGATGGCCTTAGACTGGGTCCATATCCTTTTATGGCTTAATCTCTCACAGCCCACATTAATATGTTTCCACTTAATGCTAGAAATATTCCTGCCCTTAACGCTTACATGTGAGATTGATTCTCGATAAGCAATTAAATGAATTAATTTTAATTATAAAACCTTGAGATAAACATTTTGGAATGGATGGGGATGTATACTTCCCCAGGCATATGTGTCGCCCGACATACAGTCTTTTACATCCTCATTCATTGCACAATGTTTGCCTTGAGATATCGATTGTTTGTTTTTTTTTATGATTAGAATTTCCAAGAATTCATACCCTCCCACACACAAACTATGTAATTTGTACTTGTTAATGCAATTTTTAAAGCGAACCCACTAAAATATTTCTGATATTAATCAAAGTTCCTGGGAATATTGCTAGTCTTGAATGAAGACGTATTTTAAGATACGCCATGAGAAATCAATCCATAGAGAGTTTTTTTGGCAAGTCTAGTACGCACACTGTGAGTGTGTATACTCTGTACTTACGGTGCTCGGTGGGCTGAGCCAACTATAGCAGCCTACAATACAAAAGCCAATATGTTTTGTGAAAATAAGTACACAAAGTTAGTACAAAACCGTGCGGTTTCCATGTGATTTCCTTGTGATGCGTGAGGCCATCTATGTACATAATTTGAAGTTGATGATGCTTTTACCGCTAAATTGGCTTATACAGGGTCTTTCATTAAGAACCATTAGACTTGAAGTCTGCTGAATTCTATGAAATAAAAAGAACACTCAGTTGAAGTATTTTGAAGGTAATGGAATCCAGTTTATTTTATACATGTATATGAAAAAGTGTCTGCAGACACTCAAATGAGCTCTCGAATCTCGCTTCAAGAAACTGAACGAGAAGTGAACAAACATACTTCAAAAGTTTACATTAACCCACAGGGTCATTACTAGCTTCGTACGTTTTCTTCTCGCCTGAAAATCTCAAATTGTTGCAATTGGGCAACTGTTCCAAAATAAAAATTCAGTATACACATTTATAGCATATTGTGCTATTTTCATATCAAGCAAGTTGATATTCTTTGCAATGGACAATAAAAATCAGATATTAGGTGAAAACGATTTTTGTTGGTCAAAGTTTGGCCAATCGTTGAAGTTGAACAAGGCTAAGCATGTTAGACTTAACTGCCATGTTTTGAAGAAAACTGTTTATCAATTTCGGCACTTCGCCCATAAAATGTTTACTTACTTAGTGTGCACTGTGCGTTGCTCGTCTCCTCACATAAAATAATCTAATATTGTGGATTTTTATGATATACATTCGCCCCACCTTTAGCTTGGCTGTAATTATGCGTATATGCGCACTTGGAGTCTTTTAATCTATCGGTTGAATTTACCATTTTTGATTCATTCGTAATAAAATTCCATAATTGATCATTCATGCGGCAATAATGCATTGGAGAAATGTGAGAGAATAAAATGAATGTGGTGAAAAAAAACAACAACTACGTAGAAAAGATGAAGCAGCATAGCATTTGTGTCCGATCGACGATTTTTCTTCGCTCCCATTTAATCCATCTGTATTAATTGATGTTTAACGATAGTAATCATGAATGGTACTTATACTGGTATTTAATTTGGTAATATAATTTTCAAAAATCCTATTTTTATATTGAAAGACCCTGTACAACGAACGTTCGGTTGCCCATGCAATCGTAACAAACTAGAATTGCCCAAAGAGTAACTGCTCGAAATAATTTAGAATTTATATAAAATATGATATTTCGATCAGCTTGAATCTGATTTGTGTTTAAATCAATTCAATACGAACTTTATAACTATACATTGGCTGAACAAGTTCCTGTGAGTATAAATCAAGGATATAAGAAAGTGCGATACGCATTTCAGAACTCAATGATTATTATAATAAAATAACCATTCTGTTTTACTGAATAGATTCGATTCTGTGTGAATCGATGGTAAGGCTTTTTAAATTCTAAACCTGCTTATAGAAATGAATGCTGTTTTTCTGTTCTGAATAAAAAAATAGCCCGAATATCCGAAGCTCAAATATCTTTAAAATAAGAAAATTTGTAAAACGTGTCGTTGTTCAAATGGAAAAACATATCAAACGAACACGTACTATTTACAACCGGCTATTAAAGAAAAGGCAATTTAAAACCCAAGAAATAGTTTTGAAAATGTTTTTAACAAAATACCACATATTTTCTACACCGTTATCTAAGATGCTCCATTTACAAACCCATCAATTTCTGAACCATCACATTATTTAATACAATAATGTCCATATTCTCATGCCTCTAGGAATTACGCTCATTTTTGTATTGAACAACATTTCTCAAAATTGTTTTATGAAAATGTGAACTTATAGAACGCTGCAGTAAAAAAAAACAACAACAACAACAACATTTATTTTTGTGATTTTAAGTATTAAACTTTAATTTGAAGAACATTGTGAAACTACACAAGATACCGCAAATATATTTCAATAAAATGATATCGCAATAAATTTAACATTTCATAAATGAATAGAACATGTTTGTTTTATGTATCAATTAATTTATTTTGCTTACAAAATTCCCATGCGAATAGTGAGGCTGTTACGTAAACGTTCAACGATCGAACAACTCCGAATTGTGGTATTTCAACAGCCATGTCCAACAGATTCAATATATTAGCCGGAATTCCATCCTTTTCGTGTCTGTAAAAAAATTTCAAGTTCAGGCTTATAAATATAACCAATAAAATATGTGAGTTCAGTGAACAACAAAAACTTACCCGAGGACCAACACCATCTTTTTTGGTAGACGGGTTTTGTGAAGCTCTACACCAAATGCAGTCTGTTCGGCTCCAACGATAGCATATCCATTAGCCTTCATTGCCATCAAGTAACTCACTGTATTGAAATGCTTAACCTCCAAGAATTTCAACCATTTTTCAGAACCCATACTAATGAGAAAATCAAAAAAACATAATACTTGGTTTACTTCATAGCTCAGACTTAATCTTGAGACTGAATCATGTCACCTAATCGAGGTAAATTCGTTTTGTTTTAAGTGTTTTAAACTATCCAGCGTAACAGCTTGCACGCCAAACACTTCCGCAGATCGTGACAGACCGCCAAGATTGGTCGACTTGGTCAACAAGCTACCCATGATGATAAGTTCACTTTCAGTTTTCTGTTAGAGTTTGGTAATTTTTGGTAAATTTTATTTTTTTAAGGAAATTTCATTATCCTAAATGTAAAAGAGGTTAAGGAATCTATTTTGCATGCATGATTGAATTAAAAAAAAGTTAAAAAATCACATTGAAAACATTAAATAAATGATAAACTCTTTTTATCTTTGAATCCTATGTACAAAACCCAATACCCCAAAGGTAATCTTCTATTTTCACTATTTTCCAAACTACTTTAAAAAGAAAATAAATGTGTACCGTGTCTCTCCGTGCAAACGTAGCAGACAAGCTATTCAAAGTTTGTCGATCAATGAATGTTTCACGATATGTGACTAGTTTACGTTGAACATTGCCCCCGTTGCAGGTATTTACAATGGCATCTTCACTGCTATCGATGAAACCTAACTCGACCTCAATACCGTCTTGTACATTAACGAACTCATCATCCACGTCCATATGAATGGCCAAAGTTGTATCGATTGGATCATAAATATCATGCATGTAATACTCATCGGAGCGCATTTTAGTGATTCGTGGAATTTCCCGTAGTACATACATCGTATGAAGCATTTGATTGGTATCAATTTGCTCAAAGCGATATTTGTACGCGTATGAGAATTTTAAAGATCTACTAACTTTGACTTCATGAGCCATTTTAGTACTATCATAAAGAACTTTAAACTCTCCAATGAGATTAAACTTTTCACATAATTTCATTAAAACAATTTGAGCGAATGTTCGAACAATGATTTGCTTAACAAAAATGTATTTGATAAGAAATTCAATACATTTCTTTATGAATGCGAGGTTTGCTGGCTGTTTGCAGCAAACGTAATAAATGACCATGAACATTGACTGTAATCCTTTGTTGCCATCGATCTGTTAACAGAAAATAAAATTGAAGGGAACTATAGAATTTGTTATGAACGGAAATAGATAACAAAAAAATACATTTACATTTTCGATCGTTTGCAACATTTGGTTGGGGTCGATGCATTCTGCAATTATAAGCTCATTGATATGTGTCACATTTGTTTGATTGGCTTCTTCGAGTATAATTTTCAACATGCGATCATCCCATTTGGGCTCTAATCGAAATAGAAACGCCAAGGCTTGTGTGATTCGTAGCTTCAGTGAATGGTGATGCGAATTTGTGTAGTATCGAACTCGATAAATTTCTTTGTTTTTGGCAAACATTAAATTTTTTAAACGAAAAATGTGTTCAGCTTTCCCCTTTGCTGCAATAGCGTGCATTGCAGTCAAACGAACCTTTTGATTGTATGTCATGTATCTGCGAATTAACAAAGGGAAGGAATACATCAAATATTCATTTGCAATAGTTTAAATATAAATCAATTTGAACAAAACCATTAATTTGAATGTTCAAATATTACCTGGATTTGAATGATACGAAATCATAAGATTGCCTGAAAATTACATTTAATTTATTTTGTGTTCATATTTGATGAATAAATGCACTAAACTCACTTTTCATCACCTTTAAGCTCATTTCCATAAATTATAGCATCGGCATAGATTTCAATCAGTTTATCAACACTGTTTGGATGTGTCTGTTGAAAAATGCAACAAATATCCTGTTTTCCAGCTAATAAAATGTGGTATGCTCTCCATACGTCCAGTTTTAAGTGATGGAAATGGTTCAAAATTCTATTGAGAGATTTAAATTGAACCGATGTGTTAGAGTATTCTTGTTCAAATTAAATAATAAATATTTCAATTCCATCACTTACTTGAACACCACATTTGCTCGATGTGCAGATTCAACTTCACAATTCATGAAACATTCATAAAGACCTTCGACTACTTTTACATCATTTTCATCTTCAGGATCAAATCGGCTCTAAGGGAATGAATGAAAAATTAATTGTCGCAAAATGTGTGAATTCACATGTGAATTTAATTGTCATTTACCAAGTCAATTGTACCATTTTTCAGCATCATTGCATCAGATAAAACTCCAACAACTCCGATTTTATTTGGATACAATTTGGTGCATTTTGTCAACCGCATGCTTATCATCGTTAAGTAATCTTTGATTTGCTGCAACTTTCCAGAATCGTCGTAATCTGTGTAGAGTTTCTCACGAATGATCTCTTGAAAATTGGTCAGCATTTTGTATATTGAGTTGAAAATGATGGTATCGCTGTTATCGTTTAGGAATTTATCTGCTATGAACTTGACCAGAGAGCTAGCCATTTCGAGACCATCCAATGTAAAACTACCATTTGGCTTCAATAAACTATAAATACGCGGTGTGACCTCTAGTAATGCTTTGCATAATGACTTTTCGATGCAATGTGTATTGAACAGGAGAAATTTATAATGTGGAAAATTCGAGATTCGATTCGAATTATTTTCAAAAAATTCACCCAGAAATTTGGACTGCTCCTTAACGTTAGGCATTGCATGCTCAAAATACGTAATTTTCGTTTCGATTGAGATTTTGTTAGTTTTGATGAACGATTCGAAATTGTATAGATCCAGCGGTTGCTGAAAACCATCCAATAGTTCTTTGCGACCAATTATATCGTACACACCCAGAACTTGTTCCAAATTGAGATTTTGCATGCCAATATTTTTTAAAATACTCACAGTCATGTCGTCAATCTCTGGCATATCCTTAATGGCACGTACCCAATGTACTAGAAATTCCACTAATAATCCGATTTGGATGTTCATCTCATGATTTAGCTGAACATAAACATCGATCGACTTAATGACTGTCCAAAGTGGAACTTTATGCCAATTGATCGACATCATAATATTTAGCGTTTGATTCATGTCAGACTCCTGAAAATATTTGGCCAAATTTTGTTCGGAAATTTTCGCTTCTGCGTGTAAATAGGTATTGTTCAGTGCCTGATAAAATCCATCCATTAAATTGAGATCACGTTGAAATAAAATTTTATTGCATAAAATGAATTCGATGCCATAATGGATAACAACGTTGTTATGGTGCTTTAAAACAAGTACAAATATTATTGAATACCAAAATGACGGTAAATATTTGACAACTCCTTCCAAATATTGTTCAAGGCACGATATGATTAGATGGCACTGTATTTCTAGTAAACTTTCTAAAATGGCAAAATAATTTTTCCAAATGTGATTCGAATCCGTATCCAATTTGTGGCAAGAATCATCAACACTCATGACTGCACATTGATTTGACTCCAAAATATGTTGTAACATGTAAATCGCCTGTTTGCGTCGTAACATTTCTTTTGAATGAATTGCTGCCCGAATGAATCGCCAAAGTTCACTCGATAAAAATTCCTCACGAAATGACTCGTTCCGTTGGCATTCATTTAGGTAGACTTTAATCAGTTGCGCAACGATGGTGTAGCAAATGTTACAATCGTGTTTTTGTGCACCACGTAAACAAAGATTATGCCACATAAAATTGAGCAATTGTTCAGTAGCTGGTGGTTGCATATCCAATTTATAGAGTTTCTCCAAATTCGATTCAACCAATAGCAATGCCTCATTTAGCAATTTTGCATTATCATTTATTGGCCCATGGACAGCTTCAACGATAGTTTTAAATATTTCAACCGGTATTTCAGTCTTGAAAACACGATCTAGCCGATACAAAATTTGTAGATACACTGAAATCACGTCGGCTTGCTCATTTCTCAACGCTACACGCAAATATGAGTGATAGCAATCGTAAAATTGTTCATCATCAATGCACTTGGTTATGGTAACCATTACCTCGAACGCATCAACCAGGTACTTACAAAGTCGATTTTGACGCAATCCTAGTATGTTGGAATCATTCAGCTTTTGGAAAAATGACTGTGGTGCAAGCAGCTTTAACAAATCTAATGGCATTTCAAATTGCTGCTGTCTAAAATGTGTAACTAAAGCGATGTATGTTTTCAGTGCAATTGGATTGAAACATTTGACTTCATTTGCAAATGATTCATAATTGTGACTGAATACAAACGCCATCGATAGTAAGTCTGCATCATCTTTGTATTCTACTTGAATATCCGACATCGTTTCTATTCTAACCCCAAAAATTGGCCGGTATCCACTTTCAGTCTAAAAACAAAACAATAGTTTTGTATAAAAATAAAAACAAAACCAAAATTGACAAAATTAACCGTCAACCCACCTCATAGATTGCAGTTTCACTGCGCGCAAATAAAATATTCAAATAAGAAAAAATATATAATCTTTAAACAATATATTAAATATATTTCCAATAGGAAAATTGAATTTTTGAAATTCAAAAGGAATCACAACATTCTCGTTGTATGCTTTTAAACAAATTGTTTGCCGCTGACGGAGCAGCTGACAGAGCACGTGTGTGACACTGAATGTGACAGTATGCGTGCGATAACAAAAGAGGCCTTTTCAATGCGCCCAAGCTATTAGTTGATAGATGGCGCTGATATCTACTCTATTGATACTAAGAAAGTGAATCAACGGAATTTTTTCAATTCACCCATGTTCAGAATTCCAAGACAGATACATAACAAATTTCTATCAATGACACGTTAATTCAAGAATTCAAGTGCATATCAAATGCATAATTGTTTGAAGTAAAATAACAAAAACAACACGAAGTAAATATGTGAAAATAGCAACATGTTTCAAGTAATGAGATAACAATGTGAAGTAAATAGCTTGGTAGAATTGGTACGAAATCTTTTTTATGTCATTAAAATTCACCCACCCCCCCTCCCCCCACATTAACCCTAGTTCGGTCGGCTCTTTGCCGCACATTAATTAAGGTTTTATTCATTCTATATTGTGTTTGGTTCTGTGAATACAATAAGCACATAGTGAAATAAATGTGCGTGTTAAACACGAAAAACGCGTTTTCGTTTTCCCATATTAAATAAATAGTCAATTTGTTACTCAAAATATTGGCGGTTCACTGGTTTCAATTTTATATACGATGTCATTAATCTGTTGTGACATAAAGGTAAACTTTTTGCTGCCTATTTAAATGCTGATGTTTCGATAAAATAGTCAAAGTGTTTAAGAGTGGGCCTCTAATTGAGTATTGTGATCAAATCAGTTTATCTAGCCAAAACAAAAACAAAATAAAAAATCTGCTTCGAATTCATGCATAAAGATGCACGGTTCTAATGGTTTATTGGAAGATCGTAATGTCTAAACGGTCAAGCATATTGATCCCATTTTTCATACAGCTTAATCAATTCGAGCATAATATTTTCTTTTTTTCACGTTTAAATCTGTTTGTGTTGAACATTATCATTCAATTTTGAGCCGAATCAAATGGGTTCGATGATTCAAATTAACAGCTTTGCATTCACTTTTGCTAGCACAAAATGAAAATAAATTGGAAATCAAGGATCATAAAATATGTTATGCGGACGTAATGCATTATAAAATCGGCACGCGTAAATATCCAAATGCACATAAAAAGCAGAGATTAAGTGGTGAATGTCATGAGCACTGTGTATATGTCGTATGTTATAATGTCGTATCGGTTAGTTTTTAATGGTATTTTTCCATTTCGTTTGGCTGCCCCGCAGCAAGAATATGCCATAATCAAAATTGATTTTCGACTGTTGATTGTCTCATGGAAATGGGTGACATAAAGGATTTGCCATCACATTGATGCGAGAGCTATATGATGGCTCTTGAGATCATTAAAACCTCTTTGCTCACCGCCTCAAGCACATTCCGCTTTTCTCATAGCATAAAATACCGCATACACCCAAATGCAAATAAAGTCCCGTCATCTTTTATCGCCTAACGCTAAACCGCAAAACAAATAGCACATAAAATCAAATGACATTTCCAAGTGAAAATTTCAAATGAAGAGATGAGCAGCTGCTCCTACAGGAGGCCACAACACCATCCAAATGATCATAATCCGACTGGTCTATCTCTTTCTCTCTCTCTCTCTCTCTCTCTCTCTCTCTCTCTATCATATAACGATTTTGGTTTTGCATGTCTATTTGTTTTGCTTCCCTTTCCTTTTCTTTCATTCCAAATTGAACTGTACGACTTACATGACATGTTCGTAAGGCCGACCTGTGCATTACGGTTAAAATTTAGATAAATTGCCGATTATTTTCAAAACGCAAAGGTACATGATACATGATGTAGTTCCTCAGAACACGCACAACGTATTATTGGGAGTGCTGGTGCTGGTGCTGGCTCTGGCTAATTTGACCGTACTGAGGTTGCGTTCGATTAGATTTAAATGCATACGTGTGGAAATTTTACGACTATGCATGCGAAAAAAAAGCACACAAATCTTCATAAATTATACGTTTCGAATTCATTCTAGCTATTTGCTGCTTTCTGAATTTGGCTTGCATTCAGTGCGCGTTTCCCACTGGTTTACGCGACTTAGTTTTCCAACGGGACACTCGACGTCTTCATTCGTATTCCACATGTGAGTCCTGTATTTACTCACTTCAACATTTACTTTTCACTTTGTGTAAGCGAAAAGCGAACACATTCTCTTTCATGTTACAGTGAGATAAAAATGCCGATAAAAGATTTCAGGAGAATAAAGGTACTGTACAGACAGCTTCGTATTTATTTGATTTCAACGTACTACGTAGGTCACATATACGAGCGATTAAGCTTGAAGCTGTGTTTTATTTTTTTTTCTCGCTTACTTGGCATCATTCCGATGGATCGTAAACTAACGGGGAGAGAGAAAGAGAGTGATACATGAATATTATTTCAATTTTATTACCGTCAAAAGTACGAATGACGCTCGAATAAAAAGACATTTCTAAATTGACACAAAATATGTAGTGGATGGCATGGTACGGACGGTTCGATGACTGCTTCGAATTTTCTCTCACCGTGTTTGATAAGTGTATTTGCCATTTCGAATAACATATATTTTTTATGATTCCACATTTTGGTTCGATAGATTTTTTGCCAATATCTCTCTATATGCGTACATACATACAATATATTGTGGCTGTGCTACACAATGTTGTGCTCTCGAATTAGAAATCTGGTGAAGCTGAAACCAAACATATAATATTGGCATTGGCACATCGCTTGTCTTCAATGTAGTACAAAGCACCAAACAGTATATTCAACAGAGAGAACTCATAGAAATTTATTCGATTCTTCAATAGCATTTGCCATTGCTGTTCTTTATAACCAAAATGAAGTATGAATATGTGCTCAACGAGCTTTGCTACACAAATATCGAAATTGTAGCGCAAACCTATGTATGCCATGCTGCGAAACGCGCGGAACAGAGCGAAAGAGAAACACTGAAAACCGAAAACCAAAATACATTCCTATATTACATTCCGAGCCATAAAATTGGGTATATTCAGTTTGACGGTATCGTATGAGCCATGTTTTCTATGCAACCCCATTTTAACCATGACGAAATTATGAGTCTGTTTAACAACAAAGCGTTGATCGAACGACACACAAATGTACATTCACATAGTCAAATACACAATCAAATGCATCAACATCTTGAACCAAATAAAAATAGATTTCGTGCAACGCTCTTTGTAAAACGGCTTCAATTCGGATCAATTGGTTGAATTTTCAATCTTTCGCATATTCCATGGCTTTACGTTATGCTACCAGATTTGGCATGGATTCTGTGGCTGCTCTTCTCTACCATCGCGGATTCTCTGTTTTCTTTTTCCTGATATCATCGTTTTACCGATATGAGTGTATGTAATATTTTTCATTTTTCGATACTCCAGACTCTAGAGCAATCGAAATGAAAATAATATGACAACGGTTGTACCGTTATCTACTCATTGTGTTTGTGTTTTATCGAAGCATTTGATCCACGGTGTAAATGTGAACTTTTTTTTCGCATTCATAAAATCCGATTTCAATCTTATTATTTTTTTCGATTTGATTACACATTTCTATCGTATCCTGAACATCGTTGAGATACGTTAAGTTAGCTTTGTACAGAGTTTAAACCAACTTTCTAGTGCTGATACTAAATTTAGGCACTGGCTAATATATATATCTTTCTCAATCATTTAATCCAATCATTTCCGTTGTCTGCTTCATTGAGAATCGCTCGATTCTAAAAATACCACTTCAAAATATTCGAAAATGTATGCATACTACAAAACTAAATTGCTGTATTTTCTAGGTGAGACCCCCCAAGCTATTTGACCTACGCATTGATACCCACGCTCTAAATATCTAGAGCATACATTTACTTCCTACATGTCTAGAGGTGGCATATACGCCATCTGGATGGCCTGAAGAAACAACAAACTTGATAAATTTAACAAATAATTTTGAGGTCAATGTTCAAGGTTGTGTGTATCAAGTACAAAAAAAGCGCCAACAGGTGGCGCTAGAGCTGGGGTGGGCTTTGTGCTCGCATTGTGTCTACACTCAGTGTGTCTTGTATATACACGACACACATATAAAATATATACAATTTTTACAATCATAATCATGGCCGTTATCATGAACCAAAATTATTGGAAATTTGCATATAGAGAGAGTGGAAAAGCTCTAGCATTTACTTGGAAATGGTGAACAAGGAGGTGAGTAGTAAAAGAGCAGTCGAATATTACGCACCGATATTACTATGTAATATGAAATAAACACACAAGCCGAAAACCATTCATGTTAGAAGTTAGTAGGTAAGAAATGTATTACATTTGTGAACTCCACGCACATTATATATAATGATACGATTGTTGTTACTGTTGTTCTCGCTATTGCTGTTGCTGCGGCCGATGTTGCTGGTGCTGCTGATGCTGCTGATGCTGCTTTCATCGCCACCGCTGTGCCCTATGATGATTATATCATGTATAGATACAGATAGAACGCACAAACTGGTTAGAGAACAAGCGACACAGAAAAAAATCGAAGTAAGCTTAAATTGACTCTTCAGTGTTCTATGAGAAAAATTGATGAAAAAGGAGAAGAGTATGAAGAAAGTTTCGGTGTGAATTGGTGTGGGTGTGTGTGTGTGTGTGAGAGAGAGAGAGAGAAAATGAAACCAGGCGAGTGTATTGTACTCATTATTTGTGTGTGTAACTGTGTGATGACAGAACATTTATTGTAATGAGCTAGGTGGCACAGTAGATCAATGGCAGAGGTGTTAAGTTTTCACATAGCACAGCTCTAGGCATCGAATGGTAAGATCAAATGCAGAGCAATCATTAAATAGTGCTTAAACACAAGAGGCAAAGAACGCATGTGTGCTTTTCGTTACCTAGTCCGTAATTTATTACGGCTGTTTTTAAGGTGTACTGTACAGTGTACAGTGGGTATATTATACACTATACGTACTACGTACATTTATCCGCATCTCTTGAAAAAGAATTGAAATGAACAAACTAGAGCTGCTACAGAGTCCAATCTAGGGGGAAGTTGGCCCTCCCTCATGGATGCCATTTATTGCGTTTTTCTTTGTAATATTCGTATACATATACTAAAATTATTGTGAGAACTTTTTCTGCGCGCGTATTTTTGCCATTTGGAAAATGAATTATAGTATTAATGTGGAAAACAGACGGCATAAATGAATTCTCATGCTTTCTTGTTTTTGCCATGCAATAATAGTTGATATTGCGTGCACTTTTGAAACGCTTGTACAAACATATGGTGACCTTTAGCCATTTAATTACATCAATTGCCAAAAGGAAATGAAAAAAAAAATGCGCGCATAAATAATGGGCAAATTTATAACAACCAAAGTAATTGAACACATTAATGCCGAACGTGCGTAGTCAGAGTGATTGTCGTGTTGGCATTTCAATTGATATTCGATATAAAAATTAAATTCAATTGATTCAATCTTGCTTTGATTCTATAACAACATTTGGAACGGGACAAATGGTATATTTATATCATTCATAAATGATATTCATTATGGGTGATTAAATGAAAATATCCATCGAAAGAGACAACTATAACATTTTGCAGTCCAATATTTCGAGTACAGTCTGTTTAATTTAAGTTTTATTTTTCTCACTTAGCCCCCAGATAATATCAAATTTGCGACACAAATTCAATAAAAAAAAAGTCAAGCAGCAAAGAAAAAGTCTTAACGCAACGCACCGCCGTTTCGTTTGTATTTGATGTATTGAGATATATGTGTAACGTGTATATAGAGTGAGTGCCTGTGGATGAAGGAGACGGTTGATGGAAATGAATGAGAGAGAGAAGAAATTGCGGAGCGTAGGTGTTTTCCAAGACCGATCTGGCTGCGAGTTCGCAAAAATCCATATAAATGCTCGTTTGCCGTACAACAAAACTAATACTAGAATTTTGAGTTTGTTACCTTGATCTAAATAAATTTCTCTATTATGCGTATGGGTGGTGGCATGGGTGGCATGGGTGGCATGGATGTGTTCGTGCACGAGTGCATCAAGCCAAATATTCCAAAGCGGACATTCCGTCCAGAGGTACGCACACTTCGATGAATATTGTACTTGGGCGAGAAAAAAAACACTGCCTTGTTATCGATTGTTGTTGGGAAAATATAAGTGCTGAATGTAGCCAGAAACAGCATCAACAGCCTCAGCGGCAGCAGCAGCAACAATGGTAGCAACAGTAACGGCGACGAAATGATAACAGAATACATTGTGTGCTGTGCTTCGCACATTTACAAAAAAAAAAATACCTTACGATAGTCACAAACACCAATGTCAACAAACCCCCTATATTTGGCACATATACTAGGAAAAGCTAGCAACAGACTATACGGAGAGCATGCGGTGTAGAGGAGTTGAGATGAGATGAGATGAGAGAGAGAGAGAATCTGAATAGGTGAAACATGTACTTTTATTATGTATGCCAACAAGTGTATTGGTGTGCAGCAGCAGCAGCAGCAGCAACACATCTATGGCAATACATAAAATTCAGCACTCAAAGCTTCTATCGCGCGCGTTTCCCAACCATACACTCGTGACGACTCTGTTCTATTTTAAATACATATAGAAGCTTTCTTTTATTTGTTGAATGTCGAGAGAAATCATTGAATAGTATCCGCACGCGCGTTTTCCGCTGCATGTGTGTATGCGTGTGCGTGTGCGTGTGCGTATGTGTGAGTGTGTGCGTGTGTGCGTATGTCTGTGAGTCTCTAGACTTTCAAACGTTATCAAAGCAACTTTGGTACATATGCACAAAGTTTTATGTGCACTTAGCGTTTGATTTTCCCTTTTTTGCTCTATCCACTAAAAATGTACAACAAATTTAATATAATGTCTAAAATATCGGTCGATATAATTCTACTAAAGTGTTTAGAGACTTGAACAATTGGTATGCTAATCATGTCACACTACTTATTGTGCACAAGAAACATTAACGAAAAGTTGACACAATAAAAGACAATTGCGAAAAAGAAAGAAAATAAATTCATTTGAATGTTTTAAATCTCGTCTCGATTATATTAAAAAAAAAATCGTGCACAAGCTACTATCGCAAAAGCGAACGTGGATGGATGGATGGATGGCAAACGTGCGCGACAATGAAATAAGAACATTGTCTTGTGGATGGATCAGCGACAACAACAAACGCACAATCACATATAAAGTGTTTGAAAAGTAAATACGCACGCAGCACCATCAAGTAAATAATCAAATAGATAAGAGCACGGGATTGAGACCACTACACCAACACAACTCGCACACGAAACGAAGATTGAATGAGTTGAAAAGTTGCGAACGTACTAGATTTTTTTTTATTATTTGAAAGTCTTATATTGTGCTACGAAATGCGTAGGTATTTGTGCGTCTTTCCCTTGATATGTGTGCCTATATAAATCACAATACATAGCCCTGAATGTGCTGGATGGATACCTTATATATGGTTTGAGCAGCTTGTTGGTGTTATATATATTGGAATGGATGCTGGAGCACGATAGCATATCAAACAGTGAGTACGCGCACGCGAACAACTGATAAATAGTTTCGTTGGCCTGGTCCTCAATATATTCATTCCCATATACAAACAATACATAGACTCGACTGACACAGCGAAGCAAGCTCCGAACTTTCGATGTCTAAAGCGTAGAGATTTTCGTTCACTGTGATGCTGCTTCCCGAGAGACTGAACAGCGAAAATTGGAGGTGGTTGAAAGTCAGTCATCATTGGTAGTGTGCGTGTTTCTTTTCAAACTAAAAAGACAGATTTTCTTTTTCAAAATAAATAAGTTTTTCCATACTTCTGTCTCTGGTTTCCATTTTAAATAATTATTTTTTTTTTAAATAAAATCCGGTAAAAAGTCAACAACAACACACAAAAAAAAAACAAGAAAACAAAACTGTTGAAACTCACGAGCAAGTTCGATCAGACAAAAGCGATTTAGGCAAGTTATATTAAAGCAAAACGGTAACATTCAACCTAATCCATTCGAGTGTAAATACAATTTAGTATCAATCGCAAAATGTGAGTGAAATCCGAATAGTGATGTGCATTTTTTTTAACTCATTCGTTAAAGTTTAAATATTTAATTAAAATTGGACAATTTGCGAGTAAAATTCATTTATATTCAATGTGTATTTTGTGGGAATTTTCCATTTAAAAAACCAAATTACGGTTTTCAAACATCAAATTTGAAACAGATTTCAAAATCAATTTTACAGTGATGAAACGAAGAGCTGTGTGAATACGAAAAGTTTTAGAACTTTATTTCATTTCAAAAAGAAATATTGAAGCGAAGCAAGAGTAAATGGATTTTTTTTTAAATATTAGAAGGCAACAGATACGAGTCTATACTTTTCATCGTATTGAATTAAAAAAAAAAAAGAGAGAAAAAAATTATTATTTAAAAGTCTTGGTGTGACGATGGATGTAATAAAATTGAAACCATACATATTCAGTTACTGGTTTTCTTGGTAAACCAGTCATTTGTGAATTATGAATGGTTTGCACGCTAGATATAGTCTTCGTTTCATAAAATAAATTAATTTCTAAAAAAAAAGAAATGTATATAAAAACAATGTTCTGCTCAGAACTTGGAATGTGGTAAATTTCATCTTTCTCCATTTCGTTTAAATTTCACTCATTTTATTTCATAGATTTGTTGCCTCCATTTATGGAGTGGTTTTTCAAAATTTGTGCTTATTTATTCAATTCGATTGAAGATTGATTCAATCATCAATACTAAACCGTACCAACTCAAACCAGAGTAACAAACAAAAACTGTACTGTACACAATGGCTGATCCAAATGCGCGTTTGTTTCATGTTAATTCGTTTGTTTTTTTATTCGTTTTTTTTTTGTTGCGCTGCTCAGCAGCCGAATTTGAATTTGTAAATGTTGGTTGGTTTTGATTAAAAATTTCTTTTTCATGGCATTTTGGATGATAGGCGCACGTACAGAATGGATGTAACACATTTTATATCATGAAGGGTTTGACTCCTATATCTTTGTCTGTGAGTGTGACAAACAAGCTTTTTTTTTGTCATCGTTCAATACTAATCAAATTAGCTACAAAAACAACCAGTGATGTACAACACATACACATGTACTGTACACACAGACATACTCTCTCTTTCATTTTATTTTCATTTTCGCCCATGCCCTTTCTCTGTCCGTCTGTTCTCCATCCGAAACAGCGTACGCATACACGTACACGTACATATTCAACGGGAAAAAAAATACTCTCAATCTCTCGTCCAACTAGTGTTCAAACACGATTGAAAACAGCAAAAATGTGCTGAAAAGATACACGAAACATATTTGGTCGACGAAAGATATGGGGTTTGGTGTAGCTATCCAGATTTTTGCTCGAAACCAATGTGATTTGGCCTCAGTATAAATTGAACAATCTGGTTTATGTTTTGATGGGGTACATATATGGATTTTTTTTTTTTTTGCAAGGCATCTTGACCGAGAATGTCGTTCATGACAACTCAAGACCGTAAAAAGAGCGTAAACCGAAAAAAATGACTTTATTATTCGTCGACTTGAAAGTGTCAAATAGTATGAAAACACATCAAAAAATACAAAGAATATAGAAAATTGAATGAGCAAAAATAGCGAACGCCTCTAAGTAACAATCAACATACAACATTCTGAATGAATATGAAAAAAAGCGACAGAGCAACAGAGAGAGAAAGAGAGAGAGAAATCTATTTGTGCTTAATTTCATTTCGTTCGTTACGGCTGTGTTTAGTGGCGCGTTGTTACGCTTCTGCATTACATTTGGTTGATTGTGCAATGCATACATAAGCTAGAGAACTCACAAGAATATGTGCAAATACAGCGTACACTGAAAGAGAATAATGAACATGAAAAAAGAGAAAAAGAGAGAAATGAGAGGAAAACAAAACAATGAACATTTAACAACAAAAAAACAACAACATGTTTAGTGTCGTTACTTGAAGTCGTCATTTTTCATTTTTGTTTTGCACAGATGTATAATAATGTAATACTACAACTTTACTTTCCTCTTATTCTGCTGAATGGTGTCTTTTCTTTGAATATACAATTCATTATTTTTGACGGTACATTCTCACTCTCTTTCCTCTTGTTTCAACGCTTCTTCGGACTTAAACCAAAGCATAGTTCCGATTGATGGTTTTCGTTGCGTGCCAATGAGTTCTTGGTGCGGTACATATATTTGCTTTACTAGATGATTTGTTGTTCGGCTTATCCTATCTCCCCCCCCCGCCCCTTCCCCAAAAAAATCAACCAACCTGAAATGAAATCTCACGATTGCTCTAACATTCTTGTGTTCTAATTTTGGGTTCGGGTGAATTGCAAATGTAACCAAATCTTTCGTATACAAAGTTTTTGCTATTGGTTTGTGCTTCAGCAATTTCTCAACGTTTTCACATAAACAAAAAGTACACATTCTATTGCTTCACCACTTAAATCGTATTCAATACGAGTTCAGTTTATTGATTGTAGTTATTGTCGTTGGCATAAAATTGTCTGCTTTGTCATCGTGGTTGCCATTTGTGCACGCAACGACGTATTACGTGTACGTGTATAATACTGATGATGCTGCTTCTGTTGATGTGGTGAGCGGCGATGAAGACGCCCGAATCAGGCCAAGTGTAAAAACAACGATTCACATCAACACAATTCCGCGGGACGCACACACATACACACTCATACCCGCCCCGTTCTGATTGAAGTACAAAAATGTACATTTAACTAAAAAAAGAAAGAAAATATTTTATGTTTAATGAACTCCGCTTGGTGTAATCAAAATTAATACACGTCGTTCACCATCGCATATACATTTTAACCATTTGGCAAAACATGTTATCTGTTTATGCACCAGAATCGAAAACGGAGACGAGTCGAATGCCACAATCATGTTTGACGTTGATGCGAACAAACATCATGCTAAACAAAAAAAAAAGTGAAGGGGAGAAGGAGGAGGAGGAGGTGAAGCAAGAAGCGAGAAAGAGGTATTTCGATCCGTGTACCGAAATCATCTCATTTGGTATTTTGTTGTTGTTGTTGTTGTTGTTGTCGAACAAAATAAAAATGGTGATTGCGCTTGAATTTACGAAAATGAGGGAAAATAAAGAGTATAAAAGCAACACACTTTACGACGAATAAAGCAACAAAAATAAGGGAAGTAAAAAAGCTTGAAACATATTTTCGTTTAGTTTCGCCTCTATAGAAACATCTGCTTAAAACGAAATGCTCAACATGATTGCGTGGATATTGCTAGAATGTATTTATGAATCTAAGTAAGCTTTGTCAAATTCAAGAATAGTCCAACCAATACGGTTTTTTTTTCTCGTAGTTCCAAACTTTTGCGAAAGTTAATCGAACGATTACTCTCAAAGGGGCTAATATTCAGAGAGTGATTGCAACATTTTCGTTCAATCGAAATAGTTCATAGCAAAAAGTTTAGAGCTCTTATCATTTAATTGGCCACATTTGGCATTCAATGTCCACGGTTTCCATGAAATTTTCCCCTGAGAGGAAGAGTCGAGGAGACTCATTTCATCGTTACGTACTACAGATGGCATACATTTCGGTGAACACTCAAAATCGCGATTTGCATTTAAATAGTACCTTATTTTGCATAAGACCTCTTATTTCTGGGTGAGTCAACGTAGTGGCAAATACTCTTGCTCCCCCAATCATTTTACCGAAACCGAACAATGTAGGAACACATCGTAGCTAGACTGTTTTGACGACGGAATACATTTACATCAGAAGGTGGAAAGTTGAAATAAAAAAAAACGTTAATGGTGTAATAACATTACGTGAATTAAGCCAAATAGCGAAACGGAATCAATAAATTGATAAAAAAAAATTGGTCCGTTAGCGAGACACATAGAAACTTCTAAAGCACAAATAAACGATGAAAATAAATTAAATGACAGTATTTCTTCATCATGGAATTGATCAAAGACCTAGATTGAGTGAAAAAACTTCTTATCGTAAATTGTCACTCAGCATATAGGTTTTCTATTTCCTTTTTTTTCATATCATTCTTGAGCCATTTTTTTTTTATTTTACCATTAACAGTTTATCTGTTGTTTTTATTCCTTTATTTTTTTCGATAGACATACGTTCAAAATGTATAGCATACCATTTTGCCATACTGATATCATCAGATTTACATCTATATTAAAATTGACTATTATTCGAACATTTGGTGAACAACAACAAATGAGTTTTTTATTTTAATACTGTTTTAATGCGTCTGAAAGCATGTTTTTTTTTATATAAATTTAAATTCACATTTGACCAAATCCCCCGACCAAACGTAGACGCCTTTTATTTATTCAAAGTGACCGTGAACATCCCCTATAATACAAATCAGTTCAAAAGCATACTCTTTTTTTATGATTCTTTAGGATGAATATACATGCCCTGGCTTAGCGTAAAGCAAGTGAAAAATATACCCTTTTCTACAAAATATTTTCTTTCAAAGATCAATATGCTGTTCCCACAGATTTTGAGCTCTATTTATAAATAGAATACTACTATTAAATGTATTTATATATTAATATATTTATTTATTAGCGTTCGCTGTATATTTTGCAAATTATTATGTATATCAGTAAAAGAGTGTATCGGCTCCATTAAAGGCTTACCCTTTTCATCTCTTCTTAAATCGAAATGTTCAATTAACGGAACCAGTTGACTGATTTAGATGATTTTCATATCAAAGTGACCGGACTGAGTACATTTTTTTGTGTGTGCAAAAGAAACACCAATGCAATACAACCCAACACATTTTAAGTTGATTGAAATCGATAGACACGCTCCATATTTCACTTCCGTACTACAGAGTGTAGGACACCCTGTTTGATATTTGAACGAAAAGCCTCACTTTGATGCCAGCATTATTGCAATGTATGTTTTCTTTGGGGCAAGCGTCCATTTTTGGTTGTTTATTTATTCTATTGGTCTAAAAATAAGTGTTTTTAACACAAGATGGCGTAGGTTGAACTTGAAGTACTATCTTAACTCATCAATAAGCAATATGCCAAACTGAATAAAAGTGCAAACACAAGACACAAATAAAGTCATTTCGCAGAAGATGTTGACTTTGGTGCTTTAATCATCAAGCACTACAAACACCGAAGTACAACGCTTGTTTGAGAGACACTTATGGAAGCCATGACCCAACGCTATTAACATGCGGATACTAGTATCAACCATTAAACAGTGGTAATTTCGATGTCAGTGACAAAAAGTTTTTGGGTACACCACAAACATTTAAAAAACTAGAATTACAAGTTTTATTGGAGAAAGACCCACGTCAAATGCAAAAACCTTTTGCATCGACATTGAATATGGCTCAAAAAATTATCAGCAAACGCTTACATAACATATAGGAATGAATTTTAAGTAAGACAAATGGTTGCCGTATGAATTGAAGGAAGGGAAAATTGAAAAATGTTTCGTATCCGTTGAATTATGGCTTGAAAGTTAGATTTTGGCCTTATCAATTGCATAGAACCAAAATGTTTATCGAATCTAATCAATGGTGGAATATGAATAACACACATTTGAGACAAATGGGCATTTTTGTGCTTTAAATTTTCATCATTCATGTAACATTGTTGATAAAATTCGATAAAATTTTTATTAGTGGCTAGTTAATAATGTACTGGATAGTGGTTTTTCATTCGAATTGTAATGGGCGTTGAATAATGTATAGAATTCAATAGTCCTGGGTGTCATAAAGTATATGGAAAGTGAGGCATACATTATCAACATCCAAACGTGATGTTCATGGCTCGACGACAATGTTGTGATTTGGACGGTGTATGGTGCGCACTATAAAGCTGCAGTAATCTGCGGTGAAACGGTCAATTGAGAATGAGAATTGAACCAAGCATTGTGATTTATCCAAAATGCACGGTAATGCTCGAGCAAATGCTGTAAAGCATGTCAAGGAAACATAACAGGGACTTCGATGGGATGTTCTGCCTTGCCTTGTTCTTGGAAGGTCTTTTTTTCACCTGACCATCAGAGTCCTTTCTGATGGTGAATTTATTGAATTTGCTTTAACTGACTACCGCATTCACAGCATTCGGGTGAAGGGCGTTTTTGGTCTCGCTTACACCGATACATTCCAATATATTATCCTCTTTTCATACTAAGCTCAGCCTGCTGTTGTGATAAATTCACTGTACACGCATCTCTGTCCTGTGGGGACTATGCAACGTGTTTCTTTAAGCTGACATTGCGCTCCTTACTCGAGCATTTATTTACAAAACACAACATATGTTTCGCTTGTGTGCATAGAATGAAAATGAGATGCTCAAAGAAATGCAAAAATGGCTCGATGGTTGTTGCTCAAAATGACGGATTTTTTCAATATCAAATCCACTCGTCGTCATAAAACAGGGAAATATTAAATGCTGGCGATAGAAAAAAATAAATATACAATAATTATGTTTGCAAACCATTAATTAAACCGGACGAGAGGCAAAAGTTGATTCTTTATATGAAAACCCGCAGCTATTTACTAAAATGATTCTTCTCATTCCATTGGGATTTGACAGAATATCCAATTCCAGGAGCGCCAACAGCAGCAAACGTGTGTTGCTGTAGCGCACATCGAATCAATCAGATCTGGTTTAGACACCTAAATTGTGTGCACTTTTTTTTTGGTTCCGTCAACCAATTTCAAATAAATCTGAATATTTTGAATGTCGAACCAAATTGTTGTCAGCCATTTTTTGTTTGGTTGATATTGAATTTCAGTTGTGAGTGACAGGCGAAGGAAATAACACAGCATCTATAATGCGTTTATACAGATGTCGAACTGTGCGGAGATGCCAATATGTCCAATGACGATGAAGCGCTCTGCGTCGGTGAAGTTTACAGAGCGAATTAGTTTGCTAACAAAAGATATTTCACATCGCACTATGGCTTTTTCAATATAACTTATAGTAATTGGTGAAGGACACATTGAACTGGCTTTCCCATGACTCTTATTTTATGTTACACTAGCTATAAACTCAACGTAATTTACGCTTCAGATAGCTATCTACTGCTCACCCAATAGCCATTATGACTGACAGTACAATTAGTTCGAGTTTGCAAGTCATGAAACGGTGGCGCTAGGATGGCATATTGAAAAGCCAACATACATTTCTGGGAACAGTTTGCTTGATCTACCATCCTCTATAGAAAATATTTTTAGCGTTTCATTTAGTCTTTGTGTTGCTAGATATTGATTCGTTTTCTTTATCTCTCTTTCTCTGATGTCCCTGTTCCTCGGCTGCATTTTATATTTCAATTCGTCGACAAATGAATATGTAAACGAAACATTCTCTCGAAACAGACACTTCACTCTGTGTTGAGAAATTTTATGTACCACTATATTAAAAAAAAAAAAAAAAAAAAAAATTGCATGCATATGTATAAGACGCTCTTTACCATGATTGTCATTGTTGTCAAGCTGATGGCGTGCACTTAATGCGTAACACATGCACACAGTGTGTGCTCCACATAAAACGTGATTTTTAATTATTTGCCATTACGAAAACAAAGCGTATCACAAGATCTGTACCTAATATTTCTTCTGGCTAAAGAAAGAGGCAAAAAGCCAACACTCACACAAACAAAAACAAAAACAAAAACACTAAAACCAAATGTACGATATGCATGGCAATGATTTCAACCATGTAAATGGTAAAATCTACAGACAGTTATATTTGTGCGCTTGTTTGCCTTTTCAAGCAAATGCATGTCCACTTGTGTTTATATCAACTTGTAATCGTTATGGCATTTTACTTAAAACGATATGATCGTACAAGCTGGGGTTGAACCGAATAGAATGCCATGAATACCAGGCACTATGTGTCCAATGACAGTAGTCACGAAGCTTTTTACTCGGTATCACAACTCATTTAGAATGAGACGAATCGTATATTCTCAAATAATTTTGTTTGAAGAAAATATTTATTGCATTAATGATAAAGAAGTTGGATGAATGTGAACTGGTAATGTGTTCTGGGTCCATCACATGCAAACAAACACAAAAAGACACACAATGAAAAGAACATTGATCCATCGTGATAGTTAGGTTTGTTTATTTAATAACAACAGTATCGGTGTGTGCTTGCTGAAACATTAAATAAATCTGTTATGACATAAACAATTTTAATTAATCTAAATATTAAATTCATGTGTTCATATAAAATTTATGAGTTAATTTATATGCAAAAAGCAACGACGAATTATAATAGCTCTTTTCCGCAATCCAAAATATACCGTTCTATCATTCTCATTCACATCCACATTCACATTCACATCCATATGAACGTGATACATACATTTATTTTTCGGCGAGCCGAGCAAATTTTGGTAAAAGTATGGTTTGATGGAAGGCGGTTGCGCGAATAACATTCACGAATTTGTTTATGAATTAAATGTTTGTTACACACTTTTAAAACCGAACAATTCTTTCGCATACCCATCACCGTTGCTGTTTGGATCGTTGTCAAAGTCAACAACCAAGAATTGAAATTATATGCTGCGTGTGCGCGAGCGTGTCTGTATGTGGGTGTGTGTGTGTGTGTGTGTATGTGTGTGTGTGTGTATGTATGTAAACACATATCGGATCCGGGCAACAGGCAATGATTTGAGCAAATATTTTTTGCAATCCGGTCTAATTCGCCAGAAATCCCATATACAATATTCCCTATTCTTCGATCATCAAGCGAAACATTCAAAAAGAATTAAATCAAATGATTTGATTACGTTTGTTTTTGTGCCAGTGTTTGTGTTTCGTGGTGTAACCATGTAGTGAATTTATTTGCTGTATTCGCCGTTTCTTGTTGCATGCTGCGGTTGAAGCTACAGCAACAATGTATGAAAAAAGCGGGCGAGTAAAAGACTTTGTCTACAATTTTTATTAGAGATAGCTTTATTTCATTTCTTTTCTTTTCATTTCTCCACATTTTCAGCTACATTGTGTATTTGTTGCCCAAATTGTTTAGGGTGGCTTTTTTTTCTTTGGGACGCTTTGCGAATATTTTCGAATTTTCAAGTAAATATAAACACATTACCCAAGATCGGACGCGATTTAAATGTATTCGATTATAGTTCTAAAATTGACTATAAACCTGTTTCTTAAAATACTTTTTTCTTTATAAAAATGCTTCTCCCAAATGTTGCACAAAATCTGAGCACATTTGATCGAAATTTCCGACTCCGTTTTCGTATCATGTTTAAGCTTGGGCAGTGAAAAGAAAGTCCATTCTTCTCAATTATCAATTTTTATAAAAATAATCATTGTTGTTCAATGACAAGTCTTAAATTCAATCCTGTCTGATGCAAGTACACCTAGCGGGAAGAGGGCAAACGGTATTTTCATTGTTTGTGTTTTTATATTGGTACACAAGAAACCAAAGACTTCCCTAGCGAGACACCCTAATCACATAGTACAGAATATATCATTTTTGCTGTTGAGCTTAAACACGTTCATGTATCTGCATGAACAGCTATGCTTCTCTACATATATAGCAGATGTTACCATTGTTCTTCTGTTTCACTTCGATTTTTGGATTGCTTGTCTACTCTTTTCTTCGATGTTTGTTTTAGTTTCTCGCAGCATGGATATTTTCGTCATTCTTATTTCAATCGTTGTGTGTTTCCGCTTAGCGTGTAAAGTTTTTCGATCAAAAGCACTCATGTGCCCCAATAATATTATCACAACAAGGCAAAATATACGAACATCATAGCTTGGAAATGCAATGGAGCGAAAGAATGGGTGAATGTGTATCTTACAAGCAGACAGGCAAGCAAACAAATGAACGAACGAATGAAACAGGCTTAAATGTGAACAAGGAACAAGCCTTAAGTATATAAAGAAAGTTTTCTCTGGTTGCCGTAACGCAAAGAAAACTCTGATATAAAATGGCAAGAAAATACATAAAAACACTGCGCTATCATGATCAAAAAAAAGGCATATGACAACAATGACACATTAAGACAATTCACAATAAAGTTTGCAGCAAACGAGTGCTCAGTGCGCACGACAAATTGTATCGCCGGAGCGATAGATGAATCGGCTGTTGAAACTTGAAGTTTAAACTCGAATAAATGTCACTCTTTTTTTCGAGTAAACAGCACAATTCGTTGTTTGTGTGTGTGCAATCTACGAAGATGATTGCGATTGCTAGTGAAAGCATATTATGTTCAGCATGAACATGAAGCTGAAGACCATCAACAGCCATCGGTGCTCCTGTACTTTGATCCCGTATGTCATTTTCTTATCCTTCTATTCAATGTTCATATCCTAAAATGTAATCATCTGCTAACGCTTCGTTCACAATTGTTCACATTTCCTATTTTTGAGTTCTCAATTTCTATTTCTACCAAATTATGTGAACATATCCATATTATTGGCGATAAAATGGGCAATTTTATCCAATTTATTTTATGTTTTGATACGCAATAACTATTACGTATTATGTATATTGCGAAAACTGTTCGTATTCATTTCTATTACATTTGCCTCTAATTCTTGAATAATGTATTATAGTAATTGTGTATTCGTACCATTTCACAATACATCAGTGTATTCGATCCAACATTGAATTGAAAACGCGAGAAAACACATAAAATGGTTTGGTTCTTTTCAACACAATAATCGCTTTTAGATGAATTTTGCTCACAAACTGACTTGAGTAATCTTTTCATTTCGGTAGATGTGTTTAGCATCATTCGAAACACATCCAAAGCCTTTAGATTACATGTTCCAAAAGTTGTACACAATCTTCTAATGAAACGATTAAATTGAACACGTTAATTTCTTGAAATATCTGAAACCAAATATATCTCGAATACCAGAAATTGAAAACGATAATATTTCCAGTTCCCATCGGCGGGAATACTCCATTCGTATGTTAAATGTGCATAACTGCTCTAATCAATTCATATATTCATGGTTATTATTTAAATTGTTCGCCAGTCCATTTTCCTGGCAGCTACACCACACACTTGGCACAAAATGCAACGATCCGTTTCATGTTCGCACTACTGGCAAATGAATAGATAGACTGGCTACGAAATTCAATATGAAACCCAACAGTGTTGAAAATTCCCATTGTGATAAAATCGATAAATCAATTTTTAAGGAAATTTGTGAATCAGAAACAAAAGCATTGGATCGTAAATTTGAATTGTATATATCTCTATTTAGATTGTACACAACAGAATGGCTCAGGATAAATGTGACGATTCAAATACAGACGCACAAAAAAAAACAAAATCCACAGTTCTTTGTTTGTTTTTTTTTTTTTTGTTGCGAAAAGAAATTCAATTCGTTTCGCCAGCCACATGAATACATAACAAGGCACAATTATATGGCCTACGGTCCTTCTGAAGATTTTGAGCAAACGGTACAACACTTTCACCCATTAGACAAAAGATTGGCAAATTAAAGTCACATGAAGGTGCAGACATATAGATATAAAACTTCTGAAGGTGCAAGAACACAATACTATCTGAAAATTAATGTCCAATTTGTGTACAATTGAGGAACTTAGTAAAAAGAGCTATTCAGTGCAAGTCGGGTAACGGTTGCCCGGAGGGAATAAATTGTTTCCTGGTCGGCGACCACTATCGGTTGCAATTTCTTGGATGTGCATTGTCTAGGCATTAATGTACAGAGTGTGTTATGTGTTTCCTTACATTGACGATAGTTCAAACGGGTACGTCAAACAGGTAGCATTCACTCTAACACTGTGAGTAGAATCACGTTATTATTGTTGCAATTTAGCACGCTTGATTTCGTATCGTCACTCTTATTCTCACCTAACTACATTCAAAGCTAATCCAAGTAGTAATGATATCTCTCACACTTTGAATTTTCTACGAACCGCAACAAACACATAATTCACCATTTACTATTTGGCAAATCGATGTACTCAACACGATATCGATATATTTATGTGCTAATTCAACCAAAATGCAATTTTATCCAGTACGAGAGTACGACTCCCATTACACTGAACTACTAAATGCAATAAATATTCCCGTGTTAACTCTTAACTTGTATGGTGAGAACCAAAAATAATCAAAATAGTCATAATCATAATTAATTTGTGCTTAAGATTCTCTGTGCTGTCAAAACCAAGGCGTCAACTGTGCTGATATTGTGACTTATCCATTAAGTAATTATTATTTATGTGACTGAACGTTGAGACTAAATGCGTAGATGGATTTCGTGTGTATATTCTTAAGTACCACATAAACGATTGCAGCTTTCTACATTTTCAAATTGGGGACGAAGATGTATATGACACTCGAGATGAAATGTTCCGTGCATAAAAGCTTAGCACAATAAATTTGGGACAAAAGCGAATTTGGCTTCGTTTCAAAAAGTCCCCAAAAAGTATATATATTATCCAGTTTTCGTTTCGATGAACATTTGGCGTTCACATTATGCATTCCGTAGATTTGATGAAAGCAGATGACACACCTATCATAAGATCCACAATTTATATGCTATTTTATAGCTTCCATTATAGTCGAGTGTGGCATGCATCGAGCACGAATGTAAGTGGCAAATGACTTGAAGTGGGCAGGAATTCAACATGCTAGTTTCTGACACATAATTGATTAGAAATGCCCAAACTAAGGGATTATCTCTGTTATTAATATGCATCATTTTTGGTAAGAAGACTCGATATTAATAATGCCATAGATATCAAGGAGCTAGTTGTGTGTATTTTTAACCTCTTGATAAACACAATACTAATCTATCTGGATTATTACGAGATATAATACGCATTGTATGCCAGATTGAAATGCTTGAAGTTTTCCTCATTTTTTTTGCTACTTTAATTTTTACCACCGAATTTGTCAGTGGATTAGCAAATGTAGTAATACATGCACATCACTTAGTATACCATCTATATTATACCTACAATTTAATATGTATTATTCACATCGCAAATCCATTAATATTAGTGAAATCGAAACGAATGTATGGAATCAGTCGAACTCAAATGTCCACATCTCATTGCATTGGTTTCAAATGATAGAATATTGAATACATTACCGCATATGTACTAATATCTAAATGTTTTCTAATAGCCAGTGTTTGCAAATGTCAAATCACAATTTGCCATCGTCTGTTGGTTGGCAGATGCGACACAATTTCAAGATTTTCCAATACAAAATAGAGCAGTCCATAGCTTAATGGGATGTTCGTTTCTCTCTCTTTCTCTCTCTCTCTCTCTCTCTCTCTCTCTCTCTCTTTTTATCTACCGGAAGCGTTATACGCTAATGTTATGTGCCAGTGAGATGAATGAATTCGAAATGATGGAATATTGTGTACGGCATTTGCCAGACCATAGACATTGCGATTGTATTAGCGTGCGGCGAATGTTTTACAAAGACTGATAAAATAAGAATGAGTCTTCGAAATGATACTTGGTGCCTGGATGCCTTGCTTTGCCTCGATAAGATAGAAATCTTTTTACGTGATGTATACTGGAATCGTTGCGATCCAAATCGTAATCCCCATTTTGCGTTTCGCTTCATTTCTAACGAAATGTGAATTGCACACATTTATCTCTATCTTTTCTTGTAAATATCGAATGGTATTGGAAAAGAATAAAGAATTGATATAGACGAATGAAAAAAATGTGTATATCCACCAGGAAGAAGCCGAATCTGATTGTATGTTTGCTTTCGCAATTTATATTTATCGAATTAAAAACATCTACCTTAAACTCGAACTATCATGCGATGTTCTAACAAAAATCGATGTGTACGCATACGTGCGTTTATGTATTCGCATCTTTACAATTTGATGAATTCAATATATGTATAGATTAGTATATGCGATGAACATTGTTCCGCGGCTCACGCTGCTATCTGAATCAGGTGGAGTGAGAGAGATACTATATCTGGCAATGCAGTGTGCACCGTATTCGCTCTTTATCTCAACTTTTATCGATTATCCCATAAGAGACTCTGCGAACATATCTAGACATATGTTGTTGACATTTTCACAATTGTACACTTTAATCACACTGATTGATTGGCAGCGCAAGGGAAACATATCGTCAACAAACGTCATTTTGTTGCTCATCGTTTTTGGTTCTGCTCATTTGTTAACTCTCACTCTCTCTCTCTCTCTCTCCACATATCTCATGAATTCACTATGTCATGCAAGATAGATAATCGTTGCACAGATTTAGAAAGAACACGGATTTCCGATACTCGTATTTTTTAGATCTTTGATGCATCCGTACTTTCACAATCTCTAAGTACGGGTTTTCTCTCAAATCGTTCGTTTTTATGGCGCTCTTCTAACGAAAAATGTTGACATAAACAAAAGTTTGGTGCCATCCGTATGAAAATTGGTTGAAAAAAAATGGCAATTTTTCTTTTATTTTATATTCAAAAATACCGCAACGCCACCTCCCTATTTCGACATCGAAATATACTTACAAATTTCAAAAAAGGTTTCGATTTCGAATATTTAAAATGTAATAATGTGTAAAACGGCTCGAAAACTGGTGTATAGACAATTTAAAACCGAATACTAAATAAAAAATGGGAATAAGTCATTTGATTTCAGTGTAAAATAGCTGTTGGTGTCCTGAATCAGGAAAATAGAAATTTAATTTTTTTATTCTAATAAAAAGAAAAGTGAATTCCTATGTACCCAAGACACACAGTGGATGACGGTGACGCAAGCACCGAGTACTGTTGCATTATGCAACTGGCACACAAAAACCAGAAAAATAACTTTCGAGTTATGTATATATCCGGGAGTTGTTTTTTGTGTTCGTCAAAAAAACATCCATTTTTATAGAGATGGCCTCAAGCTTAAGTAGTTTTATGTTGAACACATAGCCTCAAATGCACTATCATTTTCCAACAGAATGGTCCGTGTATGTTCCATAATATCCATAATGAGCTCCGTACTTCCCTTTGACGAATTTATCTATCAGAATGAAATATGACATAAAATATTCGTCGTTAGTGAATTTCAATGTTTGGAACTATCTTTACATTACTCTTGAAACTCTCTATATTCTCGTTAAACCATTGGTTCTTTTGCTATGTTTACTCGCTCGTTTGCCTGACAATCGACATACTAAAATCTCTGGATTCTACAACGTGAAATATATATAAAGTGGTTTGTTTTTGTTCGCCCCTAATATAAATATAATCAACGTGCATTCTCTTTTTTTCAATTTGACTTTTCTATCTTTCGCTTGGCTGTTGTTATCTGGTTTATTTTTCCCATTCTCGTTAACCTACGTATTTCATAGTAAAATTCGTTATTAGCATTATCTTGAGGATGCTCTTAATCGAGAAAAAGAACCCAACAACTTTGATGGTACTATCAAAGAACGTAGCAAATAGAGTGACGCCAACAATGGAGAGTAAAAGAGAAAAACTATACGAGAAAAAAAAATGAATGATAAGAAGGTAGAGAAGGTAGAGGTTTCGCTTAGCTGTATTTATTGAATGGATTTGGATCTATTGAAAAGGTTGTGATAGTTTTTGGTATGTTTTCATTATGTAAAACTTTTTTCAAGGATCTCGTAAAAACTTTTCAATTGCACAGATTTTTCACGAAAGGTTTCAAATTACCTCTTGCATGCTAATTCCCTGATTCTCTCAACTCACAACTCGCACTTTTTCTTACTCGGCATCGATTCGTCTATTATTTTCTCATTTCCTGCTCTTTTTTTTCAACCGTACGATTTTAAGTGCAAACGAATAGGTAAACTTTTGATGCAATCGTTCATTTGTTGAATCGCTCATTAGATACACTTGAAACAGTGGATATAAAGAGGCTATAGGGTATAAACTTGCATGAACTCTCTATTTGCTCAAATTATTTAACAAAAAAGAAATTAATCCAACCTATGCCAAAAGAGTACAGTGTTCATTGTTCACAAGAACCAGAAATAGGCTAGCGCGAATCTAAAATGTGATTCAGATTGAATTTCTAGCAGATGTTCGTGCTATGCATTTCGTAATGATTATTCCTGACTTGATGTTCAAAATGAACATAAATCTGTGGAATATAGCAATTTGAAAAACCACTACGTGGGAGTGAGAGCATCAACACCAAATGGTAGGGTTCAGAAAAAGCACTCATTCATTATCTAAAACAATAGCACTTAATGTAATTATGTGGCTTAAATGTAATTTTTTGATGAAAATAAACTGTGAAAGCTTTGAGGTAACTCTTAAGTTGCACGCAAATTTTATTATTGATGCTATTGAGTGTTTTGTATTCTTCGACGTTCGTCGTTCAAGATTTGGCCTTTGTTTTACACTCATACAATATGAAGCATACTAAGACTTGACTCATGCGCACTCCCACCAGATAAAAGCTGATCACCAAAATTTATCGGTTTATGCATTTTTTTTTTTGGAAAGCAACTAATTTGCAGCCACGTAAGATCGTAATTTTGGCCCTCATGTGTGCTGTATTCTTTTTTATTGGCTGCTTTTTTTATACCTTGCAGACTTGCTAAATCTGTTAAGCATCAAGTTTGCTCACAATGCTAATTTTTGGACCTGGAATATGGATTTGAATCATATTAAAAAAAGATTTAGTCTCGTTACTTTTCATTTGCATCTATCTATTTCATGTAACCAATTTGGACTTTATCTCTCCTTTCTGTCACAGAGTTTTCGTGATTTTCAATAGTAACTCTAATATTCTCGAAACGTTCGATCATTTAAGCTATTCACGTGATCACATTCATTCCCAAGCGACGGGCTAACTTATAAACATGAGCGTCTGTATTCATCAATACACTGTAAAAAACGATTTGGAATTTTCTTTTCCAATTTCCGATTTTGGTTAAAACAGAGCTTAAAAGAAATACCTGTTTCCTAGCATGTTCTTAACCAACAACCGTCGTGTATAAAAATATTTAATGCACACATAATAAAACTTTTATAATTAATCCAACATTATGTCAATTTCAGAGCATCTAACCAGGGGTCCGGTGTTCCCAATTACCTACTCTTTGAACGTTAGATATTGAAATCATCTTCTCACATTTTCGAGCTGATGACCCCCTGAAAAATGTTGATTATTATTTATTTCAACAAGTGTAAATATTGTGGCTTTAAACTCTTTTTTTACAGTGTAGCGAGAAAGCTGTCGCAAGTAAGCACAAACTGAAAAAAAAGCATCGCCAATCGCTTGAATACACAGCTGGGTTCATAGCTTTGGTTCAATTTCCGGTTATTTTTCTTCACACTGAGCTACAATAACGTTCAGTTCATAAATGTACCGAGATGACTGTGCAATTTATCAAAGTCTTTACTCTTGGCATTAGCCACAAACACACATAACTGTTCTGTTGTTGCATTCATGAAATTTATTGGACAACAAGGTACATAGTTTTAAGTTCATGTAAAACATAAGAGTTTATCCAAAGTCACCTGGGTACGGAACATATATCTTCCAAATCGTATTGAAATTAAAACAAATGGCACAAATATATACCCAAAAATAATACACAAAATTTATTCATTTTATAGAAGAAGAGAGTAAATAAAAATGATATAATTGAACGGACGAATATTATATCTAAAATCATTTTTCATTTATAAATTCAGAAAAATCTACACACAGAGAAAATATGAGAGCAGGTTTCGGTGAACAGCTAACCAGCGTTGAATTCAGTGCCGTACCCAGAGTTGGGCAGATTTTAACACAGACCCGATTGATGATGCACTCAATGGCCATATTCAATGTGTCTGGTTTATTTGTGGCCCTGTAACGATTTATACGGTACAAATCCGATTCTGGCTTGTGTCGCTACAATAAGCTTTAACTTTTTTTTAGAGAATTTTCTTTAGTTTGCTACGTACCGATGTGTCCAATAATAATTGTTTTTGCAATGTAAATCATGTACACAAAATACTCCCAAACTCAATTTTGCAAACTAACATAGGATTATTGGATGTTATAAGCCAACTTTTTGTGAATTATTTCCTAGGGGCATTTATGTATATTTATCGAGGGAAAAATATGCGATATTCAAGAGTTTTGTATAATATTCACGTATTTTGAGTGTTTATACGCATTATTTGTCAATATACACGATTATATTTTTTTATTTTTTCAAAATGGCTGCCGTATATTTCAATATATGCACTATATTCGTGGTTGATTTTGGAAAATATACGTCATATTTTCGGTTTATAGACGTTTATAGATGTTTATATATATTTATATTTTAAAAAAAATATATACAATATTTACGCTTTATACACATTTATAGACGTTTATAGGCGTTTATATGTATTTATATTTTAAGTTAAAACCCCCTAGATTATTTCCATTACTGAAGTTGTAAATATCCGCAGAATATACAAATATGCAAAATTGAAGTGAAAAAATGGCATAAATAAAATCAAATAAGCCAAAAAATGCATATTTTGTAAAAATATTACAATCAATTCAGGTGCATTTCACTCCACCAACTCCTTTGACAACAGATTTAAAATTAAAAAGAGATTTTTGTGTCCGAATGAATCTATGGTATTTTGTGGCTCAGCTGTATACAATCTATAGATTTTGTAATCGAACGATTTATTCTGAAAAACAAACCGGGCTCTTCTGTTAGCTGGGCTTTCCACCATCTCTTGTTAAAAGTAAGATGGTGTTTGGAGCTTATAAAGCGAAAGAATGAGGGAATATTTTATGAAGATGTCTGATTCGGCTATGGTGAATTGAATCCATACTCATCTGACTGAGCATCCATTCTATGGATGCTGGCGGCAAATGCGAAACCCCTGATAAACATCAATTCACCAGTGAGTCCTATCCACCCGCATGTAACGAAAACATGTTTAAATTATAATGAAATGAGCCCATTTTAGTTTCAAACTGATTTTTTTCATATCTCTTTCCATCATCCTTGTTCATTTTTTTGTGATTGCGTTGCGCTTCCCCACGAATTGTTTTTCCCCGTTTTATACACGGTTAACACGTTGAAAAAAAAGCAATAACAAAATGTAGGAGAATCATTTTTTTCTTATGAATTTTAAACGCTCTTATCCCAATACATTTAATCTATTATAAAGTGCACCATAAATGAAATTGGTTGCATGCAAATTGCATATTGTGTAAGCTATTCAGTCACTAAAAATTCGTACTAGGTGTAAGAAAGCTCAGTCGATTGCAAAAGTTGCAACATAAAACACGGGCAAATTGCACCAAACACTCAATGTAAAATAGGCGTATACATTTATGTGAGTGTTTTCATCGTTGTCACTATCATCACCGTTGTTTATTCGAGAGAGTAAAAAAAAATTTCCTAAATCGAAAAGTGTTTTGTGCAACAACTCAAGCGATAACAAGACAAGAACGACATTGATACAAACAAAGAACAAACCAGCGAAATACCAAAAAGATATCAACTTTACGCTGCAACTCATGCAGGAAATATACCATGGAGAAAATATACCAGAGAAGTTGAAAAACTCAAGCACAAAGAAAGTGGCGGAAGAGAAATGAATCGACGATGAAATACAATGTGTTATAGTCTGTGCTGTGTAGCTTTCTGTTGGGACGGAGTCGCAGTCATGAAAATGAATGCAAGCGCATCCGTTTTAAATGGTTGAAATTGTGCAAGCTGTGTATCTCATGATCACAGTGTCGCAGGCGGTAGTCACAGGTTCTTCGCTCAGCCTGCGATTTTACACGATAATTTGCGATGGTGTGCATTTCACTGCAAATGTCATGACTAGCTGTGGAATACAAAATAGTTTGAGCGTATCGTTTCGTTAAGTGTCGTTCTACGTTCCCAGAATCGACTTTCATTCGCAATAAGTACGGTGTTGAGTGTGGATTGTGTGCCATTGGTCTATTATGTATTTGATTTATTTCCTCTGTGTGTCGTGCAAACGTTTGACTGGAATAGTTTCTTAGGTGTTTCGAGCATAAATCCGATAAAAATGAATTTGTTGAACTGAACAACAAACAAGACCGAAACACAATGACAGGCGATAGTTGCTGCCAGCAACAAATGTTACTTAATGCAAAATACGACAAATCGTATTGAAAACGATTGAAAGCGTAATCACGATAATATTTTTGGCGAGAATAGCGAATAAATATCCCAACAAAAACGAAAAATACGGCCAATCGCAACAAGATTGGAAACGAAATCACGATGATTTTTTTGTGTGTGGAAAAAGCGATGACAACATATGAAGAGGTTGAAAACATGTCATAGGCACATCGCAACTAAAGGAGTAATAAAAAAAAATCTGCACCCAAAAATGTCGCTTTTAATATGCTAGGTTGTTACCTAGAAAAATGATATTTGTATGAATTTATTTTGCATCTCTTTCAAGGGAATTTTTATTGGTTCATATAATGCAAGATGGAATATTGAAGCATTTCAGCCGTATTTTCGCCTACAATTCCAAAGCATTTTTAAGCTGAGATTCTTTGAATTTACAGCAGAATCTCAACCATTAGAAGTAAATTGCAGTTCTTATAGTTGCTAAGTTGAATTTTTTTTATCGCTGTGCAATGAATAAATGAAGCCTTACATGGGGGCACCTGATTTTATTCGGCTGAATGCTAAGATGTGGTATAATCTAGGGGCTAGACACGGTTTCTAATTTGGTCTAATGTAGTTCAAACTCGCTAATATTATGCTAATATTCTAATATTCTTATGTGACATTACATACAAATTCTAATATTGGCCACCATCTTGTTTTTTTTGCTAATGAGTGTAAATCCGTATATTGAAAGTGCTTTGATATGCCTAATATCGCTAATGACTAATCCCTCACCAATGACCACCCCACTTGGATATAATACAATATTCTCCTTCACAATTTACTCCATACATCTAAGATTCGCGGCAATTGTATCATGTATGCCAATCAGTACACTACACGGAGTACGAGGAGTATTATTTTATTCTCCAAGAGTACCCAATTTTACAATTCTTTGCCAGAGACTACATTGGGCCTATTCCAATAGTTCGAGCTATATATAGTTCCTATGAGATAGGTGTTATGGAAGCGTAAAACAATGGATTTCATTGTCCATTGATATCCAATGGGGAACATCCAATTTAACGATTGGATGTCAGTGGACAGTGGACAACAATGAAATCCATTGTTTTACGCTTCCATAGCGCCTATCTCATGGGAACTATATATAGCTCGAACTATAGGAATAGGCCCAATGTAGTCTCTGATTCTTTCTCAGCCGACTAGCATGTGTGTACTCTCCATGAAATACATCATCTTTCAGACGCATACCGAAAACAGATACAGTTCCTTTCTTATTTTTCTAACGAATAAAATACTTTACAACATACCCCAACGATGACGAATTAAGTTTGTGGAAGAATACATTCTTGCAGTTTATTCTCTTCAAAGTCTATGCTAAGTTTGACGCTGACAAATTACTATACACTTCGTCTATATCAATAGCCTATTGTGCTCGAATTTTGTACCTATAAAACCACACTGTTTTTGCGATATAGCAACTTCCATGTATATTTTTCGATAAAATACGCATGTACAGCGAATGTAATTATGGCTTAAGCCTGAGTATATTTTTTATTCCAATTCTCTACCACATGTGATGAGCATGGTGACACGGAGACACATGATTTGACAGTTCTCTCAGCCAGTTTTATGGCATACCATTTCTGCATTTTCATTTTCATTTTGTAATACAAAATTCATATTCACGTATCAATCGTTGTGAAATGCAATTAAAATAGCAAAAAAGCAATAATTTTTTTTTTCCACCAACTCGTTGACAAGAAGAGATGAAAATGGAAAATGGAAAATAGAGAATTTGCATACGCAGCTACCACATCGAAAAAACGATTATAACATATATATATATACAAAATGTACAACATAAATTCCACCCAAAAATAATAAAATTTCAGCAGTTGTGTCGCAAAATCCATAATACACATGCAAATACAACATATCAAAAGTGTAAAATCATGTAGATGTTAAAATGCATTTGAAATGCATTCAAATCTGTTTTGTATGTATTTGAAATTATATTCACAATCAGCACACAGTGAAACGAGTTAATTATTTTCCCAGTTCAATTTCATAGCAATCGGATGGATCACATTCATTAAAATGGCATTCGTTTTGAATTTTTTATTGTATTTGCTAACTTTCGATACGGTACAATTGTATATGACACACACAAAATTGAACAACGTGCACAAAAGTGATTTCATTACAATCAAGTTGACATTATTTACATGTTGCGTATAATCCAAACTAAACGTATAACTATAAATGGTTGATTCATTAGTTGTTGTTGTTTTCTTTTTTGTTCATATAATTTAAGTTTTAATACGAAAAAGCAGGAAATTTATTTGTTAACTGTTCAATTGGTTTTGGCCCATATTAATTTGTTATTTAAATACGGGCCCTAATTTTTAACACAAAAATTTAAAACCCCAGGCAAAAAAATTAAATCAATTACGCGATGTTATTACATCACATTTTTTTTCCATTTTATTTCAGGCTGGAGAGGTGAGCTGGTTTCGAATTTTCAACACGTGTCCCATCAATGTGCCAGAGCGTTTATCGATAAAACAGGAAATTATAATCAAACATCAAATTTATGTAATGTGGTGAATATTTTTGGTGAAATTGTAATTTGAACAGTGGAATATGAATACAATATAAACACTAACTGAACTGAATTGAACTGAATTGAAAAAAAAACTGAATAATAAGAATTGACTGAAAAAAACACATTTCAAATATACGGATATGAAATGTTAAAAAAATTATTTAATTAAATTATAATCAGATTGAACATTTTCGCTGGAAGTGATGTTACATAAAATTGTTCCACATGAACAATATATTTTTGAATTGAAACAGATGCTGAATTGAAAAAAATAATGCGATGTCGAAAAGTGAATGCTAAATGTGAACGGCAAATGAGCAAAAAAGAAATTATATTGAACGGAAATCTGTGAATGCAACTTGAAATTGAACTATGGAAATGCGAAATGATAGTTTTCATCGAAACAACACGACGAACGTGACGAAGAGTCTTCGCTTCGAATGTGCAGAATGTGATCGGTGAAAAATCAGTGGAAGTTTAGCGAAAAATTGAATTGCGTGCAAAAAAAAAATTGAAGTCAACGTATGTGAAACAAAATCACGCGATATCACTCGCTTAGTTCTATCTTCTGAGAGTGCAGTTCTCTTTGTTTCGTACATGTTTCCCGAGCTTTCTTCCTTTCATTTCAGAACTGCAATTTTTCCACGTTTCGAATTGTTCACATATTTTGCGATGTGTGTATAATAGATTTCTAATTAGCTATTTTGCTGTGTTGTGTACAGATCTCGTAATTAATAATTACTCTCATGTAATGGATATTGTGTCAGTGTAAAATCAAATTGCAAATGGAAGCAATTTGTAATGTCAACATCGTTCTAGATATGGACTAAATGAGGTTTGTATTTTTGAAAAAAAAAAAATTAAATATTAAAACGTGATTAAATTTATCATTGTGTACTCAAAACGAACAACAAAAAAACCGAAGCTCAAAATCAACGGAACGGCGTGAGTGAGTGAAGAAGGTAGACACACAACGTGAATAATGTTTATGTTCGAGTGTTAAACGAAATGCTTCAGTTTTTTGTTCGAACAAATTTAAAGCGAAGCCGATGATTTGCATATTGCACACAAAAACATTTTTTGTTCGAAATTATATCCGCTAACATTGAAAGAGTCACAAGCAGACACAAACAGTGAACAAAACGCGTTACACATGCAGCTCAATGTGAAACGAGCTGGCCAATGTGAGAAAAGATGTATGCTCATCGTGTAAGCATATGGTTTCAATGAAAATAAATGAATGCGATTCAGTTAGTCGGATGAAAATGTAAAAGAACACATCGACGGTGGAAGAGACGACGACAACAATCCTATAGGAAAAATAAGTGGAAGCGGCGACAGTATTTAATTTGGAAAAATCTTCCGATCTCTGCCAAACGAAGGTACTAAGCACGAACAAATATAACGATGCCATCATCACGAATACATTATCAGTTTACAATGTATTACTAAGAAAAAGGACGTACAGGCGAAAAAAAACCAAATATCGACAGATACTACGAAAATAGGTTCATTTTATGCCTTGCAACAGGGAATAAAAACTCATCATTTCAGTTTTTTTCACTCATTTTTTTTGTGTTTATCTTCACTTCAAGTCGAAGTAGATCGGTTGAGCTATGCCGTCTATGTATGCATCCACATCATTTGTGGAAGTGTGAATGTGCATTTATGGTTGATTTTACCATCGATTCGTATTATTACAGCGAATCTCATCCGAAAAGAAGTCAAATAAGCTACAAAAAACGTGTAGTATTCCAGACAACCATCAACCGCAAACGTCTAGTGTCATACGGATAATACAGTCTACATGAAACAGGCCATTCATCGGTAATGTGAGGTGAAGTAGGGATGAAAGAGCAACGCACCGAGTGTATGAAACGAGAAAAAACTGAGCAAAACGAAATTTCAATGAAAAGAGCTTTTCAAAATCGATGAAAAATCACAATAGACGACGACGACGACGACGACACATCAACTAGTGTCACGATTATTATAACACAGCCAAAATAGCGCGCACACACACTCAAAAACATACATCCTTTCTCTTACTCATCTGTGTTACTGTCTACCTACGTTCTGCAATAGATGTTAAACTGTCATTCATCCACACTTTCAATCTGTTAATGATATTTGACACTCTAAAACACGTGAAACTTTTTACAACGCCAAGAGCCACAATGATCAACACATTATTATTGAGTCGAGTCCCATTTGGCACGGTGTATTTGGGAAAAACAATTGAGTCCAAAAAATGGAATTGAAATCACAACACATAAAGTATATTAGTAATGCATCCCATTGAATGATACAGCCATCGATCTTAAAAGAGATACAGAAAAGAAAAGAAACGCAACCAATAACAACGAGCAAAGAGATATATCTATATATCAAACAAAACATAGCTTTCACATATTCAGTCACATCGCATTTATCATCTAAATACCATATGATTGTCTCAAATCATAAAAAAGGCACTTTGATATAGCAGCATCACTGCAGTTGAACTTTGAACGATTTATATTTGAATCAATCAACTAGTCGAAAAGATTTACGGCCCAAGATTTATATGAAATACAGCAAGTCATTGCGATAAACCTAGGGCGAGAAGAAAAATAGACGATCATTGGATATTTTATATCACGAACAAGAAGAAATACACGATTCAATACAGCAAAAAAAAAAAAAATTGGAGAATTGACGAGATTCGTACAGCTGAACGACGACAAGGATAATCAAACAGGAAAAATTGCACGACACTTTCTGCATTCGCGGCCCCTTGATAACTCTATCATCTCTTGTTGAATAAATCAGCTCAAGATCATCATTTCGTTTTGTCGGCATCAACGCACACGGCACTCCCAGATATTGACCATTAATTTACATCAACATCAGCTAACGCCAAATACAAAGTCTATCTCAACCGAGTCACTGATAGAGAGTGGGAGAGAGTAATGGATTCCAACTGCTTTTATCATATTCTGCTTTATATTATCATCATTTTAAAAGGTAAGTGAGTCGTCACTTTTCACCCAAGATGAAAATAGTTTGAAATTTGTCTTTAACCAGAGTACCTCATTGTATTTTATCTCATCTCACTTTCACGAACAAACGCGTGAGCCCATAAAATGACACAAATTGAGTGACTATACAGTATGAACATCCCTAAATTGTAGAAAATTGTGGTATCCTAGTCGAGTTAGTTTTCAAAATAAGTGAACTGTTTGAGCAGTTGTAACCCAATACAATATGCTCTTTTGTACAGCATACATATTCAAATTGGTTTTTGAAATGCTGAAAATCAGCCACAAAACAATGAGACAATACACTAAAGTTGCAGCATGAATCAGGTAAATGCAGCAGCACACAAAAGGCCCGAGTTAATGGTGCGGTGCGTTTTTTTTTTTGTTTTGTTTTACGTCAATTTCATGTCTACCGAAATCACTGTGCACCACTCAACCACGAAAACGATGTAGAAACCATTTTGAGACCAATGAGTAACTGCTTCGAAGGTGTGTATGTAATAGTATTTGGGTATTTGGTATGAAAACCAAACATATACGATAGTGTATAACACTACATCAATTGAATTTTCATTGAATGAGAAAAGTGGTTGCCGAGTTTGATGTTTAATTGATTTCGATTGGTAATCGTTGTCAAGCGCACTAGAATGCTCAAGTTTGGGTGGAAATTCACTTTGGATCTTGGCCGAAGAATGCAAATCATTTTGCTTCCATTACTGTCGGACTAAGGGGGTTTTATGCGATTTTTATCTGTAAAATTGAACACACACACAAAAAAAACAACTGGCAATTTTGAGTTTGGATAGTGTAACCTAAAGTTGAAATCATCAAATAGCAAGGCAACATATTCGAAACCTTAAACATTGGAAATAGATCATGCATTTTACGACACTTGATCCTGCAAACGGTCATATAAATCTTGCTTGTTCTAAACTTAATATAAAATATAAAACTTTATTCGAATACAACAATCAAAGTTTCATGCTTATTAATGTGACTTCTTTCAAAACCGAATACATAATCAGACCGCTCTTTACTTGATTTCTGTATTAACACAGCTGGCCCCTTGAACTGAACAAACATAATGTAGATAACCACCGGATTACAATTTTCGTCATTAATTTTATGTAGATGACATCGGCCAAAACTTTTCACTTTACCCACTAAATAAACGATTTAACCATTATATACCAAGTATCTGCTGTGCATACTAAGCAAGAACAAAGCAATTTTATGTTAAATACATTCATTACGACAGCTACAACATCAACAATAAAATAGAACTGAACTCACTGTATCGTGCACACTATGCTATTTCGTAGCGACACACAGCCCTACATGGACTAGAAGAGTTTTGGGTAATACGATGCCATACCATTGCACACTATGGCTACAGCTCTGCTAAGCCAACCAGTTAAATATTCAGCGGCGACATAGAGTGGAAGAGAATCTACAGCTTTTACCCAATGCCAGCAATAATTCATTTAAAAAGTTCAAAAATGATTATGACATGGTTTTTAGCCACATTTGAATTATGTTCGACACTAGCAAATACGTCCTTGCATTGCTCAAAAATCAACTGAATCGAATCGGGTACTTTACGCGGAAACTGGTGTAGTTAAGCACATCGTTTTTTTCTTCTCTAAAATGAAATATACGATTGGGTGATTGCCAATATAGGAAATTCGCCAATTTATCTCGCAATGCATGCACGCATAAATAAATCGTTTATTGGTATCAACAACGCTGAGGGGATGTATACGATTTTGAATCTCGATAATACTTTCAAATATTTCCTTTTTTTTCAATTATACTGCTAATATCTCAATCTTTTATTCATTTCCCACAAAAATTTCACATTCAAAATTGGATGATGAAAAAGAAAAAGAAAATTGCCATTCTCGCGAACAAACCTTTTTTATAAAGGCATTGCTATGTGCTCCAATTCATGGTGAAGTAATGAAATAGTCAATTCTATTAAGTTCAGATTTACTATCGAAAAAAAATAGAAAATGTGTTGATAAAAAAAAAGTCTTCGCAATGGGTTTAGCCAAATTTTTCATGGCAATTGGACCACGTCATCTTGTAGTCAAATTGAATTTCTCTTAATATTTCCTAATATTCCTCCAATAAACATTACTATTGAATTGTGTCTATCCCTCAGCGTGGTTGTGTGTGTAGCGTTTTGTCCAAAAACATTCAAATCGCTCTGTTACGCAATCGTTGTTTTTTTTGTGTGATCACAACATCCAACGTCGTCGGATTTATACTGTTTCCTTTTCGGAATTTGTGTATGCTTTTTCAAATAAATTCATTGCGAGAACTTCCGTCGACGAGTGAAAGTTGAGAAACTTGAATGAAGGAAGGAGGTGCTGAGAGGAGCTTGGATGACAAAGACTTTTACCCAGTTCAAATGCTATGCATTGAACTGCATTTATGTTTTATGTGCTTTGCACATTTCTGTGTGTTCATTCTTTCAGTTTGTTTGTACTCGTTCGACGGATTTTTGTTTGCTCTAACTTACATTTCATCATTGAAACTTAATTCGTAAAAGCACAAACAAAATCGCATACGTATGTTTGTTTTGCCGTCCAGTTTTATATGCTAACTTTATATACGAAAATGGTTAAAGTTTAATAAATTTTCAAAGCTGTTTTCGCCATTCTTGCAAACAGTTTTCATGCACCTAGCACATGTAACCAAGTAATATAACACGTAACCTAATTTTGTTTTGTGACCATTGCCGCTGCATTGCCTGGTTGGAAAATTCGTGACATCGCAATTTACTTACAAAATCATTAATAATGATACAGGATGTCCTGCGACCGGAATATCTGAGTGCTATCGTGAAAATCCCATGCCATGAGCAAAAATTGGAATTTTTTAAATCATTTTCCAAGATTTTCTATTTCCTATGGCCACTTTTAATTCATTTATCGATCCGACGAACATTAGAGCGATATTAATCCAAAAACAACATCAATATGTAGTTCGTAAAGTATTAAGAGAAAAAACAAACGTCAAAAGAAAACTAAGTAAGAATTATTATTCTTTGGGTATTGTAATACCATGGCTGTATCATGATCCGAAATGGAGCCAACCTAGATTTTAGCATAAAATCAGCCACTTATTGGCGCGAAGCCCAACATATACTTTTTTTTAAAAATATAAACGTTGAAGGGTGGCATTTCAATATTATTACATTTTATTTTTCAGAATTTGAACACGCGAATATTTTTAACCGGATAGAATGTAGGTGAGATGAGAGCATTAAAGTGCGCAATATCAACAAAACAGTTACGGTGAAAACAGACCACATGCGCATGTATTACATTCGCTGTCATATTCTGCTATACAATGTATCGCATTGACGCAAGTAACTAAGTTACCGAAACAAAAATTGTCACAAACCACATACAGTAAAAGTCTTGGTTCCATTCTATGGATTTGTTTTCATGAAGGTGTTTCTTTCGTTGATTTTCAGCGATAAATTATCGCATAAAACATTTTCACGAAAATGGTTTCACCTATATTTCAGTTTCATCTAAAAATTCCTTCTAGATAAAACTACACGATATGAATTTTGTATTAACCACTCAAAATTTATGTAAATTAATACTATTTGCGCTCAAAACCGCACACCAACAAAAACTAAAACCGGTTATGAAGTTTGTAGATTGCGCTTGTGTTTTACCAATGCTTGCCTACACATTTTTTATTTTATTTTTTTTGCCATATTCCTGTTGTGTTCAATATGTATTCTGTTCACTGTTCAGTGCATGATGCATTTCAAAGTAAATGTGAAAATGCTATTGTATGAATCGTCTCGATTTCTCTGCACAGTGACGACTTGAATTTGGAAAAAAAAAAAATTTGAAACTTAGTTTGTAGCCACATTGCCAATGAAGACAAAAACTTGGTACGCGAATGAACGGAAGAAAGAACAAACAAACCAACAAACAAATAAACAAACAAACAATTTATTGAACCGTAAGTGGTACAGAACAAAACCATATTCAATAAAAGATTCAATGTATTTTCGCTTGTTTGCTATGACAGGTGTTGAAATTGAACAATTGTAACTAAGTTAGTTTTGTACATGAGTTTTTAAATCATTTGTAATCTGTGACATTTGACTACATTTTCTGATATTTGTTCATATAAAAATACACTAAACGTCAAAACTCTGGTGTGTTAATGTTTCGTGATAGGATTTTAAAGACGGGCTGCACCTGGAATGTTTGCGACGGCTGCTTTCGACGAAGTGATATGGTTCACTTTATGGAAAACTTCTACTCTGGACAAAGTTCGAGCACATTTTTCATGAAAGAATAATTTTACTTTGAAAATGTGCTGATTTGTTTCACTCGAAAATTGGGGACTAAAGGTGTTTTCCACAATTTGCAAGATGTGATTAAGTTGGAAATCCCAGTCACATCACATATCGCGAATTAAAATCACAAGCAATTTTCGAATATTTCGCGAATTTCTCTTATTTTTGGACAGAGATTTTGCCCCTGGGGTTACTTAGTGCACGTTAGCTTTAACATTTACACTCCCACCATTTTGATATTGGGTTCATCAAATATTAGTTTCAGCTGAGGATTTGGGTCACAAATTCATTTGGAAACAATGCTTTCTTTACCTTCACCACTATAGACGATTCCCACAAAAAAAATCGAAAACGAAGCTTTGCTGTGAAACGTAAATGGCGGATATATCACAAAGCGGACAGAGAGAATCATACTACCATACGTCTCTCTTTCTCTCCGCTTTGTGCTATATTCGCCGTTTAAGTTTCACAGCAAAGCTTCACGGCGAATGAATCGCTGTCGATGTTTTTGTGGGTTGTCAACTGAAATGTCATACATTGGTCCTCTGTCTTTTTCATGTACATATGTTTTATAAACAATTTCATCACCAACAATTTGTTCAATTTGCAAATTCAACGATTTAAAATCTCTATTTGATAAACAGGAAGTCATCAAGGACCTCATGAAAAACGTCTACTAAATAATTTGCTCGGAAATTACAATACACTTGAACGACCTGTATCTAACGAATCAGATGCGTTGACTGTTCGATTCGGACTAACACTCCAACAGATTATCGATGTGGTAAGATTCCAATAAGTTATATTTCAGCGGACAAAAAACTGGATGCTGAGGAGTTGTTTACCATATAAAACGATGTTGAAAGTTTATTTCGTTCTAAAACAAATTTAATTCAACATATTTTATTTTCATTTATGGTTTTAATTGTGTTGAGCGAGACCAAATTGAAATGCTTTGAAATTTTTGTTAAAAAATTGCAAAACAAACTTCATTCAACATTCATTTTCACAAGTTCTCTGATGAGCAATTTCCTAGCGTGTTTCTTAGGTGACCGTTTGCTCACGTTCGCCTCGAAAATCGTACACGATTGTAAACGTGAGAAAACGTCCGTTTAGGAAATACTATACTCTAAATTGAAGGTTTTGCCTAATCACATTTCATGTGCGGAGATGTAAAATGGATAAGTGCACATCTATAATTCATTATATGAGAAAATGAAAAACTAAATTGTATAAATATACAAAGAAGTGAGATAAATGAATTTATGGAACATGATTCATCAAGAAAATAAAATATGTTGCTTCTAACATTTTTTTTTTCAAACAATAATTGATTTTACATTAATTTGCATTTGTGTATTCCTTTTTTTTTTAATTTGCAGGATGAAAAAAATCAAATTCTCACGACGAATGCATGGCTGAATTTGGTACGTAAACAGAAAAACAGCAGAATATTTAGTACCAGTGGAGTGGTTTTCTATGGAAATTATTATTGTCATTGTGCGGTTCATCGTTGCACACTAAATTACCATTTTTTTTTTTAAATCAATTTTGTCATTATCGATGAGCGTTCTCCCATTTTATAAATTTTTTGTTTGTTTTTTTTCTCACTTTTCAATGAAATTATGCTCTTCGGTTTTCCAATCGAATGGTGCAAATTGAATGCACTCAATGCACGCCATTCACTTTTTATTTACACATATACGTTTCCTAGACAAAAGATGGTATTCACAATAAAAAATTAATTACGTTCGAGTGTTTGCGTGATCCCATTTGGCTATTTAAATTAGGTTTGTGCGCACGTGATCGACAATTTTTTAGTCACCGATTTTCCGTTTGGCAAGATTTTAATTTAATTTCAACAATTTATTTGCGTGAACGTTGTCATCTAATAACTTGTACATGCCGAGCATCCCCAATATTGGCATCGATTTTTCGGAAAATCTACCATTTAATATTGAAAAAGACAACGAAAGAACAATTTGCACATGAATGTATTTAATGGCTTTCACGCCTCCATTCGGAAATCAAAAAGTACCGCTTTTCAAGAGCGTATTTTGAGCTGGGAAATTTGCCAGAAAAATGTAACATCGAAATTAAAAATCAATTAAATTTAATCCAAAAAAAAGTCGCATTTCAGTTGGCTGAGTAAACTTGACTCTTTGCTAACCTCGGCCACTTGGCTAATTTATATCGGTGCCAATATTGCAATTTTTGCCGTCATCATTCTTTACACGATATAACATATATTATTATTATATGGGTCAATGGTGAATATGCGATTGCGAAAACCGCACAATGAAATAACACTCACCGGTTTCACATAAATTAATTTTCCATTTGGTCACATCTCTATCGTTTGAATATAGGAATGGTTTGATTACAACTTAAAATGGAACGAATCGGAATATGGAGGCGTACGGGACTTACGGATAACGCCTCAAAAGCTCTGGAAGCCAGATATTTTGATGTATAACAGGTAAATAATTGGTTTTTCATTTGTTTTTTTTTTTTCTAAGGGTGGCCAAATGTACAGAATTTCCAAGGGGAGATTTTTTTGTTTATATAAAATAAATTGGCTCATTCCTTGGAAATATTTCAATTAAAAACTCAATATAAAATATGGCAGTTTTACTTTTGCTATGATGGATTCATGTAAAATAACCTATTGTCCATTTGTTTTTTTTTTAGCGCCGACGAAGGATTTGACGGAACCTATCACACGAATATAGTAGTTAAGAGTAACGGAAGTTGCCTGTATGTACCTCCAGGTAAGAAAAATTGCTCTATATCTAGCCCAAGTCCCATACATTGTGTTTTAAAATACAACCTTCTTCTTTTTTCCTTCGTCAGTGATTGTAAGCGCTTTCATCAATTTTCAATTAAAAACCTATCAACATTTTCATTCAAACTATTTTCTGAAGAACTGTATAATATTGATCCTTGATTCTATCGATTAACTTTCGCTTAAAATTGAGAAAGATTCGTCTTCAAATGTAGTTTTTTTCATTCACGAACGTGTGAAATAGCGCTTTTACACATCAATGATTGTAGTAGTCTGCGCATTTACACAAAATCAAAACTAAAGTAGTAAAATACTTTAGATTTGGTGGTTAAATGGAACTTTTTGAGATCTCAAAGATTCAGTGTGACTATCAATGGATTCCATTGTTTTATTTGGAAAATATCAGCTATTTTCAGTCGAAATTTTGCGATATCACCAATTTTCAGCTGCTATTTTCAGCCTATAGTAATCTCTGGTCAGAACCTGATGTTCATTTCTTGTTCCAATCTTCATATTTGCACAGAGAAGGATATTTTCGCGTTAATTGTGTAAATAACCAAAAACAAGTGATTTTTACTTTATACATGCATATTTGGTGGTGTTTCTCGTATGTTGATCATATCGTAAAAAGTAATTTTTGAACGTGTAAAATGGGTAGTTTTTTTTCGACGGAAAAATGTGCAGAATATTTGAAATTACATTGCATGTTGCATGTCACGTATCACGTGCTATAGAATACTAATTTAATTGTTGATTTTGGCTGCCGCGATTTACTTTCCCCGGGGAAGTTTGATAGTGATTTATGCTTCAATGCTATACAAACTCACGTGTAAACATTTACCAATTAGCTTCATGGTTGAAATGTAGAGTTTTTTTTTCTCACTCAAATCTCGAGACTTATAGAACATTTGTGGGTTTCACATTGCACTCGGTTTCTCAATTTCATTTTACATCTTCCAATTTCATGAAATTTCAAGTGCTTTCATGTAATAATAATAAGATATGTAGCAAACACCTATTTTGAATACCAACAATTTGTTACTGTATCAAATGAGATGGTATATTAAAAACGATGCAGCTATCTTCCGAATCGGAAGTCCCAATAGGAGTCGCAACTTTGCACGTGAATTTCTATAATAAAGCAGAAATGGCAATGGCATTCGAGGAAAATCTAATCTGCAGTTCTCAGAATCAAGAACGAAATCTTCCTAATTTAAAGAAATTTATTAAAGCTAGGGGAAAATGTTTCATATTAATAATAGTAGCAAATTACAAATATTTGTTTTGGTATTTCCCCTTAGCATAATTTCCGGAATTTGAAAATCTTCTTTTTCAATATTTAGATTTATCCATCGCGTAAAATTTTTTTTTCATTGAATTTTCATGTTTGTAATTAAATCTACAGGCATTTTCAAATCAACATGTAAAATTGATATAACGTGGTTTCCATTCGATGATCAACATTGCGAAATGAAATTCGGCAGCTGGACCTACGACGGAAACATGGTATGTATAGTAAAAGTAATGAAAATAATGGAAACGGGCACAGCCCGCACATCGACAACAAAAAAAAATGTTCCCCAACAAAACATATGAAATTAGTAACAAGCAAGTAACATGAGGGGAAAAAAACGTAAGCATCAAGCCTGAAGAAGCTGTGCTTTGCCAAATATGGACGAACAAAAATGTTTATCTGAACGGGATCCGTTGGGTTTTTATTATCTAATCGTGCATATAACGCGTGTTTTATCCGTTATTTGCACGATTTTCTGCCAATATGCTACAGAGATACGGGTCGTGCTGTGCCGGGCTATGCTATGCCGTTACACAATATTAAATGCAAATGGTGAAAAGTAAACATGCTGTCAAACGAATGAACAAGCAAAAACAGGAAAATGTTGCACGTTTAGTTTTTGTTTTGAATGGCGTAAACGGTAGCGTTCATTCAGAACAATCACGTGCAACACAGCAGAGCTTCATTTTTCGTACATTTTAATACGATTTCATATTACCGTTGCCTAGTACTGCTGAATGGGGGGGGGGTTGGAAACAGAGTGTGCCGATCGTAGTTACATCGTTCGAAAATAACATATGCAGAATGTGCAAAAGACTTACACATGCTCCGTTTTCATACATTGCAATGTTCATGAACTCTATGTAAAACTTAAATTTAACGGCAACTTAATATTCTAGACTTCAATATAATATTTTGCACCTGACCGCTGTAGGAATACCCTTATTTGTCTCTCTATCAACTGTAATAATCTATCTTCAAACATTGCATTTACGTTATTTATGTATCAAATGGATTCGTTTTTTTATCGTCATCGTTATTTGACAGTTGTTCTATATTCGTCTGTCAGTTGACTTTTTTTTTATTATACAAAATTCAGCATATTAAAAATATGTCTGTTTTATTGGAGAAAAATAATAATTGATTCAGGGAATAAGTCTGTCGAGACAACGTCAAAGTCACAATGTTATGCTTTTAAATTGAAGTTTTAATTCGTCGAATATAGCTAAACTTTGAAATAAATCCCTTTTTAATGTTTTCCTTCCTTATTTATTTTTTTATCTTTTCCCGTCGCATGCTACGTCAATCTTGTTTGCCGATATTGTATTCCTGATGACATCACAATCCTGTTCATTTCACAGCTTGATTTGGTATTAAAATCAGAAGATGGTGGCGATATTTCAGATTTTATTACAAACGGCGAATGGTTCCTAATCGGTAAGTTCAACTTGAAATTCAAACCTTAAGACAGTACTTGTATTTGTGTTTTGTTCGCTTTCGTCACAATTTTGAATGCGACTCTACACCACAGCATTCGATTAAGCGATGAAAAACCCAAAATTACATACACACAGATACACAAATGGGACGATTATTGCCTACTTTTGGGCCAATAATTGATTTATATGCAATTTTTCATTAATTATTGTCCCAAAAAGTAGGCAATAAATTTGGGAATATATGGAAAATTGGACCAAAAAGTGGTTGGGACGTTATATCAGCCCAAAAGTAGGCAATAATCTTCCCATTTTAATATCTGTGCACCACACCCACTGTGCTTTTGATGAACTTAAACCAACATGACACCACGGTGCTATGCATCCACAACATTCATACATTCATTGAAATTGTCTACCATACATTTTCCATTCTTTTGTCATTGAAACAGGTATGCCAGGAGTTAAGAACACAATAAATTATGCGTGTTGTCCCGAACCATACGTAGATGTTACATTTACAATTCAAATAAGACGTCGAACATTATATTATTTTTTCAATTTAATCGTACCGTGCGTTTTAATTTCATCGATGGCCCTGCTCGGATTCACATTACCTCCGGACAGTGGTGAAAAATTAACATTAGGTATGTGCATTGCCACCCACTTATTTTTCTATTGACTTTTTTTCCCTCTAATTATATGCTATTTTGTTGTTCAACTTTGCATATTCTCTTACAGGATTTGAATTTGGTTTTTTGTTTTGGTTTTCTCCTCGATTTGCTCTTTAGACTTGTATCTAACAATTAGAATACTTGATTCTATTTGAATATTTTCTTCCAAGCGGTTACAGCTTTTTTGCCTTAAACAAAATTGAAATAAGCAAAAAGGGAACAAAAACTAGAAACACAAAATAGATTTCACCCTTAGTTACGTTAGGTGAATAAAAACAAATGGATAATTCACCGAAAGTCAGAAAGAAAAAAGATCAATGCGATAGGATATAGTCAGAAAATGTTCAGTGAATCGTGCCATGAACCGTTTATATTTTCTTTTCATACGTTTTTGAATATGGCACTACACGATTATCTGTGGAACGTTTTTTTTTTCTCTCTTCACTTTTGGTACAAGCAGAATACGAAATATCATTCGAACTACATCGTTGCTCAGAAAGAGAAATAGAAACCGGATAAAACCAATCGACGTAATTTGGTTTCGAGCAAAATAAAATTCAATTGAATCGAACACATTAGAAGAAAAAATAAACGTGATGGAATAGCAATAATGGTAGATAAACATTTTATAAGTGGAAAAAAAATATGTGGGATACATGTTCGTGTTTCTTGAAGAAAAGCGACGAAAAGTAAGAAAAAAAAAGCGATGGACTCCTTTAGAGAAGAACCGTTTTTCTCGCAATTTTATTTTCGTTTGATAACGGAGGAAAAATCGTGCTCATTAAAAATTTACTAAATCAATTCAAAACATTTTGACCAAATTTCAAACTTTATACGCGTACTGTTTTCCATCGAGTTTGCTACATATTCACCTACAGTCATTCTTAGGATTGCAATAAAGAAATCATGTAGCTCTCGACTAAATCATAAGCAACTGACGGCATACTCTTTCGATGTCGTCTTTTTTTTCGATGTGATCCTCAATACTTTTTTCAAATGGGGCAAACCAAAAGGACATTGAATAAACACACAGACTTCACTAGCAAGATTGAATTAGATAAATTCAACATATCTTTCAGGTTAAAGTAAATAAATTTCTCATTCTATGAGCTAAAATTATGTATTCTATCTGTAGATAGCTGAAATGATGTTGAGGTAAACTTTATCGTGTTTGACCCTCGAATTTGGGAGTTTGCACACAAGCGTCGTATCGCGGTCATCACTGCAGCTTTTGATTGCTGCTTTACTCTTCGTCACAATATATATATATATTCCGCAAGACCGCCTTGTGTGAGATATTTCAAAATTTTTGAATGAAGATTAATATTTACTTATATATTGAAACGTGGGGACGGTTTGAAGAATAAATATAAAAAAAATAGGAAATAAAAACAGGAGGAACGAGTCACTGACCCGTATAGATAACAATTCCACAGATACATAACCAAACTAAATCATCGACTTAATTTTCTTCATAGGTGTTACAATTCTACTTTCGTTAACTGTTTTTCTGAATATGGTGGCGGAGGCAATGCCAAGTACGAGTGAAAGCGTACCATTAATCGGTTGGTAGTAGGCTCTGGGTGGCCTCTCTTATATACTTAATCATTATTTAAACACACGTACAAAATGTGCTGTCAAATGCAACCCAATTAAACCATGCCATATTCATAGCATTGAAACAAACAATCAAACTAAATGCTATACCTAGACTTACTTGTGTTGTTGTGATCGTCATATTATAGCGTTACCAATTGCTGAATTGTGTATTGTGTATTGACCTAACTCGGATATTTCATTGGAATTTGAAAGTCGTATGATTGTGTTGTTCGTGTTTTTGTTTAAAAAAAAAAAAAAATAAAAATGTTCATCATGAAAAAGTTATCAGTTGAAACACATAAAATACTAGTTAAAACATTTCTGTGGGCTGACTAGTGCTAAGTGCAGTCTCGATATTTTTGCATCTTTTGTTTATTAGTTGAAATAATGAAATTATTTCATTTTTTTTTTTTTGTTTCGTGTTCAGTCCATTATTAGTCGAGTTATTCTATCCGCCATTTTAGCTTTTGAATCATCATTCATTTTCATTGGCCTGTCGTGTGATTGTTTAGCTCATGTTAGCGGAACATTCATTTTCATTTTCATCATTAAAAATGCATTGTTTTTGTTGATTTAGTTTTTTCTTTTTTTAATGTAGTCAAACCGAAACTGTCCAGTTGTACCGCTATTTCTTTATATTTAAAGTGCTATAAGAGTAAAGGAAATTATATTAACAATCTGCAGAAAAACGCTTTATTTCCGCGAACTAATCGTAATTGAATAGTTAAAATTAGTGCGAAAAAAAAGAAATGCAAATTGGTACGGGAGAACAACGTTGGCATTATTTATTATATTATTGCAGTAAAAATTTCAACAAAGAGTGCACGTTAATGTACAATTTGTACATTAAAATATACATTGTACAACTTAAACGTGGCTCAACATCACGGAAAATAAAATAAATGGCCGCAAAAAATGATGTTAAAATTGTCGCTTTTTCTGGTCGCTCATTTTGCATTTTTGCGTGAGCCTTGAGCCTATGAATAGTACCGTGTATACGATGTATTCTCACCCAGGTATTTGTAAAAACATTACAAAAAACGTTTGTGGGATGACTGAGAGAGAGAGACAGAGAGAGAGAGAGAGAGAGAGAGAGGGAGTGAGGAATGTAGAGGAAAAGAGAGAAAAAACTTGACTGTGAATTTATAAATGGAATCATTACTCCTATTCATGTGCTATAAACGCATGCGAGAATGTGCTATAAACACATCATTTGCGAGTAAAAAAAATGCGCTTGAAATGTGAGCGAACCACAAACGAGCGAGGTGCAAATGTAGAATCACATGCACATATCAGTGGCTGGAAAAAGGAATGTTGAATGTGAAAAATATAAATTGAATTACATTCGTAATGACTTCTGCACACTGATATGGAATTTGATTTTGCTGCCGAACAATTCATCAACTAGTCAAAAGAAAATAATTAAAACTCATAAGTATACAGACGACAACGGCACCATTTTGTATGGGTGGTGTTCGATCGGATTAGCCAATACAATTGATTTCGTCCACAATTGATTCCCATGCTGAGACTCTGGTCTCAATTTAAGTTCGATTCGAAACAATAGGCAATCTGTTGCCCATCAATTTTACTCAGATCCATCGAACGTTGAGAAGTGCTTTAGATTAACTTGACCCCATTCACAGAGTGAGTGCAAACGATAGCACCACCACCACCCGACAGGATTTTAATCAACTACATACTGCATGCGGGCTTGAGAGTGAGATACTTTATGTCTATCTCGTGTTCATGTTTGAAAACTAATGTCTCGTCTCACTTACACTCACACTGTGACACCACATCAGCGGGGCATCCACATGGTATCCGAAAAGGATGCGGAAAATAAAATGAGAAATACAAAAATCGAGAAAACAAAAATAAAGAATAATTGTAAGTGTTTCGAAGATAGATTGTTAAATCAAATTGTACGAATTAAAATGGTGGTGGAGAATCTCTGCGAACAGACTGAAGGAATTGAATGTAGCGAATGTATTCGACTCAGATTATATATTTGTTCAGTACATTTGCCACAATTTATTCAGTGAAAATGACTTGAGAATTGCAACCATTTTGTTATTTAGAGATATGCATCCATACAGAGTACCTAAAGTAGTAAAAGTTGAATGAAAATCTTGAGAATTGCAAAACGTGGTGGGTGTGGGGGGGCAAATCTGAAGAAAGTCTGAAGAATGTTTTGAAGAAAAAAAAAACAGACCCAGGACAATATGCTCTACATTTTATGTTGGAATAAAGAGGCTAAAAGGAGAAAACTTGCGGCAACGGAGATAGTGCTAGAGCCAAACCAATTTTGTGACACTTTTTCCTTATGACCTAAAGCTATAAAAAACAAATGTGCTTCCTTGACTGATTTCATTCGGATTTTGTGTGTCTGACTGCATATATGTTGAATTGAGTTGAGTTGAGCTGAGCTGAGCCGGCAACTATGAACAAACAGTTTATGTCACAGGATGGCAAGAGCTTTTGTAGCCTCAAATATGTATTCGCAATGTTTTTTTTATTGTTGCGTTTTGAATTACGTTTTATTGTATTTTTCCTTACTACAAAGAGTTCCGTTGCCTTTGTTATCGCTGCTGCTGGTGCCGTGCGCTGTTGCTGTTGATTTTTCTATGTTGGTCGTTTTATCTAGCTGTTGCTCCGGTTCGTTTTCACTTGTGTTCATGTGAAATAGAAGATATGTGTATAGACTACAGAGCATGTTTTTTTTTTAAATATTCTTGTAACCTACTTAACAAGTGAATTGTGGCAAACACACCTAAAAATTGTTCACTCACATTTAAATTGTAAAATCAACATTTGCAAGAAGAGCGCGTTGCTCGTTGAAACGAAGCTTGACTGCACTCCGGATGCTGAAGCCCATTTCGTATATGAAAATTTATGCTTGTATTGCAACACAACGGTAACATGAATGAAAAACTTTGCAGCAATCGTTTACAAATTGAATGCGCTTCAGTGCTGCAGGTCTGGGAACGAATCAACAAATTACTTGACATAGCATCGCGAAAGGAGGAAAAAAAATGTAGAAATAAAAAGCACTGAAAGCGGAAAGGAGTTAACGGGCTATGAATTATAACGTGACATGCAATGTTGTACGAGAAAAACTCACAAAAATACTTTCTGCATAACAAAGAAGCAAGACTAATGCTTATGCTCCCCCTCCTCACATTAACCACCTTTCCAGCTGATAAAATATTTTGCATATACTTCATCTGAGTGCAATAGAAACTTGAAACGGGCAAAATGTTGTCACCTTTACTGACAATGTGTTAACCCTGCCACTTAACTTCACGTTAAATTGTAAGCCCACGACATTTTGTTGTGTGCTCGCACGACACACAGTGAAAAAAAGGACAAACGCGTCTGGTGTCGACAAGCGAACAAATGAGCTGCAAATGAAAAATGAAAAGTTTGTGTTGATTTCATTGTTGGGAGATTGGTTAGAATACTTCAATTATTCAAAAGTGTCAGAACAATACAGCTTGTATCAAATGGTACAAATGAGCTGAACACAAAATTTAATATCATTTGCTGCCAAAGTGTAGTATAATATGCAGAAATAGAAATTCCTTTCTCGAACAACATTCTTAAAAAAAAAACTCAGCATTATTTTTCGTCGGCTTCTTCTTCTTCAACTTTAGCTTTCAGTTTCTTCGTTTACTTCTTCCTCGTATTCAATTCATTTCAGATGTTACGTGATACGGTATCCATTACGTATGGCCAAATTGACAGCTCATTGTTTTGCCCAGCTACATTGAATACAAAGCGTCGTTTGTCCAAGAAAATTTAATACAGTAGCAACAAGACAAGTGAACTGCCACAGCGTTTGGATTTTTACCAAGCATTTATTTAAATTGAAAGCACACAGACTCAACCTTCAAACTCATTAATTATTTTACAGATCAAATTATTTATAATACGTTTTTATCCTATTTCGTTTGAAAAGCTGATATTGTGTCTGTGCACTCACATTGACTGCGTGGTTTCAATGGTATAGTAATCGCTTATGTGCTGGATGTGGTACACTGTACAGTGTACACTCTGGATTAGCTGACCTTTACAGATTCAATCCCATAAGGAACAAACATGAAATACCGAAGATAAAATTTCCAAAAAATAATTTGAACCTAATTGAATGAATGCAGACCTTAGAAAATATTTTTTCTCGATTCTGCGCATTTTTTCACTTTCTCTTCATTAGAAAGATGATTCATTAATGTGAAAATTGAATAAGCATTTGAATGGCTAAAAGAAACAAAAAATACGTTGTAATTTGTACATCCGGTTCGCTTTTGTGTCATGCGCACGCAATAATCCATAATTAGCATTGAAACTGAACAAAACAGTTTGAAACAAAAAAAAAGAAAAAAAAAATATTATGCTAATTTAATTTTCTGTGAATTTTCTTTGAAAGTTATGACATAATTTCTACTAAATGGCATACGCAATAGAATATGCCGCTTTATTCCATTTTCTTCTATATTTAATTTGTAGAAAATGTAAAAGGTAAAATGTAGGTAGAAAAATGCCATCATATTTTATCATTTGGGTTATACGAAATCAGCACAGAATGAAAGACAAACTAAAGGGAGAAAGAAAACAACAACAAGCTGAAAAAGTTATTGGCTGTTGACATACTTTTATCAAATAATATAAAAAAAAAATCAGAAACAAAGTTCATGGTACGAAATTGTATTTGTTTGCACAAGTAGTCAACAGCTTAAACCATCAACGATTTTATTTTCACATCGTGGTACCGTTTAAACCACACCAAACAGTGAATGTAATGAGCAACTTCTCATATTTGGAGTATTCATTAGGGGAACTGTACATTCCTTTCAAGAGGAACAACAAAAAAAACATCGTAAATGGCATCCATTTGAGAATTTGAGCTCGAGATGCAGCGGTTTCATTTTATGATATCAATTTAGGTTTCTCTCTCGAAGATGATTAAAAATTATTTTCAGAAAACAAGAAACAGTCTGCACAAAATTCAATGGTTTGACAAAATTCACCGAACCAGCCGAAAACAGTAAATTAATATAATAGTAAAGTCGTAACGGAAATATTTATTATTCTGTTTTTTTCTTTTTCGCCCATTCTCTTATCAAAAACTTTATGGGACCACTGTACTTCTGCCAAACGCTTGTGGTTTACTTTCACACAGCACGCCGCAGCACCCAACGTTTTTGTGGAATCTCGGATGAGGAATAGACGCAAAAACATTTCCATTGCGGCTATTGTTGGCTTTTATTGTGATGTTTGAACTAGAATTAAATTTTTTCAGTGATAGATGGCACCACGCCAAAAATCATAGTTGTTTTATATCTTATCAGCTGAAAATCGTTCGAATGCACAAATGATTCAATTTGTGTGAATTGAATGGGGTTTTTGGTACGAAATTTAAACTTAGCCAACTGGGTATAAATTTGGTATCAATGTTTTCATCCATTTTAAGCAATGAAATTTCGAGGTTGCTACTCAACTATAACAATCGAATGATTCGGGTTTCTTCTTTTATGACTTGGTAACACAGGGTAACAGGCTAACAGGTCTTGTCCATATTTGAACGATTCGTGAAAATGGAATGTTTTGGAACTGTAGCTGAAGTGAGACGTATAGCAAAATACTGCATAATTATATAAGGCTCCAAAAAATATGATTTCAGCCTTGAAGTATCAAACAATCTGTCTTCATTTTGGCATTTTATTCATCTCTTTTCACGAGCTATTGAGTTGGCATCAAAATGGACGTAGCCGGTGCTAACATGAAAGACATATTTAGACCATTTATGTTTTCCAACAACTCCCTCCCATTTTTTTTTCATCATCAATGCCAATGCTTTTATGTGCTATAGCGTATGTATACATACGCCAATATTTGTAAATAAATGCCAGCTCTTAGATACGTCTAAGTATTATTTGTCAAAACCGCAAATTCTCTTTGAATATTCATTTATGCACTATTATACGTTAAATATACGCAAATTTGTGCATATTCATAAGAAATAAAAGCCCATTAACGTGATGTGCTTTAAAGTTATTTAAAAATACCCGGAAAAGATTTCATTTTGCATCGCGGCACGGAAAAATAACCTAAAATTCGTGAAAAATGCATAGCTCTTGTGCTGCTGAATAATAATCACGAGTAAAAATGAAAATTTAAGGTAGCAGCTTCTCAAGCCATGCTTCTCAACCAATGGCATCTAAATCTGCAGTTTTTTCATTGGACATTTACGGCGACCGTCATTGCTTTGGGTTGCCCTCTTTCCATCACTCTCTATCACGCTTTCTCTCTTTCTCTCACTTTGCCACTCTGTCCTGTGTTAAGACATCATTAAGAGAATGATGATTACTTAAACAGTGAATGTATACAACGTGTGCAAATATTAGGCAAATGAAATGTGGAACATGGTATGGAACGTTATTAGTTCTAACACTAATTAAAGCATTAAAATATATTCTTCTGCTTCAACGCCTTTGCTTTCATCTTCAACTTACGTAGAAAAGAGCATTAGGAATTAGGACGAATAGACGAACGCGAAAATTGTATTAACTTCAAGAGTATACGATAATGGTTATTGATTTTTTGTCAATAGTGTTCGTTTTATTACAGCATTTATCATCGGATGTGGGCATATTATAGCCAAATTTATTGTATACTTTTGTCTCCCTCCCTTTCTCTCTCTTGCTCAGAGATATCGCACCAAAAGTTTTCTCTTTATTATTAAATTGTTTTGGTTTTGGTTCTGGTCAGGGCATACTATCCAATAAATTTATCAGCTTGAATATTTTTATTAAATAAATTTATTAGATAAATTTGATGCGTCCACCGTATCGATGCGACGCTCCAAAAGAAAAACAATGGATTCCATTGATAGTCACACTGAATGTTTGGGTCGAAGTAGAAATTTGGACCGAAGTAGAATTTTGGATGTTAACTTTAGTTTTAACTTGAGTTTTGTTGGATGTCTCGTGTAACTCAAACATTCAGTGTGACTATCAATGGAATCCATTGTTTTTCTTTTGAAGCGTCGCATCGATACGGTGGACGCATCAAATTTATCTAATAAATTTATTTAATAAAAATATTCAAGCTGATAAATTTATTGGATAGTATGCCCTGGTTCTGGTTATGGTTTTGGGTTTCAAATGCGTTCAAAAGAGGTTTTTTTTTGCTATTCAAAACGCTTTGTTCTGTGATTTCACAGATATGCATATTTCAATTTGTTGATTTTTGGGTATTTATAAATGATGTAATATAATGACGTTTCAGCGATTGGGTGCGTTTTGTTATTGTTATTTGAATTTTGTTGATTGTTACATGAAATTCTGTTGAATGACATTCTCCCATATGCGAACAGAAATCATGAATTACTTCTCATTCGGTGTAATGTGGCACTTGTTAGGTATGTAATGCGATTAAATACATTACCACTAATCAGTTTGGGACATACGCAATTCTATTATTACCAAGTTGTTATAATGTTTTAAATGGAGAGTAGAAAAATTTCAATGAACCAGAGCATAGATTAGATGCATACGTATATTATGAATAAAAGTGACTGCGATAGACTCATAGAACATGTGTTTCTCCAAATTTTCTGAAGATCACAAACACGACTCAAATTTATAAAATGACGAATGCATTGTTTCCATAAGCCAGCTGGGCCTTTCCACTATCACAAAATTCACATTTGAAGCACCCAAAGTGCTGTGTACACAAACAGTTTGGGAGAAGCGCTATTTCTCAGTCTTTAGTAGACTAGTGGAATTGCCCTATTTAGACATTCATTCGTGCAGCGCACTCACACCGCTCTGCACGTAACATCACACAAATAATCTCTCTGCGTATGTGCGATGTGCGTTCCCCAACATACTATAAACAAGTAGTATGAACAAAGTGTAGCAAAGTCTAGGGAATAGCATTATATGAAAGACCATATTGTACTAAATTGACAGAATTTTCTGTGAATTGAGTTATCAAGAGTCAGGTGTGCACTAAATGCATTAAACTGGAATTATGGTGATGAATTACTGTAGAACTGCTGAGCCCCTTGATTTGAACAGATTATTAAACGAAATTTGAATGTATTCCCAGTCCAATATTAAAACTTCAAATGATGCATCGTTTGTTGTTATCTAACATGCTAGTTATACTTTTAAGGGTTAGAACTCATCGACTGACTGCTCTTCTCCAAGTAATTTAATTCGTTTTTTTTTTAGATATTGTATTACAAGTGCTGAATCCTTGAGGAAGATCATGTAAATTCGTATGGGATTTATAATGGCATAATACAATTGTATTATTCATATAATGTTAGTTGGGTCATTAAATATTCACTGAGAACAAATATATGTTCAACTCACGCACACACACACTATACATAGTATTACATACACACCAACAAATGTTTCGCTAAGGATGTTTGTGGTGATTGGTATATTGTTATGGAAGGATAGTAAAATACACAAGAAAAAATCATCAACCATCGCTGTGTGATGCTTTTATGTCGAAAATGACTGCCGCTGTTATTCGATATGTCTTTTTGCCAAGCGTATTTGTTATAAATTGTATTTGTTTCTGTAGATGGTATGAGCACAAACTATTTCAGCAAATAGAAGCAATCTGAAATTAACTTTTGGAAAGTTGTTTGATTTTAACTACATGAAATGTTGAGCTTATACTGAGTGTTTTTTTTTTCATTTTTGAGAGAAAAAAAAAAGAACTAGATGACATCAGTGGCAGGCATTAACTATATATTTCATAAAATATCATGCAAATAATCGGTGACAACTAAGAAAACGTGTTCAAATCAGAAAATTTCGGAGCGATAAGTGCTCTCAGTCGCCTGCTTCATAAAGCTTGTTCAGCTTATTAATTTAATTGTTTCCCTTATGTATTGAGGAGTGCCCATTGCCCATCCTCTTCAGTAATTTTTCTAAATTCCTTTGAAAAAATAAATTTTCTCGGCGAATCATTACATCTTTTCTTTCAAAATATTAATAACCATAATGTTAGACTCTTAAAGGATCTGGTGTGTTTAAAATGGTGTGTTTAAAAACAAAGACAAATCATTTCTCGAAATTGGAAGGAACTTGGAAGCAAAATAGAAAACGATTATAGAAATTAAAATGTTCCGATGGTAAAATTATTCAAAATATCCCGTTTAACCTCCAAAATTGAACAGACCTGAGCCTTCTATGAAATAGGTCCCAGAAAAAACGGTAACGAATATGAAAAGTACACAAACAGTTAGTAGTTCTACCTATTGTTATTTATTATGTGTAATTTTTTATTCATTTGCTTCGTAGTTTTCAATAACATCCAATCCATTTGGTTTTGATTACGGTTCTTATTCCCATGTTAGTTGTATAGAGATCAGTGGAAAACCGGTTTATGACGTTCACATGCCTGTACGATATTTCAGTAAAAGTTTGACTGCTGAACGAACAAAATGTCATCTCAACTAAAAAGTCAAGCTCGAAAAAGACCCCGAACGAGAAACGTAACGTATAACTTTAAAATGAAATTCGCGCGACGAAAAATATTGAGCAAATCATCAAAATTGCAAAATCCGTTGTTCAACATTTCACCGTTTCCAATGTGTAGGCCTTCTACATTTGGCCCGATGTATGTCATGTCCCGAAAAACGACTTTGAAATCCGAATATAGTCAAGACAATATTACCATTGAGTTCGTTTCGCATGTTGTGCGTCATTGTTTCACATACTCCCTGCTTACCAACAAAAGTTCGAGAGTCATAAAATCCTTTTTGTTAAAAAGTTTCCTCTTAGCCACCTCTTAATGCAGATCGATACTAGGTTTTTTTTTTACATGCTCTTTGCTAAATTATGATAATACCAAATACAAACAGAATCAATTCATAGTACTGACCCACATAGATAAAACTAAAATAAAGCAGACAATGAATAAATAAATTAGATCAAAGTCAAAACAATACCAATTATTTCCGAGTAAAAGTTGAGAAAAGGCACAAAAAGAACAATTTGGTTAGTTAAGATTGTTACTGGTCGACAAAAACATTAGTAAAGTTAATCATTTTTTGTATCATTTACGAAGAACAAAAGTTCTATTCTTTGATCTCAATTAGTTAACACTAAAAACAATAATGCAGTTGGTTCCAGTTGCATGAGTAATTGAACATATAGAAGATTTATCAGAAACCATACTAAGAATCGGATTGAATTTGTATATTTCGAGCGATAATGGACACGTACACTCGAAGTGGTCACACCACTTCACGCTTTGATGCTAAATAAAAGAAAGTACGAAACACGCAGCAACAATACGAATACAGCATCAAAGCAGTGGTGTGACCACTTTGAAAGTGGTAATATTTTGACGTGGATTGGTAGACATTTGATTTTCAATTATTTTAAAAAGAATTTCGTAAGTTTTTTTTTGTTTTATGCAAAAATGACAACGTTATAAAATGGATAAAGAGGTTCATTCGGGAAAATATTGATGATTTAATAGGTTTTATCTTTATTTTTTTTTTTTCGATCAAAACATAAACATTCGGAAAATATCATTTTATTTTTGAAATGTTTATCGAATGTGCTAAATCACTCAAAAAATTACAATCCACGTAAAAATGTTTCAGAACAGATTCCCTGTCAAAATAGACATTCAGCACCTTTATTGACTGGGACTAGAGCCTTCCGGTAATATAAAGCTCTTTTGCTATTTGTAACGATTTTTAAGCTGATTGCAAAAATGGAAAAAAAATTGTGTAACTTTTTTCGACGATTGGATAACATATCTTTTTTTCTATTTATTGGTTTTCCTTGTTTCACTCGTATAAACATGGTGGCGACATTGATCATACAAATGTTCAAATGGCGACACTAGCGACATGTACTTTGCCTTTGATTTCTATAGAAAAAAAATTAGTTCCAGAGTACACCGTTTTCATGTCGGCCCCGTGCGTATAAAGGTTATTATTTGTAAATTTAAACCTTGTTTAAAAATATTAAACCCATTTAGTACAAAGACGAAAGGGTAAAATTTTGGATTAATGTAGAAACACACAAACGAATCAAGGATTGACCATTTTTGATTATAATTAAATGAATAATTCGCCTTGAGTCAAAGTAAATTTAAGATTTTACTTTGTGTTTGTTAATTTCTACGGTGTTTGATTCAACGAATCATTAATACATTTACATGTTTGTAAATCCTCAGCAAGAGGAGTTATCCGGACTTAGACCCCTTGTTCGCCACACTGATGTTAACATTTAAAAAATAATTAAAAAATTAATAATTTCAGTAGAAAATAAGCGGACCCTCAGCATGAGAATATATGACGATAAAACTGACCATTTACTTGAAGAGAAATTTTTTTTTTCTTGTTTCTTTACTTTTGATTGCCTTCAAGCGATTTTTGTTTGGTCAGCTGTTAAGCTTTATGAATCCGAAAGAAAGCGATGAGAAAATAACATTTGCGAAGTACACAATGTTGGCACCTTTTTTTCACAATGCCATGTTAAAATGAGTACTCGATCCAACAGATTTACTTACTTGCCAACAATGGAATAGATTCCAAATTGAATTAGTAACAAGAAAAAAAAATACATACGTAGAGATTTCCGTGCGGTTTCATTTGCTTAGGAGACGAACCATATGCTGCAGAAATGTATAAAAAAAAAAGTTTTTGTTTTTGACAAAAGCTGACTGAATCCATGCTGGGAGCAAGACGAACTAAAAAAAATGTTTTCTTCGATTATATTTTTGTAGGAGTGACTATTCTTCTCTCTCTCACGGTATTCTTGAATTTGGTTGCGGAGACACTGCCACAAGTTTCTGATGCTATTCCACTTTTAGGTAGTAGATGCAAATTGATTTAATTTATGAAATGAAAAAAAAAGTAACAAATAATAAAATATGCAAATAAACAGAATATACATAAAACAACATCTCACCAGCAAATAATATATGAATGTCGTTGTCACTGTTTACCTTGTATATTTGTTTGAATTTTCTATTTGCAACGAGATAGAAATCGTATATTCAGCTATTATGGCAACCATAAGCCAATATATTTAACTCTAAAGGCTTCACTTGCAACTCCTGCGATTGCAATCGCTGGCGATTGCTCTATGGAAATTCAATGGTTTTAATACGTGAAATCGCAGCGTGATTGCAATCGCTGTAGTTGCAAGTAGGGCCTTAAAAGCAATAAATTTATTTTCTAATTTTGATAACTAAAACATCACCAAAAATAAAGCATATTTTGTATACTCGTAATAAATAGATACTTATACCAATAACCCTATCATGGCAAATCGTGAGCACTTCAATGCGCATATGTGCGTTCGATAGAAAATCACCCATTTGAAATTGAAAGCACCCACAGAAACAGAAAATATATGCAAAACAAAAACAATTAATGGGAAATGGTGAAAACCAGTGGATATAAATCTACGCATTTTGCTCATAAATAAATTTATTCTATAAATTCGGGATTCACATAGTAAATAATTTGATGTGTTAAAATAAGTATAACATCAAATATAAAACCACAGTCCAAATATTAAACATGGCGGCCTATACATTTGTATGGCAATACATTTTACCGCTCTCCGAAGCGCCACCTGTGTATTTTCTGTGAAACCGCTTACATTGCACAGCATTGAGTTTTTGGACTTATCATTTATGAATACATGGTAGGCTCATAGTTCACTGAGAATGCAGAGATGGCGCTTTTCGCAGCGGTAAAATATTTGGTTTTAATATTCGGGCTGTGTATAAAACATAACGTAATGAACCAAATTGATCGATTGCTGAAACATACAGGTTATGATACCCACAGTTTCTGAACCATCATGATTGTCGGCGGTCATTTTATTGCCCAAGGCACGTCCAATCAAATTGTATTTACTAAATGATAAGAAAAAATTTCCATGCAAAATCAGAAAACGTTTCGGTTCGAGTAACCCTTGACCTCTAATCTGCCTATTTTAGCAGTTTCCTTTTGTTTTTTTTTTTTAATTTCAAAACAAATTTCATCTCTCTGGTTTGGAGGTGTACCTAACCTGGGGCATTACTGGGAATCCATGAAGGGTTCTGCTCCTATAATTTAATAACAACATATTTTTGGTCTGAGGTCTTTTTTTGTGTGAATAAAAATGACTTTTTTCTGTAGCAAAGTGCTTAGCCCAAAGACCAACTGAACACATATATATGTATTGAAATCCTCACGTTGTACCATGCCAGTGTTACTGGTTGAATTGAATAATATTTCATCTGTAAGTTAACAAAACGCACAAACACTTTCTTACACACAAAACAAAATATAACAATATCAGCAACAACAAAAACAACAAAAACAGCAACACGTTATGTTGTTTCATTTGTCTGCATTGAAAGTAAATCTCTTTTAACAATTTCCATTCCGTTTTGATTCTTGTTAACATTCTCTCACTCTTTTCATTCTCGTTGTGTGAAAAAAAAACTGTATTTATATAACAAAATATTGAACGTGTACACAGCAATTATTTCGTTTGGTTTATTTTTGGTGTTTTCATTTAAATTGGTTAAACTTCTATTTCATGTCATCTGTTGTTATTTCTCTCTTTCTATCTGCTAATTTTGTGTGAGATTCCATTTACCTGACGTAAATCAATTGTCGATAAATCAAATCTATATAGATTTATTAAAATGAAAAACAGAAATGTAATATCAATTTGATTATCCAGCGTTCTTGCTGAAGCGTATTGGTAAAAGATATTGTTGTTGTTTTTCGGTTTGGCTCAAAACGTGTGTGTTTGTCTTTTACCGTACACCTCTTCAGTCCATTTGGAAAATTCATCTGCAAAGTGTGCTCTTATTAGTTTTTTGTTTGCTCGTAATTTTTTGATTGATGCATAATTCAGTGTTTGATGTAGCCAGGTGTCAATAATAGGGAGCAGTCAGTGTGGATGTCATGTGGCTCTGTAATTTTGCACTAAAATGTATATGCGTGCACTGTCTCTATTTCTGATTTAAAACATTATTTGACTTTGAAATCTGGATGGCCATTGTGGAACAAATTCGTTGTGTGTTTTATGCACTTCGAGTGGAGCTTGGTGTGTGTTTCGTTTTTGTTTACTTGAATCGTCTCTCTTTTTTCTTCGATTTGTTTTGATCGCTTCTTTTATTTTATCAATAAGTGTGGTTTACTTTGTTCGATTCGGTGTCTGTAAGTCTCCATGGAGACTTTTTCCAATTTTTAATTTTTAATTGAGTTTGTTGTTTAACTGGCTGATATAATATTTAATTGTTGTTGGTCTCATATCTGTGTGTATTTGTTTGTTTGTTTGTTTTTTTTTTTTTTTTAATTGTTTGGCTCATATTTCGCTATATGAAATTAGATTCGAGAAAAGCGAATTTATTAATACAAATCATAATTTTAACGTTTTAATGTGTTTTTCGCTTGGTTATTCGGTGTCATTATTTAGGAAATTTATCATGGCTTGGTTCGTGAAATTCTTTTCATTTTTTGATACTAAAAGGAAATGATATAATTTTCCAACCAAAAGGGCGATGGCAAAAACTAAGAACAAGTTTGATTTTTTCTTTAATTTCCCACGCTCTTTTCCTGAGAAAAGAAAATTAGTTAGGATATGAAAACGAATAAATCAACTCTTATTAATCGCAAGCTCTTTCCCAGGTGTTAGCTCTTTTAATTGTATCTTTTTTGTGCTTTTATCGGTGTATTAATTCATTTGTGTGCTAAAAACACACCGAAACCGAATTCTTGCCGACTCATAATCGCTTCATGAATTCTATTCATATTACTTGTATATGTAATCACGTTTATCGCGTGTATGCTCTCTCTCTTTAATGACATGTCATCAACTAGAATGTTTGATTCTAATGAAATAATTCACTTTTTCACACTTAACAAATACATAGGGGAGAGGGCAGCAAACTGGATCACTCATTAACATGTAGTTATGAATAACTAGTGTTAAATGTTTAAGGGCGAAACTTCCCTCTAGTGAGCGGAAACGGTCACTACATACAGTGCAAAAATATAGTGAAATCCACTAAATACAATTTTTTTTATATTTATTATATTAACATATTTGTTCCGTTAGATTCTCCAACGACGATAAATAATCATTCAAAGGCAATGTAAATTAAATGATGTAATGGCAAAAAGTTCAGATTTGTTGTTGCATTTGCTTTGAATAATTTATTTTAAAAAAAAACTAAAAAAGCGCTTACAGGCGCTCATCTAAGCGTTCAATATAAAATCAGTACATTAATATAGGATGAAAGCCTAGGCGCTTATAAGAAACAATACGAGAGTTTAGAAGTTCTAGTGAATTGCGAGCGCCTAGGCTCTTTGGTGTACAATAATGCATTGTATTTGGATGAGCGCCTGAAGTACAAACTCGGGATATGTTTTGAAAATAAATTCCAACCGAGAAATATGATCATTCTCATTTGTTTGTTTTAAATGTTAAATGATAAATTGTTCACTTTTTTCTTGAATATTTTACAATTTTTTCAAAATATCTATAGATTGTTTTATTCTAAAATTTATGCTATACTCGATCGAACGAAAAAATATATTCTGACAAAATATTTTGTAATCGGTAACAAATCCTTGATATTGTTACATATTCAATCGTTTTCTTTTTGTTGTGAAATCTATTTTTAATCATATTAAGTACTTGTATCGTAAAATTGTTTTGTCTCATTTTATCTAGTTGATTGGTATGAAAATATCAAATTTTTAATGGGTCAAATTGGCTATTGATATCACTCTTAAGAGAAAATGTTCTCGTGTATATACAAACAAATCTCGGCGTTGAAGAAATAAATAAATCGATGAATATAGGAATATTCCGTGAAATGAGCGTAAAATGAACGTGAAACTCCTCTCTTTGGGTAATCAAGCAATATTCTGCCATCCAGGAGCTTCACGCAGAAGAAAAATCTTTCGAAAGTATTACTTTCCTCTTTGTATTCACCGAACTAACGAGCAACTAACTAAAACTCTTCGTATATGTTCTGAATTCACGCTATATATATTTGAACGAAACATTATGAATTTCACACATTTCGTATTAATTTGGTGAGTTCTGTGAATTTCAGAGTTTGCGGAACGTTATAATATATAGATTTTCTAAATACCCAAATGACGGAAAATTTGTATTGAAAAGAGTAAAATTTTTTGAAAAGTTTCCATTAGCGAGTCTGTGGTGTTTCCATTTTAGAGTCCACAATGTATTCCCAAAAAGTGTTTCCATTATCAGGTGTTTCCATTGGCTTATATATTATATGATGCAGAACTGCCGCATTTTACTTCGTATTGCTGCGTCGAATATATCTATATAGAACTATAGTGAAGATATATTAAAACCTAGTATTTACAATATACTCATACGAATTCATTGAACTCATCACGAATCTTTGCAGAACTACAGATTCAGTTCAAAACTTTTAAAAATCTTTAAGAGTTCAGCTGTTCGGACGTCTGCGTGAAGCCCCTAGTCTGCCAACTTTTTTGAATTTGTTGAATTTCAGAGAAAGTTGGAATTCTTCCAACCATCATACAAAAAAAACCGTTGAAATTCGCCGAATATTCAGTTGAGAAACACGAAACATCATTATTTTCTGTGTAGTTTTCTCCAAAAACTAAAATTTATCCAGTTTGCTCCCTTCCCATTTACTTTACTTATGAAAACATCGTATTTTGAGCACCATTTAAAATATTATTTACAAAGCCAATCTCAGTTTGGAAATCTGTTCTACTTACAAAAATACTCAAAACAATCAATGTTTAATGGCCAAAATGCCAAAATGTCATACTGTGCAAACAAATGATGTCTCATGGAAAAAATTGTAAACATTTGTGTACGAAAACAGGATCTTCGTATAAGAGTCAAACAAAGTAAACGTAGCAAAAAGTCTGCGTCTCACAACTGAACGAAAACACTGCAACTCAATAAAAACAAATATTAAATTTGTTTTCCTCCAGAGGTCGAACATCAATACTTAGCTCCTCTATAGAGACAAAAATCATGCATTTTATCCTCCAAGGTAACAAACTAGCGATTTTCGACCTCTAAAGAAATACGTAGAAGCTATTGAGTACCTTTAGTAAAACTACAGCGCACTGTATAAAACAATATTCTAATTAAAAAGACTGCCATGAAAAGCTCTTCACATGTGATATCTTGAAGTTACAATGCATAAAACATACGAAAGATTGCATCAAAAATTAGTGTTGGCTGTGTAACATTTTTCTCCGTCCATTTGTTTTGCACTTTGTCCCTTGGATTTAGTGAGCTAAACGAATGACACTTGAAAACTAGAGAAAATATTCTCGATAGATAGTGATATCGAGACCAAAAACCAATTCGTTGTTATGTGCCTGGAGCACGTGAAAAAAAGGGAAAAACCATTTTATTCTATCTTTGGTCATTGAAATAGAACACGTGCGATAAACATTTTATTGGTAACACATTCGCTGAATACTAAAATCAAATGATACCAGACGTACAGAACAATGGTTTCAAACTGATTGCAGCCACCGCATCAGATGGGAACTTTACAACTTGCCCAACCGAAAGCTTTTATCGAAATAGCATTGAGCGGAGCGAAGCGAAGCAAAACAAAAACAACAAAATGAACTTTTTCAAAAACATATCTATAGTTATTAAGCAAGTACAACACACTTGGTTTCCAACAATGTTTGAAATATGGCAAGTAATTGCGTTAAAAAACGAGACTACAAACACGCTTATCTGTTGAAAATATATTGCAAACACGTTTACTTCAAGTTGTCGACGCTCCATTACACACAGTACATTGAGATAATTTGTTTAGAGTGGTATAGTCTTAATTGACACACGCACACGATTGATTCAGCAATAAATTTAATCTGAATTGCAGTTTTGGTATTTATAATTGATCTATGAATTTGAATGACCATCGACAAAACGAGAAAATTCCAATTGATCTATATAGAATAGAACACATAAAATATACGATGGTTCGTCTGTTTTAATGTGATATTTTCCTGAAAAAAAAATAAAGAAAAAATTATAAATTGCTGCTTCCGATTCTGAAATACACTTATTCATTAATATCATAATAAGTTGTGTCGATGGGTTTTAATATGGTCGCATTACCATGAAACTAAAGTCTACAAAATATTTGAACATAAAAATAACATTTCAAGTACGTGATGAAGAATAAAAGACAAGGACTAGAATTTTCGTGCTCTTTGAATGTGTGAGACACAAACTTCCATCGCAATCGAAGAGGTCATCTTACTTATATATACGACATTGAAAAGTTCTTTTGGTGCATAATAAAAAGCCCAATTATCGTCAAAACTTTTTATGTTATGTGCGATGTGAGTAGAACAATTGTGTGAGTCTGCAATTATTGTTAAGATTAAATGGATTACGTTTTCTGTATATGGGTCGTATGTGTTTCAACGTTTCCACACTATGATGAGAAACTATACGAATGTACAGAGTAATTAGTGCTCAATTTGGACTTTTTCATTTGTTTTCCAGTTTTCTTGCAATTGAGACGTCGAAAGAGTCTCATGTCTCATTCATATTTCTCTTTATTTCATTTTCTTTGCTGTTTCATTTTTATAACTATCAATATCAACTCGGCTACTGTGTGTCGTTGAGTGCTCATTGTTCGCTTGTCCAGAGCATTCATCGTCTGTGTTTTATTGAGTATTTGCCATCACCGTAATGTGTATGCTTATTTCTCCGGTATTACAAAATATTTGAAAACAATTGGTTTATCAGCAAAGTTTTATGGGGCGACTGAGCAGAGGACACAAGCACAAGTGGTGGAAAAACTCGTTGACCAATTCGAAACTATCGCAACTGCATTTCGATGCGTACGCTGCATATATGGTTGTTGTATGCGTTTAATTAGATTATTTCAGAGAAGCTTTTACGAACCATTAAACAATCGTGCTGTCAACAAGAAGATGAATGAAGAATCTAACGATCGCGAATTGTGATACAACGTGTTGTTGTATGTTTGTTTCGAACGATATTTAAGTTATTCGAAGAAAAAGGCGACAAATAATTTACAGCGCGAAACAATTTAAGCTTCAGTTCGACTCGTAACTTTCTATATATATATATACATTTATACATATATAGTTACATCATGCAATTGAAAGTATAGCAATAGAAGCAGCTGATACTCGAGAGATACTATGAAAAGTGGCTTTGATACGTCCAACAAAGATATTACCGAGGAACGTTAGCGCTGAACCAACCGAATGCAATGTTACAGAAATTGTATGAATGGAACGAACGTTAAGCGCCTGCTGTCCCTAACAAAAAGACAATGCTTAATTAAACCTGTCACAGGACATAAGCCAATAATTGTTTGTGTGGCTGGAGTTGCGGATGTAACAGCTTTTACAATGTGTCTTTTGGCCTTTCTTTCCATTCTTTTCTTATACGTCTGATATTCCAAGTTCTTCCATAAGTCTCCCCTTCTTTTTACCCTTCTATTGTTCTTTTTTTCTGTTGTTGTTGTATTTTGTTTTTAGATTTTGTTTCATTACATCCGTGCAATTTTTCTTCTCGAGCGTTTACATTTATGACCGTCGACTACGTTTCGTGCTTTTCACGTGTTCTCGAGATCGGACATACACATAAAAATGGTGTGTCACTGTATAAATTATGCATATTTGGTGCTCGTTTTTTACAAAATCTGTCTTTAAAGTCCATTCCCAACATTTTCTAACTCCGCCTGTCTGTCATTTTTCCAACTTCTGTGTTGTTTATTGTTTTTCACCTCTCTGTTTTGGTTCATTTGGATTCATTTGTTCAACTTTTATTCCCTTTAATTTCATTCTACATGCACATTTTCAATGACATAAAAAAAAACAACAGCAAACGATTCTTTTAGAACCAATTCCATCTTCTTTTTGTGTGATATTTTTTACTTCGCAGGTGTTACAATATTGGTGTCTCAAACCGTATTATCTTTATTAATTCGGAGAGTCATTACACAGACGAGTGAAGCCATTCCGCTTTTAGGTAGTAAATCAAATTCAAACCAAAGCACTCTCACACTCTCACGAACATTCGTAAGATAGAACCGTTTTAAAAACGATACATAATAAAACATAAGCGTAATCTGAATATAAACAGTGTAATGTTTTCTTCTGTCGATATTGATAGCAATTTGTACATGATTGGAGCCCATCAAAATACACAACTTTTTTTTTCAACACACAAAGGAAAAAAATCACTTTCAATATTAGGCTGTACAAAGAAGTTTTTCCATTTTATTGCGTATATTATTATTATTATTATTATTTGTTCTGACATATTCGATTCGATGACTCTATTCCACTATTTTTTCTGGGTACACACAAAGAACTTATCTCCGATAGAGGACAATAGAATTCTTGAATACGAAATGAGGTGTCTGTTCTTTGAACACGTTGATTTCTTTTTATTGTATTTTGTAGACTTTTTTCGTCTTATTTAAAGTCACTACTTTTAATTTCTGTATGCGAGAAATTTCGCTACATATTTTTCACACGGCGCTATTGTCCATTCTTTAAAAAAAACGTCTAAATCTTATTTCCATAAATCTGGATCTGTTAAAAACGTATTTTAAACGTAAACAGTAAAGTTCTCATTTTCAGCAGAAATAAAAGGAAATCTATTGATGTTGAAATGTTTTCACACTTTTGTTTGAGATTAAAACACTTCACAGAAAGTATGTCTTCTTTGGACATGAAAAGTTTGCCTGAATAGCTGACCAAATTGAAGTGCACTTCCTAGCATACAGATTTTTTTTTTGAAAATAATTTTCATATCTTATATGAAAATATTTCCACAAGATCTAAAATTGCTGAAAACAAGAACCTCCCTCTTCAAAACGTGGCACTGGTCTTTTATATCAACAGTCAATTAATATTTCGAGGAATAATATCTCTTCATTGCAGAGATGTGTAGTGCTTTCAAATGGATTCGAAGCTCAATGCAATATTTTGTTTTTGTTGATAATATGAAAACGGAACCAGATTTTCTTCTAATAATTCAAAACATTTTGATGGAAACTTATTGTTTATTTCTGGAAACAGTACACAAATCCCAGTTCAAAATGTTCAGGAATGCACACTTTTGCCACGGGCGCCAGAAGGACACTGTTGGCAGATAAACACAGGCAGTGCTGTCCAATGGTGCCTAACGGTTCGAATAAATTAGTTGAAAATAGAATTCACGCCATCTATATTCATCTATATTGCCATGTTATTTACTTGTGTAGGAGAGCAACCGACTTTGCTATTGCGTCCACACTGGTGGCGAACTGTGTAGAGACAACATGAAAAAATACAAACAGTAATGTTTAATTTGATCATTGCAAAATGAGATGGCGTGGTCTTGCGAGACTACCACATCGTTTACATTACCGAGATACGAATGTTAAGCAACATTGGTGCTGTCACTAATTACGGAATGAATTATTGTCTTTTAATGATATTTTCAAAAAAGGAAGTGCAATGTTTCGAAATATTTTTAACCAAACTCTCAACAAAATCAGATACTTTTGCTCTGCCATAGAGATTGAATTTCAAACAAATAGCCAAGAGTACCCTCAAGTACTCCGCAAGAATGGCGCCACACATTCTTTGGACGCACCTTTCTCTCTCTCCTTCATACCTTGTATCGGATATGGTGCAAGCGTTATTGAGCCTGTCAAACTGAGTTTTTGACGAGTATTTGCGGATGCAGTTGACGTTTGATTGCCAATATGATCCCAAACAGAGAATTGGGAATTAATGTCACCAGAAGAATATTGCATAAACAATGTTAACACATGGAATTTTTTAATCTAATACAGTGTTACATAAAATCGTTAAAGTGACATTTCCAAGCTAATGTAAGACTGCAAACATCGTTCACAAAATGCTCTTCATATTGTATTTATACTATGGACCCAATTTTCAATTCTTATTCTATTGGGACATAAAAGTGTCTAAAATGGTTTTGTGAGTAAGAAAACTAAGAATTTGGCATCAATGGTGCTGTTAAAGAATCTCTATCTTCAAATTCAATGCCCAATTTTGGAAAAGTGTTTCTGTGTGTACCAGTCCCTTTCCTCTTCACTCATAAACTCTACCTGAACAAAACACTAAATCCAATTCAAAAAAACACTTTGATTTCTCTTTTTAACTCTATGTCTTTATCTCAAATTCACACAAAATTTGGTCTAATTGTCCTCATCTCTTTGGTTTTTCCAGTCTGATAAACAAAATCGAAATGTGAAAATTGTAAAATATAGACACAACAAGCACTTGTACAAATTTTACTATTGAATACAGCAACGAAATCCGTCACATTTCCATTCTATGAATTATTTTCTTTGTATTTTATCATTTCATCATTTCACCAATTCAAGATTCTTATTATTTTAGTAAAAAATACTACCGCAGTTGTACCGCAATAGTCGTCTAAAAATCCAACTAGAAAAAATAACGAAACCACTCATCAACACTGCTCATTCAACAGCACTGCGGCACTTGAAATACAGAATATACTGATTGTTTATTTCGTTTGAAACTTTTTATTGAATTAACCTCATGCTCATTTTGTACATTTGCATCAATCTCCCGACATCAACTCTGAAAGAAAAGAACACCAATTTCTTACTGACAATAAGCTATTTGCGATATTTGCAGCGTTTTTTTTTTGGTGTGTCACACCAAAATTGCCCTACAAAAGTGAAAACAGTAGATTTTCGGTAGAAAATTGATGTCGTTTTCTATGTAGAGTTAGCGATTTCGTTCTTTCAGTGAAGTCCTTGAGCTTACTGTCTTGCATTAAATGCAAATGCCACTATTGCGATAATTCAAAATGCACGAAACGAGATTCGCTCAAATCCATTTCAAAATTGTAAAAAAATAATAATAATAATAATATATCAACTCTCTTGTTATGCTTTTTGTTTCATTTCCTGTTCATTCATTTCTATCTCTTTTATACCAAATAAATCCCCTGGAATTGCTATTCTCCTATTTTTTGTTTCACATCATTGCACTGAATGCCTAGGTCCGCATTCTGCAGTTCGCTTAAATTGACACACAGCTTTTTTTTAGGATGGTCTCTTGCGCACATTTCCATTCCACGTCTGTGAGGCATCCATTAGCCAATGGTAATTATTAATTACTCAAAATGGACCAATTAACAATGCGTTAAGTGTTTTTTTATGAAACTCTCTGCAATCTACAGAAATACTATTGCTCAAACGTTTTTTTTTTCAATTTTCGCTAAAATTATTTTTAAGTAGAATTGATACACATCATTTAAGACAACATTTCACAAATATAATTTTATGAAAATTAGTGGTTTAATCAAAAGGATGGATGACAATCGATTAATTCGGTCAAAAGTGATTGGAAATCACAATCTTCTAATTTTTTTTTGCATTCGAAGATTTGTATCAAGGATCATGAATATTTTGAATCGGTCTCTGTTGTTCCTAATATCCCTTGAGTTGATGACATTTTTCAACAATTATTTTATCGTTTCTCTGCTTGGAAAAAAAATTCGCTGTGAGATTTTAATGGTGTGATTCGTTTACAATGGTACTTGGCTTTGAATAAAATTGGAACACACAAATTATTTGTGTAATTGAATGTCTGGAAATAATAATGAAACGTCTTACAATGGTGATGCTTATGTCTCACCACCAGCTACCACTTGTAATACGTTTGGTTATTGTTATCGGACATCTAATTTTGTGTCGGACATTCTATTTCGCTAAAATTGATAAGAAAAAAAAATGCTATTTCGCGAATATTGATGAGAAAATGCCTGCATTAATGTTTTCGATTGGTAGACTGTATTCATCTCCGAAATGGTTGAAATAGAATGATGGCGCGAATAAAATATTACGAATGAATATTGATGCACGTTTCACCTTCTAATTCACAACGAAAAATATTCATTGTTCATCGGCCATCTCTTGATGTTTATACGTAATTCTGCTTGTTCGCTTGTAAACTTTTCGATTTATCTTCTTCTCTCTCTCTCGTTGTTTCTCTCGTTGTTTCTCTCATTTTTTTTTCTCTTTTGTATGTGTGGCATTGGTTTTTGTAGGTCTCGTTTCATCTGTGATTCTGTAATTTTGGGGCTTGTGTCTATGTGAAGAATGTTGATTCAGTTCAACCAAAGTGAGATTTCAAAAAGTAAATTAAAAAAGTTTTTACGTATACGTAGAGATTTGCAATTTCTGTTGTCCATAATATTTGTTACGTTGGCACGATAGTGAAGCAAATTTTTGCTATTGCAAATGAGTTTCTCTAGAAAGAATACGTCGAATCGTTTGACTTGTTCCATGTAACACCACACATACACACTCCCAATCCACGTAGCTCACATTTGAGTAGATAGTTAGCTACTCTAGCTACTGATATCCTCGTAACCGATGTGAATAGCAGTACAAACAGTTCACGTTTACAAGACATGGAATGGTGTTGCTATATTGAAAAATAAACGTGTATTCATTTATAGAAACAGTTCGACAGCTCTCTGGTTTCTTGGACGGCATTATATTTCAACAATTTTTGGCTCTTCGAATTTTTCTTGTCGTCAAGTGATCCACCGAGGCCATAACAAGTTTACAGTCTCATACATTCGCCAATCTCTTTGTATTGCGGTAACTTTTTAAAATGACTTTGTGACGCTTTATACGAAATACTTTTTTTTGATGGATATTTTTCCACATTAAATTTTTGTGTGCAGCAGCCAATTTGTTGGGCTCAAAAGCACATAAAACATTGAGAGATTGGTATGGTCAGCCTATAATAGACTATGAGAATTGGCTCTTCGGATTCGGCAATCTCTGCATCGAAAAATAAAATTGCTATCAAACTAAACAATAGGAACGAGTTCAATATACAAATGAAATCTGAACGATACAGTCAAGCTTCTCGATCACACACACACACACAAAAACGTTCGCCTTGCCATGAATTGTGTATAATTTATCCATTAAGAGAAGTGAAACAAATGAGCGTATTAATACAACAAGTAACGAAGTCAATGAGGAAGTATAAAATGCAAATGCTCAAGCTAGTAAGCAAGTTGGCATGTATAGCTTATTTTCTGCACGATGCGCGCAAAACGGTGTTAATCTCACTAAGTTAGAACTCAACCTAATGTAAAAAATGCACACCAGAATACAGAGCGCTTCGAGTGAGACACGCAATGTAACTTGTTAGACGATCGGCATATCATGCCGGGTATAACGCATGACTGGCCATCTGAACCCTATTCCATAAACAGTAATATTTGAGTTCTTTTCAAAAACACCTTTCATTCAAGTGAGAATGAAAACTCAGATGAAGCAAAAATGTTCGAAGAGAATCATTCAGACGAGGTTTTTTTTTCTCAGCTATCGAAATGGAAAGGCAAATAATAACATTCGGATTTCTGAAATATGAATATAAGCACGTTATGAACATTTTCAATTACTTCAGCTGATTTGACAGCAATTTCACGTTGATTCAAGCGTCCGTGACTTATTAATAAGGACTTTGAAATCGAAGCATCCTCAAAACTGATGACTCGTTTAGCTGCGACACTTGTCATTTTAATATTCTATAAATGCTCTTTTCAGGCGCAGATTCTAGCTTTCGTAGATTTTGTTTTTGTGCGCTAGGTGAACTATTAGATTTCATCTATCTGCACTTATTGGTCACACGCAATAAAATATCTTTCTTTCTGACATTGTTTTCGCAATAAAGACGACTTTTTGAAGAGATCTAAATAGTTTTGATATATGACCCTGCACTTTTGAAAGACCAAAATCATGAACCGCGCGTGCGTTTCACAGGCACTGGTGACGTGTTAAAAGAGTACACAACAATCGCATGCAAGCTTTCACGCATATAATATTTTTGATAAAGTTTTATTAAAGTACTTTAGGTGAAAATATATGTTTGTTTCATCATATTTTATTTCATTTTGAAATCGCCTTGAATATGATTGAACGAGAAAGTAACAGCACACTGACATTACTGTGGTATATTTTTATCTATTGGTGTGAGTCTGTGCGCTCTCAACTGTGAAAAATTACGTCGTACAGCGCTGAATGCTGTAAACAATGATTGCGACCAAGGTTTATAAAAAATACATTGACATGAAAAGTGTTATGAAGACCCAGAAAAGCCGAAAGTCGATCAAAGAGAAATAAACAGCTTCATTCATTAATTTACAAAAAAAAACGAGCAAAAATGGGTAAAATGTGTAAATGTTATGGAGCTACACACACAAATTAAGTTACAGTAGCAGAAACTGGCGAGAACGTGCAGAAAATAGCTTTGCATTTATTTTACATATTTATGTTATTTTACGCTTCAATTTAATGAAGTCAGAATGCGAACCGGAATTATTGATACTTTGATACAGTTCAAATGGCAACAGAATGGAGAAAAAAAAATTGAATACGAATTGTGTTTGTGATCAGTAAAAACTATTAAAATTGGCGTTAACCCCACGATTGAACACGAAACATTCAAATAAATAGGCAGAGCACAGCTTGTGCACGTAAAAAACAAATATTGGTGATATTGAAAATTTGAATATGGGCACATCTCATACGTGCGATATCTTTTATACACAGTGAATTCCATTCGAAAAATTGATACCATTTGACAGAACACATTAAATTATATATTTATTATAATCAAAACAACAAATATTCTTGGGACAGACACGCAGTTTCACATCGCAATCTCTTCTCGTCTCCTTTTCCACCGATACTGCACCATTTTTATGCTAAAGACTCGCATTTTCTTTTTCCCCCTCTCTAGTCTCTGTAGAGCCTATCATACCATATTGGAGATGGTTCTATTTCGTCATTTAAGAACACATAAAATTCTTCTTTTAATCAGACCTTCTTGATGTTTTCTTTTTTTCTGTTTTTTCCTTCTTCGACTTCTTTTTCGTCGATTTCCATTCGGCTACAGCATTACTTCTTTCATGCATCGCTATATTTCGGGCCAAAACTCGATTCGCTCATCCATTTGTTTTGTATTTTGGCTACATGATATCTTCCTTCATTTTTTTTCGTGTTTCGTCATCCGCAGAATTCCAACGGCAAAATGTGTCTATTATGCAGAATGTTATGTATTGTTCCAACAAAAACCAAGAACAGAACAGACTAACATAGAATGCAAAATGTATAAATATTATACCAAACTCACACAAATCCCATTCACATCTTATGGTTCGAATGCTGAAACCATATGTGGATTGACAATTTGTAAAAAAAAGCAGTTAATGAAGGACAACAAAAGTGACAACAAACGTTTGAGTATCAGTACAATGTGAAAGTAATATGTAGATTGTATCTACTGACACTCCCAGTCGCACAAACTGCTGAAGCTGAGATTCAATTTAAGGTTTGCTTTTGATAAACGTTAATTTTTTATGCACCACACAAACACATTGCATAAATATAATGTCTGTTTTAAAAATTAAATTGTCTATTTCATTTCACATTTTGAGCTGTAGGGGGCGCTAGTATGCCTTTACATTGGATGCTTTCTATACATCCAATGTATTTATTTGGCGTTTTCGGGACAACGCTTGCGTTGTTGTTGCGTTTTCAAATATATGCTGTACAGATTACACGAGAACGCAAAATTCGTTATCGCGTTTTCGCCAATTCTTCTTTGGGCTATACGCACTGTTCGCAACACAGTAATCGAGACAGTGAATGTGAAACACAAACAGCAGAACAGCCGTCTATTAGTCGTTGTTTTTTTTATATCCTAAATTTCCACTCACGTTGAAGACTAAAATGTATTTGGAATTCGTAGACAGTTTAGGAAAATGTAGGTAAAACCTATACGTCGGAGAAACCGATAGGTTTCTCAGACATAAACACGCATAGTATATTTTCACTAGGCATTTTCTGGAGGTACTCGGACCATTCAAAGTGTTACATAGAAACTACTCAAAATTGAACTCAAACCAACTTTTTTTTTCGGAAATAAAATGAGCAAACAAAAAACAATCACAGACCAAATCAAAATTGTTCATTATGATCACAGTTCACCAAACGATATTTTATCTTGAAATAGGCGTTATGTAACACTGTTCATCACCAAGGGAACAATGTGGAAATGTCGTGTCATAATTTTTCCAAGCAAAGCGAGCACTTTTGTCATCCGTCGAACGTTAGTCAACAAAACGTTGTAAATTGCGAAAACTTAAAGTATATTTGCTTAAGTGTCAGCCATTTTCTTTGGAAAAATAATTTATTCCATCACTTCAATTGTCTTATTTTCTTTTCAAACATATGATAAAATATGTAAATATATCAACAACCAAACATTCTACCGAGAATAAAAAGCACACAATCAAATATACAATTGCCTCACTTGCAATTGTAAAGTGTATTACAACGAGTGCCTATAATTTCGTACAATATTTATTTTATTGTTTTTCCCATGCTGGGTAATATCCAATAGATACTCAGTACATAGAGGCCAAAGTGAATCGTTCACATTTATTGGAATGCTTTATTACAATTTAATATATATTCTGGTTACATGGTTGACTTGTGTGCCCACTGTTAGCGTCTATAGCTAATACTGCTTGTTGAATACGAATTATGAATGAAAAACATGTCAAGGTTGCACACACTGCCATGGCCAGTGGCCCTGATCACTGATGTCTTATATAATTGTTGTATGTATTTTTTTTTTGTACGACGACTCATCGATTTAATACAGAAACTCGGCATTTGCATCAACATCATGATGCAAACATGATGAACTGAGCATAAAATGAAGACAGTGACGGTAAAGAAAATTTCTTTCATTTTAAACCAATTCAACATTCGAACGTTCTTTTTGATTGACGAGAGTTCCGACTACAGTCGTTTTATGAATAAATTTGATCGGCCGATATAAGTCTGGCGCCAACTCTTCTTTCATTTACTCAAGCTCATATCAGTAATTCTATCAAGGATTCAATGTTATCCGTTCTGACTGATGAATTCATTAGACATAGCGAAAACCGATATTCGGATATTTGACACACAAATATACAGATATATACAAATACGCTAGTACGACTCACATTTTATCCAGTAAAGCTGATTTGATTATAATTTATTTTTGTATTCAAATTGATCTAATTACGAGATGAGATTAAAAATTCATAAATTAAATTGCGAAAAACGAATATACTGAAATCGACCCAGTTTATAATTGGTGAGTTTAAGTTTTATTCAAGGCTCCTGTCATCAACATTTGGAAAATTGAAATGACAACAACAAAACAACCAACAGATAAATAATATGTTCATGCCAACACGAAATTGATTTATCTGTTCAACTGTCTATCCAAAAAATGAAATTAACCGTTTTTATGGTTATGATTGTTTTAACAAAGTCATTTAGATAAAGAGGAAATCCAGTAATGACACCGTATGGAGTAGCAGGTTTACATAAGCACGTTTTAGGAGCAGGTTTAAGTTGTACAGAGCCTACACCTATGAAGTGTCATTATGTCATTTGTCAGTGGCATAAATTGTCACTGAGCAGGTCGTTAATAAAAACACAATTATATAAAAAAATACACGTCGAATCTATTAGTCCCTTCATCCGAAATTGAAACAAAACAGACATTTGCGATCTCTGTAGAAAAAAAATGACTACCATTTTATTATTGAGCTGGTAATTGGCTTGTAAAAGCTCATTCATGTGTATGCGAATTACTCTCTATGAAGGGATTTTAAATTGATCCCAAACCAAGGTGTTTTTCATTGAATATATTGATTATTTAGTGAGTATTCACTGTTCAACACAAAATGTCATTTAATGTTTGTTTAGGTTGTTAGCCTAGCGAACAAAAAAATAACTATCTACTGCAGTAGCGGATTGTTGAACAGACTTTTTAACAGCCACTTTAGGGCCCCTTCGGGGGCCCCAAATACCACAATTCATGTGCATATTTAGTTTTTTGTTTACTAAAGTTTCAACAAAAATATTGTGTATCAAAGGGCCCCGCTTCAGGACCCCTTAAACCCTTAATCCACCCCTGATCTACTGATTCTATTCGAAATCAGATTTATTGCACATTTTATCGTACCTCATTTTATGTATTCAAAGGAAAATTTCGAAATTGAACCGATTGGAATAAAAACATATTATGTTGTACTTCGCACGAAAAAAAGGAACGTTGCTAAAGTTGGTCATTAAATCTATACAAAAAGTAACTTAGAGCGCTTATTTAATGTGTCGTTTTTGGATGCAACTTGTTTATGTTTCTTTTTATAGTCGCGATTTGGCTATATAGACGTATTTACTGTTATCGATTCAGTTCAAGTTTAAGCAGACTTGTGTTACAGTGTACACTGTACATAAGATACCGTAGTGACAAAAAAATTCAAACACACCTGGAATTTGCAGTACAGATCTAATTTGTTTGATCAAGTTCAACAGCGACACAAATAGCAGATGCAAAAATTAATTCCATTAAACATGTGTAATTTTCTAGCAAATACATTGAGGTCAACGCGCTTGGCTCAACCGGTAGCTTTCAACTTATTCAAATTAATTACTAATAATATAGAAGATAATGTGAAGGGAAGAATGGGAATTGGAAAGTTCATTGAGCTTTTTCAATGGTGAACGGGGCCATAATATATAAAATCAACTTTCAAATCATTTCACGTTGAATGGAATAGAATAATGCAAATATTATATTTGTGCATTAAACCAGTTTTAATGCATGAAATAGCACTGGCTGCATCCATCAGTTGTCGGTGTTCATATCCGTCGGTACATATGCGTGTATGGCTATTTGCATTCAAAAATATGTTCAAGTACCTGAAATGAAATTAAGTGTGTTTCACGTGTTTCCGTCGAGTATGGTATCCAACGTAAACGGATGAAAATGTTGAACATTTTCAGCAACAATGGGATACCATGCGGCCTCGTTGCAACGAGCATCGATGCAAGTGAGCAAACCATCCGACAGGACGCACAGTCGAAATGTGATAAACTACGCTCTTTAATTGCATTATATTGATATATTATAGATATTATATTCGATAGCTTCAACTCCAAAGATAAATTCTTTGTATGTATATTGCTAGCTTTGACAATTGAATAATGTCCAATTTTCTTCCAATGAATACTGATGTCGTTTGAATATATTGTACTGTGAGCAGAATCGATTTTGAAGTAAGCGTGTCTGACTATGCCTTTGTTATTGGGAAACCTTAAAGTGTATACATTTGTTAGACTTGCTGAGCTTCTGTCCGCTCAATCTCTTTGCCTTGAAAAACGGAGCTCTGCAGCATTTTATCATTTCCCAGTAGCTATTTCACTGCTTCGCCTAGCGAATTTCTCGACAATCAAAATTAATATTTCATTTTATTTAATTTTTCATTGTGGATTGAATTTATCGTATGCAGTCGATGTCAACGATCTCGTTTTTCATCATATTCTTCTCGATTTTCTCCTTTGATTGGATTCGTGTGTTCAGTGAACTACATTGTGAAATTTTTTGTTGATATCAAAATATTTTTGTTCAAATAATTTATGGAATCACATACATTTTGGAATCAAACCACAATTGGAATGTTTTTGTCACATTCATTTATTGGCTTGAAAGGATCATCGACTCATTCAACTGTTTACAGGTTCATTTTTTATTTGTCTTTCTGTTCCTTTATTCAATTCATTTGTCAAAGAGCTGCAAGTTCGTCACATTTTCAATTAAAAAAAGACAAATAAATAGTCAAATGCCCACTTCACCTGAGCGAACATTTCAAACATCGGCAAAATTAAGGCAACAACTAATTGAATGCCGATTTCCAATCAAATTAAGCAAACAAAAGTCGGAATTTCAATTGGATAATTAAAGTCTGTTCCCAACTCAACACACAGTTTATTGATATACACTCGGTATGTGTATGTGTAGTGTGTACCTCTTGCTCACGCTCCCATTTTCAGGATATACCAATGAATATATAAAGCTTCTATATGCGGCATTGTTTCTAGTGGCGCGACTATTTCGAGACATAAATTAATGTTGACTGTTATGTGTGTTAACATTTGCAGTTCACAGTCGGCATAGTCGGCATAGTCGGCATAGTCGGCACAGTCTCATAGTCTCATATTCGAGCAATAGAAGGCATTTTAACAGACCAATAGGTTCATCATTAGGAGATAAGCATATGCGCATTCAACAATCGTGTGCACATTTTGGCGAAATCGAACGTGTTTAACTACCCATTTAATCTCATTATACATCACGATGTTACATTACGAGCACGTTTCACAATTTTATATTTCATCTGCACACGATAAAATATTCTCGTTAATACGAATGTGTGTATATGTTGATGTTTCCATATGCTCGTTGCTCGTGTGAGTACTGTGGGTTTGGCTGTATGTGTGTGTGTGAGTGTGTGTGCGTGTATTTGCGGAGAAGGAAGGTAATCCTCTCACATATTGCAATCATCACAATATTTCAATCTTGCCGTAAATACAGGAAATGAGCTCACTCGTTCAATTATCTCATGAAGTAGTTAAGCTTAAATTACTTTTTAATGTGTTGAATTGAGAGGTATGAGTGCATCAAGCACGATGGCTAAGAACGGAGAGAAGAAGAAAAATAAAAAAACAAAATACAAATTAATAAGTTTTCTTGTTGGCTCTTAGTTCGAGATCTGGTTTTAATTGCCGTCGACAACGGAGTGCTCTCATTTTAATGGTTAGGTTGCATCAGTTCACACTCATTTTCTCTATCTCACTCATTGGATTTCCATTGCGTTCACATTCCAATTTAGTATTGTCGAATGTTTGTAATTTAGTGTTATAGATCTGTAAAAATGAAATAAAAGATTATTGATGGTGAATGTGAGCATGCACGTTGATCTGATGTATGTCAAGTACTTTACAAACCGCAAACTCTCCCAGCTTAAATTAGAGAGAGAACAATAAAATGTCTCTTCAGCTCAACCATTTTCAATCGCCCAAACCAACAAGCTAACAGTGAAATTCCATTTCGAATGAATCATTTTGTTCATTCGAATAAATACTGGAGGGACTTTCACAGTAGATTTCCGCATGAAAATCTTACAAATAGCTTGGATTTCCAATTTTCTTTCAACTACATAATTTTCACATAATGCGCATTTTATATGAACAGTCCAAGTGTTTTTCGAACTATGAAATGAATGCTTTGACATTATATGGAGTGTGCCATGACATTTTATTACATTATTCACACAATTTCGTAATGAATTTGCCATTCATTTGAACAGTTCGTGATTTGCTGATAATATTCCGTACATTTGCTGTTGGAATAGTTTATACTTCTCACTCATAGAAGAATAAATATATCGAACAGAGTGACCAAATACTCCCATTGTTGAAAATACGGTGTTGGAAATATTAAGATAAAATTTCACATGGGGCACACCTTCATTCTATTGCTGAAACTATCAATCGATCCATCCATGTGACATGTGTTGCTTACATCATCCATTGGTTGCAACTATGGTTGGTTGGTTGGTTGGTTGGTTATAACATAACACGTATAATAATACAATGCATTTATGGGACTGGCATATCAAAACTGATACACAGTTTTTCTATCTGTTTTCTTGTTGTTGGTTTTCAGCTGTCTTTTAATGAAAATTGAATCTGTTCACTTTATGTTGCTCGTCCTGCACAAAAACGAATGTTATTGTAACCGTTGTCGCGTTATTTCTCATGCTACAGTGCGCTTTGGCAATGGGTTTCTCTATAAGTTTATGATGATGTTTGTTTGTTTTCTTCATTTCAGCTCGATTGTGTGTGTATTGCTAGGCGAAATGAATATTCGAATACCCATTAGGGCGGGTAGATTTATCTATTTTTTCGAATTTGGTACGGGTGAATTCGGTGTCATTGATCGGCGTCGGATTTGGCTTCAAATTTACATGACATGCATCATTTCATACGAAGTTCGAAATTCGAAAAGTGTTTGATTCCATTCCGCCCTAATCCACATGGCTTTCGAGCACTAGTTCTAGTATGTTATGTATGCAATGTGAAAAAGAGTGTTTGATATGAAACGTGGCAGGCACATGTTTACGAACATGAATAATGAAAATCTATTTTAAAATCCATCAACTAAAAACGTAATAAGAGTAGAAACGCAAAATGCTAAAAGTGCACTGTGGAAACGAACAACCAAAATAAACCTCTTTCCAGTTCATCTGAATCCATCACATGTACGCAAAGCAAATAAGAAACATATATGCAGGGCGGTTGTGATGTATTGCGCCATTTCGTTTTCCAACTATTATTGTTCTTGTTGTTGGTTTTGCATTGCACTTTTGCTTACTCCAGAGATTTTTGCGATGTGTTCGCATCGTATGCCCTTTAGTACTGCAAATATTTCACATATTTCTCTTCTGACAACGCAAATAATTGGATTTCGAATACTTTTTCAATACGTGTGGTGTATTTTCAGTTTTAGTATCTATTGCACCGAAACCATAAAAGAACAAAAAAAAAGGAGATGTTTCTCTTTGATAGTATAACATTTGATTTGGATAAAGTTTATTCTGTCTTTTATAGTTTCAAACCAACATCGCTATACGATCCACTGTGACATTACATTTGCTTTCAATTAGTAAGATTGCCACGCAACAGTGGCGTTGATCGGTGCAAAACATACGGAAACAACTCAGATGCACATGAGCGGATTTACTCAAGGTGGTTCACACATAGATGAATACGGACACGAAAAAAAATAGAGAAATTCACTATTTAAAACACCTGGTGGCAGCACATGCTTCACGAATGAACTCACTTGGGTTGCACACATGATTTGAAATCATTGAATTCTTCGCTAATTCATTTCAAAGAGAGATTCTGACTATAGCTCGGCAGATCATGTTCAAATCATGTGAACATAAAACTATTCGTTTAAACTTGTCACACGGGAAGGCTATCGCTTTTGGTATCAATAATTGTCGTTTTGGTTTTCATTGGAATCGGATGAATTTTGAGCGTGTGTATTTAAATTTCAATGCTCTCTTTTATTCATTTTCACAGTATTATTTCAAAGGCTTGAAAGCTTGGAAGCATCATGAAAATTCGATTTTCCTGGATGACATTTCATTCACTCAAAGCGTTACTACATACCAAAAGTTTAGATATCTACACAGATACCACGCAACAACAGATATCCGATTCAATCATTTGTTGTAGAACATGTTTTAGTCATTTTGATCGTGAAATGGACTTAAACGAATGTTTGACTAGCTTGTCTTGCTGGCTTTCGCCATATGCCATGAAGCGGGTAGCATACAGATTGCCTTAATGTAATTTCATTCGAAACTTCCTCAACAACGAAATTTCGATTATTTTACGCTTCATCATCTTGGCATTTTATGGCTTGCGGGAGAAAGAGAACGGCTGCTCAAATGGAAAGCTGTACACGCACTGTATGACAAACATAATTTGACGTTTTCAATTTTCGTATCCGTTTTCAGTTTTTCATTTTCATCTGTGTTCACGCTTCAGTGAACAGAAAACTAAGAAAACAACAGCTGACATTTAAAACATTTAGATGATAGTTCCATATTTTTTTCTTCATTTTCGTTTTGCTGTTGCGTTCACATCTCACTGTCTACTGGGGAATAGCTATTTATTTGAGAAGATAACATTATCATATGCTTTTTTTTCCCAACCCATGCTTTAAATGTTCATGGCATACGACTATGATGACAATGATGATGATGAGAAGAAAAAAAAATTGAATAAAATTACGAATGCGGATAACAGCCAAAAACGAAAAACCATAAAACATAACTCTCTCGGGCATTTCAACAGATTCTATACTTTTCAAGAGCAGTTGACAATTTAATGACTAAACTTTGGTTTTGTGCTAAATGGATAAATACTCTATGTCTAGGCTGTGTGTAGTCTCAATTCTGCTCTGTCTATGTGCTCTGTCACAAGGTGCTGCTATGGTATTCGAGTCAATGTGTACTGTGTACGATGTGTACGCTTCAGCGTATTGGTTATTTGTGTGTGGGTCGAATGAATTGGACTGGAAATTAAAAAGCTCGAACAGAATACATATCATATTGAATTATAAAAATGTTATGAAAACAACAACAACCACAACAAAAAACGTTGAATTCACTCTTATAGGGTCGGTGGTTCTTTGACATGGTTGGTTTGGCTGCTGTTCGTGATTCCACTACTGCTGTATCTGCTTTCACCGTTGTTGTTACCTTTTTTTGCACTCAGCCGTTTTCCATTTTATAGTCTATTGAAAAATAAAATATAAAATGACCTAAAATTATTGCGAGACAGTAGAGCATTAAGCTCAGTCGAATGAACAGCTTTCCAGTAGAGGACGACAAAAAAAAAGCAAATCCACTCTGGTCGGATTTTATGGTTTTTGAAAATGATGGAAATTTGTGGAGACCAATGATTACATGAAAAAAAAAGTCCAATTTCTGGCATTGTTTCACATTTCACACTTTATTGTTATTTTTAATTTTATGAATGAGCGCTCTTGATTTTATTCATCGGTTAGTATTTGGCAGTGGGTTCTACAGTCAAAGATATTCCGGAAAACACCTTTTTCGATCAGTGTCGCCGTTTCCACCTTTATTGTTATCCTCTTCAGGGTCTGTCACAAAATATGGCTGATATTGTTTTTATAGAACGCACAAAAATATTGGCATAATGTTTCATCGATGGTATTTTTTAAGAAACAGCTTCTTTTCTATACTTGTCGACTTTGATATGAATTTCAACCAACAGTATGCTGTTTTCCCAATTTTCGCCCCTTCACTTTGTTGTTTACGAATTTTTGAAAAATACAGTTTCTTCCACAAGTTTTGCTCTTGAGTTTGATTATTTCAATCTTTAATACGTTTGAAACCTGTGTAGAATGTGTTACGTTCAACACATAACGACAAAAAAGTAGAAAACACTCACAACTTTGTGAAATCTGTATGGAATGAAAGAGACACACCTATGTTGACTGCGGGAAAATCGCTGTGATTATTTCTATCAATATATTGGATTTGCTGCCCATGATGAATCTCAACGTTGAGAGCACTTCAGAACATTCCATTTCAATTACAGTACCAACACATTTTATTTGTCAAGAGATATAAACACTTCCTACATCCATATTCACGCTGACAACCAATTTTGTCGACATTACATGACAATTATACAAAACAAACACCAACATTCACTTGCAAACCACATGTAACTAGTTTTGTTTATAAATATACTTTTTTTTTTTTTTTTAAACTCACAGCTTGAGAGACGGTGAAATTCTTATTGAAAGTTTCACTTTGAAATAACTTGCACATTTTCTTTTGGTTAAATCTCAAAAATTGAATTCATAGATATCGAAAATCGCACAAACATGTATATTTGTAAATGTATATTCCAGACACAACACTCCATATTTGTACATGCTTTCACAAACTATGAAAAGTCTGATAAATTAAGTACTGTTTATAGTGGTATCGGCGGTTCAATCACCGATGTTTTGAATGGCATCATCACTTTTGTAAATATATGTTTTAATAATAAGATTCAAGTACTTTCAATTATAATGAATTTGTACTTTAAATTTTTAATGAAGAAATTTAAATGAAGATAAGAAGAGGATTATGTGGATAGAATGGTTTTGCACTTAGCTGGGATATTTGTGTGAGCTTACATTGGCTTGTTGCTCTACTGAAAATGCAACTTTACACATGAACATCGTAGTTGTTAGCTAAAGCAATTCTGTTAGAGTTATTGTAATTCATGTGCATTATTTCAATCTCTCCCTGATGCACTATAATATAAGGTTTTCAGATTAACAGCAAAAGTTCACAGCAACACGCATATTTTGATAGTAAAGGACACTCGCTTATGGAATGAATTTGGTCGACAAAATAACTTCTTTACAAAAATATTTTACACTCATAAACTATGCAATGTAAATTGCGAAATAATCACGTTCAGCGGCCTTTTTCCAATACATTAAAACATTATAACAAATTAAATGGCTTTTCAGAACAACTCTTTTGAATTATTTATACAACAAGGTTTTTAGTGTTCTGAATTGTACTGTGTTGAAGAATAAAAGTGTATCACGATGAAAATGACTCTTAAAATGTGCAACACGATTTGGGGAATGTGTATAAGCACAACATGATTTCATATATATTGTCTATTATTTTTATGGACATAATTTTATAGACGTCATTCAAATTTGTTGACAATAATAAAATTGAGTAGTTTGACGGAGTATGTTGGCAATATCATCGGTGTATCGTTTCCACATTTTTCGTTTCATCAATTGCGAGTTCACTTGCTGAAAACCTCTTAAGAATGGATATTAAATCACATCATGAACAAATCCACGCATATCAAAATTCATGTTACGGTTCTTACACACTCAACTAAAATTATGTTCCACTTTTGCTAGTCAATTTTCCCGACACATACACTTCTCTTGCGCATCCATTTTCATATCGTTACGTTTATTCTCATTTGTATGTAGAGCATTGAGATATTGGTTGCTGATTTTATCTGAGTAAAAATCACATACTACGAACAAACATTTACGATGAATATGGATATGCTTAGAAATCGATTGAGAAAAGTGTTTTGTAAATCTCCATATGTGAGAATCTATCGAAATGGACAAGGACACGTACGGCAGACACACGAGATGCCATATAGCACACAGCACACCTGTATCAAATGTCCTAATGCAAGCATACGTATCATGTCATTCAAAGTAATAACCAGTTTCGAATGAAGCGATTACACTCAATAAACTAGATTTTGGTAGACTGGTAAACAAGCATATGTTGATGCCATTTGCCAAACAATGCTTTTCCATATTCACCGTTTTTCTATCGTTCCTTTCAATTTCATATTTTCAATGAATATGCTGACGGGACAGTTATGCTCCATTCTTATTTCATTTTACGACATTCAATTTACTTTGCCGAAAACGAGGCAAAGCTTTCCTTTCAACACAATCCCATCACAATTGCATGTATCATGAATTCAGGCGCAAATGATTTTCATTTTTAGTACTTACAAAGTTGCTGGCTTTTTCCTACATATCTAAATAAAAATGAAAGTAAATATGTTGGAATTAAATTAATGGAACGATTGTTCACATGTTCACACTGTGTATGTATATGCGTCTGACAGTGTTGTCACCAAGGCCTTTAATGCGTTGAACAAAAGAAAATGACATAGAAGACGAGAAATGAACAAAATATTTATGCGAAACATTCGTTTTGACAATACATTTGGGTTGCTTTTAACTTCAATGGTGGGTTCTTTAGGCATTAGAATGATTACAAAAAAAAAACAAAATTCAGAAAACACAACTGAAACAATTTGAAAATTTACTCATGACACACACGTGGCTACGCATAATGTGTGCCACAGCATTACAACAAAAGACAGTCACACTAAGCGACCGCTGTTTTGCTGCTATCAAATCACTATTGTTTAAATAGGCGGTTTAGTGTGGATTGTAAATATACAGAGCATTACTCTAGTTTCGATTAATTTGTGGTTCTCATTACAATATGAAATGATTAAAGACATACCATAAGGAACGTCTCTCTTTGTGTGTGTGTAATGTGTATATATATAAATTTATTTAAGATATTATGTATATGCACAGATGTTAATACAGTCACTGGTACAGTTATTGAAATTATATATGTTGATTACGATTGCTGCAATAATATTATCGAGTATTTTATCAGATCAGCCTATTAAATTTAAGCAAAATACATTTACTTATTCGATTCGTGTCGTCATGTCCTATTCAGCCAAACTTGTGCACAATTTTGTACATATTTTTTCCGTTCTTTTATTTATATTGACATTGTAGATAATATTCGTAACAATTCACATTAATTTTGCGGTTGTTTTTCGTTATTCGTCTAATTCTGATACATACACGCACACACACACACACACATCATGCTCCATTGTTTTGTATTCATTCTCGTTTACGTTTAAATTCGTTCATACTTTGTTTGCGGTAAATATTCATCACGTCTTGGGTTTTCAGTGAGTTTTGCATTGTTGTTTGTAAAAAAAAAAAAATATATTACTTTGTATCTGTTTGATGTTGATGTGTCGATGTTGACGTTGTTGAACATTATTATTACGTATAAGCCTCTTTATTTTTATACATTTCAATATTTTTTTCGCACAGAATGTGTAAATATCGAAATAAATATTTTGAAAAAAAACGAATATATGAATATTTGTTATGTAAATCCTTTGCCGCTATTCCTTTAGACCATCACTGTAAATGTGTGAATAATTGTTAACGTTTATTGTACATTTTTTTCATTCGTTAGTTAGTCCCTTATACAAAATATACACATTTTAAAATTTTGATAAAACATTATTTATACACATGACAAGAAAACAGCATAAAATCGTACAGAAAATATTGACAGAATGTGAATTGGAAACTGTCGTGCGTTGCCTGCAATGTGCAAATGGATTCCATCACAGTTGTTTTGTTTTCAATTTGCATCATGTGAAAACAAACTTTGAAATAATTCAATTACAGATAAGACATCGAATTGATGTGCATATATTTCTCTTCACATTTGATGCTGTTTTTGAGTTGCGTTCACATAACAATAGAAGTTTAAAAAAAAAAAAAATACAACTGAGTATATTCGTTCCCAATACATTGTTAGCACCACGAATGATTTTTGGTGCTAGAAAAATAAAATCAGTAATCTAATGAATTCTGTTTTTTTCCCCCTTTTTATTTTGTTTTATTCTCAAATTCACTTGCGCGTGATTCCTTTTTATGTAAATGGACGGGGATTCAATCACAAATTATGCGGCATCTGCGTTGCTATTTTGTGTGCGTATGTTACGGGTTAATTGATACGTTTGTACCTTGATACTGATTCACAATAAAATCAGGTACATATTTCAATTGCATCATGTTTATGGTAGCGTCATCGGTTGTGCTTACGGTCGTTGTGCTGAATTATCATCATCGAACTGCCGATATTCATGAAATGCCACCATGGGTAATTTACATTCAAACAAATATATCTAACACATTATAATTTAAGAAACTCTTACAAGTATTTGTATCATATCTAGCATATGTACTGTCGAATTGTCTGTAGGCAATATTTGTTATTTCGCGAATCGTGAGCATACAAACTAGGGGGATTTATCTGGGTTATTTTTTTTTTCTCTTGTTCTTTTTATACACACATTTCTGGGGAATTTGCATGAATTTTCAGCAGACGAAGTATAAAAAAAATACTCAAAGGGGAAAATCACGATACACACGTATTAACAAACATTGGCTGGTACTGAAAAAATCTACAAGCACCGATTGATTGTATCTGGAATATGCATTAAAAAATCTTTTTTGAAAACGAATTTGAATATATTTTATTTTGGAAAGTGTTCAATATATATATTGGTTGTCTTCAGTACTAGTCAATTTTTTTTAATACGTACACAAAGATCATGCGCAATTGTGTATTTGTAGCTAGCAACTACCCTAGCTAGAGATAAATCCTTCTAGAGACTCACATGTGGTACATAAAACCTCTTTGTTCTAAGTTGGTCTATCAGATTGTCCAGAGCAATGCTAAAATGGTTCGTTGGCATCGCACCTGGTGGATTATAAAAACGTTCCCATAAACGGCCAACATACATTTCTTTATTTAGTCATTTGAAATTCCTACAGTGTAACTGAACGACCAACTTAGAGTATCAACTGGTTAAAATATTAAAATTGTCAATCAATAAAACATAGACTATATGATACATCAGCAACACAGTCCTCTTAATACACGTTATTCTTATATTGTGTTTTTCTTTTCGGGGGGATGGTGACTAATGAGAACAGATCAGAGCGGTATTTTTGCAATGGTTGCCTTGGATATTACGAATGTCACGACCTGGTCGCAAGATTACTAGAAAATCAATTTTAATATCAAATCGTATGAAAGAGTTGGAACTGAAGGAGCGCTCATCGAAATCACTGCTGGCCAATGTTTTAGATATTGAAGATGATTTTCGACATCAAGGCCTCAATTCTTCACAAACAGCGATTGGTTCAAAGTATGTGTATACAATTGTTTTGTCCTCTAGTTAGCTCGAATGTTTCTTGTATTTTATGGTGTTTTTTTTTTAATTTGTCTCATTCATAGCTTTGGTAGACCAACGACGGTTGAAGAACACCATAGTTCGAATTGTAATCATAGAGACCTACATCTAATATTAAAGGAATTGCAATTTATAACGGGACGAATGCGGCGATCAGACGATGAAGCTGAATTAGTTAGTGACTGGAAATTCGCTGCAATGGTTGTTGACAGGTATGAAAATTATCCACATTGTACAAATATTGTTAACCTAATTATTCAATTTGTTTCAATGCCAAATATATATGTGTGTGTATACAATGTGCTCAGCAGCAATTAAAATATGTTTAAGCTGTCATTTGATACTTTGTCTCACAAAATGAGTCCTTAACAAGCTGTAATGCATTATTAATTTGAAATTCAGAATGTAAGCTCTTTCCATTAATCTCTCTCACACTCGCCCAGCCCCCTCACCCCCCACTTCTCCACTCTTCTCCACTCTTGCAACTCTGAACTTACCAATTCTGATTGAGCAAATGCGAGCAAATGAGTTAAAATGAGAATTATGAAGGCAATGTATAGGATCAATGAAATTTTAATACGACCATTGAAAGCATTGATTAATTTTTTAAGACACTACAAAGTGGTGCTACTTGGATTGTCCACACCCAACAGCAATAGAAACAAATGTTTTATGAAAAGAAACAAATTTATGGAATATGGGCGATATTTGATATTTATTCAACACTTTGATGACCAATATTGTTAATTTCGAAGCATTTCTATCAATTTTTATTGATTTCTATGAATTGTTACGCATTCTCATGGGCTTATTTTTGTCTCTAAAATGGATGAGCCAAGGGATGTAATCAAGACTATATTTCAAACTCAAAATCTATTTATTTCAAACCGAGTTTAATGAGTGACCGAAAATTGCAACCATTTGAAAAAAAAAGTCGTATAATATTATATATTTGCATTGAGGCAGTTGAATTAATCACATTCAAATCTAAATTCATCAAATCTGATGGTGTTCTTTTTTATATGCTTACAATTTTATTACAGATTTTGCTTGATAGTATTTACGCTATTTACGGTGCTGGCGACGTTCGCTGTATTAGCAAGCGCTCCTCATATCATCGTTTCATAATAGCATCAACCAGAAAGCCTATGAACGAAAAGATCCGAAAAACGATACAAAATTCATCAAACGCAAAATGAAAAGTCGCTAAGTAATATAATAATAAATGAATCAAATAACAATAAAATAAAACTCGCTCAAACAAGCTAAATAAAATTACTAATAAATGCGTAGATTTGCAGTAAAATGTGATTAATGGTTATCGAGATATGATATTGAGCAACAACAAAAGAAAAACGAACATAAAGAAAAACCCTGAACACATTCATTATATGAATTGGTGTAAATAGAACATAAAACTCAGAAAACCAGAGAGTGTAAATGCCTGGCAGCAAGTGAAATTATGCGAAAAAAAAATGAAAGAAAGATTTATTCGTTTAATGGTTGAAATGGCTAACCAACGACACAACGGAAACGTATCAAGATCAAAACTAGTTCCATTAAATGGCTATTTAACTGACGAAAGACAAATGGAGCAGCATTTTTGTGTTGTTTTTTTTTTCTTCAATTTGCTGTTGATGGTACATTGCGGTGCGCATCTCCGTGCTGTTGTGTTGTGTCTATAGCAAACCAGGCACATTCGTCAATTGTCCTTACAAAAGTAATGATTTGTATTTTTAGCACAAAAGCAAATCAATTAGTTCCTTATCAAAACAATGTGCGCGGGTATATTATATTTGTTCGTTATGTTATTATTTTTATGCGGAAATGTGCTAGTAATTAAGCCAAACATCTCAGCGACATGAACAATCAGCGAAAAAATGAAACGGAAAGAAGAGAACAAAAAAAAAAAAAGAAACAAAAACACACCGCTGCGGATCGATGAGCGGACTTGTTGCGTTTTTATTTTATTTGTTTAAATTTGAAGCGGCACACGAAAAACTGAATCAACAGATGTGTATTTTTTTTCATATTTGGATGTATCCTGTGTAACAGACGGATTAGTAAGCGGCTGAGTGGTATGACTTTTTCCAATGAAAAAAAAAACACACACACAAACAAAAAATAGCACTATTCACCACAAACTTAAGGGTAAATATAAGCCGAAAGCTTCGAGAATACAAGGATTCAATTTCTATGTGGTTTTTTTTTATTCATTCTATTTTCGTGCTATGTTGAGTGCCACTCAATGTCGGACATTTTTTTTTTAATTTCACCCATTGATTTATTCAGTTAACGAGATTTTATTTACACACAGTCTATTTTACGAAAATAATTCTACAGCAAATATAATGCCTATAAAATGGGAGAAAAGACAACAGACAAAATAATGAGAAAAAATAGCATTAATTGGACAAAATTCCAAAACAATCGAAAAAGATTTGATACCGTTTCTTCTCCCTTCACAGAGATGACATTTTGTTCTTTCAATGAGCCAGCTTTTTCGGACTTTTTGTTGTTGTTCAGAAATAATGGAGAGAACTTAATTGAACGAATGTGATTTAGAACAAAAGTTTCAAATCGAGTTTTTTTTAGATCAACATAAAAAAAGTGCCAATGAAATTGCCAACATATATGAAAACCAATTTTCCGAGAAAATGGTAAAAGAAACGGCTTCGACATGTGCTACAAATTTATAGCCAATGTTACATGCTATAACATTTATTGGTATTATTTTATGTTTTATCGCAAGAAAAACTGCTTTTTAAAGTCACGTTTAAACAAACTGACGTTCAATCATTTATTTTTGAGTTATTTAAAAAAAAAAAAAATACAAAAATTCAAAACACGCCAGTTCCGTGAAAGACCAAACTGTCATATCTGTTCATAAACTGAATACTGAATAATTTACACGATCAACAGACAAAATTGGCATAAGCACAAGTTTACCACCAGGAAAAATGCAATGTGTAATGAATCGTTCTATGATTAAATGATAAATTAATAGTTAATATGTTGTTTTTGTGTAAATTGCATGTGTTCCACGAAGCGATTCGTTATTATGTATTTTAGAAATTGACACATGAGCAAATTTAATTAAAATATCAGAAACAGTAATAAAAAAAAAAGCTGCAAAAAATTATCACAAGTGGTATGCCTGAGAAACAAACTGAACAAAAAACAAAAATCGATAGATGTGAATTTAAATCTGTTAACCATTTGAGATGGAACAGAGCTTAGGCAAAAATAATTGTTTTTAATGAAAATTAAATGAAATGAAACCAAAAAAAAAAAAATTTAATAAATATATAAATATTTATGTTGAACCGAAAGCTGGAAATAATAAATATTATGGGAATACATAAGATGATATTTTTAAAATTTTAGTCAATTAATTAAATTAAAACGAATGAAATGAACCCAATCAAATTACTGAGAACATTGTTTGCTACAATGCGATATTGTTGTGTAAATAGCAAACTTTGGTGACTAATTATGATTTAAATTGTCGATCGTTTTTTACCTAATTTGTAAAATTCTGTGTAATCCAGAATTTGATTGATTTTTTTTTTGCAGGAATAGGAAGAGAGAATTAGTTGAGAGAATTACAAGAACAAGAAGGTACAAAATCAATAACGCAAATCCCAAGTCCATTTATTGACCGAATCAAAATTCGTGCTGAAATACCGGAATTTGGTCGGTTCAATGTTAGCTTTTTTTCTATATTGAAATTATGTGTCACATTTGTATTTGAGCGGAGAATGAGTCACCTCATCACGATGATATTGTTCAAATTACAAATTGTTTCATTGAATTTTTGCTCAAAATGGATTAAACATGAACTTGAACACATCGTTAGGACATTTCCATACAAATATACAGCGATGATAGATAGTCAGTGACAGACAGCGCCACAACTAATGAACTAAATGTTCACTATAGTTTCTTATTGACATTTTTCAATATGGCGCCGGCATTCGGTACAAAATGTATGGAGTAGTTTCGAAAAAGAAGAAGCAGCATGTGGTACACTTGTGTCCTCACGATGCTTGAACATGCATACAATTGGCCATTTAACTTGTAATTATTATAAAATTCGCTACCATATCATTAATAAAATTAATTAAGTATGGAGCATCTTGCTTTAAAATGTATGGATCTATGAATCAACTCAATTCAAAGTGCGTTTAATGATAATTTTATCGAATTGGTTAACCAAAAAAACAAAAATCCTTTTAAGAAACTACCAATAAATTTAATGTTTACACACAAACCAAATAAGATCAACCGAAACTATATTCATATTAAAAAGTTGAATTGCTAATAATAATCACTTGAGTTCAGCAAAAATTTCAAGTTTATCGTAATGAACTTTTTACTTTGATTTCATTTCTTCAATTCTGCACGTTCAGTTCTCTATTGAAATTGGTTTCCGTTAAGTCCATTGAGATAAGAGCAAAAATTCATTAATTTCTTTCAATACTGTTGCTGAAAAAACCACAATTCGTTTCTTTAGTCAATTGAATTTGTCAGCTCAATTTTTAGTTTAAACTTTAAACTTTATTTCGTGGTAAACAATTTTTCGTTCAATAGCTGTGGAATGTTCGCAATTTACTTAGAATTGTTCTGTAAAAATCACAGAACTGATTCTTCAAAAGAACGAGTTTGATATTAATTGTTCCGATGCTTGAAGTAAGGTCGTTAAAATGAAATTCAATAACGATAAAAGAAAGTTAAATACAATAGAAAAAAATGTCACATCATTGATGGCCACCGTATGTGCCTAATCAAAAACAAAATAAAACCGGATTAATGAAAATTCGAATTTATGAAATTAAAAAAAAAATGACTGAGCTCTATCGACTACTTCAATGTTTTCATAAACCAGGATTCATTTTTTCTTGATTGAGCATTTACCGTGGCCGCAAATCAGGACAATTCTCACTTCGGAATCTAAGATCAGAGCGATTCATTATGATTGATATGGAACTAATCGCCATTATGCGATGCTTCTATTTTATGTAGAATGAGTATCGCCAGATTTTTTTTTGTCATAACCATTTGTTACGATAATTATATGGAATGAATTCCTTAGAAGCTATGAAACGTATTTCGCACTGTCACTGTTATTTGTAGAATTCGTTAACAACAACAACAATTGAAATTGCTAACCGAATTCTTTAGTATTGAGTTGATTTGCAGGCGTTTCGTAGCCAACAAACATTGCCAAAACGATGGATCCGCAGCAAATGCTGTATTATCTATCCGATGAGTGTGCGTCACGCAGTTCAAACGAAGTGTATGGAGAGCGGTGTAAACGCAGATGCGGCATGCTCGCACATGCTTCCCGTCCATACACTTCATATGGACGTGTGCATCGCACCCATAGACTTCGTTTAAACGCTAACGCACACTCATCGGATAGATAATCCAGCATTTGCTGCTCATCCATTGTTTTGGCAATGTGTGGTAGCCATGGTTACGGCGGATTCCGAAGTGTGGAGTAATGGGATTTAAGCAAAGAAAAAAGCGTTGAAAAAGCTACAGCTGCTTTGGTTTTCGCTAACGATTAAAACGCAAATACGCGCAAAAACGCAATATCAGTTGATAGTCATACTGAACCATTACTGTAAATAAAATATTCGAATAAGACAAGCGAATGGGACAGACAAAGGTCACATAAACACACACACACACTCAAACACACCACACACACACTAGAACTATTGAAAACAAAATATACATTATGGCATGATATAAATATATTTTTTCAACCAAATAAACGATGGAGTAAATTTAGGAAAATATATCCCAAAATACTTAAGCAATTGATTAGACATGCAATTCATACAGATATGAATTGAGAATTTTTACGCGAATTTTATTCAAGTGAGTTAAGAAAGGCTTGTATTTTATTGTTACGGCGTTCAAAACACGAAAATGAATATAATGCGATTTGCTCAAAATGTGCAAAAATCAATTCAATAAAAACAAAAACGATGCATACAAACACAAACACACACAAAAACATTTTCAGCCCAGTCATACCTGTTTTGCAATCTTATTGATCTGACAAGATTAGCCGATTGCAATGCAATTCAATTGAAAATGAAAAATTAAAAAAAAATTAAAATTAAAAATTAAAAAACGAAGGATTTAGCACCTGAATCAGAGTGAGTCCGACGGAGAGTCCGAATTTTATTCTCTTCTTGAATAATGTTGAACTTTTGTAAAAAAAAGAGTGTTTTAAAATAAAAAAAAAAAATAAAAACATTTAGCTAAAATGCTAAACAAGCAACTGAAAAATATCTTTGATGTCAAAGAAAATCACACACGTTTCATAATGAAGTATTCATTGCTCAATGTTTATGAGTCTTCTGTCCAGAATGCCAACTATCGGCACAAATTTCCACTGTTTTTTTCAACTTGTTTCTACAAGTTTATATTATACAAATATTTAAAATATGATAAAATGTAAAATGCACTTTCCGAATCGAAACGAAACATACAAATTTGTAGACACTTCCCGACATTATTAAAATTGATATGCAGATAAGACACAGTTATCAAAATTACAAAACAAAACCAAAAAAATTACCAAAAAATTAAAAAAAAACCAAAATATATTCTTTAGTAAACTTTTCCGCAGAGTAAAATTTTCACACAAAAACACAAACACATTTCAATATTCTCCAGAGGAACACCGTAAACAAAAAACTTTTAACACGCGCACAAATTCAATAAATGTGAAGCAATTCAATCAAATGGTTTTAAAATGGCATTGTCCATCACATAGAAGATGATCTTTAAAAAGCAAAATAAAGAATGCAAATAGTTTTTGATTGTTTAAAATTGAAACTCTACACACACACTGTTCACATCCAATAAAAATCAAATGAAAAAAAAACATGATTTTTCTAATCGATTAGATCAACAGAACTTTTAGCATGTAAAAGGACTGAGTATGTTACCAATGAAAATACAATAATGTGAATAAAACAAAAAGCAACAAGCAGCAACAGTTTGTACTATGTTGCTTATCGCAGAGCCCACTCAAGTCGGCTCATTCAAAACAATAATTATGCGATTCTCGAATTTATTGTATCTTTTATTTCAATGACAAAGTAATTTATATAGAAAGAAATAATAGAGTCACACAGATTTCACCGCCGTATCCGAGCATCATTTATTATAATGAGCACAAAAAAAGTGACAAAAATCACCCACAGCCACCATGTACAAGCAACGCATACATACAATGCAACAAATGAACACAGAGTTAAATAAAAGCGAAATTCTTGAAAGCTTTAACACTTTTTGAAAGATTAATACATTTCAAATAGACGTTTTTGGCACAGAATTCAGTCAAAGATAATTTTTGTTATTTTTTTTTTTCCCCAATTAACTCTCATGCGAACGGTCGTTTTATCAACGTTAAATATTTCATTATGCATCAATTTAAGTAGTTCATGTTGAACTCTAAATCCAGTTTTTACATAACAATTTAAAAGCACGTTGTGAAATTTATGAAATAACTGTGAAGAACAGCTCAAAAGTAATTTACATCAATTTTGAGAGAAATACTTTTTCGCATCGAATAATTTCCTCAAAAGAACGCAAACGAAAAAAAAACACAAGAAGTTGTAGGAATTCTCTGAAATTCTGTAGAAAACAAAAAAACAATCTCTCAATAATATATTGATCATGACTATTTGAACGGCAATGAAAATTACAGTGATGAAAATGAACCTTCACTATATTTTTTCAATTCTTCATGAAATTAAATGTTTCAGTGAATTTTGAGCAAAATCGATACCTGACAGCATGCTTTGCCAGTGCAAATCCCCATAGTGGGGGAGTTTTAATTTTGTAAATTGGACTTGCTGTCAGTCTGTGAGCGAATGTTTTCGCTGAAAACTTTGTTCATTACATTAGTTTGATTTTTTTTGTTCAATTCTAATGAATCCTAAACAAAGTTTTATTTTTTTTTCGAATGGAAAAAAAGAGTGAAAAAGGAAGAAAATAAAAGAACTTTTGAAATAATCAAAAACCGGTTTCGATAAAACATGAGCTACCATAGACATACATACACACAAATATACACACACACACTCACACAAATAACTGTTTTTCTCTGAAAAAAAAAAACAGTAAAAAGTGATTTGAAATTTGAACACCGTTGGACCACCTCACAATAATAAAGAAGTATTCAGACTTCGAAATATTTACTCATATTAATCACAGTATCGAGCTATTTAAATCAGTATCTTATTGAAATCACAATCACAAATCTATAGAAAACTCTTGTCAATCAACTGTCCCTCACAATGAATTTCCACTCAAATCGCAACTAATCCAAAGAAGAATCGTATAATGAAGTATTGTGTTCAACAAAATTGGGAAAGAATCAGCAACTAAAAGGAACATGTATTTTAAAAAGTAAAAAACAAAACAAAAATGATGTACCGCTTTATAATTTATGTCAAGAATTCAGATCAGAAACTCTTTGCAACAGACTTACGAGATCTAGTGTTCATTTGTGAAGAAAACCAAAAAAAAAAAATCAGTAGAATCAAATATAAATTGGATTCGAAACGAGTGAATCGTAAGAAAGCAAAAACATCTTGAAAATGTGAATGCACCAAAACAATTAGTTGTGATCCAAATGGTTGGTCTTATGATTTTGTTAGTTTTCAGTGTTTCAAATTGATTCCAACCATAAAGTTTATAAACCCCAAAAGTATTGAACAGATGAACAATCCCCTATACACACACACACAAAAGAAAAAATAGAAATAAGATCTAAACTATTCCCCACAAAATAAAATTTATTGAAACTTAGTTAAATTCATGTTTCTAGTCGTAGTTGCTGTTGTTGGTGTTGACGAATTTTACATCTATACACATACTAATGTTGTCTTTGTATATTGCCGCCAGGCAAAGCAAAATAAAACCCAAAAAAATAGATAAATTATAACGAAATCAAAGGAAAAGAAAAAATAAAACACACTGAATCTGTACTAATCTATAGCTATCAACTAATATTGTACACTTCAAAGCCATTTTCTCTCTCTAACTTTAAATGTAACTTACAGTCAAACAAAAAAAAGGTTCGGGTATAAATATTAACATTTTGAGTTTTGATTTTTCGTTTGAATTCTCTGTATTTTATTAGCCGTGAGAAAATGTGAAAAAAAAAATTAAAAAAATAAAAATATACAAAGAATGCTTAAAATGCATTTCCAATGCACAATGATACATTTTAAGGAGAAAACAAAAAAAAAATGTTAAAGAGTTGAAGTACCTCAAGAAATACTAATGTTAGTTCAAATCTCAAAACTCAATCAAGACGCGATTCTTCAAACTTCTACAAAAAGAAAAGAGGAATTGATTCTATCTGCACAACATTACCGCCATTTTTATGCACCTTTAAAAGAAGCGCTACGCTTCTCTAAATAAATTTCCAGACAATTGATATTATTCCATATTTCTTTATGGACATTTTATACTCAATGTTCTCTATATACATATTGAAATGTTGACACAAAATACCGTATCCATGTTGGATTACAATGGAACGTTTAAATCTTGACATTTGAATGCAACATAAGGTAATTCCAAACGTTTATACGATATACTGTATCACATTTTACGTTATTTTTCTTGTGTGTTTACACATACAAATTACCATTACATTCATCCCATCCACCCAATCAGTATTACTTTCAAGTATGCTGCTAAATATACACATGCTACAAAATAAAACAGAGTTTTAAACAATAACAACAACAACCAAACAAATAAAAAACAAAGTCATGGACGATCGATAAATGTCGATTTCGACTGCCAATGACCAAATAGCGAATAACAATTAAATTGTATCGCATTCATCGCACATCGCTCAAAAGAGGTTACTATGGAATATATTTATTAAATGATACAGTTATAATAAAATAAATACTAATAATAAACAAAACCAAAAACAAAACGAATCAACTAATGGGCAGCAGTAGCTAAAAGCAAAGCAGTACATATTTAAAAATTTATTATGATGATGTACAATATATATTTGTTACGTTATAGATAAATGAACACAAAACCAAATAAAAAAAAAGAAGAATGAAAAATACAAATCCAAGAATACGATGAATATATTTAAAAAAATAAAATAAAATAAAAATTGAATACTTATTTAGGGTTACTATTGCAACAATAGAAAGATCATGTTTAGAACGAGACAGGGGATGAAAGAAAATTAAAAGCGATAGAAAGAGTATGCATGGTTAACCAGTATAGAATGAACGAGTGCGCGCAAATGAATATGTTAAAATTATTTAGTGAAAAACAAAACAACAAATATAAAAATATTTAGGAAAATAAGAAGTGGAAGGAATGAAAAATACAGACGGTTGTGTGAACACAGACGGAGTCGTTCGGATGAAAAGATGATTTTTCATTGTAGATTAATGCATATAATATTCAAACCACAATTACTGACGACATGTGGCCCAACATCAACGTATTGTTTTCGCAATATGAATGCAACGATGCTCAATTCATGCTGTGAATGACATGTTGTCTGAGTGGCTTCGACTTTGTTCACATACACAATATGGAAAGAAACACACAAAAGCCCCAATAAAAGTGAATGAATCAGCATTATATTATTTATATGTAAAACTGTAATCGAAACTGGCGCAATGATAACAGATTTAATCGTTTCGTCATATTGACGAGAATAGTTTTATATTTGATCATTAAAAAATAAAATAAAAAACACGATATAAATGGAAGCTATTATGGAAAATCACATTCTTTTGATCTTGAGTATCGAACGAAGGATCGAGAATTAGTGTTTTGACACATCTACACACAAAAATGACGACACGTACACATACAAAATAATATTTTGAAAATGCAAAACCAAATTCAATTTATATGATATTGCACACAATTCAGCAGATTTCAAACGAAACATTTTTAGCAAACATACACAACAAATAAACACATTTAGGCAATACCAAATTGAATGGAATCAAATCGAACAATTTGCACTACAGTTTAAGTTCCCCCACCTCAAATTATTATTATCTGTTATAACTATTTACACGTTGCAGTAAATATTCTTCATTACTTGTGGAACTTGTTGCTCAAAACGTTCATGTTCTCAACGTTGAACATTTCATTTTCAGCAGAATCAATGTGAAATCTTATGAAAATATGTTCAAAATCGTTGAATATTATTTTGAACATATTTTCATGTTAAAAAAAAATGGCAACAAATCCCTATAGATTTCGTTTAGATGATACTAAAATTTAAAACAAAAAGGTTCAATGTTGAGTACATTTTCGATTTGAACAGCGAGCTCCTGTATTACATCCGCTTGGCCAAATAAAATCATATGCCACAGCACAGAACAAAAAGATAAATTGTAATATTGCGGTCTGGCACAATATCTGGCACAACGAACTGTGTGTTCAAAGAACGAAAACATTCCACACACTTTTTTATAAGACTAAACAAATTAATCATTCCTATTGGAATCGAAATTCATTTCAAAAGCATTTTGGTCACCGTTTTGAAGTTCTTCTCACCTTTCCTCCAAAATGGAATGAATAAGCATAAGCTACAATTTATGACAAAAAAAAAGATAAATGTTCAAGCGCACGAATATTATAGTAAAACATTAGAGAACCAAGAATATGACAAATAAAGAACAAAAAAAAAAAATTTAAGAGCAAATAAAATATTTTATGTATCCGTTGAAAATGAAGCAAAAAATAAATATGTGAAACTAAACATTGACACACACAAAAAAAGAGAGAAAATGTACTATTAATAATAGTGTGAGGAGAGCCATGGAACGACGATTGGCAACATGAAATGAACGACAAAAAAAAAAGATCTTATTAATTCTCAAACAGTTATGTTTCATTGAATTTACACCGACAATTTAGAATAAAATACAAAACAGAACAAAAAATGCATATAGAGAATTGTGAAAATGAAAATGAGATATTTTATTTTAATTTTATCACAAAACAATATGAACAAAATTCAGTGAATATTACCCACATAACATGCAATTACGTGCAATGAAAAGCACATGCCAAGTATTTATGATTAAAACAAAAACAAACAAACAAAACATACGAAACGATAATTTCTCATTGAACTGAATCAATCGGAGAATTTAAATTATATTTTCTTCTAGTGTTAAATCAAAAAAAAAAAAATGATGGAGAAAGCAAATACTCAAAAATATATGAAAAACACACTCACACACAAACACAAAAAATATTATTATTACTGAATTATTACTATTACAATGATAAAACAAAAATGCCTGTTCTAGGGTTTTTAAGATGAATGAAAAGAAAATAAAGAAAACAAAAAAAAAAACAACAAATTACAATGAATAAAAAAACGTGTTTACTTGTTTTCAATGATTATTTTTTCAGTGATATTCTGCTCATACACAAAAAAAAAGCTGATGCACATACACGTTCCCAAGTTGTGCAATGAAACGATGATTTAGCGTTTTTATCAGTTGTGTATATACATTCGTAAGCTCCGCTTAAACACGATTTGAGTGGGTATTCTTCCTTAAAATGTAATTTTCAGCATGGATCGGATAGCTCAACTAGTGGATTAAAACCGAATACAAGAGATGTCTGGTGGTGTGAAGTTATAACTTTTGCAAAACGCACGTTGGTATGCCTTTTATTAAAAAAAATGCCTTTCTATCGAGCGGGAAAAAAAGATTTGTAAGCTGAGATTCATCAATGCAGTGTAACATTGGAAAATGTTAAAAGAGAGTTGTCCTTGAATGTTAAGAGTTGGAATAATAATAACGAACGATTTAAAAAAAAATCAAATAAATTTCATTTTACTTATAATTCGGTAATTCAGTATGAATTAAATTTATTGCAGCTTACAATTTATTAGATCAGATTATTTATTTCAGATTCCTTAATCTATAGCGAATTTTCAAAACTGTGTGCTTGAATTGATCTTAACTCTCACAGTCAGTTCAAATTTAATCAATCAGATTTAATCTGGCACTGACACTGCACTCAGCTTTATAATTAATTGCCTGAGACCTTGAACAAGTGTTTCTCATTCTAAATTTATTGGGTCCTTGCTCAAGTTTTTCAAAATGAATTAAACAAATACCTTTTTTTGTACATGTTCCGGGGAATTCTTATTTGATTCGATTTAATGCTAAACTGACCTTTGATCTCATTGATAATAGATGTATATATTTTTGAATGATCGGTAGTCTGGTATTACATACGGTGAACGTTTAGTTGTTTCAATATAAAATGATCCGTATGCTTTTGACGTATTTGGTATGGTGTCACCGCCCATTATCGTGGTGACGTTTTGGAATGTGCACTCATTATCCATAATTTCTTCATATGATTCACATTTGATAGCGGTGAAGTTTATCGTTAGTGTTTTCCAAAACAGCATATGTGCACGATGGTGTGAGCATACATCTGTAACGTCCAATGAAAAAAAAAACGCTTTCAAAACAAGACAACACACCCCATTATTTGTTTGCCTTTTTTTCAAGGGGAAAATGACAACCCTATTGTCATTAGAAACGTCAAAAGTACCTTCAAGTACCTTTCTAATATCGAAACTACCGCCAATGACTCATACTTCTCCAGCACTATGTAAATTCGTGGTATGTTCTCGTTCTTCTTATTTATGCCTGCCTCTTTCGTACATTATCGCTGCTTACCGCTTTCTCTCTCTCTTTCTCTCTCTCTCTCTCTCTCTCTCTCTCTTTCTCTCTCTCTCTCTTCGTTTTCTTCGTCGTGCTGGAGAAATACGAGTCATTGGCGGTAGTTCCGATAATACGAAGGTATTTGCAGGTACTTGAAGGTACTTTTGACGTGTTCTTTGAATTTTGTCCGAAGCAAATGAAACACATTTTGGAGAATGAATTTTCTTCGCTTTGAACACACTGAATTTTGGTCACAAAACCAAATATTTCCCCGAAACAAAATGCAAACTTCAAAACTAACCGAACCACTTGGTCATCATATTTCGCTTTTTGCAACCTGGAAGAATTCAATTAAAGCAGAATTCATTAATTAGCTTAGCGAATATTTATATTACATGTTTTTTTTTTACATGCTTTTTTATGTTTTTAGATAATACCTGGTTGCTCAATTCCTCCATTTATATAAAAGTCAGCTGAAAAATAACACATAAAATTCAGGACAAACATGAATAAACGATGATTCCATCTTCACTATTATGAATTCAATTAGACATTACTGTAAATGGCTTACCATGGCCAATGGGTTCGGCCATCCCGAATTTCGAAATGTCTGTATGAATAACTTGAACGTATTCAGCGTCTTCTTCAGTTAAACGGTTATATGTTTCAGTAAGATCATACCCAATTCCAGCTGGATCTAATAAGTCAACAATGCATTATTATAACGCAATAATAATATTATTTTCAAGCCTCTATCTATACCTAAGCCAATTATTGAGCCAATCTTCTGATCAGACCTCAGATTCTTTGCCGCACAGCCAGCAACATGGGCTCCCAGACTATGTCCCACCATAATTAAGTTCTTCATGTTCATTCCATTTGCTACAAGTGCATCAATTAAATCCGCTACTCTTTCCCCCACCTTCGATATAATCAAATTTTTTTTTCAAACAATTGTCTCGAAATATTAAAGTGTGAATAGAATGAAATACTTAAACTAATAGACACAAATTACCAAATTCAACTCACTTCTTCAACGCGGTCTTTCGCCCAGTAGTACACTATATCGTCCGCACCTTCAGTCCAATCCACCATAATGAAATTGTAATCACCAAGATTTGAATACACTTTAGGATAGCGGTCGAGTGTTGCTCGATTTGGATAAAACCCGTGAATATAGATCCGAGTTGGAAGTCGTGGGTCGAACTGATCAGTGAAAATGTAACGCGCATCAAATATGTCTATGATGCTGAAGTCTGTTGGGTTTTCGCGTCTATACAATCTAAATTCTACATCTACAGAGGCATCAAATGCTGCGCGAGCACATTCAATAAATAGAACAATATATACAACTAATGATGAATGCATTGTGAATGCCTGTTATCTCTCATCAAGCCACTTTTATACTAATTTCAATTCGTAAGTGAGACTTACAACTCGTAAAAATGATTTTTATTGAATGTATCCAGTACATTGATTAACTTTTGGCACCACTTTTTCCAGGGTCGGATCTGTACGTTATTGAAAGTGTGTTTCATGGCATAAATTGCGCCTTTTTTTATTTAGCTAAATGTGAACTATGTGATAATGATTTAATTAATTTAATAACCCTTTTTTAATGAAAAACAGAAAAAAAAAATAATGTTGATAATTTTCAACAAGTCACACACTGTTCATATGCAGTTAAATAGAAAGCCATAGAAATTGATGTGCACCATTTCACTTGCGCAATTATCTACCCCGGCCTCTTTATTTGGTATTAAACTGCTCACGAATATTTTTTACGAATGTATACATTCAATGAACTCACAATTTGCGTTTTTTTCTGAGTCCAAAGTTTTCTGTACTTTCGTTTTTTTCTCATCCAAATTTATTGCAAGATAATCTTTATTTCAGACAAAAAAAAACGATTTGTTTTTTTTCTCGAACAGTTACATATTTGACAGCTGTTTGTACATTGTTTTCGAGTCTAGTTTGCATAGATCTGCAATATTTTTCAATTCCCAGTAAACAAAAAAAAAAATGCCAGAACAAAAATGTAAACAAAAGTCCCTTTTTTTAATCTAATCACGTTATTTTCCCGCTAGTATTTACATGTCTAATTTCCAAGCGGACAATATACATGAATGGAGATTTATTGAAAACAACTTGCTATTGTGAACGCATACAATCAAAATCATCTTGTCTAACATTATCGTTCAGAAGCATCCAGAGCATTTTATAGTGTATTGAGTCTTGTCAACAGCAGGTTGTTTTCATTGAAACCCGTTTTTATTCACGACAAAGTTGAATGTTTTTGTGAATGCATACAACAAAATTCCCCCGATTTGGCATGTTTTTTTCTTGTTTATTTTGCTGCGCAATTTGTTCCTGGACAATGTTATTGTTGTCAGTAGGCAAACGCATTCAAATTGAGTCTTGAAATTCCATTTCATTCTTTTCGAATAGGTCAAAATAAAATTATTCAAATCTCAACATGTCAATATAAAAATTGTATGCAACTTTAACTCAATTCGCACTGTCAGCAAATTGGCGAATAACTAATTGAAATGATATCATGTTAAATAATTATTCAAGTGTTTTAAAATCCCCTACTCAATTTCTCAATGAAATATATTGAATGAAAACATAGACTTTGGATTGATAGTGCGAAGTTATAAGATCATAAGGTATTTTCCGTTATTTTGATACAGATTTAAACTCAAGTGCAAGTAATGACCCGAACTATCATATTCTCATTTAAATTTAATTTTACTTGGTAAAAAACATCGAAAATCAATCAAATCAATAAAAATCTAAAAACGAACATGCAGTGCCTTCACTTCTTTGATAAAACACCGATGAATATGACGAGCCTATGACTGTTGCATAGTAAACAATTCCAAATGCCAATCGGCACATAGCAAAATTGAAATAACATCTGGACATATTGAAAGCAATCGTTTTGATAACGTAATACTGTATTTATGAAGGCAATTTGTTTCTTGACAAATCGGAAACAATATGTGAAATGTGATAACATTCAAACACGCTGTTTTGATGCTTCATCAGGTGTTTTTCAATGCAGTCATTGCATGTATATTACCTAAACAGTTTCATCAAATATATTATTGTCATATTATTTCATTTTAGTTGAAAGTGAGGAACACGTACAAAAGACCCAAAATGACATAGATCTATTTGGAAATATTCCAAAGTAAACGATCCCATAGCATTTATATTAAAAAAAAAAACAAATGTTAACATATTTGACGGTCCATAGATATGAAAAGATTCCCGATCCTTGTACAATACAATATGCAATCAAAAATCATGAACGTATGAAGAGTGCATACACAAAAACACTTTGGAATACCATTCGATGATAAGCTCAGCTTCAATAGCTTGATATTGATGAGATGCGCTTTGAAATAATCAGACTCAAAATGATTAACACATGAAACCAGAAATAATCACACTTCCATAGTATAATGCACTGGTAAAATCGGTAATCGAGTACAAATGCGTATGGTCTTGGGCAAACACAAACTATATAGAATCGAAAGCCATAATTTGCTAAGCAAAAACCAACATTGATTTTAGTGTTTACATTCTATGAAATCAGTTTTCATAATATTTTGTTCATCTTTCAAATTGGACTTTACTTATTTTCGTTCACCTAGTTTGAACGTTAAAGACGAGGTAATAAAGAAAATGCAATATGTTCATGATTGAAATCATTTGAATCGCCGGAGGTAAAAATCGATTTGATCGACAAATTAAGATTTATTAATCTATAAAAACTGATAAAAATACGAAACAGCACTATAACATCAAAGACATTTATGAAGTATGTTACACTGTATTTTGTAGAATTGAATTTTTTCCACTTGAGTATAAAAATACTGGAGTAATTTTTGTTACATTGAAAAAACGGCTGCATAGTTTCAGGCTTTCAAGAAGTCAAGTTTTAACAAGTTTCTATTTTGAATGATTGATCTCTAACATAAATAATTTGAAGTGAAACACCTTTTTTTTTGTATACATTCTGGAGAATTATCACTTGATTTGATTTTTAGCTGAATCTTTTTTTCTGTTGACTTTTGAACTCATTGATAAATTATGTTTATATTTGTGAATGATCGGTAGTCTGGTATTACAAACGGTGAACTGTCGCCAGTTTCAATATAAAATGATCCATATGGTTTTGTCGTATTTGATATGATGTCGCCACCCATTATCGTGGTGACGTTTTGGAACGTGCACTGATTCTCCATAATTTCTTGATATGAATCACATTTGATAGCCGTAAAGTTCGTTGATAATGTCTCCCAAAACAGCAAATGCGAACGATGATGTGAGCATTTATCTGTAACGTTCACCGAATGAAAAGATTAACCTTAAAACTACATAAAACATAATCACATTTCTATTATAAAACTTCTAAACTAACCGAACCACTTGGTCATCATATTTCGCTTTTTGCAGCCTGGAATTAAAACCGATTGAATTAATTAGCTTGTGGTGAGCGCATAGTTTCTAATGAATGACTGATTAGCGTTACCTGGTTGCAGTTTTCCTCCATTAGGATAAATATCAGCTGTGAAAAAAATGATGTGAATTGAATCTCATTTCAAGAGCTCACATTTGTAAAATAAGAAAAGGAAGAAGAATACGTTGCTGTTAACTTACCATGACCCATCGGCTCGGCCATTCCGAATTTTGTAATGTCAGTATGTATAACTTGAACATAATCAGCGTCTGTTTCGGTTAATCGGTTGTCTGTCTCAGCAAAATCAAATCCGATTGCAGCTGGATCTGAATTTTATAAAGAATAGATATTTGGTCCTTTAATTAAGATTTATTAACTAATATCTTTTTGAAAAAACCTAAGCCAATGATTGAGCCAATCTTCTGATCAGACTTCAGCCTCTTTGCCGCACAGCCAGCAACATGAGCTCCCAGACTATGTCCCACCATAATTAAGTTCTTCAAGTTCATTCCATTTTCCACAAGTGCTTCAATTAAATCCGCTACTCTTTCCGCCACCTTCGATACGATTGAATTATTTTTTCAAACATTTTTTTTGTATTGAAATTCTAACGCTTGAACAAAAAAAAAAGTTTCAACTCACTGCTTTAACACGACGTTTTGCCGAATAATAATTTAGGGTGTATGCACCTTCAGTCCAATCAACCACAATAAAATTATAATCACCAATATCTAGATACACTTCACGGTAACGATCGATGATTTCTTCTTTTGGTAGAAAACCGTGAATATGGATTCGAGTTGGAAGTTGTGGGTCAAATGAATCATTAGAAATTAAACGTGACTCAATTACGCTTAAGATGCTAAACTGTGGTGAGCTTTCACGTCTGTACAATTTAAATATCACATCTTCGTCGGCATCAAATGCAGCACAAGCGCACACTAGAAACAGGACAATATTTGTTACTACTAATGCTGAATACATTGCGTATGCTTGCTGTCTCTTATCAAGCCACTTTTACACTAATTTCAGTTCACTTTCTAATTTTTCAAATATATATATGTTATATCGATTGACTTCTAGCATCACTTCTTCATAATGACAAGTTTCACTATTTTAATCTAATCGCGTGAGCTTCTCACCAAAGTCTATCTTCAACATAACGATCAACCACAACAGACGCTATGTTTATGATTTAATATGTGCACTACATCTCTTACTTGCGCCATGCTGCATAATTACATTAACACAACAAACACTTAATTTTTAAACATTAATACTGGAATAGATTGGAATGATTTCAATTGTATGTGATGTGTACAAATTAAATAGAGATAATTTACTTGGAATTTTGTTGCACTGAGGTTTGACCTCATTAAACATAAATGAAATTGGAATGCAAACGCGTATGGTGTTTAAACATGAATCAAAACTATTCTCTCGTGCAGTATCTGTTGATAAATGTAATTATAGTAATTATAGTATGAATGCCCAATTATCAACACTTCATAATGGACTATGACGAGAGAATAACTTTGAGCAATGTAAATGTAATGAGGAACAATATCTCTATGTGAACATTTGTTTTTTATTTTAAAATAATAATCAAAATAACTCATTTTTTTTAAATTAACAAAACGACATTTACAGAAAAATTAGCCAAATTGAAAGTTGCAAGCTAATAGAAACGAACAAACAGCAAAAACTGCAGTTCCACTGCTTAGGTAACCAAATAAGTTTTATTATAAAACTTGGTTGCAACACATTTCCTCATTCCATTAAATTCAGTTAGTTAGTTTAAACCGAGACCTAGTTGATCACTTTTTTTGACAAACAAAAGTTGACTTTAATTAAAACTTTACAATGCGACCGCAGAAAATAATGCTGTTTGTCTCTGTCTCACGAATTAAGTATATAAATGGTCATTATGATGCTATGGCTTTTTAACAAAAAAGGAAAAGAGCCCGTACCGTGGTATGGTCGTTAAGATATTAAATACCTGTGCCATCTGCAGCCTCAGATCCTCCTTTCGTCGATTTTCATAACCACATTGTGAACTATGTTAAACACCTTCAGTTCGCCAGACTGCAAAATTTCTGTTAAGAAATCATTTTTCGCATATTTCCGTTACGACCAACTAGATATATTTATAGTTTTGAACGAGCCGTTTCCAACTAGGCAATTCACTGACATTCTTCAAAATATCATTTAGATTTGTCTCATAATTCAGTGTTAAATTTGGGAATATGAACATGAAATCTGCCTGATTACATTTTTTGGTGATGAACGACAGGTTCGATTTATCATTCCAATTGCTGATGCATCCACATCTTCGAGGCATGCATAGTTGAATTCATCATTCACATTCATGAAACCCATGGGGTTATTCACGGAAGCTCGTTTTTTTTAAATTTTGATCAAATCAAAAGTGGTCAAAAACACAATTTTATTTGGCCGTTCTCCCTGATGATATTTTTTGCGCAAAACTACATTTCTGTTTATATTCTCAGTTCAATACATTGATAAAAATGGTGAAATAACTATAATGTATTAAATCGATGGTTTGCAATTTTGTGCTACTTTTTACAAGTGTGAATAATCCCAGGATAAAATCAGTAGATACTTTTCCATTTGACTGTTATAAAAGTCTCCAAAACCGAACGTGTGTCAGAATCGACCCTGTTTGAGCTGATTAATTCCTCGTCGCACTTCGTCGATTGATGGCCTGTGCACTCTTTTTTGGTTCGGCAAAATTCAGTGACTCGATATTTGATTTGAACTTTGAAGTAAATACTTCTTGGAAATTCTTGTTTGCTGATATTGTGCAACAACTTTTTCAGTGGCGAGATGCAGTTCTTTTTTCCATTTTTTGACATTTCAAGTGTTTCTGCCGGTTCCTCACGACGAAAGAGAAACTATGTCATTTCTGAGCTTGGGTAGAACGCATTCCCCGATTCAAGTTTTAACACCAAAAATGTCTGTGAAAACACTGATGAGCTCTTCAAACCATTCTACGTTTATTTCGAACTAAGTTTGCATTACAGTTTGTCAGCATGGGCGTAGCCAGGGGGGCAGGTAGCGGCGAATGACGCTACCTAAATACATTGTCCTCGATTTTTGCCAATTGTTCTCGATATATTCAATCGGTCGGCAACACATAATCCGAAAATTCACATATTCATAGTGTTGCGATCAAAAAGTGTATTAAAATTCATGCAAAAATCGAGGACAATAAGAAATGAGAAGTTTCTAAAATCGAATATAATTTTACATTACTCATTGTCCTCGATTTTGAATTAGAGATTTTTGAAAATCTATCGATGACGGATCACAAATCCAATAAAAATCGAGGACAACCAAGGATTACTATGGGCTCGGTTTTTGTGTAAAATGTACTGAAGACCCAACTCATGTGCACTTGAATGCACACCGTTCTGGAACGGCCATACCAATATGGCTCAAATAAAATAGGGAAAATTCGGTAATAATACTGCGCAAATTTGCTTTTGTCACTTTGGGATTTGAGGCTCCGTTCGAGAGTTATAATGCTGACATACAGACTACGAAGACGATGACGACGACGCCATTTTGCACCGGCGGTACAAAAACCGAGTATCCAAATCAAAAAAGTGCTAAGAAAGATTTGTTCTCATGGTGAACAGAGACTCTGGTCAAAATTTGAGCCTGATCGGAGGTCATTTACTCAAGCGCGGTCGAGTTGAGTTTTCAAGGCAAAACCAATACTTTTCCTGAGCACGTTCCAAGTGCGGAAAAGTAATATAAAAAGTATGTCCTCGATTCATAACAGGAATGTCCTCGATTTTTAGCAGAAATGTCCTCGATTTTGAACAGAAATTTGGTTTTGCCGCTACCTAAAAAAAAGCTGGCTACGCCCATGTTTGTCAGTATATATAATTATTATGTATATAAGCTAACTGTACGTGTTCAATAAAACATGGGGAAAATTTTGTTTTGAGTCTAGTGTTGCCGTTGTCGAGATTTTTTGAGTGAAATGGTTTGCTTCCTGGAACCGATTCGCCCCGGATACCCCTTATTGAATCTTATTTCTTAATTATAATCAAAAGCTAAAATGACCTCGCAAAGATAGAGATAAACAATCAATATCATCGAAAATTTTGCACCGCCAGCTGTCAACACTTTTTTCCAGTAAAAAATAGTCAAAACATTTCAGATTTCTTCGTATCATCTCTTTATTTGTTTGGAAGTTTCAGCATAGCGATAAGAGCAAAATATATGTTTTCATCTGTTCTCAGAAACAACTGGACTCTTATTTGGCATTTGTATACGATTATGTTATTTTGAACATGCTCGGATTATGGAAAACCGAATTTTTTCTGTTATTTGTGCTATATTTTGTTAATTGAGCTATTTATTATATGTATTTCATTACATTTGAATTATTGAAAATAAATGTAGTATTTTTCAATTGAAATTTACGATGCGACCGCTGAAAATCACAGTATTTGTCACAGTGTCACGAATAAAGTACATAAATGGATGATCGGCAAGGAATTGTCGTGGTGCTGATGTGGTCATAAGCATCATTCCTTTAAAACAAAGGTTAATATTTACGTTTTAGATGAAAAACAAAAAAAAACAACTCAACAACAAACAAATTCTTACCGGTGGCAGCAGCGGCTTCGGCTCCCTTTTCATCGATTTCAATAACTGCCTTGTGAACGACATCGGACACTTTCAAAGGTTCACCGGATTCCAGAAATCCGTTCAAATCATCACTTTCTGAGAACATCTCTGTCATGCCCATCTAAATGAAAACAAACACATAATAAATTTATATACGAAATAATATAAATGTTATGCCTTCAATGATTTTATGACTGTGTTCTTACGTTCTTCAAAACTTCGTTTAATTTGATTTCGTATTCAACTTTGAATTTTGGGAGATTTACATCAAAAGTTCTTAAATTCATCTTCTCTGGAATCTTCTTCAAATCGTAGTTTTTCAATTTTGTTTCAAGGGCAGACAAACCCATGCGGTTATTTGGCAAAACAACTACGAACGAAATGTTCGAGTTCTTGTATTTCATTTCAAGGGCTGATGCTTCCAATTCTTCGAGGTATGCGTAATTGAATGCACCATAGACATACATGAAATCCGTTTTCACTTTATCGGTTTCGCTGACATAAAAATCTTGCTTGGATGTAGAATCTTTAAAGAATGGTTTTGCCCAGTTGCCTTTGAAATAGACCGCATTCACTATAACCGAACGAGTATCGGAACCGAGCATATCTGAGCTGATCAAATCTTTGATTTTTCCACGTGTTTCCTCTTCGACGAAGTGATTGATAGTCTGAGCACTTTTTTCTGATTCGGTAAAGTTAAGCGACTCAACACCCGATTTAAACTTTGAAGCAGATATTTCTTGGAAATGCTTGTTTAGCTGTTGGCCTTTTTGAACATAAATTCGGTTGACAATCGAGAGAGTTGCATCTCCAGCATTCGTTTCTAGTGATTCACGATTCTCGAGGAACTTATCCGCAGCAGCTGCTTTGTCAGAGTTAAGATGCAATGCATTTTTCAATTCTTCAAACGTTTTTCCACTGGTTCCTTGTGCTAGAAGTGCGAGAGCACTTGAAACGGACAACGGTGAAACAATGACATTTCCAGGCTTGGTTTGAGCACATTGCTATAAAAAGAAAGAGAAAAAGGAATGTAAAGAGTTTAGACATATATTTACGTTAAAGGTCTTTCATCCGCATAAATTACCAAATAAAAGTCTGTGGAAAATTCGGTCAATCCCTTGGCTAAGTCGTTCGCTTGGATCGGAGATGCCTGAATTGAATATGTGGCAAAAATGAAAAAGTATGCACAAATGCTGTACTTGAAGAAACCCATGGCTGAAAAAACTGATTCAGCAGCAACAATGTCTTTTTAGTTCTACGTTCAACCGACAAGTTCAAGTTTTGAAGTCAGAACTGAGTTAAATACAATTGGAGGGGCACCTTTTATAGGGCTGTAATGCAATCCCTGTTATCAATAAGGTCTCGATGTCTTCTTTTAATAGTCTTTCTTTTTTATGGTTGTAGAATGTAGATTGATTGTACCATGAATGAAGAATAAAGTAAACAAGGAATTGGGTGAAAATAAAAGAACATCAAAGCACGTGACAAAAATAAGCAATAAACATTGATATTTGATAACATTTTTGATTCTTTTTTGTTATTATCAATGTCCTCAGCAGGTGAAAAGATGACAGTTTAAAGTTTGTTTTGAACGAATTCCTTTAGAAACAAAGTAAACCACAGGTTTTGATTTTAGTATGTGAATGTATAGGTTTAATACTCTTCTAGCAAAAATCACCGAATAAAAATCTATAGAAAATTCAAACAATCCTTTGGTTAGGTCTTTTTTGGGTAAATTACATAAACATAAACATAAAAATGTAGGCCATTGGATTAAGAAATCGAGAGACTTGAAAAGTACACATGACTCAGGGAAACAACTGGTCCTTTATAGGTCTTTATGTCTTTAAGATTATCAAAAACTTTAACAGCGTCCTTATTTGCAATCAGCAAATCCACAAAAATTAGATGTACTGCTTCCATTTTACATAAATGTAGATTTGACTATTGGAAGAGCAGAAAAAGCAAGCAAATAATAACATTGTTTTAATAAAGAGAGATCTTTTTAAATTACTTCAAAGAATTCTTGCGGTCGTTTGATATTTTTTGTTTTTAATTATTTCTAGCCAGAGATTATACTCCGTCTTTGAAGCTTATCTGTTTTCCGTGTAGGTCGTTACGTTTTCAGAAATAAGAAACTCATAATTCAAGTTTATGTTTATCGCCGGCGAGCAAACCAAAACACACACACAAGCCATTCCATGCACAAGTATTGAAGATATTATACCCACTGTGTATAATATACGGTATTAAACCACATTGGTATAAAGATTTATTGGTTTATACCGAATTGGTGCAAATGTCAAACTTTCTTTATGTAGTGTTTTGAACCGCAAAGTTTGACATTTTTTGGCGGTTCAAAACACTACATAAAGTAAGTTTGACATTTACACCAATTTGGTATAAACCAATACATCTTTATACCAATGTGGTTTAAAGCTTGCGGCGCATGCGATTGACGCTACCATAGAGTTCGTTCAGCTTGCGGCGCACGTGATAGACGCATACACACACTTCGATTTGCGTATGCTAAAGCATACGTTCCGCTAGTAGTATCTAGCGGATAATATCCATCCATTTCACATTCCTTGCAATATTCAAAAGAATGAACCAACTAAAAAAAATAGTTAATCTATTCACAGATATATTTACGGTAATCGAATTAACAAAATTTACTCAAAGTGCTATTTATTCGTTAGAGCTGGTAAAAAACTTGCTTTTGATACTCAATTGCAATACTTCGTTGATAATGTCTCCCAAAACAGCAGATGTGAACGGTGATGTGAGCATTTATCTGTAACGTTCACCGAATGAAAAGGTTAACTTTAAAACCACATAACACATAATCACATTTTTATTGTAAAACTTCCAAACTAACCGAACCACTTGGTTATCATATTTCGCTTTTATCACAGGCTGCAGCCTGGAATTAAAACCGATTGAACTAATTAGCTTGTTAAACCGAGAGCCGTGGAACAAGTTACTAATATCTCCGAAAACGGCAGATTTTCATAAAACTTTGATCGTCCCGCATTTATCTACCAGGAATGATTCACCTTTTTAATTGTAATTGGGCGGATTGTTTGATTCGCGGTTTTATTCGCGCGACACGGAAAAGTATCCTTTTTTTTATTATCATGATCTATTTAGTTTAGAAAACATAAAATCTGCCCGAAAGAATGGGCAATTAATTAGAAAAAAGATGTTTTACAATATTTATTTTGCCTAGAAAGAGTATAAAAAAGCCAACGAATATTTCTTGTATATGTGTATATTAGAGTGATTCAAAAAACCAACTTTTTCGAATTTTGACTGTCTCGATGTATTTTCATAGGAGGTTGGATAAAAAAAGGCCTCCCAAAATTTCAGCAATATCCGGTCAACTGTATATGTGTATATGGAGGTTTGTGGGTTTAGGAATCCATTTATGACGTTTATTTTTATATCTGACGGCCATGAGAGGGCGCTTCCCTACAATTTCTGGGTTTTTCGCTATTCGATAGTGCATGATTTTTACCTCGTAATTCCTTTGAAAATTTTCGGACAATATTTGATGATAAAACTGGTGAAATCAGTAGATACTTTTCCATTTGACTGTTATAAAAGTCTACAAAACCGAACGTGTATCAGAATCGACCCTGTTTGAGCTGATTAATTCCTTGATGATTCTTCGTCGCACTTCGTCGATTGATGGTCTGTGCACTCTTTTTTGGTTCGGAAAAATTCAGTGACTCAATATTTGATTTGAACTTTGAAGTAATTTACTAAATGCTTCTTGGAAATTCTTGTTTGCTGATATTGTGGAGCAACTTTGTCAGTGCCGAGATGCAGACTTTTTTTCAATTCTTTAAAATTTCAAGTGTTTCTGCTTAAGGGGTGTTTTGGGTGCTCTTACCAATCAGAAATTACCGCACTTGCCTTTTTCAGAAATCACTTAATCACTTGACTTTATCTAAAAATTCAAATCTCAAAAAACGATGACTTTACTTTATACTAATCGTTGTTTAATTTTTCACTAAAAAAGTAGCTTAATTTCACAAATTCTAACTTAATTAAATGGCCAATTCGTTGCGATCGATTCATATGTGTTATTTCGGTACCTTATTTCGTCGTTGGATTTATCAGCTCACGGCAATTCACTCACTTATTCACGTTGTGTGCCGGCCGCTATCCTGGTATCAATTCTTCGCAAGTTATCGCCAAAAGGATTCTTCAAATGCTATTCCGTACGACAGTCAAATCTCCAAAATTATGCTCCGTGCAATAATTACTTCGTATCAAAATGCTCAAAAATATTCTCCGTCCAAAAAATAAACGTCGTCCAAAAAACCACTAAATCAGAATTATATCCGGAATTACCAAAAATGTACACTTGATACGAATTCATTTTCTCTTACGCTTGTTTGCTGGTAAAATCTCACTAATACGGTATATCACACGCAATGTATTGTCCTTAGACTGCGTCTTTTATTTTATTTCGAAATAAAATATTTGATTAATATATGCTCTTACTTTTGTTTAATCCGTGTGACGGTTCGATATCAAATGAATTCGTTCAACGTGACATTCTATCATTTCTTCCATACATATACATTCTTCTTTTTACGTTGTTATTTCCAATAAGGGTTCTTCGTAAAATACATACTAACACCATCTGTTGGTCAATGGCCGACAACATTATGTTTCAATTTTTCCTTTACGCTTGTCAATAATGATTGTTTGACGTTTCTCCTAGGGGGTAATTGCAACGCCAAATATAATGGAATATTATGGAACAATGAACATCGGGCAACACCATTAATTCATCAATATGCAGTGATGTGCAGTAATATTCCTGATTGAGAATACTCAATATGCACGGCAGTGAATATTGTGAATGGGTGTACATTTCTCTACATAAATTGGAATATCAGGGAATATTGGTGCATGTTTTGGCCTGATAATCTGCAATCAGCCCCTAGCGTTTCTCAATATCATTCAGTATTTTTATTTGTTTCATGTAATCCAGACCATAACAGGGGATTTAACGAAAAAGAATCATCCAAAACCACACTTCATTCACACTATTCATGCATTTTCAAATATATTCATGAATTGACGTTGAAATTCACATTAAAATCTACACAATTTGTTTAACGAATGCGCCGCAAGGTCAATAAACTGAGAGACAGCGTCAAATGCATGCTGAACGAAGTGAGTGGGATCCGGTGCTGACACATGTGAATTTGTCGGATCATTTTCGTTGCGTTCCGCTTGCCGGCGTGATTTTTTCTGTCACTCAGTTCAGAGCTTGCGGCGCTCGTCATATTCATGCATATATACTAAATACTCACATTTATTCACACAAAAAATGAAAAAACTTCCTGGATACCCACCTTGATTCTTATTTCTTAATTATAAAAATCAAAAGCTAAAATTACCTCACAAATATAGAGATAAACAATCAATATCATCGAAAACTTTGTCAACAATTTTTTCAAGTAATATAATAGATTAACATTTCAGATTTCTTCGTATCATCTTTTTATTTGTTTGGAAGTTTCAGCATAGCGATAAGGGCAAAATATATATTTTCATCTGTTCTCAGAAACAACTGGACTCTTATTCAGCATTTGTATACGAATCTGTTATTTTGAACATGCGGTTTGTGGAAAACAAAATTGTTAAAGTTGTTCAGTAATTTTAGAAGTGAAAACATCGTACTCTTGCAAAAAAGCGTTGTAATCTCTGAAGCGTTGTCATTTACTTTACATTTTGTTTCAAGAGCACTACCCCTTTCCAATTTTTGTCAATTTTTCAGTACCTCTTTACAAAATGGAGGACTTTTGGTGCGGGACCAATGCATCCCCCACCTGTGATCAGACTTGGTTTAACATGGTTGGTTAATACATCCAAGATGTTCATACCATCCATTCTTAATAAAAATTGTAACTAGTTCTGTAGACGCGGCCCATTTTTCGATTGTGTTAAGCTAAGGTCAGTGGCGTACGGTGGGGGGTAGTTTTGGGGATCAAATATTTGTATTCATAACTGTTTACGAACGTTCGTTCGTTCGTTCGTAGAAATTTTTCAACAAACAACAACAAAAATTATAATATTTTACGAACGAACGAACGAACGAACGAGCGAACAGTTCAATCCATGTTAATTTAAAAAAAAAATTGTACAGATGGTTTTCGATTTTTGGTTTGAAATGTGTGAAATTTTATGAAAAACGTCGAAAGTTGAAAATCCTTTGTACTGGACGTACCTTTCACAACGTCTAACGGCCATGTTCACTCGAATTATCTTGTAGCTGATTAAAAAAATACACAAACTGCGTGAATTTGATCAAAATTGTAGCGATTGTTTTCGACCTTTGTAATGGGAGTACCTCAATGTCAAATACATTTATTTTCATATTCTCGCTCAAAACAGCTCGAAATATTAAAAAATGCGTAAAATTTGTCTACGAACAGTGAACAAACAATTAAACGAACGAACGAACAAACAAGCGAACTGTTCGCTCGTTCGTTCGTTCGTACGGCATTTTCTACGAACGAACGAACGAACATTCGTATTTTTTCTGTTTGTAAACAGCTATGTTTGTATTATTTCATCCGATTTATAAATTTTTTTGAGTTTATTCTGTTCAACCATGATAGCTTACCACGATGGCTGTGGTATGTTGGCCTTAAACCATCCTTGGCCCAAGGCCTCTGCAACGGTTTATTGGCCAACATCCTCGACCAAGCGGATTGGCCAGGCAATGCCACCTGGCAGGCATAAGACACAAATGAAGACACATACTTTCATTTTTATATATATAAATCTTTATATATAGACGTATTTCATTACATTTGAATTATTGAATAGAGTTGTTGTATTTTTCAATTGAAAATTACGATGCGACCGCTGAAAATCACGGTATTTGTCACAGTGTCACGAATGAAGTACATAAATGGATGATCGGCACGGAATTGTGGTGGTAATGATACGGTCATAATCATCATTCCTTTAAAACAAAGGTTTATATTTACGTTTTAGTTGACAAAAAAAAAATAATTCAACAACAAACAAATTCTTACCGGTGGCAGCAGCGGCTTCGGCTCCTTTTTCATCGATTTCAATAACTGCCTTGTGAACGACATCGGACACTTTCAAAGGTTCGCCGGATTCCAGAAATCCGTTCAAATCACCACTTTCTGAGAACATCTCCGTCATGCCCATCTAAATGAAAACAAACACATAATAAATTTATATACGAAATAATATAAATGTTATGTCTTCAATGATTTTATGACTGTGTTCTTACGTTCTTCAAAACTTCGTTTAATTTGATTTCGTATTCAACTTTGAATTTTGGGAGATTTACATCAAAAGTTCTTAAATGCATCTTCTCTGAAATCTTCTTCAAATCGTAGTTTTTCAATTTTGTTTCAAGGGCAGACAAACCCATGCGGTTATTTGGCAAAACAACTACGAACGAAATGCTCGAGTTCTCGTATTTCATTTCAAGGGCTGATGCTTCCAATTCTTCGAGGTATGCGTAATTGAATGCACCATTGACATACATGAAATCCGTTTTCACTTTATCGGTTTCGCTGACATAAAAATCTTGCTTGGATGTAAAATCTTTAGTGAATGGTTTTGCCCAGTTGCCTTTGAAATAGACCGCATTCACTAAAACCGAACGAGTATCGGAACCGAGCATATCTGAGCTGATCAATTCCTTGATTTTTCCACGTGTTTCCTCTTCGATGAAGTGATTTATTTTTCGGGCACTTTTTTCTGATTCGACGAAGTTAAGCGACTCAACACCCGATTTAAACTTTGAAGCAGATATTTCTTGGAAATGCTTGTTTAGCTGTTGGCCTTTTTGAACATAAATTCGGTTGGCAATCGAGAGAGTTGCATCTCCAGCATTCTTTTCCAGTGTTTCACGATGCTCGAGGAATTTATCCGCAGCAGCTGTTTTGTCAGAGTTAAGATGCAATGCATTTTTCAATTCTTCAAACGTTTTTCCACTGGTTCCTTGTGCTAGAAGTGCGAGAGCACTTGAAACGGACAACGGTGAAACAATGACATTTCCAGGCTTGGTTTGAGCACATTGCTATAAAAAGAAAGAGAAAAAGGAATGTAAAGAGTTTAGACATATATTTACGTTAAAGGTCTTTCATCCGCATAAATTACCAAATAAAAGTCTGTGGAAAATTCGGTCAATCCCTTGGCTAAGTCGTTCGCTTGGATCGGAGATGCCTGAATTGAATATGTGGCAAAAATGAAAAAGTATGCACAAATGCTGTACTTGACGAAACCCATGGCTGAAAAAACTGATTCAGCAGCAACAATGTCTTTTTAGTTCTACGTTCAACCGACAAGTTCAAGTTTTGAAGTCAGAACTGAGTTAAATACAATTGGAGGGGCACCTTTTATAGGGCTGTAATGCAATCCCTGTTATCAATAAGGTCTCGATGTCTTCTTTTAATAGTCTTTCTTTTTTATGGTTGTAGAATGTAGATTGATTGTACCATGAATGAAGAATGAAGTAAACAAGGAATTGGGTGAAAATAAAAGAACATCAAAGCACGTGACAAAAATAAGCAATAAACATTGATATTTGATAACATTTTTGATTCTTTTTTGTTATTATCAATGTCCTAAGCTGGTGAAAAGATGACAGTTTCAAGTTTGTTTTGAACGAATTCGTTTAGCAACTAAGTAAACCACAGGTATTGATTTTAGTATGTGAATGCATAGGTTTAATACTCTTTTAGCAAAAATCATCGAATAAAAATCTATTGAAAATTCAAATAAAAGGTTTTGGTTAAGTCATTCACATGAACTGGCCTTTCTTGGGTAAATGACATAAACTTAAAAGATACAGATTTAGGCCATTAGATTAAGAAATCGAGAGACTTGGAAAGTACACATGACTCAGGGAAACAACTGGTCCTTTATAGGTCCTTGTGTCTTTAAGATTCTCAAAACCTTTAACAGCGTCCTTATTTGCAATCAGCAAATCCACAAGAATAATCCACATCTAACTGCTTCAATTTCACATAAATAAATCTACATTTACTATTGGAAGAGCAGAAAAATCAAGAAAATAATATCATTGTTTAAATAAAGAGTGGTCTTTTTAAATTACTTCTTGCGGTCACTTGATTTTTTTTTAATTTTTACCATCCAGAGATTATACTCCGTCTTTGAAGCTTATCTGTTTTCCGTGTAGGTCATTACGTTTTCAGAAATAAGAAACACATAATCCAAGTTTTTGTTTATCGCCGTTGTTTGGCAAGCAAATCAAAACACATTTTTGTTAAACCACATAATTTTCTATATCAAATCAAAGAAAATGTCATCTTGTTTATATTCCTGGTGGATTTTACTTCAAAAATATATACAGTTTTATTTTTTTATTGTTTTTTTTTTTTTAAATATTTTTATTTGTCAAGTGATTGAAATCCCTCTTTACGATAGTCGATGAAATTTTGTGAGAAATCCAATAAATTATGCCGGATATTTACATAAAGTGCTATTTATTCGTTAGAGCTGGTAATAAACTTCCTTTTGATATTCAATTGCAATACTTTCAAGAATGCTTTCAAGAAGTATATGACTTTTAACCAAGGGGTAAATAACTCAAGGAATTTCTTTTTCGGGCATAGGAATTTAATTGAATTCCACGGAATTTCTCGGAATTACACTATTTGTATGAATTACATTTTGGGGAATTATGATGTAAAATAACTCTTTTAGTTAACTGAAAGTTATTCATTTTTGACGGTAATTCCCCAGAAAACATAAGTAATTCCAATAATTTTAGTAATTCAAGTAATTCTCTCATAATTCAAAGTAATTCCTATAATCTGAAGTAATTCCATATCCAAAACTGAGACAAATGTCAAGCACTGACCCGCCAAATTTTGACGTTTTCGTCAGTTTTGAATATGGCATTACTTCAGTTTATACGAATTACTTTGAATTATGAGAGAATTATTTGAATTATTAGAATTACTGGAATTTCTTCTGTTTTCTGGGAATTACCGACCAAAAATGAATTACTTTTAAGTGATCTGCCCCTTGCTTTTAACAAATTTCTATTTTGAATGATGGAACTCTAACATAAATTATTCAAAGTAAAACACCTTTTTTTTGTATACATTCTGGAGAATTATCACTTGATTTGATTTTCAGCTAAACTGTTGACCTTTGATCTTATTGATAAATGATGTTCATATTTGTGAATGATCGGTAGTCTGGTATTACAAACGGTGAACTGTCGCCAGTTTCAATATATAATGATCCGTATGGTTTTGTCGTATTTGATATGATGTCGCCACCCATTATCGTGGTGACGTTTTGGAACGTGCACTGATTCTCCATAATTTCTTGATATGAATCACATTTGATAGCCGTAAAGTTCGTTGATAATGTCTCCCAAAACAGCAAATGCGAACGATGATGTGAGCATTTATCTGTAACGTTCACCGAATGAAAAGATTAAATTTAAAACCACATAAAACATAATCACATTTCTATTATAAAACTTCTAAACTAACCGAACCACTTGGTCATCATATTTCGCTTTTTGCAGCCTGGAATTAAAACCGATTGAATTAATTAGCTTGTGGTGAGCACATAGTTTCTAATGAATGACTTATTAGCGTTACCTGGTTGCAGTTTTCCTCCATTAGGATAAATATCAGCTGTGAAAAAAATGATGTGAATTGAATCTCATTTCAAGAGCTAACATTTGTAAAATAAGAAAAGGAAGAAGAATACGTTGCTGTTAACTTACCATGACCCATCGGCTCGGCCATTCCGAATTTTGTAATGTCAGTATGTATAACTTGAACGTAATCAGCGTCTGTTTCGGTTAAGCGGTTATCAGTCTCAGCAAAATCAAATCCGATTGCAGCTGGATCTGAATTTTATAAAGAAAAGATCTTTTGTTCTATTAACTAAGTAAACTAAGCAAACTTAGTTAATAAACTAAGATCTTTTTGAAAGAACCTAAGCCAATGATTGAGCCAATCTTCTGATCAGACTTGAGCCTCTTTGCCGCACAGCCAGCAACATGAGCTCCCAGACTATGTCCCACCATAATTAAGTTCTTCAAGTTCATTCCATTTTCCACAAGTGCTTCAATTAAATCCGCTACTCTTTCCGCCACCTTCGATACGATTGAATTATTTTTTCAAACATTTTTTTTTGTATTGAAATTCTAACGCTTGAACAAAAAAAAAAGTTTCAACTCACTGCTTTAACACGACGTTTTGCCGAATAATAATTTAGGGTGTATGCACCTTCAGTCCAATCAACCACAATAAAATTATAATCACCAATATCTAGATACACTTCACGGTAACGATCGATGATTCCTTTCTTCGGAAAATAACCATGAATATAGATTCGAGTTGGAAGTTGTGGGTCAAATGAATCATTAGAAATTAAACGTGACTCAATTACGCTTAAGATGCTAAACTGTGGTGAGCTTTCACGTCTGTACAATTTAAATATCACATCTTCGTCGGCATCAAATGCAGCACAAGCACACACCAGAAACAGGACAATATTTGTTACTACTCATGCTGAATACATTGCGTATGCTTGCTGTCTCTTATCAAGCCACTTTTACACTAATTTCAGTTCACTTTCCAAATTTTCAAATATATATATTATATCGATTGCCTGAGAAACCAAATCGTTAATTTTTCTCAATTAAGATTCAAGTAGTTTAATTTATTTAAATAAAAACTACCAAATGAAAATTGCTTACAAACTCTGATGTGTCCACAATTAAAATGTCTATGAAAACACTGATGAGCTCTTCAAACCATTCTACGTTTATTTCGAACTAAGTTTGTATTATAGTTTGTCAGTATATATATAAGCTAACTGTACGTGTTCAATGAAATCAATAGCAATTCTGTAAATAACAGGGAAGAATGGGACGACATTGTGCGAATTTTGTTTTGAGTCTTTTGTTGCCGTTGAGATATTTTGAGTGAACCGATTCATCCCGGATATCTCTATTGAATCTTATTTCTTAATTATAATAATCAAAAGCTAAAATTACCTCGCAAGTATAGAGATAAACAATCAATATCATCGAAAACTTTGTCAACACTTTTTTCCAGTAAAAAATAGTCAAAACATTTCAGATTTCTTCGTATCATCTCTTTATTTGTTTGGAAGTTTCGGCATAGCGATAAGGGCAAAATATATATTTTCATCTGTTCTCAGAAACAACTGGACTCTTATTCAGCATTTGTATACGATTCTGTTATTTTGAACCAGCTCGGTGTGTGAAAAACAAAATTGTTTTGATTACTGTTAAAGTTTTTCAGTAATTTTAGAAGTAAAAACAGGTTTACTTTTGCAAAAAAGCGTTGTCATCTTTGGAGCGTTGTCATTTACCTTTGGAGCGTTGTCATGTACCTCTTTACAAATTGGTGGACCTTTGATGCCGGACCCCCTGAATTTCCAAGTCTAATCACCTGTGATCAGACTTCTCAAAAGAAATTACAACACAACTTATACGCTTTCGATTTGTACGAATTTACTTGGTAAGGTGTTTTGAACTCCTTATGCGCCAAATAAGTTGAAATTAGCATTGTATTGTATATAAGTTGTTTCGGCGTATAAGTTGTTTTCGAGTTCTCAGTTCGCACGCCATCTGCAGAAGTTCGTCATAATGAAAACAACTTATACGCCTTGCTTTGTATAAAATACAATGCTAAATTCAACTTATTTGGCGTATAAGGAGTTCAGAACACCTTACCAAGTAAATTCGTGCATATTGAAAGCGTATATGTTGTTTTGGAATTTCACTTGAATTGGTTAAATATGGTTCGTTAATACATCCAAAATGTTCATACCAACCATTCTTAATCAAAATTATAACTAATTATGTCGACGCGTTGGGAAGTTATCGTGTTAACAACGACAACATTTTCAATTGTGTTAAGCCAAGGTAGACTATGATGGACCCTGATGGACTATGAAAAACCACGATGACCTACCGTTAAACTTTAAGGGGGGCATCGTTTGATGCATCCAATGCCCGCTTTATTTTCTGAAGAAATAAGCTTTTTTTTAGTTTATTCTGTTCAACTATAATGACTTACCACGATGGCTGTGGTATGTTAGTCTTAAAGCGGGAGGGAAATAACTTGTCGCATATTCACAGTGCGTTTACATAGCAAATATTGAAAAAATCTTGCAAATTCCTGCGAATACGCAAATTCAATATCATATTCGCAAGATATTTGCACCTATTTGATCTGTTTTCCCCTCCCTAGCCTTGAGCCATCCTTGACCCATCCTTGACCCGAGGCCTCTGCAACGGTTTATTGGCCAACATCCTCGACCAAGCGGATTGGCCAGGCAATGCCACCTGGCAGGCATAAGACACAAATGAAGACACATACTTTCATTTTTATATATATAAATCTTTATATATAGACGTATTTCATTACATTTGAATTATTGAATAGAGTTGTTGTATTTTTCAATTAAAATTTACGATGCGGCCGCTGAAAATCACGGTATTTGTCACAGTGTCACGAATGAAGTACATAAATGGATGATCGGCACGGAATTGTGGTGGTAATGATTCGATCATAATCACTATTCCTTTAAAACAAACATAAACGCTTTAGATGACACAAACAAACAATTCAATAACAAACAAATTCTTACCGGTGGCAGCAGCGGCTTCGGCTCCTTTTTCATCGATTTCAATAACTGCCTTGTGAACGACATCGGACACTTTCAAAGATTCACCGGATTCCAGAAATCCGTTCAAATCACCACTTTCTGAGAACATCTCCATCATGCCCATCTAAATGAAAACAAACACATAATAAATTTATATACGAAATAATATAAATGTTATGTCTTCAATGATTATATGACTGTGTTCTTACGTTCTTCAAAACTTCGTTTAATTTGATTTCGTATTCAACTTTGAATTTTGGGAGATTTACATCAAAAGTTCTTAAATGCATCTTCTCTGGAATCTTCTTCAAATCGTAGTTTTTCAATTTTGTTTCAAGGGCAGACAAACCCATGCGGTTATTTGGCAAAACAACTACGAACGAAATGCTCGAGTTCTCGTATTTCATTTCAAGGGCTGATGCTTCCAATTCTTCGAGGTATGCGTAATTGAATGCACCATTGACATACATGAAATCCGTTTTCACTTTATCGGTTTCGCTGACATAAAAATCTTGCTTGGATGTAAAATCTTTAGTGAATGGTTTTGCCCAGTTGCCTTTGAAATAGACCGCATTCACTAAAACCGAACGAGTATCGGAACCGAGCATATCTGAACTGATCAATTCCTTGATTTTTCCACGTGTTTCCTCTTCGATGAAGTGATTGATTTTTCGGGCACTTTTTTCTGATTCGACGAAGTTAAGCGACTCAACACCCGATTTAAACTTTGAAGCAGATATTTCTTGGAAATGCTTGTTTAGCTGGTGGCCTAGTTGAACATAAATTCGGTTGGCAATCGAGAGAGTTGCATCTCCAGCATTCTTTTCCAGTGTTTCACGATGCTCGAGGAACTTATCCGCAGCAGCTGCTTTGTCAGAGTTAAGATGCAATGCATTTTTCAATTCTTCAAACGTTTTTCCACTGGTTCCTTGTGCTAGAAGTGCGAGAGCACTTGAAACGGACAACGGTGAAACAATGACATTTCCAGGCTTGGTTTGAGCACATTGCTATAAAAAGAAAGAGAAAAAGGAATGTAAAGAGTTTAGACATATATTTACGTTAAAGGTCTTTCATCCGCATAAATTACCAAATAAAAGTCTGTGGAAAATTCGGTCAATCCCTTGGCTAAGTCGTTCGCTTGGATCGGAGATGCCTGAATTGAATATGTGGCAAAAATGAAAAAGTATGCACAAATGCTGTACTTGACGAAACCCATGGCTGAAAAAACTGATTCAGCAGCAACAATGTCTTTTTAGTTCTACGTTCAACCGACAAGTTCAAGTTTTGAAGTCAGAACTGAGTTAAATACAATTGGAGGGGCACCTTTTATAGGGCTGTAATGCAATCCCTGTTATCAATAAGGTCTCGATGTCTTCTTTTAATAGTCTTTTTTATGGTTGTAGAATGTAGATTGATTCTACCATGAATGAAGAATGAAGTAAACAAGGAATTGGGTGAAAATATAAGAACATCAAAGCTCGTGACAAAAATAAGCAATAAACATTGATATTTGATAACATTTTTGATTCTTTTTTGTTATTATCAATGTCCTAAGCTGGTGAAAAGATGACAGTTTCAAGTTTGTTTTGAACGAATTCGTTTAGCAACTAAGTAAACCACAGGTATTGATTTTAGTATGTGAATGCATAGGTTTAATACTCTTCTAGCAAAAATCACCGAATAAAAATCTATTGAAAATTCAAACAAAAGGTTTTGGTTAAGTCATTCACTTGAACTGGCCTTTGTTGGGTAAATGACAAAAACTTAAAAGATACTGATTTAGGCCATTAGTTCAAGAAACCCATGGCTAAGAATGATATATTCAAAAGAGAAATAATTGGTAGACTTGAAAAGTACACAATAGGTTTTCAAGTCTTTACTCAATAATAAAAAGTACACTTGACTATCTTTAATTTTTGTTCCTCCGGAGGTTGAAAATGATTACTTTGTCCCTTGAGGGGCAAAATGCATGCATTTCATTTTTTTGCAGGATGAACTACCAGTTTTGACAGATGCTGTATATTATCAACGATCTTACAACGTCTGTGCCCAAATGTCAAATATTGTGTTTTTACTCCATAGAAGCAAAAATCACACATTTTGTCCTCCAAAAAGACAAATTGGTGATTTTGAACCTCTGAAGGAAACAAATTGATTACTGTCCACTGTCAATCTTTTCAAATGACTTCAAAAAATGGTTGCGGTCGTTTGATATTTTTTGTTTTTAAGTATTACCATCCAGAGATTATACTGCGTCGTTAAAGCTTATCTGTTTTCCGCGTAGGTCGTTACGTTTTCAGAAATATGAAACTCATAATCCAAGTTTTTTTTATCGCCTTTGTTTGGCAAGCAAACCAAAACAAATTACTTCGCTTCATTCCATAATCGTACAAGTCCGAAAAGTATTTGCGATAGAAGATTTCTCTGCGTGTATTAAATAAATATGTATTAAATTCAATACATTGTATTTGAATTAGAAAACATTCTCTTTGGTATTTTAAAACAATTGAAAAATTTATTTGAAGTTTTGTAGAGAGAAATGAAGAATTGATGAATGTTTCTTCTGAATAATTTATTACATTTGAATTATAATTAGGAATATTTAAAACTTTTTGGAAATAAGAATATTTGGAAGTTTCAATTTAAAAATTCACGATGCGTCCGCTGAAAATGATGGTGTTCGACTCAGTTTCGCGAATGTAGTACATAAACGGGTGGTTGGCACTGAATTGTGGAGGTAATGAATATGCCACAATAAGAGAAGCTGCAAAACAAAATTCAAATTAATTTGCTGTCATTATTGGACATTGTCATCAGTGATTTTTCATACCTGAGCCAGCAGCGGCCTCAGTTCCTTTTTCTTCGACTTCAATAACCGTCTTATGAATAACATCAGACACTTTCAATGACTCTCCAGACTCCAAAATTCCTTTCAAGCCATCGCTCTCCGAAAACATTGTCTTCATGCCCAACTGTTTAAACCAGAACATATTCAACATTCAGCAGATTGCTAGCTAATTCGATGGATTGATGGATGGACTATACTTACATTTTCCAGCACATTTTTTAAATTGATATCATATTCAACCTTAAATTTGGGAATATGAACTTCCAATCTTCTTGCTTGCATTTTATCGGTGATCTGGTTCAAATCGTAGTTTTTTAACTTTGTTTCCATTTCCTGCAAGCCTGTACGCTTTTCGGGCAAAACAATCACAAACGACATGTTTGAGTTGGCGTACTTCATTTCAATTGCGGATGCATCCAAGTCTTCGATGTATGCATATCTGAATCTGCTATCCATATGCATAAAGTCAACTGGAAACTTATCCGTTTCGCTGAGATAAAACTCTTCTTTGTAGGTAAAATCCTTAACAAATGGAGTTTCCCAATTGCCTTTGAAATAGACCGCATTCACCAAAACAGAACGAGTATCGGAATCGAGCATATCTGAGCTGATCAAATCCTTGATTTTTCCATTTGTTTCCACCTCGACGAAATGATTGATTTTTCGGGCACTTTTTTCTGAATCGGCAAAGTTTATTGACTCAATACCTGACTTAAATTTCGAAGTAGAAACATCTTCGAAATTCTTATTCAACCGTTGGCCTTGTTGAACATAAATTCGGTTGGCAATTGAGAGTGTTGAATTTCCAGCATTCTTTTTAAGTAAGTCACGATGCTCGAGGAATTTATCCGCAGCAGCTGCTTTGTCAATGTTAAGATGCAGTCCTCTATTCAACTCTTCAAATGTACGTCCACTGGTTGCCTGTGTTAAGAGCGCGAGAGCATTTGCTATAGATAATGGAGAAACAATGACGTTTCCTGGCTTCGATTTGACGCATTCCTTTAAAAATAAAAGTTGAAGAATTTAATTAGGTTTCTGATTTAATGTTTCATATTTGAAGAAATTACCAAATATAAATCACTTGAAAATTCAGATATTCCCTTGGTGAGCTCATTTATTGGCGATGATTTAGTCACGTGAATAACGAAAATTAATGAATACAAGCACAAGCCACACTTTAAGAAATCCATGGCTAAAAAATTGATTCGACCAGACACAGCTGAACTACACAACTGACAAAAATAAATGAGTAAGAGCTTATTTTTATACAGCTCTAAGAGGCACAACTACAACCAACATTATCAAAAGCTTCAACAAACTCAATATTTACAATCAGCAAATGCTCAAGGTTAGCTCTTATTTCACTGTGATATTTCATTTTATTTTTGTATAAGTGTATTGAATGTTATTTTGAAATTGTGGAAGGAGGAAACAAAAGAAATTAGTGAACAGGGACTAATCCTTGGACTAATCTGAATTAATAATACTTTCTCTTCAGTCTCGCACAACAATCTGGACTTGGTGTGTGACTTAGGTAGAAAAACGGTTTCCCTTTTTTTACATTTTTGATGTTTTAAATTATCAGGATGAGACTCATTTGTGACTCTTGAAATCATTTTTGTTCACACATTAACATGATTAGCAGAGTACAGTCTTTCTTTCGCTCAAGGAAATGCGCTTAAATTTGAAGTTTCATACAAAAAGGGAAAAAAAAGACGTAAAAAAACATAAAATGTTGTACAAAATATATTTTTATATTCAGCTCAAAAATTGTAAGAATGTTACAATAATAAAAAAAAATCATATGAGCTCGTAGAGTTGATACTCAAATCACAGTTCTTGTTAGTTCCACATGAAACAACTGATGCAAATAAAACCACCCGGATATATATTTACAAAGATTGAAATAACAATAAAAATTAAAAATGCGATATTTGATTTAATTTTTTTGTATGAGTTTTTTGTTTGTTTGTATATGAATGTGTGATAAATTCAATCATCGAAAATCAATGTGACCGAAAAAGTATGAAATAATAAATGTTTATGCTATGAACAGATGAACACTCTAATAAATAGATTCTCTTAAATTTCACTTAAACTTTAATTATTTCAATCAATAATAAATTAATTTCTCCAAAAAAAATTTGGACAAAACTTAAGTTTTTCATTTTCTTATATTTTATATCTAGTTAAAATTCTCAATACGACCGCTGAAAATTGTGGTGTTTGTTTGCGAGTCTCGAATAAAAAATGCAAACGGATGATCAACTTCAAATGTTGGTGGGCCAAAATATGACGCTATTTCAATGCCTAATAAATATTTGGAGAAAATTATTTACGAATCAAATTAATAACACAAAAAATGTCAATAAGCATTGATCAGAGAAAACCAAAGAATGGCCCACTCAGAATCCCATTGAACCATATGTACCTGTGACAGCAGCAGCCTCGGAGCCTTCTTCGCTAATTTCAATAAAAGCTTTATGAATGACGTCGGAGACCTTCAATTTCGTCTTATTTGTTGTCATTCCACTGAAATCAGCATTTTCCGTGAACATTTTAGACATGCCCATCTTTAAAAAAAATATATTAAACAGGAATCGACTACATTTGATAAATCAGAAAAGAATGAAAAATAAGGCGTATATTTACCTTACTCAGTGCATCATTTAATTGGATTTCATATTCGATTTTGAATTTGGGGATCGCAACATCAATTTCGTCATTTGTTTCCAATCTCGCAATGATTTCTCCCAAGTCGTAATTCTTCAATTTCTTCTCGAGCGCTTGCAAACCCATTAAATTATTTGGTAAAACAATCAGAAATGATAAATTTGAGTTGGCATATTTCATTTCGAGTGCAGATGCATCCAAATCAGTAAGATCATACGTATAACGAAATTTATGTGTTGTATGCATGAAATCGATGGACACTTTTTCGGAATTATTGATGTTAAAGTGTCGCTTTCGTGTGTATTCTGGCTTGAATTTATGTTCCCAGTTGCCTTTGAAGTAAATGGCGTTCACCAAAACTGAGCTCGTATCAGAACCAAGATCATTTGGTTTGTACAAATCCTTGATTTTTCCATTTGTTTTCACCGCAACGAAGCGATTGATAATTCGTACACTATTTACTCGATCACGGAATTTCAACATCATTGCTATTGATTCAAATTTTGAAACAGCCACATTTTGAAAATTTCTATTCAATTTTTGATTCTGTAAAACGAAAATCCCATTGGCAATCAAAAGAGTTGATTTTCCAGCACTCTTTTTAAGAAGGTTATTGTATTCAAGAAATTGATTTGCGATTGTAGTTTTGTCGCCATTTAAATGTAGTCCATATCTCAGTTCTTCAAAAGTGCTTCCTTTCGCTCCTTGTGATAAAAGTGCAAGTGCATTTGCTACCGATAATGGTGAGACGATGATGTTTCCGGGTGTCGATTGTGTGCATCTCTTCAGTCACAAATATTCAAAATCCAGTTTTATTATTAATTTCAATTGATTGGGTAAATCCTTTAACGAGAGCAACTTACCCAATAAAACTCTTTCGAAAAATCGGATAATCCACTAGTTAGGCCATTCACTGATGTCGTTCCCGGTATTGTTAATGTATTTACAAAACAAAAGAACCAAGATAAAATGAACAGAAAATATCCACACAACATGATTTATAAATTGTCTTGAAATTCAATTGAACTTGAGCAAATTAGATAATTTACACAATGAGAAGTCAAGTTTAACTAAGCGTAAGAACACTACTGACAAAAAAACATGTTCATCGCGAACTTATAAAGCTGTTCAGTTAGATAGACTGTGAGAGATGTTATTGTATGCAAATCGAATGACACACATTTTAATAATAGTATATGTTTACAGTTCATATGCAAGTTATACACATATACTCGGAGCAAAACATTGGGAATTCCAGATCATTGACGTATTTGATGAGTGGACTTTCCGTAAACAAGTTAAAATCGTGCCGAGGTTGTCGGATGTAGGCGAAAAAAGCTAATCTTATGCAGGGTGTAATTTGCACGAACTTCATTAATATTTTGTTACACCATGTATTTTCGAAATGAAAGCATCTTTTGTATCACAACTCTCAACTGAAGCAAAGGACATTAATTAAATCAGACCATACGAAGCCTGTTTTGCTCTCATTTAAAACAGTTTATTTCGTTTTGGGCGAATACATTCAATGTTTTGTACACACACAATTCCAAACAAATTAAACGAATAGCAAAATTTGGTAAAAATGTAAAATAGTGCTTTTAACACTCAAATGAAACTTAATCTTTGTTGTTACTGCCCTTTTCCCACCGCTACTGCGTTTAAGAGACATTGGCTTTTTTGCCCAGTTCAAGAGAACATTTAGTGATATTCGACCCTTCTTATCAAAAATGCACCCTTTTATTGTCTATTTTGAAGCAACTGCAGTAACGATCAATATATGATCGTCATGCACACAAGTCAATATGCTGCTGTCGATTTTTCCTCGTATGAGAGAAATACAGAGAGATTTCGAATTCAGTACAAATCATTCTATCGCAGTTTTTCGCTTCAAATTGGTTGCTACACATTTTTTGAGCATTTCACTAGGCATTTCATGTAAAAGTTGAGAATATTCTCACATGAACATTTTTGGTGAAATAAAGCCCCGATTAATGCGGAAAAGTTGAAATTATGAATGTAATTCAATTTATTTGTATAAATACTGTATATCCATGATAAAATTCCTTATTTTTATCTTTCTGAATGCAGAACACTTTGGCAAAACTTTCTGCACTCCTCAATTTATAGAACCCACACAACTTCAGTTGAAATATGAACCGTGAATGATGGTCATCAGTAATTTCATATGAACAATTCTTTGTGATTGAAATGTCGATAATTATCGATTTTAACTGAAAGGCTTATGTGTCAAGCGAGTCCCATGATTCTTTTGCAATTCCCTTAGTATTAAAGAGAGACCTGCAAGTTCCTATGATGTTATACAATGGGACCCGCAAGTCCTGCGAGTCCCTGCGAGCCTTACGCATATTAATACTATGTTGTACGAGTCCATACGAGTCCAAGTGACATTTATTAGATTTTAAAATGACAAAAACAGATTTTGAAGTATTTTCAATTCAGTCATAAATAGTTCATCATTTCAACTATTTGTTTTGTGCATTGTACCACTTGTTAAAACATTTCATTTAAAAAAAAAGGAAATTACAGAGAATTACAATTTTCAGGCGAAAGAAAATATTTTTTCAATATTGAATTCAAATTTGGGCATTGAAATTCCAAGAATTGTTAATAGTTCATTGTTTTGCAAGTGAAGTGTCACACTTTTTTATAATGGCAAGGATAATCGATAAATAATCAAATGGTTGAAAACAAATGAAGAGATTTTTTATTTAATAATATTTGTGTTAAAACTTTTTCTCTTTGTTTTGTTATATATTATTATTTGACTTATTTAATAATCGAAAATGTATAAATACATTTGTGGTTTTGCATCGTATACAATTTCAAACGAACGTATATTAGTGAATTGGTTGGCAAAAAGTCTCGCTTGGACTCGCACGGAATCGCAATATTTGTGATTTTTTGCATAGTATTTGAACGTAGGGACTCGCGTGGACTTTCATATAAAATATACTGAAATTTGCGAGTCCTGCGATTCCTCAGCGAATTTGTACGATTCCCGCGATTCTTTAGCGTTTCCTTAGCTATTTCGCACGATTCCCACGATTTTTTGCGAGTTTTCTTGGGAATCGCGCAACTCAGAAGCCCCTAGCTTCAGTGATATGATGATGTCTCATTTGAAAGTAGTCCGAATTGAACCAATATTATTTTACATATTGAAATTCACGATGCGACCACTAAAAAGTACGGCATTTGTTCCAGTTTCCCGAATGAAGAACACAAACGGATGATCAGCTACAAATTCTGGTGTACAACATCTTATATCAAGAATTGCTAAATCGTAACCAAAACCAACAATTAATTGAAAACAATTTTGTGCTCATTTTAAATTATATACATATATGATACTTACCTGATGTAGCTGCAGCAGCTTCGGACCCTTTCTCGTTGACTTCAATGAAGGCATTATGGATAACTTCAGACACCTCTAGATCCTCACCAGATTCCAAAATTTCACTCAAGCCACCGTGAAACATTTCTTGCATTCCTAACTAGATTTAAAGCAGAATTCGATCAAATAAAATCGCTCTAAATATTTCGTCTTTGTTTTGAATTAATTCTGTCAGTTGCAAACATACATTCTTTAAGACGTCGTTCAATTGGATTTTATATTCGATCTTAAACTTTGGCATCTTGACATCGACCGCTTCATTCCTACTCATTTTTTCAACAATTTTCTCCAAATTATATTTTTTCAATTTTCTCTCAAGTGTCGGCAAACCCGTACGACTTTTTGGTAAAATAATCAAAAATGCAAAACTCGAATTGGCATAATTCATTTCAAGTGCATCTGCTTCCAAGTCAATGATGTTTCCATAGTTAAAATCATTCTTTGTAGTCATAAAATCGACAGCCACACTTTCTGTTTCACTGATGAAAAAATTGTCCCTGATAGTGAAGGATTCGTCAAATGGAATCTCCCAATTGCCTTTGAAGTAGATTGCATTTACTAAAACCGAGCGTGTGCTAGAGCTAAGGCTATCTGGTGAAATCAAATCTATGATTTTGCCATTTGTGTTCGATTCAACGAAATGATTGATGATTTGAGCACTCTTTTCTGATTCTGCGAAGTTCAACAATTCAACCCCAGATCTGAACTTCGAAATTGCTTTTTCTTGGAAGTTCCTGTTTAGCTGTTGGCCTTCTTGAACATAAATTTCGTTGACAATTGAGAGAGTTGCATTTCCAACATTTCTTTGAATTAATTCACGATGTTCGGAAAATTGATTTGCTATGGTGGCACTGTCATGCATTAAATGTAATGCTTTTGTCAATTCCTCAAAGGCAGTTCCACTGGTTCCTTGCGACAATAGCGCGAGTACATTTGCTACAGATATCGGTGATACAATAACATTTCCCGGTTTGGCTTGAGCGCATTGCTTTAGAGACAAACATATCAAATTTTATTAAATTTTTACTTTATTTAAATCACATTTCTTCTGAAAATTACCCAATAAAACTCCTTTGAAAATTCAGAGAAACCTTTTGTGAAATTATTCGATTGCAGTCGCGATGCTGTATTCGAGTAAATGACGAAAATTATCAAATAGCAAAGACTATGGCGATACATGATTGTAAGACAGCTTTACTTTGTCAAAGCAGATCTGATTGAACACGTTGGATCAAACACCAAAACACAACTGACAAAAATAAAATTCAATGCGAACACATTTCTATTCAGCTTTAAAAAAGCACCTCGACTGAATATTTTTATAAGTTGATTACATCGATATTATGACGGAATTACCGTGGCTTGCACGTTATACACAAGCTTGCACGAATGTGAACGAAGGAGAAACATGGAAGGAGGTCACTTATTTTGAATGGACAAGAATGAAAAATGTGATAAAAATTCATCGTGATTTTTAATTGATTTAAAATTCAATACATTAAAACACACTTTGCAAAACAGCTTCGCAATAAGTGCGGTGTAGTATAGTAAGACTAAATAATCAATAATAAAAAGTGGTATTTTTTTTTTCTCCAAACAGCGAAATTCGTTACTTTGTCCCAACAGACAAAGTGGTGATTTTAGACCTCTGGTGGTATAAACATTGACTACTTTTTTCATTTGAGTATAGTACAGTTTGAGTATTGCACAGTTTGTAGACCAAATACCAATTTCAATGTTGTGACTTTCAAAAATGGAAATACGTCTTTTCCATATCCTTTTATTCTCAGGAATTCATTCAGTCTAACGAAATTTCGGGGATTTCCAAAGTCAAATTCGATTCGAGACTATTGCCCTTTTTATTACGATTAAAAAAAATCGAATGAATGGACTTAAGAACATAATACGAACTTTTCCGCACTGTTTAACCTGAATGTATCGTTATTATTATTCTTGTGTCGCTATTTGATTTTCGATGAATTTCTTATATTTTCAACTGTGTTCATGTTCGATGATTTCTCAAAGCGAAGTTGCATTTATTGTTGTTGTTTCGAATCGTAGATTTCAAGTAAAGAGAAAGCACGACGTACATACCTCAAAAAATGTTTTGGTATAGTATCAAAATGGATAGAAAACAAGTTTGACATGATTTGGTTTTTTTGGACCGATTACAATATATCTACACTATGTGTACGGAAAAGTAGCAAGTTTATAATCATGATTGAATATTGCATCAGTGGAGTTGAAAGCACTTTAGAACGAAACCAAAATAACGTCAATTGTATAACTATAAACAATATAGCCGATACACTGTATATGCACAGCATTGGCTCTGAATTAATTCTGTTTCGTTCTGTTTCTTTCTGTAATGCTTCGCTCCATAGTGAAGTATCCATATCGGTATACTCTTTCGATATGTAAAATGACATTCGGTTCAACAAGGAAGAGAGTTGAAAACTCGTCTTTCAACAGGTTACTGATGAATTTAAGGGTTCAAGTAACGCATCTTGAACATTCAAGATTGATTCCAATTTTGTTATTAAAAACATTCAAAATACTGGTTTTGTAGCATATAAGATTTATTAATAATCATATGTGAAAATATTGAATGCCGAATTATTGTCACAGTTGAAACTGCATAAAATGTGAGATCTACAGTAATTATTCAATTTAAGAATTTTCATAATATTTTTAAGAATAGGATTCCACAAAGAGCCTCCACAGTTGTATGCTGTTTTTTTAATGTAAAGTAGAGCTAGATTATATCCACCGCATAACTTCAGGCGAAGCAGTCGTTGATGATTGTGATCAGTATTGATAAGTAACAAATTCAATGTTATTATAATTCCTAAAGTCTGGTATATTGTAAGGGGGTGAGAGTTTCGTTTCCAAATAAAATATTCCGTATGCTTTCGGTGTTTTTGCTGTAATATCACCACCCATGAGCGCCGTGACATTGTTGAATGTGCATTTACCTTCCTGAATCTCTTCGAATGAAATACACTGAATTGCTACGAAATTGGATGTCAAACTCTCCAAAAACAGGTGATGTGACCGAACGTGAGAGCATTTTTCTAAGAAAAAAAAAAGTAAATGAAATTGAATAATGGCATGCTTTTTAAGCAAAATTTGTTGATGATAAACTAGTCGATTAATTCAAACCTATTAAATTAGTTAGTCGATTACGCAAAGGACATCCTGGTTGATTGGTACCGCCATTCGGGTACATGTCAGCTTTTCAAAAAAAAAACATTTATTTATCAGAGGAGATGTAATCACAATACTGTCTTATCACATTTTGGTTAACATACCATGTCCTAGCGGATTTGCAAAGCCAAATTTATCTCCATCTGTGTGAATAATTTGAACATAATCAGCGTCAGAGTCGGTTAACCGCTTATCTACTCCGAAGAAATCAAAACCGACTGATGCCGGATCTAAGCCGACAATGCAAGCAATTTTGCCACCAGATTTTAGTTGTTTTGCGGCTCGACCGGCAATGTGTGCCCCCAAACTGTGCCCAACCATCGTTACATCTTGCAAATTCATTCCATACGCAACGAGTGCATCAATTAATTCTGCTAATTTTTCTGAAATCTGCCGAAACAAAAAAACAAATTCACTATAAATTGATGTGCCCTTTGAACTTGTCAATTAAAACAAAGTTGAATTCAATTTACTGGTCCAACACGACTTTTAGCCAGATAATAGTTATATGTGCTCGCTCCTTTCGTCCAATCAACTGCAATGAAATTGAAATCGCCCAAGTTCAAGTAGGCTTCTTTGTAGCGATTCAGAACTTTTTCTTTGCTCTTAAAACCATGAATAAAGATTCGCGTTGGTCGATTTGATTTGAATGGAGTTTCTGGAATGGATGGTGAGCCATTGGGCTTTAATACCCAAAACATTACAGGGTCTTCACGTGTGTAAAGCCGAAACACTAAATCTTTCGAAATATCAAAAGCATAACTTTTTAACACGCCAACCGAAATCAACGTAAACACTATGCTACACAAACTGGTTATTCGCACAAACATTGTTTACTCAAACTTGATTAACGCTGAGACAAAAATTGCTGTTCCAATTTTTTGTGTGTTGATAATTTACACAAATGTCAGACACACCGAAAATCCACTGAGATACTCACAAAAACGATTTGATTTGACCAATTTCAACAGATAAAACACGACTTGGTTTAATCACTTCTAGAGCACAACTGACTCATAACCTCGACCGTTTTGTTCACATTTTTCTCACACAAACAATTCATACAAAACGAAGCGCGTGTAGATGTGCATGCTTTTAACGCTTTTTTTCCCCCAGAAATTTATGTACTTATAACTTTAGTAGACAGTGTCTACTAAACACTTTTACATGTATATGTCATTACAAGGCAGATGTGTTTTCAATATCTTTCGTTGGGTATTTTATCTTTATAATCTCTTTCGTTTTATTCTCTCTTTCGTGCAAAATTCACACAGATGATTCATTTATGTTATCGCATACAAACGTGTATGTTTTGATATTAAAAAAAAGTAAATAGTTCACAGTAAACCACATTTTTTTTCATGATATATTTTCATTCTGTGGTCTTACAAAGTTATACAATTGTTTTTATTTTTTTTTGCGTTTGAAATTTTATCAGATTAGAAAACTTGATGTAGTTTAACTAATTTAGATGAGTGATCCTGTGTGTGTATTTAGACGCGGTCAATTACTTAAAAAGTGAATAAAAACCTCTATCGATTCGTTCCGCATAGCAAATAATTAGTTTCAATTATAGTTGTTATATATTTATAATTTAAATTAGAAACTGTTTTGTAACACAAAACAAATATTTTCTGTAGCCGTGCTATGTCATTTGAAAAATGCAGATCTGACTTCTCAAATGTGTGAGCTATTGTGTTTATGTTTATGTGTGTGACTCAACGTCTATTGAAACAGACAATCATTTATATTTGAGAACGATTATATGCGCCAGATAATGCGATAATTATCCATCATTCTACGTAATTCACGAGAATTTCCATTTCAAATATTCATAACAACTACAACCAACGAATGTCAATCACAATTTGTTACCCATTGTTACAACTATAGTAATATTGTCACAGTATGTCACATTATTTTACCTTCATTCAGTAGCTTTCAACTCAGCTGATTTTGATGTTGAATGGAGAAATCAATTGTTTACTTTTTAACATGATGATAGCAATTTTTTTTTCATTCAAACTTTCATATTCTAACGTCACAAAAACCAATACACAGAGATGAACGACTTCAACACAGACTATAAATAAACTGTACAAATCCCTGTTGGCATTTCAAAAGTCTAGATGTTGCAGAAAATGTTGCAAAGATTACAATCCCATACAAAATAAGTTGAAATTTGACATTCAAATCGGCAACAAGAATTTGCGCAGTCAATTTATTGTCAGTGTACTTGAGGTACACCGATACACTGACGTAGCAAGGCTTTAGCTCTTGCTCACTGGGCGTCAGCACATCTTAGTCGTCATTCTGTTTGTGAGGTGGGAGCTAATAACGGTTTATTTACCTAATGAACGCTTATACGAATGTTAAATTTATTACTCGATTTAAAGCAATAAAAACAAACAACATTCAAATAAAATATCGATTTGCGTTTCTATTCAATAGACAGTGAGCCAAAATTATCCAGTTCGAATGTTCAGAAATGAATAAACATAATATTTAGTTCGAAATTTTTGTTGAAATAATCAGAATCTGGACATCAATAAGTTTAGTTCCGAAGTTCGCCGTATTTCTAATGCATCATAAATGAAAAGTACGTGGCGCTGCTGATTCACGTACTTCCAATACGCTGTATAATGTCCAGAGTCTGGAAATAATCTGTGATGTTAATTATTAAAATAAAATAAAAACCGCGATCTTTTTAGCCATCTTCTTCTCTTTCCTTCTTTATATACAATTGATTGAGTTAAGTCCGAACACATTATTGGTATATTTTTGAATCTCTAAAAATTGTTTCATTAAATCAATGAATCGATTTGTTTGTCATTGAACATTCGAGTGAAAATTATTGTCATACAGAAGTTCGAAATTGTCAGTATTTAAGTATATACTGTAACACGTCCATATTACGATACACTTTCCTAATTACGATAATCGTAAAAATGAAATAAGGTATTTAAAATATATAGATAAATGATTTTATGAACTAAATCGATAGATTATGTTGTGTTTTATCGATTTAGTTCATATAACTATTCATTCTTATATTTTAAATACCTTATTTTATTTTTACGATTATCGTTATTAGGAAAGTGTATCGTAATATGGACGTGTTACCGTATATAGTAATAATTTTTTGAGGTAGCTGAAAGTATCATCATGCTCGAAATGTTTTTCTCTCATTCTCCAATAACAATGCGATGAATCGTTGGGTTTTTTTTTATCATTCTTAGATGGATTACAGTATAAATTTTATTTTCGATTCAATCAATTGTCTAACGTGGAGGAAGAAGATGCATGTATTCATCGGTTGAGTCTAAAGTCACGTATATGCTGACATGTAACCAATTTTAATCATACTCTGTAATATGGTCTTAGTGTATTCGCGTGACAAATGTTTTTTTCTTTAATTGATTCATTGTAACATTCGAAGATTAATATATGAATTCATTACGTGATGATGATAAGATCTTTTGATAAAAAACGTTAAATACACAAAGAACAGGAAATTGCATCAATTCAAGTCAACCAGTGGAAGCGTTCATTTCGATTTTCAGTTGAGAATAAATTATACAAATAATAGTTGAAAATGTTTTTAAAAATTTCTGTTTTGACTATTGGAGTCGTATTCTTTGTATTACATTCCGTTAATTCGACCTCTGTTCAGTCATCAAACTGCATTTGTACACGGGAATACATGCCCATTTGCGCCTCGAACGATTTGACTTATCCAAATGTGTGCACTTTTAACTGTGATAAGGAAATAAATAATGAATTGTATATTAACTTTGGTGGACATTGCAATACAAACTACGACCATTCGTAAACATATCCAATATCTTCATTCAATGACAAAAATCTTCAAGCAGAGACATTTTGGATATAGGGCAAAAATTAAAAGATATTGAACTATTTCGTTATTTAAAGTTTATATGATCGATACTGTTAATAAAGGAGCCTTAACCATTTAATGCTTGTGAATTTAATTACTCCCAGAAATGTAGCTAATCGATTCATTGTAAACAATTCAAAGCTCACCATCGGTTGAAAAGTCTTTTTATGCATAAAATAAAGTCGATGAAACTGTTCTTTATGAGTACTTATTGTGTTTTGGTGAGTTCAATGATAATAATGAGAAAGAGACATCTAGGTGTGTTCTTGCGGCTCCAAAATTCATAATCAAAATTGATTTTAAGACAAAAGCACTCTTAGATCTAAAAATAATAATACCTTGATTGCTGATAGTAGATTAAAAATAAATCGAACATTCTTGTCTATGGTATTTCAGTGTATAAGTGCACCCTTCACTCTTTGCACTCAAAATAAAGAATATTGATAAGCATAGCAATTGAATAAGCGTAAACAGAACAACAAAAAAGTAAGTCACATAACACAGTGAACGTAGCCAGCATCGTGAACGTATTTGACATAGAGAAATCTTCAGGACACAGTTCCGAGAAACAGTTACTTGTTTTGAACTCTATCCAAATTGTTTCCAAACTAACAAGACTTTAAGATTGTAATCTTTTCTATGCAAAACATCTTGGAGAGAAAAAAATTATGCCACTCTCAATAATATGTGCGGTCACTGAGTTTTATTTGAATACAAATGTGAGCATAATATGATAAAGTTAAATAATTTATTTGTATTGTTCAATCTTATTGCTAGTTGGTCTAATATATTTGACTCTGTGTCTAAATAGTATTGGGCTACTCTTCTACTCGCATTCTCCAATATGCTTTACTCTAATATCGATCCCCTTATTCTTGTTAGCGCAAGTAAGACCACATAGATTTCCATAAGTTATTCCATCTGATCCACACAATGGCATATATTCCATCGTGCAAACACAGTAGTCTGGTTCAACATGCTGAACGCATTCGCCTTGGTGTTTCACCCCTAAGCTGTTGTCTCTCGTTTTGGCGCAATTCAATTCACAATCATTTGAGTATGTCTTGCCGTTGGTGCCACAGATTGGCATGTATATGAGAGTGCATATGCACGAAGCTGATTCCACCATTGGAAATGCCATGATTTCGGATTCATCTGCACACAGTCCAGAATGAAGGATTCTTAAAGGTGTCTTGGTGGTTTTTATTTCACAGTTAAGTTCACATAAGTTGGCATATGTGCGTTGATTGGATGCACACAACGGCATATACTCGAATGTACAGGCGCATTTGCTGAATATCCTATCATCTTGAACCACTTGTGTAAGAACTTGAATTTCGTCAACGCACTCGCCGATATGTTTGATTTGGAGACCATCATTTTTGCGCTGTGCACATTTCAATTCACATTCGTTTGAATATGTTTTACCGTCGCTGCCACAGATAGGAAGGTAGTCTGTCTTGCAGAGGCAAACTGTGGGCAATTTAATGGTTTTCAAAACTCGGAACTCCTCTTCGCACGCTCCAAAAAATTTAATTTCCAATTCATTGTGTTGTTTTTTTTCACATTCAAACAAACACTTGTTGGAGTATGTAATGTTGTTCGATGCGCAAATGGGAAAATACTCCCGTGTACAGGAGCAGATAGCGGCTGGAATTGAAGCTGAATATGACGTTTGCATCGCCAAACCGATAATACCAATCGCCACGACAAACTTGATTTGAATCATTTTCGGTTCGAATCGACTTTTCACTTTGCACTGAAAATTTATTTATTTTGATTAAACTGTTCGTTTCCACTTGTTCAAATGGACTATTGCAAACCCTCATTTTCCATGTCTATTTAAATGGTGTTGTTGATTGCATCGATTGCATGAAAACACCTTATCAATTTTATAATTGTTTTGGCAAACCGGTAACGCACCATAAAGTTTTGTATTATCGAAGAAAGTCAACGTTTTTTTTTAGAACTCTTTTATGATTTATTGATGGCAGATAGAACAAATAATCGAATGATCCTTTGCATATACTTTTATCACTCTTCATCGATTGGGCTTTTGCGAATAAACAGACTACGAAAGACGTGTCTTGTAAATACAATGTCTAGTAAACATCGGGAAATGACAAACAAAGCCATAATTCTCGGAATGTAATTCGAAAAAGCGTAAACAGATCAAACAAAAGTCAAAGAAGTGCGTCATATTGGTACCGTTAGATCGGTTAGATTGGTGTAATCAACTTATTAAATGGTAAAATCTAATGATTCCGTTTAATAAACTGTTCTAGTTCAATCGTTTATAACATTGCACTTTTCAATCACATCGCAGCATACCAAAGATATGTCATAGTTTGCATGGGCATCAGAATTTGTGGTTTTGATGAATAATTCTTAGAGAATCTATTTTTGATCGCTCTATTGAGAGCTCAGGTGAACAGATTGGAAATCATGAACACTGCAAGCAAATTGTTGAATTTAAACGGTGGCGTTTATTATGAAATACAAAGAAATTGCCTAATTTATGGAGTTTTACTGGGAAAGCACAACGAAAAAATAAAATTTACTATGACGACTTTGGCCATACTTTAGCTGCGTACAATAATTTTATTAAATGCGTCCTCATGTATTCATTATTTACCTTCAAGATTTTCTACGATTAATTGAACAAAGAAGCGTTGTCTTGTTTTCGAAATCATCGTTCTTCAGAACAACTAATATGAACTTGTCATTTTGCTTCTAGCAAATAGTAGTTTTATTCTTTTGAAGTAAAAAATGGAGTTCCATGGACTAGGAAAATTTCGTCTTGTTCGTTCGAGGGTAAACTTCCATATTCGAACCTACAACTTTTATTGGGTCTAATTTCAACCCAAGACTTTAATAATATTTGCAATAAGGTTAATTTTTGCGGTTAGACCAAAATTAAAGTGAAGACTCGAATTAAAGCATCTTACCCTCACGTTAATATTCAAATGAAACATTTGGCAAACGTAATTTTGAAATAACAAGGAGTAAAGAATGTCTTAATTTTGACATCTGTTTTAGAAAATTCCAAAAATATGAATTTAGTCTAAACTATTTGATGTTGTAGCAAAAAGTTATCACGCTGATTTGAAGATAAAAGTTTAAAGTTATACTCGAATTTGAAAAAATGGTGAAATGAATGGTGAAATGAATGACCTATTATTACCTATGATGGCCTGTTATCACTCGAGACCATCGATGTTAATCCATGATGGAATAAAATAGAAATGAATTTGTATTTTTTATTTGTATTTGTATTTGTAAAATGACAGCCTTCTTTTTTTATTTAAAAAAAAATAACATACAATTTCCACATATACTAAAAATTGATTATTTTTACTAAAAATATTTCAAGAAGAATAAATGCAACTTAAATTTAATTTACTAATAAATATAATTTACATAATAACAAAATAAGGTTTTTATTGTGCTCAAATGGTGCTGAACGACCAATAATTATGATTTATCCAAGAATATGCTAATTTCTTCAATTTCACCATAACCATCACCATCACCAGCTTCACAAGAATCGTACCATTTTATTGTTAAATCAGATCTGGCTCTGCGGGCACATTTAAATGCACATTCATTACCGTATGTTCGTCCATCTGATCCACACAATGGCATGTACATACGCGGGCACGGACATGATGCTGGTTTATCTAATGACGATCGACCTCTTGACTTTGGCTGTCGGTCTGCAACAGCAGCTGCATTAATTGTAGATGAAATTACAGCCACAATCAATACCACCAAAATTATCTTCACACAGCTCAGACGATTCATTTTTTTTTTTAAACTTCACGCAATTATTGCAAAAGAATGTCAAATATTGCGTGTAAAATCGACAGACAGATCACTTGTTTTAATCCTTTTACTTCAACAGCTATTCTCAAACTAAATGATAAATATTCGCGAATCGTGATTCTTAAATCCGTGTTAGACTTTTACGCAGTAAACAATTTCAAAAAAATGTAAAAAAAACCTTGTTTGACATTAATTCGTTGATTGAATATTGAATTCGTACACTAGAATTCTGAAATGCGCATCACTTTCAATGAGTCATTTAGATAAGAATTTGGTATTGATCAGTTGAGTGGTTGCCAATAGAAGTGATAAGATTATTACAGCTATAAATTGCAACGATTCTTTTGTAAAATTTAAAAAAAAAATTGACTCACTGAACGAAATAATTGAACGATTCGCAATAGTGCGACACTTTAATGAAATTAAAGACAATTAACGTTTCCGATTTATATATTATCTGAACGGTGAAATTTAAGTTTCTTGCATGCTTTCCATTTTTGTGGATGACATTGGCACCGAAACGAATTCAAACATTTCTTATTAATAAAATTATCATTCTTTTTCATTTATCCCCGTTTTCGGTATTCTAGTGAATATCATTGACTAAGTAATTTAAATAATGAATCTGTAAATGCTCATCGAAATATGAATCATTTGATTATATTTACAAATGCCAAACACGTTGAAATCACCGTTAATCTACTTTTTTCAAGTGTTTATGGTTGCACAGGTCATGGATAGGCAACATCAAATTTATATGGAAGTATATACAGTACTACTCAAAAGTCTTTGAACATTTAAAAAAAACGCATTTGTTATTTTTTTGGTAAATTTCTTAAATCGAATCATAATGAAAAGGTAGAAATTACTTTTTTCTGCCACATTTATGAATTCTTAGCAGAATGTATTCGTATTTCATAGATATATCCGTATTTTTCATTGAAAAATATGTTGTTTTTTATGTTCAAAAACTTTTGAATCATACTGTACATCTCTGTTCGAAATCACACACATTTGTTTTTCCACTTTTCGTTTACTTACCGCATTTCGATTAAGCGCCAGGCAGCACTGAATATACATTTCATTTCATTTGATTGCATTGATTGCCACTAGGCCATTGCCATTGACTCAATTTATTGTTAAAATCACACTAAAATCGGTGTTGAGAAAACACAAAACATCTGTTCGATGTTGTCGACAATAAATTGATTGACAAACATTCAAACGAGCTCAGCTGCCTGTTTCCAAGATAATCTAGCAAATAAAAGCCAAGTTCATTTTTTGTTGTTGTTGTTACATAGCCACTGTCACGAAAAACGAATTTAAATTTTTATTTCTTTTACACATAAATAAACCAAATATTTCGGTAAAAAATCGAATAAATGTTCAATGAAAATTAATCAAAAGAAAATGAAAATAAGCACAAAACAATTGGCTTTGAATTTAATGGATAGAAAATATAAAGAATTCTGTAATCATTGCAAAATATTCGCTTTAGAAATTCATTTTTTTGTTTGAATGCACAATTTCTGTTCAATGGTTTTCAACCAAAACATTTGTTTTTTTCATTTATTTTACTTCGCTTAAAACTTATAACGTGAGTTCGGATGATTGCGTTTTTAAATAAATGAATTAAGATCGCTGATCATCTGTAAATCTAATCTATTCTTCCATGGTAATAACTTACGAATTACAAAAAAAAGAAAAATCGATTGATACGGATTTTGGGGGCTTCTCAAACGAAAAAAAAACCTTATCCTGTATCCAGCTTAACAGTTAGATTATTCTTAAAGTCGAATTTAATCTATTTCTTCGACGAATTGGTTGCTCTAGCATTTATCGATGGGATTGAGTGAGATATTTTTCTCGCGTTTTTCACGTTTCCAAGCGAAAATGCGCTCGCGCAATTCATTGTTCGGTTTAAGCATGTCCTCGGTCAACGGTTGTCGATTGAATGGATCCGTGCTACTGTTCAGCAAATGTCGTGTAATAATCGCACGATCCATAACATTGCCAGATGGCAAAAGCACCGGATCGGTCATCAATGTGTCCATTAATGGATCTCGGAATTCATCTGGTGCATCGGCATAATCGTCTTCGATCTGCTGATTAGCGACTGTAGAACAATTTCATAAAAACGTTAGACAAACTCATTACATGCAATTGACAAATAAGTAAAATAGTGATTTTCGACAACACTTACCATATTTTTCTTGAGCACGTGTAATCAAATCACGGAACTGCTCAATTTCGATCGATGATCGTAGCTTCATTTCACTGATACGGATAGCAACCTTTTCGAAAAAGACCTTATCAAATGATCGTTCATCAGCGGCAATGGCTGCAGCAAATTCATCGCAACTTAAATGAAGATAAATATCGAACAGTTGACTCAAAAGCCGTCTTGGATCCCATCCGAATTTATGAGGTGATCGAACTTTAAGATCATTGCATTTGGGACCACACAACTGATGCATATTGAAATTCAACATTGAAGCCAAACGATCAATCAATTCTGGACGAAGGAACGGCTCTTTGATGTCAATAGTGAGGTAATGGAACATGTCCACCGTCTCTTTTCCCAATGTCAAATATGATCTGCATTGACGCTCATCTTGAAGCAGTTGACGTTGACGTGACTGTTGATTTTCGGTGGTAAGTGCACTCCAACCAGCTTCATCCATCATCAACACTTGTGTCTCGTGAATGCGTTTCAGGTACTCAAGACTTTCATCCAGCAAAAATGTTGTGTCATTCATCAGCATGTTAACGAATTTCACAAATTGTCCACCATTTTTCGATTCGTTGACAATCACCTGACGCTGTGTCGAATTGCTCCACATGGTTTTGAACAAATGACTTATATGATATCTATGAATGATTAGGAAATGCAGTTAATCGTAGATGTTTAATACGGGCTTTGTGTTTATTAATTTGGCTCTACTTACCGTATCGTAAATTTATCATAGAATTCAGTGCTTTGGCCTGTTGTTTCAATATCCGTATAGAATTTCATGAGAGAACCAACCAGGTCCGTTTGAGCGAGGGGATGATTCATAACCTATCAAAGAATTCGGTTAGTTTGGATTGATCGGATTGAAAGTAACGTTGCCAAGTGTCACTTACCGAGATTTGTAGACCCGTATTTTGTTGAATACTTGGTGAAATCACAAATAAAACCTCCACCAATTTGGCCGTAACATATGGATTTTTGATGCACTGAGGTGCACAAACGCACGTTAATAGCCATGTGATGATTGAGTCATCGAACAATGTCATCATTTTCTCTTGACGGAATCTATCAATATGAGTAAGTAAGATGATTGAGCAAAAGTGGAATCTAGCATAACAGTTTCATAAGAATGACAATCAAATTCAACTCACTGCATGTTGAAGAGAATGAAATCAGCAATGTCCTCGACGTACCATTCCGGTAACGCAGACAAGACGGCGGTTGGTTTTAGATGTTGCGGTGGAACCGATGTAATAAATAAGCCATCTACTTCGCGTCCTTCCATTTGGTAAAGAATGAATTCACACACGGAACTGTAAAAAGCCAGGCATGATTCAATAATGATCGGATCCAGTAAACCAACATCACAAGTTTTTTTCGCTCTAAAAACAATAAATCAATAATGTCAATTAATTTCAATTGAAACGACAGTTGAATAGACTGAATCGCATCCAATTACTTATTCAGTTTTTTCAATTGATGTGTAAAACGTTCAATCAGTTGATTGTTGCGCAAACGATGAATCGAATTTTCCCATTGTGATTTTGTGTTGTTCAGCTCTTCAATCATGCGACGAATTTCCTTAATAGCACGCAAACGTTTATTGTATCGTTGTATCGCTGGCATTATAGCTAAATGATGTGCATGCAGTGTTAGGAACCAACATTCCGTTGAGAAATTCGGTGGAGTCGAATCGAGTTTTCGAGTATTGACTGGAATTTTGAAATAAAACACACAAAACGATAAGTTATGGAAAAATAAATACAATGGACTGCTAAAGGTAACTTTAAAATGTCCAATCGAACAGTACTCACTTGCTGATGAAATCCAATTCTTGTACTCGGTGTCATCGAAACGAATTTTGGTGTCCTTTTCAATGTTAATCAATGATTTATCGTTAAATGGATACTTTGGATCGACACGATCCAATTTGATTTTGATTGAGAGTTTTTGTAGTACTGACATCACATTCAACATGAAGCCATCTCGGCCAAGTTTTTTCTCTTCCGAGTGAAATTGTGTGCGCTTTTCGTTACTCAGTAAAATTTGTGATAAATATTTGAGCACTTCAGCACGATGATCGGGATTTCGAACCAAACTGTGGAAAATTGCATGCAATTGACTGCGCATCTGCTCCAAATGCTGCCAAGAGAATAAATAAAGAGAATTAGTAAAATATCACCGCAACATTGACAGCAATTTCAAGATGTGCACATACCATTCTTAAGCTGGTTCCACAAGTTTCTTCCCAATTTTCATCGACATCTTCAGCCAGTTTTGGATTTTCCTCGCTAAACACCGATAACGATAGAAATGGTCCAAGGTAGCTGAGTTTTACAATTTCTCTACCTTGTGTAGCGGTGCACAAGGTCGGACAGAAGTTTTGCAATCCGGTAATCAAATTGCAAATGGGCCGAATGTTTGGTTCAATGGTGATGTCAAGCAATTGTTTGAGAATATTGATGGGTGATGTATCGATATTCTTGCTAACCACCCGTGACTGCATGTCAATGTAGAGGTTTTGAACAAGAGTACCAAATATTTTATTGAATATCTTCGGGTTTTTGTGCGAGTCTTCGATTAACAAGCACAGAAAATCCAGGGGAACGGCATCATCGTACATCATTTTCAATAGAATTGATCGATGTGTTTGTGCGTGTGTACTGGATCTTAGCTGTTTAATCATTGTACCATTTAACAAGTGTTTTGCACTGGTAATTAGTTGCTTTTTCACTTGGCTTATGATGTTCAATACAACCATTTCGAATTTTTGTCGATTTCTAGCGCTATTGTAACGCTCTTGCTCATTACAGCAGCGTAGATATGATTGGATCAAATAAGTCAATGCTCCATGATCGGGTAAATTGTGTGGCTTGAGATTTGGTGTCATACAATTGAGTTCACCGGTATCCATTCGCTCGGGCTCCGTCGAAGCTGTTGTGTTTGATATTAAACTCTTACCGGTCGAATCGTTCCCTGTTGCCTTGAAATCGATACGTTTACCATCAAAATACTGAACGACAATCTCGGTGATAATTTGAAACGATAAATCATCGATCTGAATTGGATTTCCTTCATCGATCACAACTTCCTTGTAAGATTCAGCCGTTTCGGACACAATAATCTGACCTTCACAATGATCCACCCAAAATGCATCTAAAATGCGGGACAAACAAATTTCAGCTTCACGTTCTTTGGCCTCCTCAGACAGTGGCTGTTTGACATTCAATGTGGATTCGACGGCTTGTGGTGATTCATCTGTTTCCATATTTTCGACGCTTGTTTCTGGCGCTATTGTATTGAGTGAATTATCTTCAGCCTCCATTTCGAAGTCTTGTTTGACAATTTCAGTCGTTTCTTTGATCATATTTTGATTCAATTTGTTTTCAATGCGCTGCTTTTCAATTTCATCCAACAGCCGAGATCGTTGTGTTAAATGATTTGACACTGTTTTGGTTTCAATATTCATTGATGCCTCATTATTGTTGAGGCCCAATGACATTTGTATTTCGTTGTCAAATTTCAACTGCTTTTGCTTATGTTGATTTTCATCATTTTCTTCAGTCTCTGGACACATGATATTCTTGGCAGCAGTTGTTTTGGAAATATTGTCGGTTAGTTCGGATGCATTGGTGATCGTTGCGTCTGTTGATGATGTAGCGTTCGTCGAGGTTTCACCCCCAATCAAACCAAGCCGACGCAAACGACGCGCTCGCATCTATTCATAGATGAATAGAATGAAGAAAAAAGAAAAAGAAATAAAGAAAAATGAAAAATTGCCGATACATTAGACACATTTAAATTATTTTTTTTTCTTTGCTTAAACGACTCCAAATGAGTCGTAAAAACGGACATTGGCTTCTTCAAAAAGCGTCTTTGTTCGAAACGCAATTAACGACACGCAAAAACAACAATGAGGAAAACAACATTGGCTTCATGTGATCGGTTGGCATTTTGGTGAATTGCCAAAATCTGTAACTGTGAATTTACGTCGATGCGAAGTGTCTTTGTTGTGTGAACTGTTTCTAAGCGTGGCGTACTTTCTCATTGTCAACATATATGCATATATAATTTGCATGTGAAATTTTATTTTGAATAGATGGGATAAAAAAAAAATTACGAAACCAAAAATATGATTGCGTACAAATGTACACGCAAATGTTCATGCACATCAACATCAAAACGTAGTTCACTAAACACATACAGGTCCCCAATAATAAAATGTGTATATCAATTACCTCTTCTGGTGTTAATTCACTCATTTTTTTGTAAAATTTCCTTTGTCTTCTCAGCGATGCAATTGAAAATTTCCGTATTTTTCTTGTCGTGATATCACTTTGTTTCGTTCAATGGCAGCTCACAATTCAAACAAAACACCAGCGATAGCACACCAACCAAATTTCAGTCGCTCGATGACTTTTCAATTTTTGCCTTTCGCAATACGTCAACAAAGAAAAGGGAGAAAGGGACTTTTTTTTCCTCTCCTCTCGTTCGACTTTTCTCACATACAAATCTTATACTTATTTTTTTTTCTAATTTTTGTGTCTCAAAACATAGTTTTTATACGAGACTGAAATGTTCCGATTGCTTATTTTCGGTATACTTAAATCAAAAACATTAAATAACGAATTACAACTAATATTTATGTGCTACACACACAATATTCAACTTTGTTTCAGACCAACAGAACCACAAATATGAAGGAAAATTTGCTTTGTAATATTTTGACACACTGATAGAAACCCACTGAACAAATACTAATCCATTTGTTATGATTTTTCTGGCATTTGTGTATGTGTACGTGAGTCGTGTAGGCTAATTACGCCAATATCACTGATTCTGTATGTGTTTGGACCTCTGGTGGCCGTTGCTCGTATTTTTGCCGTATCAGATGTTTTGGTGTTTCACAACAACCATGAAGTTGATGCGTCTGGTGACAATAGTGCTGCATCGAATTTTTATTTGAACTGATTAAAAAAATTCAAATTTGAATTCTGATAACGATTTTATTTTTCATACATGAAATTCTCATTCCATCAGGAATAGTATTCAATTTTGAAATTTAAATGGCTTTCAAGGTTGAAAATGAATAGACATAAATTTGCGTTTTTAAAATTAGGTCCGATTCACAAATTCATATTAAACAGCTGAGATTGCAAGTAACTTATTAGAATTGCCTTTCTCCAGGCCGTTCCTAAACGTTCATTAGGAAATAGGTTCTTCTTGCACTATGTCATAAATTTTTCATTCGAATTTCGGATGATATGTAGTAAGTGCCGTTATGAATTGCCATCGCTCTTACAAAAATGCTCCCATCGTTCATTTAAATTACAATGAGAGTAAACTCATTTACGCCACTTTTTTCTCTTTAATGACAGAAATACGCCCAATTTCACTGGTTCATCGTATACAAAAATTTATGTTTTTATTGATGCACTTTCTCTAGTCCCTAATTAAATGCTACATTTTGTGATAATCTATCAATTGGATATTTAAACAATATCAATACTATTTTGGTGTACATGTGTCGGGTTTTCCGACAGAAATGGAATACTGTTTATTTGCTGAGTCTAAAAAACTGAGTTTACGAAAATTCGTCTTAATTAATTTTTGTTTGTTTTTTTTTTTGTTTGTTGGAGTAGTGTTTTGAGATTTTCATTTGGTTATTTTTTTTTTGGTCATTTGTTAATCATTCAACGTAGGCACGAATCTTCGAGTCTTTTTTTGTACGTTTCGGTTTTCAATAAGCTTAAGTTTCCATTTGTACTTCGAAATCACAATTAAACGATTCATATTTTTTTTGTGTAATTCTCCTAAGTAACTGGATTATGACTGGTTATTGACTTAATTTCTGTAAATATTGTAAAATTCACTTAACATTAAACATTTTCTTAACGTAAACGGCGTCGTTTCGATGATTGTACAGTTTCATCGCCATCAACCTCGTATGGTCGTGCAAAAACTTCTGATGTTGAATCGGCTGCACATTGTGGCACATTCAATGCCATTCGAGTGCCGCCAGTGGCGGTTTCATAATGTTTTGGCAATGGCAACTTCATAATTTTATGAGCAGTAGAAATCATGCTGTAGTCATCTAACCATTTATGACGTAGCAATTGATTTATTGATGGACGCTTGTTGACATTTGTGGTAAGTAGCTCACGAATGAGTGTTTTTGCTGTGACCGACACCTTTGCCCAATTGCTGGATCTGAATTGAAAGTTTCCAGATTTGATTTGTTCCGTGGCTGGACTACCGTAATCATCGGCAAATGGCAACGAACCACTGAGCATGGTAAACAACACCACACCAAGGCTCCAAATATCGACTTTTTCAGTGTATTCACCTTTGCCATTTGTCAATAGAACTTCTGGTGCTACGTAACTAAAGAAACCAAACAGAAATGCGATTCATTAAAATTTGAGTCGACACAACTTGATCAAAGGATGCGAACGGATTGGGACATTCAACTTACAGTGGTGTTCCGCACAGTGTTCGTAATACCGAATTATTTTTCACCAATTTGCTGAGACCAAAATCGGAGATTTTCAGCAATGTATTCTCCTCGGACGTAGCCAGAAGGATGTTATCTGGTTTTAGATCGCGATGCGTAATTTTGCGATCGTGCAAATACTTGATGGCGTGACACATTTGATAGAAGAAAATTTTCGAATTGGTTTCGGACAAATATCGCATTTTTTGAATGCGAGTCAACAATTCACCGCCCTTCATTAGTTCCAGTGTAATGTACACGGAATCGGAAGTATCGAGAATGTCATGCATTTTGACAATGCACGGATGCGTTAAACTTTTCATGATTTTTGCTTCGTTCATGGATTTATCGGTTTGGTAGTCCATTAATTGCTTTCGTTTAATATGTTTCAATGCATACATTTCACATGATCGATATTCATGCACCAAAAATACCGTTCCGCATGCGCCCGAACCCAGTTTCCTTCCTACGTAATATTTTTTCGTAATCTTTTCGGGCAATTCGTTTTCTTCTATTCGCCGATGATCACGATAGCAAAATGCTTGCATTTTTGGGTGAGTAATGGAAATGATGTCACCGTGTGCCAAAATGCGCCGTTTCTCCTGACCAATTCTTTCTTCGTTAATGAATGTTCCATTTCGTGAGAGATCCTTTAGGGTAAGAGGCAACAATTGAATAATTTAAAAATCTTATAGATCGAAATAAGGTTAAAGTGCGTGAAACGATCATTGTTACCTCAATATACGCTGGGCTGTCCATCTGTGTGATATTTCTCGTGATCTTGAAGTGGTGCTTTGACATTTGCACAAGTAACTTTTGTTTTATTTGGGGACCTTGTAGGGTATAATCACAGCTTGTTGCCCGACCAACCATGAATGTTTCGCTTGTAAGGTCTGAAAATGAAACAATTTGAATATCGTTGTGAAACTTATTTCAAGCAGCCAAATGACACATATTAGTCGCTCACTTACCACTGTTTTGAAATGATTTGTGTTTAGCAACCAATCGACCCCAAACATCACGGCCATCGTCTGCATTCTGTGAAAAAATCTGGTCTTCGGTGTTATGCGATTGGCTTTGAGTTTGTGGCAAATCCATATCATCTTCTGGTGCCATGATGCTTTAAATCAATCTATTCGCATTAATAAATATATTTTTGGACAATGTTATTATGAAAATGTCGTCTCGAAATGCGTCTGTTTATTTTTTTAAAAAAAGCTGGTTGTTTATTTAAAGCAAAATAAGATGTTGTATCGTCTATGTTCGTTCAACCAGCATCCACAATGATTGGCTCTAACTAAGACATACGATTTGCAACTCTCGATATCACTGCTAATTGAATGTGTGTTTGTATGATTATGTCGATTCAGCGAATTAGATCGACAAAAGAAAAGCACAAAGAGATACAGTAAAAAATGGCTGCCGGCACAATGAAATCGATTGTATGATGAAGAGAATCACAAAAATGATCGACATGATAAAAAAAATGTATGACAAATCAAGCAAGTTCGATATTTTTAAATGCGCACAAATGTTCATGAATTTCATAAACGCGATGTGAACTTATGAACATGGTTATGCGTATATTTTTATCACTGCGAGAAAAAAAGCATCTCAAAATTCGAAAACATAGAATCATTATTTTTATTATATATTTTTATGTGAAACTTTATTTATACGATTGAAAAATGGAGCCAAAGAATTAAATATAAAATTACTAGAAAATATATTCAATAAAATCTTACCAAATGCGGATAATTGCTGTTATTGGAATGAACAAAATGAAAGATGCTCGTACCACTGTGATTTCGTCTTAAAAATCAGTTATCGGATGTGTTGCAAAAAAAATCATAAATTCTTCTGATGTTTTTTTTTAAACTTTGATAGAAAAAATTGATTTAAAAACCAATGTTCGCGGTAACAAACTAGTTTAATATTTACATAAACAGGTAAAAAATATAAAAAAGGATAACAAAAAAAGAAGGTTCCAAAAAATGTCGCAGGTAGAAAACTGAGATGTTAACGAATACGAGATCTATACACAATTTAGATGAAATGTCAGACAAAGAGCAACAGAATGTCAACGGTTCGCGCGCATTGAATTTCTTTTACGAAACAAATATACGAAACGTAAAACGTGTGGAAAGTGAAACGTTATCGTAATTGCTCCATGACACTCAAAGCATTTGACAGCAAATTTGTGAGTCACTGTTGACAGCCTTAACGCAAACACTTCGGATTTTCAATAAATTCAAGCAATTTTTTGCTTTAATACATAATATTATAGCTGATTTGGGATTTATAGAAAAATGGAAGTAGCTCCAGTTACATACGATAAAGAAGAATATATTGAAACGGTACGTTTTTACCTAAATTGAAATTTCGTTGTATTGAAATGGCAGTGATGTTTTGATGTGTATGCAACTTTCTCTATTTACATTGTGGGCTCGTTTCAGGCATCTGGAAACAAAGTCAGCCGAAAAACAGTTCTATGTGGTTCACAGAACATTGTGCTAAATGGCAAAGTTATCGTTCAAACGGGCGCTATTATCAGAGGTGATTTGTCCAATGTTCGAACGGGCAGATACTGTGTCATTAGTCAAAAGGCTGTCATTCGGCCTGCATATAAACAATTCAGTTCGGGGTGAGTTTTGACTTGATACTTTTTGTCGACTTGGCATGTCGATTTGTCAATTCCAAGCGATTTATTTCATTCAACAAAAAGAAACGCATTAAAATATTCTTCAACATTCACCAAATTGTTGTGTATTTTTCAGAATCGCATTTTTCCCGTTAGTGATCGGCGAACACGTATTCATTGGCGAAGGTGCTGTTGTGTCTGCTGCTTCGATTGGCTCCTACGTGTACATAGGAAAAAATGCAATCATTGTTAGTATATTTTGAATTGCCTGATAATAACACATAGAATAGCGTACCTTATTTAATGTTAAACTATTATTAAAATGTCACATTGATTTTTCGTTTCAAAGGGTCGACGTTGTGCGATTCGTGACTGCTGCATTATAGAAGATGGAGCTGTTGTTCCGCCAGAAACAACCGTTGCGAGTTTTATGAAATTTACAGCTAAAGGTACGATTCAAGGAGACCAAGGAAATCCCAATTTTGTACCACCTGCTATGCAAGACCTAATGGTTGACTTTACAAAATCATACTATGAAAATTTTCGACCTGCTCTGCCAGCTAAGCCGGCTTAAAATATTCACATTTCCACTATTAATTTAAATTAATCATGTTTTTGATAAATAAATCGTATCTATTAATTAAAATTAAACACTTTTATAATTGTTGTCTTCGTGTCTAAAAAATAATGCGTTTAATTGCCCGAATAGCCTTGGCTGACTTGCGCAGAGAAGTGTTAGAATATTGTTCGATTAATATCGCCATTATATTGGTGAATATAGAAAAATATGCCAGAGTATTGATTCAATTTATTTTATTCATGTCATTTCAAAACTAAGCGTCGTTTGCTGTCTATTGTCTTTCTATTGTTCAAAAATTAACATTTCAACTCAACAGGAAAAAAAGGATCAACATCAATCGTCAACACTATTTTATATTGAAATGATTTATGAATTTATGTAAATTTAAAATAAAAATATTCGAAAAATTACTTCTATTGTAAAACATATTCACTGCCATTGTAAAAAGAGGCGCTGGTAAAAATCATTTATTCGGTTTTCAACTCACTAACGGTAAAATGTCCCGACTCTCCTGTCAAAATACATGCGTTCTTTTCAATACAAATTTCAAAGCTATATTGCTAGTTTTAGCACCGGTATTTACCTTATAAAAGCAGAATAAACAGAAACAAAATTTATATCCGCCCCAAAGTTGGGATAACTCTATTAAAGCGCACCGTTAAAATTGGGATCATGTCTTTACTAAACATTACTAGAGATGTAATAAAAAAAAATCCAAAATTCAATATGAATACGAATTTACTTTATTCATGTCATTTCAAAGTTATGTTGGTCTAAATGAATACATTTTATCGTGTAATTTTAACAGTAATTTATCAAACGTATGAAAATATTTTTTCATCTGTATATAAAACAATTTGAATTAATATTTGTGTTAATGCTCGTCAAATACCCCATTTTGAATTTGAAAATGTAATTTGAACAAATGGAAAAGAAGAAATTTAATAGAACATTGATTTGAAGCCAATTCCATGGTTCCAAGTAGATGCCTCGTATCATTCGTCACTACTTGAACTGGTTGCGCCATTGGCATGTGGCTTATGAATACCATTCGTCAGTTTATTTGTATTCACTACAGTTTCGTCTTCATCTAATCGAAGGGAAAAAGAACGCAATTAGATTTACATTTATTTTGGCCGTTGGATTAACCTCTGGCATTACACCTACCTGAGCTGTTCTCACTCAATTCGCGTGGCGATAACCGGCATCCTTTGTTTATGTAACTTTTTAATTTGCCAACTGAAGCCAAAATCAGGCCCATGAAAGGTGGCGACGGTTTCAATGGTCTTGACAAGTACTCTGGATGGTATTGGACGCCAACATAGTATGGATGATTCTCCAATTCGACGATTTCCATTCGAGTTTGCTCCTCATCAGTGCCAACAAATTTAAGTCCGCCTTCTTCTAATTGAGAAACATACTTTGGATTGACTTCATATCGATGTCGATGCCGTTCGTTCACTGATTTTGGAGATCCATACAATTTTTCTGCAAAAAACACATTTCCGTCAATAATATTCACACGAAATGAAATTTTATTTAGATAAAAATGTTATTGAATTTACTTACTAATTGTGCTTGTGCCTTCGGTGAAAACGGTTGTGCGCTTACCAAGACGCATAGTGCCGCCCATAATACCTGGATGATGTTCTGGCATGTCAATGACTAATGGATGTTCTGTAGTTTGATCTATTTCTGTTGTGTTTGCTCCTTCGAGACCAACGACATTACGTGCAAATTCGATAACAGCTGCTTGCATTCCTAAACAAATGCCCAAAAATGGTTTTTTATTTTCACGGCACCACTGGCAAGCACGAATCTTTCCTTCCATTCCACGTGAACCGAAACCACCTGGTACAATCACACCATCACTATTGCAAAGTGCTTGCCAAGCTTCATAATACAATAGCTGGTTATCCTTTTTGATAGACTTTTCTAAATGGCATGCTTCAATAAACTTGAGACTAAGCTTGAATCCAGCAGCAATCGCAGCATGTTGTAATGATTTCGAGACAGATGCATATGAATCTTCTAATTTTGTGTATTTTCCAACTAGAGAGATCTTAACTTCACCACGAGTATTGTCGACACGATTGGCCAGCTCACGCCAACGCTGCATTGTGTGTTTGGTAAATGGATCTGGGATGTTGAGTTGCAGACGTTCTTTCAAAAAATTTAATACACCATTTGCTTCCATTTGCAGTGGCACGTGATAAATCGATGACAGATCTGGAATGCAAATCACTTGCTCTGGTGCAACGTGACAGAAATTACTGATTTTATCCTTAACTTCTTGTCCGATTGGACGTTCAGAACGACAAACAATCAAATCTGGACTCAAACCGAGCCCACGCAATTCCCGTACACTTGATTGTGTTGGCTTTGTTTTCGGTTCACCAGTTGCTCGTGGCATTGGTATCAATGACACGTGAGCTACACAGAAATTTTCTCGCTTCACACGAAACTGAAATTGCCTGAAAGAGAAGGAAAGTTTATTAGACCCAATCCACGGCAATTTTTTCTAGGTAGAATAGTGACTACTTTGCTAATAGCTTAAAATAATTCCACAGGGTTCAATTTCATCAAAAGTGCTCAAAATACTACACAAACATAATTGAGGGGATGACGCCGATGTCGGCCATAATTCATTTATTATATTTTGATTATTTGTGTGTGTTATTGTTGGCAGTGTGTTGTATTTCGAATTTCTTAGAATCTCAGCAAAACAAAACACTTGGCCAATGCGAAACAGCTTACGCTTGAAATTGAACAGCACAGTTTCAATTTATTTTAACGGCACCCAGACATGAAAAACAAAAGTTATATATAAAAATTATTATCTGTGGGCAAATTTTTTTCTCCCCACGAGTATTCCGTAGTAATGCGCAGCATTTCAAAACGACTGCTCTCATACACAAATAGGAAACAATTCGAGAGGTTTTGTTAATTGGTATTTTTTCCCACAACTCTGAACAAAAATTTCTATTTTTTTTAAGCAAATGTTCTTTTTTACTCAATCTGTTAAAGAATTTAAAAAAAAAAATCGATTTCCACATATCGGGACATTTGAAAAAAAAAACTTCCAATATACTAAATCAGAACCATTATTCTTATAAGAATATGCACCAATGAACTTGAAGAAATTTGACCTCGAAAAGCAATACTACTCTCCAATGCACTCACCTAAATGCTTCAACGAAAGGCATGCCTTCAATGTCACCGATCGTTCCACCGAGCTCAACAATACACACTTGTGGCTTCTTATCACCTTTAACCGGCCGTGTTGCGACTTTTTCAACCCATTCCTGGATGGCATCTGTTATATGGGGCACCACTTGAACTGTCTTTCCCAAATAATCACCGCGACGTTCTTTTTCAATGACTTGCTTGTAGATTTTGCCAGTTGTAATATTATTATCTCTGCATAATGAAATGTCTAGGAATCGTTCATAGTTGCCCAAATCTAAATCTACTTCACCACCATCATCGAGAACATAGACCTCGCCTGAAACAGAATAAACAAAAATGAGTCAAACCAACTCAATTCCAAATAAAAATTGGGCTTAAAAGAGTTTCAATCAGACTTATTCGGAATGTTATCAATTCGACAGTCATAGCAATGAATAAATTAAATAAAACAAATTATTGATCAGCACATCAATAATTGACAATTATGTTTGATTTTCGCTGTAATTTTGGTAATATTAATGCTCTAGATGTTTAAATTGAAACCTCATTTTCATTCACTAATCATAACAACCAATTAACACTCAATCCAATTGCAACAGATAAATGTAAGCTTTGTTTGGGTGTCGAAACGAGTATATAACCACAAGTAAGCGACGTGTTGTATATACACTATCGAATGAACAAGCGACGTTAAAAACACGTGGTTCATACTGACAAAACAAACATGCGCACAATTTCATGAACATGTATATGTCTCTCTGTCTGAAATGCTAGAAGCGAGGTTAAAATTGTATTTGCCGAGAAAAAACTGCGACACAAAAAATTCGCCTCGCTTACTTTTATTTTTGCGGATTTTCTTTTTTTTTGTTTATGATGAAGTCCTTGAAAATGTGTTGAACACACACACTTGGTCATTTTAGGTATCCTTTTTTTGTAAAGTTTTTTTTTTATTTTGTTAGACGCAATAGCAAATCGAATTGCATTCTATTCTTTGTCTCGTTTACACGAAAAAAAATGTATTTGTTCTTGACAATGAGTTTTTAGAAAGCATTAATCTTATGATAAACAATGAATGCATTGCACATGTTGACTCAATATATTTTAATGTACCGTGTTCATATGGTGAAAATGTTCCGGCATCGATATTGATGTATGGATCGATTTTAATAGATGTTACATCTATTCCACAGCAATTTAGCAACGTTCCAAATGAACTGGCGATTACACCTTTACCAACACCACTAATAACACCACCGGTGACCAAAATATATTTCATCGTGTGGGGCATTTGCTGTCCAATTGTGCTCACAAGACGGCTGCACATCGATTTAAATTAACACACACTTTTGTTTGCTTTAGATATTTATTCACTGTTCTTAATCAAAAAAAAATTGGTTACTATGTTGATTTGATACTGAATTGGTTTGAAATTTGTTAATGTTTTATCGAACGGAAACCGGAATTGCGTGAAAATACTGTTTGAATGTGTGGAAAAAAACCATTGAATGCAGACGCACTAGTGAAGAACTGGTCCAATGAAATGCACAAACACGACTGATGTAAATGGCATGTCTCAGCATCAATGACATATCGTCACACCACACAAGTTGAACGAATGCGAACCTAGCGGTAACCGAATGCTGCTGTCAAACCGTATGTTCGAATGTTCGCGGTACTCGTGCTATTCGCTCACACTCTGTAACTCGTTACGTACAGAGACAGTGACGCTGTTGACGCATTCATCCTTTGTACTTATCGAATATTTCGATACATTTTTGGCGGGATTTTTTATGCACATGAACTGGTTTTATGCCAACAAGTGCTTCGACGATGCTATTTTAAATTGGCAAGATTCTGTGTTGATTAATGTCAATGAACTCTTTTCACATGTTGATTTTTTGTTCGAAACCTGATTGCATTTAATTAATGTATTCAACATTTTTAAATTTCCAGCGGAAAGCATGCGACTGCTGTACGTCGATAGCACTTTACGATGCGGCAAAACATCTGACTAACACAGGCCAATGTTGAGGTTAGTTTTGTAAACAATTCGTCGGAATACTATAGCATAACAGTACATGTCAATACAAGATTTACTTTCGACCAAAAATTATTTTAAAAAATACGATGAGTCAGCGCACATCGAAATCAAGTGATTGTTTTCTTTGAAGATGCAATACGACGATTACACTGACTGCGCTTGTACATTTGGGAAATCAATAATTATTTATTTTAAACTCAACACAATCTTAACCTTCGATTTTTTTTAAATCTCTTTTTATTGAACAGAACTGAGAAAATTGATATCCCGGCAATGTTTCGCATGTTGTTTTGCATGCACGAACACACCATTAACAATTTTGACATATTTTGTAACCAATTGAATGAAATTAAAAACAGCGTGCAATAAATATACTCTCAAATTGAGAGTCTCAATATAGTTTTTAGATCTTGAACTAACAGTGTGTCATTAACATGAATCTAGTCATCAAATACACAATGTTCACATTAATTCGACTCTCGATGTTTTAGTGGATCCATGGATTTTACCTCGCCAACGTTCTCGTCGTGTCTTAGTTTCTTTTTCAATTTTGAGAATTGCATGTAATCGCCTCCAATGCTCTAATACTTTCCATTTCATGTACCTGAAACCAAAATGGTTGTTTTTATCTCTCCGACCATTTAAAATGATGAAAATAGGTTTGGTCAGTAATTTGGATTTCTCACCAATTGAAATGAGCATCAGCGTGTTTCTGTTTAATTTCATAAACCAATCGAGTTTGTGCTGTGATGCGTTCCCATGCTCGAAACACTCGTTCACCCAAATGTAAATCAAACCAATCGGCAGCAACCATTGCTTTGCTTTGTGTAATCAGACAATTTTCTCGCCATTGAGCCCATATCATTTTTAGGCAATGTCGATTGTGATATGCAATCGCTTTAATTCTTCGCATTATTCGAACTCGAACCGTATACTTTCTCCAATTCAAAAAAATATTTTTGTAGAGAATTTGACGATGCATTTCATTGCTCACGTGTTCATTGCGAATTTTCCATTTCATAATATTTTTGAACTTTTTCATGGCCTGTCTCAGTATACAGTCACGATTGAAAGCCTTTGCAATGTCCAAATTGGCCAGAAATTTCATACGTTCCAAGGCTTTTTTTGCTTCGAGCTCTTTTTCTTCGCGACGTTTGCGCAAGTAGTCTTTGATTCGTTGCCGTTTTTCATCTTCATCGATGTGACGCTAAATCGTTAAAATTGTCAAGTTAACATTTTCCAATGTTGAATGATATTATTGAAGTGACTGATATCGACATTTACCTTATCTTCCTCAATTGCTATTCGCAACGCTTCTTTTTCACGTTCGAGAGCTTCTCGACGTCTTTGCGCCTCTTCATGTCTCATTTTCCGTTCTAATGCTTTCGCCTGCATTTCAATTAAAAATTTCGGTACTGCCATTCCTTTGGCTTGAAGTTCGAATTTCATTTCATCATTTTTTTCTTTAAGAGTCCCAATGATTTGCGGATATTTTGGCTTGGACCGTGAATTGGAACGATGAATTTTGGATTCATTTGTGTCTTCTTGTAATTTTAATAGCTTCATTTCAGAGATGACACGTTGCTGGTGCTGTAATTTGCTTTTTTGTTGCTCGATAATATCCTGCTGGTTCTTAAGCCTGAGTGTAAAAAAAAAACAATTTAAAGTTGAAAATGTCGACATTAAATGTCATGAACTATCTTACTTATTGTTATATGTCCGAATAAGCACCCTCGGCGACTCCATGATAGCATCATGCAATGTCATTCTTTTGAAATCCTCATCACGTGTCGAAGCCACTGAACAGCCTGGATGTCGTAATTTATTCAGCGCTTTTTTCCGTTCATATGTTAAACTCTGCAGGAATTCCTCCACTTTTTGAAGTTGCATTTTTTTATAATGCTGGGATTTTGACGCGTCAACTTTGAAGATGCTGTAAAACGCACCGACCGAAGCAAATACCACTGCAACAGAATGGATTTATACTATTTTCAATTAAATTATTACGAATCTCTGCTGCTGTGTCCGAATCGTAAACTACAGCTGAATGAATGTGCTTGTTTTCGATGTAATCCCATCGAATTTCAACACCATAATTCTGTTCGTTGTTTTTCAGAATTGATTCCATATTCATGATTTTCTAACTTCAAAGTGTACTATGTTCATGTCAAATTCAAGTGAATTGGTCGTATAATCGAAGTAAACAATGGATCAACAATAGAATGGTTGCTATGCCGATTTGCTACTGATTAGGTCATAATGACCGGAGTCGAACGCATGTGAGCCTTGCGGCAACCGAATGCTACTGTCAAACCTTGTGTTTGCGATACGTGAGTATAGTCGTACAGTGCGGTGATGCGGTTGACGCATTCATCCTTTGTACTTATCGAATGTGTCGACACATTTTTGGCGGGATTTTTTATGCACATGAACTGGTTTTATGCCAACAAGTGCTTCGACGATGCTATTTTAAATTGGCAAGATTCTGTGTTGATTAATGTCAATGAACTCTTTTCACATGATGATTTTTTGTTCGAAACCTGATTGCATTTAATTGATGTATTCAACATTTTTAAATTTCCAACGGAAAGCATGCGACTGCTGTAAGTCGCTAACATTTTACGATGCGGCCAAACATCTGATTAAGACAGCCCAATGTTGAGGTTAGTTTTGTAAACAATTTGTCAGAAGTACATGTATTACATGTCAATACAAGTATCGATACAAGATACTTTCGACTAAAAATTATCTAAAAAGAAAACACGATGAGTCAAGTCAGCGGACATCAGAATCAAGTGATTGTTCTTTTTAACGGTTATTCAGAAATAAAAGATAAAACAATATCGTTGGCAAACTGTACTTGCACACTGGTCAAAGGGAAAAATAGTTGTACGATTGTCGACACGAGGACCGCTTGGGATGGTGATGAAATCATTAACGGTATGTTTGGTAAAATTTATAATGATTTGAATTTATTTTGAACTCAGAACAATGTTAACCATTGATTTGTGAATCTCGTTTTATCAAACAGAACTGAACAAGTTTAATATAAACCCCAGTGATGTCACGCATGTTGTTTGCACACACGGACACAGTGATCATATTGGATGCAATTATTTATTTTTAAATGCCAAAGAACATATTGTTGGCCGGGCGATATCAAATAAGAATGTTTATCGAACGGTTGAAGATGACACAAAATACACAATTGATGAGGGAATTTATGTAATACCAACTCCAGGTCATACACTGGACTCCATCTCGCTCATTGTTGAAAATAATGATTTGTCAACGAAACCGGTTGCTGTTGTTGGTGACTTGTATGAAAAGTACGAAGATTGTTTCCATGAACTGATTTGGGTTGGAGCTGGAAGTGAATCCATCGATGAACAGAAAATGAGCCGTTTATTCATTGCAGAAATGGCAGGAATTATAATTCCAGGACATGGACCACAATTTGAAATGACTGACGAGATTATTGCTAAGCTCAAACAACAATGAATACCTAGATTAGGCTATAGCTATACTCCACTATTGCATATACGTATTTTGTATTTAACCGAATGAATTTTTACAACTTACTTTAAATATACTCTCAACGTAGATGTTTCTGTTTTATTTATATAGATTTTGTATTGTATTGTATTGTATTGTATTGTATTGACAGTGAATCACTGATGTGAGTCGCAGAGACTGGATTCACTATGAAAATAACATTAATAGATATTTGTACGCATATATAAATAGAGAACTGATATTGTCTATATAAAGACCTCTGAACGCAAATATCCATTAATATTATCTCTGAAGTAAACAAAGTCCGTGAAATTTAGTCATCAAATACACAATGTTCAAATAAATTCGACGTTCGGTGTATAATCGGGTATGAGTCCATAGATTTTATTTCGCCAGCGTTCACGTCGTGCCTCAGTCTCTTTTTCAATTTTAAGAATTGCATGCAATCGTCGCCAATGCTCTAATACTTTCCATTTCATGTACCTGAAATTTAAACAAAAAACGCTCATTTAGTGTTCTGCCCTTAGAACGAATACGTGATAAAAATCAGTTCGATCAGTAGTTTTGATTTTTTTACCAGTTAAAATGAGCCTCGGCGTGTTTCTGTTTAATTTCATAAACCAATCGAGTTTGTGCTGTGATGCGTTCCCATGCTCGAAACACACGTTCTGTCAATCGCAAATGGAACCAATCTTCGGCTAACATTGTTTTGCTTTGTGTAATCCGACAATGCTGTTGCCACTGTGCCCATGCCATTTTTAGGCAATGTCGATTGTGACATTCAATCGCTTTCGTTTTTCGCTCGTCCCAAACTCGAACCGTATACTTTCTCCATTTCACAAAAGTGCTTCTGTATAGGATTTGACGACGCAATTCATTGCTAACGGTTTTGTTTCGAATTTTCCATTTTACAAGATTTTTAAACTTTTTCATGGCCTGTTTTAATATCCGTTCACGATTGAAAGCCTTTGCTATTTCCACATTTGCCAGGAATTTCATACGTTCTAACGCTTTTTTAGCTTCGAGCTCTTTTTCTTCGCGACGCTTACGCCAGTATTCTTTGATTCTTTGCCGTTTCGCTTCTTCGTCCAAGAGACGCTGTTACATGAAATGGTTAAATTAATTAATTGGTTTGTCAATGTTAAATCGTATTAAGAAAAATATTACTTTTTCTTCTTCGGCTGCGATTCGCAACGCTTCTTTTTCACGTTCAAGAGCTTCTCGTCGTTTTTGTGCTTCTTCGTGTCTCATTTTCCGTTCCAATGCTCGTGCTTGCATTTCAACTAGAAATTTTGGTGCTGCCATTCCTTTAGCTTGAATATCAGAGTTTATTTCCTCTTTATCTTTAAGATTGCTAATCATTTGCAGACATTTTGCCTTTGACCGTGAATTGGCGCATCCATTCTTTGCAACCAGACTCAATTCTTCTCGCAGATGACTTTTTGCTTCATCTGTGTCTTCCAATAATTTTGATAGCTTTAATTCGGTGATGACACGTTGCTGCCGTTGTAATTTGATTCTTTGCAACTCAATAATATCCTGTTGGGTCTTCAGTCTGGAAGAAAAGAACACAAATTAATGTCGAAATTGTCGAAATGAAATCTCACAAATTGTCTTACTTGTTGTTGTATGTTCGAATGAGCAACCTCGGCGACTCCATGCTACTAGGATCATGTAATACCATCCTTTTGTGATCTTCATCGCGTTTCGAGACCGCAGTATTTCCATGGTGTCGCAGTTTATTTAGCGCTTTTTTCCGTTCAAATGTTATATTCTGCAGAAATGCCTCCATTTTTTGAAGTCGCGTCTGGGCTGGATTTCGACGCTTCAACTTTTCAATTGTTGTAAAATGAACCCATTGGAGAAAATACCGCTGCAAAAGAATAAAGTTGTCCTGTGGTTGTGTGCTGTGCACTTGATTTATAATGTTACTCCCTTCATGTCCATGCTCATTTATGCATGAGTCAATGTTACTCTTTTCGGCGCCAGCCTCATTTGTTATCTTCTTTATTAAGATTGACATGTGTTGATTAACAGCAATTTTACTATCCCTGTGAAAACCGATTGGTTTCGTTTGACATTGTCCGTGGTTCCGGTCGAATTCGTGCGGTGAATTCGTTCGAATGGTGTCCTGTATGTTTACCATAATCGTTGGTGTAATGATGAATTCAAAATCATCATTTGATTGATGAAACTGTGGCTGCTGGAACACCGTTCTGAGCATCATTTGGCTGGAACTGCATGGCGTTGCTGTTCCTGATTGCGTATAAATGTGATTGTCATGCATAAAGCTATTTTTATCAGCATCATTCGTAGATGTTTCATCTATCAAACTTTCAGATGGAATCGGTGTCGGCGAGAGCGAATTCGGTGACTGATTGTCTTCTTCGTTTTTTTTCTCAATTTCGTGCTGTGTTCCGGCCATAAATTCATGCTGTTTTTCATCGTCAATTCCATCATCAATTTCATCATCAATTTCGTCATTATTTCCATCAACATCATTTATTAAGGTCGATAAACTCTGCGGTGGAATTTCATCAATGTTGTCAATTTCCCGATTCGACATATCGATTTTTAAGCTTTGAATTGAGCAGGCCGAGTAGCTTGGTTCTCTGATTCCAACACCTTTGAAATGGTTCATTTTTGGTCGAACATTCTCAAGGCTTTTTTTGAACTTTTCAATTTCACGATGCAATTGAAACATTTTTTGGAAATGTGAACGCTCATCGACAATGCCTTTTGCACGTCGGCGTAATCCATCCGAAGCACTTTTGTGACGTCGTTTTATCTAGAATAATTTTTAAATTAAAATGAAAATAATTTTAAAAAAAACTATTTTTATTGACAACTCACCCTCGAATGTCGTATATCCATTACAAGATTCGGATCCAAGCACAATCGCTTCGGTTTCTCACCAAGCATCGCCTTAAGCTGAGTGTCCGGAATGTATTCGTGATTTTGAATGAGATTTTTACAAATCACTGCTGCTGCATCCGAATGATCATAGATAACAGCCGAATTAATGTGCTTCTTTTCGATACGATCCCATCTAGTTTCAACACAATTCTGTTCGTTGTTATTCAGAAATGAATCCATATTCCTGAACTTTTCACTTCAAAGTGTACTTTGTTCGTGTCAAATTACGGGAATTGGTCACACAATCAAAGTAAACAATGGATAAATAAAATTGGTTGCTAAGTAAATTACAATGGCATATTTCAGGCACGTTTGATTAACGCTTGCGAATGCAACAACGGATATGACGTGAAACGCTTTATTTACTTCCTGCACGTCAATCGATTTTTTTGTTTTTATTGTTATTAATAAGCCATTTGCAATGTATGTTTAGGGACCTCGCTTGAAATTCGATGGTTCGGGACGTTTTTTTGTTTGTTTGAATTGAGGTCAATATTCATATCAAATTTAATGGTGGCCTACTTAAGACATGCACTTTTTTTGCACATATTCAACTGGATAAGAAAACTGATCATTTAAATTTATATTGAAAATTGTTCTTCAATGAAATGTTTTCGCATTTTGCATTTTTAGGTATTGAAAATATGATGAAGAAAAAAATGGAAAATCGAATAGCATGTTATAAGTAAATTGCATGAATACGAAATGGCGAAACGCCATGGGAATTCTCAATATCACATTGTGGGATGTATACAAATTGAAATATCAGCAAAGGTTTTTGTAATATCGGGAATTTATCCGAGAAATTACGATAGAGTTCAAAATACGTCAATACTGTTCATTCCGTAAAACAGTCCTCTAAAATTCAAATAAGCTTCATATTTCACGTTGTTTTGCTAATCATTTTGGACTCTGCTTCACCATGTGTCTGACACAACAAACTAGCTTGTTGACATATAAAAGGAATGGCATTATGATAACGTCCATGCACCCACTAAATAATAATACAGACATTTGGTCCTTATCTTCGTGGAATTAGGCGCACATGTAATTTGCGCTGTTTATGAATTTCCATGTTGTGTATGTTAATGGCCAATACACAAGATATGACGAAACGAGGCTTCTTGTCACAGATTGCTCACTTCACAGATAGACGCGTGCAACCGAAAACAGTAGTCTGATATTCGCAGCTGAACTGAATAGTAGTGTGCAAAGGCTTCGCCCTCGTTTTATCTTTTGCAAAACTAATTAGTCTATAAAATATTTGGTTCAGAATCATATGTCACAGTTCAATTGAAGACTAAATTTTTGTTTCGAAACATTTTAAAATGCGTAAATTTATATCAAACATAATCATTGAGTAATTTTGCAGCTGTTGATCTGGCGTCATAACGAGTTTGAAAGGCAAAAACAAGTTCCAATGTCGTTCGATCAACACGATTTTTTTGATCTCCAAACGCCAAAAATAAACACAGTGAAAGTTTGCATCACATAACATATGGCAAGACCCATATATCACGACACATTATAGCGGTTAGTTTTGACGCGATTGATTGAAACATTAAAAAAAAATATCGGTTGCTCTAATAAAGACACTGGCTGTGAAAATCATCAGTTAATTAGTAATTCTTGTAAGCAATTCATTCAAAAACCAATTCAAAGCGGACGAATCATCTATTTACATTGTTTATCTCAATAACTCTTTTAATTACTTCAGTGAAATAATCAGTGTGACTTTGTCCTCTGTCACAATAACAAGGAGTGGTAATGAATTAGTGATCTGAATACACAAATATGGAACATTGTTAAAATTAAATTGGTAGAATGCTTGTTGTTATTGTTAAACGTACATTTGAATTTCGATTGTGAATATGAACACGAATAATTCAGTATCGAGAGCAAAAAATGCCAAAATGAATTGTGTTCAAATTTCGTGATCAGAATAAATTCAAAGTTTTTTTTTTCTTAGATAAGATTAGAATAATCTAATCGTCTCAGAAGAGCAATTAAGGGACCTTGAACATCACTCCAAAATCTGTTCAATTGATTTCTGGCTGCAAAACGGGGAAAAGTGAAGTTTAAATTTTAAATAAATTCATTTTTTTTTTTGAGAAATAGTTTTGAAGTGTTATTTCAATTTGAATGATTCGTTCAAACATTAACAAAGTCCATTGGTTTTCGAAATCAACTGTTAGTTTGAATAGCCAAACATAGAACAGTGCGTCGTCGTCAAGGAATACATTTCTTGAACAAAAAGTGTTGGCATTGATCAAATTAATTTGCAAAGAATGCAGTTTTGACTAAAAAGATTCTTGTTTGTATCTTCGGTTGTCTATCAAATGACGCATTTCATTCACTGGAACACCATTAACTTGATAACGTTTGATGTATGTTTTAGGTGATCAATAATAATGAGCTGGTGCGTTCGTTCAAAACAGTACACAATATGCATTTATTTAATCATTGTAATGGGAATTGTTTCCATGGATTGTAGTAATTTGCCATGCCATTTTTATGATTCAATTAATATTACGGACGGAGTTCGACAACAACAAAATATCCAATTTGATGGCATCGAATTTCCACCGAAACAATATGCCATCGTCGATTATACGGAAGACGATGGAATGAGAAATTTCACCAAACCACATCTTCGTGGCTGTCTTTGTAATATAAAACCATGCTATCGATTGTGCTGTTCAAATGAGCCAAACATTACAACTGATGATGCCATAAAGAGTTTGGAACACAAGTGCAATGAGGAATTGAATCAATTAGAAAATGAAGTTTATGATGAAAGTTCAAAGTTCATAAATCTGTTACTGGGCTTCAATGTCACCTATTTCAACAACAAAATGTGTATGCCATTTTTCGTGGAAGAGGATTACTTGAATGTAATGTATCAAATTCCAATAGAAAATATTCAGTAAATTTTAGATCTTGTCATCAATTGAATTGATGCATTCATCTTTCAGGTAGCAAGGCGAAAACAATTGAATCTTGAAAATAGAACACTGAACTCCCGAGGATATTGTCAAACCCGCATTGATCAAGATACTCAAATTCACTTGGATGTATCGATATGCATCACATCAGACGAGCTTATCATACCAAACAATACAAATCTGTATGCAACCCTCGATCGCATTGAACACATTGGTAAGCTTATTTATTCTCTTTTTCATTATAATCGGCTGTTTCAATGTCGTTTTCGTTTGCAACAGCAATGATAATATCGATGCCATTTTTAATCATCACCTTGCTCGTTTACGCCTATTTGCCAATGTTACACAAAAATCTGTATGGCAAATGTTTTGTGTGCTATTTGATCTCTCAGGGACTTTGTTTTGTTGCCGAAATTCTAAATTATTACGATTTAGTCGATCTGGATGCAGTTGTTGTTTATCTATTTCTATGCAGTTTTCAATGGCTAAATGTGACTGCTTTTGATGCATGGTGGAATCTAAGGAGTTTTAAGTAAGTTCTTTGAAATAGCAGAATCCTTTTATGTTTGGTTTATGTATAATAATATGGTTTGAAACTTTCAAAGGGTTGTCAACAAATCCACCAAGTCATCCGACAGACGAAGATTTATATTGTACACACTTTACGCACTTTTATCACCATTTGTGCTCAACGTCTTTAAATTGGGCTCTGATATTCTAAAATCGGCAAAAGGTACCAATCGAACAATTGAAGAATAACTTTTCTCGTTCATTTTTGACTCAATTATTTTTGATTGAAATTGTCACAGTGCATACGGAACAAACCGAAGATCTAATAAGGGCGGCATTTATTGGTGTGACCTTCACATTTAATATAGTGTTTTTCATTTTAACAACACTCAAAATCCGAGAAGTTCAAAATGAGATGAACCAATTGACATCACAAGAAGATAGCTCACGACATCAAAAAAAGATGAACATTGCAAAAGGAAAGTAAGTACAACGAATATAAAGCATTATTTTTCCACAAATAATACAGCCACTGAAGTTAATAAATTATTTGAGTTGCAAAATACCAACCGCTGGCTGCATTAGATGTGGATTTTTTACAAGGGGCAAATCACTGCGGCAATCACTCTATTCTATGACCAGAATGTATAAGAATTCTATTTGATTTATTGGCAACTACTTTCCAATTCCGAATTACTGATTTTGAATTTGATATCATTCAACGCAGGATTAATAACAGTAGTTTCAAGTAATTCAAAATAAACGAGTAGTTCCCTTGTGAAAATAAAATGATTGAACAGACAAAAAAACGACTGGCAATCGATTGATAATCGACTGAAACCGGTCAAAGACTAAAAAAATCGTATTCAGACGTATATTGTCCCAAATCAAACGACTATAGTCTAACAGTCGTCTGGCTGGCAGTCATATTTTTCACAAGGCTAATAATGGTTGAATTATATTGTATTTCATTGGATTTGTTATCATATTTGGTTGAACGACATTTCAGTAGTCTGCCCCTTGGTTTTTTTTTCTTATGACATTGGCCGAGTATTAACCAATTAATTTTCCCAACAGTTTCAAGTTATACCTACGTCTATTTATTGTAATGGGGTTGACATACAGTATCTCAGGGTTATCGTACTTGATATTGCGCAGCAGCACATTTTTCGAATGGAGTGAGATATTTCTTTCATTACAAGGTGTCTGGATATTCATACTTTTTGTGTTAAAACGTCGAATATTCCGTTTAATCGAAGAAAGGTGTGTATTAGTTATGAAAACAGCAAATCTTAAACCAAAACCCAGCAGCAAAACAGACATGGCATCAACCTACATCTAGCCCATATGCTTCATGTGTCGAACGCAATTGCAGTTTATTTTATCACATTAATTGTTATTTTTGGATTATTTTTTTTCTTGGATGATAAAATTCAGATGGCATGGTGTTGAAAATTCTTTGACATAGATTTTTCAAATTGGCGGAGTGATTCAATGAGTGAGTTGCAGTTATAAGCTGAAAATCAAATCATTTGTTGCAGCAATCACATGAATGGATGTTGTCAAGTTGCCAAGCCCTTCAAGTTCAGTATTGTAATTGGCCATTAAAACACTGGCAATGTCCTTTGAATCGAAGTTTATATGCGATAAATACCTTTATTTAATGCTCTATTCTAGTCCTTGTAGATTTACATAATAAAAATACCAAAGTATTATAATGTAAGAATTGAATAAATGTTCACATTCCAAAGAGGCTATATTTCAACAAAAGAAAACATTAAAATTCATTTCATTTTCTACTTCATGAATAAATTGCTCGTTGTCATTTATTTTGTAAATAAATATATTTGCAGTTCACCTGAATTGTGTGTGTGTGTGTGAATGTAAGTGAATTTCTATATTAAGTGTGATTACAAATCTTAATAATAATGTTGCTACATCGATATGGAGTGTCATTTTGTTAGATTTTATATTCACGAGAGAAAAAAAATGGGTGAATTTAAACATTTTTCGAGAAGTAGCTTTGTGTTGGCTTCTACTAACTAAAATTAAGCCGACAATTATTTTTTTTTCCTTCGAATAAATCTAATAATAAATGTTTAACAATATTTGGTGAATGTTTAGTGTTACATTTCAATTTGAGATGTTAAACAAAAAAAATAACAATTAAAGCGTTGCCCGTTGCAAATGTTTCTAAGTTTAAATGTAAATTTTGATTAGACTGTGCTCAAAATAAGCCACAAATTTAAGTGAAACACAAAAACTATATGTAGCTTGTGTTATATTAATGTTAAATTTCAGTATAGAAGTCAGGTCGACCCATGTTAAGTAATTTGAATACATTTGGTAACAAATAATTTATAATGAATCCGATCACGCTGCAGACAAAAAATTTGTAACTCAATTCAACGATAATTTTATCACGATTTTCTAATGTACTTTCTGAAGCTTTGACTTCATTTTGATCCCGACCCAATAGCATACAGACAAATGCATAAGCAATTGTTTTTCCAACCGCTCGAGTTGCGATTACACAGCATATTCCGAGAATGGTTCGCAAAATAATGAGGCCAAGCATTCGTTGTGTTGGCCATATGATTTCGTATGGTCGGGTTGATGTTATGCTAGGCGGTTGCAAGGCACCTAGTTGGTAATTCAACCAAGCTCCAACTAAGACACCAGTTGCTACTGATAACACCATCGTTGTATCACCCCTGAACGTCAAAAGAGCTCATTAGTTAGATTTTAAAGTGTTGAATGAAGTATCACAGAAGCTTACCGAGTTGGTGTCCATTTATCAGAGCAAGGATAATAGATGACCAAAAGGATTGGAATTCCGATAACAAACAACGGTGAAAATGTTGATGATAAAATGATGTGATCCAGTTTATTGACTAGTGGCACCAATGGAATCATTATCAACACAGTTAATAGAACTCCAGCAACAACATCCTAAAAAACAATTGAATTAGAAACAGAGGAACTATTCATGATTATTCACACATTGGTTGCGTTTAACATACAGCTACGCTATGCATTCCAAGATAAATACGGCTAACGCAAACGACTAAACACCATACAAACGCAATCAAGAAACCATTTGTGGTCGAGTATTGATAGCTGTCATCATAAAAAAAAAAAATATGCATTAATCACACGCTTCGTGTGATAATATGAAAAAACCAGTTTATTATCTACGATTGAATCGAATGACTCACCGGTCTAGCATAAAGATAACCACCGAAAATGGCATGGCAACTGAAACCTAAGAACACATTTATTTTGATAAAATATTTGCGATTGAATGTCGTTGTTTAATTTGACAGATTCTCCACATTCAACACAATGAACATAAATATCGGTATGAGTACAAACCATCGCATGAGTTGAAGGCATTCCATATTCAATACTCCATTTATTTTGTAAGCGTTTAACTGGTGGCCCAGGTCTTGGCCATCGGATGATATCTTTCAACATTTGGCCAATATACATCACAACTGACCAAACAAATACGACACGTCGTCCCACAGCCCCATCAATATTCCAAAACCAAAATGGAATCATAATTGCATAAAATATTTCATCGCCCAGCTCAGTACCAATAATAAAGAGGTAGTACCAAAATTTATTGTTAATTCGATAACCATTTTCTATATCAGCTTTCTTATTAACGGTGTTGGTTGTGGATTTTTTCTCATTTGTACACGATTCATCGCTAATCTTTCGACGGTGTTTTTTGTGTTCGAGAAAATTTGAATATCGATTTGGCTCCGATGTAGTGCTGTGGTCACATAATGAGTCTTTGTGTTTTATGTCATTTTCATGTGTAGAATCAATATATTCAATTCCAAACCACTCTTGAATAGCCACCACAAGTTCGGGCTTTTTCAAATACTCAACTATGGACCACATTTTGGCGTTGGGTTTTTTTTTATTCACTTGGTGATATTAACACTCGTATTTAGAATTTCACGTGAACATAGTCGCACTAATGACCAATAACACTAAAATACAATGTGTGATTGATAAAAATTGTTCTTCACATTGACAATCTGATCTGATGAAATGTCTCGAAACGTCAACTGGTGATGTTAAAAGGTTTTACATTCGAATGAGAAATGTCAATAATATAACACTGGCAACAAACAAAAAATCCGTTAAGAACAGTATTTATTTTGAAAACTGGATGTTTGTATCGATAAATCGTGAAAAGTAACACGTTAAATGGTAAGAATAGCGATAAAATTAACGAATAATTTTACGATCTTTTTTAGAAAATATATAAAAAACTGTCGCCCTAGAGCACTAAGATAAAAGAAAATTCAATACTTTGAGGCAGCCCTGCATTCGTTGCGGTTTACATTTCCCCTCAATGAATCACCATTTTTTTTTCACATCATAATGTTGGCAGCGGTGTAGCGTCTTTACACCGGTTCTTTAAAAACGCACACCAAAACCGAACCGATTCATCGGTTGAAACGAACAGAATCAACAGCCATTGTGCAAATGTGTTGAGTGTGTGTATCCTAGGTATCGATGTGTATGCGCTTTCGCCTATTTTCTGTTATACATATATGCATATGAGTGATCGGTGTTTTTTTTTTCTCGTTCGAGGAAAAAGACATCGAATTTGAAACGTGCTCGCACCAAATCATCCACACCCATACTCACAGATTAATGCAATGAACAACAACAACAACAACGAAATTTGCACACAACAATTAGAAAATAAAATAAATATTGAATTGCATACAAAAGTAGACAGATAAATACGATGAAGTTAAACCGTTGAATTGAAAAGTATGCAGAATTCTGTTGAGTTTTGTACGTTTGCCGACCAATTGATGCTTCTTGCATGCAGTGAACTCATACAAATTCGGCTTTCTTTTGTCTAAATGTTTCGTTCTTGTAACTTTAAATTTTCGGTCCGTGGTTTGGTTACGTTACCCCTCTTTGCACACTTATACACACATTCATTTGGAAATGCGAATGAAACCTTTACATGATTGTTACCGCTACAGTGCCTACTATGCGAGCAACGACAATTTTAATGTACGATATTTTCTCTCCCGTTTTGATGCTTGTGAATTTGATATCTGTTTTGTCGTTCGTTCGTTCGTTCGCTCGGTCGCTCTCTATCTCACTCTCTCCCTGTGCGTGTTTGTATGCCCCGATGTGTGTTGCTGCTCTTGTTCGGTTCGATCGTGCATTTTTCAGTGTAAAGCAGTGGCAAGCAGGCAAGCAGACAGTTTTATATGTGTCGGTGAAGTGAATAGTTGTGTTTCAGTTTCTTTTCTAAATAAGCCAATTTTCATCACTCGTTTTTTCCCATTGCGTCTCTTAGTACCAGCGTGCATACGAATTTTTTTCTTTTCGTTTTGTTCATATTGCAAGCAGCAAAAAAAAACAAATTATTGTATTCCAGATTGAAGCATTTTCTCGCATGCGATAGAAAATTTCTCATTCAAATTTTTTTTGAATTTTGGGAATAAGGAAGCAAAAATATCCATCCCGTTGAAAAAAAAAAAACATATAGGCGATAAAATCCAGACGAAGGATTCAAATTTCGATTCGGAAAACGAGACATCATTAATAAATAGCATTTCTTTTTTTTTGTATTCAATTACAAAAAAAACACACACACACAAACACACATCAAGCAGATCATCCGAAGAAAAGACATTTACATTTTGTGAATTAGTGCAACAAATCGAGAACATAAAACAAGATTTTTTTTTACGGTTACGTGGAATTCGTTATCGAGCTCATAAATTAGGATAATTCCTGCGCTTAACATTCAAACCGGATTTCATTTGGTTTTCTATTTTATTTGGGTGCAAAAGAAAGTAGTTGTTGGTAAGTTAGAATTTTTTTTTCTTCCTTCTGATCCTTTTATTTATGTTTAAATGGCATCACAGCGCAATGAAAAATACCGATTTAATACTTGTTCAGCCTCTCACTTTTTGGTCTGTGCAACTTCATTTTTTTTTACTCATTCATTTTCTTATTCGGCTTTTTTTCGGTTAATTCCTTTTTTTTCATGTGAACGTCGTTTCATACGTATTTAATTTTAAATCGTTTATCCTTCCGTTTCTGTAACGTTTCGTGTCTTTTTCTTAACTCCAAACTATACTGCCGTATAGAGTTGAAGTCTATAGAAAATATCAATGTGCCTGAAAACGGTTCAAAAAAAGTTGAAGAAGTAAGAAAAAAAAACGGCGAGCAAACGAAATAGATACGTGAGCGTTGCCGCTTCATGGTTCTTCTGCTACTGCTGTCCAAAGAGAATTTCGGTATGAAATGGAAATGATTTTAACGCGCCCAGTGAACGAGTGAGCAAACGTACAAAACGAATGAAACGTTGTGTGTTTGAGCCTGTGCATGATGTGAACGAGTGAGCCATGCCGATGCCGATGCGAAGTTCGGTGTGCTGAAGAAGTGAAAAATATACGCTATTAAACGTATTAAAAGCGACGGAACAAAGAATTCGGTTCGTTCGCATCACTCGGTGTATGTGTTGACTTCTTTTTTTGCCAATTCTCTCCTTTTTCCACAAAAGCATTTCGCCTCGTTTCGTTCAGTTTTTGGTTTGAAGTTCTTGTTATATGCTTCTGCTGCTGTGGCTCTCTACCATCGTCGTTTGTTGATTCGTTTCTTTTTCTCTTTTTTTTTTCTTCTTCGTCTTGTTTTCTTCCATCCACAAATCGGTGTATATGCGCGCCTCGCAATCAAACTCTTTGGCTTGTCGTTCTCATTTTCATTCGCCAGCTCTCCAGCTTCGTTCATTTATGCGATGGCTTTAAAAAAAAAATCCGTGTGCCTATTGCAAAACTTTCAGCTCGGTACAAAGACGGCACATGCAACCGGTTTTTTCATTCGATCTTCTTGTTGCTGTTGCTGCTTAGTGCTGCTATTTTTCTCATCTTCTTTTTTTTATTTCGTTAATTTGGATCTGTTTAAAAAATTTATTCCTTTTCTTCCTTAAGCATGGCTCTTCGTTTAGCGCTCAGCAGTTAGCGCGCACAGCCAAACCGATAGGTAGATTTTAGCTTTTAAAACAAAAATGTGTGTGTGTGTGTATCTTTGTGTCGTGTGTGCAAAATGTGTGTTGGATGACCAGATTGTTAGGTGTATGAGTGCCCAAGAACACGATACTAACAAAACATATAATATTGCGCTTCACGACACACAACACCAACCAAATACAACAGTTTTTCTTTTTATTCTTCGTTGTGGCCGCTGCTGCTACAGACTTTTGCAAAAAAAAAATATATTCGGCTGGTTCGTGTATGTCGCGAATACACACAATCCTACAAATATTCGTGTAAATCGAAACGAAAATGGTTTGCCAAATTTTCCTGCCCTTTTTACGAAACAATTTTTTCGGCGTAATTTTTAACACGCACACAAAAATAAGAGAGCGGCATTTTGTGCGACATGCGAATGTGCATTCGAAAACCCCCGTGTAATACATGTGTTTACATGGTACGATTGAAAAATGGTCACCAATACACAGACAGAGCAACGCCAATTTTATACACACCCGATTTTCGATGCTCTCCGTCTCACTTAGCTCTCTCTCTCTCTCTCTCTCTCTCGGGCTCTCGGGCTCTCAGGCTTTCGGGCGTATGTGTGTATGTCTGCATGCATGTATGTGTGAGTGTATCCCGTGCATATTCTGCTCTGCGTGTACCTCTCGCACTTTTATTTTATTCAATCTCATAAACCGCCCGTGCTCGCAATATGAAACGAAAACTATTTGAACGCGCCTCAGAGAGTGTTGAATCGTGTTGCATTTGCTTGGTAAAACCGGGTATATACACTTGGTACTCGATACGGTCTTTAATGCTCGGGCTCTCTTTCTGTCTTGCATCAGCAGCAACAGCGGCAACAAAAGCACCAATGTAAATGTGCTATGCGCTGCGTGTCCCGGCTTATACAGTTCGATATATATATGTTTATATGCACTCGAGGAGCGACGATGTAATGGCGGGCTGATTTTTGCGTAGTTCGCCTTTTTCAATATCGTCGTCGTTCATCTTTGTTTCACATTTTAAATCTCCTGCTGTAGCAGCCGAATTATTTTGTTGTTGTTTCTGTTTTGCTCTATGTAATTTATTTGATGAGCGTTCATTTAAAGAGAGAGAGATAGAGAAATATAAAAGTGTAATTTTTTTTGTAATGGTCAGCATTTTGGTGAACCACAGCTTACACACAAAACCAATCAATATTTCTCGAGGCTTGCACAAAAAAAATGTACGCATTCGTATTTATAAATTGGCCGATAAAATAATATTGAATGATTTTATTAGCGCAATTTATTTGGTTTGTTCGACGCTTCGATGTGAAGCGTTATTCCCATATTTTGCAGTGTTTTTTTTTTTTTTTTTGAAATGTGAATAACATTTTTCACTTTTCATATGGGTTGATGTATGCAAAATAATGTAGTCGACGTTTCTCGCGTTCTGTATATATCAATTGATTCGTGTTTCTTATTATATTTTTTTGCTCATGTTTTTTTTGTTCCGAAGCTGTGCTGTTGTGTCTTTATCAAGTCCAATTAAAATTCATTAAAATTCCTTTTGTATAATGCATACACAAGCATCAAGCGTATTGTGAATCTGCGTATAGAATTTTTTTTTTATCATTGGGCATTGGTTTCCCATCCCAAGCCAGTTCAACTTCAACATCGTTCAATTTCAATAGCTTCATTCAATCGAAAGATTACGATATTTAACAGAACGAACCAAAAAAAAAAACACATTGTTCGGCTGGCAATTATAAAATTCCAGATTGAACACTGGAAAAAAAATGAACGAAAAGAAGCTGATAAATAAACACAACCGTGGTATGAATCAAAACGAGCTAACAACTCATCATAATTTCATCTCTATCAGCAAATCTTTTCGATTTCACCCGTGAAATTTGTCGGTATCAAATATTAAACCTTAAATTCATTTTTTGATACCCTTGTGGCTTTTTGGTTAGTAATTATATTGTTTGTCTCAGATTCTGTTTTATTTTCTTTTTTCACTTGTATAAAGCGAAGAAATATAATCAGTATCAAAATATGAGTCAAAATCTAACACCAAATTGTTCAGAGTGTCGATGATCGGATGCTTGTTAGTCGTGTTGCGTGTGGAAACGTTTTTGTATTGCCAACGAACAAAGAATTAATCTCCGGAGCACAAAAGCAATGGTGAATTGAATTGACGGTACCAGCCAGACACAAATAAAATTATCAACGAAAAAAAAAAACACAAACACATGCACATAAATTGGACGGCATTTCTTATGCCGAGCTACGCGCATTGTTTATGGAACGGCAATTGATATAAATAAAAATTATTCAATAGAAGAGCCCAAAATAAAAACGAATGTAACAACGAATAGAAGGCGAATAGAAAAGGAAATAGACGTTTTAATACGAAAATCACGCATTCATATCTTTATTCAGATGACAAAACGAACGAATGAAATATAGAAAAAAAAGAAGTAAAAGAAAACGAAATGAAAAGACAATTTTGAGAATTATCAAGTAGATTCAGATTGACAGATTCTTCTTTAACTTAATGCCGCTGTGTGTATTCCAAGCTTGAAAATTGAAAGCCATAAAAATATGGTTTAACGAGCAGGTTTAGTCATGTTTTAATCGTTCACGTAATAATGCGATGCATCGTGCACCGACTAACCGATTTCACAATCATTTTATGACCTATGAAAACAGGAAAGTGTGTAAGCAAAAGAGCTCCTTTTCCCACCGAAACATAAGAAACCACCGTGTACTCGCAAAGGAGAACAAGCGCAACAACAAAATATCCAGCGAAGAACGATTCAAGCGGATAAACAATGAAAATAAAACGACCAACAAATGACAAAAATACGGTGTACGCTTATTTTCATTCAGGTGTGGACAATAACAAAAAACACAAAACAAGAAAAATATGTAATTAGAATTTGTATGTTTTATTTTATTGCAAAAAGTCTGAGCGATCAAGTTAAAAAGACGCAACTTTAACTTGATGTTTTTTTTTGTTTTGTTTTGTTTTGTTTTGTTATTGCCTTGTTTTGCGCCATTTATCCGCTCATGTTGCACACTTGACTGCCATCTTCCATGCAAATTGTTGTTGTCATCAGGAGTGTACATTTCGTTTTTCTCCATATGGTTGGACTTCATTGATATTTTTTGTTTTGTTTTGTTTTAAATTGAGCTTCAACATTCGATGTTTAAATAATACGAACGAGGGGTTCAGAAAAGACTAGCTAGTGCGTACAGTAGCTAGTAATGCAATCGATTGGATGGTAAATATGCCGCGAGAGTAAACTCACGGCGCAGCACTGAATGCAACGCAACATCACAGTTGATTCGCATTTTTACCGTTGAAATCACAACAATGGGTCTCTTTAGCTACGATCAACAGACCAGTGGAATGAAGTGCACGTATGAAACGCGAACACGGTCATGTACGATCGATGCCAGTTGACAACATATTTTTAAGTTGTAATTTCCTTATTTATTTTGTATCCAATAACGACAGAACTGAAACAGAATAAAAGACAAACAAATTGTTTATCGATTGGTCGGCTATTGGCCGTGTTGTTGGTTTTGCGTTGCGTTGTGTTGTGTTGTGTTGTATTTTGTGTGTAACATGCACAGAAGCATTTCGTTAAGCTCGAAAAATCACACTTACATGAATTGCACACAATTGCACAACGATCGAAATTGTGTGACCAAGAGTTATAAAATATGATGGTGAAGTGCATTCTACAAGTTACCCACCATATATTCTGAATGGTTTTATGGCTCGTTGTTTGGGCACTTGAATTTGTCGTGGAAGAATGTGACCAACGCCGTCAATGGCAAAAGCGACATGAATGAGAGAGAAAGAGAGTGCATGCATAATTATAGTTTGCAGTTTTATTGCCCAAGGCCATGTTTACGAAAAATTGTTCGACGAATTTTGTTGAAAATCGAAAAATATGATGCGAATCGAATAAACTAGAAAATTCCACAAACGGCACGATTCATTCAGACCGGGTGTTGGCCCGTTCAACAATGCCAATGTAACCATTTTTGCATCTTCATCGATTGAAGATTCTATACCACTTAAATGACTACATTACTTGTCATGCTGCGTCGATTTTCTTCCATCGCTACATCATTATTTATTAGTGGTTTGTGATTGCTTCAACTTTATTATGTATACACATTGTATATGGTCGCACAGCGAAAGGTGATAAAAGTCATAATGACTTGAAAACTTGTCCGTCGATTGGCAAAAGTTCAATTTTAGCATTTATCCGTATTTGCTGAGACTAAAGCGAAGAGTGGAACAAAAAGTGTGTGTTTTTTGTGGTCGTTGTTGTTGCTGTTGTCTTTCTCTTTCTTAAAATGTATGGATTTTCTTTGATTGCTGCTCATTTTTTATCGCTTTCATGCAATTACTCAAGTATTGCACGGACTGACAGCGTGCAAAGACAAAACTGGCAACATAAGAAGACTCAATGCGACCCAATGTGCCCATGTTCACTTTACCAGCAGAATTGCTGATTCTATTATTATATTTATAATATGATCATTATTATCGATTCTCTTTTCATTCGATTTGGTGCTGTTGTACACTCTCCAGGAGAATGCACATTTTATTTTTCTCTCCAGCATTTGAAATGTATAGTGTGCACTATATACATAGCAACAACATATATATTTTGCTCACATGCTATAAAAATAGTTTGTTTATGAACCGAACCACACATACATAAACACACACAATATGTTGTATTTGAATAGAGAAAGAGCGTCAAGAGATAGGGCCAATTGCATGGTTCATACCCAGTTGCACTGGCTGCAATTGATGGCTAGTTGAATGTGTAAGCACACCACACTTGAACACCAAGTATCTAAGTAAGTGGCAAGAAGAAATTGTGAAAAGAAAAATGGCGAAAATCGGCTGGACGCTCGCGTTATTTCTTCTTCTATCGACTTCGTTTTTTTTTTCTTTCTAATGGAACAATCACTAGTTGCTGTGCGTTTTATGGCTCGACTGTTTTGTGTTGCTATCGCCATCCAAATGCAAGTATGTGTTTGTGTTTAATGTGTGTGTGTGTGTGTGTGCAGGCAGTCAACAGAATGGGCACTTGGGCACTCTCTTCATGCTGCATATTGTTTTGTACAGTCGCATTCACAGTTTATTGAACTAAATTTTCTACCATTTCATGCACAGACAAACATTCAAATCAAGTCCCATTCGTTTTTTTGCCATAGTGCATTACATATCCATTATAATCCAATAAAAACCATGTGATTCATCTTTCGAAATGAAATTGCTCTTTGCCGCTGCACAAATTGAATGGATGGCGCGATCAGCACCGATGTCGGCAATGATTCAATTTGACCGCAACAGTGAAAAATGCCAGCCACAGCAAATGTGTGTGCTTTTTTTCGTATGATTTAAAAGTCGCTTTTTATATTTTGATTATTTGTGCCAACAATAGCTGTGTGTTGTACATCGAATTTCTTAATATCGCGTAAAATGCAAAGAGGCGAAAAAAAATGACCCAATAAATCATAATTTTGCTGTTGTTGTTGCACGACCAATCGAATATGCTTTTGATATTACACATTCTCTCTGTAACTCGATAAAAAACAAAACACTTGGCCTGAAATCAGCTTACGCCTGAAATTGAACGGCACAATTTCAATTATCTTAAAGGCATTGCAAAGAATGAAAAACAAAAATTAGATTTAAAAAAAAATCATTATCCGCAGGCCTATTTTCTTTTCTCCCCACGAGTTCTCTGTATTACAAAGTCGCAGCTTCAAGTACACAAAATTCTACTATATATTTGATAATTTCCCGTATTTGTGCGTATTTAGCGTTAATAAATTGCGCGTACGTTTGCCGTTGCTGTCATGCTAATGATATTTTATGAACTTATCAGAATGAGTTTATCACATATTCTTCTATAGCGTAAAAACGTTAAACAAACACACACAACTGGCAAACAAAAATAGAAAGACAAAAAGAAAGAGAAATAAAATGAGTAGATGATAAAGCATACTTTGAAAAAAAATGCAATAAAATGCAAAATACACATTGTCGTCGCAAAAATCTAGGCAAAACAAAAAATAATATTGTCGCTCAAATCTCATCATAAAATGACTCTTTGTTAAAAGACCAAGAAAGCACTTGGGGACTTTTTTTGATGTTGTTGTTTTTTTGTTGTTGTTGTTGTGTCAATGTTGTTGTTGGTTCCCCATACGTGATATGACTCAGCCAGAGATAAGTACAATAATCGCACGAATCCACACAAAAAAAAAACTCAAAGAGGCTTGGGCTGAATGTGGCTGATACCTTATGTCGCACGATGTGAGAGGCACATTTTCACATCTATTGCCATATTTCTTATTCTATGCCGTAAGCTTACCCATCCACAGCAATATTTACTTGTTGTGTTCTAGGGTATTTGCTAATGCACTTCGTTTGGATGTGCTCATTTTTATTCGTCGTCGTCGTTGTCGCCGTTACCGTGGTTCTATCTGTTCGCGTCGAAAGAATATGCAATCATTGCAAACGTCAGTTTTGAGTATCTGTTTACTTTTTTACGACGAGGCCTTTTTGATAAACACGCCGACGAGTGAAATGAACGGTATTTGGCATTAAGCATTATGTTCACACACACTCATACATATATAATTCCACGTTGCAATCGCAAAGTGGATCTCCTTCGTTTCGATGAAAGCACGTACGATGGACAAAATCTCTCTCGTTCTCTTTCTCACTCTACTTTTCGGTATGTGTTGCTTACAGTTATCAATCTGCAAAAACACCGAGAAAATTGTTTGGATTGCATTTGGTTTGTTTGTAATGAAAAAAAAAACGAGACGCGCCCGGCATTAAGTCATAGCCGCTCAATTCATTTTCTTTTCACGGTGTAAAATCAAGCAATGCGTTTCAAATGTTTTGCTATGCTTTTGTTCATCGTCTTGCGAACATGGGCTTGATATACATATATTCGGTGTCAAAACTAAGTGTGAAAACGTGTGGCTTTTATTTTTAGGCCGAAAACAATGTGATGCATTGAATAGATGCTTTCAGGCGGCATTTCTCTGTGTCGTTTCGGAAAAATTGACGATCCCCCATGAAAATCACACCGATTATTTTAAATCACATATGGAAAATATTTACACCGGTGAAGATGGGCACAAATGTGTGTGTGTGTGTGCTCTATCACCGGAATCATATTCACAACAGGAAACCCGATATAATGCATGTGTGTATGAGAATACGGCACATGTTTCGGTTCTCTAGCTAGTGACATTTCAATGGCTGCAAGTGATCGAATGAATGAAGTAAATCGTGCAAATCAAATAGCAACGGAGAGCCCAAGAGAATGTGAGCCAAACCGAAACGAAGAACACAAAAATAAAACGAAGAAAAGTGAAAACCATGTTATCCGCCTTAAAATGTTAATTTGATTAAATGATATCCGAAATGCAGCGTAGCATCAATAATAAATAAATCCCCAAAGTAACACAACAATAAAAAAGAGAGAAGAGAATGAGTCATAAATCTTGAGGCCACAAAGAGAGCAAAAACGATGGATGACGATGCGTGTGCATGCGTATGAGAGAGTGACGATGAATTATTATAAGAACCTGCGTGAAAACTATTTCGATTGCCATAAAAGTGCCGGTATCGCAACGTTTCATCTCGCACTCGTTCAGGATCACACGCCCGAAAAACACCCAACACACATACACACACGCACACACACACACTCAATCCGTGCAGTTGTGCCTCACAAACTCTGCGTGCACTATTTTTATTGTGAAAATCGATCCAATATTTACACTCTTCGGTTCGCTCATAAAATTCCAATGTTTCTTTTTTTTCATTTTGTTGTGCGATAATTCAATGATTTCCATCATTAGTTGTCTGTAGTGACCGCATGCACTCACGGAATGCATTTTATCAGGCGAGCCCAAACAGAAGCTCCCCCGTATAACAAACATTAATTGCGATACAAATCAAAGTTAGTTGTAAAAGAAGAGCCAACAAGAGAAGAGAGAGAGAGAGAGAGAGAGAAAGATAAAAAACAACAGCAGCGGCAACCGCCGTAGCAGCCGACAGAACAATTTTAATTTAACATCAAATACACTCTTCACATTTTAAAATGCTCGAAAATAAATAAATTTTTTCGGAAGCCAAACTATGTGTAAATATTTCGAGTATCTAACCGGAGCATAAAATAAACGAAAATAGGAATTGTGATACACATCAAAATCATGAATTTTTTGTGCATTTTCAATGGAAGAAAAAAATAACGAAAAAAAAGTAACACGTTACATGGCACACGGGCAGAAAATAAGGAACAGAGAGATAGAAAAATATTTCGAATATATTGACGAATGTTCAGCAGCAATGGCAGGCGGCACTAAATAAAATGAAAAAAAAAACAACAAATAAAAAGCAAGTCGAACGAAGCGAAAATACGTGCCATTATAATACTATAACTTACTTCACCGGATGTTTTATTAAATGCATAATATTCCACTCTCTTCTATAGACTATTTATCACAATTTTCATGTTTCGTTTTGTGCATTATGTTTTATTTTTTTCATCTATTCTCATTCAGAACGACAAGTTAGCATATCGAAAATGAAATTTTTCGTTTTGGTGTAAATTCAATTTCGTCTTTGTTCGTTCAGTTCAGTTCACTTCAATGTCATTCAAATATATGTAATCGTGTATGCCATGTTTGTGCGTAGGTAACACATACACACAAAAAAACACACATCCAGCTACACAAGGCAGTGTCATATCACAGAGAATATAGCTGCATTGCTGATTGCTCTTTGCACTACTCTCTTGATACATTTATCGCATATCATGAACAACAACAACAACAACAACAGCAACGATGACGCCGACGACGTCGAAAAAAAAATGAATATTATGGAACTCAGGAACCCAAATATATACATTATTTATACAATAAAATATGTTTCTTATCGGTGAACGGAATCTGTTTTATTGTTTCACTCAAATGCATTACAATCGAAAATTGCACCCTCTGTTTTGTATGCCTGCATTTTATTTATATTTGTGTTTTCTACTGTTCCGACAGTTGGAAAATTTATATTTCAACTGACATCGAAAAAAAGGTAATTTTTCAAATGGACGAACAATAAAATTACCGAATTCAGTCATAATGTAATTGCATTTTATTTTCGGTGTTTGCGGTTAGCAATCGGACTGTGTAATAGCAACAGTACAATTGTGCACCTCTATCAAACCATCATCATTCATCATAATTCCGAAAATATCAGCAATTTTCTCACATATATTCATTGTTTGACAGTAACAACAGAGATTCGATACGACCGATTTTGGCAGCCATCAAGTAGAACGGCCATCGTTTGTTTAGCTTTTGTTATTTTGTGTGTGTTTTTGCTGTCGGTCTCTGAGTTCTGGTTTTGGTTTAGTGTGCATTACATTGCAACACACAAGTGAATGACACAATACCTGAATTATTCGAGCTATTTCTCACTATTCGTGCATATTGTTTACTGTTTTAAACGAATCATATTATCACGCGCGCGCGCACAAGGTGCCAATGCGGTGTATGATTCATCGTCAAAATACGTGTTCTTGAATTGTGCTATTACTTGGAAATTAAGCCACAATACAAGGTAGAGAAATTTCAGTAGCGATTAAAGGCTTCCGAATGAAGCGATTTTTCAATAGAAATTTCAATGACAAATCGGTGTATTGATGATGATGCGTCTATTTTTGGTGTGCAAAATAACTCTAACGCCTATGAATAATGTGCTTATGCGGTTGGCTTTGTTTGTGTGAATAGCTGGCAAATTACATCCAATTTAAAATCGATTTTGAACTGTTGTCGATTTCTTTGAAGCGAATGCGTCATCCAATTTTCACATTTTTTTTATTCGCTGTTTTTTATTCATTCTCTCGCACACACACACAAATACAAATCAACTGAGACTACTGTCTCAAGCTAAATGGAGCATTATACGATTTTGCATACGTGCTTTGCTCAGCAACATCATCTCGGAAGCCGGCAGCGCAAAGCACACAATGTGCATGGTGATAAGAAATACCCACTTTGTGCGACTCATCGACTCTTGATGCAAGCATTTTTCTTTCCTTATTTCGCAATTCATCTCAACACGAGCGTAATCGAAACATGCTATTTTTAAATCGAAATCAGCGCACACGTTTTACAAACATCCAAATAATGTTGTGTGCATGGTGACTAGTCGAGTGAAACGTACGTGAACTCATCAACCAATTTATATTGCAAACTCAATTACAATACATCGGAACAACATCACCAAAAATCTCTGTCTCACGTAAGCAAATTGTAAAATGCTTTTACTTCAAAGCACTGTTCAGCCTGTCAACGTTTCCGTTTGAATTTCAACGAATTGATCGTAATTCATGTAATTCAAATGTGTGATTGGAAAATAAGACGTAAAACATTTGATGAGATGAAAATGTGAAATAAAGAAGTAATCCGTTATTGAAAATGAGGTTAAAAAAAAATTATCATAATTGGCAGTGGCACTGTTAAATCCAACTTAACACTCCATAGTTGAGCCTCATAAAAACCGAAAAAATTGCAACAAAGTGCAATTCACAAAACAATTCGCTTGTTTTTCTTTGCGGATATTTGTATATCGCGCCGGAAAATTTCACATGTTATTACCATTGTTTTCGCTTTTTTTTCATTATTACCATAACACTTTTGTTGCGGTTTATCGTTTACCGTGTTTTATTTGTTTGCCGCGCTTGTTTATGTACTGAATCGAATTGAATTGTAATGTACTTCTAACAACAATAACAGAAATAAAAAGTATTGCTTTTTGAACAATATCTGGTAAATTTGTTGTGCGTCTCGTTGAAATTTGTTTGGAATTATTTTTTTTTTTTTTTTTTTTTGAAATGTCGAAGAGGGACGTGATACACTCGAAATATAGGGGAGACATAATGTATGTTTGTACACACACAAAAATGAAAGAAAAAAAGGAATATTTTTATGAATTTGTCCAAAAATGCGTCGATTTATGTTGAAGTGTGTAATTATAAATTTGTAACGGTTTTACAACAGTTTAACGACTAACGATGTGCATTTCAGTGTGCATCTCTTCAGCATGAGATTTTTTTTCTACTCTGCTCACTTCGGCATAGAACACAGAAAACACAAAGCAGCAATGAGCGAACGAATAAAAAAAAAACAGAGAGTCAAGTAAAGCATTAAAGTAAACAAATAACAGTAATTAATGCACCGACTTCTTCCCCCATCAAATGCAACCTTTTAATGCTAATGCTTCTGTAGCTAGTGCTGCTTCTGTTTGTTGCTGTTACTGCCGCAGTTAGAGTTGCACGCATTGAGCTCTATCTGCCGAGCATGCATGCCTAGCGAAAAAAAAAACAGCAAGCGACGTGATACAGTTAAAATGCATTTTAATTAGCAATGCTTTTATTGTTTTCCTCGTTCGCGTTTTTGGCGTAGCACGGGCATTCGTGTGTACACTGTACACACCACATTTGTATGTGTGTGTATTTGTTTCTGCTTATGCTAATTAATTTGTGTTTATTAGAATTGTGCAAAACATCTTAACATCAAGAATATAGCATATTCATTTCATGTGTGTGAGATCCAGCGCACGTCTGATCTACTCAACATTCTCATGTTACACTCTGCTCAGTCTCTAGCTACTCTCATTATACAATTTCAAACTAATGGAAAACAAACATGTTACATGTTTTCGGAACGAGTCGCGCGCGCTTCATTTTTTTTCTTGTTCAAACTGAGTGGAACGTTTTTTTTTTCTCTATGTAATGTTGTGTGGACTGTGGATCTCATTTTTACCGTCATTTAGTGCTGGTGGTTTATTTCATCTTGCACTCAATTCACAGTGTAAACAAATTGCCCATTTGCCAAAACTTTTCACTAGAAATATGAGATAGTGTAATGATTTTTGTTTTTTTTTTGTGCTAGTGCAAAAAAAAAGTCATTTTGTAAGTGAATAACCAGCAATAATGACTTCAACGAGCCATTTTAATGACAATGGTTTTTGTTAATTTTGCTAGTTTTATGGTTTTTTTTGCGTCACATTTTTGGGTGGTTCAATCAACAAAAAATTTAATGAACCTAATCGCAAAAATTTGATGAACCTAATCATAATACTCGCTTTGCCGCCTTCACTCCGACAATTTACCTCACTAAAACATTCGAATTGAAATGTTATACGATTATATCACAATTTTAACCGCATTTTCGTCATCCAATAATTGCTTCCAACGAACATATCAAACTACTTAATTTGCTCTTATATTCAGTTCATGGCCTGTTAAAATGGTCGATGGTGTGTTTGTGTACTATTTTTATGTGTGCGCGATCATAAAACTTTCACCCTTCGACATCGAAACAATCGAATATTTCGAGTGCATTACGGTAGAAATGATGATGAACGCGCTTGTTCGTTTTAAAAACAATGAACTCAATTTAATGATTGGGGTGTAATTTACCGTTGTTACATATGCGGAATATTCGATTCGATTCTGGCGACAGTGTGTTCTAGTTCTGTTGTTTGTGTTTCTTTCTCATTCTCTCACTTCTCGCACCCTGTGGTCTCTATTTCGTTAGAAAACCCCATAAAATTACGCTCTGCGTGATATTGCATTGGGTAAATGGTACACATGAAAATGGTGCTACAGCAACAATGGACACATGTATGAAAGAGTGAGCGTGATTGGGTGCGACTAGTCTCTGTGTATCTGAAAGACCATGAATTGTCCAAGTGTGTGTGTGTGTGTGTGTGTGTTCAATCAGAATGCTTTCACCGCGTGTTTCTTTTCGGCTCACACAACCGTTTCACAAATTTTATGCGGAAGGATATAAATGCAGCCAGCAATAATCCTTTTGCTAATACACGCGGTACGCCTCACCATCAGCAAAATGCCACGGCTAAAAAAGTAACAAACCTTGCAATCAATATTCCCTCGCATGCAGACATTTTGCGTGAATATGAATGATAAAAAAAAGTTGAAGCGCGCGCGCGCTTGTTCGCAGAATGAGCCTCGTTTCGCATCCATGACCATTGGATGGTATAATATTTAGCATGCGACATTGTTGAAATGTAAATTGAATTTCAAATGAATTCCAATCGCAAGGGCTAAACACACTTTGTTTGCATATTAGAGAATATTATATGGAAAAAAGATGGCAAATAATAGGAGAATGTGCGCAACGTTGATTCAATAATCAACATAAGTTTTGCCGGAGTGTGTGTGCGTGCGCGCGTATTGAACGAATGACAAACATTTCAGAAACAGCCGTTACAATTGGAATCGATCTAAATTCAGGTTTAATCGTAATGGGCACGAGGACAATAGTCCAAACCAAATACACACGCACACAATTACAGATTGAGAGAGAGAGAGAGAGAGAGAGAGAGAGAGAGAGAGAGTGAAGGAAGGAGAGAGGGACATAAAATGAAACCACTTTGAAATAAAACACATGACAATGAGAGTGCAGTGAGTGAGAAATGCGCGCGACACAAACGAATAAAAAAAACACACACACAACACTTTGAACACACGCCGAATGAAAAGGAGCGAAAAAAAGTGGTTTGAAACAAAAGCATGTGGCGTCTGTTAGGTGCTTGTGAGTGAAATGTAAACGACTCACATTATAACAGTCCATTAAACTATACAGTCAATAAATTAAGTTTGAGCTAGACTCAAGCGTCATATCCTCAATGGCTGCGTAAACACAAAGGAAGCTTTGTGTATATGCCTTGTTGTTGTTGTTGTTTCTTTCAACTTTCATACGTTTGTGCTAAAAAAAAGTGTTCACAGTATTTTGTTGTTGCCCACCATCACCGCCGCACCATCGTCACCACTGCGCCATGGTTATTGCTATGTTTATCCATGTGTTGAAATAGGCACAACAAATTTGGAAAATTGTCCGTGATGGCAATGTAAGACAATTGAATTTAATAAACAAAATAAAACCACCTCTGACGCCACACATACTAGCTGGTGACTGGTGAGTGTGCTAGGTTGCGATTAGCACAAAAGAAAACACCAAAAAGAGAAAAACCTCGAAGCAAATTATAGCAATCGCGGAATACGGCCGCGCCACTGCTTCGCTTAACACCTCCTGATTCCGTTTTGATTTGCATGCTGCTGCTGCTGCTGCTGCTGCTGCTGCTGCTGCTGCTATTTTGTGTGAATAAACAGTATTTTCTTTTGATTCAATGTCAGTCAATTCGATGCAATAATCCCTCAAGTATTTGTTACAAAGCCGCCAACGTCTTTATGACATGCATATTACAAACGATAGCGAGCAAAAATTGAGAGCTCGTGGATCGTTTGCGTTCGCATATCCGTTTATTTAGCACACTTAAAACATGATAGTTCCGTTTAGCAATGTAATGCTCCAAAGGACCTATTGCATTCTCTCCAAATGGCGTTCGTGAACGTAGCAAACGGAATGTACGTGAACGTGTTTGTATTGCACACATTCATGTGAATATTGCATCATTCAAACGATTCAGAGCGACAGAAAAACGAACGCAAACACACATTTCTATTCGTTTTTCGCTTTTCATCCATGACATTGCAATTGAGATTGTGATTGCGATTGCGATTGCGATGGCACAAGCGATTTCATCTCAAGATACTTGCAATGCGTAACAAAGTGACACTAAAACTCATATAATATGGCCATACTGGTTGCTCGATACGTGCAAACCAAATATACGTGTGTAATATAAGCATTCATTCTTGCCGTACATGAGATCTAACGTTCATTTCTCTTGACGTATCTCTCGTTGGTGGCCATCACATGAAATTAAATTGAATTCAAGAGAGTATCTTGGCAGGCAATATTATATTGGAAATGAGCAACTTGTAAGCTATTCTATTTTATTGGCCATTTACATTCGTTTCGTCTTCTATCGCAAAACTTCAATCTTTCGTTTTCGTAATAAGACGGGGAGAAGATCGTGCTACCTTTTAAGGGTTACAAAAAGTGCTTCATTTTATATGTGCAAGAAGCATTGAACGTTCGATTTGTTTCGAATGTGAAGCAAAAAAAAAAGAACCAAGCACATCACGCTAAAAGAGCGAGAGAAAGAGAGGAACCGAGGAATTTCTAGCCATTTTTATCCATGTGCATAATTTATGCCAAATGGGAGGGTTCAACCGAATACAGTATATCAAATTTTCTAAATGGCATTTTCACATTGACTGTCACCGAGCAATAAAATCCACCGACAAGAGATAGCGCGATAGATAGAGAAAAGTGAAGTAAAAATACCGAGAACTCAAAGTGTGTGTATATGCCAAAAAGTACAAATTGAAAACGCATGCACGCACAGGCACACACACACCGCCTGCACCCATCCACACGCTCGCAACGTCACTGGAGGACTGCAAAAAAAAACAGAAACCATTCTAAACGCTCACGCACTTTTGATGAATTCCCATTTATAAATCATTTAAGTGACATGAAAACACGAATTTGCCATACTCAAAGAAACGTACGATGTTAAAATAATCGCAACACAATGACAATGGTTATCTCTCAACTCTCGAAGGCATATTATTGTGTGTGAGTGTATGCGAGTTTTGTGGAGGAAAATTTTTTACGAACAAATGTACAATATGACTGAAACAAAGGTAAAAACACTGACTGTGGTGGTTCAACATGAAATTCGATAAAAGAAAACAGCAACGAAAAATGAATATATTTTTGGTGTAGTCGAAAATTCGAAACCCGAAAAAAGAAATAAATTCGAAACCCGAAAGAACAACAACAACAACAAAAATGGCTGGAGAAAACCGCAGAATGCTTGCCTGCGTTGGTTTCTTTTTTATTCTGTGTGTTATATGTTTAAAATTACCGGTTTATTTTTCCATCGTCTTTCGTTATTCGAAGCGCATTCGATCGAAAACTACGTTTTGGCAGACTTTGTTCGTGTGTCATCAGGCGAACATTATGAGCGAGACATGTTGAATGGGCTGCTCTCTTTGCCCGTCTGCATTTGGCCAGGCATGGATTTTGTCTCGCACAATTTTACTTGCCATTGCCAGTGGTAGACTGCTGCGTAGAAAGCACTCGACTACGAATTCACCATCGTGGATGGTTTGGTACGATGGATTCAATGTGGTATTTTGTGTGTGAACTAATATATACTCATATTTTTTTTTTGGGGGGGCAAACAATATATAGACACATTCATCTTGCAAACATGTTGACTTTAGAAGCTAGAGATAATTTTGCCGTTGAAAAGGAAATGTATATGCATTGTTTGCATGAATGCGGCATCAAGCGGCATTTATCTATACCATTGGCATGAATCAAATTTCGGCTGAAATATATATACTGAAACTCAATCAATATACCTCAATTTTGAAGAACGACAACACCATAACACCAGCACCGAAAATCGACAGCCATTGTTTAGCACACCGGCTGACTCTGCATCGAAACCAAAAAATTCAATGCGCACATTTTTTTTTCTCGTATGTTCCCCTGTGTCGTTCACACCACTTGGCTGGGCAAAAAGAGAGAGACAGAGAGAATCCATAGAAAATGCTTCGGCCGATGCCTATAATGTCTGTTCATGTTCATGAGTATTTGTTTCGTAAAATTACCATTTTCACATGAAAATATTTATACGTTCGTTTCGAAATTCCAAAAGAACGGCAAACTTGATGAAACATGAAAGTTTTTGCACTGAATATGAAACGCCAAAGCGCTGTACATATCGAAGAAAGTTTGTTTGATTCTGTGTTGTTGTTGTTGTTGCTTGTTGCCATTTTTTGTTGTAATTCTGTTCATAAGACAGCATGTCTCATGTCTCAACAACATACCATATAACTGCATCGAAACAAGTGTATAACATTGTGTCTACTCATGCAACAAATTTGCAACGCCATTTTGATTTGGAAACCAAATTTATAAGAACAACAATTGTGTACCGCAAAAATCACAATTTAAATTTAGAATCAGCTTTGGTCGATCCATTTATCGATCAATTCATTACGAAATTCAACTCATTGTCTGTGTGTGCATGGTGTATGTTGTTAAGGTTGATTTTATTGAGATTTTCCCGTTGGCAGAGGCAAATAAATAGGCGACTCACGTTGTCTATTCATGGTATCAATTGACAAGATCTAATTCAGAACACGAGCATCATTGCACTTTAAGAGCATCCATAAATAGTAAATCGTATTTTAAATGTCTGCGTCTGATCACATACACACACACACAGCATTTTGCCATTAAACAATGGCCTATCATTTTGCCACATGAACAGCACATATCTATTTAAGCTAGACATTGTTTTGTAATCCACATTTTTTGTTTGTTTTAAATATCCATGGAAAGTTAAATGGTTTGCAAAATACATGTATATTCATCGAGCAATCTTAAGAGAGTACCGTTAATACTGTTCGTTAGACATGGTTGTGTATATTGACATCAAATTACGGGCTTAGCCTACCTTCAATCAATTTAAAATAACACAGTCTATAAAATAAAAGGGTCCGATTTAAAATCCTCGGGCTCAATAATATTTGAGCCAATATTTACGTAATACAAAAAAAAGATCCTCTCTCATTTATTACAGGAATTCATCATTTCACATAATAAATGATGTGACTTTAATGGTTCAGTTTCAAAAGTATAGGCATTAAGCATGAAGAGGTTGAAAAAAGACTGTTAATTTTATGTATATTTTTCGGATATAAAATGCCATTGTTCGAGTGAAAACGTTCTTTTTTAATAAAAAAAAGAAGAAAGAATCTGTGGCAGAAAAGCGATTAAATCTGTACGTACACACACTCTCTATCTGTTGCTCTTCTCATTTTTCTCGGCTGCTTTTCTGTTGTTGGATGTTTATTTAAAACCCATTTCAATGCCGAGGAATCGTTCATATGATAATGACTGTGTGTGTGTTTGTGTTTGTGTTTATTTAATCCACATTTTCTGACTTTAGCACGAATCGTTTGCGTGTGCATGTGCATGTATATAATATAATATCTATGGCTTGCAAAACCAAACAATTCGAACAGCGATTCAAAGTACAATATAAAACAATCGACAAACATCACATTTATTCGAGAGAGAGAAAAAAAAAACGGAAAAAGTAAAATAAAATAAGACAAAAAAGCAAACTTGATGATGATGATGATGAATCATTTGCTTCATTGAAAAGAGCCGCTGAACATTTCGTGGTGTGCACACCTTGGGGTGTGTGTGTGTCTTTCCCTGTATAAGTCACACAACAATAAATTCCGAAACCGAATTAATAATTACCATCAACACTAAACACATGCCCTAAATGAAATTCGCGCATTGAAGTTTTGTTCTTGCTTATGTCGAATTCGAATATATTATAGCGATACATATATATACACACAGGTTTCCGTATACCTTATACGATCCAAACGTTTCTCGTCATTGCCACACACATTTGACTGTACTTTTTGGCATTCTCTCTTTTGCCCATCATTTTTCACTTTGCAAAATGTAACTCGATTTTGATTGTCGCTGTGCCGTTTGGATCGCTTGTTATTGTTTATGTTACAGTTTTTTTTTGTTGTTTCGTTCTTCTGTCTTTCTTTCATTTAAAGCGCTAAAATTTTATTTGTTCAACGGTTTAATTACACTTCCATAAGAAAACAACAAGTGATATCGTTCGTTGTACCATTTACAACGACAAATGGCACCACAGCAACAGTACCGAGTACAAACCAAAACGAAAAAAAAAAACAGACGAGTGTTGTGACAAGTGAACATTATTCGGAAATTTCCTTGACTCATTTTAAGTTTGTATCGTTTCCATTTTCAGCTCAGTAAATTGATACTGCAACTAGGCAAACGTTTCCAAATGTTTGGTGTGTATCACAAACTAAAAGCAGAACACATTGCAGTGAAGGGCCTCTGATTAATCATCATTACTGTTCGTCTGTTGGTTGATTGCGACACAGAATTTTTACACTGACCGATGAACAGTTGTGCTATTGTGTATCGAAAACATTCATTTGATTGAAATGTGAGAGCGAAATAAAATTATCAACGTAATTGCAATTTTTGCTCAGAATAAAATCACTTAGTTCTTTGCCGTTTTTTGTTTTTTTTTTTATTCTGTTCGTTTCTTTTTGTTCCATTGCAATATTAATCACAATAAAATGGAGAGAAAAGAATGAACAAATACGATCGAAAATCCAAACAAAGATGATTTAAGTAACAATGAAAGTGTTGTCTTATTGTGACAAATGAAAGTCAAAAACAGTAATTGCATTTAATGCGCAGACAACAGCAGCCAATATTATGGCAGATAATAAAGTTTATTTAATTGCGTTCACTCTATACGCCAACTTAAAAAGCAATGTACACTTTTTCTTTTCTGTTGCTTTTCTTTTTAAATGAACAACAGAATTCAATCTAACAGTAAATAAATTGCAGCTCATCGTTACTAGCCTATGTAAACATCGCAGACGGTCGATAATTGCAAATAAACAGTTGATTTTCTGTTTTGCTCTTTTTTTCCAATGAAAAAGGTAAATGCAATCTATCATCAGAATCAATTTTTATTAATAGCAAAAGAGCAATTGTGAACAAGCTGCTTAGATAGACTATTTTTAGCTGTTGTATATCCACCAGCACGAGTATTCACGTAAAAATTCCTCATCGATGAAAATATTAATGTTGAATGACCCAACGTATTGACACCCATTGTGTCCATTGTACCCGTCTCAATCTATAAATAATTTTCCATTGTTTGATAATTCAATTTGTGAGTTGTTGTATCGAAGTCAAAATGCCACCAAAAGCCGATCCCATCAATATTTTTCTTTTTTTTTATTATGGACACGATGATGCGCCGTGTCAACATCAAGTGAAATCAATCCATTTGTATACAAAATGCGATACATATTTCTTTTTTTTTTTGGTTTGGTTTGTGTGTATGTTATGTTTTGTTGTCATTTTGTTTTGGCTGCGATCCAACTCAGGCGTCACATTTTTCAAGCCTATCGATTCGGTTGCATATCATTTGAGTTTTATTTTAAACGTTTTAAATATGCATAAATAAGCACGTTACTATATCATGCATAAGTGAAATTTTTATTATAATTTATGGTCATTGACATTTTTGAGCATCTCGAAACAAACAGTTGCTGTTGATTAGGTTTTTCGATATGGTTTTGCCGGTTTCTGTGTTCACTTCACGTTCTTTTGTCGATACAAAAACATAATAACAACAAACATCAAACGAGCATAATATAAGTGCTGTGATACGATCACCGTGCAACATAGATGTGGGTAAATGCATTCCATGTTAATCTAAATGGATTTCAAATTAATTGGTATTTTAATTTGTTTGAGAAAGTGAATGCAATGCAAACACACACTGGAAAAGCGAATGACAAAGACAGAGGACAACAGCGACAAAGAGTCAAAGTCAAAGATTAAAGCATAACAAGACGACAATTTCCAAATCATGTTCGTCACACTCACTAAAAACCAAAGAAGAGGACAAAACACACACACACACACACACCGAGCTCAGCTCAGAGATTTTGTTTTCTTTAACTTTTATCACCATCGTGCGCTTGAGCTCTTGTTAAACCAACCACTCATAAATTGACGATAATTTTTTCACCATACAAGAACCCTAGCTGAAATGACGGTAGAGAGAAAGAGGAAAAAATAAAACGGCGTTCAGCTGTAAAGCAAAAAACCTCGGCAAAAACCCATGACAACAATGCATTTGAAGACTGAACGGTTTGTGCTACTGTTTTTGTGTTTCGGTGTATTCCATGTTGAGTCATTTGTTTTGGTCGACGACACTTTTTGTTTAATTCGATACTGATGTGTTTTCATTTTGGTGTGAGTGTTGTGTGCTGTCTCCATTTTATTGAATGCTAACTTGAAATGAAATGACTCGACTCGACTCGTTATTTAATAATGTTTAACGGTGTTTGTCTGTGTGTATGCGTTAGATGCATGCATTCAGCCTGGCTGCTAAAAGTGTTGAAGAAAGCAGCCGCTTTTATATCGAACCATGTGGTAGCAATTTGAAAACGCAATCAACTACCAGTAATAACTCATTTAAGTAAATTAAATATCAAATTGTGTTGAGCAGCAACATGACAAAAGTGTTGCATCTATCAAGAGGCATGCCTCGAAGATGCAGCTCACTATCTTCAAGACGGCACATAGTTCGAACTGTATGTTGTCTATTTCATCGGAAAATGGTTCCACGGTCGATACCGTCCACCGGCATCGCGAGATGTGTTTCATTCACACTTTTTAGTGTCGGATCGAAAAATGATTCATTTCATTCAAGTGGCAAACGTTGAAAATTCAAGGAAGTTAAGTGCATCATAACAAGGGTAATTTGGTGCGATGACGCTTTTCCTAATGCCAATTATTCAACGTTTTTATTGGCCGCTGAAATGGCGTTTTTTATCAACACCTAATTGAATCTTTTGAATTATTTCTTCGTCATCATCATCACTCGTTTTTCTGTTTTTTAAATCTCAATCATTACGTGTCGATTGGAATATTGATGAGATTGTAATCACTGTACGCATACAACAACGGAATTTATGCTCAAATATCAGTAGCAATTGAAAATTGATTCAATAATGCTGGTCTATTATTCATTCCGCTGAAACAATTTATGACGGCAACAAAATTTAATTAGATTTATACATTCCAAGAAATGTAAATAAATCCAAACTTGCATTCCACTCAATAATAAAAAAAAAATCCTTCAAATAAGCATGTTTTTCGAAATAAATGAAAAAAAAAACACACAAAATAAGCAATAGACAAACCAAGCCAATATCATACTCTGCATTGTTTATTTTATCTCAATAATAAAAGAAAATGACTTGGGGTTTAGTTAAGAGCGAAACGATGACTAAGTGCTTAGAAATTCAATATGAATTTATAAAATGAACGCCATTGATCCTATTCTTCCGAATCCAATTCAAAATATAAATCTATATTTATGTGAAATGGCATTTGAAATGGTGTAATAAAATTGCGGATCTCTTGTGAGAGACAACGAAAAACTCAATGGAATCATTTGTGTATGTTGATGTGTACCATGTGCTTAAATATCAATTTCAGTTTTTGGTTGGTTAACAGTACATTTGATTCAAAATCGATATCATTCACGTAATATTATGAAATGCAATATTTCAATTGCCTGCAACTGAGTCTACATCTCACGAAGGCTCGAACATGAAAGAATGTGGCTTTTACCGAGAAAAGGGGTTTTTACTCCATATGGGCGCGCGCATTAGATGAAATATATCTACGAAAAATTGCTTTCATTCTGGCGTCTCTATGACACGCTCACATCTAATTCAATCAAGCCGACTCTATGACACATAGTTATTATGTAGCGTACACGCGTTTAATCAAATAATAAACTATTCAATGTTCGGTTGTGTCGTTGGTTCTTGTTATGTGCCGCCATCAAATTGAAATGGATCTGTATGGCACAGAGCTCAGAGCATAAAGATAGAGAGCACACTCGCGCACACAAATGCGAAGAGCATGAGCATAATGTTGACGAAGTAATACTGAAACAATGGTTAATTGGCCGTTTATAAAATGCATAAATTTGATTTACTGATCAATTAGTATGTAATTTATGTTACGATTTCGTCAATTCAGCTGTATTCGCTGATGATTTCACCCGGCTTTTGTCGCTATGTGGCTCAAACTAACTTAATTAAAAGTTTAGGAAGTATTCGAGGAATTCGGAGTGATATACACAAAGTGTACATGCATGTAGCATAGACATGAGACGTTCAGACGATGATATGTGCTGTTCCAAAATATCACATGCGTTCCGTGATTTAATCACATTTTCCAAAACAACCGATACAATGAAATTCAATTGAAATAATCATTTATGCAGACATTTATTGGAGTTTATTTCGATAAACTTTTCGCTCGAAATTGTTTCATTCACCCGTATTTTTATTTTATATATGGTTAATAGAGAAAACTTTGCGTCAATAATTCACAATCGATGAAAGTTTTTTCCATACGCAATGAATTCCATATGCAATGCTGATAGAAATTGTTGTTTGATATTGTGCGCATAGTTTCGTGTCGCGTCGTCACTATCATTTTAGTTCCATTTTTATTGGTGCATATTTTCATGATTTTGACACTTCATGTCATACAATTAATTTGTATGTCGGCTACCCCGCAGCATTCCATGACCAATGATGACAATGAGGCCTACAAAATTAGAACGAGCAAAAAAAACAACGAGACACATTCACACATTCACGCATGCCAACAGCAACATGCAATCAAGATATTGTTATTGTTATAGCTACCATTTACTTACAGTTATGCAGTTTTTGACCCTCTTTCTCGTCTCCCCTTCACACAACGCAATCAAATTGTCGTCCAATGTGAATTGTAATCAAATGCAGTGTCTTTTTTTTTGTTGCTAAAAACATACAATCAAAATGACTTTCTAATGCATTCCGTATTCGATGCGCATTATCAAGCAATCATTATGAATATACGCCAAATTATTCCGGCCGGACCAATTTCCATTCACAAGATTTATTGTTTTTTTTGGGTTGAGCCGTAAAAAAACCTCAACAAACAACGATAAACATAATTCGCTCCATTTAATATGCATAGAATTTTGTTTTTACGACATTTTAAGATGGCATCGGATTTCCGTATACCGAACATTCCACGCTGCATCAGAGAGAGAGAGAGAAAGAGAAAGTAAGAGCGATAAACCGCAGTCAAAATTGTATGAAACCACAAATTTAATTATTAATCCACTAACAAGAACATCCGTTAGCTTGGAAAAAACGAAATAAAAATGGTATTTAAACTTGGTGACTTTTGATGTACTTTGATACTTCAGTAAACAATGGTTGTTGTGCGGTTCCAATTTATTTCATTGTTTTTTATGGTTTTCCTCTGTTTATGATACTTCAGTCGGACCACTGCTTCAACATTCCAAAAACCATTTGCCAATTTGTCCAATTCATGATTTTCTTGAAAAATATCATCTTGTTGAAGTTAAGAAAAGAAATCATTTTGAGCTCAACAAAAGTTTAAACACAGAGTGCTATTTGCCCAACAATAATGCCCATTGTTGTTATCTCGAAATCAATGTTCATGTAATTTTTCACTCCAGTTTCCGGTGCAATATCACAATGTCAACGTCAACAATAACAAAATAATCGAGAAAAAAAAATGCGCACTTCAACGTTCATAAGCGGTGAGAAGTGAGAAAGAGAAAGAATGTCATCTTCTTGATTGCCATGGCTAGAAATTGTTTACAGCCAACACAAACAATTTATCACAAAATGACAATCGGGCGGTGTGTGCTGTTCGGTGATAGCATTGAATTCATTTAGTGACCAGTTATATGTTATGTGTTCAATCAATGCCAGAGCAGAAGAAATGGCAATCGTTTGGCACAAAAATGAATTGGTTATCTACGTCAGACAGTGAGAAGAAACGGTGAAAAGAACACATTGCCATTGTGCATTCAATTTTCAATATTCAAGTTCAAATGAATGCCCCGAATATCTCCCCCGTATAATAAATTTGCTAAATAAGAAATAATTTACGCAATGAATGGCATTCAGAAGATATGGTGAGCAGAACACCAGAGCAACCAACAGGAAAATCAAATGAATAAAATTGCAAAATAAACTTAAAGGACCATTTGGAGAAAGAGAGAGAGAGAGAGAGAGACAGAGAGGGGAAAGGAAAAGTGGAAACGAAGACCACAAAGCGTATTTCTCGTGAATAATTTAAAGCCATTTAAATATATGTATGTTTTCGGCTGAACCAAATACTCACATTCTTTGCTTGTCTTATTGAATGTTTGTGAGTCTGTGTTTCGCCAGCGAGTGCACCGTTCGTACAATGCGCACCACACACTTGTGGCCGCTCGTTTCGTCTTCCTTTTCTTTGTTGGTTTTTTTTTCTTCTTTAAAGTGGCAACAGGCTTGCTACGCATATTTACGTTTAACCTCAGTAAATCAAGCGAAAATAGACATTTTTATGGCAGATACTGAATCTCTGATGCCGTTTTGGCCTCTTGATGCCAGATCGTGCGTGTGCGCTTTCTTATTTCAATTTGATGGTGATAATTCTTCAGCCAGAGACGGTTATCTCAATATACAGCACATACACACAAATTCAAGTAAATATTGCCAACATAAAGAGCCGCATACAAATTGAAACATTGTACCATTGAAGGCATACAACATTCAGCCCAAAATGTGAACGAAATTTGTGAGGTTTCCATTTTGACCATGGAACAGATTTTTAGGGTGTAATTTACGAATAAAAAGCGATGAACACATAAAAACATCCATAATTTTCACTTCTTTCAGTTTCGTATGTAAATTAAGAGAGCGCTGTGTGCGTTGGTTTATTCGTTCATTTGTTCGTTTCGATATGAAATGTGACATGAAAGTCGACTAAGCTCGAACAAAAGAGGAGGGCAAACACACCGCCTTAATGGAGGCTCTTGGTTCTTTATCGGCCTGTTTTTCATTCTCTCTAAATTGATAAAATACAATCGTTGCTATTGTATAAACACACTGCATAAGAAACATGCTTACAATAACAGAATCATAAGCGCATTTGCAACGCACCGCACATCATGTGAAATCGAAATATAGCACACAAAATAACAAAAAAAAAAGATTCTAAATGAAAATTAATGAGAAAGTGTGTACGTTGTTCGTGTTCAGCATTTAAATGAATGGCAACTTAACAATTGGGCATGTGGATTGTGGATTCCCTGGGTGGAATTTTGCGCTCAAGCGCATCCATCGCGGTATGTGTGAGAATCACACTTCAATTGAAATTAAATGAAAAGAAAATGAAAAGAAAAAAAGAAGAAGTACAAACACCATTCTTTGAGCATCAAAATAGAAATGCACCTTAAATTTAGTGATGTCGAACACGCAAACAATAATGACCGTCGCATTTCAAACCATCGATATTCTTGGGCGAAAGAGAAATTTCAGATGATAGAATGTTTGAAAAACAAATTACATAAGCGATGCGATATACAAAAATAGAAATATATCGAAACAAATGAGGGAAATGAACAAGGAAAATGGATCGTTTAAAAACGACAAATATTTTATTCGGAAAGGCAACGTTTTGTTTTTAAACACACACAAAAACACGACCGTGTTTAACGTAGCATCTTTTAATTGATGGGCGCTTGATTTGAATCTTCATCAAATAAACGATCCACACAATTTATTCGAGTTTTGTTTTCTCATCTTATCGCATTCTGTTATGTCAATGGTGTATCAGCCACCAAATTGTTCAAACATTTCCATAATATCAACATTTTAGACCATTGGATGTATTGTTGTGAACGATTGTTATGTAATTATAAAAACAAGCTCCAATTAATGAACTTCAATTTGCGGCTTAATTGAAAATGATGCAGTGTTCTGGTTAAATGAGTTTCATGGTATTTGTCAATGTTCAATTTTCCGTCGATATTGGCCGGCTTTAAATGAAAATGCTCCGAGCAGAAAGACCATGTGTTTGATAAATAAATTCAATTTCAAGTCCATTGGCTTCATGACAATTTTAATATATGATTTAATAACAAGAACCGCATCAAAAATTCACCATTCTATTCAATAGATAAATTTGAACAAATGTTCGTTTGGCCTATGCAAACGGAGCCACTATAAAAACAGACATTATTGACGCATCAAATACGTTGCAATAATCTAATCGTTTCGGTCAACAATAAATAAAATGATGTTTAATTTATGTGCAGTTAATATGATCATGTTTTGAAATTGACAATAAAAATGAGTGTAAATGATTTATTACTAGATAGTGATCATTTGCTTCTTTTTCTATATCTTCTTCGTATTTTGTGGCGGAATGAAAACGGTACACACAAATTTTAATGACTCATCTACATAGGTCAAAATACGGTATTTGCAATTACATCGCTGTTACTCATCGAATACATTTTACATGGCACAAAGCGTAGAGCAATGAACATGGTGAAAACGTTAGATTTTCATTTCAAGTTAAAAAAAAATGTGTTGCAAAGAAAAGTGCTTGAAGACTTCTCATTGCTTGGATCTAACCTAAGCAAATTCTTTGAGTTTATCGCGTTAATGAACTCAATTTTGATGAACAGCTAATATTGAGCCGTTCGCTCATTTTGTATACAGTTTCGATTTGACGAACCATCGAAAAAATGTGTTTGTATCTTCATGCGGCCAGAACGAAATGCACGAATGAAAATGGCTATGTGCGCCTGGCTCTGTGAAACAAAAAGTCATGCCAAGTTTTGAAAAAACGAACGAACGAACTAACCAATTTTTTAAATGCCTTTACCGTTAGCCACATTTGCTACGTTGGGTTTTGTTCTAAGCGCTGAACCGTCACAGTGGCCAAAAAAAAAATCCAAATCGGAATCCGAGCAACAAACGATGAAAAAGCCCAACTAAGTCTAAGTGAGTTAGTTTGATTTCTATTCGGCAAGCAAGCGTTTCATTTCATTGTCATGCACAACGCACGCATCAATGTTCAACGTTCGTTCGCTCGGTTTTTTGGTTGTCAGTTGTGATATTTTAGGTAAAACCAAAAGTCCCTCATACCTTAAACGGCCAAGGTATACGACGGTTCAACACCAAAACACATACATTTATATACGTTTCCATATACTAATTGTAATTACAGTAATATAAATTGGATTTTCGATTTTTCCGAAATTCTATGCTATTGTCGATTTGAGCAAAATGAAACGACAAAGACAAAGCACATCAACAAATAGTGAAAGAGAGAACGAAAGATAGAAACGAAAAGAAAATGAAGAAAAAAAGAACACACATCAGCTCCAAACATTAGAATGTGTGTATTCACGTGATGTCGACCTTCTTCTCGTCTTCAGTTGCGAGAGTCTTTCACTCAACCATCAACGAGCTCGAAGATTCTTCTAGTTTTTTTTTATTCGATTTGGTTTTGTTTTGTTTGTTGGTTTGTTTCTTGTGAGCGAACGCGCACTTTTGCCCGCAAATTACATGGTATTGTAAGCGCTTTTAAAAAGGTAATCACAAGATACATGCGAGCGAATGAACAGAAGAAGAGAAAAAAAGAATCTTTGACGAAGCTTAGATTGGTCGACGATCTTTTCGAATTTGGTTTTTGTATTGTAAGGGACAGACAGAGACAAAAACCGAAGCAGACAAAGAACCAAAAAAAAAATCCACACACACACACACGAAACAATTCGTTAGAGTTTCAAGTGAGCCTCTTTTTGTTGTTGCTGTTGATGACTGAAAATGAAACATTTTCGTAGTAATCACGGTCGGTTGGTAAGACGTCGAATTTGAACGAGTCAAATGCTCAATTGAAGTCGCTCCCTCATACTCTCATCTCAATCTCGATATGTTGTACATTTATTTCGGTATTCATTTTATTAATTCGTTGGCCATAGTCTTCGCATCAACACTTGAATTAAATCTATGCCTAGAACTTTTCGGGTGTTGGTTACTAAGCGCGTATCACCGGGAGAGTGTGCGAAAGAGAAAGGGAGAGCCGTATGTCTCTCGAACTTGTGTTACTTGTAAATTAAGTCGCCCTTCAAACACCGCATTTTCGTGTGTTTTTGTTTATGACATCTAATTACATCTTCGAATACCATCGAAGACCTCATCCAAAACTAAAATGCTAAAAATACTGCCGAACCATACAAATAATTTAATTGGTAAAGTTATCTACTCGTCTATCTTGTGTGTTCATGTCGGCCGAAAATCATTCGGGATGAGTTTTGTTGCTCATTTTATTCTCTATGACGGTTTTTTTGTCGTCGCTTTGCCTCTTTTCGCTTTAGATTTAATCGAGTATTAAAATTTATTTCCATACACATAAACACCGTACGTAAACCTGTCGACACAATGAAAAGATGAAAAATGTTACCTAAATCACGGCCAAAAAATTATTGTTATTATTCTATTAAAAATGAGACGTTTTTTTCACCGGATTTTTTTTTCAGCGTGTTGAATAATTCAACAAGTTCTATTTTTTCTAAGTCGATGTTGTTGTTGGTTTTTTTTATTTGGTTGATGAATTTAAATTTCTCACAATAGAAATCAAATCTATAACAGAAAAATATCGAGCAAAATGAAATGTTTTAAGCCGGCTTACATGCGGTGATAGAAATTCTTTTTCAAACTCTTGAGAGCATCATCTAAATATTTGACGAAGTTAAACATAAACGAACAGTGATTTAGTTCTCGTCGAATTTTCGGTTGTTTTTTTCGTTTACCACCTCATGATTTAAATCCAGTGTCTAATCTCTTTGAGCCCAGAACTGCAGGCCATTCGGCTAAGCTACATAAACATTCTCATTTTGAGCCACATTCTAGACGATGGAATTTAAATGTACATTCTGTTTCTAAATCTATTCAACACATTCTATTGCACAACGAGAACAATTGTCTCGAGTTCAGAGAGAAACAACAACGAAAAAATGTGATGAAAAAAGTTGCTGAACTCTAATTTTGACCTCAACTTTTTTGTATGAGTTTTCAAAACTTCAATTTACTTCGTTCATTTTGGTTGTTCTTTAGGCTTAGCAATTGCTGTTCAAACTAAAACCTGCCGGACCATTTCGCTTGAACGATCAAAGTAACATCATTTTCATGTTGGTATCGACAATTTCAAGAGATTTTATTTATCATGTTTTAATAAAAAAAGACGCAAAATCGGAAACAGCGTCCAGCACATTTGAAATTGGCAATTTGCTATGTGATTGTGTGTGTGTGCGTGTGGTTTGTGCCACGTCAAAGCGAAAAGAAAATAAAGGTGTTGTAACGATTGTTTGTGTTGAATGCGAATAAAATAAAAATCCGATGCCGATCCATTATGGTGGAACTTAATGGAATCGTAAAAGTCAGATAAAAATGTATTCGATTGAGAGATTTATTTGTAGTGTTCATTATAATACACGGCCTTGGATTGTTTCGTTCTATTTAGATTACATCGGCCAACACACACACACACACGCCATTTGTCTCTTGCTCTCTCTTTCTCTCTTCCGTTGCTTCCAACCACACAATACGAAAAAAACTTGGTTTTTAAACACACTTTAGGTTTTTTTTTATTGTTGGATTTTTGCCTGTATTTTCCAAATGAATTTCGTGCTTTTAGGCGTGTTCCTGGCATTTTTCAAACAGAAATATGCTCATTCACACATTCCGTAAGCGCGAGTGTGTGATTGCGATTTCGTTTATGAAACAAAATTGGAAGTTTTACGATCACTTTGCTTGCAGAGACTTTAGTGATTTTGATTTGCGTATGTGCAATAAGCCGAGATGCGAGATGAAAAATATAATAGCAATACAATCAAATATCATGAGAGAGAAAGCATCAAGCACTGCAAATGCGATATATTTAGTTTTATAGCCCCATGGAAAGTACTCTAGACTTGTTTTCTATATTTATTGTGATTGAGTTCGATTGGTCTTAGCCAATTGTTTTTCAAACATTAAATGCTGTTGTTTCGCTCCTCGGTATTCCGTATAAATTTTGTGTGTGTTTTTTTTTACTACTTTATCACACATGGGGCTGTAAGTGAATGTGTGGCGAAACCACATCGAGACCTAACACGTAGTAAAAAGTGTTTGGTCTTTTGCGCATTTACAAAAATAGTTTGTTTTTTTTTTACGTCCGACTTATTGGAATCGCAAAACGTCTATTTTCGTAATGGTGCGCGTTCACACTATTGCTCGCGCTCATACCTTATAATTGTAACCAAAGGACTATTCTGAATGCGAACACTCGTTTGCGATTCACAACTATTTGACTTTGATTTTATGCAAAAATGTTGAATGTTTTCAAGTCAATAAATTTATCAAGTCGCTATCCGGCACTATCGTCACTTGGCGAACTGGCGCTGTTAAATGCTCGTTTATTTACGATTGCCTTCAAAGCTATGCAGTGGAATGTGCGCGCGATTGATGTGTTTAGTTACATATTTAGATGAATGATTGCGATTCACATTGGAATTTTAAAATAATGGCCAATCGAATGACGTTTTTTGTTGTTGTTGTTGAAATTCTACTTACAAGAGAGGCGAGTAAAAAAAAACACGGCCACATGCGGACGATTTTCTTTTGCACGAGATCAACGTGTGATGCTGTTACAAAATGTGAGCAAGCGTAGTGGACAAAACGTCGCCAATACTAGATGTGTTGGTCTAGTACATCTTATTTAAATGATCTTCTAACACGGAGAAAAAAATGCGCGAAAAGGCGCGCTACTTTATTATCACATGCTTTGACGATGATTGTACAATGTACAGACACTGGGCTGGTTTTGTTGATTATTGTTGGCACGCCAACGATGAACACGACAACCACATTTGTTGGTTCATTTTTTTTTTCTTATTCATTCAGTTTTGTTTTCAATTTGTGTGCGCGGGCCGCATCGAGCTCAAGCCACAATCGTACATTGTGTTGTTTTTTTTCTCTCTCTCTCTCTCTCCATTTCAATTCTTTCTCATTTTCGATTTCATTGGAATGTGAAAAATGTTTGTACAAACAATTATGACAATGATATGTGAGATTTTACGATTTATTTGCGCTTCGATGCTCTTTTCATGTGCGCACATTTTCACGATGGCTGCTAATCGCTAATCTACCTATTTTGTTTCGAAAATCATTCACATTCATAAATTGAATCGGTGGTTTTGCAGCGCATACAATATGGGCGCTCATATAAAATTCAAATCAACGCCATTTAAACGCGATCTACGCAATTTAACCGAGTAATTTACATCGTTAGCTTAAACCGCAGCCATGGTGCGCTCGCGATAAAGTTGACTTAAATGTAGTAAATAAGAAATGAAAGAACCTAAACATCTCATTCATCTTACACAATAATGCACACGAGAGAGGTGTGCATGCCGTGTACACTTCAATTCACCAGCTGAGCAAGCCTTGATGAGCGATGTGTTCAATGCGGCGAACAAGACCAACAACAAAATGAGCTTAAACAACAAGTACCATCCTGTGCACGGTTGATTTATTGTGTCGCGTGTTGGTAATTAAATTTTTACAAAAAAAATTCATCGCAATTTGAATTCAAGCCCATAATTTTTCGCTCTTTCAAAATAATTTTGCGCTTTGAATTTGCTTCGCCGCATTCAATCGTTCCGAAAATCGTTTTGACTATTGCAATTTAGCGTGTAATGATTGAATTAGTGGTTCTGGTTCTGGTTCTTTCTTTTGTGCTCTTAATTCAAATGTTTGATGGAATTTTCAATGAAATAAAATTCAGTTGAAGTGACATTTTCACTGCCATCGTGATCGTTCAATTTTACTAATCTCAACTCAATTGTTGATACGGAGAATTGTTGTGTATGTGTGTGTGTTTTTTTTTGCATTTCATTCGAATTCCAATCACTACCACCCATCGCCACGTGCAGCACCAGTGAAACGGCCGAATGATGCAATTTGCAATTTTCTATCAGCTACTTTCGTTATACAATCATCTTTCATATTTCATATTTTTATATTTGGAAAAGGCACAGTGTTGAACACTGAGTGTTCAATCGATTTTTTTTCACTTGCCACTTGTAAAATGCCAATTATTTTTATTTAAATATGTATACAACACACGGACTAACAATCATTCTTATTAAATATGAAATTATGCAAGAGTTAAACTAAATGTATACATTTCTTTTTCTTTCATTACAGCTGACGTAAATCGACTCGCATATCCAGAATAAACGGGCCGAAATTTCATCAAAATGTAAGTTGAACCAACATTCTCTTGAGTTGTTTTTTTTTGGGTATTCAATTCGTCAAATTCAATTGAATTTTTTTATGTAAATTTTTTTTGATGTTCAGATCGCCCGTTGATAAAATAAAATATAAAAAAATATGCTTTATGAAAGCGCAATGTAACAATTAACGTCATTGAATCGTCACACAGTGACTGATTCTTGAACCGTTCACACAATGGTAGCTATTGAAATGATGGAATTCGGTGATCAACACACAATTGGACGCGATGATTGCGTTTTTGGGCAGCACTGAATGCCAAGTAATTTCTGATGTTCACAATTCAAATACCATAAATGATAATGGCAATGTTACGTTGCTATTCTACCATTCAACGACCAACTACCGCTTGTTGCTACTATACTAGCCCGCGGTTTCATTTCATTTGTCATAAAAATCACGTAGTGTCACCCATTGAGCGTTTGTTTTTCGTAATGTTTTTGGTTTTTTTACCATAAATACAAACACAAACATCATTGGAATATGATACAAAATTCCATTTAAATCGCACCTTTAACTTAGCACTACCGATTTTATCAAATCAACTGCATTTTATCGCAGTGATAACTAACAAATCCAATACAAAACCATTAAAACAGTATAAAACACAAACAAGCCACAGCAATGTGAGCCCACAACATTGCAATAAACATAACATTTCGTGATTTACGAAGCGTATGGGTTAATATTAGGTATTTATACCATCAAAATACAATTGTTAAAATTATCTACGAAAAATTGTAATCACCGGTTGCTCGGGGTTTTGATCATAAATGCATTGAGATATATTCAATTGGCAAGTGATCGTTTTTTATCGATTTGCACACATATTATTATGCGCCCGAGTACTTTGTCTCTCTATTCTTCTGTCTTCGTTTATTTTCCATTCGTTTTTACTGCTTTATCACCCACACAAACACATACATACAAATATACAATACACTTCGAAATCAATGCGCTCAATAGCGCGTTCGGTTTGTATACATTGTTATCATAGTTCTTGGTCGTTGCATTCTATATGCTTCAGCGATAAAATAAAGGCACACAACAAATTCAACATTCTTAAGCACTGCACAAAACTTGAATTTATATGTTTACACATCTCTTGTGCTTGATATTTGTTTGTGGTGTAAAAGACGTTTTGGGTATGGTGGCTGTTGTGGTTATTTGTGATGCGCACACAAACCATGGCAAAAATTGAACACTTCTAGCACAACAACATCGTGCTCACATTTTCTCATTTTGAAATTTTATTTATCAATATCCGTTTTCATTTCGAAACGAACGATGTGTAGAAAAGTTGTAATAACAATAATAGTCGAATGTAAAGCGTAATGGAAGTGGAAAAACGAGCAAGATTCAAACAGACAAGAACATAAGCATAGCAACAACAACAACAACAACAACAACAACAACGAAAAACGATGAATAAGAATGGAATTGAATGAGGGAGAGAGAGAAAGAGACCATTGTGGAATATCATTGTGATGGAACCATCAGTACAGAGCACAAGTACAAGTACAAATTTAATTCAACTCGATTTTGCTTCAACCAACACTCACTTTGCCAAACCGTCTCAACATATGCACATCACATCACATTCCGTTTCCATACTCCAACTTAAAATAAAAACGAGAACACAGAAAACGAAGATATATTTTCAGTTGTCGACATACTATGAATTCGTTGATTATATGCTGGAATGCTAGTGCGTTTTTTTTTTATTTTTGCTTAACTGACTGCCATTCATGCTCGAATCGGTATTCTTGGTACTTCAACCTTCTATACGCAGTAGTACCTTTCGGGTACTTTACTTCTATATCATTCTATTTTATTGATACAAATACAATCATGTCACAAACGGATGGTTTTGGTGGCTGAGCTCAACCAACGCTTCGAAACCAGCGAATGAACAATTCATGCATATTCATAATGCGTTCACGTTTTGTTCGCATTCGATGCGCGTTATGTGTGCACGTATATGGTGGTTGCTTCCGGAAAATAACCAATTTTAACATCCAAACTGAGATTCCTCACATTTACACGCGCACACACACACAGTAGCACACGACGACACAATAAGCACAACAAAAAACAACGCCACAATCGAAGCCAAGGAATTTTTCCAACTCGTTTATTTAAATTGAGCAAGCATTTATGTTTGCACCAATGCGTGTTCGTATTTCAGCAGGAATGACGTGTATCCGATTGACGAACATCAAACATTTTCGTACACATTCAAATGGTTTTCCATACAGAAATTTTTATTAGTTCTGATTTAAAAGCCGATGTAATCAGTTCTCTATCCTGTTACTATGCTGTCAAAAATATCAAAGAATTTTTGTTTGGTGTCTATATAAATAGTTGTTGATTCTAATAATACTAATACTGTTCAATCTCACACACGCGCGCGCGCTTACGCGAACGAACAATTCGAATTTCAAAGTTCGAAACTATAGTTTCATAGTTTCTATAGAAAAAAAAAACTACTAACTAAATCAGCTACTGAATGGCAGGATATGTCACTGTTTTATGATCATTTTCCATATGGCATGCAATGCAATCAATAGAACAACACTTTTTTTATTGTTCCATCGGAACAATCTCACCATCTATAGAATAAATCTATAATAATCCGTTGTGATAGAATCAAATTATATTGGAGCGAATGATTTTATGACAAGAAAAAAAAAATAATGCTTTTGTTTCCTCAATTTGACGATCAAATTTGGTTAAAGCAATAAAAAAAAACTACAGAACGAGAACTGTAATGAAGCAATTCGTTATGCCGTATCTAATTTCGGCGATTTTTCCAGTTTCTTTGCATCCATTTCACATATGTGTTTGTATTTGCCGATTTATGACCAGAGACGCCAACAATGCCACAGCATTAGTACCAATAAAAACCGATTCATCATGGGAAAAAGCTCTATTAACTAATTTCATGGTTCACAATGCGCGTAGCCCAATTCTCACACACGTTTCGTAAGCGGCTTTCTTGAGCCGGCCTGGCACCGGTCATTAATTGTGTTAATTTTTGGTTGAAATTTTGCAGTTGAGTGTCTGAAAATAGGCGTCAAACACGCACCACATTACTAACCAAATTTTCAAGAGAAAGTTAATAACAAAATGACCAAATTGATATGGAATTCATTTGGCGCGGTTATTGCTGTTGCCGTGTTGCCGGCATCGCCCCGTAACACGAGAGTCATAAAACGCCGCCGTCTGGTTGACTAATACTACTTGTATGATTGAACGGACCATTTCTTCTCTCTATGTCCCTCCTTCTCTCTCTCACACACTTATACTTTTAAAAAAGCAAATCGTATTTTCCACTGTCAAGTTCATATTACCATAGAGCACGCATTTGTGACTGTAACAATTTTTTTATCGTCCCGCACATAAACCGGAACAATGATGCACTAATCTCTAAGGCAGACATGCCCAGAAGTAAACGCATAAGTGTGTCGAGCTCCTACAAACACAATAGATATCGCTTAAATAGATCGCGTTAACACTCTCTAGCGTATAATACTCATGGTATTTATCACTTCCAGGGAATCTTGCATTCAATGTGGCTCTTTTTTTCATTATTTACTTTGCTGTTTGAGAGCATCGAGAATAATGTTTGTTGAGCATTTAGTCATTGAGTCAATTCAACCATTGTTGGGCTAATTCAAATTTTATGATATTTTGATGGGACACTCGACGAATCAAAGTCGCACATCCCAGTTCAATTTGATGACATACACATTGCGCTGTATACACATCTAGCGCATAAACCTGTTGAGTGACATGACCATTTTCAAAACCATGATTGACTATTAACTCAAGATGTCAAGTTTTTCTTCAACAACAACCACAACAAAAAAGCCAACAATCGATTGAGTTGTCTGCATTTCAAACCATTCAATTTTGAAAACTCAATGGATTTCATTGAACACACACAAAAAAAAACTATATCCGAGGCGAACAAAATTGAGAAATTTAATGATTTTCACATAACATCCAATGAAGAGTTAAAAATAAAAATGAACATAAAACGAGAAATTGAAAATGAAAACGGTATTTTTGTGAGAAAAAAAATGTATTTTACAGCAACTGGGAGTGATTAGTACGGATTAGCTCATTTAACGGATATCCTCAGCTCACTTCAACGATGCACTCACACACACTCATACACGTTCACGGATGAAGTAACAAACATATTTCAAATGATTAGTATTCGAAACGAGGTATAGCTACAAGAGAATGCACATTTTGTATATGTTTTTGTTTGGAGCGAGACATAGAATAAACATACACATTTTAAAATGCGCATAGAAAATACGCACACACATCATAAACATCGAAAACTAAACGATAAAGTACTTTATAACCATAACATGGTCGATGATACTGCAGCAGGGACTGCAAAAGTTCTTTTTTTTCATTCACAATTTGTTTGGTTTTTATTATCATTTGTTCGTATTCGATGCAATCAGCAGGCTCTCGGTTGAAAAATATTTGCTGTTTATCGGTTTTAGTCCAGGGTTTGCCATTTGGCCTGTTTTTATTTTATTTGTCGAGTAACTATTAGCAGATAGCTTCAATGCTTCATTCTTCTTTGCCTTTACTCTATCTTTACAGGCAATTGATGTGTATTATCACATTCCATTCAAGCATTTTTTTTTCTCTCATTTGTATACATCAAGCAATTTTTTTTTATTGTCTCATTTTCTGTTCGTACTTTTTTTTTATAGATCTATTATTCAGGATTTTTTCTACTCATTTCATTCTAAAAATACCAATATTATCGCTTATCAAGTGCTCGGCTCATGCGGAATGCTTTTTTTCCAATTTTGCGTATTACAATATTCAATTTTTGCATTTTACAGTTTATAGACTTGAGTATTGTCACATAAATACACTGAAATTTATAATCAGCGTATAAAAGTCCTGCAACGAGGGGGAAACCAGTACATTTCATGCTATCATGCAGCAGTTAACTGATTCCATTTCGGCAAAAAAAAACAAACTGGAGAATAAAATATTATGCTTGTTATATGTGTAAATAGCCATTTTTCCTCAAAACTGATGCATCATGTGGACAAAATGGGGCAGAAAACCGAAAAATGAAAGCAAAAGAATATACAGACACATTAAAATAAATAAAAATCCAAGATAAAGACACACATAAATACTGAATGGCTGAAAATAAAACCAACACGAAACAAGAGCAAAGAGCGATTTAAAAAGATGGGCAAACAAACGGCACACAACACCAAAAAAAAAACATAACAAACTGAAACGAATGGAATACAATGTCAGAGAGCTGAAATGAACCATATGGTTTTCCAAAACTATACTAAAAATATAAAACGCAATGTAATAAATAAATTAAAATTTACCAATTTTTTTTTCTTCCATCGTTGTCTGTGTCACTGTTTCGGTTCTATCTCACTCTCTCTGGATTGCATCTTCATGTCCTAACTGTTGGAGAGTCGCTTATTTTCAACAAGCAACACCCAAATGTTAAATTGTTTTTTTTTTTTTTGGTGTCATGCGTTCAATCAACAATTTCATTTCGCGTTTGTGTCAGAATATAAGTGAATAAGTCAATGATGCGATGCAGCTCTCTGTTGCTCTCTGTTTTGCCTAACAAAACAGATAAATAACATTTCAAGAGCTGAAAACTGAATAAAGTGGAACTTTTATTTTATGTTACTGTTTTTAAATTTATTTGGCATTCTATTTTTTGGCTGGTATATAAATGGTGTGTGTGTGTGTAGCTGTCTCGTTTTCATTTCCACATGTGCCGGACATTCCGTTTCGCATGTTGCTGAAGTGTACATTTTTTTATATCCAAGCGCATGTTCACTCTTCTCATCATCATGTAATTGATTCGGTGAATTATCTTTCTGTAGTCTTTAATGAAGTGTATTTTTCTTCGAAAGGGCCATATCATTCAATGCCTCCCATACAAAACTCACACAAAAATTTAATAGACGCTTGCAAAGTTATTAAAATATTTGCCTTCATGTATGCCAGTCGTTTTTAAATGAAACGATAAAAAAAGAAAAGAGTATGCATTGAAGCATACACTCAAGCAGTAACACAATTCACATATTGATGACAAAAACGCCAGCGAAATTCCAGAGCCACTTAAGAGATGCGAAACGCCAAATACTGTAATAAATGACGATATTTGAGCGATGGTTGTGGATGTGAAAAAAAAAAGAATACAAAGTTGGCACATAAAATGAAGAGTTTAAAAGACAAGAGCCACACAGAGAATGCAAGATGAAGTTATGAAGTCAATTCAACATTTTCGCGGCTGTTCAATTTCAATGCGCCCTCTGCTCGATGCCACTGAATCGTTTCCATTTAACTCCACAGAAAAGAAACAACAACGAAACACGACCGATGCAACATATGCGCATATGTTTCAGTGCATTTTTCAACGATTAATCGCTTGCAATATTCTACAATGAAAGAAACCATTTCGAATTGCATGTGTGCTTCTAACCTAAACACATTATAACACCACTTTGTACATTCTTGTTGAATTTGATGCCAAACGGTTCGGTATTTCAATAAAGAAATGGGTTTTTTTTCGGTGCACATTTTTTGTTAGAGGGTCAGTTTCTGATAAATATGCATATTATACAATTATTATGTGTGAAGTGTGTGTATTTGTTTTCTAATCTTTGTCGGCAAAATGCATTTGAAATGGGCTAAAACAATAGGGAATAATATGCGTGTCCCGTGTCGATTGTGTGTATGAGTATTAATATCGAGCCCAACGCCAGTTAAAAGCCAAATGCTAGTCAATGCGTTTGCAATTTGATCGTCCTGTGTACGAGTGCGCTGTGCGCGTGAGTCTCTTCTGTGATACACTCAGTGAGACAGAGATAGAGACAAAGAGTATCAAATGTTATTCATGAATGCATTAATCTCTGTTTAGCGTCGCTTAGTAGTCGCCATATTGACTCATATCACCCGGTGCTTGCGGTGTTAATGATGACATGCACACACAAACACACACAGCTACACACACACTTTTATATAGACCCGAATATCAGCGACATCCAAACCTATTGCTAACCAGAACTGAACCCTTATGATTCAACATTCAATTGGCTTGGTGGCTATTTGCTCAGTTGCCATGCCAAAGCCTACAATCGTCTGCTGTTGTTGTTGTTGTTGTTGTTGCTTTTTTTGGTCTCCATTCCAAAGTTGGCTTTTATGCCTATCTTTCTTTTGCACGCATTTTTAGCATTAAAACTTTTACCGGCATATGACTTGGCGTCACATTACATTTACAAATACCGAGCTTCGATTGTCCTTCGATAAAAACGTGTCTATGTTCTATGCTCGTTTGCTTTCCCCCTCACTCTCTCTCTTTCTGGTTCGATTCCTCCATGGGCCTTTTTTATGTGGGCAATAATTTTCTAATAAATTTTTTTTTTGTTTATAGTTATTGTGCACTCATGTATATAATTCCATTTGATTCGATTGCTAGAGAACCAGCAACAATAAAAAAAACGAAGTTCAATGTTTTTAGCCAAGCTATCAATGAAATATCTGTTGTTGATTTGGGTCTTATTATCGATTGGAATACACACACATCGTTTTATGAAAATTGATGTTTCGGGACTAAGCTATAGAAATAATTACATTTTTGTTGTTGTTCGCTTGTGTCACTCATACATGTCGGAAACAGTCAACTTGTAAAGACATATTTTTGGCCGAGTTTTGCATATTAAATAACTATTGAACTAGTCGAATGCTTTGTTGACCATAGACGATTGCCACAACATCACAGTTTCGGTGTGGCCTATAGCTTTCATCGCCGCTATGTGAATATGCTGTCGCATATCGAATGTATTTATGCCAATGCTCACGTAAATGTAATAACGGCAAAAACCGTTTTGAATGACATGGAAACAGCGGTAGCACACACACACATGCATAGCCAAACACATTTACAATTATTCGCCCAGAGTCGCATTCACATTCCTGTCCATCAACTGGAAATTTTATTATTTATAATTTGTATTCAAGTCCCAAAAAAAAAATTATTATTTCAAAATGAATTATGGTGGTTATTTGATATGTTTGTGTGTTTGTTTAGTACGCTTATGCCGGCTATACCAATATCATATATTTACAGTATATACCAGTTGAATGAAACGACCCCTCATCTTTCATGATGACTCAACCGATGAGTGTTCACGCATTCGACAGACATAAATGACGAAACCATCGACGGAACCGACCGACTTCTTAACATCCAACATTTTCGAATGAATGAAATGAACGAACAGCGAACGCTTGTTTGGAATTTTGAGAATTAATGAGATTTTCCCGTTATCCCTGTTTCATCATTGCATTACATCCTTTTCATTCTCACTCTCACTCTCTACTCGGTCTCTCTCATATTTATTGACATAATGGTGTGAGCGGTATTTAAATTTTCTTCCGGTTATGATGACTTTTTAACCGAGTCAAACAGCCTTTCTTCGTGTCTTCGTGTATGTTTCCATGAACATTCAACAATCTAAAATATCATCTGTATTTTTCATTGGATTTTAACATAATAATGAATTCGATTCGATTTGAATAAATAAACTGTCAGAAGCGCAACTTTGAAGAGGATCTGACACAAGAACGCACACAAGCACGTTTCAAGTGAAACTGGAACATTAGATGTCGATATTTTCTTAGATGTGCGGCCGTATTTGGAGCGTTAAAAGTGAAACGATGTATAAAAAAAGGACATCTTATTTTATGACACAGACTCTGGTACAATGAGAACCTTCATGCTAAATTGAATGCTTAACGTAAATTGAACGTGAAAGCAACAGGAAATTCATATTTTGTGCCGAGAGCACAAAGATCAACCAATTCAATAATGTTGAGAAGATGAACTTAGTACTTGAGTACAATGAGCATAAAGAATATGCTCAAACCATCGCAATACCGTTTTTAAAATGTCACATTTTTTTGGGAGTAGCGCATTACATTTTATTTGCATTTTGTACAGTGAACATTAAACATTGAGCCATTGAACAGCTCTTTAAATTCATTGGCGCAATTGTTGCGTTGTGTGTCTCTGTTCAATTTCTGGTAATAAAGCACATTTTTTGCTACATCATACTTCGTTTGAATAAGTCACTCATTTATCGTATTGAGTTATGAACGGATGACTCATATCGAGACATACAACAGCCATTAGTCGAACCCATTTGATGTCAACTTCAAATGGGTTATTTTGAAACGTTATCACTGTGTGTGTGTGTGTGTTTTTTGTGTGATTAAAAACCAAAAAAAAAAAATTGCAAATACAGCGATAAAATAAGGTGAATGACGCTCAACATGTGATGGATAAAGCAATAACAATTGAAAGGTACATGAAACTGAATGTGGATCACCGATAAAGAAAAGCAGACATGTCAAGCGATAAAGCAAAAAAAAAGAAGCCGACAAAAATCTAAGAAGTCGAATTAGGACAATAGGGCTTTAATATGGTCGTATATATCCAATGTTTACTTGGAACTTAGAAAACGATCGACACAAAAAATGTCCAAATTCATGAAATCCAAAATATACAGTAAAAATGTTTTGGGTTCAATAAAATAAGTCAAAACAAATGCTAAGGCACAATGGTGCAAGTAATGGAAAAATACTCGAAAGAATAGACAAAGCAAAAGACTAAGAGAGAGAGAGAGAGAGAGAGAGAGAGAGAGAGAGTGTGTGTTTGGTTCGAACCGTATTAAGTCGAATTCAATGGAATATGAATGTGCCTGCATCGGTACGACATTCCAAGAACAAATCCAAAATTCAAGATCACATTCAGCTGCGTTCACACAACACCAGCACCAATCGACAACAACGATGGGAGAAAAGGATCGACGCAAAACTCTCTCACACATACGCCATACGCACACACATTCACCATAAATGAAATCGAAATTGATGAAAAGCAGAGACATTCTTCACTATTAACCACACTAATAAATAATATCAAGAATAAAATGAAAATTGGTGTCGCCTTCTCACTGTGCATCTATACATAGCAAATATACAAACAGCAAGAGAGAATGAAAAAAGCACACATTTTTACACAACAAATTGGCTATGCATGTATATGTTCGATAGGGTGCGGTTGTCCTCCATTCATAAGCATTTTACAAGGCATAGCAATATCGTTTGTCATGTCGGTATGAAATGTGTCGTTGATTCGGTTAAAATGCCCACTTAATTCGAAATGCATTTTGTTGTAGCGGTGGCCGTTTCTCTGGCATTTAAGCCCAACAGAATACACACAATGGGATCACTTCAATTGAATGCCGGCTTACATTGGTTCAATCAATGAAAATTAAACGATGAAGAAAAGTAACGAGCAGACAAAAATGTATTTTTGGTTCATATCAAACAAATTATTACGTTGGCATAATATGAATGTTTAAGTTCAAAAAGGCTTGAAATTCTTTTCAAGTGCAAGCAATTGGCTTGTAATCACTTTGTTTTCTTCTTAATTCAAAATATGTAAGATTCGGAATATTTCGTCCACGGTCATGTCACTCATGATCATATATACATTCATATACCATCGTTCGTGTGTTTTTTTTTCCTTCTTCTTCGTTATTTGTTTATTCATTGACAGACATAAAAAATATACAACCGAAGTGACTACTAGCATAAGTTGCCTGCTATCGCTTCATCATAGTTGTTGCCGTTGCAATCGACAGTTTTTATTCTTTTTCCTCTTCTTGTTTGTTACATATTTTTGTTGTTGTTGTTGTTGTTGTATTTTTCATCGGACGTTGTCGCATACCCCCTCCTTTTGTTGAATACGCACACATCAGCACGTATGCATGAAAGAAGTATTGCTTATCCATTCGGATTCTCAATCGCATACGCCTGAGTGCGACGCATCAACCGACTCAATATACCGATTTATGTTTGTGTGTTTGTGTGTGAACTTGTATGTAAACGGGACACAGACAGCACATTTTATTCTTCAACTCTGTTATTCACATCGAAGCACCCGAAGCACCCAAGTGACCATAAAAGATCACAGCACATACTCTAACTGTATTATTCAGTGTCGATATCGCATGCAGTAGTGAACGCAGTAAACACATTTTTCGTTTTCAAAAAAAAAAAAAACTATTTTTTCCCAACTGACAATGACAAATTGGTGTTCATATTGATACATTCCAATCACAGCAATTGAACAGTGTACAGTGAACAGAAGTCAGTACTGTGTGAAACCATTTGTATAAAGATTACACCAACAAAATTAAAAACGAAGACAAAAAAATATAAATAAATTACAAATTCATGTAAATACCCAAATATTATCTGGTAAATATTTGAAAAATTGATCATTCACTTCTCACGTGTATTCAGAATAAGTTGATCAATTTTTTTTTTTGTTATCACTTCGTTTCACTTTGATATTTTGTGAATTTCAACAGAAATAACGAATTTAACTGCTAGTTTATACAGACTGTTTTTTTTTGTTAAGGGTGTAAAAGTGTATGTAAGCCATTTCAATATTTGAATGGCAAAGGAATTTCGCATGTGTCATTAAATAACTTATTTGACTCATTCAAATAAAAAAAAAACAGTGTGTTTCCCGATGATATGAGAAAAAAAAATCTATTTAAATTGTGTCCAACAAATGTAAATGTTAAATCGTTTTCTTTGCCATACCAAAAAGAAAAGAAAATAAGTAGAAGTGTGTGTTAGAAGAATAAAATCCGACGACGATCGAGATTAAATTTATCAAAATCGAAACATCTTCACATCAAATCACACGACAAAGTAACAAGATTCAAGTCTTGGAATTCTCTATTCAATTGTCGACAACGACAACGACAACAACAACAACGGCACAAAAATAGAATACACAGAATTTTGGATTAAAGGTTGCTGTGTTTAAAGTGTGTGCATTGAAAGTGTGATTTAGAATAAATCCCAATTTTTTTTTGAACAAAGAACAAATATAAAAATCAAATGAAAAATGATCAGATTTACAAAGTGCAAATGAAAGATAAATGAACGGGACTAGTAATCAAAATTGAAAATAGTTATGTAGTTGATAGATAAATTCCATTAAATGTTCGATTTTAAAAATGCGTGTGCTTGTCGTCGTCAATCAGTTTGAGCCATAGAATTCGTTGATTCTGTTTTCGTCCGAAGAAATTATTACTCAAGAAATGTTCAAGCTAAAGGCGTAAACACATATCGTGAATGATAAAATTGAATCGTTTATTTATACGGTGGTTTTGATTAATTGTCGAAATGAAAATGAAAACAATTTGTATTGAAATCACTCACTGAGTTCATCGGGCAATTATTTGAACGCAGTTATTCGGCTGGTTCTTATGATATTCAAGTGATAACAGACTGAAAATGCGCTACAAATCAACTCTTTCTCCATTAAATCAAAAAAAAAATATGAAAATAACATTCTACCAAATATACACACAGAAACACATAGCGATGCATAAGCAAATCAGTTTTAATTTATCCGGTAGCATTGCGCTCAATTTGATGCCAAAATAAAACAAATGATAACATTTATTGGAATAAATCCAGTTTGAGCAAATAAACAATCAGCCAAATAAACGAAATGCCTACTTTAAATTTGAGTTTGGCCGAAATGTGCCGCTACTTAGGAGCAAACAAGGCACAAAGAATGTGTGCAAGACGAAAAGGAAACAAAAAGAAGAAAAACGAACTCATGCAATTGAAACTGAAAGTGTTGATTGAACACGAATAAATAAAAGTGTTATTTTCATCGATCAACGTACACACACATAACGACCATCCATTTATTCCATATTTGTTGATGGTTCTCATGTCGTCGCCTTTCTTATTTCTGCTGACTGTGCACCGAATGCCATTTTGTTATCATTATCACTTTTCACATTGTGTGTTTACATTATCGCATTCTTCGTATCGGGCCTCTGTCTATCTCTTTCGCTCTCTGTAATTCCGTTATTGTTTGGATTTGCCTGCATTCTGCTTTGGCTTCAATTTCTCGGTGTCGCACAATTATTATTGCTGTTGCCTCTCTTTGCTGCTCGTCATTTTTCTTCCTTTTCTTCTCTTCGTTTTTTTTCGTCGTAAATAAATAACTTTTGATTTCAAAAATTATTTATCTTATTTTCATGATAATTCTTTGTTTAGCCTGATCCGGGCTAGCAAACGAAATGACGTTTTTGTTATTATTGGCCACCTCTGCATATCGGTTTATTGAGCATTTGTTTCGCTTTATCGTATGTAGCATTTTGCATTCTCATCAATTTTCCATCAACACGAATCATCAGTTATGCCGGGAGCGTTCTCACTTTTATCGCGCTTGTTGCTGCTTCTTTGCCTTCATCGTCCGTTTTCAATGAAACAAGTATCACTTTTAAGCAACGCATACTTTGTAACCGGTGTGATGCTTTGCATACCAAAAAAATACACAGACACACACATTTATCCAAGAAGAAGAGGAAGCAACAACAATTCAAGTGGATTGAAAACAACACAAAACTTTGACTGGGTTGTCCACAGTGTAGGCAATCAAAACACTGTTTTTTGTTGTTGTTGTTGTTGTTGTTGTTTCGAGTCTCAAATGTTTGTGCATTTCATACCCAACACCATCTCGGAATTTATCCAAGATTGAATGTTTCAGACACATAAATATGCTTTGCCACGCACAATGCACAAAACAAAGGAAGTTTTTAATTAAATGCGATTGACGACAACCGCAACGGCAACGCCAAACAAGCCGAGAAAATTGTCAACAATTTACCATTGCAAGTGCGCCGTTGAACGATACACGATAACAATACTTGTATCACTTGTCTGCCTCACAAACGAAATCAGTCAAACACATTTTTTGTTTCGCTTTTTGTCTATTTTTAGATTCAAATTGCGTATTTTATGTAAGAGTCAAACATTCCAAAATGTAACAAACAAACTTATACGCATTTGTATTCATTTGTCTTGCTTATTCGCTCTCTTTCTACGTTTCGCGCTGTGGGCCAATATTCTAATTGCTCTGATATAAACAGCAAAATCGCACCTACGGCAATAAAACGTCTTAAATTACATTTTAATTCATTATCATTCCGCAGAAATGAATTTATTGTTTACAAATTGCTGGAATGTGTATATGAAAATAACAAAAAAAAATTCCAAATCAATGATTTAATTGTTGCCCTAAACAAGTCCACGAATCGGACTCACCACATATTTGTCCGATGAATGTGTTCACTTGAAATATGCTAATTAATAATCGTTCAACAAATCATTGAAATTTATTGATCAATTTTAGTTGAGCGTTTTTTATTTTTTGCATTGAATCGCAAACAGAGAGAAAAAAAATCGGATTGTCACATTACGCATGATGAATAAACACTCAAACCAATCATCATATTCTGTGAATTGCAATCATTTTTCGTCGACACAAGAACCCATTTATGTCTCTACCTTTGTGTGTTTCATCGTAATTTCATATTATTGTAAATAATGAGCACAACACACACACACAAAAAAACGATTTTTGTCATGTTTTTTCATCACAATATTTTCGCTGTCTGCGCTGCTGGTATTCAATTTATTGGATGTGCTCGTGTGATTTGCGCTGATTCGCGTAAAATCCAATGTTTAAAATTGTATCTTTGATAATTTTTCACCGTGTTTTCCATTCGAATAGCAAAGCCGTTGCAATAATCACTCTCTGAAATATTTGTGTGATTTTTGTTTGTGTATCAGGTGTATTATCAAACAAAACAAAACCAAAAATATTCATAATGTTCATGTATTTTATCGCTTTGCTCGTCCGTCAATCAGTGTTTTTATTTTTTGTTTAAACAAATTGAATTTCATGCCGTTTTCTGTTGAATACTGTATTGAGGTGTTTAACAGAAAAGAGAACAGAACAAAAAAATAAAATACTGCGCGCACTCAGTGCATTGGCAACGAATTAATATTCGCGGATAAAATAAGCAATAATAATTTGTAGAACAATATAATTATAGCACCACCAGCATGAGCATTTCTATACCGATGAGTGATGTGTGTTGCTTTTGTTGTTGTCGTTGTTGTTGTTGCGCCGATCGCAAAAATATTTTTGCTCTATGGACGTGTTTTGATTGTCGGATGTAAACTTATCCGTTTTAAAATATCAGACGCGTCAAAGTTTCATTTGAGCTTGTATTGAATATTGTGTGTATGTGTATGCTTTTGTGCCCATAAATTCTATTCAACACAATTGAAATCAACAGAATTTATCAAAACTTTAGTATTTAAAATGATTTGTTAAATAAGTCATGGCTTCAGTGTATCGAAAACGTTCGACATTAAATTGAATTTGACGGTATTCAAGAGCAAATACTTCATATAACATTTGCATAATCAATAGTCAAACAAAAATGAATTGAAATTTTACCTAAAAAAAAACAGCTAAATCAATTTTCGGGCACTTAACAATAAGGGCCATACATAACCTTGGACACATTCTATCGAAAATAAGATCGACAACACTTGTTTACGGTCGACAAATAGCTAGTGTCGTTTGTTTGCTTTTCAATAACTTCAACTCGTTTAGTGTTTACTTTATCAACACTTTCAATCGATATATTAATTCAGTGCTTTTTTTTTAAATTCTTTATGCTCTTTTTTGCAGAAAACAATCGTTGAATAAACCACAAGAAGTTAAAAAAAAAAACGTAACAAGCAAACATGGGAAAGGCACAAAGCAAACGTTCTGTTGATATTACCACAGAAAACAAAGAAGGTGTAGCTGTGGCCGAAGGCGAGAGCGGAAAAGTTGGTAAAATTGAGGAGGTCGATCAGAAACCACAATTGAATGGTGATGCCAACAAGGAAGCTGACTCAGGTGTAAGTGATTTCTGTTTTAGAGCTCATTTTTTTCCCATGCTGATATATTGAAATTGGAGTCGCATACATTCAACCAACTGTCGATTTGAGTAGCAGCATATCACATTGGCTTTTGATTGAGTGTTGTGATTTAATTGAATTTCACAATTTCCGTATTCGATGTTATATGTGAACACTATGTGTGTGTGTTTGGTTTTTATTTTCTCTTCTTCAATATACAGACCAACGAAAAACAAGAGGAAAAGAAGGATGAGGCAGAAAATGAAAAGGATGCAGCCACTGAAAAGAGTGAACCACCAACCGTAGAGGCAGAGGCAGCAGCAGCAGCAGCACCAGTAGCAGCACCAGAAACCGAAACGAAAGTTGAGGAAAAACCCACTGAAAATGGTGACGGAGCGGAAAATGCAGCCGACACAACCACCGGCACACTTGATGAAAGCAAAGATGGTGTTGAAAATGCTGGTGACGATGCATCGTCAACACCAGTGACTGACAGCGCCAAAAAGCCGAAAAAGGAAAAATCAAAAAAACGGTTCTTGTCATTCCGCTCATTCTCATTCAGCAAGAAAGACAAAACAAAGCCGAAAAAGGAAGAAGCCGCTGCTAACACAACTAACGGTGAATGTGAAAAAGTTCCCGAAGAGGTGAGTGAACTTTCTCTCTGCGATTTGCAGCGACTCTCTCTCTCTAACTCTATATTGGAATAGCATATGGTTACATAATGGGCCCGGGCAAAATACACAAATTGCTCACACCAGTATACCCAGCACAGTCGGCACACGATACACAATATGGCAGTGTAGAATTGCTGATAGCCGGTCACATTCACTGCCTAGTTTCGAATAGTTTACATAAACATTTTGTCCAAGCGCATCGCATATGATTGCATATTAATGCATATAGTTTACATAAAACCGGCATCAAAATGAACATTGATATGGCATTTCATGCAGCGCCAGTGTACATTGTGGGTGTGAATAGAATAATGGCTTCCTTCAATTCATTTACGTGTACTTCTTCGTTCTTCGTTAATTTTTTTCTTCTTTCCTCTATTTTGATGCTTGACTTTTATCTACTCTTTTTCTCTATCTCTCTCGTGTTTTTAATGTACAATTTTTACCCTTTAATGCTCTCTCAACCGAACAACTTTTAATTAAATAAAAAAAGAAAACCACAGTGACATCCAGATGCGCATTCGAAAACACATTCATACGCATTTGTGAAAAATAAAACGCATCGCATCTTGTTTGAGTGTTTCGAATGGTTCATGTGAAATTTATCGCCTCGCACAGAAATATATATATTTTAAGATTATGTTCGATTCCAATGCCAAAAAGAAAGTGCAACGAACCAAATGCATTGAAAATGCGTACAACGACCAACTAGATGCAACCAATTTAAAAAAAAAATTGTGCAAGAATGAACGACGCGACCAGAGTGAGAGAATTTACTTTCGCATATGACAAAACCAGTAAATAGATGAAGTTCACTGCCGATTGCCAAGAGCAACAGCCGCACCAATGACAAGATGAAAGAAGCGAAAGAGAAAAAAAAGCACAACGTTGACTGCTATAAAAAAAAAACTTATTGAACATAAGTAAAATTAATCGGCAGTTTTTATTGTGCTCTCTCGGCTGACACAAAACCCGTTTCATTTCATTTCTAAGTGTCATGTATGTATGCTGTATGAACTGTGCTGTGCATAGCGTTCGTTGGTTGGCTGTGGTCATTACAACTAGATGGTGTTAATCTATGTAAAAAGTATGAGGTTTTTTTTTCGCCCATTAAACGATAGCTAGAGAGCAAAAAATAACAAATCAAGAGTAAAACAACAAAAACAACAACAATAATGAAGAACGCATGTTCATCGTGGTAATGCATACAAATGCACGAATTGCACACCAACCTCATCAAAAATCGTTGCACATTGTGTGTTTGTAATTTTCTACGCACATCCGTTGTTTGTTCAAGTTCTCGGTGCCTATTTATAGAACATTTCACAAGCGCAACCATCGAAAACAAGAGAGACGAGCACATAGGATATTTTAATCACCATATAGTTTTATTCAATACCAAGTTCACAACTACCACCACACAAAGGGATAAAAACCAACACATGGTTGTACAACGGTCGATGCGCGTTTCTCTGGATTCGTTGTTCGACACAGAAATACTGTGCTCAACTGTGTGCACACTGCACAATGTACAGTACACGCATATAAAATGCTATATCAATATGCGAACGTACAGACGAACGATATTGCCGGTAGCATGTTCGGATTGAATGTTTGCCAACCGGATCAACATTCAATATTATATATGCCGTGCGATTGGTTCGCTCTCACATTCGCTCTTGAATCTCAACGCTCTGGAAAATACAATGCAAGTTAAAAACCATTTCGATGTAGAGGCAACAATATCCATATAAATCATCGTCTGTTCGCCAGTTCATATGTTTATTGGCGCAGCATTAATATTGAAATTGTGTGTAGGCTAGGTCGTTTAGCTATCGATTTTCTGCAGTCTCACATATTAAGAGTGTTGTGCTTGCTCTTCTTTACAATGTTGCCCACAAATCATTGTCGTTCGCATAAGATATAAGAAAAATATCATTCTCGTTAGTTGCAATGAATCATTGTTGCTTTTTGTTCTTTTTTTTTTCATTTTTCTCCACCATTTCTTCATTGTTATTATTTATATTTATTAATAAATAAAATGGAAATAACTAATCTGGATTGTTGAATCGTTTGCAGGGTACTGAAGATGCTGCCGCCGCCGCTGCTGTAACACCAACTGGCGAAGAAAAGACCGAAGACGCACCAGTAACCAATGGAACCACCGAAGAAGTGAAGACCAATGGCGAACAAGCCCCAGTTGCAACGCCAGAAGATTCAGTAACGCCACCATCAAATGGCGAAAGCAAACCCATTGTTGAGGCAGCCAAGGAGACGGTCGATGAAGTAATTGTGGCTGCTTCAAAATCCGTTGACGAAAAGCTCAATGCGGTAGCCAAGCCCGAGGTAAACAAGAACGCTGACCAAGATTTATCCGAAACACATACACAAGCTCTTGATACCGCCGATAATGAACAGACACACGAACAGTCACTGTCTAGCGAAAAAGCAAATATTGACACAGTTCCAAATAATATTGTTGATACCGACACCGGTTCAGTCGGTGTGGTTGATTGCACAAATAATAGTTCGAATAACGATAACATTAATTCACAATCCGCACCTCCCCTACCCGATAGTCCACCACCATCACAGATCACTGTATTTGCCGAAACGGCAATGTCTGTTGATTTAAATCAAGTGGAAAATCCACAAACACTCCCTATCATTCAAACCGAAACGATTGCCCAAGAGTCCAGTTCGGCTTTAGTCGGTGACATGAAAATCGAAGAAAGCGTTGCACCGGATGTTGTCGTTGAAGACACCGTTAAATCAATTGTCGAAACGCCAATTATTGAGGTTCAAGACGAAAAGCTGGCTACGTCGAATGCACAAAATGAACCTCAAACCGAAATTCAATCCGAAATTAAAACCGATTCAGCATCAATCGAATGTGAAGTGGTTGCTGAATCGTCAGTAGCTCAAATTGAAAGTGATGTTGCACCCGAATTGCCCAAACCTGATGAGGAAATCGCCGAAACAATTGCAATTTTAGATCGCGTCAATCTCAATGAGTCTGATGTTAAATCGGACGAAAATGTTGTTGCCACTGAAACTAATACCGAATCTGAACCTCAACCTCAATCTGAACAAGAGCCAGACCAAGAACATGAACAAGAGCCCCAATCCGCTGACATATCATCCCCACTCCCTCAAAATAGCTTGGACACCCTTCCATCTCCACAGTCATTGTCATCAAATGTAACACCACCAAATGAAATCGATGATAGTGCCACGGTTGAGCTAGCTCAAGAAGATGCATCATCGTTACCACCACCACCGCCGGTCGATGAAATTGCTTCACTCGATAAACCAACCGAGGAGCAATGTGGCTTTGAGGCCATTGCTGATGTCGCACAAAATGGTAACGATGACATGCTGCCCCCGCCACCAGCTCAGGAGCTTATCGAAAGCGAGATTGTTGATGAACTGAAAACGAACGGCGTCAGCGCAGAACAACACAACCAAAATCATAGTGTTGAGGCAATGAGCGGCGATGGCATTTTGAATGGTTCATCTAAAGAACACGACGAGGCCGCCAATAATATTTCTGATAAGGTGATTACAACTATCTACGAAACAAACGCCCTTCGAACTCATTGATCTGAGTTTTTGTCTAATTTTTTTTTCTATTTTTTTTTTTTTAAATTAAATTTAATTTTTTAATTTCCTCTTCTCTGTTCTAAAGCAAACATTTATTTATTTTCACTGTTTTTTCGTTCTTACATTTTGTTGTACTGTGTCTATTTTTTTGTTGGTGTTTTATATTCCATTTATTAATTTTGCGCAAATTGAGCAACCAAAAACAAATTTTCATAAAGCGGCCATTACACTTTGTTTTGTGTAGAACTTTTTACCAATTTTTATTTTTCGTTTTATCTCAAAACAACAACAAATATGGAAATAAAAAAATTACATTAAACACAAAAACTAGAAACGGCCACCATATATCTTCATCTCTAATTTAGAGCAATTGACGAATGATTTTACTTAGACTTTGTCTTGCATCATTTTCATATTTTGATTTTGTTTTTGTCCATGGATCGGTTTGCTCGTGGTCCACATTAGATTCTATTTATTTTGAGTTTTTGTTTTGTTTCCTTAAACAAATGTGTTTGCTGAAAATTGAAAAAGCGAATGACCATATTAATCAGTTTGAACAAGCTTCTTTCTTTATCAGTTCTTTTATAGAAATTCAAACAATTTGTTTTCGATTTAATTTTTGGTCGTCCGTCAACATTGAGATAGTTTCAAAATTTCAAGATAATGCGCTCATCAACAAATTCAACATTCGACACACACACACACAAAAAACGTCAACCAACACAGACTCATCTCATTGTTGAACGAAAAATGATCTTTTCTTCTTCGTACATAAACACTGCAACTGTTTATGATTTGATAATTTTCTTTATGTTGTGAAATTTATGTTTCTGTTTTCCTTTTTTTCCTGTACAATCTTAATTTGCGTTAGATGGTTGATAATCAAATATTATGCGGAATGAAAGACAAAAATAAACATTTTATTTGATGAAATACACAAAATACTATTTATCGTAGACTAATTTTATAATACGCAAGAAAAAATACGACATCAAAATAGATTGTTGATGGAAAGAACATTTGAAAGAAACAAATGAAATGACACGTAAATTAACTGAAAGTAGACTCGAAACAAATTGAGAAAATATGAATCGCAATATTCAAATAAAACAAAACCTCTCTCTCATCACCAAGTCCACAAAATGTATCCCGACACATTCCTTCAGCCATCCCATCATCTAAATGTTTGCAACAACTAACCCAACCTCACCAAACACCATTCGATTCCGAATCATTAAATCATATATCATCGCACTTATTAACAAACAAACAAAAACTCGCAGCCGTCAAATTAACCACCTGGATATAAAAACCACTAATTTTACTCGAAACATATATTATTTGTGACTAACCCTCATCGAACCAAATCAATAAACAAAAGGAATATCAAATGATTTTACTCCCCCCCAAAAAAAAAAACAATATCAAATTTATAGTTTATATAGAAATTGCATTCGTATGTATTCATTGCACCAGTTTTTAGGCTAGCTAAAATAATATGCATCGAATTTTTGTGCTCCGTTAAAATAATGTGTGTGGAACTTGTTTAGTTGTCTCGTGATAGCCACCAATTTCTACTTAGAAATGCTTCAATATTTGTGTTTTGTTTAAAAAAAAACTCTTTTTATTTTGTTTATTCTCCAATCCTTTTCCCACGAATAAAATGGTCAAAATTTTGCTAGCTGGTTCAATGTCAAAGTTCAAAAATCGAAAAAAAAATCTAAAAAAAACATAGCAAATTGGCAACAATTCGGCCATCGACAGATTTTTTCCATTCTATTTATTTTTGTTGCTTTTTCCCTGTGTATATTTATATTTGCATATAACGTAAATGTCGAATAAATTGAAATCGAATCGTTGATCAAACTCTTTCAACACCAATATTTCAATATGAACTATGAAAAAAGGGTTTAATCTCGATTGATTTTGATTGTGTTTCATACATGATATGCAAGAATATATTTGAAATTTTTTAAAAAGAGCAAATCCAATTTATGCATCCATGCCGGCTGATTAGAACACGAATAGAAACATTAACCGGTTTAATCTTTCCAATTCCAGGCTAACGGCGTTGGCAATGATAATTCGGTTTCGGAAAAATTGAACGGTGACCACAAAACAATTGAGGTAAGATTTCAGTATTTTCGACCTTCACTCGGAACTACGTTAAAAAAACTAACCGAACCTTAAAAAAAACTAAACTTTTTTTTTGTGTGGATGTTTTTATTTTCAAATAGGAAATCGCCACCTCGCCAGAAAAATTAGAAAAATTGGCCGCAGCCAATCCACCACCATCAACAGAGGTCGTAGCAGCCGAATAAGTAAATCAAATGCTGTCGGCGAACGTGTCGAAGTTTTGAGCTGAGAAAAAAAAAACAAGAAACGAAAGAGAGAATTTTGATTTAATTATTAAATATAAACAATTTATTATTAATTAAGGAAGAGAGAATGTAAGGAACGGAAATTGACTCAATCAATTACAGTGTTGAACAAAGGGAAAGCCATATTTACACACAGAAAATACACACGAAACAAACAAACAAAAAAAACACACGACTCGCGACTAAACACAAAATAGGAGACACAATGAAATACAAATACAAATCATGCAAACTGAACAAACTAAACAAAAAGAAAGAAAAAAAAATCTACAATGCAATACGTGAAATGAAAGGTAAAAACCCCGTTCAGAATGGCTAAATAGATATGGATCAGTTCTTCTTGCAATAGGAATATCATAAAAAATTGTAATGTCAATCAAAAACAAATGAGAGTAATCGGATTAATTAAATCAAATCAGACGATTTCGATAACGCTACAAAGCATCAAAGCATATTGAGATAACACATGATCAGTGAACACACGCATAACTAAATCAACAACAACAACAACAAATAAATTCACAATATTATCTAAATATTACATTTTTATATGTATTTTGTATTCGTATCACGTACCGTTTAAGCATGCATAAAAAAAACAACAAATTACAAAATTTATAAATTACAAAAGCAACGACAAGTAGAGACAGATCTAGAGAAGCGTGATTTTTCCTTCGAAATAATCCGATTAATAGCTAGAAATCTAAAATAAAAATATGAACACTGCATTTCATTGTGAGTTTTTTTCCCAATCCCGGCTAAATTACAACAAAAAAAAAACCAAAATATTTCTACATCTAAAAGAAATATTATATTCCAAGTATATTGTAACTGGCAGAAAACAAAAACATAGCTCTGATTGTGCTTTGAATTTGATCCGTTTTATTTTTTGTGTAGCATTTTGTTTTATCGAAATCATACTATATTTATCAATGAATTGTAAAGAGAATGTTTAAATGCAAATTAATAGAAATTGTCACAATATACGTATAACATTTATTTTTAACGTGTACGTTTTTCTTCTTTAAACAACAAAACAAATGGGTTGAAACGAAACGAACGAGATCCGTATCCAATATACTTATGTAAATGTGCACCCTCCTTTTCCCCGCCCAAAACATTTCAATAATTCACCAATACACACACAAACAAAAACAACACAAAATCATTTTATCTTAAACGATACAAAAAAAAACAACAACTTGAATTAGTTCTACCTATGTATGCTTTTTTTTTGTTACTTGATACAAAAAATAAATCATTAAAAAAAATTGAATGTAAACCTGCAAATTTAAGTAAAAATACATGCATATATTTAATGGAAAACAAAATATAAATGGAAAATTATTACTTTTACTCGAAATATTCTACGTGAACGTTGCCGATCAGTGAAGCAATTTTGCATACATTTGTGAGGTAATTGCCTTTGGCCACATAAATAGACAGTGTGTGATTATCCAAATGCACTCCAATTGATTCAAGCCATTCACAAGTTGTTTGTCAGCTGAATCTGTTGCAAAATGTGGAAATGATCTTGAGTGTGCATATTGATTTGCACCGCAGTATGGGGTAACAGGTGCATGATAGGCACTGCGTATCGGTATGCTCACACGATATCAATTCAAGATAATTGCCAACTGCCTTGTTATGAATTTATCAACCCGGTAACCATGTGACTGTGCATTTGTTCGAGTGAAATCTATGCAAAATTGACGTTCTTCTGGTGGTTTCCGCTTGAAAACAATAGTAAATAAATTGAAGAATGGAGAAACGTTGCGAAAAATGACAGGCCTGCTACTTGGTCATGATCTACTAAACAGTAAGATGTTGATTCTTAGGTGCATTTGACATGTAGCAGTTATCTTCCTGTCATTTTTCGCAAGGTGATCGTTTCGTAGAACGAGTAAAATTAAATTATAAGTCGAAATATTTATCCAATTCAAATGTGGTTATAGAAATTCTATTGATATTATCATGATACAAAAAAAAAATCGATCATATTATACAAAAAAAAAACAAAAATTACCGATTGGCGTAAGGCGCTTGCTAACAAAAAAAATGAGTTTATGCTATAAAAATCAAAGAGATTCGAAATCGTGCTGAGAGAAGTCGCTGTAAAATTGATTTGCTTAATGAATGCAGTCAATTTGGAACGGGTTTTCTGTTGTCGCTTTCGGTTTTTAAGATGACATTTTATTACTTAAATACGAAACGATATTTTGCGGTGGAAACACGCAATATGATTTGATATACGGTTCATGCGAAATAGGTTAAAATACGAAATCGGAACGGATTTTTTTCTTTTTAAATAGGGAACACATAAATACATAACACAGCTACGAAGTAAGTTCCATCAACGAATTCGATAGAGTTTTTAATCGGTGAATTGTATATTAAATACACAATGTTTAATTTTCCACATAGCAACAGCAAAAGAAAAATCCAGTTACAATTAAGTGCGATGATTTAATGAAACAAACAAAAAATGAAAGAAAAAAAAATGATACAAAAAAAAATATTTGCAAATTAATTGTAGGCTATTGAGTATAAATTGAAATGGAAATCTCATATTAAACAAATGGGCTAAAAGTCTTTTGTCACGAGATTAATTCCCGTTTTAAATACTATTTTTATGGTTTCCTTTTCATCTATTTTTATGTAAAGTAGCTATCCTTCTAAGCATAATTTGTTTTTATCAAGAAAAATGAATAGACAAGAAAATGATAGCGATTCAAGAATAAAAAAAAAATACATAGATGTATGCAGGCACAACTCCTTCTTTTTTTTCATTTTTATAGCTTGAAATTTATCAAAACGATTAAGTAAAAATGGATATTGAATTAATAAAAATAAAGAAAACCAAAAAACAAATATGAAATCCGCTTTTTAATTCAATTTTTCTATCGAATGATGTTTTTTGAAAATAACAGCAATTTATCTTCGTCCTTTTGCTTAGCTCGATTTGTCATTTTTTGTGGCCTGGAAACTGGACATATGAACAAGGTAAGTAAATACTGGATGTTGTGAACAATTAAATTTTCAGCAATACCTGAAAAATACCTGGGTAGGGTTTAAAATAAGGGGTAGTTATGCAGAAAACCGGTAGTCAAGATTTCATTTGGGCAGTTTTTTTTATTGAAATTGACAGATCCGATGTAACAGAATAAGAACAATGAGATGAGGTCACCAAGTGAGAAGGCGCACACATTATTTGTTCCAGTTGACACAATTGACAGAGTAACCCAAAATGAACTGAAATAAACGACGCTTTTTAGAGCCAGTTAGTGGGATAGAGAAAATCGTGTGTTCGGATGGGGAGTTGAGCCCAACTTATGATGCCAATGTCCTCAACTGATGACTCATTTTGACCTCCTGGATATTCCTTTCCTCCGTATTTCTTTTCAATTCCAAAAACAATGCGTTGACGACACACGCACATCAACACAATGAAATCAAGCAAAATATTTTCTGGAGCATTTTTCAACGATATAAAACATTCTACACATCCAATGACTGCAAATTCCCAATCGAATGCTAAAAATAAATCAAGAAGAATACTTACTCATGCTTATATTGATTTTTATTTTCTCGATACTAGGAAACTTACATGATTGTAAAACCGATGGCAAATTGTGGACTATTGCATATTGCATGAGAATTGTAATTGCAACAAGATACTGCAAAACTGGATTGTTGCCAAATGAATTGTTTTGAGCTCCGTTGAACACTAAAAATCACACAGAGCCAGATGATACATACAATTGAGAGTGTATCTCGTCGGAAGCAAATAAAAATTGCCATCGCTAGTGCTATTTCGATGCCAAATTTATAGAATGCGTAATTGAAAAGGTATTTAACAAGTAAAACACCATTTTTATCCGCATCTTCACGTGTAATAATACCACCAAACAAAACCTGCGTTGTGGTGGTTCACCGTTCTTAAATCTGCAAAATAAAAAAAAAGCAATTTTAAGGTTTTACCAGCAATAAAATCTTTCTACCACTTTCGTCTTTGATAGTAAGAAATTTTGCTGAAAATGGTTGTTGCTGCTATGAAAATCAAATAAACTCCCAAAAACTGAATCAAACTGTGGTCATTGTTTGGTCTATAGACCCCCAACCACTTGGCTGTATAATTTACATCACAAAAATGAAAAAGGGTATAAAATATATTTTTTTTGAAGCCGATTTCAAATATTTGGCGTACCCCTTTTCATTTGTTAGACGCCAAAATACATTTTAGTTCGCCTATTTTCGCTATATTTAGTCGCCAATTAACACATTGATATGCGCCACTTTAATATATTTTTAGACGCCATTTTTACATTTTTGGCGCCATTTTTCCGAAGAGCCTTAAGGATTTAATTAATACATTTCATTTTTGCCTCCCATTGGTAAAAATTGATCGCACACATTTTATTTTTTCATCGTTTCAAATTCATATGATGAATTTGAATCAGAATAGAATTGTCGCTTGGGTTTTTCTGATTTCCTCACAAATGTGATCACTTGAACAAATAACCAATTCTAGTAAATACGTTAAGACATTGTTTTCAAATGATTGTATTGACTTTATGACGAAAATTGAACATATTCCAAAATTGAACGTAATTCACTTCAAGTAAACAAAAGACAAATTGATAATGCGCTTGAGATGATTTCCAATTAAAATTATATTCATTCTACAAAATAGAACGCAATTAATGTAAAATTTTCCCAAATAATGAACACTCAACAAATGACTATCATCAAAAATGTGTGACGAACTGTGTTCCTCCTCCTTGATTTTGTCGTTATCTAGATAAAGATGAGATAATTATCTAAATATTGAAAATTATCTAGATAAATTTCAGATAATTATCTTATCTTTTTCATTTTAGATAATTTTATCTGACTTATCTTGATCAGATAAAAGAAGATAGCACTTTTTTATGACATTTTTCCTAAAAGATTGAACAAAACCCAAAAGTAGTGAATTTTATTTTAAATACAAGCTCCAGCGTTCATAGGAAATCAATTACAGTCAGTAAAAAAGTATTCGGTCACCTGTTTTTTCTGAAATAAAATTGATTTTTTTAGAAAACTATGACATGTAGCTCAAAACTTCCATCTCCATAGGAATGATCAAGTAAATTATGTGTACATTTAACAAATTTCATAGAAGCATATTATTTTTATTTCCGAAAAAATAGGGTCAAACAAGTATTCGGCCATCCATACACAAAAATTTACTTTCCATGAAAGAATTGATTATTTCAATAGTTTGTTGAGTTCTTCATTTAACCAAAACCAGTGATGGCAAACCGTGTGCAAACGTATGCAATGCAGTGGTATATACCGTTTACTCCGATGTCAACGTATCGGTGCACTTTTCTTCTTTTTCATTCTCGGCTTCTCCTTTTGTTCTTAACACACTGCAACGTTCACTGAGCGCGCATCTTAGATCTTTGTAGGCTGTAGATTGTGTACAGTCATTTCATTTCTTTTTTGTGTGCATGTGCAAACGTCTTTGCACATCGAATTTAGTATATACAGTATGTGCAGAGTCGGTATAATGTGCTGTATATCTGCCATCACTGACCAAAACAACATGTCTTATTCAAAACATACACAGTGTATAATTTAATTTTTCGAGCTAATATTGCTGATGTCTGAAAAAAAAAATAAGGTTTTTCCATATTAAGTAGAGATCGAATTTTTGAGCTATATAATTTTATTTCAAAAAAACAGGACGCCGTATACTTTTTTTACTGACTATACGTCAAACATTTTATCAAACGAGAGTTGGGTGCTAATAACATTGTTTTAAAAATGCCATCTGACAACACCTTGGTGAACTAATGAGACTGAAATGTATTAGTATTATCATATATATAAGATTAAGATAAATGAGCCAAAAAAAATCTGTTATCTAGATGAGATAAAAGATTTTATCTCATTTTATCTTACTATCTTATCAAGATAAATTATCTTGGAACAACACTGGTGACGAATTCCAGACTTTTTCGATTTTTTGGACCAGTATGTGATTCATAGTCTAGTCTTAACTTGGCTAGTTCAATGTGCCAATTTTTCGTACGCGGTTTGGATGAAGCTAGAAAACATTAGCCTAACCTTCACAAAATCTGAAGTGGTTAATCAACAAATTTGAATTCATATTCCATAAGTTCTATTGTTGCGAACGCCTCCGTTGAATTAAGAATAATCATACTAGTGCACTTTTTTGTTCGATGACTACCTAATTACTAGGAAAACAAACCTAGCGAATGGCGTAATGAAAATAAGTACCTGTTCAAAGCGCATTTAAGCGGAATTCTGTTTGAGTACTTAGTCCATACAGAGGATGGTAAAAACCCACCGACAATGATCTTTAGTAGTAAATTCCATGCAGATACTCTTGCGGCACGTCATGCCAATCGCGTAAACGCTGTCAGTATATAAACCACAGTCGTCAACCATAAATCAGATAGACGATCAAGTTCACTAGACGAGTTAAACGGTGCAAAACGTACTTGCGAAGCGCGCAAAAACTAGACATTCATCAGACATTACAATTAAACAACAAACAAAAGCCATCTTCAATAGCAACATCAGATATTACATAACGATCACATATTAAGCAACGCTACAAAAGCAAAACCATATCGCAAAGGTTAGACCTGATTAAAAATTACGCAGCATAAATGTTAAATGCTCTGCAGATAATACAAATGTAAAAAAAACGGCACGATAGCAGTTTGCTCATTATTCTACAATAATATCTGGTTTATGCGGTGCGTTTCGAATACGGTTTCGAAGCTATAAGCTATTTGTATGGCAAAGCTGTAGTAAATTATGTGCTGATTATACGAGTGATCGCAAGTGTTTTCTTTATGAACTCAACTACAATTGGCGCATTTAAGTGAAGAGCGGCGATTCATTTATGCCAGTATAAGATTGCGAATCAAGCGTACAGGATTATTCATCATCATCGGTAAGAGTTTTGCACATATTTCATTCATATGCCGAGTTGCTCAATGAATACAAAAAATGAACGCGAATTTGTAAAGTTCTAAAAGTGTTTCCATTTCGCGCAAAACTGAGAATTAAAACAGATTATTCAATGCATTTGTGTAATTGAATTTAATAAATGTAAACCACTGGCCAACGTTTAAAAAAAACGGATTTATATTGAAAAGTGAACAATAAACGACGAAAGAACGTCAAAGCAGTAAAAAAAGGTTCAGATTATTGAAGTGATTGAAGAACGGAAAAAGGTAAGATATGTGATATATGTGCAGTGAATAGTGAGACTGTTTAATACAACAACAACAACAACAAAAACGAATCGTAAAAACCTCTTTTTATTTAGTCAAGTGGTGGTATTTTATTTGTTCCAAGCATTTAAAATTAGTCAACAAATAGTTTCAATAGAACCTTGAATCTTTGCAAATGTCAGGCAGGACAATGTAATCACGTAATTTGGAAGCAAACGGAAATATGTACACTATCGTATATTAATAATCTCTGTGCGACACTCAATTTTTTTTCGAGTTTTGCAAATCCATCTTTTTATGTCAGTAATCTGAAGGCCAAGTAACAAGGGGTAAATCCTATCCCTATCATTTAATAATTTCTATCATTCGGTTATTTATAACAGGAAGATTTAAAACACATTTAAGACATTGAATCATTTGAGATAAAATTTCAAGACATAAACATTTTTGCATAAAATATCTGGATTATACTAATTTTGTCCTCTTTTAATTGATCTTTATGCGCAATTGAACATCGACACGCTTCACATAAATCGACATAGTAACATCGACACAAATAAAAATTAACATATTAACGCAATTCGTTAAAAGTTTTTAGAAATGCAATTGATATTGTTAACAAATGTGTGTACTTTTGCGATGCTTGTTTGACACTACATGAGACAAATTCACATGTGAAGTATGCTCACGTAGCCATCTCTGTGTAACAGTACTTGTTTAGGGCTTTAATACTTATTTACTCAATTAAGACAAATTTAAACGGCAAATTCCATACATTTGAGTCGCATATTAAGCAATCGTTTGAAATTTGAAACAAAAAATCGTTGAAACTGTTAAAGTTTTACAGCTCAAACAACTTGTTTGTTTTACACGTTTTGTCATCGTAACGGAACCCTCTCACACTTTTTATTGTTGAGCTATTTGAAATTTGATGCGAAAGATGTTAATTGAAAGTTTTTTTTTCTGATTAAACTAATTTCGTCTGAATGACCACTCATAAGTTCGCACATGATATTTGCTTCTTTGACTATTTGTTCGTGCTACCAAAATCTATTTTATATTGGCTAGCAATGAATTGGTTTATTCTTAACCTAAGCATAAATTGATTTATTTGCGACCCACATGACTCACTTTTAGCAAATACAGAGACAGGTATTATTGTTTATCATTGAGCTATTTGCATATTATTGAAATTATTCACTTCTCTTTATCTCATTTTTGTTACAATGCCATGCTATTGTACTATCTCTAGGTAATACCTAGACAAAGTGTTAAAAGTTTTGCATTGTTTCAACAACATGATTCACACTTTCCAAGTGAGAACATACCAAGCCCATCATTTATTGTTATATTAAAAAAGAGAGTTAAGTATAATGAACTTAACTGATTCATATACGCGACACATCTGAAAGCAATTGTTCAGCTCGAATGTAAACAAAACTAGCAGTGCATAACAATCGGCACTCAATATTTGATCATTGCCAGTAACAAATGTATGTACTTGCTAATTATTTTCCGTTTAGTTGACAAATAGTGGGAAGTCCCAACATGAATCTCAGCACTTTGTAACATTCTGTAATATAATAATAGTAAAATGGATTACACATGTTTCCGATCTTTAAATAGATATGAATTATGCAAAAAAAATAACGCGTTGAAGCTATTGTTGATTTTTTGTTGTTGTTGTTGTTGGATTTCGAAGCTATTGTTGAATTTCGGTCGGGAATTCAATGTATAAACGATCGGATGTGATCTAAAATCTCTTACTTCAGAATAAATGAAAATGAGAGTCATTTGTATACAAAGCCATAATTGCAGTATTTTATTTGCTTGCAGACAACATGAAAAGGTTGATTGTATCGTTGTGCTGCTGTCTAGTAGCTGTCACTTTACTGGTACATGCTGAGGATACAAACCAAAATGCAATACAATTGAACTCCGAAAGTGACCCACGATTTGATGCACGTATTTCAGACTTGATAGCCAAAAATGTACTGCAACTTTCACAAGAGATCGGAACGGCCATTTTACAAGACAGTGATAAGAGCGCTGAAGTAATTTCGCCGTTGAGTATTTATACGGCGTTGAGCATTCTACTCATGGGTTCAAATGGGCAGACTTTTAATGAACTGATGAACCTTCTTAAAATTAACAACGGTAATTTGGCTTAATTATTCGAATTCAAAAATATGATTCCACTGTTTGCGCAACAACATTTGGTGTTACGAAATAGTGGTGTTATTACATTTTAAATGTTATTTTCTTTTTTTTTGCTTGAAACCATATAGATTCTTATCTATCGCAAAATACTTGGAAAGTTCATGAGGAATTTTCCTTAATGATCGAAGATATAAATCGTGACATTCCACATCCAGGCCGAAGGCGGCAACAAACTTCTTGGTTGATGCAAGCACCACTAGTAACCAGACGAAATAAAACAATACATCATGATCAGGAGATTATCATTGCGAATGGAATGTTTTATCAGAATGGCTTTTCTATTCGTCCTGACTTCCGTTCTGCAGTAGAAAACGCTTACAGAAGTACATTACAGCGACTAGACTTTGAAAACAAGCCACACTTATCGACAGACTACATCAATCGGTATGTAAATGATAGATTTGTTCAACTGAGTGAATCAATTTGATTTAAATTCCGTATCTTTCTAGTTGGATAAGTGAAAAAACAAAAGGGAAAATCAATGATATGATATCAGCTCCACTTTCACGATCAACTCGATCGGTATTTGCTAGTACACTATATTTTAAGGCATTTTGGGAGCGAACATTTGCCCATATGTTCACAAGACGGTACGAGTTCTATGCATAGGAAGAACTTTGATAAACGTTTTTCAAGATAACATAATAAACGGAACTCTTTTTTTTTGAAATAGACAAGAATTCTATCCGGATGGTACAAATCGTCCTTCAATAACTGTCGATATGATGCTCAATGACGGAAACTTTCCATTCTACGATTCTAAAGAATATGATTGTAAAATTATTGGATTTCCATACCGCAAACGCTTGACAACAATGTATATAATAATACCAAACAATTCAACACGAAGCCGCCTAAGACAGTTCCAAGCAACACTAACTGCTGATAAGATTGATGAACTCATCGCAAAAATGAAATGGACCAAATCAATGATTTACTTCCCGAAATTTCACATCACAAATAAAGTGGATATGAGAACCATTTTGAATCGAATGGGTTTGCGATTGATATTTAAACGCGATCAAAGTGATTTATCGCTCATTTCGACAGGTGTTGAAAGCATAAACTCAACAGATCAACCAAATATTAGTACAAACAGCATAAGCGAGGCTCTCAAACGTGATAGACGATCGGCCGTAACATACAAAGCCATTAGTAAAGATTTTCATACGGTAAGAGAACCACTTAGACTCAAAGATCTCGTAATTGGAAAACGAATAACAAAATCTTATCCACATAAAAAGATTCTGAGCCGCGGTCGACGAGAAACACCATTTGATTCGTCGGTTAGCTTAAAACGTTTGGATTTATTACGTTCGCGGCTGATTTCTGAGCATGCATCAAATCCAGGACTGTTTGCCGATGAGTTAATTCATCAAATCGATTTAACTGTAAACGAATATGGTACCGAGGGAGCTGCCGCAACAGTGACAAGCACAAATCGAGCACCGTCTATTGAATTCCGAGCGGATACACCATTTTTGTTTTTGATTCGACATGAATCTACCAAGCTACCCATTTTTTATGGTGCAGTTTTTGAACCGACAAATTAAACACATTCGAGCGACAACAACAAAAACATCAACAAAATGATAACAAAAATGATAAGTTTTTTCTTACAGTTCTCCGAATAACAGAGTCATATTTTATCTTTAATGAAGAAAAACAAGTATGTTTGAATGTTAGACTTTTTTTCCATTCTTATTTATTTCAAAAAAAAAAAATTATAATGCATAAGTTAAGAGTTGAAATTCAATTCAAAATAAAACATTTTTCACTAAATTCTGTATAAATAGGAGTTTTGTTTTTGTTCTATATGATAGTTTTTATTGTCAAAAACGTACAATATTTCTTAACATTTGATCACAGAGCCACCATAAGCACATTAAGGCCGACACACAACGGATTAAGGCTTGTCATATCGATAGCGTAGTTTTTCTGCTGGCTCGCAATATTCTTTGATTATTAGCTTACAGAGGAAGATATGAAAAACGATAATAATGGCGAATATTGAGACCCAAAAGAATGTTGGCAGACCACCGAGTTGATGTCCATGTTTGTGTAAGGCAATCACATGGTGTTCATGGGCGGGTGCTGAAAAAAATCAAAGAAATAAATTTATTTCAATATAAGAAATTGTGAATGATCATCGTTGTTCAATATTTGTTAAAGTCATTATCACCTTCGGCCACTTCTTTTACATGGATGGCATGGCGAAGCTCTTCAATGTGCTCTTTGTCTTGTGTAATGTACAAAATTGCAGTCAACGGTTCAGTCAATTTTACTGGGAACATTTTCTTCTCCTGTCTGAAAATTCAAAAATACCGATTCAATCAAATTCCGTTAATCACAAAAATTAAATCAATAATCTAATACTCACGATAATGCAACTGGTTCATCCAAACAACCTGCATCACATGCGTAATATTTGCCATCCGATCGGTCGAGTGCAACATAGAGAATTGCACGATTGTCTTCAGTTACTTCGATGCTCACATTGATGTGAGTCATATTGCCATAGTTCAAACGTCGAAAGAAGTAGTCGCGATGCAAGTACTTTGGATGAATATTTAATTCTAAATGCTGATTACTGAACCGGAAGCTACCAAAACTGAGTACCATCGCTTGAAGTACGCCCGATGCACCGGCTCTGATAAGATTATGGCAACCCTATGAAATTGACATGTCCAAAAATTCAACATTTTTTTGTATCAATTTCAATCATTATATTCTGGTAGAAACTCACCTGTTTCTCGAGGGTCAATAGCCACGAATTTACAACTCTGTTCATTTCTAAAACACTGTTCATATCCTTCCACAAATTGCCTGCTTGCAACGTATGATAGCTATCATAGCAGCCTTCTGCATATGCCAATGACTTGAGAATTTCCTTTCGAAATTCCGTTGAACTGTCGGTTTCGAATTCAAATGATCGCACTTGAGACAGAACAGCATAAATTGTTGCGTTTATTTGATCACCGTTGATAACATTATCAGCTAGTGAGGTACTAATTTGAAATCCTGTCTCCCACAGATTATTCCAAATATTTGTATGCTGTCGCCGGAATTTGGTGTGTGTTTGTTTTTTATTGGATGTACTGCTACTGCTGCTGCTTGGTTCGCTATTTTCATTCAAGTTAAAGTAATTCTGTTGTAGAATTTGATTCATTGTTTCAATAGCAGCTGCTTCTTCAGCGTCTGGTTTTTGTTTATTCTGGCTGTTTGATGATGTTTTCACACCATATTGAATGACATGGATTATGTCTAGCTTGGTTACGCCACGTGTTTTTAATGCGATTCGTGTCGGTAGACGTTGACTTATTATTGTCGCACTCAATTGTTCGCCATTCTTTGGCAAATTTACAATTCCATTGGTTACCGAAAATTCGATAAGCTTATTTGTTGTGGGCTGTTTCAATCTAGACAGGTTGAAGAGGTGAAAGATTGTGTAACGGAAATACAGTTGAGTAATCAAATGACTAATACATGTTGATAAAAAATAAATGCTTCAGTTCAACCACTCAATTGAAAAAGTTCTAACTTACTTGATAAACTTTGTCTCTGAATTTATCCAAGTGTGACTTGGTCCGAATGTTTCGACGTCAATACTAAACGGAGTATTAAGCGTGTTTGTTAATTTAACTTCTTGCACGAATACTTGCGGTACAACACGATGCGCTAAAAAAGCAACAAGAATTTTCCAAATGTTTATTTTTTGATTTTCACATTTAATTGTAAAGTGATTTCTACTTACCATAGAATTCATTTGATATGAAGAAATCGTTGCCGAAGCATTGAAATTTATGTGCAACACCATTGACATAGTCAACAACAATGGCTTGTTTACCATGTGGTTCATCGAAAGGAGTCTCGCTTCTCTCATCGATATATTTAAAATTCACAATCGGCTGATAGTGAATTGGTTGTGATAGATGTCGGCCGTACTTGATATAAAACTCGCTATTTTGTCCGATTTCAATGCCAAAATAACCATTTCCAACGTATGGAATATTTTTCTGACTTGTCGGCAACGCCGATTCTCCGGTTGCATCACTGATATGATGAATGTGTGCATTAAATTCGAATGCCTTTGAATAAAATGGTGTTAAACGATCGTCCATACAACGCGATAGAATTGCTGTAAAATGTAAAATTGCAAAAATTAAGAACAATTCATTATCACATTTTTTCATACACACACGCCAATGTGCCAATCAACGTGAAAGTAAACAAAACAAAACAATCCATTGCTCATATTTTGACATTTTTGAAAATGACTTACGTATTGATTTTGTCGACGATCCAAATAGCCAGGAAAACACATACGGTCCAATATATAGAAATATTACAGCGGATGTGAATAAAATTAACAAAAGCTTGCGATAATTCAAATTTCCGTCGAATTGCCTTTTCAAGCGTCGTGTAAACTCAGCAAAGTCAACTATGTAATATTTTCTATTCCTGAACATTTTCATGTCGTTCGTGTGTTTTAATTACGGAATTTATGCACTTTCTTAAATATGTCATGCGAATGTAGCTAAATTTAACTTGATTATTCCGTAAATTCGGTAAGAATTGATCGCCTATTCACAATCTCTGAATCTTCTGAACCTCTTGAACCAAATTCTATCATTGTTCACATGACACACCAGCAATTTCATTTATTCTTTATCGCAAATCCGAACAATTTCATCGGAGCTGTTGAAATTTTTTATAGCCGAAATCAGTCACGAGTTTAAAACCAATAAATTTGTATGCACAATATACGATTTTTTGCCGATCTAGAACTTGGGTTTGAGAAAAACTTGTGATGCAGACAAAATCTAAATTATTTGTATTGACTCTGACGGGTGAACGACAGTAAATGTCATACTGAGGGTGCGTTTACAATGTCACAGTCACTGTTCTTCATTCTATTCATTCTGTATTTTGATTTTGTATTATTCAAAGCAAAACAACAACAGTTTCCTTCTCTATCATTTTTTATTATAAACACACTTAAGACCGGCATAACTGTTCCACTTGTATTAGTGTTTGAACAGTTCAATGAATAATTCTTTGTTTAAATGTAAAAGTATTAGAAGAAGTTTTCTTTTTCTTTTTTATTTTGATTCGTTCTTTGATTGAAAGCTATAATATTTATTATTTATGTTTTATCAGTGATGTTCCTCCTTGATTTTGTCGTTATCTAGATAAAAATGAGAAAATTATTTAAATATTGAAAAGTATTTAGATAAATTTCAGATAATTATCTTATCTTTTTCATTTAAGATAATCTTATCTGGCTTATCTTGGTAAGAGAAGAGACGATTTTTTTTTAAATACAAGCTCTAGCTTGGAAATTTATCTATATGAAGATAAGATAATATCTCGTTTTTGAAGCAAATATCTAGATAAAATGATTATCTTATGAACAAAATCCAGATAATTTCATACAAAATATTTATTATTTTGACGAGATATTGAACTTTTTTTGTATGAAAATTCTGACAACATCTATCTCTTATCTGGTTATCTTATCTAGATAAATTATCTTGGAACAACACTGTGTTTTATGAACATAAACAACACTTGTTTTCATTTTTTAAATAATCTAAGATGGATTTTATCTTCAATTGGTTTGTTTAAATTTTCTGATTTGATTGAAAAATGTATTTGGTCATTACTGAATGATAAAAATAAACAAAATTATTCAATTTTTTTTAAGAAACCAAACAAATTGATTTTCCATTCAATTTTGGATTCGTTTAGTTAAAAAATAAAATGATTAAAGATAAATGGCGAAATAAACAAAAAAATTGTTCCTCGAAATGATTTTCATCAACTCTTTGCATTTCCGGGTTTAAAATAAGCTCCAATAGGTGGCGAGATTCCACTCACACGCTCGTATTCAAAATAAAAATGAATACAACAAAAACATTGTTTGAAATTGAACAACTATTTGAAACAAATGAACTAATTAACGAATAAAGAGCAGAATGAATAATCAGTAATGCTGAATATCGTTCTAAAATTACTTGTATTTAAATGGATTAAATATATGCAAATTCAAATGCAAATGCATTTGTGCAATGCATCGTTCCACAAGAGTCTCGCACCAATCGGTGCGGTGAAAACAGAAGTATTTTGCATGCAACGCGTGTACGAAGTATATAAACATTGTGCTGTTTTCCACGCATTTCCATCTCAATTGAAATCCGTTTCACCTGACCGATGCATATTGAAAATGGACTTAAAAAAAAACTGTAGCGTTGGCAAAAATTGAAAATTCACTTTGCAAAGGAGGTGTCCTTGAGTTCATGGCCATAGCATTGAAATCTTGATTAATTCAATTGGCCTTCCGTGTCTTTCGCCTGCCTAAAGCATTCTCTCGGTAAAATATCTTCGAAGCACGCAAAAGAAATCGCTCACGTGGAAAGTTTTGTAAAGTTGCAAACAAATTAAATCGAACAATGGAAGAACAGAAATATAAGAAGAAAAACAAAATTCGAAGTAAAGACACTTTATAGTACAATATACTTCATTTCTTTATTTAGATTTACGTCCATTTTTACACCACCTGCAGAAATTGTGTATTTTTTATACATTAATTTGGTTTGACTCCGATTCAATTTGAAAGTCTCACATGCACACAATTTTGTTTTATACACACACACCATTACATCGAAATTACAGTACAATATGATGTCAGACATTCAGATGAAAGAACGAATGATAGGAAAGTAAAGATGTCAACATAAAGTTACTCGATTCGATCAAAAACTCTTTTTTATCTCTCACAAACACTTTTACCATGAAATGTGTGTTTTTTCTTCTTGATTGTCCCAATGAATCGTTTTTTTTTACTTCTTTTTTTTACCATCCAAATATAATTATATTATATTATAAAGTGAACAGAAATCACAATGAAAAGTTCTGATTTGTTTTAATTGAAGAACAAAATCATAAGACTTGACTGGGTTAATCATATGTCCTTTGTAGTCGCCTGTCGCCATTTTGCCATTCCACTTTGGAATTTTTTCTTCTTCTATGATTGATTGATGGTTAGTTGGTTGGTTGTTTGGTTGGTTGATTGATTTCAGCAAATTACGTATTACATGAAAATAATAGTGCATTAGAAAGTTCGAAGGAAGCGTTTTATTTGTTGTTCTGCAATCATATTCATGCGCGTTGGTTGTCTTTTGTGCTCACATTCGGCCGGCTACACATACACACACTTTGGGCTGGCTGGCTAGCTAGTTGCATGGCAAATTAGGTGATTTCAATATCTTCAAATAGATCACCAGTCCAGGCAATCGATATGCAGTAATGCTGAAATAGTTGTATCAACAGTTCAGCCTCGTCGAGTAATTCGAGTTTTTCTATGCGTTGTATTTCATTCGATGGTAAACTTTGGTACACTTGCACCATGTCCCATGCCTTGGCACCATGCCAACCACAATTCAGAAATCTATTCAAGTGACCAAACAAACCAAAAATAAAATACTCATTAGATGACGCATAACAAATAAAATAGAAATAAATACGCGATAAGATCAATTGTTGGATGACAGCCTTACCGATCAACTTGAGTATCAAGCGTTTGACATGCTTCAATGCCAGCCAAATCACATCCGCGCGAACGTAGATTTGTCAACATGACATCACCAAAGCGATCGTTCAAATTCACCTGTTCATAGTTTACAATGACCGATGACGAAAAATGACTAGACAACCATTTTAATAGATTTGAACAGTGTTCACTTTCAATGTACACCAAGACACATTCGGCCAAAAACAATGTCGGCAGCGTAAAATCGACTTCGGCTTGTTTCAATTTATTTTCAATTTCGTTGATGTGCCGCAAATCAACGCCCATCACATGATAATTGGCTGCATGCATATCCGTTGGATTGAAGCGCACCTCACCATCTAAAAGTGCAATGAATTTCAATTGATTTTCCCATTATTTTCTCAATATTTTCTTTCTCTCCCCCCTCAATTCAAATCGAAATCATCGTACGTGCTCTGAATTGTTCACTCACCTTCGGCATGTATTTTTGAAAGTAAATTCTTATGCCGTTTGATTGCCATACATTTTCTTGAGGTCACTATTGGAAAATCTAGCTCGACAAAGTTTGTTATCATATGACCAGCATCACGAAGACGCCAATACAGTGTATCAAAACCGCAGCCTAAATTTATAATTTGACACTTGTCTCCAGTTTTCTATTGTATAAGCGAGTGACATAGAGAGAAATGAAAAATTAGTTTTTACCCCCCGAAATTCCAATCAATTCACAAGTACAAGTCCAAGGTTGTTGTTGCACCATAAACAACAACATTACTACTAAACTCTACACGAAACAAATGAAAAAAAAAAAATCTATATGTATGCATTTACCTCTAAGAACTTGTCGATGCAGATTTCGATGCCCTTGACGCGAGCATAATAACCACGATTGATTTCAGGCGCTTTTCTATCTGTATTACTCACAAATGACCCGATATAATCATCTTTCCAGTAGCCCACACGCACTGCATGCCTTTTGCAACCGCTTGCATCGTCATTTGTAGATATCACACCATCATCACTCGATGGATTAAACATTGTTCGATCCATCATTTTTTGTCACTACGTTATTATTCGTTTAAATTTATTTTGTATTTTTTTTACGTCGAGATTTTTCTTTCCCTTTTGTTCGCCTTTTTTTCCCTACCAAATGTTGATGATTTTCCTTATTGACGACTAAAAATTGTTGTCGATTTTCACCACCAAATGTCAAAACTCATTTGAATATGTTTGTTTCTTATTAGAAATATTGAATCAGACTTGCTACTGAATTTTTGTTTAATTTTCAGTCTAAACAAATCAAACGACAGAAAAAAAGTGTATTCTTTTTTCCTCTCTGTCTCACTGTGTGTGAGCCCGAATGAAGGATGCGAATAACAATGTGTGAAAATATCTCTGTTTATGAAGCAAATCTGTGAAAGAGATGAGAATATGTCACCCCGAATATGAATCAAGTATAGGCGTACTCTGCTATTCCCGTGGCGCTTACCGCGATAGCCATGAACTTTCCCAGTATTTCAGATGATGATTATCTTTTTCACTCGCTCTTATTCTCTCCGTCTTTCATTTCTCATGATTTTGACATTACGATGTAATGTCAATTTTTTTTATTCAGACTGTTTCAAACCTAACCTCCACAGAAACTCTGCTGATGGTATTTAAATGACAACATGAACCATACAAATGTATTTACATCTATCAACATTCGATGTTAATAAAATTAAAATATTGATTCACCAAGATTCAAATGTAAATGTTCAAAATTATTTTGATAAACTAGTTTTAAATGCGTGATTTTATTGCTCAAAATTGAACAGTTGGCGCGAAACAAAACCTAATACGTATTTTAGCTGCATGGCTCTGGTGGTGGAAACTCGATACTAAAACTATGAATGTCTGTGAGTCGTAAACATCTGTCATTATTGTTTATATGCCAATGCCTCTAGTGACTAGCAATGCAACTATCACAAGCAATCAAATAAATTGTATATTTTTCATTTATAGTAGAAAATTTTTATGAGCCAGTTCGATTTCGACAGCTTTTCGCAATACATCGTAATAGGCAATTTAATCAACGACAACCAATAAGCTGTTTTCAGAAAATATTTTTCGAATATTGTATTGTCTACTTGGTACAAATCAAGTGCTTTAATAACTAAAATTTATTTCAAGTGAATTGTTCAACAAATTTTCTTTTTGTAAAAAAATGTTACGTGTTACCAATCACATTTTGCGAAATCAACAAAGCTTAGTTGCTATCAATGCTTCAAGGTAAGTAAAATTTGGACGTTTTTCAAATGAAAGTTCATTGAATTGCACTTGGACTCAATTTCAATTTCAATTCAAAACTAATTCATAGGTGTTCTCTATTGAGAAAAATATAGAACGTATGTTGCTTTCGGAATGTTCATACCGTTAGTTGGCATTATCGAAGGTCTTTTTGATGTTTGTACTTTGGACTCTCAATTAAATTCATTTAAAAAATAACTTGAATTGAATAAAGATTTAAGGATTTCATGTGTTTACTGCAGTTCATTGTGACGAATGCATGCTCATTACCATAAGCACTATCAAAACGAACTTTCGCAATCGACCTTTGGAATTGCTTTCGTTTTCCGAACATCGACATACACAATGTTTCGTAGTATTTATTTGGGTTAAATTGAGTCTGTGTTTATTGAAACCTGTTCATGAGATAGGCAAAGCGACCGCTATGCTGTTGTTTACGCGATTCATTTCGAGTGTTTGTAAGTTCCGTGTGCTTATAGACGTGTGTGTGACACACAATTGTGTACGAATAGAGTTTGACCCCCCGACAAACGACTTTTGTGATCGTGAAAAAAAAAAAACGAAAAACGTAGGCATTGCCGACAGCAAAAAAAAAACATTATCAACAACAACAAAAATAATCGTCGCGACCTATTCATAGATTACCTCATTCAATTTAGCACCTATATCATATCTCAAACATTTTTTCTTCTATTTTCACAATTTCTCTCATTCGCCAGAGTAAAACGGTGAAAAAATTGCAATTTACGTAAGCAAAAAAAGAATCTCGTGACGGTTGAGATTTTGAAATAGCTTGAACTTTGATAATGATTTTATTCCGTTTGTTTTTTATTTTCTCCTTTTTCACTTGTTCGAATTTTCTTTTTGATGTTTTCTTCTCGATATTTTTATTCATTTACATTAAGAGTCATAATAAACGTTGTTTATTTTTTCCTTTCATTCAAATAGATGCTTTGCCACGTCTGCCAAGCCAAATGAAGCACCACCAAAATCGAATCCATCGGGAAAATTGGATAAGACCATCCCGCCAAACCAATCATTTGTAGCCAACTTTTTCCGTGGTAAAGTTGAATCATCTCAGGTATTTCCATATCCATACAATTTAACCGAGGAAGAGAGTGAAACACTTGGCATGGTTATCGATCCAGTTACGCGTTTCTTCGCTGTAAGTTGATTATCGGCAAGATAACAAACACATTTTGTTTGACACAATTCAGATTGATAAATTCAATTGTATATTTATTTAGGATGTAAACGATCCCTTCAAAAATGACGACACCGCAAACATTGACCAAAAAACCTTAGACGCATTATGGGAGCTCGGCGCTTTTGCCATTCAAGTACCAACCGGTGAGATATAGTTTGTCTTCGTGTTTGTTTCAGTGATAATGAGCACTTATCGTCTTACTCGAGAATTTTTACTCGATAACATTATTATCTACAATTCAAACGCATAACATATTTGTTTGTGTCCTCTTTTGAAACAGAACTCGGTGGAATGGGAGCCAATAATACTCAATACGGACGTTTATGCCAAATTGTCGGTGCCAATGACCTGGGTGTCGGTATTTGTATCGGTGCTCATCAAAGTATCGGATTCAAAGGAATTCTATTGTACGGAACTGATGAACAAAAGAAAAAATATTTACCACAAGTATCCACGGAAAAAGTATATGCTGCATTCGTTTTAACCGAACCAAGCTCAGGTTCAGATGCTGCCTCAATTCGTACACGAGCAGTGTTGTCCCCTGATGGCAAGCATTACATTTTGAATGGTTCAAAGGTGTGGATTTCAAATGGTGGATGGGCAAATATTATGACCGTTTTTGCCAAAACTGAAGTCACTGACCCAAAAACCGGTGAGAAAAAAGATAAAGTCACAGCATTCATTGTTGAACGTGGATTTGGTGGTGTTACTAATGGACCACCAGAAAAGAAAATGGGTATTAAATGCTCCAACACGGCCGAAGTCTTCTTTGAAGATTGTAAAGTTCCTGTTGAAAATGTGTTAGGAGGTGTTGGAAATGGTTTTAAAGTTGCCATGAACATTTTGAACAATGGACGTTTCGGGATGGCTGCATCTCTATCTGGAACTATGGCTGCCTGTATCAAAAAAGCCGCTGAACATGCATCACAACGTGTTCAATTCGGTAAAAAAATCGAAGAATATGGTGCAATTCAAGAAAAACTAGCCCGAATGGCACTTTATCAATACGCAACCGAATCGATGGCATTCATGATCTCAAACAATATGGACGGTGGCAGCAAAGATTATCACTTGGAAGCTGCTATTTCGAAAGTTTTTGCATCCGAATCGGCCTGGTTTGTATGTGATGAAGCCATTCAAGTTCTCGGCGGAATGGGATACATGAAACACACCGGTTTGGAACGAGTTTTACGTGATTTGCGAATCTTCCGTATTTTTGAAGGTTCAAATGATATTCTTCGTTTGTTTGTCGCTCTATCTGGTATCCAATATGCTGGTTCCCATTTGAAAGAGTTGCAAAAAGCATTGAAGAATCCAACCAACAATCTTGGTTTGATTTTCAAAGAAGTTTCCAAGAGAGCCTATCGCAAAGCCGGTATTGGTGGAGTCGATCTCACTGGATTTGTGGATCCAAGCTTGAACGAGTCAGCAAAATTATGCGCACAGGTTGGTTATTAATTAGTATTCCCATTTTTAAGAAAATCGCTCATTCGTTTATTCTAATTTCTTTCGTTTCCATTAGTCAATCGATACCTTTGGTCAAACCGTCGAAAGTTTACTCGTCAAATACGGTAAAAATATCATTGATCAACAATTCATTCTGAAATGTTTGGCCGATAGTGCCATTGATATCTATGCCATGGCCTGTGTCTTATCGAGATGCTCACGATCGATTAAATTGGGCTTGGATTCAGTTGAACATGAAAAACTTATAACCAAAGCGTGGTGCACTGAAGCGGCTGAACGATGCGTTCAAAACAACAAGAAAATCCACGACTCACGTTATACAACCATTTACCCACAATATACACAAATTTCGAAGAATATTTGCAGCGCACAAGGTGTCGCAAACCCAAATCCACTTAATATTTAAGGACGATTCAATTTAATTTATTTAAGTTTAACGTGTCGTATCCGTTGGAATAAGCCAGAGTATTATCAAAATGAGTTTTTTTTGTACACCTGCAACAAAATGGGTTCTTTATTCAGAATACATTTTACAAAGCTCAATGTTCCGTATGCGTGTAATTTTTAATACTTTCAATATTTTTTTCAAAAATCAACAAACATACCGGCAAATCCATATATTGTATATAAATCGAAAATAAAAATTAAAACAAATTGAGTATTTTGAAAAAATATATAAATATTTCGTGTTTAACTTTAGAACCACGTCGCCAAACACCCGCGTTTGCAAATTTAGTGAATAGTTTTAAAATTTCAATGAGATCGCCTCGTTTTGAAGAGCGAAGCTAGCATTCTACTCACTCAAGAATTTGGGTCACTTTTATTCCGCTAGACGGATATTATTATGTGTCTGATCCCTATTTGCGGTTAAAACGTCAAATAATTCCGCACATTGGGATGAATTTCATACAATTTTGGTTACAGAATCAGTATGAAATTTATCCCTATCAGGGGAATAATTTGACATTTTAACCGCAAATAGAGACACATAATAATATCCATGTAGCGGAATAAAAGCGACCCAAATTCTTGTGTGAGTACAAAAATTAAAACTTACAAATATTATTATTGGGTTACATTTTTCATCTATGAAATTATTTGGTATTTGTCACTTGTGACATACGTTGATGCCTATGTGAACTATCGGTCCATTGTTCAACTTATGATGCCCGACAGGATAACAGTTCTAACCTGTTTGACTTTAATAATATGTTTGTCTCTTCAATGGTTACTCTGGAAAAAAATTACAATTGTCCATTACACGTTGTGTCGGTACAAAACTCTCGAAGTAAGTAAAATTAAAAAAAAACTACTGCAAAATCAACATTGAGTCTTATTTTCTATTTACAGGAGGTACAAGAAATAAATCACTATGGATATTATATACGCACAATCGTTGCTTGAGTGGTTGATATTGGCATTTCTTGGCATAATAACTGGCATACTTGGATCTTGGGCGATCTATGAATCTTCGATTCGAACTGATAGGAAATTATTTGATAGGGTGCTTATGGAATTACTTTGGGCTCTCTGCTACATATGCTTGGCCGTAGGTTAGTAATGTATAGAAGGCACACGATACGATAAATTCTTCAAGCTAAATAGTTTGAGCAAATGAATTTATGCGATAAATCCGCTACACTTGCATTGCAGCAAGCAAATTCATTTGCTGAAACCATTCAGCTTGATGATTGCATCGCATAACGTGCCTTGGATGTAGAAATTTTTCCTAAAATATATGTGACAAGGTAATAAGACTAGTATTTTATTTCAGACACTAATCGAGAGATTAAGATTTCAGAAACTAAGCACAGTACTACTCCCATGACTACGTTTCACTTTCTTGTTTTATTCACGATGGCTTGTGTCGTCAAACTAGTCTCTCTTAGACTTAGAGTAATTGCTTCAGACTCTATGATGCTTTGGATGTGCTTCCTATCAATCGGTAACGACTGAAACATTTTCTCATTCAATGAAAAACTTTATTTAAACTGAAGTTAACCATTTAATTTAAACATTAAAAAGGTCGCCAGCGGTTTGTGGATATGGAAATTAATCCCAACAAGTATACAAATTACTACAATAATAAACTCGGCCTCTCCCACCTGTGACATCACTGAATTATTACAGAGCATTCGATGAAAAGTAAAACTCAACGCAATTTTTCAAGATGAGAATAATTTTTGTTTGTATATTTCGAATAAAAAACACTCTATTCGAATTCGAATAAATGTTTCTAAAGTTCCGGTGAAAAAGAGTCTATTCTAGTTTTTTGATTGGACGGCCGAATGCCGTTTGTGCCAATGTTTGTGACTAATTTGGAATCGGTGTTATTTAGAATATATTATAGCATTTGGTGCGAGGCAACAAAATTCAAGATAAAGTAAATCTCTTTTTGTAAATGTCTACGCGATATACAATTATCATGTTCGTGTTTGATGCTTCGCGTTTTCTTGTTTGCACTTGGTAATCGACTTGAATTGCCGAATCCAGTTTGCCCCATAAAGAAATGGTCTGTGATCGAATCCTAGGGGGAAAGAACGCTGTAAATATTGTGCATATATTGTAAATAGACATAGAGTATTTGCATGGGATATATGCAGCTTACAGATGGTGCTCGTGCTACTGCGAATATACATGCAAATACGCGTGTAAATAACTGCATATATTTGCACATATGGCAATAGTTCTTCCCCCCTAGATCGAATCTTTTGTTATTCGGTGTTGTGAGATTTAATGTCAACTACACGCACTGAATACAGTTTTAGTAATGACAATTTTTATTAGCTTTCAATTAAGGCCTTACTTGCAACTCTAGTGATTGGAATCCTAGCGATTGCTCTATAAAAAGTAAAAGGTATTAACACGTGAAATAGCAGGAGTTGTAAGTAACGACTTTAGAAAATATTTTCAACGCTTATTAACATTCACACAGTATACGGATTTGAGTTATTTTTGTACTCTACTTAGTTTGAGTGTAATTGGTACGATCTTTGTGAAAAGAAGTTTCTTTGTGAAAATTCTGAAAATTGATCCAAAATTGTAGCACCTCAGACTATGAACTGATTAGAGAAATTGAACTGTGATACTTTTATTTTTTCTTCTTTAATCATTAATTCTCTACTTTGCCACAAAATTAACCCGGTATATTTTAACATACTGGGTCTTTTTAGATTATAAGTTGAAAACATAAAATCCCATCAGATTAAGGTTTTACCAACGATTTTCCTTAACGTTAACTTTTGCAATTTCAATCCAAATTTTTTTTTAGAAATTTATTCAATTGTTGCAAAGTGCTGAGCACAAATCTCAAACAAAAACTATCTATCATAAACATAAACATAAACATAAACAATAAGATCACATTGTTTTGAAGAGCGAAGCTAGCATTCTACGCATTTCAATCGGTGTTCAGCTATAAACAGCTGTTTTTTCATTTGTCATGCTTAATCGTAATTTTCGACTGTGAACGGCTCTTAATTTGAAATTTGCGACAATCAAAATGCAAAGACAGTTTTCTAATGTCAAAGCGGTTTTGTTGTTGTTTGAACCGTCAAAAACAAACGAAAAGAGGTGTTTGATGTATTGCTTTTTTTATCTGTGTCTGATAACGAATCTGCATGGCAGTTTAAGTTAGTAAGTGACACAATCGCGACAACCGTGTAAAGTTTTGAGGAAGTGCAATTTAATTAGTTATGTATTTACTTTGACCCTGTCTTTAACAAAAATTATTCAGTGGTGTTTTAGTCATAGTCACGAAACGTTGTTTTGGCTGAATCTAGACTGCTTTGAATTACATTGTTGTAAGTTGCAGGAACTAATTTCATATGAAATAGAAAATAAAAACAGCAAACACAGTTTATTCAGTTGATTTTGGCAAAATAAATAGCTGTGCGATACAAATTTGGCCAATGTTGGTATAAAGTAACACAATCAAATGAAATCACCAAAAATATCACAGTTAACGCTTAGTCATTGCCAAGGAAGACTGATTTCTTACGATCTATATGTATTTTGATAATGACGTTTGCACAAATTCGTACCAGATAACGTATAATTCCATACTCCTACTCACTTCGCATACACAAATGCGATTGTGTCAATACAAACAACAGTTTTGAATAAATATTTAATCGAAGAATTATATTGAACATTTTTTTCTGAATTGGACTGAAACTCAACTAACAGAAAAACAAAAGAATAAAAAATGTGAAATGTCATTCTTTCAAATTGCAGCGCACTTAACGCGTTTGATATTTCCTGTGCATAGTAAATATATAACTTGTTTTTTATGCATAATTGTATGCGATTTGGTAGATTCAGAGCGGTATTCGTACGCATGCGAAAGAAATGAATCTCCTCTAGGTCATAGTCTAATATAGTACATTGTATATTTTTAAATCATATCATAATTTAACAGGTCGTGTTATCTATCGTGACGTTCATTATCCGATCATAAATCTGTTGAACGCTATGGAGAATTTGCCAGAGAATGTAATCCATGTGACCGGTTTTGGTGTATTTCGTGGTTTTACCAAATCAAATCCCAGTTGGGAAGCTGTATCCCAACTGCCAAATCATATTATTCACAACGATCAACCGATATCGATCATAAAACATGAAGTGCCCGTTACCTATGCGGCTGTCGATGAGAAAGTTCAAGAGATTTGGTCGAGCAAACCGAAAGTAAGTAAAAGCTATATGGGAATACAATTAAACATTAAGTGACTGCTCATTTGAACCTATATAATTTTCTCCAGTCCTAACTGTTTTTGTTATCGAAACTTTTATCTGTTCTCCTTTAGCTCGTTGTTCATTGTGGTGTAAACAATAGTTCGGATAAAGTTTGTCTCGAGCGAAATGCTTTAAATGGGAATTTTCGTGAAGCTGATTATCATGGTCAATTCCTAGAACGCTGTAATGTTACGCTGCCAAACAGTGGTGCTGAATGTAAACGGTTATGTACGTCATTGAACGTTAACGAAATTATTAGCGGAATTGATGAGGCTGCAGTAATAAAATGCTCCGATTATCCCGGCGAGTGAGTCAATGTGAACGTCATTCAATAAATTGTTTTTAAATTTAATAGTACACCAATTTGCATTTATTTTCAGCTATTTATGTGGATACATTTATCTGAAATCACTTGATGTCGATCAAACGCGGAGTCTTTTTATTCACGTGCCGCCACCCAATAATGATTTAGACATTGCAAAAATTAGCAATGTAATTTTATCGGTTATAAAGCAATGTGTTAAGCAGCTAGATGAAAGTTGGCCAAAGAATGAGCTTAGCTAGGTGCCGAAATGAAAGACTACTACACACACAAGCCGTGATCTGTTTTTTTCGCAATCAATGAGTAGAGACCACAGTTCTACGCAACTTGGCATTCGTTGCGTAGAAAGTGGTGATCTCAACGAAAAACTTCGAGTCAAAATTCGATCCAACGACGTTGAAATCACCACTTTCTACGCAACCAGTGTCAAGTTGCGTAGAACTGTGGTCTCTACTCATTGATTGCGAAAAAAACAGATCACGGCTTGTGTGTGTAATGATACACGTTATGACATTTCAAATATTTCATGATAAACAAAAACATTTGAAAATTGTAAATAAAAAATGATTTAAATGAAAGTAGTTTCGCATTTTTGTTCGTGCTAGAAACAGATTCCACCGGTTTTTAGTTTTCATTGTTGAGAATGCAAATGCACTCAATTGAACAGAAATATCGTGTAAACATCAAGAGACGGATGATGTATAGAAACAAAAGTAAGGGGCAACTCACTTAACTAGAAATTATCAACTAGAAATTCGATTCGATTTATTATTGGAAATCACGTACCATTAAGGACGGCCTCAACAATATTGGCTGGTGTATTATTTAATGCAAAGGTCATGTCCACAGTTCAAAGGAAATTTCAAATGATCAGAATCTCAGAAAAGTATCAGAACCAGGAATGTGTTGATTGATGAAGTTGAATCATTCCTCATCATATGAATTATGTTCATATTTGGTCGAACTGTAAGTTCGTTAGTAAAATATGCCTTACTCTACAGTCATTTATCCCCTTGATCAAAAGTTGATGCAAGAACAGGAAAAATGAGCACACAGCACACATACACAATACGATCTGATGTGAATGCGTGCATGCGAGAGCATTGAAGTGAGCGCGCGGTGAATGAGACGAAGACAAAAGAATGAAAATGACAAAACGTAATAAGCCAAAACTTGATCGGTGGCATAAGCACGTAACTCCCGAGAGAATCTCAATGAATAGTTTGCATTGAGGTTTCAATTAAGTTGGGTGTGCCGTTGCGTGTCAACGATATTTACACATATTTTATTTGATAAAACTCAACACAACAACAACAACAACAACAAAAAGTCACAGAAAGAATCGAAGCAGGCCCCACTTTTCGTTTGCCATTTCACTGTTCAACTCTTGTAAATCTTTCATTTGATTTTCGATAAGAAAACGAGAAAGAATGTGTTGATTTCTTGGTGAGTGTGATTGAATATTTAAAAAAAAAAGTGAAGCCATTCATTTAGACCGAATTCAGATGTTTTATGCGGTTCATTCAATTTACTAGGAAATGAACTGAAATAATTTCATTAGCTACATGATTTTTCGTTACATTTCAATGCTTGCCCAAGCTGTAAGTGATTTTAATAGTAACCGTCACATTAAAACCAATTTTCAGTTGGAACAATTGTTAGAATTGTTGTTTCGATGTAATTCAACCGAGATTCATATTTTTATTGGCTAAATCACAAGACAGTGTACAGTGCACACAAAGTACTTTTATTCTTTACATTTCCAACAACAACTGTTTCCACGTTGAATTTTGAATCATTTCATAATTTAACATCTTTCATTGCTAATTTGTTGTCTCGTTTGTGTGAATGCTCGTTTTATGTGCGCCGTTTGAATTTCAGTCTCTCTTTTTCTCACTCATTTACACATTCGCCCCATTTTTTTTCCAAAGTGTGTGAGCGTATGTGTGTGTGTGTGTGTTTATGAATGTATGTGTTCCAGTCGAAATACAAAAACATCAACATTGCTTTACGCTCAATAGCTTTTCATAAATGAAAGAATATTTAAAGTTGGTTTTGTTGTGTGCGGTGGATACAGCTTAACAACCATACGCCGATGTATAAGCACGCGAAATTGCTGTAATAATGTTGGTTTCGATTGTTGTTGGAATTGAAGAGAGAAACCCAGAAAATAAATACACAACAACACAACAACAGACTCTATAACATCGAACCAAAACGCATTTTCAACGGCCCAACACAAAAGTATATATCATTTTTTTTTCTCTCTCTCTCTTTCTCTCTCTTCCTCTTTATCGTTGTATGTTTACAGGTCACTTTGTGGTTGGTGTGCTAACATTCGTGTTCAGGCAACGCAAGTGGATACCTGTTTTTTTGTTCGTCTGGTGCGCGCTCACTACAGCTCTCTCATGGCGCATTCTGTTTTCGGCATGAATAACTTTTAATATTATTATTAAAGGTAGCCTACATTTCAAGTGTGTAATAACAGTTTGTTTATTTTTTTTTTGTGTATGCCGTCCAAATTGATCGAAAATACCAACGATAGTGAAATTGATTTACCAAATCAACAAAATATTGTGCAATTTTCGAAGAGAGAAAAAACCAGTTTTCGTATTGAAAAAAAATATGACAGCATCAAGATCACAATAAAATATTGTGATAGGTGTAACCGTTTTGGTATTTTGTTTATCGTCTTAAAATTGTGTTAATCAGTCAATATATATTGATCGTTCCGTGGAATATTACCTGATGTTGTTGTGATTCATTTTGTGAAAATCTAATGAGAGAGTAGTAAGCGATATCGTGATTTGAGAAAAGTGAAACTTTCGTTGAATATGCAATATTAAATTAAACTGTTTTCGATTTATAAATTGAAGAGGAGAAACATAGTCATAAAACTAACAATAATTTAGTTGAGTAAATTAAGATTGATAGAAACAAAAAATGAGTAGCAAAGACGAAACTGATTTAGTGCGGAACAAAGAATTGTCGACGGAACCGCCGACGGCACAATCAATGAAAACAAATCTTGAATCAGCTCATGATCACAGTAATGGCGATGCATCGTCACCAGTAAATGGTGATAATTCCCATCATTCAGATGATACGAGTCAAACGGCGGCTGTTGAATCAACAGCAAAGTCGACTACACCAAGCAATTGGGTACAATTCGAAGATGACAGTGATAAGGTGAGTAAATAATTTGTGTTTCATGTGAATGACAGAATCTGTAATTTTAATTTCTTCCCCGAAAAACGACAATGTCAACAATTGATTCAGCTTTAGCTTTAGCTAACAATTCTGCTTATCAAAATATACGTAAATTCGCTGACATATTAAGGCGATGCAAACAATTGTTTTTTTTTTGTCGCATGTTCCGAATGAAAACATATGTGCTATGCAAATATCACAGCAATGAAAAAAAAATGAAGCAAACAATTTATTGGACCCTTTTATCTAGAATTTATTGTTTTGTTTGAAAGACATTTGTATATTACAATGGTAAAACAAAATTGTTATGTCTGACCATTATTTCTTTACGGCAAAGCTATTCTGTTCGGTCGTCTGGATATACCGATCGACAAGATATAATTTCTCGAAATTGACTTTTGCTCCAAAATGTAACGATTTTCTTAAAGTCAAATGCATAAAATTATTGTACTAATCAAATCATTGGTAATTTTCGAAGTAATTTTTGTCCGTGTACCATCGAAGACACTTTGCCCGTTAAAAATGCATTAGGAGTGATAATGAGCCAATGCATTTTAAAAGCCATTTTCATGGACAACATATTAATTCAATTGCTGTCTGTGCTCGTTTTGGTGTCGTTTTACTCGTCAATATATCGATAATTATTGCAAATGAGTGGCCTTGATTTCGACATTCTTCATGCGTGCCACCATTTCGAATCGACACACTACATCGCAAGCAACAACAAAAAAATCAATTTATCCATGCTTTTTCTTCTGGTTTAGTCAAACAACAACAAATATATACATGACTCTAATATCTGTTCAAATATTCAGAGTTTGTAATCAAAAAGAAAATGTTCGAGAGGTTTGAGAATACATTCGATGCATTTCGAAGAAGAAAAAAACAACAATACATCAACGAAAACGAATGAAACGGGTTTGATTTGTTGTGGCAAATTGCGCACAAAGCAACTAGAATAATGTGTTACGATGGTGATATGAATTGGGTGCTTATTTTCTCTACTTCATTCATAGACGATGACATTATACCGTGTTATGCATCATAAATACACAGTTTCAATGTATAGAACTGTAAACACACATCAAACCATACGATGCGGTGCGGTGCGGTGTAGAACGGTACGTCGTCATTTTCGATGTTATAACTCACGTGGTGCAATTTATGGCAGTCATCGATTCTATACATTGGATCAATCATTGAAACTGTTGAAGTCATTAACTATTTACCGTACGTATGGAATATATCGTCCAGTTACTCTTCAAATATAATGAACAATTTTATGGCAACAAGAATATAAATTTAACCATTTATTAGTTTTTTTGTGTCTATAAAGTCATTGCTTCAATAAAATTATAACCAGATAAATAAGTATTCTAAAACTAAAGAATTGCCATTTCATTAACAATGAATGCAAATGAATATTCAATGAAATTAAAAATAAATGTGTAGAGTGTATGATTCGATGAAGAATAAGATATCATTTGTTGGTTATGCCACGAAATGCATAAAATATTGAGCCTGTCCAAATCGTCTTGCAATCACGTTTATCTGTTGGAGTTATTCACTTGTATTCTTTACCAAAATTTGTGGCATTCAACAGCCATGTTTGTATAAACCAATCTAAAATCTACGATTCACATAACATTACACGGGAAGTGTAAATGGCCCACAATGAATTTCGTGGTCAAGTGCATCAAGCATTTTCTTTTGATGACTTAATAATTGGTTTGCTTCTAAATATGGAATCTATATTATGGACATGGCGGTCAATCCACGTGACTATGAATCGAAATGATTGTATGAAAAGTGTTGATTGTATGCGAATAACTACAAGCAACAGGCTCACCAGTAAATTGCTGTGTTGGTCAATACATACACTTGAGCAATACTCAAATGTCACATGGTATTCCTATTCGGTGAGTTGTCATGCCGAGATAAAACGAGTTTTTCACTTCTGTATTAAACCATGACATTGCCTGGTAATAGCAACCGGTGTTTGAACTCATCTTTTTAATGCGACTCTTCAACAGCAAAAAATGAAGTGATGCACACAAAAAAACGCCGGTAAATTTGCGCAATAAATTCAAATGTTGCTTTGAATTTAAATTGAAGCGGATGTAATTTTAACTCTATTATATTTACATCAGATAAAAAAAAAGTTTAACATAGAGACAATTCATTTGTTTTTTGTTGTTGTTTATTCTTAATAGCGGGAATCTCCAAACAAATACAATCAAACTGCAGTGCAGCAATCACCATCTGTAGCGTCCCAACCGCCACCAGTTTTAACGACCGAAAGTGTTCACATCAATATCAAAGATCTACCGTCATCACAAGCACAGAAGCCATTACCATCGTCTAGTCCGGCTGTGATTGAAATCGAATCGAAAAATAGTCTCAACAAATCGGTGACTACGTCATTTTCAACACCAGCACCAACGCCAAACGAACAAGGTCTTCGAACAATCGAATTGTCATCGGGTCGTGTTCGTGAAGGATTTGCCAATGGTGATGTGATTGTGACATTGCTTCCAATTAATACAAGATGGCCATGGATTACTCCGGCTCTGTTCCGTCCAGAATTGGTTCCAGAGGAACTGATGGCCCAAGGATTGACGGTAAATATTCACATGTTTTTTTTTCGGTTACTTTCAACAATATTTCTTACATCATTTCCTTTGCCTTCAAACAGCTCACTGTGGAAGAGTACGTGCACGCCATGGAAACGCTGGTTAATGATTTCCGTTTCACATTGTACAATGTCTGCTACAAGCGTGTCCTCCTCGTGTGGGTATTGTTCGCTTTCGGCGTATTGTTTGGACTATTATTCTCTGGACTAAAAGGAATTCCATTGTTGAGTTTGGGCGTTGGATGGCTGTTTTTAAATGCGGCCGCCATTTTTATGTGCATGTGGGTGAAATTGCGTTTGGCACGCGGTCTCGAAAGATGCTTAGCATCGGTAAATAAGCAATTGATGCGACACAAAATCATTTTGGCACTTGATGATCGCGGTCGAATATCATGCCATAAAGTAAATTTATGCTTTATGTACTACGATCCCGATCAATGTATCAACTATTTGAATGATTTTATTGAACGAAGTGAACAGAATGGAAACACAATCGAAGCTGGATGGGAATCACGACTGGATGTTGATGTAAATGATATCATCATTCAAGGAAGCAGCACGACACGCGTCTCAAAGAGAAAGGTAAGCCCATTGAACGATTTGACGCACGATTTGCATGAAATACCTTCTATGCTTTGTCCAAAATATTCCATATCCCCGTTCGGTCATTTTTTTTTTCAATCTAAAGGACAATCTTTCATTCTCATCACATTTTTAGTTCTAACCATATATTTTGAGTTCTTTTTCTTTTGGTGTATTTCGTTTCAAAAATTCGTATACATTTTCATCTGCATGCAATTTTTTTTTCTTATTGTTTGCAAAAAAAAGAAAGGTTTTTAAGTTGCTCTTTTTCACAAGATTGCAATTTTAATGATAAAACACGAAACGAGGTGAAAAGACAACAATTTTTTCTATTTTCCTTTCCAATGAAACAGGCGGTGGGCGAATTAGTATTTTTACGGTATCTTCAGCGCTGGGGAAAGGAGTACCTACGTCGAAGACTCGATTGGATTTTCGAAGAGAATGGAATGCATGAGATGCCACGTCATTTACAATCATCATTATGCCCATGTCAATATGCTGAAGAAATCATATTAAATAAACCGCGCAAAGACGAACGGGCCTGTTGCCCGCGATGCAATGATTGGTTGAATTCACACGGCATTTCGATATTTTAACCAGTTATCAACATAATATCAACTTTGACATCAAATTAATTATTTTTATAGAACAAAAGACAAACAAAAAGAACATTTAGATCCAAAGAATGTAATAATTGATTCAAAAGTCATTGAACTTGAAATGAGCCATTCGAAAATTGCTATGAATTTTCTATACATTGAGCTTCCGATACTAATCAACCCCAAAAAAAAACTGTCAAACACTAACAATACACAAATAGCAAACTAACACCGTCTCTTTATGGGACTCTAACAAGTGAATGTTGAATGTCATTAATAATTTTTCATTTCTTTTGTCTGTTAACCTAATTTTTTCTATTGTTGGTATTCGGCTTGATTTTGTAACTTAATTTTTTCAAATCTGTTTATGTTTATTTGTTTTCGATTTTGCGTTTTGTTTATGCTCGATTTGTTTTTTACCGGTTTGTTTCGCAGGAACGTGCACTTTTACTATATTTACGATATGCAAGCCGCTGGGGAAATCAAACAATGCGTGGTTTTATAAAAGTTGGCTCAACACAGCCAGCTCGTCATTGTGCACCATATATGTGCCCATGCCAGTTTATCGAAGACCATTTGAAATGCAAACCACAAGGCAAGTTAAAATATTTAAAAATCGGTTATTGGTGTTCGGCTTGTGAATACTATGACTGAACATTTTCTGATGGTCACGATCCGTTTCTATTTTAACGAACCATAAGATCACACACACTGACTGGGTTTCTTCATTATTTAATATCACGACGTGAAATGAGAAAATAAAACAGCTACTAATATCATTTGACATAGAAACTTCATTCTGAAACGCATATAACAAACACAATTATTAAACATATTTGCTTTGTTATATTTTATTTACATAAATAACGTTTTCAAAACATTCCCGATGTTACACGTCAATAACGAATTAACCTTGACTTCATTTAACAACTCTATTTTAGATTACTTTAATTATGGTTACAAAAACAATCCTAATACAAAATTGGCAATCAAACTGAATGAATTTCGTTGGCTCAATTTCGAATTTTAATGAGAAAAGTGAAAAAAAAAATGAATTACAACTACAAGTCATTAAAAAGAATATTAACGTAGAAGAAAGGCAAAAAGCAAACGAAAAAATCTAATAAATCAGAGCAATTTTAACCTGCTTTGGTTGATGGTGTTACTTACCACGTATTTATTAAACTCACAAAGTTTGAAATGATTTTCTTTAATTATATCTACTAAAAATGTTATCAAAGCAATTTATTGAATGCAATCAGTTCGATCGAGTCGTATTTCGTTCAAAATATTCATGTGAATGTGAACTATATGTAATGGCCGTTGAAACGTCCCTTTTTTGGTTAAGTTAATCTCATATGATGGAGTTTAATCTTTCATAAATATTTAAAATTAAAAAAAAGAAGAAATCGGAAAACTTGAATACTTACATTTTAAAGTTAAAAAATGTGGCAAAAAAAAACTTAATTTCGTAAATTCTTATGAGCTTGTGTATTGCGGCCCAATTGAGTACTTAATAATTGTTTGTCTGACTTGACCACACTTACTTAATGTAAAGAATTTGTTAGCAAATGGAATATATGAAATATTATACCAAACTATGAACTTTAATATAAAGACTTGACGAAACATGGGAGAAGGTGTGTTAAATGCAAACAGAAGATTGAATATAGTTGATATATTTTCGAATATTTACAGAGAATTATTACTGTTGTAAATAAATTGATCAATAAAATCAAGCCAAAAAGACATTTAATTTAGAATTTATTTAATTGAACAAACTCAATTACGATTTTTTGTATTTACTCTTGACAATTTCCCTCTCAAAACTGACAATTGTATTTAAATACAAATTTTGATATCGATTTCTTTTAAATCGGGAACACAATCAACAATGAAATAAATTTACTTCACTTATATTACTTGCAATTTTTATGAACTTCCATCCGAAGTCTTCAGATAATGTATTTCGCTGACATTTATCTTAAACATAATCTCTAGCTAATCAACTAGTAATCTATTTGTATTGATTATTTCTCTCTTTTCCGATCGAAAAATATAATTTCTATACTTTTGTTGAACATATTAAGCTCTCTATTGTTCGCTGGCTGTTATTTGTGGTTTTTGCATTTTTTTCAGGTGGCGTCTGTGGCTTCCTCGCTTCATTTAGCGATCCACTAAATCAGTATCCATACTAAAATGGACTTGTCTGCAGATGTATTACATCTAAAATGTACGTTGAAAAATTCCAAATTAAGAACTAATTTCCTGCCCAGTTGTAAATAGATAGATGAGATAATAAAACGAAGTCATTTAGAATACAAATGTAAAAAGCATATTTTGATTTTTTCATTTAATTTAAGAAATGAAGTCTTTCCTTTTGTGATAATTAAACAGGGTATGTATTTGTTTCTTGTCAAATGTCCAAATGTACTGTCTTCTAATATTGTAATGATGATCTGCCGATGTTAACACATAACATTTGCATATGGCAGGATGACTTTTGCGTGCGCATCTTTGATTTCTATTTATTATTTCTTTACTATAATGGTTAGTGAAAGATAAGGTAAATAGAACATCCTCTTCCTAGATTTTCAAGGAAGCGAACATCGCGTGATTTTTTCTTTTCCGCACAAAGTGTGGGATAAGTATTGGTTTATAGTCAAAATGCTAGTCAACGCTACTATAAATTGATCGCAGCAATAAATTGACAATTAAAATTATAATAAATACATGATTAAAAGTTGCTCTTGGATTTTCGTTTTAATTCAAGTAAAATTCAGGTTTCAGAAAAATCACAGCTGCATTGCCGAGGGGGTAAGACACAGAATCGAGATTTAACAGAATTCATCCTAAAAAATACATCGTCGGTGCATTTCTAACAAGGCTTGGACACAGATTCTAATATCGCCTAATATTCATCTAGTAGAACTGCATGTAGCACGTGTATAGAGAAGAGTAACGTGACTTTCATCCATAAGAAATACGCTGTCTGCATATTTCATCTATTGAAAATAGTAAGACCTAGTAACACATAATAATGATCTAGTATGCTCTGGTTTCAAATGGTGTCTAACCCCTCGATTTCTAATAATTGTGTCTATTAAAAGTGCATTGATAATGCATTTTTTATGGAAAAGTAACAGAGGTATTACACTGGGGCCACTTGGTGAATTGAATTTGGAAGCTGCGTCAGATATGAGTGTTGTTTACTCTTTTAATCTGTCTTAATTCTGATTATGGCTGTGACATTTCAGTTGACTAAGTTCATCTACCGCTATACTATGATGCTCATTAATCTTTTCAAGTGAATTGAATTGGATTATTAAACTAAAATAGCACAACTTAGAATCAAAAAATCTAAATTCAAATACGGTAAAAGTCTATGTAGGAAAAATCCATCTTTATCTGATCCATCTTGATTTATTTATTTATTTCGACTTAAAAACATGGAGTTAAGCTAGAGGTAAACACCAAGCATTAGATTCATTTTGTTGAAAGACTTGAAAAAATTCCCGTATCTATCTCTTTCTGTAACATGCCATTTTACATTTACAATTCGACGTTTCACATGATATTTACCACAAGTCCTTTACAGAAGTCCACACAAATTTGAAAAGAAATGCCGAAAAGTTCAAAAATCATCAAAAATCATTTTTGGTTGAGCATTGAGTAAACGATGCAATCAAATAAAACATGATATAAATATTGTAATGTAAAATAAAATAAAGTAAAATAAACATTTAGAACAAAAAAAAACCAAACAACCTATTGAATATAATTTAAACTATATATATTTAACTATAGTTAATGTATAAGAATTCTCGAATAAAATTTTGATAAGAATTCTAAGAATTGTATTATTTTTATGAACGACCTCATTCTCCAATGAGGTGGTGAGGTATATATGTATAAAAATTTAAAAAAATCATCTTGTGACATTCGTAATTTTCCAGAAATCAAATTAGATTAGATTTTGTAATTTTCCAGAAAAGTTTAGATTTCCGAATGTCTACTTTAAATTTTTATTGTTAGAAGCCATGGCATACCAATAAATTGATACTTAAAATAGTGATAAATACATGATTTACAGTTGCTATTAGAATTCAAATTAAATTTCACTCCAATTACAGATTTGGAAAAATCACAGCTGTACTGCCCAAGAAAAGAAAATATGAATATTTGATGAAAAAACACATACCCAATGAGTATTATATAGAAATTTAGCTGGAGTTCAACAAGGAACAACGCACGCATAAATTTTATTTTTCCTTTTAATTTCAATATAGTTAGTTTGATCAATTATTTCGTATGGTAGCGTTTTGATAAACATATTGTCAAGCTTTTTGTAAGATCAATTGGTATCATGTCTTCAATGAAGCCACAATCGTTTAACAGGTACATGGAAAATTTGTTGAACACGGTAAGTGAGTTGAGAGATTCAATGCATGGGGAGAAACGTAAAGTAAAATGGCATATGAAAACACCAAAACAAAAATGGGCTGCAATTTACGGCATTGGCGATTTTATGAGCAAACTGATTGGCGTAAACGTTTATAGTGATATGAAAATCTATTGGTATTCGTATTTTCCTGGACTAATCATCGCTGCTTATTTAATGATGTCATTCTACACAATATGGTTTTATTTCAATGGAGGAGACATCCGAAGATGCATACCATGCACTTGTGCAGGTGGCATAATAATTACGGTAGATTTTTTCATCACTAGATATTTGCGTTCAATTAAAGAAATAAATTCAATGTTAATATCTGATTTTTCAGTATACTGCAGTATATTGGAAAGCTATTGGGCCGGATCGTTATAATGTGAATAACATTATTAGTTTTAGTGAAAAGTATATCTTCTTGGATGACAATAAACCAACGAAATATAATGCAATGTGCGAAAAAATGATTTTTCATCTCATACAAGATAGTATCACCGTAGTAATTGCGATAGTTCTATCATATACAATATTCGGACTTGGTACTTTCTATGCGATTTTCATCAAACATGCTCGTGTAACATTTCTGGGTACAGAAATGCCATTTTTTGAGCACGATTCGGGTATTGGATATGCTTTGAAAGCATTTATAGAAAGTATTATTGCTCTTGTCGGCTTCGTAGCAGCCGTATCTATTGAAATGGGAGCTTGCTTCGTATATTGTACAGTAAGTACAATACCAGAACTAGTGCAGCTTGAATCCGACGAACTGAAGACAGAATTGTAGTCGAATGGCATGACTTTCAGAGCAACAATGCGTGTGCGACATGTTTTAATGCATCTTCAAGATTTTGATGAGTAATCAAACTTCAACAAATTGACTATAAAATAGCAAAATTAATGAAATATCACTTCTATTCGATCAGCGTTTAAGACGTATTATGTCAGATTTTTCATTGGACCATTCGCATTCACCTATTCGGTTAGCGCTTCAATTCTTGGCCAATTTATTGTAATTTGAAGATATTTATTTTGTTTGAGCAGAGCCAACAGAATTAATGATTTTTTTACGTAGTTTGGATACCCGACTGGTTATGGAACCGCAATGTGTAATTATATTCTGCTGATGTGTTTTTGTCAACAGGGTGAAAATATTAGGCGGGCAGTAAGTTCATTGTTGTTCATCGTCATTTTTAATGATTCATGTCGCTTGGATTTTTGTACTTAACTGAATTTAATTTTTATAATAACCGCTTGGCCATAGTAATGTATAGTATGCCTTGGTATATGCTCTCGACAACTCACCAAAAAGATGTATGCAATGCAATTAATATGGTACAAAACCGCGCAGTATTCACGATTGGACCGTTTGGTGAATTAAACTTGGAAACTGCGGCAGATGTACGTGTGATTTGTTCATTAATGTAATGTAATGTATGTTTTTGATATATAGTTTTCTTTCAGCTGACCAAGGCTATCTATCGATTTACTATGATGCTCCTCAATCTTTTCAAGTAAATTGAAATAATGATTGATATGATAACTATGCATCGTACTGCACCTGATCTACACTGCAGTTTTGTACCGTTGGTGCCCACCCATTTCTTCACACATTTTTGGTATTAATATTAATGGAAAAAGGAACTGAATGTGGATTCCACACTAAGGTTTATTGATTTCTCAATAGATTTATCGAAAGAAAAACTCTCTTAAACAAATCTTTCGAATTGAGTGTAATCTCTTATTTGAGCAAGTTTATTGAATTTCCAATCAAGCAATGACTTTTTTAAGGACTTAACTGTCATAAACGTTCAAATTTGCATTTATTTTCTTTCAAACTTTGACTCCATGAAAGATGTTTCACTCATATGTTAAATCTACTCAAATGAACCGTTTTGTAAGAGCTCTTTCGATTGACTCTGTTAAGATATCCATCGATGAGATTCGAGATTGTATACCTAGGTGTGGATGGAAACATATTGAACTTGACTTAGCAGAATTGCGTTCAGAATCATGGTATTCTAAGTTAATGATTCAATGGAATTAAAATGTTAATTATTGTTGTGTTATTACGTCTTACATAATAAGATGCTTTGATCAAATAACTATGATAAATTCAATAAACTCAGTCAGTTATTTACATTAAATTTAAGATCTTAGATATTTGTTTATTCAACAAATTTTCCCCTGAGAACTCCTGACATACATACTTAATCTCTTACATACTCTCATATCATAGGATATAAATGATCTCAAGTTTAAAATTGGATATTGCGTTCCATTCCAAACGTTTGTAAATGTCTCAGGCTTAAAAGTCCATCGAAAACCACTGTAAATGTAAATAATAATGAGACGTCTTACGTCTTGGACGTCAAGTGAACTTAAAAATTTATGCTGGGATTGGAATTTATTCTGAAGATATGAGTCATATTAAAAGAAGGGCATGAAATAAACTTTGAGAATCTACTGAGACGTAGGCATGTGCATGGTTCTACACGGTCTTCCATCCATCTGGATTGTTATCTCTTTTATAATTTACTAATTTAACTAACTCGATCAACATTTTGAAATGTCCAAATTCCTTTAAAATGATGTAAATACACTTATAATATTGATTTGGTAATTTTCCTATTTTATTTTATTTGTAAAAGCCTGACTTGAGGCTATTGAAACAATTCATGATTCTGAAAATTTTAAGCTATATTTTCCAAAGATAAGAAATGTATATAAATTAAAATTTAGTAAATAAACGGAATATTGCATCAATATTAATATCGAAAAATCGTTAAAAATATTCCATAATGGCTTATTGGGTTGATATTTTGTAAAATTATAGCTGAAAATCTTGTCTTCGACCAGTTCGTATTGAATGTTCGACCATTGCGTTTGTTTTTGTGATTATCTTAAAAATGTTCAGGAAATTGATAAACTGGGAACAACGTAAATTAGAATGGAACTTGAAGACGCCAAAGCAAAAATGGTCAATGATTTATGGAATGGGTGATTTTATGGGAAAATTGATTGGCGTAACCGTTTATAGTGACATGAAGATCTATTGGTATTCCTATTTTTCTGGACTGATCATATCTCTCTATTTTATGATGTCATTTTATACAATATGGTTCCATATCAGTGAAGGTGATATTCGACGGTGCATACCATGCACTTGTGCCAGTGGTATCGTGATTACGGTAGACATTTTCTTGACATTTCTGATTTGATAATATTTGTATCTGTGTAATGTAATTTCAAGTGTTATCTTTTCAGTATGCTGCAGTATATTGGAAAGCTATTGGACCGGGTCGTTTTGTAGTGAACAGAATTATCAGTTTTGGTGGAAAATATGTCTATTTGGATGACAATGAACCAACGAAATATAACGCATTGTGCGAAAAAATGATAGTTCAGCTCATACAAGACAGTATTACCGTAGTGATTGCGATAATTGTATCATATTCAACAGCCGGACTTGGTACGCTATATGCGATAGTCTTCAAACATGCCCGTGTTTCTTTTCTGGCCACAGAGATACCATTCTTGGAACACGATTCAGATATTGCGTACGCCTTTAAGACAATTATGGAAACGGCTATCGCAGTCGTTGGCTTTGTAGCCGCAATAATTATTGAGATTGGAGCTTGTTTTGCTTATAACATAATTGATGCGATACCGGAACTGGTACAACTTGAATCAGAGGAGTTAGAGAAGGAGTTGAAAGCAAATGGCATGAGTTTAAATGCAAAAATGCGAGTGCGGCATATTTTAATGCAACTTCAAGATTTTGATGGGTGAGCTTTTAAGCTTAACAAATGACCAACAAGTTTATCAGTTAACTCTCATAAAATATTACATTTGCAGATACATACGAGAAGCGTTTGACACATATTATGTTCGATTTTTCATTGGACCAATTCTATTCACCTATTCGGCCAGCTCTTCCATTTTCGTCCAATTGATTGTATTTTGACAATCACACACTTTAATTCTTTTCAACTAATACTCAAGTTGAAATAATGCCTTTTTTTGTAGTTTGGCTATCCCGCTGGATATGGAACCGCAATGTGTAATTACATTCTTTTGATCTGTTTCTGTCAACAGGGCGAACATGTCAGTGGAGCTGTACGTTCCTCTTTATTATCATCATTGTTTTTGTGATCTACATTTTTCGAATTAAATTTGTTATTTTTTAGAACAAGCGTTTGGCCGTAGTAATGTACAATATGCCATGGTATATGCTCTCGACAACTCACCAAAAGGACGTATGCAATGCAATTAATATGGTACAAAACCGAGCAGTTGTAACGATGGGACCGTTTGGTGAATTAAACTTGGAAGCTGCATCAGATGTGAGTGTTGTTTGTTCATTAACAACATGGATTAAACTTGTGCGTGGTCAAAATTTTCTTTTTCTTTCAGTTGACTAAATCAATCGCCCGTTTTACTATGACGCTTATTAAACTCTTCAAATAAATTATTTTCAATTACAACTACATCATTCGAAAATCCATAAGATAAGAACGCACGGAGATAGACACCAATAGAAAAAAAGTATATATGACAGAAAACTAGAGAAAAGGAAATTAAAATCACCCTAAGAATAACATTGCCATACATTTCTTATGATGATTCGTTGCCTTGAGAAATGCACAATGTATATGCCTATTCAGAAGGATAGATACTGATACAAGGATGTGCCATGTAATTCTGGGAATTAAAATTCAATTACTGTATTGTCACTTTGAAATAAAATATGTATATGTTTTGGGCGATCTTTTATCATAAAACTATTCAAATATTTATCATAAATCGTTAATCAATTACCTAATATTCACTATGAACAGATACAATATTGGATTGAACATATTCCCATTTGTTTTATTTAGTAAAATCTGAAGTCATGGTACCCTGGGACCCCTGCGTCAGAATGTATGGTCATAGAGCATTTTAAACGCCACCGTTGGATTTAGAAGGCCGATTTCAGTCGGAAATGGTTTACCATACTTTATTAAAAAAAAATCGGCACCAAAAACTACAACAGTGTTATGGTCCAGTATAATAAGAATGAACTTTGAACGGCTTGCCCAATATCTATAAAAATTGCCGAAAATTCTGTCAAAGCTATGGCATATACATATTAGGGAAATTTTAATGAATGTGACACTGTACAAACATTCAAGACGACATGCGTTATCTAGTGCATTTGGAAGGTACTAAATGTCACCGTTGGCCTATTTGTTGTACTATAGTACTAGTTCTATAGAAGCATAGTTTTGATTTCGTCAAAAGATGGGCAAAGTCAATGAAAACTTGAAAACATTAACAACGAGAACCTTATTTCCAGATGGCATTTCAATCTGAAAATATTTCTGGTGATTGTCACACGCTTTAATCTGAATTGTATATATTCTTTTATTCACAAATTTATCCATTTTGTAATATACATAATCCATTCATCAGGTGAGAGCTAGATGATTGGCTGACGATCCAATGATATATTTAATTTCAATATCGAAACATTGGATGGATACTCAATTGTGTACTTTGTATAGAACATTTAGGCCTTCGACAGAGCATGTACAATACGTATCATCCATAAATAATCAATTTTCAATCTCATCAAAATTGAGCACCCTTCCAGTTGTCAACTGACAGTTGATATCAAGTCTTCAAAACTTCAAAACATCCACAAATATATCGGTAAGATATGGAAACTATTCAAAAAATGTTCAGAAAGTTGAGAGATTTTTTCAATTGGGAACAACGTAAAGCAGAATGGCACATGAAAACGCCAAAACAAAAATGGGCTTTGATTTATGGCATTGGAAACCGTGCGTGTAGATCGATTGGCGTTACCGTTTATAGTGATATGAAGTTCTATTGGTATTCTGCTTTTCCCGGAATTATCATATCTTCCTATTTTCTAATGTCATTCTACACAATATGGTTCCATTTTAATGAAGGAGATATTCGAAAGTGCATACCGTGCACATGCGCTGGTGCAATTGTGACGACGGTAGATATTTACTTGACATATTCATTGAAACACATGATGGAAATGTTAAAAACTGATTATTTCAGTATGCTGCAATATATTGGAAAGCCATGGGACCGGATCGATTCAAAGTGCATAACATAATCAGTTTTGGTGGGAAATATATTTACATGGATAATAATGAACGAACAAAATATAACGCACTATGCGAAAGAATGATTGTTTGGCTCGTACAAGATATTATCACCATAGTAATTGCGATAATTGTGTCATTTTCAACATCTGCACTTGCAACGATTCGTGCGATCATCTTCAATCAAGCACGTGTAACGCTTTTAGGCACACAGATACCATTCTTCGATTTCTATTCGGATACCGGATACGCTTTGATAATGTTGATAGAAGCGAATATTGCTCTCGTTGGTGCTGTTGCCGCCATAACCATTGAAGTGGGAGCCTGTTTTGTCTATAACACAGTTGCCTATATACCGGAATTGATACATCTTGAATCAGATGAGCTCGAGAAAGAATTGGCATCAAAGGGCATGAGTCAGAATGCAAAAATGCGCGTGCGACATATTTTAATGCAACTCCAAGATATTGATGGGTTAGTTGACCGCATCGCATTATTGGTATGGCCGATACATTAGCTAAATTTACGTCTATTTCTAGGTTTTTACGGGAGACATTTGATATGTTTTATGTGAGATTTTTCATTGGACCAATTATGTTCACATATGCAGTTAGCGCATCGATTCTTGGCCAACTAATTGTAATTGGACATTGTAATTTATGCTTTCCAATGTGCGTGAATAAAATTTAATTTGGCTATCCTTGTAGTTTGGCTATCCAGCTGGATATGGTGTCGCAATGTGTAACTATATTCTGCTGATGTACTTTTGCCAATTGGGGGAAAATGCGAAACATGCAGTAGGTTTATTATTGATAATGGTCATTACGAATGTCAGATGTTGTGTATAATAATACGATTTTATTATTTAGAACCAGCGATTGGCAGAAGAAGTTTACAATATGCCATGGTATATGCTCCCAGCACGTTACCAAAGAATTGTATCCGTTGCAATCAATATGGTGCAAAACCGAGCCGTTATAACATTGGGACCATTTGGAGAGTTGAACTTGGAAACTGCGGCAGATGTGAGTGTTGATGGTGTATCGACAAAATTTGATGTAACAAAGCCATAGTCCTCTTCATGTAATCTCTGTGATTTTTTCAGTTGACCAAATCAATCGCCCGTTTTACTATGATGCTACTTAAACTTTTCAAATAAATCAAACTGCTTGGAATTTTAACTAAATAAACTGTATCAGTAAACTGTTTAAATAACTACTGACCAGCTTTCGCAGAGATTTTAGGGAAACTATGACATTGTCACATATATATTATTAGATAGAATGAACCTTCTTTGTTACAAGAGATATTAAAAAAGAACCGACTAAAACAAGCTATAAAACTGAATTTTACATTTACAAAGCTTGAAAATATTCCAGGCTCAAAAATCCTGCCTAAATGGATTGAGAAATAAATAATGTGATATATTCAGTATTCATGTATTGAATCATTTTTTCCATCACATTTGCGTATCGATAAATAAACCTTTTCCAATCATACTGACCCTTGTGAAAAAAAATTATTACCAGCCAGTCGAGAGATTATCAAACGATTTCCAGTCATTTCCAATCGATTGCCATTGGTTTTGTGTCCCAATTTGGCCGTTTACCAAACGACTGTCTGTTCAACCGTTTTATTTTCACAAGGGGATGTTTTATTATAGTAATATAATGTGACATAACATACGAACTAAATGAATTGCTCTGGAAGTTCAGTTTGAATTCTCATATGATAGTCCTGAAAAACTACAGCTGTTGTGTTCGATGATCAGAGATGTGAGAAATCGAAGAGAAAGCATATGTTACGCATGGCATATTGAACCTCCAATGTACAGATTGTGCCGTGTTGTTTTTATTTTCCGCTTTTTATTTACTCAGTTTTTCTGTTTGGTGTTTTCTTGCGCTCTTGCATGAGAGCGTATAGTTTGTAAAGCGAATGAGATGGGAGGAGATGCAATGAGTTGCAATTGTGAGCGATAGTTCGGATTGTTCGGCTAATACTTACGATTATGCTTGTACTCGATTATGGCTATTGCTGACAATAAACAGTATACACTGCCATTTGGGAATAAATGTCACGAGGGCTTAATATGAACGATCTCTATCCACGAGCATTTGAACGAAATGGACCCTCGATCCCAAATGTGGACAAAATCTATATGTCGATCCCAAAGAATAATGTTCAATTTTTAGCCGAAATTGGAATCATTTGACAGTTCATGTATAAACACTATGTAAAAACAGTGGCAACGCAACACTTCCATCTATGGGGTTGTGAGAACAAACTTGAAGAGGGGCGAAGATCAACCCTGGATCCCAAATTTAGACCCATTCTATATAGCCATTCTCGAAATATTGGCATTTTTATGGGAAACACATTTCATTTTCAGAGCCACATACAGCTCGAACGGGTGGGGATATCTCTGTTCTAACGACTTCGCCGTTCTTGAGATATTGTCATTCAAAACTAGTGTGGCGATTCTAAAATTCATAGATGTGCGCATTGCCGATCTAAGAGGGGGGTAAATTTCCGAAAATATGACAAATTTGAGGGGGTGTTCTGTGGGCTTATCAATAATTTCGAGGGGGTAATTTTTACGACGTGCTGACAAACTGGTTCTATTTATTCGATAAATAGCTAATTAGTTGATAATAATTAATAAAGCGGATTTAATGAAATTAAATCCTCAGTCCCCAATATTTAGCATCAGAACTCTTTAAAGAAAAGGCATTTTTCGCAGCTCTACGGTGTACTTTGAGCTACACATAACTAGCGCTGCCAAAATACATACAATTTGTACCTGTACCAAATTCTTATAATTTTCACTATAGTGAAAATAAAACGATTGAACAGACAGTCGTTTGGCAAACGGCTAAATTGGGACAAAAAACGACTGGCAATCGATTGGAAATCGATTAAAAACGACTGACAATCGATTGAAAACGATTGGCATTCGACTGTTAATCGATTGGCAATCGACTCGATTGGCAATCGACTGTCAATCGATTGGCAATCGGTAATCTGTGATCTGTGTGACCTTGCGCCCATCTATGCTAAAGTTCCGTAGCAACAACAAATCTATGTAAAATTCCCAATTTGTGAGTTTGTTAACTAACACCAACGTTACGCATTTCTCTTAGCTGCACATACGTGTGAGGGAACAACTGTGTATGCATTCATGATCCCACAAAATAATATCACAACCTTTTGAGATCTTGGAATTTTTTGAATTAATCGCAATACATTTCGAATGCACACTGAAACGTTCTTAATACCAAATAGAATGCGCGCGAAAGAGATAAAGTAATAGACTTTTAAATTCTACTAGTGGCGCATATAAAATAATCGTACACTGTGGCAGCGTATAGCAGGAAAATTAGCTCAACTCTTTCACGCACATACTATTTCGTATCAAGAATGTTCTTTCGCATTTTTTTTGTATTCCATGTTGTGATGGACTGTGTGTTTCACAGTACAAGCAAACAGAAAGAGAAAGGGTTAGTGAAGAACAAAAAAATACATAGAAACAACCGTCGCTCGCTTACAACTACATAAGTAATTCCACAAAAATTTTGTGGGATCGTTAAAATCAACACACAGGTTCAAAATGGGGGTAACATTTGTATGGGGGGTACCCGAAGGGTGGCTCAGAAAGTCGCGTGGTGCGTCGCAGGCCGATTTTGAGGATCGTCCGAAAATGTGAACAGAACCGGCCTACCCGTTCTCGAGTTACAGGGTGGTCAAACAAAAAATAACACAAAAAATGTATCGTCATATCTGTTTGCAAACTTTTTCAGCAGCAATTTTGATCCATCGCTCACACCAACTTCAAACACCACTGAATCTCAATCACTTCAAACAAATCAATCGCAATCAAGCAACTTTCACATAGATCCAGTGTTCGTTCGTGTGGAGTTAGCCAGTATCAACACCATGAAAGGAGTTGGTCCTGATGGCATTCACCCATTACTTTTGCGAAGATGTGCAAAATCACTGGTATATCCACTCACTGAAATGTTCAATGAATCGATCTGCATTGGATGCTTCCCGGAAAAATGGAAGCACTTGAGTGTGTCACCGATATTTAAGAAAGGTGCCATATCAAACGTTAAGAGCAACAGATGTATTGCAAAACTACAAACAATTGCAAATTTCTTCGAGCACGTTGTCCACGTGAAACTACTAGATCTACACATAAAAATTGACTGCATACTTTTGCTACACAAAGTGTGTAGTAAATGATTTACTATGCAAATTTTGTATGAAAAAAAAGATGTGTAACATAGTGTATGCAAAATTGTTTACATACAGTGTCATACATCTTTTTTTTTCATGCAAATTTTGCCGAGGGGTGAATCACTCAAAAAATTAGTTTTGCGACTACTTTTTTCTCCTCGATTACTTTCCGATTGAATTCCGATTAGTTTTCATTTATATATGGTTTCTTGTCCGATTACCGATTACTTTGGGCGAATCATTAAAAAGTAATCGGAGAGAAAAAACTAATCGGAGAAAAAAAACTAATCGGAGAAAAAAAAACTAATCGGAGAAAAATAAAAAGTAATTCCGAACAAAACTAATCGAATGCGACAAACAAAATACAGAATGTCAAGCATTCTCATTTGTTGATTCATTGTGCGCATTCGATTACTTTTGTTCGGAATTACTTTTTATTTTTCTCCGATTAGTTTTTTTTTCTCCGATTGGTTTTCTTTTTGTTCGATTACCGATTACTTTTCAGTGATTCGCCCCTTGAATTTTGCAGTGTAAATCATTTGTTACACACTTTGTGTAGCAAAAGTATGCAGTCAATTTTTGTGTGTAGTTCGCGACACAATTTTGGTGAATCAGTGTGGCTTCTTGAGACATAGATCAACCTAGGTTGAGAGCTCTCCGAAATCATTCACTATGCTCATAAAGGTGTATTGAATTTGAGTGGCCAAGTAGATGTTCTGTACACGGATTTCAGCAAAGCTTATGATAGTTGTTAATCACAAGATTCTCATCTCTGGAGATGATTCGCTTTTCTACTGCAAGGTGAATGCAAATTGATGAATTCAATTTAAACAAAAAATGTAATCAAGTGACCCCTATTTGGCATGAATTTATTTTGGCAAAAAAAAAAACACTCAGAAATGTAATCTTCCCGATATGACCATCGTCATTCTTTATAAACAAATAACTTGAAATCACCGAAATAACAAAGAATGTTTTTGGTTACTAATCATTGATTAGTAATCAATTTCGATTCTTGAAGTTATCGTATCAAGTGCACCGTTTACTGCGTCAGTTTTTTTTAGAAATTATGCTTCAAAGGAAGTATGCGATAAGATATAGAATCATATAAATAGGTGGCTAATTTGGTTGAATCTTCAGTTAAAAGTCAAATTCAATTTGTACAAGTCGAAAAGTCTGAGAGTCCAAAAACAAAACAATAAAAATGAATTTAAAACTTTTGTCATTCTTCGCTACAATCCTTTTATCATTGGTGTTATACGGCGATGCAGCACCTTCACCGAAAGATCAAACAGACGAATTGATACCATTTGAAGATATTGGTTAGTTCAATCAGTTTTGTTCATGATTTTAATTTTGATTTAATCGTTTTTAAATCTTTCAATTCAATATTCTTGACAGAAATTGACACCTATGGCTGCACTAATGCTTCGTGCAAGAGTGACTGCGCAGCCCAAGGCAAATCAAAATATAGATGTTATTTAGGAAAATGTAAGTGTCAAGGATACTTGCCGGGAAAGTAGAGATTTTTTGCAAATTCCGACGATTGCGCTTTGCACTTTGAAAGCAATACAACAGCGCTTACATGGCACTACAAAATTGTATTTTTGAACAACAATTTCGATTAAAAAGTTTAAAAGTATTCACACACCTGTTTTTTTTTTCAATAAAATTGATTTTGTGAGAAAACTATGACATGTGGCTCAAAAATTCCATCTCCATTGTCGACTATTAAACTACAGTCGACAATTCGATTTTTCGAGCTAAGATGGCTGATGATTGATTTTCACACCTCGTCATCAACCTCGAGAAAAAAAAAATAGGTTTTTCTATATGAAATGGCTGTTCATGTGTGATAGTAATTCCCTCCCCCTCTCTGTAATGAGTTTTATGTTTTAAATAATAACAATAAAATATCCGACTATACATACATAGAAGAGGTTCAACATTGTTCAGAGAGCAAAAACATGAACAAGAATATGAAATATAGATTTCAAGAATATACATTGTCGTGCTTGACAATTCTTGAGACGATCTTTGGCCCACTTTGGCCTTAGCCACCTACATCTGATTCAGAATTATCCAAAAGGTTATTCAAAGTAATAAATACGTGATTAAACATTTTCTATTGGAAATAAATTGTAATCAAATTGATGAATCTGAATAATCCCAGCTGTGTTTAAAAGATAATGTTGACCAAATCTGAAGGAAAATTGAATTAGTAAAAAGAAATGAACATATTCTATGTATTCCATCATATAGGTTAAAAATGTTTCCCGAAGGAGTTCAATGAGAATTTCATTGCATGCATTCCTTTTATTATTATTAAAAAGGAAAATTGATTAATTATTTCTATAGGGCATAATAACCGTTGTTTGACAATGACATTAAGACTGCCTACTGGGATATTAAAATTCATAGCATTTTGCATCGAAATGACGGATTCCCGTGGGCATACAATTTTGAAATACGCGTTTGATGGACTAGTTGACATCGAGCCTTCAAAACAGCCACAAGTATTTGGGAGATACGGAGAAAATGTGGAAATTGTTGAAAATGATAAACAAGTTGAGGGAGTTGGTACACTTAGAAAAACTAAGATCAGAATGGCATATGAAAACGCCAAAACAAAAATGGGTCACGATCCATGCCATTGGGGATTTTATAGGCAAATTGATTGGCGTAACTGTTTATAGTGATATAAAGATCTATTGGTATTCTTATTTTCCTGGACTGATTTTGGCTGTCTATTTGATGATATCAATTTACACCGTATGGTTCCATTTCAATGAGGGTGATATTCGAGGGTGTATACCATGCACTTGTGCCAGTGCCATCGTTCTTACGGTAGAACACATTTGATAGTCATTTGTATTGAATAAAACAAGTAATCTTTATTTTAATAAATTGATCATTCAACTGGTAAAGTATGGTTCAGTATACTGGGAAGTTATTGGAGCAGGCCGTTTCATTGTGAATAACACAATCAATTTTGGTGGAAAATATATTTATATGGATAACAATGACCCAACAAAATATAACGCGTTGTGCGAAAAAATGATTGTTCGGCTCATAAATGGGTGTATCATCATATCAATTGCGATAATTGTGTCATTTTCAACATCTGGATTTGGTACATTTTATGCGATTGTCTTCAAACATGCTCGTGTAACTGTGCTAGGTACAGAGATACCATTTTTTGAGCACGATTCGGATACTGCATATGTCATCAAAACATTGATAGAAACGTCGATCGCTCTTGTTGGCCTTATCGCCGCCATAATTATTGAAGTGGGAGCCTGTTTTGCATATAATATAGCTGATTTTATACCGGAACTGATACAACTTGAGTCAGAGGAACTCAAACGAGAATTGAAATCGAATGGAATGAGTATGGGTGCAAAAATGCGAGTGCGAAATATTTTGACGTACCTCCAAGACATCGATGGGTAACTTAGTTTGATAGTTGACCAAGTTTTATCAAATTGTATCAAGTTGATAAAAGAATACTGTTCAATTTTTAGCCGAAATTGGAATCATTTGACAGTTCATGTATAAACACTATGTAGAAACAGTGGCAACACTTATGTATTTCTCATATATTTGTAAAATGATTCCAAAGTGTTCATCATTCTTTATTGATAAATAATATTGTATTTCTAGATTTATACGAGAAGCGTTCAATTCGTATTATGTAAGATTCTTCATTGGACCAATCCTATTCACCTATGCGGTCAGCGCATCGATTCTTTGCCAACTGATTGTAAATAGATATTGCAAGAGTTATTTTTCAATTCATGAAGTTAACGGTTTTTTGTTTTTAGTTTGGTTATCCAGCTGGGTATGGAGCCGCGTTGTGTAACTATATTCTTCTGATTTATCTTTGTAAATTGGGCGAAGAAGTTAAACAGACAGTATGTGTTCATTATCATTATTTCTGTTGGCTCTTGAATGTTTCAATAATTTTTTTCAGAATCAGCAGCTGGATAAAGTTATATATGATTTGCCATGGTATATGCTCTCGACACCCTACCAAAAAAATGTGTGCAATGCAATGCATATGGTACAAAACCCTGCTCTTGTAACTATGGGACCATTTACTCAATTGAACTTGGAAACTGCATCAGATGTACGTGTGATTTGTTCATTAATGTAGTGTATGTGTTTGATATATAATTTTCTTTCAGCTGACCAAGGCCATCTATCGATTTACTATGATGCTCCTCAATCTTTTCAAGTAAATAAGAATGATTGAATCATAGGTCGCTTATGTCAACATTGAATACATTGAAATCTATGTAAAAAATAACTGTTATGGAAAGGGTAGCGCCACCACAAAAACCGTGTGTTTTACACGAACTACCACATCTTCCACATTTGAAGTATTGTTAGTTCGTGTCTTTTTTTTGATTTTTATATGGTGGCGGTACCCTTTCCATAACAATGACATAAAGTAACCTAATGATAGAATGGCCACATCGACTTCATATATAGAAAAAATATATGTACTACACTTGAAAGCTTAACCTTGTTTAAAATTAAACCGGCTCTTTTGCACGAGCTTAAGAAATCAACATTCCCGTTTCAAGAAGTGGCTCCCAGGCACCACTTTCACATTTGACATAAACTTACAATTTAAAAGTTTATTTTGCAAAATTGCATACATTTTTGTTTTGGTAAAATGTTTGACGTTTGAAAGTAAAGAATATTCGGCGACCTGTTTTTTTTGAAATTAAATTATGTAGCTTACAAATTTCATCTCCTTTTATATGGAAAAACATTATTTTTTTTCTCGAGGTTGATGTCTGGGTGTGAAAATCAGTCATCAGCAATATTAGCTCGAAAAAACAAATTGTAGACACGAAGGGCCACATTTTATTCCTCCGGAGGAGTAATTTTTGTATTTTTTCCTCCGGAGGAATAAAATATGACCCTTCAAAGAGTCTCTTAAATTTTCATATCATTTGACAGATTTACTTGACATGTGACAAATGCACTAAATATGTAGTAAAGTATTTTATCGCCATCACAAACCAATGTAAGTATCGCTCTAGATGTTTAGAAAACAATTCTGGCACGTCTTTTTTCAAATGTTGCATTTTTTAATCTCAAATGCATCATTTGAAAAAGCCGTGCCAAATTTTTTTTTATATATCTACAGCGATACTTAAATGACCATCTATTGGTTGGTGTTGGCGATATTGTACTTTACTACATATTAAGTGCATTTGTCACACGTCAAGTACATCTGTCAAATGATACGAATGTTTGTTCCTTAACTGAAGAGATTCTTTACTGAGTATGTTTTGTAATAAGACATGTTGTTTTGTTTAAATGCAGAACTATTCAAATAATCAATTCTTTCACAGAAAGTCAAATATTTTGCATGGATGGCCGAATACTTTTTTGACCCCATTTATGGAAATAAAAATAATATGCTTCTATAAAATTTGTTAAATACACATAATTTAATGACATTACTTGATCTTTCCTATGGAGATGGAACTTTTGAGCTACATGTTATAGTTTTCTCAAAAAATCAATTTTATTTCATGAAAACAGCTGACCGAATACTTTTTTCTGCTTTTAATTGATTTCCTATGAACGACACTTTTTAAAGTTAATCGCGACAATTACACAGAGTAAATAAAAATCACAGTCCAATTTTGTTATTATTCAAATCAGTAAATTTTCGATCCTCAGCCTTATCAACGACCAACTCAATTCTGTTCAAATACAAGCTAGAGCGTGTATTTAAAAAAAAATCTTCTTTTATCTTACCAAGATAAGTCAGATAAGATAGATAAGATAATTATCTGAAATGTATCTAGATATGTTTCAATATTTAGATAATAATCTCATCTTTATCTAGATAATGACAAAATCAAAGGGGAACAACACTGTTTATTTGAGATGAATATCCAGTTCTCGATTCAGACCCTATTAACGTTTGAACAAAGCATTTGAAATGAATATTGCAAAAATAAAACAGTGAATTTATTCATTTATTACATCAAATAACGTATTTATTTTAAGAATTTGTTCGCTCTATAACTATAAGTACAAAATTCATGATTTACTTGCAACGTGACAAATGGATTTATTCTTTTAATTGACTGTATAAAAAATGCCATATTTTCTGAGGTTTTCTGTTATGTGTTTATCAACGTGCTATTAAGTGAAGTTCAAACAAGACATTTTATTTTGAAAAATATACAAACTGAATGTAAATATTCCTCTTAAAATTAAAAAAAGAAAATGTAAGTACAATTTTTTCTCGCCAAAAACTATGTAATTAAAAAAGATTTTCAAGAAAAAACGAAAAAAAATTGGCTAGAACTCCAGTTTAGATCTATATATGTGAGTAAGTAAGGCGCATAAGTATCTTGTTTCACATTCGATTGCAATGAATTGAACTATGCTTAATCTAAATTCGTTAAACTACATTTGTAATGTACATATTTATTACTTGATGAACATTCATAAGCTTCATTTTGTCTTCTGTTGTCTTCTTTAAATCTGATTTAAACTGGTTTTGTGGATGTTTGTGAATTTGAGTAATTTTATCGTTGGACTTATACTTTAAACTAGACCAGCATCCTTGGCCATGCTGTAAAATGCTGAATTTCTGTTCGCCAATAGGTTTTCGGGCGTATCGAATTCGCTGAGACGTCCCTTGTCTAGAACGATGATCTTGTCTGCGTCGATGATTGTGTTCAAACGATGCGCAATAATAAGAATTGTGCAATCCGAGAACTCACTTCGAATAGTTTTCTAAAAGATAGAGAGAATTCAAGTTAAAATTTAACATGTCATTAATTTAATAATCTCGTTAATTTCCTTTCTTAAATTGATTCATGTTAAGAGAATATTTTACCTGTATGAGATCGTCCGTTTCCAAGTCAACGCTAGCAGTGGCTTCATCCATAATAAGTACTTTAGTTTTTCGTAATAAGGCACGTGCTAAGCAAACCAATTGACGTTGACCCACCGACAGATTTTCACCACCTTCACTCACTTCATGACTCAAGCCAGACGTTAATCCTTTCACGAACGATTTCAAATGTGCCAATTCCAATGCACGCCAAATTTCATCGTCCGATTTCTGTTCAAATGGATCCAAATTATTGCGAAGCGAACCAGAAAATAAAACCGGATCTTGTGGTATAATTGTCAATCGTGATCTCAGCGTATGCAAGCCGAGCTTGGAAACATCTTGACCATCAATAATAATCGAACCACCAGCTGATTCGATGATACGGAATAATGCAAGTGTCAAACTTGATTTTCCAGCGCCTGAAACATTTTTAATATTTATGAATGAGTGTTCAATTATATGATGACTAGAGGAAAATAAACAAAAATCCACCTGTGCGTCCGACGATACCAACTTTCTCGGTACCATTGACCGTGAACGAAAGTTGACGCAGCACAAGATCAAGACCTTCACGATAGCGTACATCGAAGTTTTTGAACTGTACTTGTCCATTTTCTGGCCAATTCTTGGGCACATTTTCATTTGCAAGTTGCCATGGGGCTTCTTGTTTTGTTTCAGCATATTCCTTGATACGTTCGACGGCAACAATGTTTGTTTCCACCTCTGATGTCATACGCACCAACCAGTTCAATGTTTGGGTAATTTGTAATGCATACGAAACTGACAGCCCAACGGTACCGGCATCCAATGTGCCACGGCTTAAAACCGCAAACAGAGCAGCAAACAAAATGATTAAATTGCCAACCATTTCCAAACGCACCGCCAACCAACGATTTGCAATTACCGATGGACAGTAACATACTTGATTATTGTCTACTTTATTGTCCGAATCCGTAATGAATCTAGAAAATGAGATTTATAATATGAACATGAACTATTTGCTCTGCTAAAACTGTATATCTATAAAACTGTAAGGATGAGTTACCTTTGTTGAACACAATATGCACGAATGATTGGTGCACCTTGAATTGATTCACCAAAATGCGAGTAGATGGGTGATCTTGATACCGATTCAAGACGCTTCAATTGACGTGATGTAGCTACATAAAATCGTTGCACAAAATAATAAATGATGCCAATTGGCACAATGACGGCCATAAACATTGGTGTTGACACACTGATTACAACGAGCGTTGACAGAACCTTAATTTGTGTTCGATGATAGTAAAAGAAGAAAATAGTTATCGTTTGAACAAAATGAATGGAAAAAAGAGGTGAAGAAATAAAAATGAAATAATAAAAGAAATTGACAGAAATGTTTGAAAGCTTGATTTACTATATAAATGTTTGTATTCAGACCCATTTACCAATGAAAAGATAGTCGGATATCGACATTAATTTGAAAAAAAAAATTAAAACAAAAAATCAGGAAAAAATGTTAAAAGATGGTCAATGAGGTGTGAAAACAGGATGTCACGCTTTACATATATCACACTAAAAAAAACAGCCGTAAAGCAAATCAGTCAACTTACGATCACATTGATTTGGATGATTTTGAATTCATTTTTTACTTGTGCACATAAAACCAACAAAAATGTTCAAATTTTGAGTAAACCAATTAGTTTTTGATTAATGTAGCTAAATGTTAATTACATACTTGAAATTATGTTTCAATGTATTCCAAAGAATTTATCAATGCTTCATTCATTGAATATATTTTTTGAGGATTTATCAATCCAGGATTTAGACCTTAAACATTTGGATTTGGTGAACGAATCGTGAATTGCGTCCCGTATTTCGGTCAAATTGTCGAATGATTGATTAAGTGGAAAATTACCTCCGTTGCACAGTATAGTAGCCATTTGAACATTTCTGGTAGAGTAATATCGAGAACGTCAATGTCTTTGGAAAATCGTGATAAAATGCGACCGCTTGGCGTTTGATCGAAATATGTGACAGGTGCGTGCAAAATTCCATTCAATAGTGCTCTATGAAGATTGATCACGGCGGTCAAGCAGCCAAAACGCACAAAAATCTCAGCAAAGACTGACGAAAAAGCTATAGTATACAGCAAAAAAATGTAAACCGAAAAATAAGAAACAAATAACATGAATTGGTAAAGAGATGTCGCATTGACCAAGATCTCAAAACGATTCGGGTATATCACTGAACTCCATGGATATCTCCAATTATAATATCTAATTACCATTTAGTGCAATTTAAAGCGACGTGCGTCAATTAGCCGTAATAATTATGGGAAATAATAATGTTAATAGCAAATAAACGAAGATTTATCATGAACATTTATGTTTGCTTTCTTTGGCAGATATTTGAGATCGAAGTTCTAAGAGATAAAAATAAATTGAAGCCAAGCAATGAAAAACGATACTTTAAAATATATCCACTTCCAATTGTTCTTGTGTGATATATTCAGCAATCAGCACATATTCTGTAATAGTATTCAGTAAATAACTATTCAATGAAAATTTGTAGAATGAAAATGATAAGCGCGGCGTAAGCGTGAAATTTTTATGTTCAAATAAGAATAAAATTATGTGAGAAGCTAAGCGTTAAGCTACCGATATAAATGACCTGAAAAGGTTGCACTGAAATCTTGATTGAAGTATATTAGTTTTAAGTTGGTAACTACGATTTTAAGTTGGTAACAGGTCAAATTTTAAATGTTAGCTATAGATTCGAACTCATGCGAAATCGCAAAATACCTTAATCCAATGTTAAGTTTTACATACGTAAAACAGGTTCGCAATCCGTTATCATACTTGGACTATAGTTCTATTGTGGAAAGCGGTGCAAAATGCCACACAAATATGTTTTTTCTACAATCAATTTCCGATAATTCATTTTGAACTGGAAAACATTTCAAAGAGTGATAAATGTAGAAATTGTATTAGATTCACCAAATTTACTCTTTTGAGCTTATAAGACCACCGTTGACCTTAGATTTTATCCATAATGATGAATGAATCATTAAAAATTGGTATTGAAATCGAATTAAAATCACTTCAATTGATTATTCTGGTCTAAAGGAAAATTTTGGATTAAAAACAGGTGCAATCTACGTATTCCGTCTTTTAACTCATGAATACTGCCAGAAAGCGTTCGATAGGATTTTAATATCAAATACTTGAACAGTTATTTGGTATGAGCATTTCACATACAAAAAACGGAATCCCGTGGGCATGAGATTCCAAAAAAAATAAATGGGCTTACATACGTAAGGCTTACTTTTCCGCACTTCATACATCAAGTGATTTGTAAAATTAGTTTTAATGTGAAAGTAAACATAGTGAAATTACAAGAATACGTCATCCAATCGGCTTCAAATTTCATTTAGACCATTTTTTCTACAAAATAAGCAGTTTATATGGGTTCGGAGCAGTGAGTCAAAAATCGGTGGTTCCACCTATTTTCTGAATCGAATCTATTGTATGACCACATATATGGAATGATTGTATTTATAAATCTCAGAACCATAATAATTTGCCTCAGAAAAGTCAAAAGGACCCGCGGAATACATTTAGTACGTATATTCGCGGTACTTTCCATATCAAATTGAATTTTCAAGCAAAATAGCCACATTCGCTTCAGTCGGTCATGTGCCTCAACGACTACTACAATACTGCTCAAAATTTGATGGAATCTTAGTGCTATGAAGTCCAAACCATTTTTAATAGTGATCCATGAGTCAAAGATTAGATTTTAGTGCAAATTGATTAACAATTTTGCGTATGGCGTACGTGTACTAATTTTATGAATTTTGTCTATTTTGGCTGCAAATTTGAGAAATTCCACATCAAATATGGATTGATTGTATTTAGGAATCTCAGAACCAATATAGTTTGACCTAGGAAAGTCATTTGGTCTCGTGAAAAACATTAAGTAGACTTATTTGTGGTAATTTCGTTCAAAAATGGCATTTTTGGAGCAATAAACGTATATTCACTTGGGAGCATGACGCGCCAAAACGGCTATACCAATATTGCTCAAAATTTGATAGGATCTAAGTCTAATAATTTCCAAAAAATGGTGAAAATTTGAAACCGATCGGTGGAGTCGTTTTTGAGCTATCGTGGTAACAAAAAACGTGACAACGGACACGGACACGGACACGGACACGGACACGGACACGGACAACGTGCCACAGCCCCACATCAACATGAGCTAAAAACGGTTCCACCGCATTCCTGTGCGTTCCAAACTTATAGAAAAATCATTTTTGGGGTTTCCAAAATTTGGGCCAATCGCAATACTTTTACGCATCACGTGGTGTGCGGAAAAGTAAAAACAAAGAATTGAAAGAAAAACGAAGAACAGAATGGCATATGAAAACGCCAAAACAAAAATGGACCACGATTTATGAAAGAAATGAACATATTCTACGTATTCCATCATATAGGTTAAAATGTTGCCCAAAGGATTTCAATGAGAATTTCAGTACATGTATTCCTTTTATTATTATTAAAAAGGAAGATTGATTAATTATTTCTATAGGGCATAATAACCGTTGTTTGACAATGACATAAGACTGCCTACGTAGAAGATGGTGCTGCCATATAAAAATTCATAGCATTTTGCATGGAAATAACGGATTCCCGCAGACATACAATACGTACAATTTTGAAAAGCAAAACTTCAACGCGTTTGATGGACTAGTTGATATCGAGCCTTCAAAACAGCCACAAGTATTTGGGAGACACGGAGAAAATGTGGAAATTGTTGAAAATGATAAACAAGTTGAGGGAGTTGGTACACTTAGAAAAACTAAGATCAGAATGGCATATGAAAACGCCAAAACAAAAATGGGTCACGATCCATGCCATTGGAGATTTTATAGGCAAATTGATTGGCGTAAACGTTTACAGTGATATGAAGCTCAATTGGTTTTCTTATTTTCCCGGACTGATCATGTTTGTCTACTACATCATCTCAATCTACACGATATGGTTCCATTACAATGAAGGCGATATTCGGCGGTGCATACCATGCACTTGTGCCTGTGGCATCGTAATCACGGTAGAAATTTTGGTTCAATATAGATGGAAAACTTAACTTCAAACAATAATCTTTCAGTATGCTACATTATATCGGGAAGTTATTGGAGCAGGCCGTTTTGCAGTGAATAATTCGGTAAATTTTGGTGGAAAATATTTTTATTTGGATAACAATGAACGATCCAAATACAACGCGTTGTGCGAAAAAATGATTGTTCGGCTCATAAATGGTTGTATCACTATATCGATTGCGATAATTGTATCATTTTCATCATGTGGACTTGCCACACTTTATGCAATTGTCTTCAAAAATGCTCGTGTAACGATTCTGGGCACAGAAATGCCATTCCTCGATCACGATTCGAACATTGGATATGCCATAAAAACATTGATAGAAACGGCGATCGCTCTCGTTGGCCTTATCGCCGCCTTAACTATTGAGATAGGAAGTTGTTTTGCATATAACACAATTGAAATGATGCCGGAACTGATACAACTTGAATCAGACGAACTCAAGAGTGAATTGATATTAAATGGAATGAGCTTTAGGGGGGAAATGCGGTTGCGACGTATCTTAATACAACAGCAAGACTATGATGGGTAATCAATGCATAATGAATTGCATGCAATGAATAAATTCGAATAATATTACATTTCTAGATTCGTAAGGAAGACATTTGATACGTATTATGTCAGGTATTTCATTGGACCATCTTTATTTACCTATGCAGTTAGTGCATCGATTCTTGGCCAACTTATTGTAATTAGATGTTGGCTTCCTCTCATTTGTATGGAGTTGAATTAATGAATTTACTTTGCAGTTTGGCTACCCAGCTGGATATGGAGCCGCGCTGTGTAACTATATTCTTCTGGTGTTTCTTTGTAAATTGGGTGAAAACGTTAATCAGGCAGTAGGTTCTTTATTGATTTCATCATTACCATTGTCAGATTTTCAATTGCTCGTTAAAATTTGTATTTTTTAGAGTCTGCACATGGCAAAAGTTATATACAATTTACCATGGTATATGCTAACACCACCGTATCAGAAATATGTGCTGAATGCAATCAATATGTCACAAAATCCACCGGTTGTAACGATGGGGCCATTTGATAATGTGACTTTGGAAACTGCGGCAGATGTATGTGTGGCCTGAACAAACACCGTAATATGGGACAATTGTTTATTTTATTTAAATGTAATTTCTTTTCAGTTAACCAAATCAATCTACCGTTTTACCATGATGCTCTTCAAACTCTTCAAGTAAACTAGAATATTGAAAAAAAAATGCAATCGAATTGACAGCTACGTCATTCAATAACATGATTATAACAAGTTTAGCGTGCGAATAAAATGAGCGAGATCCATATGTCGGTTGGAAGTTTCAAGAATACGGTATTCAATATAAATGGTACTTATATGATGATTATTCATTCATATGTTACTCAATTAATTATGGCAAAAACAATAAAAATAAATTATTGATGTTTTGATCACCTTCAAATCAAGATTATAGTATCATAGATATATTGAATAATTTTCATATAAATGAGCATGAAGCTTGTGGGAGGAACACATGGTATTTATTCTCCAAAAACTTGAAAAATTTGTTGTTTCCAACATTTTCCTTCTTAGAGACCAATGAGATCGAATTGCCCATCATAATATACAGACTAAGCCACACAAGTAAAAGGGATCATCAAAAATAGATGTCCAGAAATAAGAGCCACGTGCTTGAGACTACATTTGGCTGGCTGCATGTGATTCATTAATATCTTACATAAATCATGATTTACATTATGCATAATGTTAAATGACTGAAAATTGTTATTAGATTTATTAGATTTCATCACGGAGAACGGCAGTAGGCTGAATAGTTGGCTCCAAAGTTGGCTACATCATTCGATTTAACGAATTTAAAATGTTATTATGCTACCACTCTGTGCTGTACCGTATTAAAAAGTTGAAATTCATTTGAAGATAATCAAATTCTTTCGCACGTTTTCAATATTGTATTAAATTGTAATTGTTGTTTTTTTATTTCCGTTAATGGATTAATTATGGCAAAATCAAAAAAAACTATTATTAATGTTTTGATCGTAGAGACAAAAGATTCCTACACTCTTTCGAAAGAACACATCCTTCGTCATACGATAACAAATTTAGAGTGTTTTGTGTGCACAATTGAATCAACTGTATTTGAAAAATGACCGAAGAATAAAACGGTATGGTTTCTGAAGACACTTGTTGTTTCTTTATGTGTTATGTTGTAGTGTGTGAATGTGTGTAAATTACCTCTAATGCACAGTATATTAAATCACCCAACAACGTCGGAAACGTTGAGTCAACAACGTCAAGATCTTTGGAAAATCGTGATAAAATGCGACCGATTGGTGTTTGATCAAAATATGAAATTGGTGCATGGAATATCCCACCCGACAAAGCATTATGCATTTTGATCGCCGCGAATAAACAGCCTAATCGTACGAAAAGATCGCCGAAAATTGATGTAATGGCTGTATGCAACGAAAAATTTGAAATTAGAAACAAAAAGTAAACGAACATTCAACGCAAAAAAAAAAAATTAAAGTGCTACTGGTTCACTCTCACAATCCGTTTGCATCATCGAATATTTTGTGCATAAAAATTTTAATACTAAATACGGTTTTGTTAGAATTCAACACAATAAAAAGTGGAAAAAAAACACAAATAATGGGTGGAAGTTTGGCATTCTGAAATAGAATTTTACATTTCGTTGATAAAATTTGTTCAAATCGCTATTGTTCTAGAAAGCTTAATTGAAAGCAGCACACGATTCAAGCATTTAAAAACATAGTGGTAAAAAACGAGTTTGAATATTTACACGCAACGGAGAACTTTAAAAAAAAATCATTGAAAACCTACCCGAACGAATGTGCTTAATGTTTGTCTTATGTTCTGTGGCAAACGATAATCAAGAGTATTTAAATCGGTGGAAAATCGTGAAATTATTCGACCATTTGGGGTCGTATCGAAAAAACATTGCGGTGCGCCCAATATGCGATGAAGTACAACGCGATGCAGATATTGGGCGGCGGCCATTGTACCATATGCTAACAATATTGAACCTAACAATACCGCAATCACTGTTATCCAAAGTGATTTCAATTTATGAAACATTTGCATCGCACGATAAAAGCACGAGCATTTTTTAGCAATAGCAATAAAAAGGAGAAAAAATATATAAAATTAATGAATTAGCTAACAGGGAGTTAGAAAAAAAAATACCTTAAATATATATCCGAATTAATTCTATTGAAATGGTTAGTAAAAAGCAGGCAAATGCCAATTATGAAAAACCACATTGAAGCCAATACCATAAAACCTTGTAACATTCAGAGATAATTTAAAAATTAGCTTAAAAAGTTTGTTGGGAGAGCCGAGATTGACAGAGTGGATAGTTTTTGTTTCTAAAATGTAAAGCAAAAGAGTCCAAGTCCTTTTGGAGGTGGAATTTAACGAAACAGTTTGAAAATGCTTAAAATCCATCTAAGAATATTAATATCCATCTAAGGATATATTGTCAATTGAAAATTGATTTAATTAATGAGAAGAGACGCTAAAGAGAGATCAGAGTTCCAAGCCAAGGAATACGAAATTAATATGAATCAAATTGGAAAATTAAGAAAGAGCTATAAGTGAAGATCAAACAACCAACAGACGGACAGTAAGATTGATGGTTGGCTCTCATTCAGTGAACTCAGAGTTTTCAGGAGAAATATAGAGTGAAAGTGTGTTGGTTGTTGAATAATACCGCGAATATGCATGAGGCGAATGCTCTTAGTGTGGCTGGAAAATCGGTATCAATTGTGTCCACATCGTGGCTCATACGATTTATAATACGTCCAATGGGTGTAACATCGAAGAAGGCCGGAATTGGAGCACGAATAATCTTGTACAGTAAATCATTGTGCAAATAACGAGCGGCTCCCAATGCACCAAGGAACAACGATAATGTTGCTAGAAACACGGTAAACACTATTCGAACAAAATGAAAAATGTGTTAGAAAACGTGCTCATGCAAAACAATTGTTAGCCGTCGAAATGCGAACGACACACTGAATATTAAATAAATTCTTAACATCTAATTGACTTACAACACTGAAAACAAAGATTACATGCAATAACAAAAACAAATAGATTAGATTAAAACTAACACAAATTACGAAACAAGCAAACAAACACAATCAATAAACAGAGGTAACAACACGCTAGACATATATTGAATGTCCACCTAAATTCTCAGTATGATCAACTCATTTCAACAATTATGAACTTTCCATTTTTCACCGTCATTAATAGTAAATCAAGCTGACGAAAACTTTTTTTTCTTCTTAAATGATATTTTAAATCTATATGACAACTTTTCAGTGAAACTTTCAATCGAAATGCGATTGAAATGTTCAGTTTCGCTGTAGCCAGATGATGCTAATAAAACAAGGAAATTTTTGATTTACCGAAAAACCCATCGTCAACAACATTCGAAAGATTTGTGGCAAGGCATTGTCAACGGTTTCCACGTCTTTTGAGAATCGATTTAAAATTCTACCCAAAGGTGTTATATCGAACAACATCATTGGCCAACGAAACACATTTGACAATAGCCCAATGTGCAATGATTGCGCTGAATATATAAAACCTAGTGAAATCATTAACGAGACTACCATACTGAGCACAGCTAAAAGAAAGAAAGTAAAGTGTTTGTGTTATTTATTTGTTGTTCGCCTTCTTTTGTTTTTGTCTAGTTGTTTTTTTTTCATTTTTGTTACTACATTGAATGCAAAATGAGTTTTGAATAGTGATTATTAGACTTGCATTTTGAATGGTCAAAAAATTGGCAATCTCAAGAAATTGACAAAAAATGAAAATTCCTGTTTTTTGCCGCTAGGCAGAGTGGACTGGTCCATTAAATATTATTTAAGCCCTTAGCAAAAATTTAAATTCTTGATCACATTGAACTGAATCTATACCTAAATATACAAATTGTATGATAGCACTGCTATCATTTAGAACAAAATGGAATTGCATGCAAAGATGACCCAAACTATAACACAGATATACAAAAAATAATTAGTTGGAGACTGACAAAAAAAAAATAAAACAATAAACAGAATTAGAAATTAAAATCAAGGGAAATAACATCAAATTATATGTCCCCCAGAATGGAGAATTTCCCAAATTTCTTTTTCATATGGCCCAAACTATTTCAAAGCTTTCCTCATCAATTTTGAATTTTTCTAATTTATCGTCGCTATAAATAGTAAATCAAGCTGACACTCAAATTCTGATTGAAAATAAATCCAAATTCAATTGAAGTGTGCGGTTTCACTGTGTTCAAAGAAAAAAAACATGCATGAAACATAAAGTTTGATTTACCGCGAAAAACATCATGATCCACGATCGAATGACTTGAGGCAAGGTGTTGTCAACAGTGTCTACATCTTTTGAGAATCGATTTAATACACGTCCCAATGGCGTTGTATCGAACAACGTCATGGGCCATCGAAGCACATTTGCTAACAATACGTTGTGCATTTCTTGTGCCGAATAAATAAAACCTAACGACACTATTATTGAAGTAAAGACACTGGACAGTACTAAAAAAGAGAGGAAAATTAAATTTATTGTTGTATTGATTGTAATTTTTTGTGTTGCCATGTTTAAAAAACAAAATGAACATCTGTGCATGCAGTAAAAAAGGGCCATATTTAGATGAATTGATCGCCAATTTTGCGAATAAAAAAAAAGATACGAATTTATGGAGTGGAAAAAATGGAAAATTTAACCTCTGCAAGGATATGTTAACCTAAATGCCTGTGTGCATAAAATTTGTTAGACACATTAAAACATGCGCTAAGATCAAACGAAACAAATTATCCTTAGCTAAGTTATGCTATAATTAAGGTAAGCTATGAATGAGGTCAGAAACATCTTACCTTGACCCAAACCGAATGCAGCATAAACCCCTAAGTACATGTTTCGAATATCATTATTATCGGCCGCATCTTTGTCAGTTGACCATTTTGACAACCATATGTTCGATCCAACTGAGAAACCTTGGTAAATAATATTCAGTAGAATGGTTAGCACCGATAATGTAATACCGACACTCTTGAGGTAGTGCTTATAAACGTCCCATTTGACACTTCCCACTTCAGCTTTTTCTTGTTCAATCAATTTTTGACCATCTGCATCCGGTTTGGCAACCTTCAAAGATGCATCTGAATTTCGTTTGCTGAGCGAACGCTTCCGTACACCGTCCTCATTTGATACTGTACTTTCAGCTGATATGTATCCATTCAATGATGCAGTTTCTGATTGACTGTCACTACGCGATCGTTCGCGGCTAATTGCTCGTTCCAATTTTCCAAGGAATTCTGTGTCTGGATTTGTTCCCAATGTTGATTCCAATTGCTGTTTGATATCATCCAAATTCTCTTCATCTTCATTCACCTCTTGCAAATGTTGAATCAGGAATTCAGCAAAGTCACCCTTTTTAGTAACCAACTCTTTCAATGTGCCCGATTCACTAATTTCACCGTCTTTAACGACATAGATTTTATCAACGTTTGGCAAATAGGTGATGCCATGTGTTACAAGTATTCTGGTCTTTGTAGCCAGTACTCCAGTTGGACCAATAACATTCTCGAAAATATGTTTTCCAACGTGAGAATCAACAGCGCTCAGGGGATCATCCAAGAAATAAATGTCAGCTTCATTGTACACAGCTCGAGCCAATGAAACACCTGAATATTTACAAAGAATCAATTTTAGATAAAGCAAAATGTGCATCGAAATAGATGGATATGGATATGATTATGAAGTCACTTACGTTGTTTTTGACCACCAGATAAATTAATTCCTTTTTCACCGATTTCGGTTGCATCACCGCCTAGGATAAACAGATTTTTCATTACAACAAAGAACACATTTTAATGAAGTGTGAATCCAATTTTACCTGGAAGCATTTCAATGTCTGGTTTCAAAGCACAAGCGGCAATAACTTGATTGTAACGTTTACGATCCATTGGACATCCAAATAAAATATTATCTTGTAATGTTGCATTTTGAATCCATGCCTGTTGTGATACGTACGCAATTGAACCAACTGTATTGACTCTACCTGAGAGTTTTTCCATTTCACCCAGAAGTGCCGAGATTACTGAACTCTTTCCGGCACCAACACTACCAACAACAGCAACCAAATTACTCTTCTTCACTTGCATGTTAATATTCTTGAGGACTGGCGGATATGTTTTAATCTCGACTCCTTTGTCATCTTTTTCGACATTGCCCCATGAGAATGTTCCATTTTCAATTGTCACTGGTGCTTCTGTGGAAACAGGTCAACATCATTTATCTATAAATTAGTCCGATAGAAAAGTGTCTAGATGACTTACCTTCAGATGGATCATGTGAGACGTTTAGTGGATCCAATTCGTCGCTGTTCATGAATTCATTGATTCTGTCCACAGACACACTCGTCTATTTTCCCAATAAAATATAGAAATTATTAGACAATGTTTATTTTGCCACAGAAGGTAATACAAACAAAATATATACAGTCGTGCGCAGTATATCACTGTTTATAGGTAAGTAGTGATTACCTCAATTAACATCATTTATCTACTCATTTGTTTACAAATATGAACATTTTGTGATGTTGTTATGTTATGTTTGATGAGGCGCACGACTGTATACATCAAATGAATGTATAGCAAAGCACATAAAAACCAACTGGAATTCAAGCAAATTAATTAAAAGCATGCCGTTATCAGTGATAGAATTTTTTTTATAAACATTAGCCTAGGTTAAACGCACCAAAACCAACAGATAAAAATTAATAGACAAATGTGAAGTTGAATAGAACTAAATTTGAGAAAATGATTGTCAAACCAAAATGCATAAAACAATCTACAAAATCCGAATACATGTAACACATACAAACAACGATACAAACACACACAAAAAACGTGCAGTGGCTCACAAATTAACCTCTTGATACTTACTTGAACCATATTCGTAATTAACATCGGTAACATTGACAACGGAAACCGTAAAATGTTGAATAGCGCTAGAGATGCGAAAGCAGTTTCCGCATCCAATACATTGTTATCATCAATTAAAATGAAACAAGCAAACGAGACTAGAGCAACCTTTGTTTTTCAATGTATTTTATGAATATTTGTATTTTTATGTGTATAGTATTTTGTTTCCAGCCACAATAAATAGTATGAAAAGAAAAAAAGGAATTGAAAATAATATAGAATAGAGAAGGTGAAGATCTTAAGGTGGATAAAAAGATTTGAAATTGAAAGTTAAAAGTTAAAATCTGAAATTAAAAATTAGATTTTATTCAGTGTTTTAGAAAAAAAAAATCATCTAAATAATTCGATGTTTTAGGGAATATATTGGATAATACTCAGAGGTAAATGTAGAAATCTAGAAATATATAAACCAAATCACCATTTTGAGATTGGAGATTGAAGATCGAAAAGTTTGCAGAGCAAAGTTGAAATCCTTGGGTTTGATGCATTACATTCACTTGGAATGAGTGAAACAATGCAACAGCTGAATATACTTTACCTCGATCATGTATACAATCAGCAATGGCAACATGGCCAATGGCATCCGAATTATATCGAACAATGTTAGGCAAACGAACGCTTTTTCAGCCGTTAAAATATGATCGTCTCCAGTGTAGACGTAAGTGATAAATGTTACGAGAGATACCTTTGGTTTTTAAGAGATTTTTGTTTTGGGAATTTATAATTTTTTGAATTTAATTTGATTGGGAAATTGTTTATAAGAAGTTTTAGTTTGTTCATATTGAACTCATTTATGGCTAAACATCGATTCGTGAAATGTTGTTGACAACAACTTGTTGTCATTTTATGAATAGAAAAAAAAATACATAAAATTCATACCAAGAATGGAGCACATGACCAAACGAACGATGTAACGGCATTCAAATAGGCCGCTTTCTTCAGTACATTAATTTCCTTTTCACGAATGCTTTGCACTTGATTCTCAAAGCTTGGTTCCCATGCATACAGCTTAAGTACTTTCATTCCGCTGAGAATTTCGTTCATCAATTTAACACGATCGTCTTTATTTTTCATTTGTTTGATTTGCAGCTCTTTGACTTTGTTTGCAATGAAACCATTCACTGGGATTAAGATGATCATAACCGCGAGACCTGTGAGAAAAATTAAATTTTTTATTTAAAATGAATTTGATTCTGGCTTGAATAATTTGTTTAAAATTGAAATTTAAAATCATACCAGCCAAAACAGACGGCCCGAGTAAGTCCCACAGGAAATAAATAGCCAAACCAATTTGTAATGGAGCTGACCAAAGCATGTTAATGTAAGTAGTTAAATCCATAAATCGTTGCGCATCGACAGCCATCAAATTTACCTTTAAATGAATAAAAAATATTTGGTTTAAACAAAAAATTAAAAAAAAACAAAAAAAAAAACATTTATTTGGAACTTACGATTTCACCGACGGTTTTTGATTTTCTTGCCGTGTTTGATAGGCCAAGTGCTTTTTTGTAAACAGCTCCAACGAGTGCAGTACGAATACGCAAACCAACAAAGATCATTCGTTGGAAATACTGGGCTAAAAATATTGTTTGTGTACTGGCAACGAGGAACAACAATACAGCGTAAAGAATGCCACGCCATTCGGGTTCAGGTCCTTCAACATCTGGCCCCAGAGTTTGAGTTCCATTCAGAGGTTTAACTGTGCTGCTTGAGACAAATTTAATGATTGCACGCAGCAATTGTGGCGATACAAAGGTAAGCAGATCTTGAATGAGTTTCAAGATGGCACCGAATAAGAAGGTGGGACCGAATGCCTGAAATATAAAGAATTCAAAACAAATGTTGAAAATGGTGAAATCATGTTTGAAGGCGAACAACAGAGTTGGCAATTGATCCAAATCTACGTGCTTTGTACAGAAAGGATTAAATATATTTACCTTGCAAATTGGACCCAAAATTGAGGCTTGTCGCTTTTTCTTCTGTTCGGCTGTAATTGTTACGCTAGCCGATGTACGTGATTTGGTATAGGCTGCGCTACTGCCTGTGAACGACTCTTTGCTATAAATTGATAAATATGAATGTAAATTTAATTCACCCCAGCAAACAAGTTCGTCATTTCAACACTTACATATTATAGCCAGCGGCTTTGGCAACAGCTCGATCCCAGTACTTCATAAATATTGGCATAATTTCTTTTGCCGAATCTTCTGGATTCATGTCCCACAGATCTTTTTGTTCGAGTGGTTTTCGATATCCTTTCCATGCCAATGGATCAAACCATGCATAGAATAGACGTGATAAGAAGCTAGCACCTTGTTCCGGATACGGGGTTTTTGATGCTGGATATTTTGTTTGATGTGGCTCACGATCCGCATAACAATTCAAAATCCAAATGGCCAATGCAAAAATGTAGAAAATGAAATAGCTTGTGAAATTGTATTCTTCGAAAGAGCTGTCAATTCCTCGATCTAAACGATTATGACGCGCATTGATTTGTGAACGCAATTGTGGAATTCCACAGATCAATAGAAACAGCCAAAACATAAACTGCAGCCCAGACGTACGTAGACCGAATCGACGGTTCGCTTCTAATAATACCGCTGATAAAGCCTAAAGTATAACAAATAATTTTGGACAATGCTTAGAATAGCAACAAGGAAAACGAATTCGATGAATGTACTTACAAATGTTGCAATCTTAATTATTGGTGTGTAGTAATCCACAGGGAATACATCTGGATTGTCATTACTAACGATGGCAACGGTTAAATCAACAATCGATAGAATAGTCAACGCGGCGGTTAATATCAATTTGCTAACATTCACAAATCCGTACGGAACATTACGATTTATGCTACTTTTAATATAAAAAATTTCTAATGGTGTGAACAGCCAGAGAAAGGCGCACGGCAACCAAATCAATACGGTTTTCTGGAAGCATGTCGTGAAATCTGGATTGTCTGTTGCATGCCATGTTAGGGTCAGATTCTGCCAATGAAAATAACCAATTCAAATGCATTTATTCGGTAAAGAAATTCTCTTAAATGTAGGTTAAGTGTCGGTCAATTGCTATGGCAGTTTTGTTTGCCTAATAATCACCGATTATAAATTACACTCTGAATACAAATCACATAAATCTAGAGAATTTCAATTGAAATTTCCAAGAACTTACCCAGAATTCTGACCCGCAAAAATCGTCCATTTGTTTGATGGACATTCTAATATAATAATCACTATTTGATGTTGATTTTAGTCTATATGAAACGGGTATTTGGATGCGCTAATGCGCTTTCTATCGGAACATATGTCACTGTCACAACGACGTGTTGACGTTTTTCCACGGTTCGTTAGCTTGGCTTGGAAAAAAAACTAAATAAAATTGAACGTATAAAAAAATTAACAAAAATAAATTGAATAAACTACTGAAAAAGCGCGTCAAAAAATTCGTTACTACGTCTTCATTAATTTGAAATTAAACAATGGATAAATTTAATGGCTTTGTGTGTTTGGCGTGAACGTGAATGAGACTTTAAAAAATCTAGTACATTCATTCTGTCACAGTAGTCGGTGTGTGTGCTTGACAGCACAAGCTAGCAACATTGTTTGGAAAGCAAAAACAAAATATCACACGCTTCATAGATTTTAACTTAGACTGTTGTTCTGTTGTAAGTTTTAAAACACATTTCAATTTAGTCAAGATTATTAGTTTAAAGTGGACATAATGAAAAAATCAGCAACTTTTTTGGATGCCGACACATCAATTTTAGACAATAAACTACGTATTGTTCATGTAAGTCTATTTCACCTTTGTTTAAAGTGTTTTAAGTAATTTTACAACAATGTCACTGCCACAATAATCGATGTTCAATCGTCTAACTCGTTGTTAACGTTGTTCCATACAGAACGAACTTGAAGATAATTTGAATGAGCTGTTGAGCAGTGTCAACGATGATGGACACGACACAGCAGAGAAATCATTGCCATATAAAATCATCAAACCGGATCCCGGTATGTGAAACTATTTTGTGTGTTTCGGTTCTTTTGTATGATTTTGTGTGTGTGTGTGTTTTACAAGTTATGTTAGTTTCCACTTTCGTAATTGCCATCGTTTGGTCAATGTGTGCGAATCTACGGGCTTCATACAGCCCTGACCGACGATGAGTTCTTATTTGATTCTATTCGTGAGAATTAGATCTTCAACACAAACTCAAACACAACTACAAGCACGTGAATCTTTGGCATTTTTTTTTATTGCAATTTCGGGGCTTGTTTTTCAAGTTTTTACTCGTCGAATAATTCAAAGAATAAAAGAATAAAAAAAGGTAGTCTTTTTTCAAGCTGATTCCTGCATCATTCGCGACGACTATTCTAATTTTCGTTCTTCAGAATCTTTTTTCTTTTTTTTAATAAAACTTATATAATATTCTTTTTATAAAATTGGCACCGAGACCTTGGTATGGAGCGGTAGCGCAAGCTATGTTGGTCCGTTTAAATAAAGTTACCTGAGATAATATTACCCAATCGTCGATTTTAATGCTTAACTGACAGGTTTTTTTTCTGAAGCTATATATTCAACGGCAACTCTATTATTACGCTGTCTACACATGAATATCATCGAATTATCGTTAAATACGATTTGCTCGTTTTGTTACTGACAATCCAATTGATTAGATAAGATTCTCTTTTTTTTATTATTTTGTTATTTTGTTTCGATTGGCTCTTTTTCGCTAATAGCGATGAGTTTGCATTTCATTATCCTCATCATATTTTCCCAATTTGGAATCTAACCACTTGAAATGTTTATTTAGTTTCATCGAATTGATTGATTTACGTAATTTATTTTTCATTGGGAAGAGAGAAATTCATAACAAATATCCATTGAACTGTTGCTTGGCAATGAATCCAACATATGCGTTTGAGTAAAGTAACTCAACAACATTTGTTATGAAAAAAAAAGTTCTAAATATTTGATTAGTCACATTCACAAGCTCAATTTTATTCTACATTCTACATTGATGTGAGTAATTGTTAAATCAATATTTAATGTTTGTCATTCGCTAAACAACGTATTTGTTGGAATAAACATATGTTGTAAAAAAAATGAAGACAAATGCAACAATTGGAGGGGAGACAGTGATATTCTGTATTCTTTTGATAGGCTCAATTGATTATTGAGAGGAAAATGAATACGTTGATGGGATCAATAGCATATACTCGAATAAGGTTTCTCTCATTGCGCGTCGATCGATTTGCGGCTCATATTTCAACAACATTAGAATACAGATCAAAGCCCACACAATATTCAGTATTTCACTTTCCAATCATTTGAATAATGCCGGTAAATTGATGAGTGTTGGCAACGTAATTTCCAACAGTAATATGTGTACAATTAAGTAGCAATGTGATGTGTGTTATTCGTGACGCAGAAATGAAATCGCAATGAGAGTGTGAGTGTTGTTGGATCACTTATGTCTTGACTGTGTACAACACTGATTGTTTATAAATAGATAGTGTGTATTTGTGGATTTGTTATATTTTTTTTTCTGTTCACTCAAATATAATATTGTGTTTGAGTTCTATCGACTCGTAGACACAAAGCGGATTCTTTTCTGTCGTTCTCGCAAGCTGTCAATCGATCGATCGATTTTTGAAACATAATACATCAAATGATTCATTTGTTTCATTTAGTTAATTTATTGCCTCAACGGCATTGCCTCTGCATTCCACTACAATGGATAAAATCTCTATATTGTTGTTTGCACACTATTTCATTTCAATTTGTACAATTTGTTTGAAATTGATTTAAGTTTAGTAGCACTTTAATCATCTCACTGTATGTGGGTTATATAAGAGCCGGTTGTTGTGTGCCTTTTTTCGATTGGATAATTCTCTATTGTGAAAGTTTAGGTTTGATTTGATGATGCGGCTACAACCTTTTATGATCAACAGACACAGTAAAAATGATGAGAGAAACAAACAATCGAACAAAAAAACTTTGCACAAAAATTGATTTGGCTGTGGATAATTGTCGTGGAATGAATCGCAATAATTTTCACATTGTATTTCTTATCATTTTCCCGATTTATCGGCTGATATAATTAATCAGCCTTAATATGAAATCATGGCCACTTTCAATATACAATTGCTGGTTCAAAAAAAAAACCATTGACCTGATTTTTAAAGTACCTTTGGTTTGATTCCGCAAAAAAGGAACAGAAAATTACATTCAATATTTTGTTTTTGTTGTATTCTTGGAAAAGAGAAACCGTTATTATGTCAGCCATAGATATTCAAATAGCTCTCAAATTACTATAAACTTCAACTGGCTTAAAACAGTAAATCATCATTTTTCATATAGATATTGTGTCATGTGATGAAATATCTCTTGCTATCGTTTCATTCGCTTGCGAAAACAAAACAAAAAAATGTCAAATCATCGAAAATAAGAACAATTGCACTGCTAATACGATTGAGATTAATTTGTGGTGACATTTTACGCAACTTGATGAATAGCGTATGTAAAATAAATTGCTCTAGATTTTCTTCGTGTGTTTTTTTCTCGCTGTATTTTATTTAGTTTTGTACACCAACTATCTGATTCAATTTAATAACACATAAATTATTCGATATCACTCCAGTGGAACAACAGCAGATTCAATTTTTTTTGTTCCTAAAATATTAATAATTTTGTTTTAAATATTACACATCACTTTTTGACCACAATAATATTTTTTGGGCATAATTTATACACATTTTAGTATTCCAATTGAACCACAAATTATATATTTTGATGCTTTTCCATTTTGCTCTTTGTATTTATCACTTTGATCATCAAATGATTTCTACAAATAATAACATTTTGTGGTCAACCACAATCGGACACTATAAAAACACCCATCATTTTTTGTTGTCTGTGGAACATTAAGCACAAACATTATGAGCGTTGAATTTATTTTAATGTGGTCATTTTGTATGATGAACAAAAAAACAGCGGCTAATTTCACAGGTTAGTCAAACTTGTGAAGCTCAACATGCGCATCACATCAAATTGCAATGCACATGGATAAATGCTAAAGCTGTATTATTAACGATAGCTGTTGTGAATTCTATATGAACACTGACACAGTGTTGCACAATGGATAAAAAAAAGCGCTAATGAAAAAAACCACGTCATAACTGGTTGAACCGCATATTAATTATATTAGATCCGAGAATCGATGTGATCAACGCAAAAAAAAATACTTTCTATCGAATTATTTTAACTGAGCCCAAAAAAAATGCGATTTTATTCATTTGAGCTGACGGACAAAATGTTTCAACTGAACTTACCTCGCGAACGCTACACACTATACTGAATCCGAGACATCACATTCAATGATTCCGAGGTTTAAAAGTCATCATTATTTGCCGTTCAATATGTACTGAGCTACGCCATACACAATCATGAATTTATACGAATGTATTGGGATTTTGTATCCCACATACTCGTTAAATATTCAGAAACGGACAAGAGAAATGAAACGACCGAATGAAAACAAAAAAACACAGTGATGACGACACACGCGGCACTCAACACACTGTGTGTGCGGTGTACATGCTGATAATGTTTTTTGATTGAGCGTACTTCACTCGGTCATATACACACGCAATGACACACGAGCAACAACGAAAAAAAAAATGAATGAAGCAAAACACATTGAATCATTCACATTAGAACTGATTGTGTTGCTTGCATGTAATTGTGTCGGTTTTTTGCTCATTCATAGAACCAAACAAAAAATTATTTCTAACTAATACTCGTACTGACAAATTTGTAAATTATAATTTCGTGCTGTACCCAACATTGCTGGTGCATATTCAACAGGTGGGTTTTTTGTTCCAAACCGGCATCTTTTTTTGTGTGTGTTGCATAATTATTCTGGAATTTTGATTAGAGAAATCAATTAAATTAAAATTAAACAGTAAATTTGACTCTATTTTGATTCCAAACCCAGCAAAACCCTATGCAAAACATTGAAATGTGTTTTTAATTTCAAGTTTATTTGTTGTTACTTTTAAATATGAAGAACGTTGATTGTGTATTCATCAACAGATTGTATTTTAGAAGTCGGTGTTTCAATTTGATTAGGTTGTTTTTCATCTTCCAAATCGATCACATCCGTAATTATGATTGCCAAGAAACTTATTGGCAAGTCACCAATATGCTATAATAAATTTGATTTTTCATACGAAAATCAAGAAAAAAAAATAACCGTTTGATCAACTAAGCATGCTTGATTTCATTGGTTCTATTGATGTACCAGAATACAATTTTAAAATATCATTTCGATGAAACCAGTTTTTGGTTGTGAAACCATTAAACCTGTTACGAAATAGCTCTTTTAACTCTTCCATCTCCATTCTTGGCATTCAATCAAATTTAAACCCATATTCGTACAAATATTAAGATATAATATGACGCTATATATGTGTTCCACCATGGATAACAAATACAGAACCTGCGATTGTGAAACTGATGTCTTGGTCTAAGCAAGTTTTTTTTTCAACCGAAACACTTCATCTCGATTCGTTTTAAGCATTTATTAGCACTAATTTTTGTTTTATTTATTTTTTTTGATTCGTTTCTCTTTTTTTCAAAGGTTTCTGTGTGAAAGCGCATCGATTATCGAACAATGAAAAATGCTTCATCAATATTTGTATATCCGATGGTATTCCAGCACCAGAAGACATATCTGCCGAACTACTAACGGAGATTTTGTCATCCGAAACGCCAAGCAACTACAAAATTCCGATGAGCATCACCGAACTTCGATTGACCCCGGATAAATCTGGTAAAGATGCTGTTGTTTGTGATGTTGCTATTCATCCACAATTCTTTCGCAAGATTGAAGTGCTCGTTATATTTCGTGATTTTTTGATTACCATAATTTTCGAGGCACTTGATTCCAAATATAAGATTGAAATCAATCGCGACACATGGATAATTTTAAAGAATCGTAAATCGATGGGAACATTAGTAAAACATCGTGTACAAAATCGCGATGTACAAAAGGTTTATGAATCGTATCAAAATCCGACTAAAGAACATAAGACTCTAATCAGTGATCTAAAGAATGATGGCAATGAGATCCAACGAAAAACATTGATCACAGAAATTGACCCGAAAACTTATAAAACAATTGGCAAAGGAAAAGGTTCTGAAACGCCTACTATTTCGTCGGCTAAAACAATGCCTGTGTCGTCATCGTTGTCGCAGGAAAATAAAACACGGAAACCGGATTATCGTTTATTCAAAACCGCACCCAGTGACACAGCACCAGCCGGTGTAATCGCCGAATTCTATTTGCCTGAGGTCATGGCACTTGATGAGATTGCCTTAGATTTGGGACGTGATCGAATTGTTCTTGAGGCTCGACGAACTGGTTATTTATTTGATTCCTTTTTCCCGTTCGATGTTGATGCTAGCTCAGCCAATGCTGTTTTTGATACTGCAAAACATGTAAGTTTGGTTAAGACAAACAGCCATTTTATATCGATCGCAAAATTATCATCACAAATAGAAACATGTCTGGCATTTGTTTTGTTTGGGAGACAACAATCATTAATATCCGGTCGAATTTCACACCTTTGCTGACTCATTAGCTATCCAAATAATTACAGAATATTAATAATATTAAATAAACGAGTCATGAAAATAAGACAATTAAATTAAACCATGAAATTCATTCATGATTTTGTTGCTGTTACCGTATTTATAGCATCATCACGATGAATACATTTTACAAGCATGTTTACTTGAATCACATCAATCATGTTCAAAAGCAGATAATCTTCAAAACAATAAATCATACAACTGATAAAATTAGCAGTCAAATCTGGAATTGGATGATAATTTTCGCTATTTTGATAATAATTAAATGATAATAATAATCTGTTATAGAGCAGTGACATGCATTTTTTGAAAGCACAGTGCTTTCTATCTCTCTCATTTGAAAATGTGAGTACTTTTTTAATTACATTATCTTTCATATTGTTTGCAGGTGTTGACGGTGAAGATGTCAATTTTACCTTAGGCTTAACTATGCACTACTTACCTTGGATCTTCGGTTGTCAAACAACAAATCAAATATTTTTAACTCCAAACTGTGAACAATTCAAACAATAAAGACATAAAAATACATTCAATTGAGTTCAGAATCAAGTTCGCGTTTTATTTATTCTGAAATTAACAATTAAATCCTTAGCTTAAACGACCCTAATATTTTGAACAATTTCGGAACACGGTTAGAACATGCTGCTTAAAAAGTAAATTGTTGATGTAGACCGTCACAATTATCGATACGATTAAGGTCATCATTTTCAGTGGAAATCATTCTTAAAATCTCACATTCAAATTTTAAAAAAATGCTATAATTTAATTGTGTATTTCGTGAGTATTTTTGGTTCGCTTCTAACATAAATTGTATGCTTAAAATTAAAACTAATTTCAATTTTCATTAGCTATCACACGATTTGCCTTAAAACGATACAAATTGTAAACGATACATTTCACATGTAGCTGTCAATCCAGGTGCGAAAATGAACGATGTCAGTGAAAATGGCGTAAGTATTAAGATCGCACCGATTCAATATTGGATCACCAAGAGCCGCTGAAACGATTCCACGCAAAAACCAAGCACCATTGGCCCAAATGGCAAATGCACTGCCTGAATCTCCGTTGCATGGAGCATTGCCACGTTTTTCGGATCCAGCACAGAATACACGTCGTGGATTTGCGATTTTTTCGGTTTGTTTCTGCGGAAAACACATTTGATTTCGAACCACCGGTAGTGTTAATCTTCTGGGAACATTTTCGTCAATATTTTCATACGGTTGACCCCATCCAACTAAAGTACCATTTGTTCCAATTACTGAGTAGCTACTGTCAACGGACATTGGCCATAGACAAATTGGCTTTATCATTGACGTATACGATATAAATTCTTTGGTGACCAATATTGCGATATCTGCATCAAAAATGGTTGATTCACGTTTGCTCAGGTAATCTGGATGCAAAACAATTTCGTCAACATCGGAAATGACCATATTTTTTTCGGTCCAATCACGTATGTCATATCGTCCAAATGCGAGTACAATATTTTTCGCTGCGATTGTTTCCTGTTTTGAGTCGGTTTTAAAGCAATGGGCAGCTGTCAACACCAATCGATTCGATATTAAACTGCCAGTGCATTGAAATACGAGATTGCTGGCTTTTGAATCTTTTCGAAAAATGCCCACCAGCCATGGCCATGTTCCGGCCGTTATTTTTTCACCACCACTAATCAACTGAGTGTATTTTAAGTTTTCGTCATATGTTCCGCATTCCGAATTTGTTGCCAACAACCGATTTTTCCATCGCGGATGTTGCTTTGTGTTTGGCTGTTCATTCGTTTCATCCACCCGTTGCACTATCACCTGTGGAACCTCAATCATTCCATTTGTAATAGCCGGCTCTGGTGCATTTGAATTAAACTGAAATGAGTTGCCCGAATCATAATCGTCTAGTTGTTCTGCTTCATCGGAATCAACCGTTGGCAAATAGAATGTGTATTGAAGTTCAATCCGTGAAATTGTGTAAAAAATCATATGATTTCGGCACACCTGGAATCCGTTCACGTTCATTTTAAGCAGTTCGGGAAATTCATTGCGAAATGGAAAATTGATACGATACAAAATTGGGCGGCGTGCAGCAATGTCTGCATATGTTTGCGCCAATGGTTTGTACAGTTGAAGTAAGCGAAAATTTTGCACATTTGGAATATGGCGATTGATAGCCAACGTCACATTCATGGTGATGCGATCCATTCGAAATCGATTGTAGATTTGAGGATGAATTTTGATCACTCCAATCCATTCTTGGCCGTCGTACTCATAGTGATAGTTCATCGGACACGGACTCACCGGTACACATTTCACTCTAAATGCAATTGCTAACAGAATAATAATTCCGAATGCGTATTTTATATTCACTTCTATGGTCATAGTTTAATTTGTTGCTAGAAAATTTTCGAGTTTTTTTTATGCTGTTTTGCTTCTTCAGTTCGATATTTTTTCTTTTTTTTTTACTTTACTAGCACTTGCTGTTTACACTTCGAATGCCAAACTATAACTGCGTCAATTTTAACGTTTATTTTAAGCATTTACATCGAAAAAAACAAATGCAGGATGGATCTTTGTTAATCCGAATCGGAAGGTTTTATTACTGATTATCGAGTGTTGTCATAAACAACGAGCATCTTAAATAAGTTTCGAACTGTTTGCTTAAGGATTTAAAATGATGCACATGACTAAATCATTTCTTACCTACACTGACTTTTGTTATTGTTTTAACAAATTCATTGACATTTGCATGTGTTAATCCCTCTCACATTGTCTGTCATTTCAAAAGCAATAAAAACCTCTTCGTACTTGTTTTATGACCATTTTACCATTTTCTAAGAACTTTAGTTTAATAACGGAAGGGACAAACGTATTTGCATATGTTTTTTTTTTTTTTCTTTTAATGAATGGAAATTAAGAAGAAAGTCATAGAAAGATAAAAATGAACACAAAAAAAACACTGAACTCATTTATCTCGTTGCATTCAACTCGGGTTGAAAAATGGAACGAATACTTTACACTTTGGATTACACTATGTGAGTGTGTTTGTGTTGCAGTAGTAAACGATGTGCAAACTGAAATGATGAAATGTCACACTGCATATTGCAGTGTAGAAAAAAAACACCAATTGATATTATTTCTCTTAATTTTTATAAAAATTAAATTTTATTTTGTAATTACATTTTATTGAACATAATCATGTTAATTGGAAATCAAAAACAAAATATATGAAAAATGCGTCTTCTTTAAAGTGTGTTGTAAACAAGGTAATAACTATGCAATAAATTATTGAAATAGAAGAGGCTATTGATTTTGCGATTCCTGATTTTTTTTGTTTTGCCATATAAATGTTTGATGAACTGACAATCTAAAAATTGCCATAATTTGACCTGACTCTATAAAATCGAACTAATGCGCGATAGGTATTCAGTGTGCATATGTGTATCTCTTTCAACATTCTCCAAATCAGCAGAAAATCGTTTTTCTTCTTTTCACTTTTCATTTACTTGTTTAAATTTCTTGAAAAACAAAATTACTTATAGCACAATTAAACCGAAACGATACGAAATTACCTCTCGTTTTTTATATTAAACATGAGAAGAAAAAAAAAAAGTTTTATGAAAATGAATTTACGCAATAATAATTAACTGGCTTACATGCGAAAGTGTTTAGATTGTATACTCTCTCTCTCTCTCGTTCTTTCTTTCTTTCTCTCTTCCTTTCTATATATATATTTTTGTTTCGTTTATCAATGTTTTTATCTCGTCCCGAATTGCATTTTGCAAAAGAAAATTAGCAAACCGGCAAATCATTCGATTGGTTTCTTCTTTTGTTGCCTTATATCATCATTGGATTGATTATCAACAAACTTAAAAAAAACTGAACCGATGAAAGAAGATGTGTGGGTGTTTGTGTTTGAGTGTGTATGTGTATGTGTGAGCGATCGACGCTATTCTTACGCTAAATCTTATTGATGATTTGATGCGGCCGTGGCAGCTCGCGTCCTGAGTCGCTTTGCCGGCGGTTCAGTATTTTCGTCTGTTTGATTATTTGTCTGTTTTGAACGTGTTTTAGCGCTCGTCTCTTTACCATTTGTTTGCTCATCTTCTGTATCATTTGACGAGGAATTTGTTGTATTGACATTGGCTGTTTGGTTAGCGGTTTGAATTGTTAGTGCGGGTGATGTTGGTGATGTAGCTGAGGCGGTCGATGTTGTTGCAGTTTCGTCATCTGAACGAAGTACCTTACGAGTGGTCTGTATTCATTAAAAGACAAAAGAACATATATTATGATTTTCGATCAAAGACTATTTTCAATGTGTAAACCAAATACAAATCGAATCAAAAGATAAAAATGCTTTAAAATGAAATCATAATTAAAGGGAGTGTAGCTTACCGGTACAACAATGCCCGTTTTCTTGGTTGTGTTTGCCGTGCTGCTATTATACGGTAAATACACCTCCGGAATATAGTTTTGTACATTTTGATAGCTCTCTGGCTGCGCTTGATAGTACATTGACGGTATTCGAGCATCCAATGAAAAATCACGCACATCGTAGTTGTTCGATTTTGTTAGAATGATGTGCATCGCTAAATCACAAATCACATACATTTTCTGCAAGCATAAATCAAATGATTAGTTTCTAACTAACTAAGTCACTTCTTCACATTCAAAATGCAAATTGATAAATTAAATACAATCAAATGTAATCAAGACTATTTAGTCGATTTAAGTAGCCATTACGTCTATTATTGTTGTATACGTATGAAACTTACATGATTCACAGTTGGATCGTCTGGTTTGTAAGCGTCTCGGTGGTTTTTCATTCGTTGAATTAAATTTTTATAGAATCCAAAGCAAAAGAATTCACGATTCGTAATTAAAGGCTCCAAAATCAACCACAAACACTTTTCGATTTGTTTCAATTGAATCGGGTCACTGACAGATGTGAAATTTGGATCATGCGTCAAAACTGGTACAGCAAATACGAGCATATAGTCCGGCAAAATGTGGGGTAATTGTGACATAGCCTTTTCCACTGTTAAAAAGAACAACAAACAAAAAAACACATTTAGTTTAAATACAATGCGAAATATCAATTTTATAGATCGATTTAGTCAAGCATCACTAACCTGATGCAAATGTTTTCAAATACTCTCTTCGACGATTGACATCTGTTTCAATGTATGTTCGGATTTGTTTCTGAAGTTTGCGCTCTGTTTCGCGTCCACCCAAAGCATAGAAGCCCATAAAATCAAGCGGCAAGCATTTATGTGGAATTCCTTTGCTCAAGCCTTTATGCAATTTTTTAGCAAATAACTCACGAACTTCTGTCACTGGATCGATCATCAATGTGGACAACATATAGAATTGTTCAGTGGAATACTGATCGCCAACACCTTTTTGTTCACATATCTTGAGCATAGCTTTGCCGGCACTAAGACGAAGCCATGACATTTCGGCTGGTGACAAATTGCCGGATTGCAATAAATCACCTTGTTGTTTAATGAACGCGGATAGCATTCGGAACGTTTTCTGTGCCGATAAAACATCTTGTTTTAATCCAAGTAACCATCTAGCCATTGTTTTCAATGCTTCAACTTTGCACCGTGTTTCATCTGGCAAACTCTCTTCATCGCACCATTCTCCGGTCGGTTGATTTTCGCTGCTGTTTTCACTATCTTTAACCAACAGCTCCTTTACGATTCGCCGTGAAATTGTGTTTTTGATTTGAACAGTGAATTTATTTGGCATATTATATGCGATGTGACCCAATGCAACAATAGCAGTGCGATAATTTTCATGCTCCGGAACCAATGTGGATTTAAATGAATCGACAATATCCGGGAAAATGTCTAAGTTGGCTGGAACTGATGGATCTTCCTCAGCTGAATGCTGTGTATTAACGAACATACAACGAATTGCATGTTTGGCTTGTTTTGGTGTACCTGAAATGGTCAATTCTTTGCAGATTGGTGCCAATTCGGTGAGAAAATCAGCATGACATTCGATCAGGGGTTTGTAACGACCCAAATATGTGAGTGCCTTGAGCACATACGGGGCAACATATTCCTCTTCAAAGCTCAACAATCCAATCATGTGACGTAAAATTGTGTCGTGTTGGAAATGAGCCGAAAATACATAAGCCAAAATGCTGAGCAGTTTCAAACCACGCTCGCCAGCCGATTCTGGTGGCAAACTAACTTCTTCAATAACCGAGCCACCGTTCATGCAATCTTCAATTAAACCAACCAATATTTCGATGGATGTTTTATCAACCATCACCGATGCAATGCGCTCCAATAGCATTTTCACTGTGTTGTAATACAAATTGGTCATAATCGGTTGGCCCAGTTTCTTCAACACCTGAGCCATTGTATCAGCACATTCTTTGCATGATACATCACCTCTCAAAATGGTCTCCATGTCACGCAACAAATTAATGTCTTTGCGAAGATTTACGCTAAACTTTTGCAGAAACTCTTGAGCCTTAACTGGATCGGGGAGTTGCCTATGGTTGAAAATAAAATTGTTATGAATTAGTTGGTCGTGTTGTGTAAATTGGGAATTTTAATTGGCTTACTTTGATATTGCTTGACACATAATGTTCATTTCTTTTTGAATTTTCGGTGTTAACTCCTTGGCGCGATGTAATTTCACCCAATCTGAAACGCTCTTGCGTACCTTCAATTGGTTTTTCTGCAACTCAATAAATGCTTTAATTGCATTGTCGTCAATAGTTCCAAGTAATTGATACAATTTTTTCATGCGATCTTCTGGCGGTAATTGATACGGAACTAAGCATGTAATTAGCAGTCGTTCGACCAATAAACGATCCTCAAGACCAGTCATATAGTAACCATGAAGAATTTTATCTTTGATCCAATTGACAGCTTTTTTGGTGGCTTCCGGCACATCCACGTCACTCAAGTATTTTTTGTAAATCAAAGCCAATCCGCTCATCGCTTCTTTGCGAATTTTAAACTTTTTGTCCAATGTACGCTCCTTTACAAATTCCAGTAAGTCCTCTGATTCGGACACAATACGGAAATCACGTTTAGCCGTTTCAACGATTGCCATAACCACTTCATATCGAACCGTTTCGTCACCATCGTGTTGTCTGTACTTTAGAGCTTCGATTATTTCATCGCGTAGCTCGGCATGATTCAACAAGAAATGCATACTACTCTGAACACATTTCACACGAATCGGTACGGCAATGTCACAAAAACGCTGGATAAACAAACGCCACAATGCACTGTATTGTTTTGCAAGTGTGGAATTTTTCTCTGAAAACATTCGGGCCAATAAAGCAACGGCCTCTGTAATATTTAAGAAGAGAGAATAAACATTGTAAGCAATCAACAAAAAAAAACAGTTAAAACATTGAGATAAGAGAAGTAGAAACATACTCAGACGCTCAGTCTCGGAGCCAGCTTTCAGTTTACATTCAAGCTGCGGTAAAACTTGCAGCAAAATACTTGGACAAATGACATTCAATTCATAAATTAGATCGTAGATTCTGGATGAAATTTGATAGCTTTTGTTGACTTTGTCCATAACCAATGATTGGTTGAAGAACTGCAATGAAAATGAACAAATTTGACTTGGTTTGTTTTGTCGACTACCTGCGTTTTATGGGATGCGGATTTATTTATTTACCTGTTGAATATACTGTTCCATTGTCTCATTGGTCTTGATAATCAGATCTTTAGCCAAATGATAAGCATTCTTCTTTGATGACTTTTGTGGCTCGACAATGTTAATTAGGATGATATCGAGCAATTGTGACGAAACGTTGTCTGACTCAGTGATTAGCGGGCACAATACATCCAACATGAATGATTTCACTTTGCCACTGTGTTCATCGCTGTAAAATGAATTAGCCAAGTTGGTCATTTTATGATCAAAAATTTGTTTTTGTTTTCGTAAAAATTTTATCTGCCGAAAAAGTGTGTTACTCACTTGACAATTTTGAAGAAAAGACTGAATAGATTGCAGAAAATCGTCTGAGATTCTTCGAGTTCGAAGCACATATTGAACGATTTTACATACGCCAAATTCTCCAGAAGATAGAAATAGCGTTTGAATGCTGGATCTTTGGGATCTTTTAAACCCTCCAATTGACGAATCAAAAACATGAAAATCAACTTAATTTGATCGGCCTCTTTGTATGGTGCTTCGGGTGCATACACACGCAACACATCAGCAATACAACAAGCCACCAATAATTGGACATCACGTGATGAATGTGTCAAAAAGAAATCGTCTACTAGGTGAAGAGCTAACGGAATATACGCTTGATATTTGTTCTCATCTTGGCTCATTGTTTGCAATGTGTGTGCCAAATTCTGTAAATATTTGAATGGAAAACCAATTTATTGAAAATTCAATACGGAAATGTAAATTCATCGTTGAAATATTACTTTCAGTCGCCGGATCAGTTCATCTGGACCAAGATCTTCTCTAAGGGGTTTGCACCCTTGCGGATAGACGATGTCCGTCATGTTTCCCGTTTACACGTAATGCTGCCGGTTCTGAAAATTAAAAAAAAAACACCAACTTTTAATTATACTCATTTTCATTGGGAATTTGAACATGTTTTTCCGAATAACTTATTTTTAATTATATGTGCATTTGAAGTGGTTTAATGAAGCTCCGTTCCGTACTATATCGCATACAATCGCACATAATACCGCCAAAACATACGGCTATTACTCATAACACACAATATGCTTAACTTTCAAAATAATTGTTGCTCCACAAATATTTTAGTGAAAAAATTTGAGTCATTCGTTCAATAAAATTAAAGCCACATCATTAAAATCAGACGAAAACATAAAAAAAAATTATTATCATGGTATTTGATGTGATTGCATCAAAATATACGCAGCTATTATTTGATATTGGTGACATTCGTTGTATGAATATTGCATTTGTATTGCAAAAATGAAAGTGTACAACAACAGAAATAGATTTAGAAAAGTCGCTCGCTGAAATTGGCAACAAAACTGCTGTTGAAAAAATGCATCTAAATGTGCATCAATGCACACGCATCGACTTTTGCTACTTCATCCGTCATGTTCAATTTTCTATTATCGAATTTCATGTCTATTGTTTCACTTTGTTCCAAAAAAAAAAAACTAAATATAAAATGGATTTTCTAATTTTAAAACTCGATAAATTAACACTCACTACAAATGAAAAATTGAACCAAAAAAAGAACTATTGCTTCTAATTATTTCACAACAAAACAAATTTCGTTTATTTTTTTCTCTCTCGGTTGGATTGTGTGTGCTTTTGTGCGCTCTTCTTCTTTTTTTCTCAATGGCTGGCGTTCCGCAACTCAAATCCAATGTAGCGACAAACAAACAAACATCAAATGGTTCTTGTCTCTCTTTCACTTTGCCTCAATACACTTTTGATTACAAATGACATTCGACCGTTTAAAAATCGTAAAAAAAAGTAATTTCTATAAAATAATTAATTTTCCATTTAATACACACATTTTAAAAAATATTTTCGCTGGATTTTTTAAACAAATCTGTTGAACAAAATTCTTTTTCAGAGGTTTGCTTCGTTTTGTACGATCAATAAGAAAATCTGTTTCAATGGCGTCTGCTATACTCTAGGTGCTGTGTGTAAATTACATTCAGGCAATACCGCTAGATGGCTTGAGCAAACTTGGCATTATTGCCCATTCTCATCGCATACAGCAATCGCCGGTAATTTTATAGCTGTCATTCAACATTTGACAGCATCGACGGCATTATGGTTCATAATTATACCAGTTTGAGGTTTATAACGAAACCGTCTCCACTTTTGATGCGGCGCCGTATTCAACGGACTTTTCTTTGTTATTATTTGAATGTTTTGTTTTTTCAAATTCTATTTCTGACGACTTTTTTTACTTTTTTTTATGCTAAGGTGGGGTGTTTTGCAGTATTTCTGTAGCAGATTACTTTGAAAAGGGCCTAAATTCAATCCGCAATCTATTAGAAAGTGAAAAAATGCATTATGCGAAATATATTGAAAACTCTCTAATTTCGGTATATGAGTCTGAATTTCTGACTTTGTACACTTATAAAATGAACCAATTTTTGTTAAATCACATAATTTTATATATATCAAATTAGAGACAATTACATTCATTTTTGACTGAATTATATTTCAAATGATGTTAATAAAGTAACAAATGCACTTTGAGTGTAAACCTAATTCAGTAAATTAAAAAAAAATCTTATATAGTATTTTTTTCAGTATTTTTATCATTAAAAACGGATAATCACATCAAAATTAAAACTAATGCTAACTCAATGTGGACTATACCTTTATTTAGTTAAAGAATTTCGATCATATTTGTTCCAAAATATGTCGATTGAAGGTAAAAACATACTCATTCCGAAGCAATTTTTGATGCAACAATGTGGTTTTTCAAATGGTGTCAAAAAAAACTAAAGGGCTTCCAACATTTAACATAGTTATATACGCATAACATTGATTTGTATCTAAAACTAACAATTTCTAAGTTCATTTTCTATTCGGAACATTCGCCACACTGAAATTACACTTTATAATACTGTATGTACACTGCAGATAGTATTTTTTCCCTGAGACTAATTTTTAGCTTGAAACATGAACTTTCGTCATGAATTCAATCGAGTTTAAATCAAGATGCTTGATGATTGACATGTTTGAAACCCTTATCATAGTGATATGAGTGACCAGAGATTGTTACCGGCTGAAATAATCAGGCTATCTTAAAATAACGGCTGAGAATAGGTGCTATCTTTAAGAGTTTTTAGCCGTTTTTTTTTTATATAGACTGATAAATTTAGCTGGTAACAATCCCTTCGAATGACTATGCAGTTCATTGGGCAATTTCAATAGACATATATTTTGTATACAATTTATTGCAAAATTATAGCGTTTAGCTTGATTCCCATTGAAAAGTGTTGACAATGAAATTCGAATTGCCCAAGTAAAAATGTTGTTTTGACAGTTTCTAATAGTCAGTTGTTTGCAGCACATCAGAATGGTAAGAGTTAATCCTTCAAAGAAAACCGATTTCCATTTTATTCTATGAATCATTTTTTTCTATTTCGTTGTTTTTAGAGATGTCAATTGATTTTAATATTTTCACTGATCGCCATTTCAAATGGCTATAAGATTCTATTCATGGTACCATGCCCAGGCCCAAGCCACTGGTTTTTGTTGCAAAATTTCGTTAAAGCGCTGATCAATCGTGGACACGAAGTAACAGCAATTGTGAACAAAAAGATCACCGACTTCAGCTCGCCAAATTACACAGAAGTCCTAATCGATCCACCGTATGATTTAACTAAAGTTTGTTAGTACTTCATTTTTACAATTTAAAGCATTCATCACATATCTGTGTTCATATTTGGTTATTATTCCTTGTCTTCGAACAGTTTCAAAAGCAGACTTATTCAAAAAGCATGATAAAACTGACTTTGACACAATTCAAATGTACGATGACGTAACATCTCCAACAGCGGGGTATGGACTTGCTCATCCAAATGTCCAGAAAATCATACACAGTGAAGACTTGCACTTCGATTTGGTTATAAACGAGGATATGTTCCACGAAAGTTGGCTCATGTTTGCATATAAATTCAATGCACCGTCTATTACGATTTGTGAGTGTTTTTTTTTTGAAATAATTCTTTTTCCCAAAAATGAAAAAAATGAAAAAAAATAAATTTATTGAAATTGAAGGTACGTATGGATATTCTGACTTTTTCGATCGTGCTATGGGCCATCTAACACCATATTCACATATCGCACACATGGTCCTCCATTACGGTGACGACATGACCTATTCGCAACGAGCCTACAATCTCATATTATCCTTGTATGATTGGGCATTTCGAAATTGGGTGACTTATCCGAAACAGAATGCAGTCGCACAGAAATATTTCGGACATTTGGCGCGTAAGTTGAATGATACAGTACAAATCACAAATACAAAAAATGCAAAATAGTCATTTTACAACTGGTTTTCAGGTGATGGCAAACCATTACCATCCGTTGAAGAACTATATCGTAACGTTTCAATGATATTCACAAATACTCATCGAAGTACTTCAAAGCCAAGACCTCAGATGCCCGGAATTATAAATGTTGGCGGGGCTCATGTTAAACCCCCAAAACTTCTACCAAAACATTTAAAAGAATATTTGGATGAATCCACGAACGGTGCGATTTTCTTTACTTTGGGCTCATTTGTGAAAAGTGCTGATATGCCACCGGAAAAAGTCGCAATCTTCTTGGAAGCGTTCGGTAAGCTCAAACAAAATGTGATTTGGAAGTACGAAGACGATTCACTGCCAAACATTCCACCGAATGTTATGATCAACAAATGGTTTCCACAGTCAGATATTTTGGCGCATCCAAACTGTGTTTTATTCATATCACATGGAGGTAATTACAATTTCAATAGAATATTATTTATTTTAATGAACAATCATTTGGATTCACTATTGTTATATCTATAAATAAATGGTTGTAGGTATGTCCGGAACATTTGAGGGTGAGTAAAATGTTTAATATCACATGTAGTGGTTTGATTGCAACCAAGGCTCATTCTAATTCGATTGTGAATTGTGATCATTAAAATATCCAATAACATTGTAAACTTACAAGATTTTCTCTCCAGGAACGGCACGTGGTGTACCAATTTTATTCATACCACTATTTGGTGATCAAAGTCGAAATGCGTTGAAATCTGTTGCTGCTGGGCATGCTCTTCAATTGCCATTCACTGATATTACATCTGAAACACTTTCAGCTCATTTGAATGAAATGCTGACAAACAAATCATACTATAATCGCGCAAAGGAAGTGGCAAACCTGTTTAACGACAATCTCGTCCATCCAATGGACGAAGCAATGTTTTGGATTGAATATGTAATTCGAACAAAAGGTGCCAAACATCTCAAATCAAATGCAGTCAATATGTCTTGGTTTTCGTACCTAATGCTTGATATTTTCTTAGCTCCTTTTGTCATCATTTACATTTTATATGTTTCAATCAAATATTTAACAAAATAAACAAAGTTTCACTAGTTAACTACAAAAATTGAATGACAATGTAAAATGTACTAAACGGTTAAGGTCACACGAAAATTACATAACAGCTTAGAAAATAATAAACAATTACAAAGCGCTTTTAAATTTACTGTTTATTTTGAATATGGAAGAAACATGAATGAATGTGACTCATTATTTGTGACGAATATGATAAGAACATATGGTTTAGATTAACGCGGATTAACGTATGCTGAAAATGAATAACAGGAAATCTCAAAATATCTAATATTTAAAATTTGGCATTTTCGATTGTAAGATATGATCTATTTTTGTTTTCATTACGTGATACAAATCCTAGCCAAAAATGAAAAAAAACTTATCATTTCCGATTTAAAAGGAGCTAAACTTAGATTTATTGAAGTACTCAGACTGTCAAGTAATACACAATTTTATCTCTACATGTTTTATTTGAAATACATGTGAAAATCATTTTCTGGACACATTCAAAAGAGGATTAAGACTACGATAACAAAGAATTTGGATTTGCCCATTTTCCACCGATAATATTTCATAGATTAAATATAAAAGCTATACAATATTTCATTATTGTATTTCCCAAAACACTGGTTCAAATCAAACGCTGCGAATACGTTTTGCATCTTGTGTTTTTGATCGATGTATGTTTGCTTTGTTTATTTGTTTAAAAAGAGAATTTTAGAGCAGAACAAAAAAAACGCAGAATGAGTAGTATCAATGAGTTATTGCTAAACTTGAGTTTCTAATGAATAAGATGAAGCGTCAGCATGAATAGAGAGAATGAAATTAGCATGCTCTTTTTTATTGAAATGCATTTAGTTGTTTCTCTTATTCTGACGAAGGTCATAATAATCTTAATAGAACTGATTTGTTTGGGCCGACAACTGTAAAAAGCCTGACATGTGTTATAACAACTTATCAATAATAATAACACTCTATCTAATTAAATGAGCAGTGGAATGTGTAGGAATTGTTTGTGTATCATAAATCATTCTGTTTACCAATTGCATAACAATATCAACAGCGAGCCATTTATATAATACCTTATTTACATATATTTTTCTCCAATACTAATGATGAAATGGGGTTCAATCACTGGCTATGTCACAGAGCTGACATTCGGCTTAGTTAACCGTGATCAGTTTCCGAATACACACGTCAACAAACATAGTTGTTGCGAATATACATTTCAAAATGGTATTGTAGTGAATACATCGATGGTATATCGCTAATTGTTTGATTAGATTAATAATTGTTGAAATTTCGAAATTTATTCAGATTTTAAAAGGATTCAAAATAATTTTGTTATCACTCTTCATCAATATAAGTATATTTCTTGCGCACAAGTTTAAAGCACGAATCGTAACGACTTTGAAATATTTTAAAAATCATTTTGAAATATTTTATCGTCAACAATAAATGTGATTGCTTTTTATTCCAGGCCTATTTGGATCAGCTGATTATTATATATTGATCGACGAATGGAATTGTTGCCACCACCAAGTGTGGTGCCACAAACCCAATGTGCAAACTAAAATTATCGTTTAAAGTGGTTAAGATCGCAACCAGTTGATCCATTTCTTTAAATGACACACTTTACTGAGATTTACTCAGAACTATATTTCGAATTTCTTTTTAATTTATTCACTAGATGCCGTATTCAGATAATATGTCATTTTCTGAACGATGGTATAATACACTTGTTGATCTTTATGATTGGGCTGTTCGGCGATTCTTTTATCTCCCTGAGGAGCACGAACACATAAAGAAACATTCATTCTTTTTTTCTTTCTTTCTTTCTTGCTTTGTTTCTATATTGATTAGTAGTATTTTGTTTGTTTCATTAGCCATGTTGGAGCGTTTGGGAAAGTACTTGACTTTCGGTAAATCTACGAACAAGTACCTAGTTGAGATAATAAATACAATCCCATACGACAAATCCTCGCAAATCCTACTTAACCAAAGCCAAACAGACCGCAAACATCTTCAAAGAAAATTTAGTTCGATGGACAAAGAGAAGTTTTGGATCGAACATGTTGCCAAATTTAAAGGTGCTAAGCACTTGCAATCATATGTAATCCATATGTCGTGGTTCTCGTATTTACTACTTGATGCTCTTGTTGTGAATTTGTTTGCCATCATGGCAATTCCATTTGTTTTCTACTACTTACCTAAAAAAAACTCTTTTCGAAAAAGCAGTCAAACGAGTGTCGAGATGAAAGACACGAGTGATTTGTACAGGCAATATAAACAGTAGACTACGAAAATGGCCAAATCTTGCTATTACAGCGGATGTTTCTAATCACTGAAGTGTTCTTTCCAATTTTGAATATTCATCCCAATTTTAATTAACAACATTAAACAAAATGAAAAACTGAAAACAAATATAAACGATCCTATTCAATTGTGTCTATGGATTTTCAGATCTGAGATTGAGAGTTTCTAACAAAATAATGCTAGTAGTTTCGTTGTAGTTATGAGTATGGAAATACTAATCTTTCAGTTTTAAAATAATGTACCTAATTATTATCTCTTTAATAAATTTCAATGAAATTGATACCTTTTCATCTTCTTGATTTGACTGCTGTTCATTCGAAACAATACACAAAATTAGTTATGAGTATTGAAGTACATATTTTTCTTTAAAAAAAAACGTACGTAGAATTTCGTAATTCATTGAAAAGTATTTGAATGTTTATTTCGAATTTATATTTTGAATAAATTGTATAAAACCAGTTTCGGGATGACTGGACAAAAATTTAAATTATGCTTTAAGCAAAGCAAATCTCACATATTTTCAAATGGTTACATTACACAGAACTTGTTCTGATCAAGGTGATTGAACAGAACACTTCAGACAAAGCACATGTTCTTATCACAACAGCCCTATGTAGTTCTTATCTCATACTTATGCATTGCCGATTGATTGATTGTGATGATTGATTACATCATATTATCACAAAATTGTTACATTCTAGCAGTTTATTTGCACTTACAATCTCGATATGCATATATGTTAAGAAAATGGATAAATCGAATTGAAATGTTCATGGAATGTTGTAAAAATGGTTTAAACGATGACTGAGTATAGAGTTAAAGTGATGTTTAGAAATGTGTGTGTGCGCGTTTAGAATTGAACAGTTTCGGTGTGAGATTTTGACGTTTCTTCGTTCACACAGCATTCGAATCGTAAATAAATAGATTTAGTATTCAATACATATTTCTTTTACTATCACAATACACATAAAAGAGCTTACTTTAACGAACTAAAACACATAAATGATGTCACTGTCCAAACTGAACGATTATAAACGAATCCACTGTTTTGTGTTATACATTTAGTTCGTGTTCGATGTTCGTTGCGAGAACTTCGATTGAGTAATTTTGGTTTTACACTGATACAAGTGAAAGGGATTAAAAATGGTAACTTAAAAAAATTCAACTAAAATATTGAAGTTGAAATCAATAGTTTTTTTATTGTCATTTTATTATTCGAATTAAATTGGTTTTATTTAACAGTATTTGCGACTTTGTGTGGTATTATCACTTCTCATTGCCTGCAATGGATACAAAGTGCTGTTTTTGGCTCCGATGAATGGCAAAAGTCACTTTTTATACATGTCATCATTTGTAAGAGCACTTCTGAATCGTGGACATGAAGTTACATATTTGACTAGCAATTCCTTAAGCAACTTGAACTTAGCAAATTATACAGAAGTTTTAATTGATCCACCGTTTGATTTTACCTCCCAAAGTATGTTATTTTCACAACAAATAAGTATATGAATACAAAAGTCTTCAGAAGTGAACTGAACCAAAAACATTACTTAAATATTCTAGTGACACAGGACGAGATGATTGAAGGCTTCGGCGGATCCATTTTTAGAGCTATCATTGATTTGAAAAACTTTCCTAGAACTATGAATCCATACGCATTTGAAAATGCGAATGTTCAAAAGTTTATCAAAAGCACTGGTGGACACTTCGATGTGATTGTTTCTGAGGACTTCTTTGGCGATAGTTTCTTGATGTTCGCCCACAAATACAAAGCACCGATCGTTACAATTTGTAAGTTTCAAGTGAAATTTATGTGATCTTTAGCAATTAATTTAGGCAATTGATTCTACATGCAATCGAAAAAGGTCCATTCGGTATCACTGACTTTGTGGATCGTCAGCAGGGTTTGCTGTCACCCCCAAGTGTGGTTTCACATTGGGTAAGCATTTTCCAACATTTAATTTTTTTTGTTTCATCGAGATTTAAAACTGCGATTTCAAACTTTTTTTTTTTAAATAATCAATTAGATGCTGCCATTCTCTGATAATATGTCGTTTGGTGAGCGATGTTTCAACACAGTCATCACGGTTTTCGATTGGTTTGTACGGACTTTTGGTTATCTGCCATCAGAAGATTCGTTTGCACAAAAATATTTTGCTCATCTGGCTCCATTGCCGCCATTGGAAGACATTTTGAAAAATATCTCGTTGACTTTGGTCAACTCACATCGGGCTATCTCATCACCACGACCATCAATGCCAAGTAATATCATTTGATTACATGTTCCTTTTTTATTAAAAAGAATCTTGCAATTACTATACAAAAATAACCTTTTCAATTTTTACTAAATTTTAGATGTAATTCCAATTGGTGGAGCCCATATTAAACCTGCCAAACCACTGCCAAAAGATCTACAACAATTCTTAGATGAATCAAAACATGGTGTGATCTACTTCAGTTTGGGCTCAGTTTTGCAAAGTGCTAAGATGCCAAAGAAATTGTTACATGCGTTCTTGGGTAATTGTTTACTGATTTTGTTACTTTGGTAGAGATATTTCTCATAAAATCAGACTTAATCCTGAAAATATTGTGCAATTTTCACTTTTAGATACCTTCAAGACTTTAAAGCAACGTGTGCTATGGAAATTCGAAGATGAATCACTCTCCAACATTCCGTCAAATGTTATGATACGAAAATGGATGCCACAAAATGATATTTTGGCCCATCCAAACGTTATTTTATTCATTAGTCACGGAGGAATGTTTGGAACAACCGAGTCACTTTATCACGGAGTTCCTATGCTACTTATTCCATTCTTCGGCGACCAGTTCCGCAACGCCTACCGAGTTAGTGCAGCTAGGTTTGGAGAGTTCATAAATCACCGCGAAATAACAACAGAATCATTCACCAAGTCAGTCAACGAGATTCTTTCCGATAAAACGTACTTGACGAAAGCCAAACAAACCTCAGCAGTGTTCAAAGATAATTTGGTGCATCCAATGGACGAAGCAATGTTCTGGATCGAGCATGTTGCTAAATTTAAAGGCGCCAAACATTTAAAATCGCATGCCGTTAATATGTCGTGGTTCACGTATCTTTTACTCGATATTGCACTCGTCAATGTGTTTGCTGGTTTGGCAGTTGTTTTATTGTTGCGCACCTTAATCAAGAAATTATTTCAAAAAAATAAAACCGTAAAAGTCACACAGAAGAAAAAGCAAAAGTGACTTCCCCAAATGTATTCCTAGTATTTGCGGACAATGGGATATTCACTAATATATTTATCACTTGACGAATGTATAAATCGTGTCTGAATAGCAACGTACTGTGACAATAAGTTTAAAAAACGTTGAGTGGTGGTGATTCATCCATTTTTTGTTGATAATTCTTCGTTTAATCGTTCATATTCCAAACAAAATAAAAAACATATAAACTGCGGCTTAATTTTGAGATTAACATGATATTGTGAATAAAATCTAAGATTAATTATATGACTTACAAGCTCTGTGTTGTTTTTGTGATCTCCATTCATTATTCTGAATGCAATAGCGAGTTAGGTGAAACAATGATTCAAATGCTGTAATATAGTATCGGAGTTGTTTAACAAAACCAAATAGAGAGGCAATATCGACATCTTTCTAGACTGAATTCATTTATTTTAAAACAAATATATAACCAATACATAATACTTCAATGTCAATCAAATTGATATTAAGTGTAATGATTGATTTTAGTAGTTAAAATCGGATACACAATTCTTGTTCAGCCCATCTCTGGTCGTTAATCAGTTCGTAACGGCGTAATGACGTGAACATTTTTTAGCTAATAGAAACGAGTCAACATTTTAACTGGCTAGAGTTGTTAGTGTAAGAGAGAGAATGAGTGTAGAAAAAGTGGACAATTTCATATCAGCATCAATATTTATTTACAGATTAAGTCACCGAAAATTAACTCAAACCCTTTGTTTTTCATTGCCAAAAAATGATAACATTATCTTGTATACAGCAAAGAACTTTTGTACTACAGTTGATCTTTCATACGAAAGCAAACAAGGTCGACATTCATTTTGTAAAAAAATAATCCTACAAAAATGGTATTTTATTCTTTCGTGCGATTTTTCATCAAAAATGTCCAATAGTTTTTGTGTTCGATATAAATTAACTTATAATTTGTACTTTATTTTTTTAAAAAAAAGGTGCGAAATTTCGTGATATTATCACTTTTTATAGCCTTTGGTAATGCGTATAAAGTACTATTTTTGGCTCCGATGTCTGTAAAAAGTCACTTTTTATACACGTCATCATTTGTACGGGCTCTTCTTGATCGTGGACATGAAGTAACATATTTGACTAGCAATTCGTTGAGCAACTTAAATCCGGCAAATTATACAGAAGTTTTAATCGATCCTCCGTTAGATGTGATGTCAAAGGGTAACACTTTTGATAAATTGTTCAGCAATTTTTTTTTTGCTACCATACGTTGCTTGAGTTATAATGAATGCTCTTAGTTCCACAGGAAGTGTTGATAAAAAAGAATAGTGCATCGGTGTTCAGCTCTATACATAATTTAAACTATATTACAAAACAGATAAGTGAATATGCTTATGAAAATTCGAACGTTCAAAAGTTTATTAAGAGCACTGGATTATATTATGATGTCATTGTTATTGAAGATTTTTTCACTGACAGCTTTTTGATGTTTGCACATAAGTACAAAGCACCTGTCGTGGCAATTAGTAAGATTCAGATTAAATTTTCAGTTTTGATTGCCTTTAGTTCAATTCTTTTTATATTATTTATGTTTATGTTTAAAAAGGTCCATTTGGTATAACGGAATTTATTGATCGTCAACAGGGCCTGCTTTCATCACCCAGTTTTGTTCCACACTACGTAATACAGATAGTCTTTGAAGTGTTGTCACAGCTCTAATAGAAATCTACACTTTACAGAAAATGCCGTATTCCGATAATATGTCGTTCATTGAGAGATGGTACAACACAATTGTTGTTGCTTACGAATGGATTGTACGGAATTTTAGCTATCTCCCTTCGGAGGAGGAACTTGCAAAAAAACATTTCGCCCATCTGGCTCCATTGCCATCACTATCTGATCTCATACACAATGTTTCTTTGGTCTTAGTCAATACACATCGAGCAATCTCACCACCACGACCGTCAATGCCCAGTATAACTTCAATCCTTTTCATCGTACGTTTCGAAAAACTCGTATAATTTCTTTGCCATTCCAAACTTTTAGACGTGATTCCGATTGGCGGAGCTCATATTAAACCTGCCAACCGGCTACCCAAAGATCTGCAACAATTCTTAGACGATTCGAAAGACGGTGCAATTTACTTCAGTTTGGGAACAAATATAAAAAGTGCTAAAATGTCAAAGCGAATGATAACAGCGTTCTTGGGTAAATGTTTACTAATTTTGTTGGCTAAGCAGATCTAACAAAACATCTTTTGGATTTCTCCGTAAAAGATCTATCATGAATATAGTTGTTAATTCTAAATTTCAGATACATTCAAGAATCTAAAGCAACGTGTGCTATGGAAATTTGAAGATGAATCACTCACCGACATTCCACCAAATGTCCTGATTCGCAAATGGATGCCCCAAAACGACATTTTGGCCCATTCGAATGTGGTTCTTTTTATTAGCCATGGTGGAGCGTTTGGAACTACTGAATCTCTTTATCATGGTGTACCATTGCTATTGATTCCTTTCTTTGGTGACCAGTTCCGAAACGCTTATCAAATATTTTCAGCAGGATATGGAAAATTCATCAACCATCAAGAAATAACGACGGAATCATTTGCAAAGGCAGTCAACGAGATTCTTTCTGATAAAACGTACTTGACTAAAGCCAAACAAACCTCAGCAGTGTTCAAAGATAATTTGGTGCATCCAATGGACGAATCAATGTTCTGGATCGAGCATGTTGCTAAATTCAAAGGCGCCAAACATCTGAAATCGCATGCCGTTAATATGTCGTGGTTCACGTACCTTCTACTTGATATTGCACTCGTCAACGTGTTTATGAGTTTGACAGTTGTTTTATTGTTGCGCGCCTTAATCAAAAAATTATTTCAAAAAACTAAAACCGAAAAACTCTCACAGAAGAAAAAGCAAAAGTGATGAGATTTACCGTTAATTTTGCTAATTTTTTTAGTTTACTAGTTGTAAATATCCCCATGTTTGCGGAATATATATTTGTCATTTTACGACTGCATAAATCGTGTCTGAATAGCAACGAACATTTAATAATATTTTTCAGTGATGGCAAACCGTGTGCAAACGTGTGCAATGCAGTGGTATATACCAAATATCTGCATGTGCAAAGCATGTGCCGTTGAATAACGTGCGCTCGTGTGCGTGTACACAAAGAAGAAATAGTCTGACCGTATTCATTACGTTAGAGTGAAGAGCACGTTTCGTCTGTCTTCTATTCCGTTTACTCCGATGTCAGCGTATCGGTGCACATTTCTCCTTTTGTTCTTAACACACTGCAACGTTCACTGAGCGCGCATCTCAGATCTTTGTAGGCTGTAGATTGTGTGCAGTCATTTCATTTCTTCTTTGTGTGCATGTGCAAACCTAGGGACTTATGTGTCAAGCGGGTCCCACGATTCTTTTGCAATTCCCTTAGTAATAAAGTGAGACCTGCGAGTTCCTATGATGTTATACAATGGGACCCGCAAGTCCTGCGAGTCCCTGCGAGCCTTACGCATATTAATACTATGTTGTACGAGTCCATACGAGTCCAAGTGACATTTATTAGATTTTAAAATGACAAAAACAGATTTTGAAGTATTTTCAATTCAGTCATAAATAGTTCATCATTTCAACTGTTTGTTTTGTGCATTGTACCACTTGTTAAAACATTTCATTTAAAAAAAAAGGAAAATACAGAGAAATTTTCAGGCGAAAGAAAATATTTTTTCAATATTGAATTCAAATTTGGGCATTGAAATTCCAAGAATTGTTAATAGTTCATTGTGTTGCAAGTGAAGTGTCACACTTTTTTATAATGGCAACGATAATCGATAAATAATCAAATGGTTGAAAACAAATGAAGAGATTTTTTATTTAATAATATTTGTGTTAAAACTTTTTCTCTTTGTTTTGTTATATATTATTATTTGACTTATTTAATAATCGAAAATGTATAAATACATTTGTAGTTTTGCATCGTATACAATTTCAAACGAACGTGTATTAGTGAAATGATGAATTGGTTGGCAAAAAGTCTCGCTTGGACTCGCACGGAATCGCAATATTTGTGACTTTTTGCATAGTATTTGAACGTAGGGACTCGCGTGGACTTTCATATAAAATATACTGAAATTTGCGAGTCCTGCGATTCCTCAGCGAATTTGTACGATTCCCGCGATTCTTTAGCGATTCCTTAGCTATTTCGCACGATTCCCACGATTTTTTGCGAGTTTTCTTGGGAATCGCGCAACTCAGAAGCCCCTAGGTGCAAACGTCTTTGCACATCGAATTTTGTATATACAGTATGTGCAGAGTCGGTATAATGTGCTGTATATCTGCCATCACTGATATTTTTAAACCAATTAAAAATAGATAAATACAAATGAGTACAACATTTTTTTTATTAATTGTTCATTTTAGTTTCACGTTTATTTTTATCCTTGTGATAGAGAAGGCAATTACGCACCAGCATTTTTTGCCGTTGCCAGACACATCGATAGGAAATTGATTCTTGCACCTCCACCAAGGGGCGAATCACCATTGAAACATTGAAAGAATTGAAAATCATTGAAAAAGTATTGAAAAACACTGATTTTTACTCTTCAGTATTTTCTGTCAAATTATGTTTGGCAGAATGATTGCAATTCCAGATTTGTTTCAGTGCTCTTCATGAAGAGCAATGGTTTTAAATATTGTCCAATACTTGTCAATGCTTTTCAATACTGTTCAATATTTTTCAATACTTTTCAATGGTTTTCCAAGTCGAAAAGATTTTATGTCAAAATTGTGTACTAGAAAATACTGAATCATTCAAAATATTAAAAAGCTTTGAAAATATTGAAAAGTATTGAAAAGTATTGAAAAACACAGAACGGTATTGAAAATCATTGAAAATGAAATTTCAATGGTAATTCACCCCTTGACGTCCACACCATGGTCCAAACGGTGGTAGAGTGGTACGAAGGATTTTTACATTACTTGTCTTATATTTCTAATTACTACTACAAACTTATAACTGCAACACCTTGCTCGGCACCTCACGATATGCACTCGCTAATTGTTTGCTCCATCTGCTGCTCTCTCACTCCTGCCGGCCCGCTTCTGCTGCTACTCCTGCTGCGGTTGTTTTTCGGTCAGGCAACTCTGTCTTGTGTTGCTGATACGAGCTATGACGATGACTACAATGATTGACGACGATCATCTTCATCATTTTCCATGCGTTCAAAGTCAGTCGTCGATGATGCTACTGCCGCTGATGCTGTCTCGTCCGACGCCGTATCGATTCGCTCATTAAAATAGGAGATATTGGTGCTAGCTTAAGGGCATTTATGTATCTTTATTGATGGAACAATAAACGATATTCACGGGTTTAGCGCATTTATTCAAAATATACAAAAATATTCACGTTTATACACTTATATTTGACTGGATTTTTCGTTAAAAACCAATATGGCGTCGTACATATTTGAATATTTACGATAATATTCAAAAAATATACACCATATTCACGGACTATATGCATTTATACACATTTATTTTTTGAATATTCATATTAGAATATTCACCAATCTACGGTGTTTCACGATTTACATGCGTTTATACACTTTTTCACCTTAACCTAAGAGCCCCTAAGTGCTGGCATTGCCCAGGGGATTAACAGCTACCTCAAGAGTACGATCGTCGGTTTACATATTGTCAAAAATCAATGTTTTTTCGACTTAAATTTTTGAAAAATATCATGATGAGTTAAAAAATAGTCAAATTTAGGATTTTTTGTATTTTGTCAAGAAAAATAAATTTAAACAATTGATCGAATGAGTCGATGCAAAACAAATTTACATTGTGAACATAAAGCATTAGGCATCATTGTCTAAATCAGTGATGGCAAACCGTGTGCAAACGTATGCAATGCAGTGGTATATACCAAATATCTGCATGTGCAAAGCATGTGCCGTTGAATAACGTGTGCTCGTGTGCGTGTACACAAAGAAGAAATAGACTGACCGTATTCATAACATTAGAGTGAAGAGCACGTTTCGTCTGTCTTCTATTCCGCTTACTCCGATGTCAGCGTATCGGTGCCAATTTCTCCTTTTGTTCTTAACACACTACAACGTTCACTGAGCGCGCTTCTCAGATCTGTGTAGGCTGTAGGTTGTGTACAGTCATTTCATTTCTTCTTTGTGTGCATGTGCAAATGTCTTTGCACATCGAATTTTGTATATACAGTATGTGCAGAGTCGGTATAATGTGCTGTATATCTGCCATCACTGGTCTAAATATGCCTTATGATCGGTCAAAGTCACGTCTTTGTGTTTAGCAGATTCATATACACTCATATTTTACACTTGATCCATGACGCGTGAATTGTTTGCTGCAAAACTTATATGTGTGATCCTTGATCGGTGTATTTTTGCAAAATTCATCCCGATGTACAATTACCGTGTCTTCTTGTTTGTATTGCATTCGCAATATGAACACTTTTGCTTAGCCAACGGTCGTTTTACACTCTCCTTTGATTTGGTCAAAACTTTTTTCGGACTATGTACTGCTGTTTGACCAGTTGTGTTTTTCGGTTTCAATTTGGTCAAAGTTAGTGTTGTGTGGCTGGAAAAAGGTTGAATCCTCATGGTGACTTCAACACATTGCGGTTGCAATGTGTTTCTCAATGAGTCGGGAGCTGCACTTAAAATCCGATCATTTTTTTCCTTTAAACATTTCGACAATCGAACAAGCCTATTATTTTGTTCCAGCACTTTTGCCTTCAACTCGGCAATTTCGATCGCCTGTTTTCCATTTAAGGAACGCTCTTTCTCGAGCTCAGCTTTGGCTCGTTGTTTAAATTCAGCGAACTGATTCATCAACTCGATTTTCCAAAGTTCGTTAACATCCTGCTTTTTGGGTGGATCAGCTTTTTTTGTATTCACTGCGGGCTTTCGTGGTTTACGGAGATGAGGTGCAGGTATTAGAATCGGAAGTTTGACAGCCGCTTTATTTTTGCGACCCATCGCATTTATCGACTCTATAAGTCTTAATCGACTTTCCATCGTTTTACAGCTACATTATGTGCGAAAAAAGAGATGTGATCAATTATAAGCTTTCAGAAATTAATTTTTCAAAGTGAGTGCAAAATGGAAATTTTATCAAATAAAAAACCAAGGCTTGAAAAAACTGCTGTAATGTAAAAATGCCGCTATTGAAATTTCTAGGCTAAAAATGTAATTGATAAAAATAAAAATATCGCTAGCAATGTTACATTATTGCAAATACGTATTTATTCACATCGGTTCGAAAATGTCCCTTTCCTTTGTTTGTTTGTATTTTCACTTTTCCGCACACCACGTGATGCGTAAAAGTATTGCGATTGGCCAAAATTTTGGAAACCCCAAAAATGAGTTTTCTATAAGTTTGGAACCCATAGGAATGCGGTAGAACCGTTTTTAGCTCATGTTGATGTGGGGCTGTGGCACGTTATCCGCCGTCCTTTGTCCGTTGTCACGTTTTTGTTACCACGATAGCTCAAAAACGACTCCACCGATCGATTTCAAATTTTCACCATTGTTTGGAAATTATTAGACTTAGATCCCATTAAATTTTGAGCAATATTGGTATAGCCGTTTCGGCGCGCCATGCTCTCAAGTGAATATACGTTTATTGCCCTAAAAATGCCATTTTTGAGCGAAATTACCACAAATAAGCCTACTGAATTTTTTTCGCGAGCTCATATAACTTTCCTGGGCCAAACTATATTAGTTCTGAGATTCCTGAATACAATCATTCCATCTTTGATGTGGAATTTCTCAAATTTTCAGCCAAAATAAACGAAATTCATAAAATTAGTACGACGTACGCCATACGCAAAATTGTCAATCAATTTACGCTCAAATCTAATCTTTGACTCATGAACCACTATTACAAAGTGTTTGGACTTTATAGCACTAGGATTCCATCCAATCTTGAGTAATAGTAGTCGTTTAGGCGCATGACCGACTCAAGTGAATGTGTCTTTTTGCTTGAAAATTCAATTTTTGTATGGAAAATGCCACAAATAAGCCTACAAAATGTCTTCCGTAGGCCCATTTCACTTTTCTGAGACAAACTATATTGGTTCTGAGATTCATAAATATAATCATTCCATACATGTAGTCATACAATAGATTCGATTCAGAAAATAGGTGGAACCACTGATTTTTGACTCACTCATATAAATAGCTTATTTTGTAGAAAAAATGGTCTAAATGAAATTTGAGGTAGATTGGATGACGTTTTCTTGTAATTTCACTATGTTTACTTTCACATTAAAACTAATTTTACACAATCACTTGATGGTTAAAAGTGCGGAAAAGTAAGCCTTACGCATGTAAGCCCATTTATTTTGTTACAATATTTTCGCACATACAAATCTCTAGTCGTCGAAAATAGGGTATACTCACTATAGTACTGGTCAAATATTGTAGTGCAATATTTTAAGAAGAACTTTGAAACGCAATTACATATTCGTTTAGAGTTGTTTTTCATTTTATATCGAATATAACTGAGTGAGTACAAAAATCGAAAATCAAAATATTAACTTACATTTTTATTAAATGGCCGGTTGTCTTCTTTGATGAATATTTCCAAACTGAATTTCAACGTCGTTGTTAATGATTTGAACGAGGTTTTTTTAATTTGATTTTTTGTTGTTGTAAATTTCGAAATGCAACCAGGATTGTGTTGTTCAGATGATCTTGCTAGAGCAACTCTTCAATGCAAACTGATCCTATTTCTGAATCAACAACTGTTTTCATAACTAAGATTCAGAATGTAAATATGATGAATGCAGCAATGCACTAGCAAGATATTACCAAGTCACACATTTTCATATACACTGAGAATTGATCCAGATGTGCCAAATGAACCACAATAAAAAAATATGCGCCTATGGAGTTAGTAAACTCGAGAACAAATTTAGAAGTGAATAATGTCAGAAGAAGGAGATGAAAGCATAAAAAAATTTAAAGCACTTGTACATTTACCAAAATTGTTAAAAATCGAGCAGGTCATAAAACCAAACGGAAAAGTAGGATATGTTGAGAACGGATATTGTTTTATTGAGTCTGAACATTTAAAAAAATACCATACGGTTGTTTATTTTTACATTATTCTCTAAGGTCCTTGTGCAATAAAACATTTAAAACACCAAATGTGTTTTTTTTCAATGCTTTTTCTTTGTTAGTTCTGTCTCCTCGCCGTTAGTAAAAAAACATCTGCACATTATGAGCATTTATAACTTTTTCGCACACAAAGCGAAGGGAAAGTATTGCAATCGGTCCAATAGACCAAATCATTTTATACTTGTTTTCTATCATATTTGAGACTATACGACCATAGCGGTATGTTTGTATAAGTGCGTCGTCCGTATTTTAAGCAGGATATGGAACATTCATTAGCCATCAAGAAATAACGACGGAATCATTTGCAAATGACTGCCAATAAAACCTCAGCAGTGTTCAAAGATAATTTTGTACATCCAATGGACGAAGCAAGGTTCTGGATCAAGTACGTCGCTAAAAAATAAAAGGCGCCAAACATTTGAAATCGTATGCCGTAAATACGTCGTGGCTCACGTACCTGCTGATTTATATAATGCTGATAAATGTTTTGTTTGTTTCAATGGCTCTTTCGTGTTACGTGTTTCAATTATGAAATTATTCAGAAAACTCTCTATTCCACAGTAAATATTTTATTCATTCCAAAACTTTCAAATAACAACGGCTTCATTTGCACAGTATTCGAATCTTCAAGAGATTTAGTATTTATTCTATTATCACCAATCACCGTACACATATCTATATATTAATACGCTAAGCACTTTCTTGTACTATATTTTTAGTATGGTTAAACTCAACGCACGACGATAAAACTTATACCATTTGAAAGGTAATGTCAATAAAAAAGTGCAATCAGAAGAGATTTTGAGAATCGTTATACTACAATTCCGTAAAAATGCTCATATGTGCATGTGTGTTTTCCCCATATAAAATGCATACAACAACAAAATACACGCTATACTCGGCCGTGTATATGCCCGTACACAACAGAAACGAACGATGTTTTGAAAAAAATTGATTCTGATAAATTTGGGGGAGGGGGAGGATGCATAGTTGCATAGTCTCAGGGGGGATCAATCGATTTGGGGAGGGGGCAATGGTATGAGAGGGGATTAAGATAGTCTTAAGGGGGGTTCGAATGGTGTTATGCCAAATGAAGGGAGTGTTGTGGGACTCAACTGGACCGGTTTGGTCTGGTCTGGTCTGGTCGAGGCTTCAAGTGGTCTAAAGGGGGTCAATCGAAAGAATTTACTTGAACCGATTGATATGTGACTGTCGATGATAACAAAACAAGTAAAACGGTCGAATTTCGACCACTGAGCGATACTAGTTTTCATTATCACAACAGTTTGATGTATCAAACCAAAACACATAGATTATATCAATGTCAAAAAATCCGCTGTTTTACGTTACGCATTTAGTTCGTGTTTAATGTTCGTTGCGAAAACATCGATTGCGTAATTTTGGTTCTGCAAAGATTCAAGTAAAAGTTTTTGAAAATGGTAACGTAAAAAAATTCAAATATTGATATTGAAAACTCTAGTTTTGTAATTCTCATTTCATTATTTGAATTATATTGGTTTTATTTAACAGTATTTGCGACTTTGTGTGGTATTGTCACTTCTCATTGCCTGCAATGGGTACAAAGTGCTGTTTTTGGCTCCAATGAATGGCAAAAGTCACTTTTTATACATGTCATCATTTGTAAGAGCACTTCTGAATCGTGGACATGAAGTTACATATTTGACTAGCAATTCGTTGAGCAACTTGAACTTAGCAAATTATACAGAAGTTTTAATTGATCCACCGCTCCACTCCCAAAGTGAGTCATTTTTACAAAAAATGAAGTAAACGAATGAATAAGTCTTCTAAACTTAACCACGAACTTTACTAAACTATTCTAGTGACACAGGATGAGGTCATTGAAAGCTTTGGAGGATCCAAGTTCAAAGCCATCTTTGTTTTGAAAAGTCCCAGTATTAGGAACCTATACACATTTGAAAATGCGAATGTTCAAAAGTTTATCAAAAGCACTGGTGGACACTTCGATGTGATTGTTTCTGAGGACTTCTATGGCGATAGTTTCTTGATGTTCGCCCACAAATACAAAGCACCGATCGTTACAATTTGTAAGTTTCAAATGAAATTTATGTGATCTTTAGCAATTAATTTAGGCAATTGATTCTAATGCAATCAAAAAAGGTCCATTCGGAGTAACTGACTTTGTGGATCGTCAGCAGGGTTTGCTGTCACCTCCAAGTGTGGTTTCACATTGGGTAAGCATTTTCCAACATTTAATTTTTTTTTGTTTCATCATGATTTTAAACTGTGTAATTTGACACTTTTGTTTTAAAAATAATCAATTAGATACTGCCATTCTCTGATAATATGTCGTTCGGTGAGCGATGTTTTAACACAGCCATCACGGTTTTCGATTGGTTTGTACGGACTTTTGGTTATCTGCCATCAGAAGATTCGTTTGCACAAAAATATTTTGCTCATCTGGCTCCATTGCCGCCATTGGAAGACATTTTGAAAAATATCTCGTTGACTTTGGTCAACTCACATCGGGCTATCTCATCACCACGACCATCAATGCCAAGTATTATTATTTGATTACATGTTTCTTTATTATTAAAAAGAATCTTGCAATTACTATACAAAAATAACCTTTTCAATTTTTACTAAATTTTAGATGTAATTCCAATTGGTGGAGCCCATATTAAACCTGCCAAACCACTGCCAAAAGATCTACAACAATTCTTAGATGAATCAAAACATGGTGTGATCTACTTCAGTTTGGGCTCAGTTTTGCAAAGTGCTAAGATGCCAAAGAAATTGTTACATGCATTCTTGGGTAATTGTTTACTGATTTTGTTACTTTGGTAGAGATATTTCTCATAAAATCAGACTTAATCCTGAAAATATTGTGCAATTTTCACTTTTAGATACCTTCAAGACTTTAAAGCAACGTGTGCTATGGAAATTCGAAGATGAATCACTCTCCAACATTCCGTCAAATGTTATGATACGAAAATGGATGCCACAAAATGATATTTTGGCCCATCCAAACGTTATTTTATTCATTAGTCACGGAGGAATGTTTGGAACAACCGAGTCACTTTATCACGGAGTTCCTATGCTACTTATTCCATTCTTCGGCGACCAGTTCCGCAACGCCTACCGAGTTAGTGCAGCTAGGTTTGGAGAGTTCATAAATCACCGCGAAATAACAACAGAATCATTCACCAAGTCAGTCAACGAGATTCTTTCCGATAAAACGTACTTGACGAAAGCCAAACAAACCTCAGCAGTGTTCAAAGATAATTTGGTGCATCCAATGGACGAAGCAATGTTCTGGATCGAGCATGTTGCTAAATTCAAAGGCGCCAAACATCTGAAATCGCATGCCGTTAATATGTCGTGGTTCACGTACCTGCTCCTTGATATTATGCTTATGAATGTTTTTCTTGTTTCGATGGCTCTTCTCGTGTCACGTGTTTTGATTACGAAGTTATTCCGAAAAATAAAAATAGCACTGAAAACTGACTCGGAAAAAAAGCAAAATTGAATTGCTCGAACGAATTCGGATTGTGGAGTTTCATTTTTGTTTTATAAGTTTAGTCAAATGAATGAAGAATATAAATTATTTTGAGCTATACGAACAAGTATTACTATTTTGATAAGATAACCACTTGAATTTGAAGTAGAGCATTTGATAGTTCAAACCACCCGAAAAATGTTTAAAAATAAGAGTGCAGTTCACATTAAAACTGAATGACATTATTCCGAAAAAATGTATTTGCTCACGTCTATTCATAGTTCAATAACTCAAAACACGCAGTCAATCACAAAATGACTTGCGAAAAATATCACTGTGAGTGAAACAGTTGACACTTTACAAATTCATTTGAATTGGCGTGAAAGAGAGCTACATTGACGAATAATTTAGTTGCTCTTGACATACCGAAACCCCTGAAAATTATCGTAAACAATGTATCACTGGTCAAAAAGCGATAGTATTATCTCTCATTTAATATGGCTTATAAATTTAGTCTGTACTGGGCATTCAGTGTGGAAACATCCATCAAAATGGTAACTTAAATATTTGTTTGTGTGCAATTTCATTTGGAATTGAAATACAATTTATAATTGATCCCACTTGTATAGCATTTGTTTTATTCAATTCAGAAGAAGTTGTGTCTTTTCTGGGTGTTGTCACTTTTCGTAGTTTGCAGCGGATACAAAGTGCTAGTTGTGGCTCCGATAAGTGGAAAAAGTCACTTCTTTTATATGTCATCATTTGCAAGAGCTCTTCTTGACCGCGGACATGAGGTTACATACTTGACGAGCAATTCACTGCGCCATTTGAATCTAGCAAATTACACTGAAGTATTGATTGATCCTCCGCTTTATCTCACATCAAGACGTGAGTCTGAATATGTGATAAAAATACTTGCATAAATTCTATGAACACACATTCACAATAATGAATTAATACTCTCAGTTCCACAGGATGAATTAATAAAAATGTCCAGTAAATCAATATTTTCTACAGTGGATATTTTAAGTATTATTCCGAAGATTTCAAATAATCACGCATTTGGAACTGCTAACGTGCAAAAGTTTATTAAGAGCACTGGATTACATTTCGATGTAATCGTTGCTGAAGAATTTTTCACTGACAGTTTTTTGATGTTTGCGCATAAATACAAAGCGCCAGTCGTTACGATTTGTAAGTCTAACACCAGTCTTTTGATTTTCATAACCATTAATTCATATATGAATTTTTTTTTGTTCAAAAAGGTCCTTTTGGTGTTACTGACTTTATTGATCGTCAACAAGGTTTGCTTTCATCGCCAAGCTTTGTTCCACATAGTGTAAGTTTTATAAATGAATATGCCTGAAAATTGATAAAGTGACCATATATGGACGTAGGGTGCAGAGAAATTTACAATAGAAAATATACAATTTTCAAATTATTATCGTGACAAATCATTTCGAAAGTCTAGATAAACATTTTCCTTTTGGGCACAAAATCTGAAATTAATTTTGTTGAAGATTTTGTTTTCGTCATCGTCCACGAAATACAAAGTTCAAAATGGATGGGTGCGGCTATTGTAGATCTTCCCAAAAGACTTGTGTTCTACGACTACCCTCGGACGACTTGACAAGACAAGTTTAAACATTTTTGAGGTGACCACGACAGATTTTTTTTGCCTGAACTATTTTGTCACCGAAGATTTACAAAGATTTGAGAAAGTTAGACACAAAAGAATACTTTACAGCTATTATAATAAGGGTGCGCTCTTTTCAAAAGCGTCGTAAATTGGTGTCTATACCGTAGATTCACTCATATTAAATTTTTGCATTCTTTTTTTTCGATAGATGATAACCTATTCCGATAATATGTCATTCATTGAAAGATGGTACAACACAGTAGTCGTTGCTTACGATTGGATTGTACGAAATATCATTTATCTTCCATCAGAGGAGAAATTAGCACGAGAATATTTCGCTCATCTGGCTCCATTGCCATCATTAACTGAACTCATACACAATGTTTCTGTGGTCTTAGTCAATACACATCGAGCAATCTCACCACCACGACCGTCAATGCCCAGTATAACTTTACTTCTTTTTATCGTTTCTTTCGAAAAATTCTCTTATGTTTTTTGAAATTCAAAACTTCTAGACGTGATTCCGATAGGCGGAGCTCATATTAAACCTACCAAACCACTACCGAAAGATCTACAAACATTTTTGGATGAATCTAGACACGGTGTAATTTACTTCAGTTTGGGCTCAGTTTTGCAAAGTGCTAAAATGCCAAAACAAATGTTACAGGCATTCTTGGGTGAGCGCTGATCGACCTTATAACAATTATATAGTCCTTTTAAAAAAAAAATGAATAACCGTTTTCAATTAAAGACTATTTTTATTTGCAATATCAGATACCTTTAAAAGCCTAAAGCAACGCGTGTTATGGAAATTTGAAGACGAATCACTGACCGATGTACCACCAAATGTCATGATTCGCAAATGGATACCACAGAACGATATTTTGGCACATTCAAATGTGGTGTTATTTATTAGCCATGGTGGACTCTTTGGAACCTCTGAGTCTCTTTATCATGGTGTACCATTGTTGCTGATTCCCTTTATTGGTGACCAGTTCCGAAATGCTCATCGTGTTAGTAAAGCCGGATTCGGAACGTATATTGACCATCAAGAAATAACGACAGAATCATTTACAAAGGCAGTCAACGAGATTCTAACTGATGAAACTTATTTGACGAAAGCCAAACAAACCTCAGCGATCTTCAGAGATAATCTAATGCATCCAATGGACGAAGCAATGTTCTGGATCGAGCACGTCGCCAAATTCAAAGGCGCAAAACATTTAAAATCACATGCCGTTAATATGTCATGGTTCACGTACCTTCTACTTGATATTGCACTTGTCACTGTGATTGCTGTATTACTTATTATTTTAGTACTGCGCACGTTGATTATATCATTCCGAAAAAAGAGAACAGCTCAATATTCAAAGACGAAAAAGCAAAAGTGATTTACGCATGTTAAATGCAATTACTCAATTGTATAATTCTTGCAAGTTGAGTGAAACATTACAATCATTAACCACATCGAACGTGCAATTTCCAAGGCGCACGATTGCACACGATCACAAACGCACGCAAAGCCATGGGGTTACTTATACACTACATTTCATAGGTGGAAATAATACAATTTCGTTTTTTGTTTTAAAAATATTGATCCCCCACAGTCAACGCAAAATAAGACCACAACATTAGGTGGAAATATTCAGATGTAACGCATGTGTGATAAACCAAAATAAAACACATGAAATGATTTTTTACACAAAAACCGATCATCCATAGATTTACTCTTCGACATTGTTTTCGATTTGTTTTCTCAAATATTACCAGATTGAAAATAAATATTATTTGGTTAACCGCATAACATACTCGAGTAAATGTGAACGATCACTTTGTAATCGTAGACGATTATAATCGTGAAATGATGTGGAATAAATCATTTGATGATTACAATCGTCTACAATCGAAGTCGCCTTGGAAATTGCACCTTAAATCATAAATAAACAGATTTTTGATTATTTTTACTTTTCAGTCGTTAAACAATATTACTAACATCAATATTCTGCAAAAAATGTATGCATGTATTGATCACAATGAAACTGATTTAATTTATTTCATTTATCATGATATGGTTATCGATGTCTTATACGACATTACCAGTTTATACCAAGGTAACCAGTAAATACCTTCAATATTTTTATATATTATACTATAATTGAAGGTTATCATAAAATGTTATCTATAATTTTTGAAATTCGTAACAGTATGAAACTATCTATACGTTACATAACTATGTCAGATGTGTAAAATAATTCACATTTAGTCCCCAAATTGATTGGTATATATATAAAAACGAAATGTATCAAATTGAGCGTTCCAGTTGAAATGATTAGCAACAGAAACACCCATGTCATTGTGATTCAGAATTTATTTTTAATGTGTTTTTTTTTTTGTTGATGACTTTGAATTTTTATGGGATACGAAGTTCCAGTTGTAAGATGATTTTCAAACTTCCGGATCATCGTTGGCATCAATACATTCAAACACGTTTCTATTATAACAATACTAATTCAATATTCTTATTACAGTAACGATATAGAAAACGTAAGAGTGATGATAGTATATAAATGGACGAAAGTTCATCAGCGTTCATCAACAATAATTTTATCGTATTTCACCGAAGCGGAAATCATACAACACACAAAGAATTCTATGAACAAACTATAGGAAAACTCCAAACTGGAATAAAATACACATATGTGTATTGGTTTATACCAATCGGTATGTGATCGGTATACAATTCGGATGAATGTCAAACTTCATTCCATAAATTTGGCGGTAAAAGTTCGACATTTATACATTGATAGATGTTTTACTCATCGATTTCTTTGTGTGAAGAGATATTTTATCAATTCACGTACTCCAGAGTCTTGTCTACTACTCTAAAGAAGACAAACAAAGCTTTTGCGCATGTTTGATTTTGCAAGTAATCTATCAAGCAAACTTACCGAAAGATAAAAGTTATCAACTATTTGACTCTGCAATGTCATGAAAGAAAATCAAAGAAAGCATTAATTCGCGAGAATTGCTCATTGTGAAAAGAACATTAATTTCAACTGTCAGATTTTAAAATAAAGCTGTATCCTAAAATTGAACATGGTAAATTAAAAAATCGTTATTTCTGTAATTTACATTTTCAGGTGGTTTTTTTTTTATTGCTTTCGTAGAACATTCGGTTTTTCTTGGTATTTTCAATATTCATAGCGTTGTCCAATGGATACAAGGTCCTGTTTATGGGCCCGTTTAATGGAAAAAGCCACTTTCTATATTTACAATCCTTCGTGAGGGCTTTGCTGCATCGTGGACATGAAGTAACCTTTTTGACCAGCCAATCGTTAAGTCATTTAAAATTAGCCAACTACACCGAGGTTTTAATTGATCCACCATTTGATGTTCATGCTATCAGTGAGTTGATAAACTTATGGAAGCGTTTGATATATTGACAAACAAAATTTGCAGTTCCACAGGAAATGCTGTTTAAATTTGCCGGCGGAGAGTCACCATTCAAAGTTATTGGTATGATGGCTGGGGTTTCAAAAACTATGAACGAGTATGCTTTGCAAAATATCAACGTGCAAAAATTAATTCACGACACCAACTTACATTTCGATGTAGTCATCAATGAGGATTTTTTTGCTGATAGTTTTTTGATGTTTGCACATAAATTTAAAGCACCAATCGTTACAATTTGTGAGTATTATTGTAACTGTAGTAATTGAATTTGCTGGAAATTGTGCACTTGTTATGCCCTTAAAAAAAATCTAACTATTTAAAAGGTCCATTTGGAATCACGAACTATATTGATGAACAAAAAGGCTTGATAACACCAATAAGCATAGCACCACACTGGGTATTAATTTAAGTTTTTCATTTATCTTATGTGAAATCTTGTAAATATTGTGTGATTCCTTTAGATGTTACCGTATTCAGATAATATGACGTTTTATCAACGATGGTACAATGCACTGTTAACTGCCTACGATTGGTATAATCGGCGAATGTATTATATTCCAATGGAAGAGGAGCTTGCCAAAAAGTATTTTTCACATTTGGGACCATTACCTTCAGTGGAACAACTCATACGTAACGTTTCTGTGGTTTTTGTTAATTTACATCGAGCTCTTTCACCACCACGTCCAGCAATGCCAGGTTTGATCTATGACATTTTCAATTTTTTCCACTGTGCAAAACTGTTGGCTTTTACTCAGGAACTATAAGTATTGGTGGAGCTCACATAAAGCCTGGGAAACCTCTTCCGAAAGAAATTCAAACATTTTTGGATGAATCAAAAGACGGAGTTATCTATTTCAGCCTCGGTACAGTTATACAGAGCTCAAAATTGCCCAAAGAAAAAATACAAGCATTTTTGGGTAAGTTTTTGATACTTTAAACTCTTCCAAGCGTTCATACACAATTCACAAAACTAATCACATTTAATTTTAGATTCATTCAAAGGTCTTAAACAGCGTGTGCTATGGAAGTTTGAAGACGAAACCCTCACCGATGTACCACCAAATGTCATGATTCGCAAATGGATGCCTCAGAATGATATTTTAGCCCATCCAAATGTGGTTCTATTCATTAGCCATGGTGGCTTATTCGGAACATCTGAGTCTCTCTATCACGGTGTACCGTTGCTTTTGATTCCATTTTTTGCCGATCAATATCGAAACGCCCACAGAATCTCCTCGGCTGGCTATGGAAAATACTTAATTTTTAACGAAGTCACCGCAGAATCTTTATCGGCGAAACTTGCTGAGCTCACTTCTGACAAATCGTTCTTGAGTAAAGCTAAACAAACGTCGGCGATCTTCAAAGACAATTTAGTTCATCCAATGGACGAAGCAATGTTTTGGATAGAACACGTGGCCAAGTTCAAGGGTGCAAAGCATCTTATGTCACACTCGGTTAATTTATCGTGGTTCACGTACCTTTCACTTGATGTAATCATCTTTAATCTATCAATTATATCGGTCATTCTTTATATGTCATACACTTTAGTTAAAAATTTGTGTCGAAAGAAAAAAGTTGGGAATAACCCGGAGAAAAAAAAACAGTAAAAAATGCAACCGCTAATAGGACCGTGCTTTAGCTAAGGAAGTATGTTGCTGTATAGAATAAATCAAGAATTGTCATGGATATTTCAATTTTAGTAGCTTATCATTAATCTATAATCGTTAATCAAATGTTCGAATTGTTCATTAATAAAATCGAGTGTTCGTAACAAAACAAGTGTTGATAATTGAACGCTACAGGTTATTGCTGATTGGTTTGATTAGTTTGATTGGTTTGATTGCTTCCCAATTAAAGTTTGAAGCAGGACAACAATCAAAGTCATTGTAAAAAGAAAAACAGAGTATCTTTAACACTTTGGTCAATTTGAATTGTATTTAATTTAAGATTTGATAGTTGTAGTTTGCTCGTGTGGTGTATACGATAAGGACAATGACATCATAATTTCAAAGTCAATCCGAACAACTATTAAAAATAATACAACGTCATCGTTATTTGAAATAATTTGGTGTTCTCTTGCATATTAAAGATTTCACTATTGCCAATTATTCAGATTCATATGTGAAGCGAAGCGAGTATATTTATACAAATGGGACATTTTAAGTAGTATTTTGATAATATTTAAAAGGCCGATAATGGCTGGTGTACAGCGAACGCTACATTTTCATTATTTGATAACATACTATTGTGATGCACAAATGACGTCTAGCGATATAAGTAAATAACAAGGAAAGCGTTCATGTTTCACTTCATTCAATAACAAATATTAACTATGTTCCTTTTGTGCAATGTCACTATCTATTTGAATGAATATTATAGATGTTACAGGAACGAATTTGATCAGTTCTCGTCTTTCGCTCTTTGTGTGTTGACGTCCCCTTGAGATGTTTATTTAAGTGTGAGAAATAACTTTTGTTGTGAAATAAAAACCAAATTTACATAAAAAAAATGGTAATTTAATAAAACTGTTTGCGTTATTTGTACACCGTGTGTGAAAACTCAAATGTTATTTAATATTTATTTTTGAAGAATTTGCGACTCTTTTTGGCGTTTTCAACCCTTTTAACCATCGCTCATGGATATAAAGTCTTGTTTTTGGGCCCGTTTAATGGAAAAAGTCACTTTCTATATTTGCAATCATTCGTAAGGGCTTTACTAGACCGTGGACATGAAGTTACCTATTTGACTAGTCAATCGCTAAATCATCTGAAATTATCCAATTACACCGAAGTTTTGATCGATCCACCATTTGATATTCATTCAGTGTGTGAGTTATTGAACATAATGCTTGAAATTGATGATGATTCTAAATAAAAAGTGTGTTAATAGTTCCACAGGAAATGTTGTTAAAGATGAATTCAAATTCAGCATTTACGGCAATAAGTCAGTTGACGGAATTCATTCACATGATGAACGATTATGCTCTCCAAAATGCCAATGTTCAGAAATTGATTCACAGCTCCGATTTACAGTTCGATGTAGTTATCAATGAAGAGTTTTTTGCTGATAGTTTTTTGATGTTTGCGCATAAATTTAAAGCACCAATCATAACAATGTGTGAGTGTTAAATGTGATCCAGTCCCCTGTGAAATTAAAACGATTGAACAGACAGTCGTTTGGCAAACGGCTAAATTGGGACAAAAAACGACTGGAGATCGATTTGCAATCGACTGAAACCGTCTAAAGTATCGTTTTTTCGCATGGGGTGGCTTTGAAGATATTAGGCAAAAAATAGAATATTCAAATCTAATTAATTTTCAAATCAAAATATTATTGTTCATTCAAAAGGTCCGTTTGGTATCACGAATTTTGTCGACGAACAAATGGGACTGATACCTCCACTTAGCATTGCATCGCACTGGGTATTGAATATGATTATGGTTTTGTGTTGAAAATAATTTATCTAAATGTGATGATGGTATTTTAGATGTTACCGTATTCAGACAATATGACGTTTTATGAACGATGGTTTAGCACAATGTTATCCGCATATGATTGGTTCGTACGACGGTACAATTATATTCCGGCCGAAGAAGCGCTGACCAAAAAGTACTTTTCACACTTAGAACCACTGCCATCAATAGATGATCTCACACGTAGTGTGTCCTTGAATTTTGTTAACTTGCATCGAGCTCTCTCTCCTCCACGACCAGCAATGCCAGGTTTAATTCACATGTCATTCAAATGGTCAATGTTTTATCACAATGTTCAATCACCTTTAAAATGCACCTTTTTATTCAGGAACCATAAGTATTGGTGGGGCTCATATTAAAGCAAGCAAACCTCTGCCAAAAGATATACAAAAGTTCTTAGACGAATCAAAAGATGGCGTAATTTACTTCAGCCTGGGAACGGTGGTGCAAAGCTCAAAATTGCCCAAAGAAAAAATACAAGCATTTTTGGGTAAGTTTTTGATACTTTAAACTCTTCCAAGCGTTCATACACAATTCACAAAATTAATTTAATACATTTCATTTTAGATTCATTCAAAGGTCTTAAACAGCGTGTGCTGTGGAAGTTTGAAGACGAATCGCTCACTGATGTACCACCAAATGTTATGATTCGCAAATGGATGCCCCAGAATGATATCTTAGCCCATCCAAATGTGGTTCTATTCATTAGCCATGGTGGCTTATTCGGAACATCTGAGTCTCTATATCACGGTGTACCGTTGCTTTTGATTCCATTTTTTGGAGATCAATTGCGTAATGCACATCGAATCTCTTCGGCTGGATATGGACAATTTTTAACTTTTGATGAAGTTTCAAAAGATACATTGTCGTCAAAATTAATCGAAATCACTTCTGATGAATCATATATGACCAAAGCCAAGCACACCTCAGCGATTTTCAAAGATAATTTAGTTCATCCAATGGACGAAGCAATGTTTTGGATCGAACACGTTTGTAAATTCAAAGGTGCAAAGCATCTTAAATCACATGCCGTTAATATGTCTTGGTTCACGTACCTTTTACTTGATGTGATATTCGTAAACGTAGCAGTGGCGTTGGCGATTCTTTTTGGATTATACGTGTTAATAATGAAACTGGTTAACAAGAAATCCAGAATTGATTCAGACAAAAAAGGAAAATAATTAAAACTTCAAGGGAATGGAAGGGTTACTTTTCAGGGAATGTAAAAATAAAATGTAATTTGAGCAGGTAAAGAATAATTTTCTTCAATTCTCATCAAATAGTGATAAATAATAAATAAATCATTTCTTAATAGGCCATGGATATGAACAGATGAAATTTTGTATTTAGCCGTATTTGCTACATACAGATGCCTTTAAATTGCGCTAAATCAATTAGGTATCTGTGTATATCAACAGCCTCATTTAAAAACTCAATAAAAAACCATTGTTTTATTTTCACGAAGCCCATTGATTAATTTCTGCATGATGAAAAAACTCTTCAAAGTGTCCTTTTAATTTTATCACACTTTACTGAAAATAGGGAACTATTAATATAAATGTTACCTATTACTGGTTCTATTAGAAATATAATGGGAGATATTATTAGCTTTTACTGCAAACTATCGTTGTCTAGAATGTTGAATGGAATGAAAAGTATGCAAACAGAACGAAACAAATATCTGCGGTTTTTGGTGATAATATCGTCCATCCAATGGATGAATTCATTTGGTGGATTGAACATGTGATTAAGTTTCGAGGTGCAAAGCACCTAAAATAACATGCAGCTGATATGTCGATATTCACATACCTTCTGTTAGATGTAATTTTAGTTAATTCAGTTATTGTTGCAGGAATCGGTATTTATTATTTTATCAAACTTACATTCTCAATGTGCACATCGAAAAAAAATGTTGTAACAACCAATAAGAAAAAAAACAGTTATTGATTAAAATCGATACGATAACTGGTATACAAGCCTACTAGGGGGGAGACACGAATTAGAAACTAGCAAAAACTAGAAAAACTAGAGTCTACTAGGAGCTATTAGAAGAATATTAGAGAAAAAACTGCGTGATACATCTTCCATAAGAATAACATTACCAATGTATTTCTTATGGACATTTCAATCCATAAGAATTGCATTGCCAATACATTTCTTATGGAGTTTGTTTACAAAAAGTACCGTTAATCCTTCCATAAGGAATGCATTGGCAATGTAATTCTTATGGAAGAAATTGGCCATAAGAAACACATTGGCAATGCAATGCTTATGAAACGATTTACTAGAAATATTAGAAAAACTAGCATTTTTAACGCATATTAGAAAAACTAGAAGGAACTAAAAGAAACTAAATGAAACTTAAATTAAACTAGCTCTACTAAAATTCGTGTCTACCCCCTAGCAAGCCTATCTCTCTTTAGAGCAAATGATTTTGTAAAATTGAATGAATAAACTAAATTGAACGATTGATAATGAACGATTTAAAGTTAAATGTTGTTATTGTATTATTTTATTATTATGAAAAGCTACAATTATTTTTGATTGATTTCAATACATGTGTCGTTCCAAGGGTTTCCTTCTCGTTCTAAAATGCTAAAAATAATCTAATTTAGTCAAACTGTTGTTCCCTATCATTTGTAAACGTTGTTCATTTGCACGGTCTATATTATATTGGATATATCAAGAGGTTGCGTGTAAGCCTTCACAATAACATTTTCCGGTAATAATTATGTTTGAAATCAAGCTTCTTGACATTGACATAGTCATAAATACAAAAATGCACAATTTTAAAATATATTTTACAACAAGTAATAAAACTGTTCGTTCGTAAGTTGTTGAAAAAATGTTGACATGCATTTAAAATAATTCAAATCGATTCCTTTAGCTATTTCCTAAACAACATTTATGTCACCCAATTGCATTGATTTATTTCAGAAAATATTCAGTTTAGTGTCATTTTGGCTCAAATCAAGAAAAGAAACTCTTCTTATCTACTAACTTAGTTGTACTTAGCCACGTTACGAACAATGAATGCAAACGTATTGCTGTATTTGTTAAGCAGCTATTTTGCTGATTTACTTCATACAAAAGCAATTCATTTTTTTAGTTGTGCTGAAAATTATGGTAAATGAGTTGAATTTTTCGTACAATTTAATTTATTCAAATCGATAAATTTCCTCTATATATCTTTTGATTGTAGAACACGTAGAAATTGCAAAAAGAGCAGCAATATATGGAATACAGTTATCAATTTCTACCACAATCAATGATAAAAACTGGACGCTTTCTACAGCACAAGATTCACTAGAAAGTAGCTCACTGGGAATTATACTGAATATAGACTGTGAACAGAGCACAGCTCTTTTGAAATCTGTGAGGCCTGATTAAAATTATTTGAAAGAAAAATAGTGAAATTGAAATTTACGTGGACTTACAAACACTTAACAAAAGCCAAGTTTTGCAAAAGTGTCTAGGGTTGGCCATTATTCAGCGCCGTTGTGAAAAAATACCAGAAATGTTCGAATTAATAACATGAGTTAATAAGTTCAAAAAATGTTATTAACTAGTTATTAAGGTGATTCAGAAGCACAATCCGACACAGCCAATCGATTTTTCAAGACATTTGAATGTTCAAATTTTATCATTCATATCAAACTGATAATATTTGGATAAAATAAAATTAATAGGTAGTTAATAATGTCCGACCCTAAAAGTTTCCATATCTATATTCGATATCTACAGAAAATTCATAATAGTTGTCAATGACGCTGTTTACGAATTCTTTTGCAGCCAAAATCGATGTATATAATCAGCTTCTCTAAAATTAATATTCAATTACTGTCGGTAGATTTTAGTCTTATGCATTGATTCAGATTGTAAAACAATACAGTTTTACATTTTATATGTCTTCTTCAATCATTATTATACCAATTATTGGTCTAGTCTACTCCAGTATTCGCAAAATCTAGTTCGAGGTCATTTCAAATGAAAACGCCCTAACATGGTCCGATTGCGAAAACTGGTGTATTCTAATTTGGACAATTTCTACTAACATGACAGTAATAGTTATCAAAAAACCTTACTAACCGTGTACTTAAATACTCTCAAACAGTGTTCGGCATCATGTTTCAATGAAAGATACAAATGGTTGATATTTGAGGAGAATCAACCGATAAGCACATCGGTTGCGATTGGATTGCTTGAGAGATCATTCATATTCGTGGATGCTGAAATAGCCTATTTAAACATGAATGAGCCAACAAATTATCCCAATGAGTTTATATTATTGTGATATCTATGTTCTTGGCTATGAAGTTAATGTGTTTCAATTTCGTTTTTAGGGATATTTCGTACAAAATTTATGATATTTACAACAATGCAAGGAGCCTTGGGGGAAAGTTAAATGTGTACTCTAATTACTATTTAATTATCGATAAGCTGGGTAATTGTTCAATTTCTCAAGCAAATCGACCTCAAAGCGCCAAATACAAATATCGCCGTGAAATGTCAGATATCACACTTCGTGCTGGATTTGTCGTAAGATTCCTTCCGAATTTATGAATTTCAATACAAAAAACAGTTCAATGAATATGAAAAAATATTTTGTAGCTTCCGAATTATGAAAGATTTCAAACGAAAACAGCACTAATGGCATACATGTCAACAGATAATGACACGTCTATTGATAGCCTTTCTAGATTCCCTGTAAATCTACTTATGCCCCTCTTTGAAATTGTACAAAGCAAGTAAGTGCATTTTACTTCACTTGACGTACAAGTTTCACCAGCCGCTTATGGGAAATTTAATACTAGCTTGCAGATGATTATGTACAACTCCTGGGTGGCCAGCTATGATAAGAATAATTTATATGGTGGAGTTGTTAAAGCCATAGCTGATGATGAGATTGACATTTTGATTGGTAATATTGGCATTTCAACTGAACGTTCACCATTTTATACACCGATTATTCAGCTCTATAAATATGAGTAAGGCTCTAATTTTAAATAGAAATTGAACATACTCTTCATTAAAATATGTAGAAGTTTTTTCTTCTTTCGAACGACAACCGATATTGAGCTTTGGCGTGATGAATTTCTAAAACCATTCAGCAGTGCCGTTTGGATAACTTTAGTCATTTCAATTATTCTCATTAGCATTTTGATTAGAGTAACATTTGTGCTACACAAACAGAAAGTTCAACGACAAATGACCGATTCGTCGTCATTTTTGATAACATTCGGTGCATTTTGTCAGCAAGGTATGAATTTGATAATGAATATTGAACAACTGTGGAATAGATTTAATACTAGATTTAATAGCGTTGATTTGATTCAACAGGAGCACATTTCACACCATTCTCTTTATCTGGACGATGCCTTTTCCTCACATTGTTCTTGTTAAGCACGTTAATTTATAACTTCTATACGTCAATACTTGTTTCAACGTTAATACAAAGCTCACCGCAAAATCGAATTAAAAGTATCAAGGACTTGGCTGACAGTAAACTTGAAGTTGGGTTCGATGATATATTCCATATGAAGCTATATTTGAATGTAAAACTGCGTAGCTCTGGAGCTAAATTCTAGTAAATTTTAATGTTGTTTAATTGATGATCTTTATTCCATTGATATTTCACAGTCCAGTCAAACCCCCGACAATCTGTATTTCGTGCAGAAAAAAGCGAAAAAAGATGAAACGGATATTGATTCAAAGTTTTCATTTCTTGGAGCACGTGATGGTTTTGAGCTTTTAATATTCATTTTTGTGTATAATTTTGTTAACTTCTTTTTCTATAATTTTTTCTTTGAGGTTTTGAGATTGCTCGTCGTGAACGATATGCTTTCCATTGTGATGCACAAAGTGCATTTCCAATCATTCAAGAAAAATTTGATCCACACGAAATATGTGACTTGAACTCCTTACCATTCCGACCATCCACGTTGATTGGATTTGTTATAAGAAAAAACTCTCCATTCCATACAATTTTCGCAGCAAAGTAAGTTAACAAATATGGCTAGACAAGTATGAAATTGTCATTCAATGATTTAACAATAAATTGCAGAACATATTGGATGCTTGAAACTGGAGTTTTTGCAAAACATGTTAGACATTGGATAATTAAGATGCCAAAATGTTCATATTCTTCAACCTTTTCAAGTGTTGGCCTAGATTACATGGCTGGAATATTCTCTTTAATTATTTTATTGTATCTTTTCTCTTTATTTATAATGATTTGTGAAAATATCTATTTTTGCTCTCACAAAGCACAAAATCCATATTTGTAAAATGAGTGGGCAATAATTTTGGCAAAAGTCACTTTGCACGTGAAACCATTGTAGCAATCAAAAACTATAGAAGTAAGCTTGATTAATCAGAAAATATGTTAAATTGTTATAAACATTTAAATACAAACTAAAGTGACAAAAAAATCGCATTTTGTATTTTTTTTTCTTATATGTTCGAACTTCGATTATTTATCTTTATTTCACGCACAATAAATAATAAATAAGAGCTCCCAGTATTATGTAAAACATGGCCATTTCCTTAAACATACTTCAAGTTGCATGCATTTAAAAGGTTGTTCAAAATTATATTGGAGACCTTCAACCTAGGGGGTAATAACATTCATTTTATTCATAAATATGCACAAATATTCACGGAATCTATAAAAAATCCCAAAAAAAACGTTCCAATTCACTCATATTCACAAAAAATCCTCATAATTGTCGATGTTGAATTCAGTGAATTCAGTGCATATCGTTGAATATTTGTGAATCTGACGAATTTTAGTGATTTCGTGACTGCCTGCACACACAGTTGTGAAGAGCTCCACTATAATAGCAGTTTTTCATAAGTGTGAAGAGTACCACTAGTGGTAACAGCTCCACTACTTACTTGAACGAGAATAAGCGAAGTATGTGTATTGCTACTGTACTGCGGCACTTGCGTTTGTATGTGTGAATTTTGACATTATGATACCAAAATTTCACCAGAATTCACCGGAATTCACAATTATGCACGCGTATTCATTCAAATCATGTCAAATCCACATGTATTATTATTATTCTTAAAAATCCAATCGAAAATGTCTCGTTATTACCCCCTAGCCTTCAACATAAACGTTTAAACGAGGGACATTTGCGTCTAAAAATGTATCATAATTTTCTTGTCCGTCATTCATTCATTTGATTGGTTCAAAGCCAATATACTTCAAATCATTGCTGATTGCTTATTTGACATATAGTTATATAACTACTGTTCTGAGCTTCTTGAACGACTACAATATAAAAGGCTGATTATGCTTTTAGAAGAATCAGAATAAATGTCGATTTCATAAACCTACATTCAAATGTTGTGATTTTAACAATTCTTTGTAAAACATGAATTTGAATTCCCTTCTGTACTTATTGTCCAATTTCTTTGGAAGTGAAAGACATGTAACATCTTTGGTCATTGTAAATTGTTTTGACGAAAGTAAAAGTGTTGATATACTGAAGAAATTATCGTTCGAAAACTTTTCGGTTCTTCTACTTCCATTAAGTGAAGTGAATGCATCACATGCCGCCGACAACCTGAAGAATTTTGCTAGAGGATTAAATTCGTTGGGCATTTACCTAGATTACAATTGCATTTCTAGTGAGAATCTCATTAATTCTGTGAGCACCAACATTTCGTCCTCTGGTATACTCAGATAATGATGCTAATTGATTTCAGTGCGATGGATGCTTTTCAACGAGATTCAAGTGGTTAATTTATGATACAGATGATTCAGATGACGATCGATCCATTTTCAAACAGCTTGGCACTGTTAATTTATTTGTGGATGCTGAAATTGTTTGTGTCAAAAAGGAGTTTTGGAATGAAAGGTGAAATGAAAATATTTTAAGAATAACTGAGCATAAGGTCCCTGTTTTCAAACAAGTATTTTTCGTAGTTTTCGTTTGTTACTTTTTACCGATTTTATTTTATAGTGACAGTTCAATCGATACATATGCAATGTATGATGTGTATAATAATGCTTTTACGCATGGAGGAAAGCTAAATATAACATTCGATAGGCATTTTATCGTTCCCAAGGGCAACACGGGCTTTTTCACGGATTCAATATTACGCAGAAAATCCAAATATGGAAATCGAAGCACCATGAAAGATGTTACATTGCGCATTGGATTGGTGGTAAGCGATTAAGTGATAATTAAAGTGAATGTTATTCTAAAACCGCTTAATTTTAGCTGCCCAATCACGAACAATTTAAACACACTGACGATTTACTTCAATATTTATTAACTAACAACAACACAGCAGTTGATACTTTGTCACGATATGCCACTAATGTCGGTATTTTAATTGAAGACGCTCTCTTATTCAAGTAAGTCACATTGGCCATTTTGTTAGCTCAATTTAGTTACGAATTTATAAAATACTATCATGACACATTTTTATAACATTTTTGGTCTGTATTCATGCATAGCACTTCCTATGTGCGCTTCAGTGCTTGGGCCAAGAATGATACATACGGAGAATTAATTGAAGCCATTGCAACCGATACGGTTGATTTTGGTTATGCTTACTTTCTTCTAACTCTTGAACGTGAAAAACACTATTCACCTATAACACAGATAAATGAATTTCGGTAAAACATACTTAAGATTTAATGTTGAAGATGAAACTACAGCCTGGATCGTGATTTTAGGTCAAGATTTTATTTTCTTACAAAGACTGACGTTGATTTGTACGGTAAATACTTTTTGATGCCATTTGTACATTCTGTTTGGTTTTGCCTTTGCGCTGTGATGGCTTTAGTGACCTTTGCACTACGGATCACTCAATTTCGTGACACTTCAAAGGAAGACGGATCGCTCATTCTAACATTTGGCGTTTTTTGTCAACAAGGTTCACCCATCTTCTTCTTTTACTCATGTGAACTATCAATTTCAATTGTATGGCATTTTACAGGAGCCGCAGATACTCCAAGCTTGTTGTCAGGACGTTGTATATTCATCTTTCTTTTATTAACCAGTATAACTATTTACAATTATTACACTTCGGTTTTGGTATCGACTTTGGTAAAATCAGGATCAAAAAATAAAATAAATTCAATTACTGATTTAGCAAATAGCCAACTCAAAGTTGGCTTTGAGGATATACCATATATTCACAGCTTTTTAAATGTAAGTAAATTCGCTGTTATCAAATTGTTATAATATATCTTTTGAACTATTTTACACGTTGAACAAAAAAAGTCAACACAAGATCCAGAACTCCGGTACTTTATTAGTAAAAAAGTCGAACTGAACGATGATTCATATTTTTTAAAAAATCGTGATGGACTCCAGTTAGTCCAGCAGAAACCGTATGCGTTTCATTGTGAAGCAAACACAGCCTTTCCCATAATTAGAACTTTGTTTACGCCACGTCAACTATGTGATCTGAATGTTCTCCCCTTTCGTCGTGATAAAATGCAATCGTTTGTCATTCGAAAAAATTCTCCATTTCATGATATTTTTGCGGTTAAGTATGTGGAACAATATTACACTAGTGGGCAGTGTACACATTTTAAGAGACTTTATTTCAACAGAATTTTCTGGATGCGTGAAACTGGAATCATTTCAAAGCATCAACGTCATTGGATAGCTCCCAAGCCGCCATGTTTTTCGAATGCACTATTCTCAAGCATTGACTTCTCGTCGACAGTGGCCTCGGTTGGATTGCTTATTGTTGGATATTCACTAGCAATTCTAATCCTTTTCTTTGAAATTGCATTTCATTCCTATTCAAAGGTTCATCAAAAATTGATGCGCAAAACGATCAATCTATTTGAGAAATCTATGAATGTCTTAGATATTAGGCAAAATCGAGCTAAGCGTGTAAAAATTGACAGAAAACGAATGTAAAGATTATAATCTTCATCATAGTGGTTCTGATTTAACTTGAAAGGGCTTTTGCCGTTTATTTGACTTAGCACAGAAATTGATAAAGTATCGCACGTATTTCACGTTATTAAACACATTAGAGTGAGAATTTCCTACACAAAATATCATAAATAATATCTGAACATCAAATCTAATCAATTCATACCTTTACCATGTCTGTTAATTATTTATCAACACAAACACCATTCAAAAACAATAAATAATTATTTTTGCATTTTATTTGTCTTTCATTCGAATATTTGAAAAGTATTTTAAAAATGCAATAAATTCCTCTCCTTTTGCGCATATTTGATTGGTTTGTAAAGCAATTGTACAATTCCTACACAAACAACAAACAAATGACTGAAGTGCCGTTTCTGCGATAAGCAATGCATGCACTAGTACTGCACAATACTATATTAAGAGTTTCACAGTTGTTGGACTTTAAATTAAAATAGATCATAAGATGTCAGTTGTTTGATATGAACTTATATACACAACCGATTGTGTCGTTACTTATTTTTGTTCAAATAACGTACAATGACTGCAGGTCTAGTTATGGTGAGTTTAAAATAAATTATACATATTTTCATTGAATTTGAGTGAAATTTGCTTTAAAATTATTTGCTATGTAGATAATGCATATTTTGGTTATTCTGTGCGCTTTCGCGTTGATAACTTCCATTCAAGGACACAAAATATTAGTTTTGGCTCCTATAAATGGGAAAAGCCATTGGAATTATATGAAAGTGTTTGTTGAACAGCTAGTGAATCGAGGACATGAAGTAACATGCATAACAAGCATAGGCATGGGTGGAAAAAAACTTGATAATTACACGGAAATTTTAATCGATCCACCATTTAGTTTGGGAAACATAAGTGAGTTTAATCGGAATGGATTTTAAAAACGTGCTAAAAAATTGTTTTTCATAGTAAATGAAGAGAACATGTTTAAATTGACATCAATGTCCCAGTTCCGAGCAATGAGATTATTTTCTGCGTTTGGTACGCAGTCGTGTGACCATACTTTGAATAATGAAAAAGTGCAAGAGTTGATCCATAGAAAAGACTTGCACTTTGACCTGGTTATTAATGAAGAAGCTTATCATGATGCCATTTTGATGTTTGGACACATATTCAATGCTCCAGTTGTGACAATATGTAAGCAAAGCAAATCATAATAACATTTATGCGATATTTGGTTCTCTATTCAACTCATAACAATTAAATTGAGACAGGTCCATATGGAATATCAGAGTTTTTCGATCATGAAATGGGTTTGCTTACGCCGCTATCACATGTCAGCCATACACATTATTGTCTTACACCGATAACATGAATTTCAGCGAGAGATAGTACAACACCATATTCACAATATATGATTTGATTATTCGCCGTTTCATTCATATTCGGATTCGCTGCCAACCATTGATGAGCTTACGAAAAATATTTCCATCATTTTTGTGAATGCCCATCGAAGCATAGCACATCCACGACCTACAATGCCTACCCTAGTCTATATTGGTGGTGCACACATTAAACCGCCAAAACCACTGCCGGCCGATCTTCAAAAGTTTTTAGATGAATCACCGCATGGAGTCATTTACTTTAGTTTTGGATCTGTTATCAATGCATCTAAAATGCCAAAAGATAAGCTCAAAATACTTTTAGGTAAAAGTATATGAAAGCTTCTGAATTAAATTTGCCAGCTCAAAATTCATTTCCACTTCATCCAGATACCTTCAAACAACTGAAGCAACGAGTCATTTGGAAATTTGAAGATGAATCAGTTCCAAATCTACCAGAAAATGTGTTGATTCGAAAATGGTTACCACAATCGGATATTTTGGCACATCCAAATGTCGTTCTATTTATTTCACATGGCGGAATGTTTTCAAACTTCGAAGCTGTAAAATATGGCGTACAAATGTTAATGATTCCATTTTTCAGTGATCAGTTCAGAAATGCTCTTCGGGTTGAAAGTGCTGGATATGGAAAATTCTTTGCCTTCGAGAATATAACGCAAAAATCGTTTGTTGGAATTCTCAATGAAATGTTGACCGATGAAAAGTATGCAAACAGAGTGAAGCAAATATCTGCGGTTTTTGGTGATAATATCGTCCATCCAATGGATGAATTCATTTGGTGGATTGAACATGTGATTAAGTTTCGAGGTGCAAAGCATCTAAAATCACATGCAGCTGATATGTCGATATTCACATACCTTCTGTTGGATGTAATTTTAGTGAATTCAGTTATTGTTGTAGGAATCGTTGTCGCTATTTTTTATTTCATCAAACTAATATTCTCAATGTGTGCATCGAAAAAAATGTTACAAAAACCAATAAGAAAACACAGTGATTGATCGTATCGTACACTGAGACGATTATAACAGAAATGTGCTAATGCAATTAATAATAAAAGATTCAGTGAAAAAACGAAAATGAACCGTAATCCATGTTCAAATCTCCAGAGAAGAAACTGTTTATATTAATGTAACGGTTAATCACAATCCTATTTTATTCAAAAGATCTTCACACGTAAGTTATTTTGGTGCAAGAAAATGTGCTTCACCATAATTTGAAATCATTGTGGTTTTAAGAGATGTGTTAAGGTAAGCGAAGCCAACTTCCAGATGTTATTATTTAATATCTCTTTGAAATGTTTATAAGCTTTACATCTTGGGTGTTAGAGAGAATTAAAGTCATCATACATACAATATGATTATAGCTATAGTTGTAGAGAACATTTCAAAGGATTGTATTGGGTGAAACAACTCTAGCGTGAAGACATTGTTCTAAAGATCATATAATAGGAGAATGATGTCCTCAAAATCTGCAAGAAATCATATTTATCATTTTGATGTTATTTAAATAACTTAGTTTATGGGCCGATCTCGTATTTGAGTAGAATCCTACTTTTCCAAGAGTTTCCATAGTACAATAAATAATGCCAAATCCAGTGAATGGAACTGGTTCCTGTGTGTGCGCAATGAATAAAATTATATATCTCTGAAGCTCCGGTGGACAATCAATCCAATTCGAATTGTAAGCGGATGCAGCCATTGTTGTGATGCGATCACTAATCATGTTTGCGAAGTAAGTATAGAAAATGATATAAAACCATGAGGCGCCGATTGCCGCAAAATAGAAAGCGATCATAACCATATCGAGTACACCCTTCAAATAGAAAATTATTCGAAATGTCAACTTATCAAAGATAAATCAAAAACCTAAAGTGCTTGAAAACCACTTGACTCAGTCAAGTTGAGTGTAACGTGTAGGCAAAACTAAATGCTTACATTTTCAAGGGTATACATAGCAAAAGCCATCGACAGAACATTCGGAGTGAGAAGGCAAAAAATGCATCCGTTGTGTATATCGGCAATCCAGCTTCGAGCTCTGCCAATGTTCAAACATGTTATTGAATGTTCATAATAAAGTTCGTTTAAATCAACGTTTACTCACTTAAAAATCGTGACCTGAACATCCACCACCTTGGCAAATATCTGTTTGACTTTTAGATTTATTTGTTGGTTTGTGAGTTTCATTACTTGTTCATCTCGTTTTTGGTGCAGCACACCAATAGACTCCAACAAATAATCAACATGATCGCAAATTGCTTTAATATATAAACAAGAGCACACAAAATATGCGGTAATTGACGAAATGCCCGAACAGTAGGCAAAACCAGTGATCATCTCAAGGAACCAATCAATAAACCATGCCCATACACTGTGGCCGAATGGAAAGATCATTGCAAATGGTAGATTCCATGTGGTTGTGTCCAAATTGTCATTTTTCATACTAAGAATTGCACTCACAAATGCCATTATAAATTGCACTTGATTCATTAAAATAATTGAGCAGATGAACTTTGTGTATCCTCGACACCTCTTTTCAATATTCGAATAAATTTTGAACACTTCTTCATCATCTTGTTCGGCTAATTGAAAATGGAAATTTAGTAAAGAAAAATTGAACAAACTAATTTAGATTTTGAATTGAAAGCACCTTGGTCGGCCATTCGCTGATATTCATTATGCAAAGCCACCAATTTATCGCGATTAGAACCAACGCAGTAGTACATTCCCCAGCTTTGCCCACCCGCAATTATCACCAAACTTGGTGCTAGGATTATAGCCACGTCCGGCCAATGCGCTATCACAAATGCCACACTCGCAAAGACAGTGATGAACCCAGAAGTCATGTAATAATAGGTTGTAAACGATTTAGAAAATGCCGTTGGATTCGTAAAATCGGGATAAATACCGAAAATGGTCATGAGAATTTGATTAATTCGAAGCACTTGCAATTTCGCCATCGTCAATTCACTTAAGCACAACTGGAATATATACTCTTGAATCAAGATGAGTTCGGATGGTGTTTATTTTTGAAGCACTTCAATTACTTGCACTCTCAGATTTTTGAAACGAAAATTTTAAAATGACGTCTTCAGGTCAAATATATTCAATTCTTGGAGAGAAGAAAATCAAAACTGAATTATTTTATCGCAATTGTGGTGCTTTTTATATAAAATCATTGATCTAATAGCAATTGGTTGGCTATCTGATGAATATCACGTGCCAATCAAATTAACAATGTCTTGAGAAAGTTGGCATTTGACTTATTTTACCCTATAATTTTGGTGTACCTCAATATATTTGGGCTAGGCAGTCACTTCGCTTTCACTATTCACGAAGTGACTAGTTTATTAATGTAATGAAAGTGATATCACTAATGATACCTTGCAAACAATCAATGTGAAGTAATTCCTGCATGGCATAATTAGTGGGCTACTTTTGTCAGAATGGGTTAGTCAAAAATTGGAAACACAAATTACGGTTCTTAACCGAAAAAATGGACTCCTCGTTTTCCCAGTTCAAAATATTAAAATTGTTAAATTACTCGGCTTTTTTCCATTTGGCGGAATATTCCCTAGAATAATTTCTGCTTGCTTTGATTTGTAATAGCTTTTCCTTTTTTTCAACATCTGGACATTTAAATGAAGAAATATAAATGTAAATTTGATTTCCATTCAACCCAAGAAAGTATTGTTCTTGAAGTGGATTCGTCAAAGCTACCCGAAGCTAGGAAAAGGTTAAATGCAGTGATCAAAGCACCGCCAAATTCAATATAGTGGTTGCTCACAGAACGAAATTCTATATGTTATTGTTGTTACTTTCGTTACCAAACTGTCACAATATCCGCCCTTTGAAGCTACCCCTTGAAATGGCACAATTCCCAAAGACAAACAAAACATTGCATATTATTTCAAGTCAAGAAAATGCTTCGAAATAAGTTAGAATTAAAATTTGCTGGAAAATTCCGTACAAAAACATTCTCATGGAAAAGTGGATTTTAAAGTAGTATTATTATCAGTTTACAAGTAGCTGAAATACGGTACAAACACTTTTCAATGAGAATGAGTACGCTTTCTGGAAAACTACTGTTTCACTACGAGGTTTTCAAAACGTGTGAGCTTTAACAGGCGTCTATGGGTGATTTCGAATGCATAGGCTGCATTAATTCGACACTTGACACCACTGAATTTGCACATGTATGGATTTGATAGTCTAAACTCCTTAACAATAAAACCTGTTCTATTTCATCGTTTTATCGAATGACCTCTAATTATTATCAATTACATGTCATAGCAATTTGAACAAGTAATTTTTCCAATGAACAAGTTACATACAACATTTAACAAATAGGCGAAGTAAATTTGATTGTAGTCGATGCATTTTCTCCAGTGAAAGAAACAGCATAATCTTGCTCGTGTACATTGAATAATAACATTGGTACGGCAATTCTCCTGTCTTACCTAAAACTGACCTCGCGCTTTTTAGCCATTAAAATGGATCACATGTCATAATTTGGCCTTTATTTTTTCAATTTGACTAAATGTTTCACACCTTTAGCTGTCGACTATTCGTAGACTATTCGTAGACAATTCAAAATAAACACAATCATTGCTCGGTCGTAAGCATAGCCTTTTGGAAGTGGAATGAACGTATAGGGTGATTTATTTGGATGTTTTTTTTCAATCTGGGCTTTTTGAAAGATCAAGCGTAACTTGTGTCAAACTATAAGGACAATTTGACTCAGTATTTTATGTCGTTTCATCATAATATGATTTACACTTCCACGGCGTCTCCAAATTGAAGTGCTGTATTATGAAAATTGATAATACAATTAAGACCATTACATTCAATTTTATGAGTTTTATTCGTTTTTGAAGAAATTTCACAATGAATTCTATCTGTTATAATTTATAAAATGCTCAATTTTATACGCAGATTGGCCAGCATGATCATGTATTCAATATGTTCGTCTGTGTATTTCCAAGTGATAGATATTGCTCTGTATGTGCCAATAATTGTTTTATCGTCTAAGTTCGTTAACATGTGAGAAAATATTTACAGCTCAGATACATTCATCTTGCATATATCTAATACAAAACTCAAATCATCAATCAATTAGATGAGTAGTTGAAAAAGTACCGGTTTGAGTTCGCATCTCCTCAATGTTTATTAAATTGCGTCGTTAGCTAGTTAACGAACTATTAAATCATAACCCATAATTAACAAACTAATTGAAAAATCACTTGTAAATAGCACCATTTTATTATCTTGTTGTGCGTTAACTCAATAATTGGTATCTGAGATGTTGTAATTGATTAGGTTTCAGTCAATTATTCAGATATTTTAGTAGTTCACCAGCATTCAGTAAGCGTAATTTTCTCACAAAAATTCATTCATATGACGAAAAAAATATATAAACACAAGTTTCTGAACAAAATAGAATATACAAATTCACTCAAATCAGATGCTGAATTGATTTGAATATAATTATACAATGATGTTGGAACTTAATTTGTCTCTGGCATACGTAAGATACTGGTTTATCAAACAATGCACATTTCCGATAAACATAAAACACGTCCACACATTAGAATCTGTTTCTTGTCTTTGGTGTTCTGTTTATCTCAAATCAGGTTTGAAAATATCTTGTCATTGTCACATTATATTGCAACTCGTTTTTTCATCGTAAGCGTAAAATATTTAGTCAAGTAGTGTTTATCAGGCTAGCTTTTGATTGAGTCTTTTATCATGTGATACTTATAGCTGATTTCCGCAATGTCTATCCTCAGTATTGTTTTGTATTTTGAACCGAGTGTTTTAAAAGAGCTGCTGTCTCCAAAATGGTGAGCCAAATGATTTCATTTGTAAAATTTCTTCGGGAAAAAATGTAAATATTTGTTTAAAAAAATTTCAGAACTTTTATGTTTGGGTCACTCTGTGTATTTGTGCGTTGGCATCGAGCATCCAGGCGCATAGGATATTAGTTTGTGTTCCTATAAATGGAAAAAGCCACTGGATCTACATGCAGGTGTTTGTCAAAGAGCTCATTAGTCGGGGCCATGATGTGACCTGCGTAACCAGCATACCAATTGGCTCAAAACTCGACAACTATACGGAAATTTTGATCGATCCTCCGCTTAATATGCAGAATTTAAGTAAGCATAAGATTATGAGGTTATATTCAGTCGAGGTTTATGGAATCATTGATATATTCATAACAATTGATGATTTGTTGACCTGGCAATTAGAGTTATCCTTTGATTATTATCTTTACCGAACTTTGATTTTTTCCCAGTAAAATATGAAGACATGTATGACCAAGTGTCGGATTCTCCATTTAAGACTGCTGGATTATTGCCATATTTTGGAAACATGTCAACGAACCATGCACTTCGCCATGAAAAAGTACAAGAACTCATTCATAGCACAAATTTACACTTCGATTTAATTATTAATGAGGATATTTATCATGACGCATTTTTGGCATTTGGGCATAAGTTCAACGCTCCAGTTGTGACAATTTGTATGTAACAAAAAGAAAATGCATTTTTTATTTTACAAAAAAATGCATAAAGAATTATTACAACATTTACAGGTCCTGTGGGCGTAGCCGATTTCTTCGACATTGAAATGGGACTAGTTACACCACTTTCGCATGTCAGCCATTTAATGCTATCGTTCACAGACAAAATGAATTTCATTCAAAGATGGTACAACACCATGTTGACAATTTATGATTTGATTCTTCGTCGATTCCTTCATATTCCGTTTCAAACACAAATTATGAAAGAACAATTCGGTCATTTGGAGCCGTTACCCTCTATTGACGAACTTCGAAAAAACATTTCAATCATTTTTGTGAATGCACATCGAAGCATAACATATCCACGGCCATCGATGCCTGGCCTAGTCTATATTGGTGGTGCACACATCAAACCACCAAAACCACTACCAGCTGATCTGCAAACATTTATAGATGAAGCAAAACATGGAGTCATTTACTTTAGCTTGGGAACGGTTGTTAACACATCAAAAATGCCAAACAAGAAACTCGCCATATTTTTAGGTAAAAATATTTGATAACGAATCAATTAGGAATTTTAAAAGTTAATAATTGATTCCATTTCTTCCAGACACCTTTAGAAAACTTAAGCAACGAGTCATTTGGAAGTTTGAGGATGAATCAATTCCAGATCTACCTGAGAATGTTTTAATTCGCAAATGGTTACCACAATCGGATATTTTGGCACATCCGAACATCGTTTTATTTATTTCACACGGCGGGATGTTTTCAAATTTTGAAGCAGTGAACTATGGTGTTCAAATGTTGGTGATTCCATTTCTTGGTGATCAATATAGAAATGCTCTTCGCGTTGAAGGTGCCGGATATGGCAAATTTATGGATTTCAGAGATATAACCCACGAATCATTGTCTGGTACGCTCAATGAAATGTTGACCGATAAAAAGTATTCAAACAAAGCGAAGGAGATTTCAGCAGTGTTTGGTGACAATCTCGTCCATCCTATGGATGAATTCGTTTGGTGGATTGAACATGTGATCAAATTTCGTGGTGCAAAACATCTAAAATCTCACGCAGCCAATATGTCTCTGTTTGCATACCTCATGCTGGATGTTATATTAGTGGATTTAATTGTGATTTTTGCATTCTTATTTGGTGTTTATCATTCCATCAAATTTATTCTAAAAAAATCTATTTCGAAGAGAAAAGTCGAAATTATCAACAAGAAAAAGCAGTGATTGATCTTTTCACACGCACAAAAACCATAAGAATTACCACGATTTTTCTTTTGTAATAAACTTTTATTTATCAAAACACAATTAATATTTTTGATTCACTTAAAATGTTTTCAACTATGATAAAATTCGGAGTTGTGTTGAATTTTGATTTGAAACTGGCTGAGGTAATTTATCCGGCCGATTTACGCCAGCCATGATGTTGCATTTTGAACAAGGTTCGCATCCAATACCGTTTGAAAAATATCCAATCAGCAAGAAGAAAATGGAAATTAGTAATCGTGTTTGCATGTTTATTATTTCAACCTTTTTACGGCCTTTTCAAATGCTGATTTCTTTATTGTCTCGCTGAGTTGACAATGCACGAGCTAGTATTTGACTGAATCAGTGTTATCAAATGAAGTCATATATAATACATTTGACTTCCATTGATAAAATCATCTTGAATTATCATGATTGCGTCATAGACGAGAGCCTATAAAGTATTCTCTGACTAACAGACTTCGTAAAGTAAGATGAAACGCCATCAAATTTAAAATTATCTGATGTTATTGTACCGCAATTTATTAATAATGTGTGTTTTTTATATTATGATCACTTCAATTTGGACGTGTGATCCGAGACGCTAAATTTGACTTCGAACTCCACGCGTGACACTGCAAAATTCTGGTTTGGTTTTTAAAACAATTAACATTACATTGAACGTTATTATAATAAAGATAAACAAGATGGATATATTAGATGAATCCGATTGATGTTTATGGACTAGAAACCAGCGTTTATTATTTCAACTGAACTGACTAAAACCGATCTGATCTAAATTCAAATAATTTAACTATCAAATTGAATTCTCAGATCTATTCAGTGATTTGGAACTTTCAAATTGGAAGATGAATATTGAGACTGCAAATTGATGCAATAGCAATCTATTCAGTCTTGGATGTCGCACTTTTGCTCAAATGTTGACCGAAAAATACAAATACCTACAACTTTTCATTTGAGCCAATCTAAATAATTCAAGATAGAGAAATTATTGTCAAATAAGTTGTTAAAACATTTCATTTACTTTTATTTCATTTTGAACATATTTCCAGTCATTACGGTTCTCGGCAGCATAAAAGGCTATAAATAGTTCGACCTCTTCTTAGAACGTGTCAGTAATCAATTTTATTTTTTTAAAATAGAACACGAAAGGTAATACAAACAGGGAAACGTTATAAAAAAAGTTGATTTTACGATGCAAAATAAGATTTTATCGCAAAGAGAGATTCAACTATTTTAACTATTCAATTGGGCAAACACTTCGTATGGCTTACTCAATATTATTATTAGAAATATTTGTCGAATGAAAAGAGTGTTTTTTTACATTTCTCATAATTTTACATTCACATTGCAAAGTGAAAAAAAACCTGTTTAAAAAAAAAGACTTTGACATTTTTCCACAGTTGAAATTTACGCTTGCATTGGCTCATCAGCTGGAACACGTAAGAGTCGCGGTCCATATAAAAGTACATATGCACAATGCCAATCACCGCCACCACTCAACCGAAGGATCTCTTCCGATGTTATTGGGGACACAGAATCATCATCGAATTTAAACCATTTATCTTCAGTGGTTGACTGACGCACCCAACCAACATAATGGCCCGATGAACTTGATCGACCTATAAAATCGATATAAGTTTAATATAGATATATATAGAATACGGTATTCGATATTCTGAATACCGATGAACTTGATCTACCTTGATGTGTCAACACCGCATGCAAAGTGTAGTAGCCGCTATTGTTGCTACCGATATCATCCTCAAATGAAAATGGCAAAGCCACTGTTTTATTTTCTTCCTCTTTTTTAAGCTGATTGTCCTTGCTTTTTGGCTTTTCAAGAGCAGCATCTTCAACTTCCTGTTGTCATTAACAACAACGAAAGTGTTTTGAATTATAAAAAGCATTTCAATGAAAACCGATTTCAATCACCTTAAATTTTAGTCGCATCGGAGTCAATTTTTCTTGTAATGATTTGCTGCATAGCTCAAAAGCATCGAAATCGATTGGATATTTAATGTCCTTCAACACTTTAGCGTTAATACCTTCTTTGCCTTTGTATTGGAATCGAACAAAGTTGACGGTGAGATAGGCTGGCAAACGGCTGATTTTCGACTAAAAGTGATAACCAAAGTGATCGAGTGGAATTATTTCAATTGAACTGAATTAAAGAATGATAAATTCGGTATCAAAACCTACCATCCGGGTATAAACTGCATCTCTCTCCAGTGCGGGTGATTTTTTTGTCAGTTGCTCTTGAAGTTTCTGAAAGAAAATCGAGTGATTTTCGTGTGAGTCCTAAGTGAGACGGCCTATAGATTTATAGATGTATCTTTTCTTACCGATTTGATTCCGCTTAGCATGTACTTGACCTCTTGCGAGATAAAACAACTCAATTGTAAGAAATTTTCTTTGCTGAATGTTGGTTCCTCATCCTCAGTTTCCGTGCATTTCATTTCAATGTCGAAAGTTCCACCGAAGAATTGATCAATTAGTGAGCTGAAAGGAATCAGTACATATTTTGCATTGATTCATCTGAAATGCTCAACGATTTTAACTTAAATACATACTTGTAGCTTGTACTTAATTCACCCTTTTTAATTGGTTTAAGTTTCTGTTGCAGCATCTTCAGCAGTTCGGACCAGCATTCGTTGGCATCTTGTTGTCGATAAGCCCCATTTTCGCCGGTTTGTGCGAACTGCGGGAAAGCCATGTGGAGTGTTTGCAGCAACAGCACTGGTGTAACAGTATTTCCACTGTCCATTTGATTGAAAACCGAGCGCATTGCAGCCGTAATTGATTGTGCTGAAGCCAATGAGCTAATAGAAAAATCTTCTTTGTACTCTTTCAATGCCTCACGCAACTCTGGAACGGCCTTCAAACACTGAATTGTTGCATTCATGTAGCATGTATTGCCCAAATTAGTTAGACCAGCTGGTAATTTCAACTGAAATTATGAAACAAATATTTTTTATCAAAATATTGCATTTGAATTGAACGAAATTCGAAATAACATACGGCAGATGCAAGCTCCGATTCATTCATGTCTTCAATGAATTTTGGTCGTTCGATTGGTTCTGCATCAATATTTTCGTCTTTTGTTCCAAGCAACAATATTAATACTCCCTAAAAGAAACAAATTCACACAATGGTTATTATTTAAAATCCTTTCAGCAGTTAAAAATTGGCAGAAAAAAAAACATGCAAAATACACACATCTTTGAGTGCAAAATTCCATTCATCATCTTTAAGGGCAACTCCTTTGCACATGACCTTTTGCCGGTGCGGCTGAACGCCAGTTAATGCAAACAGTTGAGCCTTAAATACGATCGGCTCCTCATCCGTATTGACAGCAATGTTTGGGAAATTTTCACGGCCCCACTTGACTTTCACTGAAAACACAAAGAAAAAAAAATCACAAAACAAATTTAGAATTAGACAAATTGTGCACAATCATCAATCCGTATTCGGTCAATTACACTCTCACCATTATAGGTTGGCATTTTGATCACACAATTTAACACTAGCTTTTTTTTCAATTAAATTATTAAGTATACAATATTTTATGAAATCAAATGTATTTTAATTTAGTTTAATGAAAATTAAATGTGATGGATAAAAAAGTGTTTGAATGGAATAACATTCAAAAGTTAAAATGCAGTGATATGAAATTGAATTGTATTGTTTGTTTCAAATATTAAGTTACAATGACTCGACTATTTACTGAGACAAATGACAGCTGCTGTGTTCAAGTGTATGGGTGCGAGTGAGTAGATTTTGTTATCGACATCAAATGTCAAAACATCAAGAACGTTGAATATCTTCAATTGATACAGACCATAATTTTAAAATGCATTCACTACAATCTATCAATAGCATTAAAAATGTAAGTTGGCAAAAAAAACCGATTCCAAGGGATATTCTGAACAAATACAATCAAAATGTGCCAAATGTAGTTGATTTTTTCCACAAATAAGCGCAACTGTTGTGCAAAACACTGTGAACGATGCTTTAGACACTTCTGCGTTTGCTCATCGAAAAATTTGGCTGTTCATTCACACTAGACATTTCGACGTAGAAGAGCCCATCCAATCGTGAGATATGTCAGAACGGCCTTGAAATTAGATGAAAAATATTTTTTTTGTTTTGCTGATATTCGCTGCAGAAAATCGCTTCCATCTCTACACTTTTCTGCGTTTTCTCTGATCGAAAAGCATCGAAAGCCTAAATTTTACTCGCATTTTTTTGGTTTGTTTATTTGTTTGCAACGAGCTTTTTTATAACTTACTCGACAACGCGATAATTTCATTGTTTTGTATTTCCATTAAGTGTTTTTTTTCTCTCATGTTCTTGTTTTTGTTTTAAAATCAAATAAATACTCACGACTGGTGGAAAAAAATGGGATTTTTGTTTGTGATCCATTGCATTTGACATTTCCTTTGTTACTACTCAATTTGCGTTAACTCAATTTCTTTTGAATGAAAATTCATGTTTCGGCATTAAAATTGGCATTGAAATAAACAAAAAAGGTCAAACGAATGCATAAATAGGGAAAAAAGTAACCAATAAAATACTCATCAATTTCTCTATTTAATGTGCAATGTTAAGAAGTGCGTAATATCATTCATCACAAAAAAACATTTCGATTAATACATAAAAAATATGCGATTTAAAATTGGAATCGCAAATTTCATATAAAAATAAAAAGTGGCTAACAGATTTTGATAGAAACTTTCAAGTGATTTTGTGCATTTTTTGAGGAAGATGTAAAGAAGAAAGAAAGAATCATGGAAAATTGACAATTGATGCGCACACACACGTGAAAAAAAAAACGGAATCGTGCATCGCACAAAGAAGTATGGTGAGATGTAAATGAAAGGTTCATTGAACTCTAGTCGTGTGCAAAAAAGTGTACAAAACAGATTTTTAGCCAAATGGGTAGCTGTATGAGCAGCGTTAGTCGCACCAACAGCAAAATGGAATTGAGCGACGCCACCTCAAATATATTTCGTGTGACAAATATCGATGACAATGGTGTTGCACTGTGGAATGGACAATTGGGTCTGACACGTACCGAACTCACGTTGTATCGAAAGAATTTGGAACCGACACGATGGCCATTGAAATGTTTGCGACGTTATGGCTACGATACGGAGCTCTTTTCATTTGAAGTTGGACGACGATGTGCGACAGGTAAATTAAAGTGTATTTTCATTTGCATAAATGGTGAAAACAGAAGAGGAAAAAAAACTAAACTAAAAATAATTGATTTATTTATAGGTGAAGGGATTTATGCGTTCAAGTGTCGACGTGCCGAAAGTCTTTTCCAAACACTCCAAAGCTACATTCAAATGTCATCGATTGGCGACGATGCACTGCATTTGCCCAATTCAAATTCAACGATACCACGTGCCGATGCATCTTCGCCCATGTCAACATTGAGCAATCAAAATTCAACACCAAATAATATGATTGGCTCATACATTTTGCCAAATACACGTTTATCCAATACAAATCCACTGAGAACTGTGCCAAATGATGATTTACGCCGAAGTTATGATGCATCCGATTCAAATTACTTGGAACCAATTGTGGCATCGAGCATCAATCGAACAATATCACGTTTTAATTCAATTGGCGATGGTACAGCATCTACACTTTCTATGGAGCCATTGTCACCCGGTTCACCAAACAGTCTGAACAATATTCATGAGGTCACTTCATTGAATCCACTACCAAACACAGCACTCAATAATAATGGAGTTAGCAATGTTTATCAGGAGTTTCCGTTCCATGGCAATAGAGACACGTCACGTGAGAATTGCGTAAAAAAGCTGTCATTGGATATTCCACCGCAAGAATTTGCACCGACCGTTGGTCAATTTTCATCACCAATTGATGGCACATCAGCGCTTCATTCTCACGTAATAACCAATGCCAATAAATTCAACGGAAATCAAACATTGAGCAACGAAAATCTCCCACATTCATTACCAATTTCACCAACGCAATCCAATGATGCATCAGATGCAATCCCAACGTACGTCAATGTTACGCCGGGCGAAATATCAAGTACAACTTCAACGCCCAAAGTGTTGCTCGGTGATTACAAACAAAACCAAATTTATCGAAATAATATCAACAATAATAATTATTTGGTCGATTCAACGCATTGTTATGAGAATTTAGAACCGAATGAGGTGCGCCCAATTTTACTGCGAACTCAAAATCGCCGTTTATCTCGCACCGAAATGATATCGAAAACGGACAGTCTTATCAATTCACCCACAATCATTAGCGAAAACATTTCGGAACCATCAACACCAAACAATGGCGGTGTAAATTATATTGTATTGGATCTAGATCAAAGCCATTCACAGCCAACGGCATCCGCCGCATGTGTAAATGCCAACGCTGACATTACGCCATTCAGCTCAAATTCATCGCCCATAAAAAATCCCACAACAATTACAGCCAACACAATGAGTCCATCGGTGAGTGCAAGCACAACTACGCATTCGGTGTCGTCATTAATGCTACCGGATAGTCCGCAACGTAAAGCATTTGACTATGCAACCATCGATTTTAATAAAACCAATGCTTTATCGAATTCAATTGCACCTACGACCGAATGTGAAGGATCACGTAAAACACGGCACAGTTCCAATGTGCTACCGAATATTCCGCTTGCAATCAATGCAAACACACCGTCGTCGCATAGCAACTCGGTCAGTGATTAATTAGTATAAATGAGCACAATGGCGATGAACATGTGAAATGGGAAAACATGCGTAGGTTAGTAATGTCATTAATTATTGCTGGGCAAAATGTCAACGAAATGATATGTCAATTTGGCGTGTCTTAACGGATGAAAAAAAAACAACAACAGAATGTCGAATTTTATCGAACTTTAAACTTGGATTGCTAGCAGCTACATTTATCAGGACTTAGCACCGAGGATGAAAATAGCTAAGATCTTCTATGCTAACATTGCTGAGTCGCTAAATTAAGAAAACTCGATAATTTCAGTTGGTAACAATCCCCCGAATTTTGCATTCACCCAGAGGTTGAGTATGTATGAAAGGACAAATTGAGTTTGTTTTTTTGTGTGTCAAAGATCGAATTTTGTTTACGTTCACACCATACCATTGTGAATTTGTCGATACATGTTTTGTAAAATTTGTATTTGCCTTTTAAAGGTTGATTTCCACGAATTTCTTCCGATTACGTTTTGTCATGATGATATTGGTAATGAAACCATAAACATCTCCCTGACAAATGCCAAAGTTCAATTAATTGTGTGTGTGAATGGAAAAAAATAATAAATATTGATAAACACAGACAAAAAAAAACAACATTTTTACCAAATGGCCAAATTAAGAGTACCAACATTTGTTGTCGGGCTGACATTTTTGTTATGTAAATACAAAATATTGTCATGATTTTAAAAGAAGACACAGAAAAACACCATACAATTAATTATATAAAATGTAATCTTCCATTTTTGAGACCGAAGAAGCTGCATCAGAAAAAAAGGAAAACGAAAATATGAAAATTGATTTTATGACAATATTTTTTCATTTATTCCGAACAATTTAGTGCATTGAGAATGCAAGCAAAAAATCAACATATTGAATAATAATTTTAATTCTTTTTTTTGTCAGCCAAAGAAGACAAACTTGTTACAACCCCAAAACAAACATGCAAGAAGAATTTTTGTAATACGAACAAATTTATTTATTATAAAGACATTAAATGTTTAAGTGTAGAACGCTAACAAAAAAAAACGACACAAATTGATACATCGAATTAGTTGAACAGTTTAACATTTAATGTTCTTAATGAGTGAGAAGATTTGATTTAATGTTATGTTTGAATTAAACTGACTCTTTTGGTTGTAGTCACTCAAGATTTTACAGCAATTTGATGTTGATTGATTTAATTTTTCTAAAAGAAACCGTTTTTTGCAACAAAGAAAACAATGAAATTAAAAGAAATTAAAACAGGACATTTGTGTCGATGATTTACATGTCATTCAAATACAAAAATAAAACGTGTTATATATATAGTCAAATTAAATCTAAGGCCTAAAGAAGCTTGATTGATGGCTTTTAACAAAAAAAATGAAATATCCAAAGTTAATAAAAAAAAACAAACAGAGATAAACACTTCTTTTCTAAACTGTAGATGGATTAACCAAAGACAAGAGATAAACCAAAACCAAATGAAAGCTTTGACCATATTTTAGACATTAGAGATATTAGCAACTAGAATTGATATATATTATATATTTTATTGTGTGCGTGCAAATAATTTTACCATGATGTTGTTTTCAAATTAATGTCGATGCGCCAACAATTGACACTGGCTTAAGTCAAGAACTGAACGAAACAACGTGTTTTTTTCTCTCGAAATGATACATTTTGTACATGTTTCCGGGAATGGAGAAATCTAATAAAAACAAATTGAATGTTTCACACTGAGACAAAATGTCATCCGAGCATTCACAGTTGGCACTAGAGTCGTTTGAATTAATACTGTTTATGTGATTTGAGGCAAAAAGATTGTATTGTAAATACCAAAACAAAACAAAACAAATTATTTATTAATCAAATTGAAGTAATAATATATGCGCATCACATTAAAGCTAAGAAAATATATTTAGAATAATAAAACAAAAAAATGATCTGCATTTTTATTGACTTGGATGTTCCATGTATATTGCATATAAATAGATTTCTTATCAAAGGCCTTATGGGGTCTGCTTAATCAAAGGTGAGTAATAAAAAAGGCATTTTCCCCCTCAGAATGAGCTGCCGTTGATTGTATTGTGCAAATTCAAAATACTGGTACATTGTAAACACTTTTCAATTTGAACCTTGGTGAGGATTTCATTGAAAAGGTCAATGACAATCATCTGCATTTCAACGCGTATCTTTGAAGGTCTTGGTACTTGACATGCCCAAGCTCTAGTTCATCAACAATTCATTGACGCTGACAAACGAAACTTTCAAAAGTTCTTAACGAAATATCTAATATGAAAATTTGAAAGTGTTTCAATGTAAATTTCGTACACAATACAGAATTTTCTCCAAATTTAAATTTAATATGATAATAAATATAAAAATAGTGTTGAAAATACGAGAAACTCTTCATTCTTTACTGAGTTCTTTTTTTTGATTGGTTTTTTATTGCAAATTGTAATTAGTAAATCTGTATTGATTTGTATTTTTAAAAAAATTATTCTATCAAACCACCTCAAATTATGTGGGCCTTAACATAAAAAGAGTTTTCGAACTCGCGCTCCGTACAGCAAAAATACTGTCTTTGAAATATCATTTAACACATACATAGAAGCTATCATGCGCAGTTTGACAGGTCTACTTCTGACGTTTCTTTATGATACTTTTGACAGATGCCCAAAAAATTTACTGTTTTGTTGATTCGACTATTCGACTGAATTGTTCTCTTTTTGGCTCAAATTATCATTTGATAAAGTAGACAATATTTGTAAAAGTAAAAATAAATAAGAAAGATGATTGCTTCTGATCCAGTGCTAGATGAAAAAGTTAAAAGAAGTAAGTTCATTCATTTTACAGTGATGAAAAATGGGTTATACAATTTATTCTATTTCTTTGCAGCGAGTGAAAAAATCTCGGAAAATATGCATATTATTGCCAATGATCCATCGTTGGCTTTCTTTCGAATGCAGGAGCATATCCGAAAAGGTATTTCGTTATCTCAGTAAAGTATAACCAAAATAACCACCTAAATGCATTTCGTTGTTTTTGTGAAAAGTTATGCCTATGATAGTGGAGCGTAGAGCTGAAGTTGAACACCTCCAACACGATTTGCAAGGACGCTGCTATGACCTGGAATACTCTTTAAGGTGAAACCCCGAGCTTCAAAAAGTCATTTTCACATGTTTTTAAAATGATTTAATTTAATCCTTTTCAGTGCAATCAAGGCTATAGATAAATCGGACGGAGCATTCAAAAATATTCAAGAGCTACTAAAAAGTGCCATATTCTTAAAGCAGCAATTGAAAAGTGAAGAAACGAAAAAGCGCCCAAATACGGCTGGAAATCAAAATTCTTCCGTTTACAAACGGCTTTCTGGTGAGTAAAAAACACGCTATAGCAAACATTTGAGATGAGCTCTTTGAGAACTCTGTGTATGTTATTTTTTCAGCTCACATTCAAACTACGCTGGATTTCCCGGATCTGGATTTTAGTGGTGCTATTCGTGAAACGACCTCTCGAATGGAAAACATGATGTCTTCTGGTCGAAATGGTTCTGGCCAAAATCAAGTCACAAGTAGCAGCCGAGCAAGCAGCACCAGCAATGTTAGTGTTACTAGTGATGTTATGCAAAGATCTCATACCACACTCCACTAGACAATAAATTATTTACTTATTTTAAGAGAACATTTTTAATACTATACATGGCTAAAACATAATTTTATTATAAAACTCCTACGTTGTTAAACCTTCGATTATTTCTTCTAATTATTCGTTGCTTATGTGATCTTCTCACTAAAATAATAATAATACTAAGGGATGATGCCACTATTATTATGACCAAGGCAATCGTAAGCCATAAACCAAAACCTTTATACCAAATTAGCTCATATTCATGCTCTTCTTCTAAATGTAGATCACGATATGGTCCAAATTTTGCATGAACAATCTGCTTATTCAGTGAAAAATAAAATAACAGTAAAATCAGATTAATGCATTTGAAACATCAAAATTAAATAAAATTTTAAACATTGATTACCTCTTGCGTACAGAATGTATCAGTATGATTAAAATAACGAACGAGGCGATGACCTTTGAAACGATTAGGTGATGCACATCGCAACTCAAGTAAATATTGATGATTTTCTCGATTTTTGTACAGCAATGGAACAAAATAATCTAAAAGCCACTGCGAATGACACAAACATTCGATCGGATTGCCCTGTAAGTCAACGCCATGATGCAACGCTGACCAATTCATCCAGTTGTGGTCTATGACTTTAAGTTTATTATAGCTTAAATCCAAACGGCACAAATTAGGCACTCTTTCGAATGAATTTTTTATCTTTTGTAATGCTGGATTATGGGAAATGGTTAATTCGACACAATCAGTTTTGGGTTCTGTAAAATGTCGAAGAAAAAAGTATTAAATACAGTTGAACAATTGAAATGATGTCCCCAGCTAGCACAGCTATGCTTAGTGTGCTTTCACTGGACTCTAGCATAGTATAACCTATTCTTAAATGTATAACATAGTTTGGGATAGCTGGGCCAAGAATGATGTTCATTGAAGTGACAAACCTATAGAATTGAAAACATTGGCATCAAATTCGGTGAGTAATGGTAGTTCGCTCAGGTCAAAAATATGAGCCGACATTTTTGTAGAGAATTCAATTGTTTTAATGGGATTCCCTCTGAGTGTCAACACCTTCAAAGTGGGTGCTTGACTGCCCAAGTATTGAGGAATGCTGGAAAAAGCATTGTATGATGCATCGAATACTTCTAACGCCGGATAACTTAGTGTGGATGGCATTAAATTGACATGGTTTCTCGATATATTCATGATTTTGAGTGACGAAAATTCAATTCTATTTTTATTGGCAGCAAGAGTGTTGAACATTTCCGTCAATTCATTCTCTTGCAATTCCAAGACTTGCAGACTGTTTGAAAATTTATCCATTGGCCAATATTTTAGTTCATTTTTAGCTAAAGAAACATGTTCAATGCTATCGGGTAATTTCAAAACCAAGTCCTTTAAATGATTCGAAGACAAGTCTAAGACTTGAAGTGTGGTGAATTTTTCGAAAGCATTATGTTCAATGTTTCCCAAAACATTCGCTGAAACATTCAAATATTGCCTGCAATGAAATAAAAAATGAATCAAATTTAAAAACGACCTAATTGAATTGCTTTGGTTTGATTGCAAAGGAACTTACAGTGATGGAAATGAAGGGAATGTATTGCTCGTTATCACTGTCATTTTGTTGCCGGACAAATTCAAGCGTTTCAATCGTAAATATTTATTTTGATTATTGTCACTAATGGCAAACAGTAAATTATTTGCTGCATTGATTGTCTCAATGTTGGGTGATGCATCGAGTATCTGGAATTGTTTAAGAATTTAACGAAAAGAAAAGAAAGTGAAAAATATCAATTGCCATGGTGGAAATGATTAATGCACGCTTTAGTATGTTCATTGATTTTTCATTACCTCGTTCACTTTCAATATTGTTATCTGGTTATGACTCAGATCGAGCTCAATAATCTGCTTACAACGCGATAAAATGCCACCGTCAAATTCAGATAGCGCATTGTGTGAAATGTTGAGGCGTTGCAGCGAAAGTGTTGATTCGAAAAATTCTGCACATGAATATAAATATATGCACGATAAAACAGGTCAGTTTATATGAATGCACAATTTTATTTTGAATAAACATTAAATGCGAGCAATTACCTGATGGCAAACGATCAATAAGATTATTGGCAAGTGAAATGGACGTTAAATTTGTGCAGTATTCAAATGGATCGCTTACGATATGCTCGATGAAATTGCTATCTAGATTAATGTCTGTTAGCGTTGGCGTAAGTGAAGGCGTCGACGCTCTGCACAATAGACTGAAAATCAAGTTTTTTTTTTGTTAAAGTCGACAATTTAATGGCAAGAAGAAATAGAAGAAATACTTGGTCAAATAGGTGAGTTTGAAATTATTGAAACTCGCTGACACTGTTGTATTCCTATTCGGCCACTGAAAACTGTTTAAATCAAATGTCACTTGTTTCAATTTGAATTTTCGTTCATTTCCGTCGCATGCAAAATGTTCATCTACTTGGTCAAAGCATACGCCTTCTGAAACTTCACTCGCCGGTTCACAGTCACTTTTCGAACACGTACAAACATCACATAAGTCACCATTAATCCGCAATATTAATGCGAATAATATCACAAATTCTGTTATAATTAATCGATTCATTTCTCTTTGTCCTTGGTATGGTTTCAAACAAAAAAAAAATCAGCTTTTTTCCGCTATTAATTATTTCGAGCTAGTCACAAAAATTCGTTCTTTTCTGAGGCTAGCATTTTCGATGCCTTAACTTGACTGCTGAACTGTGCTGATTTACATTGGTGTTGTTACGAATATTCCCTCTTATCTCTAGCAACTACATCGATATTTGTCTAAAATTTATCACAAACTCACCAAAAAATACTGTTCAAACGTTGAACAAAATGAATCGTGTCTCTTTCAGCTGAATACGCTAAACCTTGGCCAAGATGTGACAACCATTTGTTGACAATTTCGTAGTTTCCTCATACAGGAAAATGTTATTATTAACGCTATTTGTATATACAATGTATGCTACTTTATGTGTGTATTGGAGTGTTTAGTAAAATTACTGCATTTCGTCACTAACTTCGTCGTCTCTATCTAATCATAAGCAAACATTTCATGCGAAAAGATAATCAATTCTCAGTTGATACCTTTAGGTAGTTCGCTTTAGTTTGTTGCTGTTGTGCTTGTTTCAGAACGAATGCGATAAAGAAAAAGGGTCTATGTTATCAGTAGATGCATTTTGTTCGATGTTCATTGGTCGATGGCGAATATTTACTTTGAAGTCTGACGTCAACTTCACACATCGTTCAGGCATTAAAAAAAATTTCTACTCGTAGATCATTTTTTTGTTGTTGCCTGATGTTCGGTAGTTTGTGCTCAAAGTCAACAAATGTGTCAAAGATCGACACATTCGGGGTCTTTCCGGTTTGTGCTATATTTAAAATGCTCATTAGTACAATATTTAACACTATATCTAATTAAAATATTGTAAGCGAATCTCAATTAAAAACCCATTCGTGAATAAATGAGCTAGAAACTCGAAAAAAGGTTTCACATTACGAGATACGTGATCGCTGCCAGTTTGAATTCGGAAAACGGATCACTGAGTATACTCAATACCGTTGACTGTACAGCGGTACGTGGTTAGTATTAAATGGAAATAACATTTAAAAAAAAAAAAGAGTAACAAGAGAATTAATTTCTTGATTTTTTTTTTTAAATCACATGCACCAAACAATTGTGTTTTTTTTTATTTTGACTTTTCAATGAAAGTATCAATCTACCACACAATGCACATTTGAGATTTCAATTTTTGCATCTAAGTTTAAAATTGGATCTGCAGATGCATGTGCAGCAGTCGTGCCTTCCATCAAACGAATTTATTTCAACGGAAAACGCAGATCACATTCATTCTTGGTATTAACATAAAATAGATGCAAGATTCATGGTTGCTTGATGTGAAATTACTAAATTTGAACTCAATTTCAATGACCGACTGGTCAAACTACCGCAGCGAAAAATTGGTTCAGATTTCGCTTATCATTGTCACGACGTTTATTGACTTTTACTCTCACACATCTTTGTTTACAGTTTCCCATTGCTACCGGATATGTAAACACCTGTGAAACGAATTTTAGATGAGGAACTAGAAAACATCAGCTCAGGTTTATTTAAACTGTTTAATAATTTTACGGGGATATGATGGATATTTCGCCTTAAGATCTATTTCCATTCTTCATATCATTTTCTGTTTTAAGCCTAGACAATCCAAGCGCGACATATAGGAAACAAGAGCAAACACCAGTATCTGGCGATCACGCTGTTATTAGGATAAACCTATTCTTACAAGTTTTTTAAAAACTGTGAAAAAAATTATTTGAGTCGTTTACAAACGTGCACTACAAATATGCTATGGGAAATACATTCAACGATTGCTTTCAATACATTGTTTAGAATTTAATTTTAAATATTATTCACATATTCACAATCACCGAGACAACTGAAGACCTATTATCAAATCACTAACCTCAATACCAGAAGCATGTATTCCAAATATTGGGGAGTTACGTATCCAACGTATCGTTATTGGAGTTATTTTGAAATTTGAAACAAATACAATTTCGGCAGCTCTTTTCAAGTGCGTATTTGAATCTGCCACCATCAAGAGTCAATTATGAGTATTTCTAAGCTCTGATCTTATGAAATGTGTACCGAATCAGTTCTATGTGTATACCAAGTGTGATTAACCAAAACATTTGTTTATCGTTTATCGAATAATTTAGAATAGAAACAAACTGTTGAAACATGAGCTAAGGTCTTCAACCTTATTTCAAAATTTAATTTTTAACCCATAGTTAATACCCAACTGTAAATGTGAGGTGTGAATTCTTTGCTGCTGTATTTTTGATTGACCAGAACCTTTCCCAATGCACAATAAGTTTTTATTTCTAAGAAACAGTGCAAACGATCCCCTATAGAATTGGGTCTGATTCATAGTTCAGCAATCAGACATCTTTGTCCATGCGTTGAAATAAAAAATCCTTTTTGACAATAATGGTCAGCAAAAAAACTAGATGTATGACAAATCACGACAAATTCATGTTGATAACCATTTATACGAAAACCCACTCCAAATAAATTGAATAAAATACAAAAGATCATTTCACTTTCTTGTATTTTGAATTTAATTTCAATGCATTCAACTTTATCTAAGTAGTATTATTTCATTACCCCTCTAACGGGATTCATCGATCACAAGCAAAATGCAATGAACGTAAACAACGCAATCACAATATATGGAGTACAGACCGTAAATCGAAACCGTCACACCATTGCACAAATACGAAAGAGCGACTAATGCTAGCGCATTCGCAAGTGAATTATGTGGGAGGCAAATGAGGAGAATTTAAAAGCAAGTACGTGATTTTTCATTGTCTTTAAAAATAGCGTATGCGGTATTTTGTTACTGCACCGGATAACCATAAAGTGGTTCACAGTATAAAATTCCCACTTTTTATTTGATTTTTCATATTTGTTGTTTCGTCTCTTTTCTTTTGTCCGCTTGCAAATTTTACTTCATTCGGTTTTAGCCTGAGTTTTGCGTCACTATAAGTGCGGCCACACCAACTGTTGTATATGGACGATTCAGTTAAACCAAAGCCAAACGGTTCTGAACATTCGAATCGTCAGTCAAAGTTTCACAATCGATAAAAAATTCAACGAGTTGCTTCCATATGCCGGTATTTCTCAACCAATTTTCTTTTCGTTTTTCTCCATGCTATAAATAAGATTGGCAATAAAATGCAGGAAAAGAAAATGCGTAGCACAAAAAAAGTAGCCACTTTTGTTACGGCATCATATGAATTGTGTGAGAGAGAATGAGAAAGATGTATCCAGTTCATATTTTTAATGATTATTTTTACTCGTGCAATTTTCAATCTAACCAGTCATACTTTTGTGGCTTTGGAATGCAAAAATAATAACAAAAGTTCATGCAGCCAAAGAAAAAAAAAGAACTTACTGCTGATTTTTAACGGGCGATGCATAATTGTTTTATTTTATTACTCTTAATTGGATTCGTCAAACATAATTAGCAGTTTGGTGTGCTATTTTCTTACTCGTTCGCTAATACGCGTTGATCACTTAAATGAAGCGATTTCAGTATTGACCTATGAATGTTGCCATATTTTTTTTTCATTTCTTGCACTTGCAAATCATTACCGTTTAACAATTTTATCGCTATTTTATGCGCTTTCCATTTTTCGCTCCTTCAGAATTATTGCATTGAATGCCGTCAATGAAATATTTGTCGATCACATCTCGTGTGCTCATGAAAGCGCCATGGAATTTATATGGATGTGCAAAATATTTAAAATATTCGAAATGAAACATTCACATTTTAAAGATGCTATTTGTCACATGAACACATTCGCTACTGTTTATTTAAAAAAAAATTTCACTTTAAAACGGAAATTTGTAAATAAAACATCGAGACAAAAGACAAAATGATTGTATTTACACAATGTGACACTTGAGCAGGACATAGATCATTGGAGGTCGTGAATACAAATCAAAGCCGTTGTTCATAATCAGCCATAACTCTGGGTCGCTGAGAGGAGATAGTCTCTGAGAATAAGATTGCTAAAGGTTAAACTGGGCCATATCAAAATAGCGCACCCCAAATTTTTGACTGATTTACATGCACCAAATATGCGGTTTATATTTATTTCAACGAATCAACTGTCACTGGATCCTTAATTTGTGATATGTTTTGTCACAATTTAAAAGTTTATTTTCTTTTCTACTGATGTATTTACAAACATACGTCTAAAATTTGTGCGTTTACACATGTTACTTTATTTATCAACAAAACACTTTGCAAATAACAAAATTTGTTTGGTAAACAGACAATTTGTATTAGAAATTGCAAGCGCAAGTCAATTAATTTATTTGTATGTTGCTGACGGTCAGGTACTGATTGTGAAAGTTATCGCTTTTCAAAATACAGCACATTCATTGATAGTAGAATGTAATGGGATAAGAAGACATAAGAAAATATAATAATATGTAATCGAAAGGAACAAAACTAATCGCAAAAGTCATTATTTTGAGTGAATCGCCCCTCGAGAATTTTTGAAGTGTTAACATTGAACGGAAGTGAATGTTTCTTTGCGGATTGAATCGGAAAAAAGGTTGACATTGCCACCGTGACCGGAAAACCAAATCTTGTGCTAGCTTTCTCAGTTGACATATTCTCTTATGCCCACTTCTCATGCCATGTTTACAATTCGAATGTGTCGCATGTGAAGCTTGTGATCATGCTTGTGATCCTAATACAAATATTCATCTCGATTTACTGGCTATTTGTAAATATGGTGTAATTTTGTTTTGTAAATAATTTCAAACGTGTTTATTCCATAGAATTACATAGTAAATTATAATTGTTTACTATTTTTCGACTGTATTAATGTTAAATATTTGCAAATTAAATGATCCATGTATTGAATGGACTTCATTCAAAACCACATCAGCGCCGATTTCAATCAATTGAGAATATGTTTTTTTTTCAAATCCCTCCAATCGAATTCTCGAACTCACATTTTATTCCATTTGTTAAATCCCAGGCGAAGTCCAAGTGATGCGTATTATTCCATTAGTTTTAATTGCCGCCGGTGAAAAGTATTTTATCAAACGCACTCAACACACGTATTAAGTTGCATTTAGCATGATTCCAAACTTTCAATTGGATTTTCAAATGAAACTCACAAAAATAGAATGTATTCTATATGTTTTGGAAAATAGACTTGAACCGTTTTCACCGTTAAAAATTGTTTGGATTCTGAAATAGCTGTGGCAGAGGTTAAGTGCTCATGTTTAGCGCCTTTTTTTCTCTTTTAATTTTAAAACTGCACAATTCAAAAGAAACAACGTGAGCACGAGATTTATAGCCACAGATGACGAGTATAATGGATCAAGCGAACATAAAACAAATTAAAGACATAGTTATTTCACTCAATGCCACAATGGGTGTGACTTTCTTTTTCGTAGAACACACAGCCACCGACGAAGCAAACGTTTCGGTTTCTGTTCTGAAAAATACATGCGACTTACTTATTCACGTGACAAAGAATGATCACGTTGCGATGCGAGCAAACATTGTAATTTGATGCGTTTGATGCTCTTCAAACCATTTAAAGGTCCATTGGGATTCAATTGACGTTCATTCATTTAATCATTTTACTCATTTGCTACATGGCCATATTGTTAGCACATCTTCGGCAAACATTCGTAAATCTCTGTATCAATTCAATATTCATTTATATACGTTGTCAACATTTTACAAGGCGTTGAACAAATTCTGCATGGATTTTTTTCTTCATGCGGAAACCAAAAAAAAAAAAAAAAAAAAAAAACGGAAGCAATTTGTTGTGCAGTTGTACATTCTTTTTGCTCTATTTTGGAAAATTTCTATCGATGACGTTAATTTGTGTGCGGTTCATAAGTCCCATTGGAATTCAAATGATTAAAGAGTCATATGGAAGTACAGAAGTCTCAGACAGACTACGAGTCTGATCTATGTTTGCATTTCCTAATACTGAAAAGTAAAATGTGAAGAAAACGAAAAAAAAGCAATGAATACTTGATTCTTTAAATCATCCCAAAGTGGATAATTATAAACATTTATTTGGTTTTCTTTTTCTCTGATTTTTAATCAAAATTAACTCTAGATTTACACTTCTTGCATTTGCTAAACGTATGCAATTTTACTAAAAATCTAAGCATATGATCATTTTGTTTATAACATTAGTGACCATATTGAATGGAAAATTAATCATTTTAATTATACTTAATTCATTCTTCCGAAAAATCTCTGATGAATCTCCGACCAATGCCGTTCATCATTTCTTTTGCATGCACTTACATTTCAAATGTGCTCTCTAAACAAATACGATTTAATATATTTTTGTTTTGTTTTGATTTTTTTTTTTTAAGTTCATTTTTTCAAAATAAATTTTCAAGCTTAAAGATACTGCATAAAATGCTTCGCATCTCTAATTAATCAATCGATAAAAATGCATTTATCCATTTTTCATATTAAATTAAATTAAAAACACATTTTGCTTAACAACTATTAAATACGTTGATGGTTTGTCGGTTGTCCCGAAACAAAGGATAAACGAAAAATAAAAGAAGGGAGACAAGAAAAAAATAAAAATAAATAAAATGAGATTTGGATTTGAATAATCACGAAAATGGCCTTAACTGAATTGGTTTTGGTTTTCACTGATCCAACTCAAATGATTTAAATTAATTGTTTGCTTTGTATTTGTCTTAAGCTATGTATACTTGTTCAAAAATAAAAATGAATATTGTAAAATTTCTCCCACAACAAAAATGCTCAACATCGATCCATCCATTGGGAGTGGTATGAACATTTGCTTCTCAGAGAGAGATTCTAAATTCGACGAGATAATATTAAATTGTTTCAAGGGATTCCACTGGAAACAGATTTGGAAATGACATTTTGGCAGCGTTTTTTTCTACGGTTGTGAGGAGTGCGGCACTGGAGACATGTAACGCTGTTGAATTGAATATGGCGATGACACCCCAGACTGTGACACAGTTGACGACACATTCAATTGGCCGTGTTCATCTTTCACCATCGGCAAACCAACTGCAATTTAATAGAATCCAAATAAATTATTTGACGAATTTTCGTGAACGAATGCATTGAAATGAGTAAAACTTACTTGAATCATAGGTGTATGGGTATTCAAGACGTCGAGCAGTAGGTGATGTACTACCGGTAACTGTAAAATGAAAGGAATTTTAGCATCCAATACGGAATCAAAACTGTGTTTGCTGTAATATGTGTCAGTTATTATCATGGTACTGAACTCACCGATATTGTTGGAAAGCGATGGAAAACTGTTGATTGATTGCACGGCCGATGGGATCTGTGAACCGTATGCAAAGGTATTTCGTGATGGGCACGATTGATATGCATTCATCGATTGTGGATTCAGCCACTGTGACGTCAAACTGTCAACGAATTTCAAATTTAAAAATGGAAATCAATAAATTTACAATATACTAGTGTGTTTTGTTATCATTTTCCATTTACCAAAATATTAAATTATTACTTACGCTGGATCGGGATAACCGTACACACGATTGTACGATGAGTTCGCGTACATGCGTGCTGTTGACGAATAATTTGGATTGTACGGTGATTCATACAGTCGTGAAATGTGCGCTGCTGATGTGCGATTGTACGTGCGCTTCATTCGTCGACGACGTCGAAAGTTACCATTTTCAAACATCTCCTCATAATGAGCATCTATTTTTACAGTAATACAAACAAACTGTTTAATACCGATTGGTTTACCAATTTACTCTATTCGAGCGCATTACACTTACGGCTACTGAGTGTCCAATTGTTGCCTTTTCTTTCACCGCCACCTTCTCGGGCCACTTTGACGAAGCATTCATTTAAACTAAGATTGTGACGAATCGAATTTTGCCAACCTTTTTTATTTTTTTGATAATATGGAAAATTGGTCATAATATATGAGTAGATTTCGCTCAATGTGGCTCGTCGCTGTGCGGAATTCTGTTTGGAAAGAGATTAAAAAATTAGTATCTCTTAAACATTTTTTTTTTTGATGAGGTCTTGAAAACAATCTAAATTGTCAACATAATTCGAAGAATGGAAATGTTTGCCAGAAATACTAAAAAGCGTTTTTTTGAAAATCCAAGGTTTTTTGCCAATAAAATAGCAAAACATATTCTCTGCAAAAATTGCAAGTACACATAATATTGAGACAATTGCCAATGAGCTTGATGAAATGCGCCAAAAACTGTCATGTCAGCAAATTTCACGATCATGGGTAACAAGGTGCCGATTCGGACGGCATGAGCTCATTGCCAACAAAATACAAAACAAGATGGATTCTTTCGTGAGTTCATTGAGAGACAAAAACATACCTCAATAGCCATTGCGATGAGTGCAACGTAGCTGTATGGTGGCTTCTCATTGGGGTTGCTACCCTTGGACGAATTGATTAAACTAAATTTGCCGAGAATAAAATGTACAATTCCTGTTAGATTGATGTTAAACTATTGAACTCAAATTGATCAGTTTTTACCTGGACGAATCTTGTTCGTCGACCGTCACATTTGTTGGTGGTGATTGATTTTCCGATTTGATGCCATGATTCAAATGATTGTTGTTCATGTGACCGTTATCGTTGTTGTTGTGTTGTCCAACATTGTCCGTACTACTTTGAATCACACCCGATGCCGTTGAATTTTGCGTTTCGTTCGACATGAGATTTAACGAATCGGCTGGTGTTGTTGATGTCGAAACGGTTGTTATGTTCAAATCCGTGAATCGTGTTTCGTACATTGAATACGGTGACTTGAATATATCACATCCTATTTCGTAATGAGGTCAACAAAAAATGAACAAAATTGAATTAAAATCAAGCACATCAATTGATTACGATCGTAATAATTTTTGGGTGGAAATTTTCTTTTCGCAATTTTTATTGTTATTGAGGCGTTCTCATTTCAAAGTTCCAATTAAATAGCAATTGGGTTAATAATTTAGCTGAATGCGCAAAATGTATAAAGGGAAAGAGAGAGAGAGAGAGAGAGTCATAGAAAAAGCGGGTTATGCCGCAATTGCAAAAAAAACAAAATCAACGCTTTTAAATCGCTTTTTGAATCGCTATTGAATCGCTTTTTGTCATTGAGAGCTTGCAATAGAAAAGTCATTTCGCTTATTTTCTTCATTGGAAAATGTTGTTTAAAATTATCAACATTTTTCATGAACAACAAATCACAAAGTTTACTTACCGCGATCGAGGTATGACTCTTGCTTGAATCGGCCGTTCATTGTCTGAGGAAAATAAAAAAATAAAAATTCCGGAATCAAAAATAAATTCAATAAAAATCAATTTAAATAATTAAATATCGATTGATAAAACAGAAATTCATGAAATTTGAGCAAAATGGATATTGAATGAGAATTGTATGCGTGTAGCGACGGCAAATGGCAATTCTGATAATGTTTTTTGTGTGTCTTTCATCAAATATTTACTAAACAAATGGAAGCATTAAACTTTGCAAATGCTGTGTTCGTTGTATATGACCCACTTTTCAACAAGTCTGAATAATTCTTTTAAGAACAATGTATTTTGTGTTAAATCCCACTAAATATGCTTAGTGGTCGATTCTTTGGTTGTGTCTCGAACCTTATCAAATTACATTTCTGCATTTTATTTTATTATTTTAACCAAACAATCACGATTTTAAACATTCAACGGCAAAATTGCATGTCATAATTGGATATTTATCTCTTTTCCAAGCGATGCATTTATAAACAATTCTTAGTATCTTCTTTTAAAAAAAAGTCCAAGCGATCATTTTGCAGCCATCAAATACGACAAGCAATTTTGCCAATCGTTGACGTGAAAATAATACGCAAATGTCATTCGATTAGTGAATCGCTAGAAACAAAAGACGGTGTTTCAATAAACGCACTTTGCATTGTTCATGACGATGCGTTTTTCAAAAAAAAAAAAATGTGAAGTCAATGAAACTGCAAGAATGCACGAACAATCCAATTCCAGGCACAAATGTTTATCAAATATTTTAAACAAACAACGCGTTTAAGCCGGCTGTTTTGTTTATAAAATCGCTTCTCAACGAACACACACACACATACACACAATTCAATTTGATCAAATTTTCGATAAGACTCAAACCACTGTTATGAAATCCAACGCACAGAATCATTTTTATGAACGACTGAAGTCAATACACTCATTAAATTTGTCACAGTGAACAAAAAAATATCACACAAAAACTATCAGCATACACACAAACGGAAATTGAGTGGAAAAGAGAAAAAGAAAAACGAATTTAAAAAAAAAACGGCACAGTAGCCACAGAGGATCCTTTTGTTTGTGTTTTGATTATTTTATGTTTTTGATTTTTCGGTTGGTAGACCAAATCGTACGCGAAAAATCGCATCTTTAAATGAATGAATGAACGGTGACGATGAATCAACAATCGAATTTGAGCTAAATATAACAAAAAAAGGAAAACACAAAATTCAGTAGTGCGAGTCGTTTCGATTGACATATTCTGCAAATGCGCACACGCACAAAACACACCGTAGTCTAAACTATCGCACAATCTCTCAACTCTCCGGCACGCTTATTTATATTTTCTTTTGTTTTATTACGTTATTTACATCACAGAAAATCGTCAATCAAATTTTTAAACAAAAATCACACAACACACAGATTTTGTGTTTATGTTTTCTCTTTTTTTTTCTTAATGGGAGAAGAAAATATTGCAGATTCTTGTCAAATTTAACATTTACAACACAAAACAAAATCTAGACATGCAAAATGAGATTATCAGCAGATTTGACAAGCGCTCATTATTCATTTCCTCGCTTTCGGCTAAACATAATATGGTGACACTAAATTAACAATTTAAAAACAAAAATCAAATAGTTTACGATAAACAGCTCGTTTCGTTGAAATAGACGAATTCGTTGCAATTCATTAAAAACACTTCGACAGATTGACGATTGTGGTCAATATTTGCGACTTCTCCGCACTAAATCAATAAGCAGACTGCAAAACATTTTATTGCAATTTATATTTGGAATGTTAAAATTATTTCCGATTTTACATAAAAATTCAATCGAACCATTCAATGAGTGAAGCAAAATGGTTAAATTGCATCGCCGGGCATATTTGTGTGTGGTTTAAACAGAGCAAAAAAACATCGGTTTTGATCAGTTGCACAAGTGCACATGCAATTCCATGTGATTGAACGTAAGAATTTGACGAGAAAATTACAAAAAATCAAAAAGAATTCGTTGAAATCGCACAAACGATGCAAAATACCTTTGGGTATTTGGCGTCGATTACGTGCATAAATTCGTTTGGCCAAAATAAAAAATTTGCAATTTGTGCATAATTCGTCGTGTGTGATATCAGTCGAAGGCCTGTGCCTTTAAACGATATGTTTGTGTTTTGCTCATGGATTACGATTCGATATGAAGTGTTGAAGCGATTTTAAAGCGATGTAATTGCACTGTTTTGACTGCGACGGACTGTCCCATCACATGGATTCCAATGCAGTTAAAACACCAACTGCTCAAGATGAATATGTGCATTTTATTGTTTGTCATTATTTCTCGTCAGTTTTGTTTTTATTCATTCTTATTCATTCATTTTCATCGCATTTTACTTGACACTTGATAAGTGGTTCTTTTGTATTTTTGTTGCAAAGCGCGTTATGAACGGCATACGCTTCAATAAGCAGAGAAGAAAAAAAGCACTATTGTTTTTATTGAAATTTGATAAGACGGTTGGAAAATGTTGCATAAATGGATCCCCCGGAACACACAAGATTTGCCTCACATTGAATAAACTGGTGACGGATTTGCCGCTGCTAAGTGCGGCAAATTGTCATATTAGTTGACATCTGACTATTTGATTGCAGCATATTTTTGTGTCAGTGCTTGATATGGGCGAGTGCCATGTTTCACAAATTGCAATATTGCTATTTTAATCGCTGAGTTTGAATTTCAATTAATAAATTTAATTTTTATTCGATTGACGCTCTGATTATTACGCATTTGAAGAGAGAGTGTAGCTAAAAGATGCTACTAGAGTAAATATTGAAGAAACAAAACAAAGTCAATTTAAAAATAAAAGATTTGTAGATTTGGCCTTCTTTTTTCCTAAGCTGATGATAAGCCACATTTTGTTCACTCAATTATGTGCGGTGATAGATGTGAATCGACTGAATGTAAGCAGAAAAAATGCTGGCAAACGAATCAACGATCGAACAGAGCCTTGTGAAAAAACAACAACAACAACAAAATAAAACGGTCTTTAGAGAATAGCTCGATAGCGTACGACGTTTGTCGAAATGAATTTTTCAGCAATGAAACAGCCAGCTGTTCTTAATATATCACCATTCGCTGGATGCACAAATTATCATGGCATCAGACAAAAGTGCTACTAGGTGCGAGGCACACACTCAAGTCCGAATGCCATCGACGACAATGCTCCTTCGGAATACAACACAGAAAAAAAACGAAAGAAATGCGACAGAGAAAGCGTAGAGAAAAATCGAAACGCGACATTTGTACCGTGGCATTTGTTAGTTGTGTGTTCTGGTTTTTTGACTGTGTCAAAAATGGCACCGATTTCATTGAATGAAAAAAAAAATCGACTTTTAATCCCCAAATACACCCACACATGCAATTTTTTTTTATGCATAAGCCACAACGAAACACACAAACACACACTTACACGTACCGCATATTATGCATGTGATGTTGCTATATGTGCGTATATGAGTCTCGTTTCCATCGAATTAATTTACACCAATTTATAATACGTAATCGAGGCGAATGACAAAAACAACGAGAAAATTGAGAAAAATGTCGGCAACGTGGAAAAAAAAAGATCACATACGAGAGTGAGAAAAACTGGTCTCGAGAGATTCAGTGTTCTGTGATTTCGAGATTCTATGACTTTTTATTATCTTGCTTAACAGAAGTCACATTTTACATTAAGAAAAAATCGCATCTGAAAGGAGAAAAATCCACATTTTAAACGAAATGATATCATTTCAATGAATTAAATTAAAATATTGTTAGGTGCAATAATTTTTACGTTGGTAATTTGATGATTAAAGAAATCGTGTTTGGTGCGTAACAAAAAAAAAATGGAGAAAGTAATTGAACATCATAAGCAATGGGTTTTTATTGGGAATTAGTTGAACTGTTGCTCTTTAAGAGAAGTCAAACGTTTTATTTTCTTCGACAAAGCATTTGGGGGGAAATGCTTTTACCGACTGATTTATAGCGCTAAACTAGTTTATTTATATGTTTTCCTAATTGATACAATATTATAAATACGCAGTCGAAAACGTAATCACCGCTTGAAGTCTGAGCGTCTATTCGACGTTTGTATCGGTTGTTGTGTTTGTTGTTCACAACTTAGCGGCATTTTAAATGACGTTCTTTTTCCCCAAATGAATTATTGGTCTAAGACATTGAATTTTAATAGATTAAGAGGCATGTTAGAAATACACACCAAAAAAAATGAACTGATATACTCTCAGTGACACCAGGCGATTTTTGTCGCTTTCTATGCCATTTTGCATGCTCCAAATAGAGATTGGAATAGAATGTGACGTTAAAGAGAATGTTTAGTAAAAACCGAAAAAATAAGCGCGGTGGTTGTTATAATGCTCAATCTTCGCGGCCAAACACACAAAATCAGCCGATAAAAAAATATGTAAATGTTGACACATTGGACGAATTTTTATGCAAATCTTAACTTACCGAATGTAGTTGTTTTGAATCGGCATAGATACTGATTGGTTGCAAGCCGTCGCTTAGTTCCAAGTTCGTTATCACTGTGCGTTTTAATAGTGAAAAATTAAAAATTGATCAGAATAATTGTAAGCGACATTTGAAAAAAAAAAAAAATTAAATTCGATGAAAAATGAATTGGTTCAATTGCAAGTCACTTGAGTGAACAACCTCAATTGAGGTTGGCCGACGGTGAACTACTAGTTTGTTAAAAATCTAAATCGAGTCAAACACTGGACATTTTCTTCGGTAAAATACTTACTTTTCATGAAATTTGTGTGTATTTTTGTGTGCAAAAAATAAGCAGAAAAAAAATTCGTAACGATTTGAAATGGTCAACAGTTGAAATGCACCCGACGGCGGCAGTTCGACGACACCAATGTTCAAGAGCACAATTTGTTAGTCTTTAATATGTGTTATTTTGCGGTTTTTTCTGATCTGTTTTGCCACTTTGCTTTATTTTCATTGAGAGATTTGATAAATTGTTGTTTGACTGAGACTCCGTGCTCTTTTCTGGCTTCACCTCAACTCAATAATTCAGTCAAGAGAAAGATCGTTGTGACGAAAATCCTTTTTCACAATCATCAAACACAAATCACTGTCAGCACAAATTTCGGTGGTAATTTAATAAAGTTTCGTTTCTGTTGCTTATACTTGTTCGCAGAGAATCTTCTTCGTTTTTTACTGTTTTTTTTTTTTTTGTTACTTCATTTAATCCAATCAAATTAATGCTAATCACCACAAACAAACAAAAATGTGTGTACGATTTCGATTGAAATAGTTTAATGATTACACTGTAATCATTTAATACGTATTCAGTTTTGATTAAGCTCTGCTTGTGATTTGAATGCCAACGCGTTGATTCTTTTTTTGTTTCGTTCAATACTTAAATTGTACTGTTTTTTTTTTTTTGTTCCCCGTTTGCCCAAAATGAAGAACGATAGCGAGTGCATGTAACACTTTGATAGCGGTTTTTTTTAAATATTTTTTTTTCTCTCTGTTTTGGTGATATATCTGTTTTCAAGTGTTCGTTCTTTTCTCTTGCTCCTTCTCACTTGTGTGTGCTCTATTCTCCGTTTCTACCGTGTCCTTTGCAAATTAATCGAAAATAAATTGTGGCCGCGATAACATATTTATTCTAGCCGATCAAATTGCTTGAATGCTGTCGTCACAAATTTGTTTGTTTCAATCAACAAGCAACCGTTTTTATTCGCCTCTTTCTCTCACACTTCTGGTTCGATTTTCTTGTTTTCTATGTTTTGCCTTCTTTTTTTTCTATAGGTCGTTCTATGATCAAGTGGCGCATTAAAATGTATTTGTGTGTGTGTTTTTTTTTCTTTTACAATTTCGAACACTTCACGACTCTTCGACGCGTTCCTGAATTATCTATTTGATTTTTTGTAAAAAAAAAACGATTCGAAATATTACTTGCGTACTATTTACTAATCCGTTTACTATATTGGCGTTATTTTGCTATGCCCATTCGATTGATAATTGTTTTGTTATTTTCTCTTTTCTGATCACAAATCTGCTTTTTATTTTTACGAATATAAAATTTGTTTACAAATTTAGACAAAATAATCTCATGCTAAAATGATCTGAGGTCGTCATCGAATTGAGTAGAAAATCGATTATGTGTTGGTGTTTTTCTTTTTCTGAATTCACATCAAAATTTCCTCAAACAACACTTAACATTCAATAGCATGTTATAGTTATTTATTTTGTCGTTTAGATATTTTTTTCCCGTTTTTTTTTTGTTCATTCGTTATTTTCTTTGTTATGATTACTTTTTCGGCGTCTATTGCATTCGCTGGAACTTATTGCACGTTAATAATGGTTTTCAGTTTCGAAAAATAATAACATTTATTGGTTTGTTGAACACTCGAATTGTTTGATGCACAAACGAAATCCCGTATTATGCACACGATGTTTATTGTTTGAAAATCGGCCCGTAACTAAACAGTTTGTTGTTTCTCACAAAGTTGATAAATTCAAAATTGTGACAGAGTTCGCGCGCGCACCCGCTGCTGCTGCTTATTTAATGTTGTGAATGATCAGTGTGCGGTGTGTATGTGTGATGCGCTCCTTTGTGTAGTCGTGTTCATCGTTCATCGCACAATTTGTCTCTGTGTTTCAAGCGTTTTGGGGTATTTGTGTGTTTGTGCCTGCTAAAACATGAACCGAACTCACAACGATCACACCCGCTTGTATCGTATTCGAAACACTGTACGAAATGTTGCTATGTGCTGCTACTGTTACAGTCCGTTTCTTTTACGTTTGGTAGTGATGGTGATGCCGTGGCATACGCACAAACCACAAAACTGAGACAGCAAGATGTGATTTCCCCATCGATTGGACAAGGCACACACGAACATTGGGCACCACCTTACTTCTGATGTGCCGTTAGGTGAGATTGAACAAAAAATGTTTCTTTTTCGCTAAGCTGGCGGTTTTTGAAATGTAAAGGGCATTGTTCGCTGCTGCTGCTTTGTTTGTGTGTGTGTGTGTGTGTGTTGTTTCAATCAAAAGTCGCAAACAATTGCAATTATCTGTTTAGCTTCTGTTTTCCACGAACAATTTTAAATGATGAAACAATCTCGTAACCAAGAATACAAACTTTGCGTCATAAGGATTCCATTAAATTTTCTGAGTGACGACATCTTCGACCAATTTGAGCTCTTTTCAAACAATAATATGAAACATGAAAAACAAAAGAAGAGACGTGCATTCCGTTTGTAAAATAACGGTGCATCATTTTAAACAGCTAAGAGTATTTATTTACATGATCATAAGTGCATTTGAATTCATAGTTGAATTAATAGTTATGACTGTTAAATGATAACTGTTAGTCTTAAAATGCCGTGCATTCGCTGAATTGAAACACAAAATCTTGCTTCATTGAGAAAATGACAAATGAATTCAACTTTGAACTCATTTCGTCCATATTTGACGTGCTCGATTCCACTCTTTTTTTTTAGCCAAATGTCGTAATCACTGTGGCAAATAATTTGAAAGCAGAAAAATATTGGAGCAAAGTGAATGGGCTAATCAAAACATTTTTCATAACCTAATTTTGTTTTTTGTTTTTTTTTCAACATTTCAAAGCCGCATTGCAGTACAATCGATAAATTATTTAATTTTGAGCACTCCAAATGACGTCATAGCAAGTGATTTTTGTTCCAACTAATCAGTTTCGGTTTTGGTAATATTTTCTCTTAAATTGGGTGCATTTTTATTTTGCAATTTGACACCTTTCATTGCAATTACTTCATTTGCTTTTTCATGGTGCACTTACATCGTGTGCGCACACACACGGTAAAAAAACAGTTATGGAATCGAAAAAAAAACGCATAAAAACATGCATAAAAAACAAAATGTGCGAATGCAGTGTGCTACTGTCTTGTGTGTGTATATATTGGAATATTTAGCGTTAATAACTGCCATCGTTTATAAGCAAATGCACAGTGTCTTTGGATGGTTTGCACTGCATTCAGCACCTCTCTCTCTCTCTCTCTCTCTCTCTCTCTCTCTCTCTCTCTCTCTCTCTCTCTCTTTCTCTCTCTCTCTTACTCACTTTAACAAATTGTATTGTTGTTATTCCAAACGACTTGAACAAACGTGAACAAAACAAAGTAAAAACAAAGAAGAAAAAAAACACACAAATAAACGCAGCGCAAGGCAAAACAATCGCCTCGACAAAATAAAATGCATGCGATTGCAATTCAACCGAAATCGGTTGCATTTTATTCTTGAATATGATGAAAAAAAAATTGTACATTTGCATGCTATGTGGAGATTTTGCACATTTTTACAGACTTTTCTTGTATGTGTTTGTGTTGTTTTTTCCATACTGTTATTGTTTTGGATGTCGAAGTTGCTTTTGTTTGTAAATCTTCAAGATGAGGGTCAACATGGCAATTGTAAATAGACACATATTTGTGCTGTCGCGTACCTTTTTTTTGACCATAATCCTTCAAATCGTCTACCGAATCATCGTCTAAGAATGTTCGCTTAGAATTATTTATGTTTGTTTTTTTTGAAGATTTTCAGTGCCGTTTTCACTTTTGTATGCTTCGGTCGGCTAGATAAAATGTATTACCGTATTATTTTGGTGAAGTTGAGAATTCTTGACGTTATTTCCGATAACCTCCATTATGAATGACACCAATTTTGTTTCCTTGATTTCAAACTTGATACGGAGTTCATACGGAGTAAAGAGAAATTAAATTGAACAATGAAATTAAAAGATAATCTTTTCGAACGATTCATAGATTATAGAAAAACAAGTCAGTTCATATTTGAATTTAATATTGTTTCCCGGCAATTGCGACACATTTAGCATCAACCATTTAATAGTTTTGAGCAGTTCAAGCAAAATGCATGCGATTTGTTTCGACTCAATCGCCGAAAAAAATAATAATAAAAATACAGATTTAAAAAAATATTTACAATTGTGAGCGAATACTGTTTGTGCGCTATTTTGTCAACAATTTTACCGTTTACACCCCAAAAAATGCCGCAATAAACGAAATATTCAGGTCTAGCTTTGGCACTGTTGTTGCTGTACATTTGTTGCTTTTACGCACATGCACGAAACGATCTTACATTGACGAATCACACATTGTCAAAACACATACAGTGTAACCAGTTCACACACGATGAACTAGACACAGTAATAAAACTGGAGAAAAAATGGGCGGAGCTTCATTGCATGAAGATAAGCATACCACGGCCGATACGTTGAAGCACTGAATGAGCCAAGTATAGATTGCACTTGTTTCATGTGATGATTGACGCGGCTAAATTTATACAGTAAAACGTTTGTTTGCATTCGATTGGCTACATTTCATGCCAACAAACGAGTTGCTTTGTAAAGCCAACACACTAATACAACTATTCATATTAGTTTCATTCATATTTGTGTGCTTTTCAGCAACACCTCGAAATGACTTTTTTTCGTTTTGTTTTGTTTACGGACAACAAAACTAAAGTTTTTGTTTTGGAATCTGTGCAAGGTAAAAATAGTAAGCAAATGGTAGACATCAGCCAGCCATGCGCTTTGATTGCTAATTTATTGCCTGAAGCATCAAAATAATGCGATTCGAATTTTTGTCTATACTCGAGAAGAAAAAAAAAATAGCTCCGTTGTCGATGTGAAAAAAGATTGAATTTCTCGATGATCAAAACCGGTTCAGAAATTCAATATGATAACGATGAAAATAAGGAAGAACGGATAATTTTGCTCAATTCAACTCATTTTCAGTCATCTTATTATGACGGTGCTGGACCAAGATCGATGGCAATAAGAGTTTTACGTACAATTAATTAATTTGTAAATGATATACCCAATTAATCGAAGGAATTTTTGAAATAGGGATAAATTTATTTATACAAATACTAGTCATATTAGTTCATCGCCCCAGGTCCAACCCACTGTATCGTTATGGGTCGGAGAAAAGAGCAACGGTGTACACTTTGTCCACGACACGTGTCTAACCATTGATGATAATGAGAGGTAAACCGAAATTTAATCTGCCGCCGCTTATTTTCTTTTATGGCTACTTTTATGATATCGAGCAGAAGGCACTATGAAATAACTAGCAGTATAAGTTTAATATTTTCCAATGTTGAATTCTATTGGTCTCGAAAGAGCTCAAAATGATTAAATCTTTTAACTAAATAGTCAAATAATAAGAAGCCTGTAACATTGTCAGCCATTTTATTTTAGAACGAATACAGACAAAGTATTTAGTTTACCACGCAAGTTCTGATTGGTACTCAGCTATTTATTTGGTCTTTGATAGAGGGAAAATACATTTTTAAAAACAAAAATATTGATTGCTATGCACTTGACATTGATTTGTTGGTGTTTCGATTTTTGGTGATGTTTTTAAATAATCAATTTCACATTTTCATAATATATTCCGCTTATGTCGAAAACTACCATTGCACTTTATCGTGTGTCATTCATTGAATTTGTGTGATTTATTTATTTGGTAATTCAATTCATTTAAACAATTGTTCAATTCAATTTGTTAGCCGCACACTTTACTGGAATTCATTCTTTTGGTAGCATTAAAAGAACATCGTGAGTATTTTCGAATATTCGAGTGCCTTGGATATTGAAATGTACTAATGAACCAATTGCAATTATAATTATAAAAATTGATTTATATCAGAAGCGTGTGTTGAAAGAAAGAAAAGCAACTTTTAGTTTAGGTTTTTTTTGCGTAAATCCATTGAACAATAAAATATAGCCATGAGTATTGCGCTCCTGATTTTCCAATGATTTGCTGCAATTGATTTCGCAGAACAACAGCATGCCGAAGTGAAAACACAAGCATAAATTATGAATTTTATTACATCGATTTCAAAGTTTATTTATGAGATACGTTGATCAGCTGAAGCCGTCCAAGTCTAAAACGAATTCTGTGCAATTCTCATATGTGCAAGTGCATACAGTTTTCTTGTGCTGTTTAAAACAACAAAAGCAATCCAAAACCTAGAATTTTTGAATTTTTTCTCAAATCTTCAAGTGAATTTTGCCAAAAATATAACTAGGAGCTTTCTTCGAACCACAAATTCAAGAAGGCCAGTATAGTATAAGACAGTCTTATTGAAACCTAAAAATGCACACAATTTTAATTGAAACAATTACAATCAACAAACATATTCTGAAGATTTTCACATGTTTCACTAAAACCAAGCAAGCAGGGACATCTATCTGTCAATTTGTAACCATTCCAATCTGTATGTTCTTTACATGAAAAATGATAAAAAGACAACGAGAAATGAATATTATAGTTTAACTATATCAGAGTTAAAAATAGAACACTTAAACATAAAATTACTCAACATTAAAAAACTTTATCGATAAATAATTAAATAAAAACAATTGTCGAAATAACGAACTAAATGGAAATAGACCGCCTCCATTTTGAACCGCATTTAATGGATGCAAAAAATTGAGCAAATTTCACATGAGTTCATTCCAATGGTGAAATCCATTTCAAGTATTTTTATTCTTATTTGCATTAACTTTTCACTTATTCAACAACTATATACTTACAAATGTTTAAATTTGTTTCTTAATCTGAGAATAACAGATGCCCAGCTGATAAAATACGCGACCTCCACTGGTATTGACATACGGAGCTGGATAAACCGTAAACCGTAACCGCAAATTTCATTCAATTGAATTGTGTGTATACATCATTCTAGTGCGTAGTTCTCTATATACTGTCATGTGTTGAGACTGTGATTGTGTGCATGTGTCGACATCAAACAAGCTGATTGTTAAATGTATATTATACATGAAACAACAACACACAACTACATTCACATTTCTGCTTTGTTACAGTGCTTTCAATTTTTGATATGTCGTTTTAAGTTTTTCTCATTCACTTGAGCTATTTATGTGGTGTTGAAGGCAATGTTTCTTCACGGAAATTGGATATAAAAACGAATCACCAAATAAAGTATCATAGACAAGTTTTTTTGTTCTTCTTTTTTTTGGTGATTTCGCTAAAGGATTGTTTATTGAGCAAAGGAAAACGAGGAATAATACAAATGAGAGAAAAGTGTGTTTCATTAAAAAAAAGTGAATGGTGAAAATTGGTGAAAATTTCTCTTTCTTACGATTTGTGAACAATTTTGTGGATAAACACGTAGAATGAAATTGAATGCGTGAAAATGGCAGCGAAAAGTGCAAATTCATTCGAATGTGTTAGTTTTGTGTGAAAAATAACGAAGGTACAAACCAATGATGGATAGTTTTAATTTTAAGTAATTCCAGAAAATTATTCACATTGAATGGAAAACATTCTATTTTGAATGCTGTCAATATGTAATTTTCTAGCACAGCCCCAAATAAAAATCGGTGTTGTGTTTGCTAATTATATTATACCTGTTTTGTATCAAATGAAACCAGAGAATATATTTAGATTGCAACGTGCCTTGGATCTGGTTTGATCGTATGACATTTTACCATTTATCATAAATGTCAGGCCAGTTTTTTTTTTGGGTTGCTCTTCCTCACTCAATGTTATTTGATGCTTGTGCAAAGGTGTACATTGTACATAAGTTTTTTTTTTTGGTTAAATATCTGTCTTTTTCCATGCATCCCATTGCGTTGTTAAGAGTAATAACGGTATGAATTCATTGCACAAGCGCTACAAAAAAAAACAAATACTACGTGATAGCAATAATAACAGCAGTAGAAGCAAATATGCGGGTCGATTGGCAATTTTGAATGCTCATCATATTATAAATAGATCGCCAAACAAACTGAATTGAAAGAGAAACACAAGAGTAGCAATTTTTAAAATGTTTTGTATTATGTAAGTGAATTGTCACACAGCTGTTTCTGCTGCTATTGGATGCTAACTTGAAACGTATTAATGAAATTCTCTGTCCAATGAAATCTTTCCATTCGTCACGTTCAATGTTTTCTTATGACAATGACAGCGGTGCAAAAACTTTGCACGAAACTTCATTAAAAGTTTAAAGTTGTGTTGAATGTTTTCATTTCTTTTCCACCATGAAAATGTCAAGAAGAAATAACATGAGTTTGTATGTCTTAACAAAAACTGTTTTTTTTTTGTTGTTTCAATTTAATTTACATCAATACACCGAGACTGGTGGTGTATTCATGTTGAATACATAAATTTGGTTGGTTTGAATTTTGACCTTGGCTATAAATTAGATTAAATTGTTAAGAAAATAATTCATTTGGTATTTTCGTGTTAAAAGGATGAATAAATCAAAGATCGCGTAAACATTTTCCTGTATATGAGTTTTAGTCATTTGAAATACAAACACTTCCCGTTTCTCAACAAAGAGAATGAAAATGAGAATGTGTATGACTACATACGTTTTACAACCAAAATAAATTGCGAAATATTTAACGCCGTGTGTATGAGCTCCCATGGAAAAATGGAAATATGCGCCACAAACAAATATCAGTTATTATTATATGATGGTATTAGATTTCAACTCGTGCTGCGGTCCACATACGCCTTTCAATGAATTCAACCGTGTGTATGATTAGAAAGTTCGAGCTTGAAATTTGAACTTGAGCTCTTGTCCACTCATTTACGTGCGACACGTTGAACGTTGAAAGCGATTCAAAACAATTATTTTTACAGTTATTGACAAAGCACAAAAAGTGCTTGAGTTTTCAACAGCTCCAGGTTTGTGAGCACGATAAGAAACATTTGATTCAAATAACGATAAAGTGAGATGACGTATCACAGAGTGGGCTACATGAGCTCTATCACATTTTGTTTTTCACAAAAAAAAAAAACAACATTAAAATCCTTCGATACACTTTTTCCAGGGTGAATATGTGATCGAAAAGGCACTTGATGAATGCGGAGGTGGAGTCGTGTGCCCGTATCAGTGCACGCACACGAAAATCCATTCTATCCATTCTAGAATGTTATATCATGTTTCTTTATGTCATGCATTGCTATGTGATAGGCACACTGATGAGCGAGACAGCGACCAAATAACAGTAGCTACTTGATTTCATCTATCGATTTTTTTTTGTATATCATAAATATGATGCCGCAAATTAGGTGCCACTGAAAGCTGACTCTGTTCATCCACATCAATTTATTGGCGAATGCTATGTTAAATGAGAAAAAAATTGCTTTATAAATGAATTAGCTGCAGGGACATGCTCATGCATACAAAGGGTGCGAGGGAGAAAAAGAGAGAAACAACGAGCGAAAAATGATTGGACATTTCAATGGCTTCAGAAGGTTGCACACATTGCCAATATCAAATGGCTGTGATACAAAATATGCTTTGTAAGCACATAAAATGTCTATTGTTTATGCCCCGTTTCAATCCTTTGCTGGTGTTTATTGCTCTGCAGTTGTTTATTGGTAATTGCTCAACTTGGATGGGCAATCGTAAAATCGATAAATGTTGACAAAACAAAACACAAAATAAAGCACAGGTGCACCGTTTTTTTGACGTCTTTTTTCTCATTGAATGATTTGCATTGAATTCTATGGCGTTCTTTTGTAGGCCATGTCCAACATACAAACATATACAATTTTCCATTCTGTCAATTTATTTTCGTTTGTATAAATACTTTTGATGGTGTTTGTGAATGATTTTGTCTGCAATGTAATTTAGATTCAATCAAAACTTCATTTCGAGATAAAGCGCAGACAAATAAAAACAAGAATTTGAGAAAATGCAGTGTGCCGCTCAGCAAAATCGATTACTTAATACCATGCTTATATATTCGATAGATTGTTGGAAAAAGCCGACTCTTTTCCATTTTACATTGGATTTTCTCCTGCAGAAAACACACCGATTATATAAAGCCATTTTCAATGGCAATTTTCCAGGCGCTGAGCTGGCAAACGTTTCACATAAATTGAGTTATGTGTACAAAGTAAAAATGCATTGTGTTACTGATACTTCGATACTGTAACTGAGTTTTACAATTTATATCCCATTGAAACTGGACTGGTTGAATTTTAATACGTTTTGCTATTTTAACGAATGCCACTTAATTGGTTTACAAAACAAACGTTCTGATGCATTGTGCTGAAGCGAACATTATACGATGAGATTTAATTTGTATGTATGCCATTAAAGTAAATAAATTGCAATACTGAATTGCTTTGTTTACGATCTATTATTTAAAACTCAGTGAAATGGGATCAGTACAGCATGATTTGAATGACAAGTGATACTTGTTAACGTGATAAATGAAAATTATATTTTGGATAATTAGAACGTTCAATCGATACTGACATACAATATTTTTATAAAGTGTTATCATTAATGCCATTTATTGTTCCCTCGGGGAAAAATTGAAAATTTAATTTGCATTCATGTTATAATCGCTCGCTAGATGTGTCCCACAACATGTGTTCCATTTTTCATGCAGTTTCAATTTTTTGAATGAACTCATTGTTAATGAGTTCAACAACGTCAACTAGTTTCCGAGTTGAAAAGCATAAAAGCTAAAAGAAAAAACATCTAAACAAAGCACAAAACATATTAAGCATAGTTTTAAATTCAAGTCAGTTGTCAGTACTTCACAATTTGTACACTATTGACGTAACAAATTAGTTCAACTTTCGTCATGATAATCCATTTTGTGGCAAAAGAAAAACCATTTGCACGCCGTGTTGCTTCCACCAAATGTACTGATTCTATTATGAGTTTCTCTTTACATGAACTGTCAATAACCTATTTATAAACTTTACTTAGAAAAATAAGTTTGCTGAAATGTTAAATTCAAATTGTTTATTTCTTTGATATTTTTCAGAGTGTGCTTCGTCGTCACCTGTTACCAGTGAATCGCTTGCCCCTGAGACAAACATTTGCCGAAACGGCTCGATATTATATATATTATCAATGAATTGTTTACACGTGATTGCATTGACTCGGTGTCTAGCATTTGAACAAATATCAAAATTATGGATCAAATGTATCGCTGGCGGTATAAACTGGCGTTCCTGATACTCCTAATTGGCATGTGCATACATTTAGCTACTGGACAATACAATGAAAATACCGAGCAAATCAAATGTTGTGACGATGACGATAAAAGCAGTGGAAATGTAATTAACTGTAGAGATATTCAAGCGAATGATGAACATCGTTTAAATTCTGTTGTTTTGTCACCGTTTATGTTGGATCGACTGCGTACGAACGGCGGATTTCAAGAGCCAAACTCATCATGTATACGGATTATGCTACAATCTTTATTGGAAGTGTCAAACCTTCAATCGCTGTCCGACTCACAATTAGAGCAAGCAAAAAACCAAACCGATGAAAGCTCAAACAAACCGGAGGCTAGTCCACATGATTATGTGTTGTACTGCAATAATACCAGTCTGGATTTTATTAATAGATTTCTATCGGAGTCAAACGGCGATAAATCCACATTGAATGGCCACTTAAATGATAGGCCGAGCTATAGCCATTCCGATAACAATCAAACAGTATTTCGTGGAGTAATTTTATTGAATGTTCCACTGAATGATGGCTATATTAATAGCAATCCAATTGGTGTGGCACGTCATCAAGACCAATTAGCCATCAATGTTAATGCAACCGATTATTTTTCATGGACAAAAAGCCACTTGAACAGCGAATCGTTTGGCATGTGGATGAAACAGAATGGTCACACTAAAGGAACGTTCGTCCAACTCAAGCACCTCGATCTTAGTGATAATAATTTAATGAATTTAAACGGGAATTTATTTGATAATTTACCAAATTTGCGAGCATTAAATCTGTCACACAATGCCATCAGCAATCAGCACTTTCATCATAATTTATTCCATCGCTTTACACAATTACAACAATTAGATTTAAGTCACAATAAATTAATGTCAATTGTTAATGAGAGACTGCACGAATCGGCTCCCGCATCGCGTGAATCGTCAAATATTGTCAATTCAATTGCCAGCAACAGTGATCAAACATCGACAATGCCAATGGCCGGTGGTCCACATACCGATGGACTGTTTGCCAATATGCCTGAATTGTATGAGCTGATTCTTAACCACAATCAAATTATGGATCTTCCACGGAATTCATTCATTGTGAATGGATTACCAAAATTACACTCTCTACATTTAGCTCACAATCAACTATCAATAATTCCGTTTCAAATATTTCAATCGCTTGTTGCACTCCACCACTTGGACCTATCGAGCAATCGTCTGGTGACTTTTCTAGATAATTTTTTCATTGAAAATACAGCACTAACGGTGCTCAATTTATACAACAATACAATCGATAAAGTGCTAAAGAATTCATTGTATGGCCTCAAGCATCTCATTGATTTGGATTTATCGCAGAATCAAATACGGTACATCGATCGAAATGCGTTCGACACTCTGGAGGATTTGCAACGATTGAATTTGTGCATGAATAATTTGACGGTCATACCAACGACATTGTTTCATCGATTGCATCAGCTCCAGTATTTAAATCTAAGTCATAATAAATTCAAAGTCCTACCGAATGGTATATTTGCAAATCAATTTGCATTGGAACAGTTGATCATCGATGAAACATTCCTGCAGAAGCTCAACAATTGGGTATCACGTAAACCGGACGAAGTGAATCGTGACATACTCAAACGCCTACGAATCGTATCCATTCGAAAGAATCGCCATTTACATGAAATCGATTCGATAACATTGCGTAGTTTGTCAGGTGTGGAGCATTTCAATTTAACCGGAAATGGTTTAACTGTATTGCCACCTGAAATCGGTGAAATGACTGAATTGAAGCATTTGGATGTAAGCAAAAATGATCTCACATCGATACCGAAGCAATTAAATACGCTACAGCAATTGGATACGATTAGTATGGTGGGCAATAGCTATGAATGTGATTGTCAAATGGTTTGGCTAACGGCGTGGCTAAATGAAACACGAACACGAGCAATCAATTCAACATTAATCGATCAACGACCACCATTCAATCAACTGAATGATTTAAAATGTCGTCACGGATACCCGGGAGATTTTTTACGTGTTCTTCAGCAGTTGCAATGCTTTAAACCGATGTCAGTGCATGTGTCCGAAAGTCAAATATATTTATTGCGTAGCGATGCACAGTTGGAGTGTTCGTTTAGTGGAAATCCAGTGCCGGACATCATTTGGGTGACACCATCCAATAAAATTATCCCATATTATGCAGATCCAGACACAAAAACATTAATTATGACCGCCAACAATAGCATGATAAATGAAAGCCAAAGCAATATGGAATATCAACATCAAGCAAGAAACCGAGAGAAATTCGAACATCAAATTCTCAAGCACAAGCATAAGCATATTAATTTTTCAGTACCAATTGGGGCCAATGAAGTGACTCTATTGGAAAATGGATCGTTGCGTGTTCATAATATTTCACGCAAAGATAGCGGCCTGTACATTTGCTATGGATACAATGTAATGGGATATACATCAGCCGAAGTACGGTGAGTGACTGGCAATAGAGATGGGCATTTGCATTTTGCATTCAATCACTCTACGTCGGAACGGCATTCAAGTAATTCGAATGTCGACCGTAATTTAATCCCGACAATCATTTTCATTCTGATTGGTTTGATTTTGTGTGTGTTTGTGTTTTTTTTTCACTCTTATATCGGTTTTTATCAAACCATTTCTCTTAGGCTTTTTATCGATCCCATTGTGTTTTATCGAGTGAAAATTGCCAGCATTATTACCGGTCTATTGGCGGCTACATCATTTTTACTATTGACATTGATAGCTCAGGGTATTCGCCGTTGTTTCAATAGGTAAGTATTGAAATCCGTGTTATAAATATCAACATCAATAATTCAATACAAAAATGTACAGCGGTAAGCATTGTGTGCAGGTGCTTAAGATATCGAAGACAGCCAAGGCAGTCAATTTGCACATGCACAATGTATGAGAGCACGCGCGCACTCGACATTATTTATGCATGCCATTCTCAATTTGTTCGATTTTTCTTTTATTTCTTTTTTTTTTCTCCCATTCGCTTCAGATTCAATATCGTCAATAGAATATGCATGAATTGTTGTGCGTGTTGCTTACGAAAGAAACCTAGAGCCAAGCATATTTTCCAAATGCTTGACAGTATCGAACATTATAAAAGCCAGCAGCTTGAACGCCTACGCGAGAATTATACACAGCAAGTAAGTCTATATATAGAATCTGTTATAAAAGCGTCCGATTAATGAATCCATGAACGATGTAAGAAACAGGCCAATCAAATTGTTTCCACGGTTGAATTGTTTGTTATTTTTAGCAAATATGTAAACTGCAAACAATGCTCGACTCATGTTTTTCTTTCATGTTATTTTTTGTTTGCTTTGAAATCTCTCTGTAGGTTCATCGAATCAAAGAGAATTGTGCTCAACAAGTGGAATGGATTCAGGGCAGTTACACAAATCAGACGAAGCATTTACGTGACCTTGGTTCTCATCATATAACTGCCATGAAGGATCAATATTATGATCAGGTATGCCCAAGATTTTAGCATCTCAATTTGAGACTCTTGAAAAACCATTTTGAAACTTAACAATTAAAAAAAAAAAAATATTTTTTGTCAGCTGCGACGTGTTCGAGACTACTCGACCGGTCAATTGAATTGGGTTCGTGAGAATTACGTTTTTCAACGTAATAAAATTCGAAAATTCAGTGCACATCAAGTGCTACGAATTCGTGAAGGATATAAATATCAACAACAAACCCTCAACAAAGTATTGGAAAATTTACCAAGTTTCTATTTTGAAAATTGCCGAGGACGCACTGATGAAAATATTGACGAAGGTAATTCATTTTCATTCCAATGTTCATATCATTACTTCACGTCAACTTATCGTAATTATGTACAACAACAAAAATGCTATGTAAAATGCTTCAAAATCCGTGCGGTTTTGCGTTATGGTTTCACAATTTTCCATGAAAACACAAATTACCTTATTTTGAGCACGATGTGATGGCTGGAACATGACACACCAGCAGTTCTACCATGCGTGTGTATGTCAACCAAACACTTCATAATTCAAAGATTCATTATGTTTTGTGAGATTTTGGATAACATTTACTTGTAACATGAAATGTTCTTTTTGTAAATGAAATATCCGTTTCGTTATTCTCTTTTTCTCTCTTTTTCTCTCTCTCTCTCTCTCTCTTTCTCAAACCAACATTAATGGTTTTTTGTTTGCAATCTTATTTTTTTGTACATCAAATGCTTTCAATGTCTAAACAAAAAAAAAACACAAATTCGTAGACATACTGAGGAAGTTCGACTTGAACACAGGTATGCTATGTGCTTTTCAATGTAAAATGTGTGTTTGTGTGTTTCGGTTTTTAGTTGTGATTTAGCTGTTGCTTGATTAATTAGGTGTTCTTTTAAATCCATTCAATATTCCAATTCTAATGGATATTTGTTTTCAAATTGCAGACCTTGAAGTCTATTTAAAAGCAAAAATTGCTGAAGTACAGCACATATCAAACGATGAGGGCAATAGCAGTTGGAGTGAACCAAATGCACTAGCCAGAAGTTTACCATTGAAATCAAAACTAATGAAACCAAATTATCATGCCATTGATTCGATGTACGCACGACGCAGCCTGATGAAGAATGAAAGCAAAGCATCCGTATATTACACTCCAAATGACTCAGTAGATCAGCCGTCACAGTTACAATTGTCACCGATGCATATCAATTTTATTGAAGAGAATTTGAACACGTACGATTTCCTAAAGCCATCAGAAGCAGCCTGCAAATTTGATTTTGATATGCATCGCCTTGAGGCCAATCTCGAGCAAGAAATTGATCGTCGTCGTAGACGCTTCGGTTTGAACACCGAAGACGATGATGACGAAACGATCGAAATTAACACCGAACACACGCGAATGCTGAATCGCGACGATAAACAGGTCGATGAGATGGCAAACAATTCACCTCAAGTATATATTCGACTTAATACTTTACCGAAACGCAATAAATGTAAGCGTGTGGCCAGCGGAAAGGATTTTTACTACTCATTAGAAAATGTATTTGATTCTACGGCCATTGACAGTCATCCGTTCGATATGAATTTATCAAATAAAACAATTGATGAAGTGTCAGAGACTCAAATTAGTTCAACATCGGATAACAGCAATTCAAATAATATGAATCGATCAAATCCAACGAATAGTGAATCCGAAGTTCACCAACTTCCATCACAGTCGGTGCTTATACTAAATGAAGCCGCGGCAATTGGTGGACTCAGTGACATTCAAACCAGCAACAGTATGCCAAACATCAGCAAAACAGAACGGTTGACCAAAGAACATAATGATGATACTGAATGTGCGATTATTAATGATAATAATTCTCAATTCGATCAAATGCTTCCCAACTGAAATGTTAACAACGCCGAGAAATGACTGAACAAAGTATAGCACAAACGTGCTTGAATGAGTGGATTTTAGCTTTGGATGTTCATATTTTTTTTTAATGTTTAAATTAATTTTCCTTCAAATTGGTTAGATTTGATTTTAAATTTAAAAAAAAAACAACAAATGTTTGCTAATCTCGATTAATTTATGACCGCGAGGTGAACACAGACTTTCAAATATGCGTTAAGCAAGTGTAACATATCCTACAGAATCTCTTCTGTTTGTTCTAGATGTAATTATTTTTTTCATTTTGCAAAATAAACCGTATTTTTTACCTCTTTAAACAACATTATTAATGTTGACGCATGATGTTCGATGATTAATGTCTCAGTTTGGGTAGTACAAATTATGATTTCAAAAATAAGGATGGTTTCGAACAAAAGGAGATATATATTTTTTTTCGGTGCGAAATGGGCGTTGGGGAAGCCACACATAAAAAACGATCTAAATGATCTGAATAGCAGAATTGTGAGTGATAAAATGTGTATTTGAATATATGATTACTATTGAATACTATAGCGATGTGACGTTCACATTGCACTTTTCTTTTTAGATAAATCGAATTTATTTTTCCAGAAAATCATAAAAAAAATGCAAAAAAAGTTGAGTAAATACATTTGACATACAAAATTTATGTGTAATAATTTAACAGTCTGGGGTAAAAGAGAAGGCATTTTCAGGGAAATACATTCATATTTTAATGGTATCAATACATGTTTTTCTATAAATTCGCCTCCTGTGCATTTTGATCTTTTTTTTTATTCCGGGCGATTCAGGTAAGGGTGAAGTGATGAATGTAAATAATATGCAGGAACTTGACTTATTACTGACTATTTATTCTGATTGTCCACAGAAGTAATGTTTCTGGTTGAAATTGTCAGGCATCGGAGTATATAGATGATGATGAGCTGGGACCTGCAATTTTACTTCACCTTTATAGACGAATGTGTATGATTTAATGACGATCATAGAGAGTGTGTTGATTGAACTGAGCAAATCTCATCGAGTCTATGAGCTCATGCATGCTCTCTGTTCACAATATTCTCATAAAATCTTATAATTAATTTGTTAGCACTCAAGCCATTGAAAAGAAGAAAATAAATGATACGTTTCACGTTGTAATACTGTACGTTGTACAATCAACATTTGATGAGTGAAAATTAAATATCTAAATTAGTTGAACCTGAGTAGAATTTAGAAACAAAGATAACATGTTTTAGTCTATCAAAATTTATTCAATTATTTGTGGATTGGATTTGATCGAGTAATCTAAGCAAGCGCTTAATTACTCAATGAGAAAAGTATATACAGATTAGTGTAAAACTTGTTTCTGCTTTTTTTGTGCGATAAAACTAAAATCATGCAAAATTTAAAGAGCACACTTGTTTCATTAGTTATTGGCAATAAAAATGCAAATAATCATTTAGAAAAACAGCACAATGTTAATTACATTAATCTCATGTAATTTGGACACACACAGTAACTCCAAATGTCATGTTATTTATGTGAACAAAACTAACTTGTATTTCATCTAACTTTGCTCATTTTTTAGATTCGGTTTGAAATAGTTGCGGTCTTCAGGTTTCGAGAATTTCATTTGATAGAGTGATTTTTCTATCTTTATTTCTTTCTCTTTTTTTTGTTGATAAAAATAAATATAAAGAAATAATATTTAGTAGATTATAAAGAAAACCAAATCTCTAATAAAAAAAAAACATTTAGATATCATTTGCTTGGATAATATAATGGACAGAACTTATGAAATCTATATGTTTTTATTGTATATGATATTCATTTCGTTCACATGGCTTTATCGTAAGTTTTCACAATAAATTGTATAATTATGAAAATTACACTCAACATCAATTGTGCTATCAACATGTTCTAAATTCACCAAATAAATGCAAGTCAAAAACAATTTCAATTTCTGTTTTCTTTTATTCCATATTTTTATTTCAAAGGGATGTCTGAATAAAATAAACATTTCAAGTCTGAAATGAGAATATAGCGAATTATTTGAAGGCAACCAGAAAAATAAAGAGAGAGTTAGGCGAAATCAGCAACATTCGGGGTAGCGCACCAAATTTCATTGGTATGAACAATCAGTATGAAGGTCGAACTTTGAGCTATTAGGAACATGGAAACATAGTAATTTCGATTAAATCAGATGCCAAACCAAAAAGCACATTCAAATGTATATTGAGTTACTTGGAATCTATAACGGAGTATATTTATGTTGCATGGAACGGTTGATAGCGATTCACACAGCGTTATAAGTCAACCTGTTCAGTATTCATATGAACAACTATCCAGCAACGAAATCAAAGTGATGAATATTTGATTCGTGTCTATTGTGATGAACACCATATTGGATGAGGACACGTCATATTCGAGAGGTGTCACCAAATCGGCTGCAATGGATTACTCAGACAGGTTGGTAAATATGAAACAATGAAACTATCTAATGTCCCAAACATGACGAATCATAAACAAATTTTAAAAAAGACAGCTCACTCAACGATCAAATTCGTCCACGTCATCAGAAATACATGCGCATCATATTTATTTTATATGCAACTTTTTATTGTTACAATTACAGATTATGTACATTTGGACGGCCTTCATCGAATTCATAAACTACTGGGAGACGTAGCCATTTCATTTTTCATTTTTCATGTCAAAATATATTGATACATCCACATTCAAAGAGCAATATGACGACTTTTATATAGTGTTCAAAACATTGTCTCACATGTACACACATATCTTTATTTTAACATGAAAAATTAAACGGTGGGAGGATGGGTGGGTATCCAACAAAACTTCTCAAAAAACATCGATGAGAGTCACCCTTAATGTACATTTATAATGTGCACCCAGCAATTGCATTAAAACCATTAAAATTTATCGTAACCTAACGTAATTTATTCACAGTCTCATTTTTCCAGCTGACCAGTGTAATCCTTGTTGCGGATAAATTGAAAATAATTTTTGACATCATTGAAAAAAAAAAATTACAGTGAACAATTGTTTGCTTAGTTCAAATTCTGATCTGGAGTTTCATCATTTCAAAGCCTTTGAAGAGTATTTTTGCTTAATTTCAAGACATGTTAATAAAAAAGCATTGGACATTATTGAAACGCACGATGGGAACATGTCTAATTCGAAAGAACAAAATCCACCCTTGTAATAGGAAAATGTGCGCAACATAAATTTAAAAAAAAAATTACAACATTTTAATATTTCATTGAACTATTTTTTAGAAATCAGTCATTACCATCAACGTCTTGCTGCCAGTCAACTCAAAGTGAATTATTTTTTCGCTGTTAAATTGGACGAAAACAATTGAAATATTTTCATTTCAGACAAAAATGAGGTTTTCAACGGAACTTTTCGTAATGCTGTTTGGCCTGTTCTTGTATTTGGTCAGTTGTTTGGAGTGATGCCGGTAATTGGTGTGACAAGCCATTCAGTGGATGATGTTCGCTTCAAATGGAAAAGTGTTCGGACAATTTACAGTTTGATTGTTGCCATTATTCTTTTGACTTTTACTTCGTTAGACACATGGGCAAATCTTTCTAGTGGCATTCAAACTTCATTACTCGGTTTGTAGTAGTAATAATCCAATATATGTATTGAGGAATTTATTGCTTCATACTTACAAAGGCGTTGTTTGCAACTCCTGCAATTGTATTGAGTAATCATAGCGCGATTGCAATCACTGTAGTCAACAAAGTCGATCAGTACATAAGTGATAATAGAAAAGGAAATAAACGTGCATATGCGGTGCTATCTTAGCAATTTCAAACAGTACTACATAAAATGTAGTTGGGAGCAGGTGAGAGCACGCTTGAGTTGAGGGCCTGCTTTCAACTACATTTTATGTATCACCGATTGAACTTGATAAGATGGCACCGCATACGCACATTTGACGTGACTATAGTCGAAATTAAGGCCATAAGCGACGATGTTCGGTTGTGTTTGCGGAATCACAATCTGTTTGGGACTACATCTTCAAAGCACCATCTAAACCGTAGCCGACACATTAGTCTGAAACCAGTACAGAGTACAGTTTTTAGCTGAAACTCAAACATGATCATGATTTGAATCACTACTACACACTCAATTCAGTAGTAGTTAAATATTTTCAATGTGATGGTGAAATTGCATTTTACCGCCATTTGGTTTGCATGACTGTGTGTACGATTTCTGAGTTTAGTGTTTTATATAGAAATTACCATCACATGCAATACAATTGGAGGTAAAATTTCATTTCACTACCACATTGACAATATTTTGCTACTTTTAAGTTGAGTGTGTAGAGCAGTTCATTGAGTTCAACATATAGTTCCTCCGTTCTTGGTAGGGTGGCGCTTGAGCAATGAAAAATCTCGTTGTATACAGGGTGACATCGAATTCGGTTTTTGAAATAATGTGATGTATGGGTTATCTACGGCACTTTTTCGAGAAAAATTGCGATTTTCCCCAAATTTCACGGATTTTCATCATCAAAAAAACTGTTTTTATATTTTCAAAACTATAAGCCACAGGAGACCTTAATATCTTTCAAATGGTGTAAAAATTTTGAATTTATGTGAAAAAATGGCCAAAACTTTGGTAAAAAGTCAGAAAAGTGTGTCTAAGGCTGTCGACTCCATTTGAGGTCAGGAATTTGTCATAGAGATTTGTATGGAATTCGATGTCAACATAATATGTTGTATATATATAGTTGAATGCCTCATCCCTCGGTACAAATTGCTTTATTATTATTGAGCGAACGTTTTTGGAACACTTGTTCTCATCATCAGGCTTTGAGCAAGTCTCGCTGTGTCTCGAAAAAGTTCGCTTAATAATAACGAAGCAATTCGTACCAGAATATAAAATTACTGTGTTTTCAGTGCCAGTTTCACCTAACAAATTGGCTATAGGTTAAACTTCATCGATATAGTAACACTAAGTGGAGATAATTTCGGCTATAAATGAAAAAAATGATCATGAAAATAAAATCGTCAATATGAGTGACTCTCCCTCCCTCTCTCCCTCTCACCTGAATTATCAAAAATGATAATTTTCAGCAACAGCCCTGTTCATGGTTACGAATACTATTGAGTTCGTCAACTTTTTGGTTTTGGCATCGCAATGGCCAGAGTTGATGAGATGTTGGGATAAATTGGAATCAAACTTGCCTGGTTTTCGAAATCAAACAGAGAAAAGAATTTATGTGTTGAAAATTCGATTCACTGCATTCACAATTTTATCGTTGGCATTAGGTAATTTGTTCATAATATTCAATTGAAAGTGGAAATAACGCAAATAATGTTTCGTGGTTTCAGCTGAGCATCTACTAAGCTCCAGCAGATATCAATGCCTTGATATTATGAAGGAATTTTATGTTTATAAATCAATCCCAGTAGATAAACCAGTTATCCTTTACGGGGTTTGTTCTTTCGATGTATTCATTGGGTTTTCAGTAACCTTTGTATGGAACTATCTGGATGTTTTTATTATGGCTGTCAGCATTGGATTGTCAACTCACTTTAAATTGCTCAATAACGAACTGAATCGAGTGAAGGCTCAGGTAACAGAAATATGAATTTTGAATTTTAACTGCATTAATATTTGAATAGTTTTTGGGCGTGGCTTAAAATAGAAATTAGTTTGTACAATTAAAAGTATAGAGTCTTTGCTATCTCTTATCCGTTAATTGCGCGAATTGCAAAACAAATTAAATTAATATGATCAATATATGATATTAATTTATCCTTTCAATATAATTTGTTTGGCTCTATACTTGTACAAAATGACGACCAAAAATTGTCTGTAGACCACTCTCACCTATCTCTTGTCAGTTACGTGACATTGGCGATATATGAGTCATATATAATATGACTCAACACTCAAATAATTAAAATGCAACATTTACACCTCTGTTATGATATTCCCAAATTCAAAACAAATCAACGAGGAAGATTATTTGTTCCAGAATTTATCTGAGGATTCTTGGATTCACTTGAGGACACAATACGGAAGATCGTGTCATTTGGTAGCCAAAGTCGATGAAAAACTGTCGCATATGATACTGCTGTCATTTTTGAACAACGTGTTTGTAATTTGCAAGCAATTGTACATGAGTTTTCGGTAATTTTTGTCTATAAAAACACTTTAATAATCGATATGTTGAGTGAATTTTGATCCGTAATTACAGACCGATATCTTCACCTTATCAGATGGTTTATTTCTGGTTCTCCCTCATGTTCGTCATCGTTCGAATATTTTTCGTCATGTTTTTCACAGCAAGCATCAATGAAGAATCGAACAATGTATGTACCGTACCATCGAACATCTGGAACACAGAAATGGAAAGAATGTTATCTGCAGCCGCACATCAAAACGTCGCCTTATCTGGAATGAAACTCTTTTTTCTAACTCGTAGGCTAGTGCTTGAAGTGGTCTCAACGACCATTACATATGCAATGGTTTTGAAACAGTTTCAAGTAGATTTGACTTAAAATTTCACATTTTTTACTAATAGACAAACAATTTTTTTTTCTGTGTGGCTGATGCCACATGTCCATGTATGGACAAAATAAGCTGTCTAATTCAGTGAAATGTCGATGTCATGAAAAAGATTTTAAAAATTTGCTGTTTAATGTTGAGAAGCTTTGATTAACCGCCAGTAGCTGAAATTTTGTGTTTTTATCGCTGTTGTTTTACATTTTTCACCTTTTGATTTTTGAGGTCCTTTCAGAGACTACATTGGGCCTATTCCTATAGTTCGAGCTATATATAGTTCCTAAGAGATAGACGCTATGGAAGCGTAAAACAATGGATTTCATTGTCCATTGATATCCAATGGGGAACATCCAATTTAACGATTGGATGTCAGTGGACAGTGGACAACAATGAAATCCATTGTTTTACGCTTCCATAGCACCTATCTCATAGGAACTATATAAAGCTCGAACTATAGGAATAGGCCCAATGTAATCTCTGGGTCCTTTAGTGCAATGAGGAAATACACTCTTAGTTTCTGTGTGTTTCAGTCAAGAGGGCGCTGCATGCTTTACATGGGATACTCCATTTAAACTAGTGCGCTCTATTCTGAAATACACTCATTGGTCAACAACAACTAGGTAGTATATGGTGTTGTTGCTTCAGTTAGAACTAATGCAGTAGACTTTCCGATTATGTGAGTGAGGAAGCTAAAATATTAAATATCTATAGACGTCAAAACTATAAATTATGAATCTGAAATATAAAAAATATATTGCAGGAAAATGAGATACAATTGTAAATGAAAAAGAAGACACAGAAATTGGTTTTAAAAAAAATCATATAGTTTATTTAGGTATGTTTTTCGCATTTCGTAAATTAATATTTTTGTTTAACAAATAAATTCAATAAAATTAAATTAATTATTTTTTTGTTGTTGTAATAGGTTTTTCATATTTTATTTGTTTTTGCATTGTCTTGTTTCTGTTCTTATAATAATTGTTTGTGTGTGAGTTTTTTTTTGTTTGTTTGTTTGTTGTTGCAGTTTTCATAGTTCATTTTAATTGTTGTATATATTGGATTTCTTCATAATTATAGGAGGTTTTGCAATTAACTTTAGAATGCATATTAAAAGTTTTGTTTTTTTTCTTTCTTGTTCTTTTCATTTGCTTGCATACATTTTTTTTGCACCTAAATTTTGGCATTTTATAATGCCTTCTAAAAGAGAAAATCGAAAGGATTCGTAAGGTGCATATGAAAAAAAGCTGAGAGAATACAAATAAGTACTGGTTAAGGTTTCTGTTCATGAAGTTACAATAAATAATAATACAAAATAATAATAAAGTTAAGGGGTGGTGTGAACTAAAATAGGCAAAAAAAAATTACGACAAAAAAATGATCATAAAATCTAAAAAAAAAAGTATGTGTGTTATGTGTTACAAAAATATAAATTAATGAATTGAGAGTTTTATATAAATTAAATACATACAGAACATACAACATTAAGTATAAAACTGGTAAAAAGGAGCATCGAACAAGCGGCCATTGAGCGCTGTTTAATCAACTTCATGAAGACAAAAAAAAACTTCATCGGATGGATCGAATCATTTACACAATTTTTTAAAATTGAATACGAATGCGGAACACACTCTTTCATTATTTAATTTTTCCACCTCAATTTTTCTTCACTGGTGCACTAAATCATAATTTTAATCATTTAAAAAAAATGGTTAGACAATACAGTTGAAATAAATCTACGAAATTTGTGCATATTTTCTTTTATGGTGAATTGTTAAAAACTTACAAACTATTTATAATCAAGAATAAAACTAGCGGGTTCGAATATTTTTTTTGCTTTTCATTCAGTTGCCTTAAAACGGAAGGTAGTTTGAGTAACATAAAATAGCGGTAAGTATAAAAAAAACAGTTTGTTCGCATTGGTTTTTTATGCTTTAATTTAAAAAAAAAAAACCTATGAGCATTTTGCTTCATTTGTGCTGCAAATTTACAACAATTCAACGGAATTATTGGTTTATGCCTCATCTATATCTGGTCACTGCAAACTTGTTATTCACTTGCTTCACGCTCTTTCTCTGTGTGCAAATTTTACACAGAAACACATTAGAATCTTCTTAAGAATCATAAAATCATAGACATATACGAGTGTGAGGGAGTGTGTAGCCTATTTGCACCGAACAAATAAGAGGTCACTTGTCATTCGATAAATAGCGCACACTACATCTTTCTAGTTTCTTTTTTTGTATTTTGGACATGATGGATATGAACCATTCATAAACTGACTCTATACATCAAATGACAAATGACCATTTCATCATTTCCGTGTCTCTAGATAATATCATAGCGGAGTGTGGTATTAATTTCTTTCGTTCTTTATTTTTCATTTTTAATAAAAAAATATTCATTTCATTTTTGTTGTTGTTGTTTTTTTGCTTCTTCTCAAAACCCACTAAACACTAAATTTCAAAGGAAAAAAAAAAGATTCATTAAGATCATTAACCGTAATAATAATATTTTGCAAAGGCTACAAGTACATACTAAAAGTAGGGTGTGAGTGAAGTTATCGATTTGAAAAAATACTGTTATTTCTCTTAGCTTCATTGTATCGTTGATTCTTTTTGTCCACATCAGACCGAAATTAATATCCATAGAATTATGGTAAATGATTCATTTTTGTTCTTTTTCATCGAATTTTGTTTTTTTAGAAAAAAATATATATATACTTATAACATCATCAAAAATGTTTCTTTCTTTTTTTTTAATATCAAAATTAATATTTGTTTCGCCAATTTGTTTTTTGATTAATAACAATGAATTAAAATAATTGGTTTTTTTACGACCGAATTTTGGTCCAAATCGTATTAAATGGATGATTGAGCTCCGGTTTTTTATTTCTTTAATCATAATCAATTCAAAATCACTCAATCTTTTTTATCAATGGTTTAATCTTGCGGTAACAAAATTGTTTAATCAATTTGCGTCTTTTCTTTTTTTTTTCTCTTTCTTTCAATTCTCAGCTTTACAGAATTAAAAGAAAAAAAAAAACATAACAATTTTTGTCCAAGGCTTGTCATTATTCTTGATTTTGGAACAAAATGTTTTTCCCAATTTCAAATCACTTGATGCTCAGAATATTTCATCTTATTTATACAAACTTACGCAGATCCTAAATCGTTAAGCTTAAATCTAGTAGAGAAAAATAGAGTAAGTAGCTTCGTTGATGAAATCAAAGTGTTCCATTTTACACAAAAAAAAAAGAATAAACGAAGAAAATCTAACTTATAACACTTTTTTAAAACGCCGAAACGTCGGCAATGACGGCGTTCATAAGCGTGTGTTTCTTGTTTGTAATTAGAATTTTTTTCAATAAATATATTTTTAGCTGGAGCATTGGTGATGAAAAATGGAGATAATTTCTCATTTATAGAGCTGCTACTTGGCCGTTTCATGGTATATTATTTTGTTCAATTTGCATTTCCAATTGAATGCGGTAATTTAAAGGGGAGGGAAAAAAAGACAAAAAAAAGAAACCCTAAACTAAATATTAACTCAATGTTACGCAGTAGAAATTAATTCTAATGTGTTAAGGATACGAATAATTTATTGCTTAAAGTAGAGGTTTTTTTTCCTTTTCTCTTTTCAAATGTTAAAAACTAAAATCGTTTAAATCATATTCATATGTATAAAAAAAACAGCAGCGCGATAAAAAAAAAGCGATGAACATTCTTCGAAAGAAAGACATTGAGTATTTGTTTTTTTTTACATTTCGCAACATATGAGACGTTTGTTTTTGTTATCATTCAAACTGAAGTGAAAAGAAATGGAAATTCATTTTCAATCGAAAGATTCAAATGAGTGTGAGAGCGATACGTGTCATTGGATCTACGTCATAAATGTGCTTGGAAGAAGTCTGGCAAACGTGTAAAAATGACATTCACATCGTTTTGGGGTGATCATAAAAATAAGTACGTTTAGCAATTCAGCACAAAAAAAAACAGCTGATAAAAATGAATCAAAATAAATAATTTTTAGAAGTTTTTTTTTAATTGGGCGGCACAAAATTAAGAATCTCATCATCTAAATAACGATTGAGTATTTCACATGATAGAATACAAACAAATTTGAGGCCATTCAAAATTTCGAAACCGCTGTACCATTTTCAATTGGAAACTCTTCTGTTAACATCGAATTTAAGAAGAAAACTAACTGGGTTTTAGTTGATTTATAGCGGTAAGGTTATTGTGTGGAGCATCAGCTAAACTGATATGATTCATAACCCAAAATGTACTGAGAGAAAAATGATTTTGATTCGTATTCAAACATTTCAATTGGAACAGCTACTTAATTTGTCATTAAATATCACGTCCAAAGTGGTTTTTCTGTCGTTCCTACATCGACACAAATTCAAAGTGAATGATTTATTTGATAGCAGCGAATCAAACTGTGGTTATTTGTCATTTAAAAATTCAATTGAAAGGAGAAGAGAAATGAAGAAGTGAGATTCGTTTCTAAAACTTTAATCATCTAGTGCAATTGTTTCATTTCAAGTTTCAAGCGTAATGTTTGGATTAAAAAAAAAATCTTTGTTCATTTTGTGTCTGTGTTAGATGTGTGTCGTTATCATTAAGGGTATGCGAGAAAAATACGCATAACACTTTTAGATGCATAGCTGCAACTATCTAAATATCCTAAAAAGTTGTCATTAAACTGTTTTCTCTTGTTTGTCGTTTTTTTTTTAATTACAGATCTAATTTTGTTGTTGTTAATTTCTATATCAGAAATCGCAAAAATGGAAAACTCAAAATACACTCAAACGTTAAAATGAAAGATTTTGTATGCGCAGAAAAACATGGCATCTTGTTAATCTATTTAATCTGTTCTACGATTTGAATTTTATATTAGAAATTTCAGTTTTCTGTTGACTTTCTAATGAATTGTATTTTGTATGTATATAAAATGGAAAGAGGAAAAAGGACAAGTGGAAATATCGGAGCTAATTCGTTCAAATGTTCGCTTTATGTAATCGATTAATTAGCTTCATTTTTGTTATTGTGTTTTTTTTTTGTTCTACGTTTTTCTGTTTAAATCACTATATGCGCTTTTCAAAAATAGATGATTGGAATTGTAAAATTGTTTGAGCTATTTTGCTATGTGATTGAATTTTAAAGTGTTTTATTTTAATTGTTTAGTTATTAGTTTTTTTTTGCATTTTCTCTCTTTCTATCGTTCTATTTCATCGTATATTTTAATCGATAGATTTCATGTTTTCTTTTTTTTTAGTGTATATTTAACAGTCGTAATAATTAGTTCAAAATCAAATTTCTATCACATTGTTCACTTCGATACATGTTCCTTGGTGTAGTTTTGTTAAATTTTAATCGAATCGTTGACAAATTGAATAACTTCTAACAATTGTTTAGTGTGTAACTGTAGGCAAGTATATCGTTAGAATTATTGCGTAAATGTTATCGGAAATGCAAGTGTGAGTGTGTGTGTGTGTGCCGTGTGTTTGTGATCAATCAAACGAAATGGTGAGCAAAAGAAAAAAAAACATCCGATTTATAGTTCGGTTATTTGTTTGATTAACTGGAAGAAAGTTCTCTATGGATTTTTGTTTTCAATTTTTTCAAGAAATTCAAATACTTCTAAACAATCGGCAAAACTTGAGCATCAAAATCTAATTAATGTTAAATGTGAACAAAAATTGAGCGCTATAATTTCATTTTTCATTTCATCAAAAAATTAGAAAAATCTAAGAAAAAAAACAATTGACTTGTAAATTTCAAATCGCATTTCGAATTTTGTTTCGTGTTATGTGAATTTCTATCGTTTTGATTGATTTCAAATGAATTTGAGAATTATGTTTGTTCATTCAATTCCAAAAAATTCCTATTCAAGTAAAAAAATTGTTGCTTGTTTGAAAAATAAAGCACTAGGTTAACACATGTTTTTTGTTGTTGTTGAAATCTCTTCATTCATTCGTTATTTTAAGATGGTTGGAATTTGGCATTTTCCATAAAACCATCGAACCAGTTGATTTACACACTACACATTACTAATGGCAATCGCACTTTAATTCAATTTTTGATGTTACTCATTAATTTCTTATGTTTAATAAACAGTAATTTTGTTTTTTTTTGTTTGAAGCACTTATTTGTTGAGTTTTACCACACAGTCAGACACATGAAATCTACTTAAGTGGTGTCATAAGAACCAAATAGTTTCTTTTTTTTAAATTTATTAATGTCTACTGATGGAATTGAACAAGAAAGTTTAGAAAAAAAAGCGAAGATAAAAATAAATTACAAGGTGGAACACGATCAACGAAATCACATGTAATTAGAAATGAAAATACACCAATTAAAATTTGAGAATTCAAAATGGTCTGCAATACAAAAAACAAATGAAATTGAGGATTTGGTTTTCATTTGATTCGACAAATTTACTTTTACATGCGCATACAAAAAGAAACAAACAAAATTTAATGAGAAATTAATCATTTGATACAGAATTAAGGAAGGTTAGGAAAAGTCAATTTAAAAGCTATTTCCACTTGACGAATGAGATTCAAGCACTTGTACTGATGCATTTTGAAGTGTGTGGCTATTTGGAATTTGTTTTATTTTATTTGTTTTAAATATTTTACTTTGATAAAACTCTGTCACTATTCTGCGGGTAGGCGGACGCGCACCCGGCACATTTCGCCGTGATTTGTCAATATTTACATATTTGGTACATCACATTCCATAATGTTTTTTTTGTTGTTTTCTTTCTTTTCTCACTGTCTCTTGCTTGTTTGAATTTAGAATGTCATCCTACGGTTTACTTCTGCAAAAACTACATCGATAAGTTTTTGCGTCGCGGTTTTTCAATTAACTGTCTATCGCGCGTTTTTTTTTATCTTGTTTCGTTAAGTAGTTAACTAGGCGTATAATTTAAAACTTTTTTTTTTATAATAAGTAAATATTAAACTTTGTGTTATTTATAATTAGTAATTTTTAAAAAAATTATTGGTTTTAATGGAGATTCTTTGTTCATCTGTGTGTAAGTGTTTAATTGTTGCTTCATGTGTTTTTTGTTGTTGTTGTTGTTAAATTACGTTATTTTCCCTTTTCGTGTTCTAATCGCGTATATTTAGAAAAAAAAAAATTAGAAATAAAATTTGTAATGATAGCTGCTACTTCAGCCGGATAAATCTAAAGTTCATGCATTTGATACAAAATACATGGTAAGCATTCACATGCATGTGTGTGTGTGTGTGTGTGTGTGTGTGTGTGTTTGTTTGTAAGTGAGTGTGCGTCAAACTCAGTTGACAATTTTCAATACGGCTGCATAATATACAGTGCATAAATCAATGCACTTAAACATGTAATTTGTTTTGTGTGTTTATTATTAAATTTTCTTGCGGTTTATTTATTTATTTATTTATGTTTTGTACAACAAAACGAGCATTTTCACTGAACGGAGATTATTTGCGACATAGATTTCTGTTTTTTTTATTGTTTTCAAATTTTGTTTGAATTATTTTCGAAAGGCTTGTTTCATTCCTAGCAATCCGATTCCAATCGAATCGACGACTTAAATCATCTTTTATTACTAGACTTTTACATGTACAAGAAAATGAGAATCAATTTGTGGCTGCATCTAATGTGTTTCATTTCAGCTTCATTAACATTGGTTTTGCATTTGTTTTGGTAAAATTTACATACCCAAATGGTTCCCATTTAAAAAGGACAATTCGCATTTTAAAACAATCATTTCGAAATTTGGTTTGTTTTCATTTTCACATTTTGTTCGCAGAATTGGAACAAATTAAATGAAAACAACTTGAAGAAGGCTATTCTGGTGAATGTTGCTTATGGTTTTTTGAGTAGTTGTTGTGGTTGTGGTTGTTGTTGTAGTTGCATTGATTTTGCATTTTTGCGTAGCGATCATTGGGCTCGTACACATCTCGGTTGGCTTCATTCGGCGAATTGTGTGGCTACCAAATTCAGAGGTAGATTTGTCGAATCCGCATCATTTTCATCTTCATCATCGTCCATTTCATCCTCATCGTCTCGACGGCGGTTGATCGATGAATTGTTACTGTTGTCATCGCCATGAGCATCACTGCCACCATCACCATATTGTTGCGTTCGCAAGAAATGTGGATCAAAGAAATGTGCCTTCAATTTTAAAACGGAACATTTTATTTAGTTAAACAAATTTAAACGAAATTGAATTGGATTGGGTTTCCAACAGTTTAATTTATACTTACAGGCATAGCAAATTGAGCACCAGGAGCGGCTTGTCGAGCAGCGCCCAACGCAATCAATAAATTGTGATTTTGCAAAGCCAAATCATGTGGATCCGGTTGATCGTTAAAACCGTTCGGCGATTGATCCGCACCAGATGTATTTCCTGCATCTTGATTTTTGGATCCTGAAATCAAATCGTATCAAACCATTAATCTCAATCTATTCGGCACTGTTCACAAATTTATGCTGTTATGAATCAGTAGCTATTGAATTCACTGATTTTTACACTTACGCCTGCGTCCAGATTTGTCACCCTTCGGTCGTCTTCGGCGTGTATGAATGGTATCACGACGCATTGAATGTGGCCGATTAACACCGTGCAATTTAAAGTACAAACCGCATGCATTGCAAACCATTTCACCACGAACGTTACGCCGCCAAATGGTCGTTGTTAGTGTACCACAATTTGTGCACGACATATCTTTTTGATTCGGACTTTGGTTGCTATCGATTGGTGCTGATTTGGGCTGCAATTAAATGAAAATATAAAATATTTCATTAGCACAAATACACATTTATTAGTTTAACATAGAAACTGCCGTTTCGCAATTTAATTTGAAGATCACTTACTTTTGCATCAACATTATTAGCCCAAACTTTGGCATTTGATAGATTCATTTTTGTATCATTCATTGGTTTTTCATTTTTCATATTTGCAAGCACTTCATTTTCCATTGATTTGTCTGTCGAAGCTTTGCTCGGGCACGATTGTTTTCGACGGCCAGATGACGATTTTGATCCTTCATTCTGATAACGAAATCGATTCATTTAGCGATATTTTCATTTACAAAGTTCATCATATTTGATTCAACTCTATTTAACACTTACCTTAACTAATGCAATTGGTTGATCATTCATGTTGCGGCTTATATTCAAAGCTGATGGTATCGGCAGGCCTAATGATCGTGCTGTGATCATTTGTCGCAAAAGTTGTGTGGCTTCATTTCCAGTTCCATTTCCTATTGACAACCGACATTTGTGTTTTAAATCGAATTCTTTTCAAGATATAAATTTTGGACGAAAAGAAGAAATAGTTGAACTTACCAGTAGATCGTGCCAAAGCTTGCCAAAGTTGTGTGGTAGCTGGATCTGTGCGATGATCATCGGATTTGTTGCTCTCTGGTGTATCTCTGCCGGACGGTGTATTGTTATTGAAGCTTCTGTTGTGCTTATAGACCAATTTAACCGGCGTTGATGAGCATCGTCCTGCATCATTGTTGCCATCATCATTGTCATGCGATGAGCTGATGTCCATTTCAAGTCGTCCTGGATCACTGTCATTACTATCATTATCACTATCATAGCGATTACCTTCTGAATCATCAGCGGCACTATATACTGGCTCTGATTTAACACTGACACTCGGTCGTACATTTGAATCTAACTGGTAAACGGTTGTTGTTACGTGATTACCTTTGGCATTGGTTTTCATGCGTTTGGCTGCTGACGAATCGATTTCGTCGCCGCTCGAACGTTTAATGGTCATTTTAGCATTTTGTTGACTGTCACCCAAACCCGGCGACTGTGGATTCGAGCTGGGTGGTGAAATGATCACCTTTTTACTGATATCCATTAAAACGGCGGCCGTTTCAAGTTGCTGTTGCAATTGTGTCAATCGATGCATTTCCAATGCAGTGGCCGCTTCTGGTGGCATCGTCGCATGCATATGATTCATTTGATTTAGGGTAACTGCCGCATTTATTTGGCCAAGTGATTTTTTCACCGAAATTCGATTCGGTTGTTGTGCATTTGGTACGGCGCCAGGTAAAATGCTGCCATTGTTGTGCTTATTGGCCGCATCGATTGGAATCACAGATACTGAATTCGCTTCCAAATGATCTATATGATTTTTGCTGAGTATTGAGGTAACTATTGCATTCGGGCTGGCAATTGATTTATTTTTTAGATGATGATTATTGTTGTTACGAAGTTCGGTTAAAGCAGTGGCGGCCGTGTGCTCGGACGCTTCACGGCAGGACAAATGCAGCATTTCATCCAAATTTGATGATGTTTGTTTGAGCACATCCTGAGACAAGATAGAGAAAATACAAGAAAGAAATGAAAAAACAACGAAACATTGGATTAATACATTGACAAGGGATACAATGAACTAGTAAATTACATTTTAAATCACATTTGGTGTTGCTTATAGCTTGAGACATATTGTGTGTACACTGTACAGCGAGTTTTATTTTTCGAATTTTATTCCCAAGAGCGAGAATAAAGACACGAGAAACAACAAAGGCAATCGAAAAATATAATTAAGCGTTGGCTTCGGTCGTGCGGTTTTTTTTTCTTCTTCTCCAGCATTTTACAGATTGTCATTTTGGTGATGTCAATGGCTGCTTTCGTTATGGAACACACAATCAAGTTTGACTCTATACAATTTACATGCGAAACAATGCGTGTGGACGTTCTGGTTGTACTCGTTTATATCGTGGCCATTGAACGCACGTTCGCGTTTTGATATGGTCTCTCTTTTTTTTTATCAGTAAATCGTTCGAATGAATCATGCCAAAAAAAAGCAACTGACACATAGTGAGTATAGAATTGTGACCAACCAGAAAAAAAAGAGCTGTGTAACGCCGGATCAACAAACTTTTGTACACACAACTACAATCAAAAGGTGTTTATAATAATGAAATTTAAAAAAAAAGCAACACTCACTCACACACACAAAAAAATGACGACAGAAGAGACGGTCGAAAAAAAATCTAAAGTGACAAAAAAAACGTGATTACCTAACATTAAATGCGTTTGCGTATATATTACCATGGCAAACAAAGTTTTATCGCGCTCGTACAGAAATATTGTAGATTTGCATATTTTTTGTCACTTCAAAAGTAAGTAACTCTTTCTTTTTCCATTTTATGCTCGAATGGATTTTTTCTCTTTTTCTCTCTGTTGTCGTTTCATTTTCGTCTCGGTGCGTGTATTTTCATACAATTTGTACTTTATACGGTTGAATTCAATTTTTTTTTGCTGAGAATGCGTAATAATCATACGTGTAAGTTTGTCGGCTGTTTGGATTTATTTATTGGTGAGATGGTGGATTACTTGAAATCCGACATTAAACATCTAAAATGATAAAATTCCATGCCATAACAAGATCAAGGTTAGTCAAAACTCATTCCACATCGATTTCTCAAAGATTTATTGCGAAACAAGTCACCTTTGTGTAGTCACACGATCAACTCGTTTAATCATTGAAATGACGAGAAATGTATGTAAGAGAATCATTACGGGGGCGTTCAATCAAATTATATGTGAAACCTTTATCTGGTTGCTCAAACGATTCACACACACACACAAGCACACATAAAATTGAACCCGTCGTTAGCTCACGGCATATTTTGTCGTTTTCCGGTTTACAAACCGAATCGATTTGCTGTTGCCATTGTTATATATATTCTCAATTTTCAATTTTTGGTTTAATCGAAATGGAAGTCAACAGAACAAGAGAGTCAGAATTTCATGAATAAAATCGCATTTCAAAGTTTCTCGGATGATTGATTTCGTATATATTGATGTAAATATTGAAAAAGAGAAGTGTTTCACATATTGATTGTTGTGGCGGTGTTTTGCTTTGCAGGCTAATACACACAACAAAAAAATCGTTTGAAATGTTGAAGATCTCTCACTTGAACGAAATAGAGTTAAAAATGGCTTCAATATTTATTTTGCGTCTTGCGTGATTGTAACTCTTTTTTTTTCGATTTGAATTTGTTTGATTCATCGTTCGAAAGGCGATTGGGTAATTGTGTGTGTGCGTATGTGTATGTTTGTGTGGACCATTTAATGTGATTATGTCTGTCTGTCTGCTGGGGTTTGATTGTAGTGGCATCGAAATGATTTCTTGCAATCAGCAACTTGTACAACATCGAATACCAAACGAACTGAATGATCATCGAAACCATCAAGCAGAGCATATAAGTCTGGCCAAGGTACTTGTATACATCTTGAGTGTTTGTGTGGTTTTATTTTTCCTCTCGATTTGCTCGTGCACACAATCAGTATGGTACACAGTACAGAGACTGAGAACAATGAAATCGGAACGAGAGAGAGAGAAAACAAGAAGGCAAAGTGAGCTCATTGATAGCAAAACCATTGAAAATCGGAGGTAGAATAATAAATACTGAGCAAAAAAAAAAGTTCATCCAATTTGAATAAAATGCAGAGATGTTTCAAGGGAACTTGTGAAAAGAGTAAATGCTGGCATTCAAAGCAATGAAAACGGCCATCCAAGCAGCCAGAGAGACAGAGACATAAACATTAAAAAAACAGAAGAATGAATAAAAAAAAAACGTGTCTTGGAAAGAGAAGAAAAGGAGGTAGTTGTCAGTGTAAGCCGGCATATGTGCTTAACAGTCGTATAACGATTACACTGTGATAGCAAAAGCCTACGCATTGCTTGTGTTGCCTTTTTTTTTGTTTTCATTTGATTAATTTTTATGGAGAAGTATTTTTTTTCATTTTGAAACAGCGTACCTCACGCGCACACAATCACCTCTTTTGGAACTAATATAGACTCATATATAGATACAATCATCGGTTGTAAGCGACGAACATCGCATTCACTCTTTCGCCCAATCAAAGTGCAATGCATTGATTACACCGTGTCATGTTAGACTGAGACACAAGCTAAACACACACACACACTAACAAAAACCCCGGACAGCAAAAAAAAAGACGAAAGATTATATTTGTTTGTCTCTTCGACGAAAATGATTATTATCATTACATTACATTATTATTGTTATTCTTCAGCTTTCTATGTATTTCAAAAAATGAACGTTTGATATTGTTGTTGTGGCTGAGCACATTTTAACATTCATCTTCAAGCATTTTATGTATTCAACTCACTTAGCACACACGAAACAAAACAAAAAAAAACTCACTCTCACACAAAATCTTAGCCTACGATATGAACAGCCATGGCAAAACAACAACACAAAATTGTAATCAATCAACAAACATTCGGTTAAGAATATACCAACAACAACAAAAAACTGCTAAGCATTAAACGCAAAGGAAACAATGCAGAAAAAAAAACCAGCCACATACACACAGAGACCGAGAGAATACACATAAAACCACGTGAATAACATCAAATGAAGCGAGATGAATGTGTGAATATTCTCTCGATGCTTTGGAATCATATCGGAGAGTATATAACTGAAGCTGGCGGTGTGTGAGTTGAAAGTCGTGAAAAGGAAGATAAAATCCGATTTAAAATCAGCTTCATAAACAAATGCTCAAATCAAAAGAATTAGCTATGGTGAAGGCAAAGCAATCACTTGCTTCGTAGTCGATAGTTGTTTCGCTAAGAATTTGTTCTGTTGATGGCTGTTTTAATTATCAGTCAAGAATGGAGAACAAAAGACAAACATTCATAGATAAAACCATAAAAGCACGCGGTATTAATCCATTGCCATACTCGACTATGCTTACAATCGAAATCGAATGCAAAAATGGTGATAAAACATTTGTTTGGCTTTTTAAGCACATTTAGCACCATGTTAAAAGACAGAAAAATCACGCTTTATTTTCTTTGTCTTTCAATCTCTTTAGTTATCTTGCTATCGCTTGATAAAATAAATATTGTATCAATAATTTAAGTGCTTTGGTCAACAACCGGCCGCCGAGAATGAGTTTCGGTTAAAGCGCAATCAGGCTATTCACATTTGCATACACCACTGACTCCGGATGAGTTTCGTGTGATTTTATGAGTTTATAAGGTTTGCACAACTCAAAGCGCCTTATTTCTGTGACGGCAGCGACAACGACGACGACGACGACAACAAAAACAACGTCGGCAATGGCAGCCACGCCACAATCATCATTTAGCTATCAACATATTCCAGAATGTCATATCATCATTGTATGCTCATTAATAATTCGTCTTCTTCATATTCGTCATTAACATTGTTAAGACGTTGTCCGTGGCTCTTTTGTACTTCGATTTATGTGGTTGCTTCATTTTTTTGTTTTGTATCATTTCGTTTGGTTGAATCGTTATATTTTTTACCATGTGATCTCATTTCTTCGAAAACCCATCCAAATGAAATCATTAAAAAAAAAATGCTTGGATAAAAAAGAAATCCATCTACATGTGAACCGAACTACACGAATATAAATGACACCCGAGACACACACAAAAAAATATGAAGAATGTGCGTTCGTGCACTATCAATGTTCTCGTGCTTATTTTTTTTTTGTTCATGTCATGTTATTTTTTTGTTCCTCTTCTCTCATTTCTTCAATTCTTCGTAGGTTCCAATTCCATTGTGATCGATATGGCTGATAAGAGTGTGTGCCTGCCAAAAAGCATCATGACGATCACTCAGCTATATTGCCTGCTATTCGGTTTCGGGTCTATTTGATTGGATGATTTTTCAAAAAACCAAAAATTATCATTCTCATGTATGTGGGCTATGATGATGCGTAGTTACAAAAAGCCAAACACCGCCGATTTTACATGTTTTGGGCCATTGAAATCGTAAATTTCGATTTTTGCTTTCATCTGTTGTTTCTTTCGAAATGATACGATCGAATGATCTAAAACAGAGCCTGATTACGTGCGTTGAGCACATAAAAATGAGCCAATTCGTCGAACATTCACATTTATCAGTGACTACCAAAACAGCATGTGAAGTGTGTGCGCGCGCGCTTGTGTGTGTGTGTGTGTGTGTGTGTGTGTGTGTGTGTGTGTGTGTGTGTACGCTGTACGTGTTTCATTTCTGCCTCATTTCGATGATCTTTTTGTTTTGTTTTCAAATGATAAAGTCCAAACACGGATCGCAATGAATTAAGAACAACTGTTTTGTTTGAGCTATTTTTAAGCCGTTTTACAAACAGCCGGCTGTCTTTTTAGCAGTCATTTGATAAGAGAAATGCGAGAAAAATGCTCACATGAGGCAAATACGATCGACCGAAACGAGCCGAACATGATTTAAGTTCAGTCATCATCAATCCCCGGTGATCAAGTCACAACCATTTATTTGCGTTGCAACAAATCAATTTTGTGAGAGCGATGGCTGGCGTTGCCTTAGAATACCAAACACTTGGATCTCAGTCACATCGCATTGACATATTACTTGATTATGCATTTCTTGAATGTTTTTTCGTTCATGTCATGAATTTTTGTGTTGATTTTCGACGCATTCTAAAATAATAATGAAATCTCTGTCTCTGACTTTGTGCTCTGACTCTGTGGCTCATTCGGTTAATTTCATTGAATGCGCGTCGTACATTTCGAGTTCAATTAAATCCCAGCGGCGGCGACAAGCGCAAACACGGCGACACGATAAACAGAGGCCAAAGAAATACCATTTTCAAATAAATGTACAAACAAAAAATGAAAACCGAATAGAATAAAATGCGACGGAATATAACACAATGTTGTAAATGATTCAATTAAAAAAATTTATTTTTGTTGCGGTGATATCAACCGAAAATATTATACAAGACATTCAAATGGGAATTTAAATGATCTATTCGAAATATAAAAACAGGCGCACACACATCAAACAGCTTTATTGCTCACACATCGGAAGAGAGAGAAGAGCGAGAGAGGAAAAAAACACCAGTCAAATAACACTCTGGCTGGGCTAGATGGCACATCGCATCGTAAATGAAACGAAATAATACAATAGATGACAGAAAGGAAAACACCATGCCCATGTTGGTTATGATTGAAATTTGTAAGTCTGCTTAAATTGTTTTTCCCCTCTTGAGTTGGTGTTGTTGCTGTTTTCTAGCTGACTGGAGCTCAAGTGTTGCCTTATCTTGTGGCATTTCTTTTGATTTCATTAGAAACATTTACATACAATCAACAACGAAAAAATATTTATGTGAAACCAAATGACAGGCGGCTGTTTTGAGATGAGGCCCCATGACAGAGAAAGACCAAATGAGACGAACAACAGCAACAACAACAACAAATTATGAATATCAGTGAATCAGAAATATTTGTGCGAGTTCAGAGAAAACAGCGAAACGGCACAGAGTGCTTAGTGTGCACCAACAGTGCCGATTACAATCAACTATCAAAAAAGTAAAAAAAAAGAAAAAACGCGCGCGCGCGCGAGAGAAGAAGATGTCGAAAAATTATTGCGATAAATTGGTGTACGGATTGAAGATGGCAAACAAAAGAGAAATAGGGAACTATAGAAAATTGACGATGTAAATTTAATTGAATAAAGAAACATATATAAATGTATCGATATAAGGTTTGAACTCGGCATGGCACATGACTGTGCCCATGTGCTCCACAATATGGAGCTGAGAGAGAGAAACATTGAGATAAAAAGTGAGCGTTTTAAGAGTGAAGAGAACGAACAAAACAATAACGACACTAAAATGTACTTGAAGATCACGATTATGGCTCGATGTGCGTTGGAATCGATCAAACGGGCTTGTACGCTCCTACAATGTTTCCAACCAAACAATCACTCGCATTTAATCAAAAGGTGTGTCACGACAAACTCAATGAAAAAAAAATCACCTCGCACACACATCAATTTCAAACGATCAAATAAGCAACAACAATAATATATTAAGTTAATGTTTAAAAGACAATTTGCTATATCGAATCGGGACTTGGACTTAAAGAGACGTAAAAAAAACACAGGCGCGAGCGCCCGCTCGCACAATCAAACAGCGAGAGAGGAAAAAAAAACAACGACACGAAATTAAAATAATAATAATTCGTTGCGAGCATTTACGATTCCACATATCATTATCTACTTGGATGATTTTCAATTGTGTTTTAGTCGGTTTGTCGTGCATTTCAGTGTGATCATCGGTTTGTGCGACCGCACCGTTGTGTTGTTGTTGTTGTTGTTATCGTTGTCATTGTCATCCTCTCATGTCTTTCACTCTCTGCATGGTTTGCTCACGATTGCTCATCAAATGTCATTGCATGTTTGGCTGAACACTTCCAACGAATCATTTGAATACCATCACCACCAAATATTCTTTTCTGGCTAAAGGTTTTCGTGAGATCATTTTAATCGTTTTTGTTTTCTTTTTTTTGGGTTTAAATATTTTGTTGTTCGCGTTTCTCATTTTTTTTTTTTTTTGGAAATGCGATAAGGTCATCGTATTTTATCAGACAATTCTCAGTGCCGTCAATTTACCAAAGTACCCACTGGAAACGGTTGGTAGTTTTGTTGTTGTTGTTGTTGTTGAATTATTTGTTTGAGCAGCCACGAAGAGAATTTTAACGAGAATACCATTTTTGTGTTTGAATGATGAATTTCAGCTGAAGCAATGCATGAACAATAAATATATCAAACGATCGGTGAAATGAGCTGCGAGGTAGCACAAGTGGACGATAACAAAGGGCGAACGAAACGAATGTAAAAGTGAAGAGAGAAAAAACTACGACGAAATTACAATCGACAAAAAAGAGAGAGACCAACGCCGTTAAAGCTGTGTTTGGCTAGAAGAAAAAAAAATGAGCAGTGGCAGCGAAGAAAGAATAGATAAAGAAAACTGAAGGAATCACCAAATAGTAGCACGATGTGCGCTTTTTGTTGTTGTTAAGCCGTTTCCATTGGATTGAGGCGCGGAAAGAAAGAAAAGATCCGAAAACGGTTCGCACTGTCCTCAGGAAATGACTACTTTTATTATTATTATTACTGCTCATTGCACAATGCGGCTCGCGTTTGATGCGTGCGTGTGGATTTTTCTTCACGTTCTCGCTCGCCTTCTTCGGTTGTTTTTTTTTTTGCTTCTTTCGTTGGTTTCGAATTGGCTTGAAAAATGTTATGTCTTTTTTTACACATCGTTCTCTTGATATGAGTCGTATATTTTGCTGTACATCGCCCAATTCACCAAACAAATTGCGGATCTCTTTCTTTCCGCGACTTTGGTCATATGCGGTGATAATGTTTTTTAATTTGTTTTATTGTTTTGTTATTGTGTTACTTTTTTTTCTCTTTCCACTGTAGCTATGCGCTATCGTCACAGAGCCGCGCTCCTCTTCAACGGAATTATACGCTTGAGATCATTCCATTTTTCGTATGCTTTAACGCTTCGGGTGAAATCGTTCGCTCAGTTTTTTTGTTTCTCTCTTCACTCACATTTGTTTTTGTTCGTTTCGTCGAAGAGTTCGTGCTCTTGGCTTCAGTTCTATTGTCTTTTGCTTCTTTTTTTTATTGTTATCGTTTCACAGTGGTGTAAAAAAAGCAGCAACCGATCAAGAAAATAGATAGACCATTTTTTGAGTGCTAGTGATTTGGTTTGTACTCTTTCTCTTTTTTGTTCGTAGCAACAACATTTTGGATAAGTGTATCATGAGGTGAGCTGATTGCTGATTTGACGAATGTCGAATGTGTGCGTGAACGGCTGATAGTTTCTGATGAAACAGTCGATGGACAGCCCAGCCCAGCGCAGAGAGAAGAGTGTACGATGAGCGTCCATGCGTATGTGTGTCTCTTTGTATTTGTGCGTGTGTGTTTGTATGCACATTTCCTTTTTTCCATTGAATTTATTCCAATGTCTTGAATTATAACCAAATGAGCAACAGATGTATGTCGCACAATCGCCGCCTGTTCTTTTGTTGCTCAATTACCGTAATTTTTACTCGTTTTGTTTCGTTGTTCATTGGACGATCTCTTTCAAGAGAATTTCAGCCATTTAATACCATAGGCAAGGTGGTATGTTTTACACATGATAACATATGAACTGTAATATCCCCAACACATTTCATATAACGAAAGCAGCTCGTTCTTGACTCATATTCTCTTGAACAACAGCAAAGAAGAGGGCAAAAAGAGCCAGAAAAGAAATCATCATCGTACGCTTGAAATCTGGTGTTTATTTTTAGTTGATTGCTCACTTGCTTTTCTCTACATTCATTGCGGTGATATGTACTTGAAACTATCTCTCATCTTACCTGTGGATCACCCGTCAATTTGTTGGCGAATTTTAAAAAATTCTGCAATTTTTGCTGCGAACTTTGTGCTTTATCACGAAACTGCTGGCATGTATCCAATTGTGTTCGGCACATATTACATACGATCGTTGGTAATCCATCGTTTGGTGACACCTGTAATGAATAAAAGAAAACAGAGACAAAATTACACCCATGAATTTTTGTTTTTTTTTTTTTGCTGTATACATTGTATGTCGTTTTTGTTTGGCTTTTTAAGGTACAGTTAATTTTAAAGTAAAAATAAAACAACAGCAAAGAATGAAATGAGCATTTGCGAGTCATTAAGTAGTTTTGCTATGTTGCACAATAAACAATGGAAATCATCAATTGAAATCTTTTGATTCTTTTGCCATGCTGTTGTTTCGGTTGATGTTCGGAGGTCGGTTTGTGTGTGTATGACCTGTCATTTAACATTTTCACCATCGCGATTTTTGCATCCGTCACATAATTCACACACACACACACACAGACACTCGCCAAAACGGTTATTATTGTTTGACTTTGGTGAATATTTTCGGAGGCCGTTAGGCAATTCATGCGATCGATGGGTATATGCGTGATGCGTAATTTAATTAATACTAAACGCACATCCGTGTGGTCCAATGGGATGGAAAGTTTGGCTGTTTCACATGATGTAGCAAAAACAAACGTTCAAATAACAGATTCATCGATAAATTGGGAATTTTTGTTGTTGTTGTTGAACGAGATTCCATACTAATTAACGGGCTCAAGAGAAAATTGTGCTTAATTTTATTGTCATTGCCATTGTTTGCTAGCAACACCGAATCACGGTTCATAAAGTTTTCGTGTTTTTATTTTTAAATTTTCGAATTTGTCATGACCGAGAAACAGTAGCATCATCATTTTATAATCGTCTTGAAATTTACCGAATGGATGACAACTTCGGTCATTGTGGCAATTTGCACCACACGCAAAAGAAGAACAATGGCCATTACCCAGCACATTTACGCAATTCACACGTTAAATTTTTGTGAATCGTCATGGAAAATATCGACACAAATCGCTATCCAAAAAAAAAAAAAAAATAATAAGAAAACAACATCCACACAAAAAAAGATTCCACTTTTCTTTCACATTTGGATGATGACAAACTCTTTTACTTTTTCGATGGAAATTTAATCGAAGTGCATATTACTTGATGATGTCGAACAATAGATACGCTAAAAACTCGATTAACGGATTTACGTCATCAGCCGATCCGATTGAATTGATCAAAATCAATTTGATTGCTTTTAGTTTGATGGTTTTTTGTTGTTGTTATTTGTGTTGGAAAATGTGTTGATGATGGAATTTCATATACAATTTACGTTGTAACTGTCAGTACTTACTGATTACTAAGCTACCGAGTGTGAACAAAATACCGATATCAAACCGGTAGCTACAAATCAATTGGAAAATTACGGCCAATGGTGGCCTAGCGGTCGGATATATTCAATAAAGCGTACCAAATGTTCGAATATAATATAATTTGTATGGTGTTGTTAACGCTCCAATTTTTCATTATTTTGCTATCACAGTCATTTGAGACTTGATTGAATTTGATGTCGAAAAAAAAACACCTTCATGTGAATTATATCACGGGAATAAATTGCGTGTGTGTGTGTGTGTGTCTACAATTTAATGGCATAAGACTGACGAGAGAAAGAAAACAAAAATTGCACATACAATGTGCCGAAAATTTTCTCAATTGAATTAATGGAACGGAAACGCCTATATTTCAAAATTGTGGTTCACACACCATTCGGTGTGTCGGTTTTTTCGGCCAACAAATAAATTCAAACTGATCGCATTTTTTTATCAGCTTTATTTATGGCCGTGGTCAATATATTGAGTTTTTTTGTCTTCTTTCACACCCCATAAATGAAAAAAATGTGTTTTTTTTGTCGGCTTTGTATTTGCCAAAATAATATTATGTATAGCTTATGAATGTTCGAGTATTTATTATAAACAAAACACACAAAAAATTGCATTATAAAATATTAAGCGCTATTCATGCGGATTACATGCATATCGACAATTGTTAATGTTCAAACGCACAAAGGTGAATGAGGTTTGATGATATCGATCTTTTGCACCGAATGCGGCACAAATAAACGCTGGCGTTCGCTCTTTCAAAGGAAAATATTAATACACATTTTACCTCGGTTAGATGGCATCGTGCACACAACAAGCGGTCAGATCGTAACACTCACACACACGTGTGGTTGTCATTTGGCATTGAAATGATTTTAAAAAAAAAACACACACACACACATTTCTCACTCTCGTCCACACTGTGACAGACAGCGACAACAGCATCAAAAGTAACAATAGCCGCACATTACAAAACGTAAAATTTAATTAAAAATTTCCAATTGAAGTGAATCAATAAAAGCCATTTGAATTGACTGCTTCAATTTTTTTCGATTAAGCGTTGAAATTTATCTTTACTATCGTTGTGTTTATGCTGAATATATATATCGCACAAATGCACACACACACACACCTCTTAAATCGGCACCTCGTGTACTTGATCAGATAAATTGTTTGCCATTCAAAATATCGAAATCTACCTCACAAATGCGCACGCATACTTCGTGATTGCTGACCGACAATGAAACTTATAGCCCAAGCTTGAAAATCAATCGACAAAGAGAAAACAACACATACAAACAGCATTCAATCGAATTTATTTCGTTCAGGGAATTCGAAATGTTAGCTCTTGATTCGTGATTCGTTCAATCAACCAATTTATCTCTGTATTTTTTGTGTTTTTTTCTTCTTCTTCGATCTCTACAATTGCAGTATCACATGAACGGGACATTAAAGGGGCATTGAGGGAGCATGTGGAGACTGCATGCTTAAATCCATGCATATTTCCATTCGTCATAGTATTGAAGTTCTTCAAAATATCGCAATAAATGCGAGCAAAGTGTGAAACAGCATGTTCACGGGTTGGTTTTTTTTCCATCGCTCTCTAACTTTCAACGCTTCGCTTTATTGTTGGAAATGTGTGTGTGTTTTTGTACTTTTAAAGGTGTTACAAAATGCCATGACTCTGTGGATTTTATTAATTCACGTACGATAACATAATACTACATATTATTAATTTTGAACAAGCGTGCGAGAAAAAGAGATGGAGAAAAAAACATCGAATTGTGATTCGTGTTCAGGGCAATGTGAACTTTATTATTTTGATGCGTCTTTGGTGTGCTCTAGCTGCACCAAAACACTGATATTCACTCATTGATTGTGATATTGATGAAAAGAAGGCAAGAAATAACATTACAACAACAAAAAACGAGTGAGCAACAATATCAAGCAATACACACAAATAACATTTAACAATACGATTTTTCAACGAGTCAGCGATTACGTGGGCATATCTAGATAAAGACGAAAGAGAAAAAAAAACACTTTTTAATTTGTGTGTTTTGTTTATTTCTTTTTTTTTTCATTCGGTCGATTCTTAACTTCAGCATTACCAATCGAATCGACTCGATTGGCGTTTATTACTTTTGTGTTATTGTTTGCCTTAATGCCCATACGCGCGAAGGAGAATAAAACGAGACAGTAACAACAACAACAACAAACATTGAAAACGTTCAACAAAATTTAATTGCAAGTACATTGAATGCGTTCATTTTATTGGCGGACACTGTCATTAAGACTGCTAAAATGTTTAATTCCTTCCATGGAATGGGTTCGAACCCGCCAAATAAAAACTCATTTAACGTATAAAGAAATTGCTTTATTTCAAACATGCGGTCATTTTGTTGTTTTTATTGTTGTTCATCTCCTTCGTTGTTCGAAGGTTAAACGAGAAAACAAAGTACAATCATAATTTCTAATTTGATTATCGTTGATTTTTGGCCATTCCATTTGCTTCCATCTAATCAATGGAATGTTCAGAAACAGCACAATATCATGATTTAATACATTGAAACCTGGATCAAAAACGAAAATCGATTTGTGTGTATATCGTTATCGTATAGCAATAAAAACCATACATCATTTGCTCACCAGTAAACAAATTCCCATTTTCAGATCCAACTTAAAGATGCAGACGCACATGTGTTTGCTCCGTTATGTGCTGTTGAATTTTTCAAGAAAACTTTTTTGATTGAAATTAATCCCACTGAGAGCCGAATATTTCTTGTTGGCCAACAACTTTCGAAGATTCGAAGCAAGTGTTAGACCAAATCATGAAGTTGCGATATTAATTATGATGAATCGTGGTTTAAATGGTAGCGAACAGCAGCAGTAGCAGCCTGGGTAAGTGAACGCCATTCTTGAGTCAAGTCACTCTCGAGTGCAATGTACGCATACACGCGCTCCTCTTTTCAAGAATAGATAAAAATTGAATGATAAAAACGACCAATCATAGAGAGAGAGAGAGAAGGCGAAGAATGTGCTGTCGACATTAGACATGTTTTTTTTTTCTCTTTTGAACCGATAGAGAGCAGACTTTTATGAACGTGCATAAATGCTTTAGACATGGAATATCTGTTGGTGAAGATCTTTACGACCGAAAAATGTGTGTGTGTGTGTGTGTGTGTTTGTATGGTGAGTGTGAAACGCATGACTACACCGAAAATGAATTAAATACGCTTTAATCGGTGATGACCGTGTGTATCGCATTAAAAGTTAATCGTATTTGGCAATGGTCGTGCTATGCGTAATTCGCGAAACATTATGTAAGAACATCATCGATAAAAAGTTACGCACGAAAAGAATAATAGATATATCGATTCTTACATGACAAACTCAAGAACATTCAATACAAAGTTCGGATTGTTATCTAAACATTCGTTTTATCACAAACACCGTGATATTTATTAATGTAACACATATGTTGAGAGAGGAAAATAATTTCGAATCTGGTCAAGCACAAAAAGTGTCACTAGAAAGTTTTTGAACGATAGCAGAAAAACTACTTGTATCGATAAAATCGACGTGAAATGAAAGTAATCAACGAAAAACGTCTATTCGATCGATAGGAAGGGAAAAAAAGTGTCGAGTTCAAACATTTGGCTGGCCTATCGCCACATAAAAACCGATGTTCCAATTTCGATTCATTATCACCATCCATGGCTCATGGCATTAGCAATGAATTAATGCTCGATTTGGTTCGAAATTAATCTTAAATCATCAAGCAGCAACAGCAGAAGCAGTAATGGAAAAAAAGAAACCAAGAGCATTGTGATTGAGTGTTCGCTCACTGCATGCACTTCACAACTGTAGCCATTCAATTTTCATAAAAACAGCGCAAATAAAATCGACAACCAAAAGAAATGACTCTATCAGAGTGTTAACCCAATTTTTTTCTTCTATATATATTAAAGAAAAGGAAAAAAGAAAGAAACTTGAAGCATGAATAATTGTAGTAAAGTCTATTCATTCCACCGGATCTACGAATCAAAGATATATCAACGCGTACCGAGAGAGCAATTTGGCTGCCATTTCATTTTTCTGTGTTTTATGCTCTTTACACGTCTCACTCTTTCTCTTGCATACTCCTTTTATCTTCTTATGGCCACTTAATGATTGGACGTTTTAAAATTTAAGTGCTTCTTTCAGCTCGAGACAACGCAAAACCGAAAAAAATTAATTTATCATTTTTTTGTTATGTTCGTCGGCTTCAAGTTTACACAACAATCAGCATTCAGCAATCCACAAGCAACATTTGGTGAATTAAGCTACATACTGTTTATTGTAACCAGAAAAATTGACGAACGAATAAATCGCTTCCTGACTCGTTCGCTTTTTTAAGGTTTTTGCGGTTTTAGCGCAAAACTGAAACAAACAAACAAACAATGAAAAATTCGGACTCAGATAAAGTTAAAAGAAACTCTCTCGAAAAATTGACATTTCTTATCTCAATCATATGATTTATGCTGGTTTATTCGTTTGCCATACTACGTTGGCTGGCTGGCACGATTTTCGGCTCTATTCATGAGCGTGCCCAACAATAACGCAATTATAACATTAGTTAATCTGATATTTTGACAATTTAAATGCAGTAGATGAATTACGTTACGGTCAAAAATCATCTTTCACGCGGGCTTCATGCGCACGCTAGCTTTGATTATTGAGCTTTCATCTGAATAGAAAAAAAAATGAAGAAAAAAAAATGAATGGGCCAGAGAAGTGTAGAAATGAGATCGACTTTGCTGACAAATGGTATGAAAACAGTCGACTGTGTAACAGCGGTCACAACAAATGATTCGATAAATGCGATTTCTGACAAGAAAATTGCCGCATTACCGAATTGTGATGAAACTGTTTGAATCCAGCCTCCTTGAACCAACAAATAAAAAAAAATGAAGTAGCGTACAGCGACAACGAAAGTAAACTGAATGGTGGCGCTCATTTTATCCATTTATTACGATTGCAGTGATGCGCCAAACGGTATGTGATTTGATAATAAATTTTTGTTGGTCTCCGGCTGACGATAAAAATTTCATATGCACCGCCTTTTTGTATCAATTTCGAGACCGAGTGAATTACTACCGAACATTTAACTCACTCGGCGATCAACATATCGGCGGCAAAGTGAACCAGTTACATCAACACACAGTACAGTACTTTGGGTATACAGTACAGTTTATCTCGTTATCTATAAATAAGACATGAGCTCGTAAATTTTAATTTTAGAATCACTTTTTGTGTGTATGTGACACATAGGCCACCAGAGGCAAAAAATGTTCGATGTTTTCGGGCACATCCGAAATGACAGAGCTTGAGAAACGGCAACTGAGAATTCATTTTTTTTCTTTTTCTTTTCTTCTATTTATTAAGGAGACAAAGAATAATAGGAGCGGGCAGTAGGCAACAAGCGAGAAAAGACTCATATTCAAAGTGCAGCATCATCTTCGGTGGCAATGTGAACAGCACACGGTGCGATAAATTTTTCAAGTGTTTTCTCGTTTCGAGTCTCGAAGCGCAGTGCGACACACAGCGACCGCAGAGATAGAGACAGAGAAAATGAGTCTGTAACAGAGTCATCAGAATCTCGATATTTTATTTATGTTTATTTTATCATCCATTTTACATAGTATTTAACTAATACTCTCGGTTATTTAGAGTGTCATCTTTCTAGTTTATATTGGGTGTCGTTGAATCTCCGGCATTTTGATCTATCTCGAAAATGACTCTCTCTCTGCTGAGACTTAGCTCGTGAATTGTTAAAATTGTTGGGAAATGTTTGGCTTGTTTGGTGTGTGTGTGCGCGACATTTTCTCAACCAAAGATACAAAATATATGCCACGGATATTGGACATTAATTTTGACGTTGTGATTTTGTTTTCTTCTTCATTCTCTTTCCCTCTCACACAGGTTATTTTTGTTGTGTCAAAACAGATCGCCTTGATTGTCATCTAAACAAGAACAAAGCATGTCGAAGAATTGTTTATTACATTTGACTTAATTTGAGTGAATGGTGCGTGCGCGAAGCAACGCACCAAAGTATTTATGGAGCGTATCGGAAAAAAATGCGCGCACACACACACACACATACACACAGCAGGCAACGGGAAAATGAGCACTATAAAAACAAATGCGACATCAAATAAATCGAAATTGAGTGAGAAAGATTCACGCTTGGCTCGCACAGCAAATCACTGAAAAATCTATAAAACTTGAATTATGTTCAAATTTATGTAAATTTATCGCTCATTTTTTTGTTGTGTGTATGTTTTTGTTTGTGTCGTTTCTTTTGATTCGTTTGTGTGTGCTTCACTTTTCGTTTTAATATCGACGATTCATGGCATTTTTGGGAACGTTTGGTTGTATGTCATTTGATCGGGAGTGTTTTTTTGCTGCAGTCGCGTCTTTTCAATTTGATGTTGTTTTCGACGACTAAACGCTTCTATTAATTATAGAGTAGTAAAAAAAAAATCCGATTAATTTCATTTTATCGGTCTCCTTCTGTTCATTTCATTTTCATCATGTGCTATGGCACATTCTGTCAATAGCTGTGGTTTGGCTGTTTCTGTTCTGCGTTCAATTTTTCTTGGTATCAACATCACACAAGTACCAGGGAAAGAGAGACATTCTTTGACATTCACTGAACCAGTTGGTTATTGACATTTTTACAGCTTGTTTAAATAATTTTTGAGCTCATTTTATCGGTTGACATCTTTCATCGAGATTCTGTAATTCTCCATTGACAAACGATGAACCAACCGAGACGAACGAGAAAAAAACGAAGCTTCAATATATTGAGATTGATAAATGTGAACAAAAACGTTTGATTGTGGTGCCTTCTCTTTTTCTCTTTCACGTTGAACCCGGTGTATAGCGTTCAGCTGGGTAGAAGCCGAGTCAACGAATGAATTATGTATGCATAATATGCGATTAAAATGGCCGTTATAAATTTGATGGTGGTGAATTTTGAAATGAAACAAAGGTAAACAAAGCTCAAAATTACTATGTTTTTATAATTGCTGACACTTTGCATATATTCGCCTCGTTTTGCATATTAAATGACCACATACATCAATTCTCATCAAGCGCTGTGTGTCTCTTTTTTTAAAAGTTATTTTAGACTCTTTTTTTTTATTTATGTTCTTTATTTGACTGCTTATTTTTGTGTTCTATTTCACTCATTCTCTCGTTGGCTAGAGTCTAATTTTCTTGATGTTGTTTTTCGATTGATGAAAATGAAATTAATGTTTCGAGACTGAAGCGGGCGAAAAATTGAAGGTATTTTGTTTGCCTCCAATGAATGAAAATGTGAACGAACTGATGAGGACCTACAACAATCACACACACATACACAGGCGCATGCCCGATGAGTTGGTGTGCGACGCAAAATGCGAATTACATTTGATTACGCTAATTTGGTTGATAAATGATAGCTTTTATCGTGGCTGTGTTGATAATAATACCTCAAAATATGGGATCCACTTGAAAACGAGTCTCTTTTTCACTCTCCCTCTCTGCTCTTCTCAATGACGCTGATCTAACGCACGCACCAAAACCAATGCTCATTTAATGAAGAAGAGCTGCTTTAGCTATTGATTTGAATTGACGGCAATCAGGTTTAGTGCTGTTGTTATTTGTTGTATGGGTAACATATTTGTAGAAATTGATTGATGATACCCGACTGAATGAGAGCCGAAACGAAACGATGCGCATGGCGTTCATTGAAACCGGGTGTGAATGGACTCTTCGATATGCAAATATCGGCTGACAGCCGGTGTCGATAACTAATAATGCTTCATTTTTTACACATTATCACGCGACACTTGAACATTATAGAAATAGAAACAGCGAGGGGCAAAATAATGCTGACAGCATCTTCAGAAATGGTCTTAACTAAGTATTCGCGAGAAATGATGATCAAAATAAGAAATATGGTAAACGAAATCGATTGAGTGTATCACACAATACACAATCATTTTCCTATACTTATCAATAATCAAAAATAGATTTGTGCTTGCAATTTTCTACCAACAATGGCCACTTCATTTGAATGATGACTATTTTTATGTCTGATGTTTTTTTTCTTCTTTTGTACGTTTTATGTTTCATGGAATGACACCAGCAGCAACAGCAGCAGGATCAGCAAATGAGCAATGCCAAAACCATTTTTACGTAGCACATGTTTGGCTAGTGATTAATGTGATTTCCTCCAACGGCTATTAAAGCAAATGATGTCAAATCAAATAGCAGATAAAATTTATCATCCTGAGCATCATTGGTGAGTCGTAAGATTTGCAAGCCGCTTACCCCAACTTTGCAAACTATTGCGAAATGTGATTTAATGTGAATGTGTCTGTTTTTTTCTTGCATCTTGCTTGTCTTTATCATCGTGTTAATTGTCTTAACGTTTGCTGACAAATGCCATCCGTGATAAAATGTGAATATGCTATTGCTGTGACGTTAGTTTTTATCACAATGCGTATAACGTTTGACGATGAAAAGCGAATATGATTTTTTTTTTGTGATACGAACGGATTGCGACATGTGCGAGACAGATGAAGGCGATTTTACGGCGAGAGTAATAATCATCGCATGTGCGCTTGCCGCACCATTTTCTACATAGTCTCGAACCGCCAGCACACACAGCACATTCATAATTGTATTTATAAGCAAATCCGATCTATCGAAGTCATGTGCACATTATTTTTTGTTTGGTTGTTGTTGTTTTTGTTGTTGTTTGCCGTTTTATCTAGACTATTAATCTATTTTTATATCATTTTGTGAGCTAAGCCTTTAGCTACTCAATGATACTTGATGCTGTCACCAATGTGTGCGCCTGATGCTATTGCAGCCATTTTCTTGCTAATAATTTTCTGTGTTTTCATTTTGGTTCATTTGTATGTGTGCAAAATGAAATGCTACATTGTCGCTTGATTTTTGCTATTGAAAATGCTCATTTGAAAAGTGAATTTTTGCGACATTTACGATACCGCATTTGATTTACTGAGGAAAAATAAAATCGCTTGAGACGTAACAGCACACAATGAATTACGATTGCGATGCGCAATCGTCCCTTTGCGCAATTTCCTTTCGATTACAACGTTGTGTATGTTTATTTTGAAAAAAAAATAATTTAGATCGTTGTTCTTCAGTGCGTTGTTTTTTTTTGTCGGTATTTTATGAAATCACCAAAACGTAGCACAATCATAACGAGCCACACGTAAAAGGAGTGCAGACACATTGAGAATGCTAAAAAGCGCATCGCAATCAAAAGTCTTTGCAGCGATTATTCAACTTTATATTCACTCTATCTCTCTAAATTGGTGTTTGAAAACACACATTTTCACATATGAACAAATTTACGGTTTGCTTTTGAATAATTTTCAAGTGATCTAATAAATATAAATTTGATATAGCCAGACCTGACACCCACACTCTAATGCACAAACACACACACACATAAATTGCCAGTGATTGGATCATGCATAAATTCATCAACATGCGCTTCTCGCGCTGATATATTTAATAAATGGAAAATAGCTGTTTAATAATAAAAATTAAATGCACGGTACCCGATATCATCAGCGAGAGACTATGGCTAAGGCTGCGAGAGAGAGATAAACGAGTGGAGAAGAAGGCACACTTTTGAGGTCAAAAGGCTGCAACCAACCAATTACTTGTGAGTCAAACCAAACCAACTAGCGTACACATCGAGCACATCGAAACAACACAAATATAGAATCCCACTCGGTGTGTTTGTTCACGTTCATCATTTTAACCCATTAAATATTTGATATGAGATTCCAAAAAGAGACACCCATAAACATGAATCAAAGAATGTAATTTCCTTCAAAATGCTTTTAACGACATGAATCATTAAAAATTGCCCGAATCGTTTGGTTGACTGCAATGAAAATGAGTGTGTGTGCTAGTACTAAAAGTGCCAAAAATACCATGGAAAATCACTTTTAAGCGAACATTCAGACATTCAGTTGATTTTCGGACGGACACAAATCACAGCATTCAAACACCAACATGAATCCACAAATGTGTCGAAAAATACATTTTATTTCACTCAATCGACAAGATCACCAATTGGGAATTAAAGTCATTAAGTTTATCTCGTTGAATCACTTTTAAACATTTCATCGTAACGAACGTAAACGATAAATTTGTGAGCGATTAAATTGTTTCTTGACTTGAAATATCAAGTTGATTGTTAACAATGTAATTGGTTCCAAATTTGAATGTTGGTGTAACGATGTGGTGACTTTTATAGTGGACCGGTATTGACCTGCACCCGCTGAGCGGGTTCAATTTATGATGAGTGTTGCCAAATAAACAAAATGCATGAAATATGAACATCTGCCAAAATGTAATGCAATTGAATTCGTAAATGGGTCAAGCGTATTTTTCCATTCGAAAAATCATCATCTCTCCCGTCATTTGGTATGCGCGTCAACCTCAATTTATACGGTTAGGGAAAATGCACTCACGCACACCGTATAACAATTAAAAAAGCATTCATCGTGATGAAATATAGATCGTTTGAAATTGCCAAACGTTTTTGGTTATTCGGTTTTGGTAAACGGAATCCGGTTGGGATTGGCGTATATGCGCTCCGTTCAGCTCATCACCAGAAGGCACGGCAGCAATTTAGATGTGGATTTATATGTGACTGCTGGGCTCTGTGCTGTATCACGATTTTGCATCGTGAAAATCGAAAGCCAAATTTATCGCATAATATTCATAAATTGAAATTTGCCATTGCTCCACATTACCACATATAGTCGCCATTCAATAGAATCGCACAACTCAACGAGAATAGAAACGTAAAATACACCGCAAACGTGAAACAATGTGTGAGTGTATAGGTGAAACAAAAAGTGCTGATTTATCTAAAGTTCGAGTGCATGCGTGTGTGAGTGCGAGTCGTTGTTTGGTGCAAATCATATTTTTATCGAAAGCAGTTACTCATTGAGTTACGCTCATTTGATATAATGCAAGAGACGCAATATTTTGCAAGCGATGATCGTTTGATTTCAAATCGGTTTGTGATTGCTTGTGCGCTCACATAGACACACAGCACATAACTTACGAAAAAAATGCACATGAAATAGACATATTTTATCAGTGCCAACAGTCAAATATGGAGTGAATCGACGCATTGTAAAGTGTACGTGGTGAACGTGGAGACGCATGTGGAACAAAATTCAAACAAGGCGATTCTTGTTTCTTTTTTTCTTATGTGTGTGTATGTGTGTATGCGTGTGTATATATTTTTCATTTCATTTGATGAATTGAATGCAAACAGACAGTACGCGCTATCGCACAATGACTAAGACTCCCATGAAATTAATAAGAACATATGCACTGTGCTGTTTGTCGTATCCACGATCCAATACGTACCGAAACCGTGCACATATTACTATAATATCGTGTGAATGTGATGCTCATGCTCATACGCGCCCATATTTGCCATTTAATTTATCATGTGGATAATAAAATTAATACAAAAATAAAGTGCAGATAGCTCAAACAGCTGAATGATGAAAACTCGGCGAGTTTCGCTCGATTCACAGTGAATTAGCGATTGAGTGTGTCGAGCGATTGAGCGCACAACCAGTAATATTTTATCAAATGCGCGCGCGAGAGACAAAAACGTGCATACATAACGGCCGATGAATAAGCGAAGACAGTTTGAGCTTTTTTTATTTTATTGTGTGTGCAATGACACAATTTTTGCGCTGAATACACACGTACACACACAAACGCAAACACATGCAACCCAAAACAACATCCATTTCGGATGAATTTTGTTCGGTTGGTTTAAATGTCGCGTTCAGCGCCAACGGCGCTATTTTATCAACTAAATCTTCAATTTTCTATGCTTGAAGCGAATTTTTGTAGTCGTATCAAATCAGGCTTGATCTCAACTGATAGCATCGATTTATCTCTCTCTCTCGTTCAGTCCAAAAATATTGGGGCTTATATTTTTGTTTTTGGTTGTCGTGTCGAACTATTTTTGACATTTTCTTTGTGACCATAAATGGCGATTTCACACAAAGTGCACATAGTACACGGCCTAACAAGAGACATAGACGGACGAAATAGACGAGAGCGGTAACGGAATACCAAATATATGTGCATTTATTTATTGATACTGAATGCATAAAGAATGACTCCATAAAATTTCCCATAAATACATTAATTGTGCGCTTGTTTTGTTGAGGGGAGAGGGGGTTGGATCTATATGTTTATATCACTGAACGCTAAAAACCTTTATTCAATTTAATCCAGAAACAAGAACATTAACTCCATTTATTTGCTCACTCAATCGAAATGATTTTATATTATGTTGGCTAATTTGATTTCCAATTAAAATTTTATCATATGCTGATAAAAAAAAGAGTAACAGCAAATGGTCCACGTGTTGTGCGGCTTTGGTCTATTGTAACGTCCATTGGGGATTTTTGCAAATCGAATAAAATTGGCAAATTACTGAATTCAATGGACAAATTGCAATTGTATCGATTTTAATCCAATTAATTGTGCGGATGGTTTGATTTGATACACTTGGGCACATGATTGAAATCACCATCGCAAAAAAAACAACCTCAATTAACATTTTTAACGAAGCTCAAATTAAATACACCATTGAAAGGAAGCCCAAATCAAAGTGCCAATTGCTTTAGTGTTACGCAGCTCACCGAAACGGGTTTCCAAGAAAATACAAAGTTGCTAAATTGTCATCATCCATTTTATTGATTGCCATCACATTAAATTCTATTGCACGGAATATTTTTTTTTTTTTGTTTCATCGTTGTTATTTTCTGCTCTGTGTCCATGGTTAATTTGCTTACGCATAAAACACAATCGTTTGACTGATGGGCTCAACAATAAATTTCCCGTGCTTGTGCACAAGTAATTGTATTGAATTTCCGGGCCAACCGTGCCACAGCACATCACATTTATGGAAAAATCAAGCGCAAAAGGCTAAAATTAAATAAAATTATGGAAGGCGATTTATCACACGACACACGAAAAAATAAAAATAAAATATCAGCCGAAAAGTCGGCCAAGCGTTTTCGTGTTGTGATTTTCAATTCAATGGAAACTGATGAATCGAATGTTGCGCCATTACTGACTCTTTAGTTGGCTGGCTGATTGTTTCATTTTGCTATGACAACGGGCTCGAGCGCGACCATCATTGTGCAAATCTTTCTCTATATATAAATCAGGCTCGTTTCTGTTGTGACAAAGTTCCATTTTTCCCAAAAGCCATTTTAAATCGAATTTAAGCTGTATCATCTTTGCCAATGCTTTTGTGTTCTCTATTTTTATGGTTGATTTTAATTTCCGATTCATTGCTGTGGTAATGTTTAAATGTTGCTTCGTCAACATTTTATTTATTTTGTATTTTCATTTATTATAATTAGAAGATGTAATCGACAATGTTTTTTTTTCTCTCTCTCTCTCTCTCTCTTTTTCTCATTTTTATTTCAATGTCTGTTAAGTTCTCTGGTGATTGGCCCGTTGTTCCTCAAGCAAGAGGTGGAAGGAGGAAGAGCGCAAGAAAATTAAAACAAAAGCCAATCGAATTTGTTGTTTTTGTATAGAAATCGAAAAATGAAACGGTTTATACATGGGCACTGATGATGATTTTTTGAAAATCTGGTTTCGACATTCGGAATAAAAAAAATATGGATTACGAACTTATGGATGCTCAGCACGATTTCGAACGCAAATGAATACACACATACAAAAACCATGCATACGCCTACCTTCAATCGCTAATCGTGCCTGAGAAAATCTTTCACACGGAATCGATTTGAGGCACACAATCGAGAGCAAAACACACTATCAGGAAATTGCCGTTTATTTATCTATACATATCTACGGTATTTACGGCAAGGGAGAGTAATCTTCGTCATGCAACAACAACAACAACAACAACAGCAACAGTCACAGGCCAATGTGAAAATGTACAACAAAATCCAACCATAAATCCAAATCGAGGCTAAAACAGTGCGCCCGATATTATTGTGCAATTTCTGAATGTGCGCGATTCCAACTCTGGAGAACATAGAAATTAAATCAAATAAATCACAGTGACATTTTGCAAATTACGCTGTAACCACGGAAAGTGGGATAAACACGAAAATTATTGAAGCTAATTGAAGCAATACAGAGAGATGATGATGCCGAACGAAGTGAGTGTAGTTTATGGGTTTTGATGGTTGTGCGTGCGCTCATGCACACGGACTTATGCTAGCGCTTAATCTTACGAATGCCCAGATTGCCATCCACGAATTTATGAATTATATAGCATGCTTTTCATTTTGGTTGCGCTCGGCCCCAAAAACAGACTTTCTTTTTTTTCATTCACCAATGGAAGAGGTTACTAGTTGCTATTTGCGGTGCACATGGGTGCGCTTATTCGTTTTCACGCAAATCGAATTCATCTTTTTCAATATCTGTCCACATTGGTACATCTTTGCGATTTTATCGGATACTTTTATTTAACTTAAAATCGTTGGTTTTATTTTTATTTTTTTTTCAAAATCTTGCATTGCGCAAATGAATAACGGGCGAATTAAAATTACGAAATTAAGGAAATGATAAACGCCACAATCAAAAGAAATATACATGTGGCTTGTGATTAAAGCATCACCAGCACCAGCAGAACCACCTCGAATATGAAATCAAAATAAATGATCGAATAGGATTTTCTGTAGTGCTCAAGTCATCTCTCTTTCATTCGTCGCATTTGATGAATACCGTTTTTTTTTTCTTTACTTTTTAGTCGTTGCATGTCAAAATATTTTACGTGGTTTCATACGTAAATGAGTGTGCGCAAAGAGTCATTTATTAAAAGTACACAAGCAACGAGCAAAACCAAAAAGAAGCATAGAGACAGAGGCAGCAGCAGTAACGGTGAGACCGATATTAGCGACCAGAGAGATAGAGAGATACCGAAATTGAGATTATACGACACACAAAAAAAGAGACTTTAATATTTTCATATTGTCGAAAAATGTGGTGAGTTTTATAGTTGGCGGTTGTCTGCCGTTTCGTTGTCGTCGTCATTTTATTTTGAGTCACATTTCTCTCGCTCTCTCGTCGTGCTCGACGTAACAGTCGAAATAATTGTTTTGCGCGTGTATAAATTTTCAATCTTATCACATCAAATTGATCTTAATAGAGCCTGCCCCGTCGTGATATTTTACACACAGAATTTGCATATATTTAGGCCCCGTAAAACAACAAAGGCCTCGACAACAACAGCTGAACGACAAAACATGCAAAATGTATAATATATGAAATTGTGCGCTCGCGTGCGCACTCTGTAAGAGAGTCACTGCCTTTCGGCGAGCCATTTCTTATTTTGACTTGATTTGGTACACAATATATGTGTGTGTGTGTGTGTGTGTGTGTGTGTGTGTGTGTGTGAGTGTGTACTGTGTGCACAATCTGAACACCGAATTACGTCGAGCCAAATGATAAAATGCTACTGATAGTTGTAATAGTGACTCGGTTTTCATTATTCGGTGCCTATTTTTTCTATCTCTCATCATCTTTCCCATTTTGTGCTGCCGTTCGATTATGGTTCCATCCATGTGCTTTACAAAGCACACTCAAGCTCTCGTTTGCTTTGAGCAAATCCTTTTTTTACCGTGGATTTGTCATTTTGTTGCTTATGTGTCTCTTGGTGATATAATAACATTTTGAATGTTTTAGCATTTCGTGAAGTTTGTCCACACATGTGTCTTTCTTCTTCTCTCTCTCTCTATCTATCTTTCTATCTATCTATCTGGCCGATGTAGTCGAATGTCGCAGAAAAAAATGTAATGAAGAAAAAAACTTTTAAAGTTTATGCAAAAGTAAGCGACTTCAAAACTACTAATCTTGATGATGTGTCGTGCAATTCAGTGCAATGTTCAACTCGGTTCGAACGCGTTCTCTGTTGTCAAATGTATAGTTATTGGTGGCGCACAGGCGATAAAATAAACCATTCAGTAGTACTGAATCAGTACACACGCATACCAGCCCAATACTCGCCGAAAATTGTTTGTGCGGTTCTCCTGTACACAGCTGCCACAATCTCTCGTGTTTAGTATCTATTTTTAATATTTCATTTTAATAACATCAAAAAAAATTGTTTGTTGCTCAACGCATTCCCCGTGCACAGATCAACAATTTTCAAAAGACGCTGTTAAAATACTGAATTTATCTCGTCTATTAACGAAAAATTACAATCAGGCCACAAAAAGAAATCAACCTCATCGAGACTGTAATGATCTTTGGTGTGATGTATTCGGTGCGCTCGTCGCTCGATGTGTTGTAGATTTTGTGTTTTGGGGGAAAGAGGGAGGAGGGGGCGATAAAGTAAATGTAACAACAATCACTTTGTACTATGCTAAAAGATAAAACCCAGATAGCAAAATAATGAATGCGCCAAAAGCAACTATCGCTTGACTGTATTCATTTGCTTACGTTGAAATGTGGATGTACCGCAGATTTGTGTGTTATTGCATCGGCCGTTTGAACATTTCAACGCCGAAGCCAGAGCCACTTCAAAGCATCATTGTCATCACCGTGCACAGAGAACAGCACACACAAACACACACGGCACATACCGAACAAAACGATATCTAATGAGAAACATTTCGGGCCGCTAAGACATCTTTTGTGATGGTTACGCTCGATAGATTTTGGTCTAAATTTATCAAATCACTAATTGTAAGTGGCTCTTTCTTGCATTTATGCATGTGCATTTATACAGCATGCGGTTGTATGCCGTTTGTTGGTTTTTGTCCGTCTGATTTGAATGCTTTGCATGCGCTCTGGCATGATGGCAATCAATGAACGATTGACGACAAGCAATAATCAACTGTTTACGTTGACGTTGCTAATAATTAGAGTGGTTTCGTGTGATCTTTTGCGATTGATTGGATATTTCGTTTTGATCGTTGTTGGCTCGTTCTCGTTTTTTCTTCTTAAATTTTTTATTCGAGATAATTTGATATTTATTCAAAACACCCATATAGAAACGCGGGCTTGAAACCTCTTGACATGAAATTCCATCGACACAACATGAATATGCGCTCGCGCGCACGCACACACACTCAATCTCATGCTCAAGCAACATCACCAACTAAAAACATGTGAATTGTACATTAAATTGTGAATATACGTGTGGGTTCGTTCAATCGTTTAACCACATCTCCATCCAATCAAATGCATGGAATTGTGAATGTGTTATAAAGATTCAGCGCACACATTTTCATTTGATTGCATTTTAAATATAAACTTTTAGCAGATATATCGATAAAAAGAAGGTTGATGCGATTGTAAGGGTTTTCAACGGGCTACACATCTGACTCATATGACTATCACTTTTTATGGGAAAAATTTATACGAAAACAAAAATTCTATTAATTTTCAACGATGAATATAAAAGAAAAAAAAATTCCCGTGCATACAAACGATTGCAAGACAAACGAGATATAAAATGAGAAAAATGAGAAAAACATCAAGCAACAACAACAGCAGCAGCAGCAACGGCACTCTAAACAGTTTGCTTGATGTGTCAATGCATATCGATGACACAGATACCGGAGCGACTATGTAATTGCTATCACTTATCAACAGCATGCAATGCAATTGCATATTAGTTGGAATCAGTTGCGCGCTGCATGTGATCCAACGGTATCAATTAAATGCATTGTTTTTTTTTTCTATGTGTTTTGTTTGTATTTTTTTCTCTTCTTGTTTTTTTTTTTTAGAGAAAAAGTGACGCGAGCACGATACAAAATGTTTGAGAGAGTGAGCGAATCGCGTGCGCGCGCGCGTTTGAAATTAATGCGGGGAACGATGTTATCGCATTGTCAGAAAGGAAAAAAAACATACAAATAAATCGCTTACTGCATTATAGTGCTACTTTTTTTTCTCCTCATTCTGAGCTGTTGTTTGGTTTGTTCACTGTACTCGGTGTGTGCTTTGTTATATTTGTTTCATTCTCTACACTTTCTGTGAGCATGTGCATGTGTGCGGTGTGTGTGTGTGTGTGGTTTGTGTTCTGTTTTCCATGAGAGCACATATGGCATTTTATTCACGTTTTCGTCGAACACATGAGCACATTCTGAACAACACCAGAGAACTATATTTGCTTTGATCTATTATCACATCAGCTCTCCACAACACATAGGAATGAACAGAAAAATGTAAAATAAAAAAAAGCACACACCACCAGCAACTACAACAACAACAGCAGCAGCAGCAACAGAAGAGAATTTAAATAAATCTTTATGTGCTTTGCTCAGTATTGGAGCGCGTTTATGCGTTATTGTGTATGTGTGTGAGCTGTTGTTGTGCACCGCCCCGATTAACTTTCACATTATGAGATCATGCACACCACTTGAAATGGTTTTCCGCTGGTGTCAGAACCATTATAATCATTTTGAGTTTTGCACACATTGACTTTAGCCTGCACTCAAAAGTGCGGACGCAGGCGGGCGCTCACTCGCCCAAGCATTCTTTTGAACTGTTTCTAAAAAAACCAACACTGCAATTCGATCTCGCACTACTACGCTTCGTGCGCACACACACACACACAACACATAACACTCTCTTTACAAAATGCGCTAAACAATAAAAATAATAATATGAAGTGCCACAAAATGTAATCGCTGCATTTGCATGCATTTTATCCGTTGATTTAATGGGTTTTTTTTTCGTTGTTGTTGTGTTGTTCAGTTATTTCTCGCGTTTTTTTATTGTTCTTTCAACATTATATTATTCTGTTTGGTTTAATCCATTTCTTTTTTAGATTTTTAACACTGGAACATTATCGCCAATGGATCGAATTGGTACGTCAGTGTACTCAACCATTAGTGTCAAGCCACTTCAAATGCAATTGAAAATTACGCTCGCAAACGCACAGACACACACACAAACACACACACGCAGAGACATACAAATTAACGTGATGCCATTACAAAGTACATTTGTGTTGCCATTCAAAAATTTCAACTCTTGAAGCGTACAAATGATTGCAATCGGATTTATTATTTACATTGAATATACACACCACAAGTACAGCTGAAATTGAATGCAATTCAAGAGCCAGCCAATCTTTCTCCGTCTTTCGTTCGCGATACGCGATCGTTTAGTCTTTAAGTCAAGATGATTGTCATGAATTGTAATATATGTGTCATAAATGGGCGACAATTGTAAACAAAACGGCAAATATGAAGTGAAATGACAATCGGATAGCATGAGGATTGAGGAATCAAGAAAGAATCAATTCTCAAGAATCGCATAAATATTATCATGTTGATGATACCATGGCGACAGATTTCTTTTTTATTTTTACTCAAACACCGACACAAAGCGATTTGTTATTCTCTTTGTTGTGGTTGTTGTTGTTGTTCGAATCTGTACATTGTGCATGTTGCAATAGAATTCCAGTTTTGTAGAGAGAGCAAACATATTGTAATAATTAATCCTTTTTGCGACTGTTCTCTGTGTAAGCCACTCATTGAACTAAAACCGTTTCGTCGAAACCGATTTACTGAGAGTCATGGAGTGTGTTGCATGTACACCATTTCCTCGGATCAGTCATTAAATCCAAGCCCAAGTACTGATATATTTTTTCTTCTACTTCTTCTTCAAGTGACTGATTTTTTTTCTCCATTCTCATTCTCATTTGCGTGATTTTTCAGTTTATACAAGAAAATAACAATATCGAACAATCAACAATATTTACATCCTACGCATATTTTATCGGTGCTGCTATTTTTTTTCTACATCTCTGTCGATGTTGTTACTGTTACTGGCGTTTTCGTTCTTTGGCTTGGTGTGTACTTTTTTCGCTTCATCTCTCTCTCTCTCTATTGTAATGTGTATTTGTACGGTGTGTTTGTGTCATGCTATGCAATGTGCTTTGGCACAAAACCTCCTTTTCAACGAATGAAAAAACAAAATGAAACAACAAAGTATAAAGTTTCCGTGTGTCGTTAGCATTTGGCTGTCGACTTTTGTTGTTATTAAAATGAATATGAATGTGTAGTAGGCATTTGGTGCTTTAGCAAATCACGTATCGCTATGAAACTACAACTGAATCGTTAAAACCATTTTATTTATTTATTTATTTATTTATTTATTTATTGTTGTGCGCTGTTTTGTTTCATTTTAATTTTGTTTCTAAATACGTGTTTATACAGCACCAATAATAATATTTAACAATAAAAAAAAAAAATCTGCATACAATTTTATCGACAAAAATGTATCGATTTACCGAAGTACATCGATTGAAGGTGTAAGCAGGATAAATATAAAAACAATTAATTACGTTAAATTAATTGACAGTCAATTTTTCAAAGTATGTTCGATGGATTGTCGTTATTACGATCGACAAAATTAATGTGTGATAAACACGATACCCGGCGGTTCAAATTCTAAACCTCAATACCGACGACTTAAGGTGTGGTAGACCAATTTTATTAGTCGCAGGCACTTTAAATCTTACATTCACCAGTATAGAATTTGCGTTAATTATATTCAAATAAAATTCGAATCGGATTTTATTGAAGGCACTTCCAATTTGATGAGTAATCACGTCCATTGAATAGACACAGAATTCATTTGTGTGTGTGTTTTTTTTTCATTTGTTTTTGTTCGCCTCTTTATTCGCCTGATTTGATGTGTTGATGTCTGAAAATTGCATTTCAATTAGTTGAATTGATGCTTTCGACACTCTCATGAGGTCAAAATCAGTACGAAGTCAATGCAAAGTCAGAATTTAAAAAATTCCCAAATTTTTGTTTGAAGAACCTCAAAGAAAACAATTGCAAAATAGGCTTGGAAAGTTACGGCAAAACAAACTGCCACTCACAATTTGGAGCTCACTCAAGACAACAAATGGCATGTTTTTGTAACACTTTGTTGTTCGTGAATATGTACTGTGTGTGTGGGGCACCCAGGTTCGTGTTTGTCTTACGTTCATCATTCGGATTTTTGTGTGTTTGACATTAAAATAAATGATTTTGACGTTTTCAATACGTTCTGTTGTTACACAATGCGAGCCAACCAAACCGCAGCCCGTCACAGACTTTTTTCGAAACCAAACCAAAGCATTTGTGTGATCTTACACATACACACACACCACCATCACCACCACCCAACAATCGGCTTCTATCTGTTTCAATTCGACGGCATTTACTTATGGCAACTGTTATTTCTGCTGCAATGTCGATATTATCCATATGGAAGTCACTGATTCGACGTTTAAAGTCTATGAATTTGATATGTATGTGATTGCTCATGGAGATTTTTTTTTTCTTCTGCTCTCTACTGTATTAACTTTTTAGCTTCTTTTCGGTACAGTTGTTGAGTTTATTTCTTCAGCATCGCACATTATTTAGTTAAAAGTTCTGTTTGAATGTTCCAAAGCGATATTCGATTCGGATTTTGGTTTTGGATTGGTATTTTTCTTTAGATTTGGCGTAAATACAACTGTCGGAGCTCATTTATTATGAAAATAACCGAACAAGAAGAAAAAACAACAACACCATAGAATCAACATGAAGAATTAGATAGTGAGATAGCGAGAGAGAGAGAGAGAGAGTGAAACAGGCAAACGCCGAAATCAATGTTTGTTTTTGGAATTCTCTTCCAAGCGCACAGAGAAGTTTTTTTTTCCTGTTGATGTTGTTGTTGTGCATAGTATTGTGGTTGCTGCTATTACTGTTGCTACAAGATTTTGTTGTTGTTGTTGTCATTCATTCAATAAATCAAATGCATACGGCTGCCAAACGAAAGATCACATCGATTGAAAGAGAGAGAATGAAATCATAGCGATTTCCATATAGTCACATATAAAAAAAGGCTGCCATATGTTTGGCATCGATATCGATACAATGGAATTGAGGACTCAAGAGAGTGTGCGACGGGCAAACGAGCGCTCAAATGAACACAACCGAGTGACTTGAAATTTAAATCGACCGTTCAACGAAACGGCATACACACGTGACAGAGTGAGATAGTGTGAGAACAACGAAAACGTACAGGCAACACATTCCAATGCTCTGAATCGATCGATGAAATATTAGTGTTAATCGAGCTGCTGCTGCGATTTGTGGCAAGAATTGCGACAACTGGCTCGAAATTCCATATTCGATTTTCGCTGATTACGACGAGAATATCGTCGAGATTTGATATTTATAGATTTTTTACGAATTGCTGCCGCGTTTTCTGTGCCACACACAAACACACAGCACAATAAAATAAACGCCAGCTGTTCACTTCGATTTGTGCATTTCGGATACTATTCAACACCGCAATCAATACGATACAGTTGCGATGCAGTCAACAAAATCGATTTCGAAAAAAAAAACTTTGTTGAATGCTCTTATTGAATGCACTTTAAGATTCACTTGAAAGAATCGGGACACACAAATCAATGGCCGTCTGTTTATTGGATTTGTCCGGTTTTAATATTGGTATCGTGAAATGCTTTTGATTTATAAACTGAACACCGAAGGAGATGAAAAGAATGGGATAAAATGGTCAACATTCAATTCAACAATGTTGATAATCAGTTTAAATGGACGAACGCCAAATGCATGGCAACCGATGAACAATTCAATCACCGATAATCGGATTTGACAATGGGAAGTTCGTTGTTGTTCGTATGTTTTTTTTTTCATTGCACTCCTGTGATTTAATGGATAAAAAATTGAAACAGCTGAGCGCATGTCGCAGACATAAACTGACGTGAAACAACAAAGTGAAAATCAAAAACAGCAAGCATCAATACACACGGTTAACGATTACGATGAAGCCAACCGATCAAAACAATCCCGATTTCTAGCGAATGCGATGAGAGGAAAAATCGAAGTAAATCTGATTGCAACAAAAATCCAAGATAAAAGAATGACGAAAAATTGGAAGTAACAAGCAACGAAAAGCAAGCAGCACGTAATGTATGAAAATTTCATTTTCACCCGAATGTGTACTTGAAGTCGCTTCTCGAGCGCAAGATTTCATAATCGAATCGAAATTAAAGCACAAGAAAAGCAAACCAAAAAAAGTTCATTCAAGTGGCTTGGAATCGGAAATGCAATCAATCGAACGAATCAAATTGAAAAAAAAATTCTTTCGTTCTACTTTACTGGTGTTGCTGCTGAATGCTGTTTCTACGCCATCGATGCTATCATTTTTGCTCCATCTGTTTGATGCTGATACGTTTCACTCATAAAACAGCAGCAATTCGCCGGTCCCGTGTATTATGATTGATGTAATTTTCTTGCTATTCACTGCCTCGCGATACACACTACGCATTTATACGAAGCATAAATAAAATGTAATCATTGATCTGGATGGGAAAAAAAAGCACGAAGTGAGCATTGAAATAGCTCTTCTTATATTGATGTTGATGTTTTATTTTTATGATATGTGCAATGATCGCGAGATATTTTTCGATTCAAAAAATTAAATCTGTAAAAAAAACAGAACATCCCGTCCAAAAGATTCGTTTTCTCTCAGTGCTTTTGAAGCTCTTAGGGAAGATAAAATGAAATAACAAAAAATCATGTGGTGAGCAATGAGCATTTGTGTTATCGATGAAGATTCCATCAGCCAAGCAAATAGATCCATTTCCCTTTTTCGGACACGGAACGCAACGTTTTCTTCTTGGGTTTTTCGTTTGAAAATCGATAAACTTTAATATGCTTGGCGGTGCATGTTGGACGTGTTTAATGATTGCGTAAGTTGCTGAGCAACTGCATCACGGTTACAGCCGTGTGTATTCATTGATTCGTTGAATCGTGAGCAAGTGCCTGTGTGTTTGTGCGTTTGTGTTGTTGTTGTTGTTCATTTTATGTTTTCTCTCTCTCTTCTCTTCTTTTGTATAGCGTCGTTTCGATTTCGATGCCCGATCTCGAAATGCCGTTTATTTTTTTTTTTTTCATTTTCAAATGCGCAATCGTAATTGAAGAGTAAATAGGAATGCCATTATCGTTGATAGTAAAACTGTTATGGAATTTTTCTCAGAGGCCTACATACCATAGATTCAATTCATATTTTTCATCAGCTTTGTCCGACTCTTTCACACACTTGCATACTGGTTAGTTGCCTTTTATGCTCACGCTCGCTCAGCAGCACGCTTGAACTCACGGCACAACACATTCAGTCACTCAACTAACTATACACATTTGCCCATAAAAACGTGTAATTACTCGCCGTTGTGATCTATGAATTTCGATTGAAGACCGCCTGTACTCGTTTTTTCTTCTTCTTCTTCTTCTTCTTCTTCTTTTTCTTCTTCTTTATTTCTTCTGTAGATTCATTTTATAATGCTGTTATCTCAATGTGAGTATATTTGGTGATGCATCACCCAAAAATCCAATTTAATCACCTTTCGGTTTCTTCATTCAATCACAATACAACAGCATTGAAGAGAGAAGATGAAAAAAAAATCTCATTAGAATCACCGATTGAAGTAGCATTCCATTGTGGGTCAAGAGAGCGAAAATAAAGCGTAAAGCGCTTCGATGAAATAGAGGAAAAAATTGAGTTTTATATGAAGTACAACTACGCGAAGAAAGAGACGAAAAATGTGAACTAACAGTGAAGAAGAGAAAAAGAGTGAATGTGGAAAAAGAAAATCTAATCAAAATCTCACTACACACCAGTCAGTCAAATGCCATTTCCAATTAATCGGTTGCCTTTATCTTGACTCTTTTATATTACGTGTTTTGATCGAAATTCATTTCGAGAAATGACGATATAGCGCGCTCATTTCATATACACATTCGAATGAATTTTTGTGAATTACTATGATTAACGCCTTATACATACCAAAAATCAACATTCATCTTTATTTCTTCTCGCCGATCTCTTGGTCTTTTCTCTCTCACTCTCTCTCTCTCTCTCTCGCGCTATCGACGAGTGGCGAATGGATATGAATTGAAAATAATTAAAGGAAATCACAACAAAGAAAGTCACGCACAAATCTGTGCCACTGATAAATCGTTAACATTACACTCAATGCCACGTCGAAAATGTTGAAAATTCGAAATGATGATGATTGAATGTGTATTTGATTTGTGGCCGATTGAATAAAGGCGAAATGTGCGTTCCGCTGCCAATCAGTCGAAAAAAAAATTATCAATCCACATATGGGCATCGACATCATCTCTCGTTCACCACCGGGCTGATTATTAATACACACAAACCAAATCACAGCGATAAAAATAGATAAATGATCATTGGCGGCTGTTGGCAAACACATAAATATTAATCTACATTAATGATTTGTTGAACCAAATATGGACAGTGATTTGTGCCATTTTTGTACCTGTCAGTTTTTTGCTGCTTCATTTTCGTCGGATTGGGCACTTGATTATAGATTTAAGAATTCTACGCGTTAAGCGAACGAGCTCGTGTATTGATTAGCGCTATTATTCAACAGCAAATTAGTTATCGTTTCAAATACCCCGTTAAATTTGCAGCACATTCAACGCGTCTGCAAACAATCGCTTCGGCACGTATTCAAATAAACAATTGAGCTCCGATAAAAGTACATCATTTATCAGAGCGAATGTACGGATTCTTCGATATGTTTTGGGCAACAAAGAAACCGAATTGAATCGAAGGCTAGCGAACAATTCAGCTAGCAACTGAGTATGCTAAAATATGAGGCGATTTTCTTTCTCTTCTCTTTTCAAGAGCAGATTTTCAATGTAGATTGACTTTTTTTTGTTCCTTATAAATTGGCCAAAGAGGCTTTTAGCCAAAGTTGAAGAAAGAATTCATCCGGAGTACTGCCGAAGACATGGACGCACGATTGTTGTTCGCATTTTCACTCACTTTATTGCCTATTGCCACTGTGATGAAATCGTAAACGTGTTGCTTCACGTAGCCTCTTGTAAATGCTTTTGTGTTGTCTGTGTTCTATGTGCATACGATTCTACATATAGACTTTGATTTTTGTTTTGTTCGTTCGCTCCGTGGCATTTTTGTTGTTGTTGTTTTTTTTCGGTCTTGTTTTATTATTCTCAAATCGAATAAGCACTTCGTCGAAATTGCTCTGTGTGGTTGATTTGTTTCGTTTCACTGTTCGTTCGCTTCTTTTTTTTTATTATCATCATCATTTTCATAAAACGCGACAGCCACAGCAATGGCGGCGGCGGCGGAGGCGACGACTCGGCAACACACATTCGTGAATATATTTGTTAAGATTGCTTGTTTTTATCGGCAATTTATATCATATAATGCGTGTTTAGAATAAAAAATACGCTTTAATAAGCTCTAAGCAGTAACATGCTGTGTGCGTTTTGATATTTTTTTTTTATTTCAAGTATTTCCTCTTCACATTGCATTTGTACTTTGTACTTTAAGTGGGCTGAAAGGGAGGCGTTATTGGCTGGAGAGTTGTGCGATTCACATTAACATCGTCCATCATTCATACAATCCCAAAAAATTAGCCGACTACATTTCGATATAGAAAGGGTGACTAAGGCCATCATAACAGGCACACGAAAAGTCATCAAGCCAAGAACAGAAAAACTGCGCAATATATTTGTACATCACATTGGCATATTTGTAGCATGTTAAGTTGCTAATAAAATCTCGTCGAAAAAAACTACTGCGGACCGCATTCGAATGACTCAAAATCAATGAGGGGAGAAATATCTAATACAAAAATAGATAAAGAAAAAATATCGCACGCGAAAAAATGTGTGCATGGCTGAAGATGTGTTTGAGCGATTTGCACAAGAGCTCTATAACGGTAACTGTAAACAAGCCACACAAAAACATACAGAATCTATGGTAATTGCGTTTGAAATTGTGCCTTATTAGCAATGTGGCTGGATTTTATTGAAGCAACAGCAGCAAAACATAAACAAAAATAACAACAACAAAAAAACACATTCTGCACTTCTATAAAAGGTGAACGTCAATCGGTAAAAGAACATTCATGCCATTTAGCGATACGACAACGAAATTCCAAAACAATTGACGATGAATTGCTTACACTCTGCTATCAAACCGAAAACTTGTCAAGCAATTGCGTTTTGTGAATGTGTGTGTGTGTTTTTGTTGCTAAAACTCTGAACGAAATTGAATTTAAATAATTCGCGTTCATATTCCGCGTAGCGATAAAAAAAAGAAGCAGCAGTCAGTACAACCGACGACAATGCTGAGCACTGCTTAGTAAACATAGAAAGAAAGAAAGAGAGAGGAAAATGGCAATGCCAAAGACGTGAGCCACAATGGTAGTTCACATTGTATGAGAAAGGAGTTGTGTGGAATTGAAAATGTCAGCAATTGAAATTCGCGCAAAAGAAGCGAGCAACAACAACAACAACTACAACAGAACGAATCCATCGAATCGGATCGTGTGTTGAAAGCTTAGTTTCGTCGCCATGATGGGCTTAAACAAACATTGTAGCCAATTTTATGATAATGCTGCCTGCGGTCTTATTGAGTAAAACACAGCACAAAACATGGAGAAATCGAGCTTGCTATGCTTATTTCTCTTTTTTTTCTTGGTTTTTATTTTTTTGGTTGAACAGGCCCAGGCCATAATTGTATTACATCATTTCAAATTACGATGGAGTTCAATCACGGCACATTGAAATTCGCATTTGAGATGCCAATGCAGCCGAGTGAACCATAACCAGGCAAACACCGAACCAATGGCATAGAATTGAAATCGGCATTTTGTCATTATTCATCACAATCATTTCAAGTCGAAAAGTTGAGTGCATTGCATGCCGCAAGATATGATTGCACACCCTCATAAAGAAACAAAGACAATAACAACAACAACATCAAAATTGGCAAAAAGCACATTGAGTTTGCCATTCTGAGGCAATGCCTCATTCAATCATAAACAAATGTACACTGCAAATGAATATCCATTTAGACGATAGCGGTGTACAATTACCGGAGAGCATTTGTTAGCATTGATGGCTATTCTTCTAAGCGCAATTCTACATCAGCTGCGCCACAACAATTTTTTAATATCCATCGAGAAATAATTCGTACGTGCGTTCTGTCTTGATTTGTCGTGTTGTTTGCTGGAAGATTTTCATACGCGCTCACGTTTCTCTCACTGTACATTTGTGCCATTTTCTTCTGTTTATTTATTTATCTGTGTGTCGCATTTTATTCAATTCCAACCATTTTATTTATTGACGTTGGCTTTTCTCCATTGTATATTTATTCACTTTAGCTGGGATGTTTCCGGCTGGCTTTTGAGCTACTGTTTGGAGAGTGTGAAAAAGTCGCGCCTTTTTCAAACGACAAGCCGAATTGTGTTGAAGGATATACAAACAGCCACCATATTTTGGCGAATGGTGATGTAGTCAGGCACGCTTTATGCACGTCATTCAAGCTTTAAATTTGTTGGGGCATATGGTTTTGTGTGTGTACACGCGGGTATCATTTATGTTGGGCCCGTTTGCCTCTATCATTTTGAAAATATGCTACAGCCAGTTGAGCTAGTTTGAATGAATTGTGCAATGCGAAATTCTATCTTACTGAATAGCTAACGATGGCAAATAAGCGCCTGCTTTTTTTTCATCTCCCTCAACAACAACAAAAAACCATACAAATATACGCGCTCTCGCACACGATGCACACCAAATGGCAAAACACACAAAAATAATCATCGTAAAAAAGCGGCAGCACCATGACGATAACGTTTTTAAACGTGCCATTCAATATTCGATATTGGACGACGTGTGAGTGTGTATCTGTGTATTTATGTCATGTGAATACATTGGATTCCGGAAAATTCCAACTGATATGATTGCCGGGCTTTTTGGGGGATAAAAACCGAAGACGCGAGCTCACATTTACGCAAAAACTATAAACCAACCAGCAAAAACTTGATGAATCGTGTTTTGTACATTGTTTGTGTTTTTTTTTTCATCGGAAATATCAGAATATTGTTGATACCATTGGAATGACATTTTATCCCTTTTCAATACTTTTTTCTGGTCGCCGGTTTTTTGCGCTATTCGTCTCTCGAGACTAACACAAGTCTAGTCACAACTGGTCGTTTTTTGTTCAGTTTTTGCTAGGCCAAACAATAAGAACAAAAATGTCAGCCCGTGCGTGTGCTCTCGGTTCGCTATTATCACACACACACACACACACACACACACACACACACTGGCCCCCCAATTCAATTCGATTAGAAACAAAAAAATAGCCAGCACACACGGATTTGACCATTTGTCGCACGTTTTTACCCATGACAAAACTGAAAGAGCCAAACAACAAAACGTACACAAACACGCACGAAACCCGGCTCAGACTCTTTCAGTTTTTGCATCTGACTCATACACTCGCCGTGTGTTTTTTTCTAATTTTCTCGTTGGATTGATCCGATCGAATTTCTACCTCATGGTGCTGCATTGCCCAACTGAAACTGCTGGTTGCCTTTTTCTCAAAACAATTCTCGGAGCTGGTCTGTTTTTTATTACAGAATTTATTCACATCGGAATAACAATGTTGCACGTTAATACCGTGGCATAAAACATTGTTTTGTTTTTTTTTCTGCATCGTTTCTATGTCTTTCTTTCGGAGTTTGTTTGTTTGTTCCATCAGTTATGTGTAGTGCATGGACAGCTGATGTTTGGATGCGTTTGTTTGAAAAAACAAAAAATATCAAAAGAAAGAAGAAAAAAAATTGCTACGTTTGAAGCTTGATATATTTGAAAACACGTAATCAGTTTAGTTCGCTTTGTTCTCGTTTCGCTTGAATTTTGCAGCTCGGATTGATCGTAGTCTTTCATATTCATCTCTCTCACTCACGCAAGTGGTTACCTTATCGATCGGCAGTGCTCAGCATTTGGATGCTGGCTGTATTCAATAGGGCACAAATTCTCATGGAAATACAATGATAAAAGATTAGCTGGCTTAACATGCAATGAGTGAGTGTGCTCATATGGTTTAATGTTATCACATAGAGTAGATTGAATTGAACCCAACTCAATCCATAATGAGCTCCGTTTGAGAACCAGAGATTTGCATCAAAAACTCAAACCAAGCCATTTTCGTCTTGCTGGTGTTTTTTAGCACTGTTTTATAAATAAAATCCACTGCTGTGACAATCATTTAGCTGATTTATATACTCGTTATTATTCCGTCACTTTGAAATTGCTGGCATCATTTCGCCGTAATGTTTGTGCAATTGCATTCGAAATCAAATACTTGTTGATAGATACGATACATTAGCTCGAATTTTGTTGATTTTATTTAATTTTGTTTGTTTTTTTTTCAATGTTTTGTACGATTTTGTATCGTGTGATTAGTTTCAGTGTTTTTTATTGCTCTTGGAGCAGTTGATTATTGTCAATGCACAGTGGTACGGGGTACACTCATCAAAATGTGGTGCTGCATCGCAGGCGATTGCCACATCGGATTCGGTGGAATGAGTTGGTGACGGCACCAATTCTATATTTTTTGTTGTTGTTTCTTGTGTTTATTACTTCTTTTGATTTTATATTTCATGAACATACTCATTATGCATGAATTGGATCGGTAAGAAATGGGATGCTCGCCAACTCAAATTGTATAATGCATGTTGTTGTTGATTTGTTTTTTTCTTTCTTGTTCTCGTTTTCAATTTTGCTGTACGGTGTTGTTTTTTCTCCGATTTCAAATACAAATGTAATCATTCGTTGTGTTCACATCGCTTAATGGGTAATTCGAACGAGAGCAAAGAGCGCACCGCGCTCGCACAACCATTTGCAAATTGTACATTGGACATATATACAATTCGATGCCATTGCTTATTGCTCTCATTGCTCAATGTGCAAATGTAGAAAATGTTATTGAATTTGAAATACGATCAATTTTTGTTTGTTATTTCATTTCAAAACTGTGAGCTGTTCAGTTTTTTTTTTCTCTCAGTTTCAGCTATTGTTTTTTCGTGCGGGCGCTGTACTAGATGCTGCTATTGAGGCGGTTGAGATTGAGATAAGTTGCAAAATGGATCACGATACAATTCTTGTTAAGCGATTAGTTTTACGGTTTGTTGAAATGTGTCTTGAGCTATTTAGTTTACATCTTCGATTACTCATTGCCAACGCAATCATTCGTTTCCGAAAAAAATGGGCGCTGATAAAAAAACAGCAGCAGCAGCAGTAGCAGCAACACCAACGGCAGTAATGGCAACAACGGTAGCAAAACAAGCAGATCAAATGCCGCCGAATCGAAATTCAATGATGAGAAAATGAGTTTATTTGTCTTTGTTCTGTGTGTTTTCATTTCACCATTAAGCAAATTTCATAATCAAACGGATGCTCCAAGCAAATGGAATAATGTAATACACGAATTTTTGATTAATGGTTCAATATTTCTTTCCAAAAAAATGAACATGACGCATTTTATCTAAGTTTAGATGTGTTTTCTTCGTCGTTATTTTAAAAAAAAAATGTGATTGCAGCCATACAAAAAATGGTCGATGAGCTCTTGAACATACAAATGGAATGAGTTCCGCAGCCGACAACAACAACAACAAAAACTTGCTGGTAGATATGAAAATCTGGAAAAATGCTTCACATAAATATTAAATATTCTAATTGCTGGCCATTTTATGTGAGAGCAACACAACAGCAACAGTCGCACACAGCACGCAATAAGACAAAACCAAAATTGAATACATTTATGTCGAATTTTAAATGAGTTTTTTCTGCGTCGTTAACGATGTGCACACTTTTGGAAGTGTTTTTTCGTCACTCATTCATCATATTTCATTTCTTTTTTTTTTCTCTCTCTCTCTCTCTCTGTCTCTATTTGTAGCGTCGTTGGTTTTTCTGTTTGCCAGTGAATCCAAAAATCGGAATCAAGTAATTTCTTGAGCCGAGTGAAAAAAAAAGAAAAGAAAAAGAGATAGAGACCAAGCAAAAGGCGAGAAAAGAAAAGAATATGAGCCATTTTCAACGAAACGGAAAGATAGAAATTTATTACAAAAAGTGTTTTACATTTATGACGAGTCATCATCACCCAAACTGAACGGGATATTGCTTTAAGTGAATTGAAAATAAATTGGAGCAACACACAGCTTGGCTTGAATAAATTTGTTCGTTTCGTTTGGAATAATGAATTTGGGCGACGCGCTACCAAACTTACAAATGAGAGATGAGGTGAGAGATGTGAAAATTTGCTGCGAGTAATGTGAAATAATTTCGTATTTCCTTGTTATCCGCTACTGTTACTGTTCATCAAGAAAAAAAAAGAAGAATCGTGAATTTCCATTGTGGTACGAGCTGTAGCGAAAAAACACACAATCTTCGGGCCATTAAAATGCGCATCACGTGATGAAGAGCATAGATTACAGTCGACAACAATCATCATCAAGATACAAGAAACACGAGGCGTGAGGCACACGGCATCAACTCAACCAAATCGATATTTTCCGGCCTAATCCAAAATAGAATATATCAAATCGCAAATAAAACGCTTTGAATGTATGTGTGTGTGCGCGCGCGATCAAAGTTCGTTGCTGTCACATGCTCGATTTCAGATTAGATGATTCTAGGCAATATCGAAAAAAAAACTTAATGGATAAAAATTCGAAACAGTTTTCACATTTAGCGATTTTTCCGATTCTAATCGGTGAAACTGATGAAATAAATCCATTTTCAATTTTTTTTTCATATATATAAATAAATATACTTTGGCTGCGATTCAATCGAAAGATATGCTATTTTGAATTTTTCATTCCGAAGTAGCGCTGCTACTCAATCAAAAGCACAAATAGATCAAAGCAAATATACGATCGTATCGCGTTCATTGAACAGTGGTGCGGTAAAATTCCCACTGCAGAACACAGCAAACATTGAATGCGAATAAATGTTATTTCAAAATCACGTACACAAAAATATATCGACGCGATTATCATTGGTTATGTGGTAGAGGTGCCACGTTTGTGTGTGCTTGCTTCTTTTTTTTCTATCTCTGCCATTTTGCTGCTGCTGCTGCTGTCGATGCTGCATTATTTCTGCTGCTGCACATTTTTCGTTTTTGCTGTGATCGGTTTGGATTAGCCAGAAGGCGTAATGATTCGTGAAATGCGCGCATAATAATTAGCTTTAAGAAACTAAACCGACATGCACACCATTTATCATTAAACGATATGAGCTACTATGGAGCAGCGACAGCTACAGCCACAGCCACAGCGACAATAACATCGACACAACGGCAACAGCAGCACCAGTTGTTGATTTTGTGCTGTAAGTTTGCTATATGTGTGTATTGCGCTAGATAGAATCAGATGCGTCACATATGACCGTACACGGCGTCACTAATGGTGTATTAATATTCCGAAAAGCCGATCAATATTGAATGATATTTACGATTTCAAAGTGTTTTCACCATAAAAATGAGCGATATAATCGGTTGACTGATGTTGGGCTGACTGGGTTTGGGTTTTCTGTTGAGTGTATTCAATTCCAATGGAACGATATTTTTCTCTCTATCTCGAAAAAAATAATAAAATAACAGCAAATCCATTAGAAAAGTTCGAACACAAACAAATACCCAAAGGAAATCTGAGATAGCGATAGCCGAAGAGTAAGACCGAGGATCCTCTTGACATTTTCAATTATTGAAAATTAATCAAATAAGCAGAAGCGAGTGTCACATTTAGCTACTGTTTATTTCTGTCGCATGTCGACATCACTGCCATCCATCGTTATTTATACCGTTCATATCGGCTTATTTAAATCAGAGGAGGGTTGGCACCGCAATGCCAAGCATTTTAATAGATATTCCGAGCGTACGGTTCAGCCGCCATGTATATTCATTCCTTTGCATGGATGCTGATAATATCGAAACGGAAAGGAGCCAAACGGAGAGTGGAACACACACACACACACAAAAAAAAAAGAAGCGCACACTAGACTTTGACTTTTAATTCGTGTTTTATGTAAGAATAATACTTTGAACGAAAATTAATTATAATCGCTTTGCTGTTGTTTGGTTGTTTGTCGATTTAAAAACTTCACTTCAAATGAATGTGAGTGTGTGCTCGTTGCTCTCATTCTGCAACGCAAGCGAGGCGTAATCGACATGTTGTTCATTCGAAATAAAAAAATATAGTTTATGACTTTTATGCTCCATCCAACGTATGTGTTCCAATATTTTATCTCTTTTCCATGGGCTTGAATTTCATACTTTGTAGCATCATATCGCATGGGATAATGGACAGCTGTATTTTATTCGTTTCACAACCAAAACAACACACACACACACAACCATTGAGCATGAGCATGATAAGCAGCCGAGTGTTTGAACTCCGAACTCAACGTTAATTGCAAATTAATTAACAATTTATTATAATAATATGTTTGCCCTAGAGTCATGGTGCACACACTCAAGCACACACACACACACACACACACACGCAGATACATTTGGCCGTGCGCTCTCGCTAGCTCAGTCTCTAAGTGAATGACAGTTGAGCGAAGAGTTTCAATATTCATCGAAAAAACGGCATTTTAAAAGTAATAAATAAAATATGTAATGCGCATTGAGCATATATCAACTCAACAATTTTATATTCATTCCCATACGGTTGAGTGTTTGTCGTGGTTGCCGTCGCTATGTTCTTTTTTCACATCACATTTTTCATTTTCAATGTTTTTCTTTGAAGAATTTTGTTATTGATACGAGAGAATCAGCAGCAGAAAAAAATAGAGTCGTAGAAAAAAAAATCGCACACAGCACTTGATCCGATTATGGCTTTATAATATTTTGAGAGAATTACTGTAAATCGATTTGCTTTATTCCGAACAAAAAAAAAATTGACTAAACTTTGCATGTGAAGAGCATTGAAATTGGTTTGAGCATACGTTTGCTATTCGAATGATGTGATTCATTGCCGGATTTTTTTTTCTCTCGTTATGATGCTATGGAATATGAGATTCAAAAGCAGACAGATGCTTTATTTTTCAATCGCCTTTTTTATTAACTCGCCTCTCGTCGTTCGACTTCTTGAAACGATTGAAATTTAAACATGGACTTGCAAATCGATTGCGATTGTTGTGTATTTTGTATTTCTTTGGCCTAGCCACTTATTCACCAAATGAAATCTTAATTAATTAGCGCTTTAGCAATTATATCGTTTTGAAATGTGTGTCTTCAGTCGTCCGTCTCTTCCGTCAGTTGATTTCTGCGAGAGTGTGTACGCAAACATTTAAGATTCAGAAATGACTTTAATCATAAATCATGACCAATAATCGTTTATCGACTCAATTTACTGTTAGATCGGAATCAATTCAATGGTCGACAGCCGTTTCATTTACGCTGCCATTTTTGCCCATTTTTAGAAGTTTTTCAAGCATGATTTTTTCGACGAAAAGGCTATTTTCTTGGATGGCACGATATCATTTCTTCTTAAGTGAGAAGTTCTAACATCAGATCTGATAAAATGAAGTGTAATTATATATAAGGTGATTTCACCCAGTCCATTGATTTTTAGCTCGATTGAATGTGAAGACGCTTCAAAAAGGCGTATAATTAAAAGATTGTTAATTTTATCCATATTGAATAAGCTGTTGAAATGCTGTGACAAATGCTCTCTATTCATCTCAATTCCATTCAATTATTCGTTTACTCTCTCTCTCTCTCTTTCGCTCTCTTCCACTTATCGTTTCAAGCACAATGATTTCTAATAACAGTGCGATGCTGAAACACAATTTGGTATCTGCGTTTTGTCGATTTTTAATTGAATTTGTTGTCGGTTCGTTCGTGTGTGTGTGTACCGAAGTATTGCTGCTTTGTAGTTTGTTCAGGGGGAATGTTGTAATCTAGTGGTTGACAATCGATTGGTTGCATTGAAACAAATTGCTCAATTTCGATAAGAGAGCGCTACGAATCGCTAAATAAAACAATAGCATGACCTCGTTTCACATTAATTAGCGTGAACATGAACTATCGACATTTTCGGGGGGATATGAAATGTTTCGTTTTTTCTTCTTATTTCGGAGTGCAACGAAAAGAGACACGAACAAAAAGCGCACACGAAAAAAAGCAACGAAGCAAGCAATCAAGCAATTCAATGTTTTAATTGTTTCCGAAACTGAAGCAATTCCTTTTCAAGTGCAAATTACACGTAAATTGCGCAGCATAGCACTGAAAGAGAGTGAATTTACAAAAAAAAACGTATCGATTTGATTGATTTAGAGTACATGCGAGATATTTAGTTGCCTTATATAAGATGATGGCGTGGCGTGGCGTGGCGAAGCGTACACAAATCGATTGATCATTGAAAAGTGAAATTTTGTCGGTTTGAAATGCCATATTCTGTGTGTCTGATGCTCCTGAGCAGCGGTGAAAAAGTTGACGCTGTTCATGGTGTTTCAAACCGACAAATAGCAATGAGATCGCTGATGTGATCTAAAACAAATGAATCATGCCACGACCCTTCATCATTTATGAGCGATGGGTATGTGTCGAACTCGTGCTGTAGAAACATTGAAAACGATTCAACGAAATGCTCAGGCGTTTGTTTGACATTTGACAGCATTTCTGCACTAAAATTATCATTTCACATCAATTTATTTTGTGAATCGAGTCATTGAAATTAGTGTGCATTTGCTATTTGGAGGCTGCGTTTCGATTACTGTTGTCATATTTTTCGTACATTTTTTTTAGATTTCGGTGTTTTTTTTTCATTCATTTTGCACAAACGCCTTTTGCATCATAATTCACATGGCGAGAGCGTGTGCGCGCGTTTTGAATCAGTTCATGTTATGTATACAACATCTTTTGTAGTCTCATTGTACATTGTACACATACAATTTTTCAAGCGACTGAAAATCGGTTTTACAAGCTTTATTATTTATTGACATTTATATAATGAATTTCTCGCTGGGTTGCCAATTGTTGCTTAAATTACATTAATCTACATTCAATTTTTCTCGTCGTCGTTGTGCTCGTTTTTTTTTCTTATTTTTGGCCCAGCTCAATCAGCATTTTACATGTTTCTTTCTCGCTTGATCTTTCGATCTTATTTGGATTTCGGTTACTTTGTGCGTATGCGACGATGATTGTAAGGCATTTTGGATGTGGAATTGTACGGTTACCGTTGATGTTATTTTTGTTGTTGTTATTTTTTCAGTTCATTATTGGTGTTACCGCTAATGTCGATAATTTGTGTCTTGCTTCATGTGTACACACAATGTGGCATAGATTATTATTGCCGTGTGTGCGGCTGCTGAGAGATGTTGCTGATTTTTCTGTTTCGTTTCTTCTGTTCAGCACTGTGGTTGTTGTTGTTTCTTTCTTCATTTTTTGTTTTTATGATATGTCAGTATGCTGTGTGGTCGATATTTCTTTTGTCTTTTTTTTTCCCGCCGTCAATTTCTCATATTGTAATTACTCCACATTGTTTCTTGATGTACGAACCTTCGTTACGACTCCGGCACGCTAGCGTTCATTGGATATATTCTACGCTCATTGTTCGATCTGATAGTAAATCTATACTAAAAAGCAACTAGCAAACAACATCATCTCGCTTTTTCTCTATGTTTGTTTTTTTTTTGTATGGTACTTGATGTGATTTGTGGGTAACTAGTAGGTAGATTTGGCTAAATTTATTAGTAAGTGTTGTGTAAAGATGAGCGAACATTTTCAATTAAATGCGATCTGTTGGAGTGTGATGTGCTGTTTTTGCTGCACCATCTCGCTACGCTTTTTGTTGATTGCTCATTCAACGAAATGGTAGACGGTATTCGAAATGCCAAACCGATATATGAGAAAGCATACAGATGATGCGATTAATTTGCTTGCATCGAGAAAAAGGCAAACGTCAACAAGAATACGGCTGCCGAAATCGAAATACAAATGGATAGACAGCGCATTTGTGGGGTGTTGGAGTTTTTGTTCATGTATTTTAATTTGATTTTTGATGTCGGTTGTCGTGGATGTGTGTATGTGTGCTTTTTCTCTGCTTAACTCTGCTTCTTCTATACAATGTTTTTTTTTTCTCTTTCGATGTGTGCCCATTATACCAAACCGATAACCATAAAGTGTTGGCTGGAAGCACGGGTGGGTGGATTGCTTTGGCACTGATGCTGTTGTGTGCTTTTTTTTCTCTGTCTTGTTCTGTTTAGCTTCCAAATGATATGTGTCTGCGTGTATGTTTCGATATTTCAAAAGTGTTTATTATGTCTGCATCGTGTCAGATAGCGCATATGGTAAGTGGCTTCAAGCAAAAAAGTACACTTGAACACGCCTAAAATGTGTGAGCCAAAAAAATCAATCTGATTTAAGTCCACGTTCAATCAATATCATAAATAAAAAGCCAATACAAACAATTATCATCATTTATTTGAACGCCAGGCGAGTTCAGCCATTGTCGTCAATATGATCACTGTCGTTGTCTTCGGTGTCGGCAAAAAAACACACACACATACACACAAATATATGCCTTTAACCATATTCAGTGTTGGTGTGTGAATGAATTTTCAATCGAAACGGTAAACACATATGATCAACGAATCAATTTCGAAACAAAATGATTTCTTGATCATAATTTTTAACCTATTTATCATAAAATGTTGACATTTTTGCGTAGTACGTATATATTTCAGTGCACATAAGGAATAACAATATTGAAAGAAAAATGAAAAAATATCGTTCCCAAAACGCAACGGCGATTCATTAAAATTTACATCGTTCAGTAATCCGACATCGACAATGTTTTATCGCCTGATTTTATCAATATTGTCGCTGCTTGAGATCGATTCAATGAAATCCGTATGTATGCACAGCACATTCCATGGTTTGTTATGATGCTTGGAAGATAAAAGGCAATTTTGGGTGAATTTTTCGAGTCGGCGTCATTAGAAAATGTAATGTTACAGTGCTTGACTCTTAGCTAACCCAATGAAATAAATTGCTTTAGTGTTTATGTTTATCTATGCCAATGTTAGGAGTACCATGAATATGGCAAAGCAACAGCAACAGCAACAGCAACACAATACTCCAAATTGAAGTCGACGGGCTGAACGAACTGATTTGCTCGCATTACATTGCAAGAAGTTGAACAGATCAATGGAATGAAAATACCAAAACCAGAAATGTATATATCACGAAATGAAAATTATGCGAGTTTTTTTTTCTTCTCTTCAATACATTTGTAAGCTTGAGACCAGCGCAAGAGCAATGATGATGATGATGACGACAACGAAACGGCCACAGAATCAAACAGAGACACACAGAGAGACTAAAAGAGATAGAGATGTGGAATTGTAATGATCATAGCAGCGAATCGAAAATTTAATAAAAGCGAATTCAAAATCGAAACAGACAAATGCGATCAAAACAAAACGTGTGTGCATTAAACAAATGCTCGCTTAGTGCTCATTGATGTATGAAATGCCGAATGTGTGCGCACTCGCGCCTTATGCGCGATATGAATTAGTGAGAGGGAGAAAGAGCGAGAATAAAAAGCAATCAAAATACCGAATGGCTTGGATTGGTTATATTACTGGAAATTGAGTATTTTCATTACGTAATGTCGAAACGCTTAGCTGACTAATGCAATTCTTTTGCTGTCGCTGCTGCTGCCTCTTTTTCGTAAGTGTTTGTGTGTGTGTGTGTGTGTGTGTGTGTGTGATTGCCGATGCGAAATTGTAGAAAATCGCCAACGGCATGAACATAAAAAGAGCAGCATACAGAACTAAAAGCGAACACACAAAAAAAAGATCGATCCATAGTCAAACGTTGTGCAAAATGGTTTTGTGCAATGCGATGATGCGGCTGATGGCTGTTTTATGCTATTTTGGATATAAACAAACTCACACGGAACGATTGGTGTTCTATCGACTCGATCGGCCGAAGTCTCTCTGTGTGTTTGTGTGTGTGGTTTTATTTATCCATTTTCTGCAAAGTTTCTTCTCCGAAAACTGTTTGCCCGAATGAATAGTGTGCCTCAGCTAAATTGCCCTTTCCATGTTGAAATGTTGGCGTTTCAAATGAGCTATGGTCGCGCGCCGTGACTTTATCGCAATTGATTTGTTTGGCTTTTATTATTGGTGCAACATTGTGTGTTTATTTCTTGTTATTGAGAAATCCAATGTTTTGAGAGAGAGAGAGAAAGAGAGGGAGAACGAACGAGAGCAAAGGAGCTCGCATACGCTACACCGACACAGCCGCACAATGATTGCTGAACGATCGCGTACATCGGAAAATTGCATTTTTAGTCATCTAATTACTGAATTGGTTCTTAGATGGGTCTTTGCGTTCGTCTATCGGTGTTGTGTGTACCGACCACATTGAAATGCAAACCGCGTGCAACCAAAATCGAATGTTGTTTGTGATTATTGCACCGTATTCCGACAGTCAGCGTGTGAGAGTCAAGAGAATGCAAAAGGAGCGGGCCAATTATGCATTTGCTCTGGTTTTGTTCGGCTGCAATTTGCGTATACTTGAAAATATGCAAACAAAAATTTAAAAGATATACAAAAAAAACAACCAAATGGAAATGTTCGCAAAACGAACGCTTCAACGGCAAAATATTTGTCGAAGCGTCGATGTGTGTTTCGCTTTTTGCGATATTGTGACATTATTAATTGATATTCATAATCATTTTTAAAACGGTTTTTATCGGGCAAGTTGCATCGTTTGCAGTGTAGCGTGTAGTGTGCGCGCTCAGCAGTATCGTGATGCATTCGAAACAGTTTTGCTGGGCAATATCGAAAGCCGAGTGTGAAGAATACATAGTACATTTGTATACACATTGCACTCGCAGGCAAATGTGTCATATGAAATTGCAAATTTAATTTTTCCCATCCACAGCCGCCGCGGTTGTGTGTGTGTGTGTGTGTGTGTGTGTGTGTGTGTGTGTGTGTGTGTGCGAGTGTGCTCTGGTGCACTAGGCAGGCTCTCGTTATGCACATACCAAAATAAAAAGCGAAATAAATTTGAAAATGTGCTCTCGCTCGTTGGCTATATTTAGCTTATGGGTTAATCGTTTTAAAGTTAGTTTGCGCTCGAGTTGATTGCGAACTTCAAGAACGGAGCTACTTGCATTCCAGAGAAACATCTGTTTGCCGTTTTAAAAAACACACACACACCAGAAAATGGCTATATCGTGAACGAGCATGAAATTCGCAAAGCCTCGGAATGCTTTTTGCTTTGTGCGACATAAATTTATGATCGTTGCATGCGCAGCCACACACATAAAGTTAAACCAAAACCAACCATGCCAAGCACATAAAATGCTTGTCGACTTAAGACAACAAAACAGCGTACACAATTTTGCAATCGATCTGAATTGGCTGTGTTGTTCGCGGGCGCTCACTCTGTGATTCACTCGAAGTTCGCGTATCGATTGTAAATGATACTTTTATTGAAACACTAATTGAAATAAACGACGAAAATTGCATTTACATTTTCCGATGGAATCGAATGAATAATTAATCTTGCGTTTGAGCTCAATCGAGCATTAGGCTGTGCCACAAGGCGCATGTGTAAACGTAATCAATGTGCGCGCTGTTCAAAATTCGTCATCACAGCCGATTATGAGCCATGTGAAAATTGCCAATAAAAGGAGAAGATAAACATTCAATTAAGAGGCAAAATAACGCAATTTATCGATTTTATGTTCCAGACGCAAGCGTTTTTTTTGTCTCTTTCTTAATACCATAAACTATACACTCACACATTGAACGGGGGCTAATTCAATTATTTCGCATTGTAAAATTGATCAAGGAAACACACCATAAAAAGCAAACGCTCTCGATTCCAATCAAATGGGAGATTTCACAGCGACATTTCGATTTCACAGCCAATTATCAAATGACATCATTTGTGTTTTATCAATTATTTGTAATTTTTCAATTTTGTCATAATAATATCATTGAGCATTAAAACACAATCGATGTGTGTGCTCAACTCGAAAAAAAACAACAACAAAGGATTCAATGGCAAATACGAAAATCCATACCGGTTTCGATAGAGTCAAACAGACACACATTGGATTGTGCAGCGATTGAACCGGGAGCGTGAGCAAGACAAAGCGAACAAAATGATCATTTCGAACCGAATAATAGACGGAAGGTAATAATAATATAATCATGATTAATGCTTTATAATAGCATTCTTAATCGCGCTCACACTAACTAAATTACGTTCAATCTGTTGCGGGTTGCAAATTGTGGACGGAGAATGCGCGTCTGTGTAGTTTTGTTATAAGTGAGCAAAAGAACCTTTCAGGCAATGGAATAGACGTAACCACACAGCTTAAAGACGAAAATGAAAAGAAGCATCGAATGAAAAAAAAGATGATAAAACTACGAATTGTATCGAACTCAATTCAATGGCAAATCAATTTCGATCGAAATCTTCTCCGAGAATATCAACCAATCCGTGAATGCGATAGATAAACTCCATTGACTTGGTTCTGCTGTTGATGCGGTATCCATTTGCAAAATGTCTTTTCATAAATTTCGAGTGTGTTGTTAATTCACGTACGTGAACCGCACTGCAGCACCACCGATTTCGACTATATATTGACTGCAATCTCTTTTGCAGTAGCAAAATCGGCACAGAAATTCGCAATTTATTGAAGCAATTTTATAATATTACCGATTACCGTATTGAAAGACTGAATCAATTGTGAGCTGATAAATGTACTGAGCGTGTGTACTGTGTATGCTTTGATTGTATCGATAGCTGTTTAGTTCTATGGCTGATGTTATATCAGCATTTGTGCCAATATTACGTAATCCATATGATTATCTTCTTTGTGCGGTTTGTTTACTTCAATGTGATGCTTTTGCAAGCCGAAGAAGCAGAGAACGAGAAAGAGAGAGAGAGAGAGAGAGATGGAAACATAAACTGAATAACGAAATCTGGCTATTATTTAGTTTTGTCTGCAAGTCAATAAGTAGCGGTTAATGCCGTTTGCTGTCGATGAGATTGAAGAAAATCTGTGCGCTTTTTATCCTCTCCGCAAACAAAACATCGAGCGAATCGAATAATAACCAGTTTTAATATTCGATAATCTAGACGATTTTTCATTTTTTTTCTTATTTTATTTCCATTTCATTTTGCGACTGAATTTATGACTTAATTTCGCTTGACATTTGTCATTTCGAAATGTAAACGACATGCCAAATGGTTGATTTCAATTTCGGTTATCATTTTAACTGATGAATCACAATTTACGAGAAAATTTCCGTTTGCTGTTTTGAAGTATGTCATTTAAGCAAATGTTGTGATGTCGTGCTTCAAAGATTTTTCTCAATTGGGCGATCTTGATATTTGTGATTGTTTTTCGCATCAGAATAAATCGACGAGAATTGATTTGTTTCAATCGATTGTTGTTTATCGGTTGTTTTTGCTTGAACTCATTCAATCGCTCACTCAATGAACGAGCAGAGAGCGCGCGCGCGAGAGAGAGAAAGAAAATTAATGACAAAGCAAGCTCGACAAATGACAAAAATAAACAATTGAATTTTGTACACCAGCATGTCAACAGTGTTGAAAGATATGGAGAATTAAAAATAAACAGCACACAATTCGTAATGCGAGATCGTTTTAGGTTGAGACGACGTGTATACGTCAAAGGTACACTCCATTCAAAGTCAAATGTGATTGCAATAAATATTTCAAGTGCACGTTTAATAAATTTTTATTCTATTAATTTTTTTTTTTGTTTCGATTTTGTGCTCTCGCGCTACAGGCAAAACAACGCGTTAATGTGAAGCTTTTGTGTGTGGGGCTCTTGGTGTAATTGAGCTGATTTAGCACACACACCGTCATTACAAACACATCGACACACATGAATTATGGTTTGCACGGCAATTTCAGCACCTTGAACATGATTATGATAAGCTTTGTATTTTTATCCACTTTTTTTGATGTTGTTGTTGCTCTATCTTGACATGATATTCAAAAGGTGTACACGCCTTGATTTTTTAATGGTGTGTTTTTGGATAGTTGTTCATTTCGCATTAGTTGGGTGCTGCTGTGCCGTGCACGATCGTTTCAACAATTCTCTATTTTTATTCTCTGATTTGTGGGCAAAAAAAAAGGCCAGTCTCGTTAATTTTTTGGGAATGTGAATCAGCAAAATCGCAAAATCTTACTTTGATGGAATGGTGACGCCCCACAACTGGTTGATGTCTCGATTAGAGCCTGCACAGTACCACTGCCCAGGATAATGTATCAACCTATCAATCTATCTATCGTTGTGAAAATCTTGAGCCGACATTATTGTGCGTTCACCTCGAATTGTTTGCACGCGCGCACATTCATTTTGTTTCTCAACTTTTTCCCCCCCTCAACCAGCCCATCTGGTTCTATATTATTTGACGAAGATTATATTTTATCTCTGACTTTAAACTCCCGGTTATATCACATCAGCGGGCGAAGGTCGATGGTGCGTGTTGTCGTTTTTCTCGCACGTCACTCGAAATATGTTGAAATGACTGTTATCTCAGTTATAGATCGATGAATTTTCGATCGCTTGGGATGCTGACTGATTGTGTGTTGGTGTATGATGATGTTGCGCTGTTTGCCATGACAAACTCTCTTTTAAAACATATTGTTTTCAACGAATTTTTTGTGTCAGTATCTTCAAATCGCAACAATCTTGTCATTTTTCATTTGCTTTATTTTCCGTGTCGTCTTTTTAAACCAAGTCAACCGATTGACACGCGAGAATACTGTCACAGAAGAACCCAATGAAATTCGAGCAATCACAATCTTTTCGGAGGAACTTACACTAAAAAAAAATTGCCGTGCTCTTAATTATGTGCGTGGTTCATTTTTCTTTCTTTTTTTTCCGTTTTCCTTTGGGTCGTTTTTCTTTTCAATAATATAAACATTGTTAAAGCCTGACTGTGTAGTACAGTCAGAATACAGAGGGCTCTTTGTTTTCATTACTGACTTATTTAAAGCATAAAATTCGATAATAACAATGTTTCGGTTTTCGTTCTAGCTAATTTGAATCGTGAACTATGAATTTTCGTTACTTTAAAACGAATTTAACAGCCTCGGACCAAAATTCGTTTTTTTTCCATCATCTTTTCTTTTGCTCTATCTCGATTCCCGAATTAAACACAAGAGAAAAAAAAATCTTTTCTTTTCACCATTGTACTATACCGTATCCATTTCGTAAGACAAAGAGTAACGAGAAATAAAAATACACCCAGGCGCACACAAAAAGAGAGAATTATCAACGAATTGGGTATTACGAGCGATGTTTCAATAGCTTAAAGCTCTTTGCCGTGCTCACTGGCTTCATTCCGTACGTTCAATTAGACATTACAATTCGAAAACTGTGTATAATCGTCGTGAATTCCAACAACAATTGACAATGGCGCAACGGATACACGCACATAAGACACATTATAAGCGATAAGTCATTTCGACCGAATCAACAATGGGTCTGTTGCGCTCATTCGATCGAGATCTTGAGCGCTCCAACAAAATTGAACGCACCAAGCAACCAGGGGAAAAAAATACAACCAAATAAATAAAAATTAAAATGGAATTTCTGAGAAAATTCGAAATACATCACATAAACAACATTGTGTGACCACAGAGAGCAAGAGAAGAAAAAAAAACAGTTGTTACCAATTCGCCATTGAAATTTGAATAATGACTGCTCCATATCATTTTGCTGTGTCTTTGTGTTAGTTGGATGGATTTTTTTTTCCATCGTACTCACGGATATTAGTAGAAGAAGTAATAAGTGAAACGGTTAATCGAATCGCTATCTATTGTGGCTGTACTTTTTTTGTGGTTGTTGTTTAGATTTGTGCTCAGTGCATGAGATTCTTAAGTGAACGTGGGTCGTATGGCTTTTGTCAATTCACTGTCAATATTTTGTTGTTGTCGTTTGTGTTTTGGGTATTTCTCACTCATTAGCGGCATTTCATGGTGCTCTGCCAACCGATAAGAATAATCGACAAGCAACGACAACACCGTCGTTGAATGAAAATGTAGCAATTCAATTTATCATTCATAATGCGTAGTGAATGTCTTTGTCATAAGCTGCACGATGTGTCGGCTTGTTGGAATGCTTTCGTCATTTAGATAGAGCATATGCGCTCATCCACCTCATTTATTTAAATCCATTTGGTTTTTATTCCGTTTCAAATCAGTGAGGATGTGGTTTGTCGTGCCGCGTAAAAATAGATGGAGAAAAAAAAATGAATGCTCAATAAATCGCGCACGGTGTGCGCATTGCAAAAAGTCGAACCGAAAAAGTGACTCTAAAACACGTACACACACACACACATGGCGAAAAGAATGATAAATAATCATTTTTCGAAGATCAAATTCAATGGGATTCGGACTAGCGCTAGATTTAGCATGGTTTATTAATTGGGTTGACCTTAGATCGAACGAAAAAGAGAGAAAAAAAATCGAAAATCGATTGAAGCGAAGCAAATATGATCAATGATGTGCAGCTTTTTTTCTCGCCTTTTTTGTTTATGCTCATTTCGTGGAACAAATAAAATCACGATAAAGTGATTTTTCATGATAGGTTGGGCTTTTTATTTTTCTTCTTCTTCTGATCAATGCTGTGCTCGGTGTATGTGCGTTCATTTCGTTCGTCACTCGTTTTCCTAATTTTTTTATTTATACTAAAAACGTGGTTTTCTATTTTCGGTTCGTAATCATGCAAGTCTTGCGTACATTGAAATGCGATTGCTATCTATCGTGCAGCTCGGCCAATATATTGCTTAATTCACCACACACATACACACACACACGCACACGCACACAACACAGCCAAGAACTGAAGCTCAAGCACACACACCCGGCTACTTTTGCCACTATATGTGTGTATGTATGGATAAACGGTTACCAATTTACCGAGTCACTATACGTTTTTTTTTTTCCTTCAATATCTTGATTTTACGAAATTGAATATAATCGGCCCAACAAGAAATATCGTAACATTGTTCCACTGCTGTGAAAATAGATTGATGTAAGATTATCGGTTAATGGTAGAGAGTGCAAGTACTCTGACCAAGTACAGGCGTTTCAACGGCTTCCAATCAGTGTGTCTGTGTGTGCGAGTATTTTACACTTATGAAGTTTGTTCAAAATAATCAGTCACCGTTAAATTCGAAAATGAAAAAAAACCAAATATTTTTACTTCAGTGGTGCGCACTCACCATTCAAAAAACCGCCAACGGATTGACTTGCTTAAGTACACAATTCCGAAATGGTAATGATTTTTATGTGGAAACACATTTTGCGATTTAATGGCCAATAATATGTGTTAATTTTTAATAGCGTAAGCTATAAGTTTGTAAGTTTGTAGTTAGTCTATATTCATATTGTCGATATGTGCGCTCCACTCGCCGCCACCAACTGACACGTTCTTTCACGCTTATGGCTTTTTTTTTATCGTGATGGAAAGAGACAGACCCCGACAAACAATTTAGAAAACGATAAAGTTTCCATTAACATACTTGAGATTATGATAATTTTCGCTAACGTTTTTCGTTCTGTTTTGCCGTTTCTCTATCTTACAGCGTGTGTGTGTGTCTGTGTGTTTCGGGCAGTTGCAAAATTTTCTTTTTTGACCCCAAATCGAATTGTACGGCTATTGTTTCCGACAATTCGGTTGGTTCAAGTCAAACACCATACATTTTCCATGTAGTATAAATGCATGTAATCATAAAACAACGGACGCGCTGACTGGGCCTAGCATTTGTTGGCGTTTTTGCTGGTGGCAGTGTTTGTGTGTGTGTGTGTTTGTTCCGTTTGTAAAGCATGTTCTTTTCTAATATTATACATATGGAGCGAATTGGCATAACAATGTAATTTTAAAAAAAATTGACCCAGCAAATTATGAGCTAAGGTGAAATCTAGCCGAAAAAAGGAAATCAAGGTATTTGGCTAAATTGTGGCACGAGTGGGGGCTTGGCTGCCAAAACAGTAACAGTGACAGCAATGGCAGCAAGCAACGATCGTTTTTTTTTGTTAGCAACCACACAGCGCAATGTAATTTAATGTATTGAACTTATTATCATTACGAGAAAATCATTTTCAACTCCATTTATGTGGTGATTTAACGCGCGATAGTCATTTTTTTTTGTTGCTGACCATATTTTTCCTCTCTTGCACTCTCTTTGTCTGTGTCTCACACACACGTTAATTTTCCATGACCCATGCCAATTTTGGTTGTTTTTGACTAATAGATTCATATGCAAATAATTCACTCTGTTCATATTTTACGTAATTTGGCGATAACGAATTAATTATCTCATTCCCTTTATGAGCACCATGCAATAAATTGCCGACTAAAAACGGATTAATCAATATTAAGCTGTATTCTAAAAGCCAAGATAGAGCTTGATGAATAAATCTAAACCATTGATAATCAAGAACTGTGTCGCCGCCACATATTTCAACAACCACAGTTCAAATTGCTTGCTGAAGCGAAGTGTGTGTGTGTGTGTGTGTTTGCATTTTGCAGCACAATTAACAACATTGAAAAACCATACGGGCTCCAATGTCTCGAAGATAAGACGAATTTTCAATATCAAAACTCGATGAAAAATCGTGGCTATAATTTTGCTTTATATCTCAATATTTGATGTGTTATGCATGCAAACCATTCATACCAAGTAATGGATATGTCTCGACTAGCTAAATACACAGGCAATTAATAATGTGTTGGGCTGGTTGGATTTTGGAGAATGGTGCGACAACAACCAACTGTAACATACCCGACAATATGGCAAATATGTTCATATTTTGGTTTTAATTAGATTTATATCGTTTGATGTTTATAAATCCACTAAAATCAACTCAACATTGGATTAGCCTTTGGTAAAAGGTAAAAACCTTAAATTTATTCGGGTACGTATTCAAACAGTGTACAAGTTTTCAAACAGCCATTAACCCAGTATGCATGAGAATTTAGATCGTATACAGTCGTTTTCAAAAAGGCTCTGTCGTTCAACAACTGAGGAAGGAAATGTGCGTTACGCTGTGAGACGCATTTCAAAACGAAGCGCTCCTTCAAAAGGTTTAGTACTTAGACATTATCGCTGATTGCTATGTGCTACGCACCATACAATCATGATGCCTTCAGATGAACGCCTAAAGTGTATGCAACAAAAGACTGATTGTATCACATGTACCACGTTCACTCAACTCACTTCGTGCGTGCAACGTGCGCACGCACACACTTAGCATACACACTCTCTCGCCTTTCAACTATTTCCACTTTTCGGTACACACTGAGTACACACGTAAATCATAATTTATAATCAAGCCATGGTTTTGTACATCATTTTGAAATTTTATTCTCAACAAATCACGAATTTACCAAAAAAAAAAACTCATTGACAGTGAAAAAAAATGTATGTGCTTCATTCAAAGAAAAGAAAAAAAAATCCCGAAAAAACCGATTGAATTGAGTTTCATTTTTCAAAAGAAAATACTCCCATGATTAGCAAAGCCAACGAATTCTTTTCTCAAGTAAATGGTATAATTTTAGTCGGTTTTTTTTCTCTTCCTTCTCTCGCCTATTTAACTAACAAATCGGTGTACTTCAATTCATTTTGTTGTTGCTGATGTGACCAAGATGGGAAGAGAAATATCATGAAACGCAATGCATAGCAACCGAAAATAAATGCCGAAAAATAAATAACTATGTGAAAAAAAGAATCTGTAATCATTATCAAGATATGAACTATTTAGTGTAAAGCGAGTTCTGGGCTGTTTTGACATCCAGGGCTGAATCTCAAGTGCGTTCACATGATGCGTACTTAACCGTTGGCCATAATCAAACTGAAACAATGTAATCATTATTTGGAGTTCAAGTCAGCAATTTTAAGGCATGATCGAAATGGCGTTTTGGAACAGAGATGCATTCATTTTGGGTTATCATTCGATTGTCTTGGTCTCGCACCATCACCAAATGCTTTTTATTTACTTGTTCTCGCCTCGTTGCGTGCCTTTTTCTATCTCACCGTTTTTTTGGCAATTAAAGTCCAACATATTTTGGCCATTGAATTTGAACGAACAATGCGTTTAATGAAATCCAACAAATCTTCTACACATGGCAACTTCAAATCATTTTTAGTATTCTATTTCCACCGTGTGTTTTTTTTGGGGGGGGCATTTTAATAATGTTGCTGAGGCAAACGGCATTGAATCGTACATACACACAACATATTTTGATAGTGATGATCATTTCAGTTCGCTTATTTTGTATTCCATTTCGTTTTCTCTATGGTCTATGAATATTCAAAAGCAATTGTATTCACTTGATGTGTATACGATTTCTTTGCGTATGGAATTGATGCGATGATTACCATGATGTAGACTGGAATTGGAAACCGAAACATTTTTACAATCTTTACGGCAAGAGAGAAAAAAAAACGAGAATAAGTAGAAATGAAGCGTTGCTTTCGGGGCTTTGAAAAGAATTCAAAGATGGCAAGCAACAACCAAAATAAGAGATACCACGAAGACTGATAGATGAAGATGGAGAGTCATAGAAAGGGAAACAAAAAAACGCACAACCAATGATGATTGGGAATTAAATGTAATCGCACTGACAATGCTTCTATTGCTGGTATGGGGCTGCCGCTTGCTGTCCAAGTGCTTTGCACCAGTATAAGTGGAGCCGACAAAATGTAGCTCGAATCATCATTTTTAGTGCTTAAAATCCACAAAAATTCAAATTATCATTAAGCAGTTTTGAGCATGACGTGGTCAAAAAATGTAAGATAAAAATGTTTTCTTTGCTAGAGTTTTCATTGTGCTATTATTATAGAACAGCATTCGAAAAATAAACCGTATTACAGTCTCTCACTCATTCGTCCATTCTCTCGCTCGGCCCGCCGAGAAAAAGATGATGATGTATGATGTGTTGATACCAAAAACGCATAACCAAAACGGTCACACAACATAACCAATGTTTAAAAAAAAGTATATCTTTTTACGATAAAACTTGAAGCGGAGCACAAGAGATAGAGAAAGAGAGAGAGAGAAAAAAAAACATTGTACAAGCAATCAGCGTGCCAGCAGCAGCGGTTACAAGCGAATGTGGTTGTACCAGAGAGAAAAAAAATGATGATGAAAAAATTGGCTTTTTACATCACGGACGCTCGTGTTAAAAAGTCGAGCGAAAAAGAGGAAGAACCAAAATCATGGCATGTAAACATTTCGAACTAAAGCACGATTCGATTATGATATGGCACATAGATATGAATTGAATGACGAACAATGTAAAAAAAAGAAGAACGTAAAGTCAAGTACACACACTCAGAGAATTTGCCGAATTTATGGCACAAAGTTTGTTTTATTCAAAAGAATCAACGAAATATATTTCTATGCTATCTCATGAAAGTGTGTTGCTATATGTGTCAGATCTGTTTTTTTTTTTATATTCGTCTGATGGAAAACCAAAGCCAATGTGCTTTGATGATTCTTTTTTTTCACTTGTCTATCGTCTTTGCTTAGCCTGTTATTACGTCGCTTCAACATAGCAGCATTGAATCATGAAAATACGCGATGCAAGAAATAACTATGCTTAATAACAAGATGTGTGCTGTTGCTGCTGCTGCTGCTTTTTTATTCTTCTAAATGGTATGATGCGTATGATCAACCATTCGTATTGCCCCGAAAATATGTGCTTATATCATTTGAATTCGTGTGAGTTTTTTGTTCGATGAAAAGCGTACACGAACTCACACTTTTATCACTTTGCTGTTTTTGTTAGTCTGTTCAATTGTTAATTCATCCATTTTTATGGCAGTTCGTAGTACTTTCTATGGTTTCTGTCCAATGCAAAACGTTTGCTCTGTTTAATTTTAGCTTGTTTATTTTGTAATACTTCACATTCATGGCATGCACGGGGAGATTGATTTATGGCAGAAAGGAAGAAAAATTATTACGATTATCGTGAGCGCTTTTTTTTCGACGCAGCAAATGAATAAAAACATAATAGGTAAAAGCCCAAGAGAGAAGACGAAGAAAGAAAAGCACCAATGGGGGCGATACTTTCTTTGGCCAAACAAACGGCAACACAGGCTGTGCCAAAGCACACTGCCTGATATGATTGACTGCCAAAGAATTGTTCACAAAGAATCCATACAACAACAACAATGAAAGAAGATTAACGAAAAAGAAACAAGCTTTTATATGGTATATTTTGTTTTTTTTTTTTACATCCAACATGTTCCATGAATTCTATGGACTCTATGGTCGATGAATTTGTCTATTTATTTAATTTCGTTTGAAATGAATTCAGTTGAAAGAAAAAAGCGCTCTAGAAATATGGATATGGATGATATATGACAAGACGATATATTCAATGAATAGTATTCATACACACATTTCACGACTCAATCGCAAGTTTATTCGAACATTTTCCGACCGATCTCTTATCCGAATCTTTTTAGGTCAAATTTATAAGTTTTTTTTTTCTCCATCGAATTTCATTGAAATGGATTTTACCACAATTGTGATAACACAAAAAGAGAATGATTTCCACCATAGTACATGTGTTTGGCTTATGAAATAAACTAGCTTTAATGATGTTCCAACGCACTTTTGACTTGGATAGAAACAGCTGTTCGTAGAAGGTAATCTGTTAGTAAAAAGAAGCGATATTCGAGTCGTACAAATGTGATTCTGGTTTGTGTTAACAATTTTTTTAATGGGCAATATTCTAATAGACTATTTTATCTGTATCTCGTTCTCTTATTTATTCCAGAAGTCTGCTAATTGATGAAAAAAATAATTCTGTGTGTGTGTGTGTGCATTATCAAATATCTCGTCATTTATGATTGACGTGCCTTCGCTCTTGTCATTTATTCTGTCTCAAGCTTACGCAATTTTAATTCCAACTCAAGTCAAGTCGAGCGTAATTTCGAAAAAATATTAAGAAGTTTTCATTTTTTTTTTAAATCTGTGAACACAAAAAGATGGTAATTAGTTTACCAAAGGAAAAATGTATGTTTTTTGTGTGTGCGTCAAAAAATAAACATAAATTCAAAATTGCTATAAAAAAAAATGATTAATTAGGGTTTAATCAATGCGCGTATTATCGAGAAGAAGAAGGAAAAAAAACGGCAAATCATATTATGACGATAGTTTGCGGTCCGAACGAATTTGGGTAATTGCTCTAATTAAACTCGTTTCTGGCAGTCACGAGAACGCATACACCGAAAATGAGAGAATAAATTGCGTTTATTTTGTTGCTGTTGTTGTTGTTGTTGTTTCTCTCATCGTCTTTGGTGTGTGCTTTGTGTGTTGTTTTGAGCGGGTGCACGAGCGTGTACGATCAATCTAATGGTTTTTTTTTATTTTGCTTCACATAACTCAAACAGCCAACAGCTAAAGAAGTGCTACCTGTCAAAGCTAAAATATTGCATTAACGAAGCACCGAATAAAACAAAAGTCGCACACACAATAGAATAAATATGTTTTATGATTGTTGTGCCAAGATAATGTGTGACAAGCTGTGTACATTCTTTTTCGGGTTACACCGTTTTTATTTATATTGTGTGTTTTTAATTCAAACATAAATAAAAAGTCAAGCCATTGGATTTCGCTTAAAACTGAGCGTCGGAATTATCGTTCAAAATCTTTTGAATAATCGTTGCCGAATAAATAAATAGACAACAACAAAAATCATCATAACGCAAACATTTGCTGGTGCTATCCAAAAACAAATACAATTCCGGATGCTCCCGTGCTGATGCGTGTCTCTCAATGATATTTTTCTTCAATTTTGTTTTTTTTGCTTTTTTTTATTATGGAGCCGCAATTTACATAGATTCGTCGTGTTACGTTGCCAACTGCCACCGATTGTTTGTTAAATTTAATGCGTCGCATAAAATTGAACAAACATCATTTTCGATGCTCGCAAGTACATGTTCGCTCTAATTACGGTGATTTCGTGATTTTGTTTCAATTGTAGCAAATGGTATCAAAGTCGGTGCGCTTTTGTGTGGTCATTCTTTTGTTTTGGCCTTCTAATGTGATACGATACAGAAATGACGTGACAGAATGACTGTTCGATGGGCCCTTTAAAGCTACCGTTTCTTGTTGCTGTTGTTGGTTTGTATGTGTTTTTTTTTTTTTTTATTTTTATTTTATTGATGAAGCACGATGGGGGGAATAAATTGAACAATGAAATCATTGGAAGCTAATTTGCTACGCTGCCGTTTTTCCTATCGTTATTTCACTAATGTTCATTGGTTTTTGATTAAATTTTTACTTTCGAAATTGCATCACATCTGGGGTATGTCATGCCATGACCGAAACAATAGGCTTGAACATTTGCTTCAAGCTTCTTTTTTCATGCTGGTTGAGGTGGCTGTTTCGTTGTCTTTCCGTTTTCGGGGCCTGTCAATTCCTCACAAGACAACCATTCACAAATGCTTTTGTTTTCGCTAATCACCCGAAACACACATTTCAACTTGGAAATGAACATTTTATTTTTGCTCACTCACACACACTGTACGAGCTTGACATGATTTGAAACAACAAAACGATTTCGCCGTTTGGAAATCGATTCGATCGAATAAAAAAAAACAAACAACAATCCGTAACAAACGATATAGAAAAATCAAAATTATGACTCTGTATATCGAGAACTGGTGTGTAGCAACAGCCATGCAAAACAACATCGTGTTTTGATTGGATCCAATAGCCATAAAAGTCGCGATAGGCGTTTTGTTCGCTAGAGTGTGATTTGCGTTTTCGATTTCGGTTTGCAAAGATTTTTTTTTTCATTTTACTTTTTGTTGTTGTTGTTGTTATTCCTTAGACTCACTCACTCAAACTCTCTGTGTGCCTTGCATATCGAGAGCGTTCCAGCCCCGGCAATTGCCACCATACAACACAATGCAACACTGAGTGCTGGCTCTTTTTAATTCATTTTACATTTTATTCATGTAGCAAAAAGACACAAGGCACAAAATAAATATATGTCACGATTTTACCATTTAGAATTTCTGACATCATTTTGTAACCGTTTTGTCTTGCTTTTGCTTGGGTTGCCTTTTTGAATGATTGCTGCCGAGAGTCGCACACAACGTCACATTGGCAGGCATGATTATGGATGAAGAGAAAGAAACGCAATCGACAACGTTCGAAAAAACAACAACAGAAATTAATGAAAAGAAGAGAAAATGGTAAGTCGTATCGCACAAAATCTTTTGCGTGCAAATCAAAGCAGCATCGACAGTGATATTTTTGTTTCTCTCGTCGTTGTGTTCGATTCCCTTCATCTCCTGCTTAATTTTGCTCGGCACTTTTTGTTCTCCTTCTCTGTCTCTCTCTCACTCACTCGAAGCCACTTTTCCACGAGTGACATTGTAATCGTAATTGCGCTTGGCACAGATTTAATCGTAAAACTTATTGCCATTATGACGATAAAGAGAGTTTTTTTTCTCTGTCGTCTCTGTATCATTAGAATTAAAGCGCAATAGAGTCGCGATTCGATTCGAGTGTGCCTCTCTCATGGGCGCTACGTATTTAGTTTTGGCTTATTTTTGCCTTCCCCCAAAAAAAAAACAACAAATTTCCAATCTCAAAGCATTCGAATGCGTTTTACTTTGGCTATTGGAAATAAAGTCGTGACCAATAGTTTGGCATTCATTACGAAAACCGTTGATCATGACACAGTCTTTATTGACTGTTCCAAGCAAATGTTAATTGTCTTTTTATTCAAATTCTGTAAGCGCGCAGAGGCAGCACAGCTTAAAGCCGAAGCACATAGAGTGCGGTGAAGATTACATGCCTTTTTCCTCTTCTCACTTCCATTCTCTCTCTCTCTCTCTTTCTTTCTTCCATTCTGCATGGCATAATCTACGAAGATGTCAAACCCAAACTAACAAATCACCGCAGACATTCAATTCGATTATTGTATAGTTTTTCGCCATTTACCATTTACCAATTCAATATTCGTGTGCAGGCCAAAATGTCCACATAATAAAATAAATTGTTTAATTGTATGGAAAATGTCGAAGCTATTTCGGAAATTGCGACAATTTCCACCGGAAAAATCAGGTAACGTACAATTTCAATGCGTGGGTGTGTGACACATACACACGAATAAGATAAAGTACAAGAGAATGAAAAAAAAAATATAATGAATGCCCAAAGACGATATCAAAAACACTCGAATCCAATCACATTGAGATTGGGCAAAACGATTTTTTTGTTGTTCTGGCCCAAAACGTTTATATTCCTTTCCAAATAAATTCATCTGCTGGGATTAGTCGTTTCCGTTTCTTTCTCTTTTTATTCCTTCATATAGATTTGGCCGGTTCTTTGTGCCTTTGATTTTATTGATTTCGCCTTAACAAAACCCTGGCAAAAGACATTTTGATGTTTTACATTTGTACACATAAAAGAAAATCTCCCAAAAATTGCCAACTATCAAAAGCGTCACAAACATTCATGCTAAATTGTCGGCTCGTTACTCAATTTTCCTAAGCATATTCAAGCGGTGGCAATGTTCCAGTGCAAATACATACCAAAAATTCTATTTGGAATGTTACCGTAAATTTTTCAGTGCACATTTACGTCTAATTGACACCATGGAAAATCGATTGGTTGTTGCCATCGAATGCGGTACATCGGTAATAAAGAAGTTAGAAAATGTGTGATTGTGTTATAACATCGAGCAGATTCAAAGGTATACACAAACTTATTCAAAAATATTTGGTATTGTGTGTGTGTGTATGTGTGTGGGGGGCACGCGGTTGTCACACGGCTGTAATTCCATTGTGCATGTCGAACAACGACATCATGTATATGTAGATTGCAAATATGTGCCGTTCAATGGCAAAAACCAAGTAATTGCCATTATTCGGGTTATTTCCAAACGATTCGGTACTTGGCTGTGATTGAAAAGATTTTTCATTATTAACAATTGCTGTCGCTGTTCCAGATATTTGTATGGCGATGTAATATCAATTTATGGTACCAATCAGACGGGGGTACACGTCACATATACCCGTGGTGTTGCTGAGGCCGCAGTTTTTGCCTCACGTTTTTTGATTCAGCTTTGAGCTGAAGAGATCGGCAATCGGTTTTTCTAGTGCGGTGCTTTGTGCTTACGTATCGGTATTTCCATCATGGAATTCCTCAATCGACTGAAGGCTCTGGATGTGTGTGTGTGTATGTGTGTGTGTGAGAGGGGGAGAGAGCGTGTGCTGTTGCCTGGAAAAATGGTCGCATTGTTAAAGAATCATGCCAGAACATTGCATTGAATGGCATATTGCTTTTGATTGTTGTGTGCTTGCGTATAAATTCCGAAAACAAAAGATCCATTCTTGATATCAGCTGAGGCTGTCGCATGTATTTGATATGCAAGTCAAACGATTGAGCAAATTACCTTCGAGTATGCGGTAATACATTGGAGGCCTATAAGGGTTTGATTCTTGTTTGAAGGCAAAATCAAGCTACCCAAAACCACTTACACACACACACATGCACACTCGGAATATAAATAACAACGGAATAGTGTTGTAGATCATATCAATTTTATCGGTTGGCTGAATGTTGCGAACGCGGTTTTCTGTTCATGTATCAATTCAAACAAAATGAATTCTCGAACCGTTTCACCGTCTGACCCATGTGCATGTTTGGCTTAAATTACAACCGATTTGTTTCTGCTTCAAATAAAATTCTATTATGATGCAAAATTCGGTGTATGCTGTTGTTATTATGATGTTGATTCAAATCGTAGCTTCGTTCCTCTTTTTTTTCCACCTCGTGAAACCATTTCGAATTGCTAAAATGAATATGAGCTCGAATTTTGATCATGTTCATATGAATTTGAACGTGAATGAGAGTTTCGATTAGTGCTCAACAATCACATTAATGCATATCGCCGCCGATGAACAAACAACGCTTTTTTTAAATCATGAGCCAATTTTGGGTATTGTTTCAAAAATCTATCGGTATATTCATTAAGTTACTATACAGATATAGGTACGCAAAGTGTACTTGACAGAAGTAGTTCACGCCAAATGAAAATGGCCATTATACATATTGTAACTTTTCCACTTCAAGCGCTTCAAATCAACTCACAATCAGCCATTGTATTGTGGTACAATTTACGAGAGAGAGAGTAAGAGCAAAAACAACGGCGGTCAATTTCGAGCGCACGGATGTATGGTTTAAAAAGAAAATTTCGGTTGAGTGCCATCGTCGAAAAAAAAACGTCATTTGTTCTTGTCAGCCGATGCTTATGCGAGCTGTTGTTTTTGTTTGAACAACCGTTTCTTCATTTATCGTGGATCGCAAACTATCAATAGATTACTAGGTAGCAATTGTGACGGATAATACACACAAAAACTCTATCCATTCTCGACAGTGGAGACTGTGGCAATGGTTTTTTTTTATTGTCGGAGCTTGACTTAATTAGAGTAGAAACTAAGTCTATAGTTCCTATCAATTTGAGATTATAAGCCGTCTTAATAGTGGATGGTTTTTAATGTGATTTAGATTACCATGGCACGCATGTGTGGCTGTAGCATTGGTTATGTTCGATGGTCGTGTGAGCATTTCCAGGCCATTCACAGCATTGTGCTACGCAAACGAGCGCGGGCTCGTGTTCAAAAAGCAATTTTCGGGTTTTTCTTGTATTTGCTTTTTCTCTCTCTCTCTCTCCCTCTCTCCCTCTCTTCTAAAAAACCAACTCTGCACTGAACGTATTTAGATATAAATATATGTGGAAGGCATTAATTTAGCATCAAATTTCCACATACGCACCACATCAATTGAATCGAAAATAATAGTAATCATGCGTTCTCTTTCTGTCTTTTATCGAAATGCATTATAATGTGTAATACACTTTGCACACGCAGCATTTCGAACGAGTATATAATTAAAAAAAGGTGTATGATGGCTACAGTGTATATGTTATGCTAAACATTGTAATATAATACAATTGAATTTTCGGTATCGCTACTCGGCTGAAAGAACAAACAAGAAAAGAGCACAGGCATTGGCCATACACACACACAGAGAGAGAGAGAGAGAGAATCATTGCATTCTTTTATGGTTCGCCGATGTGCGGGGATTCATTTGAATTTTAGACAATGGAAAGATGGACATCGAACGCACATCATGTGTATATTCACCATCAAATAATCTTGACTCTTTCACTTGATCTCAATCTAAATACATTTCTAATGTCTTTTGTTTAATGGTAAAAATACCAAAGCGAAACAAAAAAACAACAACAAAAATAAAATGTACTAAGAATGTGATTGATACTAAATCTTAGCATAAAAATATCCACAAGCCAAGCATTGGATGGATGGGATGCGAATGTATCTGCTTACGGTACACTGAATTTCATGTGTGGCATTCAAGATGTGTTTGTGTTGGCAGTGAAAGAAGAGGGCAAACGAACAGCCAAAGGAAGTTACTGATTTGAATTCCGTGGATAGCTCAAGATTTAGATAACAAAAAACAAAAAAAAGAGCAACAGAAGCATAAGATCCAAGCCAGAGTAGATAGAAGTGAAATCATTGGTGCATGTAATTTTGTGTTGTTGTGCCTTTGTTATGGACTTTTAGTTAAGCAATCTTCGATGTCTTGTATTTTTAAGACGTTGTTTCAGATTTTTCGACGTGTAATTTTTTTGTTTTTTTTTCATCATTTTTTCTCTCTTTCTCTCATTTCCTTAGATTCATAAGCTTTGTACACGTTTTGTTATTGGTTCTGCTTGATGGTGTTTCATTTTGGTTGGATCATTTGCTTTTTCATCTACATTTCGACGTTCATGTGTTTCTATCTAACCGTGCTTATGCCTGTTGTTTCACGTTTAAGCTATGACTTTTTGTTGTTGTTGTTAACACGAAACGTGCGCCCATCTCATCACTTATTGAGATGAGTACACACATATATTTATTATTTATGATTAGCTGATTTATTTCACATAATGATTAATTGAGAAATTAACAACAAAGAATATGATTTCTGGGTGAACGACGGCGGCAACAGTTTTACTGATAGCTGATGATGAACACAATAACTGAAGCCGGTTGCCATCAAACAGTGCCATAAGCTTACCGATACTTGTGGTGAAGCGCACGAAAAAAGAATACAATTGCCCGCGCGCGCGTACAGAAGCGAAAATATGTTTTACGTTTCTTTTGTGCACCTTTTGGCGATTCAGAATAAAAAGAAAAATACACATACACGTGAAACGGTGAAATCGTTGTATGAAAACATGAAATTGACAAGCATTACATACATTGGTGCACAATGTATGCGCAAAACCAATTCGACACGGATCGATCGTGAAACAAAGCATGTGACGGCATCGGAAACAAACCAACTTGCGACAAAAACCTCCAAATCACTTGAAAAAAAAAACACAATTGTAAACTATTGGTGTAATGATAGCATAATTCAGCGATTTATTGGCTTTGAATGAGTGCACAACGTGAGTGGAAAGCGTGTAGTTTTATAATGGCATGCGATCGCGCAAGCCAAGAAATACAATACGCTGACGACAACGATGATGATGAAGACGACGACGACGACGACGACGACAGATGACATATTGGCCTGTGTTCAAGTTTTGTACGTGAACGCACGAATAGCCCAGCCAAAAATATGTGGATAGTTTGGTGTGTGTGTGTATGTGTGTTTCGGCCGATTCGATGTTGTTTTGTGTTTGATTTTAAGCGATTCGCCTCTGCACATGTCACAATAATTGTCGTGCTACATTCTTTACACATTGGCTTAAGACAATACGACAGAGATTCCTATGATGCAGCCAAACCGCGTCATTTTTAATCTCATGTATGCGCATAACATCGAATTGCATCAGGTTTTCCTGTTCTTCACGCAATCGTTATCAATTTGCGTTACACACTGTGAAGATGTGTGTGTTCATGTGTTGGCATGAGAGAGCGAGAAAGAGAGAGAGAGAGAGAGAGAGAGAAAGAGAATGTGAAAAAGTCAAGCACTGTGCTTGAAGCACACAACAGCTGCAGATGAAGCGATAGACCCATAAACATTGCTTAAGGAACTGATGAAAACGAGGTGAGAAGATAACCAAAAGAACGGAAAAAACATAACATTTGCTGAACGAACGAACGATGCGAATGAAAGCAACAACAACAACAGCAACAACGCGACATAACAAATTTATTTTAACACTTTAAGGCATTATTCAATGGTTGTGCCAATGGCAAGAAGAAAGAAAAAAGCAAAAGTATATGACAATATTGTGCGCGCGCAAAACGCAAACAACGAAACGTATCGGAATAAAAATGAATTAAATTGTGTATTACAAACAGAATAATAATGATGATGGAAAAATATATTAAATTGAAAAAGATCAAGAAAAACAGCAACAACGACGATGCGATGAAGAATTGAAGTTAAAAAAAACTGGTTTTTGTGGGCTGAATGGGATGTAATCGATGTGTGCACGGAATAATGTTGTTGTTGTTGTCGGCTGATGCTGTTTGCCGTGTGTATGCTCGTTGCTCGTTTTTTTTTGTCATAACACAACGTGTGGTTTTGTTCTTCATTTACTCGTTTTGATTTGATTATTAAGAGAAACGATGCTTGCACAGTAGCTCATCAACAGGATTTTACACGATATTCTGCACATAATCGGCAATGTTCAACCATTTCAACGTCTTCGAGTTGGTGAATATATATGTTGAAAAACATCAACACACAAAATACGATGAGATGTGAACGGCTTGACGTCAAGTTTTTTTTCGCATTTGTGCTTTGGTGTGTAGTTCGTCGTTCAAAAACAAAACGCTCTTAATTAAGTCAAAAAAAAAAATGTGTTCGAGTTTTGTGATTTTTTTTATCGTTATTTATTTGTTTTGTTTTTTTTTTTTAATTTTTGCTCTATCCACAATGTAGTTCAAAATGCGCCCAAAAATTAGCTGGAATCATACGTGCTCAAACGTGTTTCGACCATGTGTGACGATAACACTCATCCACAACATTTCACATGGACGCAAATCTCATTCATGTTGCCGCCCACCCGTTGAATAAAGCGTTGAAACTGTTGATAATGTTGTGAAATATTACGGTGCCATATGATGAATCATTTCGTTTGCGGAATTAACCGTATTATCGATCAGGTAGGACCGTATGCGTGGATGCTCCACAGAGCAATTCATTAGTAGATTCATTGAGCTATCGTCTGTCTACCGTGGGACCGATTTTGTTCATGTTTAATTAATGAAAATTCTCTCTTTTTTTGGCAAGAAAAAAGGTTAAATTGCTTTTTTTCGATTTCGATATTTGCGCAATTCATCGAATTCAGTGTTGAATTTGGTGGCAAAATCTCGCAATTGAATTTGGATAAACATGTGATACATTGAAAAACACTTTGCTTTCGTACATTGACTATAGAGACGATGACGATAAGAAGTGCTTGATGTACAGAAAGCGCGACATCAACGGAAAGAAGAAGAGAAAAATCCACGTCATTTTCGAATTTGTATCTCTTCTCTCTAAATAAGAAGTGAGTAATTTCAGGTTAAGAACTCTTCATGTAGCTTACTTATTTGAATGTGTCATTTTGTATGGAACCTCGGCACGCAACAAGAAATGGTAAAGTGGACTAGCAACCGAGATGACAGAGTGTACGCGTGCATGATGCCATTAAATCTGCTCTCTCTCACTCTTTCTCCCTCTGTTGCTATCACAATACACATTTCGTTTGGTGTATTGAAATTGTACGTTTATAAACGACGTTTTTATTTGCGGACACGAAAAAAAAATGTGCTTGAACTCACTTGCGTATGATCCAGGTCGCGAATGAGCCCGGCACATGTACAAAACAGTTTGACGTGAACACATTTCAACAAAACGACAAGACCCCACAATACCGAACATGTAACATAATAACAAGTAAATTTTCAATAGAAAATTATGTTCACGCGCTCTTTCGTATCAATTTGAAAATTTATGGCAAATATTTAATGATCTAATCTACTGGTGTAGATCTTTTTCGTCTGTCAGGCCGTCCTTTCGTTATTTTCTATTATACTAGACATTATTTTTTTTTTCTTCGCTCGTTTTTCTCTCCCCCCGGATGAAATGCGTACGACAACAAGAGCAACAGCACAAGAAAACGCATGTTGTCAATCGGCACGATTCAGATGGTGGATAAGATGTGAAGATGGTGAACGAACACACAAACAAACACACAAGCAGAGCACTCCACTTGTAAGCAACACTTAGTCACAATAATAATAATAATAACAATAAAATACAATAAGGAGCGAACGCGCGCGATAAAGCGCCCGATAGCACGCGAAAAACCGAGAGTAAGAGAGCTGAAAATGCGTCGAAAGATATACAAAGAAGGATAACAAGAATGAAAACGGGACGAAACCACTTACCGTAATTGATAGAAAAGTGTAAATGCGTTCGAGTATATCCGACTGATGTAAGTCGCCATCAATTTTGAAATTGTTGTTATCATCGTCACCGCCGCCGCCGTTGCCGTTGCCGCCACGGGCTGATGTTGCATCGCCAGCAGCTGCTTCATTATCGCTGGCATTGTTGCTGTTGGTCACCGAAATATTGGCTGAATGATGTTCATTGGTCGGGGTGGAATTTCGCGCCTCGCTTTTTCTGTTGGTTTTTACAATGACGCCACTGCTGCCGTTGTTATTGTTGTTGTTGCTTTTATTGGATACGGCCATGCTGTTATTTTCAGCGTTTGTTTGTGCGCTGGTTGCGGTGCTCCCAATGCAGGATGCATTGTGGCGACCGAACACTGATAAGTTCACCAAGTCATTGGTGTTACTGACGACGGTTAAACACAGTCGACACACTTGGTAAAATTTTGACGGTACTACTGGCAATGATGTCATTGTTGCATTCATTTAAGTTTTACTGCACACAGATCGGTTACGAATTTTACTTTTTTTTATTATTTCTTTTCGCTTTCTCCAATTTTCTTTCTTTTACGCTTGTATTTTTAAGGGTTTATTTTTTTAAACGTTTACACAGAAACACACACGAAACAAAAACTTTTTTAACTCGTATTTTCTTGCGGGATTGAGGAAGAACCAAATGTTGTGACGATATCCAAAACGAACAACAACAAAAAAAAACTAAGAAACGGAAAACAAACGGAAACAAACAACACAACTTCGAAAAATAAAACGAAAACTAAAGAAGGTGTTTGTTTTTTATTGCGAATGCTATACAATTTTCCTTGTCATTCCTGCAAATTGTTGGATGCGTTTGTGTGCGATTCGATTAATTTGTAAGTTGATGTTGTAGTAATTTTCACGTTTCTTAACACTTTTTCCTCGATTGTTGATTCGTGCATTAATTAAATTGTTGGATGCGCTTGTTGTCTGTATTTTGTGCGAGAGACGAATTTCACACACTGGAAATAGGCCACACTGGTTTAACGAATTGGTTCGCTTTAATAGCACACTGAAAATAAACGGAAAAAATGCAAAAAGATTGAGCATAAACTCACATACACTTGGGACAATCAACAACAACAACGAATAAAATACGTGTCGATGTTTCGAATAAATTTCAATTTACTTCAAAAAAAAAAAATTATATAATAATTTTGGATGATGATTGTGGTGAAATTGGAAATAAAAACGCTTCAAGGAGTCACGATTACACACGAATAACACAATACATGTAATGCACAAAATCCTCATGTGATGCCCGATTTTGATCAAATGCACGATTAAAATGTGCGCTGTGTTGTTTCTTTTTTAGTTTAAAATTCGGGCAACCAAGCTGTTTGCAAAAAAAACCGAACCACTGTCGACACAATAACCACTCTCACCCGATTCTTTGTAAAGTTGCAAACAAACAATAAAGGGACACCAAAATACAACAAAAAAATAACCAATGATACACACAAAACGGTGAAGCAATTTATATTTTCATTTATTTTATTTTTGTTTTTTTTTATTGTTGTGTTTGGTGCAGATGGCAAATAGAGACAGTCGCACTAATACAACAATGTCCAATGAAATGGCGAATGTAAAGTGATAAAAATGAAGACAGAGAGCAGCAGAACCATAACGGGAACAGACAAAACGATAACACAATTCGGTGCTCTGTGTCATGCACATTGTTGCACTCACACTATAGCACTGGAGTACACGGCCATACACACATTTACATGCACTTACACACACACACACACACACACACACACATGGCAATAGCAATAGCAACAGCAGTCGCAACATGAGCGCGCTCTTAACGGCTGAATAACAAAAGCAGCATTATGGTAGTTCATGCAAAGCAACGACAACAAAATTATATATACATAGTAATATCGAGAGCACAGCAACCATGTGCTGTTGTTGCAAATTGAAAACAGAAAAAGAAGAACGAATGGCAACAAAAACAACAACAAGAGAATATGTATGAGCAGAAATAGGCAAGCGGAGAATTGAAATTCTACTGCAATATGATGCGCGGCTGTACCAATGGAAAGAAAACATGAACAAGCACATGCACACAATACACTCACACGAACACACACACACACAAGCAACACTGATACGTTCTTTCACTCTCTGTCCGCTGTTGGCACAGATATTCACTTCTCCAAAATTGGTTGATTGCACCACATTTCCACTCACTATCACACACCGGGATTGCATATTATGGTATCTATGTATGCTGCGTTTCTGTCTCTGTTTCGTTGCTTTCTACTTGTGCTTTATGCACACCGTTGTGAGTCATGCCAAATACACGGCAGCATTGCATCACATCGAAAGCAACAACAACAACAACAATTGCACAGAGAACTTGGATTTGGACAAAAGAATTGCAATCGCAAGCCATTTCAGCAACGCTCAATTGGATGCAGAAGTCTACCGTAAATAGACATCATCAGAACGGCACAGAAAAAAACAAAAACAAAAACAAAAACAAAACTGAACTATAAGCAAACATTAAACCATGCAGCACGATATGGCATTGCACGCGAATGATGATAACTTTGTATGTTTTTGTATGTTCATTTGAAACACGGATATACAAGCAACACTCTCTTTGGGTATACAATTTAATCAATGACGCGATGGTTTGGCGATGTAATGTCACACTTTTTGTTTACCTTTTTTTTTATTCGTTTTCTATTGGTTGTATTTCCCTTTGAGCCAAAAACTCAAAAACTCGTAAAACTCGAGCACTGAAACGAACCAACACATTCGGCACACACAAGAAAAAACAACAGAACACAACAGAGAAAATAAAACCCAAAATATATCAACACGGAGAAGCGACGCCGTAGTTTAATTTAATATTCTCGGAAAGTGCGACTTGATTTCCAAACTGAATTATGCAAAACATGAAAAGGCGATAAAAAAAAATCGCAATTTCACAACATCAACTACGTTGTGTGCGATCTGATAAATTCTATTTTTATATCCTTAACGCCCGATGGTTGGTACCGTTTACAACTTCTGGTTACTTTTTTTCGGTGTGTGTGTGTGTGTGAGTTTTTTTACTCTCGTTTTATTTTTTTCAATGTAAATGTATGTTTTCATTCGTCGTATCATACATAAAAATATTCTTGAGCTTGTCTTTTTCGTTCATCACACTCGATATATATACAATTTTTGTATGTGATATCTCGATTTCAGTCAAAGTAGCACATGGTAATCGTAATCTTCTATTAAGCGTGGTTTTTTAGACATCGAAACAATTTTTGTGTGTGTGTTACAATCGAGGATTGGGTTGAATGCGCGCAACTGGATTCAGGCAAAACTACACTCACATTTGCTCGTTGTTGCTCAAGTTTACGATCTTTTGCGGTTTCTGCTGTGTAACAAGAAAATTATTTTCGTTTTTTTTTGTTTGAGTTTTTCACTTGGAATTACAGTTCGTCTTTTATTCTCATTTAAAGGCACTACACACTGGCAACGGAAGGAAAAAAAACAAAACACATTGTATATTTTGTGCACACGGCAAAAATTAAATATTTATATGTATATTTTGAAAAAGGGGCATAAAAAAAGAAGAAAATGTAACTGACGTCGACAACCAGAACACAAATATTCGAAAATTTTCGTTACGATAAAAGTATACACTGGCATGCATACAACACACCGCACTGCACCCTCGTTCTATACTGAACGTAAGCGGATTTGCACAGGCCGAGGCTAGTTAACGACCGAAATAAAAAGGAATACACACCGAATCGACAGCGTGTGACTGTGCGGTGAACGTGTGTTTGTTTGTTTGTTTGTTTGAGTGTGTGAGTGAGTATTTCGTCAATTGCAGCGTGTGCATTGAAATCCGTTTGCTGAGTGTGTGTGTGTGTGTGCCAGTGTAGAGGAATGTTGGATTGCAGGAGATAACGACAAATATTGAAATAGTACCACCGTTCAACCAACCAACATAAACATTCAGCCCAACCAACAGCCGTCAGATTGTCTCTTTTGCGTGGCCTTTTTTTTATCGTCATTTTTTCGCTGTGTGTGTGTGTGTTTCATATTCAATTTTTTTTTTGCTTGCTTGCTTGCTATAACGGTTCAAGATCCTTCCGTATTTTATGGGTTGCTTTGTTCAATTTATTATCATTTTTATAGCTCATTACTGATCATTTCGTGCGAATCTCCTCTTACAAACTTGATGTATTTATGACGCACATCTATTGCAAAATCGTAATTTTAAATATAAATTGAAAAGGATATTTTGATTTAGTGCAGAAACTTTGTAATGCTGTTGAAGGAAAAATGGAATCTGATGTGGAAATAGTGCGAGATTCAATGAGGTTTTATTTTTATGTATACACTTTGTGTCGGTGCGTTTATCAGTCTATTCCGAACATCTGGTGCATTTTTTATTTGATGTCATGAATATGCTTGAAACAATGTTTTATGAGTTTCCTACTGAAAATGAGCCACACAAATACAGACCAACACAGGCCATGTGAACTGGCAACTCAGTACATAAAACGCTGCTATTGGCTTCGGCTGCAACAAAAACAGCAACAACAACAAAAAACACGCATCACAATGCGTTACAAGTCACATCGAATAGTCGAGCTCATGAGTTAAAATAAACGATAAAAAATTATGTGTCAGAATGAAGAAGAATAAATCGAGTACACATTTACTTTTGCTCCTGCCATTATCAATGTAAACTGATATATTTTGTTCGCTTTTTCCCCCCCTTGAACCGACACAAAAACATACACACACACACACACCGACGCATCGAACAGTTCCGATCATATTCTTGCCGTCTCGGCATGGTGATGCATTTTCCTGATGCACAGACGCTCAAAGATATTAAATAAATATTGAATTATATGCACTTTTTTTTTCTCCATTTGTTCATCGTTTTCTCCCGTGAATGTATGGTACGTCATAACAACAACGAAATGTAGAGAAAAAAACGCCTGCACCAGCATTTGACTATGTTATCATGATAATTCAGGCAACCGTATGGCATAAACTATATGCGGCAGAAATGTGAAACGAGCAAAAGAAAAGAAGAGAAAAAAAAATATTTTGATGATGATGACGATGATAAAAGGGAAAAAAGCGAAAAAAAAGAAGAAGAAGCAGAGAAAAAAAAGGTAGCGCAACGGATGTTGGCTTTTTGTGAGTGTGTGTCTATTGCCATTTCATTCTGGTGCAACAAATGGATCAACCGGTGTACAAGAGACAGACACATTTAAGACAGGAATCGAGAGGGAATATACACAAAACTCAGTGCACACATTATGTTAATGCACTTCAATGATGCAGCAACTGTGGCCGTTAATAATTTTTGTTGTTATTTTTGTTTTTTGTTTTTCGTCGAAACATGTTCCAAGTGATTGATTTCCCATGCACGTATTATGTGTTGATTCTTAATTTTATTCGAAATCCATCCACAAAACGGCTGACACAACGACGGCATTCATTGTTGTTGGCTTTTTTATCGGATAAATAAAAAGGGCTAGGTTCAAAGTTGGTAAATTGACGTTTAAAGCACATTGGATTAATGAATAAAACGCGTAATGCATTTTGCTTGAGAGAATGGTTTCAAGAATATGGGAAGCTAAAAAAAGCAGTGCTCTTGACCAAAGTCCAAGTAATGGTGAAACAAAACAAAAAACTAAATTAGCCAGTAATCCACCGTTTTTCGGAACTAAATCAACATCAAGCTCAAGTCAACGACGATCCGGATTCGATTTTTTTTATATATTGGATCGTTTTATGCGCCATTCTTGATTTATGCGATGTAATTCGATTTTCCAATCGACCATGCATCGCATTTTCAATACACTCTTCCACTTGTGTTGGTGCATGTAATTTTAGATGCACTGCATTTTTCGAATTTGTTTTTTTTTCGGTTTTTTTTTGCTTTTATTTTTATATTTCGACCACATTGTGAAATGCATCTGATTTCCGTTCTGGTTGATCGTACAAGTTTTGGAATCGACGATCCAAACCATTTGGTTGCGCTCGATAAAATTTGATATTACTTGGTTGGATTTGTTTTAATACCGCCATCGTCGCTGCTGAACGGACATATCAAATTGGCAAAAGAGAGCGAGAGAGAAAAAAAAGCAACTCAATGTTGAATAATCAAGTTACGATGATTGGGATGCATTTTATATCCGATAAAGGATGTGTGTGTGTTTGTGTTTGTGTGCTTGGCTATTTGAGATATCGATCGATATAAACGAGCGCGAAATGCATCATCGATTTTGCGTCTCGTCCATCGACATCAGATAATAAGAGGAAGTAAAACGTGATTGGTTTGCTTTGAGCTGTGCTTATCGTTCACATCGCCACGGCACGCCGATCGTGATGAGAGAGTAACGTTTCGTTCTCTTGAATTTGATGTTTACTTTTGTGTTTAATTCGATTCTTTGTTCATCAGACAAATGAAATATCAACAACAACAACAACGAAAACGGAATTTAAATTGAACTATATATAAAAACAATGTTTTATAGCCATTATTCATATTCTCGCGCGCCCGAACGATTTGACCATGGCCCAATGCAACGTGATATAATATTGATCGAACCAATTCTGATATCGAATGTGCAAAGGAATGTTGAGCTATAAAAACTCGATTGTTTCAGATTTATTTGTAAAATGTATATTTTGCCGCTTTTATTGCGAAACGCTCATAACACGCGGCTGTCAAAAATGGAATCATTAAAATCGACCGATTTTTGTTTTCTTCATGAAAACATCGTTATGAGTGGCAATATGGACAAATCGTGGCCCCAGCCAACAAAAACAACAAAAAGGTTATGCTAATAAATTTTCAAAACGACATGAAATAAACCAAACCAAAGTTCTGAGAAGGAACTGTGCTATGCCTCATCACTCAATCGATAGCTGTTAGCATTCGGTGTGCTCGTGATAGCATATCTTTGGCGCGCATTTTCATTCTCTTCCTTTTCTTCATCATTCTTTCAGCCGGTCGAATTCATATCATTCTATTCTTTCGTTTGTAATTATTGATTCAGCGAATGGCATAAGGCTTCATAAGAATGTGAACATGCCTGTGCCTCTCTCTCTCTTCTGGTGTGTGTGTGTGAGTATGTAATCTATGTGTGTGTGTGATTGGAATACAGTTGATTTCAATTTTATATGTCTTTTCTTTTCGGTTGTTCACTCGATAATCGTGCATTTAAACGACATTTTGAGCAAATACAATTGAATGTTGCACGTTGCATGCCATTCAACGTGCACACACACGTTTCAACCATTAAACAATGGAACATGATGAGCCAACAGGAAGAAAACAACAGCAATTGTGTACAAAAACATACTTCGGCTGTTTTTCGTTTCTATCGAGAAAAGAATAAGAAACGAAATAATTTTTCGACTGATGATGATGGAAAAACAAAAAAAAACAGCCGACCAAAATGAAATTAACACGCGGACGCAACCAACTAACCAGCCAACCAACTAACGCTGAGGATAAATAAAGAGAGAATAAAAACCACACACACAATTTTTGTGTTTTATTTCGTTACGGAGTAAATAACAAATTAAACGCACACATAAAACAGCGAATAGTCAAGAATAAAAAAAAATAAAATTACGAGCAAAGGCACAAGAAGATTGAATTGAAATCAACAGCAATAAAAGCAAACGATATGAACAAAAATATATAATGTGATGGTTGAATCGTTAAAGATCGCTGCACATTTGAATTTGTTGATACGGTGAACAATTGTGAGCGATTACCAAGTCAGAGACGTTCACTCTTGCGAGTGTGTGTGTGTGTGCTTAAGTTTTTGGGCTGATTGCCTGTTGGCTTTCATATCAAAAGGATAAATATAAAACGAATGATACTATAGAAAACAGGGCATAGGCTGATGGAATGAATGAGTGAGCGACCGTCGTCAGGCAGCCTGAGCTGCTGCAACCAAACTAACATGGGTATGGATAGTTAGGCACAATAGTCGAAAACGCGACGTATGTTTCACGTAGTAAAAAATATAAAATCGAGAGAGAGAGAGCTTAAGAAAACAGAATGCAGGAAAAAAAATCAAACATCTGCTGTGCGTCAATCGTTCCGCACTAAGGTTTTTCTTCTGATTATTTGTTAACCGAATTGAAAGAAGGTTGAAAGCCGAAACATAACATAACGAAACGAAATGAGAGAGGTGCTGACGAACCATGCATCTCGTTTCGATGCATAGAGAGTTATTGGCGGTAGCCAGTAAACACATACATCATCTAAATTTTATTCCCTTTTTCGTTTGTCTTGCCATTTAATTCTTTGTTGCCGTTTGTTGGCTCTCTCGCTCTCTCGCTCTCTCCTGTTATCCGGCTCAGTTTGTGTACACACGTTTTATTTATATGTGTATATTGTATATTGTATATATATCACTCTATATCTAGAGTTGCAGTATGGCATGCATTTTCGTACATGTCTGCTTTCGGTGCAAAACGATGCACAAACAGCAATGCCAACAACAATCAACAATGAACCGTCTCAGAAACAGAACCACACTACTACGAATGTGCAGAGCCGTAACTTTTATGTTTTCGTTTTATTCATTCTTTGTTATCAGTTGGTGTATTGTTTTCAGTAAGCCGTAACTCAAGTATACAGATCGATTTGGTTTCGTTCATCGTAGCTAAAACTGCACTGAGTGTGGCTGAAGTAAGCAAGTTGGCCGAGCACAGGCAGGAAGACGATAAAATACTGATGCATCGCTTATTTTATTATTACCAGGAATGAGAGACAGAGAAAACGTACGAACGAATCAACGAGCAAAATATATCCAAAATAAAAATAACTTCATGCCATCGCAAATTGTGTTTTGCTGCGTGAGTGTGTGTGTGTATGTGTTTCCATGTGTGCTTGTATCAGTGTGCATCAAGAGACTAAAAGATATAAAAAAAATGGGTTTGAATTAAACGATTAAGCGATACTACGCACGTTTGACAATCGATGGCGAATGAATCGAGCCGCTATGAAATGGCAACACACACAACGCCATCAAAACAGTAACACAAAAGAGCATAAAACTAACGAAAAATATGAACGGATAAAGTAACACACGGGAAATAGCGATAAAATTGAGCATCGAAGCAAATATACAATGGGTCTGTTTTTTTTCTGTTGATTGGATGCGACACGGTAACAAACACGAAAGAAATCGTTCATTCTCTTCTCTCTCTCTCTCTCACTCACATACTCCATCACCGTGTGCTTTGTGTGATGATACGATCGATTATATATTTCGATACACAATGGTCTGGATGATCAAAAGCAGACAAACTGAAATGAGCACACAGACAAGACACAATTTCAATGGTTTTTTTTTTGTTGTATGCGAATGGAAGTAATATTAACAATAATAATGACGTTGAAATAAGAGAACGCACAATTCAATGTGTTCAATCGGAAGAAGAGCAATGGATTCGATTGAGGGGAAATTGCATTGCAGCCAACACTACCAACTATCAACATTTTATGCTCTGGATCCATGAAAATGACAACGAACGCGTAACTGCGTTACACAATTTTCGTTTTATGTGTTTCGTTGAATGTTGAATTGTTCTTGCGTCGTAAGCACACGCACACACACACACACGCGTTGTGTCTCATACCTCATTTCTCTATCGTCTAATATGTGTTGAGCATGGGAAATGGGATAATAAATGGATGCGAAATTGATTACGCCTCAATCGAAAATGTGCGTCGTTTCTTTATTACACAAAAAAAGACGAAGCCTACTGTTCCAACAACTGCCTAGCAACTTGCTGTTTGCTATTTTGCCTGCTTACTCTGTTTGATTGCAACTCTAGAATATTGACCGAAATATTTGCGTCGTTATTTATTTGCGTACCCATTTAAATTTTCAGAATCTCATACTCCAAATCGGATATACACACACGATTCCCAATGCGCCTTATTGTGACTTGATTTCATTTGCGCAAGCACATGCACTGAACATTACAACATAAACACCATGAAAAAGTGCGTCTATTTAAAAAAACCATTTCAGCCTTTAACCATTGCGTCGAACTGTGTGTGTGAATGGATCGTATTTAAAAAAAAAAACTGCGTAGTATTTGTTGTTGTGAAATACTAGTCCAATACACAGCGATGCAGTCATCTTGAGTAATTTTTCGGGATTGGAGTTAAGGTCTATCTGGCTGTTTTGCCGCACTTAATCATCGAACGAATCGACAAAACAAATCCGTATGGGGTTTTAATCTCACAAAATGCATATCATAAATGAAACAAACACATTTCTTTTTTTGTTGTTGTTTCATTCGAGCACGTCTTTTTCACGATGCTGAATACATTACGTGGCCGTTGTTTTTTTTTTCTTTTATTATTATTTCTTCTTACTGGTAATGTGTAAGTATGTCTGAGATGAGTACAAAAACATTGACGGTATTATGCTCATCACACGGGTGCTTTTGTTCCATTACATTTCAGCTGAGAGAGTTGAAATGGTTGTTGTTGTTGTTGTTGGATTTTTTCGTTGTTCGTTCGCATCGCTTTCAAATCGTCTTCTTTTACATGTATAAATTGTCTTTATGCTTGCTCTTCGTGCTCCGTATATATCAGTCAAAGCAATTGAAACGATACGAACGAATTACTCTTGAAGTTTTGCTAATGTAAACTAATACCTCGATGCTAAGGTTATGATACTCAAGTAATGAGTAGTATTAACATTAACATTAACATTAACAAATACCTCATCTAGCATTTGTTTTCATTTTTCGGCTGTATTTCGATCTTCAGCCGTTTTATCTACGAAACATTTGTCTACGTCCTACATAAAACAACAAATTATTGTGATTTTGAAGCGTGTTGATAAAGAAGAATTTGAACAAGATGGATTCGTTTCAGCCGATCCAAATTTGATATAGGTTTACGAAGGTAATCATGGAGTATTGTGGTATTGATAGGTGCACACATTTTTTTCATCATCTCAATTCGAATTTTTCAAAGAAATCATCGCAATATGAAGAAGAAGAAAAAGATGGAGAATTGAAGGGAAAAAATGTGTGTGAGTGTGTGTGTAAATGTTTACAGCACATCGGCATTCATGAATAGGCCAATTGTAATAAACTGCTACGTTCAGGTTTACCAGCCGGTTGCTTACGACTTCGATTCAAACGAGTTAGATAAAAAAAAAACACAAAAAACCTTTACGAGATTCTATATTTGGCTTTAGTGAATGTGAATGCGTTATTTACGCGAGAGAGAATATTATTTCATCACCTACGGTATTAAATCACAAAACCGAAGCCACTATCTAAGCCAAGAGATCGAATCATGCTCACACTCACACACACGCTCGTTTCGCCAATACTGGTCTTCGGAATCATGTTCGCACTGAATTGATTGTTTTGTGTTGTTCACACTGTGTTGTGCTCTGCCTCAGCCGATATGCTTTCTGTGGCTTGCTTTGGAATAGCCGTTCTAGTTAACTACATTTGATTTTCGCATTAGCGATTTACATATTCGACACACACAAAAAAACAACAACAACAACAAAACACACAAAAAAACCCAAAGCAGAATCGATGGCGGTATAGTGGCGTTGCGCCTTTGTTCTTGTTTTAAATGATTGTCGGTGTGTTTTGTTCATTTGTATATTTCAGCTGAGATAGAGTGCCAGTTGCTATGTTCTGGCTATTTTTATTCATTGCACGGCAATTGGCATGAAAAACTCATTTTCTGATAATACCATAGGATCGCAACCATGAAACAATAGCCACGACCAGTGAACGCGCATACACACACTTACAGCTCAAATACAGCCCGGCTGTGGTTAGAGAAGTTACGATTCCTTTTGTATGGCCCCCGTGAATAGTTGATTTGGTTGTAGTTTTATTCATTTGTCGAAAGTGTTGTTTACACCGCGCGGTGCGCGTTGTTTGTTGGAATTGCTGTGCTTTTGTTGTTGCTATTTTTTTTGTTGAAAAAAGGAAATAGAAGTTTTGATTCACTGCACATAGCTATAGACCGACGACCAGAAAACAATGAGATGGATGGTAAATGATGGCAACAAGATATAACATTCAAAATGAAAATTAAAATGACGCAGAAAAAGAAAGAAAAGTATTTAAAGTGGGCATGAGAGAGTGAAATAGAATGCAAGCAAACGAATTCTTGCACACAGCATATCGCAATAAAAAAAAAATACACATACATAAGCCGAGCAAAGGAACGGCCGATCGCGTGCACGATTCCATCGTCAACGAACGACAACAACGACATGAACTTCAAAACGGTGCTCTCTCACTATGTGTCTGATGGCATTTGATAGCTTCGGTTCTGATATTTTACTCATTGTTTTTTTTTCTCTTTTTCGAAATTTTACGGCTCTTGTTGTTGTTTTTATTTTATTATTTTCTGTTTGGATTTCAATTTTTGCACTGTATTTCAGCACTTGGTTGATTTTATATTGGAATGCCCTTTGAATGTTTACGATTGTGTATGTGTTTTTAATCGTTTATTTGTAAATGAGTTGGACAAGTTCCTTTCAACACTGATTCTAATGAGACGTTTACATTTTGCTATTCAATCGTCGCGGCCAATTCAGCGAAACTGATTGCAAATATTCGAAGAAGTCTTGGTTAAGTTTGGCATCAAACAAAAATAATAATAATAAAAACAATAACAATAACAACAACAACAACGTTACGATATTCCACTGCGGCTGTAATAAATCATTGAAGTAGTTCACTTTTGTACAGCCAGAATGTGAAATTGCCAAACGATGTGAGAGAAATAAAGAAGTGAGAAACGACATTTTCAAGAATTGCACGTATTCATTTTGTGTGAAGGAGCTTCGAAGCCAACACACAGAACACTATACAGAATATATCTACTGTTGCGCCTTCATTGTGCGAATGTACTTTATTTTCCATCGTTTTGCAGTGATTGTAGATTGATATAAATGGATGTTAAGGCTATTCGAAACATGCATAATGCGACGTTGAATAAAAGGGAAAAAAATCACAGTATATTTAAGGTAATTTATCATCATCATCGCTGAGAGAGTCATGAAGTCACTCTCACACTCGCACGACCTTAGAATTGTGCACGAAATGGGGAATGAGTAACGTAATCACAAAATGACGCTATCAAAATCGGTTGTCTTTAGCATTCTGCACACAAAAAAAAAACAACAACACAAACACACACAGATCAGATGAAACAAAAAAAAATCAACAATCTTACACACAAAAACACATTCTAAATTCAACGACCACGCTTTTCATTCATTCAGCTAACAAGCAAACCGAACCGATGCAGACTGAGACACAGAGACCATTCAAATCAAAAACCAAATGTCCAACAAAAAAGAAAAAAAACAAACAAAAATAAGATAAATTGATTATAATAAATTCGTTGATTTCAGCCAGCACAACCGATAAATGGTAAAGAAGTGGAATGAATAATTCGTTGGTTGCTTTTTTTTATGTTATGGCTGCTGTCAATGTAGATGGAGAGAGGACGCGCGAGGGTGTCAAATCAAAGAAAAAAAAAACAATACACAAATGTCAGCATAATTTCGTGTGACAAACCAACGAATCGATACAAACGGTCAAACTAGTATTTCTCGGGTTTTTATTTTACTCTATCTCGAAATTGATATTGGGACAGATAAATGATACCGCGGGCGCGTGAGCGCTAAACATAGAAAGCGAACGCGAATGCGAGCGTATTTTTCACTCATATATAACACCACAACCAACACTGCATATGATAATTGAAATGATAATAACACATACTTAGTTTGATGCAACAAATGGCAATGCACAAAAAAACAATGCGTTGATGTGAAAAATAAATGGATGTACACGAAAACACGAACAAAACAATTCTACACAACAAATAATTCGATCAATTTGTATTTTGCAGCGCTTATGTATATATTTTATTTCCTCTCTATGATGAATCATTCAAGTTTTCCCAGTTCAACATTTTTTTTTTTTTAATTTCGGTCAATTCGCATTAGATCATTTGGCGTGTTTGATCATTCACTGTTTTTTGCGCTAATTTTTTTTTTTGTTTTTTTTTTTTTGGTCTATCAATTTCAAATGAAATGTTCTTTGCTATCGAAAATGTTCGTACACACACAAAACAAATACAAAAACAATGTTTGCTTTTTATCATGAAATTTTAAACACACAAAACTAATTTTTGTCAAAACAGTTCAAAATTGTAATATAATGCACAAAATGAAACAGAATACAAAAAAAACAAGTCTGATAAAAAAAATTAAATCCAAAATCAAACGAATAACAAAAATCGAATAGTAACGCTAGCAGTACGAAGCGTGTAATGATTGTCGAAAACGAGATTTATGATGTGGATGGATGGTGAAGAGATATTGGATTTATATCGCTGTTATGTTGTTTTATTATAACGATTATTATTATTGTTATTACAAGTGATGAGTAATCGCGCGACGCAGTCTACTTGGTGAAATAGAAACGGCGACAACAACCAAGACGTTCATAATAAATCGCGTTGTTCTTCATTCAACAAAATTATCAGCACTAAATACCGAAATCATAATTACAACAGTGTATAGTCCCCCTTTTTGCGCTCTCGCACTCTCTCTCTCTAGCATCGTCATTGTCGTCGTTTCGTTTGTGTGAGGCTTTTATTTTTTTTTTTTGTATTTCAGTGTTGTAGTTACGTCGCTCAGTTGCTTTACTTCTTTGTTGTTGTTGTTGTTATTCTCTTGGTTCGTTCTTTTCATTTCAATTTTTATTTGTAGTGTCTTGATTTTTTGTTTCTTTTTAGTTGTACGCTGTTTTATATGTATTTACATACGGTTTATGCATACGTTTGTGTGTAGTGGTTGAGCTTCGGCTACGTGCGACACACATCGTACCGTCGGGCAACCGTGTGCTGAAGAGGGAACGAAACGTGTGTATGCATGATCATGCATGCATGTATTTGTTTGGCATATCGTGTTTCGCTTTTATTTATCGTTGATTTCATTTTGATTTGTTCATTCGGTTCGTACGTCTTGGTGTGAAATGCTCTCTGTGCCTATCGGCATTTTGCAATGGTATTAGTGAATTGTGTATGACTCAAAACAACTATAAAGTACCCTAGTTCGTTTGAAAACCCAAAACACACTGAACAATATTGCACAAATACACGAACACACACATACACACACACACTCACGGGCCATGTGTGCACGGAACAGTGAGAGAAGGAACGAAATCATACAGGCGTTAGTTGTTTATCATATTATGGTACGGATTGTCTGTGAATTCTAAGGCCAAAATCTACGCCAAAAAGACGAAAGAAGAATAGAGAAACACATGCACAATTTCAAACACTTAGCACACGGCTTTTCGATAAGCATGTGTGTGTGTTTGAGCGTGAGAGTGTGCCTAGTTTTGCGATTTGGCTATTTTAAATCGAATGAAAAATCATTTGTTGGTGTTCAAATGTCGCATTACTCATGCCTCATGGATAAATTTTCGATTTCAATATACTAGTATGAATTTGCTTGATTGTTACATATGTATGTATACAAATAAATATATATGATGAAATCGATTTATCGTACATTCGTTCGCTGTATATTGCATGAATTGTATGACTCGCACCCATCACACCACAATACAGCACACATGCCAGATGGATCGCTGGCGCACTGTCTGTCTGTATAGTTGAGTTGAATGCAGAAAATCACGATGCCTTTTGCTTAATGTACTTCCTTTATCGTATGTTCTGTTACATATTACTCTAAAAATACGATTCGATAGAACGCTGCTTTGCGGCAATATAAATATGTAGAATCTGTTTTTCGCTTCTCTCTTTCACACACTCATACAAACACATGTGCATGTGCATGTGCTACATACATTCACATCGACACAATATATACTCGACCCATGTGAGAGCGTGAAATAAATGTTTTTATCAACGCTATCCGTTCAATTCTCTGTTTATTTTTTTTTTCTTTTTGGTATCATTCTATCTTTTTCGTACAATGAGCAAAAGACTGCGGCGTGTATGTAATTCACTAGCATTGTGCTGAGGTATTGTGTCACTTACTGCACATATATGTGTGTATATCATAGGAATCGATTGTATGTACAATTTCATATCGGAATAAATCGCGTCATACCTCGTGGTTCTTGCTCTATGCCATGCATATTACTTTAGTGAACACATGTAGCGCGTTCTATAGCATAGCACAAATAAAAACCCATTCATTTTGCTTTCAATCGAATTGCACGGTCGGCTCAATTTTGCTATAGCTCGTTGTGTGTGCAAGAATCGAGTGAATTGCGGCTTGTGTGATTTTATGTATTTTGCAGGCGATTCAGTGGTGAAAATGATATATTCGTAGCGTCGTCGCCCAGATTTTCTAAAGTACTTGAACCCAATGAGTGAAACACGAGAACGGTATGGGTTTGAGCCAGTGATTTTTACAAAAAAGAAAATGAGAACGAGACGTATGAGACAGTGAGCACTCAGGAACAATAGACGTAGTTACAATAATAGATAATGTTTTCTCTTCTCGTGGCAATGCATTTTATCATATAAAACGATTCCAACCGATTTTCCATTTATGAAAATGTTGCCATTCTGGGATCAAATCGGCCGCATTAATTCAAGTCGAATTACCAAACTCCTATCCATAATTTAAGTGTTATCAAATTTTTCGTGCAAAATGTTATCATCCTTGAAAATGCACTTTAGTTTCATGTTGAACGTTCAACGGTAGCATTCCATTCAAGCGTGCAAATCCGTAAGGCATTTTTGGCTTTTGGCAAGAGAAACATAGCGTTTTGTGTGTTGCGGAAACCCACGTAGAATGTTGCAATTTCTAATCGATTTATCAATAGTCAAAATACAAAACTCAAACTCACACTGACAATAAAAAGCATTCAACTATTTCTTAATGTAACAAAGACGCAATTCTGATTCAGTCGCACGAAACGAACCAATGAATTGAATCTCATCATCCATTGTTGTGTTTATATTATATACGTGTGTGTGTTGTTTGTGTGTTGCTTTGCAGTAAAATGAAAAAAAAACACACAAAAATGCGGAGTACGCAGTAACGCACACGCTCTTTTATCAAAAGCCATAGTCAGATTTGCTATATTTTATATCATCGGGCAGAAGCTATAGTATCACATAGATTTCTCTCTTGTTCTATTTAACTACTTGGTGTGATTTCCAGTCGATGTGTGCGCCTATGTACATATTGTTTCAATTGTAATTGAAGTGTATGGCGTATCATATCCATGACAAAAGCCACAATCGAATGCAAAAACCCACTGCCGAAACGACGAAATACCAAAATCCAATTTCATTAAAGTCGAGGTTCGGTCTTGATACATCTCTCTGTGAGTGTGTATGTGTGCGTGTGTGTGTGTGTGAGAGTGAGCTCACTTTTCCTGTATAATACGGAAAATGTGTCGTAGTTGGATATGCATTGGCCTAGGTGAGTGTTTCGTCCGCATCGTCTTTTCACCCCACAAAACCATTGTGTGGTATTGTGAAACGAACGGCGCGCTCAATTCAAAGCCACACTATATGGATATTGGATATGGATATATGGTATGTTTTGTATTGAAATGTTTTTCGGTGCGCCATGCGTATTTTTGGACTGAAAAGCAGTGTCGTGCTCGATAGTTTCGCATTGTCCTTGCCACGATTTCATTTTCCGTCACTTTGTGCGCTCAATACAATCGACGCTAGGCTGATTCACTGCATGTTTGCATATCCCACTGGGTATGTGTGTGTGTGTGTGTGTGTTTATGGCTTTGTATATGCAGGTCGGTGCGATATGTAGAATACAGTAGTGGATAAAAATTGCTTCTGATTACAGGAAAATTCTTCATAAAATGTGGTCTGATAAAGGAAACAAAAAAGAGCACGCCAACATTCCGTTCAAGCGGAACTGAAAAAAAACACACACACACCAACCGACCGTAATCTGAGTATTATTCGGAGTTCCAGGAATCATATTTCCGACGAAAGGGGTTTATTGAACCTGCCACACGCAAAAAATGTTACTTTATCGTTTTATTGTTATGTGTCGTATGCGACATTGTGTTGATATCATTTTGTGTATGAAAATGGAGCACATGAAAAAGACCGTATTCGCTGTTTTTTTGTTTTTTTTTTTTTAAATGACAAAGCATTTATTGATTTATTCTTGGGCTACAATTGCTGCCAGGCCGCAATTAATTGACTTCGAAACGATTTTATGAACGAGCCGTCAATCCTATGTCACTCTATGTTTTGCTTTCTTTCTGTCGCTTGCTTGCTTTTTATTCGTTTTCTCTACAATTTTTGATATTTTGATTGAAATGATTGAACAGCTGCCACATTTTGTGCAATTTATAGACAAGCCATTTGGTGTTGGGTTGCCAATGTGTATGTGTCTGCGGGAAGCGCAACGCGATGAGGAAAACGGACGACGCCGAAAACGATAAAACATCAAAACTGAATTGGATCACAAAATATACACACAGAGAAAGAGAGAGAAAAAAAAAACAAGCAATGGCTCAAGACGAAATTGAAAAGTGCAAAATCCACATATGCCATATCAATCAACACCATTCACTCAAATCACATTCGCAATCACAATCTTAAACTCAATGCTAATGTTTGTGCAAATGAACATTTACTTCGTTCTTTTTTTTCACTCATTCGTGTGCATTCAATTAAATGTAAACTCACTCGATAATTTCCGTTGCGAAATTTTTTATTTTTTTTCTTCTGGGCGTTTCAATAAAGAGATACTGGGACTGGATATTGGGCTGCTGCTAGGGAATAAAAACAGTAATGTCATAAAATCTCGCTTCTTTTGCAAGTTTGCTAATCTCTTTGGCTGCCTTTGTGACGATAGCTGCACTATTTTGCGCGACCGTTTTGCCGCATTGATTTAATGGCTTTTTCACTTAACGCTGAAGAACAACAGAATCCGTATATATTTTTGGGTTTTTTCTCGGTACATTTTTTTTTGTGGGTTGGCTTGGTTTCTCGTTTCGATGGCGTATACAAAATAATACACACGGGTACGGCACAAACAATTTTTTTGTCTACATTTTTTTGCACACACACGAAAAAATCATTTCACAATAAAACCGTTTTTAGATATTAATAATTTGCATTTTGTTTTGGGCGAACAATTACATTTCGGGTTGATTTATTGGATTGGGGTTTCATTTGTGTGGGTTTTGGTTAGTATTTTCTTGAATGGAAAACATAAATGAAACCGAAAAAATGAGAGAAGAATATGAAAAAAGAGTCTACTATTTATACGATAAGGCTTACTACTATTTCGATGGATAAGATATTAAAATAATTTAACATGCTCTCCCTCTCGCATTTACGATACCCGACGACTACATGCATATACGATAGCGCCACAGAACGAACGTATGCGGTGACGGGCTGTTCTTTGGTTGTGTCATAACAACAGCAGCAGCAGCATATCGTCCGTGTGTGTTCATACGTTCTCATTCTATCGCATGATTTTCAATGCTTTTTTTGTTGTTGTTGTTGTTCGGGAGGATTTTTCACATTGAATCGTGTGTTTGGTGTTTGTAGAAGAAACGCGTTCAGCCGCATACGGCCAATGTATGTCGATCTCTTTCGCATTTGACGCCGTAATTTCCCTTTCTATTCGCGTTCTATGCGTTAGTCATGTTCGCTTGCTTTGTGTTAGCGCGTGTTGTGAAATAACAACACTGACTCAAAACAATATTGCGATGATTGTCTCGCGGCGTGTGTTTATACAAACATTCGCTCTCTCTCGCGCTCCGTTGGTGAACGCACACCGTGTATTTGATGCGATTTTTATCCAAATCACATACGTTAACGCTGAGTTGCTTGGCATGCGGTATCCAGTGTTCAATGTGACAGACATTTAGATAAAGTTTGCGTTTGCAATGAAAGCGTTCAAAGCATTTCGGATAAGAATTTCGAATTTTGGTTGAAATTGTGGATTACAATTCATTACATTGATTCTACAAATTACCAATTTATTTCACACTTTTTTTTTGTTACTCTTTATGCGAAAGTAGTTCACGCGTTGTCATTTATCACCATCAAGGTTTAGTGCTTACTGTCAACTGCTCATTAATTTACCGTTTTATTTTTTTTTCCAAAACGAAACGTGCCAATTGTAAATTGTCAATTTGAAGCGCATTCGGTTTTTCACACCCATCCACGATTCGCTTGACGTGTAAAATGTTTCGCTTGTCTAAACCTATATAGCTATCGCTATTGTTATCATTTAAGGATGGCTCATAAGACACAAAATGAAAAGCTCGTGATATAAATTTATAATGCAATTGTTCGGCTGTTTGAATGTTCTACGGCATGGAAAACGGAGAAGAAGAGATATTTAGAAGAAATTTAGAGGAATGGATGGCATGAATAGAATGTGAGATGAATGAATGGCGAGCGGCTAGAAAATACAAAAAACAATGATTTCAAATTGAATCATTCAATTACATGGAATTTCAGTGTTTGCGTGTGTTTGTGCTGTATGTGTGTATGGAATTGAACGCGAGAGCAAGAGTAAAGCTTTAATCATCAAATGTCCTGATGTAGGAATTCAATATTTGAGCTCCAGCTTCCATTTACTCCATGTGCAATGTGCCAATAACAATGAACATTCCTTTTTCTAGCCGTTTGTAGCTATTGTTCGGTTTGAATGCAGCAGCACAATCAAATTCAATACCAAAAAGCAGCCAGCACTTTTCCGACGCTAATTTTCACTCACAACCATTCCCAACCGGGAATGATACCCATTTATTATTCACTGTGATTTGTATGAACAATGTTTGTCCAAATGAAAACAGGCGCTCGACATGGAACAAACATTCCATTTGGTGTCCGCGCTCGGATATCACATTCTTAAGCATAAGAATCGGTCTCAACTGTGCAGCCAACAAATAACATCGCATTTTTTTGTTGTGTGTGTTTCTGTGCTGTTTTTTTGCTTAAAAGTTGTGCTGTCAACCTTAATTTGGTCGCTATTTTACCATGTTCCGTGCAGCTCGTTCCAAAATGAAAATGTCATTTTATCCCTCTCGCGATAAGAGCTTTAGATTTCATTAACAATGCGATGGATTCATCAAGATTACCAGATGGATACTCTACATTAATTGTCACAAACATAAGATCCATTCTTTATAATGATGGCGACTTCACGTATAAAAAAAAGGACACTGGCTAAAAAAAGGACGGTTCTTTTGTTTTTTTTTCATAATATTCTTTATTTTTTCGGTTTATTGTTAAAATTATGCATAGTTCAAAGTAATACAATATTCAATGATATTCTCTTTTATAGTAGTAATGTTAATATGTATTTTAATGTATAAGTAAATTCACAATAGTCTCTCTCTCGCTATTTGCATGTAGATTAATCCCTCTCTCTCTCTTGCATTCTCTTTCATTCAGCGCAGTTCCCCGACGCTCATTCGTCTCGTATTTGGTTTTTTTGGGTAGTTTTTTGAGTTGTTTTTTTTTTGCATGAAAATATGAATATTCATGTTTATCCACAGTTGAATGGGTATTTTATTTATCATGTTATGTAAAAACTATTAGATTCACGCAATGTGCTTTCTTCACCATCTTAATCATTCAGTTTTTCTTTCTGTCTCTTTCATTTTCGTTCTCATTTTTCACACTAAAACAAGAAATGCGCATTTATCCATAGTCACTCCTTATGTGAAGCATCGTTACGTAAAATTATGCGGGAGTAAAACTGTAAAATTGTCGACTTGGGATGGATGTTATTTATTAATACATAGATATTTTAGTTGTTGTTGCTCTTGAACTAACTCGTGAGCTAAGGACAACAATCTTTTCCCAAAAAAAAACTCCAAACACGGGTTAAATGAAGCGGATTTTTTTTTTTGGTTGCTGGTTTATTTTGCATGGATTGTGGATGCTCAAAGAGCAACATGAACACAATGATGAACATAAATAAAATAAATTTTCATTTAATTTTGTTGTGTTTATATTTTATCCAACAATGTAAAAATATGCTTTCAGCTATATAGATATAATATTTGTGTTTGATTAATTCAAAAGTGCTATTATTCATGTGAAAAATTGTAGCGATGCTTTTAACATATTCACCTCTCTCTCTCTCTGTCTCTCTGTCTCTCTTTCACTCACTCACTCATACACAAAAACACATTCAATAACGTTTTAACGTTGCTGCACGATTGTTCCGGCATATAATATAAATAAAGTGCATAATGTAATAGGTTGTGAAAGTGAATTTTATTGTAAAAAGAAGAAAGTTTTTTGAAAGCGGCATCAAGAGTGAAAAGAATGCTGTTGAGAACATAAAAATGGCTAATCATTTGATGAAAAATGAATCTCTCAATGAAAAGTTGTTCACGAGTGAGTTTGAGTGAGTAAGTAAACAAGAGCTTAAACGATTTTGTGAGACAATATATTGCACGTAAAATGCATGACGGAAACAAAAACTACATTCAAACATCACGTTCTCAATTTCATCGCATTTCCATGGTGTATCTGAAGGATGTGAAAATTCTAGGTAATATACGATATATGCGATGAGTCTACAGTCAGAATCACTACCTGACTAGATTTGTGAAGTATGTAACCAGCTTATGGATATACAGTAAGGTCTCGCTAATGGAAACACCTGATAATGGAAACACTTTTTGGGAACACATTGTGGACTCTAAAATGGAAACACCACGTACTCGCTAATGGAAACGTTTCAAAAAATTTCACTCTTTTCAATACAAATCTACAAAATACATTCTGAAGTCACATCTATCAAATGCGGGTTAGGACTCATCTGAAGCCCAAAAACAGAAGAAATTTTTGTGGGTAAAATTTTCATGAATTTCGAGAATTTCAAGAATTTCAAGAAAAGAGCAAAAATGTATTTAACCTTACAAGTAGTATGTTTTCAGGGAAAAATTGATTATTATGCTCTGAAATGCTTATCTGTAAAAGAAAACAGTGTGAATATGAATATAAAGTTGCTGTTCGTTTTTAAATAGTATTCGATAATGGAAACGATTCGATAATGGAAACGATTTGATAATGGAAACGACCTGTGCTTTAAAATTGTTTCCATTAGCGAGACCTTACTGTATATTAGACAATATATATATATATATATATATTCATTCCATAGACTTGTTTTATGACGATGGTAATTTTCATCAACAGTGAGAACCAAATGCTATTGAATGTTACAGTTCACTTGTGCAGTACTTGTGCTGCTCCTGAGAGAAATGAACACAGAACAGCCACACACACAAACACACACTCGAGAGAAAAGTTTCACACACACACACACACACACACACACATTTTCCACTCACGATTTCTATTTGCGCATTCGAACATTTAGCATATGGTTAAAATGTGTTTGACTTCTTCATGTGAATAGTTTAATAGTATGGCTGAATTTAAATATTCAATTACTCATCATTTCATTTAACATTTCAACTATATTTATCTATATATATCGCACTGCATTGTGTGTTTCATTTCTGTCCATTGGGTTTAATACCAAATAACATGAATATACATTATTTTTTATTTACTTAATTTTTTTTTAATTTGGGCTTTTTATTTTGTTTCTCGAAATGACTAAAAGCTATCAAGAGTAAAAATTGCTATTTAATTTGTAATAAATAACTACCGATTATAATGATGTTAATTTCTCATCTTTTAAATCTGTGTTTTTTTGTTTGTTTGTTTGTTGTTGTTTTTTTTTGTTCATTATTTTGTATTTTAAATAGTAAAGTGTAAATATAAATCGAATCTCCTAAAATTAGTTGGTTCTAAAATTTATTGTAATCGTTTATGTTAATGCAAATATTTGAGTATGGGCAATGGGCAATGGGCATCCATTTATTTACTGTGAATGTGTTTGTGAACATTTATTTAATGCGTTAAACCTTGGTTTGGTTTATTGTTTTGCTGTTTGTTGTTTTGCTGTTGTCTATCTGCTTGTATTTTAGTAATGTTTGACTGTATGTTCCACTTGTATTTTAGCCTATTCAACACGAATATGAACAAATTGGTTTTCTGAATGTTATAAAAAGGAGAATACGCAACATTTTTGTTTCTCTTCTGTTTTTTTCTTCTCTCTCTATCTTCATCTTTAGAATATGCATTGTTTTGCGAATATCATGTTTCTTATTAATAATAATTTTTGTTGTTATTCATGCAACAATGTCAAAAAAAAAATATTCAATTTGGAAACATTTGACCATTTGACACTTAACTGATCGGTCAAATCTAAAATAAATATTATTTAACACCTTATAATTTTTCCTTTGAAATGTCATGAAATCAAATAAAATAAAATTGAGCGGAGCTTTAACATTTCTTTGGTGTGCATTTTGATGTTCGTTTTTATGGTTTCTTCTCTTTATTTTCATCAAATGATCATATTTATTTAATATTACGGTGACTAAAGCAACAACCTTTGAACAGCTTCAAAGTTCTTTTATTCCTTTTCTTTTCTTTTCTTTTCAATTTATTTCTTCTGTTCTAATAAAGACGTTAAAAACTTTAATGATACATTTTCCAGCTAACTTTGTCTCATAACTAACTTTAAATTGGTAGTGTTTCGCATTCTCAGCGGATTAAATCCGTACCACCAAATCAATAGACTTCGAATATTGAAAAAAAGAACGAAAGAAAATGAAGAAAAACGTTGAACCAAAAAAAAAACCGAATGTTTTATAGATTATACATATATATTTCTATTTAATATCGTTTCATTTCTTCGCGCACGATTCAAGTGTTCTGTGCAATTTTGTTCCGAATTATTTTTTTTTCTGCATTCCGCCATCGTAGTGTGCATTTTCTATCTGCATCATGGTATAGTATCGTTATAGCCTAAAACCTATGACAACCTATATTATACTATCATAAAAACGAGCTATAATGAAAACTTTGAAAATCACAAGATTAGCGCTAAAGTGAACTATGCTGTAAATGTCAAATAGGTGCATTCAAGAGAGTTGATATTTTGTTTTTATTTCTTCTTTATTTATTTTTTTTTCTAGCTGTGTTCAGTTCGTTCGTTCGTTATGTTTTTGAAACTATTCGATCGACCGGATGAGAGGAGAAATAAGAAAATAGTGAAACTGCAGAAACATTTCTGTCTGGCTCTATTCTTTCTCTTTTTATGTTTCATTAAATTTTCCTCACACGTAACTTAATAAACTATTCATATCATCTGTTTGCTTCGATTTGCCTTCTTTTCCATTTTGTATGTACAATTTTTTCGGTTTTGGAAAAAAATGGTTTTTAACAGTGGTTTTTGATCTTAGATCAATATCTCAAATAAATGAATATATTTTTTATATCTGGTTTTGTTCTTATTTGTTGAAAAATTGTTTTTAAGAGCAAAAGGAACGAAAATATATATATATATATCTATATCTATTTAGCTATATTGAGAAAGCTATATTTGAACAAAAAAAAAAGAGAATCTCTTATACCAACGAACATCCAAAAATATATACACGCTATGTGCAAACACAAAATAAAATTTACAACGAGTGCCAATGCTTAAGACGCCTTCGATCCATCTTCGCTCACCTACTCGATTTTGCTCCACTTTACTTGATTCATTTTGTTGTTTCATGCTTCTTTCCACCCCTATGTTCTCAGTGTACATTCTTTTTGTTTTCCACTTTGGAGCATTTCGCTTATTCTGTTTGTATTCAAAATAATGAACTCAAGCAATCAAACACAAAAAAAAAGATTGGAAAAATCCGATTGCGTGTGGTCCATTCAATTAACTGGAGGGAACCGAACGTAAAGAAACCTTTGTCATTGACAAAAAATTAAATCGGTGGTACAGTTGTTTGGTGTTCAAACGTAGAGAAACCCGAAAATTCAATGGTAAATCCATGTATTTCAAAGATATGCAAAGTTTTTATTTTAGGGGCGGGGAATATTTTCTATTGTTGTCGGTGAATTTTCACCAATCTTGAGATAATAGCCAATAGCAATTTCGAATATTAACTTATTTCGGAAAAATTTCATATTTGGCAAGGATTCGATTTTTTGTGTGTTTATATGTGCGTGACTGAAAACATTTTAATGGAAATAAGTTTTTGGATATAAAAAAAAATCCATTTGTTCAATTAATGTTTATTATAAAATGGAAAAAATCATTGCCAAAATCAAGCAAAACGGATTTGCTTTGCAATAAAAACTCAGATGCTAGCTATCATTTGATTGAGATAATTTCCATTTTTCTGTCTCTCCCTTTTCTCCACTGTCTCCGGTTTAAATTGACGGTTGAAAATGTTTTGCATCGATTTTTGTGTGTGTGTGTGTGGTGTGTTATGTCATCAGTGTTCTACCTCCAGCGTTTGATATGGCCCATGCCTTCGGGACAGTCATACAGAGCGACTCAAGCATTTTGCTTGTGGCATATTAAAATAAAAGTATTATTTAGAATAATGGAACATTATCTAACCTATCATTTGAGTTGTTGCTTTGTTAAACCGTATAATTTTATCTAAATCCTAACCTTGTTTAAATATCTAGAGAGCGTATCTTTGTGGTGTGATTTTCTTTTCATTTTGGTATTTTGTTTGTTGGATTTGGAGAATTTCTTTTGGTTCTCGGCCCTTAATCATTTCGAATTAGTATTTTACTGTATGAACATTGAGATTTTTTTTTTTGTTTTTTTTTGAGAATCATTCCATAAAAGTTTCATTGGTACAAAAAGGGGAAAAAAGTAACACGGTCACAATCATTATAAATCTATTTACTTTTATCACTTACATCGGTCGTTTCGCCCGTTTTTTCGTTTTCTTGGTGCACCGTTGTGGCTTTGGGTGATGATTGTGCTGCGGTTACGACTTGTGTATCGGCTACTATTTCGTCCGCATTTGTTATACTACCTTTGGATTCTTTTCGTTCTGCAAATGAAGACAGTACGAAGAAAAGCGATAAATTAATCGATATATCTTCACTTGTAGCGTGCAAAAATGTGGAGGGAAACATTCTTGTGGTATTTTTTGAAATAACAAAATCTTAACTGCTTGTGCTTACCATCTAAATTGGAATTTAATAGCTTTGGTTGTAGTAGCACCGATTTTGGTGAAACATACTCTAGATTGCAGGTGGTTGCTGGCCGTGGTTTTAAGCATTGTACCGACGATGATTGAGCTCCATGGCATTCGCCTACAAAAAAAATAAAATGAAAGACACAAATAAATTAATATCACAACAACAACAGCAACAAATGTAGCCATCTAATCGGTAAAAGCTGGGTGAAGACTGGAAATTAATTGAAATTGTCAAGAATATATAGGGGAATAGAAGTCTAAGTGAGTGAAGAGCAAAAGAGAAACGAACCAGATTGACTTAGTGTGTAATGCATGTTAGTAGTGTTGCCGCCAGTCAGATTCGCCATTTTTGTTGACGTTGACGTTGACATGGGCTGATTAGATGGTGATGCTGTTTGTGTTAATCCAATTACATTCACACCGTTCACATGTCCGCTGTTCTTGGCCGAACTAAAGCTGTCCTTCAATACGGACGGATGAGTTTGAGTGCCAGGATGGGCACCGCCATGTTGATGCTTCAGTGCGTTTGTTCGTCGATTGGGTATGGCCGGTTCACGTTTTCGTCTCACTTGTTCAACTGGCATTACGCGTCGACGCTTTTTCGGTAGTTTTGATCGTGCCTACCACAAATAAAAGACACCAAATTTAACAAAATTGAACAAATTTCTAGCCAAACCGCAAATTCAACAAATACTTCAGTCTCTCACTCGAAGAGATAAAATATTTCAATTTAAAATGCAATTAAGTTCGTTTTTCCAACAAATAACCAAAATAAGAGCCGTTTTGTTTTGTGAAATACAAAATTTAAATTTACCTGTGTATGCGAATAGAACATGGAGAAATTGCTGACGATGACTGGCACGGGTAGAGCAATTGTCAACACACCAGCTAATGCACACAAAGCACCAACAAACATTCCGACATATGTTTTCGGCGCCATATCACCGTAACCGACGGTGGTCATCGTTACAATCGCCCACCATAAACCAAGCGGTATACTCTTAAACTCATTATTGGGATTGTCTTGCAAACGTTCAGCATAATAAACTAAACTGGCAAATACAACAATACCCAGCATCAAGAAGAACACTAGCAACGTTAGCTCTTTAGCAGATGCTTTAAATGTATGAATTAGAATCCGTAGCCCCGGTGAATGTCGAGTTAATTTAAACAAACGCAATATCCGTACGATTGACAATGCTTCAAATAGGCCAGCTTGTTCGCCCAAACGTTGCTTTATCTCAAAATAAAAGCTCAACGTTGATACTAAATCGACTAAATTTACTGGCGACTTGATAAACTCCAACATGTTTGGTGAAACCTGTTTGTTTTGTCGGACAAAATAAAAGAGAACAATGAAACCAAACCAATATAAGGAATATGTCAACCAAATAAAATACAACACAAGAGATAGATAGAGATAAATCAGAAAATAACCAGCAAAAACACTCGACTTTCTTGGGGTTTTTTGATGCAGACAAAGTACTTTTGTGCCGTTCGGCACGTACATTTCATCAGTGTTTGTCAATATTACCGAAAATAAACTACTACTATAATTTGTGTGTTGTGTGTTGTGTATTTTGTGTGAAACCATGCCGTATATTTCGTATTTATACTGGTGAATGTGTGCTGTGCACATATCGGAAATGGTACCGATAATCGGATAGATTTGTAAATAATGTTACTCGTTTATCGTGCGCACGCTGTTTACAGTAATACTTTGTTTGCATCAATTGAACAAATAGGAAAAGTCAATTTTGATATAAACAATAATTACCAGAAATCTTGTAGTAAATTCAACGATAAACCATATATTACAAAGTAGTTCGACATAAAAAAATGCTTCATGCGGTTGACTATCGTCGGCATCTAGCCAATGCGAACGATCTGCGCTTTTATAATTCACATGGCGTCGTTCAATGCGCTCTGGATGCGGTGTTGATGAAAATATTGTGGATGTTGGCGATGGTGATGCTGAATTTTCCGTTGATGTTGGACTAAAACTACTGCCACTGCTTTTACTGCTCACATACTTGAATGTGGTTGTCTTTGGCATTGCTGTTGATGCTATCGAAAACAACAAAAACCAAATTAAAGCAAGAGATTCTAATCAGCCAAGTTCATTGAGTGTGTGTGTGTGTGTATGTGTTTGTGTGCACAGGTGTTCACTGTTCACTGTACACAAAACAATCGTTTCAGTACTAATGAATGAACGGCCATTGCTCATGCAACGGCCAGCCGAATATCAGTACATGTTCGCTGTTTAAATATTTGCTAAAACGATTTGTAATTAACTTACAATATGGACTCCGACTGTATTGACCCAAGCTGCTATTGATGAACTCACCATTGAACGATGGTGACATTTCTACACGAAAACCGGGATGTGTTTTTAAGCAAAAAGATATCACAGATACCATTATAAATAATACAGAGGCACAGGCAACTATCTGTTTTTGGTTTGATGTTCATCCAATCGAATACACCATATCAATCCGTTAAGAAGCATCATACGTTAAGAAAGTACATAGAAAATGGGAGATACACATGTAAATGTAAACAGAAATTATATATTTCGCTTGTAAATTCAGTGAATGGAAATAGAACTGTGATTAAAATAGCTAAGCCAATGCAAATATGTTTGATATATTAAAATAAATAAACAGATGATAGACAGATTCTAGCCGTTTGAAATGTTATTTGTTTATTTACATATTCTGTGAATTTGAAATGATTTCATTGGATTCGCTTTAAAAGATCCATTGCAGATTAGCATTTTGTTTGAAATTGCATGGCAGACAAAAGAAATCAAGCATTTGGTTGTTGTTGTTATTGTTTTTTTCCGTATTCAAGCTAACCCACTCTCTGTGGTGTTTCGCTGAGTAGTGGTGAGAAGGCAATGGCAAAAATCAAAATGCGAATCTTTTATGATGAAAATTCAATCAATAGAATATAAACTGTAGATGGTTTGAAAAGTTTCAACATCCATAGTATAACTGAATCAAACTGATTGGAAAACAAAGCTCTTTGATATTTTCTATGCAAATAGAAAATCCCGAAAAATGATGTTTTTGCCTTGGCTTCGCCACTGACTCTTCACTTTGCTTTGTAACAAAGTGTTTTTATTTCTCCTATCTCTTTCTTCTTTTTTTTTATTGCAGTGACTAACCATGCTGTTTTTTCAGCTACACCAGCAAAAAATAAAGAATAGGACGGGAAACAAGTGGAACAAAAAAAATAAAGAATGGTTTCAATGTTGATTCTGACGGTATCTTGAACATCCAAACGTAAATAATCAAAGACTTTTAAATATTTACAAAAGGAAATTCGAATCAAACGAATGTCATGATATTTCCATCAGCGATACGATACGTAGATAGTCACAGAGCTTAGTGACAAGCAAAGTGGGGGAAAAAAATATCTGCTTTTCGAAAAGCTCTCAGCTTTCAACATCAAAGCATCGGTGCGAGAATACGAAACAAAAAATAAGGTGAAACGCCTCTCCTCTTCAAGATAATTTGTGGATGCTTGAAATTCTTTTTCCAAAATCAGAATGTTTAATAAATGATGTGGATTGAATGTTGTCTTCGGCAAGTGCCATTTTACTTGAACAGAACAGACATTGGAATTATTATTTATGGAAAATAACTAATAAAATACACTCCCACAGCAAAACTCAATTCTGAAATGCAAAACTTTGATAAACCGTTGTCAAGTGTGCACGATATCTGTTTGTGAGTCTTTGAAAAACGGAACTGTTTAATTTTCGGATATCAAGCGGAACAAGAAGAATCTTGTGTAATCTCAAAAATTTCGAGTTTTTGTGTTTTTTTGCAAATGACATTAAAATTGATTAAATCAATCATAAAAAGGGTTGTACGTCATTTCAAACAATCATTAATATCAGCTTACAAACAGGTGGCCGCTTCTTTCACTTTAATCGAATTTCTATCGTCTAATTTTGTTATGATTTTGTTATCTGATACGGTGTATGACGTTTTAATGATATAATGCGGATGATAGAACCTACCTTCGCGCCAGTTGAGCTGGATGGTTCGTCAAATAGTGCCCAGATTTTTGGTTTGGTCCGTTGCCAATATGACAAATCACCATTAAGTAGATTTTCTTCGAAACCAAACATACGGGCCACTGATTCCTCCGATGGTTCATCTTCATTATCCAAATCTAATTTATCTAAAATTGCTAATGTATTCTGTGTTCAGGCGTTGAACAAAAGTCGAAAATCCAAAGAAATATAGAAAAAAAGGGAGAGAATGGAAAATACAGCGTAAAAAAAACTGATTAATTCAATGAACGAAACGAGTGGTGTGATTGGTGGAAAATTTTATTAGTATTTTATTTGGTAGGCCGACAATGAGTCGCGCAATATAAAAAGTGTAATCTAATGAATGATTCAGTTTAATTTTCCCGTTGTGCCAAGAAAGAAAAAAAAAACTCGGCCCGACAATTTTAATTTGATCAACACAATGCGAAGCGGTTAGCAAATCTAATAAATATTTAAAGCACGCGCATTCGCAATGGCCAGCATTAATGGTATTGCGAGACAGCGTGTAAACAAGACCAAACAATCGACCAACACAAAAAATGGTCTACAGTAAAAAAAGGCACAGCCCGGTCGAAGAAAGCACAAGCACAGGGATTGAGAGTGCTAAATAAATCGCTTAAAATATTAATTATCGATTGAAATTTGATAAAAGCATACAAATGCCACAGCATATTGCCAAAGGGCTGTTTATTTTTTGGAAAGCAAACGAAGTGTACAATGACTTGATAGCTTGATACAGTACCAAACAACTGCATGTATTATATTTCACCGTCAATTGTGTCTTTGGTTTGGTGCTGATTGTCTAGCTTGAAAAAGTTTACCGTCGACAGATTGAGGGACAGAATGCCGGTTCATAAGTGGAACTGAGGATAGCATTGAAACATGAAGAAATGTGGATTAAAAAACCTTTTTACTCGAGCTTTTTATATCGATTTAATTTATCTTTTGCAAACAAACAAAGCTGTTTGGTCAGGTCAATAGAACCGTATTCATTGAATTTTTGTGTTTGCATACGTTGAACAGCCCGCCGTTGAACGTGAATTTTAATGAAGTCTGAGTCTGTACGATGTTATTTGAGTGTGTCCAAGCAACTGCTATCAAAAGTGGCACTTATCGCAGATTTATCACGTTTTCGAGTCAAGTGTCTATTATTTGGTAGAACGGAAAAGTGTTATCAAATTTTTTGTTCTTCACTATTCACAGTGTAATACATCATGGTTAAGGAGAAAGAGCAACAAGCTGCCAATGTCATGATTCAACCTCTATCGAAGTATCTCGAATAAAGTATAGTATATTTGATATTATTTCAAATTGTTTTATGTTCGTGTTCGTATTCGTGGTGATGCTATTCATTGGAAACAATATATCCATTCAATTTGAGTGTAGGTGGCCACTTGAACAATTAATCGCTGAACATCCCCGATCGCCTGTATATCCATTGTCACATTTTATTCTCATAAATCTCATTTAATTCTATGTAATGCCGGTTCAAAGTCGAGAGCGCGTTAATTTTGATTTTGGCCGATGGTCCTGTGTCTCTCGTCTCCCATTCGATTTTGTCTTTTGTTTTATCTTTTTTAGCTTGGAAAATACAAATTGCGATGCACAATTTCATTTAATTGGATCATTTTGTTGACCTCGTTTGAAATTGATACACAAGCTACACACTCACACAGGCAACGTGTTGCCCAGTACTTTGTTATATGGACTTCTCGTAGCTATGTGTGTGGCTTAAGGTTTCTTGTCTTTTCTTTCAGACAGTATATAAAATATAGTGTGGATCGAAAATCCACATCGAAATAGATTCCAATGAAAATTTATTGATATTAACCATTTGAAATGAGCAGCAACATTAAGCTATTGCATCGATTTCGTTACTTACTTGCGTATCTCTATGTGTAGAGTATGTTGACCAACAGCATGGTTCAACTTGATTACTATCAAGCCCCCAAAAATCTAATTCCTCTTCAAATAGTGGTCCACAAACATCCGTTGGGTAATGCAATTTACCCGTTCGATAATAGTTGAGTATTTGTGCGAAAACGATGGGATGGCGATCGAAAAAATATTCGTTCAATACTGGATCGTAATTAGCTAATGCTTCGGTAAGGCGTGATAAGCGTGTTGCTGGGATTTTCTTCAATGTTGCTTTGTAGGTTTCGTACCTGTTGAACGAAGGGAATAAACGAGAAGAAAATCATTATAAGATAGAATTCGGATGTGAATGCGGAGAAAACAATGAGCAGATGAAAACGAATTTTATTTGTGAAAAATCGAATAATAATGTTTGACATAAATGGGAAATGGCAAAACAAGCAAGCAAACAACAAACATTGGCATACATGGAGCCCCAACAGTATAAATATTGTTTATTTATAGTTCTTTTATTGCTTATGGCCGCATTAAAGAAACTCAGGCTCATTCATTCGTTTAATCATATACACATTACACACACACACATACGCGACTACATCAAAAGGCAAATTGAATGAACGAACAAGCTTGTTTGCTTCTTTTGCAGCCATTCAATGGTTCAGATAATACCATAAAATCGACAAGTGTCGACACAGAACCATCCACCACAGAAGAAGAATGAAACGAATAAAATGGCTGAAAAAATGGCAATAAAAATGAAAATAAAACCATCATAACCACACAAATGCATACGGTAAGAACATAAATATATTTTATCATATCATCTCATCGTACTGGGTGATCAAATATTTTGGTGGTTGTTTTTGTGCGAATGGGGAGAGAAAAAAAAGATAGGGCAAAACAGAAAAATACCAAGGGAACTTAAGGAAAAACCGCATTGCTAACCATCTTCCTAACCAAATCACATTTATGTCGGATTGCTGTTGTGCTGTTTTTGCTCACATTATAGAAATATTATTATGTTTTTTTTTCGCTCTCCTAATAATATTCCGTTGGAACGCTCATGGTAAAATGGCAAGCATACGATGGACAGAAGCGCATAGAAACACACACACACACACATATTTAGTGTGTTCAGTTTAGACACCACCTCTTCATATATTAACGAGAACGAGAACGAGAACGAGAACGAGATGTGAAAATTGAGGTGAAATTCAATTACCTTTATATTTTTGAACCATATAACAAAGTTCATAACAATCAGCCGCAGCTTGCAGCCCACATTGAACAAAAACATCCGCACCGAGGCGAAATGGTGAAAGTTGGAAAATAAAATGAAATAAAGAGAAAAAAAAACGAGAAGCGAATGAACGAATGAACGAGCAAAAGAGATTATTTTCTAGATTTCATTGTGAGACGGAAGTCGGCGTTATGCGATGCCAACATGCACGTTCTCGCTGGTACTTTTTTTTGCCAACCAAACTATCCACCTCTGGGGTCTAGGCTCAACTTGGTTTGCCATATGAAATAAGAGACTTGCAATCGTTGTCCATAACTGAGTAATGTTCTTTATTCGCAACATTCATATCGAGCTCGCACATAGTGGGCTTAAGCTTTTCTGTATGCTTTTTCATACATGATCAACATATTGAATGAGCTTGATTCTTTTACCATTAGCCGCATGAGCTGATGAGCACATGAATTCACTTCAATAAAGCAATATTTTCTTGTTGTTTGTTTCACTTTTTTTTGTATGTTGCCGTTGCTATTTTCATTCACCCAAACGGATAACGCTACTCATTTATTAGTATTTCGATTACACAACACAGCTATCACAAACATGGTTTTTGCTAGTTTATTTGATGTTGTAACATTGCCCCGAAACTATGCAGGTTTCCAATTACCATTTCAGTGAATTCACTTTTGTTCGGTGGGGCCTTAGAATTTTATTACATCATCATGCCTGACTCATTATCCATTTGCATTTGCAGTTTCGTATTTTGTATCAACGGTGCAGAAAAAAAACAAAGTTTTTTTTTCTCTTTGCCCAAAAGATACAATTTCGAAAATTCACTAACACCACAACCGAATATGCACCAGAGATTCCTTTGGCACCCAGCGAATAGTGTGCGTTCGCATCTGATGCTGTTTTCCGGATAATATTTCTTATATTTTCAAAGCCACTTCGTTTTGTATCCGGAATCTCATCTCCGTTTGCATTTTCACGCGCAATTTTTCTCGCTCTTTTTCGTTTGCGTTGTCGCTTATTAACATTTTATGTTGAAAAAGAAAAAGCTTTTACGGATGCATGTGCACGTGGCGCGTTTGATTACGACGGAATTTTGTGCCACCTTTTTTTTCTGTCCTCTACTCATTCATTCGTTGCGGTCTCAGTCGAAGCATTCTATTTTATGTATGTGTTTATGTTTATGTGTATGCAGTGCATACCATGCACAGTTGATATACTCTCTGCTCTACGTATACAAAATGTCATTAAATTCCAAAATCAAATTGTTCACCTCTGCTGCGTCTGTACGTTCATTTCAACGTCAATTAAAATTAATAACGATGAACTCTGTTATGCAAATTTACATTTCGAAAATTACTAGCTACAGATTCCAAATAGCAACAGAAGCTTGGGATTTAGTTTCGGAAAATTATTTGTAGTTTATTCTCATTTTCGACTGAAATACCATCGCAAGAATATTGCACATTCCATTTGAACATCAAGTGAATCGTGTCGAATGTTATTGAATTGTTTCGAATTGAAACACGAACACGACAGTTGATTAAATACTTATTCATGCCATGATAATGTTAAAGAGCCAACAATTTATCGTTTGAAATAGTAATTTGTCCCGTCAAAAATGGAATTGATTGTGTCAAAAAGAGTGCAGCTACCTGAGAGACTGGATCATGTGTGGCGAACAAGGGGATCTATTTTTTAAAATAAATGTTCACATCGAAACGCATACGAACAAAAGAAAAATACAAAATAAAGATTTTGTTTGATTGGAAAAGCCAACAACGTTCAGACTCCCACCTTACTCTATACTCATTGATCGGCGAAAATATTTCAAAAACGTGGGGTCTTAACAATAACGAATTGGCTGAGTGAGTAAAAAAAAGACACGAATGGCATGCATTTCAATGAAACGGTTGTATTTCATCGTTTGACAGAAACAGCCGCCACTTTTGTCGCAGCTACAGCTCTCTTAGCGAGCCCGCAAAAAAAATGAAAAACGGCACATTTTGACAGCGCCTAGAATCAACATTTTAGATGGGAATAACAAATGAGATAACAGACAGATGCCATGTATTAGGAATACATAATGATTTTTTCTGCTCGATTCGAACAAAAACATATTGTGACGGAAACGATCCATACAGAAAATATTCAAGTTGAATGGAATCAGTGCTAAAATTTCCGCCTTTTCTTGACATTTTTCGTTTTGGCTTCAGTGTCATTGTTCGGTTGTGTTGTTGACTCTATTTACATTTCATGCAATGGCAAAAAGCTTGACAGCAATGAAGGAAAAAAAAACGAGCAAAAAGGGAGGAGAACGGAGAAAAAAACGCACAGATTCCATTCTTTTCAAGTTGTTTTCTGCTTTTTCGGGTGCACATGCATATTGGTGCCATAGTGTTTGGGAATCTCAACAGAAAAGCATAGAGATAAGGGACGAACAAGAAAATCAAGCTCAGAGAAAAGAATTGCTGATGAAGGGAGAGCAGTACATTTTACACACACTGTGAGCGGCCGATTTCTCACGTTTTGGCCAAGACAGTCATTGGCTTTCTTGGATAACGAGCATTGAGTCAAACAATTTGCACACGAGCAAAAAAAAGAAGAAAAATTGTTGCACGAACGAACCATTTACAATCAATGAACAGACCAAAAAGTGCTGAACATTGAATATGCAAAGTTCATTTTTGAATTTATGCTGGTTCTTTTCATTCATGTGTATCAAAGTATAAAGAGGCACGGTCAAAAGAAAAAATCAAGCCCAAGAAAAGAGAACTTTTTTTTCTTGCTCAATCCCATCGAAGAGAAAAAGACCTGTTTTGGTGGAACGGCTGAAAGAAAACCACTGTACAGAAGCAAATGAGAGACGGAGTTTGAAGAAGTAAATCTGAATTTTATCGTTAGTTATATGTGTTAGCGTATTCGCATAATGAACCATTTTGCCATAAATCTCTTGGAAAGCGGGTCGACAACGACATGGTCACACCACTCACACAGTGCCTACTAACGGTTTATATAGTTTTTTAGACACAATGCCCATTTTGCCCATACTCATTTGGTGTAACAGAAAACAGAGCAACGACCAACAACGACCAACAACGCAACAACAGTGGCAATAGTAACAACAGCAATAGCAACAGTCGACTACAGCGATTTCGTATTTTCTCATTATATCAAGATTATTTATTTTCTCGCTATTTATGTTTTTCGTGTGGCACTTCCATTTCACCCTCTCTCTCTCTGCTTGCTTCACATCTACACACACTTGGTCTTACTAGTTCGTTCGCACGACCTCTTGCTACTGCGTCGATGCAACGCAATTTTTGTTTTCCGTTGTTGAGCTTTCGTTTATTTATTCAGTTATTTAGTTTGTGTAAGTAATTTGTTCCAATTCATTCTTTCGCATTTTCAATTTTCCGTGTTGGGTGTATTTTTGTTGTTGCTCGTATTTCTTCTGTTTCATCCACTGTGGAGGGATATAAGTTTGAGCCCTCCGTATTGAGCAGCTGGATAAATAACACTTTTTTTATGTTTGTTGTCGTCGTCGTCGTCATCACTGTCGCTATCGTTTTGAATGATTCTTTTGCCGGTTGAGCGCTTGTTATTTTGATATGGTTTTTCATTTCAAGTAATTTGTCATTTGTTGTCGTTCTTTTTTTCAGGCGAGTTTTGTGGCAAACGCTATGTGACCGTTGTTGTAATAACCGATAAATTAGTGAAATTATCAGGCTGCATTGTGAATCGTTGTATTTTTTTTAGGTACATCACGCGCCATCAATAAAAATTCATAACTTGTGTAAACACTATAACGGCGATGAGAAAAAGGGCCCATCGAAATGTGACATTTACATATACAATATTTAATGTCCTGTCAAAATGGGGTAAAAAAAAGAATGCCATTGAGCGGAAAACAGCGGCGTACACACGGATCCAACTCATGTAAGAGAGTGAAAATGGAATAAAAATTGGAATGGTGAATGAAAATTAAATAAAACAAGTCGACGAATGAACGAACGAATGAACAAAATGATTCAACGAAAATGGAGAGAGCAATTTCTGTTATGTAAACCCAATTTATTTTCGAGTTATTTTTATGAAGGTGGACTCTTTTTAACTGTATGTATTCGATGTTTGTGTGCGAACTCTTTTTCATTCCATTTTCCATTTTCCATTAAATGAATACAATGCTTTTTAGTTCTGGTGGAATTTATGTTGAAGCAGATAATTGTATTTTGATAAGACAATAAGTGGATATGTGAAATTGTGTGACAACCTTTCAAATAGTACATGTTTATTCGTTCATGCGTTGACTAGTGGTTGCCATTTGTGTTACCACATTTTTTTTTTCTCGATGAGTTTATAAAATTTGTGGTAGTTCAACAATGAACACTTGAATACAAAAAAAAATGGTTAGCGTCGTATACATGTAGTAGCCACTAGCACTTTGCCACTTTTTTGTATGGTCTGGTCGGTTGTATTTTTCATGCCCCTCAACAAACATGCTGTGCTGTGGATTTTTTACAGTGAACAAATGGTTCATTTTTTTTTTCTTTTTTTTTTAAATATTGGCTCACCACATTTTCTATTTCGCTTTTATTTGTTCAACTTGTGCACATTTAACGCCCGATTTTCGTCCGTATAATAATTGTGTGGATATACGAAGCGCAGCAGATGCAAAATCCGATTTTCAAGGGGGAATACACATAGCATATTCAATGCACAGAGTGAGGATATTATGGAATTTTGATTTATCGATGTTGTCGATAATGTGGACAAGTATTGACATTCAATTTGAACTGTACAACGATGTGACATTAAATCGATACGAAAACTCAGCTAATTTTAAATCATAGATTTATGATATTAAGTAAATGCCGAAAAGGCTAAATAATTTGACATTTTATTTGACACTGGATTCGTGGATTTGGGGAAACATGTGTTTTTGGGATAGAGTCTTTATTTAGAATAGATGTTTTCCCCCTAGCCATATTTTTATCCGCACAGTGGCACTTGTTTGTTCAAATAAAATCAAATACGAAGTACAGAGAGCGAACGAGCGAAGTATGCAAATGATTTTGGATTTCTGTGAGAGAGAGAGAGAGAAAAATGATATTTATATTGACAGGTTCCATAAATGTTTGTGTCCGCATTAATGCCGACAGAGGGAAATCATCATAAGCACAAAAGTGCCTTGGTGTGTACAAGTCGAAATGTTTTCACAGAACATTTTCGAACGCTCAACGCTAACCAATTTAATACCCATTCAAATACATTTTAATTTAAATAAATATTTGTACGATGTTTTTTTGCTTTTAGCTTCATCATTCGTATCTTCCCTCTCGAGACACACTCTTGCTCTCTCTCTCTCTTTTCGACGAGGCCAATGCGCTGGTTTGTTTGCTATTTTTGTGAGATATTATTGTATTTTGCGGGTGTAGTTTTGCTCGTTTTTCTGTGGTTTGGCCTGGATTTCCTGTCAGCTTTCAATTTCCCAACAGCCCAACTGTGTATTTAGTTCAACTGGTAAAGTTTCCATTTTGTCTATATCATTCTCTTTCTCTCTTTTCCACTCTCTCTCTCTCTCTCTCTCTCTCTCTCTCTCTCTGTGCAGTGCACACTCTCACAGCATTGAAAATCATTCATTCGACAAGAGCATCAAAACCGACCCACTACAGCCGACCCATCCGCTCCAGCTGTGTTACGATATGACTAATTTTGACAAATATTCTGTGACTTGATGGTGAAATTGCAAAATGGCCTTGGTAATATATAAAGTTCGTTTAAAATTAAAAACAATCTTCACTTGAAAAGTGTGTGTTGGTTCTCATAAATTTACAAAAATGACACACAGCACACACAAAACACACACACACACACACAACCCCTACAATCCATACTCGCATTCATGTTCGCAATAAAGCATACGCATAAATAGCACATCATTGAGAACGGCATATTTGACTCAAGGGAAAGTGCGACACTGAGCCGAGCAACAACAAACATTGGTAGCAGCATGGCGATACATACCTGACTCCGCCGACATTCAAAATTATGCGATTTTCTCCATCCATTGTATTTGATAGATGATACGAGCCAGCGTAAATTACCATAAATGTTGAATGTTTCCATACATATTGCTTATAAAATGCTCTGAACTTTGAATCATCAACGTCACCGAAACAAATAATGTGGCAGCCAACATGATCGTGTATCTCTGTTTCGTTCGTTCGGTTTGTGGGTGTGTTCGTGTTGTATTGTGCAAGTTGTCCTCAAACCGCTCATCAATGTGATACCGTCAGTTCGCACTGAAACTTCAATTCATACTGTGTCGGTGTAATTTTTTTTTTCTCTCAAGAAATGTTACTCATTATTATAGATGCTCTGGTAAATGACATTGCTTCCACGGTAATTTCGTTTATTTTTTTTTTTATTCTTGTGAGTGTGTGTGTGTAAGGAGTGAGCCAGCCGCTTGCCCGTGTTCGCTATGACCACTTTTGATTACTTATTGTTGTTTTTGTGTCAAACAAAAATGCGAGACACTTTTTGTTATCATTTGAAATGAAACTTTTGATATGAAACTTTGTTTTCACTTTTATATACTTTTTTTTCGGTATTATTTGTTACGCGAATGTCTTTGGGCTTTCAATCAACTTTGTTTTGAAATTTGTTGGGCCGTCGTTCACTTGACGTTATTAATATTCTTAAACGTTCTTTCTAAAAACTGACACAAATCAAACAGCAACAAACAAAAGAATGGAATTCCAACGAACAGCCGAAACAATGAAATAGAAAAAAAATATGTGTCGCAAACTTTATTTTCGCTCTTTTTCGTTTATTTATTATCTTGTGTGATTCGTTTCATTTCATTTAATATATGCTCATTTCCATCAGTCGACGCGCATTCGGTTTTATTCATCCAATTGGTTTAACATTCATTTCACTTTGGTTGAGTTCGCTTTTTACTCTGAGATTTTTTTTTTCAATGAATTGTTCTTTTTTTCCAACGGAGTCAAACAATTTTCCCGAGCTTTTTTTGTTCGATCGCTCTTTTATATTGAAAGAGAAGAAACAGAGCGCGATTATTCTGTGTAAACTTTGCGTTTCATAACAATTCATCCGCTTTTTGTTTGTTTGTTTGTGTGTGTGTGTATGAGTGATGAGAACGTAAGCACATTTCGCGTCGCGTTCAACGTCCACACTCGCTCCCTCGTCGCTCTCTTTTCACTCTCTGTGTGTCTTCGCTTTTTTCACTTATTGTTTTCTTTTCGTCTTTTTTTTTTCTTTTTTATTTTTATTTTCAATTGCTGTTGTGTGTTTTGACAATTCTTCTCATCTGGCAACGACGTTTGCTATGGAGCATTATGTCAAATTCGATGCGATGAATTGCGATGGATAAGTTTCCACGGCGAAATATTTCATTTTGATGTTGTATTGTTAGTGCTGTGACTGTGGCTGTGTTGGTGTTTTTTTCGTGCTGTTTTGTGCTCTTTTAATGCCCTTCGAGTTGTGGAATATGTTGAGCATCACATTGAGTGGTGGAGTGTTGCTGTGCAATTTATAGTTGGTAATTTTATTTCGTATACATCGTCATCCGTCAAATGTCTTTCGTATATATATATTTTTACGTTGATACCAAAATGGTTCGGCCAATGTTCTCGTTTCTGTTTTCTGTTTTTTTTATAGCTTTTGAATGATGTCCAGAGGTTCGTGCGTTTGTCCGCAATTATTCTCAAATATTAATGCACTGGGCTTGATAAATTTTCATTCGGTTTCAGTCACTTGTGGTTTTGTTGTCTGCCGCAAACCATCTACGTATTCGCTCCTGGTTAAGAGAAAAAGATAAAAAGAGAAACACAAAATTAATATGAAAAATGAATCAAGTAAGTTATTTAGTTGCATATAAACATTCTATGTACGCTGTATACTGTACAGTACACTTTGGAAAGGTATTTTTATTATGTTATTTTGAAAATGTGATTTTTCTTTAACCGTTTACATTCAAAGCACTCCTAAGTGAGAGCGGGCACACGATAAAAACGTCCATAATCAATCCAACCGCCAAACATTTGCGGTTGATTTTAACGTGCACCGGAATTTTGCCACTGGCTAAAAATACCACTCGTCTCCCGCGTCTCTTCTCACGAAAGCACTTTACAGCCCAGTCCCAAACACGTAAAGAGGAGACAGAGAAACCGAGGGGGTGATCCACGGCATAACACACATACACGCAAAGAAAACAACTTGAAATAGATAAATGAGCTTGAGGTTTTTATATATACATACAAACAGCATTTATTTTGATGAAACGTTTTAGAATACGATAAATGTTAATGTACGCGCTCGCTCGCATATTTCATTGCACACCGAAAAATTCAATCAAACATTCATTCTGTCGGCGTTGCGAATTGCCTGCTTCTCAGTCGGCTCCCATTGCGACTGTTAATGTGTTCCGCATGCTGCCAAATATTATTATATTGTGTATAGCAGCAGAGAGGAAGAGCGAGCGAGAGAGAGTGAGAGAGAGAGAGAGAGAGAAATGAGAAAAAGAGAGACGAGGCCCAATGGAAATGGACCAATCGCCGTTTTCATTTAAACAGCGGAAATTCGTTCAGAGCATAAATTCAATCAAGAAAGAAAAGTTAGCCGGCCCTGCACTTACCCAGCAAGCTTTAAATCAAAGCTTCTTTTTTTTGCCCAATGAATCGAATGTGAGAGAGAAAGAGAAAAAGAAAATGGAACAAAAAATGTCCAATCTAAATGATGGTTGAACAGACCCGGTATCTGCCATAATATATCGAACACACCGATATTGAAAATGTGCCTCTTCATCATTCACGTGTTGCTACTATCACAGCTGCTAATGTTTCTCATATTGGTGTTTGATACTATTGCACGCACTCGTTGCCACGCATTCATCAATGTGATTTGATTTTGATAAATTGTTAATCGATTTTCGATTTAAGTAAATCATTCGAGTTTTTGCTAATGTTTCATCTTAATATAAATCGAATTACTCTTTTTATTTTCACTCTCTCTCTCTCTCTCTCTGTCTCTGTCTCTGTCTCTGTCCGTTCCCACCCTCAATTCAGCATTTGTTGGTTTTCCATTTGACGTAGGCAACCATTCAACAGCATTTAAATGAAAATATCGCTTTTTAATGTGACACATTTTACGCTTGGAGGCTACAAGTTGCCATGAAATTAAGTAAATTAAGCCTTAATTCGTTTTGATTTTCGACGCTGTTTTGGATACGTAATCAGCGAACTGGTGCGCTTAAATCAAATGCAAAAAATTCCAAGAATTTCAATTTCTGCTGAGCCATTTCATGTTTTACGACAGTTTTTTTTTTCACTTCTTGTTGTTGGTGAAAAGAAAAACAGCTTGAAATAAAGTTTTTGTCGTTCAAATGGAACTTTTTAAGCGAAAAAAAACAACACACAACTGGAAAACAAAAACAAACGCCCGAATTGAGTCTGTTTGGTTTTGTTTTTTTCTTTTTCACTGAAAATTGGCAACGCCAACAGCAGTAGAATGAAATCGAACTACTTGTAAAACCGTCGAAAAGTTGCTGTCGGTTTTATTTTTGGCTTGAACAAGCTCTTATATTCGGTCTGTCATATATATTTCGTTGAAACCATTGGATTGGATCCGTTTGCACGATTCCAATACGCACGTTTGCATCCAATATATTTATTATCAATAAAGAGAACAATTTAAAACTATTCGCTGACAAAACAAAACCGTATTTTCGATGAAAAGGATCGAGTGAATTCGTTAAGTCGGTGGGTATTTTGTTGGTGAATGCCATATTATTGCTTGTTTTTGGATTTCATTGGCATTTGTTTGTTTGTCCCTTCTCTCCGTTTCATCTCTCACACCTCATTTTTGGGGTTGGGTGGCAAAAAGAAGCCTTTATACCGGAGAGATCCACTGAGCTTTGCCAAATTGGATAATAATGCCAATAATCCGGAATGAAACAAACGAAAGAACCGAACCAATATTCGATCGACCGAATAAACCAGAGAAGAGTCAACAAAGAAATCCTTGTTCACAAAACAATATATATCGCTTGTTCCAACTGAATAGCTAAACCGAGTATAATGTCTCTGTGTGTGCGAGTGTGTGTTTGTGATGGCAGCTCAAATGAAGTCAAGTTAGCGTTGCCAAGAATGTTCACCACACCAATGAATTATCGAAAACCATCAAAGAGTGAGAACAGAAGAAATGTCAGAGGCAAGTATCAAAATGGCAAATCTGTTGGTCTTATTGCTCGATGAAGATATGGGCGAAATTAAATAATGGCTAACAATTGGTTTATTTATAGTGTTGATATTAAAGCTTATCTGAAGCCACTGTTCTCGTTTGGTTTTTTGTTTCCTTCGATGATTTTCAACATGCCATCGAACACAAATGCGCACATTCCATATATGCAATTCTTGATTCCATCAGTCAGTTAACCAGCCAGCTAGAAAACGGATCAATAAACAAACTAACACAGAAAATGTCGGGCTCTTTTCATGTTCTGTAGCCAATAATAAATTGTGTAGTCAAAACTTAAACGGTATAAATAGATTTATAAATGCAGTATATTTAAATGAGAGTTTGCCCTAAACTTTTCTACGGCGTAGACGCCTGATTGTTGCTGCTATGTTTAGTGTTCAGCCCCTTTAGGCATTATTAAAATTATCGTGGGTGTTGGGCGCATACCGTTAAATCGAATATATGAACAGAAAAGCACCACATCAACGGAGACGCATCATTGGCATTTGGTATGATTTGAACTTAATTTCGAAAGGGTCCAGCTTCAATAAGAAACTAAGTCAGAATGGAATGCCATTTTGACAGTGATCTATAACGATTGCTTTTCATCTTTTTCTCTATCATCTTTTATGGCCTTGTCCAAACGAAATGTAGAACAAACTGCGACAAAAAAAACACTTAAGATGTTGGATGAAAAGTTTTGGCAACTCAAATTACCTAGAAGAATATTTCCCCCCACAAGAATATATCAAGAGCAATAAAGTTGCACAAATGTTGTCAAAGTGAAAGTGAACAAAGAAAATTCGTGAAAATGGTTTGCCATGAGAAATAAAAAACGTGCCAAAAATTATTCATCTGTAGATTGATGGTTTTACGGCAAGGGAATTTCACAATTCATGGCGCTGCGACTTTCAAGATTATGTCACAATTCTAGACAAATCACACACACACACACACAAACTGTAATCTGAGAAATGAGCGAGAAAATAACGCCATCGCTGAATCAATCATTTCGGCAGCAAGTTCGTGAATTCAGGTGCCAAATCGTTCAATCAATTTCAAAAGCTATACGGCTTTCGAATTGGCTCATGCAATAAAAGATTCTCGGGCAAAGTACTAACCATACCAAATAGCAATTTTATGTCAAGTATTCGCTTTTTTTCACTTTCTATGGAAAAAAATGTTGAATAAATATTTTATGTTCATTTCATCGATTTTTTGGGGTTTGTGTGTGTGTGTGTGTATTTATCTAATGTGAATTGGAAAAAGAAGAGAAGAGACGATATGCTTTTCACATGTGAACGTGGTTCAAAAACAACCCCCATAGAAGCCTTAATCTAGTTTTCTATTCGAAGACTCTCTAGTGATGAGTCTTGTTAAGACTCTGCTAACAGCATTGAATATGCTTTACCGAGACTGAACAGTACAGATATGCTTAGATGAATGTGTTCACATCAGCACACAGAGAAAAAATAGTAACGATAATGCTCGTCTTCCTTCATCAAATCGGGTGAAAATGGTAATATGAAAAATGATATTTTTCTTTCTTTTTTTTCATCAAACTTATTCGTGTTGACATCGTGTTGCGATTTGGAGACGGATGTTTTACCAGCTCGACACACACATTTAGATTGCTATCTAGAGCAACATAATTTACTTTTATCTGAACTTTTATCTGACCAATGTGACAAAATGATCTTGAAAACTGCGTCAACGTATTTCATTTTGCTTGTTTGAGAGAAAAATATATGCATCGCTTTTTGGGGTCTCGATGGCACAAATTACATTTATGCAGCGCACATAGTACTCAAGTTGTTCGGGCACACCATCAGTTCTTATATGGTTCTTCCCAATTCTCAATTGTTTTGAGTATTTTTGGCTAAAATTGTTGTGCTATTTAAATTCCATAAAAGTATGTTCGAAGAAAATCGAACAACAACACTTTCGATCTAGTGCTTGCTGCATGTTTACTGCATACTCAATATCCTGCCACCGCATATATGCTAGCTACTAAGCTGAAACATGAAAACACAACAGGAAACAATTACTCATCACTATCCCGTGTAAAGTCGTTCTCTGCCTCTCTTTCTCTCTCTCTCTCTCTCTCTCGCTCTCTCGCTCTCTCTGGTATTTGTTTACAATGTATTTTGTGAATATTTATTTTTCGTTAGACATCTTTGCCATCGTCTTGTTTCACTGCTTTTGTCTATGACGTGAGTCTGTTTTCATAGCATCACTTTGTTCCAGCAGCACTTTGACGCTACTTGAGCACATGAAGCGCACTTCACCAGTAGATATTTGTTTTCTTTAGACGAACACAGTGCCCTTGTTGAGCTTTGTGCAAAACTGTATGCTCACCAGTATGAAGTACACTCAACCAAATCACTCAGCGCATCTGCATCGTTATTTTTATTCACCCGTTTATTGCCTCTATTCGTCCGTTTGCATGCGCTCGACCTCATCGGGGTTCAGTTGCACCCAAGAGTTCAGTCAATAGACACAACGTTGTTGCTGCATCGACAAGAAATTGAAAGCCCCGTTAAATTGAGATAAAAACGCTCATGATAATGCTAAAATAACGGTACATTACGAACGTATTACGTTAAGCACACGGCTATGCAACTGGAACCTGGGTGTGGATCAAATCAATTTAAAAGAAGATGCTCGCGCAAAAATGAAATGCTTTTCATCCGTTTTGTGAGTGGGAAGCGGGGAGAGATGCCACCCAAAGTTTTAGACGTTGACACAACAACGGTATCGAAACTAAATGAGCTTAACACACAATGGCAACCGTCAACCATGGGAGATTGTAATGTCAAGGAATAATAAGTATGACAATCTAATGGCAACACTACACAACACAACACAACACAGCACAGCACAAACTTATACCCGAATAGCATGGTGCTTGCAACAGCTGTGTACATTGGTTTGCTGGCGGATAGTATGCACTGCAGAGTACAGCGCACAACACAAAATGGAACGTGAAATAATGACGAGAAACAACAAGTTAAACGCGTGTGTACGCAATGAAAAAGTCAAGTAACAAAGATTTGTGTGTATACTAGCTGTACTCTTGTCACATCTTCCTTTTTTTGTGTGTATATTTTATACGGTGCGCTTCCATCGTTTGAGCAATCCATTGTTAACAGTGTCAATCGACAACTTGACAATAGACAAGAGCAACAGACACATTAAACAGTGTGCTGTTAATCCTTGAAGACTTTTGCTCTTCCTTTTTTCATCATCACATTTTGCAAATGCATACTTGATGTTTTCTGCTCATTTTCTTCGAAATTGATTCAATGCATGCAAAGCTCACACCGAAAACAAACTGAACTGTAGATACATCGAAAAATACACACTCTCACTTTGAGATGTGCTTGAATTTTGCATAAAAAAGAGAAGACGAGAGGAAGGGGGGGACTTTGACGAACAGTCGTGCCTGTTTGAGTTGTATATGTTTGAGTGATTCGGGTGATAAGTACTGTAAATGTTGTGGCCATCGTTTGGGATCATATTCATCATCATCAACGATAACGACAAACTTGGTAACCATCATCGCCCAAGTGTCATTGCATATAGCCATTTTCACAAAATGATGATTACACTTAATACGACATTCGACGTCAAGATTAAGTGAGTTTCATTGAAAATTTTCATTCAAAGCCGAAAATGTCTCTGAAACATGCGAATCAACTGAATTTGATATATATCATTGCGAGCTTTGTGTGTTTCATATATATTCTGTATATGTAGAGTGCATCTTTTGTAAAACTTTCTCTCGAATTTTGACTCTGTCTGTCTGGTGGTCGGAAGTTTTCAACATCGACTTATCCATGGTGCACAAAATTTGATTCGTGCTCACCGGATAACATTCAATTAAACATGTGCATGAGAAGTGATCAACTAGACATAAAGACGAGCCCGTAGAATGTCAACTGAAAATATACAACACCATCTATACAAATTGTGCTGTGTTTTGTGCGCTTTGCATGAAATTCGAGAGGTGACAATGAGATGTAATCCCATTTAGGATACTATTGTGTTCATGGTGGAAATTAACATGTAATAAAATTGGCAAACTTCGACATTTGCTTTTGTACACTATTCCCGGGTGAAAATGGCTTTTATCAGTAACAACCGAAAACGTGTTCCATTTGTTCTATTACTCACTCTTATTTGTTTTTCTCTCTCTCTCTTTCTCTCACACACACTCTGCGCATCCTATGTCTTTTGCTCTTCATGCTTTGAATTCACATTGTTTATATGTTTCTCTTTCACTGAACGGTGCCAGATTTTATTATTTAGCAGGATCCAAAATAATCTCTAGTGATTTTCCGTCACACAGAGGTCCACACATGTAATGAATTGGAACAAGCCACATCACACCAATGAGCAATGACATTGACTAGATTTTCATTAGAATCCATGTTTATATTTTATATGGTTACCGCGGTGATTATTTCAACTGTAAGCCGATTTCATTAAAGTAGGAGTTCTCACATTTATGGCCAAATCTCGGACACATTTCCACTGGAAAATCATATTTTTCACCGAAATATCTCTCTTTACTTTCAATAATTCTAAACCGGTAAAAGTATGATTGTAAATCCCATTTTTGCTTTCCATTTACATTTGAAATATTTAAGCTTTCCCTTTTTGCTCGTTTTGCTTGCAGCGATCTGATACATTCGGTTATAAGTTTTAATCAGAATAGCAGCAAAGATTAAATTACGTAGACTGTGTCCTGTTTACATAGGTGGTTGCGTGAGTTAGTTCACCAAAGCACAAACATAGATGACGTAACCAGTGTCAGGATTGTGTGCATGCACTCAATTCTTTATGCTCGTTCCCTCTTTCACATACACACCGTAATTTTGTTTATTGTATAACATACACACATTGTAAACGAAACAAGCTCGAGAGCGAAGGCAAGAGCAAGAGCATTAGAGCATTGCATTAAATGAAAATTAGTCATATTTTATTTGGCAACATCAAACTTGAATACGGTTTTGGCAGGAAAGCAAACGGACGAGCTCGAGTCGACTGGCAAAATGGCGCAATCAACCTAATATTATGCATAATTTTCGTTGAATTTCCCGTTGTTGATGTGGTTGTGTTATTTGGTGATTCGCTTCACTTTGCTCCACTTTACCTCACATAATCTACAACATACACACACACATGTACACACATTCATATGCCAGCACCAGTGCATCGTTTCCATCTAAGGATATATATGCATGAAACGCCTGTTTTGAAGTGTAAACTTCTGCGAACTATAGATAATTTGCTGTCATTTTATTTCCCGTCATTTCCTCGTTATGTAAATTTACTTCTAATTTGCTGGATTTTATGGCATACCATATAGGCCTTCGTTCGAGATGATAATCATTTTTTACGGGTGTTTATCAACATTGCGTTTTATTCATGCATGTTTTGCATACTCACTCTCACCCCATCTCAGTGGTGTGACACCACATAAAATCCTCATGCCAACATACCCGAAGCACACCCAGATAATAATTTGTGGGGTTTCTTCTTGGGTACTCGTATCATGTATTATGAAATTAAAATAGGTCATATAAAGACGAATTACAAGCACCAGCGCAAGTAGCAGTTATCAGGTGTTTAATTGTCAGTGCACCACCGGCGTCGAAGTATAAAAGTTATGATTGAAAAATAAAAAATAAAAATAAATCACAAGCTAAAAAGGTAAAATGTTTAAATTGCCGGTTATTAAGTTTGTTCCATCCATCCATCCATGTGTATGTTATTATGAATCACATGTGACACTAAACATTGTGATTTCTTATGCATAGAGTACAACATGAATTGTCCATCATATTTATGGGCGTCATATTTTTTTTTGTCACAAAAAACATGCGTGCTCATAATGATATCAAAAAGTTACACATAAATCCAATGAACTTTTTTCCTCCCCCATCTAATTTAATCAGGGAGTTTTCCATTCAAGTCATTTGTTATGGTCTTGTTGCTGAAAATGAGGTCGGATGTGACATTTTATGGACTTCAACATCCATATTGCAAAAGCCATACATCTTCAGTTCATGCACATCCGGTCATTTGCTCGAAGTTTCAATTTGATTAAGTCAAATAACCTCTCAATTTATCAAGTAAAATGTGCAACAAAAAGTAAAAAGTTGGCATTTTGTGTGCGAATCGAAGTAAATGGCAAGTTTGTTGCGTGACCAAGTTCTTTAAAACTTCAACGGAAAAATGTCAAATAAGTTAACAAAAGTCAACAATATTCAGATTCAACTTCTTGTTTCGTTTTTGTTGTTGTTGCCGATATTCGATTCCATTTATCTGAAATTGTCACAAAACTGTAAGCTGATTTCATTAAATCGATTATTCAATTTATTCAATACAACGTTTATTTAAAAACTTTTGACCATAATGGATCGATTGAGTGGTGTGATTGCTTGACCGATTTTCACTTTATTTATTCCAATAATAGTCTCAATTTATGGAATTCTATACTCTCTCTCGGTTCAACGTTGCACGTCAGCAACAATTAGCTTTTGTATAAATATGGTTCAGGCGTTTAAGTGGCACTAGCATTAACTTCAGCAAATGAGCTTGCATCCGAAAAAATAAGCACCATGATACTACGGCTGGTATTTAATAGCATTCATTATATGCTATTCGTGTAAATATGTTAACCAAACACCGAGTTTCCAATTTCCATTCATACTCATTATGGCGTGCTCGACTAAATCTATGTCTATATAAATTTTCATTTTGGGTCGCACATGGTACAAAATCAGCAGATTAATCCATACCACTGACACCTGACGAGATTTTTGAAAGGTGAAAGCAAAACGAGCAAAAAACAATTTAATGGATTCTCATAGTCATTAGGCTCTGATATGAATAAATTGTTCGTATATTTTGGCAAATATGATTTGCATTAAACATACTACTGCATTTTAATAATTTATTTTTGGTTTATCAAACTTCATAGTTCATATCATATTTCATGTTTCAATGCGAAACATAAATGTTTAGCCGAATGGGAAATGGCATGCATAATAATAACAATAATAATATTGATGAAATATAACAGCTCTGCACCACTATGTAAACATTTTAGCCATTTGCCTAATGATGTGTGAGAGATATAAACATGTATAGAGGGTATCCCCTGATTGAAACAACTGTTTACTTGCATCGATACATTGGCATAAAATAAAGTGGATGGAATTGTATGGGCAAATGTGCATGCAAATAAAGACAATTCATTCAACCAAACTTAATTTAACTATTTGTTATCGATGGCAATTAAAGATGTACTAATTTCATCTGCCAATGCATTGGAATAGCCTCGAACGATAGACATTTTTCAACAACAACAACAACAACAAATCTACTATGTAAATCACAAATACATGAATAAATTAGGTAGTCGAGAAAGTGGAGAAAAGTATGTCACTTCATGTTACTCGCATGGCCTCAGGAATATAAGACATTTTTGCCATGTTCGTTCTGATTTATTATTGCAATCATATTTTCCATATTCCTATAATAAAAAAGGGCCAAATATTATATTACGATATTATCTCAAGTTTGAATCTCAATTCGTATCCCATTTGTATGATGATTGGGTAAAAAATAATGCCATTTAAATGTTACTTCGACAAGTGACGACTGTACAATTCGTCGTCCCCAATCACACTGTTTAAGCATTGGCAAAGATGCATAAAATGTCACCATTTTACTGCATTCAATGAATTGAATGAATGAATGAAAAAGCTCATTAAAACTATTCACCGAACAAAATACGGAAAACTTTTGCTCTTTGGTTTTGCATCAATAGAACCAGTTCAAATAACTTTATTCGGTTTTCCCCGATTCTATTGATAGGAGAGCGTAACAAAATGAAATGTGGTGGAAAAAAGCTCGCACTCTCTCCAGCCCCCCTCTCTCTCTCTCGCTCTCTCTCTCTCGTCTGATTTGAAGCATTCAATTGAAATTCAACATCTCAACAGAGTTTATGAGAGTTTTGTGTGCATTTCGAGCAATTGCAATGCAGCCGAAAAAAAAAGACATTCAATATGTGTATACTTCCGATCCATCGAGTGACTCAATTTGAAACTAGTCAAACTTATGCTCCGCAATACCTGTGGCAAAGTGTCATAGCCGCATACTGCAAAAACACGAGGAAACAATATGGAAATTTTCTGGATGTGTTAGCTGCAAATTAGATTTCATTTGCAATGATTAAAAATTGCGAGTAGCTTTAAATGGGCGAGAGAGAGAGAGAGAGAAAAAAAAAGAGAGAGAGAGCGAGCGAGCGATCGAGTGCATGCATACGACTTGTCATGTCATCACAAGACTTTGATGCAAACTCTTCTATGTTGTTCCGTAACCGCCCGCGCAATCTCGAGTAAATTGCATGGTGCAAAAGTGGGAACAGCTCTCGGTTAGATTAAGCGTTTGCCACATTGACATATTACAGACTAAAACTCGACATTTTAATCAATTTGTAGCTGCGAGGTGTGCCTGATGTTGACAAGTGAGCGAGCGTGTGATGTTCAAGCGAAAAGTGAGTAAAAACCTGTTATACTGGTGTGACGATGGTAACAATAACAATTCAGACGGATTTTTTTTTGATGTGAGAATAAATGCTGAGCTTTTTTTTAAAAGCGAAATTCAAAGATTTCAAAGGCAGCACACAGAGATACCGTTTTCCCTCAGGAGAAAATTTTGTGATTTGTTTTTGTAATTTTTTAGGAATACAATGCTATTTCTCTTCTAATGTTGATTTCAGCTAATTTCCCGGAGATTTTCCATTTAAACAAAAAATAAATCCAATCAAAATATGATTCCATGTGAGTGGGGCTCACGCATCAATGGAAATCACACTTTTGTGAAACATCGAAGTTTTGTTCATCGTTTCAAAAATTTTCCTCCTTTTTCTGATTAATGCAATCAAAAATAATTTTCTCTAAATTATAATTTCATATTGTATTTGAAAATTAATTTTCGTTCAATGTGTTGATGACTAATTTTAGAATTTAAATGGATTTGGTTAATGTTTTATTAGTTTGACAGTTTTGAAAATGTCAATTGCAAATGATTAGTGAAATCTTGATGTGTGATGATCAAGGTACGGTTCAAATGAAATCTTTAATGTACAAACTGATGAATTATGCAAATGAAAAACTGGATGCCGTTCACCACGTCAAGAAATCAGTCACATAAAATGAAATATTCGATAAAGGGGAAATTATTCCATTTTTGTCAAATCACTCACATAAACGTGATACATCGATTGATGTTTTTGATCGATGTTACTAAACCCATAAGGGTCAATTCATGTATTCAAATTGGAGAAAAATTACAGTCATTCATTTTTGAGCAAGTGAAGCATTTAAATTGCTCTAATTATAGGAGCTTTCGTTGGAAATGTATGGAACATTTGTTGGTAGAATCACAAATAAAGTCCTGAATGAAGGTTTAAACCAAATTATCTAAACTAAAGGTTAACTTTATTTATTTGTATCCAACTACTTCGTCACATCATTACAGTTTGGTATGTTTAGTATTCCTTTGATAGTCCATTGACCGAAGTATATTTCGAGTGGCGTACGCCGTACGACATAATTGGTGAAATAGCTTTGATATCAATAATTGCAGCGATAATAAGCTGCACAGAACCCCTTGACATCAGTAACCTCAAGCATTCTAACCATATAGATAAATATGAAATGTTAATATTTATGATGTGCAATTAATTGGGGATTGTTCTGTTGTTTTTGGTGGTGGTGGTGGTGGTGATGAGGGTGCTGTTACAAAACACCAGCATTCAAATGCGCTTTGAGAATGGGTAATTGTAAGGAGAACAAGTGAACATTACCGCAGCTTATTGGCTCTGTTTAATTGAATTTATAATCGATACGGAGCACCAAAATTGTATGTCTATCTATTTTCAATGTTGTACGAAGCATATCTAATAAGTTTAGCATTAGTAATGGCATCATAAATAATTATTGCCGCATTTCAAAGAAGATATACGAAATTTTGTTTACACTGACATTGTGATTATTCAATCGCATGAGGCCGCATTAAAATGCCGATAGCAGTTGATGATAATTATTGTTATTATTTTTGGGTTTTCCATTTTCGATTTGAAACTTTGTACTTAAATGTAATAGTTTGCATCATGCTGCCTTTGTCCCATCGTTTTAGTGATATTTCAAGCGTGTGTAGTGTTCAACACCATACACAACACCAAAGCATAAAGCACAACCATTATCAAATATGCTTTTGCTGTAGATGTAGATTTGTTTTTACGCAATGATCCAAATGTTACGTGTTTTTGCCATCAGATTCTCATACTCATGCACCCACACACACGCACGTTCGCACGCACACAATGACATCTAAAACCATAATGAAGTATCGTGTTGCACACAGCACACCCTGTCAACTTGTCTGTATTGTGGCAAATATTTGTGCCGTCATTTTTCAACAGAAACTAAACGCGCCAAGCGTTAATTCAACCGAACGTAATTTATTAAATAACAAATGAGGAGAAAAAAAAATATATATATGAAGAGAACGAGTGAAACGAGAGAGGCGAGCATGAGAATCAAACCAGAATGGCTGTGGCAACACGAAAAGGTGAATAAATTTTGCAATGCATGCATGCTGAAGCAATCGACACCATTTAGAAAGCGTGTTTGACTTGAACAAAGCTGATAAAAGCACATACATATCCAGAGCAAGTGGGTGAGTGAGCTATTAGTAAGCAAGGGAATTTTCCGAACATATAAAACCCAAACCGAAAGAGAGAACGATGCGTGCACTCGCATACACAGATTTTCTCAATAAATGTTATCGCGTTGCTTTCCACTATGGTTAGCTGCTGTTGCCTGATGCTATATGGTTGGTTTTTTTTGTTCGCTTGTTACTTATTTGCAATACAGCAACTGGTTCGTAGCACCGCGTTATTTTTCCATTGATCACATATGACAATGTACGCGATAGCACACAATTCAAAGCACTGAAAACACCCCCGAACGAACGATTGAAAGAACAAGCGAATGCAAACACAAGCGTACACATCACACATACACACACACAAACACACAACACACCACCATCACACCACCAAATTATGTATCATATTGGTAGCGTAAAATGTAGCTCACAACATAGCATACAAAGTGCAGCGCACACATTTGCTTCAATCTAATAAATTATTCACGTTGAAGAAAATAAAGTTAGAAATGAGACTTACGCGATTCCATACCCAACTCATTTCACATATGCATTGCGACGCATTGAAAAACCAAAGTACGAGCGACTGACTCAAAGTATTACATTCGGCTTATAATTTATACATGTCGGCGTACTTTTGTAATGACAGAGAATGAGATGTAAAAGAAAGATAGAAAGCAAGGAAGAAAAAAACGACCTCGAGTGGATGTGGTTAAATTGATGAAAAAGAAGTATGCACGGCAGAAAATGAGAGCAACACCGAAATTACACCACTACGGCTATGGCACAACATCAAATGAAAAATTCAATGCTTCATTGCAGTTAGTAACTTTTGCGTATTAGAAGCGATACATGTCACGAACTCTCTTTCACACGTTGGAGCTAAAATATTCGATTGAAAGTGCAATGCTGACATGGCTCGTTGGTATTGGCACTCGCCCCTCCCTCCCATTCTTTCTCTCACACACTTTTTTGTTTTTATTGTGTGCGACTACTCATGAATTTAATGCCATCAACTTTAATCCGATGCCGATGGGTTGGTCTCCTGGTGTTTGGTGTTTTTGGCTTGTTTTAGGCGATTGAGTGCGTGCCAAGCACGATTCACATCGCGCCTAATCTTCGCCTGCCTCGTGTTTTCCCTATTCTCACATCAAGCTTTCACACGCTTCGAATTGATAATCTAAATGACAAAGCACACATAAAGGCGTTGTTTATGTCAAACAATCGATAGATCGCACTCAGCAAACCAACACACACATTCACACACACAGAGAGAGAGAGAGAGAGAGATAGAGAGAGCCACACTCTTGATATTAATGCATATGATAGGAGAGAAAAAGAGCAACAGCTACAGATAATATGCAAACAGCATATCAAATATATACTTTTTGGTCACATTACGTGTTTTGTATTTATTTATCATGGCATACGGTTTGTGAGTCTGATGTGAACAGTGTGAAACACACTCAACAGCGAACATTTCGAATGCTCCTAGCACAAACACACAAAAAGGCCAACCATTCGATTCGAGTGTTTATCAATGTGAAACCTATTTTTATGCATGCGACTGTCGGTAGCAATATTCTATGGCCGTGCAAATGAGAAAAAGAGACCACCAGAAGCCCCAAATAAACGGTGTGTGCTCCATGACATGTATTGACATGGCACTGATGTGCGAATCGCATGGCAAAGATAAACAATTTGCCTTATTAAGCATGCAAAAGCAAAAACCAAACAATTTAAGCCCGATGGAAATCTGATTAATGCAACCATTTCCAATTGCGATCCTCCTTCTTTGTGTTGCCCTGGCTCTCGACCTCCCTTGATATGTGATGCGATCACGCTCACATGAATCATATAAAGCAAATTGCAGATTTACATGGAGCTGCTATATGTATATTTGGAATGTTTAATTATTCACTTAAAACACTAGGATTAAATTGTATTTTCAATTTGTTGCTGTTGTTATCGTTGTTACTACTGCACGCTCATACACAAAAACTCTCTATCTCTTTATCGCATACTCTTTATAAATTTTTCAGTATTATTATGAATTTAGATAAAATGCGATCTTGTCGTCTGTTGTATGTGTTTTTGTTGTTGTTGTTGTTGCTTCATTTCCACCCGGCCCCCGGATACTTGATGGCACAAATATGGCCACAGTGAAAATTATGGAATAATAAATGCGCGTAATATACCGAAAAAGTTTTTGTAACAAAAGTAAAATAAAAGATGAGAAAACGGATTTTCACTTTTCTTGGAAATGGAAAAAAAGCAACCGAGAGTGGGAGAGAAAGAGTGCAGAGAAAAAAAATTATTTCCATTATTAACACTTGCACTGAGTTTCGTGTGTGTGTGAATGTGTTCGTGTGCGCCGAGAATGAAAGAGTATGATTTTAAATACTCGCCAAACAAAAAATATGCTGTTTCAAAGTAAATAAAATGGTTTAAACATAATATTAAAGTGGCTAAGTTCGCACAGCTTTTTGCTTTCGTTTTTGCCATTGCATTTTACAGTCATTCATTGTACTTTCGAAAGTACAATTCACCATCTCATTCGCTCGCCCGGTCGTTCGTTCGTTCGTTCAATTTGTGCCGTTGCTGTGCTAAGTATAATTTTAGCGTCCGGTTTGGGGCGTCTCACAGAAATGTAAACTAGCTTAATTGTTTCGTTATAAATTCAAATAATGTGGATTATTCTTGCTAAACAGTCATGTTGGACAAGAATGATTTGGTGTTGGTGATCTGATGGTAAAGTTTTAGCCTCATTCAAACTTTTTTTTTATTATATTTTAAAATTGTTTTTGTAGTTGGAGAAGGGCATAAAGGGACATGGACAGGAGCCATACCGCCGTGCCATGTCGTGTACAAACATTTTTCCCTTGTAATTTTCACCATTGGCAACAGAATACCATTTGTTGGTGTGTAATTTTCGGGCCCACCAACGGAGGGTGCTTAGCGTTCATATGACACAGATTTACCTTGATTGGTTTAATTACACTTGCATGGCACAACATTTCTGGGAAAGAACCCCAATTGTTGTTTTGTATTATTATTAATGCGTTTATTTATGCTTTTTCTTTTGATAAGTAACACGAGTAAAGCGTTAATTTGCTTTTATTTGTAGCGCACACGCTTCTTTTTCTCTTTTTTTTGAAATACATGCAATGGACTATTGTTATTTGTACCATTCTTCAGCCAAATGCATGCAATGGAAATATGCCGCACAATCGAATACACAAAACTGTTCTCGGCCAATTCAATTTAAAGCAAACACATCAATTTACAAAATTTAATGCAAATAAGACAAGGTACAAAAGCACTACGAATAAACCAATTGAAAAAACGAATTTTGACGCGTCGCACCAAATGCGCCAATGCTCAAAAAAAAAAATTCTACGCTAAAAAGCAACAAAATGCTTGAAGAACGAAATAAAAGCCCTAGAAAGCTATAATTTCATTCCTTTTATACTACAGTTGAATGCGCACCTAGATACGTTCAGCGAAATAGCGAGAAAAATACTCACATATAACGCGAATAAAAATTATGTTTATTTATGTAATTCGCGTATGCAATGGCAAAGAGCTGGCAACCATTTTTCTAACCAGATTTGTGTGTATACGAGTCACACTGAACTCGCAAACTCAATTTGCATGGCTCTTCTTGGTTGGTGCCCCATTGAAAAAAAAAGTTTTTCTTTTTGTTTCTTTTTCAGTGAACGCGCCTCGGCTGGTAAAATTTATACTTTGCGATTGAATTTATTTTATATGATTTCAAGCAGAAAATGTAAAATAAGCCAACACTCAACGCATAACAAAGTGGCAAATAAGCGCCCATGCTATTCCATATTCGATGGTGTGCTCGGATATTTCACAACAAACAACTCTGCAGTCACATTCACCATATAATGTTATTCATTACATTCATATTTAAAGCATACTCGCTCACACACACACACACACACACACACACACAAACATTCGCTGAACGTTCATTCTGTTAATCATAATGATTATTATTATTATTTCGGTTGACTTCGTTCGTTACTACTTTATGGTTACGTGGATAAGTCTGTGTGTTTGTGTGTGCGTGTTCTTGTTTTTTCCCTTTTTTCCACATTTAAAAGTTTTCACTTTGGTCGTTCGTTGAAGCGCGAACGCAATTTTTCCGTTGCTATTCGCGTCGGGTGTTTTGGGTTGTAGACTATACTATTTTGAAATGCGCTTGAACATTCACATATGTCAGCAAATGTTTGCATGTCTTTGTGTGTTGATATGGTTAAGTTTTGATTGTTCGTATGGTCGTATGGTTTCTGTGCCTTTTCAAGTCACTTCCTTGAAGCAATGAAGCATACATACACCATCACAAGAAATGGAGAATAAAAAAAAAAACTTCAAATGTGATATGTCACACCGTCGGAAATGGAAGTCTTTCCATTCGAAACTCTTTATACTACGAACGAAACGGAGACAATGCGACGGGGGGACGAGAAGTAGAACGATTTGTGAATGCTAGTGTTGCTATGTGTTTTAGTCAATTTTCCGCCAACTGTTTACTTATGAAACCACCAGTCACAGCGGTAGACGGGTAATTTCAGTAAGTTTTGATTTAAGAACTGCTTTACGCTTCATTGTCTCTTGAATAAACTCTCGTCGGTGTTATTGGACTTGCTTTAGTCAACTTTTCCATTTCACTTTTAATAATTTTCCGAAATCTTTATGGCAAAAGCATTTTCTTAGAAAGAAATGGTATAGCATCGGATAACTTCACATAAAGAATAAATTCATATAGAGACTGAGCTTTATATGATCGCAAAATATTGGATTTTTTGTCAGTTTTTTTTTCTCTCATCATTCCCGTACTTTTGACATTTCTGCTGTGAGTTTTCATCATACTGTCTTGTTCGTGTTTTCTGCACACTTCATTGTGAAACATGAACAAAGACAACAGACGTGAACGAACGAGCGTCGGGCGCACCATACAGTTTTGCTGGTATTTCATATTTTTCAGTCTTTATACACTTCATATCACATAAAAACTAAATCGCACATAAACATGAACAACCGAACAAACTGCCATTTCGTATATAAAATTCATAAAATAAATAAACTGGCAGTCAACTCACCTTCACATAAACAATGCGAGACAACGAAATATATAGTTCATTCATTTTCGTTGGTTGTACTAATTTAGGTTATGACAACCACACTCTTCGAACACAACCACATACGCATGCAGAACCGTTCGAATCGTTCATTCACGACCATAAAATCGAAGAATGTAATTTTGTTTTTGTTTCTTTTCCTTTCATTTTTATCCTTATTGTGATGGTCGCTTTTCATTGCGTGCACTGCCGAATACACTGCCGCACATACAAACACCGAATAGAAAAAATAAATGCGATTTTCGAAGCCGAGTACTGAATGCCAATACCCAATCATATTGATGTGTGTAGCTATTAATTTGTGATCTCTTTCTTTGTCAGTATTCTTGTTTTTTGTTTCTTTATTCCAGCTGACTTACTTTTTCCGCATGTGATGACATTTTTGGACAGCATATGTGCTTAAAATATAGAATAGATAGCGCTTACAATTACTCAGCCGTATCACTTGGCACTCGCAATTTTACGCACAAATATACAGACACATTCAGACAGCGTGTCTATTAGATACAGTAAGCGATAAAGGGAAAGGGATACCAACATTACTTCGTCTATTCATCTATTCATCACACCAACTTTTCCATATTGATAAAACAATTTCTAATAACAAAAAAAAATGATATAAACTTCGGTATTGCCGTCGTTATCGAGACGACGAAAACTGTAACTCGGTGTGCTGTCGCACTTCGACAATGTTAAACAGTTTTCGGTATGCTTTGTACTACATTGTCGAAATAACAATCTGACTAGTAAAGCAACTACGGTTGATTATGAAGACATCAGGTCAAAGCATACGTTTTACTTTATGAAAATGTCATGCATGCAAAAATTGGTCGGGCTGTCCGTATTTCAGTTTATTCAAGAATCCAAAATGTGTGTTTAAGCGCACACACGTGTGAATATGTGTGTGTGTGTGTGAGTGTGTCTCCCATAATGCTATCATTTATTTAATATGCAATCGTTGTCATATAAACCATACGCTTTGGCCATAGCACATATCATTTCATGCATATGCACATTGATTTTCAATACATACCGTTTGGCTAACTTATTGCACGATTTGTATCTCGTTCTCTCTGCGTCACTCTTTTTTTTTATTCTGATTCGTTAAACAGTGTCTATCTGCATGCACGGAAGCAGCTTATTCGATGGATTTTCTTTTTCCGTCTCTCACTTAGCCACATCGATTTTTTTTATATTTTTTCTTCACTTTTTTTCACACTGTGAGTATATTTGAATTTGCTTTTCACTTTGTACACTCTCTACATACCGTAGATTCTGTTTCTTTTTCTGATTATTTTCATTTTTCTTGTGCTCCCGATCTCGTTTGTTATATGCTATTTTCTTGTATTTCTTTGGTTTTTTTCTTCTTCTTGTTATTGTTCGTGATTCGTCCACCGTTGTCGATTCTTTCGTAGATGTTTTTTAGCTTTTTCAATTCACTTGCTGCACATCACATAATGTTCTGTTGTGTGTGTGTGCGTTGTGCTACTTTTATTGCGGTTTATTTTTTCCGTTACCACTTTGGCAAATTGATTGATCAATTTTTATGGATCCGAGTTGTGCATAAATATCAGTTTATATCTGAATGGACAAAATGAAGAGAAGAATGAAATAGGAAAAATTTGAGCACCAAAATGAAATGAGATGAAAATTGAGTTTGAATGCGATTGACAGAGAGAAATGCTCGAATGCTAAGCATTGCCAAGTGGATAAGAGACATTGTGGACATTGTGAGCGATTCGGTAAATCATCAGCCAATAAAATGCTATCAAAAGCATTTGTTGCAAATATTAAACGCATTTGGCTTCTTATCCACCCTCAAATCATAAAACAATCAATTCAATGATTTCACAATCAACATTTTTCGATACGAACGAACAAATGCTCGTTTTCCTTCACCCCGTCATCATCTTGTCGGTCGCACACACTAGTTTCTGTCGCCTTTAAATCACCATACCAAATGAATGTGAGCAAATGAACGCGGCATATTTTATGGCTTTTCAGCATGACGATTGTGTTTTTCGAAGTTAAAGTCACTTTCTGCATTTAAAAACTTTTATATCCGATGAATTCTATACCAATTCATTGAAATTTCATTTCATTTAGCTTTTGCTATTTTCGGGGCAACATTTGGGCCTGCGTCATTCAGTATACGCTAAGCGTTTTAAATGAGCTGAGTGCGAAGTTTTCACTTTGCAATTGTATAAAATCCGTTGTTTATTTGGAAAAACAAAGAAACAAAAAACGGTATATTTTTTATATTTGTATTTTTGGATCACATATTTTACGGACGTAAATCGAAGTCGATAATATCGACCGCTTGGAGCGAACTCAATCGACCCTGATTCGTGAAATACGATTTAATTCCACATGATTCACTAAAATAACCAAGTAATTAATGAGTCTCGATAATCGATTCCGGACTAATCGACTCATGAATGACATTCAATTGCTTCGATTGTATCACAGAGCATTGAATTCAAATTTGCTTCAATCCAACCGAAAACATTTAAATTCCATTAAAAAAAAAATATTTATCCAATACTGTTTGATGTGGTTGCGTGAATGTGTTAAATGTTTGAAACGATCAAACAATTTGTCGTTTAAATGTTCAGATCAAGTCATGTGAATAACGAAATAGAGCATAGAAATCTGTAAGCGAAAAGCGCAAAATACCTCATCAAAATGGAAAATGAAATCGTCTATAACCGTTGCGGGAGTGTCTAAACTAAATTAAATGTAGTCGCGAATAGTCAACGTAATGGAAAAACTTGATCGTAAAAATGGTTCCGAGGAGGAAATGAACAAAGGACAGATGAATAAAAAAGCATATGGCTTTTTGAAATATATTGAGAGTCAAGCCATTGTTGTCGTGCATGGCCAAAGCAACATAGAATAAAAAAGAAGCCTGCTTTTGTCGACTCTCTCACGATTATCCATGGAAAATTGCATTGAAAAATTTATCGTCCGAGACTTTGAAAATGCTTTCGTCGCGTTTCATCCAATCGGATATCGTGACCAGAATGAAATATATTTGACTCTCTATTTTTTTTTCTTCCTTTCTCGCTCTCACTCTCAATATCTCATTCAACCGTACCTGAACCATTTTCCTGTTGTGGTGTCACATTAAAAATTATGCCTTGTGTTCGCTTGCCCCCCGCGCCAGCTTCCAGCCCAACACTCATACTGTGAGTGTATGTGTATATGAGCGCTTGGTTCGCGTATGCCGCTTTTTAATAGATAATGTGAAAACCATGTTTTTTAGGCATTCGAGTGAAAAAAAAAATGTGAGGTCGTTATCGATTGGCGTATAAGAGAGCATTGAAGTTGAACGTTATTTTATCGTGTTTTGAGCTGATTCACATCGAATTTATTAAATAAAAACTCTGTCCCGCTTAATTGTATTTGGGTATGTAAATAAAAATAGTTCGTCCGTAGGTAAGTTAAATGATTTGTTTTTTTGTTTGTCTTTCTTTTTCTCTTAATTGGACGATACTATCCACTATTGACTGTAATTAAAACACCTGGTTCAATTACCATCGTTAAGTGCAATCCAATTTTATGTGACGTTCTATTTGATACGACATTTATTTCAGTCAAAAGGTTATGAATAGAACAAAACACACACACAAAATAAACCAAAACAAAACGAAATCGAAGCCAAACGAGAATTTCAAGCTACAAAACAAATGACCTGGAAAACGAGAAGATTTCGATAGCATAAAAATGGCAAATATACGACACTTTAATGCCTAATTGTATTCATGTGAATAAGGCCAAATGAAAAATGCGACAATTTATACGGTTCTTCGGCAAAGTGATTGCTACCCATACAATTCACCATTTATTCAGAATCAGCTCTTAAATTGAAGGCACGCAAACCATGCAAAATGTTTCATATGAACGCACACACCAAATCAAAGTCGAAGTAAATAATCTATTATGCCGAAAAAATCCCAACTTGTAATGTGTTTTTGTTGTTGTTGCGCGCTTTGACACTTTTCCCACCGTTTTTTTTTTCTTGGATCAAGAGACCCTGAAAAGGCTTCAACACTTTGAATTACATTTCTCGAATCAATCGCATATTCATGTAGGTTTCGTGCTTGCAAATGCCGAGAGTTTTATGAAAAATGTGTCAACTTTTTTTTTCAAGAGGCAAAAAGCATAGCAGAAAGAGAGTAAAAAGAAAGGAACAGCAACAGCACCACAGAAAAAAAAACAAATACAATTTCTTTTGGTATTGTTTATTCGAAACACTTTGGCACTCGCAAAAATACACTTTTCTTCTTTTTTTTTACACTGTATTTTTTCACCGATATTTTACATGTTTCGTCTGTGTTTTTATTTTCTCAACGTCCAACTTTTGTTGCTCTTCATCCAACTTGAATTCTTTATGACTGCTCTTGTACCAGTAAAATATAAGCGCTTCTCTTGTTCCTTTGTCCTTTAGCTTCCTTTTGTTAAAATGTAATTTAAATTTTTTGTGTGGTTTGTGTATGCTGTTGCTGTTACTGTTGCTACTGCTGTTGCTCTTTGTCATCAACTTTACCACAACGGTATGTGTGATAAACATCACCTCAGTATTAACTTGAACACTCTACATTTTTCCCCAAAACATATTTCATAGGTGAAAATGAAACAGAAAAAAAATATATGTTTCGCAAAATTAAGGACAAAGAACAAAGGCAGCTGAAAAGTTAAAGCGCGCGGTCTCTTGAATTGTTTCACTCCACAAATTGGTTAGCGTTGAAAAGATGATAAACTTCTTTACTTTGTTTTCTTCAATGGAATACTTATTCCTCTCTATCTCTTTCTCTCTTTCACGATCGAATGATTGGCAAACTCAATCTATGCAAAAAATAGAATATTCGTTGCGTTTTAACGATGATGAATGAACTGTTCGGCGTTGTGACGATGACTGATATGTATGTAAAACTGGTGTCTATGATGAACGGATGCAATGAGAACGCGAACAAGCCACACAGCAATGACGAAGGCAAAATGTTCACTGAACCACATAGAAAAAAAAGAACGGTATGCCGTTCGAAACTGGAAAATCGTCTAAATTTCGATTTCGCAGTTACTCCTTCGCCACGGCGTATCAATGTGTCGGTGCGCCAGTTGTATAGTATGCCACCGAATTGTATGGAATACAAATGTTATACACATTCCCCATGTGATGCACAGCGTTCACTTCCATTGAAGCTTTGATATGAATCACATGCGCACGAGCTATCAAAACACATGTAGCTGCATAGATCTTTCCAATGAATTCGCTAGCAAATGTGGAACTGAATGAGTGAGTGTGCGTTTGGAACGATGTTCCATGATCGCTATTCAATTGAATACATTGAGCTATTCAATTGAAACTTCGGACTTTCAACCAACAGTTGTTGAAATATATTCTTTAGAATTCCTTTTTGTATTTGCTTGGACCCGCTTGCGATGCTTCCGAAATGGATATCATGAATTTCGTGTACAGTATAGGTGTTGCGACACAGTGTACCGACGAGAGTCAGTCGCTTTGCTTACGGTACGCTTCAATTCATTATACGTTCACTGTAGATGGATTGAGTCTTGGCGGTATTTGTACAGTGACTGAAAACTTATGAACAATCCCACTACGTTGTGCACGTTAAAAATGTGGAAAATGTGTGCGCAAACCAAACCTCATGCCAAAGGTAATGGAGATGGCATTTGTAATAGATAATGATTGTGAATATAAAAAGAAGAAGAAGAAGAAGAAGAAGAAGAAGAGAGAAAACAGAAAACTAAGTCGAACAAATGACACATTACGTGCGTATATTGAGTGCACGGTGTTCGGCTGTTCGGTGTTAAATCGCTACATTAAATCTATACACATGTATTGAATTCGAAGAATGCGATGTGTGCATGTTCCATTTGGTTTTCCATTCCCATTGATAATGTAGCGAAAAGCGTCAATACTAGCTGTTGCTGATCATTCGATTGGCTTCGCTATTTTGAGCCCGACACACTTATCGAATGTTGACGGAATTGATAACAAACAAAAAAGGAATGCTGGAAAAACTCATTTGCCCCACTCTCATTCAGTTCACACAAACTACAGTATACGTATCTATATGACACACACAAACACAAACACACACAAATAGAGGCGACGGCGAAGAGTCACATCACAAAATCGGCATACAAACCCGAATCGGTTTTTTCTCTTTTCATTCAATAATGCCAATGAAATAGATTTTTCAGCTTTTTTGTGTTGTTGTGCGGTACAAGCCCATGCCATACATTTTTTTTCTTCATAAATTTAAAGTTTGGCAGGAAAAAAAAATAAACACGAATAAAATGGAATTTACAAATAAATTAGAAAACTTTGCCTGCTCAATTTACTTAAACAAATTGATTTGCACGTTGAGCGGCTGAAAGATTCTACGATTCCTGCTCGATTCTCTCTTTCTGCCATTCGCGTCCATTATTTGTGGTGTGAGAATTCAATAGAAATGTAAACAAATGAATTTCAGCCCGAATAAAAGACGAAAGAAAAAAAAATCATGGCATATTATTGCGGTATGAGGTTTTATGTCGATTGATATTGTTTCTTTTGTTTATTTCAATTTATTTCAATCGATGAAAGCATACATCTGTGGAAAATGTTTATTTGGATTAAAATTAAGCACGCGTTGAGTAGGCACACCAAAATGAATATACGCTGAGAATACGAATATATTTAGCCAAATTCCATTTTCGATGTCCTTTTTTTTGTGCTGCCTTACGTCTGCTTATCGTATTTAATAAATGCCTCTTTCGTTCGGTGTATGTGTGCGTACGAATTTCTTACGTGATTTATTTCGTAATTAGAACGCCAGGCGCATACAAATGGTAATATTTAAGAGAATGAACAGTTGAGGCAAACGAACCAACACACACGGCGAAATGTCATGAAAATGTTCAACACATCAGAAGCATGATTGCAAAAGCAATCGACAATTCGATTCTTCGAGAAGAATGAAAAATCCCATGTGAATCATGTTCAAACACATCGATTGCATATGCTTCCGTTCATGGAGCAAACAAACAATCAAACGCACAATGACTACCGTCAACAACGACAACAACATGAACATAAAATTGGAAACGAGTATCCGAAAAATGAAAAGGTCTCACATCTTTCTCTCTTGAGTCGATAGCAATGCAACAATTAATGGTTTCGTTTGCTTTAAATGAATTCGCTGAGAAAATCGCTGGCTGATGCCTGAAAAGCAAATCGAGTAAAACAGAAACAGCAAATTGAATGTGAATGATGGCAAATCGACAGAAACGATAAAAAGAGAAAGAGAAAGAGAGAGAGAGATAAAGAGAGAAATTGAAAAAGAACGGAAAAAATATATGAACGAAGTGATTGGATTTTCCAGCGTCGTGCAAGCGCGCCGCTACCATTTTCACTTTTCACGTTCAACACGTAACCACCAAAAAATGTACGTAATTTCGTGTGTATATTTTCGTATCTGAGATCAAGGGGCTAAGGGGATATCGAAGAACGAAGGTAAGTTGTCAAGAACGAATGAAAGGGAGATGAAGTAAACGAACACGGGAACAATATTACCACCGGAGTGTTGTGTGCTACTGCTAATACGTTAAGTAATGAAATAACGTCTGGCTCTTGGCTATTATTCACATTCGAACGTGAACAAAATAAACAATCAAGGGAATAAGAGTACGCGTACGTACACACACATTCGAGCTCATTTATTTCCACCAAATGTACGATTACATGCAAAATGCGGTAAACAGTTTTTTTTCTCTCGCTTTCTTGTTATCGGTTGGTGTGCGTTTGTGCCCGGGAAATCACTTTGCAGGTTTTTTTTCGGATATGCGGTCGATTTCCATCATTTCAGGATATCATAATCAGAGTGAACTGCCATATTCTTTATGGGACAACCGAGCACAAACCGAATGAACAAGTGAACGAATTGATGCTATACACACTACTCACCGCTACTTAAATATGCATATTGAAGACTTGTCGTTTTCTTCGTCACTGTTTTTTTCCTGCCGTCGTGTTTTTCTTGTGTTCCATTCTATCGGCACAATCCGCAGAAATAGTGCACATTCTACTTAATCGTGTGTCGTTCAGCCCACCGATTAGATGGATATATGCAGTAAAGTTGGTGAGCTCAACTTGGATATTTCAGAGAATGAAAAAAAAACACACACACACACACACTTCGTACAGAATTTTCCATGCTGATTTTCTTCATAAGCGTTTTCTAAAAACTGGTTTCATGCGGTAAGTGAGAGCATATGTGTAGCGTTGCTTGTTTGTACGTTTATCTCTGTTACGTGTGTGTCTATGAATAGATTGAATGATTGTATGATTTATACAACAACAACAAAAAAGCGAGTACCATAGAGAAGAGAAACCATTAAGATCGGATGCACACAAACACTACAACTATATCAAATCCATATTCATTCGTTTTTGCGCCGCCATACTTCATATCTGTATATACGAATTGTGAATATGGTGTGCATATTTTAAAGTAGAGCGTATTAGTTTCGTAATGGTTTTTCAACTTGTTCATATAGACACAACAGTGTTTTCCATTTATCTGCTGATTTTTCCGCTAGCTCGTTCATTTCAGTTGAGTTTTGTTCGGTTTTTTTTAATGCTAGTGCATATTTTGGATGGTATTTTCTTGTGGCATCACCTTCAGCACACTTTCACCACATCGTCTACATAGTGTTTGCTAACACATTTATCTCATGTATACATTTTATAAAAAAAAGCCGAATGTGCTGTTTGAATGCGTTAGTCTGTGTTGTGTGTCTGTCTGTGTGTTTGTGTATCGAACACATTGATGGCCGATAAGAGTGAGATCAAGCAAAAAACTGAGGCAAACCTATGTAACGGAAACAAAATGAATCACAAGTTTCGGAGAAAGCAATTGAAGTTTTTGAAAGGAAGAGATACCGAACCGATGCTACTCTGTCTTTTTGTTGGTTACCGCTATTGCTCAGTTCACTTGGGTGCCGATTACAAAATTACCATGAACATATCAGGGCTGCTATTTTTTTCTTTTTATTCTCATCCTTTTCGTTTGGTAACCCGAATTCAAGTTTGACATTGGATAGCTTATTGGCTTCGTCTCCTCTTCATGTTTTCAAACAACAACAAAAAAAGTCAAATTCACAGTATGTGCACATTGAAACTTTAAAAGTGGACGCGCGTGTATCATAAAGATATGACAAGGCTACGGATGAAGATGAACCAGTAAATACGAGTGAAATGCGCGTTCCACAAAGTGTCATCTCTTTTTTTTTGTTTGCTTCTCGTTGTGCTATTCAACCATTGAGCATGGTGTGGTTTTTCCTTATCCCAATACACAACATTTTTGTTGCCGAAATCCTTGAGACCACAGCACAACAATATTAACCGAACAAAAACGTTTGAATATGCAAGAAATTTGCCAAAAACCCGATTTGAACAGCGATGAGGGCAAAAAAGAGACAGAAACAATCTATTACGTTTATGTTTGTATTTGAAAGTGATGTGCTGGTATGCGGTTATGTGTCGACACCCATTCGAGTCTTGAATGGTTCAACCATTTCAGTCTTCGTGTTAACGGTAATATGCGAATATAAAACTTCCTTTGTCTTGTTCGCTATGTGCGTCTCCTTCTTTCTTTCTTTCTTTCTTTCCCCCCTCTCGCTCTCTCTCTCTCTCTCACCCCCTCCCTTCCGCTATCGGCTCTTTAGTTCGACCCGTTGCTGTTCATTGCACACCGTGCACGCACAAGGCACAAACAACACCGTAGAAACCCCATAAAACGTCGAACATCCCGAACTTGCTGACAGCTTTTCGGCTATGTTTTGCCATAAGCGCACATAAAATGCTAAACGTTATCTGAAAAAATATATTTATGGGTGTTTAGTCCTTTTGTGTTTTGTGTGTGTGTGTGTGGTGTGCGTGTGTATGTGTTGGGCACGGGTATCGTTCGTTATGGCTTTTTACATTCGCCCGCATTTTTACATTTTCCCATGCATTTACTTGGTCGTTCTCGATGGGTTCTTATTTTTTCACATCGCTCTTGCCGTGGCTCTTGGCTCTCCTGTTGTGCTCCTTCCATCTAAGCTCTCATCTTTCGCTTTCAATCCATTTGTCACATACGTGTATTATTATTAACTCAATCTTAATGCAAATTATATTCAAAAATGTGAAAAACGAATCGTGTTGAATGTCGTTTGCCCAGCCACCGTTAACTGATAGATGAACGCTGTTATTCATGCTGTTATTTCTCTGGGTTCTTCGGGTTTTGGTTTACTTTTAGCATTAATTTAACACACACTCGCACAACTCAACATGACAATCTCATTGTTCGATAAGCTGCTTCATCGACAGCCGCTAATGCAAATCATGCACACTAAATAAAACAAATTATTACGCAAAATTTAATCATTTCCGTAGATTGATGCAGAACATTGAACAAATGATGTAACTGGCTCACACACACACAGAGAGAGACACACAAAATCGATCCAAGAAATTCCTTTAATTTAAAATCCTCCACATACACACAAGAGAACTAACGATTTAAGCTTAGCAACAACTTAGCACGGCAGAAAACCCCCATTTGAAAAAAAAGGCAAGGAGTAATAATAAAACACTGTGGGATAAACCTTTTATCCAATGTGTGCATGGCTGGTTGACGCTTTCAACACTTTGGTTAAGTTTTGAGTTAATGTAGAGAGTGCAATGATTGTTTCCGTTATCTTGTCGACGGTATTTCGATGATGATGATGGTTGGTTGGTTGGTTGGTTGGTTGATGTTATGTGCTTTTTTAGCTTTTCTTTTTCGCATCAATTGAATTTTATTTAAGGTTTTGACTTGTTGTTTTGCCATCATCCTCGAGGTAAAGGATATTGCGATAAAATCGTGTGCCGGATCTTCGGCAACGGCAATGATTCGTTGTAATTCACATCGCATTCATCACCATACACACGCACAGGAACACGCACACGAACACATACGGGTGCTAATATTACAATAGAGGAAACTCATTGCATTAGATAAATAGCTTTACAGCTAATACATTAAACCATTGTCGTGCATTTACATCTCATACGCGGATTTTGTATGCCATCACAAACGCAACATTTACACTGCGATAGTACAATTCTCGTGTGAATCAAATAATCTCCTTGTGTACGCATGAACTTTTTATGTAAATATGTCTCGAACCATCGTCCTAGACTAAAACACCATTGTATTAAAATGCTCACATTTACTCTTTGCTTGATGATTCTTTTCTTTTCCATAGACTTATGTGAGGCAGCTTTTTCACTTATTTTCATGTGTTCAGTTCACACACACATTTTACCACTCAAATGAGTTCCAATAAATAAAAATAATAATAAAGGTTTTAACCGAACGAGCAAACGATAATAGAAGAAAAGCACACATACACACTCCCATTCCCTTTGTACCTCTCGCCATCAACCAGACTGGGCCCCAGACCAAAGTTTTTCGGCTTAAACGCAACATGCGTTGTCGGTGTCGTTCACTGTTCGGTGCTCAGTACTCAGCCCATTAAAATTGCCTTTAGCAAACGTATCATTAACGGTACATTCACTTCAAATTCGTTGGCCTATCAATCGCTGACACTGTGTAAAGAAAAACGCACACTCCTTAATAGGCACCTATAATTCACATCCATCTATACCGTGTATTGTCTTTAGAAAAATGACTGCGATTTGCAAGTGGGTGCTAATAAATATAATTAAATAGCGACGGGGGAAAAAGAAATAGTAAACACAATTAAATAGGCCAAAATTTGTTCAGACTTTCATGTGAGATATATATTCTTATTGAGGCGTTCATATTTTCTATGAAGAACACGTATTATACACGTCCATTGCTCAGTTTAACCCTCTTGGTAAAAAGTTTTCAGTCATTTCTCAATTAAGGTTGGGTGCAAGTTTGTGGCAACTTGTTTATAAATGTGTGTCTGTGTGTGTCTTAACAGGTTAGCTTCCAAGTCGAACATAACCGAACACAATGGCTTAAAACTTTTCATCAGCACAACCAACTTTTAGACACACTTGAAACGCAACACAATGTGCATTTTGACAGTGTTGAAAATATTTCTTATTGTGTCGATACAATTGAGTGTTCGAAACAGTGATCATTTTATTTTCTTGTGTGCAAGCGCTTCAATCTTTAAAATATCAAGTTTTGTTTGAAAAATGTTTGTTACATGCGAATTATGCAGCTGTTTTACGAAAACTTTTGGTTTTAGTTTTAACATTTTCAGCTTCGAGACAAAAACTTCAAGTGTTTCACCAACAAACGCGCAAAAAGCCTCAACGAAAATAGCAACAACAGAATAAAAAAAAAACAATCAACAATTTCACAAAGTGAAATCGCTCGACACCGAAATATATTGATAGAGGAGGGATAAAATAAAAAATTGCCACTGTTACGAATATAAAGTGATTCATTTTTGTTCATATTTTATTATGCTACAATCGACCATGGAACACAGTAAAACTGTAAAATCGTTTATTACGCATGCTCATCGTTATGTTATACTATTTTGTTTTTGTATGTTTGGTCTCGCTTTGTTTTCAGGGTACAACTTTTGTGGCGAAATGGTCCTGTATGGTTATTAAGCTTTGGATATACTTAGTATTCGGCCTCTCTCTCCGACTCTCTTGTCAAAACAGTTTTCTTTCTGCAAAACACGCATACATCACTCAACATCATACACAAACGGGACGCACACACACACACATTTATATATTAAACCTTTATTTTGTATTATTTCTTCTCTAGTGTGCCGTTTTGCCACGTCTGAAAATTAATTCATGCCGTAAATGGATGGGGAAATGATATACGTTTGTGAAATGTTTCAGCAAACATTTGAAAATAAGTTGTGTCTGTTATATGAACATTCGTATTCAATGTGACAAACCATCATTGACCGTTTACACGGACTTAGTTTGCCTCTTTGTTTAGAATATACAAACATAGAAAAGAAAAAGGAATAAACGCACACACACACACACACACAAACATTTCACCTAGATGATTTATTGTAGCGTATGCAACATGTTGGAAGTGTGCATTTGTACGATGAACGAAAAAGTTATTAGTTTAGGAAAAGAAAGCATTTGTTAGGAACCAAAAGTGGCGGGAGAACAGATCGGACATCGAAGTTTTATTGAAATGCGATAAAAAGACCAGAAGCAAAGGTGTGAGAAAAAAAGTAGCATCAATGGAATGGACATTTTGGCATAGACACACTGCAAACGAAAAACGATAACATCGAAAATTGAAATGAAGCACCGAATGTACAAAAGCACAGTTGGGCAGCGTTGAATCTGCCCGCATCGAAGTGTTTTAAATTGCTATAATGAATTATGGCGCTAATTCCGAATAACCGACGCTCGTTCGAACAAAACATTCACACAGACACGCACTCGCAAAGCACACAAAACATTTTAACAGTAAAATGGCCCACACAAAGTAATCATGAACGTCATCGCCAGCACTTGGCACATAACTAACACACAAACACACATACACAGAAAAACGTTTAGCACACGTTTGGCAGCATATATACAAGGAAAATTCTCATATTTTACCGCAATGACGAGAAAAATATGACTTTCCGGTCATTGAATTTAAACATCCGGATTGAATATGGTACAAACGCACCGGTACAGATATATGAACTGTTCGATCATGATAAAAAAAAAAGCCAGAACAGAAAACTGGCAAGTATACAATGGAACATTGCAAAATTACCCACATTTTTTTGTTCAGCTGACTCAGCACTGAACTTCGTTTCACCGAGCACGGATCATAGCATGGCCCAACAGTTGTATCTGTAGTTGATGCAGTTCATATTCACATGTGTATGAACATTGAACATAAGTATCTTAAACCACATCAACTAATGCTCTCATGCCAATAAAAAAAAAATAACATTTTTAATATTATTCACCGATAGTTTTCACGACTTACGCATCATAAAATTGCACACAAAAATCATTTTCGATGACGATAAAACCGCCTGTAAATCTACACATTTTATCATCAATAAATGTGATACACACATATAAATGGGGTTTCAAGCAATAAAAAATGCCATTTCCAGTCAAATGCAGTCCGCCTCCTGCGTCCGTTATATCAACTCAGCCATCCAATAAACGTTTACCGTACCTTTAATTTTATCTTTTTGCTTTCGATCGGATTTTGAAATCGCCTGTTACCTTCGGCAAAAATGATGTATTAGCACATTAAAGTTTCAACCTTTAGTTTGAAAATGATAAGATTTCAATAGGCACACGGCACAAGGCACCGGGTACAAGATATATTGAAGTATGCATAGCGCGCGCGCGCTTGTGTGTGTGTGTGCGTGTGCGAGGGATGAAGACCGAACGAACGTTTAAACGAAATGTTGAATATTGGCCAATGTAAATATTGCCAACACATGAATTCAAATTCAAATGTGCATTTCAAATAAGGTATTCTCGTTTGCTTTCGAATAAGCCGTAAGGTTTCTCAAGCATATCGTTGAAAGTGTATCAAAGCGCAATAAAAGCTCTTAGTCGAATTTCTGTGTATTTATTACATATAAAACGATTTGATACAACTTCAATCAAGGTTTATGTTATCAAGTACAGCCCGTCGGCTCACAACACACAACCATTCGAAAATTGTAATATCCCTAATGTGAGCTCAAAGGCTTCTCAATCGTTTCGTCTCTTTCACTCCATTGCCATTTGACGACCAAAAGCCAAATATAATTACACAATCACTTAAATACCGATAATATGTTTACATTCCGTTATTTGGCCGCGTGAAGCACAACACAATAACCCCCCAACGTGCATATATTTACAATCGTTAAATTGGAACTAATAAATTAACCGATACAATGGCCGTTATTCAGTGCTCGGATCGCGGCCTAATTGTCTATTTGTTTGTTGACCGTAAAAAAAGGCACACACACGACTGTACATTCGAACATCAACGAGTCACGAAAAGCGCTGTCTAACGAAAGTTCAACACACTCACAACAACGCATATATTGTCAACCATTTAAATCGATTTCTACTGAACTATCTTTATGATTTACGGAAGTCACTTCTTTCGTTGTTGTTGTTGCTGTTTGGTTTTTATTATTTTCACGTGTCATATGCGGCGCTTTTTCATTTATTCATTCTTCACTTATTCAGTATTCAATATAAAACTGGCAGCCATTGTCGCGGTGATTATTTAGTTGTTTCATTTTTGTTGAATGATGCGTTGTGAAATTGTGACAACTATTGTAAATTTGCGCCAATTCAATGAACATATTTGTTCTGTGATTGCCAATTTTGTTGGGGGTTATTTTTATTTACATTTTTTTTTATCTGTGCATGCACATGCATGTGAATCAATTGAAAATCCTTTTTAATTTAAATAAAAAAAAATAATTCGTTTTCCTCTCACTTGATTTTTGGACTCGATCGAGTATTACTATCCCAATTTTATTGAAACCAGACATAAATGAAGCATGTTTAAGTTCACTGATTGTTGCTCTTCAATTTCTTCATTTTTTCGGCACACAAACTTTTTGCTCAGGCTCGAATAAATTAAAATACATTTCCATTTTCCGTTTGAATGCGCACCTCGGGGTATCACAATGGACGCATTTTTTTCGGACAATTCACTGATGTGACAATGAGTTGAAGCCCACAAATATAGAATGAACCAAACGACATACGCAAAAAAATAGATTGGAAATTGAGCTCAACACAAAAGAGACAGAAAGAGAAAAAAGATAAACTAACCTAACGACATTTTGCCTTTTAGATTGCTGCACAAGCGTTTATATTATCATCCCCCCCCCCTCCAGCACTCACATCAATTTATTACATTGTCCATTATATTTATTTTCACTCATTCTCTTCTCTCCGATTTTTTTTTATTTGTCCGAGGCTCGATTCAAAGCTTTTTTTAACGAGTATATCCTTGCTGTTGTGTGTTCGGATTTTATTTTGGTCTCTATTTGCACTGGGCTTCCATCATTGCGTTCAATCATTTGGCGTTATTGTTGGTGTTGGTGCCGTATACTTTCACATCAACAATGTATCATCGACTAATCAACTTGCAATCACACCACGTAGTCTATTCCATAATGCTCAATGCTTCTCGTCAATTTACGGTTTATGAGATGCCGCCTCGAAATGGACGGATGAATGGATTTATATTATACGTAAAATGATCCAACTTTGAATGAAATGACCCATTTAAATTTTTTTTCCACTCTCTCGGCTTTTTTTTTTCTTCTTTCAACTGATTGAAGCCCGTTTATGGCGATGCTTAGGCAGCATTTTGAAAATGTGTTGAACCATATGAGAATATATTGCGGCAACAAAGTCAAAAGTTGGACGGATGATACGTTGAAAACTCTCATATGGCTGCCATGTGCGATACTATCAGCAATCTAAACGTTTACGTAGTCACCAGGTACAAAAACAAGAGAGATGTCTGCATGAGTTTAAAACTGATAACATTTTGAAGGGATTTGCGCCGGTTAACCATTGACAATTAATTATGTTCCGTTTTCTGTGTGAGTTGTGTCTCTGTGAATTAGCTTTTTTATGTTAAAATCCGTAACTGCTGCCGCAAACTAAACTCAATTCTTTCAAACTTAAGGTCGGGTAGGATTTTTTTTTACATTGTACTCCTCTTTTTATGATTTACTGCATCGTATGATGATTTATATCTGGGTTCGATGTGCACCTAAAAATAGCTACACTGACATAAACCGACTACGGTAAAATGGTAATCGAAAGGCAAAATTGTTTGGATTTACAGCCAACTGCTTACTGCTTACTGGTCTACTGGTTACTGGTGTTCACAGTTTGTTGCTATTGAACGAAACAAATTGAGACGCACTAAATTTGTGTTTTATCGTGATTAATGGTAAACTGGGAAAAGAACCACATTATGACACAGTTTTGTATGACACAGGCGAAGACATTCTGAATATGAAAAGACACCAATCGCCATTATTCGCATTGGTAGTGCGATTTCTTTTTTTTTCATATATTTAACTTACATAAAATTGCTTGTTTCCGCAATGGTGAAAAAATGCAAATAATTAGATAGTGAAACCAATCCCAAATTACTACTATCCACGGAAACGGCAAATGATATTTTGTTTAAAAGGGGAGAATAAACAACAACAAATGCTACCAAACAGCGCAAACAACAGCACTGAAACAACAGAATACAATGACAATGGCAACAACAACAACAACAGAAAAGGGAATATAAAATGCGTCGAGGCTATAAAATGCTCATTTCCCATCTGTGCGATGTGCTCGTCTATCTGGTATCTGGTGAATACACTGTAATGTTCATTTACAAGTAGCGCTCATGAATCACATTTTACTGACATGGAGACAAAAGCGAAAAAAACACTCAAACTCACACACACACACACACAACAAAAGCACACTAAATGCTTAACCATTGACAACAAATGCAAGCAGCCAAAGCAACCACCACCACCAGTAGCTTGGAGCAAAGGCATGTCTAAATAGGACAAGAGGATGCGAAATCGAAAGTGGGAAAGAGACACTGCCACCGAGCGGTAGAAAGAAAGAGAGAGACAGAATGAATTGCGAACGTCTAAAGTTCAGTTCAGTTTAGATCGACACCGTCGTCCGTTACATTATAGAGCAAATACACGCATTCAACATTCAATTTTATTCCATTTATCATGTTGTGTTAAAAGTTTTGTTCACAAGTAATTAGGTAAAAGCTAAAATTGCCAACAACACTCGTACTCGTGCACTCACACACAACCGCGCAAACACACATAAAGTGGAATTGCGAAGTGCCATTATTGTTGTTGTGGTTAATGGCAGAAAGCGCTTTCTTTTAACTCATTGATTCGCTGGATAAGATATCTTTTTTGGCTGCCTTTTTTTTGACCATTTTGGTCGACATGGCCATGCATTGTTCGTACGCAATTTCGTTCTATTCATTCGGTTGGCCGCATTGTTGCTTCTTCTGCATGATATAATTTTTAAATAAATGTCCGTCTTTTTACATCTAATTATTTTGTGTTGACTTTTCCAAGAGTCATTCCGTGAATGGGCCATTTAATTGTATACAGCTTCAAAATGTGCCAAAAATCCCTTTGCATTTGGTTATATATTTGAAAAAATAAAAAACGTTCACAAGCGAGCAACCAATGTGAATATGCTCATTTATTGTGTATGTTTCTGAATGACTGACAAAAATATCTATGCACTGTAGTATGTGGACTAAAAATGAGGACGAAAAAAAAACCCTTTGGAGGTATCAGTAACACTGGAAACCCAAACAATGGCCAAAGGCAAACACATTCACAAAGCGATAAAAAAAAAGTGCGGAATGGAATGTAATATGCCAAAATCTCCACAATTTGCACTAAAAGAAAAAAATGAAAAATAAAATTCAAAGTAAAACAAACCAACGGACTGTGCTGTGCGAATAAACAATAGAATCACATGGCGCCATCAGCCACAAAAACCCACAATCCACTCACACGGCAACAGCAGCTATGTTTTGGGAGATTGAAAAAAAAAATCAACCAAACTTCGTACATGAATGTTTGTGAGCGAATTCACAAGCCGACAAACACAAAATTAAATTGCTAAAGAATTTACACGAAACAAATGTAGAAAACACATTTGTTGCCCATGAAACATGGACTTTACACATTCGTTTTTTTTTCGGCGGCATCTTTGCATTTTTGTGTTTGATATATTTCATGAATGAAAAGTGAGTTTAAAGTGATGAATGCTTGGAAAAAACAGCAACAACCAAGAATGGTATGAAGTTTTTCGACATTTTTTTTCAAGACGAATTGAACGTTCCTTTAGAAGATTGTGATTAATATACAAGTTTCGAAAGTTGAATGGTCATTCTCGGACATAACAAGTGAGCGTGCTTCCTTTATTCATGCATTTCCGTTAAATAATCATTTTAAGGATCTTAAAAAGCCGAAAATATCCGGCTCTTCATTCGATTTTCCACATTCAAAATGAGTCACGTCATGATTTGCGTTTTGCCTTTTTAAAATATGCTTGTTTGCCAACATTATGAAAGAGTAAAAAAAAAGAAGAATCGTTATAGGCTTACACGTGACATATAATGTTCGTGCTCCATCACTATAAAATATGCAAAAACTGCTTCGAAACCGATTTGGACGTTCAAATTTGTGTGATTCACATAAATAACAGATGATAGCGTCTGGCCAAAAAGATCCGGAAAAAGGATCCTATTAAAGTCGGGCGCTGCATAGCAAATATGTGCCGTAATCAGACACTAGAATTATGGATATGGCTTTGAGACGTTCTTACGCTGAGCACCATACATTTTTTTTCAATCGAAAAAAAACGCCGAATATCCATAAATTATGGCACATTTAAAATAGGTAGTATATTGCACCCGTACAGGCGGGTGTGTGGAAGTGCAAAAGACGATATCAGCGATATACTCATAACCTAACAAAACAATGACCAAATACAGTCTACTCGAATTGACCTCGATCGAATGAAGACATACAATCTATGCCAAATACTAAATCCATTCACACAACCCACATGCACATACATCAACACGTTGTTATGTTATTGCAAATTACAGAGAATGTGTTGTGGCAAGCTAACGATTTTCCGGCTGCAATAATTTACAATTCAACATCGAACGCAGCTGACCTAATAAAAATGCACACACAGAATTATTATTGATGGCACTACTTAACATTAAAATTTATCCATGAATCATGATCTCAATTTGAAAGGATGGCCATGTCGTATGCGCTGTGTGTGTGAAGTTTGCGAGATTTTTCGCTTTAAATATGCAGTTAATCTTGGTATGCAATCACACAAGACACAATTTGTCTGGTTGTAAAATTTTGTGGAAATTGCTCAATTTCACTGCTTTATTGGAAGGCATTGACATCCCAACGAATGCATTAGATTAAATCCAATTATATGAATCCTTATTAATGAATAATGTTGTCAAAGATCAGATTTTAGTCCCATAAAGGCGATGATACGAACCTCTTTGTATGCATGTGTGTCTGTAACCCGGATTTGCTCATAATAAACGATTTCGCTTTTAGGTAACACTCTACTAGCATAGAGTATAGACATTCCATTCAACTATTTGCGGTCATATGGATGTGCAGAATGAGCACGGTGTCTGGGGGATTAACGTCACTTGAACTAGAAATCCGTTTTAGATGTAATTCGGAACGCAAAATCAACTGTGAAGGATCCACTTTTGTTATTTCAACTGATAGCAATAGAAAAACGAATGAATTTCAACCATCGTCCTTCTATCATGATTACATCCACATGCACGTCTCATACTGAAAGCATATCACACAGTTAAAGTTTCTTTTCAAAATTTATAATTTGCTACTGCATACCAATTTGCTTTGAGGTTTCGCTCTCATTGGAATTCTTATCATTTCAAGCAATTGTAGTTCCGCAACACAATTTTGATTCCGTATAACTTGATAAACATTGGTTTATTGATGCTACGACCTAGTATTTTTGAACCAACAGTACGCGAACAATGTATTCAAGTAACATTTTATGAAATGTCAGCATTAACAAATCGAAATCATTTGGTTTAATAATGAAACTCAATGAAACTCAATGAAAATTTCAATTTTCATAAACTTATTTTTAATAATAAATAATAAAATTACTTAAATAAATCATTAAAAAAAATGCTCAATTTACAAACGAAATACGGATGAACTTATGAGTGTCGCCATCTCACCACAATCGTTGGCATCACAACCAAACATAAACCATCGCGTGACATTTACTAATGCCATTAGTGTTTTACGAAATACGATTGGTGCGCCACTTGCTCGTATAATTTGATAGAAAATATTGAAATGTCAAATGTTGGTGGAAATAATATGTAAAATAGAGTCAATTCTGAATGGGAATATCAGAGTAAAAAAAAAGTTGTTCCAACATTGAATGGCCCAAAAATTGTATGTGTAAAATGCGAATTTACGCGCAATTTTCGTGAATTCGATAAATAGTGCTCTCGATAAATGCATAGACAGTGTAAAATATGCGATTTATATCGAATTAAAAAGGTAAAAATTTGACGAGAAAAAAAAACGAAACACTTTGGCGCACATACAACACCATGCCTTAACGTCAGTACAAGCCCCGTAGCGTTGATGGCTTTTTTTTTGCCATTAAATCCAATCAAATTCATTACGGTTAATGTATTTTTTCGTGTTTCAAATTGTATTAATGCTAAACAAATGAACATTTCATGCGATGCATACTGAATTTTGTCGATATCAACAAAATCTGTGTTCAGTTCAATTACCGCGTTGTTTATGTTTGAGTGTGGTTTACGACTGAAGCGCATCACAAAAATCGTTTTAGTGACTTTCATAAAGTCGTATTTTATTTTCATAAGAATCTGTGTTTTAATTTTATAAATAGAATAATTTCAGTATAACGATTTAAAATAGTTTTATTGAATATGCGAGAATTTTTTTTCTTCCGAAATCCATCAAAATGTGAACAGTGCATTTGTTGAGTGTTGATGTACGTTTCTCATTTTTTTCTTCCTATTGTATGCAGGCAATACACAATTTCAGAATTTTCACGGCAGTTTAACGTGTTTCAACCATCCAAATGGATCTGATAAAAGCGTACCATGATCAAGAATCGCAAAGTTCATCGAGCGGCGATGATTTAAATTTTTCACATAGAAATACCACCGCATCAACATCATTTAGCAATGAAAGTTCGATGCCAAATAAGGTGAGCAGCTTCGAGCCGATTGAACGCATACCAATTGATCGACTAATGATTGCAACGGCAGCGATTGCAGCAAAAAAACCACCTAAGCAAAAGCAAAAACAAGCTGCCGCCGTTCCAGCACTTTGGATAGCCGATGTTGAGAAGGAACTTCGCATGTGCTTAGGTTTGTTTGTTTTGACGTCATTTCGGTTATTGACATTTCATTGAATCTATGAAATAATTTTTTTTTTCCAAATTTTGTAGGAAGCATTCAAGTGCTGCAAAAGCATACCATTCTTGAGTCGATGGATCGCTTCATAAGGTTGGTCAAAAATATCTAATCATTTTCCCACTCTTTTTTTGTTGTTGTTTACAAGTGATAACGACTTGAATATGTAGTAGACACTCAGAAATTAGAAGTTGTTTGTTATTTGGCCATTTCGGATTTTGGAAAACTTTAAATTTCGGAGCGTTTCTAAATTTGTGCACAGTTGTGCACATTATTTGTATAATTTAAAAAAATCGAGGAAAATTGTAGAATTAAAGAATTTGTGGTAAATGTCATGCGAAATATCAATTTTAAGTGTAAAATCTCATGTAAATGAAAGAGATTCGCCAATTTCCACAAGTCTTAGTTAAAAATTAATTGATCTTATTTCGAGTAGTACAAGACTAATTTTAATATTAATTTGTAATGAAATTTTACTTTGAAAATCAAAAAATATGTTTTGGTTTGGATTCTATGAAACTGATTGAATCTCTCTGCTGAAAATGCCAAATACGTGAAAAAGTGTACAAAATTTAAAAAAAAAAAACATTGGAATTTGGTTTTGAATTTAGATGAAAAATGTCTAATTTCAGAACTTCCATGTCTTGGATTTGTCGCTTCCAATTTCTGTATGTCTAATATAATTCAATTGTATAATTATCTAATTTATGTGTTTTCAGCAAATTTGCAAAAGACTATGAAAAGCACATCAAACCAAGTACTGCAGATGTTTTATCGCATTATATTCGCACATACCTACATATCTTCAAGTACCTTTTACGGTCAATGGAAAAAGTAAGACTTGGTGTTTTATGTTCATATTGAACATCAGAATTTCCATAGCAAGTGCTTTTAATGTCATATTAAAATTGTGTTGATTGGAATTTACAGGGCAAACGGTACTACAAAAGGTTTATTCGAATATTGGCGATTTACACGGACATGGAGCTGAGTGCATCATTGCGAGGCACCGAATATGACAAGTCTATTGCCGAACGGATAGTATTAAACTATCAAACGTATTTGGATGTGAGTATTGCTGATTTATGCTCTTCTATTACATATTCAAACTAGTGAGTAATCTATGTTTTTTTTCTTGAATTGCATAGAATTCGGACAATTCGATGGTATTGGATGTTTTGATCAATACGAAACGCTTGTGGCGCCAGCATCGAGGCATACTGGTGCTTCTATTCGAGTAAGTATGATGGTGTTTAAATAAAGATTAAAACTTTGGTTAGCTTTCAATTTACTTGTTTGGTTGATGTCTGTTTTGGTTATTGTCAATTTTGAATGCAATTATAGATATTTTTGTTTGTCTTTTTAAACGAAATCCAGATATTTCCTAATACGTAAAACACCAATGGAGTTGCCCGATATGTTGTTCATGAAGAATTTGATCATGTTCAAAAAGTGGCTGTACATTGAAGAGGTTTTGGAGGAAAGGCAAAAAGCGCGCGATGCCTTCGTTAAATATGTTAAACCGAAGAAAACGCTATGGTAATTGAAAATGTTTGCGTCAGTATTTTTCCAAGTTTATATTTACTAAAACTCGTCTTGTTCGCATTTGTTTTCGCAGTATGAACTCCGTATTCAAGCCATATCTACCCCTCGATGAAGAAGGATTCATCACAATAAATAATCCAATTGATATTCTGAATAAGGAATATTCATTGACGCTGCTGATTCGTAGCTTGAAAAAGGCTGAAGTGCATTTAGAGGTGCAACAAAATGAGGAAGTTATTATACTGACCGATGACGAACATGCACGAGATGAAGATGAATCGTTATCGAATCAGGGAGCATCGAGCGCATCATACAGTCACCATGACGAAAGCAATGATTTTGATTGGTATTCAGCTAGCTCACAGCTCGGCAACCAATCGTCACAGAGCCAAAATATCGTCGAAACGGTATCGATTGATTCACCACCGCAACCATCATCGTACAAAAAGACGCCATCACTTTCATCTCTCGATAGCTGTGATTTAAATATGGACACTACCAATTCGTTAGCCACCGATCGAAATGGTGAAAGTCAACCGCAATTAGATGCGATGCAGCAACAATGCATAGAGACGATGCCATCCACTTCAGACAAAGAAATGCCTGAAGCGAATGGAGAAAACAATCGAAGTTTATCCACATTAGACGAATCAATGTTTAATCGGCTGGTGAATGATATTAATTCAACGCATTTAAGTGTTCCAGGCAATGGAGACATCTCAAGTGATTCGAAAATTAATGAGAACGGAGAATCAAGCCAAACAATTGACAGTTGTGATGTTGTAAATAGCATGGACATTTGCAAGACTGGTGAGGCTGTGGCTGTGGAAAGCGAAAAAACCGATAAAGTGCCAGTTGAAAATGATCAGCTAAATGGCATTATGCCACATGCTTCTGAGTCCAGTCCAAGCAATGGAGAATCACCGGTTTCGACAGTTCACACTGACCAAAATGTAGACATTGCTAATGACATGCCACACAATCACATTGGCAATAAATCACCTGAACAACCTGAACCAGTAAACATTTGTGATAACAATACAAACATCATATCGAGCGATTCACCGTTGAAAAATCACGAAGATACGCTTATGACCATCGAAGAAATAGTCACAGATGAGTTAAAAAATCACGATAAATCCCCAAATGAATGTAGCACAAGTGGCACAGTAGAGAATAGATCAGAATCCAGTCCAATTGCTGTGGTGAATGATGGTACCGTGGAATTGAATAAAGAAAATGCCAACAACAATTCTGGAACGGTACAAGAGATTATGCCTCAAGATTTCGTTCCAGCAGCTGAATCTACTGCTAGCGTTATAACCGAAACATCATTGCTCACAAAATCCGAACAAGATGTTTTATTTCGGGATCGTGAAGCGGCTTTAATATTCAATGATTTGTGGACTAATGGACCGGCAGAAGAAACGGTAAAGTCTGTGGAGGCAACATCGTCTCAATCGTCACGTTTATCAAATGACAGCCCGAGTCCGATAACGTTCCTTCAAAATGGAATCGATCCGAATTTCCGACTAAAAACATACACACGACGCAATCGCAAGCCATATGTCGAAACGAAAACAATTTCCACACAAACATCAAGGTACAGTCTCTCCGGTTGTCCATCACCAGTAACAACAATCGATGAAAGTGATAAAAGTAAAAAGGAAAAGCATTTGCTAACGGAAAAAGAGGACGATGAATTATTTTTGCGTGATATTTTCAATACACCTGAAGCTCAGCCGCGATCAGGTGGTTCGCCGAGAATTCGAAGTCCAATGTATTTGGCATCCACACCAATGGCATCAACACCGGTTGCATCAACCTCGAGTGCTGTATCAAATTTAGACGAAAACTTACAGTCAACAGTGGATAGTAGTGCAATGGGTTCAGCTGAAGTTCCGGTGAAACGAAAGCGTGGCCGACCGAGAAAGTATCCATTGCCCGAGCCAGGTACAACTCCAGTTGTACCGAAGCCACCAAAAGCCCCTCGACAGCCACGACAACCGCGAAAACCCAAACCACCACCCGATCCAAATGAAACTGGTGAAGTTGAAGTATTTGAACGGATGAAATTAAGAGAACGTAAGCCAAAAATAGTACAACCTCCACCCGAACCGAGAAAGAGGGCACCGCGACAAAGGAAAGAAAAGAAGCAAAAGGAGGTACCGAAAGAGATAATTCTTAGTGAAAGTGCTAAGAAGGAGAGAAAACAGCAGCGGCGACGAAACACAATCAAAATGACCATCGATGCAATTTTCAATACCCAATCACCGCAATTCAACGTCACACAGGCGAGACGAATATCTCAAATATTGGGCATTCCCATGGCTTCGTCAAAACAAATTGCCACAATTCTCAAGCGCAGAAATTACAATAAAACCGTTGACACGAGTATAAGTATGAACAATGGGAGCACCATCACTGAGAGCGGTAGCATGCTGCAAACGTTTGAAAATCGATCAAATGGCCAAATGAATAGCACTGAACCAATCAACATTGACAACACATCAGCACAATCGACAATACTCGCTCGAAAGACTTATATTAAACCAAACCTAACATTCTCTACATTTTCGTCACTTTCATCAGCATTACGGCGCATTTCGGCATCAAGGCGTATATCGTTCAGTACAAGGCGAATTTCGTTTAGTTCATCTGTGCCAAGGCATCCAGTGCGAACGAATAATACACGAAAGAATCGCTCGAATAAACAAAGCCAACAACGGTATGCAGCAATCGATATATTTGACACATCAACAAAAAGCAAACGTGGACGAAAGAAGGGCACTAAAGATTCAGCACCACGCAAGAAGTACACACCGCGACGGAAAAATGAAGTGAATACCACAACCGAAATAACAAATCCAATCATTGAAGTCGGTGATAAGGTCAACGAAGAAACAATCGAATTAGTAGATCTAACGAAAGAAATTGCACCTTTCGAATTGGATGCAACCATTGAAATAAACGATCAATTCGCAAACATTCATACAGCGCTGAGTTCAACGCAACAATTTCACAATGATTCAGAGCTATCGATGCCAAAACATCGATATTTTCGATCCGATGACACCGAAACGGATGCAACAAACGAATTCACCACCGATCAAGAATCAGCTGTTGAAGATACTGACGACAGTCACACACGCAAATCAAAGCGAAGCCGCAAAAGACCCAAAATACTGGATCTGTAAGCGAACATTTTATGGCATAAGCTATGTTAGTTTATAAAATTTACAATTTAGGAAACGAAGAAATTAATTGTAATTCATGAATGTCATGGGTGTGTTTGAATATATGTTGCTAAACGTTCGGCAGATTTTAGTTCAAACAGTTAAACAAACAATGGATTTAAATCACATTTCAATTCTTTTTGAATTGGTTTTTTTTATTACCTACAGTCCGTAGCATATGGAGCAATAAGCAGATCCGATAAATGTTCGAATTAAGAAAAATCAAATTGTTAAGGAGAAAAATAAACCTTTCATTTTTGCCTTGTAAATAAAATTCTAAGTTGAAAAATAAACAAAATAAAAATAAAAAATGTATGTGTGTATTTGTTGGGCTTTAATGCGCATTACAGGTTCCACTGCATTCTTGCGGTACAACTTTCAACTTTCTATAGGTTTCTTCAATATAGTGCCAAGTATCATAGTGTGTCTGCGCCAGAATGTCAGTGGTCACACTTGATTTTGGATCATTTGAAATTTCTTGACAGAAAATTTCATCTAGCGATTTACATGACTTGAAGGATGTATCATTTCCAATCGATGGGTTGCTATTTTATCAAGAATATAGAAATAAATCATGAAATATTTGTCTCCATTTTAAAACCATTCACTTTGCTGACATTTACCCAGTTCTGGCGAAATTTGTGATCATCTTCACCATCCGCTTTGAAGTGTCATAAAATACATTCGATCCATTTTCTCTACGCTTCAAATAGTTTTCATAAACTTTGAATTCATCCAACAATTGACAACTAAAAAAAACATTAATTGGGCCACAGTGCGATGACAAGGCTCACTTTAAAGGGTTTTTTTCTGGCAGAGAATGTTGGAGAGAGACGGATAGATACAGATGTATATTTCCATCTCTTTTTGTTCTGTGTTCACATCTACAAAAAACCCTACAAAGTGAGCCTTGTCATCGCAGTGTGAATTGGGCACTTTCCAGCAATTGAGTTGACAACTTACTGTAAAAAGAAACAAATATCTTCACCGTGGGAAGCCCCATCAAATTCTAGACTCTGTAATACTCTAAAGAGGTTGGCCTCAGTTTTAACTGAGAACCTATAACAAATAAAAATTCCTCTCTCGTTACAATCACATCGAAAATCATGTGTACATCAAAAACAAGTATTTAAAACAGATTTTACAAACCTGGACAAAAACGTGTTTTTATGCTCAGATTGCTGGGTTGCGTTATTATTCGCTTTTGTTTGAAGCACTACATTTTTGAGAATACCGTAGATGAAGTTTAAATCAGACAATAAACCAATATTTCCACGTTTGATTGCATCGCTCTTAGTTGGATCAGGAAAATAGGCACGCCTCAAATGATCAATAGCTTGTTCGTATTCCTGAAAACACCGAATAGATTTTGATTTATTGCTCATGAAACATATAATGGATTATGAATTACATCTGGATGTGTATTTGCGTTGAAATTATAGAATGGCAAATGGAGGTCTTTCGAATCGTCATTCAGTAATGGTTTGGTACTTGTGACCAATTCTGGATCAAATGTTATGTATTCCTGTTATAATAAAATTCCAAATTCACTTAAAATTTGCACTTTATTTCTGAAACTATTTGAAAAAAAAAACCTTTGCAGTAAAACTGAACATAGAATCCATTACGGGTGCATCTTCAGAACCATAAATTTCATCGGGTGATTTTGTAATGAATGCTCCGATTGTTCGTGAATTTTCAATGGTTGGAGCCCATGGCGAAATGAGCGTCTTTCCAAAACTGTCCAACGAATGACATTGAGCCAGAATTTTACTGTCTGCCGATTTCAAATAGTCAATCAATGTTTCTTTATCAGTAATATTGGCGAATTTCTGCATTCGCTCCAAATGATCGACTTCAGACAATGCAAAGTAGTTGAAAACTGATCCACTTAAAGCAAATGCTCGATTAAAGTATTTCCTTGATTCCTTGTTCAACATATGAAAACTGACGGATGCACCACCTGTTCAATATTTACACTTATTTAAGAATGATTTTTTTTTAAATGAAAGACAAATTTTGGGTTCAAACCTGCACTCTCTCCAAATAGCAACATTTCATCCTTTTTTCCCGAAAAATTCTCAATATTTTCATAAATCCATTTAAGAGCCATCTGTTGATCTTTTAATCCCATATTTCCAGTGTAGTTACCAGTATTCAAGTTTAAAAATCCAAAAATTCCAACTCGATATTCCATGATAACAACAATATTATCTTCGGAGAGAAGAATATCTGGTCCATAAAGCAAGTCGTTTGCCTCGCCTTCTGTGAAGGCGCCACCATGAATCCATAGTAAAACTGTCTTCTTTTGCGCACCACCAGCTTTTAAATTATTGCAATAAATTGTTTAATAAATTAAACAAAACAATTTAGAGTGAATTTAGTACGCACCCGGAATATAAATATTCAAAAAGAGGCAATTTTCGCTTTTTTTCGTTTTTGTTTTGAAAAAGTGTGTTGATGCAATGCAAGAATCGGCAAAGCTATGTACTTTTAGACTTTTCGTCCAGTTGCGCTTCAGTGGCTCAGGTGCCTTAAGACCATAAGAGGAATAATTAAAATAATGAACTGATTCAATATCATAATAAGGCGTATACAGTATACACTCAATAAATTGTTGGACCTTGAATCTTCGGTCGACTTGTTCACCAGTGTATGGGTCCACTCCAGTAATCGGTGGCTCAGCATATGGTATTCCTCTGAATGCATAAAATGTCTGCCCTAATATACTTGTTTGCTGTATACCTTCAACAGGACCATTCGTCGTTTGCCTAATAGTCGGCAAGGTGCAATGAACTATTATCGCAAGCAATAAAATTGATACTGAAATGCCAAACATTCCGCACATATTTGCAATAGTGATTTGAACTTGAAAAACATTAACAATAACAAAAGCAAGTTGTGTTAACTGGGTCAAGATCCGGCAAACAATTAATAAATTGATTCAAAAGAATTTAATAAATTGATGTTTACAAAATGTCACAGTCACAACTCAATGGGCCATATTTAATTATCAAAATTTAATGCATGTGTGCAAAAGTACAATTATTCTGTTGAAAAGTTATAAACTAAAAATAAACTTTTTGCTTCCGTGGTTGACCTAAGACACTTAACTAAGAATACACTCATTGAGAAACACTCAAAACAAACAACGAGAGATAACTAAATGTTAATTGCACTCAGACGTTATGCATGACCTAAGATTAAATACATAGTGAAATCGATTCAACTATCTAAAGCAAGCGTCGCATTAAACAGGACTGGTTCTTGATAACCTTGGAATGTAGAACATAATTTGATTGATGATACTGAATAAATTGTCAGCAACAAAAAACTTTGTATTCGGCATTTTGTCGATTGATACATTGATTTTGTTTGTTTTAAATGTTCTGCGTTTGGCTTCCAAAAGAACAACATTGGACTTCCCTTGGAATGACGACAAATACAGATGCGATATATTTACGTGCAATATTAATATTGAAACGAGAAGAATCTTTCTACGCCTCTTATTTTGAGTTCATATTTTAAAAAATATTCAACAGATGGCGTCAACAGAGGTTAATGAAAATGATAAATTTTAACAATAAAACATACATTTTAAATTGTTTTTTTCTCTTCCCTTATGGAACATGTTAAATCATTTAGAACAATTTTTTATTTTACAAAACACATAAGACAAAATAACTTCATTTGTTACATCTTTGTTGTGGTTGTCAGTATTTTGTAGGATTGTTCAATCTCATGCCATGCATCGTAGTGCAATTGGTCCATAATGTCGTTTGTCACGCTAGATTTTGGATTATTTGAGATTTCTTGACAGAAAATGTCTGTTGGTGATGTGCATGGTTTGAAAGGTGTATCGTCTTCAATCGATGGATTGCCAGTGCGAGCAAAGTTCGTAACAATCTTTACCATTCGCATAATGGACTTATATTGTCTACTCTCTTTATCCCTCAAATAATTGTCGTACACTTTATACTGGTCCATAGAATGGCAACTGAAATGTGTAATGATAATTCATCAATATCAAATGAAATAATGCTCATTGAAAAGTAATATTCACTGGAAAATGTAGCACAAATCCTCTGCATGAGCAGCTCCATCATGTGTCAAATTATATTTAAATTTGAAGAGGTTAAAATCATCATTTATTCCAAATCTATAACGAGAAGAGACAGTTTTGTTTCTATAAACCGTCTGATTTCAAATTATTTTCGATATACCAGACAATATTTGCTCAGGATTGAACAAAATATTCCGCCCACACATTTCAAACTCGAAAAGAATTCTGAATCCAAACAAAATCGAACACACCACTTTTCGATCAAATATGTTCGATATGCGCAGTATATTGCTGCAGAATGTGCTTACCTGAATAAGAAAGTATTTTTGCGTTGTCGCACATCGACGTTTTCGTTATTCGCTTTTGTTTGAAGCACAACTGTTTTAAGAATTTTGTATCCGAAATTCAAATCAGACATCAAGGCAATATTTCCACGTCGAATAGCGTCGACATTGGTCGCACTCGAAAAGTAAGCTATTCTCAATTTCTCCAACGCCTCTTCATATTCCTGCAAATCAATAGCAAATTGTTGAAAAAAAAAACAAATAAATATCAAAGGACTCCACTCAACAAATAATTGGTATTGAATACATTTGGATAGTTTTTTTCATCGAAGTTGTCGAATGGCAAACGCAACAAAGACTCGCTCCAATTTGCCTTGATCAATGGTTCTATGCTCGTAATTACGTCTAGGTCGAATGTAATTTGTTCCTTGAAAAGTAAATTAGTATTCAACTATATTCAATTAAAATTTTTGAACACTCATAGATACCTGAGAAGTGAAACTGAACAATACATCGGTGACAGGAGCCTTTTCAGAGTTGTAAATTTCTTCCGGCTGTTGAGTTAAGAAAGCACTTTTTGCGTCTGGTAATTCAATTGTTGGAATCCATTCTGGTTTTGCAGTTTTTCCCCAGTCTTTAGCAAAATGACATTGTGCAAGAATACTGCTATCGGTGGTTTTCAAATATTCAATTAGCTTCGGCCATTCTTGAATTTTGGAGCATTCTTGCATTCGTTTGAAATGTGTGGCTTCAGTTATTGCAAAGTAGTGGAGAACTGAACCACTCATTGCAAATGCTCGGTTAAAGTATTTTCTCGATTCTTCGTTCAATAAATGATGACTCACGGATGCCCCACCTGCTTTAATTGATTCATTTTTAAACAGGTTTATTCAATTGATCTATATTTTTTAGTTCAGAAGCTTGCCTGCACTTTCTCCGAACAATAAAATTTCGTTCTTGTTGCCTGAAAAGTGTTCGATATTTTCATACACCCATTTGAGAGCCATTTGTTGATCCTTCAATCCCATATTTCCACTGTATTCTTCAGATCCTAAGTTCAGGAATCCGAAAATTCCCAACCTGTACTGTAATGTCACAATAATGTTATCTTCAGTCAACAGAAAATCGGGTCCATACAGTGCGTCTTTTGCTTCTCCTTCAGTAAACCCACCACCATGAATCCATACTAGAACTGTTTTCTTTTCCGCACCACCAGCTTTTGATTTCACAAAACAAATGCAAACCGTTACACAAATGTGACCGCCTCATTGAAAATGCTTGCAACAATTTCTTAAAGTTAACGTAAATAATCTAATTAAATTCAAACCTGGAACATAAACATTTAATGACAAGCAATCTTCACTTCTATTGGTTTCCATTGAAATAACAAATGTTTGAACTAAACAAGAGTCTCCAAATTCTTGTACTTTCAGAGTTTCAGTCCATTTTCGTTTTAGAGGTTCGGGCGCCTTGAAATTGGTTAATTGTCAAAATAAATGAGTATTATAAGTATGAGAAACAATTGCATCTGTGAAATGAATAAGTTCTGTTTTTAGCACCTTAAACCGTCGGTCGACTTCTTCACCCGTGTAGGGATCTCGCCCAGTGATTGGTGGTTCAGCATACGGAATCCCTTTAAACGCATAATACATCTGACCCAAAGAGCTTATTTGTTCGATACCTTCGACCGGTCCATTAGTTGTTTGCCTAACGGTTGGTGTATTACAGTTTACGTGAAGAATTAGCAATAAAAGTGACAACGACACACAAAGTATTTTGTACATATTAACAAGGCAAAAATTATATGAACATCAGAAGGAACAATTCAAGAACACAAAATAATTCAATTAGTAAAACTGAAAAACACTGGCTTTCTGAAGAAAGTTAGAAAAAAGAATAACGTGAAATTTTCGGAATCATCCTATAAATAGCGATTTGATTCTCAAATATACACGCGCCAACGAGAGAAAAATGTTCGGTGGACGAATAACGGATAAAAGACTTTGGTACTTTGTAGCTAACTCGCTATCTTTCATTATTACAAATACTTGGCATATTTTCAATTTAATTATTTCCGTCCGTTTCTACGTATATAACAGCAACCGTTGTGAAACAAATGACTGTCAGACTGATTTTCTTTGTATGCAGAGTCTGCATTGCAGGCACAATATTTGCAATATTTTCAATTTGTATATTGTATATTGTATATCTAATAGATATTATCTATATATAGTGAATTAATGCATTTCACATGGAGATACATTTTTAAACATCCCAAAATCATATAATTTGGTTCAACTTGATATTGCCGTCTTTGGAGAGCAACTGTAAGAGCAAAATGGAATGAAACAAAATTGTTTTTATGCTAAATTAGCATTGCTAATTGTGTTTTGTTTATTGAATTGATTGAACAAGTGTAATGAACTGAACATTATAAATGATTGTAACTGAATGTCTGACTGTGAGAATCGAATCTATTCTCTTACGTAAAGACATAACAATTGAAAATGTTCACGTGAACGCTTCTGGTGAAATTAGGCCCTGAAGATAAAAAAAAAATCGATGAAAAAAAAAACAAAACATCAAAAATATTTGCTACCTGATGAATCTTACTTTTTTTATGTATAGTAATTAACGATGAAAGTGAAGTCTTGAAATGAACTTACAAATAACAATTTGAACTAACAATTTAAGTTAAATTGTGACCAGAATTTTTATCAATGAAATATACGTTCTCGTATTTGCTCATTTTGAAAAAAAAACTCCTCATCTCTTGCCAAATTATTATTTATTGAAGAAAAATGAAATAGTCGATTGCTCAGCGGAAAATTACCTATTGTCATAGTCAAAATATTTATCAAAAATACTCAACAATTGTTCAATATTTCATGTTTTAAATATTCCTTTATTTGGTGTATTTCAGTTTGAATTAAATGTGCCACAAGATCTTTGGCCAGAATTTATTACGTGTTGTTATTTATGTCTTTCAAAGTGGTTAATATGAAATTAAAGTATTTTACATGAAGAGGTAAAATGCCTATGCGCAAACTTCATAGGGCATTACCAGATTCCTGGAACTCTTCGTGTGGCACATTCATCAATTTCTTGTAAGATTCTTCAAGTTCACGCCAGGTATCATAGTGCAACTGCCGCTTAATATCGTTTGTAACGCTTGATTTTGAATCGTTCGAAATTTCCTGACAAAAGATGTCTGTTGGTGGCTTGCATAATTCGAACGGAGTATCACCTTCAATTGATGGATTGCTGAAATTCACAAAAATTGAAACTTCATAACTTCAGAACAAGCGTTCGCAAAAGCATAGCTTAGCAGCAAGCATATCGTATTCTCGGCATAATATGTTTGCATATCGATCTGCTGCGTTCGCTACGATGCGAACGTAATGGATTGGTATGTACAGTATCGACGCACACACACAAACTGAACTGATGATTCACTAAGAACCACACAATAAAAACACACAACCTAATCTTTGCGTTCGCGTCGCAGAGAACGCAGCAGACCGATATGCAAGCATATTATGCCGAGAATACGATATGCTTGCTGCTAAGCTATACTTTTGCGAATGCTTGCTTCAGAATTAATTCAAGTCAATTGTGGTAAAATTTACCCCGTTCTCGCAAAATTCGTAATAAGTTTCACCATTCGTCTAATTATATCATAAGATATATCAGATCTAGTCATATTACGATCCAAAATGTTTTCGTATGATTTAAATTTATCCAAAACATGGCAGCTAGAATGGAAAGAAGGATAATGAAAAAAGCTCCATTAAATAACTTTCGAAATGCATAATCTACTAGAAAATGTAACACAAATCATCTCCATGAGCAGCTCCATCATATTCTAGCTGGTTTTCAATTTTTATGAGGTTCAAATCAGCATTTACCGAGAACCTAGTGCAAAAATATTTGTCAGTTTAAAACAAAATGCATACTCAAGGGCCTTGGCTCAAGGCTCATATAAATGACAAAAGTTTGATTCTGACCTGAACAAGAATGTATTCTTGTGTAGAGTTTCATTAGCATCTCTATTATTTGCATTTATTTGAAGTTCAGCTGCTTTTAGAACGCTGTCACCAAAATTTAATTCGGACAATAAACCAATATTTCCCCGTTTGATTGCATTCTTATCATCTGCGTCAGAAAAGTAGGCCTCCCTCAGTTTCTTCAATGATTGTTCATACTCCTGAATGAAGTAATAAAAATTGCAATTATAAAAGAGAAACCACAATTCAAAATCCAAAATAAATTACATCTGGATGAGTATTCTCGTTCAAGTCATCAAAGGGTAATTGCAGCTTTGACTCTTTCACATTTTCTTTCAGTAATGGTTCTGTGTATGTAAGTGCATCTGCATGGAATGACACATATTCCTAAAAGAAACTCATGAAATTCTATTCGACAAAGCCTCGGCTCATTCAGTGAATGTTTTTTAAATACCTGAGATGTTAAACTGAACAAAGTATCCATAATTGGGGCATCATTTGAGGTGTAAATTTCGTCTGGTGTCTTGGTTAGAAATGCTCCAATTGTTCCTGGATTTTCTATGGTTGGACCCCATGGCGAAACCATTGTCTTTTCAAATTTGTTGAGCGTGTGACAATTAGCGAGAACATTATTACTGTCTGCGGTTTTCAAATACTCGATTAACTGTTGCTTATCATAAATTTGTGAATACTCTTGCATTCGCTCCAAATGATTGGCTTTTGATATTGCATAATAACTAAAAACTGAACCGCTCATTAGATATGCTCGATTAAAATAATTTCTCGACTCCTCGTTCAGCATGTGAAAATTCACAGATACACCACCTGTTATTGGTTTTTGTTTTTTTTTTTTTGAATCAACTGTTAGAAAAATATTCCATTCGAATTGTTCTTAGGTTAAAGGCTCACCCGCACTATGACCAAATAGTAAAATTTCATCGCTTTTTCCAGAAAAATGTTCAATATTTTGATGAATCCATTTGAGAGCCAGTTGCTGATCTTTTAATCCCATATTTCCAGTGTATTCACCGAAACCCAGGTTCAGAAAGCCGAAAATTCCTAACCGGTATTGTATTGTCACAACAATATTATCTTCAGAGAGTAAAAAGTCTGGCCCATACGCTACATCATTTGCTTGCCCGCCAAGAAATCCACCACCATGAATCCATACCAACACAGTTTTCTTTTCCACGCCACCAGCTTTCATTTAAGAAGAATAAAAAAGAGGTTGATATGTTGTTTGCTCACAAGTACACCCCGGGGCATTTCCCAGCGATTTCGCGGGTCAAAGAAATGGGCTTAACATCATCAATATTCGTGAATGAAAAAGAAGATTTAACAAATCGAAAAATACTGCTCTCTTTTTGCCAGAACGACATCTACTTATGAGTATCATAATGGAATAGAATTGAAATATATGAACCTGGAACAAAGATGTTCAAAAACAAGCAGTCTTCACTGGAATTGGCCTTCATTTGAAATAATGGCGTTGAAGGTATACAAGGATCTCCGTATTCGTATACTTTCAAATTTTCGGTCCAATTGCGCTTAAGTGGTTCGGGTGCCTTTCAACAAGATGAAAAATCCTTATGAATTAAAATCTGTGCAATGATTCTCTGGTGCTTTAATGCACATTATCACAAACAGAAATGTCTAAATATGCATTATCAAACCTTGAACCGTCGGTCGACCTCAGCACCCGTGTACGGATCTCTACCACTGATTGGCGCTTCAGCATACGGAATTCCTTTAAACGCATAATACCTCTGACCCAAAGAACTTGCTTTTTCGGTACCTTCGACCGGTCCATTGGCTGTTTGCCTAATGCGCGAAGGATTACAGTACACATTTAGCACTAAAAGTAAGAGTGATATAGACCCAGAAACTATTTTCCACATTTCAAGTGTTACTAAAAATATTTTGTTTAGAGTGAACCAACCGAAAACTTGTCAGTGCGAAAGGCAACAGTCAACTGATTAAAAGTTGCATCCGAGCAGCTTATCATCAATGTACATAATTTGTAATTATATAACAATATTAAATATTGTACGCAAATTTGTATGCTTGTTGTTATGGGGACACTCACGACTGTTAAAAAAAACTAAAACTAGCATAGGTTAGTAAAAAATATTTCTCCGTTTATTTATACGATGTTCTGTTCTTCCAAGTTTTCATCATTGAAGTTAGTGGACGAATTTTTAGATTCAATATCAATTTAAAAAACACAATAGCCTTTGAGGTTTAATAATGTTTTCGTGAAACTTCTTTCATTTATAAGAAATAAAAAACTACCAAAAACTGGCACCCGTGAATATCCCCTTGCTTATTAGCTGTGGCGTCTAGCTTAGAAATGTGACACAATTTAATGGTATATTGTAGATTCAAATTATTGATACCAGCTGTAGAGATAATTTGTTGTATTCCTAAGAATGTTTTCCGATTAATAAATCGTACAATTTTAACACTGAAATGGATTGAATCGCTTTATTCAACATTTATTATATTTGAAATATAATTGCTGGAATTTTTCTATTTAATTTACAAAATTCATGTTGTTAGTCAACCTGATATTTCTGACTACTTTCTTCAACATTCTTCAATTTTTTATAGGTTATCTCGATTTCATTCCATGTATTGTAATGCAATTGTTCCATAATATTGGTGGTAACCTTTGACAGAAAATTTCGCTTGTTGACTTGCATGATACAAAAGAGGGATCACTCTCAATCGACGGATTACTAAAATTCAAGGCAACAGATAATCAATAATATTTCGAAATGTCTAAAGAAAGTTTACAGTTTACCCAGTTCTTGCAAAGTTCGTAATTAGCTTGACCATTCGCACAATTGCATCATATGATTCAGTCTGTTTATGTGTCAAGTGTTTTTCATATATCTTGAGTTGATCCCATTTATGACAGCTAAAATGCAAATAAAATAAATGAACGCATGTTAAGTATTCTTTGTATTGTGTAACATCATTTACTGAAAAATATAACCAAGTTCATCGCCATGTGTGGTTCCATTGAATTCCGATTGATGTTTGACTTTGAAGTAATTCAAGTCAGCATTTATTGATAATCTAACAACGAAAAACACACTCAAATAAAATGATCGGTCAAAGTGTAAGAAATGTTATCACATGTTTTTGTCCATAATTTCAACCTGAATAAAAACGTATTTTTGTGTGCAGTCTGATCGGTCCCGTTGTGATTTGCTTCCGTTTGACGTACAAGCGCTTTGAGAACGCTATAGCCCATATTTAAATCGGATAGTAAGTCAATGTTTCCCCGTTTAATTGCATCAATATTAGAGGTGTCAGGATAATAGGTATTTCTCAATTTTTCCAATGCTTGTTCATACTCCTGCAAATGAAAAATAGGCCAGAAGTGTACAGTTTACGGTGAATGAAAATTTCATTCAAAATATATCGAATTACATTTGGATGCGTGTTTTCATTGAAGTTATCGAACGGTAACTGGAGCGGAGAAATCGTGACATTTTCTTTGAGTAATGGTTCGGTATTTGTCATCAAGTCCGTATATAATGAGACATACTCCTAAATAAAATGAAAACGAAAAAACAGTTGCAACGTTATATCATTTTTGGACAGTCACTTCGTTTCTATGTAATTTGAAGTCTCATTTCCACTGAGATTCAGTGACAGTCCAACATGATAGTATGTTCTTAGAACACAATTCTAAATGTCTCGTTTTACGGTTTACCTGAGAATTGAAACTAAACATTGTGTCCATCACTGGAGCTTCATCAGATGTATAAATTTCGTCTGGTGTCTTGGTCATAAATGCTCCGATCGTTTCTGGATTTTCGATAGTGGCAGCCCATGGCGAAATAATAGTTTTTCCAATAATACCCAGGGGATGACATTTAGCGAGAACATCACTGTTCGTCGTTTTCAAATACTCAATTAATTTTTCTTCATTAGAAATATTTGAAAACTCTTTCATTCGGTCCATATGATTTGTTTCCGAGAGGACACAATAATTAAATGCTGTTCCGCTAATTAGAAATGCTCGATTGAAGTATTTCCTGGATTGTTTATTAAGCATATGATAATTGACGGATGCACCACCTGTTGAATATAGTTTTGAAAATAATTAATAATTCACAATGGATATTTTCATACCGACCTAAAAACTAAACGAACAAGACGTCGTTGCACACTTTTTTCTCGTCATATAAATTGATATATTTTTTTTTTGTGTTGGAAGGATTATTGTTTGATATGCATCAATTGGTCCTTTTCGAAGGAAATTTAAAAAAAGATATCTTTTGTGTTGATTATTATTATGGGTAGCGAAGCTATCTGATATTGCTGTGCACGCCATCTATGAAATTGCAATACATAGTCAATCATCTATAAGTCTGCGGCAGAGAGTCACAGCACACGCTTTAATTTATTCACTGTTATGGAACGAATATAGATTAATTTTTAACTTCTTACCTGCACTCTCTCCAAACAATAATATTTCATCCTGGTTCCCAGAAAAGTTTTCGATATTTTCATGAATCCATCTGAGAGCTAATTGTTGATCTTTAAGTCCCATGTTTCCTGTATATTCTCCGAAGTCCAAGTTCAAAAAGCCGAAAATTCCAAGCCGATATGCCACGGTAACAACGATGTTATCTTCATAGAGAAGAAAGTCTGGTCCATACACTAAATCGTTTGATTCTCCTTCAACAAAAGCACCACCATGAATCCATATCAGAACAGTCTTTCTTTCCGCACCCCCAGCTTGTGAAACAAAAAGAATGAATTATGTTCATCATATTTTCATGATATGAAGCATCAGAAATGAGACTATCAAACCTGGAACATAGATATTCAAATACAAACAATCTTCACTTGATTTGGACTTTTTTCGAGATGATGGAATACATACATCTTTAAAATTGTGTACTTTCAGATGTTCAGTCCAATTGCGTTTGATTGGTTCGGGTGCCTTTTAATAGATTAATTGACATCACTTTAATTAAATTCTTTAATTTGTTGAATGCTATTTATTAAGGCGTTATCACGATATGTATGTGTATGTTCTAAAAATACTCATTTATCAAACCTTGAACCTTCGGTCAACCTCCTCACCAGTGTAAGGATCTCGTCCAGTGATCGGCGGTTCAGCATATGGAACCAGTGAATGTATTCTGCTGAGGAATTAGTTGCGCGTCAGCGTTAGCAACTAAGGTTAGCAACTAATATGTAGCGTCAACCGACGCTCGATTATGATGCGGCAGATATGCAGACCAGTTAGATCTAAGCGGTACACAGCAGCCGCTGTAGGGTGAAGATGTGAATGTGAATGTGTGAGTGTACGCGTCTACATATCTGCCGCTCCATAATCGAGCGTCGGTTGACGCTACATATTAGTTGCTAACCTTAGTTGCTAACGCTGACGCGCAACTAATTCCTCAGCAAAATACATTCACTGTATGGAACTCCCTTGAAGGCATAATATTTTTGATTTAGTGAACTCGTTTGTTCAACGCCTTCAACCGGAAACAGAAAAAAAAACAAATAAAAAACAATGTTGTTTTTTCTATGTGTCTTGTGTTTTTTTAATACCTTCCACGGGACCATTAATTGTTTGTCTAACGGTCAGCAGGTTGCAATCCATGTAAGGCACTATTAATAAAAACAACAATTTCCCAAATACTATTTTGTGCATATTAAGATTTACTTAATTTGTTGTACAAAATGTTGTACTATGTTTGGTCTACAAGAGTCCCAAATTCGATCAAAAAATTTATTCGAAATACTGATAATAATGATTTTTTTCGATAGCGTTTTCAATGACTCAATTGAAACATGTTCAATAATATTAAGAAGAAAAATCTCTTTTCTTGAAAAAAAAAATCTGGACTACTTGCCAGTTCAAATGTTGAGAGATAACTGAATAATACTTTCATGTTCAATGCTGATAATAATATGCATGATGTGAAACCACAAGGCATAGCATTCAATAAATTTAATAACTTGTATGAATTCATAACATAAAAAAATGTTATAAATCCAAATAGAACAATGAATACCATTCATCCAAGTCATTAAATTTATTCAATACAATGCCCTGGTAATCCAAAGAGGTTTTTTTATTCAAAATATTTTAGGTGTGTCCATGAATTCTCTCGTTTGTTTTTTTTTCCAAAAAACTGTGCAGCAAGCATAAAGTGATCACAGCTTTAGCAAACGATAGAACCGATAATAATTTTATGAAAAACTGCCGTTTCAGAGATATGAGTAATATTTTCCACGGCTCTCGATCTATTCACACTAAATTCCAAATTTTTGACACATTTGAAAAACATGATCGGTGCTTATCCGTTGTGTAGTGCAATTGCTGCTTCATGTCGATTGTAACGCTTGAATATGTATTGTTTATCGTTCCTTGACAAAACATTTCTTCGGATGATATGCAAGATTCGATGTGATGGATCACTACAGTGATTTCATGAAATTCGGAAGATTGTGCCAACTCATTGTTTAGCTAATGCCTACATTTATTCGTTCAACATTTGACCAGTTTTAGTAAACTTCGTGATTGGTTTTATCATCCGTTCCAAATTATGGTCACACATGGTCTAGTGTATGGCGAAAAAAATGAAATCAGAACACATGACAGAAGATGTTAAAATCGTAGAACGATTCGGTATGAGTATCACAAGAATATATAGGATCAATCTTCACGACAATTCGCATACCTTGACCTTCCGTAACTCGCTCCATCAAAGACAAATCTTTCTTTGATTCCCATGATTTCTAAACCATCATTTCTTGAAGATCCAATCGAATTGAGAAAATTTAACCCAATTGAAGAAGTGTTATCCTGAATAGCCCACGTTTTTAAATCGTATCCCATATTTGGTGAACTGCACAGCTTTCCGTTGTGAAAATGGCAGTGACAGATTCATTTTGTACGTCTCCAGAAACATGATATAAAAACCAAAATTGAACTACGTTTATGCTACGTTTATGCTACGCTCAAGCTCACTGCTCACACTCTGAATATCTTTCCCATCACTGTTTTTCAATTAGAATATACAATTAAAGCGACACACATATCCAGGAAAATAATTATACTGTCAAGTTTGCAATACTGAATTTTGTCTATTAATGCAATGAGAAGACAACTTCAGTTTTAGTCTAATTTTTTGTTGTGTTGTGTCTGAGTTTTTATTTTCATTCAGTTATATAACGCCATTCGTTCTGATCAGATTCCGACCAGAAAATTCACTAGAAACTGCAAATAAAACTTCTGATTGCAGTTTTAATGTCCAAACATGCGACATTTATTGTGTGTGTTAATTTTATTTTTATCATTAATGCTAAGAGTGCACTGTCATCTAGTAACTATCAGAAAAACAGCTAATGGACTAGTTGAAGGAATTGAAAAAACCAGTTCACTTGGACAAAAATACTATGCTTTCTTAGGTGTTCCATATGCTGAGCCACCAATTACGGGACGAGATCCATACACAGGCGAAAAAGTCGACCGAAGGTTCAAGGTTTAATGGAATAAATTGTTTTCAGAACTTTCAAGTGTTTCAAAATTGTCTTGTGATTTGTAAAATAATGTTTCATTTTATTGAAAAAAATAATTAATAAAAAGGCACCCAAACCACTGAAACGGAAATGGACTGAAAATCTTAAAGTACAGAGCTTTAAAAATTCATGTATCCCATCAACAAATTCATCGGGAGAACCTGAAAATGAAGTGAAGAAAAGTGAAGATTGTTTGTTCGTGAATATCTATGTTCCGGGTTTGATTAGTTACAAATTCTTACATTTGTATAGAGACATAATGAATTTTTTTTCCCATTTTTTTGAAAACACAGCTGGTGGCAGAGAAAAGAAAACCGTTTTGTTATGGATTCATGGTGGTGCTTTTGCATTTGGAGATGCAACCGATTTCAATTTTGGGCCCGATTTCCTTCTCTCTGAAGATAACATTGTTGTTACTGTACAGTATAGAATCGGAATTTTCGGATTTTTAAATTTGGGAACTGATGAATACTCTGGAAACATGGGATTAAAAGACCAACAATTGGCAATCAAATGGGTTTATGAAAATATTGAACACTTTTCTGGGAGAAATGATGAAATTTTGTTGTTTGGAGAGAGTGCAGGTATATAATTTTATTTTTAAAAAAACACCCACAAATTGTATGGTTTTAGATTGTCAATTTGAACGTTTAACATTGAAAATTGTGACTGACCTTAACTAATAACAATAAAAATAATACAGGTGGTGCCTCTGTCAGCTATCACATGCTCAATGAAGAGTCTAGAAAATATTTTAATCGAGTATTCGCTAGTAGCAGTGTAGCTCTTAGTTCATATGCATGTTCGAAACACAATCACGTGGAACGAATGCATGAGTGTTCAAAAATTAAAGATAAGGAAAAATTAATTGAATATCTCAAGACGGCGAACAGTAGTGTACTTGCTATGTGTTATCCATATAATCTGGGAGAGTCACTTCGGCCACCATGGGTTCCAACTATTGAGAATCCAAGGATAGATGGGGCTTTTATGACCAAAGCACCAGAAGAACTTTACACACCAAACGGTGCCCCAGCTATGGACACTATGTTCAGCTTCAATCTTCAGGTACTTTCTATGTGGTGCAACAATTGTGTCACATAATTGCGTTCAATGTGAGGAATTCTAAGTAATTTAAACCTCAACTATAATTTCAGGAAGGCATACCACTCCTGACAAACGTACTTCGGCGCACAGAGCCGTTGATCAACAGGAATTGGATTGATCCATTCATAAAACTACCATTTGAAGGCTTGAATGAAACTACTTATCCAAAAGTAATTTTGACTGATTTTTAAGAGCTTTCACAAAGAATAATCACATTTTTGAACCCACTCTTAGGAGTACAAACAAGCGGTGGAGAAATTAAGGCTTGCCTATTTTTCTGATACCTTAAACAGTGATTTGATTAAACGCGGAAATATTGATTTGTTATCCGATTTGACTTTTGGCTACAGCATTATTAAGGCTATTAAAATTCAAACGATTGCAAATAATAGAGGCTCTGATGAAACTCAACGCAAAAATACATTTCTATTTAGGTTTATATGATTCAATCTACTTAATGTGCAGATTCTTTTAATCCACCGAAACTTTGTTTTTTAGATTCTCAGTTGATGCTGGTTTGAATCTTATGAAACTGTTAGGTATCGGCAATTATGATGGAGCCACTCATGCAGATGATTTGTGTTATATTTTCCAGTAAATTTGGCTAAATAAACTAATTACATAAATATTTATGACTATTTATATCTTACACTTTTCATCTATTTCAGTTGCCATATGTTTGATGATTTTAAATTGTATGACAGCCACTTAAAAAACAAAGACAAAGCATATGACACAATTATGAGAATGACAAAAATGATCACGAACTTTGCAAGGACTGGGTAAATTGAATAAAATAATTATCATTTGTTTAATGATATAAAATGTTTTCTTATATTAGGAATCCATCGATCGAAGGAGATACGCCGTTCAAATCTTGTGAGTCATCAACCAAAATTTTTTGTCAAGAGATTTCAAACGATTTTACATCAACAATGATGACCAACATTACGGAACAATTTCCCTACAATACATGGCATGACATTGAGAAAAGTTACAACAAATTGTGATTATGTTTCGCCTTATCGATTAAAATATTTATGTTTAGTTTATATCATGTAAAATCATTGATCCTTTTTTTTCATTAGATTCAGTGTAAGCTGCTTATAGCAGTACCTATTAATGTCAGTATAATATATATGACAAAAAAAAATTAAATAAAAAAAAGTAGCGCATCTAGTGACGAGCATTAGAACCATTCTATCGGGCTTCATATCAAATTCTCTCTTCTCTCTTTTCCTCTTGAAGCTTGATATCAATATATGGTTCAGATGCACGTCACCAGGTGCGCTAAGTTTTATTTTCGGCCTCCGTTAATAGGTACTGGCTTAAAAGGTTTGAAATATTAAGTGCATCAATCATAGAGAGAATCTCATCCCAAGTGGACAAATTACACGAATTTATTAGTGTATACACCTATACACGAAATACACACGATTTGGTAAATTTTACTTTCGACCATCCTTCGTTACAGTGCATTTCAAATCGTGTAAACAATTCGTGTACACGATTCGTATACACGATTTATCTTGTTTGTATGATACAATGTATACACGATTTGAAAATTGCTGCAACGAAAGATGGTCGAAAATGAAATGTAACAAATCGTGCGAAATTTTTGTGTAATTTATCCACTTGGGATTGCGGGAATACTTTTCGAAAAGAATTTTAAAAACGTTTTTATCACATTGATGACATTAAATAATAGATAGTTAATTTATTATATTAAATTCGATGAAACACAAATGAATTCTTACACAAACTATGCCAGATTTTCGTTTATTAAGGTAGTAAAACATTAAGTCAATTTGAATTTATCACGTCAAATAGTTTGTTACAATAAATTAATGATAAATCATTTTAAACCAAAACTTAGTGTTTTCAATAGATTGTAAATGGCGCTATTGAATTTTAAAAGGCACTAGTAGTTTCCTGGAAGTCTTTAGCCAAATTCTTGTAGGTTTCTTCGATTTCACGCCACATATCGTAGTGCAATTGTTCTTTAATATCGTTTGTCACACTTGATATTGCATTGTTTGAGATCTCTTGACAATAAACTTCTGTTGGTGACTTGCAAGATTCAAAAGGAGTATCACCTTCCACGGATGGATTACTAGTAATCACAGAATTTTATACAAATTTGTTATAAACTATAATTCCACAGTTTGATTGAAGTTCTTTCTTCCAACAGTTACCCAGTTCTAGCAAAGTTCGTGATAATCTTCGTCATTCGAATAATTGCATCGTACGTTATGTCTTTCATTTCTAAATGCTTGTCATACAAATTGAATTGGTCAAACATGTGGCAACTAAAGCAAAAAGAGAAAAAAGACTTTGTTTACATAATTCAATTTGGTTAAATGATTGCTTACTGGAAAATGTAACACAAATCTTCACCGTGGCCTGCTCCATCGTAGGTCAATCGATCTTTCAATTTAAATAGATTCAAACCAACATCAACTGAGAATCTAGTTCACAAATAAATAAAAACATCTTATTGTTTTAAATTAATATAAACGGGTTATAATCAAATTAAAATAACTTAACCTGAATAGGAACGTATTTTTGTGTTGACTTTTATTTAATCCTCTGTTATTCGCAATTGATTGAAGTATTGCAGTTTTAAGAACGCTGTCGCCAAAATTCATATCAGATATTAAATCGATGTTTCCGCATATGATTGCATCAATGTCAGTCGTATCTGGTAAGTAAGCTTGACTCAATTTCTCCAAAACGTGCTTGTACTCCTGAAAATATCCATCAAATGAATTGGTTCGTGTTCTTTCGCTATAAAAGCTCAATTTCTCAATTGTTCAAAATCAAATTTACTTCTGGGTAGGTAGTTTCATTCAAACCATCAAATGTCAGCCGCAAATTCGGATCTTTCCAATCATTGGTGATAATTGGTTCCGTATGTTCAAGCATATTTGGTCGGAATGGTACGCTTTCCTGAAGCGAAAATTACGTTTACAAATTTAAAAAAATTATTTGGTTTTTTAAACATAGACATCGCAGATCAAATAGTGCAATCTTGCAAAGATTCCGAATAGAATCGCTTATTCGTGACATTATTTACGAATATGAATATATTCGTGATTATGTTATTGCATCTGCGTATTAACAGGTATTGGCAAGAATATTTCATTATTTGCTATTTAAATACGAGCGAATTCGCAAATAGTAACTTCCCCCTCGTATTTGTTTTTTTCCTGCGAAGATCATATCACAATTTTCGAGAATCCTAGAAAAATATCAATCATTCGAACACAAATATTCAATAAAATGGTCAAAATACCCTAGAATTGAAGCTAAACATAGCATCCATGACTGGCTCATTGTCTGGGCTGTACAGTTGTTCAGGCGTTTTGGTCAGAAATGCTCCCACTATTCGTGGATTTTCGATTGTTGGAACCCAGGGTGCAGTAAATGTCTCATCGTTCATAACGTATGGGTGACAATTCGAAAGAACATCATCCTCTGCTGTCTTCAGATACTCAATTAATCCTTCCATGTCATAAATTTTTGAGAACTTCTGCATTCGTTCCACGTGATCGGCTTCCATTAGTGCATAGTAGCTAAAAGCTGAACTGCTACTGGCATATGCACGATTAAAATACTTCCTCGATTCTTCATTGAGCATGTGGAAACTGACAGATGCACTACCTTTGAATTATATTTTTTCTATTTAGTTCTTGGACGAAACGAACTTAGTTTGACGAAAAGAATATGGTGACTCTCAAAAATACAGTATGAAAAACCAAATTTACCAGCACTTTCTCCAAACAACAAAATTTCATTCTGTTTTCCAGAAAAGTGTTCAATATTTTCATAAACCCATTTAATTGCCAATTGTTGATCTTTTAATCCCATGTTTCCAGAGTATTCATCAGTTCCCAAATTTAAGAAACCGAAAATTCCAAGCCGATATTGCACTGTTACAACAATATTATCTTCAAAAAGAAGAAAATCCGGTCCGTAAATTGAATATCCTGCATTTCCGATAGAAAAGGCACCACCATGAATCCACACCAAAACGGTTTTCTTTTCTGCACCACCGACTGTCGATGCAAAGATAATGAACATAAATTGTTAGTATTCGTATTCCAAATGAATAAGATATTCAATCAACGGAACCTGGAACATAAATATTAAGGAAGAGGCAGTCTTCACTTAAGCGTTGTCCAGGAATGACAGGGAATGTTGAAGGTATACAAAAATTTCCAAAACTGTGCACATTAAGAGTTTCATTCCACATGCGCTTTAGTGGTATCGGTGCCTTTCAATATAATACATTCAAATGATAATAGTTAAAACATTTAACAAATTTTTAGATAAAATTACCACATCTGTTAAACTCTCTAGATATTTATTGCTTTATTTAAGTAAATTCACTGCTTTTTACTCAACAAACCTTGAATCTTCGGTCTACTTCTTCATTTGTGTACGGATCTCGTCCAGTAATTGGTGGCTCAGCATACGGAATTCCCAAGAACGCGTAATATTTCTGTCCCAATGAACTTGTTCGCCTTCAACCGGACCATTAGCTGTTTGCTTAACAGTCACAGGGCTGCAGTGAATATTTAACACTAACAACAATAGTGACAACTATTCAAACCAACATCAACTGAGAATCTAGTTCACAAATAAATAAAAACATCTTATTTTACCGAAAAATTTACGAAAATTTGGGTTCCGAATTTGTATATATATAGGAATCGTATGGGAGTTTAGTAAATCATCACTACATTGTACTTAATAATACCAGATAATAAATAAATAAATGAAAAAAGTTTTAAATTAATATAAACGGGTTATAATCAAATTAAAATAACTTAACCTGAATAGGAACGTATTTTTGTGTTGACTTTTATTTAATCCTCTGTTATTCGCAATTGATTGAAGTATTGCAGTTTTAAGAACGCTGTCGCCAAAATTCATATCAGATATTAAATCGATGTTTCCGCATATGATTGCATCAATGTCAGTCGTATCTGGTAAGTAAGCTTGACTCAATTTCTCCAAAACGTGCTTGTACTCCTGAAAATATCCATCAAATGAATTGGTTCGTGTTCTTTCGCTATAAAAGCTCAATTTCTCAATTGTTCAAAATCAAATTTACTTCTGGGTAGGTAGTTTCATTCAAACCATCAAATGTCAGCCGCAAATTCGGATCTTTCCAATCATTGGTGATAATTGGTTCCGTATGTTCAAGCATATTTGGTCGGAATGGTACGCTTTCCTGAAGCGAAAATTACGTTTACAAATTTAAAAAAATTATTTGGTTTTTTAAACATAGACATCGCAGATCAAATAGTGCAATCTTGCAAAGATTCCGAATAGAATCGCTTATTCGTGACATTATTTACGAATATGAATATATTCGTGATTATGTTATTGCATCTGCGTATTAACAGGTATTGGCAAGAATATTTCATTATTTGCTATTTAAATACGAGCGAATGCGCAAATAGTAACTTCCCCCTCGTATTTGTTTTTTTCCTGCGAAGATCATATCACAATTTTCGAGAATCCTAGAAAAATATCAATCATTCGAACACAAATATTCAATAAAATGGTCAAAATACCCTAGAATTGAAGCTAAACATAGCATCCATGACTGGCTCATTGTCTGGGCTGTACAGTTGTTCAGGCGTTTTGGTCAGAAATGCTCCCACTATTCGTGGATTTTCGATTGTTGGAACCCAGGGTGCAGTAAATGTCTCATCGTTCATAACGTATGGGTGACAATTCGAAAGAACATCATCCTCTGCTGTCTTCAGATACTCAATTAATCCTTCCATGTCATAAATTTTTGAGAACTTCTGCATTCGTTCCACGTGATCGGCTTCCATTAGTGCATAGTAGCTAAAAGCTGAACTGCTACTGGCATATGCACGATTAAAATACTTCCTCGATTCTTCATTGAGCATGTGGAAACTGACAGATGCACTACCTTTGAATTATATTTTTTCTATTTAGTTCTTGGACGAAACGAACTTAGTTTGACGAAAAGAATATGGTGACTCTCAAAAATACAGTATGAAAAACCAAATTTACCAGCACTTTCTCCAAACAACAAAATTTCATTCTGTTTTCCAGAAAAGTGTTCAATATTTTCATAAACCCATTTAATTGCCAATTGTTGATCTTTTAATCCCATGTTTCCAGAGTATTCATCAGTTCCCAAATTTAAGAAACCGAAAATTCCAAGCCGATATTGCACTGTTACAACAATATTATCTTCAAAAAGAAGAAAATCCGGTCCGTAAATTGAATATCCTGCATTTCCGATAGAAAAGGCACCACCATGAATCCACACCAAAACGGTTTTCTTTTCTGCACCACCGACTGTCGATGCAAAGATAATGAACATAAATTGTTAGTATTCGTATTCCAAATGAATAAGATATTCAATCAACGGAACCTGGAACATAAATATTAAGGAAGAGGCAGTCTTCACTTAAGCGTTGTCCAGGAATGACAGGGAATGTTGAAGGTATACAAAAATTTCCAAAACTGTGCACATTAAGAGTTTCATTCCACATGCGCTTTAGTGGTATCGGTGCCTTTCAATATAATACATTCAAATGATAATAGTTAAAACATTTAACAAATTTTTAGATAAAATTACCACATCTGTTAAACTCTCTAGATATTTATTGCTTTATTTAAGTAAATTCACTGCTTTTTACTCAACAAACCTTGAATCTTCGGTCTACTTCTTCATTTGTGTACGGATCTCGTCCAGTAATTGGTGGCTCAGCATACGGAATTCCAAGAAATGCGTAATATTTCTGTCCTAATGAACTCGTTTGCTCAACGCCTTCAACCGGACCATTAGCGGTTTGCTTCACAGTCACAGAGCTGCAGTGAATATTTAACACTAACAACAATAGTGACAACGACACACAAACCAAATTAAACATATTTGAAATAAGTACTTGGATTTTTGCAAATAAATAGTTAAAATTATTTATTTCTCTCAGTTAGCTCAATAACGCATTTTTTTTACATAAAATACTCTCTATTGTAACGTCCAGAGAACTAGTCAAAACAAACGATTAGACTTTACTGATTTAGAATTACAATCAACGAAATTATTCAAATCAATGCCCAGAGCTGGCGGGTTATCTGTGCTACAGTCGGACGACTGTAAATTTTTTTAAATATATTTTTGCGTTGTTCTTTATCAGCTCCTCTACTAATATGCATTCAAACGAATTTATAAACTTTGAGCATGTTGTTCCAAAGAGTCAAAACCAACATCAAGAATGTTTAAGCACTCGATTCCTGTTGTATCGGTACTATGCACAATGTGAATGTTGAGTGTATATTTACTGCAGAAAAGCGAGCAGCGTTCATGTTATTTCATTATTTATTGATAAAACACAAACTCGGTTTGTGTATAAACCGATATAAAGCCGGATGCGAATAAAAAAACAATAGCTTTGTTTAGACAAGGCATAGCTGAATGGATTGGTAGAATCGTATCTATGGTTATAACGTGAAACCATAAATTGTTTGGAATGCATTTTGTGTGTATTTTGAATGCATAAGTATACAAGGGCACAATCACATTTAAAGATTTTATTTGAAACACAACAAGATTAATATTACAGTTACAAAATATTACAATTTAATTTCAGTATTCTGATAATAAATCTCATAGAGAATTATTGTTTCTTTTTCGAATTCTCGTAGATCTCTTCAATCAACACGCCATGTTCCACAATGTATTTGATTCAAGATATCGGTAGTGACGCTTGTCTTTGCATCATTCGATACTTCTTGACAGTGATGAGATGGTATGAACAATTATGAACATGTACCATTACATACATACAATCCAATGTACCATGCCATCTATTCCACGCACACTAATGCGCACGCAACTGATGCTGTTCGCAACATGTTGTGTCACTAATTCTTAATGTCGTTGCGATATTGTACATTTTTCATGGTACATTGTTCAAAGTACAAGTCCATCAAAAATGAACCACTGCTTCTTGACAGTACATTTCTTCTGGCGACTTGCAGAATTTAAAAGGAGTGTCGCCTTCAATCGATGGGTTGCTAGAATGCGTGAACAAAAGTATATTTTCAATATTTTGTTCAGTTGGCCTATGTGGATGCTTAAATTACCCAGTTCTGGCGATGTTGGTAATAATTGTCGTCATCCGCATAATTGCGTCATATACTTTGTCTTTCTTTTCCAAATGGTGGTCATAGGCTTTGATTTTGTCGAACGAATGTGAGCTAAAATGTTAGAAATATGAGATTGGTTTATATTGAAGAGATTTAGCCCCAAAATTGAATATACTGAAAAATATAGCACACATCGTCTGCGTGAGCAGCACCGTCATATGTCACATAATGTGTCAATTTTAACACGTTTATATCATTATTTACTGAGAATCTAGTCCAAAACAAATGAATATTTATGTTTTATTGAAATAAAAATATTTTTTAATTAAATGAAGCTCTATTGAACCTGAATAAAAATGTATTTTTATGACAACTTTTCGCATCTCCTTTATTATTTGCTCGGGCTTGAAACACTACAGTTTTCAGAATGCTCACTACAAAATTTATATCCGATATCAAATTGATATTTCCGTGCGTAACAGTATCATTATTGGTTGGCTCAGAGAAGTATGTTTTTCTCAATTTCTTCAACACTACTTTGTACGCCTGAATGAAATACAGTAAAAATGAATTAAGTTAAGTTAAGTCTATCACTGTAATTTCGAATCTAAGAAAAGCAGTTGAGGCCTACCTCTGGATCGGTAGTTTCATTAAAATCATACATTGGCAACCTGAAATCAGGATCCGTCCAGCCTTCTTTGAGCATTGGCTCTGTACGCTCAAGTAACGTTGGAAAGAATTGGAGACTTTCCTAAATATATGTGTTTTACTTAGAAAAACATTACAGAGGAAAATTCACGTTAATAGACCAAATACCTGAGAATTAAAACTAAACATAGTGTTCATGACTGGGTGGAACCCATGGCACTAAAGTTGATATATCAAAAGTAGGTTTGTCTTCATATCATTTTATGAGAACTTCACTGTTTGCTGCCTTCATACATTCAATTAACTCCTCTTAATACGTAGTGTTGAAATACTGTATTTTCGCGATTTCTCACCTATTTAAATGTTGATATTTTACAAACTCTATTTTCGTCTAATAATAATATCGTTCAAATGTCTACCTGCATTCTCTCCAAACAATAAAACTTCATCCTTGTTTCCCGAAAAGTTTTCGATATTTTCATTTGTTGATCTTTTAGACCCATATTTCCTCTGTATTTACAAAAATCTGGGTTCAGAAAGCCGAAAATTCCTATTCTATACTGTATCGTCACCACGACGTTATCCTCAGAGATAAGGAAATCTGGTCCAAGCATTGCATCAGATGCTTCACCTTGATTGAAACCACCACCATGAATCCATACCAGAACCGTCTTCTTTTCTACACCACCAGCTATCAGTTGAAAATTCATTCATAAAAATGTCACTAGTATAACAACAAAATAAGATTAATTCTGTCAAACCTGGAACGTAGACATTCAGAAATAGACAATCTTCACTTTTGTTCAAAGTGCCTATGTTATAGTTTGGTGTAGGTATGCATACGTTTCCGAAATTTGTTGCATTAAAATTTACAGTCCATCTTCGTTTAAGTGGTTCGGGTGCCTTTGAATATAAAAATCAATTTATGAAGTAGGAATAATCTTGTATTTTTGTAGAAATGATTTGATCAAACCATAAATCTTCGATCGACTTCTTCACCCGTGTACGGATCTCTACCTGTGATTGGCGGTTCAGCGTATGGGATTCCTGTAAATGCATAATACCTCTGATCCAAAGAACTGGTTTTTTCGATGCCTTCGACCGGTCCATTGACTGTTTGCCTAACAGTCGGTGGATTGCAGTGCACATTTAGCGTTGAATTTTGGGAAATCCACTCATAAAGTACCCTAAAAACCAACCCCTCAATCGGCTTGGAATTTATAACGTTTGTTCTCTCCACAAAGAGAAACACCACAAATGAACCTGATAAACTGAACAGCTTGCACACAAACGCTTATCTTTTTCAGACGATGTGACACAAAAATATGCAAAGATGAATGCCTATGATTAAATTGACAAACAATGTGTTTGTCAAATACATGACGCTGTTCGCATCACCTGTTGCTGAGTATACCAATAAGCACTGGGAATCACTGGAAGTTTCGCAATTTGCTGTTCTGTTTGTGTTCATTCATGCGCATTTTGATAATCGCCCTGAAATTTGAATATTTTGAATATATACAATAATGAACTTGATCGTTTTTGCAACGTAAAATTTGGCCATTTGCAGATGCTTTCCACCAAAAATATTTCAATCAAATGTGAGAAAAATCGGAAATCATCTCTTGATCAGAATGCAGCAAATACGATATTTTACTTCAACGGTTACTTCGAGTATCAAACGAATTTAGAGGTATAAAAGACAATATTAAGTGGAGCTGGCAAAAATATCTAAACAGTTCGATGAGTTTTTTTTTTGAATAAATTTCATGGATTTTAATAAAGTCACCTTTTATTTCTAAATGATGTTCTTTATTTGATTCGATTTTTTAGACTGACTACATACATTTTGATCGCTTCATTTTATACTAAATTAGTGCTGATTGTGCGATTAAATTAATCATTGAGATGTGCAGACAAAACGTGCACAAAAGATAAATTTTAGAATTGACATTCAAATATACAAAATATAATAAACATAAAATGTGCTTATTGGGTTTCTAGCAAATTTATATTAAACATAACCATGAGTTATGTTTACTCAAAAGAAAACTATTGTTGATCCGTCAACATGGATTCTATGGATTGAATGCACTATCTATTATTTAATCTTATTAATCGTGAATTTTAGAAGAAGCTGTACTTTTGTTTGAAAAGTTTGAAGAATTGCGTATACTTTTATGCTTCAAAAGGGAGAAACAGACGTGCAACACACTCTAATACATAAAAACACACTTTTTTCAGGAAAAATATATAAACATCCCAGTCCCATGTACCATGGTAACTTGCTGTCATTTTAACCAAAATTTATTTGATGAGCAACAATCGTGCAATTCATAAACGAGACTGAATTTGTACGTGTCGCTTACTGACGACAGCAATATTGTCGTTACATACGCAGTGAAAAATAGTAGCTTTGGTTATATGAAGATAATGACAGCTGAGCAACCAACGTATACATTCTCACATTGTGCTAAAAATGGCACATTATTGTTCCAAAAGTGGTACAAAATCAGCAGTTGTCGGTTAGCAACACGCACAAAGTAGCTGAGTTAGCTTGGCGTCATTATTTTTCGACGCGTCCCCACTCTCATTAAGTTTCCATTACAGTGGCAACGATAAAGCACGAACGCCCACTAATGCATTCCCAATGCTAAGTTGGGGATGACTCCAAAAATGAGGAAAAATAACTCAACTACTTTAGTCTTGTTTTTGAATTTCACGATTGTCGCTCATCAACGACAACATTCAACACACCGAGACATATTGTTGTCACTACTGGACGATAGTATTGATGTGCAGAAACTTTGTTGTATGCGTACACGACAAATTCATGAAAACACCAAGTTTTTTTCAATTATGCTACGTTCATATCAACCGATTTTAAACATATCAAAAAGATCATTTTATTCGAGATTAGTTATACATAAACAACATGAGGATGGTTGTTGCTCAAATTCTTGTAGATATCTTCTATTTCACGCCACGTTTCATAGTATAATTGATTCATAATATCGCTAGTCACGCTTGTCTTTGCATCATTCGACACTTCTTGGCAATACATTTCTGATGTGGACTTGCAGGATTCAAAAGGAGTGTCGCCGTCAATCGATGGGTTGCTAGCATTCGTAAACAAATATAAAATTTATTGCATATTTCATTTTAATTCGCTTTTGTGATTGCATAAACATACCCAGTTCTGGCGAAGTTGGTAACAATTTTCGTCATCCGCATAATTGCATCATATACTTTGTCTTTTTGTTCCAAATGGTGGTCGTAGGCTTTAATATCATCGAATGTATGACAACTAAAATTGTCAAGAAATAAAATGAGTTTTTTTCATGTTGGAGAGATTTTAAAGCATAAAATTACTGGAAAATGTAACACAAATCATCTGCATGACCAGCACCGTCATATGTCAAATTACTTCTGATTTTCTTCAGGTTCAAATCATTATGTACCGAGAACCTATTCCAAATATTTCGATAAAAGAAATTGAAGATAAAATTTATTTATTGATCATTCAAATTTTGTTGAATTTAACCTGAATAGGAATGTATTTTTATGAACGCTTCCCTCAGCTCCGTTATTATTTGCTTTGGCTTGAAATACAATAGTTTTCAGAATGCTGTCATCGAAATTTAGATCTGATGTTAAGTTGATATTTCCGTGCTTTACAATATCATTGTTGATTGGCTCAGGAAAATATGCTTTTCTTAATTTTTCCAATATTTCTTTGTACTCCTAAAAATACCACCAACATTTTATGGTTACACCCAAATTTTCAATATTTAACAAATATTTAAAATACTTCTGGATGGGTGGTTTGATTGAAACCAGGGAATGGTAACACGAAATTGGGGTCCTTCCAACCTTTTCTGACCAAAGGCTCTGTACGTTCAAGTAAGAATGGAAAGAATGTCACAGTTTCCTGAAAATATTTAATTTAAAAGTATTCAGCGCAAAGTTCCACTTAAATAGTTTAAATACCTGAGAATTGAAGCTAAACATAGCGTCCATGATTGGCGCCTGATCTGAATTGTAAATTTCTTCGGGTGTTTTGGTAATAAAAGCTCCGACCGTTTTTGGATCTTCGATGGTTGGAGCCCATGGTACTAAGGTCGATATCATTTTACTAAAGTCTTTTTCATGACAATGAGAGAGAACTTCACTGTTTGTTGTCTTTAAATATTCAATTATCTTTTCCTGGTCCGTAGTTTTTAAGCATCGTTGCATCCGATTCAGGTGACTGACTTCAGTTAGGCCAAAGAAACTTAACGCAGTACTACTGCTTGAGAATGCTCTATTGAAATATTTTCTCGATTCCTCATTTAGCATTTGAAAATGAACAGATGCACCACCTATTCAATTTATGAAATTGTACGTAATCTTACTAAGTTTAGTTTGAGAAGAAACACTTATCGGTCAAAGATCATACCCGCACTCTCCCCAAATATCAACACTTCATCTTTTTTCCCCGAAAAGTTTTCAATATTTTCAGACACCCATTTTAAAGCCAATTGTTGATCCTTAAGACCCATATTTCCTGTATATTCACCAAAGCCCATGTTCAAAAAACCAAATATTCCAAGTCTATATTGTATCGTCACAACGATATTATCCTCAGTGATGAGGAAATCTGGTCCAAACATTGCATCGACTGATTCACCTTCACTGAAACCACCACCATGAATCCATACCAAGACCGTCTTCTCTGCCGCCCCACCAACTTTCAATTGAAAATTCATTAAGCATTCATTGAATATATCCTTCTATTAGTACATTTTATTGCAATTTAAGGTTAAAACTATCAGACCTGGAACGTAGACATTCAGAAATAGGCAATCTTCACTTTTGGTAAAATTGACTTTGAGACGATTTTTTGTGGATATGCATACGCTTCCGAAGTTTGTTGCATTAAAATTTTCAGTCCATGTCCGTTTAAGTGGTTCTGGAGGCTTTGAACATGAAAATCAAATTAAAATTTAGATTAAAAATCTTCTTCACGAATACTATATTTGATCAAACCTTAAATCTTCGATCGACCTCTTCACCCGTGTATGGATCTCTACCAGTAATTGGCGGTTCAGCGAATGGGATTCCTTTAAATGCATAGTATTTTTGTCCCAAAGAACTGGTTTGCTCGATACCTTCGACCGGTCCATTGGCTGTTTGCCTAACAGTCGGTGGATTGCAGTGCACATTTAGCACTAGCAACAGAAGTGATAACGATACACAAGCTAGATTGTACATGTTCACTAAACACATTTTGGGTATTTGAATTTTTGGAAACACATCCAAAAATGCCGGCAAAACGAAATCGTTAACTTTTCTATGGTCAGTGGAAACAAATCACATTAAATTTACATTAAAGAAATATATATAGTTGTCTTATCGAAATGAAATTGTAGTACCTTTTCCAAAAATCTCAGGGAACCAACCAAGGAGAACGATGCGACTTAACTGAATAAAAATTACGATCAAAGAGTCAATTTAAATCAACACGGAAAACAGGTTATATAATGATTTGCTACGATTGTTTTCAATTGGGTTCGATATTTTTTACTTTCAAATGATGGCAATATTTGGCTGATAACATAAACTAACTTATATTATTTACAAAACGATCTATCGTCTAACATGCTGCAAATGTGCCATTCAATTTGAACTTTTTCGATTGTGAGTCTCAAGGGGCATTAAATGTATCATTGATAACATAAATCATATAAAAAAACCTTTTGGGCGGTGAATACTTGTGCTGCAAGCGAAATCAACACACAAAATTACTGATATCAATTTTGTGATTCTGCTAGAGAGTTATCTTAATTTTTTTCGATTACATTTCAGTCAAAAAATTTAATATAGGAACTTACACATTGCTTGATTTGGCCAATCGGTCAACTGGTCTCATGCTACCCGTGAATTATAGAAGAATATTTTTTAGATTTCATCGCGGCCAGCGACTAAAATGTTTAATTTTTTGCACTGTGTAATACTGTGAAGAAAAGTCATCTGTTGGTGACTTTTAGATGTTCTGAGGTCTGAAACACCAACCGGAAGTGATTGTGTCATTTTGAAATACTAAGAATAGTTATGTATTCAAACATGGGCTTCATTTTTGTCGAATATAAGTGTAAGAAATTTGTAATTATATATTGATTGGGGGTCGCATTATGTTAGAAATAATGTATGTAAACACCAGTCCAATGATAACATAATGTCATTGCTACTTTAAACAAACTTTATTTAGTTTTAAAAATGGAATTAGTATTAAACGTTTATCGAAATTAAAAACGTCAACTGTTGCAATTAAATTTCAATATTCCGAAAGATCATTGCTGGTTCTTGGTCGAATTCTTGTAGATATCTTCTATTTCACGCCAAGTCTCATAGTGTAATTGATTCATAATATCGGTAGTCACGCTTGTCTTTGTATCATTCGACACTTCTTGGCAATACATTTCTGTTGCGGACTTGCAGGATTCGAAAGGAGTGTCGCCGTCAATCGATGGGTTGCTAGCATGCGTAAACGAATATAAAATAAATTGAATATTTGGTTTTAATTCGCTTTTGTGATTGCTTAAACATACCCAGTTCTGGCGAAGTTCGTAATAATTTTCGTCATCCGCATAATTGCATCATATGCTTTGTCTTTTTGTTCCAAGTGGTGGTCGTAGGCTTTAATGCCGTCGAACATATGACAACTAAAATTGTTAAGAAATAAAATGAGATTTTTTCATACTGGAGAGATTTTGAAGCATAAAATTACTGGAAAATGTAACACAAATCATCTGCATGACCAGCACCGTCATATGTCAAATTTCCTCTGATTTTCAACAGGTTCAAATCATTATGTACTGAGAACCTATTCCAATTATATTTATAAAAGAAATTGAAGATAATTCTTTCATTTATCTATTGATCATTCAAATGTTGTTGAATTTAACCTGAATAGGAATGTATTTTTATGTCCACTTCTCTCAGATCTGTTATTATTTGCTTTAGCTTGAAATACAATGGCCTTCAGAATGCTGTCATCGAAACTTATATCTGATGTTAAGTTGATATTTCCGTGCTTTACAATATCATTGTTGATTGGCTCAGGAAAATATGCTTTTCCCAATTTTTCCAATATTTCTTTGTACTCCTAAAAATACCACCAACATTTTATGGTAATAGCTGAATCAGAGTAGAAATGGCTATTTAATATACAATATGAAAAAAACCTGCCCATAAAATAACTTGTTTTTACTTTTCCGCACGAAGTAAAGGGAAAGTTTTGGTTTATAGTCAAATTTTGGTGTTGAATCGTGGTTAAAATTAAATATTTAATAATATTCAACTTTAAGTCAATTGATTGAAAAGTACATGGTGCGGAAAAGTAAGAATTGCAATCGTAATTCAATATAATTCATATTGTAATAGCCATATTTTCAATGTTTAACAGTGATTCAAAATACTTCTGGGTGGGTGGTTTGATTGAAACCAGGGAATGGCAACTCGAAATTGGGGTCCTTCCAGCCTTTTTTGAGCAATGGCTCTGTACGTTCAAGTAACATTGGGAAGAATGTCACAATTTCCTGAAAATATTTGACTTTGAAAAAAATAAATACAAAATTCCACTTAAATAGATTAAATACCTGAGAATTGAAGCTAAACATAGCGTCCATGATTGGCGTCTGGTCTGAATTATAAATTTGTTGGGGTGTTTTGGTGATAAAAGCTCCGATAGTTTTGGGTTCTTCGATGGTTGGAGCCCATGGTGTTAAAGTAAAAGTATATTTATTAGGCTTTGTTTCATGACAATGAGTGAGAACTTCACTGTTTGTTGTCTTCAAATATTCAATTAACTTTTCCTGGTCCGTAGTTTTTAAGCATCGTTGCATCCGTTCCAGGTGACTGACTTCCGATATGGCATAAAAACTAAACGCCGAACTACTGCTAGAAAATGCTCTATTGAAATATTTTCTCGATTCCTCGTTTAGCATTTGAAAATGAACAGAAGCACCACCTATTCAAGTTATGAAATTGTACGTAATCCTTCTAAGCTCAATTTGAGAAAAAAAAACCTATGGGCCGAAAATCTTACCCGCACTCTCCCCGAATAACAACACTTCATCTTTGTTTCCCGTAAAGTTTTCGATATTTTCAGAGACCCATTTTAAAGCCAATTGTTGATCCTTAAGACCCATATTTCCTGTATATTCACCAAAGCCCATGTTCAAAAAACCAAATATTCCAAGTCTATATTGTATCGTCACAACGATATTATCCTCAGTGATGAGGAAATCTGGTCCAAACATTGCATCGACTGATTCACCTTCACCGAAACCACCACCATGAATCCATACCAAGACCGTCTTCTTTGCCGCCCCACCAACTTTCAATTGAAAATTCATTAAGCATTCATTGAATATATCCTTCTATTAGTACATTTTATTGCAATTTAAGGTTAAAACTATCAGACCTGGAACGTAGACATTCAGAAATAAGCAATCTTCACTTTTGGTAAAATTGGCTATGGAATAATTTGATGTGGGTATGCATATGTTTCCGAAGTTTTTTGCGTTAAAATTTTCAGTCCATGTCCGTTTAAGTGGTTCTGGAGACTTTAAACATGAAAATCAATTAAAAAGTTCAGATGATAGTTGAGAAATATTCTATTGAAATATTAAAAATCTTCTTCACGAATACTATATTTGATCAAACCTTAAATCTTCGATCGACCTCCTCACCCGTGTACGGATCTCTACCAGTGATTGGTGGTTCAGCGAATGGGATTCCTTTAAATGCATAGTATTTTTGTCCCAAAGAACTGGTTTGTTCGATACCTTCGACCGGTCCATTGGTTGTTTGCCTAACAGTCGGTGGATAGCAGTGCACATTTAGCACTAGCAACAGAAGTGAGAACGATACACAAGCTAGATTGTACATGTTTACGAAACACATTTTAGGTATTTGAATTTTCGGAAATTCATCCAAAAATATCGTCAAAACGAAATCGATAACTTTTCTCTGGTTTTCACTGACCACTACAAATCACATTTAATTTACATTAAAGAAATGTATATAGTTCACTTATCGAAATAAAATTGTAGTACCTTTTCCAAAACTCTCAGGGAACTAACCAAGGAAAACGATGCGACTCAACTAAATATGAATTACGATCAAAGAGTCTATTTAAATGAACACGGAAAACAGGTTATATAATGATTTGCTACGTTTGTTTTCAATTGGGTTCGATATTGTTTACTTTCAAATGGTGGCAATATTTTACTGATAACATAAAGTGAGTTGTTTTGTTTGCCAAATGGTCTATTGTCCTGAATGCTGCAAATGTGTCATTCAACTTTAATTTCTGTTATTCTTTGTTACAGTTTCAATGGAATAGATAAAATAGATAAATAGAAATCTAGTGGTAATTCAAAATTTTTATTACAACTTTTTCAAATTTGTTGTTTCACTTACCTCTATTTATTTACCTGCTCAATCAAAAAGTATCTAATCAGTTCAAAATACAATTAATTATTATTATTTGTGTTTATTTCACGTAACAACAAACATGGGTTCTCAGAGTAGCATATACAAATATAGTCCATAACCAATAACCAAATCGAAATTCGTTCATTGGATTGACAACAGTATAATTATTCAACCAATAATCGTTCATTTAATTCCACAAAATTAATATACAACATTCTGAAATTCAAATTGACTTTATGTGGTTTTAAATATTATTGTTAAACGAGTTCCAAATTACTCCTATGAAACGATTCTCAATTTTTTATAGATTTTTTCGACTTCACGCCACGTATCGTAGTGCAATTGCTCCTTGATGTCAGTTGTCACACTTGATTTTGCATTGTTCGAGATCTCTTGACAATAAACTTCTGTTGGTGACTTGCAAGATTCAAAAGGAGTATCACCTTCCACGGACGGATTACTAGCATTCGAAGAATTTTTAAATTTCTTTTATACATTTCATGTTTGTTCGAAAAAAAACTCACCCAGTTCGAGCAAAATTCGTGATAATTTTAGTCATTCGAATAATTTCGTCATAAGTTTTGTCTTTACTTTCCAAATGGCGATCGTACAGTTTGAAATTGTCAAACATATGACAACTAAAACAAAAATTTAAAAAATTAACTTCATTCAAGTGAATCGATTTCGTTCTAAATAATTTACTGGAACATGTAACATAAATCTTCTCCGTGACCAGCTTCGTCATAGTTCAATCGATCCTTCAGTTTAAAGAGATTCAAACCAGCATCGACTGCGAATCTATTTTTAAAAAAAAACCACAAATACTCTAGTTATAAATAATAGAAGTGCTGAGTGTACGAAATGTTTCAAATATTTTACGCAAAACATGCATACCGCATGCTTCAACCGAATATGTTGTAATTTATAATTTGAACTATTTTAACCTGAATAGGAATGTATTTTTGTGTTGGCTCTTTTCAACACCTCTGTTATTCGCAATTGCTTGAAGTATAGTAGTCTTAAGAATGCTGTCGCAAAAAAATAAATCCGACATAAAGTCAATGTTTCCGCGTTTGATCGCATCGATATCAGTTGTATCAGCAAAATAAGCATCACTCAATTTCTCCAAGGCTTGTTTGAACTCCTGAAATTTCCAATAAAAAAAATGTTTGCCCAAGATTTTATCAAAGTATATTTAATTTGAACCATAACCAGTTTCAAAGCGGTAAGAGTTGATTACGTCTTATGTGATCAAATTGACTTTAAATCTTTAAATAAAATTCATGTCTACCTCGGGATAAGCTGTTTCATTGAAGCCATCGAAAGGCAACATCACATCTGGTTCCAGCAAACCGTCTTTGATCAACGGTTCTGTATACTCAAGTAAGTCTGGACGAAACGGTGCACTTTCCTGCAGATAAAAATTGTAGAACAATTGAGAATTTGAACGAAAATATTGGACAAAATATCTGGAAAAGATAAAGTACTTTAGAAGTGAAGCTGAACATAGCGTCCATGACTGGCGCAATGTCTGGATCGTAAAGTTTTTCAGGCTCTTTGGTCAAAAATGCTCCAACTACGCGTGGATTTTCAATTGTTGGAACCCAAGGTGCAGTAACTTTTTTTTCTCCCATAACGAAAGGGTAGCACTTCGAAAGAACATTACTTTCTACCGTCTTCAGATATTCAATTAATCTTTTCTTGTCATAAATTTGTGCAAATTCTTGCACACGTTCCACGTGATTTACTTCCGATACAGCCCAGTGGCTAAGAGCTGAACTACTGCTGGCAAATACCCGATTGAAATACTTTCTAGACTCTTCGTTGAGCATGTGGAAACTGACAGATGCACTACCTTTTTGAAATATTTATATTTACATTTAATTTATTTCAAAAGCACAGTGTTGTATAAAAAACAAAACCATTCTTTGACAAAAATTCACCTGCACTTTCACCAAACAACAGAATTTCATCCTTTTTCCCTGAAAACTGTTCAATATTTTCATAAACCCATTTGAGGGCCAACTGTTGATCCTTTAATCCCATGTTACCGGAATATTGATCAGTTCCAAGATTCAAGAAACCAAAAATTCCAAGTCGATATTGAATCGTTACGACAATATTGTCTTCAGAGAGAAGGAAGTCTGGTCCATACGTTGAGTCGCCTGCATCTCCTATAGCAAAAGCACCACCATGAATCCATACCAAAACCGTCTTCTTTTCCGCACCACCGACTTTTGAATGCATGAATACAAAACATAAACTTTTTACTTTAATAATTCATGTAATCGCGATATTAAATCATCCAAACCTGGAACATAAACATTTACGAATAGACAGTCTTCACTAGTCTTCTGTCCGGAAATGGGAAAATGTGTTGAAGGTACGCAAAAGTCTCTAAAACGGTGAACATTAAGCGTTTCAGTCCATTTACGCTTTAGTGGTACAGGTACCTTTTAAAAAATAATTAAAATTCAAATCAATTGAAACAAGATTATTTAATTGAATTATATGTGAATCTATTGAATTGAGTTGAAGTCGGTTTTTTTTCTTCATTTGTTGTCAAGAGGTCAGAATAAGGCTATCAAAAATCGTATTCCATCGAACACTCTTCCAGTGATAAGGTCAAAGAAACAACAAAAATGCCGTTTGAACGTCTACATCTAACATTAGCGATCCAACTCCGTATAAACATTGTTTTTGAAGTGGTTTCAAAATTTTTGTTAGCCAAAAATGAAGTGATTAGAAACAGAGATTTTTTGGATTTTCAAATCGTAATTAACTAGACTTATACATGTTTTCTGGATGCAATCGTATCGCAATAAAATTTGAGACTAAAATATTAAACTCCTTTTTTTGTCAAAAATTGCAGTAAAAATATTCATTGAACCTTGAACCTTCGATCGACTTCTTCATCTGTGTATGGATCTCGTCCAGTAATTGGTGGCTCAGCATACGGAATTCCCAAAAAAGCGTAATATTTTTGACCTAACGAACTTGATTTTTCAACGCCTTCAACTGGGCCGTTTGTGGTTTGTCGAACGGTCGCTGGATTGCAGTGAACATAAAAAACTAGCAACAAAAGCGATAAAAGCACTAAACTCTTCATATTTTGTTACTTGAATGTTTTCAGATGAATAATGTAAATGCTTAATTCCTTTTAATACAACGAATAAGTGCCGTCTCCTATCTACAAATTATAAATTACATGAATGAACTGACTTTGTTAACTATAAACACTGTTCAAAGAACTTTTCCAAACGAGCGATTTTATTCAACTGATATAGAATAGTAATGAATGACGGTATAAAAATAGCCAATACATATGGCCATAGCTATGGCCCATGAGTTATCTTACTTTATGATTTGTTAAGCTTGAGATTGATTATTTTGTAATGATTTTCGCTAAATGACTGATAAACATAAACAAAATACTTCATTTTATTGTAGCTCATTAAAAAACCATATAAGTTTCTTTGTTAGACGCTGAAACACTTCGCACACACGAAAACGATGCATATCTTTGGTTTAAAACCTTCGAAGTGGGTTCCAAAGGTATCAAGTGATAACAGTGTTATCACAACACAAATAAATTCATTCACTGGTCAAAACCAACACAAATGTTAGAAAACCATTTATTTTTACAACACTCCATTTATTTATTCACCCATTTGGTCAGAATCGTGTAATTTTTTGTGTTAAAAAGTTCAATACTCCGAAGTTACAATGTGATTTTCAAGTTGCATTACAAGTTTCTTGGTTGTTTTGCAAAACATTTTTCAAATTCTTGTAGATTTCTTCAATCTCACGCCACGTATTGTAGTGCAACCAGGCCTGGAAGTGAAGTGAGTCGACTATTTCGACATATTCCAACTTAACGCATCGCCAATTCAGTTCTCGTGCTCGGAATCAAGTGCTGAGACTCTCTATTGATAGGTATGATAAACACCTTTCGATCAAGAGTGACACAAACCAAATCCATCACTGAATCTAAAAAATATTGGCGTCAACACAAAACCGAGTGGAGTGAAGGCCCCAACTCACCCCTTCACTCGCATTTTTTCGGCTGCCCGTATTTTTTGCAGTTATAGATGGATTAGGTTCGTATTACTATTGATCGAAAGGAGTTCATCATACCTATCGATAAAGAGTCTCACCACTCGATTCCGAACACTACATCTGAAATGACGTGGTGTTTTGCAATGGGGTAAAAAGTCGACTCCGTTCACTTCCAGGCCTGAGTGCAACTGTTCCGTAATGTTGTTTGTCACACTTGATATTGCATTATTCGAGATCTCATGACAATAGATTTCTGTTGGTGACTTGCAAGATTCGAAGGGAGTATCACCTTCGATGGATGGATTACTGTTGAGAATAATTGGATATTTAGAGTACATATTTGACTGAAATAATATCGTTGACTTGAAACTTGATAAACTATAATAATTAAGTAACTTGGATATGTGGAGCATATCAAATTGTAAAAGATTGAATATGGTTTTCTTGATTGAACTCACAATATCGATGAAATCGATTATAATGGTTGAAACTATAAAAACTGTAAAAAAAATGTTCTGTTTAGTTATAAACTTTGAACCAGTTGCTGTTTTATTTGCCTGATCCAGATTTGAAGTGAAGTGTTACTTCATTATATTTTCAACAATTACTACCATAAAAATGATTGTTTGAAAAACTCACCCAGATCTTGCGAAGTTTGTGACGATTTTTACCATTCGCATGATTGCGCCGTACAATTCGTCTCTACTTCCCAAATGGTGATCATACACGTTGGAACCGTCGAACATATGGCAACTGAAATCAGATAAAGATCAATGACACTTTTTCGTTAAGTTGATTTTGCTTTGAATCATTTCTTACTGGAAAATATAACACAAATCATCTGCATGAGCCGCTCCATCATACTTCAATCCACTTTGCAGTTCGAAGAGATTCAAATCAGCATGTACTGAGAATCTGATTTAAAAAAAGATTAACGATTTTTTAAAAAAATGTATGTTTTGCGCTCATTTTACCTGAAAAGGAATGTGTTTTTGCGTTGAATATCAACAGAAACTCTGTTATTTGCCTTTGATTGAAGTATTGTAGCTTTAAGAATGGTATCGCCAAAATTCATATCAGACATCAAGTCAAAGTTTCCCTTTTTAATGGCTTCAACATCATTTGTATTGACAAAATAAGCTTGTCTTAGTGTTCTCAACACATATGTATTGCAATTTTGCCAATGAATAAAAATCGGATTTACCTCTGGATGATTAGTTTCATTGAACGCATCGAAAGGCAACTGTAAACTGGGATCATTCCAATCTTGTTTAATCATCGGTTCCGTACGTTGAAGGAAATCTCGACGAAATAAAATGATTTCCTGAAGCAGGAAAATTAAAGTATAGTATTAATACATCATGCATAGATAATACACAATAATATAATTACTTTGGAGTTGAAGCTAAACATAGCATCCATGACTGGCTCTCTGTTTGAACTGTAAAGTTCATATGGTGTTTTAGACAGGAATGCTTCGACAGCTTGTGGATTTTCGATTGTTGGCGCCCATGGTGGACTAGGTTTTCCTATGACAAGTGGATAGTAATTTGCAAGGACACTACTGTCAATTGTCTTCAGATGCTCAATTAACTTTCCCTCATCATTAATTTTCGTACATTCGTGCATTTGTTTCACGTGATCGGCGTTCCATGATGAATAGTAGCTAAAGGCTGAACTGCTACTTGCAAATGCCCGATTGAAATATTTTCTAGACTGTTCGTTAAGCATGTGAAAACTAACAGATGTACCACCTGTTTGATAATTATTTACAATCTTTTATCAGTTTTGACCGTTAGAAAACACATAACGCAGCATATTTCACCTGCACTTTCACCAAACAACAAAATTTCATCCTTCTTTCCTGAGAAATGTTCAATATTTTCATAAACCCATTTAAGAGCCAGCTGTTGATCCTTTAATCCCATGTTGCCGGAATATTGATCAGTTTTTAAATTTAAGAAGCCAAAAATACCAAGACGATACTGCACTGTAACAACAATATTGTCTTCGGAGAGAAGGAAGTCTGGCCCATACATTGAATTTCCTGCATCTCCGATAAGAAAGGCACCACCATGAATCCATACCAAAACCGTCTTTTTTTCCGCACCACCGACTTTATCGCAATAAAGAAAATAAACTATTTTAGAACTAACATTTTAAGAGATCGGAGATTTTTCTGAATCAATCGAACCTGGAACATAGATATTTACGAACAGACCATCCCGATGTTGTTTATGTAGATTTATATGCGGCTCTTTAAATAAGTTCGACAACGACGCCGTCTCATGGCGAATTTCTCAGTGCTATTGAAATACACAGTGAACAAAATCCAAGATGGCGACTTGGATTTCATTCACTGCGTATTTCAATAGTACTGAACAATTTGCCATGAGATGGCGCTTCTGTGCAGTGTTTAAAGATATAACATAGTGAGGGAACAGACAATTTTCGCTAATCTTTTGTTCTTTCTGGAGCATTCCGGAAGAATTCATTGATGGTATACAAAAATCTCTAAAGCTGTGTACATTGAGGGTATCAGTCCAATTCCGTTTTAACGGTTTAGGTGCCTGTCAATATTCCATTCAAATAAAAATGTTTGAAATATGATCAATTTTATTAAACCTTGAATCTTCGGTCGACTTCTTCATTTGTGTATGGATCTCGTCCAGTAATTGGTGGCTCAGCATATGGAACTCCCAAGAATGCGTAGTATTTTTGACCTAATGAACTCGATTTTTCAACGCCTTCAACCGGCCCATTAGACGTTCGTCTAACGGGTCCTAGATCACTGTGAACATTTAGCACTAACAACAAAACTGATAGTAGTACACAAACTAATTTTAGCAATTTTGGGCACTGGAATATTTCGTAACAAACAATTTTATGTCAGTTTGCTTAATGCAAACCATTCAAAACAAACGACAGCAGATAACTGATTGAACACTTGAATAACACTTAATGACGTTATTAAAATCAGTAATGCGATGGAATAAACAATTCTGAACATGTTTAAAGGTACACATTAGTTTCGAACCATTTGACATTTGAAATAGAATCAAAGAATCTTTACTATTTCTTATATTTCAGAAGTGGCTAAAGGCAAATATTAATTTCAGCACTTAATAAATACTCGTGCATATGCAGCATTTTTCACCTATTATTACCCTAGAATTGTGGAAATTATGAAAAAAAAGTTCGGCGGAAATTTTGAGATAGAGGGCGTTATATGTCACACCGATTAGCAACTTTTCAGTTGTTGGCAAAAAAAATCCCAATAACAAATTATTGTTCAAATCGCTGATAGTTTGAAAGCTGACCTCAATACCTTTCAAATGATACCCATACCGTTTCTGTATGTATTGTGGTTGAGGCACAGTGACCGCTGGGAGGGGGGCAGTTTTACAAGTTCGAAAAAGTGTAGAACAAAAAATTCTTAGTTTTACTAGCCTATCAACTTCTGTGAGTCTCGTCGAAATCGATTGAAAGTACCGACAGACAAACATAGCCCCTTTTCATCATTATCGAGGGGTTGGGGGTAAAATTTGAATAATGTCATAACTTTTGAACGAATCAACCGATTTTAATGATATGGGTATCGTTGGATTCGTATTCGAAATTAGAAATTGAGTTTTCGATTCGTTATGGGGGAAAAACTGGAATTATTCTAACTTTTTCAAACCTCCATATAGGGGGTCACCGGAGGTCAAATTTCGAATTGTTATACTTTTTTCGCCTCTACTTTCCAAGACTTTTCCAATGATACTCAGCTCATTTTGATCGGTAATATGGTTTAACACTTCGGAACTGCGTGTATATATAGGCTTGTGACATTGGCACTAATATGCATGCATAGTAGTTGCTTGCGTCACTCGCGTGGACTACCACAGTGATATATGAAATATTTGAATATTGTCGTTCCACAGGCTCGAAATTTATGTGTATGTATCACAGACCGAATGTAAATGTTTTACCGCTGCGAACAGCGCCATCTTTGCATTTTCAGTGAACTATGAGCCTATCTTGTATGTATAAATGATATTTCACTGAAAATACACAGGTGGTGCTTCGGAGAGCTGTAAAAATGTATTCCCATATAAATGTATAGGCCGCCATGTTTAATATTCGGGCTTGCGGTCCCTGAAAGGAACTACACATTTTACAAATCTATTGTTTAATCAATATGACCTTGAAAAAAAGAAGTTTGTGCTATAGCACCACTTCTTATAAGAAGTTTGCATTGTAAATATGCACCGTTATGCGATTTAGTCAGTGGCATCGACTCGGTACTGTGCGTTTCAAATCAGCAAAAAACGCCGAGTATATCAATTACGCAATAGATTGGCGTAAATTTCCAAGCTTACTGTTTTTACTCTCTATTGAAAAGTACAGAACTGAAAAACTATTTAAAAAAATTTCATCTTCTACATCACGTATATATAGCGGCTATATACAGATACTGTTTTCATTCTTTGATGAATCTGTATTTAGCCCTAGGGGGCTATGAATAACATTCATTTTATTCATAATATGCACACATATTCACGGAATCTATCCAAAATCCCAAAAAAACGTTCCAATTCACTCATATTCACAAAAAATCCTCATAATTGTCGATGTTGAATTCAGTGAATTCAGTGCATATCGTTGAATATTTGTGAATCTGACGAATTTTAGTGATTTCGTGTGTGCAGGCACACAGTTGTGAAGAGCTCCACTATAATAGCAGTTTTTCATAAGTGTGAAGAGCACCACTAGTGGTAACAGCTCCACTACTTACTTGAACGAGAATAAGCGAAGTATGTGTATTGCTAGTAGCAATTTGCTACTGTACTGCGGCACTTGCGTTTGTATGTGTGAATTTTGACATCAAGATACCAAAATTTCACCAGAATTCACCGGAATTCACAATCATGCACGCGAATTCATTCAAATCATGTCAAATCCACATGTATTATTATTATTCTTCAAGATCCAATCGAAAATGTCTCGTTATTACTCCCTAGATTTAGCCGCATTTGCTACATTTACATTACATCATACAGATTCACTGTATATGTCCATGGCCTGTACAGAGCTAGATTCGCTACATTGTGAACGACAGCAATTAGAACGGCTTATAAATCCCAAACAAAACACAGCGTTTCGGCTCTTGTCACAATCCTCATGTCGTTTCTTGTGGTTTCATAAGTAACATTGATGTCAACTTGTTGAGTCAGTTTGACTGAAAATGAATTATTACAGTTGAATGAATAACATGGAGATAGAAACCAAAAGAAAAATTGTATTTATGACAGATAACTAAATAAAGATAGCAAAATTAGCCATATTAACATCGCCATAAACAACGAAATATTCACTGAAACCACCGCTTCTGTGTGTTGCATTCTCCAAATTATCTGCTACTTTTATTTGTAAAGAGTTTAGATAGTGTCATTTATATTAACTGCTTGTGTATGGCTTACAGTTAGTAAATCAAAAAGAACAAAATGATATTACATAAAATTTAAAAATCAACAAAATTATATTTTGGGACAGTAGATATGGTTGAAATTTGAAAGTGAGGACCTGGAAAAAGGTCATCAATATTTCGATTTTATAATTCATACCCCAATCACAACAATTTTTTCTGCGGTGGGGATCTCGAGGGGGCAACCTCCCATCTTTCAACGGAACCACCTCCTTTACGACTCATTAATTATTTTGGATAAAGTCATTTTACTATAAAATCGAAAGTACTTATCGGATGTTTTCAAAAGTGTCCAGTCATTTTGTTCAAAAGTCAAAGTTTATTTATTAAATAGTATATTGAAAGAACATTTCATTTAGAGTAATTTGCTCTTATCAAGTACTCAAGAATATCAACGCACAATACAAACAATTTGAATTGTTCATAAAAATAGAATATCTATACGCCAACGCATATATGCATATAATTCACACAAACCGCCTGATCGCGTTCACATCTGCAAATGATACTAGAAAAATGCTTACAAATATACACATCATAAGTTGCTTTATTTGCAGAGCATTTGCAGTATTTGCGGTAGTTATTTCTCTCCCATGTGAAACATTTGTCAAATTCCTGTAGATAACCTCGACTTCACGCCACATATAATAGTGCAACTGTTCCTTAATGTCGTTTGTCACACTTGATTTTACGTTATTTGAGATCTCTTGACAATAAACTTCTGTAGGTGACTTGCAAGATTGGAACGGAGTATCCCCTTCGATGGATGGATTACTAGCAAATTCAAAGAATGTGATAAAATTGCATCACAAAATTTAATATGAAGTTTGTATGAAAAACTCACCCAGATCTTGCAAAGTTTGTGATCATTTTCACCATTCGCATAATTGCATAGTATGATTTGTCTTTATTCTCCAAATGGCGGTCATACACTTTGAATTTGTCGAACTTATGACAACTGAAATTAGATGAAAATGAATAAAACATTTTTTGTCGAGTTGATTTCGTCTTAAAACATATTTTACTGGAAAATATAACACAAATAATCTCCATGAGCAGCTCCATCGTAATTCAATCCACTGCCTATTTTTATGAGGTTCAAATCAGCATCTACTGAGAATCTAATTTTAAAGAGAAGATCAATGTATTTCATGTGCATGATATTTTTGATACTTTACAATACTATGGACCATCGGTGAATTTATTACCTGAATAGAAACGTATTTTTGTGTTTAGTTTCATCAGAATCGTTGTTATTTGCATTCGATTGAAGTATTGTAGCTTTAAGAATGCTATCACAAAAATTCAAATCAGACACCAGGCCAATATTTTCGCGCTTAATTCCATCACCAATTGTTGAATTAGAGAAATACGCTTGTCTAATTCTTTTAAAGACTTGTTGGTACTCCTGAAATGTGTATATATTTATTGTGAACATTTCAAACTAGGTTTAAGATACGAATTACCAATGGATGAGAAGTTTCATTAAAGCCGGTGAAGGGCAAATATAATTTCGGGTCTTTCCAATCTTTCTTTATTAATGGTTCTGTACGTTGAAGGAGATCTGGACTGAATTTTACCATTTCCTGAAGTTGAATGATATTATATTGATTTGCTTTGCTTTGAAAAGTATATATATGATAAAGCGTATCGTAAACAGTCCAAGTTACGAAATATACGAAATGATAGTCTTGAATCGTCTTGAGTATAAAAAACCTGAAGCACGAGTAACATTTGTACACTTATTTACTTTTTAAAGGTATGGTTTGTGCCTTAGCATAATGAAATCATTGAAATGTTACTCCTTCTTTAATATTCTAAACAAAGTGTTATAACTTCTGGGCTTTTCCTGAAGGGTAAAATTCATTTGAAACATTCAACTTTGGACTATTTGTTAAATTCCAAAATTTGATGGTTCGGTTCGGAATTTGGACAGTTGGTGATACGGTGTACGCAATAGTCTTAATACCGCAGAGTTGAAGCTGAACATGGCGTCCATAGTTGGTGCATTGTGTGGACTGTAAAGTTCGTCTGGAGTTTTCGTTATGAATGCTCTGACTGCTCGTGGATTTTCGATTGTTGGTGCCCATGGTGGAGTTAGGGTCAATCCTTCGGCCTTTTCGATTTGGTATTCGTAACATTTTACAAGCGCATCAATGTCAACCGTCTTCAGATACTCAGTCAACTTTGCCTCATCATTAATTTTCGAACACTTATGCATTCGTTCCACGTGATTGGCTTCCATTAGTGCATAAGAGCAAAGAGCTGAACTGCTGAGGGCAAATGCCCGATTGAAATACTTTCTAGACTCTTCGTTCAGCATGTGAAAATTGACAGATGCACCACCTGATTGAATATTATTCAGAATTTGAAATCAACTTTTAAAGCTGTTTACACCTGTTCAAATGCACATTTTTCAGTTGGTGGGAGCATTTTCTCACCTGCACTCGCTCCAAACAGTAAAATTTCATCTTTCTTCCCAGAAAAGTGTTCAATATTTTCAAAAACCCATTTAATTGCCAATTGTTGATCTTTCAATCCCATATTGCCAGAGTATTGTTCAGTTCCCAAATTTAAGAAGCCAAAAATACCGATTCGATACTGTACGGTTATAACGATATTATCTTCGAAGAGAAGGAAGTCTGGTCCATGCTTTGAATCGTCTGTATTTCCCATAGAGAAACCACCACCATGAATCCATATCAAAACCGTCTTTTTTTCCGCACCGCCAACTTTCGATACAAACACAAAGAAGATAAATTGCTAGCCCACTATATTATTTGATTGTTTATTATGTTCAACGCATATATTTGATGCCGCTTGTGTGCATGCGCCTCCGTCTGATTTGTGCGTGAGTGTGCACAAGCAACATGAAATAAGTTGAAAGAGTATGATAAACATAGAAACAAAAAATTCGTTCCCAAAGATTTAACGGCATTAACAACATCGTCGTTTTTCGCTTGGGACATAATGACATGATAAATATTTATTTAGATTATCTTATCGTATTTAAAAACTCTGCTATTTTTTGTGTCGAAATATTGAATAATCCGAACCTGGTACGTAAATATTAACGAATAGACAATCTTCACTTGTTGTTCGTGCCGTTGATGAGAGATTTTGACTTATTGAAGGTATGCAAAAATCTCCAAAGCTGTGAACATTTAGAATTTCAGTCCATTTCCTCTTGAGCGGTTCTGGTGCCTTTTATGACGATAAAGTTTATAGGTATTAAATAAACCACTCAATCAATAATTACGAAGTAATTAAAGCATTCTTTGTTAATTTAAAACCGAATCTCTACATTCATTGTACAGGAATATTTGTGAAAAACATTTATTCTACCGTACCTTGAACCTTCGGTCGACTTCTTCACCTGTGTATGGATCTCTTCCAGTAATTGGTGGTTCAGCATAAGGAACTCCTAAGAATGCGTAGTATTTTTGACCAAGGGAGGACGTTTTTTCAACGCCTTTAACCGGCCCATTAGTCGTTTGTCTGACTGTTTCTGGATCACAATGCACATTTACCACCAAAATTGATAAAAGGACACAAAAAAAACTTGGGCTCCGACACAACATTTTTTCAAAATACTTTTTCGTGTAGTTTGATGACAGAAACCTGGCCAAAGTGAACGACAAGAGATTAGACGTTGAGAAAAAAATCAACTCCCTTTAAATAATCTCAAAAATTGTATGCGTGAGTGAGCACACTCAAAATTGAAGTGGTAAAATTCTTTATTATATGGTGTGGTAATTGCTATCATTTCAAAATTTGAATCTATTGTGTGTATTGATAAGAATTTATTCTTCATACTTCAACACAGTGCTGACGGAAAGAGCTGTCTTTGCTTAAAAAATATGTCCTTACGGATTAAGGAAATAATTATGACTGTTGGTTCTACAGATTGATAATGTCTGTCATTTCAAGTACGTTGATATGAATTCTTGTGGAATTTAAGCGATATGTGAAGAGCAAATACAAGTGTATGATCATTACAAATCTTAATGTAATAAAAATGACTTCTTTAATGAATTATAATACTCTCAGAATAATTTAAATAAAGCTGGTGAATGTTATTCTCAAGGTGCTGGTGACAACCAATAAACATTAAATGACTCTTACTACGTACTTTGTGAATATCGCACAGATTTGACAATACTTATTATACCGGTAGACAAATTTTACAAAAATAAGACTCTAAATGTCATAAAATGGAATAAGACTTGAGTTTAGCAAAATTATTCATTAATTATGATTTAAGATATTTTTGTTCCGAATAAGACGCTATAGCGACACAACCAATTATTATTATTATGTTTATTAGTTCACATTGGCTTTTCTCAATCACTTACCCCCCATTCCCTGGGAGGACACTGTCTCAAATCAATCTCAGACCGATCTACAACGCGTTTCAAAATTCGATGTCAATGAGGAGTAAACAAGTCTATGGGCACATTTCCATATGGAGCCTCCTTAGTGGGGTTACAGCCGCTGGCCCCCTTTGAGTCAAAATTGCCTATGTTAAAATGGTCATCACTCAAATGAGTGGCTTGGCCTTCAACAGAAATACATGGTTGATAGCTTATTGGAAAGATATTGACGTCTACTAGGTGATAAAATAATGAAAAACATGAAAACATTTCAGTGGAGGCGGTAAATTTGTGATTGGATTGAAAATATAAACAAATCGCAAAAATCGTTGAAAACTGCGATTTTTCTCGAAAATGTGTCGTAGGGAACCCGTTTTTTTATTTCACAACTTTCGAACGTCCATTAAATTTTGATCATTCATGTCATTATAAATTGTACATCATTCTTTGTAAACAAGTAAAAATTCTATGTTCTCTAAATAAAAATTACAATTATAGCTATTCAAATTAATTAAAATAACTAAATTTATCTTATTGATTATTTGTCAAATTCTTGTAGGTTTCTTCGATTTCACGCCATGTTTGGAAGTGCAATCGGATATTAATATCGTTTGTAACACTTGACTTTGTGTTGTTCGAGATCTCTTGACAGTAAATTTCAGTTGCTGATTTGCAATTTTCAAAAGGAGTATCATCTTCCATGGATGGATTGCTAGCAATTCCAAAGAATTTTCAAACATTTTATTAAACAATATCATTGCAATATGCAAATGAATTTTGTGTAAAGAAACTTACCCAGTTCTTGCGAAGTTTGTGATCATTTTCGTCATTCGTACAATTATATCGTAAGATTCGTCTTTACTCTCCAAATGGTGATCATACACTTTGGATTCGTCGAACATATGGCAACTGAAATCAGATAAACATGACTGGGACTTTTTTGTTGAGATAATTTTGTTTAGACTCATTTCTTACTGGAAAATATAACACAAATCATCTGCATGAGCAGCTCCATCATACTTCAATCCACTTTGCAGTTCGAAGAGATTCAAATCAGCATGTACTGAGAATCTGATTGAAAAAAAGATTAACGATTTTTTAAAAAAATGTATGTTTTTCGTCCATTTTACCTAAAAAGGAATGTGTTTTTGCGTTGAATATCATCAGAAACTCTGTTATTGGCATTCGATTGAAGTATTGTAGCCTTAAGAATGCTGTCGCAAAAAGCCAAATCAGACTTTAGAGCAACATTTCCACGCTTGATCGCATCGATATCAATTGGATAGGGGAAATAAGATTCTCGCAATTTTTCTAACGCTTGTTCGTACTCCTGCAAAATATATATTTATTATGCAAAGGTTAAACTAAAAGCAGATCAGAATTACCGCCAGATGAGAAGTTTCATTGAAGCCATCAAAAGGCAGACGGAACTCGGTTTCTTTCCAGTCTCTTTTGATCAACGGTTCTGTACGTTGAAGAAGATCTGAATGAAAAAAGATAATTTCCTGAAGATGGAAAAATAAATTATCTTTATAAGAAAAATTTAATCAAAAATCCAATTACCCTTGAGTTGAAGCTAAACATAGCGTCCATGACAGGCGCATTATCTAAACTATACAGTTCATCTGGTGTTTTGGTCATGAATGGTCTGATTGCATGAGAATTTTCGATAGTTGGAACCCATGGTGGACTGCGGGTCTCCCCCAATATGAATGGATGACAATTAGCAAGTTCACTGGTGTTCACCGTCTTAAGATATTCAATCAACTTTTCCTCATCTTCAATTTTTGACCACTCGTGCATTCGTTTTACGTGATTGCCTTTCGATATTGCATAGAAACTGAAAGCTGAGCTACTACTCGCGAATGCTCGATTAAAATACTTCCTCGACTCTTCGTTGAGCATGTGAATACTGACAGATGCACCACCTGTTGGAATATATATTATTCAGAATTTAGAGCGAATTTTAGAAACACTTTACATATTTGATAGCTAATTTTAACGGGGCACATTCTCACCTGCACTTTCTCCAAACAACAAAATTTCATCCTTCTTTCCTGAAAAATGTTCAATATTTTCATAGACCCATTTAAGAGCCAACTGTTGATCCTTTAATCCCATGTTGCCAGAGTATTGATCAGTTTCTAGGTTTAAGAAGCCGTAAATTCCGAGTCGATATTGCACGGTAACAACAATGTTGTCTTGAGAGAGAAGGAAATCGGGTCCATGAAGTGAATCTCCTGCATCTCCGACATTGAAACCACCACCATGAATCCATACCAAAACCGTTTTCTTTTTCGCACCACCGACTGTCAATGCAAAAATAATGAAATTAGCAATACATTCAATGTCCACAAATAGAGGCAACCGAACCTGGAACATATACATTCACGAACAGACAATCTTCACTTATCGGCTGTGTCAGTGACGACTCTTTGCATGAATCTGAAGGTATGCAAAAATGTCCAAAGCTCGTTACGTTGAGATTTTCAGTCCATTTTCTTTTCAGAGGATCGGGTGCCTGTTAACAAGACATTCAATGAAAAAAAGTGATTAGAGCATGCTGAGTTAACTTAAGATCCATATCAAAACCTGAAGTTTTGGATGAATGTTCATCGTATCAAACCTTGAATCTGCGGTCAACCTCTTCATTTGTGTATGGATCTCTACCAGTGATTGGTGGCTCAGCATATGGAACTCCCAAAAACGAGTAGTATTTTTGTCCCAATGAGCTCGATTTTTCAACGCCTTCAACTGGCCCATTGGCTGTTTGTCGAATGGTTCCCGAATGTGACTTTACATTCACCACTAACAATAAAATGGGTAATGACATATAAAAGAGAACGTGCATATTTGAGCACTGAAACATTTTGCTAGAAACACTTTTTAGTGAATTTGCCTGCTGCGAATCATTCAAAGCAAATGGCAGCAGATAACTGACTGAACACTTGAATACACTTAATTACGTTATTAAAATCAATGCAGAGAATGTATTTCTCGGGGAGAACCAGTCAAATTGAACGACAAAAGAAAATTGATTGAGCATAATAGCTTATGACTTTATTTAAATCAATGCACAGAGCGTGCACGTGCACAACCTAACAATTTCGCTCCAAATCTATCGGTTGTTAGATTCAGCATCAAGAACTTTTTATTAATTATCAGAATGTGATTGATAAGAAAAAAATCAATTGTCCAAGTAAATTACACTGAAAAAAGTAAACATGAGAATGTCTTATCATTAAAGTAATACGTATTCAAAACACATGTAAATAACTTGGATCTATAAATAAACAGAAACTAGAGATTATATTATATTTAAATAAGGATTGCTATACAATGAAACTGTCAGCATAGATTCGATACATTTACAGCAGTGATTAAAATCGTTCTGTTTGATGTATTTAAACAATCGCTATAATTCCTGCCTTGAAATTTCGATTATGGTATCCAGATCTAGTAAAATTCATGACAATTACTGTCATTGAAATAATTCGACTGAAAATTACTCTAAAATAAATTTACCATTCGCAAACTAAAATTGTTAACAAAATTTATATGAAAATATATGATTTTTCCGTGAGTTAAATTACGTTCTTCTATTTTATTAAATTCAAAATAAAATCAATTTATGTCAAAAACTCATAAAATGATTCAACGTTTTTCTCTACCGCAACTGAACTTTCAATAAATATTCAACAGATGGCGTTGACGACGATTTATAGTATGACTTTGACACAATTAGTTTCTTCTATTGTCACCGCATTTCTGTCGTCTATGTGTTCAATTTGGCGCGAAAACATCGTTGTCACAATCATACTGCTTGAGTCGTTGCTGTGCATTGCATTGTTTTCTTGTATTTTGTAAATCGCAAATCATTTGTTTTCTCTTGACAATTTAATTTGTTGTTTTTTTTTTTGTTTGTTATTACTAAATAAATTCAAAATGGATGTGGCTGATGTTCAAGTTGGTCAATTGCGTGTAAAAGATGATGTGGGAATTCGTTGCCAAAAATTGTTTCAAGATTTTTTGGAAGAGTAAGTATGACAGATGCGCTTATAGTTCGCATGCTTTGAACGCTATTAAATTGTTGGTGTTTGTTGTTTCTCGTTAGGTTCCGTGAGAATGGTGAATTGAAGTATTTACAACCAATTGGTGAACTCGTATCACCCGATCGTTCGACGCTTGAAGTGAATTTTGATGATGTTGAAAAATATAATCAAAATTTAGCCACCACAATTATCGAAGAGTACTATCGTATCTATCCATTTTTGTGCCAAGCTGTATCAAACTACGCCAAAGACCGCACCGAACTGAAAAAGGAAAAAGAATGCTTTGTTTCATTCACAGATGTTCCAACACGGCAAAAAGTTCGTGAATTGACTACATCAAAAATTGGCACATTGATTCGAATTTCGGGCCAAGTGGTACGCACGCATCCAGTTCATCCTGAATTGGTGTCCGGTACATTTGTGTGTCTTGACTGTCAAACCGAAGTGCGTGACGTTGAACAGCAATTTAAATTCACAAATCCAACCATTTGCCGTAATCCAGTGTGTGCCAATCGGCGAAAATTTATGCTTGAAACCGATAAATCCAAATTTATTGATTTCCAAAAAGTGCGCATTCAAGAGACACAAGCTGAATTGCCACGCGGTTGTATACCACGTTCCGTTGAAATCATTTTACGTAATGAAATTGTCGAAACTGTTCAAGCTGGCGATCGTTATGATTTTACTGGCACATTGATTGTTGTGCCTGATGTTGCATCTATTCAGATGCCAGGTGCCAAAGCTGATCTTGGATCGCGGCATCAACGTGGCGAAGCAGCGGCAGCCGAAGGTGTGCGTGGATTAAAAGCGTTAGGTGTTCGTGATTTATCTTATCGAATGGCATTTTTGGCGTGCAGCGTTCAAGCAACTACGTCTCGTTTTGGTGGTACTGATATGCCAATGAGCGAAGTCACCGCTGAAGATATGAAAAATCAAATGACTACCGAGGAATGGAACAAAGTTTACACCATGTCAAAGGATAAAAACATCTATCAAAATCTCATCAATAGCTTATTCCCATCCATTTATGGTAATGATGAAGTTAAACGAGGCGTTTTACTTCAGTTGTTCAGCGGCGTCGCCAAAACAACACATGAACGTATGTTGGAACAGTTTTTTGTTGGCTTAAGTCCTTTTTAATCAAAGAGTTCTCCTTTAATTAACCGATTCTCTTTTATTTGCTATAGAAACATCGTTGAGAGGTGACATTAACGTGTGTATTGTAGGTGATCCGAGTACAGCCAAGTCACAGCTTCTAAAACAGGTAAATGGCCATTGAAAACACTTTATCCCGATTAGCTTTGCGTTTGATATCATTGAACTAATCAAATATTCCATTAAAGGTGGCCGAATTTTCTCCACGAGCTGTATATACATCGGGTAAAGCATCATCAGCCGCTGGTTTGACTGCAGCTGTGGTAAGAGACGAAGAGAGCTTTGATTTCGTGATTGAAGCTGGTGCTCTCATGTTGGCTGACAACGGTGTTTGCTGTATCGATGAATTCGATAAAATGGATCCACGTGATCAAGTTGCTATTCACGAAGCCATGGAACAGCAAACTATTTCAATAGCAAAAGCTGGTGTTCGTGCAACACTGAATGCTCGTACCTCAATTTTGGCCGCAGCAAATCCAATCAATGGCCGTTACGATCGCTCCAAATCACTTCAGCAAAACATTCAATTGAGTGCACCGATTATGTCACGTTTCGATTTGTTTTTCATTTTGGTCGACGAATGCAATGAAATCACCGATTATGCAATCGCTCGCAAAATCATCGATTTGCACTCAAACATTGAGGAGCAACATGTCGAACAAGTTTACACGCGTGATGATGTTTTGAGATACATAACATTTGCTCGTCAATTTAAGCCGGTGATTAGTGAAGATGCGGCTCAACTATTGGTTGAGAACTATGGTCATTTGCGTCAACGTGACACTGGTATGACCGGCAAGGGATCATGGCGAATCACAGTGCGTCAATTGGAAAGTATGGTTCGGCTGAGTGAAGCTTTGGCCAAATTGGAATGTTTGAGTGAAGTACAAGTCAAGCATGCCAAAGAAGCCTATCGTTTGCTTAACAAATCAATTATCCGTGTTGAACAGCCGGACATTCATTTGGATGATGAAGATGATGAATTGCTCGCCGACATTGATATGCCTGATGAAAATGTTCCACCAAATGATCAAGTCATCGAAACGGAAGTTACCGCAAATGAATTGCAGAAGAAAAAATTGACACTTTCATTTGAGGATTATCGTAACATTTCAAATATGTTGGTATTGCATATGCGAGCCGAAGAAACAAAAATGGATTCGGGTGAAAGTGATTCTGAAGGTCTTCGGCGTGATGATTTGGTTAACTGGTACTTGGAACAAGAGGCTGATGAAATTGAATCCGAGGAAGATTTAATCGAACGCAAAACGCTCATTGAAAAAGTTATCGATCGGCTGGTGAATCACGATCAAGTCATCATTCCACTGCGCACAACCCTTTTGAAACAAAAACAATCCGATGCCGACGATGATGAATCTAATCCAGTGCTTGTTGTTCATCCGAACTATGTTATTGAATAATCAGTTGTTCTTTTGTTTTCACATTTTCAAGTTTTTTTTTAAACTTTTTTTTCGTACAAAATATTAGCAATAAGTTATATTTAAGCCATCATTCTACATAATTTTGAACTGTTTGTTTTTCTACCATTGACATTACACAACTACACCAAGCAATCACCATTTTTACATTGCATTAGCAAAAGAAATAGAAAACAGTGAATTACATTTTTCAAAATCGTTTAATAAAATACACATTGAATTTGACTAAATGGAGCCTTGTTTTGAATAACATTTCTACGTATTTAACAAATGATATTTTATATATGTAAAGTGGTGAGTCTATTCCTATTGGATGCATCTGTTTAGGTAAATTTTAGATCTTCTTCAGTAAGTTCAAATTCATTGTGGTTGCTTCGATATGCAATCGGGTTTTCTAACTTTCGCTCCTCAACATCCCTTTTCAGCTCCTCAGCGGTGACCTCGTTCAGTGCTTTACCTTTGCCATAGAATATTTTTTCATGATAAACACGATCCTTTTTACGATATGTTCCATGAAGCTAAATTGATTTATTCAATTTCAATCAGTTTATAAATTCGAAAATGTTGCAAATCGATTCGAATGTGTAAAAAGCCGAACTTTACATACTTTATCCCACAAAAACATATTAAAGCCGTAGTTCACATGAAAGTATTGGTGATGATTGTCATGAAATATAACATCGGGTTGCCAAGGTTGCCACCAATGTGCCTTAAATGTAATTCCGGAATGAACAATTATACCGTGATAATAAATGTACACCAAGCCCAAGTAGAATAAAACTGTGGAAAGGCAAAATGAATGGAAATAAATCGCGTTGAAATGTGAAAATGTCACAACTCACTCCAGTGAACTGGGACTATAACCATCGGTGCAGCCAAAGCCATTTGTACATTAACCATTTCGATTGGATGAATTGCTGTCACTGAAAATGCTGTTGGCTGTTTATATTTGTGATGCATTTTATGAAAATGCTTGTATAAAAACGGAGTGTGATAAGTGCGATGGATTAAATAAGTGATATAATCCTGAAAAAAAATTCGAAGCATAAACATTTGGGTGATGAATTAATCTGAATAATTTGCTGTAATTATATGTCAATTACTTGATAAATAAAAATTATTGGAACTTGTAAAAAGAACCATGCCCATCCATATTCATCGGCTCGATAATAAACCGTTAAATATTTTCCATCGTTTGCGGCATACCATGAGACAACACCTGATATGGTGCTGACAACGAGCAGTGAAGCTGATCCAAAGATGATTTCGTGTCGCTCCAACTCTGGTGTTAGAAATTGACCAGGTTGACATTTCCATTCGTGACTTTTGTCGCGTTGCCTCACGTAGTAGTACCACTATGATCATACAAAGAAATTGGAAAATAAAAGTAAGTAATTGAAAATGAAGTTAAATTTACATGTAAAAATCCGCCAATGGAAAAGTAAATGGCATATGATCCGGTAGTTGCAGCACAAATAAAGAATAGCAGAGATCCTTTGTCATTAGCAGGCAAAGAGCTTGAATCTTCTAAGGTGCTATTCAAGACGTCAACGCTTGTTGTGTTGTGAAGCCTCAAATACTTGCTATAGTGGACCAACATCAAAATCCAATCTCCTGTTGCAAAAACAAGGAAGTGAAAGCAAAACCACATAAAACATACATTCTTGTTTCAAAATAACATACACTTGTATATCACGTCCGAGAGACAATGTTTGTTTGTTTTTTTTCTTTAGATAGAAAACGACTTGAATGATAACTCTCAGATAAAATATATGAGATAATACAATGCCATCAAAATATGGGCATTTTTCTTCTTCAATTAATTTTTCAATTTATCTTTTTACAAAAAATTGTCTACGGAAAACAGAATTTCGTTGGTTGAGAATAAAAAATGTAAATTTTTGCTCAAAATACCTTGAATTGCTGAAGCAAGTAAAAATACGAAAACACATATGAGCACCTGGGCCAACCATTTCGGAATATATTTCCAAATCCGTTCAATTTGTTTTGCATATCTTTCGGTCCAGCGAACACCTTCCATCATTGGATTGTATCCATTTTTTAGTTTTTCACCAAACGTAAGCCTATTTACATCCATTGGCTTGCATTCGCTATTCGTCATTTTGAAGTCAATTAGAGATCAAAAGAACACAAAAAACTATATTTTCTCTAACGTCAACGTTTAACTACCGCACCGATCATATTCTAAAGAGCTAAAATGACACTTATACCCAGTATTATGTGGTGAAATGGACGCACATTTCATTATTGATCTTCAACCAATCACATTTACCAAGTATAGACTAATAATTATCAACGTTCACTATCGAGGTACAAGTATATCTGACTCCCGCCATACTTTAGATGGCTATAATTAACTGATTAAAAAGTGTAGATAAATGGACAACACATATCAAGTTGATAAAGGTTGTATGATAGTAACGTGCCTAGGTGCATATCATTTGGCTGCTTGAATTCATTATTGCGTCTTTCTATGTAAAATTAGGGCATCATTTCAATGCCAAGGAGAATCAATGGAACTGGAATTCGCCATCTGGCATCGACTCAGTTGCGTTATCTCTCATATGGAGATAAAACAACGATGGCAAAACGAATACAGTCACAGTACGTTATTTTTTTCTTCATATGAACACTTAACTTTATTTTGATCAATCAATCAGTACAAAATGCCAATTTTGTGTGTTGGTTGTATATATTTTAACGGTATCTTTTTTCTCAATTCTTTAAATAATGTATGAACGGGAAATTAGTCGATGTTAATATCATCGATTGATTAAAATCTCAATCGTACAAAATGAAAAGCAAGAAGTGTGAATGTTGTGTGGGTTGTGTGTATGTGTGTACTTCTGCGGGTTGTTGGTCCGTTTAGCTTTCATCGTCTTCAATTTTCGGGGCCAAATAGTATCGGATGTGACCGTAGTCATGAACCTTATATTCTACAACTAATGGTACATCAGCCGACATCGACAGTTGCACTTGTGTGGACAATGGTGTTGCCTTTGTAAACGAATTCAAATAGCGGCATGCAAATGTCAATGTAACTGGCTCTTGCATTTCAATGATGACAGCTTCTTCTTCCTTGTCAACGGATGAGGTTTGGGCAAGTTTAACATTGGCAGCTCCAACATCACCGCTGGCCGAGAATTTAACACCTGTTGAACAAATGAAAATTATTAGTCACAAATCATTGAGTATAGAATTTCATCATTCAATGAAATCGATGGGTGACAACAAAATAATGAGGTTATGTGCAATGAATTACCTTCTTTGGTGCATGCAATGACCATTGATTCACCAAATTGCGACAAATCACGGCAAATACGAGCAAATTCCATCGATGGCATACGAACAATGCAAGCGTAATTGGTCTCTGGAATACCCAAATGCTCTTGGTCCAAGTTCATCAATTTCATTTCGTAGTCGGATATCTAAAGAGAATAGAACGGAAAATGCCATAATATTTGGAAATGTTAGCTGAAATCGAGATTTATTGTTTCAACAAGAAAACTATACCTTTTCTTGATTTGGAGATTCGAACATGAAGGTGACCGTGTCGGCATTGTCTTGTGCTTTCATTGTGAGTGTGTCATCGTTGTTGGCGCATTTCAAGATTTTTGCCATACTGGCGAGATTCATGCCCATGGACAGGTTACGATCACAACGGAACTTGTCGAAACCATCAGATCGTAGTGTCAATGAAACCAACGAAACGTGTGAATTGTCCATAGCTTGTAACTAAAAAGAATAATGTAATTGAATAACGATTAAAATACATCAAACCAGATAAGTCCAATTATTCATAAAAATGTATTGAGTCGGTAATGTTTAAATTACCTGAATGCCCGAATCGCTGCAATCAAAAGTGGCTTCATTGAGCAAATCTTTAATGGCATCAAGCACCTTTTTCAAGACGGCTGATGATGTTAGACGTGCTTCAAACATGCTTTCTTTTGTGTTTTTTGTACGAGTTCTGTAAATCACCAAACAAACAATAAACAGTTATTTTACTTCGAATTTATAGAATTGTTTAAGTTTACTGTGTATATATCACTGTTTTAACATTTACCAAGATGAAAATGAATAATAAATGATAACAAATAAAGAATTTGTGGTTGGCAAAATTCAAGAGACGACCAAGTGCACCGAATCAACAGTGGTTTGCTTCACGTTCAATACTGAAATGACAAATGCGTTGTTGTTTTGGCGCGAATCACTGTGATGCACAACGAACAAACCGCTCGAATGCCAAACGTTGGTCACAGCTAGTTGTCTCTTTCTTGCGCATGCCGTTTGCCATTCCACATAGGGACGAACTCTTCGGAACGTATGACGCTGTTTAGTTCGTGCGTTAGAATTTTGTGCGGGAAAATATGCCATACAGCAGCTGTCTTTGTTCGTCTGTTGTGTTTAATAGAAGTTGGAGAACGAAACATATGATGCCTACTGACTCAATGACAGTTCATGAAACGCATGTAGCGCTGCGTTTACAATATGCAAACACAAAATTTCAGCTGTGAAAAAAGCCGGTACATGTGTGAATATTTTTCATTTGTTTTTTTTTTATTTAGTTGGGGAAAATTAAAATAGATTCATATACAAAAATCAATATTCATTCGATAGCGGATAAAATGATTGAACATTTCTGTTAAACACTTCAATGAACATTGAATGGTGCGAAAATATCATTTTAATGCGTGCCAATTTAATTTCCATGATGAAACTTTAATTACGAATTGTCGAAAGCCGAACACAATTTGGGCGGAGATAAAACAAACAGTTGAAAGCCTATGAAGTTGTTAGGTTGTTGGTTGAACTGTTTTGGTGTTGTACGCAGCAAACCATGAAGACTCGGTTAAGAGTTCAATAAGCGATCCATTTTCCATTTGGCATAGTACTAATCGCATTGGACGATAAATCATGATTTTATCAAGAGTAAAAGTAAACAAGGGCAATAGTGCTATTGTTCAGTTGAACGAATAGAAAGAAACCACAGCCAATATAATCGTATCAATGAATTTCATCGATGTTATAAAATCCTGTTTGAATTTAGTTTATGTGTTGTACATGTCAATTTTCTCTAGATTTTGCTTTGATCAAAAGAGCAAAAATGTTGCACCATTTTTTTGTGAACACTCAAATAGCAATTCGATAGTTGGGGTTCAACTCGACTAAACATCGTTTTTATTGAAATTCATTTAACAGACATATGAAAGATGAACTGTTTTGTACATTTAAATATAAGCGGAGAAAACACCAATAGCCACAGCAAACAAGCTCAATATCTGTGTGATAGACTCGGAAAATGTCAGAAATGTATGTACTTGTACATTGTTTGTATGCTGGTTGCTGCCTCACAAACAACCCACAAACAGATTGAACGAAAGAGAGAATGTATGTTTGGTTCATTGCAAGTAATCCAACGTACCCGCACACTCACAAAACATATACACTACACCGTTGGCCAATAAGTGCTCGTATGCCATACCGTTGATGTTCGGCTTCTCGCCTATTCGCATTCATGGCACATTGCATTTATGCACGTCAAAACACTTTCGATACACTCTCGAAACGTCTAACACGACCAAATTAAATTTAATTTGCATGAAATTGCTGGCAATGGGGCGGAATTCAGAAAGGAAGAACGGAAAACACATCAAAACAATTATTCAAATTCCTCAAAGAATGTTATCTATTTATTAGCCGCCTCTTCTTGTGCCTTTCCACAATTTCACACTTACCCCAACTATTCAACAGTCGCCCATTGAAATGTGTTTGAGTGTTGTGGTTTGGCATAGTTTGGTATAGTTTGGCATTATTGTGTTGATTGTCGGTACGAAGACAGGGAGACAGAGATACAGAGACACAGAGACAAACAAATCTACATAAAAGTCAAAGTTCATAAAATATAAAACCGATTCAGCACAATGAATGTGTTACAGTGTTCAATTAAAATGGAATACAAATTCACTTTTCCCTTGTTTAAACCATGCAATTTTCCGATGAGCATAAAAATCAATAGGTCACCGTATTTGCAGATAACAAGCAAAAAGTGGAGAAAAAAAAACTCCGTCATTTGAAGAGAAAAACGAGCATCAGAAAAATATTGATTTTGTTTGGATTTATACGTTGCATTCCATTCCATTCGGGACAAAGCTAAGGACAAAATGTATGATTTCAGCCGATTGCAAGCGACTGCATTAATTCAATTCATTTCAACAGTATTTTCCTCGTCTATTTGCAATCGATAAAATCATTAAAATTCGGTTCGATTTCAACATTGAGTCGAAATGATTTTCAATTCATGTCGAAGCTCTTGTTGTAATAAATATTTATTATTGACTTTGGGAACGATTCGATGCTGTGAATAAAATTATATAATGGAAGAATATGCTGTCCTACAAATGACTGGATCCGGCTCAGTGTACACTGTACGTTGCTATTTGCATTGTGAAATATTCTAATGCATTAACCCTAGTGTAAGAACTTGTAAGATGTTCCGCATTGATGTTGGCCCATTGATGTTGGCGATGTGCAAATTTCCAATGAATTTCAAACTATGCGCAGGCATGAATGGCATAGTCTTAATCTGTACCCGTAATGATTAAAAGTGCGGATGTTGGTAGAATATTGAATCAATGCACAGGTTGAAAATGTTCAAGAATATTGGCATTTTCAGTACAAGGTCAATAAAAATCTGTGGTGGAAACGTCAAATTAGTACAAAAAAATCTATCGTAAGAGACTAGACTCACTCTCGTTGAGGTAATACTTTGCATCACAAAATTGTACGAAATGCACTGGGGTTAAATTTTCCAGGAGAATATCAGCATTTCGACCGCTTTATGCTGTTTCTTCTGGTGACAATATTATTATTCAGTGTCTGCTATCTAATGGTGCTTTGTGATTATCCATCTTCTCTATCGTTTCCATCGGAAATATTTGTGGAGCCTCTTCAGCTATTGTGTCGGAAGGAAACGGGAAAATTGTCTTGAAAATGGATTGCATTCTCTTGAATAATTTTGACATTCTTAATGTTAAATTGAGAAAATGTCTGATCTCATGATTCCATGATTGTGTATACAACTGTGCATGTTAAAAGCAAGCACCAAATTTGTTGGGTGAAAATTGAGTGTATAGAGTTTTTGTCTTGCCTATTTGTTACGTTGAGTGGATCTATCGACTGAATATGATCACTTGGTATTTAAATTGCTTGCGAGCGAATTTAACGGGAGATTGAGAAAGAAAATGAGCAAAAAAAGACGACATAGAGAAAGAAAATCGGACGACTGTTACAATTTGATTTTCCGTTTTATTATTTGTTCTTGTGTTGAAATCCATTCGGCGTTATTGAGTTGGATCATTGAAACCTTTATTGGGATTGTTAGAAATAAAATAAATATTTTCGCTTCGGTCGAGATCGAACGAGAGAGAAAGAGAGGGAGAGAGAGGGAGCGAGAGAGAGAGAGAGGGGGGAGGGAAGGATTCAATTCTCGATGAATGAGAGAAAAGTGGGTAAGAATGAGAGCGGCAGCTGCAAAGTGAATGGGTTGGTGGAATATGTTGTATGCTATCAAAATTACACACGCCATACATTTTATTTGAATGTCATCCCACCAACCTCAAAGTGTCTGTTTATTTTGGAGAAGAAAATCGTTTTGTTGACACGTACACGCAGTTACACTAATAAAATGCATACGCATATACACACAGTGGTATTTTCTCTCTCTCTCTCTCTCTCTCTCTCTCTCTCTCTCTCTCTCTCTCTCTCTCTCTCTCTCTCTCTCTCTCTCTCTACCCCGACCAATTCGAAGGGAGATGAAAGTGTGAATCATGTCCATCTATGGCATTACAAACGATGATTTTGTCCTAAAATAATAATGAAGTGATTTCATTCGGTTATCCGAACCATGGCTTTGACTTAACATTTCAATGGTTTTTGGGGGAAAACAAGCTACCCACAGAACACACATACAAAGAGGGAGAGAGAGAGAGAGAGAGAGAGAGAGAGAGAGAGAGAGAGAGAGAGAGAGAGAGAGAGAGAGAAAGAGAGAAATAGAAATAGAAAAATGAGAAAAAAGAGAAAAAACAACATATAAAATCAATGAAGTTGATCATCCAAACATGCAACATTTCGACTCTTTGGTAGTTTTGGTCTTTCGCATTGGATTCGTTTTGGCTTGATTTCCATGCCATAAATGCGTGTTCACTTTGAGCATTTGCTTCCGAATTAAACGAATTTTGCGGTCTTTGCAGAAAACAACGGCTCCCCAATGATATGAATGTGCGAAAATACTTGCAGCTCTCGTCATCACTGCCACACATCCAACAACAACAACAACAACAACATGCAACGCACACAACCACATTCAACTGTTTCTCACATACATTTTCGGCAGTTGGCATATTCTCGTACGAACATTATTTTATGAGCTTGTTTCTTTTTTTCGTTCCGTTTCTTTATATCACATACCACATTTTATTGGTGCAGTCCAACCATTTCGGTTGGAAATGTGCTGCTCTTTTTATTTGAATTGATGTTTCTAGTTTCGTTGATGTATATTTGAAATTGTGTCAATGATAGGAGGTATCACATTCAACCAATGGTATTTTATTAACTCCAATGGGACACGCCAATAAAACTGCCTCATCATTTCTTGACTGTATGCACTTTTGTATAGTATTGCTTCAGCAAGCGTTTGTTTCGGATGTTGCCATCGAATAAATTTACTTCATTCTGTGATATATTTGGACCAGTCGACAAATTGAATTGAGACATTCCATTCAGCGAACCATAAATAATTTAAACGAAAATTGTCAACCTTTTTTTACTCTCATATTTCAAGTTTTGTTTGTCAATTTTAATATATTAAAATTAAATAATAAACAATTTTGTTTTAGAAAACGTGAAAAACAAGCAAAAATGAGCTTTATCATGTGTCCAAATCCATCTCAATCTGATAAAACAACAGGTTTTAATATTTTTATGTTCTTGATTTTTTTCTATAAACTTTTATTTTGTAGAAGCAAAATAGACAAAAAAAAATGAATTCACCGCATTATCCACACGCGCCATCTCATCAATATCCTTGTGCATACGTTCACATTTCCAAATGCATTTCGAGTATATCGATTTTGGGACATATCATGTTAGAGTGATCTGAAACCATCGCGTAATTTATCTACTGAAAGGATGAACAATGTTCATTGAACAATAACTGAGCGCTAATCTCAAACGTACTGCCCGTTAAACGAACCATCGTCGAGTTTGCTACATGAACATCCTTCAAGCGTGTTAATGGCACAGCAATGTGGTGTGCAGGGTAAACGGAACAAATCTAATTAAAAGTTTTTTTTCTCCTTGACGCGTGCCCGTATTCTTCTGTAAATTGGGATTCGTTGCATTTAAAATCTATTTCAAATGCATGTGCAGGTGTTAAATATTTAAATGGGATGCAAATAAAGTTTTGCCGTCGTTGTTCGTTATTCGCTGTTCGATGTTTTAATTTCGTTTGATAATTAAATAAGAGTTTAACTAAATTTCCAGTTAATAAGGTAGAAATACAAAGGCAACTAGGCCAAGAATTGTTCTTGACATTTCCAACAAATTTCAATCAACTGTTTATAATATATAACATTTCGATGGGGTTCTGTGCCGTTTGGAAACATTCTTTCTGTCATATAAAACAATTTCGGAATTTACTGGTTCAAAATTCTCAATGAGATTCCTTGTTTTTACCAACAGTCAAGAATGTGCTTGCGGTTCTTTGGATAACCAAGAAGTTCGATGATGAACAACAATAAAAAAAAATGCCTTAAAGTAAAATATTCCATGTAAATTTTGAGTGATGTTTGTTGCAATGAAAGATTTTACGAAATTGTTTAGATGAAATGTTAACGCTTGAGATACGTTAATTAATTATTGCGTTTTACCTTGACAGGGCGACGAACATATGTGATGTCAAAGTTTTGCCGACTGACATACAGATGCCTGTTGAAGTATCTACCAAGCTACATATCTACATTGTTACATGCAGAATTGCGGTTGCAGTGTTTGTGATAAGTTCGGTTTTGTCAACTTTACCAATCCCTTTGGTGGTAGTGGCAACAATGATGATGGCAATGCTGATGGTGGTCTTTTTTTTGTTCTTTTAATTTGCAACCGCTTTGTAATGTACACCATGCAGATTTTGATGTTTTATTGCGTAAAAATTACCAACAAAACGAACCAGAGTGACACAACAACTTTTCGGGCGCTCAGTGCCGTTTTCATACTCACTGACACCATTTTATCGTAATATTCACATCCACATCCACATCCATATACACATCATAGATGCAAATAATGAGATGGCACGAAAGAGAGAGAAAGAGAGAGAGAAACGGAGAGGAATACCAGTGCACCATTCCAAATTCCATCCATCAACTTTATGACTTTAATTGGCCTAATTAACAGCACAAATTCGTTTAGACACAAATATTGTTTGTACGAGAGCGTGTGTTTGTTGGCAAAGTTGAATATACACAATATTTCGAAACCGAGCACATCTCTAACTTTTTGACATATGAATTTATAAACAAATTATTTGCAGGTATATATTGTTTACGATCTACCGAAACGTGCATCTGATGTTTTCATCACATTTGCACAAATACCCGTACACATAGACACATTTCCCACTTAGACACTCTCAGCACTCCAAAGCTGTTATAGTGTTGTTGCAATGAAAAGCCCTGGAGAAATAGTCCGTCTGTAAGCATTTCAACGATTTTATTAATAAATACACATTTTACAGAAATCAATTGCAGTTGTACAGAAATGTTGGATTTACATAGAATGAAAAACGTTGACGTGAGAACAGTTTCGATTGGAAATAAAATACATTTTAACACACATTACCTTTGATAAAATGTATGGCATTTAATAAAATGAGTTTGCCATCAGGAACTTGAATGCATATCATCCTAAAGAACTCAATTTCCATTAATTTTTAATTGTAAGCCCAATAAAGAGATCGCGAAATATTGTTTTTGTTTATTACACACAAAAAACAAATTTGGTAGAATTTTAGGTTTATGCGGGGAACAATCATTTTTTTCAGCAAAACGGATACGAAACACATCTCATTTTAGTAGTAAAAATATATTTATAATATTGTGGTAACTTTTCAATGTGGTAAAATGTTTGATCGCCACATAAAAATGAAATTCAACCAAAGAACAGTGTTTCAAAGTTATATCATTTTTGAACTGTCACTTCGTTTCTATGTAATTTGAATTCTCATTTCCACTGAGTGACAGTCCAACGTGATAGTATGTTCTTTGTCTTGTTTTGTGTGTATCCAGGTATCTGAACAATTCATTGGCTATAATTATCGATTGAAATTCACTTTAACAAAAAAATCAAATTCCATTTGATCAAAAATAGAATTGTATAGATTTAGCCCATTTCCGACTATCACTGACCTCGACTCCGTCAAAAAATTTAATCAATTACGATAAAATGTGGGCGCTAAAATGAGAAAAACTTGAGCACTAATACAATTCCCATAATTAAGTTTTTGTCAGTCTAAAAATGTCTTCATTCTAACGAATCGTAAGCTGATATCAGCCCTGACCATTTCCAATGAATTGCCCGTATCTCATTCTCTCTCCATTCATTTCATTCAAACGTTGGTGGTTCAAACAAATGAAAATGTGAACAGAACCCATTTTCAGTTATTATGTCAAATAAAATTATTTCGAAGGCGCAACTGAGGCACTGTGCGAGTGAGTCAAAAGCAATCAAAGCAACTTAGAAAAAAATTTAGTGAATTGCTTTGATTTCACCTTTGAATCATCTAAATGAGCTGATGTCACGCAATCCGCATAATCGACTCAAGCCCGTAATACTTGTATGTTATTCATCGAAATGAAGAGCTAACCAACGATTATGCTATGCTTTAACAATTGGCCGGAGTGAATGGGGAAACAGAAATGTTAGCACACATTTCATGTCTACTTTCATGTGGTTGCTTGATTATATTGATAAAAATGTGTCAACATATTTGGATTTGAAGAAGTGCCAAGAATTCGAATCAAATCGAGTCGATCCAGAATTTCGTTTGAGAAGATTGCTTTGAATCGATCAACAACAGTTAATTTTTTTCGTTTTCAAATGAATTTTTCTTTTTCGAATGAAGAAAATGGAACGAAGAATCCAAGAATATCATTGTCTATTAATTCTCATAATTTTCCATTTGGATACGAATAAAGCGCTACATTTGTGGAATATCAAGTAGTCGAGTTAAAATTCCCAACGAAATAGAGCAATCATCATATTGCCGATTGGGGTAGGGGGAAACCAATGGACACAATAACCATGAATAACAGTATCAGAATTCATGGTGATATCGAAACATGGGCATTTTGAACGTTCGAATAAAAAAAAGCGCTGAGATTTTCCACAGAAAGCTGAAAATGGGCGCTCGTCTGAATAAAGAATGGAAAAAGAAGGATTTAGGGGGGAAAAAAGCAGTTGTTATTTCAACAAGCCTGTTGCCGGTATTTGGTGGCTTTGCTTGAGCCTCGACATCGTTTTAATCCGGGTGTATCATTTTTGTTCCAATTGTTGTTGTTGTTGTTGTTGTTGTTCGTTACAATTGTGACCACGTATTTGACTTTTTTTTTCAACCAAAATTATAATCGTGAATCTGTTATTTGGGACGGTGCAAACGGTGATGGCGGCACGAAGGGGCTGCCGTCTTTCATGTCTTCATTCGCTTCATATCACGACCTTTTACTCTTCACTGTTGAATATTTCACAGCACGCGACAATAATTTTAACCCTATTCTTGCTATATACACATTTTTATCATTGTGTTAGATGTGTGTGTTTTTTTCGTTTGGGTTCGTCCCTGTTTCTCTGCATCGGTCGTTCTCCAACCGAAATATTGTGTATGCGTTTTGCTCACGATTGAATTTCCAACTCATATCCAAACAAATTGTATAGCAGACATTCTACGAGAAAATTAAGCCTGAAATGGTATTCATACATGGCACGACTGTCGTCATTTCGCGCAAAAATGACAAACTCTGAAATTATGTGGAAGCGAAAAAAGAACCAAGCAAATTTACCATTCAATTCGACTCGTTGCATAGTTCTTCGATTTGCTCCTCTTTCTCTCTCTCTCTCTCTCTCTCTCTCTCTCTCTCTCTCTCTGTGTGTGTGTGTGTGCGCGCGCTTCTTTACACCCCGTGTGCATTTCGTTGCTGGTTCAAGCAAACGATAAACTTATTTTATTTATTCGCTTTGAATGTTTTACGTGACCGTCTTTAACTTTATTGTAAGCCATTTTAAACACATACAGAGAATATTTTTTCGACACATTTTTTTTCATCGTGCTTTGCACACAGAGATGCGTTTCGTATTTTTATGCGTTTTTCATTTCGAAATAAATGGATGTTTACGAGCTGATTCATTTCGCAAACTGTCATATTTGGCCGGAGAAAACAACCTCATCGCTAAAGCTGGTTTGGTTTATCATTCCTCCTAGAGCATGAAAATCAACGATGTGTTGATAACACCTCATTTAAAACTTTATCACACATGATGAAATCCTAGATGAAATCCATGCAACGCATCCCCAGTTAAGAGCCGCAATTTGTTCTCATTACAAGGAAATGACGTGATTTTAAATAATCATTGAAATCCCATAAAATTAAATTGATTCAAGCGTTTTGAAGTCTTGGGGATACACAAGTGTTTACCATTTGCGGTTGTACAAAGTTATTGTTATGTGATATGTGAATATCATCTTCTTTTTTTTTTGAATTACCACTTGCCAACAAGTTCAGCGCACATGCATCTATGCAGATATTTTATTCTATCATAAAATCAAGCAAATCGAATTCAGATTTACATATAAAAGCCGATTGTATTTTAGTTCGGAGAATGATTTACAGCTAACTTATTGAAGTTAAATGTTTACGAGTATAGAAATTTAAAATGCTAAGTCAAGTTGTGTTTTCTCTGAATTGTTAATGAGCCAGTCAAATAGCAGAGTGTACTGAAATAACACTCTGAATGGATTGTGTTCAACATGATTTTAACCTTTTCAAATTCAATATTGTAGGCACCGGTTATACTAAACTTTCAACTCTATTTTTATGTTAATTGGTCTGAATTTCGTCGAAATGAAATAAATCTATCTGATGCAATCAGGCATAATGCATTTAACATGAGTGTTCACATATTCGATATAGAATATTCATTGTTCATTTTCCCATTTAATCCAGGGTCCTGTTTCACAACAACCACATTTCAGGATTTCTCATTTTTTGTGATTTGGCGATATAGGGCCCTTTTGTGTGCATTGATTCAATTTGATTGGATTGCTACTTTTCATCAATTTCATGCTATTCAATTGTATATTTTTGTTTTTTATTTTATTTTAAAATAAAAGATATAAAAATACCTGATTTATTGAGCTTTAAATTACATCGTTTCTATGTATAGCACGTAAAGTGAAAATGTAACAATGTGGCAATCCATCGCTAGAATATATCAAATAAAAACATGCTGTTGAACAAAAAAAAAAGTGATTTCGCTATTGTCTAAAAATCGTTAATTCAATTTGTTTAACACAGTGCATTCGCTGCAAATATTTCACGTCCATCAACAATAACAACAGCAAGAACAACAAAAATATGCAACTCATTTGGATTGTGTAATGTTTGCCAATGTTCGGTGTTGAAGTGAATCGTGAAAAATCTACAAAAATGGAAATGGGTAAAATGTGAGTGAAAGCGTCATCACGTTTTACCATTGACAATAAGTTTTCCTATTGCAATTGTTGTGTTTTTTGTTGTTGTTTTTATTTCTTTTGATTAAAAATTTGTAAGCACTTTACAGTGCACATACTTAAAGATGCTTTGTCACATTCACACAATCGTTCACACTCACAGAGACACACAAAAACACACACACAACAATAATATGTTCTGAATTTCGATCTCTTATCTAGATTGTGTGTCTGTCTATTTTGGAATGGTTTATTTGAGGCCTGTGTATGCTGTCAATTGAAGCACAAAACGCAATATTCACATGCCATGAATGTGCTGAAATGAAATACACGTGCAGCCAAATACACACATCCAGTGAGAAAGAGAAAGACAGCGAGAGACAGAGAGAGAGAGGCGAACGAAAAAAATGGAACCGCGGGACGTGTTTATTTAAACAGACTTTGTATGTTAATAATGAATGATTTAAACATACACGACTAAACCAAAGTAAAGCATCGCAACAAAGAAAAAAACGATTGTTGGAAAAACAATAAAATATAATTTGAAAACGGAACAACAACAACAAAAAAAGAATTCACGATTTCACCGCATCAATTCATTTGTGGCTTTTTTAACTGACTGAGTGGAAGAGCGAGCGAAAAAAAGCGGATGCAACAAACAAATCACAATTGAAAAAAAAAACAGGAAACGGAAAAAATCATTGTTGTTGTTTTCTATTGCAATGTGGCTCTAGCGTTCATTCGCACATTCTCGCTGCTGGTTGCTCTGTGGACGATTTTGAGTGATAACGAATGCATCGCACATCAACCATGTGCAGAGATGTATTCGCAACATGTGAGAGGGATGAAATGCCTCGGAACAATGTTAAGCGGCAATGCAAGCTAAAAATTTATTGTGTACTCACATCCGCTTTTGAATTTACATAATGGAAAAACTGGTGAAGATTAAAGATTATGGTGTGGCATGGCGAAAAAAAATGAGAGCACACAGGCATAAGAGAGAGCGAGGCAAAGAGAGAGAGAGAGAGAGAGAGAGAGAGAGAGAAAGAGCGAGTGCAACAATGCAATTCACAACAATCGCTTTTCAGTTCATGGCATTTGGTGTATGATTTCTCATAAGAAATGCAACAAATCATGGTGGCTTGTCATCGTTGAAAAGCACGACACATTAGCAATAGTAAAGGGGGCTTTATTTGTGACTGTTGCAATTGTTTCTCATCACACACACACACACACACGTTTATTTCTCTTCCACTCAATGGTTTGAATATCGCATCAAAATTTTATTGTTTGCTTTGGTTGTCACTTAAGTGTATTGCCTGCAACCATTTTCAAAGAAAAACTTGCCACATCACAACAGCGATGATGTTGTGCAAGCAGAGAGTTGAGTTAAAATCAGAGAGAACAGTTTTCGTACCATAAGATGAAAATTGATTATTTTACCCATTTTTTGTTTGTTTGTTTGCCACCCTCTTCATTTTCACAAGTTGTGTTGTAATACTTTTTCATTGAATCTCGATTAAAACCGCAACATTCCAAGTTGTGATAGTCAGATACATGTTTTATATAGACACAGTTCATTTATCATCGATGATATGTGGCATTTATCAGACCTTTTGCTGTCATAATTGCTTACAATAGCATTACGAGTGCATTAAATAGGATCAAGCGCTTGGATAAAAATGTACAAACTTTGCGATTAAATGTTTCAAGTTAAAGGCAGTGATTTATGCTTAGCTGTCGCCGTGTATGTTCATGCCGTAACAAATTGTGTGTTACCTCCACTTGACTCTCGTATGCATTCGTGCACTCCACATGCAGTGTACAACTCGTTTGGTCCTATCATTGTCATAGATGATATTAAATTAATCAATAACCGGATTTTCGGGGCAGGGGGCAAAATGTAGCTCATCGCATCACCAAACTATTGTAGTTTGGTTCACTGTGCCAAACTAATTTATATAAATCTCATACGTATCCCATGGCATGCCAATCAATGGCACCGTATGGGTTCAAGCGAAAGGGTGAGGCAGAGGCGAAAATTTAATTAGCGCTACAAAGTTGAGCACATCTTAATTATTTTGATCCAACCATGAAACCTGATGTGGTAAATTTGTTGCAACCAATCTGCGAACATATGTGCAAGGCAATTGATTTTCTTGTCACAAAGTTCAACTTAAGTTTGCTTTAGACTTGAGGAAAACTTTGGATGGATCCGAAGCTTATCAAATATGTCAAATTATCAAGTGAGTTAAAATTATACAGATAAGATGAAAAAGCTTAAACATATAAATTCTGCAGTAGACTCCATTTCTCAATCTATTTTCGGCACATAACACTTATGGATTAAGATCATTAGCAGTGATGTTTGATGTTCTTGGAACTGAACACTTATTTCAATTCCATTTTCCGGATAGTTTAGTTGAAGGTGCTTGACCTTGGTTCACTATCGTTCACTACCACTGATAAAATTTCTTTTATTCGGCTAGTTCAGTGGTCTTACGATCTTTCTATTGCTGTTCACTTCAGTAGAGTTTTTAATACAGTGTTAACTACTTTGAGTGTGGTGCAGTTGGTCTGCAAGTCTCTATAAACAAAGGCTTATAAAAATATTCATGGTTTGGAATTCCATTGATAATAATCGGCTTACTTTGACAAAAAACAGTCTTTGAGAAATTTGAAGTGGATTGATTGGATCCAGGTGTCCAAACATTAAACTCAGCCACTTTAAATGATAATAGGACTTTCAAAATTAGACACGCTCACTTTTAGTTTTCAAGCACTCGGTAAAATATTAAAAATTGACATTTTCACCTACCAAAAAAGCTTTCATTCGCTACATCTTTCATCAAAAATGGATACTGATGTTGAGTTCAGTTGTCATCATTATTATATTGAATTCCACACTACGAAACTACCACTTCATTACACTCTGGCTCCTGAATTTATTGCAGATGTTTAATAAATTTGCGCTTCATAATTTCATTCATAAAATACATATATTCATTTATTCATAACTCATTTTATAATTGTTTGTGAGTTGAATTGAGGTAATTAAATGAAATCATGAACGATATGTGGAAAAATTGCTTCCATTTGATTCTGTAAATAAGGATCTCTCTCTCTCTCTCTCTCTCTCTCTCTCTCTCTCTCTCTCTCTCTCTCTCTCTCTCTCTCTCTCGAGCGAAAAATTGCATGCAAATGTATAGATGAATTTTTCATAAAATATTTACATATTCTGGTATTAATTGGTGCAATATGTATAAAGTGATTGGATGGAAACAGAGCGTTTTGCATGAATTGAAAAAAAAGAACTTAAATAGTCGAAAAATCACATTAAAAAATCATTTTGCAATGTGCCAATCGTTATTTGCCATACAAAAGGGTAATAAAGAATCATAACGTTTGTAACATTCAATTTGTGTATGGCTCTCGAAATGCCTTTTCACGGATGCTCCAAATTTCCAACTGAAAATCATAAATTTTCGATTTCAAGAGGTACTCGTGAGGGAGAAAAAAAAGGTTTTCGAACAATCAAAGTGAAACGGTCGCTTTTATCGCCGCATTCGCTCATTTGCTGCAATCTTGAACGGAATGAACCAATGCGCTGAAAATAGCGCATATTGTCAATTTATTTCGATGAGGCGACGCTTGAGATGAGTGTGTTGGTTACTGGGCCGTTTACGTGTCGATATTGCATAATTCAATTTACTTTGAAATCGATTCAGTTTCATTTTTTGACATACATTCCGCCGGCCGAACATATTCTTTGCCCGACACACTTTGACTCTCACTTTCGCATTTCAGTCCATGTTTACATCTCATACACATTTTATGTGCCCTTTGTCCTGAAGATGATACCGAACTGAATTGAATGTTCGGCTGATTTGGTACGCGCGCAGCGCGGCGCGCCACCAGAAAACACCATTGAACATGTAGCATTAACCATTTTTATTTGATTTTGTGTTGTCTTCAATTTCGCATCCACGACGGAATGGGCGATTTTATTGCGGCACAGAGCTCATTTTTCGGGTATGAAACGAAGCAAAAAGAAAAATGGCATCACATGAAATAAGATCGACGGAACAGTAAATCTGCAGTACATTGAACAATGAACATATTTTGTCCGCATATGCAGCCCAAGCACAAGTGCGTGGCTACAATCTAACCATGCGATTTTGAAATGCACGCAATCATAGCATAAGCAAATGATTCCCTCTCCATGAAGACAAAAAACATTCACACAAACACCAAAACCAAGGAAAAAACAATTTTCCTGAGAAAATGTGTATTGCGTGATATTTTCTTATGTTATTTCGTACACGTTTTCATACAACAACAACAACAACAACAAAAACGAGTGTGAAAAAAGTCGCTTCTTTTGAATCGACAGACGAGAAGACAAAAAAAAGCAACACAACCAACAACAAAAAAACGGGGCAATAAAAATAAAATTGAACAAAAAAGATTCACGAACCCGAATAAAGACATAGCAGCTGGAGTACGTCTACTTTGATTTTTTTATGTGCCGCTTGTAGCGCACGTACTATCTTTGCGACATAATGCGCTTCACATCCAATACATTTTTATGCCACGCTGCGATGATTCCATTCACAGTTCCCGTTCGTTGTAAAAAAAGAAAATCTTCCTCTCCGTTTTATTCCGAATAAAAATAAAAGTGAAGCAAATTAAACGGCTCGTTTACGCCTTTCGTTTCTTGTTCTCTCCATAGTTGTTACACATCTTTTTCTTTTATATTATTTATTGTATATGACAGGAAGCAATCTTTTTTTCCAACGTTTGGTCTCGCCTTGATGTCATTGTTCACTGGAAAGCGTCTATAAATTGTGTTATGACACCTGATAATTTAATTTAAACTCAACTGCAAAGTGTTGATATGGCAAAAATACACGGTAATTTAAATTCTGATTTCCTATGCCTCGAGAAATGAATTGTTTCCCTTTTTAAAAATGTTCATTCAAACCCGGTTGGTTGGAAAATATCAAGAAATAAATCTGTTTTTTTGTTTCAATTTGTTATTGTGCAAAATGTTTAAAATCAAGTGTTTCAAGTGCTTATCATGGATGACCTCACACGGCAATTATTTTCATCTTTTCTTCATTTCCATTTGCTCCAACACAACCGCATATAAATCGAAATCGGATTTAGTGTTACGAAAACAAATAAACAAAAGAGTGTGAATCACCCAAATTCGCCCAAATTTAAGATGCTCTGCCATAGCATCTGTTAAAAAAAACTTTTTTTTTTAAATTCAAATTACTTTCAATTGTTTTATAAATATAAACTTTGGAATACATTTGTGTGCATCAGTTTAAATGTTGCAAAGTAAAAATAAAGTCATAATAGGTGGTTATAGTCCATAATTTGAAGGATTTAGGAATTGTCTTGAATTTTAAATTGTATTTTGAAAGACCAATCTATAGCCATTTCAAATGAATTTAACATCTAATTATCGTTTATCACTGCTGTACTAATATTTTTGGTCAATAATCACGTCGGATGGAAGTATGGCTGTGGCAACCGTTCACAAATGAACAGAGAAAAAAACTCACCAGGATCATAAAATGCATGCAACGAGTGAAAAAAGAAAATTATGGGAGTTAGTAATAGAGTGAGAGTGAAAGAGCCAGAGAGCCAGAGAGAGAGAGAGAGAGAGCGAGAGATAAGTGAAGACGAAAAAGAAAAATTATAAGTAATAAAATACCTGTGGGAAAGTTTGCAGCCGGTGTGCGCGGCGACGATGGATGAGATAAGCGCGCCATGGGCAATGAGCATAGACCCTCTCTCACACATATACGATTCTCATGATTGTGTGGTCTTTAATTAAAATCTCTGCCCAACGAATCCAAATAAGTTGGAAATAAATGCATTGTATCTCCTCAATCTTTTAAGCAATGGTTGGAGAATTTGAGGGAGAGACAGAGAGAGAAAGAGTGATTAAGAGTGAAAGAGATCAGAATTTCGCGCTAATTGCAAAGGGTATTTTTTTTATAACTCATGGAATTTTCATAAATTGTATTTTCATAATCGTGTCTATTTTCAAGTGAGATCGCATGCATTTCAGTTTTCTACCGGTTTTTATTCTACTTCCTATATTTTTTGTTTCTTCCTTCAATGTGGTAAAAATAAAATGGAAAGAAAATCTATCTTTGATGGCATCACAGATAATGGAGCTGCAGCAACGGATTTTTCTATTTTCCGTTCTAAATAATGGCTCGATTTCGGTTGAATGCCATTTTTCTTCAGAGAGTTTGGATAAAATGTTCTCATTCTCTTCTATATATAAATATCTCCCTGGTATTGTAAAGAGATCATCACTTGCGATAAATGGAGGAATGAATGAAAATAAAATACCGTGCTGTTGAATGTGTCACTATTTCCGATACACATGGTAGATATAGTTGCTATTGTGTGTTCGAAATTTGTACACACCTTTTGTGTAATTTTGACGAAGCATAAGCGAAACAGAGGGTGAATACTAGCGCGAGAGAGATGGTGATATTAAGGTGAAAATTGTGGCAATACATCCATTTTACAGTGATTAAAGATCGATTATTTCTACACAATTTTCGATTAAACATAACCGTGAGCTTAATAAATGAATGCACAATCGATCTGAATCAATGTGTGTTCGATTGTAGCACGCTTACAAGCGTTCAAAAATTGGTGCTACATCATCGTTGAAGTACATCGTAAACGCTTTATCTCTATTGTTATTAGTTGGACTGGTTGCAGGTTTCATGAATACCCTTTGACCATACACCATTCTCCTGTTGTTCATAATTTATTTATAATGTTTCAATGGTAAATATATACACTTCACAATGCTTGTCACCACATTGCTGTTATGCTCAACCCCAAAAACCCCTCAAACGATACACCAGCGTACACCAGTTACTTAGTTTTACATTGTACACGTGGTTATGCCAAAAGCATGTTGGATGCCGCTACATTCTCACTGTCATATTTCAATCTATGCCGCATAATAAATCGATAAAGAAACAATCATTTCTCTACGGGCACATACCCAATTTCCAGTGAATTGCAACTTGAGAATGTAACAACCGCATATTTTCTGAAAAGCGGAAGATTGCCCGCTCATTTTCTCTCTCTCTCTCTCTCTCTCTCTCTCTCTCTCTTTCGTTCTCTTTTTGAATACTACCAAAATTTATTGCACTCGAGCTCACACAAAATTCTCGCACACAAAAATAAATCAATTTGCATGTCTTTCATCTTGATTGTCCTTTGATTGATTGCACATTCGTTATGTTCGAGTTCGTTTTCGCTGTTATTTTTTCTATTCTGTCTACCTCTGCCTGTGTGTTTCCATATCAACATTTTTTATTCAAATTTACAGTGTCATAAATTATCTTACCAAATGTACGTACATTTTTAAAAATGTTTAATAAATAAAATAGTAAAATACTAATGCACGAGGAAAATGGATAGTAATGTGAATTTTCGAATGTCTGACGACTTTGAACAATGTTCAGTGTCAAGTTGAACGGAATCCAGATGAAGTGGCAGTCAGCGTTTAATTAATTAGTAACTCTTTTTTTTGCACTCATTCGCAAGTTGCAACGATGAAAATTCTTGAGTGGTGAACAAAAACAAAATCGAAGATTTAACTGTCATCGTCAATGACGATTCGTCATACTAAGTGGGATTCAATCAGTAAAACACTGGTAAAACATGTGTACCTTTTACCGTATTTACTAACAGTGAATTATTATTTTTTCGCCAAGTTCTAATCGATTTTATGTCCATGATTGACAGCGATGTGCAATCCGTTTGCTCGGTAGCGGCATAACAAAAAACCACGCTACGAAAGCGATTTGATCGAGCCATATGGAGAAAATGTTGCCATTGATTCATGTTGAAAAGCGGAAAAATGGAGCAAAAAAAAAAGATTGAAACAAAAACTATTGTTTGTACTTGAAACTGGAATAGTTGCGTGAATCTGAGCACTGGCAACAGAAACAGTAGATGTGAATAAGGCAAAGAAAAACGAGAAAGAAGAAGAGATTAAAAAATTTGTCGGTTGCTTATTAAGCGAGAGAAAAAAAAACCAGTGTGTTGAAAAGTTTGACGCTATTGTAACGATTCGTTCGCACTGCCTCTGATCCTTGGAACACATTGTCCCGCACAGTGAACGTTAACAAGCAAAAGACGTTTACGGCTGTGTTCGTCTTCGAGTTATGAAAATATTGTAGTTTGTATTTTGCGGAAGTTGTTGGGCGAGAAAATGCAGGGAAAAAAATGACGGTGCTCGATAACAGAAAAGTGAAAAAGTGAAACGCGAAAAAGATGTATTTTTTATTCGCTGAAAAATTATTTATGCCGTTATTGTACGCCTAGATTTCTTTACAGCTATTTTATAGACCAATTAATATTTGCATACCGATTCTTTGAATCGCCCGTTTGTAAATGTGCATGAGTGTGTGGGTGTGTGTGTGTATGTGCGAGCGAACTCACGAGCGATTGCAATTTTTCCAGCGAATGACTATGATGAAAGGATTACTGTTACTAGCCCATTCATTTAAGGATCATTGGCATTTTTGTTCTCATACACACACTGTCAATTTTACACGCTCATTCATTCGTCCGCGATGGGAGAGACGGGAAAATATAGACAGAGCGAGAGAGACAGAGTGAATTTCCGATTTCGTGCTGTAATTGTAAAGTTTTCAGCAAACGGGTCGCTCTCTCTCTCTCTCTTTTTCTCGTTTGCTATGCATATTTGACGGACTAAAACGGCAATTGGAAAAGTTGCATTCAACATTTCACACAAATGTCTATTTAATATTTATCGCATTTTGCCCGGTATGCTCTAACGATAAGGTTGAATCGATCGTCAGAATCCTCGTTCAACACGTTTCATTTTATTTTGTGGCACAAAAAAAAAGTTTCGTGTATGTTTTTTTTATAAATACCGTGTACCTGTAAAAATAGACAAAGTCAACGTTAAACAACGATGGGGTGTCTAGCTCGATGCTATGCAAACATATGCATGATGAAGTCATGATGATATCTTAACAACAGTACCAAAGGATTCTTTAAATGGCCATTACATAATACTCACACCGGGAACGGCTGAAATTCAAACGAAACGACCCACGGAGAGGAACAAGAGAAGGACATACAGGGCGAAACTTTAATATGTTAATTGCCTAATAGGACTAAACGTTGTGCATACGAAATGAGACATTTGCATCAAACCGATTCAGAACGCGTTGATGCGACACTGGCTCAAAGTTATGAAAACAAATTCAAACATTGTCAACTCAATCAGCGAAAGAGTTTTTCGTTGAACATTGCTGGAATTTAGAATGGGTTTTGTCAGAAAGAGCTATTAAATTATTTTTTTTTTCATTCTTATGAAAGCGTTAAATATACATAGCGTTTTAAATGAGTTTTTATGTGTGTGTGAAAGTTTGAATTGTAGCTCAGCACATAAACCCAATGTGCTCAGTGCATCAAATAGAGAGACATAGCAAAACCACATATTTTCGAGTACACAGCCCAAGCAAGCTTTTAAATTGATCAAAAAACGGATAACAATTTGAACTTTAGGAATATGTTGCCAATCGAATGCATTTTATCAGTGAAATGTGCCATTCCATAAATAGCTTAGTGGCTTATTTTCACATTGAGTTATGCAATTTTGCAAACCAACAATGAAAATAACCAAAATTGCTCAAAGACTTCCAAAACCAACCGGTTTGATTTCAATCACATGTCAAAATGGCTGAAATGCGTCACGTCACAATTGGTTGCACAACACGCTGCTGAAAAATACATCATTTCGAAGCATAGTCCAGTGATGTCTGAATAAGACGTTATTATCATTTTAGTATTGTAATCGTGAGTGAATTTCGAGTTACAATTATTTGTTCAAATATTCAGATACATTTTTCATTCGCCACAACGCCGTAATATCAAAAATCAAACACGTTTAAATTTAGCATCGAATGAGAACGCCAGAATTGTGTGTTAGCGTTTTTGAATGACGTTTTGTGTGATGTTGTTTAAAATATTGGATGATGTCTTTCATGCGAACGGAACATTTGTTTGGAAAGGAAATATTCCAGCCGATTTTGATTAAAAACATTCGGTGCCGGTATTTGGTAAATCGAATGCTACCTTTCATAATATTTATACATTTACTGTGCATTTTTCACATCCATCGTATCTTGACAGTGGAAAAAAAATGTGTGTATAATTTGACCAACTTCAATTTGCTTAATGGAAATGGAACTACCTTTTGTTTGCTTCGATTCGATACAGTTGCATCAGTTGAATCAGTTTAAATTCTTGCAATCGGTTTTTGCAACAAACAAATAAAAATAAAACACTCTGAAAATGGAAATGTGGCTGCAGATTTCAAAGTAGTTTCAATCAATAAAATCCACTCCATTTAGACGACATGGTACAATCAAGCTAAAATTCAGATGGATTTTTCAACAGAATTAATGTCTTCTATACTATGAAATTGCGAACACATTTCACATTTGGATTTAAAACGAATTTTTTTTGTTTGGATCCATCTCGTCTCGGGAATCAAAAATAACAATTTAGCTACTATTGTTCATTTTGTTGCAAAAATCAAATACATTTCACGTTCGTTTCGTTTCGGTTTATTTTTCATCATATCGAGTAGCTTGAAATTGATGCGATAAAAAAAATCATAAAATAAACAATAAATCAATTAGTATGACACAATTACTTCAATTGGCTGTGGAATTAATGTACTTCTATTCAAAATTGTTTGAATAAAATATGGAATCGCTATTAAAAAAAAAAAAAAAAAAAAATCATGCATCAATTAAGGCCGAATGAGTGAAAAGTGACTTTTTTCTCTTTTTCTCTCTCTCTCTCATACCAGCTTTATACTTTAATCGATTATAAACAATTCAAACACGATTCACTAAATACGTTTATTAAACAAATGCAGTATTTTAAATTATATTTTTTGTGTGTGTGAAAATTTTAATGTTTACCTTTTTCCAAATGCGAAAAAAGAGAGGGACTGCGCCCCCTAAAAGTAAAATAATATTTTAACAAAAAAAACAAACAAATATAGTTCATTATTTACTCATACATCAAAATTGTTTGCAATGTGCAAATAGTTTGCTTTTGGCTATTTTGTTGAAATTGTAATGGAACTTAAAATGGAATAGTGACACACTTAACATCGGATAACAAAATTCCAATCCAAAAAAATACAAACTGGAGCAGCGCATCAAACATTCAATTATGGAAATGTACAACTGAATTAGAGCATCGTCAAAAGTCCAACCATCCCAACCCCCTTCATCTCTCGATCCGTCTCTCCTTATCATTCAGTTCACTAGATTTAATGGTCATGTTTAAGCAAATCAGTCAGTGCATATTTTTCGACATAAATGGATTTACGTCAATTTCAGACAAGAAACTACTGCATTCAATTTGATTTATGTTGTACTTTGAACCTTGCTTTTGGCTACATCAAAAGAGTTCACCATTCGTTTCTCGCTCTCTCTCTCTATCGTTTCTTTCATGCGTATAGAAGATATACTTTTCCGGCACTTTTTCCACTTTTATTCCATTCATCAAACGGTAATGTAATTAGATTAAAAAGTTTTTTAAACGAAAATGTTTATATTCTGAGTTTCATGATACATGAACAGAAACACACTTTGGAAAAGTTGTAGTTTTTGCACGTGCTTCGAAGGCTTATCAGAAGCCGCTTCGAACAAAATGAGCTTGCAAATTGAGAGAATGATGTTTTGGAGTAAGGAGCTGCATTATGCAATTGATTTTAGTGATTATCTGGTTGATTTCAACAAATAATCTCATTGATGACCATTTGTCTAAAGATGAAAAGTCGCCCACGTTCCACAATATTTGACATTTTATTTGAAAATACCCGTTTATGTCACTTATTCAGATAGTTGTACTAGTATTACTAGTACACGTTGTTTAATTCATGCATGATAACTTGAACATATAGATTTGAAACGGTTGCCTGGCTTGTTTTGAACCGAAAATATCAATTTTTCATTTTTTTATTAAATGTATACATTCCCTGTCCATGATTATGAATAAGTCACGCGATGGAATCTGTTAACTCGTTAGTTAAAGAAATTTATCAATTTTTATGTTTTTCATCATGAAATTAGGATTTTTAAATAAATAACTATTATTATTATTCTAATATTTTGATGAATTATAAATGAACAAATAAAATCATTGAACTCAAAAATCAAATGAATACATTTTAAGTGTGATAAAACAACAAAAAGATACTTTTTTGAGCTGAATAGCGTTGCCCTTAAAATCATAAAATCTTTCTTTTGAGAATATCCTATTTTAGGATTTTCCATGACTACATGTTGAACCGTACTATTCGAAATATAGACACAAAGCTGATTGATTAATACCGATACAAGTTGTGACATCTAACAATTGTTTTCATTTTCGGTAATTTGCAAAGAAGGTCGATGGTTTGATTTAAGCTATTTCGAGAGTAATCATGGCATGCACATTAATTGGGTCATTTTCCTCCCATTTTCAAACAAAATAGATTTCCAGATATTTCATATATGGATTATTTATTCTTTCAGAAATATGCGTGACTGAAAGAAACTAATTCTACTAATTAATCGAAATACATCTTAGATATCTCGTTGTAAATTTATGTGCGTTCTTGTTGTTCTGTAAAACCTCTAATAAATCTGGCGTTCTGGCATCTAGTTTTCTACAATTTTAACGTGGAAAATACACACTAATTTAACCCCATTTCCAAAATTCACCGTTACTATGTATCTGATTTCCATTTTACCACCCGAATCACCTGGTTAAAGTATTACTTTCCATTGAAAGTCATGCTTGTCGATTGAAACGAATAAATCGCCCCAAATCAATAATCATGACTGTGAATTGTACAAACATGCGAGCCGATAAAAGTAATTTTCCAAAGTTTCTGTTTGTATTTCAATTTTCTTGAGAGCAGCCAAGTCTATAAAAATAGAACGCAGTTCTAGTTGAGCATAGATTTATATATTTATCGAATTAAATTGAATTAAATAGCCGATAACCGAATAACAGTCAGATAATAATGAATTATGCATGCGTTTTGGTGTGTCTATGAGTTTGGTGTGCGTAGCAAACCGCACGCCAAAAAAGATTTTATCTGATGTGATTCTTGTGACAATGTTGCGTGCGTTGGTCGTATCGTTGAATGAACGTGAGTACAACGATTACAAAGAGGGTGGCATTTATACACAGTTGTATGCTGTGTTCACAGCATTCAAATTCAAGAAAACGGTTTCGTTTTGGTTTGCCACAGATAAATGCGCCCACATTGCAGTCGATTATTTGACTACATTTTGGAAGTAAATAGTGTGTGTGTCTCATTAACTGTAAAAACAACAAAACATTTTGGGGTAGTTTTCACTTCGTAATCGTACAATGCACTCGACCCTCTGGATTCGAAATACACAGTGGCCAAAGAGAAGGGAATAGCTACTGCTTAACCAACGTGTGATTGGAATTCGTTGAGACATGGTCAACCAATGTGAACTCTTTTGAGAAGTAAATTTTCGTTTCTCCCCCATACAAAAAACATTAATCTTTGGTAGTAAGAAAAATACGAATTGCAGCTGAAAATAGTTATCATGAAGCTAGACATCGTATTAGTCTTAATTAATTTTTGTGTGCGCACTTTTAACTCATTGCCAGTGACCGGTTGTATTGCGTTTATAATTCACGTCTCATTGATTGATTCGGTTTCGGATATCAACGTTTTGTATTTCGATTTTTCTATGCCATTTCATTTTGAATTCTATTCTTAATCAAATGCATGGGCAATTTTATTACTGACAAACTTCCATTGCATTTCTCAATTCTCATGTACCGATTCAGTACTACTGAATACATGACAGTATTTATTTTCGTTGTGAAAAGAAACAACCGAAAATAAATTCGCTGGAATATTGATGGCGAACGCCAATATTATTTGGTAAGCATTTGGGGTCGGTTGGCATGGATTATATTTTCCAAATCTATTTTCGAAATGCAATTTCGCCAGTTGGCCGAACGCAGCAAGTTTCATATTGAAAACCAGTTCCATATTGAATGCGGATTTATAAATCTTTCATTCACTTCCGTTTATCAAAATGTATAATAATTCTTGTGGTAAATCACCACATTTCATTTGGGCTAACACTGGTGGACAGTGAACACACACTTCAACAACATTCAATGACTTGTCTGCCTTACACAATCCGACAGTCAAATTTTACATCCACAGCACAAGTACAGTTGGTTCGTGTATTCCGATATTTTGACTGACAATTTACAATCTTCAATTCAACAATGTGATGTGCTAGATTAAAGTTGATTTTCAATGAAATCCTTTCAATATTCGGTCTCAATAAATTAATTCTTCTATCTCGATGCTACCACATTTTCCTCTGGATGACACATTGGAATCTCAATTCATTAATTTTCATGTATTTCTAATCATTTCAACTCTTCACTCTGTCAACAATCAAGTATTGCAATAAAAGAGCTTCCAATGCAGTGAGCAATCCAAATGATTTTTGGATACAAAATTCTAAACTTGGAAAATATATTTTCAATATTTTGGGAAATAGATTCACTGATTTTGTTCGTTTGATTCCAAAATATTGATAAATTAGTCAATCAAATTTCGTGTCGTTCAACAAACTCAAACATTTAATTTAATTGTCTCCATTCTTAAGCCAATGGAATTCAAAAATAGACACGTTAAATGGCTGAAATTGGTATTGGATATCAAACAAAATTTAAAGCTGTACGCGTCAACACAAAACAATTGCCGTGAGTGTGTTTCTTTTATTTCATTTTCCTTCAAAATATCCATCAAAGATTACAAATTACAGTTTTTAGATTCGTATTTGAGAGACTCTGGACACGATATATCGAGTCAATTGAATTTCGTGTATATTTTTACGTTATTCATCAATAATTAAGTAATTGTATAGTTTGTACAGTTGCTATGAATTAGAACGCACAATCCTAAAATCTACGCTGGTTAAAATGGCGCAGAAGAATTTTTTTCGTGGAAATTAAAAGGAATCGATGTACAATTTGAAGGCGTTATACGTGATAAAAGTGTTTTACCCATCGAATTTTGAAATTGTAACGTCGATTGCCATTAATTATTCTTTGTGTTTAAATTTGATTGATAGTAAAATAAACAAGTGCGTTGCCAGTTAAATGCGTCCAATCGATTAAAAATTCCAATTTTCATATGGAAATGAAATTTCTCCATTTTGTGTCAAAAACAAATGGGAAAAACGGCGCTCGTCAACCGGGTATTCAAACATTTCTCGCCAACTGGGGTGTAATCACTTCCGTGGAATACATATGTATTTATTTTCATTTAGGATTTAACCATTTCAATGAATTCTTAATATTCTCGAAACGCATGCTGGCAGACATCAAGTCGGCTGGCTTGTTTCCAAATGTACGTTATTATTATAGACCAACGACAATAACAATTTCATGAAAATAATATACGTAACTAGACTAATTTTTTCAACAACAACATATTTTCATGATTTGAAATCTGAGTGAGTTGGATTGGATTGAGTTTGATTTGTTTCGAATGAATGTGTTAGCGCGATGTGCGATGTGCGATATGCGATTGTGTATGCATTTTGATGATTGCAGCAACATTTTGCCACAGCGATGTATTGAATGAAATTTTGACGAGTGACGTTGAATATGGCGCTTTCCGAATTGGCGCCTAGCTCATTCCATAAAAGTTGTTTTCGAATGTTACCGCATTTTTCCGCTACAATTGCATTCTTTTCGGGTAAAAGAGAGCGATTTCATTTTTCGTGCAGTTAAACCACCTTCTCTCTCGACGAACTGACGAAATGGGAAGTTTGCATGCCGTTCATAACGCATAATAACAGCCACCACAATTACAAACCATACATACTTATTTATTTAGTATTTTCCAAAAAAAAAACAACCAACCATTCCGGCTGCCGCCTGAATTTAAACGCTCGAGAGAAAAAGTACACGATATTTTCAAGTACTGCAAACCAAGGATTAGTTACTATGAATCGGATTAATGGAAATTCGGCCGAAAAATACGGTTGGTTCATTGAAAAGAGATAATTCAAGTAATTTTCAACCGCATGCCAGTTACGATGCACTTCCACCATCAAATTAGTTGAATGATTGATTTCACAAGGCGCTTTTTTTAAAGTAAATTTTCAATTTGCAGCATTCAGAAGCCAGCTTATAATTCCACGCAAATTTTTAATGAGATTTTAAAGCAACCATTTCCTGAACGAATTGAGAGGATCCACACACTTACACACACAAGCGAACAAAAAAACTGGGAAAAAATTTAAGTGATTTTTGGACATGAACAACAAAAACTATTGCTGCATGAGAGCAAGAGTAAAAAAAATATGTCCGATGTTACACGCAAAAATCATATAAAGTTCGTATATTTTTAATTATACGAGTGTGTTATATGGCTCGTATTCCTGATCAGTTCCGCAGAAATGGATAAGCACCGTATACGATCAAGTATCATCAGCCATTTCCGAATCTCGACTACTGAAAATGCACTTGAACGGCTCAAGTTTGCCTTTCGTTCATTACCTCGCGTTCATATTTCACGTTTTCTATTATTATTATTTTTTTTCTCTAGCTGATACAAAAGTCAGCATTTTTATTTATTTTTCCGTAACTCGTTATTTTTGTATAACAATCAACGTTGTTGTTTTTTCGTCAGCGGTGAAAAATGTGCGAAACATGGAATAAAAAATCATGATACATTTTTCAATGTGTGTGTTGTGTGAGTGTGTGTGTGTGTTTGAATTTTCTGCAAATAATAGACACTCGTCATGCATTTATACATTAAATATGAAACATTGGAATTTGCATTGCAACGATAAAATAACAGTAGCAAAAACTGTTAGCTCGCATTGGCTGTTGTTTGAATGACAAACAAACGAAAAAGAAGGAGAAGAGGACCAACAACAACAACAAAAAAATAGAATTAATCACATCTAAATATCTGACCCAAAAAATCACGCATGATGATGATTTGCATCACTGAGTACTTCGCAGTGCACTCATATGTGCACGCTTCAACTATGCAAATATTCAAGAAATCCACTCAAAAAAACGCAGACCAGATTCACTCACTCTTTCTCACTCGGACAGCTATTATAAATCAAATAATACATGGAATGCCAACTAAAAAATCATTGAATTAATCAACAGCAACAACTGAGCGAGGGGGAGGGGGGCGAACTTGTATCCAACGAACAAACACACACAAAAACACCTCAGTTTTGTATTGCTCTCATTCATTCGAACTGCATTCGAGATGATTCATGAATCCATGAATAAAATAAAAACCAAAACGAGATGCATACTTTATTTACGAATGTAAATAGTGCCTTGAATTTATATGAAAGCCTGATGCAAGGCAACGTGCACACACACACACACACACAAGGATGAAATAGTGAATATGGCAGCAGTTGAAAAAAGCACACGAAACGAGAGATCGGATTTATAGCAGCTAATTCTAGTGCTTATGCGGTTTGACTAAATCATATCGCATAATACTGCACTCCATACTCTCCATAAAGAATTTAATGGATGCTTTTAGCAATGCTGTTTTTTCTCTGTATCGAAATGTGTGTGTTTTTTTTATCTTCATTGAAAACGTTTATCAATGAGGGTAACCTCATTCATCCATATCATGTTTTTAAACACTCAAATGCTTTTACATTTGATTAAAATTTGATTATCTGTGTTAAAAATATTTTTGGCTCAGTTGCAAAAGTTCAATACATTAAGGTCAATGGTCCAATTTAGAAGTGAAAAATTGATCAACAGTCATTTTTCGATTATGAAAATAAAATTTACGATATTTCCGTGTTTTTATTCTCTTTCGAATAAATCAATTCGATAGATACAACCTATTCTTAAAGAGAACCTTAACACACTCTGTGTTGCTTCTATCATAAACACAATAAGATTTCAATGAAATTTCTGAGCTTTCAAGTTCAAGGCATTAAACAAGCAAGTGCTGTGGTTTCTAAACACTTGTTGTTTTTATTGAATATTTGAAAACACCAAGCTACTGACAATAGTTCAGCAATTGTCTGGAGTTACTCTGGGTTGTCTGTCAATTGAAAACACATGTTAATCGAAACGAATCAAATATTCATTGCAACCAATTTTACAAAGTTTATCGTCTCGAAGCACAAAACAATATCACCACAACCAAATCAATGGCGTTTTTATTTAGCCAAAATACTATCTCAATCTCTATTCGATTGGGTTTGTTTGGTACGTTGTTGCTTATGTCCATGCATGTGTTGAAGTTTGCGCTAAACTAAATCGTGTAATTTCTCAATCATGAAAACTTTGCCACCGAAGTATCGCCTCTTTAAAACTAAAAACAAGCGTATAATTATTAAATTATTATTTTTGAGTATTGCCAAGCTAACCTAATCGAACAGTCTATTGTTACAAAGTTCTGTTTCAAAGCCATACAGACTCGTATACAAAGTTATTGGAAAGTATTTAATAATGTAGCACTTTTTTCATTCGAATTTTGGTCTGGAATGGCGCACGGTTTTGTGGTAGAGAGATAAAAACAAAAAATACTGTGGTTAGTGTCGTACAAAAAAAAAATAACGCGATACATTGACGTATTTAACTATGCAGTTGTCGTTTCAGTCAATTATTTACCTTTCAACAACAGCACAAACGGAATTTCCCGATGTACATTTTGCATTTTTTTTATCTCTCTCTCTCTCTCTCTCTCTCTCTCTCTCTCTCTTTCTCTCTCTTGGAAATCGAATGATTGAAAAATGCTGTTATTGCAATTGTTTAATTGAAAAATGATGGCAATCCAGGGAATGAGAGAGAAATCGAAAGAGAGAGAGAGAAAGAGTCCATAAAAATGTATCCCGTGGGCGATGAGTCAGTTCATTGGTAGTTTGAGAATTAACAACAACAACAAAAACAACAACCAAACATATTCAACCAACATATTTTGTATTTCAATATTATTTTTTTTTTTAATTGCTATTGAATCGTTCACAGTTGGGCCAAATGGTTGTGTGTGTTTTTATGCGCGAAAATTACGATGCAAACAGAAAATTGCGGCCAAAAATCGCTTAAACTAGCAAAGTTTTTAAATAAAATAATGGAAAATAGTTGCGCTGTCAACAGAATAAAAAAGAGTATGTGTGCATCAAAACAATGCACGTTGCTCACGCTGGTTTATTTGTTCGTTTTTCTATTAGTTGAGCTATGCAATTTAAGATTAGAGTTTTGCGAAAAGGGTGAAGAACAGCAAGGGTGCAAGTATAACCGCTGTCGATGGAAATGATGACGTACCATTTTGTGCTAATTAAAAGCAAAATCTTATCCGTTGTGTGTATATAAACAATTTGCTCAAAGTACTCATTGATTCGTTGGCCTTTTGCTCCAAATAATCAACCGCAACAGCAACAATAATAGCAACAGCATCGGCAACCGCTGTTACCACCGCGGCCGCCGTACAAAATCTATTCAATTCAACAGATTCATTATTTTATTCAAATGGTGCTGACAGATCAAAAGATATTATGCAGTATGCATGATTATTATTTATTATTTTAGTGTGAAATGAGATAAAGGCAACGCTATTCTTCTTTCAGCGAAGAACTTTACACAAAGAATGAATCTGGCATGGCACTTGTCTTACTGACACAAAGAAGCCGAGCGCGAAACCGATCAAGAGACAGAGAGAGCGCACGTACGCACTGCTTGGTGCAGCGACAGCAACAATAGCAGTGAATGAGCGGTTTTGTGCTTGCAAGACTTCTTTTTGGGGCGGTGTGAGAGATGAGGCTTTCAACCGCTGCATTCATTTTAATCAACCCAATAAAAACAAAACAAAACAAAAAAAAAATGTGCGCCCTCTCCCACCTCATTTTCAACTCACAGAAATTTCTTAGTGTCAGTCGCGCCGTTCAATCATCCAAATCTTAAACATTGCACTTTTTCTCTTCGCCTCGTCGCCTCCCGTCTTGAGATCCTCTTCCGTATGCTCTTTCATTGTTCCGGCTCTCTTTCTCCACTTATTTATCTTTCAGTATATTCATACAGTTTTGATACTTACAATTATTTGTGCACGGATTATCCGCTACGGCTGTATGCATTGCCTTGATGTTGTACCCCATCGCCGTCGCCGTCGTCGTCATCTTCTTCATCGTTATCGTTGTCGTACAATGTACATTGTGAAATGTGAATGCGATCTACAAATTGAAAAACGAACGACACGAAGAATACTCAGCACTCGGGCACTCGGGAGTGCAGTGCATTTTTGTGCGAAAACATAAACACAAGCAGTCGAATGGTGGCTGTGTGTGTCTGTGCTATGCAAGTTTCTCTGTACAAATATTTTGTGTGTGAATTTCAGGTTTTATTGAATGGGATAAAAGGCGAATAAGAAAGAGAAAGTCAACGCATGCGCAGAAGATCGTTGAGAAACACGCGCCACTTCCAACTCAATGCAATGTTTCAACGAAATCACAGTCAGTCATTGTTCAATAGCTGTTCTGATAGCAGGACGCACAATCATCATCCTCGTTCACATTTTTTAAACGTTCGGCAACCAACCGACAAAATCGAATTGTAACGGTTAAAAAAAAACTCAACCAATTTTTTTTTAAATTCATTACTTAAACTTTCACATAAACAAACACTTTTCAAACAACTTTAAATTTAAATTCATTTTATCTCCTTGAAAAATGAGAAATGAAATTTAACAGTTTTAATGTTTTCTTTTTTTAAAAAAAAGTTAGTTAATCTTCGGATATGTATAAATAAATAGGTTTGACTAGTCCATATTTGGACTGAAATTGAATAAATTTGCCACATCTATTAGATTTCGTTGGTTGTAATCCTTTGAAAACTTAAACATCATTTTTAATGCTCTATTTCAATTGGATCAACATTTTCGACCAATTTCTATTCATTAAACATTTTTTGCACTGATGTTTACAGCTCTGTGCTGTAAGCTCTTGACAATTGTTTTACTCATTTTTAAAATGTGAAATTGAGGAAAAAAAACTACTGTTGTTTTAACCAATTATTAAAGTGTTTTCAACAAAAAAAAAGAGCGAACAAGTAAAATTTCGAAGCAAACGAAGATAAAGGCCGACTGATTAAATTTGATTCATTGCCCATTGAATAATTCATATATTTTCAATTGGTCGTTGACCGATTGCTCTCGATATTGACACTCCAAAATATGTGTGTACATGTTTAAAAACGGAAATCGACTACGACGTACAATCATATTTACGGGATAAATTATTTAACCGGGTAAGAAATGTACGTGAGGCAAATTGGCCATTTAAATGTGTCACTGAATTTATTTTTTGCTCTTTTCAGTTATTTTTTCTTGTTTTTTTGTTGTTGTTTGAATTCATTTTCAAGCGCTTTTTTTATCATATCCTTTTTTCACCAGCAAACCTCATTCACATTTTCATTGACGCTTATTTTTCGTTTTTATTTAATTGCTCAAATAATTTTTTATTTTAATTTGCTACAAGAGAAACAAGAGAGACAATTCCATTTTAATATTTTGAAAGCAAATCAAATTCATTTGTTCAACGATCAGTCGAAATCGGTTTCGAACACTGTTTCGCTGATTTACACATTTATTTAAATATTCTCTTTTTTGTCTCACCATGCGTTTTTCTGCTACTTAACAATTCTATAAACTGATTTTTTTAGTCGGTTTTTTTTAGTATTGCAAAATAAATTAAAATCAATTGAATTCATTTTTTATCAGTTATTTTTTCTCAATAAAATCCGTAATTGTCAATAATTCGTGAGATTTGTTGAACAGAAATATGTCGGATATCAAACGATCAATCAGCAACAACGAAAACAAATATTTCACAAAATAACGAAATGAGGGGAAACAAAAAACCTACAGAAAATATTTATTATTCTTCGATTTCCGATGCTTTTATTCATTTAAAATCTCCCCCTTCAAAATAAAAACAACATATTTTCCAATTTAAATGCAATTGAATTTTAATCATTTTCGCTCATCTTGCAATGCTGTTGTAGTGCTTGCAATGTGTGCGCATCACATTCTACTGTGCCAACATTGAAATATATCAAAATTCATTAAAATATTTCAAATATTTACCGGAAAAATTACAATTTCAAACCGTTAAAATATGAAAACAAAGGAAAAATGTATTTTGTCGTTGAATGAGAGACCAAAAACGGTATTTGCATTAGTTGCATCCGGTGAGCATGTGTTTGTGTGTGTGCGTGTGTCCGGGCGTGGGTGTGAGTATTTGTGTATTGGATTTTCGGTGTTCTCAATGTGTGACATGTAAATAAATAACCCGAATCGAAAGTTATGACATTTTGCAATAACTGATACACACAGTGTATGTGTAAACACACATTCAAAATGTGCTCGAACCCCCCCGAAAACAGTTGTCGTGCATTTCTATTGTTTATCTCGCCGAAAGTAATGAATGTGCGGTGGCAACGCGTTCTCACTTACACGCTCGTTTATTTCGCTCTTCGGTTTTCTCGTTACGAATGCATTGCATTTCTGTGCATTGGTTTTCGGGGATATTTGCTCAAGCAAATACAAAATCTCTCTTCGTCGATGTGGCGCAATGCAACAACAAGAAATCTGTAATTAAAAACAAACATATAAATTAATGTAAATTTATAAACTAAAAGTGTCAGAGTGAGAACGTGAGAGAGAGAGAGAGAGAGAGAGAGAGAGAGAGAGAGAGAGAGAGAGAGTGAGAAAAGCGCGAGTTGCCATCGCAAACGCACATTATATTCGACACGGTAGCTAGAGTTTGCATTAGAGCCGGATGCATATTTGAACAATCGGCATTCCATCAGCTTTTGCGAAAACAAATACGATTGCATTCGAATCACGATAACATCGTTTCGTTCGTTCGTTTGTTAGCTCGCGTCACGCTCACACAAATACTTGCTTTAACAATGCAAGCACTACTCAATTAGTGATTAGTTTCTCGCATTTTAGCCAAATTTCATCTACAATCTACACACACTCACACAGGCAGTCATGCACAATGCAAAGGAGATTGTTCTCACCATGCAATTTCGTACATGATATCGCATTTCGACCTATTTTTGTTGACGCCGTCAAAAGTTCCTCTAATTTCATTTAAGTGCCATAATGCCACGGTAAAACTAAGAAATTCTGAACAGAAAAGAGCAGAGCACAGCGATAAAAAGTACCGATGCAAACAAGGATACGATGCGCGCACGGTGAGAAATGCACTCTTGCCAACCTCCTCAAGGAATTTTGTTGCAAATGCACAGAGATAACAAACAAAGAGAATGCGATGGGAAAATAAAAGAGCACAAGAGCACACTCTATGATATGTACACTTTGTGAACAAGGAAAAACAAAATATTTTCCCATTTGACGGGAAGATGAGCAATACTAGCACACAAAAAAAGAGCAAACACGAAATGAGTACATGGGTTTTGCTATGCGATACCTTGAACCAAACTGATATTCACCAGATTAATATAATTTCTTCGATATACTGATTTCAGATTTTTTTTCTGCACCGTCTCCGTCGCTATGTTTAACGATCCAATTGAGCATAATAAGCTGGTTATCGTTACTGAGCTCATTGAAGTGCATTTTTGCGGAATAATGAAAATATCGAGAGCAAACGTCAATCACATCATCGAATGAATCTATTGATTTTTGTTTTATGCGTTGCCATATTTGCTGGAAAATTCACTACTTCAGTGGCGTTCTGCACTTTTCATACTTAATTAGTTTGATAAAGAAACAAAAAATGGCAAAATGTGCACGATTTCAAGTGGCAAAGGAGCGTTCTTTTAATTGTCTCTTCAGTTTATTTGGCTTTGGTATTATATTATCAAGGTTAAATGGCAATCAATAGCTTGGAATTGCTCAAGCATTTTTGATAACCTCTGTATATATTCAGATTGGTGATGTGCTAAATCGTAGACATAACACACGCAACTAAAAAATCATTATCAAAGTCCCATTTGCGATTGTGATTGTGTGACTATCGCAAACTTACTTGCTCATTGTCATTGAGTCATTTACCGTATCGCCAAATTCTCGGTTAAAACCTCGCACATTGATTTTGAATTGGCATGAATTTTATAGCGTAATTTTATTTATCAGGTTTTTTTTTTCGTCTTTTATTCGATTGGTGTATAGCATTTGCACACACCATTTCAATTGAAAGTCACAAGAATCGTCCAATCATCGACAGAAAAAAAAACTCCAAGGAAACAAAACATAAACTAATAACAATAAATAATCACACTTTGAAAATTCACATCAAACATACGATAATAAAGACACCGAGAGAACGGTAAACTGTGTTCAAAGAACAAACAAAAGAGAAAGCAAGAGAGACAAATAGAAAAAGGGGGAGTTTACAGCACACAGCCATAGAAACAAATCAACGGCTCGAAATAGAAATACTTTTTTTGTTTTGTTTCTTTTTTATTCTCTCTCTCGTTGGAACAAAAACGAAACAGAAAAACACACACGAAATTAAACGCCACGAAATGTGGTGGCAAAATACAAAACAAAAACCTTTCAGACTATGGCATTCCAATTTGGTTTGAGAATTTAGTTTGCGTGTTGAATTGGTCGTCATTGCTTGCACCGTCGAGTTGATGACGGCAAAAGACGATGTGTACATTTGTTTGTCTCTAACAATATTATAAAAAAAAAATCAAACAAAACTGAAAAAGAAAATTCAACCAAACAGGCGATACCGTCAAAGAACCACCGGCACAACAACGAAACGAAATATTAAACAACAACAACAAAAACTATGAATAAAAAAATAACAAACAAGGAAATAATGTATGAGAGAGGAACGAAAATTGAACAGAACATAGAAAACAATTGACGGAAAACAACAATAAAAATAAAACGAAGAGAGAAAAACGTAAATAACAATAAGAAACGACCGGGTAAAAATCAATCGTAACAAACTAAATATATAAAAAGTAAAATTATTACAACAAAAAATGTGTCTACTGTCTAAATTAAAATAGTTTTTAGAGACGATCAGAAGAGAAAAGACCAATTTTTCGATGAAATTGCAATTAGTTTGGATAATGGTGTTCGCAGCAAATGAATCATAGACACAAACATTTTCAGCCATCACAAATGGTTAAATAATCACATAAATACCAGATTTAAACAAAAAAAAAAAACCCGTGCCATTTAAGAGTTGTGCGCGTCAGAAATATCGAAGTTCAAAAACGGTCCGAGTGTTCATGTGTGTTTGAGTGTTCAAATACAGTCGTTGTATGTTTTTTTGTTTGTTTGTTTATTTATTCACGAATAAATAATAAAGTGTATAATCGCGAACGCAAAAATGTTTGGCAGAAGTGGCAGTTGCAGTGGCATCATGATGTTGCCCGTGATGTTGGTCATTTTTTCACTACACATTAACATCCATGGAACAGCATCGGAAGTCATAGGTAAATAAATCATTTCATCGGCATGCCTGATCAATGTTTGAGGTCGATTTAATTGTTAGATTGTAAAATAGCCGAAAAACATTTTTGTTCGCGGATATTGTCCGTAAAACAAAAAAACATCTAACCAACCAATCAGAACAGCATTGGTTTTGGATAATAAATCACTTTAAAAAACCGTTTAAATGCTGATGCATCGTGTTGTCTCTTCGAATTTTGGGAAAGGCAGCCTCATTTTTGTGTGCATGTGCTTGTTCCGTTATTGGTGGTCCTTTCGTCATATGTTCTACAAACATTTTTTTTTTTTCTAGAATAGATTAATTTCGACGGTATTTCATGAAAACCACCACTAGCCATGGTGTTGTTGTTGTCATTGTTGCAATATGCAGCACGATGGGCTGTTAGCTGAATAGAATTGGTAAATTTTTTTTTTGCATCTCTCGCTGATTTCAAACCAGGTTCCAGTATCAATAATTATTTTATTTCAGCTTTCATTTATAGTCGCAGTAGTAGTCAAAATGATGTGCAAATGTTGGTTTGGACAAAACTTGCTGTCTCATGCCCATTCAATTTTGGCCAGCGGAATTGTGGGGACCCAGACTCACAAAAAAAAACACCGCGATAGAGCACATTTCATTTTTGCTTTTAGCTCCAAATATTTCACTGTAAATGTGTGATACCGGTTGATGATGACAATTTAACACACACAGACACACAAAAAAGGATATAATTTTCGTCTGGCGATACCGTCGTATATACATTGTGCCTGCAGTAAACTGTGTACTGTGGATGTACTTGTTCTAGCTCTTGTTCTATCTCACTGTCCAACCGACAAGCTGCATCGACAGTGCGGTTGCATCTGCAACTGTTTGGGTTATGTTGAACATAAAATAGCACTGAATAAATGCCATTTTTGGTTTAATTTTAATAAAATGGAAATTACATTGCCGCTTTTCATTTAACATTGACAAAAGAATTGGTGCACACATTTATACATAGCTGCCAACACTGGCGCAAACGGCGGCGGAAAAAAGTCTGGTCAGTTGCCAACAAAATCGTCAAAAAATTGAAGGTTTTTTCAAGCATCATATGAACAGTTTCACTGTCTCTGGTCTGATCTGCCCGTGTTTAATTCATGTATGATGATGAACTACAAAATGATTCTTCTCTTTCCTTTTTGGCTGACCACCTTCATCACCAACCACCATTCCATTCATTTTTCTCTGAATTTACAGTCACTCTTTTACAATTAACACCATATTTACTCCGGTGCAACTTTCGTGAATCGTGTGCCCGCACACACATACACATTTTTTTTTTTAATTATACGCGTTGGCGTTTGGGTTGATTTAATGTGTGCAGATTTGTAATGGATGAATGCGCCTGATGAATAAATGATATAGCAATGAATGGGGTTTGTGTATGTTTGTTATGAATAAGGTTCGTTATCCTCTCCATGGCCAATGAATGATTGCAATTTTTCGTAAATTTTAAAAAAATGCTCTGCAATGTGCGAGAAAATCATAATATTTTCACAAAGGGACCAACCATCAACATGCATTGCCGTAATTAAGTGAGATTCTTTTTTTTTTAAATATATTTATATTGTTTGTACTGCGCGAATCGGATGAGTTTTAAGGTAAAGTTTAATCTAAAAATTGAAAATGCTGCAAAAATTACTCATAGTAATTTGGAATGAATAGGGCACATTGTCAAGAGAGCAATGAAAATCAAGTTGAACATTTTTTTGCCAACAAGAACAAAAAAGGCGTTTAGAAAATGGCTTCGGTTAAAGCATTTAATGTATGCAAAAAAAGCTCATTTAAATCACTTAATAGTGCTAAACAACTACAGCATTGCTTCACATACCACTTGACCAGGGTGTGTATGAATGGGGTGTATGCAATGGCAAATGCGATGAACCGAAGTGAAATATACTTGAAATTCACTCTTACAGTAAATGGTCGGATGCTTGAGAATTCAAATCCATAGCATGAGCCATTTCACCATGACCGTGCCGTTGTAATCCAATAAGGTCTCAAACTCAAACTCACTCACTCTCGTCAAACATTTAACTATTTGAACAAACCATAACTAATATTTACCTGAGTCATTTGAGCAGAAAAGTGTTTAACATCAAAATATATTGAGAATTTGCTCGCATCGAAAACCCTGTTAGCACCTTATTTCAACAAGAATAATTTAGTATTTAAGTAATGAATTGTTAATGACACCGGATAACAACCGACCAAAAAACAACATGGCCCAAACCCTTGAGAAGTGAGTGAGAAAGAGAGGGAAAAATTAAATATCGTCAAAGAACATCGAACCGAGAGAGAGAGAGAGAAAAAAACAATCATTCATCATATGATCGAGTTGCCTAATGATAAAAACAATAAACGTGTGGTCTAATTTAACAGAAAATTACTACAATTCGACAAACCATTGAAAATAATGTTTATTCGATGTGATCAATCGTGTAATTTATTTATCAGACAGTAAACATCGGGTTTTCTTGCTACTGAATGCACTCACAACCCTTGGTAGACACTATTATTTTCGAATACTCATAACATTCGATTGGTTTTATTTTTCGGTCGTTTATTTGTTTGAAACAAGACTACTTAATCAAATATTTACGGGACGAAAGTATTCATTTTTGATATTGAAGCAAGGATGGCATGTTTTTTTCCCCGAGAAATAATTTTCCCGTACCTTCTTAATAAATGAAACAAGGCATTTTTTTCCACCACAAAAAGGGACTCACGTAAGCTTTTATCTTTTATTTATACACTTTCAAAAACTCACAGTTCACTCAATCGAGAAAGAGAAAAAAAACACATATTTTTTACGTGATTGATAAAAGTGTTTGCTTCATGTGAACGTTAGATTTTATTTTTTTTTGTTCTGTTTAAAAATTCCACGTCGTTCACTCAACAGGTTGTTCAAACAACAGAATTCGAATGATTGCAAACGCAAACCTTACTTCAGTGCTAACATTTTACAGCTCAAACTAAACTGCAAGCGACATTTCAAAATACCACAGAGAAAAATCTCACACTTGTTCGTTCGCAGTTCGCAATTTTTGTTGTTCGCTGTTGCTGTTGTTGTTCCTCTCATTTCGTAGAGCCAGTCTTTTTCATGGTGTTTTGTTTCAATGCTCTTGGCGAGACCGTTCTATCAAAGAGCTATGCGAGTGCTTGCATTCCATTTCTATATGCTGTGGCTTTTTATGCAATCCAACACTTTACACGGCATGTATGTGTTTGTGTGTGTGGTTGTGTGCACTATGCAGTGTGCACATCAAATGCAATGACTCTCGGTCTCTTTATTTGCTTTGCCATTTGTTATTTTTGATATTTTTTTCTGCTGCACCGGCTGCTAGGAAACTAAATACACGGTTCAAGGCGGTATTTATTCAATTTACAGCTATTGAGCTGGTTGAATTCCACTTGATCCATCCACTTTTACACATGAATAGAGCTGCTAAGTAATTGAATTATTTGAAAAAGAGCATCTAATTTGCGACAGCCATTTAAAGAAATTGCTGATGCACACACATCCAATGATACGCTTGAATTGACAATTGACATCAATATCCCATTCATTTTGCATAAAAAGAAGGAAATATTTTTGATAAATTACAACCTAGAGAATATGGATTAAGTATTTAGGTATATATTTTCGTTGAATTAATTAACATCAAATTATTTGAAAATAAAAAAAAGTTGAAAAATAAAAAAACATTCTCAGTATCAACTTTAAACGTACCACACTATTAGTGAGTCACCGAAGTGATCGACTCCCTGTAAGTGTACGAATTTAGTAGCTGTTTGCGGTGCCGGAGAAAAACAAATCTTTTTCGCAATCAATTAGAGCAGCTGGTCAGTTGGGCAAGGATTTATTGAAAAGCTTTGTGGCACGTGTCAACGAACCTTGTCTGAGCAATCTTCATTAGGTTGTCTCAGCAGCGATGCCCATAAAATAGTCTTTATTTGCACCGCATTAAATAATATGATTTTGGATTTAGGCTCCCACAAATGAATTACAACACCGCATACACACACAAACACACATACTGGAGCCATGTCCCATGCCGAGCAAAGCCATAACTGAGAGGCAAAACGCAATTTTCAATAGTATTTATGCTGAAAGCGCAGAGGATAAGTAAAACCGAATGCCGCATATGCATAGCATGCACCGCACATTTAATCTACTTTACTAATAATGTTCCATTAAGTGATCTGGCTAAAACGAAAATGACGCGTGCCGCTCAGTGTGCTCAATCACATTTCGAGATTTACACATGTAATTGTCGCTTGTCATTTTCGTTCAGTTGAAATCGTGTCTTGCACCTCATACACATTTGTACCTCAGCTGGCGATGTGAAACTGGCTGTTTTCAATTTACATTGATAAATGTTGGTGGTTCGTGTTGCTGGATGCTGATTACTGTGTGCTGCACCACCGAAAATGAAATCGCTCAAAACGCGATTATCTAATCCTTTTATTGAATTATGCTAACGAAAATTGTGGAAGTGTTTTTCATGATTATTGTAGCTGCAAAACCCATATCACTGAGTACAACATGTAGCCAACGAAATCGTTTTCGGATATCTTTACATCGTAATAATGTCGGTGAGTCTGTTGAGACAGAGAGAACTGAGCTAAACCGATAAATGTTCGACCCAACTCATAAAATAAATGCGAACACCAACGCATTGGTCTATTTCGTATTCGTTCATTATGCTGAATTAATTCCGTTATTCTACCGCCCATTGTTGATTAATTTAAGCTCTGGTCATTTTTCCATGCTCTCAATGGACAATGGGTGGGAAATGAGCTTTGCTTAAACATGCAGGAGACATGCATGAATAAAACCGGAAAAGAGGGCACAAAAATGTATCACAGTCGCCTTTTGGCCGAAAAACGATGTGAAAACCTGTTTAAGTATTCGCCGAAGAAAAATGCAAACCTGAAAAAGTGACTACTTATCGAAACTAATCCATTTTATGTGCGAAACCCGAAAATAGTGAAATTATAAAATATGCACAATGAATCTGGTGGTCTCTTGATTAGCAGATACATTGAGCGCGTGAGCGAAAACAAGCGGTATGTGTTTCCGTGTGCAAGACATTGAAGTGTGTGCCACGGAAACCGGATGAACCTAACCAACATTTCCATTTATCTGATAAACGTTGTGATGACAGGAATTCTCAATCTCGAAAACTACAAACTCTTAAATATTTAGTAATGCTGGTGATGTTTCTCCGCTGCCCAGATGCTGAAAATAAAACGTTATTCATTAAACTGACGGATATGATCACTTTTCATGATAAATCATGCTTTTCGAACGACAAAGTTTTTGGGAAACATTTCATTCATTAGTTGTGACGGCACGTGACCACACATTCAACCAGTTTTACTTTCCGTCTTTGTGGTTTAAGTGTTTTAACTTTTCTCTGTTATTTTTTTGTTCTCCTTATGGGGTTTTGTTCGTCATTTGTATTATGTGATTTTGTGTGTCTGTACCTACCTCACTCAAAGTTTCGAGTGCTACATATTGTTGATTTTAAATGAAAACTAAACAAATTTGATTAGACAACGAAACGGTGTGTGTTGTACAAACATACACTGACTCACATCTTTTGCCATCTTGAAATAGATATTTTGTTTCGATATTAATCGCATTTTCTGAATGAATTTATTTGAAATGCTTTGCTTTTCGGCAATGCATGTTTTCATATTAAATGCACTCAAGCTTTGCTCCACTTGCATTCACTAGAAATGGATAGAATGCCTTTCAAATAGACATACACAACAACTGTGTGTACTGTTACGACGTATGTGGATGGTAGGGTGACCCTTTTGCTTGTTGCTCTATAGCGGCTTGTAATTGATCTATTTTGGCAAATGAAAGGACATGTTTCAGACCATTTTATTGACGTTGATTTTTGGGTACTGTTCTCATCATCATCGACTACATCATTCACTTCGGCAATTTCAAATGTCTTCACATTAGGTGAAAACGTCAAAGGAATCATTATTATGATCTAAATATATGATAAAAATGGTTTCTGCGTTGATTGAGCTACCCTATTTGGGTTGCTTGCTCCACCGAGCAACGTCTCTCTCTTTCTCTCTTCCTCTTATTTTTACCGTGTGTACAATGTGCATCTTTAAATACTGTCGTACATATTAAATGCACAGAGGGAATGCAGAGGCCAGAGAGCATGATGCACACAGGTTAAATGTTAAATGATTCGTTTAATTAAAGTAACGAAACTTGACTTGCTTCCGTTCCGTTTGGTTTCAGCTCTCTTGACTTTTGGTTGTTGGCTGCCAAACCGAACAACAGACACATTGAAAATCTACAGATACACACACACACATACACACACACACACACACACACACACACTACATAAACGATTTGTAAACATTTTATGAATTCGTTGAGTGGATGGCCATTAGAAATGCAGCGAGCCTTCATGTTAAAATTTATACACCATAATATATTGATACACATAAGTGACATTTTCATTTGCTTTGTTATGCATTATATCTCAAGTTCTGGCATATTTTCCATTTCCACAACGATACCTTTTGCCATTTTGCCACATAACTTTTGTCGGTGATTTTCAAGTGGAGTTCTATTTATGTGTTGCTCAAAATAAAGCTTGAATGTTTTGAGTCCATGGACTCTATAGACACGTATATTTCTGTATGTTGAGATCGTTTTAAACTGCTTTAGAAAAAAAGGTCTTCAACCGGTCGATGAAATAAAAAAAAAAACAGTACCGCTTGCATAGATAAAGAGCACACATGTCAGACTAAAAGTCGCCGCAACGCAAATAATTATTTATCAATTTTTGCACTTGGAAAAAGATTTGCATAATTTTTCAATGAATTGAAAATATCGTCTGTTGACCAGTGTCCTCAGCCCTCCCATGTCTATTGTCTAGTGAAGAAAGGCGCATTGCAATTAATCATAATTATTTATCAATTATTTGTCAAAAGCCGTCGCTTACGTAGAATATGTCATGAATTTTGCAATGATTAGGCTGGAATCGAACGATTTTATAAATCTATTTTTTTGTTGTTGTGCTGCCATCCGTCCAAAAGAACTGTTGAGTTGAAACCACAGTATCGCACGTAATTCGAAAACAATTTGCATTTCCACTAATTTTGTCCGCAAAACCCGTTTTGCTCTATCGCATTTCAATAATTCAGATGTGATCCGATTTCCGGCGCCAAGTAAAACGCTTTTGGGTCTAATTACCGGCGAACGAGATAGTTAAATGGATTGAATGAACGGACAAAGCTGATAACAATTGTTTCTCGATAAATTGTGGAAATGGAAATGGAAATTATTGTTGGTCTGCAGACCAGCCACCAAATTCCAATCTGCAATAGCTGATAGAAAATGAAAACGTAGAGAAAGTTTAAATGTCCTTTTATATAGAAACTCATACAATGGAAGTATATTATTGAATGAATTGCTTGTGCTCGAAAACTTGAAATTATAATCGGATTTTCAAGTGGTGCAATTGAGCGAAACTTTACACCTAACAACAGGTATTTTTTGACCATTTGTTCTCACCCTATTAATATGTAAAATGGGGAAAGGCTATACGGCACATGATACAGTGCCTTAAACCAGAATTATCAACGTTTTTCCGAATATTTCACAGAATATTAATAGAACGAAAATGTATGTGTTTTGTTTTTAGTCATATACTTTTGATAAATTAACAAAATTACAATCATTCAAACGGAAAAATTTCACCCAAAAATTCTTCTACCAGAAACAGTGATTTTGTGTTCCCTTTTTTCACTCCGTTTTCTTTTTATTTCGTTTCTTTCATTTCGAGAAACCACTTTTCAACATAATAAAATGCTATTAAGTAATGACGATGAAGATTGTGTGACAGAAAAGCTTTTTTTTATTAATTTCACGTACATTCGTTTCAGTTGTTTTTATTTTCTCGTGATTTCACGACTTTTGCAAGACGAGTATGAGGGGAGAAAAATACTATGTTGTTGTAAGTAAGCAACAGACGTTTGTGCTATGCAATTAGCTCTGCATAAAGTGCATATCCTTAGCTAGTGTATTGCAAATTAGAATTGTTGCTTTCACTTTACCGGGTTGGTAAGTTGGTATTATGATTTGCAACGGTGCAAAGCTTTCATGTCGAGTGCATTTATCATTGACTTTAATGATTTTGAATTGTTCATTTCTTTTGAGCATTTTCTGTGTGCCAATTGCCATTTTCTTCATTTTGGCGACTAAATATGTTTATAATTGTGATTCGTTTCGTATTTCTATAGAATTATAAACGGTGGTTAGTGTAGCGGTGGCAGGTAATGCCAATTCAGTTTATCGAGAATTCATGCATCGTCAAAGTGTAATAACAAAGTACAAGCAAACAAGTCAACTACACAATCCAATGAGTAATTATCTGAACGTACAAATTCATAGTTGCAATTGTCAAATTGTTTTCCTTTTCATTTGCAATGTTTTTTTTCCTGTTGTTCATTGCATTCGGTTCCATTTCGATTGCAATTGGAGAGTTTACGAAAAAAAAAAGTTTCAAGTTTTCATCGTCTTTGCATGCAGCACGGTGCTGAGTGTGCCAACTTTTGGTAAGAGCACGGAAAAAAAAATAATAAAATAAAAATAGCAATTTGGAAAATTAAAATGCAACCGAGTTTGGCTAAATCTCTCTCGTGCGATTCGATGTAAATAAATAAAACCGTTTAAATAAATGGAAAGCGGTGCTTTTTTGCTGGTCGGCTCTTTACTGTACAGCTAACACACACACATGCACGACAAACCAAGTCAAACAAATGTTTCAAACCATTTATTAAATAGTTGTCGTTCCAAGAAAACCGGCCAAAGCCAATGCTTATCAAAATAATTGAAAGTACGCCATTTCATATGAATGGTGCGCGAACGCGCCATTTCCAGTATACAAAATGCACACACATACTTTTCAAAACACTAACAATTAAATGCCATTTTAAGTTCTATTTCGTCCACGTGTACACATTTGAACACTCTCGAATACCAACACTTTTGTTGGTATTTTGTTACTTTTCTCTCTTGCTCTTTCTCGCTCGTTCGCTCTCTCTTTCTCTAGTTACGAATGCCTGTTTACATTGAATTTGTAACTAAAATAACATATCCATTTAGAATGAAAAATGTGCAGTTGAAATGGAAGAAAATGAAATGAATAGAGTCAAACAAACGAACGAAGCGAAATATAAAACGAGCCCAAACCAAATTATCATCACATAATATTATATGAAGTGGTTGATTACTGGCACGCATAACGGGATATTTGCACGTGAAGCACCAAAACCACAAATAAAAAACCGAACAGGAATCAACCCAACCGACAATCACACACTTGGCACACTCGTTGCGACAGTCAAATTTCAGGCAGCAGCAGCACCATGACGAAAACAAAGACACGAAGTGAAAATAACAATCGACATAATGGGATTGTATGGAAATCCATAAATGGTGCGGGGTGGAAAAATGTGCGACTTACTGGCATACACTAGAAAAAAAAACAGAGTCAATTATATTGCCGCCATCACAGTAACTGTAAACTTTAAAAACCACACCATCGCCAAGAAAATGGTGCGAACAAATTTTTCCCGCTTTTTATTGAATTTTTTTTTTTTGTTCTACTTCATTTGTTTCTTCACGTGACGGCGGTGATGACGTAATTGAACTTTTGTGGAATTAAGTGTATTTTTATACCAAGACGGCGGTCAGTTTCATAGTGAATAGCTCTTCTCTTGGATAAATTATAGTGGCCATTGAAGTTTTGAACGAGTTGTAAATACCTTTCAAAGCCTTTGTCATTCTATGGAAATTTTGATTTGGTGCGATCACCAATCCAATACTCCGGATCCTCAATGAATTTAGGCCAGCTACTTTTTGTGAGTGTTAGATGTCGTTTTAACACGATGCATTCATCGGTTAATGTGATTGGCAAATGTGCGGCTAGCCGTCGTGGAATGTTTGGACCCTTTTATGGGCATTTAGCACATTATTCGCATATTGTGGTAAGTGTGCTAATGGCAATCGAGAAAATTATCTGTGTGATTTCACTTTTTGACCACATTCAGTGGCCGTTCATTCTCTTGTTCTCCTTTTCTCTTGCCCATTTGAAATTAGCAATGAAAATAAAAATCCAATGAGAAACTGGCCAAATTAAAATAAAAAGAGCTTCAACTCAACTTTACTACATTACATAAAAGTCACCCACTCTTCACATGCACACACATAAAACTTAAACCATAAACATAAATTAAAAAGATTTTTTTCGTCTCTGTCTCTCTCTCTTTCTGTGTGTGTGTCTGTGTGCAGTTGTCGCACCATCACGTAAATACTAATTAGACATAATAGTTTACTTGGTTTACAGTTTAAGTAATGCCATTTAATGGGCCCGCTCGCGTTTAACCGACCAAAAAAATGGGGAAGACGGAGAAAAAACACAAAACAAAGTGAACACTGCGTTCCACACAAAAGACAAACATTGGCGAAAACTAACTCGCGAAACACCACATATGAATTTGTGCGCGGTTGAGCGGCCGTGCCACACGTCAACGAATCATATTTTTACAATTTCGAACCAACAGAAAATCCTTTTACCCATGTGTCGTTGTGCTATGTTCACTTTGCATGGGATGATTAATTTCACCTATTCGGCAATATTTCTCTCCATTTTTTTTCTCGCTAGATTCATCATTGCGCATGCAAAGCCTGTGAAGTACTCATTCTGGCCGCAATGTAAACCGACTGACTAACAGTGAAAAAAAAATCGAGACAGAGAGAGAAATAGTAAACTCTGGGTAGAAAAAAAAAATATAATATATAAATTCAAACACATTGAACAAATACAATGTCCTGTCCTAGCACAACACCGGACGTCGGTGAATTTCCGTTGACTGCGTGTGAATATGAATTATTTGGCTCGGTCAAAGCATATGTTTACCTGGCCGTTCGTTCGCTCACTCGTTTCGCTCCCTGTGTTTTTTTTTTTTGCTTTCTGGTCGCCCATTTGTGTGTGATAACTCACCGACGGAATATGAAATATTTGAAAGCGAACCGCCTGCAAATTTTATGCTTCACTTTGACTTATGTGAGATCTTTCATGGAATTTTATCAATGATTTGTACTTGGTGCTAGCTGTTGGCATCTCGTATACAGTGTTCGAAGTTCGAATCTATTGGAAACGCATGGTTTTTTTTTGGCGTTTTTCAGTACAAACGATCCAGAAACTCTGCATTTTTCAAATGCATGGTTTGAGGTGGGAAAAAAAGCAGTAAATTTTAAAATATATGAACTCAGAATACAGAAAATGCAAGAAGCGCATGAAATAAACTGGGAGAAGAGTGAATGACACAGGAAACACGGACCAAAAAAATTTACCTGAACTGAATGAAATGAAGCGACAAGCACCAAATAAAATTTTCGTTCGATTTCGTTCAAGAAAATGTTCGCTCTTTAATGTACACACTAAATAAAACCAGCTCGCACTTGAATTTGCTGCATGCAAATACCAAATGGATAGACCATCATCGACCCCGTATATATATTCTGCACTCCATTCTCGCACGCTTTTGTAATACAATTCGTCGTGTGATCATGGGGCACATTAAATTTCTGGGCAGCAAACGAACCAACCGAATGAACGTACAAAAATGCATGCTGAACATGAAAATATTATTATGAATATAAAAAGAGTCATTAAGTTGAACGGGTTCTAGTTGCTTTTGTGTGTGTGTGTGTGTGTATTTGTGTGCGCTTTGGTTTTCAACCAAAAAGTCCAATTCAAATGTACATTAACTGCATTCACAGAGGAGGTTCTACTCATATTTTCATGTTCGTCGTGAACCCATTTGGAAAAGTCTATAGCACGCATCTCGTTTCTCGTTGATCATCGTACCCCGACAGACACAGCACACAAAAAAAGGGAAGTACACAGTCAAGACACTCGACTACGAAATCACATTTATATGATTAGATATAAATGTTTGGTTTCGCGCTCAATTAATTATGTAGGTGATGAAAATAGTAATTAATGGAGGAGGATATGAGAATGCACCGAAACCATTTACACCGTTGCACGTTTATTTTGGTTCTGTGGCTCAAGAGCTCGCGATTCACACTCATTCACTCACTTCATCATTCCGGTACAATTCACTCGGTAAAATTGCCAACCATTTTTATGACATAATCAAGCAGCAAGGCGGTTTATCATTACCATTAATATTTAAATAGAGAATCGCATTATTTGATATTGAGAACCGAATCGAAAAGAGAGTGTAACTTTCATTTGATTTCATGCCAATTCATTCGTGATGGTGGCACAACAGTTTCCAACGTTGGAACTGTTGCTGTGGCAAAAAGTTTTTCTTGCCGATTTCTCTAGAGCTTTGATTTCTAAACAGATTAGGTAAGTTTGGTTTGAACTTTGCCAAAGATGTTTGGTTTGGCGTCGCTGAAACCCGCTAAAACCCGCTGAAACCCATCAAAACGCATTGGGAATGCAATACGACGAATCACTAACCATATTTACGGAGCAGCAAGTAACGTGTAGCTTCATTGATCGAACCGATCTATAATTATTTGAAGTAGATGTCTGACATACGACAGTACTTCCTAATTGATCGAATACTTTGGTGAAAGTTTATGAACTCTTGATAGACCCTTAAAATACTTGAGGTTTTGTAATAACAAATGGTATCATTGGTCAGACCTAGGTAATACTGTTTACCTGAACTTGTACCATTTACTTAAAGTTTTTCGATGGTTTTTGCTCAAAAATTTACACATCGAATTTGATTTTGAAATAATGCAATCGAACCATTAACAAGTCAAAATACTTTTGGGAATTGTCGGCATTCTTGAGATTGAAACTATTGAGTTTCAAAGAAGAGAGAGAGAGAGAGAGAGAGAGAGAGAGAGATCATCATCATGGTATTTACATGGAAAGACATGCACACAAGATTGATGCGGATGTGAAACGCTTTTATTGAGATAGCTCGTGCATGGATCAAATGTACAGCCAGGGGCTTCTCATTTCTTTAACATCAAACGAAACTATTTTCTCGAATTTGCATTCACATACAATCAAAGAAAACATTTACACAAAAAAAAACAGGTGTTGTTGTCACAACACAACTAAAACCTTATTTCATCAGGTTGCGTGTCATTGAAACAATCACATCTAAATTCAAATATTCGTGTTCTGATTATTGAAAAAGCTCTTTTTGTGGATACGTAGGCGGTTGGCGGTTGGTGATGTATGATTTCAATTAATTGAAAAGAAAAATTCAAGAGCATTTTGTTTTTTGGATTTTGGAACGTGATTAATTTGCATGTGTTCATTTGAAGAAGTGAAATCATACATCGCCAAGAATTTGTTAAATTATGCAAATTTTTTGATATATTTAACGGAAATAATATAAATTTTCATTCTGTTCACATCCCACCTACAATTGAGACTCTCAATTTGAGAGTGTATCCTAAAGATTCAGTGTGACTATCAATGAAATCCATTGTTTTAGTCGGAAAATATCTGCTATTTGCAGCTGCTTTTTTCAGCTCATAGTAATCCCTGCAATTATTTTTCCGTTTTATTGCCAAATGTTACAATTATTTGAGTAATTACTCATGAGATGTACATTTGGGAAACTATGCTTCCATCACCACTGAGTATTGAAAACAGACTCTCACTCGGGAGAGAAAAATTAACCATGAATGTTTGTTTAGAAATGGTTTCAATGGATCCGATTACCGCATTAGCTAGCAAAAGTCAAATTTGCTCAAGTAATCCTCTAGTAATCCCCTGAATGGGCTACGCACCAAAATTGCATTATCAGTAAGTTACTAAATGTGAATAACATGACGCATGTCTTCGTGATGATGATTCTGAAGCATATTGAACATATTCCTGCTTAATAATGTTGGGAATTCATGTTGAAAATGTTCGCCTCCAATTGATTGATTACCCACGAATCAAATTGCAAAGAATATTCTGCGTGTGCACGCACATTCATTTTCAAAACATATGCTATTTCCATGTAATTTCAATGTGTAGCTGCCATGAGAATTAAAACCAAAAACAACTTTTCCTCGGTGGTTTGGTGTTTGTTCAAACCAAGTAGTAGGGCTCGAGTATCAGTTTCGGCAATGGCATTGTCAATGGTGGCATTGTCTTTTGAAAACCATGCGCGCCTCAAAATCAATTGATGCACTGGCATAATGTCGTTATCAATATCAGCTACTTTAAATTCTAGTGCGTTATTTATTTCATTTAGAGAGATACTGAAACCGCTATTTGTACGTTCAAAAATTGTCCGGGTCATGTGTATCTGTGTGTGTGTGTGTGTTGTGTGTCATTTACGGTGCTGTTTTGATTGGGCGTCAGTTCGTGAACGACAATCAAATTCCAATGCAACAACGAACGGCACGGGCCGCATTTCATTTGTTCCGGGATATAGATATGGTGGTGCTTTGGTTTTCGATATGCAAAGCGATTGCACACCGAATGCGAATTGGTGTGTGCGTGTTTTGGTCGAACACAAAAGCGGATATTAGGTTTTGTCGAACAACAATCTAATGAAGCTGACCATAGTGAAATTGACTGCATCGATTGAAATTCCTTTGTCGATTTCATGCGAGAATTGAATATTACAAACATAAACAAATAGGGAAATTCAAACAACAAGCCTAGGCCTGAATTGTGTATGTGTGTGTATGTGTGTGCAGCACATTTGATTCAGTGTATCGGGGGGCTTTAATTAGTACATTTATTCAACGTGCAATGTAATTAGAGAATGTAGCAAACGCGCTACACACTCTAGAGTTTGTAATTAGCATGCCAGAGCAATATTTACATTTTCGGATAGCACACTGAATACGCTGATTAAGTGTCTTTCAAATTCGATTCCATCAGATTGCATTTACACAGCACAAACACACATACACAAACACACACACACAGCATATTGTGAGCTGAGAAGCATCATTTGTGAAATGCAACCGATTGAACACGTGAGGAGTATGACGCTCAACCAAAATCGTTTGCACAAACAAAAAATTTATTTATATTAAAATCAATCGTTTGGCAAATTGAAGTATGCTCTTGAAATAAAAAATGTATACATGAAAATTCCATAATAAAGTCAGTGGAATGTTTTTTCTTAAGCAGCAATTGCCCATTGAAATGCATTTACGATCAATTTAATAATAATAAAACTGCATCAATGCATTGAAAACGAACATAAAACACGATATTATTGATTCTCTGTCGCAACGACAATTCAACATGTGTGTGTGTGTTTTTTTTCATGTTTAATATATTCTTTTTGCTATGTTTTTCTCGACAAGCTGAGCTATGGAATTGTCAAAACCATTGCACTCTTGCCGGTTTACGATCAATCGAATCAGCATCGAACATGCAATTGATTCAAATCGAGCTGTTTCCATTTAAAATTCTGGAAGTTGGTCAACAATTGACAAAAGCATTACAATTGGTACAACCGAACTATTGAGAGCACAATGATTGTGCTTGTGCATACTGTTCAATGCATTGGCACAACGCACAACACAACAAAGATAAACATTCAGCATTCGGGCAGCAAACAAAACAGTCGAACGGTAGCCGATATGAAATTCAAATATCAATAGATAAAATTATTTGATAAATATGGTCAATTGTGTACGGTTGTTAAATCGATTCTTTGGTTTCAATTCACCCAGGCTATATTTGGTGGTTGTGAGTTTTGAATTAGATGATTGAATGCGACATCGGTTGTTGTTATTGCGTGTGTGTGTGTGTGTGTGTGCACGCTCTGGGTTTTTATCGAGCAATAACATTCACATGATTGAATATGGTCATTTGCTGAAGTACACATATGGTCGATGCATCAGCATCATTGAATCATTGAATATAGCACGAGTTCAAAGTCTGTGATGACATTATTGGTATAATAATTGCTAATTGCTGTTCAAAACACAAATTTGCATCAATTTCTTCACTTTGGCCCAAGTTTACTGTAAACATGCAGCTTGTTCAATAGTCTCTGGACAACGATTTCCAACATCGAATGAATGAGAAACTTCAACAAGCAGAAAGGGAAGAGGCTGTGTATTGCTCAGCAAATATAATTTTTTGTGTTTGTGTGTGTGTGTGAATGGAAAGAGCCAAACGATGTACAGATGACATACGAATGAAAATCAAACAACAGAAATACATTAGACTTGACCAAAGGCAATAAGTATTGAATTTTATGAAGGAAACGATTTTCCATTGAATTTAAAGCTACAGCTTTTCAATATTTATTTAATGATAAAAGCGTCAATGACGATCATTTTTAGCTTCAATTCATATTCCATTGAAAAAAGAAAACAAATGATGATGAATTTCTATAACATATTCAAGAACGGAATCATTCGACCATTAGCAATTGGTGTATTTCAATAAATTTGATTGCACATCACTCACCCAGAAATGGTCAACAAAAACTATTTTCAAATAGCCAATTCCAAAATAATTTTAATACCATTCACTAATAAGTGTAATATTTCGATGGTAATTTTATGTTTTTATGCTAGTTTTATCATATTTTTTTTATGCAGTTTTACGGTTTTTTCTTGTAATTTTGTCATTATTGGTCATTAACTTGAGTATCTTTCATTCAATGCATAGTTTTCTACTACGTGAAACATGTGAAACTTTAACCATTTAAGAAAATAAAAAAAATGAACGAAACTGCACTGAATTTAAAGGGAACAAAAATAAACGATTTCGTGAAAAGATCGTAAATGCTGCCAATTTTATGTGAGTAATGTTCACTTGATTAGCTTTATATTTTCGGTTTTATGGCCGAAAAATTGCCATAAATTCTCATAGTCAAGTGAATTGGATATGTTTTGCTTTTTTTCTGCGTTGAAACAACGAATGACCGTTCTTCATAGTCAAAGAGCGCACAAACAGTGCGAGCATATAGACGAAACCAACAAAAAAAATACATAACTTGAAACATGTGTAAGCAAAAAAACAAGCTTTTAAAAATTGTACTATTTCGATTTGTGTTCATCGAAACACATCGTTCATGTTTCAAGTTGCTTGGTTATACACTTTTTTCGCAATCGGCCCATCTTTCTCGTTTCTCTCTGCAACGAGTTGACTTATTAGTTTAAAGAAAATCGACAAAGTTTCAGTGCATAAAGAAAACGGTACGAATTTATACATTTTCGTTGTTGTTGGTGTTGTGTATGCCAAACTCAAACTCAAACTCAAATTCAACGAACATGCATTCAGATCATTTATCGTAATGCTCGTGCACTGTGTGTGTGTGTGTGTGTGTTGGTATGTATGTGCAACAAAAGTGCAGCAAAACTTTATAAGCAAATTATTTTCTACACGAAAAATGAAACCAATTTATGAACATCGTCTAGTCAATTAGAAAATAGAAACGTTCGTCGATGCGAAGGAATTCTCTTTAAAAAAAAAACTGTGTTTTTTCAATTTTTCTGTGTATTTGTTACTTCGTTTATGATTTTCTGCCTTTGAAATTGCGATAAATAACAAAACACATCCACAATATACACGAACGAGTCAAAGTTGTAGAAGTTTACCAACAGCAAATGATTCTTTTATCAGTGTAAAAGTCGTGTCGATAGCAAATAGGAAGAAAAAACTAAATACAAACTGGGCTTGTTATTTGTAAGCAAAGACCCCTAGTTTTGGATCCACTTAAAAAGCAACCTAATCAATGCTATTTGAATAAAAAAAAAACTTTTACTACAATCAATATCTAACGCAATTGGCTTCCACTTGAAACCCAAACAAGTTTTCCATCTCGTTCTTTGCCATTTCAATTAAAGTGTTTTGGATCATTATCACCAGTAGTTTTGGTACAATGTAGCCAGTTAAACTGTTGTTTACATTGGTTGGCATTTGAATTGGATTGAAATCGATTAACGGATTATTTTTCGAAATTGTAAACCATTTAATCAAGCTTCGGTGAAAAACTTGTTATTTTTACATGTCTGTGTGTTGGTTTTGTTTCAGCTGATCCAAAGTTTAGTGGGCCAATTCAAAATGCAACGGTAGCGGTTGGACGTGATGCAGTGCTCACATGCATGGTCGAGGATCTTGGTGCATACAAAGTAAGTTTTAACTTGATTGTTAAATATAAACTGTTTTCCGGAATAAATTCAGGTTTTGTTTAGGATGTGATGCCAGACAAACTTCAATTCTGTAGCTAGAATTGTTCATCAAAAATGCTTCAAACTGCTCCAATGAAAATTCTCTCTCGTCTGATGTTTGTTTGGGCGGTGCGTTGGTCCATGCACAAGCCGAAAGCCAATTCCGGGATTCACTGGAATTATTAAAAGTTTTAAATTCAATTTTTAAATCCGTATGCTGACAGTGAGAGACAGAGAGAATGAGATGCATGAATTATATCCCTGGATTTGACTGTAGTTTAGTTGGTCTCACAGTGATAATTTTTTTTTGCTGTTTATTTTACAGTCTCTTTTAATATTTGTTGAAGTATTCTCAATGAAAATTGCTCATCACATTTTCAAATACGAAATCGAGTCGAAATATGGTGATGGAAACCCTCTAAAGCATCACCATCAGCCGACTTCATTGTTGGCCTTTCATATGCATATGAAAGTGTTCCGTATTCTCTCATCGAATATTCACCCTCGTTTAATGCGCTCCGTTTCATCCAAATTATTCATGCCGATGTGCGTTTACGCGATGCCTTCAATGGAGTGTGCCGTTAGAAGTGGTGATAATTAGACGTGTTTATTATTTTACAAAAGTGGCGCACTCATTAAAAGAGTATTTAGTGAGATTTTCTTGCGATGTGAAAGCGTTTACACGCATTGTTCAATGATGATAATGAAATATTTGGGCTAACGACTCATGGGGTCGTTGTCTGTGCATTTAAAATCATCGTATTTTATGTGCACTCATTCAAAGTGTAAACAAATCCATGATTGATTATTCTGCAATATAAATTGCTAACACATGAGCCGGATCGTGGTCATCCCCTGGTTTAACATTGTACTGAGATATTCCTCTGTTTCAACATACAATAATAAATTCTGGGCTCTTTCACTTTGCATATCGATATCAACAGTCTGTCAATAATCCGCATCGAAAAAGTCGTTAGACGTCGGGCCAAATAACAAAATGTCTCTAACTAAAACTGTGTCACTTATTGTTTTAAATGGCCATGCTCAACCGAACATCATACTAATTGATATTGATTTTCTCTATTTCACAGGTGGCGTGGCTACGAGTGTGAGTATTGAATTTCTAATTTTAATGTTTTCACAATTTAAAATATGTATATCACAATAAAATCTAGCATTTCAATTGATAAATAATTCAATAGTTTAATAATATCACAGACATTTATTGATTTTGACCATTTTCATTTCGAATCTTTTGTACAGTGACACACAAACCATTCTAACGATACAAAATCATGTGATTACGAAAAATCATCGCATCAGCATATTGCATTCGGAGCACAAAACATGGCAATTGAAAATAAAGGACATTCGTGAATCAGATCGTGGCTTTTATATGTGCCAAATGAATACTGACCCGATGAAAAGTCAAACCGGTTATTTGGATGTTGTCGGTGAGAATTTCTTGAAATATCTTTTCATATATGATACATCCGATCAATACGGATGAAATCTGTGCCAACCCGGTGTACCGTATACGTGCAAAAACTATGAAAAGTGTATCGAAGGCCCAACAGGCAAACGTATGACATTATTCAATAGCATTTTCAACGTATAAAACGTAAACACACATTACACAATTTTCCAATGAAATCTGAAATCAATATTGACTTGATATCTATCGATGGTATCTGACCGAACGGGATAAAGTAAATAAAATATAAACAAAATAACGTTGATTTTGTTGTAATGTAGAAGTTTTTTTTATCGTTATTAGTTTCTTGCGTTCATATTACGTACGATGAACAGACGAACACCACTAGAAGCTATAATTTTGTGTTGCAACAACAACAACAACCACAACAAAAACGAGATGAAAAAACGAGCATCATTTTATACATTGATAGAGACAAACTCGAGCCAATATCATTTGCTCGAATGTCTCATTCTCTTCACTTCTATTTTTCTATCATTCCATTGATGCCTATAAATAAAAGAGTTCGTAAACGGAACAGAAAAACTTGTCAACAACGATAAATACGATTACTTTTCAAGCAAATCATTAAAACTGAATGCTCTGATTTGTATATACTATTGCCATCGACTTGATTTTCAATGCAATGGACAATAAATATAGAATTCATTGATTAAATAAAACGAAATTATTACAATTCTTAAACAATGAAAAAAAAATCCTTTTTCAATGAAAAAAAAAAAAAAAATATTGACTGTAATCGATTGATTGCAAATCGAATGTACGATAATGTCGTTTTGTGTTGATAGAGTCACATAAACCGAAGAAAAATAGATTTAAAAATGTGGCCAAATGGAAAGGACAACAGCACAAAACAATCGGGTGATCGATGTAATTTAAATGGAATTTCATTTGTTCTTGTTGTTTGTTTTGTATCAACGAGTAATGGCTGTGGCTGTGGCTGTGGGCAAACTTGTCGACGATGGAACGAAGGTAATGGTGAGATCCAGAAATAGCGAGAAAAGGTGTACAAAGAAGGGAACGAGACTGAGTGCTCACTGTGACAAGCAGTTCGTTCCGATAATAAACAAACCGCACAGACAAATAACAAATTACCCTGCAAAACATTTCCGTTAAATAAAATAGATGTGTTTTTATGTGTTTGTCTGTGTGTGTGTGTATTTTTGGTGCAGTGATTCTTCCGTAAACAACAGTTTATTAGTTTCAGTCTCGCGGTTTTTCAGCGACGGCGTTATTTTTGCTCATTTGATTCAGCACCACGTTTTTTTTCCTGGCTCGTCCGATCGGCAAACAGTGGAAACAGACGAAACATTGATGTCTCAAGCGAACAATAGCCGATTGGCGAGCAGTAGAGAACGAATAAAAATAACGGCAAATGGCAAACCAGCCGACAATTGTGCAATCCATTGCTTTAAGTACGGCACGGTTGGGATCACACACAGCGGGATATCAGTGCACAGCAAGAAAACAGAGTGCGATGACAAGCCGATGTAAACAACAACAACAACAACAACAACAACAACAACAACAGCAAAAACACAGGAAAAACAAAGCACAAAGCAAATAAAAAAATAACAAACAAAATGGATATTATTAAACAAATTCAATTATATGATAATGAATTACATTTTGTCACCATATTTTATCGTGTAAAATTGTTTTGGTGTGAGTGTTCACTGGTAAGCGGTTGCCACTCTCATTTCGTTCATTCGCTGTCGCTCTCTTGGACAGTAATTGCGATTGTAGTCGGAATTGGAATCGTGTATGCATTCAATATACTCCGTTGCAAACCGTGCAGACAAACGACAAAGAGACGACCACCAACAACAACAGCAGCAGCAACAGCAGCAGCAGCAACAAGGAAAAATAGCTCTAACAATAAAACACTCGCATTTCAATGGTTTACTCAGGTTCTGTATCGTTTTGGTGGCTACTCCCCGCTGCCATCGCCACCCGTTCAACCGTCCACCGTTTTTATGCAGTTTCATTTCAATTGCGATATTTTGATGTTCATTTATTCCACTGCCACAATTACTGTCACGTGCAATATTTTTTAAACGGATTTACGCTGCCGAGCGTCGATTCAATATCGCAAAATTTTCGTTGTTGCACGAGAACGGGCATTTTAAGACCGAGGCTGAATCGTGTCATGTAGAGCGCACGCGGATGATGAATGGAATAAATGGCAATTCTATCTAATTTTGGCAAAACATGCAACTGCAAAGTAAAATGTTAAAGCGCAATTTTTGGTCGTCGTGTTTAGTTTTTTTTTACTTCATTGCGCTCGTTTTCTCGTAACGAGAATCGCGTTGTACAAACAGAAAGTTGAAAAAAAAAGTTTTTGCACAAAATTCGTTGACAACTTTCATGAATTTGAAAATTGGAATTCAGTATTCACAAAATGCTTTAAATGTCTTCATTTCAATCCTCCATCCCCCTGGAGTGTGACGGGATACACATTAGAAGCAAAGCGAACAAGTTATTCGTCACTGTTCTTCGAAATTTTTGCATTTTTTTTTTTTAAATCGATTTTAAATTTAGATTCAGTCATAATTTTTCGGATGGCCTTATTTATTTCCTGGGAAAGTAACAATTTATCATTTTTGATTGTGAGAAAAATGTGATTTCCTCACGAATATCTTTCATCATTATCAGCATCTCATAAATTTCATTTTATGTTATTGAAAATTCGGTGCTATTCAAAACTACCTTAAACTAAAGCAATTGAAAATCCCCAAAACCGGAAAATGTGTTGCTTTTAGTTTGTTTCTTTTTTCTCGTTTGCACATTTTTTTGTGATGTTTTACGTCACTGGCATACTCCACTCTGAATAAATTAAGTAAATTATTTAAATGAAATGTTCGCGATTTATTAGGTAAAACTGTAAAAAGTGTGCCATGCATTGAATGGGGTTATTCGTTCCTTTTTCAGCTTTTAATTCGCCTTCGCCGTGAAAAGAAAAGTGTAATTGTTGATTGGACTCAATTATAAAGAGTGAAAGTTACATAGAATAAAAGAGTTAAATCTTCGCCATTCTTCCCACCGTTATTGTTATTATTATTGATTTGTGATGAAAAAAATAAAATTCTAAAATCTACGGAACACAAGAGTTGTTAAAAATTGAAATACATGTAAACTATGCAATGGATGCGAACAGTGAAATTGCTTAAAATACAAAAGATGGTTAAAAGATAGACGCAAATATGAAGGTGTGCTCCGTTGGCTGAATTTGAGATCGCGCACGCTCAACCGTTCGCGTAAAATAGACGACTCAATTTGCGTATTGTATTGTGCAAAATGTGCATTGAATTTTGTAGCCGTACTTGTGAATTGCGTCCTGCAGCTAATGGAATTTATGTTAATAAATATTTTACGGGTGAAACGATGAGCTGAAACAGAGTTCAAAGACGGCAAAATAAACTGGCCGGGGAAAAAGGATGTCCGTTACAGTGTAATATGTTTTTTTTTCGAGGTCGACCGTTTCAAATGAAATTTAATGCATTTTATGAATACACCAACACCGACAGTTTCTCCCATGTGCACCTATTTTATTTAATTTTTATTGCGATTTTTTTGTTTGTTTCGTTTTGATTCTTTTGTTGTTTTTCATTTCGTTCGTTTTACTTGAAGCATTTTTGTGTGCCATTTTCACCATTTTCCACGTTCAAGTTAACGAATGAAACAGATCTTGGTAATAGAAAGTAGAGAAAAGAGAGCGAAAATTGTGAGGCGAAAACGACGACGATATCATCATCATTAAGACCACAAGGTAGTGTGGATGAATGCAAACATGCGGCAAATATGTTTACCATACCGAATGATACGACTGCAAATGCACAGCGGTTAGAGAGAGAGAGAGAGAGAGAGAGGGGGGGGGCACGAGCGCCGTGCATTTGCATAACTTTCATCGAAAAGTCAAGAGAGACAGAGCCAGAGTGTGTGCGTTAAGGCAGAATTGCAGCATAGGCATCAAAGCCCGATTCATTGTGGCTGAGGGCCCTTCGGTCGAAATGGACGTTTATCGTCTTTGTTGTTTTTGTTTTCACACGTTTGTCGTAAACAACGTCGTACACGGGCAAATGTGATGATACATTGAATTTGTGCTTCGTATTCTAACTTCAAGTGCGTTTATTGTGTGAATGCTGGCTCTCTCATTCTCTCGTTCTGCTGGAAAAATCCCCTAGCCTATGAATTTGTGACCGTTTATTGTAATGGTGAATTTTGAAAGCACCATGCAGGCCAAGCAGTGTTCATTTTATATGCATCTATCAGGGTGATTTCAAAGCAAACCACTTCCGATTTGTCTAATTCAGCCTTTCCGTTACTTCCTGCTGTTTTCATGAGCGAAATCATTTCAACTCCGTAATATACGTTCATGCATTTTCGACTTACGAACAGTGTTGCGAGTTACGACATAAGCAATAGCTATACAGCAGAATATAGCAAAGGATTTTCAAATTACTTTATGATATGCGGTGATTCGCTTGAAACCTTAGATGGCAATGGAGCGAGAGAGGATGTGTTTTGTGCATTCGCACAGTCCATTGGGGTAAGCGATTCGATGTCTTTCAGCCAGCCACTCGATGGTACAATCTCATGCATTTTCACAATGTTATACAATGTTAGCTGAGTGTAACTCTTTGATCTATGGAGCAGCATGATGTTTGAGCCGCTCTCTCATTCGGTGTTTACACCGGTACACACTAAATCTCATACGAAATAATTCATTTTGCCAACAAATCATCATTATTTTATGGCTTTCCACAGAAATTGCGAACATACACACAAACATACATTTACCACACACATAAACACTCAATTGATTGAGCCACATGATGGGAAATTGAAACAGTTACACAATGTTATCATTCCGTTTCAGATGCTATAGTTAAAAAAAATCGATTATGCAAAAGACCATTACGCTGAAACAATTTTAATTTCCCAATTCGTCTTTATTAAAACCATCAAATTATAAGAAATGAAAACCATATTTTTCATGCAAAACACATTATTAGCAATACAAATAAAGTGGCGTGCAAACAAATTATATTGCAAAAAAAAAGAATCCGCACGATGTCAAATTGAAATCGAGCCGGGATAAATAATTGATTGAAATCGATTAACCACAATCTATTAAATAATGCACAAGTTGGTAATCACCATCAGACTATAATGATCCATCGGGCGTGTTTCAATTCCAATACATACAATTTAACATCGATACATCAATACACATTGAGTTTATGAGCCAGCCGTATACGGGACGCCAGTGTGGCACGTTTGTTTGCATATGTACTTGTAAACTTGTACTCTGTGTGCACATACACACAATTTTTTGATACTTTAAAAAACATTTATTTATTTTTGTTTTCTGTTTTTTTTTTTTTTATTTCATATTACAAACACCATTCCAGTGCCACCCGATATTTTAGACTTTCCTACCAGCACCGACATGGTGGTGAACGAAAATAGCAACATAACGTTGATATGTGAGGCAAAAGGTTGGTATACGAACTTGAAAGACTACACATTTTTCTAAATAATTTATCACTTTTCGGCGCCAATAAAAGTTCAGTTCACAAATAATTTCCATTTTTTTTCCTTTCTTTCTTTCATTCGATTTTTCTGTCTCATTCTTGGTCTGTTTCATTTTAATTCACTTTCGTCCCATTGCTGTCTGTGTCTCGGCCTGGTTTCACTTGGCTCCGGAAAAAGGTTCGCCAAAACCAAATATAACATGGAAACGTGAAGGACCAACGGCTAACCATCCAGCAGGTAAGTTGTTGTTTCTTTTCTCTATCCACCACATTGGCTCCATCGTATTCCATGACGCCGAATAAACTGTATATCAATAAATAAAATATTGACGAGCGATTCGATGAAACGCAGCACATTGAATGGGGTATATTCGATTTGGGGCCACTCGGGGAGTTCTGTTGATTTTGTTTCATTTCTTTTCAATTTTTTTTGCCGGCTCATCGCTTACGTTGTGCAACTTCACCTATCGTTTTGTGTGCGCTACGTGGTTTTTGTTTTGTTTCTTCGTTTGTTTGTGTATGTGTTGCTTCGTCTTTAGTTGCAATTCACACACATTTAACTCCGTCATTGAGGCGAATGGAACAACAAATTAGGTCAGCCGTAATTCAAATACACCACAAGACATCGTTCGCAATACATATAAATCGAACAACAACCGCTATATAACCATTCATAAGAGAACATTCTGTGATTAATATTGATTTAAAAGCACAAAACAAACCCATTGTTAAAATAAAGAATATTGACAGCGCAATTGTTCGCATTCAACTTGTCAATGTTATGCAATTCAGGTATTGCACAAACTGACATTTATTGCAATCACTCTCTTAAAGTGCAAAATAAAAAGATTGCATCACATTCAGTTTATTACAAGCTACGCTTTGTTGGTTGATTGGCAAATGATGTTCATTTTTTTTCGAGAAACTAAAAAAATTTCTATGAAATCCACCGTCATTTTGCAAATTGAATCTAAATTATTTAAAAATCGTTATGACATTGGCAAAGGCAATGGATGATAGCTAGTGACTATTCGCTGGTCCCAATTATTTTCATCGTAACATGAAAATAGCTTTATAGCGTCAAGAACTCCCAAATCGGTTCGTCTAAAACGGGTTTTTTGATTATATGGTTTTCCCCATTTGCTATTGGTACGTGTTTATTCTCATCATGCCGCTAACCTTCAATGCCATAGACCATTTTCGGCCATTACAACCCATTACAAAATATCCATACGAATCCGACTATTTGTATCAGTTTTATTGATTTTACTCAAACTGACCGATTGACGCCAGAAAGATCATTGGCGTACGTAAATATTTGCATTGCGTTTGCGATACGGAAAGAGAGCATTTAGTTATCAAAACATGTGATAAAATCTTGTGGCAAATGTTTATTTAGGACGATTTTATGATCTCATTCGACCGAGATACGTTTAACGGTCTAACACTTGCAATTTCATTTTGAAAGCCTATCGAAATTAGCACATAACATACATTATTGCAGGTGAAACACTAAAAAAAAGAGGCAACCCAAATGCCTGTTTATTAATGCAAACAACGTTTCGATGCCGAATGGAACATCAACTCATAAACATAAATTTCACACAATTTTGGCGGATGTGTTGGTTCCTCACCGGAGCGAAAAGATAAAATATATGAGAAAGGGAGAAACCGATTAATGTTTGTGGGGTGAATCGTTGATGAGCAATCAATGCGCGCTTAACTCAACGTTTAGCTGAAACAACTACAATTAGACCATTCTGTTGCGGTGAAATCAATAAATGTCACTATTACAAGAATCACACATGTTCGACATTCGTCAAATGTCTGCAGCTTTATGTTGACAGTGTCAACTTGACACATTCCTCCGGATTATCGTCAAGACATGCACATACACACACACACACCGTGAAACAGTAAATGAATTTCCGATAAGAAAAATCGGTGTCGTCAAGATTTTTCCGTTGATTTCTTTTCAATTTTCGACCAAACCGTTGATTAATGTCTTTGTTTAACAATAAAATAGCGACTATTAAACACAACATCAACATGTAATTTGCATGCTTCATGTTTCGGTTGACGATTGTGTTTTTTTTTTGTTCTTCAATTCGAGGTAATAATTGTTTTTCGCGCTTAGCTCATTAGCTCCGTCCGTGTCCGTGTCATTCATCACATTCATAAAGTGCAGAATATGAATCATTTTCGTACTTTATCAAACAAACACACACACGAAGCGAAAATATGTAGTGTGGCTTTTGCTCAGCCAAAACTAAAATTAGACGCATAACCATGACAAAGCAATACGTTTGTTGACGTGCGTAAAAAAAAGCGCGCCGCTAAAACAAACAAAATTAATCGAATTCTAGTAAAAAAAAAACGAAACGAAATAAATGACACCGAACAAACAAAATCGTAAATCGTGTGCACACACGACGAACAAATTATTTGCAGCACGAACCATACTATGGGAGAGACTCCACAGCTCCGCACTCCATACACATGAATTACAATACGGCAAAAATGGAATAGCAACTGTCGTGGTAGTAGATCGCATGAAACACTACATCGAAATCCACTTTATATGACCGATTTGGTTTATTGTTATCAATTTTTTTTTCGGCATTTTCTGGCAACATTGAACGGCCAATATACAATTATGGCTCGAAAATCGAGCTCCCAACCAATTCGTCATTCCGGTTAAAATGTCACCATTTTTCTTTGCTACAATATAGGACACTTCCTTTGAATTTGTTCGCATTTCACATAGGTTAAGCTATAATTTGTATTACTTGCCGCATACCATCTGCGACACAAACCATCAATTACACTAGATATCGCGCTACTTAAAAATATGATGTAGGGAAAATTCAGTGACAATTGCTCCGCCTTGTTTAAATGTTTCAATTGACTGATTTGTTCATGTAATTTGAAATCCATTACAATAACCTTAGAAGAATTTAAAGACGATGTTCTTCATTTATTTACTGGGAGATTCATCAAACAAAACAAAAAACAAAACAGATACAGAACTAATAATGAAGTTTTTATCCACAATTTTCAACAAAAAGAAAAAAAAATGTAAAATTTATAAATGCATTCTAGGAAAAATTGCAGAAATTCAGAGAAATTGAATAAAAAAACAAGCAAGAAAGCACGCTTATTGTTCCTGGGAAACGCAACGTGTGTTTCACGTGTCGAATGATGAGAAAAAAACGAATGAAATTAAAACTTTTCTATTTTACTATATTTCAACTCCTCCTTAGTTGCATTTGTCTCAGTGCTCGTCCTCCGTTGTTTTCATTCCAAATCGTCATCGTTCACAATTGTCATTCAATAAAATGTGTTTTTCATTGGCATAATAAAGGGAACCATGTGAATTGTATTCCACTTAAAGTTGTGTGAATACATTTCCAAAAAAAAAAAAACAACAACGAATTTTCTAGCACGCGAATTTTCCATTACAACTGATTATAAATCGACCGTTTCTAATATTTTTGCATTCGTATGCAATTCCCAGTTTGAATGTGTTGTTCTTTTCACCAATTTTCGGTTTTCATTTTGGTTTTCTTTATTTATTTCTAATTTTCCAAAATGTTCCAAACAGTAAAATGATCACGACGAAAGGAAGTCGAGTCATTTCCACCATCGAATAAAACCACTTCTTTCGCACACACACAATACCCAAACGAAAAGAATGAAAATAATAAATATCATAATAACCGTATAATATCAACACACGAACACCCAAAACCATGGTTTGCAACGGTCTATTAAACTCAGAACTTTTTCTTGATGTGCTACATCAAGGATTCAAATCGGTTGAGAGTCTCAACTTGAGAATGAGACATGTTATTTTCAGGGCAAATGTGTATTTTTTTTCACAATTCGATCAAGGCATACATTTTTAATTCGATTCGCTTTAATGTTTATATTTAAGATTCGAATCCAATGTGGTTAAAATAAACACATTATCACTCGATACATCAAGCACTACTGTCAATTTATGTTGTCAAGTATAGTGTATTCAAATTCATATGCAATATGTAAACAGAGCATCAATATATACGTATTCACCGATGAAGACACTCACAGACGAATAAATAAGAATATCTTTTCTTGTGTTACGTTTCTTTATTCTTTCTCTCTATGATTATTGAGTGTTTCTTTCTCTCTGTATGTAGGTCGTTAGTGTCATAATGATATTTTGCTGTTACATGTCCTCAAACTGTATATTGATTTTTTGTGCAATGAAAGACAAACTTCGCTTCACTTGTTATTGAATGCAATGCTCCTATTGTTTGACTAAATAAAAGAATGATATTTAAAATCTGCATCCATGGATGCAGGTTTCAGTTTTTCAAGAAAATACCAGCTGTATGCAATGAACGTTGCTCAACATTTATAAACAGAAATATATACAAATCAGCAGCAGCCATTAGTTTTGTTTCGAAAGGATTTGATGGTCTTTCACTTTTTCAAATAATTTGAAATGGCGAATCATTCCTGATTATCTATTGAATAGTTAGAACGTATGGAAAATACTTGGAATGCTTCAATGTTGTTCTATTGAGTTTCGTATCTGAAAAAGGTTTAAAAGCTGAAACATTTTTAAATCCACATTGCGCTGATAATATTTATGGCTCATCCAGGTCTTTAGCTTATGTTCGATAAGTGCGTTTCCCACTTAAAATTTTCAGAAGAATCGAGGCCAATTGCAAAAACAATACTTGAAAATGGATTGATTCCTGGATGGGGGCAACAAACCCACTGTTGAAATAAAAACATTCATTTAATGGGCATTTTCAGATTTATTTTTATACTCGATTTCATTTGAACAAAAAAATACTCTAAACATTTATGCGGTAACTTTTAAAAAGGTATACAGTTTAAAGTAGATTTGTTAATGGATGGGGATGTGTTAATGGCTTGCCAATAAAATTTCAATGGTTAAAATTGGCCGTGGCTGAAAAGCACTTTCAATAGTCATTAAATTCACAACCATTGCTAATTAAATGCATCATATTTTATTTGACCATGTAAATATTTGTTTGTTCACTGGTTTCTTTTTTTTTCTCGTTGAAATTGTTTCTCGCGTCATGCTGCATCTCTCATCGGATGGTTAGTGGTGTTTGCGGAAGGTCCAACATTGCCAATAGCACGTGTTGATCGCACTCACATGGGCAGCTTTCTATGTATTGGTATGTTTTGATTAAAATTTAAATATTTCACTTTTTTTTCACTGTATAAATCCACATTTAACCCATTCTATTCGCTGGCTTCATTCCTATTTCCATCGTCCGCATCGTAACTGCAACAGCTAGCAATGGTAAGTAGTTTTTATTGTTTTCCATCAAAATACCTAGGGGAATTCGAGTAATGTTTTTTTCAATTCAAATGTTCGCATAGATTTGAAACAATTTGATTACAATACTTTTTTTTCAAAGAAAATCAACTATTTGTATTCAATTTGAAAAATTTGAATCGACAACTGTTGAAATGATTGGTAAATATCTTATATTCATTTGAATTGGCAATGATTTAGTACGTTGACGTCTGAGTTGGAATCCCCTAGATAGCATCAATATGTGGTGCATATTGTTTAAATTAATAAATAATAAAATCAATTTTCAATATCCCCCTAGGTGTGCCACCTTCTGTGAGCAAAAGAATCACGTTGATTGTGCACTGTAAGTAGGCAAACACTCATTTATTATGCATGATTATTTATTCGCCGGCTCGTCGATTTGCTGGTCGAGCTAATTCAAATTATTATTTCGGATTTACACACAAATTATATGCGATTTCCTGAATGCCATTCATAACACATATGCCCCATTGCTCTCTCTCGTCATGTTTGCCCATGGCTTGGTATGCATAGGCATAGACTTTCACACTCAAACACTCCAGCCACTTGCTCGTGCTCGGTTTAATATGACTGTGATTTAATGCCGCTGGCATGCAGCCGACTACATGACCTATGTGAATGGTAGCGAATAAATGATGAATTTGTCACCATTTCCACACACGAACCGAAAATTTATATCAATTTCATGCATTGTAACCATCGACGCATGATGAAGTTCAAACACAAAATCAACAGCGGCGCAAAAAAGTCAACCATTTGCAGTACACTGAAAAAAACAGAGCTCACATACACAACGTGAGAATGCAGTTCAGTTTGACCGTGGTCAGGTCAAAAAACTAGGACTGAATTATTTGTGTGACTTCAAACAAACCAGCAAAAAATTGTGTGTCGGCCTCAAATGGCCGGACGATTAATCCAAAACGAAAGGATTCAAACCAAAATGAATATTCAATTTTAAACAAACAAACAAAAAACTACTTTTGACCACTTTGAATGGTCATCAGCATGCACTTGATGTTGAATTGGCCTTTTGCGGTGACTCATTTCAATTATACCAAGTAAATGACTACAAAACCAAAATTTACTAGCATTTATCTCCTACACCGATTAAGTGAATAATTCACACACACACACACACACAAACTAGTTTTGAGGCGAATAAGCAAATGAATTTTACAACTGTCAAAATCACAACTCGATTTTCACACGTCAATCGAAAACAGGCATTTCAAACAATGAATAATATAAAAGAAAAATTGCGTTTCGAGTGCGCATTGGTGAAATGTGATGGTGGTGATCATTGGTGGGATTGTGTTATGGAATTGGCCACTTAAATAAAGCAGTGAACAATTGCCGAATGGTTTAATGCTGTAATTATACTATCTGCATTCTCTTGTTTCAGTTTCACCGATGATTTCAATCCAGGTAAGTCAATCAATATTGATTTCTATGACTTTTCGATGCAAAAATATGTGTTTCATCCATTGTATCGGCTAATTTTTAATCATTTTAATTGAAACAGAATCAATTGGTTGGAGCTTATGAAGGTCAAAGTGTGACACTGCATTGTAGCACGGAAGCGTATCCAAAGTCGATTAATTACTGGACATTTTCCAATAATAACAATATCAACAATAACAACAACATCCTTGTGTCAGGTAAATTTATTTATGATATGTACGGTCTTATGCTAAGCGCATTAAATCACTGAATTGTTTTAAATCGGTTTAACTAAATTAAACAATAAAATCATGAGTATGCGGAATTTTCACATCAAGGATATCCAGTATGATGAGTACTGCTTGATGGGTACCGCAACAACATTTCAACTTTGTTGAAGCTTTAATGAAATGAATTCAACATTTCGACTGTGCACAAAAATCACAAAACGTTGCATAAAAGTGATTGAATAAAACTCTGTTGTTGTTATTCTTGTTCGCTCTCTCTCTAGCTCGCTCGCTCGCTAGCTCGCACGCTCATGTTGCACGTGGTGAATTGTTCACTTCATCATTGTGTAGCGACGGCGGCGGCGGCGGCAGCGGCGGCGGTGGCAGCAAACAAATTAAATCTCACAGTACCTTTTGTTTTTCGATAAAAGAGCAAATCGCTGAAAAAGCATAATCATAATGATCTCATTATTTGTATCTTATTTGATTAAATCGCTCGAAAATAAACGTGCTGCGGGTGAGACAAACAGAGAAAGAGAGTCACAATGCAAAGAACATAGTGAGCAGAACGAGAGAAGGAAAGCGGCAACAGTGGCATCATAATAATAATCATTTAATGATAATGAAGATATTAATTACGAAGCTCACATACGAACATTTTGTGCCTGCCTCGGCAATCGCACCACAAATAACAACTAAACCATACGAATTTTTCTGCAAACACATCACGTTCCGTTGTGCACTGCACATAACCCACCGCCAGTCAACCGATTTACTACAAACGGTACATTGAAGATGCTCTGTATATTTTATAGCTGAATGAATAGAAAGCATGAGCAAAATTTTAAATGATAAATGAAAAAAAGAAACGCATACAACAACAACAATAACAACAACAAACGACAAAGAACATGCATCCCGATGTTAAATCGACGAATATAGCTCATACCGAACATGTTTGAAAAATAAGAAAGCAAGAAAAAAGAGGTGGATTTTAAAAACAACCGCGACAAATATACAAGCTATTATATATGAATTCATCGAGTAAATTTTTTTCTTTTAATGGCAGTAAACAGTTGCGCTCATGTCAAAAGCTTGGCATAAAATCTTCTGACACGGAAGCAAGTGCATAAGCCGCAGCTTTTTGGGAGAATTTCACATTGATGCATATTTGGCGGATTATTTATGCTTTTTATTGACGAACAAAGTGTGCATATTAGTTTTTAACGTTGCAACCGTTCGAAATGCGCTGATTGAAGCATCTTGGTTTATATACATGCTTATTTATGTGAGTATATTCTGTTTCATGCTTCTGCATGCGGCACGTTTAACGATAAAATTGAAACGAAAAATTTAATTTGAAAATTTGCTCGAACCGCACACAAACGACAGCAAAATGGTTGTGTTTTCCTCATTTCAGTACGGAAAAGCGGATTTTCGTATGTGAAACCGAAGATGAAACAAAAAATTGAATAAAATCGTTTTTGTTTCAGATCCAAACTATAAAAGACGGTCGACGGTACGTACGTGTTTTTGTTGCCGTTGCAACGAAACACGTGAATAATTCTCGTAACGATTTGCAGCATCTCGTTCGCTTTTCGAGTATTTGAGCAGATACACCGGATGCGCTAGACTTTCTTCCATTGGGTTTTTCGAGAAATCGAATCGACTAATATGAAAGTAAATGTTTTGTAAGTTACGCGGCAGAGCTCTTTATTTAAGAGCAAAAAAAAAATGAGAGCGGAATTTACAAATTCAGTTAATATCGGGTTTGAATGATGTTGCCAGCTTTGTCGCTGTTCCCGTCGTCTGTCGCTACACAGCTCCTGTAGCCGGTTGTTGTTTCTGTCTATATTAATACGAATGGAAAATGCGTGTGTGCATGTAAATCGAGCATTATCTTTGTGAATTCAAGTGTAAAATATTCATACTTTGAATGAGCGTATAATTTTGATTATATATAAATTTTGCGGGTGTGAAATGTTTCGTCTCGTTGTATGGTTTTGTGTGTGCGTGCGTGCATGCGCGTGTGTGTGTGTGGAGGTGCTCGAGCTTGGTGCCAAGTAGTTAGCAGCATTAATACACATGCACATTGTCACACATTCCATGTGGATCATATTCTGTCGTTAATCGTTATACATTTTGCATTTTACTGTTATGACTAACGTTGAATGGGTCGCATTACTTCGAATTAGCACCAGTTTTTTCATCATCATCATCATCATCATCATCACCAATTCAAGCATACAAATGCATAAGCCATTCGATTTTGTGGCAATTATTCGGACGCCTGAATATGGTTTGATCAAAATCGGACAATTGTATGTACAACATAACATATATATCGATCCGGAGCCAAACGCAAATCCACTGAAACGAAATAAATGATTGAACACACACAATTTTATTGATGACCATTCATTGAACCATTTTGTGTTCTTGTGCAGACACCTAAATCATTTCATTCGTTATGAAAAACGGTTTTCGCTTTTCATGTCGGATCGCCAAAAACCTCAATGAAAATCATGTCGATTTCTTATGTGTATTTTCAAAAGCTTCACGTAATTTTCTTTGGTGTTGTACTCTTCAGTCAGCAATTAAGATGCTTGAAGAAGCGTAAATATTTAAATAGATGCATTTTCAATGGTGTTAAGTGCATGGGGGGATGATGGTGGAATTTTTTTTGTATTCTCGTTACTCAAGCACAAAATGAATTGTATGCGCAAGGATGGATATGCAAGCGGATTTATGTAATTCATAAATCTGGTAAACCAAAGAATAGCGGTGCCAAATTGCAGTAGTTCCAATCGTTTTCAAGCAAATACAACACGGAAAAAAAACCAAACACACACAACATAATTCAAACATAAAATGCTTCCATTAATTAGCGCACGAATGAAAAATGGTAAAAAAAATGAAAAATGCATACGAAAAAATAGCTACACTACGAATTGCAAATAAGCTGAGCTTTCTGTGCTGTGACAGGCAACAAGGGAAACAGATAAAGTGTTAGCGCATGAAATAAATGTGGAAAGAGTAAAAGTATTGCAACAAACAAAATAAACCAAATAATAAAAAAAAAACAAAAAAAAATTCATTCGAATTTCAAGCGAACTGATGAAAATGGATGCAAATAATCAAAATTGGTTCATTTCAGTACATTGTTGAGTTTTATTTGCAACAATTTAAAGTGAAACCCATTGAACAATTTGCACACTAATTGGTTGGAGTAATTTTTTAGCTTTTTAAATTGACAGACAATCATTAGCGGGTAATGAATACAGTTCAACTGTTATTATACACACAAACACAAACGTTACACAGTGAGGGAGCACATCCGAATGGTGTTGCCTATACAAATGAATCGGTCAACCAACCAATAATAACAACACAATTGGTTCTCAGGGTCAAAATGGCAGATTCCGGTGTATTTTACAGCTCTTTAAGCGCTTACGCATTCGAACCAAACGCGTTTGTTCTTTTGTCTGGGTTAATGTTCAGATTATGAATAATTACCGTGCATCTATAAATCTGTCGATATTTTACTGCACTTAACGATAAAAAACACAAAAAAAATAATACACTCGTTTTCAGTGAGAGAGAGTGGATAAAAAACGTGGAAAAAAGCGTGGAAAAATAACAGAGATAGAAATCGTGATTTAATGTGAAATATCATAAGAGCGATTTCTCGTTGTTCGTCTTCGCTTCGTTCGATCCGTGTCGACAAACAGTTTGAAACATTCAAATCGTTAAGAATGCATAAATTGCAATTCATTAAAATAAAGTACACACAAATCACGAGCACATTAATATAATATATATTTCACTTTAGCTCTCGCTCTCGGCACCGATAATGAAAGGAGCCACGCCAATGGAATAGCTCTCGTGAGAATATTGAATTTTTCATACAATTGAAAGCATCGATGATTTCTTGCGAATTCTGCGTTGAATTTGACCAATGAATGGAATGAATTCTGCAAATAATGAATCGACTCCATTCGCTTGAATCTGTTTCAATCAATTTCATATATACATTTTCTCGATTTGATTGACGGCATACGAATTTTGGGGGTGTGCGGAGTTCGTGAATTTTCGCACAAATTATATCAATTTCGTTGAATGATAGACCACTTAGTACTGTTTTGATGCTGAAGATCATCTTTGATTTAATTATTTTGCCACTGCCATCGCTGCCGTTTCCGTCGTCACCATGCACTAAATTTGTGAAATGACTCATATTTAACACTTGAATCGGGAAAATTATGACACTTCAAATAAATAAGAGATAACTAAATGAGGCAGTTCCTGTCTTTTAGCAATTGAAATGACTTCCACTAGTCATTTCAATTTGGAATTGTGTGTGTGTGACTTTCCATGTCAATGCGGTTGAAAATGAATGAAACTAAATTGTGAAGTGTTGTTTTGAGCTGTGTCTTGAATTAAAGTTTCACACTTTGGCAATATAATATAATGACACTTGGATGAATATTATTGAATAAATGTTTTTTGTTAATTAAAGCAAAAGTGCAATTCGAATGCTCCATTTTGTGAAGTTTATCACGATGGCAAAATGAATTCAAAAATCGAAATAAAACCCTAAAGAAATAGTTTATTCAATGCAATGATAACCTAATTATTTCATGACTTGGTTTATTTTTCGAAGCAAAACATTCGATTGGCTTGATGTTGCCGAGAGGCGGTTTATGATTCTCGATTGCATGATTTTTCTATGATATTGAGTGTTTGCTTCGGAATGTAGAATTGTGTTGTTTTCCGATTTTTCTAAACGTCAACTGTAGACGTTTCAACGAACATTTTTCATATTGAAATTTATTGAATAATCGACAAACTTTATTATATTTTCAAAATAGTTTCAATCTAATTAGTTAGTATTTAAAACGAATAAATAAAATTGATTCGGTTGACATTTCTCTATTTTTATTCAGGTGGAAATTTTGAATCGATACTGAACGAAAGCACCTACAAAACCGATATGACGCTTCGCATCAAATCCGTTGGACCGAATGATTTTGGCTCATATAAATGTATCGCAAAAAATAGTCTCGGCGAAACAGACAGCACAATAAAGCTATACAGTGAGTACAGATCCAAAAATAGGTGTTTTTACGTCTCTTTTTGTTTTATTCATGTTTCGCACACCTCAAAATGCACCAAAATTATTGTTTTTTTTGTTCATTTTCGTCAAAATTTGAAATTATTCATGTTATAGTGATATCTACTTCTCTTTTTTGTGGGTAGTGAGTTTTTGTTTTTTTTTTAATGGCCATTAGAATATATGATGGTAACGATTTTTCATTTGCGTTTATTTTTAGAAATTCCGAAAAATACTCTAAATTCGATTGACACACAGGAGAAACCGTACAGAGGTACGTTGAAACGATTGGTTTTTGTCGGGTTGTACAGATTTTATGCCCAAACGACGTTTTTTGAATAGATTTTTTTTTGATCACTCAAATGTATTAGAACCCTTGATATAGCTGGTATTCTATAGAAGTTTAGTCGTGTTCTTATTATTTACCTGTCGCATTTCCTATTCAACTTTTATTTTAATTTTCTTCTCTATTATGATTTGATCTTTTGATTGGTGATTCAATCTGATGTTCTTTTGTTTTATTACCACCATGTTGTAATTGCTGTATGTTCCCTATTGGGTTTTACTGGATTTTTGTGTTAAAACAAAGACGCAACTCCTTTTCTTTTAATACAGGGAAAGCTCGTAAAGGAAGTAGCAATTATGAGTCTAATGATATTGCTGATGATGACCCAGAGAATGCAAAAGGTAAGTTTCTTCGAAATGGCCGGTTTTTTCTTGTTGTTGTTGATGATGGTTCGAACAATAGCCGAATTTCGTTGAATTTTATCGGTATTGAAATTCCATTTAAGTTACTATTGCGTCAAGCGGTCATATAACTGTGACTTTTTTCCCCCTAATTCCCTTGAAAATTGCTTGAGATCCATATCATTTTCACTCGACATCAATTCAAGTGTTTTCTACTGTTTCGCTAACCAATAATTACAATAACAAATAATTACACAGCACACATACACAATTGGGCGGTGGCTCGTAAATTGAAAAATAATCACCAGAGAATACGTTGGCGTTTGTTGATTATTTCTAAAGAGGCAAATGACTCACGATTATTTCTATTTTATCGTATTGAAACTAGCATTTTGTGGTTCAATAAACAAAAACGGTGATTTCTATTCGACCGCATCAAATCGCTGCAGATTACTGAATTCATAGCTCAAACAAAAATTCATGCCCTTTTTTTCACTCTCGAAAGAATTCCCTTTGTGTCTATTTTCATTGAATTCTCTGCTGAAAACCTGTCGATAGCGTAAAATTGTTGAAATTTCAATAAAACACATTATTATACTTATCGTGCAAAGAAACAGCCACTAAACACTGCTGGATGCTTGATTAAAATGACATTCGTGTCTATGTCGTTTGATTTTCGGTCGTTTTGATGTGGGACATTTTTTTTTTATTCAATGCCATTAATAAATATAGAATTTTTGATTTGATGAAACGCACCAAAATTCATTTGCATTCTTTCTCTTGCGTTCGTTTGCATTGTTCATTGTGATTGTGATTGACAATTATTTCACAATGTGGGATCACCTACCGTGATTACAATGGCCAAACTATTTGCTCAACGGTACCGACAACATTTGTTTCCACGTTCAATAACGCCATTGGCCATAAAATAATTAGCATGATATTCGGTGTAGAATATTTTCATTTTCATCAACACCGTACATGGATTCGCCAACCGAACAAACCATGCATGAAATGTTGGGTCGACACACACGTTCACGCACATCAACCAGACAGGCATTCTATCTTTCTCTCTGGCTCCCTCGTTCTCTCTCTCTCTCTCTCTCTCTCTCTCTCTCTCTCTCTCACTTGGAATATATAAATTTGGCCGAATGTGTGAGTGTTTGAGTGTTTGTGTGTGTGTATTTTGTGTCCTTTGAAATTGTGCTGAATTGTTAACGAACTCAACGAAATGAGCTTGGTTTTGAATGTGATACACTCAAACCATTGGCTGCTATCTCAATTGAATGTTGTAAAATGTATTGTGTTGGTGGAAATGATTCATTTGAAATGTGGTTCGAAACCATTTCTATGCTCGAAATGTGTACGAGCAACGAGCAATATGCATGTAAAACGGACTCACAATATGATGAACAATTGTGTACTGTCCGATTACTCAGGACAATGATTTTAACTATAGTTACTAAATTGTATAGAGACAATAGATATAAACATCGTGTAGTGCATTACGACCAGGTGACAACTGTTCAGCGCCCCCGAAAACAGTCAAACATGACAATTGCTTTGAAGCAAACGATCTTAATGCTGCTACCCCATTATTTTGATGGGATACGATTTAGACGGAGAGATTTGATTTCGAGACGATCACAATACAAATTAACATAATATAATCAAACGTTCCATATTTAAGTAACGTGTTAACAATATTAACATTCTGATTCATGTTAATCGCTTGAAATATTCACAATCATCAAATGATGCACATTTCATGGAAAAAAAGAGTGTTTAAGTGTATTTCATTCTGGCCTCACAAAATTGAAACGAGCTGCTTATTTCGTTATGGTTGCATAATGTACTTCGTACTTTGTTGCATTTAAAAAAGAAATAAAATGTACTTCAAATGGAACATTCATGTATTTCATTAAGCCAAACTGTTCAATTTAAAGCAAATGTGAAAATACTAACGTTTGAGGTTGCATCTAATTGGCGTAGATTGCTAAGCTGATATGAATGTGTCAGAGCAAACAAACTTTCTATCGATTTTATGAATACAGACTTGATGATACAATTGTACAACATTTTTTCTTTGTGCATAACATTTTGATTCAGTGACATTTTATTGTTCAACATGTTCAAGTTTCGAATGCTTCAGCATGTAGTAAAATTAAATTACTATTAATAGAACTTAGAAGTATACAGAAGAATAAAAACAGACATGGATTGAAAAATGAGCGCCCAAAACAGCATTGTGAATTCCGAATGTCCATTGCTACTTCAACAAATCGAACCAAAAATACAAAATAATTGAAAACGATTGAAATAAAACGCCACGAGAATAAATCTCATTTACTTTTTTTTTGCCAAATTCTGGATTTTGGACTGTTGAATGTTTACTATGTTATGTTTGTTTTTCTCCATTTTATTTTCTTTTTTCCAATTTCCACTCGTTTTTGTTTGGTTCTTGGATTTTGGTTATTTTAACTACTTGTCATTGTGATATAAAGAGATGTTTCTAAAATTCTGGTGTTACACTTTGAGATATTCATTTTTATTTCAATTTTCTTCGCCAACTATATTTTCATTTCATTATTTTAATTGAATTTGGATGATAATCAGAAGAACAAGTTGTCCATTCAATGTTGTAAATTTGATTGATGCGGTACTTTACGAATGAATCGTTTCAAAAATTAATTTTAATGTGACATCTACACGCACTGACCCAGCGCTAATGACTAGAGACTTGATGAAAAAGTATTCATAAAATTGGAATAATTTCTATTCAACAGTTCAATGATATTGGTTATTTTGTGTCCATTTTCCAGATTTAATGCGTGATGAACGAAATGGTCACAGCATCAAAATGTCATCGAGAGGATGGCGGCCGAGTACAATATTAGCAGGATCCATGGCTATCATATCAGCTTCAACGACAACGCTTTCATCGATGCTATGGACCACATCATCGCTTTGATATTACTAAATAATATTGTTGCATTCGATTTGAGTTGAATTATTGAATCGGACGCTTTGCGGTGTACAGTAAAATAAAAAAGAGGAGTGAATTCAATGAATACATTGAATGTCATTTAGATATCATCAGCAATCAACATATCCAGTTATTCAGTTAATGAAATATTATAAATCACTGTGCGGTTGCAAACTATGGCCAGTATGAATGTAAAGTCAGCTGCTTTCAAGCAATGTCAACAATGAACAATGCGTTTTTATTCATTGCAATTGTACAACAATGAAATGAATTTCAACTGCATTAGCTCTAACAAAACTATATTGTTAAAAGCAGAGCTGCGATTTTCACTGTGTACGTGCTCGCACCAATTCAGTTGTGCATTCACACACAGTGTGCGGCGCACAAACTGTGTCTATTTTCTATGTGCGCGCACACACCAGAACATTAAATTTCAAATTTGACAAACGTCAACAGAAATGTCAAATTTGAAAAAATATACTGATGTGTGCGTGCACATAGAAAATACAAGCAGTCTGTGCGCCGCACACTGTGTGTGAATGCACAGCTGAATTGGTGCGAGCACGCATACAGTGAATATCGCAGCTCTGGTTAAAAGTCTGTTAATTGAATACAAACTGATGTAGAGAGAGAAAAAAAAGAGTCATTTACGCTAAGCTAACCACTAAAAACATAACGAATAAATACAAAACAATTGTAAATAGAAAATCACACATTTTTAATCTTAACTGTGTATATTTCCCAGAAATTGTCGTGCTTACAATAAATCTCGTTAAATTTTATACGTGTTAATTTCATTCAGTAAGATAAATACTGTGCTCATGAATTGACGTCACATCATTCATAATGTAGTATTTATTCACTTGAAATTGACACACAAACAACATAAAATTTCTGACAAAAAAAAAGAAGAAGAAAAAAGAATGGTCAAAATTGAGAAAGGAAGATATTTTTAAAATTAGACTAAAAAGCCAATTGTTTTTAAGTATGAATGAAATGTTTGGTGGCAAAGCTATCGAGCTCGATAAATATAAATAGATCATAAGAACTGAAGTGTTCATTGGCTTTATGTGGAGAATTCAAGCCCGTGTAAAGAACTTTTGTCGTGAAAATTGTCGTGTTTATAAACATAACTCAATCATAATTTACAAAAAAAAAAATGCATTAAACAAACGATCTCCACAAAACATATCAAAATGATGACAAACATCCAATTAAACCTGCTCTGGACAAGTGACAGTAAATCTTTTAAAAAATATTCCATGTCTTAAAATTATCAATTGACCTTTTTTTTGTTTAGTTGTAAAAAAAAAAACGTAAATCATAACATATCCAAACACACGAAAATACAACTTATGTAAATCTTTACCTATACTGTGAACACTTTTAATGAAATTATCAATAAACTATTCTTTTGTACAGTTTATTCAAATGCACCATTTAGACGACCTACAACATGTGTATCCATAACCATTGGCTTAGATACAATAAACTGACAAAATAAACGATTTGTCACAGCTTAATACATAAACAGCTTGCATAAAATATGCAAAAAGAGCATTAGATTAAAGGACGTAGCGTTTAAATTATTATAGATTAAAAAAAAAGCAAAAATAAAAATAAAAATAAAAATTATCATAACAATGAATCTTTGATGTGTTTTAATACGATACATGAAGTATCATATCCAAATTGTATCTGTCGAACTGTGAGTGCTTTGAATACGATAATACTGGTTGTATCAGTTTGAATTTATCTTAGCAAAGACACGAACCATCGGGTAGAGGGTTGGTGGTGAGCTTTTAGACAAAAGTGAATTGTTTGGATGAATGAGCCAATACACAAACATAAATGAATAGTGGAGCCGAACCAAATTTTAGTACAAATGGAGCACCACGCTCAAGATATTGTGTTTTAGTACACACGAGGGGGAAATTCGATAAGCTAACAAAAAGGGAATGTAAAAATGATCGAATTATTGAATATTGTATATTTGGATTATTGGAAATTCGGTAGTGAGTTTGAGCATAGAAGGGATGTCCATGTCCAGGACATGGATTGCGAAATAGGCAGCCGATAAGTATACAGTGATAGACACAAAAATATATAATGTTTTTTTTTACCAGCGACGCTGTCACACATAGGATTTACCTGGGTCTCCTTCAATGCTGTTGATAATTTTTAGTGAACAATTATTTCACATTTCATCCAATCAATTAACATTTTTGCATTGTTTATTCGATTATATTATGTTGAAAATGGTGAATCATATTTTGTATAAAGTTTGTTGTTTTTGTATGAGTAAAAATTGTCGAATGGGTATTTAAACTTTCATTTGTATTCGATTTAGTTCAATGTGATTTGGGTGAAAGAGAATATCAATGGAGTCAGGAAACAAGTGATTGAAGTGCATCTAAGGGTGCCGATAGGCATCATATGGTCTCTAAATGAGAAAAAAATATTAAACCATCAAACATCTTTTCCAGTTCACCAAGTAATAATGCACTCTACAGGTCTGTAATTATTTTCAATATATCACGTGTTTGTAACCCGAAACTTGTACATTCCAATCTGAAATAATTGAAATGAATCAATTGATTCCCTGTTTCTCTGAATTCCATCACCATTCCATATTAGTATTCATAGTTTCACCTATAGGTGAATTTCTATGAAATGAAGATTTAAGACAATTCCAATATTCACTGTGTCTAAACACGTGATTGAATAATAAATGCATTCCACAAATTCCAACCTCGAATAAAACACATAAAATATGAACGTTTCAATTAAAAAGCAACCAAATACCATGAAATGGCCTTAATTACAGTTAGCTCTGAATGCACAATTTTTACTGGTCTCTTTATTTAAACTAAATAGATAATTATATTGAGATTGTTGGGAATTTTCTAATTAAATTGTATACACCAGCCATATGATTCAAAATCAATCTATACGCTACCTGTTTTTCGCATAGAATTTCAGCCTAGGGGCATTTATATACACAAAAATTCGTATGAACTCGTAATAATGTACCAAAAGTTCGTATGCATTCGTACGAGTTCACATTTTATTTACGAATTCATGCGATGTGCACGTGTGCTGTGTAAAATAAACGGACGTATTCGTAGACATTCGTAGCTACTTCAATATGACAGAAAACGTTCAATTTATTTCAACTTCCAAAACACAACGTATGAAAATACTAATTTGTCGTCATTTATTGAATTGTCACTTGGACGAATTCGCAAATTATGCGCGAATGCGAAATTTTCCATCACGTAATCGCGAATTACCATGGAATTCACAAATTCATTGCTCCAACCAAAAAAAAAAATCGCGAATGCATTGAAAATTTCGCAAGAGATAAATGCCCCGAGATTACAGCGCAAACGATTCATTGCTTTGTTTGTGGCAGGTAATTAGGAGTATATTATGTGATATTTATAATTTTAATAACCAACCAGAAGCTCTAAAACTAGTTTGTCTTGCAAAATCGGTATATTTTGATCCCAAATTCTGAATCGTTCGATTTTGAAACAACATAATTTACTATTTTCTGTGTCTTTTTATATTATTACTCTAATTTGATCATATTCCTGTAACTCGTATAAAAATTCCAAATTGATCAAAATAAACCATTGCCATGCGAGCTTCATATTTCTGCTCAGTTTTGTATTTGCTTCTTTTGTATATAAATTGATCGCTATCGATTGTCTGATGAAATTATGAACAACCGATAAAACATTCACTGAACGTTAAACAGATTAAAAGATATTTTAATTAACAGGCGCCCTACAGATTTCAAATACCGTAGGTTTCAATATATTATCGAGAGTTATTTCTAGGAAAAAGGATAATTATTTATTTTGGAAATGATTACGCTCAATCCGATTAACAGAAAGCAGATAATGATTATACCATAGCTCAAGAGGAAAATATTCGTGAATATTTTTGTGTTTGGTTTTCCATTGAATGTTCTCGCAAAACGTGCGTTTGAGTTTTGAGCATCAAAACAATCTCGTGTTAATGTGTAACATTAATAACAAAATCATTTACCAAAACCTTTCGCTTTTGGAAATGCATAATTAGCTGGATGAAAATTCAAACTAACACGCTTACTTGGATGTGTTGTTCAATATTATAAATTTGAAAACAAAAATTTAAAATTGCCTTAAATGCTCTAACAACTCAGCTGTCTTTGGATATCTAATCATTATGATTTTTTCATCAGTTTAATGATTAATTAAAATGAACCAATAGTTCTCTGTGTATCGAACTATGAATTTTCATTGTTGTTTGCGATGTTAATGTAAAATTGTGTAGTTGTTATTGTTTAATGAAACAATTGTTGGTTGTACAAATACTCAATGAACTACTACAATGATTCAAACTTTTCCGACGCACACAAACTTGCCTATTATCCAGTAAGAGTAGCTGCGAAAAGAGCACTCGAAAAATGTGTAAGTTTGTTATTTTTTTGTTTTGAAAATTGAAAAAAAAAATAATGTTAATTATTTGAAACTTGTTTGCGGTTTTAAGGATGAATTGGTTGCTTTTTGGAAACATCCCAGATGTGAAATAAACATTCAAGACAAGCACTTTTCAAAAGACGACACAGGATTTTATAGCCAAAGTGAATATAGCGATAGGAGCTCCGTTTCTAATCATCATAGTGATGTCAAGTTGAAAGAAAATAGTATTGAAGTTGAAAAGCATTCCCTAGGTCAACAAATTATCAGTATTAAGGTTCAAAGCAATTCTGAAACATTAAATCATAGCGATCATTCGTCACATTCCATTCAATCAATTGATTTTGGTAACGAATCAAAACAAGAATCATATTCAAGCTCAGCATCTGATACTGTTGCCATTCCGGAGGTCGTCCCAGAGAGTGTAGACCAAGTGTATAAACCAGATTCGCCAGGGAAACATCGTGTCATTACGATTCACAGTGCCTCTGGAAAAATTGGAACAGTTGGAAATTCTATTCGCATAAAAATAATGGGAAAAATAAAATAAATTTACTGCATTCCATTGTATTGCATTTTTTATTAAACTGTTTTTTTAAATCATATTGTGGAACCAGTTGTATAGAAGACACCATTAGCATATCCGTGCTTATTTAAATTGTTTCACTAACAAAAGAACAGGTGTACGGACGAATGCCGTTTGAAGAATGTTTAAAAAAACATCACGTGGCCCAGTTTATAGATTCGTTTGAAAAGACTATTTACCTGAACGTGAGCTGTTGAGTATACTTACCAAAATAAGTAGGTGTTGCATTGAGTCAACGAACGTCGATCAATATATTATTGAAAAGTTCACAGATTTTACTCGCACTAACAAAATGTTAAATTGTCATCATCTCTGACATCAGGATGATGACTTCACTTTACAGAAGAACTCAATTTCCTCCAAAAATGATCAGTTCGATTAACAATACCACAAATATTTGATTTGAAATCTTTATTTACTTAATAAATATTTTGTTTTTATTTTACTTACATATATATTGACTTCGTTTTCAGTTTAAAATTTGTAGTTTTTTTTTTTAATTTTATTAATAAACATTTTCATTTTTCATTGTCTAAAGATATTTACAATAGCTCTTAATCGATAAAATTCACTAAAAGTGTTGTTTTTTTTGTCATCATTTGAATGTCCAATTTACAATCGTCCATTTGATAGCAATAAATTGATTTTAGGCAAATGTTGATTAAATCAACTTAAAAATCATAACATAATAATATTCAATTGAAATATGGAGCGTACGGCTTAAGTATCTAATAAACTCGTCTGGTATCAAAGCCAGAACTTGATTAAGATCCCTTCACACACAGAAAAAAAAACAAATGATTGACATGGTAACAGTAAATGTAATTTCTGGTTTGTCAATGTCCAGGGATCATGCACAATGCACATCTAAATGAGTTTCCATTTTATAAACATACATTTTGAATTTCCTATCAATATTACGTATATTCTATAATATCTGATGACACAATTGACATTTCTCAAAGTTTATATTAAATCGAATCATGGATGTCATCCATATGACATTTCCTGTCTTCCAACCGGTTCAGCAGATCACTGGTGTTGTGACTTATGAACTAAATTCATGTAACAACAATAAATTTACTTGAAATCCAATTTTATCGACACGATACAACTCGTTTCACCATACTCTTGACTCTCAATAGTTGCGAATAATAGTCAAGTTTTTCGAAACTCGATTGAGACAAATAGAGAAACAATAAACAAAACAAACAAAAAAAATTATCCAGTTTTCACCGAGTTTCTGATTCTTTTTAATGAAATTATGTTGTTTATATAAACCAATTCAATGTTAATTAAATAAAGGGGATGAGTGAAAAACGGAAAGTTGGCCACTTATTAGATGGCAAAGATGGTGCGCACTTTTCTCACGTAAAACAGGCAATTGAAAAAGTGACAAGCCATATCAACCATCGCGGTTGCGTTTACTACTAATGTGTTATCATTATATATTTTCCACCATTCGCGCCAAGTTTGAAAGTCACAACTATCAAAGTCGTTGCTCAACAACAAAAGGAAGAAAGAGAAAAGAAATGTAGCGTCAAATGCGGTGACAAACTGCATTGACAAAAGCACAGACGCGAAGAGGAAGAAAAATACAGCGAAATACAGTTTTTATAGTATCATAACGTCGACGATGATAAGTTATGTAACGTTGTAATGTGCTGATAGTTAAAGGGTTGAAACACTGCATAAAGATGCTTTTCCACCCCATCATAATCCGAACAGTTGTTTTTTTTGTGTGTGTTCTGTGTTCTTTAGTGCAACTTTTTTTTTCTCTATCGTCATTCGTTCGTTTGCTATTCACGTGTTGTATTTTGGGGAGGGAAAGTACCGAAAAAAACAGCTAGCAATAACAATGAATTTACGACGAAAAATTCGCTTACTGTTTATTCACAATGACTAAACCACTTGGAATTGTGTGCATCTTTTACGGAAACCGACCGAATTCAAGAGCGACCGAGCAGATACATTTCAGTTCAGTTGGGTGAGGCAATCACAAAAATTCTCCGAGAAAGTCAGTGAGAGAGAGAGAGAGAGAGAGAGAGAGAGAGAGAGAGAGAGAGAGAGAGAGAGAGAAAGACAGAGCTTCAACAGATGCAAAAAAGGACTGGCATTGATGCAAAAGTAGCAGAGCTGTTGACAAAAGTGAGTATTCGAATACTGAGAAAACAATAGACGAAGCAAACTGTTGGAGCTTTAACTATCTGCTAAATTTTGAGCTTGCATTCGTTAGACGGGAAAAAGGCACCCGAGCGAGAGAAAAAATAGAACAAAATCTCGTCCTTTTTGTGTTCGGGCTCTTTTCAACCCCCCTTTGCAATTTGGTTTACAAAATATTCTCTCTGCAAGCTAGACACGATGAGATTCCATCCATAATCGGGTTATATTCCTTACTGTCTTGCATAGTTTCCGTTATTGTTATTGTTACTGTTTATTGTACGTGCTGCGTGGTTAGTTTTTTCTTCTTCTTCTTCTTCTGTTCGTCGTTTCTTTTGCGTCGTATATTTTGTGTCGCTTGTTTAAAAAAAAAATTCTCAAAATTATTGTGTTGTATAGCGCATACAATCGAAATTGTCAAAATAAACTCACACATTCATTGAATACGTGGCCAATTCCAGTTTTTCATCCGATATAATCATCGTTTTCATCCGCACTTCTAGCTCAATACTCACTTTTATACACAACAAAAATAACTTAACAATCAAACTATACAAAAGAAATAGCAATACTCGGGCTGGCACGAGGACGTGGTCACCATTCCGTTTCCATCATGCTGATTTTGTTCATCGTATGTGTGAGTGTGTGTGTGTGTATGTGTGTTCGAGTTGCATAATTTGCTTGACGCCTTTTATACTATGTACTATTGTGTTAAATATTTAGTTTTGTAAAATAACTGCGGCTGTGGCCCTCTTGAATGCTTAAATGATAGACGTTAGCTACATTATGGCCCGATAGCTATGGCCCAACAATATGTTAAGTATTAAATTCGCTGTTAATGATGCACTTGAAGTTTTTAAATGAAACACTGAAATAAAAGTTTTGGTGAGTGTCGTTGTTGACGGTTGTGTCGTTATCGTTGCGCTGCTGGAAATTTCATTTTCCGTTAACGAATCGGCATCGCGTTGCACTTCGGCGCTCGGTGACTGTAAATCGCCATTACGTAAACGATGCTCGTAGCCTTTTTTTCGTTGCAATACACCGAAATCGATGGACAAAAATGAAAGAAAATAATGCGGAAAAGAGAAAGAGAATAAAATTATGATTCGATTATTACATTTTCAATGTGATTTTTATGCAATTTTTATGCAATTTTATTCTTAATATTTAAAATTGTTTCGAGTTTTAAACACGCAAATTATTCCCCTGTACTTAATATTTTATGGACAATGTTTTAACAAAAAAAAAGAAGAGAAAAACTCTTTATAGAAAATGAGGGCGCTTTGACAATAATTTACATTGAAATTTTGGTAAAATGCTTGGCAAAATTGAAATACTCAACAAATGCATTTAATGGACTGAATTGTTCATTGAAATCGTTGATGTCGACAACATTTCAGTAACACCATCAAAAATCGACTTTCGGTTGAAAGCATTTTAGCCATTGAATTCCGTCTCATTTGTGTGGAAAATCACTGTTAATCGGTGCTAATGCGTTGTAAAACTGCTGCTCCTTTGTTACCGTTGATTACTTTATTTCCAAAATTGTCATTTGCACGTGATTGAAATTGTGTGAAACTCCCGAGTAAAAGTTTCTTTGATTAAATTGTTTGATAGTAGTTTTATTTGTGTGTTTTGTTTTTTTTTTTAACAATGTCACAGCTGCATTCATTCAATTTGGTTGTCAACACATTCAATTTCAAACAATCCGTGATGTAAAATAACCCAATCTCAAATTATTGAATTCATTGATACTTTCACCGATTCGAGTGCATAATTTTAATATTAATAAAAAAAAACTCAGGTGATTGCAATTGATCAACATTTGAACAATGTCGAAATGTACATAATTTTCAATTGCTTGACACATGTTTCGAAGCGCTTGCATTTTATCCCATGCGATTTTTCCTGATCTCATGATTCAAATAGCATATTTGCCAGAATGTTTCTTCCAACAAATCGTAACCGCTTTTTGTTTTGTTTTTGCTGTGCTGTTGTTTGTGTATACACAAACACACTTTGGTTTTGGTATGTGTTCACTGTGCTATTTTGGTCATGTGTGTGTGTTTGGAAATGTGTGGAGCAATTTTCTCAAAGTGATCAATTGTTACAAAATCAAAGGTGAACACGCTGCAACAGCCAGTCGTGTATTGTTGCCGCTGTTGTACTGAAAATTTCATTCCAATCGTATTGGCAATCGATTTTGGGTAACAATGACAACTGGCATTTTCGATTGCCACACGAGCTGGTAAAACTCCTCCACGTGTGAGTGTGAGACAGTTGCAGTAAGCGAATTTGTGGCTTACGTAAATGTAGCATTTTTCTATTGTCAGCTAAACGTGTTTGCAAAACTGTTCGAACGAATTTTGTAATACGATGCTGGATTTCGAGTTGCGAGTTGTTCGTGTTCGATTCACCCGAAGCACATTCGAATTGTTCTATTTTCATTTTCATTTGTGTTTGCCCTCGTGAAACATACAATCATTTAAGTAATGTCTTTATGTCACAGCCGCTGGTAATTTATTTTGGTTTTATTTTGCCAAGCCAATAGCAATCACAACAATTCGACAAAATAGCTGGAGTAAAAGGCATGTGCAGTGCACGATGTAGATGGAGTGAAATGCGCGGTGTTAGTGTGACAGAGCGCCATGGAAGCTGCCATCAATGTCTCCGAGTGTGTCTAAGCTTTCACATTCACAGGTGAGATTCCATGTCGTTGTGTAGACGTTTATTATTGCAATTTTGGGGTCGGATAAACAATCACATCGATTGCTTATCAAATGGGATTCTGTTTAATGCAATCATAAGTGTAAAGTGTCTACAACAATCGAATGTCTAATTGTGGATCAAAGAAGTGCGCTCACGACTTTTACGTAGCACATCACACGAACAAAAGGAACATGAACCGTCATGAAACAGTAACTGAAAACAGCTGGAAAACATAATCGAAAATTATTCAAACACAGACGAAACATCTCTTGAGACAACTTGAATTTTGGTTGCCTGGATTTTCTTTTCGAATTGAACATTTCAAATGGGGTATTGGTGGTTTTTTTTTGTAAATCGGCGACAACATTGACAATAAAACACCACCCAGCAATTGTATGCTATTGACCTGTTTTCAATTTTATTCGGCAAAAGCGCATTTATGTTTCGATTTAACAATGAACGCACGTGTTCGAATGTATAATATTTTTGGGTAGTTCATGCTGTGACATTTTCACTAAAATGCCTTTTCACCATCCAAAATATATACATTATAAAGAAAAATATATATAAGACAGCTTTATCCGGAACCATTTAAAAAAAAAGTCAAATGCTCAAAAGTAATAAAATCCATTCGTGTCATTCATTCACTGAAACTAATAAAAAGAAATCATCTGCACTTTTTCCACTTGCCAAACGACAACGAAAAGCGAATATCAAAACGTAAATACGATTGCATTTTTCTCTCTCTCTCTCTCTCTCTCTCTCTCTCTCTCTCTCTCTCTCTCTCTCTTTCGCTCTGTGGTATTTATTTTGTGCTAGTTTTATGCCATTTGCACCAGGGAATAGATCCGTGCCGATCGTCCACTAACGCTGTATGAACATGAAATGTGTCCTCTTGCTTTCTGGTTGTGTCTTTGTTTTGTGTCGGTTTGTTGTTGCCGAATGTCGTTTTATTTGAGCAACGTTGTCAAATGAAATAGTGCTTACAAATCGGTGTATGTGTATCTCTCTCTCTCTCTCTCTCTCTCTCTCTCTCTATCTCTGTGTGCGAGTTGCCGTGCTGTTATGTTCTGTGCACTGTGCATGCCATCCGGCGACGAATGAAATGTGTCAACGAGTGTGAAATAGCACATTCTGTAATGTGCCTTGGTATTGTCGTTCACTCGAAAAATTTACTCTCTCTCTCACCAGCATAAGCATAAGCATAAGCCATAAGCATAATACAAACACACAAGAATAATCATATTTTCCCATTCATACCGTGAATGCTGTGGAATGGTACCGGAGAACTCGCTTCATAATGTTGTCGCAGTTTGCTATAAAAGTCTCTCCTGTTCAGAGCGACTCCGATTCGAATGAGACAAAAAAAACAGCAACAGCAGCAGCAGTAGCACTGAAATGATGCACGCGACATCATAAAAGTACGTAATTCTTTTTTTCTTGACTCTGGCTCTGGTTTTGCCCTGTTTCACATTTGCTTCAAAAAATTTATGCGAAAAAGCAGCTGAAAGTGAACGACAGACATCGGTGGCGGAAACCAATGAAGCCAAACAATTTACATTCACACATATTGCTTTTTGCTATTGCGTTTCAGTTTTTTGTTGTTGTTGTTGGCTCATATTATAAAAGTACTGAGTGGCAGAGTGAGAGTCAAAAGCAAAAATTACGGTACGATATGTTGTTATTGTCGTGTTGTTGTTGTTGATGTTGTTGTTGTGGTTGTTGTTGTTGTTGTTGAGTGTTGAGTGTTGAGTGTGTGTGTGTGTTTGTGTGAGTGTGGGTGAGTGTGTTTGCTTCAGATGGATTTAATAGCTAAATAACATTGCACGACAGATATTTTTGGGATGGCATGAGATTCGCTGAATTTCACAATTTTCAATGATAAAATCTTGTTGAACTCGTACTTCATGTCAATGGCTTTTACCGAATGATGTGCGTGCGTGTTATGAAAAATGCTTTGTATATACCCATTCTATTGAATTACCTCTTGCATCGTTAAAATGGCTCGGCGTAGCACCGATTATTACATTTGATGACAAATCGTCGCCGTGATTTTGATGCGTTACACGACCTGAACCTGAAATATCAAAAATAGAAAATTGAATTAATGGAAAATCCATTTGATTGATTGAATGATGTGGCATTTAATTGACTCTATTGCTATTCAATTAACTCATGAACTTTTGAGGTGGTAGAGTGTAAACCAATAGATCCGTAATCTATATTCGGTTTATTCAATGATTCAGTATTTACGTATTGCTTTAAAACAAACGTATTGATTTCATCAATTCAACGTTCTGTTGCCAACCAAAAAGTAAGTTCTCAATCAATGAGTGACTTCCATATTCAGTACCTTCCAAGAATATAGAATACCTCTAATTCAACTGGCTCAATTTAGACCTGAATTTATCTTTTGTCTTTCCTTTTTTTCTTTGTTTTATTTTTCTGTGCCTTGACATTTCAAAGTGAATTCAAAATGAAGCGAAAAAAATTCAACTGCAAAAAATAAATTCGGGGCGTGCATCGTTAGTCATCAATTTCAAGACACACTTTTTTTCGTTCGATCATTTCGTCTATCCATTGAAAATGATTAATTATTTTATTAATAGGGCGGATTAAGCTTGATTTATATCAACTCTGAGAGAAAGTCTCAAACAGCGATTAAATCAAATGTGTGCACATCGTTCATTCAAAGGCAAACAGAATGTTTCTTGCGTTAAAATTTGTACCGAATCGAATTTGTCGGTTGCGATTTTGGTATTGAATGTTGGGCGAAGGTCGAAACCTGAAATGCATAGATTTGGTCGTCAATCGACAGGCAGACTGAAACTGTCACTCGGATATACTGGTTCAGGGCTCATTTGTATCCTTTGTGTTTCCACTTAACTGGAGACACCAATGTGGTGCATTGAGAAGAATTAAAAGACGAATAAAAAAAAAACAGTGGAGCAAAGCACACAAGCCGATTCATCGACGACAAAATATCGAGATATTTGAACGAAAACAGTCCGTTTCATTTCACATTCATCAAACGATTTCAGCAATTCGCAGTTTTACCATTATCGTTACGCTTTTTCATTTCGAAAATTTTTTCGCTGTCGCGTGTACTTTTTTCTCTTTCGATAACTTTAAGAGCGTTTCCATCACAGGAGTTGTATGTGTTTTTCATTTTCTTGGGCATTCGAACTTCGTCGCAATGTCGTACATTCATCAATCCCAATGATATTCTTTTTTCCCACATTCCTTCCGAACAAAGTTTTCGATTTTTTTCGGTCTCACTCTCTCTCTCTCTCTCTCTCCTCACTCGTTTGCTGTTTGCAGCCCATGAGCTCTTGTTGTGGTACAATGTCTCGGCGGCTATGACATTTTAACCAGCATTTTATTCACTGGGCTTGTTGAATTTTTCTTTGATCCAAAAAACATTTTCGCACAAGTTCAACATATAAACAAAAACTGAGTAAAAGAAGCAAAAAACAAAATTATTCCAACGTCTCACTTTCATTCTATCTCGCACTCAATGAAAGAAAATCGAAAAGTTTCTGTCTCAGCCGTTCTCATTCTTCTGCTATTCGGCTTGAACGGATTCTCGTATTATTTTTTGCGCTGGCTGCCTTCATTTCAATCGTTTACTTGCCACATCTTCTATTGCTGGCTGTTATTGTGATAGTGTCTTTCATTTTCCCAACTACTGAATATGATAAATGGTAATAATGTCTTGTTGAAGAAAGCGAAAAATCCATCAAATGAATTTATTGAGGCTATTTTATTGTGAGGCGAGGTTTCGTTTTTCAGACAGCCAGCCAGCGTGAGCTTCCTTTCTGTCAACACTAACCAAAGTTGACTTGCAACATAAATATTATTTTCTATTTTTGTGTGTGTGTGTGTGTGTTATTGTTGCCACGAATCTATCGTTGCTGTGAGTGTGTTTCATTTTTTGCTTCATTGTATTTCATCAAAGAGGTCTCGCCTTTTGCACCCGTTGTAGGCGATAAAAGACTCAACTCTCAACATTTTTCCCGAACACTACAAAAGCCAATGCAAATACTTTCACAATTTCCGTTTTGGTTTTTGGATTTTTAAATGCGGTCGACTTGACTGCCAGAGCATTGCCACCATCAATTCTTTTACGGCACTTGTAATTTTAAGCGAGCAAAACAGAGCTTGCAAAACATTTGCTAAGATGAAAGACGGTATATTTAGTACCCTATTTTCGAACCGAAAAAAAAATGTGAGAAATTGAATGGAATCAAGGCAATTTGCTGGTGCGCTAAATATAAAATGAATGACGTGTGCTTCGGCTTTGGTTTCAGTGAATTGAAACTTGAGCAACAGAGAAAGAAAGAGAGAACAAAAAATGAGCTGCTGAAATGAAGTGGGAAGCAACGAATAAGCATTTATTTTCTCAGCTTGTGTTTCTACCGAATGAAACATAATCGGTTTCAAGCCGTTCACCATGTGAATCGAAAATGTAAACATGAATACGTAAAAACGACTACACAACCATTTTCGGGTTGGTGAAGAGATTTGCAAGTTAAAATGCCTTTATTTTGGCTCGATGAGACTGTATTAATCATTGCAGCGCGCGATAAACATTGACTCAAGCGCATGAGATGAAACGTAAATCATAATTTAACTTGAGGCCGTGAACAAGTGAACATGTTAGTTGTATAACAAGTTCAAAGTGAAATTGAGTTGTGTATTTGTGGTATTTGCCGAGTCAGAAATCAACGTGGTATTTGCCGAGCATGAAACTGAGCGCAAAACATGCGTCCACAGTTGGCTGTATGTTATTCAATAGAATTTTAGATTTATTTTAACAAGGCAACATGTTTACTGAAGGTGTTCACTTGATTTGTCACATAATTTGAAATCAGATCTAGTGTTTAGTGTAATGAAAACTACTACATTCACTGGAAATTTAGATAGTTCTAAGAAAATGTTAAACGTCCTTTAAGTTTCCATATGGTTTGGTGCTATGTGAAAATTAATAACGCTGTTCATTGGCTTTGAGCGAAAGGAATCATGTTTTTTTCTTTTGTCTCCATGTTATTGTTGAAAACTTACCTTTACCTTTCCTGAACGGATTCGATAAGGTTGTGGTTGGCGGCGGTGTTGTTGTAGTCGTGGTTGTTGTTGTTGTGGTGGTTGTTGACGGTACAGTCGGTCGAGGAATATCTGAAATGGCATCCAACACATGTCAATAAACGTAAAAAGTGTTCAAAGAGGATTTACATTATTTATGGGAACACAGTGAATAAAAAGAAACACGGCATTTCATTTCATCTGATAAATTAATTAGCATCCACTTCCGTCAGCCAATCTTTCACAAGAGTTCCCGCACGATACTCGCAAGTTGCGTATTACACTTGGCCAAAACAAATGGCGAAAAAAAACCACACAAAAGTTGGTTCATGTTTCGCTGTGTTAAAGCCTAATTAAATGAATTCCATTACAAAGTCAATTGGATTCCCGCAGCATCAGGAGGGGGAGAAACCGTGTGTAAATGCAAATATCATTTTCACAGTTCGCCAAAGATTATCGACAATAATATGATATCGAAAAGTTGGCTCTCATTTGTCGATTTTCAGCATTAAGCTCCACTTGTTTCGCATGATTGATTTCGGTTTTTAATTTGTTTAAAAAGCACATTATACAAACATTGGCATTGACAAAATAATAAACCACATCTCTTGACATGGTTCGATAATAAATAAAATAGAGTGTTTTAATTCATATTGTGATTCTTTCTCTCTCTCTCTGTTGCTCGCTCCCAATTTATTCTCCCGTGCTCTTTCCCACTTGTGTGATGTAGCGCCCAATCGATTATTTAACAGGCTTTTGGCTGATTAAGAGATTTTCACATTTTATGTGGTAAAAAAATATTGGAAAGATTAATCGTACAATTGAATTTTATGCGACGAAATCTGAATAAAGCTCATTGCAGAAAAACGACACTCACGACGATATGGGGCTTCAATGCGCGCTATTTGCTATAAATGAATTAATAAATAAATAAAATATGAAAATGTTCAAGTGTTCAACGATGATAATTAATTTCGATAGAATTCCGAGCCGCTCCCCTCCCCAAAATCATTTTCAAAGTGTGATTGTATTTCAGCACATTTCCGTGCGATGACGATAACATTTAATTGCGATGGATTTTTGAAAGAGAATAACGGTAAATTCCATTTGCCAATGTTCGTCGAAATAAAAATTAGAAATATGTCGTTGTCATTGATCAAGTGCGATTCAAGATTTCAAGTTAAGTGTACGACGAAGAGAGGAGTCAAGAGAAAAGCGAACCAAAAAAAAAAAAAAAAATTGGCTGCGATTTTGAAATGATGATAAACGTTGGTTTCGTTGTGCTTCCGTTGCGAAGCATACACGCGGTTAGCTTCAACTGTAGTTTCGATTAATTTTTCGCCACCCACTTGATTTCGCTCATTATGGTTTTCGTTTCAGTTTGGATCGAGGCGGTTAAATTAATCGAATACGTACAACGGGAATGGTTGGAATAAATCGAAGAAAATGCAACCGTCAATTTCATAAAGTCACTTGATATCGTACTTGGTCGATATTGCAGCATTTAAAAGAGAGGCATTTGATGGTATCGCCGTCGAACAAATCACCCGCACTCGACAGCAAATCTAGGCCTCAACATTAAATGCCTTTTGACACAAACAAACACACGCACACACACACACACAATATGCCAAAGCACACCTACGAACCAACCATCTGAACCGAACGCCTTGAAACAATGAAGTTCAATTTTTCACACTCAACCATTTTTTGTTTGTGTGTGTGTATTTTTGCCATTTTCCGTTTATTCGAACGCTAAGACTTTTAATCGACACATAAGTCGTGTTTATTTCATTCCATTGCCTATAAATCGTTTTCGGAGTCACTTTTATGTGCTATAATCCAATAATATTTTTTTAAGTGCGAACGTGGATTTGTTTTCATATATCAAACCGTTGGCTGCAAACGTGCGAAACAAATTACCGAAGAGAGCCGATGCGATAAGCGCGAGCATTTCAAAATGCTTATGCACAAGGATTTTCAAAAAGAAAAACTGTTCGTGTTTGTTTAGCAAAAGTAAATGTTGAAGAAAAATACTAAACGAAAATCGCTTTGGATTTTTTTTTTGTTGGAACTTATTTTCATTTTCTTTCATCGTCTTTTCATCGGCGACGCAAATGCTTTAAAATTCTTTGGCGATAATCTTTTTTACACAATCCACCACTTTTCGTTAAAATGTTGAAAATAGATTTTTATTCATTTCGAGCTAAACTGAAGCTAAACACAATTCATACATGGCGGTTTTTTACGTGACTCTCAACATTTTCTGGATTGTTGTTGTTGTTGTTTTTTTTTCCAAAGAAAAGTCGCAAATATTTTCATGCCATGCGAAAAATTTTAATCCTCAAAAAAATGTGTATAGCCGAGAACTTTGCATGACTTAGACAGTTGTTTTAGCAAGTTCGTGGACGTGCTTTTTTTGTTTTCACATCAAACCACCAAATGAGGTGCAGGTGGTTTGAATATTCACGCCACTGTTTATTATGCGTTTTTGTTTTGATTTTATTTGATTGGCAATCAGTTGAGGTATTCGCTGAAGCTGACATTTAAACGACCAACATCCAGACTGAATCCATTAGAATTGCAATAAAAACGATACACCAAATAAAATTGCATTATTTTTTATGACATCGGTTTGCCGACTGATTCGCCAATATTTTATATGATATTATTTGAGTGAATGTGTTCTGCCCATGGAATTTGTCACAGTGCGATGACAAGGCTCACTTTAAAGGGTTTTTTTTTCTGGCAGAGAATGTTGGAGAGAGACGGATAGATACAGATGTATATTTCCATCTCTTTTCGTTCTGTGTTCACATCTAAAAAAAACCCTACAAAGTGAGCCTTGTCATTAAGGCTGCTCATGAACACGAACTGTTCGTGTTCGTTCGCGTTCGTTCGCGAGGACACGAACACGAACAAAAGACGAACACTATATTTGCAACCACGAACAAACACGAACGAACAAGGAGAACATACGAACAAACAAATATGTTCTTGAATGTTCGTGATATGTTTTTCAATTATCTCGGTGTATTTATACCAAAATACGAAAATTCTCTGTTGTTATTGGATAAGAAGCAGAAAAATTAAAAGCGATTTTTTTGTATTTTTACATTTCATGTAGTGATAAAATCAGTTATTGAAAATTCTAAACATGATTTTATGTTCTCATATAAGACATCTATCATTTAATTTTTGGTCTCATCTAGAGTTGTCAACGAACAACAAAAATTTCATTCGTTCGTGTGAAACTTATTCGATAATTTCGAACGTAAGTTCTGATTAAGCGAAATCGTCGTAAAATTTCGCTAGTTCGTATATTCGAAAAATTTAAGAGCATCCGCAAATTTTACGCACTTTCGATTTCTTTTATATTTTGATGGCTCTAATGAATTCAACGAGTTCAATGGCATCACATAAACTGTTTCCAATCAATAGAATGCCTCAAATTGTCCAATTCCAAATTTTAGCTAAAAAAATACGATTTCTTTGAGTCAGATGATTCTCGATGGACTTTTGAGGATTTTTTTTATTTTCTGGTTTTTATTGGTTCGAATGGATTCAAAGAGTTCAATGGCACTGTATGAACTGTTTCCAATCAATAAAATACCTCATAATGTCCAATTTCAAATTCGAAACGGTGACAGTCGATGCATAAATTCTTTTAAACGAAAAAAAACCATGCTTGACAATTCATGTAAAACAGAACCAGTTTGACGTTTCCATTTGATTTACATTGAGACTTGAGCTGAAGTCTTAATGGAAACGCCAAATTGGTAAACGTTTGGTCATCGTTCGTTGGAAAGTGAAATTAGACATTATGAGGTATTTTATTGATTGGAAACAGTTTATGTTATGCTGCTCTATCATATATGCTTTATTTGTAAGCGGAATTCATCAATCAAAATATGTTCACTCAATGCAAAATGAATTTTTGATAAAAGAGACAAAATATAATATTAATATAGCTTTAATTCATCATAAAATGAATACATATTCAATTGTAAATTATTTAAAAAAAGAAACATTTTTGAACGAACATGTTCGTGTTCGTTCGTGTTCGGTACGTGTTCGTACGAACAGTCACTTGACGAACACGAACCGAACGCGTACTCGAATTTCATAAATTTTTCTGTTCGCGAACGATCGTGAACAGTACGTGAGCAGCTTTACTTGTCATCGCAGTGTGGAATTTGTTATATCATTTTAATACTGTTTGGATCAAGGGCGGAAATTATTGTACATATTACTATATTAAGTATGATTGAGTGCTATTACTACGCGCTATTACTTTATTTCGGTGCTATTAGTTTACTATTGCTCTAATATTTTAATGTGTTTTTCCCCTTGGTTTGATCGGCAGAAACAAATAATGGTAAAATGTTTAATTGATTAATATTGATACATTTTTAGAAAGATAAAATCTGTAATTGATGTATTCATTGCAGAAAAAATGCTATTCCTATCATATGCTGGAACCATCACTAACGTTTACACCAGTGAATTTATATTACTGACGAATTAGTCGCTGGTCAACTTATTCTAACTATTCGCAACTAACGTCAGCTACTAATATGCAGCGTCATTTCAACGCTCGGTTGTCAACGTTAAGATCTACGACGAGATTCGAGTTTATTGGGAAACAAAAATTGTATGATTGAATGTTAATGGATAATAGAATCCATTGTTTTACGCTTCCAATGTTTGTTTTCGAATAAATTTGGATCTAATATTGTGGACGCACCTAACATTGGTTGCTGATGTTGACCAGCGACTAATTCGTCGGTAAAATACATTTTCTGTTTTAAACACAGTATCTTGAATGTTCAAAATAATATCTCTATTTGTTACATTTTGTTCAAATAAAAACGAGAAAAATTAACCACATAATTTCACTGATGGCTTTTTTTCGGATTTGATTGATGAAATCCTTAGATGCATGGGAAAGCGGTAGCAATACTTCAAAACTGAACAAAACGTTGTTAACTAGCCTATGTTTGGATGATGAACATTCTTATTATATGTTGTTTGTTAACGACGTCGTGAGGAAGACCGTATTTAAATGTACAGTGTATTTATGAGACAACGAACGCTTAGCGCCACCGCGGTGACAGTGTACAATTAAATGCAAATTGACACTTCAGCTGGATATGAGTGCATCTTATGCAGAGCCATTGGTACCAACTACTAACTCATGAATACATGCGTACATTTACGTAGAATTTGGACAGTCATTGTTGTTTAACATTTTAGAAGGTTAAAAAAATGTTTATAAAATAATAAATGTTTATATGCTCACAGGCTATAATTATGGTCTTTATGTCCACTCATGAACAGTTGTTTCAGAACTGACTTTTAATTTCAATTCAATTCTGCAGTAGTGACAACATTCAAGTAACATAAAAAAAAGTAGCAACATAGAACGTACTCATTTTATATTTGACGTACGTCAAAGTGTTGAAAATAAAGAAAAAGAAGAGGAAGTATTGAAACCACATCTTCCACGCGATGGTTAACGATAAGTTCGGTAAATACAGTTTTGGTAAGCATCTAATACAAAAATTTCAACAAAATTTGGTTCCAACAAAAACTCCAATCATACTAGAATATTCATCATAATAATTAGTTTTGCTTCAAAATAATCGTCGAAAATTGAAATATAAAATCGAACAATGAGACAAACTATCTGTATATGTTATACGTAAAGCATTGACGTCGTATCTAACAGAGCCGCCTGGAGACGCACACATCAAACTGTTCAACAATACTACTTTACATTTCGATTGAAGTATTTCCTGTCCATTGTTAATAATAATAAAATATTGAGTTTAAAAATTTTCAGAAAGAAGATATGATAAAAATATGATGAAACGATATGAAAAAATTATTCAATATGCATAAAATTATTTTTTTTTTTGATAATGTTTATGTTGAATTGCTTCACGCGGTTTTCACAGTTTCATGTTTTAGCGACTCAATAAACCTGGCTCAATAAACCTGGCTCAATAAATTGTCAAGCAAGAAGCACGAAATCACGAAAGTACTTCAAGCGATTGTAGATGGCGTTATATTTGGCCGTATTTGTCAATTTGTCTCATTGAATCGAATGTTGATTTTAATGTTGTTGAAAATGCGCTTTTATTTACTTGAACGTCAGCCACCGTCAATGTACTACCGAACGGCGAACCACACACTTCAAACAAAATGCGATTTATCTGTGCTTTCAAATTTGCCATCCCGTTTTGAGAAATTCAAGCGAATGCTATGCATCTTGTTCAAATAACGGCATTTGCTCGCTAAAGCAATTTCAGAAAGCACTGTGAAAAGCTTCGAACAGTGATTCAGAGGATAAATAAATGAAGTGGGTTCAATGCGAGAAGAGAGAGAGGAGAAAGAGAGAGAGAGAGAATAACCCGCTGTGCATATGATAAATATGTGATATTTATTTTATGAAGTAGTAAAAGCAAAATGAAATAATTTTTGTGCATGAAATCGAATCGCATTTACATATACGATGGGATGCAATGCACAACGAAATAATAATAAGTGGAATATGAAACATATTAAAGAGAAATGTTACTTTGATTTGATGTGATGTGAGTGAGTGTATGTGTTCGATTTTTTTGTGTGTGTGGTGGGTGTGCAGGCTGAAATTGTTGTCGCTTTTTTGCGTGTGTTCGTTTCAGAGCGAAATTGAAGGACTCAAACTGAACTAATGATGAATCGCGAATGAAAAATAGATGAGGATACTCAAATAAATTTTGATCATAAAGAGAGAGAGTGAAAAAAAAAAATGAATTTGTATACATATTTGTGTTCGCCGCCTAGACCAGATACACACACACACACACACACAAACGCTCTCACGCAGCTAGCAAAGGGAACAAATGCGATGAACCAATCCATGTGTAAAAATATAATGATGTACTCCTTCATATTTACGATATTTGATTCATGCTTTTTTTTATTATCGCTCGGTCCCTTTTGTGTGTGTATGTGTCGCACTCTATTTACTCGATTCACCCATTTTTCCTCTGGCTAGAAAAGAGGTATTATTTTTTTTTTGGTCGTTTCTACTCTATGCTTTTTATCCGATATTCCCTTTTTGTGATCGAAACATATGTATAATTTTCAAATGTTCACTCACTTGAACAACATCCAGTGGCGCTCTCACTATTTTGCATTTAGTTCAGTTTTTTTTTCGTTGCTCAATCTCTACTATTCGCATTTTGCAACACATTAAAGAGTTGTCTGAAATCAAATGGAAAAATCAGCAAAAAAAAAATCTGCCATAGCAAATTTTCATATTTTGAGTCGGTATAACGATCGAGTTTAATGAAATTCGTGAGGTGGAAGAGAGGGAGAGAGAGAGAGAAAGGGGGCAGAAAAAAGCTGCCAACAACTCTAGTGTATGAGCGGCTACTGCGAGATTCAATCAAATAACTGCATCATAGTACTTCATATATTTGCAAATATTTTATATGCATTTCTGCCCGCGTTCATTTTCTGTGTACCACCGTAAAAATGAGTGAATTATGGTACCCCGCAGCAAAATGTTTCACTTTTGATGACATTCCAAATGCTTGTTTCCATCATAGAAATGTAATCGTTATTTAGCTGCTGCTATGTCTTTGTGTTTAGCTTTACAGCTAATATCACAATATTGAATACGCTAACTGGGAATTTAATTAAAATTTGTGCTGGCAAATTTGCCACTATGTTCACTTTATTAGTCTCATGTATTGAGGTGCATTCATGGTCGGTGCAGAATTACGCTTTGTACATTTATACAATAATATATTTTTGTATGCGCAAACAATTGCGACAAATTTTCTATCAATTTTATACACACACACACACAAAATATTCTGCGCGTTGAATATGAACATGGTTTTTGCATATTTTTAATTATCACTTCAGTTTCATGAAAAATCGAGCTTTCTTTTTTTCAAATTTTACGAACAAAAAAAATATCGTAAAAAAAAGAACGTTCAGTCAACAAAAATGTGAACCGTTATTAAATGGTTCAATAAAGTACAATTTTGATACACTTACGATATAATTTGATTGATCCGTCCTGAAATATATGGAATTGAAATCATTTGTGAGAAAAAAATACAAAAAAAATGCCAATTATAGAAGTGAACAAATTGATAATAAATGTTAATTACCGTTTCGCCAAGTGAATTTTTGGCCACACATTTGTACAAACCAAAATCATCCGTGCCGACATCAAGAATTGTCAATTTCATCACCGTTTTGTACACGTTTTCAAACACTTCTTGTTTGTATTTGTTACCTAAAATGTAAACAATTCGAAAAAAATGAGATTGAATTTTCCACAGCACAGAAAACATATATAATTAAATGATACGATTATGTGCTGAATTTCAATCTGATTGTTATCTGTACGGGAAGCTCTTTAGTTTCTATTGAGCAAAAGTTTAACGCGCATTTTGCGTAAACTAAATGATAGCATCCACTTTAGCAAAAAGAAAAGCGTTCAAATAAAGATGCTTGACATTGAAGAAGCCCGAAGAAAATGAACGCGGCAATGAACACGATGTTGTGTTTATGCCATCAATGGCGAATGATAAGCGCTTTCATGTTATGCACAAACGCCTTTCTTCAGCGAATCGCAAACGAAACGAAGCAGAATTTAACAGCGTCGACAAATAGCAATGCACACGGGTGCAATTCAGTGCGAATAAATGTGGAATTTCCGATTGAATGCATGTTCGAATGCAGGCGAATCGCAATAGTCACATTAAATACAGAATACTGTCTGATATTACATACGATTTTCTTGTTTTGAAGATTCGCAGAAATGTCTTGTTTTCCGTCAAAATTTGTGATCGTGTTGAGAGTCGAACCGTTTTCAGTCAAATGCAAAGGGAATCGTAAATTAAATGAATGGCACTGTGGTTAAACGGTGGTAAACTTTCGGTCATTAACACTATGTATGTCATGCTGCTGCAGACGGAATTTTCGATATTAAAATAATTTTCAACCAATAGATTCGCGTTAATTTAGCATCAAAGCGAGCAAATAACGAAAAGGAAACTACAGCGCGTACATTTTTCTTGCCTCAAGGCAGTTCCTGCACGTAACCAAATTTGAATGCTTTAAAACAATATTTAGATTGTATGATCGCTTAAATCCACACATTTTAAATTCACCGAGCAAATTTGTTAAGTACAATCGCTACGATGAATATTTGATTTTGAGAATTTCAAGCAGGGAAAACAATCGTCGGCGAAATGCAGACACATTCCATGAATATAAGACATGATGTGTTGGTAAATGCTAGCAAATTCATTGTAAATTTAGAGCGTTTTGTTAAAATAATTGCTTAATTTCCGTTAAACAAAAGAAAAAAAAAGGAAAATGACATTTTTGTAATGACACGAGTAAATATAGCAAAAAGCATACGTTGAGAATGCTTATTTTTTTATGTGAATGCCCAAGATTGGTTGCTAGCAGTACATTAAATTTACACACATTTAAAATGGCACATCTCAATAAAATGCTTACATGAATTCGTCCCATTCATTTTTCATTATGTTTTCTATTTGGATTTCAATGTTGAAATGCAAAAACAATGAAGAATTTGTCAGCTTGTTGTATGCTTGTTTTCATCGTGAAAAAAATAAAATTGGATATGCAGTGTGCTAGGCTGAGCCGAAGCATATCGTTTTTCAATTTCATGTCAAATGGTTGGAATGAATGAAACGATGCTAAGGAAATATAAATTGCTGAATGAATTGAATTTGATGGTGAATCAAATGTGAAATGAATATACATTTTGGAGATGGCAAAACATTAAACAATACAACGTTGAGCAATTGCAAAAGGGAAACAGTGTTTTATTTATGCAGCAGAGCACACAAAATGTGTCGAAATTACGATGCGTTTGTATAAATATTTCATTTTAACATTTGCGTACTGCTGTTGCCGCTCCTGCTACCAAAGCTACAGAGGCGAAACCAATGAATTATACTACGCACACGACTTCAGTCGCATTCAACGCGTGAGACAACACGTCTACGTGAAGCAACAAAGTCATCGAGACGGATGAAACCGAAACGATGACAGCATCAAGCCGCTTTCAAACAGAAACACTCATACACACAATCATTCAACGTTGGATCCGTTTCACTTCCTTTTTCCATTCTTGTTGTAAATTTTAAACATGACAAACACTTGTTCCGATTTATAATACGTTAATGTTTTGCATCCATTTTAAGTGTGCTTCCAAATAATTCATGTTATTTATTCAGATAAGTTGTTTTTTTTGTCATCTTTTTTGCGCGTTTTGCATTTTCCGCATTTTCCTTTGAATTGCCGAATGAAAAATTTCTGAAAAAAAAAACGATTAGAACCAAATTAAAAAGAAAGAATGCCGTCCTTTGAAGTATGCGCCCGTTGTGTAACACGGGATAAGGATGGCAAACGGTAATTTTTCAATCAATCCCATTTTTGAAATCCACAACGCTCGAAGTATTAAATTCGATTCGAAAAAAAAAGAAATCCTTCACTTAATTGGAATTCAGCCAAACCGCGAACAAAAAGGTGCCGCAATTTTCCGAAAATCAAAGAGTCAACAACAGAATATGAAAATTGGATTGAATACTTGAACTTACCGGATGTAATGATTGAGTCATTTTTCGATATTGCTCGCATCCAGAAGTTAATTGACTTTGGAAATGCTTCAGATGTGCATTCGAGAGTGACATTTTGTCCGAGGGCCGCACCAACCAATTGATTCTGGATCATCATCATGGGTGGAACTGTGAAAGAAATAAAGAACAACAACAACCATTATAAGCCGAAGAAATAGGAAAGAGAATCAAACGCAATTACACACCAAATTGACACAAATCGGAAAAAAAAGAAACTAATGCAAAAAAAGTGGACTGAATCGGTTCAAACGATATAGAAAGTTGGAGGTCGACTAACGAGCAAACGGCCTGTATTTTGGCAAACACTCGATTTCGATACGGTAAAAAGCTTTGTTTAATCTATGAACGGTTGGTCAAATTTTTTGTTTCTCCATTGAGTTTTTTTTTCTTCTTCGCTTTGCAAATCATTTTGCAATGTACGCAATCACTTTGATCGCATCGATTTAGACGCGGTACATTTTTACATGTGATTTAAAGATCTAACGTTGTTCGCCGCACCGAAACACACAAACACACATTGAAATACTCTACCGAAACGGATGAGAATGAGCGAAAATGTAAAACGTGTTCAATGTGTTGAAAGCTCTCATACTCTTACTCCAATTTTATTTAGCTATTACTCGAAGAGCCGACTGCCTAGCCCCAAAAATTAGAATGTAGCGCACATAACTTTTTGGCTTTACTGAACCATATAAAGTAACCAGGGCACGGCACAGAAATTCCCAATTCATCAACTCACGCATGCATATAAAAGTGTACGAGATGTGAATGGAAACGATTGTCTCACGTCCTCTAATCACACACAAACACACACATGCGGGAGGCAGTGTGTGTGAATGCGCGCGTGAAACATTTTGCCGCACGCCAGACCAACACACGCCAAACATCCAAAGAAGCAACGAACCAACGAACCAATTGATCGACAGACTCAATGGAGTTCAAACAAATTGATATGAGTTTGTGTGTATGTTACATGGATGCCAAATGGCGAACCGAAAAAAAATCGCTCGAAAAACAGCAAATAAAAATACCGTTGGGAAAGAGAGAGAGAGCGAGTAGCAAACAAGAAAGTTGTAAAAATGAGACGCATGCACTGCCAATGGATTGATATCAATTCAAATGTGTAATTTGCTGCCTAATATATCAAATGGAAGAATATGTACGCACACATTTCAACCGCAAAAGTATACATGTAAATAGATTTGACGTGGCGGCGACAGTGCCAACGCGAAAGACGAAGGGGTCGAATGAGAGTTGAATTGAAACGCTAAAATGCGGTAAAACCAAAAAGCTACTTTTGATACATTCACCGTGCCAATAGAGAAGAATGAAAGCGAGAAGCACGAAGCACCCGAAAATGTGTGAAAGTTTTTGTTGTGCTGAATATCATTCATTCGGAATTGTTGTTGGATTGTGACGCGAAAATCTCATCAATAATATTTTATTGGCCGCTCGGATTAAGTATATATTTGGGTCGAGAAGAATAGAGCGTAGCAGCCGGAGCAGCTGATTGTATCAAATCAATGCGCATTTCAACGTTTCAAAGGACTGGTTACACAAACACACAATGCCAAAATTCGATGCTCGCAACACGCACATTTCACAAATTTCCACACCAAATTAGTCGTGTTACATTTATACATTTAATTGAATGTGATGGGTGATGATAGGTAACTGCCATTGATACGGTTTGTATCGTTTGGTGCGTGCTTCATGCCAAAGAAAATGTTCACCGTATTTACGTTGATACACACGATTTCGATGTATTCGTCTATACACACTTTGTATCATCGATAAGAGTCTTGATTGCTAATCTCAGTTTGTGGTTTATTTCAATGGTTCTTCACACTCTCAAGTATGTATCTTCAACAATTTAGTTCATTTAACATCGAACAACCTAATCAACGACAGCGATGGTGTTAGTGTGTGTGTGTGTGTGTGGATTTTCGTTGCCGGTGTGGATGGCAATAATTAGTAGCGTTAAAGGTGTTAATAAAGTGTTTTTCAGGTGTTTGGAACATAACAAAAATGTGCTTGAACAAGCAAATGACGTGACAGAATCTCAAAAAGCAAGAATGAATAAAAAAAAGCCAACGAAACTTCCATCATATGAAATTTGCCATGAAACCGTGCCATGGCTACGCCATGATATAATAGAAATATTCGGTTACCATGGCAAGTGCGTGCAACTCAGTCCAGCATTGGCATCCAAAACATTTATTAATAATTTGCGATGCGTTGATTGATAGTACTTGAAATCATCGAACAATGTTATTTATAGAGGATTTGATATTCGATTTCTAAATGAATAATATCGTGTTTTGATTGCATCGTTGAACGATTTAGAATGATAAAACGGCTTTCAATCAGATCGCGGTCAAGCATACAGCATATTACATTGTGGATGAGCCAATTAAATTACAACAGTTCCCAATAAATTTTCACGTGCAACAGCATCAATAAAATTGAATAAATCATAGATTGAGTGAACACCACTGCAAAGGCACATATTTCCAATTATACTGTGTTCAACATTCAATCGACAGGTAATTGACAGACTCAATACAAGAAAAAAAACGCTCTTGCGAGGTAAAAAATTGCGAAAAATGATTCGAATATTTTTTATAGCCATAGATTAGTTGAATTTGTGATGGCACCACAGTCACAAGATGTCATTGGCAGCTGTAGTTTTTTGTGAGCGGTTTTTAGTTTGATTTGAACTAACACTTCATGAGATTTTTTTAGATGGTTTCAATATAATCGATTTCCCAAGTAGAGGTTAGAAAGGTAAGTGTTCAAAACAGCCATTGACTTTCAACATAAACTAGAAAGTTTATACAGTGAAACTTCGGAAAAGTAGATACTCAAGAGACCGACATTTTTTTCGGTGTCGCGAAGAACTTTTACAGGTTCAATGGATTCATATCTTTATTCTGCTATTCGGAGATTCCGCTATTGGAATGTTTCACTATAACAACATTCCAGTCCAATGTGTTTGCCTTATTTCTTTTTGCTCTGAGGCTGTCAACCAAACATATGTGAAAGCTGCTCGTGTTGACTGCCTCCAATCAAATCACTGTAGCTAATTTCAATTCAATAGTAAGCCCTAATTGCGAATTTCCACAACCATGTTTGTCCAATTTGAGAGCGTTGAGAAAACAAATCAAAAATGTTTTTTTCTCCGGGTTGCTGGAGCCCATACGATGGACTTTATTTGGAGTCTGTATTAAAACATTAAATTTTGCATACGTGATTCATGTGAATATGCAATTGGAAATTGTTTAAAGTCCATATTGTATTTTTACCAAAAGATGCGCGAAAAATCGGAAGCTGCAGCGTCATCGATAGAAAAAAAATCGAACAACAGTGAACAAAAATTGACGCTAATTTTGGCAACCAATTTAACCTAGTGTGCTAGAGTTCTTTTTTTTGGACGCGCATTTACGTGGCTTGGCATGACGTTACGGTTATATGCATTGTGTAATTGCATAAATTCGGCTCCATTGTGAATACTGAATGGTGAATGTTTCTTTTTCGTTTTTCTCACAGTTTGCTCACGTTTATTTACTGATGGCTTGAATTAGATTTTTCTGTTAGCATGTTTTTTTTTTTAAATCGAATGCATTGACACAACAACAAAAGCAATATCAACAGCAGTGGCAAGTCGTCGTTGCACATTGTCAATCAAAATTACACGCAAATAAATAAACCATATGCCAAAAAAATGAGAATAGTGAGAGGACTTGAGCGAGTGAGTGAGCAGGCGTGCGCGTGATAGAGAAATTTGTGAATTGGTGCTGCATTCCTGTTTATTTATTTATTGCGGAGAGTTTTTTTTGTCATACGATTGTTATTGTGTGCTGTTGTTTGCGACGCGGATTTGTTGCGATACATTGTTAGCAATTTATTGATGTGGAAAATTGTAGAAGCTTTGTCAAAGTAAGAGAGAAAGAGAGGAGGAAACAGATTGAATTGTGTTTTAGCTTTCGAACTTTTTACCCGCGTTGCACAGAATGCAATCGGATTAAAAAAAAAAAATAGAATATCAACTTTAGTCTCGCAATAAATTGCTGAACGGATTTTGCAAATCACAAACAAACAATTTGATTGATCGAAGCACAATTCTAGTGGATTCGTTATTTCAATGAGCGTAGAGTGAAAAAATAGCATCCACCTTGATTATATCGTCTGGCTAAAAGCTCAAAGCTGATTATTTGGTGGCGCATTTGTCGTGCAATTAAATTGACTGTAATTGCGCGTGTAATCCAAAACAGATTGAGTTCATTATGGTGATGTTGCAAACACCACATTTTCTATTAACACGATCAAAAAGTTTACTCTCAATTGTGTGCTCATATTCTGGTGCTCCATCGATGCTAACAAACACACGGTTCATGCACGTGTCCAAACAAAAAAGTATAATTCGTCAAATTGACAGATTAATTTGGTCGTTTGCCTATCAACGCTGATTGATTTCATTGTAGTTTGAAATGAGATTTTTTTGTTGCTGTTGCTCTGGCCACGCAACACATTCATAAACACAAAAGATTGACACGAAAGCACAAAAACAAAGGCGTTAGGTAATAAATTTTAGCTGATAATGACATTATGTTACAGTTTTGTTGGCAATGCCATGTGACGAACAACAATTAGCCGAATATCCAAAATGGCACAAAGAAGCTACCATGCTATAGAATTTTATCCATTGCATGTAATGAATCGTTAAAGTGGTGAAAATTTGGAACATCAAAACCAATCACCTGCTTTTTTCGTACTGTTGCTTCGAAAAAAAAAACAAATGGTGAGAAACAACGCGAGAAAGGGAGAGAGAGAGAGAAACTGTCACAGCATAAACGAGTGGCAGAAATTTCTGACACGTCGCTAATTATCTCTATTAAGCTTTTAAAAATATTATTTTTATGAAGAGGCCCAGCTGTGGCACTCCCGATGATATATGCGCATAAAATCAACGGATTTTTTGTTGTTGTTTTTCATTGTTGATGATTGAAACAATGTTGTAAAGTCAGCTTATCACCAGTTTTTTTTCCCTCTGCATTCAAAAAAGTTCTATAAAAAAATCAATTCATTTTAACGTTTGGTTAAGCCTTTTATATGAACGACCATGTTTCATAAGTGCTATGCATACACTTCAAAAGCAATTAAATTCCGATTTAATACACTAAAACTAAATGGATTTCCGCACATTTTTTTTCTCTGTTCACTTGTCGCACATGTTTCAAATATTTGACTTAAAAACCGATTTCAATCCCTGATATGATGACATTTATGCAATAATATTTTTATACATTGTGATTGCGTGAAAATGTAACAGACAACAACAACGACAAAAAAAAAAAACAAGTAAACAAACAAACACACACACACAAAAACAAGTTGGGGAGCGAGAGAAAAAAAAAAACAATTGAATTTGTGAAAACGCGCACCGATTGAAATCATCGATAATTGAAGTAAAATCCAATGAACATGACAATAAAAGTGCACTTTTGTATGTGCTGCTGTTCGTTCAGCAACACACAAAAAAGCATGGTATGTTCTATGAATTGAATGTTCAATCAATTAAAATAAAAGCTCTTCTAAATGGTTTTTTTTTTTTCAACTAAATCGAATGAAAAAAAATTACCGCCCCGAGAGTGATATCCAGTGGATTCACATTGATGCAAATTTAATCAATTTGTTCACTCAAAACATGTAATTTATTTTAACAAATCATTGGGTGGGGAGCGTCAATTGTCGCCAATCATTAAAGTCACACAAATAAATCATGTATTTTCAATCGATGTGATTTAAAAGACCATTTTTTATCAGCTTTGTCTCTCTATCCACGTCTATTCATTGAATTCATTCCAAAAAAAGCAAACGCATTGCATGTAAAGAACATTTCCAATAGTTAGGATTTCCCGATGTGAAATTCTTGTAGAAAAGTAATGTGCATTGGATAACAACAACAAAAATGTCTCAATGTAAAAGAATACTTACAGTGTACAATCAACATGACCCGCTTTGATACAGAAGGTGGAACTCCATTGGAGGCTGCGCACGTGTTTAATGGAATAAATTGCATTTAAGTTCAGTTTGATATTGCAATACGACACAAGAATTTCAAAAACAAAGTAAATGAACGAAACAAAACAACAAAAAACTTGTACAAAACATTACCGATGCAGAGGAATGCTCCCATATTCAACCTGTCAACGCGTGAAATCGTAAAGGACGACCCGTTGATAGTGGACACTGTGTGGTACACAACGGTTTGTGTAGGTGTGATGTTGGACGAATGCATGTGGAAGAATAAGAGAAAACGTTTGCATATATTCAAATTTCAAGTATACACAAAACCAAACAAAAGCACAAAAACAAACAGCAAAAATAAAGAGAACGATCCTCGAAAAACAGCGGAGGAACAAAAGCGACAGGAGATGGTAAATGTGTGCAAAAGAGATACTGATAGCGATTTCGAGATGGATTCTCTTGGTACTTTGGTGTGTGAGCCATTTCGAAAGAGTGTGAGCAAAGTTCAATGCAGTAATTCATGGTGTTGATCTGTAGATTGAATAGACTAATGATAGTGACATGATGAAACGGCGCTGCCATTAGCATCATCAGCTTGAACACGAAAGATCAACGACATTTTCGGTGTGTGTGTGAGTGAATGAGTATGGTAAAAGGGAATCAAATCCAATCCCGAAAAACCCATACACCAACAACATCGTGCTCATCCTCCATTTCTGAGATACACCGCTCTCTTCACACTGTTCGGACTCTCCACATTTCGAATGCACTCAAATAAATCGCTCTGAATCAAACTTTTGTATTTTCAAGCGGTTGAATAAATGCGAGTGAGTGTGTATGGCTCTTGTTGAAACCTGCAATTGCAAACGAAATAGAATGACAGAGCTAGAGATAGAAAGAGCGAATGAGAGAGAGAGAGAGAGAGAGAGAGAGAGAGAGAGTCACCATGTTTGTATATGTAGATTGCCAGGGCCATCGTTTTCGATGCCATGCTTGATGTGATGCATAAATTAGATTTCCATATGGGGAAGTTTGAAATAAAGTCGAATTTGATGACATTAAACGCACGAGATATGTGAAGCACACAAAGAAATTGCATACAATCAACGGCACACACAGGGCGACGCTACACACACAGAAATTTTCTCCGATTCAGCTGACGGAATTACTACAAAAAACGCTGTATGTATGTATTGCCTACAAAAACTGAAGCATTCCCTACAAAAATGCCCCTTTGTAGTTATTCAGTGCAATGTTTGTATTTGTTTCTCCGGCTCTGCTACATTGTCTCCTATTCTTCTGTAAGCCACTATCACATGCGCAAGAAGGAGAAACGATACTACAATCTTAAATGCGTGCGACTAGAGCATTGTGTATTCTTACGATTCCCCTTTTTGCGCACCATTGAATGTCTTGTTAATTCAAATATCACAGAATCCGTAGAAACACATACAAGTATTGTACTGAATAACTACAAAGGTGCATTTTTGTAGGGAATACTTCAGTTTTTGTAGGCAATACATACATACAGCGTTTTTTGTAGTAATTTCGTCAGCTGAATCGGAGAAAATTTCTGTGTGTGTACAGAAGGAGAGAATCGCTACAGCTCGCATTCGAATTGCATCAATGGAATTTCGTTTTGGTTCAACATTTACTCAACAAATTTACAAACCGTAAGCGCATAAAAGTTGTTGGTGCGAATGCATGGGTAAAAGTATGCTAGTTTCGTAAATGAAAGCAAAACAAGCGCCATACGGGGGGTGAGGAGATAGAGGGACAGAGAGAGAGAGAGGTGAAAGAGGTAAAATACAAAACGGTAGTCCATTTTACGTGAGTTAACGCAATGCTCCATGATGTGCATCCATAAATTATGTTCGAACTGCGCCAATGGCTGCTCTTACTTGCTCTTTCGTTTCCACGATGCCATTTTCTAAATATCGCAGCTTGTGCAAACAAGGCAAAATACATATGTCCATGCCTTGTAAGCGTGTATGCGCTCCCCGTGTGTGCGTCTATTCTGTTATCTTTTTTTTGTGTTTGTATTCGATGTCGTCGTTGTTCGACCCGAGATGAGAGAATTATGGAGCGGAGAGCGAATAAGTAATGGCAATTATATGCATTATTAATGACGTTGCGAATTTTCTAATTCAATTAGAAGTCACCCACTTGACGAAACTTGATCGTCTGAAAGAAATATCGCTTTTCAAATTGCCAAGCCAATGGGTATTAAGGCAGCGTGTAAGCAACGCTGAACACCAATTTACGACTTCATCACATTTCGAACTATAGCTGTGTGCGCGTTTGTGTATGTGTGTTTGAGTGGCCGTTAGAAAATATATCGATGATTGCACGTTGTCTTTCATGTTTAGAATCGGGTTAAGTAGGTTATTCGAGGTTTTTGCACAAGCAATTACACACACACACACACACACACCCATTCCCCGGTCTATTCTCCCTTTCTTCATGTTCCAGCATCAGAAATTTCTGTGTATTACACTAACGTTTTCACTGTTTTGCACAATATTTTGCCATTATATTAACTTACCTTCAATGCCTCCGGGTAGCTTAATCGGCTCACCGTCTTCACGTCGAAACGTGATTGTTGGTGGCGGCGAACCGGTGGCTGAACACTTCAATGTCACATTGCTACCTTCCTTCACAACCATATCGGTGCTGGTCGGATAATCCAAAATATCAGGTGGAACTGCAAAATGATGAAACAAGCACGTATCAATGCGCAATTATGGTGTAAATTTTTCATCGATTCTCGAATGTATTTTTGTTCGGATCGGAATTTATCGGTACATTGGGTTAACTTATGTAGCTTGCTTGTCATTTGTTCGAAGATTTATGAAGAATATCACAAATCGATCAATTCGAATATTAGATTACAATATAAAGCATTCGTATTCAACGATATACCAGAATTTGAGTTGGGTTTTTCTTTTTTATTGGGCCACAAACGTCCAAAATGAATGTGTCATTCTCGTGCTAACACACTACGTGCAAATAAAAATGATTTCATCGCTTTTATTTCGCTTGATCATGAAACATTCGTACACACCACACACTTGACGGTGCGTGTGATGGCAAAAGTGTGAATCTTTGCAACAACAAAAGCGAGCCCAACAACAATAAATACCGAAAAACACGAACCAAATTGTGAAAATTGCATTTGAATTGCCACAAAATGGGCGATGGCCAGAAAAGTGCGGGTGCGTGTTCACTGAACACTATCCAGAGACATGTAAAAGAAAAATTGAAGGCATATGAACCAAACAAATCTTACCGACAACGTCCAAGTAGGCGATTTGGCTTTTCATTGGATCCGTATTAATTTGGCACTAAACAGTAAATAAATGGAGGAAAAAGAAAAGAAATGTTCAATCAGTCGTTTACAAAACTGGTCTATTTCGATAATCATCTCGTTTACTGTCGTATGCATTTTTCGGGGAGGGAGCACAAATCATCTGAGCCGATCGTTTCACAATATGAACGATAGCTCCCATTCGCCTTATTTAGATTTCTGAAAGTCTGTGCAATTTACCATGTACCATCCCTTGTCCGATTCTTTAACATCTCGTATTTTCAATTGCCAGGCGCGTTTCTCTGCGTGTGTGACCACCATTCGATGATTTTTGGTGATTACGTGCGTTTGAATCGTCAATATGGTTTGAGTGTCGACACGAAGCCATGCAATCTGTAACGAAAAAAGAAAGAAATCACATAAAATATAAAAGACGACACATTGTGAAATTGCAATTCATATGGAAAAACATTGCACAGTAAATACAATGCGGAACAACAACACAAATAATGTGTGTAAATGTTGGAGAAAAAACGCGTCTGATGGTCAATCGAGTGCTTAATGACTGACGTCAACCAAAACTAAATGCTGTGAACCATTTTCGTAGTTATTTTTTGTGCCATCAAGGACATCAACCGCAACATACTCCGATGTATTTCAATTTTTTGCCCTGATTTGTTTCGAGAATTGTTAGTCCGAAATGGCATATTATCTTTTTTGCGTGCCTAAATTTTTGGGGTTGTCGAGACGTGCTCAGCTAACGGTTTCTTACGTGTCCATCGAAAATTCACCAATAATGATAAGATAACGCATTTCTGATATCTCATTGTTGGCTTAAGTGGCTCGTAGCATGAAAAACGGTGTGCCCTTTCTTCTCTCTCTCTCTCTCTCTCTCTCTCTCTCTCCCTTCTCTCTCTCTCGCTCGACAAATGAATCGTGAGGGTATCTTTAGGCGCATATATTAATTGTCATTTGCCATATGTCTCCACCATTAATCTGACATTCAAATAATTTTTTCTCTCTCCCATTTGCCATTCATGTCCATTTGGTGGCCTGATTAAGGCGAAACAATCATCACTATTAATGGTTAGAACGCATAAGTTGATTCAAATCAATTTTGCCCGATCAATTGAACATTTGCGAACATCAGACACACCACAATTTTGCAAATGCGATAAAATCCCGATCACATCCAATACGGGATAATCTACGGTAAGCTGTTTAGTCAATTGCAAAATTACCAATCAATATATTTATGTAATAGCTCAACACATAATTGAGTGTTTAATATCAATTGTTTTCAACAGATGTTGAATAAAAGTTTATACCAAAAATTGATTGGTGAATTGGAATGCAGTTGGAAAAAAGTGCCCAAATTGAATTATGTAAATCTGGTGATGAAAGTCTTTTAATTTATGATTTGATTGGCTTTTTATTGTAATATGGTTAGGCAACTACAAAATTACCATTTCGGTCGGAAATTGTTACCATACTTGCAATTAAAATGCCTATCTAAACAAGTTCGCATATGTTTCATATTAAAATTGAATTGAATTTAACGCAAATCGGGCATTGATTGAATTTCGAAATATTTTATGACCGCGAGCTATTTCCATGTTGATTGAGCACCCAATCGAATGTATACTTTATGAAACTTCATGACGAACGAGTTTCAAAGCCTAGAATTTTTTTTTTTCATATCATGCCCATGGTCTTTCAGTTTCGCATTTTTAATTACATCGTTTCATTGTTGATTTAAACTAATTTAACAGTTATATCAATATTTTGCGCGGAATGTAATTTTGAGGTCACAATCAATCAGAAATGTTGTGTGCTCTGCGTGGGCTTGCATGTGGGAATGGATTCGTGGGGAGAAGGGGCGATTGGAAGTGAAAAGTTTTCATTTCGATCGGAAATGTTGGAAATGTTGCTGCCAACCATTAACCACTTCAAGAGCATTACCAATAGATTGATCATACAGCGTTGTGTAAATAAACGAAAATAAATTGTGTTTAGTTTTCCACTCTCTCTCGCTCCTCTCTTTTGTATGCTGCGAATGGTTAACATGAATTTATAATGTGATGCATCGTCAACAAAAAATCTATAGCCATTTGCGAATCGAGCGTTTGATTGAATATTTGTGGCATATGGCTGAGTCGAGAGAAAGAGCGAAAAAAGCTTCAACCGAATGTGAAAAACAGACACAGAGAAAATTCATTAATGTAATTTAGTTTTCTGTTTGTTGCTTGGCGGTCGACAGCCGGGTTTTGCCTCGCTTATGCTTGTTGTTGCTACAGCAAAGTGACACTCACAACAAAATATTTTATTCAGAATGAGGTCAAGTGATTAATTCATCTGTTGAAAAGGTGTGTGCCTGTGTGTAGTGTTCGAATTCATTTTATGATCATCATGCAAGTGAAAATGTTGCGAATGCATTTTAAAATAAGGTACAAAGAGTTTTAAATCGAACCAACCAATGATGGCCATAAAAAGTGCTGTTATTGCAAAGCAATACAGGGATCGAGTGTAAACAGCTTTTTCATAGCAGTTTAATGTGTGGACATTGAGATGATTTTTTTTTTGTCATAGTGAAAGAGTCGTTATTTGCATTAGGCAAAATACGTGCAATGAAATAACGTCAGGATGCTTCGTCGTTGCCGTTGTAACCATGGTTACGTTGAACATTTTCGCGATAGCCATTCGCAATGCAATGTGTTTGTATCCTGCTCTTTTTGAGTGCATGCAAAATTGCAATTATGTAGTCAGCGTCAGTGTGCAATTTTAATCCGTCTTGATTTTTTTTGCCGCCTCGAATATTTTTTGCCATTTTCTGGAACAAGCGTTTTTGAGCACTTTGCCATGCTCAATGTGAATTTTTTGTCGTTTGAATTGTCCGCAGTTTCTACGACGGTGACAATCAAAACAACAGTATCAAAGGGAGTATCTTCTATGCCATGTCATATGAGAAGCAAGAATCAACTCGAAATTGAGCTGTGTATGTGTAAATGTGGGAAAAAAGAGGAGCATTTGGCTAACATTGTTTTCACTATCGGCGCCACCATCTTTAGCACTCGCGAATTTTGTCACAATGCATTCTCATTATGTTGCGATGGATTTTTTTCCCTTTATATCCCTCCCTCTCTCTCCTTCTACTTTGTCAATTTTGTCCGCTTCCATTTGAGCCATCACATGGAATGACGTGCAAATGGTTACGGCCGTTACGTTCATTCAATAAAAGACTTTCTGCATTTGGCCAAATTAAATTTTATTTCATTTTATTTTCAGTTTCATTTGGTTGGCACACACACAAACACTAAACCCTTTAAGAACGACGTCAACGACATACGTTGCCCGTTCCAACAGCAGATTGACGCAAACAAGTGAATTGCAAAATTGAAAGTGTCACACTTCCTGACACATGCAGAGACAACAAATTAGACATGATTACGCCAAATGTTAATTATTTAAATCCATGCACCCAGTGAGCAAACATCACGCAGCGTAAAAAAAGTGGTGAGAGAAAGGACCATATGTCGTTTGAGCTTCAACGATTCCTTTGCCAAAAAAAAAAACAAACAAACAAAACAAAATAAATACACGAAACAAAGGGCACACGAAAATGAAACGACAACAGCAGAAATCGTGACGGAAACAAGGACGTCTCAATTGAAAACACCAAACCATTTCACTATAACTGTTAAACACATTCAGCCAATTCACACATTCGTTGGCATTTTGTGAAGTTAAAATGGCGTAGAAATGTGAATGGGATAAATTCGTATTTGAGTTGCTCCATTTCAGTTCAAGACAACCAAAGTTGAACGGGTCGTTGAACGAAATAAGCACACTTGTTGTTTTTGCTAATTCGATGATGTTGCACTTTTTTCTTTCCCTCTCTCTTTTACACACAATTCAGAATTCACGAATATTGTAGATGGTTAAGAAGTAATAATAATTACACGTTTTTTCTGTTGACATTTTTTTTAAACAAGCAACAATCAAGTTAATGCCAATGAATTACTAACTTGGATTTTATTGAGCATCGTAATGTCGGGAGCAACTTTCTAATAAAATAACTCAACTGAGCTTAATGTTTATACATGTTAGTGCAACGTGTACAATGGAGAACAGTTAATGGAATGGTTGTTAAATCTGTGTGTGACGCTGAAGCAAAAATAATTAAAAATATTTATATTTATTTGCACATGATCTCTCCGAGGTCTTTCATTCTAATTATAGTCGATGTATTTGGTTGTATTCGTTTTTTTTTTGTTTGTCTCTCCATTTTCTTTTTGTTCATACGCAATAATATACTTATACAGTAACTCACACCAAACGTTGTTGCGCAACATTTTACCATTCGCTATTTTATTTTTATTTGTGTACGATATTATTTTCAATAAATGCATGCTTGTTTCTAATGTCTTTGAGAAAAAGTTGAATGTGTATTCTGGTGACAACAATGTATATTTTCGTATTTCTAAGCACAGAGAAAGGGGAAAAACAAGTAGCGAGGACAATGTTCGACAATCATTTATTTGTATCAAATATTGTATATGATCAGTTGAACATTGAGTTGTTATGCATGTGCTTGTTGCCAACAAAAGTGACTTAAGCTCGCTTAACTCGATTGTTTATTGTGTTTTACACGTTTCGAATAAATATCCAAATAAACGCTTGAGCGCATCGTATGTTACTTTCTTTTTGCTTATTATTACGGCAACAGCAGCAACAGAGTAATTCGAGCAATGCCGTTGTCACAGGCATTATTTGTAACTTGATCCAAAAGTCAGTAAATGAAGCAACGCGACCGAACCATTCATATGCCGATATGTGGCCTTTGCGGTACAAAGAGAATAGAGAGAAAGAGAGTATGTGAATATGTTACATGTTGCCCGAAAAAAGCTCGGTATACACCACGAAAATGGTATTTATGAGGTCGAAATTAGATCCATATTATTAAGTTATTGAAGCATCGTTTTGGTTGTCTGATAAAATGGGTGCGTGTGTGGCTTTTATGTCGCGTTCGTGATACCCTCTGTGTGCCTCTTTGCCACAACGCTTGCTGCTTCACACTGTGAGCCTTTCGCTTCAAAAATGGCTTAATTTTGTCGCTCTCTTTTATTCGCTTCGGTGCCGAAAGTAATCGTCGCGCGTAATGTAGCAATTTGCTCATTTTCAGCACAATGAAAAGTTTTTGTGTTTTATGTGTCATGTCGAGATTTTCGGATCGGCAGCCGGCTGTTGCATGCGCTCGAAAGCACTGCACATACATCCCAGAGGGTGCGAGAGAGAGAGAGAGAGAGAGAATGAGATTCGAACTCGGCAGACACACGACTCACAGCGCCAAACTCAAAAGCCAACGTTGGATTTATTATCTCGACTAAAGGCACTTAAGGCATTATATTTTTCGGGTGACACGATAATGAAATGTTTTTTCGCTAAATATGTGTTTATGTGTTTCTATCTTTTTTTTACTCCTTTTTCTTCTTCATTCATTGTGCACACTTTTCATTGTGTGTTAACAGCTTTGTGTGAAATCAGAATTAATTCGATGTTCACAATGAATTCAACTCTCTTATTCATATGCTTGTTAAAATTTATGGTGACCGCCGAAATCGAATAATTACTATTTCAAATTGAAATCTATGGAAACGTCTTGCGTTTATCACCCATTGAGTTTCATCAAAAAGGGGGGAAAATGCAGGTAACGTTATTCTACTCGCTATTTCTTCTCACCACACTTGCACAAAAATGTCGACTATTTTAAATATTTGCCTCGCCAAATGCATTTCATTATCGCTCGAAATTCTCCGGTGGACATAAAGGAATTCCGGTTGTGTGTTAGACATGGAATTAAAATTAGTTTTTCGCCCGATTATTTTCCGTGTCGTTAAAGGTACCATTTTCCCCTCATTTTCGTTGGTCTTTCTCTGTGTGTCTGTCGCTTTTGTTGAAAAATGAATGGCAAAGTTGTTGCGTGCGACCAGCGTTTAGAGTTCATATTTTTTTTCGGTATGTATGGTTCTTTTTTTTATGTTATTATATATACATTGAATCTTGCTATTTAATCTGCTTTGTGCATGTGCTAATAGAAAATAATGTGCCGAGAATACACCGCATGTGTGTTCGAATACAAAACAAATAATTCGTTGAGCCGAGGCTGTGCTGGTGGTACTGCTGATTGTTGTATTTCTGCTGCTGTTGTTGTTGTTGTTGCCCGTGTGCAATTACAGCAATCCCAACGAATGAAGGAAAAAAAGAAGCAAAACTAATATGCTTACTCGCTAAAGATCACCACACCAGAAACCATGCTCGAAATTTCATACATTTCCGTCGTAATCAAACGCTCCAACATTTGTGAGCGGGTGCGAGCACAAAATCGAGCGCGGCCATGCGAGTGCTTACATGGCGTCTTACTGTGCTTTGCTCGGTGTGCACTCATTGTACACTATTACAATTTGATTTCCGTGCAGCAGTTACACATGACCCATTCAACCATCGACCATGGTGCTAAACTAACGCTCTTCCTCTCTCACTCACAAATAAATACTTTTTCATTTCACTTGTTTCGTTTCATTTTGCGCTTTGCCACCGTTGTTTATTCGCATTTTTATTATTCTTATTCGTTTGCTTTTCTTTAACTGGTGCTTTTTGCTCTCTCTCTCTCTTTCTTTCTGGCTTCTTCTTGCTGTTGTTCTCTTTCGCTTCTCATTTCTTCTTCTCTCTCGTATGATTATTTACAGTTAATTTTATTTCGTGCACACTTTTGAAAATTATTCTTTATGGTGTATGCATAGATCTCCATAATATGGTTACGCGGTGTATTGTGAAGCAATTGGTTTGTTGTGTGCTCATGTTACAGCCAAACTCACACACACACACATATATATATAGCCGCATGTGCCATTTCGATAAAGGTTTGGCGCTTTAACCGTAACGATTCCGTATCGCTGCTGAAGATCTTTCAAGTCCGTGTTTTATAAAAATGTAGTCGGCAATCGTAATGTTTTTCCGCTATGGCTTTCTATTTGCTATTGCAACACGTCTTAGCATTTTCTTCCCGATTTCTTCTGTCTTTCCTCCTCCCCTTGCGCTTTCACTCCCGATCTGCTCACTCAAGCTCTTCATTGTTGCCGTTTTTCCCTTCAACAATACAAATTCGCGCCATTTTTCTCATTCTTTTCGCCAGATACGGCGAAAGTTCAGTTTCTTTTTCGCCCCTTAATCGCATTTATCAAGATTTCAAACGTTTTTATTCGTGTGCTGAATGTGTGCTTTTTTCCAGTTTGTTATTTCCGGTAATGTTCGTCTTACCATTTCAATGGTGTTCTTTTTTTTCCCTCTTGCTCAGCGTGTCCGTTCTCATTTTTCACTTTGTTTTCGTTGTTCGTGTGTGTTTTTTTTTCCTTTCTTTTTACTGTTCACCTTTTGGACTGGATTTCGACCTAGACCTATGCTCATGATAAAAACATTGTTTTGCATTCATCGTTTCTCATGGTTTTTCCTTCGTTGTGATCAGTTCAACCACGACGCAACCAAGTGTTCAACGGTGAGTGAGAAATGAATGAACAGACACAACGCATCGGCACACATACACGCACAGCACGTGAGAATTCTTTCACAGGAGGTGGTAATTTGTTGTTTCTACCACTCTCATAATGTTGGCTTTTTTTATTTCGCCAAGCGTGCCGACGATGTATCGCATTTATATGTGATTGGCACAAAAAAAAGAGAATGAAAGTGAAACAATAGCATCACGTGAAACCCGGAAACTGATTTGAATTAATTTTCGGGCAGAACCATGAATTTGCTTTTTTTTGTATCTGCTTCCGGTTAAATCAAAATCACGATATTCATATTTATTTATTGCACAAATGATTCACAAGCGAACACTTCAATCATTGGTTTTGATTGAATTCGATAGTGACCACCATGGTTAGTGTTCAATGGATGGATTCATTTGGAAGGAACACATCTTAAACGCCCCATGTACGTGATTTCTGGCCTCATTCACTACATGATAGAGCGCTGAATCATATTTCATAGAAACAATTGTTCACCGTCTTGGTCATTTTGTTTTAAATGTTAAACAGCCCAAACAAATGTCAACCTAAACCAATTTATCTAGCTGTCATTGTTTCAAAGGCTTTTTACACTGAACACCTGTGTTAACTGAAAGCATATGCCAATTTATAAGTGGATCTTACACAAATACTCTCTCCGTAGACCAAATTAAATGAGACAAAACGTGTCTCTGGAAGAGTCTTTACAAAATGCTTTGTTACCACAATATGATTTTTTTTATTCTGAATGAATTAACTTTAGAGAAATTCGTAACCTTTGTATAAATTAACCGCATCTGGTACTTCAAGGTCCAAAAAAAGGAAAACTCTGTGGCCACAAACAAATAGACACTTATTTTATGAAGAAAAGCATCTCCGGATAGCTTTCGGAAAATGGATAAGCTGTTGGAACAATGCAATTCAGTTGCTTTGTGATGGATGATGCTTTCTAATTTATGAGTGCAAAGTCTTGTGTTCAAACAATGTATTTTATAACGTTAAGTCATCAGAGTAGTTCACATAAATGGATGCATCCGCTTTTGAGAGCATCAACAGAACGTTTTTGTTTTGCCATACAAAATAAACTTTTAAATGAGCTCTTTTGCTTGTTAACCATTACTTTCGGCTATCTAGTACATTACATCAATTTATGATGTTTAAATGCATCCACAAAACAAGCATTTCTTTACCATCTTTTCAACATAAATATGGTGCAATATTAACTATGTGTGCTCTTATTTCATTATAAAAAAACATTTAACAGATCTTCTTCATTAATATTTCCTCAAGGGCACAAATTGAATAGATCATTATAGAAACGGACAGTTATAAAATGAATATAAATGGATTGATATCACCTTCCGATTTTAGCATTTAACAAAAATACTTTGCATGGACTACAAAGTATAAATGATTTGAAGAATTCCAAAAAAAAATTAAAATTTGTCGTTGCATAAACAGCAATTTCAGTTCACACAGCAGTTCCGAAAGCTAAAGTAATCTTCCTTAGTAATTACATTTGGGACAGTTGATTTAATCAATGCTGACTACAAGTTGTAAATCAAAAGCTGTATTCTTGAAATAATAAGCTACTCCGTCACTCGAAAGGTAAATAAACAAACAATTTGAAAAGTGTTTCGAATCAAACAGATGACTGTGAAATGACTTTACTTGATTGACATAGGAAAGTGATGTAAATGCTAGAGGAAATTTGCTCATTTTGATTGGTTTGCACTGTGAGACTTCAGCATATTGCATAGTAATCGATTGATCAATTAAAACATGGTGCATCTATATACTCGATTGTGCAGCAGACTATAGCACTAGCATATAAGACAGCTGATCAAAATTGATAAAAGCTTCCCGAAAACGATGATTACATTCATTTAACCGTCGCGTTTCCATGGTCGCGAAATTTGTGCAAATTAGAGATAAGCACATCAAAAGTCGACATTTCGAAGAGATCCACTTGAGTCCTTGTTTTTTCCTTCTCTTTTCCAAAACCAGCGTTACAATATTTGGAATTTTCTGAGTGTATCCATGAAATTTTTTCAAATAAGTGAGCATTGAGCGTATAAAAAGTGAAACAATTTTCAAGATGAAATATTTACGTTTTTTAAATGAGATAAGCGAAAAGCGTCGGTTACTATCTGATGTAAAATGAAAAAAAAGAAATTATAAAGATAACTGCACCGTTACCGCCCCAATTTTTCTACAATTTTTTTTTTCGTTTAGCCCATGCAATGTTTTATCACCTTTGATCCAGTGCGATCTGTTTTTTGACGTGTGATGTACAAAAAGTAATTCGTTTTCAGCTGGAAAATTAAATGCTTAACGTACGTGCTTCGCCATATATTCACATTAAATGGTTATTTTATTTGAGCTTTTTCTTTTGAAAATTGTTTACCTCTGACCTCAGCAATGGCACTGAATGAATGGATCCAGACAGTGAGCCAAATAGAAAGAGTGAGTGAGCACCGTGAGCATTTTATTTATTTGAGAGCGAAAGAGAAAAAGACAGTTTTGTTTGCGACTGGAAAACTCTATCAACGTGACATTTAAATTAACATTAATGTCAGGTTTATCACCAATTCATACATCTTATTTAGAAGATACGACAACCGTACGTCAGCATTTTACATGCTTCGAATTTACAAGAGAGGAGAAAAAAAAACATGCCAAAACGAAAGCGATGGAATAAAAAAAAAAATTGGTAGCTCAACAACCAAAGAAAAATAAATGAAATGTTTTGCACGTAAAAGCACTCTCATTTGGCAATGGAATGCGAGAAACTGGAAATTGGATTCAAGCCACATGAAAGTCGTTCAAAATTACCAACGACAGGCCTCCCCGTTCAAAAAATTAATGTATATTCATGTGGATTGTAAAACATATTTATGTTTGCATCTGTAGAGATCAGATCCCGTAAAATAGTGCGCTTGTTTTAATTTTTCACCAACGGAACAGAGAAGACGCTTGCGGGACCAAAAATTGTTAGAGAGAATAATATCACATATTTTTTTTTTTTTTTTCATTGCACTTCATGAAGTGAATCCGTTCCGTGTATCTCTCAAAATGTGAGTAGAAAGGTGCACATGGAATCCATGCGACCGAATCTAATGAACTAAAATCCATGCACTTTATGCACTTGCACGAGTAAACTGCAAACATAATTTATTTCTAATTTATTTTCGAAACATAAACTACGGTTCAAATATTCCGGAAATTATTCATGTGTCGCCTGTGTGGAAATCACACAGTGATGCTGCTGTGCCGCAAATATTTTAATGGAACAAAAGACCGGTACACATCTCATGGTGTTGGCTTGTAATGAGATTGGGAAGCTCGGGATCTTTCTTTATTGTCTGTTTTGGAAACTAGGTATTAAAAAAAATCGGTTAAGCAGCCGGTGCGCGACCAACAGGAAGTGAAATGCAAATAAATGACAAATAAATTACACATAAAAGAGATACACGCGGTAAGGTAAAGTAACACGGGACCAAAAGAAAGTGCGGTAAAATAGAAACGCATTAAACGAAAAATAAGTAGTTGTCACAGAGAGAAAGTACTTCAAATGGTTTTCAGATCTGTACATGGAGCAAGAGAGTGGAGCAAAGAAGTGGATTGGCCAGAGACCAAGAGGGAAATGGAATGAGAATAGGGAGGTAAACAAAAGCTGAGAGAGATGATGCACAAACCAAAAGAACCAGACGCAGAGGATGAGGCACAAGCAGAACGAAGAGACAAGATGACACACAAACCGATTGCTGCTAAATGGCGCACTTTGCGGCCATTTACCGAGGTGCGAGCCATGAAAGTGCGGAAGCGTAAGAAAGAAAGAAAAACGTACTTTACATAATTGCGTCAAAAACAATTTAGATTAAAATCAAATCTTTATGGGGTGTGTTTTTTTTTCTTCTTCTCCACTGTTGGCGCCTCAACTCACTGCTGCTCACTTGTTCGTGCCACTTTTTTTCCCACACTTATTTTTCTTCGACGCGTTTTACCTTCATATAAATAATAATAAAAATAAAAGCGTCAAAGCTTCGCCGCATGTTGTTCTCTCTTCTCGCTCTCTGCTCTCTGGTTGTGTTGTGTTGTTTTTGTTTTTGTGTTTTTTTTTTTGGGCGTAGTTGTATGAAAACGAAGTGATTTGGAGTGTGTCGTGTGTACAAATTTCGTCGTTTTCTTTTTATCGTTTTTCTTAAAGTGAAAACAAAACCACCATTGACATCGAATGCGATGCAAGTAAATTTTAACGAGCAACGAAAAAAAAGTCAGTGTGACTGGTAGCAACAACAGCAGCATGTCGCTTTGATAAATTATATGCACAGTCACATTCAAACACAAAACATAACCAGCAGATAAATTCATGCACGGGAAAACATCGAGGGAAAATCAAGTAAGAAAAGAAACGAAAACAACGTAAACGAATGAGAAAGATACACGAATGAGACGAACTAAATGCTGCGAGAGAAGAACAAGAACAAAAACAAGAAGAAGAAGAAGAAAAAGACTGCGAAGTGAAAACGCTTAAGAAATGCGCCACGTTGAAATGGTGAGAAAGGAAATCAGCTCAACAGTGGATGAATGTTCTGCTATTGAATATTTAGCTATTTATAAGGATAAACGGGCGTTAAATTTTCGCTATCCTGTTTTTGTTTGTTAAAGTGTTCACTCATCTGCCTCCCCGGTTCCATTCGCTCCTTTGCTCGCTCCTTTGCTCGTTCCTTTGCAATTCACATTTCAATGCAACAAGACATGCCATCGCTTACATTTGCCGATGTATGTTGTTCTCTCTCGTTTCGGCATTTTATTTACGTCGTTTTCCATTTACAAATCGACTTCTTTTTACCTCTTCATCATCCCAAACATTATTAAAGTGTGCGCGCTTCAAAATGGTTGCACATTGAAATGTACTTGGCTTAAAACACCGATTGAAAAGCGCTGAGCTTGTATTTTGTTTTCACTCACTCTGTACGTTCATTCACTTTCTCGTTATGCCGAGAGAAACAGGCAACACCATCATACACACAAAAGCACACACACACACACACACACACGTAGATATGAGAAAATTGAGAGAATGAAAGAAAAAAGCCTTAACTGAGGTTAAGTGTGTTTAGGTTAAGTTAAACCAATTGAATGAAGGCAAACGTAAAATGAATTCCCATGCACATAACTTAAGCCAAAAAGAACCAGTGCAAATTCTCAACAGAATTCTCAAATGCATTTATGCGTAGAACCATACAACAAAAACAGCGAAACCAACGACGAAACAACCAGTCGACAAAAAAAAATCCACATAAACATTAATTTTGCAGTAGATTTTCTCTAAAATGGCAAAATTTTATGCTTTCTTTATGCCAGCTCTTGCTCTTTCTCTGCTTCTTTCTTTCTCTATCTCTCTCTGTCGTACACGTTCCAATTTTTTCATTGTTTCTTTCTATTCTGCGCTCACATTTTTCATTTCGTAACAACAACAGACTTTTTACGGTATAGAATTGACTTTGTCTCATGCTTTTTGTCGTTGTCCCTTTCTCCTTCCGTTCTCTTCTTCTTCATCTCAATTGCATTAAATGGTTTTCCAACTAACTAACCACAGCGCGAGTTACCACTTTTGGCCTTTCCTTGGGAAACAATTTTCTTGTGCAAAATGTCAGAAAAATGTTTTTATTTCATTTCGATGGTTTGTGGCGGATGCATTTTGCCAAGATTGTGTCAATTCATACATTGTAATCATAGCTGTAAACAAAAGTGGGAAAAATTTCGATGCTTGGTAGCAACACGAAAATGCTTCAATTCGTTGTGTGCTGCTTGAAAATTAGTCATATAACACGAACAAACAATAACTGCTGATCGTAGCCGGTGCTTTGGAGCTATAGCTTACCAAACAAGCATTTAATCGAATACTTTGTGTAATGGCAAATTGTCTCCAGCTCACACAGTTTATCGTTCAATGGCGGCATTGATCTCAATGGCAAGTCAGCATGTGTGTGTGCTTGTTCATCGTCTTTCTTTCGCTTTCATCGTGTTGCCAGTATTTGCTTTTCGTTCTATTCTCTGTGTTTGTGTGTGTTGATTGCAAACATTGTGTTTGAATCGACTTTCGAGTTCGATGCGATTGAGCAGTTGAGAAAAAGGTGTTTGGCAACAAAGTGAACGAGAAGAGGTTCGTTGTGAATTCTCTTTGGTATATTGCAATGCTTCACTAAAAATAGTTAAAATGTGTACGTGTTGCGCTCTACATTCTTCGGAATTGAAACGGTGCACGTGAACCAATCGAAGCAGTCAATTTTCCGTGTAAGAAAAAAAAACAGAAACTTCACCAAAGCTGTCTATTGCCACTTCTGAATTGGTGTTTGTGTAATGGTGGCCTGGCTCTGGTCGGATTCTGATAACGATTTTCTTTCGCTGGCAGTGTTTTACCTTTTTTTGTATTTGATTGTGGCATGCAATACTCGGGTATTTGTTTTTACTCATCGTAATTTTCAACGATGATCGACTGAAATGGCGAAACTGGCCGATGCTTGTCGGATTTTCGTGCAAATGATACCTTTGCGGTTGGCTTTATCACTTTTGCTCTCTCTCTCTCTCTTTCTCCATATCTATCTAATAACTTTTTCCACTTTCAGCCAACCATCACTATTCCACGAGACATCACATTCATCTCACATGCGAAAAGTTCATGACATCATTTCGATCGCATGAAATCAAATCACTCGGCTTCATTTTTCTCTCACATTTTTTCTCTCGCCTTCTCTGAATTGTATGCCGTGAATACCTTGATTTCCTCTCCCGCCTCATCTCGTTATGCCTTGGTATACGTTTCCTTCCTGATTGCTTCTATCACAGTTTCGCCTTTGATATTACCGAACCATTTTTGCCTTTTTTACTGCGGCATCGGCCATATTTCGACGTGAGCTTAGATTATTACTGCTTTTCAAAAACGTTTACCATATACCCGTTCTCTTGTGCACGCATTTCTATAACAGTTTTTTAGACAGTATTTAGATAATTTTATGCAATAACAATTTGCTTTTTACCGGGAGAGAGCGAGAGAGAAGTGGGAAAAAAAACCTTTATGCAACGAACGTTTTTCGTCGACAGTCAACGAGCAACAAAAAATCATCTCCCCTTGAAAAGTTGAAATAATTTGCGCGAGAAGATGAAGAGGAACAAAAAAAAATCAGCAGCGGCAACGATGTAGAAAAAAAGCAAAGTGATTCTATAGAAATCGAATGTTTGTTGTGCGAGTCACGTATGCACTTATTTGTTTCTCGGGCGCCTGCCACGCTCGCTCTCCCTCACTCACTCGAGGCGCGCTTCTGTCGAGAAGGTGGAATGTGGTTTTTTGTGCGATTATAAAGATAATGATTTCGGTTCGATTGGAATGTTGAATGTTTGTTTTAGCTCATGCTCTTTCCATTCCACATTCAATTGGCCACAATTTTTTCCTCCACTGCCTCAGCAACCGCTCGTGCTTCCGCCACACATGTGATTGATACATTCACAGTTCGCTTCTTTCTCTCTCTCTCTCGCTTATTTTCTTTGCCTCTGTTTCGTTCTGTCTCTCTTATTCGCATTTTTTGCAATGGTTTTTGCTTGTCAATTGCTCTAGCAATATGTATGTGCCCTGTGCTGTGCTATGCCGGAGCTTTTTAGGGATGCGATTCTGTGAAATCGAAAATGAGCTGGAAAATGGTACAATATTATTCGAGCGACGTACGTGCACCCTCTGCCTTGGAAAATTGAATTATTTCTCAGTTATAATATGTTTAAATTTTTTGACATCTTTCTCTCTCGCTTAGTGAATGCTGCGCAAATTTTCTGTTTGCTGCATATTCAATATTCTGTTGAGACGATGGATGCGGTGTGCGTGTATGCGTGTATGCGAAGAGACATAGAACGAGAATGTACAATTTGTGGGGGTTTAAATGTCTCATGCCCGTCGGCAATAGAAGCTTTGTTATGTGCGTATGCATGCTCGTTGATTGTTGATCCACCGGATAAAACCGAACAAGCGATACGCAAAAAGCGACAACATTTCGAATGAGCAGCACACAACCAGAGCCACAGCCGCACAAAGACTAAATAAATTTCAATTTGTATAAATAAAGTATCGATATCTGGTCGCACGTTGTTTACTGTGACGTTTTGAAACAAGGGGGATCATGTACACATCATGCGTAAATGTGAATTGACAGCGATGGGATCGTTGGGTTGGTTCGTGTTGTGCTTGATGAAATTATGGCTTGTGGGTGATACAATTATCATTTTCAGACAATTTGCTTCAAATTCCGCTTTTTTTCGGCACACCAATGCATCTGCTGGTGTCATGAGGCCTGCTCAAATGTTTGTACAAAAAACACTTTGTATTTGTTGGTTGCGTCTGCTTGATTAGCAACTTTGGATGGTGTGTGCGGTGAATACAAATTAATGTTAATCATGTCTAAGAATGAATATTAGGAAAATTCCATTGCCACTTCGAAATGGCATTTCAATCGACATGATGTCTTCTGCCTTCTGACTTGTTATAATTGCCCGTGTAATCAAAAATAAATGTTTGTGGTCTTGCCACCAATTTACAGCGTGCCTGTACAATTTTCTTAACGCATGCCAAAATGTCGAAAGATGGATTTAAAATGTCTTAAATGTCGAAAATGATTCCCTAAGTGTAGCAATTTTAAAAATTGCTTACCCGCCTCGCTTCAATTTCAAGCGTTTTCGTTTCACGCCAATCTTCCACCTCAAAAACCACTAAGGAAAAATAGCAAAAGCAGAAAAAAAATATGCGTTTCAATTACCTTGTACGTTTGCAAATTATCCACGACACAGGATAAAAGCGCCTCTCGTCCAACCGAGATCGTGATATTTTGTAGCGGTTCACCAAATTTCGGCAAATCTGTAACAACATACAAAATATGAAGAAAATAAGCGGATGCAGATACCAAATAAATCTTCATTATACATTTGACGCTTATTTGTATAGATCATCTTTTGGGTTTAGGTCAAAGTGTCTAAAAAAAGTGGCTACTTTTTCTTGGCAATTTCTTTTCGCGCAACCATTTAAAATGCAAGCGAATCGAAAAAAAGGAACCGAAGAGAAGCCAAAAATTCAATTGCTCTGGGAGCAAAACAAGCATCGCCACCAGCGACGGTGAAAAAAAAAATTGTAAACAAGTTCAATTTATCGAGTTGGCAATCGTCATAACACGGTTACGTCTCATCTAATGGCGAATCCTATTAGATTTAGCACTAAGCGAATAAAAAAAAAATTATATAATATCCACGCTGCGAATATATTTTTGAAAATGAACGTGTAAATGGTGTGATGCGTATGCGAATTACGAAAGTACTACACAAAATATTCGAGAAGTTGTATGAAAATTTTCAGTGAAGAAATTTCAATAATTTATGCGAAACATATTTTATGAGTGGGGGTGAGAGTGTGAAATGTGTGTGTAAAAGGTCATGATACATCGAATGGGTACGCGAGCTCTCTCCCCCGTGCTCACTTCTGGTGTCTGCGTGTGTGTGTGTGTGTGTGCGCGTTCTAAAAACGTAATTTTCCGTTATAAACAAGAGTTCGGAGTCAGAACTTTTGACTGGTGGCATAAGAGTGGTAGTCGTTACATGATCTAACCGACACTACGCCACATGCTTATGGCACTCACAAATGTTCAAATGAAAATGCTCAAAAACCTTAAGAATCACAAGCAACGAAGTCGAAATATAAATGAAAAATTATAACGAACTCTACCAAAGTGCAAGGAAAGGGAAACGGAATGAGGTAGAGAGAAAGACTATTATCAACTTTGGCTAAATGAAAGCGTCTTCAAGTAGTGTGTTACAATGAGCGGTCTTTCGCTCACACTTCTTATTTCTCTTTTTCATTTGCTGCTGTTTGTATAACGCGTTTCAGCTGCAGCTGAACACCACAAAACCGGCACTCATCAGATGAGAGATCGGTGCACAAACAAACATCATGAATGGCATTTTGAATGCAAATTGTGTAAATTCTCGTTGATATTAAAATATTCAAAACAGTTTTATACTCTCGCGCTCTGTAAAAAGCCAAAAAACACAACTGCAGCCAAAGCCATTTCGGTTGTAGTAGTGTGAAAGGCATAGAGGGACAGATTAAACGAGCATTATAATGGAATTTATGTACAACATTTTCATGTGCATTTTTTTTCTTCATTTTCCTATGAAAATCGCATTTTCTTCTTTTATTTGTGTTCAGTTGTATGATGTGTGCAATGTCCTCAAACATGGCAGTGGCCCGACAGCACTCACTACAATTGTAATGGGGATGCGAAAAAAAGACGACGTTGTATATAAAATGATAAAATTGATGAAATTACAAAGTAAATTGTACGGTAGAAATTCCTGGTGAAACCGAATATTACTTCCATCTCGGTATCGGAACCACAGAAGTTCGGCAAGATATTGTGGTACACTGCACCCGCATGATGAACATAAATTCGGTTTCGATTGCACAATAAAACCGCAAAATAAAACTGGCACTTGCGAGAGCTAAATTCAATTTCGTACCTTGATAATGGCTCTCCTAATTGAGTGAAAGTTCAAAGTGGCTGAAGGCGTTTGCATTGCCAACCATCGATTTTACACAAAGCGAGAGAGGGAGAGAGAGAGAGAGAGAGAAAGAAAGAAAGGAAGGAAGAGACTAAATTGTGCCCAGCTAATTATTTCATGACATCTGTTTTTAGGTCAAATAATTGACTGGGAAATTTACATGAATGCATGCTACTTATCACATCTTTGCCATCATCTCATATCACTGAATAAATTGTGGTCGGTGCCATTATGTGAGGTAGTGGATGCCGAGCACATTTGCATTCTTTGCGGTGATAAGCGCCGGGTTGAATGAATGCAACGATACGAGCAATAGTTGTAGTAGCAGCAGCAGCACTTCTCAGACGAAAACAGCAGACACACTCACACAGACACAGCAAAGACACTTCCACATGTGCAAGTGTTTGCAAGTTACACGTGTCTATGTGGATCCTCGTATCCACATAATTTATCTATTTTAACTCAAGCATATTAAAATATTCACATTTTCGTGCATCAGCTTGAGAATCATATTTGCTGCACTTGAATGGAAAAGTTTTTGTGATGACGACAACAATGACGGAGGTGGGGATGACGACGCCAAGCACAGAGCAATGTGCATTACGGGAATATGCATTATGAAGAGAAAGGGAGCGGTAAGAGAATATAAGAGAGAGAGAGAAATCGCACCGAACACGAGACATGTAGCACATCCATATAAATTATTCATTCGAGTTTAATTTAATTTATCGGTAAATTGTGACAAAATATATTAATGGAAGTGAAGTGATTATGGCTCCTCCTTTTCAATTTTCCGGCATTATGACTTCTTTTTGATATTGTGATGAGAAAGTGATAAGTTAAATTTACCTAAGCCAACCAACCATTACTCGAGCTTTCAATGTTTCAATGTTCATAATCTAAGCTTTTATAATCTTTTAGTTCCTCGCTCTATCTCACTGTCTCTATGTTCTATTTGATTAAATCATAACTTGCAGCAAACTGAATTCACACACACACACACGAAAAAAGTATGTTTGCATTGAAAATTCCCATTGGATAAAAAATTGCGTACAAAACGTGATATGCAAAGAGAAGCATTCCGCAGGGAGAATAGTACAACGACGACAAAAAAAAACAACGAGCTATGAGACAATACCTAATCCGGATTCAATGGTGATTCGCCACTGGTAAAACGTGATACAAAGAAAATTGCCGCATATTCTTCATGATTCCATTCAAAAATCAAATAATTTCATGTAATCGTCCATCTGGTTTCGCATGGTATTGCATTCCATTTGCTTCCATTTTGTCTGTGTTTGAATTTTTTTCTTTCTGCTGACAAACGGTTTGAGTATGCATTACAAGGAATAATCGGTAATTCGTGTTCGTGCATCTTGATCGAAAATGAAATGACTGAATGGTGATCTGTTGTTTTTTTTTGCCTTCTCTCCTTTGGCTAATCGAAATTTGATGTGAACCTCACGAATTTAATCAGTAGAAATGTTGACGCTTACAAAGTTCCAGTAATTGGATGGTATGCAATTGAAGTGAATGTCTCAATTCTGGTAGACATCAAAATATTTTCGGTCGGTTTTTTTTTGGTCGTCATAACAATTGGCTTTTGTTTTCAATCATGCACATCGTATTTTTGTTTCTCTTTTGATTTTTTTTATGTCTACGACCAACAATTTCGTATTAAATGGATCATTTTGTGCCAAAATGCCACCATTTCCAACACTAATTCAATCGGCTGACATATTTTCGTAGGCTTTGAATTATGCCATCAAATTGAATGTCCAATGTGAAATAAGTGTCTTCATCCAAAGGCTTTACGAAACTACATCATAAACTCTTTGCAGGTTTTGTGGAAACACATTCATTTTCATCGAAATTGGCTGAAATTGAGTCGAGTCATGCCATGACATTTAAACATAACACACATTTTTTGTTTCGCAAAAAATGTGTTTCTTTCGAAAGGCAATAGGCTTGATGTACCATAAAGAGAAAATTGTGATTTTTGCTTGAGATTCTGAGTGAATGACCAATCAAAAAAATTCGTCGATTGACAATGAAGCTCCGTGAAATGTTTGGGCGTGTGTGAAAAGAATCTAATTTATAATTCAAACGAAAGTGTAACGGTAGTGGCAGCAATAGCGCAAAAATCATGCGAAACAATTCCGAAAAAGATGCGGGTCAAATTCGTACGGAATTTCGTTACAATAAATCAGATATTTCTGGTGTTCTGCTCGATTTCACATTTTTGTCGGAGATTCTTCCACTTCATTCTAGTCGAATATTGTGCTAGTCGACTTTCGCATTGGTGTATCAATGTCAGCATTTATATTTCATCGCAAAACGGCGCACATACACACACAGGAAAGAGAAAGAGTGAAAGAATGAAAGAGAAAAAAGTGAACATCATTTATCGCTTGGCCGATTGCACTTGTTTGAGTTTCACATGTGAAACTACCTTTTTTCCCGAAGTTGATGGCGAAAACCGAGCGGTGGTTCGGTCGCATTGCTTTTTTTCCTCCCAATTGTTCATTTTGCTTAGTCAAGCAAAAATTATTATTACAACATATGGATTGGTAGTCATTTGATTCATTGTGCTGCTCAAGTGTGCCGCACATATTCAGAACCGTGTGTGTGTTTTTTTTGTTTCTCTCTCGTATGAGTTAAATGGCCTTACAGCACGACATGAGTGTATTTTTGGCCCCTTTCAAAACAAAAAGCAAAGCGAAAAAAAAACACACACACACAAGCAGAAAATGTAAATACATTCAATGGAGCCCAACGTATATGTGCATTATCATTCAGTGAATGGATATAGATAGAATTGTGATATGGTCGCGTGGCGGCCTTTTTTGTTTCACCATTTTGCTTGTAAAAACATGATGAATCATTGTGAGGAATTATACCGAATACTGGTCGAATAAAAATTATGTCGCATTATTTGATTGTGATGTAAGCGTTACTCACATTATTCAATACGTTTTTATTGTTCGATGGTTGAGCGAACGGACGCTCGTTGTTGGATTTATCGATTGAATGAGCACAAATTGCGTTTACGATTCACATATTTTTTTCACATTTTGTCATATATTTAACTTAAAATTCAAACCAAAAATGTTTGGTGGCTGCCACCAAAATATGCGGAAACTTCGATTCACATGATATATAAAGCACGCACCACGTTTTCGCTATTTAAGCATGTACGACATCTGCTTCTCGACATAATTTAAAGACTGTTGCTCAACCAAAAAGTGTTTGTGTGTTTGCTTTTTTGTATTTTTACACAATAAATGTGTATAAACTGCTTCAAACATCCAATTTACAAGATTTGTGGTCGAATGGCAAGAGCCAAGCTATTCGATCATGAATAAATGATCGACTACTATTGGCCAACAAAATGCAACCTAATTGAATAGAACAACAACAACAACAAAATCACGCATAACGGGCGTATGCCAAACATTATGGAATTGTTCAAACGATGGTGCACATTTTTGTACCCTCAAAATCCACAACACGTTCGGTGAGCGCCTTGTTAAAAGCTTTACTCACAACTTTTTTTCCAATCGTGCTTTTTTTTTCGCTCCATATTGTTTCTGTCGAGCATCCATAATAAATGTTATTTAAACAGCAAAATCTGCACGAACACCAACTTCCAAGTAAATATTCAATGTGATCGATGAACTAAACAAATGGTACAACTTCATTGGGATAAATAAAATTGATATCGATGAAATTGAGTGGGGGAACGAAACAAAAAGTGTTTAACCACTTTGTGTGGTGGAGTGTACACTGTGCACTGGTACTACACACAGTGTATACAGAAAAGTTCATAAGGCATCGCCAGTATTTTCAGTGTAAAAATGAATTATTGAGCAGGAGAGTGTTTTTTTGTTGTTGTTGTTGTTGTTGTTGTTGTTGTGTGTTCCAAGGCTCTTACTATGGGCCGAATGAATGAATGAGTGAGGAACGCGATTGAAAATGCACCAACAACAGCATCGGACAGCAGTTAATATCAACCCAGAGTGGCCAGTGCCCGCACATTTTACAGTTCGGTTGTGGCTATGTATTCAATTACGTATACTCAACAAACAATATTTTTATTCGACAAATGTTCGCTCTATAAGGCCATTTGTTGTTGATTTTTTCCTTATTCATAATTCAATGAACATATTGTTCCACTTGTAAAGCACACATTGAACGCATCGTGTGCAAATAAATACCGTTGATTTTTCCCAACTGCACAATCTCTTTCCTTCTCTCTCTCTCTTTCTCTCTCTCTCTCTCTCTCGCACACGTTGTTCCATTGCCTTCTCTTTCTCGTAATTGTGGCATGTCGTTTATTTTCACAATATTTCTTCCTGCTTGCTTTTTTTGTCGTCTCATAAATGCGTCCAATGGGCGCGAAAATGAACGAAAATGTATGTACAAAACTTTCAAAACATTTATGAACTGAGAGCGAGAGAGAGTAATCCGAGCGTGTGAATGGAATGAAAAATCGTGAGAATAGCAGAATGGACATGAAAGCGAGAGAGAGAGAGAGTAAGAATCGGCTAAAGAGCGGAATTTCATGTTAGAGTCCGATTTATTCATCAGTTATAGCACACACAAAAAATAATATGTTATTATTATTTATTCAGAATGCGTTTGGCTATTGTTGCTATTATTTGAAATGGTATCATCCATTACGCTAGAATGGAGCTGAGCTATCCCGCGCGTGTCCTCAAGCACACAACGCGCTGAACGTGCAAACGCGCTTCCACTGCTTCTGATCATTGATTGTAAACGTAAAACGTATACGGCCATGCGGTGTAAGGGTTTTGCATGCACAACATATGATTTGTACGGTAAAAGTTCGGTACATGAACGATTACAAAATCGTTGACCGATGAACGTGGTGGGGAGGTTTTGAAAGCGTGGCCTGGGTATCCTGGGTACTTTTTCTTCACACGCGTGCACATACACAAATGCGATAAATAAATCGCATTTATTAAAAAATTAAACAAAAGCCAAAGCAACAATTTATTATTTACGTAGAGAAAAACACATGTTGTTAAATCATAAATTTATGTATTAAGTGTGTGTGTGTATGTGTGTTTTTTGGTTGGCTGGTTTGTTGGGGTCGTGGCAACTGAGCGCCATGAAAACACATTGCAAATCGCATTCAACGCGTGTGTGTGTATGTGTGCGCTTTGTTCTACTGGACAAATACCGAAGTTGAAAGTTGGACGCGGATTTCCGCCATATATTTACCATATCGATGGTAATCGTGCTTGGTTTGGTGCTGGGCTAGAATCTCTGGGACCAGCACCCCCAAACTCATGAAACTGTTATGTTGTTTACACAACTGCGTACTTCAAGGTATTATCGGCCGGCTCTTTCGCTAATGAATACGAACGAGCGCAAAACAATTACACCAACAATAGTCGTAACCACTTTTATACGTCCGCTCTATTTTGAAGGCTTACAAGAGGGATATTTCTCGATTGTGGCTTTTCAAAAACTTTACCACAATGCCGGAATTCAAAACTGTTAACTCGACCATTCTTCTTTTGCATCTCTTATAATCTGATCGTTATAAGATATAAAATATTAAAGCCGTTTCCTCTCCCCTTCACACGTTTCGTCTGTAAAATCTTTCGTTCGTTTACATTGGTGTTTTTTTTTTCGGTTGCGACAACGCTTTTAAATTGAATTTCCGCTACGATAAATTGTTACCATGTTACCGGCTAAAGTTGTTGTCGCGACAAAATTATTATTATGCTTGTTTTGTATTTGCGTAAAACTTTGTCCACACTCACGATCTGGTCGGTTTCAATACTAATAATCAAAACGTTGGGTGACAAACCACTTTAACCATTATAACATATTTACCGTCGAATTCGCACCACCTCAAAATACGTTGCACTGTTTGGTCGTATGTTGGCGTGCGATGTAAGTGAAATGTTATGTTGGTGTCAATCAAAACGCTGCTTGGTCAAAAAATACCGCTTTACTCAGCCCCTCGTGCAATTCGCTAGTTGTTGTAAGATACATTTTAATCTCACAATCAAATTTATGCACAGCCATTTGTATTATGACGGGTTTTGGGCAGGCTTTTCTGAATACTTGTTAACAATTTGCATATATATTTTTTTCTCTTTTATTTTTTGTTGGGCTTTTTATGATCCTCGTAAAATGCAATTTCCATTGATGTCTCTTTTTTAAAAAAGAATTGCGCTCTTCTATTTTGAATGCGATCGTAAAAGGAGACCCTTAAAATTGAAAAATAGCAATGCTAATATGTTCGCTGTAGTGAAGCTTAGACCAGTAACAAAAAAAAAAATTTAATCAACACACGATCAAATACATGTTACATTCTCAGTTTACATGTTTATATGCAGCATGTGACCCAAAAAATGTAATTTGGCTAATTCAATATCTCCGACGGTATTTTGATGGGCAAAACTGCACATAAATATGGCAAACAAAATAGAAAAAAAATGAAATGTATGGTATAATCGTGTGTGTGTGTGTGTGTGTGTGTGTGTGGATTTTTCATCAACCAATATGGAGATGTGCATTTATGAATGGACGAAAGCGCTTTTTCATTAAAGCAGTCGAAAAATGCTTATGGATTTTTTTTGTTTTGTTAACCAAATATTCAATATATGTGATGAAAATGAAGCAGAACTAAACAAAAGCATTCTGGCACAGTACTGCTGAGGTTTATAAATAGCCAGAGTGCAGATAGAAGTCCAAGGGCCATGGCATTGGCGAAAATGGGCTGGTTTTATGCGGAATCTGTGCAAGTGCTTGTGTCTGTGTGGCTCTGTGTGTGTTTGTGCACATGCATATGCAATTGCATTGTGCGTGCAAATTAAAAATCCATTAAACGCCAATTTACTGAGCAAATACACTCCGGCAGCATAACAACCGATTGAATGAGCACGATTATGCCAGCGGCATAAAAATACGGCACACAATTTTTGCACATATTTTTGAATCAAATAAACTTTTCCATTCCCGTGCCACACACTCGTCGGAATATGATTTGTGTGTACCTCTCTCTCTCTCTCTATCTCACTCTATCTGACTCTCTGTGTTTCTGTAGTTCGGATTTTCTCCTGCTGAGTGCATGGCCCTTTTTTCCGCCTGTTATGTGTGTATTTACCATTTTGCAACATTAATATTTTATTGATGAATTTCTTGTTATTAAAATATTTTTGTCGTCGAGTATTTTGAGCGGCATTTATTTATTTTATTTTTTTCGCATCGATTGAACGTAGGGCACAAATGCGAAAGCGTGAGTAGCACGTAGACAAAAAAAACAGTCCATCGAAATGAAATTCGATGATAAATTATTGCCATCCGAAAACGATTTGTCACAAAATGAATACAAAGCAACAGCAGCTTTTTTGTCTGCCGAATATAAAAAAACATTTATGTGATTGTTTTTCGATGCCTATTGTGAACTCGGTGGCCCTCATGCGATGTTACCCATAATGTTATACAGAGCAATAAAAGTGTGTGTGTGTGTGTGTGTATGAGTTGTTGGTTTTTTGTTTTGATTGTATCCAATGGTATTTGTAGACACGTTTAAATTGAGTGATCGTATATAAATGCGCAAAGTGGCATAAATCAAAAAAACGGTGAAATAAAAAAGATGAGAGAGAGAGAGAGAGAGCGAGAGAGTGAAAAAAACACACTCGATGAAATGTTATTCATTTGAATTTATCATTCGAATACGTTACCCGTCATGTCCGATATGAACTGAATGCAATGCGGTCATTTTCGTTGTTGTTGTATTTGGTTTTATTTCGCCTAGCATTGCATCGAACTAAAGAAATGTGACAGAAAACGTGACTATGTGTGCTCAGTGATTACGTTGCAAATTTATTTAAAACAATTTTGTAGTGTCGAACAAAGGGCGTTCTCTTGTGTTCGCCATCTCCATCGCCACACATTCAACATTTAGTTTTTGAGCGCTGAATGAAAACTAAAATCTAATATTGGTAAAGCAATCGAGCAACAAACGGAAAACTCCCGAATCGAAATCAGGCATGTATTTGCTTCTGCACTAAAATGCAATATGTGATTTCGAGAACAGCACAATACACCGGTTGAAAGGAGAGAGAATGGAATCTAGAAATTGGGTTGTTTTGTTTCTTTGCATTTACCAACAAGAAGCGTATTTTCTCTGGGCGATATTTTGTGTGCAATGGGAAAATTATTGTCTTAGAGAAGATTTAAACACAATATTGCTAACAACATTCGCACACGTACATCGTGTGCCACCGACTGGCAAATATCTCTCGATGGGCAAAATTCATGCTCGCTTTCCCTCCAGCTCTTGTACGCTGCCGTTCAATGTCTTGCAGCACCATTCACAAAAGTTGTCGGAACACGAACAGGAAATTCATTGTGAATAGAAAAACGACAACAGCACACAAAACGCATCGCACACACAACAACATTATACACAAACAAACACATTGGCATTGTCAAATGCGAATGCAAAGTGCGGATAATCCAATCAGATAAACGAAGTGAACGCTTCGAATGAACGTCACACAATATTTTTACAATAAATATTCGCGCTGTATCGCGATGCAATGTGAAGCAATGTGAAGCAATGACTTGTTGTACAACCAAAAGCAAGAGAATCATCGGTACAAGTAGCAGCATCTATCTAGTTGCCCGTTGCCATTGAAACATGCTTTCATTTTATTGCACGAGCCATAGCACAAGGCACTACTCAACATAAGCACAAGACCCGTACACACACACACACACGACACACTTGCACACACCAGATGCTGGTAAACGAAACGAGAATACTCACAAAGTTTTCCATTGCAAATGATATTTATATCGCAGCATTATACTACTCACTGCTTACGATTTGTATATAATTTAACTGGATAGAATGCAATACAATAGAATGCGAGTAGAACAAAGCGCGTAGCTTTCCGACCAAGTGTTTCGAAATCGGTACATCGTCGGAGACACAACGGAAACACTGAATTTGCGTGAATCTATTGGATCTGTGCAATTTGATGCTTCGCCGGCGTAACACATGCACATTTGAACACACACACACACAACATTTTGCTGTGATTTCTTTGTCTATCTGTCTCATTTTTTTTGTCTCTGTTTTTTTCGAATGCTGCTGACGATGTCTTTGCATTCACAAATATTGCACGTTTTGAAGTGGCTATGGCAAGATTTTACTGCTATTACGCAAGAATTTTGTCATGAAACATCGCATTTTCGGAAATAAGTAAATTATGCGCATGTGACGAATTATTTAATTAAGGATGTTGTTTCTAGCGAATAAATGCATGAAATTTACTTAATATCCTGCGAATTTCTTATATTGTTTTGTTGATTTTCGAACATGTTGATCAAATGCTCGTCTAAATTGAAACAATCAAATATATCGGAAGCAAGAAAATTTGATTCATCTTAGCTTCCTAAATAAATAAGTGGCAGTTATACATTTAGACACTGTTGCAAAATTTTCTCATGCTGTGAAATACGTTTGCATCAAAGATGGGTTAATGCATGTTAAGACAAAAGTGGAAAATATACCATTATTTTTGGACAATTTAGCTTGACAACGTCACTGATTTTACAGCCGATTTCAGGCAATGTTTTTGTGCAAATGCACAAGCTCAAAGCCCAGACTTAAATTGAGCTCATTTCTTGGTTGTTCGTTCGTTCATTCATTCGTTTAAACACACGCGAGAACATTTTCTTCATCATCCGTAAAACGGAAAACAATCGCTTCTTCTCTCAGTCGAAGATGTGCATTGATTCAAATGCATTTACGCTTAATTTCGTTGTCACATTTATTCAGTTCTCTCCATTGCACAATTTCACATAACGAATGCCAACCAACAATAACGACTGTATCCGCATTACAACGATCAAATAAAATCAAGTGCCCGAATACAATGGCTTTATATTGTTCGAGAAATAGAAAATAAAAATATACACAATATCTTTTCAGTAAACGAAAATAAAAAGCTGTTTAAAAGAGAAACAAAACCGAACAACGTAACAAAATAAAAGAAAATATGTCCTCAGTTACGGCGTTACGGATACAAGCAATGGATCGGTTTGTGTGGATGTGTGTGTGTCTATGTGTGTATGTGTGGGTATGTTTCGTTCGAATTGGAGTGAGGACAATGTGAAAACAATCATGTGTAATGTGCTTAGCATTATGTCTATTTTACTGGATCGGCACAAGTGTTCTGTCAATCGAATAAAATGGTCGTTTGTGTGCACACGGGCATATTTGAGGCAAGAATAGCATCAACAGTAGCAACAGTAGCAACCGTGGCGACAATAGCAGTGGAGAGCCTATATGATGAAATGGATATATGCTTACCATTTTCGCTTGACTCTTTTTTTTACGAATATTTATTTCGATACAAATATCCACTGTGTATTGTTTATTCAATGTCTCTGAAGAGCGTATGAAAAAGAAATAGAGAGCCAACGCTAAAGCCAATGTCGAACAATCGACATCGATGTGAACACTGAACAGCCAGCCAACCAGCTAACGTTTTTTTCCCCCAAGAAACTTGAGAAAATATAATAAACGTTCGACGAACCGGCAAACAGCACACAGGACAAGAGCCATACAGTACAAACACAAAATAACACAAATAAAAACTATATCCGATTCCAATATGCATGAGGCCTCATTCATTTCGCCTCTTCAGTCGCTCTCTTCACATATACCAGCCATCCGAATCACAACGAATGTTTACAAAATAACAGCAAATAGAAACAAACACAGAGAGAAAGTGAGAGAGAGAGAGAGAGAGAGAGAGGGAGAGAGAAAATGCAAATATTTTTCGATCGCTATCCAATTTTAGCGCCATAATACTTCGACACATGAATGGAATATGGAGAATGTTCTCTATGATGGATTGAGAGAAGACAATAAAAAGGAAGTCAACGGCGGCGTCAGTCAGAGTTGACGTTGAATTAAAAAAAAAGCACACACGAATGCGACGATCATAAAAAGGAAGCGAACAAATTGGAAAAAAAAGGCAAAACCATGGTAATGTTAAGCGATGAGAAGAGAAACGGAAACTACGACAAAAGATGCCGAAAAGAAACATGAAAATGTGCAAAAGCACACATTATTTAAACGACTCAAAGCGGCAAAAAAATAAATAACATCGTTGAAAATGCGAATCGGACGATGTGCCGCCCCAATTTAGTTCTTGTTCTCTTTGTCTATCTATTCCATGGCTTTGTGTAGTTCACAAACATTTTGCCACGCTCATATGTGTGTATTTACAAAGCATTTAAGCAATTTTCAATATACAACTATTTCATTCGATAAGCAGATAAGCAGACAAAGCAGTTAAATTTTGCCTTTTGTCTTATCGTTTTCATCTCGTTTCTCTTTGCATTTCGTTTTTATTTATTTTTATATTCTCTTTTTTTTTAGTAAACAAACAAAAAATGCCAACCGTTTTTTTGTTGTTGTTCACTCTTAACAATTTATATTGAAATTGGACTGTGTGCCGGACGATTTCATTATGAAAATCTGTTGAAATGAAATTGAATTAGGGAAACAATCTGAGGCAATGGGCAGTTCTTGTAACGGACATTCCGTATTATTGCCATTTTAATGCGAAGAAAACGATAAGTCTATCAAGATAGCACTTGTCAACTGCTTTAAACTGTTTTGTAGTGACTTTACTCCTTCTATTTCTCTAATTTTCTTAAGCAAATAGTCTTTTTGTTGCTGTTATTGCTCTCTCCAAATGGCTGTTGGTTATTTGCGATTTAAAACACGAGACCCATAGCTCAAAGGCAAAGAAGCCGTTTTGAATTATGATTGAGCCATTGAAAGGAAGCTACAAAATTGAATTGTCAGATGCGGATTGAATTACTTGTGATTTTCAAAACGAATAATTGAGATTACAATAGACAAGATATTAATATGTAAAATGCTTTCAGAATTCTAAAAAAAAACACTTTCCTTAATACAATTTGTTTCGTGGAATTTTGATGGAGTAATTCAAGTGGCTTTTATTTCAGCCTTGTGCTCGTTTGGTGCAGAAAATTCCTCAAAGTTACTGTTACTTTTGAAATAACACGCAAAAAGCATTTATCAATTAGCATTTTTGCGAGAATTTGCTACTTTCATTCACAAAGTCCATACCATCACAATTTAATAAAATAGAATGTTTGCACATCAACCAAAGAACTATTTCGTATTATTACTGATGTTGCTTGTAACCGAAGGCATTCACTAAACATCGAGATGCACCAGAATTGTGAAATTCTCCTGGAAATGAATTCATCTTCAGGCTAACGAAATGATTCAGCTTTAAGTTACGTATTAAATGTATTTGGTTTTCTTAAAGTACGGTGAAATAAACAAACAACGAAGGAATATCGTAATTTGTATCGAAATGATGATCTTATTTAAGTTAGTCTTGTACAATAACCCATCAACATGGCGATTTATGAAATCTAATGCCAAATACACAAGCTGGTTTTGTGTTCAATTACTGAAGGGAAATTTATCAATTTTCTTTAAAGCGAAATATTTCTGTGACAATTTTAACTGAATCCACAATATTCTCAACGATTTTGATTTGAATGCTCACAGAAATATTCAACTCCTTTTATGTTTGTTGATTTATCAAAATAACTCAAATATATCTCTGTTCACTGAGAAACATTCTTTTTTTTGGTTTGTTCAATTTTACCTGAACAAATGTAGTTTATCTGGAGAGATGCTCTCTGGCTACATTCCCAGAGTGAAAATATTTAATGAGCTTCAAATGTTGAACATGATATGTTCTGTTCTGTTCTGTTCTGTTCGTTTGAAATATGCCATTGTAATCGAATGCCATTACAGTGTAACAATGTGAAAACTATCGAAAGTGTTGTTTTCATTTCATTATATGGTCTGGCTGATGATCACTGTCACATGCATCTGTACGAAAATCATTGAGCTTGTTGCATTCAACGAGCATACAAGCATTAGTATTCAAAACATATGTCAAAAATGGAATTGCAGAACCCAGTTTTTCCAAAAACCATTATGACATGTCTCAATGTGATCGCTTCCTAAAAGCATTGGAATGCTTGTCAATTCTTTTCATATGCTTTCACAACAGTTCATACCGTTCGTCATCCTTTTCCCAAATGATTTTCCGTCATTGAACCTTTATGCGGGAGGAAAAGAACGGAAAGAAAATCAAATCGATCTACCACCCGCAACCATAACTGGAGCGGTAAAATGTTCCGGAATTATTGGATATATGGCAACAATGTCAGGGTAAAATGTGTGTTTTCGTTTTCTTTTTTGCTCATGAAATTCTGAAAATGCATTACACCTATTCGGACGAGTCAAAAGCACGAGGGTGCCGAGAGTGAGAAAGAATTCCATTTTTAAAAACCGCCTATTTCTATTTTGTTCTGAAACATTGATAGCTGCATTGAAAATTGACATTTACTCCATTCACTTGAGAGTCACAATCCATGTTGAAATGTGTTCATGAATGGCATTTTGTTTAAAAGGAACATTACTGTTGTATCCTGTGCTACTGGTTCTGGTCCCGAATCGAGCATTCCAGAGCTAAATAGATCACATGTGTTCCCGTTTTTTAGTATGTAGAAAATGTAGTTGAGCACACTGCGAGTAGTGAATGTGTGTGTGTGTTTGTGTGTGTAAGTGAGCATCAGTGTCCATTGCGCTTCCAACACACAAGCAATGGCAACAACTAAAGAGATGTTATACATGACGCATTTATGTATGGATTGCCAAAAAAGAAAATCCCAGCTAATCTGATTTATAATAAAAATTCATGAATGAAGGAGTCTGATGTCTGTAAAAGCTCAAATGATTTAGTGATGTTTTGTGGATAGAAAATATTATGAGATCAAAGTGATGGATAATGCATGCAACGTATACGTAGTATTACCATGTTAGCGCACATAGAGTGCGAGATAGAGAATGCCAGAAGCGTCCGTAATGCCGTATTGTTGTTGATGGCGTGGATGGCATTTGGCCTAGCAGCGAAAAGCGCTGGTAAAGAGCTGCAACAACAATAATAACAACAACAACAAAAATTGTGTGACGGACGATAGTGCGAACGGCAACGATGGAACAATCATCGACAACCGAAAAAAAGGGCTGGGAATAAAGAGAGAACAAAAAATTGTTGTAGACGATTCATGTAAGCATTAGCGTGTAGGTTGGAATAGTTTGATTCGATGAGTAAGCAATAGTTTCAATGTGGCCACGCAACGCAGCTAGTTGACTGAATGATGATGCTTTTTTTCGACTTGGTATTTCTCACTCTCGAATGTATAGGTTGCAGCTCTTGGATTTTTTCCACATCATTCGCTCATGTTTCAAATAATATAAATCTCAACGGACCGTGTGAGCCTATTGTATAGCATTTAGGCGAGCAACTCAATGTTTAACTGGGCGTCCCATCAAAATGAGCGCGCAAAATTTCAACATTTCCATTCTCATCTCTTCGCTTGTTGTTTTTTTGTCTAGCATCTGCTACTTTATTTGTTGGTGTTTTTATTCAATGTGAAACGTTGTTTTTTTTCTCTGCACTTTCATTTGGCCATTTTTATGAAAATTTCTTGCCATTATTTGATAAAGATCTAAAAATGCTATAAATCATCGGGCAATATGGTCCTCTCTGTGTGTGTATTTATATGATTCGGTTTTTTTTTCTCTTATGCATTCAATAATTTTATTACATCATATGAGTGACTCTATCTACAGTGTAGATTCTGTACAAAGCTTGGTTCTGTTGTTGATGTTGTTGTTACTGTTGGAACTGAACAAGTCAAGAGGAAAATCCCCGATACATGCTAAAGCTCAATCTACACACACTCGATGCAATGTTTTTCTCGTTATCTTGATTCTATGGTCGCATTTTTTCCATATACTTTTTCGATCTCGATGTTGATACGCTCTCAGTAAATAACTACAATAACAACAACAAAAAGACCAACAACAAAATGAAATAAAAAATCATTGACAATCTACCGACGTAGATTTTTGTTTTTGTTGTAGCTTCAGTCGACATGTAAGTTTCCATCTAACTAACTGCATGATACATTATCAACCACATCATGTTATAGATTCCACGCCCTCTGTACAACAAATCCAACCGGCGACATGCTCAACTATTAGCTCATTTGATTGTTTTTGTTTTTGCTATGGCTATCCAATACTTTAATGTTATTTTTTTTTCCCCCAATACTGACTATGGTCACTGACCATTTGGGAAGGTAAATCATTTCCGAATGATTTCACTGGAAATCCACATTTTCGAGACGCTATTTCACACAATGCGTAATATTGAGTGGTATTATTGGGAATTCGAAATTCAACAGAAATAACAACAAAATATCGGAAGTACCGAACAGTTTGGGTAAATAGAATGCACAACAATGAGTTCCCATTGGAACCGAAGTGAAATGTCGATTTAGTTGTTCGTGCGTTTGGAGACGGTCGAGGTAATTGCTACCAGTAATTACTTGTGCTGGTCATTCATCTATGATATTTTTGAATGGAAAGTTTTTCAACGAAAAACAAAAACCTTAATTAAGTAAACTTGGATGGTAAGCTTTGACCAAGAGAAGCAAAAATAAAATTTAACATGCGTGTGCAGTACATGATAGTTTAATTCAATAATAATGAGGACGAGCCGAAACTTTATGACTTTTCCCATTGCTTTTGGTTTCACATTATGTTGGCATAGCATCTAATTACTTTACCTTTAAAATTTGATCGTTCGAACTACAATTGCAGACATTTTCAATAACACATTCCTTGAATTCAGTAAATTGCATAGTCGCAACATTTTAAGTTTCAACCTCGAAAATTTAAATTCCGATGAAAAGTTTTCATTCCACATGAACTGATGATTAAGTTAATTCAACGTATTCTCTTTTTTTCAGTAATACCTTTTGAATTTCGGAATTTTTAACAATTTTCGAAACATTTATTGGAGCCGTTAGGCTTCATTCCAATAAAATTACTATAAAAGCCCTCAAACACGCAAACACAGCAATTATCCGAGTTCAACGGAAGTGATAACGGTAATAAAATGTTATTTGCTTGAAAGATTAAATTGATTTCGATAAAATTACAATTGATTTTCGTTACATTATGTAATTCATATAAGATTACATTTACATTAAACTCAATGTGGAACAAACATAATGTACAATGTATATGAAATCCTAGAATATGTATAACTATTTCAAATGGAGAAATGTTTGTTTTGTGCATAATTATTATGTTTATTTCATAACCAAAATTCATTGTTTTATAATATGTGAGAAAAATAAATATTTGCAATAGCTGATTTTTCATGAAAAGAAAATTGGGTCGATTTTAAAATTGATTCGAATGGAATCGAAATTGTTGATTTCGAATTTATTCAAAAGTGCAAAATATTGTTCATTTTTGTTTTTTAAATCTGGATTAAAAATTTCAATGAAACATATTTAATTTGATTGATGATATTAAGCTTTAAAAAAACATGGATCTCAGAAAAGCCATCGAAATTATGAATGATAAACCGTATTGATTGTTGAATTTCATTCCATAACACTGAATAAATCGGTCAATGGTGTTATTAATGCGATCGAAATGATAGGGGCTGGTCCAGCGTAAGTGACATCATAAAAATGGTAACGAATTTCCAAAGCATTTTGAAACGATGCACTTGTGCGAAGTGGCACAAAAATTCGATGCCAGTTGAAGTGTGCAAAAGCACACATAGAGGAAAATCACACTCAGATAAAAAATGTGATGATACATAACGAAGTATCGTTGAATCGAATGTGCCGAACAAAGGAAATTTCACAGTTGAATGATCTCCTGATGGGAACGAACCATCCGACAAAATGTCGTAAATGCGCCGAGACATCGAAAGGCAATCGAGAAAATCGATGATCTAACCATAAATGGAATGTGTTAGCATCAGTGACTTCAGTGCACGGCGTTACGTTGTGGTCAACGAGAATAACAATATTGAACATCAACTTTGTTAGGTAACTTGTATTTATTACGATACTTTCGTTTTTTTTTTCTTTCTCTTTGCCATTTTTAGACGTTGATTTCGCATGTCTGCTTACCATCGATACTGTTTTGGAGAATTGTATGGTCTCCTAGGTTTTTTGTTCGATGTTTTGTTTTATTTTTGTTTTCGTCATCAACATCAACATCAAATAAACATGGTTATAATCTTGTGTCGGCAATCTCAGTGAAGGAATGAAAGCGCCAAAATTTTTGGGTGTCTCGTGTCATTTTCGATCCAAGTAATATTTTATTTATTTTGGTTGTCATTGTCAACGACTGGCGTTGGATCTTTTCTCTCAATTTTTTTTTTCTCTTTTTGTTCCGTCACGAACAAAAGCTCATTGAATAAGTTTTCATCTGTACATGTGTATTGTGTAAATTACAAGGATACGATATTTATGCGGCTATTTTCGAAATCACAAACAACTTAAAATGAGGAAAAAAAACAAAATATAGAAAAAAAATCAGTAGCTTAGCAACATTGTTCATTGTTGAAATGTTATCTTAGAAACCGGAGGCCATCATCGATCAAAACTTGTGATTCGAATGAAAGAAAAATAATATGGTTGTGTAATAATTTTTTGAAGCACGAATCAAATGCGTGGCATAATAACAATTTCGTTGTTATAATGCGATAAGCCGCCACAATCACATTCAATATTCATGTGGCCATTTCGAGAAGTTATAACGCGCACATCACATGCTCTCACCTGCACCTTCGATTCTGACAAACAATTTATTTCGACTCGATGTACAATGTTCCTTTTATTTCGGGAAATTGAAGTGGCTCACGAAATTCGAGATCTATGTTATATAATTATCGGAAAGTTCCCGTTGCATGGTTGGGTGAATTCGGAGAAAAATTCCATTCATAGTATCACAATTACGTGTGCGGTCATGAAAAGAATGTTGTTTTTGTTTTTGTTTCTTGTCAGAACTGTGTCGCCGGATCGGAAATAATCGAAAACGCAATTTTATTGAACTGTGCCCCCAATGCGATCGATTCAATCGAAATTTAATCTATCGTTCTCTTCATTTTAAACTACTTTTCTGCACTATTTCTTCTTGGTATTTTGTATGCTTCGTCGTATTGAAGCTTTTGGCAGCCAAACAACTCAAGTCTATTGTTTTACAATGAGGATACGCATCGATAGATTTTCCATACGATGAAGAGAAAAAAAACCAAACACCCGGCGAAGCCAGCTAATCGACAGCGAACAACTTGTGAATAAAAATACAGCCAAGGGAAAAGTCTAAAATGAGCGCAACGTGCAATATTCAGATATTTCTGGTGCGCGCGTTATGCGCGGCGATTTGTTTATTCGTCCTTCTCATCACTCGTCTGCCGCAGCTCATTGAGAATATTCAAGTTGAAAGTACACATTTAATTAAGTTCATTTTTCGCAGCAAAATACTTGTTTATTTATTTCACAAGCTGCAGAAATTTGCTGCACCCACGAATAAAAAATGATGCGAAAAAAGCGTGTGAGAAATGAAGAGAGAGAGAGCATCCAATAATTCCTTATCGCTCCTTTGGTACTAACCTAGAATATACCCAACGATGGAAACTATACACATCGAAAAAGTTACAAAAATGCTGATAAATTTATGGAGCTTCATTCCCTTCATCTACCTATTCATTTTAACAAAGTGTGCGACTCAGCGCAACACTATATAATTTTCGTTCAAGTTCCTGATCTCAGCGAAGTAGTTTTGTTCTTCAAGACATCATAGGAAAGTAAATAATTTTTTATTCTTTCTCTGTCTTTGCCCGTGTTTTCGTTTGGTTGCCTGGAACTGTTGTAGTTTTATTCGCCCAGCTTTCCACTTTTCATTACGAATAAGAAGTGGTAAATATTGTTTGTGTAACCAAGTTGAACTGGAATGCACATTGACGATCGTTTTACAGTCGAACGAACAAAGAGTCGAAACTGGTACTCTTATTGTTGCTAGTCGTTCTCATTCGCGATTCTCGATACTGCTGTGAAAATAATGGTGAGATTGTTGAAACAATGGATGTACTAGTTGAAGTTTCTTTGCATTGTTCGGTTGTGGTGTGGTGGCAGCACATTTTCATATGGGGGGAGTGAATGCAAGACAGAACCACAGAAGGAAGCGGATAGAGAGAGAGAGAGAGAGAACGAGAGTGAGAGTTGGAGAAAGACGGCAAAGAAAACGCCCAACAGAATTGAGTCAAACGGCGGCAGACAACGGTGAATGCAAAGAATTCCATTGCGAACGAACAAGTGTGCACCGAAAAAACAGACAAAATTAAAGAAAAATACCCGAACAAAGGCAGCCGGGGAAAAAAAGCATTAAACATAAAATTTTAATTGCGTTTTTGCTATGCTTCTTTCACTTTGCAAGCAAAAGAGGGAGAGTATAAACGAATGAATAAAAAATACGCACGCCGGAAATGAAAAAGAAAAATTGAGAGCACACATTAGTGTTAGCACTGCGAGCACTGGAAGCGCTAGCTCACCCAGTAAATTTGTACGTCGAATGTCGTACATCCCACGACAATGCACAAATTTATTGTCAATATATAATCGCATAATGAAATAACATTCATCAAATGTACTCTTTTTGTTTTGCCCAATCTCATGCAAGTCCTGTTGTTTTCTCTTGAGTTTGTTTTCCATGATAATTGTGAGCTGGAATCATCACGATCGTAATTAGTTTGCGCGGACATAGTCATTTTCTGCATGCGTTTTTATTGAATGGTTCATATTATTTCAGTGGCGTAATTCTCACTCGATAAGTTTTCAACGGGTAGTTAAAATTCAAAGTTAATTGTAAACAAGAAAACCAACGGTAATAAATTTATGAATACACAAAAGTATACAGTTAATATCAATAAATTAAGTAGCTTCTCTTTTGGTGCAAGTGAACTAAAAGTATTGTAGAATTAATATTTCTTTTTCCAGGTCTTTTAATTACAACTATTCATATTGCGGGAAAACTTGAAGCAAATTAACAATTATGGTTTGTCTGAAACAAGATGCCAAGTTGAATTGATGATATTCTTAATAATATACTGTTGAAGCATATTCAATACAATGTGTATAAATAGTAACAGCTAAAAGAACATTACCTTTATCCTGAATCAGATTATTTTGTGGCAACTCATCACGAATTACGAAATCATCACGCAACGGTGGCGGCATAAACTCTTCCGGAAATTCTTCGGCTGTGAAATCTTCCTCTGTAAGCAAAACAATTTTCGATCAAATTAATTAGATATCGTTTGCAAGAATGTCTTAATATATATGTAAATTGCTGCCGATGTGTATGCACAACATTGAGCAACAAAGTCAGCTGAATTGGTACGTTTTTGAAATGATGCATTCAAACGTTCAGTAAGTTACCTCAAGAATATCTCAGAATTTCTCATATTTATCTGATTCGTTTGTATCTCCATGTCTTTCTCTTTTTTTTCTCAGAAAACTACGCATTTCAAAAGAATGCGGAGAAATTCTTTGGAACAATTTTGTTTGACTTTCGTTGAATAACACTGAACACATGATAGAATAAGCAGCAACAGTTTTACAATGCCGATGAAAAGCGAGTGGAATGAAGAGATAGAGCAAATAAATCAGCAATTGTGAAGGGTTTCACTTTGTACCTCACGAACACAACCGAGTCTTCCTTACGCATTTGTGTGCTATCTACTTCAAAAATGTAATATGATGTGAAATGCATTATTATCGGAATTTTTACGCAAATCAGAAAGAAAATTGTGTTCAATGTGGTATATTGTTTGTTCACATCTATTGGTTGTTGCTTCTGTTTCTTTATATGTTTGGAACATTTTTATTTTGCGTTCATGTGATAAATTGGCGAGAAACGTGTAAAATCTTTGTAATAGTTGTGAGTCTAGACATTTGTTTTCGTAAGATGGATAGAATTGATGCATATCGCTAGCCAGCCAATCGTCATTTCTTTTTGGCGAATTCATGGCGTTTTCCTTGCAATTGTGTGCGAATCAACTGTCGTCGAATCATTGGATTGCGCATATTTAAATTTCTTGTTGGTCTGTTTCATGACAGAAAGAAAAATGTTTTTTATAGCTTTTCACTGAAAGCAACACAAGATACCATCTTCCATTTCTGTGTTGCTACATCACCAGTTTTTTTTATTCATTCGCTGTGAGGATATGATGACCAAGTACCATTGAAGACACACAAAAAAAGACACACAGCGAAAATTCAGCGAACGAACAAAGCAATGAATTTTCATTTTGTTTGAATTTTCAAATGCTAAAAGAATGTTCCAATGCGGGTATGCAACATATGATGATACATGTAAACAAATTCAGTCCAATTTCGTGATAGACAGCGCCACTGATCATACAAAAATATTAGCGGAAAAAATATGAACTGACAGGCAGTAATGCCAGTTGCTTTGTTTCATTTATTTCATCCGCCAGCGCCGTACGCAACGTAATCTGACAGTTTAGCCGTTTGTATACTCTCATTGGAATGTTCACTATATAAAAGAAAGCAGTTTTATTCATTCGTTGCAATGTATATGAATTTGACATTTGAAATAGTTGCCCATTTGTAAAGGGACTTCATGATTTTTCAACCATCCTTCGAACTTATATTTTATTCGTTAGCTGAAAACTTTAAGAGACAGAAAAAAACACCCAACAAAAATTGTTCAAACTTGTACTAAATTCCGACGATCACAAGAAATCAAAAATTGCTTGCAAAATACTTTAACATGACACAAATAAACAAAGACAAAGTAACATGTTGATTGGTGAATGTAAAGGAGACGCACAGGGAATGGTTGAAACAGACACAAACACATACAGAGTGGGAGAGAGAGAGAGAGAGATAGGCGTGTAGAGGGATGGAGAAAAACTCGGGCGCTTGCATAAATGTTAACATTCTCGTTTGATGGGAATACACATGAAGTACAATAAGTGCAAGTGCAGTAGCACATGGTTGGAGTATGTGACACGAAACAACGGAAATAGTTGCATTCTTCCTGTTCATTGGAATGAAATACTGGCGAACAAACTTTGGACATTTTCAAGTGCACAAGCAACACCAACAAACAAATACGAACCGAACACAAGCCATGCAATGTGTCTCCATTTGAATGTGTGTTGTCGCTTGCACATCAATTTTGTATTTTCATTTGAATTGCTTTTTGCTCGTCGGCGGCCATATTTCCCAATAAATACACTTCGTATATGTTCAAAAGAGTAATTGATCTATATACGAAATACAACAACGTTGGGAATTTCGATGCATTCCAATCGATACAAAGTCAAAGTTCCCAGGGCAATTTCAATACATTCAAATACTTTCGAAAACACTTGTCACCAAATATGATTTTCAAAGTTTTCAAACTTTTCTCTCTCACTCTCCGCATTTCTGCATCGTGCACATTTCGTTCTTCTTCTTCGTCCGAATGCTGACTTGTTTTGACACAATTCGAATACATTAGACAACTCATTAAAGTTTTATTTCAAGAAATGCAATTTACTCGATGTAAATTCAACTTTTCAACTTCCTTGCACATTTCTTACATGAATATTGCATATTTTCTTCTTTTATTATTCATTGAATGAGTTTCAATTCAACTACAGTTTTTAATAGTGTTGAATTGAAGATGAACCAGACAAAATAATATAAGTTTGACAGTTGACACCCATTTTCAATAGCGATGATTTCAAAATAAATGTGAAATGATGTGTTAAAGGCACTTAGGTTAAACACTTGAGAGCATTAAGAGCTTAGCCCCCATTGAAATGGCCATGGTCAACCAAAGAATAATCAATAAAAAAAAACACCAACATCTCACATACAATAAATAATAAATGGATGTATAATAATCAGCTTAGGGGAAGCAAAAAAAAAACAAACCCAACAGATTGATCTTTTGCCCTTTTGCAACTATGGACATTGCCGACTCATGCATTGAACCACAATAACATTGGCTGGTCTCCAATTCACTTAGCTGCTTGTAATTCATTGCTCAAATGCTTTGACATCTCCTCTCTTTAATACTTCTTCAAATTGAATCATGATGTCAATCCTATATAAAAAAGTTTGTTTCACATTGAAGTGGAAGCTGTTGTGCAACAAAAACAACTACAAAAACAACGAATATTCCACTACCATTCGGACGCACTTTATGTACTTCAAAACTCGAAACTAGATTTATGTTGTGATTTCACGTGAAATACATTCACATCGCTCGTGAGACGCGGACGATAAAATCTTTTATAGATTTCTTTTTTTTTCTTATTCCACGAATAGATTTTACACAAAAACTTGAACGAGTGGACATCTTGCTATGAACACACATCATGCCTCCAACATCACATGCATCTATAAAAAAAAACAGCAACACTCCTATTCAGCACATGAATAAATAAATCGATTTTCTACTACTTGAAACTTTTTTCTAATGCTCAATTTTGCAACCTGACGTCAACCTATCCTATTTCAATATGGAACAAAAAAAGGAACTATTTTTGACGCGTTAAATTGTTAATAGACATGCAATTAGCCGAAATATTTTTATCACCAAAGTTTGTCCATGTCTCAGTTGGCGATGGTATGTGTTTGGTGTTAAAAGCGCCGAGTCTACAACAATGGCAATGGTAACTAAGGTCAACAACGATTTCAAGCGCACTGTAAACAGTGTTTTGTGAACCACCGACAACTGAAAAATGAAAGCACCAAAATAACAGAGGTGATATTTGTTTTTTTTTCTTTTCTTTAAATTCGGGACGATGGCAATGACAACGAAGACACAAATAAATGAAGCGATAAAAGTTTATTCAGCGTCACAAAAGTGAGAGAAATGAGTGGTTGCTGTTCGTGTGCAACGATGGCACAAGATGAAAAATCGACTTGGACTTTTCTTTGGCAAATAATCTGATGTTGGATTTCAGTGAATCCGTAAATCGCTAGTGCAAATGTTATTTGTTGATGTTGTACAGCAGCAATCCGATGCATACACGGGAAAACTAAGCTAACTGCTTCGTTGGTTGACTATACCCACTTGATATATTTGCAGCCGAATTTGTGTGGTTTTGTACCAAATTTTGACCCACTCAATCTTTTTCGGATCACCCCTTTGAGGGGTGTCTCTTCCCATTCCAAATAAAATGAAACAACAAACAACCAAAATAATATTTATGGGGTTAATTTTGCGATGTCATTTATGGTGCTTCACTAAAATATTGATTCAAAGCGTGATTGCGGCACGGCATAAGAGATAGATTGAAAATGGCAACATTTTTTTTTTGTTACCGCATTGTTCGTGAATTGAGCTTCGATATGGCATGAATTGTTATTATTTTCAAAACGACTTTAACAGTTGCCAGTGATTCTGGTTTTTCTTGTTGGACCAAAATCATGCACCAACGAATGATCCGGACAAAGGAATAGAAAGTGCAAGAAAGAGGAAGACGATGGCAAGCATGACTGTGAAATGTGCATCTTAATCCGCTTCAACGGTGAGCGATATTTCAACATTTCCACCATATTTCGTGGCATTTTTTCTTCCTCTTTCGCCATTTCGCACATCTTGACTCTCTTTGGCACATCCGCTTTTTGTTTGCTCAATCTGGAACGAAGCGAAAAAGCAGCTGAACCACGAAAAAGTTATCATTATTGATTTTTATTTATTTTCACGTGATATATTATCACATTCTTTCTGTGTGTAATATTTTTTGTTTGTTTGTTCAACTGAAATGCGCATCATATTTTGAGGTAATGTGGTTGCAATGAAATGCCATTGAATGTTCTCCCTGCTCTGACTCGATCGCCGTGTGCCTTAAATTGGTATTTCACGTAATATGGATTAAATTTGTCTCTTATTGAATAATGCGCTTCGATTCGATGTGAAACTTTTGAGTATTTGTATTCAATGAAGTTTATTTATGTGGCTGAATAATTGGAAAACTTTCTATGATGGGGAAACTAAATCTGGCCATCATCCAATGTATTCCATTATCATTTCCGTTCAATAGCCCGTCTGGTTGGTGGCTTGGCAAATTATCGATTTTTATTCTGTGATAAATTTATTTGAGTTGAATCAATACGATTAACTATGTAACGATTCAATGCATAATTTTTGGCAATTGCTAAAAGCTAATCGGCTTTTTGTCTTTTATGTTAAAAGTTTAAATTTGAGCTCTACACAATTTCAATACACTACAGTTGAGCCAATAATCTTCTTAAAACTACCATCAATTGATTCGCCTAAAATTTAAATGGCTACTAATTACCGTTGTTTTGTGCTCACATACTTAGAACATGTTGCTGTTGAATATGAATGGCGAAAATTGAACTCCATCGAGCATAGTAAAAGCAACCTTGGGAAATGGCCAATTAAGTAATAAAATGAGGTGAGAATGCAACTTTTCATTTCGAATAAAATTCAATTCAGACCATAAAAGTATGAATGAATAAACTTTTAATTGAATCCATGCGAATGAAAAGAGAGAGAGAGAGAGAGAGAGAGAGAGAGAGAGAGAGAGAGAGAGAATAAAAATCCAGTGTGTCAAACAGACCCAAGACCCCATTTAAGACAATTCAACGGTTTTTCGTCTATCTATTTGCCAACCCTTTCACATATTATTTATATATTCAATTCGATGCCTTTTATTGTCGGATTAAAAATGAAAATGCTATAGTAAAAATACCATAAAATATTGGTGCGTATCACGTGCCACAACCTCGTATCCAATGCTCGAGTTGAGTATTGCCGAAATGGCACAATTTATTATGTGTAAAATTGAAAGACTATAACTTTTCGGCAAAGATGATGCGTCTTGTTTGTTATTTCGATATAATAATAACATTTTGAATTCGTCTATCTTACAGATAAAGAATTTGTAATGTCTGCCCCACTTTTTGTATTAATTCAAAAGGTAAATTCTCCAATTGGAACTTTCAACAAACAAAAAACAATGTTGATTTTGGCAAATATGTTAAAGTATCATAAAACCCAAGTACATGTAGCCTGGTAACAACGGACTGATCAGTACATTTGCTATTTAACAACAACAAAAACACTCACTTTCCATTCGGTTGGGTTGTTTGCGTTTTTATGTGCGCACACTTTTCCGCCCCGATTTTTATGCTCATCCATCAATTTTTCGGTATGTTCGTAAACGAGGCATGTGTTACGTGTACATCGGTGTTTCATTGCATGAGCGCATCTTCAATTTCCATTGCCATTTCCCATTCTCGTCCTCATTCTCATTCTCATTCTCTCACACTCCCCCCGTCACACACTCATTTAAAGATGATATAAAAGCCGTTGACACGATATTTTCACACCTTTTAATGTGATCACATTGCACGTCAGCAAGTGAGAAATCATTTGTTTTTCCCTCATTCCATCATGATATCGTACATCCGTACACAATAGCGGGAATTGAAGCAACGACGGCCGCCACCACACACAGACAAATACACACATACACTATGGTTTTATGCGGTACAAAGCTCGGGTTAAACATTTATTGCTTGAACATTTCCTTTATCAAATGAATGTGTGTCGTGACCTCAGATTATTGTAGATTTTAATTCGACATTTCGAATGTTGCTGTGTGTGTGTATGTGTTGTGAGTACACAACAGCGTTTGTTGTTGTCATCACACACAAACAACATTCAACTAAAGAATTAAAGCGATAAAGCGTACTGTCGGGCAAGCATCAACAGTAATAGTGGCAGCAAAAAGTCGACTAAATCGAAATACGTCGTTTGAAAAATGAGTTGGGTGCCATCGTTGAACGAAGAAACCAACACATTTTCGATTTGTAATGAAATAGTTCCTTTTCTACTGGCGTTGTTGCTGCCGCTGGTTGTGAGTGTGTTTGTGTGTTTATTTTTAAGGAAGAAGAGCTTAAAACGGAATAAACAATACAAAAGTCACACACATTAAATTTCGTTCTTGGAAATTGCGTTAAGATCCAGCATGATCACGTATGCATGTGAATAGATGAATAAATGAATTAAATCCTAAAAGCCTTAGCATTGGGCAATGCAGACTGTGAAATAGCAAACCATTTTCATTCGCCGAAAAACGAAACGTACGAGGCAAGAATTTCAAAAACATAGATAACAATCGATTTTGAAAGCATGTTTTATGCAGAAAAGCAGAGAATGAGCAAAAGAGTTGAAAGAGCATTGCGTTTTGGTATGGCAGCTGCTTAAAACCCCGTTCGCCTCATGACACCAACCGGATATGAAGCTATCGTACTGGTTGATGCCATTGTGAAAATAGGATTATTGTTGTTCGTTGCCGAAGTGCATGGTAAATTGTTCGCTGGAGACATACAAACAAACACACAATCACAAAACCCGTCTCAAATGTTTTGGATGAGATAATTTTTGGGCAGCGTACAGGAAAAAATTGTTTTAAATGGATTTTATCAGAACAAAGTCAGACACCCAGGCGTATACAATCAATGTTTTACCTGGAACTGTGTTTCATTTTTTGGTGCCCCCCAAATACATTTGCCAAACACAACCAAAGTGTGTATCGTTTATTTTGGGCTAGAGTATTAATGGTGGCATTGACTCTGCAATTCGATTTTTACCCCTCATGGCCAAGATCTTGGGACAACAAAAATAAATGATTGTACCAAATCAGACAAAACATACGAGATACCGTAGACTGCCTCTGGCATTCAAATTGCTATACAATGTGAAACTTCTTGCACACATTTTCTCCACTATCTTCGCCTTCGATTTCAAAAATGCATACACGATAAAGTTGCAAATTGTATTTGCCATTTTCCCAAACTATAATTAAAACATTGCTGCTTATTACATTGGATCGTTCCATCTATACACCATAGGTAAGCTGCGTCATCTTGATCAACATATTTTTTTTTCCTTTGCTCCATTTTTCTCCAGTCAACACAACAAAAAGTGTCGTTGAATATTTTAGTAGTAAGATAAAATGCAAGCAAAGTAGATATAATATTGAATACGCCATAGGGAAAGTAATAAGCTTTCGATGTAATTTTAAGATCGGCATTTTACAAATGAATTTAAAACTTTTTCACATTTGCTATTCCAAGAAAGTTTGATAGATTCGCTTTAAATTCCATTTTGAATTAAATATATCATACACATTGTAGTTTGCATGTATCAGTTGCAGAACACATTTTGATTTAAAAACTATTTGGAAAATCTACTTGAAAGGGATTTTCGAGAGAGGAAAAAACAGAACAGATTAATTGCTATGTGTGGATTTCAAAGGAAAATAAAGTGTGCACTCGTTTTCGTAATGGAAAATTATATGCGCACCGTGAAGAATAAACCTTGAGCCGTTTTCCTCAACACAGTGGCTGAATAGAGGTTACTGTTGTTCCGGGCAAATGTAATATCTATCTTATATTGTTCTTTCATTCTTTTTTCATATTCTCTCACTCGCTCACTCTGTTCATATTCACATCAACGTTTTAACCTCGAATCTATAAATGCATCTGTTAGCTGCTCGACAGCTTTAGTCTTAATATGATTTGTCGCTTAACTTGGATCACATGTGCTCTCACGATTATGACATAAATAATCGATTTTTATGTCGACTGCAGTGTGTTTTCCACTAACAGGTATTACAATCTCATCGTTTACACAATGTGTTTCTCTGGTTCAATTTTAAAATTGCACAAAATTCTCGACATAAGCCAATTATCCAATGCATGCAGACGAAGGAGACGAAGTGAGTTCATTTTATCGATCGAATATCATTAAATTTGTAATGTTATTGTAACTGTTTCAAAAGCTCCGACTACATTGAAATAGAGTTTGCTTCTTTACTGAACAAACGTCTTCATACTGTGGTGCCGTGTGAACAGTCATCGGTTTTACTTATTTTTTTTGTTGTTGTTGTTATCTCATTGAAAATCCGTAAGACAAACCCTTCGGGCAATGCACAAAAATTCGATTCGACCAAAATTGAGGACAGATTGCGTTTGGAATTAAAATTGAGTCTTTGAATAAAACTCGGGTAATTTATTGAATAATTGGGCGACTGCTGGCATGAATCTCAATGAGGTTTGCGACGCGAATCTATGCTATGCTTAAAATGTACAAATGAGTGTGCGGCACCCATCAAATGGCATGCTCGATAAATTTATTTGCCCAGTCTTATCGGATTTTCTTTGCATATTGTTTATCACTGGTAGACACAAGAGAAAAGCTATAGCTACCCACAGCTTATGAAATGTTTGCATACCTATTTTTCTCGATCGCAATTTACCATACTAATATTTGTATTGTATTGGTTTATTGTTGCTATCTATTTCCACGACACACACACACACACACAAAAATGCACATAGATGGAAAAACGAACGGCCAAACGAAGAAAAAAAAATTGAAAATATGCGCTAGAAATTTTGCATTCAGTATACTTAAAATACCATAAAATTAAATTAAATATCATTTACGGTGTGGCAAATTGAGGTTTCCACAATCGGTTTTTGTGTACCCATAATGCGGTGTTAATTAACGTAAAGTGAAACTGTGCTGTTTTGGCACGCTGACGTTTCAATACAATGTTTTTCTCCCGTACTCTCGCTTTAGGCTCATAGCGACTGAGATTCTCGTATCGCGCATCTCCCTGCGCTTAGGCGAGAGTGAAAATAATTTCGCCGATGTGAGTGGTTTTAATAAGTGCAAGTGGCGGGCGATGAGATGAGAAGATTGATTGGCCGTATCGCAATTCTTCAAGCCTCTTATACATCAGCATCAGCATTCGTCTGTGTAAAGTTTTCCATGTCTTTTTTTTTCCACGTTGTCGCTTCTGTTCGGCATACATTTGGCCAACCAAAAATCGTTGCCGCTTTTCAGGCTGCAAAATTCCATTTTGATCTGCAATTAAATTTACCTTACACCATGGTAATTGAATTTGAATAACGCCACCGGTACGCCGTAAACATTTGCACACCAACAGTAATTTTCGATTTCGAAAAACCATGGTTAAGAATCGTGCCGAAATTAAGTGGACAGGTCTAGACGGTAAAAGTACCGATGAGGTAAACACAAGAGTTAGACTTAATGACAGGTATAAATGAAAATTCTCAATTTTGAAACGGAAGCTGCAAAGTTTGCGTTCATCCCAATGGAACTGACAACACAGAACCGCTTTTCCAACTAGCACACACACATCCACTACTAACGAGTCACTGGTTTTCACACTGTGTCAGTTTCAATTTCTGATTGTGACACTTTCACACCGGTGCGAGAAAATTGGATCCGCATAAGTTTAGTTGAACGATTTGATTCTTGAAACCTAGTTTAAATACAATTTTCAGTCGTTGTTGAAATGTTCCTCCATGAAGTCATCCATTCAATTTATTCTCCGAAAAATTTCGTTTTTCCAGTTCATATTTCATATATAGAGAAAAAGAAAAGTTCTGAAACGAAAAATTCGGGAGAATAAAAAATGGGCGAAGAAGAAAAAAAAATCTTTTTTTAAAATTCAGTTTTCTTGAATTGAAACTTGGTACTTTAGTGCGGAAAACTTTTCAATGTCTTCAAAGGCATTACCTTACGTTCGTTTGAAAGTTAAAGGTTGTTTCGTTATATTGGCACCACTTTAAGTGGAAATTATTACCAATAACTATGGAATTCAATTTCATTTTAATTAGATAAGGTCTTTTTTTAGAATGTTCTATGTTTTAAAGGCTCTTAAGCCTAATTAGAAATTGTATTTCGAATGAATCTATAAAGTTGTAGTTAGCTTTAATTGTTTGAAAGATTGGACTTGTTTGTTTTGAACGCAATCCAGATTAAACATATATTCAATGTAAAACAATTGGAATTTAACTCGGTTTTAGATAAACGTTGGTCATTGTTTTTGTCGGAAAACCGTTGCGGTAAATGTTGTTTCAACTTAATTTTGAAGTTTCACCCTTAGGTTGAATAAAGTTTGAATTCTCTCCAAAACATAGAGAGTTCAATGAAAACTGTTCATAATAAGACTAACAAGCCCATGTAACCACACTATGGATACTTGGTCATTAGCCATCAGTAGGAAGCACTCGACCAATTTATGTTTGGAATCCATTAGGATTCATATTGGCAATTTTTACACAACATCGACCAAAAACTGAATATGCGTTTGAATTAATTCAATGAATAGCTGGAATGTTGAATGTTACTTTACATACAATAAATAAGTGGAAAAAATAATAAATGTATGCCAACCAAATCCAGTGCAGTGAATCTATATATATTGTTTACTATATTGGAATACCTTAATTGAGGCTATACCAATCTGATCTATTTTACATTAAATGATTATATGTTTATTGTTTGTGTTTGTGTTTGTGTTCATATTTATTGGGAATTGCGTACAAACATCATTCGACTTCATAACAATGCGATGTTCTGTCTAAATATCTTTTGTATTCGATAACAATTATTGTTATGATTCGTGTCTCATTACGTGGTTGAGTTAGTTGAACTCGATGCTCATAATCGTTCAAATAAACAAAAGCAAAGATCGAAAGTCTAATTCGAAATAAGCAGAGCATCTACCTCTCGACATTGTACATATCCAACAATTGAGTTCAAATCTATTGCAAGACGTTGAATAAACGTACGGGAAAATCAATGGTTTCCATTTTCATTATGAAAATGAATTTAACGTAAATGTATAAGACGATGTTAGTATTCATTTGAATCGTATAAGCTTACCAAGCATTATCACCGTAATTTAAACCGACTGTAGAGAAATCTTTTTAATCATTTTGTTAAAACTCAATTTAAATTGTGTGTAATGTATGTAATGAAACGTCGTCGTTGGCAAAAGTTGACTATTGATGTTTCCAACATTTGATGGTTTAATTATTTTAGGTTAATGCGTCGCGATGATGTTAATCTACAGCTAATTCTGTTAATCGTTGCCGCGTGTTGGCAAACATTCAACGGTATGAATTCGAAACATTTTCACTTGTTCTTGGGAATTCAAATATTATTTCTGTTATACAGTGAGCGAGTTTACACAGTCTGGTATTGAGATTGGTTTACCGCATGGATGGGGACGGGGATTGGGATGGGGCCGGATGTAGAGCATAGCATATGAAACCAATGCTCAAAAATCCATCAAAAAGTTATTTTAAGCACAGCAAAAACCAGTGAATGTATTTTGCTGAGGAATTAGTTGCGCGTCAGCGTTAGCAACTAAGGTTAGCTACTAATATGTAGCGTCAACCGACACTCGATTGTGGTGCGGCAGATAATGTGACGCGCACACTCACACATTCACATTCACATCTTCACCCAACAGCGGTTGCTGTGTACCGCTCAGACCTAACTGGTGTGCATATCTGCCGCACCACAATCGAATGTCGGTTGACGCTACATATTAGTAGCTAACCTTAGTTGCTAATGCTGACGCGCAACTAATTCCTCAGCAAAATACATTCACTGGCAAAAACTACTTAAGCCAATTTATCGAATGCATTTTATGTGTAACACAAAATGTGCTCGTTCATAATGCATCGCAACATATTCACCACAAATTTGCATCAATGATTGTTCGAATCCGTCATGATTCTGTGTTGCAAACTGGTATGGCTGCCATAAATCCATTGAAAATATTCATAAATCTCAGATAGTGCAAATATGTACTATTATGTTAGGCATGGCCTTCGTTTTGCAAACGGTGGCAAAAACGAGAAAAGTTTCTTTTTCGTTGGGTTGTATTTTAGTTTTAATAACTAAAGTGGTTTAATTTTCTCAAGTGAAGCACTTGAAAATTTATAACAAAGTTTCAATGAGCCAACAATTAAAGGGCAAAGAAATTTTTGAGTTTTCGACAATCCAACCAATCTTTTGGCGAAAAGTCAAATATATATTTATCGTCAATTGATGGTTAATCAGTGAAATCAATTTCCAATCGAATGGTATTTGGTTTAATTCATTTTACTCAATCCATGAAAATAACTACATGCACTCAAGCAATAAAGTTTGTCTGCTTGTGAAACCGTCAAATGTCCGAGATACAATCCCATAACCTTGTTGGTTAACTGCATTTGCTTGCCAACAGATGATATACAGACTGATGAATTCTGCACAAATTAAGCTTAAATTGAAATTCAATTGTTCCATTTGCCAAGAGCACCGCAATCAGTTTTAATTGAGAGATAGAGCGAACGAGACAGATAGAAAGAAAACGGCACACATCGACCATAGACTCATAAACAAGCACTGTACTGTCATTAAAACAATACAAAACGCACAGCTATTGATTCACCAGATAAATGCGAATAGTTTGTAATTTAGATGCAACCAATTGTGGATTTTCAATTAAAGTTTCAGTGGAGAAAATTAGAATGGCATGTGTGTTTGTGTGTGTGTGAGTGCGTACAATCGTGTATATATGTATGTCTGGTTGTTTGGCTAATGTCTTGTGACATTTACATGATGCAATTGATTTTGCAAAGCCACCATGTTGTGGATGACAGAAAAACGTCTGTGCTGCATTTTTAATGATTTTACCACGAGCTCACCAAATGCGCTTAGAGCGTTGCTTCCAGCCAATACGTTCATCGGTAATTTTACTGGATTTGTTACTCAATTAAATTCGATTTTGAATGGACAAGTTTAAAATATGGCACATTGTTGATTTGTTAAAGCTTCTATGATTTGATATGCTGCTTGATGTATCATATCAAGCTTTAAAGACATTTAAAAAAAAATTCGCTTTATTTTACTATTCGATCTGAAACTTACAGAGATGACAATTAGAAATGGTGTTCGAGTGGTGTAAACCTACATATTCATTTATATATAATAAAAACGAGTCAATACGCTATTGTGAATATTTCAGCAGGACTATGACTTGTAACTGGTGTATTTATTAAACTAAATGAAAGTTACACATCTTTAGAAGTCCAAGACTTCGCATAATTCTGAAGGGCCAACACAAAAGTAGTCAGTAAATTACAAACAAATATGAACTCGTTACCATTCCAATCAAGCAAAACTACCAATCGGTCCTTATCAGTGTATTTTCTCCATAATTGATTATGAAAATCATAGCATAACAGAGCGTGGTCGGTTTGTGCTGCATTGGTATTCGCAAGGAAGCTATCGTTATTGTGGTTGACAATGCAATCGTTTCGCGTCGAACCACGAAGAATTTCGTCAATATTTGTGCCTGTTACAGACTGATTGTTTAATCAAAAATGCCATTTTGAGCTTATCATAAATGCAATACACGTGAATGTGCTTGTGGCTTGTGAAACACATTTACTCGATCATTGTTTACATGGAAATTAAACACATGTACGCTTCACCACCTGCATAATTCAACAATACTATTTGTGCTTTGTTCCATTTTCCCCATTTTCAGAAAAACCAAATCCCATTCGATTCGGTCTCTAAATAATTTCCAACTGGCTTCTTCTTAAACTAAACACATTGATTTTGTGGCAATTGTCAATAAGCTCATATTTGGTGCGTTTGACTATACGCCACCAATGCGATCAACAATACGAACTAGCGATGCATTATGCTTTCATTAACTATTCAACGAAATACATTATAGTTTCAATTAAATGGTATAAAATTAGCAATAGCATTTTCCATGAAACGGCAAAATGAAAAACAAGCACCGGCAGCATGTCGACTCAATGCAAATGCTGTTTCGGTATACGATAAAAACAAAACGACCGTTTCGTCGATGAGTTTGGGCGTCGATGTTGATGAAAAAGGAAATGCATGGAAATGTACTTGGCGAAACGGAATTAAAATGGAATGCAATGAAAATAGTCGAACAGGTTGATTATTTCTAGCGACTCATTAGTTTGCATATTTTACACAACCATATTCAAAATGATCTTTGAAATAGACATTTCAAATGGAGTTTGTTTAATTAAAAGCCAGCCACGCCAAATTTTATTCATGTTTATTTGAAATGATTAGCGAACTGTAATTCGAAAAGCAGGAAATTTAAAAACAACAAAAACTCAAAACGGTAATTTCATTTTGCTTTGTGCTTTTTCTTTGCGCAACACAAAGCCATCTTCTAGGGTAACTGCTTTTCTCAGTGTTGGATTGGTATTTGTTTTATTTTTAATGATAAAAAACAAGTAAACGCGATGAAAAACAAAAAAATTCAAATCGCCAACGGTAACGTATACCTTTTGATCGAGCTTATAACGAATGCCATTCGCTAAATGCAAATTTTGCACCTTTGTGCAACATTAAAAGCTATTCACTTTTCAACAACAATTGCGCCACTGAAAAATGCATTGCCTTTGACGATTTTTAACATTGTTCGTCAATGCAGCACCGAAGTTAGCTACAGCTGGCTATCAAAAATACCATCCCAAAATAATTTCTTAAGTTTTATGCACAACGACTCACAAACTGATTCGATGAAAAGTCTTTGTTCCGCTCCGTTTCTTAATAATTACGCAAACAGATTTCATCGTCATATGGAATGTGGAATTTCGTTAATTACTTTTTTGGCGCTTACAATTTTGACAAGCACAAAAACGCTTTAATTAAGCAATGATTTCTTTGCCATACAAACACAATATTGTTTGTTGAATATTTATCCCCGCTTCGTCTCCCAAACACATAGAAATCCTCTTAATTATCGCTGTTTCATGAGCATTATTTGCAAAGGATTTTTAATACATGAAAAAATATGCGTCACGATAAAATGAAAAACATGAGCTCAAGGTAAATATGAATTGAGACTGGTGACAAACACACATTTTTCTTAATGATTTCGTCTCAGCAGACATCCCATTTTTTAAGAAAATCGAACGAAAAGATTTCTTGTACCTGTTGTGCCGGCTCTGAGTAGATTTTAAATGGTGGATTTTGAATATTTAACATTTCCACAGTTGTTGAATACAATTTTAATGAAAATGAAGTGAAAATTGAGGCCCAACAGAAGTCATGAGATTAGTACAAGTTCTGGGCAATTATTGCATGTAATTTTAATAGTTAGAATTAATTTACGACCGCATGAACAGATGTTTAATTGATCAAGCTACATTCAGATACCATTGAAGGTTTGTTTGGATTTAAAGTTCAACGTGCGTTTTCATCGAGTTGGAACTAGCTCTAAATTTCTAAGCCTAATTCCACAGAATAAACCAACATTCATCATAATGTATGAATATTGTGCTCTGTTCAGCTCAATTTACTTTGAAATAAATAAGTACCAGACTCCATTTTACTGAAATTGATTACGTTTATCTCCTGCCATGTGTTCTGCCTGCGAATTGATTTCTTTATTACAGAAAATTGAGTTCTCCTTTCATCTGCACCACATAGAATTTCTAGTGCGAAATCCTTGCCATAAAAATCGCCTTGTAAATGAATCAATGATTTAAATGTCAGGACATTGTCTGATTTCATTCACCGATTGAAATATCTACTGTGGGATGAATCGTTAAAAAGGGTTCCGATTGAACAATTCCATTTTCAAGCGCGTTTCAATTCGATTACCGCTTACATCGTCAGTAGTGAAATTGTGAAATTGCTTTCAATCGCATTCCATACCACTCCTCCCCCCCTCTCCCAATTCATGAATTTCTAAGCAAGATCGGAAATGTGAGGCTGTTTTCTCGATTTATTTCATTTATTTTCGAATGTAGTTTATTAAATGTTGTAAACGAGACGGATGACTGATTGTGATGGAAGTCATGACGTAAAACATACAATAGAACAACGTTTTCATTCATTTGCTGCTTATGTTTGCCCGTACCGTACACCGTACAAACGGTCAGCTATCGGTACATGTGTTTGCACGTTTGTAACGTGCCATTGTGTGATGTGATTTAGTAGCGTCTGTCGTCAGTCGACAGCTCGTAAATGTTGAGCACATGCTGTCTCTCTACATATGGACCTTTATGTTGATGTGTACTGATGCTGTGACCATTCGTTTTGGTCGCCTACGTCGTGTGCTTTTTACGGGACTTGACATTCCATTGTGGTCGGTTTGATTTCAACGGGTGTGTGAGTTCAATGCAAAAGAATGTTGCGTATACGATATTCATATTGGATGAAGCAAATCTAGTTTGCTCGCAATAAAATGGGTGAAAAAAGAGACAGAGACAGAGAGAGAAAAAATATTAAAGAATTCAAGTGAATTCAGGGAAAGGTAAAAGCTGGTTGCTACCACGACCAAATCATTTCCGACAAAAAAAGATGTCGAGAGAGCGAGCGAGAAAGAAAGAGTGTGATGGTGAGTTAGAGAAATAGAGAAGGAGTTTTGTAAAACTACCGTTGGGACGACACACACACACACACAAAATCCTTTTTTTAACTCGTCTAACGTAGTCGTTCCATTCAATTGTTGAACATTATTAAAGCGGCACTAACCGAAAAACATTCTTGCACATAATCCATAAAATCTGAAAAAGAAATCGACCGAGGTTTTGCGTGTCGATGTGTTCGTGTCTAATGTGTATGTGTGTAGACATTTATTCCAAATGGCGATGGGAATCGTTTTGTGCTCTCACTGTGTGACCGCATACAGCCGACTAATAGAAAAAACTGAACGACAACGACGACTGAGGTGGCAGCAGCAGCAATAGGAGTGAGAGCGAGAGAGAGAGAGAGAGAGAGGAAGAGAATGGGAAAAAAGCGGACGAGTAAATGCGTTTCCCACTTTCATCACTATTATTTAATTTTAAGCGACGAAAAACTTTTTAAATAATGCGCTTGGGAGCAATGTCGGTTGCTTTTCTTTGCAATGGCTTTGCCTTTAGCTTTTCCATTGCACAACGAATTTGCAAAAGATTGCTACATTTTTTTGGCCGACGTGCGTTCGTATCTGACGTTGAAAATTGCGTTTTTCTGGTCACATAAGCACACAACTAAAAATGTTTTATATACAATAATATTATTTCCAATTCTCGGTAACATTTTTATCCAGTTGGAGCAGCAACAACAAAAAATACCAACTCAGAGATCCAGTGGATAGAAAAGGCGATTTTCTTTGGGATATTTTTTTCACTTTGAATATGTGTTTGTGTTATATGTGCAAGTGAGTGAAAGAAAATGTTCGCTTTTCGATTTTGAGCTACGCAAATGGAATAACCGAAAAAATACGTCACATGAAAAAAAACAATAAAAAAAAGGATCCGACTTTTCCTTTGAACATTTTGCTATTGCCATTGTTTGACGCTACTTTTGTCATTCGGCCGCTTTCACCCCTCCCCCCTTCATTCGTAAGATTTTGTTCATTCATTGCGCTGATTTAATGGATTCGGTTGAAAATTTCATGCATTCACTCACATCATGCTGTGTGTCCGTTTCATCTTCATTATTGAGACTTTTCGCCCGAAAGCAAACTAAATTAAATGCACTGTCATCGGTGCTGAACAATTGTACCAAGCTGCGTTCACAATTCTCAAGTCTTTTTTGAAGTTCAGGCTGGCTTTGGCTACGGCCGGGGCAAACATTTCATGATTAGTTTTAAATTAATTAAGTTTTCCAATGGATTTCATCCGGTGAACAGAAGCGCGCCACATGAAATATAATGCGCTTTCATTCAATGAATATGATGACTTTTGAAACAATAGTTTTCAGCATTTCATCTCTTCCGGTTTCACTCTTTCTCATTTGATTTAGCTATTCATTGGGAAATTCCTTATTATTAACAACAACAACAACATCAGAAAAACCCGAACTACTCGAATTAGACCAGTCATCATAATTTATGAATCATCGCATACAATCAAAAAAAGCCCCAACGTTTGAAATATGACAGCACACTGTTCGCCTTTAAGAACTAATAGCTTTAAGCATATTTGATGTGTGTCTCATTGTTGAAAATTGAAAATTTCAAATGAATGGAAAATTGACGAAGACTTTTTCAGAGTCGGAAAAGCACTTCGAAGAAAATCTGATGCTCATGAGCTGATCGGTAGGATGCAATTTTCATCCGTTTCGCAGTGAATGGTGTGGAGAAGGAAAACAAATGTAAACGTAATTGGCTTTTTGTGAACGTTGAACACAGGCATCAGCACTCAAAAGCGTCCATTCTTCATTCCGGTCTGCTATCTCGGTCTCGCTTTTTCTGCTGTGTGTATTCAAAGTGTATGTGTGTGTGTGTGTGTGTTGAATGAACAAAAGTAAATACGATAGGAACATTCATTTCGATCATAATAAACATTGTCGTCTGTCATGACAGTGGTGCTTTTGAAGTGAAAACTTTTTCGATGTTGTCATTGTCAACTTTACTGTGCAACAATTGGTCGTTTGACGAACAAAGGTATCAAACTGAGTGCATATACAATGCCAAAAAAGCGATCCATTGAACGATGAAATATAAAGGAGCATTATTTTAACTAATTTCCACGTAGCTAGCTCACTCGTCTTCACCAATGTGAAGCGCAACTTTTTTTTAGCTTGTTATAGATAGCGAACAGACATTCAATTATTCAGCATTGCTCGAATATTAAAAGCGGTTTGCATCACTCAAATTTTGTTTCAATCATGTTAAATATTTCCAGTGAAGTTCAGTTCAGTTCCGTATGTTTGTTTGGTATCACAAGCTCACAGTTGAACAAACGGTGCCATTCGACAAAACTTAAAGGTACACACTACTACACATACGGACGAGATAAACTCTTGATGCGAATTCGCTAATTAGAGAAGCATGTGCATGGTATATTTTAATGAGTTCGCATTTCATTTTTGGCATATTGCTGTGTGTGGCAATATGTTTTGGCGATGGTTGAAACTTCTGTGTGACAGAATGGGCGCTCTGTTGGAATTCAACGTCGAGATGGTCATAAATGATGCAACCCCAGAAAACTGCACTCAACATACACACAAATATTTTAGAAGTCTTTGGAATCCTTGAATGTGTAGATTGCAAAGCTGAATCGTTACCTGAAAATAAATTCGAGTGTCAAGATGCAGACGCAGTGTTTGACGGTGTGTGTCTGTACGTGTCTGTGTCTGTGTCTGTGTCTGTGTCTGTGTCTATGTATGAAAGAGATAGATGAGTGGTGTAAACAGTAATAGTTTGTGCGAAGAGTTCAAGAGTACAGTTGTCAAAATACGAATTGAGCTGTTAATGATGCTACCGTTTTAAATGCTTTCTCAAGCATTTATTCACGGCATTAATCATTTCTCCGAACAACAATCCTTTATTTTGCAGTTTTGTTTTTGCTGTTGGCCCATTCACTTTTCTCTGTTTGTCTCAGTTTTGTGTTCCGTTCGCAATCTACCGTCGAACTTTTTAACTGGTTTTTGTTTTTACTCTTAATTGCTGTGCGAAAAGACGCCGGTAGTGTGTTGGTCGCTCACAATTAAAAGTTAGTCACAAGCCGAGCGATGCGCTTTGTTTCTCTATTTCTTTTACTCGTTCTCTATATCTCACTTTCACGATGTAAACATACAGTTTTAATCGCTTTTTCGTTTGGCGCTTCATTTCATTTAACTCTCCCACTCAATTTATTTTTGTGCACTAGTTTTTGAACTGGTGCACTTTCTCCTCTCCCCTTCTCACCTCGTCTCGAATCGCCTTTACATTCGATTTCTTCGCAAATTCAACATTTTGACAAGTTTTCGCCTGGATTCTTGTTATTTTTTGTGCTCCTATTATCCGTTTGCACGGAGTTTGTCGAAAGTGAAAGATATGTTCGTTTTTCATGAAATTGCTGTGTGTGTTTGTGTGTGTGCAATTCGAAATGCTCAGCTCAGGGATTCGGAAAAGTTTCTGTTGCCTGCTATTGGATGATGGGCGACACAAAAATCGACAATGGCAACGCTTAAATGGAACATGCTTTGTCAATTCCGCATATTTAAGTTCGATTGCTGCTTTTTGAATGCATTCCATTCGACTCTGAGTGAATAATGAATAGCAGTGAAAATAGTGTTTTAACACAAACTTAAATTCAATTCGCATGTTATTTTCATGCGAAACATTTGAATGCGATCCATTCCCGGAGTGGAAAATTCCATTTTAACCGTTGGCTTTGACTTTAGTTTTTTTTTGTCCCTGCCATCCAATTGAAAAGTTCAAATGCAATCATTCGTTTTCAATTAATATGTTGATGCGAATGAAATGTTCGAAACAATTATCAAACTTGAATATTATTTTTCTTACGCGATATTCAGTTTTATTTAATTTTGTTCTCTTGCATCAAATTGATCGAATGGAAGACTCAAAATTACTTCGAATTTGATCTTTTCGAAGAACGATCATTTTGGCAACAATAGTAAACTTTTGGCCATTTTCTCACAACGACGTTGGTCGGTTTGCTGATGTAATCTATAGCTTATTGTCTTAGTTCAGTCGTTCTGAGTTTTGTTGCTCTTCCATTAATTTCTCATAGCAAGTTTTTCACACTCCTGGCACACACACACGCTCAAGAATTCAAGGCGAACGAATCGTTTTGATTTATCCTCCTCAAATCATTTAGTTTAGTAAATAAGTCACGTGTTTTCTTTTCTATTAGTTGTCTCTGAACTTTGGGAATTGCGCTTGTCTGGGTGATAGCAACACCAAGTAACATCCAAACCTTACTAGCATCCACACGATACACAAACCTAACAAACGGAAAATAGCGAGTTGAGTTTAGTGTGGACACACACACAGTGCTGACTATTTATGGATGTATTGTTCGTTTATGAGTGTTGATACGTTGAATACTAAACAAACAATTTTGGCCACATAAAATACATAAATTAGCCCGCAAAACACCATCGATAAAATAACGATTTGCGATGAAGAGAAGAACGACGGTTGGACACAGGGGGGGAAGAAAAGAAAAGCTACGCTTGATTGGATCGGTACAGGCAAATGAGACAATATTAAGCTTTCTATTGAGCTCAAGAGTTTGGTGTTTCTCACCATATCAAACTATATATTTTCACTAAGATCCAATGGATTGCTCTTTCGAAACTAAAGTCTTAAACGAGAAAAGATTCTCAAACAAAGCCTTATTAATGGGTTTCAAACTAATGGAGGTTCTTGGAACTGAATATAAAATGGGTTTATTTCAATATTGTGAAGTGCTAACATTTAATTATCTCTGACTTGAAGCCACTGCCTGTTGAGAAAAAAAACACACTTCGCTGGAAATTTACTGTTGTAACATAAAATTAAAAATGTATACGAACTATTGCTAAAATACGTGCACGACGAGTAAAGTTAGTTTTTTTTATACTGAATTATTACTACATTATTCAGTTCGTTTCTGTGATAATGCCACTTTTCGTCGTTATGAACAGTTTCTTTTTGAACGAAACTTAAGCGATATTTTCTTTTGTTTGACTCTTCCTTGATTTATGCTAAGAATTCGCACAACAAGCTTTCTTCCAAGCGCTCTTTTTTCCGTCATTTGTTCGCAAAATTTTATGTAACTATTTTTTTGACAAGAAGTAAAAATAATGCAAAAAAAAAATTTGGTGTCTTCTTGTATGCCTGATGATTCAAGCTCTTTAGCCTCGTTCCCCGGCATCAAATGCATGATTTTTTTTTCATTTAGCTTTTACTCTTTTTTTTATTCTACTCTCAACTAATATTTCGAGCACTTCAAATAGTCAAATATGAGATTTTATTATCATCGCGTTGATCTTTCGCAGCATTCGCAGAATTTGTATTTTCCCTAAGAACTATATACAGTGTGTGTGTGTGTATGTGTGTCGATTTCATGTTTGCCATGATGTATTATTTGGTCGACGTTTCAAACGTTGCTCGAAAATTGGAAATGACTGTTGACATTTTCACAATTTCGAACGTTTTCATCGATGTTGTTGCTCCTGCTCTCGTGCTGTTGTTGTTGTCTCATCTTTCGTCTTTTACTTCAATTTCCATTGTTGTGGATGCGAGCACTTTTTCTCTTCCATTTTTTTTTTGTGTGTGGATGATTTTGTTTCCATTTTTTTCTTGTTGTTGTATTTAATATGAAAAATCGAAGAAAAGATAAGTACATTTTTGCGACATTCTATTGCTTTATGAATATGTGCATGAAAACTAATATTTCACTTATATCAGCAGCATCTTGTGTATTGATGGAGAGCGAGCGCCGATGGAAATGAGACCCGAGGGTAGAATGAGCGCGTGAGGCAAAGTGAAACGATATTTTTGAAGAAAATTTATGTCAGTACTCATTGGCTGGGACGATTGGGAAAATGCGGAAACGAGAATATTAAAATATTGTTTTTCTCCTTTGTTTGGTGTTGGTGTTTGTGTGTGTGTGTGTGTGTGTGTGTGTTTGTTCGCCGAACAACGGCAACAATAACGATGACGACAAAAGCACTTTTTTTAGGATTTGGTTCGTTTTGGTTGTCGGTGTGTTTGTGTGCTTGTGTGCTCGTGTGTGCTTGAGCTCTTCGTTTACATTGTGTGCTATTTTCGGTCCATGCAGCACATTCGATCGCACATTGCACACGTAGTATTTAGTTATGTCACGCGTCTCATCGTCTGACACATTTGCAAACTTGATAAAAACAACAACAACAAAAAGTGTGTGTGTGTGTATGTGTGTGCCGCTAAAAGAAAATGAATTGCAGCTACGATGACAACTTTATCGACACAGTCTCACATATATTTGGCCTTTTTCTTTTGTAATGATTTTTGACATATTTATTGGGTTTGAATGTATATATTCCACATATGGAATGACATCAAACAATGAAACTCGAAAATCGAATGATATTTACGTAACACATGAATGTGATGGATTCTTTTTTTTATCGAATTGAATTTGATGCTCGTTCGAGTTTATCAATTTATTCTTTTCACAAAATGTACAATAGCTTAACAACATAAGCTTCATCTTTTTCCACTATATTCGAATTGGATTTCGTTGCTTGGTTTCAAGTTTGGTGTGAGTGTGTGTGTGTGTGTGTTTTTCATTCTGCGATTAGCTCGAGTAGAAAAATGTGTTAAAATGCAAATCCATTCACTTTTACACTTAATCCACCGCACTGTTGATTGCTTGTGTTTACTCTAATTGCATTCGTTAATTGAATGAGAAAATGGCCAAATAAACATTTCAATTTAAATTTGCATACGAAATAACCAAGTTTTGACATTACTTTGTAGATATTTTTTATTCATATTTTGGTTATCATTTCGATGTAATTAAACGACATGCATCCAGTTCCGGTGGTAAAAGCGAACAAAAAACACACATAAACAAACAGAAACTTTGCATTCTTTTGGAATAATATCCATTATTATTATCATATCAATCCCATTCCCAATTCCACAGATTCGATAAAGTTTTAACCAAAAGAAAATAATTAAATGTTGTTTTCACTTTGACTTGAACTGCATGCAACATTTTTTTTTTCGTCTTTCTCTCTCCCCGATCCAGCGGTTACCTTTTAATCTCTGGTTGGTTTTTGTGAGTGCGCGCTAGAGCGTCAGTTGGTTGCCGAGCAAAAATAGACAAAAATAAGTGAATATCTAAATCATAATCCTTTGGTGGCAAAACTTTATCCGCTGTGATTATAGTTGCCATTTCGGTTGTGGCGCGTTAAGCTATTTTTTTCTCTCCTCATAACGCCTCTGCAAAACCAGATTTTCGGGCGGATGTGAGAGAAAAAAAAACGGGTAATCGTTGATGGTTGCATACGAATCATTTTGTTTGCTGTACATTTATACTTGGAAGAGCTCTAGTATGTTCGTTCATTCGTTCGCTTTGCAAATTCATACGTTTTTCCCCCGGTAGAAAATTACACACACACACACACCAACAAACGTTGAATATGATAATATCCAAATACGACCGCCTAATCCAATTTGGCTTTTCCACAACTACATTAGTGCATTTAATTTGTGAGAAAATAAAGGGTCCCCCAAAATGAGTGAGAGAGGCAGAGAGAGAGAGAGAGAGAGATCTGAAGTGATGCGGAGGGCAAACCGTAAAACCATTTCGACCAACATCACTCGAAATACATACGGAAAAGAGTTGCCCTCTTATGAAGGGAGAACAAACCGAAAAAAAATAAACCGAATGCATTTGCAATGACTCTGAAGACATACACACAAACACATACAATTTGGAATGTTGTACCGAAAGAGAGAGAGACGGAAAACGAAATGGTTTGGTGAAAAGCGAAATGCGACGAATATTCCCGCTACGAAAATTGCAACCGGCGAAAAGATAACAAACCGTACATGGTTGGGTCTTGATAATAACAACAACAAAATTTAATTCCATCGCATGGAAATAAAACTTTTCTTCTTGTCGTTTTTATTTAGTTTGCTTTTTTGCTGCTCGTCGCCTGCCTCATTGTACTGTTAGCAGGTCAAATAAAATAGCGCGCACAATTCCATTGCTAGCCACAAATGTTAAGATTCCAGCGAAACGGTTTCGTGTGTTTGTTCAGGGTGTTGAAACACGAAATAGTTTCGAAATGGATGCGAAGACAAGAAGAAATGGCAATTTCACACACATTGCAGATTTAATGTGCGATGCATTCTCTAGCTCGCATGCACACACTCGCCGAGTTTGCTATTGAAAATGCTTCAACGTTTCGGATGCTATCACCAGTTTGCCAGAGCTACTGTACTACGCCTGTTGACCATTGAACTTTTTTCGCACTCCGTTAAAGTGCACATTTTCAGTAATTCACCGTTTGGATCAGTTAAATGCAAAAATGGCTAGACGAAAGAGAATGGAACAAAAATGGCAAGAACAGAACAACAACATTAACAAAAACCACGCACAGAGAACGAGAGGAAAAAAAGTGAATGGATAGAGAATAACATGAAACAAAGTATGCCGTTTTATGATGTTGAAATGTTCAAGATGACGACAACGAGAGACAGGCAGAGAGAGAGAGCAAGAATTGTGTTCAACACATTATTCAAGTTGTCAGTTTGTACAACCATCGTTAACCGTGCAACTATCGCCAATCGAATTCATTTGGCTGGTTGAAATCTCGTTAGACACGGATATGACCATCATTTGAACAATTCGATGTCAGTCAAATTTGCATTTCGTTCATTTCATTTCGTTTCATTTGCATTCGCACATTTCAATGAAATCGATACGTGGATACTTTTAGCGCAAATCATCGTTAAAAGCAGAGATGTGACGAAATACATTTTTATATAACGATAAAAGCACACTTTCCACTGCTTTCGCTCTGTTTTTTTTTGCTTCATTTTTTGCTCTTTCTCTTTGACCGTCACCACTAGAGCAACCGGAAGGAATTGGCGATGTAAAATATAAATACATCTCGGATATGCATCGCTTCACATGGCTGCATTTGTAATTCATTCCGGTGGTAAAGTAGACTCCATCGAAAATCAATAAAACTGAATTTACTTATCGGCTTGATGTTGGCTCCTCTACACTGTATGCAACTTGCTCATGTATATCGTTTTCATTAACAACCGAAATACGAAACGATACTACTACGATATTCGATAGCATTTACCACATAAAATATTCGAACGTGCATTCCGATCATCCGTGATACACACAACTTAGAAATAATTTAATGGTCTAAATAAAATGTAGATGAAAAAAACACAACACACAACCTAGAACTGGTTTTTCGGCTGTGCAGACTGTGCTATGTGCAGTTTGCATCCTTCGGTAAATATGTGTGTGTGTGTGTGTGTGTGTGTGTGTGTGTGTGTGTGAGGGGTTAGTTTTTCCTCTCACGTTGCACCCGCATGCCCCTTTTATCGATCATTATTCCATATAAATTGGTAGATGCGGTAATGAAACACAAACATGTTTTGCATTTGAAAGTAATGTTCAAAAAGCTTTTGGGGATCATTCGGTGCTGTGTGTGTTTGTGTGTATTTCATTTTGCTTGATGGTCATGGAGCTATTTTCGTGTTAAAACAAAAACCTGAACAGCAACACACCCACTTGGTGCTCTGCATGGTGTGCCGATTACAATGTGCTGGCTGGCTGGCTATTGAAATTGATACCATTCATGGAAGGAAATAAATGAAACTGTACGAGCCACAACTCTTGGTTCGTGTATGCAGAGAACCCGGAAAACATGATCAAAGAATGTAATCGGCCAATATTAAATTATACAAACACCAAAAAATGAGGTTACATTTTTACTCATTCGATTCGATTTTGGTGTGCCTTACAAAATGAATTGCATGCCGAATTACCTCAATTCAATCGAAATCAATTTCGATTTCTCGATCTTCTATCTGCCATTTGGCCCTTTCTATCCTTTCTCCGTTCGTTTCATTCTCTATTCAATACGTTTTACCTCTTATACAGGTAAGATCGTCTATGAATTGAACTATTCAAATATTAGCAGAAAGATTTTTTTTTCTTTCTGCTCATCAGGATTTGCATGAAAATGATATTTATGTTCTTCGGTTTGGTTGGTTTTCACATTCTTTTCCGACCATGAATTATTCATGAAAAAGAATGAACGGGCCGAATATCTCAAACGAATGGCTTTATGTCGTTGCGTTACAAAAGATCAACAGCTCTTGAAATCTTTATTCGACTTTCAAACAAAAAAAAACCGAAATCAATGTTAAAACTATTACAATTTTCAACTTGGCAAATCATACACAATTGCAAAATGATACAGAAAATGAAGCATTGAATTGGTTTCATGCTCAAAGGTTGAATTCAACATTTACTTATTCTTTACTTTTAGAGCAAAGAACAAACAAATCACGATATCTTTTCTCTCTCACAAGCGTATAACACTACAACATGCGAACCCAACTATGGATTTCTGCAACAACGCGCAATCAATACAAAACTTGGAACGGCAGCAGCAATGGCATCGAATACTCTCACGACTGACATATCGTGCACCTGATTGAAAATGAACGAGCTCCCGTAAATCTTGTTGAGTGCGCTTGATGCCCGTGCATTATACATGAAAATTCGACTGCAACATAAATATCAAATGGGATCAGTTTCATTAAAGAGTATTTTCATTTATAAATTCAACGTGTGATTTTCTAAACTCGTTTGCACACACACACACACACACACACACACACACACACACACAGAGAGAGAGAGAGACGTAAATACATTGAAGTGCGCTCACTTGTTTCCGATCAATAATCGTGGAATTTCTGTGCGTTTTCACTCCGAAAAAATTCATTGCAGCAGCGCTAAAGACTGCATACCAATCGCGATAATCAGGGTTAAACCAGTAAACACAGGTGTTCGATAAATGCATTTTATAGATTTTTTTTCCATCGCTTGTATAAATGTGTGAAAAAACAACAATGTGTATTCGTTTCGACGCAAGACTCGTATCGTTCGGAACAGAAGAAACAAGAGCATATTTTCAATTCAATTTGATGAAACGATTAGTTGATTGAATGAAAAGTCATTGCGTTGTGCGCAAGAATGTTGTGCGCTACTGAACAAGCAAAATGCTTCGGTTGTGCCATGGTGCTTTCGGTCTTGGTTCAAAACAACAAAAATTCCCTCAAGAACTGATACTTTGCAATTATTTTGCAGCTTCTTTGATATTCCGGTTGCAATTTTGTAGCATTTGATTGTGCCGAAGAGTCGAAAATTTAATACAAAATTTATCGACAAAATTGATTTGATTAAAGTTCTTCGTTTCGAAAAGCGCATATCGAAACGAACATTGAGGACGTAAAACGAGCTTCAAGTCGTCGGCGAATGTTCGACATCAACAAAAGACACTTCGATCGATGAAATGTAAATACGCTGTAAAATTCCGTTCGCCATGCCACTTTTACCAGGCCAATCTTGGAAAATATATGCGAAATTTTATGAGTTTATAGATTTTTATTATGACCATCATTGAGTTTAACATCGTATAGTGCATCAACTTGATGCTTTGAAACGCTCGTTTCGTTGCAATTCACAAATGAATGGAAAAAGCACAAAAACCCAAAATAAAGTTGCGAATTGGAAATTATGCTAGTTAAAGCGCAGGGACCATAAAGTATTACAACGCAAATTATTGGAGCTTTCATCATAAATGAATTTATATTCATCACATACACACATTACATTTTGCTGATGATGAGATGGGAACGTAAAATGAGAGTGAGAGAGAGAAAGTATAGAGGGAAAGTATGGACAAGTGGTTCGATTCGATGTACGTTTGAGCCATGTGCAACAATTACAAAAGTCAATAAAAAGTGTTCTGATCAGAGTTTAGAGTTTAAATTTTGTAATTCAATGTTCAAAGGCTGTTTGATTTACATTAAAGTTTGGCCATTGAATTTGAAACAATGAAATTATCACAATTCTGTTATCAGAACATGTAAATGTTATTGAAATTTCCAATCACTTACGGCAAAAATCCCATACTTAGCATGCATCGAATGTGTATTGGACGATTTTTGCATAATTCAAATGTCAACATCAGCGTAATATTCGAATCATTTTAAGGCGATTACTCATGGCTTTGATGGCTTTCAAGGATGTCACATTCATTTCGAGCTAATGGATTTTGTATAATTGTAAAATCTGTCGATTCAGTGAAACAAAGCGCACATTCAGGCCACCACCACCACCACCACACACACACACACCAACCAACCGAATCACAATGATTGGCCGATTATAACGGGCGAGAAAGTTAAAAGCCTAATAAGAATCGATTAGATTTAATTTATTGAATAAATGTATGCATTGCATGCAATATTGAGTGGTGGTCATATTGCAAAATGGTTTATAATGCACTTAATCGCCATGCAATATGAATGAACGAACGGTCATCGAACATAGACTCCGACAAGCAGGCTGGTGCAGCACACTAGCAACAACACCACCATCATAAGCAGCAGCAGAAACAGCAACAGCAACAGCATCACTAGCAGTAGCCGTAATCTCGCCTCAGATATATTCGGTGCGGTCACTGGGAATAATGACGACCCAGCGACGGCCACACACACACAACTGATAGCGATGACGATACGATGATAATGACAGCTATTTTAGCTCTGAAATGGTCAATGTGCTTTTATGTTAATGCTTCGACTGATTTCGACACACACACACACATGCACACAAATTCGCTAGACTTTAATGTTTTGGGAATTGGCGTTACTATAATAACAGCTGCATTTGGATCCGAACCGGCGACACTGTATGCAATCTGGTGCAATCGAAACTTTTTCTCAGACCCCTCGGTTAGAGCAATATGTAAAAAAAGCACGGAGAGCTAATAGAGAATCTAATGAAAATGTGTTATTTTCCCTTCGGTGCCCTCCGGTTTGCTGTTGTTTTAGTATGTGTGTATGTTTTGTCGATAGGAATCATTTGTGGTTGGCGATGTTACGCATAATGTACTGTCATGGATCTCTCTCTCTCTCTCTCTCTCTCTCTCTCTCTCTCTCTCTCTATCTCTCTTTCAGCTTCTCACTCCCTTATCGCTTTGGGTTTGGTTTGGTTGCTAATCACGAAAAAGTACAAAACTGAAAATTCAAAATCGATTCCAAAAATAACATTGCTAATGCATTAACGGCCTTCCCATCTGATGTTTTCGGTTTTTGGTATTTCGTTTCAAATCGGTCGGACGTGCCTGTCATTAGAAAATTTGTTAAAAGCATTCGAATCATTGGTGTTAGACAAGTGAGCGATTGAACGCATCGTTGGCTAACCACAATATTAGATTCGAAATATAATATCTATCGTTTCATTCCATTGACTTGAATCGTAGTGACAATATTTACACTCCGTTCTGCGTGTCTTAGTGTTGGTTGTTGGTGTATGTGTTCTCTGTCAATTTTGACAGCATATTGTGTTGAAATATATTTAAATCCTGTTTTATGATAAACTCTGCAAATCTCATCCCTTGGCCATGTGAAACATGGACATTTACATACGATACGGTGCTGATTCATGCAAATTAAATTCAGTTTGTGCAGGCACTTTATTGATGTAACTGTCGATCTATTTGTTTTGTATATTTCAGAATTGGTTTCTTTTTTCTGCTATTCTTTTGTTGATTTTGAAATACAAAAACAATTATTGTCTCTGTGTTTCGGTTAATGTTAAATAGCGAAACAACCGGACAATTGACATTTGATGTGGCATCATTGTTGGCCACAGTTACAGTCAACGTAACACAAATGTTCGAGCTCCTATTTGATTATGGAAATGAGTAGTTTCAGCGCTAAGGCCGCGCTGTCGCACACCAACAACACAATACACACATCGAACTTTTTGACTGTGAAATTCATTTTAACTGACCACAAAATCGCAATAAATGTTCGTCGGGCAATGGCAATGGCCATTACCATGTTACGCACTAATTCAAAACGTTATCAACTGAAAATATTTTGGCTGATTATAAATATTATTTTATGCGGTTCCAACACAACCGTAGTTAAACGATGTGAAAGCGAAAATGCTAGAAATAGAAAATGAAATCACATACAAATTTAGAGGCAATTTTCTAGTGTGCGCGAGTAAATGAGAGAGTGCGAGACAGCCGTAAATTGGCCAATGTAAATGTGATCTTGAGAGGGCCACGGCGCAGGTAATAAATATCGAATGGCGCGCCGTATACGCACGATAATTTCATTTTTCTTTCCTTTTTCCTGCTCATTATTTCACACAATCAACGTTATTTATGGTGTAATTAAATTTTTTCTCACATCCTTTATGGGCCACATGATCGGGTGGTGGGCTATTGTTTGTGTTTGGGCCATGGCGTGTGCTCACCGCAACTAAAAATTACCCAAATTTCATAGCAACACGGTTGAGTTCATGAGCCACATCATAATAGTGGCTAGACATTTATATTTTCGAATAAAAATTCACCAAGATTTCTCAGGTCATCTTTAGCACCAAAAGTTTGATGTAATAAATTTTTCGCACTAAACTAAAACCGAGAGGTATACAATTTTCGGATCGCATTCTTGCTTTTCTTCTTTTTTTGGGTCGATGTAAGAGAATGGTGCGTAGACTAATCATAGAACACCTTAACCACGTGCAAAGGGCTAGCATTTCATCTGTTTGTGGATGCAGCAGCGAAACATCCAAAAAAATTATCGGGTAGATGAGCAAAAGTTGCGTATCATGCGTGTGCTCATGCACTTCGTTTCAATTGAAATAGCCGATACATTAAAATGGAGGAGGAAAAAAGTGAAAATGTGAATTGTGAATACCTTCGTTGCCATTTGCGCTGCCAATAAAATATCCATTAAGTCCAAGCACAATTGTTGCAAAAAACACTTCATTTAATCCCTTCGCTTTCATGCTCTCTTCGTGTGCGTCACTGGTTTTGCGTGGAGATGATAGTGTTGAATGTACTCTTGCTCCTTCCAGTTGGGAGGTGTGGGGGTGTGCGGAGGGTTGTCGGTTGTATTGTACTGATTGGTATGGATTTTGATTTTTCTCACAGGCTCTGCAACAGCCGATTGGCCGCTTTTTCTTTTTGTTTCTTTGTGTGTCTTTCAACGTTTGTGGTGTGAAGTGTATTCGGTGTTTTGTTTACGCGTTCACAAGAACATTCACGGGAAAATTTATGCTTTAGCACACTTTGAATGCGCCAATTTCTTAAGCAGCATTTAAACAATATTCTATCACTCGGAGCATATTTCTTTTTCGGTTATTCGGTGTTACTTATATTGCTCTGCTTCCTTTTATTTTCTTTTTGTTTTTCTCTTGTGCTACTCGACCGTAATATTTTTCGTCTGTGGTGAATACTTGAATGGTTTATGATCGTTGAACACGCGATACTATTTTCTGTGTTCAATGGTTTCTATTTTCCGTTGTGACGTTTCGATATAAATTTTTGTCCGGGTTTTTTGCCTCTTCTTTGAGGATACACGGGAGTGTTGTTGTTGCTGCTGCTGCTGCTGTTTTTTTCTTGTTCTACTTCATTCACCCTCCAAGTTGAAATATTAAATCTAAACGCGTTTATACAGTGCAATCAAATCAATTTGAGCTATGAGTCGTGCTGATGGTAATAATGGTATGAGCCAGTCGCGTCACGTTACTGCAACGAAACAATAGCAACTCGACACCCCGACAATGTAATTTTAACGATTACTTTCTTTATTTTTTGCAACGCTTTTTCCCAGACAAATTTAACACTTTACTTTTTAACTGGATTTTATTCGGTTCGGTCGTTATATTTTAGCTTTTGCTTTAAATCTTTCGTTGCTTTTAGAATGTGGTTGAGTTTGATTTTTCCGGTATTGTTCTCTCTATCGCTAATTTTCTCTCGCTCTTCGGATTTTATGTGTTAAATTTTTTTTTTATTGACATGGCATTTTAATGGGTTATACTTTTCATTGCGATTAATTGACGTGTTGTGGCATCAAAATGTTTATAGTTGCACGTTTGTACCGGAACACACCGTCGATCGTTGCTCAACTGTTCATGTGTCTTAAATCGTTTATAACCATCGACGAACGGATGAACTTAACAAAACGGTGTGTGAGTCACCCGGAACTAAGATTCTATCGTAAATCCACTGGTAAACTCTTGAAATGCACCGAACCATCGATGCAAAAACATTTTGTACTCCAATATTGCTGGATCCACCACGGTTTTGTCCTTAAGTGGAATATTAATTTTTGAAAGCAAAATAAAAATAAAAATTCGCTGTCAAAATTCTTTGAAAAAAAATCGATTACAGATATTTCTCCGTTTGAACAGAATTCAATAACTTCTACGTTACAACATACAGGATTATGTGGATTTTCTTAATTCACTGACGTTAGAGCGATTATAATTTTTCTTCGGTTGTTTATCTCACAATCTATTTCAATTAATTTCAAAGGATGTGAGCGATTAAAAATGTGATACAATATATATACAGAAAAAAATGTGTATGTATTGGGCAGACAATATTTATTCGAGGTTTTTTTTTGGTTGCTTTTTTTCGTTAAGCACTTGTCTTGTGTCGGATGAGAACCGGCAAGAGCAGCTGTTCGAACCTTACTAACTCGATTTACTGCCAACACAATGAATTTATACGGAGTAAAATGTTTGATACAACTGCATTAAGGGTAGCACGGCTACTGGTGCTTTGTTTTGATACACAACGTCGACAAACGGCAAATGCATAACATTGGCAATGAGCATGCGCGCTCGACATTCTATCGACACTCATCACTCCGCGTGTTCTTTCATTGTATGACAGACGATTTCGAATTAGAGGCAAATGCAAACAAAACACACAAAAAGAAACACAATCACAAAACCATAACCATCGACCGCGTGGACTGAGTTTGGGGCAATCGAAGAAGATATTTATGAGAAAGAGAGTGTGAGAGAGAGAGAGGGAGAGGGGGAGAGAGACGGAGAGCAAAGTGAAGAGCATGCATTCCGAATTGGTTAGCCGTGTGATTCGTTTTTCCGGAAAAATTGTTGTATCAAAATCAAACGAACACTCAGCAAAGCATGCAATGTGATGAACTGGAACGAGCTTTGACTGTCTCCCCCAAAATGCAAGCGTATTGCATGTACGATGCGCTCTCTCTTGCTGCCGGTTTCAGTCTCTCATTCACCATTCTCTGTAGCATATACAATCTCTTACTAAACACACCATGCAACGAATCGCAATCTTGAGTTCTTGTTTTTTGGTGCCGAGCTGTCTTTCGATAGTGGCTCAATGCTCCGGTTTTTTTTTACTCTTTTTTTCGTCTGTCTTTCATTCGATGCTTTTCTATGCCAGTCGAATCAGTTGCATTTCTTATGCGTTCTCATCTCTTTCATCTTATTGCACCACACAGTTTCTTGTCTGTGTGTGCCCGGACTCGGCGAAGTGTATAAGTGGCCCAAAAGACTTGGGGTTAAAATCAAAATAAGATATATTTTACTGAGTCGCTTTTCCACTCGCATGGCAAGATCTTTGCTGAAATCACATTGTTCACATTCAGTTTTGGGTTTGAGTAAAGCATTTCATTGATACCGAATATGGCCAAAGATGGATGAAATGTAATACGATTCCATTTTCATTGGGACTTTTTTTGTGTGTGGTCACGCTGAAAAGAATTGAAGGGAAAAAACATTCTGTAAGCGAATAAAAGTAACACCGCATCGTGGAGACTAAATCAAGTTGAAATGAAAGGATTATTATTGGCAGGCGAAATAAAAGCAACATAATTGACATTACTCTTTGCTGTGCGACGAAATATACACATATGGGCCACTGCAAAGGAATCGATAGCCATATCAATCGCATTCAATAAAATATTTTAAATAAAAATCTCATTGACTCAATGACACTGTGTTGCATTGCATTTCAATATACACAGAATGAATAGCAGGAATGTTTAAGAGCGCTGAAATTGATTCGCCAATTGAAATCGTTGACAACTTTAATTACAGTTTAATTTCATTTGATTGGCAAAAATGTTGTGATACGGTGCAACAATTTTTTGTTTCATTGTAAGCATTTTTCTCATTTGATTCATCTCATTAAAAAAAAAAGTCAAGTAATTAAAGACTTCGTAATGATTTCTGCCAATGTTTCACTTTTCGCCTTTTACGTCAACTTGCACACGAATTGTTTTCGGATTCAAAAACACGATGTCAAAGCACTGTAATGGCACTGATTTCTCAAGAGCGTGAACATTATAATTGAATTTCGTGTGTCTGATGAAACGCAACGAGAAATCAATTGATGTGCTTCGCATCGCTTTTTATGTGCACATTCCATGGAATCCAGGCACAATCAATAGGATGCTATAATTAGCTCAGCCGTAAAAAGCCATTGAGTTGGAGGGGAAAAAACCGTCAACACTGTATGTAAGCGATGCTAGACTCTTATCTCTAGGCATAACGAAACATTAACGGAAACCGATTTGCCGGCATGGAAATAATATTTCGTTACACTGACGCATTTGTTAAAACGGAAAAAGAGACAATTTTTAAGCTTATCGGCAGACAATCACAAATTCGATGGAAAAAAATGAATTTTCGTCTCGCATAATCTCATAGCATGTTTCTTTTTTCGCAATTATCCGAGCAGAACCACTCAAATAAAAATCATTCAAATGCGTAATAAATTGATGAGGTTCGATTTTTTTTGTTTCTAAAGCACTAGCGAATCAACATTCCAAATGAAATTCGACGAATTGAACAAATGCAAATTGAATAGGTTTTAAGCCTTTTTCAAATTTAACAAGAGGCATGCATTTTGAGCTCTATATTTACTACGTAACACGTTTAAGATGCTTTTGTATAAGCTGAAAGATTTACAGTCCCAATGAGCATCAATATGTGATGCCCACTGTTTCATTAGGAAATTCGCACAAAATGATGTTGAAATCAAATAACAGTAGAAGCATTAAGATGATGGAAAAAAATGACATGATGATTGACTAAAACAATCGATTTGTCTCAATGAGACTGCTATTTTCTGAACATTTGTCTGGATGTTAGAGCTCGCATGATTTGGATTGTGCGATTCATCGGGCAACAAACAATACGCGAGAGCATCATAAAAAAAAAATGAAAAAAAAGCCAAGGAAATATTGTATTCATTTGGTGTAATTAAATGAAGTCAATAAGCGAGAATGAGATAGCCTTGTCGTTTTGTGTGAATGTGTGTGGAACGGAAATCACGAGAAATTTGATTAACTTGGTTCATTGGGCTCATCATTATCCTCGCCGTTGATTCGACAACGGGCGTTTTTCCACTCATCTCTTTGTCTCTCTCTCTCTCTATCACGTTTATTCACTTTTTGTGTTTGTATCATCACATCATCACAGCAAAAGCGGGCGCATCGCATTTTCTACATGATTGTGTCTTTTTCGTTTGCATTTGCTTAAGGGCAAACAAGAGTGAAGCGTATCATCAGGTAATTTGATGGGTACTCAGTCAAGTATGTGTTGAATAAAGAATACTTTTGCTCTCGCTTTTTCGCTCTCTCGGTTCAAGTGTGTTGTTTTACGTAGGTTCCATAGAATGTTCATCTCAAGTACTACTGTTTATGGTTGTTCACCGTCCAAGTGGTCTAGCAATTTAAGTGGCACTTTTCAGCTCATAGACAATCACAATCATCTCCAACTATTGCCGTTAGTGTAATGGAATAATGTAATTAACGGATTCTCTTTTGCCAATTTAAATATTATCTTTTTCGCTTAACAAGCGTTAAGTGGCTCGTTGGAGACATTTCATAAATTACCCATTGAAAAGTGCCATTGTGTTCTCTCTCTCTCTCTCTCTCTCTCTCTCTCTCTCTCTCTCTCTCTCTCTCTCTCTCTCTCTCTCTCTCTCTCTCTCTCTCTCTCTCTCTCTAAATCGTTTTATTCGAAATTTCAAGAAGGGAAAACTACTTTTTACAACAAATTAAGCAATTTTGCCGTTTCCAATCAATTTTCCATTGACATTTACTTTTCGATTTTTTTATTATTAAAAAGGATTTTTTTGTTAGCGAAAATTGGAAAATGTGTTTAACGATGAACGCGCTCAAAATTTTTTTTTTTTTTTGCTTGCACACGAAATGTTGCAGAAGTGCAAATGAAGATGTTTAATCGAATTTTATGGTTTGTTTGACCTTTGTGCGAAGTTCAATAAATGTTTAACTGTTCAAGTGTTCAGCATTGTAATTGATTATGTTGAATTTAAAATAAATTTACCAGAGGTCGGTCGATATCATCAAAATTATCAATTTAATCAATCGTTTATTGATTATTACAATATATTCATTTTTAGGCCTCAAATTATAATAAACAAACACCACATTTTTCAAATATGTCGACTTTTTTTTATTTTAAATTCAAATGTGTGTCTGTGGGTGTGTGTGTGTGCGTGTGTGGGTGCGACAATCTGATGGCCTATTTAATGAGCTTAACATATTTTGCAATTTGTTGATGCTTATTATGTGGCCATTTCCATTCGCACACAACATCGATGCCAATTGATTTCTCGCATATTGACCTAAGCGTGATTTAAATCAGTGTAGCGGTTATATGCAAAATCGAACATGAAACACATTTTTACTCCAACCATTATGACTTAATGACTTGACAACTACCATGAAGCGACTCGACTAAATACATCCAAAACCTAGCCAGCCAAATCAGTAGCTAAAAATGCAAAACCTACAAAAACAGTCCCGCATGCTAAGTCACGCCAGACCCCCCCACACCCAACCCGAGCCATAAGACCCAACAAGATTAAAACTCTCAAAAACAGCCCGCGCCTCTGGCGACCCTCCCAGGCGGCAAATCTACGGGCTGACCCCCCCCAGCAATCTAAACCGAAAACCCCCCCAACCCCTGAACCCCCCCCCACCATAACAATTCCCTACCAGCATCTCCAACAATGGACCACCACACTACAACCCCCGGGGATGGCCGTTAAAGCCAGAGCAAACCGATGGAAATTGCATTCCCCCCACATAAAAAAAAACATCGTCCCAAGATCCACACTCCTGAAAACCCCACCAGCCACCAATCCGATAAGTCCCAGTAATCCCACTCCAACCCCCCTCAACACCCCAAAAAAACCCAGAAAAGAAGCACAACACAACACACCCTACACAGACCCCCACGGAAGCTCAAACTCAAACCCCCAAACATTGACCAGACTAAACGACTCATAACACACACTACACAATCAAAACCCAACCAACAACCCCTCCCATTTGCCCTATCGTTAAAGCGACGTTTAGCCGCAATAAATTTTCAAATAAAGTGTCTTTATGGGTCTAGTCTATTGTTTCCAACCATAAATATTCACATTCAGCATTTTATAATTACTATGAAATCATGCGAACATTGGACGGTTTTGTTACTTTTTATATAAACTTTCTTCGAATTTTATCTTTGGTATCATTATTTTTTTTTATCCTTTTAATAACTCTCTTCCCGAAATGCGTTTTTAATTTATATGAGAGGCGTGACGGCACTTTATATCCTTAACTATTGCCGTACTCATGGCATCCTTTTGAAAAACACACACAAACATAATATGAAACATTTGCCCTTAGTGGATTTCATTCGAAATGGTAGCTCTTATCTTTTTGTATTTCTCTGATTTTTCGTTTTATCACATTCCCACAAGGGATTGATAAAGATCACTTTGCTTTGAATGTTGTTATAATCGTTTTGCGGGTCTGTTGAGTTTAATTCAACGATTTACTGAACTATTAACTGAAATGTTTCAATGGAGAAGACAATTTATCTATTTAAAAAAATAAAGATTTTCAAAGAAGGAAATAAAAAGAAAGCAAATCACTTCAATTGCTTCATGATCGAGCCAAATATTGATTTAAAATCTTTATTTGTCCTCATACTTTGGAAAAAAAGCAATTTAATAGAATCAACACAAATAAAATGTGAAAACGTCTAAGAGACGCTTTAATGGCATATACGCAGTTCTGCAAGTGTCTGCGGCATTTACCAAAATGGCCAAATAGTTGAATGCGCGGTTTGAATCATGGGAATTTGGTGTTATTAAAATTCCAACTGAAATTTCAACAGAAATTCCATCTCTTAATGGAAAGCGAGTTATTTATTCGTAAAACTAATAAAACTTCCACATCCACTAGCCCCAAGCATTTTTTAAACATGATATTTCATTTTTCATGCGCACGAATACATATAGTATGGCGTGTGATGATTTTCAACCGCAGACTTTCGGATTAAAATTAATAAAATGGCGGTGCTTTTTGACTGTAGCCAATGTAGCATTTTTACAGTTTGGAAATAAAAAAAAAATCTGAACGAAGATAAATTGCGGCTCAGTTTAATGCGACAGATCCTATAATCTGAAGCTCAAACTCATTGTGTCACTGCTACAACATAGTTTGTTCCGTAGATAGTTGCAGAACGAACATTTAGACGAACAAAATTCGAATAATACAAATAAAAACGTTTCTCTCTCGCGTGCAAGGGATTTGCTCAGCTCGTGGATATTGCTGGTTCGGAACATGATTTGATGGTTTTGAATAGTTTTTGAGAAATACTAAAAAAAAAGATGGTAGGCACGCGACATCTTCAAGCTCGCTTCATTTTTCATCATATTAATATTGTGATGGTACTGGAAATTTGTTTGTACCTTTTGAGAATAACACATTTCCTTTGAGACACCTGATAATAAAGGTTTACAAACCATTTTTATTCTCGCCGTCCTTTTCAGATAAGTAAATGATTTACTGCATTTTTGTTAAACATTCGTCAACTATAACAGACGGCAAAAGGTCGGGGTGAAGTCTTAATTTTTTTTTTTCGTTGATATGATGGGGGTTGAAGCTTGATGCAGTTAGCTTAAATGGTATAGATCGAATCATGTAGCCATTTTCACCAAAAAAAATCGTTTGATGATCGATTTTCCAGTCAACAAATATGAATTTAATCGAAATATGATAAATCAAAAGAAAATGGACATCTCTTGGGATGAACGATGTGATGAATGATATATCATCCTTTGAGGAACTGAGTTGACAACATATTTTCCATTTCAATACACAATCATCAGCCATTCACAATGATACCCGTAATCCCAGCATATTAGCAGTCACTCAAATCATTCGTCTGAAATGTGATTTCTCACTTCAAAGTTGCATCTAAAATGACATAGAGTAGATATACATATACAGTAGATATAAACACGTATACGAAATTGAATGAGTGTAGATTTCAAATTTTATTGTCAAATTTCAAAACATATGTAACAAAAATAAGAAATCGACAGAATAAACAATAAACACACAGTACTGTCGCATAAACAAAATACGATCTAGTTTCATGGAAAAGAAGCGATGACAACAGTAAAGACAACAACAGCAATAACAACGTCAACGACGACGACGAATTGAAAGCACTCCAAAATGGGTGGAAAATGAATTTGAGCATATTTTGAACGCATGACCTGACAATACATAAACTGGTTGGAATATATTCTTTTTCTCTCAGTCTCTGTTTGTCGTCTTGGCTGACGCCTTTTTGCCAGCAAAATACTCGAAACGAGCCAAAGTAAAAATTATTGCCGAAAATGTCGCATTCGCACAAATTGTGCGAAATGTCGATTTATGAGGCTTCTTACAAAAGTCGAGCAAATCCAAATAATTCTTGTCGCTCGGAAACGGGAATGAATACACTTAAAGCTGGGAATTCCGATTAAGGAATTGAACATTTGTATTTTTATTTGATGCAGACGGTATTTTCGATGCCACGCGATGTAGCGACAGTGCCGACTGATGGAGAAAATACTACGTATGGCGGGTGCGAGACAGTGTATGTGTGTGTGAGCGCACACTACGTACGCTATAAATTTCACATAAATCGAACATCGTATTTTGCAGTAAACGAACGAGTGAGAGAATTGCGGCGGTATTTTGTTTGGCTCTTGAATTTTTTATTCGAATTAAAAGCTTTTCATTTCGTTTTATTTTTTTCATTCAAAAGACGAGATGCTGTTGGATGATGAAAAAGAAGAAGAATGCAAAGATGCATTTTGCTTGGAGCGGTGGATGAAAAAAAAAACCAAACTGCATTCGAATCCATAGATAATTGAATGTTGATGCATAACATAAGTACTGGCACACACTGAATAAATTTTTAGCCTTTGTGAGAGCAAGGCGCACACTGGTGATTCCGTTCCGATTGCTTTTTTTTCTCATTCGCCTTTCTTCACTCGGCTTCGTTCGTCTTCTTCTGGTGTTTTTCTTTAGCCTGCTTTCTAGTTGCTCGACACTGGATAAAATTCCTATTATACTTGGCATCATAAACACGATTTATTATTATGCGATGCGATTGTGTACCGCATTTCGTTTCATACCCTCAAATCGAAAATCGCATTGCGAACTCTCTTTCTATCGCACATTTTCGAGAGAATCTTCTTTTTAGCGTTTGCCGTATGTCGGTACTTATTCGACCAGCATGTGATAAACCAAAGAGAGTGAAATAAAAAAAAATATATCCACAAAAATGAGAAAATTAAACCAAAGACGGCACAAAATGCTCAAAGAGAAATTTTCTTCGGAAAACGCAAAGCAAAGCAAAGCAAAGCAAAGCAAACAAACAAACATAACGGGAAAACCATTCACATCGAACTGCAGAAAATTGTGACGGTAATGACAATAACAGTAATCCCGAAACACATTTTACTCTCGTTCAAAATATCGCTCGTAATTCTTATTCCGTTAGTTGGTTTTTTTTTTGAAAACTTTTCTTTTTGTCACTTTATCTCTTTTGTTGACCCACTGAATTATACGAATAATACAATTGTAGCGAACGAAACACATTCAAACGGAAAGCAAAAGCGAGAACGAGAGAAAGAGAGAGAGAGAGGGCGAGACGAGAGCACATAAAATTGGTTTAAAAAAGAGTGTCTGATATGCAAGCGAGAAAAATTCTTTTCGCCCATTTTCAACTGGATCAATTGCATTTCCCGATGCACTCAAACTAGAAAAAGCGGAAAAGAATTCGATCGTATCGTCTCCACCACATGGCGCGTGTGTATGTTTATGTGCTTGTGTTTTGTGAAATCGGATACATTTCAATGCGAATTGTGTGCTAAACAGAATGAACTGGCAAATTCCGAAGGAAACAAATCAAATTGCGTTTGGAAGCGCAAGGGAATGTGAGACACAAAGGGTGCAATTTAATACAGAGAGTGAGAGAGGGAAAATGAATAACGAAAACAACACATATTTTACTGTCTCGTGCGTTGCCAGTCTCGAGTTATTTTGAATATTAAAGTGATTCGATGCCAAAATAATTCGAACGACAAGCTCGTTGGCACCACTAACCGAAAATAATTTCAAATCATTATATGTTTCCGAGCGCATCTACCACAGTGCGGTTGCCGCCCGACCCGAACACACACACATTCAAACCAAAAGCGAATCCAAAAGAGCAATGCGACACAAACGCACATATTCACATGATCACCGCATAACACACGGGGAGTGAGAGCCGCACAGACAACATAAATGTCTCTGTGTGTGTTCGATGCACAAAAAAACGTTGTGAATGAAAATCAAAATACAAAATTGCATACAAACATTTATCACATGGGGGGCGCTTCAAACATTTCTGGTATGCAGCAATGGAGTGAGTGAGTGAGCTTTCGAAACCAACTTACGTCAAATAAATCGAAGACCAAATCCGAATCCAAGAAAAGCGCTATGATCTAGCGGCGTCTCTAAAACAGTTACATATATTCCTTTTGCTTGTGTCTTTCTTTCTCAATTTCAAGTAAAATGAAAGGACACTTGCTGTTCGCTTTCATGCATTCAATATTGAAGTGAGACCTAGAAAAAGAGCACATTGAAAGGGTTCATTTTGTTTGGATTGATATCTTTGTTTTGCTTTTTTGTGTGTGTCTCAAATGAAATTGCAGTTACAGTAATCGGCATTGCGTAAGTATAAATTTATCCATTCATTTTTCAGTATATAGTGAAAATCCATTTGTTTTGGTTCGCATAACTTTCAGTCTGATGTAAAATTGAAAATGAAGTCATCGCCAACACCGAACCAAAAAAAAAATGTTTTCAGATTTTCGAAATAATTTTGCAACACGAAAGTTTTATCGCTTCATTTTTTGGGGCGAAATAAATTTTGTTGTTGTTGCTGTTGCCGATTTCACTTTAGCTCAAGCCATCAGTTTCATGAGAAACGAATGAGAGAAAATTAAATACGACTGAAATAAATGAGAAACAAATCGCAAATAAAATTGGTTTATAAATGGTTTTGATCACGCTCTCTCATTCGCTTTTATTTGCAGCCGAAAGGAAAATTTGCCCATTTTCGAATCAGTTCATTGGCTTAGGCAATCCAAGTCGTCTGTGTGACGAATCGAAACACATTGCCATGTCTATTGCTCAAACTGGAACTCATTAAATTAAAATAGAAAGCGAGAAAAAATATATCGCCCGGGCGGGCCCGAGTGTTAAAAAAAGGAATTTGATAATAAAATAGTTTTCCGAAAGGAATAAGAGCGGCGCGCTCCATTAAATTGGGAAAAGTTCGAAATTCTCTTCATACTCATTGAAATGCGCGAAACGAAAACAATTTGCACGCGACGGTGACGCTAGTTTTTGCGAAACATTGTTGCATTTATTGTAAAATACGAACAACAAAAAACACACGCTTTGCGGAATTGACGATAATTATTTCGAATGGTTTTGAATTTCTATTACCAATGCCTGAAGCCCAAAAATTAAAAAAAAAACTTCATCGGATTGATTTACGAGTGCGGACAAGCACCAAACACGTCAAAAAATGTAATTAATTTTTCATTCATGTTTTTCCGATTTTGCTGTGCGAATGACATGCACCAGTCGATTTTTGGTTTCACTCTTTCACAATTCCACTCTATTTTGTGGCAAACATGCTTCAATTTGTAATGATAAGCATCTAACTTGAAAAACTATTCGATTTGTCCGTGGCAGTTTTGTAATACGAGCACCGAACATACGTGTTCAGCCCCTCCAACAACACGATTGCATGTGATAACAAAGAATGTTGCGGTACTGCCGTCACTGCTGCTGGTGCTGCTGTTCTGGGCCTCATATCAAAATACCCGATCAATTCGTTCGAGTAAGTTGTTCCACGCATGTTTAACACGGATGTAATTAAACTCTCCAATGCAATAAAAAGCACCGGCATTAAAAAGAATTTCACACTTGCACGGTATAAAGTCATTCATTTAGTGAAGCACCTATAAGTTTGCCTTGTTGCGGATTATCCAAAACAATGAGCAAAAAAAATACGGAGTAATTATCGCCTACAAATTATGCTCGGAATCACTTTCAGTTCCATCTGTTACGCCTCCGCTTCAAACTTGCCGAGTGAAGCCTACTTTTCGAAAATAATTACCATAAACTACTCCAACCAGGCCAATTAAACATAGATCAATCACATTAATTAGAAGAGAAATCATCATAGTACGAATGTGAAACTACTTCCTGCATTGTAATATGAGAGCATTTGCCACTTACTTAGACGTGTGCAAAATACAAAAAACAAGAGAAACAAATGCGGATTTTCATATATATTGTTAATTACCGTATGAGGTTAGCAAAACACTTCATGAGATTCCACGATGTGGCGCCAAATTTTGTTGTCCACAATGAAACAATTAATGGTTGCAAAATGGTTTGCCATGATATTTAAAAATCCATAAATCAATTTGACATGACAATGTTCAAGTTTGGGCATGAAACTTCTTGATGTAAAGTTATTTATCACATTTTCAATGAAAATACGAGAGAGAGAAAAAAAGTGGCAACGTGCTACATCAAATCAACTTGAGGCTCGTGCACGTGTTGAAAATTTCTCGCGGCATTTAAACGAATTCGAAGTGTCTGAAATTCAGTATTAGACTTTTAACAGTTGAAAACTTTTCAATTATTCACCGCAGAAAATGTTGCGGCTTTTTCAATTAATATTAAATTTTTCTTGTAATTTCATCATGTTTTAGTTTTAGCATCAAGTGGAGCGAATATATTCGACATGTTTTGTGACACCAATTCACAAGTGGCCTGTTTTCAAAATTGTTCAACGATGAGAATTGCTCGAGTCGACCGCAGTTTGGTGTGAACGGATGTGTAACTTCAATGCAGTCCATAAATATTCGATTAGATCAGCATCGAATTTGTCGAATGCAGTTACACAAAGTCACACGACGCGTAATTAGCCCGTTGACGTAAAATAGACATATTTACAAGCGGCATTACACTAAATGTTCGAAACAAACACACACACACACACACACGCATATGTTCACATGCTGAGAGCACACAGACAATGATCGAGACAGAAACATCTCACTTCAAATATTGACTGGTGAAACACTTAGGTACTTTGGAACTTTGGCAATAATCCGTGTAACTTGCAGAAGCGTCATATGCCTAAGATGCATGTCAATGTCTTTGATTTGCTGTCACTGTAAGCGATAACATTATCGCTACAACATTGAAACATGAACAGACGCAAAGCAAACAGTTGGCTATTGGATGACAAACGAACTTTGTGCTGTAAACGGTTGGTCAGTGTACTTTGTGCAATCAAGTGCATAGCATTTAAGCAAATCAATCAATTCGAATTTAATATGAAGTTATTTAAATTGAACACGAATTTATTTCGAATCTAATTAAAATCTATCGATATCCAGGAATGAAGCACTATTGTTATTATTGATGGCATGCAGTTAAATAACTTTAATTAGCTTGGAATTTGACGCGATAATTTGAAGCCTGAATTGAGGGAGTCAATTTTAATTTGGTATTTGCAGATCAGTTGATAATAGTGAATTTGAAATTTTCAAATTGAAATAGCTCTGCAATTTTTCCAAATTTCCCGGCAAAACAATGCATTTCAAAACCGAATTCCAACCAAATCATTATGTCGAGACTGCGAAATATGTTTTCCTCGCGTATGCACTGCATACAGCCCTCGAATCAACTCGTTCCGACATACCAAACAACATACAACATTGTAACAAACAACGAGTGTGTGGCAGCCATTTGATATAGCTGGCGCATGCAAACCAAACAAAAACTCACTTCCTGTATTGTATTTTGAAATGGTTTTTCATTAAATCCATTTCCCGCAATTAAATATTTATTTATCTATCTAAGAAAGTGTGTAAACACGTTGAATGAATAGGCAGCACACCATCGTAGTGTTGCATAAATTGCACCTTTTGGAAAATGTGTAGATGGGTCAAACATTGGATTTGGCAAAACAAGCGATTTTAGCCACAAACAAACAAACGATTGCAAAATCGAAAACAATAAATAATTGAAAAGGAAATTATTTTCCGTAGCAAAAATAATTGATATTTCGCTTTAGCGCCTGGATTTATGGCGTTAGACCGGTAGATGTTAGCATTTCCACTCTCTCTCTCTCTCTCTCCCTCTCTCTATCAGTGTATATAGTTTCACATATGGCTGACTGGAAGCTTATTCATATATTTGATTTAAATTGAAAATTGGCTGAATGAAACATCACCGGATACCATCGAAGAACAAAAGAGTGTTTATACTGAAAACATGAGATTGTGCCAGCAAATGCGGCTTATTACAAAAAGAGGTTTTGTATAATGTTAAAGGCCGCCCCAATGTCGATGTCGATGTCGATGTCATTCCATTTGACGCATCAGCAATCTGTTCATTACGAATCTTTATTAATTCCGGTGTGTTTGCATTGCTTGAAATTGCAACAATCGAAACATTTTGTAGCCATCGTTTTGAGTGGTCTCTGTGTCCCTCGGTTACTATCTCTTCCTCTCTCTTTCCCTCTCTTTCTCTCTCTCTCTCGTCCCATTCACAAACTTGAAACTTATGTTAGCATAAACTTTACCATCAATTTAACGCATTTCAATTCGAGAGCACCGATATATTGTTGCACACATTCCATTCGAATGAAATGCCAGCTTGCAACGTACTTCCAGGGCTCTGAATAACAGTAGCATTTCTATACGATAAACACTTGTCATGAATAATTTTAGCCAAACCTAATTTTCGGCAAACCTGCCACAATCCGAATTAGCTCCGCATGCAAATTCAATCCGATTCGAATGTTTATTTTGAATTTTCCGTTCGTTTGTCGATTTTGTTATGATTTTTGCCAAACGATGCCACTTATTTGTACTTCCTTCAGGAACAATTGAAAATCCACTGAGCTTCAATCCATGAGATTTTCATTCCATTCATACTTGTCTGATTGTTACTGTAATGCATTTGGCACTTTGGCTTGAATCCACCCAAAAGCAGAATTTGTCGTTGGCCATGCTTCATTTTAGTGTTGTATTTTGCTCATCTTTGTGAACAGTCAGAGAGTTATGCATCGATGATATTTTGTGAGGGCGATGAAAATGTACATTTACCAGTATTGTTTGATGAATCACTTTGTTCAGCTGATTACACATATGCCCTATGCACCAATTCAATACAATGTCACCATATATGAATTTACGCACACGCATAAAAACACGTTTCCATTCGCTTTTGTTACCATTCACATTTTTCACCAAATTCCAATTTAAAATAACAAACTGCAATGCATCCAATGCGTTCGGTCACGAAATGTTTACATGAAATCGAATATTTGATAGCTGCCTGGCCAATGTGCATCAATTTTTAATATTGACGACATGTCAATACGCATGAAGAACGAAAATAATTGAAATTATCCAATAAATGTTTGTTGCAATAATTAATTTTGCGTTGGACACGGCCTTATTTGATGATGGTGTTGAAATACATCCATTCCGGTTTCAAGATAACCGGAAGCCAAATATGTTACGCTCGTAAGAATACATTTTTTATGCACTAACAATTGTTACTAATTGTCTACATAGCATGTGATAGTTCAGTTTCATTGGGTTTATTAGTCGATTCTCGATTTTGAACGTAAACAAGATTAATGAGCTTGAACGACTGAACAAGAACGGCATTAAATTAGTCCATTCCTCAATAGCACACTAAATTCCAGGTGACTTCATTGAGTAATTAAGTCGACGCAGAGCATTTTTTGCTAAAATGAGAAATTATTTTTTCTTCTTTTTACTCAATTTCATATGAAACATTACAAACTTGAAATCGAATGCTGATTTTTTTTTTTTTTCTACGTTCCTATTTTAATTCAGAGCACTACTTTAAAGCACTATCACTGCATTTAAATAAATTCTTATTTCTATTTCAAATCAAATCAAACGTCTATATTCAACTTATCAAATATCACATAGACATCTATGTGTGAATTAACGTAACTAGTGTACTAAAACCTCGGTCGAAGTCGGAAGAAGTTTGAAAACTGTAACTTTCTGTTTGTACTTACAAATACTTACGATGGATGGCGTTGCTGCACCTAAAGAATACAACACAAAAACCATGTAAGCGGAATTAAGGAAGATGTTAAATTATTGAACTCATATATTCTCACAGTTCGAAATGGTTTGCCAGTAATATTAAAAGTGAATACATTAATCAAAAGCTATATAATTTGTTCGGAATAAAAAAAAAACGGTTTGAGATTCATATGAAAAATGTAAGCGTAATCATTTACGAGCATTGGTCAAGGGCAGATGTTATTATTTGAGCCAATAAATGAATTTTGATTTGTGATGTAATTAAATCCATGGATAATATGTATCAAGGTCAATTGATTGAAAGCGGAAAATAAATCAAAGGATGCCACACCGAAGGCCATTGGTCATCCAGGAAATCAATTACATTCCGATACAAAGCTGTAAAAAATGCCATTTTAGTTGGCGAATGAAATGGAATTTCCGGCTGAACGAAACAGCAAAAAAAAAACACTTAAGAACGATAATGCCATAAGCAATCGTTCATCTCTTCAGCACAAAAAGACAAGCAATTGTGTTAATCTATCGCTTGGAAAATCGATGAAAAATCGCACGGCATATTGGTGTAATGGAGATGGGTGAGGAAAAAAAGCGCAAAAATGATTTACGATGGGTAACGCTTTTACTGTTTCATTTGCCCGTCCACACACAAAACAAGAACCAATGTATACGCGTATCGAAAACGATATTCTATAACAAATGTGTGTCTATGGATCTTGTTTATGTGGATGTAAGTGTGTGCTTGAATGCGCTTCGAAAGTGTAGAGTGTAGACAGTGTGTGTGTGTGTGTGTAGAAAGCGAACATCAGTCTCTCGCTTACTCTTTATTCTCCTCCTAAACCGAGCACAATTTAAGGATTGTTACAATTTACAACCCTTATCAACATGTCATGTTGTGATTTATGGGACCTGATTTAGATTCGCCAATTCCCTGAAGAAGTCGTCGTTTGTTGCGCGCTCGAATTACTGGCTACGAGAAGACGCTTTATGCACATCTCCTTCACTGTTGCTTGCTCTCACTCTCTCTCTCTCTCTCTCTCTCTCTCTCTCTCTCTCTCTCTCTCTCTTTCTTTCTTCAGCAAGCAATGTCAGCTGTCTTGGTTATCACCCAGCAATAACAGGCAATACAACTTTATAATAGAATCAAAACTCTTCGTGTCTTTTTTTCTTTTTCTTCTTTTTCATCATCATACTGTTTTATTGTTGTTATTGTTGTTGGTGTTCGTCCTGTTAGAGCGCCCAACAATCTTTTATCGCTGATGCTCGGCTACCGCATCCTTGTCGATTATGGCCTTCTGCTTCAATATTTGTAGTAAAGTTTTGTGTGAGCTTATGTATGGTTGATGCCAGATCAAAGTTGAGGACCACTTGTACCATCTGTCGGATCTTTTGGCACTGATTATAAATTGTGTGCTCGAATTCACATAGCAAAACGACACACAGCAGCTCAAGCAGAATAGCGACCAAGCGAGAGACAAGGAGACAGGCCAAATGGATTGATCACAATAAAATTCAGCTAAGCGAAAACCTTTTGCTTTTTAACACGCAATTGTCGGAGATAGATTTTTTTTCATCTTCTTCTTCTGCTTCTGCCGGTTTCTCTCACTCTCAAACTTTTTCTACTTCTGCTGTCGACATTTTGACATTTCGGGTGCGATTCTTGTGGCACTTTCGATGACAAATGATTTTCAATTCCGACGTGAGAGAGATTTAATTAAATTGAAACTTGAGCTATTTCAACAAATACCTTTGGGTGTGATAAGTCATTTGAGTCGACAAAGAGTGCTCTTGCCACATTTCAAATGTGATTCGATTGAAGTGTGTATTTGTGCTGTGCGCGTGGGCATTCTAAGACCCTACGCTTAAATACGTTCCGAAAACTTTGCAGTTCGCCATTTGATCGTTTGGGCTAATTGAACGATGGATAAGACCACCGAGCTGTAATTGCATCGAAAGCCATTAATCACAGTTTAGACAACCAATTGCAATCAGATGCATAATTTAATCAAATTAAAGAGCTGCTTTTCTATTTGCCTAATATGCAAATTTTCCCAACCATTGCATTTCCATACGGTTGGCCATCCATTTTGCCCCCCCGACAATGTATGCAACTACGGAAAACAATTACAAAATGCTTGATATTTTTTCCTGTTCGTAAGATTTATTTATGTGCGGTGCGATTTTCTTTTTCGCTTCTTCTGACCGCGTTGCCACCGCTGCCGCCGCCGCCGTATGTGTTTGTGTGCTTCTGTTGTTGTGGTTTTACATATTTGAAAATTCCGGGGCTGTGCAAGCAACCAAAGTTACGTGATTTCGTTGTATTCATGTTCGATTTTCCGCTTGAAATCCAATTCAGATCATTGTAAGTGGCCGTTTGTGGTTTCGACTTTGACGCCAAGTGATTTGAATTTTGTATTAAAACTTCTCCTTTTGCAATCGCTCTTTTTCTCTGTCTCTCCATCTGCTTCTTTCTCTATTTCAACATTGAATGTTGGTATTTTGAACAACCAATGTTCGTCGTCAACGTCGACGAGCGCCAGTGTGAACGAGTGTGTGGATGGCGGAAAATAAGTACTTCACGCTACTACGATGCCGTGACAAGTGAACATCCATCAAATCGTGCATATTTTATGTAGTCCAAATGCTATTCGGCATCGTGTATTTGCACCGTTTCGCACATAGTCGATGTCAAGCAATAAGTATAAATTATGTGTCGTTTCACATTTTCATTCTCTACAATTGACCTCTGCGGTGTGTAGCGCGCGCTCTTCTTCCCGCACTCACATTTGTTGTTTGCCTGTGCTCGCTCCAGCAGCGATCAGATCCGTGCCATAGCAGCAAGTCTTAGCACATTGTATTTGTGTGTGTGTGTTGTTTATTTAGTAAGTCGAGAAACATAACACATCGAGATAATTAACTTGAAATTAGTGCCGTTATTTATGCATGTAAAATTGGTTGTTGGCTTCCCGTTTCTTGGTTGGGTTTTTGAGTAAAATATGGCATTTGGCCACCATTTCTCACATTGTGCCGACGGTGTAGTAAAGCTTTTTGCCCATCGTGATGGCATACACCGGCGAACCAACTTATTATCCCTGTGTGTGTGTACTTGACAATTGGTGATATTGTTATTGGCGCGACGAATGCACAACTGACAGCAAACTCGACACAAGATTGACACAGAAAGTCTACATCAATTATAATTTTCACATTTGCATACGAAATTCATTTTTGTCGTGGCTTGTCATGCAGTGTTTCATTTTCTTTAGCATAATCTTCAGTGTTTGTTCAATTGAAACAGCAACGTTTAGTACAGCTGATATACACGCGATGTCCATAATTTCGAAGTCAACGATAATTTTATTACGGTCATTTAAAATTGTTTGAAGAAGTTTTCAAAAGAAAATGTAGCATATCGAAACTGTTCAAGCCATTTAACAATGTTGAGCTATTACAAATGCCAACATTTTAACATCAAAGTCAATTGGAAGATGGATTATTGCTGGTACTTAAATGCATTCAACTTTCTATGGAAATTCATTCGAAATGTAGACAAATTGATTCCTAAAGCGGCAATTTAATCGAGTGAAATGGTTGAAAAATTGCAACGAATTTTTTTATACCGCACACATACACGCACACACACGCACACACACTCGCACACCGATGCAAACGAACGGGATAAATTGCAAAAGGAAAACAAATTTGCTCGATTTGCCCCGGTGCAAAACCATGTTTTGTGAATATGTTACACGCGACACAACCATATTTCTATGTCGGTTTGCTTTAAGTGGCTTTACCAACTATTTTTCAGGGCGCACATAATGCAACAACAAAAAATTACCTCGATTCCATTAGAAAACAAAGCGATTTTCAGTAGAATGTTGTGTGTTGTGTGCTGTGCATTCCGCATGCCAAGCACAAAGCCAAACGATGTCATGTAACATTGTTACATTGTACACCTACAACAAAAATGTATGGGAAAAAACCCAAAACCAAAAGACCATCGTTGAATTTTACGAGAGAGTGAAAGAGAATATGGCGAACAAAATAAACGAAATGGAAAGTATAAATGAGTGAAGCGAAACGTAAGAGTCTGGGCAAAGAGAACAAAAAATCAGCCAAATCAACATTTGCAAAGCAATAACTAGGGCCCAATAAAAAAACGAGCTGCCGAGTGTGAAAGGGAGCGATAGAGTGCAAGCAAGTCACGAGAAGAAAAGTGTTAAATAAACCAATATAACTGTCTGAAAAGAAGCTGAATGAGAAATATCCGTAATTAATCTCTTTTCATGTTTGGCTCGATGTTTTCTTTTTTATTTTGTATACTGTGCCACTCAGCTGTACCACACACTCTCGTACACATTTCTTTTGACATCTACACTAAATACACACATTTGCCGTTGGCACGACGGATGTTTGGCTGGTTCATATACAATGTAAACGGTACATGTTGTTTATTGTCGCTCTTTACCATCGTCATTTTCGGGCATCTCTTAATGATGAGCATGTGCTCGCTCGCTCACTCTTTCGCGCGGAGGGGATTTCAGTAGTGAGGGAAAATGATAGACGTTTTCTTCAATCCTCGTTCTTCATGGAACAAGAAATCATCTAGACCAAAACCTTAAGTGGATTATATCTATTTGATGCTTTCCAAACTTTTCGACATCACATAAACAAGTGCGGTTAAGTGCGTGTATTTGTGTGTGTGTGTGTGTGTTTGTGTGTATGTTTTCTAGAGCTACCGAAGCATCATCAAAATGGATGGAATGAACCTTTTCACACGTTTCGCACACATGGGTGTTTTCTTGCTCGGCAAACAACAAACAACATTACGTATTCTGTGCATTTGTTGCAATCAATCACTTTTATTAACTGGATCGAAAGCCGAAAGTCATTTGCAATGCTTACATCAAAATGCCATGATGCAAAAGTGGAAACTTCCTTGTAAATCGTAGAAAATTTACGCCATTCGAGAAGACAGCACTTTAAGGACTTTTCGGAACATGATATATTAGATATTGATGGATGCGAATTGACGAACCGACACCACTGTCGGAACATTCATCTACCGTTTATACCGAAAATATATCACATTTTCACACTATTAACGAATCGATCTGTTGATATAATTTCCATTTATTGTATAAAGTATTTTGCATTTGGGAACTTTGAAAACTCAAGTGAAACCAAACACCATTCAACTAAATCAAATATCAAAATATTGTATACCTCTGTTGGCAGTTTTCTCGACAAAAGTTCACCAAAATAGTTTACATTTCAATTACAATCGCTCAGTCATCATCAGTGTTTGGAATTGTATATTTTCCATGGGCTGCCAACGAAAGTCTAATCCAAAATTTACAATTCCGTAAATAGTGGCTCGTGATAGTGACGATAGAAACTGTCGGAAATGTCAAGTTCAAAAATCCCAGAACTCGAGAAATGGAAAATAAATCAAAACCGAAAACATGAATGGCAAAGATGAACCGCACACGACGTGACAACATGTGAATTGTAGCTCATTGTAGCCCGTAGCCTGTAGCCTATACTCGGGCTCACGTTGAATTCATTATCCAAAATGATAAATTCCATGCCTTTGCTTTTATGACGACTCAACATTTCAGTTCTCACTCTTTCCCTTGTCTTTTCTCTCTCACTCTCTTTCGGCTGCTCAATCTCTGTTTGAATTGTGGTTTCATGTGCAAAATGATTTAACGACGATAAGTTTTTCGACGATTTCAAAAATTTAATTATTTATGTGTCAAGTCTTCATAGAGCGAGCTCTTCATGATGCATCGTGTTACTCAATATACACACAAACCAGCCCATTGCTATGTAGCTAAGCATCAAGTTCTGGTTTTAGCCTGTTTTTAACCGTTTTTTTGATGCATTGTCAACAGCACATTAAATTGAGCGAGAACGAGTCATTTAAGCTGCTTCTTCTATATCGCTCTTTTTCTCTTTCTTTCTCTCTCTCTCTCTCCATTTCCCATGATGTAATGATGCTGAAATTGTCAGTACACGCCATGTAAATATTCGTTTGAAAATTTTATCAAAATATTTATAATTCAACGTTGTGTGGCTTCTTTTGATGTTATACATCTCTGGCGGGCCCACCTCTTTTGAGTGATGCCGCGCACCGTGTACCGCATGTATTGCGTGTATTTCGCGTGAGCCCGTGTGCAATTTTCGCGGTTTTCTATTTATCTTTCATTTTATTCATGTTACACATATACAATAGAGCAAGCATCACATCAACCACCATCGTTGTTGATGCCGCACTGTGATTTATTTATGTAGCCGATAATTGATTTTGCGTATTTTTGCTCAATTTATTTTTGCGCACTTCATTTTTACTGTTGTTTGTAGCCCCGGTTGTAGTACATCAAAACACGCGGATTGATTAATTCTTTCAAAACATCAAACGGAATTTCGTGGTATGTTTTTCTAAGAAAAAATTAAAACATTAACCGAAAATGTTAAGAGTGTGCTGTTAAAACTTGAGTGTGAGTGACTGAGCAAAATGGTTGCGCGGGTGGATGCAGAGCACGGAAAAAAGGAAATATTTTCATCAGTCGATGGCATCGCTTTGATGTTTTTGAGTTAGCACGAAATGAGTTGTTGTTTTTGCTATTAAACATGTTCGTTTTGTTTTGTGAGCTGAAATGTGCTCAAGAATTTCGTCGAAAACCATGCTACCGTTAAACAACGGGTGAAAACGTCATTTCAAAAGCATACATTGAGATCATTAAATAACGAATTGGTTTCAGTAAATCACGTTCTCGCATTTAATTTCAACACAATTACAAGACATGAATCTCTATGGTGGAACTCAGAGATCGGGAAAACAGACAGACAAACACATTTAGCGAAAATGGAAGGTGAAAACGTTCAACATTTTAACGAACCATTTTCTCATTTCCATTTAAAAGTCATAATTTCAATTTAATTGCTTTATACTTGTGAATATGGTAAATGCTTTGAAAAAGTTTTCCATTGCAAAGAGCCTTCTGCCGAAAATCCGATTCCATTTCATTCATCATGTTAAATTGCTAATGAACACGCCGACAACACCATTCTTTGGTGTGCAAATAGATCGATAGAAGGCCAGAGAGAATGAGCTAGAGCCCGAATATGGTGAGCATAGAAAAAGCACACGGAACTAACACACATACACAAACACTCCAATATTGAATGCCAGAATTTGCAACTTACACTTATCGAATACATGCAATAAAAGCTCTTTTCGCCACACAATAATACACTTAAATCACACATAATGTTTCCCTTCCATAGATCTTGCGCTGCTGCTGCTGCTGCTGCTGCTACTGCTGGGTGCTGGGTGCTGGGTGCAAAAAAGCAAAATTTATGGCAGCAATCTCGAATACCTTGATACTTGAAGGAATATTTAATGCACATAGATCGTTCAGGCAAACAAAACGTTTTCTCTGCTTCATTATAAATGTTGTTGGCGTTGAATAGCAGTGTGCTGAATAGTGTTCGATGCATGTGGTGTTTTCGTCCGTGTATGTGCTTGTGTTCGTGTCGGCCGATGGAAATTGGATTATGAATCTTTGATATATATGCGTGTATGCAGTGTGCACCATATAAAATGCGCTCGCCCCCCCCATTTGAAGGGTGTGTGACGTAAGATGGGTTCAGTTTCAAACAACAATTTAATACTTTAGCCGACCCGGTACATCAACAAAGCTTCAAACGTTCAAAGTGCTATAAACTGTTGATTTAGTTTATTAAACGAACCGACCATTTCGATAAATATTTTCCGACTGGCTGCAACTGAAATATGCTCAACAGCAAACGAGTATGTGTTAAATATTCACATAATGTGCGGCTAATAGTCCCACCTGTCTTCCGATTTCACCTTTTTACTGAGGCATCAACTCAAACTGTATGCTGTACACTAAATCAACATGAATTACGTCTTTTTGATAGTATTTTCAATGGTCACTAGGAGAAAAACCACATAAATTCTAATCTTTGTGAGCATCGTCCACACATACATACAGTATACCCACCGTCGCTTACAATGGACTAAATCTCAGCAAAATAGAAACAGTTTTCCGAATTGTGGACACCTATAATACCTTCCGAAAATATTTCATTAAGTTACTTAAGCCTCATGCTTTCGACATTTTCTTCATCGAAATTGAAATTTCCGTATTGGAAAATCCACTTAAAATATAAGCATTTTGAGTGCCACGTTGACAGAGAGAGAGAGAGAGAGAGAGAGAGAGAGAGAGCTGGAAGGTCATTCTAGTTTTATTTCTAAAAGTGCATTTTATGACGATGAAATGTATCGAATAGTATATTAATCACGATTAATTCATCTTCAAAGTATCATAACATCCAGCAGTTTTTGTCAGTCATTACCACACCTCATGCTCGACGCACACATCATTTTGGACAAACGCGCACGCACAAAATACACCAAACACTCAAACGAATCACCAAGTCATTCGTTATCGCCCCCCAAAACTGAACTCATCTCTCATTCTTGAGGCTGTTGAAAAGAAACCATTAATGACAAGAGCACAGCTCAACAAGATTCAATTTAGTTGGGTTTTTGTTTATTGAATAGCAGCAACATGAATCCGATGAACGAGAGAAAGAGAGATAGAGAGAACAAGATTAAGAGATGGAATGTGAAAAGCCACACGTTGCCCACAATGAGACTACACAAATAATAATAACGAATTTGAAAGGATTTATGCATTTTATCTCAAGTCAAGCTGTCAAACACATATCAAAGTGTGGCCCGCATGAATCGTGTTCAATTTGATTCGGGGGTCATCAAGACCGATTTGACGATCGCCAGGTATCAAAACGTCACATTCTCATCAAAATAGACATGTACTCAATTTACGAACACACAATCAGCCGCTGATTATAATGAATCTAATATGACTTGGCGTTTTTTTTTTACTCACTTCACCTCTCCTGCTCTGCGTCTGGTATCAAGATGTTGTTTTTTTATTTCGTTCGCATTCACTTTCAATGATTCAATCAGAATCGTTGAAATCAAATAAATGCGCGAAGAAATTCAGTTGATTTTTGCTTTTGTCTCAAATAATTCTATCATCACATTGTGAATTCAAAGCGCCTTGTTTATGGTTATTCTTAAGAAGATGAGAAAAAAAACAAATCCACATTAAAATAGGCTCTAAATCGAATCTGACATTGATGCACAGTGCGGCCGGTGCTCGTTCGTTGGAAAGAGATCAATTTTGATCGGTTCAATGAAATAAAAACATGTCCATTGAACGAGAAAAAAGAACAAGACACGAGAGAGAGAGAAAAAGAGAAAAAAAACCAATCATAAGAAGGAATGAAGACCAACAACAGCTTCAAAAACTTCACTCGTCATTGCTTTGGACATGCATTGAAATTTCATTTAAATTGAAGCTGATTTAAGTGATCTTGACATAAGAGGATTAAATTTCAGTTGGTTTTTTTTCTTGTTCTTGCTGCTTTTTATCGGCTTGCCCATCATGCAATGCTTCTCTCGATGGATCTTTTATTTTGTTGGTATATTTTTTGTTGTTCGTATCTTCTTTACATCGATAGAGCTGATAGAATGCTACGCTTTTCTCGTTAATAAGTATTAAAGCAACAATGCATATTATTTGAATTGACCACAAGCAATGTTCTAGCTGCCACATTTTTTTTGTGGTATAATTCCATCATGTTGTTGCATCCGGTCAGATGGAACAAAATTTGAGCGAACATGTAAAGAAAACGTGAATTCCGATATTTTTCCAAAAAAAAAAAATCAACAGTTTTTTGATGATGAAACACGCAACGACTAAATTGATCAAGATCAATTTGAGCATTGAACAGCCGACGCATGCATGCATTATGATGCAGATGTAAATTTGCACACGTAAATTGTGCAATTTGATGTTGGGTGCAAAGCATTTATCAGCTTGTCTGCCTGCCTATCAACCTATCTAATTACGTGTTTGTTGGAAAATATCGCCCGCTCTACATCTGAAAATTCTCCAGGCAACAAACCATGAGCGGTAGACATTGAGAGAACACAGCCAATCTCTTGCTTAACAAATCTTTTTTGACAGGACCAAAGCTACCGTATGTCACATTCAATAGGATTTATCAAATCTGACACATTTTTCGGCGTAAACACTGCGTGATGTTTGTATGCGTGAATGCCTTTTTTTATGTAGAATACATTGATGCAATGGCATGGTGTGTGATGCTCTCAGATGATGAAATCGTTTCGCCCAAAAATATTCAATATCCTTCTTTTGACATTCAATTTTCGGCTGCTTCTTTGGAGCATCTTCATTTTGTTAGTTTTCTTCATTTGATTTGACGTCGAAACGACTTTATTGGATTTTTTTTACCTTCGGCCACTTTTCGACATCCCGTTCGATACATTTTTGATCTTTTCTTTGTACCAACAGTTTTTCTCTCACAAAGTGGTTTCTCTTTGATTTGGGTATTCTTGTTGGCTATTTAAAAATTATTCACTCAAACAATTTGTCGGAATAAATTTGACCTGAGCCAAATATAATTTCAACATGTTTGGTCTGCACACAGAAGCATAATGAACTTGAGATTGATTTTTTGTTCGGTAATGGACAAAGAGATTCGTTAAATCGCCATTGTTTAACGCCTCACTTAATACCACCGACAAATCTTCACATTGAAAAATAATAATTGGAAATGTTAAAATGAGAGACACTTGAAATTGTCTGTCAACAAGTGTGTCAGTACATAGTGATAAGTGTTTGTTGGTGTTTGTTGGTGTTAGTGGATTTTTGCGAAAAAGTCATGCACGAAGGCGGTGCCAAGTGAACGCCCACATTTCAAATTGATGCGATTCGCGTCTCAAAATAATTTGTTCCTTGTCGTGACATCGATGGCAAATTGAAAAAAACTACTTGAGAGCAATATGCTCGATGAAAGAGGACACGAGTTTATTTCAGTTGTACTCAAAATAATAATGTTTGTTAAACACGCGCTCAATTCAGCATTAAATTTTGAAATGGTCTATAATTTTTCGGCGTATCAAATTCGATGGTGCAAGTGTTTTTGAATCGTTTGATTTTTAATGACTTTACTTCTTTTTTTCATTCGATACAAAAGAAGCGAAATCTTGAAATTCATTTTGAGACAACTCAATTTTCTCTTCATCTCTTCGTCTTGTATACTCACAATAGTGAGTGTATTGCGCACATTTAAAGAACACTTGGATGGCATCCAAGACAAATCGTATTTTACTTTTGGTAGCAAATTTATGATCACAAAACATTTGCTGCTGCTGCTGCTGCTGTTGCTTTTTTTAACGATCTCATTGAATCGAAACTACTCGAAAGCACTGCCAAAGCCATTACAACATATAATTTATGCGATGGCCTGTTCCAATTTGCAATTTGTTGTGACAAATGCGAATTTGTTGTGGCAGTTTCCGATTGTATTATTCTATTTCCCAACAACAAACGCAACACACTCATTTTTTTGTGTGCATGCATTTTGCATTGTCGCCTGTCACTCATTCGCATATTCGTTCATTCCTTCGTTCGTTTGTGTTTCTCGTTGTTGTTTTTTTGTCGTTATTCATCATCGCCGTGTAAATTTGTCATTCTCAATAATCTCAATCCATCAAATCGAGCGGCACGCAGCTGCGCCTGCAGTGAAACAGCTTGATTGTTTTTTTGTTGTTGTTGTCTCTGGTTCAATTTCCCGCGTTTCGCTTATAATTAATTCGTAAATTAATAATTGGCAAATGAGCCAGTTATTTTGTCGGCTGCTTATTGTTTATCGAATGCGCTTAGTGTATTTGAGTACGTTTTTTATTAAATAGCTTGATTTGCTGCATCTAAATTATGTATATATATACCCGCCGGCGACTACGTAAGAATAACATGTCACTAAAATAAATATCGTTCTCCATGAATAACAAAAAAAAAAAAAAAATAATAACAAAAAATTACGTTCAATATAAATTCTCTCAATCGATTTAGTCGTTTCTCCTTCAGCTTTTATAAGTAATTATAGTGATATGTCACTTGATTGTTTTGCATGCGACACACTTAAAACTCAATACAACATCGTGCACCCGTGTACACTTTACACACAAGCCCAAGTCATTTGAGCGTTTCGTGGAATATTATTTATGATATGCTATTGATTAAAAGGTGCCACACCAGTAATCGAATGTGTCACTTTCCAGAATGAGCTGAACGGTCATAAATTTTAACAGCCATTTTCAATGCCATTTAACGAAATATTCATAGACACTTGACGATATTGTGTATATATATATATTTTAATAAGATAAAAATTGCGTTGCAAAATTGCAAATATTGACAACAAACGCGTAAATATTCCTTTTCAATCTTCAATTGCATTTAATCATATAATCAGTAGAAATAAGTTGAAATTAAACCGCGTAAGAGACACGACAACGTTGATTATTTTGTTGAATGTTTTCATTTTTCTTTTTTCTTTATCTCTCTCTCTCTCTCTCTTGGCAAAATTGCCTCTGGCTTATCACTTAATAATTATTTTCAATCAAGATGATGGCAGCCACTCTGAATAAAGACTGAAAAAAAACTTTCATATTAATTATTATTTCGTTCGATCACTGCCAAAGAGCCGCCATTCACGAAATGTATATATTCTGATACGTTTCACCTTTTTTTTTTTGCAAATTACAACTTGTTCGGATCTTTAAATTATCAGATGCGAGTGCATTTTTGCAAAATTAATGAAACAAATTTTTATGCGAAAATCAGGATAAAGGCAGGACAACCAAAAACAACAAAATGCTGAGCGAGTGAGAGTAAAACACAGCAACAACAAAAACAACAACAACAAAAAGAGTTAAATTGTTTTGCCGGGATTGAGATTTTATAAATGGACAGCATAACAATTGAAATTGAAAATGCCCGACAATGACGTTGATTGCTTGCCAGCTTCAGTGCAGGCCCCGAAAAAAATGCATTCATTTATGTCGTCGTGTATGTAGAAAATAATTAATTGAATAAAAAGAATATTGAGCAAAAATAACAACTTCATCCATCAAAGTCATTTACCTCGTTTGTGCACGGCATTTAATGTCTGTTTGGCTCAATGTGCTCTCGCAACTGTCTCCATTGCCCCCCCCCCTCCATTCACTTGAAACGGTTCATTCGATCGCTGCTCTAGTGCAATTATTGCAAAATGCTGTGGCATCTCTTTCTCACACTATCCGGCATCACTATCAATTTTGTGGCCGATGCTGAACGAGCAAGAGATACACACACACACACTAAAGCCAACAAGAAAGAATGTAATGTACATATTTAAATAAATAATAAATGGGTGCATACAAAAGCAGCCCCAGTACTCGGCAACAACCAAAATATACTATGCCCACTCTTCCAATGTATTCAGACGTCATTTTACCGTGCACATGATGAATTGGTTTCAGACAATTTTCATATTAATTGAATTCACTTTGCATTTCTGTGTAATGGGTTGACTCACTCTCTCTCTCTCTCTCTCTCTCTCTCTCTCTCTCTCTCTCTCTCTCTCTCTCTCTCTCTCTCTTTTTCTCTCGCTCCCTCTCGTTCCCTAGGTCGGTCGGTCGGTTTGTGTCGCCCTGGCCATTTGGTATTCTCATTCACAACATCCAACAACCGATACGTACATGAAATTAACTGACCTGTCAGATGATATTACCATGTAATTGCTGGGCGAATGAGAGATACGAAAAGGAAAATATATATCACTCGGTTTTGGCTCATCGAACGCCAAGCGCTGTCTGACTTGATTAAGAATAATGCATCGCAAGAGTGGCAGCAACAGCAGCAGCAGCACCATCACCAATGACAGCGGCAATGGCGACTGTTGAAGTCAAGAATTTTGATTGAAACTCATGTAACCCAACAAACCAAATGAATAAAAGCGTATGACAATGATTTTATATTTTCATTGGATTAACTTCAAGGAAGTAATTTCCATTTTAAAAGCATTTCAATTGTGTCGACCAACAGCATCAACGGCACCAATTTACCAACAAAAAGCACACATAAAAACACTAGAGAATCAATTATAATGTTGGCATATATTCTGGTCGCAAACTGTATACTTCATGACGGAACAAAGTCAACAAAAATTCGCAAATTAAAGATTTAAATCGAATTGCAACGTATCAATTGAATGTCGCATGTTTTTGGGAGGGTTTGGTGGACTGAACCAAAGAGCCGGAAGGCGTGCAACGTAACCATTTTCCATTTAATTTCGATGAATAATTTCGTGAATTTTGTCAAGCGTAAGGCGAGTTTGGGGAGAAAAGAGCTGACATTGACAACGTAGTTTAATACAATGAACACGCAATCTCATTCTCACCGAATAAATGCCAAAATGGAGTGAGAGGGAGAGGTAGAGAGACACAGAGCGAGAGAGAGAGAATCGTCCAATCGAACGATCGTTTCGGTCGAAAATCAATGGCCAAACCGAATCCAAATCAAATGCTTTGATATTTGCACAATAAGCACGTATGCAATGCGTCAGTTTAACCTTAGGTCAACTGAAAATTATTTACGGGTATTTGTTTTTCGTGTCGTCGTTGCTTTTACCATTGGATTGAGTGTTTCGTTGCGTGAGAATGGATGCAACTGTGCAATCTGAAATAATAATAATAATAATAATAATGATGATGATAATATAGATCGAACATGGGAATATCGACTACATACATGTACAGTGTACTGTACACGTACACAAGCACACATCAGAATACATCGACATCAATGGCACACAATTTGCATATTCAATTGCTTGAATGAGAACGAGAAGACTGGATCAAAATGAAAGAGAGTTGAAAATTTATAAAACAAAAACTGCTCTCGTTCAAAAACTACAAATTGACCGAAAGGTATTTTCAGTAGCTGCTGGCAAAATACAGAGAGCGAGAGCCATTCGGAAATGTGAGAGACTAAGAGAGATAAAAGAGGAAAGAGTGTGTAGAGTGGTGACTCGATTACGAATCTATGGAAAACCATTGAATATGTGCAATTTTGAGCGAGCAAATTGGCACAAAGCGCATTCGAGCAGATACTTGAAATTCTAAACAGATAGCATCTCATAAATGAATTATTGTTTTGTGATTTTAAATCCGAAATTGAAGGGTGGGGACGACACTGATGCTGCTGGTGCTGGTGCTGTTGCTGTTGCTGTGTGTTTGAATTGTGTCTGCATTGAATGGGCAATGTTCGACATGCAATCAGATGATTGGTGATGTATCCGATGTACCCGATGCGGTATGCTGAATGCAACCCAAATCGAACTAATAAACTTGTTTTGTGTGTGCGTTGGCAGATAGTCACAGGCGCTTGAGCATTTCGTTTAACATTTCGAGTTAAACTGATTGCATTTTTAATTTTTGCGTACGTTGTCCCGTTTTTGTGGTCGAATCACTCGAACGGGTGAGCAAAATTCATTTTCTATGCGAAATAGAATGAAGAATACACATTCGATATTTGCATTGTTTCGATCGAGATAGAGAGACAGGTAGAGACAAAGGCGAACCATAGAGTGAGGCATAGAATCAGCCTTTCAATGGAATGTATTGCATTAATTTCTAGTTGCATCACCGTTGTGAACCATTCAATACTGTTGGTGATTTTTTTTTCTACTGCAACAATTTTGCTGCAAAACAAGAGTAATATACAAGATACGGAACAAACTAAAACGGCACCAGAGGTGCACCAGAACCTCCATTTAACGACAGCACTCGTAAAATCTAATTACATCTAAAAATGTAACGCTCGGGCAAATCGGCTTTTTGTTCTGAGCATCGTGTGTGTGTGTGTGAGAGAGAGAGAGAGCGTGGTCTTTTGTTCTCAATCTCATCCAAATAACGAATATTATCGATATCGTAATATGAAAATATCAAATGTATAATATAAATCTGAATGTCTACGGTTAAAATTATGAAGTGCGATTTATCGGCGTACATAATCTAATTAAATTGTATTTTAAATCAATTGAATCCATGTTCATGTTGAAAACCGCGATATAGTTGTTGAAATTTATCGACGTATTGTATCTGTGTGTGTGTGTGTGTATTTGTGCGCAACCAGACACGCCGGATTGTCTGTTGCAAATGTTCAACTGCTGGAAATGCATAAACACCCGAACAGTGTTATGAGTTTAGATGCAGATTTCCTATTGTAGAGAGGATAGATTTGAAAGTATTGTTGACTGCATCCTGCATCGATTGTAATACCTCAACAAAATGCACGGTGTACTGTGTGCTGCGGTCTGCTATCTATGGCTAACACACAATAAGCCACTTGCATATATACGTAACAATACACGCTAGCGCGCGCCCCACATTATTAGATTGTGAACACTCGAAATTGAATTTCATGGGTTTTGTAATTTCGACAGATTTGTCGGTTATGTTGATGGCTTTCAAAGAGTACAATGTTCAGTTGATAGGCTACCGGCTATTTTATGACATTTTACCCACTTGAATGTGAACGATCGATGATTCTTATCAAGTGATCCATCATTGTCTTAGCGACTAATTCACATTGAGTCGAACATGCGTTTATGACATCCAAATGCGTTACAATAGCACAGTACTTGAGTGTTTTTGTTTTGTGTGTGTGTTGATATTATTAGATTTTAGACAATATTTCAAAATATTAACTTGAAGACGTGAAATAAGCATTTTCATTTCCATCATATGTAAAAAAAAAAAACACTCTGATTTTTGTGTGTGCGGTGAAAAATGATTCACATTTTCAATTTTTCTGCCAATTTTACCAATCGATCGAAAACCTTTCGATAAATTTTCTTCCATTTGCCATAAAATGAATTGATCGGGGCATGAAGAAAAATGATGACATTGTTAAAAAATATGCGAAATACAACAAAAGCCTCTTCGAACACACAAATGTAAATTTATTAGTTTCAGCCCCCGTCACACAGAAAATGACGATGAAAAAGAGAAGAAAAAGAATATATAAATGACTTTCCATTTATTTCATTTGACATGCAATGAATGAATCAAAGCGAAGAACAACAGCAAAAAAAAAGAGTGAATCCCTCGACGGTGAAAACAGCAACACATTGACAGATGTCATTTATAATATTGAATGCTTAATGCTTGAAAGTTGACGGTTCATATTTTGATAGAGTAGTTTTTTTTTGTATGTTGTTGTTGCCGCTGTCGTTGCTGCTCAATTTTCATATATGATAAATGATGATTGAAAATAGTAGTTTTCAATGTGATTTATTTTACCAAGTGAAAGAGAGAGAGAGAGAGAGAGGGAGAGAGAAAGAGAAACTTCAATTTTTCGACATTTTGAATATTTTGCATATCAAACCTAAAACCAGCTGAACAGACAACAACAACAATAACACAAATTATCGTCAGATTCAATCCATTATTCAAAATAATCCGTAATAAAGAAATGAAAAATGCCATAAGTTGTGATTCCATTTATTTTGTTGTGTACTATAAATATCCGTTTCGCACGCAATGTAATCATTTTTACTGTCGAAAATGATCGTCAAAACAAATTAATATCGCTTCTTTTTTTTCATGTATGTTGTATGCACAGCACACGCTTATCGTTTAGTAAAATGATTTTACTGCCATTTGCTTGAAAATGCATTTACCATTCGTGAATATTCTGCTTCAGCTTTAAATTAAATCAAAATCCATTTTATGGCTTTATTTTATTGAGATAATGCAGAGCACCAACAAAAAAATATGTAAGCGTCCTCCGCTATTGTTTCAGCTGTGCCCATTGCGCGTGCTCTTTTTTTTGTTGTTGCAAAAATTTCACCTTCAACCGTATCACAAATACCGACCGCAATATTAAATGCACAAACTTTCCTGCAAATATTTCCATAATAACTTTCGGAAACATTCAGACACGGATAATCTTTTATTAAATGAAAAAATAAATAAAAAAAAGAAAATAATAATCTGGAGCAAAAGTAAAAGCAGAAACAGAGAAGGAAGTTAAGATATACCGAAAAATAACAAACTACCTCCGCAAAAGTTTGTTATTTATTTTGTACTTGGTCCGCATTGTCGCCGCTACAATTGCCAGCTGAAAATGCGATTAGGCTTTTTTTTTCTCTGGGAGGAAGGGAGAGGATAATGCGAACTCAACGTTTAAATGTAGATTTTTCCCCAAACTAACCAACAAATATTAAATATTTGTGTTCTGCTGTTGATGCGAGTGTGAGTACGAAATGTGGAATCTGTATTCCGGCCGGTGCGATATTACTGGTGATGGTGCTGATGGTGGTGGAGCTGGTGCGGCTGTTATTGTCTCCATTGTGCATGTGTCACATTCACAGTTTGGTCAGATAACAGAACGTAAAGTTCATTAACAGCGATTACCCTATTAGCTTTTCGGTAAAGCTGGTACACAAGCACGTGCAAAACAATATTGCTGGCCCCAGAGTTGCACACCATTTTTCGCCTGCTTCTTTCTTCAATGGCTGGTGCTATTGCCATTGGTAAAACCGTTTTCATGAACTTGCCATAAATTCAAGCCCAAGTAAATTGGTGTTGTAGTTTGTTTAACATTCACATTTGGTAAATTGTGCACATTTTGTGGAAACCGCACGATTCCGGATATGAGACATTAGTGCAAAATGAACGAACAAACCGCATGGCAGAGATTATTTCTTTTTCGGTATTGCATTTGTAAAATTTTCCAAGCATAACCAAAGCCCCAAACGTGTAACAGAGATGCAGAAAATGGTGTGTTTGTGTGTCTCTCTTTCTCTCTCTCTCTCTGTGTTTGTGCGGACAGTTCGGAAAAGATGCGAATAATAAAATCCAAATGGCTTCATTTGCAAATACATTGTTGAATCGGTTTAGGGCAACTTAAGCATTGTTCATTACCAATATGACCAGAGCCCACTTTTCTGTGACACTTGATGACGCCTTCGATACGATAGCAGTCGGTTATGTGGTCACAAAAGCCAGTTTATTAACTGAATATGGAACTTTAGTGAACTACTTTTTCCAACACAAAGAAGAAATTATGTCATTGCATATGTATATCGATGTGGTTGGTAAAAACCAATTGCAAAATAAGGATAATTGTTGTGGAGGAAATTACTATGATAATGTTCACCCTTCACCATTGCGATGTTTTTCGATTAAGGAGTTAGCAATTTTCAAATGAACCTGCACTTTGAACACATTGAGCTCATTTTATCAACAACTTTTATCTTGAGTAACCAAAAAATTGTTCAGATTTAGAAAAACCCGTTCCCAGCTGCAGCCCATCAAAGTTCATAATGTCATGCAGGACAGTGGAAAATGTCAACTAGAAATCATGGCTCATGATGAGGAATCTGTATGAAATTGGAGTAGCTCTGACATTGACTTTCGTTGTAATGCGATTTTAGTCAACGTTCACATTCAAGCTCATATGTCAGGGATTCAGAGCGCCCTCGATTGTTTTTTTTCCAACAAATGCTTCTACAATCGTCCATTAGAAATTCATCATGCACACCAAATTAAGAGTGCATTAATTATAGTCAAGTGAAATTCTATTCCCTTATAAATGTTTTGTAATTTACGTCCATGGTTACTCATTAAATGCCCCTAAATCACTTTCCAAAGTTGTGCATTTACACAGACTGAAGATTCACATGCACAATTTCTCAAGTTTCCAAGTTCTTAATTTCATTACACGTTTAAATTGAAACCACCTTGAAAAATGTGTTTCTAACGAAAAGTGTGAGTATTTCAAAGGGAAATCAGTTATGTACTTGACACTTGCCGAGGCTACACTTTGAATGATGTGTACTCGAAAACGGAGAATTGTGAGCGATCGATCTTCTCGGCAGCAGCAACGGTATCCAACATTTGTGTCAAAGTCAAAAGTTTCTTTTTTTTTATTTTTATTTTTATTGTTCATATATTTTTGTTACAGCTCTTGACTTTCTGACAATGTTTCCGCAAAATTTATGATAAACTTCTTCACAAACAGAGCAAGCATGATCACAAGACAAGACAACACTAACAACAACAAAAATTATGAAAAATGTGCAAGCGACTGAGCAAAAACGAAGAAAATAAAGTAACCGAAATGTTAAACTGAAAAGATTTATGTCGTATTTATCTGCTTGTCTTAATTCGGTGGTGCAGTTGATGTTTTTTATCGTTGTGTAATAACGGATGAGAGTGAACGAGAGAAGAGACATAACACAGCAGCTTTAGTTTGGTTGGACATGATGAGAGCTTCATGTTATTTGAGGAATGGTGCAACGTTCACGCGTATAATCACATAAATCACACCGCAACAACATCACGTTCGCTGTATAGTGTCTGTAAAATATTTTGTTTGGCCACTTTGTTTCATCTGCGATCTGTCTTTCTCTCTCTCTCTCGCTCTTTCTTTTTCTCTGGCTGGATGAAGTCAAGTTCCAAAGTCACATTGAGCCGTTGCTCGCAAAAAGGTTAAGATAGCTGGCAAATCGACCAAATTCAAAGTAATTGATATCGAAAGCCAAAGAGACTCATAAAGATTGCATTGTTACCGTTTGACTCTTACGGTTTTTAGCATATTTTATTTATCACTAAAATGTAACTAAAAATGATGTATTGAATGACTTTTCGAAAGTTTATGTCACGGTGTTGCCGGAGATTGCACGATTTTATATGTTTCATTTAAATTTTTGTTGTTGTTATTAAAATGTATCAAGCAAATGTGTTCAATACAATGGGGCGGTTTTTTTTACCGTAATCACGTGCAATCAGAACAAGTTGTGCACTGCTCTGTGGGCGAAAGATTTAATCGTATAAGTTTCGGAAAGTTGCACTCAGACGAAAAAAAGAAACGTACGCTCGAATGACACACACAGAGCGAGAGCTGTAAAAATAATCTCGATCGAAAAAGTCTTGCAATAAATTTTCGAATGGAAGCTGAAAATTATGAAAACAACATTGTCGAAACGCGTTTAAACTTAACACAAACACTGCTCACCTCCCCTGGTTTTCATTTTCTCGTTCACTCTTTACGCGTCCTGGTCCGGTCTCAACACAGTGTGCCAAATGATTTATTGCTTACGAAAAGATTTCTGATGCATATATTTTATTTTGCTTCATGTAATTATGATAAATTGCTCAACCAGTCAATGGCACAGAAAGTTGGTAAATCGGCAACGCCATGAAAATGCACAACGGACTGAAGAGAGACCAGCTACAAGAAAATGATGTATGAGTACAAGCGGCGAGCGAGAAAAAATGAGAGTGAAAATTGTTTTGGTTTTAAGGCAAATGAACAAAGAAATAAGAGAGAGAGAGAGAGAGAGAGAAAAAAAAAACAGTTGAAACAAAGAAATTAGCGAATGAATCACGAAAACGGACGACGCGATAAAAATGAATAGCATCAAGCCAACGAACACAGTTAATGTAACACCACGCACTCGCAGACACAAACAAAACGAACGAACGAACGAACGAAAGAATGCTTCATGAAAGAGACAAAGAAATCAGTTGCAGGAACACCACTAAGAATTGTTTGGCCAATTTTTCTTCCTGCCGCGTGATGGCTTTCACAAACAATATTTACAAATGGCGATACATATGAATATGTAATTATGGCTCTTGTTAAGCACATAATTGCGTGTTGTCGATCGATGTGTATTTTAACAAGATACAACAAAAAACAACTGAAGTAACAAACCAGCGGACACAAGTCAAATGTGAAAAAAATGTGCAAAGATTGGTGTCTATGTGATGCTGGGCATGCATCAAATGTTCACGCACACACACTACACACGAGCATTAGGACTTATCTGCAGCGCATCATATGCGGCATTTTAAGAAGTTGTTAAATATTTAAGACGTTTGAACGAGAAGAAAAGGGAAAACTTTTTGCTTTGTCCTTCTTTTGATTGCAAGCATTCAAAATATTTCTTGCATTTGCAGCAACAACAATAAGAGAAGTACGTCTACGAAACAGTGTTTAATGGTTTAAGCGGTGAAACTTCGTTTTTTTTGCGAAATATCATCGTTGTTTGATCGTTATTATTATTATTATGAACAATGCATGCTAATTAATTTGACTCTTGTTGTTCCGTAGCGAATACTTTGTTTGCATTGACTTCACTTTGGCATCGGCCAATTTGCCGTAGTGAAAATCATTTGAGACACGCAAAACCGCACCACACTCACTCCAAATGCGGTTCGCAAAAATGTTCTTTTACGGCTGGTTGTTAGTGGGAAAAAATTAATATTTTATTGTGTAGTGAAATAAATTATAAGCGCTGTGTGTTTCATTTTATGGCCGCTTGTTTGTAGCTTGCTCTTCGTCTTCTTTGTGTGTTTTCTTTTCTCTTTCTCACTCTGTCTCTCTCCCGATGCCCCAGCATTGTTGCCATTTGTACACTGGATGCTCATTGAGCGAACGCGCTCGCACATCGAATGCTTTATGTGTTTTAATAGTCGTTTGGTGTGATTAGCATTCAATGCTTTCGTTAGCCTCGAAGTTGGAACGTGTGCACACACTCGGTCCACCGAAACAATCACAAGCACAACGAAATTAATTTATCGCTTGGCGTTTTTTTTTTATTGCATTTTACGAAAAGGAAAATTGATTAAACTATGAAACGAGAAAAATGTTCATTTGAATGTCGGATTCGTTTGGCGAAACAGAAAAAAAACATATTTATATTGCATCATAATTCATTGGTGGCGATGTTATGAGGTGTTTTCAGTGAGCAGTTGCGGTTTTCGCTGCATATTATCAATCGTGTGCTTCAAGCTCTCAATTGACCATGGTAAAATTGGTGTAGAGATGAAACCATGCACAAAACAATCATCAAATTGCCAATGCAGACGATTCGAAAATTACATCATTCCAAAATGGGCATGAAATGTTGGGTTGTGTTTCTGTATCTGAAAGTGCATTCTGCCAACGGGCCCCCAAAATGAATTGGCAGAGATGAATCAAATAAAAAAAAAAGAACATGAAATCTTCACGCTCGTAAATTATGTGTAATATTTTAATGAGTAAAGTTATGGGCAATGGTGTAACACCACACTCTGTGAGTCCGATGGACGATGTGATCTTTGGTTTTTTGTGTGCAGCGAAATCGGTTGTCTGTCTAATAACTGCGGCAAATCGACCATTTAAAATCATAAATTCACATTTTATTGTTAACAACGCCATTAAGCGCATCAATACGACAATAGCGAAATACACTTAAGCCACTGGCCATATTGTTCGACATAGTGGTTTATATATTGTTTTTTGTTTTTGTTTTTATTTTTCTGCGCCGGCTGACACAAGATCCAGCATCCCGCAATCGCACTGAAAACCATCGAAATGTAACATGCATTATATATTTATTTTCATATGATTCGTTTAGTAAATTATTATCAGCGGCCAGTGCCAAAGCGACTTGATCTTCTATATTCAGGCATAATTATCTGCTTATCGGTATACTCAATCTTCTTCGTTTTGGTTCTTTTATTCTTCGTTGTTTTTTTTTTCTTTCTTGTCTTTTTCTCCATCTCTCCCATTCTCTTTTTCCCTCTCACTGGCTGTGTGTCTGTCGATATTTACGGCATAGCACAAAAGCCGAAGCCATAGCCAAAATATATGGGAATGTTTATATGGTGAAATTGCATCTTGCGCGATAAATATCCTCTTCAATTTTTCGCAACGACCACTTAATTTTCGACGCGGCAATAAGAAATAAAGCAGTTGGCCCATTCAAACTGTCAGAGTTGTGCTCTGTTTCTTTTTCTTTCATCTTCTTTGGCTCTGTGCACTTCAACGGACCCGATGCGTATGTGTCTGTGGATCCGTTGTTGCTGCTGCTGCTGCCTCTTTTTTCTGCGTTGCCTGAAATAAATTATGCGATAAATATTATACATTTATGGAGTATAGCAACAAAACTTCAAGTCATTTGTTGCGAATATTTTGGTGTGTTGCAAACGACGCGTCGCTGAATACACCAACAACAACAACAAAAAACACACGAGGCAGCTCAAACAAACGAAAATAAATGTTCATATTATGAATGACACGAAAGGAGGCCGAAAAACGTTCGCACTCAGGCCAAGGAGCAAAGCGAGAATAAAAAAGACTGTCCGACCGACTATTGTGTTTTAGCCGCGATGTAATTTTTCATCATTTCTCTTCGTCTCCCTTGCTCTCGTCGTCTCTTTGTCACTCTCTTCGTCTCGTTGTGCGTCTTTGGTAACAATCGTATGAAGCGCATCGGCATTGAGCAAACGAGAACTACTGCAGTTTTTAGTCGCCTGTCACATTTACACACACTTACATTCGCAGCAAGTAGTAAGTAGCCGTGTCGCGTATAATTTATGATTTTAATATGGATTGTGTGCTTTTTTTGCTCTTTTTTGTTGCTGAATTGGCTCAGTCTCGTTGCCTCCACTAAAATGAGAACTTCTCTTGCTGTACGAGAGTGAAGAGATCGACGCACATCGGCACAAGAGTAAGTTCCAAAAGCATGTTATTCAAAAACGGTTTATCTTTTGTCGTTTGGTGACACCAATTACAGCGTGTAGGCTGAAATATTATGATATCATCGCATGAAATGTGTCATCGTCGGTTCAAACGCAGCGGGTGGATACACAAAATGAAAAATGGTACGGCTGTGCGCACACTGGGTGACACCAACTGAAGCTCTTCGCAATGGCAATAGCACACCAAACAAATATGCTATATGTCAATCTTTTTCCGATGGTTGAAAACAAAACAACAACAAAAATAACCAAAAAGAAAACCTTCGTTTGGAATCTGGCATCATAATTCATTTGACGGCGCACAAATGACAGAGAAAAACGATGGATATTCTGAGAGAGATAAAGCAATTCTCGATTAATTTATATCTCAATTTGGCTTTTTATTTCCATTCCCAACATTTTGTATAACGCTGACAATCAATTCTCTCATAATTCGATTAGATTTGTGTCGCGTCAATCTTCTAAATCTTATCAAATGACGTGTTTTTTTTCTCTGTGTGTGTGTGTGTCTCTCGCTCTCTCGTCACCAAGCAACCATTTGAAGTGACTGTGTCAAACAAGCGATCGAAATGCAATGCATAAGATTAAACACGCTGTCATATCTATTGGTTTCTCATATCCGTTTACTTGAAACCGGCTGGAGGGAAAAAAACCTGAGCAAGTAAATTGAAACCGAGACTGGAAGAGAGATGGAATTGAAAAATCGTCAATGATATACGAAAATGCGCGGTTTCCACTTGGATTAATGCTGATTGATATTCGCTTCATTTCACGTGAAAACGTAAATAAGACATGATTATTGATTAAACTGGTTTAATGTCAGATTATGGTCTTTACCTTTCTATGCACGCCACTTCGTTTCGTTTATCCATATATGTGCACCGTGTGTGTGTGTGTATCGTTTTCATGCAGCCACTCAAAAGAGGCTAAGCACTTTCTTTATTGCATGTGCGTTTTAAACCGCTTTTCAATCTTTATCTGTCTACTCAATGAAATTGTGAGTATAAAATTTGCTGGTTTCATTCTTTTTCATCGGAAATGTCGGTCAAAATGATTTTCGAAAAATTGTGAAATCGACAGCCAAGAACCATTTCAAAGTCTCAATCGCAATCTGGTTCTTATGCCAATCATGGGCGCGAGCACATGCCAAGTTTGGAAACGAGTGAGCATTTGAATGGCATACACCAACATACGTCATTGAATAAATCTCAATTCTCAACAATGAATAATTGAATCAATTACGTTCGGTGATTGGTAAATTGATTCGAAAAATAGGCTGCTTTTCTTGGTTGATGTTTCGTGTGTGTGATTGTGATTGTGTGCGCGCATTTAACGAAGAAAAACACATATATTCGGAATCACGCCAAACAAACGACGACATCAATGGCAATGTTAGCTTGTTGAACAATTATTATTATTTTGAATGCGAGGCCTTTTCTCACTCGTCGGCTATGATTGCCTTTTATTGAGATATATTGACAATTTCATTTGCCTTCATTATTTTTATCATTACATTTTTATTCCGTTTGATTGCTTTATTTATTTGATCGTGATTATTGTTTGTTTAGTATGAATCTAAACGAATAACAAATCGCCGCTGCACAATATCAAATGAGTGAAAAAAATTTGTCATCCACTCGAAAATATTCAATCGACTCAAATTCGTCGTGAGTGGTAAAAGTCACTTGTGTGACCTTTTTTTTCTCTCTCGTCATACATTCAATCAGTTTGTCGAAATCATGTTTCAAGTCATAAAAAAATAAACAACCAAATTACAATCACCACTTCAAACTATCTGGGCTATGTGTATGCAGTGACCATATCGTGTTGAAAATTAAAACGATACACTTAACACTAAAAAACGCATCAATTTGTATTTAGTCGTCGAAAAATTGTATGAATCATAAAAATAAATTGTCATGGATGTTGATTAAAGTTCATTGTTACAATCTCAAGTGGTTTTTTGAGCATATTTTTCTTGTTGTTTTTGTTGTTGTCGTTTTTTTTACTCTGCGGCTAAATGAGAGCCGACAAACCGAAATGAATATTGATGGTTGTTGAATTGTTATGGTTGTTGCTCGTATTTTGACCTTTTTGCGCAATCATCTCATTGCCTTAATTCTTGAAATTAAAATGGAATTCAATGATTTCAACTTAAAAAAAAAATATTAATGAAATTGTGTGTTCTAACAGGGCACTTTCTGTGCAAATGACCAGCTAATAGAAATCCCATTTGAATATCATAAAATATTCATTAAAATGACACAGCAACAACATCATCGAGATTCGATGGCGGTGCATTGGCTTTGAAGCTGCTGTACCATTTGATTGAATTTAATGTTCTCACATCGAATCAAATGCTCAAACGCATTTTATATTGAAACGAAACAATTTACGAATCTGAAAACGACATGCAGCGTTCGAACAGTTTCAGTTCTTTTGCGGATGCAGCAAATGAAAATTCATGGCTATACCACTCAAATGCTACACACACAGTACACGCAGAGAATTGCATATTGAGGATTATTATTTATGTAATATGCAGCGAACACGAATAAAAACACACACACACACGAAAAAATAAATAAAACATTGAACATGCAAAAGAAAAACCAACAGTGCCTCAAATGCGATCGAGGCTTAGGTTTAGTTGAGCGCAGCTTGATATTAAAAGTCTATTCATAATTTAATATATATCAAAAAGTGTACACAATTTCTCCTTTTCTGTCGTATGCAAGTATCATGGTGTGCACTAACGTCGCCATTTGGCCTTTTCGCTCTCGGTGTAGAGAGAGAGCAACAAAAAATGGTATCGCATACGCATCGTCATTGTGGTTTTGCCTGGTTCAAATTGAAAATTCCGCTGCATGCATGCTGATTTGTATTTCCAGTGGGCTATCGCTCTCTCTCTCTCTCTCTCTCGCTCTGTTGCCATTGATTTTGCGTTGGTCGTCTTTGTTTTGGTCGCGTTTTTTTTCTCTTCAGAAACACACGATTCCTCCCATTGAAATCGAATTACGCGTTCACGTTTGCTGTTTGTTGGTTCTTTTTATTTTTCGCGCGCACAGTCAATTTTATGTTGAGTTCTGCTAATAGTACTCATCTCTGGTGTATGGCACTTTGTGTTTACCAGGCCATAAAATGCATTCGTCGTGTTTCACACTCAATTGGCATTGTCTCGGGGCCAATACATGAACGCAATGGATCTTGAATCGATATCCAACTGTGTCTCGAATCCATTTCGTGATAGTTGAATATATTTACTACTCACGATCAGATGTCGAGAGTCGACCACATGCGAAACAGTGAGAGTGAGAGAGGGAGAGAGAGATAGATAGAAAGAGAACGCACACACGATTTCATTCAGACACAGACATCAAAACGCACATATTTATTGGAATTTTTCACAAATTAAATTGTAAATTTGAAAATAACCGCAGAGATTTTTATCGATTTGATATGTTTCAATTATGATTTTTCTAATTGTCTACATGTTTGGAATTCTGTATGCGTTTGCATTTACACAATTGCTATGCTCATGCTGATTTACTGCATATTCACGACTTAATTTCCAATGGTTGGCGAACAGAAGGCGCAGTAATTTCTCTTTTGCAATGTCATATCAATGTCAAAATAGCACCGTAGCGCAACTATACAAAATGACCACATCAACAGAAAGTGGTAATTTATTCAGTTAAGATTGGCATTGGAACGAAGTCAAATATGTCTAAGTGGCCAAGTGGTAAAGTCTTTGATTTTAACTCCATGACATTCCACAAGAAATAATCTGAACGTCAAATGGAATAAATATCACTTCGTATAAAATCCGGCTTTTCTCAACGGCAAACCACGACATCGAACTGTCGATGTCATCGCATTCATTTTATAGCTTTTGATAAAAATGCAAAGGTATGGTATTATATATTTTCAATTTACGTTATCTCAAGAGATGCATTTTGTTCGCTTAAGTGTCATAATGTTATTATTAGATTTTATGCATGCATTGAGACTTTAACCACTCTTGGTTGGGCTGCCTGTTCTGCCTGCACTGTAGTCACATGTCATGAAAATACGGATAGGCCATCAATTTTTATTGATACATCTAATAAATGTGATAACGGAACATGTAAATGACGTTTCGGTTGAGCTCTGGCATTGGCATTGGCAACATCAACACCAAATGGCAGTGTTCAGCGTCGCATATACACAATTCATACTTGGTGCAAATGCAATGTGCACTTTTTCGGGGATTTTTTTTCTCTCTCGAATTGATGTCGATGTCGATATTGGATCTCTTAAATTCGCCCATTTCATTTTATGACAAAGATGTGGAAAAGTGACTGTGGAAAATTGCACAATTTATATGTTGATGTGGAATCGTTTATGCCATCGAAATTGATTTGATTTGCTGTTGCATTGAGAAGTAACGTATAAAATGGCTCGATCGCTATTGTATTATCATAAAATTTTATGCATTTTCACTTTATGCCAAATGGAAATGAATAACTTGATTTTATCGACATATACGTCGATTACTTCTAAGTAATTGCAATTGATTCCAAATGATTCTTTGCTTTGCTACTGTCGATTTGGCACACCCGATATCACGTGGGTGCATTAAAACTGAATTACTTCCAATGAAATATAGACGACAAGATTAAAAGATATGCGATTCTCGTTGCATGAGTTTTATGTGCAGCTTCACCGAATTCGGGCACCATGTGAACCAATTCACAAATAAGTCATTATGCAATCACATTGAAAATTCATGGATTTAAATCCAAAATTTAAAGCAACCCCATAAAATTGCAATGAAATTGTGAAATGTAACCTCGCTCACACTGCGAAGAGATTCGGTGTCATTTCCGTTATTTTCTTAGTTCAACCCATGAATACTCGGAATTTCATTGACAATTGGGATCCGCATCGCGTTTATCAAATGCCACATTTGTGCTGCAAATCAAACAACAAATCATTCAACGCGACACACAAGTTCACCCTCTCGTTGTTCATCCTTCGTCAACGGCGAATTATTTATTATGATAATTTTATTATAATCATAATTCATAGATAAATGGCTGCCTGAAAATGGATGACAGCCAATGTGAAAGAGATGGAGGACAGAGCAAGTGATAACCGAGGGTGAAACAGAAAAGAGTGCGTTGGCTTGTCACGCCAAAAACTGTTCGAAGGCGATGAGCATAAATCTTCTGTTCAAATCAATGTCATTAAAGATTTGCACTTCCGCAATCAATCATCATGAATTCAGCCGCCCGAATCTTTTACAACCACACCAGACGCTTACGCGCACTCACACTCAGGCACACAGGCACACATTTAGTACAAGGCATAAAAACACATTCGTGCAGCATGAGGTCGACATAAACGACAGATAAACCTACATGCAATTACATGCCATCAACTTAGAACTTTTACCGTAGAACATAAACCATTTAACACCAGCGAGAAAATAGAAACGCACTGAATGACCCTGATGCCATCAACAACAGCCCAACTATTCTGTCGCCCGGATGATGGAGTGAATGCGAGTGAAAGAGAAAGGGCAACAATAAAACGACGTTCACACTGACAGAGCTGTCACTTATTTTGTTACAAGTATAAATGCATGGTCATCATTTAAGCTTAACATAGTTGATGTTATTTTATGAGTGACATGTAGCAGCCACAGCCATGTACATTTTACAGTGTACAACACCGCACACACGCACCAAAAGCAAAAACAAATGCATTAGCCGGCCCCATGAAAAATCTCGTCGCCAGCAATGAATCTTGTTCACTTTGACAGATTGTTCACTGTAATCGATATACATCTGAAGATCAACCAATTACATTGGCCGAAAAATTATGAATATGGTGTGCCAAATCAAATGAGGGGGGATTTTCTTATGACCATAGCGATTAGCCGATGTTTTTGCAAACCATTCGCCCATATTACTAGATTATAGGGTTTCTTTTTTTAGCATGGACATGGACATGAACAAGAGGAGAAAGGAGCAAAGAGCTCTGGTTTGCGGCCAATGTGAATGCGGTGAGTTTATAACTGATTATCAGTCATTTTTCGTTGTTGTCGTCATCATCAACGGCCGTGTGGGCGCTACTCGTCCCGCAAATAAATAACGATGAAAATGATGATGGCACGTTGAATTAGACTGATTACCGGGTATTATTTTTATCGCATTACTTATGGTATTGAGATGATGCAATCACGTAAACATAAAAAATGTGTGTGTGTTTGTGTGTGTGTTGGGGCAGTGTGCTCACACAGTGATATGCATGAGATTGATGTAAGAATGCGAGCAATTTGTGTTGGAACATTGACTTCAAGATGCTTTTATCGAACATCCAGTGGAAACAGTGCCGCAAGGAATCTTCATCTTTAATTCAAATATCGTCTTTAAAGCTCTTAACTCTGATATAATTCCTTCCGTGAAGGAATCAACATCGAACAATATCAGTTACTAAGAATCATAATTTTTACCCTATCCCCGATTCACGGATGAATGGGGACATCAAACTGTTTTCCCCTGTGGCAAACTTGAGAAATAAATCACCACTCGACACGGTGCACGGCGCGAAAGCGGAAAAAAATACGAAAATTATTTATTATAAATTCACCGTTGTTGATGTGTGTGACTAATTTTTAACTGATTGTTGCTGTCGATAAATGCAATCTGCCCATCGGGTGCTATTATAGCCAGAGAAAAAAAGAAAGGTTTATGATTGTGCAGAAATACGAATAGCGTTAATAATTTCGTCGACACATCGTGTTTATTTGACGAAACGAACAAGAAATGAGGAAGAGAGAGAGAGAGAGAAAGAGAAATCCAACCGAAAAAAGGAAGAATTATTAGAATGTAGCAACTGGCTGTTAATACACATCCTCAAAATGTATTCGCTTGGTGAAAGAAATTGATGATTTTGTCTAATTTTTGTGTGTTTTCATGGATAAAACCATATCGGCAAAACAGGATCGTATCGATGGGTCGGATTGAGTGATGACTTGGATAAATGCACACTCATACACATCAAAACACTAAAGTGAATACACGAACAATTGCCGATTGGAAATTGGGTTTCCGTTCAGCGGTGAAACTGTCAAAATGAAAGAGAAAAACGAAACAAAAATGTGTGAAAGCAGAAAACCATCAAATGGTCACGTCATGTTATGTCATTATGGCTGAATGAATGAATTTTGTAGTCGATTTTTTATATTTATGTATACATTATCTCAATCTCTCTCTCTCTCTCTCACTCGCTCTGTCCGTCTTCGACATTGGCTTTGGCATTGTTGATTCCGTTTGCATTATCTTTTCCACGTTTTCACAACAAACAACTTACCCCAAGTAAATTAATGACTGCCGGCGTCAGAAGATTGATTGAGTTTTTGTTGCTTCGTCTATATGATAAATGATTCGCATCATGCAATCAATAAGCACAATACACACCATTCCATTCAAACACTCAAAGAATATTTTGCTCTTTTTCCAGAGAACATTTTTCATTTTTTTTTTCTCCGCTTCCTCGCTCTCTCACTCTTCCTCTCTATCTGGTCTTCCGTCGTCCGTTTTGTTCGTCGATCGGTGAAGAAGACGCAGAATGAATGAATAAAAGGAAGAAAAAGTGAAAAAAAATCTAAATTTCAGTGGCCGCACGCTAATCAACCAAACTGAGTCATGGTGATGGTGAAGTGAGAAAGGGCGACTTTGTTTGTGTATGCAGATGAAAGGCAAACAATGATGAGTTTTCATTTTCGATTAGTTTGCCTCTCCACCTTCAACGGGCATTAACAGATTTGAACGAAAAATGAACCGAAGGATATTGAAGCGCACACGGATAAAATGGAACAACCAGAAGAAATCTTTTCGGCCAAACAAAAGTCAACAATGTGAAGGAAAAAGAAAGATATGACTTGATAATCGCTCTAAGTTGATTGACGCCCAAATGAGTGTGTGTGTACAAGAGAGGCTTCACGAACGCGTTATGTTTTTTTGTGGTCGATGGTGGCGTCAACACGGATTATTAATTATTCAGGGATTATTTCAGCTCTTTTTTTTCTGTCCACGTCATCGTCATTATTACAGTGTTTTCATTTTCTGTTGCCGTCCGTTTATTCAAAATTTAATGTTCCGATTTGTATTTCAAACACATTTCATTGTGTTTGTTCGGATCGAAAGGGAATCACCACTCAATGAAGAACAATAATAACTCCGATGCAGAGCTGTTGGCTTGAAGCGTGGAGAAAAAGAAAAAAAAACGCCAAAAAACCCATGAAAAGCACACGAAAAATATTATGATTGAAATGAGTAATGACTTTTCATCTGTTTATTGATTAATGCGTGCTCAATCTATTATCGGCGTATCATGTTTGACTTCTTCGTTTTTCACTTTGTATGTGCGCTCGCGCAATGACAGCTACAATAGAATGCGAACTGCCACCGATGATGATGAATGGACAGAAAGAATGTTCGTATCGATCGTAAATTGACTTTCAATCAATTCTCAGCTGCCTGATTTTCGGCATTATACTTCAACGTAAATGCGATTAGTTTGTCACGCTTCGAACATCCAACGGTGCCAAAATTCTTCACGAAAACTCGATTGTTCGGTTTGCCGTTGCTTGTTTTTATTTACATGTTTTGTCTTCACAAGAGAATGATTTGTAAAGGTAAATGCACAGAAGATTGCGTCTAACAATTCAATTGCGTTATGACTTCAAATTGAGCTTAACTCCGGATTCGACGGTGCAATTAAATTGCCATTAAATGATTCGGAAAAAATTATATGGAACAAAGTGAAATAAAAGAAAAAAACAGAACGGCAAATGAATCATTTTCAGAAGATTTTCTTTCATTTTGCCTTAAACGAACATCAATCAAAAAGCAGGAAAATGTATGCATTACAACGAATTAGATTGGCATGGTAATTTAGACGCCGGTCGGTCGGTCGGTCGTGCGCGCACCACAATAGACAAAAGAGATATCGTTCTTTTATCAAATGTAATAAATTACCAACGTTCAACACCAAATCAATCATTGGCTTTCGGTGTTGTCCAAAGCGACCGAAAGCAATTGCCATGATTCTGTTATTTTGCTTGAAGGACTGAATTTAATTTATCCAAAATGGGAGACCGATTGGATCAAATTGAAGAGGAAAAAAGAGGAATTGCCGTTGTCACCAGCATTATCACATTCAACCAATCGTATCGAAATATGTAAATTATGCACGCACAATTTGGTGTCAAAGCCGACAATTAATTAATTAAAAAGAAGAAAAGGACCGTGTGCACCGGCACACAACAAAGAAAACAATGAAAAAAAAAAAAATAAAACGAACTCAAACAGGAGGAATGAATGGAATCAAAAAGATTTGCTGGCCATTAGACGAGCAACAGTGATATTTAACTGCGCGTCAACGGCCATTTAAGCAGTCGAATTTATTGTGCAGTTCATTATGTGCTCGCATTTGCGATGATATTAATTCGAATCCGTGTCACATATGTAAGACAGTTTATGTTTTCTTTTTCTTTTGTTTTTCGTTCGTCTTTTTCTTTATGTTACGGGTTCCAGCCAAGCACGGCGTCTTCGCTATCAAAAAGATAAAATGTCTCTGCCATTAAAAAGATATACGATCTGAATAAAATGGAAAATTGAGTTGCACCGAGGCCAACGATTAAAAGTAACGTCAGGGTATCATAATATCACACATTTCGACCGCAATATAGACACACATTGATAGACTAAAGCGCACACACATCAGGAGCATAATGGTCTGACTTATGTTTGGGTAGAAGACAAAAGAAGAAGAAACTAAGTGAAATCCAAATAACACACAGTCTGTGTCACACAATGAGAGAAAGAGTGAGAGAGAGAGAGAGAGTAAGAAGTAGAGCGCTATTAGTTGAGTGAGATCGAAGTAATATTGAAGAACGAACAAGTCGTTTATTGTGTGGAAATGGATTAAATGGCTATAGCTGCTGGCATATATGTGTTGCTCATGTGTGTTTGATGACTTTGTGCGTATATCGGGATGCAAAGGCCTGTCTCATTCACAAATGATTTTAATGGTCGTTTCATTCGTTTTACCTTCTCCGATTTTTCGGTTCTGCTTGACTTTGCCAAATCGAAAATGAAATTTTGCCGAGGCGACAATGGTGCATTTGCTACGACAATTTTCAATGAAAATGCTCAATGTGCTGCTGCTCTGTATTTGCATCACCTTTTCTCAGTGGTGAATCACCAAACGAGTAGCAATGGGCAATATCATGTTGGTTTTAGCATGCGCAGTGCGCACGCATCAAAGGAATCGTTTTTCAATAAACAAAATGAATTTATGTTATTGGTTGTGTGTTGTCTGTTTGTGTCGGCCACTCAGCAACTGTCACGCACATACGCACGCACAAACACATGTATTTCTCGCTCTCTCTTTCCAATTTATCCAAATTGCATTCAATAATCTCAAAACGTATGCTAAATACCTCATTTGTATTCGGTTGATTAAATAATATAAAAAAACTATTTATATGCGTATGAGAAGATAATTATGAGCTAAATAAATTAACTTAATTCAAATAAATTGGTTGGCATTTAAACCAGAGCCAAAGCTGGTGCCGAAAAGGTGCGGTTAACATATGTGATGTGATTTAATATTATATTGTGGATTTACTTTTTTGTTTCGGTTGATCATCCACAATCTCACATTTATTTCGAATTTTGTTGTCGCTTCTTAATTAATTTAATGTTTATTTATTTCCCCCCTCCGATATTGATGGTCGTTACGATACACAATCATTCGAATGAAAAAAAAAAACAAACGCACACTCGAAGCACCCGAAACACTTGGATTCGATTGGATACAGCTTGAAATACAAACATAAAATGATACGGCAGGTTCGTAAAATATGTCGCAAAGTCGTATGCAACCCAATTAATGTCATCGTTTGCTCTAAATCACATTCCATTGATCACACGAAACTCCAATAACGTTGGCCATTTATTGAAATCGCTTGCAGCAATTTTTCAAATCAAATAGCACAAGCGAATCGACTGTAAATTTTTCATTTCATTTGTGGCCAAATGTTTCATTCATAAGTCATCCATATTTTACTGGTAGTTGAATGCAATCGCATGGATTGGATACTCTCAGTGCTCTTTTTTCTGTTTGCTTCTTTGCTCTCATATATTCCGATTTCAAGTTAAAGCTGCTTTATTTGCCACGGAATCGTTGATATAAATTGCTGCAATGGAGAATGAAAGCTTTTGGTCATAAAATATCATTTCATTGCGAAGCAGTGTGTCACATGCAAAATTTACAATTTACGCTCATTCTCTTGTTCTCATACACACACACACACACACACAGATTCGATGCCAAAGTGGATTTTTGTTGTTGCTGCTGCCGCTGTTGCTGAATTGGTGAACATTTGTTTCATGCTGAAAGCAATAGAAAGGTTGAAGCGGTGCGAAGCAACGGCAGAGAAATAATAATTTTCAACATACAGCTGTCATCGTACAGCTGAAAAGCGCTTCGAACAAAATATTGTCACATGAATTTGAAAAGCTGGCAAACTGCTTGGAAGTGGAAAACTCTTTGCCGCACAGGCACACACAGTTTGCGATGCCATTTCACTTGATTCGCAAACTATGCGATGTGTGTGAGTGCAGAGAGTAAACGACCGAGCATCAAATAATCGGACGAACGTATTGCATTTCGGGCAAAACCTAAAAAATATACGATGCTGATTTCCCGTGGAACTAGTGAAAACTATGTATAACCTACGTTTTTATGGTCGATACACACAGATATTGGGCATGGTGTTGCGAACAAGCGTATAAGGTACTCAAGTGCATGGTTGTTGGTACTTGGGCATAAGAAGCAACAATGACAATGACAGCGAATAAGAAAATCACATAAAATACATTGTTCATAATGTTATTGCTTGATATCCATGCGATTTCTCGTGTGTCATTTTATGTGACCCGGACTAGAGTCGGTGAGTTGGTGCTGTGTGCTATGTTGAGCATGTTTGGCCAAATGGAATGAGAGCAGCAGCAAGAGCAAAAGTTGAAAAAAAAATTAATGTGTCCATGTATCACATGGGATAACATTGTTTCTTCGTTTTACATTTCGAGTTTGTTTTCCTTTTTGAATGGCAGAGAGTGGTGCAAGAGAGAATGTATCAGAATCAGCATCATCAGCAACTAAACTGTACAGCAGGCACATTGTCAACCTCAGAGCATGGACGTGTTCAGGTTGGAGATCGAGTCCTGTGTTATGCTTCTGAATGCTGCTTGCTGTGCATGTATTGCTTGCTTGGTATCCGAAAGTGATTCATTTTACTTTCAGCAACCAACTACCGATGTCACATCGCATTTAATGCACAACACTGTATGCGAGAGCAAAACTGCTACCGAGTTGAAAAGATCTCGTTTGTAAAATTGCCTTGAATGGATGGAAATAAAATTTATTCGCGTCGGGCGTTGTGTGACACATACACACAACGAGGAACTCCAGCCGAAACACACACGAAAAAAAGAAGAGTAGAAAAGAACAACGAGCGACATTTCGAAAGACGAAGAATTTGTGCCGGAAAATCATCAACGTTGAGTCCTCTCTCTCTCTCTCTCTCTCTTTCTCTCTTTCTCTCTTTCTCTCTCCATCTCTTTCGAATTTGCACTGCCTCGAAAAAATGTTAACCGGTGAATGATATACAGTTCAGTGGTTGAGCATTTGTCAACGTGCACAGCAGGCTGTTTTTGGTGTTTTCATGGCAGTTTTTAACAACAAAAAAATGAATGTGGAAGAATACGCGAGACGTTCGGCTCTTTTCTTTTCGGCTGCTGTTGCTGCCTTCAAATGGAAATTTATTTCCGTATACACACCGAGTGCAGGGCCAGCGACATGCACGTACACAGACAAACCCCACCGAAAATTCATGAAATATATATATCTTTTCTCTCGCTTGCTCGCTCACTCGCTCGCAATCTCTCTCTCTCCCAAATATGCTGTGATAATTCAAAGCTGTGATAAATGTCTGAATGCTGTGAATATTTCATATTGAATTTGATTTATTCGCATACATACGCTTGTCTGGCATTTCGTTGTGGCTCTTGCTCTTGTTGGGCTGCTGTTCGTTGCACCATGCGGCAAACGGATTTGCAATGGTTTGTTTTATTAACTATATCTGCACTTACCCGCACAACACATTTTAGCTACGAAATGTCGATGATTCTGCTCGATTCCCCTTGATCCGTTGTGTCAGTTTGCTGTTCAATATTTCAATAAATGCAAATGCAGAGAAAATGTATGATGACTGAAAGATCACTTTCTTGCAGTGTAAAGTTAATTTTGGTATTTTGGATGGTGCATTGAGTAAAAAAGAACATTTCATTCGCCCAGCAAATCATGTGTGTCCGGAAAATGTTAAAAAGAACGAATTTGAGGGAGAGAGAGAGAGAGAAAAACGAAGTGGAATGGAAATGGTCATGATGCTGAAATGCACAAACATACGCAGAATTATTTATTGCACTGAAAACTATCAAGAAATTGCAATACGTAAATTTAAATATAAATTTTCAAGAGACGAAAGTAGAAGTACGTTAAAATTTATATGCATGCGGCGACATCAAGTGAATGTAAAACGCGTGCCTTGTTTCGGCATCACAAACCAAACCATCGAAGAGATGAAATCACAAAGATCATCAACAACAGCCAAACAAACAAAAAGCGGATTTAATTTTTTAAAGTAAGTTGTGCAAACGATGCTCACTCTCTTTCTCTCCGAGCTCAATGCTTAGTCGGTGGCGCGTATGGTATCACATTAACACGATGCCGAAAAAGTTTTATTCGTGGCGTTGTGCGCTGGCAACCACTTTTGCCAGCTCTTTGACTCGAAAGAATTGAAACGAAAGGAAATTAGAATAAATAATGTATTTTCATTTGCTGCCGCAGTTTGTTCATTTTTTTTGCACATTTGCTCACATTGCATTTTTATGATGGCATTTGTTCGCTCGTTTATTTGAAACGCTTCAAGTAGAACTACAGAGATCAGCTCGGTTCCGTTTTCGAGGAATTTTGAGTCCGGAACGTGTGTATGTGTGTTTGTGTGCGAGTGCAAATGTGCATGTTTTTGGTGCCACATTCGATGCACGTTTACCGAGCGCTAGAAATGAAAAACCATTTGGCAGCACGGAAAATTTATTGTTCGATACAATCATATACGGAATTTCAAGTCATTTGTCTTGTTGCCACGGCTAGCGCGCTTACGAAACGCACAAACAATCAAAGTGTAACACCACACCAACACTCTAGAAGAAAAAAAGGCGAAGAGATAATGCAGAGCGAGTGAGCGAACGAGTGAGAGAAAGAGAAGGCAAATGCAGCCGCCACCAGCATTGCTCTTTTCTTGCTCTCATTTTCTCTTTCTCGAGCATCTTTTCTTTCATTCCCTTTTTTTCCTCTTGCACTCTACATTTAGCGACAGCCCGAGAAAATTACACTCGAGAAAAGTTTTCAACTCTGACCATTGCCGTTCGAATGCATAAATCACCGAACACAAAATGAAAACGCCAAAAAGCTGCAAACTATAACATTTTTACGCGAAAATTAAAACGATGATAAAGATCCACACGATTTTGTGCTGTGTGCAGCAAAATCCAAATAAATTGGCGGCCAAGGCGAAATTAAGTTTGTGCACTGCTTACACTCGCTCTCCAATTCGCATCTCGAGATGTTGACTATAATTCAAGCGAGATTTTCGTTTACTTTTGATTCAAGCAGATTTTCGGAATGGACGAAGAGAACTGTTAAAAGAAACGAAGAGTTTGCCAAGAAAAATACAATTACTAGGGCAAATAGAGATAAAGTTACATTCAGTCCGTGTCTAAATTATTATCTTCTTTGATTTAATGTTATGAAAAGTGCAATTGATACTCACTTGATAGTGAAGCTCTTTTCTTTCGTTCGATTCTTTTCATTTGAATGGAATCTATGTTTTCCTTTCCGGATTCAAAGGTTAACTATTTGTTAAGATTTACGGATTTCAATATTTTCATCATGATGACCGAGTTAGAATATTTGTTTGCTCAAATATTCAACTTTGAACCGAAATATCAGAGGTGAACACTTATTCGCATTCATCTTAGGTTAAGACGTTCAAGGGAAAATTGCAGATTTTATGGCTAGAAATTTGAATGTGAAATATTTGGGTATTTGAAAGTTCTTGCAATGCGAAATGGTCTTATTGTTGATTCAACGCAAAATTTATGCTCTATACCCAATGATTTGAAATTGTACTAAATTTTATGTTTGCATTAGTGGCTTAAGCCACTGCATATTTGCACATATTCTAAATTGTTCGATTTTAATATTATGAATATTTGGAGGTGTGAAATTCTATTCTTGGGGATCTAAGTATTGCAAATGAGACAGCATAATGTTTTTATTGCAGCAAATTTATGTTTTGAACAACCAATCAACTGTGGTAACCGTTTTTTGTATGGCTCAGATGTGCCAAAATATCCATTTGAGGTTGCTATGCACCAAGATTTTAACCAATTCATTTTGTCAAATTGCCAAATGGAACGCTAAATATTCCCAAACTTCAAATTTTCAATATTTTAACAAATAAACAGCCTTTTGTACCGAGGAGAAAGTACATATTCTTTCATTCAAATGGAAAAGTCTAATCCACCAACGAAGTCATTCTTTGTTTGGTCGGTCAAAAATGTTTGGTCGCTGTCTCTCAATCTCACCTAGCCCTTGTCAACATTCTCACGAAACTTTATAGCCTTAATTCAATGGTAGAATAAAATAATCCCTCTTTAGTAAACCATATGTTCCTCTATTCGAAAAATGTGAATGAATCACAGGACATAAATTCTCGCATTCTTTCCCATTGTACTTGATTATCCAAGATCGAAAACAACAAAAGATCATTTCCACTTGAATCTTAAATAGTCTATAAAATGGATCAAAGGAAAACATTCCGACACTGTTTAATCACAGGATATATTTCAATTTAAATGGAGTCGTAGATAAAATAAAATAAAATCATCGAGATAAGTGTTGAGACGGAATAAAGTGTCGATAAAATTAATCAAAATGCAATTAAATCCAGTTGAACGGCTTAAATTGGAAATTAAACGATTGAAACTGTGTCCCACGAAGAGTAACATATTAGTCATAGCTGAAGTAATATTCATAGTAAAAGCCAAAGTTGTAATCTGAAAGAAGTAAACATTAGAATTAATCAATGTCTATTGACACTAATAACATTTGTCCATATGAATATATTGAATAAAACATTTGACACACGATTTATAACATCGTTGGAATGACGCGGCGACCAAAGACATTTCTTCAGTGAATCACCTCTCGGCTATTTTACATGTTTCAAAATGCTACAAATGTGTTTGTGAACCATTCACAAAGAACAATCTATGATTTTTCTTCGACGAACGCGAAAAGGGTCTCAAGATAACAAATAAAAAAACGGACAAAAAAGAAATCAGTTGTTGTCGTCAATGTGTTTTTCTTTTGTTTTTTGTTCTGTTCCTTTATTTAAATGATAACAAGCGAATCAAGCGAATGTTGTATCCTTTTCAAATTTTGGGCATTTTGACATGAACGAAATGAAATCTGGCTTGACGGACAGTTGAATCGATGGTAGTAAATCTGATTCGTTGACATTGTTTGCTTTTCATACGTCGAAACCGAATACCGGTGTGTTCGGTGTGATGTCGGTGTGGGTTTTTGATGTGCAAAATTGCCGAATAATATTTTAATAAATTACGATGGAACGAAAAAAAACAGCAACCGCCAAACTCAAGATTCATTTATATCGGGTTCTTTATCATTGTTTTTGTTGTAATTTAATAGCCATTTTTTTGTGCGATTTTCTCGAATTTTGCCTCTTTTCGTTCGATCAATTTCGATTGATGGATTGACTTGACATGTAACCAATCGACTACTTGAATTCCGCATCTTTTTCAACTCCATTGAATTTTGATTCTCTCCTTCATCAAAATCGGTGGTCAAAAATGCTAATTTCACTCCATTTTGGTGATTCCTTTTTTCCGTCTCTTTTTTTTCCACCGAATTTCACCGAAAAAAACTACGGTTTCAACATATTTTGGTTGATAAACAAAAACAACAATTATTGACAGTTGATTGGCAAACGAATGGGTTCTATACTTGGAAAAGTCTTTCTTTCATCTTGACTCAATTGCCGCTTATTTGAATTATCACATGAAATGTTTTTTTAATGCAAATTGTTCAGCGTTTTAAATGAGCATTTGTTTCGATTGCTTTGACTTAAAAGCGTCGTTTTTTTGGCGGTGTCGCAAAATTCGTTTGAAAGTATTTTAAAATCAATTTGGTTGTTTATTTATTGACTTCGCTACTAGATCCATTAACTATCTATTGAAATTTCCATAAATATGTCTTCATCAATATTTCAATCGTAGATTTTGGGATTGAAAAATTATGTCTAACAAAAAAACCAATATATTATTAGCCTCAATCCAGTTAGTTGAATGATAAAAGTTGAGCTATTAGATTCAATTTTCTAAAAAAAGCCAAAGTTGGCACTATCTAATTTGATAGTGCAAAGTCAATTTTGGATTTAAGAGGGAAAAAAAGAGTCTAGACCAAATCCAAAGGCGCGAATACCAAAGAGCGATAAGATTAATTGAATATAGACATTAAGTGCCATCAGTTTGTTCATAAAATTTGAATGTGTCCATCAATTCAAAGTGTATTTGATATGCTTATGGTTGATATGGCCGCTCTTTAGATTGAACACACACAAAAAATTGTCTCATAAATTATTGAATTGATGAAGAGCATGTCAGGAGAGCGGAAAAAAACTCGCTTGTATTCATTGCGGTGTGTAAATTAATTAACTGTTAATTAATTCATGTGATTTCATTCGCTTCGAAAATAATTTATGTTGGTACATTCCGTTCACTCGCTTGTTTCATTTGCTTTCACGCTCGAACCACACATTTTTAAAGGCCATTGATAAATGTGCAGAATAAATTTATGTTTTTTGTTGTTGTTGTTGTCAGTTAAATGGTAAAATGAGCGGCATTTTGATGAGAGAGTGAGAGGAGCGAATGCACTGTGAAACTGGCACCGATGGAAAAGTGGGCACTTTTGAGCTATCGGTGATGGACTAAAATGCGACCTGTGTAAAACATGTTGTCCGACTGAATTATACAGCAGATATTAAGTCGTTAAAATGTCAATTTACCTTTTATAGCCGATGATGAAATGAGCGAGAAGATGCTCTCTCTACTTGGGTATGTTGCACATTTTATATTTGCCATATTGAGATCAAAAATTACCGGTCAAGAATCGTACCCATTCAAGAAAATCCAACATCATTCGAACGAACAGGCTAACCATGAAATTACCGACCAGCGAAAGAAAAAAGAGAATTGTACGAAATAAGTACGGAGAAGTACAACGGACACACAGGACAGGCAGAAGAAATCGCAAAACAGTGTTCACCGCACTCAGAACCAGTTCATTAAAATTATAAATTCACATTAATCAATAAATATTGTTTTCGTGTGCGCTCTGTGCGTTTTTTTCGCCATTCATTCCTTTGGCCGTGTGTTGTGCATTCGAATGTCACGCAAATCGAGAGAGTCGAGTGTACGGAAAGTCGAGTGATAAATAAGATAACACACGTTCGGAAACCAATTCGCACTGTTGATAACAAATGTGTGGTAATTTAAAATTGCAGAACACACCTCATCCAATTAATCCGTGGTTTTTTTTTTACTCTCGATGGAACTCTAACCGGCCGACCAGTATGATGCCTGCCCGTAAACCGTTCTTTTTTTTATTATTCCCATTCAATTCAGCGACCGATTACCATTGCGCCCGAACGAAATGTGTGAATCGAGAAATTGATTCTTGATTACGGGGTTTGAAATGCAACCGAACGGAAAATCGACCGAATGAAATGGACGGGAGAAAAAAGCAACACGAGCAATAACAGCAGAGAGTTAAAAGGCTGCATTCGAATGTGGGCAGACAAAAGGCATTCACATCGTCGTCGGCTCTCTCAGTATTTATTACGCAATTAATGATCATGCATTGTTAAAATCATGTATATATTTCGTTTCGGCCAGTTTATTTATGTTCGAAGTTGTTTTTTATGGCAAAATTATCACTGATTTTACCCATTGGCCGTTCCGTTGATTTTTTGGTGTATTTTCATTTTGTTGTTGTTGTTTTTTCATCTCATATTTTATTTCGGTTTTGGAATCGACACACTGCAGAATCACATTTCGGATTACAAATGTGGTAGAAAGTTTTAAATGAAATCAATAATAATTTATCATTTCAACCTCAGCATTCGGACTTTTTTCCCTCTGTTTCTCTCTCTCTTTCTCTCTCTTTCTCTCTCTTTTCCCACACTCTTTTTTTGTGTCGCAAATATGTTAATAGTTCATATATTTTCCGTTGTTCTGTCTCTTTCGATATGTGATACGAAAAACCAAAACCAACTCTCAATGCCACAAAATTCGGTGTGTGTGTGTATGTGTTTCATGTGTTTCAGCGAGAGCAAGCTGTTGCCAAGCTTGAATAACGCTTATTGATAATTCATTTAAAACATTATGCTGATTGAAGATAAATTTTGTAATAAATTTTCAGAAAAATATTGCTGTGTCATAAATCAGGCAACCGTCGAGCGTTGGAATTTGAAATTTGTCGAGTATTTCATGCTCATACATTCTCGCTCTTTCTCTCTCTCTCTCTCTTTTGTCCATTCACTGTCTCTGGGTCTTTTGGGCAAGCATAACATGAGCTGAGAATGTGCGTGATAATAATTTATTAAATTTCGAGAGAGTTTTTTTTCGCTCCCCCCGAATCGTATTGTTTGTGTTGTTTCGATGTCGCGCTGCTTTGCGGTTTATTTGAAAATATTAAATTAGGTAAAAGCGCGAACATATTCAATGTTCCATTCTCTATAGAGAATATATGGTCTTTGCGTTGACGGCGAATCTATTTACCGAAAGAGAAATGGAAATGCCTAATTTAGTGACAACATAAATCGTGTTAAGGGTTAAATTTGGCCAACTTTGGTCTGGCCAACTGAGTTGAGAGCATGGAAAAAGGTCAACATTGAAAATATTTCCAACTTTGGTATTCCACATTCATTCACCGGGGCTAATTGCTGTGAATATAAATGACAGATTCGGTTGTTATATGTCGAGCGCCAAGCACCACACAATTGAAAATGAAAATTGTTTTTTTTGTATGTTTGTCAACGACATGCATAAACAAGCTCGATATGGCCTCGTTGGCTGTCGATGCGGTGGTCAACCGAGTCACATAACATGGATTTTTTTCTTTTTTGATACACGTTCGCGCGCACCCGCTTTCTGTCCATTGCATTTTGCGATTTGATTGTTGGTCTCGACCACATCGGAATGTGTAATGCCGAGGAGTGTTAATTAGCTCACAAAATGTGCTTACGCTGTTAATCGAAATATCAAATTAGATGTCGTGTTTGGTGTCAATAAATCAGCGTGCACAAAAGTGTATGAATAGCGAAACAACCGTTGCGTTGTTGTATGCTGCGTGCTAGTTTTTTACTCGCCCGTTCTATCGTTACGAATTCAAAAAGTCTATTTGTTACGTGTATACAACACAAGTTTTCTATTTGTTGTTCGCACACAACACTTGCAAGTGTTTTTGCTAAAGATTGTTTTTTTTTTTACTTCTCTTCAACCTTTTCGTCTCTCGAACCAGAGCGTAGCGCATTTATACGCGAGTTTAATCACACTTTTATAGCCATCACATTGATTGCGAGTTGCGCATATCACAAGCGATCCAAGACAGCTCAGCAGCAAAGAAAAAACAATATTAATAAATGTATAAAATTGTGTGGGTTGAAAAATTAATTCAAATGCAAATAAAAGCGCTCATAAAAATGCGCTTACTAAACACGTTGTTTTTTTCTCTCGAAATCACTGCCACCTTTTTAACCGCTATATTTTCATCGTTTTTCCATTCAATTCGTTGTAATAATCGCTGTGGCTTTTTTTTATTACACATTTTTACATTTTCACATTAATTTCGTCGACGCATGCACTGAATACCTTTTTAGTCGTTGTTGCTGTTGCATCTTTCACTTTAGCATTTTTTTTTCTAATTACGCCTCATAATTATGATAAAACCATAAAATTGAACATACAAAAATGTTTATGCCGACAGAGTGCAAGTGCACAATGTTATAATCAACAGTCAACAGTCATTTTGCCATATTTTATTCTTTTTTCTTCGCATACACGAAGAAAATTATTTACAAAAAAAACACACTAAAAAATGCGAACGAAAAATATAAAGTGAACCGTCCACAGAAATTCGGTACCAGGCGGTGCAATTTATGTGCAACGATATAAAGTTGCTCAGCGCGTTATTTATCGGCGTTTATTGCCTGAATAATCTTGCGCTGATTATTGTCCGATTATAATTTACAATGTAAATTTGACATTATATGGCGGCTGCCTGAAAAAAGGTAATCAAGCAATCGTAAAGGTACCTGATGTACGGTGCAACCCGTTAAGAAACAAATTTATGAACCGTGTTGAAAGTTTATCCGGCGGCAATATTGGCCAGTTTTCATTCCGTAATCTCAGATGCGAGCATCTGGTTTCATTTTTTCGTGCTAATTTTTTGTTGGGTACAATTTTAATGGAATTTAATTTTCGACGGAACAAAGATGTTGAGAACTGTTGTATACATACGATAATTACATTTTGAGTATGTTTTTGGGGAAATGCTGCTTTCGAATGGAATGCTCGAAACAATAACCGTTGGGAAATATTAGCCATTTACGATTAAATTCAATGAATGTACCCGAATAATTGCAATATTCAAAATATTTGTTTTTTTTTTCTGAATAACAACTTAAACATCACATGATTTGTAGAACCATTCTCATACTTGACATATATGTTATATGTAAGCTATCGGTTAACGATGATTTGAAGTGTGTTATTTTTCACATTTGGTTTTATTTTTTAAAGCAGAAATATTCGAAAAATAGCAATTTTTGTTTTTTTCAATGTTCTTTTTGAACGTACATTTTCATTGTTGAATATGTGGAATATTAGAAATGAAAATCGTAGTCTCTCAAACATACCAAAATATTGTCTGTACACCTAATTCAAAGCGGATTTGTACCCCCAAGGAGTGAAGTTTGGAGGTTGGCATCTTAGGAGAAGTTACTTTTCTCCAGATGCCAGCATAGGTTTTGACGCCGGAGAATTTAGGGGAGGGTAAAAGCCAAAATCGTTGGAGGGTTCGAGAAAAAATCGATTCTATCTAGTGTAAAGTAGTTGAGTTATTTTCTCTCATTTTTGGAGTCATCCTCCACTTAGCATTGGAATTGCATTAGTGGGCGTTCGTGCTTTATCGTCGCCACTGTAATGGAAACTTAATGCGAGTGGGGACGCCTTGAAAAATAATGACGCCAAGCTAACTCAGCTACTTTGTCTCAAAAAAAATTGAAAAGGGGTTTTTGGTTCCACTCAAATCAAAATTAATGACCTTGGGGGGTGGAATTTTCGTCAAAAAACCGCAGCAAATTGAAAGAATTTTTTCAAAGTCCATTCTATCTAGTATAAAGCCGTTTCAAAACTCATTCTATCTAGTGTAAGATATCTATCTAGCGAAAAATCTGACGGGGGTTCCAAAACGTTAGGAGGGGGTAAATTCGACCTATTCGACCAGCGTCAGAACCTATGAGATGCCAACTCTCTACGATCACTTCCCATGAAACTATAGATCTATCCATTCAAAGCACAAGATATATCGATTTCAGGTACAATTTTAGCGTTCGCCAGAATCAAAGTAAGTAGTGAAACTAATGTTGACGTTGTGAGTAAAATTATAGGTCTTGACTTGACTTGACAAACAACTTCTCGAAAGATGCCAGCCCCTCAAACTTCACTTCTTGGGGTTACAAATCCACTTTGAATTAGATGTACAGACAAGTTTTTGAGTGACTGTATAGTAATAATTAAAAACATCATTATTTTGAGTTTACACATTCATAATTAATATTATGAAAGTAAAAAATTGCGTTTTAGTCTCAATATATTGGTGTTTTCGATTATTTCTGTAAACGTATATACATTTAGATTTGAAAAAAATTGTGTTTCTCAGTCCATTTTGTAGATTCCGATTAGTTTCCGATATGGGAAAGGTTCCATCAGTTGAATTTATTTTTTCACATGTTATCGATCCCCGAACTGTGGAACATACATTTTTTAGCAAACAATTTCGAGGTGAATTATAATATAAATCATAGAACAACGTTTTTCAGAAAGGTTAAACACTGTTTGAGACACAAAAGATTTTCAGAGTTATTCCCACCAGTTCTGAGGTCGAAAAAATTAAAATGAATAGACTTTCGATCATAACTGAAACTTTTCCGCACTGTTTAACATGAATGTTTTTTACCAGGAGGACTTGAATATCTTTCAATGAATTTTCGATCGGTTAGGTGAGTCATAACTGTAAGAATAGGTTTTTACGTAAAATGTACTGGAGACCTAATTCATGTGCACTTAAATGCACGCCGATATGGCTAAATAACAAATTTTCTTTGATCACTTTGGGATTTGAGACTCTGTTCGAGAGTTATCGTGCAGAGAATGCACGACGTACGACGGGTGACACACTTTTGTGATCGTATAGTCCCAAAATGGATAGAAAATAAGTTTGATATGATTTGGTTTTTTGGACTGATTACTATACTTTTCCTAAACTATGTATGCGGAAAAGTAAAACTAATAATGAATGAAGAATGATTTTCTTGGGTAATGCATACATAATGACCATTCTATATAAATGTGTGACGAACATATTTTCGATTACTGCTGCAACCAGACTGATACCGGCAAAGCCGTGTCTACTAGCCACACGATACGCATCGTATTTTACCTAAAAAATTCTCCGTTTCAATTATGTCAAACATTTTGAAGAGTCTTAATGAAAAATGGCGTATGAAAACGGCAAAACAGAAGTGGAAATTCGTTTACAGCATGGGCGATAAGGTGAGCCAGTTAATTGGCATAAAAACGTACGGCGATATGAAGAATTATTGGTTTACATATATTAGCGTCGTAGTTGCGTTTGTCTACTATTTGACGGTATTGAATACATTATGGCAATCTTTTATACATGGCGAATTTGTAAGCGGTCTAAAATGTACATGTACATGTGGAATCGTGACCACTGTAAGTGAAATTTGATTCAATATTGGCAACCGATTCTTGTTTATTGAAACATTCTCATAGGCGTTTGCAGTATATTATAAAGGTGTTGGACCAGATAGCTATAAAGTGCATAATCTATTAATTTACGGGGGAAAACATATTTACAAGGATGAAAAACAGTCACCAAAATACGATGCAATGTGTGAAAGATTGGTGGACAAACTCATCAAAAATGTTGCAGTCGTAATCAGTTTGTTAATTGTTTCATTCACATTGTTCGGTAGTGGCCCAATTTATTTGATATTTTTTAAAAAAGCTCGTATCAATTTTGTGGGAGCGGAATTACCGTTTCTCGATATTAATACGGATGTTGGTTTCGCTGCTAATCTTCTTGAACAATCAACTTTTGCGTATGTCTCTGGAGCGGCCGTCTTAGCTATTGAGATTGGAGCATGTCTAGTTTTGAATTCTGGACAAGCATTTCCGGAGCTAATTCATCTTGAATCGGAAGAATTGGAAACAGATTTGAAACGAAATGGCACGAGTTTGAATGCAGTGGCACGACTCCGTAATATTCTGCTGAAAGTCCAAGAATTTAATGTGTAACTAAAATATAATTCATTTTTTCTTTTAAATCAATGTAATGACATAAGTTATTTCAATTTTCTAGATTTATTCATGATTGTATTGATGTTTATTATGTCAGATCATTCGTTGGACCATTTTTATTTACATATTCAATAAGTATTTCGATCTTTTGCCAATTGATTGTAGGTATAACGACAGATTGATTTCACAACAGATTCTCATATCATCCTTCACTGTTCGCATTAACTCTTTTTAGCTCAATTATCCATCTGGATATGGTTATGCAATGTGCAACTATATTCTTCTGTTTATCCTGTGCTATCTAGCTGAATCTGTTAAAAAAGAAGTAAGTCGAAATCATCCAAAATACACACAAGCCTTTAATTTAACTCCATTTCATTTTTCTCGATGCAGAATATGGACATTATAACGGAATTATATGGTATGCCATGGTATATGCTGTCACCCTCATGTCAAAGACAAGTTCTTAGTGCAATTCATATGATTCAAAATCAAGCGATTTTCACCATTGGACCGCTAGGTGAAATAAACCTTGAAACTGCAGGAGATGTGAGTATAATTTGTTTTCTCTGAATGTATTTAAATACAAAAATATATTTCCCTTAACGTAATATTTTTTATAGTCAACTAAATCAGTTTACCGTTTCACCATGATGCTTATGAAACTTTTTAAGTGAATTTTGAAGCTCTAAACTAGTTCTAGTCTAGAATTGCTAATACATATATTCAATAAATCTGCCGTTTGCGCCCAAATTAGAGTTGAAGTTGAATTTTTTAATCATGTTCACTAAAGATCCCTTTGCATTAACAATCTCTTGAACATTCTTTTTGCGTTTTATGTGTGTCAAACTGAATGCCATCTTCTGAATTATCGATTAGAACGCAGTTCAGCAATCCTTTGTCAATTCTAGTTCTTCCTGGCCCATTAACTCTGTCCCCCCTTGACCGTATTCATGAAATGAATATTCTTAAATAAGTGATTTATAATTGTTGATGGTTTCAAATCAAAATGTTCAGATGTTAATTTTTATGTAGTAATTGTTGGGAAATCACATCTGCATTTATCTAATATCGAATAACAGTTATACTTGACAATTATATCAGATATCACTCACGCATGGGTATCATGAGCGAACAGCGCAGTTAAATTTCAAAGTAACTAAAGATCACTTCGACGAAGCAGAGATTTAGTAACTAAGGCACCTTCTAAACTCATAATCTTTTTTAAAAAAATATTGCAATATATTTTGTGTAAAAAATAAGAAACCATACAATAAGTCGTCTTGTGACTTGTGAAAGATTCTTAGTGACTCCTGTTATCATCATGTTGGAAATATTGAAAAAAATTAAAAATTTGAAAAAATTTAGAGATGAATGGCGTATGAAAACGCCAAAACTAAAGTGGAAAACAATTTACAGCATGGGTGAATTCGTGAGCGAGCTGATTGGCATCAAAGCTTGGGGTGATATGAAGAACTATTGGTATACGTATAGTAGTGTTGTAGTAATATTTATCTATTATATGACGGTATTCCACAAATTATGGGTGTCTCTTCAAAGCGGCGAATTTGTAAGCGGCCTCAAATGCACATGCACTTTTGGAATCGTGACAACGGTAGGACTGGTTTGTGTATTTTATATACTTCATGTATATTAAAACGATCTTTCAGGCCTTTGAAGTATATTATAAAGGTGTTGGACCAGATTGTTATAAAGTACATAATCTATTAAGCTATGGCGGAAAATACGTTTACAGGGATGAAAAACAGTCTCCAAAATATGAGGCCTTGTGTGAAAAAATGGTCGATAAGCTCATAAACAATATTTTACTCGTGATGGCTTTGTTAATTGTTTCGTTCTGTCTGTTCTTAAGTGGCCCAGTATATTTGATAGTTTTTAAAAGAGCTCGTATCAATTTTGTGGGAGCCGAATTGCCGTTTTTTGATATCAATTCAGATGTTGGATTCGCTGCTAATATCATTGAACAGCTCTCGTTTGTGGGCATCACTGGATGTGCCATGGTAACCATTGAGATTGGAGTGTGTTTAATTTTAAACGCTGGACTAACATTCCAGGAAGCAATACATATTGAATCGGAGGAGCTGGAAATAGATTTGCAACAAAATGGAATGACTGTGAATATATTAGCACGATTTCGTAACATTTTATTGATATTGAACGACCTCGAAGGGTAACCATGGATCATCGTTTTACTCCTCTTAACTATTAGACACTTGCAATAGCAGATGTTATTTGGTTTTTTTTCAGATTTATGCAGGAATGTATTGAAATTTATTATATGAGATTGTTCCTTGGACCTTTTTTGTTCACGTACGCAATCAGCATTTCGATTTTTTGCCAGTTAATTGTAAATATTACTGCGATTTTTGTTTTACATAATACAAACATTTAAACATTTTTTTCTAGCTTGGTTATCCATCCGGATATGGATATGCTATGTGCAACTATATTCTTCTGATTATTCTCTGCCATTTGGGTGAAATCGTTAAGAAAACAGTAAGCCAGAAATATTTAAAATAAGAGCAGTTCTTCAATTTTCGGATAGAATTAATATTATTTATTTTTATTTGTCTTAGAATTCGGACATTGCAATGGATTTTTACGGTATGCCATGGTACATGCTCTCGGCCCCTTGCCAAAGACAAGTTGCAAGCGCCATTAGGTGAAATACACTTTGAAACTGCAGCAGATGTAAGTGTTGTCCATATACATTCTTACACATACACCAATTTCAGCTGAATACTAGTACACTGCTATTCGATTTTTCTTATTCTACAGTGGTTCATCTGCCGAGCGCATTAAAGTATACGATTTTTGGTATAGTAGGCAATTTTTGTATTCTCTTTCGTTCGGATGTTCTTCGTTCCTGTTGTACAATACATCTATGTAGGTACTAATAGTACCGTACTATGCGAAAAATCGTATAGCAGTGTGTTGAAAGAACCATGCTTGACAGTTCATGTAAAACAGAACCAGTTTGACGTTTCCATTTAATTTACAATGAGACTTGAGCTGAATTCTCAATGTAAATCAAGTGGAAACGTCAAATTGGTTAACGTTTGATCATCGTTCTTTTTGAGAGTGTAATATTCTTTGGATGTGTTGATTCTATTTTTCAGAACAATTCATTGCAATGTTTCTTTTCAGTTGACTAAAACAATCTATCGTTTCACCATGATGCTTATGAGACTATTCAAGTGAATATACAAGCAGAATTACAATAAACCTAGCATTAAACCAGTTTTTGAATTCTTATGTCTCTCTTGAACAATTAATATTGATTAATAAAGACAATTGATGTTATTTGCAATATCGAACCGTATGTGTGTGAGGAGAAATAGATAAATAAATAGATGACTAAATTAATTTATGTTGAAATCACATCGATACCACATTGGTAATTCTTGTGAAATCATATCGAATTCAGCTGAAAAAAAATGATGAAGTTGATCAAATAATATATAAGTTATTACATTATTGTTTTAATTGTGCTGAACAAATATTTCTGGATTTGTAATGATGTCTTCAGGGGACGCTGAAATTGATATTGGGTCTCTTCATCCCTATACATAACTAATAACTCAGTTGACTCCAACCATGAAATGTATATTTTTTCAGTCTTAAATAAGTGATGCGTAATTGTTGATGGTTTAAAATTGGAATGTTCTGACGTTAAATTTAATATGGTAATTTTTGGGAAATCACATCTGTATTCCGTATCTCGAATAACAATTATACTTGTCAACTATATTAAATATTACCGCCCACAGATGGTTATAAAAGGCCAAGCAGCGCGCACAGAATCAGCGATTAAGATTAACGATCTGATCTGTACGAATATTTTCGTCAAAAAAAATGTTTTCATTTTAAATCTTTGTCATCTTTCATTCTATATATGCCATCTCAAAAATCTTTAATTTAACTCAAAAGTGTGCAAATAAGTAGTCTTCTAAAGATTCTCACTAATAACTTCAGTCATCGTTATGTTGGAAAAATTAAAAAACATTTTAAATTTGAAAAAAGTCAGAAGAGGATGGCGTATGAAAACGCCAAAGCAGAAATGGCGAGCAGTTTACAACATGGGTGATTTAGTGGGCGAGCTAATTGGCGTCAAAACGTACGGTGACATGAAAAACTATTGGTTTACATACATTAGTGTTGTTGTAGCACTCGTCTATTATCTAACGGTATTCCATAAATTATGGCTGTCTGTTGAGCGAGGTGAATTCATGGGCGGATTAAAATGTACATGCACATGTGGAATCGTAACTACCGTAAGTGACATTTCATTCAAATTATCAGTGTATTAAATCTCATGTTTGTGTGTTAAAATGATCTTCTAGGCTTTCGCAGTATATTATAAAAGTGTTGGCCCAGATATGTATAAAGTGAATAATCTTTTGGGCTTTGGAGGAAAATATATTTATAAGAACGAAAAACAGTCTCCAAAATACGATGCAATGTGTGAAAAAATGGCCAATAAACTTATCAAAGATGTGGCGATCGTAATCAGTTTGCTAATTGTATCGTTTATGTTGTTCGGGAGTGGCCCACTTTATTTGATATTCATTAAAAAAGCGCGAATAAATTTTGTGGGAGCAGAATTGCCGTATTTCGATATCAATTCAGATGTTGGATTCGCTGCTAATCTTATTGAACAGATTACTTTCGCGTATGTTTCTGGAGTGGCTATGGTGACCATTGAGATTGGTGCTTGTTTAGCTTTAAACTCTGCACAAGCATTTCAGGAGATGATACATATTGAATCGGAAGACATTGAATCAGATTTGAAACAAAATGACATGACTCGGAGCACAGAAGCACGGTTCCTTCGTAGTTATAAACGTTTAATAGACTTACTATATGGGTAGCTATAGCAGCTTGATTCCTCTTATAGTTCAATACAATAATAGATGATACTTTATATTTGTAGATATCTGAAAGTATGCATTGATACATACTATGTTCGATTTTTTGTGGGACCATTCTTATTGATGTATTCAATCAGCATTTCGATTTTCAGCCAAATGATAGTAAATATGATAGTTAACTTGATTTTACACAATGGCGCTATCTTCATGCTCTCAGGTGTCCAGTGTTTGTAAAATATTCAGTACTTCATTCAATGTGAATTTAGAGTAATATTCAAAATAAGTGCATGTAGACAGTGCGACTGTGTTGTTTCACTACGGGTATTCAGTGTTCACATATTCAATTTTCTTTAGCTTGACTATCCATCTGGATTCGGATATGCGATGTGCAACTACATTCTTTTGTTTCTTCTGTGCCGTTTGGGCGAGTTCGTTAAACAGGCAGTAAGTTGATATCATTTGAAATAAATAACTTCTTAGAATTGTCCATTGAATTTATGTCATTTTCATGTGCCGAAGAAACTGGACTTGGCTAACGAATTTTACAATATGCCTTGGTACATGCTCTCTCCCTCTTGCCAAAGGCAAGTTATTAGCGCCATTCATGTAACTCAACAGTCACCATCTTTTTCCGTTGGACCATTAGGCAGTGAACTAAACTATGAAGCTGCAGCAGATGTGAGTATTATATGGAAGCATGTTATTCTTTGAATGCACTCAGATTAGTTTGGTGCGCGGTATGCCCGGCTGGCCTCTCCCTTAAATTATTTCTCTCCTCGGTCATTAATTTGTGTTACACTAGATACTATCTAGTAGATAGAATCAATTTTTGAGCTGAGGACCAAAGAAGAATTGACTTTGGAAAATAAATTTCAATTTGCTGGGGGATTCCCGTTGAGAGGTCACTCACCCGGGGTAATCTCTTTTGATTTCAGTGGAACGAAAAACCTCTTTCCGATTTGATTTTGTCTGAGGATCTATAAAAGGGTCCACATCTTTGTGCATCACACTAATTCAAATGCCGATTCTATTTTGTTGATAATAATCAAGAGTGGTGTTTCTTTCAGATGACTAAATCGATCTACCGTTTAACTATGATGCTCATGAGAATTTTCAAGTGATTGAAGAAATTGTAGACCATGGAGAATCCAAATGGAGCTTATTGCATAAACAACGTTTACAAATACAATCCAACCATCGTGAATACAAATTTCAAATTGTGTTATATTTTTTGAAAATTAGACAATTAAGTTTTTTATATTTGTTGTTTGAATCGAATTGAAATGATAATATTTTAATTTTAATGTGGAAATTTTTGGGAAATCAAATCTGCATTGCTTATCTAATATCGAATATCAATTGATCTAAAATATGTTGTGAATAGAACAAAAAAAAATTATAAAACTGATCAAATATGGAACACGCTTTCATTTTATTGTTTTAATTGTGCTTAACAGATATTTCTGGATTTGTAATGATGTCTTCAGGGGTCGCTGAAATTGATATTGGGTCTCTTCATCCCTATACATAACTAATAACTCAGTTGACTCTAACCATGAAATGTATATTTTTTCAGTCTTAAATAAGTGATTCATAATTGTTGATGGTTTCAAATTGAAATGTTCAGATATTACTTGGTAATTGGTGGTAATTTTTGGGAAATCACATCTGCATTCCGTATCTTGAATAACAATTATACTGGACAATTATATTAAATATCAACTTTTCCCGCCCACAGATGGTTATAAATGGCCAGTATAACTGAAGATCACTCCAACGAAGCACACAATCAGCGATTAAGATATACGATCTGAATATTTTCGTCAATAAATATTTGCATTTTGTTGTAATTTTTGATCATCTTTATTTTGCTCAAAAGGTTCTTAGTACTGACTTCAGTTATCGTTATGTTGAAAAAATTTAAACAATATATAAACTGGAAAAAGGTCAGAGATGAATGGCATGTGAAAACACCAAAACAAAAATGGCGAGCAGTTTACAACATGGGTGATTTAGTGAGCAAGTTAATTGGCATAAAAACGTACGGTGACATGAAAAACTATTGGTTTACATACATTAGTGTTGTTGTAGCACTCGTCTATTATCTAACGGTATTCCATAAATTATGGCTGTCTGTTGAGCGAGGTGAATTCATGGGCGGATTAAAATGTACATGCACATGTGGAATCGTAACTACCGTAAGTGACATTTCATTCAAATTATCAGTGCATTAATTCTCATTTTTGTGTTAAAATGATCTTCTAGGCTTTCGCAGTATATTATAAAAGTGTTGGCCCAGATATGTATAAAGTGAATAATCTTTTGGGCTTCGGAGGAAAATATATTTATAAGAACGAAAAACAGTCTCCAAAATACGATGCAATGTGTGAAAAAATGGCCAATAAACTTATCAAAGATGTGGCGATCGTAATCAGTTTGCTAATTGTATCGTTTATGTTGTTCGGGAGTGGCCCACTTTATTTGATATTCATTAAAAAAGCGCGAATAAATTTTGTGGGAGCAGAATTGCCGTATTTCGATATCAATTCAGATGTTGGATTCGCTGCTAATCTTATTGAACAAATTACTTTCGCGTATGTCTCTGGAGCGGCTATGCTGACCATTGAGATTGGTGCTTGTTTAGCTTTAAACTCTGGAGAGGCATTCCAGGAAGTAATGCATATCGAATCGGAAGAATTAGAATCAGATTTAAAACAAAATGGCATGAGTCGGAGCATAAAAGCACGGCTTCTCCATCTTTGTATACGTTTAATGGACTTATATGGGTAGCTACAGTAAACACATATGTTGTAACCCAGGGGGTGACATCAACTCTCGAACAAAATTGTTTCTATCGAAATCAAAGGCAAAGTGCATGACGCTAGTATCGTCATTTGAACATTTATACGAGAATGTTGGCCTCATGGGTGTTGTTTCCTGTAATTATACTAGTTCAATACAATAATAGATGATATTTTATTTTTCTAGATATTTGCACGTATGCATTGATACATACTATGTTCGATTTTTCGTGGGACCTTTCTTATTGATGTATTCAATCAGCATTTCGATTTTCAGTCAATTGATAGTAAATATAACAGTCTACTTGATTTTACACAAGAGCGCTATCTACATGCACTCAGGTGTCCAGTGTTTGTAAAATATTCAGTAGTTCATTCAATGTGAATTTAGAGTAATATTCAAAATAAGTGCATGTAGGCAGTGCGACTGTGTTGTTTCACTACGGGTATTCAGTGTTCACATATTCAATTTTCTTTAGCTTGACTATCCATCTGGATTCGGATATGCGATGTGCAACTACATTCTTTTGTTTCTCCTGTGCCGATTGGGCGAATCTGTTAAACACGGAGTAAGTTGAAATCGTTCGAAATGAATAACTTTTTAAATTTGTGCATTCAATTTATGCTATTTTCATGTGCCGAAGAAACTGGACTTGGCTAACGCATTTTACAATATGCCATGGTATATGCTCTCTCCTTCTTGCCAAAGGCAAGTTAGTAGCGCCATTCATATGTCTCAACATGGACTATCTTTCTCCGTTGGACCATTGGGTAGTGAACTAAACTATGAAGCTGCAGCAGATGTGAGTATTGTATGGAGGCTTGTTATCTTTTGAATGCATTCAGATCAGTTTGGTGGCCCCCTTCTATGTCCGGTAAGCCCGGCTGGCATCTCTTATATATACATTCTGACGTAGGGTTCCAGGTGTCTCACACCCACCTAAGTAAGATTACTCTCAAAGAATTTCTCGAGCCCATGTCACTTTCGGTGTTGAGGAGGTTTCATAGATCGAATTTACACTGGAATAAATGGACTTTTCAAATTACCCCTCTTGAAATTCTTGGCATAATATTCCCTCCTTCCTCCCTTAAAGTCTCAGCGTCAGAACGTGTGCACAAAAATCACTCATTCGCTGATTTTAAATTTCGATTTGATTTTGTCTGAGGCCTCTTCTAGTTGTTGACCGTGTATCACACTGATTCAAATGCCAATTCAATTTTGTTTATAATAATCTAGAGTGGTGTTTCTTTCAGATGACTAAATCGATCTACCGTTTTACTATGATGCTCATGAGAATTTTCAAGTGAATAAAGAAATTGCAGACCACGAGGAATCCGTATGGATAAACACCGTTCACAAATACAATCCAACCATTGTGAATACAAATTGATCAATTCCCAATTTGATGAATCCATGGATTATATATAAAATAACATAAATATTGCTGCACTCTATTTCTCGCTAAGGGGACATAACTACTCGAAAACGCGTGAAAACTTGCAGAAAACTCGCACATAGTGCTGGCTGCGAACATGTTCGCAAACATTGTGTTCGCATTTCAAACATTGCTTTAGAAAGCTCAAAATTGGAGCAAATTGATTAGTATTTACTCATTAATTGCTCTCATTATTAAAACCACCTCAATTCACTTTAAAAAAACCACAAGAACTCGCAAGAGTTATTTCCCCCTAGATTTCACGCCAAATGTATGATTCTGTCCCTATAAATCTTATGCTGTCAAATGACTTAAAATGAGGGAACATCGTTAGGACATTCCCATACAGATATACAGTGATGATAGATAGTCAATGACAGACAGCGCCACAACTAATGAACTAAATTTTCACTACAGTTTCTGGAGCAGTTTCGAAAAAGAAGAAGCAGTATAGGGTAGACTTGTGTCTCCACGATGTGAGGGAAAAAAAGATTTGTTTATTTAACGATTGTTTTTCATCTATCATTACCCAAATATTCAATATTTCCTCAACGCATGCGAACATTGCAATGTTTTATCTTGAGTATCTTTGTTGATAATAATATGTTTTGTTTTGTTGACATTTAATGAAAACTTGTTCATGATCCGCTATTTATTTCTGTACAATAAAAATAAACATACACTCAATTGAGTGCCTTGATCTAAACCAATAAGTATACCAACTAACTGTATACAGTTTTTTTTCATCGGAAATATTGTTTTTATAATACCTTTTGCTGTCTATCAGCCATGTAAGATTTGGATAGGTCTACAGTTTCATGGGAAGTGGTCGGAGAGAGTTGGAGTCCGTCTTGATAAGACCTACAACTTTGCTGAAGACATCAACATCGATTACCCATTTCAGTATTAGAGAGCATAAGGATTGGTGCATTAATATCAATTATGCTAGGGGCCCGGAACTTCAACATACAGAATAAATATATATTAATAATATGTTCTGAATAGAAAAAAGTTCTCATACTATTATTTCTATTGCGCTTAACGAAAATTTCTGGATTTGAAATGATGTCTTCAAGGGTCGCTAAAATTGATATGGGTCTCTTCATTATTCGTAACTTAAAACTCTGTTGAACCTGACCTTGAAATATATATTTTTTCAGTCTTAAATAAGTGATTCATAATTGTTCATGGTTTCGAATTGAAATGTTCAGATGTTAACTTGGTAATTGGTCGTAATTTTTGGGAAATGACATCTGCATTCCGTATCTTGAATAACAATTATACATGACAATTATATTAAATATCGACTTTTTCCGCCCACGGATTGGGTATAAAAGGCCGAGCAGCACGCTCGCGTACTTAAGTTCCAGTGTGACTAAGGATCACTCCGTCGAAGCACAGAATCGATAAGATTAACGATCTGATCTGTACGAATATTTTCGTCAATAAATATTTTCATTTTAAATCGTTGTCATCTTTCATTTCATATATTTCATCTCAAAAATCTTCAATTTAACTCAAAAGTGTGCAAACAATAAGTAGTCTTGTAAAGATTCTTACTATTAACTTCAGTCATCGTTATGTTGAAAAAATTGAAAAACATTTTTAATTTGGAAAAAGTCAGAAGAGGATGGCGTATGAAAACGCCAAAACAGAAATGGCAAACAGTTTACAACATAGGTGATTTAATGAGCCAGCTAATTGGAGTCAAAACGTACGGTGACATGAAAAACTATTGGTTCACATACATTAGTGTTGTTGTAGCACTCGTCTATTATCTAACGGTATTCCATAAATTATGGCTATCTTTTGAGCAAGGCGAATTTATGAACGGCTTAAAATGCACGTGCACATGTGGAATCGTAACTACCGTAAGTGACATTTCATTCAAATTATCAGTGTATTAAATCTCATGTTTGTGTGTTAAAATGATCTCTCAGGTGTTCGCAGTATATCATAAAAGTATTGGCCCAGATATGTATAAAGTGAATAATCTTTTGGGTTTTGGAGGAAAATATATTTATAAGAACGAAAAACAGTCTCCAAAATACGATGCAATGTGTGAAAAAATGGCCAATAAACTTATCAAAGATGTGGCGATCGTAATCAGTTTGCTAATTGTATCGTTTATGTTGTTCGGGAGTGGCCCAATTTATTTGATATTTATTAAAAATGCTCGAATAAATTTTGTGGGAGCAGAATTGCCGTATTTCGATATCAATTCAGATGTTGGATTCGCTGCTAATCTTATTGAACAAATTACTTTCGCGTATGTCTCCGGAGCGGCTATGCTGACCATTGAGATTGGCGCTTGTTTAGCTTTAAACTCTGGAGAAACATTTCAGGAGAAGATACATATTGAATCGGAAGAAATGGAATCAGATTTAAAACAAAATGGCATGAGTCGGAACACAGAAGCGCGGCTCCTTCAGAGTTATACACGTTTAATAGACTTACTATATGGGTAGCCATAGCAACTTGTTTCTTGTTATTATCAGTGATGGCAGACATACAGCACATTATACCGACTCTGCACATACTGTATATACAAAATTCGATGTGCAAAGACGTTTGCATATGCACACAAAGAAGAAATGAAACGACTGTACACAATCTACAGCCTACACAGATCAAAGATGCGCGCGCTCAGTGATGATTGTAGTGTGTTAAAAACAAAAGGAGAAGCCGAGAACGAAAGAGGAGAAATGTGCACCGATACGCTGACATCGGAGTAAACAGAATAGAAGACAGAAGAAACGTGCTCTTCACTCTAACGTTATGAATACGATCACTCTATTTGTTCTTTGTGTACACGCACACGAGCGCACGTTATTCAACGGCACATGCTTTGTACATGCAAATATTTGGAATATACCACTGCATTGCATACGTTTGCACACGGATTGCCATCACTGTTTATTATACTAGTTCAATACAATAATAGATGATACTTTATATTTGTAGATATCTGAAAGTATGCATTGATACATACTATGTTCGATTTTTTGTGGGACCGTTCTTATTGATGTATTCAATCAGCATTTCGATTTTCAGCCAATTGATAGTAAATATGATAGTTAACTTGATTTTACACAATGGCGCTATCTACATGCACTCAGGTTTCCAGTGTTTGTAAAATATTCAGTAGTTCATTCAATGTGAATTTAGAGTAATATTGAAAATAAGTGCATGTAGGCAGAGCGACAGTGTTGTCTCACTTCGGGTATTCAGTGTTCACATAATCAATTTTCTTTAGCTTGACTATCCATCTGGATTCGGATATGCGATGTGCAACTACATTCTTTTGTTTCTTCTGTGCCGGTTGGGCGAATCTGTTAAACAAGGAGTAAGTTGGAATCGTTCGAAATTAATAACTTCTTAAAATTGTCCATTGAATTTATGTCATTTTCATGTGCCGAAGAAACTGGACTTGGCTAACGAATTTTACAATATGCCTTGGTACATGCTCTCTCCCTCTTGCCAAAGGCAAGTAAGTAGCGCCATTCATATAACTCAACAGTCACCATCTTTTTCCGTTGGACCATTGGGTAGTGAACTAAACTATGAAGCTGCAGCAGATGTGAGTATTATATGGAAGCATGTTATTCTTTGAATGCATTCAGATTAGTTTGGTGCGCGGTATGCCCGGCTGGCCTCTCCCTTAAATTATTTCTCTCCTCGGTCATTAATTTGTGTTACACTAGATACTATCTAGTAGATAGAATCAATTTTTGAGCTGAGGACCAAAGAAGAATTGACTTTGGAAAATAAATTTCAATTTGCTGGGGGATTCCCGTCGAGAGGTCACTCACCCGGGGCAATCTTTTTTGATTTCAGTGGAACGAAAAACGCTTTTCCGATTTGATTTTGTCTGAGAACCTATAAAAAGGTCATCATCACTTTTAGATCGAATTTTAGCTTGAGATACTCCACGGTCCATTTGATGCCACTTCTTCTAGCTGTTGACCGTGTATCACACTAATTCAAATGCCGATTCTATTTTGTTGATAATAATCAAGAGTGGTGTTTCTTTCAGATGACTAAATCGATCTACCGTTTAACTATGATGCTCATGAGAATTTTCAAGTGATTGAAGAAATTGTAGATCTCGAGGAATCCATATGGAGGTTATTGCATAAACAACGTTTACAAATACAATCCAACCATCGTGAATACAAATTTCAAATTGTGTTATATTTTTTGAAAATTAGACAATTAAGTTTTTTGTATTTGTTGTTTGAATCGAATTGAAATGATAATATTTTAATTTTAATGTGGAAATTTTTGGGAAAACACATCTGCATTGCTTATCTAAAATCGAATATCAATTAATCTAAGATATATTGTGAATAGAACAAAAAAAAAAATTATAAAACTGATCAAATATGGAACACGCTTTTATATTATTTCTGGATTTATAATGATGTCTTCAGGGGTCGCTGAAATTGATATTGGGTCTCTTCATCCCTACACAGAAGAAACCTCAAATTTGAGTTTCACCAAATGTCATACTGAATCATGTATGTACCATGAATCGTGGTACAATCTATCGAATATCATTTTAACTTTATGTTTCACCAAGTAATTGATAGAAGTTATCAAGATTCTGATAGATTTCGCCGTGGTGACATCTATCGAAATCATGGTACATACATGATTCAGTATGACATTTGGTGAAACTCAAATTTGACGTTTCTTCTGTGTATACATAACTAATAACTCAGTTGACTCCAACCATGAAATGTATATTTTTTCAGTCTTAAATAAGTGATTCATAATTGTTCATGGTTTCGAATTGAAATGTTCAGATGTTAACTTGGTAATTGGTCGTAATTTTTGGGAAATTACAAAGTGATGTCAGTTGTAAAAATTGGCCGGTGGCGCCACAAACATTGCCTTTGAATTCTATAGTAGTTCGACAGTTCGCCGTTCTTCACAACAACAATTGGTACAGGAACGACATCACTTTGGGAAATCACATCTGCATTCCGTATCTCGAATAACAATTATACATGACAATTATATTAAATATCGACTTTTTCCGCCCACGGATTGGGTATAAAAGGCCGAGCAGCACGCTCGCGTACTTAAGTTCCAGTGTGACTAAGGATCACTCCGTCGAAGCACAGAATCGATAAGATTAACGATCTGATCTGTACGAATATTTTCGTCAATAAATATTTTCATTTTAAATCGTTGTCATCTTTCATTTCATATATTTCATCTCAAAAATCTTTAATTTAACTCAAAAGTGTGCAAACAATAAGTAGTCTTGTAAAGATTCTCACTAATAACTTCAGTCATCGTTATGTTGAAAAAATTGAAAAACATTTTTAATTTGGAAAAAGTCAGAAGAGGATGGCGTATGAAAACGCCAAAACAGAAATGGCAAACAGTTTACAACATGGGTGATTTAATGAGCCAGCTAATTGGAGTCAAAACGTACGGTGACATGAAAAACTATTGGTTCACATACATTAGTGTTGTTGTAGCACTCGTCTATTATCTAACGGTATTCCATAAATTATGGCTATCTTTTGAGCAAGGCGAATTTATGAACGGCTTAAAATGCACGTGCACATGTGGAATCGTAACTACCGTAAGTGACATTTCATTCAAATTATCAGTGTATTAAATCTCATGTTTGTGTGTTAAAATGATCTCTCAGGTGTTCGCAGTATATCATAAAAGTATTGGCCCAGATATGTATAAAGTGAATAATCTTTTGGGCTTTGGAGGAAAATATATTTATAAGAACGAAAAACAGTCTCCAAAATACGATGCAATGTGTGAAAAAATGGCCAATAAACTTATCAAAGATGTGGCGATCGTAATCAGTTTGCTAATTGTATCGTTTATGTTGTTCGGGAGTGGCCCACTTTATTTGATATTCATTAAAAAAGCGCGAATAAATTTTGTGGGAGCAGAATTGCCGTATTTCGATATCAATTCAGATGTTGGATTCGCTGCTAATCTTATTGAACAAATTACGTTCGCGTATGTTTCTGGAGCGGCTATGGTGACCATTGAGATTGGTGCTTGTTTAGCTTTAAACTCTGGACAAGCATTTCAGGAGAAGATACATATTGAATCGGAAGAAATGGAATCAGATTTGAAACAAAATGGCATGAGTCGGAACACAGAAGCGCGGCTCCTTCAGAGTTGTACACGTTTAATAGACTTAATATATGGGTAGCTATAGCAGCTTGATTCCTCTCTTCAATACAATAATAGATGATACTTTATTTTTCTAGATATTTGCACGTATGCATTGATACATACTATGTTCGATTTTTCGTGGGACCATTTTTATTGATGTATTCAATCAGCATTTCGATTTTCAGCCAATTGATAGTAAATATAATAATTTACTTGATTTTACACAATGGCGCTATCTTCATGCTCTCAGGTGTCCAGTGTTTGTAAAATATTCAGTACTTCATTCAATGTGAATTTAGAGTAATATTCAAAATAAGTGCATGTAGACAGTGCGACTGTGTTGTTTCACTACGGGTATTCAGTGTTCACATAATCAATTTTCTTTAGCTTGACTATCCATCTGGATTCGGATATGCGATGTGCAACTACATTCTTTTGTTTCTTCTGTGCCGGTTGGGCGAATCTGTTAAACAAGGAGTAAGTTGAAATCGTTCGAAATGAATAACTTCTTAAATTTGTGCATTGAATTCATGTCATTTTCATGTGTCGAAGAAACTGGACGTGGCTAACGAATTCTACAATATGCCATGGTACATGCTCTCTCCCTCTTGCCAAAAGCAAGTTAGTAGCGCCATTCATATGACTCAACAGGCACCATCTTTCTCCGTTGGACCATTAGGCAGTGAACTAAACTATGAAGCTGCAGCAGATGTGAGTATTATATGGAGGCTTGTTATCTTTTGAATGCATTCAGATCAGTTTGGTAAGTCGGGCTGGCCTCTCCCTTAAATCATTTTTAAGGACCCCTCCCTCGGTCATTGATTTGTGTAATACTAGATAGAATCAATTTTTGAGCTGAGGACCAATAGACCGAGAGCCGTGGAACAAATCACTTACATCTCCGAAACCCGCAGATTGCCCATTCTTTCGGGAAGATTTTTTGTTTTCTAAACTAAATAGATTTTAGATAAAGACGTTTATACTAATATCTGCCATTTTTCGGAAAAAAGTATACTTTTCCGTGTCGCACGAATAAAACCGCGAATCAAACAATCCGCGCAATTACAATTAAAAAGTGAATCATTCCTGGTAGATAAAAGCGGGACGATCAAAGTTTTGGGAAAATCTGCCGTTTCCGGAGATATGATTAATTTGTTCCAACAAAAATCGAATTTCAGCTTGAGCTACCGGTGGTAAATCTGGTTCATTCGATGCGACCCTTTTGAGTTAGTGACCGTGCATCACACTTTTGAATCAGCCAATTCTATTTTGTTTATAATAATCAAGAGTGGTGTAGTGTTGTCAACGAACAAGTGCTCGCGAACAGCTATTCGTGAACAGGGTGATTTGTGCTCGTGAATCGATGTTCGTGAATAGAATAATGTTCACGGACAATTTCAATGAACAGTTCATGAATCAACTTTGTTCACGAACGTCATCTGTTAACGAATACGAGTTGCTCGTTGACAACACTAGAGTGGTGTTTCTTTCAGATGACTAAATCGATCTACCGTTTAACTATGATGCTCATGAGAATTTTCAAGTGAATAAAGAAATTGTAGACCACGAGGAATCCATATGGAGCTTATTGCATAAAAAACGTTTACAAATACAATCCAACCACCGTGAGAAACAATTTCAAATGTTATATTTTTTGAAAATTAGACAATTAGGTTTTTTGTATTTGTTGTTTGAATCGAATTGAAATGATAATATTTTAATTTTAATGTGGAAATTTTTGGGAAATCACATCTGCATTGCTTATCTAATATCGAATATCAATTGATCTAAAATATGTTGTGAATAGAACAAAAAAAAAAATTATAGAACTGATCAAATATTGAACACATCACAACATTATATTATTGGCTTAATTGTGCTGTAACCAATGAAAAATTCTGGCTTTGCACTGACATCTTCAGGGATCACTGGAAATGATATGAAGCTATCAAAAAGCACTATTATTTTATATTTCAACGTATTTTAATATGGCGCCATAAGGCGGTGGTAAATATTTATAATTATAGGACTTTTAATTCAGTGTGCTCACTGAATTCGAAATATTATTTTCAATTCGGGTACACAATTAGTTTTTTAACGTTTTTTTTTACAGATGACATTCCTACACAATTATATGAATTCTCAATTCGAGATATCGTAAGATGAGTTTAAAAAAACATAGCCAGTCACTTTTTACCAGACAATAAGTTGTGTTGTAAGTATATTTACGTCTACAATCATTATGTTGAAAATTTTGAAAACGCTCAGAGAAAAATGGCGTATAAAAACGCCAAAACAGAAGTGGCAAACAATTTATGGCATGGGTGATTTGATGAGCGAGCTGATTGGCATTAAAGCTTATGGCGATATGAAAAACTATTGGTTTACATACATTAGTGTTGTTGTAGCACTCGTCTATTATTTTACGGTATTCCACAAATTGTGGGTATCTTTTGATCAAAGTGAATTTTTAAGCGGCATAAAATGCACATGCACTTTTGGAATTGTGACTACGGTGAGATTAATTTTCGTATTAAATCTACTCCATGCGTATTAAAGTAATTTCTTAGGCTTTCGCAGTATATTATAAAGCTGTTGGTCCAGATTGTCATAGAGTACATAATCTACTAAGCTATGGCGGCAGATATGTTTACAAGGATGAAAAGCAGTCACCGAAATATGAAGCAATGTGTAGAAAATTATCCGAAAAACTCATAACAAACGTTGTACTCGTAATAAGTTTGTTATTTATTTCGTTTACGTTGTTTGGGAGTGGTCCAGTCTATGTAATGGTTTTTAAAAAAGCTCGTATCAATTTCGTGGGAGCCGAATTGCCGTTTTTTGATATTAATACGGATGTTGGATTCGTTGCTAATCTCATTGAACAATTCGCATTCGTGTATGTCACTGGATGTGCCATGGTAACAATTGAGTTCGGTGCATGTTTAATTTTAAATGCTGGCCAAGCATTTCCGGAAGCAATACACATTGAATTGGAGGAGCTTGAGTTAGATTTGAATCAAAGTGGCATGAAATTGAGTGTGGCAGCGCGACTCCGTAATCTTTTGATGCTATTACACGACTTTGATGGGTAGCCACAGATTAACTTATTCCTTCTCTTGATTCGATGCCATGTTATTTTTATTTTTTATTTTTCAGATTTATAAAAGAATGTATTTATGTTTATTACATGAGATCGTTCCTTGGGCCGTTTTTGTTCACGTACTCAATCAGTGTTTCAATTTTTTGCCAGTTGATTGTAAGTATAACGGTGCATTTGTTTCAAAGTTGGTGTTCACTGTTCATATAAATTTGTTTTAGCTCGAATATCCATCTGGATATGGATATGCGATGTGCAACTACATTCTTCTGATTATCCTCTGTCATTTGGGTCAAACTGTTAAGCAAGTGGTAAGCCAGAAACAATCATAATAAAATCAGTTCTTCAATTTTCAGATGGAATTAATATTGTTTAATTTTATTCGTCTTAGAATTTGGACATTGCAATGGATTTTTACGGTATGCCATGGTACATGCTCTCAGCTCCTAACCAAAGGCAAGTTGCAAGCGCTATTCATATGATTCAAAATGGAACTCTCTTTACCATTGGACCATTAGGTGAAATCAACTTTGAAACTTTAGCAGATGTGAGTGTTGTTTATAATTTATAAATTATAAACATTTATAAACATTCAAATGCGACGAATAATTTTCATATCAATCATGTTTGTTGCATCTTTCAGTTGACTAAATCAATTTTCCGTTTTACGATGATGCTCATGAAACTGTTCAAGTGAAAACAAAGATGACTAGGATAATTGAGTGAAGCAGATCCGGTTTTAGTATTTTCAATGGACCACGCGTCGCTCGGACACAATTGTGCAGTATACCCTCTCTTTCGAAACTGTTCCATACATTAAAAAAAAAATCAATAATAGTGAGAAATTAGTTCATTTGTGGTAGCACTGTAGGTCTTTGATGTCTTTACAAATAGAGATATTAATAAACACAATTTATGTTCAGCACTTGAAGCAATCAGTCATTTTTCATTGAACTAAGACCATAATAATTGATATCAGAATATTTGTTTTGTGAAGATTCGGCCAATCAAGAATTTTTTGATGATTTATCATTGTTCTTATAAAATCTTACTCTTGCTTCAACAAAATCAGTTGAAGAAAGAAACTGCGATAATAAACACTGGAGCTGCATCAGAGCTGCAAGTTTAAACTATTGATTCCATTGTAATTTAACGATTGAATCCTAATGGACAAAGGAATTATTCGTTTTAAGCTTCCATAGCTCCTATCTTATATGTAAGTTCTATACTATAGTTCTAATGTATAGCTTGAACTTTAGCTGCAGCTCGAATGTAGTGTCTGATCCGATCACGGAATATAAACGATTGTGAATATAGCCAATTTACAGGGCATACTATCCAATAAATTTATCAGCTTGAATATTTTTATTAAATAAATTTATTAGATAAATTTGATGCGTCCACCGTATCGATGCCACGCTCCAAAAGAAAAACAATGGAATCCATTGATAGTCACACTGAATGTTTGAGTTACACGAGACATCCAACAAAACTCAAGTTAAAACTAAAGTTAACATCCAAAATTCTACTTCGGTCCAAATTTCTACTTCGGTCCAAATTTCTACTTCGACCCAAACATTCAGTGTGACTATCAATGGAATCCATTGTTTTTCTTTTGGAGCGTCGCATCGATACGGTGGACGCATCAAATTTATCTAATAAATTTATTTAATAAAAATATTCAAGCTGATAAATTTATTGGATAGTATGCCCTGCCAATTTATTCAATTGTGTCATTGGATGTTTTGTGTTAAAAACAAGCCCTATTTAGTACCCGAAAACAAGCCCGAAGTAGCCATTTCGGAGCTATACGCACAAAAGTGCACATACCTAGCACATACCATACCCAAATACAGTACTTTGTATGAAATAAGCACATTTTTATCGTCTTAATGACAAAAAAAATACTTTGCCCCTTGACTAGTCGACGGATTTAATCATTCAATAGTTTATTCACATTTCATCTCATTGCGGAAAAGTCAAAAGTACAAATGTAATTTAATTTATTTATATTGGGAAACATAGGATCTACTTTTCATGCGGCTGAACGCAGGGATTACTATGGGCTGAGAATAGCAGCCTATCTGAAAATAGCAGCTGAAAATAGCTGATATCGCAAAAATTTCGACTGAAAATAGCAGATATTTTCCAAATAAAACAATGGATTTTATTGATGTCACACTGAATTTCTTCGAGCCACTATCTGCTATTTTCAGATTTGCTGCTATTGTCAGCCCATAGTAATCCCTGGATGAACGAACAATATGTACGCAATATTGGTTACTACCCAACCGGAGAATAATAAACTAAGCGCATTAAATTAAATATATTTCTTAGCTTGAGCCAAGTGGGATTTTATGCAGATGACGTTCCTATACAACTCTAAAATATTTGAGAATTTTCAAATGTCCGTTCGATAGTTAGTATCAGTAAATTGGTAGTAAACATCACAACCATCCGCACAATAAGTTGAGTTCGTAAAGATACATTTGTTAAAGTAATAATCATGTTGGAAAGATTGAGAACTCTCATAAAAAAATGGCGTATGAAAACACCAAAACAGAAATGGCAAGCAGTTTATAGCATGGCAGAATCAGTGAGCGATCTAATTGGCGTCAAAGTTTACGGTGACATGAAGAACTATTGGTTTACATATAGTAGTGGCATTGTAGCACTTGTCTATTTTTTGACAGTATCCCACAAATTATGGGTATCCTTTGAACGAAGCGAATTTCTTAGCGGCATAAAATGCACATGCACTTTTGCGATTACGTCCACGGTGAGACAAATGTGTGTGTTGAAACCACTTCATGTGTATTAAAGTAATTTCTTAGGCTATTGCAGTATATTATAAAGCTGTTGGTCCAGATTGTCATAGAGTACATAATCTACTATGCTATGGCGGCAGATATGTTTACAAGGATAAAAAGCAGTCACCGAAATATGAAGCAATGTGTAGAAAATTATCCGAAAAACTCATAACAAATGTTGTACTCGTAATAAGTTTGTTAATTATTTCGTTTATACTGTTTGGGAGTGGCCCAATTTATGTTATGGTTTTTAAAAAAGCTCGTATCAATTTCGTGGGAGCCGAATTACCGTTTATCGATATCAATACAGATGTTGGATTCGCTGCTAATCTCATTGAACAATTAATTTTCGTATATATCACCGGAGTGGGTATAGTAACAATCGAGTTTGGTGTATGTTTAATTTTAAATGCGGGCCTAGCATTTCCGGAAGCAATACACATTGAATTGGAGGAGCTTGAGTTAGATTTGAATCAAAGTGGCATGAAATTGAGTGTGGCAGCGCGACTCCGTAATCTTTTGATGCTTTTACACGACTTCGATGGGTAATCATCGATCAATTCATTTCTGTTCACAGTTCAATGTAATAAAAAAAACTGTTTTCTATTTTCAGATTCATAACAGAATGTATTGATGTGTATTACATGAGATCGTTCCTTGGGCCATTTTTGTTCACGTACTCAATCAGTGTTTCAATTTTTTGCCAGTTGATTGTAAATATAACAGTGCATTTGTTTCACAGTTGGTGTTCACTGTTCATATAAATTTGTTTTAGCTCGAATATCCATCTGGATATGGATATGCAATGTGCAACTACATTCTTCTGATTATCCTCTGTCATTTGGGTGAAAATGTTAAGCAAGCAGTAAACAAACAATTTCAACATCATAATGACAGATTCTGAACTATATAGTTTGTTCGGATTTTAGACGCTTTATTTAGTTACATTACATTTTCGTTCTAGAACTCGGACATTGCTAAGGATTTTTACAACATGCCATGGTACATGCTCTCAGCTTCTAACCAAAGACAAGTTCTTAGCGCTTTGCATATGATCCAAAATGGAGCGGTTTTTACAATTGGACCATTAGGCGAAATCAACTTTGAAACTGCAGCAAATGTGAGTTTCCTTTTAGCTATTTTTATTTGATATAATAATGTATCGATTATTTTGATATTTAAGAAGCTGTAGCAATCTGTCAAAATTAGCATATCAGTCTTTTTCTCACAAATTGAAAATTATATTTTGACATTTCTGTCGTTTTATGCAACATTTCCAATAGGTTATTTATATATATATTAATGAAATGTGTTGTTTTTTTCAGTTGACTAAGTCAATTTTCCGTTTTACCATGATGCTCATGAGACTTTTCAAGTGAGAATAAAGATGTTTGGGGCTAGAAATACATTTTTTTAAAAATCGTTTGAAACCAAAACAGATATATGAAACTAATAGTGAATAACATGTCAACTAATATTAATTTAAAATTGATGATAGCTAGCTTCAATATCGAATATGTGAAATATAGCATCTGTAATTTATATTGAATTAGAATTAAGTTTGAATATGTTATGAATAGCTGAATACTAAGGTGAAGAATTCTAAAAAGTCATCAAACATTGAACTCTCTTATTTTGTGTTCTTTTTATGTTCAACCCAATGACCGCTCCGTTTTATTTTGATGCAGCTATTACTTCATCTTATTTAGCTTATCTGGTGCTATATTGAAAAAATAACTGTTTATAATGACAATGAAATATCTAGTGTCTCTCTCAATCTTACAAGCACTTCGTACAATATAGTGGCGCCCATAGGCCAAACCAGGCGTTAAGGCGAGCTGGATAATTCATATCTGCTGACAGCAAATATCTAGCTATCGAACGCATACATACTGAATTTCATGTATGCCAATCAATGTGATGCAGATGGTGGAGGGGTGTTAGTCCGGATGACCCCCCTCTTAACATATTTTTGAGAACGCCTCTCCATGAATCAATTTTACACAAAATAGAAAGGAATCATTTTTTATTTGAATGGAAGTTGGTGGAAAAAACAACCCGATTTTGACTCTGCAGACCAAAAAAAAAGATCTTTTCGCAGGCACCGCACTGATGCCAATACAAACAGTTTTGTGTGCCATATATTGGAAAACATGAAACTCTGTATTTATGCGTTCGGTAGCTGGATATTTGCTGTCAGCTGAGAGAAATGTTCAGCTCGCTTTAACGCCCAATCGAAACCCTGGCTGTCACCCGATGGTTAACTGATCAAACAATATGCACGCAATGTGAATAATTGTTTACTACGCAATTAAAGGACATATTTCTGAGCTCATGGAATTAAATATAATATTTAGGTTGGGAGCCCAGCAGGCTTTAAAGTATTTATTGTGTACACATGATATTCCTACACAACTATAAGATATTTGAGAGCTTCCAGAGCTCCTCTTTATAAAATTGTAATCAGTGACTATTATCTACACTATATGTCGAGTTGTAAAGATACATTTATTACAGTTATATCATGTTGAAAAAAATAAAAAAATTCATAAAAAAATGGCGTATGAAAACACCAAAACAGAAATGCATGGGGACAGTCATACTATGAAAGCTAGCAGAAGCTAGCAAAGGCTAGCAAAAATTTCAGTACACTGCTATATGATTTTTCACAGTTTTTGTATTATAATTTTCACAGAGAATTACGTGCAGATTTAAATAAGATTTTATTTTCCTTTTATTCACAAATTTTGCACTTGTTAGAGTTTTACTCAGATGTACATTTCGGAAACAATGCTTCCATCATCAGTGAGTTTTCGAAACAAACTAAAATTGACATTACAAATTTAATGGCATTTAAATCATGGCTATTGTGATTTTTAAGAGAAATTGAAATGAGTATGTGATTTAAAAAGCAAAGGTATTCTGATTTTATATTAATGATGAAAAGAAATGTAATTTGAAAATGTAAGTATACTAAATATTAAATCTATTAAAAATTGCGTCTTGAATTGGGCCATTATTTTCGTTTAATAAATTATTTTTATATTTGTTTATGTAAAACGACTCATAGGCATCGAGTTCATAGCCACGATTAACCCTGTGTAACAAATTTAGACATGATAAATCAATTTCATGCCCAGTTTCCATAACATGTTTGGCGACGCTGGATTTATCCACTTGGTTTTTGATGACACAGCTCTGATGTTCTTTGAAACGTTGTTGAATTGATCGTCTGGTTTGGCCGATGTATTCCTTGGGACATTCTTTGCATTTGATGGTGTATATGCCTGACATTTGATTTTGTTTGACCTTGTCTTTGGAGCCGCCTATCAAGGTTTTGAGTTTTATTTCGCTGCATTGACTCATTCGGATGTTTTGTCTTGCCAAAATTGGTTTCAATTTTTCATTCAAAGATGGATAAAAACTGAACCTGGCCCACCCATTTTCCTCCTCATTCTCTTCACCAATAAGGCTTAGTGTGGTGTGATTTCTAAGCTCTTTTGTTTATGATATTTTCGAAAATTGTGATGGAAGCATTGTTTCCGAAATGTACATCTGAGTAAAACTCTAACAAGTGCAAAATTTGTGAATAAAAGGAAAATAAAATCTTAGTTTTTGTATTCTCTTTTGTTCGGATGTTCTTCGTTCCTGTTGTAAAATACATATATAGGCTAGCAAAGGCTAGCTGAGGCTAGCAAAGGCTAGCTGAGGCTAGCAAAGGCTAGATGAATGAACGTCCCCATGCAGAAATGGCAAGCAGTTTATGGCATGGCAGAATCAGTGAGTGAGCTAATTGGCATCAAAGCTTATGGTGATATGAAGAACTTTTGGTTTACATACATTAGTGTTGTAATAGTGATTGTCTATTATTCGACGGTATTCCACAAATTGTGGGTATCTTTTGCTCAAGGTGAATTTCTAAGCGGCATAAAATGCACATGCACTTTTGGAATTGTGTCCACGGTGAGACAAATGTGTGTGTTGAAACCACTTCATGTGTATTATAGTAATTTTTTAGGCTATTGCAGTATATTATAAAGCTGTTGGTCCAGATTGTTATAGAGTGCATAATCTATTAAGCTATGGCGGAAGATATGTTTACAAGGATGAACATGAACAGTCACCGAAATATAAGGCAATGTGTAGAAAATTATCCGAAAAACTCATAACAAATGTTGTACTCGTAATAGGTTTGCTAGTGGTTTCGTTTTGTGTGTTCTTAAGTGGCCCATTCTATGTTATGGTTTTTAAAAAAGCTCGTATCAATTTCGTGGGAGCCGAATTGCCGTTTTTCGATATCAATACAGATGTTGGATTCGTTGCTAATCTCATTGAACAATTCGCTTTCGTATATGTCACTGGAGCAGGCATGGTAACAATCGAGTTCGGTGCATGTTTAATTTTAAACGCTGAACAAGCGTTTCCGGAAGTAATAATCATTGAATTGGAACAATTTGAAAGAGATTTGAAACTAAATGGCACGAGATTGAATGTAGATACACGACTCCGCAATTTTCTTATGATATTACAAGACTTCGATGGGTAACCACAGAGCAACTTATTTCTTCTCATGATTCGATGCTATGTTTTTTTATTTTTATTTTTCAGATTTATAAAAGAATGTATTGATGTTTATTACATGAGATCGTTCCTTGGGCCGTTTTTGTTCACGTACTCAATCAGTGTTTCAATTTTTTGCCAGTTGATTGTAAATATAACAGTGCATTTGTTTCACAGTTGGTGTTCACTGTTCATATAAACTCTTTTCAGCTCGGATGTTCGACGATATTTAATTTTATTGAAATTTCGTCTTAGAATGCGGACATTGCTAAGGACTTTTACAACATGCCATGGTACATGCTCTCAGCTCCTAACCAAAGACAAGTTCTTAGCGCTTTACATATGATTCAAAATGGAGCGGTTTTTACAATTGGACCATTAGGTGAAATCAACTTTGAAACTGCTACAAGTGTGAGTAGTCTTTTATTTTTTTATTCATATGATAGTTCACAAATGCAACGATTATTTTTAATATATATTAAATTTATATATTCTTGAAATGTGATGTTTCTTTCAGCTGACTAAGTCAATTTTTCGTTTTACCATGATGCTCATGAGACTTTTTAAATGAGAATAAAGATTTTTGAGACTAGAATGACTTTTTTTTACATAATAAACGGGACGGTATTGTATAAATGATGTTTAAAATTTCAATTCCTCATTCATTGTTCAAATTGAGTAGTTCACTACAATTTTACATTTTTACTAAAAAAAATGTAGTGAATTTGTCAAATTTTCAAATGTTTGTAGAATTTTAATTGTAAACATCGTTTATGCAACATCTTCGACAACGTTTGAAACCAAAACAGATATATGATGTATGTAACTCAATAAGACGTCAACTAATATTGATTTATAACTGATTTTAGATTCAAATTTGAATATGTAAAATATGACATCTGTAAAAAACAATAATAGTTCATAATATTATAAAGTAGCTTTGTTTGAAATATTGAATCAGAGGATTTTTATGATGTTTTTGGACGGCCATTTAGTTCGATATTTGAACGATTCCCGAAGCAGAATGCCACTGTAAAAAATGCAAAGGCTCATCAAACATTGAAAACGTCCTATTTTTTTGTTTTCGCTGCTCACTTCCATCCTGAACCAACAATGGCCTAGCTGAAATCAATCGTAAGCTACTTCAAAAGCTGATATCTGATATGTCAATTTGGTGCCATATGGTTTTGCCTGTCTAATGTTAAACACACATGTTTTCAAATTGGGCGCTCAGTAGCTTTTTAAGTATTTATTTCGTACAGCTGACTTTCCTACATCAAATAAATTGTCGGTACTTTTATTTAAAATAAAAATTCCAACTCTAAATCGTAAATAATTCTTTCAAGAGATTCCTATTTGTTATCACAGTGTCAACTAACCAGTTGTATTGTAATGATACTTATCACTATCATCATCATCATGTTAAAAAATTTGAAAATTTTGAAACAAATCAGAGATGAATGGCGTATGAAAACGCCAAAACAGAAGTGGCAAGCAGTTTACAACATTGGTGATATAGTTAGCAAATTAATTGGCATAAAAACGTACGATGACATGAAAAACTATTGGTTTACATACATTAGTGTTGTTGTAGCACTCGTCTATTATTTTACGGTATTCCATAAATTATGGCTCTCTATTGAGCAAGGCGAATTTATGAACGGCTTAAAGTGTACATGCACTTTTGGAATTGTTACCACTGTAAGTGACATTTTATTCAAATTATAAGTGTATTAAATCTTATTTTTGCTAACATTTTTGTGTGTTAAACTGATCTTCTAGGCTTTCGCAGTATATTATAAAAGTGTTGGACCAGATGGATATAAAGTGAATAATCTGTTAGGCTTTGGAGGAAAATATATTTATAAGAACGAAAACCAGTCTCCAAAGTACGATGCAATGTGTGAAAAAATGGCCAATAAACTTATCAAAGATGTGGCGATCGTAATCAGTTTGCTAATTGTATCGTTTATGTTGTTCGGGAGTGGCCCACTTTATTTGATATTCATTAAAAAAGCGCGAATAAATTTTGTGGGAGCAGAATTGCCGTATTTCGATATCAATTCAGATGTTGGATTCGCTGCTAATCTTATTGAACAGATCACTTTCGCGTATGTCTCCGGAGCGGCTATGGTTACCATCGAGATTGGTTCTTGCTTAGCTTTAAACTCTGGACTAACATTCCAGGAAGAAATTCATGTTGAATCGGAAGAAATGGAATCAGATTTAAAAGAAAATGGCTTTAGTTTGAATGTTCAAGCGCGACTTCGAAATATATTTATACGTGCAATCGATTTGGATGGGTAGCTATAAAATACATATCTGGCTTAACTTATACTTTGATTTATTTTCTCTAAGTTCAATGCATTAATAGATGTGTTGTTTTCTTTTTCCAGATATCTGCACGTGTGTATAGATACATACTATGTTAGAACATTTGTAGGACCATTTTTGTTCACGTATTCAATCAGTATTTCGATTTTCAGCCAATTAATAGTAAATATTATGGTGTCATTAGTTTCATTGCCTATATGCACTCAATGCTTGAATGCTCGGAAAATGTTTCGTTGTATTCTATATTGGTGCATATAGACATTAGGCAGTACCGTTTCACACAATATTTTTTTTCTAGCTTGACTATCCTTCTGGATATGGTTATGCGTTGTGCAATTACATTCTTCTGTTCCTTCTCTGCCGTTTGGGTGAATCTATCAAGCAAGGAGTGAGCCAAAACAAATCAAAATAAATGACATTTCTAACAGTTTTCGATTAAATTTATGCCATTTAATTTCATGTGACGAAGAAAGTGGAATTTGCTTACGAATTTTACAATATGCCTTGGTACATGCTCTCTCCTTCATATCAAAAAAAAATTAGTTGCACCATTCACATGATCCAAAATGGACCGTATTTCTCCATTGGACCTTTGGGTGAACTAAACTATGAAGCTGCAGCAGATGTAAATGTTTTCTGTATAAACAATGTTTACATTGAATTTATTGAAATGAAAAGATTAGTTTCCATATTAATCAAATGTGGTGTTTCTTTCAGATGACAAAATCAATCTACCGTTTTACTATGATGCTCATCAATGTTTTCAAGTGAATAAAGAAGCTTGGTCTATGAACATGAACACTGATTAAAACTGGCATTTGCACCTCAGGTTTTGCAAAGTAAACAATTTCTTTGAACCTAATGCACCCGATTTGTAACTCAAGCATCTTAATGTATGTATATAATGATTAATAAAGGGAAAATGTGTTCAGCGCTAGAAAAAATCGTTTGATGTGGATATTGATGAAATGGAATATGTAAACTTCCATTGTTGATGACAACTCAGACCCTAGTTTTTGTTTCAATGTCGTTCCGCATAGCTGTTTTGTTAGCTTTCAAAGTTGAAAAATGCTTACCATTGAATGCGACACAAAATTGATATCTAATATCATTTTCGTGAAGATTCGGCCAGCGCTCGAACACAGCATTTTTTGATTATTCATTATTCGATATCAAGTCTTACTATTGTTTCGAAAAATTTATTTGAAGAAAAATCCTGCCGAACCATCGACGATGGCCAAGTGATTTGTATTTTATGTATTCATTTCATCATGTTTAGTGTTGCATTGGTAAATCAAGTCGACGTGTATTCGATGTGGTATCGTTGACCCAACCGATAATTGATGCTCCGATTACACCGAATCCAGTAACCGTACACCCTGCAAATATCTATCGGAAGAGCACGATATAAAAGCCATAAATCACATTGAATCGAATTTGGGATTCACCCTCGAAGAAATAACTTATTTATTGCGACAGCATCTGCAAACTGCCATGCATGCGTTGTACGCATTCACGGATTGTGGAATGGTGAACACCAAACGCATTTACAGTAATATTTGGTTTCTGGTAACAAGCAAGTGATTTCCTGTGATAAATTAGACAGTTTTTCTATTTCATTAAATGTTTCCTAAATGAAAGCGTCTGCCTGCCAGCATTTATATCACATTGGATCCGATGAATAAACGATACACGATACGTACGAATCTACGAATGATATACAGTAGATGAAAATGAAAACGCACCCCCTCGACACAACAACTATTTATCGAATGATGTGCGACTGAATGCGCTGTTGAACTGTGCGAGCCTCAAAAGAGGCGAGCTGTCATTGCGGTGCGGTCGAATTGAATTCAAACTAACTTATTCGTACACACATGAATTGACGCAAACGAGCATAGTATTTATAATGGCAATAAAAAAAAACGAAGGAGCAACCGATGCTCGAACGATGCGAATTGAGATAAACGATAAAAGTCGCTGTCAACCAGGCGACAAACATAATGGATGGAGTCGTAAACGGTTCTTTCTTTTTGGCCAGTTTCGCCACTTTTATGTGCACATTTATTTGTCTTTTTTTTCGTGCTGAATGATTTGATTTGTATGGCCCATGGCGATCGAATCTTTATTCATTAGTCGAGAGTATTTTGTATTGCCATTTCAAATCACATTTTTTTAAAGCATATTCAAACGCCTCTGTAGTCAATTTGAAACATTGAAATCGTTTTAAAACGATTTATTAATGCGATATCAGATGGATTCTGTGGCTCAAGTTAGTCGATTAGTTCAGACAGTTCGGGCAACAACAAAAATGAGTTTTTAATGTTCAATGAACTTGTAGCTTTGGGAATTGGCTTTATCTACATTAATCTGTGATTTGCAAATAGCCAAAAGCATAATGTTATTTTTTTTCGCTCTACTCAATACACAAATGAATTTGAAATCTCACATAATTGCTTCCACTTTGTGAACTCAACGAAACCAACGAGAATGAAGAAATGCCAAAATACACGCAAATGATTAATTTCATTGCGATTGATTTTTTCGATTTCTTCGTCTCTGTTCAGTGTTCACCGAGAAACACGATAACAATGAAACAAATTGAGAGATTTCAATTTAAGCAAAACAAGTAGTCACTCAGTTTATGATTAAATCGACGAATATGAGAGTGATAGAGTGAACGAGAGATCGGCATTTGAATGTCTTGTTAAACATTTTGAGCGTTGCTCACGATATTTGTCTCGGCTATCGAAAAAATCGTAACAACGGATCGACACAATCATAAATATTTGAAGCATAACAATAATCTAAAGAGCTGACAGTGAATGACAGCAAGAAATTAATTTGCCAAACCGGTTGAAATAGAGTGCCTAGCTGCCGGAGTACACATTGTTATTGATGTTATTGTTGGTGTTGATGCTGCTGCTGCTGCTGCTGCTATAGCTGCTCCCTTCTTCTGATCTTTTTTGTATGATTTCAATTTTCAATCAAAATGCAAAATATGAAGAAAATAAAATCATTGTTGTGTCGGCTGTCAAGATGAGTTTTCCATTTTCACGTGATTTCTCTCTTTCTTTCCTACTTTTTTTGCTGTCATGATTTGCATTGCATCCAATTTTATTTCTTCATCTTGTGCTTCGCAACGTACATTGTGCGGCTGCACTCATAATCACAATAAATTATTAAATTCTTGCTTTTTTTTCTCTCTTCGCACTCGCATTTCCATTCAATTTTTTTCTATGAACTTCAAAGTTATTTTGTATGATTTTTATCATGTTCCACTTCATTCATATATTATCGCTGCACGACGTATCAAAGCTATCTCCGTGTTTATAATTCTATTTTTTTCGTCATTCCTCAGCTTGATGTGAGAGAGGCACGAAATGGCATTGGCCGATATTCATTGTCACACACGATCAATAAATAGAAACTTGTTCGATCCGATTTTTGCCCATTGACAAACTCATCGACAAATTTGTATGTGAATTGCAATCTATGAAGTTAAAGTCACAGCCAGACTGGCACATCAAGTAAATGAGTGAGAAAAAAAACCGCGATCCATTTGATTTCAATCAAACTTCATAGAAAAAACAACACACTCACACACAAATATGGCGACGACCACATCAACACCACAATATCAAATACTGATTGAAGTATTGAGTATGAACTGAAACAAGTGTGTTACCATAATCAATCATCCATCAATCATAATTCATTATAAATGAGTTTTATTTTTCTTTGACAATTTAATAATGAAAGAAAAAGAAGCATGTCAAACAACAACAACAACACTGAGAGTAGAGAGAAGCGAATACAAAAAAAGCAGCAACAACAACAACGTCTATCAAATATGTTGAACGTTTCATGCACGCCGAGACTGTGAAAAATGTGTGCATGAGATAATGTCACATTGATAATGTATACTTTGAGTCACATATTTGTGAGTAAGTATTGCCTTTTTCTTTCATTTCTCCAGCTGTGAATATTATGCGGTTTGCTGCTTGCTGCTTGCTGCTCATTGCTTCTTCTGCTGTTTCTGGCATTTTGTCCCAATTTTTTTTGTTCATTTCTATTTTGCCTGAATGTGAATGTTTGTTGTCTCTTGTCTTGATTTATTTCAGAAAAAAAATTGAATGAAAGAAACGAAACGAAAAAAAAAATCGTTTCAATCGATAGATTTATGTCACTTCGTTTATATTCTACGATTTGATATACCAAATAGGAATGATTATAATTTTTTGTCGGGCTGTATTTGGATGTCGAAATAGATGAATAAATATGTCGAGTGTTTAATGGAAAGTATCGATTTGAGCTAAGAGAACAACAAATGCATCTGATTTGTGGTTTTCAGCTCATTTTTTATTCTTTTTTTGTTGTTGATTTTATTTTCCTGTTATTTACTTGGAAATGGAACAACTTACTTTCAAACCTGTCAATAATTTTGTCGAATTGATCGATCCTTTTGTTTGGAACTGGATAATTTTATGAAGCTTGGTTTTTATTTCGTTGTTCACATTGTGCAACGTTGGTCATGTTGAATCTGATTTTATTTCCGACCAGAATGGCCAATATCTTGCCAAGAACAATATCGAAGTTAAATGAAATTTCCTTTTGCTAACTGTGGCCAACGGCATAAATATTTATGACAAGAGGAAAAACCAAATAAAATGCTTGCTTTCTCTCTTATTGTCTACTCGTTTTCTCGCACTCAATCGCTCTCTTTGCTCATACGATTCCCGGAGCAACATTTCGGTTTGTTGAGCATTGTAAACTGTTTTTCCAAGAGGAAAGAAAGTAAATTTATGGCCGCACATATTGTGTTCGGTGTGTGTGTGTGTGTGTTTGTTTGTTTTTTTTTATAATTTTTATAGTGCTATATAAATAAATAAAATGCTCTTCATAAATAAGAAATAGTAAGCGAGTAAGCAAACAACCCGAGCATGCAAGGGAAATAAAGTGAAAATGTATGCGGCACGTCTGCATAAAATAGTCATCATAAAGACCAAAACTAACTAAATAGATAGAGAGCTAAGAAATATTCTTGGTATATGGGCAAATGGCGCGTCGCAAAAGTACATTTTAACACAAGCCACACAGACACTGCCACCCAAAATGTACAAACAGCAAAACCAAATTGAAAGACTAACCGTCTCAAGAAGAAGAAAACTAATTTACGAACGTTGGCTTTAGTAGTTTGTATGCTTTGTACGCTCTCCTTCTCTTTCTCTCTCTCTCTCTCTCTCTCTCTCGCTTTCTGTGTACTCACTTTTTGCAAGCGTCGCCGAATTTTTTTCTCTTGGTTGCCATTTTCGGGATGGTTTTGTCAATGGAAGCAGCGCACAGTTCTGTGGACAAAATGTGCTTGTTTTCTTAGCATAATCGTTTGTAAAACATCGAAGTTATAGTAATTCGGTTAGTCGAGTTTCTTTTGCGATTTCACTTAAAGTGGTGCATGTGTGTTTGTGTGTGTGTGTCTTTTCATTACGTAATCGTCTTGATGTAACAAAACCATGGGCGTAGCCAGGGGGGGGCAGGTAGCGGCGAATGCCGCTACCTAAATATATTGTCCTCGATTTTTGCCATATATTGTCCTCGATGTATCGATGTATTCAAACGGTCGGCAACACATAATCTGAAAATTCGCGTATTCCTAGTGTTGCAATCAAAAAGCGTATGAAAAAAAAGTACAAAAATCAAGGACAATAAGAAATTAGAAGTTTCTAAAATCGAACATAAGGCTACTTAAGGTGTTAAGGTGTTACTTGCAACTCCAGCGATTGGAATCGCTTGCGATTGTTCTATGGAAATTATATGGATGAGAAATCGCGACACGATCGTATTAATATGTGAAATCGCAGCGCGATTGAAATCGCAGGAGTTGCAAGTAACGCCTTTACTTGCAACTCCAGCGATTGGAATCGCTCGCGATTGTTCTATGGAAATTATATGGATGAGAAATCGCGACACGATCGTATTAATATGTGAAATCGCAGCGCGATTGAAATCGCTGGAGTTGCAAGTAACGCCTTTACTTGCTACTTCAGCGATTGGAATCGCTCGCGATCGCCCTATAAAAATTATATGGATAAGGAATCGCGGCGCGATTGTATTTATATGTGAAATCGCAGCGCGATCGCAATCGCTGAAGTAGCAAGTAAGGCCTTATAGGCCTTATTTTAATTACTCATTGTCCTCGATTTTGGATTAAAGATTTTTGTAAATCTATCGATGACGGATCACAAATCGAAAAAAAATCGAGGACATCCAAGGATTACTATGGGCTCGGTTTTTGTGTGAAATGTAAATAGGAAATATCCGGTAATAATACTGCGCGAATTTGCTTTTGTCACTTTGGGATTTGAGGCTCCGTTCGAGAGTTATCATACTAACGTACATACTACGATGACGCCATTTTGCACCAGAGATACCAGAACCGAGCATCCAAATAAAAAAGCGCTAAGACAGATTTGTTCCCATGGTGAACTGAGATTCTGGTTAAAATTTGAGCCCGATCGAAGCTCATTTACTCAAGCGCGGTCGAGTTGAGTTTTCGAGGCAAAACCAATGATTTTCTTGAGCACATGTGCGGAAAAGAAATATAAAAAATTATGTCCTCGATTCATAACAGAAACGTCCTCGATTTTTAGCAGAAATTTCCTCGATTTTGAGCAATAATTTGGTTTTGCCGCTACCTAAAAAAAAGCTGGCTACGCCCATGAACAAAACACTAAACCAATTTGCAACGTTCAAAGTCAAAGATATGCACCAATGGCAACAGCAGCATATAAAAAGCAAGCAAAAAATTGAAAGGCAAAATGGAGGAACCGTGGAATTGAAATTGCTTCAAAATGAATAAACGAAAATGCATCGACACAATATTTTGCTTTGGGTACAAAATTGCAAAGGCATGCACACGTTCACAAATGCGCGCGACACAATATTAAATAATAAAAATATAAGCATGGGTAAGAGAGCGCCATCGGTACGAAGCTAAATGCACAATTTAATAAATTACATGAGCTCGAACGACAAACATCGAATTCAACCCGTAAAAAAAAACAAAAAAAAAAACAATAACGAAGGGTGCGAGCGCACACTCAGCAATATTACAAAACTATTCGTGGTTCGCGCCGCAAAGTGTTGCACATGAACACATTAAATGTCGGTGTTGGTTTTTTTTATGGCTTTTGCTACAAAACTATCGAAAAGTGCACGATGCATGAAATCGATAAAAGAAATCTATTTAAGTTTCAATATGTCGAACGATGATTATTTAACAATGAAATGGAAAAGTGAGCAACTACTGAAAACTGGGCGACTTTTTATCGATGGTTTGTGCGTTTGGCGTGTGTTCGAATTGAAAATGACTTAAGTCGATTCGGGAATTCTGAATGAGAACGGCCATCAGGAAGAGACAGTGTGGAAACGTTCGGACGCAAATCCATAGCGGCATGCAGCCAAGAGCCATCGACACAACCGAACATCAGACCTAGAGATAGAATGAAGGAATAGCTGACGGCTGAGTTATCGATGTGAATGTGCATAGTCAGACTATTTTGTGCTGGTTTGTAACCAATAAATTTCTTTTTAATGTGCTTTAGTTGTAGAAAATAGAACCATCAATGTTATTTATGGTCGCTTACCCACCCTCAACAATAAAGCTTGCAAGTTTAATGTGTTTTCAAGGTAATTTATGAACACACAAACAAACACATTTGAGAGACGGCCCAATGTTTGTGTGTGTGTATGAGAAAATGGATGGTTAAGCGAGAGAGCAAGAGCCAGCGGAAGAGCGATAGAGATGGCAAACGCGTGCAATATACTAATAATATTTACGGGTGTTTTGCCTGTGTCTTCTGACCGTCGCCGATATTCCCATCCAAAAAAAAAAAATCCATTGACAGAATGCATACACACTCCAATCCACTTGCACCATAACAAATAGCCGCCACAAAAGCATCAAACTATATTTTGGCGTAACAAACCTCACACGCTTTGAGTGCGATCGCTTCGTTTGTTCGTTTGCTCTCTCATACTCGTTATTCCGCCGTTCGCTCAACGGGCTGCCCATCACCATCATTCACCCAATCCAGCAGCTCTTTTCACATTTACTCACGTATATATTTCCTTTTCAACTCGTTTTCCCTGGGCCATAAATTTGTGCAGCGCAACTGAAAACCGGGCTCACTCTTGTAATGCTGGTTTTTCAAAGCACAAGTAAATACACACTATAATTTTCCTCATTCTTTGTGTTTGTGTTATATTGTTGCTGGTTATTTTTTTTCTGAGTGAAATTGTATGCTGTCGTCTGTTTGGTGAATGTGTGTGTGTGTGTGTGTGTGTGTGTGTGTGTCGATGTGGCTTGGTAATTTGTTAAGTACAGTAAAATAATTGCCCGTACATAATTTACACGTTTGCTGGTAAATTTGTATTGTTTTCAGCTCTGGTTTCTCTCTCTCTTTGTTAAGTTGGCTGCTTGCAAACTGATTGTGTGCGGAGTTCATCTCTTTCTCGCTATTCATCGTCCTGGAATGTTTGTTTGGCTGCATAACGCATCAAATAAACGATATTTATATTGTGTAGTTACATTGTTTGGTTCGGGTGCTGGTGTGCATGTGTGCAACCGTGGTCTCTATTTCCTCTCAATCGTTTTTCTCAACCTCGCACACACATCGACCGTGTAATTTATGGTTGTTTTAGGCATATAAACATATTAAGAGGCAACATTGAAAATCGAAATGGTCGGTTGAGAGTGAGAGCGATAGAGTCGAGAAAACTACAGCCGAAAAACTGAATTATGGCCGCAACCAAACACAATTTAACTTCACCAATACGAACAAATAAATAAAATAAATTGCTGTTTTCGTTGTTTTATTGTCAACGCTTCGTGCGTATCGGCTGTTTAAATTAGTTAGATCGAATTAATATCAAATAAATTATACCAAAATACGATTTCCGGCATTTCATTCGATCATTTTAAATGTTGGTTTTGCGAGCCGCTATTGCGGCAACTGTTCGCCGAACTGAACACACAATCGATCCGATGATGGGAATGTCTTTCATCAAACCATTTTGCCTGTTTTACCGTTTCATTCCCATTATTTTGACACGGCCGAGACACTGCTGCAGAGAGATTGATGGCACCATATATGTCATAATTGAATGGTGATGCTGATGGCTCGATTCTCTTTGGCTATCAAACAAAAAGTTCACATTTCACCATTCACCAATAGATCAGTCAGTCAACTGTCAAGCTGGCACAGATCTGGCGGTCGTTCGTATTCGGTACCTCAGCATATACATGCGGTAACAGCAGCACCGAAAAAAAATATGAAACTTCAGCCTGAGAAATGAATCGAAATAATACATTGTCATCAATAAAATCTGTCAAAAATCTGGTTTTTGTGGCTACTAAAATTCAACTACAGTTATGACGGCGAATACATGTCATTATGATTTTCTCTCTATCTCGTTTAAATGAAATCCTTAATACAGTTAAAAGATTTAACAGACCGACGAAGTGTTGGATTGAACAGCTGTTCCCTGTCGACCTCTTTCTTGAATGAAGAAAAAAACATGTAAGCCTTTATCTTGTCGGCAGAATGTTCTCATGACATGTTATAGTGGATACTTAATAAACAATGTTACATTGTTCATAATCTCAAGATGTATTACAAAATGTGCCAAAAATTCAACCCGATTTGCAATCGAAAGTTAAACCCATTTAATGTTTGCATTGACTATGATCGATTGAGTAGTTTTTAATCATGTTGTTGTTTTTTCGAGTATTGATCGATTTTTTTGTTTTCTTAATATTATCAGCATTTTCTTCAAAAATACCAATGAAGAAAATGTCAGATATTCTCTGACAGGCCACCACATTTGAAAAACATAAAACACTGGTTAATGAAAACAGAATGACGGAAACACATACAGCACCACATTTGACACCATATACACACACACATTTTTGCGGGAGTGAGACGAGAAAAATGGAACGATACGAACGAAAGTGATGAAGGAAAATTAGTGACATACAAAATATGATGGATTATTATTTTCGAATTTTGGAATCTCGAGTATACTCGCGTGAATGTATTTGGAATATTATATTAAGGGCAATTTATCATTTTTGGATTTGACAAGCCAAAAAACATACACACATATCATCACGGGCGCAATTTTTTTTTATGAAAATGGCAAAAAGGAAACAAAATGATCAAACATTTCAATATGCTTTCTTAGTGATTTTCATTGATGGCGTCCATCGAATGTGACATCCAATGTGTTTGTTACCTTTTAATAAGGAAATTGATCGTAAAATGAACGACAAACCAAAAAAAAACACACACACACACACAAAGCACACGTTGAAAAAAAATGCCACAATATAGCAATGACACCAGTTAATGCATTAAACCATCGTTTCATCATAAACATTTTGTTGATTGACATTTTACGAGTGGAACGACAACACGATTATAACTTAATAGATCCACACATTCACACACACACACGCATACATACAATTTTCGCATAAAATTGGCAGAGAAAAACATTTGATTTATTACCAGTTTTCCAAATAATTACAAATTTAGATAAATTGATTGCATTTTGCCTTTCGCCTGTCAACCAATGATACATCATCATCGTCATCAAAATTGGTATTTCGTACGAACGTGTTTTTTGTTCATCTCTTGTCGCGCTTTTTAGCTAAGACACATCTCAAATTACGGTGTCATTATAAAAGAGCTGAATTACGATAAATGGTGTTTTTCTCTCGACTTTTGGAGGATTTGTCATAATCACTGGCTTGAGAATTGAGCATGCGTTGTGACTATATGATTACAGTGAAACAAGTTGAGAGAGACTCTCGAATTGAGACCTTATTGTTATGCACTTTTGTCACAGAGGTCTTATTTGATGTGAGATGCCTTTTTCTGTTTGTATGACCTCATTTCGCCAATCATTCGCATATAATATAAATTATTACATTTCAACGAAATTGCCTTATCACAGCACCAAATGGCATAAATGGCCCTAAATTGAATTTATTCAGGGGGATTTTCCTGAAAATTATGACTCAATGGCATACAAATTATCTAATTTGGCGATAACAACAGTCAACCAGTCATGATTTGTCTCGATCTTTCTCTGTCAACACGGAATTTTAATAAGGTTTTAAAATTTGAATTGCTTGTGTGTCTAGTACACAGTAAAAGGATGTAAATATTCGATGACATGATGAGTGTCATAAAACAATTTCCATTTTAACAAATGTTATTCATTGTTGCACGAAATTCCTGGGTGCTGTCCATTGTGCTATCACTTTTTTTTATCAGTTGATGCCACTGTTTGTTTGTGTGTGTGTGTGTGTCACCATCAGATTCTATCGTTTATTTCCATTGCACGCAATGTCACACAAATGTTAACAAACAGATTGCCTTCATCTTTGCCTCACCTCACATTGCCCCGCCTGCGTGCCCAAAATCGTATAATGTACATTAAACTTTAGATTATTGTACGCATGGCGTACGATTTATATCAGGCCATATATTTTACGTTGTAAGCGATTTTAATCGTAAATGAAATACATTTTTGTCATTTTAAGTCCGTGTAATAAAAATGGTTTTAACACTATGTACGTTTGCTGTTGGTGTTTTGCTATACTATATTTTTTTTTCTTCTCATTCTTCAACTCAATTTTTTCAGTTCCTGTTTTTGTTCATAGTGCTTTTTAATCTTAGCATATATATATACAATATTATATGCGAATATGACAAGAGACTACACGGGAAAAATGATTTATTATTGTGTTTGACATGTTTCAGGCGAGATTTAGCACTGAGCCATTGTTGTCCCAGTCTAATGTGTCTGTATATTATGCGCTATAGATTGGAATTTAACACGCGAAAAGTGATTTATGACTGGGGAGCCGAGCTGAAATGTGGTGTTAAATGAAGATTATTTGAAATTAACTCTATTTAATGAAGATTTGTTTTATTTTCGGTATGGCTTCACAATCATGTTGTTGACAACGTCATTTTTGGTACGAACACAAATCATTCTGACTGAGTTTTGCTTGCAATTTCAAAATAACATTTCATGTGGAAACAAACAAACAAAAAAATTTAAACGTGTTTATTCTTTTTTTTTATCAGTACGTTCAATGAATTTGGTTTATATTTATTTGTCATTTGACGATGATGAATCCGATTCAAGGGGAAAAAAGGGCCACAAACAAACAAAAAAAACGATCGTAAATTTAGCGTTACAAGTGACAAAATGCATGGGGATTTTGTAATTCGAAACGTTGGACGAAGAAAACATGAAAACAAAATAAATGCAGTCGTGTCTGGTGCGAGGCACTTGCAATATGCGATCGAGTGCGATTACACGGTCTTCTTTGTTATCAATGATGTAAATCAATCACAAACAAATGAATTTGATGTGTGTGTATTTTTTTCGACGAGGTACATTTCCGTTGAACGAATAAAAATACGCATTTTTCAAGTACGACGATGATGATCAAAAGTTGCTATGAATGGTTCATGATTGGACTAAAACGTTTCGAGTTTCATTACACAAATCACAGCGTCTACCAACACCAATTTAACATATACGTTACCGTTTGTTTTTTTTGCATCGTTTGAACACATGTTCAATACCATGGCCGAATTGTGGCCGTTGAGTCCAATAAATGGTGTCATATTCTCAGAGTGCGAAAATAAATTATTTCGTAATTTATTAAAGGCAATTATTATTCAACATTCTCATACATTTATTATATGAAATCGGCCTATTTTTGGCAGCCAACAAAAGAGGAATATATGAGTGAGAGTGTTTGACTTGAATTGCTTAAAAGGAGCAACGGCACTCTGTTCCATGTGTACGGCTATAAATAATTCTTACCCTAAGCAAAATATATTCAACGACAACACATAAAAATAATAAAATCTCTTTTCCGCACACGAGAAATCGTAAAATATGGACACATAGTCTTTGGCACAACCACCACAAGGGGGAGAATAGTGAATCAGCCACACAATAACAGCAGCCACATGCACACAAACGCTCACACACACACACACACACACACACACACACCAGAAAAAAAGGCAGGCAAACACAGAACACACAATTTATAAAGTTGAAGTTGTAATAATAACAACAATAACATTCGAAATACATATTAAAATGGATATATTTTGTGGCGGAATATTTAGATGTGCGTAGTATGAGCGAGCGAGCGAGAAAGAGCCACTGTTGGTTGAGCCCAGCCACTGGAATGAATTATGCGAATATTTGTATGTGAAAACGGGCAGAAAGTGTATAATTCACAGAAATTGGCATATATATCATTTTCAAAGCGGCTAAATGGCTATGGTTGAAAATGAAAATGGATAAAAAAAAGAATCGAGAGCAGCGCGCCGAGAAGCCGAACACAAAAAAAGGAGCGTGCATTGAAACATTCAACAACAGGGAAGTTTAACCAGAAGGAAGTCGAGTTCATTTCGTATGTTACCGTTGATGTTTAGCGTTGAGAATAACAACAATAAAAAAAAAGAAAGAACGAAAAAAACGACCTGGCCAACAAATCATATAGGTAGAATAACTGACGGCTAATATTCTCGGCAAATTTAACACATAAAACCGTCCAACTAAACAACAAAACATTGTCGTTAAGTTGTCAAACGAAAGCAAAATATCGATTATTAGCTCTCCTCCCTCCAAAACACCACACACAATCGAATGAATGAGACTAATTGCGGCACTGTCTTTCACACATTCAATATTTGAACAAATCACCATGAAAAAAAATCAAATCAAATAGTCAAAACCAAGATATTGAACGCAAATAGATTGAATTTTCACGATAACTACACTGTCAATAGCTGTTGGGTACTGAAATCTATTTATTGAAAAGACATGAAAAGAGACCGCCATCGATGCACGTCAAAAAAACTCAAAATTTCAGAAATTCACTCTCTCGAATGTTTATTCTAATTTTAAGGACGCACTTGAGCACTTCTGCTCATGAAGTGGATTTAACTTTCTTTTCAATACGTGCTCGCCGAGTGTATTTTGGCTTTTGCTTTGTGTACGAGTAAGTAAACATTCAGCAATTCGGAACGAAAAATCAACCGATGAAGAAGAGATAAAAAAACTGAATTGAAAACAAACTGCCGCAATTTTGATAGATTGACAGTGAAGACCTCACGCACTTCAACGTTTTTTCTTTTTTTTATTTCATTGATTGAACTTTTTGATTTTCCGCCTGAAAAAGTCATCATTGAAATGACGCTCCGCATACTTGTTGTGACGACTAAAATTCCAAATATTTTTGTTTGTGCAAATGGCAAAAAAAACATTAAAGAGATTCCATTTCTGGGCAGTTTTTTTTTCAAACTTTTTGAAAGAGTCTTGAGTATGATTTGGATGCACTTGAGATTCATTTTTGGGATAATTTGATGGAAGAAGACAAGTGAAATACAACAACATGTTCGAGCGCAAAGTACAAAGTTTTCGTAAATTGTTTTCTCAAGAATGGGCTCTTCGAATGATGATGTGGTTTTTTTTTCTTCCATCGTAATGCAATTTCATTTGAGTTCAACATTTTGAAAAGTTACCTGCAGCTCTAAAATAGCATGGATAAAAAACATCTGCTAGTCAATTGCCGAAAAAAATATAACGATCACCAAATCAAGTCAGTTCATGCGAGAGCACACAGAAAAGCAATAACAGTGGGCAAAAAGGGATTGAGGATATGAAGTTAAAAAAAAAAAACATTGAAAATTTATATTGAATTATGTTTGAGGCAGTGCCATGGTAATGAATAACAAATACACATTTCTCATTGAATGCATGCCAATAAATTATCACAATTTCATTGAAAAATATGTAAAAATTTATTATTTGGCTTTGTTCGCCACTCTTTCGCGCTTGTATACTCATTCTATTCATGGCAAAAGATGTATTTATTGCGCACACATTACTCACAATCCATACATAAAATGTACGCTATGAAGCCATTTCGGAGAGTAAGTGCACCAGAGTGAGAGAGACAGAGAGGGAAAGAGAGAAAACCACTTTTTCCCCGGTATGTCATTGTGAATTGCGTTTATTTCTTATTTGCGATAATTTATGGCACACGAAGCCATATTTTATATTTCAATTTGGTTCGCTATTTTTTTCATTGAGCACACTAAAGCGCTCCGCTTTTACAGTTCGCAAAAAAATGGAATAAAAAGCGGTGTTCTCTGAACAGAAAAATGGAAAGTATCGAAGCGTTGCATGGAAATGAAATGGAATAGTTTTTGACTGGTTGTACTGACGGTGCTTAGTTTTGCATATTGGTCCTGTGCGGCTGCTTTATGCCTTCTCATGTAATTGACATTGTGTCACACACCGTGCTCATGTGTGTGTGTGTGTGTGTGTGCCTGCGGATGTTGATGTTGATTCTTATTGGTTTTTCAATATTTTTGGAGCAATCTAACAATGCAGCGTGCGTGGTTGCGTTAACATGAGTGTTGACGAGGAAAAATGCCAAGTCAACAATATTATTTGACACTTAACGAAATAATAATCAATCTTGTTTCGCAAATGTTGAAAGTTTTAGATCGATCGGTTCCGTTTTGAAAGCAAACTTTTTTGTCCCGTCCATAGCATGTCTTGCATCGTTTTATGTTATGCCAATATTGCTTGAGATGTGTGAGCTATTTTATAAGCATAATACTCAATTTGCTAATCGTTACAGCCCAATCTCAAAATGTATGGAACAAAATCCGTTTTTTTTCTGCGAATTCAGTTTTTGTTGTTGTTGTTGCAACAAATCTTAGCCCCAAATTTGTTGGGCTGAAGAGTTGAAAATGGCATTCACAACCTGAGACTGAAAGATATGAATCACCAAATCATTCAAATGGAAATAGAAGAAACATTCATTTCGTATGAACAACGATAGGAGGCATCACAATGACAGTTGAGTATCACATAAATCGCTCATGTCTTTTTATCAAATTATGCTATTTTATCATCTGACATGGAATTCATTTGCTTCAACAGTTATCGGTATTTGTGTGTTATACTTTTGTGTGTGTGCACTTCGTTTTTCATTTTGTTGCCGTCAGTTTGCAATCTCGTGAGCAATAAATGAAATCATGTGTTGAATCTTGTGTGTAATATATGTCACGCACCAATACTATGGCACCTACAACATCGATTTATCTATATCTTGGGCTCAGGATCAAGCTCTTCCTTTTGCCACTCACTTTTTTATCCGTCACCCGTTGAATAGAATCTGTATTTATTTAGTCAATTTTTCTTATCGCCTCACTCAAGGCAACCTACAAAAAACATAGAGAACAGACAAACAAACAGAGAAAAAAACGCATAGAAGAAGAAATCCCTTTTTACCCGTCATCACATCCGAGCCATTCTAGAATGAAGCCAACCACTTTGACACATCACAGCACATCTTAAGTAAGAAAGAGAAAAAGAGAAAAATGAATGAGGAAAAGGCGCACCATCTAAAAATGTATTGCACGCAACATTGAACGAAATTCATGTGGCGTGCTTTCCTTTTTCGACTGTCACCCCGCGTCATCATCTAACGTTTTTACGCTCGCTTTCTTTCCACTTTTTATGTTCCGCTGTAAAAATCTGTTAGTTTTTATTAACGTTTTTATTCGGTTTGCTCGTTTTATATTTGTCAAATGGTAACAGCAAAGCCATCAATGGCAATAGTAGGTACTATATAAAGCACTACCAAATTGCACTAGAGTAAATGGAGTCGATTTTAGTTTTCGGTGGATATGTATGCCTTTATCCCGTAATGTTTGTGCTCGAAGGAAGCCGCATTCGTGCAAATAAATCAAACTAATGTCGTAAGGGCGTAGAAACATTTCGTCTCTTGCGATTTATCTGTTCAGTTTCTTCAATTGGTTTTGTGCTCACTGGGTTTATGTTGTAATATGTCCATTTGTGTCAGAAACATGATCCAAACATCCATACCGTAAATGTGTCGTATTTTCGCATCGAGATGGTCTGCCAGCACCAAGCATTAGGCATCGAGTGTTCGCCTCTGAACTGGAAGCTGCTCGGTGACAATTCGTATTAAGACATTAGATATGTGTTTTCCCGTCGTTTATTTTTGTGTGTCCCATTTTGGACATTGCTCATTGATTTTGGCGTAAACAGTAGCCGACACTCACTCACTGTTTGTTTCGCCATTCCATGTTTTTTGCTCAATTTCTTTTCCCACATTTCTTGCACCAAAAACTTGGACAGAATAATATAGTCGGGCGATAACTGAAAATGAGTTCGTATCTGTCGCTTCCGTTGGTCATGTTCTTGTGGATTTTCATCAAATGAAAAATGAACTTCGGAGGTATCTATACTTTTTTGTGCTTGTCGACATCACATTCTCGCCTGACACATTTGCTCACGTTTCACGACCACTTTGAGCACCACTTACAGTTTTATTCGTTATGGAATTTATCATGTTGTTAATATGTTGTTGTTTCTTTTTGGTTGCCGAGAATTGGACGTATTATTTTTTTTTCTTTTTTCGCACCCAAGTTTTCTCATGTGTCGTTTCGTGAGATTGTCTCGTTCGATTTAAGAGGCCAACTACTGTAACTCTATTGTCGATGCTACAAATTTTTGGTTGTCGCTTTTCATTTCTTTTTTCTCTCTTTCGAGGAAGTAAAAACGAAGAACGACACACTCACGAAACGAATCAAGGATTATTATCGAAGTGATACAATGTCGATGAGCGTGTTCGTGTTCTCCCTTTAGAGCGAAATTCAACTAATGCCTTTTTGTGTGTGTGTGTGTGTCTGTGTGAGAAAATTTAAAGGAGGACGAGTAAGAGTTTTTTTCGTCGCCAAAAATGTACAATTTTCCGTGAACAGAAAAAAGAAAAAAGAAAAACGAAAATTACCGATGAACGGGATACGAGATCATACATACGTTGATATTTGTTCAAATCACATAAATTCGAACATTACCGAAGTGAATTTGCGCAAATATGTGACATTGCTTATCTCTTCCGCTTGATTCTATAAACAACCGACACAACATATCTATGTCTTGCGCTCTATCCTTCGCTCGCTCACTCACTCTTGCAACCAATGCCATTCACTGCAACATCGAAATACCGTTTGTCGAAGCATATGAACCATATGAACCATGTTCTAATGGACCTATCTATTTTTCTGCTCACTTGAGTTTAATGCTTTTGTAAATGACTGTGTGGCAAACTGGAAATTGCCAAATAGCAAAACCCGAAAATGTCGAAATCGACAATAAATAAATTCGATTAGATTGTAGTGTTGCTAAGGCGATGGCGGCGGCAACGATGATGATGACGACGACGACGACGCCAAACAGCAACTGTAGCAATGGGAATGGCAAGTAATACCACTGCCATACAGCCACAGGATCTCTCTCGAATTTGGTTTTCGGCTATGTTGTGGCTACGGTTTTATTTATTGATCAGTTTGTTTACGACGTGAAAGTAATTTTCAGTTCAGAAGATCTACAGCGACATGTGTATGAGCTCAAATATTTAACTGGTGAGAGCTAAAACATTGTAACAGTCACATTTATTTATTATTTACATTCGATTTAGCGAGGCGATTTGAGTGACAAAGCACAAGCCTTCGGTCCGTTGTGTGGTGTGCTTGTGTGTGGCTCAATCTATGTGTCCCATTGTGTCTGTGCTCGTTGTTCAGTCTATGGTGCAAATTGAACAGCTTCATGTCTTTTTTGGGTTGTCGGTTCTCGTTTATTAATTTGGGAAATCGGATTTCCATTCGTTTCCGTGACAGGCCGACCGTGAAAGATTAATTAATTCGAAGTATGCCATACAATAAACTATAGCATATAAAGTGCAGATCGTATGCGACATGACATTTTTTGCTCACTGCGCTAAAACACAAACACACACACACACACCACAACAATGATAATTGGGAATGAAATCACAACGATTTCCATCACCCTTGTCAACATCAATTGATTTTGACAGCTTGATAGTTTACGTCTTCCTTCACTGCAGTCACTCTATTTACCACAATCTATCTTTATTTCTGACATTTTATTTGAACACAACAAAACCCGATATGTGTTTCGGTGTATATATTCATTCATCGTCTTTGTCAAACTCTTGAATGCATTGTTGTTACGGTTTTTGTTCGCCTTGGAAACGACATCACATCAAAAAAAAGAAAGAATCGTTCAATTTTCGTTGAGCTTAAGTTCGTTAGATTGTCGAAAAAACCTTCATGTAACATGCACTTCCCATTCCAGAGTGGAAGCTTGATTTCACAAGAACAAAAAAAAAACGTTGAGAAATTGTTTCTCGGCACGAAAACCCAAAGCGTATTAAGCGGTTTTTCATTATTTTTTATTGTTTTATCGAGCTACTTTTCGATGTTTTTCAGTGATTTTGGAGTCGTGTTTACAAGAAATATCACATTTTAAATAAGAAACGAAATTTCGATCGAGTTTTTTTTTCTTTTATTTTCAACATTTATTTGTTAAAATTAACCGCAAAAAGTCGTCGCATGGCAAAAATGCAATCACGCAAAGAATTTTTTAATCGAATATATGTTCTAAAGCAAGAAAATGAATGAAACAAACAACAAAACGCAAAGCAAACAATTTTATTGGAAAGTTTTATGATCATCTTCGCGCACAACGAACATTGTACACATCATAGTCATGGGGGATGAGAGCTCAACGCAGAAAACCGAAAATGTTATTTCGGTTGCACAATTTATAATCCGATGCCAAAAAATTCCGAAGTAGGTAACGGAAAAATATCAACAAGATGAATTATTAGATAATTTGTTCGATAAATTTGTTCGCTGCGTTGAGTGAAGTGCACGAAATGAGCTAAAGAGAGTTTTAGTTCCGTGTTGGCACACTCCAACGCGGAACATCAAATTCGCTCGCGGATAGAAAAGTATTAATCAAGCTCGGCTCTGGAGAGAACGAAGCATGTCGCGCGAAAATGAAAAAGATTCATTGGGTGTGCGAGCGCGCTCGCACCCGCAAATCAGCGATGGAGTGTGTGTGTGTGTGTGTGTTGTGCATGTTGTCTTGAGACACGGCTTATGGCACAGCCTGGGTTGACTGGGCTGGCTGGTTGGTTGGTGTGTGTTTGCAAACGCAAACTGCGGAGTAAATCTTTTATAATAAATTAGAAAATTTAGTTGTAACGTGACATTTTCAACTGTCGACTAATTTATTTTATCGAATGATTTATGCGCTATGATATTACCTAATTCATCATATTGTTCGGCACGCTTATTACCATTTATTTTCATTTATAACCACTTTTTCCGCTAGACTATCGCTGTTGTTGTTGTTGTTTTTTTTTTACTCTATCATTCGTTTTTCAGTCAACGTATGGAGTGAGTATTGGGACTTTGTCATAGCAAAAAATAAATGGTTTATTTATGAAATGAAATGAATGTTTTATTTGCCATTTTTAAAGCTGTCATCCAATGAAGCGGTAGACAAAATTGGTAATAAAAATATTTCTATATTCTTGAATTTATTCAATAACAAAATCGACCTGTCTCTCTCTCTCTCTTTCTCGCATTCGGTTCTGTGTGTAATTGTCAACCTTCACTTCTGTTTTGAGCGATTCCAATCATTTATATATTCGATGATATCGTGCAGAAAAGCATAACTTTTCATAAAATTGAATCGTAAATTGTGCAGTTTTATATCGTCAAAGTTGGCGTTTAAGTTACCAAATTAGTGTGAACGATAAATTTTATGAGCGAAATATGCGCCGCTGTGCTACTCCCCAACCTACTCAACTTTGTTGTGGTCGATTTCATTGAAAATTAAAGTTTGAAAATTTCCTTGTTCGTGTTATGCAAATTTTTGGGAAGTAAAGTTTGTGCCAATGATTTATCGATTTGCATGCCCGCAATCGATGAATTGGCGGTGTATTTTCTTTTTTTTTGTCGTAAAGAGCCTAACATAATAATTGCTAATATATAAATTTTTGGAGGCAATAAATCGACTTGTGAAACATAAATTTAACAACTAAACAACGAAGATTATGGTGTTTTGTCCTCAACATGTTGATGTCGGGCTCACTAAAATAAAACATAAGCATTTTGCACAGCTGTTAAATGGACCGATTCCAATACTGTTGTACTTGCCCAAGAGAGTTTAAATTGCGTTACACCGAAACGATTCGAATCAGTCGAAAAGGTTAATTTAAATTTATATCATTTTGTAAATTTCAATTGAACAAGCCAAGATATCAATGATTAAGGCGATTGCCATGCACATTCCACAGTTGCTTGTTCGAACACACGAATGCTAAGCGCACAGCGCTCGCGCGTTCGCGCATACACAACCCATCCGCCCAATTTTGCACTAAAATGTTAAGTAACTCGTTTGTTTCCCTTCAATACACAATACACAATTCACATCTCTTGTAAATTATATGGTGTTTGTGTGCATGTGAAGCGATACTCATCTTAAATTACAATTTATTACCTTGTGAACAATTTCCACACATAAGCGCAATTTAGATGCTTACCAATTGCCCGGGCAATTCGTATTATTTACCAAATACACTTGTGCACTGCTACGCGTCTCCAGCGCTCAGCGCTCAACGTGCACTCATGTATTTTCACATTTAACCATTTACACCATTTGCCCATCGTTTGCGCTCATCAAGATCGCCATCACATTCTGTTCTCTCTCTCTCTCTCTCTCTCTCTCTCTCTGTGTGTGTGTGTGTGTGTTTCTTTTTTCTCAGCTCATTTCTCTGTATTTTGCTTTTCTGTTTCTACACTGCAAGCTCAAATCAAGTATATGGGAAACGACGTAGTTGCCCGTCATTTTAAATTATTATTGAAAACCATAAAAATTGTTCAATAAATGGCCAATGAAAAAGCAATCAATCTTTATAATAAATGAAAAATAATTATGTTTTTTCACTCTGTTTCTCTTTCTCTCTCTTCAATTGCGTTGCTAATCTTGGCCGCGCCACCATTTGGTCCGCCGGCTATCCATTTGTGTGTATGTTATTTCAATAATTATATAGAATGGTTCGACAATTTGCTTTCAATATATGACGATCCATACATTAGCGTTCAAAATAACAACAATTTTTGATGATTTTTTTATGCTGCTAAGCTCCATCTTACATTTTTGTGTGAAGCTTTGATAGCTGACGTGTGACACATGTTTATCTGCAATTAACGGTTCACATTTATTTTGAACCAACAAAATGAGCCTACACATTATTTCATTTTTTTCTCTCTTTCAAACAGAAAATTGTCCAAATTATCGTCCTAATTGATGTAATTTCTTTGTTGGTTTTATAATGATTTAATTTCTAAAAAGTGGACACAGAGACGTGGCATTTATCTGTTGGGTAGCTTCATTGTTGTCCGCATCAATTGTGCTAAATCAAATGGTTGAATGGACAAATGGACATTGAAAGGACTGGCGCAAAGTGGGAAGCCATGTGTTTGCATTCACATGGGCTTATGTTGAAAAGCAAATAAAATTGATGGTTACCTGAAACACTCGTTCACATTGAGGTCGAGTATGGCCGTGGCTCTGACATTATGATTAATGACAATTAATCCTCAAATAAACCCGTTAATTTCAAACAACCAGCGTTAAATATTAACAAAAGGATTTTATCATTCAACATGACAGTTTGAACAATTGTCCACTTTGATGGGGTAAAAAGAATTACATTTTAAATGGCTACATTTTACACGTCATACATCAAATATCATTTGAAATAATCAGTGACAAGATTTTAACATTGATAACGGCCAAACACAAAACAATATGATTTGATACTAACATTGTAAGTAATTTCGATTAATTTGAAATTACTGGGGGAGTTAAAAGAGCCCGATGAAGGAAAATGCACAACGTGAAATGATATCCAAAGAGAGACTTTGAATTGAAACTCTGGTGGCTTCAGACCACTTTTCTACCGAACATATATCATTAACTGAAAACTCGGGAACATTTTATCGAAATGTCATGTGCTCGAAGTAAGTTTATGCCGGAGCTGACAATCTTGATGTTGGCAAACGCGATTTGCAGCTATTGCAGAAGAACGGGAGAGCGAGAGAAGGAGTCCATTCTCTGTTGCAAATGCTTATCGGCCTTGGCATCAGCATCACACCATCGCCACCGATCCATTTGCTCATTTCATTGAACATGATGATCCTATTCTCACACGCGTATACTTTTCCCACTGTGGACTTCTCTTTTTTTTGTTGATAGAGCCGAAACATAGTACATACACAGTGCATTTACAGTCTCCGTCATCAAAATCGATATAGTCATGAAAGCAGGCAGCTGTAAACCGTTGAGACAGCATGAAAATATAAATGCGACGTGCGCGCATTCTCTTGCTCATTCTCGCGCAACATACAAAATGTTTCAAAACCAATCTGGCACTTGTCACACACTTTGTTTTCACTTAAAATTGCACAGACACTCGAATGCATATATCCAGCAAACAGTATCACATCCTACTGCACTAGGAGACACACGACGACGACGAGGAGAAAGAGAGAATTTTGCTGGCATTTGCCTTTGCGTGCGAGTATTGTGAGTGAATGGGTATGAGCACAATATTCCTAATGATGATACGTCATGATAATGTCTGTTGCTTTGATGACAGTTCCAGCGGGATGTCAGTGCTTCGTGTTGTGTGTGTGTGTGTGTGTTGTATTCGGCGCGTGGTTTTTTTTTCTACTTGCCTTCAAACTGGCGTTCATTTTTACTGCTCATTTTTGAAATGTTCAACATTGTGAACATTTATTTTCATCTTGAGCTTGAGCTAGCACACACTGAGAGTGAGAGACTACACGGCATTTGAAGTGTATAAATAGACGTTGCAATTCGATTGCGGTACAGCAACCGAATCAGCTTCTACTTTTAAATGTAATGTGTATTTTTACGGTTTAAAGACTGCAACAAAAAAAAGCATACGCTGCTGTAACGACCTACTCAAACTCGATCGTCTTCATGGCTGCTAGATGTTCACCACCGTTTCACATAGCGACAGACCCATTGAATAAGGCTAGATTTTTTTTTTTATTTTCCCTTGCTGCCACCGTCTCGAGTTTGCAATATTTGTTGGTTTTTTTTTTGTTACTTGTCAGCTCGGTAGACATTTCACATATCCACATATTTGGATTTTTGCCGTTGATTCGGGTGTGAATTGGTGTCGTGTTGTTCACATCACTTCCATATCGATCCACGCGATGGTTTTTGTTTTGTGTTGTTTTTTTTTGCATGGTTTTCAGATCTTATTACATCAGTTAACACGTAAAATGTGTGTGCGCTCAAACACTCTCTTCAAACACTCACGACAGTGAAAAAAGCAACCCAAAAAGAATTACGATGTTAAAACGCTTTCGATATCGTGTGAAATGCTTTTAAAGAATCAAATTGCTACTGAATTTAATAATTTTTTTTTGCGCCCGTTCCGGTTTTTCGATGTAGTATATTTTTGAAAGGCGTTGATTAGGTGTTGGCATCATGTTGCATGGCGGCCAATAAAATGTGATTATTCGGCGTGTAACATGCAAGACACGGCAACGAAATACACAGAATTCTTGGTGCGCATCTTTAACATTGATCAATTGACGATTAGAATGGAAACGGTTTGCTTGTGAAATGCATTTCAAATTGTCGACACGACAAATCGAACACTTTACACTCGATTCATCACATTGCGTATGGAAAATATCCTCATTAGAACCCATGGAATATTCGTATAGTGCAATAGACACCAAGTATCACGATAACAGCAACCGCATTCGCACGTTAACAAAATTGTGCAGTTATTATTATTTCTCTTTCGTTCGGTTCACTTATGAAATTGCACGAGAATTCACATTCGACATGTAATTTATTGCACAGACGATAAAAATGAATAGGTGTTGATTACGAATAAAGACTATATACATCTTTTTTTCTTCTACTGCAATCTATTCGCATGAAAAGTGTGAAAGAGAGTGAGAGAGAGAGCGATTTGAAATCGAGTGGCGTGCAATAAATCAAATTGAAAACATTTTGTTTACACACCTTAAAGTACACAAAAGCCAATCGAGCAGCTGTCCGTATATTTTTGCTTGTTATATTGTACTATCGTTGTTGTATTGTACATTGTATCGCTTTGAGGATTGTTGTTATTGCTTCGATTTTTCATATAATAGAGAGAAGAAGTACAACGAGAGAGAGAGAGAGTGAAAAAACCTAGCAGAAAATCGCAATCGTACACTTTATTTATGGATTTATTGATGTTGTCAAGATATAAAACCGCATACAGACGATTTTTAACATGAAAACGATTCGCTCGTTTACTCACACACTGGGGAAGAGCTGGCCTGTCAAAATACGTCGAATTGCAAAAATTCCACCGAATTTGATTGAATCACATCGACAAACTGCACTTGTAGCGTAGTGAGTTTTCGTTTATCATATGAACTCTTGATATTTGATGTGACATATTTCAACTGTTCATGGCTCTTCGTCTCTTTTCACTCTCTTGTTTCATAGCAAAAATATATTTATTTTCCAATCAATTTGAAAAGATTAATTTTGAGCACGGCTGGCAGCCTCAAAGCGTTTCTTTTTTTTCTCTCTCGTTCAAATCTGAATGTCAACCGTTTTTCATCGGCTCAATGAAATATGTCACCCTATTAAAATAGAAAAACGTCAAACGGGAATATTTACGATTTGATTCTGTATGTTTAGAGCCTAATTGACTGATATCATTCGAAGCATTTTATTATATTACACATATAATATATAGAAAAAAAAATCCAACTTGAGACAAAGTAATGGCAATGCTGAAGGCAAAGTGTGCGCACAGCAACGACCAGAATATTATATTATGCATTAAACTGTCAACAGTTCAAAATGGAATAAATGACATGGTATGTAATCGAAACCCCCTCCGTTTGAAATGCGTTAGAGCGACATAACAATAAACAATTGTAGCGAATTATGTCGATTATCGGCACTCAATTGGAAATGAATAATTGTTCGTGATATTTTTTTCGCTTGATTTCACTCTCTCAGTCTCTCGCTGCTGTTGCTCTTGGCTGTATGCTTTGGGCTGTCATTATTAGTTTTGCTATTTTTAAATCAGTTTGAAATGCAATCGTCTTGATTTCAATTCAGTTTCTCCCCACGTTTCGTCTACACACATTTTGCTTCCTTTGCAACAAATATGTTCATTCCTTTGCTTCTCTCTTCTCTCGTTACCAATTGCACACGTTGTTTTGATTCGATTCGATTCGTTTCATTTCAAATTCGATTCGATAGCAAAGTGCACTCATATTTATAATTGTGGTTATTCCACGTATAAAATTTTTGTACATGGCTCACAGCACTCAAACAGCACATCATCGCTTAAGTATGACATAATTCACTTGAATGGAAATAATAAAAAAAACACACACACACAACACAAATCATGCAGTCGAACGATTGTATTTACAATACATGAATTCGATGGGGTAAGTCATGTTACTGTCAAGATTATATGTTATTGTTTTGATGTCGGCCTGTTGTACTTCCATATTATACTCGTTGCTCTGTGTCTTCGTTCATCATTTTTTTCCATGTTTTTGGTGCGTGTTTGGTGTTTTTCATGTACTTTTGTTCAGTTGTTCAATCTTGAACACATTTTTGGCTTTGATGGCTTTGAATTTTGTGGCTTGGGGTTTCATCAATGCACGTCATGTATTTAAAAAAAAACCGAACAAACAACAATATGTGTGAAGCCGTCATTTCCCGAAACATTGGCCGAATGGCGGTGTTCGCTCTGAATTTTCACAATGAGCAATATATGTTTTTGTTGCATTTGTTGATTTCGAACAAAACAACAACATCAACAAAGAAACATTCTGCTGGCATTTTGTTGATACGGATTTTGATTGATGATGTTGATAATGATTTTGCTGCTATTTTGTACATTTATTTTCCTCTCCTCAATCCATTTTATGATTTCATCAAGAGACAACAGCTCTAAATTTAGAATTTTTGATTCTTTTTTTTTCATTTGATGGATAATAAATTAAAACATTATTCAGGCTAAATCAAAATATATGCGCACAATTTGAGGCATGCAATATGCACGGTGTGTGCTAGTTCGAGTTCGACTGTACGTGAAAATGACTAAAAATGTAACTGATAAAGATTGATTTACGTAAATATTGTGGGCAAATCCGAAACCAATCGATCTTCATAAATCAAGTGTGTGCAAGTGGCATATAAATTATTCTCGACATTCAATTGTTGTTGTTGTTGTTTATTCCCTCATTTATACGGTGCACGCTTTTTTTCGCTGCTCATTCACTGTGTTTCTCTCTCTCTTTCCCTTTTTTTGTATTGCTCACACTCTCAATACATTTTGAAATTACTCATTTCGAACTCTGTACTGATGATCGACTGTTCCATTTTGTGGCTATGTTTGTGCTGCGCTGTACTGTGCTCTGCACTTTTAAAACACATTCGCTTTTGTTATTCTGAATTTAATAAGTGCCACTTCACGTGTGATTTTTCGAGTTCACTTCATCCGTCCTCTTATCGCGCATTTGACTGGCCTTTGTTTTACTGTTAAACACACGGAGTGAATATGATCCATAAATGTAATTATATCAACAGACACAGGAGAGAATATGTCAACGACGTACATTTCACATGAAATGGCATATCCGTTTTCGCGCTTGATTTTCCCATTATCGTGTTGTTCTTTTTTTTTATCAAGTCATCAAGGATGTGCCAGTTAATGTTGTTGCTGTAGGTGTATTTTTTTTCTACTTGCCTGCCTTGTGTGTGTGTGTGATTGTGCCTTCCATTCCATTCAATGTGAGAAATTCTTGACTAAAGACGATGAAGTAAAACGAACAAATGAAAGAAACACAATAAAGAGAACCAACAACACGAAAAAAACTCACGCGTCGACAGTCAAGTCGCCAATTGAAAGGAACCAAGCGAGAAATTTCAATAAACTTCACTTGGGCCCATTAACAGCTTTAGAAAAAAAAATGCGAAATATTTTACGAGACGTACATATCAAGTGAACCGAAGAGGAATGAAGGCGAACGTAGATTTTGAAATAAAAAGGGAACAAAAATGACAGCGAGTGAGTGCATCTGTTAAAGTCATGAACGAGAAACAGAACATTCCAAGAGCGGCCTGTGTGCAGTGCATGCATTGCATAATAATTAACGGTGGTGCGATGACAGCGAATCACATACAATTTTGCCAATGAATATTACCTGTTGCCGAAAATAAATTCCAATTGAAATTGAACAAAGGGAAACTATTATGTTGCATTGAAAGAGATGGGATAAATATTAACCGATTTTGGCATGTTGAATGCCAGCTTATGATATTGCTTCAGCAATAGAAGAATTAATTAACACGGAATATGCCCATCAGCAATGCCAGAACCACCAACACAATGGAAATGCTCTCAAAGTGGCAAAAAGATCGAATTGTATTCGATGCTGATGTGTGTGTGTGTGTGTGTGTGCAGATTGAGATCCAGAATATAAGACCTCAAGCAAAGAATGTCTATCGTCAACTGTCTCTATCCGAACAATAGACATGTTCCTTTTGTCGATGTGCTTGCTTCTTTCAGCCTCTAGTCTAGTCCTTTTCAGGTCATGTGTCATATCACAAAGCACAATATGTCACTTCAACATGTCAGTTTCACATATTCATCATTACGTCGTATTTATTGCATGGTGTATTATTTTTTCCTCTCCTTCTCTTTGTCCTTTTCAAACCTTTTGTCTTCTTGCATATGGTTTTTTTTTTTGGTTTTTTTTTCGAGTCGCTTTTTCCGGTAATGCGGATGATTGGTTGTTGGTTGGTGTGTGTATGTGTTTTGTCTAAAAACGACAATATGGAATTCAAAACCTCTATTAACGCAATGGGGAGGAACAAGCGACACGATACACAATATCGTTGATGTTTGATGTTTTTGAAATACTCACTCACACTTTAAATCTCAAAGGCAAAACCAGCCAGGCATAGTGAATGACGCGAAAACGAAACTGAAAAACTAAACCATTGATTATGATTGTTGTTATAACATTTTCATTACGTGTTAAAAATCAGCTGTCAACTCAAGTAATTGGCAACTTAAGAGAGACAGAGAAAGAGAGAGAATGAAGAGAAAGAGAGAGAGATAAAAAACGACACACTAAATACAGAGAGTGTGTGAGCCGATAAAGTGAAGGAAGGAAAGACGAGAGGTGACGTGTAACGAATGCGTGTGACTGACTGGCTGACGGGATGGTGTTGGTGGAACCAAATAGACAGAGCGCTTAGTATTCAAGTCAATAAAATAAGTGACAGTGACACGGTGAATGCTGTGCGCTTTCATTAAGGTTGACAAGCTAATGATGTATTATTAAAAAAAAAACACAAGCGAAGCCTTTAATCCAGTCATTCATTAAAATTTTAATGCGGAATCAAACAATAGAATTTTTCATTTTTTTTATTTCTCTCGGTTCATCTCAATGCGAGTTTAATTTGAGCCACGTAAGTGCTTTGGTTTTTATGGTATTTTGAATTTTGAGGTATATTCTTCTTCCATTTTTAGGGCTATTCCTTTATTGTGGTTGCTCTAATTTTAGAGAGCGTTTCATTTGATCGCTTTTTATATAGGGACAGTGAGCTAACCAAAGGCTCAATTGGCGTAATAAGATATCCACTCCGAAAGTCGATGAGAGTTCGGTTCTTATTACCGTTTTAACATTTGCCAAAATACAAAAAAAAAACAAGCGACGAAGAGAAGAACCACCGCAAAACCATTTACCGCCGCACAGGCACAAGTGAACAAAGAGAGAGAGAGTGAGAGAGAGAGAGAAAGAAAAAAACACATTTTCAGAAAAAACACCGAGCAAAAAAAGGAACGAAACGACATGAAACGAATTGCATAGCATTCATGCCGATGAGATAGACAGGCACTTTTCGATGAATGTGTCAGAATTACTGCTGCTTTGATGTAGAACGGAAATGGCCATTCATTTAACGTGCATTCATTACATTGAAATTTATGTCTAAATAAATAATAATGAATGGCATTTAATGCCGTTTTTTGAAGAATTCTTCTTCGGTGTGTGTGTGTTTTTTTTTCGTCAGTGACTTCTATTCATTGTGTTCGTTTCGCCTCTTCCTTTTTCAGGTTTTTTTTCTCTGCATCTCATTCTGACGTGCGGTTTTACATTCGACGTATGCATTATTTATTCGATATGTCGTGTTCTTTAGATTGTTGTTATTTTTTTTTTGTTCGATTGTTCACAAATCTTCTTTAATTCTTGTTTTACTGGTCGTTTTGTAGCGAATTTTCTGAGTTTTGTTCGTCTGAGCTTCGTGCATTTCTTCTTTTGCGCATCTGACATTCTCTCATTTCATTGAATTTACCCCTCATTCAAGTTATTGGCAGAAATACAGTATAATCCATTTCATTTATTACGTAATAATTATGATTGAATTGACAGGGGCAAAAAAACGTTTGGTTCGTTTCGGTACATTTCTCCACTTGTCATTATTTTGACGGCACCATATTTCGAATGCAATAAATATTGTCTCTATCGCTCATTCATTTGCTCTGTCATACAGAAAATGTAAAATGATTAATGACATGTCGGCTAACATTTGGCCCGATAAAAATCTTCTAGGCAATGGAAAATAATGAAGTAGCCAACGAAAATGTCGACAGCAATAAATAATCCAGAGTAAGCTGAGTGAATCGAAAAACTCACAATCTCTCTCTTTCTCTCTCTCACACACTTTCTTTCTTTCTCCTTCTCTCTTTCACACTCGAACTCACTTTTTTGATACGTTGGATGCCTGTTGCCCGTTGTCCATTGCCCATTGCTTATTGTATACGTATTTCATCGCAGTTTATTTAGTCAAGCTATTCAAATTAATCGCATGCAGTTTATAGTGTAATCGCCGTTAATCAGATTGAATATTAAAGAGAGAGAGAGAAAAAAAAACTTGTTTAATTAAATTCCCCCCAACTAAAGAAAGCAATTCAACCTTTGAAAATCGGGTTACTACTGCCTCCAAACAGACCTAATTAATGCCGGCTGAAAAAAAAAACAGAGAATGAAAAGAAGAGAGATAAAAAAGCTGCAAAGAAAATGATCTCGTTCGCCCATCATGAACGAACGCAACAAGCAACACAGCACAGACGGAAAAGAAATAAAAAGAGACAAGATAAGATTGAATTTTTTTTGTGTATATCTTCACGGCTTTTTTAGCGTTTTTATTACTCAGTTTCTTGATCTTTTTCGCATTCATAATTAAATCCATTTGGTTTTTAAATTAATCGAATTTCATCATTAAGTCAATGTTATTACAGTAATATCCATATACAATACATACAACTTAAAAAAAAGGAGGATAACGTTAATCTTAATAAAAACTATTTGTTTTCTGTTACTCTTGACATTTATTTACAATAATATTAACTCCTCATTACTTTTCGCCATTTTCTCTCTTGTCTATAAAATCAAGTGGTACAATTTTTTTTCCCAAACATTTCTGATTTTTGTTTGTTACTTCTACTGCATTACAAAAATTAAACGCACAGAATAAATGTTGAAATGAAGCAAAATCAATTGACTCAAAATTAAAAAAACTCAAATTGAATATTTCATGGAAAATAAAAATGATGAAATCTATTTTCATTCACTGAATTATTGAACTCTTGCTCTCTAATCGCTTGACAATTCTAAACATTTTTTTTTCTATTTTTTTCTCTTTTCATTTCTCATTCATTTTTTTTTAATCTTCTTGTCATTTTTAAAACAAATCGATAATATCACAGAATAGACTTTTACAAATGTATTTTGTGTATGCTTTTAAGAGAAATGGACAATAATTCATTGATCGAATCTCTTGTCCGAAATCTAATTGAACTGAATCATTTTTATTTTTTTTTGATACTCAAACTTGACTTCTATGTTATTTTCGGTGTGTGTGTTTCACTAAGTGCTTTTCGTAAATTATTTTAACCATTATTTTTAATTTCCAAATGTTGCATGGATTGTTTTAGACTTAAGGTTGATTAATAGCTGCTGCTGAAGCTGCGGCAGCGTGTAATCGCTGACTGTAGAGTGCGGCGTATGGTGAGTAATAAGGGTTGCTCAATGCAGCTGGATTGAAGGTGGCATACGGTGAACCAGGTAAAGTGGCTGAAGCGGCTGGTCCTGGTTTTCCATATGGATGATAACGTGCCGATGACAATGGGCTCAATTGTGGCCCGGCTGGATAGCCACGATGCATTGGCGCGGCCGAAAATAATGAGCCCAATGGATGCATTGAAGCCAATGCTCGCTGTTGTGCTTGCATTAAAACGGCTGTCGCTGTTGGATCTGATAAATTTGGTGTGTGTGTTCGCAAATGTTGCATCAATTCTTCAGATGATGCACAACGTTTGCCACAGTATCCATCAGCAACCACCCAACTGCACATGTATGGCCGATCAACTTGTGAGTATGGATGATTTGGTGGTAAACCTGACATGGCCATAGCTAAACCATATTTTTGTTGTTCACATTGTGTGCATCCAGCTGGACATGGGATGCCCAATAACATTTGTTGATTGTGTTGTGAAAATTGGCATCCGGTGCAGTATGGATCTTTGCAAATTGGTACAATTGTTTCGCCGCCCGATGGTGTTTTGATGCGTGTATAACTAATGTATGGGTTTGGTGTGTTTGGTGGATAGCTAGCGGCGGCGGCAGCTAACATAGCAGCATGATGATGTGCAAAACCATTGGCAAATGGTGGACGAAATGCTGGATTTGAATGTTGTTCCATTCCCGGCGGACAACACAATGCAGCCAATGGATTTAAACCGAATGTATTCGGTTTGAATGCACCATTCATGGCCAAATCTTTTGATGAATGTCCGTGTAATACTTCTAAACCCGAACGAATTATCGGACTTGCGCCACGCTGTGAACCACTTGATGGTGATGTTGATTTACGCTCCAAACCGCTTGGCGTTTGTTTGCCAACACTTCCACATTCCGATTTTGTTTCACGGCTATTGTTATTATTCACTGCACTTAATTCGATTGGCGAGCTATTTAATTTGCTTCGCGATGGCACACGGGCACTTTGTTTTTGTTTCTCATCATAAACACTTCCATTTGTACTACTGGCTTTGGACGATGGCCGATCATCACTACTCTTTGTAAGTACATTTGTTTCGTATGGCTTGAATGCGAGCGGACGTGCTTCTTGTGGTGATGTATTTGATCGTGGTGTTTTCGATATGGTCGATGGTGATTTTGATGTTTCTGATTTTTTATTTTTATCCATCGAGCCTGAGCTTGGTTTTATAGCTGCTGTATCAGCACCAATTTGGCTGCATGTTTGTGCCAACAACGCCAATGGGCTTTTCTTTGCGTCCAACTGTAAACGACAATAAAACGAAAAAATTATAATAAAAATTGTCATTTTCAATAGAATTTTTTTTACACAATTTAAATCAAAACGATGATTTTTTTGGGATTTTGTGTGTGTTTTTTTTTTTGAAAAAAATGAAAAAAATTATTTACTTGGTAGAAACTTACCGTAGTTGGCAACGACAAGTAATCCGACGGTTGTAAATATTGTGTGTTACCGATGGTAACCATTGAAGCTCCTGTTTCTAAAACGACCATTTTTTTATTCTCACAAAATTTTCGTTGAAATATTTTTTTCAACGATTTTTTTTTCTTCTTCAGTGTTCAGTTATAATCCTTGATGTAAATCAATCTTTATTCTTGAGTTTTTTGTTTTTTCAATGAATTCACTTTATTATTTTATTTGTATTCACTTTTTCACAAAATTGTTGATTTTTTTCTCAAATATTCCATCTCCGTACGATAACTTGTCGAAAAAAAAAATGTTTCTCTTCCGTACTTTTGAATATGCTGTTGGATTTTGATTTGTTGAAATTCACTTTCTATGTGATGTGTATTTTCGTGCACAGTAAATTGATTTTGCGACCGACGTCTTCAACGTTTCAACTCGAACTGAATTCGTAGTGTGATCGCTTGTGTCTGTACAGCAGTGAGCTCGTACACTTTTCCAACATGGCTCTCGTGCTTATGAGTGTATGCACCAATAGAAATCATGCGCGCTATCCCTACCCCTCATTTCTGTTGTACTATACATACTCGCACATACACACACGCACCTGTCTATCGATGTATGAATATGTGTCGCATATGTTGAGGTTGAGTATTTTAGCGTTGAATGTGTTGTTATTTTGAGTTGAACTGTTGCCGTGAATGCATTTGCTGGTGCTGTTTTGAGTGAGCTGTTTTCTTTTTGAAATCGGTTCTATTCCTTTACGATTTTCGTATTGAAAAGTGCAGTCAAAGACAGAGAGCGGTGAAAATGAAACGAAAAACACACACGCACACATCCGATATAGGCGAATTGGTTGTTGGCTTTGTTGATTTCTTTGACTCTAGTTATGATCTTTCTGTCTTTTCTATCCTCACTTGAACCTAGCTCCGCTCTTTCGAAGCTCAGGCATTTCTTTTTTTTTTAACTTGTTTTCGTTCGTTTCATTCGTTTGCTTTGGTGCACTTTTATGATGCGTCTTCATTTGTAAATGTGTTAATTTTTTTGCCACCCATGTCGAGATAAATATGTTTGTAATATGTACTGCGTACGGAGCGGGCGCGCGAGAACGACAAGCGCAAATATAAACGGAAAGCGTTTCATCGTTGTTATTAATCTTTCGTTTGATCTTGTCCGCTAGTTCGCGGAGTGTGAGACAGAGCCACAGCCAGAGCCAGAGCGTATGCAATGAGATAGAGTGATCCCAATGCGCTTGTTATGTTTGGACGCGCTTTGTGCTTGCTCGCCGTTTTTTTTGCTCTCTCTCTTTTGCGTGTCTTGTGTTTGGGCTCTTCTCTCATGTCGATTCGATTATGTTTGAATTTTGTATATATATATATTCGTTTGGCGCATTGTTTATGCCTTGCCGCCGCTCGTCACTCACTCATTCATTTATTACTTTGCTGATTTCTTTATTTCTTTTATATTATTTCACAATTGGCGAGACAAACGATTCAATTACATTCTTTCTGTGTTTTCTGCCTGCTGTCTCAAGACGTTGTTGTTGCTGATATTTTTCTGTTCTGCTTACTCCGTTTCTAATAAAATGAGTAAATTTTACACAAATAATTTATATCGGCGTTTTTACTCTGTCATTTGCAATTTTGTTATGTCTTTATTTATTTCCGCCATTTCAAGTCTCTCTTTATCGAAATTTTTCCCATTTTCGTTGCGCATTTATGAATCAATATGAATCTTTTAACCAACTCACGCAATATGTGTGTCTTGTTTATACAGTGCACTGAATATCTTTGCATTTTGTAAATTCCATTTTTGCGTGTTTAGTCTAGGCACTCAGAGTGCTGTGTGGATGTGGATGGGCATGTTTTGTGTTCGCGCATTTACAACGTCAAATCATTTCAAAACAATTCAATACGCTTTTGAGGTTCAATGTAGTTGTTTTGAGCGCCTTGGTTTCCAACAACCGAAACCAAAAACACTGAAAAAACAAAAACAAAAACCAAAATGAAACACCAATCAAAATCGCAAGTGTCGGTGATAATTCATACAGTGGCGGCAAACATTTCTATTTATGAAATCCGGCATTTATCTGTTTACACAATGTAGAATCATTGATGCCATCAGTCATCGCGTAAAATACCATGGTTGAATATGTGTGTGCGCCCGCGGTCCTAATACAAAGTAAAAAAAAAGAAGTTTGAAATGGTCGATGCAAGACGGAATTATGAGGAAATGGGAAAGGAAAATTAAACCATGGCATTAACAACAGCAGACAGTGATTAGTTCAAGTCATTTAAGCACAAACAAAAACCAACTAAATTAACGCGATCGCGCGCTATTCGAGCGAACAAAATGAAATGAGAAAAAAAAGTACAAACACACAGCCCACCAATTTGATGTAACGAGTGACGGCCAACGACAGCCACACCAACAGAACAACAACAACCGTGGCATCAACGGCGACGAAAGATGTTCCGATATAATCACACTTGTGCCAGAGTCTTAAATAACATTGTAATGCGTTGATTATTGCTGTTATATTGTTTGGCTGTTATGGCTGTTGGGCAAAAACAAAACACTAAACCAAAAAAAAAAATCTCTCACTCGTTCGCTCGCTCTTGACGAGCTAAATGATAAATGCGAATGGATGCTTCATGCAATCGCAGCTCTAGAATGCCGAACATGATTCACAATAAATTCTTTGCGCATAGACATAAATTAGAAATAAATTGAGAAGATAAATTTAATCAGTTCGTTGTTGTTATTGTTTCTCGTTTCGTTTCGATTACAAGATTATCTGATAGCCTCACAACATGCAGCTAATCAATCGCTGCTTCTGCGGCTGTTGATGTTCATCATACGGTGTGTGTGTGTGTGTGTGTGTGACTTTGATGTTTTTGTAACTCATCAACCGTACTGACAGAAACTGTCTTGTTCGACATTTCTCAGCCGCAGAGCAACAATTCAAACAAATTCATTTATAAATGCATCTTATTTTGATTCACACAACACACAAATGTCGAATGGAGAATTGGGCTTGGGCTATCCAAAACGACAACTAATTCAACGAACAAATCTCATGAAAAATATCATAAATTGTGTTAGCTGGTATGCGTGCGCGCGTGTGTGTGTATATGTGTGTGTGTCGGCCGGTTTCAAAAAATAGATTATATATTTGATAAATTATATCCTAGAACATAACAAATCGCTTAGACATTGGAAAAAGGCATTAATTTAAATTTACTAGAAATTGTTGAAAACGTACGATTTGAAGAATGAAACAATAAAGTAACGAAACAAGATAAATAGATACTTGCTCATTCAGCAGAAATTGTACGGGAGAGCCAAAGGAAATTGAGAAGAGCGAATGAGAGATGAATACATTGGACAAAGTGCAGGCATTGAGCTCGTGATGAACAAATTCATCCATAAACACATTCATTTGCTTACTAGAGAAAGAGAATAAGAGACACACACACACGAAATAACAACAACAACAACAGCAACAACAAAACACGAAATAAACCGGGCGCAACAACAACCACAGTACCAACAATAAACAAATAAAAATGAATGTCATTAATCATTTTATTTTAATTTATAATAATGCGAGGTAATAATTCATGCAATCAAACAGCAAATAAAAAAAACAACAACGACCATTCATTTGGCTGAAGAATTGAATTGGGTTTGTGTTGGATCGGGGCAATAGTTCATATAGTCATTATATTGATTCACCATCGTGAGGTGGAAATGAGACACACAAAGCAATTGTCTAGATGAGCATCTCTGATTTCAACACTAATCTATTTTTAATAATCACAAAACACTGAATTATATCGTTTAGTGTTGTTGTTGTTATTCGGTAACGCCTGATTCGTTGGTTCTCAAGCGTTACACGATGAACAGAGATGATGAAAAATAAAGACAAAGACATAAAACACCACGGCGTCAGACGGCAAACATTCAATCATTTGAACCAAAAGAGGGAGAGAGAGAGAGAGATAAAATTCTAAAGAAGGGAAGTCGAGAAAAAAAAACAACAACCAAATGGAAGTTAAACTGACAGAATCCGTACACATAAAGAGCAAACGATGAAAAGCACCAGCAAAAAAGAGCGAAGAGCCCGAGAGTTGAAATCACGGCGTTCTGAAACGCCAAAACATACACATCACAGAGAACACAGCACACGTCTTATTAACAAGAGAATCAACAAAGATTGTTAAATGCGATAGCAAATAACACGAAGTCAAAACGCAAACGAATGTTCGTTGTTTGTTGGTCAGAACTGTTGGCCTGGGCCCCAGACCATTCACTCTGATTGAAAGCGATTGAAGATGGATACGACCGAAAATGATTTTAATTCAACTTCCATTAGTTGTTATTAAAATGTGTATAATGAAGATACATGTCAGCAATTAGCCTCTCCTGATTTAACATCACAACATTATTCGCCCCGCTCGTTGTTGTGTTGGCTTGCTCCGCGCGCTATCGGTATCATCATCAATAAACATCATCTCTGTCGTGTAGCTCTTGAGGTTTGAGAGCTGAGAACATGATGCGATACACATTCGATTGGAAGTGATTTGTGAATGCCAATATGTTTGGATGAATGGATGGCCAGCACTTTGCGTTGAGTGAACGAGAGAGAGTGAACATAGGTGGAATGAGCGATTGAGTGGAATGGATGAGCGCGAGAAATAACAAAATCGTTGTTGTTTTGCATTAGCCGAAATAAATCAGACGCGTGAAGTGCACATAAGAAAATCGAAAACCCAATGCGAACATGCGAAATTATGGTTTTTTTTGGCATCAACCACAGAGCAGAGCAGAGCTGAGTAGAGAACCAACCATAAATATCTGACATAAATAAACTATTGAATTTGGTTCGTGTTTGGTGTGGTGTAGAGTAGAGTGGTGTGCATGCCAATGGGTTTGCGAATAATAAGTGGGCTTATTGAGAACAAACGAAAGCGCGAGCGCAACCATTAAACGAGCTTAACGCATGCAACAAAACTTACACAAAACAACAGCGCTCGGTACAATGCATACAAAAAATACAATTTTGAGAGCTGAAATGAAGCACAAATATCGTCGGCGTGGTCACCACAAAATGAGATAAATTATTTGCATGTTTTGTATTAACCGAACGAGAACAAAATAATAAAAAACAATCATGTATTCCATTCCGTATTGGACAGGCCAAAGTAAATATATGTTTTCATCATTTATGCAGCCAAACCATTGAACAAATCCAACGCAAGCCAAAACCGTGCGCATTCAGTTGAATTTGTTGATTTGTTGGTTGCGTGGCGTTTTTATAGCAATTGTGAAGCTGAAGAAGAGCTCGCTGCTTTTGTAAAAGCAAAAGGAAATTCGATGAACAAAAAAAAAATGCAATAATAAAAAGTGCTTCGACCAATTTATTTCATTTAATATATCGTCGTCAATGTGTCAGTGTGCAGATTGCACACGGCCACAGATCATGTGAACTTTATCCAGCGGCTAAAATCACGAATTTCAACTCAACGAAAATGCTTCTACGAGAAAAAAAAGAACGACATAAACAAAAGAGAAACAGACAGAGCCAGAGCCAAAGAGAGAAACAGAGAAAAATGATAAAAGTCAATGTGTGAAAATCGAAATGGCAAAGGCGAAAAGAGCACCACTCAAATTCAAATCCATGTTGTGCTTATGCGTTCGCGCATCCATTCCAATGGAATGGATCATTTCGCTGTATTTTTTTATTCCTTTCTACAAATTTCTTCAGCTGATGTCGACACACTAAGCTTATCATAGCAATATCCCCCCGGTATGCATGTCCGAAGTTCATCGAGCAACAGAGACAGAGAGACATTAATTCAACCTTCTGATTAATGATCTAGTGGAATCATCTTGAATTCAAATATAATAACATTCGTTTATATTATGGCATGCGATTTATTTATACGGAATTTCACTTCACTCCTCTTGAATGGTCCATAACAACATCGTTTAGTGTGAGAAAGAGACGTGCACATCAATGCGCCAAACATTTCAGCTGACTGAACGTTGGAAAGCAGCCGGAGCGCTTTCAGAGTGAGGCAATATGTGCTGGGAGTGTGAGTGAGTGAGAACGATGAGGGAAAAAAATAACCAGCAACCAGTCAGTACACACATAACAAATGTCCGTGCTCAAAAAATTGATTGCGATACATTAATTCTCAAGACCATTTACAGTTGAAACGTTATGTAGCTGCCTGTTAGCCGCGCGTATTGCTAATACTTTTTGATGTTAGTGTGTTTTTTTTCTTCTCTGTATTCCTCTCTGCCGTCAACTATGAAATGTTCTGTTTCGCGCGAATGCTGACTCTACGCTTTTTTTCTGGTTATCCATCGTTTATTCTGCGTTTCACACAATTGGCTTTGCACAAATGTAACTAAAATATTACTCGCTTTCGCCTGGCCAAATTCGGTTTCATTTTTCGGCATGTATAACATTTGTGTGATGGATCAACATTTCTGTCGAAAATCAAAATGAATATAATAATATAAATTTTGGGATATGTGTTTGTGTGTCTGTGTGTGTGTGTACGAGTGAGTATGTCAGTAGCTAAAATACATGTCTTCCTGAGGATGCTGACAGAATAGATCTATCATAAACATGTCGACGAAATCAGCTCAACGGACCAGAGAATGATTGAAACGAGAGCAGAATCGAAATTACGGTTGAGGTATAAAGCGTGCACAAAAACAAGGATAGAGAGAGAATACTCGGTGGTGGTGGCGGTGGCGGCAACATTGAAATGACGAAATCATATGACGTTAGTTGTCTGTTTTTTTGGCTGATGATGAGAGCGATTTTGGCGTCCATCGTTCACTCACTCTAATTCGCTGTATTATGACAGCTTGATTGAACGTGAATCCATTTATTGGGCTCAATGATGATTAATTTGCATTTGATGCAATTAGAATTTTTTTTTGTTCGAAATGTATGTTATAGAATCCGATCGCAAGTTCGAGATTATTCTGACATTAAGATACGTTTGAAGCGCAATAATTTAAATAGAAAACACAATACACTTTGCTCAATCATCGTTCAAATTGAAAGCAAATATCTAATCAAATTGAAAGATCGATGCTTTTTAATCTTGAGAAGTGTAATGTTCCGTTGATTCAATTCACACACACACACACACACACACACACACACACACACACACACACACACACAACCAAAATGAAATATGTTCCAAGATTTCTCATCGGCTCTTAAAATAAATGATTTGTTCAATGAATGGATTCGATAAATTTCTCCATCTATTTCTCTCCTGTCGGCCAAACACCAAAATCCATCTGTTATTATTATGATTTGTTCAAGCAAAATTGATTAACAATAAAGAAATGGTGTGTGTATAAAGTTATCCAAAAAAAGAAAATCGACATCAGTGGTGGTTGTGTTGTGATTTTTCAAAATTAAATGTGATCATCCATTAATCTTTGTTGATGTTGTTTGTATCGGACCGAAAATATCAAAGGGCAAGGCTCTTACTTCATTTATTATACACTCTTAAATATGATAATCCTGATGTTTTTGGCCCCGAAAATGAACCAACAAAAACAAATTGAAAAATAAATTTGTTTTCGGAAATTTGTGTTGTTGTTTCTTTTTTTTTGTTGTTGTTCTGTTTTCTCTTTCAATCTTGTCTAATTGTTCAATGAAAATAAATCTTCAAAGTGTTAAAAACACAACAGCCATATACCTCCTGTGTGTGTTTGATTGAAGCGTCCAGGGGTATTTGCGTTGACTGAGCGGAGCGTCGGTGTGTGTGTGTGTGTGTCGGCATGCAGTACAAAACATCATATACACACCCAGGCGATAGGCTGCAGATTACTCATTTATCAACAAGGCGTACCGAAATGAGAAAAAAAAGCAAAGATCAAAAACTCTATTTATCCTTCATTTTGGCTGTGTCATCGTGATGCTCATGCATTTCAAAAACACCACTTTTGTTCTTTTCCATTCTTGTATTGCGCCTTTTTATTGAAAACGGTATAATACAAAAACAATACTAGTCAAAACTTGTGTGCGTTGCACTGACACAAAAAAAACTGATGATGATGGAGAATGACCTGAATGGGAGAGAAATTTAATGTATTTTTGGCTAATGCTGTGCACACCAACAATTAAAAACACAAAAATCAATATTTCAATATGTGTTTCTTTCAATTGTATTGTGTATGTGTTGTGTCTGTCATATCCCGTCTCCTCTTTTGTATGTTTGGCTCCTTTTTTTCTGCTTGGCCTCATTGTTATTATGGGATTGTTTGCACATTTCCAAACACGTTCAGTTTTCTTTTTTTTTCGAAAAATGGCATTCGGTTTTTATCGTTATATCACCTGTCGAGTTCCAATACAAACAGTTCGTTTTTTGTTTTTCTCCATAAAATTGCCCGTTTTTCCAGCGCTCGAGCACAACAATACACATACATTTACTATAAATGCAATGGTCATAAACTTCAATAAACCCATAAACCTAGTCGCTGTTTTCTTTTTTTCTGTCTTTCTCTCTGTAGACCAACTTGTACACATGCAGAAGTCATAAATAATCAAATAAAATAAAATTCGACACACACCGACAGTGAACAGAAAGACACCGAGAACGCAATCATTTTTTTCGGCCAAAATGAAGAAAAAAAAACGGATAAGCGAACAACAATCTCTGGTCTTGTGTTTTTACTCCATCGTCCTCTCCCGTGTCTCAATCTCTCTCTCTCTCTCTCTCTCTTTCTCTTCTCGCTCGTTTCCACACATTCTATTCCAACAGAATAGTTTCAAGGGAAAAAAACTTTGACTGTGACTGTGACTTTGCCAAAGCCACGCTTGAATTGTGCATGTTGGTTTGCTCAATACCTACAATCATATTTAAGTAATTTATTATATCCTTCGTTAGGTTTTTTTTTGTTGTTAACTTCTCTATTAGAAAATAAATGGTTTTTGCACCGAGAAAAAAAATGCAGCACACCATTTGTGCTGTGCTCTCAGTGTGTTTGTGTGTGTGCATATGTGTAGTTTTTTTGGATGCTGCTTTTTCTGTAGCATCGTAGTGCTGGTTGTTGGCCGGAGGTGAAACAGAGACGGAAGAAGAAAGAGCGAGAAGGGAACAAGAGCACAAATCATAAATTTGCCGATTTGGTCGGTTGACGCAGCATGAATTTATGCCAGTGTGCATTATATTGCAATTGAAAAAGCAATAAATTTTCGAAACGAAAATGGTCTTTTCGGTCTTTTGCTCGCATTCAATAGCAATTCGAAGTGCACGCAGAGTACAATGAATGAGCTCTGCCGCCATAATGTTTGAGCGCAGCCAAAATCGTTTTACTTGCAACAATTTGAATGCGTTAACATTTTCCAATTCTATTTCGAAGGTTCCAACCGAGAATCAGTTTGCTCGAGCTCAATGGAACTGTTATCCTTGAACAAATTCAGAAGGTTTTCTTTTCAATTTCTTTTTTCATCGTCCAATTTACATTTCAATTTTACCATGGAAAACGATCGGTTTTATTTGTTGCTTTCTTCCTTTAGACGGTTTTCTTGAAGTGTCAATGAAGAAGTAAACAAACAAAATAAACGTCCTGTGTTGTCTGTTTGTCTGAATTGATGAACAAATAGCTGGCATGCGGAAAAGTGTTTGCTGATCATCAATTGAGTCGAAAATAGAGAAAGAGAGACAGAGAGCAGCATGCTCACATAAAACGACAGAGCGACGAAAGAATAGCTTTTGATGAGAGCCGCATGATACCATTCACGAATCTAACACATCCGACAGTGTGAAATGATAGAACTTTCCGCAATCAACAAAAAATGGCTCAATGAAAATTTATCGCTAGCTCAAGTCTCTCTTCTCTCTCTCACTCTCTTTAGCTGTGTGTGTCTCTTGTTGTCGGTTCGTGTGCGTCTTCAGTCTATTTGATTTCCTTTCATTAAATTTTATCACATACAATGCTAATCTTAATTGCGACTGAGCTTGAGTGCAGCCAATTCGAATTTTATAAGGGTTTCATTTAGAGCGGCACTCGAAAAATACTGGGTTTTATTGCCATTTAAAAGTGCCTTGTAATATTCATATGAAGATTTATTACAGTCATAGCCATAAAAATTATTTTTGAACAAGACACAAAAAAAAATGTAGAGCATTCAATATTCTTGAGCAATAAAGAACGGAACAGAACACACAGAGGCAAAGCAGTGTGCTGCAACAACAAAAATAAACCAGCAAATGAAGCAATGCTCAAATTGTGGCAATAAATAAATAAATTTCTGTGAGATCCACAACAACGAGCTAACAACCAAAATGGGCAATTAAAGTTTATTAAAATCTTGTGAATAGACCGAAATAAACTGAATTTGTTTGAATTGTTATGAAGTGTGAACATTTTTTGTTTTTTTGGACAATAAATTGTTTGCATGCAAACGTAAACAATGTATTTAGTGTTAAAACAGGCAGTTATCAAAGTTAGCCGTTGTTTTAGTAGGTAGAGACCGTTTTAATTGCATTTAGGCAGAACATTAGGCAAATCGGTGGTACATGTTATAAAACAGTAAATGGAGTCCCAAATAAACACAGTGAGGCATCAAAAGGTGCGCCTCGATTAGATAAATTATCGGTTTATTTTGTTTTCATCCCGTTTCACATCCATTTTTGAACTGCTTCCGCTCGAACGGTTGATCTCATTCGTCTCTGAATGGAGCCAATGTGAAATATGAGAGCCGCATTTTTGCTGATGCGCAGAAAAACCATTTGAACCATAGAGCCGGCTTTTTAACTGTCAACCATTGAAAATTGGCCGGTTTCAAGAGGAAATCGACTGAATACAAAGAGATACAGGGAATTCTCTCACATTAAACGATAGACCGAGAGGTATACCGAGAGCATGCGAGAGAAAAATAAAAAAGTGTAATCGCAAAAAGCCGTCGCATTTGACGTGATATCTTTAAAATGACACATGTCAGTGATTTTCATTTCAATCGAGCAACACTCAATTTACACACTTTTAAAATCACACTGACAAAAATGCCATACACTTCACCGTTATTATTGTTGTTATTATTTCTAGCGTGTTGTTGAGCTCTGAGCCGTTTTTTTATTACTAGCGAATGATGCTGCCATGCCGTTGATGTTGTCGTTGGCATTATTTGATGTGTCTCTCTTATGCCATTTTTTAAAATCCCGTCTGTCAACCGTTTATTGTTAAATAAATAATAATCAGTAGAATAGAATATTGTGATTGTCGTTGCATTTCACATGATACACACACACACACACACGCGCGCAGACACAACAAGCTATATGCCGTTCAACTGGCATTGACGATCGAATGAGGCCCGTGAATAAATATCAACACACCAAACACTGAATGAATACTTGAATGCAAAGATTGAGCAGTAACTGAAATGTAAACCGACACTGTCGCACAATTACAAATTATGAGCAAAGAATGAAGAGACGACGAGCACAAAAAAAAGAGTAAATATAAATAAACTAACAATGCGACAGATTCAAGCCAGATGAGTGCTGCAATACTCTGGGTACTGTGTACCAAGAGTATAAGCATTGTGCAAACAATAGAGACACATATCGAAAATTGAAGCCGACAGAGACTGAACCATCAAGAGATGAAATGATGATGAAAATAAAAACCATAGCGAGAGACTCGATACAATCTCTTACTCTCACACGCATGGAGTGAAGCCACTTAAATATATTAATAAAATGTCCTCAAACGACAACAAGACGAACAACTAATATTACCCACCGGCTAATGACAACCGATAATTGTATACTGCTGCTGTTATTGCTGCTGCCGAGCGATATGAAGTGTGTAAAGAGTGCACGCAATGCACTCATCAAGCGACTATTCACATCAGCTCACGAATAAATCAAACCTCTTTCAGCCTCTTGTCACTCATCGATTTGATTTTATATGTTGTGTTCACATTTTGGTGTGTATTTCTAGCTCTTTGCTTCTCTCTGTCGTTTAGTTATCTCTTTACCTCTTCACCTCTTCATCTGAGCAAATCGCTGGAGAGCGTGTAAATAACATAAGCGTCGCCGTTTGTTGTCTCCAGTCCCTTAAGTTGAAATCGAGCAAACATAATCATCTGGTCTTCCATCGATTCAACTGTTTTCTATTTGATTTTATGTTGCCTGTTTTTTTCCTCGTTTTTTTTTATTTATTTGATTTTAAAGTCGTTAAAAATTTACGCATCGACCGATTAAGCTACTGTCTGTCGTTTGGCTGAATAAATGTCGGCCTGTCATTTCATTGTTGATTATTTGGAACGAAAAAAAAATATGAACGGGCAGCTGAATGACAACACTACAGCTACTGCTGCTGCGTAACATCAATATCAACATTAACAAATCACTTGAGAAACACCATGAATTTGGAGAAAGACAAAAAGCGAGCGAGAGAGTGATCAGTGTTTGCCGAAAGATACCGGAGCCATTTCATTGCATTCACATCGTACTTGAAGCGAAACGAACAGAATCCCAGCAAATGGACGATCAACAAAAAACTTTTTGTTCCTTGCCGATGATTTCGTGAAATAAATATAAACAATTTAAAGACACACACACAGAGAGAGAGAGAGAGAGAGAATGAAAAACCAAAGCACTTTGGACAAAAATAAATGACAAATCAAATAACCCTTTTTGATTCGGTTTGATATTGTCATTGAATGAGAGAGAAATGAAACACACGAAGAAGAGTGAATCTCTTGTACGATTGTGTTTTGTCATTCGAACCCTATTTTTTTTCTCGAATTGTCGTTGTGCCTGAAATCGCAGAAAAAGACGAAGACCTGGTACAATAAAGGCAAGGAAGCATGTCACCTCGCTGGTCGTATGTATATCTTTTTTCTCTCTTTTTTTCGGCTATTGTTGTTTATTGTATTTAATAACCATGAACGGGTTATATTTTTGTATCGTAAAAATACCGATTCTTCACCATTAATTCCAATGTTTTGAAATGAAAAGGATGGGCCGTGAATGACACACACTCACCGAGGCAATAAAAAGAACTGGTACGTATTTTCAAGTTGGTTGCGTTATCTTTCGCGCATATTTAACCCTTTGTCTAATCTGTCACTTTAGTTTTTTTTTTTACCGTTGCCTGGATTCTTCTTTTTGTTGAATGATGAACAAGGAATCGTAATTTAGAGAAAATAAAAAGGGTCGACGGCACACACAAAAAAAATAATCTAAATAATAATCAATGTAATCATATTTTCCATTCGTTCCCTTTCACTTAAGAACCACCAAAAATGCCGTCGAGTTCTCAATTCAAAATCAGTTTAAAGTCATTGAAGTGTGAGTGTTTTTGCATGCCACATTCAAGCATAACGACGAAGGTATCAAAAGAACATTACGAATAAACGAACAACAATAAACCAAATGAAAGAAAAAAAGAAATCAGTTGTTCTCTCCTTTCTTTAGCTCAATGCCATTTCTTATGCACACCGGCAATGAAATATGTATGGCTTAATTGATGTTGCGTTTTTTCCCTCCCGGTTGCTGTATACATGGATATATGTTAACAACTGCGCAATCAGCCGAAGCAAGCACAGAAATAACGATTTAATTGTTTTGTGTGTGCATGCCAATTGCATAAACGAGAGCATCTAGCTACTGGCTCGTATACATGGAACCACTCCAAATTGAATGGTTAACTTCAAACGAAGTGTTAAGTGATCCCGATCATGTTGCAAGGCGCATTGCGAACGACCAAAATGAACGACGGCAATGCTTGGAAAACAGAGAGAGAGAGAGAGAAAGAAAGAGAGACAAAAAATACAAAGTGATTATGGTGGTCGCCGACCGTTGCATGCATTATTGATGTTTTTATTTTACATTGTACTCTTTTTGTGAGTGTGTACGTACCTTATGAGCCATAGTGGTAGTGATTTGTTCAACGCTGTTGATCAACCTGAAAGGAAAACGAGGACCATTTTTTTAAACAAAACAAAAAATGTAATGTAATCACATAATAAAAACAACGACACTGTCGAGACAAGAAACAACGAGAATTCAATTTTCCACAGCCACTTTAAGTATTTAAGCTGCTGTGTAGGGCTCACTCTAATAGAGAAGTGGAAGCGACTGTGAGAAAATTTTGCCCCATTGCCGATCGGCTTCAATGAATAACGGCGCGATGGATGCAGCCGCGCATGGCCTTATGCATATTAACAACCTAATAATAAAGTCATTAATTTGGCAGCTTAACCACTCGCCCATCACGTAAACGACAAAATTCATTTCGATCACATTATTCCAATGTTCTTAGGCGCCTGCTTGAAGCGCACATACTTGACTCAAGCACAACGTAACCAACAACAACAACAACAAAAAAATATGAAATTCCGAAATCAAATCACTCAGAGAATGAAGAAAAGATGAAATTTCTTTTTGAAATTTCAATTTGACTGGCCATTTTGATGGAATCATCAAATTGTAATTAATTTTTCGGTGCAGGCATTCCATTAAGCTCTTGAGTATACGATAGTCAATTGAAAGAAAAAAAAACTCATGAGAAAATAACATAAACAATGGCCCGATTTTTTTTTGGATTTTGATATCGAAATCACCAATTCATACAGTTTCACGATAATCGCCGACTTTAAGACCATTTTCAATCTGAATGAAACACGATGTGAATTTTTGATCAGCAACACAAGTCTCACAGTATGATTGAGTCGACGATGGCGACGTCATTTTGACGTCAGCGTTGACACTTTATGTGCATTCGATAAATTATTTCTTTTAGTGTTATTGCCGTTTTGCTCTGGCAAACGAATGTGATATTTTATTTTGTTCTCCCGATGAATTGTGATGAATATAAAATGGAAACTGAAAAAACATAAATGAAAAACCATTTCGTTTGGATAAGAAAGTGCCGTTGATACAACCAAAACAAACCAGAGAAAAGCAATTTCACTTTAAATGGTTTGGATGCCACTTGAACTATGGAAATGAAGCGTTGCTTTTGATCTTGAATGGCCGCATTTTCCCACATTACACAATGTTTTTTACTTTCGGTTCGTTTCGGTTTGGGCTCAAACGCACTTCGTTCATTTGTGCCGTGATTTATGATAATATACACTTTGTGCCAGTGCGAAGCAGCTGAAAATTTGAACCATAGATAAGACAACGCGAAGATATTTCAATTTTCTACGAGAAAAACAACAACAACACAAAAAACAGGCGAAATAAAATCAAAACGAATGTTTGGTAAGATGTGTTTATTTCTACCAAAGAAAAAATTGAAGAACAAATTGCTTGCTTTCCTCTAATCTCAGTTATCGATCTGTTCAATAAACTAATTGAAATAAATTAGGATGCCGTCAGAGAAAATGGTGTGCTTAATTGAAAATTCACAAATGAATTATTGCGCATCGGCTGAACCAAGATTCATTTGGTCATAAATCGAGTGAAAAACAGCAACAACAAAACGCAACCAATAAAAATCTCATAAATATAAATGAACACACGGGGCAAAAAAAATCCTGTGGAAAAATTATACGCACACATATATTTCTCATAACATAATGGTAACAGTCGAACAAAAAAAAAACAACTTTATGAATAACAAGACGGAACGAAATATGTGCGCGTTGGCCCAATCAATGTCAATAAATCAAAGGAGCAAATAATCATTTCGAGCAGCCCATTTAAGTTTTCAAAAAAAGGCGAACAAAAATACACGATGCGTGAGTTAAACCGAGGAAAATCGTTATTTACACGTTTTTTTAAACACACACATATACACCCAAAAACCTGTGCTGGATTGCATCGTTTTCCGTTTACTTTAATTTTTATGTCTTTCCATTTCATCTTCGCCATTGGCTCATTTTGGCTGAGCATTCCGTACATGGATTCCGATAAATGTGTTTGTGTGTCTTCTGGAAATTCATTTATTGTTCGAGCAAATCGTGCGCATTAAATTCTTCATTCGGTGCATTTTTTGTTGTTGTTCAGGCTCCCTGCTCAAGAAAGAGAGAACGAGAAAGAGAGAGAGAGAGAGAGAGAGTTTTATTTACGATTTGCATTAACATCAAAATGCAGCCTAACGAAAATTGTGTACGACATGAAAACACATAAACAACAGTTTGAACGCATTTCTTTCGTTTTATTGCTTAAAATATCAAGAGACGCGCGCATCAAAGAAAACCGCCTTTTGTTAATCACTCACTCTCGCGCTGCTGTAGCCATGGCTTTTAAATGCTGCTCTTTTTTGTTCCTCTCAATTCATTTGATTCTCATTTAAGAAAGCGAAAAGCATCACCGAAGAAAAGACACAGAGACCAAAGGGAATCGATCGCATTTAGTGCGAGTGTGAGTTTCAGTGTGCTGAATTTCGTGCATTCCCATTGTGATAAATAATATTTATATCCGTTTTTATGTGTGATGACTTGAGCCTGAGTTGCGTTATTATTTGGCTGTGAATCATGTTGGTTTGATTTGATGTGAAAGTAAGCTGACTGTGTGCTGTTAAAAATACGAATCACGTTTGTAAACACATCGAAGGCACTAGCCAATTTATTTTGCTGCTTTTCATTTGGTTCCTCTTTCATTCATCCAATTTTTTTTTCATTTGTGGCTCACATTTGCTTTTGTCAATACCCAGTTTTTTCCTCTTTAAATTGTCTGTGTAAATATAATTTTTCAGATTATCAAAAACACCGAGCATAAAAGGAATTGAACGAATGAGAATGAGAGATAAACACTATGCAAGCACAAAGCATGTCAAATGAAATTGAAAAAAAAAGTATTCGAATAGCAGACGAGATAAGAATGTGAAAAGTATTGGGATAGAGAGAGCGGCAGAGAATGAAAAAAAAAATCGAGACCAAAATCAATTCAGAAGGAATTAATAACAAGTTATGTGTTTGCGTATTGATTTTTTTACAATGAACTACATTGGACGTTAAGCCGCTTTTAAAGAGAAGTTGAACTGAATGTGTCATACCTACCGGCGCACCTCCACCCATACCATTAATGCCCATTGTAAAACTATACATTTTCATTTTGCCAAACGTGTCAAATCGCATTTCAAATTCTTTCGATCATCGAAATAACATAATTGGAAAGAAATTTAAAAAAGAGCCCGATGAAACATGAGAAATATCAACACAGAGTACAGATCAGCTGAGCTCAGCTCCGAACTGAGAACATACCCAACTGAAAATGAATGAACAAAAAAATCCCAACCGAATGAGCAAAGAGGAAAGAAATGGCATTGAGGAAAGAAATGGCATTGAGGAAAGGCAAAAACCCGAATAAGATGATTACGTGTCCAAAGAATGTGTAACACGGGAGAGCCTAGCTCAAAAATGTATTAAATGCTTGAAAAAAAAAAACAATAACATTGAAGCGAATTGAGGAACTTGTCAAAAAATTGGAATAAAAAAAGAAGAGACACACGAAGCTCGAAAATCCGTTTTTACGAGTTTTTGCGTTCAATTCAACAGCACTTAATATGTTTTATGTCCTTAAAATGCCGTATTCCCCACTTTGTTATTGCTCTGGCAAGGCGATAGAGTCGATTGAGAGTTGGCAAAGCTTTACATTTGGATTAAAAGAGCTCAATGGCGATGTCAAATAGCAATCAAGATTCCAATCTTTATTTCATTTGATGCTATTTGTTGTTCGTTTATTGTCCAACATAATAAGCAATAGATTTTTTTGGGATACGTCTCATTCGCACACACACACACACACACACACACACACACACCCAACGAATGGTGTAGAGATATGATTGTTGCAAAACCGTGTCACATTGCAGGAAATGTGCTGTCATAGAATGAGTTGTGTTGTTAACATCCATGGCAATTGTATGAAATTTCGCATTGTTTTCGCTTGAAAATGTCGCTTTGTTTGATTTTTATCACTTGGTTTATGGTTTATTTGGTCTTTAGCCGAGGGAGAGAGCTCAGATAATGAAAAGCCAGTTGCTATTCTTATCTACTTTGCTTCGCTCTCTTGGCCTCGATCGCTTTTTCGTTTCGCTCTCTCGCTGTGTGTGTTGTGTGTCTTAGTCCGTATAATAGTATTTGACAAACTTAATTCCACTGCTCAAACTGCAATTCCATTAAAATTGAATGTGAAACGGCATGATACATACACACACAGCAAGACAATGCGATTGAATGAAAGGAAAAACAAAAGAAAACTAACCGAGACCTATCACAAATCTTTTATGCTTTTGAATGGTTCTTATCGAATTTCGTGTAATTCTTCGTGCGCACATTTTTTTTCCGGGTCTTGACACAACTGTGCCCGATCGAAATAGACAACCGAAAAATGTGAATCCAAGACACATCTTCACATGCACAAGAACAGGAAGGGACGAGTCCACTTTCGTTAGCAGTTCATATATCTAAGACACGGTATTTACAAAAAGATTATTTTGATCTTATTGTTTTGTTCATTACATTACATTTGAAAGCTGATTTCAATAGCTTTGGCATCGCCAAAAAATGCCGAAAAATATTTGTCTTCAAAATGTCGAATAAACAAAAGAGAGTCGAAAAAAAAACGCAATACAATAATAACAAAAACAACAAAAACAAGAAGAACGAATAAAATTAAATGTGCACGAGAAATAATAAAAACAAGTCATAAATTACCGAAAACGATCATGTTCCAAGCCAAATGCGAGCACACACACACACACACAGGCATCGAGTGAAGCGGCTACAAATGGATCCATTTGAAAGGAGAAAAAAAACAAACGAACGAAAACTGGAATTGCTCGATGTGTAGTACTGTGTACTTGCTCTGTTTTGTGCATTCTGCACGAGCGTTTAGCGGAAAAGACAACGGCATACCCGAATGAGTAAGAGAGTTATAGGAGCATTGAGCCCGTTGAGCTCACGGCATGTCGTGCTATAAATTCTATTTGAATTGTTAAGGATCATAATAACGCCATATAAACTGCATGGGGTTTTCCTATATTTTTTTTTTTACAATTACCTAATTTATCTCCCTTTTTTTCGGTGTTTATCTTTGGCTTGAACGACTTCGCTGGTTCTGGTGTCTGTCTTGTGTTGTTCTGCCGACTGCTTATCGACTGGCTAATGTACGTGTGTGTGTGACTCAATGTGCCAGCATTCGTTTTGAAACAAGCATCGAAACCCGTCTCATCGTGTCAGTGTTTTGTTCTCTTTATTTCGACATTAATTCGTACACAAAATGTGTAAATACCTATTTTATAGTTTGCCCACCATCGTAAACGGAATGGAATTGTTCACCATTCTTAGACACTCGTTCTCAACTGATTCATTCATTTCATTTCAATTCATTTTCCACGGTGTTGCGTATCGTATTCACAACCAATTCTGATCCTGAAGGTCTGTGTTTGTGTTGTTAAAATGCATTCCATAAAACATTGTGCTTTGTTTGACATCCGAAGCGTTTAGTACACAGACACATACACACACACAATCGTTGTGGACAAAGCCATCGAAATAATTTCAACGCTCATTAAATTCATGACTCTAATTCATCGTTTAGCTCAACATCTTCACCGAATTGCCGATAGTTTATTTCTTTCCTTTTTTCATGAACGGCGCAACGAAAGAGAAAAAGTCTATTACATATTGCGTGTAAGCATAAATCACACGAACGAACGAATGAACGAAAAAAAACTATGTTTATTTACATGTATCTCCATTTCTTTGGTTGGAAGCGATGCATATTTTCCTGTTGCCTTTTGTTTGTGTTTATTGAGTAAAATGAGGGTTAATTTGTTATTTGCTCAATGCTCGTTTTGCCATGAGTTTGGCCAAGCTCCTTTCGCTCTCTTTCGTCGCTGTGATCGTTGAAAATGCCGTTTCGATCTTCCTTTGAAGATTCAGCGTCATTTCTTTCATCATACTCTTTGTGATGCGCTCTCTCTCTTCGTGTTAAATTTCGATGCATCAATTAGGATGCGAAGATTTATGGTGTACACATTTTCAAAATTGAATCGAGAAAAATGGAAAAATTCTATATAATCAACAACAACAACAGAAAAATGTGGTCGATGGTTTTGTAGCTCGCTACAATTGATGAGCTACGAGCGTGTGATCTCTGTGGAAATCGAAACCATACAATTATTGAAATAAATTAAAAACAGTTTAAAAGCATTTTTCCAAATGTAAAAAAGAAAATACGAAGGATCAGAATGCCGATTTAATTTGGAGCGATGTCTTATTCGATAGCAGGCGATTTGTTGTGGTGGTGCCATCGCATCGCATCGCAATGTCGAACTGTCGATGATCCCGATCAAAAGTGGTGATGGCAATTATAAAGATAATAGAGGCTTCGGTTGATTTAATGGCATGCCGGTTCATTTTGGTTTAGTTGTTTATCAAGGCATCGGCATTTTTGTTGTGTGTTGATTGCAAGGCGCTGATGAAATCAGCTAGACGCTAAAGATCAAAGGAACAGCGTTATGTGTCATTGAAAACAGGAAATCACATAATTTATATGCAAACGAAAGATGATCGCATTCAGTTAATATTCATTGATAGCCTAAATATGACACAACCACAATCGACCCGCACAATTCAATCCAGCCGAAAATTCTTTAAATTATTTTCTCAAAGATAAAAAAAAAACAATTTTCAAATGTTCTTCATAAAAAGCCATATCACTTAAATTATGACAATTAATTAGCATGAATTCGGTCAAAAAGCCATAAATTTTCGGTGCACCTCCTCTTTTTTCCTCGTTATTTCTGGAATTTCCCAAAACTCGATCCAAGTGTATGGATAAAATACAAAGTAATTCAAGCAAAATATTACCATCGGATTTTGAAATATAAACATGAAATGCGTTCGGTCAAGTAGCGGTTTCCTTCTAGGTCGTTTGGTTTTGTTTGCCGGTTGTTTTGCTGCGAAGTGTTTGCGCCGATCGTGAAAATGTGCAACATATGCGAATGAAATGTGTGCACGGCATATATATCTCTGGCTGTCTCTCTGGTGTATTAGACTCTCTCGACTGCACCGAGTGAACATTTAGTCGTGCAAAAACCCATACATTTCAATGCTCACAACTGCAATACCCATTTCGAAATTACGGTTTAGATTTGAAGCCAAATGTGGAAATAAAAACAAACAAAAAAATGTGCGCGTACACACAACAAACGAAACGAAACGGGAGAGAGAAGAAAAAAAACATAACAAAATAACGTAAAGATAAAACCGAAATAAAAACGAGTAAATAAATCACTTGCATTATTGCAATTAATCAATTTGTATCGTTTGAAAGCTGCCGCTTTGTGTTGGGCTAGCGTGCGCGAATGTGCGCGCGGGGTGGAAAATTGCTGAAACACATCGTTTGCATGGAAAATAACGATTGTACACTTGAATGTTTGACAACACGAATGCACAGAGAAAGAGAGAAAGAGAGCGCACGCGCGTACACAGAAACAAAAAATCAGCGGAATTCAAACATAAGTTAGAAATATTTCATTGAAATTAAATGCACTGAATGGAAGAGAGACGGAACAACGACAGCTCGCTCAAGCCCAAATGTACAATACATACAAACACACATATTGTTCTCTGTTGCATGGTAATCGGGGGGAAAAAATCGGATAGCGAAAAAAAAGCCTTGAATAAAACGCATAAATCTTGAAAATTTATTATTATTGCAATTATTACATCTAACACTCGAGCATTCGCGTATATTGCCGCCTAATATCGCTTTATTCGGCGCTTGGCCACACTACAGCTGAAGAACAACAAAAACAACAACAACCGAAAAAAAACGTCGAGTACACCAAACGAAAAAGTGCTTCATTGAAGAATAACCGTAGAAAAAAAAGAGCAAACGGTTACGGTTTAGGTGAGGTGTACGATTCCAAAGCCATTAGAGAGTTAGAAACGACTTTGGACATGCTCGAAGACTCTTTCGATGGACTCGCTTCTCTGCACGTTCATTCTAAATGCGCAACTAATAAAACAATTTTATTTCTATTCGCATTTGTTTTTATCCTCTGTCTCTTGCTGTTCATTGCGCCAGCTATTCTATAGTTCTTCTCTCTATCTGTTCAACGAGCCAGCCCTTTGTGTGCTCAACTTCTCACTTCTTTTTTTTTCTCTGCCGTTTTGCTATTGCCATTTATTGTTGTTACTGTTGTTGTTCGCATATTTTTTCCCTCAATCACCATACGTGTCCAATTTTTTTCCGTTTCGCTTTATAATCGGTTCGTAGCACTATAAATTGCCATTCATCATGCAGCAATAAATTTTATCGTTGAATGGAAACACTTTAAAAACATAAAACAACAAACTGTCAGTTTGATTGTACACAATAAATCACATAAACATTACATTTTCAGCGATTCTAGCCATTACATACGTGTGCAGTGTGCAGTGTGCATTCTGCACAACACAAGCAAACAGTCCACATATCAGTCCACAAACACACCCAAAGGACGTGAAAATCGCAAAGTGCCCGCGTCCGCGACCATTTGCCATGAAGATAACACACGATGGTGCAACAAAAGACAGAGAAAAAAACAGACACACACACACACCAGCGAGTGCATTTGCTGTGTGCATCGCAACAGTGCTATCAGACCAGGCAGCAGAGAGAAAGAGCAGCGGTCATATCCATGCTGGCCCCGGTGTTAAACCAAATGGATAAAACGCCACAATAAATTTGTAATTATAAAATTGCTTTGGTGGAGAGACGCGGGCGCGATATTCAACAAACTGACATGAGTATGAAAGACATGCAATTGCCATTCCAACACCCGAGAGTATCTTTCAACGGGCCGATGAATTCTAGTAGCCACTCGCGATCATGAAACAATTGCTGACTTTTTTCCCCGTCATGCCATTCGGACTTTTAGCAGAGCGAAAAAAACACACATCAGTACTCTCCGTGTTTGTTTTGTTTTATTTTTGTTTTCACTCCACAGCATTGGCAAAATCAAATAATAAATTCATACTTTATTTTTGCATTTGTTTCACGTTCCGATTTTTTTTTCACCTACATTTCGATTCTGGTTCAATGGTGATGACGGCAAATGGTGGCAAATAACGGCAACAGTTCATGTAATAATGTGAATTAACCGTCAACTGATTACGATCGAAAAATGCCAACGGATAATTTATTGGATTCGCACGAATATTTATTATGTGAAAAATGAACAATCGGTTGACACATATGACAGTGGCACAATAACACACAAAAATCGATGCAATCAAAAATATACCGGTGTACACGGTTGTCAATGTTAAACGCTGGTTGCGCGCGCGTTCATAACAAAACAATTACAAATTGCGCATGATTTTCATTCGAATCAGGTGTCAGGTCAGTTCACTTCATTTACGTTTTGACTCCCACGCTCAGTCGTTAATAAAGTGTAATTACTATACGCGGCTGTCACTTTGCGAATATTTATACGGCTGCCACAGCAATAATTAAACTCCTCTTTAACTGTCTTCTTGATGAAGCTTTCTCGTTATCTACAGTTGATGTAATTCTTCTATTTTTTTGTTTTGTTTTTGTTTGCTCTTTAAATAATTCCAAAAAGTACAAAAATGGCATAAAGAAATCAGCAATGATGGTGCAATGAATATTACAGTTCGTGAAAAATCGAATTAAATTCAGCTGCATAACCGAGTCATTAGTGGAATGGAATTACGCAGAACGATTCTTCTAGATCTAAATAAGTATGTAAATTACCGTGATTGCATTTTCCATTATTCGTGCTGTCATCAGAAGTACACTTTACATCTTGCTCTGTGAGAGCGAGGGAGTGAGAGAGCGACGAGCCGATTGTAGTTTAATCATATTTTCATCAAAATTCACTCCTATTCAAGTCGCGGTAATGTGATTTCAACACATTATAATTAAATGTCATCGCAATGTAGATCACCGACACTGAAAAATGTAAGCAAGTACTTGCTCCCGGTCTCTCAATCCGCTCGTTTATGTATGCAAACATTTGCGCGCTCGCATTTCCATTACGATTTATCATGCATTTGACATTAAGTACAATTAAATAATGCCATTCCCTATTTTTATATACTCCAACATCCGACATTTCTATTCTCTCTCTCTCTCTCTCTCTCTCTCTCTCTCTCTCCCACACACACACACACACACTCTCTCTCTCTTTTTCTGCACTCTATAACTTTTTGCAAGTCACAATTCACAGTTCACATAATTTTCGCTGTTGCACGTCACACAATCATTCCTTGATTTTATGCCAAAAAAGTTTTTTAATTTCAATTTTTTTTAAACTGATTGCAAAAGCATTAAATATATGTGACAAGAGAACAAGATTGAGCGTTCAACAACGTGGAAAAAAAATTATACAACGAATTTGATAGAAATGCATAATAACGTTCTTATTACCTGTTTCTTTCGTTTTTTTTACTATACTTCTCATTCATTGCGCTTTTTGCCTTTTTTGTGCATAACTTTTTTACTTTTTGTCATGATTTTTTCGTTACGTTGCAGTGAATGTGAAGTTTAAAGTGTAAATAGAATTTTTCCAGTTGAGAGAAAAAAATGAACAGTTTTTCGTACAATTTTGAGCGTTGATTCCTTTTTGCAACTCAAGCACGACATACAATATCCATAGTCAACACATCAGCTCTTGTGTCATTCGAATGCCTGATTTTTGTGAATTGAGCGAGACTTGTGTGTACAACGCTTTGGCCTAGGGGCTTATGTGTCAAGCGAGTCCCACGATTCTTTTGCAATTCCCTTAGTATTAAAGCGAGACCTGCGAGTTCCTATGATGTTATACAATGGGACCCGCAAGTCCTGCGAGTCCCTGCGAGTCTTACGCATATTAATACTATGTTGTACGAGTCCATACGAGTCCAAGTGACATTTATTAGATTTTAAAATGACAAAAACAGATTTTGAAGTATTTTCAATTCAGTCATAAATAGTTCATCATTTCAACTGTTTGTTTTGTGCATTGTACCACTTGTTAAAACATTTCATTTAAAAAAAAAAGGAAAATACAGAGAAATTTTCAGGCGAAAGAAAATATTTTCTCAATATTGAATTCAAATTTGGGCATTGAAATTCCAAGAATTGTTAATAGTCTATGTTTTGCAAGTGAAATGTCACACTTTTTTATAATGGCAACGATAATCGATAATCAAATGGTTGAAAACAAATGAAGAGATTTTTTATTTAATAATATTTGCGTTAAAACTTTTTCTCTTTGTTTTGTTATATATTATTATTTGACTTATTTAATAATCGAAAATGTATAAATACATTTGTAGTTTTGCATCGTATACAATTTCAAACGAACGTGTATTAGTGAAATGATGAATTGGTTGGCAAAAAGTCTCGCTTGGACTCGCACGGAATCGCAATATTTGTGATTATTTGCATAGTATTTGAACGTAGGGACTCGCGTGGACTTTCATATAAAATATACTGAAATTTGCGAGTCCTGCGATTCCTCAGCGAATTTGTACGATTCCCGCGATTCTTTAGCGATTCCTTAGCTATTTCGCACGATTCCCACTATTTTTTGCGAGTTTTCTTGGGAATCGCGCAACTCAGAAGCCCCTAGGCTTTGGCAATACGAACGAAAATGCAAACGAACGTACCACCGAAACGAGGGCATGAATGAGTTGAAGCGCAAAATTTTCAATCTGAGAAACTTTAACAATGAAATAATGAGAATGTCTGTATACAAATCCCGAACATAACAAAACTGCCAGACAGAAATATGAACTTATCAACAATTTTCATATGACAATAATTTACAACTCTTGGTTTATGACAGCAAAATGTCTGTCGCACGCGAATCCTCACACTCCACCGTTCAAAAATCTCTCTTTCTCTTTCATTTCTATCGTTAGCGCGAACACATAAACAATTCTCGTTTTTTTTTATTGTCACTTCACCGAGACCAAAAGAGAACCAGATGCAAAACAAGACTGTATGTACTCTGCAGGAGCAAATAGATATTTTCATAAACACGTCGTGAAAAAGTTTTAAATTGCTTATCAGTTATCATGAAATGCGAAAATTTCGGTGCGGACGTTGATTTTTTTTCAGTTAGGCGAACTACAGACCCCACAAAAAGACCGTGTATGAAAAAAATGTCCCCGAAATGGACAGTTTCCGAGCAAACATTCTCTTGAAAAGGAGTAAACAAGTTCATTTCATTGTCGCTGACAACAGACACAACAGAAATGCTTTTATGCGGTATTTTTACTTTCATGACACATCAACTGCGGCGGGCAGCAAGTTTGATAGAACAACGCCGCGTGAAACTTCATTTCTGAAGCACCAGAACAATGGAATTTAAAATTAAAAGTTTAGTTTGAGTGCCAGAGAATGTGAGAGAGAACCCAGCTTGAAATGTGCGATAGAAAAACTGTCATATTCGCCAATGTAAAATGTTATTTCATCGTCTCAGTGATGAAGTAATGAGATTTACGAGAAATTGAAGGACATTTGACTCCTACAAATCAGTTAGAAAATGATTGTTTGAAGAATATTATTGCTTTGAATGCTATAGATATAATTTTGTATTTTTTTATGTATATTTATCATTTTGAATTTCATATTATAGAGGTGCTGTACATTGAATAGACAATAAATATAAAGAAAACACAAAACAATAATTTCAAACTCTTTCTTCACTTGAAAAGTCTCATGAGCATCATGGTAAATTGGTAGATTGTTTTAGTCAACTGGAAAGAATATGATATTTGATTATTACGAATCAATATATTGAACGAATACAAATGATGTTTGTAGACAACACTCACATCGGTTGCAGTCTCAAGATTTATTTCACCCAGTGGACCAATGGTTAAGACCAAACCATTTTGAATGCTGTGAATTGCGGTTGCCACTTGTTTTTGACAAGAAGAATGAAGCATGTACCACGGCATGTCGTATAATTCTTTTGAAATTTTCTGATTCTGAAGAAATTATAGTTAACAGATTCAACTTTAAAAAACCATTATTGTTACGAATAAATTTTGGCTTACTGTCTGCCTATTGTCTTCACCCAAATTACAATGGATAATCAGAAGAATGTAATTGCACATGGCATATCCAAATCCAGATTGATAGCCGAGCTGAAAATTAGAATTGATTCCATGAATAGCCATCGTAAACTAAATGTGGCGTTATTGAGTTATATTTACGGTTATTTGACAAAAAATCGAAATACTGATGCAATAAGCGAAGAAAAATGGTCCCACAAACGATCTTGCGTAATACACGTCCATACTTTCGCGTAGATATCTGGAAAAGTTACAAATCGTATAGCAATGAGTAATACGAAGTGAGCGTTTAAACTGTGGTTACCCATCGAAATCTTGCATTCTAATAAAAATATTCCGCAGACGTACTTTAGTATTCAAACTCATGCCATTCACATTTAGATCTGTCTGCAATTCTTCTGATTCAATGCGAATTATTTCCGGAAATGATTGACCTGCATTACTAACTAAACATGTACCAATCTCAATGGTTAAAGTAGCCACCCCAACGATGAATGTTAAGCACAATTGTTCGATAAGATTCACCGCAAATCCAATATTGGAATTGTAATCGAGGTAAGGTAGCTCGGTTGCCATAACATTTACGCGAGTATGTTCAAAAAGTATCACATAAATTGAGCCACTAAAAAACAGCATAAACGAAACAACTAACAAGCCTATGATGACTACAAATTCTTTTAGGAGCCTTTTGATCAATTGTTCACACATAGCATCGTATTTTGGTGACTCTTTTTGATCCTTGTAAACATATTTTCCTCCAAAACTTAATACATTATTCACTTTGTAACGACCTGGTCCAACGCCTTTAACATAGACTGCTAAAGCCTGAGAGATCGATCGTATCAAGAATTAAGTTGAATACTTGAATTTAAAATATTTGTCTCACCGAAACGGCCACTCCACAAGAACATGTGCATTTCAGACCATTTACGAATTCACCTCGGTCAGAATAAAGCCATATTGTGTAGAGTGCGGTCAAAAAATATAAAACTGCTCCATATGCACTAAAATATGTAAACCAATAGTTTTGCATATCACCGAAAGTCTTTATGCCAAGTAACTCGCTTAGAATTTTTCCTATGTGATAAATTATTTGCCACTTTTGCTTTGGAGTTCTTTTGCGCCATTCTTCTGGCAGTCTTTTTAATTTTTCTAACATTATTAAACTACGAATCATTTTCTCAACGTAATTTATTGAGTGATCAGTGTGTACTGACTCCGAATATAGAGCTCCTTATTCTGACAATTCTCGAAGGAGAGTGTTATGCATTTCATGTTTAAATGAAGGCTACAAACTGGTAATATGTATTGCGTTTCTATAATCACCGACCTTAAAACGCGATTTTGTTCATTGCATGACAGTTTTTCAAAAATCAATTCATCTAGCAATTTATAATGATCATATTCCCAAAAACTTCCGTGTCCATCGAAACTTTGACCGTCCATTGAAAAATGCGTGATTTAAAAAAAATAACAACATCTGTAATCTTTCCACGAAGGATAATTGTCAAATTGAATTTATTTGATTATTCACACGCACAAAAAAAAAGATCGAAATGTCCGTGACTAATTTTCCCGCATTGTTTTATCTCTAAATAATTGTTGAATTTCTTGGAGAATCCAGACGAATTTGCACGCCATACAAATTTCAATATTTTCGCGAATTTTCCACACTGTGTTACATCTTTATGAGGACATTTGACTAGAAATTTTGTCAAATATTTCAAATGTCTTTCTTAATCGATGTTCTTAATTTCGGCCACGAAACATAATTTATTCGATTTCGTGACAGTTCTCCAAAAATCAATGCTATATCGATCACGTTTCCGAAATATCCTCAGAAACATTGCATTTCTGTAGAAATTACCGTCAAAAACTCGAAATCAAATGAACAATGTGAGCATGATTTTTAAAAAGAAATCGTTATGAAAGCAGGTGAGCCTAATAGTAATTATGAATGGCTAATTTGTTATTAAATGAGCGCACTGTGAAACAAGTCAACATTGAAAATATAATTGAACGCGTTAATTGAATTTTATCATCACCTGTAATGTTGCCACGAATAATCTTATTGTCGATTATGTTATGTTTTTATCAGAGCATGATATAACTTGGATTTATCATCAATAATAGATTTATGTCATAAATCGGGGGAAACGGAATGCAAAACATCAAATGTTCCCTTAGTGTCTTCAGAAATATTGTAGTGATAGTCAAACTATACTATTGCACATAGTATATGGTCATTCTTACTCAACCATGTGGTTGTTCGTGTGGCAAAAAGATCATCTCAAAAAGTTGTCATTTTCAAGCATTTTTCAACTAATTGATCTTACAAAATGTCTGATATTAAATGACAAAACCTCTGAACGGGGTCCTGCCCACAAAATGATTGATATTACATTTTACACGGCGCTTATGAAATATACTTTTTGATCCAAAGTTCTTCGAATAATTCAACCACTTTTCCATGCCATATTACTAGAAATTTGAATTGTTCAGTCAAATGACTGATCATGGGCAGGATCTTTCAGTGTGCCACTCTGTTTATACGCTATTCAGGGGTTTTGTCATCTTATGAGCTTCTATGAATATTTGGCGTGATCTATTCCGTTTCCCCCCATTTATGGCATACAATTTGTGCAATAAATCTATTATTCATGATAAATCCAAGTTAGAGCATAAGCTCTACTTATGAGATTTACGAGAAATAAAAGAACATTTGACTCCTACAAATCAGTTAGAATATGATCGTTTAGCGAATGTATTTCTTGAAATGCGTTCAATATCATATTATAGAGGTGCTGTAGTTGTACATTGAATAGCAAAAAGAAATTAGAAATTAAGAAGATTATGCCAAGCATACGATATGTTTGCTGCTAAGCTATACTTTTGCGATCGCTTGGATTAAACAAATACAGATAAAACACAAAACAATAGTTTAAAACTCCTTTTTCACTTGAAAAGTCTCATGAGCATCATGGTAAATTGGTAGATTGTTTTGGTCAACTGGAAAGAATATGATATTTGATTATTAAGAATCAATATATTGAACGAATATAAATGATGTTTGTAGACAACACTCACATCGGTTGCAGTCTCAAGATTTATTTCACCCAGTGGACCAATGGTTAAGACCAAACCATTTTGATTGCTATGAATTGCGGTTGCCACTTGTTTTTGACAAGAAGAATGAAGCATGTACCACGGCATGTCATATAATTCTTTTGAAATTTTCTGATTCTGAAGAAATAATAGTTAACAGATTCAACTTTAAAAAACCATTATTGTTTTGCATAGATCTTAACTTACTATCTGCCTATTAACTTCACCCAAATTACAATGGATAATCAGAAGAATGTAATTGCACATGGCATATCCAAATCCAGATTGATAGCCAAGCTGAAAATTAAAATTGATTCCATGAATAGCCATCGTAAACTGAATGTTGCGTTATTGAGTTATAATTACGATTATTTGACAAAAAATCGAAATACTGATGCAATAAGCGAAGCAAAATGGTCCCACAAACGATCTTGCGTAATACACGTCCATACTTTCGCGTCGGTATCTATAAAAGTGAAAAATCGTATAGCATATAACTCATTATGAAGTGAGCGTTTAAACTGTTGTTACCCATCGAAATCTTGCATTTTAATAAAAATATTCCGCAGTCGTACTTTTGTATTCAAACTCATGCCATTCACATTTAGATCTGTCTGCAATTCTTCTGATTCAAATCGAATTATTTCCGAAAACGATTGGATCGTATTGCTAACTAAACATGTACCAATCTCAATGGTTAAAGTAGCCACCCCAACGTTGAATATTAAGCACAATTGTTCGATAAGATTCACCGCAAATCCAATATTAGAATTGTAATCGAGGTAAGGTAGCTCGGTTGCCATAACATTTACGTGAGTATGTTCAAAAAGGATCACATAAATTGAGCCACTAAAAAATAGCATAAACGAAACAACTAACAAGCCTATGGCAAGTAAAAATTGTTTTGAGAGCCTTTTGATCAATTGTTCACACATCGCATAGTATTTCGGTGACTGTTTTTGATCCTTGTAAACATATTTTCCTCCAAAACTTAATAGATTTTTCACTTTGTAACGATCTGATCCAACACTTTTAAAATAGACTGCTAAAGCCTGAGAGATCGATCGTATCAAGAATTAAATTGAATGCAGAGTTATTTTTATTCCAAATATTTGTCTCACCGAAATGGCCACTCCAGAGGGACATGTGCATTTCAGACCATTTATGAATTCACCCCGTTCAGAATAAAGCCATATTGTGTAGAGTGCGGTCAAAAAATATAAAACTGCTCCATATACACTAAAATATGTAAACCAATAGTTTTGCATATCACCGAAAGTCTTTATGCCAATTAATTCGCTGAATGTTTCCCCTATGCGATAAATTATTTGCCACTTCTGCTTTGGAGTTCTCTTGTGCCATTCTTCTGGTAGTTTTTTTAATTTTTCTAACATTATTAAACTACGAATCATTTTCTCAACGCAATTTATTGAGTGATCAGTGTGTACTGACTCCGAATATAGAGCTCTTTATTCTGACAATTCTCGAAGGAGAGTGTTATGCATTTCATGTTTAAATGAAGGCTACAAACTGGTAATATGTATTGCGTTTCTATAATCACCGACCTTAAAACGCGATTTTGTTCATTGCATGACAGTTTTTCAAAAATCAATTCATCTAGCAATTTATAATGATTATATTCCCAAAAACTTCCGTGTCCATCGCAACTTCGACTGTCCATTGAAAATTATGGATAAATAATAAGTGCGTCATTTCTGAAAAAAACACCAGAAACTTCCCAAGCTATTTTCAATTATACTTTCCAAAATGAGTATTCACACACACACACACACACGATATGGCCGCGCAACCGTAATCATCTTGGGAGATCCAGACAAAGTATAGTTTTAGTAATGTATCTTATCCCAAGCAGATTTTCCCTTTAAAATAGGTTTGAATTTATCGCATAGTTTTGAAATAATCTGATTTACTCAAGAGTAGGGCATTTAACTCTAAGAATTTAATTTAAAAATGTTTGTTTAAAGACAATATGATCGATTGCTTTGAATATTAAAATTTATTTCGTTCGTTCAACTATTGGAAATGTATAAAGGTACAATGGTTCTGGTTTCAAACTTCCCTATTTATTTGAAAAGTCTCATGAGCATCATGGTACAGCGGTAGATTGTTTTAGTCAACTGAAAGAAACATCACATTAAATTGTTATGTATCTTAATCGTTGCATCTGAATATATTAAAAGAATGTAAATATAAATAATATTAATGGCTAGTACTCACATCAGCTGCAGCTTCAAGATTGATTTCACCCAATGGTCCAATTGATAAATTCACGCCATTTTGAACGAATTGAATTGCGGTTGCCAATTGCGTTTGGCAAGAAGGAGGAAGTATGTACCAGGGCATGTTATATAATTCTTTTGCAATTTGCTGATTCTAAAACCAATTGACAATTTTATGCCAGTGATTAAATTTAAACTAGAGCTATTGTTTGAGCTTTATTCAGGAGCTATGGAGCACACATACTATGTATATTGAATCAAAATTGAAGTATTTTTACTTTTGTATGTTTGATAGTGCGATTGGCATGTAAAGGAGTAATAATACACTTGCACAGTGAGTGTGTTCTATGGCTCTCATCTCATAGGTTCAATGTATAGCTCAAACTGAAGCTATAGTTCAATTGTAATAACTTGATGAATTAATTTAAAACTTTAATAATGATCATAGAGTACTGCTTGCTTGTTACTTTCGCCCAGATAGCAAAGGATAATCAGGAGAATGTAGTTGCACATTGCATATCCAAATCCGGATGGGTAGTCGAGCTAGGAATAACAGTTAACTACATGAAATAGCGATCATAAATTAAAGCAATCGTGATATGTTGCACTATATTTACGATCAATTGGCAAAATATCGAAACACTGATACAATACGCGAAGAAAAATGGTCCCATGAACGCTCTGATATAATACACATCAATACATTCACGTAGATATCTAGAAGAGTAACAGTCAACAAACGCTACAGGATTGTGAAATTTGAAGAAAAGTTTAAGCTGTAATTACCCATTGAAATCTTCTAATCTAATGAAAATATTCCGTAGTCGAACTTTTATATTCAAACACATGCCATTTAAATTCAGATCTGTTTCCAATTCTTCCAAATCCAGGCGAATTATTTCCGGAAACGATTCGGTCGCATTATTAACCAAACATGCACCAATCTCAATTGCCAAAATAGCCAGGCCAATCATATACGTGAAAGACAATTGCTCCAAAATAATCGCAACAAATCCAATATCAGAGTTGATATCGATGTAGGGAAGTTCAGTTGCTATAAAATTGACGCGAGTATTTTCAAAAATGATCAAATAAGCTGGGCCACTTAAGAACAGACCAAATGAAATAATCAACAAGCCAACGATGACTACCAACTCATTCAGGAGTTTCTTAATCAATTGTTCACACAACGTATCGTATTTTGGGGACTCTTTTTGATCCTTGTAAATATATTTTCCTCCAAAATTTAAAAGATTATTCACTTTTTGACGACCTGGTCCAACACTTTTGAAATACACCGCCAAAGCCTAAAATCGCGTCAACAATTAATTTTTGGATAGGAATTTTGTATAGGAATTTGACCTACCGAAATTGCAATTCCACAAGCGCATGTGCATTTGAGGCCGCCTAAAAATTCGTCTTGGTCATAATATAACCATAATGTGTAAAATACAGACAACAAATAAAAAATGGCTCCAATTGCACTAGTATATGTAAACCAATAATTTTGCATATCACCGTAAATCTGTATGCCAAGTAACTCGCTTAGTATTTTTCCTATGCGATAAATTATTTGCCATTTCTGTTTTGGAGATTTCCTGCGCCATTCTTCTGGTAGTCTTTTTAATTTTTCTAACATAATTTAACTACGAAATATTTTCACAACACAATTCATCCGGTGATCAGTGAACACTGGACACGAATTTGAGTACTGTTCATTTCATGTTCAATTGATGTTAGTAAAGTGTCAAATGATTTCAAAATGAATTATATATTTTGCTATAATCACCGTATTTTGAACTCGCTGTTCCATATTCCTAAAAACATACACGAAAACGTTGAAATCCTCCCCACAAATAACCATAAAAAACAATTAGATAAACAATTTTAAGAAAAATCAACATATGAGCATGTAATTATAAATCACTAATTTGTCATTAGATGAGCGTACTATGAATCCAATCAATATTGAAATTTTACAAAAAGTGGTAATTGAACTATTCCATCACACATGTTTCCACCATTTGTGAAGCACGAAGCATTTTCTTTGCAAAAACGTTTTTCCATTGATTTATTTTTATTATTAACACGCAAGAGGAAGACCAATTTTTCCATGTTGTCCTTCCTTCAAACAATTGTTTAATTTCTTGCGATACTCAGGCGAATGTACATATACAATTTATTAATGTGTTTCACACAAAGGCGCGACTCATGAAAATTCTAATGCAGTTCAATTTGTGGCCTTTATACAAATATAATCGATTTCGGTTACACTTTAAAGACACATCAACTACATATTTTGTCTCAAAAAAGTTTGTCAAAACAGAATTGGTACACATTCAAAATATGAATACATAAAGTCAGCTCATATTTATTCTTTTCTATTCATTTGTTCACCATTCCAAGACAATAACACCGTCTTCCATTCTGGTGACTATGTGTTTAGTGTGATCATTTATTGTATTGTGTGTACATCGAAAATATTCGGGTGACGGTTGCGATGACAGTCGCCTTGTTCCGCTGTTTCATAATTTCGTGCAGCCATGCACAATAGTGCACCAAAATCACAATCACACAAAACATTGGAATGAGTTTAATATTTTCGTCTGACAACTGTCATAAACAAGTAGACATTCGCTTTTGTTGACGCTGTCGTCATCTGTTTATTGCTCAGCGACTCGTTGTTGTTGTTGTTTTTTGCACCATCACCACTACTGCCATCGCTGCCACCCCGTCACATTTCTTGCTTGTGCCACACCAAAAATACTTCAGTTTGTTGTGTCACACAGCTTTTTTTGACAGCATATTTTCTGCTGGTGCTGATGGTGTTAGTTGGAATGCACTGAACAGTGAACACATTTCACTACACATAGTTCGGTCAAAATGCAAAAGGCAAAAGAGTGTGGAATGCAAATGTATTCACAATTTTCATTGCTGTTGCTGTTGCGGATGCAATTTTTAGCATTTCATCAGAGGAATTTTTGAGGCAACCTGTCAGAAAAAAAATGAAAACTATGCTCTACATTTCGAGTTGAGTGTTACATGAATGAAAACAAAATTAAAGTTTAATAGCTAAAGGATTTAATCGTCTTGTTGATGGAGATCATTTCAACCATTTTCGTATTCCGTTGAAGTGAGTCTCGAATTTCCGAGAAAACTGAAATAAAATGAAACATGGCAATTATAATGAAAAATTAAAACCATAAGATTGATTGTTTTATTTATGAATTCGCTAGTTCAGCAGCAGGAGAGCAGGGGGGGGGGAAATCACCCAAACGTGACTGGCAAACCAAGCAAACTATTCAGCATTGGTCTGGGATGTGGATAATGACAGGTGATATTAAGTTACGAAAAGTGCTCCACCATTTATTTATATTTTTTTCAAAAAAAGAAGCCAGTTCTATGAACCTATTTTTTCGCAAGGCCAAAAATAAAATTGAAAATTGTCATCCATTTTTTTTCTTGTTAGTCTCGTCATGAATCTGCTCTCGAGCGATCATTTATTACCCTCCTGGACTCAATGAAAAGGTGTACGCATCCAAACTGAACAGCTTGATTGTCTTGAAAAGTCATAACTCACCGAAATCATTTCATTGGCAAACATTTATTATCCGGTTTTTATTGCACACTGAGCAATGGTGTTAGTGATGCACTTCAAAAAAAAAGAAAAAGAAAAATCAAATGAAATGTGGAAAGAAGAAGAAACGTGGAAACGAAGGGCAAAATGAACTATTTCAACTCACAAACACAATTTTACCATAAAATGAAAGAAGTTAAGAGAATAAAAACGAAGCAAATAGAGAGTTTGTCTGAACAAACAGAGAATGTGGAAAAACGTTTTTTCAACCAAATGAACCAATATAAAAATGCTCGTGTCTCACATTGAATAGACGTGCAAATAGACATTGATAAATGAGACACGATAAATACACTTTATTTACATGATCCAAAGCTGTAGATCCTGTCACGTTTGTTAGTTGAAACTGTCAAAAAAGTTAATTACCTTTTTATGCGACTATTTATCTGTTCACTGCAAAAATACAAATCACTTGGCCTGTGTGTTTGTGCCATTATTGCTTTGGTTGAAATTGTAATGGGCCCTGCCAAATATCAAGCGAAACCGACAATTTCAATACGATAAAATGGCAAATAACACAATAACATTCTCGGATCATTAAAATCTTCCGAAACACAAAATAGAAAATTAATGTTGTTGTGTGTTCATCTCAACACAATGGCGTCAATTGATAAATGGATTATTAGTATTATTTGCCATGTCGTTTGGTGCTGATTGTCATTTGCCATAGATCGCTATTCATATCGAACACACACAACACACACACCCGTCCGACTGCAGTGAGACGGAGAGTGCAAGACAGCAGAACCGAGTATATCCGAAATATGAATTCAATATGGCCCATAACGGCAGTTGGTTTGCTGCACATTTTCGTTGCTGCAATTGTTTAGCGGTACAAAGAATAAAATGAATTGGCCTGGAGGTTCTATTGTTCGACCATAAATCCAATGTCATGAAATGCCATAGACGATATAAATAATCTTTTGACACCGAGCAAAATACAACAGAAAACACACAATCGTCGACATTGCAATAGAAAGTCATTTGATGGCCGTCAATTTGTATGAGGTAGATTTTTGAATGAAGACACTGAAATTTAGAGACTGAATGGAATATACTTCACCATTTTCAAGATCATTGTTTGTCTTTTCCATTGCAATCAATTAAAATAATATTTTTTAATTTCGTCTGTTTTTGTTTGTATTCTTTAAATGTATGTTGCTGCTGTCGTTGCTGTTGCCAAATTTTCTGGGCAAACCTCGTCGCTGTTAAACTTGAAATTTATGAGCGACAAATGGAGAAAAGCGCACACAATTCCATTGCACAAAATGATAAATGGTCTTGCATGAAAATGCATTGCAAGCAAAAGAGAGTGCAGTGCACATAAAATGACTTGGCTATTTGCGGAAAATATACGATTGCATTCATCTTTTGGCTGGCCTCAGTGTGCCAGCTCGCAAAATCAACCAGCAGCAGCATTAACAAAAATCACATTGAACAAAACTTCGGCATTTGTCATAATTCTCCGACTAAATAACGAAACAATGTGCAAACTGCACAATGCACACACACACATACGCTCATTTATCTTTCGCCCATTTTATGCAGACATTGCACGTCGTCGTAAAATTGTGTATAATTTCTCATTTGTTATAATTCTAGCCTTTTGTTTGCACTCATTTCTCGTTATTTCACTCTCTCTCTCGCTCTCTCTCTCTCTCTCTGACTCTCTGTCTCTCTTTGTATGTGGTCTCTTTCTTTCATTTTAGTCGGGTTGTTCGACCGTCGCATTGAACAAGACCCAAGAAAATTGAGTGCTGCTACGTTTACAATGTGGTTATTGTATGGCTACAGGCCGAAAAGAATAATATGTTATGATTCTTTTTTGTTTTGTTTAAAAACTATAAAAAGAGAGAGAGAAATGGATTGCGGACAAACAATGAAATATTCAACAAAAGGCGATTTTTCACGCAGAAAAAAAACATTGCAAAAAAATAAGAGCAAAACGATCAAATTGTCAATGATTTTGTCAAGATATTATATTTTATGGCATGCGAAACAAAAACTACGGTCAATTGAAAACGGAAGAAAGCGAAAACAACAGCCATTTGTTATGATTCCGTAAAAAACACACACTAAAGAAATGCAATGAAACGACCGACAAACACTGGGCAACTTATGTCATTTTTGGCCGAAGCATTGTGATTGAAACATTTTTCCACTTATCGCAATCACGTTTTTTTTTCATCCAATTGTTTTGTGCTGTTTGTTCATGTCATTGTTTATAAAAACGAACGTTTATCGTTTATAATTCGTATAAGTTAGAAAACTGTTCATATAAAACCAGATAAAAACGAATTTATGATCCAAAGTCGATGAAGTGGTTTTTTTCTCTCTTTCTCTCTCACTGTATGTTACTGCTATTGCGGATGGAAATCGTTCGATGACAAACACAAAATATGATGATTCTTGAAAATTTAATAATCTTGAACTTTGGTTAACATTATGGATTTATATGTGCCAACTTGAAAAGCTTCTTATCATTTGATTATGAGCTGCCATGAACGATGCTTATAAAGCCATCAACTTTTGTATATTATTTTAGTTCAATGGACTCGAAAATGTTTCATTTGCAAAATGCATGCAAAATATCCTTAAAATACTTGCTACAAAAGACCGATGCGTTGACTACAGTCGGGTATCCTCTACACATTCACATCTACACTAGTGCTGGCAGCACAAAATGTGTGCCCAGAGCCCAATAGTAGTAATAAACTAAATTGATTATGCTATTCCGAGTAGAGTTTGGTCGCTTGGCGTTTGTTAAAAACCCTTGTCTCATTTACATCGTCAAATCGTTTGTGTGTTTATAATTGTTTTTGATCATTAATCTTTTTTCGCTTTGAAATGACTTTTATGACTTTTAATTATAAATAAAGCGTAGAATCACGGCCCATTTGGATGGTCGTCGGCGGAAAGGGGGGGAATAGCAACCCAAAAATTTTCCATGTCATAAACGCATTATCATGAATGTTTTTGTTCGTTAAATAGACTTTTAGATACCCATCGTCTGTGTTGAAATAAGTTTTTATTGCGATATTTATTAACCGTTTTTCGGTCGTGCAAGTGTCAGAAATTGCGTACGCCTCGGTTGGTTGGATGCTGTTTGTGTCAACAGAAAAAGTGTGTAATATTCGACTTGGCATCAATGTCGAGAGCAGAAATTCGTGTGCCAAAAAGAAATGGATGAAGAGATGCGAAACGATGTTTGGGGCGGGAGGGAATGAAGCATGTTGCGAGTGCACTTAATCGTTTCAAATGTGCAAAGTTTTCACCATTTGCACATGGCTTCTGACTGCGAAGACTCCGACCACCGTGCCATATCTTTAAATCCATTTAGCCATATATTTACACTGACGATTATTGCTTTTTCTATTGCTTTCCGCACCTTCGATGGCTGTGATTGTGGTATGGAGTTTGTACGCAATTTAAATTAGTTCTTGTGTCACAGCCATTCATTTGATGCGATGCTGAATAAAATGAAGTCAATGTACAAACGCAATTCGAGCCATATTTGTTTTATGCATTTGAAACGGCAACCACAATGGCGATAGGCATTAATATGCTCATCGATTGCTGTGGCTTTACACCGATTATCGTTCGCTGATTCGACGAGAATTAACGCTATTTTTTTTGCTGTTGTTGTCGTTTAAGATACGACATTTTAATGTGAATCATGGCAACTTCTTCATTGAAAAAAAAAACTCACTTTTCCCATATATAGAAACGATGAAATTCTAGTAACCATCTCAATTACAATTTCTTTTTATCACCTTTCTCTCTCGCCATCCCGAGACACATTTCATTACCTACCGCGAGTTGTCTTCCCATTTCAGTGTGTTCGTTTCACTTCCATTTGGATGCTGAGGAAAAAAATAAAGACGATTGGCATTAAAGCCATTTGACTCGAATAAAACGAGTGTAAACCATCGTAAATGTCAATGTGCAATGAACGGAAAAAGACCGAGTTGATTTTGTAATGATTTTATATCAACTTAATCCGGTCGACTTATCAACATTCCATCTTCAATTTTGTACCGCGTTTGCCTGACATTGGCGCTTCAAATTTCATGAATATAATTTCTCGCTCTCGCTCGCTCTATAACTCTCTCTCTCTCTGTCTCTCTCATTCAATTTCTTTCCATTTTGAGATTACTTTGCACCACTTGAAATCTGGGAATTTCAAAATACCCGCAATGCACGCAGCAGAAGCAGCAGCAAAAAAAAAATCACTAAGAAAATAAGGAAAGAAAAGATTGTCTTAAGCCACATTAACTGTCAGTTAATATTATGCTTTATGTCGAAAGTAGAAAAAGGTCGACATAATAAGTATTAGTGTGTTGGGTTTTCCGTTCGTCCCCGCTTTGGATTATAGCGGATGGTTAACAACAACAACAACAACAACAACAATAAAAAAAAGAGTAGCCGTCGAAATTGGCGATATAAAGTTATCTTTTATGTAAAATAATACTCGGAAAATGATGTCGATGCTATTTTCTGACTATGTTTGTATCAGGGCTACCTGGTTCCGGTCACATTTTACCATTATTACCGGCTTATGATTGAACAGATGAAAAGAAGGGAATTTGATACGACGAAAAGAGAGGTAAAAGCTATAACAGTTCAGCGAGTTTACATATTGAATTTTAAATGGTACTGCACATTTTACCTGAACAGCCTGGCAATAATCAAATCAAAACACTCACATTTTCGATGACCCATTGATATTGATGATATTTAATGTATTTGTTTATTTATCAAAGCCAATAGCAGAGATAAATCCATTGAAGTGGATTTTACCATGGTGATGTTATCAGAATGGTTTACGATGTTCGTATGCCAAATGTTTCATCGTTCTTGAAATAAAATTGGGCTTCGAACCGAAGAATTGAGAGAACCGAAACAACAACGATTTTTGATGGGTAATAAAGCTGTCGAAAATGCATAGCTGATTGAAGTAAACCTCCCCGGATCATATGTTTATTTTCGTTTAACAGAATTTCAACCAAATTGGATATTTGTTTATCTTTTATTATTAAATTTACGGCATAACACAAATTTCCTGTAATTTTACCATTAATTTTGTTGTTCATCGCCTTTTACCAATGGCACACACTCACACACACACACATCAAATGTTGGTTGTGCTTCGATGCCTGACGGGTTTTTTATTTGTCGGGTAAATGGTGTCCATGTTATGGTCAATATTTCACATAAATTACTTCCATGTAAGGCATTTGTCATGGGATGTGAGAGAGCAAACACGTTTATGGGGTGAAATAAACCAGAAAAATGGTTAAGGACGAAGCAACCATTAAGGCGCATAAATTTCTAAAGCTACTGTCAACTCCATAGAATGAAACACACACCAGAGAGAATGAACTAGTCAGAAGGCTTTTGTTATTTGTGCTGGCATGTTGGATCTTTATCTTCAAAACCATTTCTTTACAAATAATTTTTGGTGTCATGTTTATTTTTGTTTTCTCTCTTTCTATCTCTCTCTCACTCTGCCTTCTCCCTTTGCTCCTCATCGTCCGTTTCCTTCTTTGTGATTTTGTTTTCATGTGATAGCCAACGATTGCATTCGAAGAAAGAATATAATTAACAATTAGGCTGGCATTTATGTACAATGGACAACAAAAGGAAGAGCTGACAATATGAGCACTGACGAACAAAATAGACAATCGCTACAATGAATTATGACGAAAGAATGAAAAAAAAACACACACACACATATACACAACATGTGAATAGCACCACATTGCACAAACATGCTGCTTTTTGGAAGAGATCGTTGCCATAAATTACAATCTATGACATGAAAGATATAGAGCTTGAATGGTGACTCTCTTTCTCTATGTGTGAGCGCTGTGTATGCTGTTTCTACTTCGAAAGCGGTCATAAATTGTTTAAGGGTTTAGAAAAAAAAGAAAAGGCACTCAGCTCTGTATTGTTTTGCCCAACCATTGTGTGCCTTCATCAAATCGCTTCTGTTCACCAGATTATTGTCATTATATTGCGCTGTTCGTGTGACAACTGAAGTACATACCTACCTTGTAAACAGTTACATTTTTACTTTCGTCCTCTCTTTCTCTTATTCTGCATACGTTCATGAACGACAATAACATTTAAAAAGAAATGTCGTCCCCAAATTGAAATAGCACAGCCGATGGCATTGAAATGATCATTTCATGTGTCTTTGACTGGAAAATAGCAATAAATTCCTTTTCGCCTGTTGTGTTCGGTTCAGGAAATCAGAGTCCTTTTTACTATTATTTTCGTCGAAAAAAAAAGAAACGAAACTTAACAACATGCAATTAAATCATTTACAACTGTGTTCACATATTGCGCAGAGAAGTTTTACGACAACAACTTCCTAAACAACATTGTCTGTATACATTTTCCATACAAATCGTTATAAATGCCGGGTGAATAGTTCAATTATGGTTTTGAATTTCGTACCGATCGTAAATTAGCAGCAAATTTAACAAAAATGTTAATGCGTCGGAACTTAAATATTTTGCCTCATGAGTACGATGAAGATATTTGGGATTTTCAGAGAAATGTTCATGGTATTTAAAAGATAGGCTGTGAATGATGCCGATCTTTGGGAAACAAATATTTTAATATGTCATAAAAACCAATTTAACAGAACCCAGTATCGGCTTTTGCTATCCCAAAACAAGCAATTTTGACTGAAGCTTTCAAAAATGCCCTTGATAGTATCTCGCATATTATCTTAGGACACATTTATCGCAAATCTAATCAAAGCATACATTTTTGAGAATAACATTGCGCTCAATCCAAAAAATAAATTTCCATAATAAAGTATTGAGAGTTCCTACTTCGGAGTCCGGACACAACCAAGTTCGGACACAACCAAGACGCTTGATATACTGTTTAGCTTTCAAAGACCCAATTCTATCGTTTTTCCTATCTGGCACTGCATGTGGAAGTCATGACAAAAAAAACTCATTTCGAACTGAAACAACGTTGCCGATGGCAATGAAGTGATCATTCCATGTACAAAAACGGTTTCAAAAATAGCAATAAATTCTATTTGTTAGTTGTTCAGTTCAGGAAATGTGAGTCCTTTATCATTATAATTTTTGTCCAAAGTGAAAAAAGAGACTTGAAAACATGCAATTAAATCATTTACAACCGTTTTAAAATTGTGCGTAGTTGTTTTTATGACAACAACTTCCTCAACAAACATTGTCAATGTTTATAAATTTGTATACAAATCGAATATTGCCGGTTGAATAGTTCAATTATGGTTTTAAATTTCGTTCAGCTCGTAAATTTTTTCAAAAATGCCAATGCGTTGTAGTTTGAAATATGTTACCTACAGCGTATGTTTAAAATGGCCATTCATAATTTTCAGGGAATTATTTTTTCTTCATGTTTCAAAATAGAAGAGCCAGAAGAGAGGTTTGCATTTATTTGAAAACTTGAGCCATAAAATTGAAATTCCTAAGCTGTTTACTGTTGAGACAGCAATTTCAATGGATTCTGGTTATCGATTTTATCAACATTTGGTTGAGCAACATCACTATCTTAAGCTGTTCATCTTTCCTTCGAGAAAAAAAAGAACTATTGCCAAAAATGTTGGTTCATATTTCAACAAGAGGACAAAAAAAGAGCAGTAGTTTTCATAAAAGGAATCAGTTGGTGTTCAGGACGCAAGCATTATTAAACATTGTGTAATATGATGCAAATTGAATGCCTTTTGTCACATTTTCCATGTCTACGGATTTTTTTCCCATCCATTTTTTTTTGTGTCGCTCTCATTTGACATGCATTTATGCTACACTTCAACGAAATGAAAACCACTTAAACTGTTGAAAACCGAAATTGATTCTAAATGTTCAGTGATTTGTGTTGATTTGTGGCAAACACATTGTGAAACGGGGACATCGTTTTTCATCACATTCGCAGAATCAATTGAGACGAACCCAAATGCAAAGAAAATCGTTTCAATCTCATAATGTGAATCTCGTTTGTCCTTTTTTTTTCTTTCTTCAGCTGTCGAACTCCTTTTCTCTCTCGCTTGATGCAAACACAAATTTTCGGCTTCAGCTACCTTAAGCAAACTGTAGCAACTGTGTACCCCATTGTGAAACCGGAACTATAAATTTATTATCATAATTTATTGAAGCAAACAGAGAGAAAAAAAATGCGAACAAGTAAAAGCATTCTATGTCATTGAGTCTCTCGGAAATATTGAGGCTGAGACATGAAATGTGACGTCTATAATTGATAATAATATCATTGGAATGGCCTGGACGAGACGGCTCGTATACTGAATCATATTTGACTTGAACTCCGTTATTCATTGTCTCCTTGCGCCTGGCATGGACGGCGACACTCGCACTCATCGGCAACACACTCAATTCCTTTCGTTATGCATGCATGATTTGTTCGACGAATTTAATATCCATGAGATTAATTTATCGTAAATGCGCTACCGCCTGTGCTTTAGCTGTGGTGTTTCCGATACGACGGCAACAGCAATGAATTGAAGCTGTCAGTCTCCTATTGATATGAATGGAACAATTAAACGTCATTTTCCATCGATTTTCTCATGTAAATGATTAATAATTTTGCTGTTGACGCCCAATTAACGATAAATGACATGAAAATGATTATCACACAATTAGGCTAAATATCTCTTTCGTTTAAATCAGTGTTAGTGACAAATTTTGGTTCTAATTAGTCCCCAAAAATGTAAATATGTCTTGTTGAAAATTTCGTACTAAATCAAGATGTTGGTGTTAAATGGTGTTTTTGGTGCCAAACCATTAAAAACGTGTATATTTGTTATTGTAGCTAACGGTAAACTTTAGGTGACAACATGACGAATAACGTGAGGCATAAATGCAGATGAAATATCAGAACGTTTACATGTTATATTGTAAATTAATAATTGTATTGTTATGGTTATATATGGAATCAAGGTAATAATTCTTTCTCAATTTGAGACTTCAAATCTTGAATTATTTTTTGCACAGATTTTACAAAATTATATTTAGCAGTCTGAACTTTGAAACCTCGCTAAGTTTTCAAAACTCCCGAACTAAAAATTATCATTGAATATTTCAAAACTTAAAATCTGTGCCAGGTTTCAAACCTGAATGAAGTTTTCAATTTTTTAATATATTTATGTCAGAAAATATGAAAAATATACTCGACTCATTCAGCATTCACTTTTGAATGAAGAAACTTCGAATTATCACTCACAAAATTCGGTGATAATTTTATACCTAGCCAATAGCGTGGTATAACTTTAGTACGAAAAATAACATGCAAATCAATCCAAATTATATTTTTTTTCAGATTTTGGTGTTACATTTATTTTCGTTCTAAAAGTTATCTTGAAAAATTGGTACATATTTGCACTAGAACGAAATTCGGAAGTGGCAAAGTGACAAATTTAACACCAATATCGGTGCTAATTCTGACATCATATTTACGTTTGAACAAGTTAGAACCAAATTTCTCAAGAAAATCATGAATCGGTACTAGTTGAAGGGATAGTGTTAAAAACAAAGGTTCTAGTGTTAAGATCTAGGGGGAAAGAACGCTGCAAATAGCCTGCAAATAGTGCAAATAAATGTATGTATTTACATAGGATATTATATGGCGTATTCGCAGCCTACAGGTGGCGCTCGTGTATGCTATGTAAATACTATGCGAATACGCTTGCAAATGAACGCAAATGAAATGCAAATACACGCAGTTATGCCAATAGTTCTTTCCCCCTAGGTTAAGATAGTACGAATACGGATTTAACACGTACTAAAATCAAACACATATTTAGCCTCAATGTGTTGCTAACGTGCCAGGGTGACGAAAATAAAAGCTCTCACACATAAATACACAAAGTGTTTCATCAAAATGTCAATGATAAAATGGCACATAAAATGAATTCTTATTCGATTTTCATATGAAAAACCGTACATAAAACGAACGAAGTGACATCGATTTCGAGAAATAATCACTTCTTTGAAATGAATTTCAAATGTATTCATTTTATGATATCAATTAGATTTGACTGTTATACGAAAACTAGAATATAAAAGATCATTTTTTATTCAAAGTGGCCGATTTTATGGTTTGCGTCATAAAAAAAACCTAAACAATTTAACATTGCATCTAGTCAGTAATGACCGATTGATTATTGGTTATGAATACCGAAATTTAATGGATAGAAAAACAGGCGACACTTTTTCAAAACGAACGGGTCGATAAAGTTGTAATTAAGCAAATGTCTTTCATAGCGTAACGCCAATCGTAAACTCGATTATTATAAGAATACGATCGTGACAAAATGAAAATGTTTTATAATGGCTTACTGTGGACCTTCTAATTACCTGTACGTTGACGGCATGGTTAATTCCTTCGGCAACCACAATAACAACGGCATTTTACGATCAAATTTCGATGAAAAAAAAATCGACACAGTTGAAATGATTGTTGAAAAGCTGCATTTTTGAAATAACGATTTTGGACTTCGTGACAAATAAAATTGGCGTCAAAATGATCGTAAAAAGTGTCTAATTGCTGGAAATTAAATTATGGTCACTGCATTTATGGTCATCTTTTCATCATGACTTGTTTACTACATTAGCTGCATAATTAATTTCAACAGTGTATTTACAGGCGTTCGATATTAAATGGCGCACGTTTGACGAATGCAATTGACTCCCAGCAAAATTGGTGTTTTGTGTGTGTGTGTGTGTGTGTGTGTGTTCGAGCGTTTTGTTTTATGAAATTTTTCGATGGAAATACGGCTTTGGATTATGGGTAAATTTAATGAAATTAAATTCTAGGCAGGTCACACACAGAGCAGCATATCAATTACACACGCATTTAATTTAATTATATAGCGATAGCATGGGGACAATTGATTATTATGAGACAAGAGTGTTTCAAAGCCAATTATAGACGAACAGAGAGAAAAACCAGATGAACGAAAAATTTTAAAGGCAGCAAAATGGTACCATTTACCAACAGTTTACCAACTAGACGAAAATTAAATTGGATATTGTCTTTATTTTCGCATTTATTAAAAAAAAAGAAACGAAGAAAAAAAAACAGAGAGCTGTTTAAATTGAAATGCCCGAAGAGAATACTTTGTTTGGTTGACGGTCAGCCGCAAAAAACAATTTCATCATTACACTGATAACCGACACGATAAAAATGGGCTCGAGAATCGTGACGACCTGTCAATAAAATTGCCCAAACAAGCTCTCTCATTTGTATCAAATAACCAGCTAAAATCGAGTGAACATAGCCGAAGACAACGTTGAATATATATCTGATGCATTGCAATTGGCAGCAATTGTCGAAGACGTGATGGACGTTTGTACATTTTTGTGTGTGTGTAATTTTATGCGGCATCGAAATATGCACTCTCTCGTCAATTTTTTTTTTATCTGAACATCGCACAAACATCACATAAGCAGCACAACCATCATTCGAAGCGTCAATAAATGAAAACGTTTTTATTAAATCGAAAATGAGCTACGACAGTTGATCGTCAGCTTCTTCTCGAAACAGTTGAAATAAATATGCCTTTTTCTTGTGATATGCTGCTGCAACATTGTGCATTGATACATGCCAAAGCATTGCACCACGTTCAATTGGCCGAACGATCCAGATGGAAGAATGTGAAGATGGAACAGAAAATTGAGTGGATGATGGGCGCGAAATGTGAATCGCCGCAAGAGGGCAATCAGAATAAATTGTGATATTGTGAGTTGCGTTGTTGGCGTTTTTTCGTCGTTGTTGTTGTTGTTGTGCTGTTGAGTTGCAAATATGTCGATGGTGATCGAAACTGGTAAACAGGTCAATCGACAACGAGCCACAGCGTACAAAATGCCTTACAGTTTTCAATATATACAGACATTCACGGCTGCTGCAGCAGCAACAACAACAACAACAAAAAACATTGCATTTATGGGATAATAACTCATGCCCGGCCAAATGCGTCTGAAAGCGTGTTTTATATAATTGTAATTACGGATAATAGTTTCAGTGCGACGATTAAACACTTAAATGTGCATTTTCATTTTATGATGATTTTATTTATGAACCCACATTAACAATCAACTGGGCTCTTTGGTTGGCGTGGCACACAGTGGCGCGACCGTTGCTGATTCCATTGCATACTTTCTGCTGATACAATTATAAAATGCAATACAACAGAAATGGAGTTAACAGACCAAAAGAGGGAGAGAAAGAGAAAGAGGGAGAGAGAGAGATAGAGAGAGAGGTGAAGGAGAGAGAGAGTTGAACGAAAATTGTACACACCGTTCACTAGCAATGAAGTGCAATTTATGTACCGTGTGTTTGTTTCCCATTTTTATGACACTTTAATAACCACTTGGAAACGTTGACGAGCGTTCCGTGTATGTTTTTCTGCATTGTACAACGTCTGAAATTTCTGACATTGATGAAAATTATATTGAAAAATGAATGTAATATTTGTGCATGTGTGCTATTTATGATTTTTACGCGTTGGCATTTTGTGCATGTGGAAGTAACTGTCAGTTATGTGCTGTGAACTTGGGAATTTGTATTTACGGTGCGATTCTGTCGACGAAAGGTAACGTCGAAAACCTACAGCCATCCAAACATTCAAAAACAATTTTTCTCTATTTGAGCTACAAACCGACCATCATTCTTGGGCCAATTGGCTTTGGCAGAAACCTTCAACACGGAAAAATCGCTTGATAGAATTGAACCGGGAAGAGAGTTTGAGGTATATCAATCGTGCGTGTTTGGGATTGTTTACTTTTTTCTTCCACCCGAACCGATGCTATGAGCCAACCGTATACGATTCAAGTAAATTACAAAATGTGCCAGATAAAATAAATATATATGATGGAATATGTTAATGATGGATCATTATACATTAATGAAATTGTGTTCGTCTCGTGATTGGTATTGAACACTTGGAGGTGACAGGCGTAATGCAGATCGCAAATGAATGGTGAATGGAATTAAGATTGGGCTGGGTGAATGAAAAAAAAAGAAGAAAAAACAACAACAACATCATAACTCAGGGCGATGACAGTCAACGCCAAATGGCACGATTGGCATATTTCATATTATATATTTACAAAAGGATTTTATGAGCAGTAACAAACAAGCGCGTCAGCCAGCAGACAAGAGCAATGAAACGCTTCCTGTTTATGTGTCTGCGTGATAAATGTCAATTATCTTAAATACGCCTAAATTCATGAATTGAACCATTTAAACGATTACTTCAGATAAATGCGGTGTGTGTGTGTGTTAGTGTTTGTACTGTTTTTGTGATAGCACACATCACCAGATGCAAAACCAAAACAGAAGCAATTCAATCATTTTTGCTGAAGTGTTTATGCTTGTCAATGGATTATGCGATGAGTAAATTGGCTTAAGTCTTTTACCGCAGTCACTTGGACTATGTTTACTCTATTAACTTCATTCCAACTCCCCCTTTCTCTCTCATTCGCGATCACGCGTCAACTTACTCACAATCACTCACACCTAGAGAAAAACTTTAGCATTCTTATGGTGTCTTGTAACGTCGGCAATGAAAAATATGGCTGTTTATTCTGTTCACACAGCCTGATGAGTCAATCGGAATACCAAACAATAGATTTATTTCGATGTGGCTACCGGTTTTCACTTTGTTTACACTTTGATAAATTAATTTCAATGAAATTCATTGACTGTGGTACTATCGGCGCCTCAAAAAAACGTACATTCTCTCTCGTCGATTTGTTTGTCTTTCCGCTTTCAATCTATTTCATTTTATGTCTTGTTTTAAAATAGACTCAGCTGTAATCAATCATTATTTTTATTTTTAAAAAAAAATGTATTTTTTTATCATGACATATTTATGAGATTGTTGAGAATTCGTTGTTTGTTTGCCACTGTTTGGTTGTGAGTCAGTCGTTGCCAACAATGATTGCAACACTTTAAGCATTTCAAACACATGGATTTATTTGTCAACCGTCGCTACACATCTAATATGTTGTTTATGATGTGTGTTCGTGCATTCCATGCACGAAATATGACATTTCTATTGACATCGAACTAGCAACAGCCACAACACACATCAATTCTATACAAGAACTAAGCTGAATGCCATTGCAATGGTCTTTGTTTACCTTAAGTCGCCTCATTTCTGTCGGATTAAATTCCAACCATCTCTCTTCAAGTTTTTTTTTCGGGTTCAAAAACATTTTGTGTATTCAGATGCGCTACTGGATTCTACGAAGTGCGTATTTCATAGCCAAAACATGCATTTAGATATTTTCTGGCAAGCTTACGAAAACGGTCTTTCATGTGTTTTTTTGTGCGCCATTGTGTTTGTTACCTGAAAGCCTGTTCACAACAATTTCATTATCCGTTGATTTATCGTTTTTGTGTCCGAAGCGTCTTAGCCATAATTAAAATTAACTTTGTGGTCACATCATCTCGGATGTTAGTTATCTCTTTGTTTTTGAGCACCATTTTAACATTGAAATTTGTGCCTAAATTGATTTATGAGCCATTTACCCTTTCCTCGTATTTAACTCTGTTAAAACAAATTCAAAAGGATTGTTTCGATGTTATTTCTTTGTTTGAAAAATTGCAAGCCATCGAAAAATAAACATTGTTTCGTCCTTTTTGCAATAAACGAAATTCAAAAGTGCAATAAAGGATTATCCCGAAGTGTATTATGCTGTTGGAGAACAGCACCAGATAAGACGACAAATTCCAATTAAAAAATCTCCTTCAGCTTAGCAAACCACAAACGGCCGAAAATCCTCGAAAAACAAATGTCCGGAACAATATTTTACACACGTTTACTCATTAAAGTGAAAGGGTTGATGGAGTAATAAAGACGACATCGTAAAACGAAATGGTTTAAACGAAGCTTCAGGATAAGGAAATGTGCAATTGTGCCTGCATGTTTATTGTTTATCCATTGTTTTTATGACTTGCAATAAATGCAGGTAATTTTCATTTGTCGTGCAGCTACTGTGTGCGTGTGCAACGAACCAAAAATTCTGTTCATTGGAAAGCAATCACGTGCACCTTTCGCTCGAAGACGAACCCATGACTTTTATGATGGCATTTTTATGACGTTGTAAATAGATATCACATATACCTGCATTTGTTGTAAATGAATAAAATGTACTGTGCAACATATAATTTGTAATGATTTCCATGTGATGGAATTAGTAAAAAATATTTTTATGACTGCATTGAAAACAAAATGCATTGAAAATAAAAAGAACAAAACACTGAAAACATGTCATAAAAATTCGAAACTCAAATTCATTTTAAAGTAGTTAAGATTAAGTTATGAAGGTATCGAATGAAAAATGAAATTGCTTAGTGGGAATTGCTTAACTTTGGACACTTGGCCTAAAACCGGATTTGTGGTTGACTTTGTGGTAAATTAGATGCTATAATCGCATTTTGACCGATATTTTTTTTTTATTCTTAAATTTCTGTTTCCCTTCGAACATGTGATCGACACAATGGAATCTTGGTGATGGGTGTTTTTTTTTCGTTTGGATGACCGTAAAATAAATGACTTCGGGCAAATTGTACATCGACTCTCAACTTTAGCTTTGGTCTCGGTTTTTGGTTTCGGTTGCAAACCATCATTTCTTTTTTCGCTGCATCATTATCTCTGAATCATCATTTTATACAAAAATGCTAATGCTTTTTTTTTCGTATGGTGTCTTGTGATGAGCGTGCACTTCCGAATTTTTCATCATCATCACGAGTGACGCCGCTGCCGCCACCAGAATGATTAATTATTTTCAATTCATCTAATTACATAATTCGTTTTCAAATAGCATTTAGTTCCTTTTTTCTCTCTTCTTCATTCTTCTTTGGTCTTCAGGGAGGTTTTCTCGAGCCTGATTTGTTCGTTTTTTTTATAACAAAAAACTTTTCGGTATGCACATTACGCGATGTCTCACATCGACCCTTTTCACACTTGAAAACTTTGCACCAAAAAAATTCGTTTCGCTGAGTACATGTCAGCACAGCGAATATATTAGTTTTCGAGAAACTTTCTGTGCTTTTTTTTTGTCTCGTTGTATGTTGAACCATGGACGAAACGACACGGCTGAAACGTCACTTTGGTTGTCATTAGCTTGATTCCGGAAAAAAAGGCAACGGATGTGAATCTCAAACAAATGAAACGCAACAAACGTGCACAAACACACACACATACAAACACAAACAAACAATAAAAGTAGAGAATAAATACCTCGTTAGCGATGCGAACTGAATCGGCAACAAGGACACAAAATGCCAGAAATGACGTAAAGAAAATGTGAACACGAGCAGCGAACAGCGAAAATGTGCGTTTTTCTCATCAATATTACTTTGCACGTAGCGATTTTCTACGCTATCATTATAAAATATTTTTTGTTGAAGATCCATTGTCTCCACCGAGAAGTTAGATGAGAAAGAGGAATATAGAGAGAGGTGGAGAAGGAGAGAGATCGAATCAACCTTTGCCAATTCGGCATGGCATTTTGGAATCTACTTATTTCATGTGATGCTTTGTATCTTTCGGTATGCGACCCGTACTTACCCTATATTTATTACCTTATACACGCATCGTGCGCACAACCACACATATACAATGAGGCACGCATAAAATGAGCGAATGAAAGAGAATGAAGCAAAGTGACAGCCGATGTCATCAATCTTCTGCTGTTTAGACAGGATATACATCACTTTGACAAGAGCGCGTCATAAATTAGATCACACAAACCAATTGACGGGATGTGTTTTTTTTTGCATTTCACATCGCATGCTCTGTATGTCCGCATCATGCCAACGAAAGAAAGATAGAGAGGGAGCAATTTTCTCGTCTGGCCACTTTGGCAGTGTGAGACCATATTCCATTTATGTTTGACCGTAGCATAAAGTATGCTGCTTAATTTGATCGCAATGCTAAACGAAGCGCAAAAAAAAGCGGTAGCAAAAATTTAACGGATGAAACACGACCTGAGTGAATGCCATGACATTTTTATATTGTTAAATAATTTATCAGACGGTTGGTTGTAAACCAGAATTCATCAATGGTTTTGGTTTCGGTATGACTAAGCAAAAACGAGAATGGGCCCTTCAAATCGTGTCTTGAACAGAAAAATTAGTGATTGTAAACAAAGAATTTGTTTGCTTAGACTTAAATTGCCTTTGCAATAGCTTCCCATGGTGTTTTTGTGTGTCAACTGCACTTTGACAATCATCTAATCAAATTCAACGAAGAGATTTAATCGTTTGTGTCACACAAATGTGATAACACACACGAAAATTAGTGGATCGGGTGGTCAAAACGCGCACGCCCAAAAAATACCTTAATTCATGGCTATTTATCAGGTCAAATTGACATAGACATATGACATATTAAATGTCATGACATTGTTCTCCAATACCTAACACTTCACATGAATCCCAAATAAATGCTCATGATCCAAACAAAATAGCTTCCTTTTCCCTTCATGTCAACTTCAAAAACCCATTAATTTTCGTTTGTTGATCGAAAATCCGATAAATTGACGTCAAATTCACCATATCTGATGAACATTTTGTTTTTTCTTTTTTGTCTTGTTTTGTCGTTTTTTTTTCATTCCACGCTTATCAGTTCAACTTTTAGACACGTAATCGGAGAAAGATGTAGCATTTCCCCTCTCCAAAAAAAAGAAGTAGAGAAGCACGACTGAAGTATCGTCTCTTTATCAAAATGATAATAAAAAAAGCAACAAATTTCCAACGACAACAATCACAATGATGAACAATAGCCTCACGGTCTATGAAAAAAAAAAACAACACACATCGGAGTGAAAACAAAAGTAAAGAAGACCCATTGCCCTAAAACATATAAATCTTTCAGTTTTACCATAAATTTTCTCGCAAAGGAAAATGACAAAACAACAACACGAACAAGACCAAACAAACAATTGAAATTGAATTCGAAACTGAAATGCAACGTCGCTGTTGAATGAATGGGAAGCAAGTGAGTGAGTAACGTATGTGGCACGTCAACCAAATCGTAACACTTTTACAGATTTCAAAAAAGTTTCAACGGTGCGTATTCTTGTCCGGGGCATGTCGAGTAATCGGTCGATAACTTCATTCTTCGGTTGCCACACATTTGTTTGCCGTCCGACAGCCAGATTTCCTATTTCACCATTTCATTAACGTAGACAGTTGCATACAAACACACCGAGAAAGAGAGAGAGAGAAAGCAATAACAATTTATTGCTACAACATTCTAAGTCAAACAATAGCAATTTATCCCTTGGCTTGGTTTTCTTGAGCCAGTCTGATTTGACTTTGGCCTGGTGGAAATTGTAACGACACACATTCTCAGCTCATTCTCTCAACTCAACATAAGTCAGCACACAACGGATAGAATAAAATTTATATCTAAGTAAATAAAAAAACAAAATAGAAGCAACACCAACAAAACAAGCACAGACATTGAGTAAAGAAAACACCGAAGTGAATTTATCGCCTGTTTGAATGTTCGATATGGTGACACGGCATGTCTCCTGCATCGCTTGTATATCTATTTACCAGAAAATTTATACTTAATATCTATTTCAAGCTATCAAACAACAAATGCACATAAATTTTCGACGAGAAAGAGCCAGAGAAAGACAACGAGCTAAAACAAAATCAAATGGTTGAAATAGCAACAGAAATTCACTTTTAAATATATAAACAACAATTAGATGGGCCATCAACACATACACACACACGCAGAGGGAGAGAGAGCGCCTGATGTTTTGGGTCGTTTCGAATAGGTTATATGGCACGTTCACGTTGTGTATGTGATCGATTACGTGCATATCGCATTGTAGCTTTTTTCATTGCACATTTGTAGATGCGATGGCGTCGATAGCAAAGAGGCTAAATCTTGATACGGTGCTTTTTTTCAACTTGATTTACGACAAACGCCAGGGTTTTGTTTTAGTATCTCAAACGGATGGTGTGAGGTCAGTTCTCTTCTTTCTCCAACTAAACTCAATGCCAAGGAAATTGAAAAATTTAGTTTAAGCTCGTGCTTTTTTTCTCTCTTCATGTTCAGTTTAACCCCGACCATAATCATTTTGCCAGGCACGTCACTATGTTCTACCATAATTTCTCAACAGCGCAAAATTGCCAACCAAAATACCATTTTCAGATTATTTATGGAAATATTACTCATAAAGTGTAATCCATGTGCTTGTTTCATGACAAAAAAAAATCGTGATTTCCCAAAAAAGGTCGACTTTAAACCAAAAAGAAAAAGAAGATGAAAAAAATATGAACGAAGAAATTATATCACAACAGCCACAAAATGTATCTCTTCTTAAAATCACTGTTTTTTTTTATTTAGTTCCACTCAGAGAATATTAACTCGTAAATTTTATGTGGTCTTTTGTTTCGTTCGAAGGCAGCACACGGCAAGACATTCTACCTGAGAAACGTGTGGCTGGAATCCAGTCCCGTCGATGATGAGAATACAGAAAACTTTCCTGGAACATTTTAATTTATGAATATTTATGGAAATCGCTGACTCTTTTTTCTGACTCTCTCTCTCTCTCACTTGTGTGCGTGTATGTGTGCATGAGATGTGGCCATAAAAAAAACCAACGACAAAATTACGAACGAACAAAGCGGATGACAGAGAATTGTTGCACTTATTAAGAAGCATTCAAACGAGCACTGAATGAAACCGAAAATAATGAATAAAATTAAGAGATTTATTGATGCAAGCCAAGTAAACGATATTCCACAAATCATTTGGTTGGCGTTTTGCCTCTTTTCCGTCCACACATTAACCAGGCCCCGAATCAAATATCTCACCTTTAGACAGTTTTTATGCGCGCCGGCTATCAAACTACCTGCACACATTCATAATAATTTATTGAAATGTATGCCAGCAAAGAAAAAAAAACACACCACCATTTATGCATTCTCATTTTTTTTTATTTTGGCTGCTGAAATTTCAAAGCATTTTCAGTAGCACAAAACAACTCGCAACTCTGTTGAAATTCAATTAATCGCCTGATTTTTTCGATGATGTGACAAGAAAAAAAAACGGAATTCTATAGAAAAACTGATATTTTTTTTTTTGGTTTGAATCAGTGACTCCGAAACAATTCGATTATTTTGGAAGTTGAATGTCACGCTTGTCGTGCTTTGACTTTAACCATTTTGGCTGATATATTCCAAGTGATCTGATGTCATTACACTTTCCCATTGTGAATTGTTTACTGATAAATCAATTTGCAGATGCAATACAATTTTTATATCTATAGAAAATAAAACCCATACAAACAAATGACAAGACATTTCCATTTTAAAAAATGCTTAAAACAAATACTTAAAATGGCGATCTATCAAAAATGTCAAACTGCACTCAAAATATCCGACTCGATTTTGTTGTTGCTGCCTGTCTCTCTTTTCTTGTGAGTGTTTTGTGTGCCATCGACGTTGATATTATGTTGGACGAAAAAGGTGCTGCACCACCACGCGTTGCAGTAAACGCTGAACCAAGATCCAATGCTTATGATTATTTCATGTGACAAGCTCCATCGAATTGAGTGAAACGGTTGCAAAAAGACGTTGACACGCTTTTTGATGTATATATTTTTTTATATAATGTTTGTGATAAGCAAAAATGTCATAGAATGGTAATAAAATTAAATTGAAAATTTTCCGAATGTATGACACATCACAAACAAAAAATAATAACATGAATATGCCAAAGGCATGGGGAAAAGCTGCCGGTGGCACTTTTCCATATCGGAAACCATCTTTGGTACCGAATGTAAACGTCTGTCAAAAAAATATGTTTCTGTGGTTTTCTTTCGGAAGTTTTCGTCTTCTGTTTTGATGGGTCGTCCCTTTTTGTCAGTACTCAACGAGAGATAGTCTTGCTCAATTTTCGCACAAATGAAATGTTAGTTTGAGGGGAGACATAACGAGCAACAGCAACAACAAAATAGAGAGAGGACAAGTTGTCATTCCTTGTTCCGTAATCGTTTTCCTTCGTAGTTTTTTTAAAGCTAGGTTGGAGAGGCGAAAAGGCGATGCAATGTGACAGTTGTGCAAAATGCTTGTCTATGAAGTGCTGAGACACACAGCATATTGAATGAACGAGTCAGCGAGTGAACAAACAGGAGAGACAGAAACAGAGAGAGCGAGAGAGCGAGAGAGAGAGAGAGAGAGCACAATACACAGAGTAGGTATGACACGACTAAGTCAATGACAGCATGCGAACACGTTTATCAAATGGAAAATATGAAAATGTAAAGTGTCATCCACATTTTGTATAGTTGATATTCATTTTTTAAATGAAATTTCATGAAATATTTATTCGATATGTATCTTGACAAGATAGTTGACGTAATTCTTCGCATTTATACTCGGCATGTCATGGCATTAAAGGAGTGTGAGTGGTTTGTGTGAGTGGTGTGTGTGTGTGTGTGTGTGTGTGTGTGTGTGTGTGTGTGTGTGTGTGTGTGTGTGTGTGTGTGTGTGTGTGTGTGTGTGTGTGTGTGTGTGTGTGTGTGTGTGTGTGTGTGTGTGTGTGTGTGTGTGTGTGTGTGTGTGTGTGTGTGTGTGTGTGTGTGTGTTTGTGAATGCGTTTTTCGAGTCGGATTGAGTTGAGAGTCGACGAGAGTCAATGGTAACATTGGAGAGTTGGATCCAACATTCGAAATACACAATCTGAAAGCTATGATTTGCAACCGAAAACGTTAAAATGGCATGAGTAACGAGAGTACGGAGAGTGTCGAGCACTGGAAGCAACGTTTTGTGTGTGTACAGTGCGAAGCAGTCGAAACTATGCGTGGTATTTGGCTGCGCCAGTAAGCAATATATCTCTTTCTAGGTGTGTGCATAGGGCCTTTCATGTCATTTTAAATGTGCCATCAAGTAACGAGACATAAATAGAGACACATTTGATGTGCATAGCCAAACGAAAATGCGAATTAATAAATACATATACCATTGTGAGTATGTGAATTGCGAATTGCGATTGCAAATGTGATCGGTTGGACTTGATGCCTGTCTACCCCGTATGCAGATTCCAAACTTCAAAATGGGTTATAATAATCAAAATGGAAAGAAATATTGGAGAAATATATCAACTAGTTGTGTGCTATTGCCCCGGTTGCTGATTCGGTTTTGTACGGTGCTGTTGTTGCCGCTCTGAACATTTCCTCGACATTTCTCGTTTGTTATATCCTCGTGAATACGTCGGTCGCACTGACAATTTGACAGCCCATGAAAATCAATTTGCAATGCGTCAAATCGTATACCTATTATCGGTTCTGTGATGTGTGTACACAATTTTCAAATTGGACTGTTTGTTGTTGCTGTTGTTGTTGTTGTTGTTGTTGTTATTGCCACATCTTTACACTTCATTGTGCCCTGGCAATACGGGTTTTTCCGACACTGTCTCGGTCTATAACAACAGCGTATATGTCGATAATTGTATAATGTAATAATTATACTTGGGTTTTCTATTTATAAAATATAATACACGCAAATCACCGCTTCAAATGAGCGACAGACGTGTGTAATATGGAAGTGCTTTCTGGTCGTCAATAGATAATCTGGTTCAATGGTGTGTTGCTTCCACGGTGCCTTTCTTCTCGTCTTTTTCGCCTCTCTTCTCTCTATTTCTCTTTCTTTCTTTCGCGTTATTTCTCTTCGCATTGATTTCTTGTGATTTAATTCTATTTCTTCATTCGAACATTTTACACATCGGTGAGCAATGCCGTCACTTTGTGTTAACGGCCCGTCTTACCATGTCTAACGAGTTGAGTTCAAGAAGTGCGAGAGTTCGTTTAATGGAACGAATTCACAGCACAAAATGAGAAAAACAAACCTGAAAAGTGTTAGTCACGCTCATGGCTTATTCAATTGCAAGCCCGAACGAAATCAACAACATATGCTCATCGGAGCCAAGGAACATACAAAAAAAAACAACTAACAACAACTCAAATATTCATTCATTTTTAACGAGACTTGTTCAGCTTCTTTTATGGGAGATGAACAGCACACTCACACATCCACACATCATTCTACATTTCAAATGAACGCTACTTTTTTTCTCATTCTCTCGATCGATCGTTCGATCGTTTTAAATTTGTTCATTTTCGAAAACATGCTATCAAAATCTGTCCATCAAGACAGCCGATTGAATGTTTCAGCCATGGGCAATGCAATGGATTTTTGCGGCCTCCGATGACGATGTCTACCAATTTGGTCATCAAATTTAATTGCATGAGCTGATATGATGCACAATGTATGAGCTTTAAACAGGTTGATTACTGCATCTCATCGATACAGTTTTTATGAAGTGCAGCAGCAAGTAATTTGAAATCTGTCCATTTTGTGCAAATTCACATCGATTCAATACTATTGAATGTAACTGTTTTGTCCAATGGTAGCGGCTTTGTTTGCGGCGATGCATTCAATGGAGACAGTCGGTCCATTTCACTTGATAATTCCACTTGAACCAGATTTATCATTGACAGATACTTACACAAATCAAAGTGTATATAAATTGGCTAAATTATTGAAGTTGATGCGAATACTGAAACCGATATGACATCATGGCCAACAATTGGATCAAGCTCACTCGGTTATGATTGAAGAACAAAAATTCATTGCCAAATAATTCATATTTTGACTTTACCAATCAAATATCAAAATGATTTATTGCAGTTCGCTAGGCAGTTTGTTTGTTAGGTTCAAGTTAACTTCAACGATGACAGAAACTTCGACTTTGCCTCTCATCGTCGTTTTAATTCACCCACATCGTTGCGCCAATCGAAAGGACGATATTCCTTTCGACTGATCACTTTTTATCACATTGCCCGCATCTCTTTCGAGCCGCTGTTTGGCCCATCGTTTGCCAATTAGATCGTGTTCGTCTCGTATCGCATCATGCAGCCGGTTTAGAATGATGTATTATAACTCTCAGTTCGTCGGTGTCTTGATCCGATTTGATTGGAAATCTCTTGGTCTCTTGACATGTTTCGCTTTTATCTTTTCTTCACAAATGCATTGCCGCTTTGCTAGCAAACACAAAGTGATTAGACGATTATTTTCGCTTTATGACATTGATGTATTGATTACGGATGACGGCCAGCAAACGAAGTAAAAAAAAAACAACAACATAAAGCTGAAGCGAATGAACGAGAGATTGATGTTAATTAAATCAGACGTTTTTGTATGTGTAAAATGAAAACGAACAATCGCCCCAAATGGGACTTCAACTCGCCAACGATGATGTCTGATGAAAAATATTTAATTTTATGCAGACGCTTTTTATATGGCTCCTTTTTGTTTGGATCGTGCGTTCGTGCAATGTTTTACCCAAACGAATTGAGATTTTGCGCTGACATTTCCGCGGAATTCATGTTAATTGTACTGTCTTGATGCGCATCTTGTCTCCGTTTATGGTAACGCCAAAAGAAAGAATAAAAATAAAATTCTCTTCGTTCCGAAAATGCCAAACAAATGCAGCCATTGATCAAAATCAGTAATATCGTGTGCTGTGAGTTGCGAGTAAAAAGGAAATGGTTTCCGTTGAAATTGGCAAGCAACTGTGTTTTTTTCTTCTTCTTTTTCTTTTAAATAAATGCCAATAATTTGACAGGGGAAAATCATTCTGAGAAAAGATGTTTGACTTTTTCCCTGCAACTTTTAAAACGATGTACAATTCCATGCCGAGTTTTTGTGCTGTGTTCGGTTGTTTATTTGTCTGTGTTTCAGGTTTGAACTATTTCTTCATGCTCACATTGAATTACATGGTTTTTTGTTTAGTACCTTTTGCCATCATCAGCACTTTTCATATGCGGTACTCTTTTTTTTCCTAATTGAATTCGAAGAAAGATCATTACGCATCATAAATCAAATGTTCGAAAACATTTATTTAAAGGTAAAAACGATGCCAAAGATGCCGACGGATAACAAATTATCGTTTTCAATTACAATTTACATACCATTTCGTCGTAATTCATCATTTATCACCTGTAATTGATCGTTGTCGAGCTTTTGTATTCATGTTTTCTGTGCGCACATACACAAGCACACACTTACACACACACAACAACAACAGCAACGCAATGGCAATGGCAACATTGGGCGTTGAAATTTGCTACTCATCATTTTTTACAATGTGTAAAAGAAAAGATCAAACGAGTGGTAACGGCCAAACCATTGCATGCTGCTGTTTGTAGCTGACACGGATCGGTACTTTTGACGTTTTGGCATCCATCACATTTGGCCTACCCAGTGTGAATGGTTGGGTGCAAAAGCAAAACGAAAAATGTGCGAAGGTGAAGGAAAAGTTGGAGAATCATCATGAAATGGAAATGTAGTGTGCTATCTAACTGACGAACAAACAAATATATCAGCATAAATATCCAATTGTCGATAAGATGGATTATCACGGCTGGGGTTTTTCTGTTGTTGCAAAAGTGCAATCCCTTCAAATGATTTGCAACATTTACATTGTATACCTAATTTCACCGAACAATAAAACAATAGAAAAGCGTATTTCGGTTTCAATAAACATACAAAATGAAACAGACAAGCAGCCGAATGTTTTTGCAAAAAAAGAGAGAAAATTTTGACGCAGTTTTTCGGCCAACAGCCCAAGAAACGGCAAACAAAACGAAACTAGCACTTAACGGTCAACATCAAAAGATAATAACTGCACAATGATTCGGCAAATACCATTCAATGGTGCGTTTCGGGTGAAGATGCCTTCAGTCGACAAAAAAAAAAAAAAAAACGATCGCTCTCAAGCGGTCGACAAAAGCACCGAATGGAAATGAAACAAACACATAAATTTAGCGATTATCCTCTCTTGAATTCTTTTGTATTTATAAAAAAAAGAGAAGTAAACAATCGTTTGCCGAAGCCGAAAGCTAAAGCTCATTTGAAAGAATTACCTGATGACCACAAAGCCGATTTCTGGCTACTGTTTACCATTCACCATGAACTCTTTGGCTGGACACATGAGAGTATAGAGAGAGAGAGAGAGAGAGAGAGAGAGAGAGAGAGAAAGAGAGAGAGGGAAGAGGAAAATCGATGATGGACAAATGTCAAATCACATTTCAGACGAATGAGTTGGATGACTGGCTGCATGCAATGGCATGCATTTCGAAGCAACGCGTAGACTGGATTTTTAGCATGACGCATGACATTCACTCGTCAATCTTTTTTTTTGGAAAATGAATGCGTACAAAACAATCGACTCATTGATTGCTTATCTCGTCATCATTCTCATTTGGAATGCATACGTTTCATATTCAGTAACAAGGCAGTTTAAACAGTCCAAACGAAAATGCAAATGACGACGTAAAAAAAAACACACCGGGGCAAAGAGAGGTACAAAAGAGAGAGAGGGAGAGCAAACATGCTTGCATCAAATTGAATGAGATTCAGAATGAATATCGAAAGGATTGGAAAATAATGTCGGTCCATTCGATGGAATGAAATGCACATAAATGTAAATTCGAATGTGCAACACGAAGAAAACAGAACGGTTGAAAACACAATTCGAACACTAAAAATGGTTAAAACCGGGACAGAGATACCAGAATAATCACCTGACACACACGAGGACTCGATCAACGAACGAACAGCAACAAAAATCAATCATGTTTCACGAATCACAGCGAAAGAATGAAAGAGAAAGACGAGAAACAAAACAAAACAACACAAAAAAATACCAACAACAGCAACAACAAAATCAGCGACCAATCAATGTAACGAAAGATGTCAATTGCACTTAAATTAATTCCCAATGCCAAATCAAAGTCAACGCCGACCATTTTATAAATCAACAAACGATTTATGCGAGATTGACAGATGCCAATTTAATACAAACAAGTAGCCATTTATACGTTGGTGCTGAGCCAAGCCAAGCCAAAACGAAAAACATACACAACACACAAACACACACGAATTTACAATAAAAGACTGAAAAATGTACGACCAATGTGAAGCAAAGCCGAGCTTCTGAGGCTGCTGGACTGTGATGGGCTGCTGTTTCAGCACGATGCTGTGACGTGAATCAAATCCGAATGAATGTGCGTTTTCGATCAAAAAATCAAAATCCAGCCAATTAAAAAAAGAAGGCTCGCGCGCACGTCCTCTCTCTCTCTCACTCTTGCACATTCCAGGATTGTTGGTGCATATTTTTTCTCTTCATTGGTCTCATGAATATAGAGGAACGCGTTCAATCACAGGGATCCCAGGTTATTTATGTGCAGAATGAAAACTGCATTGTGGAATAAATCGGCCGAAAAAAAAGAACATTGCTGAGATTGACGAGCTCAAGACAAGAGACAATCAAGCAAAGGGGGCAGAGATAGAGAACTAAAGCAAGCCAAAAGTTATGCCATTCGGATTGGCAATGGTTAATCCAGAAGTTGAATGTGGTGTGCTCATGGTGCATCAACCGAACGCATGAAATATTGCCGGACCGAAAATCATCTGGACTACGTGTTTTACATACGTCAATAATTTTTACCTCCGCAATTCTCTGAATCGAAGTGCTCAATCAAATTGGATAAACGGTTGACGGGCAGGAGATGCAGAGCAAACAGGGTCCGTTTCAGTGATTTTATTCGTCTTTTTTTGTGCAGTCGGTCGAAATCATCAATTCCATTTTAACAAGGAATTTCAACAATGGATCGTGACACCTTGTGCAAATCAAATGCAACGAATGACCAGATTTACCAAGTTGAATTAAGTTGATTTTTGAATCACATAGCACAAGCACCACAGCCACAGAGAAAACGAGTCCATGCGGCAAAATGTTCTTGGTTAATTTATCGCTATTCGAATTGGTTTTACTGCATGAGAGTTCGATTTGAGAAATACGTGACTTGATTTTTGACATTGCAGTTTTCTGTTGTTGTTGCTGTTGGTGGTGGTGGTGGTGGTGATTCTTTTTTTCTCGATCTTTCGTCTCGTTCTCAATATTTGAAATGTTCTTATTGCATTCAGACTGATTTCCATACGAATGACAGAGTATCTCGAATGGATTTTAATTCAATCACTTTTCATTTTCGAATTGAATTTATGGCTCGAGTGAGTACAAAATCAGCTCCAAATGTGCATTGCACTATCTTGATTTGCTCGCGCTAGCTTGTTGTTTTCATTCAACAACAATTGGTGTATATTTGCATATCGAGTCTTGACAATCTGCAAAGCATAAAATAATGACGAAATAACAAAAAAAAAACGGAACAGAGCCGAGCAGTAACAAGCGAATAGAGAAAAGAACGAAGAGAAAAAAACATGCCATTTACATTTTTCATGCTGTCACTCTATTAGGCAAACGACAGTATTTAAAGTGAAATGGATCGATGGGAAAAGTTTGATTTTAAAATACAGCTCCAGCGAAAAAAATGTTCTTATCGACTACAAATCAAATAAAATAGTTTAGTGAATCGTGGTAATTTACATTCATTTTTACATTTAAATCTAAAAATTGCGAAACTTTTCATGACAACGAAACCAACGCATGTGAGAAATTTCATGACGGTTTAAGAGACGGGAAAAAAAGAACACGCCAACAAAATTCGATTAAAAAGCCCTTGAACATGAAAAAATCGTTTATCAATTGTCAAAAAAACTGGCATGTTGACATATTGTTAAGTCCGGTAATATTCAAATGTATTCGTACCAAAAATCCAATGCGATAAGATAACAAGTATATGATGGACAGTCAGAGAATGAGTAGACCAGTAAATCCATTCGCATTTGCTGGCCATTCGTCAATGTTGGCGAAATGTCAGGAAAAAACACTGCCGAGAAATAATGTGTAGCTTGATAAACAAATAAATTGGCGCGTTTGTTGGAGCGTGAGAGAGGCGGCGGCGCACAATGAGCAAGCGAACAAGTCTATTGCAATACTGCCAAAATTGATTATTGTTTATGTGAAAATTGCAGATTGCCTGCTTAGCAACCAAGCCATTATGCAACGTGTATACGAGTGTGCGTGGTCTGTCATTGAAAATTAATGTTATTTTTTCGTTTTGATCAATTTCAAAAGTGACAAGTTATTGCTTTTGCGTGGCACATGCTGCCTCGGAGCTTTGTTCTGACTGGCTAAAATGCTGTGAATTTTGAAGTTCGATGTGTTTTAATCCAAATTTAAATACAGAATGTCAAAAATTACACACCTCAGTGTTTGACAGGGTCCACCACCAAAGTGACCAACACTTTTCATAATCGACATTTTCACTTTTCATGCCACCCTAATACAGATCACAGCTTTAGACGAATTGTTTTTATTGAATTTTATCATAAAATGTAACTGTAATTCAAAAGGGTAATTTTATGAAAAAAAAAAAATTCAAAAAAAATGATATCGCATTAGATATTTCATTTTAGAATTTGATTCACGTTCAAGCACCCTAAATTTATCATTCTCTTCATTAGAAATAGATTCATCACATTTTTCGATTAGAAAATGTAAAATAATATATGTCACATTTATGCAAATGAACTTTTATCTCAAAATACAATAATATTATTTGTATAATGATGCGTGTTCTTGATTCGAACTCTGTCTGATGCTTAATGCTCATACAGATAAACAAGCGCTCATATCGTTCGACACATGAAGCAACATGATCGTTTGCATACACGACACGTATGTAAATAAATCGCTTATAAAACTTTGCATAATCATTCGTTCACTCGTTCAATAGGTCGAGAGTGTTAACGAGTTTGTGCGCGCGCGAGCCCGTTCAATTCGAAAAATCATCGTGCACATAATAAATGAGTTTTTATTCAGATGTTAAACATGACAACAATTTCATTCATATTTTTATTAATGGTTATTTATGTTGTTTTGTATTCTCGTGTGTCGCCCGGAATCCGAAAAATAAAGTCAATGTAAACGAATGAGAATGACATGACAAAGAGCGCATTTAGAATACATCCACATCGTACATTGTACGTTACGTTATACACACATTCATCTAAAAACGTGGCACTAGTGACTTGCGTTGCACATGAGAAAAAAAAAACGAATGTCATTCGAACCACACAAAAAAACAAGATCCAAAGTCAAGAATTAACATCGAAATTTGAAATTTATCATTTCGAATTGTTATTTTTGTGAGTTCATTTTTTCAGAGTGCTACAAACCAAGCAGAAACCTTATCAATCAGACTTCTGAGATACAAATCTTTGACATAATCTGAAGTAATATGAGTTACCGAACATTTTTAAGTTGGCTGTGATTTTAATTGAATGATTTTTGGTGCTGATTAAGCCATAATTAATACGCTTCCTTTTAATTAGGCCATTTTTTTCTCTACGTTATGTAGTAAGAGAATCGATGGAAAAAAGACTCATTACCGCACGACAGATGGTCGTTATTCAAAGAGTCATCCAATTTATCAAAAATTTCAAACATTGGCAACCGAATTTGAAACCGGTTTTTTTTTCCAAAATTGTACTGATGACTGATGATATCCTGAATGAATCAACATTGAAACATGAATTTTGCTGTTCATACTCTAATGATGAGTGTTTATGAATTGATGGAATTCCCCATGAGGTATGGATTTAAAATTGTGTACCCTCTCTATTAAATCGAGGTTTCATTCTATTTTCTTTATTTTGACACAAAAAAACCAGGTGGTTTGTATTTTAACGCAATAACATTTTTGTGTGTTTTTGAAATCGAAACGTCAGCACATTGATTTGAACGAGGCAATTTCAAGAATCTCCTCTCTCTCTCTCTTTCACACGCTCCAAAATTCGATTAAGCATTCAATGAATGCTCGACACGCCGTGTACACTGCACAGTGCATACACACAGTGATATGTTAATTAATTTGCATGTCAGAAAATTTTGTTGCTCGTTGATTTCGTGTTTTTGTTGTTGTTTATCCGTTCCGGTCGTAATTATCCTTCGGCGCTCTGACTTCTGATTGGATTTACAACGATAAATCACATACACATTTCGAATTTAGCACTCACACTCTTGCAACTTATCAAAACATGCACCGAGCACAATTATTCATTTCATAACTGTCACTTACACGGATTTTTCTCATTCTCGTGCGCATTGAGCGAATATCAAAAGAATAAATAGTGTCCTTGAGAGTGAGGGATAAAAAATTCCATGCAGTTTTTTCCTTCTTTCAAAAAAATTGGAGAGAAAAAAAGAAGTTGAACAAGACAGCCGATGGCACAACAAAAATTAATTTATTTTTTTTTTCATTTCGTTCTTGTGTTTCGCCTATTAACAATGAGTGCACTTTCATTTGATTGTCGCTATTCAATTTCTAATCACAACAAAATCCAAGCTCATGATTTTTTTCCCCTTGCACAGGCATTTGTTGGCTAAAATTATTAACTGGATTAATGCAGCTGGCCGCAAACAAAAAATGCCACTCAGCAGACAATCAAATTGTGAAGAGAGCAAAAAATGAGTTGAACAAATTGATTTTGCCGGAGCATAGAAGCCATCGGTGGCGCGAATTAAAATTGAAGCTGACAAGCGACACCATTATTTCAATTTAACGGGATCAAAAGGACACAATAAAATCGGCTCGGCAACCGATACGAAAAAAAGACAAGCAATTAATTTGAAGAGATCTATTGTCAATAGCAATCCACCTTTTATTCCATTTTTCCCCAATCTGCGGCGATTTTGCACTTCTTTTTTATGCACTATTATACTACATAAAATGTGAAGCATATTAATTTTGTGCATTTTTTTTTTCTTATTCGGACAAAAAATGTGACGCTAATTCTGATCAAAGCTCTTGAACTCGCTTATATCTACCTTTTTATATGGCTTTATAGGTCTAGACTAGCGTTTTATCCTAGACATGTCCTATCGATTTGATATTTGTTTTAACGTCGATTATTCGCTAGAATGATGGGTAAATTGTTTTGAATATACATTTAATTATAAGTAACAAACAATTAATTAACAATTGTTTTATTTCTAATTAAATTAGGTTATGAAAGTTTGTAAAAAAGATACAGTTTCATCCCAATGAAAATATAAATATCCATTAAATTCACCAGTGTGAAATCTATTTTTTAAAATTTTAAATATCACAAATTGTTCAGGTTTATTCAATTTTTTATATTTATGAAGAAGCGAAAAGTGTTAAATTACCACAATTATGGCTTTTTTATGAAGAAAAATGACAAATATGAAAAAATAAAGCGAATCAATAGTTTGATGATTTTCAAAACTAGTCTGATAGTTTGTGCATTCACATCGAATCATAGGATATTAATCAAATGCATATAGCTCATCTCGTTCAATTTTTCCTAGTTTTCTAATTTTCTGTCTAATTTTCCATTTTTGTTCAATTTATTCAATTTTATTCTGTCGCTTTTCCGTTTGTTGCGTGAAATGGAATAAATGCTGTTCGTGCCATCGAATCTAATTGATGTGAACGCTTATCGAATTGAGTGCGAACGATGATGATACGATATTGAATTCGATGCCATTCATTCTATTGTATTAGACGGTCGACGGTCGTGCTTCATTTTTATCCCTCTTTGCCGAGCGTTGCAAGAATGAGATCGGAAATGTATGGCATATGCTTGCGGTCGGATATTTATGGTTTCTATTGTTCGATACTCTCGCTTTGCTTATGCTGGCAACGCGTTCGGTGTGCTCTCGTCTCATAGACAATATTGAATTGATTGCTAATGGCATCGGGTACAATGTCAACAAAAATCAAATGTATTATTCTCGGCTATGTAGCGGCGGTCCTATCGCTCTATTGCTTATTCACTTCGACGTGACATTGTCTTGTCTTCCATCATTATTATGATAAATGAACGATTTTCTCGTTCATTACGGTCCAAAATTGAGATAAATTAATGGAAAATGAATTTGTTGCTTTTGATTTTTATTTTCTTCAGCTTTTTCTATTCCCCGATTCCCTTCAATCTCCATCTGTTTTGTAGCGATTCGCTCTGCTGCTTACTTTCTGACCATTGAGGTGCAATTTAATGAGTACATGTACACAGATGCCATTGCCTTTCAGTATAATCCAACTCTATGATTTTTGAGTCGAGCAGCAATTTATACGATGATTCGAAATTATTTCGATCATGTTTTTGATATTGCTAATGATTACTTTGAACGCACTGACGTCAGCTCAATCAATTTTGTAATTTATGATAGTTGATGATATGCAATTTCATAGTTGATGATATTTTAAATGGAATGACAATGAAATTTCTCTGGCACTGAGATCTATTTACGTAGATGAAAATACAACCGAATCAAACATTGTTTCAATTTTAATGAATTGATGAATTCACTTTAAAAATTGATTGACTATTTTTTTTCCATCACTTATGAAATCATACAGATTGTTTTAAATACCCAAACTCGATTGTTTCGGTTGGAAAAAAATGCAACATATCGATTTTGTATGAAAATGGAAAAGTATTGAATAATCGAACACAAATCTTAAGTGATTTCTTTTTTCTGCAATTTTAAAATGTTTCTGTATTTCGAATTTTTCAACAAAAAGGCAAGAAGAGATAAGATTTATTCACGAATGATATTTTGTAATCTTATAAAATGCAATTACAATTCATATATGAATTTCTATAGAAATTCAATCTAAGGTTAATGAAGAAAATGAATGGCGTGCTGATATTTGGGAGAATGTACCAGAGAATGTATTCGGAAACACATATTTTTATAGCCATTTACTGAACTCAAACACTCTTGGCTCTGAAGTTTTTTCAGAACTTTCGTAAAATTTGCAATATTTTCCAAGTGATTAAAATTATTTCATCAAAAAATCACTATATAAAATATATTGAAAGAACTGTGCCCTGGGGCTGAAGCACGAATTTTATTTATTATTTCATATTTAGATGTTGAAATTATATGGCGAACAGGTGATTAGAAAAGTTAAGAGATAATATCATTTGGTTGTAGACACCAACTTGCTCTTTTTGTGGATCTTTTTATATGAATTTGGTTCACCATTCGAATAACAGAAATCTTTGGGAAGCGTTGTTTATTATTCGGTAAAAATCAGCTAAAATTATATGTTACAAAAGACGTTTGTTCGACAGACGAAAAAAAATAAAGAGAATTACAATAAAATCCATGGCCAAAGCCAAGTGATTCGGATTTCAAGAAAATGCCGCATTCACGTTTCGCGAATTGGTCCACATTTTCGAATGCATTTGTGGATTTTTATGTTATTTATTGCTTTGTCGATGATATATTTTGCAGTCTATGAAAAACGTTTGATTTCGGCGGCATTGAGATTCGTTACGCTGTGGTGATTTTCCTCTCTTCTTATTTTATGTTGTACATTGAATGCAAAATGGTCGACACAACCGAATTCTACAGATGCATTCACTTTCGATCAGTCGCTAAACATCTAAAGCACAGATTGTTCGAATTGTTTGCATTGGCGAGCATTTTTTGATTAAATTTGGTTTTTTTTTTTTTTAAAAGGCTCACGCCGAAAGGTCACACACGTTCGATGGCTGAATCTCATTTTGGCCGCAAATGCTTCATCAGATCATTAATGGTTGATTGTTTATTTTTTTTTCTTATTTCAGTTCATTTTGCAAAATGCATTAAATAATTGGTTTTTAGAGTGGTTGAAATTGTTGTTGCAGTTGCTGCTGTTTGCCCGAGAAAACTTGTCATTGTCACTTGTCACTTGAACGATGATCAAACGCGTTCACGCATTTAACATTTTAAACAGCATCTTCAGGCATTTTTGCCTCCTCTGCGAGCGATGTGCTATTTTTGTTGAACGAGCATATTTGACGGCACCGAACACGGTGACGGCAATGTTTGATAGCTTTGAGCTGCATTGCATTTTTGTTTCGATTCGTTTCGGTTCGTTTCCTTTTTTTTTCGTTTGTTCGTTATGCAGACGAATTTACACAAAGGGGAAAAATATGTCGCTCTTGCGACAGCATTATTGGCATTGTTCATTTGATTTGATATACCTCTGAGCAGATAACATGCATATCTCGTACCATTTATGCATGCAAACGGAATGCACAAAGTTTGAAATGTCTGCCAAAAAGAATGTCGAATGAAGGCGAACCGAGAAAAAACCCCAAAAATTAATGTCAAACCAAAACGTTGATCCAAATTATTATGAAATTGATGCGATTTCAGCATTTATGGCATTCAAAATTGCTGAAATAACTGACAATAAATAAGTCATTCTTGTACAAATGCCCCGAGTAGTTTTTTTTTGCTTTATTGTTTGTAGTTCTACTCGTCTGTTTGCTTTTGATCGGTGTTTACATTTCTTTTTGCGCAAACGGGCGAAAAGATCAAAGGCATTTTATGGAAAATGCTAGATTGTTCGTGCTGATAAGAATTTAACGTTAAAATATTTTTAAATTAATATTTGGAAAGAACAATCAGAGCATAACGTATTTGGAGCCATTTTTCTCTTTTGATGTGTGGCAACCAATGACAGTTCTTTTGGCAGCATTTTTTGACGGTTTTTCCTAAATGACAAATAAAATGCTGTGTGAACAAAAAAAAATTATTCGATTTGTTTGATTGGTTTTCTTCTACAGTATATGATTGAATCAGAAGCATCAGAAAATTCTTCTTAGGTTCTTAGGCGACTAAGGTGACTACATCGACTTTGAGCGAGGGTCCGCCTACCTGTAAATCCAGTCCTGATACAAAATAGTTGAGCAATCATAGTACGGAAGGAATGTGTTTTACATATCATCATCCCAGAAGCAGTTTGCTTTCACAGATTTCATTTCCAACCAAAGCTCCAAACCTTCGAATCGAAAACGAAACTGAGTTCGAAAAGACTGAGATCTGGCAAACTGTCGATACGTCTGAAACTTTCAATTGCATCGTCTGGCAGCCATTATTTCGCTTAATTGAAATTCAAATGATATTTAAATTTCCGCGTATAAATGCATGTTCGATGGGCAGTTGTTGATGTTGTCGCGTGAGGCAAAACAAATAAGGAGAGCGTACACCATACACTCTGCACGCTGTGGCGACCACCATAGCGAATTTATATTCTAAAAGTGATTAAATGTACGATCTGACCACAAACCGAGCAGATTTTTACCGTAAAATACTACACCAATTATGCGATGTCAGAGCGCAATAGCAAAAGAAACTGGATATTGCTTGATGTGATTCACATCATCAAGCCACAAGTCAGAACGGTGATGAAGAACATATCAGCATACAATGCAAAAATTAAACAAGAAACCAGCAGCTAAAAAACATCTCCTTAAATGTCAACCAATTATTTTTGCACAGCATCGATACCACAAAAAAGAGGGCTACCAATCACATAATGTTCGGCACATTGGATGGCATGGCAGTGAATCGGTGCAATTTCTTCCCGGTCACATTGGTATCCCCGTCAATTTATCTGTGTTGTCACAGCTTGCAGAATTAGGGAATGGGTGCTATAGATTCAAGATATTGAGCGACAGAGACATTGAGTTGAGACAAAGACATGAAAACAGGTTTTGATCGAAAGGACAACCGCATTCATCAGCCGAAGACAGTCAAACCCAACGCAAACAAATAAATTGCTGCTGCTGCTGCTGCTGCTGCTGCTTCTGCAAAAAGCTGTTAAAATAATATGCAAATTTTCGTTTTTCTGTAGAATAATTTCACTCGATTGGCAATCGATCGTAGCACAAATGCCTAAGCACTTTTTCTTTTTCTTCATCGTCAGTCAATCAGTTGAGTGTGACAGTTGTGCGGTCGCATAAACAACCATAACGATTTGTAGCTTATCCCCGAAGTCAAATCGAAAAACAACGAGTGAAAGAGAGTGCAGAGAAAAAAAGAGACGGTACAAACTCATTTCGTTCTAATATCGCTTACAAATTCCTTCGCGCTCAAAGTTCGGTGAAAAAAGCGACAGCAAATAACATCGACGACACACGAACGCATTGAGAAAAGAGGAGGAAAAAAAAGAGTTTAATCATGGCCATACATCACTTAAGAATGGATCACCTATCAATTGCATATGCATGCATACTAAATAAATCGACTCTAAATAAGCAACCGGAGAAACATTTTCTTGATTGTTTGATTGACAACTTGTAAGGTATGTGTGTGTTTGAGCGCGAGCCTGCGTTTCATTTGTGGTGTGTGTGTGTGCAATTGAATGGAGATTGGTTTGGCTGGGCTGCTGTTTGAACTATTGTCGCTCTAGACAACGTTTTCTTGTCTTTCTCTGTCTAACTCGTTAAGCTGTAAGCGTAATTTATCGATATGTTTACATGTCTGTGCCATTGCAACAGCAGCAGTGAACGATTTGCAGCATGTGGATATGCTGTGTGCCACAGCAGTCAACCAGCCAGCCAGTCAGCCATTTATTTAAAAATAAATATTGAAATCGAAACGATTGCTAACTGTGTACGATGTACATCGAGTTAAAAGAAAATGGATGGATGGATTGATGGATGGTTGATTGCTGCCAACTTGAATATTGTCGTATATGGAAATGAATTAAAATTGCATACGACGAACCACAAAGATCACATATCAGTTTACTTTGTTCACGTTCTTATTTTCCATGGCAGCAGCAGCAGCAGCTTTTTATTATTGTGCTCTTTCTCTCTCTCTTACACTCTGTGTGCCGTTAAATTCGAAACATTATCATTGAAACGTCGCGCTCGGTAATGCATAACCATTATCCAAATGAAATGTTTTGCGTATGCAATCAATATTTCGTTTGGTTCGTTCATTTCGATGTGATTATACATCTGTCGTGTTTCATTTGAAAAAGCAAGCACACCTCTCTTTCTCTTGCCCTCTTCACTCTTTCTCTCTCTCGCTCTCTCGCTCTCTCGTTCTCTTGATCATTCACTCTCAGCAAAAACGAATATGGTATTTTACGACCATTTCCATTCTTCATGTCAATCTAAAGTGTTTTCCATCGGTACCCGATTTGAATGTGTTTTATTATTTTCAATCACAACATGCCGTCAACTATTTGTGCAACACTTGATTTATCGCTGGATAAATGATTATGAAAATGGCAATGGTAACGTTTGTTGCATCGCAGAAATCACACGGACATAAAATTCCGTTTGCAATCACACGAAAGTATTTTATGGATGCTCGTTTGATTTCGAAAGATGCAATTTCACCAGCTGCAAATCGTCAGCTAGCAATTGAACTTTCAAAAATAAAAGATTAAATTCGATTTGTTGCTCTTTTACTTTCTCAAAATTAACTATTGAACTGGAATGTTTGATTAAATGACCAGATTACAGCAAAAAATGTTGGTACTTCCAGAGCGGGCGAATTCGAATGGTGTTGTTAGTAAAACTGATTTGGGTTTTAATACAAACACAGTTAAAAGTATAACCATGAACTCATTCATATCCCGGTATTTGTTTGCCCGAAGTTTTTTTTAGTGCGATAATAAATGTATGCAGTTTTATATTGTACTGTATTGCAATTATCATTTTCGACATCCTGAACTACATCTGCAGCTGACTTCAGTTTTTTTTTCTTTGTAAAATTGTTAATTTAATTCCATTTAGTTCATTTCTGAGAGTGATAAAATTAAAATAAACAATACTCAACTATAACGAAAAGGAAACGTATTAATCGCAATTCATTAGTCAGTGGATTCAGTTTGAATGTTGGTTATTCCGTAAAATTATTTTGTTCAATTTAATTTCATTTTGTTTTTCAAAATGATGACGCACAAAGTATTCAGTTGGTTTGTGTTTCTTAACATCCAGTTCACGAATATTGTATCTCAATTAGTGCGTTACGAACATATAAATTATTGTCACATGTATAGTGATAGTAATGTTCCCGGAGCTGATAACGTTACATTTACTTGTGCTGAAATTAATAATGAAAGTGATGTTCTCAATAGTTCGACATCTTTTCATTGCATCAATTATCGTGTCAACATTTCAAATGTGTGGCCTGGTGAAATAGATTTTGAAAATTGTCGGTTTACTGAAATAAAACACAATTTTTTCAAACGATTTCCCAACATGCACACCTTCAACGTTTCGAATGTGGAATTGGAGAAATTGCAACCAAACATTTATGAAGATGCAACAAACATAACGAATCTGATTGCCTCAAAAAATCGATTGATTGAGATTCCGGCACTTCTATTTATCAAAGCGCATAAGCTACGCAGTGTGGATTTTTCCAAAAATTCCATTAAACGAGTTGATCCGTTGGCATTCGTTGGTGCGAGTAACCTCAATTCAATTGATCTCTCACAAAATAATTTGACACATTTTGATGAACAGTCATTCAGAGCGTTATCGAACTTGTGGATGTTGAATTTATCTTACAACCAACTTAGCATGCTGGATTCACGTAATCTGTCGACCTCTAGCCTCCTGATATTGGATCTATCAAATAATAATTTAACCGTTTTAAAAGAGCATGCATTTGACGTATTAACCAAATTAAAATACCTGGATTTGTCGTATAATCCAATTGGCCACTTGGCTGTTGAGACATTTGCCTTCTTATTAAATTTGCAAATTTTACAATTGAAACATACAAATATAACAAACATTCAATTGGGCACGTTTTCACATCAACAGCACTTAATTTTTCTCGATCTATCTAACAATTATTTGAAGCAATTGAATTTCGAACTTTTCTTTCCAATTCTTCAATACTTAAAAACACTTCATCTTGAAAGCAATCAGCTGAAAGATCTCAATGGTTTTCGAAATGCATTATTTCCACAGTTGACATCACTGGATATAAAGAACAATGCGTTTAATTGTTCTTATTTGGCGTATTTTATGGCATCTGTTAATTGGGAGAGGCTTCGTATTCCAATCGATCCACTTGCGATGAATCCACGGGAGCCAAATATTCGAGGGATAAAATGTGAGGCAACAACTCAACAAGCATCGACTATTGGTGGCGAGGACAATAGTTCACATCAAAAAGTTGACAACAATATTTTCACAACCATCAAATATTTACTAACTATTATTTGTATTTTAATGTTATGCTATTTAGTCTTGTTTTTAATTTTAAATCGTGAAAAAATGTTCCGACAGTTTAAAGGCTCCACTGTGACGTTCGCAGCAAATGAAACAATTCGAAGGGAGCAGCATTCAAATACAGAGTATTTGCTGGAATAATTTGAGAGGTTCCGTAATCAAAGTCCGTATCTTTCAATAGATTTTATATTATTTACTCATATTAATTCGATATTTTATTATGAATTCAATATGTTACAAAATTATTCGTATGTAATCACAAATTTGTTCAATAAATTGAAACGACAAGAAATCTCTTCTCACTTAAATGAAACAAATTATTGCGTTCATAAATATCACTCGGAAAAAATGATGAATTCTACCTTGGTATGAAATTATGGAAAGTTTTGTTATTGTCAAGATCTCTGAACATTAACAAAACGTTATGTAGAAATTTTAGATTTGGGTTTTGAGTCTTTAAATTTTACATCATGTCAATCGATCGCCATTGGCTGTACATCGACATATTTTGACTTCGTGGTTAAAATTAATTTGTTATTTCATTTTACTGAATCGGCAATGCAATGCACTCTCGGTGCACTATCTCAATGCGAACACACACTCTCTCTCTTGTCTCATATTATTGCGCTTGTCGTTCTTTGGTGTACATAATTAAGTTTGAACATGCAAATATTGCCCGCAAACACACATTCATTCTCTCTCTCTGTGTGTCTTTGCCCTGCTCTCTCCCTTTCGTTCTCTTCACTGTAATCAGTTGACTGTCAATGAGGAACATTCCCAATCGTTTGTGTATGTGCTGACGGTGCTGTCTGTTTGACGCTTCACTTTTATCTCACTTGCCTGCCATTTTGTTGCACTTAATCTCAATGTAATCTGTATATTCTGTTTGTTTTTACAGATCGTTTCATTTTCTTTTAATCTTTGCTGGGACAGCGTGTGCTCACTGCTCAGTCTGTTCACGTAGTATCTATGTATCATTTGGCTTGAAATTGGTGTTGATGCTGATGCATTTGCTGGGCCAAGCAAACACGTTACATTCAATTAATAGATGAGCGTGTTGTTCGCTTACAAGAGCCAAGTCATCCGTTATTTGTCAACCGAAACTGGCATATTTCGTTTGCACATTGCACATTTATTTTATCGTTTGAAATTGTCTCTCTTTCGTCGCTCAACAACAAACATGAACGTATGAACTGAACGAACGAACAAGCATGCAATATATGTTTCGTTTGTCACACTCATTTATTTCCCATCTCATAATTATACACTCTCTTGTGCATTATACACACATGCACAAAATGGCTATAATTTTTGCATCAAGTTACATCGACGAAATGAGCCAGAAACTTACAGAAGCCAAGTGCAACTCAGCGATGCACAGAAATGAACATTGAAACAATAACGATGCAAACGAAAACACACATTACGTCGAACCAAAAAAAAAATTGGCTTGTACATTTTCACCCGATGTTTATTTACGTGTTTACCATATGAACTTATTTGCCGTTCGAAGCCACAGATAAAATGACAAAATTACCGGAATGCGAATGATTGTTGGTTTTTTTTCTGTTTCTTTTCGTTTGCTCTTTGTTGTTGTTTCCCCGTCGGTTTAAATCTTAGTTTTCGCGCAAGCACTCAAGCATTTATTTTGTGCAAGAATTTCATTTTGATCGTGAGCTCTTTTTCACCCAATGCGAAACATCACACACACACAAACACAAACACAAAAAACGACAACGATTAAACAAAAAAACTGCAATTGCATGTCAACAAGCAACTGTGTTTTCATTAATGGGCAACAGCCCAAGTATTTTGTCGAAGCGAAACGTCAATTCCACGCATATGTCGCATTGTGTACTGCTGTACATATACACCTAATTTATTGGTTAAGTCTTCAGAAATTTGTTTCGTGTCAAGCAGCTAAATTACGACCATCAATTTCATTCATTTTAGATGCCATGGTGTAATCGCGTTTTTCAGCCGTGCGTTTCATGGATTTTGATTGCAAGTCAGAAATTTTCAAGGCCTAAAATCAGCCATAAGCCCACTTTATAACGAAATGAACCGTGTGATCTGGTGCTATTTTATGAACGCACCAAATCATATAGTCAAGCGTTGTTTTTGATCATAAATGTTGCCCGCAAAATCTTGATTTTGCAATCAAAAAACAACAATCGACCGTACATTTTGCGATCAATGTAAACATTTCATACAAAAATCGCAATCGCGATATGGAGTGTTCATAAAATAACATCCTGGTTTGTATGTGTGTGTTGTGATATTCACAAGTTGACACAAAAGTCAGATGTTCAATGGGATTTGTTACGGAAGCTTGTGGTTTGAACTATGGTCGAGATAAAATGTACGTTTCAAAATCATGCGTTTTAAAAATCCAAACAACTTAACGCTATGTGCTCATTGCTTGCATATGTTCAACTCGAAACCAAATGATATCAAAACTACTGAATAGTAAACGGCTGATTGCTGTTGTTGTTTTTTTTTCCGAACGGGGAATTTTAATCGGTGAATAACTTGAACATTCCGACTTCCAAGGAGGTTTATAAGTTAATAAAAACAACAGTAGAGAATTTGGTCAGTCCTGAAATTTCCATTGAAAATTGATGCTCTAAAGGAAAATTCAGTAACAACATTTTTCCATTTGATCGATGAAACAGTGTATTTAATATAGACTTCACATTTAATCAATATATTTAAGATCTTTCGAACAAATTGAGATATATAACACAATGAAATAAAGTGACATCTTTAGATATGTGAAAGATGCGTGGGTTGGTATTTCAATACAACAGACATATAATATGTACCTTGGCCTATGATAAATTGGAGTAGGCTAAATTAGGGTGGTTCTTATTTAGTCGCTACATGAAATTGTTTGGTGACACCTTTGGTTTCCGAATTTTTGGTCAATATGCGCACATTGTCATAACACTATCCAAATTTCGTCGTCGAACATTGAAATTTCCAAAGAAGATTTCTTGTACTACCATTCGGAATTATCGCCAAACAAATATATTGCACTTTGGACTGCTTACCAAATAACCGTTTTCTGTACAAATGTAATTATATTGCAAAACTTACACTTCTGTGTAAGTCTCTCTTGAGTCAATTTTCAAGATATATAAAAATAAGAATGTCTTTTCATGAGAAATTTGATAGCAAAATTATCCGAAAACTAAATGAACCGAGTGCTCTCAATGCCTTTAAATTATTTATTTGATCGAAAAAATACATTTCGCAAAATAAAGTCTCATTTGACTCATACTATTGAGTTATTTCATCATCATATTTCTGATTAAAAGGCATTTTTATTAGAAAAAGTAATATTCAGAAATTGACTATTGAGGCCGCCCTAGGCTCATGTGTTTTTTCAAGTTGACCAGTGTGCAGATATCCGAATGGTGATATGATTGTTTTTAGACATTGATAAGACGTTATGCTGGACTGCATTGTATAACGTAAATATTTTCAGACAAACAAAGAAAATATCAACTCAAAAAAGACTTTAGACTTATTGCGACCTATGCTATGAGCCTTGAGGAGAAAAACGTAATCACATTTAGTTCATGTTCCAGTTTGATGTTGACTGTTGACAGTGAAGTGAGCTCTTCAAAACAAAAATCCAGAAAATTAGAAATAAATTGTGCTGACGTTGAATTGATCATAAAAATGCGTTCAAATATATGGATAAGTGTGATTTTATTGTGCTGTTTATTAAAAGAATACTATGTCGAAGCTCAGGAAGGTAGTAGTTTTGAGTCGCCAGATATCATTAGTAAAAAGGAGGTGAACAGAGATGCTGATGGATTTTGTACATATGAAGAAAGGTAATAATCACACCCATTTGAAATTATTTCTCTAAAAAATTTAATTGAATGAAATGATTAAATTCCATTTCATTCTAGGAAAAAAAAGCTTGTTACCGTAACTGTGCCATATACAGAAACTGAAACATATTATGGTCGTTGCCGTGGCTACTACTTCAAAAAATGTTTGAATGAAAGGCTGGTGACTAAATCACGACTGGAGCAACAAGTTCAGGAATACACGGACACGGTTCGACGTTGTTGCGATGGATACGCTGAAATTCTCGAAGAAAAATGTCTTCCGATTTGTGTTCACGGTTGTGTTTTTGGAAATTGCACATCTCCAAACACATGCACTTGCTATGATGGCTATAAACCAACAGAGAAAGAAGTGAACGTGTAAGAAAACTGCCATTTAAATTATTGTAGTCAATTGTTTGGTGATTTTTATTCTGATTAAATTTCATGTACATTTGCATCAGATGTGAACCAGCCTGCACGGGATGCGATCATGGCACATGCATCGCTTCACATGTCTGTCAATGTAATCCTGGCTACAATTGGGACACCGAAAATGGGGTATGCGTGCCAGTTTGTACTGGAAATTGTCAAAATGGCAATTGTATTGCACCTGAGAAATGCGAGTGTAACGAAGGTTTTACACATCATCCGACGCATAGCATTTGTATTCCACATTGTAATGAAACATGTATACATGGTCAATGTATTGCACCAAATACATGTGAATGTGACTTTGAACATCAATTTTTAAATGGATCACAAAGTATTTGTGAGCCAATTTGTGAAATGTCTTGTAAAAATGCCAAATGTGTTGAGCCAAATGTATGCGAATGCCACAATGGATACATCGTACTCGATGACAATAAACCGCATGAGTGTCACTGTGGACTGTACTGTGTGGAAATCGAAAACAAGTGCCATTGCTTAGATGAAACTCAACGTGTTAGTGGCGATCAAATTCGTAATAATATTTCATTGATTTGTACGAACAATACCTGTATAAATGGAGTTTGTTTGTCACCTTATGAATGCGATTGCTATGATGGATTCGAAAAGGATGCAAATGATAATTGTGTGTCGGTGAATGAAACATGTATCGATGATCTTGCTAATTGCAATGGAACTGATCCACTTGTATGCAATTGCATCAACGGTATTTGTTCGTCGAATCATACGTGCTACTGTGTTAATGGATTCACAATGAGCGATGGTCGTAACGATCTATGTGAACCACACTGCACTAAACAGTGTGTTAATGGCTTCTGCATTAATCCGGATTCGTGTGAATGTAACACGGGATATCGATTAGGATATAATGAGAGCCAATCGCATATTTGCCATCCAATTTGTAATCCAGATGCTGAAGATAACAATGGCTGCATTAATGGCACTTGCATCGCACCCGATACATGTCAATGCCATGAAGGTTTTCAACTAGATCTCTTCGCTAACTACACATGTGTCCCAAAACCATTTGATGCTGAAATGCAGAAAAGTGGAATGCATTGGTTCGTTAATTTTTCGATGTTTTTTTTCTCATCATAATTTGACAATTTATTGATTCAATTTTTTTTCCATTTCAAACTCTAGGGTATACAGTGGAATAATTCCTTTGATAGTGTTCATAGTTTCATTGACTCTAGCCTCTTACTTCATCCATAAACGAAAAAACCGACGTTACAATGTACCGAAACGGGATGGTGAGTAGCTTTGTAATTTATTGTCTTCAATAAAAAAATAAACAACATTAATTGGAGATTAATCTCAATGTATTCCTTTATCCGGTCAATTTAAATTCCCAGATGAAGCTCATGAACCAATTACAGCCTATTTGAATGAGGAAATGTGATAGCTTGTCAGCACAACGCAGTCAATTGTTTATGGCTTGCAAGATATTGGTCGAAAATTCTAGTATAAGTAAGACAAGGGTATTTGTTTTCAACGCAAATCGTGATTATACTTAATGTGTAAACATCCTTTTGATTGTTGATTAGCAAATAACAATTAAATTATAATAGTTTCTTGTAAAATTCCAATGATAAGAATGAACACATCCATTATTATGATTGTACTGTGAAAATTCATAAGATAAACAAAAATATACCTTGTAAATTTTTGATACGATTTCAAATTCAAATCCTTGTTACATTCACAATCATATTTCCATTGGAGTTTTAAACAATTTGTTACATTCGGAAATATTATATACGTTTCAGTTGAATATACGGCGATAAGTAACTGAAATTTCATCCTTTGTACGTGAAGCGACAATTACTACATAATAAAAAGCAATGCATTTGACAGGGTTTGATAAGAAATAAACAATCTTCAACGCCATCTTCCGCGTGAATGATGAAACGTACAGAAACTCATAGGAAGTAAAAATTAAACAAAGTTAACGTAACAAGAATAAATAATTCAGGCGAAAATTATGTATTTTGGTTTGAAACACATATGTAAAATATAGATGCTGTCATGAATATACCTAGGGGCTGATTGCAGAATATCAGGCCAAAATATGCATCACTATTCCCTAATATTCCAATTTATGTAGAGAAATGTGCACATATTCACAATATTCACTGCCGTGCATATTGGGAATATCACTGCATATTACGGCATACTGCGGCATGGTGTTGCCTGATGCCATATCATTGAATATGTGCAAAATATTCCTTTATATTCCATAACATTCCATTATATTTGGCGTTGCAATTACCCCCTAGGAATATACAATCTCTTAAAAGATGTAATTTTGTATTAATTTAATAAATAGCCAAATCAATAAGAAATTCCGTCAAACTTTAAAACTTACTCTATTGCCAAGAATCAAATGCATTAATGCTGAAATCATAGGTTGAAAAACAATTAAAAGTTCAAACAAATTTGTGCAATTAATCAAATTCATGCATGAATGATTTTTATTGAAATTTAAGATATGTTGAAGTAATGAGCACACTGATCGATAAAAGTTGAGCACACTGATTCAATCGAAATTCTTTGAAAAAAAAAAATACATTTTTGATAAAATTTCGGAGTGTTATGCAACGAAATCTCAATAAAAGTAGATCGTATATAGCTACATGGAAAAATGAATATTTCACTTATTTAAAAAAAATGTTTCATTGTTGGTTGATTTTTAAAATTTTAAATTAATCAAACTGATATCAATTTTAATGCTTTACTTGAAGAAATCAATGATTTGTGTTGATGATGATCGGGCCTGGTCTGTGACAGGTCTGATATTTTGGCACAAAATAAAATCCCGCTTAATGATCATTAACATATATATTGATAACATGATGCAAACAAATATCAATGAACATTTTATGAACGCATAATCATTGCTTTCGTTATTCGACTTTGTCGAAGTAATTTTCTCCAAACCATTCTCCACCGTGTGATTTTGATTGGATACAATATTAAACGGTCGTGTTTCATATGTATCAATAACATCACAATTAATTCCACGAATGTTTACTTCGTGTATGTTGGTTGATATTGGATCAACAGGGAGGTGCAATTTTTCCCAATTAACGTTTTCCATGAACCTTTGTAAATATGAACAATTGAATTTATTATTTTTGATGTCCAGCAGTATCAATTGTGGTACAATTGCGTTTCGAAAGCTCTTCAATTCGCTCAGTTGATTTTGACTTAAATAAAGTGACTTTAGATGATTGAGAATGGGTAAAAATAGATTGAAATCTAGGCTCTTCAAATCGTTGCCGGATAGATCCACTGAAGTTAATTTGTATTGATGTGAAAACGTGCCCAGTTGAATATTAGATATGTTTGTACGGCTCAGGTTCAATTCTTCTAGGTTCGACAGAAAGGCAAAAGATCCAATTTTCAAATTGCCAATGGGATTGTGTGACAAATTCAAGTGTTTCAGGTTAGTGATTCCATCAAAAACGTGTTCATTTATCGTCAAATTGTTGTTTGATAAATCAAGCGACAATAAACTGGTTAAATAGCGGCAATGTGGACCAAGTTGATTGATTTGATTGTTTGATAGATTCAATGTTTGGAGTGTGTATGCGCCCTCAAAAGCCAATGGGTCGATACGTTGAATTTTATTATTGGAGAAATCCACATGAACAATCTGCACGGCATTGATGAACAAATGTGGCGCAATTTCTGTTAGCTGATTATTTGATGCGATCAATACTCTTAGACTTTTTGCGTTTCGCAAGGTCTGAATTTGAAGCGTTTCCAGTCCCACACCGGATATGTTGAATGTGTGCAGATTTTCAAATACTTTGAAAATCTTTTCTTCAATTTCACGAAATTTACAGTTTATGAAGTTAATTGTTCCGTAGTACGTTTTACTGTGTCCATTAAGATAATAAGAGTCACTGAACAATTTATTACTGTTGTCAATTTCACCACAAGTAATGCTTATGTATCCTTGGCCAAGATAATATGCGTTGCTTCCGTTCCAATTATTGATATTTTCGTACTTCGTAGGAGATGCGACAACAAGAAATACTAAACTTAAGAGAGTAATCACTAACAAATCGTATGTTTTAAGAGTCAACATTTTGAAGTAAAATAAAATTCTCTTGAGTACGGTCACTTGAACACTCGTCAGTTTTAAATGAAAGATAGAAAATGAACTTTATTGTGGAACGGCTCGAAGACTAATGAATGATCAGAGCGGACTCATTGCGTATATCGATTACTTTCTGCTCTTCCTTCAAAAAAAATGTCGTTCTAAGAATTTCATTGTATATTGAGAAAGCGTTTTTGATTTGATTTTAGTAAGGGACGAATATTACTCATGGATTATTATTTATTTACATTATTTTGTTTGTGTTCGCCAATCTGCTGACATCCATAGTAATTCAGATTCGTTAATATAACCACAATTCATGCGAGTAGAATATCGAAACAAGTTATAACAAAGAGGAAAAGATAAATTTTGTTTCGTATGCGAGAATTTTGTTTTTAAAATATTTATTTCGTTACAAATATGTTGATTCAGAACAAAACGAATTGTGATTTTATTGAAACTATGATAACGTTAACGTATTAAATATCCATAATAATTTCATAACAACAATATTAATATTTGAATGTTTTCGTTCGTTGCAATGACACGTCATATCAATTCCATGCCTCCTCTTCATTTTCATATTTCACGATTTCAACTGATGATGATTTTCGTTCAGATGCTGCATATGATTCAACCGCTCTCAGCCGATATCGTTTCAAAAACAAAAATGTAATTAGAGCTGTCAACGTAATAATGCAAACGAAAAATAAAATCAATAAAATTGTTGAGTAAGATTTATCAATTGCCCCTGAAGTTGTTTCAGTTGTGTAGTTATCGAAAGTGTTGGTAACTGGGCAAACCTCTATCATAAATTTGTTGTCTGCTTGCGATGAATCGTTTGAGCTTACAGGCTCACATGTGATGCCCCCAATGTTCCCTTGTTTTGTGTTGGATGACGCGGTGGCGAGAGGCCGATGCAATTTTTCCCAATTGACTAGGTCCATGAAATGTTTTAAGTACGAACAATTGAATCGATTGTTGTTTAAGTCCAGAATCACGAATTCTGAAAGCATTGAAATTTGAATGCAATGCAATTCCGTGAGTTCGTTGTGGTTCAATGAAAGTGATCGAAGATTTGCAAGAGTCGGAAAGAAAAGGTTAAAATTCACGTTCTTCAGATGGTTTCCAGATAAATCCAATGAAATCAACTTTTGATTATATGAAAATGCACCAAGTTGAATGCTGGTGATATTTGCTTCTCTCAAACTTAAATGCTCCAAGTTCGATAAGTTCTTGAATGTTACAGTATTTAAAATGCCGAAAGAATTGAAAGATAAATCCAATACTGTTAAATTCGGTAAGAAAATTGACTGCAAATCCATTTGATTGATTTGATTTTGTGATAGATTCAATTTTTTCAGCTGAACTGCACCTTCAAAGGCTAACGGATCGATGTGTTGTATGATGTTGTATGAGAAATCAATGTTGTCCAATTTCATTGCATCGCTGAATAAATGTGCTGGAATCTTGGTTAAGCGATTTTTCGATGCAATTAAATTGGTCAGCTTTTTTGCACCTTTGAATGATTTAATTTGTAATGTCTCTAGTTCTAGATAGGATATGTTGAATGTGTGGAGATGTCGAAATTCTATGAAATATTTTCGTTGAATGTCATGAAATTGGCAATTTCTAAAATTTACTGAACCAATTCTTGTCTTCAAATAATGACTAATGTATAGTGGTTCATCATTAAAAATATCATTTTCTTTATCCAATTTGCCACACATAAAGTCAACAGTTGCTTCTCCGTTCCAAAATTGTCCACTAACTTCACATTCACTGATGTGCTCATATTTTTGAGACACAATCACCGAACTTGTAAGACTTGAACCAAATATCACGAAAAAATATAGTGTTTTTATTTTAACCATTTCGAAAGGCGACATAAATCTTTTTCAGTTCAGTCGTTTAGTCAACAATCACCTACTGAATATAAAATCGAATATAAACGAATTTTAAAGTTAAAACGGCGAAACTGATGAGCCCCATATCACTAGTATAGATCATGTAATGTACATTGTACATAATCAAATTAAATGTGGGCGGAAATATGATGCATAATAATGAAGAACGGAATTAAATTCATTGAATTGAGTTGATTTCATTGTTATAACTTGTTTCAAGTTATATTGGTGAACGAATTTTTTTGGTAAAATAATTTCTGAATTACTCTAAGAACAGCTCTTCATTTGTGTATTTCTCGATGCGACCTGATGCTGTTGATCAAGTAACAAACAAATTCAGGTGTTTCAATTTGGCGCTATCATCAAAAACGTATTCATTTATCTTCAAATTGTTGTTTAGTAAATCGAGCGGCAATAAATTGGCTAAAAGAGGCAATATGGACCAAGTAGATTGATTTGATTAGGTGACAGATACAATATCTGGTATTTTTTTACACATTCAAAAGATCGCCAACGATTGCAATCGCCGGCCTAGCAAATAGCAGCATTAGACCTTTCACGTCCGACAAAGTCATTATTTGAAGCGTTTCCAATTCCACAATAGAAATTTTGGATGTATTCAGACATTTAAATACTTCGAATAATTAAAAAAAAAGAAGCGGAGACATCAAAAATTAGTCATGACCAAGTAGCATGTGAGTATGGAATATTTTGAGGGTCAAGATTTTGAACTGAATCAAATTTGACTTGACACTTGAAATCTGGCCGGCTGGTGTGTTTACAATCAACGGATGCAAGGCGTTCAATAAAACATGCTATTTTGATAAACAACGTTTTATAAACGAGATTTTTGTTTTTAAATATTTATTTTATCACAAAAATGTTGAGTTAGTACGAAATAAATGTGATTATGTTGACACTTTCAATAACAATTACGTCTTAATTATTCATAATAATCTTAAAATAAAAATAGTATTTAATGAATGTTATTAAATTGGCAAGTCCATTCGTTGCAATGACAAATCATTGCTGTTTACTAAACCAAAACTGCCATATCAGTTCCACACTTCCTTTTGATTTGCGTATTTCCCGAATTCAACTGATGAGGATTTCCGTTCAGATGCTGCACATGACTCGACCGCTCTCAGCTGATATCGTTTCAGAAACAAATATATGCATAGAGCTGTCAACGTAATGATGCAAACGAAAAATAAAATCAATAAAATTATTGATCTATCAGCTGCCTCTTCGCTCTTGTCGGTCTTGTAGTTATCGAAAGTGTTGGTAACTGGGCAAACCTCTATCATAAATTTGTTGTCTGCTTGCGATGAATCGTTTGAGCTTACAGGCTCACATGTGATGCCCCCAATGTTCCCTTGTTGTGTGTTGGATGTCGCGGTGGCGAGAGGCCGATGTAATTTTTCCCATTTGACTAGGTCCATGAAATGTTTTAAGTACGAACAATTGAATCGATTGTTGTTTAAGTCCAGAATCACAAATTCTGAAAGCATTGAAATTTGGATGCAATGCAATTCCGTGAGTTCGTTGTGGTTCAATGAAAGTGATCGAAGATTTGCAAGAGCCGGAAAGAAAAGGTTAAAATTCACGTTCTTCAGATGGTTTCCAGATAAATCCAATGAAATCAATTTTTGATTATATGAAAATGCGCCGATTTGAATGCTGGTGATATTTGCTTCTCTCAAACTTAAATGCTCCAAGTTCGATAAGTTCTTGAATGTTACAGTATTTAAAATGCCGAAGGAATTGAAAGATAAATCCAATACTGTTAAATTCGGTAAGAAAATTGACTGCAAATCCATTTGATTGATTTGATTTTGTGATAGATTCAATTTTTTCAGCTGAACTGCACCTTCAAAGGCTAACGGATCGATGTGTTGTATGTTGTTGTATGAAAAATCAATGTTGTCCAATTTCATTGCATCGCTGAATATATGTGCTGGAATCTTGGTTAAGCGATTTTTCGATGCAATTAAATTGGTCAGCTTTTTTGCACCTTTGAATGATTTAATTTGTAATGTCTCTAGTTCTAGATGAGATATGTTGAATGTGTGGAGGAATTCAAATTCTTTAAAATAATTTCGTTGAATGTCATGAAATTGACAATTTCTAAAATTTACTGAACCAATTCTTGTCTTCAAATACCGACTAATGAATTTTGGTTCACCATTGAAAATCTCATCTTCTCTGTCCAATTTGCCACATATAAAGTCAACTGTCGCTTCGCTGTCTCTATACAGCTCACTAGGCCAGGGAATGTCAAGATTATTGATGTGCTCATATTTTTGAGACACATCCACCGAAATTGTAACATTTGAGAAATTACAGATCACGAAAAAGTACAGCGTTTCTATTTTAATCATTTTTTGAAATTTAAAAACACAAGCTTTGCCAGTTTCCTCACTTGTTAACAATCACAAACTGAATATGACCGAATTTCAGATTCGTTTTTAATGTCTTCTTCACATATTGTGAAACTCGACGCTCAAGCCTACGATAACACGCACAGTGTAAGATTATCGCGAATTTCGGGAAACTTGACATTGAACTACACAAATCCGTTAAGATAATTTATTTAAGTAGACAAAAAGTAGTAGGCGGAAATACATATGAATCATCTTAATTTTACGCATAAATAAACTTAGCTGGAACTGTTATAGGGATTTTCTTTGATATTCGCGTTCACAGAAATTCATTGTAGTAATGATAATGTGAATACAAAAGGAAATCCCTATAAAAGTCCCGCTGAATTCATTTGTGTATGTACAATGTGCATATGATGGATACCATTGTCATAAACTTCGTACTTTTACCCGAAAAGTTTGAAAAATATTTGTGAACATTTTTTTGTGTGAAAATATTTCCGGATTACAATTGCAGTTGCTCATCAAATATGTATTTCTCACTTCGATCTGATAATGGTCTTCTTCGGTGATTTTTTTCACCGAAATCAGCCGGTCTAAAGAGTCCATCTCGAATTAGGACTAAACAATGCATACGAAAATCAACGAGAAAATAATGATAAGTTCTGGACCATCATTAGATTTCTGATTTGAATTGGTTTCCTTCAATATGCTCTGCAGTAGGAGCAATAACAAAAAATGTTAGATTCCATGTCGTGAGAGTAATAACTACACAAATTCTTCAAACGAAACTAGTGACAAAGTGTTTATTTGCATGCAATCGAAAGGCAGAAGAATGAAAGCATTGAAAGGAAAATCATGGAAAAACATTCATCTTCGTTTTCGATACGATGTTTGTGAAATTTAGATAGAAAACATTCGCAAATACCACTGTAAGTGATTGGTTGGCCGAAACTACAAACTAGAATTTTTTTTGACTAAATTAAATATCGTGTAGATTGTGTTTCTCAACGTATGTTTGTCATTTGCATAACATCCACTCTTTGATGTGAATCATGATTGAAATCCGCAGATTTCCCCGACAAGTCTACGATAAAACACTCAAAGAGCTAAATTATCGCAACATGTTTGTAGTCCATTCCAATTATATCTATTGTGTATTGAGCAGTGAATGTATTTTACTGAGGAATTAATATCTGGTCAGTGTTAGCAACTGACCGTTAGTACTGACATATAGCGTCAACCGACGCTCGAGTGTGGTGTAGCAGAGAGCCGATGATGTGAATGTGTTAGTATACACATATCTTATTCACTATTCTCGGCACCAGTCTGCCCAAATTAACTGCTGTGGCTCTCTGCCGCACCACATACGAGCTTCGATTGGGGCTACATGTTAGTTCTAACGGCCAGTTGATAACGCTGACCAGCGACTAACTCCTCAGTAAAATACATTCATGAAAATACATTATTGAGAACCATACATCCGCTTTGGTTTACATCGTACTTAATCGAAATAATAAAATGTGAAGTTACTAGAATATTCAATATTAGTATTTATTCAATAGAAATCATGTTGCCTGTCATAAATTATTATCAAAATGAGAATAATTGTCAGACAAATGACATAATGATCAAATATATAAAAATATAAATATTTATACGTATAATGTATTTTTGTAGGAATGCTGGGAGCGTTATTTACTTAAGAGCTATTGATTGAATTTTTATTGGATCCAATAAACTGTGTGATATTTATGTAAAAAATATTAGATAAAAATAAAAATCCATTTCGAAAATCGTAGTTCATTTTTTGTGACTGTTTGTTGGCTGGTCATATTCGAATCATTCTAACAATAAATCTTGATTTATGTATTTCACGGCTTGTTCTGAAGATGCTCCTCTGTGATGATCTTTTCTATAAAGGTTGGCGAATCTGAAGAGTCGATCTCGATTCAAGACTAAGAAAAATATTAAGAAGATCAACATCATTATACAGAGAGCGGTCAACAAAAACGAGTCATCATTAGATTTTTGATTCGCTATAGATGAAATTTCATTCAAGATACTCTGTAAAATTTTGTTTTGATCAGCAAGATTATTATTTTCGTTTGTTTGAATTCGTGCAGTTAATTTGTTTTCCTGTATCGAAGTGTTGTTGGTATCTACAATTTGACAATTGATTCCACGAATGTTTGCTTCATTTGGGTTCGTTGTTCGTGGATCTACCGGAATATGGATTTTTTCCCAATTAACACTTTCCATGAACCGTTGTAAATATGAGCAATTGAAATTGTTGTTCTTTATGTCCAGCAGTATCAATTGTGGTACAATTGCGTTTCGAAAGCTCTTCAATTCGCTCAGTTGATTTTGACTTAGAAAAAGTGACTCGAGATCATGGAGAATAGGAAAAAATAGGTTAAAATCCAATTCCTTCAAATTATTTCCAGATAAATCCAGTGAGGATAGTTTATGTTGATATGAAAACAATCCAAGTTCGATGTTAGATATATTCGTGCGTCTCAGGTTCAGCACTTCGAGATCTGTCAAGTAAGAAAATGTCCAAACTTTAAATTCAATGGGATTCGATGACAAATTCAATTGTCTCAGGTTGGAGATGTTATTGAATGCATGTTCCTTTATAATTGTCAAATTATTACTAGACAAGTCCAATGCAAATGGTCGGGTTGAGAATAACCAATACGGATCAAGTTGATTTATTTGATTGTATGAGAGATTCAGCGTTTCCAGACTATTTGCACCTTCGAAAACAAATGGGTCAATCCGTTTGATTGTATTGTTGGAGAGATCCACATGAACGAGGCGTACGGCACCGTTGAACACACCTGCTGAAATGTCTGTCAATCGATTGTTTGATGCGATCAAATTTTGTAGAACGTTTATGTGTTGAAGGGTGTTTATATCTAGTGTTTCCAATTCCACTCCAGATACGTTGAGAGTTTCGAGATTATTGAATTGGTCGAAAAGACTACTTTGAATATCGAGAAATTTGCAATCTTTAAAACCTCCGTAATAAACAGTTGATTTCCAAAAATACTTGTCACCACAATATATCTGATGGATCTCACTATCACTATATATACTATATGTTCCGCTTTTGGCACACATAAACTCAATTTCATATTTATCAGTATAATGATCATAATGTATAGCGCAAGACGAAATCTCCCCATATTTTGTAGAACTAAACACATGAAATATTGAACTTGAGCAAATAAAAATGATACATTGTATTAGTTTCATTTTATAATTTTGCACAGAATTTTAATAAGCAATTGGAAAATCAGTTTCCAGATGTTAAATGTTATAACAATCGATGTTCGTAGTCAAATGAGTACTGAAAGCACACTATCGATGTACAGATTCATCCAGAGGCGAATAGTCGTTCTAGATTTAATGAATTGCTCTCTGTAGTTGGCTGATAACCATTATTTCAATAAAACTCGTTCAATCTTATCAAAAGGATGTCTTTTTGAGTAATATTTTGTAGCAAAACCGAACATTTTATCAGCCTACAAAAACGTCCCATAAACTACAATTGCAATAAATAAATAATAATATCCCATGGTTTTAATCCACATTCAAAAGCAAGTTAAAAGTACACACATATTAATAGTGATAATGAAAGAGGCTCGGTATATCGAGCTATGTATACCTAGTCTAAATTGAATTTTTCCAAATAAATGAACTAACTTCAAATTGGAGGATTGCATAGTTTATAATGGTTTAGAAAATCTCTCACGTCACACAAAGAGAAGGAAAAACTTATAAATTGTATTTAATTTTTCTATCAGTGCCATCAGCGATCTACAAAACAGAAGTGAAAAAAACAATAACAATACAACCAGCGATCCGAATAATATTTGGATATTAAAATGGCAAAGCGTGACTGAACGAGATGCGGCAACGCCAGTCAAATCATTCACAAGACATGTTTATGGTATGCGTGAAACAAGAATTATTGTCTAAATAAAATGGTATCGCTTATTCCAGTTCACTTATTTCACATTTTAATGTAAATCTTTCAAGTGACAATGGTTGTTCGATCAACTATAAACAACATATGGATCGGAATGAATATTGGACAATTTACGACGGTATACAATGGATGAACATAAATTAAGCCGAGGTCACATGCCAAAAATATTGACGATAAAAATGTTTTAACTCAAATGAATGAGCCTTTGACCAATATCGTAGTTATTTCACATTAAATGAAAATGAACAAAGAATGTAGGAAAATGTAAATAAATTTAGAATGACAATATGTTGTAATATCGCTTAATGGGAGCCGATTGAAGTTTATTTATTGATTTATGCATTCAAACCGACTAATCACATTACAACTCAATTCGTTATCGGAATTCAAATGGCATCGGCCAGATTAGCTAGTGATTTGATTCTCAACGTAAATCGAGTGTTGAAAAGCGAACAGATGAGTTTTCTATTCACAGATCAATGAGATGAAAGCAATTTAAACGGAGCAATCAAAAGAAACCATATTTTTAAAATAAACAATCGAGAATGGAATCACACAAACATTGGACGGCTTTTTTGTTGTTTTTGTTAAATTCGATTGCCGTGTGCAGCATTCACACCAATTACTGCCACAACATGAGCGAACGGAAGAATGGAAAAAAAAGAGAACAAAATGTGCCGACAAAGAAAACAGTCGAAATCAATTGATTTCAACGGCTAAATGTAAACAAACTGTCACATTTTAATGTTGATTATGTCAAACATAAAAGACGATTCGAATGCGCTCTCGTCAAGTCATTTCATCGTTTTGTTTTTCCAATGAATATGCGTAACATAAACATAAATTCATCAGCCAAGCAAGACATCGATGACGTTGATTACAGGAGGGAAAAAATAAAATCGAAATTAATTCATGTGCATGCAACGGAATGCAACACATGACAGACACAGCGCAAAATTTAAACTTATCCAAATGTATCGCATCTAGAGGTTCTCGTATTTCTGATTTAAATTCAATGAACACATTCAGATTGAAGACGCTTTCAAACGTGAGGCGTCAACAGTATTTGACCTGCCCGACTGTATACATTAAAGTGACGGCTTGATTCGTTGGATGTTGCCGCCAATCGGCTATAATTATCATTTTCATTATATCAAAACGTTTCTATTACATCTTCATTTCAAACGATTGTCTCGAATATACCAAGAATATATTGATATTGACACACTATTCATGAATTAACCTTTTCATAGGGTTGCGCGAAAAGCAATTCACTCACAGTTCAATAAAAATGCATGTTGATTTTTGCCCAAAAACACGTGACCAAACATTCTTAATAATGAATTTTTGTTACATGAAATAAAATCGATGAATATTTCTTTGAGAATTGAAAGAAATCCGTGAATCTTGAAAATTCTGGTTTTTGATCGAATCATTTTAACACATAAATTCAAAGTTATTTTATATATTCCTTTATAAATCTGCAATACTCGCTCTTTTATGGTTAATAAACATTTTGGCAAGTGAAACTAAATATTAGTATCGTTAAAAGCAACTGCTTTTAACTTCTCGATCAAAATCATAGTGGTAACTCAAGAGATACATCAATATCCAATGTATAAATGAAGAATCGAAATGTTTTCAATGCACCATAACAAATCAATGAAGCAATCCTCTTTACTTTTCTAAATGAAATTTATTTTCTTCGAAATCGATGTGTGATTGAGCCCGAACCATTTTTGTGAATTGATTGTTCAATGTTTCTTATTTAATTGTTATTCTCCGCATTGAGTCGAGCTAATTTGTATGTTTTAACATGATTGTTAAAAGCCATTGAAAGCATCAAAGCTGTCCATGTAGAAAAGTGGTTTTCTTATCACACACACACACACAAAAAACGGTCTCCTCTTTTATAGAAATAATCTGAAATGTTGAAGTTTCTCATTTAACTGATGTGATAAAAAGTTGAGTTGGCCATAAATCTGAATTGTATCGATGATTGTCCATTTAAAATTTACGATTAAAATGCAATGGAAAATGTCCCATTTGAATGGAGAATGACCTGCTCAAAATGGAATGGAAATACAAAGTGAAATATAAAAAGAACTGTCAGAAATCCAATTACCTCGTTTGACAACACACACGTTCAATTCCGTTCGTCTTGTGATTGATTTATTGCAATGCGATCCGTAATTAAAGAAATTCGATGATCAACAACAACAACAACAACAACAACAACAACAACAACGACAACAAAAATGTAACTAAATGAGAGAAAGAGAGAAACTGTCATTTGGTTGACGCACATAAACATGCCCAGCGGCTGCAACGTTATTTCGCAATGATTAATCGGTCGAGCAATCGCGTTCATTCGCTGCCAATATTGTGGATGTGCATTCACATACGCATCCACAATATTGGCCATAAAATCGAAGTTCGAGTATTAATTAAGTGCGATTAATGGATACACAGAATGTTTAAAATGAATTGAAAAAAAAACGACGATCGTTTTTTCGTTGTTGTTTATTAGTGAAATGGTTAAAGTGATTTTTAACTCGTTTTACGGCATGTAACTACATCTAGTACGCACACACCAAAGGTGTTTAAATGCACCACTCAAAACTGGTTATCTCATTAAATTATTTGATCATCATCATGGACTATCGAGGTGCATGTTCACTGATTACTGTATGCCGTTTGTGTACAATATACTTTTTTTTATCGCTTGTTCATGTTCTTTCGAAAAAGATAATAAATTGAGCTTGTATGAATACAGCGGTCAATTGGCTACTTTTATCTGATGCTTTACAGTGTAATCGATCATTTGCCCATGACAGCAAATGCAATGGAGTTGTAGAGATTGGGTGAGAATATAAACTTACGTACAGAGTACACATCGTACGAGCAGCACTGAATACGATGGATAATGGGCTGATTGTATCAGCCAGTGACTAACTAAGCTAAGAAGTTTGCGTGATTTCAGTACAAGATCGGTAATTAATTCGGAAAAGTATTTCGCTGTGGATTACTTAACTTGGTTCAAGTAGACATCAAGCTGATAGTGGCAACTATAGTTTACATGCCAAAGTCAACACACTCAAGTGAATACCGTTGAGTTCATAGTCTATAGTTTATGCGTCTATTTATCTTTTAACTAAATATTACTATGGTTGCTATAATTTGACAAAAGTATTTAAAAGCCGCCAGACAAGAGAAGAAGAAAAAAAAGGATTGCCTTATGTTTTCACATTTATTTGTAGCCGTAGGCATATCTGGCATCAAATTAGTCCTAGATTCTTTTTTCTACCGGTCCCGTTACATTTTATTGATCGAATAACGGCAAAAGGGTTCCTTTATTACGTGCATCGTATTCATTTGCGTGAAAGGAAAAAATGAATCTCATGTATTTTTAATCAAATCCCCGATTAACGTTATAAAGATTATGTTTATATTTTAATATCCGTTGCCCCTCCATTTTTTTTTTCTTTGATTATTTAATGGTGATGCTTGATCATTCCTTGTAATAAATACCATTTACTAATCAAATTTACGGTTTGATCGACGTTTCTGATCCCATTTTGAAAGAAACCAAAAATAAAACGAAATAACAAACAAAAAAACTGTTGACGGTTTTCCTTTTGGCAACATTTTAAATTCTGACGATTAAAAGTCCATCTCACACGTCCTCTAATCAGACGGCGATTAGCAATGATCACGTGCACACCATACGCTTTCTTTTTCAGACGCGCAAATTGAACGAAGTGAAAAGATGATGGTAAATTTGGGCAACCAAATGCCCAATAACTCGTTGGTTTCCCTTGTAAAAATAAAACGATTGAACAGACAGTCGTTTGGCAAACGGCTAAAGAGGGACAAAAAACGACTGGCAATCAATTGGCAACCGACTGTCAATCGATTGATAATCGACTGAAACCGGCTAAGGTACATAAAAATCGGTTTCAGACGTCTATTGTCCCAAATCAATCGACTATAGTCGTCTAACAGTCGACTGGCTGGCAATCGTTTTTTTTTTTCACAAGGGTTCGCTTTGTTGTTATTTTCACCTTTATTCAGCAATTAGATTGCATGTCCGGCATTAAAAAAAAAATAACCATCCAGCCGACAGCCGGATTGAATGACGGTATGATTATTGGGCCCTGCCAAACGCATACATCCACAAATCCACAACAAAATGTAATTATGAATTAACCAACCATTTATTATTCTGTCTGTTCTATTTCATTAATGAACATGCTTTGGGCGCCACTTTACAATGGAGCCGTAGCGCGCTCATCTCGCCGCGATTGTCTCGGCTGCATTGTTTTTTGTGTGTTTGTGTTTGTGTGCATGCGTCTCCGTGATTTGGTTGAGTTGCAAATGATGAAATTGGTTGGATTGATGTTGCCAGTGCTGAATACTTTGGTGTTCGTGTATGTGTTGGCCCGTTTTGTAGCTGTCATTATACGTGCGATATAACTTAAGCTTGAGCACATAATCATGTAATATAGATTTTAATCGGAACGAAAGACGCTGCCACAGCAAACAAGAAAATATTCTCTCTTCGCTTCTTTTTTTTTCTCTTTCAAATATAATTTCGTTGATTTGAGCTTTTATTTCGTGTTTTGTTCTCACTTCATTACTATTATTGTTGACGTGCATGTTTCTGTTTCGTTTTACCTTCTTTTTATTTGAGTTTATTTTTTTTTGCAATGCTGTTTGACCACATAAAATGCATGGCAAAAGGGCAACAACGCAAACTCATCTTGCATGAAATGCAGACTTTGTTTCTAAACCAAACGATAATTTTCTCATTTTACATGGGGATTCTTTTTTTCTTCAACTTCTTCACGTTTCAATGTTTGAAACTTAATCATATCATGAAATCAGAGAGGAGAGAAAAAAAACCCCGACTACTCCTTTTCGGTGTAACTAATTCAATATTGCATTAAATTACATATTTCTTGAATAATAATATTCATCATGCACATTGCAAAATATAAGTATAACGATAACACAAGACCGCAATGCCCTTTGTACTGCTCTTTCATTCTAACGACCCGGAGATTTCTGGTTTTTTTTTATCGTTGTTGTGCAAATTGCATTGTTGCACATCACAGCACACAATCGCTCGTTTTCCTCTTCCTTTGGACATTGATTCGCACATGCCAGCGATATGAATAAAGAAACTGTGTTGTTTTTTTGTGTTGTTGTTGCCTGTTTTCAAATAAAAATTGTAATCAAGTTGGGTAAAAGGGGCCTTTTGGCTTGATTGAAATCATATGTAATTAAGTTATATTTGCGTGATTCCGCCGACAGCCCGTATAATATTGCCAACAAAACAAGCCGCTTTCAGCATACACCGAAAAGAAAATCATTTTTACTTGGTTTGAGTTTATTTTTTAATCGCCAGTTTGAGGCTCAAAACATAGATATTATCCACACACAAAAAAGCATTGGTAGGTATTAGATTGACTAATATTGGTCTGAGTGGGATTTTGATGCTCCGTTTCCCACATGTTACACATGATCAGGCGTTTTCACATTATTTTTGATGATTTTTGTTTATGTTGAGCTGTATGTTGAAATAGAAAAGGTGAGAGAAAAACAGTCAATATTTAACAGAAACTGCGAACCTTTCACTTGACTTAGATATCAGAATGAAAGAGTACAACACAACCACATCCTTTGTTGATATAATTTATCAATTTCGACAGGAAGTTGAATAACAAAAGACGAATAATATACAACAACATAAAGTATAGTTTCAAATGACATTCCACAACCAAACTCATTCTTGCTTTATGTACCTCTTTTATCAAAATATTTTTTTTATATTTTTATTACAATTTATTCGAAACAAATGTTTTCGTTGTATGTTTTAGAATTAGTAACATTTTTAGAGATAGCTATTTATATCAAGACTCGAAAGCATTTGATTTAGTGTTATGGATTTTGAATATTTTTATCATTTAAAAATGATTTTGCACAGAATTTGGCAATTGAAATACAAATGTTTAGTTATGGTTCATGACAAATATCAAAAATAGCACCAGACAGTGCTAACGAATATGAAACAGGCATTTATATAACACTGAACACTTTGATGCTAGCAATCTATGATTTACACATATGTCTTGTTCTTTATGCAATTATTATTTTAGCAAAAATTCTTCATTTGAATATTCGACAATATGCCCAGTTGATAGTTGATCGCCCGGTTGGCCAGGATCCGAAAAACTTTGAAATTGTTTATAAATACGATCTCGATTTAAGAACAGGAATGTAACAACAAATATTATCATAACGAAACACATGACAATCATTGAAATTTGTGTGATTATATCATGTTGATTATTATGATTATTATCATCATTACATTTATGTTCGAATTTCGAAATTATTCCAGTCTGATTCTCGTAAGTTGCTTCATTTTCCCTCACGAATGTAACATTTATTCCCTTGTCTGTTGCGTTGGTTTGAAATATGTTTTCACAATTAATTCCTTGAATATGAGTTTTTCCTGTATCAACTGAACTCGTATCTAAATGTACTTCACAGAAAAAAATATGTTGGTAAATATATATGGTTCCGTGGTATTTCCAATGTCAAAATGATTTTTGTACATTCAATTTACCACCTTTACACATAAATTTTACCAATAGCAATCATTTTCATAGCACCGCCATCTGTTTCTCAATCTATCATCATCGATTTGTCAAAATATATGCGAATTGATGATGCTTCGGTAAAATTTATGTACAAAAGTGGTAAATTTAATGCATGAAAACGATTTTGACGTTAGAAATACCACCAAACCATATATATTTACCAACATATTTTTCTCTGTGTTTTTTTTCCCCAATCGATGGACTCAACAAAATGTATTAAATACGTGCAATTGAATATTTTGAATGTCCAGCACGAAAGCCAACCAAATCTGATATTCGATTACTGCCCAAACGAAGTGACTGAATATTATAATGAATTGGCATAAAAAGACTGAAATCTATTTTGCTCAAGTGATTTTCGCTCAAATCCAAGGAAACCAACATTTTTTGACGCCAAAATGTTCCCATTTGGATATTGGATAAGTTAATTTGTCTCAAACTTAAATCCTCTAGATACGGCAGGAAATCAAATGTGTCAGTTTTTAAATTACCAATTGGATTGAATGACAAATTCAAGTGTTTTAGTAAATCCAAAGAATTAATAATATTTGCACCGTCGAAAGCCAGAGGATCGGTTCTTGTAATCTTATTGTTGGTGAAATCAGCGTAAAATAAACATGGCGAGTTAATGAATATTTGCTATGGAATTTCAATTAATCTGTTATGCGATGCAATTAATTTTGTTAGTTTATTTGCTTTACAAAATAGACTAGGCTCCAACACTTCCAGCTCTATGTGCGAAATTATGAACGTATGTATATTTACGAATGTTTCAAAATATTTTTTTTTCTATTCTATGACAGTTTTTAAATTCAATTCGATCAGGCCAGCTATGAGGTACCTGTTAACCTAGTCTTGGGCACATGATTTTGTCCGTGCAACAAAAAATACTGTTCTCATTATCAATTTCGGCACAGATAAATGTTACGTTATCGTTTCCAACACCAGTTGTACGATGGAAATCACAATCACTGATGTGATCATACTTAGAAGCAGAAGTAAAGTTTACAAGATGCACGTAAAGTATTAGTAAACAATATATAGTTTTAAAAAAGATCATTATGGAACACGGACTTTGAATGTGTAATGTGCACACAGTTGAAAGGTTTGCAACAAACTGAAAACTGTTCTGAATACAATGCTATTTCAACTTAAACCGACGCAAACATGAATATGATAAATACATAGGTTCTCACCCGGGGTCCGGGGGTCAATCAATGAAATAAGTATATGTTAAAGTGCATGATATTATAAGAAAAATTCTGTCATTTTGTTTTGTGTTCAAAAGCAAATGATGATTGTGAAAAATAGACATTTCGCAGTCGATACATATTTATAATTTATTAAGATAAGATAATTGAAATAGATTTACAGATCAGAATTATTTATATATCATTTGTATAATCTACATTAATTGTTGTCGTCGACTGTCTTAAACGTGATGAATAAAAAACAACAGCCCCGTGAAATCGTTTGAAGATTTGATCACGATTCAGAACCAAAAATATGGTCAAATATGTCAACATCACCAGAAATATTAAAATTAACGAAACTTTTATAAAGAATATATCACTGGAATTCTGCTGAGACGAATTCAAACAAGTACCACTGGAGATAAGTTTAGAATATGTCGCAATTTCATTCTCGTCTGGCAGTTCATATGTATCTGTATCCTCACATTTAATTCCGCGTACATTTGGCACATTTGGGTTCATTGAATTCTGATTAACTGCAAGGCGAAGCTTCTCCCAATTAATAGATTCCATGAAAAATTGTAAATACGAACAGCTGAGTGCATTGTTAGTTATGTCCAAGAGCGTCAATTGTGGAAATAGTGAATTCCGGTAGCCATTCAGATGTTTGAGTTTATTTTCGGCCAACTGAAGTGTTTTCAAGTCATGTAAAACTGGTGAAAACAGTTTAAAATCCAATTTGGTCAGCTCATTTTCCGATAAATCCAACGAAACCAAATTGTTTTGATGTGAAAATGTTCCAATTTGAATGTCAAATATTTGAATATGTCTCAAATTTAAATGCTGCAAATTCGATAAGTAAGCGAAAGTATCAACATTTATATTGCCAATGGGATTAAATGATAGATCCAACCGCTTCAAATTAGTTAATTTATCGAAAGTGTTCTTTTTGAAATTGTTTATTCTGTTGTGTGATATGTCCAATTCATTTAGATTTGCAGATAAAATATTGGGATCAATTTCAGTAAACTTGTTGTGGGAGAGATTCAGATTTGTTAAGCTCAAAAGGTCTTTGAATACTAGGACCTCTAGTCCGGAAAGAGCATTCTGTGATAAATCCAATGATTTGAGATTTTTTGCTCCAGCAAAAGCCATTGGATCCACTCGTTCGATCGAATTACTCGAAAAATCAACGTGAGCTATCTTCTTTGTGTTGACAAATAGAAGCGACGGAATTTCAATTAGACGATTTTTTGATGCTATTAGATTTGTTAAATTGTTTGCTTCATGAAATGTATCCGGTTGTAACGTTTCCATATCCAAATCCGAAATATTGAACGAGTGAATGTTGATAAATTCTTTGAAAAATTTTGTTTTCACCTGATGAAATCGGCAATTTTGAAAGTCAACTTTTCCAACCCATAGATTGGTAATTGGAAAAAGTGTATTCGAACAATTGAATTTTTCCGAATCAATAATGACGCTGGCTTCGTTATTACTTTCTCCACAATGAAATGTAATATTGTCTTTGCCAAATATTAATCCAAGATCGTAAAACCGACAATCACTGATGTGCTCATACTTGATCGACGAAACCATAAACTGTGTTACACACATGAAATATATTAACAGAAAATTTATCGTTTTGATTGCCATGGCAATAAATTTGGACACTGAATTCGTATGGTGTGAACAGTTTGAAGTGGTAGTTTGAACTAAGATTACAGTGGTGCCAATTCGATGCAATGAAAAACATGTAGGTCGTATTTATTGTTTTCTTCCTACAACAACTTATCACAATAAATAAGCTATTTTCATAACGAAGGAAGTGGACATGCTTCAAAACAATAGGCTCACACTCAATCTTATACGGGCAAACAGTCTGAAAAAGAACCCAATGATAAGATTCATTCAGTTTCTACTCCCTCACGAATATTTGTTATGGGCCCTATCACACAATTCCAAACATCTATCGTATATAAGAATATGCGTTTCCTAATTTTGACTAAAGCAAAATGTATTGAAAGCGTGTTTACTATCTCTGGAGATTTGTTGATAAATTCTTTATATTGAATATGAATTATCGGTTTGGAATTAGTCCATTTACAAATGTACGCTTTTAAACACCAGAGCCCTTCATTTTTGCTGTTTTGTGACATATCTTTAGTTCGGCTTTCGACCTCATAGAACCTTCTCCGCAGTTTATTTTTGTATGACATCATTACACTGTCCGTTGTTTCTACTGAGAATAGTCTTGAATAATACCAAAAATGAAATTAAAGTGAATGTTGAGTTATCTCTGTTTTTTTAACAGCAATCGAGACAACAACTGTGGGGTCGTGTTTCACAAACAACGAAGAATATGAGATCTTCTCAAAAATCTGTTCAATAGGAAGCTATGTGCAAGAAAACTTGGTTTATACTAGATAGAATGAAGTTTGAAACAATTCCTTCAATTTGCTAGGGTTTTTTGACGAAAATCATTCTTCTTCACATCTCTTTCTAACGCATTCGCGTCACACTGTATAGTGAAGAACTCTTGGATGTGAGCGTATATTGTGTAGAGCGAATGAGATGTAAAGAGATGCAAAGAGTTGCGATTGTGAGCAATTGTTCCGATTGTGTGGCTATTACCAGTGCCATCCATGGAAAACATTGCAATTTGCAAATTCTGCCACCAGTAGTACATGACGCTGTCGATCACATTTCCTCAGTTCGCGCCCCTGGGGTACTTTTATTTGTATAGTTCATTTAAGCAACCTGAAACAATATTTCTTTCAAATTACATTACTACAATTTATACACAATTTATTACAATGGCAGTTTCTGTTCTGATTTATAAGAAACAAATATTTCGAGTTTATTTGAAAATATATATAAATATTAACATTGTTTTCAACAGTAATTCTCTGAATAAGTAATCATAGTTAATATCATTCTTATTTAAAATACAGCTTAATTTACGATGAACACCTTTGATTGCTGTGCGCATATTTTGTTGAAGAAGAAACTTCGAAGCTCCCCCTTCTTCCTTTCATCTTTCGTCTTTTCTCATGCATCTCTCATATTGATTATAAAATCTACATTCAAATTCATGAGACGCAAAATACCAAGATATGAACAGGCATATCAGTACTAATTTCATAATTCTATCGTCATTATTAATTCGATGTGATTTGGCAGTATTTTCAATTGAAGTATGATTTTCGCCTGAAAAAGAGCAACATCAAAACTATAAGCATCAACATTTAACACAAACTCCCAATAATAATGAATAGGTGAATGAATCGCACAGGGTACCGTTTAACAGAGGATTAAAATCAAAATTTATTCTGCTCACTGTGCATTTGACATTCGGTTCCATTTTTAGCAACCACTTCACAGCTAATTCCTCGAACATTCGCTTTTTTTAGATCAACTGAATTTGGATCTGTAACTAAATGAACTTTTTCCCAACTGAAATGTTTCATAAAATTTTGTAAATAGGTACAATTGAATTTATTATTTTGAATGTCGAGTAAATTTAATCGTGGAAATAGACCATTTCGGAGGCCTTTCAATTCTTTCAATCGATTTTTGCCCAATCGTATCGACTTGAGGTAGCAATGAACAGGCATTGAATGAACAAAGTTTATCCTCTTCAATTTATTCTCTGATAAATCCAATGAAACCAGTCGACGTTGGTATGTGAATGTTCCCGGTTGAATGTTTGTCATGTTTGTGCATCTCAAATTTAAATGTTCTAAATTAACTAAACAGGAGAGCGTACCGAATTTTAAATTTCCAATAAAATTGTAAGATAAATCCAATTGTTTCAATTTGAGTGATTGTTCAAAGATTCGATCACTTAAATTCCTTAAATGATTGTGTGATAAATCCAATATTGATAAATTGGGTGCTTTGTGGTGAAAAAACTCTGGATCTAATTGGTTGATTTGATTGTGAGACAGATTCAGTGTTTCAAGGCAATTGGCACCGTCCAACGCATCTGGATCAACACGTTTTATAGAATTACACGACAGATCAATGTGTGTGATTTGATTTTGGTTGGCAAATAATCGAGATGGAAATTCAACCAAACGATTATTTGTTGCAATTAAATTTTTCAAATTTTTTCCCTCACGAAACACATGTATCTGTAGCACTTCGAGGTCAACATTTGAAATGATAAATGTTCGTATGTTTGGAAATACTAAGAAAAAGTTTATATTCAACGTTGAAAATTGGCAATTTTCAAAATTGATCATATTTGGCCAATCATTTTCCATTACAATACTATTTAAGCACACGGATTGATCAGAATTGGCAAACACTTTATCTTCATTATCTAGTTCACCGCAAATCAGTGTCGCTTTATGGCCACTGCCATTGTAAAAGAAACAATCACTTATGTGTCCATATTTTGTCGACAAAACCACAAAATTGGTTAAACTAATGTATGCGATCGCAATAAAATGCGTTGTTTTAAATTCCATATCGTGTGTGACCTAGACCGAGCTCTTGTATGTGCGACCAACTGAACTGACTAAATCATACTAAATAAATGGCAAAAATAACACTTCAATCCATGCCGTCGACTGACTCAAAGACCTACACCTAGTTTTCTGTTCGAGTTGGTGACATTCACAAATTAAGTGGACCGGAAATGCACAATTTGTATGCAACAAAACAGCACATCACAAACAAATAAAAAAAAACTAACAGTGTTTGGAATAGAATTTAGTTTAAAGTCTCGTGCAATGCAAAGAATAAAACGAATCTTTGCAATAAATTAATGCCGTTGCTAAACGGTAAATGTTTAACAAAAGAGTGGAATAAATGCAATTTTTCTCTTAAAATTTGAAGAAAACAAAATAAGATTCAAAACAGCCGATAAGTTTGCATTTGTGAGACGCAGTTGTTTATCATCAATTCTGGTCAACATTTTGAATCTTGTTAACTCGTTAATGCTTGATTGGCAGTTGTATGCCAATGCTACAAAATACGTAATTCTGTATATTCTACATTCAGTTCATATTCGATTTTGAGACAAACATTAAACGAACCAACTCATCTAAATGAATGAGAGTGAATGAGCGGTTGACGTCGCAAACGGTTTACTTTATATCGGGTGACTATAAATTATATAGTCTCACATTGAGAATTAACTGTTCTGATATGAAACATAATTGATAATTCTACAAGGAGAAAGAAGCTCTGCTTTGGGTGATTCTCATTCATGGAATACATTGAAATTTACAACTGATATAAAAAAAAAAACTCTTTATTTGCATATTTTTCTTTTACCAATACATACAAATCTCATAATTGATAACGAACAATCTGTTTTTTGTTTTAAATACATATGCATTTGAAGTTAGTTTGCTAAAGTACCGCTTGATCATGTGAAAACTCCACAAGTGGTGCTCCTGGTGGATATTTTCTACCTTGTTGATGTGATCTCGTGAGCTGATTAGTTATACGATCTATATTCACCACAATGAATAAAGTAATAAAAATGGTGAAAGCAACACAGATGAATACCAATAATATTTTAATGATTTTGTTATCATTGTAGTTTTCAGATGATATAGACGATGCTTCACGTTGGCAGCTTTGAATGATTTCGGTTCCGTCACTCGATACAAATGTTGTATTCTCACTTGCTGTTTCATCCGATTCAACCATATCACAGTTGATACTCCGAATGTTTGATTTATGTACATCAACCGCACTTACATCCAAACGAAGGTGAATTTTTTCCCAATTAATTGATTCCATGAATTTGGCTAAATACAAGCAATCAAATTGATTGCCTTGTATGCCTAATAAATTCAATTGCGGAAATAGTGAATTCCGAAAACCGTTCAAAGAACGAAGCTGATTTTTGCTCAGATCAAGTGACTGAAGATCATGAAAGATTGGAAAAAAGTTTCTGAAGTCCAGTGTCTTCAAGTTATTTTCGGATAAATCCAGTGACACCAATTTATGCTGATGCGAAAATGTACCAAGTTGAATGTTTGTTATATTTGTTCGTCTAAGGCTTAAATCCTCCAAATGAAAGAGATATGCAAATGTTAAAATTGCAAAATTACCAATCGAATTGAATGATAAATTTAAATGTTTTAGATTATTTAATCCGTCAAAAATATGTTCACTCAAATTATTTAAATTGTTGCTTGATAAATCCAACGTCAATAAGGTCGGGATGGCCAAGGTACGGGAATCTAGTTGACTTATTTGATTGTTTGATAAATTCAGTGTTTTTAGATTATTTGCTCCCTCAAACGACATCGGATCAACGCGACTGATCGTATTATTGGAGAAATCAACGTAAATCAATTTAATTGCGTTGAAAAATATAAGCGATGGAATTTCAGTTAGTTTATTATGTGACACATCTAGTGTGGTTATGTTCTTTGCCTCACGAAATATGTTCATTTGTAGCGTTTCCAAATCCATGTTTGAAATGATGAACGTGTGCATGTTCGGAAACATTTCAAAGAAGTTTCTCTTTAATTCGGGAAGTCGGCAATTCTTGAAGTCAACGGTGCCCGGCCATTTGTATTCTTCACGCACACGCCAATTTGAACATTTTATTGTATTTGAATCAAATAAAACACTATTTTCAGTATCACTACAAATGAATGTTACATTATCAACACCAGGGATCGTACTTTGATCAAAAAAATGACAATCACTAATGTGCTCATACTTCGGAGAGCAAACGACAGAGTTTATAAAAAATGTGTATACAATAATTTTTAGAAAAATCGATTTCAATTCCATAACTGATGGAGTAGAGGACATTTTATTTTTGTGAAAACGACTGAGAAGGTGAAGAAGAACTGAATTTATAATAATTTAGTTACAAAATAAAATGTATCGCTTTGTTGTGATAAACTTTATCACTTTGAGTGGTCAAAAGTGCATGAAACCCATATACAGTTAAATTGCATATCGGTATATCGCAAGGGGTTCAAAGTACAATTTGTTGACCTAAGTCTATACAAACTCACAGAAATAGCTAGAAATGTTTATGCATTGCCAATACATTCTCATAAATAGTGACATTTGGTTTGTTCTTGTTTTAAATACGAACACAAAAAACAAATACTATGACAAGCGGGCAACGCAGCTTAGTTCAGTTTGGTTCCTGATTTCAAAATTCGTTCATTATTTCTTGATTATTATTTATAGATTTAGAAAGAAATATTTTAGCGATATGTTTGAAACACGAAAAGGGCTAGTACCCAAATTTAGATTCACCTAAATTCTAATTAATTTTATTCTAAGTGGAACAATTTTCTTCCATATTGGTCTAAAAATGGAAAGTTTGAGCGGGCGCCACAAGCACGATTTTCCTTCATCGTGCCTTGTAAATTTGTTTTTGTGTGTGCATATACATTTAGACACATTGCTATAATACCGCTTGATCATTGTTGAATTCCTGTGAATGATGCATGTTAAATGTTGGGGTTGCCAGCATATTATAATGATGAAGTCTTAATAAATAGATGATCTTTTTTTGTTTTTTTTTTTTTGTTTTTATTTGATTAAAACAATTAAATAATAATAATTAAATGATTAAAATTGTTGGACAAAAAACACAACCGGTGAAAAAACATCTATTTCCGCTGATTTGACAATAGCTGTTTGTTTTTTCATCGGCTGTCACAATGCAAATTCATCGAAGTCGTGTTAGTGCTGATGATGAACGCCAACGGAGCGTTCAAAATGTGCATTCATTTTTGTAAGTTTGATTTAATTTTTCGTTTAAATTTCATTTTGTGTAGAAACAATAAGGTGTTTTTTGTCCAACAATTTTTATAAATGTTTCTACGTGTTCAGAAAAATGTCTTTATTGACTGAAACTTTCAATAATTAAATGGTTGAAAATGTTTCGGATCCATTTGCCATTAATATTTCATTTGAGAATTCCACATGCTGTACAATTGATCGATTCCTTCTATTCCATAAAATATAAATTTGTTTACAAATTACATTCCAATTTAAAAGTATGAAAATAATCAAAAATATCAACATAATAATGCAAATGAATAGCAGTGAAATTTTTATGACTAAAATATCGTTTAAAAATTTGAGAACTCCTTTCGATCGAGATTTAGAGGAATTGAACTCAAGTGGGTTGTCTTCATCCGTCGGTTCACACTTGATTCCTCGTATGCTTGATTCCATTGGATTTACCAAAAATGGGTTAATTGAAAGGTGTAGCTGCGTCCAATTGACAGACTCCATGAAGTGTTCTAAATAAGAGCAGTTGAATGCATTATTTTTTATGTCCAACAGCGTTAACTTTGGAAATAATGCGTTCCGGAAACCATTCAGATCTTTCAGTTGATTGTTGCCCAGGCGAAGAGTTTTTAAGTCATGAAGAATTGGAAAGAAAAGCTTGAAATTTAACTCTTTCAAATTGTTGTCGGACAAATCCAGCGAAATTAACATTTGTTGATGTGAAAACGTTCCCAGTTGAATGTTTGACAGGTTAATTGCTCTCAAATTTAAATGCTGCAAATTCATCAGGTATGCGAATGTATTAACACTTAAATTACTTAAATGGTTAAAGGACAGATTTAACTGTTCTAGGCTCTTCAGCTGGTCAAATGTGCGCTCCTTCAAAGTTGTCAACTTATTATGTGATAAATCTAACACTTGTATACTTGCAGGTAATCTATTCAAATCCATCTCTTCCAGCTGATTGTGAGATAAATTCAATGATGTTAATGTTAAAAGATGTTCAAACACGGCGCCATTGATGTCTTTTAATACATTCTGTGATAAATCTAATGATCTGAGATCTTTTGCATTTTCAAAAGTCAGCGGGTTAATTCGTTTGATTGTATTATTGGAGAAATCAAGAAACAATCCGTATGTGTTGGTAAGTTGGAGCTGTGGAATTTCAACTAGATGATTGTTTGATAAAATCAACTCTTTCATAACCAATAAATCCTGAAATGTGTTTGGTTGCAACACTTCCAATCCAACATTCGTCATATTAACATATTGTGCGTTCGGAAATTGTTTGAAAATGTTTTTTTTCATTTCCGAAAATCGGCAACTTTCAAATGTAATTCCCACTTGATTAGAAGGAATAGTGTGATTAGAACAGTTGATATGCGTTGAGTTAACGAACACTTTGTTTTCGTTATTATTTTCTCCACAAATAAATGTTAAACTGTTCATATAACTGTACATACCGTTCACATAATAATAACCACTACTAAAACTGCGCTTATCAAATATAAAATGACAATCGCTTATGTGTTCATATTTTTCAGAAAAAACGGTAAAATTGATTAAATTTGCACACAATATTAGAAGCAAATGAAATATTTTAAAAGCCATGGCTGTCGAATTTAGAGTACAAGCTGTCGCGTGTGAACAGTTTGAATAACTGAAATAAACTACAGATTTTGGTGCAAAGTATCACCAAGCTACATAGCTTGGCGAATGTTAATGGTAATAAGCACCAGTAATTAGGACAACATCTAAGACTACAAGCACCATTTGAATTGCATTCAACACCAAAATGGTACATACACATATAGACTAATTGTCTGAAAGTAGAATTAAACGCACTCTGTTCACTCTGTCAACGCTAATGAATGAGAAAGACCTACCTGATTGTATCAGGTTGAGTTGTACTCAACGATTTCAACAAAAACGAGCTCATTTTCTCGTACGACAAATTGAATGTTCGAATCAAATTTATGTTCATTTTATGCATTTTGATGAATAATCTGTAGAGAATGGCATAAAATATTTAGTTCACAATTGAAAAATCTATAAGCATTTATATGTTAACTTCGCATTATTCTAACTAATCGAAATCCATGGATGAATTTGAGGCATCTCATGAAAGGCTTTCAACAAGCATCGCTAGCATTAGTAATGAGTGCGTTTAGTGTTGTGGATTTTGCAACTTTTTTTTATTGAAAAATGATTTTTCACGAAACTTTACGAGATCTGCCTCACACTACTTGCTGCTACATTGCTGCTTTGCATTAGTGTGTCTATGTGCTGCACACTAATTTAAAGCGGCAAACTAGCGTTTGCAGTGTATGGAGCAGCCACACCACATCAGTGAAGTGTGATTTTTTTTATGGGTTTAGTTGAATGTATGATTTCATTTTGGACGCTTTTTTAAGATAAATTGTTTGACAAATTCTTTTGAATTCTGGTTAGTTCTAAAAAAGATGAATTGAAAACATTAACAAAAATTTAATTTGAAAAAAAAAATGAAAATACGCAAAATTTTCGACAGTTTTGTACTTTTTTCAAAGTTGAAACAGCAATTTACCAAAAAACCCTAGTGGGACGTCTGAAAATGTTATCAAGATTCAAAATTAAATACATCAGAAAAAATACCAACATTACAATACAAATGACAGTTAGTAAAACTTTTGTGAAAATATCATCGTTAGATGTTGGATGTGAGCTGGGATCGTTGGTGCCATTATCAAGCTGGAATTGGTGTTGATTTTTGGCCATGCACTTGACTCCACGGATACTTGGCTCTCGTGGATTCACCGAACGTGAATCAATTGGAATGCGAAGTTTCTCCCAATTCACAGATTCCATGAAATGTGCCAAATAAGAACAATTTAAAGTGTTGTTTTTTATATCCAGCGATGTCAACTGTGGAAATAATGCATTCCGAAAACCATTCAGATGTCTCAGTTGATTGTTGCCCAAACGAAGTGTTTTTAAGTCACGAAGAATTGGATAGAAAATCTTGAAATCCAATTCATTCAAATCATTTTCAGATAAATCGAGGCAAATTAATTTATGCTGATGTGAAAACGTGCCCAGTTGAATGCTTGATACATGTGTTCGCCTCAAATTCAAATGCTCCAAATTCGACAGGAAAGACAATGTCTCAACATTCAATTGGCCAATGGGATTGAATGACAAATCCAAGTGCTTCAATTTGGTTAATTCGTAAAATGAATGCTCTGTTATCGCGGTTAAATTATTGTGTGACAGGTCCAGTTCCAACAGGCTGGGAGAAAGTAGAGTATGTAAGTCCAACAGGGTTAATTCATTGTAAGACAAATTCAGCATCGTCAAGCTCATCATTTTCTCGTATGGAGTAAATTCAGTGATGCCATTGTGTGAAAGATCTAATGATTCGAGTTGATTTGCACCGGCAAATGCCAACGAATCCACTCGTTTTATTGAATTGTAAGAAAAGTTCACATTTTCTAATTCGTGTGAATTCACAAATATAAGTGCTGAAATTTCAACCAGTTGATTGTGTGTGGCAATTAAATGCGTGATGTTCGATGCATCGCGGAATATAACCGGTTGCAGCCTTTTCAGTCCAACATTTGAAATGTTAAATTTACGCACATAAGGAAATTCTTTAAAAAAGTTTCGCTTCATATCAGTGAATTCACAATCCTCGAAGTCAATTCGTCCAGGTGACAAATACGCAATATTTGAGTGATTTGGACAACTAATTCGACTTGAACTGGGAAAAACTTTGCTTTCGTGATTTTTGTCTGAGCAAATGAATGTTATATGGCTGAGACCTCTTTCTGCTTCACCGCCATATTTATATGCACAATCATTTATGTATTCGTATTTCAGTGATGAGTTAACGAAATTTGTTAAATTCTCAAAAAGAACCACCAATAAACAGAATATTTTGCACTTCATGATTATGAGTATTATATGAAAATATTTTGACAGATTCTACTCTGGTAATGTCTGAATCGAAACTAAATTTAATGCGAAATATGTCGGATGTTGATTCTTTTTGCATAAACTGATGACTGATGACTGAAAAAATGCAACACTATCAACAGTTTCCGTTCAGTGTGGTTTCTGAGAAAGTTCAAGCTTTCGATAGCTTCATAAGTTTAGTTCAATTTAATCTCAGGAAATGTAAACTGATCAATTGACATATTGTTATTGTTGTTTTTTATCGTTGAATTTACATTTACAATGTAATGTATCTTTGCAAAATAGTGAAAGAAGAATAATTTTATTGTTATTAATACACTTAAAGTGAGTTGTTAACTTTAATTTCGGATGTTGTTGAGTCTTTTGATAGAATAAAATTTGGATGTTGGACTATACAATTCAATTAATGAGCAAAAAATGTACCTAAAGGAATAAAAATTGATTTTCAACCTTTCGAAAACATACTCAGTAACAGAATGGATCAAAATTGTTTCAATAAAATAAGAAATTTTTTGACTGAATCTTAAACTGAATCAACGTGTTCAATGTGTTTGATATATGATCAAATCCATCAAAATACCGATTTATAATAAACTGTATTGATTAAACACTCCCAACAAGTTATTTATAGAGACAACAAAAATGTGAATGATAATTTATTTTAAAATTATAAGTGTCGAACGTGCTGGAATCGAGAGTCATTGGTCATAAAGAGAAACAATGTCCATTAATTTAAACAGTGTTGTTGTCTGCCACAGTCAAATGCCGTACCTAACCTTAATAAATTAATGAAGCTAAAAAAGAGTGGAAGCGGCAAAGTGTAATAACTAGACATAAGAAAGACATGGACAATGCTAAAGGAAATTAATGTGCTGCATTCATCTTTGGTCTGTAATCTTTGTCATCAATTATCGATTTAAATGTTTTCAAAGCGGTTTTCAGTGTCGCGCGTTCCGTCTCCACCTAATTTGAATATATTGATACGATTAACTTTCTATTAATGCTTGTTTCCATACGATTAATTTCATTTCATTGGCATCTCAACAGCATATGGGCGAGGCAGTGCGTTGGCTTTGCATCGGTCATCTGTTAAGCACTTGCTGAATGGTAGCCCATTCATATTAAGTTCATTTGATCATGGCTTATTTAGAAAAAAGACAGTTTCTTAATACGGTAACATTATTCTTATGAATGACCTTTTTGGTGATGCGATTGCAAATCGCATGTGAACATTTTTCAAACAAAAAACGATTGTTTGTACATTTGAAGTATTATTTGAAATGAGTAACGGCTTGTGCCATTCCTTTATGGACATTGAACGGAATGAAATGATCCGTAGAACCATCACAATATAATTATTTATCAGCATAAAAAGTGAACGGGGCAATTAAAATTATTGATTTTCCATTTGAACGAAAAAATGACATAACTTGTTCGTTATCGTCTTAAGTCGCATTTTTCCGTATCAATAAGTCGATGCAAAACAATTTTTTTTTCTTATTCATTTCATTTGAAATGAAAATTCATTGAAATTGAGTTCGTAGGTTCTCTTCCAAAACTTTAAGGGACTTTTAATCCTTTGAAATGTCATTCAAAGTGACCGAAGGAAGGTAAGTACCGAAGACCCATATCACATAAAAAAAGAAAGACAAAACAAAGAAAATGGAATGAATTCAAATGTCGCGCGAAACCATTGGATCCTTTGTTGATTTTTTTTTTTTGGGCTCCTTTTTCTGTATTCGAACCAATTTTTATGGAAAAATGATATGGGTGATTGACGGATCTTTCAAATTCTCTGACATAAACCATAAGAACTGTTGTATTCAAATCATGTTTGAAAAGTGGGAAAGTGGTAATAAAGTTTGAAAAAAACACTTTTTAGAAGGAGCCCATGTCATTTTTGACGATTGTTTTCTCGCAAAGCAAATTGAATAAGTGAACATTTTATATGACCCGAATGAGTAAAGGTATAAACTGACTGGTATACAATACACTTCATCATAACGGTGATAAACCAAAATGGCATATTTAAAAGGGCAAAACCACTTAAAACGGATTGTTCCATTTTGATGCTTTTGTCGTAACATTCGGACATTATTCGTTCGCATAATGCGTCTCTGGATTAGCGCTCCATTTTACGACACTTCATACACAATGGTCTCAAACAATGATCCTTGAAAAGATAACATTTTGAGTGGAATTGAAGCAATTTAATTGCGATTTTCGGTTGAATTATGAGATTCGTAATGGACAGAAACAGTGTTAATTTGATCAAATCAAATGGCACAAATCGCAATACCATAAAATTTCAGGTAATATATATATGTGAAAATCTCTTCGCAAAAGACGACAAAATTGTATGTGAGCGTGCATTAAGTATGAGAAAAGAAGGCCATTTTTTATGTTATCGATGGTGATTTTATAGCATAAACTTGAGTTTTATGTACTAACATAAAAATAAATTATCAAAATGTCGTGAATTATGAGCGGAAAAAAATCCAGCACAAAATTGAGTCGAGGCAAAAAGAGAGAGAGAGAGAAATAGAGAAAGAGAATCGGCAGTCGTAAATTTTCTAATCGCCAAAAAATAAATTCGGGCAGTCTCTCGGTGTTGGAATGTAAAGGAGATAGAAAAAGCGAAAGAAAACCGTCGCATAAATAATTTTTTATTGGTGCGTTTTATGGATTTTATATCGACGAAGGCAATCATTAAATGTGAGTATATTTTTTTTATATATATATTTCTTGTTATTTTCATTTGGCCCATTTGTATTCATAATTCATTGTTTAGTTGGTGCTGTTCGTCGTCCCACTCATTCCATGTGCCATTTGTTATCAGTGTTTGGAACAGGAGCTTGCCCATAAAATTTCGTATATATTTTATGTGGATGTGTGTTTGTGTGTGTTTTGGTGAGTGCATTGCCATTGATGATCAGATCGGTGAATGTTCCGAGGCCAAATCGTAACGCCGATTGCTCTCCATTGTTGTTTTTTCGGGTGAAAATAAATTCCAAAATTATTGTTTTTCCAATTCACTTTTTACGAGCGACAAACACTAAATCAACGACGTTGTCAAAGCGATCATGAAAGTTTGGTGAATTATTATCGGTTTGTGTAGATGTACGTTTATATTTGGCCCGTGTGTCGATTGAATGTGTAAAGTCATATACAATATTACGGCATGAATCCGTTTATCCATTTATCCCAATTCTGCATAAAAAAGAAATAATAAAATTGTACGATGGCACTTTCCGGCATTTGTGTTGCGATATCACAAATGGTTGTTGTTATTGTGTTTATGAGCTATTGTTTACTCAAATGCCGAATGAAACACAAGCGATAACAGATTCAAAACAAACAGTCATCTCGCTCTGTTCGGTTGTGAACCATGAAAAGTACGATGAAACATTTACGTTCAATCAAATTTGTAAAAATTGATTAGAACTGACATGTCTTTTACACAAACCAATTCGACTGCCTAAAAACTGGTTGGTTGCATTCTGAATATGGTTGCTCACTTGCCGTGGGTTTGTTGATTGCGTGCCGCTCATATTGAGAAATATCAAATATCGCTTTGCGCATTTTCGATTAAGTCATGTTTTATGTTTATATGTTTTTGCCGACGAAGCTGTTAAGTTGCAGTTTTTTATGGGTTTTATCGACATTTAGTAAACAGCAAACTGGTGGTTATTGTAACCCCTTTTTCATAAATTTCATTATTGGCAAAGATCGAATTTTATCGCTGGTTCAATTCAACGAAATTGCTGTGTGCAGCTACTGAAATTCGATACTTTTTTTTGTTGCTGTTAACACAACAAAAGAGGAGCGAATTTGCACGCATACAAACAATATTCATTGAACATTGAAACAGACTGGCGATGGCTGGTTGGCGCAGCGGGAAATCGGCTAATACTTTTAGTATACAATCGAAAAATAACTGTTCCATTTGCAATGTGACCCGGGCATAAGTTGGCAATGTGGTGTTTGTGTGTGTGTGTGTTCACATCTCTTGTGATCACCACACGAGAAAAGCCCAAACCTGATGCCAGAATAATACAGAAAATTAGATCATAAAATGTGCGTTGCATGCACATTACCTTAATATTTTTTGATTAAATTTATTCGATTTCATTTTTATTGTCTGTATGTGCTCTGGTGCTCAACCAAGAGAAGTTTGAAGTTGCCAAGATGATTTATTGAAATGTACGTGCATCGATGATCATCCCTTTTAAAAGCCGTTTTTCATTGCTACAAGCGTAAAATTCACTAAACGATGTCGATGTTGATTTCCTTTTTTTGTGTCACGCTGCAACCAATCTTCTCCTTTTTTTCTCACCCTCTCTCTTTCTCTCTCTCTTCGACGCTGTACTGTTGCCATTTACTATTGCTGCTCACTTTTAAATGGCGAGGAGCAAAAGAATACGGTTACATTGATGTACTGAATATGGTTATGCGATATGAATTCTCTGGCATATAAAGTGAAGAGACGCACACATCCTCACTCAGTCACAGTCGTTCAGTATCCCTTACCGCTTCATGCATTGTTCCATTGTGCAACATAGTGATAAATTGATGAACGTCGACATTAAATACGCCCCATGGCACTACTATTATATTTTATTTCAATGTTTGTATAAAATTTGCTCGTTTTTCATGGCAGTTCTTTTTTCATTTTTTTTTGTTGTTGCTGCTCTAATTCTCTCTCACTCTTTCTTTCTTTCTTTCTCTCTCTTTGAGCTTAGAAGAGTGAGTGATAGTCTCGTGCACATGCGATCTAGCAATGGAACAGAAAAAATTTATGCGAACAACGAACGTGCTCATAGACATAAGGTTGAATTATTGAGTCATTTGTTTTCTTTCATTCATTCCCTTTCTCTCTCTCACTCCACTGTTGTTGCTCATACGTCAATGGCTTTTGTATGGGGTGCGAAATTTTTTTTTATTATTATTTTCAAGGATAAATAATTGATTTTGCGTAAAAATAAATACACGCATTGAAAAATGCCAAAAATGGCATACAAAGGACAAACACAACCGAACTGTGCTTAGCACAACGCCCAAATGACAACGGATAAACGATTAAATGACATTCAAAATATATGCTCGTTTTTAATGACTCTTTTAATATTATGTCATTTTGCTGGAAAATTGTGCGCCCAAGAAACATACGGTGTCTTTTTTTTATTATGCCTTTATTTCAAAATGTCTAAAATCCTATGCTGGATTTTATCCAAAATGTGACTTTTTTCTGTCGACAAAAAAAAAGACGGCAACAACAACACGAAAATTTATAGTTCGAAGGAATATTTACATGAAAATTCACTATGTGCGTTTTAATTTATGATTATGTGCACTTTTGGTATTTTGAGTTGTTTGGGCAAAAGCAGCTGAATTAATATGCGATTTGTGTACTTGTACTCTCACTCGCTCTTCATCTCTCACACATTTAACGACCGAAAAAAACAGCACATACACACAACCCGAATGTACTCGATGGCTTTGGATGGTAAAACGCCTGTGGCAATCGCATTTAATGGAACAAGCATAAATTGTCGTTTCACTCTCATCCCTTTTCCAGCTGAAATGTGTCTGTGCGTGCGCGTTGAAAATGTTGAGTTGTTGTTGAAAAATTTCCAACATTTAAACGTTGTGAACGCTCTCTGATTGCAATCATACAGTTTGTTGGCTTTTCAGCATCCAAATTACGTGGTTGTTATTAGTATTTTGTTTGACGTATTTTATTTCACATACGAAACATGTCGAGAAACAAAAAAACGACAACTGCCTTCAATATTCGATGACTATAGTTAAAAAGGATGTGATTTGTCACTAAATCATGACATTGTATGGTGCATGACTGCAGTCACACACACACAAATAAATTTCAAACTAATTCGTTATGGAAATTTATCTGGTCGTTTGATGCATGTTTTGTTTCGCTATAGGGAAAAAACAGCCATTTTCGTCAAAAAAGCACAAGATTAATGGGTCAATTTATTATGACTTTTGTTGTTGTTGTTGTTGTTGTTGAACGATTTTAATGTGCTGCTTTTGCTCTTAATCTGTCGCCGGAAATTGTGAAACACCCAGAGAAAGAATGGTGCCATTAAATTGCACGTTTGTTTAACCAATTCTGAAAATTAATTTCATCCCTCCAGAAATATGAGTCGCTTGTCAGACAGTTTGGAAATTAATTGCAATGCAGAAAATCAAAAAATGAAAAAAAAGATGCGAAATTTCATGGAAAATCTGTCAAAAGCTGTAAATGTCCTGCAATGTGGAAGATCAAAGCGTGTGGTTCCGATGTATACGCACACACAATGTGTATTTTTATATGTTTAACGCCCCAAAAATGTGCCGCCTCTGGATATTCAATTTCAACAGATTTATAAACATAAAATTAGGTAGACTCATCAATCGCCCGGCTGCTGGTTCGGGACACGATGAAATCGAATCTCTATTTTCGCAATTTTATCGAATGCATACCGGAGTGCAAATGATGTGTAAATTTATGGCAAACAAAAAACAAAAACGAACATGTTGACTTCTCATCTTTTCATTTGATCCATGCATACACACAAACACACTGGAAAATGGCACAGTCACTGCAAACGAACAAAACGGATGCCAATTGATGTTTACATTCAATAACGCACCGTAGGCATTACTTCGAATGCCATGCAAAAAACCAACATTCCATCAAAAGAAAAAGACACATGCACCAAATGTTCGCTTTCTCTCTTTTATTCGGTGTATGATTGCCTATTGCCTCAGTCTCAAACCTCAACCAGTCAGAGTGCGTGTGATTTGCGAACCAACGAAATAATATTTCTGTCAAAATCAGAACCGGAGGCGATCAATTTAAATTGTTTGATGTTTTGTTTTACGGATTATTTTTTTTGTTTTGTTTTTGTTTGGAGTGATTTGCATGCAAGTGAAATGAGCGAGAGTACAAATCGGATTTTCGCCCCCCTAAAAAAAAAAGAGAAGAAAAAAAATCGTTTTTACAGTCAACGACAGGCACCACAGTCAACTCTCGTGCTCTTGGCGCGTTTTTAACCACGTGTTGACAACAGCACACAACAGTACACAGACGATAACTCAATTTACATGAATGTGATGAAAAATGTTTGCGCATGTAAAATTCTCTGTTTGTGATCAACTTTGAAATGTAAAACAAAATTCAAAATCGTTTGTAATTTGGGTTGGCATACGTTCACCTCATGTAACCAACCGGTTGAGTCGGGTCTGAAAATGACTAGCAAAAATTTGTTGATTCAATTGATTGAAATTGAGTGCGAGCGAACGAATGAGTTGGGCTGCGATTTCAAAACAATGCGTCAAAAACCCGCAAAAGATGAAAGGGCTGGAATGTGTGATTGATTTTCCTTGTAATTTTGTAAATTCACTTTATGCGACAAAAGGAAGGCACGTCTGTGAAACTCCTTTTTTCGCAGCGTAAAAATCAATCAAATTTCCTCGAAGAAACACAATCAATTTGTCATGTTTGGGCAAAGTTTTTTTTTTGGGATCAAAGAAGAAAATCAATCAAACAAAACATTGTCGCTTTCTGTGTGCTGGATTTTGCCATTTCCTTGAACATTCAAAACTGTTTCGAAGGTGATAAAACACTGTAGAACCAATTTCTTTGGATTTTTTCGGGACATTGTAAAGAATTTAATCTGCCGAAAAGTGCAGACAAAATGCAGCAGTGCAGTGCACTCGTCGCACTAAACCGGCCAAACCAGACGATGTATTTCAACATGTGCACAATAATCGAATCGCTGTTTGTTAATACCATTTTGTTAACATTGCCAGTGCCATGAAAAGTGTACGATTTCGAACAAGGAATTTGATTGCGAGACGACGATGGCTGGTATTACATCCAAGTGTCTAATAAACAAGAAGCTGGAAAATTGGTTCTGGGATTCATTTAAACGTCATTGAAATTTATCGAATACACTTACAATGTTATTTTATGTTCGCGTGAAAACTACCCAACACCAAAAGCATCGAAAAGGTGTAAGCACCGTGGTAATGAATGACACAAGGAAGTGGCGGGCGTGTTTGTCGGTGGCCAAGACGATGAGTACCAATAAAAATAACCGAGTCTCACCGAACGAATTTGTGTACGAGAGTCAGAGAGCTGAGAGCTGTTGGCTGTAAGCTGCTTGCCATTCCAAACTCTATCGGCGAGCATTTTTCGGTCGAACAAAAACGGAAAAAATGGTTTGATTTAATCCAAATATACGATGGTGCATTTTATTGTTCTTACCAAACGACGAAAATGGCAAAATAAAAAGCATTTTCAAAAACCAATTGACGCCACCACATAATGCCATTTAAATCCCAAACGTATTCTATTTCACTGTTTTCAGCATTTTTAACGTGTGTGCGCTTTTTCTTTCAACACGTTGATTGCCATCCAAAAATGGAACATACAGCGCATATAACGAGCGTCTGAACGATGGAACTCCAAAAATAATGGCCAGTGAACGAAACGGTCCGCTATTTGCTTGTGCTGTGCTGTGCTACGAGTGTAAAAGCATTTTACGCTGGTGAATTTTTCTAATCTGATTTTTATTAGGAAATATATTTTACGTGTGAATATGAAGCTGTTTGCCAAACACCACCAAATGTGCTGCAAAATCCCAATCGTAGCATCAAACGTGGTATACATTTTGCAATTATTGCATCATTCGATGGTGTCACCATGAGCGCAAATCAAATTTTCTTTCGTTTAAAAATGTGTTTATTTTGTCTGTTTTTGTTTTTCTTTTCAAATGATGCCGAAAAACTCAATAAACTCAACGAAAATGATGGAAAAAAATGTGGCTCAGTTGAAATGGAATGTGCCTTTTCTAGAGATTAATCACGTTTTCGTAATTTAATTGATGGCAATTTAAAACGAATCCATCTTCGAATGATTGTCACCAAGAGTTCACTCCATCAAATGTAGCGCCCGACAACAGCGATCGCATTTTCAAACATAAAAAAAATATATTTATTACGAAAACATCATGTTTAAATTGTCAATTTGTTCGCATTAAATTGTGTAGTTAAAATTGTATAAATTATGTCACAAATATTTTCTAAAGTATGCGCGTTGAGTGCGCGTTATAGTCGTTTTTTTCGACTATCTCCTAGCGCTTGTCACAGAAGTTATGCGGTGGCCTCTTTCGTCGCAGTCACTTAACAGCACTTCTGGTGTAAGCGTAAGCACTCACACACACATTGCGCTGCCATTGAAACAAAGAGATTGAAACGTAAGTGTTATCTAATTGCGACCAAAGACGCTCGCATTGGTCGGTTCTCTTTCTCAATGCAAACACTTGATGTGCCGTTTGATTCTAAACATTTAGTTTGAGTTGTAGCTTTTCTTCGAAGAAACATATCGTTAAAATGGTTTTTCGTACATGGAATGACATTAAAAACAACAGAAGCAATTAAATGATGGTTGTCGTTGTGAATGTGCTTTTTCGTTGGAATTTCAATCGTTTTGCTGAGTGCTGCTGTTCTCTATTTCTCTCTCTCTCTCACTCTCTCTGCCTTTCCCAGTTGTAAATTGGATTGCTCTCCATAGAGTGTCACATCATATGAGAGTATGCGTATGCGTTTATCGCTCAACAAAATGAAAATATTTCGTAAAAGCAGCAGCAAAACTACTAAACGATTGAGCAAAAAAAAAAACGAAACGACATGCATCTGAAAAGAAGCTGAATTTGTGCGTGTGTACATTTTCAGTGTTGGTTTTGAAAAATTAGCTCTGGAATGCCTGCTGTCACGAGATTTTTATGGTGTCGATGAGAGAATGAGCAATCACGAAAGCGATAAAGAAAACCCGAGAAACAAAAATCATTTATCCAAGAACAGCAGCTCGAAAAATATAGAAATTAATAGAAAAAAACATAAAGTGACCCCTTGGTTTGCTCATTAGTGATATTGAATTTGTAATTTTGTTCTTTTTTCTTTCTCGGTTGGCTTTTCACGAGAAAAAAAACAAGTCTATGGTAATAAATTTTGTGCACGACACAAAATTAGTTAATTTGACTCTTTTAAAGCTTACTCAACGAAAATGAACATGAATGGAGGAGCCCAAGAGAAAGAGAGACAGGAAAAAGGGTCATACACATACGAAAACGCATCTGAGCATCCACATAAAAAAAAACATGAACAGTTTTTAAAATTTATGTTCCAACAGATTTTTTTTCGGGTGTGTGCATTTTTTTTCTCCCTCACTCGTCTCGTTAGACGCAGCAGCAGCAGCAGCACTCAATGGAATAACAATAGCGTCTATGTAATAAATTTTCATTTTGAATACGGGCATTTGGGATTTCGGTCGAAAATATTCGAACTCTGAAAACAAATCGTAACATTTCAAGAAACAAATCAACAACGCTAAAAACTACCCAAATGCGCTGTGTGACAAATATCGTTGTTGCCACTTTGCAGCACGGTAACCAATAAGAAAAAAAATATGCTCAATTTATTATACAATTTGAGAGCATGCTGTTGACACTATTTGTGTTGTGTGTTTGTCTCTATTTCAATCGAAATATGAGACGATCTCTTTCTTTTGCTCATCCTCTCATTCTCTTGAGTGCACAGCACATCGCATGCAACATCAAAACCAACAATCGTAATTCCAAAAGAAAAAAACAACACACGTCTATTCCCTTGAGCCGATGCATAAGTTTAAAATAACTACAATTTAATAATATATATTTTTTTTTCGTTAGAAAAATAGAAGATGAAATAAAACGGAAAAAAAGTGCCGCATTTACACCAAAACAAAAATGTTCGGTTTGGCAAAATATCCGGGTAACTATGCGGCGCCGCAATAAATTTTATAATTGCCAAGTGAAATGGATCCGTTTTCAGTTCAGCTCTGAGCTGATTGCATTCGAGCACTTTTAAGAAAATGCTTTCAAATGCTGTTGCGATGAAATCCCCCGAGGAAAACTTTCTCCAGAAAGTACACCGAACCACTGCAACATCATGACTTTTGAATGTTATTAGTTTTGGCAGACATTTTCCGTGTTGACGGCACCGGATTATGTTAAAATGTCGAAAGTGTTTGTGTTGTCACATCAAATAATAAATGAGAAGGATGTGATAAAAATCAAATGTAACGTTGTGAATTGTTGAAAAATCGAATCAAATTTTCATGTTGACGAAGTGAAGGCAATTGAGCTGCTGCATGTTGTGAAATTGACGTCGTATAACAAAATCTCTCGTTAGAACCTCGAAAGTGCCTTCATTGATCGTGGTTATTTAATAGATTTTATTCACCCTTCACGTGCACCACATTGTAATTCGAATTTTAAATGTTTCCATTTGGCATGTTTTGTCATCATTGTTGATGAAAATTTCATTATTTTTTTTCCCGTCGGGTGTGCATTTGTGTCGTATTGACTATGATTGATTTGTCTATGGCGATGCAAATATTGGCTGCGTAAAGACCGGGTGACTGCATATACACGTCATTTTGAAGTGCAATGGCGTATGGCATAGAACGATGAAGAGCTAAGGGCCAAAACCGCTACCATCAAACAATGCGGTGAAAATTGAAGGGTAAACAGTCAAACAGCCAAACATTCAATTTAATATACTTACTGAGTATGAGCAAATATTGAATGTTCGTGCAAACACATATTATGTCAAATGTGCTGTAGGCCTTCGTTTTCCTTCTCTGCCGTTTTACTTCGTACCGAGAGATCAATTTTTGTGTTCCTTGTATGTCATTTTTCAATGCAAGTAGCTGGATGGGTAATGTGACTCGACACTAAAATGAGCTGACAAGGTTTGCCTGGTATATTTTTCAGTTCAACCGAAAATATCGGTTAAGAGGGAGCCTAAACGAGAACAGAAAAACAACACATCAATAGCAGCAGCACAATGATGTTGCTTAGGGATCACCAGTTTAAAATTTCACAAAAAAATTGACGGGGCACACAGACAACCAAACATTGAACACTTAAATGGCAAAATTGCTCAAAAATTGATGTGTGTATGTGTGATGCTTTAATATTGAATTATGTATCACGCAAACGGAATCGGTTCCGCTCTACATGTCGATTATTTACCGAATCAAATTTCGGCATGGTATTTGCTGTTGTCAGAGCGAGAGAGAACATAATGCAGCGGCTCCGATTTCTCTCTTGTGATTTCCACAAAAAAAAAACAAAATCCCTTTTGCCTTTTCAAAGCATTTGTTATACACCAAATTCAATATTCCAAATACGAAAACCAAAAAGCGATAATAACGGAGTTGCAGCCATGTAGCGGTTAGCACAATAGACAGGAATCAAAAAATATCTTCAGGCCAATTTAACTCGAATTTAAATCCTATTACGGCGTCTTGTTACAAATCCTCAAAATACATACATCAACAACATTGGCGCAACATTTTGCCCCGTTCCATTGAAGTTGCACACACACACACACATGAAAACACACAAAAACATACAAAAACAAACACACAAATGCATGTTCGCACAAGCACATGGGCACACATTGTAGTGATGCCTTCAAATGTTTTCATCACTTTGAAGCCATCTCTCGGCTCATTTTCATTTGTGTGGCTGTTCTATTCGTATTTTTCGTGTTATTATTTTGTTGCAAGGGATTAAAATTAGACAGCGATCATCCAATATGATGGATTTTCAAGAACTTGATTCCATTGTGGTGATGTTTTTATACAATTCAGATGCATACGCTTCTGTGAACATTGAAAAGCAGCAAAAACAATAATAATGCGCATACAAAAGTAGCTGCTGACGAACCAAACGCAATAAACGATGATACAAAAAAAAAACATAAATGGGAGCTGAATTTCCATTTTATAATTTATTTTTTCCCATTTTTTTTTATGTGTTGTTCACCGTCGCCGTTGATGACGAAATTTAAGCCAATTAAGTTAACGGGGAACAAATTGCGAAGCCTATAAATCAACGAAAGAGAAAAAAACATAACATTCAGCGCCTCATACATAATAAGCATACGCATAAATAATCCCTTCGAGCCAATTCAAGCGTCAGTCATGCATATTGAGGCAGTTGTGGCATCAACGAAACAACCAAATCCTCTATAACAAATATTGATCAGCTGCCATAACATCATAAAGTCACACAATCATTATAATAAAATTTTACTTGATTATTGGGAATAAATAAGCCGACGAACAAGCAACCGAGCGAGTCAATGAGCGTGTAGAAACGCAAAAGCAAACATTAAACTCAATAAAGGCATGAAGTCCATTGATTGAGAATTCCCCTTTAGACAGTGAAATTCAACGACCGGCCCCAAAAACCGTCGAAAAATGACGTGTATTCAATTTTCAACGAAACAATTTATTCAAATTGTGCCAAAGTTTAGTACCGTGTGACGTGGCTACAATGCACAAAACGTTTTACGATGGCCAATCATAAAGCCAGCGCTCTAGAGCTACCCAAAAGAAAAATTGCATGCAATAAAAAATGGATGTGAAATTAAAATATCCGATTTTGTGGTTGAATAAACCTCTTTTATCGCTTATAAAATTGAGCTCATGTATGACGTAGTCTTATGCAAATTTAAAGTGCATCGCATTTTCGATAGCTTCGAACATATTTATTAGTTGATTTGCGTGAATAGACAGACCCCATTGCATATTGGTCGAGTGAATTGAAAAACACGTCAGCTCAGGCAAATAATATTCGCTGAAATACAAAAAAAAACATACACACAGACAATTGAGGGATTTTCTATGTCTAAAATGTGGCAGTCGCCTTTGTTCCCTGTTCGGAAATTCAAACGCATTGCATTATTATTTGCCATGAATGATGCACACCACTATGGCACACCGTAACTAAATGGTACCGGCAACATATTGTTTTTTTAATTTTCCATTGTTTTGATTTCGATATCGTTCGATAAATTGTATGCTGTCGATAACGATTTAGGGAACGTGCAACACCAAAATGTATGTCTTTATTGGCCATTAAAAGTCACCATTTCAATAATAAATTACCATAAACTGTGTTGAGCTGTTCACATTTTTGGTTTGCGCCAGTGTTGGTTTTTGTGTACGCTCCATGCCCGTTGCTTTCCGGCTTAGACATTGACAAATCTTTGAAGGAAATTGTGATAATAGCTAATGATAATGATTTGAATTTCGATGCTCATAAATATTAATGAAACGAATAAATTCAAATATGTGCGCGATGCACGAACCGAGCACTGAATTTTAAACACACTGTAGGCAATGCAATATTTTAATATAATGCAAAACGATGCATTGATTATATGCGATATCAAATGAAATATTCACAAATCTACAATTTTAAAAGGAAAAAACTACATATTAGTGTGACGCTGCAAATGAAACCGTTTTCAAATAAATGCAATTTGAGCGCACGAGCGCTGTATTTAACCACTATTTAACTGGTTCGTTGTAAGCGAGTAAATCGCTTTAATTTGTGAGCTCATATTCATGAGTATATGTGTTATCGTCAATCGCAAACGCCATTTATTTTGTTAATGTTTTTATTCAATTCCATGCAAAATTGTTGATTTATCACCTGTAATTTTCGACAGTCAGACTCGATTCCGTGGGAAATGCCACCGAATGTCCAAATACAGTAGTTAGCATTTATTTTTGAATTGGCAAGCCAATTCGATGCAAAAACAACCAACCATCTGGATATTTCGTATGAAACATAAACGAGAATTTTTGTTTACGTTTGCATTTGTATCTGTTTATTTAACGTGAAAATAATGTTTCAAGTATTTGTGGATGTACACCGATGATTGTCATTTTGGGAAAAAAAAGGATGAAATCCATCGTTGTCTCTTTGATCCTCTGAACCCATAAAATCATGTAATAAACTTGATTAGCTTCGGTTTGATTTCATTTTTATTTTTATCCCACTTTTTTTTCCTCAACTTCATTGTTACGCATTTCCCTTTTTTTCTCTCTCTCAAACAAACCGAATGATTCATAATATATGTTGACACAAATGTTGCCAATAAATTACACCGAATGCTCAATGTGCGCTCATTCTTCGTACCATTTCGCAGTTGGCAGTTACTTAACAATCAAAAAGGAATTGATGAGAAAGACAGAGAGAGAGGGATAGAGACCGCGAGAGCGATAGAATGAGAGGCAGGCAGCAGTCACTAAGATTTAGTTATATTCAAGAGAATAAATGATCTTAACAAGCGTATTTCCCATTGTTAAAGAATACCAACAACGAGAATATTAAGGCGCAAAAAAAATCCGTGCCGACAACAATAAAACGAGCGCATGCAATGGAAGAACAAAAAAAGGGCTTGAAAAGAGCGAGTGAAATGGATTGAGGCGAATAAGAGAGAAAGAAAGAGAGAACAAATAAACCGGTGTGTTTAGTCTTAAAGTTTACAGTTGTGTAAACAATATTTCATTATTAGCACAATTTATGGGTTTACGGTCAATGGGATAAATTAATTTTTATGCGCATTCCACAGCTCGATCCATTTTTATATGTGCACACTAGAGCACATTACAAACGAAATATAATAGACTGAATCGTATAAAGAGTGAAAACGGCTCAAATAAATCTTTATTATATTTCATTTTGAAAGAATACCATTTGATGATCGCACACAGAAAAATACACACAGATTCAGAGTGGAAAAGATGGAAAATAGCAGAGGAGAAATAGTACACAGAACAAAGAATGCAATGAATTCAAAGCTAAACGCAGAAAATGCGTGTCTGTCGGTTTCTATTCAGTGACATTGATTCTCATGCAGGCGATGTCATTTTGGTTTATTGTTGTTCTCATTTATTGTGTGAGCCGATGTTGAAAGAAAATCACTTCTGCAGACAAAAACAACCAATTCAGCATTAACATCAATGAGATGACAGACCCTTTTGAGTTCTAATTTTCTATTTACGCACACACATACACAAAAAAACATATTTATTTTTTTGATGGTTTATTTTTTTCAATTACTTTTTCGATCGGAAAACTATCGTTGTTGAGCAGATTTGATGTACATCGATCACTCAAAATCGAATTATCCAACAAAATTGATGGATGAATATGTGCGCATAATTTAATCGAACATTTATCATTGCAAATGTAATAAACAGGTAGAGGATCATTTGGAAATGTTATGGTACGGTGAACATACGGAATACACACAAGCAGATCACGAAACACCAAAACGCACTGATATCTTTTGATTGTTTAGGTTTCGAAGTAGTCAAGCATTCGGCACCTTGAGCCTCATGTTAAAATTGAGTGCAAACACTTTGGTGTTCGGTGCGCGTGAGTGAGCAAAGTTGGTGTAAAATACTGTTGATAAATGATTTATTGTTATCCTGTCCAACCCTCATCCATTTATTGAATGAAGACCATGAAAAAAAGCCTTAGTTCCGATTTATTTTATCCAAATAAATTGTAACACGTTGTTTGCAATGTGCACAAATCAAAACGTAAACGTATTGGCATTTTAGGCAACAGAAAAAAACATTGACATTATCCCTGAACATATCGCCCGACAGAAGTGCTACAGCATAAAGAGTCTATTGAATTGGAAGTAAACGAATGAAGATGCTGAACAATAAATAGAGTGCGAAACAAATAGACCAAACTACAGAAAACAGAATAAACGAGTGTGAATAGAAATGAAGAAACCAAAGGGCTTACACAACACATGGAATGGAATGGTGTTTAGAAAAGACTCCTTCGTCACGCGTGTCAAACATACCGAATGGATGTGCTCAAAGACCCACACCACAAATGAATTGATGCACAGTGAGAGCACATAATTTGATGTATGTTTCGCCTGGTGACCGAAAATATAGGTGGATAAATGGATGGTATGCGAGATACAATGCCAAGAACTCTATTGATACAAAGTGGTGCCAGGAAAGAGCAAAGGCATATGACTAAAGGTTCAATGTTGTACAAATGTTCCCGTTGATTTCTTCACATTCGGGTTGCAATTATACGGATCGATTGGGGCGGCAGTGGTCGAAAATCGAAAACCATTCAAAAAATAATGAATGGCCAAACATTCCTTTAATGGCCATGTTAAATCATTCATATTCTCCGATAAATGCCGGATTTACCCCCCACCCATCCCCGCCATTCTGCCATCCGATACCGAGACAATCGGATTTTACCAGCAACGAGCAAATAAAACCACATCAGCAAAAAGATATGGCCTTTTATTCAAATATCACTTGTCGACGTAAACGGGCTGCTCTCTGTTGCTGCATAAATTTTTAATCAAACCGCTGCAACATTCCCAGTTGAATGAAATAATTAATTGCAAAATATTTTCCAAGTGGAATTTTGAGGGTCAGCCAATGCCAAAAGTGCTCAAGCTGAAAAACGAAAAGAATTTATTGTTGTGGCTGTTGAAAGAATTCGTTTAATTGCATTGTTGTACTTACATTGGTGCCGTTGTTGCTATTACTGGTTGTTTGGTGCTGTTGAATCAAGTGGATTTGCCGAGGTTTTTTTTTAAATATTTTCATTCGCAAATATCCTTTTTATGCGACGTACAAACGAGACTCGATGTTTGCAATGTAGTGAACTGCGCCGCACCAAACTTGTGCTATACAATCCACGACAAGGGAAAATTAATTGCAAATATATTTGCAACAGTGCTTTTATAACTTAGCTCTCTCTCTCGCTCTCTTGCTCTCAAAATATGAATAAGTATAAAAGCATGTCGCGGAAAAAGATTGTAAACGAAATCATTCGGAGAATGTGAAGCGCTTGGCATCAAAAATGTGCAAAGAATGTTTTGTTAAAACTGGAAAATACATAGTTCCATTTCTGGTAAACAACTTTGCCGAAATATGCAATGAAATTATTGGCAACATTGTATAAATTTATTCAGTATAAGGATGCAAGAGGTTGGATGACAAGTGAGCGAACGACAAACAACCAAGTGTAACCGATTTTCATAATTATTTGCGAATTGTGCGAAGAATTGTTGAGCAATTCAAGGACTTCAGTTAAGACGATATAATGGATTTCCGGAGGTGGAAATTCAATTGAGGACTTACATTAATCAAGGATGAATCGTTTGAATCCGTTGTTTCAACGATGTGCAAAATGACGTTGAATATTTTTAGTTCAGCGAAGCGTTTAACTAAAATTTCCAAGTTATGTGAAATGTAATTTTTTTGGCATAAACATGATAATTCCACCGTGAGCCCATTTTCCCTGTAAATCTGTTCGCCATCCCATTTTTCATTTCGAAAAAGTACTGTAGCCCAACTTTTCAGATTTATTAGCGATTTTCTTGCAAAGTCGCGAATTGTTCGGCAACATAACAAGCCCTTCTCCTTCCGGCGATAATATGAACGAAAGTATCTTGTGCATTTATTTTGAGTTATTTGTCATGCTCGTTGGTAAAACTTTTTACAGGAATCCTTTACGGCCACAAACAACAACAACAACAAAAAACCAATAACGGCATACTTTTTTCCCGATTCGGCGACAAAGTTTCATTGAAACCAGTTTCTTGCGTTTCGTGCTCACTTCAATCGGCAATTTTCCATTCGATGCAACACTGTGACACTGTGTTGGCGTATGCAATAGAACGCGAAAGCGATAGCATTGAGAACGCACGCACACAGCAACAAAAACAAAAAAAGTGTGGAAAATTGCAATGTGATGCAATTTAAATGGAAATGCTTGTTTTTGGTGGGGTGTTATATATGTTTCGTGAGCGTGCACAGAGCATACTCATGCTCCAGCTATCAACAATCCTTGTGCTTGTGAAGGAGTTCGTTTGAAAGTTATTTGCCAGTGAATTGATCTCGCGGGGATTAATATCTTTGTGTTTATATGCGCTTAAATGCGATGCTTTCGAGGTGTGTGTGTGTGTGTTTGTTCGTGCTACTTCCTTGTATTTCCGGTATTTGTATGTGCGTTTCAGTAGATTTTTCGTAAGATTTTCCATTTGTAATCTGTCGGTTTTTAACAACCTTTGAAATGCATTTTCCCAGCAGAGTAATGCAATGCTCTTTAGCCTTCTTTGTGTGTTTGTGTGCATTGATGCGAATCTATGGATTTCTCATTTGAACGCTTGCACCGAAAATCCGCCAATGAATATGAACGATCTTAAGAAGATTCGCGACGTAATACCACTGAATTATATCATCGAGGCCACCGAAATAAACCATCACTGAAGATTGAGCCATTCGTTTTGTCTTCGGTAACATTTTAATGGAAATTAAATTGGATTCTTTTTTCTGTGTTCATTTTGCTGTGCAGAAAAAAACAACCAACACAGGAAAAATCACTCGCGAGTCTTACAAATCTCTCGCATAAACTCCATTTTTTTTTCTTTTGCTACTTGTGTTGTGCTTAGTTTGATTCTGCCCTAGCCTGGGATGAAATTGATAAGCCTCTTTTAATAATCGCATTTGTAATTTTCAAGCGTTTTCAATTTCAAGCGATTATTTATTCATCCATGTACGACACCGTAATGCATCTGCTGTTATTCACTTCATTAAAAGTTTGCTCGTCGTGCGCTCGATCTCTGTTTTTGCCGTTCTCTTTCTCGCATTCACCATCGATATCCACATTCTGGGCGATGTAACATGCAATGGTGACAGCAAAAACAGAAGAAAACACCATTAACTTTTAAGTCTTCGAGATGCTAACGAGACACTTTCAGCAATTTGATTCTGTTTTGCATACATTTCATACGTTGTACGTGCCGCGCATAACATTTTCCATTGGTTTCATGAGAATGGCGTTCAATTGTTTTTGTTTTTGTTTGTAGTATTTTCAAGGCAACAGCGTCATATCAGCGTTATTCAAGTGGCGAAAAATGCGCATGAATTCAACCAAATTGCGAAAAGTGAATTTGGTTCTCTCTCTTTTTCTTTCTCTCTCTTATTTTGACGGTCATCACGGAATAATTGCGGATTATAGCAATAAATCGAAACAAACTTTCATTCTGATGATGGTTCCAAAAACCATAAAAATGGTTTACAAAAACTTCTTTCGGCTTCTTTTCATTGCTGATTCAATAACTGTTCCTTTTCTTTTGCACAGCATGTCAATGTGTACAATTCACACCATAAGTATGCTTAAAACTTTGTGTCAAAGTCCTTTGACATAATCGCATTGCTGGTTTGCTGATGCACAGTGTATACGCCAACGTATTCTCGTTTGGCAAGTTACATATACTTGGCATATCAGCACAACGATCATGGTTATCAGTTCAGTCGCCAAACTTCTTCTTCTTGTTTTTTTTCTTTTTTTTTGACTTACAACCCGCTTGCATGCTAGATGCTTTTCTATCATGTTTTGGCAAGTGTTTTAGTTCCCATCAGCACACGAGACAAGTGAAGACAGTGAGTGAGGCGACATTTCCCCTCATTAACTGTCGTTACCAACTGTTGTCCATTTCACACCCGACCGAATTATTCATGTCGCATCATGTCCGGATGTGTACCAAAGTCAGCCAGTGGTTCCTATAGGTTTATAATGGTCGCCAAAGTGTTTGTGCCTTCATTTAAACAATAAGAAACATGCTGTGAGATGTAACGCAATTAGTTCTAAGCGCACTTTATCTCTCTCTCTCTTTCTCTTTCTCACCCCCTCTCGGCCCCAGTATTTTTGCGTCAACGTCGAAACAATATTAAATTATCTCATCGTTGGGTGACTTTGGTGACAATGCGACACACAACAAGGGGGAGTTAAACCATTGAAAATTGCATTCAGTTAAAGTCCAACTGCATTGCAATTCTGATTTATTTTGATGGGCGAGTTTGGGCAATTATTTAATTTTCAAAGTGACCACAAACCAATTCACAAATCGAATAACATCGAGATTGTCGGTATGTTCGTGTGTATCAAAAAATTGGAGTTCGAAATGCCATCAAATGGCTGTAGTATTCTGAAGTACATTGAAAATCCCTTGATATTTTTTTCTTTCTCTCTCTTCATCTCTCTCTCTGCACAAATTCAATTTAATCTGCATTTTGTTTGAATGGTTTGAATGCTTGTTATTTTGAGTGTGGCACATTCGTTGCAAACCAAGTACTTATCGCGTGCATTTAAATGCTCCAATAGCATGTGTGTGTGTGTGTTTGCTTCATATTCCATTTAAAACATGACACAAACGATAAAATATTTAAATTAAATTTTCAACAATTCATCATGTGTCGACTCAGTCAGACTCGATTTAAATCTCGAGCTCTCACAATTTCGCATTGATTACACACTCAAATCATATATATATATCTTTATACATAGTATGTATGTAGCGATATAAACGATTTTAAATGCAAAATGCAATCCGACCGCTCGTTACCATCAAACGAACGAATCAACGAAATGCTCTTTGTCAGCCAGCACACCAAAATGGATTGCGGTGGGAGCGATGAAAATACAAGTAAACGAAAGATCTATTAGCAATTTAAAACGATGCATGTTCCTTCGTTCACGTTCTGTTTTTTAGTTTTTGTTGTTGTTGCTGTTGTTGTCCCGTTGTGCAACGAGAAAATGCAAATGGCTTGAGTAAAGCGGTACTGTAAAATGCACCCGCCTGCTGTCCACATAATAATTTCCTCAAATCGACGAATAATCACATAACATGGAGCAAAACGACAACCAAAAGCATCAAACGATGAGAGCGAGCAAGAGAGAGAATGAGTGTGAACAAGGGCACAATCAAATAAAATAAGAGACGGACACTGTGTTTACAAAACATAAATAACAATATGTCGGAATGTTGGAGAAAAAGTTAAGCTCTCACTCATTCGGTTGTTCTTCGGGCGAAAAATGCACCGAATGTTGACAATGTTGAAATTGCAACAAAAGACGAAAACACGATGAGTTCCGATTCACCTACAGATATACACAGGGAAACGATGTTTCGGCTTTTTTTGGTGTTGTTGGAACGATGGGAAAACGGTCGGAGGTGTGTAGCGCATGTGCTCACTCGCATCACAATCAAACAAGCAATAACAAACACCGTTTCAATTCTCCTTCAGTCTTTCGAGATGTCTCTCTCTCTCTCTCTATCTCTTTTTGCTTTTTTCTCTCCCGTGTGTGGCTCCTCTGCCACACGTTCAAAGATTATTTTCAAATCGTTTTGTTCTATCCAAAAGCACTGACTGTTATTTGTGCCACCAATTGACTCGACAATATTCTCATTCTTTTTATTTCTCCACGCACTCGCTCGACAATGATTCGATTGCTTCGCTCGTTTTTCGTTTGCTCGCTAACGTTCTCTTTCTTCCGTTGTTTTTTTTTTCTCTCTAGTTCTCACGTGCCTATGTATAAGTAGCTCAGTCATACAACACATTGTTAAAAAATACATATTGGATTGTTGTTTTTGTTGTTTTGCCGCCGTTTTCTCTGTTCGATCCGTCACAGTTTCCGTCGTTTAAATGTACAGAGTCAGAATAGTGAAATGAAATACGCAGAGAGCGAGCGAGAGAGAAACACACGCGAATAAAAAAATAGCAGCAGAAACATCAATGCAGCAAACACTCATCAAGTCCATGTAGTGGTTGCCGTTTTGACTCTCCGTATTACACACTCAAATGTTAAATTGAGTTGGATTTTCGATTTTACACAGCCAGTGTCTCGCTCTCGCGTGCATGTGTATACTCTGGTACTACGACGGCGGCGGCGGCGGCAACAGCGGCACCACACAACCGACTGACTTCGGCTTTGGCGCTCGCACTCAACTTGCAACTCTCCGGAACTGGTGTGTGCTCGCATAGCTTTAGTTACTGGCAGCTATTCCCGTTGTATGGTTGTGGTATTACACACAGTTGAAACGTGTTTTTGTGTTTTCGTTTTTCCGTTCGTCAAAATCATCGTTGTCGTCGTCGTTGTCGACTCAGTCACACACAATTTGTATATGGTGTATTCCGTGTGTGTGTCATATTGGAAAAATCAATTGAATCTTTCGTTTTGAGAGCTGCTATTCCGTTAATGATAAAATCATATCACCACCCATCATTAGGTGTATTGTGCATATGGATCATATCATCGCGCCACTTCAATGTTAAACGAAATGGATTTATGAGTGATTTGCTACTGTGTTTTAAATTGAACCAACAAAGAATTTTAACAATAAAAAAAAACAAAACACGTTCGATTTTTAAATCACATTTTTATTCAATATTAATCGCAAATTTTATTAGCCGATTGTGTTGTTTGTTTCATCATCAAATTCAAGGATTTACAAATATGCAAAGTTATTGAGTTTTTTTTTCTCTTTCTCTCTCTGTTCATTTTTTTATTAATTTATTACTGCATTTGAAATTGGTTCCAATGAAATAAAAGTGATTCGAAATGCAAATCATGGATCAAATAAAATCGTCTGCTTAAAACAAAAAGTGTTTGCATGATTATTTCGTTCGAAGTATTTTATTTGTTATTAAACGGTTTGAAATCGTGTGCAGAATAACAGCGTGCAACTGAAATTAAAATAACGAAAAAATCAATGTCAGTCTTGACTGATCATTAAAATTCATTTTTTTTTTTGAACACATTGGATCACTTCTGAGCCATTTTGCCCGAACAGTGCAAATTGATGTGGTCAAAACAACAACAAAGTGCTCAAATTAACGCAAAATAAGTGAAATAAAAAGTATCCCAAATTGCTCATAAATACAAACAAACCAAAAAATTATACGAGTGCAAAAATAACAGGCAATTTCAGTAAAATATCATTTACTCTGAAGAGCTAAAAAAAAAAATTAAACCGAAAAAGAAAATAATAATTCAAAAGCATAAAGTGAAATAATAAGACCCGAAAAAAGGCTAAACAACTAGTGCTAAAGATCAATTGGCACCGTTTTACGGTCGAAAGAGAGATAAATAAATTGTATGAAAAATTAAAGAGTTGTAATACAAAATGCTGACTTCACCAAATAACGCGAGCAACCAGTACATCAGACCGGATTATTTATCACCATTGCCAACAACGGTAGGTATTTTTTGTTGTTATTTTCTTTTCTTTAAAGAAAAAAATCCGTCGTATATTATGGTTTGCTATCCAAAAAAGTAATCTGCTCAAATTTGCCACTACTTAACATTGTCCAATTAAAAAATCATTAATTTTTGTTTTTGTTTTGTTCGGTTTTACGGAATTGCCATGGAAAATACCAATTCGAGTTGTACATAGCAAATGAAATTCGCAAGAGAAATACAGAAATACAAAAATTATTGCACTGGGCGACATAATCGCAGACTGTCCAATAAACATTTTTGTGGTGTTGCGTTTAGCATTTTATTAGCCATCGAATTCGGTCCCAATAAAGCAATCGCATGAAATAAACACGCGAGAAAACATGAAACGTAGAATTGAAGGAAAAAAATGAGTCATACGGGAAAAATGGCTATGAAAACGATTTGTACGGCAATGTGTAGTAAAAAAACATTCGCTTAGCAAGTAATCGAGAGCGAGCAATAAAAATGCGAAAGTGAATTTGTTTTTGGTTCATTTTTGGTTCTTTTACATCTGTATCAACCGATGTTGTTTTTTTTTACTTGTTTATTACGTCTGTATTTAATTTTGACATTAATTTTCTACCTCAATCATATCGCATTGCGTCCTTAAAATTGTACGCTTGGATTCCGTTTGCTGGGCACTTGAAGACCGGGTAAAGAAAACGGTATCGTTGAGTGACATGGAGTATACCGATTCACCTTTTCAAGTCATCTTAAGCAGTCTGTATGCATTCAACGCAATGAATAATTAAAATGGATGATTTTTTAATTAATGCATGTGAACAGTACCAGACTTTTTGATTGAGCATTAATATATATGTGCAAAAACAGCATTCACTAAATGACTTGTCATTTTGTGGCTATTCACAAATTGAGGTGAATTTCCGCAATTAAATATTTTAACAATTTTAATTACATTTTATGAACGGAACGTAACAGAGGAAAAAAACGAATCGGCGATGACTTTATCTGCATTCAAACAGGGCGATCATATTAACTGTTCCAACAGCAGTACCGTATCATCAGCACTGAACTGAAGTGCTTGTGGTGAACAAAAAAAAAACAATAACAACAACAAAAAACTACAAATAAAATGACGTGTTTTGGGATCGGCCCTCGTTACACACTTGTGGTGTAGTCATTAAAATTAATATGCGGCATTGATTTTACATATATGAGAGCATAATCACAGCCTGGCAATTGGTGTGGCACATTTCAAAATATGGTCTGTCATTTAAGGCACCGTCAATGTGCTCCGTTACTTCATTTTGATTACCGCCTCACCTGTAAACATTCACATGCACACACACACCAAGCACCCAGAAAATGGCCAACATACCACTGTCATCGCTGCCGCCGCCACCGCCACCGTCGCGTCTTAATCGCTGAAAAAGAGAGAGATTTTTTTTAATTGACTTGAATTGGAAGTTTCATAAATGTTCATTTATTATCTCTTTTGCTTGGCTTTTATTTGGACATTTTGCTGTTCAAAAATATAAACCACGCAAAATTATGAGCGCTGATCTGTTGTTATAGTTGTTATTTATATCATTTGTTTGTTTCGTTTCTCGCGTCATGTCATTTCATGTTAAACCATTTCAGTTAACGGCTGGCTGTTTTTTTTTTGGCACCAAAATGGCTCTATTAATTGAGATCAAAATATGATTGTATGGGATATTGATTATAATAATAATAAATGTAAATACATCCACACACTCACGTGTAATTCATACTCGATGTTCAATGACAAACTAAGCGGATTAATCGAATTATAAATAAAAATCGATTTTCAATAGGTGCAAATTTTACGCGCGTTTGAGCTTTGAATTATCACCATCCAATTACTCATATAAAACCTTTGTACCGTGGTATTTTATAAATTCCATTTTCAAAAATGTTGTCATTATTTACCACATTTGAAGCTAATTAATTAGTCAAATCAACAAAATAACACACTCCATTTTGATGTGAATTCCGAACGCGCTCACGCTCGCACCATTCAATTCCATGTCCATTTTTGTTCCGTGAACTTTTTCACTTTTCAATGAATTCAATATGCAAATCACAACAGAAATTCTGATTCGTTTACATAATTAATTATGAGAAATTACGATGCAAATGGCCACAAATAGTCCAGCCAAATACAAACAACAGAAGTAGCAAACAGTAAAATGAGTCGGGAGTGGAAAAAAAAAGTAACAGCAATCCGCAATACAACGATGAATCAAAATGAATGGAAATTGGCTTGTTGGAAATTTAATTGCGATTCTTACATTTTATTCGCTTCGGGGCTATTTATGATTTGTAAATTACCAGTGCAAATAAATCAAACTGAAATATCTTCAACTCTCTCTCTCTCTCAACACACACACACACTAACACAATTGTGTTTTAACAGTGAAATAAATAAAAAAAGCAAGGCAAAACGCGCGCACAATTTCAATAACAGTTGTAATCGTGACTGTTGCATTTCAGATGCAAATTGCCCATTGGCCACGTATTCCGTTTGTATTTTTTTTTATGTGTGCGGTTTTTTTTTTCATCGAACTGTCGGAACGGAATAGCTTTCAGCGCTGAAACAAAACAAAAAAAAAATGTTTCGCGACTTCAATTGAAATAAAATTGGTTTATGAAGCCAACGAATAACGTAAAAAATACAAGTTCATTGTTTATGGCAGTCAAAGAAGGCAATTTGTCTTGAACTTTATTTTCATTGCTGTTTATATGTTGTTGTTTATATGTTCGGTCGGTCGGTCAAAGTGCTCAAATTCATTTATAAATTATGGTGCTGAATTCAACGGAACTCGTACCGTAAATCCACCTTTTTTGTGTATGTGGTTCATTTATTGTACAATTATAACCAACGCAATCATCAATTTATTGTTTTTTTAGTTTTTCGATGGATTCTCATTTTGGTTCCGGCGCATTCCTTTCCCTTTCTCAATTTGTCGCGCACAAAGTACTTGCATGTAATAATAATTAATTTTACCACATTATGTACCAAACAAAAACAACAACACGATCCGTCGAACGGGAAAAAGAGTCGCCAAACGTGGTCGAAACGCCATAAAATCGCATCCATGCTAAGAGTTTAATAGTTAAGCCACCAATTGACGCAATAACAATAGCCGCTGCATCGAATACTGTGGGGGGCTGTAAAATGTAAAATTGAGGCATTAACATTTCCAATAAAAGTACACCAAAAATTGAGGCTCATTTTGATCATGCCATGGCCATATTCGGCCAACCGAATTGAAATAGCGTTCGAAATTATTTTTGCATGACCACAACCAGCGAATGCAAAACGCGTTAAGTGTCTGTCAACCAGGAGGCGAACGAGCGAGAGATAGTATGAGACGGCTTGATACGGGCAAAAGCCCAATAAAAATGATTTTTTAAAGTAATATTTCTGCTCGTAAATAATAATCAATGGACAGGGCAAAATAAGCGTACATTACGTTTTTATTGGGCCTGGGTCATAAACATTTTACAATCACCGCTCGATGAGAGCCAAATATAACACACTTGAATACAGCAATTTTTGCTCGTTTCAAGCATCCAACAAACAGGCTGACCATAAAATAAATTGATTAATATATTTGACATCTATATTTTTTTTTCTGTTTTGTTTCACTTTCGGTGAATTAAGTCGTGAAGAGGTTTTGATGCGATCGCATAAGCGAATGCAAAATGTCAACCATATGAACCATAACAGCGGAAAAGAATGATTTGAAGTGACAGCTCTTTTTTTTTGTTGAAGTGTATTTAAATAATTTGATATGAAAGTGACGCACCCATAGCACACATTAGCCAATAGTGATGTTTCACCATTTGTGAGCATTCTCGCAATTCCGTTTGTGATCGCCGCGCATTGATCTTCAAACGATCTCGAAACAAATTAACTCTCACGCATCAGACACACACTATGCTAAATTGATGATAATCGATTGATCGAACTGATAGTAGCCAATTAAAATTAGAAATCGCCACCATTAATGGCATGAAAAAAGCTGTAAATTAAAGGCAACGTAACACTTTACAGAATTGGTTCGTCATCAAGATAATTAACATTTCAATAATCGCGAGTCGCGAGCAAAGTGGCTCTGGGACATTATAAATATGTGCATGAGCAATCATACACACATTTGTTTTGTCACACTCGTTGACGGACTTAAATGTCATATTTATAAAGCGCGCGTTCGATTATGTTGAAAGACAAAGATAAAATATCGCGTTGAATAATTAACGCGTGATGATGAGCCACTCGCTGTGGAGGCTGTGTCATATGATTATTAATTTTTTTTTTCATCATCATTTCAAGTTTCAGTTGCGGGTTTTTGTTTGTTTGTTTTTGTTTCTTTTTTTTCTGTACTGTCACATTGATTCGCACACTGAAAGACTAATCGGATACATTACAGGCGAAAGGAAGCTTCACATATCAAGAGAATTCAACTTTCTGTCGTATAAAAATCCGACAATTGCGTTGACACATTTAAAGATCTTAATTTATTATTTATATCATTCTTGTGGCGCATACACGCACAAAAAACAAACACGCAATGGCGCGCGAATGCAAAAAAAGACGCAGTAAAAAACAATTGCAATGGTGTAAGGCGCTATGCAGAGAGCTGTTGGATGGGGCACCACCAATGGACGGACATGCAATAAATGACAATAAAAATAAACATAAAAACCAAATGGTTATTGCGTTCAAATTGGAATGTATATAATGTTTAATTATATTTGCTTTAATTACATTGCGGTAAATGAACGATAACGACAAAAACAACGGTGAGATGGGCTTGAGTGAGCGTGATTGGGACGCGGACAGGAACACAAACAAATGAGTAAATGAGCGAACAACGCATCGCAACAATTAATGTGATTGCAACCACTTTATTGACGTTGGCTTGAACTGCCAAATATATTTTTATGATGATGACATGAACCAGGAACAAACAAACCAATAAACACCAACCAAAAACAGATTGGTTATTTTTGGAGCGGTATTTTTTAGTGCCAAGCGTGAAACAATGTAGATGTCAATTGTGCGTTTGTGTTGCGACAAAAGAAATGAAAATGTATCCAAATGGAAATTGAACGGAATCAATGTTCAATGTTCAATGTTCAATGTTCCAATGGCAATTTGCTCATGTGAATCATAAAATCTTCACGGTGATTGCACTGAAAATCGCCCGCTTTTCAACTTACAATGTTGTGTCTGTATTACAGTACATTTTATGTGTTCGCACAGTACACGCAAACTTTATGAAAATGCCACATTTATTTCCGCTCCATTTGACGCTGAAGTATTCGATTGTTGTTTTCTTTTTCATGTGAGCGCTTGGCAATCGCCAAACTAAAAATGAGTAATAGAAATGGAAATTTACGATTCAAAAAGTCATACATTCACAAGCAGCAATAAATTGCTATCATTCATATCGCACATGCACACACACACACACACATTTCCTTTGGATTTAGTGAATGGAACAAGTTTTTCTGGAATCTTATGCTTGAAACTGTCTTCAAGCCGGCACAAAAACGAAGACAACTGCATTTTATTGGTTTGGCTGTTTGTTACATTCAACGGTGATAGCGGATAGCGGCAATGAAACTATAAAACATAGACAAATGTAGAGACTCCATTAGTACTCGATCTTGCCAATGTGACAGCCACTCAACCCCAAATGATAATTTAAACGGTGATTTCTTTATGAGGCTATCTATTTTACTGTCCACCATTTTTATCGATCTCATAAATGCGATATAGAAAATCCATTCGGTGTTTCTATGTTTCTTCTGTTTTTTTTTTCTATTTGTCAGCCATAAATATTATTTTTGCAAACAGTTTTTTTTTCTTCTTCTTCTTCTTCGGCACAAATGCCGCTTACACCGCAGCCACCAACATCCAATCACTTTGCATGCATTTAGTCATTTTCGCCTATGCTGTTTGTGAATGTGATATTATGATAAGTCTGACGCAAAAGAGCATAAATATCGATACGAAAGCCCAAATGCCAGAATGAGAGATGCCATGCCGATAATCATAATTTATGATTAATAATATTCAGTTAATATGACATTTTCAACGATTTTCGAGCACGGTATGCCTTTTTATTCATGCCATTAGATTAGAGTTTTAAAGTCAAAGGCTATTTTTACGTGCTCACATTTGAATATAAATTACGGATTAATGGAAAAATGTGTGTGTGCGTGTGTTTTTTTTTCGGTCGGGGATGCGATGCAAACAAATCAGGCCATAAAAACGATTAATTCGCGACCGATGTTTTCGCATTAAAAGTGGTGAGCGCGCGTGTGCGCGGGCGCTCTTGTGTAGGTGTTTGTGTGTGACTGACAATTTAAAATCCTCGAGAATTTTATTTGTTGAGTCAACGGATAATTTGAGGAACATAACCGTTCATATTTTGATTTCGGCTTAGAAACTCTGTCGATCTAATTTTTTTCTTTCATTCGTTCGTTCATATCTTTAATGCGCATAGACAAAAATTCCACTTGGGATTTCATCGATTCGTATGCTGAATGCCAGCACACTGATATCGCGTTAACTAATAAATTTTATTCACGCTCATATATCTATCGTGGTTCGGGATTCATCAGGAATGCCTAGAAAATTTATTGACAAGCAATATATATATCCACTCATCGTTTGGCCGTTGAGGAAAAATTATGGCGCAAATAAATTTTGTTTAACACCGAAAAAAAAACCATAAGAAGCACGCAGCATACACAGCGTAGCCAAAGCAATACTGAACGAAGCTAAGCCACCAAACGGGCACTAATTCATTCGACCAGAATAGACAGCGGCCGACAAAAACATTCTTTTTTTTTAAATATAAAGCATGTAAATGTTAATAATAAAGAAGCCAAAATGATATACGATTATTATTCATTTCCATTTTGTTAAGTCGTTCCTTGATATTTTTTTTATTTTATTATTGAAATCGTGCGTTGTTGAATCGACAAAAGAAATAAAAATGAATCATTGAATGAGCCATATTGCATCTTTATTTGTTGTTCATGTAAAGCAAGCCATAAAAATTGAGTTGAATGAGAATCAAATGAAAAAAATGAAGAAGAAGGACGAAAAACTGTCGACTTTATGAAAATAAATTTACTCCATTCAAATATATATATATCGGCTTTTGTGGTAAATGGTAATGAATTACCACAGCAATCTTAATCAGATTCATTGAGATAAAATGAGCGCGAAGAATTTACAAACGACTGTAGAATAAATAACAAAATAAACTTCCATCTCGACTTTTGGATGTGGTTTTTTTGGGTGTGTGAGTGTGTGTTGATCGACGGGTAGCTATTGAAATACCGTTTTATCGATGAAAATATTGCCAATCCAATATAATTTATTAGCGATATTAATTAGACAGTAATTCATTCGATTAATAAACAACCGAACAAAACGGAAGAAAACATTGAGGCAATTTAAAAGACGAGAGATGAATAATGCCATGCTCATGATACACCAACAAAAATGAATAAACACGTTGCTATTCAGGAAACAAGTTTAAAAAAAAAACTGATGCGCATCATTTTTCGAAGATTAATGAAAATCGATTTATTTGCCGCATTTTTATGGGCAGTTTTGGTGTGTGTGGCAGAATGTTTTGAGCATAAAATAAATGAATAGAAAATGTGAAATGCACAAAATCGTTTTGAATAAATTACAATGTTTTAAGCGATTTTGAATTGAGTGTCGTGCTCGGTGTTCAAAATGATGAAGCAAATAAATGCGAATGAAGTGAAAGAAAATCAAAGAACCACGTCATAAATTTATTGAATCAAAAAAAAAAGAAGAAAATTATCAGCGCAAACTCAAACACACATCGGTTGTTCGTTGGTTGTTAGTCAAAATGGTCGATGGTGATATTGTTGTTGGGTGTCATTTATAATGTATATTTATTTGATATACATTTAAATGTAGCCCATAATATTCTCTTTTTTTCGCTCATCGAAATAAAAAATCGATTTGCCGATATTCATCGAATGAATAACATCGACTGCCAATAAAATGATTATCAATTCATGCTTTATTTAGTCACACAATGTCTTTGTACGCAGCAAATCAAGGAGGTATTTAAAAATGTTGTTGACGACTCCCAAATACTACAATTCACATTGAAGGAAAGATGATGTTGAGAGGAGAAAAAACAAATGGCCATAAAATCAAATAAATTTTTTTATTCCGATATGCAAACGAGACGACAATAAAAATCAAACATTTATATTCAAATGAAGGTGAATAATATGATATTAACGATATGCTAACATTCGTTTCGACACACCGCTACAGACCTCAATAGAAAGGTTAAAACGGGACGGGGACAAAATCCAGATTGAGAATGAGAGAGAGAGACAGCAGAAATCCCAACCATCAATTTATAAAATATAAATTTTTTACAGGCGAGGAAAACACATAAATTATGATTGATAATCAATATTCATTTAGCCGTATACGTGTGGTTGGGCTACAAGTCATTTGATTTGAACAACTCATTTGTTTCACAAGCTATGCAGCGTTCAAAGAGCCCAGGCGCTGAGCTAAATATTGATGATTGCCTGAGTTTAAAAAAAATACGTTCAATATAAATGTGAATGTCAATATTTATTGGCAATCGGGTCGCATCGATGGGCGATTTATTCCAATTTTTCGTTGTTTCAATGCTCATATTCAACCATAAGATACATAACATCCAATAAATTTACAGCACACCAAATATACTTATCAATGCCTATCGATCGGTCAAGCTCATCTTAATCTCTGACCCAAACGCTTGTTCTTTCAATTAATTTATTCCGTGATTTTTTTTTTTTTTAATGCCATATTGATATGCCAGGCCCGTTTTCAGCCATATCCGTTGATGCCACAAAAATGCTTTCAATAACATCGCATTTGGTGCTTAATATTTCGATGATGGGTGTAATCGATTCCGGTAGATAAATTAACTGATTTGATAAATATTTCGTCGTTGTTGTTTTGTGTGTGTATGTTTTTTTTCTATAATCATTTTCGGTAATGAACTGAATGTGAAACGGCTAAATGTGTTTTTGGCTAAATGCTCAAATAACACCAAAAATAGTGCTATCGTTGATAAAATGTGTATTTATGTTATTGACGCCGCTTGATTGGAACAACAATCATTCCCATTCGCATCCAATTTATTATCGAACATAAATATTCGTTGCTTTTTTTCTGGTTGCTGTTGTCGCGATACTCGGGTGTGTGTGTCTGTTTTTTTTTGTATTCATCATTCGTCGTAATGAAAACGACCGTAACACTCATTCGATTGTTGGTTTGGTCTTTTGATTTTTGATTCACACCGTGCATGTATCATTCGGCTCTGCTGTGTATGTGTGTGTTTTTTTTTGGATATTTCTTCGGTTCGCTCTATTCTCGACCACTCTTCCGAGAATGGTGTGCTTTAATTAATTAATTAAAAAGATATTTTTCATTTTTATGGTTATTTCAGCTGCGATGTTTGTTGCCCATTCTGTTTTCAGTCTCATTTTCGTTCAACCAATCTCCTTTATTTGGTCACGTTATTCATTTAAATAAACACACACAGTGAATGAGTTTTGTGTGGCGTTTTCTTCTGGATGTTTAATTTTTCTGCACGAAATTCTCTTTTGGCAAATGTTGGCCACATTTTTTGTGCTTCTGACAAAGCTATAAAAAATATTGGTTTCATTGTGATACCTCTTTTTATCCAGAATTTTTGAACGCGCGTTTTTTTTTATTTTCGCCCGTTTTTTTTATGAGCTGTCACATAAAATGTCATCAATGGCAAAGAGCTCTTTACAAATTAATGAATTTTTGATCGTAACTTGCTGCCTCGCATTTTAGTTGTTGTTCTTGTTGGGATCTGTTGTTGTCGAGAACTGTTTGTTTATTCATACTCATTTTTGCATATAAATCTTCTTTTTTTGGGCTGTTGTCTATCCGTTCAAGCGGGTTGCTGAGGTTCCGAAACGTTTTATTGCTACGATAAAAAAAAAATATCATAAATTTTTCACCTGAAAACGTGCGGAAAGCCGTAAATGAATGTCTGATTGTGTTATATATAGAGCTTGAGTTTTGGAAACGTTGTCATTTGGCCTGATTTAATTTTTCGATACATTTTGCATACAAATAACTCAAATGTTGCCTATTTTATTGAATCCACTCTCTTTTGAATTTAATCAGATGCTGAGTGCATGCCATGTGAATGTAATGAAATGAAGCAAGAAAAAGCACTTTGCTCGATGATATAAAAATTTATCGATTGAAACGGCGTTGCCTTTGATGTTGCTCATTTTATCATCTCTCAAGTAAATCGAGGCTCATGAGTTATGTTCATGCTTTTCGTCTGTTTGATGTGATTTTACGATTTCTTGCATTAGCGCCTTTCAATGCTATACATTTTTTATTATGGACACTTAAAATCAAGATGATTTCAAGTTTTTTTTTATTGTCGTATTTTTTTCTTTCGTTCCTAATTTTATGATCTTATAAAGATGTAACACACACGCCGAAACTTTCGGATGCTGCAACTTGTTTAGTTTGCGTCAACATCAATTTTTTCGTTGTTTTTGGTTTTGTTGTTGTTGAGATTGAGTAATCTTCCACCAAAACTGGGCTAAACAATTTATTACATGTCAAAAGAGGTTATTAATTTTTATCTCTCGCGCATAAAATGTTGCGCTGTATTTATGCGTTAGAGTTAATATGTGTGCGATGAACGAATGAACGATTGCGCTCACGCTCTCGGAAATGGTTTTGCTCAAAAGAATCAAATTAGGTGGATTTTATGCGTTTCTTCGTCTGAAAATGAGCGATTCAATAGTCATAAATAAAGTTAGATATGACATGATGTATGTGAATTATAACCGGAAATAAACGTATATTTTATTTCGCTCATCGTTGTCTCTTTCTTGTGCTCATGAAAAAAAAAACTAAACAAATATATATGCGTTAAACACACAGAAATTGTCGGTGTGCGAGTGCGTTTTGAACGACTGAACCAACATGATAGAAGTTATGCAAAGTAAATTGGATTATTTATTAGGCAAATAAAAGCCACAAATATAAACATCCGAAAGCGCAGTCAACCTCTCACATCATGGCGGTTTAAGAAAAACAAGGCTGTTAATTACATCTCACTAAACACGCAAATTATCTCTCGCGCTTAACATTATGAAAAGTGCGAGCAGGAGAGAGAGAGAGATGTGTGTGCGCTTGTAGTGTTGCGCTACAATCTCAATAAAATAGAGCCTTTTATGTGACGCTTTTAATAAGACTTTCTATGGGTTTTTAATGCCTTTTCTACAAATGGCATGGATGTGTGTGTGTGTGTGTGTGTAATGACGGTTTCATCTTCTCCATCACATCACATCTCTTTTCCTGTTTTTCTTTCGTCGGTGCGATTCTATACCATTGCGATATGCTCCGTGTAGTCATATCCAGACCTATGCACGACACAACCATATCATCGGGCTATAAAACGCCCGTACAACAAAGTGGAAAATTACGTATAACCGCCATAAATGCGATAACGACACTAGGCAAACATTCTCGCAATGCCAGTATAAATGTGTGTACACACATGAACGCATTATGTTCATCCCAATCTAAACACAATAAAAATAATTAAAATTTACAATCGTGTAATTTTGTGGCTGATGTTAATGTCGCTTTCATGCCATCCATGGTCGCCCCACTCTTTTTTGTTACTTTCTCTCTCTCTCTCTCTCACATCTCGTGTCTCCTATGGTTTGAACGATGTGTGGTTTGGCGCGCATTGAGTTCGTCGAGTGAAGAGTATGGACTTTATCGGTGAGATTCTTGAATAAGCTCGTATTTGCCATTGTTGTCATCATTAACATCAAAAATGCAAACATTGAGTGCTCTTTCACATGTGTTAAGTGTGCTTCGTTTATGTGTGAGTGTGTTAATTTTCTATTGCGCCGACACCAATGATTGCCAAACGTCCAACGAAAGGAGACGGCAACACAACGATTCACTGACTATGGAAAACATGTTCCATCGCATTCACTGTGCTTAATTTCTTGTGACACCAGCAGCCACAGTGAAAAATAATATAAATTGACATTTTATGTTTTTCGCATCGTTTGCGCTGTGAAATGTGCACACTTTATTCCTCTTTTACTCCACTTTGTCTCTCTCTCTCTCTCTCTCTCTCTCTCTCTCTCTCTCTCTCTCTCTCTCTCTCTCTCTCTCTTCCGCTCGATTTGTCTGACGGTGAGTCTCAGCTGTTCTCGGTTCCTCTAAGGCAGTTTGACTTGGATTGCCTTGATTGTGACAGATTCACTAGTCACAGGCTTCTGACAATGTACTTTGCACGATCTTTCTTTTTTTGTCTCTTTCTCATAATGAAAATGAGATGTGACGATGACAAGATAATAAGAATTATGTTCATACGCTCGAAATACGCAGAGTTAGTGTCGTCTCTGTTAAAAGATCTGGATTTAAATAATTTTAGTGCCTCTGTACCGCATACAAAATGTATGCAAACTTGTAATTCGCTTGGCTCTGTAATGATTTGCCATACACGATTTGCAGTCAGATACCCGCCATCATCGTCGTCATCGCTGTTGTAGCCGCGGCAAAGCCGCCGCCATTCGTTGTTTTTTTTCCTCTACCAAGAATATGGAATCGCGTTAGATGAAAGCCGCGCACTGGGTAATAAACCGGTAATTATTTTATCGCTGTGTTAACAAATATCCTAATGAATTTTATTTATGGCTGAGAGTGTAATTTACAAAGGTCATTGAATGTTCAAGTCATGTGGATAACATCTTTTGGGTGCGCCCAAAAAATGAATTCTCGAAAAATGAATAAAATGAAAAGGCCGAATTGGATCGTTAAACGTTTAAAATTAAATTACAACGCAACTTATCAAAAACACTTGGGCCGCCCAAACTTATTTGATTTAATGGATCCTATTTCGGTGTGCGCCATGCAAATGTGCTCATTTTCTGTTCATCTTTGGCGTCGGTCGCAAACAAAAATGTAAATCAATTCGTACAATAAACCCAGCCAAAAATGAAGTCATAGAATTACGCATTTCGCTTAATCGAAAACAATTTGGCTGCAATTGCGTTCAAACTCCATCGCATTCGCTCTTCATGTTCGCTTGTCTATCTCATTTGCTGATGAACAATGTCATCATTAACAAAGTTTGCCATAAATTGAGATTAAATGAAATAACCGTGTGTATTTATGGGCCAGATCCGGTGCTAAAATGCAGAAATTAATAAACATCAACTAAACGAAGCAGAAAAATGAGGAAAAATGTAGAAAGAGAGTGAAAAGAGACAGAATGAGCATGAGAGCCAACTGACGATATGCAAAAAACTTAACGCAACCGATGACATAACTTTACGTGTTTTTACGTTATGAATATAAATGAACCGCGTGCAAAATCTTCCCCGTTACAGTATCTCATTTCACAGTGTTCGTGTATGTGTTCGAGTGTGCGTCTCTCGTCGAAAAATTGAAAATCTAATTTGCATTATGAGGGTACAGCCAACATAATTTATGATAATTTCTTTGTTTATTTCATGGAGACAAAAACGCACTCGCTTGAATTTCCCACTTCCACTCAACATTTGCACACACAGACACCAAGCGCTTTTGCATTCAATGAACGAAACCGACCGACAACAAAAAAACACACGATCAAATACAATGGCCGTGTGCGCTCGGCTCTCGCCATTTTTTCAATTACATGAAAATGATTACGATTAAGTATTCTATGTTTCGCTGTGCAGACACTTTAAACGAGGCAAATGTGCACATAGATAATTTTATAGTGGTTTAAAATGAATTTATGACACCAAATGCAGACACAATCGCTTTAGTGTTTTCAATGGTTATATTTGTTGTTACTCTCAGATAGAGAAAGAGCGAGAGACTTGTATGTCTGTCTCCGACTCAAACACCCAACAAAACTTTACACAGCCGAAATACAATTTTGTGAACACAACAAACTTGCAAAATTGGTGTGAAGACTTGAATTTTTATGAACAATTCGAGGAAATGCTGCTTTCAAAAAAAGAATTGCCTCGTATAAACTTTCATGTAATTGACATAAAATTGAGTTAGGAGCGTCAGTTTGTCGACGAATTATTTTTGAAAATTTTGTATGCAATGAGTCGCTAGTGTCCTTAATCCATTTAAATGTTTATGACACCAAACCAAGCTGAGACCAGACACTTATTGGGTCGTTAAAATGTATTGTTTTTCTTTAAAAAAAAGAAAAAAGACAAAATACATACAAAGTGAAAACGACAAAGGCGATAATTTAATAACTGTTGCATAATCAATTTGTCACATTGATCAAAGTAAAACCCATCGATTTTGATGTCGATGTGGTGATGGCGATGAACATATGCATGTTTTGCTGTTTATGCAAAGTGTGATATCGATTTGCGCACTTCAAATTGTCGAACTACATAAATTGTTCAAATGTGACATATTCGGTTGTCAGCAGCTGTGGTTGCTGCTGCTATTGCTGCAGCAGAACAGCCACAGTGCATACATTGGCATCAAAGTAAATGGATTACCTTTTAATTTACCTCAATTCATAGAGTAATTTCCTAACAAAAAATACCAAGAGAACCAGTGTGCACACAGAAAAAAGACACACAGAGACACACACATCAACCAAGAGCCATTCAACAACCGTTTATTTCCCGTTTGTTGTGAAACTTACAATGACAAAAGCACCCGTCGCATAAATGCATAAATTGCTTAACAATGAACAAAATGAAATTCAGATATATTTGCATACGAATTTCTATTCATTCGCGTGTGTGCGCTTTTTTTTTGTTTGCTTGATAGTTGCTGATGCTGTTCGCATTTAGAACGATTAATGTATTCACCTTTTTGACATTAACATTGTAAATAATAAATGCTAGGCCTCCATTTGAGGAGCGAACAACGTGCAACAGCGAAGAAAACAACAACAACAACGAAAAAACGCAGCATAATATTGAATTGAAACAAAACGTAACAAAGCGACCAAAAACCAAAAAACCACTTTGTACTAAACGAGCACCATGACACACCGCACAGAGTGAATAAAAGGGGGCTAAGACAATGTTGAAAGGATTTTATACATGTGTTCGCACTGTGTTTTCCATCGACGGCTCGGTTTTTTTTTATTATATATATATTTAGTCTCTCTATTCATGCCAAACAAATAAAATACAAAACAAAACAAAAAAAATTGGTGTGTCATTTACATTTTGAGCTAGTTGTTTACTGTTTGCACAGTTCTATAGTGATATAACTAGCACATTGGCGAAAATAAATGGTTCTATCTGTCGAGCCATAAATTCAAAAACCATTGAAGTGTGTGCTCAAATAAATCGAAACCACTATGATAAATCGGGCCTTGTGTATATTTTATTTATTTTGTGCACACACAAAAAAACAAAAACACACAGAGTAACACAATCGTGAACAAAGCGAGTTGGTTGTGAGCGCTGTTGTGAATTTAGCAAACTATCAGCAATCGGCATGTTTGTCAGCGCGGTCTTAAGTTATTTTTCATGCCACCGATATACAACACCGATATTTATTGTATCGCCATTTGATCCAACTTAACAGCATTCTTTCACTTAAAGATTCCGTTCACAGTGAAACGATCGAACTTGATCTCTGTCTCTTGGATTTTATTTCTTTTTTTTTTCGTACATCATTTCGCACACGCTTTTTTTTATGTCGTAGTAAAAAAAAAATAATGTTCGAAATTGCATTTACAATCGTTTCGAACGAGTTGTTTTTTCGGCATCGGCCTTGCGAGAAAACGTTTCGTTGGTTAAACAGTGGCTAAAGTAAATAAAAATTTAATCGAGAGAATTGCAAAGCGACTTCAAATAAAATGGAATTATGCACTGACACCAGGCAACCAGGCAGCCAGGCAACACTGGCAGCAACGAGTTGTCAAGCATATTGGAGCTTGCGAAACATTTCATTTTTGATAGGCTGTAAATTCGAAAAATCGAATTTTTACGATGTCGATGTCAGTTTTCACATAGAATTGGCATCGATTGGCAATTGGCTCACGTAACATTCACATGGGAAATGGTGAGGAAAATTGAGTGACGTTTTCGCTTAAATTTCAGATAGGCTTTTGGTTTGAGTGAACGAAATGAAAATGAAAACAAACAAAAAAAAACACACAGACAAATGAGAAACATACCGAAAACGATTCAACTAAATGAATCGATATGTTCAATAAAGAGACGTTTTGAAGCGTCTCAATGAGAAACGTTCAAAGTGAAAAAAAACCCAAACACATACCGACCGAGAAATAAAAAAGAATCGTACATGATATTACGAAATTCGTCGATACTTTTTTTTTGGTTCGGGCTGACCGAGAGAATAGAGAAAAGAGAGCGACATTTATAGCTTGGTTTGCGTGCAGCCTTAGCACTAAATTACGACCGTCTAATTTACTTAATATGAAAATAGTCATAAATCTTATCTGGTTAATAGCGTTATAATACGGCCAAGAAAATGAGTCGGCCTCAAGCATATCGAAGCTATCTTGCTATTTTCTCTGTCATTCTTTGATAAATCTGCTGTGTATCGTGTTTTTTTTCGCTCTCTTCTAGAATATATTATAGTATATTTTTTTATGGTTGCGGTACTAAGCTCTGGCTACTGGTGTTTAGCTCTTAGTTCATTGTATATTGAGCAACTCGCGCTCACGCTCACAAAAACAACAATAAAAAATGCTTTTTATTTCATTTTTATGGTCGCTTTTCCTCCAACGATGTTATGACGATTCACAAGTCTATTAGCCGATGCGATGTGTGTGTGCTGTCGGTTTTGTTGATTTTGATTTTTTTTGTGTATGTGTGCATATGACACGCATTTAGCGTCGCCAATTCGTGAAATTCCATTTTCATTTCGGTGATCTAATTTATTTGTGATTCACAGCCGCTGTTTGATGCCTCTTTTGGTTGATTTTTATTTTTATTTTGATTATTTTATGTCATGTTTCGGCCCAACCAACTTCATAATTTTCAACATAGTTCTCGTTTGTTGTTTTTTTTTTGCTGCCAAAGTCACATTATAATTTTTGCCCACAATATGAAAAGAATAAATGTATATTCACTGTGTTGATATTTTTTATTACATTTATGAACTAATGAAAGCGGATAATTTACGAGCAAAGTTAATCAGCCCAATGACTGTTTACTTCGAATAGCTCTGACAAATCAATGGTATGGCATTACGATTTGGTGTGTGTGTGTGTTTGTGCCGGATAAAAGGATCCACATTCCACACACTAACTTCTAAACCAATAACATTTCGTTTCACGAGCATAATATTGTATTTGAAATCTTTTATTGTTGTTCTGCATGATAAATTTTAATGCATCATTTCATGGGTCCATTTATGCGTTTCGTTGAAAAACTAGCATTTTATGTCGTTAGCCCGAGTATTCAATTCATCGAATTATGAGCACATATGTTGACATCGATCGTTAACGGTTTTGTCGTTTATTGTTCTTCTCGTGGCTGCTCATTTTGCTGCCATAAAATATCAATCAAGCACACAATTTTTACGACTTTGTGCATTTCAAATGCAATACAACGATTTCGATTGGTTGGCGAGGCTCAAATCAACGCATTCACATTAATATTCTCAACGAAATAGTGAACTTTAAATTCCTCACAAATGGCAAAGCAATTAAACAGCAACACAAACAGACGTCATTAAAAACGGGGAAAAAAATTCCCCGTTCTCTTCGTATCAGAAATCGGATGCCATCAAATATGAGTAATCAATAATTAAATGTGATTTGTTTTTAAAAGTGCTGGTATATGCACTGACTTAACTTTGCTTGATGATTGCATGATCATCACTGAGATTTTCATGAAAAACAAAAAAACAAAATTGAAGCTGAAGATGGAAAAAAACGTGGGCATTGAAATGAGAAACGAACAAAAAAATGCACAATATCAATAAAACGGCAATCAAAAAGCGATTGTTTTCGCTTTTATTGTTATCCATTTCAATTAATGCAAAATGCTGTTTATGGCCAAAGTTGAAATTCTGACTTTTTGAGTGTGTGACAATATTTCTGGGCTTTGCGCAATCGTTGCATAGAGACAAACGATGTACAATTAATGCAAATGAATTTGAATCGATTTTTTACGATCATTTCCATACCAATTATAAAGTCAATTGGAAGCGCAATCAAAGGCGTTTGTCATTGACCTGATCCATTATTCCATTATCTTCTCATTAAAAACGCATTTGAAATTTGATTTTCTCGACGCATCTCCTTATTTCAATATAAAAGGCGCATTTAAAAAATGTGATTGAAATTTTGTTTTTTTTTTTCAATTTTACTTCGAGCATAATTCAGCAACAATGAATTGTGACAGCCACACGAAATGAAAAGCTCCACTAGAAATATTTCAATTGGGGTTGAATTTCAAAAGAAACAAAAAAATATGTTGATTTGAAAAGTTACGAGAATAAAGTTACTGAGCATACCCAACGATTTCGAATCAACTCGATATTGAGCTTAAGTGCATCGTTCAAGCAAAACCACGCAAATAAATCGCTTCTCATTAAAAACTACTAAGTATTTTAATTCGGTTGAACGATCACTTTGGCAAATGCATTCAACAACCGCACCACACTGTTAATCTAGTTGCTCTTACTAATTCACATGAGATTAAAGTTCAGCTAACCGCATGAGATGCTGAAGCAAAACCATAAGCATTAGCAGCTTAGCACATCAAATTGATATAAAACGTTAGACGAAGGGAGTAAAACAAGCGGAAACAAGAGAAACGGAAAGGATAAAAGAATCCACCAGAAGAACTTGTAAAACATGAAAACTTTTTGTAAGTGAAGCGCAAAGTTTATCTATGGTCTTGATGCTGTGTGACAACTACACTGGTGCAGTGAGCCATAAGCCAAGAGCTATGGGCATGAAAGCATGTGAACCGTTTGCGTACATGCTTACAGTTCACATGTGAGGCACTTTAGTCGCCCAAGATGTGAGAGTGCACCAAAAGCAAACATGTTGAGAGAACGAACGGAACACACAAAAAAAATCTCAAGCAACAAGAAACAAAAGCGCTACGCAACTATTCTATAAATAACGAGAACGAACGTCGTGGACGACGACAACGACAGCGGCCACGATGGAGTACACACAGCAAGTGCTGTTCGGCGTTGGCACAACAACATGATTATGACCATAAATGTTTGAGCATTCTTGCTGTTATTGCAATTCACAAAAGAATTTATTGAATGCATTTTTGCACGACGTACGATGTTTCATGTACAGCAGCACTACAACACAATGCTAGCGACAGTAGTGATTGTTTTTTTTTGTTCGTTCGCTGCGTTCGTTTTGCTTGTTTCCTCTTCTTGTGCACCGTCCAATGTAACCGAGTATGTATTCAGTACACGAAGCGTATTCTATGTTTGGGCTGTTAGTAGTTGCACCGCATTATTATTAGTAATAGGTAGGCGAGAGATCAGATTTTACATAGAAAACGATCATGTTTTTAGTCTGTAAAATTACTTGTTTGATATTGTTTTTGAGGAATGCCAAAGGAAGGAAGAGCGAAAAAGTTTTGTATGTGTGTGCGCGCGCGCCTAAACCGCAGTGCAGCCACTATAAATGGTGCAGCTTTAGATAAAACAGCAAAAGAATCTGTTCGTTGTAAAATCGTTCGCATATCGTCATGCGAAAGCACACACGATTAATGATAATGATGCCAAGTTAAATGTAATTATGTGTAACACATTTACGGCTACGTGCGACAATGTGAAGATTCTTCTCAGGGTTTTATGGTTATATTGCAATGCCGACGATGATGATGACGAAGACGACGACGTCGACGGCAACAACAGCATCGACAGCGGCTGGCATGTTAACATTTGAACACTTTTTCCCATTACAGCCTCCTCTTTATAATCAGCCAATAATTGCAATTAGATGAGCACAGCATCGGCCTCATCTAAGATGCCATTTTCAGCCATTTTCTACACGTGTTCATGATGATATACGGCACATTACAAGCCATTTTCGTGGCAAAAGTGACACATTTTCCACATCACTTAAAATAGACAATTTATCCAGAAATGGTTATGCAAATCAAAAGAAAGAAAATTGATGCAGGTCTTAAGCATCGAGCGGTACATATTGCGATGGCATTACACGGCATTTCCATATTTTATTGATAATTTGTCGATGGGAAATCGCATTTGTGCGAGCTTTTTAGCAAATAATCGATAAAAATCAAGAGCTACGACCAAATAAAAACAACAACAAAAACTGACAACGCTTTTTTTTACAATCGATAATTGTGGCCATTTATAACACGAGTAACGTTGTAAAATGTGCACGGTCTCTCTCTCTCTCTCTTTTTCGCCTCGTTTGTGCTCGTTCATTTTAGCCGATTTGCAATTTTTTGTCGACACACAACATTAATTTCAATTCCGATTGAGCGAATATGATAAAAAGGCAAGGCGAGAGCATTGGCGAACAATTCGATGCCCATTTAAAGAATTTACGATGCAAAAGCCGACAACTTAATAGACGACTCCACCTCTAAACTGACTAATAAATTGTCTACTATGTACCCACATTCAATCGATTTGAGCTTGAGCTCGACTTCAAATTCAGTCGTTTTGTGTTCAACGCAATCCGTTCGCTCATAGATACGATGTTTCAATAGACCGAGAGAGAGAGAGAGAGAGAGAGCGCGAACGAACAAAAACTGCACGAAAAAAGAGCGGTAACAAAATGTTGAGCAGTGCAAAAAGCAGCGCTCACATATGAGCCATACACATACGGTATACACACTGCGATACACAACAAGCCCAACCGTACATATTGCAGTTTTCCGTTCGAAGCTCATAATTCACTCGTGCGATAATTGTTTTAGTTGTGTAGTTCTTATTTTAGTTGCGGTGAGCACGATCGCTATAATTTAGTGAGTATGAAACTTGTGTAAAACTCCATAAATACATGAGTTCTCGTTCATTTAATATTGAATCTAATAATAATTATATTCGGTTTCTAAGTTGTTTTGCTTTTGCTGTTGTTGTTGTTTCGTTTTCTGCTTTTGCGTCTCATTCTTGCTCTTGATATAGCTCGTTAATGTGTTATTCTATCGCATTGATTTGCAACAAAATTTACGGCCATAGTAAATTGAAACCGAAAAAAAACACACCACATAAAGCAATCCAGTTGAGAGATGAAAAAATGGCACGCCAAACGAATTGCTAGCTGTCAATTTGTGTGCAATTCAAAAGTGGATAATTTATCAATGATAATTAATTTCTATAACAAACGAAAAACGCCAAATGGAAAAATGGTTCTTTCGTTGTAGAGGCGCGAGCGTGCGCGCAAGCAAGCAAACTGAAGCGCGTGAGCGCATACACTGTTTGCATTGACGATGACGAAAACAGAGGCGGCGGCAGCAACAACGATGACTTGACTTTGATTGCGTGACATTAATCATTTCATTAGTGTCGCCGGAGATTGCATTTGTTTGCGTTGATGTTTTAACATAATATTGAATATATAAAATGAGAAAAATAAATATAATATTATTGAAATCGTTTATTAGTCAGATTAATTTGATGCATTACGAATTATATCGAATGTATCACATTACAATAATTACAACTGATGTCACTTACGCTTACATGTAATGTACAATTCATTCACTACAATTAATGTCGGCATAAAATTGCCCTGCGCTCACACAATTTACTCGCCCATCAAAGGCCAGTATTCAGTATATATATAAATATATGTGTCGGCAAACATACAATTTATTTATTATTTTAATTATTCTTCTCTAATAAGTAAAGTCTCGCAAACCGAAGCACCGTTGCAACATTGACAGTCGCACTACAGTGCACTAACACTGTATCAGCTTAGCCCCACGGAGCACATCTATCATTTGCACAACTCAAATTATATCATTAATTTCGAATATTTGTCATGCAATCGCATTGTATGTTGTGATGTCAGTGAAAGGCGTCTCCCTTTACTGCCGTCACACTGCCTTGACTCCGTCCGAAAACGAAGTGGTTTGGTCATTTTCATGAGAACATCGGCTCACAATATTGTGTTCTACTCTTCACATTTGTGTCAAGAAAATGCTCCACTACAAATAATTCAATTTCATTTTTTGTTTCTCTCTCTGCTTATGAATGATATGCTCACTTGCTTGGTCATTTTCTTACCATTTTTCTTGTCCGTTGTTCGTGTGTCGTTTGTCAATGCGACTCATTCTCATTTCATGTTTTGTACATTTTTGTCAGTTTTCATTTCACTCTCACTCGTTTATTCACTGTGGCTGACGGCTCAGTCCATGCACCGCTGCCCCATTCTGACTCGCATATATTCTTTACGCAGCATTCGCGTGTGTTATTTAATTTTTCAACAGACCATGTCAGCTTTTGTCACAAAACACCTAATTTATTTTGTCGACTTTGTTTTTATAAACAGACGTTAATTATCATCATGTGACAGTTCAACACACTGTTCATTTCTTTTTCTCCCTTGTTCTTGCTCTCTGGCAACTGCTTCGTTCCTTCTTATTCTCATGTTTTATTGTGTGTAAAAGTTTTTGATTTTTTTATGATTATTGTTGTTGCTTGAGCAAATTTGTTTTTCTCAAGTCCACTTGAGCTGATTCTCCGAATGATTCTTACCAATGCCATTTTGCCATTTGCTTCAACATGTTGCTCCCAAATTATTTCAAGTAATATATGACAACAACAACAACAACAACAAGTATGCGTAGAAAAAAACACGTTGTCACAAAACAAGCGACATATTATAGTGGCACTGATAGATTTATATAATTCATGGCATTATGAAATGGCTTTATGAAAATAACCAAACTGATAATTATAATGACGATGATGACAATTCATGACAATGATTTTGATTTGCTCACATTTAAAAGTTTTTCAAGTTGAATTAGCTGTTATTTTTGGCATCAGTCGCTAATGTGTCGCATTTGATTTCATTCTCAACCGTTTTTATTTTTATTTGTTTAGTGTGATTTCTTACGCTTGATTCGGTGTCGTGTGTTGGCCAATGATTTACGAGGCGAAATGGGAAATTATGCAATTTGCGTAAAGGCAAACCGCCTGTGAATAACATAAAAGTTGGTCGATCGATGGCGCGCGTTGACAAACATAAGTCAACAATTAAAAACGTATTAACACTTTCGATATAAATCATTAAATTGACGAAAATAAAATGGAATTTGCTTCACACACATTTCGGTGTTTTCTTTTCTCTCGTTCACTTTCGGAACCAATTTCGCCCGTTTTCAATATCCATTTTAACCTCATGACATATCACGAACGATTCCAAAATTAGAATAATTATTATGCCGAAAGGAACATTTGTGTGAAAACAACCAATTTTATTCAACAATTAAACAGCAAGAAACGATTGTACGGAGTAAATCATTAGTTTCACATTCAATCAAAACGATCGCAAATGAATGGTAAATTCATTTTTAATCACCGATTTTTCTCTGGTAATTGCATTCAGGACGTTACCGTGTCGATTTCCTTACCTTAAGTTCAATTAATCATTTTATTCATTTTTTTTTCTCTGATCTTTGTTTTTGTTTTGCTAACGAAACCTATTTGCTCCGTTTGATTGTCATCACCAGTTTTTACTTTTTCTAAATGAATGTTCAAGGAATAGAAGAATTGAAATCAGAAATGATTGATGACTTTTGTCCAAGTATAATTGAAGTAAACAATCATACCGAAGAGAGAGACAGAGAAAAAAAAACACTCGCGTCGTCTTTAATCAATTTGATTGAATAGCCGAAAGAAACAATTCGACAGTTGCTATTGTCCTTTTGACCCCTTAATTAGAATTAATTTTCGGTTTGATGAAAATGATACGAGAAAAAAACAACCGGAACCAAGTGGAAAATTGACGATCGATAAATGACAACGTCGACAATTACGTGGCATTGAAATACACTCACACACACCATCGACCAGCAAACAGATGATTGATCGTTGTTTTCTTTGGCCATAATATCCAGTTATCAACATGCCCAACCATCATAATCAACTAGACATATTGAAAGAGACTGAATATCTTTTCATCACACCTCATTCATATTCGTAATCGAATTGACTCATAGTAAAAACATTTCAGAAATCTTACAATCACAAATCACAAATCCCAAAAGGAAAACAGATGTCCTCAGATTTTCACTTCTGCACATAATTTATTTCGAAACTTTTCTTGTCAGAAATTACTATAAAGATGTGTGTGCTGTGCACTCTGAGAAATATTTTTTGAGTTCTTTAAATTGCTCGATAATTACCTGAGTTAAGAGCGGTAAACTTTTTCGCTCGTATTTTGCTTCAAACGACAATTTTATGTAAACGAAATTGTGGTTGTTTGGGATTTGCAATTTGGGGAGTTTTACGTCGGTTTTCTACTCTCGAATATTCAAAATAGTCCATTATCCGGGACTATCCGATTAAACTTTTGCTGCATGCGTGTTTGTGTGTGTGTGCGAGTGTGTTATTGCATATATAGTTAAGTTGAAGCTAGAGTTGAAGTGAGCATTGTGGATTTCCCATTGCAATCGGAACGTGTGCATACAAAAATCCGACACAAAAACATTTTATGCATGGGTAAAATGATAGAGAGAACCGGCATGAGACAGAGAATGAGATGAACAGCATAAAGAAAAGCATGTGCAAAACGTGCATTATGGTAAATCCAACCAAAATCCGGAATGAAAACAAATGAAAATGTCACTAAAAGTGAGCTACTCAACAGTCGAAAAGCATTGCCCGATATCGAGAGAAACACACACTGACAGAGGGAGAGAGAAAGGGAAAACAAACGAAACACACAAAATAATTAACACATCTTCAGCAGTAAATTAAATGGGATTTACAATATGAATGTGGTTCGGTTCGGTTGTTTCGTTGTTATATTTGAATGGTAAAGTTTTAGAAGCCGTTTATTTGTGTGCTTTTTGAGGCGAGGGATTCATTTTTCGAAAAAGACTAACCGGCAGCTCACAGCCAAAACCAAATGAATTGGGATCCGAAGGGACTGGGCAAAACCATTGAAGATTGTTTTGAATCGAGAGAAGGATTGTAAAAAGCGATTTAAAACAAATAATCTCTTATGTTTTTGCATTCGATGTACAATAAATCCCAGAAGCAGTTTTATAGTTTAAAGCCGAAATAGTCTGCTTATATGTTATAATGTGAATGTGAATTGAACATGGTGTGTGTATGTGTGTGTGTTTTGAATGCTGGGAAGCAGAAAGAAAAGCAAATCGATTAAAATTGTGCATGTGTGGAAGTTAGAGCGTTCACGTTTGCTATCATCTCATTCAGTGGGAGACACTGAAGAATGAAACTGAACAACAGCATCATTCGGCAACAGCAAACCGAATGCTGCTCGATGTCGTTTCAGAATAATTTACGTTTATTTGGTGACGGATTTATATTTTAAGATGGGATTAAACTAGAAATATATGTAATTCAAAACCATTTGATATTTATAAACTTTCGCAATGGTCACATTCCGATTCTACGTGACATTCGACTAAATGTGCATTAGCCTTTTGCTCCGTTTCATATTTTTCTCCTTTCTCTTGTTCTCTTTCTCTCGCTTTGTCTCACACATTCGCTTCGTGGCTCGTTTTTATCACCTTCTGTTCGGTTTAAATGTTCACCAGCACGTATGTGGAAAAAGTTTTCGTATTTTTGCCCCGAATGCATGTTACAGTTTGTTATAAATACAAACTAATGATATCCATGTATGTGCAAAACGATGAAGCGACCGAATTATTGCACCGATTTACATGCATGAGATCGCCAGAACAAGCCCGCTGTGTGGTTGAAAAAGATGCAACAACAACAGCAGCAACAACAACAACGAATAAAAAAAACGCTTAATCCAGAAGATAATTTGATGTTGTTTTGGCTCATATTTGTAAAATGAGCCAACCGCAAAAACTTGTTTTACGAATAAATTTGGAATATTTATAGGCCAACGTGCCTTCATTTCAAATGGTTTTATAACAGCATTAGAGGTGTGAGAGCAAAAGATAGACACACACACAAAACGCATTTTCCTGCCCCGTAAAATGATGCTTATACACACATGCTTTGAAATATATCTAAACTGGAGCAAATAATTTGTTGCCGTTTCAAGTGATTTCGAATTGGCTAAACGTACACTCACTATGCCATTCATTAAATGGCGATAATAACTTACGTCCATAATATCGTCGCCTTATTATTGCATATGGCAAATATACCAGAAAATTTACACCGAATAAATTTATGACTCGACTTAATCGCATTAAAAACAAGTTAATTCTCAGTGTTTTTTTTCATTCCTCCCTCCACACCGCTTACAGTCTTACTTGAGCCAATAAAACTATTCAAATGTGTTAATAAATTTGTATTTTTTATTTGATCTATTTTCAGTTGGACGCAAAAAATAGTCCATTGGCATTATTGGCGCAGACATGCAGTGCGATTGGCGCCGATGCACCAAATCCAAAGCTAATTGCAAATATGGAAAAGAGTGGTAAAAATTTGCAAAAATCCGATAGCCGTGATAAATCGTCACCGGGCAGCCAGTCATCATTGTCGAACAGTTCAAGTGAATCACATCCCAAGTCTAGTTTTAAACCATATGAACCATCGTTTCGAGATCGTTCGGCCACAACACCCGAAGATTATCGATCACATTCAGCATCGAATAATCATCGCATTAAAACACCAAAACAGGTGCATTTGACACATGTTCAACAGAATGGACGATGTGATTCAAACCAAAGTGCTGCATCGCCACGCTCATCGCCGGCGGTTGGTTCACGTAAATCATCGCTCCAACAACAGCAGCCGATCAATTTGGAAAAGAGTGCTAGTCCAATCACAGCAAATCATCGTGCCTCGGTCACATCAAAAGAATCAACTAGCGCCACATCACGTTCGGCCCAGGAGAGTCCACTGTATAGTGCATCAAAATTAGCTGAAGCAACCAAAGAATCATCGGTATCATATCCGAAAACAAGTACATCAGCAATGACATCGGTCACATCGGCTTCGTCAGTGCCGCCATTTTTCGGTGCTTATGGTCCCGGCCTACCATATCCAATGGATCTAATGGCAGCTAGCGCATTAATGTCACCACATCATGCAATGCTAAAAGCAGCTTCAATGAATCCATACTTGAATTATGCAAATCGCATGAAAATGCCCGGAGCCAATGGCACCGATCCGCTTGGGTGTCGTGATCCATTTTGTACTGGTTGCACCTTAACACCGCATCCAATTGGAAAATGCCCAGCCGGTTGTACACAGTGTGATCCAACAGCGACATCAGCCTCAAAATCATCATATGCTCATCAAATGTCACAAGCATTTGCACATGCACAATTGGCCGCATTGGCGGCTGCCTCACAAATGCCATACATTTGCAATTGGATTGCCGGTGATGCAACATATTGTGGAAAACGCTTTCAAACATCCGATGAACTGTTGCAACATCTTCGTACTCATACAACATCAATGTCTGATTCAATGTTAAATTCAGCTACAGCCGGCCTACCACCGACACATCCATTGCTTCAGCGCACCTATCCAACGCCACCGTTGAGCCCATTGTCTGGCAATCGATACCATCCGTACAACAAACCATCAGTTTTACCGCCAAGTTTGCATCCATCATTAGGCCTGCCACTCCCGCATCCATCGCTCGCACCTTACTTTTCACCATACTCACTGTATGGACGCTTGGGCACTTCACCGGGCATGCATCCATAGTAGCTACATGAGATAAGCAAATGGTTTAAACTACCCAAATAAAAACAATCTCGTTCAATTTTATCATTTGATTTACTTCTTTAAACATATAAATTATGTCTATAAACGCTTAAATAACGTTTTTTTTTTTTAAATTGTTTGTTTAGAAAAGAAAAAAGTGAGATAAATACACAGAAATACACAAATTCACACAACACACACAAAACTACAAAAATACAAAATGTAATTCTATATATTATTGTAATTTTCGTGATTACTGCTAATGAATGATAATTGAGAATGATTTGTTTGTGTTTCTTTTTATTCTGTTCGAAATATACTGAATGTAAAATGTTGTATAAATTTTAAACAATTAATCAGAGCGAGAAATAATTAACGCCTAAATGTGACATCTAAACAATCTCTTCGCCAGAATCGTGATATGGAACTGAATACAAGAAAAAAAAATTAACAAAAAAAGAAAAAAACAAAACAAAACAAACAAACAAATAATGAAAATCTATATTTAAACGATGCAATTATTGCGAAATTTTTGCTGTAAAACTAATTCATATTAAATTAAATGTATGGCGCGATCGTGTGGAATAGATGAGAAACGAATGAAAACTGTTTATTGTTATTTAATTTTTTTTTCATTTCTTTTGTTTTGAACTTAGAGTTTTAGGTGTTAGAAGCGCTAACAATTTCGAAGCGCAACAATGTGCACTTGGATGTGCTATGATCGGCGCTCACTTTATTGTATAATCAATTTGGAGATTTCATTCGTTTTTTTTTTATATATAATATTAAATTTCGTTTCATGGACAAAAATACATCACATTAATTTTAACCGCAGAAATTAAAATTATATTTAAAAACAACTGAAAATAATGTGAATAAAGACAAAAAAGCAAATCGAAATACAAAAAAAAAACACACATACTGTTGGCACTACATTGTTTGAATTTATTGTAATGAGGCTCATTGTTATCGGCATGTTAATTTGCGGTCTATCGCACAGCACATTAAATGATGATAAAATGTGTGTGTGGCACTATCAATGCAATTAAATTCAAAGTAATTCACACTATTCAGCGCAAAAGCTGTCATAAATTATTGATTTGGAACGTTAGCAGTAAAAAAAAAGCGCTTCAACCATTAGGCTGTGGCTTACTAGAAGGTCTTTGTCGACTACAAACTATAGTATCACTCTTATCGTGAAACTTTATCACAGCCGTTCAATGTCTCTTTATTGAATCACATTACAACATATTCGTAAGTATCACTCTCTTTCTCTCGATGCTGTTGCGTTTTTTCCTAAATTTTTTCAGATTGAGAAATTTTCATGATGCGAACATTTTTTATTTGTACACCGGGAAATGGAGCCGAGTCATCAAAATGCACACACGACACATGAAGGTGAATTGATTGGCATCGCACAAGCCATAAATTTAATTTATTTGACTTGATTTGCATGCAAAAAGTTGGCCGTTTATTTTTTATTACCCGATCATGTTTATGCAAATCAATAGAAATGCGAAAAATTGCCAATGATATTGGATGTTGGTTTTTTTGTGTTGTTTTTTTTTTGTTTCTGTATTTTTGCCATCGTTGTGGCGTGCATGTGCGAATTACGAATGCTGTGTATGAAAATTGCTGTTAAACGACAAATCATACCGAGTTTGGTGTAGTTGGTTTTTATGCCACATTTCATTTTGTTACCACTTATAAGGCATCTGGTAGTTGTCATGTACACAAATAAAATCTCTCTCGCGCCTGCAAACACACACTCACACACAATCGAAGTGTGGCGACCTTTGGAATCGCATTATGAAGCAATGTTTCAACGTGAATTTTACATAAAATATTTTATTGGCATTTTTCCTATCAAATAAAAAAGAACGAACTTCAATAAACTCATTGAGTCCAATTGATTTGAATTGCGTAATAATTGCTCTGACTATATCATATTTTCCATGTTTTATGTGCTACGATTTTTTGTGGCTCGATTTACATTTTTTTTACAACTGCACTATGGTCACAAGGTGTGAGATGACACATGTAATTTTCGTTTTTTTTACTTGTTTTTTTTTCGACTGGAACTCAATGGTACAACGCTCACACTGCGCGAGTTAATTAAAAATTTAAATTTCGATTCATTTTCGACAATATTTGTGATCGATCCGGTGACATTTCAATTAAAATCCGACACTTTGTATGGCTAACAAGTAGAAACATATTTTGTTAATGGCCACACCAAAATGATGGAACGAATTAAAATGGGGAATAACACTTAGCGGTAAATCAGACATGGCAGGCGATTTGAGTGCACAGACAATTGAATCCAAAATATTCAGATAAACAACACTATAGAGGTAAACCTTTTCAAAAATGGTAAGTATTTCTGGCTTTCAGGTCTGGCGATAGTCTCACTTAATCTCGCTCTCTCTCTCTCTCTTTCTCTCTTTCGACTTAGCCGAATCAGATTGATAGTTGAATGTAAGCTTGAATGAAGTATTTTGACTGAACATGGCACTAAAATTAAGTGCCGATGATCAAACAAAGCCTTCTTTGGCGCACCGTACAAACGCGCAATCAGAAAAAAACAAGAGCTTGAAATTACATTTGTCGTGTTTAGTAAAGACATTTGATTTATGTCGAATTGATTTTGGCTGTCGTCGTCATTTTAGATGATTTCATGGCAATCAGTATTAAGTAACCAGACGCATAACGCGAACAGGCAATTGACACAAATACTTGGCGTGTAAGCGAGCGAACAAGCGGGCGCGCACGTCAACCATACCCGAATCGGAATAGGATTAGAGCGTGTGTTGATTTAAACGTATCTTTAGAGTTTGATGTTTTGCCCGGTTGAATTATTGATCACGATCCATCAATCATCAATTAAATCAATGATATTAAAGTCAATCACACATAACACATACGAAATTGTCAATTTCAATTTACATGCTTAGCTGTTGGCAGCAACCAACTATGCTGCCGCCGGCATGTTCACATTACGAAAGAATGCCAACAGGCGTGAAATGGTTTTTTTTAAAGAGTCAAGACATCGTTTAGACATCGTGAGCGAAATTGAAAGGTGAAACAATCGAACGCCAAATGATTCGTGATAATAGAGATTTTCGTTCTCTCTCTCTCTATTTTTTTTCTCTCCGTTGTTTATCGCTTACCGTCAGTTGGTGAAATAAAGTTATTTCTCAACACCTCACGATTTTCTTTTTTTCCATTATGCTAAACATCGAAAATGCAAATAAATTTTTATGCGAAAACAAAAGAAACGTTTTACCAAACGAAAATATACGAGGGAACAAAAACATACGACGAGCTACAAAGTGACATGACAAAATGGCAAACGGCACCCGTGAAACCATAACGAAAAAAAGTGAGTCGAGCATATATTTCCAGGAATACATATTAAATATATGTGCGATTTTTTTTCGTTGCTCAATTCGTTCATTCATTTCATCTGGTTGCATTCATATTTCTCTGTTTGACGGGCTGCTTGATATTTTGTAGTTGTTATTATTGTCTTTTTTTCTCTCCCTCTCTCTAGCGTTGGAATCGCGTTGTGTTGGGCTGTCGTGTTTTGTTTTTTTTTTTTTTCATTTATTCGTGTATATTTGCAGATAGGTTGCCTCTATCATATCCTCGCTGTGTTGTCTGTCTACCTGTAAACAGTGTGATGTCAGTAACCTGTCAGCTGTAACAAGGGAAATGGGCTGTCACTTGTCACAACTGTAACGATGATGTTGATGATGATGCCAATGTGTCGAGAGCGGAACAGACAGAGAGTCAGCCCTAGATCTAGAAGCTAAAGAAATGAGAAATAAAATGTTACACACACACACACATACACACACTTACACAGTACACACAAAGCAACGCATCCAATTCAACATTGCATAAAATGAGCAATAAGTTGTCGTTTCGCAAATGAAACGAACCGGAATTGAAATACTGCGCGAGCAACAGCTAGAGAGGAGAATGAGAAAAAGACAGGAATAGACAGCGACATAGAGCGGGGCGAGAGCGAAAGAGAGGAGAGCGCATAGCCGAAAACAAAAATCACAGAATGGAAGGAATATCAGGAAAATGTATACGGTTTAGACAGACAGAGGCGCACAACCGGAGTAGATAAATTGAACTGACAAGACTCGCAGCAACAACAAAATGTATACGCTGACGGAAAAATATGACAGCACTGAAGTTTCAGGATGAAAACAACATACGCAGAAAAAAAACGATGAACGAACGAACGAAATTGTAAAGACAACTCGCACACAAAAATGACGACCGAAAAAAAAGAGCACGGCAGAAAAATTGAAATTGAAAATTATACAAATAATCTTTGAAACGGTAATATACGAAGAATGAAATGCGGTTTGAATGACATGCGACACGTTTTGTTGATGTTTTGCCGCTCGCTTGCAAGAGCGTGCGTATTTGAAATTCCTCAAGCAACCGCCATGCGACTGCTGGGCTTCACAGCATACACACACAACACATCCCATCTCAATGATGAGCATCGGAATTGTGCTCGAATTTCAGAATCACTTAGACTTGACACCGACACAGTGTCATCGCTACATCAAACAACCGCTCTTAGCTTCCCGTTACCGCTTGATGAGAGATCAATTGAACACAAAAATATTTATTTCATATGCGCTGTTCAAAAAGACACCTCAAAAGCAGACAAGCTCAAGTATGAACGGATTCGGAACGACATGTAATGCAAAATGAGCATCAACATAGCGAATACCCGCTTGTTTCGGGATTCAGTCCATAACATTCCTGGAATTGTGTATAGAATTTCTGTGTAAGCAATTTGTTTGAGCAGCGCACAAATCGACGATTTTCTCAGAAATGCTCAGTCACGAGTCAACCATTCGATTATCATAGAAAATGTGTATAACGTATAAATATATATACCATTTCGTTTGGGTGATTCCGTTAGGCAATTTAATTTAGATTCTTTCAACGAGCTAATTTGATGGTGTTCTTCTAATCAGCAAACTCAAATTCGCATTGTCAATGTGTTCAACGGAACATTAATGAACGGGCCATTTTACGATGTTTGTACACAAGAAGCCAAATCGCCATTTGATTACTCTTTATTACAATTGAATGCTGAGGTTATGCCATGATCAGGCGTATTTTTATGTTGTGCTGGGTGTGCAATTTGCGATTAGGTGTTTAGCCAATGTGCACGTTTGCACCGTCTATATATTACTGTACTGTACATTGATATCACGAAAATGGTTCGAAAATCGACACATGAGAATCGGTGCGCTTGTGGTCGCCAGCGTTTCACTACACTCAATACGCGATCAATAACTCACCATCACAATAAACATTTTGCCCGTCGACAAACTGCACATTTCAACAGAACCCTTTACTAGATCTCTGCACCAAAACAAAAACAAAAATCACAAAGAAAAAACATTGTATACGCGAAAACAATAATAAACGTGAGCAACCATTTCCTTTTAAATACTCACGATTTCAATAAATCACTTGACTGATGACAGATAATAATGTCCGAATTCATTTAGAGCCCACACCGAGACACATTCAACGTACGGGGCCATGCCATATTTTGTACAGAGCATATACAACTAAGATCGTGTGGGCTGGCTGATTTTTTATGCCGATTGCCTCTTGTATTTTGATTTTTATTCTTTTAACATTGTGTGCACTTTTTTTCGTTCTTCTTCTGCAGCTCAACTCTTTTTCGCGCGCGCCCTCTCTCTCTCTCTTTGTCTCTCTCTCTCACTCGCTCTATCTATCTTTTGTTTGGTGTCGATTTTTCTCTGTTTGGCATATTTCACCGTGTGTCCAATATCTGTTTGCGCCATTGTGATCAAGCATGCGACTGCTGTTTTGTGCTCTCGGAGTTCTCTCTTGCTTGTCTTTTGTCTTTTCAATTGGCACACAACCGAACTGTTCTTTGTTTTTATTTATTTATTTCAACGACGATGGCCCGTGAGCTCACTCTCATTTTGCTTGTTGTTAATTCGTATGTCGTGCCGGTTGTCGCTACATATTCGGATGCATATTGTGTGTTTGTGTCTTGTTTTGCATGCTAAACTATTTTATGTTTATTGTTTTATATGTTTGCGCCTGGCCAAAATGAGCGCAGGCGCGCGCGCTCATCAGCGTATATATCATGTGCATTTCCAATGCAGCAACACTTTAAAAGAGAGAGAGAGAAATAAAAGACACAAACGAAGAGAGTGAGTGAAGGCAACAACAAAAAAAACTCCTATGTAGGAAAGTGCATTTGGATTCGATGGAATGGTGATTTTGGCTCACTTTTTGGCTTTGGCTTGGCGTTAGTGTAATACAACAATCGTGTGTCGATTTATTTCGCCATGTGTGAACAGCCAACGAAGAGTTTGCTGAAATTGATCGAAGCAAGATTAGGTACAGTGCTAACGGCTGAGGCGTAGGTGAGCACAAACACGTTAGCGATCGAGAACAATTTTTTTTTCGTGGTCGTTCTTTTTTTTGGTATGCGAACAAAGCGATTGCGGCAATGTGTTCTGTTTTATATTCGGGTTGTTGTTTATTCTTCATCGTAACCATCGTGAGTTCGTGTACGAATAATATATATGCAAGCGATTGCAATCAGATTGGGTAAAAATGCATTGTTTTTGAGCGGTTATTTATTAATGTGATTTCGATAAGACTAAAAATGATGCCCTGAATCACGGTCAATGCGCAAACACCAAACTGGCGTGGAAAAAAAACACATCACAACACACGGAGACCAACCAGAAAAGAACGGCTGCCAGGACGCGCTGGTCGTTTATTTGATCGCAAAATGGGAATTGTGCATGACCAGAACAATGGAGAACTGAGTTAAAGGAATTTAGCGAAACGAAAATAAGGCGAAAAAAAACTGGATGTTAAAAGCGTGAATGTGCCAGAAAAAAAATTGAGCCAATATTTAGTGAGGAACGGTGAGAGTGACAAAGAGAGAGAGAGAGAGAGAGAGAGAGCGGGCCGAAAGTGAACCAAAGAACCGAAGTGAGTGTGAGCCAAAGGGCCCCAAGAACACACATCCGCCGCACACATTCGGCCCAAACAGACTCTAAATCTTCACTGAATAATAAACTGTTCGAACGATTGGACATTATCTTTCATTGTGCAACGATGCAAAGAACAACAAATGGACGTATTGACAATATTACCTATGGCGATTTTAACAGGAAAACGCAATCACAACCATGTAAAATGCAAATGTTTCCTTATAAATGGCCTCTATCTGTCTCACTCCCGCATTCGTTGGCAACCGCTTGCTTTGAACTTTAACGTCTGTTGCGATTATTTATAGATTAAATTATGCAAAATGATGTGCGATGCCTATTTATTATGTAAAATGAACGCGAATATCAGCCGAAGAGATACACATTGCAGAATGCAAGAGCAGAAAGAGCGAGAGAGAGAGAGAGAGAGTCAGTACATTGTGCTGTCGGTGTAAATGGGATAATATCCAAGATCCGACAATAAATGGTGGGCATTTAAATGCACACATTGAGTACATAAATTATATCAAGTACTCGGTGTGTCTTCCTTTCTTTGCTCTTCTGACTGTGTGTGTCTTGGCAGTGCCATCACCAAGCGCACACCATCCAGAACCTTATGGTTGTGTATCGCGCGCGTTGAAATCGAATGTCATAAAGATCATGCACAATATTGTCTTTTTCTCTCGCTTTCGACTATATCTCTTTCAGTGCAAAGTAATAAGAAATCATCAACACTGCCACCACCACCGCCGTGCAAATCGAAAATGGTAGAGTGAAAAAAAGAATCCGTGGATCTGCTGAGGATGTGTGCGCGCGCGAACCACTTCTCGCGAGATGATGTTGTTTCATTGCTTTTGTTGAATTGAGAATGTTCACACAGCTCGCGATAGTCGTGTGTTCATCGGTTCGTTGCGTTTCATGAATTTGCAATTCTGTATGTGACTCCTTTTCTTCGCTCTTGCTCTCCTCCATCCACCAATTCCATATTATGTATGCTCACAAAAGCTTTTTGCTGTGTCTTTCTTATTTATTTGACTTAAATTCAACAATTTTGTCAGTTGTTTATGTAAAAATACATAATTTATCATTCTCTCTTTGTTCTTTTGCCATATTCTCAGATCAGCCAGAGCTCTCTAGCTCTTTCTCGCTTCTTCGCGTTCGCCTGGTTGGGCTGTTATCGCGGCAAACGCGTGTTTGTTTCATGTCAGTTGTACGTTTTCGCGTACATTTTGGTGGAACAAACTTTCAACGTGATGTGTTGTTAAATTCGCTTTTCAATTCTTTATCGCCTGCATTTGACTTTTGGCAGCATGAGAGCGAGAGTGCACAAGCAAAACAAAAAAAACCCAACGCCAGAAAATGAAAATGAATATGCAATTCGCACACAAAAGATGGAAAAGTGAGTAAAATGTATATGCATGCGAACCGAACACAAACGATGTTTGTCTCTCCTCTGGTGCACCATGATCCATGGCGGCTCCCCGCATACTTTGTCGCTCTCTCTCTCTCTCTCTCTCTCTCCCCTTCATAAACACACCCAAGTCACAAACAATAAATATTGTTTTATGCTATGCAATTTATAAGGTTTCAAAGCAATCGCGTGCAAATGTCAAGATATTAAGTTTCGGTGTGTGTCGGTAAATTGTTGTGTTTTGTTGGCTGTAAAATGTAATTTGGTGCTCTGTCAAAGCAACTGAAATGTTCACATTACGTGCGCTGTATGCTGTGTGTGAACATTGCAAGTGAGAGAAAGATCACATCAAGACCCGTGTGTTGTTTTGAAGTATATTTTGCCACAAAAGAGCACAAAGCGCAAGCACATTATTTATTTACGATGTGAATCGGACGAGTGAAAAAAAAAGAAAAATAACAACACAAACGAAGGCACGAGAGGCGAAAAAAAACACAAACATACTAAACAAATGCAACAACGACAGAACAAATGACAGCCAGAAAGAGATGTGATTGTGTCGGTTCAGTTCAATTTTCACCGTATTTTGCGGTTTTCATTTCCAAATGACAACATTCAGCTGCTGTATAAAGCCATGCATTTAAATGTAGCCTAAGCATTAATTGCTTGCGATAAGAGAAACACACGAAGCAAACCAACAAGAGACAGAGATATCATTAACCAGAAAAGTATGCTCGTATTTCGTGGCTGTGCCAGCGCGCGTCTGTTTCATTTCTCTTTGTGTGTGTGTGTTTTTTCCCCATTTCGTTTGTGCTTTTCACTGTATCACATTTAAATATATTGGTCATGAAGCGATTGTACGCGGCTTTGTGCTGAGACAGCACATGGATTTGTCATTATGATGTCAAGAAAGTATTTTGATAATCACCATGGAATGAAAAATGCCATTCATGTGTTAACTCTGCTAAAAATGGATTCATTCTCTCGCTCGCTCGCTCGCTCACTCTCTCGTTCGCACCTCTGTTTTTACATATTATTTTAATTAAGTTTCAGCTACCGGCATGTTTACACAGATGTCAAAATGTCGTTTCTCTCAAGCTAACCCAAAAACGAATCGTCTCATCCGCAAATGCTGAGTCAGACATTGATTGATTTTGAATTAACACCTTTTAACCTTGTTAAATGATTTTAAATTTTATGCGCTGCGCAAGTACACTTACTCTCACGCTTCATTTCGCTTCGCCGCATGGCATTTAACATTTGAAAATTGTTTATGTGCGCACCACGAAGCCAAACACCTTTTCGATTCAATCACTTGTCATGTTCCAATCTAGGTTAATTGGATGATCTTATTCATTGAATTTCCGACAATCATGCGAACAGTAAAATCGCTTGAGTCGCTCAATACAAAATGACAACCATTCAAACAATTTGAAACGTTTATTGTGGTCGTTTGCGCTGTATTTGAGAGGTGAAAATTGGCATGGTATTTTTGTTCGGCGTTTATTTCTGGTGCCTGCTGTTGTTGGCCGATTCAAAATGTCGATCTGAGTGACGTTTGCTGCCGGCAAAAGAAGACAATCCATCAAAATGTAAACAAACATTGACACGACACAATAGAGCAATGACACACACAATCACGCTCACGCTCACGCACGCACACACACACACCACATTGAAGCAAAACGATTAATTAATCGTACGCCATTGCCACCTGTAACTGTCTTTTTGTGCGATCGAATAATGTTTCATGCACAGAGCATTCATTCGTTTGGCTTATACGTCGGTCAACACGTGTTTATGACATACTTACATATTCAGCGACCAGCTAGTACCTTCACTGAATACATTTTTGTTTGTTGCCCACTTCATCTTCATCAATTTTTCGTTCATTAATTTACATAAATATTGCTTGCATGAACAACAACAAAAAAACACATTAGAGGTTATGGCGTGGTGTGGAGCCAACGATGCGAACAAATCAACAGTGAAGCGTGTGTGAGTGTTCAGTTCATGCATTGAGTACATGTCAAATGAATAACATGCTCTGACAATTACAAATTTATCCACATAAAACGTTAAATAAATTAACTAAACAAGTAATTTGACTGAATGACTGACTGAATATTATAGGTTGTGTTGTGCTTTGACGCGTTCTTCATCTTTCGCATATCTCAGTGTGTGTGTGCGCGCTCGCAATCGCTCAAGCCCGCGCAAATAATTCAATTTTTAGTGCGCTGAGCGCACAGTGAGTTGAGCGAAATGAATGAGCAGAAAAATGACGATCACGAAAATTTCAATTCTTTGTTGCGTTCCACGTTTGCGTTTCTCTCGTTCACTTGATGTGAATCGAGTGTGAGCCAAAACTGTTCAATAATTCATAGTCACTCATATTTCGTGCTTTCAGTATTTTATTTGATGAATGGCATGTAATTTATATTAAGCGAAGTAATGCGATCTACTTCGTCGAACGATGAATACAGCACACGATTTGAGATGCAGAGAAACAGAAAAGACAGCGAGAAAAAAAAGTGGAAAAAAACGACTTAATGTTAATATTGAAGCAAAAGGTAAAACGCAGAGCCGAAAATGAACGAATATGCAAATGATTAATGTGCGCTTATAATTGAAGAAAGAGGAAATGGTTGTCATTAAGCTAGACAGTGAAATGTTCATATTTCGTTCGAGTGTTTCGATCATTTTCGAACGATACAGCACTTAGGCACAGTGGCTCGCACACACACACACAACGGGCCATTTTCTTTTGATGTGTCGCAAAAAAAACATGATAAATTATTATTCCGTTTGAAAATACGAAGAACAAAAAATTGACGCTAAAAAATAGCAACAATAATAATGATACAGTGCAATACCTCGGCTAGAATATACAAAAGAATTGTCTTATGACAGTGGAATTAATTTCACTTAATCATTTTGCGGACATCAGCTGCTGTTTGTCAACTCTTGATTTATATGTTAATGAAGTGGCACTGGCACACATACGCACTCGCTCAGCCTCTGTTATTTGGTTGGTTGGTTGCGGCAATTGAACAATTCTATTCGAACACATTTTCATGCTTTTCTTTTAATTGAGGTAATTTTTATTGATGTTACTTGAAGAATTTGAATATTTTTTTTTTTTATTGCTTGGCGAGTGTAGATTCAATTATTTTGTGTGCCGAAAATGTGAAGAATTGGGAAAAGAAAAAACTATAAAAATTGAATTTCGATGCTTTTGCATTTACCGCATGTTCAACTATACAGTTTATCATGTAATGGAAGAAAATTTAAAGTTAACCTGCATTCTCTTCCCCTCTTTGATTTCCTCACCACGAATAATAAAATTATTGACTTTTGTTATCCGGACGATCGTTTTTCCATTCCATTTCCATGAGCAACGACTTCAACAAATCATTCGGTTGAAATGCGTTTGGGTTTTTTTGTTGTTGTTGTTGTACTTCATCTAACTTTCAAGATTAATCTGACAACATTTATAACACACGAAGCGAAAGAGTATTGCAACAAATGATAGAGAACCAGAGAGCCAGTCCGAAAAAAAACTGCACATTTACTCACCATTCCGTGCAAACGAGAGCCGAAAGAGGAGTGAAATCAACACAAAAAAATTGAGGCGAGTGAACGGAGAGTATAGAAAACGAGAAAAAAAAGTAGTAAAGGGAAAAATTGGACCATTAATTCTAGTCGTAAAAGATATTAGCATCTGTCCGCGCAGTTCTTAAGAGTTAATGGCCGAGAATAGATCATTTTGGTCCCACGGGTGCATTTTTGCCATTTTCAGTTGATTTGTTGAGAGTGTGTTTTTTTTTGTTCGTTCATTTTCATTTGTGTTGTTTCATCTGCAATGCACGAAATGTTGACTGGTCGAATGCTGTCGTGCCATGCCTTGCACATGGGAAAAAGGAAGAAACGGCAACAAACTGAAATGGATGGATTCCACTTTGATAAATAAAATACGCATTTGGATTATATGGATTGGGTGATTGTGCATCACGAGACAATTGGACAGTGAAAACAAATCTCACAACGACCAGAATACAAAAAAAAAACTGTTTCATATCGATTGCTGCAATGCGATTTTTTTTATCGATAAAAGCAAAACAACAAACTAGGGAATGAACAGACAAAAAACAAATCTCATAAACAATGTGACATACGGAGCGTGCAAGAAAACGACATGACAGCGAAAAAAAATCGATTCGTAAATGGTCAGTAAAGAAGTTGGGGAAAAAAAAGAAGATGAACACACATAAACTACAATTGCGCTTTATCATTTTGGCATATTTATTTTTGCTCGTATAATAAAGAAATATTGGGCAGTTAACAGTGTTAACACTCTCAGTGGTAAATGTCTTTTGTGTGTGTGTGTGTGTGTGCTCATTTCTAACCACATTGCTATTCGTAACAGACAAAACATTATGAGACGTTGGCCAGAACTGTGAACTATGCTCTCTTCTATCCACTTTCATAAGATTACCATCACGGAACAAAGCATTTACGAAATCCACCATAAAAATAAATCTTCACTTATTGGCTGCGCTTCTTCTATTCGGTGACCATTATGAAAGAAACTAAATCGTTTATAATTCGAACGTTGTGCTGCTTTTCCCTCCTTCCTCTCTCCCTCTATCATGCCACAAAATGAATTGTAGCCTCAAAAGAAAGATTTTGTGATAAATTGGATTGTTATAAATTTCATCGCATTGCCTGTGAAAATTGTTCATTAGATTTTAACTGCAAATTTGTTTTTGGTTTTTTTGCTCCAAACATTCGAAACCAATAAATTATGCATTCAAATTCAAAACAAATGTCGTGTTTTTTTCTGTCACATTCGCCTTATATGGATTTAAGCTTTTAAGTCGATCGTGAATGTTTGGCGAGAGATTGCTTCTGAAAAAATAAAATAAATAAAACGATTTTATCACAACACCAAAAATTAATAATAATTAATTAGTGACTTTATTTTCAACTTGAATTTTATAAGATTATACTACATCAATGATGCAACAACATATCAAAATGTAATAAATATTTTATGCATGGTTTTAGCGAAAATATGATGAACAATGGGGAAATCCACTATCAATGAATTTGACACTTTCAAGTGTTTATTTATTTGATTTTTTGTTTAAGGCCATCCACCTGAAGCGGGAACAGACCAGCCTGATGATCCACCACTATATCCACCAAATCCATTTGATTGTTGATTGATAACTAGTGGAGAGGAATACCCACCTTGGTATCCTTGATCGACTGCATGACCTTGTGTTTTGATGACCTAGAGTTGAATGAAAAACATTTTGTGAATTGCCCTTTCATGTGAACTGATTGAGAAATTGAAAGCTCTGATAAAATGCAGTACATTTTGGAATAAAATACTAAACAAAAGTCTACCTTGAGGATTTTGGTTGCTGTTGGTGAAATAGATCCAAAAGCCCCTTGACCAGCGAAACTATTTTGTCCGCTTTGACCGTGATTACTCAGATCGCCGAAGGGTGGAATTGGAATTGGGAGATCACCAAATCTGGAACCATCGCCAATCAGTAATTTAGCAATTTCTGGTGGCGAATCTGGGCGAGGAAATTCAACGGCTTGAGGTGTTCCTTGTTGGTAAATCTGCGAAAGTAGATATAAATCATTTGATTAGAATTTTTGTGAACAAGCAAGATGATAGCAGCACACCTATATGGTGTGGGCCATACCTGAACAACGTTTGAATGAGCAACTGGACCTGGCAATGGAGCTGAAAGTGAGCTTTGTCCACCGAAATCACTGAAACTGCTCAAGTCGCCGGAACTACTGAAACCACCCGAAGCACCCAAACCACTGAAGCCATTTGAAGCACCCAAACCATTGAAGCCACCATGATCCTACAGTGATAACGAAGTGCAAAAATGATTATAGTGTTCCAATAAGAAACATCTCGTTTAATTTCTTTTCTTCACATCATATTTATCAAATTTACTCGAAACTAACAAAAACATTGATGAGATAAATGTCACAATTGGAATACCTGTCCTTGAAAAGTGGCATGTTGGACTGGAGCTGGTGCTGAAAATGTTAAGAATTCCATTGTGAAACAATGTGAATGAGTTTTGTAAACTTTCTTTTATAATTCTTAACAAATATTCTCCAGATTCGACCTCTTGAGTCATAAACACATTCTCTATACACAATACACAATCACATTTTCAATACCTGAATAAACTGGAGCTGGCTGCGGTGCAGAATATGAATAACCTTGAGACAAGTCACCGCCCGCTAGAAATCCAGCAGAAGCATAACTTACTAGCGCCGTAACACAGATAAATATCTAAAAAAAAGCACAGAAAACTTTGGATTTAGTATATTTCAGGTAGTTTCGTTTTCAAAACAGTGATATCACTTGACTGTTTTAATAATACAAAATCACGTGCACCTTCATTTTGATTTCGATGTTATTCCTTGCACAAACGACAATTTACTAACGTGTTAACTGACGTCTCCTGAGTCTTTTATACCATATTAAAATGAAATTTGATGCGCATTTTATATAACTCGTAAGAAAAAGTCGCTCTTGTTAAAAAAAAAACTATACGTATATTATCAGTAAAAGCGAACGGAAGGAAGACATATTGATAGAAAGCTGAACGTTCACTCACTTTTGGTTGAATAGCCTGATAAAAAAATAATTTTTACAAATGGCACATACCTTCATCAGATGCATCTTCATTGCAAAAACTGCTTATTTATTTAATCTATTTCGTTTATTGAAATTTATTTTGTATTTATTTTCTAAAAATATTCAAATTCCAATAAATCGATTTAAAATTGGCAAATTTCAGGTTTTCAAATAAATTCATTTAGATTCACACAGCAGTTCATGTATTATGGTCACTTTTATGCGAAAAAAAATGCATTTTCACTTTTTGATTCATTTTTTTTTTACGGCCAATGACCTTTACCAATAGAATAAATTAATCCAGTCTTTGTGAATTTATTTGACTCTTTTAGTTCATAAAATTAGCATAATGAATATGCAACATTTTGGATAGTTTCAATTAAAGAAAATGTAGATTCATGTCTGTTATAAGTTGTTTGAGGTACATTCGTTCGAAATTAAGGCGATTAAATCAATTGACTTTAACAGAGTTCCATTATTACATTGCATCGAGATCGTTTTGTCATGCTTGGTCACCGTAAAGCTCTCTAGCATAAACTGTAGGGGTTTTGCTTTCTTCAGCCGTTAGTCAATAGAAGATTTCAGTCATATTTTGAATAAAATATATTAATATTATGTAGGATTTGTTTGAAAAATGGAAGACCAATTAATAAACAATATTCTGAAATTAAATAGAAAGTGTTATGATTGCAGTACTATCATATAGCACTTTCGAATAGTAGACACATGTTTATTTTAGCTTGAATTGTAGTTCATACAATTGTTTTTTTTTTATTTTTCATCGGATTTCCTTATTTTATACATTTGCAACAATGTTGGTACGTTGTATGCAATAAATATGTACATATTAGATATGTATAACAAAAAACTGTTTAACATAGAGCAATAAAGATCAGTTGCAAGTTCTGCTTGCATTGTTGAGTGCTTTTATGAATATTTTGTTTAATCCCAACCGCCTGAAGCTGAAGCCCATCCGGCACCACCGCCGCCACCGCTGTATCCACCGAAACCGCCGCTTGATTGTTGTTCAATTACCTAAAAGTTAAAATATTATATTTAGCGTTTCTGGTTTTTCAACGTGTTATATTTTCGAATTGAATTCAATGAAATTAAATTCAAACCTTGACGATTTTAACTGGAGCTGGAGCTGGAGCTGAGTATCCTCCATGACCACCGTGTCCGCCATGTCCGCCATGTCCGCCGTTGCTATGTTGGAGGATGACCTTGACTAATTGTGGTTGTGGGGCTGGTGCAGCGTAACCACCGTGTCCGCCTCCGTATCCGCCATGTCCCCCATGTCCTTGTTCTTCAATGACCTGCAGAAATATACGGTTGATCAATAAATATTATATCATTTTTTTGAGTGTTTCTCTCGTTGTGAGAGAAATGAGTTTTTTTAAATGAACAATTTTCACACAATCTGTGCTCAGTTAGAAGTTCTAATGCAGGGAAAAACGAAAAAAGCACATTACCTTGACAATTTTAACTGGAGCTGGAGCTGAGTATCCTCCATGACCACCGTGTCCGCCATGTCCACCGTGTCCACCGTGTCCGCCCTAAAAGTAAAACGAGAAATTAGTTTGCATTGCTCCAACAATTTCTATTAAATCTTTAGTCAAAATTCATTTGTTTACGAACCTCTTCTTGAATTAGGTGGATAACTTCTTGCTGAGCTGGTGCAGAGTAATCATAACCGCCGCCATGACCGCCGTAACCACCATGGTCTCCGCCACCACCACCACCCAAGAATCCAGCTGAAGCGTAGGCTACACAAGCGAGTACACAGAGAAATACCTAAAAAAACAGAAAACATTCGGTTCAGTATACTTTGAACATTTTTTTTTTATAGTTTATGAATTAAATTCAAACAATTTTTTTCACTAAATATCACATGAATCTTTGGATAGCACTAAACTTTACACACCTTCATTTTGGTTTGGATGTTGTTCCTTGCACAGATGACAATTAACTGATGATTTGGTACACAAATTCGTCGGCTTTTATACTGTCCCGAAAACAATCCAAAGCATTAATTTTACATAATCTGCAACAAAATATTGTTTTTTTAGGGATCAAAATGCATAATATATTTACATTTGCTAATGTCATCCGAAGAAAAAATAAAAAAAAAACAACAAAATGTTATCAAGTTATGCACAAACATGGAAAAAAACAAATTAAATTAATCTCACATTTGGATGAAATGCCCTAGTTTTTTTGATTCGCTGAACATTCACTCGCACAGTGTTGGGTAATCATCTTGGATGCTCTTTGGTCAATTCCACTTTTTTCTATTGCATCTCCACTAAATCAGTTCGCAACTGCATTCATTTTCTGTTTCATTATGTCTTTCATTCGTTAATGACTTTTTCAATTCAATATGATTAACCCAAAAAAACACATCGCATCATTAGTTATTTAAGACTCACTCAACTCATTTATACTATTTCGTAAGACTGCCATCGATGAACTGGAAATGCATAAATTCAATTATGCATAAATGAAATTTTGTATATTGAAAAATAAACAATAGACCAAATCAAGGCATATGAAATAATTTACACAACAAAGAATAAGCCGAAAATACGACTGATTTATTTTAATCACCTAAAATCGACTTCGACAAAACGTTTTTCAAAATATGGCCTGATTTCAACGGATGAGCATTATTAATCATGTACAAAGAGTGGTTTTATTGAATGTGTTGAGCATAAAAGTTCACAGACCAAAAATAGTCTGAAAAAATCACTGCCACATACTGGTACGTTTCAATGATGAAGTTCTCTTAGTATACAATTTCACAGCATGATTTTGGAGCTAAAACATATGATAAAAAAAACCAACTATCTTTTTTATTTTCAAATTGATTCGAGATGTCACATGTGTAAAAAAAGAAATATACGTCATTTCATATCGAAACGTCGAAAATGTTGCGGTATCTTTGTTGAATTCAGCCAAATGAATACAAGAGACACTATTTTCATGCAATACTCATACATTTTAATGTTTATTTGAAGAAAAATCTTTATTAATATAATTGAAAAGATTTATTTCAGGATACAATTCATATTGCAACTACTAATCAATGTCATTTTTGTAGCATTTTTTATAGCAACTACGACTTAATAAAGCATTTTTAACCGTCTTCATCATTGGCCTATTTGAAATGTTCAAGCTGTGCACAATCTTTGATTATAATATTACTAATTATGTGCCAATGAATGTAATCATCAAAATGTAACAATGAAGCCTCTAATATATAACACAGTTGAAATGAAACAATTAAAACAATTGATTACTTCAAGTGCATAAAATATTATTTTTATACAAAAATGTAACTGAAAATTTAGGAGAAAGCATGAGTTGGGGTGATTTTTTATTGTTATTACAATACTTTTTTTTAATACGTTCACACATAAAATACATTTAATTATTATTAGTAAAATCAACTCCACTTGGGGTAAATTGGTTCATTTGTCGTATACAATTTGCAAGTATTTACTCCAGAATGTGGAGGCGAGTACATGAGAAAACAGAAAACACTTGATTCAGTATATTTTGAAGAGTTGCTTATAAACAAGCGCAAGCTTTCAATTCAAACAATTTCTATCACTCAAGTCACTTTTATATTGATATTTTAAATATCACTGAACTTCACACAAAATGTGGAGTAAATCAACTTTATCATGTGCCAAATAAATGAAATTTCTCCTGTATTAAAAAACCATTCAATTTTTATGTAAACTAAGTTACCTTGCATTGGTTGTCTCATACCAAAAGGATGAAAAATAAAATCTTTGGTGATGATGCAGCATGAAAATTAAAACGATTTTAACGGTTTATTTTAAACAAATGATTCTTGATTTTATTTTCAAGTTGATTTTCTTACTTCATACATTCATGACTGAACAATGTATCAAAATGTAATAAATATAGACACAATGTGAATAACAATGGCTAAAAAGTAGTTCGAGTTATGGATCTCTTGTACAACTTTCTAGTGAATTTTGTGAGTTATTTGGTTTAATCCCATCCGCCTGATGATCCACCGGCAGCCCATCCGGCACCACCGCCACCGCTGTATCCGCCGAATCCACCGCTAGATTGTTGCTGAATAACTTTGACGATTTTAGCTGGTGCAGGAGCTGCGTATCCACCGTGTCCATGACCGCCATGTCCGCCATGTCCGCCACCGTTGCTTCGTTGAAGGATAACCTTGACTAATTGTGGCTGAGCAGCATATCCGCCGTGTCCGCCGTGTCCACCGTGTCCACCGTGGCCCCCATGACCGCCTTGTTGTTCGACAACCTATTGAATATACGAGTTATTTCAGATCAGTTTTGATTGACAGTATTTATGACTCAAAGCCCGGGCAATATAACGAAAAATAAACTAGCAAGTACTAGGATTTTCATTTTACCTTTACGATTTTAACTGGAGCTGGTGCAGGAGCTGAGTATCCACCGTGTCCATGACCGCCGTGTCCACCACCGTTGCTTCGTTGAAGAATAACCTTGACTAATTGTGGTTGTGGGGCTGGTGCAGCATAACCACCGTGTCCGCCTCCATGTCCACCGTGTCCTTCTTCTTGAACAATCTACAGAAAGAAAATTCAATTAATAAATTAAAATGTTCAATTTGATATGGTACATGTTCAATTTGTCTAGTAACAAAATTATATAATACATTAAAGTAACAGCACTCTTAATGAAAAGGAGAAAACAGAGAATCATATTTACCTTCACGATCTTGACTGGAGCTGGTGCTGGAGCAAATCCGCCGTGACCACCGTGACCACCGTGATCACCGTGTCCGCCATAGCCTCCATGACCACCCTGAAAGATGAGCAAGCATAAAGATTAATTAAAGATTGGAGTTTATATTCATGTTTCTATTTTCACTATTCTATACAATGGAAGTATGTCTCTTTCAAGTCAAATCGTGTGGCAGTCAAATCGAGAGATGAGATTAACCCCGTGATTTGACGTGTGGAATAGAATATTCAACCCTGTCTCTTTACGTACTTCTTCTTGAACAACTTGGATGACTTTTTCTTCAACTGGTGCTCCATATCCTCCATGACCGCCGTGATCGCCGTGACCGGCGTATCCACCGTATCCACCGTGTCCACCGTGTCCCTAAAAATTAATACCAATTCGTTATTTGCAAGATCTTTCTTTATTTGACAATTTTAAAATGGTGTGCTTTAGTCGGACATACCTCATCTTGAACAAATTGAACAACTTCTTCTTGGACTGGAGCTGTAACATTTTCAAAAGATCATTTTTGTCCTTAGAACGGTAAATTAATTTCATTTGCATGCAGAACACAATGCTTAGTAATATTAAACACATAAATCGAGTAGATATATCGCCTACTATTTAGCTTAATTAAAACCGGATCAGAATATATTATTGTCACATTCACACTTTAATTACCCAATTGGAATCATTAAAACATTTTCAGAGATGGACTCAATAGATATACCTGAGTAGACTGGAGCTGGAGCTGGTGCTGAGTAGGAGTATCCTTCATCTCCACCGTGATCACCGCCGCCGCTTGATAGAGCAGCGATGGCTCCAATAGAACCGGCATAAGCATAGCCCACTAAGGCGAGTACACAGAGGAATACCTGAGAATACAGAAAACACTCAATTCAGTATATTTTGAACAGTTGTTTATAAACAAGCGCAAGCTTTCAATTCAAACAATTTCTATCACACAAGTCACTTTTATATTGATATTTTGAATATCACTAAACTTCACACACCTTCATTTTGATTTAGATGTTGTTCCTTGCACCGAAGACAGTTAACAGATGATTTGGTTTTGCATTCGCTGTCTTTTATACCGTTCCGAAATCAAATCAAACTCTCTGTTTATATAATTTGCAAAAACTTATTGTCTTTTTGAAGGATCCAAACGAATAATATATTCCCTTTCATAAAAAGATACACAGAGAAAGTGTAAATAAAAACGCAAAAAATACGAAAAAAAGTAGTTCGAAACTGCATAAATTTTCTGTGTTATCTTTTAATCATTAATGACTTATCATTTTAATATACATAACTATAAAAACGCATCGTATTATTAGTCAGTTATGTTAGTCTACATAGTTACCCTTGTATACTGATAAATAAAAATTAATACACAGACTGAACGCATTTCAAGTAATTTGCACAGCATAAAATAAATCGAATTATTTATTAGTTGAAACCGATGAGGAAGTGTCAGAAGTTCAGATCTTTTAACCCTCCGTGGAACACATGAGTCTGGCCAGGCCTTTTTCATTTTCAATTGAGATTTAAATATATTTCTGATTGAGCTAGCGACTTGAAATTTTAGGACATTTCCTAAAATTTCATCGACTATTATTTAAAAAAAAAATAGAAGAATCCGTTGATTAGAAGTTTAGTTATGATGACGTTCTGGTGTTAATGTCACATACGGAATGCATGTGTCTGGCTGGACCCATTAAGTTCCCCATACATTTTGTATAGATCGAATGCATTACATGGACACTTCATCCACTCTTTTGTCAATAACTTTGGAACCAGTCGCTCAATCTAGGTAAATTTGCCAGCAAAATTATTTAAAATTAAATTATCTTTCCAACGAATATTCATTTAGTTTAATATGACCTCTAGTTTTGGAGATACATGTGAAAATGTGCGATTTTTCGGCAAAAAAAAAAAAAAAATAAGAGATCACAAAAATCGAGACAACTTGATGCCTCCACTCTTTTATCAATAACTTTAGAACCAGTCGCTCAATTTAAATAAATTTTTCAGCAAAACTGTTTAAAATAAAATTATCTTTTTCAACGAATATTCATTTATCTTGATACAGTTTGTAGTTTTGGAGATACATGCGAAAATGTGGCTTGGGTCTGCTCAGACTCATGCGTTCCGTACATGATTATTGAAACATGTGTTCCACGAAGGGTTAAAAAAGTGTGGGGATGAGTGAGACCGTTTTTTAAGCCGATATATCTACTAAATGGTTCAAATTTGAAGACGTATTATATCATCTGAAATGTGAATGTCAAGCGCAAATTTTATAGAAGATTTTTTTTTTCTATTTTCCCACGACTCCCCAGATTTTCCGCTTTTCAGATAAGACGAAGTCGGTAAAGTGAGACACCGGCTATATTGTATATGAAACCTGCAAATGAACTATTTTCTTCATACTTTCAATAGGATTCCTCGATTAATATTTTATTGAAGACTCATTATATGTGCTCGATGTAGCAATGGTCTTGTGCCATTGACTGACATGGCCTGGCTTTGATCGCCCAGGCGGCTGGCGTCTTTTTGACCGATTTTTAACACGACAGTCAACTTTGACAACTTGTTCCTCCTCTTTCCATCTGCTTCAAACTTATCCTGCTTCTTCTGTTCAGCATTTTCGATTCTGCCCTTTTTCCTCTGTCCAATTGCTTCAATTTCATTTATGACCTCGTCCAATATCAACAGCTCCGGTTTTGCCGGTGGCCAACGATGGCGTTTACTCTCCGTCAAATACTGGATACTTTAGAATATCATCGGTTGTCTTCAGAAAAGTCCACTAAATTCCAAAAATCTAAAGCAAAATATCTTTACTTAACACAAAACTCCAAGAAAAATGCATTGTTTTACGCTGCAAAACTATATTTATTCTATTGACGAGACATAAAGCGAAAAGAATGAACAAATATGCTGTCTCAATTTGGTGATTTATCAGCCAAAACAATAATCAACTAAAAATGTAAAAATTTGCTTGAATTTAACAGAATGAAAGCAATGCTTTCAGAGCTTTCAAGGCACATTTTGAGTGCGGCTCATTTCATTCGAGTTATATTCCTATTGAATTAAAAAAGATAAGAATCAGATATTCTTTTTAAAAGGACCATACATACTGAAGAGATAATTGACTAAGCGGTGAAAAGCATAAAAAGTGAATACACCGGGATCGCAAGGTAGTTGAACCGAACACACTTCACATTCGAGCAGACAATTTTATCTTAGGATATAATTTGATTTTCTCTGTAGTAGTATTATTTAATCTTTGTTGTATTCCAATGCTTATTCAAGGCACAGTTATTTGAACTTCAATATAAATGGCGAAGTAAAGATTTCAACACTAGTTTGGTTCAATATTTATTTTTGTTTTTTATATGGTGTATTTTGAGTCCACGGGAGCAAGTGACTGTCGCAGTTTTGAAGTAGAGTTTTCAAAACATACGTCATTTTCAGACAAAGACAATATATATTGAGTATAACTTTCCTGTTAGAAAGCAACAGATTGAAATTCAACAGCCAGATTTTGTAACAAATGATTCTTGATTTTATTTTCAAGTTGATTTTCTTACTTCATACATTCATGACTGAACAATGTATCAAAATGTAATAAATATAGACACAATGTGAATAACAATGGCTAAAAAGTAGTTCGAGTTATGGATCTCTTGTACAACTTTCTAGTGAATTTTGTGAGTTATTTGGTTTAATCCCATCCGCCTGATGATCCACCGGCAGCCCATCCGGCACCACCGCCACCGCTGTATCCGCCGAATCCACCGCTAGATTGTTGCTGAATAACTTTGACGATTTTAGCTGGTGCAGGAGCTGCGTATCCACCGTGTCCATGACCGCCATGTCCGCCATGTCCGCCACCGTTGCTTCGTTGAAGGATAACCTTGACTAATTGTGGCTGAGCAGCATATCCGCCGTGTCCGCCGTGTCCGCCGTGTCCGCCGTGTCCACCGTGGCCCCCATGACCGCCTTGTTGTTCGACAACCTATTGAATATACGAGTTATTTCAGATCAGTTTTGATTGACAGTATTTATGACTCAAAGCCCGGGCAATATAACGAAAAATAAACTAGCAAGTACTAGGATTTTCATTTTACCTTTACGATTTTAACTGGAGCTGGTGCAGGAGCTGAGTATCCACCGTGTCCATGACCGCCGTGTCCACCACCGTTGCTTCGTTGAAGAATAACCTTGACTAATTGTGGTTGTGGGGCTGGTGCAGCATAACCACCGTGTCCTTCTTCTTGAACAATCTACAGAAAGAAAATTCAATTAATAAATTAAAATGTTCAATTTGATATGGTACATGTTCAATTTGTCTAGTAACAAAATTATATAATACATTAAAGTAACAGCACTCTTAATGAAAAGGAGAAAACAGAGAATCATATTTACCTTCACGATCTTGACTGGAGCTGGTGCTGGAGCAAATCCGCCGTGACCACCGTGACCACCGTGATCACCGTGTCCGCCATAGCCTCCATGACCACCCTGAAAGATGAGCAAGCATAAAGATTAATTAAAGATTGGAGTTTATATTCATGTTTCTATTTTCACTATTCTATACAATGCAAGTATGTCTCTTTCAAGTCAAATCGTGTGGCAGTCAAATCGAGAGATGAGATTAACCCCGTGATTTGACGTGTGGAATAGAATATTCAACCCTGTCTCTTTACGTACTTCTTCTTGAACAACTTGGATGACTTTTTCTTCAACTGGTGCTCCATATCCTCCATGACCGCCGTGATCGCCGTGACCGGCGTATCCACCGTATCCACCGTGTCCCTAAAAATTAATACCAATTCGTTATTTGCAAGATCTTTCTTTATTTGACAATTTCAAAATGGTGTGCTTTAGTCGGACATACCTCATCTTGAACGAATTGAACAACTTCTTCTTGGACTGGGGCTGTAACATTTTCAAAAGATCATTTTAGTCTTTAGAACAGTCAGAGTCACATAAATCGAGTAAATATATCGGCTACTATTTAGCTTAATTAACACTAGATCAGAATGTATATTCAGTTCAACATTTTTAGAGGCCTAACAGTGTTGGAAACGCTTATCACTCCTTTCTTTTGGATATAATCGATTATTGACATATTTCATATATCACCTCACACTTTAATTACACAATAGGAATTATTAACACATTTTCAGAGATGGCTTCAATGTTGTACCTGAGTAGACTGGAGCTGGAGCTGGTGCTGAGTAGGAGTATCCTTCATCTCCACCGTGATCACCGCCGCCGCTTGATAGAGCAGCGATGGCTCCAATAGAACCGGCATAAGCATAGCCCACTAAGGCGAGTACACAGAGGAATACCTGAGAATACAGAAAACACTCAATTCAGTATATTTTGAACAGTTGTTTATAAACAAGCGCAAGCTTTCAATTCAAACAATTTCTATCACACAAGTCACTTTTATATTGATATTTTGAATATCACTAAACTTCACACACCTTCATTTTGATTTAGATGTTGTTCCTTGCACCGAAGACAGTTAACTGATGATTTGGTCAGTGCATTCGCTGTCTTTTATACCGTTCCGAAATCAAATCAAACTCTCTGTTTATATAATTTGCAAAAACTTATTGTCTTTTTGAAGGATCCAAACGAATAATATATTCCCTTTCATAAAAAGATACACAAAAAATTAACGCAAAAAATCTGTCAAATTATGCACAAAATGGGAAAAAAAATAATTAAATCAACGCGCATTTGAATGAAGTGCACTATTTGTGGCGATTAACCAAATATTCACTCAAACATCGTTGAATGAATAACATCACAGACGTTATTGTCTTCGCCGACGCTTTGCCTTTAAATCGCATATTCACTAGAAACAGGTTCCACGCAGTATCAACTACACATTTCCTTTCATTTGTTTCATTTCTCTTTTTTATCTGTTAGCGCCTTTCACATTTCAAGTCCAATATTGGTTTTCGGTTTGGTCGCATTTGCGAAATATCCAGAATTCATCTATCAAAAACTAACAAATCCACTCTGTGATAATATGATATTAATTCAAGTTAGGTAGGAATGGTTTAGTTTTGGCCAGTCAATTAACGCTCAAACAAACATTCGCTCACTTCATCAAAACTGTTGGTATCTTTCAACAATAATAAAAAAGCAATAATTCCCACGATGCAAAAATGTTAATAAATGAATAAAATTTGTTTTTTTTATACACTTTTAACGTTGACGTTGTAAATAAAAGACATTTGAGATATCATTGAAATGAGGGAATATTACAGCCGCTAATAAGTTCTTTTGCAACCAAACTCTTTTCCATACCTAATTGAATTTTTACTTTGACCTTATCTATCGATGCAATCGATTGAAACAACATGATTTTATATTGTGTGCCTTTTTTATAGTTTATTCTAATATGGACATTTGAATATTCAAATTCTATAAAAACCATATTTTCTATCATTTTTTATTTGAATTGTTTACTTTATTTGCTTGAAATCAATGAAATAAATATATATATTATGCTATGTAATGTTAAGAATAAAAGTAAGATTTAAATAGATTTTTTGATATGACATAAATTAATTGTCAAGAATTGCAAGTTTTACGAACGTTTGTTTGTACATAGAGATGTTGTCCAAAATGAAGAAGTGTTATGTAACATTTTTATTCAAATTGCTCATTTGAAATTTATACATTTTGTATAATCGCTGATTAACTGTACATTTTTAATGCAATTAACAAGTAGCATTTTACAGATCAACTAATAAAGACCCAATATTATTTACCAATCGACATTTGCTTATTTTTAATAAACACAATAGAAGGAATCATCCACAAAAAGAATTTGCCAATAAAAACATAGCAGATTAGTTTATAAACTTATAAATAAGCTGGCAGTGAAAATGAACAAATACAAAAATGACAATAACACAATGCTACAAGTAAATAGCATATTGACACGCAGATTGTCTGTTAATTGTTTTCTGTTAGTTTGAAGCCTTCTAGAGGTTCTTAAATTGCAAATTTTTTGAAATCCTTTGCCAAGTTTCGGTCGAAAATGTGAAAAATGTTTTTTTTCCGGTATGACACCCACGATATGGATCATACGTCGAGAGCCGGTTGAAATATTTTAAAAAGTAATTCATGCGTTTGAAAAATAAAGGCCACCCGTAAATCTTGAGTGGGTAGACAATTGGAGTAGCTATGGGTCTACAGAGGCACTCCATCGATGGTTTTTTGCGGTTTTACTCACCTTTATCAATCCATATTTTACGAATGAGCCATCAACTAATTCAATCGAACAACAAATGTATATAACTTTTCAGATATTCCGTACAATTGCAATTTTTCTATTCGAAAATAAACACGTTTTCGAAAGCTATAGACCGCTTTGTAAAAAATTTAACCATTCAATTGTCAAAATCGGTCGACAATTGGGAGTTATATGAGTCCGTAAATCTAAAAAAAAAATATTTTTCACAACTTTTACATTTTTGTACACACACGTAAAAAAGTTGAAGTGTAATCTGAATGGACTGCTGGGGTACTGGGATTACTATGGGCTGAAAATAGCTGATATCGCAAAATTTGGACTGAAAATAGCTGATAACTTGAAATAGCGGCTAAAAATAGTAGATATTTTCCAAATAAAACAATGGATTCCATTGATAGTCACACCGAATTTTTGAGAAACGAAATATCTGCTATTTTCAGCCGCTATTTCAAGTTATCAGCTATTTTCAGTCCAAATTTTGCGATATCAGCTATACTCAGCCCATAGTAATCCCAAAAGTGATTTTGTATTAAATATATTAGGTAGCTCAAAGTTTTGTACAAGAAACAAAGGAAAATCAATTGCAAATTATGAAAGTATTTCAATTTATTTTCAACGTGATTTTCTTACTTTATACAATTTTGATACAATAACGTATCAAAATGTATAAATAAATAACAACATGTGAATAACAATAACTAAAAAGGAGTTGAAGCTATATATCAGTTAACAACTTTCTAGTGCTATATTTTGAGATATTTGGCTTAATTCCATCCGGCTGATGGAGCGGCCCATCCTGATGAACCACCGTCGCTGTATCCACCGCCTGATTGTTTAATGACTTTGATAATTTTTGTTGGAGCAGCTGGAGCTGAGTATCCTCCATGACCTCCGTTTCCTCCGTATCCTCCGTGTCCTCCGTGGCTTCCGTGATCACCACCGTTTTGAAGGAGAACCTGATCAAATATTAATTCAAAACAAAAAATGGAAATTACAAAATGATTGACTCAACGGAAATGTAAGATGAAAATTGCTTTTAAATGTTTTGCGACTCATATGAACTTAAAATTGACGATTTTAATCTTTAGCATTCGCATGAAGATGTACCTTGATGATTTTGACTGGGGCTGCTGGAGCTGCAGCTGGGGCGTATCCACCACCACTGTAACCTCCGTGTCCTCCGTGACCTCCGTGACTACCGCCCTAGAATAATTGATGGAATGTTAATATGATATGCACAAATCATAAGAAATAAAAAGAATAGATGAAGTTCACTCGATTAATCAATCTCACAAACAAATACGTACTTGCAATTTGATGACCTTTACAATAGCTTCTTCACCATGACCATTAGATCCTGAAAAGCTTGGGGCTGAGTATGATGGTGCTGAAAGTTAAAATAGAACATTGAATTGAATACATTCGTTTGTAGATTCAAGCGGAGGAGTCGATTGGTACGAACCTGGAGCTGAGTAAACTGGGGCTGGGGCGGCGTGTGATTCAATGATCTTAACGACTTTGATTGATGTTGGTTGAGAAAAGCTTGCTGTAATGAATACACGAATATTTAGTAGATTCTTGGATACTTACTCAATAATAAATCGTATATTCTGTGTCAATTCGCTTACGTGCATAGCTTTGGCCTGAGAACGATGGAGCTGGTGCAGCAGATGGTGGCAAATAGCTTGATGTTGGTACTATAAAAGATGTTAAAAAACTTATCATTATTCACTTGACTCTTCAAACAACTGATATTTAAAACGAAAATGACGCAATGTCATCTGTTTTGCAAAACACTAACATAGCATGTGGTAGAAATGTAATTTGACTGACCTGACACTGGTGCTGAGTAAACTGGGCCTGAAGCATGACCATGACCATGACCATGACCATGACCATGACCATGGGAAGGTGCTGATGCATGTTCGTGGATTACTCGGATAACTTTAGTTTCAAGAGGTTGGGCGTAGCTTGCTGTAAAATTATAATCATCAAGTTATTGGTTTTCTAGTTTATAGCGCCTATACAAATGAATGTAAAAATGCAGTTATAAACGAGACTCTTACGAATTGGTGGTGACAATGGGGCTGGAGCTGGAGCTGAGTATGTTGGAGCTGGAGCCGAGTAGGTTGGAGCTGGCTGTGATGGTGGTAGATATTCTTGAGTTGGAGCTGGGGCCGAGTAGGTTGGAGCTGGAGCTGGAGCGGAATAACTTGGAGCTGGTGCCGAGTAGGTTGGAGCTGGAGCTGGAGCGGAATAACTTGGGGCTGGAGCCGAGTAGGTTGGAGCTGGAGCTGGAGCGGAATAACTTGGGGCTGGAGCTGAGTATGTTGGAGCTGGAGCCGAGTAGACTGGGGCTGGCTGTTGTGGTGGTAGATATTCCTGTGTTGGTGCTGTGATTTTATCAAGTCATTAAATTCAAGAAATATTGGAAAACAAATCTAATTGGAAATGAAATTTGATTCTTTCGAAAATAATTACCTGGAGCTGGTGCTGAGTAAGTTGGAGCAGGGGCTGAGTAAACTGGTTCTGGTGCTGAATAAGTTGGAGCTGGAGCTGGAGCTGGGGCCGATAAAGGTGGCAAGTAAGAAGATTCTGGAGCTAGAAAATGTAAAATTTGATGTTATTCATTTAAAATTCGACATATCTATTTCGTATACAATACTAAACATATAATACAATATAGACATAGCATATCTCGTGTACAAATATTTTGACAGATTAATGAGCCACTTAATTTGGTACATTTTAGGTACTGAATGTGATGATACAGTGATGTAAAGTCTATTGTTTGTCAAAAATTCCCCACATTATTCGATTACATTTTTATATGAAAAACAGTTTACTTCAATCGAGTTAGCCAGCACTTTTTTGCACACGGACAAGTCTTTCGTTAGATTTTCTGATAATTTAAATTTAGTGTCATGATTCACTTCGATTTCTATTCAAAATATTTCTCTTCATTTTCTCTGGACGAATCACTGATAATGTGACACTTCATTTTTTTTCTCAAAACAGTGCATTAACAAGTAATTAACTTAAATTCTCAACATATTCACTATTAGTACTCAATTTTCATCTTTTTGACCGTTAGTACTCAATATCATTCAATTTCGAGTCATTTGAATACATGTTAACTAGTTTTCATGAGCACTGCACCTATTTCACTTCATTACCTGGAGCTGGAGCGGAATAAGTTGGAGCTGGTGCCGAGTAAGTTGGAGCTGGAGCTGGAGCAGAATAAGTTGGAGCCGGTGCCGAATAAGTTGGAGCTGGAGCAGAATAAGACGGAGCCGGTGCCGAGTAAGTTGGGGCTTGAGCTGGAGCAGAATAAACTGGAGCCGGTGCTGAGTATGTTGGAGCAGGAGCTGGTGACGGGTACGAGTAGCCTATGAAGTTCAAGCAAATTAAATCAATGAAACACTTCTAGTTTTGATCCAATGAATTGATTTTGTTCATTCACTGAATTTCACAATTTAGCTATAATACACAAAAAGATAATCACCATCGCTTCCGCCATTCAAGAGTCCAGCCGAAGCATAGCTCAACAAAGCCACAACACAGACAAATACCTAAGAACACATACACAAAAAAAAGAACAAAATGGATTTAGTTTCATGACTTCCATAATTTTTTTTTGTAATTGAAATGTTCAATCCACAGTAACATTAACCACACAATAATATCACTTGAGTATTTGAATATCACTAAATCACACGCACCTTCATGTTGATGTTGTTTTCTGCACAAATGAAAATCGAATGATGCTGCTGGTGAATGATTCGTAGCCTTTTATATCAATCTCAATATCAGTAAATTCGCAGACGCATTTTATATAATCCGTAATGAAAACTGTATTTCATTTCTCATAAATGCATATTTCCACATAACGCATCTTATTATGACAACGATATAGGCAAATCCATGACAAAAATGTTAATCAATCATATGCAAAAACAAAATGGAAATAATCGAGCCAAGTTCAACACGTATAAGAAATGTGGCCTACTTGATGCGGTTTGATGACCACTGAGTTATGTATCTATTGTATAATCGTCATAACAAAGACACCCGAGATGAAAAAAAAGTGGACAGTGGACATCGCTTATACAAGATATAACACTTGCAAGCGATTTTGTTTTAAGGCACTCTTTTTTTTCTCAGGCAGCATCATTTTCATAATAAGCGCTACGACTCATTTTCTCAATTCATTTCATTTCTTTTCAAATTATTTCATTTTCTAAATGTATATAAGTCATTAGCATTTTTTAACATCGAAATACAAACAAACCGAAGACAAACAAAAAAAACACGATGGGAATGTAACGCGCCTGTAACGCAACAGTTTTAACGAGTTTTGTTTATGTATTGATTGGAACTATTATCATTACTATCGAACACTGTTGATTATTTGTATTGGGAATTTTGTAACACATTAAATTATCCACTTGTCTTTGAAATTGGTTTCCCATCATCACGAAAATTAAATGACAAAATTATGGAGAAAAGAGGCATTTGATGAAGCTGAAAAAAAAAATTATGTGATATAATTGTACTTATCAGTTGTCTAAAAATCGCCTAAATGTAAATGGATGTTGAATATTATCATTTTTCTTTTTAAAAACCACACGATTATATCCATATTCATAGCAAAAATTGATGTAATGCTATGCGTGTAACCTACACACTTTCAAATGGTTTCATTAATACGAAAATCAAATGAGCAGAGAAAAAAATGAAAACGACATAAAACACGACACTCTCTGCACGTGTCGCAGTGCCTAAAATTTATGCAAATCTATCGTTTCATTGATAAATTCACCATTTTTGCGCATCTTTAAATATCAGCTTTTATATTGGAGTTTGAATTTTTTGTTTTTTTTTTGGATATAAACATGTGTAAATTCACTTTTACTTTTTGTGCTACGAAATGCGTCGTTCTTGGCCTTATGTGACTTTAAACTTATGCAACAGTTTATCCATTGTTACAACAATAATGCATCAATTTGTGGTGAAAAACATACGGTAGACATTTCTGATTCTCATTCTAATCGATTATCGATATTTTTTCCAATTCGAATAACGGGTTTTTATTGCCACAAAAGCGTGCAATTTGATTGAAGTGAGCTGAAAACTGAAGCTAAAAATACAAAAATCGTTAGAAAATTCCACTCCAACAAAAGCTCACCTTATTTTAAATTGTTGTGGATTTTCCTCATTTCGTTCATGCTATAGATTGAGCGGCAACAATTTGTTTGAATTGTCATGGAAATGGATAGTCATTGAAAGAAAACAAAAACAATATCAAGTGCTCTTGAAAACCATCCACATCGGCACGATTTTCATGTCGATTGAGCGCAATTAGCCATGAAATATAATTCATCGTTTATCTTCAGGTGGAATTCATTCGCTCTCATTTATGCCATTAAAATATGGCATAGATTTTTTTTTTAACAAAACCGACAAAAAAAATGGCCATTTCTCTTTTAGCAGCCGCATAAACATTACCATATCTTATCTAATGTAAACTGTCTGCCTGTCTATGTCGCATTTTAAGGCAATTTGGTGCACATCATGCATACAACGCGCAACAAAAAATCGTGCAAATACATTTTCATTGTAAACTGAACAATTAATTTATTTATATTTGTAATATGTTCAATGGGGACGTACGTTTGTATGAATGTAATTTATCAAGTTGCGAAGCCGACTCAAGCTGTCTGATTCTGATATTGAGTATACAGTACATTATATGCGACTGTGCAATTGAGATGAAGTGATGCCAGGGCTTGAAATTTGTGAATATAAATTTGTTCGAGCGATTTCATTTGTGAAATAAGCTTTTGGCAGTGACGTGTGTGTGTGTCATTTTAACGAGTTTGACGAAAAATGAAAGATTTTATTGTAGCCAGCCGGCTTTGCAAAACAAACATAGCGAATCTTTTGTCATCATTGTGTCTGTACGCATGACGAACGCAGTGAACATAAAGAACATGAAAATTGATGGCTGCCTACGAATATTTCAAACCAGAGCAAATTAATTAAGTTATATTCTTGCGCAATTATTCCTTTTGTTCCGTTATTATTGTGATTTACATTTTGGCTTTTTGTGAATGTCGAATGAGCAGTTCGTTTCTGTTGCGCCTCGCTCTATATATAGAATCTATCAAAATAAAGAATAAATGCTATTTTGCCCATGGGTTTGAATGACAATGCGCTAATAAATGGCACACGGAACCACATTGTTTCGAGAGAAAGAAAAAACAAATACTCGTGCAACAACAACACCAGAACTCTAGCCAGAACTTGGGCTGTCTGAATATTAATGTTCATGTTATTGAGAAATTTATTTCGTTAATTAACAACTGGTAAATTGCGTCAACAAACTCGCTTATTTTACGAGAGGCACAAAACTTGTGACAGCCGCATGATAATTTCACTGGCGAAACCAAAAATTCATTCAAACTCAACGCAAACCACTTTAATTTGTGCTTGTAATGGATCCGCTTATTTTTCTCAACAAAAATGGTGTTTTTGAAAAAAAAATGGAACCCGGGTTTTGAAATGTGATTTAGTTGATCAGGAAATTTGATTCGATGTCTTCGCCTCTCAATATTTAAGTCTGGAAGCAAGGTTTAATGAATCAATTTGGCTTGATGTAATTCGATGTCCATAAACCACTAACTCAATCCACGTAACATTCATTCATTCGTTCATTCGTTCAGTCGTTCAGTCGTTCGTTCGTTCTTTCATTCGCATATACGGGATGTTCGTGAATGAAATGTGGCAGCAGCAGCAGCAGCAGTGATGTCAACATCAACAGAAGCAGTAACATTAATATTATCGAAAAATGCATTGCATGTGAAATGGCAAATGTCACAATCGGCCATAAAATATCAAACCAAATACCAACTGCCACACATTTTCATGTGTCAGCTAATTTAAATTTATTCGGACAGGTTTTTCAGTGTAGTGGTGTGTGGTGGTGATGCATGAGGCAAGAGGTTTAGAGTGCAGAGAGGATGTTCGAGATCCGAACCGTTCTGAGCTGAGCAGACCAGATCCCAAAGCCGAGCCTGAGTGTAGTAATGCAATGTATGTGTATGTTGACAGATGTCACTCATCAATAAGCCTCAGTACAATCATAATTTCTGTTGTTACATTGACGACGGAGTGTGCATTTGTGTGTGTGTGTGTGTGAAAGAGAGAGAGAGAGAGAGAGCAACCTAACATTTATTCAACAATGATGATGATCATTTGACGACTTTTTTTCCGAGATGTTTGGACTATGACCAAAACCTGTCAAACATTTTAATGAATATTATTTATGATTGTGTGTGTGATGTGTGTTGTTCTTTAGTTGTTTTTACATTTTTGTTGTTGTTGTTGTGTAATGTGTCGTCATTGTTGACTGGTACTTCATTAATTTGAAATCAAATCACGGGCATGAGCGCATTCGTATACAATTGACTGAATGAGTTGAGCTGCAATGGAAATGCAAGCGCATTGGGATTGACTAAATGATGAGATGTAGTGGCACACATGTGCGCAACACGGAAGGAAACTGCAACAGCATTCAAACACACATTCACATTCACATTGACACACTGGCAAAAATCAGAGATGAGACGCGACAATGACGAAGGGTGTGAGACGAAGAGATGAATCACACAGCACAGTGAATCAGCCAACAATATTAACTAGATTACCGAATATTTTGGTTGGGATTGCGTTTGTTGCAAATGAAATATGTAACCGGGTGCTTACGCCTTGGTGTTCTGTATCAAATGGACTACACATGTACAAAACAAGCCGAGCGTAATTATGTGCATTGACATCAAGTCTACACATGCAGTCTCCCGTTTGCCTGTGCAGGGGGAGTGAAATGCATAGACACAGCCATTATGACTGAGCCACACCAACTGACGTGAATTAATAAGGGTAATGATGAAATAAATCACAATGTTTAACATAGTTGTGAGTGTGCCTGCACACAGTGTACAGCCGTACAGTGTACATTGGTGTGTCGGTACAGAGATCGAGCAGTTACAATTGGGCGGGTGACAGTGTGTTTTATTTTTCTGTTCATTTCGTCGACAATTTTATTCGATTTAATTTACGGTTTCAAATGATTGTTATATTCTTGGAATTGGTTTGGGGTTGCGCTTTCAAATTGTAATCAAGTATGGATCAATTGAAAATGATGATGGTTCAAATTAAATTGGGGTGCATTCATTCATCGTATTCCTGTACTGCACCAACATATATGATGTTAATGGTCAAAATGCAATGATTTATGCCAGCCAAACGACAATCGTTACATTATTATATTCAACGAACATCACTGACTGACATCACACTAATCGATGATATCCACAAGTCTTGCTTTTGCATTGCCATAAAAATAGATGGACATTTTTACGCAAATTTCCATCCGCCACAAATTATTCATATCTACAATACAAATTGATGGGTTGTAATAATTCTTGAGCCTGCCCCAAAATAGTTTATTAATTGAAAAACCAATGCAGAGTTTGTATCGAATTCGAAGCGTTCGCATACGCTCTTAGTGTAGTGTGTACACAACAGTTGTACAAGCACGAAAATGGGAAACCAATAAAAGCCGCAAATAGATTTTGTAATAAATTCTCGACATATTCACCATTAATACGCCGATAAATTGCTTTCGGTGGAAACTTAGAGTTTCGAATTGTGGTGGCTCGAAAATAGAGTGATGTTGAGTGTTTTTATGTACTTTGTGAGCAATTCCAAAGCCTCTCTCTCTATCTCTCTCTCTCTCTCACACTTACTCACACTCGTCTCTTTCACTTTATCGCAATAAATAATTCAGTTGCTTTTGAAAGGAAAGCCGAAATTCAAATTGCATTTCTTTGATTGTTTTTGGTCGAAGTTCGTTTGGTGTGCAATGCTTGCATGTTGTATGTGTATGTGCCACAGGCATTTCCATTTTACCATGGAATTGAATGCAATACGAAATATATTAAATTCGTTTGTTCGTTTTCCATGCGGTAACACAACACAACACAGCAAAAACAAAACAGCACCCGAACAGCAACTAAGCAATCCAGTAAGCAAACGGAATACAGTAAATAACCATGTTATTTTGGGTTTTGCGGCAATACTATCTACTACGATAAATAGACACATTTCATACAGTCAATAAATTCTCGGAATGAGCAACCAGATTTATAGCTAACATTTTCATATTCTCTCTCTCTCTCTCTCTCTCACACACTCTCGCATTCTCTCCATTCATCTATATATTTGGTTGTAATTGAGCCATGGCCTGAAAATTCATTTCTCGTATTCTGGTGCGCTGCGGTGCGCGCACACAAACATACACCAAACAGAAGAGATAGAGAGAAAGCTTTATTAAAATATTATGCAAATGTGTAAACATGTTGAAAATTCTGGAAATTGGAACCGCACAAGAATCAAAGCATGCAAAATTTAAAATGAACTGATCGAAATAAAGTGAGCGCGCTCAAATCATCATCAACATCATCGATTTCTAGTAAACTATCGAAACTAGGCTTTAAAATATGCAGCGCAAACCAACATTTGACGTCTGTCTCTCTTCTCCATCATCATCGTCATCATCGTGGTCGTCGTCGTTGTCGTCGTCATCATCATCATCACCATATAGTTATAATTCATTTTCCCATTTCGTCTGCGGAACAGCAATTAATTGAAATTCATTTAAATATGCAAAAAGCAAAATTGTTTCGACATTTACATGTTTACGTATCGGATGTATAATGGAATTCAGTAAAATATTTACTGCACTATTCGCTTGAATTATGCATACAAACTATTGACAAGGCAACCAAAGAGAATTAGATATCACAAAATCCGGGTATCGTATTTTCAAATATTCAACGCTTATCCAGCGCTACCCGGTTTTTGCCATCAAAAGACATAAAATAAATGTCAAAAATTGAAATATTCACTTGGATTTATTGAAACACAAAGTTATAACAGCGATTTATTTCGATTTATTTGGAATTTTAGAGCCATTTTTGCCATCGAAGTATCACACAAGCATTGTCAGGCACACCGGATTTTCTGTGGCATTACATTGATTCAATTTTAATGAATTTCCATCGAAAACAAACAACATAATTGACAAAGTAACATTTTTTTCTCATTCCATGCTCCGATTCGAGCTCAATATTTCCATATGTATGAATAATTCTGTGTTTCTCGATACTAAAATGACTACAACAGAATGACAACAGAAATGGAAAATTATTCGAATTCATAATAATTCAACAATAGTTGAAATTTTAATTTCCCTGTGACACAGAGGCGACAGTTTCAAAATGTGTGTGCTCCGCTTGTTATAAATGTTTTCGATAGCATTGTTATTGTCATTAACTGTATGTTAACTAACACACACACACACACACACACACATATGCACAGTTTTAGGGCATTTCACTCGAATAATTCGACATCGACATTTATCTCATTTGATTCGGTGGTGCGTTCAGGAATCGAGAAATGAAATGTTTCAATTAAATTTTGAGGCCTCCTTTCATTAAGAGTTTTATGGCTGTGCTTCATTATAATCGTTGCGCTTGATTTATTGCGATAACAAACATACAATTCTGTTATTTGTGTTGGCTGACTGCTGCTGTTTCTGTTGCTCGATACCTCTGAGCCTCCGACTGTTCAATATTCATGGTATTTCAAATTGATTTGAGCATGGTGCATTTTTCACCAATTTATCTCTTTCTATCTCTCTTGCTCTCGTTCATTTTAGTAACCAACACCGACAATAACATAGAACAAATTATTAATAACAAACCTGAAATGGTTCGACATCGTATCCATAAATTTTAATGGTAATTTAACGTTGAATATGAAACAATTCTATTCACTTCATAAATATCAAATATATATTTCATATGCAATGGTCCGCAACGACAGCCGTCGAAACGCAGCGTACGCAATGCGCTCTCAGCAAGTTTCACAACGACTGAAAGTTTAATTGGACGCAGCAATTTATCAATCGAGGAAAAAGAATGCCGAAAACCGAACAAATAGAAATGTCATCAAACAAATTGAATGCGAACAAATGTCGTTTGAGACGACACGGTGTGTTGGCTCTCACATATGGTGGATGTTCATTTCAAGATTCATTTCTTAAGGATAGCACGATCGCTGATACAATCGTTTATTCATATATTGGAAACTGGAACGAAAGGCACCAAAAGTGTTTTAAAAGTGGAAAAATGAGTATCACATTTGGGAACCGGCACCGATTCCCAGATCCTTAATTCGATTATTATTCAAGCGCAAGTGGAATTTATGTCGAATTTTTCTCCCATGTTCGATGACACTAACAAATTGCTTATGCAGATTGCACCATAAATTTGTTGACCGTGAAAAATGAGCCAACGATTTAAACCCCTCTTAAATCTGCCACTTTTCGAAGACAGAAGAAAATGGAATGTGTTGCTCGGGCTACCGAAAAATAAGTGTGTGTGTGTGCATATCATTCGCCTACTTAAAAATAGTTGAGCAAGAATCGATGCCCGATGAAACTGAAACGGTTGAACTTTTAATCGGTAGACAAGTGCATTTGTTGAATGTTGATGAAATTTGCAACATTTTAAACATTTTAAGTAGCAGCTTAAACAACCAGCTTTTGACACAACAACGTAGCTATTTCGAGTAGAATTTTTTTTATTATGTCGCACATTGAATTTAAGCTGATTATCAATAATTTACGACTGTTAATGAAGCGTTGGCACGAATTACATATTTTTTTTTTTTAGATTCATCAAGTAAAAAAAGAAACACAGTATTTAGCGTGAGCTCATGTTCATGGCGTGTGTATTTTTTGTGTCTCTTCTCAGTTCGTGTCTATCGACAACTTCGCAACATTTTCAGTGCAGAAGAAACAAAGTGACACTTACAACAATTTTATAAATTAATAATCATTTAAAGCTGCGAATGATAGGCGCACACACACACACAAACACACATACATCGCAAGCGACGTCAAGAAATGAGCAAATGATCGGACACCGTGCATAAATTACAACGTACATTTTGCATATGTTTTGTCGCCCAAAACAAGCTCAACGAAAAACAACCGAAGCCAGTACAAACGAACCGTGCGCATCTGATGACATGCACTGGGACTGTCGCTTTGGGCACTTACACTTTCATTCCAATAAAATAGTGAATTACGAGACGACTTAAATACCGACGACATGTGTATCATAATAAATTGGTTGCATTGCACACTGTACAGTTTCACTTGATTCTACAATCTACATACAATCCAAACCATTCCGCTTGTTTTTTTGTCTTCTTCACTTTGCTGGATTGTCATTTGGTGATCCACTGCTTGCAGCCAGTTGAGGCACGTTTGAAGGTTTCATTTTCGTGAATGCGAGACGCTTTGGCATTCCACAAGGAATGTGTTGAAAAGTCGACGAATCGCATATCAAAATGAAAGCAATCGACTTTTGAAGTTTCAACTGACAGCAAATTTTCAGCCAATTTGTTGAAAATTGCAATAAAAATTTGCGCGCTCGCAACATTTAACAACGTAAAAAACTGTGTATGTGATTGAACTGAAAATATATTGCTTCATTTTATCGCCTTTTCTCTCTCTCCAATTTGCTGAAGTCATTCAACAACGATTTATTTCAATGCATTTTTACCCATTTTCCATTCGATTCTCTTAATTTCATTCCGTTTCGTTGTTGTTGTGTTCATTGTTGTGTATTGCGTTCGAAATCCGTTTCCACTCTTAAAAAAGTCATCGTTTACATTGCAATAAAATGGTTCTGGGTATTTGGTGTTTAGTGTTTGGTGCACGCGCTACAATGCCATGTCACAGTCGTTTTTATTTTGTTTGATGTTTAACAAAAATAGCGAATTTAATACAAAATGCGAATATTTTCGAGCATAGCGCTTGTGTTTTGTGTGGCAAACATGCACATTGAACGCGCATAAGAAGTATAAGCACGAGAATGGGTGAAAAATAAAAGACGGTGTAGAGAGGAGGGAACTCTTCGCATTGCTGCTGCATTCCGGTTCGCCTATCTCATTTCAGCCATCTCTTTCTAATTAAATTTTATTTTCAGTGTGCAATTTGTACTTTGCACATTTTTCATTGTCGTCTGTTAACGCTGTTGCTATTGTTGTTGTAGTTGTTTTTGCATTGCTTTCAGCAACGGACATGTGACGTTGCTATTTCTTTATCTTTGATTAAAATGGAATAAAACGCAGAAAGCAATTGTGTGTACAGTAGCAGCAGTGACAGCAGCAACAGCAGCAACAACACCAACGAACAATACTGCCAATTCAATTGGAATGTGTACACTTTATTTATGTCTAAACGAGTGCTAATGGTGTTAATCCGTATTTGGTTGATGCTAAGTGTTGAGTGAACATTGCGCACAACCAAACAGCATTTACAAGCGATAAATAACAAATTGACATGAGCTAATTACCGTTTTGTTTGAAATCCAATAGACGATTTCGATGAATGATCAACATCAGATTGATTTGTTTTTGCTTTCATCGTATCGCACATATCGCACATAAAGCACATTTATTCTTTGGCCGGTTGATTCATGATGGATTCTTCATTGAATCGCCTGCTCGGAAATGCATTGAACAAACTGTGCCGTAAATTTTCGTACGCTGCCATTGTGCTTGTGTTAATGGCAGATAAAGTTATCGTTCTATGTACATTGTACAAGCACCCAACAGGCAACGATGCAGCCAGTGTGTGTGTGTGTGTTGTACAGACGATGTGCACCTCATGTACGGGTGTGTCTACAGACAGACCACGAGCCAATCAAACCAATTAGACTGGAGATCCATTTCGTAGCCCAATATTTAACAATTTTGCATATAAATTTAATAAAATGTGATTTATTTGTGGTGAAATGTTACACATTTACATAAATCTATTTTCCGTATTATTCGGACATTTCGGAGTGCATCTCGTTTGCCTAAGTATATATGGTTGAATTACAAAGTGTTACTCTGCCTCAGCATACACTTGCACACACGCGCGCGTACAATGTGGCACTGCACAAGTGAAACCATGTGAACGAATGAGCTTGCGATACAAATTATGAGCACCATAATTTTAGACCATAAATTACAGTGAGGAGCGACGAATGCGAAGAGTTTGTCCGGCATACAATTACAATAAATCCCTGACATGTATGTGTCGTAACTCGTAGCAGCAAAGAGATGTTCAGTATGTTTTGGCAATGAGCGAAAATCTATGCAAAAACCAAAGGGAGAGAGAGCGAGAGAGAGAAAGGGAAATGGAGAGAAATAACTGAATACTGAATGCTCAATGCTTATGCCAAACCAAACTAAGCCAAGCCGACAACACAACGCACGACAAGCATTTTCGGTTGGAAGCTCTTGCTCTTTTGACGATGGCACACTAGCTGCACCATATAAATCACACTTGTTTATAAAATGCTTCGGATCGCATCGACTCCGACCGCCACATACTATTTTGCATCATCTCAGAAACTAGTGGAAATACACAAATTTACGCTAACATACGAAGCGAACGGGTGCTGAGCATTGCAATTCATATTTTATTTGGGAATATTCCTGGTCTCGCCACACACATACACACACATACATTGCATACGATCCACATACCCATGGTTTGAACAAAAGCAGAAAAGTGGTGTATTTTTGATATGTGTGCACTGTGTGTGTGTGGCGCGCGAGACAAGCGAACGAGCGCGCACCGCAAGAGCATTGTGTGAGGTAAAAGTCATTTTGCTAGCGAAATAAATTTGTGTTTAGCATTTCCTGAGTCAGCAGCACGTACACATATATCAACAACACCCCATTCGACCATTTTGGCTGTCTCATGTCTTCCGTTGGCGGGCGCATTTGTACGCGATCTGAAACAACAACTCGTCCACATTCAAACCGATTTCAATCCAAATGCCCATAGCCAAACGATGAAGAATCCCGAAAAAATAAAAATTTAGTACCAGTAAAATGTAAGTACGCGAGAGAAATTTCTAATGGCCTTTTATTTACATTAAAAAAATATTTGTATGTGCACCATTTGTAGGGTAGTGTGTAGGAATTTTCTGAACGAGATAAAGATAGAAGCGAAGAGCATGCAAATTGTATGGAATAATGCATTTTTTGTGTTCATGAGACTATATCGACTGGCTTAACGGCGATGCATGTCCAAGTGTAGTTCATTTTTCTCGGTTCACTGTATGATAACCTGCTATAAACACACATTTCCATACGTCGACCGTCAAAGACACGGGATTTTTTTTTTTTTTTTTTTTGTATTTCTACCAAGAAATTATCCAACAGCATTTTGGCGGAGCTCATGAAGTCACTAGCATCAACAACAACAGCAACAGCAATGCTAGCGAAAAAATCATATCTTTTTTTTTCTCACTAGTTCTTTCAAAGAAAAATGATGCAAACACAGCAAATGGCGTAGAAAGTAATCACCCGAATGCTTCATTACGATGCTTGGGTGTGTGTTTGTGTGTGTTTTTTTTGGTGAGAGATTAATCTGCGATTGCCCAGCTTGAAATAAATGACAACGACTAGAGCGACAGCCAGAGAAAATAAAAACATCAACTTTTCGCTTAGCACACAAACACACACATAACACTCTCACAAGAGCCAACAACTACTTCCGTCGCATCGCCTGAATAATGAGTCTGTCACATCGCATTCATTGCAATATGAGTTGTCATGGGCCGCTGCGGAAAAATGCAACATACGAATTTATCTGGATTAAAAGTGACGGCAGAATGAGAGCAACGCGTAGCGCACAGCAACAGCGGCAAATAATCAATGCCATTTAACGAGATGAATGGGTGAGCCCGAAGCCGAATTGTAATTAAAAACGAAGATGAAGCTCGTTTTCTCGCACTCTCTCTCGAGTGGCGAGTGAAAAAAAACACGTGAGATTGGCGCTGGTCCGATACACACACACACACACACACACACACAAAAACCATCAAATGCACAAAGAGATTAATAATAATAAGTCGCGCATGAGACCGTGGGCATCAAAAACGGCACGGAGCAGCGTGCGGGGTGACAAAGCCAAAACTATCATTCGGTTGACAGAATCGAACGAGCAAACACATCAATAACTTTAGATGGCCCGTGAAAAAATATAAAAAGTCGATCTAGCGAAACGTTCAGCACCACCACAATTTATATCTCTGGTGACATTTTGCATGGGCATCAAGTGCACCGAGCACATGAGACAAGTGAGACATCTCTCACCGGAGAAAGGGAGAGAGAGAGTGAGAGGGATACGGGGAGGGAGAAGAAAGAAACTCACACACACCGTTTTGCAAGCCATAAATTCCGCGCGAATGAAAATACAGTTGACACAAGTCATTTTACATTTCACATCGCCCATGTGCATGTTGGCTAGAATAAAAAGATGCATCGACGACAGGTGCATCAGTTTATTTTCATTTTTTTTTCTTTTATCAGCGGCTTAACTTCAAGTGCAGGCCATGAAAACGCGCTGAAGAAGAAAACTCAATCGGGCGGCTGTCATAAATTGTGTTGCATTTTCAGTGTGAGCATATTTAAAAGTGGTTCGACAGTGTCGCATATAATTTGATGAAGTCACACAGCGCAAAAAAATGACACACTCAGTCCGAGGTTAAAATGAATGAATTTTGTGGTTGCATTTTTTGAATAAATAAATCTTGTTGCGTTGCTTGGCAAAACGAGCCAATTAAGTGAATTTTCGATCATTTTCTCTGTTTTTTTGTTTGTTTGTTTGTTTTGTTTTCTGTTAATTTTTTTTCTCTTCATTTACAGCGTTGAATTTATATTCAGATCGTGAGCTCTTACAAATTAACGACATTAAAATCAAATTTATTTTCGGCAATCTTAAGTACACGATTGTGAATTTATATGAGGCGTGTAGCCGGTTGTGTGAGTTAACAGTCATAGCGAAAAATATATAGGATTTAGTGTTGCGTGTTTGTGTGTTCAACGTTCGTTTGTACGGAGATCGGTTGGGATACGAAATGATATTATAGCCACAGCAACCAACAGCCAAATGATGTCATCCCATTTCGATAAATCCATAGAATTTTGAGCACTTTCGCAGTGTGTTCCATTTTATTAATGATACGTTACCGTTGGGTGTAACAAGTTAATTTATGTGATTGTCGTTTGTGAGTGAAAGATCTAAAGCAACATTCGAATGAATCTAATGAACGCTGTCAATGTAGCACATCACCATTAAGCATTCGGTTTTTTTTTATTTTTATGAGAGAGAGAAATAGAAAAAAAAGAGAGAAAAATGCGCGCCCGCCAAACAATTAAAACGAATGACAGAAAGGAATTAGCACTACCAATTTGAATTGAATAGAAAACAAACAAATCACACGCGAGCTAACGGCCAAACACCGAACAACATCATTCTCAAATAGATACACGAACACAAAATAAACAAATTTTATTTGACAGGGACGATAGTTTGCGTGAGCGAACACTTCCTCTCCTATGTCTGTATCTTTCAACTTAATTTACTGTCTTAATTTACAACGGCGACAGCAGCATCAACACACAGTTCAGCTCGGAAAATTGCGTGTATTTTTCAATGTTTGACTACTTTGTGGCAGATTGGTTAATGTGATGATTATTTTAGATATTTTATTAGACGTCAAGTAATGTTTCATAAGCCTTGTTATTCGAATAGCAGGAAAGTGAGAGTCGACATTTGTCGTCGCTTGCCTTTCTCGTTTGCGAACGACAGACCCGTCAAATCGCATAACAATGAGTGTTGATGATACGCACCGAAATACACAACATTTTGACGGCGGCGCATTTTAAAATACAAAACAGACGACGCACATTTGACGACGCAAAATTATACAGTGGAAATTCGGAACTATTTTCGAACTTTCAAAATGGGTTAATCGCAGATCGACTTCGTTTTTTTTTCAATGTTTTCTCTTTTATTTTATGGGCCTTTTTGTTTTGGCATGTTATTTTTTGTGTGTGCTATAATTAAGATTTCGGCTTTAAAACGCATAATTTTAAATAAAATTGATATAATTTGCGATAAAATGTAGATTCCTCGAAACAAATGATTAGTTAGATAATTATGAAGATTGCAGATTATTTGAAAATTTATGAACCTTGAAACCGTTATCGATTATAGCAGCTTTTCGATGTAACGGATGAAATTATACGGTGCAGAATTCAAACCGTCAAATACCGATCAAGGTCAATTCATGCAAAAAATTCATCAATCTAGATCAAATAAAAAAACCTTTATATTAGAAAATTGATCAATAACTCATTTCAGCGATCCTTTGGTTGAGCTCTTTTTTCAAATCATAAAGTTTGTGCGCAATATGTTAAATAGTGTGGCTGAGGTAATATGAGCCACACTAAACCTTCCACCTTCAGATCATTGATTTGAAGCCGTTTTTTCCTCCATCCAAAAAAAAATGCTTCAGATACACTTGTGATGTCCTCTTTCGATGCGATTCGTAAGCACAGTATATTTGCAGAGTAAATAACGGTATTTATTTCTTTTCGACCTATGTCGCGTGTGATGTGCAAAAATGAATATACGATTAATTGGAATATTCGCGATAGGAAAAAATGATTGAAGAACAGACTGGGCTGGGTTGTGCTGTGCTGTTTCAGGCCACTGTATTCCTTTGCAAAATGGCGTGCTTAATCAAAATCAAACTGAGATTGTTATCGTGAATGCGTGCCAAAGTGAATATATTATATTCCCCGATGGAAATTATATGGCCGAACAAAATTATGGGTTGAATGCTACGTATAATCAACTACTTTTGAGTTTTTGAGTGCAAATAAAATGACTAAAGGTTCATAAATTAAAAATGGTTTAGTTTTTATCGATTCGTCACAGCGTCCCATCAAAATGACCGCATGGTATGTTGCATTGAAAGTGGTTTTTAATAATGGGCATGTGGGCATCTTAAATAGATTGAATGCCGAGCAAATTCTTATGCATGCACGCACTGTTCGCTCAAATCATCATCATTACGATTTTACATCACCATTTCATGTGATTCGGTTTTTCCGGCATACATCAGTCATGTTTTGTCTGCCGGTTTTTGCCGTTTTTTTGCCGTTTTTAATGCGTTTATTGATCGATTTATCTAAGCAAATGGCTTTTGAATTTCAAGAATCAATTGACGATGTTTGCGAATGAGACGGCAAAAAAGTATCGTGAAAAATTAACGTTCGTCAAGAAATGTGTATTTGCACACATTACAAGCGGAGCGATGGGAAATTGAAAGGAAGAGAAAAAGCAACAGCGACACTGTAGATGCTGAAGCATTAATAATACATCATTTTTGAGTGAATCGTGTGCTTAGTGTTTGTACACAAGCAATCAATCACTGACATCGACAACAGATACACGCATTTTTCTTTTCTTTTCATATACACGACGCGTCACTCGAATACAAAACAAAATACATACAGAAAACGAACGTGTGTACACATCGTGTAATGTATATGTGATCGATGCTTGAATATTTCTGTGTATTCATTAAATTTGTTGTGTTTATCGTTTCCTTTCTTCCATTCTAAAATGGAATGGATCATATCCTTAAATTTCTTCGGCAATATATATTCGTTTTGCGCTCGTTAATTTCGGTCTTTTTATTCTTTTTGCGCTCCTCAATGAGCTCAGACATTAATTCACTTCAAGTTGAATAAAAATAGCAAACCAACAAATCTTCAGATGACAACTCCTAAATTGATGAATATAGAAATGGCGAATTAAAAATTGATGCCAAACGTGTTTCAATTGATTGCTGGCTTTTAAGTGATTTTCCATTTGGATACACCCTCGCATCCTTACATTTCACGCGGTAAAACATGAGACACGCATTATATAATCATCTTTCCATGTGCTTCTTTTCTGAATGTTTTATTCACATTTTTTTTAAAATGTTTTATTCGGCTGGTGTTCAGTGTTGTTTGTGTGTGACTGACAATTTGACAATATTTATTTAGATTTATATGACATCAAAATGACAAAAAAATTAATGAGCACCGTTTCAGTGTATTTCAGTTTGCCATGTCAAAATGAGGCTATTCACTTTATTCCCGTCTGAACATTTCAATGAACCAACGCAAATGTTTCATGAAGATCTTCATCAAATAAACGCTCAACATCAACATACTATAGAAAACGAGCTGATTGGCTGGGGCCGTGTCGACTCTTTGACTCTTTAACAATTTCAAGCATGTCACCGTTTGATGTCTGATTGTCGATTTTTGCATCCGACAATTTATGCAGTTTATTTATTGAAAGACCGTCAAACGTTGTCAAACGTTGAAAGAGATGATATCTACAGAATCTACACTGTTGGTCCGCACAAAATGAATGGGCAATTGTTTTTGTTGCGACCGTTTGCTCAGCGGATAGCGATATAAGACAATCGATTTTGTCTTTGCTCGATAGATAATGTGTAAATAATTTCCCATGCCAAACCGCAGACATGAAAGAAAAAAAAAGAACCAATTCGATGTGTTCGCTGCACGGTTTGCTATCTCTTAAATAAATAAGTAAAACAACGTTGGCGACACTATTGTTGACAGAATTGTGACAATACCTTTATAAAAACGACAAAACCAAACACTTCAAGCAATTTTTTTCTCCACTTTTTTGTTCTCAAGTTTTACTCTTGAGTCAGTTGGATTTTTTTATAAGTTTTCGAAAAGTAAATTCTGACTTTGTCTGGTAATGTCAAACAATTGGAAGTCGACCATCATATATTTGTGTGTGTGTGTTAGACTTCACTTCAATGGACTGATAAATTGCTGAAAGTGTTCGAATATTTTCAATTTCAATGTGTCTGAGCATTTTTGAGTGGCCTGAATACTGTCTGGGGTATGTTTAATTGCAACTAACATTTTGGCCACAAATGTCATGAAATGGAATTTGCATGTCAATGAGCACATGAACACTGTTCCATTGAACATATTCCACTTTTATTTTTGGTTGACAATTTTCTGACACATTTTGAGTGTCCTCAAAATTGGCCTTTACAATCATTCAATTTCAAATGCAAACAGATTGAATTAGTTCCATCGTAAAAACCAACACAAATTCAATTGACACAATTTTTCGAAAGACTAATGCTAATTTTATCCTTTCTCGGAAAACCTCGCTGAAAACCCCATTAAAAAAACATTGAAACCAAAAAGCGTTGATTTTTTTATTCTCTCATTAACAACATTGACACATTCCGACAATCCAACGAATTAACAGCAATTATTGTGTTCTAATTACTTGACAATGTTCCACTATTTGTACATCCGTTTGTAAATTGACAGCACCGAAAATAAAAGCAATCAAATAGCCATTTAAATGGCTGTAGCTGTGTAAATATGGGAAAAATTGATTTGTTTATTGGCTCTTTTTATTCGACATTTGGAAATTTACAAAATGTTTTTGATGGGTTTCGGTTTTTTTTTCTCTGTATATATCAATATGTTTTATTGAACGGGTATACAGTAGTTATTTGATTGTAGGTTGAAATCAAGCGGCAGCACCGATGGCAGCGGTGGTGTGTTTATTCGGCTGGCAGTTTAGTTTGTTTGCTATGCTTTTGTATTACGGAATGGTTTTTATCTAGAAAATGTAATATATTCAAAATGATTTATGACGACTACTTGTCAGATACGAAAGCATTCACAGGAAAGTCGTCAACGAGTGAGAAAGAGACGGAGAATGGGAATATAAAAAAAAACAACAAGCAAACGACAACGACACCGCCAACTACATCGTCCAAATGGCAGAGCAGTTATTCCATGTGCTCACACACACGCACACATTCACATATGTTAAACCGAATTAATAGCTTTTGCATTATTTATATTGGCATTTATGGAGGAAAAGGGTTATAAATTTTATGGCAAATGGAAAATGCTACGTTTCTATTTGTATGGCCGGAGTCGGTTGTTCGATTTCTCTCCACTGGGCTCTGGCACAAACAATCGTTTTCGATGAAATTTATTCATTCCTCGATTGCCAGCGTGTGCATAAACGAGCCCGAAAGGCTCTACTCACCGATACGGAAACATGCCATTGCTTACCGAAAAGAGACAATACGCACTCGCACATATCAACCGAAAATTTATATGGGATATGATAAACAAAAAAATTGTCAAATATTTTGTTGGTGTGTTTTTGTTTGGTTTTCCTTTTTTATTCCGTGCACTGTATGACGTTTATCGCGCATTTCAGCTAATAAATAGCGGACAAAGTCGCTATGACCCAGGCCAAAGTGAATCGTTCATGAATTAATGGCCATTGTATTGGTCCACATCCATGTTTCACAGCCATACTTTGAACAAAGTCCAACTAAATCAGGGTTTAGGTGTGTGTGTGACACTTTTTTTCAGTTGCCTTCTTCCAGTAGCACGATATCCAGCACCGAACCAAACAAAAGGACAACCGGCAATAGAAAAAGAAATATGTCAAACGAATAAATCGGTTCGCAATTTTTACATTATGGATTCACCACTCTCGAATCTATTATACATTATACGAACAGTTTAGCGGAACAAACTGCTTTGGCATTGTCAATTTTACCATATGCTCATAAATAATATCAATTTCGATTTTTTATTCATGTTCTGACAAACAAAAAAATGGAAAAAAGGAGTACTTTATCAATGCAAATCGTTCATCAAAGGAACTAACAGAAAGAGAGTGTGTGTGTGTGTGTGTGTGAGTGAAAGAGAAAGAGAGATAAATGGCACGACGATGGGAAAAAGGAAATCGACTCCAGTCATTTGTTGTCGTTGATAACGCTGGTATTATTATTATTCGATCCATTCAAATTTTGATATATTGTCCTTTCGTTCATCGCTTAAACTTTTTCCATTGTATTTTGACAGAAGCGCGCGCTCGCGCTCAACCCGCTCACTCAATCGCCACTATCGAACTGGAAACTGCATGAAAAATTCATGCGATAAAATGCGTAATGAAACACAAAGATTTGTGTACTGTACAATGACAAATGAACGGTAATTTATAATAAATCTATCGCATTCAAGTGAAAATAGACGACACATTTTCAAGTTGAACAAAATTGAAGAAAAAAAGTGTTGTTTTTGGTGATTTTCCCGATGAAATATTCATCTAATTTGGATACTTTTATTGCTACGAGACGTCATTCGTGAGCACGCAACATCGAATTTTATGGTTGTTGTTTTGTGTTTCTGTTGTTGATCTAAGAATGTGGTAGGCAATTTTTCTATGTCATTTAATTAAAATGAATCGAAACGTGTCCCGTGGTCATAAACTCAATCAACAAGACACAATTCTATTGGGCTGTGACGATAGGCATCGATGCTATCAAATGTCAGCATGTAGTAATTAACTGAAAGAAATTTTTTTTTCCTCTCGAAAATCGTGTGCGTTTCAAGATTCAAATTTCAAATGCCATCAATTGCTTCAAATGTCTCTTCAGAGATTCTCTCTGTACGCATCAAGGGCTTGAGCAAATCATCACAATCGCATGACAATCAATTTATGTGACATTTCAAATATTCGAATGACACACATCACACCCCCCGTCATGGAGGCTCATCGATATTTGTATGTGGCTGAACGAAACCACACGGACTGATGTCAGGATATCAATTTCATGTTACCATCGCTTTAATAACATCAACTTGAACAAGATGTGTCATAAATTAACGACAATATTATCATTAACATTAAAATGATTATCAGATTGTGTAGATCTTGACTGGCTTCTTCTCAGCTCATTATAAATTGTACTATATTTTTCCATTTATTTATTTATTTTCGTGTGTTCTGTGCTATGCCTTCGTTTTCTTGGGCTTAAATTTATTCCATTTCAGTAAATTTATAAATATGAAGCGCATTATACTCCGTGAGTGGTTGGCCTCTCTCTCTCTCTGGCTGTGGTGAGACTCAAATACTCAGATCGTTGTGCGATTAATAAATATATATAAATGCTTTTTTTTTGTTAATTCTTTACATTTTATTACTTGTTTTCTGTTTCGTTCGCGCCCATCCTTTCGTTTTGTGTGCTGTGTGCTGTTCATCCGTGCTTGGCCAGTTTTATGGCATTTACATGTAAATTTATTCAGTGCTTTTTCACTGCGGCGCCATCTAAGCAATGCAAGCAACTGTCACTGAACTAAAACAAATTAAAATGACATGAGTACGTTCAATCTCTGTGAAGGGTGCGTTTACGGTCGTTTGCATTTGGCACAGTGCCAAAAACTGTTGAATTATAAGAAATTGGAAATTGTAATGAATTTTTGTGAGTTTTACGGAATTTAAATTCATTGTAATTTTTGATAATTTCTCATTTGGTATATTTACATGAAAAAAATCGAGAAAAAAAATTGCAGCAAATTAAATGAATTTGAATGAAATTAAATGTGTGTGACATAACCTCAAAATGTCTGAAAATCTCGGAAAATCTGTTTATTGATTTTTACTCGATTTCACTATTATGAAGTGTCATTTAAATTTATTTGAATAATTTCAAATGAAGGTGCACAATTGCAGATGAATAGAAATTGAAATACATTTTTTAGGGGTTATGTTAGATTATGACATGCGATGTCCCTGTGACATTTGACGCGTCAACCTATAGATGTCGTACACGTCGAAATGTGTTGACTGAACTGGCCAAGTATGTGTTCATCTGACTTTATTTATTGCGATGTGTTTTAATTGCATGTTCAGAAATCAGTCGTTAATCTACAACCGTTTCGTAAATTGATGCTTTTTTTTCTTCACGTTTCCGTGCGTTTTTTTTCTTATTTTCTTATTTAAAAGCAACGTCATATCACATTGAATGCTGCTGCCTTCACAGAATTATACATCTTGATTGTGATTTCGATGAAGATAATCAAGTCCGAACGAACGAGTGAGCGAACGAACGCAAGGTAAGATTGTACAATTGGTTTGGCGTCGACGGTTCAGCATGAAAATAAAGACACCCAACGTCATTCTAGCTGTTAATGCGATGCCGATCAACGTGAATAGGCAGCACCATGTGGGAAATAAAAATCGAATAAACACATTTGAATTATAAATCAATAATTGAGACAAGTTGGAGAGACTATCAGCATGCTTATCGCTTAAATCTGCGTATAAATTAAACAAATCTGTCGTTTTGAGGCGAGCAAAATTTTCAAATTGAATTGATGGTGTGGTTTGTTCTGAGCACCGCAAGTGACCTTCACAAAATCAAGATGAACAAACAAACAAAACACGATCAAACTGTGCCATTTATTTTTATTTTTTGGGGTCGACATCATAAAAACTCATAAATTAACGGACTTTCCAGAGCCTGGCGCTTTCGAAACTCATCTTTGGTCTGTTCGAATTTCAAAATAATAATAAAAAAACACTAAAAACCGGAAAATGAGACAGCATAGTTGATTCTTATTCAATAGAATAAACCATGTTGTTTTTTTTGTTGCTTTTTGGGGTGACACAAACCAACCTTGCACAATAGGATGCTTCAATTAATTACTTTAAATGTTTAAATTGAACTAAAAATAAACTGTCTATTACAGTTAAAATAACGTATTCATGCGCATTGCGCACACAGTACACTACACTAACGTGCCATGTTAGAAGTTCAAGACTGTTGTCGTTGTAAAACAAATATTGAATATTCATTCGTCAAACAATTGGAAGCGTAAATTCATAAGCATGTTTTAATATTTACATAAGCAATTTTAGTGTCACACAGTCTTTTGAGCTGAAGCTGTTAGTTTTCCAAGCGTATTAATATTGATGGATGGTTGCTAACGACAGAAGAGGCCTGAATCGACTGAAATAAATTTGGGAATCCAACTGTACAATGTTATACCAAGCAAAAGCAAAACCAAATAAACCATTTCAAATGTGTTTAATGGACGAGCAAATAGACACGACACTGCGGATTGTTAGTTTGGATTTAAACTTTTTAGGTTAAATTGCCACGCCAAGCAGAAAGACTAACAATGGTTTCCATTTAACACGTTTCGCTTGTTTAGTTGTGTATTCGAGACTGTGTGCCCTATCGGCTCGTCATGTCAACATGTGGATAGTAAAAATATTATTACTTTTTATTCCATTTTGTTTTCATTTCGACTGACACATCGGCCACACACAACAGCATCACCCGAAACAAAAATCCATGGGACTATTTGTTTATTCGAATAATTGGCTTCAAGTGGACATTTTCTAGTCTCACTCTTTCCCTCTCCTTCTCTATCTTTGGCCGCTTTTTCGGGTCTAATGTTTACTTTTCGTTGTTTATTTAAAATTATTCAGTTGTCAATTTGATGAAAGACGAAACGTTGAATCCACACATCCATCTGGATATGTTCGTGAGAGTGTGGTCGTGTGTTTGAAGTATTTCAATCGATCTCAATGCATTCGTTATCAGTTCGACACAGATCAAATCCGTTTGAAATCGGATATCTTTTGGTACAATATTAAAGTTGATGCGAGAACAAAACCAAATGCCAAATGGTGATTCAATACGAAATACGTGAGCCCATTTGAAATGCATCAATACAAGTGATTTCGATAATATTCTCTCATTTTTTTTATCGGGCGTTGTTATCTTACCCACAGGATGCTATTTTGCTGGATTTGTTCGGGCATTTTGATATTTGTGTACGTGTGCCTTTGTTGCCATTTTTTCGCTTCAGTGACAACCAAAAACATTTATCTTGCAATAATCCATCGATCAATCGGAAAAGGGAAAAGAGCAAAATGTAATAAAAGGAATACAACAACAGCAGCAGCAAAAAACACGACACGGCATTCAATAGCAGCAACAGCATCACACATACACCGGAGAAAACAAATAAGCGTCGATATTTTTGCTGCTGCTTGTCAATTTAAAAATGGGAATACGAAATGGGAAAATATGTGCTGACTTTGGATTGTCTTTTTTTTGTTGCTGTTGCTGTTGCGATTATTTTATTCGGTGGCTTGTGACACAAACAAATAGATAGATGTCATCGCAATTCGTTTATGACATGCTGATATAAATCGGCTCTCGTCTAACTAAAAACAAGTTTTACAGCGAGCACTTTTTATTCCATTGTCATCGCTGGTCCGGAATACACAACTGTCACTAAACAAATATCACTTAGCATCGTTACCTTTTGCATTTTGCTCGACTCGCTTATTTGTTTGACATAACTCAAACTCAAGTATTAAATTTAATCCCAAATATATTGCTTTGTGAGTGCTCCGTTCAGCGCGCTCTCTCTCTCTCTCTCTTTGTTCCTCCTTCCCTTCTCTCTGTGTGCTGTTTGTATTACTTGGCATTTCAATGCTGAACATTGAATGGCTGTTATAGTTCTGCCAACATCAAATCCAATGGATCTGCCATCATTCTGACTTTTCGTCGGGCTTACCAATTGTGTGCTCGAATGTCAAAACTGATGAAAGAGAATTTTTGCACGGATCCAAACTGGATCAGATCAATGTTGTGTGGAATTTTTGTGATTGAAATGAAAATGTTCATCAAATAAATGTTTTGAATGTGCTCGTTCGAGGTAAAAGTGGATATGTATATAAATTGATTGACAAAGGCAAGGGAATGAATTTTTGAATATTACAAAAGATATTCGAACTCTTTCGTTTTTTTTGTCCTCGAAATGGGAATTTCTATTGATGCAATCGATAAAGCAACGGATTTGCTCCGAATAAATAATCCAACGGATAAATTGATGGAATGGTAAAAGAACCGCGACAAATTAATTTCGTATCAATTGTTTGCTATTTTTCAAATGCTTTAATCCAATGCATTGGCATACTGTTTGATGAACCGAATGACATGCACGACATCCAAATCAAAATGAAGTAATTTGCATGCATCAAAATGTGTTTAATTAAATGCAAAATGCCATTAATTCTAATATATTGTAATGTATTTCGTTATTAAGTGAAATAGACTTCGACATCAACGTTGTTTTCGTCATCATCATTTTGCGCACAGCATCGAATGCTCGGCGCTTCGCATAAAAAATCATCCATAATTTATTGTACGAAACATTCCACAAACTGTGTGGAAAAATTGGCAAATGTACTTGTTCAATAAATTTGAATACATTTCTCAAAGTCACTGAATTCATTTACGGATGCCGTTAAAACAATTTAAAATGCTTAAAGCTGCATTTCTCAAAGAAAGTAATCAATAACCCAAACGAAACGAAGCAAACGCACAGTTAAACTAAATTGATGCTGAATAATTTAGAATTTTTTATTGTAAAATTCCGTATAAATTGATTTCGATTGTGAAGATTTACAGCAGCCGCTCACAAACGCCAAAATAATGTCATTTAAATTTGAGCAATCGATGTACGAAAAGTATGCGCATATTTGTGAAATTGGATAAAACGTGTGATCAATTTAAAATGCTAACTGGAATTACTTGAAACCGGTAAATGGCGACCGGTTCTTGGTTTCGATTCAATGCACAACACCAACCATTTGCTACAAATTAATGCAAACGATTGAAAGAGAAGCCTGGAAAATCGATTCGTTTTGAGTATAAACAGAGAGCATCATTTGAAATGTGTAAATAAATTGCATCGATGGATCGACAAAGACAAACGGGACATCATTCAATTATTTGGCATCCGAATCGAATATCACATTTTTACATTTCCATTAGACACTCGCCCAAAAATTTAAGATGAATCCATTGTTTACGAACAATATTTATTTTACGACCTTTTGATGGATTGTCAGCATCAGTAAACATAATTTATCCAATGAAATGCAAACGAAATACCATTTTCGATGCGTCTTATTTGGCTACCGCTCACTCATCTCATTCGTTTTGGCTGCTATTGCTGCTGTCGAACTGTCAACTCAACCGAGCAATCATTTTTTTCTCTCTCATCTTCTTTCCGGGCCCATTATCCTTTTTTCATATATTTTGCTGGTTTGTATGTCGCATTTGTCGTTTGCAGTGGCATGTTTTTATTTGCTTTTCATTCAATTGTTTGAAATGATCCAGCTGGTCGTAAAAAAAATTTATCATCATGTCATTGTATTGTGAAAAGGTCTTGAAGTCAAAATGTTTCATCCAAATTACACGGATATCAAATTTCTTATTTATTGATTTTGGGTTGATCGTTATCAACATGAAACAAACCAAAAAGATTGCCATGACAATTGATGATGGACCGTGTGTGTACAATGGCTTAGACATCTGATTTGAAATTTGCCAATCATTGTGACCGGCCGCTCAGTGAAAGTCATCAATATGATTTATGTTCGAGAATTCCAACTTAAGCATTTATATGCGAAGTTTTGATGGATTCTTCTTCCGATTCCATTGATGCTAATAAATAGATACGTAAATACAGTAGACGCTCAGAAATCTCAATCAATGTATTTTGAACATTTGGTCAATATTTATTGACAATTTCGATTTCTGAGCATTCATCAGATACTGTTCAATATAATGACGGGGAAAACGTGTGAATGAAGACACTGAAACTGGAACAGCTAGAGGCAAATTCAACTGGATCTGGCCCCAGTTTAAATGTCATTATGAAGTGTGATCAGTTCAGTTAAACATTTTCATCATTTAACGTTAATGATCGTTGAACAAAATAAGATGAAATTACTTCAATGACACGTGAAACTAAATTGTTTCAACTTTTAACAGAAGCCGAAGTGAAAGCAGACATATATGCATATATATATGACAGGCTCATCACTTCGATGACGAAACATATATTTATAACTGTAAATATCTTCATTTATTTAAAAGCACCGAACCACGTTTTTGGAAATAATACATTGAAGTCTCCATGAATAATTCGAACGATTTATTATGTTAATTTCTCAACACGTTGTAATATAATTCTGTATGCATTTTAATAAATTGCGAGGATGTATGCATCACGTGCACGTGTGCTACAGTAACCACACCAAATTGATGGATGTACTATTTGTTGTTTGTCTTATTTTGTGCATTTTAAATAGATCGGTTCATTATTGTTAAGGCAGTACTAGCAGTTCATTAGGCAAAGTAGATTATGTACTTTGTCAAAAAAAAACTGCTGTGAGCCCCTTGCATACCGAAGAAAGACTGATTTTGTAATGAAATTTCCCCGAAACATAACCATAGCATGTCAAACATGGCCCGTAAATGTTTGTTCGATCGAAAAATGTTAATTTATTACTTTATTGAAAGTCATGTTAAAAGTGTTTGTCTGCAAAGCCGCATCTCAGCTCGGAATTTTCCCCTCCGCAAACAAACTAAATAATTGGCGGTGCTTCAGCTTCGCTTAGTTTGAAATTATAATTTTCAGTCGATCGAATTTTTTCTAAGAAAATCCTTTGTTTGCGATCGCATCACATGACACATAAAAAAACCGTGTGAGCATTCGAATATTCTTTGGGTCGTTAATTTTATTTTTCTGGAGATTGTTTGATGGTTCTAATGAAAATACAAAAGAGTTCAAGTTCACTTTCGCCTTTTTTCATGTTCGGTTTCACTGGTATTGGCATTTGCCATTGTTTTTGTGTTTCTGCCGGTTCTTTTTTTTCGATAGCCCGAAAACTGCGGTGATATCCAAAGTGCCCAAACCCAGACACAGAACTCACCGAATGAATAAAAATGCGTACAAATATTTTGTATGGACATCGCAATAAATTATGGAATAGTCAAAAGTCAACAATAAAAATCGTTTCCATAATTTCTTGTCAACAAGCTATGAAAAGAGCCTTTATTAAAACCGTCGCTGAAAATGAAACATAAACGAAGAGGGAGAGAGGGAGAGAGAATAGGAAAAAAAGGAAGAAACGGCCGAATTGCGATGAATTTATTCGCGGATTTGCAGCTCAAAGCCGCGTGTGAGACAGTGCGCTTTTGCATAGAACATGGAGATGTGTGTGTGTGTGTGCGCGCGCGCGGTGTCTGTGGTGTTTTATTTGTTGCAGTCGTTGAAAATTCATTTAATGCTGCCACCGTATGCAATAAATTATCATTTCTGTCTCACTCTCTTTGGTTCCTTCTGTACTCGGGGCGCACCAAACAAAGTCATCCGTGTTTGCCTCACTGCTCTTATTTTGGCCTGTTCGCCGTTTTTTTGCGTTCGCAATCTGTTACAGCCGTTTTTCTTTCATTCATTTGTGCTGTGGTTGGTTTGTTATATGCGTTGGTCTCCAGTTGACTCTTTTCAACGAGTGTGCACGGTTGCGAGCTGCAAATCCCAGCGTAGATAGATTGCATTGTGTCCATGTCTGTTGTTGAATTTCACATCGTTCACAAGCACTGATATCGAAATTTATGACATGGTTAATTTTTTTACGACAATTTTGTTGTTGCTGTTGTTGCCATATCATGGGATCAAGACGTTGTGAAAAAAATAGTACATAGGTAAACGGATGAGAGAACCCCCTTCATTGTGGCACATTGAAAACAATAATAGCGACAGACAGGAATCCGCATGAAAATGAATAATTTATGTCAGAACAGTGCATCAGTTCAACTATGATATCTCGTACGTGTCTCACTTCTATGCCATTATATTTAATCACAAGATCGAAGTGGTTATTACTATTAAGATAAGTGTACTTTTAATATACACGTTGTTTTCAACAAAATGGTGAATACCGTTCGTCGAAAGGCGAGAATGGTAATGAGTAAGAAAAATGTATTCGTATCGATAAATGGCGGTCTTATTAAAACACTTTATTAACCATCACATGTCATAGTTGTGAATACTTTTTTGAGTTGGTTGTTTTGGTTTTTGAACATTTTTGTCAAACCAACAAATCTCAACCAAAGTAAAAGGATAACTTTTTTTTTATCAAATTTAAAAGATATTGAAATGTTTTTCTGTTTATGTCAACACCCGTTTATGTTTCGTCTTATTTTCTCACTTGGACTTCTTTGCATATTCCGCTTTTGTGCATCTCCGGGAATCAGTGGATTAAATTAATCTTATCTAATAATGAAACACCTTAAAGCAGCCACAACTCTTGAGCTCATTTCTATCTCCGACATTCAAATCAGCAATTTCTTCAAATTGAGATATTGAATTGAGGCCGATATAATGATTTTTGAATGGAAATCTATGTGATGTAATGTTTCGATCACGAGTTTGTCATTGGCATCGTTGGATCGTTGTGATCGGGTTTTCCTGTCAATTTAACATTTTAATGCGACTAATGTGTTTACGACACGCAAAACACCGATCAAATGTTGAAAGCTTAACGGATTCGATCGCTTCGAAGATTTTCTTCAGCTGTTTGACATTAAAAAAAACGGTAAACAAACACGCTACAAATTTATGATGCTAATATTGCTAAGTCAACAAGGGAATTAATAATTCCTTCATCTTAATTTCATCTACAAAAACAAGAATCTACTCAATTGACAGTGAAATATATGATGGCAACGAACGAAGTGAAGAAACATTCAAACATGTCTTATTCAACATAAAAAACTATCAACATATCAACTGTAATTATTCCACATTTAAAATTTCAACAACAACAAAAAAAGATCCACCGAAAGCAAAACACACCACGACTGAAATAAATAACATGGTAGAACGAAGGAAAGATGCGCAGACCATAGTGTGACAACGAAAGAGATATAATTTGAAAAACATGAGCCAACGGGTAATCACATGAGATCGAAATGGGAATAAATATGCTGAAAAATATTGGGAGAAAAATAACCAGAAGGAGACCAAAACAACGATATTTACACACACGCACCGGCTATAAAAAAAAAATAAACGAAGAGCGAACCTTTTAACAGCATACTACATCTTTTTTATGGTGCATTCAGTTGTGTTTATTCGACTCTTTCTCTCTATTACACTGTGCCGGGCGTGAGTGTGCAATGCTCGTTGGCAATGTGAGTATAAATTAACATTTTGTGTGACATGATTTGTGACGGTTGACATAATGCTTACCATTAAAAATTATGCGAGCGACAACGTGCAACGAACCGTAAGGAAAAATCGAAAAAAGATGTTTCATATTTCAACAGAGCGAGAGCGAGAGCAACAGAACCGAAACAGAGAAAAAGAGTGTATTTTATTATGAATTAATGAAAAGCGACGCAGCCGGTAGCATGGTGCGATTTTCCAATGTTTGTCATATGTTTTATTTACGTCTTACACATTATGCGAACGGTATGATGCTGCACGGTGCGACACACGTAATCACTGTCAATTGATTGGTGCCGTTAATCAAAGAAAAACGAAAACAGAATCGACATTTTCCTCTGTATTTCATTTCCCCTTACGATTTCATTTAGTTGTTTTATTCATCCAAAATTCTTCAGAGGTCTCCTAGTGGATGTTCACATTTTTTTTTCTCTACTTAACTAATGTCACGAACTCCACATACATTTGCTCTCAGTGTGAGAGCATTTCTCTGCATTTTTTTATTCTTCATCCAAAATTAAAAATTGAATATCATAAAAAGTTGTTTATTTGACGCAGTCAGAAAGAAAGATTTGATGATAAAGTGCTATTTTTCAATTTCAACGACATTTCATTGCGTCGTTGTTTTTTTCGACAGCCTTTAATTTAAAAAAAAAAAAAAAAAAAATCCCGAAAATATATCAAGCGAAACGATCAACATTCTCGGTTGTCTTTCTTTGTCGTTAAGTGAGTGACTGAGATTCAATTTGATTTGAAACGGAATGAGAGTGAACAAAAAAGCGAATCCACTTAAAACACACAACAACCAAAACAAAACAAAAATTTATATTACAGATTAAGTGATCTTGACGTGGGTGTCTTGAACTCGGTTGTTTTACAGATTGAGTATAATTAACCAAATACTTTGCTGAGCATTTTTCATTCTTTGCGTGGCTTTCATTTCCCTTTGCACGGAACAGCAGCCAAAGCGGATCGGTGTTGTCGTATTTATGTTATTGTCGTTTAAATCTTTATATTTGACGGATTTTCACGTTTTTCCACTTTTATCACGCGGTTTACGAATTTTCTCACATGAATCCCAACACTTAAGGCCATTAAGTATGTGCGCCTTCACTCTATCTCTTTCTCTATCTTTCTCTGGTTCTTTCATTTTCACTCAGCTACTGTGTGTCATTTGTGCCGTAAACTTTGCGGTAAATTGTTTTATTTTGATTTCATTCAAAGTCACAATTCCACATGGAGATGGCGAGAGCTCCGTTAAAAAAATAGCAAAACAAAATCAAAGTGCTGACTGTGAACGTAAAACATTAAAGATTTACGATGGGTTATTTATATGCATTCGCATATCAAATGAAACAAGACAGCAAGAAAAACAGATGAAAAAAAAACCAACAATCGGAATGAAAACAAACACGAAAATTAAAATACTGATTTCCTGAGTTTGTTGTGATGATTCAGATTTTCGTTGAATGGAAGATTTCGTATGCAATGGATTAACGACATCATCCTTTTTTTTCCTTCTGGTTTTCATTTTGAAATAATAAACCCTGTCATGTTGTACGTGTTGACGGATTGCCGTTTGAATTTTGTTGAATTAAAGCGGTAACAACGGGGCAAAAAGACAACAGCAACGAAACACACGCACGCAACAACAGTAACATCAACAACAACAACAAAAAATGAATGAATGAGCGAACGAGTTATTATCGCTGCAATTTGACAGCGTCTGTCGAGCAACTGTAAATTGATATTGTGACGGGCGATGGGTGTTGAGTAGTAGGGTGCATGTTAGCTCGCGCTCTCATTGACATTGTTGATGTCTAAAACAGTAATTGGTCGAGAGCATGCATATGATACGTTACACAGAGACAAAAGCAATCAGTTTTTGAACACACGATACACAAAGTGTCAACAGCAATTTGCACAGTCAAATGTGATAAAAGCATAAATTACTATTGAGGTTTCAATTTTTTTTTCTTCTCTCTGTTGAAAGCAATGACTTCAAAAAAAAGAAACAGCTCAAATATTTGCCTGTTGCATATTCGCACACTGCAAGCCTTTAATAGTTGTTGTTGGTTGTTGAAGACCTTCAAAAGCGGTCGAATGTGAGTAACCTTCGTAACTTTTTTGTTTGCACGCCCAATACACACACACACACACACACACACACACACACACACACACACACACACACACACACACACACACACACACACACACACACACACACACACACACACACACACACACACACACACACACACACACACACATACACACAACTAGTGCTGCAAATATATTACTTATTTATATAGTGTTTAAACGGTAATCGCTATCTTCATTGTAAATGCGTCGTTTATTTATGCATTTGCTATCGTTTTGTCGAAAGTTGACTGCACGAGTGTGTGTCGCCGTCAATTGATATTAAAACACATGTAAAACAAAGTGCGAGATTGAGCGCCTTTGACACAAAAGAAAACGTTTTAAAGCCCGAAAGCCGTTGGTAAGTGCCAGTGATTTATAGTCTAATTAACACCATTCACTTTCAGTGCACGTTGGGTTTGGTTTTGATATTTGGTTTTTTTTTGTCGATGCCTTGCCTATTTGGCTATTATGCTATGCGTTTGCTGCTGTCGTTCTCGCTCTAGCTCTAGCTTTTGCTAGCACACTTGTTCGTTGAATCGGTCGCGCATTTGACTTCTGCACAAAAACAGAAAATTAAAAGAAAAACAAGACATGATTAAATGCATAAAATGCTTGAGACAGGTGGCGACAAACATGACAAATGACATTAATATACGCCGTTCGCTTTGCAACAATAAGCCAAAAGCCTCTTTCTCTCTCTCTCTCTCTATCTCTGTGTGTGTCTCTCTCTCTCTCGCGCGCGCTATATTTTTTCGTCATCATTCCCTCAATGTGACAAATAGAAAAATTAACTGGTCACTACGTGCTAATTGAATGATGGTCATTGTTTATTTCGTTACTAAATGCGTGCTGCGCGCTGTGAATATAATTTCAATTTTGTCTTTTTGTCTCTCCCCCTCTGCCCTCTTATCCAATAGTTGCAATCATTGCATGAATATTGCGTATAGATAAACATTCTCGATGGTATTCTATACATTTGATTTCGGAATGTATGGCCATACAAAGGTGCAATGTGTTAATTATTTTCCACATGCCGAAATTCCAATGTGTACAATGAACACGTTCATCAAATCAATCTTGTCGAACGTGCCATGTTTAGTTTATCGATTCTGTCGCCTTTCTGCTTTGTTGTTGCCTGTCATTTTTTTCACTAGAAAATAATGGTGAAAAAATATTATTTTAAAAGCAACCATTTGTTTAGAGAGTATTTTTTTTTTTATCCAAAGCTGCCATCTTTTGACAAATGTTTACATAGCGCACAGAGGAGCCGTCTATTGAAATGGCAACGACCACATTAATTCTTTTAACATTTCCATGACATTTTCTATTTTTCAATGTGACACATCTGATTGTGAGCGACCGTAATTGCTTGAAATTAACGATAAGAAAAAAAATAGAAGTTGAAATTGTTTAGTTTATTTCTAATGATGTAAAAAATAACAAATTACTTGCTCTAAGAATAATAAAGATTGGCTATAAAAGAGGTTTGATTCACTCCTTGGTAGCTCACTTAAGATCCTCTAGAGTGCAACCAACCGTTCATAATTCAAAATGAGGCTATCCATAATCCTTCATTATATCTCAGTGTTTTTTATCAAATTACAAGCTTTTGATTACTGCAAAGTTGAACGGCAGCTAGAGGAGCGAATGAACGCTAAATCGTTGAGTCCTTGTTGTGAAGTTTCACCAAGCCAGTGGCAATTTATTACGTGGTATTTTTCACGTGTTGGAAGTTGTATTAACGTAACGGAAATTTATCGAGAATCGAACACCAATCGGCGAGAGCATTACATTGGACATTTTTTAAAGAACTTATACCGATATACGGGTATGGAGTGTATCACTAAAAGTGTACAATACCATCACAGTGATGAACTTTACGATATAGAGAATTACATTCCGACGAATACGTATCGATGGCATGCAACACTGTTAAACAACACACAGAGGAATGAAAGTTATTTTCATGAAATGAATACGCAACTTATGCGAATGCAACTATCAAAACGAAATCGGCATCGCGAAGATGAACCAGCCCATGGAAGTGTCGTTTTGGCCTCTAACTTTCAAATTATAAATAATTTTTTGAACGGTAAAACACGTTATCCATTCAAATCAAAGCGGTCACACTATCTCATTCTAATTTATGAAGAAGTTGATTTGGATTGGGATGTGGTTGCTGGTGATATATTATCAAAACTCTGGCATGTTCATGGAATAATGAATGCATTCATTTTGTCAAGTTGTAGCCGAGAAAATGTAAGTATTTCCGCCCACCGTTTTGTTAGTTTGTTAGGCGATTAAAGTTTCATTTTATTATATTAGGTTGGTTATTTTGATCCATTTGTACAAATCAGTCGCTTGAATATTACTAATTCCACGTTTGACGAATGGGGCGTTTATCGTTGTTTGCCGTTAAAATACTTGGACTACACAGACAACTGGCTCCTTCAAAAGGCATATTCATTGAACCAGTATCCATTAGTTGTATCTATCTTTGAGCGATATCCAACAATGGTTCCTCAAGCAGAGATTCCACCGTATTTTGCTCAGACTCAATATTCAAATGGAATGAAAGTGTTAGGATATGGAGGAATCGATGGCATTTTGTTAGGAAATTTAGCACATGAAATTGATTTCACCGTTGATATAATTCATCCAGAAGAGAACAGCACATATGGATGTAGGCATAATACTTGCTTCACCGGAGCAATCGGTGATGTGCTGTATGGACGAGCTGATATTGCATTTAACTCGAGATTCTTAGTCTATTATGGAACGAATAATATTGAATTTATGGTACCAATTATCGGTGATAAATTGTGTGTCATTGCACCGGCTGCCAAACGTAATCCACAATGGAAAGCCATTTTCAAGAGCTTTGACATAAATTTTTGGTGTTATTTTTTCGTAATCACAACTGTAACTAGCGTTATTTATAGTTTTATACAATTTTATCACGAGAAGCAAGAAATGCGAGTTCTTCGTGATTCATTTTTGTACAAAGATTTTAAGTATATCATTGTAGAGGAGAGAATTACGGCGAAAAATGTATCCATGTTAATTTGGAGAGTTATGCTGGGTGTAACATCGAAATTACCCGCTGGTAATGGTGGGCGTTTACTCATCGGGTCCTGTCTTTTGGCTAACATAATCATCAATGGATCATTTGAGGTTGAATCGGTTCTAGTGAATTTTATAAAGAACATACTATCACGTTGGACTGTCACTGAGTCTTTGTGGAAATGAGACTTCAAATTACATAGAAACGAAGTGACAGTCCAAAAATGATATATCTTTGAAAGACTGTTCTTTTATCTTTTTCATATTAACTGAAGTTTTTAATTTGTTAGGGCCTCTTGTATAAAGCATACACTGAAGATACACCAAAAAATATTGATACGCTCGAAGAGTTGGACAGTTCAGGACTTCGAATCACCGCCTCATCACCATCATTCCAGAATACATTTGGAAGTAATCAGACTATAGAGTCTGTATCACATGTTTTAAATTCGTTAAGAGGCAAACTTTTTCTAGAGAATTCGAATCTTAGAGGTGTGGAACGAGTGGCTTTGAATCGTGATGTCTGCAGTCTTGAACGTTTTTCAGATGTTGAAATAATCATACAGGTATTCCTTTATCGTTGACATTGATGAAATCAATATCCCTTTATATTATTTTTTTTGAACCGTTTAGACCAAATTTTTCAATGATGATGGAACATCAGAGCTTCATGTGGTTAAAGAGTGTCCTCGACACTATTTTCTCACGTACATTACGCCAAAAGATTGGCCACTATTAGATCGTTTTGATAAATTACTACTCCGACTTGCTGAAGGAGGTTAGATTTATTTTCTTTTTCTCGAAATGAAATTAATTGAACAGATTGAACAATTATCATTCAGGTTTCGGTAATCTATGGTATGAACTAACAGAGAATGCTTTTGTTACAAGACATAAAATAAAGTACCATAAATTCTTGGAGAAAAGCCGTCGTAAACCATTTTCGTTGCATGACATTCAAACACCATTTCGATTCTTAATTATTGGATACGTTATTTCATTGGTGGTTTTTTTAATCGAAAGATTTATATTGCCGCCAAAAAAATTCACAAAAATGTCAAGAGTCATCTGGCCTGGTAAAAGCATTAAAAATGGTATTCAGTCACTCCGTCGTCGAAAGAGCAAAAGAATACCGGATATTTGAATTTAAGTGATAACATCTTGTCACCTGAAAATGTTCACTAAATAATAAAGAGTAGAGATGGGAATATTCAATTTATTCACCCACCAAGATTAAGTCCAATTTTACCCAATACCCATGTCAAATGTAATAAAATAGAACTTTACATTGTGTTGTATTCTAGTAGTTTAAATTCTCCCACTTTAATCCGCTGAATATTACAATTTTGCACTGAATATATCAACCTTCTAACGACTGTAGAAAATTCAACGAGTAACACTAATATTTTGCAAAAAATGCATAAGATCTTAAGATTTGCTCATATTTCTATGTAGCAAGAAAAATGCTAACACAATGTATGTATGTCTTGATAAAGAGACTTACCGCTAGATTACGTTGATTCTAGTCATCTTTTATCATTTTTATTTTATTTTTATTTTATTTTATTTTATTTGTTGTTGTTGTTGTTGTTGTTGCTGTTGCCAGCACTTTATTCGGACTTATTTTTTACTCCATTTATTAGTAGCTCACAAGAGAAGCATATACATATTAAATACGCAGTGACAGCAAAGGTTATAAATTTGTGTGCATATGGCACGATTCTCTACGTTGTTCGTTGTGCATTAAGGTAAACCCAAAAAAATGAACAATGCAAAGAAACAACGAACAAAAAAAATTGGTAAACATAAATAAAAATACACGTATTCTTCACGGAGTGTGCATTCGTAAGATACATGACTTTCTGACAAGCAACATGTCGTTTAAATGAGAAATAAAATACAAAAAGCGACAGAGAAAAAAAAATCTCATTCACAGGCATAGCGAAAAGGGCACATTTTTCATGATTGTATGGTGCAAATGTGAACGAAAAAAAAATAATCCTCTAAATTTTAATTTTCACTCTAGGAGACTTGAGGCTGGATACTGTTCAGTGTTCAGTGTTCATCTTGTGAGTCTACTGAACCATACAAAAGGACAACATTCATCCACTTGCTGTTATTAATTTACGCGAGTAAAAGAAGATAAACCATAATTCCAAGCAATTACATGCACAACTCATTTTAAGTGTGTACTTTATGACGATGAGCCTTGAGCAGATGGCAAGAAACTGATTCTATGAGATCCATATGCGACAAGAAAGCAAGCCTCGTAAACAAAATGACAACGGAAAACATCCACAAATTATGCAATCACATATTGTTTGCAATGTGGTGAAGGCACTTCAGCATAGCACAAAAATGAGCGAAAAAAAGAGTGAAAATGAACGTCAGTTGATCTATGGAATTGTAATATGTCCTTAATGATAAAAAATGGATATTGAATAATTTATGTGCAGTAAAAAAAAAGCACAAAGACTCAGAAAAAAGTACCCGCTCCAAATAAGAACGGTGTTGATTTTATATATGACTCCTCTCGATGGAACCAAATGTTTTAACGTTCGCAATATGATGAAATAACTGAACAAGGGCTCCTTATCCTTTTTGACTGCTATACGAACAAGAAGAAGCATCCCGTCGTACCGTAAACGGTGTGTATCCAATCACATGAAACCCACTGACACTGAACAAGGCAACGACAAAATTGCATGTGCTGTGAAACTGAAATATTTACGTGCGTAATTTTGACTGCATTTCGTTCACGCTTATTTTCAACACATTTGCGCATATTTTATGTTTATTATTATTATCGCGGAATGAGTTTGGGTTAGAATGTTTTCTTTTTTTTGATTTTTTTCATTTTTTTCTGTTTCTCGGTCGGTCTTCTTTTCGTTTTGCATATTCATAATTTTTTATGTGGCATTTCATGTGGCAACCGGCAATATCACTAAACAGCACACAACAGTAGCAGCTGTTTGCCGCGAATCATATCGCAAATTATGCGAAAGAGAAAATACACACATGGCATTGTGCAAACACATCCGCGGCATATATTTTCTGATTATTCTTATTATATGCCACACAACACGAGATATTCTCACAAATACACATAAGTTACAATTATCTGAACGGTTGGTAGTAGAGAAAGAAATGCCACTCGGTGTGATCGCGTGTGTGTGTGTGAGAGAGAGAGAGAGAGAGAGAACCACACGAAGAGGAGAAAAAAGCATTATAAGCACTGACAGGCAAGAGCACAGCAGAGAGGGAGAGAGAGACTGAAACAACACACGCGGCAAAGTCATATGATAAAGTGATAATGGAAATGCATACGCTTTGGCAACAAAAATAATAAATATTTCAAAAAAGATAAAGATGTTTGGTTGCCACTGCTGCTCTTGTTCATTTTCATCAAGCTTTCGCCATCGCTGTCTATCGCACTTATATGTTCATCTATTCAGTCACCAGTTGTCTCCGTTTCTCTTTCGTCGTTTTGTCTTCTCGTAAAATGATGATGCTCTTTTGCTCGTTTGCATCACACCTTTGTTCTTTGCCGCCATCGCAATGCGTTGATGTGATGAGCTTCCTCTGCCATTTCATGCGGAATGAGACATAAAGGAAAAATGAGATAATATTAATATTTCTGTGAAGAATGTTACTGACTTTTCTACTGTTTAAGATTTTCTTTTCTTTCACTCAGTTGCAAAATGATGCGAAAAGCTGAATTTATGAGCTGCAATTTTTTTGTTATTCTTCTTCTTCTTCTCATTTTGTGGTGGCTTTTGTTACAACTGGCGCACAGACGAATGAACGGAATCCACACAAAACGCAAACAAGAAGAAGGAAAATAAAGACAAAAAAAAGTAATCGCAAATTTATGATGATGACATTTTTATGGATTCAGTTGAATAAGTGCATGATGTGTTTGATATTGTTGAATCATTTATTTCTTTAACTTTGTTCGTTGCAAAGCAACACCAGCATTCGTATATTTAACTTCTAGATTTTACAATGCTGCATGAAAAATTGGCAAAGAATTTGATTAACTGGAAGGTAAATTTATGAGTGAAATGAACACATATAAACCCACGGAAAAAAAGAGGGTTAATGTCAACGAGCTGCGTTATATGAACAGCACCCATTATGGATTCGCTCCCGTTTTATGTCGGTGACGACACATGATCATCATAATTATTTCCAAAGTCGTAATAAATGGATGAAACTTTTATTATGCAGGTATGTCGAGAATGAAATCTTTTTTTTTTAATTGCTGTGCCAAAAACCACTTGAACCATTAAAGCATGACATTGTAATGCCAAAGCTAAAAACCAAAGCCAGACTGTACTAAAAATCATTTGGCTTCGATCCATCTCTTCAACAAAGAGTGTCTCTTCAATATTGTCATGTTAACAATGTGGCAAGTGGTTCTTCAAAATGTCATTAACATCAAATTACTGGAGCATTTGAAGTAGTGGAAACCAAATATCCTGAAAGCATTGTACCGTTGCCACCGTATTGCCTATTGTTATCAAATCATCAAATGAATGTTTGATTTATTTGAACAAACATTTCACATTTGAAATTCATTTTTGCTCAGGTATTTGCATTCAAGAAAAGAGCAAACAATATTCTTTGTTATTGTGTGTCAATATGGTTCCGATTCTGACAAAGAATGCTTATTGTCAAACCGTGCCGTCGTTTGTTTGATGAGTCTAACAAAGCGAACGTTCGATATAAAAGCTCAATTGAAACTAGAATATTTGTTTCATTTGTAGTTTGGATTTTGAATCAAATTGGAAACATGAAAATGTCTACTTCTCTTCCATTTTCTTTGGTATTGTTATGTTCAGTGATTTTTGTGATTGGACAGACTTCATCTCTTTATACGAAATTCCCAACAACTATTGCGTATCAAAAATGTATCGTGAACAATGAAATGTATTGGAAAGTCATTCATTGGTTTTATGGACCACTCAGTTTCATCGATGTGAATGCATTAGCTTGGCCAAATGCAACCAAATCCATTCATCGATTGTCCACTGTGTTTCTGAGAGAAATTTCAAATAGTAAGTTGCATATGAACTGAAAAAAAAAGAAAAAAAAATGTCAATATCAAATTTAAATTCATTCGTTTTATTGAACTCTTTTCAGGATTAAACTGCAAAGTATCATCTACAATGTTTGACTCCGAATTCGAACCACTGAATATTTCATATGGCAATCAGTTTTCATGGCAAGGTGAACAGTTTAAGAAACGTATAAATCAGAACACGCCGAAAGGCGTTTTCTATCGCCGAAAACGAAGCTCATTTATTCATGGGGCTAATCCGAATTTAGAAAGCGATCATCAATCCAAACCAACTCTAGTCCCGGAAGAAGGAGTATTCATTATAGCAGAAAGTATTGCGGTTATCGATGATTATCTTCAAGGTTCACCCCGAGATCCATTTCAAATAAATCGGCGAATTTTCGTCATTGCTATCACAAATACAAGTGAACCAAATTTTAAAAATCAAACGAAACATTTGCTAGAAAAACTTTGGCGCAATTATGCAATAGCCGATGCTATATTGATAACACCTTGCATGGGCGATCCAGAGGTATGTTTTCGACTGTTCGAATTCATTAAATTCTGTTATCAATCAAATTCACCAATACAATTTTGTAGATTATTCACACCTATTTTCCCTACATGCGTTCAATATCTGGGAGCACAGTTTCATGGGGAAAATATGTGCAAATAAACTTAACTGATTTAGACTACACGAGAACTGATTTATTTAAAAAATTCAAAAATCTCAATGGATTTCCACTCCGTGTAACGATATTTCATCGTTACCCGACCGCATTGAAAGTAAATGAATTACCCGTGGCCTTTCAAGGCTCTTATTTTATGAATGATATTTGGCGATCTGATGGCTACAGTGGTGTCGATGGAATCATGCTTTCGAATGCTGCAAAACAATTCAATTTTACAGTGGTTAATATTCCACAAACGGGCGCCGATTTTGGTTACAGAGCAGACAATGGTTCTTTTGTCGGTAAAATGGTTTTGCACACAATTTGTTTCGTATTCGTACTCGAGAAGTCATTTTCATTCATTAGGATCACTCGGTTCGGTGCTTCATAACATAGCTGCCGCTTCCTTCAATGGTCGGTTTTTGACTAAATATGAAACGGATGATATCGAATTCATGTTCCCATATTACTTTGACAAACTGTGCATAATCGCTCCAAAAGCACTTCAAATACCAAAGTGGATGGCCATTTTCAAGTGTTTCGATCGAACCCTTTGGCTGTCTCTGTTTCTCGTGCAATGTTTGTGTGGATGCTTTTGGTTTTTCCTAAAACAGACAAATATTAAATATACGTAAGTATGATGTGTTTGAAAATTAAATTCATTTTACTCGAATGCAATTAAACGTTCAAGAATGTGGTTCGTTTTTCAAGGGCGAAAACAAAACAAGCTGAAGAATATGAAAAACGAAAATCAAACAATTTATTTCGAAATGTTTTCATTAATACTTGGATTATGATGCTATCTGGAACTGTACCAAATCTTCCATTCTTTCGAAGCGAACGTATCTTTCTCGCCGTATGTCTGTTCTCTGGACTAATTGTTGCTGGCACGTTCCAAGTAACATCAACATTTTAACTATTTGATGTATTGGAAATCAGCCATTCATTTAAACTAAAAATATACACGAATTACATTTCAGGGAACTTTAACCAGATCTTACAGTAGTAGAGACTATTTCAAAGATATAGACACACTTGAAGAGCTTGATGAAAGTGGCTTTCATATTGGCACAACGTCTGCATCGTTGGGAAGTGTTTTTGAACAAGATTTTGGCAATCCATTAATTAAGTCATTGGCTTCGAAATATCATGTACTGAACTGGACAACAACACCGACAATATATCGAACGGCATATAAACGAGATATGTGTTGCGTTGAACGATTAACTGATGCTTCACTCATTCTCGCTGTAAGTAGAAATTGTCGTATTTATTTTGATCTTGAATGAAGCAAATCTTACCTTCTCCGATGATTTTCTGCCTTTTATCTCAAATAGAATCAATTTGAACAGCCTGATGGAAGTGTATTATTACATGTGATTAGCGAATGTCCTCGATCTTATTATATGTCTTATATAATGAAAAAAGGATCACCATTGGTTATCCATTTTAGCAATTTTGTTCGAAGACTCTTTGAAGCAGGTTGAAAATTTAAAAACAAACTACATCAAACATAATCAAATTCATATACGATTGTTTTTCGTTGTTGTTGTTGTTGCAGGAATTGTCGATTTATGGTACTATCATGTTAAATACGCAATTACATCACATAGACGGCTCCAACGTGAATTCGAATCAAACGAAGCAAAACCGTTTGACATGGACGATATGCAAACAGCTTTTTATATTCTCTTTATCGGATTGGTTTGCAGTAGTTTGGTGTTTGTTGGTGAATTGTATATTCATAAACGCAGTCGAAAGCCACCGTTTGAATTCGTTCTCTGAATTCACTTTTTTAAACAATTTCACTTAAATCAATTACTTTGTAAAATGAAGCGTGATGTTTTCATTTGACGTGAGACGTGTGTCATTTTGTATCTTATGTTGACATGTCACTTTCAAGCGTGTATTTTATTAATTGCCTTTAAATTCACAAATATCTTTATCGTCATATTAATCAGTTTGAAAGCTTTTGTCTAATTAAATATTGGAAAGTTCAAAACGCTTCGATTATTTCTGTTCCTCATTTGTCATTGCTATAAAAATGCGATGTTCTATCAATTGATTCTCATTCCTCATAGCGGTTGCCAAAGAATAAGTTGTACCGATTGGAAAAAATGGCATCGAATTTGTGGTTGATTTCGTTGTTAGTTGTGATTCCGAATAAAGTGTTTGCAATACAGTTGAGTAGCTTCAACACTGCGAATGCTGGTGGTGAGTGCAAAATGTTCATCGAAGATTACTTCAGAGTCATGGACCAATTTTATGGATCCATCAACTTAATTTCCGTTTATTTCATACATCGGAATGAGTCAAACTCATCAACCTTCGAACAATCAAATACTTTATTAAAACAGATTACAAAAAGTAAGTCAAGAAACTTGACAGAATAAGTCTTTGCTCACCCAAAAATGATAATTTAATTGATTAAATTTGAACGTTTAGATATCAATCGTTCTCTAACACATCAACTAATAGACAGTGATTGTGGCTGTGTAAAACTATCATCCGACCGATTGAAGTTTTTGACCATTTTGAAAAATGGAATGGAATCAGGCGTATTGATTATTGCCGAAAATATTCCATCAATTGACAATGTGCTATTTTGCTTACCTGAATACTTGTCCGATATCAGGAGACGGAAGGTTATTGTTGCAATCACAAGTACAACTCAACTGGAATTCGAAAGTCACACTGTTAATCTTTTGGCCAAATTTTGGAAGCAACTTCGTTTCGCAAATGTTATACTGATTACACCATGCGATAATAATGGACCGAAGGTTTCAAAATTTATTAATTTTTATCTGTCGAGATTCCAGAATACGATGTTCTTTATCTATTAGGTCGTTCGCACGTATTACCCGTTTCAACCAGTCGAATTTGGAAATTCAACCAAATGGGGAGTCTGTAGATTCATTCCTTTAAACAGAGTTGGCATTTCAGATCTAAGTTTGTCCACCAAACTCAAAAATTTTCACGGATATCCATTGAGAATTTCATATTTTTGGCGTTATCCAACATCGATGAAATTGGATGAGCTATCGAAAGCTTCGCAAAGCTCTTGCATTATGAAAGATAGCTGGCGATCAAATAATTTTAGTGGAATTGATGGTTTTATGCTTTCAAGTATTGTAAAAACATTCAATTTCACACCAATACTCATCAAACCGAAAGGCACTGATTTTGGCTATAGAACTTCCGATGGAACTTTTTTGGGTAATAAACATTTGTCGAAAACAGTTTGCGATTGATGATTGAATGGTTTAAATTCCATGTAATTTATTACTCAAATGACATAGGAACCATTGGGGATGTATTGAATGGAAAAACTTTTGTATCGCTTATTGGACACTTTATCAATGATTACGGAACAGACGAAATTGAATATGTTTTTCCATATTTCTTCGATAAACTATGTATTGTTGCACCCAAAGCACCTCGAATCCCTGAATGGATGGCAATTTTTCAATGTTATGATGTAACTGTATGGCTCTCTTTGCTTGTAATGAATTGTTTATGTGGATGGTTTTGGTTTTTCCTCAAACAGATAGACATCAGGCAAAAATTACATGTTTACGCCGTTAGGAACGAAGTGCTTAAATTATGTATGATTTTCATTACAGTGGCTCAAAAAAGCAAAGAAGGCACCTTAAAATCATCAATCGAAATAGATCGCTTAATTTCATTCTTATTGATATGTGGTTTATGGTTTGGTCAGGACCGTTCAAAAAAATACCATTTCGCATGAATGAACGCTTGTTTATTGCTAGTTGTCTTTTTGCTAATGTTATATTCGTTGGCACATTTCAAGTAAATTCATTAAATTATTGTATAAAGCTTAACTCTTTTACTTTAATCGTTTCTACGTTCATTCCAGAGTTCCTTAAAAACCGCTTTTACAACTGTAACCCACTTCGATGATATACACACGCTGCAGCAGCTTGATGATCGTGGTTTACGCATTGGAACATCATCAGGCTCATTGCGAAAAGTGTTTGGTTCAATGGAGAATGTGTTTGGCGAAAAAAACATCAGCAATCCGGTGATTAGATCACTTCAAAACAAGTACATTTTACTGAATTCAACAATGCCAGCGCTAGACAAAGTGGCTTTCGATGGTAATATTTGTTGCATTGAACGCTTCACTGACTCCAAAGTGATTCTCAGTGTAAGATAATACAGATTTGGCATGCTAACTTGTTACAGTCAGCAAGGTCCAAGATATTCACCCTATTATTCTCCTATTTTAGTACAAATTCAGAGCAAACGATGGAAGTTCTCCATTGCACATTATTGAAGAGTGTCTTCGGACATTTTATTTGGCTTACATTGTGAAAAAAGGTTCAGCTTTGCAGCCATCGTTCAGCCATCATGTGCAGCGGCTCTTCGAAGGAGGTTCCAAATTTACATATTTATTTTGAATTTTACCCAATAAAAACTCCTCTTGATTCTCGATCAGGGTTTGTGACATTTTGGTATGACTACGTCGAATATGCAATAACAACTCATCGTCGATTCACTCGATTAATAGCGCGAAGTGATCAAGGAGGCCTGTCATTGGTTGACCTACAAATTGCATTTTTCATACTCTTCATTGGATTGTGTCTCGCAACTCTAATATTCATTTTTGAGCATATCATACATAACGGTAAAAAAGCAAAATCATTTCGATTTCGGTGCTGATTTAATAGTGGCCATTTTATTATTATACCAAAAAGTCACAAATTTATTCATTCAATATATTAGTTAATGAACAATAAAAATATATTTTAACATACACCAGCCATTTTGGTAGAAATTGATTCGATTATTATCTTCCAAATTGAAGTGGTAAATAAGACTTTGAGTTGAAAGTTTTATTTCAACGTTGGCACAACAAATGCCAACTTCGACTTAACAGCCATACGTTTTTGCTGCGGAATTACAATCTTTTTTCTTCGTCTGAAAATGTTGTGAGCTACACGAATGATACAGTAAAAAATCAAGTCAATCAATGTAAGCATTGAAATGCCTAAGAATAAACCGAGCAATCCACCACAGGTTGAAATCATGAAGACCAATTTGTATTTTTCATCTCTTTTTAAAAGCATAAATCGATCTAGTTTGAATGATAAAGACAAAAGGGTTGACGTGTCTGATCCGGGATTTTCTCGCTCATCAACATACTTCAAATCATCAAAATCTGCAAGATATTTAACATAAGAGCAAGATGACAGGCAATTACAATTCTTTCGAAATTCAATAGAATATGTATCGTCTATTTGGCTTGCTAGACGATGTTTTCTGAGAGCTTGAGAATAGCATAAAAGTTCGTCTTCACTGCACACTTTAGTTCCCGAATCTCCTTGAGAAACAAAAAAAAAACATTTCATTCGAATATTGTCAATGGCCTAAAAATTTGCTCTTGACTTACGTGGCATCGAAAACTGAACACAACCACACATTTCATTAGTGAAATTCGATAAGCATTCATATTCACAATTGCTTTTGGTATAGACTTTATAATACTTCAATGGACGCTCTGTCGCAAAGAAGCACTGCCTCTGTTTTGAATCATATTTGTCCAAGTATTGTGGTGCTGTAATCACAGTCGGATCAATAAACATTGAAACCTGTTGACCAGTTTGAATTTTAAATGGGCGTGAAAATGCTTCGCTCAGTTCATCTGCACGATGTAAAAATACTTTAAACGTTTTTGATATTGAAGCATCACAATTGTGATTTGCATGCCAATCGTCACTACTGAAATTTAATTCCAGTTCCAAAACGTTTTCGTCGTTCAACGCTTCCACATGACGAGGATATTTCGGTGCTGGAGGTCGCAAATCACGATGAAGTAATAGATTTTGCAGTTCCGTTTCTAATCGCCAGTCATATGCATTGGGACTACTAGTCACTGTTAAGATTTCCGGTGATGTCCTATGAATTTTGTATGAAATAACATTTTCTTTTATTGTTTATTGTGAAAAAAACGATTTATGTTTTGAAAATAGACATAGAGACATAGACTAGGATTTACTTATTTGTGAAAATCTCACGTGAGTTCAATACATTGATCGAGTAACAGATGCCATTTTCTTTGAAAATTGGCTTAAATCTACCACAGTCAAATGGTTGACCAGCCCAACTGCAAGCTCGAAAAATATCACTCTTTTCCAATGCAACATCATTTACGCGCTTAAAAATGCTGTTTTCATTCATCTTGAGGACTCTATGAACAGGAAACTTCTCACGAAACTCAGTGCTGCAGATCTGAAAAGCTCCCCTGAAGTTGTTCAATCTATTAAATAGAGGTACATTTATTAGAGCAGTATGATTTGAAATTATGTTTGGGCTAAATTCGAACTTAACTCTTCATTTGTTGCATTTTGAAGAGAATTTGGCCAGTTTGCTGCATATTTGTCAACAAATTCGGTGATATTAAATTTTTTAGCTGAGATTCTTGCAGCCGGACAAACTGTTACTGCTGGAAATGGGATTGTGTTGACTGTGAATATTTTGTTGTCAAACACAACAGTCATTGGATGTTTTGAACGTTTATAAAAGGCATCGACCACAAACAAGACACAGATCAGCATTGAAAAAGCCACAATACAAAACCACCAAATCCGTTCAAGCCAATGACGATTCTGATCAGCGCAATATTTTAAACTGCGAATTCCACTAATATGACAAAGTTCACTCAGGAAATTCCAAATTACCTACAATTGTTTAAAGTGATATGGCTTCAATTTCAATTTTTTCATAGTCACAAATTAAGCACTCACATTCATCTTATTCTTCAGTTTTGACTTTTTCACTTTTCTTTTTGCCGTGTCACCAACAGGCGTCACCATAATTACTGATATCATTTTCACTTTGTTATTCATAATGGATAAATGTAAACAATTATTTAAAATTGTAAAAATATGCCGATAATAATATAAGTTACTCGAAGTATCATTGATTTTCCGTCGCTATCAAATGAAGACTGGATTGTTCTTGTCGAGTTTCTCAACCATTAAGCCAAATACTCAATATATAGATATCGTTCGTGCTATATTTTGTGCAATACACTACAATACACATTCACCAGTTGGCAACTTATACTTTCTGTATAGAAAGTAAAAAAGGTGTAATTAAAATATGTGACAGTCTCTGTAATTATAAAGCTATATGGTTTTGATTTTGTCTACAATTAACACAGTGACATAATTGCTTCTTGCCTATTCAAACAAAATATGTTCATGTATGTAATAAATATAATTTTTTTTACAATATTGCATTAATAATGCCACATTAAGATTACGTTCACCATCAGGACCGCTAACCAAAGGCACTTCAATATTTTTCATTTCTATTGTTTTTGTAATTACATGTCATTTTGTATTTACAGTTCGTTGTAGATTCTTATCACTGAAACAAAATCGGTGGCTTTATTCTGGCATTGGAAAACCAAGTGTGCCTCAAAAGGTTTCCTTAGGCTGCAATAACTTTTTTAAATTGTGATCAGTTTCTATCTAGGCTTTAATTTTAATTTCAGTAAATAACATTTATTACACATTTTCATGAATAAACAGTTTATTTTCCCATGAAAAAATTGTCATAATTCATTGTTTAAACACGGTGTGAAAGTCTAATAATAAGCGGAAAACAGATTTCTCTTCAAATGCATTAGAAATAGATCGTTTAATGTGTATATGGTATTGGAAGTTTCCGTGACTTTTTCGTGATTGTTTTCTTGCTATTTCTTATAAATGTAACCTTGTAAGCCAATCGAATTGTAGAATGAAAGATAAATTCGGCAATCGTAAGCAAAGAGACGCCCATAAAAAGGCCCAGCAATCCACCACAAGTGGAAACTAAATTCGTAATTGTATACGTTTCGACCGCCTTCAACGTTAGAAATTCATTGTGTTTAAATGAAATGGTCAGAATTGTTGTTAAATTCGAACTGAAACACCAGATATAACCTCAGTTTTAATCTCAGTTCAATAAAAGAATTATATAAAATGTGTGACTCTCACCCTTCAGTTACATTTCCATCAAGGTATTTCAGTTCAGATACCTCTGTCTCATATATGATGTCAGCACAGGTTGATAGGCAATTGCAATGATCTTTTCCGGTATTATTTACCTTAAAGCGCTTTTGGCGGTAATTTTTCACAGCTGCTGAATAGCAAAGCAGTTGTACAACATCGCATACTTTCGTGTTTGAGTCTCCTTTATTTCAAAAAAAAAAAAAAAAAATGAAATTAAAATAATCAAAATTTGGGACATTTAACATCTTACTTGGCATATTGAATTTCACGCAGCCACATTGTTTTTTCACAAAATTTGACAGACATTCAAGTTCACAATTGCTTCGTGTGTACGTTTTAAAGTATCTTAACCGCCGTTCCGAAGTGAATAGACATGGTCGCATTTTTGTACTGTATTTCCGTACTTCATTTGATGCTGTAATGACGGCCGGTGATAAATAAATTGCAACTCTTCTACCAATTTCCGCTTCAATGGGACGACCAAAAGTTACTTTAAATTCGTCCGGACGATGTAGATATATTTTAAAACTTGCTGTTTTTGGACGAATACAATCATAGTTCCAAAAATAGTTTTTTATATTGTTATTCAATTCTAAGGATAGGCTTTCCAAATCATCTAAACGAACAACATGGTGCGGAAACGATGGAGGTTGAGTTACTTGCTGATCAAGCGGCAAATTATTTTGCAGCAGTTCACTTTCCAGATTCCAATTAACTTCCTTCGGAGTTTTCGATACAGTCAGCAGTTCTGGTGCCACTCTGCGAATAAAATGCATTGCAAAGCTGTTAACTTGTTACTTTTAATCGTGACATCGATATACATATCAGTGTATATGTTGCGTGTATCAAGCATATTGAATGTAAAACATGGCCCAATTTCAGTAAGAAGCAATTCAAAATCGTCACAATTGAAAGCTTCGCCAAGCCATGCACAACTTTTGAATATTCGGTCTCGTTTTTGTGCTACTTTTTTGATATGCTCAATCATGATATCGGTATTGTTTATGTTGATCGCATTTGTTGCAAATGTTTGACGTAACTTTATGCTGCATATTTGAAGAGCAGCATTTAAATTGTGTTTCCTAAAATAAAACGAAATGCAATTAAGTTCGTCGATTTTTATAAATATGATCAAATGAATGTTTAACTCATCAGAAGTGGCATTTTCCAATGAGTTTGGCCAATTTCCTTCATATTTACGAATAAAATCGGTCAAATTGAATTCATATGTTGCAACTCGCGTTGCTGGACAAATTGTTACAGCTGGAAAGGGAACCGAACCGATCGACCATAGTTTATCATCATACACTACTGTTACCGGTGTACTGACGCTTCTTTGCCAAACGTCCATTATAAAATAAGTACAAACACAGAACGAAAGTGCAATTGCAATAAACCACCACATCCTAAACATCAACATAGTATGTAGAGATATAAGATGAAAAACAGCGCTAAAAAGGGTTTTGGAGAACTGCAAACCTTTCAAACCAATGACGATTTCGATCAGCACAATACTTCAAACTACCGATTCCACTATTCTGACAAAATTCTTCAGTGCTATCCCATGCAGCCCGTAAATTACGCTACAATTGATTTTAAAGTGTGTTTCGAAAGAATGTTGATATGCTTTGTTTGAATATTTTCGCATTTTTTATTCATAGCTTACATCCAACGTGTCCTTGAGTTTGGTTTGAGTTTTCATCGATTTGGCTTTCATTTGATTGGCGGGCGTTATTTTTTGAACCATTTTTGGGAAAATTCATGAGTCGCGTGACGGCCAATGAATGTACACAAATAATATGGTTGTTGGAAATGGTTTAAATTTTTATTTTAAATTCTCAACTTTTAATGCTTAGCTTTATTGAATCCTTGTCATTTAATGCTCAACAATTTTCAACTAATTATAAAACTAGGTAAAACCATTTAGTCAATAATAAATTAAAGAGCACAAAGAAAAGTTTTAATGACCTTTTTATTCATTCACTTCCAAATTAATACTGACATTTCGAGTTATATTTATGGCTATTTTCAGTAGCACAGAGAAAACATTTTGAACTATGTAACACAATGAGAAACTTGTATACAAATCAAATATTCAAGAATTATAGTCATTTACTTTGACAGATTTACGGTTTTCTGATGAATTGACAAAAAACAAAAACCATTCATTTTACATGCGTTTTTATTGTGTAGTAGTTGAAGCTGTTTAAAACTTGAAACCTTGAGAACCGTTTGAATTCGTCGCCGTTTTTGAGCCAATGCTTGTTTTGTGAGAAGTTTTTCCCATTCTCAAACATCAGCTATGAATAAGCGAGGCAATATATCTTTCACTCATGGAGAACAGTTGATTCGAATTGGGCATTTTTCGTCACACATTATCATTTCTATCGATTTACGTTGACTATTCCGCCCACAATTCAATCTGGAACTATCAATTTGATCTAAATATGTCGAAATAATGGATATTTATAAGTGTTTTTATCTTTTTTCGGGTTTTTGTATTCTGTGAAATGTGTCAATTAGTGTTTCCATTTGATGTCTTGATACCAACGATGTGGTTTTGATTGTCCTTCAGCGTTCGTTACTCAATAATACTAAATCTGAATATTCATATCTCAAGGACTGTTAAAATTATTTTCAATTGCAACATTTATTATCATATTGAAAGCCAATGCATCTTGTCAGACTAAGAGACACAAAAGAGATGCAAAAGTCCTTCATTTTTTATTCTTCTTAAAAACAGCGCCATTTCCGTACAAAGCGTGTTGAATATAGAGTATCGAACATTCGACATAGCAATAAACTAATTTCATTTATGTTTACCGCTCGATTCGCAATAAATGTTATTGCCCATTGCATTATAAATTCAATTGTCGAGCAAAATAAAATGAATGGGTTGAAGTGTGTGTGTGTGTGTGTGATTGTATCGAAAAGGCAGAATACGGACTGTGCGAGTGAGTTTTAATATTTGTCCAAAGCGACAGACGAAACATTCGCATTGTCAACGATTTAAATGCGTTCTCTTTATTTATATTTATGGCATTCAATGTTTCAACAACAACGAAAACATTGCCAGTGAAGTCGACACCATAAGAGAAACGTGGGCAATATACCAAATGGACAATAAAAAGTCGTTGAAATGAAACGACGTCGCTGAACGCCGATGCGCAATTGATTAATTTATTCGTGGCAATATGACTGTAATAAATTATTTAATAAAAATTGAGCGAAACGACAAGACATGAGCATGAAAAATTTGAGTGTAAAAGTGTATAAAAAACTGTACTGACAACAATCCAATGCAAAATCGCAAGTAGGGTGCACTCCATGAAACGATGTACAGCAGCATTTAACCAAACGCGAAAATTCAACGGAAATGCGTTTGTTTGCTTTCGAAGCGTACACGATGTGTCAAAGAGATTTTTAAATGGCCGATAAATTTACTAATTATTTGGAAAATCCGTTTGAAAAACAAAATAGTTGCAATTTTGAAAAACCAAGCGGATCGCAATCAATTTACGCCATCTTAACGTCACACTGCTTATTTTCATACTGTATTAAAATCAACGAGTTCTCTTTCTCATTCATTCTCTGTGGTTGGTTATTTTGTTGGCCGCATACATATTTTCGTTCAAAGAGGGAAAAGAATTTGTATTTGATTCGGTCGATTTGTATAGACAGTGACTAGTCACCAAGCTTGTAGTAGTGTATGGCAGTAATATACAAAATATTATTGCGAAAAACCGTCATTTTTGCACACTTTATTAGTTTATCGAATGGACCGTGAACATCAACACATTTGCTGCGCATATATTTCTAAGTGTCTATATTTTCTTGTGAAAAATTCATTTTGAACGATATAACGAATGAAACGCATACTGCTCTGTATACTGTTTGTTTAGTCTCCATCAAAAAAACAACACAAACACCCAAACAGTGTTTGCTCACTTAAGATTCGCTGTGCTTGTCTTCCACGTTTGCTGATTCAAATTTTTCTGAAAATTCAATAAAAATGATCGTAATAACATTTTTAATGAACTGGCAATGATAGCATCGATTGAGTGCTGGCCCATTTCTCAAAATGCAATTGCGTGTGTTGTTTCCACCCGGTTTTATTTTTTCTCTCGCATTTTCTGTTCGCTGCACTTCTTTTGCTTCCAATATTTCCCCCCGTTTTGTAATTACACTGTGCCACAATGTGCCAACATTATATGGTTCATTGCAAATTCATCTCCATAAAACCATCGGTTGCTATGTTTCGGCATTGACAAACAAGAGCCGCACAAATTTGTATGCAAGAAAAAGAAAAACTCAATGAAAATGTTTGTATTATTTTAAAATAAATGAGCCATCGAAGATCCTTAGACTGCGGCCTGCACAAACATGCATATCACATGCAGTCATGCGGCCCATAAAAATGTGATTTGCCTGCTGTGGGTCATCATAATATGTGTTTCGAATGATAAATATGCATATATTTGTGCTCTCTTATTCTCCTTCGCATTCGCATTCGCATTGACTGCACAGTGCACGGTGCACATCGTTGCGGCGGACGGCCTACACGTTATTTTGTTGAATATGAACATGCCATCGGTCGCTGGTTGACTGTTTTCAACGCCAAAAGACGACGGAATGTCAACGTGTGATTCTCTTTGAAGTTTCAATTGCTGTGTTAACAAACAAATTAGTTTTTATCAGTTATTTTCTTTGGTTGTTTTTATTTTTCTTTGCTTCGATTTTGCATATATATATATTTGTTTTGCTCCGTTCTCCACCGCATGTGCGCACAGCGCATTCTCATTTATTTTCTGCATCGCATTTTGGTTCTGTTGGCTCAAAACAAGCTGTCTGCCTTGAACGTGGCGATTGTGCCGACATGATTTAGTTTTACAGATCCAACAGCTCTTGTTGGCTTGAATGCGTTATTTCGAATCGACTTTATTTTCATTTAGGCGATTTAAGCGCTGTTTGCATGAGATGCAATCATTTGTTTGTGGCAGGCAAGCGTACACAAATCCATATTATTTTTTTTTATTTTGCTTGTCTCAATACAGCCATTCAAGTGATGGCTAAATTAAACATAAATAATATTAATGGCATGTTGGCTTTAGCTCTGCCTTTTGCTCCATAACTCTGGCTGTTCTGCATGGAGGCCAAATATAGACCGCAATAATAAAGAGATGATCGAAGGAGAGCGCAAACAAAATTTAACACATTAATCAAATGGCTTGAGCATTTAGTGAACATGTTGCCTTATGTAATGAACACAGAACCAATGGAATGAGCACAATTGTGCTCACATTTTTTTTCGAGCTAAAAGTGTCATATTTTTGGATTTTAGCACCACATAAAAATATACTTTGGATCTGTCAACGGATCAGTTTCAATTTTCAAATAGAATTCGGTTGAAATAATTAACACTATAATTTCGAGAAAACATTTCACCTTCTGCACATTGTGAAATTAATATGGATCAGAGTTCCCATTTTCAAATAAGCCAAGCGATGTTAACGTGATAATTGTTTGACACATGTTAAACTATCCAATAAAAATTCATTATGAAATAATAACAATATTCCATGCCCCCGCATTCACTCGATAATTTGTTTGCGCTATATTTTCGCTCTCTTCCGATTCGTCCGTTGTGTTTGCACTCTTGGCATTGCATGCATTTCCAACTAAGTGATCGCAACAAATGCTATAAATTATATGAAAAAAAATATGAAAACATTGCACGTAATTTAATGCATTTTGACCAAGACTTTTTTCTACATGATTGCCAATGATTGTGTTGCTTTGTTTTTTTTTGTTCTCTCTCTCTCTCTCTCTCTCTCTCTCTCGGTGTGTGTGTGTGAATGTATGTGCACTTTTGCATTCGCATATGAGTTTTTGGTATCATTAATCATGATTCATGGTAAAATGGATTGAAATGCATTTGCAGACATGCGGATATATTGTGCGGTATCAAAAACGATCGACGGAATCTAAGCGATGTGGCTATGTGTGTGTGTGCAATCTGGCATTAATTTTTTATTTTGTTTTGTTTTATTTAGTACGCATTTGAAATGTGATATCGCATGCATTTAATACATCAGGCTATAAATTATCTGCATAATAGGAAAGAAGAAGCGATATTTGGTATTAGTGCGATTGAAATGAGTATGGTAATAAAAAAATGTGGTGGCATTAGGGCTTTGTGCGCGCTAGCTTTTACACACCCGCTCACTTGCCTGCCAGCTTCGATTCATGTTCTTTTGTGCGCGATTTACGTGTTTTGATACAATAAAAATGTTAATTAAATCAATTGTTATGTGTTGGTTGTTTGTTGTTTTTTGCGTGAATGCGCATCGGAACCCATAAATAATGAACGGCATCATTCTTTCTGTGTTGTTGTTTTTGCATTGCACATTTTAATTTTTTCATTTCACCACACGCATTATATACGGATTTTTTTTTCTTTTAAATTGACTGAAAGAGCTTCAATGGCAGCAACGACAGCAAACAGAATGCAAAAAATCGTTGATACAATCAAAATGCCAAACCATCAGCACTTATCTAAACACGCTTTCGGTGTTACAACTGGCATCTAGGAATAAAACAAAAATCCACATACCTACATTCAACGTGAAATGAAATAAAAACAACAAAAATACACGCTAAATAGAGAAATAAACAAACGAACAAAACAAAATATATATATAAAAATTATGTTAAGTTGCACATCAAATTCACTTTGTGTACAGTGCACAATATGCAATATATCAACGAGTTGGTTACGCTGCCTTTTTTCTCTCTCTCGCTCTCGCACCCGCGATCGCTCGTTCGTTTCATTGTTGTTGGATGAAAATGTGTTCATTTGAATTCGCACCGCTTGCTGCCATTTCGCGATTTATGTGCGCTTTGCACATACGTTTGCCGCTCTCGCGCACACACAACAATGTGTTTAATTGAATGTAATTTATTTTAAAGTGCCACAGAGTGTGAGGCGAATAAGCCACCCAACATATCCGAGCGCTCAATGTCTATGCAACAACAATATGAAAGCAAATGAGAAATCATGAACTCTTTTTTCCTCTTTCTCTTTTCATCCCGACGCTTCAAAAATTAGAAGAAGTTGCAAATCGGCACAGTCAAACGTAAATAATAAACTCAGATATGCGCACTGTACATTCTTGAATTTACAGAAAATGTGTAAGAAAAAATGCGCTCAACATTCAGCCGCAACAACATATTTTAGCGAATAATAATGAGTGGAGCCTAAACAGTCTTCTTCTCGTATGCACTCACTGGAAGTTGAAGAGAGCAAAACAAAAGTAGCTGCTTTTTTTTTTAAAAAAAAAAGAGGGAAGAAAATAACATAGAATTAATAAAAATTAAATTCTAATTGACTTTAATTACACAGAGAGTGCGGCACAACGCCTCGATTCCACTGAATTGAAAATTCAATGCATCGTGCATATCCATAATTATAATTTTGAGTGCGATACAATTACTCGAGCTACATAATTTTAGCTGTTTGCTGCTCAAAAGTTACAACATGAACTCGTTGTGTTTTCGTTGCTCCTTTATGCGAGAAACTTACTTTTTTCCTCCTCTTTCACTTTTCTCTCTCTCTCTCTCGCTCTTTCTTTGGCACTCTTTCACTAACCTGCTACTCATTTTTGCCTATGGCAATGAAATGAAAAATCATTTTATTACTAAGTGGCTGTGCCATTTACACGCACACAATGCGTACTCACAATGGCAAAATTGACGGTTTTATATGCGTTAATTAGATGGTCGTTCGTTTATGAATCGTTTCAACTTTTTCACTGCATTACATTTGCGAAATAGACTAAATGTATATGCAAGTCTCTGTGTGCATAAGGTATCAAATTGAAATTAAAGACACACCATGGAAAATTGAATGATTTCATTTTTGCTGCTAATTCAAAGCCTGCTAATTTTATCATTCGAGGAAAAAATAACGCAGATAAAAATGGCTGAATGCTAAATAGATTGGGTTCAGTTTTTCTACGCACGCATTTGCTTTTTCGTTGCCATTGTTTTATACAATTGGCAAAGCACATCAGCTTAATATTGGCGTGCACGTTAAAAAAAAGAACATCAACCAGCAAGCAATTTATCAGCCGGTGCACATAGTAATAAAGTGAATCAAAGAGAGGAACTGCCATATGTAATTTACATTTTTCCATTTTTTTTCATTTGCTTTCGCATCTATAATCAATGGTATGTATCGTAATATGAAATTATCCTTTGCCCATTTGCATGTACTTTGATACGCAGCTAAATAGTAGCTTATGCTAATGCTGAAACATAGTAAAACGTTAATTCTAGGCCAAGCCTGTCTTTAACTTCGCATTTTTTCAACCAACCATTTTTTCAGTAATTCATGCCCAATTGCAAATTGAATATGCACACACAGAGAGAGAGAGAGAGAGAGAGAGAGAGCTGCTAAACAATTTGTCGCTGCAACCAAAATGTGGTGTTTTTTCGTGAACTGAACTATTTATGTCCATTCAGAATATATTATATTAAGTTACACATTTTGACTGTTTTACTTGTTGAAAATACAAAATCGAACTGAAAAAAATTTCCTTTGACTAAATCATGCTCTAAAATATTACTGATTAACACGCATCTGCGTGATGAAAGGTTTGAAATCGTGCTGTTTTTGTTGTTGCCAGTAATTTTGTTTTTCATTCTCTCGGTGCGTCCATTTGCTGCATGGTTGCATTCTTTTACAGTGTTTACATTAAAGTGCTTTTATTGAAACATTTTGATACATTTCGGGGCGTCAGAGAGTAAAATTTCAATGCTGTTTTTGTATGCTTCGCTTTCAATTCCATTTTCTTTATGATTCAATGCGCTTTTGTGCAAAAGAAGAGAAGTATAAAAAAACAACTGCCAGCGATTCGATTAAATGTGTAAATTATGCGAGTGATGGAAAGAGTAATTTTTCTCGCTATAATCATGAGAAAACATGAAATCAAAATGGTTATGAATTAAATAAGAGTGGTTTGGTGCTGCAGTCGTAATTGTTATTATTTATTGTAATGAAAAATCATAATCGCTTCGTAAAGGTCGCCTTTGAAATCGGCTCTAGACTCCAGGAAGGACCATTTTTCTTAAGTCGCACATTGGCTGCAATTTTCTTCGATAAAAATGCAATCGGTGCTGTGCAAGCATTCTGCTCTTGACATTTTCTATAATTGCAACTTCATTCCGCTTAATTTTAAATATATTATGAAATAAATCACTATCAATTTTTGTTTTTCTTTGAGCATACGCGCTCGCACCCATCAAAAGAAATTCGACTGAGTGATTTTCTTTCATGTCATTCACGCAAATGAATTCACATTTTCATTCAAACTGACACCGAAAATAAAATGAAATATGATGCTTGAAAAAAAAAATTAATTAAGATTTCACTTCGCCGGAATTCCTGATATGAACGCTCTCTCTCACTCTCTCTCTCCTCTCTGTGTGTGTTTTCGCTCAATTTTAGTGAAATACCGAAACAAATTAAACGTGACAAAAGGCGACCAACATCAATTGTGACCATAAACTAAAGGAAGAAATATCACTGAAAATGACAGTAATCGTATAATTTTTGGGCCGTGAAAAACAAAATTTGATGATTACAAAAAAAAGCAGCATCACAGCACAGCTATACACACCGAAATAGTGGAACAAAACCGACAAAATAAATGCACGGTCATAAATAAATCTGTTTATGAATGATGTGTTGTGTCAGGCTTTCAAATTCTTTTGATCATTCAGTCAAACACATCCCAGCACTAAATCATATTTTTCCTCAACAAGAGATTATTTCGCATACAAAATGATATGCAGAGTAAAGTGACATTTGCACGTAAGCATATGGTTTTTATCAACGTGTATGTCATCAAAGAGATGAGAAGCAAGGGCACGAGCGTGTTTGCGTGAAAAATTCAAAGGAACGAAAGAACAGAAAAAAATACACCACAATCATCGCCCAAATGATGGTGTCAAAAAAAACAGAAATGTAACGATGCCGCGTACAACATATTCAACAACATCGAAAATGGCCGAACGAAGCAAAAATGAAAATAATCAAATAAATAATGACAGAATATGGGAATATATCGTCACTATGCGTGTATAATGTGATGGAAGATAGCACACAAAATGAGGCTTTTGATTAGATACAGCCACAGTGTCACAGACTCTACCAAAACTGTGTATACACATTTACACATATCACTTTCAATGGCAAACACTGGCAATGACTGAGTTGACTGGTTCGGTTTGGTTTGGTTCGTTGTGACTGAAAGAGACAGAGAGAGAGAGGCAATCGTCAAAAAGTGTGCTGCTCTACGGTATCACATTTTGTGCTTGCATGTGGTGGAGAGTGCGAGAAGTGTATATTAAAACTGTCATAAATTCAAACAGAAATAACGCCCTCTGCGAGCAATAAATTATGTTTCCGCATATAAAAATATGTTATCCGATTTCATTGCACGCCGAATAGCGGCCATATTTCATTTTTATTGCGATCATCACACAGACCAACATTTTTCCATTACCGCTTTTTATTTCACCATCTCTTTGCTCTTAGCGCTCGGTAACCTCTTTCCTCCACAAATGCAATAGATGGGTTCGTTTTATTTTCTGTTTTTTTCAGGTTTGAATCCGCCCGTAAATTTACGTGCACGACATTTATTCTCAGCTTTCGTACATTTGTCGCTTACAAGTACGTTGATTTGAATGCAAATTCACTTTGAATACATTTCGCGATTTTCCATGCGTTTTCCCCGGAAATTTCCCGCTTTTTTCTCGGCCAGGTGTGTGTGTGTCGTATGTGCGCGGCGAAAATATTAAATTTGCATGCATGATACACGCTTTGAATCTTCAATAGGATAGATTAAGCATTTGTTCGACGGCACATACCACACCAATGTGTCTGTTTCGGCCAAATATAGTTATAAAACTAGTCTGGAATTTTTATTAAATGGCTACGATTACATCATTCATCATGTTTACAAAATTGGGAAAATTAACCACTGTTGTTCACTGGCCATTGTACAGTGCACACTGCACACTTCTATTTGATTGATTATCACATCTTTTCTTAATCAATTATGCCATTTATTTTTAGATTTTAAATGCAAACATTATTCTAGGTACAAAATCCATTATTCCAAATGTACATGATTCATGAGGAGGCGAACTAACGTACTAACTATCCAAAGTACAATATTGAACTCATTTACAAAACGGTTTTTAAGTTTAGCCACGGAGAGAGTGCAAGACTCACTTTCCAAGATTTGTTTCCAACAAAGTTAAATGAATATAGATGCAGATCTTATATGTATTAGTTTTGCACTCTCCCCGTGAGTTTACATAAATAAATCAATCAAATCAACAAAATTGTTCTAAATTGACAACAATGCATCACTAGTAATGATAGTAATATTACATCACTTGTCAATGACAAGTTGTCATAGTACTGGTGGTAACATGACATTTCACAAAGTTCAGAGTATCGATTGTACATTTATGCACGCGAAAAGAGATTGAGATGTCGTATAAATCAGGGCACTTGAACACCATGTTTGTTCAATCAGTGTGGGTATGGCTATTGCAATTCAATTAATTGAATATATTATATTATCGCACGCGCATCGATCATTTTCGCAACGTAAAATTCATAAGAATTTTGATAATATTTTCTAAGTATTCGAAACAGTAGGACTTTTGACATCGATATAGCTTTCAAATTGGATTTAAAAACCATTTAATTAATCTCACATAGGTATGACTAACTATTTCGTATTGTTTTCCATCCGAACAAATATCAATCTTTTGGAATAATGCCGTTGAACTAACCCCAATTGAATACTTTTAAAAACACTTCCTCAACACCGATATTCAATATTTATATGCGTCGATAAGGCAAGGATCATATTTACGACTAATTTTTAATTTCTTTAACCACTTGAAATTATCAATCCAAATTCATAAATTGTAAAGTGATAACAGTTCAATAAGAAACATTTGTATCAATTTTATCAGATCTTGTAGCCTCTGACCAGATTAGGTTTAATCTTTAAAACTACAGGTTCTTACCTGTTAATACATCATTCATCGTTGATTTTTCCCGCAGGTGAGAAGGCTCTGGTATTCTCGATAATATTAAATCTTAAAAAAAAATAAAATTAATTAAATCTTTAGTAAAAGAAATTCTTTCCCGGCTAGAACTCCTTTCAACAGGCTTTGATGAAGTTGTTCAAAGCCACTAAACAATTGGTCATTAACTAATATAGTCTTTAATTCATTATATTTTTTTCCATTAGATAAATACAATCAAAATGAAACTGTGCTTAGGTCTTCTACTTATCGCTTTGTTGGGAGCAGGTGAGTGAATAGATCTAACTTCGACGCCTTTTTTTGCTTTACTCTAACTATTATTCGCGGAAGTGAATTAATTTTATTGTTATAAATCATATCGTCATTAATGTTTTAGTTTCTGCTAACTCCACATCACCGTCCGCAGCCAGAAGTTTCCACGTACAAACAATGTTTAAGGTGGTTTTGATAACAATACAATTCTATAAAATATTTTTATTTTCAAATCAATTTTTGGCTTTCAGGCAAACTGGTACAAGGCATACCATTATTGTCTTCAGAATAAAATGCGACTGGCGACCATTCATTCAGCAGAGGAAAACGATCAACTCAATAGTCAAATCAATGCGACCGGTATGTTTAATGTAGGAACTATATGTAACAAATAAGCTGAGAAACCATAAAAAAAGCTATGGAATGCATTCATTGATAACATCCGCAAACGCCAACTGTCACTGTTTATATTAATAGCAAGAATATTCAACACCATTATACATGGACGTGGAATATTAAAATGTTTTTATTTTATGTTTCGTTTAGGTTTTCGTGATAAAGTCTGGATCGGATGCACAAAATTAGGAAACGAACCATATTTTTATTGGATGGGCAATAATAAACCAATTTCCTTCGCTAATTGGTTAGACGACTCCAGTAAAAACCAATACTCTAATCCCTGCATAGAAGTTCTAGTAGACAATAATATGAAGTGGTTTCCGTCAAATTGCGATAATCAAAACTATTTTGCGTGTGAGAGTTTCGCATGAATTAATTGTATTTTACAAGACCTCAATATAAGAGTTGATTGTCCAACCAAACGGTTGAAAACCTAGCACACCAATAAAATAAATGTTCGATGATGTGTGTAACTTAAAAACTATGTCATTTTATTCCTCAGTTTGATATTAAGTAGAATAGAAATTTAGATCTTTTGTGTAATATTCAGTGTACCCTTTGAATATATGATTTATGTTTGAGATTGGTTGCTTTTACCGACAATTTCAGAGTACTGCCAATTTGTGAGATATTAACAAATAAATTAATTTGATCGATAAAATTATAAAATACCACCTAATTTTGATATTATCATCTAAATTTACTTATTTTCAGCACTAAATTTACAAAAATATCTTCTAAACTGTGGAATTCCTTTGTTTTCCAAAAATTCTTTTGAATGATGAAGTTCCCGCCCTGGTATCAACAATGTCTTTTTAAGAGTTGCATCTATAAGTTTCTTTTATGCACTACAAACGCTCGTATCATAGGCTCTACTTGATAGTCGTGAGGAGAGGATACGCGCTGAAAATTCTTGGGGGTTTCGAAAAATTCAATATTCTTGTTGGTTTTTATTCGCTTTTTGATGTTGAGCCATACTGCTAATACCGTTCCGTTAAGTCTACATTATACATTTTACACAAAAACTGATTGTCACATTTAAGACTCACTCGGACGTATAATTCAATGAAAATTCATGTAGTTTGTGTTGTTTGAAAGCTATTTTTTATGGAGAAAGCCACAGTATCTGCCTTTCTTATTATAAACCCTTTTTGTACCTTTTTTTTATTATGAACCAGTTTGGTGCATATATTTTAATTGTATACAGAACACACAATTGGTGGAGACGTAGACCCTGCTTCCTGGTTGCTCAATCAATATGTAGTCAAAAATAATGCATGATTGAATTCGTAAAATATGCTATTGTATTGGGGGAGATAACATTATCACAGGGCACCAATCATTCAGAATCACGCATTTTCGTTACGTAAGATATCACTTCTAATGCTCAAACAGTGAAGTGTCGCACGTTAACATGGTCTTGCCCATATTAGTCGATAAGGAATCATATTTATGACTAATTTTTAATTTCTTGAATCACTTGAAATTATCAATCCAAATTCATAAATTATAAAGTGATAACAGTTTATTAAGAAAATAACATTTGTATCTTGTAGCCTCTGACCAGAATAGGTTTAATCTATAAAAATACAGTTTCCTACCTGTTAATACATCATTCATTGTTGATTTTTCCCGCAGGTGAGGAGGCTCTTGTATTTTCGACAATATTAAATCTCAAACTAATATAGTCTTTATTCATTATATTTTTTTCTATTAGATAAATAGAAGATACATCAAAATGAAACTGTGCTTAGGTCTTCTACTTATTACTTTGTTGGGAGCAGGTCAGTGAATAGATCTAACGTTGACGCCTTGTTTGCTTTACTCTAACTATTATTCACGGAAGTGAATTGATTTTATTGTTATAAATCATATCGTCATTAATGTTTTAGTTTCGGTTTCTGCTGACTCCACATCACCTTCCGCAGCTAGAAGATTCCACGTCCAAACAATGTTTAAGGTGATAATTTGATTTTGATAACAAATAAATTCTATGAAATATTTTTATTTTCAAATCAATTTTCGGCTTTTAGGCAAACTGGTTTAAGGCATTTCACTACTGCATTCAGAATAATATGCGACTGGCGACCATTCATTCAGCTGAGGATATCGATCAGCTCAATAGTCAAATAAATGCGACCGGTAAGTTTAATGTTGGAACTATTTATTATAATAACTGCTGAAACAGTCAGATCACAGCTATGAAATCCATTCATTGATAACACATGCGAAATGTGTTGGTAGCTAGGGGGTAGACACGAATTTTAGTAGAGCTAGTTTCATTTAAGTTTCATTTAGTTTCTATTAGTTCCATCTAGTTTTTCTCTAATATGCGTTAAAAATGCTAGTTTTTCTAATATTTCTAGTAAATCGTTCCATAAGCATTGTCAGGCACTGGTTCGCAAGTATATCTACATACTGATACGTATATATACGTTCAGTACTACTGAAGAGTATTTGCAAGCGTAAGTCAGTTGCGTCGCTTACAGCAGAGTCGCTGTTGTGTGTGAGGTATGTGTAGCGACACAACTGCACACGCACCACACACAACAGCGACTCTGCTGTAAGCGACGCAACTGACTTACGCTTGCAAATACTCTTCAGTAGTACTGAACGTATATATACGTATCAGTATGTAGATATACTTGCGAACCAGTGCCTGAGCATTGTATTGCCAATGTGTTTCTTATGGCCAATTTCTTCCATAAGAATTACATTGACAATAAATTCCTTATGGAAGGATTAACAGTACTTTTTGTAAACAAACTCCATAAGAAATGTATTGGCAATGCAATTATTATGGATTGAAATGTCCATAAGAAATACATTGGTAATGTTATTCATATGGAAGATATATCACGCAGTTTTGTCTCTAATATTCTTCTAATAGCTTCTAGTAGGCTCTAGTTTTTCTAGTTTTTGCTAGTTTCTAATTCGTGTCTCCCCCCTAAGTTGGTAGTATGAATATTGATAGCTACTACATTCAACACCTTTATACATGGACGTGAAATATACAAGTGTTTAACTCAAAAATCTTATTTCAAATTGGATTCACTATAACTATTTATAAATAGAGTATTTGCTATTGATAAAAATATTTACTTCTTATGTTTCGAATAGGTTTTCGTGATAATTTCTATATCGGATGCTCAAAATTGGGCAACGAACCAAATTTCTATTGGATGGGCTATAATACACCAATCACAGTAAATAATTGGGAAAATGGTGATCCCAGTCCATGTCCAATCTGTGCATCGTGCGTAGAAGTTCTGGTACACAAGCAGATGAAGTGGCAACATTCAGATTGCTATGGTCAAAACTATTTTGTATGTGAGAGTGACATCTAAATAAAAAACAACTTTTCAAATTTAATATTGGAGTTTGATTCCAATCGATGTAATTTTGAAAAAGTAAAAATAGTTCAAACATTATTTCATGAAAGTCTGTAATTTGACTGTGTTCAATTATATTGTAGTTGATTTTAATCGATTGACACATTATATTTTGTTTGAGATAGACAACTAGTACATAGAAGGAAAAACTTTCAACGATGCTTACAGTGTCGCTCCTCAGGCGAATCAACAGTCGATATGTTTGGCCTAGTGTTTGGCTGAAGTTCTTTTTTATAGAATGATTAAGAATACCAACAGCAGCTTGATTTTTTTTACGCAATTTGACAATTTAAAATTTTTAATTAAAAATATAACTTTTGCATTCATCGAACTTTTATCCGGTCGGATAGTTAAAAGCTGTAACCGACAGGATCATATGAAGATTGTTTTTATTGAAAGGCGAAAATCGGGACAAAAATAGCAAGTAACGGAGTAATAAAATGAATGGGCGAAAAGGCGCACAATTTTTACGAACTGGTGAGGTTTTAAAAGCTATTCAATAACTAAGCCAGAAGCAAAACACAAAAAAAATGCCAACGGTAACAAGCGATTTATGTTAATTTATTGTTAGTCATTAAACAACACACTTTTCAATCTGTTGATATTATTTATAACATGGAAACTACAAACGTTGAATAAAAAAAAAAAAACAAACAAAAATGAGAAAAAAATAAAATTGTGCGCGACATGAAGAAACAGCTAAACTGTATTCATGAGAAAAGCAGCAGCGGCAACAGCAACAACAAGTTTATGCACAATTTAATGCACATTTGCGTGCCACTGTCTGCCAACGACAAGTCGATTAATTATTGTTTTTCATTGATTGCATTAAAATAAGATAATAAATCAAATAAAGCTGTGTCAACATTTCTGCACAAATAAATACACACGCGCGCGTACACACACACACACACATACGAACACTAAATGCGACACCGATTGAATGCAACGAAAAGTGAGCCACAAAGTACAGAGCAACAGCAGAAACAATCACATGCATAAATTATTACGAAGTCAAATAAATCTATAAAAACTGTCAGAGGCCCATTTTATCTGCGATTTAGTGAATGAATAAAATGGAATCGGTGAAGAGAGAAAAAAAAATCCATTCCATTTTGACCTGAAATAAATCCGTGCGGATTCACGTACACCGTGTGTGTGTGTGTGTGTGTGTATGGAGTGCACCGGGCACATTGCACAACGACACATTATTGTCGCGCTTGCCAATAGATTTATATGCAAATTGTGAAAATGTTGATGCAAATAAATACAGTAAAATACACATTTTAGTCGTCAATGGTTATCGCCACAGTGATTTATTTATTATGGTTTGACGTGCAGTTAATATGAAACGATTCCACCTACTTATAATTAATGGTGTTGTTCAAATCGATCAAATCTGCTCATTTTGTAATGTACCGACGCGTCGAGAGGAAAAACGCGTGCGAATTACACGAGCAGGGTGGACATTGGATAGCAAACAGCAATTAGACGACACTGAACTGTGCTGCAATTGGACAGTACCAGTTGACCCATATGATTTTGGACTGGTGACAGTTACCAAGCTAACTAATTAACTCATTTTCCAACCATTTTTTATGGTAGAGAGAAATGAATGCCATTTTTTAGTGAAAGAGCTCCTGAGGAGTCCGTATTCAAACGAAAATATCCTTTAAAAAAAGCAATTTCTACTAAAATTAATTACTACTAAGTCAAACACCATACTTTTGTGATATCATCCGAAACGGTAGTGTCATCCTGTGTCGATCCGTCCACTCCATGTGTCAGCATATTGGAATTAAATGAATAAATCAGTGAAAAAAAATAATTGTTCATTTAAATAATAATTCCAGAGGATTGTTCGATGCATTAAATGAGCTGATGTGTGATTTTCGCGTTGTTTCATCGCGTTCACAAATGTGAAATGTAATTTACACTAGTGAGAGAATGAACTGTGCGCACGAATGAGAAGTTAAAAGGCGCACACATTTGGTTTGAATCGCACCAATTGTATGTGTGCTGTGTATTGTGTGGCAGTGCAATAAATCAAAAGCAACAGTCAACTGTTCGAAAAATGAACAAATCGAAATGGAAATCGACATTGGCAAAACAAGACAAAATTGCAATCAAGAGCTGAAGTTCGAGAGCGTGGGCCTTTCAATATATTCCAATATTATGGCTGGTGCTGTGCGATCCAACGGTCAATTTAAATATTGTTTAAATGTCAATGATAATTAATTAATGGTTTAATAAACTTGTGCGATTCGAATGTAAATCGCATTAAAAGCACTTAATGTTTACAAAAGCGTACGACATGACCGAATTGAACTGGCCTGAACTGAATGGCATTGTGTAATGTGCATTTTGTAAAATGGGACAGACGCCAAAAAAATACCAACAACAACAAAAGTCTGATAAGTAAATTAAATCGTCATTTGGATGCTACCATTTGATCATTTCGATATGCAGCTGTACAAATGTACAAAATCAATTCATTTTACCAGTGCCAATAATTGTTTGAATTCAGAAAAAAGTGATGTGCAATTAAAAGAAGTTGCGGATTGAATAAAAATGTTCAATTGTCTGGGCCATTGTTGCAGCTCAAACATGAAATGTGGCAGACTCAATGGGATATTCGACTGTATTGACATCTTAACGGATCAACGACACCAATCAAATATAAATTATATTCCGTTTAATGCTAATAATTAACAAATGTCCACAATAAATGTGAAAAATAACACATTTTTTATGCATTCAAAATTGGCTGAACAGAACAAGGAATGCACATAATCTATTGTATTTTAGTGTTGAGAGTGTGAATGTCATAATCATAATTTCATTTAATTTAAAATTGGCGGTGTATAACGGTGAATATGGTGCTGAAAGTTTTGCGATTTTATCAGTATTTTGCACGTTGATTCGATAACATCCGTTGTCGTCGTCTTTGGCTAATGAACAGCGAATAAATTAGCCAAACGCATGCAATATGCCGTTAATCTGTGCGATGTGTGTTCACGTCTTTGCTCATTATCATCATAAAGTCGAATTATGTCGTTCTGTGGCACAATGTGTTGTACACATATATGTGTTTGGGGCGCATAACGCATTTATATCGCAGCCATTCAACCATTGACTCAACTAAAATATGTTCGCTTGCTGCTTTATGCGAACGGATAAACAAAGTAACATTTAATTAGACATTTTACAAGTTTCAACGGCATATTTACTTCACAGAATGAAGATAGAAACAGAAAAAAAATCAACAAAACAAACAAATAAACACTGAAGAGAATTGAGCATATAAGCATATAAAAAGAGTTAAGCTACTAATTCTAAGCGATTTTCTACACTCACATCAACTAGAGAATGCAAGATGACGAACCAGAAGTGCATTTATGTCAATTTGTTTGTCGATGGCAACTAACCTTTGAGCAAACTGTCATTTATGACAATTTTCTTGCCATCTAATGCAAAATCTAATAAAATCGCACCTGGCGAATCATAGTGCAATGCAAAACGAAACGAAGATATGAAGAAAATGAAATAATATGCAGAGTTGCATGTTTTATCGAGATTTAATCAATTACTGATTGTAGATAAGCACTGAATTATTGTTCGAATGCAGTTTGATACGATGTGGTGAGGCGACAACAAGTTTTGCATGGATCGAGCTTCAATTGAACGAACTCAAAAACCGAACTCGATTTTATGAACGAAACCAAAATAATGAGCTGGTCGTGTCAGGGCGTGGATTCACATGAAATGCATGTTGGTTTAGCTGATGATAGGTTAAGCACCTGATTTTATTACAAATAATCATAATGAATGGAGCAACATGTATTTTATGCGGCATACTCAATCCAAGGGAGTACGGTGTGTGGAGAGCTGAGTATGTGTGCTTGCCGCTTGGTCACAATCGCCAACCGATAAGCAAATCGATTTGCATGATACATGCAATTTTAATCATTCGACCGTTGACGGAACACGCATAAAAATTCATTTCTTTTGCAATATATTTTTCATCATTAAACGGATGCCGACGCCGCTATCGTTACTGCCCAACATATCCTAAGCCAAAACAAAAACGAAGAAAAATGAATGCCAATGAATTGTTGGTCCTCACGCTCTCAATTCCGCACACACAAGTATTATCCGCACTTTCGATATTTACGTGACCAAATGCAATGGCCGATGATTGGCTTGATAGCTCTAATGACGGTGATTTTTATTTTATTAAAACGAACAGTTATTTTCAGGTCCCTTGTATTATTTTATTCATTCAGTTAGTCGAGCAGCACACAACAATGTTGTTCTCGCAATCACTTGTAATATTGTAATAGGTTCAAGTGGCAGTCAAAAAGAATTAGTGTCGTTGATTTTGTTATCTTCATTTTGTGATATTTAATTGGTTTGCATGCTCGAATCAAAATATACATACACAAAATTTTTTTTATAAAGAAACGAAACGAAACTGCATGTGAAAAGGCCAACTAGCTGTTGAAATTGCCAGCAACAATAACAACAGCAGCTGCAACAGCAGCAACGACAGCATTGTGCACTGATTGCATCAGTTCAGGCAAGCAAATATGAAAAATGCTCATGTTGAATTGGATGGTTGTTCGCACTGCACGATACATTGATTGCATGTAATTATGAAATTTAACTTTTGCCGACATTGAGAGATTGAAAGAGCCGCACGGGTAACGATACGAGAGCTCGATCTGATGCTCATTATTTTGATTAAAAGTTAAGAGCGATCATTTATTGAATTATACATTGAATCGTTAATAATTTGCAACAAAAAAATAAAAAAGTAAAATGTGTTCGATGCACATGATGTTCGTTAGCAGCTTCGATAATCGCTTTGATTAACCTGTTATTTTCATCAACGGGCTATAAATTGGATAGCTGACTGTATGGCTGTCCTATTGAAGATCACTGCACTTGATAAAATTGGAACGATATCTACCGGTTTATCGAAAATGGCGATTCTTGCATTTTATGGAATAATTTTGTTGATGTTGTTGTTGTGGTTTTTTTTTCATCTGAAATTTCTTTAAAAAAACAAAGTTGATATTTATAACCGGAATGAATGGCTATACAGCTATTTATTGCACGATAAATGTCACAAGAGTATGTAATTCACACTGTAATATAGCACATGACTCAACCCTCATGAATACATTTTTGTTGATTTGCTATGTGTGTGTGTGTGTGTGCGATGTGAGCCAGTTGCTGGCATTCGCTCTCTCCAGTTCATTAAATTTGTGTCGACAAACAACGAGAGAGAAAAAAAAATAGAAGTCCACATTATGCCCATAAAATTGTATTGTTGAAATGGTTTTCTCGCCAAAAGCGTTTAAATAAAACACTCATTCGTTTTAATTAAGCCCTTATCAGATGGAATGCAAATGTCGACCGAAATGCTCATTTAAGCTTTTTGTATATATGTTCAATAAATTTTTTCGTGCTCAATTTTTATATGGACACACACAAAAAATGTATCATGGGCATCTTTGAAAATAGTTCGGAAAAAGAAATGGCTTACAACCAAAAATTAACGCTATTGACACTGGCCAATTATTCAGAAGCGCCGCCATCGTACACATTTGAAACTATTAAACAATGAAAGACATGATACCAACCCATCTTGGGAACGTTTTGATTTTCTGCCAGATGTGGCCGTGGCCTAAAGCAGAGCCGAAAAATATACAATAGAAATGTGCCCCTCAATAACAAAATGCTAAATGAGTGTAAATTTATTTCGCCGAATGGCGGCCGACTTCGATGATTTCCTAGAGAAAAGAAACAAAAAGACAACATGATTTCAAGCACACAAATCACCACACCAGTGAAACTAAATTTATAATTTAAACAATAAATTTTCGAGCGATCGTACATTTAGATAGAGTTTTAATTAGAAGTTTTTAATGTATTGAGTGTTTCGTACGAAGAAATGTACGAGCAAACAATGAAACACACACAAAAAAAAACAAAGCTACAATGAGAAACGAAATGTTCACGTTAATTTATGACCGAATCGAAAGGGAACACACAAAAAGCATGGTTTCACTGAAGCCATCGATTAAATAAAGAGCCGGCGCAAATTTGTATGAAAATGACTCTCTGTTCACGATTTTTCGTGTCCATCATTGAGTTTGGATGGTCAAGAATGTATGTGTGTTGTATTGACCAACAACCAGTAGAAAAAAAAATGTTGAAATGAGTTTATTATTTTATGATTAAACATAATTTATTGAGATTACACATGCTCAATTTTCTAATGATAATTGGTATTATCAACGTCATCGTGAATACCTGCTTTAAATTACTTACACTCATTTTCATAATACTTTGTATTTTTAACAACAACGAGAAAAAAACGTTGTGTTGACGGCAGTTTTTTTATGGGCTTATTAATTCACAACATCGAAATGGCTATAATCATATTCATTTTTTTGTGTGTGTGTTCGTTGAGTGCGCGGAGTGTGTGGAGTGTTGTTGTACCAAATTTTCTGTCCAATTTTTATGGTGGCTATTTAAATATGCAAATTTAATTTCAGTATTCTCGGTTACTTTGTATTATGCACAACACAGGTATCTGCCGTCATTTGATTAAAAACTCATTTTCAAATTGATTAAGCATTACAGCAACCAGATGTGTGGCATTTTTGACCACTTGATCACTTTGAAACTCGGAAAAATGTATGCACACAACTTCTATGAAAGCAAATAAAAAAAATTCATTGCAATTTTTTTTCGGGTTGATTAGCATTTTAATTAGTGGCCATAAAACGCCTTCCAATTTCAAAAGAAACATTTACACAAAGTCAAGCTTTATCAATGATGTGAGCCAATAAAATAATTGCGTGCAAATTTGATGAATATTTTTCTTATGTTGTTTGTGTATTTCGAAACGTAACAAAATATTATACATTTAACCCTGGCACCCGTTATCTCGTTACTTCATTTTGACTTCTTTTTGCACATTTTAAAATCGTCAGTGCTTTTTGTGAAATAGCTCGAACAACTGAAGAAAGAAAAAAAAAGAATCCATTTTTCAAATGTTTAACATTGCAAATGCAACCAACACCAACACCAACAACTCGCTCTCACACTTCACACAGAATGGTCTAAATGGGATTTTTGTATACAAATGCGGCATGCACGAATCATTGATAAGAATTGATTTATAGCAAAAGGAATGTCTAAAATCTAATGGCTGTATCACACGTTACGATCACAACTGAAACAGTCCTGCCGCAATTGGGGCTGTCGCTGTTGCCGCTTTACTTTTTACACATCGAAAAAAAATAAAACACTTGCTTTTCAGTTTGGTGCAAAACGGTGGTCTGAACAGCGCAAAAGTCATAAATAAAAATTATTACATACGGACATCCGCTATTAAAAACTTCACTACAAATTCAACGCAAAAACAAACCAGCATTTTATGATAACGACGACGCGGCTGTGCATTGCCAAAGCCACATTCAGCCACTTTGAGCCAACTCTCTATGTCTCTCTGTGTGTGTTTTTCCCTCATTTAGCAACCAACTAATTGCACTGACTAACGAAAATCGACTTCATTAATATGTAGTTTGTTTTTAAACACCGTCAACTCTTGCACACATAATTTGTAGTGTAGCAAGCAATTTGATTGTCATAAAATGCGGTGAAATCTGGCGCAAATTAAAATTTCCACTTTAGCTTAACATAAATTATTGATAATCGCACTCTTATTATCGCATCAAAGAATTACCATTCCAACAAAATAATACGTTGTGATTATATTAATTTCCTATTTGGCTTTTCAACTAACACGATTTCACTCTCCGACCAAATGTCGGTGCAAATGTCTTATTTTGCTTGGATGCGATCATATATTTTACCATTTTGAATACACACACAACAACAACACAAAAAACAAATTGATAAACAAATTATATTCCAGCTGAAGAATGAGTGTGCGCAGGCAACCATCGAATCAAGAAACCCGTCTTTCGCAATAATTTGCCTACTATGCTGCAGTGCTATCAATAAATGGCCAACAGAAAAATGAAAACAAGTTCAAATTGTCTTAATCACGCTGCCATTAACCATTAAATGTGCTTATATGGGGCCAAATTATGATTATGCATTTATAGCACCTTATTTTATGGCCACCTTGCTATTGTATAATCGCCCCGACAACAGAATGGAACCAAACCGTACAGAAAAATGAACATATAAAAAATTATCAAATGACCGATTAACCGGCAAAAACGTCCGTTTCGAACATCATGATGATATAATTTGTTGTTATTGCATATTTTGTTTTCAGCGTTCGTTCTATGTCCTCTTATTGAACATTTTAAATAACAACCAATTAGTTGATTTGCAATCAAGTTGATTGATTGTTTATTAAATCAATCAAATGAATTTGTTGAAGACTATTTAGCGTTCAAATATTCATTATTAAAATAACTTTTGAATGACCATAATTACGCTTCACCCTTCATGAATCATGATGTTTCTTATAGTATTTTGAATTTTTGTGGCACTTTTTACACATTTCTCGAGAAGAATAAAATATGGCCGGATTATACTCACTCATCTAGTCGAAGGTGCTTTTAAAATCGGCATGAAATAATGAATTCATGTATCGTTTCAAAGACGGAAAAATTGTTTCGTATCACCATGAGTACCTCACAAAAAGAAAAAAATGAAACAAAGACATTTTTGGATTATCTTCATTATTTATTTGTTTTAACAATATGCCTAATATTGTAAATCTCAATAAATTTCAGTCATTAATAGCCAGTCTTTTTGTAACCACCATAGCCATGTTCAGGCTTCACTTCGTGTTCAAGTTGTTGGTGTCCGTATCCATGGCTTGGTACAATAGGAACTGTATGTACAGTTTCATGATGCACTGGTTCTGGGTGGTGTCCATAACCATGACTTGGTACAATAGGAACGGTATGTACAGGTTCGTGATGAACAGTTTGATGATGCACTGGTTCTACATAGTGTCCATGGCCATGAGTTTGCACAATTGGATGATGTTGTTCGTGGGTGAGCACAGGTTCATGATGGTGTACCGTTTCATGGTGTACAGGTTGATGATGATGCAATGTTTCATGATGCACTGGTTGATGATGATGTACGGTTTCGTGGTGTACAGGAGGAATGTGGTTCAAGTGGGACTCTTCATGGTGGACAGGATATGCGATGGGTGCGTCATATGCGGGTGCATGGTGAACTCCACCTTTAACGATAGAATGAAAATGAAATTGAATTGTTTTATTTTCATCACAGCGAAAAACAAATTCATATTCAATTTTAATAGATAATAAAACTAGTGCATACCGTAATGTACTGGCTCCTGAACATGTCCGTAAGATGTTTTAATTGGCTCATGAACGGGAACAGAATGTCCATATGGAACACAATTTCCAACAGCAAAAATTGCAGCTAAAACTGCGAAAATTGTCTGTCAAAGAAAATCAAATTCACACGTTATTTTAGATGTTCAAATAATTTCAATATTATTGATAAATTCACAATAGTAAATATTTTGTACTAACCAAATAGTTTCTAGCCATAATGTATGGAGTATTTTAAGGTTAAATTTTACTTGATTCGTTCTGATCTGAATACAAAATTGAACTGATTTGAAGAGCATCACTGACCATGTTTTTATACGAATGTTTAAAACATTTTCAGAAGTATCATCGTTTGTTTACGTATGAACAAAACAAACCTCATAATCTTCGGTTTTTTTTTAACTTCCACGAAAACAGCAAAGCTGATTATGACACGAGAGAAAAAGTTAGTGTAAAATGAACCAGTTCTAATGATAACGCATGGGTTTTTACGTTGGGATTTTTTCGTCGAAACATCAGGTCAAGTGAATCGACAGTTGATGATTTTTGCAAGATCATTTTTCAATACTACTGATGAGCTATATCGACATCAATACACTTGATACGATGAGCTTAGTGTGTCTAGAACACTAGAGGGCAAGTATTTAACAATACAGCCAGACATGTGTATGTCTATGCACAAGTGAGAAGCTCAAGCTTTAGATGTATGCACGAACACGAAAGTAGACACATAATTAAGACGAGACAGCATATGATTCATTCAAAAATTTGATCAATAATCTTCATAGTTCCAGTGAAAAACGATTTAAGTTCGTCATTGGTTTTAGCGCACAATTTGTTGACAAATAATTTTACTTGCATTACAAACAACATTTTGAATTCCCATAAACGGAACAAAATAGCACCAGAGATCATTGAAATACAGATAACATTTTCACAAAACCATGATGAAAATGTATGAACGAAAGTTTCACCTCAAAATTCCTTGTAATATCCCCGAAATTATTATCATACTTGCATTTTAATAAATTTAAAGAAAATCGGTATTTTGTATACATATCCCTTGCAACATTGACCTTGAGTCGATTGCACTCGTCCTTAATAAAAGCGCCAACAAATATTCGCTATCATATATAATTTTGCATGTGCATTTGAAATTATAATTTCTTTCGTTCTAAAAGTCTTGGGAGCATGTCTTTCTATTAAGACAGTTCAAAATTGATTGATAAGCCAATATCAATGGATTGATATGAAATAATCGATTTTAGGTTGATTTTCGCAATGTTTTTGAACTTGCCTGTAGGAAAAAGTAGAAAAAACATTAGTTAGCCTACTAACCCGTAAACGGTGTGTCTGACTTAAATGATAACCAATAATGGAGATGCGATGAACCGAATATATAAAGTGAAGAATAACTATTTTACCTTGTCATTGCTTAATATTAAATACAGCGGGTATTTTCTGGCTTCGAACAATGGTTGTAGCCTAATAACGTATATGGATAGGCAATTGGCACACAGCTAAACCCATGTTGCGATCAATCATCATGATGATGCGTTTATATTTTTGGTTTTACTTTTCAAAAAGTACTCTAAAGCTAATAGCTAGGATAATGACATATCAATAGCCGTTGTAAATAGAAATAGTTTCAAGAATATTTGATCACACGCGATATTACTAACACATGCTAAAATTACACTAAAGCTGACCTTGATAGCTAAACATTAATTTTAATTGAAGTTAACAGCAGAACTCAACAATTAATCACATTTTTGACAAGTCACACCTTTTTACAGCTTCTTTTATGTGGAAACATTTAGAAAACAATTATATAGTATATAAATAAATGTTAAATCAAAGTCACTTTAAAAGTTCAAAAACAAGAGTCGTCACTTGACATTTATTTATATATTTGTTTGTGTGTTCATCAGTTGACATTTGATACCTAAATTAAAATTGTGATGCTCTTATAACGCCAGAGATATATAAAATTTACAAACAAAAAAATCCTGATACCAAATTTCACCGAAGCTTCGTTTTCCATACCTATTAATTATTAAAATTAAATAGCAAACTGTAAAGCACTGCGTCTTTGAAAGAGAATCGACAAACTCCAGTAAAGGAGTGATTTCGTTCAGTTGAATTTCAGATACGTTCAAGTAAGGTACAGTGTGTAGTACTGACAGAAAATCTAATAGTCTTAGTTATTCCAGGAAATGCATTTAAATAAACAAAGACATAAAAATTCGTTTTAATCTCCAAACTTTCAAAATTCCAAATAAAAATACTTTAAAAAAAACTACTTAATCTGAATTTTCATGTGTTAACGACTTTTTATGGATGAACTGAGTAAAATGAGTAACGTTTTTAATATCCAATGTAAACATTTACATGCACATAATTTGGGTTAAAGAAGCGAATTTAATAGCTATTTAACAATTCGTGCACAGTCATGCCAAGCAAATTATTTAGATTTTTTTCCATCAGCAGTCGAGGTTTTTGGTGTAACAAAATAAATCGAGCATATTGGTTAAATGCACGTAATCAAGTTCAATTTCGTGGAAGCAATTTGAATACTTGTTCATTGCAACTTTTGGTTTTTCCCTGGATCGAGTTTGAGCATTATTCATGAGTGTGTGCTGTGCCATAGATTGAAGCCGAAGCAGCTCATCAATGGTCCAATGTTGTATGGTGTTGTGTTGTTTCGCCTGAATTTTGGCTTCTGGTATTTTTGTTTCGAACAATCAATGCATTGTGTTGATGTAAATATGTGCTGATGAACATTCTATTATCACTTGGTGTAGTGAGCGTTAAAAAACCACATAGCCACAAACTGAAAGATTCGAACAGAGAAAACGCAACTGACAACGATGCATTTACTTAATTGCCGAATATATGTATGGATTGCAACATCGAACAGAAAACAATGAAGTGAACAATTTTCATGCGGAGAATTCAACAAATGCTTAAATGAAGCTAAAACGATGTTGGCATTTATTGTGAATGCAGACAAAATGCTGGAATGATGCTTTCTTTGGTTTTAATCGTAGAATGGAGTGTGTGTGTGTGTGTGTGTGTGTGTGCATTGTAGTGGTGATATGCCACAGAAGCTGAAAGATCGACAGCCGGCGATAACATGAGTTAGCGGTAAATCCATAAAGCACTAGTTAGCTTGCGTTTTGTGATGATAAAACATGCAATAAAATGTAATTAATTTCATGTCAATTTCTAATCCAAGCGAAAAGAGTGAAAAGTCAAAAGTCGGAAGAAACGAACAATGAAATGAAATGCCAACCATGTCAACATTAACACACATTTGCTGTTAGATAAGCTAGCAGCAGAGTTAGAGTGAGAACGAGAAAGAGATCCATAGTTAATTTAACATTTTAAATGTCCAATTATCCGCGTGTTGATTACTTTCTTTATGTGGAAACAATGCATAAAGAAGCTCGAAGTGATCTGTACAATGATGTACGATGCAAAGAAAGAGCACAAAAGAGAAGAAAAAATCCGCTTTACATTTATTGAACGTCTCTATAAAAAGTTGCTTTGGCGATGAAACAATCTGGCATCTAATGTGTGTGAGTGTGCGCGCGAGCGCGAGCGCGAGCCCAAACACTCATTCAATTAATTTCATTCCAATGCTTCAGGCGAACCACGAATGGGAAATACAGTTTAAAGGCGAACATAATATTTTATGCGTTCCGTAATGTGTGTATGTGTGTGTGAGAGTGTGTAAAATCAAGCATTAAAACTTCAATAGACCGGTGAGCACACAATCGACATAATAAAGAGCCGAAGCAGCCGACAATCGAAACAGCATACAATACAAACAAATATGAAATGCACGGTTTGAAATGCTAAAAATGTGTATCGAAAAACAACTCGCTATAAAATTAATTTAAATAATAAGCCAATAAAACATAATTACGAACATATAAATCATCGCCCGTTTCTCACAAAAGAAGCATAAAACACACATTTTTTACACATTAGATCGATGCAACAAGAGTGTTCCAACCGTGTAGTATATGTATCTTATTTAATGGATTGTATCGCCGTGCGGCTGCTTTCTGTTCATAAGAAAATCATAAACACATGTCAAACTAGGCATTTCTCTCTGCATACACACAGATAATATGGCTACACACATTTATGCTGCTCGCTCAATTCTGTAATTTGTATGAAACGGCTCTTGCAACGAATTCAGCGCGAGCTTTATCTCTAGGTTGCCGTTTGTCTGGGCATTGTGAAGACTGAACAGACTAAACACTGCAACGGGCAGCCACGTTAACGATCCAATGTAACATATATCATTTTCTGTGAATAAATACTTCGACGTGACTTGTTGTGAATTCTGAACGAAGTGCGCGTTGTGATCGTTCAAACTGCATCACTGCAGCACAAAAACACACAATCAAGTACACAATCCATAACCAATGAAATAACCAGAATGGTTAAAACAAACCAGACGCAAGCAAGCGAACGCTTTCAATTATTATTAGTCCATTATCGTGGCAGTTTTCAAACATCGTTGTTAACGTTCATTTATTCATTTTCTATTAAATTAATGAGCCGTGGCCCATTGAAAGATTGAAGTTTTTTAGGTGCATGCTAATTAAATACTTCCAGAAGAGGTGTAATAAAGCCATTGTAATGCAAATTACTCGGTCGAACGTAACATGGAAAAGGTTCTTTGATTTTGATTTGTGTGTGTGTGGATAAACAATTGAATCGAGAAAGGCTGTTCGATCGATTAACGGAAAATTATGAAATATAATAATCAAACTAGCTGATGTTCGATTAGTCGACTCATGAATTCAGAATTATTGACTTTTTAAATACCTGGCGTACAGGTAAATGGCGTGCTGGATGCGTTTTAACTTTCAACTTGTACTCATACGCATCACATTTCGATTTTTCATGCTCGTTCAGATAATTTATGACGTGTCGAATGCGATATATTCATTTAATAAATAATATTCATTTTCATTTTTTTATTTTATTTCGAATCATTTCGTTTGTTTTTGTTTCTTTTTGTTTCTTTTCGTTTCTTTTCATTTCTTCTCTTTTCCAATCTAATATTTGTTTACTTTGAACGATTTCTGATTTAAAACGAACACAAAATGATAAGAACCTTAATTAATATGCATAATCGAATACGTTTTGGTTCAATTTGCTATATGTTACATTTTTTTCAGTTTTCGTTTTTCAAAAATGATTTGAATATTCTTGAAAAAATTGTGCTTATCGTTGCTCTTGAAGATGTGATTTTTAGAATTACTTTTATTGTAGCTAACAAAAATATCACGGAATCAAGAAGTTGACAATTTCAAACTTGCAATTATAGAAAACTGCTGATATTGAAAAGACTGGCGATTAAGCAGGTTTCTTTCGGATTTACGATGATAGCAAATTTCACATTTAGAATAACAGTATGTTGACACCTAGAGCGAAATCGCTAATAAAATATTGAAAAAATCTTGCAAATAATCCGAATATAACAAATGATGGAGTGCAAGCATTTGCATGGCATCATTCGCACTATTCGCTGCGCACACACACTGACAGCTTGTTTGGACTGTTTGCGATTCCCCCCCTTGGTTAATACTTTAAATTGCAGACACTATGGAAATACGTATGCAAAGAAATATAATTTGAAAATATGCATTACGAAATTCATTTCCAAAAAAATAATAATTCTACGAAATGAAATAGCAGTTGAAATTCTCTTTTTCTCAAAATACATTTGATTTACATTACAGGCGTCTCCATTTGTGAATCTCCATTGTGATTATCCGGTTTCAAGTTGGTTTTTGTGTGCTAAGTTTATTTGCCCCGCCACGCGATTCGAATTATCCAGAATGGAGGTGGTTGACTTTTGTTTTAGATCCTTATTATTAACCAAATATAAAAGTTTTATCCAAGCGTAAAAACACGTTCGTTAACATTTTTTTTAAGATTTTATTTACGACATTTTTTTTTGGAAATGATAAAATAATAAAGATTAAATTTTGACTCTTTAAATATACTTGAAAATGTGGTAACATTGTGTGTTTCGAGAATTCAATATTGATTTTCATTTGGAGGGGAAAATCAAATCATTAAGAAAAATGGACGCATGCTGATGTTATTTGCATTTGCGATCAAAATTGTGTGTTGTTCATAATAGATTTGGTTAAAATTCAAATAAATTAAATCGTAAAATTGATGGGTTTTTCAAAAATAAAGACACATTTAATTGAAGGTGATTTGAGCTACAAAACAATTAGAAGAATTTGAACTGGCAGAATAGATTTGGCAACGAAGTGTTTAACAAATTTGTAAATAAATTTGTTTTTATTTTAAGAAATATAGAATCGATAAGGTGAATTTGTAGCTCAAAATAAGTCGAATACTAATTTGACCGGCAAAAATTGATTGTATTACTTGGATTCGTTTGGTATTGACAAAATTCGGAAATTTTCTATTTCAAAATGATAGAACTGAAACGGGTGATGAAATACTGAATAAAAAGAATTCAACATATTTGAGGAAAAAAAAATGCTGATCATGTGCTAGACTCAAGGCGCTTTGTCAAATTGTGCAAGATTCTAGAAATGTGATTCACTTAAACACTATCTATATTCACATAAAAACTAAAAACAAAAATTAATTTTGAAAATCAAATGTTGAAAAAAAAAGTTGATTCAAAGAAGAAAAAAATTGTTGTTGTTGTTAAGTTGATATCAGTTGGCCCAATTGTAATTGTCATTAAAACGAATTCCATATGTATCGCCTGATTGTTTCTAAATTGTGAGCAAGAATCCGCAAAAAGGGGAAAATGATGATGAAATCAAATGATCAACTTGAGTTGGCGGATGCATGATTCGGTTGTGGTTTTTCATCTTTATCGGCGGCCAATTCACGTTGTGCCTTAATTTCATTGACCAGATCAACGACCAGCGGATGATTGAATTTACCCTCGTTGCTGTCAAAAAATTCTTGATGCGATTTTATGCAATTGTCTCGTTTTTCGTATTCAAATGCTTGCATCACCAAATCCAGCCGATCCAAATCCTTCACGAATTTTGATTCGGGTGTTTGATTTTCTTCGTATTCCTGCAAAGAAAAAGCAATGAAACGCATGAATTAAAATACGTCATTGATCACAAGTCACTTTTGAAATGATAGAGTAAACATAGACAGAGAACTCGGCTTATCGCTTCGATGACAATGTTTGTCACATGCTTTGAACAAGGCGACACTTTGGCTATGTACTCGCTAAAACCTTGACCCAATGACTGATAAAATTAAATTAATTACAATCATCAGTCGAGTGTAATTTGACGTCGTTCTTCAACATTGCCAAAACATCGGCAAATACGATGACTAGAGTTTTACATTAGAATATTCGATCTCATGTTGATGTCGTCACTAACAATAGTTGCCGACGTTAATTTAAAAATTAAAAGATACAAAGTGATAATGATGGCAGACGTAAATCGATTTGCAAACAATGTGTTTATCATGTGTCGCATTGTGACATGAGCCAAATTGTTTCCCGACAAAGTAAGGAGATTAGAGGTCATTAAACAAAACAACCAAATGAATTCGTACTCCACCTCTTATATTTTCCTTTTTATTATCTACGTTTTAACGGCATATTCATTATTTACTCCTCAAAACATTTGCAACGTTTCACTTTAATTAGCCTTAAATTTTTTATTTTGTTTCGAAATGAATGTTTGCTCTCTCCTTCATGCTCAGTACAGTTCCGAACTTGAGGTGAAAATATAAACAAACTGTTTGTGCATACAATCTGACATTCAATATTAAATGAATCGATTAAACAAATAGACATGTGCAGTGCACTGCATGCGCTCAACACACGTCACATTCGATTGCCATTAGTGAGTCATTTATGGTGACAGGCTATTTGTGTGCTAACTCTCGCTGTGAACTGATTTACATCAAAATATTTCATTTATATGCGTAGTCATAGTCACTCACTTTGCATTTAAAATGCATTGCTTTAGCTTCTTGTTTTGATAGATAAACACTTTTTAGCATGGGAACTGAAGCGAAAAAAAGTTAAAAACGTTGTCTAGGTGACAATCGAATCGATCAAGTATCAAATGGCCTTGATGTTTTAAATGATAACAAAATCCACCTTGAGACGAATTTGCGATTCACGAATTTCAAACGAAGCCGTTGACTTAGTGAAACGAATATTGCAAATTTCGTTATCAATCTGGAATCGATTTATGAAATAACAATTATCACTCTCGATACTTTCAACACGATTTTCACTTCGCTACAAGCCAGTTAACATTGGGTATCGGGTTTAAAGTCCAGTACCGATATCAATAACATATGGTGTGTTGCAAGCATACCTCGAATAATTCCATAAGACGATGGCCTCGCGGCGCGATCAATTTTGCAATTTCCTGCATTGCATCCATTTCACGCTGTTTTTTATCTTCTTTGGAGACTCCACAGTATGGTGTGATGTCACCGACTATTGATTCAGCCAAATCATGAACCAATGCTGTACACAAAAGATATTCATTCATTAGAATTAAATCACATTGTGTGTGTGTGTTGAATTTCACTTCACACTTTACCTAATTCCATGCATTTGGTGCGATCCAAATCACTTTTACCGTCTAACAAGAACGTCATAACACTCATGCGGTACATGTGTCCGGCAATTGATTCGCAATCATCAACTTGGCGTAAAACCCAGCCAGTTCGCTTCAAATGCTAAATTTTGAGAGAAAAACACAAAAAAAAATCATAAAATAAATGTATTAAAGATAAAGTTGTAATTCAGTTGAATGTACTACGTCATCCCAAAAAAGCCACACATATCGGGTTTTCTGCGTTGTAAAAGTGATTTGTGTACACGGATTTATCAGTAGAAGAGAAATTGAAATCCATTTTTTTTCTCGGAAATATTTCAAGTTTTGGCTTCAAAGTTCATTATATAATTGAGTCAGAGCGCAATGATTCAGCTCAGTCTGTTTTCATATGTTCGTCATAGCGAACGAGGTAAAACTTAAAAATTGTCCTTGAAATTGGCCGACATTTCATTCTATTGTGTGTTCAATACATATGTATTATAAAACTGAACGTATAGATTCAATGAGCGCACAACAACGTCAACTGAATCAATATTTGTTGGTACAAGTCACCGAACATCACAAATTATCACTTCATTAATATAGCGTCACAACACAATTTTCACGGTGCGCAATTGAATTTCGACGAAAATATGAATGAAAATGTTGATAAAATCCAATTTACTTACTTTAAGTTTGCCCAGCAACTCAAGAAATTTCACCATACCGTCGAGATTTTGTGTTTGTGCCGTGGACGGTGGCATTTTGTCTGATGATCCATTTGTTTCGGCTGCTGACATTGTTGCGTTTGCTGTTTCACCTGGTTCGGTAGTGTGCAAAATATTTTGACTTGATGTTGCCTGCTTGAACAACTTATTCAACTGGAATAATGAGAAATTTCGTCGATTATTTGTGACTAACCTCAAAACTTTTAGCATGTTCCAAATATATTGGAAACGACACTAAATTGCTTCGTTTTTTTCGGTTAGGAGGACTTGACTGCTGTTCTCGCTCGCACTCGATATAGTCTCGCACTGTCACACACTCGATAGCAGCTGCTTTCCCGTTTGTTGTTTGTTCTCAATTTGCGTTGCTGTTGTGTTATATTTTTTTTTCCAACTTGGAGTTTTGCTGCTATGCTCACGCAAATCGGTTTTTGTTCTATAGCATTATCCGTTTTCTCTCCAGCACGCACACACAGCACACAACACACAATGATTCAATATTTCTTGTTTCAGTGAGAATAGCACACTTTTTCCTGTCGTTTGTATTCGCTGTTCGAATGCTGAATGAATGTTGCTGTTGTTGTTATTGTTGTTGCTGTTGCCCGAAACACGCTTAAATCCCAGTTCACCGTCGAAAACCTTACGTATGTATTCGATTCAATCATCTGATTTGTAAAATTTGCTACTGACACTTGCTTTCACCACTCTCCATGTGAAACAGCAGTTAATTGAGTGCGAGCGAGACCGATCTCAGTGTTTTTCCATTGAAATGTCAAATAAGGCAATAACATTTTCAACACCAACATTATGCCTGGCGACATCTCGACGAGACATTCGAAAGTTTAGAAACAGTAAATGTTGGACTGAAAAATCGTTGCATTTTTGTACATTTCGTCTGTTTACATTTTACTAGTTTTGAATGTTTTTATTATCCATTTTTGAACGTGTTTCCATCAAAATCTAAAAAACTAATAAAAAACGTTTTATTGTATAAAATTTACCTTCGAATATATCGAATTGGATTTGATTCTCCTTCCCGTTGTGTATTTCTGTCGTTTTTATAGGCTTAAGCAAATTTACCTTTACTTGAAAAAAAATATTACGGAAAGACAAAAAAAAAACACTTTACTTGAAAAATGAATCAGAGCTATGAACCGTTTCGGTCGACGACTGCACGATAACTGGAACTGGAACCAAAAAAACTTAGTATTGTTGGTTCAACCACTCAATTTTCATCAATTCTGTTATGTGTTGAATTCATTTACTTTATGCTTATCTTAATAGGACGCAATATTTATCCTACGCATTCGATTCGTGTTGAGTTCAAATTTCCAATACACTAAATAAAACACACACTTAAAACTGCAATCTGCGTTTTAATTTTTTTTTCTCGATGACGATTTTATTTATATGATGATGAGTTTTTATTTTGTTTACAAAAAGGCCATTCTACGTAAAACTGAATGAGAACCTTTAGCCTCTGCATTCAATCCATTTGTATACATTTCTGGAATGTTTGCAATATTGACACTTTTCATATCAAAACTAAATGGTTTAACGGTTTTGTGTTGGGAACTAAAAATACGAATTTTCAAATAATTGCAATGAAACTGTTTTTTAAGTGTAATTTTAATGTATTGCGATAAAAATCAACCCAAACAAACCAACAAAAAAAAACGAAAAATGTTCAATGAATTGCGTTTAATGGAGATTTGCCTACTGTGAACTGTACTAATGAATTTGAATCGCCATTTCAATGTACACATTATGCATTGATGAATATTGAATTGTTATTTAAGTTGTTTAGTCTTAATTTTAAATAAACTGGCATTTTATAATAAGCGGTTTTGTGATCGTATTTTGAATGCCAAAATATTCCAACGTTGCATTTCATCTATATGGCCATTAAGATACAGACCAACAAGCGATACGATGCAACGATAGCTGTCAAATCTAATGACGTGGTAAAATATGCAGTCATGACGCGTATAGATACAGTGAAACAATCGTTACGATACAAAGTGATCGATGTGTAACCGACGGCACTAAAGTGGAACCAGATGAATAATATTGTGAGTCCCATGAATCTGATGTGAAAAAAGGAAACAAAATGGTTCTTATCTTTTTCAATATCTATTCGCCATTTAGTTGTCTCATTCAAAAAGACAACAAAAATAATGTACCGTTATTCAAAATCTCAGCACTGTCCACTTGATTGGCAAGCACAAAATTTCTGGTGTCGCTCGACTTCGATTTGTCTATTAAATACCAAAAACAAACAAGTGATTTTATTATTTTTCGTTGAACTCATTCAAGTGAATTGAGTGTTGAATAGGCCGCATTTGTCGCCTGAAAATCCACTTACGGTGCAAATGGATGACCTTTTCGGATTCACCAAGTGTATTATTTGCGATGCATTTGTACGCACCAAAATCGGTGTGGTCTTTCGGTCGAATGACTAGCTTCATGAACACTCTGTACACATTTTCAATAGTCATCGTCTCATAAATGCCACCTTCAACCAAAACGAGAAGAGAAAAAGAAAACATGTGCCATTTGTCCAAAATCATTCATAGCGGAAAAAAGAAATCATCATTTTATTTTATGCAATAGCATTTTTTTTTGTAAAAATTGTTGATTGTGATAGTTAAATGTCAAAGAATGTCAATACACCAACCATACCCAACATACCTTGTATAATTTTTTTACCATTTGGATCGAGCCAATAGTTGAACGAGTTTGGATGTGATTCGCTAATGCATTCCAGTACAATTTTTTGACCAAATGAAGCATAAACCGTCTCTTGTCGTACGGCAATTGCCGGCGGAACTATCGAGAAATAAATGACGAACGAAATTTATTTTATTTTTTGAAAAAATAATATGACATAAAAGGATATTTTTCCCTATTGTAAAATTACTGGAGAGGGAGAGAGAGAGAGAGAGAGAGCACAGAAAAATGGATTTTCGACAATTTCTTGAGAAAAACTTACAATTGACAGCAAGCATGATACGTTTGCTAACGGTTGGTCTGTAAAAATCAAAAATATATTCAGTATTAGACATTGGAAAAATTTTATCGCTTGAGAATAAACTTACGGCACGCCGTTGCTGGCTGAAAATATACGAATAAATAGAAAGAAAAGAAAAATGGATTTATATTGTGGTGGAAAGAGAGAAAAATAGCTGCACTGAAAAAAAAGGTAAGAAAATGGATCAAATATTTGGATTTAATCAAATCATACCAATGCAAAGAAAAGCACCATTCATATGTCGATTTGCATGTCGTAGAATTAATGTTGATCCTTTGATTGTAAAAACTGCACGAACGAAGTTGAATGGAACAAAAAAAATAATCCGGCCGCAAAATGCAAAAGAAATGAAATTATTAAATAATCGTCATCAAAGTAGCCGAAAACGGAGTAATAAAAAAATAGCAAGTCGGAAAGAAATGAGCAGCAACAATGCATAAAATGTTCGCATTGCTCAAAAGTACAAACAAAACCAATTATAAACAACTGTAATTTGATTACTCTAAAAATAGAGGGGAATCCAGGAAGAGCTGGAGTGTGAGTTTAGTTCGAATAGCAGTAAATGGGGGACAAACAACTTGACTAAAGAATTCTGATTTTGTTGTTGTTGTTGCGGTTATTGTTGCAACTATTGCTGTTGTTGCTGTTCATTTTTATCGAAATTGTGAAGTGTACAAACTTTCTTCGCTGCCAATCGACATCAATGGTTTTCTGCCCTCGCGTCGCCATTCAATTGTCGGCTCAGGTAGTCCAACTGCGCTGCATGTTAACGTTACATTTTGCCCCTCATCAACGGCCATATCGTGACTTGTTTCATAATCGATGATATCCGGTGGCACAACCACCGCCAAATAGCCCAACGCACTTTTCATCGGATCCGTGTTGATTTGGCACTATTGGCAAAACATAGCCAAGTACAAAAGCAAAACGGAAAGTAAATAACAATTTCGAAAACTTTTATTTTGCATGATGAAAATGGAATGCGACATGGATAATTGGCGCTCACTATTACCATATACCAGCCCTGATCCGATTCTTTAACATCACGTATTCGCAATTGCCAGATTCGATGTTCGGTATGCGTTATGCCGATACGATGATTTTTGGTGATCGTATTATTTTGAATCGTCAATATCGTTTGAGTATCGACACGAAGCCAAGCAACCTAAATATAGAAACGAAAATTATATCCAACAACAACAAATTTCACTCAAGATTAAAAATGCAAAATGATATTTTTTTTATTCGGCTTTATCTGTCGTTTTTTTTGTAAACATAAACAAAGTGCGATTGCTTTCGTGGAATTTGAGTGAACAGAATATGCAGAGTCTGCAAAAATGCTTGACATTACGAGGAAAATCTCATCCAAATATTTACTATTGACAAGATGCAGTGATGTGGAATTTACAAGGCAAGATGAGATTTTGAATGACACACACACAGAGAGACATAAATAGAAAATATGCGACGATGCATCGCACAATCGCATCCATACCGTTAAACTAGACATTTTTCCCACTAAACAAATGTGGTATTTTCAATTTACATGCAATTTTGTGTCAACATATTATGGATCCGTATGCATAATAAAGTGAAGAATTAGCTTTATGAGCATCATCATGAAGCATGCAACAGTCACATTTCAGCAGCAATGCACAAACTTTCATACACACGACAAATTGAATCGTATATGTAATTCTTCTTTTTTTTTCGGTGGTTTCACTTCTTACCTTATATGAAAATAGGTCATGTACAACACAAGTCAAAACTGCTTCTCTTCCGACCGGAACCGTGATATTTGCAATTGGTGAACTAAAATTCGGATCAGCTGCTGCAGGATTTTTTTTACAATAGTCCCGAAAAAATGGCAGCATGATGGCGATCAACCAGAATCAGCGACAGACAGCAGCAAAGAGAATGAGCGAGAGGAAAAAGACAATTTCAAACAATTATTATTATCTGTGAAGCACCGTTCCATGAGTGTTTTCACTCCACTTAGATATTAAATGCTAATTTTATGAGCAAGCTTCATTCGGTCTCTGGGTTGGAATCGTTTTTTTTTTGGGGCCCAGAAAAATTCACAAGTGTCAGCGTGACTGTTTATAAAAGCGATAAAATACGGTTATTAGTTTTCGACGAATAGACAGAAAATTTGTCGACGTACTTGCAAATGAACCACTAAGCCATCACATCTCATCTCATTGGCGACATTACCGTTTGGTTGTATGCATCAAGACAAAAAAAAAAATATGCGTCACACTCATTTTGTGTGTTTGTCTCTTCATTTTTTTTCCATTCCGGTACTTGGACTAATAAAAATGTGCGAGAAAAAGTGTACAAAAATGGCAAACGCAATTCTTTCGATTAAATTATGAGAATTTGCTTTTTCCCGTCATTTTTACCAACAGAGCTAATTTCAAACAGCAAAAACCAGTGTTCGCCGGCGAAATAATGTGTGACGAACGGAAAAACATGTGCGCGACACTTCAACACCCTTATTAAATTAAATTAATTTCCTTTTGCACAATATTTTTCGAAAATGTACAAGAATGTGAAGAGAGAGGGAGAGAGAGAGAGAGAGGGAAAGAGAGTGAGGGAACGAGAAAAGAGTGAGAAAATAATTTGAAAAATGCCAAAGCGGATAGAAATAATCATAACACCTCTTGCAGTTGTCTATTGCGACATGCCATTGGATAGCTCGAGTGAAGCTTCATAAACGCATCGCATAGCACACGCCGAACAGAGCAGAGACTTTTTGCTGAGACAGTTCTTACTATCAATGTTGCACGCAACACTAATTAAAACCCATGATCATGTTCAAATAGCAGCTCGACAATCGTTAAAATCCAACGCGTTCGTTCGCATGCCACAGAGAATGGCATCAGTACGCTCGGTGTCATCAAAAATACACAAATTATTGGATCTGGTAACAAGTGTGTAAACGCTTCGGAATTTTAATCCAAACAAAGTGATTTCCATGTTTTTGCTTTCATTTTTTATTTGAAAAAACTTTTTTTTTCTGCTTGCTGCTTGTGCGCTACGCTCTCATTATAACGTATCATCTCATTTTGCATTATTTTAGGAGCATTTTTCTACATTTTCTTGTGTCTCATTATTTTAGCGATAATCCTTCAGAAAAGGATCACAATAAATGTCCAATTTCCTTCCGCAATTTTACAATCTCGTAAATTTAATGCTACAATGCCAGGTCTCGGAATTGTAGTGATCAGAGATGAAATCACCATTGCGAATCCGGCTGGATTCATATACACACACACACTTTTTATGATTTCTGGGTAAGCATTAGTGTGAACATCAATTGGTTATTATTTTTCTGAAATCACGCTCCTGCACATCAAAACAGACTATTAGGTTGGGTTACATTTTACAAAAGGATTTGAAATTAGCATCAAATTTCTTGAAACATAGGCAACATTACGGCAAAAGTTATGCGATTCTGAAATACACAAATAATAATCAAGCAAATGGAGTTGAGGTGTTGGATTATTGCGTGCAGCTCAAAGTGCTGCAAAATGAAAATGAGGCACGCGAGAAAAAAGGGAGACGAAAATTGAATTTAAAAAACCGAATCAAATTGAATAACGAGAACAGGACCACTCATGGAATATTGACTATGAATTTCATTTTTTGTGCAATAAGTTTTAACACCTGATAATCAGAAGGTCAAGATCTACTTGCTGTCGTTTGCAATGTCATCACACTTACAAAACAAGCACATGACAAGATGAGATAATATTGTGGTCTTGTTGAGTTTGAGGTGAACGTCACTTGATATACACTTCATATCAGATGCGCTCCGGAAGTATGCGGAAAAATAGATGACAAGAAGTGAGAAGTGGAAAATGACATCGGAAGTCGAGTTCACGTGAAATGTTAACGTTGTCGTTGACATGCTCATTTCATGGAATTCACTTTGTGAAAATTCTTTGGTTTCAACGAAGGCGATAAGGCCACAAACTGTATTTACTATAGTAATACAAGCTGTTGAGTGCAATAGTGGCGAACAATTTGGCATGCACCGTTTAACTAGTACAGGACAAGGTGATTTTACGTTAAATAAACAGCATTCATGGCCTGTGAATTGCAGTCGTTTGACGCCATTTGAACGTGAAATTGAATATGCACAATTGACATGTATCTGTTTTAAAAGTTAACTTCCATGGAATATTTGTTGAGTTTTATTCTCATGACTCATATGCCATGACCCCATCATAATATATGGCATGATCAAACATCTCTTTCCGAAAATCGAATACATTGTAATTTATCATAGATCATAGATCTACTTTAGATAAGTAATACAGATATTTCTATAAATAAATTCCACTTGTTATTTGCATACAACCAAAATAAAAATCGTATGCCGACAGCTAAATGTGTCGGCTGAACACATCGAATCTCTCATTTTCGGCGTCAATATTTAAGTGGCTAAATCAATTTCTTGTATAACAAGCACCAATTCAACTCTCTCCATCCGGGCGTATGTAAAATAAACATGGGGACCTCCAAAGTATTTATGTAAGAAACATTGTTGATAATTGGATCCGAAAATTATGCATAATTTTATAATTTGGCGTATGGTTTAGTAGCCCAAACTCACTAATTTGAGTAGCGATAAAAAACAATTTGTGTGAGTGTGCAGAAAAAAAAAGAACAAACGATGGACGAACGAACAATATAAGCGGCTGGCCGTCAATTGTTCAAGTCGATTAGCTGCTTCTGCAGTATTACATGTCGCCAGAAGACATTTCAATGTTTATTGTGGATGTTTTGCCACCGCGTGCCTGCGAACCGAAAAAAATATAAAAGTAACGAAATAAAATAAAACAACAATAACGACAGAGTTGGATCCAGTCCAGTGCTCACCATCGCAAGGAAATTGCTTGCTCTTTTCCGAAAACACAAACTAAACATTACCTGAAGTGAAAATACACACATTTTTTTTGCCGTGGAAAAAAAATCACCCAGAGAGAGAGAGAGAGAGAGAGAGAGAGAGAGAGAGAGAGAGAGAGAGAGAGAGAGAGAGAGAGAGAGAGAGAGAGAGAGAACAAGAGAATTGGAAAATGTCATGCCTCCAAATAAAAAAACAATAACAACATAATATGTTGGTGAAAAGCAATGAAATGGCGAGACGAAAACCAGGTGAGGATAAACAGAAGAGAAGGAAAAGAGCTGAATATGGTTGAAACGAAACCGAACATGCAACAATGGAATAACATACTCAAATACGCTCACACAAACCGAAAATTATATGGTTTTGAAAACGATACAATATAATTTTGGTTTCTTTGTTTTTACATTTTTATAACGGTACGGTGGCAAGGTAGCGGGTCTTTGGCAGTTGGTGCTGCTAATTCGTTGTACTATGATTCCTTGGGCTAAATGGCACTTTTACAAGGAATACGCTTACACTCTGCAAATGCTACGTCAACAATCACGTTAAAAAACCATACATTTTTCTTTCATTAAAAATTTCTACTTTTTCTTCATTGAAATTAGAAAATGAAGAAAATCTCCGAAGCGAAAATCAACACACACACAAACCATACAATAGAAAAATATTTGGATTTCCTGTGGCAGCGCGACAACAATGACGACGGCGACGACTCCTCGTGCTGATATGATTTCGCGTTTCAACTGACATGCATGGTGTTTTTTTTTTTGGATTTGAATATGGTTTGTGATTTGCCACATCCTGTTGTTACAATTGTTCCTTTTTTATATTATGAGAAATGTAATTTTCTGTACAAATGTGGGGCCCGTCTGTCTTTCGATTCGGACGAACACGAAGCGCTTGCAACAATTTATCAAGAAAAATCATTGTAATGTCCTAAATTTGTTTCACCGAAATCGAATGCAATGACTGAATGGGAAAAAGTGTTCTTGATTTACAAATTAATTTTCACGCGCCACAAACACGAATGCAAAATGAGAATGGGAATGAAAAGACAAAAAAAAAGCATAAAAGTTTGGCTCCAAAATCTAAATTACATTTCAGTTGAAAAATAATAATTGCACGAAAACAATATAAATAAACAATTAAAATCGATTGAATAGAAATGTCTAGGCGTGAACGTTAACAATGAATCGTGATTCATAGCAAGGCCAAATGGCAAATCGAAACCGATGGATTAAAATATTATTTCGCATTGAAAAGGCGTCTGATCACCACTTCAGACACTTTGAGATATATTATTTATAGACACTTCATATTCAAAGCTTCAGCCGGCTCGATTCGACTTTTTTTAAAATGGCAAATGCGATTTTGATTTCTATTTTCTTTCTTCGATTTAATTTTTTGCTTTATTACGCTTAACGAGAATTATAAAGTTGAACACTATGGAGCCATTGGCTGACAGCCATGGATAAAATAAAAAATATCCGTATTTCAATGGATCACAATTTTTTTTTGCTTGTCTTGGGCTGTGTTTTTTTCTTGTGCGTCAATAAATACAGGCGCCAGAGCGTAAATACGAATAAACAACCATAATTATTCATTTTATGATGAGCATAAATTGGAATAAAGTATAAATGAACGTAAACAGATACAATGTCCTTAATCGCTGGAATATTTTTGGCCATTCAATTTGTTTTCTTTTATGCGCTCGGCTGTTAGTTTTCATCCAAAATGGATCAAGTGTGGTTTAGAAGATTTACGCACGAAATACGCGCCGGACAAAAATGCGTAAAAATAAATAAAAAAAAAAACAGAAAGTGTGTCAAAGGCAAGTATTTAAAACTTTTAAAGCGGAAACTCGAACGTATAACATCCGAATTTCGTGGTGTCTGTTTTTCAACAACCAATTACATTGAACAGGTAATTTATAGCAAAATATTCGTTAACAGCATGAGCTTGTTCGCCCAATGTCTTTTCATTTGCCGTTTTAAAAGTTGAAGAAATTGAACAAGAGCGCACCGGGTTTTATGCTACTCATATTTTGGTGTGCTTGCGACGGTCGCATTTTGTTCCATTCGAATAAATCAAAAACCGTTTTGGAATGGTAAATGTTTTTTTTTACCACGCTGAAAAAGAAAAGAAGAAGAATAAAACGGTTCCGATCCACAGCCAAGAAGCTATAATAAAGTAACGCACGCCAAATAAAAATCCATTTGAAATATTTTTTCAACTATGCGAACAGTAGCATAACGCGAATGAACACAACGAAAGTAAAAAAAAAAAAAAAAACAAAATGCATAAAAATATACATGCAAATCGTTCGCCGTTCGCCATTATAAATGTCGGAATCGTTGAAATATTCCACATGTCTTAATAAGTTCGGGGTGAAACCAAATCAGAATCCTCTAGCCACCCGTTTCATTTCACCTCTTGCACTCCCTCTTGGTTGTCGCTCAAAAACCAAAAACTTTTCTTTTTGCTAGTTAATGGTATCTCATTTAGCACGCTCCGAAGAAGTAAAAATTCGTTCGTTGAACTAGAAACTATACCGGGTTGATTTTCAACCGATTTCTTTGTTGTTTTTTTTTCATTTATTTTGTGTGATGTTCGGGTTTGAGTTTAATAATTTTCGATGGAAATTGCCGTAAAATCGTGTCTCTGTTTATCGTTTTCAACGGAGACGCGAAACGGTGCACTTGTCTTGAGCGTTCAGCGTTCGTGTGATAGCAAATCATGTGTGACAGTCAATGGTTGCTTTTCACCATCTATTTTAACCATATGATTGCGACGTTGCGTGCCTGTTAGCGAACCACAACACCCGAACCATCTTTAAACATTAACGAGACACAATTGCTGTACAAACATTTAACAAGCGATTTCAATACCGATTTTTGTTGTTTCTGTTGTTGTTGTTGTTGTTGTTGGTAAACTCCCTTCAGTCGTTGAGGCTCAGTGAGCTCAGTGAGTCGAGTCACTGAAAAAAAAATGCCGACAGTAAAAAGAAAATCATAAATTTTATGATTATTTCGAAAATGGTTTTTCGAATGAAGCGAAGGGGGGAACAGGGACAATTTCGGTAAACGATTGTTATGTTGTTCACGATGAATTTTGTTTTACACATTGGCTCTTCTTCGCATTAGATATATGTGACGTTTGATCATTTGAGCTGACCCATTTCGTTTGTAAAACAAATTGTCGCTGTATTGTCAAATGCACAAAACACATACGCTGAATGCCAGCATGGTAACTTCGTCAAAAAAGTGCCATCCATAAATGAATTATTCAAGAAACTGAGGCAACCGAGATTTCTTCTTTTTTTATCGTCATTATCAACTCTGTGTGTGTGTGTATGTGTACTGAGTGCAGCTATGAATTTTTGAGTGTGGTTTTGAGATCCTTTCCGCTTGTTTGCCCATTTTTCAGCCGGTCAGACAACAAATACGTGTCATTTATTCATATGTTGTGTTGAATGCAATGTCAAGAACATCCCGAAAACCGTTTCGCTTTCAAATGTGCTGGGTGTTTTGTATTGTTGCGCTGTGCCACCAAAATATGGCAAATTCCAGCACAAATTGTTTATGACATATGTGTGTTTCATGTGCGGTGCGATTCACATTGCGCCGTTATTTCGGTTAATCTTAACAATGGGAAGAAATATTTCGACTAAATTTTTTTTTTCGCTCGTCTTTGTTATTTTGAACATTAGTTTTTTTTTTATTACTATTTGGTTCGGTGCAAAGTCGCCGGGTGTACAGTGTACACTGCACAGTTCAGCGATGGTGCGTGATATTTGTTGTTTTGCAGTTGGTTGCTGCTTTGCCATTTTTACTCGGTGGTTTGTTTTCCAAAGCCAAAAAGTATATTTATGCTTTGGTTCGCAGTAAGTCGTAAAGCATTTCGCGTCCGTGCCTCCATTCACATCGGCTTTATCGACGCTAAATACAACAAGGTAGAAATTCAATAAATCACACTTTCAATGGATAGGTTATGGTTTTTACTCTGTTTCGAAGTTATTTTTTAAATTATCGTTTCATTTATGTCATTATGGGCAACAGCAAAAATAGACATTCCACTACCGAAAATGAGACATTTTAGTCACAAAATGGCTTTCATAAAACTTTATTGGATGCTATGATAAACGCAAGCAATTTATATGTAGTAAACATATTATTTTTTTGTTTGCTATTTTATTTTGGTCGCACACGAAGTAGAAAATCATTCTGGTTTTGCCAATTCTCTTGCATCAGCGAAATTTAAAGAAAAAAAAACCGTGTTTTATTTGATTTGAATTATCTAAAAAGCGCATTTTTACACGTAGCCACGATATTTAATTCATTCATTTAATTTGAAGTGGAGGGTCGAAAAACAGCGATTCTCTTTTATCTAAACATTTACCATTTTAATGTTCTGGAATAAAAAAAAAAAAAACAAAAATAATTCGTGAGTGGAATTCTTTTGCATGGCAAAGCATACACGCTCGACAGCCTGCCTTTAATTAATGTGATAATCAAATATTTGTTTACTCTTGGCTCAACGAACGTTGAAATGGCTGAATCTCGCGTATTTATATCCAGCTATTGTTCTGCTCTCACACTCTTTCTGTCTCTATCTCTCTCCCACTCGCTTTCAATTCGAATAAAACCAAATCAGCAAGTTAAGCAATCGAATAAAACGGTTCGGCTAAATGGAAGTGGTGTGTGTTGTTTTTTTCTTTGTGTAATTGTTGTTGTTATTGCAATTGTTTTGGGGGATTTGTTTGGTATGAGCGACATGTTACACCTAAGCTTCCGAAAGGTGAGCGTTATTTGGTTAGAGTTGTGTTTCAATTGAATGCGCTCTTTATATTCACCCGTCCCTCAGTCATGCTGTTTGGTGTGTGTGTGTGTGTGTGCATGTGGATGGGGATGTGTATAAATGCCCAATGTGCCAATGGAAGAGTCGAGAGTTGGATGATAAATATCCGAACAGCACCGCACAATCACGCGGCAGGTCATCATCATTCATCGCATCAACTGTATTAAATTGCCGGTAAACGGTTGAAGCCTATTAAATTCTGATTTGTAAACCGTTTTGTGAAATGAATCGCTTTGCTTGTGCCCAATGTAAATCGGCTTCTCAACTATCTCTCTGGCGCTTGTACAATTGTGTGTGCACTCATTCACCTCACTAAATGGGCATACGGTTGAAATGGTTTTTGCGCTCTCTGGCCAATTTGGTTTGGCGGTTCGTGGCCACTTCTTTCTCTCTCTCTCTCTCTACCTTTCTCCCTCCCTCTCTCTCTCTCTCTTTCTCGCTCTCTGATTTTTCGTTGTTGTTGTTTTTTTTTACTATGAGTGAGAGAGGGCAAACGAACGAGTAAGTGGTATAAACGATAAACTGGCGATTCAGCATATTTCAACCGAACGATAGCTGCGGTATTCTGAACATCAACCATCAGCTTGCAGAAAAAAAATGAATCTAACGGGCAGCACAGCACATACAACTGATTGCAAGCGAACAGTAGAGTGAGTGCAAAAAAAAAAACAGGGCACAACGTAAAATTAAATATTCGTATTTGGTTTATTAAAAATTTCCAAAAGATTTGGCATATAATTTGCATTCCGCGTATTTGGTCGGTGTGTGTGTGTGTATATGATTTGAGCCATAACTCGTATCTAAACCGACACTGTTATGGGAGATCTGATTTTATCGCCTCGGCCAATTTATTCGTTTTTACGGCGATTTCACTTCGATGCTTTTTTTCTTCCTGTTTCTTTCTATTGACGCTTTTCTTTCTCACTCTAACCACCAGAATTTCCCGGCACTGGCGTTACATAGGTATCGTTTGCAATGCATTCGTCTTTACGCTTTCGTGCAATTTAATAAGGTAAATATGCTGGAAATGATAAGTGGCCGATTGTTGATTTCGTTACGTTTGTTACTGTACGCCCATTGTCTTTTGTTGCAGTTTAATAACGTTGATTGAACACCATATAATCAAACATGACGTCAAACACCATTAAAATCACGGAGAGAGAAAAAGAAAAAGAAAACAGAATGGAAATTGAAACCTTTATGTTTCCATTCGTTGTTTTTATGTGTGTTTTACTTGCGTTGCCAACATTTTTGCTGATTCGAGTGCGCATTTTTCATCCACACGCAACACCATACCACATTCACTTAATTTTCTGTTTGATTTCTCAATCAAATTATAAATTTAATTTAATGAATAAAAATTGCTCATTAAACGGATAGAGGATAACATTGAATGAATGCCAAATTCGTGTGGCTTTTTCCAACAAATTTTGATTCTTTTGAAAATTGAAAAACATTGACATTCAAATGTGTCTGTAACTGGATTGATGACGTGGTTATTCAATCAGTACGAGCATAAAATATGGAAAATTGTGAAAATGTCATCTGTTAAAATAATGAATGTCAAATGTTTCACTTCGATTTGGTGTATCATTTTTCGATTTTATAATTGTATTCACTAAAATCCAATTAATTGCTAGATGTAAATGTTATTTTCTAAGGTTTCTTCATATCAATGATTTTTCGCAGCCGCTTCGAAGTCATTCAGAGAAATTTTAACATTCAATATTTTCAATCAGAGCTATGTTTGGATTTTGTTACCATTTTATACACGCCAACATAAGCAACAAAAAGAATGGTGGAAAAAAATAAACTCTAGAGCCTGGCAACAAGATTATTAAACACTATTCGATGAAACGTTGAACATTTATTGAGTTTTCATGTATTAATTAAAATTCACATTAACACAACATTTTGCATGATTTTAATCAATTTTCAAAAACAGCATTAGGCAATTGCATACAATTTGAGTCTGATGAGAAAATTTACAATTTTACAAATAATCTCAATGTTGCATTCCAAACAATGTTGATATTTATTGGATTTTATTTCATCGAATCGAATCGATGAAATGAAATCATTGTACAAAATATATTGAACCTAATCTATAACTTTGATCTGAAAGTAAGTGCTTCTGTAGATAGAAGCTCTGTGTAAAAATTAATGTTTAAGTTTTGAAAAAAAAGTTTCGTTGATAAAATCGTTGGCCAAATGAAGCTCGATCAAAATGATGTATACAAAAAATTATACAAATGTAAAGTGAAACCCATAGATGTGAGTAAAGAGCAATTTGTTTCTTATTAATAATGATAATCGTATAAATTTACCTGTCATCATATCTGGTGGCAGACTTTCACAGAATTTTAACGCAAACACATAAATCAAATAAACAAACAACTTCCTCATAATTATTATTGTTTGTTGGTTGAATGCGATGCACTGCACACAACAGAAAAAAACTATCCGTGGAATGAGGAAGTTTTGAGGAAAGAGAACGAACGGGCGAGTGAGAGAAAAGGCGGTCAAATGCGATTGCAGCGATGCGGGGCCCAAAAGATTTACACGAACGAAAAAATTATTGTAAATAAAATAGAAAAAAAAAGACGGCCAAATGCACAAAAAACGGCAGCAAGCAATTGTAACAAGAGCACAAACAAGAGTTGGCTCTCTCTTTTTCTGTCTCCGTTTTTTTTTCTTCAAATTCACAATGGCATGGAAAAATTTGTCATCAAAAACACACAATAAAACACATAAATAAGAGCGACGTTTGCAACACTTGCACTCAACTGACGGTTGCACACTTTGGAATTTTGTACAAGCCACCGCTCACACCGAATTTTCCGAAAGCATAAAATTTACCGCATCGCACTAAACTGGTTCTCTTTCTCAGTCTCAAATCTCAATCTCAGATTCGGTTTATTCTCTGGAAATTGTACAATGCACTAGAATGACACGAACCAACCGAAGAAATTTGCAAGTTTGCAACCACCACCAGCAGAGCAAAAGAAGCAGCCAACATCAATTGCAAGCCAAAGAATGACGAAAGGAAACTAGCAAAGTGTTGAATGATACACGAAAGGATCGCTGTTTCATATAAATGCAAGATGCGGCTGAGATCGTGGCAAATGAACGTTGCACTAATTTTTTTTTCTTCTGCTCCTTCTTCGTCTTTGGCTTCCTCGTATACAGCTATTGCTACTGCTACTGTTGCTGTTTGAATTCGTTATTTTTTGGTTCGTTTTCCTTTTTTTTTATGCTCGTATTAAATTCTATTCAGTTGACACTTGATTTATTTGCAATGATGAATACAGCTGATACGTGATGCGCTCAAGCTCATTTGTGATTCGGTTTTCCGAAAAAAAACTTTTTTGTTCCGTTATTTTGGTCTCCAGGAACAGCGCCACCGAATTTTGCTTAGCTTCGTTGGCCCGTTGTGTGCCAAATGAAATGCTTCAAATTTATCGACTGACCGTTTGCAATTTGCATAAATGGAATTCGGACGAATTTTAACAATGCTCCAGTAAATTGAATATTACGTGATGCTTCGAAGAGATGTGAAACTGTGGGCGTGTGTGTGTGTGTGTGTTTGTGTGTGGGTTTTCTGGTATTATTGCACTTTCGATTTCACATGAAGCAGTGTGCTGAGTCACAAGTAAACAAAAGGCTTATGAATGTATTCAGTTTCCTGCTTTCGATGAATTTTCGTCTGAAGTTGTCGAAATACCCGACTAACACTCGCTGGGATTTTTTTTATGGAAAAACTTCTATCAAAAGGAATGTGGATGCACTGAATTTTTATGCGATGCCACTGCACATCCGCTTGTTGCTATTGCTGGTTTATATATTTTGTATTTCCTCTTCACCAAATATATCCATTAGTTGTTTTCGAAATCAATTTGGTTTGTTGGGTGAGCACGCGACTAAAAAACTCAGCAGATCGTTCATGAGTCGACTTTCAACTTCAACGTTTCAAACGTTAATAACAATTGCAAGTGCTGCATGCCATGCGAAAAGCTGTTTATTCAAATTTTTGCCATTCGATGGATTTGGCTCGAATCGGCGCGGCTCAACTCACTAGTACGCTCGCTCGCTCACTCGCTCGCTTGCTTGTTCCCTGTGTATGAGCCGTTTCGTTGGCGTGGAGCGCGCGAGCATGCACAACGGTGAACGCGTATGAGTTTTATTTTTCGTTAAAAGTTTCACCACTTTAAAATTCAAACAACATAGAAGATATTTGAAAATCGCGTGGTATTTTCAGTTTTGGTCAAAGTGAATGCAGGCGCATGCGTCTCTTTGTCAGTGGGATAAAAATCCACGAATTCACATAAGACGTACGGATTTCCACTCGTTTTTCACCCTGTTCGTTTCGGCATACGGTGTATTTTGTATGTTTCCACATGTATATTTAACGTTTGGCTTGTTATTTTCATTTGTTCACGGCACTGTTGTAGTTTTTGTGCTGCTTTGAGTTCTCTTGAACTTGTGCGTTTTACAGTGCATTTTTTTGTTGTTGTGCACGTGCAAGAGGTGAGAGGGTGAACGTGAGCATGGCTCAAGTGAAGCTGGCTGAATTTGTTGTTATTGTTGTTGTCGTCGTCGTATTGTTCTCGTACACACCGTTTTAGTCATAAACTTGCACGGATAACGGTAAAACGTTGCTAGGATTTCGGTTTGTTGGGTTTACATTTTTGACGATTCACCGTCGACTTTGCGTGTGCAACCACGAAAACGCTCGTGCGCCCATTCGCGCATTCACCTTGCTCCCTCTTGGCCGCCAATCCAATACATAATGAAATGTGCTCGGGAACATTATTATTATCATTATTATACGTATTTTGCTTTGTTGTGTGTGGCTCATATTATGATTACTTATTATTTTGCTGCTGTGATTTTGATTCCATATAAAACCGTTGTGTGCGGGATATATGAGGGATTTTTATAGCATTTTGCTTACATCGGTGCGGTCTCTTGCTGCTTGCAATTCTAAGCTCAGTCTCTCTTATTCCAATGAACGGAATAGAACACACACATATACCGATATCAACCATACAGCGGTCACATAAACTCCATCGAAACGCTAATAAGAAACACGATACATGCTGCTCCCAATATAAATTTGTACTCAAAGATCCATTTTACAATGCAATAATGTGTACGTTGAAACGAGAGAGTGTGAGAATGAGAGAGAGAGAGAGAGAGAGAGAGAGAGAGAGCGAATGAATAAAAGAAAACACCAACCAACGCTCGCGCTCAAGATGAAAATGCTGGGCGATGCGAATATTAAATGCGCAAAGTGTTAAATTGTAGTTAAGAAAGTGGGATTATTCATATCGCAACAACTATCTCATCGTGTACTTCTTTTTTCATTTTCCATGCAAAATGCATTCGTTTGCAATACAAAACCTTGATGTGTACCGGTAATGCGAGAATTGGTTCTAACGAAACTAGCTTCATTGTACAAATACCTTCTTGCTATTCTAAAATTAGAAATGGGAAAATAACATCATTCACATTGGAATCCGGGTTGAAAATGCGCTCATTTCAAAATTGCGTTCATAATCTCGATTCAGACTGATTATAAAACTGATATCGCTGATTACGAGGTGCTAATTTATGTTTTAACCGCTCGAAATGGTCAAACAGAGTTCAAATCAACATGCTAACACGCTCAACAAACTGAGCCGCTTTCAATTTCAAATCTCAATCCCAAAAAATAACAAAGTTCTTTTTTTTATTTCCCCGCTGATTTTGATACAATGAGAGGCTCGGTCTAATTGAAATTGCCAACACTCAAATAGAATTTGAGCTTTTTTGTTCACACAACAAGCAAAAAAAAACCTCAATTGCAAAGTATAACAAACAACATTGTGGATGTTTACACTTCTTCACTTCGATACGCAACCGTTTAAACGTTTATCACGCATTTTTCCATTCATCCATCCAATCCATTTGGTTCGTTATGCACACCGAACGCTCTTTCACTCTGTACCAACACACACATATTCAACATCCCAATTCTTTCGTAATTCTTCATGCACGCTTCTCGTATAAATCAACGCTCGATCTTATTAAAAAAAAAAATCTATACGCAAAACGAACCCAAAATGTTCAACCGGAGCTGCTTAGCACTCTTTTGCTTAGCAGCGGTGTGGCTCCGGTTACATTGAATAATAGTGAAAATGGTTTTATTATTTTTAACGCTTTTTAAAATCGTTTTGCATCGTGGGGGTGAAAAGTAAAAGTGTATATAATACGTATTAAAGTTAAATCTTTGCTGGTATCCGTTTTCGTGACGCTCAACGAAAAGGGTCTCGACAGTTTGGTTGATGTTGTTGTACTGCACTGCGTACCTTAAACATTGTTTATTTGCATTCAGTCGGCTCGAAATAGCATAAGACACACAAAAAATGCGACGGTAAATGTTAAAAGCCCAAAAAAGTAGCACCTAGATGTGTGCAGCATGCGATGAGAATGCTTCGATGCTTCCCCTTACAAAAAAAATGCTGACATCAAATACTTGAGCAGTGAATTTGTTTCAGTGTTAATTAGTTAACATCTTTTTACCTAAGCATTCTCTACACTTGGTTCGATTTATTGCTGTTGGAATTTTTGGACACGAAGCTTTAGAAAAACACAGACAATCATTCTGTATTCGTATTTTTCATGTCTCGTACCAATTCAAAACGGTTTCACATGCCTTTCGTCGACTTATTGAACTTCTAATTGAAAAGATGCGTATTCACCAAAGTAAGTGATATTTACCTTGAAAATTTAAATGACCAAAAGAAACCAAAATGAAAATAATCGCAGCATTTTTGTTTTTTTTCCCCCCAATTCATGATGGTAATTTATGTTTAAATCTTTTGTCTCGACAATGTAAATATTTTATTTGTACTATTTGCTTAACACGTTTACGTTTGCTAAAGTGATTTTATCAATTGTTGATATATTAAATTCGGCCGGAGTAAAGCGTGTGAAAAATGCTGTCGTCGCGCAATTTCTACCAAAGATCATTTTAATTGGTCCATTTTACTTATACAATATATATAGCATTACAAATGAGGAAAAAAAAACAGAATATTACTCAATTCATTCATCGTCACCCGCCCCTTATTTTTAAATCATCACATTAACACCGATGAGCTGAAAAGTTGAATTTACGACCGTTGAACCATTTTGCCACTTGTGTTGCTTTTTCTTCTCGTCTTATTTCGTAGTGAAATCACGTGCTACGCTAGTCAATGCAATAACATTCAACAGGTTGTCCAAAATTCATACTATACATCAAACACAGCCGCCCCGGATGGATGTCTGTTTTTTGTTTGTTTATCAAAGTGGAGAATAAACTGACTCAAATACACGTGATTTTCTATTTGAGTGAAAGTCAAACATGGATAATGTGTACGGCTCAAGACAATGAATGTTCTTTGCGGCCATAGAAACGAACGCATACTGGTTTTCATGAGTTTTGAGGAATGCTGCGTTTCAGTGGTGTGAAGAGCTTTTGTTCGTTTGGGGGGAAAAAGCTGCAAGCTCCATATTTCACCGAGTAAATATCATCGAGTCTGAACAATTTGCAATGAAATACAGTATAATTTCAGAATCAAAAACAAGATTTAGAACTACCACTGAAACAGGGTCAATAAAGTCAATCTAAATATCAACATTGCAATTAAATGTTTTCGTTGTCACATTCATTGATTTCTTAAATGTTCGAACATGTTTAAATTTCATCTTCATGAAATTTGTGGCTTATAGAAATTAAGCCCAATCAGAAAACACAGTTTAAATTAGAAAACTCCTTAGAAAAACACATTCAAAACATATAAATTGGAAAAAAAATATTGTCTGAACCAAAAGATTAGATAGCACATAATCCATTTTGGCTTTTGAAACAACTAATATAATATGTTTTTAAATAGTGATTTTGTAACCAGTTTTCTTATTTGGATTATGTGTTCAAATTAGGTATAATTTCAATATTTCTCGTATATTTGTCAATTTTTAATAGATAAATTCCAAATTGAATTAAAATTTGAATGATAATCATCACTAAATCGAGTTGATTAACTCATATACTTATTGTGACCAATGAGCTGAAAAATGAATTAATATTGAAATGGAAATTTGAGCTAACTTCGAGCGATTTCAACAAATCAATCAAGGTTAGTCAAGTCAGTCTCAAAAATATATACTTGACGGTTTCACCATAAACATACCAAAAACTAGTGAAAGCCAAAGCTATAGCTTTTGCATTTGCCAAAAATGTATCAAATACAATGTCTAAAGTGTTTTAAAATATTTATTCCCAGAAACCAGACATTCGCATATCAAATCTTGCAATGTCAATCATTCACCACAGAGAGTGCATAATTTATTCTTTCATTCACAATAAATTATGTGATGCTGTACATTGACACAAAAATCGAAACTAAATATTACAATTTTCCATCCGCATTAGATATCTAATTCAAAAATTCCATACATATTGCCAACAGAAAAGTCCAGATTTTTGAGACTTTAATAGACTACAGAGTATTATAAGGCACATATACTATAATATTTTCAAATTTATTCATTCAAAATAAAATCTGTAAATTGAGTTTACTTTAAAATGTGTTCCAAAATTGATCTGTCTAATTGGAACAATGGTTGGAGGAATACCAGTGTGTGTGGTTGGATTTTGATGTGAGTGTGACCAAATTCAGTTATGTGATTGTTTTATGTAAATATCAAACATCAAAGCGTTGCTGCAGGAGCCTCACATCTCTAATTGCATCGTTGGCAATAATACACGTGTTTTATTCAGTTCGTTTACAATATACAAGTTGTTTCTCGTCTCTTTGTTATTCCAAACAATTTTGATTCATATAATTTCACCATGCTGAAATCCGTGTAATTGGAATTTGATTTAAACATCGATTATTTTGGTATTTTGTGTGAATTTATTTAATGACGTTTTGAGTGTCAATGTGATGAATCAATTCGACTGACGTATGTTATGATATTCAAAAAGGACAGTTACGTCACAATATCGATCAGTCATGAATTCAAAAGAACATACTATCACGTTGGACTGTGTCAGAGTCTAACTGGAAATGATTTTACGTAAAATACAAATGAATGGGCCAAACATCAAACTATCTAAACACCGTAAAATCCAAATAAGTTCCATTTATGCGTTCCATATTGAATTCGGATGTTCGACCGTGTTACAACGAACGAAACCAAAGGCAATCAACAATCCTTATCAATCGCCTTCCACTTTGTACCATTTACCTGTACATCCCATTTCACGCACACAATCAACACGCAGGCAAATGCGATTGAAATTTTCCGCACGCACCGAATCCAATGCTACCATATAAATCATTTACGTATCTTTGAAATATTCGAATAAATATTTTATGTCAAGCTCGCGACTATTGCATGCGATTTTTCAGCGAATATCAGAAGTAATTCCATCACTTTACAATCGCTGTTTTTTCGACCACCAAATGCGATCGAATTCGACTTTGGAAGGTGTACGAAATACAACGCTTCGGTTGGTTGTGTGATGTGCATTTTAGCAAAAGCTCTAACTGCGTACTTGTTGGTGATTTAATTCATTTTTATTTTTCATTCATGTTGTTTTTGTTGTATTTGTCTGCCATTTACGCCATCATTCACAAAGTGATCCTCTGTAAATTAATAAAAAGCATTTTTTTGTTGGGAACAATTTTCACAGCTATTTATTAATTCAAATATTGTAAAGGAAAAATAATGTCATTATTCTAAAAGTGAATGTAAATCACGATAAAAAACGAAACGAGAATCAAACACGTGACAGATGCTGCTATTTTTCGCCACCAATATTTTCACTCTGGCATTTAAATCAGCCTTATGATTTACGTGGTAGTTAGCGAATGCGAACGTCACTAAAGGAAGACAAATTACGTCTAATGCTCAAAATAAGAATGATTATATCTTTTTAAATCCGGAATAATAATATTGTTGTTTGGACTGGAACAAAGTACTGTCTCCGACTTGCACAAAAATGTGAATCAATTGGATCGTAAGATTCCGTGAAGAACCATCAACAAAAAGCCGCTCCTATTGTGCCGACAATGCAAAATAATCATTCTACATTAATGCGAGACAGGTTGGAATTTCAAGCATGGCAAAATCAAGACCACCTAAATGCTGTAATTAAAAATGAAAAATTGATTGTCATTCATCAATTACGGCTGCTTTGCCGAATTACTAGTTGGGGTCAGTAACGATTTCGAGGCGATCCATTGTTGGTGTGTAAATTCAAACCGCAAATTATTTAAGGCGAACGATGTCATGGTTGCCTTTTATTGATTTGCTGATTAATTAACAACAATTAGATTAAATGCAGAAAATCAATAGAAGCTCAAATTATTCTCAATAAGCTCAAACATCTGGAGCATCTAAAGTACCATTTCCATTGCACAATGAATTCGTTCAATTTTATTAAAACTTTTTTTTTAAATGCACTAGAAGCAAAAGCAAGACACATTTACTATAGATTTTGGTATAGCATTCAATGATCTACAGACATTTCTCCGAATAGAATTCATCGTAAATTGAGATGTCCACTTCATGTGACCATTTTCATTTGGGAACATTCGATGGTCTTTATTCTTATTTTTGACACTTGGAAAAAGAAAATTCAATGTAAGGAATCGACGGAAAAGCGTATCGTTCAGCATTTAATACGTGCTAAAATCAAATGTTCCAGCCATCTGCTGTTATTTGCGCAATATATGCCATCCGCCGTAGTGAAAAGTGCTTCGAATCGGTTTATATTTTCATTGAATCGAAAACGAAAGAAAGGGCATTTGAGTTACCTTCTTCTCAAGAAGCTCTTCATTGTTATGATTTGACTGTGAAGATACAATGTGGTCTGACGTTGAATTGTCACATCCTCAGCAAGAATTTTCTATGTCGCATCGCATTGTGCAGCAGTACAGACGTGCAACACTACTATATTTAATGTTGTCGCTCTTTTTCCATCTACGGAAATAAATGATTGAAAATCGCTTTTGAAAAGACACACTCCAAAACACAATAGCGGATTTCGGAATTCAATTCATTTATGTACCGTGTACACAGAAAAAGCTTTTTCATCGATTACAATACCCAAAACGAAGTCGATGCACGATCCGGAAAAGTCAAATAAAAGATAAATTCCATCATCGAAGAGATATTAAGAAATAATATATATGTTTTTGTGTAGCATCAAACTTATCTTTTTTTTCGAAGAAAAAAAAACCGAAAAAGCAGAAAAAGCTTGAAATGGAGATGGGAAAGAACCCGTGAGAAAAGAGCGATGTGGCTGGAAAATGCAGGAAGGACGGACGCAAAAAAAATGGCACACAGTCGAACAAACATTTAGTATGGCATTGGTTAGACAGAAAGAGCATTCAGATCGTCTGCAACATCCGATACATTGAGATAACATTGAACATATTATGTTATCGATGGCACAACTGAATGGGGATATGTTCACTGTTCACTCATTCGCTCGCTTACAGCTTTTTTTTTCTCTCGGCAAACGCCAGTTTGTGAATGTGCGAGAGAGTTTTTATTCGATGTCGAACGCTCAAGCAATTTTTCTTGCATCCGCTTGATTGGAGTGTGTGTATCATAAATTGTGTAGCTTTTGACATGATATTACGTGACGGTTATTTAACACCCGTATGGCAATGGCATTCACATTTGAAAGAGTGACTAACTGCGAGTTGAATGAATTCATGTGAATGGGAATGCGCTGAGAGCTGAGTGCCAAGAGAAATACCGTTTACTTTTCGTAAAAAAAAATACAAAAAGGCAAACAAACGTTTTTCACGTGAATTCGATTCGATATATGTTCTTCTTCTTTTTTTTGTGTGTTAAAATGGGATGCTTTCAAAACTACCCTCTGGGTTGCGTTCGCGCTTGAAAATAAAATCGTTCGATAATCGATTTGAAGAAAAAAAAGGGTTGTGACGTTATTAATATATCATATTACGTGTTTGTCGCTTCAAATGGCCTGCGAATATTCTGTGTGCTGCTGGAGACATTGGAAAATGGCACTTTTCCTTTGACATGTTCTCATCGACAGCAGCACATGATTTCTCGACATAACAACAGTCACATCGCTTTTAAAAAGGGCCGAATGAAAGGGAATTTCACACCGACATGACGACACTCTTAATCGCAATAAAATTTCACGTCCCCATATGTCACTTGCCATATTTTACTTTGAAATTACTGTATCCAACACAAACACAAACATATATATGCACTGTGCTGATGCTATTGCTGCCGTCACTTGGGATGGCGCAGAAAAAAAAACTCGCAATGGCCAAGAGAAAAATCACACAATTTAATTATCTTTAACTATATCAAATTAAGCCACAAAAGCAACTATTTATTTAGTATTCTGGAAAACCCGGAATAGTAATTTAACTACCTGAATAATTGATGAGAAACGGAACCATTCCGATCTTTTTTCCGGTTGTTTTTTTTTTGCTTCCCACCCCTGAAAAAATGTGCCTGTATGCAACCTTTTTTCTCTCTCTCTCTCTCTCTTTCTCTCCATCATTTATTTCAGTTTATCATAATTTTTGTTTCTTCTTTTGATTGGCAAATTGGAAAAAGTGTACCACAATTTTGGGTGTTACACTTTTCATTAATAAAAGAGCGAATCGATTAATTTCAATTGAAAATTACAAAACAAATTGCAGCGAACGATTTAATTGGTTTATTTGTGTGTTTAATTTGTGATGTTCAATCTCTAATCCGATGTTGAATGTGAACATAAAAGCGTTTGTTTCAGTCAGCAGGAATCTATTTGGCTGTGAATTTTGATTTTAAGTTTTTGTGAACGTGTGTGTGAGTCCGCAACGTATCATTCGACCAATCGAACTGGTGGAAATGCGGTGTAAAGCCAAAATCAATTAATCACATTGGCGATTTTTGTTCAACATATTTTATGGATACATTTGGCATTTAATAAACGATTACAATTAAATGTACACTGTACACTGTACACACATACAAATCACTTGGGCCACGCAAAACATATGTTCTACCGTTGAAGCATTGTTTTATTTGCATGATCAACAAAACAAAAGTATGTTCGAAAGAGCAGAAAAAAAATCGTAGTTTTTTCATATTTTTTTCTGCGACGTGGAAAATAAAGCGTAATTTTTCGGAAATACATAGAGAATGATTGTTTGTTTTTTTTTCTGTCGCGTCATTTTGTTCATCTGTCAATTTTTATAAATGCATGAATTGTAAAATGTATGTGCACCACATTAAGGCCACATCAACCACAACTGGCTATTTCACCTCCATTGAATGAAGGCACGCAGAATACATTTTATTCACGATATTATAAATACAAGCATTTCAATGTAGCACAAAATACCACTAAAATAGACCCGCTGCCACAAATAAGCGCATTTATTTCAAATGAAATTCCAAACGCAACCAAATCGCGCTTGGACGTTGAGCTGTAACCCAACTCTACCCAGTGCTGGCCAAAACCGAACAAATATCATGTTCAACATTTCGTACAAAAGAATTATTACACAAAATGCACAAACATGGAAAATGAGTTATGTGAGTGAGAGAGAGTGTGAGCCAAAGAGCATTGCAGTTTTTAATGTTTTAGCCGATGCGAATATTCGGTGTTTTGGACCATCTATTTCGATTTCCGTGTGCATCCAGTTTTTTTCTATGCTCTTCTCAATTTCAACCATTGCAATGGTTTACACATCGGCTTAAATTTAGTTTTCGGAGGAAAATATTTATGAAATTTGCTACAATCGAGCCAAAAGGTATATGCCAGAAAAAAGTGGGCTGGCATTTTTCAAATTTCAATTAAATAATAAATTTTCTTGTGGAATTGAATTTTTGTGTGAACAATAGCTTGGATTGATCCTGGTTGAGCTTAGTTCGACATGGGTCAGCCTGGTTCGGTTGATCGAACATTGATTTTTTTTCTCTAAATAATCTATTGTTTGTCAGAGTTTGATGCAATGTTCAAATTTAATTTGCCTGTTTGAAGTGCTTTCGCGGTGTGAACAGTTGAGCGCAATGCAATAAAATGACTCTGATGGATTGGTATGAGCTCGATGAAGCATCGATAGAATAAGTTATGTTTATATATGTATATTTTTGTTTCATTTTGTTTACCGACATAAATTTATAGACGGAAGATATGATATCATTTGGATGCACAAAGCCAACCCTAACACTCAACTCTCGCATTGAATTAAATTGCATTTGGCCCAGTATTGAGCTGAATTGGTGGCGGCGTTGCAGCTTTTGTACCGTTAATCTGCCAGCGTTTACTATTTTTGTTGCTCAGTTGTATTGCAAATAATTTTTGCATGTTATCTCGTTGAGCAAACGGCACCGTTGATATAATTGAATTTTGTATCAACAATGCACCCCGGTGATACTGTTTTTTTTTTTCTTTCTTTCCGCATCAACGTCACTATTTTGCATTTTTCGTTGTGCATTTTTTTTTGTTTCGTCCACAAAGCGATAGAGTATCGCCATTGAATTTGCATTTTTAAATCACTGTTCTGATGTGCAAGAGAGTGAGAGTTACTATAGTTGTATTGAAATGGCAACAACAATCAGATGATACGCACAAATGGAATGAAAAATGCTGATTTCATTCGAAATTACTGATGTGAATGTTTGCCGTTGTTCGTTTGCGCACTCGCACATGCATAAATCACCAACAAAATAATCTATAGAAATTTTGTACACCAACCAACCACACGCACACACTCTGTCTGACAACTGTAAGCAGACAAAATGTTGGCAAAAAATATTTTCGCACCATGAACGATTTCTTCTTTTTTTTGCATTTAACAATATCATTTTTTTCGAGGTTAAAGTTGACAAATGACACCCATTTTCACGCTGATTGAAATATGTATAATTGTAAAATGTGCGAGTAAACACACAACAGAATATAAACTGAGTAAACATGTCCAAAACATTGAAATCAATGCATATTTAAAAAGTGCGACGGTGTGGTTGGTTGTGTTTCACTTTTTTGGCGTTGCCAAAAAACGTTTCCAATGCCAAACGCATGAATTCAAAATTGATTTGAATTGGAGGTTTTTCGGTAATGGTTCACGAATTTTCCACCAAAAATATTATAATATTCCATAATTTATGCTAATTACGTTATTCGATCTAATTTGTATTCAACCGCGGAGTAGAGGAAAAAAAAACGCCCGGCGGTAGCGTGAAGCTGAAATGCAATCGTATCGAAATGGATTTGTTTCGCTTGCATAATTTTACATAAAAATAGATCACTTGCAATTTTGAAATGTACTCATATTATTTCAGAAATATTTAATACATGTGCCTCGTATGTTTGAATTTTAACATAATTTGTCGAAACGACGTATTGAACGTGAATTCGAATGAGCACTGGATGCAGAGTTCACCATTTGAGAAATTCAATGGTTTAATTGAAAAGACGCATAAACTGAAATTGAATTGAATTCATCGAGTGTCGGCTGGTCATTTTTAATGAGAATTCCATTGTTTACTTATCCACGCACAATTGCTTTCCTTAACATTGTTACTTTATTGTTCAATGTTCATCAACAATTATACTGGCAACCATGCGATCGGGTGAGTTGCAGTGTGTACATTGCAATTTCTCGACATGAGATTGAGACAGAAAAGCAACACACCGAAAAGCAACTGAGAGAAAGACCTATCGATTTACCGTATTGTTTGCGATGAATTTAATCTCCGTTGCTGAATGTGTATGTATATGTGTATGTGTATGTGTGTGCAAGTGTGCATCGATCTAGATGGATATAATGTGCTCATTCGGTTTCTCTTTTGTTTCTGGGCAAACACATTAAATTTTTGGCCATTTTATCAGCATTTTGATGGTGCTGTGTGTGTATGCGTGTGTGTGTGTGTGTGTGCTCGCCGAAGTGTGCATATCGCTTGAACACATTGAACACAACCATCCACATGCATTATTTCAGTCTTTATGCATTTCGGACATTTGAGCATTTTGCATCTCACTCTTATTCCTCCCCCGTTCCATTCACATATTTCTCCGTTCATTCAATGTGCATATTTCGGGGCGCCGACAACAAGACAATTGAAACAATATTCCTCAACATTGTCGGCGTGTGTTTATTAATTCATCATCGAAATAATATCCATTCAACTTAATTTACAGAATCATGTTTCATTTGCATATTTCGTGCCAAAGTTTCCGATTCACCGTGTGTGTGTGTGTGTGCGTGCAGGCGTATGTGAATATGACTGATGCTCAATGCACTTCGTACATTGCATTGCATGGAGCACATCATGAAGCACTGTCCCTAGCATCGGATCAGCTCACATTCTCGTTGAATTGTTGGTGTTCAGTATATACTACATTGCGAACAAAACCGCCTCGATTCAATCGATTTTGGACTGAAACTCCTGAAATGCATCGTTCACAAAACTAGTAACAATTTGCATTTTTCAGTCAGCCAACCCAGGATGAGCTCCATCTCACTCTGGCTATAAATTCAAATTGAATGTTGACTTTTGCAAGTTGCACATCCGCCAATTCATCAAACCATGCGATGTGAAAAATTGCAACTCTAACTCCATTTTAAACATTTTGTATGCATTCATTTTTCGCCACTTTTCCCATCGTCTAAGAGCTGTTTTCGACTGGTCGCTGCTAGCTAGTGCAAGTAAATAGTGTTGCATGAAGCCTACATTCGAAGAAATATTATATTCGCTTAATGGCATCGTTACGCAAAAATATTCACACTGCGATAGCATTGCTCACATTCATCAATAAATGTGCGATAATGTGCTCCACGGTACAAAAACCATAACGATGCACCACAATCGCCATCACAAGCCCAGATTTATTTGCCATATTTAAATCAAATTACATAATAGTCTAACGTAAATTGTGTATGTGTGTATGAACGACATCTAATTTAAGCTGGCGAAGGGAATGGCGGCGGAATGTGCACAAGCAAACAAATGGCAAATACTGTATATTTCTGCTTTCTTTATGCCCGTTGTTATCGCTGCACATACTCATCCGCTCGCTCGTTCACTCTATCTCTCTCCCTCTCTCACTCACCATCTCACTCACAAACCTAATGCAATTTAATGATCAATTTTCTGTTCCACATAAAATACTACGTTGAATGGTTTTCGGTTTTTCTATATGAACGAGCGGCTTGCGTTCGTTTTTTTTCACATCTTATTCTCTCTCGCTCTCGTTTTCCTTCTGCTACTTTCATTCGTCGCTGTTCAGCAATAAAACAGAACAGCAAATGGCGTTCGCAGTGAGTGTGCTAAATGTATTCTGGCAAACGTACAATCTTTGCACTCACTTACCAAACGACTACATATGCGCGCCCACGCGCGCGCGCTCACATACAAAGATGCAGATCCAACGAAATGGAATTGTCAAGATGGTTTTCGGTGTATTCGATATTTTTTTTTTTTGGTATCTGCCCGTTTGCTTAATACTTCTTTCTCCTTTGCTCTCCTTCTGCAAACCTTCAACCAATGCATTTGCTCAACAAGAAAGTGATAAGAGCAAAACGCACAAAACCAACGCTAGACGAAGTTTTTCGTATTATGTGCACACAATTGCTGCATTTTCGATGCTGTTTCACCTCTCTCCCTTCGCTTTCGCCATCTTTCTGTACGTGTTTTTTTTCTGCGGTGCGAGTAAACGAATCTGTTTTGCAATTCTATGCAAGTGCCGTGGTCGAAAATACATACGAAATAGTTGAAGCATTTGCTATCGCATTTTTTTCTGTTCATTTTGAATTGTTTGTCATCTTCGTCCGAACGATGCTCAAACGTAGGAATTGTTTATAAATCAATGATCCTTCTGTGATTTTCCATGTGCTTTCTCTCTCTTTCGCTCGATCGCTATTTTGCTTTTTTTGCTCTTTCTGTTTCTATGTGTGGGACGCCTTCTTATCTGGTTGCCTGGCCACAGTTCAAGTGAATGACGCCGGCAAATCGGTAAGACACTTGCCATTTTGCTTGCCATCATTTGTGAATGTCACAAAAAATTACTTGCTACATCAATAAATTGATAGGGCTGTTTCTATGCATCGACCAATTCACTACACTCGTTTGATATGACGAAACCCTGCTTTCGGCTGCTACTCTCGTACAATCCTCAGAAATTCAATCGAATGTGATTTGATGTGATGCAATTTTTATGTGTATTTAACATTTTATTTCGTTTTGTCACACACACAATCACACAAAGAGACAGAGAGAAAGAGAAAGACTTACTCATCGAGATAGAGTAAAAGCAGTGTATGGAAAAAAACTGAGTCTCAGCACTTAAATGAAATGTCAATTCAGTCAGTTTCTTGATAGAAGCGTACGCAGTGATTCCCCGCCATATGGAATACATAGCGATGTGCTATGATGAGGAAGTACATGTCTGTCACACAGAGCTCGTTCTCTACCCCTTCATAGCACATCTTTGTGTATTCAGTATGGAGGGGAATCACTGCGTATGCTTCTATAGAGAAACTGACTGAACTGACATTTCAGTTAAGTGCTGAGACTCAGTTTTTTCCCTACACTGGTAGAAGACACACAAAATCGACACACAATCATACCCAATTCTGATTGCGAGTCGTCTTCGTCTTTGCGCTCACAAAAATTGTTATGCAATGCACATGGAAACTCGTTTAAAGAAGACATCGACCTCTCGATAAGCAGACGATAGTTACTCGCCAATTGCTGGTAAAACGGCTAAAAAATGCAATGATTTGATTCAAACAACTTTGATGCACGGTTTTTGCATGCAATCCATTTTTCCTGCCATTACATCAAATTTCAGCAAATATGCGGTATTTATATGGAGTTTAAGAGGGCCCTTGATTTGAAGCACTTTTGTGCTGAAACATTCAATATTGAAAACGATTTAATATCTCTGCGTTCTCCTTCAAATCGTTTTCATGAATTTCGCAACAATCTCAATTCGTTGGCGGTGGCTGTGTGCCCACAATATATATACTAAAACAATTGCCGGCAAATTGCAAATGGCAAAAATTTCTTTATGCAAACTTAATGTTGGGTAACGTTTAATTTTCACCAGCACCCGAGCTCTTTACAACAAACGACAAAGTATTATTAGTTTTGCCCTTTTTTTTCTTGGAGCGAGGGCATAAAAGTTATTATTTGCTTATTACATGAACATGAATACGCAAGCAGATAGCCGAAAAGTCTGACAAAAGCATTTGTTGGTTAGTTAGATTTTGCCTGCGGAATTGAGCATTGTTTTCATTTGCAGGCGACAAAACGAGAATTCGAGGTAACAGGCAACCAATGTTTGCCTACACGAGAAAAGAGACCCAGCAAATGAACAAACGAACGATAACAACGACGCTGAAGATGAGCAACAACCGAAAAAAAAAATCTCATTGTATTTGTGCACATTTTTGGCAATAGTGTCATCAACTTTGGCTTTAAAATCATATCCTCTCGAGCTACATGACCACGTTCAACTAATGCCGTGCGCTTTCCACTGCTCTCTTTCTCTCTCTGTGCGGTGTATGCCGCGTGGTCTTCTACCCCCCAGTCTCGCACACGATGCTCACTCGTGCATGAAGATACGATACAGCTAGTCGGCGTACAAAATGTATTTATGTTTGTTATTTTCTGTGCAGCTGATCTACATATTATCGCCATTTGTATGAATATTACTTTGATTATTTTTTCGTTTTATTTCTGACTTTTAGACTAAATGCATAAGCGTGTATCATTATTATGGTTATGGTTTGGCCACGTACACAGACAAATTCTACTTACTCTGTTCGGCTTGTGCTCTTCTTCACTCTATTGCACACAAACACATAATCTCATGTGTGTCCTATATTTCTCTGTGTCTCCAGTGCAGATGTACGTGTTTTTTTTTGTATTTTTGTCAAAGTTGTGCCCAGGTCGACGTTGCAAAACTTTCTAACAACGCCAGCAAATTTACAGTTGATCTTTCGAATGTGAGCGAATTTTTTGTGAGACTTTTTGTGTTTTTCTCTCTCTCTCTCTCTCTCTCTCTCTCTCTCTCTCTCTCTCTCTCTCTCTCTCTCTCTCTCTCTCTCTCTCTCTCTCTCTCTCTCTCTCTCTCTCTCTCTCTCTCTTTCCCGAGCAGTTCATTTTGAATATGAACATTACGTTTTCAAAACGTGCTTTTCTATCGTCAGCTCAACTGCTGCATGCTTTGTATACACATTCACTTTGAATGCCTGCACAACTGTTGATAAAAATGAATTTTTCAAGCAACCAAAGCTTAGTTTCACGAACAACAAAACAACAACAAACTGGAGATTAAATTGTTAAGTGAAGAAGCTGAAAATTGCAAATGCGGATTGGCATTTTCTGAATAGGTGATTCTCGCTAAAATTTGGTCGGTATCGCATACAACAACTGCACAATAAACTCTGGCTCTCTCACTCGTTGTCTGTATATTGTTCAGTCGAAATATGTGTAATTATAAATTGGTTTCACTTCACAACAAATATGTTCGCTCACAACATGTGCATTTTATCAAGTTGTTACGATTCAATTGGATGCGCTTTGCGTTGGATGAAATTCTAAGCTGTGGCAACCAGGGATTGTGGTCGTAAACGTTTGTGCGAATGGGGTTGCCAATGTGTGCGTGTGTGAGTGTTACTTTCTCATGCAATTACTTTAATTCGCATATCGTTCAACGATAATCATTTTTGAATGAGGTAAATACCAGTGAATGGTGAGCAATGAATTTTTGCTTGAAGAGTCTTTGCGCATCATATCTGACCATCTCAAATGGAAACCAAAACATAAAACCCAAACCAAATAAATTAAACGGATGGACGACAAGCTATCTGGGTCATTTTAGCTACTAGCAAATTCAAGTAACGTATACAATTTGTCATCTTGAATATAGCAACGTGTCCAATATCTCTCGCTCAGAGTCAACTGACGAACCAAACGAACGTACAGGAAAGCAAGTGGAAATACACCAAAGCAATGTGAAAAGTTTCTGTTTACCTTTGTGAAGTGTTTTGATGGTTGTAAACGATGCTTGAAGCTTCCATTTGATTTTCAAGCATAAAAGTTAAATCAAATAAATTGAAATCAACTTCAAAAAGTAGCGGCGCTCCGCATGGACGTACATTAATAAATGTTTTATAAAATTAGTGGCATCAAGTTGTATATTCCGGACGATAGCAGAGCATCAGCTCCGAATGATATTGCGTTAGAGTGATGGGTCCTCAAAATGAGCATTCATTTCATCGTCATTATTTATTGGTGTTATTAATATTTGATATTGAATTTGGAGCTTGTCTCTTCACGAAGCTCTTGAGTACCCTTGATGCGTACGCGTGTGTGTTTGAATGTTTACGTTACAACAATCGTACGCTAACTGCGGAAATGAAAATCAGTTTGTCATGACAGCCAAAAGAAATAACGTTTTTTCCTTATTTAATTATGTCTTCAAAATAGTATCACTTAAGAACCAAAGAAAATCCCATCGGCTGACAGTAAATAACAAGGGAAAAAAATTGTATATTTTGCGAGCGAGGAGAACCAGAACCTGAAATACATGAATACGAGATTTCTTCCATGTTAAAAACAGTCGACGAAATGAAATGAGAAAAATGGTTAACCACGGTAAATGTGAAACACACGAAAATTCCATCGAAATAAATCGCGCGAAAATGGAACGTGTTGTTGCGTGAGAGTGGTATTTTATGTGTGATTTTTTCTGTAATCATAATTCATTGCTGTTCGTTTTCATACTTGCCAACCGATTTCATTGTTACACACACACGAAACCCCAGCCAAAGAATGGAAAAGAAATTCGGTTTTCGCTTTGCCTCGCTTCGTTCCATTCACAGGATGTACGTGCACAATGCATCAACGGGCAGATAATTTTCGTGGCTACAATGTTAACCAGACCTATTTATAAAATCTACAATTTGAACGCCATTGTATTGTAAATGGCAAATGGTGAGTGAGCGAAGAGAATCTCCTTTTTTTGCGTTCGTTGTCTTTCAAAATGCGAACAAGTAGTGGCAAAGCGCGTGCCATACCATGGTAAATTTTATGTGTTTGGATGATAGGAATGGATGCTGTGGTCGACATTGTCTTCCGCAAAGAGTCATTCATCGTGTGAAACCCAGCTATTTATTTTCGGCCACACATTTTTTAACACTTACCCATACAAACACATCGAAACGGCATAGACACAGTGCACAGTACACACACACACACACACACACACTCTCTCTCTCTCTGTCTTATTAATTCTCTAGGATGATAACGAAACTCCTTTTGTAAGAACGAGGTGACCGACACACAACCAGGCATCCAGCCCACACATACAATTACGGTCTTGTTTTGTACGCAAAAACACATTCGAAATGGCATTACAATGTAATTTATAATTTAGTACAATTTAGCCAGCGACAGGCTCGGCTTTATTATACGGCTACGAATATGCACGACATTATTCGCAGCAAGCAATGTCATGCAAACATTTTACAATGAAAATTTTCAATGTCGGCACAAGAGATAGCTAGAAGTTGTCAGAACGATGCAAAGCATCTCTCATTCTTTCAGTAACTAGTGATGGTGTTGCTACTGCTGCTGCTGCTATTCAGCTGTAATGGGTTGTCGAGTGTTTGCCGTATGATAAACGTTGATTCGTGTACTCGCCAGAGTTGGCGATGAACACTCAGACTCACCCGAACACATTACACACTCATTCGATTCTAGTTTATGTATGCATTTGTAATCAGTGCAAAGGCAAAGAACGATTGATGAAATGCCCGAAAATCTACACTCTTCGCTCCCTCACTTCCGCCCTCACAATTTGTTCCCTCCCTCCCTATCTCTCGTCCGCTCTCTGTCTCTGTCACTCTCTCCCATTTTCTGTCTATGTAAATAATGCGACAGAGAGATATGTATCTGTCGTCTGATTTCTCGGCTATTTGAATCATTCATCACACTTTCCAGCATCTCTCGTGTTTGAGCCACAGCCCCAAAATGTAGAAGTACTCTTGATGATGTCGCTGTTGCCATTCATGCCTGTGCAGCGTCCTTTTTGGCGCCCATGCGATATGCTGACATGCATCGCCCAAATTAAGATAAATTTATTTAATGTGATGGTCGACCGAGCATGACACAGAAAACGACACAGAAAGACACGCTTTCTATTACAATTTAAACGCTAATTTTGTGTACGCGCCCGTTGTACAAACAGTGACTGGGCCAGTAGCAGCACAAAACGATAGACTCCATTAAATGGCACGGAACGAACGAAAATCGCGTAAACGATGACGCCAACGATGGATACCACTTATCTAATTTTACAGGACATTTTTTTTCCGCCGCTGCCAACGTCACCGCCCTCGACACCGTCACTTTATTTGTCGCTTAATTCGTCATACAGGTAATTTAAAGATTTCTCTACCCAAATACAAACTGACATCAACTATAGAGTACAGACCATTTCATCATGTTTCCTCTGCTTACAACTTTTTGTGTTGGCCAATTTTAATGCTTACGGAAAATAAATGCAAATTCAAGAAATGGACAAAATTCTCTGGAGAATTTTTTTTATATTCATTTTGCCTACGCTGGCCCATTCAGCTTTTTTCAGTTGTCGACAATTTGGTTTTATATTTCCAAAGTATTTTCAGTTTATCCAGAGCCACTCTTCAACCTTTTTCAATTCATTTAAGTTTTGAATAAAACCTTTTCTTTCCGCTGGAGACTTCCCTTTTTCATTCACAAATAATGCACAAGAAAAAAAATAGCCAATTTCTGTGAATGAACAAGACTTTTGAATGCAAAAATAACGTGTTTTTTCTCGTTTGGATAACAAACAAAATAAACACATTTTGCTTTTCAATACAGTCGAGCAAATGCAAGCAATACAAGTGAATGGAGTTAGATGTTTCGATGATTACCTCAACATTTCTATTCAACTCAACTGAACATCCAACATTCAATGGTAAAGTTTGGAAAGCATCGTTTGTCGCTCTCTCTCTCTCTCTCTCTCTCTCTTTTTCTTTTATTAGCAGATCCATTTCGTTTTGAAATTTGTGGGTGTTGTTGATGCACAACAACTAACGAGAGTTGGCTGATTTATTCAATGAATTTCACTTGCTTTGCAGTACAAGTGGACAATTTTTGCGGAAGAACACTTTTGGCGATTTGCATGAAAACAAACGGTATTCGGTCTTCGTCCATTTTTGCCAATGCCGTTGCTGAAGATGTAAATAAAAATTGAGGAAACTGGGACACTTGAACGGTCGATGATGTCTAAACGTTATTTTAACTCCAACTGTACTTTAAATCAGCGGAATATTTATTTTTCACGTTGTTGAAAAACACCTTTTGCTAATGAGGTGAAGACATTTGCAAAGCAACAACAGTAAAAGAAAACATTCACTGCTACATTACTTGACGTCATTATTATTCATTACATGCCATTTGAATTGATTTGTTTAGTCTGGCACTTTCAGGCTTTTGTCAGCTTCTGTGCGTACAAAGTATTATTCCATTTATTCCTATATTTTGCTACGGCATGCAAAATAAGAATTTGGCTATCGTATTGCCAGACATATTCACACCTGGCTAAAGGCACTATCCAGAAGGCCCAAAGCCAACGAGTTTTTGAGAAAAAATTCAACACAATGCAATGGAATGTTTGACCAAACAACGAGCTAACGGTTCCGTGTTGATCACCACACGATTCGAGTTAATCTGACTGAAAATCAAAATAAAGCGATTGATCAGAAACTTTGATCAAGAAAATAAAAAGTCACACATTGTGGTTTACTTTCGTGAAATTTTGTACGCCGCTATAGCCGATATTATAACACTTAATCGATGAGAAAAGTTATCGATGCTTATCGATGAACAGTGAACACACACAGCATGAAATCAAATGGGTTCAAGTTGTGTTGTTTCGTCGTGCCGTTTTTTCCATCATTTTGATTTTCGGAATTTGTTCAGGTTGTTGCTACCAGGCGTATTTTTCGTTGGAAATTCCGATTCATCAATTGTGTTGTAAAACAAAAGAAAAGTTGGTCGGCGTCGCGTGTTCCATGTGCTAAAGTGACAACAGTTAACAATACCCAACCGACAAACAGCGGGACAGCAATGCAATGAGTGATGTATTTTGTGTCATTTCCCACATTATCAGTCTATCGATTTGGTTGTTGGAGATGCTTGTTGTTAGCGCCGATATGACCGCAGCTCAAGAGAATGGGAAACAAATGCCAAAGTATTTTCATTCCTTTTGGATCATTATTATCCCTGTGTATCGTTTTCGCTGGGGCAAAAACAGCCACAACGAACAAAAAATAACCAGCGATTCTCATATCGAAAACCCGTTTTGCGCTTGAATTTTGTGTTCGTTTTCGTCTTCCAGTCATTCGCCGTGCTTTGCTCTCAATTCGGTATTCGCCACATCTTTCGAGGATGTAAAGTTATCTGAGTCGCAGCTTGATACACACGGATTAAAGTATTAGGATTTGGATTTCTAGTTTTTCGTCGGTTGTTCTTTGTTGTTCACTTTGTGTGTGTGTGTGTTTGCGTGTATGTGCGAGAGTTTATGTTTTCAGCACGAAAAGTCTGTCGTTATTTGTTTATTGGTCGCTGCGTGCGAAATTCGAATTGAGATATTTAGCCCCGAGGTACTGCGACAAAATGCGTGAGACAAAGATGGGAAGGGAAAAAAAAGAATCGTAACGCAAAAAGTGCCAGCAATAATGACAAAGTACACACAATCGTTCCATCCAAAAGAAAGATTGAATTTATTTATTATGGATAACACGCACTTCGGCAAAAACATCGATATCGAGATTTAGGGTGTTTTCGTTTGTTTGTTTGTTGGTTTTTTTTTTGTTCACGGCGTTCGGGTCCGATATTCAGCCAGTGTGCAATCGATGTAAATGCTCAAATCAAATTGGCCAAAAATGAAAGCATTTTTTTTCCACGCTCTTTCTTTCTCATCTTGTTATGAATTTTCGTTAGGTAATCGAAATACATGATCCGTAGATGTTATAGTGTGCGAACTTAATCTCATTCCAACCCGATTTATATATACAGATACACACGAGCATGAGGCAAAAAAATTGGAAATGGCAAATACTCAATCAAGCAATGGCAACAACAAAAAAATTGGTGGCTAAACTGGAAAAGTTTTTATAGATTTTGTGGCTGTTCTTGTTACTGGTGTTTTTTTCTCTCTCTCTTCTCCATCGGTCAGATTACAGTAGTCGTATGGCTCTAGTGCAAACGCTCTCTCTCTCGCTCCCCGGCTGCAATTTCGTCTACTCAGCTTTACGTCGATTTAACATTATGATCCACGAACAATTTGCAAATCGGTTTTTGTACATTTCACCGAATCAGGATGTGTATGCTCAACGGATTTTTTCCCCGTTGTATCTTTTTCGGCGCTTTTTATGTGTGTGTGTGTGTGCCGATCCCATTACAACATCCATTGAATTAATACAACTAGTTTGAGAATCATAAAATGTAAATGCAGCAAACGGGGGAAAATTTGAATGGAATATAGAGTTACAAGTGGCAGTGAATGGAGCATGAATTCGGAAATGGATTGTAAAATCCAATGAAGGTATTTTCAGACGATTCCATTAAAATCCGCTTCAGAACTATGCAATTTGACCATTTTTCGGTTCATTTTATTCGTGGATTCATTTTTCCGCTTTCAACTTTTTTTCAAACTCTTTTTTTTGCGTTTTCATTCAACAATTAATTTCAAACTGCATGCTTCGATGTACAGGGCCGTGACCACTTCATAATTTTTCAAAATGTAAAACAATCACATGAGAGTTCAAAAAAAAACAAACTACAACTGACCATGGTGAAAAATGCAATTAAGTGCTAAAAGCCAAACATCATCAGCTATTTATGTTCCACCTTTTGACTTGGTCTAAATTTTCGTATGAATATCGGCATCGTTTATGAACAACCAATCTGTTTTTTTTACACACTCTCACAAAACTGACTACTGGCCAAAAGTTACGCGACCCAGTAAAAACAAGTACACCATTATTAAAAGCACATCACTTTGATTGTAAAATCCGGTCTATTTGCTTTTTGATGTTGAGACTATGTTTTTGTATGCAAAAAAAAAATTGTCAACAGCCCCCAAAAAACCCCTCTGAAAACAACTATTAAAAAACAAGTGACAAAAACAAAATGTAATAGCACTTTTTCAAGCTCTCATCACAATTGCTGACCAGCTTGCAGTTGGCAGAAATGTGTTTATTGCATTGTCGACCGTTATCTCTTTTTTTGCGCTTTTTCACAGTGACAGAGAAAGAAACAAAAAATGGCAGAAACTTCACATATTTACTGGCCTCTAATGTGCAATAAAAAGAAATTTAAAAGTCATTTTGTCTGCGGAAACAGACTGCCATCGAGTTGAACTGCGAAAAACATGGTTGAGACATTAAAATGGGCATATGGGCCATTTTATGCCAAATTGGAAACGACAGTGTCGAAAAGTATACTTTGGACCTTGAAGGATGTCAACTTACCTATCGAAAACCTAAATTTCAACACAATTTCGCGATTTTATTGTAATCCTTTAGAATCTATTCGATATTTAATGAACCCTTAGCTGTGACCAATTTTCCAGACTCCACGCTATTGACAAACCATTCTGAATTTCGGGATCTCATGTCAAAAATGTAACATCATGGATTCAAGACTCGTTCGCATTCGGTGTCCGAGGCGACGGTCGCCAAAAAACAGGTCATAGCAACACGACGAAAAGATGGCAAAGCCATAACAGTAACATGAGATTCTCAGATTCTCTCTCTCTCTCTTTTTCTCCCCTTTCATTTTCTTGTTTCACTTTTCAAACAACATGCAAATAAGAGTAGACACAACAACAAAATAAAACATTTCGAAATAAATTTGTTGACGTGCAATGGTACTTACATGTTGTGTGGAGAAAGTTCATACAGTTGGAATAGTTGCACCATCAGGCGATATTATATTTCACTGCCTGGTACTGAATAAATCATGACTTGTTTGCATACATGTGAAGAGATTCGTCATGAAAGAATCTGTTGGAAAATCAAAATCATCACATGCACCTCGTCGTCATAAAAACGTCCTCCGTATTTTATAGTTATGGGCAAACAATGAAAGTTTTGTTGGTGTATCACTTACCCGTCCAAGAAAAAAGAAAGAAAAAAGAAATGATTTATTCAACTTCAACCGATTCCCATTTCATAAACTGCTTTTTCGAATGATTGAAATGCATTTTGTGTATGATTTTATGTATTTTATTGTTTATTTTATTTAAGTTTGTGTTTTAGAGTTTCTTCACAATTCTCCGTGTGTCTTTTTTTGTCATCTATTAAACGTCAGTGTATGTTATATTTGATAGCAAAGCGTTTTCACGTAGTTTACCGATTGGAATGAACAAAAGATTTTGAGTCAAAAGTTTGTTTTGCTCTTTGTAGAACGACCAAATGTCGCTTTATAAAATCTGTTTGATATTTTTCGATTACGCTTGCACAACTATTCAGTTTATTTTTGTGTGTGTATTTGTTTTTTTTTTTGTATGTTTCGAATGAAAATTTATCTCCATTTAAATAGATGATGATGCTGTTTTGCTAAAACAATTGTTTGCTTTTGCTGCAAAAGCTTGGAACATGCATTCTTTATAATATTTCTCTTTTATATTTTACATATATTCTCATTATTTTTTAACAAATCACCATATTCATCTGATAATTAATATTCATTTGGCTAAAGTTAGCTATTCATGTTGATTTTATATTTAGATTCAGTGTTGGTTTTTTGTTTGTTTTTTTTTCTTTTTTCTTTACTATCGAACCCCAAAATAATAGGGACGCTCATATTTCTCCGTTGATTCAATTTTAGCCAAATATTCCTCATATGGTTAAATTTGAATCGAACCGACCATTATGCCAAATCAATGATCATATTGAAAAATTTGTCGACAATTGCAATTGTATGCCACAGCAAAAAAACACACAATTTTATTGATTCCGAATATGCTGCCAACAAGGAACAAAAAATAGTGGCTGCTAAACCATTCAATTCACGTACGCATTCACTTGCCAACAATTCAATACACTAATTAATATAAACATAGCACGTGAGCCATATCGTTGGCTGCAATGCGGCCACGTTTCGCATTCAAAATGAACCCAAATGAAGCTTTACAGATTTTGATTATGTGTGAAGCGTTTAGTTTATTGGAATCACTGTTCAGCGTTAATATTCAGTTAATTCAAAAGGATGAGACAACACATGACAATGACTTTGTGCCTTTTCCACCAGTACAATCTATACTCTTTGCCATTTGAATGCCATCGGCATCATTCGAATAATTGGCTGATGAGCGCACACATTTTGCACAAAGAAATGTTTTTAATTGAATCAAATTAACCGCATTATTTAGCAAAATGTATAATTTAAGCGTGATTTTGTACAGAGCGGAAAACTAGTAGCCACGTGTGCTGAGTGCAGATCGTGTGTTTAGAAATGCGTTCGCTTGGCTCCCTTATTGATTTGTCTAAACGTTGAATGTAGTTCTACTTAATTCCCAGCACATTCACACTCCCATAAATACAGTCACACGTCACCTCTCTCCTCTCCCCTCCTCTCTCAACTCAAAAACAAAAACCAAACGGCGAACATTCAAGCGTACGGACATTTAAACCAAAAAATCAGGGGAACAAAAACTTTGCACCGGCAAAAATAAATTGATTTTTTACTCTGCACTCAAAGTTCAACACGGATAAACAATTTATGGCAATGATTTCGAAGACATAACATTGCAAAAGCATAAAAACCGTCAAAAGTTGTTCTTTTCTTACTCTCTCTCTCTCCCTTTCGTTTCATTCACTTTTCACTCTTCGTGCAATATACAATTGACACCTATCTCAACACAACGTTTCAAACTAGCTATTTTCATGTGTTACACTTTCGTGCTGTTTCGATTGTATTTTTCGTATCGTAAATTATAATTTTGTTTTCATTTCTTCTTCTTCTTTTTTCTATTTTTTTGTTTCGCCTCGAAAAGGAAAACTGACTCAAGTTTATACTTATTGCACGAATATACTTTGCACTGTGGCACGTACTTCAATCCATGTCAATAATATTCTCTAGCGATTTTCACACATAAAACTTTTCCCATTTTCGCTTATTGCTTTATAATAAGATGCCGTTGCCTTTCAGAATATGTGCTGAAAACGTCCCCTTGCTACCATTTTTCGGGTTTACGCGTACACAATACAAAGAGAAAATAAAAACTGTACATAAATAATTAAAATATAGTTTTCACTTTGGAACATTGACGGAATTTCCTCAGCACTCGTCCCTCTAGTGATGTGAAATGTCGATTTTCATTTCATTACCAAGTTTGTTAATTCCTTTGTTTTTCAATTCAAAAAGAGAACTACTTTGCCACGCCATTTCCGCAAAAATACCATATTAAATTGTTCACATTTACTTTTTTTGCTGGAGCTGATTCACACTGCGTGAGTCACGCATTTGCCATACTTTTCACAAAGACGTTGTTTAATTTTTATTTCATACACAAATACAACGTTTCATTCTTTTACTTACTCACTCTGAAACATAAAATACACACTCGAACATTTTCTTTTCTGTAAACTTTCGAATTCAGTTCGGGCATTTTTCCCGATGTGTTTTTTCTTTCTTTCTTCTCCCTCTTAATTTTAAACAAATACTATAGTTTTTCTTTCTCTTTAATTCAGTTTAGTTGTTCTGCTCTCCTATCATTTCTATAGTACATACTATATTTTGTATGTGTGTCTGTGTTGCAACCGTTAGCAAATAAGCTAGTGGATGCTGTTGTGAATGGGTGCATATTTTTTTACCTATTCAAGTGGAAAATTTTACCAACAGAAAATAAAGTTTTGCCGTTAACCAAAAGTACAAGTGCATAAAAAATACAAAAGCAAATACGACTTGAACGAGTTGAAATGGTTATGGTTATGGCGTCACTGTGAGCCCCCGGAGGATGTTGATTCGGTGGTTTTGATGCAGCCGAAAATTCACCATTACTGTGCTCTGCAGAAGCATGTTGTTTTGGTACCAGCCAATTCCATAGAAAATGAGACGGAAATTCAAAAGAGAAAGAAAAAGAAAAAGAAAAAGAAAAGAAAAAACGCATTGAAATAAAAAGAAATGCATAAATTATCATGGCAATTGAAAAACAACCGACAAAATATGATATTTTCAAACGAACATAAAATCAACTGCATGTGAACAATTTTTATTGAATGATAAGTGGATGGAAGAGTCAAGTTTTAGTTGGAATATCTATTCAATTGGTCGATGGAGAAAAGACGTTTTTTTTTTACTATTTTCATTTGAAATGGCTGGGCGAGATCTTGGTTTTGCTTGAAAATATAGACTGTCGGCGGTCACTAGCCACTGGTTGATGTCTTGTTACTCCAATCAGAGATTTTTCCTGAGAATATGGCCAGAGACTGCAGTCTCTTGAGAAGCATGAGTCCCACATTTCTTCACAATATCTTCCATCTACGAGCTTTCATTCGTCGTGATCATTTATTTTGTATTTGTTAAGAAATTATTCATATGTTTGTTCGACATGACATCGTACTGTTAAATAAATAAATAATTCTGTACACAGAACATTGCATTAAACAATAGATCATTGAATAAAATAATTTGTTGAAAGCCTATAATTAGATCTTTTGAAAGGAATAGATTACTTCAGATAAAAATTGTTCGTAGGAAGTGTGAACGGTATTGAAAAATAGATAGCCAAATTTATGTATCTGGAGAGAGAGCTTGATTCCAAAATTTCAAGATTAAATGTCAGTGTTGACCACTTTAACAGTGGACATTTGCCACTGGTCAAATATCATCTCTGTACTACGTTCTGTCAACTGATAAATGTCTTTGGTTTAACCAATGGCTTAATGCATTTTCAAAAAGGACATCTCAACCAGTATGCCCATGCACATAGTTCATTTATGAAACCAGAGAAACCGAACGTTCCAGCTGTATACACAAAAACCGTAAATGTACCAATACGTTCAATTTGATCCTGTACTCGAACATTGCAGTGAAAACGAAGTGAATCATTTGTAACAGTACACAATCAACGGAACTATGCGTGAGCGCAATACGAAGAAATGTAATATACACGATTGGAACGTTCCGTGACAATTGAAGTGTTTCTATCCGTTTGCCTTATCGGATCTATGACGGTAAAATGTTTCGGTTCTTATCTCTGCTTATAACAGAACATAAGGAAACACGAATCTATCCATTTCTAAAATATTATCAAAATAAAAGGGCAATATTCGAATGCTGACTTAATGAAAATTTGTTTAACATGACACAACGACTTGGATATTGTTCGACAAAATGTTTCTACTTACCTCCGTCTCTCCATTCTTCGACACCATAATCGCCGACCATTTGTGAATCTTTGGATTTTCTGCCGTTTTCCATGTAGTGTTCAGTCGTCTTAACAGTTGTGGGTGCAATTAATTCTGATAAAAAGTTTACAAATAAATTGAATTGTCGTTTGAAAAAAAAACACATCCAGTTCTAGGTAATCTTTCAAGAGTATCGATTTAATTAGTGAAATAGCGATTTACCTTCGAGTTTGATTAATCCATCAGTTTCGCCAAGGCTATTCTTAGCAACGCAACGATATGATCCATAATCGCCGGCTCCGACAGTTCGAATTTTCAATTTCATGTATTTACTGTAGCCAATATTCGTTGACGATGTCTCATATTTATCGCCCGACCGTGCAGCATCTACCGAAAATAAATAAAGTCACAACAAACCGTTACACAATCAGCTTCTGAATTGATGATTTTGTTTGAATACAAACAAAACAAATCATAAATAAATACGCTTAACGTTTGATTTTCGGTTGACATTTTTCTTCCCGAGACAGAAGAATACGAACAAAAAACACAACATCGAATGTTACATGGTAACATTGGTTTGATGATTGTGCCGGCAACAAAATGAGCAATCGATCTCATTAATCATTGATAAATATGCAATCGAAACAGGCATATGTCTTTTTTGGTTGCAGCACACAAACTAAAAATGATGTCATCCATTTTATTACACGTAATATGGTTGTTTTTCGTTTGAGCCCTTGTACCGTGACCTGTTCTGATGCCTGTGCCGCCCGACAAATAATAAATCTTCGAATTTACGGCGCGTATGTATTTTTTTTTCTTTTCTTTCGGTCGCAAATTCAAATCAATCGAAACGGTTGAATTTCAGCACCCGTGTCGTCACCTTTGCGATTCATGAACCATGTGTACTGAGGAAAACGGAAAACATTCTGACAAGGGTTTTGTTCGTATTCCATGACATATTCTCGTTTTTCGGAATATATTTTTTTTTTACCTTGAAGTGTAGCTACTTAAAGATATCGTGTGTTTTTTTTATCGCCTCTAATCCAACCGACTTTACATCGATACAAATGTCTTCGTTCCGTATACGACGAGAGCACAAATGCGTTTTATTTACTCGATCGAAGAAATAACGTTACGTTATTTATCATTCAATGATGGAAAGGTGGATTTGCTTCGTTTATCTTATTTTCTTTTTCTTGTGCTTTTTGCTCTTCATTTTCCATCTGTTTATGGGTATGGGATGTGTTGATGTGTATAATGTCGATGGTAGTGTTCGAATACGTTTTTCATCATTGAGACAAAGTTTAATATGCCGACATCGGAAAACACATTCAACGAATCTACCGAGTGCAGACAATACAAAATCACCTTAAATTTGTTTAAAGCACAACGAAGCCAAACGTATCCAGTTCATGTAAAATCACACCTCACTTGAACTATCTAATTCAATTTGTTGCTTGCTCTTCATTTTACTCTATGCACTACACAAAGCTGAAGAGCTCCACTTCAATGCAATGTTGATCTTTTATTCTAAATCAATGGGCCATTCGATGCACATAACAAAAAACAATTTTGATTATAAAGTGTGCTTGTGCAAGTTTCCGAAAGTTTTGTTGCGGTGTAAATATTGTAAGAGTATATTGATTGAAAACTAAATAAACCGATATTTTCGGTCATCGAATAAACGATAAAGTATTTGGTAAGCCCTTTCTGGCCATTTGCAGCCTCAGCCCACCATCAAATTGATCGAAATCTACAAATACAAATTGATTATTGATACTACAATCCGGTCGAGACGATGGTCAAAGGGAAAACAGCACATCATTTTTGCCCATTAATTTGAACCTTATTACCGGGTTAAATGGCTATCTCTGCTCGACCAACAAAAGGTCCCTGAACATTGTTATTTGTGTGTTGGCACTACACACACGCCTCTTTGTTTACCGGAACAATTTTATTAGCCCGAATCAATAGCATTATCATGTTGCTTTTGTTCTTCTCAATGAATCGATGTTTAGAGATTGAGTGCTAGAGCATTTCTAAGTGATTTGCCATAATCGATATTGTGTGTCGAATATATTGGACATTCAATAAATTGTATGCAAACTGTTCGCTTGCACATCCGAATTGACTGTTATGGACACATCATTATTTTATCGATTCAGCTCACCACAACAGAGATTAATTCGATTGCAAATGGGAGGGACATTAAATCAGGAAAACAACATGAATGGATTGATATCTTTGAAGTGTAAATAGATCGATATATCGAATACATCAAACGGGAATAATTTTTTGATCTTTGGTGTTGTTAAGGAAGCAATATTGCAGGCTATCAATTTGGTGAATTTTTCTTGAAAAATGTACCATCTATTTTTGTTGACAAAAGATACTAAAGCTCAACCTATTCAATAAATCTGCAACAATGTTCAGAATTTGTTGAAATATTCTTGTTCAAAATTTGGAAGAAAATTATTGGAAGCATATTGTTTACTTCTTCCTTTCATTAAATACTCTTTGCCGTATTAATATTGTCGTATTCTAACAATTTCTTTCGAACGATGTGTATATTCTAATATAGCTGGGGAAGCACCTCAAAGGACTGTACCATGAATCTTTTACACACATAAGCGAAGCCTCAAAGAAGTGGACTTGAAGAGTGAGCTATCCACTTGCAAACCACTGGCCATCGTTTAAGACATTTTCAAGAGTTTAAAAAGTTTTAATTTAATTTGGAAACTACTCGAATTTTGTATGAGAATCAAACATTGGTTTGCCCTAATATATAATTCATCGTATGAGTATTTCATTTTCTGTGCCCAAATAAAGTAAACAGAAGCAAGAGATAGGTGAATTTGAGGTTCATAGAAACACTATGGATCCATAGCAAACACACTTGTTTAGCAACACAAGTGGAAAACCCAACAATTCCGAGAGCTCATTCAAAAAATACCTACAATCACCTCTTATTTCTGAGAATTTTCAACTTGAAATAGACTGGTTCGCCAAGTCAAATTGTACCGTACCACATTTGTGTGTGTGCTTGTGTGTGTGTGTGTTTGTGTGCTAATGGTTAGATTCATTTGTTCTCATGTGGATTTCTGTAGGTAAATATTGATGCCTTAACTCTGATTTTCGACATCGAAAATGTCAAAATAATTGAAATTTATTGGTCAAAATAACGTTGTTGAATATTAATCTGGGTACAAGATTGTTGGCGAACAAATTACAAAGTAATTATCAACGTGTACATTATTTGTGTGTGAACACGCAGTCACAACACATTTAAATGTGGCATTTATATTTACCGATTTAACACGAAAACAGACAATGATATGATAATAATTGATACTGTAGCGATAAATGGCATCGAAATAATTTCAACTTAATCGAAGTTAATGATACGGTATATCATTGACATGCTCACGGCTCAGTCCCATTTGAAATTGGTATTTTCACAAGCTTTATGTCAAATCAGTCAAACGGAATTGATTGCCACAGTGCACTCAAATCTCATGAACAAAGCAAAATAAACGTGAAAATATAAAAGTAAATATTTTGTACCGAACAATGGCAACTTTTCATCCGAATGCGTAATTTACGGTGTCTGCCCATGGGATTGGAATGCGGAATGTGGAGTGTAGAATGATTTATAATGTGACAAATCCCTAATTAGTTGTTATATTAATTGCTAATCGGCTTGAAATGATCAATTGATTCGTTCCTAATCGAAGAAAAAGTTTCGAAAACCTTAGTCGTCTCCATCCAAACGTTCATTAATTGTGATTTTCGCATAAACATATTTATCGAGCACGATCACGAATTTACAACATAAAACCGATAAACTATCGAGTTTGAAGCATTTGACCGATGTTGGAAAGAGCAAATACTTCAATACTTCAGGCAAACAACTTTAATAAATTAAGTAAATGAAAATTGTCAAGAGTTAAGTTTGAAGAGTCACATTTGCGCCATTAGATGTGTGTGCTCGTGCATTCTGTGCATCGAAGTAATATGCCGTATTCAAGTGCACCATATGACAAAAGAAATACTAAATGTATCTCTATACTAATAGTAGGTCATAAAAACGTTTCGCATATCGCTTTATTACGGTGCTGCCTGTGGTGATGGTGGCAGTGGATTAATTGCATCTCGTGCACAAAAACAATGCAATTGTTATACATATATATGTGATGATGAATTATGCGGTGGTCGAGATTCCTTTTGGCTGAACACATATCATGCTTCACAAATATTTCACCAAACTAAACTTCGTCTCTATGGCTTTTGATAAACGAGCCTCGACCTACCCTTTCGATGTTTTTCATTTACGTTCACGTTTGCTCGTTCGCTCATTCGCTCGTTTGCTTCATTCATCCCTCCACTTAATCTAACTTACCATAAATAAAACTCCCGGCACTAACTAAATACTCGAAAATTTCACAAATGCAAACATGACTCTTCTAATCGAACGTGTTTTGCTCTCTCTTCCTCACTCATCATCATCGTCATAATAAAAGGCATTTAATGAACCAAAACTTTGGAAATTTCGTAACGGCATTTTGCATACAGGGTGACATTGATTTCCATATGCATCTTTGTAGACATCTGACCTCAAACGGAGTCAAAAGCTTGCGAAGTAACCTTTCATGAACTTGGATCCCTTTGTAATGTTCTTGCTACAAATAATAGTTCATACCACTCTTCGAGAGACATGCACACTATTAAGACTCTTTATTAACAATACCTAGGAGTGAGCTTTACTCTTAATAACAATATTCGTAGGGAAGATTTTTTTTTTAAACGAGTTCTTCAACGACACACGGCACCATTGGGTATCAGAGGTCTACGCTAGAGAGTTCCATGTGTCAAATTCAATATCACCCTGTGTGTCTTTGGAAAATGCGAGAACTTGTGCAATATGTGTGCGCGCTATGGCAAAAGCGATAAAATTTAAATGCCATGCATCGTAACGGTGTGTGCAGTGAGTACGCTTCCTCTCTCCCTTTCGCTCTTTCATTTTCAACTTCAAGTACGTTGAATGTTGATACATCATCAGTTTATGACTGTTATTATTTGTTTTGCGACCAATTTTCGTATAATATAACGCTAATAATCAGAGTTCTCTATACGGGAAATTTATATGTAAATAGCAGTTTTATATTATGTGTTATCACGTTATCAAATGAAGAGCACTGCCACCGAATGTCAACGATGTCAATCGAATGGTATGGTGGTGTTTGTGAATTTTGTGCTGTACAGTGTTCAGTGGTGGAGTATTCCACCCTCTCTCGCCTCGAGTGCCAATCGATTATTGGTTCACACACAGGCACCATGTGCTTACCGTTTAATATGCTTTGCTCCTCTCACTTGTGTCGCAAGCACACAAACACTCAACTCAATTGCTCGTGCAAACACGAAATATTTTCTCAATATTTTGCTGCAATTGTTATTCCAATTTGAAATAAATATGGATGATAATTTCATTTCACATATTCATCCGTCAATAATATAATGAAATTCATGGCTCTGCTATGAAAGCATAATCGTTTTGTGCGAGGGAAAAAAAGGCGGCGAAAATGGAATAAACAAAATATAGAAAAAAGTCAACATGAAGAAAATCTTTCGAATCGATTGACAGTCGTATGTTGACGCAAAGTCTTGACAAATTCAATTTATACCAAAGTCTTTGTGACAGTTTCCGTTGGTTTTTTTTTGGTCGTCATTCATGTTTGGAAACAATTCCAATGATATTTTTTTTTGTCAAACATTCGATAGAATTTCAAATTTCAATAAATTAATTACATGATTTATGTGGCTTCAGACGATAATTGTTATTTCATTCACTATAGACGCAACAAAATGAAATATTCTATTTTTCGGCGAATTTGACTATGTTCAGTGAACATTGTTTACTGTCCACTATATAAAGTTTTCTGCTGTTTTTGCTGACTGGCGAATTTGAGATCGCGTCGATTTCATACTGAGAACTTGATGAGTTTTTCAGCGGTAGTTCACTAACAGCCAAAATGCGTATTTTCGCGATTTTTAATTAAGCAATGTTAACAAAAAATAACAAATGCCTCGTCATTAGTAACAGTTTCACGAATTTCACCTAAAATCTACTCACCAGATATAATCATATCGCCTTTTTCGGTGGTCCAGTAATTAATTGATGCTGGATACGCTTCAGTTTGGCATTCCAATGTAACATCCTGTCCTTGATATGCAGCCTCTAATTGATTTGGTATGGAAAGCATCGGTGGAACTGATTTGGTATCGATTCAATGCAACATTGAAGGTAAGCCAAAAAAAAACAATTTCAGTGAATTTGATTAGATCAAGAAACGATGAATATTGCGATTTGATTCGAAAGAACGGTAGAATGAACATTGTATACATTGTATCGGACGTGTACGTGTCTACCGAACTTACGTGTGTGTGTATGTGTATGTTTGTGTATATTTGAGCGTGTGTTTATGTTTATGTATCTGATTGTATTAGAGTGTGTATGGTTTTGGTTGAGCTCATGAATATTTTGTGACTGGAAAATATCGAATATGCATAAAATATGTTGAATGAAGTTAGTTGTATAAACCGCATTCACACAACTCCCTTCCCGAAATTTGACCGACGTGAGTATTGGATGTATTGGATGGATGCGGCATGAAAATAAACTTGTAAACAATGTTCCACTATGCCGAGCTAATGTCAATTGATAAGCCATGAAAAGTTTGGGCTTATGCACAATTCCAGTTGACATGAAATTTGGATTTTATGCGAAGCATCGCAATCGTTGTATACGAATGGGCAACTGAGGGTGTATGTGTACATTAAGGTAAGCATAATCATGGACGTGATCGTTTACGATTGTACGCGGCAAAACCGAAATGTGTATTCCATTGAAAATTATGTGTGCAACATGATGCGTTGTAAAAATCAACTGTCTGTAATGAAAGGTACCGTATTTCGTCGATTTATTTGATGTTCGGCCACTAGGTCGAACAGTCGGCTATTCGACAAGTCATTGTGGCCGAGGTGAGTGCTTACAATCGCTCGCCACCGCTTTTATTTTCTCTCCAATTTCATTCGCTGCTCTTGCAGTAGAACTTCAACTTTTGTACATTTATGCAATTTCATTTCAAATATACTCTCTCACTCTCGGTTTTTTTTTCGGTAAAGTGCTTGCAATTGTACTGCTGGTATGCATTCAAGCTCATTGTTAATGTGCATTGGTGCATCAAAAATCCATCGACAATTGCACGAGATAAAATGAATGATGGAATAAAGAAAGCACATTGTTATGGCAAGTGTGTATGGGCATGAGGACACAGCCAACTCGGGTACACGTGTGCACATTATCGAAATCAAGGGTATTCTATATTCCTTCTACCTGAATTGTGTTCGGCACGGCACACATTGCCAAATCACTGTCCAACCATCATTCTCATTCATATGCATATTGACGTTGCATTTGAATCGTGGTGTGTTATTCATATGCGTTGTTGAATTCAACGTATTTTCACTGCATCCTCGGCATACTCATGGCGATGTTTGTGTGTGTGTGTTAGTTTGAATGTGTGTTCTATCTACTGTGTATGTGTAGATGTTTACAATGATTCCCATTTTTCAGGTGTAGAATTTGTATTGTGCATTTCGTAAATCTAGATCGAATACAAAACCAAAAAACAACCAGTAAAAAACCAAAAAGGATCAAACACATGCAAAAACACTGTCACACTAAAAAAAGATTCGAGAAATGTGTACTCTGAAATCCGAACTACAGAGTGTACACTACAAAATAATGTCAAATTTAAATCAAGAGAAAAAAGATCTCATCGAAAAAAAAAACATTTAATGGAAAATGTTGCACTTGAACAACTGGAATTCGGTTTTAAAATTCATGAAATGCTATGCTACGGACAAATACGTGCCGAATGTGCACTCGAATGGATAACTTACATTGAACACGCAATAAAACTCTTTTGCTAATTGAAGGGGGGACGCCGTTCGATGCCACCTTTATGTTGTGTAGCAGTGGAAAATAACGTGAGAAAAAAAAGAATGGACCATTCAAAATTAATTTCACTCATAGCGTAATTGAATTGAAAACCAAAAAGAAAGAAAAAAACGAAAACAAAAGCAAATGTTTAACAAATATACTTACACAGAGATAAGGCGCCATATGCAAGCGACTCACTTTTGTTATGGTTAGCATTTCACCGTCAACAACATTCACTGTAAATAAACAAATAAACGCACACCAAATTCAATATTTTCACATTGTTCAAGTTTAAAGCACACAATCAAATAAACCAAAAGCACTCGTCGATTTTCGAGCAATTCGGAATGCAATCACTTATTGGCGAGTATGCAGTCAATGCACTGCAATTTATTGCATTTCATTGCGATTCGATCGAAAAATGGAATGTCAGAATGTGAACAATTTTCAGGTGCAAGTCGCAAAATATTCGGTTGCCGGCACGAGAATAAAACGTATAATGTTGGACATTCACATTGAAATGTACTTCAAAATCGATATATGGTAACAATTCAATCTGCCATAAACAGATATCCGGTACTCAATTCCAATAAAATTATCCACAACACTTTTGTCATTCTTTGCTCGTCGTGTGCTCTGTCAATAGCGGACAGACGAAGTGGAAGTGGAAGTGTTCATGCACAAAACCCCTACAGTACACAACGGTAAATAGATTAAATTCCGAAGAATTCATTTCGGAAAATCGTATCGCATGAATTTCGCGCATCAACCAAAATTCCATCATATTTTGAAGTGCGACACCATTTTTGATATGCATATTTCCATTGCAGAATGCCATTTTCCCAATTAAATGTATCTACACGTACCGCTTTGGCCGGAAATCGTCATTTCATCACCATCTTCACGCCTCCACATTACCTGTTTTGAGTAGAGAATTAACGAATAAATTAAGCTGGTTCGTAATAATCATGGAATTTATTTAATTGAGTTGAGAGTACTCGACACCAACGAAACAATTTCTCAATTAAATTCACAATTTGAGTGTCGAATTGAATTTTTACATGGAATTTGGAATGAGAAGAAACATTAAAATACAGAGAAAAAAAAATAGTGAGTTAAAAACAGGTAAAAAATCCGAAAAAATTACGCACATATGGCTCTGGATATCCCTTTGCTTTGCACACTAGTGTTACGTTGCTGCCTTCGCGCACGACCATATCATTGCTAGTTGATGATTCAACTATCAATGGTGGAACTGAAAAAGATGAAGAATAATTGTATATATTACAATTTTGCAATTTGAAATTGGAATTCTACAATTGGCAAATGGGTTGCTTTTATGCTATCAATCCAAGCACTTACCAACAACTTGTAAATATCCTTTCTTTGATCGCATTGGATCTGAAAATGATAAACATTGATATTTTATTAACAATATTGAACATTCAAAATTAAAACGGTAGTGCTCTATTATATGAGCTTCGATGAAATATTATTTTCGAATTCCACTTACCAGTATTGATTTGACACATGTACCTGCAAACGATATTTCGAGAAAATGAATTTAAAAAAAAACACACATACAACAACAAAAAAAGGCTATAAATGTCAAATATGCAGTTCAAAATTGGAAATTTGCCACGTACCATCCTCGGTCGTCCTCTTCGACCTCTTTTATATGTAAATACCATGACCGATGGTCATTATGTGTTAAACTAATCCTATGATTCTGTGTAATCAAATTGTGATGAATTGATAGAATGGTTTGTGTGTCGACTCGAACCCATGCGACCTAAAAAATGAAATGTATGCAAGGTAAATGATTGATTTAATTATTGAACCATTAAATTGGAATGTGAATTTGTTTCAGTTTTTGGTAGTAAACAAAAAATATGTTCAAAATTGATTGTCACTTTATATAATTGTTGAACAAGAAACGGTACACCGTATAGAATACATTCGGTGACCATTGAAAGTATTCGATTATGTTACAAATCAAGCAAATTAAAAACTGTCTTTCCGATTGAAATCTCAATAAATTTCCTGTTGTCATATCAAATGCATCAATTGATTGAATAGAATTGCACTTTTTATTCAAACACAAACCTGATGCGTCCATCTATCTTTTTCATATCAATTTTGATTGTTGTGAATATTGATTGAACATTTATCGACGTAATAGAAATGGATGTTACGGTGACACTCTTTCGAACGATCAAATTGCTATTGCATTATAAAATGCCATTTATGATCAAATCAAGTCTCTTAATAATTGAGCTTTTGGATATTTCTGTTGCTGTTGATATCCATGTAAATATTACATTTGTAGCCTCATTGTTTCGTTGGTATTCATTTTTCGCTTTTTATATAAATCAATTTCAATCGATTGATTTAAAATTATATTTTCCTCCATTTTGGCAACCGATGTTTGACAGCTATCACTCTCTGGAGTTGTTGGAAATCCAATTTTCCAAGTAAATTTAATAAAATGTTGTGATTGTTTAGCCAAAGGGTGTCACAATACGAATGTGCTTGATGTCAAGTCAAGTGAATTTCAGTGCATTTGATTGGATCAAAAAGCTTTAAATTCATTTTTCGCATCAATATATCATCGTTCACCCTGTGTCAGCGACCAATGTCGTGCAATTGAAATCAATTTCATGTGAAATGCAATAAATGCGCGAAACATCGTCTCATTCACTATTTTGTGTGTATGTATGTGGATGTTATTGATGTTGTGATTGGGTTTTGATTTTTTTCTTCTCCTCATTCGCTTCGATCACAGCAATAAATCAATATTGACATGAATGAGGGAAAATCGGCAAATGTAAAACTGTTAAGATCGTTGTTCACACTTCCATGTAATGCATTCAATGGCGCGTGGCTTTGATGGATATGCAATTGCAACCTCCCATTTTGAAAACTTCATTTCCTTATAATGGAACCAGTAAAACCTTGTGATGACTGAATCTGTGTGTGTGTGTGCTTGTGCCGGCAAAATTGTTAGATTACTAAACAAATTTCCATCCAACGCTATTATGAGGCGATCGAGCGCGCTCACTCTTCTCATAAATCTCCACGTGATTTGCAATTTGAGGTATGTGCAATCGATTCGGTTTATTTCTCAATATGAAATCATATTCGAGCCGTTATTCTTCTTCACAACAATGGATAAAACGATTTTCGGTAAATTGACACGTTTCATATGAAAGTAATGCTCTAGTTACTTATTGTTAAGTAGTAAATGGTGTTTTGGCCCATGTTATTCTCCTGAGAAACGTATTTAGGTGTTTGACGTAGTTCGATACGAACTTATGGCAAAGGAAAACGGTAGCCCAGAGGTTGATAAGCGAAATGTTGGCATAGAAAAACAGAAACACCTATAACAAGTAACAACAATCAAGAAAAAGTTTGATTTCATGCTATGGACTATTTTTGTGCTTCCCTTCTCTTCTCGATACAAACGAAAAACAGCATTTTCCTGAAATATCCATGGGAAAAGATTTTCTTAAAATATCTTCCTGGTTTTTTTTTCCTGTCAGGAGAAAAATGGGAAAGAGTCACAGTTACATTTTGACCCAGTTAGCACGTTTCGTTCATTGGTTGGCAATGGGATTTGGCCATACCACCGATGTTTGGCGATAGTATTTTGGTATGATTACCTATTTTATTTAATAATATGAATGTAATGATTGTATGCTCGAACCAAACATTGGCAAATATCTTGTTGCGAATAAATGTTTGTCTTTCTCATTTTCATCCAATGTCAATGGTGGGCCACTTACCGCACTTGCACACATTCCCTCTCTCTCTCTAACACACCCACTCGATTTATAACAGTGATACCGTTTCAGACACTAAACTAAACAAACGAATGTGTACTCATATTTGCTGAGCACCAATTTGTTAGTCGTGGCACATTCACCGTAACCGGATTTTCGATTGCGAAACGTTTTCATTCTTTTTCATTCGCCTTTTCCATTTGCACGCCTGTCATTGTTATTTGCAATCATTTATTCATTTTATTTGTCGTGTGTACCCTTGAAATGTACAATTGCCATTCAAACATCTTTTTGAAGGAGAATAAAGCATGAAATGAAACTGATTTGTGTGCACACATTATTCCAACGTTTCCGTTTTAACAAATGCGTTCAAATAAAGAGAAAATATTATAAGCAACAAGCACCAAGTGATACGCTCGAATTCCTTTACAACCAATTATGTAAACAAAGAACAAAAACCTACTCATGCAAAGAATTAACCACATTGGGATGACAATTAAGTTTGGTTCGTTTGTTAGCAAAAAAAAAATCATCAGACTTTTCTATTTATTTTCGAAAAACTTCACATTCAAAATAAGCCTAATTGAATTTAATGTTTGCCATAATATGATACGCTACGAAAAGCAAAACAAAATCAAAACGCTCCATGTGTAAACCGTTGAACACCATCGAAACTGTAGTTTATGGTAGTCAATACGATACACGGTCTAATGTAAATAGCAATACGTGTGGTCAATTGAACGAACATGGCCAAATGGCTGCACAATGTAAAAACAAAACCATTTTTTTTTTCATTGATTTCAAACTTACCCGATATGATTTCAAATTATCTACAACACATGCCAGCAGCGCATCCTTTCCGATCGTCACTGTAATGTTGGGTATTGGTTCAGCGAATCGAGGTAAATTCAATTCTGTTGGGATAAAAGTAAAACAGAACAAAAAATAGCAATGAAGTTGTGCTTCAGTTAACCAACTAAAAACTAGGTTTAATATTCTATTGCATTTTATATAACTGGAAAATAGTTGGCTCAATTTAAGTAATTAAAACCAATGCACAGTACAAACACGACCAGTTCCGTTGAACACGCGCCCGGAAGTGTCTGCGTCGTCCTCGCTATTCATTGCAGCACTTTTTTTTCTTTTCTCTCGTTTGAATAGCTAATGATAATAATCAAATTGTCCGTCAATTATCCGAAAGCCATTGTTTGGATTGCATGAAATAGAGCTCGAACTACTCGTAAACTCGATGTCTTTTTTTTTGGTTTTGTTTTATGCAAATATTGTCCTGAATTTATTGAACAACCATTTTCGATTCTATGTCTCGTTTTTTTTATACGTGTCCAATCGAAAGCCATAGAGCATACAAAAATATGCTCGAAAAACAACGATAAAATGATTTATGACTCGTTGGATTATTTACTTTGTGGGCTTCTATTTACTGTTTGCTCTATAATCGATCGTATTTGCCCTTTCACTCTCTGACTCTTTTCATTTCACACACTAAATGTGAAATCGCTTTTAATTTGTTTTAACATTTATTTTTGCTATTAATGAATTGGCTTTAGTCACTTGCCATGTTGATAGCACTATTCGAACGCCTTTTTCCTGGCTGATCGTTATGCAGTAGATTTTATTACATAATTGCGTTTTATTTTCCGTTATTTTTTTTTTTATAACTAAATGAAAGAAGAGTTGTGTGTTCCTGTTCGTTTCAGGAGCATAAAGAATAAGCGCTTGTAAGTTGACATTGTAAAAAGAAAAAAAAAACACGGTGAAAAAGAGAAGAAGTCAGGAAAATTAATTTTCCAGCACATGTTCTATGTAGAATAGTTAATGCCACCATAAAAACAATTTCAACGTGATGAATATTTCAGTGTGGCTTTCGTCTTGTATGGTTGAGGCGCTCGAATGCAATGCTTCAAGCAAAATGTAGAAAAGACAGAGACAGAAGAGAATAACGCCACTACACGAGCGTGTACATTACATTGGAATAAATGAATAAAATTTCACGAAAAACTTTCAAAATGAAATTTATTCATTTCAGTGGTGGTGCTTTGCCACTGTTGCTGTTCCATTTTTTCGCCCCGTGCTCTCGTTCTCTTTATCTTTTCTTTCTACCCCGCCCGTATCGCCTTCAATATCCTCTTTTCCTCGAACACTTGTTATTCATAAACTTCCTTTCTCCAGCCCCAAATACTGTGGTATCGGTGTGGCATGTATATCTGTCGTTTGGCTCGCATATTTTTCTATAAACAAAATAAGAGGTTTTCGAAATTGTATTTGCAACAGACAATACAAATTGCTTCGAAGACTTTTGTGGCGGACACAATGAACGCTCAAGCACCAAAAGTATTCAAATATGGTTTTTGAGAATAAATCCCAACTTCAAATAGATATAGTTCGGGTGGTTGATGAAAACCATTGGTTGGAAAGCTTGAGCTGTTAATTCAAACCAACCAACGAAAAATTGTATGCAGAATAGCAAGAAAAAAACACAAACACACAGAACAAAATGGAACGATATTTATTAAAATTACGATGGAATAAGAGCACAAATATGTATAGATACCAGTGCAAATATACGGACGAATCGGAGCATAGCTTTAGAAATGATAATCATATTTTCAACCAACATTTCTACAAAGAAAGAACTGAAAAAACAAAAACAACAACGAAGGAGCAAAATAAATTCACCATTTCGCATGTATAAAGTACATTTTAACGTTCGCTTTTTTTGCGTTTCGCTATAAAATGAATAATTTCCATAAATAGTGTGTATTTTCCCCTCTTCAAGGGAATCAATTGGTTTTTTGTTGTTGTTGTTGTTGCTGTTGCTCTGTTCGATCCGATTATGTTACTATTTCCGTTGTTTCTATTCGAACGGAACCTTTAACCTCATCACCCAACGAAAAAAAAGAAGCATTAACATTTTATGCAAATGCATCAATTGAAAACAGAATTTTCGAATTGTGATGCCTGGTTAATGGTGATGTTGAAAATGGTAAAATTGTTGCGTAAAATAGCAGCCAATCAGCATAACAATCAGCCAGACATGCCAAATCAACCAAAACTGTTACTGTGCACACATTTGAACATTCAATTGTGGAAATTTGCCGAATTTTCACCTATTTTTGAGACATTTATTTTTCACAAATTGTATTCACACATATTACTTACCGCTTATTTCGGATGTTGTATCCTCGGTGGAATGTTGTTTACCTGCAAATAGACGTATTTAATTTCGTTATTAATTTTAAATTACAATGAAGTGCAAAGAATTAAAGAGAGTTTAAGATATAAATAAAGATTCAAATGCATTCACGATACAAATTGAAAGTATAAAGTGTACCTGAGACAAGACACTATAAACTGTTCATTGAGTATTAAAATTATTTAATTTCAAGTTAATTAGTCAATTCATTCAACTTTTTTTGGATTTTACATTTAAATCATTCAAAGTGGTTGGTTGCCTTTAAACACATTGGCACGAATTTCTCTTTTAAGCTCTGTTCATTTACTCAAATGTTACGCAAAAAGTAGTGAATGTATTTTGCTGAGGAATTAGTCGCGCGTCAGCGTTCGCAACTAAGGTTAGCTACTAATTCACATTCACATCTTCATCCTACAGCGGCCGCTGTGTACCGCTCAGACCTAACTGGTGGACACATCTGTCGCACCATAATCGAGTGTCGGCTCACGCTACATATTAGAAGCTTACCTTAGTTGCTAACGCTGACGCGCGACCAATTGCTCAGCAAAATACATTCACTGAAAAGTAGTCAAATATTGCCCACAAAATGTAACTCACAAACTCTACTGAGTTTTCATTCAAATTGATTGCAGCATTAAATTGTAAAGATGTAAAGTGCACTTAAAATATAAATGCATAATTTGATGAAAAGGCATTAATTATTTGTAACGATGGAACTTAGATTGTGAAAAATCAAGGAAATGAGCTCCATTGAATTTTATATCATTCAAATGTGACTGTGCAGTACAAAAAGGGAAAAATTCGTCCGGAAAACGATACATTTTTCTCATGATTTTACATTCGCCCTTATTTTAATGCATTATTTGTAAAATGACAAGCTTATAAAAGCACTTTCACACAGATTTTGTGTGCGAATATAAACATGAGCAAGGGGTGCGCGACTTTGCGATATGTAAAACAGCGATGTAAAATGTATTTTATGACAATATTAGCACCAAATTTGATTGCTTCATGATCTTAACACAATGGCAAAGTAAACACCAATCGTCTAATGTGTATAGGGTGTAAATGCTTTCGCCGACAGACAAATGAAGGGAGATAGAAAGAGACAAAGCTTGGCATCGCCATGTGTGTGTGTGAGGGTTTCATCATGCAGAAACACATAAACATTCATAAGCACATTTAAAGGATAAACAATTTAAATTTATGTGATGGCTTCGGTATCGAAAATGGTTTATTTGATTTGCAACAATGTTTCAGTGGCTGTTATGTGTGTGTGTGTGTGGATGCGTTTGCTTAAAAGTGTGAATCTGTAAATGTGTGATACAAAGCAGCCGAGAGAAGCACGTGTGCATTGCGCTAAATTGCATTTGTGTCATTTCGAGGTGCCAACACAATAAATCGTCTTACAGAGCGCGTTGTCTATGGTTCGCTGTCGGTCTTGGTCTTGGTCTAACACTTGTATTTGTATTCGTATGGGTTATGTTTCTGGCTCTTAGCGAATGAATAGATTGCCAACAAAAACGCCAAGAGATTCACACTCGTGCAGTGTCGTTTGCACTTCTTCATCGGGGCGATATTTTTACGACGTTGAATGGAACAATGTCACAGTTGACGATGTATCCATTTCAGATAAACCATAAAGATAAATCCATGGGATTTTTTTTTAATGCTAAAACTATCTCACAGCACTTCCTCGCCCATTTGACAGAGCAAAAAAACTGTAACATGAACAAAACCATCGCAACAAAAACGGATGAAACAAAGAATAAAAAAAAACACCAGCAAATGGAACGACTACGCCCACGATGAATGATCAGGAAAACCGTAATAATATCATTACTTCTGTCTCATCGCATTCAATGTCGTATTTCTTTATTTCCATTGTGTGTGTGAAAAGCGGTGATAATTCTGTGATTTCAACTTGTGATTCGTTCAGTGATAAAACATTCAAGCCAAAGCATTTTATAGAGCAGTGGAAGATATGCTTAAGCGGGGAGGGAAAGCTTTTGTTCTAACAGACTTTTATTGTAGTCATGGTTGTCACCATTCGCCCTTCACCATTTCCAATTTGCAATGGATGTTCGATGGACTTGAAAAATATTTTTCCTTTAATTTTTCTATTCGACGAATGACAGAATTTACAAGCAAATGGAATAAAATGCTATCAGTTTGTTTGTTCAGCCAATGTCAGAGTCTGTACTACATGTAATTGTATACAGATCACATGAACTCAATCATAAAGGTAACATTTGATTGTCAATAAACGCAAATCATACTCGCATTTTGAAATCGAATGCCGAAATAAATATTAAATCACGTTAAATTTTGATTAGCTTTTGGTAGTGCGCATCAATTGAACCGCCGATCCACTTTATCTCAACCTTTTTCGCAACATTGTCAGTTGCCAGTCAAAATGTTGCGATTGATTTTGATGTGTGTCATTTGAATTTTGTTGTAGTCACATCTCTAATGCACTTTACTGCCTTTTTCCAGCCATCTAGTTACCTTGATTCACATTCTCGTTTCGATTGTTCCATGAATTTTTCTTGATGTGGTTTCAATCTCATTTATTCACTTTTCCGTGTGCGCGCAACGGCGTGCGACACTGAATGGTGCGCATACATTATTTAGCGTTGCTATAAATTTTACATTGATTATGTTTATTGCGGTTGTCATAAAAGCGAACGAAATGCACTTATTCTGTCACACAATTCAATGATGTCATGTCTTGTTGTTGGTGTGCTCGAACCCACCAGTCAGATGATGGAAATACCCTAGAAAAGCTACAAGCCATAATTTCCTTTGGGATGCTCGCTAAAATCGTACCACCCAAATCAAACAAAACTGGAAACACACACAAACACCCACATCCACACACACACTCATACTGTCACACAAAACGGTGCAAAAAGAGAACAGCAACTTCACGAACATGAAATTTATCGTCACACGAATACTGTGCGACATTGCATTTATGACTTTCTTTTATTCATTTGCTTGGGTGTTTTTTTCGGAATGTTCAAACAAAAGTGATATTCCCGCTTTTTTTTTAAAGCAAGGCACCTCTGAAAATGCGAAAACTGAAACGAACGAACACAATGAACACGTAACACTCGTGTAGTTTTAATAATATTTTGTGATTTTGTTTGGGTTTTTATAACAACTTTTTGGCATTGCTGTGCAATAACAATTTTTCTTGGTAAATCAGCCGCAAGCGCTATAATTTCTGGCTTCTCGCTTTTCAGTCGTTTTCATCTTTTTTTTTCGTTTGTTCGTTGTTGTTTATCGTGTGGCTTTGAATTCGCCTTTGTTTCGTGGTGCTTGTTGTGTGCGGTTTTTTTTTCACTCTCTTTTTGTTGATGAAATGCTTTTATGTAAATTATTGTTCTCGTTCCACGTGCCTCATGGAATATTACATGAAATCAGAAAATATCAGTGCGGCTAATATTTCGCTTTGAAAAGCATCCGATTTGAATCAAATATTGAAATAGTTTGAATTACATTTGCGATTGGCATTTGTGTGTGCGCTGAATTCTGTTCTTTTTTGTAGCTTCAGTTTCCTGCTGCGATTTTCAGATTTCCTGAAGCAATTGTTTCATTCCGATTTAAATTCAAGCATTCGCATATCACACACAAAACTTACTTTTATGTCTTGAACATTTCAACAAAGATGCGTTTGAATTTCGATGTTCATCGGTTTGTGAACGAAGTAAATCAGCATTTTTACAAAATTATTACATTAAAAATGCGAACCAAGAAATCCTCGAAAATATGGCAGTAACCGGTTTTTCTAAGGGGTAAATCACATAAGGCATTACATCATTTTCAAGCAGCCATTACAATGGATTACTTGACATTACATGATATTAATTGTTCAAATATGCATTAATTTCGTATTCACAAAGCCAAAGATTTTACGCCATGACAAAATAATAATGCCAGTAATTTCTGTAATGCACAGAGCAATGCCGTTAAAATGTAATGCCAAAAAAAATTTCAAGTAATCCCATTACTTGAAATTGTTAGCATTACTTTGGTATTTCAATGCATTATTGTCTGTGAAGGCGGATTTTTTTTTCTTCTGTACTTTCCATGAAACGAATGATGAGATAGAAGTCGAAATATGAAATATTCAGGAAATTAATAGGAAACCTCGGAACGATTTTTACACGTTTTTCTCTTTTGTCAGTCAGATAAAACAATGTGAACAACGAAAAGTATACGGAAAACGGAGATATTCGGCAGGGAATAAGATCTAAACAAGTGCCGATGCTGATGATGTAGCTGCTGTTATCACAAGTGCCGGCGGCATGCAATCAGATAAAATGTGCAAACATACCGATCGAGTTTGTTTGAAGTTTTATTTTCATCACGTTTTTCAGCTGAAAGCGAAAGAGTGCCGCTATGTTTGTCAGCAGTGTGCATGATTCGTTTGCTTGTCAAGATTCTCAAATAACTACGGGCTTCGTATCGAAATCTCTTGATTTGCTCTTTTTTCCCACACTCTACCGCCCCAAAATTGCTCCATCTCACAAAATTTGAATATAAATATTTTCTAAACATATTTACAAATGTGTTGTGTTATTTTTTCTGTTTGTATCATTTTTGCTTCGGAGCAAAGGCAATAGAGAATGAGACAAATCTGACACACAAACGTTTTGAATGTAGGATTTGATGTTGTCTTTGTTGCTATTTTTCGCTTTCGTTACCATATTCGCTTTATTTTTATTTGTCCTGTCACTTGAAGACTTTTTTTTGTGAAACGATCAACACATGCTAGTTTTGCCTTGATATCGTGATACTTTAGCTTTAGCATAATTTTATCTGCAAACGCAATCAGAAACTATGTTCAATGAACTTTGTTTGCACATCACCATTTCGCTTTCGAAACACTAACACCATCGAAATGATTACGATACGTTTTTTTTTGTTATCTTTGACTAAAGCATGATGCAGCTGCCTGCTGCTTTTTCCACCAAATTGCCATCCAGTCATTTATTTCCATTGTTTATACTATTTATTTGTCATATTTGAACACGCTCATAATGAAAGAAATATTTTTTTTTGTACTTTTATTTGTTTTCCTTTCAGTTTGTAATTTTTTATGGTTACCAAACACATTTGACTTTCATGCAACCGTAAAAAAAGGATTCGCATGCTATTTGTGCGCTATAATTTGTTTTATTTCGTGCAAAATTGTCGTTGAAAATGACAGCCAATATGATCGATAATGTTCTTTGTGTCAAAGTACCGTTTTTTTGTTGTTGTCGTGCTAATGGTTACTGAAATCGACTTACCGAAACCCCAATCTAGTCAATTCGTCAAACATTTTCTTTTCAACTTCCATGAAAGAAGCTTCGACAAACGTAAAGTTTTTTAACGCGGAAAATGTAATCTCGGAAATGCGCATTCTTTGAACCATTTAAAGTACTCTTGAAAATAACCAGAAAACAGGTAATGGTAAAATTGAAAGCGGAAAATTAAGACATTTTGTCTTTGACATTGTGTGCCATACAGTGTATGGAAAAAAACTGAGTCTCAGCACTTAACTGAAATGTCAATTCAGTCAGTTTCTCGATAGAAGCGTACGCAGTGATTCCCCGTCATACTGAATACACAAAGATGTGCTATGAAGGGGAAGTGAACGAGCTCTGTGTGACAGACATCTGACAGCATGGCGGGGAATCACTGCGTACGCTGTTGGTGTGAACTGATTGTACTGACTTTTCAGTTTCGAACTGAGGCTCATTTTTTTCCATACACTGGTGCATTTGATGAAAAAGCTAAAATATTGCTTTGAATTGACGTCGAAATGTGATACAGAAGCTAGAAATGGAAAATCAAACAATGGATGGAATGCTCGAAATGGATTTTATTCAACCCAATGAATTGTGGTTTTGGAGTGGCTCTTGTTAAAAATGTAATTGATTCGTGTTCCGATTCTTTTTGCAAAAAGAGTGATGGAGATACGAAATGAAGATGAGAGAAGGTGGAAATTGCTTTAAAGATATAATTAATTTTTGAGAAATGTCGCTAAACTCTTTGCCATCGGGATTGGGTTTCTAATGAGAGACGAGAAAAAAGGGCCAGTTTAAATGTCTATGTTTGGGAGCACACATTTTAAATCCTACAAACGAGAAAAACCAAACACCTACAGACACAATTATTTGGGTATTATTTGTGCATGGAACGCTCTCGATACTACATTGACTCGCATGTTTGCTTTTTGTTTTGCCATTCTTCGAATTCCTATTCTTTATTGCACTGCGTTCACTGAAACTGAAACAAGCTCTGCTTTAAATAGAGGGTTTAATTTAATTTTTTTTAAATGCATTCTGACGCTTGTTCAAGTAAAGCAACATTTTTGTTCTATGGGTATTTTTTTTTAGATTTATTTGCTTTAATTATACAAACTTGCCGAAGTCGACACGAAACATCAACAAAAAAAGTTGAAACAAAAACTGGCTATTTAGCTGCAAAAAAAGCGTTGGTAACTGGACAAACATGAGAGCAAATTAAAGCTCAAAGCCGAAAGAGATATGATGGAAATCACGTAGCTTGTTAAATGCGCGGATTTTCAAGATAAAGTCGATGTTTTTGACATAATTTAAAATGTATCTTTTTCACTGGCCCATTGTGCTCACTGAACAATAAATCCCGGACTGAAAATGTTTGGTCGTGGTGCCGTTTTTCTAGCTTACGGTTTGCACAACGCTGAAAAACATGGTCACTGAACGTTCTAGCAATGACACACTACCAAAAATGAAAGCATATTTTGACACATTTTAATGGACGGACACCGATGGGTTTACCTTGGCGAGCAAATTAACGATTAAACATGAATGTAGAGCCACTTTCGGCTTTTGATTACTCCATTCTTTTTAACAGTTTCTAATTGGAACAATATTCAAATTACTTTTTCCATTAGACTTACGTTCTCTCTCTCTCTCTAACTCTCTGTTCCTAGTCGATAGGGATTACTTGTTCCCGCTCATTTTTTTCGCATTAGTGAACATAAGACATTTTTTTGATTAAAATTAACTGTCAGTTGGTGGTTTTCTCATTGAAAATTCTGTCTCTCCATTTTCAGCTAAAGCTGATTTTGATTGTGGTTTGGTGCACATTTTTTAATCCAACCCATGAGATTCGTTAGCATGCAAAGATAATTAGGTTGGGTAAGTTTGTTATAAGAGTGAAAGAGCAGTCACATACTGTTTTTTATGAGTACAAAGAAAGTGTGCGTGTGTGTGTGTGTGTATTTTGGTTGCGGTCCCATTGGTTTTCTTTGCTCGGAAATTTGATTAGAAACTGTACAAAATTGGATAATTACTCCGTATAATATTTCAAAATTAATTAAATTCGGAGTGCCGATCGGGATGGAGAGAAATGTTTCGTTGGAAATCTGTACCAAATTTGGTTTTGGTGATTGCATTGAATTGCCATCAAAAGCGCCAACCAGCAACAAAAACCCCAGACTGACTGGAGATAATTTGCATTTTCGTTTGATTTTAGATAAAGCCCTTTGACATGCACCTGTGAGTTGATGTGACCATTTTGTAATCATGATCGAACCATCAATGTATTCGACAAATTTTAGTGTGACTAGACTGAGTGTTTTGAGTGTGACTGAGTCTAGCAGACATTTTAAAGATTCGTTTACACTATTCAAACTAATTCCCGACAAACTAAATGATAATTTCATTTGTCGTTCATTTGAAATGCGGCTTTCGAGATGCTCTGTCGTGTACACAGGGTTGTAACCATACGGCACACATTTTTCGGAACTGCTTAAATATCGGTCACGTCTTAGTGCAGTGGAGCTTGTATTTAGCATCATGGGAATTACCATTAATGACATGATCTGAATGGTATAACATCAAAACTTATTCGATATAATAGAGAAATGGACTGTAGCCGAGTATCAAATTGTGCCATGTATTAGACAGAGGGTGTATGCCATTCCAAAGTAGTGACATAACACCAATTACACGATAATGCCAACGAATAGACATTCAATTTTATTAAAATATATTTAATCTCATAATAATCTATTATGGTGAAAGACATTTGCGAGCGAACTGTTGCTATTGCAGAGACACCAACCAACCATCGTTTGTTTGTACGCAAAACGAAAATGGACGCAATATACAGGAGATTTTATTATGTCACAATGTGATTGCAATCAAGTGTTTTCCTTTCAAACGGCAAACACAGTCGACGGCAAATCGTATCCAATGTTTGTTGTTTATTTTGTGAATGATCTTGGAAACTGTTGAGAGAACCGAGAGTGAAATGGTGAGAGTGTTTAAGTGTACGTTTGTGTAAAACTCAAATAGACATTTGCATGAATTTGTAGTATCATTGACAATTATCTGGTTTGATTCATCTTGACGGCAAAAGCCATTAGTGTGTATTTGCTCTGAATTGAAGCGCACACAGTGAACGATTCCTGGGGACGGTTAATGTGTTATGTGTGTGTGCATGTACTGCGTTGCCTCTTCATGGCTTTAGCATTAGCGATAAAAGTCTATTGATTTGGATACTTTGGTATGGCACCATATGTGAAACGTATAAATGGTTCTCTATTCACACTATGCAGTGGGGCAAAGATGTCGGTGAACCGGCAAAATCACGTTCACTGTAACATTGTTTTATTCGTTGTGCCACGTCTTTTTTGTCGTCGGTCGTTTTGCTCTGCATGATTATGTTCTACAATTTTGGGCCGTCTTTTTACTCTAATGCCGTAGACATTGGCACAATTGTCGATCTGACACATACAAACGATTATAGCAGCCATTGCGCTACATATGTCACACAGGTATTATCAAGATACTTTGGGTATTATATATATATATACACACACACACGCTTAACGTCAACGCAGGGTGTCTGGTCGTAAAACGAAAATCAAATGAGCTTAAATAAAATGATCGTCTATAGTTGGGTGAAAATGAATACACAAAAACGTTCACCCTGCACACACAAGCATACCAGTTGAGTGCGAGACTCAATTCAATGTGTCGATTGCGGCAACAGCTATTTTACGAAAAAGCGAGAGTGGAACAGCAGTTTACAGGAGATATTTTATCTCGGTTGCGTGTTAAACATGTTAAGTGTGTATGAGATGCTTATGGAGTTCGGTTCATTTCAATGTGGATAGACGGCGAACTGTGTATTTCGTACGACCAACACGACGCAAAATTCCGAGAAAATATTATCATTGCGATGCAACACCAGATTCACCCACTCGAGTTCCAAAATGTGTACCTTAATAGTAATACTGATAGGAAAGGAAACCATAAGGAATGTAGCCACTGTAATTCGTTTAACGTGAATTGATATACAATCCATGACGAGATGTTGTTAGATTATTTTGATTTTCAACATCGACATACGCCACCGCAGCGCACCGTTTATTCAAACTGAACTCAAGCATAAACCTTAGCCACTGAATGATTGACAAAGTAAAGGGCAAACAAGTAAATCGTGAGCAAAAATTATGTGCCATGCGAACACATACGCACACACACACACGCGCACATTAAACTGTTTGGCATTCAACACACATTCCTAGTGAAATTTGATATTTGCATGCGTTCACTTCTAATTGACGTGGAATGTTCATATAAATTCACCGAGTTCGATCGGATGGTAATGCTACAGATACACGTTTGGTGTGCAACCGTATGGCTTGTGGAACCGATTCCTACTGAAACAAAAACAGTAGCTAATTTGGAAAAGTTTCGGTCGGCACAAAGCCGACAAACGGCAAAGTAATTTGAACGGTATCAGATTGTTTTTACCATTGACAAATTTTATAAGCACATTCACAAACGACGCTCGAAGTATAGTGAAAACCAGTGTAAAAGTTTCAATTAAACACATTTGCTTGAATTTAATTATGTGACAATATGAATGAGTCGCCAATGTCATTTATGCATTGGATGGTATTGCATGTATGAAATGTTTTGGATGCATTTCAATGAATATCACCTCAAGCTGTTTGATGCAGTGGTGCAATTCATTTCTGCTATCAAACATTTGTAATGATATTTGCAATTGTCACGAATGTTGTAGCTGGAGTGGATTTAGTAAATGTCCAAAGGTCATTAGTTGTTATCCATTTTGTAAATGTACAAATGCCAGTTAGTTTTCACAGTTTCTCTACGTTCAATTTCAATGGATGCATTGAAGAAAAAGTTTCAGTTGTAACCTGAATCCCAAACAAAACTTATGAAATGAGAACACCAAAGCAAAATGATTCTAAGCTTTATCATTGCAAATGTCATGGTAATATTAGATCGAAAATGCAACATTCGCAAAACATGACTCGCACCGACGAATGAAATGAAATGGGTGGCTCGAAAAGAGAGAGAGAGAGAAAGAGAGAGAGCAAGAGGGTCATCAAGCGTCACCTCGCCAACAGAAAACTTTGTTTTGAATAAAACCTGAGATTATCCATGGTTTGTGCGGCATCATTGTTGTACATCGTTTAATTTTACCGAAATTAGATATTATTTGTTGTCGTGCTCATTTTCGGTGGTATTTTGTTGGAGCGAACCGACTCACGGTGTGGCAGCTAGAGACAGTAGATTGAGAAAATGAACATGGATTTGCTCGTTGCATCGTTCAACCGAACACCAAAAATGACATGCTGAAAGTTGGGAAAATGTCGAACGAATAAACTTTTATCAGGCTACACAAGCGACCGAAACTTACGTGAACATGAACGATGTTATTTGTCGTAGTTTCAGGTCCCTTTGTTATTTTCCATGCGGTTTTTTTTAGCTTAAACGAAAAGAGTAAGCTCAAAGCTATACGATAAACTTGCTTGTATTCTGCAACAAACATTGTCGAACGCATACACGTCAAAACGAGTCGAACCGCAAACAAATATATACTGAACACACACACACACACAGAGAGAGAGAGAGAAAGAAAGAGACAGACTGTGAGCTGGGGCGAGAGGAAAAAATTCCGTACGAAAAAAGAAGTTTCAACAGCGTGTATTCGACATAATGATCTGGTGTGTCGGCCACAATTTATTTCTCTATTAACTTGAAGACATCCTCTGAACCTCGGCATATCCATCAACAGAATTCACAACAACAGCACAGCAGCATTTCGAAAACAAGAGGCAACTCGTACACAAAACTGGTCAATGCATGTATTTTTGTTGTGCTTCTCTTCCTCTCGTCTATCCCGTTCTGGCATTTTTCCATCTGAATTTTTCGGTGATTGAAAATCCAGCGATCAACACAACAAATAAACAAGTAATTGACATTGTGTGCGAGAGAAAGCCGCTTGGTTTTTGGAATGTGATATACACAAAATCGCAATCATTCAACAAATGGCCCAACAAATCTCTTGCTGTTGTTGCTCTTGGCATACTGAATTTTTTTTGTTCTGCTTTTCTATTTTTTTTTCTCTGTGTGTATTCACTTGTCTTTTTAATCTCAGCACGTCAAATTTTCACGCTATTCATTATTTGCAGAGAGAGAAAGAGTAAGTGAGCATGAAAAAGAGAAGGAAAATGAAAAAAAAAGAAAACAAAGCCGCCGATGCTTGTTTCACATTTTTGTGTGTGTCTTTTGTTTGAGCCTTCAATGGGATATCCTTTTCAGTATCAGTATACAATTTACAGAGTACAATTCGGGGCCATTTTTAACGTCGGATTTAAGTGGTGGTGCTGGTGGTGTGGTACAAAAATCGTTTTGCTATGTTCTTTTGTGCCGTCGTGCCTTCATAGTCGTTAACACTGAATTACATTGTTGTTCTTATTACGTTGAAAATTGATGGCGTAAACAAACGAAACATTTCGCTCATTTACAACTTGTTATAAAAAGAATTTTACCAATTTTTTTTTTGCCTCTCTTCGTCTTTCGCTTGTATTTGCTGATCCTTCTACTGTTGATTGTTGAAACACTTCTTATTCTTTTTGCGCAACAATTTGCCCACAATTGTCGATGTTCGCGTGTTACACATCGCGTATGGTATTTTTTTTCCATTGTGAATCTCCCCAATGGAAACCACAACACACACATTGCCATGACGCGTAAGCGCTCTCCCACTCTCGCGCATTCACATCATGACGACACACGACACAAGTAATTGCGTTCATATAGAAAATTTATAAGCATTTTTGTGATTTGTTTCGTCGCGTTTCAACGAGCTTTTCGTTTTACACTTTAATTTACAGCTGCTAAACAATCTAGGCATTTCACATTGTGAGTGATTCGGTTGGATTGTTGTTGTTGTTCTTTGTTTGGTTCATGCGAGAGTGACAAACAGAGTCGAAAGCCGCTATGCGACCGTTTGTGCATATGAAGAGAAATATGTAAATCGTGGAATTTTTTCCACCAAAAGAAACGGGAGCAAAGCAACGAAAGAGAACGAGAGGAAGTAAAACCGAGTAAAGTCATTCGTTGAAAGTGTCAAGCAGGAAAATGGAACGAGCCTAAATGTGATATGGTTAAAACCATAAAGATAAGTGAAACCATTTGTGTTTGAGGCCATTAAACGTGTTCATGAATTGTACGCAATTCCAATTCGCAATTCACTGTGATTTCTGTCGGGAAAGCACACATGAACACTTTTGAAACAACGAAAAAAATACAAGCATTTTGATGCAAAAGTGTGTGCGCTACATGGAAATAGTAATGCTCCCATGGAGCCATCGTTTCCCACAAGAGAATATAAAAACAAATATATTTATATATTAAAAAACATATTTTATCAAAATTGAACGCTTGCAATTTCGATAGTCTGAAATCCACAGTCTTCCTGCTGAACCGATGTTATTCACATGCAGGAAAACCAGCGATTTTCTACCATTCAGTTCTCTTTTTTTTTTTGCTCGTCCTCCAATATCTCATATGATTCCTTGTATGCAAATACGTTGAGCATCATTAGCATAGGCTTACCGTCTCCTCAAAATTTCACGGAATTCTATAAATTCATAATGTGTGCGGGCGTTTTCAAGAAGTTTCATGTGTACGACTTTGCATTGAAACCATCTCCGTGTGCTGAGGTCGAATTGAGATTGTGCAAATGAATGGTAATGCACAAGCACAAGAACATAATAAGAAAAACTTGAATTAATTTCCATCTCTCTCTCTTCCCCTCCCTTAGATCAGCAACCCAATGTGCTATTCCAAAGTCAATGCGTTGTAAACGAATCCCGAATGAAAGGCAACGCCATGCATTTTTTAGGTTTTAATAAACTTTGCATAATTCAGATCGGCACGAGTAAGAGAAATTCATTTTCAGTTTGCTTTTATCATTTTAAATTGACGTGCAGTGGAAAATGCAATTCGGCGTGTATAAGTTCATCATGTTCAAGCGTAAAATCAACGGAAATCACTCGCCAAGATTACGGTGTGAATAATGAAAAAAAAAAAACATACACGCAGATGAAGAAGACGACGTAAAATCATTTAACATCGAAAATTCGAATTGCATTCGCCGTGGATTGCTGCATTTTAAGTTGTAAACTTGTTCTCATTAGCCGCTGTGAAAGTGAAATATTGTTCGAATGAGATTTTAGCTACGGCTTGCACAAAATACCGCAAGAACCTTCATTTTCGATTTTGTCGACGATATAATTTAACTTTTGTGTAGAATACAAACAGAATCAATTTACACCTCAATGACTTTTCGCTTTCAATACATTCAATCTAATGTTAAGTTTGAAACGTATTTTATGTGTTGAAAATGCTGTTGATATTTCATGATTTGTCAAACAGTGTTCTGAACAGATGTGCATTCAATTGAAATATTCAATTTTAAGTGAAACGTTGTGCCATATTTGTGACGAAATCAAGCATAATTTCGCAATGAAAATCGGTAAATTGGCAGAAATCCACAGAAAATATGGTCTTTAATTGCTCAAACAAAATGATAAAGTAACACACAATGAAATGGAGTTGCCCCGGCATAGCCTCATAAAATGGCATTAATTTTGTGTTAAAAACTTATGCAACTGTTGTGATTACATAGTTTAGCATGAGTAAACTGTGTGAGTGTGTGAACTGAATGTGGCTAAATCGAGATGAGCGGGACCGGGGGCGGGGGCAAGGGCGAGAGAGCGAGAGTGTCTATTTGTTTTTCCAACCGTTCGCCTATCTCATCATGTGAGAAACTTCACCATTTGTGTCATTTCCAATCTATTATTGCAGGCGAGCGCACTCAACCGATTTCATGACGTTTAGGAGGTATTAACATGTCACAAGACTGGAATTTTCAACTTTGAAATGTGCCAGCAGTGTATGTGTGTGTGTGTGCTGACTGTTCTCATGATATATGTTCTTCTGAATTTGATGTCAAGTTGCTCGAGCTATAGATTTATTCGTCGGGTATATGCAGGCATGCGACAGCAGTCATCGAAGCAACAGCAACAGCCATTCAGCACGGATGAGAATGATGGAGGGAAAGCGACAGAAAAAAGATTTCGACAAAAACATATTTTGCCAGTGTGTGAAAGCTTTTTGTCAAACTTTACACTGAACTTTGTTTTAATTCACTTATCCTATTACTTGCTGAATTTAAATTTTTTTTTTCAATTGAATTTGCCATATAAATACATATATTTGCTGTGGTGTATGGATGACAGTGCATCATTGAGAGTTATCTCTGTGCGCGCGGTTTCAAGAGTACAGCTTCATAGTACTTAGACCAGGTTTTTTTTACCGATGTTGCGATCCATGGTTACGTCTATTTATGGCACATTCCGCAAACAGATGAAATTGGTTGTTTGCACAACAGCAGCAGCAGTAGCAGTAGCGATGGCATCACTGACATCGGCATAAGTATCATTCGTCTCATAAATAAAGTTATCGAGAAGGCAGCTAGAAAATGGAATTTCCATTTTCAAACAACAAAAAAACCGTATAAAATATGATGATTTTGCCAAATTGAAATTGATTACCGCACAATCATTTGCATTGAATTGAATTGTGTGGAAAAAAAGGGGCAAAATCTTCTATTGTTTGCGAACAATGTTTTGACATTGTCATAGCATAGTAAATTGTCAAGAGCATAAGCGGACTGAAATAAGCGTAACGACAGTGAGGAAAAAAATATATACAAACAGTTTCAGTATAAAAGCCAGGTCAATGTGTCCGGGGTATATAAAATGTGATTAATGACCAAAGTTGAGCAGGAAATGTGCTGTTGATATTTTCTGATAACATGAAGAAAACATCATCATTTCGTATGCATCAAGTTTTCACCGCACATTCGTCGAAATGAAGAGACAGATGGACAGAATTGCGGTGACGGCGAGAAAGAAAGAGAAAAAAAGCCACAACGAAATAAAGTGAAGAAAAATGCTGTCGGATAATAGCTGTATGAGTGTGCATCGTGTCTCAATCTACTCAACACTCTGCTATACACCGTCTACAGCTTGGTGGCTTAGCAAAGAGCAACGCAGAAAAAACAAGTCAAAGACTAGTTGAACAAAAGCGAGTCACTCATCTTTATTATTCATGGCTTTGTATATATATATATATATATCACAATGTGCTCGGGTGTTAGTGGTTTTGTTATTCCAAGTATTTTATGACAATAGCAGAAATGTTGTGTACATTTGAGTTGGTGTGTCCTTTGCCTTTATCATACAATGAATTTTGCGACCATTGAAACAAAACAATAAACACTTGAGAAATATTCCATTCAAGAATGGAAAAGCGGCAACAATAGAAACATAACAGCAATTGGATCAACAATGGCGTATACAAAATGAATCGGCACACAAGAATTTTCATTAAGAACATTTCACAAAAGCGTTCGCGCACGCACACATACACAAATTGCAATAAAATCATATTTAACAAACTAATAATCGTTTCTACGTGATTGTTGTTTTATTATAATTGCCATTTTCTTACTACAATAAAACTTCATTTTAGATAAAACATTGGACAATTCGATGGCTATATTGTGGTGAACGAACAATGGCTAAATGAGAATCAACATTCAGATCACAATTATTTGAATGCATGAAAATAGCAACGAAAATGGATACTGAATTGATTAAAATAACAAAAGACATTCCGAATGCAATATTGTATGGAATGGTGTTGCTATTGCCTCATGAGGTGCCATACCGTTAGTTTGATTTGTTTACATCCCTTGACATTTCTGCTTTTACACGTAATCAATCTTTTAACATGTGCTTAAATTCACACTCATGTGGCAAATCAATGGCACAATTTCCACAATGAATATTTTCATTTTTAATAAAATGTCAGCTTCTGTCGAACCGATGCCATTCATATTTGCATTTCACATAATTGCTATCTGGATCAGTTTTAAATACATCATTTTGCTCTTTCATTCTATTTTTGTATTGCATTCTGTTGTTAGTTTTTTTTGTTTGTTTTGTTTTGTTTTGTTTTTTGTTCAATTTGTGCTACTGTCAATAAATAAAATGCCAACATACAAAAAGCCACACCGATCCATTTCCAATAAATTAATAAATAATTTTTCATTATTGATTTAAACCTGATTCTGCATTATAATCAACTGAATATTTATGCTTATAATCATAAAGCAATAAATTAATGATGCTGAACACGATGCGTTATTATGATGCGGTCGAATTAAAATATGCGCCAATGAAATTGCATGGAAGTGATTTGTTTTGTTTATTAATATGTCTTTTAATTTGGATGTGTAACGCATTTTAATGAATTATGGTATGGTGTGGGATTTGTTTTTAGTATGTTCGTTTACAAAAATATTCTATTAATCATACAATCGAAAAATATAAAAAAATCGACTTTTACTGGAGCTGTTTTTTATCAATCTATTTTATGAATAGGATGTAAATTTAAACGTCAGAGCCAAATACCTGTATTTACATTTACATCTTGCTGTTAAAATGTACGAAAAAAAAATTCATAATAATTCTGTAAATTCATGTTTGACTCGTTAATTTATATAAAGGAACATCAATCGATGGGTTTTTGTTTCAATATTTTGGTCATTGATTAAACGAAATTATCTATTGATGTAAAGCTTTGATCTATGATTCCAATTTTATTTTGTAAAAAATCCGAAAACTGAATTGTTCGTTTATTTTGTGCTAAAAAATTGTATCTTGAAAATGTTTCAAAATTCTCGGACCGTAATTGTATTACATTAGGTGGATTGAAGGGCCATAAACTAGGTTGTCAAAGAAATGTTTTTTTGATTAGAATATAAAATCACCCAACAGAATTGGTTCATTACCATCTGCTACTCTTTTTTTCTTTTTAAATAAACGAGACACTTTACCATTTTTCCAACATTGACAATGTTAATTGAATTAGTCCTGAATTAATGAGAACTTGTACGAGGGAGCATCTCTGTCAATGTGTTGGCAATATACGAAATTGATAAAGTGGTGTTAAAGAGCTGTTCGTGAAATGGTTTTTTAACAGCGGCACTTGCTCGTTTTTTTTCTCATTTCGGTGGCCTTTGATATTAATGGCAACGGCCGTACTTTCAAAAAGTCACTTAACACCATTTCAATCAAGTACTAATGTAGTCACTTCACGAATTTAAATGAATTAGCATATTGATTTACATAAAATCACGTACCAAATACTCACAATTAGAATTAATTGATGCTTGCAGCAAAAATGACTGTGCTTAAAATCGCAACAGTTTTCATTCTTCGAAGCCATCAAACCAAAAGCTATTGAGACATTTTCGAAAAATTTGCAACAAAAATTTCATTAAAAATTTCCACATTGAGAATGAATCTTCAATGAATGGAACGCCATCAGTTAATAGCTTTACTCCAAACTGATCAACTTTTTAATTGAGCTTTACTTTTAGAACAAGAATAAAAAAAAAACACGAAATATTTCGGAAAAAAGCTAAAATTAATAACGAAAACTTTTACTTTGATATTACTATCGAATCCCAGTGAAACTATTATGGCCGTAGTTAAGTGCTGCATGAGAAAAAAAAAGTCGAAAAATTATACTGATATTCAAAATATAAAAAATCATTTCATTTTTTCATGAATCATGACATTTTATATGCATCAAATGTTCGAACTTTTATCAAATGTTGTGAAAAACTAATTAAAAAGTCCGGATTTTATTTTGCAGTTTAATATTAAAATCTGCACTTGTTTTTGTACAGAGAGAAAAATCCCTTGGAGGTATTTTGTTATTTTTAATCGCATGAATTTATCTAAATTTGTTAAGCTCAAGGAGCTAAAATTGCATAAACATTATTTTTCGATAAAAAGTATAGTTCGGCTTAGGCGATGACTTCATGTGAGAAGTAATGTAGAAATTGTTATTTTCAAGTTTATCGGGAAAATCCCGATTAGAATCCTTGTGCGAAAATTGTGTTTTGCATTTGTTCTTGGATCTCTCCCTGATTCACCTCTTGTGTACACCGATCGCAGAAATGCTGACTTGCATTTACAATTTCAACCATTTTCAGTCTATTGTTTTCGCAATTTTTCGGGTGTGATTCATTAAAAAGTTTTCTCATTAGTAATTTTCTTCGACCATATTCCAATCGTTATGCATTTGCTGTGTATTGTATGTGGAAATTGTTGCATTGGTGCAGCAATTATAGAAGACGGAGATTACACATGGAATTGTGCAAAGGCACGTACTTTGATGAATATTACAATAAAACTTATTTGCAGTAATCTCTAAGGTTAATAAAAGGAACTAAACTAGTTTTCGCATCACATGACACCACAATAATCACGATGTCGAAGCAATAATGTCGACGTGTTTGTTGCAATTATTTGGTAAGCACGACCTGAATTAGAATATCGTACACAAAATGTACAGGTAAAACCTATAATCTTATGTGGTGTTTCGTAACACAAACTTTGCCATTTTCGTACGTTGTGTAATATCAACATTTCATCGAATTCCAAATTTAATACAATTTTATTTTGTAATTTTTGTTGTCCACAGCTTGAAATAAAATGTGAAAACCACTTGGATTTTTTGTGGACATTCACTTGGAATGATGAGAATAAACATATTCATATTTAGAAAGTCAAATGCATAAGCTTAGCAGGAAGAAAAAAAAAGAAGACAACTGGAAATAAGTTTCTTATGGAATTATTCTATCGGAGTCTAAGATGTTTGTAGTATAGTGAAAATGAATCGAGACGATCCACTCAACTGGCGTCAATAAACCTTGGGCTCATATCAAACAAATGACTTTCGAGCTTATCCATTAAGAGTCGGCAAAATTGAACAATTTAAATGATTGATAAATGGTTATCCCTTGTGAAAAAAATGACTGCCAGCCTGTCTCAATGTTAGACGTCTATAGTCGTTCGATTTGGGACAATAGACGTCTGGAAACGATTTTCATGTACTTTAGACGGTTTCAGTCGATTTTCAATCGATTGTCAGTCATTTTCTAGCGGACTTTTAGTCGTTTTTTGTCCTAATTCAGCCGTTTGGCATTGGTTTGTCAAACGACTGTCTGTTCAATCGTTCAATTTTCACACGGGTTACTTACGTAACTTATGAGTCAAGATTACGGTACATGAATAATTTGAACGTAGACCATTAAAATCAACACTGAATTGCATTCAGTTCAACGAAACATATCGATGAATTTGTCAAGTATAAAATTTTTATGCCTGCCTCAGAGTTCTTGACCATTCGAGCTTTCACTTTATACCAATTGAAGTGCGGCTCGTGTTCATTTCCGTTTCGGTAAAATATATTGACTACTTGAATTGTTCTAATTATTGTTCCGACATCGTTGACACCATCTGCCCTCAAACGTAACGGAAAAAAATACACGGAGAATTGAACTAATTTGTGGTTTCAGTAAACAAAATTATTTAACAAAAAAACCAATCTCATACAACGACCAGAAATGTGGTCCATAAAAATAAGTGGAGAAAAATATGTGTTCATACCGTTTACGGGCACCGGAAGATTTACAACGGCAACGAATCCGATGCACAAGCAGAGTATATTTAAAATATCCAACTTCATCTTAATTGCATTTTTACAATGAAGCACAAATACCGTAAAATTGCATATATGTATCTATTCTTTAGTTTGATTTTGTTTGGTTTGCGTATGCCACGCTGTTGCTATACAATGGCTGTATTTTTTTTTTATTGCATCAACGTTTTGTGATACCGAGCTCGTTTTGTGCACTTTGTTTATTCGTTTTCTCTCGCTTATGTTTCTGGTGCTTTTTTTTCTCCACAATTTCCACTGGTACTTGCACTCTATTACTTTTGTTTATTTTTTCGAGTTTTTTTTTCTATATCGTTCACTGTCCCATGTATTTGACTCTTTTTCACTTCGAAATGGGCAAGTCTCATAAATTTTTCATCATGAAATCTGAATGTGACACGCGTTGCTCACAAGTGCTGTGTGATACAGACACAGAGATTGTCCGAAAAAAAGGGAGAAACGGTGACGTGGTGGCGGGATGCTTTGATACCGGAACAGTTTATATTAGCGTGTGTGACAGTTTTTCCTATGTTCACCTTCATCGATTCGCGTTACGCTGCTTTCATGACACAAAAACGAGCACAATAGATGTACCATTATGAGTGTGCAGCACACATGAATATCACTCAATGTTACACTGAAAAGAATTGATTCGCCATAGTAACAGTCCAACACCTGAAATTATTGTTCGGGTTATGGGTTGCACTGTACTGCTGCTGCTCAACGCTATTTTCTTCTCTTTTTTTGTTGGTGTTGCTTTTAAATTGAAAACAGTTTACGCACACGAAGTGTGCAGTTACATAGACAGGATTCCAAAGCCGACACCATGCACAGCAACAACATAAACGTCTCTATGTCGCCAAAAGGAAGATGCAATAATAGCGGCAAAAAAGATACAACGGCTCTTCGGAAAAAAAGTATAACACAATTCAAAAGAGAAAATTGTTTTTTTTTGTTTTGTTTGATAGCTGAATGCAAGTTTATGCTTTGTGTATCTCTCGCACTAATAAGCAATTGCAGTTGTCTTTTTCCGACCTTCTCTTTCCGCATACGTTTCACCGATCCTCTGGCTCTCACTCGTTCTCTTGCATGGATTGTATGTGTGTATGCATAAAATATTACATAATTTCACTCGTACTGACTACGGCATACGGACAACTTTGCTCGTCGTTCGCTTCGTAAACATACTAACATTCATTCTGTATTTGCATATCAGGCGAAATAAACAAACAGCTCGTAAAAAATGTACCCGCTTTCCGTTCTTCCCCTTTCGTTCCTGTTCTTGCCCGCTCACTCACGTCCTCTGGATATGCCTGTCTGCCGTGCAGCAGCAGCACCAGATTCAACACGACACATTTATTTGTGAACGCACAAAATAGCGATCGACTAAGTGTGGAAAATAGCGGATTGTGAGAATAGACGGTTTGGCTCTGTGTGAGGCATTCGCGCTCGATAAAATATTCGGAATTGCGGGAAATAACCACTGTTTTCGCTTGAAATGCAGTCGCTCTTGCACTCTCGACGGTGCGCTCCTCTTGCTCTCCTTCGGTGAAAAGCCGACGCAGCACAACAATTCTTGCACAAAAGAATAACAATCTTTGCGAGAAACACACGATTTTTTTCCACCCTCTCCCTCTGTCTCTCGTATGCACTGTGTGTTTCGCTGTTGGTTGCTTTTCAATTCGCGATGTCTTTGGACGAGTTTACGTCCCGGAACAGCACATGACAAAAAAGCTGCTTTTTACTTTTCGCAGCTCCGTGCTTTGTTTATTTTAAACTGTTGTTTTGTGTATATTTTTTTCTGTTCGGTTTTGATCGATCGTCTTGCTTTTCGCGTGCACAGAGCTTTTTATCACTTTTTTGTTGTTGCTTTCTCAAATGTTTTGTGTTGCTTTTTTTTAAATTTGAGTCGTTGCCTTTAATGATTTGTGATTGTGACAATAATGAATATCGATTACTGTGTGGGTTTTTACTACCTAACATCTATTTTTGTTTATATGAATTTTTAATACAATTTCGTTGATGTCACAACCCCAAATTCAAATCAATTGTTCGAATCGAAAACCATATACATCGCAAGTATTATGCGAAAAATAGAATGTATACGAAAGTTGAAAATTCGGCTAAAAATGGAATTCATTTTGAAGTTGTGCAGTTTCAATGTTCGATGCAACACTTTTTTCTTAATTTCTCATTTATTCCGACATTCGAATTCGAATGGTGAAGTTTCGTTCATTACACGCCTCGTCGATTGTTGTTTCATGTAATTTTCGATTTGGTTAAAATATTCACGGCAACTAAATTGCATGCCAATTTTGGACGTGATTTCCTCTCATTCTTTGGCATTGCATTCAAAATCGATGAACATTTTTTTAAACTGTCGACAATATTCTATTTTTTCTCTTTTAAATTGTTGATAAAACCACGAAAAATTCACTTCACCATAAATGTTACCATTTTCAATTTTTGCGTTAATTCAAATTTCGTTTGTTGAGCAAAAAATTGCATTGTTACCAAAATGAAAGAAAAAGCCGCGTAGAAAAACTCGACGCCGGTGACAAAGATTAAATACACAAACTCTTCATTCGATGTCCATCAAATGACTGAAACGCAGCACGAATTCCGCCAAGCTCAGCACTTCGTTCACTCGTTCGTCAACGAATGATATCTAAATGTGAAATTGTACGTTGGATTCAATTGTGTATAAGTTGGTTTGCCATGCCGAACACTGAACATGCGCATTGGCACCCGGTTGCATCGCATCACATCGTAATGTTGCGTGTGTGATTTTTACTTTGACTAAAAGTAACAGTAAAACGAAGGAAAACTGAAACAAAAAACAACACAAAAATACGAAATGCAATAATAATGAGAGACAAAACACAGCCGCGTTTTGCACGATTCACCGAATCATCCGATCTCTCTCCAGTTCATCGTTAGTCGGTGTTACCTTTTCGCTCGTTATTGTCCATTGTCGTCGTTTATCGTTGCTCGTTGTGCGTTGTCGTAGTCATCGTCGTTGTCGTTGGTCCGAGTGTGGTGAGTTTCCATTTTCACCGTGTTGAATCACAATCGCATGGCATAGACAAAACAATCCATAAAATCGAATTGAAACATACTAGATGGTAATGCGATCCAGTTCACCGTGTCAAACCAAATGCTATACTTGGGACGGTAGAGAGAAAGACGACACGCCGAGTGAAATGTATGTTGCGGCTTAGCGACCACCAAAATTGCATACCATTTCGAGACAGTGACAAAGAAAATGGTTCCATCTTCATTTGTTGACAAAATTATTCAGATGACAATAAAAGAAATCGTATGTGACACGGGCAAATCAAATTCAAGCATCGTTTTGGTTTTGCCACACGTTTCCATTAAATTTGGCCCAGCCACTGCGATTTATCGTTAGAAACACAAAACGATGCTGCATCATTAAAATGATTGTTGAATACCAAACGATTTGCTAAACAGACCGACCAAATGATCGAGTAAAAGAATCCATTTAAGGTAGTTTGATTGTGTGCTAACTTAATGATTCCATTGCGAAAACGCAATTTTCATTACCAGAATGGTGACGATGAAAAATGACTCTTTGGGTTGGTCACTGGAAATTGTTTAGTTGAGATGTTTAACGATGATAAACCATATAGTTGTGGGCAACGCCACCAACGCAATAATAATTCTTCAGGAAATGATTAAAATGACGCAAAACAATGAAGTGGGCGAACAAAATCTCTTGACGCTACAATCTTCAAGACACATGAATATATGTGGCATCTGTTAGGATGCTTTATCCAGTTTTCATTTTGGCCCACTCACATCTGTTCAATGCGAATAAAAAAAAAAGAAAAACGTAGACTTCGTTTTTTTCGTGCCGTGCCGCAAAATCGTAAAAATATTGTCATTGAGCTTTGTTTGAGCAATCGGTGTCTAATGCCGATAAAGAAAATCCATGGCCAGAGCCAAAGCCAAAGCCAACTGCTTGAATTGCCGAACAAGTGCACACAAATTGGCTACGTTTAAATGATACGGCATCCTTTTAAGTGTTATTGCTGTGTCGAAAAACGACACACACACACGCAAAGATATCATATCAATATCCAGGGAGTGCGAGAGGAAGAAATTGAGATCGACCGAAAGGGAAAAAGACCTCAAGTCGAAACTATAACCGAAATAAAATTTATCGCTTCTTGAGAAAAACGAGCAGAGAAAAAAATGCGAATAAGATTGCCATATTAGATATCGCTGCATGAAGCAATTCGCATTCGAGTGGCACTAAAGTCCAAAAATACAAGAAAAAAAAGAGAAGAAAACGACGATGGATAAAAGACAATAGATTCGCAAGAGGAATTTTTTTTATTGATATCCATGAATGATTTTAGTGCATTTGGTAGCACTCTGTCTCCAGTTCGATCGATCTCCCTTCCCCTCGCACTCGCTGAATATGGATTTAAAATAGTTTTATTTCCATCGTATAAATTTGTTCGATTGGCATCGTTCTTATGGCTTTTGCATTCGCTTGACGATTTCGATTGCGATTGTGTATTGTGCAAAAGACACATTCTATTCGGCAGTTGGCAAATGTTTTATTTCTTCGATTTCAGTAAGTCGCTCGCGATTTCGACAATTGCATACAATGCGACTCAAAACTTCGTGCTATTTTTGCAACCTCAAGAAAAATTGATGGAACGATGCGCGCGCGAGAATAAAATGAATTGGCCACAACTTTTTTCTTCGAGGTTTTATCGAATCGATAAAGCGAATTTAATGGTTAAGTTTGTAAATTAGACAAAAGATGTAAGCTAAAAACTGGCAGAATTGAGATAAAAAAAAACACACACACACACACAACCACCAAATATATTTGTGACTCTATAGAGTCACAATGCCCGTTTCTTTATTTTTCCTGACGACGTGCGCGCGCCAATACACAAGCACACATCGCAAAAAAAGAAGTGACGCGCACAAAGTTTTGACGAAAAATGGTACATTAGGTGAATCTGGTGAAAAGTTTTACAATTAATTACAATTTCGTTAGTCCGTGACTAAATCTAATTTCCGTCTTATTATGGACTAGCGACAACTTGCATCATGAACAGACTCGCACCTCAATGCGAGCGGCTGTTTTGCACGAAAATATATGCAGATAAAATCAGAATTCGTCATGGTTAATGACTACAAGTAAATGGATTTTCCGTCGAAACGCGCGCATTTTCACTTGACTGAATTTATTTTGGTAGTTTTTCGACCGGAATTTTCAGGCCACTCGAAATTCGATGGAATCGGTATTTCTTAAATCATGGACCACTTCAGTGGCAATGCTTTCTTTCGACATGCTTCGTAGCTCTTAACACAATAATTCTATTATAACGAGATGGTCATAGGCCATTGTTTCTTAAATGTAATACAAAACGAAAGTGGATAAATACGTATGACTCGTAATCATCATAAACGCTTAACGAAATCCCCTGTAATTACATTTATGTGACGAAAGTCATAAAAATGCACAAATGCTTCGTGAAGATTCATACACTTAAAAAAATTGGTCCAATTTTTTTTTGTTCAGTCCGCAAATCAAATACACTCGTAGAAAAGTTAGTAGCATTATCTGGCATTGAATTAAAGGCAGATAGTAAAAGCACGAGCGATTCGACTACCTTGTTGACATCACGTGCACAATATGCTTGTTTGCGTCCACGCGAATTCCATTTTTGGCTGTTAATTTGCTGGCCGAGCTGGCTGAAACTGCTGAAATGACATAAATTCACCATCATCGTTTCGTACAACCGCATTAAAATAGTTTTGTGATTACAAAGTCTAGAGGGATGTTGACAAAAAAAAAATCGATCGTTACTTTTTGTATTCGGTCTGCTCAGCGTCGAGAGAACAGTGGTTGAATTTCAGTTTTAGTTTTAACGTTTTCATCCGACGGTGCAAACTGAAACGTGGTTTGCAATGTGTGCAACATGCATTTTGATAAAATGAAATTCTCTCACAAAACTTTTGAACATAAAAAAAATACGCTTATGCTTTTTTCAGGTTCAGTTTCTGTCATGAAAACTGATGTCATTATAATGCTAGTTCTGATTGAAAAAAAACACTTGATTTGAAATTTAAAAAAAAAGAGAATCAATGTCTATCAACTACCGTCAATCAAAAATTAATTTAAAACGAGTTTTAGTTGGGACTTTTCAACTATGTGCTCAACTTGAAACAAGCTTAATGTTTACCATTTTTCGTGAATGAAGTTGGAAGGATTTTTAAATTTTCTAAACGAATTAATGAAAATCAGCGCATAAACTTTAAAGCCATAATATATCAACCTCATGGTTTGTGACCAAAACGGTTAATTAAATAGTGGCATTATTTTGAACCGTCACATCATTGTTAGCGCATCTAGCCTGTGCTTGTCGGAAAGTTTATTCTGATAAATTGCTGCAGATGCATTGGTCATTTGCTTTCATTGTCATGAAAAAATTATTTCCTATTTCATTAAAATTATTTCTATTTCGATTTAAAAAATTGTAAAGCAGGAGTTTTACGAGGAGTTTTAATAAATTTAAAACAATATATTGTAGGTAAAAAATAAATTTAAAGTATAACAAATTTGCCACAATTCAAATTGACAACATTTCGAATATTTAAAACTGATTCCACCTTCAAATTGCACATTTTGACTTGAAATGGTGGGACAATTGGAACTAGCAGTGGCTCAAATTTTGCTCCACTTGCTTTCTGAACTGATACTGAACATTAGTTTCTAAAAATAAATCCTCTATTCAAGAGATTCGGAAAAGCATTCAATTATGGTGAAATTATTTGAATAAAAATACGTAAAAAAGAAATATCAAATATTTTTTCTATAAAATATATGAGAATTTTGGAAATTATTCATCAACAAGAGTCTAGTAGTTTTTATTCATGATAAGTTCCAAACTGAACAATATTGAAATGATTTGCATTCGTAAACCATCCAAATAGAATGAATTTATTGAATAATGATTTACATGTGACTAATTTTCAATGGATCTCCGATTTATTCATAGCATTTGATTATTATCATAAGGCCAATTGAAGCATCCCCAGCTCATATCGCTCAACGCCGAGGAAGTGCCTACAAAATGTGTGCATTTATATGCCGAGAGCGAGAGACAATTTTAAGCAATTTATATTTGCATTGGGAAACTATTCTGAATTTCACAACAAACTTTTCATGTTAATATCCATAATTTACCATTGTTTTCGAGACACGTTCCTTCAAGCAGAAATGAATTTATGGCGCACATCAAGAGTCATAATGAAACACGTTGTGAACACCAACATCTTTAGGGTATATGAGGAATAATTGGTCAGTTTTTGTCATTAGTTTTTATTGGAAGATTATTGTTCTTTTTTTTCATCCAAGTATTTAGTTTTGACCAAATAAAATACTAAATTTGACTCGAGAAAATAACGAAATCAAACACAAGATGAACCTTAAAGTTATTGAACCTCAAGGGTTCGAAGTTATTGCTCTGCATTATTATCCATGTTTTAAAACTGTTTTGAAAGTTTTGTCAATATTTTCACAAATAAAACAAAATGTTCGCAAAAGGAAAATGAAAATTTTCTCAAAATTTAAATTTGTGCTGAAATTGGATGGCAAAAAGCAGGCGAAAATTAGGTCAACAAGCAACTGAGAATAACCAAAGGGAACATGGATAATGCAGACCGTGTGGATGTCAATGCATAATTTTTGATTCGCTTGGCAATTTTCACGCTCAGCCAAAAATTCTCGATAAGATTTCAAAGTTATATTTTATTAATTTTGATTTTCAACTTGTGAACGATAATTCAATTAGGAAACAATAATACGGAAGAATTCCTGCTGCCACTTAAAAGATTAGATTTCTTCGAGTGATAACGAAAAGAAAATATTGAAAACATCTTTCGACAGTTGCATTTGTATGTTCAGTTTAAAGCTGTAAAAGTTTTAAATCATCTACAGATGTTTTGATTCAATTAAATTCATACTCGGCTCAGACATTTGCCAAGACTCGTGTTGATTGTTCGAAGAAGCGTGTTGAGTAAAAGTTTTTATAAGACAAATAACTTTGATTCATTTCCCCTCAAGAGAAAATGCTTTCGTAACCAAGGCATGGATTAAATTTAATAAATTCAAAATATAGAGATTGCAGATGCCCTCAGCAAACTCCAAACACAAGAGGTGCTAATCAAATTCAATATCATTAAATTTTTAATTTAACCATTGGAAATTGAAAAAAAACAGACCAATATATCACAAAAGAGTACAAAAAGTACGTTTATTTTGTACAGTTGAGAGTCGTTGCAATTCGATGATGTTCAATGAATGTCGGAAAACAATAAAGCTCAATTATGAAAATATTGTTAGTTCAAAACCTCACATCGATTTTTGGTTACAGTTATATTCTTATCAGTTTTGGTTTTTTATTGCCGGTTAAATGAAGGTATAGCGAATGTATGCTCTTTAAACGCAATGTTTGGTATAAACCATTACCTAAATGGTTTATATCGTCATAAATAATAATTTGGCAGCTCAACGGATATTTTTTTGTTGTTGTTTATTCCTTCCTCATTTTTATGGGGTGCACTCAATTTTTTGTTGGTGCGAGCATATAACCGAATAGATTGTTGTGATTTATGAAATCTGATGAACAGATTTACATTACGAGCCAGCCAACAACTGAGCGAATTCGATGCGAACGGGTTTCAAGTATATACTATACATCCATTAATAGCTTGATGTAAACAAATAATGCCATAAAATCGAATAAACTCGTTTTTTTAGCTTTTTGTTGTTTTTTCTTCTGGATTTTATGCACACATTTTTTTGTAGTAAATCTTCGTAAAATCATTGACAACAGCATAGGCATTTCTTTCCTATCAATATTCTCATTTTATCGAATAAAAATGCCACAAATTCATTATTTTGTCCTTTAGAATTTTAATGAGTGGAAAGTTAAATGGGATTAAAAAAAACTTCATTTAAGGTATTTTCCGAAAGTTACAGTTTGCGATTGAATCTTCAATGAAGAATGTTTTTTCCTGTTGTTGTCTATTCTTATAAGCTCAAATAATTATGCTCTTTATATTGCAATACTTTTTCTCGAACACGACGGAAAAAAATGCTATTGAATAGATTCTATGATGCAAGAAAAACAAATGGATTTTATGGCAAGTTTTCAATTTACAAAAAGAGTTGCAAGCCAATTGCTTGAAGCGCAGATGATGGCTAATGGCTGTATGCAGCATTCCATTCAGCCAGACAGGAATCCAATCTATTGAAGGCGCTGTGCATCGAAATGAAAACAGAAAGAGAGAGAGAGAGAGAGAGAGAGAGAGAGAGAGAGAAAAACACGATGCGGAAAATTGACATTAACCGAAGTGGGGGAACGTGCTTCGCATTCAAGTGGCATGCTTCAATAGATTTCAATCGGTCGCGAAAATCATTTCAGTTTGCCAAAGTCGTTCATGTTTTCTTTTTCTTTTTTCTGCTAATGTTCGGTGAAAAAGTTTAATTGAGATGAATAATTTTGCTGTTTAAAATTATAATTATTTTATCAGACAAACTCGATATATCTGAACTGAAGACAGGAAACTGGGTTGAAAGAACGAAACATAGAATGAAAAATGAAGAGAACGAAAGAGAGATTTATCTTTTAACAACATTTGTAAATCGGCATGAATAATTCAAGGGTTTTTGATTGAAATGTCGCTCCTCATTAAACGTTTTTGAAGCGGCTTCACCGATAAATTAATCGTATGCAAAGCAAATGGGGAAAATCGGTGTGCCAGTGAAATGAGTGAACAAGAACGTAAATGAGATAAGAACAGAGAAGCAAAAAGATGCATAAATAAAAGGTATTTCCAATTGAAGCCCATGATCAATTTAAAGCTTTGCCGAACTATTTCAATGTGATACCGAAACATATTTAACATGACGGAAAATCTGATAGCAAAATGAAATATAGCCGTAGCATCAATCCATTGTGTTTTACGTGAATTCGATCATTGAATGGTGAATTTAATCCCCTGTTTGATGGCGAAGTGAAGAAAAAGTGAGCGATTTCACCCACAAACACCGACTAAATCAAGTGGAACACAAAAATGAATCGAGCCGAACTGAAAAAGGATCGAGTGTACGGTAAAAGAGTGAAAAATAAAAGTCATCACTTGAGGGTCTAAATCTATTACGAGCTCACGGTGTGCACATAAATTGAAGAAGATTTTCATGCTTTTGAGCGAGAGCCGAGCATGATATGTGGATGGCATAAGTGCACACTTTGAAACAAAGGCATCAAAAGCAGACCGGTTCATAGTCACCCTCTCTCTCATACCATCACAAACACACACACACACTCATACCTGTGAGCGCTCAAATCGAGCGTGTCTGAAAAATAGCGAATTAAAAGTGCTGAAATGGTGTTTCATCTTAGTTCCGTCATTCAGGTAGTTGAATTGCATACGAGGATTATGATTGAATGCGAACCGTAAGCGAAGCTCGTTTCACTTGTGCTTGCTCACTCAATTTTTTTTCTGTCCCGCCAGCCTCAAACAATGCATACAACACAAAGCAGCCATAATCAAAAGGTAACACACAAACGGAGTTGATTTATTTTTATATACATCATGGATGCTGTTCCGTGTGTAATTTTTTTTTCATGTGTGTATTTTCTGCTGCGCTGTGTTTGGCTGCTTCGTCTCTTGTATTCATTGCCACATGTAGTTGGTTATCATGACGTTTGCTAACGCTCACACATTTACGTGTGCTTAATACATAGATTACATGCCATTTTTCTTGCAACCGCTGTTACTGTTATTGTTGCTCATGAGAAAGCATCGTATCAGGTTTCATCGAGTCACGGATTATGTGTGAGTGCGTTTTTTTCCCTCTTCTTCGCTCTTTTTTTCTCTTGTTATCTTCTTTGCATTTTTCACGAGCCATTTGAAATGAGAACGTCTTCTTTTTGGTCTTGCCGAGCGTCTTTTTTTTACCGGATGAGAATTCAAGAACGACAGTCAACGAGCAAGCGACGGCAGCAGGTAAAATGTTAAACAACAACAACAACTACAAAAAAAAACACGCGAACAGATTTGATAGCCGCGGGACCATGTATTTTATTTTCAAAGCGCATTTCAGCCGATTTACCGTGGTCTTTTGAAAATTTAGATTAGAGATAATAGCGAATAAGCTGAGTCACTTAACCAACCAAGAAAATGTAAAATATCCCGACTGGAAGAAATAAAAAAAAATACACAGAACAAACGATGAGCACGCGGAACAACATTTAATGTTAGCAAACGAAATGAAGAGAAGAAAAGTCCAGAGAGTTGAAGCAACTTTCCAGTTTAATTCGTCGTCTCAGCGATGAACAAGACAGACGAAACGACACTTGCTCACCGTTTCAATGCACAACTACGAACTACCTTCAATGCGAAACGGGATTTTGCACATGAAATGGGATAACGCTAATGAAGGTAAAGAAAAATTGCAAAAGATATGAATCAAAATAACTCGCAGAAATGCTTTATTTGATTTAGGCACCAATCTTATGCATTTTCTTAGAAACACAGCCAATTCCAATGCAACAATACTTTTGCACGAGAATCACGAGGAGGCGGCTCTTTTTAGATTGATTAATGAAGATTATGAGAGTTATATATTTTCCTTGTTCTTCTCGAGATTTTATGGGATGCGTTTGAGAAATGGTTACATTTGCTGAGGCACCATAAGGTATAAAATGAGAAAGCTTTTGCCTTTGGACAACTGCTAGTCGGTGATATATTTTGACTGAGAACCATTTTAAATGATTCATAAACAAATCTTCTGGACATTGCATTGCACGGATTAAAACATTATGTTGCATGGACCCAACGGCTGTGGCTCCAAAGCAAAATGTTCGCCCAACTGACTCCATTGAATTCAATGAAACTTTAAAGATGGTGGCGTTGAACTTCAAGTTCCTCAATGTTACCAAATTTCAATTGGCCCAAAACACAATCGACGCCATTGTGGTTGGCCCCAAAAACTATTCCCATATTTTTCGATTTGCTTGCCAACACTGTTAATCTTAATCCATAGAAAGCTCAATAAGAAGTCACAATAAACCTAATAAATATATTGTGTGCTCTGAATGTGTATTTTCTGTATACGCTGTACTATATGCTGTCACAGCATTGCTGTGTTCGTACAAAGCGATTGGAACGAAAAGTCACATAAAAAATGTACAACAATAATTACTTCCTGTTGCTGGTGAGCGTTCATTGCATAGTTGATGGTACAAGTTAAGAAGCATCATTTTGCTTGGAAACGCTTCAGAATAAAGATTTATAGCCAAATTTTTGTCTTCGTTCAGAACAATGTGTTTACTGGCAATTGCCATATAGGAAAAGCCGTTAGAAAAATGGCTTTGTACCGGGAGACACGAGCCAATGAGAGAAGCACAGTGAAAATGAGTCAGGAATCTGGCAGCGCTTTTTAGAATCCTTAATTTCCAAAGTACAATTTTGCCTCATAATTGTAATGTAGTGGCACCACACATGTTCAGTAATTCGACTACGTGCTAAATGTATGTTCGGTTTCTCTGCTTTTTTGTGTGTGTCTCATTTTGTCGTTTGTGCGATTTCATTTCGTGTATTGTACCACCCGAAAGAAGCACCGAAAATCAAAGCTCTTAATACAAATTTATTGTCCCACAGTCATTTTGACGCAGTAAATTAAACAACAATTAAAAGAAGCCACGGTCTCTGATAAATTATTCATTGCAAATATATTCTGTGGTTGTGTTGTGTGCCGTGTAGCAGCATGTGGAGAGAGACAAAAAAAAAATACGGTCTCAACGAGATGACAACATACACGTAAATACTGTGCCAAATCAGTGAAGCACATGCTACCATAAAATGAAATCGGTTGCAAAAACGTAAAGAGTTTTAACAATCTTAACGGGAATATTTCGCAATTTATTATAATTAGTCGAAATGGACGGGGAGACGGGACCACACAGCAAGACATATGTTCTATGGAATGCGATGCTGTGTGTGCGTGTTTCGACGTGATAATTTTCTTGGCAACTGAAAAAAAAATAACGTAAAAATGTGCAAATGACATTGGTTGGTGGTGATTTTTTGCCATTTGCAATTTGTCCTGTTTCGTCTTCTCTTTCTCACTCTCTCTCTCTCTCTCTCTCTCTCTCTCTCTCTCTCTCTTCCTTTCTCTCCTCTTCTTCTCTCCAAACGTTTAAGTCTTTCTGCCATTTGAATGATAACGACTGGTGAATTTTCCAATTTTCCGTTGAATCAAGAGATTTTACGAGTGAATAAGCATTCGCTTCCAATTCATCATTGAGTTTTGTCCCGATCAATTCGTTTAATTAATAAACAGAAACGAAGTAAGCAGAATTCATTTTACAGTTTCGAAAATTCGGCTGAGCAAATCACTTATTTTGTGTTTTCTCAATCTCACCACCCAATACAGTTTCACCAAATCTTTCGATTACAGCGCATTTTCTTGGCACAGCCACATTTATTTGACTTTCACTTGCAGAGATTTATTTTTCAGGTGGCCTCCATTAACATTTTGAAATGAGCACAAGATAAGTGATTTTTCATGTTGCATGTATCATAGAGTTTTGTTTTTCTTTCTTCTTTGTTCTTCGCTAAGCAAATGGTTGCATGCAGCCGATGATCAACCGGATGGAATCAACTTGAACCGAAGCAATGGATTTTAAACTGTAATTCATAGAATGGACTATAAATTATATTGATATTGATTGAAATTGAAACGTAGCAAATGTCTAGTTGTTTTACGATAAGTATGGCGCATTGCTTGATGATGCGAACAAAAAATGTATATTTTAAAGAAACGTGAAAATAAATAAACCGTGATAAAAGCATCCAATTTGCAATTTTACGTTTACCTTTGGATCCGAATGAAAAGAGATGATTCACGTAAAATAAAACAAGCAAAATGCGATGAAGACGGTAAACAGAAAATCAACGTTAGTCCGTGAATTCATTTATACGGCGGAGGGTAGAGGCAAATGGCAAATGGTGGGATTCTTTTGTCAAGCAAACTAAAGAACCATCGTTTACGGTATGCCGTGTAAATTGCATAAAATGTTGGAAAAATCGACGACAACGATGCGAATCTGTGCACCTGTGCGAACGACCAATCTCCAAATATAGGTCGACCATTAGTTATTTCGCATGGAAAACCAAACACCATGGTTCGTATTTGTTTGGAATCGAGCAACTCAAAAAGTCGCCATAAAAAAATAAAAATAAACCGAATGGACTGAAACTTAAACGTTTTGCCTTAAAGCATATTCAAACGATGTTTTTCCTGTCTTTTTACTGCTTTTTTTCGCTTCGGTCGTAATAAATAAAAATATTGTCAGCTGCTTTATGATTTGCCAACCGCACGCGCGCACCGAGAGAGAGAGAGAGAGAGAGAGCAGAAGAAGGGAAAGGAAGACCGATTTTATCAACGAAACAAAAACCAAATGTTTTGGAATTATGATTATTACGCCGTCTGAATATGCCAAGTGAGAATAATATAGCAATTTTTTTTCTTTGCGATGGTGTTATGTTGTTGTATCTCATCCACCGAATCTTTTTATGCGAATTAAGGCAGATTATCATTTTGACTGTCGAATAAAACTGCACCATTTTTGCGATGTATTTCTTCCGGTTGTTTCGTTGTAGTCAAAGATGTAAAAAAAAAATCGTATCCGAAAAAGGAAACTTTGGTCGAACAGCCAACGGAACATTTGTAGGTATTTGTAAGTTCGTTCCCTTTTTTGTGTCGATGTCAGAATGCTTATCTTTTTGATGTAGATTGTATAGTTTATCTCTAGCTGAGCTCCATTTTTCCGCCTAGTACAACTGTTTGCCCGAGCCGCTAGTTTATTATTCCTATGCAATTTTTTTCGAATCACAAAAAAAATACCGAGAAGTGAACGGCATCCGCTGAGTAGCAAAAGGCGAGAAAACTTGAAATAATAAGCAATAACTTATGTTTTGTATAATAAAAAGCGGCTGTCCGAACATTCTTTGCTCATTTCTGCTCCCTTGTTTCATACTGTCTCTCACTTGCTATACATAATGTTTAACATTCAAATGCTAAGCAAAAAAAATACATTTTCGCACAATTGCAATGTGCAACAACAACAAAAAAAACACATTCAAATTTTTTGTTGTTATTGTTGTTGCTGTCCGTGTGACTTCTTCGTTTTCTATTGGAGGTATGTGCGTGTGCGCGAAGCGCTCTTTTTTTGTCGTTTGGCATTTTGCCCAAAGGAAAGATGAACAATAAAAAGCCAAAGAAAAGCTCGTTCGAGTTCGCGACTAGAGTAAAATGAAAGAAATACATGCACACACAATTTTCTCGAATGTTTATCTCGTGAATAAATTTTGCATAACGGAAAATGTGCGTTTTATGTAGAAGAAAAGCGCAAAACGAAAGCGGAACTTGAAACCCGTCGACATAGAAACACTAGAGCAAACAACAAAAAATCGAGATTTTTTGGTGAGCACGAAGCAAGTGAGCCATTGAATCAGAGAGACAGACAGAGAAGAAGTAAAAAAAAATACGCTTGTGGAAATTCTCATACAAGATGCTGCACAAGTTTTCGATTGTCGTCTGTGCCAGCCAGTGCCATGTGCATTGTGTCCGATTCGGTGGAGGGTTTGACGAGCAAGGCATGCGATGGTTGCGTACTCGATGCCTGAGAGTGGCTCGCGAGCTCGCAACATGATGAAGGTACTACTGACTACTGAAAAACAATCATTGCGCTTTTTTCGTATGCTTTGTAATTAAAATTAAAAACTTTTCATACACAATGAAAAATCATCGTAATTAATTGTCTGCGATTTCCTTGTGTGACTCACGAGTCAAGATTCCACTCACTGAACATGCCATTTGCCGGTTCAAGTCTTCAATTGCAGTGAGTTCGCTCTCTTGACTTGATAAATAACTCTTTTCGCATTTCTCTTCGGGTTCTCATCGTTTCGTTCAACGAATACCCATGAATTTTCGATATTATCGTTTGTTAGGTTTTTGGCACTTTACGAATAAATCACCTCTTGGACTAATTAATTGGACGCCTCTTACTCTCTCTCTCTCTCTCTCTCTCTCTCTCTCTCTCTCTCTCTCTCTCTCTCTCTCTCTCTCTCTCTCTCTCTCTCTCTCTCTCACTCCCTCTTGTTCTCTCTCATTCCGTACACAACAACCAATATAAAAAAAAGAGAGCCGCTCTCGCGTAACTTTATATAAGTGGCAAGAGAATTTCAATTGGAAACTACGTTATTTTCTTTAAAAGTTTCCATCTATTGTGTATGTTAGCAAACAACAGAATCAGCAATAGCAATGGCAATAGCAACCACACAACCATCACCAAAAGCGAAAAGCATTGTCGTTTTTGCTACGCTTCCATTTATTATGTGCGGCTGTGAACTTTTCTCGCATTCGCTTTTCTCCACACAGACACACACACACACAAAAAACAACAAAACAAGTGGAATTCAATTTATTAAAGTAAGAAAACAATAAACAATCGATCGAACATTCGGTATCAATTAATGCAATTTTTTCCACTCTCATTCACTTCCAAGTCCGTCGAGCTTTGTCGAGTCGAATTTGTTTGGTGCAAAGTTTGTGCCAATGTTTGCGGTCGACTCAGATTTAAAGGTAACACAGCATAAATTCTAAGTTTGCATCGAACAAAATACTGAAAGTATACTCAATATAGCGACAGAGCAATAGAGACAGAGAAAGAGATAAAGAGAGTGGAAAACGAAGTTTTGCCCAGCATTCGTTTCAATTATCGGTCTGTGTGTTCAATTTGCCTATAACTCGATCAATATGCGAACTAATCGAACGTGATAGGAACAGAAGCCAGGGAACAGCTTCAAGCAATGCTTGCGGAGAGAATTGCCAATTTTCACCTGCGGCCAGGTGTAATTGTGATTCATACAGTTAGAGCTTCTGATTACGAATCTGATAAGTGAATGGGCTATGGGCTCATTTATGCAAAGTAGTATCATTACAATAGGTCGAGGTCATGGGAAATTAACAAGCGCCTATGGGAAAATTGAAATAGTGGATTAAATGGCCTTAGTTCATTCTAACACGTTCGGTAGATTCGTGGCCAGAGTGTTGCCACCTTTACCACAGTGGCGAGTCACAGCCACAGCATCTAGTGAATTACTCATATTAAAGCTATAATTCTATAGGTCACTGATACAAATGCCTTACTTGCTGCTTTGAATATGCAGACATCATCGTATTCAGCCAGCAGACGTCGTCGTCGTGGCTGTTGTTGTCGTCGTTGTTCGTGTGGTCGTCGTACATAAAATGCCAAACATTTGCGCCCCAACGGCCAAATCAAATCTTGGCCAATTTATTATCATTACCGTTATGGCAAAGACGATAATTTAATTTTATTTTGCGTTCAACTTTAAACATCTCATCCTGCTGTTATTTGGCTACATTCAGCATCAACCATTGATATGTCTGTTGTGAACAATGACGTTGGACGATGCATGCGGACAAAAACGGAATTGTTGCTGTTGTTCATTTGCGATAAAATGGAAAAAAGGGGCAAGAGGTCGTCGATGATGGTTTGGCAACGTTAAGATACGCCATTACATGCTAAGGAGTTAACGAAACTCACGGCAAACAACATGGAAACACTCATTTCGTAAACTTTTTAATGAGTCCCATTGGTAATAAACTGAAGCACCGTGTGCCTTGCATACGGATTGTATGAAGCAAAAGCTTTTCTCATCATTTTCACTGTTTTCATTTTGCAACGAAACTTTTATCTCTTCACGATGTTGCTGACACAAAATATCAAAATCTCTTGATGGCATTCGGTTAGATGTGTTGCTATCGAATTTCGGCCAAGTATTTGCCTTCAATCTAATTATCGGTTATTTAAGCAACGAGTCACTGACACAAACAAATAATATTCTGTAAATATCGCAAAAATGAAATAACAAAATTTGATGAACCTCAATGATTGTTGTTATTACGGTGGAGCGCACATTTTCACATTGTTATTTGGAAATTAATAAAAATGCTGAGTTATTTATTCTGTATCGTGCAAAAACTTCTGTTTGCCATCGCAATAACAATACAATTTGGTGGCTCGGCAACCGGAGTGAAAAAAATGTCAGATCATTTAATTCCCATTAAGTGATTCGATTTGGAGTGTTTTTTTGCTGTACACTGTAAATGCAGTGCTGATGCGTCGCAATAAAAATCGTATACTGATAACGAGTAACCAGATCAAATAATTCAGTATTTGATATATGGCATGAAATGGAACAAACAAACAAAAACGGTAAACATTTATATCTGTCTGTTTGTAATCATGGGCAAACTGAATCCTATCATTTGACTCATTCAAACAGTGAACGGGATTTTTTTTTCTCGCAATCATGAATAATACTTTTATTTGGTTTGAAAACACATTGAAAAAAACAAACAATCAAGCAAACAAAATAATAATAAACTGGAATATTTCCGGTCAGTTGAATTGTTTCGACTCATTGAGAAAGAGAGAGAGAGAGAGATAAAAGCGACAGGTTGGCATTTTCTCAATTCTGTATTCTCTGGCCTGTACACTGGAGTCAATCGATGAATAAAATTATGGTGAAAAAAGGAATAAAATATTTAATCAATCCGAGAAAAACTTTTTTATTTCGATTGTAAAGGGATTTTTAAAATCAGAGCACAATTTTTATTCTAAAATAACCTCATTTAGTTCGATTTCAACATGCACTGCACACACAGGCAAATTCCAGTGAACCAATTTCCCTTTCCGTTGTTCATATTGATCAGCAAACATTTTACTGTCATCTTATTTTCGAAAATGAATCAAAATAGAAGAGGAAATTGGTTCACATCGAAAGCATCGAAAATCAAATATTCGAGAGTGTTGATTGAATTCATCCAACGAAAGTAAAAAAAATGAGAGAAAAAAGCTCATGTGCATCAATTGACACATATTCACACTGAATAATGTTTGTTCAACCACTTGGTTATTTTCTCTCATCAATGTGCAGTGCAATGCATATGAAACTACTCATTTGGCTAAAAGTGAATCATCAATATCGTCAAATCAAAGCGAATCAAAGAGTAGCTATTTCTTGCCAATTCAAATCAATTGACAGAATTTAGTTCAATTTGATACGGAGTTCAATATCAGTTTATTCCCAGAATACAGTTCGATTGCAACTCAAATGATTGAGTGTTTTTAAAAGTGCAATACTTTGAATTTGTAATATGACTTGCCGTTGATTTTTTTTTCATCTCTTTTCTGTAGAAGCTTCGGTATAAAATAACAATCACAAATCAATATTAGGTTGAGGATGGAGCTAAAGGTTAGACAACAATTTTGGTAGAGCTAGTTTCATTTAAAATGTATGTTTCTTTTAGTTCCTTCTAGTTTTTCTAATATGCGATTAAAAGGCTAATTTTTCTAATTTTTCATCATGGAAGCATAAATGGTACTTTTTTTTATAAACAAACTCTATAAGAGATGTATTGGCAATTTAGTTCTTATGGAGTGAATTGTCATGCAGTTTCTCCTCTTATATTCTTCAAATAATCTCTAGTTGCTGTAATGATGTTCAAACCTGTCTATTTGGTGGTACTGATTCGTGTCTGCCCCCTGGCGATGAAGCCATGTTGTATTGTTCGGCTGTAACATTTCAATGAACAAAGTGCTAGAAAAGCATGGAATGAATGTGCACAGAACAAATATGAAATATTTTACAGCATTGAACACCTTGACGTGTCCCCCTGATATGCACAACAAAGTGAGCATTTATAAGTGAAAATATTATTATTTCAAGATCCACGTTCGACACTTTGACACCTAAAATGTCATCAATTGTGTAAATCTGAAAGTGACAAATGCCCACATAATTCGGATGAAGACATTTTCATAATTCCATCGCAGCTGCACTACGTTTTCATTTCAGCATCGTGCATTATTACTTGTTGTAGGTATTCATCGATACAACATTGACAAAATATTTCATTCATATGGCATCCGATGAATGTTAAACCTATTGCAATATTAGGCAATAATGCCATCCATACATTGTCGGTGATTCAATTCCTCATCAATGCTTTATCACACAACCAAAAAATGGTTCGCATGTGAATTCCAGAATGTTCTCTTCACATCGCAATCACATTCCATCACAATTGCCATAGAATTTCAAAGAGTTGCTTCAATTCTATTTTCGAGCTTCATCGATATGAGCACATTTGCTGTGATGTGGAAAATATTTGAAATCAAAGAATCATATGCATAGATATCAATGCATTGAATTTCCGGTCTAGAAATCTGCATCATCAAACAAAGAGCTCGTGACGATGCTGCAATTTTATTTCAATTGAATTTAGTTCAATTGAATATACTTGAATTGTGAGCATCGAAAAATGAAATTACCAATTGGTATTTTTGCATCGTTTTCAAACTCACTCTCTTCCTCACTTTTTATTTGCAGCGCTTGAAAAAGCACACACACACACAAAAAATTAATAAAATTGCAAACATTGCGCTCGCGATTGGCTCCAAATGTAATATACATTTCAATTATTCAGCGACTGAATTTGAAATCCATTTGTGTTCGACACCCAATGAAACACAAAAATAATTGTCGAACAATGAAAATAAATATACACACGTAAAATTGTACGATGGCTGAAAATGCAATCGAACAAATCGAATCCAGCACTCCAGATCAAAGTATTGCATTTTACAATACCACAATTGCATCATGTGGCCGATTACAGAAAAAAAAAGTACCATACAATTTTTTTTTCAGTAAATAATTCGATTTTTAAGCCAAACCGGCATTTTGATGCTGCCGACGAAAACAATTAAGTCAACAATAACAATAATAAAACCTGAAATCGGATGGAAAAAAAGTATACACAAATGCAAGCCATTTAATTTCCATGAACAATCCAACGTGGCTCGCAATCCGATATCGATAGTCTCAATGGACCAGTTTTTTCATTTTCGATGTGCTTTGCTAGCATCAACTCTCCCATCCACTTACACACAACAGTGCAAGCAAATCGTTTCGAATTTTATCGGAAAAGTTTTTTTTTTCTGTGTGAGTTTTTTTCCCCACTCAATGTTGTAAATGTTTGGATCCCTAGAATAGCTTCCCGGACACGAACAGTGTCCGCGAGTATGATGTTATCTGTATTTACATCGGGACGGATTGAGATGAATGAACAAAAATACTCCAAGTAATTTTTTTTTTATTTCACTGCCTTTTGTATCTTTGCCGATCATGCCGACAATCCCAGGGACAATCATACACAAGGACTCTGTTTGTGTCCGGGAAGTAACATCAAGGTTCCAAATGTACGACGTTATTCAACATCACTTAAGTGAATTCATTTGCACGGATTTAATATATTTAGCTGAAATGCATCAAATTACATAATTTGAAAAGTTCGAAAGAACGATGCAAAACATCGATTTGTGAGATAGAAATCGGTGATCATCTGTGGGGAATTATCTGTTTACTGCTAATCAAAAGTTTGCCAATGAACTAAAGTTTACTCAGCAAAGCCGCGTATATATCAAAACGGTTTGCCAACGGAACTTTTCATATAAAAGTGAATTGGCTGATTCTCAAAAACTTTTATCGACCATCGAATTTCTCTCTGTTTTTTTTTTCTTAAGTGATCACTTATCGCAAAGTTTATTTTTGATTCGTGTTCTTTTGTGCCGAACATGATGTTAAAAACATCATCGATTAAACGAGATAAATCAAGACAAGCACGGCAATTTTGGTACGAGAATAATTTAATGGGATGTTTATCTGTTTACTTTTTGCATTTGTAGACTTTTGATGTGCTTAAGAGTCAACAGAAAATTATCAAATTAAAGGACAACACATAGAATGATGCAATCAAGCCCAAAGCATTTAAGAAAGTTCTTTCTTGTCTTTTTATTTTGCATTCTTAAAATTATACTTTTTCAGAATGTCAATCATTCAATCTCGATAATCGACTTCTTAAAACTGTTCGTTTAAGTAAACTTAGTTCGATTTTAATCTACGTAACATCTGATGTATTTTCTCGGTCACATTTTTCAGTCCCATATTCTGTCACACTCTGTGAGATCTTTCATACTCGCCGCTACAACAAATGATGCACAATTTGCAACATACACAGTGAAATGTGTTTGAAACATCCCAAAGGGCCACCAAAAAGAGTGCCACGTAGTCAGAAATTGTTCGAGACAAATGTCTTTGCTGCATTTCATCATGCACTTAAATTCAATAAAGGGCTCATTGAATTGCATATCCCATCGTCCACGTGGGATTGTTTATTCGATTGTGAATTTCTTGTGAATTTCTTGTGAATTTCTTTTATTTTGAAGTTGATTTTGGTATTGAACAGAACGCAAGAAGATGTGAACATCATCAAACCATCGAACAAAGACTAATTCGACAGTCAAAAGAAAGATTCAAATACTAAATTCACACATGAAAATAAAAACGATGGAAAAAAAGAATTGGTTCTGGTGAAAATAAAATGCTTGTATGAATAGAGATGCGATGGGAAATGCAAGGAAATGCAATTTGGCATTAGGCTGTGATGATGAATGACAGTTACGAATGTGTGGTTTTCATGTAATTTTGTTGGCATGCAATGTTTGTCCATGCAAAGTTGACAGCAATCCTGAAAATTCGCACTGAATTCTAAATACAATTGGCAATGCTCAATCAAGCAGACGGCATAACAATCCGATTGGATGGTAGCTGTATGATGACGTTAAAGCCACATTCAATTGCATCTTTTCAATAAAAAATATTTTCTGGTTCATTAAATTTCACTTGCTCTATTATAGACGAGACTTTCGACGGCATCCCACAGTCGTTGAAATTCGTTTCAAAGGAAATTCCATTTAATTTTCGCTTGACATCACAATGCCGTTCATACAATTTACTCGATTTCATTCCAGCGACATGATTTAAAATCAATGAAATGAGTTCAGTGTTTTTTTTTCTCCGTCACAGATTGTCTTCCAATTGGACGGCATAGGTGTGAGTATGGGCTGTGCTTTCTATTCAATTCAAGATGACTTTCAGCATATTATTTTTATGACACACGTACGATGCTGCCAATAATGTAATATAAATATTTTAGCTTGAATAAGTGTGCCGAGACATCATAATACTCAATCACATGCGAGGCAAATATTTTGTTGTTTACGCCACGTATACGGTTCGAGCACATTGCCTTCGTCTTGAGTGCCATTCCTCATAATTCGGTTATCCATTGTAGCAGAGATTTTCAGATACGTGATACAAATACATAAAATGTTTTAGGATTTTCCGTAAGAGTCACATTTTCTCTCAATTTCAAACTCGCACACCAAATGCGATAACATGCTATCAATTTCGAGCGTAAAACACTTCATTTGCACAATGAAATGACGTTGATTTTATCCAGTATCGTCAATTACCGTGTAAATATGCACATTCCATCATTGGCATTTCAACTGTGCGTGTGCGATTATGTGTTGAATTGGCAAATTGAGCTAAATTGGAATCTGCCCAATTGTGAGAAAATGGCGAATTAATATGAGCGAAATAAAAACAACAACAACTGTAAATCAAGCTTTGAGATTCATCCGATTTACGTCACTTTTTGGGGGATAATAAATCGTATTAAAGTTGATAATACTTATTGAATCCAAATGTTGATAATCGAATAACACAGATTCTAGCTATTTTATTACTTTAATCGCTTCATGCATAAACTATATTTGCTCTTCTTCTATTTTTGGAATTTCATTTAAAATGTTCAGTTTGGCTCAACCAGAATGCAGAATTTAAAGAAAAAAAAAAATCCCTAATATATCACAACGGATAAAGTTTTGAACCGCTGAATTCAGGTTTTGATACACCAAAAACCGTATCCGGGCTCAAAGTTTTAACTTTAAATTGGAACTATTTCTATGTTGGTTCCATTGGCAAACTCTCATTTTGGCTGTCTGCTGTGCACCGTCTGTTGTTAAAGTACAATAAAATAGAACATGTCGAAATATTGAGTGAATTCAGTGAATTGCTCATAAAGCTTATATCTAGACTTATATATGATGATGTTTCACCTTTTGAGAGAGCTAATTTTACCTTGATTGTGAATGATAAAAACTTTATCGTTGATCCTCAATGGCGGGGATGTTGTATAAAAAAAAATCACTTAACTAAAACTGATTCCAGAAATCCATTGAATTCACTTCAATCTCGTAAAAGTCGGTCACAGGGTAAGAAACCGACATAATGTAATTCGATCACTTTATATGATCAACGGTGTCATTTTCACAGGGCTCCCCATCGCAACAGCACAATATCCATATTCCACGTCTCACAAAAGCATCAATTTAATGTGGATGAGTGCTCGTCACTTGAATATAAAATGTTCCGCCATAGTTTTTCTACATCGAGCACGTTTCATATTGCATAGAAAACTAGTTGTGCTATTTAATGCGACCATTATACGCACATGATTCGTGTGTGTGTGTGTATGTGTGTTTTTTTTCTCGACACCAAACTGTTTCTGAACAGAGATTTCGGCCATACATAACACTGAACGGTGTACGCTGAAAAATGGTTCAATACCACATAAACCAGCCATTCAATGGATGGCCGCCCGTTATCGCTCAAAAGAAATAAGCTTAATTTTTTTTTCCGTCGGCCACACGTGCTCGATGTGTGTTTGTGTATATGGTTGTTGTTACTTTTTTTTCACTTGACGCAGCTTTATATTTATCCGACGCTTGGAACCTAATTGAAAAAGTTTATAATCTCAACAGTTTGTGACCAGCACGGGAAAAACAGTCCATTTGCACAGAAACACCCAAAATTCATTCGTACGCCACACATTCGAGTTGGAATGGATAAAAAAAACACACACACATCGTACACAGATGCATATGGAATCGTCCATGCAAGTATCGTACAATTGCAAGTCTGTCTTGCCTTTTTCCATCCTCTGCTTCGGTTATTTCTTGCCCTCACAACGATTGCACACATTTTTTACGATTAATAATGTTTTATGGCGTGCAATGAAGTGCACATGTTCTGACAGCTAATAAACGTTATAAAACGGAATTATTTATTGTTGAGCAAACAAGAAAAATGGCCAATTCACAAAAGAAAATTCATGAATGGACACAATTCTGCAATCAGAGATTGTCCTGAAATTGGCTTTCGAATTCGTCGAAATGCATTAAAAGTGTTTTTTTTGTTTTTTTGTTTTTTTTTTTGAAATACTCAAACTGTGTTGGGTTTTGATGTTACGATGTGCGTTGCTTACCCTTCTGACATTGCACTTATGGAAGCGAAACGCATCAATTCCAAGATTGCCTTATTCGTTTTCAATTTTGCCCTGAAAACAGTGAAATTTGTTTGCCTTTTTATACCATAAAAGGGGTTTACGAGCTCATGCTCTCTTTTTTATCCGAGTTTTCTTTTTTTAAACGTATGTGGAATCGCTGCCGCCACTCAACGTGTAACTCGTATTTTGTATTCATGTACACAATCCAAAATTAATTATTTCAATTGAAAACTTTTGCCGGAAAATTGTTGGTATGTCTATTTTCATACTTGATTCTGTATGCACAGTGCATTTCTGAAGTTTTAAAATGCGTTTTGTTTTTTTGTTGTTGTTGTTGTTGTTGTTGTTTTGGTTGTTGTTACCACTGCTTTGGTTTGATCAACCGATTTAAAATCCAAGTGCCCTCAGCACTGAACTGCTATTGGTTAGGTTGCCATGTAAAATTAGTTAAATATTTGTTTATATTTATGCTTGAGTTGAATGAATGCCATCGAAAAACTTCCATCAACTCATTCGCATACATAATAAATAAAATATATCATACAATGAACAGTCTCATATGGAAATTCAATTTTTGAACCCTAAGCGTTATGCTTTGCACGCACACATGTATTTGTCACTTTTCCAAATGTTGTCCATTAAATTTTATTATATGACTTGTTTTGGGTGAATTGATTCTTGCATGTGGAAGAAAAGGTATTGACGTTCAAAAGAAAAGACATTCATTCAATATTGTCTTTGCGTGTAGAAAATATACGACCGAAAGCTATAATGAAATACAAAAATAAAATCAAAAAGACTACAGACATGTTGATAAATGTATTTTTGCTGTGAGTCTATGTGTCGGCAATATGGCAATAAATGAATACATTGAATGTGCAATTCACAAACATAAAAAAACACACACACACACACACAATTTCGATGGAATTCATAGAAAGATTGCATGGAACAGAAACCGAAACTCATTAAAATCGGTAAATTTTATTTTCGCATTGTTCAAGTGGTCAAAAGTTCGAAAATAAAACTTATGACAAGTTGAAGATCGGTTTGGAAAATATAAATAAGGAACAAGTGAAATGCTGCTGTTGTATGTGTCAACCACATTCCATATAAATAGCCCTGCATGGAAAACTTTAACTCGAGTTAATTCGAATTGTTCGCTTTGATTTTCCACTTTTTGTCCATTTGAACATTGCACAACCACTAACCTTCTCTATTTTTATCAAATGATCAAACCCACTTGAAATCGTCAATATGTAATAAAGTTTGTTCATTAAAAATTATCGTTCAAGTTGAGTTAGCAAAGTCATTCTTCTTCGAAAGGTTGTGGCTATTGAAAAGATCTACCAAAACTACTTTTACTTCAATGTTTTATTTTCCTTTGTTCAAAAAAAACAACAGGAAGTAAATAATGAACATTTTGAAATATTGACAGTTTAATGTGACTTGGTACAGAATAGCCAAAAATAATAAGCAGTTATCAAGTGTTTGAACAAGTGGCGGTAACTCAAGTGGAGACGGTCAGATGTTGTCTGCTCTCTTAACTTTTGTTCGAACAAAAAAAATCCATTCAAAATTGATTTCATGAAATTTACAAAGTTGGAAACTTGAAACATCTTTGGTTGTCAATATTCTAAATAGTTTTAATTAGTTTTATTTTAGCTCTATCATTCCAATAAAATATATATAAATTAATCGTTTAAAATGTGCACGAAATTTGTACGGTAACTCCATTTGACACAGTCACTGCGAATCGTTAATGGAAATAGTACCTTATATGGCAGTAAACTGGCAACTGATGGAATGAAGTGAATGTAAATATGGGATGTGATTGTGTGCGTTCTATTGACATAATGTTATGGTATCTGTGATCAATTCCATGTGATCATGTTTGTGCACGTTTAATTGTGTGCGATTGTGCTGTCAACATTGTTCAAAATTCTTTTTTTTAAGAAACAGTTAACACACTTATGATCACACAGAAGTGTAGTGTATTACACACAATACACAAACGGTACGCATCACTATACTGGCCATAGCATTGGGGCTCTCTCAATTTTTCTGGTCTGTTCAATATTTTATCTGTGTCTGTCTGTGTGCACACGTAAAATTAAATATTGAATACAACCAACAGAAGAACAAGAAAAAAAAATATATGAAACAGTCTTACATTCAAACATGAAAATTGGGTTCGTATTTTAAGCGAACAAATAAATTTATTCAGTCGAATTGCAAGTGTTAAACGATAACGAGTGACGTGTAAGTGGCGGTGGAAGGAATTTTAAATATCTTTCACAACAAATATTTGCGTCGTTTTTACTTGTATCAATTGATGGGAATTTTTTTCTTTTTTAATTGAACTGCATTAGCAGTGTTGATATATATTTTACTGTTGATATTTCATTTCGTGGCTATATCTACCTCGTGAAGTTTATGGCTCTGTACCATTTAGTGAATAAAAACCTTCCAAAGCAATTAATTAAATAACACTTGATTCAATGTAAAAAAAATTCAAAATACAGAAATTTTCCAATTGGAAAGTGTTGCTTATCATTCGCCTTTGTTACATTCAGCTGTAATAATGTGCCATCAAAATTTCATGTGGAGAAAAGTTGAAATGACACAATCAAATGAATTGTTATAGTTTTAGTGCGGGAATAAAAAAAAACAGTGTATAGTTGAAATTGCCTTCAAAACTGATTCGTAATTGAGTACATCGGATTGAATATTAAGCGTAAAATACTGTGTCTACTGTGGAACACTCTGTGGAACAAAAAAAAATAAAACAACAGCAAAAACCATATATACTCTTGAACAGAGAAGAGAATAAAAAACATACATAGAGTACAATTCATATACGCGTCGGAGTCTGCAAAGATACTTCGTATGAGCGAGAAAGAAAGAAGAAAGAGACATACTTACACACACACATACACATACACAAAATTATAAAAAAGAATCGAGAGCTACGACCAATTGAAAGTGAAAAATAAATGTGTACTTTTGTTGCGTCGATTGAATTAATAGAGCAAATGAGCTGAGTGAATTGGAATCGATTAAGTGAACGACGATACACCAAAGTGCCATTGGAAATTTAGTTTAAAAAAAAACAACAAAAAATACATAAATTGGAATTGTATTTGTATTTGTATATTATTATTGTATTATGTGTGCATGCAATTGAGATGTGAAAAAAACTTTTTTTTGTTGTTGTTGTTGATGATGATGATTTTTTGTTTCGTTTGAATCAGCTCATTGATGAAATCATTTTCAATCGAAATAGAGCAGTCAAAGTCACTGAACGAGACAGTTTATGAATAAAGCAAATCTTTTGTGCCTTGGCATCGCAAAGGCAAAGTTTACCAAAAATAACGCAGTGTCTCACTCAAATTAAAACTGAAAAATCCAAATCAACAGAAAATTGTCGTCATATTAAAAATAAATGATGGATAACAACGATGAGCATAGCATTTGTGATAAGGTACCGGCCATCAAATCGGTCAATGACAGTTCCAAAGATGATCTGGATCGGTTGAAATCAAATACTGATACCGATAAATTGAAAGTAAAATATGATGATTTGGTTGATGATGATAAATGCGTAAATAATCAAAACATTTGCAACAATCTAAAAAATGTGAAAACCATCAATAAAACTGATTGCAACGTAGTTATCGATGACGACATACAATCAAAACAACAACAAGAATCACAATCACTGCCGTCGCAACAGCAGCAGCAGCAGCAACCATCAACCTATGGTTGTGTGCACTACAAGCGTAAGGCTAAGTTTGTTGTAAGTCAAAGAAACAAAAATTCATTCGGTTCAAATTTATTTGTGAATTCGCTTCGCTTTTATTATACACACAATGCAAAATAGTCGCCGTTATTCACACAGAATATAGCCATTGCGAGAGTGATTTTAATTTAACTAATTTAAGTTTATTAAATATTCAATATTCGTTTTTGTTGTGGCCATCGTGTACGTACCGAATAGGCCAGCCCAACCGCTGGCATGTGTGAAAGACAGAGAATTCGAGTGAACAACATTGAGTATGTGTCATGATATTAATGTCGATCCACCAAAACATGCAAAAAAAAAACAAAACAAAACAATATATTGACGAGATTAATTATGATCTGTACTGAGATGTCCGTGTGCTTTTGTCGTGTGCTCTATGTGACCATTTATGATGATTGTTTGCATTTTTATTATTTTCAATTCCTTCCAGTTTTTTCGGTTGTTAGTTATTTGATGGCGCAATCCCTTTCTTTTTAGCACTGTCTCTTTCGCGTTCATTTGTCTCATATTATTGCGTCGATTTGACATTGTAGATTTTAGTTTTTGTTGTTGTTGTTGTTGTTTCTCTTGTGCTTATGTTCAAGAGTACAAGCGACTGAAGGATAAATTTCGCAAAAGTAATAATTGATTGGGATTGGTTTGCGGTCTAATGAATCGAAAATTTCCGTTTATTGATTTGATTGAGTTTGAATACTGCCATCAATTTGTCGCATTGAACAAGAAAAATAACACATTGTGGTTGATCGTCGATAGATGGTTGGTTGGTTGCTTGCTTAGTTGCTTGGCCAGTTGTTCGCAAAAATTTGTTGGACTATGAATGTGATCGTCCATGTACACGTTGTATCACACGGTGAATGCCAAAATCTATACATTCATATGTAGGCATAACGTTGAGCCCATGAATCGTTTAACACTTCCACTTTGGCCACGACAGTTTTTTTCTATTGTGGTTTTTGTTGTTGTTAAGCGGTTGAGATGGTATTTATGTACTGGTGTATGTAGCAAAGTGAAAGTTCTCACGTGCAAAATCGAATGTAATACAATTATCAGCCATCAATATCTCGATTCCAATTTGACAGTGTGCCATCGAATCGGAACTTTAAATTGGCTGAAATGAGATGGCAACATGCGTCTAAACCAGTTTGCTTACACGTTTTATAAGCATTTCACGCACAGCGCATAACCAAAACAACAACACAAATAGTCTTTTTTTTTATTTCACTCGAATCGAAGCCTATTTTTCTAACGACCTACTGTTTCTAGCGCCCCGTATGAAGTCATTTTTTTAAGCATGTATCTCATACGTACATTTGTACACAGCTGCGCACGCACAGGTCTCTTTTACGCATGTCAATCGAATTCATTCCGATATATATCGGCAAAACGTCCCTGACACAGCGCACAACCAACTACTGTTCGATGTCACCGTGCGACCGAATGTTCACCGCCAACCAATGTGTGGCTATGCATCAAAATCGCATCCAAGCTAAGCCTTTGTTGCACGACGTGCATTTTAGCCAGTTTATTGCAACGAGAGAGAAAACAAATGTGGCACACACAAGTTTCCAAGCGGGTTGGAATTTTTTTTAAATACTTCTTACTTGAAAATTCTACTTAAACCAGTTTCGCTCTGTGTATTTTTCGTGCGTATGGTATTAACATAAACAAAAGTGGCGATTATTATTTGAGATTTCATCCTATCAGGCGCATCAGAAATGACAAATGAATACTACTTTAATAGAATTGTTGATGTGATTAAAATCCTGATACCTTGGCTTTAAATAGCACCGATGCGTGCCAATTTCAGACAACGACTCTGGCGAACAAAAAAACACTTCTCTCTCTCTCTCTCACTCTCTCTCTCTCTCTCTCTCTTGCTGTGCGATAGCATATTATAAACGATGATAAGACGAACTTTATCTTTCACACTTAGCTATGGAATTTTTCTTGTGATCGTACACATAGACACATTCGACCGACCAACAAACTCATCTGTTCATTTCATTCCAGAAAATTAATATGCAAAATATGAAACGCCGTTTATTTTTATTCCGTGTAGAACCTGAACATGAACACCATTTCAAACCAGTTGAACGATCTCTCTATAATATTATGGAGATGCCAGTTTCATTGCAAAAAATTCTTATTGAACTGGTTTTTTTTCTGGTCGGTCGTCTATAGATGCTATTTATTCGAGCATTGGCATTTCGAAACATCGAAGAGCAAGAAAAAATGGATTGGGATATTCCAATGATTTGACTATGTTACCGCAAACCGATTAACCCAGAACATTTTCTGAAACAATATCGAATCATTAACGAAATGCGATTCAATGAAATTGTCAATATTTGGGTATACTTTGTTTCAATTCAAATACGTCATTTAGTTCGCTCTTCATTGTTTTCATTTCATTTCAGCTAAATATTCTGAGTATTTTACACGTGTGTTTGACGCTGTTTTGACTGACGTTAAGAAACTTTGAAGTGGGTACGATGACGCGTTGAATACTTCGATTGAATTCCTCGTTGAAATCCAATTGAACCTAATTTGCTCAAATAATTGGATCGTTTGCCTGTTTTTCTCTTTCTTCCACTATGAATTCAATGTGCGGCCACTTAGCTGTTATTCGTGATAATAAAAAAAATAACGGCAACCGAGCGATTCAATAGCATCCGAATTGAATTGTGTACCAAGTATGAAAAAAAAGTGCTGTAATCACGAGTTCCAATCATCGGTCAGCCCCAATATTATGTATGAACGCATTTTGAGCTACCCTATGCAAGTGCTAAATGAAGTGCAATGCAATAATGTTATTGTAAAATGTCAACAATAGCGAAAACAGTCTGGTTGGTCGAATGACAAAGCAATTGAAACACGGTTTCTTTGCGACGCAAACAAAAGAAAATTAAGTAATGTACTTTCTTGCTTGCTTACATTTCTTCTTCTCTGTCCTTCAATTTGATCTTAGCTACTCAGTTGTTGCTGCTGCTGCATAGAAAGTTCATACTAATTGGTTCGTATTCTTGTCATCGCACAAACCGAATAAATTTGTTCAATAAATTCCATGGCTATTGGTTTATGGTAATGATGGAAAATGCGCGGAATATTATCGATAAAGTATATTATACAGAGCAATGGATGGGACGCTAGAACTGTGCATAGAAATGAACAACGTGTTTGTGCTACAATTACAAAATAAATCTCCAATCGTGATCCAAATATTATCACAAAATTGGCTGATTTGCATGTATAAGAATCAAAGTGTGAGCACAGGTAACAGTGTAAGCAAGCGGGTAATTGGTTGGTGTGTCTGTGTATGCGGTAACATGTATAAATGAGTGTCAACGGCGATCACAGAATTCTGTGTACTTAGGAAATTATTATTTATTATAGGCTGGCTCATTATCTAGCTTCCACATTGTTATACGCTTGCAAATGACTGGATTTGCGATTTTACTGAATAAAATTACTCTCTTCATTTACATCTCTCAGATACATAGGGACAACGAGAAAAAAAAACCAAAATAAATATTTGTCTTTCATTGAAATGAGATAACAAAAAATAAATGCTATTGTAATTGCGCACGGTGTAGTTTACACTGTGGCTGTAATCTTCGTGTGCACGCCTGTGAGATAACATTTTTTTATTTACTAGCCAAAATCAAGTAAAACAAGACAAAAAAAAACGAATTCCGAATAAGGAAGGAAATTTCTAATTGAATAATGAAAATTCCCCCTAAAAGAACATTACTGCAAATATTTGCATCTGAAACACAAAATATACACGGAATATTGTTCACATCTCCACAGTTAGTTGGAGCGTACAGGAAATATTTGCCATTTTTTGTTCATATGATAAATACATCCAACACCATCAAGTGCTTGCCGCTTAATAAAACGCATATACTTTCAACGACCTTCGTGTAAATGTTATGTGAACACACATTTTAGTTCGAAACGTCAATTTTACGATGTGCAGTAAAAAAAAAGAGCAACAAGAATTGGCCACAAAGTAACGAATATATTTGTATATTTGTTTACATGGCGTCGAAGATGTCGATCTTTATGGTATTTTTTTTTATGATCTAAAAATAATATCAATTTTGGTGTTGTCAAAATGTTTTGCCGGCAGATGCATGGTATCTCTCCAATTAACAATTGGAATGAATCATTTGAAGGCGTTCAAAATACATCGCACAAACACATCAAGAATGATTAGCACACTCATTGTCTACAAAAAAAAAAAAATCTGCGTGGAACAAAAGGTAGTTAATGAATGTGCAAATCTCATACGATGGCATCCCTCCGAGGTGACAGACATTTTAGCATCGATATAAAAAAAAACAAATTCGTACACTTGACAAACTTGCAAATGCACATTGCTAATTTGTGTGGGGTTTTTCAGCGTTAAAATCGTCTAAGTCCATGGTTCCATTTTGTTCCAAATGCAAACCAAATGGTGGTGCATTGAACGTTGAATGTTCATCGTGCATTGTTTACCATTTTTCTTCGCACAAGGAGCGAGGGTGAGATGAAGGGTGTAAATTCAATTACTTAACGATTATCGTAAAATAAAGTGCATGCGATGAACGAGTGTACTTCAAAATTGAGTGCTAATGAAGCACTCGATGACGGCAACGTAAACAGAGTATTCATTAAACGATTTACAATGTTCAATGATAAAAGAGAAAACGTGAGGTCGAAAACTTTTGTCGGTGATACACTTTCATCAACATCGTGCCCCACCACAATTCCATGGAAACAAAATATTTTAGTTTCGAATTAGTAACAAAGTCTCATTAAATGCCTATTTCCACATGTCACTCATATTATGATAACAAATTACCAACCCAATGAATTTCTGCTATGAAGGATTATAAATGCTGCAATAAATTTAGCTGCTATATGACACATTGAGACAACAATCTTAAAATTTGATCGTTAAATTGTCATGCTCACAATTTATTCTGTTTTAGAAAGAAATAACACAAACACACGAATTCCATTTAAATGAAAATGATCGGCAATCTCATGAATTGATGGCGATGCGAATTGTAAAATTGATGTTTTCATAAATGTGAAATAAAAATTCCATTTTTTGCGCTCATTCATTTATTGGTCCTAATTCACATCAATTCCTCTTTCTATTTCCTTCTCTTCACTACGATTTCTTTTTAGACACCGTGTTGTGGAAAATTCTACAATTGTCGATACTGTCACGATGAGAATGAGGATCATCATTTCGATAGGAAAACTCTAACTGAATTAATTTGCACGAATTGTGATACACGACAAAAAGTACAAGCTGACTGCGAAAAGTGTGGCGTCCGATTTGGAAAGGTAAAAAGCAATTTGGCATGTGAAAACCACAGTGGAAATCTTATGACAACTGAAAATATGACAGCCAAATGAAAGTTGCTCGTTACAATTTTTCTCTGTAATAAATTTCCGTTTATTTTTTTTTCCTTTCGTCTCCGCTTTTGCAGTTCACATGTTTAATTTGTAACCTGTTTGACGACGAGGACAAGGATCAATATCACTGTGATGGATGTGGTATTTGTCGAATCGGTGGCCGAAATAATTTTTTCCATTGCGAAGTGTGCAATATGTGTTTGCCATTGCAGCTCAAAACAAATGGACATCGAGTGAGTATTTGGCTGGTACCGAATCGTTACTACCGATGTGAACCATTTTCCGATATTCGCTGAACAATTCCAATCAATGATATCATTCGCTGTTTTTTTTACGTTTCACATTTCACTTTATTTTCAGTGTGTGGAAAATATATCACGTTCAAATTGTCCCGTATGCTTGGGAGACCTACACACATCTCGTTATCCGTGTTACATTCCAGATTGCGGTCATTTGCTGCACAAGACATGCTTCGACCAGTTGGTAAGTGCCTCTATCAATGTCATTCATCTTCTCCCACGTCCGATTGGACGTTAACTCATCACCAATTCATTTCTTGGTATTAATTTCTCTCTTGACTTGCTTTTATCATTTCTCAGCTGGCATCAGGTCATTACGTGTGTCCAACTTGTCAAACATCAATGATCGATATGACCAAATTGTGGGACTACCTCGACACACAGGCGCAAAATTTACCCGTTCCAAAATCACACGAGAACAGTATTGTCGATATTTTTTGCAATGATTGCTTCAAAGTGAGTTAACATTCCAGGCAAATTGGTTGATGCCCCCGCCATTTTTCAAACAATCGCTTTAAGCTGCTTGAGAACTAGAGGGGTTTTCATCACTAAACTCGTGACAAACATTTCCTAATCATCAATGTTTTTTTGTTTGTTTTTTTTTTTTTTTGTTTTTGCTTTGTAGCAATCGACAGTGAAATTCCACTTTATAGGATTGAAATGTGCCAACTGCGGCGGGTACAACACAACCAAGAATATTAAAACACGAAGCTTTAGCTTTTCCAGCACAAAAGGTACGCTTACTATTCGTATTTCATATCAGCTCAACACACAACATAAATCGATTTGAACTTTTTTCCTCTTCGGTTTTGTCTTCTATCTGCAGATAATCCATCAACATCCGCTTGACAAGGATTACTTTATATGGTGTACATAAAATGCAATTTTAGAACCAGTGTGAACGCTAAATGTTGGAAAACAGCCAACGCACTACACATCTTTGACGCGATTTTATTGAAGAAAGAGGAGAAGAGAAGGAAACCATGTATCACAAATATTTAGTGCTCGTTTTGTTTTTACGTCTCTACGTAGACTTAGCCCCAGTTTGTTATACAATTTAAGCAATGAATTAGAACATTTTATTTGTTTGTTATTTTCTATCAGCATTTAATATCTATCACAGTGGCAACAAGAAATGAAGATGTGAATAGAATTTGATATTTGTTTTAATTGCACACACAAAAATGCACACTACTGTAGACTAGCTGAATTTTATCTATCCATTATATACAAATAAGTAGGATTTTCAAACGAAACCACAATTTAATCGCAATCTGTGTTTGACTTTAAAGCGTAGCGCATATTAATTGTTAATGTATTTGTTAAATATCATGGAACAATCAAAGTTACAAAATATGAATAAAAATTGGCAAGACGCAGATGGAACAATATTCTTTTGATGCATAATATATGGCCGAGTGTGAGGAGATTGCCTAATTTTAGGAAATAATAAATTGATTGATTTGACAGAGCTGAAATTCGAAATCAATTTAAATCTTACTTAAAGTAAGTTACTTTCTACAACGATTTTATTGAAGCAAGAAAATATTATAGACGCAAGATGCAATAACTTTCATCTGATAATATCCATTTATTGTTGTGAAATTCAAATACCAAAAAATTTGTTTTTCTTAACAGAAAATGTTCATGACATACTTGATAAAACAAAAACGTAAACAAACTTCAATTAACTATAGGAAAGTGTCCAAATTAGTGCAAAAATGATTTTAATTTCAAAATTAGTAGATTTTGATCAGATCTATAGATTCAGATTTTGAAACAGTATGATTCCATAACGGTTGTCTCTTTTTTAATTATTACTTTAATTTGATCTATTGTAGATTAACTTGTAAAAAACTAACTTGTGTTTGGCTGCCGATACCAATAAATCGGAAGACATTTCAAATGCAGCCGATGCAGCCGGACCGTATATCTGTGTTTTGAAAACACATATTGACATAATTGATGACTTTAACGATGATTTTGTGCGCTCTTTACAAGCTCTTGCCAAAAAAAAACAACTTTTTAATCATGGAAGACCGTAAATTCGCTTTTTGAATAAATATATAATTTGATTCAAACTATTTTTAACCTTTTATTTATTTCTTAGAATTGAGTTCTTTTCATTGGTTAATAAATGTGAATAAATATCAAGCACATTACTCCATACATGTATAAATTTTTGATCAATCCACTATGGTATAAGAATGTATTGAGTTATCCCAATGCGGTGCAAATGTCAAACTTACATTTACATGCAAACCGATTTTGCAATGAAAATAAGTTCTACATTTGGACCACATTGGGATAACTCAATACATTCTTATACCATAGTGGATTGATCAAAAAATTATACATGTATGGAGTTATGTGCTTGACATTTATTCTCAGATTTGCTTGTGTGTAGTCGCAATCATTAAAAAGTGCAGTTTCTTCGGAAATTGTTGCTTCGACAGGTAAGTTGGAGACCAAATTGTGATTTCCATCAGGATAAACAAGCAGCCGAGCACAAGTAAATCCAGTCAACATAAAAAGGTTTATTCATTGAAAATATTGTGGTTTCGATGTTTTTCACGAGAACTGCAGTTTCGAATTGCGATTCTATTCGACTAAATTTGACAATATCATTTGTATTCCATTGAGTTTGACTTAGACCTGACACTATCAAGCAATACAAATTTGAATGGACACCTTCTTGACCTCCAACTTCACTGTCAGTGAACTAAAATATGTTCAATGATATTTTATTCATATTTTTTTTTTGGTAACTGATGTTTGCTCCTCGTGCTGTAAACTGTGACATGAATGATTACACCAGATAATATGTGTTAAAGAAGAAGACCTTAAACGAATGTTTGTTATGCCGCGTAAAATACATCTGTTCTATGAAGCATAGCGACCATTTTACCGAATGTTCCAAGTCCATTTTAATCTATTTCAATGCTCAATTGACCATGATTATAGTTGATTAGACATGCAAATAGCTAACAATTTCAACACTCATTCATTACTGACAGAAAATGTAAATCAGGTTATTTCAAACAACTGACAAATAATGAAAATGGCTTGGAACATATTGTCACGTATTTACCTGTGTTATCACATGCATATTTTTAATGAGAAATGCATAAAGTCCAAGTAAAAATGAAATATTCAAAATTCTATTTTTCAGAAATTAATGATTTTATTCAGGATTTATTTGAATATTATATATTGAATAGTCGGTTAATCGGATAGACACAATTTAAATTATAATTTGCAGTTTTTATTTTACTTGCAATTACTTTGCATTCTGAACTTTCAGGAAGTATGTAATAAATTGAAAGATTTGTTTATGCGTGTTTATGTGTTTAGCATGGAAGCGTTTTTCTCAAAGAAACATATGGTATCTCAAAGATACATATGTTATTTCCCTGCCATTCAGTACCCAAACGTTCCAGTAAAGCATGAAACTGTCCAAAATCATCAAGTTGAAATCGAAATGCCATCAAACATTTGCATTTTGCCACAAATGTAACTGCTTCTTCAAGTGTAAATATCCAACGATTTAAATCAATTTCTGCCAATAATGGCAGTCCACTTGCGATCTTCTGAGTATTTTCCTTGTTTGTGAAAAACGATCGAAATGGACTGGACAACATTCGTGAATGTATTTTTAGTTTAGTTATTGTTGGATGTTTAATGATGAAGTTAATGATGTTTTCGCTGTTTACTGTGTCGAATGCGCTTACTTCTAATATCAATTCATCTAGTTGATCGAACGAAAAAGGAACTACTTTAACATCAATCAAGCCCATAACCATAAGTTCCAACTTTTTTGCGGCTTTGAAATGAATCACTTCACCGTTCAGTTCAGAACATTTCAAAATGAAATGCAAATTTAAATTCTCAATGTGCTGCAGATGGTCACTTATGCTTCGTAAAAACTTTGCACTAAACCACAATAAATGTAAGCTTCGCAGCTGCGGATTGGAATTGAATATGTCAACCACACTTTGCTCTTTAATCCATTGTCCTTCAAATAAAGGTACAGTCAAGTCTTGGTCCAAGTTTGGATAATGAGTAATAAAGCATTTGTTGTCAATACATTTACTGATTTCAGTCAACTCTAAGCGACGCATGTTCGGGAAATATTTGTTAAATTCTGCTAAACTTCCCGTTAGGACGCAATTGAAAAACTTGACCGTATCAACTTTTTGAAATGGTTTCGTCATGTTATTTAACATTTTGGCTGGAGCGAATTTAAATTCAATTTCTCTTAAGTAGTCAGCACAGTTGTCCTTCAAGATACGGTTTAGTTGTCCGCAATGCGTGAAATCGGTTTGATCAATGGAATATTGAATACGAAGTTTTGCCACGGAACAACCGAAACAGCGAAGAAATTTGGAACAAGTGTTCATATCAAATATTGAAATAATCTTTGTTATCCCCCAATGATCGTATTCTTCGTTCATTGGAATGGATCGACTGCGATGCGGACGAACATCACTGAGAACTAGCGTGTGTTCAGAACATTTCCTCACACAAATCTGATTTGCCTCTTCTTTTGATAGCTGATCTACATCGACCATTTTCAAAAGATCCCTTAAATTGATATTGTTTTGTGTTTCTTGAATATCCGTGTTAGTTGCCATCTTGATCGTATTGTTGGATTTGTGTGCGTTTCAAAATTCGTTTAGAACTCCTTTAGTCGCTGCCCAAGGACTTCTTATCCAGTTATTGAACCTGAAATGAGTTAAAATTTTATCACATTCGTATTCACAAAAAACACAAGTAATATGTTGCATGGAATGGGAACCATAACACTCATTTGCTTGTTATAGCCGTCCGGAAAATTAGTATCCACAAAATAACTGGAGAAAATAAAGATAAACACCTTACCGTTCAACAATTTAATATATTTTTACTTCAATTTTCGGTTATTTTGAATAACGTTCTGAATATATCTTTGCAAGAAATGATGATATCAGTAAGAAGTATGCAAATGGACTAACAATGATGCAATCACAACGACATCGAATAATACAAACACACAGACATCACACCACATATATTTCATCAGATGTAATGCAGTTGATCTGTCATTTGAAAATTGACCGTTTGAATGACACTTTTTCCAATACTATATATTCACAGGCTTTGAAAAAATTCCGCAAAATATAAATGAAATGTACAAACTAACATTTTATACATCACTCGAAAGTCTTTTCATTCTAGATGATCGTTTGAAAAAAAATAATTTCCAATTTTAATTTGTACGGATGCTTCGAATCAGGCAATCATTTTTATAGCAAATCCTAAAACAAATACAAACTGCGCATTATAATCGTATGGTCACAAACAAAGGCATGTAACATGACTCATGTTGCTGTTGTGTGTACGTATGATATTATCCTGATTGTATGAGTATTGATAAATAAACAACACGAAGATCTGAACAAAGGGGAAAGGCACTTTCAGAGTAATGCCTTCTTGGTATTTTAATGCAATGTTACCACGCATTCTTCATCAACACTGAGTAGATTTCGTACTAAAAGTTCTATGCTTAACATCTAAAATTAAAAAATACTTCAAATTTCCCGACAGAAAAAATTACACAACACTTATTAACCTCTTAATTGTTATGAGGCGTGAAGAATGTGCATATTTTTTATATTTTATTTTAATAAATTTGTGTAAATTACAAAAAAAAATGTTTTTTCGTACATTTGGCATATGTTATGATATTTCCCACTACTATTACTATATAGCTCATAGTATTGCATTATAACACCAAAACAGTATTACTCTAGCAGTGCTTCACTCCTTGATAAGAATGCAATGATTCGAATTGAAGATCTATAATAATCAACAAAGTATGCTATATGCTTAACAATCAACATTTTTTGCATCTCAATTTAATTGTGAGGGTTCACGTAACTTATATTATATTCATTGAACGCCAAAACATAAATCGGTCTGCTTGGATTATTACATTTGCTCGCGCAATGACTCATATATGCATGTTTCTTGCGAAAATAAACACATTCGTACCGATTACACAGTGCGGTGATTTCATCAGACTATGTCACTTTTTAACTCTGTAAATAGAAAAACTCTTGGATAAAACTTACCAAAGTACCAACGTTTTCAATTTTACCTAAATCGAATTGAGTGTGTGTAGACACCTCTCTAGTGATAGAAAGTATCTATCCAATTGCATACCTCCAAGGATTTCGTTTGAAAGTGTGAATCAAAACAAATGATAATATAAGATGTAGCCAGCGATATTTTATTCAATATCCAAATATATTTAAAAACCAAAAACAAATTTAACGAACATTTAAATGTATAACTACTAATATGAAGTTGAAATAGATGAGCGTAGAAATATTTATGAATTTATGTGTAGCATTATGATGGTTTGCATGTCCAATGTTCATTGTATGAAATTGTAGCCTCCTGGTTGAATTTAATTTACGCTGTAAATACAACAAATATATCGATATCAAACTAATAAAGTATAATCATATACAACAGTGAATAAAAAATCAACTTACATGGGCAAGTATACGCGTCGTAAGGATTTGTCAGTGATAGCATCGATGCATGAAGGACAGGTCTTACGTTGTTCGGCTGTTTTCGAGATGCATGGCGTGCAGAATAAATGGCCGCATGGTGGACACGAAATGTCTTGATTGCGAATACTCTCCAAACAAATGGCACATTCCATCTTAAGAGGCTTCACTTCACTATCAGACACATTCGCATAATCATTCATGCCATTTGGTGTGATAAATTCCGGCTTGCTCGCTTTAATTTCGATTTCCAATACGATCGAATCACTTTCGACAAAACCATTTTCCGCTTTCACCAAATCTTTCCATTCGATAAGCTGATCGGCCAGTAGAAACTGAAGTCTTTGAACGACTTTCGCTTCAACCTTTTCAACTGGTTTCACTTTTTCTTTTGATGAAATCAGCTTTGTTGTCATTCGTACTTTGCACGATACTTGATCCGATGTTATTCTGGAGCCCAGACGAACACCCAGCTGTGCCGAGTGATCTTTGTAAACTGAAAGATCCCATAGCAATCCACGCAATACGAATTGTGGCGATCGAACAGCCATCAATGTGTTGATATTGACTACTGTCAATCGAAATACAGCTAAACAATCGTTTTCGCAACATCTTTCCAATTCTTCGAACACCAGCATGCTCTGATTCACTTCATGTGGATCTGCAGCTTCAATTTTTATGTCCAATTGAATGGAATCATCCTTCACGAAATTCTTTCCGAGGTCAAGTAAATCAGACCATTCGATAAACGATGGAAATCCAATGCTTGATTCAGCATAATTGAATGCGTATGGCTCTGAAGTACCTTCAATAAAACTTAAACCATCAAATGACAATAGTTTGAATGATGCGGATGCTGCATGTGACCAATTTGACGAATTATCACTCTTTGCGCAATGCAACGAAATGCCAAGCGATTGTTTTTCATCGTGATTGCTCTTGAACACTTTAACTTTCCATGGAATGTCTTGAACCACCTGAATCGGTGAATATACGTTGACGAGACTGTTAATTTTTGGAATTTTCAATCGAAAACTCGTCTGTGAAACCGATACGATATTTGCTTCTGCCATGATTGTTGATTACCAATGCACCGAATTATGAAAATTGTATTTTTGCCGATTCTGTTTGTGTTGATTTGACAATTATTCGGAAAATTACACACAATTTATATTTGAATAGTGAGAAATTGTTAAATTCAATTGGATTTGCGTACATTGATACGCAGATAAAAATGTAGACGCAAAATGGAACCCATTCAATCTTGACCGTTAAAAGTATCTGTCAGAGATTTTGACAGAACAAAGCGCTCTAAACGCTGCGGTTTTGTGAATCGGTCCTAAACTTCAATTTAATCGGTTGCAGTTCGAAATATCCATACTCACAGTCGAACATTTTCTCAGTTGAATTAATCATTTTAAATTTCATTTTCGAATTTATAGTCCATCGATTCAAAAAATATTACGAAAAGAAAGACATAGTCCATTTTAGAAACGTTCGTAAAATTATACGGAGTTGTGTTAAAACCTAGGTTAAAACTAAAAATTACTATCAATGATACAAATACCGAAGAATGGTTTTTGTGTTATTTGAAATGCATTTTCAGATTGTATATTGCCATTTACACCTCTCGTGAAAATAAAAATGAAATTTCTCAGATCTCGAAAAAAATTTCATTGTGAAATCATAACGGAATTTAAAAAATAACATCAAGAACTTAAATTTGAAGATTTCAACATGTTCTATAACCCTTCATAGAACGTTTCAACTTGTAACATTCAGGTGCAGTTTATTTAGCTAGTGCAAAAATGTTACCCAGTTACAGTTGCGACATGCAATATTATTTGTGGTGTAACCTTCCCTAAGGTCCAGGTGTGGATTTTCCTGATTGATGAAATTAGTCTTATTTAACTTCATTTATTGATCGCTCACTAGTGTGTCAAGAACTCATCATTGACTGCATACATAATTGAGCATTGATATCATCATGTGAAAAATGTGAATCCAATAGTTCAGTTATATATTAACTACGTACATGAATGGTTTGAAAAAGTTACTTCAAGTCTTGAAAGTCTGAACGGAAATATTTCGAAAAAAAATGAATCCATATCAAAAAATACGCCATTTGTTTTTCAATTCTCTTCGTAAACTGTTCATTCTGGCTGGCCATGATATCTTTTCGCGACGGTTGTTATTGCAATAAATAAAATCATCGCTATCTATGAAGCAAACTCAAAAACAAAATCATGCAAACGTGTATTGTTAATGGAAAAAAGTATCACAATAACTGAAATAGCATTGAAATATGGCTTCCCATTATACATTTTAGCTGGACTATTCTTTTTTTTAAATTCAATTCATTCATTCTTTTGGAAAAAGGAAATTATTCCACTAGCTCCTGAGTACTTACCTTTTATTGACGAAAACACTGTAATCGGATTGTCTATTTTGACAGTCTATGTACGCTTAGTTTTTCTAGCCGTAACACGCAGCGGAGGCACTGATGTAACGTTTATTAAATAGGTTTTAAAAAAATTTGTTTAAAATTCAAAGCAACCAATTTATTTCACGTGCAATGCATAACTAACAAAACGGGTAAATTTCAAGGTTCAATTGTTTCAATTCAATTGGTCAATCAATATGGTGATGCAAGGATATTCCAGATAACTTGCAAAGCCTCTTGCATAGAAATAGTATCACGAACTGGATGGCGGCTCTCATATTTGGTCATGAATTCAATTGCTTTTTTTTCATGACTCTCAATTATATCCAGAGACAATTTCCGAAATTCGTTCACCTGCATGAAGATTGGCGCTATTCCTTCTTTCCAAAGCGGATCTTGTCTCAGGTTCACTCTATCGACGAGTGGTGTCCACATGTTATTTGAACAAAAATGACATGTGCAATCAATATGATATTGCTCTTCTAATGCTGTTTTTAGTTTTTGATCCCGCATGAATGATTCCATTCCAGGGCTGAAACGAGTGCAAAATAACACAAAAATAAAAAAATTAGATTAAAGCATAACAAGATAGGCCTAGCACTATTCTGAATGCTTACAAATATGATCGAAGTATTTGTTCGCCTTTTTTTATAGGTCGTATTACTTTGCAGACGAGTCGATCATCAACACAATACCAGTAGACATTTGGGAAACAGGAGTGATTGATGTTGCTACCAAATGGATATATCGCATTTGCATAATGTTCAATTGAATACGATGCCAGAGGTGCTTTTGTGTCTTTTCGGATAAATTCATACAATTTAATTGCATGCTCGGCAACGTAAAATAAGTGAAGAGTCAAGTGCTGAACAAAACAATGATGTTCTTTTGACATATATCGTTCTTTGATATTTGGTAATGATTTGATTATGTGATATGCGATTGAGGAAATATTTTCCATTTGTTTCCATTCTTCTTTCAAATATTTTGCATTGTTTGATACCAATTGGAAGAGCATGCAGAACTGTCTTTGAATAGGTGACAAGTCATCAGAAATGTCATTGCCATTGAGGAGCGTATCCACCGTATTCATTAAAATTTCAACATCCGAAAAAGCGGCATTTATGTTGAGGAATGTTTTCACAACCAGTTCAATTTTTTCCTTGTCACTTGCGAATATTTCCATGCCACATTCGATACTGTGAAAAGCCTGTTCCGTGCATTCTTCATTGCAATAAAGACCCAAAAGGCAGTCTTCACAAGCAATAACATTTTTTAATCTCCTGAAACAGTGAAAACAACGGTCACGATTTTGAGCACAAAATTTTGTTGGCACAATTGAAAATGGTTTCTCCAGTAAAATCGTTTGACCGATATCAAGATCACATATCGTAACGACATAGCGTCCAAATTCATCGTTCTTTCGGATTTCTAAACAATTTGCCACGCCTGCGAATTTCTCATGCTCCCAAAAATCAAGCGTTGGCTCACGCATAGCAAAAAGTATTGGTTTCATATTCTCTTCCTCCAAAGATTTGCATTTGGTCACACGATCATCCAACTTATTCAATAAATTCTCTGGATAGTTGAATTTCTTAGCCAATTCAATATCTGTTAAACACTCTTTGGACATGTTCAAATAAAAGAAACATGCTGATCGATTTGCATATGCTAATCCAACTTCTTCGGAGCCTGGCTGTGCGAACATCAAACAACGGTTGAACTCTTGCATTGCTTCCAAATAATTCTTTTTTCCAAACAGCTTCTTCCCTATTTCACGATGCTCTTTAGCAAACAGATCGAACTTTTTACCGTAACGTTTGGCTCTTTTTTCATATTCTCGATCTGCCAATTCATCATGTTCGGGTGTGATGATCTCAGACGAATCAGGGTTAGTTTTTGCAAATATATCAGCATAGGAATCCGCATCCTCCTTTGTCCACAACATTTTAGTGTGACCAATTCCATGTAAACTATTTTGTACACGTCAAATATCACTGATCGTAATTTAGATCATTTTTAACAAATATTTCATTCCAAATTGTTAAACATGTCAAAGTTTATTATTCACATTCAAAGTATTAACAAAATTATGAGAAGATAAGAAAAATATTCAAAATGTTATTGAAATGTTTTTAAATACTAAAACACATCAATTGACAATTTCTGACGAATGTTTACGTTTTCTTTGTTATTTTATCAGTTTTGCGGCGTTTTGGCACTGAAGTTACGCATACTGTAAGTCATAATCTGACATTCCACGCATGCATCATTTTTCAACTAACGCTCCTCTTGAGCTTTGCTATTGACATATAGATGGTGTTGTGTGCGCGATTCTATTTATTTGCTTAAATGTATTACACATTTTTAATCCATACTAAAACATACATAGTGAATATTTTAGTTTATGGTGAATCCTGAAAATTACTTACAGATTTTCCATTAGAAGAGAACATATTATTGATTTCTATATTCTATTTTATGAACTGAGCTGGTAAATCCTATGAAAAGCATATAGGAAAATTTCAAGTGCATCACTGTAATACTGTTAACGGTCCAGATTAACTTTTAAATATAAGATAAATTGTTGCCAATAATGTATTGTAAAAATAGTGTGTCGATTAGTCACGGAAGAATTTCAGCACTAGATTCGAATCTTTGTTTCATGCGCTTATCGCTAACAACTGATTTTATTTGATTGAGTAGTATTACTTTTTATTGATTTGATGAAATCTGTTTAACTCACAAGAAGAAAACGTATGAAATTCACTTATATGAAAATAGTTTGAAACAATTCATAATTCATGAATTTAATATTCAGTGATATTTAATTCAATATTTTTGTGGAAAGTGTAAAATAATTGAATTGCTTATACAATTTTGTTAAGTTCAAAAAACACACAGTGCAGTCGCATATCAACTATTCATTTGTCTTTTGATGTCAAGTGACTAGCACCTGAATTTTTAGTTTGTTTTGAAAAAATATTATTTTTGTTGTAAAAGTCAATTATTGTTGGAAATTCTCTTGGAATACTAACTATAAATTGTATATCCTATAGAAATATTGGTAAGATGTCTGCAAATTTTGCAATTTCGTTAAGAAACACTTTATAAAGTGGTTTGATTATAGCGTCAAATGTGTGATCTATGTTTTGAGTTTATTTATCATATGATGTTGGTGTTGTCTCACGAAGTAGTGACCGTTGTTTTACACTCACGTTGAGCTTAGTTTATTCTGTGAATATAAACAAAATCTTGTCAATTCTTTAATGTTTCAATGAGTCCTATAGAATATATATATATGCGTAGTTTTACAAAAGAAATTAACTTACATTGGTAAAAAAACGCGTCGTAAGTTTTTCAAAGTGGTTGGTGCTTCGCATGTGGGGCAAGTTTTACGGCGTGGGATGACTTTTACTATACACGGTGAACAAAACAAGTGACCGCATGGTGGACACGAAATATCCTGATTACCAATACTTTCAAAACAAATTGCGCATTCCATTTTTGGCGGCTTATCGTCGTGATCGATATCATTTGGAACCACATGTCCAGTTTTGTCGGCCTTTATTTTTATTTCCATTCTAATCGAATTGTACTTGATCAAACCATTTTGTGGTTTGGTCAATTGGTCCCAAGATATGAACTCATTCACTTCCAGATTTTGCAAGTATGCAATATTTTTGGCATCATTCCAGTCAATTGGTTTGCCTCGCGATGAAATTAACTTGGTTTTCAGTTTTATGTCACACGTTGTTCAACCGTGCGTTGAAAATTCGTATTGCAAGCGGATACCAAGGTTTGAGAAACGATCTTTGAACACGGTTATTTTCCAAGTTATGCCACGCAACTTGAATTCGGGTGATCGAAAAGCCATTAAATTCTGAACATTTGTCACTGTCAATCGGAATATAGCCCAACCAGTTTCTCGGCCATATTTGTTCACTTTCTCAAATTGCAGCACGCTTTTGTTGATTTCGTTTGGATTTTCAGCCTCGATTCTAACTTCCATTTTGATAGTACTGTTTTTCACGTAATTCTTTTCAGCATCCAAAAGATCAGACCCGTTAATGAATGATGTAAAACCAAAGCTCCGGGATTTGTGGTCAAAAACATTCGGCTGTAAATATCGTTCAATTTGATTCACACTGTCACCGAATGACAGTAGCTTGAATGAAGCGTTTGCAACATGTGACCATGTGGATGACTTGTCTTTATCTGCACAGTATAAAAAAATTCAAAGCGACTTTTTTGCACCAACAGTTGTTTTCGAAACTTTAACCTGCCATGGGATCCCTTGAACTATGTATTCAGGTGACCAGACTGTATTCAGCTTCCAAATATCCATAATATCAAGGCGCGTATTGACTTGAGGGACACACAATATCGCGTTCGCATCAGCCATGTTGAAACTATTAAAAGTGAGTTTTTTCTTATTTAGTTTAGCTATTTGAATGTTTGAAAATATGATTGGTGAAAATTTTACGGCTTTTGAAATATTATCAGGAGTGAAAAGTCGTAAGGATGCTAGCTTATTGGGAAGAAAGATTGCACCAATGACTGTGCGAACACCGAACAGGTTCACCAGAAAAGCTAAATGTCACACAATTTGACAAGTCAAAAAATTGATACTCTATTTTATGGTTATGATTCGCGCTATTAAATTGCGACTCAAATGAGTAGTGCTGTTGGATGAGTGTTTTTACTCAGTCATACTGTCAAATGGCCCATACTCTCATCATATTTCTCAATGATTTCAAATGATTTGTTGAAGTTCAAAGTTAATATGAGAAAGAGTTTCACATGATTAGTGATTTCTCTTCTAGTTCTATATGAATACATATTGCTATGGTATAGTTATGTCTTTTTGTTTGTTTCAATTACACATTTTTAAAGCTATTAAACATATATTCTTGTATCCAAATAGTCTATTTGAAATACATACCTTATTTGCGTTAGGCAAATTGCTTGCAAGTGAGTCTCTGGACGAATTTTCTCATAGTGTGTAGCTTCAAATGCTGTGAATGCTGTTGAGCTATACAAAATTGGTTTGCATTTGGGCTGTGTTTATTTAATTTTACCAGAATTATAAAAATATCAGAAATTGGAATTTTTCAAATTTGCCAATAAATATTGAGTGATCGCTGCAATTTTACACCAAATTGTAGACGGCAAAACACAAATCCATGTGTAATAATCATACGAAATTATTTCAAACGAATGATTTGTTTTTGATTTGATTTTCCACTGTTTCTACCAGTACATAGAGGGCGGAACTATCTCGAGATAGTATTTTCAATATTAATATCGAATTATAAATCGCATATTATTTATTCTTTTTCTTTTAGAAGAAATGTTTAACTTTAGTTATTGGGAAATGAACATTTTTGATTTGCATTTTACTCATTAAATAATATACGGTTTCATGTTATAAATTTCAAATAAAGCGCTTATGTATTAAATGAGAGCTGAAAATTGCGTTTGACGGTCATCCGCAGTTGTGCGTTAAACGCAGTCCATCGTTGCATTGTCATCATCCGATTGACATTTGTCTGCATTTCAGTCTATTTTCAATACATCATCAAAGCCTTATATCTCTTTAATTATCACTAAAGTACATTTCTTAGCATCTCGCAAATATTAGGCACGATTTTTTTTCAACTAGTTCTATACTAGGTGATAGTTTAGTTAATACAATAAAATACAAAACATTTCGATAATTAAAATAAGATTCGTTTGTAGATTGAAAATCTAATAAGAAAAGTATAAACACTTGGTGTTGCAAAGCAAATTGGATATAGTTTATAATGGAGGACCAACAAGCAACCGCAGAGCCTTCTCAGCAATTCGAGAATATTGATTTCAATTCATCGCCAGATGATAATAAAGAATCCAGTAATAATGAGGATCAAGAGCAGGTATTTGTTCGTTCAATGTTTGGCTGTTGAAAGCAGCCACAATTGCATTTATTCCTTCACAAAATTCAACCCATTTGGTTTTCCAAAAATTTTCAATTCTTTTCAAAGCGTATCGGATATCAAATATTCAACGCGTGTTTTTTTATTAAAGTAAGGCGATAAAAGAATATCTCGTTCCGAACACGCCTCATTTCGAATTTTATCATTCGCCTGCTAATTTTGTATTTGCTGTCAGTATATGTGCTGATAACAACACACCATACGCTGTTTATGGTTAAAGTTGCTGTGAGTTATGGGTGCTAAAAGTGCAACGTATATTATTATTCCAACGTAATGAATGAATTTATAAGAATGAGGCGGCAACTAAATAGTTCAATTTCGATACCATACGAATGACTTTTTGTGTGGAAATTTGCTGTACTAACGCATTAAAATTCCAATGTTTTCACTTGAGTTGTCAAAATCCAAATCACTCGACCATGATTTTGTACATATGAATGTCATGTTCAGTCCCATTCTGTTTTATTCGATTCATTCAAATAGAGTTGGTTTGAAAATGAAGTATTAAATCGCAAAAGAAACATATTTTGAAACTAAATCCAATGAAGGGTTTGCAAAATGACTATATTTTCACAGGTTTCCGCACTTCATTTCTAATTGCATGCATTCAATGTATTGCAACACAAACGGCATAATCAAAGAATGTGAATTTTTACGATTAGCCAATTAGCAGCATATAAAAATCTTAATTCAGCGTACTTTTTTGTGACACTGAATAAAAACTTCTAAGTTTCGTAATATTTGCCAATTATGAGACGAAAAGCCATAAAAATGACATATTTTTATTGCATCAATTCCCTCAAAAGTGTCGATATTTGGAAGGGTATTGCATAAAATGTTCTAATGAGCAATAAAACTGTTGCCTCAAATTGATTTCTCGACATATTCACAAGCATATGCCTTCAGACCGTACAAATGCATATTCAAATATTTAACTTTAACAATGCATTTGTTATAAAAGATGCATCGTAAAAATGAAAACGATCAAATTATAGCTAAAGAAAACTGCACGCTGAAGAAGTGCCGACTTACCAACGGTATTATTTTTTGGGTGTTACTACAAGGCGGTATCAATGTATTGACGCGTCGCACTAATTTCATACCTTGTATTGTATACAGCCGTCAAAATCATACAGTACGCAATGATGTGTACAGTGTGCTATGAAACAAGACCCTACAAACGAGCAAACAATAGAAACAAACGACGTTTTGTCAACGAACTAACACTCTGTACGATGTTATTCTTTGATTGATTTTTATATGTTTTATAACTGCACATTGAGAAGCAACCGGAAAAATTTCATTAAAGACGATGCTGTCGATGTGGAATTAGGCTCAACGCTACTGCTGATTATCATGCTGTCGCACTAGTTTCAAGTGTTCGTTGAAGTGAAACGGCAATTTTGAGGTCGATTTTTTCCAATTTTATTCTATCATGTTCATTCAACACAGCATTCCATTGAGTGAATCAAATTTCAATGAGTTTTTCCAATCAAAGTAAACAAAGTTTAAAAGAAGGGTTATAAATAATAATATATCGATGAGATTTTGCACAGATAGAGTGTGCAATTTGGTAGCTCAGTAGGGGATTTCAAGCAAAAAGGATTAAATGCAATTCGTTACGCGCGCTTTTGTAAAGTTAGCTTAGCGATGGAATTTTCCCTCCATAAATTTAACTGTTTGATTTTTAATGTTTCGTTTGAAATGTAGAATGAAGCCAGCAACAATACAATGGAGGATATTTCAACTGACGAACATTCCGATTTTTTCATCGAAATCACCGTTTCTGAACCGCAAAAAATCGGCGAAGGCATGGGTTCGTACTTAGCGTACAAGTAAGTGCCACTCATCTTTACCACAATTTATTTGTTTGTATTTTTTTTTTAGTCTGAGTGAAAAAAAAAACTTTGATTCCATTTAACTATGCATTGATTTAACCTTGAGAATATTGTTTCATTTTTTTCTGGCGATCAAAGGGTGACAACACACACGAGCATTCCAAAATTTAAAGCCAAACAATTTAGCACGTTACGGCGATTCAGTGATTTTTTGGGTCTACATGATCTTCTTGTGAGTAAATACCTTCGCTTGGGACGAATTATTCCGCCAGCACCGGAGAAAAATCTAATTGGTACGCTGAAGATAACATTTTGAAACTCTTAAGATTCGAATAATTCGAAAAACGGCTCACTTTTATTACATTTGTTTTTTTCGTCTCGAATTAGGTTCAACAAAGGTTAAAATGAGTGCACAGACACCGACTGAGCCAGGAAACGGGGCCGGTTTGGAATGGATTGAAAATCGGCGAGCGGCTCTTGAACGGTTTCTATGCCGTACTGCTCAACATCCTATCTTATGTCTCGACGCAGACTTTATTAACTTTTTACAAAGCAACGAAGAACTTCCTCGGGCCGTAAATACGGCTACACTCAGCGGCGCTGGTGTAATGCGGCTATTCAATCGTTTTGGTGAAACTGTCAACAAAATTACATATAAAATGGACGAAAATGACCCGGTACATTAAGTTTAGATTTAAATGAATAATTAGAAATCAATTGATTCAATGCTAACATAAAACTATTCCGTAAATTCGTTTCAGTGGTTCCAAGATAAAATCTGTGAAGTAGAAAATTTAGATAATAACTTGCAAAAACTCCACTCAGCTTTAAAGGCATTGGTTAGTCACCGAAAAGAGTTATCTGGCTTAACTGGTGCGGTTGCCAAGTCGGCAGCAATTTTGAGTACATGCGAAGAGCACACGGGTCTTTCAAGAGCTTTGTCACAATTGGCCGATACCGAAGAAAAAGTCGAATTACTTCGTTCCGAACAAGCCAATTCGGATTTGTATATTTTATCGGAAATAATCAAAGACTATCTGGGCTTGATTGGTGCCATCAAGGATGTCTTCCATGAGCGTGTCAAGGTGCTTACCACTTAGTTGATCAAATGCCATTCAAAATTTATTTTATTCTAATACATTTTTTTACATCGTTATTCTCAGGTATTCCAAAACTGGGAGCACTCACAGATGCAACTGACCAAAAGGCGTGAAAATAAAGCCAAACTGGACTTGGCAAATCGAACTGACAAAACTGATGCCGCTCAAAAGGAGATTGTCGAATGGGAGGCCAAAGTGCAACGATGTCAACAGGAATTCGAAGAAATTTCAAAAGAAATCAAAAAAGAAATGGAACGTTTCGATATAAAACGTGTTAATGAATTTAAATCGATCATCATTAAATATTTAGAAGACCAAATGGCCCATCAGCAACAGGTACATTTCACAATTTCCACTGTCACATTTTTTCTTAAATATTTTAATATTTATCGTAATTGTGATTTCAGCTGGTCAAATATTGGGACGCATTCATTCCAGTCGCTAAGGAAATTATCTAAATGTACTTCGATTCAACATATTTCGTTATATTTCTTTATAAAATTTTGCAGAGAACAAAACAGTCGCAATGAAATGAACATTTCATTTATTTGTAACATAAAACTGAACAATTTTCAACTTTTGGAAGTGCATCATGAAATATGATGAGCGTGTTAAGAGTTTAATACGATATAAAGTAAAACAAAAATATAAAAAAAACGATCCAAGACTTTTATATAAGCGTAAATAAATACTATATCTTTATAACTTAAAAATTCGCTAATGAAGTCATTGCGGGCTGACATTAAATGTATTCTTTTGGTGAGAAAATCTTTATACAATAACATTTGTTTGTACAATAAATGTTTTCCAGAATCACATTTGGCTGTTGTTTTTTCTTTTGTTTTTTTCTTAAACAGACAAATATTTATTCTAATAATAATTTTATTATATAGAATTGCAATAATATTATAGCTGAATAATGCCTGCTGTCGAAAGTATCAACGAGATAAGAGTTAAGCCAATAAAAAAACTAAGGGAACAAGGTTCACTTAGATAATTGTCGTTCGATGCGCAATTAAATTCAATTTATATGACAATTTTTTTGGTTTTGGTTTTCGTTATATTTATATACACATAATAATTAAGTGCGTTTCGAAAAAAATACACTTGCTCTGATAGCGGGTCACTGACAAAAAATTGTATACAATGTTTTGGTTGAAAACTAGCGCAATACTAACATAATTAATTGAATTCAAATCGAAAACTTTGCAAAAATATCGGTTTTATCGTTTCAAACTCTCATCTAATATTTGTATTTCTTTTCCCTTGGTCTTATTTATTGGTAAAAATGCACATTAAACCTATAGGTATGTTCAACATGCAATGCTAATATGTTCAGTGATAAATTCAATTCGATTATAATTGTGTCGATTCAATTTACGAATTACGCGTAACAGATGAAACTGGGCCTAGGTCAGTATACTGACTGAGTATACACTATAGTGATAAGTGTTCTCAATCGGGTCCCGAGCCCGAATTCCGATCTGAGTCCGATCGTCCCAAAACCATGTTCGGGTCGCACCTCTCTGGACTTGGGCACATCGTCCAGTTTTCGGATCGGACTAGGGTTTCCAAGCGAATTGTTCAGAGCGAAACAGTCTATTAGCGCAGCGATTATGGCAGCAAAAGGCATTAAATATTTATGAAGCTTTGGATTTGATTGGTTATTAATTCAAAACATTGTTGACTTTTCTAATTTATGAGTTCATGTTACGATCAATTTTAGTATCAATTGATTGATTCAGAAGAAGCTGAGACAAAAATCCGAAAAAACAATGCTCGGTCGGACTTCGGAAGATTTGTTTATTTCTATTAAAACTCGGATCGGGTTATGTGAGCTATAGAAATGTTCAGCCGGACTTCGGATTAAATTTTTGGTCCGATTATTCTCAATAGGTCACTAACGATGAGGGTATACCCTGCATATATGCAACGTATGATGATACATATAAACAAATGCAGTCCAATTTCATGTTAGACAGCGCCACGCAGGAATGCCAGTTGCTTTGTTTTGTTTATTTTATCCGCCAGAGTCGTAAGACAAAACAGTTTAAACGTTTTTATACTCTCATTGGTCACTAACAGAACTCGTTATAAAAGCTATGAATTATCGCTCAAGAAAAGACAAAAATCCGAAGAAGAATACACAAATTTTCATTTGAAAATAATGGATCTGCTCTTGAGCTCTTTAACTTGAGTATTAACTGATTTATTTTAAAAAAAAATTAAGTCTACGTTACATCAACAACTTATAAAACATTTGCAACAATTTTATTCCAGATTACCGTCTCTTTCACTAAACAATATCCTTGCTTCACCTGAATCATCTCCCATTGAATTTGTACGACAGCCACCGTGGCAGTTACAGCCAAATAAATTGCAGGATCCAACGCCACAATACGATTGACCAGGCTCCAAAGGTGTACCATCCGGACAAATGTATCCAAAACAATCACGAGCAAAATGACAACCTGGAACTATGCCTATTGACGTTCTACAGCATTCTGCATCTGTTTGATTTAATAACGCAATCACTCCAAGTAGTAAAACTAAAATCGGTGTCGTAATTCTAACTTGAACCATTTTGGTTACACGTTTCTGAAATTTAGAGTTTCACAAAATTGAAAAATTACTCTCACTCTCTTGTGACTTATAAGATTTATGTAGCTTTTGAAATGAACTAGCCTTCGCTGCCGTTTATATTGTGATTATTCATGCCTGTTCATGAGCTATGTGTATGTATAACCAATAGTTTAATTGCTTATGCAACTTACATTATCATCTCCTGATAATAGAAATCCTTTATGTTCAATGAATAAGAGCACTTCGTATTGTTTGATGATGAATTGATATCAATTAAAAACAGTTGCAAATGATTAGACAGTTTTTTATAAAGTATTAGAAAATGTGATAGCAACAACACAAAAATTTCCCCCAAACTCTCAAAGATTGGTTTGTGTATGGAGATTTTTTGTGTTTTTCATTATTACTTGTTTGCATTCACAATCAACTCTTTGTTCATTTTATAATTCAAATACATATTCATTCCATATTTAGCAATTGATAAGATCATGAACTTCGCATTCTCTCTCTCCCTCTTTGTCTAGAAGGTGGTCTTGCTTCATCCACGTTGTATCCTTAGCAACATCAAATCTATAAGATGCAACGAAACAAAATAAAATAAACAAAGATTGGCATCATTGTTAATATTGTAAATTATTTTCACTAATACAACTCCGAATTCAACGATTCCCTGAACGGATGGAAATGAATTGGGCCCATCCTCATATTCTCCTCATGCTCATACTCATACGAAAAACTCATATGAGAAATCGCAATAATATACTGTACGATGAGGAGCAGATACGAGGATGAGTTCAATATATTCCCTGATTCCATTCCAATTCGTTATCATTTCAAGTTCAACAATGTATCTGCGCACACTTTGAAAGAAATTCGAAAACCAACAAAACAAAATATTACAAATATCTAATCGTTTTATGTTGTAACAGATGACACAAAATTCTTCTCAATGAATGTTGATGCTATTTGTTTATATTAGACTCAGATAACAGGAATATGTGTATTGATAGTGCATCTGCGCGACCTTTGAGAAAAATCCCGCCGGTAATTTTTCTACTGTAAATGTGTTTGTATTGCATAATGTCATTCAGATGTAAAAACAGATTAAAACATAACAAGGAGATTTATTCTGCGAAAAATATAATCTTTCTTCATCTTCACCTTTGCCGTCGTCTATGTGTTTATGTCCTTATGTCAAATCGATTTTCGGTCGATGATTTATAATCATTTTCAATCAAAATCAGTGTAATTTGATGATTCACGTGAACCCATATGTGAATGTTAATAACTACTAGCTACTCAAAATGAATTGATGAAAAGTAGTATATGTTAAGTACTCATTTTAAAGTGTTAAACACCAAAAAAGTTATCAATTTTTATTATAAAAAGTAAATGGGTCAGCTCACTCTTATAAGAGTTATAACAATGAACTGGTTGAATCTAGTAATGTGGTACGCATAAACAAGTGTTTGTAGTTTTTGGCGGTAATATTGACGTTTTAGTATAATTGTGATGATTTCATTCTTGACAGTTGAGCAACACAGTTCTTTTCGTGTGAACGCAACTCATTTGAATGTAAATTGAAAATTCCAGATTCAATTCAACACATGATTACCTAAAATACAATAAATATTTAATATACGATGCTAAAAATGGGATAAATGGCAAATAAGAAAACGAAACGTATATTTGAAATCTCTTTTATTCTTTTTATTTTGGTTTTTGTCAATTTTTTAAGAAATTTTATGATTATTTATTACTAATTCTAAAAAAAAAGTCTTTAAAAAAAATTCCATTTTAAAAATTATATTGCCCAATTGCGAGTAAGCGTCCTTTTTCTTATTTAGAATTTAAGTATTTTTGTATTTCTTTACTTTAATCCGTGTTCGATAACTTAACGCAATCTTTTCACATAAATGCATCGCTTCTACGATTGTCAATTTATCAAATTTATTCTTGTTTTTCATTTTTGTTTTGGCAATAATTTACTGCTGCACAAACAGAAAACAAAATTAAATGGAATTTTTGAACTATACGGTAAATCCGGTTTGAAGATTCAGCGCAATAATTTTCCAATTAGTCAGTCTATTAGAAAAACAACGAGTGTATCTTATGCTGTATAGCAATATTATAACTAAGTTAATTTGCTTCGTAGTTGTTGTTGTTGTTATTTTGTGCATCGCATGATACCATCCGATTATAATCGGTTCAATGATTTTATCGAATTCATCAGTGCGAATCGCACGCAAAAGACCCTTGGGAGTGTATTACAATGGGAATCCATTTCGCATAAAACCGCAAAATCCATTAGATATACAAAAAGGGATGAATATTTTTATTTATCAGAAGCATTATTGCTAGGAGTTAACAACAAATTTTGAGGTTTTTGTTTTTGTTGAATTTCACTGAAATGAAATCCAAACACTATATACAGAGGCACTGTTTGAATATTCGTTACGTACGACGCATTCAATTACGGTTTAATAATTATTGTTCTCATGTTATCTTTTATTTTCTTAAATACAACGATTTCGATCTAGTGTTTTTTTTCATTCTACAAATTTGTCTTATGTGGTTTTGCCAAATTGGTTAAATCAAAAAATGATACAAAGAGGTTGTATAAATTATGGAAATTTGATAAATTTTGCATAGAAAAATATTGTTTGTTATTTCTCCAACTTTTTTTTCACATGAATCAGCGATTCACTCACATGTTTTTCCTTGATTATATTCTTATGGATATAAAAAAAAAATCTAATTGAGTTTTATGTTTGCATTAATTGAATCCTTCACGAATATAAAGAGCTTAAGTGATAATATGAAATGTGCATAAAATATTCATGCGACATTTTTCAATAAATTAGATTGATTTCTCGATGTTTTGTAGTAGTTTTTGTGGTTCAAGTCTTTGATTTCTATTTGTATGTTGAATCTGGATGAGTTTCGGGGAATTTTCGACTAGAATCTGGCGGTGTCAATAAACCTTCTGGCAGACAAACATGATCGATATTTGTACGCACCGGAGCTGGTGATGCCTCTTGAAGGCATTGCTCTTGGTATAATAAGGCTTGTTCCTGAATTTGAAATGGAAAAAAAATGATTAGATTGAATAATAAATGAGTAAATTTCAAGTTAAATATGAATAAGATACTAAAGAATCAAACAAGATTCATTCAAAACAAATCGCATCTAAAAAAAATGTACATATACAAATTGATACTCACAAATAGGTCCATTGAGGTGGTGTGAATTTGATAGATATGTGAATCGTCTGTATTGATATTCGAACAAACTGAATTCATGCCATGCTTCGATTCGACCTGCTCATTTCTTTCCTTCAAACTGAGTTTTGGCTGTTGTAGAATCACTTGGAAGTATGGTTCCATCCATCGATGGCATGGTGCTATCGTCGCCCATTCCAATCCGGACAATTTTATCGCCATTTTTCTGCAAACGAACACATTTTTAATTTAGTAAAACATCTTAGAGAGAATAAAATTGAATGAACGTATCAAATTAGATCACTTACTTATTGAATGTGTGACTAATAGCGGCGGCCGCAATAACCGAATATGGGAAATTGGCAATGGCCACATCAAGCGTACAGAGATCGATGAGTTGTGCGGTTTGTGCGTATTCTAGTCCGGAAAATTGTGGAAAAACAAATCCATCATCGACTTCATTGGAGGTCGTGGCCGATTTTTCATGTTGTGATGTTTGTTGAGTGGCCGTTGTTTCTTTGAGCACACATTTCTGTGGTGTTTCTTCAGACGAGGTCTTTGGTGATCGATTGCTGGCATTCAGTTGCATATAAATTCCCAACCATCCGATAATTGTGATTGGATTTGTTTGCCACTTGAGTGCACTTAAAATAACCAATTCTTGCTTAAGAATGTCCTCTTCGCTGCATGCACCGTCCGTTACAAAGGCAAATTCACCTATTTTTGGTGGATAGATTTCTTCCACTTTGGCCGCAATAAAGAGGCATGTGATTCCAATCAACTGTAGAAACGTTTTCGAAATGCTTACATTCGTCGATAGGTATCGATCCAAATAATCTAATGCTAAGTAATAGGTTTCGCGATGCATATTATATACTTCGCACACCTCATTTAACCAGTCTAATAGGATTGCACGCATTCGTGGCTGAAGTCCTTGATGTCTGTGCAACATTTTCGGATTGCGATCGATGGCCGTTTTTTTGTCTTTATCGCACATGTGACGCCACACATCCTTTGCATCGGCCCATGAGAACAATGGCAACGGACATGTGCGTGTGTCATTTCTTGAATTACATTTCACGCATTTCGTCCATGGTTCGGTTTTCTTGAGATTTTGTGGTGTCATTTCAGTGACATGAATGGTTTCTTTGTTATTGATCGGCGTTAGGGTCGCGTTTTGACCGTTAACACTCCTGCAATTGCTGTCTCTATGCTGATTATCATTATTATTTAAACTATTTTTATTGCTATCATTGTTATTGTTAGTGCTTTGTGTCGGCCGTGATGCTGTATTGTTGCGTATTGAGCGAACACCATCGATTCTCTGCCGTTGGTTGACTGTTTGTGGGCTCGATCCAATCGTATACAAATCTAATTCAACTGCATCATTTTCAATATCGCTGGCCGAATCCAAATCTTCGCCCGACGACGAATAGATCTTTTTCGATGGTGGCCGTTGATTTTCAATGTCAATTTCATCAAACGAAGAGCGACGTTTTCGTTTGTTCGATCCACTGTTGTTTCCGCTAACGCTTGACGCAACTATTTCAGACATTGTTGCAATCTTTGCACTACAAATAAAAGAAAACAAAACAAAAAATATCGAATTAATGCATTGAATTTAACGAATTTCGATTCGTTTCGATGGTAAATAAAATTGCTACATTTTAAAAGAATGTGACTGTGGATTTTTCCGGCATTTGATTACATGCCATCAAAACTAGCGCTAAACATATACATTATTGCCGATTAATACATATAATTAAAATGAAACGTGTACGAAAATATCAATACACAGTCATCCGTGTAGAAGAATGAGCACTCTCACAATAAAACCCCGGCTGAGGTGAGTCTTTGCATGCTTCATACAACAAGACTTCATTGAATTTATTACTTGAAGGAATGAAATTGAAAAAGGACGACGACACAAACGGCATTTCAATTGTGTTTCTTTTGTTGATCCCCTAACTAACTGTTAAATGTCGACTGTTGAATCAAATGATGAAGCAGACAAATGCACATACACACACAAACACACACACACACAACACGTTTGTTTCTTGAAGAGCAAGGAGAAAACGAAAGCTGCACTCGACGAAGACTCTCGTCGAAGAGGTTACTCGACACGGCAATCTGTAACCGTTTTTCTTAATTCGAGCGCCGTAAACAACACCCCAAGGTAAAATTTTTGTTTACATCATTGCGCTGCGTGTGTTTAAGGGATTTTTTTTTCGCAATGCACATAAATTATGAAATCCATTTATGCGCGACACAATAATTTTTCTTCTTCTGCGTTGCCGGTCGACGTGCTGAAGGATTTTTTTCTAGTGTATCGTGATCACGGCAGGATCAAACATTCAAATAGTAATTGAAGTAATGCGATTTCATACAAATGAATTAGATTATTTAAATTTATTAATATGAGGAGCATCTGCAAACGTGGAAAAGAATCCGATGACCGATTTCAAGGAATATTTTGTGGTTTTGTTATTTCCTGTTTGTTTATTTCCATATGCTATGCTCTTATTTCACAAGTCAGTTGAAACATTTCCAGTTTTTTTTTACCCCTAAAATAACGAATTGGCCAAATGAAGATGCAACTGGCCATTCACGAGAGAAAAGGAAAAACAAATGGGAAGAAAAACTATTATCGTCTATCGGATGTAGTTTCATCAGTACCAATCTTTCGACGGACCATTTTCGAACAATAGCGCAATTATAAAAATGTTTGACTTTGTTGAAATGAAGTTCACACACGGAAATTATTATCACTGGCAAATATTGTTTTTTTCATCAATAAAAAGAAGGTAAATTTTAGTACCAAAATTTATACCTGCGGCTCAGAATCGGCGATTCATATCAAATGTTTATCGTTTGAACAGTAAAGCGATCGAAATGTGTTTGCATACGTGCATTTGTGCAGTCAGGACCTATACTCATACTCAAACCCATACACGTCTATACATTGCAAACGAACGATTAAACGAACAAATGGAGAATGGATAAGGATTGCTTTTAGTTACGGTACACTGCCCGCTTCAATTATGAGACATCTGCCACATACGACGTTTGAAGCCAAAGCATAAGAAGAAGAAGCAGAGACTGAAAAACCCGGTATTTCTATAAATTAATCATACATTTTATGTACACCACCGAAGCAAATACTGGAATCCAGTTTGTTGGCTGTCATGGATGCACCTTCGAATAGGCTACGCGAAAAAAAAGGTTCTACAAATATACAAATGATCCTGTCACTCAAACTAGCATACATACAATTTACACATACTCTGCTCTTATTTCGGACCATTTGAGAAAGGCAAATGTTGAATCGAAGAAAAAGAAGAAGACGACAACGACGACGATGACGAGGACGATGTTGAATGAAAACCGTTCGGCCCAAAGGTAAACTCGAATAGAAAAGGTGTTATTCATAAACGTACACCAAAAACGTAACCGTATGCTCTTTGTGTTTGCTTCGTCTTTACATTGAGCCCGTTTGCAATGTATAATTTCTTCTTCTTCATTGAATTTATATGTATATATTTTATTTTATTATGTGCATAATTCAGGATCATCGTCAACTATAAAAATATATATGCCCTGGGTTTTTCATATCGTACCGGATCCATTTAATCTATTTGAATAAAACTGTTCGTTTTCTCTATAGAAAAATTGTTTCAGCACATCGAATGTTTCGTTTTCGATTTTATTCTTTGGTTGAAATGTGTTGATTTTGGCCAAACAGGCGCCTTTACAACAGTTTAACCTCCGTGACACTGAACCCAAGTAATAAAAATAAGGACAAGCATAACATTGTTAGTACTCAATAAATTGGAACGTTAAATCATAATTGGATGTAATTCAAAAATGTAACAGAAAAAATTTGGGCTTTTTTAGACCAAAAAAAAATTTCATTGATTAAAAAATTATTTGTACCGGTTCTAATGATAGTGGTAACCACAGCCCTTTCTTACTAAATTCAATTTTTATGAAATAGAGACGAGTCTTTTTATGCTCTTATATTTCTAATGAACTCTCTTGTTTTCAAACTCAGTTAGTAAAATTTTAAATGAAGAGTTTCAAACTCGAAGCAGCCCGAGTTCCTATTGCAATCATCATGATTAGTTCTGAATTAAGTCGAAGCGCGATTTTAAATCAATTAAAGTGCATGGGTTATAGATTTTGTTTTTTTGCTCGTAAAATGTGTTCAGCTTGTTCCTGTGTTTATGTTTCGGTTTACTAGCGCTTGTTTTGCATGACTGACATTGCAATATGCGATATGCAATGAGGTGCATCATCAACTGCAGCACAAATAAGGGGTGAAAATGTCCATAAAACAGGCGAAATAATTCAATAAAATGAAAATTTAAATGGAATAATATGCGCGTGTATGACATTCACACTATACGCACCACCAATGATGATGATCGAATAAATTCGATTTTAATTCCATATGATTATTTTCCATTCAGAGCACATGGTTTTTTTTTACTGGGTGGAGGTCAATTTTTTTCATCGTCAATGTATCGCGACTTTTGTTGATCGACTTCTAATTTCGACACCTCAAAATGTCATTTAAACAAAGTTGTGAAAAGGCTTTGGCATGGGGTAATATTCGCTTGGTAATGCTGTATTTCAACTCGATCAATTCAATTCTATTCAAATCAATAATAATGAGCACCAGCAAATACGCGGCTGCATTTTTTCACAAACAACCAAACATTATTTTGATGTCATTTTAATGAGTTCATTCACGGTTTGCGATCATTTTTAATAAGAATTGAAATAAATAGTAAAATAAACAAAGCCAAAAAATAAACTCGTGACATTTGGAATTTATGACCGCATGGTCAAAAGGATGACTCTTTAAATGCAATATGACCGCGGTTTAAAGGTACATTTCTAGATTTAAATGTTAAAAAATCTATAATTAATCCCAGAACACGCAATTCCTTAACAATATCTTCCCTTAAGGTCTTTTGTAATTAGTTCCACTTTCTTCGCGTTTCATTTTCGAAATAACAATAGAAAAAAAGGAAACCAAAGTTAAATGAAGTCGCGGCTGCATTGTCACACTTCCCGATTCAATGATGGCCAGCGTAAAATGATGAATTAGCTGTGATGTCAGTATGGTCAATTTCAAAACAATCAACAACACTGCACTGAAGCACGGACACCAAAACACGCGGCCAACAAAACATCATCAAATATCCTATTGAATTCACTCGTCCATATCAATGCACGTGTGTTTCCATCGAATCATATAACATCGCCGATTGTGACTAGCGAAGACAATACACAAACCATAACTTTACCTAATTACCGAACACAGACAAAAGAATTCGACCGAAAATAAATTCAAATAAGAATGTGCTATTGTTTCACCTCGGCTTTTTTTGTTGGTATTTTGATATATAGCAGCAATTGAGGCACACAACAAGCAAGCAGCGACTCATAAAAATCGCGCGGGAAACCAAAATGCATATCAAAATTCATATACGGAATAGGGCATGGTAAAGCGGTATTTATTGTGTACATGCATCAAATGATGCAGTACATATTGCACCGCGTCAGCCACTGCCACTAGGAAAATAAAAATGTGCGACGACTTCCTTTATACGCAGGTAAATAACACTCTCATTTCGGCTGCAGCAGCACGCACGCATTCCTCGATACGCTATTGTTCATTTCGATGCATTGTTTTCATTTGAGCGTGCGCGAGCCACACAGTTTCCTTGTAATATTTTGTGAAATTTAAAGAGCGATTTGAATCGAGGATAAAGCTGAAAACGTGCACTTTGGCTGCTCTGGTGCTTATGTCAACTGGATTTGCTGATGTGGAACGGGGTAAACAAGCCACATGAAAATGCCTCTTTCTTTTTGTGTGTGTTTTTTTTCAGTTTCACGGCGGCGACGAGACCTTTATATCATGCTCACAAATAGTGAAACATAAGAACCTCTTCGCTATTGAATTAAGATTGTCTGATGTGGAAGTTTTAATGAAAATTAAATACCAAATGCTGCACTAAAGGCGCATAAAAATGACAAATGTACACTGAATACAAGTAAATCCATTAACCAGCAGCAACCCTTTAAGTTTCTCTGGTATTGCAATTGAACAATGCATTTTAAATGGAAGATTGACGTTTTTTTTTTTGCTTGCTTGCTTGTGCATACGTTTCTTGTATTTAATTAAAAGTTTGTGTTCTTGGGAGTTGTCGATCTGTTCGATCAGTTGCGTCATACGTTTAGTTTCGTTCAGGACATTCACTGTGATCAAACCAACTGTTGTTCAATAATAGTTGAAACAAAAATGAGTCTCTTGATGAAAATTATCCACAACCTTTGAAGAAATACCGTGGAAAAATGAAAAAAAAAAACAACAACAGCACGAAACGTCCACAACGAGCACCACCATCGTGGAGATGCACGACTAAGGAAGAGATGTGTGTGAACCAAAAGATCGAACACATGTCGTCCTAGCATAAAATATGCGCATATTTTCATTAGTATGCGTATTCATATACATGCAAACGCAATGCAAACGTTAAAATTTTTCGGAAAAAAATATATGCTAAAGTTAAATGCCGATCGAGCTGGGCTGTTTCTTTCTTTTTTCCATTTCAGACCCATTTTCAAATAGTTTCACCGTTTTTGAGCAATAATTCTTCAGTGTTTTCGGTTATAAATACCATTTAACTGAAGCTATGTGAAAGATATTGTGTTATGATAGTGAGCATGAGAAGATACTAAATAAAAGATCAGTAAATTTTCTTTCGTTTTTTTTTTTATTTCTCACCCCAGAGCCAAGCTATTGTGTGCGAAAGTATGCATTGAAATATCAATAGCTTGTTACAAACGACCTTCCTTCCTCTTCTTTTTCATCGGCTTTTTTCGGAACCTTTTTTTTTCTTCATATGTGTGCATAGGGTCTTAGGAGGATTTACTGCACTGTACCGACTTTCTTTTCCGAACATTCAACATAAAAATGAATAAACTGCATACGAACTCAACTAGCTCTAATCCATTTTTTGTGCTCAAGAGAAAAAGGAACATTCGCATTAAGGGTAACACTACAACAAAAAAATCGAAGTTTACATAGAGCATAGAAATAGCAGAACATTCATTAACACGCATACAAACACACACACACACACACACCATGGGTATAGATATTTAACGAATGAACCGTTGGCTGCTTTGCCGATGAGATAACAATCGTTTTGTGCGTATGGTTTTTTTTCCTCTTTTCATTCGCATTCTTTCAATGAGTTTGAATGTGTGGTTGTGTGAAGCAAGAATATCAACGAAAAAAACGAGTTTTTTGCCTGTTTTCTTTCAACACTTTTTTTCTCATTGATTTAAAGAGACACAGAAAAAAAATCATATCATTTTCTCTCTTCAGACACAATTTTTTTTCTTTTAGGCATTTGATCAAGCAAAAATGACAATGTTTGTCAAAATTGTTGATTTTTTGAAACTAATTTGCATTTTTATATCAACGACACCTTTTTTTTATATCATTTGGTCTCAAACCATGAGATCGGTTAAACCGTTCAATTTTAAACATCGGACTCAAAATGATATATTTATTAACGTTCGTTTTGGGTTTCACCAGAAGTCAGACACATAATTCGATTTGTTTGGGACCCAGAGAGAGAGACAATGAAAAATTATGTTCAATGTGATCAGATAAAATGTTTAAATGCCAGTTCGATTTCCTCTCGTGTAGACAAAATGACATAATTCACCGAAACTGTTCTCACAGTGTTGCAATTATGAGGGTGATCAATATCGGCCGATAAGACCGAAGGGAGAGAGAGAGTAAGGGCGAATTTATTGATGTGGACAATGTCCACTGAAAATTAGTTAAAACAATGAAAATTTAATTTTTTATAATATCTTTCCACGAAAAATATCGTTCAAATGACAACTTTGACGACGAACAAAAAAAATGCCCTGACTCAGCTCAAATTGGGTGCATTGCAATTTAATTACGTTTGCATGTTGATCGAGTTGATTTGCTCGATTAAAATAAAGACAAAAACAAACGACAAAACAGATAAACAATATGAAACAAAAAAAAGTGCGCACACAACAACAAAACCGAAATGCAAAAGACACCACTTTATATCACATTCCGATACCGTGCAGGAGGTTTACCGACAAAATAATTGTGCACATGTTATGTGTTCTTATTAGTTCAATGCTTTCATCTCATTGCGTTCCGTCTGGATTTTGTGTGTATATTTTTCTTTATATATTTTCAGTTCATTTCGGGCATTTAAATCGTTTGATGGCAAAGGGAATCGAAAACATGCAATCGGTAGATAAAATTGGTTAATTCATTTCATGGGTTGAGATGAAAGATGGAAACAAATGCGCGCCAAACATAGAATGGTAAACTCAACCATTGGGATTGGTTGGCGCACTCTTCTGTTGTGTATACGCTTTCATTTAATACATGATCGTTTGATGCATATGTGAGGATAGTTTTCACAATATACAACAAAACCGGCACCAGCACATCTCTCTTGTTCTCACACACTCGCACACAAAGATGACATTGGCATTGGCAAATACAATAATTTTTCGGAACGAAAATGGGGAAAAGAAGTGGACAAAAAAAAATGTTGATCTTTTCCTTTCTTTTTTGTTGTTTAGGTTTTTCGATAGAAAAATTGAAAAAAAAAAATCTGGATGAGACTCTCAGTTCGGCTTACCTCTGTACATTCATTTTTCGAATCGGTATTTCTTTTTTCGGCTAAAAAAAAATATGCTTTGCGACGCACCAATGCAAAACTAATACTGAAACGATACAACACAAACAAAGAGACGGTTTAGAATGAATAGTTTGAACATCGATGTTAGGTAGATAATTTTGGTTGCATTTCCTAGATTCTTGTTTTGACCTGCTTTGTTTGTGGCAGAAATAGTCTATTGATCATTGCATAAAAAAAATTGAAAAATCGAAAAATCCAACCATTTCAACCGAATTTCCAAGAATTCACCATTTATGGCATTGATGCATCGAACCGAAACACTTGAACCCAAACATTTTTCGGATCGGAATGATTTGAAATGGTTAGAAAAAAAAAATAACACACATAAATTTTGTATTTCCTTTTCTCATGCTCTTGAAATTTACACAAAATATGATCTAGACTGCACCATAAGTCGTCACCATCGTCACCAGAAACAAATACATATGAAATGAAATTTAAAGGGCTCCAAATATTTGTTATGTGATATCACATAGCGCAATGAGATAGAGCTTTGAATGCTGAACCAGCGGAAATCGTAGAATGAAAAAAAAACAAGTAAAACTTTAAGACACACATATACATGACAACGATGTGAAGATGTGTGGAAAATGCTTAAAAAAATTTCATCGACGTTTGACGATCTACGCACGCTATACAAATACAATCACATACACACATCATTTTCTTCTCTACGCACTCCATACACCAAAATCGACTTCAGCTTGAAGTCAGCACTTTAAATTTCGATTTCAATCATTTTTTTTGGGTTTCAATTATATTGCTTTTACAATGCAATTTTCATTGCGTTTTTTTTCGTTTTATATCTTACCAATTTTTATTGACAATGTAACAATTGAAAAAAAACACGGTCAAAGCACTTGGAATTTAAAATGCTGACGATAAAATAAATGTCTTTTGATTAAATAATATCAAAGTGAATTTTCTTGTGATTCGACATGTAAATCACGAAAACGACAAGAACCACCTCATTGCCCGCCAAAAGTATATTCTGTCAACTATACGACACGTTGCTCATCTCTTTCACTCTCTTACAATCATTCGATGGCTGTTTTTTTTTCGTATAAATCTCATACTTCAAAAATCGGTATGATTTTAAACTGAGCCAAATATTCATTCACAACCAACAATAAAGACTGTAATTTCGATTGAAAAATATTGTTCGATGATCGCTTGGATTTGTCTCATTTGATATATGAGAGTAAAAAAAAAATGAAAGCGCGAAAATAAAATGTTAAGCGCCAAATAAATTTGGGGTTATTACGAAAGTTGCGATTGGCGCGTTTGTCATGTAGCGCTTTTGTTTCAGTTCGTTCACACTTTTACACTAACAATTTTCCATTTAAACCACCGCAGAGATTATTCATCCGAGTCGACGTTGACCTTTTTTTTATGTTTTATCTCAACTACAAATTTCATTCTCAATTTCATTTGCTTTTAATTACCTGATTTGAGTTGAATAATAAAATAAATAAAGTATGATCCACAGTTTAATCCAAATCGAACGGTTGAACGTGTTGATTTTTAGAATTTTTAGTTGTATTGTGTTGATGTGAAAACCACAAAAAAATTACGGGAAAGAAGACAGTTTTGTTTCTTATTTTCATATAAAATGATCACACACGACTTAATCTAAATGTTTAACACGAAAAGAACACACTGGCAAACTTAAAAAAAAATATGATGAATTAACTCTATATCAAACACCGAACACTTTTCTCTGATCTTGTTGAATTTACTTGCAAGCACTTTTTTTTGATGGAGCTGGATTTCATTTGATTTTAGTAAATATTTTTTTTCCTCTTGAAAAAAAAAAGAAATCCAAATCAATTTGTTTAACGATATTCTTTTAATTCTTTGATGCAGATGAGAGAGAAAAAAAATGTGCGTATTTCATTGCATGCGAAAGCAGCAATAGGGTTTCCAAAATACGACACACACTGAAATTTTCTTCCGCTCGCGCTCAAAAAATTTTCGTGTACGTATGATTGTTCGTGCTGTGGTTCGTTTTGACTCTGTTCAGTGTATGTATTGTGTGTGTGTAGTTCAATCGTCGCATAACTACTAAAAGAATCCGGACTGATTATGATACCGGTATGCGAGAGATCAGTTTAGTTCATGCTTTCGCATTATATGTGTGTATGCATACCATACATGTGCGGTGCGCCGTGTATGTATGTCTGTATGTGGCCACTACATCTGTTGCATTTGTGACTAGTTTTGGTTCTTGTGTTTATTTCGTACAGCATGAACCACGGTGCTTCGTATGCCTTCTAAACAAAAACAACAAAACTCTACACATTTCTCCAAACACAAACACATATAGTCGCATGCCGCTACATAGCGCGTAGACAGAGAGAATGAGGACAATAGCCCATATACATACACGCAACTACAGACTACAGACACACCAGAGGCGGCAAAAAAATTTAAGCGCGCAGCGCACACATACACCAATTACCATTTTGCGCGTACCGTTAATGTGGTATCGGATAGATGACAGCAAACTATAGTTGTGTGTCTCGATTCGCGCCTTCCAACCAGCCAACTACGTTATACGTTGAACAGCGATCAGCTGAGCCATATTTACATTTTTAGTTCACATTCTTTCGAACATTCGCATCGTTGACGGAGATGAACGATTGAGGTTATTTACGAAAATGCATTTCAACAAAAAGAACATTTTGATTTCTGTTCTTTTATTGAATTGATGAGGATTTTTTTTTGCTGGTATTTTTAATCGAGTTGAAATTTAAGTAATTCAAATAAAACATATTTAAAATTCCATGCGATTACTTTAGTTATTTCCACTTTAGAATATCCAATCTATTACATTGTGTGCTAATTACAAACAATTTCCGATTCGAAAGATTCGAAAGTGACTCTTTTAAATATCACATTTCGAATAACCATAAAAATGTGACATTCCTAAACTGAAAATTACCAATTTAAGTAAAAATTAATGAAGAATCCATTTAAAATTGAACAAATTCACACACAAAATATACTTGATATAAAACCATTTGTGAATACAAGTGCACATTAAACACACCGTTTTTCATTTGAGTTTCATATCTCATTCTTATGTTTTATTGGTAAAATTCAGTTACTACGAAAGAAAGAAAAACGTTGATGTTCTAGATTCGTTTTACAATTTTCAATAATTATAATGGGCATTTGTCGAATCCACGTACTCCATAATCTTGGAATTTTGTTCTATCAGATCCTTTAGGATAGCCTGGATCACCTGGAACACAACGTTCACGCGAATGATAAACTTTCCATCCAGATTTCCTGGTCCAATCCTACAACAAATAAATGTTTTTCAATGATTTAATTTAAAAGCAATTTCGATTGAGATTTTTTTGATTAGCGAATATTCTCACGAAACATCAAAAATACCCAACATTTGAGAGTAGAAATCATATCAACATTGTACGAATTGTAATTGACCAAACTGCTCATCAACTCTCACATTCAACAAATTATCTCGAACATGTATCTTCACTCTTACTTTAAACATTGACTTTGTTTTATGCAAATAATTTTCATACACGAGAGAAATTTTTATCGAGCTTTGAGATTTCTACGTGACAAATGTCAAGCATTGGCCTTCATTATCATTCCAAAAAGTGAAATTTTGGAATTAACTCAAATTATTTGTCTGAATCTCCAATCAACTTACATTGGTATTGTATTTGAAATAATAAACTCCACAATAAGCTGCAAATAACATTAGCGTAGCTTTGCCAACAATTGTACGAATGTATGTGGCTGGCTCTCTTCCCTGCAATAGATGAAATCGAATCGTTATTTAGATATGAATATACAAAATCGATGTACAATTTCGGAGGTATCTTCAAATGATAACAATGATATGGTATTTCAAGATTAGAAAATACCAACATTTACTCAATTTATAATATTTTCATGTAAAAATTATAGAAAATCTTTCAATTGTTTTTTAGAGCACGAAAAAAACTGAGGTTATGTGCTCACTGTTGTCCAATCATTTTCAATACACTGAGTTACATAATAACAATTATCAAGACACGGAAAATGGTGATGCTTACAATTTTTGGAATCAATGGTTCCAGAATGAGTTTATCGAGTGGACGCAAGTAAAGTCGTCGAATTGGATTTCGAAATTGTTCGTGCAATTCTTTTACGTAAACAGGTTCTCGATCGGTCAAAATTTGGTCTTTTAACCATTGAGCTCGCCAGGCTCGTTCCGCTGGAGTCATTCCAATGCATCGTTCACGTTCACGGACCATGCGACCAGCAATGGTCATTGGCTTAACGCCACCCGTATCCGAGCATGGAATATTAGCCATTTTAAGCCTTTTTTTACACCAAAAAAATACCAAAAACTCGAAAAATTATATCAATATTTTGGTGTACTCTGTCGACTGATATTTTTTCCACTGAAAATAAAAATAAACGTCATCTGTCAAAATGAGTTTGATGTGTCTACACAGCATTTATAGAGACATTGGAGAATGTCGATATCACAGATGCTTCAAAAGAACGCTATTTTCTTCGTTCAATTTAATATAAAACCGGTGATTTCTTTTAGAATTCCCAATTAAAATCAAAAATTCAATTCATTTGGGCATTTTTAATACGAATCAATTGAAAAGTGAATTTAATTTTCTTTCATCAAATGCATATACAAATATTTCATACGAAACGTCAAAGCGGTTTGTTTATGCGACACATCAGAATAAAAGCAAAGAATTGTATATTTATGCTTTAAGGTTATGATTTCTCATTTGATATGTGGGCAAACAAATGAGAATACAAGCTTATACATGGTCAAACACATTCACTGACAATAGAATCAATTTGTTGTGAGACTCAACTTAGAAACAAATCCATAGCAGAGATAGATTAACATTATGGATTCCATTCAGAAAATTGTTGCTGTGATATTTTTGTACTGTAATTTCGTTAGTTTAGTGTTAGTATTTGGTGAAAATGGCTCTAATTCGGTTGATTTGCCGGAATCTCATTTGCCATATTATTTCAATAGATTTCCTAAAGTGATTGAACAGTGTCTTAGTAATAGTAGTTGTATACATCGAACATTATTGACCAGTCAAAATTATAATGGCAAACAATGCTGGGGATATGAACCAAATTGTCAGCAGGAAAATGCATATTCGATACCAGAATGCTCAAAAAATAAACCCGTTTGGATTAAAACATTTGAAGAATATGTCAAAACATTCTATTACCAAGCTGATTTCGGTAAATTGGCTACGTTTTATCTTTATATCATTATTAACTTCAAGGACATAGAATATTTTGCTATCGATTTTTCGTTATAGGTTACATTCGAACCCAAATCAATGAATTGATGGTCTTATGTACGCCATTATTTCCAAACGATTCAATGTTGGAGTGTTCGAAAAATATGCGATTTTGCCATGGACGAAATATTATGATTAACTTCACTGAACTGGCTTCGAGGAAATTGCCGTGGCGATACGAAATGGATATCCTTAAGGAAGGACAAATTGGTCGGTTCATTGAAGAAGCAATCTTCATAGCACCAAATTATAATTTATCCTTTTTCTAATTACTTAAAAACCAGGTGGCTATTGCAAAATGAATAAACCTTTGTTTGATGCGCAAATGGAGCATATGAGCCCACTGCAATCCTGGGCACCAGAGCTACGGAATTTTGTTGAATTGAATGAAAGACCAATTGATGAGCAAAAATGTGATTTAGTTTACGATAAACCAGTTTATATCATGAAAATCGATGCAAGTACGTATAAATGCCAATAGCAGTAAGCTTGATTTGATGGCTCTAACTGGATCATTTAATTTTGATATTACAGCCAATAATATGTATCATCATTTCTGTGACTTCTTCAATCTATACGCTTCGCTCCACGTGAATATGAATCATCCAAGTGGGTTTGACACTGACAACTATATCTTTCTATGGGAGACGTACAATTATGTCACACCATTTTCGGTGGCATTCAAAGCATTCACCAGAAATCCCATATTCACCATCAAAGCTTGGACTGGCAAAAATGTATGCTTTAAGAATCTCGTGCTACCATTATTGCCGCGCATGATTTTTGGTTTGTACTACAATACGCCCATCGTAAGTAAAAACCGGTTTTATCGATGAAAAATGACGTAATTAAATTCATTCATAACACTTTTGATTTCTTTTTTTTTGCATGACACCATTGATACCTACACACATAAAGATAAATGGATGTCAAAAGAGTGGATTGTTTCAAGCATTTTCGGAATTTATGCTGCATCGACTGAATATTCCATTGCATCATAAAAGTGACGATCGAATTCGAATCACATTTTTGGAGCGAAGAACCAAATTCCGTCAGATTTTGAACTCCGATGAATTGATTGATGAATTAAAGAAGAATCAAAGTTATTCGGTGAATAATGTGCGATTTGAACGAACCACTCCATTTGCAGAGCAATTGGAAATCATTCGAAATACAGACATTTTTATTGGTATTCATGGAGCTGGATTGACACATTTACTATTCCTGCCGAAATGGGCTACTGTTTTTGAAATGTAAGTTGTTTGATTTCAAAGTTTTGTTAAAATGTATTTTGAAAGCTAATATACTGAAAATTGAAAAAAAAATTCAGATACAATTGCGAAGACTCAGAATGCTATAAAGATTTGGCACGTCTCCGGGGTGTGAATTATATGACTTGGGAGAACAAAGAGAAATTAGTGCAACAAGATGAGGTAAATAATTCGAAAGAATTCCAATTGTTTGATTTTCATGCATTTTTATTTCAAACTCTGTTTATAGGGGCAACATCCAAATGGAGGAGGACATGCTAAATTTACGAATTACTCATTTGATAAATACGAATTTACTCGTTTAGTTGATAAGGCTGCTGACCATGTACTTAATCATGAAGAATTTAAAAAATTTGTTCTATATAACTTTGAAAGTATTCACGAAGAATTGTAAATATATTCTTTAAAAAGATGGAAAAAATATCATAATGAATTTAATAATGATCTGCTTTATTTATTGTCCAATTCGATGATTTAACGTTCTAAATTTTCGATTCATAAGTGTAATATAAGAATAATGTCAACATATTTGGATATCAAAATTATGCTAGATTTATTTTAAGTGAGCGATGCAATTAAATTAAATAAAAGAAACATTAATATAGAAGCTAATTTCCATTTTTTTCTAAATTTTCAAGTTTGATAAAAAATTAATAATTTTAATTTAGAGTATTTTAAAATTTATTTTATTAAGGATACGTTCGGTGTTAATGTTTCACATGTAGTTATTCGCTGATATTATTTTTCGCTAGTTTTTCCATTTCGGTTCGGTTATAATTTTTGATTAAAACCACAATTTGATGTTGCTATTTGAGTAATATTAATCATTTTGGTTCTTATTATCTTCAAGATTGTAGAACAAAAATAATATGTTGAATCAATAATCCGATATGTTTGCTAGTGTGAGTATTGAACATCCTTACGGTGTTCAATCGTGGAATTTCCATTTCATATTGAAAAGTGTATTGAATTCTGATACAATTTCGACCATAACTTTAGTGTTAGAATGTGTTTTTAAAGATTGAATGCTTGCATTGGTGATGTACAATACTGTTTGATTGTCAGCCAATCAGGGTGCATATTTAAAAGAACTGTTTTGTGCACACTCATTGATGTAACATGTTCAATTTTAATGTCTAATTTGATGTGATCGGCACGAGACTTGACAATGCTCAAAATTTCATTGTAATCAGATTCACTAAAATGAATTGGGCATCGCGGGCATTCTATGTGTAATTCGGCTAATTGAGTTTGGTATCTCAATGTTTGTTTGATTACATCAGCTGTAAGCCATAAGACCTGTCTACGCGATATACCCCAAAGTCGAATCGTCATTTTGCTCATTTTGGTCATATTTTTTGCCATTGTAATGAAAAGTCGTTCATTAAATGTGGTATAAATTTGAAGGTAAAGTGTTGTGACACTTTTCAACTGACAAATATTACCAACATCCCCGTCACCACTGGATTCATTATGTAAATTCACTGTCGCATCATCAAAAGCATTTAAATCTCTAACATCATCGATATCAAACCGATCGAAGTGTTGTAAAATTAACTCTTTGACATTTAACATTTTTTGACCGATAAAATGACATATATCCAAAGTTTCATGTCCCACATCTAATTCAACTTTTTTCAACTGAATATTTTTCATTAAAAATCTTTCGAGAGATTGATGATCATACTCGTAGTCGATGTCTATCGAAAAGTCAACTAATTTTGGGAATGTGATTTCAGGTAAACTCGATTCAGTCATTCGTCCAGATATTCTCAATACCTCTAACTGAGAACAAGATGAAATTAATTTATGAAATGGGCCTGATTCAGCACCTCTTGCAAAAATAATAACCAGACATTTTAAATTTGGAAGTAATGAGTAAATCCTCTCCCACGGAACATGGTTTCCCTTTTTTGAAATAGAAATATCAAGCGATTGAAGATTTGTGCAGTATTCATTCAACATGTCCAACGCAGTGTTTGATGATTTCGATGCTTTAAATCCCCATCTATTAAAATCTAGATGGAGATCATGAATTGATGAACCAAAATTTTGTAAATAACTGCGAAATTGAGACAATCTAATTTTACCATTCACTTGAAATTCATATACCCAATACTTTCTAGCTTGAATTTTCGGGGAAAATATCTCTTTTGCAATTGCATTAAATCGCACGCACACGTCTGCAACTGAACAAAAATCCGCCGGCCTTCGAAAATTTCGAAATATTTCACGCAAGCAATCATCATTTAAAACGAGAATATTTTTCGGTGAATCTTTCACAGGCACTGGTAAAAATGATTTCAATGTTATTTGCTCTGGTTGGCAAAAGTATGAACCATATTTAATGACATCAGTTTGGTCGACCGGTCTTATTTTAAAGTGTGTGCCGTCAATCTCAATTTGATCTTTCACTATTAATCTGGCAGCATCTGCAGCGTCTTTATATTCCACAAATACACACTTGGTGCATCCTGGTCGAATTGACTCAACAACACCAAATTGCTTGCAGCTTTCATAAGTTGATGTCTAAAATGTTATTAATATAATTGATACGTTCAAAAATAGTAATATATATTTTTTAATCAAAATTATTTGAAACCATTTTACTTACAATAGAATCATGGGTTTTGTTTGAATATATCTCAGACTCAATCAAATGTATTGTCCTGTCCAACTGCAATTCCTTTATTCGCTCGTCCATTTTCTGTTTTAATTAAATGAATTTGTCATTTATATTCTACGATCACATGATTGAAGCGTAAGTGTTATTTTATTTTTCACCAAATTCTCCTTTTAAAATACTTCTCTTACGTTTTTGGAAGCGCTAACGACAATTTCTTCAATACTTTTCTGTTGTTTTTATTACGTGCTCACAAACCGAAAGTCCACAGTAATCTAAACATGTTTTCAATTTTAAGGCTATCGCAATGATGTTTTTGAGCAAAACAGAGATAAAGTAGGTAATAAGAATTGGGATAGAGTCGAAAAATACAGAATTAAAAAAGAGTGTAAAATAATTAGGAATGTTAATGTAGATGTGTATGTTGGGTATTCAAAATCTGCCAAAATTCTCTGTATGCTCAGGTATATTTTTATGACTTTATGTAAATGTTATACTTTGGATTGAAGAGATTATGCGTGTGTCAAACCTATGTGCAGCCTTCTTCTCTTGTTTGCTTCGCAGTACTACTGTAAACTACACAGCGTTAATCACCTCAACACAAAATATTCTATAACATAGAGAATATCAACGTCAATGTGTTTGAGCTGGTAAATGAAAAACTGCAACTGTTCCCTTTTTGAGGATTCAACCGTTTTTTACATTCTGTTTCACCTTTGAAGCTAATATACGGACATATTCATAAAGTAAATGTAAATAAAGTGCAAATAAAGACAACGGGTAAAGTTCACTGTTTGCAAAAAAGAGCGTTTTTGAGCTCATAGTGTAATTTGATGTGCGAAAAACTGTCAGTAACAATCTAATGAATTCCAGACGCGCTTTCGATCTTGGATTGCATTCATTCGCGAAAAAAGTAAAACATCAGATGGTTCTAGTGCATAAGATAATATTTATTTGATTTTTCCTATCGCATTAATTGGTCTACAAGAATTGCTTAGGTACTGTTAATCAACATATTTTATAGAATTGTCTAAAAACACTCTAAAACTATATAGATTTGTGTTTAAATCATTGCTTGATAAATCACCAAACTTTCAATTTAATTTTCTTCAAATACAAGAATGTGGTAACTGTACAGATGACAAGCATATAAGTGCACAAAATAGTCATCGCCTGAGGTACATTCAACAGTAAGGTTTGAAAGGTGAGATTCACTGCACCCGTCATTAGATTCGCGAGCAAGAAAAATACAAGTCCATTATATGAAATGCCACTCAAAATAATTGGCACATAATTTCTGGTCTCCGATGCGGTTTCTTCTTCGTCAATTTTATCATCTGAATCTGGGCTGGGGCGATCAAAATCACGGAAATAATAAAATATTTCGAGAAACATAAATAGAGATGTGCCTGTTGTGCCAAGGGACAAAATCCATAGTACGTAACCCATATTTGCTGAGCGTCGAGACACTCCAAACAGATTTTTCAAAATATAAGTCAGCTTCCATAGAACCATCGAAACAAAAAGTAGTCGCAATGCTTTCCAAAAAATTTGTCGTACATTTACAAAAACTGGTGCTTTTTTATTAGTTTCGGAAACAATGTCAATTTTTCGTAGCCGATACCCAATGTACACGGATAATAAGTACAATGAAACATAGCCCATTATCGATAAGATCCCCTCTCGATTGGCACTTAACAAATTATCACGTTTGATTGTATTATTTGGATCAGTTATATATTCGGCAGCTCCAAGTTGCAGGACAAGTTCATGGACAAATAGCAATGCTGGCGCTAAGTATTTGATGTACTCAAAATGTGGTAAAACGCCAAGAAAAATGGTTGCAATGAATTTGGTACATGCGAGTGTCAAAAAGAAATTCCAATGTACACCGTATTCGCTGATGTGCTGTTGATAGTCCAGTTCATTTGTTGCAGCAAATCGTATTGCACCCAAAATCACCAACGGCAAACAACTTTTGAATGTTTTTTCCACCTTTTTCCATGTCAATCGACTACTTTCCAATGATTTTCGTAATTCAGGCGCCACCAAACCATTTCCAAATACAAATAAACCAACACCCGTGTCCATCAAGCCAAAACCATACGTTTCCGTTTTTGCCAATTTCCTTGGAAAGCACTTAAAATCAACGGCCAAAATGCAAATTGCTGCAATGAGATTGATCGCAGCACGAATGCTATTTAAATATTCCGGACGTTGACATGGCACTTGAACAAATGGAGCAATGTGAAGACGTCCTTTAAGTTGCTTCACAACTGCAGTCACTGTCACACAGAACAAAGTTAAGGCAATTTCCCATATTCGATGATTTAAAATGGTAACATGCAGAATGGTTGAGAACACAATAAACAGGAATTCAATGATGAATGTTGGTAGGACGCCGAGGGGTTGGGCAGCATGTATCAAGTTGACGGAGAGAAATGTTGTTAAAAATGTTGGAAGTATTGTAACAAATACATCTTCGATAGTTGTGCCATTGTTGTTTTTCATAAAACCCTCATGATACTCTTTGTAGGTGACTGGGTCCATATTTGAACACTAAACTTTATTCCAAATCTGCAACACTTTTTCATAAACACCTAAGTAGTTCGTGGTTTTTAATGATTGGACCCAGTGAAAATATGACTAGATGAATGAATAATACATGTTTGCACCAATTTTTTTATTTGTTTACATCAATTTCAGTGATGACTGCGAATACTTATAAGTGCTGTCAAATGACACCGAAATGTCATTCTGAAGTGGATTTTTGGGCTAAGCAAACATGACATTTCTACACATAAAGCGCGCTGTTTGAATATTCGAATGAAGTGCGGAAAAATGATTGGGAGTTTTCTTTTTTAATTGGAAAAACAAATTTTTGTGTATTTTTGATGTCTTTTTGCACTCATATTCGTTTACGTTTTTAATATTAAAAGAGATGTCTCTAAACTTTGTTCCATTTCGAACATCCGAATAAATTTTGTGTTGGCCGAATTCACTCACTGAAATTGCTCAATTTCTCACTCACAACAAACAAATCTAATCTTAACGAATAAACGAACTTTTGTTCAGGAAATAGAAGAATATGCTGATTCTGCCAACTAAAGATTAATGCAACAATGTGAAATTAATTAAAACAAACCTGCAAGCTTCAATCAATTAAAGAACATAATTCATTTGAGCTCTTTGCTCAAACAGTCAAGTTCCATAAGCAGAACTCACTCAAACGGAACCACAACACTCACTCAGATCCACGGTTGAATAATGCTCAATCGGTTGGCATTGTGTGTGCCAGCATATGAAACCGTCTAGCATACACGAGACGCTTTAGTCATTAGTCAGTCGTTGTGCAGAGCAGTTACACAGAATTGCTTGTCCATCGAATGTTTAAGCGTTTAAATCTCATTCGAATTAAATTTGAATGGTAATCAGTTTTGAAAGTGACAAACGGTTTTGTGTGAACAATCAGAAATTTGATAAATTGTTGAAACCGGAAGAGTTCTGTGTTTTTCTTCGTGTGATTAAGAATTTGCAATTACGACTGATTGTTGTGAGACTTTTCTTTTATCGTTATCACGAATTGACGACATAGGTTGAGCAACCTTTTATGCTTGAGTGATTATCGAGTCAGTGGATTCGTGATCGTTTATTTGATCGGCGTTTGAAAATCAAAAAGACTTCACATCTCTTAGTAAATCCAGTTCGAAACAAAGTCGACAGCTCTGGCGATTTGTAAAAAAAAAGAAGCCAACTGAAAGTAAACAGACAGTCGATAGTGTTTACTCTATTCGGGAACACACACAAAAAATCAGAAAGAAATGTGATAAGCAAATACAACAGACCTCGAGTATCGTGCGGTGAAGTAAGCCAGTAAAAGTGTGTTGTGTGCTGCGCATCCATAAAAAGTTAATGTTTCATTTGGTTCGTTGTTGTTTTCTTTTTTTTATCAGAAAGTAAATATTGAACATTCAACGCAATAAGCAAGTGAGAAAATCAAAAAGGAAGAGAAGAAAAAGTTTGATTGTAAAATCCAGAACATCAAGCGAAAGAAATCATAAAAAAACGTATATTTTTATACATACGTTGTGTTAAACAGATATTTTTGGCACCGCCCTTAATCCATAACAATAAAAAAATCCAAAAACCGCATCCACAACAATTTTCAAAGCGAACGATACACATTGTGAGAAGACATAAAGCCGAACAAAATTGATGCAAGTTCTGGTTGCTGGCGTTTCTTTAAAGGAACCAACCGGGGGAGAAAGTAAAATAATAACATTGCGTACATATTAAATATTTACACCGTAATTTTATGATCCGGTGTGTGCAGCATATAACGTTATTTGTCTAACACATTTTGAGCGGCACATTTCCATTTGCACATACGAGCGTATCGTGTGTAAATGTTGTGACACTCTGTGCACCAGAATTGAGTGCTATCAGGAGATTAATTAAAAGTATGCCGTAAAAATTTAGTTGTTGTCGGCGACAACAACAGCGACCGAGAAAAAACCACGAAACCCATCAGAACACCGAAAAAAAAACAACACCAACAACGTACGAGGCCGAGACAGAAAATCCCAATGAATGTGCATGGAATGCAGTCATACTCGCATCTGTAACATTGGAATGGTGTCGAAACTACCGAACATATGAACATATGTTGAGAATGATCGATTTCCATTGCAGATGTGAATGCATATTCAACATAGCACTCCGGTAAACTGTTTCGGTTGACATAAAAAGAGGCCATTTTTGGGAGCCGAAGTCAGCCAAATTTGCACACAAAAACTTTTCTCAATGTGTGCAAACAAACGATAAATTTATCGGTTAGAAAACGGGCAAAGTGATTTTGAAGGGTGAGATTCAATTGACTGACGCAAAATCGCTTACAAGCTGCCTAATGATTGTATGGTTTTTATCAACACTAGAACAACACAACACAACATTTTCGTTTGAGTCATGCAAACAATTCGGACATTAAACAGAACAATAACCAAGTGAATAAATTGCCGAAATACATTTACCAAAAAGCAATCGAAAAACCGACCGACAATTTCTGGTACATTTGAGCTAGCGATAAGCAGACGCATTTATGTTAAGTGCTTGAATCCCAATAATAAAAGTGTTGGTGAGTGTATTGTGTAATCATTGGCCAAACGCTGTTTGTGGTTCATCGCATCAGCAAAAATTGACAATACAAATACTTACTACGGCTGCAGCGGCCGAATTGTAAGAACAAAAAGTGGCTGCCGGAAAAGATCAGACACTTAGAAAGTACGGAAATCCCCCCAAAAAACATAACCGATTTTCAATTTTTATCAAGATCGTTTTTATTGTGTGAAACCAGAAGCGACATACAGCAAAATGGTACTTTGTGACACAGATTTAGGTAAGTGATTTTCATCGCATTTTTCTTTTCATTTTGAATATGTGACCATTTTTGTGTGCACATTTTTAAGCACAGTTTGAACTTAAAATGAGAGCATGCATTGGCTTTTGTTATGTCACACACACGCTCTCTCTCGCTCTCTCTCTCTCTATCTCGGCTCAATGCAAATCTCACATCTAAACTTTCAATCTAAATGTTCGGTACGTGAGTAATCGTTTATTGTGGCCAGCCCAAAACAAGATATGCCATTCCTTTTCAACCTGATTTTTTTCCACACCATTAATTGTGCCTTCGTCTCTCGCCTCGTTTTTCTCTTTGCCTTACATTTTTTTGTTGTCTGTCAATGCTGCGCAAAAATTGTTCATCCATTAAACTGATTACAAAAATTCAATTGAATACGAATGGAATATATTTGGAATCCAGTTGACTGCCACATTTCGATTAACTAAGCGCTAAATGGGTTTTGTTTTCATAGCTTCTGGAAGTGAATTCATGTTTAAAATGAATTGCATGGAATATAAATAAATATAAAAACGAGTCAAACAACGAAGTAGGACAAAGCAGATGAAAGCAGAGAGAAAAAAGTACACGAGAGAGCGAGAGAAACCAATTTTTTTTTTTTTGAATGAAAGTAATAAGTACCTTTGATCCTGGATGTGGGAATCACATAAATTATCCTTTATTTAGCTCACGTTTGTTATTTCTTCTACTTTGTGTGTGTGTATTTTGTTTTTCTTCTCCTTCTGCTAGCATCTCTAGTCGATCACATTTAGCTTCATCTTTATTTTCACTGTGCTGTGTACCGTTGTTTATATTAAGCAATGCTCTTTTATCCACAATTGCCTCCTCCTTTTACTTGTTTTCTGCATTCAACATGCGTGTTTTTTTACATTTTGTGTGCTATTTTTGTCTTCAATTCCATTACATGAAATACACTTGGCATTATACTTTTTTTTCTCTCTCGAAATTCAAAGCAAATGATATCAGGTTGTAGTCCCTTTTTTTCCTTTAACCCTCATGTTTTTATCCAATTGTGTATCGTTGCAAACATTCGATTTCGATATAAATGAAAATTATTTTAACCGAAGACCTTTTCATTCTCTGTCTCTCTGTCTCTCTTTGCATCAAGTATTTTTGTTGAGACAAATGGCTCTATTACAACTGTTTGCATCATTCGCCTCTTTATTATCTAGACATTTGTTTTGAAAAATGGTTAGAAATAAATCTATTATCAATATTGTTCTATAGCGAAGATAGAATAGATTGCATCATGAATACAAAAGTGACAAGTGATTTCCTCAAAGGATGTTATTTGTCTTGGTTTTTTTTTGCGGCAAAGAAATAGAAGACCTCGCACTTCAAACATTGTGCATCGAAACCAGTTCAACGATTTCATATTTTCACACGAATCTTTTTCCCGTTCAAATTAATTGACGTGCTTCATCATTTGTGTTTTGTTTTGTCGTCGATTTTTGTGTTGTTATAAACAAATTCCAAAATAATTAGACAACAACAACAACAACAAAAAAACGGTCTTCCAAAAACATGTTCACAAACTGGAATCTATAAAATTATGAATTGGCCCAATCAAAATGGGAAATACTTTGCGATGACTGAATACATCTGAGATTGTCAATGTTGACTTGACCTTTTTCGGCTGATCTGACGTTTTTTGGCATTTCGGTAACACGATTCAATGCACACAAAAAACATACACCTAATCAAAATATAAGCATGTCTCGTGGATTTACCTGAGATTTCAATCACATTGTATGGCGGAAATGTTCGAAAATGGAATGTGTGGTCTTTATATTCAGAACCAAATAGAGACTACTTTTTGTCAAATCATCATCAATATTGAATGAAAAAAAAATTGATTTAACAATTACTTGAAATTGCACGAATTAGGCACACGGCCGAATAAACATCAACATCAATTGAATCAAGTGTGGAATCTGATCGCAAATCGAACAATCGATTTTAACTGTTTCGCTAGCACTTGATTTTTCCATTGCCAATTTTAATCAAATTTTATCGCCTTGAGTGACACAACACGAGATGGGTGTGAATTAACAAATCATACAAATCCAAAAATCAAACGTAGCACATAAAAGCAAACGATGTCGATATAATAAATACAAGTGTAATTTAAATCATTTTTTAGTCATTCAAGTGCCTGATGGTAAGAGATTCGTTTCGATTGTAATACATCGCATTTCAATTCAAAGCCGCCACGACTAAGCTGGTACCAACACATCATTACCATCCACCAACGCTAACACACATTGTATTCGATGCCATTAAAATTAGATGTATTTCCATCATCGGCATCGATACGTGCTTATTTCCACATAGACCAACACCATTACTCCTCACGACGCGTTCGAATTCTCTCGTTAACGAATTTACTGGTTAACCGCGGCACCGCATGCCACAGAAATGTTGAATGTTCTAGTTTCATGATATGTGAATCGAATCACACAAACAATAGACTTTTGAACGCATTGATCGGCTCGTAAGCCAGCTCAAAATAAATTATCAATCGACACATTTGGCTGTAATAAATTTTGTGCTGCAGTACTGGGACTTCGCACTGTTTGGATTAGATGTCAACTTTTTTTTCCTCGCTCGTTATATCCCATCATACGCTGTATTAATCTCTCTCTCTCTCTCTCTCTCTCAGCATTCACGACAATTGCGTATTTTCATTAAATGATCAGAATATTTCGTAATCACAGCAAACCTTTGTGTTGTGCCACCCATGCATCAACAGCATCAGCAGCAATGAGAGATTCCAATCATGCTAATAACTCTCACACGCCGTACCCGTACAGCGTACAATATGCTGTAGTTTGTTTACACAAATTACACTTTTGCGGTTTTTCGTGATGCTGCAACCGATGTAAATGGCTTTGTTTATAATTATGCATAGCTATTGACTCAGCGTGTCGTAGGTTAATTCAAGGTAAAATCCATTCATCTGATCAGCTCATTAATAATTTCGTAGCAGCTAAACAATGAACAGATGTTTTAACGGCATCACAATAGGAAAGAAATTAAAAAAAAAATAAATCGATGCGCCATTCGATGAGTTACGACCGAATAATTAAAGTGTTCTTGAAATCATTGTCTTCTATCTCTACTAATCAGTGTATCGATCTGTGCACTGTATGCATTTTATGCCATTCAATACATTCGCGAAAACCATTACGACGTCAAATGGCACTCGCGCTGATAAAACACTGGCCGATTGACGGCCAAACAAATGATTCTAATATCAATACATTTCCGGTTCGTTCATCACACATTTAATAACAAGCAGCTGAAGTTTAATTATAATAATTGAACAAAGCCTACAGTAGCCAACCCTCATCGAAAAATGGTCGTCGCCGTCAATACGACGCTGTGTAATCTTTGGCAATGGGTAATTGTGGTTATCGTCTGTTTATTTTTGCCTTATACATAAACAAAAACCGACAGGCGAATTACATGGACGTCACCTATCCGCATGAGATCAATAAAAACAATAAAAGGGTCTCATGTTAAAAAAAAAGAAGTAAAAACGGCCGACGTGGAAAAGGGGGCTAAACCAAACACCATTCACATCTCCTCGTGTATTGGATGTATGTGAAATGACTTGTCGAATAAACCGCATGCATAAACAACATCACATGAATATGAAAAGAATTGATAGAAAGAGAGAGACAGAAAGAGAGAGAGAGAGAGAACGAAAATACATCGGTCGGGATGTGAAATGTCTGTTGTACTGGAAAGACATGCTGGCGTCGATTCAAATCCACATTGGCTGTGGCGAAAAATGTGTGATGTATATTTTATTTATTGTGTATGAGAGTGTGCGCGCGTTCGCGTAACGGTGCCATTGATAATGATTTGAGTTGTTGGTGCTGTTACTGCTGCCCTGGCACTGTGCGCTCTGCGGTTGACCAAAATCGATTCACATTGCATCTAAATGAATGCAAATTCCAAATGGTATACACATTGCACACTTCTCATGCTCATGCTGCCAATGTGCCAATGTGAACACCAAAACGTATAATCTACTTTCAAATATAAAATGTAAACAAATTAAGTTTGAACTCATTTTAATCGAATTTCCGCAACACTCTCTCATTGCACACACACACTTACTCACTCGATATTTCATTGTGCAAGCAATTATATAGCTCGTTTCGGAATTGAAGGCAGATGTTCGAGTGTTGTCTTTTTTTCTCACTCTTTTCGCTTATAATTAGTTGAGAAAATAGTCATCATAAGACTCAGACCGCGATGGTTTGCACTTTAACTAGCACTTTTTTCATGTACTTGGCCAAATTGTTGCAATTTTTAGTGGAAATGAACCATCTGAGACGACCAAACAGAGACGGGAAACCGAGTGAATCATTTTACATTAACCACGGGGCGCATACCAAATCACTTAGTTTCAGTGTGACTGACAATTGGCAAAAACAATATGCGTTTATTTTAAACTCACACTAACGCAAACTCATACACATCGCCTCACCATCCATAGCCAAATGCCAAAAACTTTTCCCATTATTTTCCATTTTGAGCGTGTCAAATTGTATGAGACGCGTGTTTCTTTCACTCAAGCGAAAAGTTTCAGACAGATTTTTATGGGTTCACATCTATCGTAAATGTATACGCGAGTATGGAAAAAAGCACGTTGCAATGAGAAAATTGTGTATACATTTCGCTTCGGTAATATTCTCGTCTCTGCACATCATCATCACATCATTCGTCAAATGCATTGAGATTGACGAAACGATCCGCCAACACCGTGTCTATCAAAAACAGAACGGGTTCGAGCGAGAGACCGAGAGAGAGAGAGAGAGAGAAAGAGTATGAACGAGAATGAAAAAATAAAGAGTAGACAAACCGATTTAACGTCATATTGCACTGGTGAGAATAAATTCAATGAGCAAATGAGCACTCGAGATAGATTTTGCTTTCGTTCATGACGCTCAAATAAGCAGACAAGGCCATGTTTATTAAAGCCCATAATGTGCATTCTATTGAGCGCACTAATATGCATTTCTACACCAACTGAAAAGGATTATTGAAAAAAAATAACGATGGCGACAACAACAATACACCATACAATGCAATGAACGAAATAAAACTCAAACCACCTTATATATCGTCATTGCATGGAAAATTGTGTTCCATTACATAAGATTTATTTAAAATACAAAGAATAAAATACAAACACACGATCCATCCTATTTCCATATCTGGCTCGATAATAAATATACAAACAAAACGGTTTTTCATTAAAATTGCTCTCGCGATGTGAGAGAGTGATAGAGCCATAAGCATTTAAACTGTGAATACACTGTGAGATTTTTCTACAGCAGCCTATAAATCCCGCGTCCATGTCTCGCGCTGAACTCGCAAGATTGGCTCGTTTTTCACTTGACTCAAAACATAATAGCAATCCAGCATGTTGGACATATGGAAACTTCTGTTCAACGTAACTAAATTTGGTCGTTGTGCACAAAATGTGCACATGCATTGGTGGCTGCTCTGGCGAATATAACACATTCCATTAAACAATTTACAGGTTTTGAATTTTAAAGACGGCATTAAATATGTCAAAAACTATGCTCACTCTGTGCATTTGCAGATCAGAGACGGTAAGAGCGAATGAACGGTTCGTGCGTGGACTTTTTTGCCCATGCTCATAATTACCAATGTCACATCAAGCTCGTTCTACATGAGCATTTAATTCAAAAGACAAACATTTTGTTTTATGTAATGCAATCGATAAAGATCTATTTATTAGCTAGTTGGTTGGTTTGCACAGATGCGCACAGATGTTCTGCCTGTATTTAGATGGTGATTCAGTATCGGCAAGCTCGGCTCACACCATCTACGGCTTTTGAAATACAAAAGTTTTATTCCAAGATTTCTTTGGCACTATTCATCCAAGTTTAGAAATTACGATTTCACTTTCGGCTTGTGGCTTTTTTGCACATGAAAAACAAGGGAATGAAATGTAACCGAAAATCGAATAAATCAGATGGGCTCAAGACAAACATAAAACTTATGTGAATCGATATAACATATACATTTAACGATATAATACAAAGTTATGTTAACAGACAGTGGACCGTTTTTATCCCTTTGGCAAGTGAGATAGTTTCAAAGTTTTCCGCTATTGAGATTCCACACAAAGAACTAACAAAGAATAAATCTGTTCAGATTGATAAATTACGACAGAATGTCGCCGCTTGCATCCGCACAGCAAAACTGTTTTTATCAACTTAATACATTGGACCACGTTCTATGTGAGCAGGTAAACAACAAATTTATGGCATCGCAAACATCAACGAAGTGATAACATTTTCTTCAACTATTTCGATTTTAAATGTCGCAAAACATGTGTTTTCCCGTGTACTTGAGATTGCAAACGATTTCACATCTTTGTTACTGTTATCGAACGTTTTCTTTTCTTCGGAAGCGTCTTCTTAGAATGTTCGAAGCGAAAATGAATTTTCGCATTCCATTGCAATGAAATCAATTAAAGTTGTTCAAAAAAATAAAATGCGCATTAGATGAAAAGCGATAATTGTAGATGATTCGGAATCTATGTATGGAGCGCGTTTAGTTTATTTCTTCATCTTCATCTTCATCGTATTAATCGAACGCACTTAAATAGACACAGAGTTGTACAAATGTACATACCGTTTCATCTGCCATTCGAATTCAATTGATTAAATTGTATTCCATACTTTAAACTGCTCAATCATTCTCTTGTATTCATTCTGTAGAAATGTAGTTTGTTCGTTCTGACGAACTACATGTGGTTTTCTTTTTTTGTTTCTCTCTTATCACTCCATTCTCTTGATATTCGCTTCTCTTGGTGCTGTTGACGCGCTTCACCCGAGAAATTATATTGTACGCATTTACGCATGATGGATTTTCAGCTGAAAAACTCGTTGATTATTCTCATGTGCAGTGCAATCATACAGAATGGAAGTGTAGAACGAAGGCGCGCCAAAGAAACAACAACAAAAAACCTAGTCCACATCAGCATCAGCTCTAGCAGTCATATCGTCGTCCATGCTGTGCATTTCGTTGGAAAAATGTGCTACAAACTCGCCAAACCACATCATTTGTTTTCATCGGGAGAGATTCTTGGTTGGCGAATGGCAAAATTTTCACACTTCACGTCTAAATAAATAATAATCCAGTGCTGATGATGCCTCGCCAATGTTTCAGTCGTTTCTGTTTTTTATTTTTTGTTGGTTTCATTCTTTGTTTTTGCCGTCAATTTGCTCATAAGCAATGAACCACGATGGTGGCGATGCTGTGTGCATCGAGTGGAAACGCCAAAAACAATTTCAATAATTTAATAGTCAAAATTGGTGTCAAACGTTTATGCCACTTTAAATTTTTCTTTTTTTCGGCATTATAAAAATAATGTTACGTTTTGTTTATTTTTTTCATGCAATTTTTGGTTTATTTCACAATAGATGTGCCCATGATAATTACATTTGCTTGTCTGGAGAAGAAGAATAATAAAAACGAAAAAAAAAACTGAATCATAAACGGGACTTTGAAACCGAATGGAAACAAGTGTGTGTTTGTTGTGCCATTTTTGGATTAATTCCATGTTGAACATGTTTATTTCAAAGCTTAAATCGACAACGACATCCAGCACGTACTGATGGTTCAGGCACGTTCTTATGCTCTCTGTGCTCTTTATGCCCATTTGCCATGGTGTTTTCTAATCGTATGCTCGTAACTTAGCTTGGTTGACTGCCTCTTTTTCTTATTGTTTTGCCATTGCTATTGTTGACAACCGTGTCGGCATTGCCGACGCTTGAACTCTATGCACATCGAAAATCCATTTGACGGCGTCGATTGTTGATTGTTACACTGCTGTTGATTCCACACGAACAACTTTTCAAGAAAAATATCCAAAGTCAACGGAGCAAGAAACAAAGATTTTGCCCCGTAAATTCAAAATCATGCATTCAATCCGAAAATTCGAAACGTGAATCTCAATTGGAAATGTGTGAATGGTTAGAGATATTCAATTTTGAGCATTCAAACCAAACAACAGTTGAAGACATGATTCACTTCAGCCAATTATTCAATCAACAAAAATAACTCGAATATTGGTTGATTTCACTTCGATTTGACCGATAATTTGATGATGATACAAACGAAGGAAATTCAGTTTGGAAAAAATCAATTTAAAAATTATGCATTATTCAATTTTTTTTTTCTCTCCCTTTTTGGGTTAATTCAGATTCAGAATCCAAATGCTCAGCATCAATATTCGATAGATCATTGCAATGAAAGTGTTATAGTGAAACGTCCAACAGCAATAATTTATTCATTAATTTTCCCCGGGACGGTCGTCAAAATGGGAATATTTGATTTTTTTTTTTCAATAAATGGATCGTCAGCCACCAAAATGGAATTCAAAATAAATGTTTACATGCAATTGAATCATTGAATTGCCATTGCCATACAATAAATGTGCATTGCAACAGCATAAGATCGATCACATTGGTAGTTGAAATGAAAACTATTGAATTGAAAATGAAATCAATCAATTTCATCTGAATTCCATCGACGCACAAACACACGAAAATGACTCGCGCGCGGAGTTTTTTATTCAATTTTATATGTTGTTCGCATGTGTGTCTGTGTCGCATCGAAGAGGCTCAACAAAAGCGCTGTTTACGAGCTCAAGGCCGCATTTATAACAAATAACACAATCGAAAATTGAGTAATAAAAACAAATGTTCGTTTTCTTGCCTCTTTGATTGTGGTGTTGTTGTCATCTCTTTGCCATAACCAATTCCATGTATCCCATAAATTTTATTTCGATTCCACGCACGCATACACACATAAAACCCTTACACACATGCTCACTCTCACACCACAACATTTTATCTCGCTGATTCGATCGACGGCTTTAACTGCATTTATTAATATCAAAATTGGATGCAAACAAGCGTATGCACATTTAAAGACAATATCAATTTTTTTGTGTATTGCCCACTGAATAAAGCCGGGAAATGAAATAATTCAGCCCGAAAATGAAAGAAGAGTACAAAACATCAGGCCCAACACACAAACACACACAAAACTGATGGAAGGAGAGAATAGAAGAGAAAACCAGATTTCAATCAGTTCATCATTTTTCCTGCGTTGCATTTGATTTTCGATCGAAATAAAGATAAACTTTGAATTCAAACAAATGAACACAAAATTAAACTGTCTGCATATTTCTGTTTGAATCTATTCAAATGCAGCAGCAACAACGCATAATCCATTCAAACAAAACAAAAAAATAACGTTCAAAATTCAAAAACGTTTTTCTGTATTTTTTGGGTCGTTTTTTTTCTTCATTCGTAAATATTTTTGTGTTGTTGTTGAATGTGGACAAGTTCCCTCTATTATTTGAACTTTGTATTGGCCATATAGCATTGGCCCGGCTCGTACTCGCATGGATGATTTATTTCAAACCGATCTTATGCGGCTTTAAATGGGCTTGATTGGTATGTACATGTGAGAGTGAGCGAGTGAGTGAGTGAGCGAGTGTGTAACGCAGTAAACAGCCATTTATAATCATAATTAATAAATGGGATGAATGCGAAGCAGAGTTGAAGAAAACGACAACACAGTTGAGCACAATGGTCGAGCGATTGGTTGAGAGCCGATTTGTAAACAGGATGCCAACAAAAGGGTCAATAGCAGACCATAGAAAATATTACATTTTAGGTAAAAATGTTCTTCTATCGTCAATGTTTAATATGCATCCATTTGTTTACACATTATTCACGCATACTTCATCAATTTCGAATTGTGTTTGACACGCCGATCGCAGGAAGCTCGCGATAATATTCGCAACATAAATCTTAAATGCAATTATTGCATTGGCGGTGCTCTTTTCTTGTTTGTTTGAAATTGAACGTACAGTCCGACGTTTATTGCGTTAATTCAAGACATCTGGTTGCAAGTCATTGATGTCCAATTCCATACAAAATACATATAAATTACTTAGAACCTCATTCGTTTGAGGCCATTAACAGTTAGCCGGGTCGAAAATGAAACAAAACCAAACAAAAACACAAACAATGAATTTGATTATTTAATTCTAGATTGCCTCATTTCATCTTCATGGGTCCGTGAATCATATTAAATGCGCTCATTTGACCGAGTGAGCGTCAGCCAGTGAGAGAGCCAATTGTCTGTTACTCTTGCTGTTACTACATCTGAAATGATATATTAGTGTAAATTTGGTTTGTGCGACGGAACAAAAGAGAGTAACCGTAATTATGCGCATTTGCTCCCTCGATTCTCAGATGCAACTTAATCTTGCATTGTTTTTAGCTAACTTGAAAGAGTGAACTCTATTCAAATTTTCTAATGACATGCATCAAAGATTGTCGCGATAATAAAACGGCTATTTGTTAATAGGCAACACATGTAATTGCCTCAACATCAGACGAGAGAATGAAATGGGGGGAATTTAATTCAAAGGGATCGATTTTTTTTTTTCGCATGCATTGAATTTGTCGCCATGTGGTTTCAATTATTATCAGATTTTTAGTTGAGCAGCAACAAAGATAGCCCGATTCTAGTCACTGTTTTTCATATTCTACATTTTGACTAGCCTCATTTAAATGCCATTCGCTAGGGAAAATCTGATTTTGCTTTTAACATTAAAATACCATTTATCAGATCGCATGAATTCGACTACATCGCTCAATTCACTTGAATTTCGTTGAGTTCGAAATGCATACACATCGAACGTACACTTCATGCATTTGAATTTTGGGATTACATTTTATATATAGTTTCCATTCAAGCGTTCATGTCGCAAACCAACATCTACGAATGTATATCAGGCTAGATTTAGAAATGTTCTTACGAAAGTACTTAGACTTAAACACTTTTAAGTCTTCAAGCAGCAGCAAATGTTGGCTACACTTGTAGAAATAGAAAATTCGATACAAATGAAAAAAAACGAAGAAGAAAGAAAATAAAAGTCGGGCTTATATTTCATGTTTAATGTTTATTTGCATTCGATTGCTTTCCTTGTGCACAGCTACCGCTGTTGCAAGTCTTTCGAATGGTCGTTGAAGTCAATCAACATGCATATTTCCTTTCATTCGATGGCATTACCTTTATTTTTTTCATTTTTTTCTCTCGGCATAGCTTAAAATATTTTGTAGCTGTTGGCTTCGCGCACCGTGCAAAGTGATGCGAAACGCGTGTTCATTTCAAAACCAAATAACAAACAATTGATCTAGCAATTCGTTTGAATGGCTGTTCAATGAATGTATTTAAAAAAAAATGAAATTCTATTCGATTTCCAATGTTAACCAGCTTCAACCAGCTTCGGTTTCGCTTTGGCTTGGTTTGGTTTTCGATCGGTTCCGCGTTGATGTTTCCGATTCGAAATAATCGGTCGAGGTTCGTGCCAATTTTCTTTATGCTAACAGCCGCAGCTCTTCAATCACTTAGTGTATGTTGAAGTTGCACCGTCAATCGTCTCTAGTTACACGAGTAAATTGCATTAAGTGATGAATGCAAGATTCATATGTTTTTGTTGTCTTTTTACTCCATACCTCGTCCGGTTTGTTTACAATTCTCAATTCCTATTTGCAAACGTTCTGTCTCGTAAAATCGCGCGCGCAAAGTTGTAGCAAAAAAAATATATTCGCTCACACAAACACTGATCAGATTCATGCAGAGCGCGGAAGGTAAGGAGAAAAAAGAACAGAGCATCCGAGACGCGAGACGAAACTTATCCATTACAATTGTCATGCAGCACGATTCCTGTAATGTATCGCATTGTCTGCCAAAACGAATCACAGCCATTAGAATTATTTATTTTGCGCATTTTTCTCTCTCAATGCATTTTCGCCGTCGACACTTTTTTGCTGATGCACGGGCATTGTGAAAGTTATTTGTTGTTGTTGTTGATGTTATTGCTGTTTTTTTTTTTAGTTTGTTTCTATTCATGTCGACGTCGTCGGTGTTGTCGTGTGTGCAAAAACTTTCAGCACATAGACGACGTGCATATGGATTGGATTTGGTTAGAACAAAGTTGAAGTGCCGTGGCGACGACAGCCCCATAACCCGACAGTAATTTTTGTTGCCCTACGAAATGCTCAACGAAAGCAAGTGAGAAATAAAGTCGAGATTGTTTCGTTGTTGTTTTCGATGCATTTTAACAACTTTGTTATTGTTGGTGCATTTCATTCAATCATTTTGCTCATTATTCTACATTTGCGCTTTCGTTGCTTTTGTTCTCATGAATCACAACGAAGATGAGTGCAACTCTCATGACATGGCAACGAAAAGTTGGAAGAAGATAGAGAGAGAGAGAAAAAAAAACCATCCTCGAGACTTGATAATCTCATCCCAGAGTTGTCTGCGCGGAACTTCTTCTTTTTTCCCCTGTTTTCTCTTGTGTGCTCTTCTTTTTTTTTGAACATGCAGTGTAATTGCAATTGCGTTTTGTGTTCATTTGTTCTAATCGACCATGGCTAATTTTTCTATTGTAATCAATTTTTCACGTCACGATCTACACCGTACAAGGAACTTAAAAGAGAAAAGAAAATAAAAACGGTCTTTACCAAGAGAAATCTGTGAGAAACGACGCTAAGATGCTGACTTGGCTCCGGCAAAATATAATCGAGTATCGATTGGAGACGATTTTTATTGCATTGTTATAGTTTTTTTTCGCTGTTCACTTTCTCTGATTTTTATTTTTATGGCTTGAGAAACTTCAGGATTATGAAGTGTGAAAAATTTTATGATGACAGAGGATGTGAGCACTGATTCCGACACATGATACGATATTAATACGAATATCGTTAACACATTATATTTTGACATGGATGATTACGAGTATTGTTTGGTGGGGCAATTTATAATGAAATCGCTTATTCGACGGTTTTCATAAGATTTTCGAAATTAAATAGGGTCTTTTTGCCACGCCAAACACTTTTCCAATGGTCACTTAAAAAGTTTCATTCAAATGCAACAGAAAAAAGAAAAAAAAAACTGTTTTCTAATTAGTTTTGCGTCAGCCAATGAAGCCATTTCACATTCCATCATTTGAAATCAATCACGACACAAGACGCTCCAGAAAACCCACAATACGAAATCAGAGAAAAAAAAGCATGCATTTAATTAATCTGTTGCACAGTGTTCAATGACCTGGATAAATCTCCCAAGTGATTACTGCGTCCGGTAGAATTAAGCCAGACTTATAACCATACCCAAATCAAACTAAACCGAGAAGCAAACAATCCACAGAAACATTGCAATTCTATTGAGTAATTAAAAACTGTAGCCATGCAATCGTCGGTTGGCTAAAACGCCAATTCAGCTCAAAAGTGTATTAAGTAACTGTTTGTGTGTGTGTGTGTGTGTGTGTGTGTGTGTCCAAAGAGTGCGCTTCGTCTTGATTGCTCGCTTCGATGCAATTCAACGAGTTCGATGGTTTTCGCTTTTCATTAAGCACGTATTACGAATCCATCGGATATCTCAATCAATCTCGTCGTTTCAGATGTTAAATCACCAGAAACAATTCAATTTTTGCATCAATTGAACTGTATGTTTGTGTACACGAACCGTTGTTACAAACGAACAATATAAATGACTTCATTTGGTTCTTTCGACTATAGATTGCAACAATATACCAAGCGAATCGTGGAGCAAACGAATAAATAGCAGTAAAAGAGACTGTAAACTAAGGCGTGTGTATGCTCAATTCAATTTCAAGACAAAGACCATTTTTTTTCTGTTATGTCTCAAGCTGACGACTTTTTTTTTCGCTGGAATCATTTAATTTTCAAGTGAATTGAGTGAGAGTGTCGTGGCACTTAAGATATCAAACTTCGAAAATGTAATGCACAAAGAGTGTGGAAAAACAAACGCTGAAATTGAAATTGACGGAACAATGCATTTAAATAAAAAAAAAGTCATATAAAATTTTTGGCTAAATTCAATTTTCACCATTGAATATGCTTTCTCATTTCATTGTGTGTCACCATGGAGTTTATGCGCCGCATTAATATGACTTGGCAATTTGGGATTTGTTGCGTTGTTTTCACTTTTCTCGTTTTCAATTTCAATTGAATTGAATTGAGTTTCGCATTTGAGATATAAAATAAACAGCATCAACAACGCTCCGAAAAAGGCTTGCTTATGCAACAAATGGATGTGTATGTAATGTATACTTTGAGACGTTTATGTGAGCCTAATTTAACTCAAAAACTGTCGTATTGCATTCAATTTAATAAGTTTGATCATTTTAAGAATGCCGCGTGCAAAGAAAGCTGATTATGAGACTTTTTATAGCAGTGAAAATTGGTAACGATTATAATTGAATAAGCACCAGCTTCAACTCCAGTTTCAGCTCCGGCTGTTTGTTATTTATAAAGGTTTTTGAAGAGTGAGCGAGAGGAAGAGTGCGAAAAAAAACATGCGCATCTAATGGTTTTTAATGAGTTGCTAAATGTTTAAAGCTGTTTTTTACCAAAGACACTCTTTCAGGCCCATTGTTTTTGGATTAAAGCGACTGTCGTAAAACTCAACTTTAAAATCCACACATAAATTTAAGCTAAATGGTTAAGTTTAACGGGTCTAACGCACCATTTCGATTGAAATAGATTCAATAGCAAAAATTAAATAAAATTAACGCTTCCATGCTTTTGATATTCGGATTTTTCGTTCCATCGAGATTTTTCCTCGTTTCACAACAACAACGAGAACAACAACAAAAAAATGTTTATTCCAATTGCTAAAAAAACCGCATCGAAAAACATGGCTCCAACCAGTGTTGTTCCAGCTCAACTGTATTGGATTTTTATTCAAACAATCTTTATCATTATTTTCTCTAGGGCTTTGAACTTTATTCAATTTTGCGAATTGGTTTTTGATTGGAAAAGCCATTTTTTTTACACTAGTAACGCTCCTGTTGTTCTAGAATGGTATCGGCTTTTTTGCGGTTGTGCTATAACTTTTGCATCAGATTTTTTATGCCTTGGCAAAAATGTCCGTCTATGCCATCGAATGAAAAAAAAACTTCTATTGTAATAACATCGATATCAAGAGAAAACAAGTTGCCATTCTCGAGAGTAAAAAAACTGAAACTGAATTGTAGCTGTTGAAACCAAACTGAAAATATGAGACGATAAAATATACCGACCAAATTTTCGAGAGAATATGCGTCGATTGCATAATAAAGTGATGTTGTTTTTTTCCGCTCGAAAAATTTCATTTCAACCAAAAAATGGAATGATGATGATGTTGATTAGAAAAACAGAGATTCGTTCTGCATGGAGCTCAAACAAATGAATTCAGCTGTGTTGCTGAAAAAAATTGAATTTTGATCTAGAAATGTCGGAAGTATGAGGAAGAGAGAGAGAGAGAGAGGAAAAATTGAAATTATTAAAACTGACATAATTTTACGCGTTGCTACCCACTTTTTGAAAAGAAAGAAGTTTAAATATGTTTAGCAGCTGACACAAGCTGTGAGTGTGCCATTCCATGGCATAACTGAAGTTAATAAAGTTCAGCCCGTTTTGTTCCATCGAAATTCCACGGTATTTGTGTTTATTCAGCAGCTTTGCTAAGCCAAATGAAACAACATAAATCACAATTTCTTGTTTCGGAACACTCATCGTAACTCGGACACATAAAAAAAAACAAATTTTATAAACTGAATATGAGAATTAATTCACGTGGATGTCGCATGTGTGCTATGTTCTACGGCTCACAAAATGGAACACTTTTAATCGAAGCTATTGTTCGCTTTTCCCCCTTTTTCCGTGGCCCTATTCAAACAGTACGGTTTTCATCATGCGTTTATAAAACACGTTTTACCGCTAACTCTTCGCTCGCATCGCAGCTCATCCACAACAACAAACAACACAAATAAAAACAAAAACACACAAAAAAACAGCGACACAAAACAAAATAATGCCATGACTGTAATCAATAGCATTTTGTCAACAAGATCATTTGTTGGGCCACTACGATCATGGTCAATTTGATACAGCGTACATGAATCGAGCATATTGGCACTTTCAGTAGATCAACGTGACAAATTTACATTTTAACGCGATATGGGATGGCGATGGATCGTATTTTTTTTTTATTGTGATGTAATAAAGGTCTGTCTGCTACACTGTCATCACATGGCTGTTTTTTGTGTATTTGTTTTTATTGCGTATTTCAAGTTTGGAAAACATCAACAAAAGGCGGTTACCATTAATAAATGAATTAACTAACGTGCCGAACAACATTTTATTGTTCTACTATTTCAGCCAATATTGTTTTATTTTTGCACATCGTCTACTCCAAATGGCAGAAAGAGTGAAATCCATACAAAATAAAATGGTTTGGCAACACGACAACACATCCGAAATTGAAAGAATAGAGAGAAAAGTGTGTGATTGTGTTTGGAATATGCGTTTTTTCCAAGCGAAACTCGCGTCTGTTTCAGATGCTTTTATTTGTTATGTGATTGTAATTTTTTTGTTTGTTCGGAATTTCTTCGACTCTGAAACTTTCAATGTTATGAATTGTGCAACATTGGCATTACAGTTGATTTTTGTTTCTCTCTTCAACAACATCGGTCGTGTTCCTGTGTTTCGGTTGTTGGGCGCATTCAAGGCAACAAACAATTGAATATACTTCGAGCGCGAAATTAGAGATACCGAATCGCATATGACACGCAAACCCCGCGAATTTACGATGACTATGTTGCTTTACTCTCGCAGCCAAAAATTCAAAAAAAAAAAAAAAATAACACACACACAACGCCATTTGACTTGCTTCCGCCTATCAATTATACCTTATGCAAAGTAAACGCGCATTTTGCGAAAATGTCGCGTGACAACTGCGGTTCGGGTTCGTATATTCGAGCCACTTCAGTCACCTTGTTATCACCGAACAAATGTGATATCTTTATGCGGTGGCAACAGTTATTTTGCACATGGGAAATGAGTCGCGTCATCGAGGGAATTTTCAGTCAAAATAAGCCACAATCAACCAGACGAAAAAAAATATATTATTCAACCAGAATCAGTATCAGCAAATTCACAGTTTCACACTTTCCAACGCGGTTGGTGGTCCCCAAGCTCTTTATGCTTGAATTTATCACGAAAACTTTTAATTCGATGCCAGTAAATTACGATTCATTTTTGATAAGTAAAAAAAAGAACGAACTTACTCGCGTTTTTTGTGCGCATAAAGTAAGTTCGAATAAAGTGGATCAACGGAAAATATGGTAATATGTTTTTTTTTGTCTTCTTTATTTTCAAACTAAAAATAGCGCCATTTTGCTTCTGTTTCGCATAATAAATCATTGAACAAGAAAAAAAAAGTGTACGCTAGTAAAAACCGAGCCGATCGCTCATAAAACAGATTTTTGAAACGTTTGCGTTGGCATTTGGGTGTCTGTGAACTCGTTTTTCGCGCTCTCCCTCTCTGTTTGGTTAATTGTTATCGACGAATGGCAAAAGCAAACAAAAGCCATAGAATATATGCTTGAATGCTGTTCTTTTGCACACAGCGTTTTTTTTTCAACACGTTCATAACGAAAATCGCTTGTTTTTTTTGTTTGTTTGTTTGTTTTCTTCCATCCAAATCATTTTTTTATGAATGCTGCCAAAACGCAATGCGGGTATGACAAAATTCTCCATGAAAACTTACACTGTGATTCAACTGTAAAGCAACACATAACGCTTGTAAATAAGGTCATCAGAATTTCGAACTCGAAATTAATATAGCAAAAAATGCACACATTGAAAAGTATGTAATCAAAAACTGAACACACACATACATAAACATTTTTTTTCGACTCCGTTGTTGTTGGGTTGTTTGGGTTCGTTAGATATTTTGCCATAACGAGACTGATCGTTGTGTCATCTGTGTATTTAGAATCGGTGCCAAACAAATTCATTTATAACATGCTCATCACTCGAACTATAAATTGATGGGTTGGCTTGTTCAGGTCCACATTTGGATGTGCTCCAACGAACATTTTGGCTAGAATAAAAAACACACACATAAAAATTTCACGCAAACATGAACGCATGAACAGTACTGGAACTAGATACCCAAAACCACTTGAACTTGGCAAGTTCGGAATTACACAACGCTCCAGATGGATGAGCTTGATTTTTATCTATCATTTGCTTCTATGCGCTTCATTCAAGGTTCCATTTCTAATGGCTGGAGGAAAAAAGAAACCCAATAAAGTTTTGCAAGTTAATTGGTTCTTTGAACTCGGTTTTATGTGCGAAAAAAAATGGTATCACGGAAATGGCCAAAGAGCATGTGATAAATAATAATTGTATGGATTATATTGCATGACGTAACGCAATTCTTTTGGAATCGCATCCAATCCGCTTATGATAGACTTTACGATAGACTTTAGTTTGCCGATGAGGAATTAAGGAAACCCTATTCAATTTTCTACCGGTGATACAATTTAGGTTGTTTGTTTACAGATACGTAAGCATTAAATAACGAGTTTCAAAGCCAAATTGATCGAGTAGCAAATATTTTGGGGTTCAAAATCGGTTTTAATTTCCGTGTGAATAGCACATGTTGAGATTTTGTCTCAATAGTCTTTAAGGCATGGGTCGTTTTGTTCATTATGTTGGCATTACATCAAAGCAATACTTTGAAAGCATCTAGCTACCCTCTTTCAAATCTCCAAAATGCATTCCAAACAAATAATCTCTAAAATACGCTGCACGCTTATATGCAAGTCTCCAGAGACCGTATACAATGTCGAGTTTTGTTTGCTGAATTACGCCCATTTGACATATTTTAATAATAATAACACAAATGCCAGCCATTCCAATTAAGCACTTGAAATCGCAAAACAGTATCAAATTTCAATTCACTGTATACTAACACCAACCATAATCAATATTTATTTGCACAATGCTTACGGCATCATCTATTTAATTATTCTATGTAACTTGTGGGGCGGTAATTTTAGATTGGCATATGTGAATTTATTTGCATTCTCATCGAAAATAACTGAATAACAAAAAAAAAACACAGTAGTTTATTTTATGCAGAAAAATCACATTTTAAATATGACGAACAGGCGGAGTTTTTTTTGTGTGTGTCAGCAATTGCTCGAAATGAAACTGAATGGTTTCATTCAATCATTGAATTTCAATGTGACGTTGTCGTGTCAATTTTAAAATAAAAATGTGTAACTTAACTACCAACTAATAATAGCATCACAATTTTAAAATTATCTGACATTTTGTGATGCGGGCACATCGAAAATTCTGTGTTGTTTGCATTTCAATAGAAATTCATTTTTTTTTTTCGTATGCAATTTATTTTCATTGTTTGGGTTGATCTGTTTGTCATCGCAATAGAATGCTTTGCAATGATAATTTCTGAATGTTTTAACAACGAAAAAAAATGGTAAAATTTGCAACTGTTTATCGGTACCCATATTTTAAGAGTTCGTGTCGTTAGCCACATTCGGCAGTTGCACTCTGAAATTCATAAAAAAAAGGTGTACATTTTTGGAATACGATTCTCAATTTCAGGGTAAACGAACCCCGATTTCTAAATTTAAAAAAAAATACCCATTTTATTATGCGCGCACGAGTTTATTTAGGATGAGAGTGAGATTGTGTGCGTGTGTATCGCTTAATTTAAGTTAAAAAGTATTTCCGTTTTGGAATATTGAATTGAGCTATGAATAGCTGAAGCTGACTATGAAAATGGCATCGTCATTCATGCAAGCAGCAGTTGGCTGCGTTCGACATTCAACGCGTGTAATGCATTTATGAATGTGAACAATATATATTTTAATGTAATATGTATAAAAAAGGTGCAATACATTTCCCAAAATGTTCTTTAGCACGATATTCCAAGTGCTTATTGCTTTAGTGCATATGGCACAAAATGCTCGAGCCATGATAAACAGCGCAACATGAGGACCGAAAATATAAATATGATAAACTGAAAAACATCATATCATTTTTTTGTGTGTGTTTATCGCCACTTTTGTCGATGCGACCCAAAGCACTAAACGTTTGAACACTAAAATCCAATTCGAACTTGGCCTCTCTATCACGGTTTCTAATGTACTCGACACATATCTGATTATTCTTCCCTTTTATACTTTCTCCACAATTTCTGACACAAACTTCACTTCGGTTTTCATATGAACCATTTTTTTTCCGGCATAAATCACAAAATACGAGCGATATTACATTTTTGTTGGTGTGTGAGTTATATACTGTTTTCGAAGAATATGAAAAATATGAAAAAAAAACCAACCATATGCTCCTGATTACGTTGTATGCAGAACCAAAAAACATTCGTATGGTTCTTTTCTCGTTCTCAACAACTGTGTGCAGCAATGCCCAAGCGAACAGAGAAATGTTGAATAATCGATACTAATTTTTTTTTTGTTTGAGTCCAAAATGTGTTTGCCTTACCAAAAAAAAGGGGGACGAAGTGAACGATAATCAGAACGTGTGTGTTTGTGTGTGACTTGTGTCTTTTTGCAATGTGACGCCAGAACCAACATCTTAAACATGTGAGTGTGTGCCTCTTAACGGCTTGGCTCCGAAATCTTTGAAACAAATGTCACGGATTACCGCTTACAGCCCACCCTTCACATTTTACATTCACTTTCAATAGGTTTTACTTAGAAATATTCACTCTCCGTTTCACAAATGCCAAAAAACAGCCCAAATAAGAGCAAACGATCGAATTTAAACTAAAAAAAAAAACCAAATGTGTTTTTAGTGCAATGTGAAGAAGTATCAGTATCATGTAAACGATGGATTGTTCGGCTTAATGTCAAGCCAATAATTTATTTATGATAGATAAGAAAGTGGCCGCACAGTGTCTATGTGGACGCATGAAATTTTTAAGCAAAATATGGCTTTTATTTCATTCACAATTTTGGTTTAACAAATGTAAATATTACATTCGACTTATTCAATTCAATCGAATTCAATTCAAATCGTGTTTCAGTTTGAAAAAAAAAATCACTTCAATTCCGATAAAATACTTATAATAATTTAAGTATATTTTTACGGTTGAATTTGTGGGCTAAACTTAATTCGTCAACATTTCTGAGTTCAATAGCTGTTGCAAAAGCTGAAGTTGTGCATCTTTCGCTATTTTTTCCGATTGATTTCGAAGTTTTTTGATATCCGCTTCAATTCTTTTTCCATTTTCTTCTTTGTCTTTTAGCATCTAATTCAATTCATCTCGACGTTTATCGTTCGAACTTGAAGTAGAATTATTGCCCGTTTCTCTTGTTTGGGTACATACTGGATTAATCTGATTTAAAAGTGGATATGAATAATAAAAATGTTCTGCTTCACATACACGAATGTGTTATTCCCTCTCTTGCACGTAATACAGATTGACCAGCTTCAACTGACGGTTTCGGGGTTAGTCTACGAGAAACAAAAAAATCAAATTGAATCATTTGTTCGACTCAATTTGGCGACAAAATGCAATGGAAACATTCTGTGGTATCAATGACGTTGAAATATTCGATTTTGTTAACAAATTTCCCGGTTTCGGCAAACTTGATGATGCGTGTGGCAATCTATGATCAGAATCTTTTTCGGCTGATGAACTGAAGCGATAGATACAATTTCATAATCCTCTTCATCACTTGAATGTTCATCTTTGATTACAATTTCTGGGTGAAATATAGTTTCGTGTGCTGTAAATGTAGGAGGAATCGCCGATGCTTCCACTGAATCTGCAAAGTTTGAAAGAATGTATAAAAAAATTAGTGGAGATATTGGGAATCCATTTAACAGCACATCACATTTTGATGCAAATCTGCGCACTTGGACTCCAGCCCAAAAATGACGAATTCTCCATGGCTTGCATTGTTTCCGCGGCCTGCATTGTTTCTGCATCCTGCATGTATAAGTGTAGCAAGTTCTTATTTTCTTGATCATCGGCACACGAATATATAGAATGAACAAATTTATCGATTGAAATTGGATTGGCACCATTTTCGAGTAGTAATTTGACCATTTCCGAGTATCCAGAATCAACAGCAATGTGAAGTGGTGTTCGTTTGATTTAAATTATAATGAAAATTGAAGAAAAACATTCTTTGTAATATCTAGCAAAAATATGATCTATAGCATTTTACCAAATCAAGTACTTCGATGTCGGGATTCGATTGTAAACACATTTTCACGATTTCAATGCAATTCTTAGAGACAGCAAGACTAAACGGCGTGCTAAAAGGAAAGATTTCATTGAAATTCAGTGATTTGAAATTGATTGCTTGGTTTTAACATTTACGTTGAAGAAACCAGTATTTATCAGAAATTTAACCATTTCCAAATGGTGTCTGTAAATAGCATGGAACAGAACAGATTGATTTTTCTGAAAGAATAAATATACACCAATTAAGCGAAATATCATACATGATCAGTATCAAATTCATACTCACATCATCACATAGGGTGGTCAACTCAATAGGGTTCCTTCAATTCGCTGAAATCGCTGAAGTTTGGACATTCCATAAAATAGTCGAACTTTCGACGTTTTTTACACTGCGAATTGAATGAAAAAAAGTTGATATGGAAATGGAAATTAATCGATGACATAAACAGACGGTTTTGCATAGTTTTATTAGATAAAATCAGAAAAAGTCTAACAAAAGAAAACACACGTACGGTAAATAATTCATAAGTAGGTTCGGGTACTAAATGAACGTCGTCGGAATTCATCTCAGATGAAATATGTTGATACTGTTAGCAATGAAATTAATGACTAAAAGGAAACGGAAGATGGTCACGTTTTGAAAGGTAAAAAACGCCATCTGGAAAATTAATCACTGCCGGACATTTATAAAATCGTCATCCGATTGTGAAAGTTATTTGAATCACACCAAAACAATGACATCATTCAAATTTGTAAAAACGACTCCAAGTTTGGTTTCTTATCTTGAGTGCTACATGTTAATGTTCCCTATTTAGAATACGTGCCAAAAGATGAAAAATAGCATTAATTTGTTACAGTGATTCAATTCGATTAGAGCATTTATTTAGATGTAAAATTTCATTTGATCGATAAGAGAGTTTTCCGTTACAATTCCATCGAAAGCACCAATACTATAGCAGACATTTCTGTTTGCTCTTTATGCGATGTCTTTGTATTTCGATTAAAAAATACAATTAATGCTCTCGAGTGTGTTCAATTTTGGTGCTGTGGTCTTCACTCACACTCTCTGTTATCGTTTATTCGTTTCACGCAAATGAAATAAATTCAAATTAAGCGATCCGTTTTTTCTTCATCGCTTTGTGTGTGTGTGTGTGTGTGTGTGTGTGTGTGTGTGTGTGTGTGTGTGTGTGTGTGTGTGTGTGTGTGTGTGATGCCATTGTCTGTGCAATGATAGCAAAATTATTTTGCATAAAGTGCTCTGAATATAAATGGATTCATCGGCATTTTGGTTTACCCGAAAGCAGTGCATATTGTTTTTGCTTATTTTGTCATTGTTTGTCACAAATATAGTGAGTATTCTGGGCATACGATTCGAATTGTTTGCCAAAATACACAACAATAACAACAACATAGAGTGAAAACAAATTCCAATCGAGATAAATTCAAATCAAATCGTAGCGTAGCGTTGCCATTGCACTCTGCTCAACCGTACCAAAGAAAGGCTGACTAAGACAATAAATAGATGCTTGTGTTTAGTTTTTGTATTCGAAAATGCACACAAAATATTCCGCAGTGACATTGGGGGAATGTGTGAAATTCTAGAAATTCTCTTGTGGTGTTTGTGCATGGTTTTGCGTGCAAGTAAGTTTGTGTGTGTCTGTGTGTGTCTGTGTGTTTTGTCTCATGTTTGACGGCAAAATAAGACTTTGTGCCTCAACACAATTGTACATTTTTGAAATGTACATAAAGTCAAGCGCACGCAAAGCGCACATTTTATACGTGGTGCGAGAGAAAGAGAGATATTTTTAGACGGAAACAGTCTAAAATTAAATGCATCTGAATGTTGAATGCCAATGTTTATTATTTCAAACTAATTTCGAATGGAGCCGATACGTGCACACGTACATGTGGCCCGAAGAATACGAATTCGATTTTCAGAGTGTCAGAGGCAAATCCAACGACACGATATGCATAACATATGTTTCAAAATAAAACGACTAAAAATGGGAACAACAACAAAAAAAAAATACAATGCTCAAATTCAATTTCTTACTGCTTTTGCACTTTCTTTTGGGCGTTCATGGCCTTCGTATTTTGACATTTCCTTTATTGCGATACACGATACCAAGAACAAAGCAGAAAAGCAGAAGAAAGATGAATAAAAGAGAAGCGAAGCGAATGGAAGAGACAAGAGACAATGTTCAATATTGTTATTTTAGATTCAAATCAATCCCGCACTCGGCTTATGTAAGCATGGATATGATTGCGGTGACAGTGACAACAGCCATAGAATTGAACCGATTCTATTTTTTTTTGTTCTTCATTTTAAATTCAATTTATTTGTCTTCAAAAATCTGTCTTTCAAATTGACCTCTGAAATGAATGTGTTTAGATCGAATCAAATACACATTTCATTTGATGAAAATTCATTTTTTTCCGCCCACAGTGGCACATATCGGCAGAAGTCATCGCACTCACACTTACACAAAAATCAACACCAAGCCAGTTTCCGTTTACTTGTTATGTTTCGCAAATTGATTTACGTTCCGTTTGAGCTGTGTAGTTGTCATCACCTTCACCATTTTCACTTTGACAGGCAACCGATTAACGGTAGTCAATACATAAATGGTGATTTACGATGAAATCATGCACACAAATCATTTAAAATCGACTGCTTTTGTGTTGAGTGTGCGACCGATTTAAATTGAGTTCGAGTGCCAAATGACAGATTTGTTGTATGTTCAGCATTCAGTTCTCTCTAACGACTTGGTCATGCATAAAGTCACATTCGGCAAACGTGATATAAATGTTGTTCATTATTTTCCCGGCCGTACGTATCTGTTTGATCAATCGATGAGTGATGAGGTCATTGTGCATTTTAATTAATTGCTCAAGTTATCATTGTCTATCGAAATGCAATGAGAAACCAAAATTCAATAAATATACCAATTACCGAATGTACCGCAATGTACATAACAAACGAGAACAAACAATTCGTGTCCGGAACTGAATCGTTTGGCTCAAAAGCATTAAATTTCAATGGAATTGATTTATAAACAACAAACAAACAAACAAACAAAATAAAATGAAAAAAAAACCAACCCCAGGATTATTCTGCGGTGCATTTTAAATTGATTCATGCAGATAATTGAATGCATTTAAATTTGTATTTGGATAGAGAAGAAGAAGAACAACATAAACAAATAATGATTTGAAACATTCAGTGAGAAAATGTAAATTTTTGGTTCAGTGTATTTATTTTATGTGTTTTGCGTGCGTTTGGCATTAAGTGGGCACCTTTAACCCATAACAATGGCATAATTTCATGGAATTTATTCTCGTTGCGCGCATCAAATGTGTATTTTGTTGTGTACTTGAAAAGCCGTTTTGGTGCGTCGTCATCATCACTCAGCGGTGTTCAACTCAGCACCATCTTTGCATGTCGTTCAGCACATTGTGTTTTTTTTATTCAGTTTGTTAACTGCATATCAAATGGTGTTCTTCTCGATTTGCGTGACAACCGTTTTGTCCTTGACTCATCTTTCACAGTGTGCAATGCCAAAATGAGAGTCTGGAAATTTTTCAGTTTACTTCGCTTATACTGGTCCCTGTTTATGGTCGTAAAATCACTCAAACATAACGTAAAACATATTTACACAAATCGTGAAGAAATAGAAGACGCAACTGACTAATAACTCAAAGTCAAGTTGCTCATTTTATAGAATGAGTAAGATATTTCGTATGTTTTTTGAGTATTGTATTAAGAAGCCAAAACAAAACAAAAATGGGTTTATTTCCTTATGGACGATTGTTATGTTACACACAACACATACACTACTATTATCTACTTTCGAGGAAACAATAAGTAGAAGCAATTTTGTTGTTTTGCCTGAAAAAAAAAAACGAATCTGTCATGTGAATCATGCTTCGGGCTTTGATTCAACTTCAGCGACAGAGGCTCGTAAAATACAAATCCCATGTTTAAATGTATTCACGTCAAATCGCTGGTGTGAACTACGCAGCAACACAACAAGCGTCGAATACGGGATGAAGTGACATTGAGAAAGACAAAAGAAGAAAGAATATTCTCAACGACAAGAGCAACAACAACATCAACAAAAATGAAGAAGACCCGGGACCAAAACAATATAAGCCTAATAAGAATTCTGTGCGAGTCGGCTGCACTGACAAAAGCGTTCCATGTTTTAAAAAAAAATGTTGATTGTGATATGAACGAAGCGCGGCAAAAGTGGTGTAAAAAAGTGAATTAATCACAGGCATGTAAACAAGCCAACCAAAGCCTATCTCGTTGCATGTATAACACATGGGATTTACTGCCGTTAATTCGGTAGTTTCTATTCCATTCTCAGAACGTCATATTTTCGTTTCGAGATTGTCGAACATAAGACATTTTTTTTTTCATTTCTCACACCAAAAACTGAATGTTAAATTCGTGCGATATAATCGACATTTCCTTCTTCCCTGTCGTCTATCATCGACAATTGATGGGAATTTTGTAATCGAAAAATTCTTTACTTTTATTTTCAGATAAATGTTCTAATATTTTAAATCCTGTGGCTAGACACGATCATAGCTGAAAGGCGATGTGGTATCACAATCATGTTTGAATAATAATCACTTGATGCATGACAATTTTTTTTAAAAGAAAAAACAAGATTTCTCAAATTATCTTTTTTATTTTCTCTATCAAAAATTGAACGCCATCAATATCGTGCGATGATATCGTAATAATGGAAACAAATCGAATTCGATTTTTGTTGATTATGCCATCAAAAAAGCTGCGGGTTTCACAATTATTCTATTAAATTTTCTCATTAAACACTCAACGTGTTTTATATTCGTTGAGCTTAATTTAAATGCCACTAAACAATCAATTCAACGCCTGATGAAAGTGAATAATTGAAGGGAGAAAATATATAACTCGTTCATCGTATCACCAAAATTGTTCCATACAATTCGAAAGGGAAAATTAAAAATCGTAATTACGATTTTTTTTTTTGGGCACAAAAGTCTCAATAAATGATTCATTCGGTTTAATTGAAGCCATGAATGAGGGCCAATCAAATGCAAATCGAATCAATTATATAACAAACACTACAAATCACTGGAAAAATTGGCGTTCGTTTGGGGGAAAACAATACCAAGCCCCTTCATTCATCATTAAAATGTTCAATTGCGTTGAGAATTCACAAGCCGCATACTGTGCACTGTGCTCGTGATTTTCGACCTCAATCGGTGTTGTTTTTTTTTTCTTTTTATTCCCACTTTTGGGTGTGCGAGCGCGAGAAGAACAACTCTCAAACGTATAGATGCTCAAATGATTTATGATGATCGTTCATTGCATTTGTACACGCTAAAAATTATGTGCTGAAAATTAGACACTGAAAATGATACACCTTAGCCAAAAAAAAACATGCGGTGAGTGAGCGAACAAAAAACGGAACAACCAGACATGAGAATAGATAAATATTCATCGATTTACGGCATTTAAAATTGTTATATTTCGCATTTTTTTTGTATGTGTGCCATAAGCGAACCAACGAACTAACAAATGAAAAAAAAATAACAACCGAATATAATTCATGCAAAGTTCAATTGAAGCATAATTTATGTGCGACCGACAGTAGTGTTTAACATCAACAATGCATCGAGTTTGGTATGAATGCTCTTATTGTTTGGTACATACACTCACTCACTCGTTCTCGATCCATCGGCAAACCGTACTCAGTGTTCACCATCGCTCTCACTATTGTTGGCACCGGCAATAGCGCTGAATTAGCATCGTCCGTACATACACATTATGTAACAAATAAATAATCATATATCGGTGCTACAGTTTTTTTTTTGTTCATTCTGCAATTATATGCCAGAGAAACGGAACTATGGTGAAAAATAATGGATTACTTTCAATACCTACGCTGTGGCAATAGTTCGGGCGTCACCGTCAAAATTGAACACTCTGCCATACCAAAAATGTTCTATTGGCACAAAAACTGCGCAGATTGCAAGATCGGCAAGGGAAAAACTGAGATAAAATGTCATCGTAGTGCTATTGTCTGGGGTCGAGTGTTCCAAAACCTATAACATTTCATTGGTAACACAGCTGCCAGTCTATATTTTCAATTGGTCCTTTTATTCCATTTTCTACTGAAACCTAGCAACACAAGCAATGTTTATTCATTGGTCCCGTTCTTCATGTCAATTTCATTCGATGCATTGAATTAAACAGAGCAAATATCTGTAGCTGTAATCAATTTGATACCCCCGAATGTGTTTTTGTCAATTGAATGAAATTTGTGTTTGATGCGTGGCCATTTAATTGTTTCTATCTATTGATGTCGAGCTCTGTGTATTTTATTGCAATTTTACATTGAAATGTGATTTTTTTTTCTTCTCATTTATGCAATGGGTCTTTTTTTTTATTGAATTGCAAACTGGTTTCAATGTTGTCTGGCAAAAACGGGAACAATCGTAACAATTAAACAGCTGGATAGACTGTTTTTTATTTCATTCGAGCGCGTGCCAAACAAATAACAATGTTTTTTTTACAATTCATTTGAAAATGTTTCAAAAGGTTAATTTTTTTTTTATTATCTATTTGCAGACGTTTCTGGTTTATCACAGAGATGGAATAAATTGCGTCGACGATGCGCTTCATTTAAGGCTGTATCCGGACCTACATCGCTAGACTCGGATGCCAGTTATATTTTAACGGAGCCAGTGACACAGTATGCAGTCGTTTCCAGTGATCGTCATCAACGTGCTGCTTCGGTTACACCAACCGTTGACAGTTCCAACAAACCAATACGACCGTTTTCATGGCGCAAAAGTCATTCCGTTGAAAAATATGAATATCGTGATGTTAATTTAAACAGTTCAATTCCGGATAAAATCAATAAAGCCATTCCATTGCCTGATGATTATTGGAAGATTCACGAACAAGATGTAAAAATGTGGAAAATTGGCACCGGTTTACCGAATCGTCCGATATCAATGCGTGATATTCCAAAGGATACGGCCGGTGATTGGGAATTTAATGTGCAAAAATTTGAACAACAAAATGGTGATCGTCGCAATCGAATACAATATTATACTGGTGATGCGGACACAAATCGAAAGCATAGCTTGGATGGTGAACGCAAAGAAATCAAATTTCCCAGTTTAAAAGCATTCAAGTCGGCATCGATGCGATTACCGGGCCAAAAATCATCGTTACAAGAAGTGCATCAAATGCTTCGCAATAAATTTAATCGCTTAAATGTTGGTTTACGTAAAAAACGTACACTATCCGTACAAGAAGTGTTCCAATCGCCGTCTAGTCAACAGAAAGGACAAGCACCAACCCAATTTTATGTTCCATCGCCGATGCCAACGGCTAAATCGTATGCCGATGATACGGCATCGGTACGAAGTGATATGACATCACTTCCGCACTATTCGAATAATGCACATAGTGCTAAATCGGCCACATTAAACAATCAAACGAGTCCAGTGCGACACACATCCCCAGTTAATTCATTTGCATCGAAAAATGGTGAAGCTAAGCAAATAACACGTACGGATAGCCTTCGAACCAAAATCAATGTACCGGCTGCAATTGATGACAAAAAAACATCGCCCGAAAAAGGTGCACCATCATCAAATGGTAAACCACAATTTATAGTCGGCGGACGTGTCAGTTTACGTGAAAAAATTCCGCACAAATCGGCAGCGTCAAAAATTAGCAATGCGGTGCGTGAACGTATTCGTAGGCGTCCAAGAAGTCATTCACCTGTTAAACCAACGGAATCAGCATCGACTAAAACAACGAATGGCCGCAAGAATCGCGACTCAGTTGGATTTCTTGATCGAATCAATCGTATAATGAGTGTTAATCATTTGCCGCCACCACATACGGCCACAACGAACAATAACAATAGCACGAATAACAACAAGAATCGAACGAAGGTGATCGGTTCACACGAATCGTCATCACCAGCTGCTGCTGCAGCGGCAACAACAAAAAAGATTCAAAATGATGAAACAAAAACCAGTGCAACAACGAAAAGTCCAGAGAATGGAGCAGTGAGCCCAACCAAAATACAACAACAACAACAACAACAGCCACCAGCACCGGAAGCAAATTTCTTACGTGACCGGAAAATTACCAACAAACAGGTAAACAAATCACGACCCATCAATTCCCACTTTTTCTATATTCTTAGTAACGTTTGTGTAAACGCATATTTTAAAATCTATTCAGAATAGCTGTTAATGTTTGACAGAAAAAATGATCCACTGTTCATTTTCACAATTTTAATTGCGGCCCATTCCATATTCGGAATAAACGATCGAGTATAAAATGTCAAATGCAGCAGCAAACTAATGCTGGTTGGTTGTCCATCATATGACCGGTTTGGAATGAGCGAATGCGCTGAATTCAAACGAATGAATTAAATTACTTGGAAAGTTTAATGACATCCAGCCGTTTATGTTTGCGTTAATGTGCCGCTCGTTAAAAAGAATCTGCGCAATGTTTATGGCACTTTGAAGGCTGGTTTTGTTTTGAATAGAATAGCTCAAAAGCCGCCTTCATTGCACTTTCAATGTTAACTATGGCATTTATATTTTCGAATACATCGAAAGTAACGGTGCTGCATTAAAGTCGCTCGCTTAAATAAACACACTCGCATCGACAAATCATAAACAACGAGCACACACACATACACATATATATCCAACTGAATGAATCATAAAAGACGAGGGCGAGATCGTTTTCATGGTGTGCAAACAGCCCGAACCAAATAACACGATGAACGCACATTGTGCACAGACACATAAAGCAATCAAAAGGCATTTCGTATGTAAATAATTTTGGGGTTTCATTGTTTACATTCTTTTAAAATAGCAATTTAACAGCAAAGTGTCTAATTGTATCTTCTTGTCGCCGATGCTAAACAACTTGGATTGAAAATAGCCATTTAGCTTCTCTTTTATTTCACTGCGGGGAACACACACGACTGAAACGAACGACGATTCAATGGCACATCCAAAACAAACAATAAGTAACTTTTGTTGTTCGAACTCATCTTATTTTTATGACAAACCATTTCCCATCAAACAATTAACTATGACATATTTTTTCTTCTTCTCCTTCTTTCAAGTTTCATGTTTTATGCACTTTCAAAACGAATTGGCTTTTTTCCATTCTCACACCTACCAGCAAACAAACTACTAAATATTAAACAAAATGTTGAAAAGTATTCATAAAAAAAACATGTTTGCTCTGTTTACTCTCTACAGCAGCAACATTGACAGCACACAAAGTGAATGTCACCGTTGTTGAAGGCGGCCACAATGGCGATGGACTCTTGTATAAAATTTAAATCAAAATGCAATAACTGAATACAGAAATAGCACATAAATATTCAATAAATAGCATTACTATTTGGAGAGGGAGTTGTTTTTCATCATTCACTCAGTTATTCCAATAATTCATTTGTCTTCGTAAGAACCGCAACGACACGTTAACAACAAGAAGAAAAAAAACCATAGAAAAATGACGATGAAAAGGGCAATGCACAAAAAAAAACCATTCAAAATGATATTTTGTATGCAAAATACGTGCTCGCGCGATTATTGTGGCTTGTGTATTTTCTTGGTATTTGAAAAATCAGGTGCGCCACAGCCGAAGATTAAGAATGAGACAGACATCGACCGAATAACAGTGCGAAGAGAGAATGTGTAATGTTTTGAACATTGTTTTCAATATGTGTGCATAATTTCCATTTGCTGCACGCAGGTGAAATGTTGCTAAGGGAATTCTGTGGTGTGATGGAGTGATGGGCTCTCTTTAGACTACCGGTACCTCTAATCAACATACATATGATAAAATATGAACTGAAATTATTTCATTCACCTTCATATCTATTCTGTGCAAGTGTAACATTCTCACTTGGGCTTTCATCACTCGACCGCCGTGCGTAACACAAGTTGTGATGAGTTTTTCGGTGCCAGTTTACCCTCTCTCTCTCTCTCTTTTCTTTCTTTCTTTCTTTCTTTTATTCTTCATTCTCAAAACAAAGAATACACAAAAAGGTGATTACGTGCGCTGAAATATTTTTACTTGCCCTTTTGCGGTTTTAAGCGCGTATTCTTTGTATCGATTTTAATGCCAAAACCATTTATTCTTATTCAGCTATTTGGTTTAACTTATTTGCGAAAACACTTTTGTTTCGATTTTATTTAATGATCCATTGTTCCGATTCGTATTCCCAACAACAACATCTTCATTGCGTCTGATTCCACACTTAAATTACCCATTTCGCTTTGGAAAATTAAAAGAGAAAGAGCTAACATGCAAATTAAAATAAAAATACACACACAGAAGAATTTACGTATTCCATTTGTACATGTACAAAGCACGCATTTTATTTTTTTGAATTGATAAATGTGAACAGAAAATAGGTATTTCATTTTTACATTCTATCGACAGGCACCGTTTTAAAGTAGGTTCACATCAGCTTCGCATATCAAAAGAGATTAAAGTGTGTACAATTTGCAGCACTTATTTCATGCTAATCACTTTTTGTACAGTGTGCTAATCCAAATGCGTTCACACACAACCAACATGCTTAACAATGTGCTACTACTTTGTCTCGAAACGGTCTGTCAAACACCTGAATCCTAAAATAACATGCCAGAGATTAAAACGTCTGAAATGTCGAAATGTTGATTTCAAATTTGGTGATTTGCGCAATTCAAACATCATTTTTGGCAGATTATTATTTTGGTTCATTTCACTTGTCAGTGACACAACTGGCAATCAATTGAATCCATTTCGTGTGACGTGTGTATGTGAGTTTTGGATTATTTTTCGGTAGAATCAAATACGGATCTAATCAAAAGGTAAAAGTCATCATGACCAGATGTCTGTCCGCTGGTTATGGATGGATATGAACGCATGAAGTGACGTATTCAGCTCGGAGCTCGGTTGATGAAAGAAAATTGCACACCAATACTGTACAAACAGAGAGAGAGAGCATCGTGCATCTTGCACGACATTTTATCGGAATTTCACTGGAATCCGTTTCTCTTTCCATTTATGTGCGGTTTTTGTTCATGTGTGTGTGGAAAAAAAAACTATAAAAAAAACGATGAGCGCTTTTGACATTGGAATTTTCTAACCATTCCGGAATTTCAGCAATTTCACTTTAGATTTATGATGTAAAAAAAAAGAGTTTAACGTTAAATCCGACCATCCCATTTATGGACTATGTTCGCACTTGAAATAAAAAATGAGCGAAATGAACGTTAAATGGCTTCATACTAATGAACTTCGTCTTTGCCATGATCTCAACATACTGGTAAATTACATAGACGATTCACACTAATTTCAAGGTAATAAAAACCATAAAATATGTGAAAATCGAGCAAAGACATTGTTGGAGGCTGTCACTGCTGCTATGTGGATGCCTTGTTACTGAAATCAAAGAACAAATTAAGTTGTAATTGTTTCGAAAGCAAAAGTCTTTCTCACTCACCAATTCAACGCGCTTAGGTGCGCGGTGCAATAGAATCATAAACTATGAATTGTGTGTGAGAAATTCATTTGTATGTTTTTTTTTTCATTCTATTCGACTACTTTGTTATTCTTTGAATTTGATTTCCATACACTTTTCATTGGAAGGGGGCGATGGAGAGAAATGTGTGCGTAGGCCTCAGTATGTGCATTGAATAGTCGAGCAAGGTATAAATGTCGATCTATTGTTACATCGAGCATATGAAGCACTAAATCAAATCATATTTCACCGGATTATTAATTGAGCCTTACCAAAAAAAAAATGAGAAAAAAAAGAATCACTTTCAATAGACAGAAAGAATAACATGAACTCGACAATGAAAACACGAGTCGCTTGTGTCATGATATGGATACACCAAAAATGTTAGAAACACTAGAAACACCACTAAACTGACTTCTACGGGAAATCAAACATGATTTGTTTTACCATTCATACCACCGAATCCAATTGAAAGGCAGTGCGATGACATTGGAATTTGATACATTCGACTGTTCAACATTTCCAACTAACAACTTGTGTTATTTTTTCATTAAAGACGACCCACTTTGTTTGCGGAGAATTCTTTTTTTATTCAAAAGAACACCACTTGATCGAGTGGATTCTTTGCTTTAAAATTGACCATAGACAAAACAAAAACCATTAAATTTACTATCAATAATTTGCTGAACTCAAATGATTGAAACGATTGACGGAGATCAGTGCTTCATCACCATCATCATCGAAATAAAAATTGACTTAATTCGATTCAAATACATTTACCCATTCAATCATCCTAATAAAGGTGAATAGCAAAACCCCTTTTTTCCACCGTTCGAAATCCAATTTAGATAAATGTCGATGAGTTGTAAAAATATTTGAAGAAATGAAAAAAAAATAGAAGTCTGCCCATAAAATCCATTAAAAAGAGCGTGATGTTGGGATTCTTCCTGACTACCGAAATACGTTCTCGTCATTCACCTCAAGCCATAGGTCCTCAACCTAACAAACCATGAAAGCGAACGATACACATTCGAGTCAGTTATACCAACCATTTTATTCTTATCTATTTTAATTGAATGGAATATATTTTAGTTTGTGTTGTGTTTGACCTTCCATCGCATTTATTCTTTTGTTGCCTTCTTTATTTTATTTCTGTCTTTTAACTTACGTTATCGTACAACACCACATTGATAATTATGTCGGCACACAAAAGTTTATCACAGAAAATGTTTTGAAAAAAAACCTACCTCCGCAGGAGGATAGAGAATGAACAGTAGAGAAAAAGAAATGGAATTTGTATGTAGAACGTTAAATGACGTTGCTCTTCGAGATCGGTGCGATTGGGTCGGTGTAAATTGTTCTGAGGCTATATTTTATATTTCATCATCATTATAAAGAGACGTTCATTATTCATCATTTTCCCGGGCAATTTGTGCCATTAATGACGGAAAAATGAAATAATTTTTATCTAATTACAAGTGTAACGTTTGGCGTTCATTAAATAAAAAAATAACCGTTCAAATGGTTCATTTGTTGTGGTTAGTTTTTTTTTCGGTGGTTTTCAAAAAGAATATGACGCGTTAAAATGCAGTAACAAAAACGCGGCGCTTGATAACAACCGCATGTAAATGAATGCAAGCCCGCATTTCATTGCCTTCGGAAATTCAAAAACGAGCAATAAATTAAGCCACTAAATGCTCACTTTCGTAATGATAAAAATAAATGACAACAACAACAAAATGGTAAACGGAAGATCATCGTGCGTTCATGTGACAACGAGCATTTTCACTTCCATTGTTTTCAATTGGGCCTATGTATGTATGTTCGGCGTGAATGGACTTCTTCATTACAAATTCGAAAATTGCCGACCTCCATTCAAAAATAGATTCACAAACGGCGTCGGCGGCCAACACAAAGGAAATGTTTTAAGCATACAATGAATACTCGAATACGAATTAGAAATGTGAGTAAAAGTTCATTGTGGCCATTTGTCAAAAATGAAGAGGCAAATGAACAGACCCGATGCCACTTTAACACGAGCTAGTTATATTCCGTGTGTTGAGATGGGTGAAATGTGAGTTGCAAAGTGTGCAATTTTTCCATGTTAAATTTATCATCCAATTGAAATTGTGGCCATAGAATTTTCAGTTAATGTTTCCGTTACACCGTAACAGTAACACTCGTCTATCATTTTCGCACAGCGACAGCTGCCATTTGAAAAACTGAAGCTGCCAAAGTACTTGTGTAATTCACAAATGTTTGACCGTAACTAAAATGCTCATTTAAACATAAATTATCTAACATTTACAAGCAAGTTAGCAGATAATTTGCTAGTGTAATCACATCAGGCATTCACGTTATCCCGAATAGAAATGTACCACGAATTTCAGCTGCCCAACAACTGACGATTCTAATGAATTAAGACATTTGCTTATGATATTTGCGCTCGGGTCGTTTTACTTTTTGAAACGAGTTTTTACATTTAATGATCGTTTATTTAAACGACGTAATTGAATGCAAATGCAAGCAAAGAGCACAAGTCCAACCACCACCTACATCACTGAGCACGCGCGATACATGAACAACATTCTCTGGTGTGGATGCGTGTGTATGTGTTTTATTTTCGCCTGGTCAAAACTTGGTGTGCGGCCAGCATGAAACCGTATCTACAGAGTATGGTGCAGCTGCAGTTAAGTTGTTCTACTGTTGCTGCTGCTGCTGTATTACAGGCCGTAATCAGTTGCTGGCAGCCAACGCGTTTGGCACCAGAAACACAAATCACTTTTTGCACACTATACGAACATTGTATCCAGAAGTCCATAGCGCACCATTCAATATAGTAATTGATGCATCATAACTCAGTAATGCCACGCCAAACAGCAACACAAGCTTAATTGAAACTCGCATTAATTTCAAACGAGAATAATGATATGGTCAACCGATGGAAAAGCATCACGTTTTCATTTTGTTCGAGGTATTTGAACTTCCGGATTTTCTATTTGCTATTTTGTTCGGTTATATTCTTTGTGGTTTTATCGCATGGAAACGCTGAGCTCAGTTTAGCTTGACTCCATTTGGTTCAATTCAATTGAATACGTCCATAGTAACTGCATTTGTTTTGCCATTGCCGTTTCCAGTTTTAGTTTTTTTGGTTAATTCTTGCTTTCATATAATAATTGCTGTTTCTGCATATTCATTACGAAGAAACGATGAATACACAACAGTTTACGAATCATTTTCACGTTGTTATTGTTATTGCCTCTTCTTGTTGTTGTTTTTTTCTTATTATTTAGACTGTGTTTCGTCATTTAATTTTTTTAATGGGTTTTTGTCTATCCAATTCTATAAATGCTATATTTAATAAATGCGACCATTTTTACGATGCGCAATATTATGCGGTATGAAGCTTGGTCAGCTTTTAGAAATTGAATAAAATTGAATTGAGAATGTGTGCGTTAGCAATTCTAACGGTAAATGGGTTTTGTGATGGTTGACGGACGAGAAAGCCGAGATTATCAACTAACCACAGGTATTGCATTGTTATTGAATGTACTCCGAGTACAGTACTCGTGTTTGTAAAATTGTGCTTTGAATTTAATCTCTGTTTGTACTTTCTAACAAACAGTAGACGTTTTTTTTTTGTTTATTTCGGGATTGCGTTCAATCGACAATTGCTGTGATTTGAATTTCTACTTCCATTATGTTTTATCGCCACTTGTTCCATTTCCATCTCTTGTTGTTCTCTTGGGTGCTGTTGTCGTTGTTGTTGTTATTCACTGATACGAATATTAAATCATATTTATTCTATATTTTGGATGGAATTACGCGTGCAATGCACACGCAAATGACAATTCACTGTAATGTCAAAGTCCAATGACTTCGAAGACCAGTTAATGCTAGATCGATAAATATTTATGCTGATAAAACGGTATTATTTTTTTTAGCTGAATCAACTGTTTGTTTTCTTTTGTTGATGCATTTTGTAATCGCTTTGAATGAATTTTTTTTCTCTGTTGGTTGATAAAATGGTTCGAGTCACACTAGAACGTGGGATCGAACGCCTCGAGTTATTTCATCGGTCTACACAATAAACATGATCGGAAACATTGTCATTTTGTTTGGATTTCTTTATCAGAGAAAAACTCGATTTTCTGAATTGGTCTAATAAAATGATTTTATTGATTTCGAATTCCGAGAACCATAATCGACGCATCGGCAATCCATCGAACACATGTTGATGTGTGTGTGTGTGTGAATGAGTCAGATAAAATGCATAGAATGGTCGTAAAAACAATTGCGCCCACAAGAAAAAAAAAACACGAAACCGATTCAAATCGATTTTCAAACGAATTGACTCACGAGACTTAAAATAAACCCATGGAATTTTATTGAAATGGTTTATATCAAAATCGGTATTTTTTGTTTTTGTTGATATTAGACAATTGCTGTTATATTTTATACGCATTTTTTCCAGTTTAATTTTACACTTTTTGTTTTGTTTACAAAAATGAGTTCGTAGCAAAAATAAAACTATAAAATTAGCTGACCAAAAGAATTCTGAGGATTATTTACATTTGTGGTTTCGTGTATTATAGCGTCACGCACAGATTGTATAGAATTTGGATGAAAAATGGACTTGGAAAATGAAAAATAAAAATAAATGTGCGGCGCTTTAAAACATTCTTTCTTTGAACCACATTTTGCGGTTGAATATTAATGATGTGGTTTTACATTTGGTGCCATCATTTCACGTACAATGTGCAAAATAAAATCGAATCGATGGTACAAAATGGACGCTGTCCAACGGACAATAACGAAATACATATTTCACAAGATTGCACTTGAAATTTTACAGCCGCCTAGCGTTATAAACGAGGCGAAAAAAAAATCATTTTATGGTCTTTTATCGGACCAAATTAATATTAATGATGGCTTTTCGGGCGATAAGACCAATGCCACATTTTTTGGTTTTTAAATTGATTTTAACCAGAATTTATGAGTCTCCGGTGACCATGGTCACCACCAGCATTAAATTATTTTTCCACTTTGCGCTATATTTTGTTTCACACGAATGAAAAAAAAACGACGACGACACGTTCATGGATTAAATATAAATATCAAAATAAATGACATCGATAAGCCAGTATTAAAATGATTGATGAAAATGTGTGAATAAAAAACTAGATTATCATAAAATGAAGGCAAAATGTGCAATAAATGCATAAAATGAAAGTCTGTTTATCACTTGAGAAAGTTTCTACTTGCGAGATGTTAGTTACTTAAGAGTTTGAATTTGAGTGGCGTGAAAAAAAAGTGCAAGTCCGGCTCGTTCATCATGAGTAAATATGTTTCAACTTTAACCCATGGGGCAACATTCACTTTTTAGCACGTCATTTAAATCTTATGAAAATGCCGAGTCATTGAAAACATGCGACCCAATCGAAACGAAAAAACCGATAAAATAGTATAGATAAAAAAAAACTATCACGTATGTGATCGGCCTATTTGATTATCCAAACACACACATAAGAAAAATATTAATTCCGATAATGATATGCAAATCGTTTCACGTCTTGAGCTGGCTAAGCTGGCCTGATAATCAAATGAAAGTATCGCCATTTCAAACGCATCTTGTATGATATCTCGAACAAGCCGCATGAAATATTCAACAACATTACATACTAAGACACCAGTTCATGGAGCGAATAAACATATTATCATTGATAAACACTTTTTTAATTGGGTGCTTTTCATTCATTGTGCGTATAAATCAAACATTTTACCGCGTACGCGTTCACTCAATCTGCGCTTGGATAATCTAGTGCGATATAAACACCGATTTCACAAATTGCATTTTATTAATAATAAAATTATTAAAACTATTGATTGGCACAAAAAAGAGGCCACAAAGTCCAAATTGGATAGATTTATTAAAACGATGCACTATATCATCGGTCATTGGCCAATAAATTCGATCTGAAGCATTTAATAACAACAACAAACATTTTTGATTGCTATTAATCCGCTTACATGTATATTTTCGAGATCGGTTTGAACAGACATGACACGGAATATAGTGGATTAAAAAGATTCCTGATCGAAATAAATGAATGCCAATATTGTATCAAATATGTTATAATTATTGGAAAACAGCAGCTGTTGCCGCACCAAAATCGAATATTTTCCGATTTTTATGCAAATATTTTAAATCGAAATGAACAGTTTTTGTGCGGTAATTTGAAAAGATAATTGCAGTGTGTCGGAATCTCTCACAGATCTTAAAATGAAAGCATTGCTAATCACCTTATACACTTTGAATGGTTGGGAATGATGCGGGGAAGGTGTTGAACATTCGATTTATAATAGTATGTAACCAGCACGAGGCACGCAACAATTTTTTTTTTTTGACAAATGAAAGAGAAACGAGCCTCACATCAAACAGCATCGAGTTCGAAGAGTAGCAAATCGAGTGACGAGCGAGCTTCCATCACCATCACTGTTCAAAGAATCGAAAAGTCAATTCCATCAGTGTTTTGCTACGCTATAATTTTCTATATCTTATGCAAACGCATAGCACGGCATTCATTGGAATGTGTAGGTTTGTGTTGTGTACGCTTACAACATTATTAAATCGAGATCGAAAACATTAATGGTTGCTTTGCATCGTTTTCATTTCAGCCGACAGCATTGAATGCGATTGACCGACTCGCCTAAATATCAAAAGAAAGAATGGTAATTAATTTAAACGCCTTCAATGAGTCTTTTGCGCCCGCGTTACACTTTTCTATGTCATCAAATATATATAATTCCAGTTTTTCCTTGATTTTGCCATCGTAACGAATTACCAAAATTAAATAATTCCATTGGCTTTGAAACAGTTTCGCTGTAATTTTGGAATTGTAAAGTTGTTATTCCCACGCGATTTACATCACACAGCAAAGTAACCGAAATCAAACATCATGATTTATTGGCAAAATTGATGAGTTGCTGCTGTCATGACTCATCCCAATGAAATATGATTGTCATCTGAATCCGAATCGAAAATCTGTTCTGATATCGAAAATCAAGACCAAGTTTTTGATTCGCACGCTTTCAATAACTTGACTTGTGCATTAAATTGTCAAAACAATCAATAAAATGCCAAAGAAGATATAAAATCGAACATTTCCAAAATCGACCCCTTCACTTCATTAACAGCCTAACCTTGACTATTTTTATTGTATATTGAAATGAAACTGTTGTTCATTTTATATGTTTCCAATTGATAAATTGGTTTTTCGGAGGAAAAAGTCAACAAAACATATGCAAATGTTGCTGAAATTACGTGCTTTTTTTTCGATCGTTGAAGTGTCAATTTCAATGGAAATTTATTTGTCTCCAGACTCATAGTAAAACCAGTCAAATGAAAAGAATGTTTAAACAACAGGTGATAATGTGCTAGTTGCGTTCTCTTTGGCACACTTTCACATCTTTCTATCACATCAATAGATTGACAAACCGCACACTGTTCAATAACTTTATAAAATAAGTATTTTTGTATTCATCGAATTAACATACACAACGGGGACTTGGAAATTATGTGGAACGAGCGAACAAGAAAACCAACGGAATTTCATTAAAAATGCATTGGCAGTGAGACTAACGGCCATCATATTCACCACAGAATCACCAAATGAAAGTCTTTTTTTTTTTAAACGTAAATTCTCAGTGGATTAATATGCAGTGATTACCATTATTCTGCACACAAATGACTTTTCGAACCATTCGGTCGAATGCGACGACATACCAAAAAAAAGAGGTGTGAAAATGGCAACAGATATTATGCATGCAGTGCTGCAATGGACACAGTCCACTGGACAGAGCTCGTTGAACACGCGTCAATATCTCGACAGTGAGAGAGAAAGAGTTTATTTTATCGCTGCAAAATGTGAATGAAATGAATGAAAAATCGATACTCAAATATTTGACTTCGTTTCCGTTGATGCGTTCGTTTTTTTCTGTTTGGTTTTTCTGCTTTCGTCTCATTCCACTCGAAAACTTAATCAAATTAAGCAGCATGCGATCATTGGCCTGCTGATTTTCAACAATGATGATGACGACTACGACGAAAGCAACAAAGACGGAAATTCTTTCAAGCGAATTAAAAGGCTCTGACATTAAAGTGACTTCTGTTCATTCCGCTTAGTTCGCTCCAAATTATGAATGCGTTCCAAGGAATTACGAAAACTGAGAAGAATACAATGAGGCAATGATGACTGAGCAGAGCACAGAGAGAGAGAGAGAGAGAGAGAGAGAGAGAGAAAAAGAGAGAAAGAGGAAAAGAACTTAATGAGTCTGACCAAATGTCGAATGTGTTAATGTAATGTCCAGAACCGTACGATGAACGAACGGCAAAACTAAAGTAAATGTGATGATGAAAGCAAGTTGAACGACATAACATTATTAAAATCAATAATAACAATAATCGGCCACATCGTTTGAGGCTTTGTATCCGTTAACATCTTCAAGCGGACTGCTTTATTTTCGTTGCCGTTTTTTTTGCTGCTTCGATTACGCATTCAATTTACAAATAAAGGCTAGTTATTGACTTTCTTTCTCATCGCATGTGCTCAGTTGGTAATCTTTGCGTGGCAACATGCTAAATGAATTGGAAGCTACAGAAATTTGAATACCGCAAACAACAAACACACAAGAAAAAAAATAGTATGAGAGAACTGTCTGAGTACAATGGCCCAGACGATGCACTGTTCATTTACATGCCATTTAAAAAGTCAAACCAATAAATTTCCACCAAAGGATCAACAACGTGCTGAGTTGCATTGAATATTGAGAATGAACCAACAAAAAAAAAAACACCCGACGATCTATTCAATATTGAAAGCCGCATTCTGTAAATGACACAACGGAATTGACGATAGAGCCGATGAAATGGAACAGAAAGAGAGAACGATTACATTGGTTTCGATTTCAGGGTGGTCCCAATAGCTGCACACAAAACGATTGAAAATTGACCACATTGAAGCATCGCACCAAAAATTCAACTCCATCCGTCTCATTCACTTCATCGCTACTAATCATTCACTCATGAAAAACAATTAATTTGAAATAATGATTACAGACATTTTCAATTTCGTTTGTCGTGTTATTTTCGTAAATATATCTTCATAATTTGTTTGATCCGATTGAGAGAGAGAGAGCGAAGAGAAATATGCAATTTGTTTTTTGTTTTTTTTTTTCTGTATGAACATTTCGTTTGAAGTTTAGTTTTCGAATGCAATAATGACACAAGCCGTCGTTTCGTTGGCTTAAAATACCACCAAATAAATTTCATTGAAACATAAGATGCCTTAATTAATGACCAGGTCATTTGTATCACAGAAATTTCAATGCACCTACAACTTGAGCCAGTATGATGAACAAAGAGCGATGTGTGTGTTGAGCATTGAAACTACCTGAATCGAAAACACTTTAATGTTCATGTTCACATTTTCAACCCTAGGCAATTGAATGGATTTTAAAATATTTAATTTACGATGGAAAATAACAGATGGAAATGATAATAGAGAGACAATACCCACGATTCATTGATATTTATTAAACAAAATTTAATTTTCTCTTGTATTTTCTCCATTTTTCGTTACAGTCATTTGATCGCATTCCTGAAACGACACACGAATTCAATGAAGAAGATGAAGATGCGTTCGATGAAGAAGAGGAAAGCAAATTTTGTACACTGCCTCGCAGCAACAACGGTTTCACGATTCGTCATGTAAGTCGATGCATGCAATGTTATTTGCCAAAGCATACACACAAAACATATTTCTAATATCAAATTTGCTAGGGAATATCTGAGCTCTCATATGATATCTATACATCACAGCTGATTTTGATTTGCTCGTTCCCAGCTGTGTTTTTATGTATATTTTTGTTTTCACAGAAGCCTTATCTATGGTTTACGTGTCTAATTTCGTTTGGTTTTTTTTTATTTCTCCGTTTTTGTGTGTGTGTGTGGAAAATATAGGCACGTTTCACCAAAGGCAATGGTGCAAAAGGATTAGGCTTTTCGATTGTCGGCGGTGTCGATAGTCCGAAAGGTTCGATGGGAATCTATGTGAAAACCGTTTATGCACATGGTCAAGCGGCCGAAAAGGGCACACTAAAAGAAGGTAAGCACTTTGGTTCGTTCAATTGATGGGCCAACATGATTTATTGGCTGGCTAAATTACAGCCGTACATACAAAATTGTGCATTTGATCAACATTTTTTTATGGGTATTTTATGTAATGCAATTTATTTCACACCAAATTGGACACATTCACGAAACATTCCGTTAAATTCACATACTTTTTGCACAATTTTTTTTTGTGTAAGCGAATTGCATTTTGTTTCGCATAATTTTCTCACCGTGTGTTTTCTTTTTTTCTGTTTTTGTTGTTACAGGTGATGAGATTCTTGTGGTAAATGGCAAATCATTGCAAGGAATGAAACATGATGAAGCCATAAATGTATTCAAATCCATCAAATCCGGTGACGTGGTAATATTGATTGGACGACGTTTGCCAAAAGTTCGCAAGATCAACGATTCCATTGACACTATGCCACCCATTGCTACCGTAACTGGCGAAGTTAAACTCACTCAAAATTAATTGATTTGAATGATAATTGATCTGTATTTTTTCTTATTAAAAATTATACACACATTTATATCGAATTGATCCGCTCGATTATCCGTGGTGTCAGCAAGTTAGCATTTTTCAATTCGTAATATGTTATTCAATTGCAAATTATCCATTTTAATCGCATCCAAATGCCAACTATGCTCTATAAATCATTTTATACACATTTTACAATGCCATACCACATACCTGGCAATTTTCACATAATTTATTCCATGCAAACGTTTATAAAACAAAACGTTAAACTAACATTTATCAAACTGCTAAACAACTTTATATTTATCAATATAACCATTTTAAAACATAAAATCGACGTTTTTTTTCATCAATGTTCAATCATCGCATAGATTCTTAGGTGTCTGTAGCTATATGCGACGGTGCAATGCAGCGCATTACCAAATATATCTAGACAGAAAAGAGATAAAAAATAAAATACCTAAAACAATAAATTAATCGGCGACAAATTTTTCAAGCGATTTGCTCTTTTCAAAGCTCATGAATAAATAAAATATGTGTACCGCTTTTGGTGTTTGTGTGAGAAATAAAAATTTGTTCAAGTTCATATCAAAATGAGCTGTTGACAAAACACATTTGAATCCAAAAAAAAAAAAAAAAATTACAAGAAGAGCTAAATTCCAATCTTTTGTTCGCCTATTTTAGTACATTATTTTTCACTGTCGCAGTTGTGAAACTTGTTGTTTTCAAAAACATTTAAACAATTTTTAGAGGCACGTTAAGCTAATAATATAAAACAAAACCAAAGGTAGCCAAGAATATCTATATATAAATATATTTTTTCAATCGATTAATTTCAGTTCGGCTGATGTTTGATTATGTAATTCTAAGCTTATTTTGTTTATTTGTTTTATTACTTTCTTCTAAATGAAAATATTTTTATTTGCTTCTTCATATGTGTATCGTATCCATTAACAAATCCACGCTAACGTTTAATGTATTCATTAACGTATTTAATGATCAATTACACTATATCTATTCGTGACAATCGGGCACGAGTTAAATCAACGAATCGAATTCATCTTGATTGACCAATCTTTTTTGCGGTAGTGTTTATTATGCTCTACACATTTATATAACAATTTGTAATTGTATGTAATTATAATTAGCTTCTAAATGGTTTCATCTTTTTGGAATTGGACAACCGATTTTTTTTTTATCTCTTGTGAACAATGCATTTTATTGGTCACTTGTCACCCATTTCTATTTTGTGTACATATTTGATTTTCTTTTGTAAGATTTTCTTTTCCTTTCTACATGCAATTTCTGTGTATTTCAATATTTTAAATATGAATAAATAAATATATAATTATTATATCCCAAAAAATAACAAACATTATTTTGACTTTCTTTTGTCACTTGTTTTCGACGAAAAAAACATACCGAATTTTCAATTTTCAGAATATGTAACCGAGACCTGACTGATTCTGTTTATGGTAACGTGCGCGTATTTGTTTTCACTTCAGAAAAAGACATTTGTTGCAAAATAAATTATTTATTCTTTTGTTTCTTATTCAATAAAAAAAAATTAAAAACTGCTGGTCATCTTGTTTCCGGAATTCAGTGGACATAAAATATGACCGGCTTTCTATTGTAAATTTTCAATGATGTTTTCAAAGAGTTTTCCCTGAAAATGTTAAAAAAGAATAAGTAAAAATATAATAAGAGATATTGATAGATATTGATGTATAGAAAAAAAAATATAAAGAGAAATAACTGTCGTACAAGTACTGCATCTTCGTCGGCGTTAAAGGATTCCCCATTTTCTACTTTATCAAGGTATTCAACTAGATCGATTTCAGCTGAAATGGTCTGAACGAAGAACAAGAAGATGGCAGCAACAAACAAGAATATTTTAAAATTCATTTTGAAGAGTTTTTCTAAAATTTGGTTAGCACTCGTACGAAAACTTGTTTACTAATATTGTATGATCAGGTTTGCCAGTCCTTTTATAGTCAGATCGCGATATAGCTAATCAACATATATTATATTACATTCCATTTTCATTACTATTCTTAATTGAAATACATTTTTGCAGAAGCTGTCAATTTCATTTAATTTCGTTCAAATTAATTACATAACTTGTCAAAATATCATCGAAATATTCCGTTCTGGTGACAAAATGTTCATGAACAAATAACAAGCAAAACACGATGACTTTTGACTAATAAAATAATAACCGGTAACTACGTCTTTATATCAATTAGTTTATCAACAATGATCATCATGCTATTTAAAGCGAAGATATGTTCTAAACTAAGATGTTGATACTTATCGATATAATACGTGATTTATCGGATAGCAAAGTGATATTCTACACAAAGTACTTTTTTTCAATTATTTTATTATTAATTAACAATTTACTAAATATTTGATACAAATTGAACTTTTGATTTTTATTTGCTATTATGAAATGTGTCATTTTTATACAGGATATAATTTTTCTGCTGAAATATCAACAAGCGACTTTTATCTCGTTTGTCTTTCGTTTTACGTCATTTCACAGGCTTCTAATTATAAATATTTTTTTTTGTTCACTTGATATGGTATATATCAAACTGGTTTGCATTTTAGCCTTTATCAAATACTAGTTAATATCCATGATTCATGTGTTTTTCATTTATTCCAGAAATTGTTGATGAATTTGCGAAATTGCAAATTTACTTGTTGAAATTACGAAATGAAAGCAACCTGGATAAAGTAATATTTTGGCAAAACTTCTTCGAATAAAAAATATCTTGAAATTCAAAAAAGCCACTCTTTAAGAGCAACATTAGCAATATTTTTTTCATATAATTGTGCTTTGAGCACGGAATTTTGAATTAAGTCAGTAATAAAAAAAAGGAGAGAGCGTGGGCTGTTGGAATGTTTTTCAGCTATTGCCTCGTATCAAATCATCTCACATCTGAATTAGCTGACAAATAAACAAAACAATTTGCACCTACTGACTTGAGATTTAATTAATAAACAAACCAATTTCGATTCTAAAACTTTATTAAGTCTCAATCAAGCGTCAAGGCTGGCTAACTGGTCAGCTGAACTGAGAGAAAATATCTATCTACCGAACGTACACACATACACAAAATTTCATGTGTGGATTACAGTAAACTGCTTACAAAACTTATCAATTTTGTGGATAATTAAATAATAGATCACTGGATGTTTTATGTGTGTGCGTTCGGTAGCTAGGTATTTGCTCTCAGTTCAGCTGACCCGTTAGCCAGCCTTCACAATATTAATTTGCTTTTCAATTATTAATCCAAATTGACATATTTGGAATATGTTGAATATGTATGACAAGTTCCAGCTTGAATTTATAACAGCTTTAAAATGAAATTATGAGATGTTCGTAGAAAAAAATTAAAATCGCCTAACTATTCCTATTCATCAACGTGAATAAAAATATAATTTATTATGATGATGTATAATCTATCGATTCGCTAGTAGCGACTTATTTAAATGAAATGCTTTCAACACAATATACTCCCTAATAATTAGCTTCATTTGTGACAAATAATAATCACAGAAATGTTTCCAAATTAGAATATACTAGACCGAATCGGAATATTTTACACTTTACACTGTAACTCGTTGCCATGGATGTCCTTTGTAATATGAGTGTCAATTAAATACAAACTTAGCATTTATCAAGTGCATGTGAAACTGGAATATAAGTTTAAATTATGCAAAGAGTGTAAAACCCAATATTCAGTGACTAGTTGCACTGAGGTCTGACTATAAAAGGACTAGCAAACCTGGTCAGAAAGTATTCGTAAGCAAGTTCTCGTACAAGTGCTAACAATTCAACAAAAAAAAATCTGTTCAAAATGAATTTCAACATTTTCTTGTTTGTTGCCGTCATCTTCTTGTTCTTCGTTCAAGCCATCTCGGCTGAATTCTCCGCACCGAAAGTGCTCAACAAATGGAAACATGGAGAGGCTCTCTCAGCAGAGGAACAAGCAGTAATTGTAAGATACTCATTTACGTTTTAAAATTTTACAAACTCTGGTATCGATTTATTTTTCCATCTTTATTTTATTTTTCAGGATAAACTAAACGAAAATGTTGCTGACCATTTAGCCAAGGGCCCAGAACACTAATCTCAATATAAATATTTTGGTGAAGCAATAAATCTCATACCGTCTGAGTCACCGATCAGAAACCTTCTTTTGTTTGTAAAAATCACAAATCAATAATCACGAAAATAAATGTCTAAAATTATTTTTGGAAAAACATCACTCTTTGATAAAAAAACAAATTAAATCTACCAGACTGACATAAAACCACAGCGTGCTAATATGTACTGTCAGAAGCACGTTCAGATGCACACAACTTTACAATGAATATTGGTAGATACAAATTTCCATTATAAAACAGTTCTGCTTCTGACCAGTGGTTGCGCCAACGTCGCGTTTGCAGACAAATCAGCATGCTGTGCATAAAACAGTTGTATTTGTGTTTCTATAAGTCTAACTATAGAGAGCCTCTGATGATAAGTATGTTATTTGGTTAAGGTAAGATCATTATAGATTAAAGAAAAATAGCGTCATTCCGGAATTAATAAGGTATAAAGACAATTATCTCAGACTTCAGTGACATAATTTAGCAAAATATATCAGTTAAAAATGGATTCAAGAGAATACTCCATTACATTGGATTCTTCTACATCTCAATCTGAAAGAGTTGTATATTTTTTTTAAAGAAAAAGAACAAAATGTTCATTGTGCTTTAACCTTCATCTGTCGTTAGCGTTTTTTCAACAAAGTCCATGTACGGAGACAAAATTCTATGGAAAATTGAAAACCAATCATTCCTAGTTTTTTGCTATGATTAAAGGGTACAGTTGAAGGATTGAAAAATACCAATTGCCGAAAAAATTGGGCCAGTGATTTTCCCGGAATCACCTTGAGTCTTGAGGTACCATTTTTTTGAAAAAATGGAAAAATTGAATAAATTCTAATCCAGCTTCTATATAATGAATCATTTTTGTCTGGGTTGTAGTCTGGGAATATACACATCGATTCTATGCCTTCATTCCGTTCAATTTGCGTCCAAGTCGCTTGAAATCCACTAAAACCCAATATCTGGAAGTTGGGATCTAGAGGTTCCCGATAGGGATACCGATCTCAAGTTGATTTATTTCTCAATTATTCATCAGAATATTAACATTCCAAAAATTTCGAAGAAATCGCACGATGATATCATAGAAAACTCCTTCACAGACACCTTTAAAATAGTGTCAAATTTACACTAACGACAGATCCGCGTTAAACGCTCATTTTATTGAATTTCATTACACGAATTTTGCAATAACAACAGAAAAATTTGTTACAGGATTCGAAATTGGTTGATTGGTATTCTTCACACCAATATTTCAATCGTTGAATTCAGAGAATAATTTTTACTGCGGTCCTTGGGCCACCTTTTTATTAAGGTTTGCGATAATCTTACTCTGAAAATGTTGAAAAAATGAAATTATATTGTGGTTTTAAAATGACATTTTTTGGCGGAATACAAAAATAAAATAAATTATTGAAAAAAAACAAAATGAAGTGAAAAGTGTAAACGCTAAACTTACAACTTCCTTCAGTTCCTCTGTTGTAATTGGCTCTCCATTTTCCACTTTTTGAAGGTATGCTACTGGGTCAAACTCAGCTGAGATGATCTGAACAAAGAACAAGAAGATAGCAGCAACGAACACAAAAACGTTGAAATTCATTTTGAAGATTTTTTTTGAATATTGTTGGCAATCGTATCAAAATTTGATTACTAATATCTTTAGTTCGGGTTTGCTAGTCCTTTTATAGTCAGATCTCATTGCATCTCGCGACATTTATTGCATTCCATTATCATAATATTTTTTAATTGAAACATTTGACTAAATATGACATTTAAATTGAAAAGATAATTTAATACTTCTGAATTCAAAATGCACTTATTAAAAAACACAGTCAATTCAATTTACACTCTGTTAGTGAAAACAGTTATCGATGACAAAGAATGAATTATATTACGTAAATCATTTGATATGAACAGTTCAGGAAATACTTTTTAAATGGGAGTTCAATTCGCTTTGAACATTTGCAACATCAACAATATTCAAGAATGGTGAACTTTTCATAAAAATTCGAAGTAAGAAAAACTGAAGTCTAATGTTCACGCGTGAATAGTTCAATATTCTTGGATATTTTTGTTTTTATGAATTTTCAAAATGAATTGAATTCCCCTTTAAAATACATTGTGTGAACTGTTCATGTTCATATCAAATTTTTTGAAAAACTATCCCCAGCTGAGCCCAACGAAAGCGATACACCGAGGAGACTACGCACCCCAACTATGCTATGCAAATCACATAACGTAGCCACGTAGAGAGTTTGTATGGTTCCTACATCGCTCATGTTCTGACAATGTCAATTTAAGACAAGTTGCTAGAATATGCACAACGAACACATTCCATTTTGCCCCTCGAAAAAAAGCTAATAAAATATATTCAATGGGTGCCGTAACTGGGAAAGAAAAAAGTGAGCGACATGAGGAAGAATGTTGCATGATATACTTTCAGCCAATTAAATTCAACCACCGTATATTAAAACACATAAAAGAGATATTATCTAGGTTATTATTCTTTAAAATAATAAATAACAATACATGTTTGCGTTTTAAATGTTTATTTTGCTGATAAATGCTGCTCTAATTTGCAAATTAAACATTTTCATTCGATGATTTATGTTCTCAAGACGTAAGTCCAAAATCTTCTTGGAGAGTAACAAAAGTCTTAAAGAGGTTTGCTTGTTTATTTACTTATTTCAACTCATCACGACTCATTACATAATTATTTATGTTTTATCGTTTGGCTATTTCGCGCTGATGATCAGTGATTATGCTATAATTCCAGTGTGCCAGTGTTTGCTATATTTTGAATCCAAAAAACTATTTTATTGTCGTCACTGTTCTTTGCAAAAATTTACAAAAAAGGAATATAAGGCAGGTGTAAATTAAAGATTTTCAGTATTTTTTCATGATTTTTTATTGTTGATCTTTATAAGCGATAGTCCCATTTCTTATTTGATAAATAAAATTACACAATTAGAGTTGAATGTTCTTTTCCTCTCTAAATGCGAATGAAGTTCATTTATTGCTCAATTCTAAAATAGTTTCAAATAAACACAAGATTGAACAAAATTATATTAGATATTTGTGTATTAAATTATAAACTAAAATGAAGGAGAATTCTCACTTATAATCATTTAGTGCCTTACGATTATTACATGTTTTTCTCTTGAAACAGGACTCTCGTATTGCACATTTGCTAAAATTAGAACTGGTCTAACTTTCTCTGTGAGTAATAAAAAAAGTGGCAATTCAATTGAAAGCTGAAAATGCTGGTAAAGAAAAACAAATGTATGAAAATAAATGAATAGTTAATTTACCCGTTCGTCCACTAGAAAATCTTTATAAATTAATTCCTCTTCCCATGTAAGAGTCTTATTGTTCTTTAGTTTGTCAATGATTTGCTCATAGTCTTCCATGGTATATTCGACCGAGATGACTTGAACAATGAATAAGCAGATTGTAGCAATGAACAAGAATATGTTGAAATTCATTTTGATTTGTTTATGATCAAACGAATATATATTTACTAGTATCTTCTGACCAGGTATGGTGGCTCTTTTATAGTTGGGTCCTATTGCTATTGATCAATGTTACATTAGACATTCCACTCTAATTACATTCCTCAATTTACACACTCCATTGGGTGTCAAGCTTTTTCTAACTATTTTTATTTTAAATTTTACTATTTTTCGATCATTCCTTAAAACAACAGATGCACGTTGTATAGTAGTTGTAATGAAATTCAACACACACACACACACACACACAAATAAGCTGTACATTTACTGTGCTTGCCGATAAATGTATATGATTTTTGTGTATAAAAACCTTTATCATTCATCCCACAACACTCGAATCACATGAAAAAATGCATAAAATGCGTGTCATCAATTGGAAATCAATAATTCAGATTACACTTAACAACTCAATTTTGGCTTCATGTATTTTATATGCGGTGAAATTTCAAGTGTGACACCCATTTTATCTGCCTCTCATTTTATGTCAATCTGCGTACAAAAATCGGTGTGACATATTGTAGATAATAGAGAAACATTTCTTTTTTCCATTTGCACGTTGTTCATACGAGTCAAGAGATTTTGCTGCGCTTACAGGTCCGATATAGGTTATTTTTTCTCTCATTATCAAAGTAAAATTTTGTCGAATAAATCAGACTAAGAGAATGTTTTTGGTTTTTAAATTTTTATTACCATGAATTTAATTTTATAATATTTTGCAAACGAAACTTCGAAATGTTCATTTGATACATTTAACTAAGAATGTAGTTGGGTTGCCCGTTTCTTGCCATGAAGTTTCTTAACAGCTGAATCCTGAAAGCGTTTGAAATGAACGTGATTGTAACAGTTTGCGTTTTAAATTCGAATTAAAATAAACTAGAGGAAAAGAGCTTATACTCAGTCAAATAAAATTGTGTTGGAGAAAATGAATTCATACTGATCTAGTAGTCATATAGTAGTCAAATGAATCAGTCCATCAATAAATACTAAACTGAATAGTTGATACTTTTATTCTCCCTTCCTTGAATTCCAACAAATTGAAATCACATGAGAAACTTACGATCATTGATTACTCCTCTGGATAAAGAAGGTCTTCGTTTTGCAGTCTTACATATTAGTCCTGGATTATATTTAACCACAAGTTTTACGGAAATAAACAGCAAAATTGATTGGAAAATGAAAATAATGAGAAAATATAAATATTAATCACATAATCAGTATAAAGGTACGAAATTAAAAGGAATGAATACGAAAAACAATACTATCATTGTTGGACTGTGATTAAAACTCATTGGAAATGAGAATTCAAATTAAATAGAAATGAAATAGCAGTCCAAAAATGATATAACTTTACAAAACTCTTGTTTACCTGTTTGCTGAATAGAAGATCTTTAAGAGCTACTTGATCTTCCGATGAAAGAGTTTCGTTCTTCTGTAGTTTTTCAACAATTTTTTCATAGTCTTCTACGGAAAATGCTGAGATGGCTTGAACGAAGAACAAGCAAACGGCGGCAATGAACAAGAAAATGTTGAAATTCATTTTGAAGAGTTTGTTGTTAGCAATTGTACAAAAACTAGTTGACTAATATCTTCTGACCAAGAGCAAAGGTCTATTTATAGGCGGATACGAGGACTTGAATTCTTCATTTTACATTCTTTTCCAAGCACATTTCTCAATTAAAAAATTCATCGAATAGCACCATTTCCTTTGAAGAAAGACAGATTTTGAAAGACTAACATTATTTGCGTATCAGACTAATTTCGGAAGAATGATATGGAAAAATGGCAATTTCTTTAATGTGAGAACACCTTAGAGAATGTGATACATCCATATAACAAATACCACTGAAGTTTATCGCTTGGATACTATCGACCTCGAAATTCGCATCGAAAATTGCGAAGTTAAATTATAACGTGTAATATATGACATACATAGTATACTTTATATAGCAGTTACGAACGTATTGCAATAGACTTGATGGCCAATTACACATTTAGATCAGTCCAAATTACTATGAATAGCTCAATCTCTAGATCTGAAGCAATGGCTTTATGTGCGGGGTATTTATAGATCCCCCAGAGCTTATACATTTAAGTGTCGGTTGTTCCTAAGTGAATTTCAAAAATTGTTAACTGTTTTATTTGTCATTCGTTTTACGTCATTTTGAGGCAAGCTCCTAGTGATAACGTAACGGCCACTTTTTTACACCGTACTGAACAAGTTCTGGCTAATTGAAAGAAAATTACGAATACAGAATTATTAAGAATTTTATCTGTGTTTTTTCCCTATCACAGCATGGCAATGGTTTTGAAATGTAAAGAGACATTTTTGAGTTTAAAGTATTTATTTTTATGAAATTCAATTTACAATAATTTGCAAGCAAAATTTCAAAATGGTAATTATAATATAAGCTGAAATGATTATTTGTGGTCCTTGGACATCTTCTCAGTGATCAGCATGTCCTGAAAACGTTCAAAATAAAGAAAAAAATATGATGAAATCACTTGTTATATTTGTTGAATGAATTTTAAATATTCAATCGTTAGAAAAAATAAAATTGGTCTGTAGAAATTGGATAAAATTGTTAAATGTCTTACAATTATTTCTCGTTCTTTATCAGTAAGTGTTTGCCTTTTGATCATTTTTTTGCGAATGTTCAAGTAATCTTCTGATGTATATGCTGAGATGGCTTGGATGAAGAACAAGAAGATAGCGGCTATGGATAAGAAAATGCTCAATCTCATTTTGATGATATTTTATAAATTGCCAGTAATCGTACGAAAAGTTACCAACTGATAGCTGTGACCTGGTTTATTAGTACTTTTATAGTCAGATCTTGGTGCAATTCTGTTTATGAATAATGAACAATTTTTTTACATTCCACTCTTATTGCATTTTTTTACTATGAAACATTATTGAACGCGACTCTTCCGGAATATGTTTTAATTGCTGAACCTTTTCAATGCATTCAAATATCAAACAAAGAGTGAATAAAGTAATAAATTTCATGCTTGAAATTTCTTCGTTTAGAAGAACGTCATCGAACGTCTACTGCATATAGCCAATATTATAGGTGAATGTCAAAAGGTGGTTTTTGTTGTATTGGTTTCTCTTCAGTCTGAAATACGTGGGCTACATACTATCTGCATTCAAAATTTTAATTCCATTGCTTTGCGACAAAATATTCCAAGATTAGAATACGTAACTTGACAAGTAAACAAGGCAATGTATACAAACATGTCGAGTTTGATTCTAAAACTTTATTACATAGCAAAATTTGTGTGAAAATCGATTATTAAATAAAATTATAGTTTTTAAAATGTGGAATCTATGAATTTTATTTCCATCAATTGTAATTTGGGGTTTTAACAAACTTTCAAATTTCTAATTTGATTATAATATCAGAGTGGTCTTCTTCTCCCTAAACAGAAATTATTCAATGCAATGGAATTGATTTTATTCTCAAATGAACAGCATTTATTTTTGTTGAAGATGGGCCTCGGTCCTCAATTTATTCCTCAACCATTTCTGGGGTTTCGACTTCGGTCAAATTTTGCTAAGAATATCACAGAAAGAAGCAAAACAATTTATTGAACAGCTAGGTAGAAATGGAAAGATTCAGAATTAGACGAGAACACAGTCTTGATTTGTGTTGCATTCTTGCATAATATTCATCTTGCGCATTTTTGACTAGTTTTTGTGTGGTGCTTCTTCGCGACTAATTCTGAATCATTAGTTTTATTTTCAACTTTCTAAATAATAAATAATATTACATATAAAAAACTATTTATATATAAATACATAAATAGGTATGTGTAATGTATAAAAAAAGGAAATATCATTTTAGAAAAATTATGCTTACTTTTAGTTCAAATTCTCCCAAATTCAATAAGAAATACTCAACAGCTACTTGTTCCTCCGGTGAAAGGTATTCTTTGTTCTTAATTTTTGCCGAAATTTTATCAAAATCTTCCTGAGTGTAGGAAGCCGAAAGGGCTTGAACAAAGAACAAGAAGATAGCAGCAATGAACAAGAAAATGTTGAAATTCATCGTGAAGAGTTTTTTTAATTGTTGGCAATTGTACAAAAACTTAATTACTGATATCTCATTTGATGGTTCTTTTATTTTTATTACTTGGACCAATATTACGAGAGTTAATTCAACTGCTCATTTTCATTACATTTGTTTAATTAAAACAATATACCAAACGTCATATTTCATTCGAAAATATTTGAAGTTATTTCTAAAAGGTCTATAGACATGAAACTGACGCAAAAAAATGTGACGCAAAATGAAGAGTTCTCAGAAAGTGAAAAACTCTGGTGGTAAAATGAAACAGCGAATGATTGTCTTTTGATTTGTATCGTATTTATTTAATTCTGGAACTTTCCGAATTGTTTGTGGATCAAATGAAAATTCTGTAAATTTTTTTCTGAACCAAAAAGGTATTTAAAATTGAAGAAGTTCAGTTTCTTGTATTCAAACAGAAAACATTCAAAAAAGCGACTTCAAGAATCATCAACGTTGCGTCATTGCTTTGCATTTTGCAGTCACACGCTTATTTTCAGATTCATTTCTGTATATAAATAAATATCATACAAATATTTCAGTCAAATATTACAGGTCATTTGGATTGATGCATAATTCGTTGCCAATTTTGTTTTGATCATAGAATTTATTGCATTGATCACAGTTTGAAGTTAAAAAAGGAGTGAACGTGGGCTGATCACAATTTGCATTCAGCTCGTATGAAACATTTACAAAGCTTGACAAGTAAACAAGGAATCCTAGGGGGAGAAAAACACTCGAAATTGAATCCAACTTTAGAAAGAGTTGTTCCCTTGGCTACCATATCGCTGCACTTGTCTTTATGTACATTTCTTGTATACTTTAGATTCATAATAATCTCATAGCTTTGTCCCTGATCATTTGATGGATTCTTCTAAAATTATTGTATAAAATATAAAATTTAAGTGTCTTACCCCTAGAATGCAAGTTTAACCAATTGACTTCAGTTTCAACAAACAAGCAAGCCGATTTCGACTCTATAGCTTTATTACGTGTCAAAATATTTCATTTACCTTACAATTGCTATAACATATTAACATTTTTGGAATGTAGAATGTACGACACAAGTCAGAGTCTGAAAAGTTAAAAACAGCCTTAATTGGAAATTACCTGTACGAGTTCTAATGAACGAATCAATTATAAATTATTTCAAAACTATTCCTATTTTAATGATGATCACAATTTCGTTTCATATTACACATCTGCAATTGCATAGCGTGCAATTCTTGCAGCGACCGATTTGCATCCTTGGCGCTTTGCATCAATATCATTTAATAGTTCATCGATTTGTTTTGGTTTGATGGCAATTTTCAACCGTTCACTTTCCATATTTATACAATTGCGTATGTCGTCTGAGTTCAATTGGCGGAAATAAATGGACCTAACCTTATCTAGTTGTACTGGTTCATTGGCCTCCATTGCATTACTAATTTTAAATACGTAGATTACAATTAATTTCATATGATTTTTATTGCAATAAGCTAATAGATTTTGATTGAACTCGTTGATGATGCTGATGCTCTTCATTGGAATGTCATCAATAAAAATTCCATTTTGGCCACAAGTCGTCAATCCGTCTATCAATTTCATCAAGTATTTCAGCTGAGTTTGTGGCGATTCAATTAATGACCAAATGTATTGCTGAATGTTCAGATGCCATTGAAATTTTTCTTGAATTAAATTTAACGTAAGCGTTTTGCCTACACCTTGGGTGCCGATTAAGGCCAACGATGTGATGCTCACGTGCTGTTGCAATGATGTTTCAATTTCATTGAGAGCAGCAGCCTGTCCGATGATTCGATGGTGCAGAGTATTTGATATATGCCAATGCTCAAAAGTCTCGTCACAGTAATTTTCACGACCTTGAATTGGATCATTTCCAAAAATGATTACTCAAATTAAATAAATAATCAAATAAATTCCAAAAATTGCTGACTTACCATGCAAATACATTTGGAACTGATTCATTGCCAAACGTTTCAGTTCACCACGAAATCGCTCATTTTTCCATAAGATTACGATCAAACATGTTATCACTAGTGAAATTCCGATGTATTTTAGACGCTTGCAAGACTTTTTCACTATTTTGGGCTCTGATCGCAATAATCTTCGTATTCTTATCTTTCGTCTTCTAGATGTTTTCTTTGGTGATTCATTCAACGGATATGCTTTAAGCTATCATAGGATAAGAGAAATTGTTGTGGTTTCTTCTTTTTTTTTTAAACAATACATTACGCATTTGAATATTGTCATTTAAAATATCTTACCATTTCCGTAGAATTTCGTTTTTTCGTTGGCAAATCCGCCTGGCCAACGATTTGTTGTTCATTTGCTGACATTTTTGATTCAACTAAATTCGACTGTCGTTTAAACTTCACTGAACGTCGAACAGTTCGGTCACCGAACGTCACAAAAATTGTGGCGCTGTTTGCATCAAACTTCATAGCAGCTGATTTTTTAACGACATTTCGTTCATGTTTACGTGCATCTATATTGGTCTCGCTTTAACACACATGAATTCAGTTTATTGTTTTGCATTGGTCGTTGATTTCTAAACATTATTTAGATACGATTTCAATGTATTGAGTATACAATTCCAAAAACGGCAGCCGCGAAGCAGTCGTTTGGTTGAAATGACAGCTTATTTAGTTAATTTAGTTGCTACGAAGACTAGCTATGCTTAATATGTTCAGCGCTCTCAGTTCAACAAATCAGTTAGCCCCGGGCTTCGCATTCACTCGTATCGGCAATAATACTTCTATTGTATTGTTGCTACTGTCGCCGTTGCAGCTGTGTCATTTCCTACATTGTATTCGTTCACGCCTGTTTTAGTTATGTGATGAATGAGTAAAATGAAAACAAAGCCAATTGATTACCGATTCTTCTCTCGATATGAGTTTTACGTGAAAAATCGAAATAATGTGAGCTATGCTAATTTACTAAGTGTTTAATTACTATAAATCGTCCAAAACAAATGATATTCAAGTACACAAAAAAATATATAGAAATCATGTGGCTATTTTAAATAGCACACTCAATCATGCCGTTTGTTTAGTTCAATTGCCAATTGAAACCAATCTATAGGCTGCAGTTGTGTGCGCTCTATTTTATATAAACACAATTACGTTTGTGTGGCGCAAACAATGAAAAAAGTGCTTAGTTATTGCAGTTTGTTCGCATGATACACATGCTTTTTTTTTGATACGTGTGTCTAAACAGAACGCGAGATAAATAAATCGAAGCACACAACATCTTGAAGCGAACACATGAATTAAGAAAACAAACAAAAAAAAGCGAACAACATCGACATCAACTGGGCAAATGGGCATACGAATCGCACTGAGTTCTAAGTGTGCTCGAGTGTGAATCAATTAATCGCAACTTTATGGTAATCAGATGTCGTCGCAAAAAAATCATAAATGTGCACGATTTCGACATTTATCGAAATATTTCCTAAATGTTATTAATCAAATTTAATGATAGCAAGTAAGAGCAAATTAATTGTGATTTTTCATTGTGAAAAAAGTGTAAAAATAAAAAAAAAAACAAATATTCCAAAGTTGTAAATTTAAAATAATGGAACGTGAATTGATAACACAAAAATCACTAAAAAGCCGCAAATGTTATAGATTTGAGTCGAAAGACGTGTGAAAATCCAAACAAAGCAATGTATTCATATTTTATTCGTGATATTGAGCGAATTGCTAGAAACACGTAAAATTGAAATGAATATAAAATACAAAGCGGAAAAAACACCAACAATAAAAATAAAAACAAAAATCGCGACTGAAAAACAAACTGAATATATCATTGAACGGGCAACTGAATGATAATGTGAGATAACAGTATCAGTTGACTGAAAACAGAGACAGTACAATACACTCACGACGAATAACATCTAAATTTGTATTTCGCAAAACGGCTGTCTATTGATTATTTTGACAGTTTAAAGTTCCATTTAAATATATTCGCATGAAATCCAACATTTCCAGTGCAAACATCCACAATTTTCTCTTGTGTGCGACGAGTTTTCGTTCGTTATTTCCGTGTTGGTGTGTGTTGTTTATTTTTGTATGTACAAAAACAGCAAAAAAATAAACTCGTTTTTGACTTGACTTCAGCATGCTGTCAAATGATGTGGTTGCGAATAGTTTGGTAAATGAGACATTTACATACATTGATAAGGATGGCAGTGACAACGTTGCGAATAACGATGAAGCCATGAATAAAAACAGCCGATTACCGGAACAATGCCATAGTGGAACGAATTTTAATGAGTCTTCAGATCGAAAAATCACCAAACAGCCAGTTGACGATGGTGAATTGACCAAAATGACGACAAACCAACCGACCGCGAGCTTTAGAGCGAAACGTCCATCATCGATCGCTTTAAAACCAATCATTACAGTTAGTGCTGTTAACTTAGTTAAAGATGTGACGGACAGTAGCTGTGTGCGAAAAGACGATTCTGAACATGATTGTAGCAAAGGCATTAACATACAATTTCAAGACCTTATCTATCGGGCGCGCCGTGAAATCTCTTTTGATCGCTGTAAGTTTATTTATAACTACATATTCTCCACAGAAACATCATAATTATTTAAATTCATTAAAATATTTCGATTGGAGTCATGACATTTTAATGGCGACACCATATTTACGTTCACAATGGTGTTTCGTCTAAATAAAGAAACAACCAGCACTAATAGACACATGCGCTGTGCATAGACAATTATTCATCGTAAAATCTATTCTTTTCATAATTTTCGTGCGAAATGTAATTGGCGAAGGTTAACACGCATAACCAGATAAACATTTGAATTTGAATACACACACATAGCTCTGGACATTATTTTTTCAACTTATTAGTAGATTTTCTTTCAGCATTTAAATCGCCTGTTGGTCGCACTTAATTATTCTTGAAACAAAATTCTAACACGCACGATAAATTGTATGCTTTATTCTCGCCAAATCTCCAGACTTGCTAAAGTAAGGCACGTGTGCCTCTATCATGTCATTTTATGAACATATTTGCCGATTCCAAGACACACAGTTGCTCGTATTTGAAGTTCAATACAAATGAGTCATATATAAGTAAACCTTAATTAAAGTACATAGTGTGCGATGATTACACACATGTGATGAATGCGAGTGAATAAGTCTTCGTTTAAATAATGCAATGATATCTATTTTGTTTTGTTTTCATATAGCAACAAAGACTATTTTAAATGGCCTAAATGGAGAGTTTCGTGCCGGTGAATTGACCGCAATCATGGGCCCGTCTGGAGCCGGTAAATCGACGCTATTGGACGTTATAACTGGTTATACAACAAATTTAACCAGTGGAACCATCAAAATTAATGGACGATCCAGAGATCTGCGAAGATTTCACAGTCAAACTGCTTATATCATGCAAGAACACGCACTACAAATGCATATCACCGTATCGGAGGCGATGTATTTTTCAGTCAATTTGAAAATCGGGTCACAGTTAAAACCAGATGAGAAAAAATCGCGAGTAAGTAGTTCTTACATTTAAAATAAACGAAGCTTGCGCTAAAATACTCTTAACATTCAGAGCACAAGCTAATTAAATTAAGTAATTGATTGTATGACAGTAATCGATTGACAATTGTTCTTTTTTTTTGTTATTGTACAAAATCTAGATTCAGGAAATTCTACATGCAATCGGTTTGGATGAAAATAGAAATACGAAAACGGGTGATTTGTCTGGTGGACAACGAAAACGATTGGCTATCGCATTAGAATTAGTTGATAATCCAAAATTTATGGCATTCGATGAACCGACCAGGTATGAACATTTATTATTACTCTATAGAGTATACGTTCCCACTGCGTATTTTAACACAACAAATTGTAGTCATAAATAATGTGAATACACTTATTCTATTGAGTGGCTATGTTTTTTAAGCGCATAAAAAATTTACGACCTTCTATCTGAAACGACTCATATTTCAACTCTTTTTCACATTCTCTTCGTCTCATTTTTTTCATTATAGTGGTTTGGATAGTTCGACATCGACGCAGGTTGTTTTGTTGCTTAAACAATTGGCACAGGAAGGGCGCACTATTGTTTGTTCAATCCATCAACCTTCAGCATTGCTGTTTGGTTTATTCGATCATTTGTATGCAATTGCCGAAGGACAGTGCATTTATTCAGGCGCAACTGGAATGCTTGTGCCATTTTTAGCCGAACTAGATTTAGTTTGTCCGAAAACATACAATCCAACTGATTATTGTAAGCATATCAACTGAGTGTGACAGCTCAAACTGACATGGTTCAATTCAAATTTTTTTTTTTTTAAATACATTCCAGTGCTAGAAATTTCAACTCATGATTATGGGGATGAACAAAATGAACGTCTCGTGGCAAAAATACAAAATGGATCTAACGAAGCGTATCGAATAAACACGCAAAACATAGCTCAGAATTATTCACTCGAAATTGCAGGTATGTTCGCAACAATTTATTTTTGATCCAAAATAGTTAAGAATTTGATTGCAAAAATGATTCCAATTCCGTTTGTAGAGAGAATGATAGAAAATGGTTTGGTGACACCAGTATTTGCACCGGATCTTGCACCCCTAGTATCTCCAGAGCCAACATCGAGTCAAAGCTCTGCATTGCCATCGGCCAAATGGCAAAAACCAAAGATTATTTCACTACAATTGGATACCAGAAAATGCTGTGATGGCCGAGAACGAACGTATGCAACATCATTTTTCCGTCAATGGTACCTGTTGACGATTCGCACCATTCTCTGTCTACGTCGTGATAGATCATTGGCTTTAATGCGATTCACCGTTCACGTTTGCATTGCGCTGCTGGTGGGCACATTGTATTTCAATATTGGAAACGATGCAACAATGATGTTCAATAATTTTCGATACATTTTTCTATCGTTGATGTTTCTCATGTTCACGTCATTCAGTTCAACGACCATAAATTGTAAGTGTTCGAATTTCAACTGTGCTATCAAGCATATAATAAACCGGAAAAATAACATTTCAAATCTAATCATATGAATTTGGATGTTTCGTTTGATAGTTCCACTTGAAATGCCAATTGTAGCCAGAGAGCATTTTAATCGATGGTATTCGAAAAAAGCCTACTATTTTGCGGTGACATTTGCCGATTTACCATTACAATTCATCTGTGTATTTGTGTATGTGCTGATTACCTATTTGATGACGGCTCAACCGCCCGAAGCATTTCGATTTGGTTTGTTTTTTGCCATTACCGTCATGACAACGCTGACATCACAAGGTTTTGGCATGATTATTGGAGCAATGTTTGGAATCAAAGTAATTAGAATAATTATTACAATAGAACAATTATAGATGAATTTCTTTAATGCCCTTGGCTTATTTACATTTACAGTGGGGCGTTATCGTGGGTCCGTTTTCAATTGCACCATTTGTGGTGTTTGCTGGATTTTTCTTACGTTTAGCCGATGCACCCGTTTATTTGAAATGGTTATTCCATACATCGTATTTGAAGTATGCGGCTGAAGGAGCATCTCATGCCATTTTTGGCTATAATCGACCAAAGTTAGAGTGCAATGAAATTTATTGCCACTATCAGATACCATTTAAGTTTATGAAATTGCTGGACATGCATCACAATGACTTTTGGTCAGCATTTACAGTAATCACAATTATGTGTATTGTAATACGTTTTATTGCTTTTTTTACCATGGCATTGCGCCTCAAACAAAGATATATATTACAATAAGATTGTATTCAACATCAGTTTGTCTACATCAGACATAAAATTACTTTTAGTTTTAGTTTACATTGTTTTGTGTGTACACCTCGGTTCGAATGATTAAGACATATGTAGCAGGTTCCAACTACACATCATCATCAGTCATTTTTTGTTTGTTGTATTTACCAAATTTTATTTTATTTTTAAGAAATTATGAAAACATCTAAATGTAATCAATTTTGTATGCTTAATCAAAGCGACCAAACTTTAGAATTGTATTTTTGGAATACGAATTTAATGAAATCACAGCATAGTCACATATTAATGATATTATAATATGCACCACAATGAAATTGAATTATCACAAAGTTAATTATACGGGTTTTGGACCAAAATTTGTCACAATCTAAAATTACGGCAAAAAGGTCTTCTTGTAAACATAACATGTTCGATCACATCAGAATATGATCAACCAACAATCGCTTCTTTTCAACAGCAATATTTACATTTAACGGTCGTTTTTTGACCGAATAGCAATTTTCAAAATCTTCAGATTGAATTCAAGCTGTTAGCGCTTTCAGTCAGCATGTTTATTTCACGCAATTTAAGTACATTAATTGGGCGGATGTCTCATACGCTATTTGACTAGAGAGCTTTGAATTGATGCTAACATTTAACAAATGTGTAGTAATTAAGCAAATGAGAGTGACATGAATATGTGTGTTTAATGACATGGAATAATTTATATTGACAAACAGCAAATTGCTTTCGTTCGTGGCGATGTAATCGCAAGGTGATTTGACTTGACTTCAAATCACTGCTATAACATTTATCAAGTACTAAAATACCATTTTTTTTAATTTCAAATTTTGAAAATGAAAGTGTACTATTTATTATTTATGGGGTAAATTGAAACTAGTTTACATTGCATTTCAATGTATTCTTTGCATGATATAAAAAAACAGGCTTTTGTATACCAATATTGGTAATATTGCTAGCACATTGAAAACGCTTCCTAAGATTTATTAAAATTATCCTGCAGAATGTATCAATCGTATGAAAAGGCTTGATTATAAATTGTAAATTATGATTTTAAAAAGAATTTTTCTACTGTTTTTTATCCCGTTCGAATTTTTCATTCTATAATAAAAACTCTTCAAATTTTCGAGAAAATGCAAACCAGTCTTGTTTTATTTATATAACAAAACCCAGTACAAGAATGTCTCTTTGATGTTCTATAGAACATATATTTATGAAATGTGTTTTGTTATTTCTGTTTCATGAAATCTTTAAAAACGGTTGATATTAAGCCGAAATTGATTTTTTGCGAATAAATATTTATGGGACGTAAGTAAAAATGGACTCATATAAGTACCATATTGGTGTACCACTCAAAAAGTATGTGTCAACTATAAATATATATACTTTTATTAAACAAAGGGGGTGATTTATCGTATGATAGGTTTTGGAAAAATGGAGTTAAGCGCTTAATAATAATTATTATTGGTTAACAAGCTATACAATTAAATATGGTCACGCATTCGCACACTATTTATTGTCTATTATTTCGTCGAGCTGTGTGTGTGTGTGTGTCATGCAAGATTTGAAAAAACATCAATTGCCTTTATTTGTTCAGTAAAATATATTCGAAGCACTGACGACTCATAAATCAGATTCATTTGGTTTAATCGAACAATTTTCCGATTATTAATTAAAATCATCATTTCCGTTTGAACATTGAAAGAATTCATTTGTTTGCACGCAATCGATATAGACGCGGATTTTCAAGGTTTATTATTCCGGCAACATGTAGTTGTGGAAACGATTAGCTGAATTATTTAAATTTTATGGCGAAATGTCTCAAAATGAGAATAAGAGATTGAAATATGTGACCTACAGCCCTAGAGAATCTATCATCCAAAGCATTTAAAAAGATAGAAAGCGTAAACATAAGCAACAGGGCTCTGTCTCACTTAACATGCACACGAGAATATACACATTTCCTTGTTTTTGTATTGTTGATGTTTCAGCTAAAACAGAGGCTAATCGAAATTATTTATTTTGGAGCACCTGATAGAATTTTTGTAATCGTGAAAATTGTATCATACATAATTATATTTAACGGTAGAAATTTTCGCAATATTCTCCTCTTTTTGCTGAGTTGAATTTGAGCAACTGGATTTTGCCCAAAAATCGAGGAAATTTTCAAGAAAATTCGAGGACATCACCGAGGAAAACATTACAGAGAAAATACGAGGACATTTTTTTAAATGTCCTCGATTGCTTAGAAAATTACGATTTTTATGCAAAGTCCTCGTTTTTTGAGAAAATTTTCGCTATATTATCGATTTTCGAGAAAATGTTGGAGATTTTTCCGTATTTTCCACGTTTTCGAACATCTTCCACAGAAAATAAACTACAATCCTGCAATGTCCTCGTTTTTTCTGTAGAGTCTTCGGTTTTCTTACATCGGTTTTAAGTTTTCATAGCTTAAATTTCTTGAAGAAATCGAGGACAATTGTCGATTAATCGTTTAGGGGGGGAGCTGACCCCCTGCCCCCCCTTGGCTACGCCCATGAAACTATCGCTCTTTTCAATAGAATTCTGTGACTTCGTAGAACATTTATGAGTTATATGTGCAACATCTGCGGCGTCGCTCCTCGTCTGACTATTTCAACTCCTTGCCCATTTGAGCTCCTCCGCTCTTCACTTGGTTTTCCATTCTCATTGACCGATATCGTGTTATCTGCTAAGCCCAGATCTTCATAATCATGCGTCGTTACCTCTTGATTGTTGGTCTGGGGTCCAATTGCTGAAGCACCAACACTTGAACGTTCTTCAATTGAATCGATTTCTTTTTTGATGTGATCATCGTTGGTCTGAGTCGCCAACAAGATGCCATAACTCATTTTTCATCTAATTAAAGACGTAATATTGGAATCGATATCATTGGAATCGACGAATTTTGACTCCACAAATGGAAATAATTCGTTGCTGTAATCAAGTTCATCTTTTTGTGAAGAGAAATCAAAACAGTTAAAATACACTTTTCAATGTTTCCGACGACAAAATGCTAGTACCTGGCGGTCGATTTAACTGATTACTAGCAGCTCTTCGTATCCTTCACGAAATCGATCGATGTTCGACCATTCGATACCCGATCGATCAAAATTCACATGGACCATCTCGGATTTGAAAAATTTATATATGGTTCGATTAGTTTAGGTCCAACTAAGAAAAATCCGGGGTCGGTTGGTCGAAATTTTCAACTTTTTGCAAAAGTAAGGGTAAATTTTGACGATCGATATCTCAACCATTTCGAAAGGTAAGAAGACCGCACGGATCTCGTTTGAAAGGTATTGAGGCCTACTTTATTTAGTATTTTTAACATTTTTGAAAAAAGTTATTTTTGACATAGAAATCGACTTTTGAATCTTTAAACGCGATTATCTCGAAAACACGTATACAAATTTTTTTTTGAGTTAGAATCGGTTTCGGATAGCTGGCCTCAAGCCCTTTCATCTGGCTGTATCAAAAATATGGACACTTTCATACTCACCCAAATATTTGGGTTTGAATGCAGGGGTGTCCGTTTTCCATTTTTTTCACTTTTACGTTATACTCAAAATGTCCCAAAGTAAATATTTTCGCGTTCTGGGAGTCAATACCTTTCCAACGGTGTATAATATAGCAAATTTGGCATATTCTATACATAACTATCAACATTTGATGGAAATTTGATGGAAATGTAAAAAATACTTTGGGACATTTTGAGTATAACGTAAAAGTGAAAAAAATGGAAAACGGACACCCCTGCATTCAAACCCAAATATTTGGGTGAGTATGAAAGTGTCCATATTTTTGATACAGCCAGATGAAAGGGCTTGAAATCAGCTATCCGAAACCGACTCTAACTCAAAAAAAAATTGTATACGTGTTTTCGAGATAATCGCGTTTAAAGATTCAAAAGTCGATTTCTATGTCAAAAATAACTTTTTTCAAAAATGTTAAAAATACTAAATAAAGTAGGCCTCAATACCTTTCAAACGAGATCCGTGCAGTCTTCTTACCTTTCAAAATGGTTGAGATATCGATCGTCAAAATTTACCCTTACTTTTGCAAAAAGTTGAAAATTTCGACCAACCGACCCCGGATTTTTCTTAGTTGGACCTAAACTAATCGAACCATATATAAATTTTTCAAATCCGAGATGGTCCATGTGAATTTTGATCGATCGGGTATGGAATGGTCGTGTTTTGATTGGCAGTGAAAGAGAGGCTCGTTGATTCTTGGCAGTCTCTTGCGCCGCATTAACAAAATGAGATGCTGTCATTTGATCCGACCGTCGTGTGGTTCATTTGATGCACAATTGATGTTTGAAATGCAACAGAGTACTGATCTGGTTGATGAGGTGATTGATTCAACCACTCGTTTTGAGATTGAAAGCCCATGTCATTGTTGGCAGAATTAGAGGCGGAAAACTGTTCTTCGAGCAATGAATTATTGACAATCTTCCCAAAGGTGTAAGCAAATCTACGAACAAATCGGAAATAAAAACGAAAAAACGGTAATTGTGAATTTGTAAAACATGATATTGATTTGATTTTCGTACCGTGAGTTGGTTGTCTGCAGGAAATATTCCTTGAATTTGTCGTCGAATGATAAATGTCTGCTTTGAAAGTCCCTCTGTGACAATTTTATATCGTTTGTAATCCGCAGCCAAAAGAATTCGAGTACTTCAAGCCAATTGTTGTCCATCGTGCTGAGTTTTCTTTTGTTAACTCCAATTATTTGATGAAAAAATGTTTAATAGAAATGTCTTTTGAATGAATTTGAAACAAACAAACAAAAACTCAGAAATAACAAAGCGTCTAGCGAAGTCGAGCTAGGAGCTGAATTTCGAAACTGTTCGATGGAGGTTTCATTAAGTACAAAGTACTAATAAACGAAAAAGTGCCAATTTAATTTTTAAGTCTTTCATTTATTCGTAACTGGAAATTCAATCCAAATCATATTATAAAATTTCTGACAATTTCCATCTCTTATTGTTTATCGCTCTGGATAAATTCAATATATAAGCATGTTTAACATTTAACGTATTCATAGCTTACGTTAGTTTCAAAAGGTTCAAAGAAATTCCAATGATACAAACAAGGATATGCATAGCTAAAACAGTGTGTTTTTCTCTATTCGTCTGATTTGTGGTTGAAATGAAGACACGAAATACAAAAACAAAACTTCGAACCGTTTCCATAGAACTATCATTTGTTGATCCGTTGGCGATTTCTCTTTTGCGGTTTTCACGCGATTCTCAGACAAAAAAAAATGTTTTGCATAAAATGATTCATTTCTGAAATTCATGATAATGACTTCATTGAATCGCATTGCATTGTGCCTACCTGAAAAATACCCGTAGTTCTACGAAAGTAATGATGATATTTTCAAGTTTCGATTTACAAGACTCGAAAAAACAGCATCAGCAAAAGAAGCATGCCGATTATGAACGATTTGCGCACAAACAATGAATACAATAAAACAAATTGAACTGACTGAAAAACCGGTATGCGACACGCGAGCGATTCCGAGCTCGTGCATATTTTGAGCGCAATCAAAGTCATACACTATAGATGTTGCCATAGTTTTTATAAATGTTGCTATAGTTTAGGGTATAGACGGGTTCGCTTATGGCTGTAAGGTTCGAAATCGGTCAACTTAACACTTGAAATGCGCGAGCTTTATAGAACAGGTATATATACAATATCTAGTGTTTGTTCACTGCACTGCGATGTACCTTGCTCTCATACATCATAATGTGTATGCTCAACTCAAGTATTTCACACATTCAATTTCTTCACAAAACACACCAAATCTCTATCGAAATGTCTATTGACATATTCGCTAAAGTGAAATTCAAGACAAATAAAATATTCATTCACAAGACTTCCAAGAGTCACCGGCCGTTGTCTACATATTGGAATGAAACGAGTTTATTCGCTTTGACTTTGATTATGTTGTCTTGCCAAATGTAAATAAGCAACAAGGAAATAATGATGAACACATTCTTGGTAGCGTTGAATTTCTATGGAATCAATTTTTGGCATCTTTGGTATGATTTAATAAAAAAAACACCTATACAAATAGAATTTTTTGTCATCGCACCATTTTATAAAAACGATCTTATCGAACGTGTTCACTGGCAGATCATCAAATTTGAACGACTTGTTCTATTCGAATCTGGTTGGACTATACAAAGAAATGATATGTGACTGTGCCAACTCACACGCTTTGTTATTTATTCAACACGATTTTTGTTTCAGCTGTCCAATTTCATTTTGTGTATGCTTTCTTTTCCTCTGCTCTTTTAATTTCGATAACAATATTTTGTTTGTGGTCACACGGCTGTTTTGTTTACTCTAATTCGTGTATGACAACAAAGATATAAGCGGCTGAATGACCAACAGTCACACCATCACATAATCACATACAAATTCATTGTAATTGATCATCAATCTGTTGAGTGTGATTTAAAAATGAACGATACATACAAGTGTGTAGGCCATTCGTTGAAAAGAACGTGTTGATGCTCGCCAACACCACTTAATATTGTTTACTATATTTATTCTTGTTCAACATTTTGATTTGTGTTTCTCTGCTGCTGAACAGTGTGATGTGCGTGTGGCTTTTTTCGCTCTCTGTTGTTTTAAAACGGATCTTATTACGTATATTTGGCGGACCCTCTCATTTTTTATATTTGTGTTTGTGTTTGTGTGTGCGCACATTGACGATGATTTTCTGAAACATCGAACTATTTAACGTTAATGCAGCGAATAAACGTTATTTATTTTTACGTGAAACTTGAACACGAACTGACCAGACCACAGACCACAACGGGCTCCGATCAAAGAAACACGTCGATTTTAACACGAAAGTCTTTCTTATTAATTTGTTAACGTTGTTCGTTATTGTGATTTGTGCAATTTCAAATTATCAAATAACCTCACGAATCAGTGATTTCCTTGGATTTATTCAATATCTCTCGAAACCGGAACAAAAAAATCGCGGGTTTTTGTTTTTACTTGTGAAAAAATTTGCACTGTTTGTTCTTATGTGACTAATATAATATTTTTAAAAAAATGAAATTAACGATTACTTTACTACTAATTGCATCGGTTATTTGCTCCTCATGCGCCTACCCAGGTGAGTTTCGTCGATAAATTTTCGGCGAAAAAAATAAAATTAAATTAAAGCCGTACTGTACTTTGAACTTTGTGGACAAAGTATCCATTGGGCAAAATCTGTTGCAGTGATCATTCAGTTCAAAGCACAACAAATGTGAACAAAATCTTAATAGCAATTATAAAAGTGGTCTCTCAGAAAAGGTTGTTTTATTTTATTGATCAAAGAAAAAGATTGTGACATGTTTTGTGTATCTCAGCAGGTGATTTCTTAATAACATGTCTATATAAACACCATTTCAGCACTAAAGATTTTAAACGGAAGAATTTCAAGTATTTTCGTTCTTAAGCTGTAATTATATATTCGGTATCTTCTTTTCCAATCCATTTTGTTGCACCGTTGCAGCAATAAATCTTGCTATAAATATTGCACTTAACATGTTTTTCGAGACCTTTAGAAGGGTTTGGTGAACCAAGCTCATCGCATGAACCATTCCAAGCATTCTAAAAACATCTTTCGTTACACGCAATTTACGTTCTTCGATGAGTTTCTCGTTTACAGTATATTTTCCAAATACGCTCGTCCGACAGACGGTAATTAAAATTCATAAACTAATTAACGTCATTAAAATACCTCAATTCAATCGTAAAAATGCTACGCAAAATAACGTCGAATAGATACGGTACGCGTGAATCAATAAGCGTCTGGTTCCCATCGCTTTAGCAATTCGAATAGCTCTAGACGCATTTACCAAAAAGGGATTTTCGACATTTATACATCTATTCTCGCCGAAAAGGCATTTTTCAAATATCAAAGCTCTCCGAAAAAAAAATAATGTTGTAATCGATCCCAAAACGCTGCCAATTCGTGGGGATGGCAAATGTAATTGAGTCATTGGTGTTAAGGTGATGTCGTTTTTAATCATCATGATCATCTTATTGAAGTGGCTGAAAATTTCACGAATCGATCAACTAAATGGAATTGCTGTGTTCGAAACAATTCCATGGCCAGAAAGTAGAGCGCTCAACTGAAACGGCTACGTGCTGTAACGACTCTTTTAGTGTGTAAAAATAGCAAGCGCTATATTGAATTTCACGAATTGCGTCTCAGAATATTTTAGAGTGGATAGATCATGTTATTGTGACAATATTATTAAAATAAAATATTTAAATGTGGCCGATCTGGGTGATTCGTGAACATTGAGATTGAAATCATTTTTTACACCACATTCCAATAATGGAATACAAAAATGAAATGTTGCAAAATTGTAAAATGACATTCAATTTAAATCTAATGACATGTCAATGGCAGTGCGGCTTTTGTTTTTTTCCAGTCTTGCATTTAGCTCATGCACTCATTTAAATATATCCATTTAATTATATCCATCCAGGAATGCGCATGACACACTCACTCAATCCCCAGGAATTATTCATAAAGCAAAATGTTAAAAAATCAGTGACTTTTAAAGCCAGTTCAAATCAATTATGACATTTCCGGTCACACCAAATGACATCAACTGATTAAATTGTTTCGGTTGATTGGACCGCTGGGTTTGTTGTGATCCAAACCACATATGAAGAGGTCATTAAAAAGCATTCAAATCATTTCATTTTAAAGAATTGTTTTTCTTTGTACTCTGTTCTCGGCTCACACTTTTCAGCCGGACAAATATTCGCTACTAATTTTCTGTTGAATCATATATTTAGTGCTCATTTAGTGCTATTTAGTGCTATAGTCAGAAAAATTAGTGCTCCATTTTTTCGACCCCATTCAACTACGTCAATTTTTATAGCAGCTGCTATAATGCCGAAAAACTATTTTCTCGAAAAGTTTCAATTCAAAATTAATGTTTTATACATCAAAATTTAGTGCTCAATTAGTGCTTCCCAAATATGATTCTCATTCACCTGAGATCAATTTATAATACCTGATTTTACCTGTCCAATTAATTTTTCTCACCTGTTCAAAATTTCACCTGAATAATTTTTTAGTGCCTAATTAGTGCTCTCAGAATGTATATACCATAGTTCGGAAAAACATTTTGTTTCATTGATTTTCTACACACGAATTTGTTGTATTTTCCATTACTTTGAACCAGTTTAAAAAGTTGCGATTTCGAAATTATTATCCGCAATTCAATAAAACATGTACTAAAATTAAGTGCTCATTTAGTGCTTTGCTATGAGTCAGGGTACAGAATTAGTGCTCCGAATTGTTAACTCTATTTGGACAGATTTCTATATGTCGTAGTCCGTAGAAATCTCAATTTACCGCAGAGATCTACCGTAGAAATCTGTCCAAATAGAGTGAACAAATTGGAGCACTAATTCTATACCCTGACTCATAGCAAAGCACTAAATGAGCACTTAATTTTAGTACATGTTTTATTGAATTGCGGATAATAATTTCGAAATCGCAACTTTTTAAACTGGTTCAAAGTAATGGAAAATACAACAAATTCGTTTGTAGAAAATCAATGAAACAAAATGTTTTTCCGAACTATGGTATATACATTCTGAGAGCACTAATTAGGCACTAAAAAATTATTTAGGTGAAATTTTGAACAGGTGAGAAAAATTAATTGGACAGGTAAAATCAGGTATTATAAATTGATCTCAGGTGAATGAGAATCATATTTGGGAAGCACTAATTGAGCACTAAATTTTGATGTATAAAACATTAATTTTGAATTGAAACTTTTCGAGAAAATAGTTTTTTGGCATTATAGCAGCTGCTATAAAAATTGACGTAGTTGAATGGGGTCGAAAAAATGGAGCACTAATTTTTCTGACTATAGCACTAAATAGCACTAAATGAGCACTAAATATATGATTCAACAGAAAATTAGTAGCGAATATTTGTCCGGCTGAAAAGTGTGAGCCTCTGTTCTCATTGAATCTTTTGATTACGTGAAATTGGTTTTTTTTCTGTGGCACTTGAAAGTCCTTCTCTGAAATGACTGCTTCTTTGAAAATACAAATCCAATTATAAGTGGTGACTGAAATGAATAAATTCGGTAGCGCAATTTACCTTCCTTAAGACATGAAACACGTTCACTTCATAGAACCAAATAAATGAGATGAGCGACGAAACACGTATTATGATCAATATTTTACGCAAAATAAGCACAAGAACACGAGCAACGATAACTACCGAAAAAAACACATCTATTTATCTCACGGTGACTCAATTTTACATGAGATCATTATCGTTGGCATCGAGTCAAAAATCAGTTTTGCGATGCCAAATGAATATGGAGCTGTGCAACAAACTGCATTCAATGTGACAACGTACATTATATTGAATCGTACATTGTGTGCGGTGCTGTACAACTTTGCTCCACCGATTTCCACTGAAAATAGCATTTCCAAAAAAACAATGAAATTGAAACTTTTGCTTTTAACGCCGCCACGTTTGGATTCATGATGCAATGAAATACAGTTTTCATAACACAGACTAAATATAAAACATTACGATTGCACTGAAATCCATTTGGCGGCTAGTCAGTTTATTAATTGATAGCATCAATATGCAATGTTGACGCGAATAAATGGCAGGGAAACGTGATCGAATTGAAAATAGGTATCTCTTCACTCTCAATTACCGTCAATTGAAATGACAATTCCAAGTTCGAAAGAATTTAATAGCTCATTGCCGATGCGATTCGATGGGATTGAGCTTAATTTGCTTGATTCCAATATTTGGCATTACGGTGATGCATCAATCAATGGTGAATATGGCATAGTCTTTACACTAAAATCACATAAAGTAATAAATCAACTAAAAAGTCTCACAGGCAACATATGTTTATGCAATTGCTGTTAAAATGGGCAAAAAAAAAACGCATAAATGTCAGTATCAGTATCGGGCAATGTCAGCGTCATTTCCTTGACCAATTGACCGTTTGTACTCGTCTGAATGAAATTGAACGAAACACCCGAAATGGGGGACCGCTGCTTTTTTCACGTTTCAATTTAAAAAAAAAAACCGTAAGCAACAATTGAAATTCCACCGAACGAGCTTCTTTTTTTCTCTCTCTCTCTCAAAATCACATTGTAAACAACGTCATTGCAGTTTTTCTACAATTGTTTGTGCGCATCAAGAATGCTAATTTACTGAAGAATTTAAGGTATTCAAAATTTTATTGCCGCACAATCATTTAAATATTTTGCAATGATTTTTTTTTCATATTATTTCGTGTTTTTTTCTTACTCTTGTTAGGAGTCGTCTTCCATATAGCAATATTTGTTCGCTTGTTTCGCTCTGTATCGAAATTCAATACAGTGATGCGCATGTCAATCGCGTCAATGATCCTAATTTGTAAAAAAATCTACTAGAAATCGCCATAAATGTGCATGTCAACATATAATTGCGGTCAGAATAAGCATGAGTACAGTAAATTGATTGCGTGACATTTGAGAGACATGCGTTTGATTATGCAGACAATCATGAATATTGTTTATGCATTTAATGTGATTCATAGCAAAAGCAAAATTAAGATTTATTTGTTATGTAATACAAGTTTATATTTTCGGTTCCCTTTGATTCTTTTTCAGCCGGTGGTCACCCAGATGATGACGCTGAAGTGATTGGAGGTGGAGGTAGTCAACCCGAATATCAACCAGGCTATCAACCTGGCTACCAACCAGGCTACCAACCGGGCTATCAACCTGGTTATCAACCAACACCATCAGATCCATCGGTTCCATCGATTCCTAATTATCCTCTAGTTCCAACCATTCCATCAATTCCCACTGTTCCTGTTTATCCTTCTTATCCTTATCCCACTTATCCTACTTATCCTACTTATTTCCCATTGGGATGGTCCTACAACATCTTTGATGGCTTCTCTAGTAAGTTTGCATTTATAGTAGAGATTTTAATTTACTGACATGAATAGTTTGCATCTGATCATCAGAGTTCGCACCTGAGATATATTGCTAACGAGTTTTTCCTATATGATTGAAACTCTTAGCATTTCAAACCCAAAGTAGAAGACAAATGTATCTAAATGTTATTTGTTTTGCATTTTGATTAGACTTCTTCAGTACAATTCGCAACCAAGCGACGTCAGCGTGGTCTAGAGTTCCCGCAATCCAACCACTCATCACAACCTACTGGCCTGCCAAAACCAACGGCACAACAACTTCAACTGTTAAAGTAATATCATCAGATTATTGAACTCAAAACGTGATTACATTTCTAAATTGATAATATTGTAGGTTGTTGGCGATCACAAGTTTATCATCAATGAAACAGTTCACGTGCAACAAAATGATTTCGGGCATGTTGTGTTTAAAGTGCGAACTGTAGATATCAAACCACTAGACGAACGCACAGAAGGTGTTGACGAAGAAACAACAGTTGCTCCAGAAGGTGATATTGATGAGCCAAAACCAACAAATAAAATAACACCCGAAGGTGCACACGATGAAGATGATGAACGAGTAACCGTTGAAGACACCGGTGACATTGATGCTACAAGAGTCGGTTCACCTGAAATACTTGACGATGCTAATGAGATTTCAGCCGGCACTCTCGAAGAATTTGAGGTAAAAAAATAAATTCCCACAAATGTGAAGTGCTTCCAGTCAAAATGCATAACATTTCAAGATTTTTTGTAAATAAAACGATTGTACATAAAAAAAAAAGATAAATTGCATACATTCCGCTCATAATTTTGATAAATTAATTAGCAAAAGCTGCCTTTTTATGTGAATTTTGCTTCTCTCAATTCGAATGATCTTTTAATATGATAGTTGCATGCTCTTATTAATGTTGCCTTTACATTAAATAAAAATGAAAACAGTTTTTTAACAATCATGTTTTTATTCTGCTTGTCTGCCCTGCTTGTTGTGCTTTGCTTTCTATCGTTTATGAATTGGCTTTAGCGATAAATTAAGTCTAATTTTAAGCTATAAAATGGGATAAATTGAATTGTTAACATATTATTTATAATTACGCTGTTTCTATTGTAAATGTGATTTCTGCTTGCTAACCAAAGGTAAGCTTCTACTTTGCTCTTGGCTCTGGCTATCTCTGCTTTCTTTTGCCTGTTTTACCACTTTGGATAGATATAAAAAAAAATGTTCATGCTTGGGAAACGTTAATCTGATTATTCGTTAAAAACACAATTCATTCAGCTTACAAACTGTAACATTCTTCTAACAATTTCCAGGGAAATACAGCCAGTCCAAGTTCAGGTGAAAGTGAAAATGACCTCAAGAAACAATCATTATCAATAAAAAAGGACAACAAAATTGAAATTGAGTCATTGTCATCGGAATCCGAAAATCATAAATCAAATGAATGGTCAGGCATTGAACTTGAAAACAATGACGATCAAAAGAACACTTATTATGAAGTGAACAATGAAAATAGTGGCGAAGAAGTGACTCATGATCTTACAAACGACATTGCAATTAATCAAATGTTGGCTGATCAAGGTGCCACACAAAATCCAGACGCCGAAATTTTTGATATTAATCAATACGAACTCAGCAGAGATATTTCGACTGAAGAGAAAAAACCACAACAAGAATCTTTTGACTACTTGCCATATCATCATCAAACTTTAGAAAAACGACCCACCACAATTAAATAAATATGATCAATGGACTGATCCGTTTCTTGCATTAGAGGCAAACATAGTTAGATTTATTTATTTTAATGCATATGACTCGTTTTGTTGATACTCCACATCCACAATCTTTGTGTTATTGAATTTGATTTAAATTAGCTTAATTAGTTTAATTATTTATATAAATATATGATAGAGTAGTGTTTGTTTGCATTTTCAACTGTGTAAACTTTAGTTTATCAATAAAATAAAATTGCATATTTTTAATGGAAAAGTAAATGATTGAATTCATTGATAGGTTGAAAGATAACCGGTGAAATATCATATGCGTCACTCGTGTGGACTTCCGTTCACAGCGATAACATATGCTATCTGAATTGAACTTATGAATTAATATTTTCCAAGCTATGACACCTTACCACTATAAAGACTCAACGAAGGTAGGATTTTTTGTTTTTTTTGAAATGTTGACAAACAACGTCGATTATTGACCTCTTTTTAAAATTCATGCACTATTAATCAGGGCATAATATTGAATAATTTAATAATTAGGATGGATTACAATTACTTATTCGTATCCATATGTTCATTTAAATTCCATTAAAACTTTTATCGCAAAACTGTTCCAGTTTTTTTTTCAATATTATATTATTTCAGCTGCGATTTGTAATAAATAACAATTGTTGATGTTGACATTATGTTTCATCATTCAAAAAATGTGTTCAACAATGTAGTCTTCAACAATTCAAATTTTCCCTACATGTAGTGTATACACTCCCGTTTCTTCATATTTCAAACAAAAACAGTCAAAAAATAATTCAAATTCTCACCGCATCTGGTGTGAATGTCAGCACTAGTGTGACTGTTCAAACGTCAGTCTCACACTTTCACTCTTATATCTTTATCATTGAAATGACAAATTTGACATTCACACATTGCAAATTGTGTGTGAAAAATCGAGCCAAAATATTGCAATTCTCATCATTTGTTCGATTTTTTGTGTTCGATCAAAATATTTTGTCTGTAAATAAAATCTATTGAAAAATTAAAACAAAAACAAATGTGTTCTTGACGTGTTGTGTAAAAATCGATTAAAAAAAAATGCAGACTGTTATTCAACCCGTAGAGAAACTGTGAGTGAAAGAAAATTCGTTATCTAACTTAAATTGATTATGTTGCAATTGATTGAAACGACATTGATTGTTGTCATATCAATATCCCAATATATTTTTTGGTAATTTTTGGTTACATTTTGCAGAGCTTTCGAATCGCAAGGCCGTAAACAAAGCTTAGACGACATAAATTTGGATCAATTTTTAAAAGTTGCCAATTATGAAGACACAGTCAAAGAGCTGGATGTTTACTATGGAATTGGTAAATATTGTCATTTGATAGATGTTGTCTTTCATTAGAATGTTAACGCCTTCAATAAATTGACTATTACAGTGAAACGTCAACTACTTCAATTTCAAAGTCCAATTTCCGGACTTTTCCCAGTGCTATCGACCGACACTGAGGTTGGCAGTGTACGTGATAGTGTTTATTGCGCCGCAGCTGTATGGAGTCTCTATCAAGCGTATCGAAGAATTGACGATGATCGTGGCAAATCTCACGAACTCGGTCAATCAGCCGTTAAATGTATGCGAGGCATTTTAGAATGTTGGATCAAACAAGCATATCGTGTAGAATTATTTAAACAACGTCAATCTAATCAACATGCTCTACATTCGAAATTCCATTTGCACACGGGAGAGGAAATCTACTCCGATGACCTTTACAATCATCTTCAAATTGACGTTGTATCGATTTATTTGATTTTTCTAGTTCAAATGATCACTTCAGGCTTACAGATCATTTATACTCAAGTGAGTGGATGAAAATGCAATACAAAATATTCACTTCGAAACGATTTTGTGTGAATGTTCTTAACTAATCTTTAACATTTTCAATCGGAACATTTAATAGGATGAAGTAGCATTTGTACAGAATTTGGTGTACTACGTAGAAAGATCGTATCGTACCCCAGACTTTGGTATGTGGGAACGTGGTTCGAAATACAATGATGGAACTCCAGAGATCCATGCATCTTCAATTGGTAAGATAAACCAAACACATTTCAATCACTAGGCACGAGTTTTCAAATGATTTATTCTATTTTAGGAATGGCAAAGTCTGCCCTAGAAGCAATCAACGGTTGCAATTTATTCGGTGAAAAAGGTGCTTCATGGAGTGTGGTCTATGTGGACATTGATGCACACAACCGAAATCGCAGTATTTTTGAAACAATGCTGCCCCGGGAGTCGAGTTCAAAAGGTGTTGACGCCTCACTCATACCAACACTCTCGTTTCCTGCGTTTGCATCGCATGAAGAGCGTTTAGTTGAGCAAAGCAAAACCAATGTCATTAGTCGCCTTCGAGGAAAACATGGTTTCAAACGTTTCAGCCGAGATGGTTATCTAAGTCGATTGGAGGACAAAAGTAGACGGTAGGATGAGATAGTTTTTCTTATGACGATGTTATTTTTAACGCTTTTGATCAATATTTTAACATGTAGCTATTATAATCAAGGCGAAGTGAAAGATTTCGAAGGAAACGAGTGCGAATGGCCGATATTCTATACATTTTTGATAATCGATGGTGTTTTCAAAAGCAACACTGAACAAATTGAAGAATTTCAAGCCGAGCTTAGAAAGAGCATGTATGCTGATACCAATGGTGATCCAGCAATTACAATGTTCTATGCACCAGACGGTGAAGGTGGATACACTAAATCGCCAAATGAACCATTGTATCTGTGGGGACAGGCAGTTTTTATAATCGCACAATTACTAACCTCAGGATTGTTGCACATTAATGAATTGGATACGATCCGTAGATACTTGCCAAGTTACAATAGACCAAGGAAAGGTGGTCGCTATTCTGCCTTCCAGGTATACTATTTTTTTAAGATATCTAAAGTTAAAGTTTCATTTTAAATTCGAAACATTCAAAAATTCGAATTTATCCAGTTTCATCCAAAAAAAAACAAAATTATTTTCACACCAATTTTGATCATTTCATCCAAAATTAAACTAAATTATTGGTAATCCGAAAAAACATGCTGCAGGGAAAACCGGAAGTTGTATCAGTAAGTCTCAATCAATTGACAATGAAAAGTGTATCAAATGCACACGAAAATATGCGTAAATGCACCAGAAGTCTTGTCACTCTATGGCTTTGTTTGATCTTTTGTTCGATTATTTTTTAGTTACATCTGCCTTCATTTTGTTTTGATTTATTTTTATTAATTTATTGATGATTTCGCCTATGCTGTAAATATTGTTTTTTTTTTAAATGAATTTTCTTTCTTTTTTCCCCCTTTCATTTTTCCCTTGAAATTGTCTGCAGGCGAAACCAGGAATTGTAAGTATATTGTTGAACTGAAAATGTGCGCCTTGTTTGTGAGCTCAATGAGCATTGGGCCCATTTTCAGTTGTGTGTGATTGACTTGAATATCTCATTCCCTTTCAAAACTTTCCTATTAAATATAACCCAACCCCAACTCCAACACCAACACACTTACCCAATTCTGAGGATTCTGTTTATATCGAATGACTAACAAGGATGCATTTCATGTGCAATTCTTTCGAGTTCACTTTCCTTAAGTTGTATAAGTTTTCACTTGACTTATGTTGTTCTGTATGTACTCTGGCACGTTTCTGTCTTATCACGTAGATCCTTGCATGCTATAGTAATTGTGTGTAGCGTTTAAATTGTCGTCAATTAAATCAAAATTAAAATCAATGATTTTTTTCTTAGGGAACAGCCACTGACCTCGTCGTACAAATTGTACTAATTGCTGAATCAATGAGGTTACTATATGCAAACATTCAAGGTCTTTTTTCTCAATACTTTACTAAATTGTCTGCTTTTGTTCTCGGTCTTTAACAGATTACAAGCAATGATGGCTACATATGGCATTCAAACACAGACACCACATGAAGTACGTATTCAAATATTTGATTGCGATTGCATTCAGATTTAAATTGACTTAATTGAAACAATTGAACTCATTAATTTACTTTATGTTCAAACTAGGTTGAACCGGTTCAAATATGGTCATCAACGCAGCTAATAAAGTTCTTCCAACAATTGGGTGTGAACGAAAAAATTGGGTTAACTGGCCGTCCAAACCGTCCAGTAGGTTCATTGGGCACAAGCAAGGCAAGAATGAGTTGTTGATTCAACACACAAGTTCTATTCGATATTAATCTGTTTGAACTTTACAGGTGTATCGAGTATGTGGCATGACAGTTCTGTGTTATCCTCTCATTTTTGAAGTGTCTGACTTTTATTTGTATCGTGACATGGCTTTGCTTATTGATGACATCAAAACTGAATTACAATTTGTGGGAAAATATTGGCGTTTATCCGGCCGACCAACTGTATGTTTGCTGATTCGTGAAGAGCACATGCGTGATCCTCAGTTCAAAGAAATGCTTGACTTGCTGGCCATGCTCAAGAAAGGCTATTGCGATGGCATGAAAGTTCGTATTGGCCGTTTACAAAATCTGATTTCAAGCTCATGCATGGAGCATTTGGATTTTATGTCGACATCTGATTTACCGGATAGTGATGAAAACAGTTTCACCCAAATACATCATGAATATATTGGATATCAAAGTTTGACAGATGTTCCGAAAGCACAGTCGTATGCCGAGGAGAAAATTGTTTGTTCAGTGAGTTTTGACCAACGACACCTTATCAACCAATTTATGATTTGATTTTTTAATTCTAAACACAATTCTGTTTTTGTTTAGGATTACAACCATCGCCCCCTTGCTGATATCATTGATGCCTTGCGACAAACCACATCGATCTACTGCCAATGCCAATTGTGGGGCATCATTTTCAATCGTGAAGGTCCAAATTATGAGGTCAATGGAGAAAGTGTAATCAATGCTTTGAAATCTTTGTATTATCGAGCTGGTGCATTACGCTACTGGCGTGCTGTTAGATATTGCAGTTCATTACTTCATCACACTGTCGATTCAATTTCTCCGTTTATTACAACCGTTTTGGTCAATGGAAAACAGGTAAGACTTTAATTTGTGACCCTATCAAGATCAATAACGAATTCACATGAATTTCTCTGCATTTTTAGTTGACAGTTGGTGTGATTGGCCAAAAAGAAACAGTATTCGATAAACCAATGACTCCGGCCGAAATCCAGAACGTAATGTACAATTATGTGCAGCCATTCGATGTGATTCAAGCGGTGCTGCAACAAGAAGTCGTTCTTTACTGTGGACGTTTAATTGCAACCAACCCAGACATGTTCAAGGGAGTGTTGAAAATACGAACGGGTTGGGTTTTGGAAGCGATGCGTTTGTATCTTGATATATCCGGCCAAACATCTGAATTGGATAATTTATCGCCATTTTCAATTCGAATTTTACTACAACGAATTCTAACTGTAAGTGAATGGGCAACTGATGAAAAATTAACGGTTTTACAGCGCCGTCAATTGGAAGGTTGTTTGTGCCGTGTACCAAAGCAATTTTACAGTTTGGTTTGGGATGTTTTAGCGCGAACACCAAAAGGAATTTCATTGCAAGGTCATTTAATACCAACCGAGCCAACATTGACAAGCATGAGCCGAAGTGAATTGGCATTTTCATTGCTTGTCGAAGAGACATTCAATCATATCATTCAACCAGAGCGACGACAGCTATCGGTCGAATTGCTTTGTATTGTAGCTACAATTTTGTCACGTAATCCAGAATTGCGATTCAAAGACATACTTGATTTAGATGATTTGCTTGAAGAAGCCTACAGCATGTATTGCAAAGAGAAACGAATACCATTCACCAAAGATATATCACCATTATTTTCGCTAGGCTATAGCGATACAACGGGATATTTAGCACGTGCCACCGTGAATACCATCCTAAAAGGTGGCGTCTTTGCAGCTCAATCTGATGATGATATGCAAGATTTCGAGGAAGAAACTTGCCGTGTCTCTTAGTTCTATGTTTAATAATATATTTAAAAACAAATGTGCTATATAAATTGTTATGATTTCATTTTGTTTTCTCGAAATTTATTTGTATTAGAAAAGTGAAAGTTTTGCCAGACACTAGCTATTCATTTGACGAATGAACAATGAACATTGTCGATTAGAAGTTAAAATATAATCGATGCTATTGTAGATTTTACAAATGAATCATGACATTAATTGCTAAGTGTGTATGTTTTTCTTTGGAATTTGGTTTTCAAATAATTAACAATAAAATCTAAACATTGATTTTTGTTTTAACCAAAGGAATTCACTTGATAGTCTTTTTTTAGCGCTTTTGGATTGATTAGTTTTAATGATGGTGGAAGTTCATGATGGATTTTTAGCCAATCGTTTGGATAATTGAAAAATTCCTTCAAAAATTGCTGCTCATTTTGATGCCTTTCAAATGTTCGTTTCTTTACGAAATCTTCAATTAATTTTTTTGAATACGTTTTTGGCTGCCGACTTTCGATTTCACGTTCATTTTCGAGTTCAACTAAATGAATGAAATGGGATTCAATATTATTATTAATATATTTTTATCAATAAAGAAATTAGTGCTGTAAATGTGTAATTTCTGTCATTTACCTTGCTCTCGTAGTGTCGCTAGCTGCTTAGATGTATAATGACTAAATCTACATGTAATTCCAAACTGGCAATTACCGCTTGGAAATTTAACGCATGGTTTTTTCTTGTATTCTTCATCCAGAATTTCCTTTGGATCTGCAATTATAGTAAATATTATCGATTTATAGACTATGCTTTTTGGTTAGTAAAAAATTATACTTTTGAAATGGGCATAGTGTTCTTTTCGGGCTTTCTGATGTGGTAATCCATCGATGTGATTTTTCCGGATATTTGGATCATCTTTAAAACGCTTATCACAATATTCACAATAATATTTTCTGCCCATTTTTCTTTTAAATGTCTTTGAATTAAGGAAAATTTGCTTTTGTTTGATTATGATAATGTTTATGCTTGAGTGACTGACATCGGCAATTGTAAACACAACTGAATTTGACGTTTCAAACGTCAACTGTCATCGTCTGTGGCTGTCAGTGCGCACATGGAATTGTAGTTAGTTTGTATTTTGATGCCAAACAACAATGTTACTGAATTTATTCCAAACATCAGAGACTTTTAAATAAAAGTATAAAACAATGGATGTAGATTGTGGTTATTGCTATGAGAGAATTGCCGGTGATGACTTTTTGGAATGCGAAGAATGTGAACAATATGTGCACGTACGATGTTTACAAAGACCGGGCACACCAGGCGACTTTGTTGGGTAAAATCTTATCAACTGTATTCAATTATTTTGTTTAATTCACTGTTACAAAACGCATTTTATTTAGATTCTCCTCATTTTCAGTGACATATTCTTCAAATTCACCTGCATTAGTTGCACAGATAATGCAAAAGAAACATTCGAAAGAGAGAAACTACCATGGTACATTCAAATTGATTTTCAACTTATAAATTACAATTTTATCGTAATAAATATTTTGACACTTATTTCAGGACGATGATTATTGTATTGACGATTTATAATTTGTCGAAAAAATCCCACGGACTCAGTAGAAATGGACATTTTCATTGGAGATCTCACATCGCTCATTTTATTGATAAGAATTGGGCGTATTTAATGGAACCAACATTGTGAGTATGAATTAATTTCAATAATTCGTTTTGATTTGAAACTTTCAGTTTGAAAGTTTGTGTGAAACTGTCGAGAAAATTTTCATTTGGATAAAATTGTGTATGATTTTTTTCGCCAGTAAACGAAGAAAAAATTGGATCGGTACAATATCAGGGACGCTTTCACACCATTCCTCGACACTTTTTACATCTGGTTTTGCAATGTTCAATGAAGCCGGCTGGTGGAAGCTGACACACAACAAGACACCAAAACAGTATTATGACTATGGTTAGTAATCGTAACCAATCCAGAGTTCGTTAATTTGAACTGGAGACCATTAGTTTAACTAGATGTGTTTCTTTCCAAATATCAGTAAAAAGGCTTCGTCGGGAGAAGGGAACATCCGAGGAGGTGAACGTGGTGAACGTCTCTCCCGGACCGAGTATCCTGGGAAAAAGAGCTCATGAATCAAGCCAGAGTGAAAGTGAAAATGAGCCAGAAAATGAAACTAATCATTGTAGTCGAACTTTGTAAGTCATATTTAATTTATACTGGGATTCATGTATGCGCTTTGGAATGTATTGAATTTGGCGATACTAAATAAAAGTTAATTTGAATTTTCTCCTGCAGACCTTTTATGGGGAAATACAAATGGGATCTTAAAGTGAAGGAAGAGTCACCGATCGATATATTAAACTTCATTGATTCTGCCGAAAATTCGAATTTATTGGATGAAATGCCCATCCTGCCAACTCTTACATCGGAAGAAATAAATAGTGTAATTCCATCTTTCACGACAAATAACGACAACGATTTACTTGAAGATTTATTTGAATGCAAACCAAAAATCGAATTGCAAATTGAAGAGGAAGAATTTTCAGAAGCTCACGTTCTTCAAGTAAACAATTATCAGGAATCCAATGCAGATGATTCATTGCAGTCGAGTATCAAACAAGAGATTTTAAGTGATGATGAAATGCAAGATGATGATAAAGAACAAGAAGAGATTCCATATGAAGAAAAATACGTTTGTAAAAAGAGTCTTTTCAATAGAAATGTGCCATCCGAAAAGTATCCATGGGAAAATGACTTTGTATCCGGTCAGAGCAATGATGCCAATGATTTCATCGGTGACCAAAGCATTGAATTGATTGGCGAATATGAAGAAAATGAGATCTATAAGAGGCTTAGAGCGATATTTGAAGCATCAGAAAATCAATCGATTGAAATACCACAATGGATTCGTAGACACTATCGAAAATTGTGTGTACGCAAAATGCAACGCAGTATTGGGTTACCTGTGTTCAATGTGGATAAATTCAATAAAAGAGGATTTCAAACGACCAATGAAACATCAGCTCCAGCTGTACTGGATCGTTTCCATCAATTGATTTCGGCTAGCGGTGACTTTTCATCTGGCAGAAAAGTGAATGACACATTTTTGGCACGATTGGCTGGTTCGTGTCAATATGATTTCTTTATAAGTCCGCACACTGAACGTATTCTACATCCGTTCATATACCGAAATGACAGTTGTTTTCCACCTTGGGTTAAGCTTTTGTGTGAACTTCAGTATGAAGTCAATGGCTCGATGCCCAGTCGAGCGTCCGTCGATTATTGTTATCTCCGACCGCAACATATTGCCGCTGTCAATGGACTACTGCAGCGAATGTTTTGGCCGGGAATTGACAGTAAGTATAGTGAATTGAATTTTTGACTACAATTCAATATTTTAAAATCAGTTAATTATTTAATATTTTTGTTAAAAAACATTAAAATTTGATTTTCAGTGTCCGAATGCCTGAGTTACCCAGACTTCACGATAGTTGCTCTCTACAAAAAACTCGTAATTGGTTGTGCATTTTTAGTTCCTGATGTCGGACACAACGAAGCGTATGTATCATTTATGGCCGTCCGACCTGGTTGGCAAAGAGCCGGTATTGCCACTTTTATGCTCTATCATTTAACTCAAACTTGCATCGGCAAAGATATTACGTTGCATGTTTCAGCAACAAATTCAGCGATTTGCCTGTATCAAAAGTTCGGTTTCAAAATCCAGGAACTAATTTTAGATTTTTATGACAAATATTTACCATATGATTCAACACAGAGTCGACATGCATTTTTCTTACGATTAGAACGATAGAATTAAAAAAAAAATTAAAAAAAAAATAAATTTTCATATTTTAATTTGGAACTTTTACAACATTTGTTTAAATTTGTTATAATAAATACAGTATTCAATTTGTTGAAAAATTTCACTGTTCGAGATCGTGATACAGTTTCTCTAAATAACATTCATAAACCGTTGAAAGACAAGTCGCGCGATAATTTTCTATTTGACCGTTCGTGACAGAATCAGAGCACGTTTATGGATTGCATCGTCGAGTTGCTACGACGTTTAAAAAAAAAAAGATCGTGAAAAATACGCAAGACACGTCGAAAAATTAATAAGTTGTTGCTAAAGATAAATTCAATTGGATGAATTAGCCGCTAGGTTTCGGTGGAGTTTGAGCATATTTATAGTCAGGTTAAGTGTTTCATTTATTTTTATTCACTTTGATTTCAACAACCATTTAAAACTTAGACGTAGAAAGTGTAAGTTGATTTCTTTTTCATATGCGAATATGATGCGGTCACATCGATTTATTTTTAGATGAAATAAAAATAAAAATTATATATGTCCAAAGCATATAAAACTGGTCAAACTAACCGAATCGAAAATATGATCAATTAATAAAACAACCAGACATGTAATTTAAAATTGGATTTGTTGGCCCGTGTGACTGAATGGTCAAAGAAAGGCAGCCTAAGTAATGGTTGGGAGTCCAAATAAATCAAGGTTTTCGCTTAAAATCATCATGATAAATGTTAAATACAGTCAGAATCTCGTTTGCACGGAAAATGGATTAAATTACTTATGTAACGGCACGATTTTCCGACACTTTGACTTCGATACCAATTCATTTGTGGATTTCACACACACTCAATTCAGTAGTAGCAAAATATTTGTAATGTAGTGGTGAAATGGTATTTTACCGCCATTTGGTTTGTATGTGGCGGAAATTTCTATATAAAATACACAAATCTATTGTCAGAAATCTTACACACAGGCATTATCGGCTGTAGCCGAACACGTTGTAATATAATTTGAATTTGTCAGAGCGCAACAATATGATTTGTGGTTCAGCACCTCTCGTTTCGGCATACAGTGATACTTCGTCATGATGAAAGCAGCAGAAGAAACGCAATCATAGTAGCTATGAGAATGTTTGTGAGTTCTTCTTCACCTCTTCGATTCTTTTTGCTTCTATTCTTCCATCTCTGTGTAGTTATCGATATCGGAGCAAGAGGTGAACACCAAACAAATGATTTTGTTGCACTCTGATGAATATAAATCATATATTTCCAATATTTTTGGCTGCAGTCGATTACAATTGTGTGCGATTGTTGATAGAAAATTTTGAATTTTATATAGAAATTACCGCCAAATGCAAACCAAGTGGCGGTGAAATTCCATTTCACCATCACATTGAAAATATTTTGCTACCTCTGAATTGAGTGTGCATGAATCATACTTTATATAAACTCAATTTGACATATGTATTTATTTTGAAGTGGAATTTCTCTTTCGCTTTCAAACGATTGAAACATGCACGATGAAGTGAATTTCATGGTTAAACTGTCACTCACTTTCGCTGTGAATTCAGTGTCAACCAATTCATTTGGCAGACAACGCACAACAGCGTGAGAGAGAAGAAGAGAGACTGACCGAAAGAGAAAAAAAGCCCTGGCTCTCGCCAAATCTACGTGAAGCATTCACATTTCATGATTCATCATAATCAAAGTTCAGAACACCTAACGGCACTTTAATTCGGTGCAAAATTTCAACATACACTCGAAACACCTCCCACGGAAATCAATTGAACTGCCATAAATAACATGATTTAATGTCAGGAACTGTGTGTGTTTTTTTCTCTTTCTACATAAATAATATGCAATTTCTGAAATTGTAAATTAAAACCTTTTGGAATGGAATAAAACATCTATTTATATCCTGAAGCTATTGTGAAATGTGCCAGAGAAAGAAATGGAATTCTCATTGGTTTTTCAACACCTCCGGGGTAAGTGGAATATTCTTGGCCGATTTACTCATCGGTCAGTAGACATTCATTCCAAGCTTATGTATTAGTAAAATTACAGTTATGACTCATGCAATGTTATTCGTAATACCAGGCCGCCCAAAATACAGTGTCTTGAGTCAAATCACTGATACAGTAAGAAGATGGCTGTATATATTTTATTGCCTTTGTTGATCGTGTGTCACAAGGAAAATAATCAACCAGATTATTTTACAGTCAAAAGTCAGCCATAAAACATTGATTGTACATTTTACAAGCGTCGGCTGAGTACATATTCGGTGAATAAACGGCTGCAATCACACAATTATTTCCTTATAAAAACCAACCATAAATTCAACGATATTAAATGTACACGCAGATCATGCGGTCGTTCATCGACTGCGTAACAATGTTGCTCTTTGCCGTTCAATTCATGAGATTGTTGTCGTAATGAACGACGACGACGCGCAGAGGAACAACAGAGATGGAACGATTGTGTGAGCAAATGAATGGGCAAGCGAACGCACACTGATCAACCAAACAAAATACACAGAAAGAATCGCGCAACTCATTTGGTTTTTAGTCGCATTTGAGCGCTCGTCGCTGAACGTTGCTTACTTTTTGGTTTCGTGAATTTCACGCGATCGTGACGATCTTAGCAAATTGATTCAATATACGGTGTGTACACATTATAAATTTTTTTTTCTCTTCTAAATATTCCTATTTACATACAGAATACAAAAAACACAACAAATTTAAAGTCTTAAGTGCGCAATTGATTTCGGTCGAGGTTTTGGTTTAGTTGTTTTCATCATCACACACAAAATATAATAGAAGTCAAACAGTGACCTTTATTATGTTGTTCATTTTTTTACGATCATCTGATATCTGCCAGTTCAATTTTAAAGCCAATCAATTTCGATCGTTTTAAAAAGGTTCTGACGTCATGAAAACGCCAGCTAATACACACAATTTCATTTTGTAAATCTGCATAGTCAAACAAATGAATTGTTATTCAACTTTAGTTTTCAAAGTGCGATATGTTTTCAATCGTAAGCGCGTCATCTGTTTGTTGTCATCCGAATGTTTATCCGAATACAAATTATTTTTGCACAACTATATAGCCTTAAGGCGTTGAGAGATGCTCGTTGTTTTATTGAAACCTATTAAAGATTCAATTTCAATGAGCATCGTTTCCGTTCTTCCGTCTGCCAAAAATAAAAGTAAAAAGTATTAATCGAGAGAAGAGAAAAAATACTCGTTTGCAAGTCTCACAAGTGAAATTTGAATTTTTTTTGCTCACCCTCGTTGACTGGGACTCTTTTTTCCCTGAAAATATAATTCTTTTTATATAATAAATATATTTGTGATGACAGCATTATGTATGAACTGGATATTTTTAAAATAGTGACACACTGATTTTAGATTCTCTGTCGTTTTTGTGTTTTTTTTTTATCCCGTTGTATTTCAAAGGCAAATATTCCTCCGTTGAAATCCATTTGACAATCGAAATTTCTCAATTTTTGCGGTTAATTTTATATTTCTCTGCATTTTCTCTTTCTCATTCACAGAAACTGAGTTTGCTACAAAACACATCTTCTGCGGCTTCAATACTTGAGCGCCAGTGTGCGACTGCATTCAGCTATACTCTATCAAAGTAGCTGTTGTACGTGCAATTTTCACCTCAAATAAAACGAGTAGCTTATGATTTTTGTTTGTGTGTGTGCATTGTTTTTTTATTTACTTTGATCGTTAAAGTGAGACCTGAAATTCATCGCAGCAATCATAATTGCTGAATATACGGCAAAAGTGTATGTTAAGTTCAATTTTACATCATAGAATCGTGATTAATCATACAACGATTTAACTGACCGAATAAAACAGCAGAGAAAAAAAAAATTTAGTGATAGAAAGAGACAAAAATAAACGAAGAAATAAGGTGATAGACACTGACGAAGAGTATATAAAAGAGTGCTAATTTTAAATAGACTTGTGGGTGTAAGAACATATACTCTCGGCTCATACATCAAAACATACGGTTGTGAACAGCTGAAGCATCGCAAACGAAATATTTTTTGGTTGATTTTTTTTTGTTCGTTTGTTTGTTATACATCTCGTGTGGCATTGTGAACAATAATAGCGTATAGGTGAGACTTAGGCGTTAGCATACTCAATTGTGTGGCACACACTAGATTCACCTACAAAAAAACTCATTTCAATACGTCACCGTGTGTATGTGTGTGTGTGAGAGAGAGAGAGTGAATGAGTGTACCTGAAGTGGATTTTAAACATTCGTTTATTCATTTTCGCTTCGTTAAACGAGGTAAATGATTTACAATTTTTCACGTGTCATTTTAACAATGCGGATAATTACTTTCCATTTCGAAGCGCACGAGTTTCGTTCAGCTTGACCAAGATACCATTCAATAGCTGGCTTAAATGCAACAAATCGATCAAGTATATTATATGATAGTTACGTCAAGAGCTAAACATCTCTTATTAAAAATTAATTCATCAATTATTACCGGCTATGAAAATGTGAATAATTTCATTTCATTTGCACCAAATGTGCCATTTTCAATCATCACACGAGTTGAGTGCAACATTAATCGATTTTCAATTTCAATACACTCATTGAAAGGCACTAAATTGTATCACCTGTTTTAATGAATCCATATCAGCTAGCCCAGTTCCAGTTGATCTAGTTAAATCTTGAAGGCTTGACGAGAGAGAGAGAGATAGAGAGAGAGAGAGAGAGAGAAAGAGTAAAACAAAAATTGAAAAGTTGAGAACCTCGTGCGCTGACGTAATTTTGCCCAAAAAAATACATATATTTAAAATAAAAAAATGTCAGCGATTTCTTGATCAAGCCTTAAATAGACAGTACCACTTGAATTAATAATGACAATTTTTTCATCATCATCATCATTATTATTCGTCCAAAATGTTACTCAGACGTATCGCACAATCAAGAGTCCAGATTTACGGCGCAAAAACAGTCAAACCATTCGAATTGTAATGCAAAAATGGCTACGGCTCAAATACCGGCAAATGATTTGCAAGTTAATCAACTTTGAGATCATTTGCATGAAATGGCAAATCGATTGAATTAGTACAACGACATCGCATAAATATCCGTGCACGCTCCGTTTGATTGCCATAATGAATCAGGCATATGTGCATTTAATTCGTATTAAACCAACAAAAATTTGATTCCATTTCATTATATCGTGGTTTTTGGATTCGATAAAAATGTTCCACTGTTATTATTCACCGTATCATCTCTCTCTTCATTGCTTGTTTCAAACTCAGTTCCTCCGATATGTTTTTTTTGTGTGTGTTATTTTTGGCGAATTCAAGCGAAGTTCCGAATGTAAAATCAATAACAAAAACCTGTTGGCCAAATACAGTCACATTATTTAAACAAAAGCAATGGAATTTTTCTCCCGCCCAAAATGTGTAATTTGAGTTGTGTTACATGGATATGGATACAATGTGAATGCGGTATAATTTTTTTTTTTTTTAAATCAAGAGAATAGTTGGCAAAGATAGCAATAACAACAACAGAAACAGCGCCATTAACATCAACAGTAATAACATTGCAACTGTGCAGCTGTTTGGAGAGCAAGATCCAATTAAACAAAAACATTTATGGCAAATTTGGCAATAGCGTTGAATTGGGCTAGACAACACACGATGGTTAAATTCGATGGCAAAATATACGAAATTACCGGTAAATGTAAAACCCGGAAATGCGAGTTTGGTTTTCTATTTCACATGCATTCCATATCGATTGAGAATATTCGGAAGCTGAAATATCAGTGATTCATGCGTTTCGATTTGAATGCATCGATTTTAAAATGATGCGTAAATCGTACATACTGAATGCCACTTCATTTGCATCGGTGTAAAATTGATAGGCTCGTTTTAGAACCATCACCATCAGATCTACCTAGACCGTGAACAGACCGTTTCATTTGGACTGTATATGCTGTAAATTCTTCAGTATGGCATTCGAAATGCATTTCAGCTTATCGATAAATGGTCTTTGTGATTTCATTTAAACATTTCCATTGAGCACTCAATCCAACATTCAAAACATGTGAACACACACAGCAACGGTTGAATGGCAGTCCGAATGGTGATGATGCACATTGTACATAAGCATGTTTCATCAATACACAAAGTGGTCATTATTTCACGTATTTGGCTATTTTGTATTTGGGGCTTTGATATACACAAACAGTCGCACACATACAAAGACAGACAGAGATAGAAGGGGAGAGAGACACTCACTCTCATCCACCCAAATCAAGCGTATACATAATAGATAGCGATGGACCAAGAATAGTAATTAAATTGATTAAAATTGTGGTTATCTAGAGTAAACCGGGTAAACCATAAACCATCCTATATTTATAGCTGTATGCGAAATGGTGTGTCGGTGTGTCTGTGTGTTCATTCTTTGGTTTTAAATTGTGTTTGTATCGCTAGTGACCATTTGATAAATTCACCCAGATGGTTAACTAAAACATTGATTCTTCTCAATGTTCAATGTTGTTTCTGCTGTTCCACATCTTTTGGTCATATCAATTGTGTCTTATTTATTTGTAGATTTTTACCTCCTAGCTATAGAATACTGAATTCCGTTTATCTTAAAGCGTTTTCAATCACAATCAATCGCTTGTTTATATATTTTCCCTTGAACTCGCAATTGTATGTTCAAATCGAATTCTGGTTTGAGTCTATTTGCTTATTACACATCTCAATCAAGTCTATTTTGGTATTGATTTTACTCTTCGTTAATTTGCAAATCGAATCAAATGCTTTAATATTTTAATGAATGCGAGCTAATTATTATCATTTAGCGAACATCAACGGACAAGTTTGCCCATTCAAAACAATCAATCATCTTGATTACATGCAATGTCGAAAAGTCACATCTCAAATCACACAAAATGCAATTCGTTTTGGGTATTGTATTCATTTGGGTTTTCGAGCTACGAGCAAAAAGCTGAACCATTGAATTTAAATTGGTTGTTATGCGTTTTCATTTAGTTCATTCCGTGTTAAATAAATACGTCCATATCCATTTGGCTCTTAATCCAAACGGAAAGCACATATATACAATATATATATATATTTTGAGCAAATACTTTTCGCATGCATTTGCAGCAGTCTGTTGAATGCGATTCAGACAATAAATGCCATTCAATTAACCAAATCCGAAAATCCATTCATCAGCTTGTGATGAGTTGCTCGTCTCGTGGACACACGAACACACACACACACACACAACGACAGCAATGTGTTTCGCTTGGCTTGGACTTGATTTGTTTTGCTATGGAATCGGTGTGCAGCGCTTTAGCAGCGACTTTATTTTATTTTTAATCTTGAAAATTATCAAAAGTGGTGATGATGTGCGACACATTATTTACCATTCCTTCAAAATCTATTGGCGTGTCAATTAATTTTTGTTGGTCCGATTTTCTTTTTATCGGCTATAATCTGATTTGAAGCCAAAACGCCAAACATATGCGCCACTGATAAATTGCATGTAAATGGATTATGTGACACTTGAGTCGTTAAGTGTGTCAATCGGAATAAATTTCAAATATTTATCTCAAAACTGCGGCCCCGGCGTGTGTAAATGGTATTTGTTTTTTTTTTCTTTTGTGCGTCGATCAGATTTTATAATTGCTCTCAAGCGCTTAACAATTCGCCTACAGTTTCGGTCGTTGATATTGAAAAATTATATTTGTTACCGAAAAAAAAAATGATTCAATAGCCGTCAGTTGGCGTTAGAGTAGACGGATCGAACAAATGGTCAGTGTGTTTTGGTTTTATTTTTGTTTAACAATGTGCTGCTCTTGGAACGGTATGACGTTGGTAAGAGCTCTTGAAATGAACAAAATCATAGAGCACACAGCATGAAAAAAAAGGTTTTTACACCAAATGACCAAAAAAAAGGTTGCCAAATTTACGGTTGTGCTTGGCATTTCATTGTTTGAAGTTCAAAGCTAAAACTACCCGTCCACCGCATTCGGTTGTATTTGCTAAAATTCTATTTAAATGTGCAAATCCAAATGTCCAATAAATCTGCTTTATTACCAGATGACTATGGCTCGGCCGCTTGCTATTCAGTGCGCTAACACATACACACACACACACACACACACACACACACACACACACACACACACACACACACACATACAAACCTGACAAATATCGCACCGAAAAATAGTTCTCTTCAGATGGGCACGGAAATGCGATTACTCGTGCTTTGTTAGTTTTGAATAAATCCAAAATTCAAATAATTTTCGGAATTGCATGGATTGTGCAATTGAATGTGCACTGATTTAATATCGGAATTTATGTAATTCCATTTTGCGACATCAATTTCGATGGTATTAATTCCGGGCAAAGCGTATTTTCAGCAGACCATTGATTCATTGATCGTCTGTCGATTTATAATGATTGGCCAGCGCACGGATCGTCTGGACTCTCACAAGGCACTCATAAATTCGATTCGCTGACAGACGCTTATCCTCTTCTTTTCAAGCACATACCATAACATCAAATACCAATATTGTTTGGACTTTAATTTTCAACATTCATTCGCTTGATGTCATTCCGTTTGAAATGTGATTCGTTGTGATTTGGCACATTTTCAATCACTGTACTGTGGAAATCCACACACTGTGAATAAACATCATTGAGCTCAGGCTTTTGAGAAGTCATAACAATCGATTCATCTAATGATGCATGCGAATAAGAATGCAAAAATCGATCACATCAACATACCAAACACCACGAAAAAAACAACACACACACCGAGAGTGAGAGAAAGAGGAAAAAAAACCTCCAACTCGCCCGTGTATAAATAAATAGTGACATTCGATGTCGAATATGTGCGTGGAGTGTGTGTTCCATATCCAAAGTGTGTTTCTGAATCAAGTTCTGTCGCTCTTGTTTAACCACTCGACCATTTTCATGCTTGTGAACGCGCGAGCTCGCTAAATTGTGAACATACACGCTGAACATTTGCTCAAATGCGATCCCATCGATATAATTGTGATGTTATACACCCACTTGCGTTGTCGACAAAAATAGACGATCGTCAATCGAGTGAAACGAAGAGAAACAAAAAATAATCGCGTTCGTTACTCCTTCAGTGTGATGGCTCGAATAAAGTCAAGAGACTTGTAGCTACGCGCTCGCGCGCTCATTCTCTCATTCAAAACGATAATAATTATTTCGAATTTGTGAGAAAAAAAATGAAATCTATTGAGCATGCGCAAAATACCATGTACGTTAGAACGTCAGGTTATCGCATTTTTTTCTTCTACTTGGTATGAGTAGGCAGACTTGATGCTACCTTGTCGAGATCATCATCGAAAATATTCCATTCATTTTGCCAGCGAAAAAAAAAAATTCGTTTGAATTTGGTGCCAAACCCATGTTTCGATGTGAATTGAAATCATGCCATAAAGATGCGCACAGAAAAATGCTTTAATTCATGATCAAAGATCTCTTTAACTGTCAACCATTAAAATATTGAGATTTTCCGGCCAAAAATTCATCCCAGTCAAGAGTCAACAATCAAAAATTCGTTTTAACCCATTGAATGATTCATTTCTTCCATTAAATGGTCAATTCAAACAGAAAATATCATTATTGTATCGAAATCAAAGCGTTTTTTTTTATAATCCTTAAGAAATACCATTTAATAATTAGACTTTGGTCGGAAGTAGATAATCATTTGGTTCAACTCACTTGGGCTTTCGTTTCTAAACATTTGTTTTTATTGACTTTTAATTTGTAATCCATTAAATGGCTTTCGTCGTGTTAGCTTGTTTATGTTTACTGATAGATGCAGATTTTTTAATGGGCTATCAAACAGTTGTCATAAAATATTATTATAAAATGTATATATAATCATGCATGACATACACGCGCCGATTGACCACATTGTGCGACACCGATCGTGTTATCATTGTACTGTTTAATTTGTAGTGATGATTTCTTTCTTTTCGTTTTTTAATTCGCATTTTATTTCATTTCATCGTCTCTCCTTCGCCAATCTATATTTTGTCATTGACCTTGAGTTTCGTTTTTTTTTTTTTAAATCTTATGTATTTTATAAGTTGGCTGACGCTGTTTAACTGCGTGCTAAAATATCAGACAGACACATTGCCTCTATGCCTCTGTGCTATGTTTCATTCTTTCTTGTGAACTATTGACGATTGTTTATTTAGCTGTAGAGGCAAAAACAATCACTTGAAAAGCGCTACAATGACATCGAAGTTGATGTAGGCAAACTTGGCAGCTCTTGTTTCAGCACGGTCGCACAGCTTTCAAGCAGCTCTGCAATGGCTTAATAATTTTGCTGACAGCTCAATAAATGTTTATAAAATAGGCCGTTTACTTATTCCTAGCCTCTTCGTAAATTGCGTCGGTTTGCAGTGTTTGCTGTATTTATTCAAGCAATGTTCAAGTTTATTTATCTGTTTTTGGCAAAGTCAGTCAATGCATTTGGCATCGGTTGTATTGATACACGCACTTGACAGACATTCGTAAATTGATTTCAAGTGCAAGTGTATATTGCACGTGTTTTATCGCATTTGTTTGTACATGATTTAATCATATAATCTCTGTGAATCTAAAATTGAATGAAATACCATTTTTAACCACTCAAGATTTAAAAAAAAATCCAGTTTGTTGAAATTTTGTGTTTCTTTTTTTTAAAATATATTTATTTGAAAACGTAACAGAATTTATCATCAAAATGATGCCAATTAAAGTGAAAACAGAGCAACAGCACCAATTAGAACATTTATTTGTAACTTCAATTTCGCTTTATGTGGTATTTACGTTTCATATTAAATTTCATTTTCTCTTCTATTTCGCTTATTCTTGTTGATAATGCTCATGCCACATTTTTATGTTGTTGTTTTGTTCATTCTTTTTCTCTTGTTGATAATAACATCTTGTATCTGCAGCAGACGAACAACAATGGCATTGTTTGCACTTGGCTGTTTTGTGTGCGTATGAGCGAGCGCTAAGCCCACGCTTGATGCGCTTACAACCACTCATCGTGCTCTCTCGAGCAAATGTACAAGTCTTTATATTGTTATCATTTCCAATGACTCCATAATTTTCAATGTAAACGCAAGAGTTTCATCGTTGTCGTTTTCAAGTTTACTTTTCCATAACCTGACTTTTGTACAACTCAAGTACGGTAGCGAGTGTTGATTTTAAAATAAGAAAGAGCACAAAGTTTTCCATTTCCGAAATGTTGCTAAAGGCATTTCGAGGAAATTGAATCCAGAGACAAAAAACAATACATTTTTTATGAATCAGATGGTGATGAGCAACGTCAAAATTAATAACAAACACATTTAAAATGTGCTACCGTCGAACATTTACTGATTGATGATCTTTTATTATTATTCTTTTTTGTTCGTCACCGAAATGATTAATGCTATCATTTGTAATACCTAATCGATAACATAAAATATTCATTAAATCCATTTTGATGTATACTTTAAAATCATCAATTGGTAGCTCTTTACGTTCTATAAGTCTCGTTAATATGTAAAAATATCCATTATATATTTTTTTGTTGCGAAAAAAATGATTTTCAACATTCATTAATATTCTTTCTTTCATATGCGTAAGAGTGGCTCAACAACCGGATGAAAAATGAAATCGCCCATCATTTGAACAACAAGAAAAAAATCAGAACGAATTGAGAGTTGTAATGAAATCCAAGTAAAATGCCAAGAAGTGTCTGTTACGATCCGTTTTCGAATGCTAACGAGGCGAATATTAAAAAAAAAAATCGAAATACAAAGAGTTTGAGGGTGGTAGCTCACAAATGATTTGAAAATGAAGAAAAACCGAAAATTGTTTGGTATAAAAGAAAAAGTAAATGATTATTCCATCTTCATTCATTTTTTTTTCTCTTACTTCACAAATCATTTTTCATATTTTCTTTGCGCTTCCTCTCTGAATCAACGAGTTTTCTTCGATTTTAGCGTTTGTCGGTTTTTTTCACAAATCGTAGCTATTTTTACCGAATGTCAGCAGGAAAAAAAGCCAAAAAAGACAGAAAAAAAGAATAAATGGATGCGACTCATTGTTGCTGTCATGTTAAAAATCGACGTTAACGATAAATTGTTATGAAAAGAAGCAAGATTTTCTTTCTCTCTCTCTCTCTCTCTCTCTCTCTCTCTCTCTCTCTCTCTCTCTCTCTCTCTCTCTCTCTCTCTGTCGCACATTTGAAAATGCAAATTGGAAAATAAATTTGTTTTTAAGCATGCGAACCGTTGTCACACAAGCTCATGCTGCCACTTCTCTCGGTTTGTCTCTATCGCATGGAAGGCGATGAAAACACAGGATCAAGTTTGAAAATGAAACGAATGCAAGAATAACAATGATGCTTAAGATTTTTTCTTGGTGCTGAGTAGAGAAAATATGAAAAAATAACATTCAGTTGGAAAAATAAGACAACAGTATATTTTCGATAAAGATGTTTAAAATCAGCGTTTCAAATGAGGCACGTACATTTCACCATTGAAAGGCCACTTAAAACGTTTTCACTTAATTTGATGCGAATTTACTTTTGATTTTATCTAAATTGAAGCGACATCATACTCACTTCATTTCGGACATTATTCATGCAATCCTATCGACTTGGTAGTGAGAGTGAACAACATTTGTGTCATGTTAAAGTCAAACAAAATTCCACAGTAATGAACCGCCGAAACCGCAAACAATTAAAAATGAAAAACCCAGCTCTGCATTCATTTGAATCGCAAATTCAAAGCGAACTTTATAAATTCTACATGAAGTTTTGATCGAATCAACCGACATTTTTTGGACCGATTTTATCTTGTGCTGTCGTCAATTTTCCTCGCTTTCCTTTACAAACGCGGAATATCCTTTGCAAATGTTTGATTACATTTTAGCTAGGCGATGTGCCACAAAAAATGTTTCGCTTCAAACGTTCAACAAACGAACAAACAAATGAATATTAATGTTGATGCCGGTAAATGTTTAAAGACCGATTCCGAGCAGTTTATTAATGCCAACCAATTAAACGTTACGGCCTTGTTTGGACTTGACACAATCCTAACTCAACTCAACTCAACTCAACTAAACTAAACTTTGCTCTGCTCAGCTCTTGTTTGCCCGGTAAAATAAAACGGAATTTTCAGAATGATTCGCCTAATTTCCTATATTGTATTTCTCACAAATAAAATCAACCAAAAGAACCGTTTTATTTATTTCGAATTTTAGAAATGCCACTCAAATTGTTTGCGTCATATTTTGTTCATGAGTTTAAGCAATTATCAATTCATATCTGACGCCATGAATAAAACGCCGTCTCACAATTAGAGACATTTGGCAGGAAATATATTCCAAATGCATTATAAATTCATGAAGCGTCTATGTTACTCTTTATTCGATAAATGTTTAAAATTGCAATTTTACGATAACGAAGATGTTTTTTCTCGTGGTTTTTGTTGGCAACCGCTTTCATTTAAATATTTCACAAGGTTTCTTGATAACACATTTTGAATGCAATTGTGCATTCGTAAAATAGCATCAATTGTGTCATGCCTTTGCCACAAGTCAATTTGTGACCACCAGAACTGCCAACAAAAATGTTCAAGTCGAAACGACTGAACAGGAACAAAAAAATGCCAAGCGTTCAATAAATCTTTTAAAAAAATCGAAACGAAAATGCACAAGTGCTTAAAAATAGAAATTTAAATCGGATTGAATTTCGTTTCCGTTTTGTGTGTGTTTGCTGATGCAATGAGCGTAAACAATTTAAATTTTTCGGTACAATTCTACATTATTTGAAGCTGTACTCCAAATTGTTGGCGTGTAGCCAAACTGAATCATGCTGCTTGTTTTGCTGACACCATTTTTGAAGCAACACACGAAAAAACGGAAATAATCTTGCGTTTGCCTCAGATCTCAATATTTTTTTTTGTGCTTTACGAACTTTATCCACGAGATTAAATTTGTAAGATGCGATTGGAAACGAAGAAAAATGAAAACCAAACAAAAAGAGCCAATTCACAGTTGACTGTTGACATTCACCTACTTGCCAGCGACCCACATTTACTTGAATAATTATTACCCAAAACTCACTGATTTAATTCACACTTTTTTAACGTTTTTGGTCGTTTTTGTTGTTGTTGTTGTTGTTGTTGTTACAGAATCAGATAAACAGCCAAAATGGGAAAAGACTACTATAAAATTTTAGGAATACCGAAAACAGCGAAGGACGATGAAATTAAAAAGGCCTACAGAAAAATGGCACTTCGCTATCATCCGGACAAGAATAAAACCATCGGTGCGGAAGAGAAATTTAAAGAGGTGGCCGAAGCATACGAAGTGCTGTCAGACAAAAAGAAACGTGACATTTACGACAAGTATGGTGAAGAAGGTTTGAAAGGCAATCACGGTAAGGCAACGTTCATCAGGCCAAAGTCATCGTCATGTTGCATGAAATATAATAATATGAGTGTTTTTTTTCTCTTTATTATTTTACTGCAGGAACAACAAATGGACCTGGCTCAAACTTCACATACCAATTCCATGGCGATCCACGTGCCACATTCGCACAATTCTTTGGCTCAAGCAATCCGTTTGCATCTTTCTTCGATATGGGCGATAATCTATTTGAGAAAAATGTTTTCGATTTAGACACAGACACAGATTTCTTCTCGCCGTTTGGTGGCCTAGGCTCAAGACATGGACTTGGCGGTGCATTTAGGTAACGTATACGGTTTTTTTTCATTTTCCTCAGAAGCATTTGGTTAAATGCAATAGTCATTCATTTCAGATCACATTCATTCAACGTTCACACACCGAAAAAAGAGACAAAGACACAAGATCCACCAATCGAACATGATTTGTACGTGACACTCGAAGAAATCAACAAAGGCTGTGTTAAAAAGATGAAAATCTCACGACGAGTTCTACAAGCGGACGGCACACCGAAAAAAGAAGATAAATTGGTGAACATAGCTATCAAACCGGGTTGGAAATCAGGCACCAGAGTCACGTTCCAAAAGGAAGGCGATCAAACACATGGCAAAATACCGGCCGATATTGTATTTGTTATTCGAGATAAACCGCATCCACTGTACAAACGGGAAGGCAGCGATGTTCGATACACAGCCCGCTTGACACTGAAACAAGTAAATTTTTTGTAATTTATTCTAAACACATCAATCACATTGCACCAAAAATGGGAGTGCGAGTAACAAAGGCCATTAGACCAAAAATTATTTTCGCAGAATTTTTTTTTCGCAGTTTGAAATTTACATGCAAGCAATGTTTGTATCATCATTTTTGGTCAAGCCAAGCAATAATTCAACCTTGTCATGCCCAAATACGATTAGCGCATTAGATCATTGAAGTTGAATGATCCGTTTCTGTGCCATCGCGCTCTTTGTTTTCGTACACACCAAAGTAAAATAGAAGTGGCAATTTAATTTTATGAGCTAACTGTTTGGCAGAAGAGAACAACATCCACATTCTTGATTTGGAATGACAAAATTAATTTACGTTAAAACATTTAAAAGTGTGCTCGAGTTGGCGAATTTCAATAGAGAGTTTAACGCTTTTGTTATTCGATTTTGGCAAAATTATTCACAATTTTGTTGAAATGAAACATATGAATTCGAATGTCATAACAAACACACTCTTTGAATCACCAATGGTCTTCCAATTGTGATTGGATAGATTGCATAGAACTCATTCTTGCTCTAGAACGCACTTCACTTGTTGTTTACTCAAAACAATGATAATGAGACGAGTGAGTCACCGTTAATTGTGTTTGTTATTTTGAGGTTCCAAATTCAGTATTCAGACATAAACAGATATTTGTTGTTTTAGTGGTATAATTTTAAAACAATGCACCAGATGAGTCATTCGGGCAAAACAACTCACACAGGATTAATTGAACGATAAAGTCACTGTGCGAGCGAATTAACACACAAACAAAACCCATTCACATGTCAATTCAGACGTGCGAAGTAAATTAAAAACCAGTATCATTATATTCTTAAGCACGATAAATGCACACTAAGCATTATTGGTTCGGATAAAAAATCAAACCGCAGGAATGGCCATTTCATTGGGCCGGTTTTAATTTTTTTTAAATGTTCTATAATGCAATTATAATTTTACGTGAATTTATTCATTTTTGCTGTTTTAAAATGAAATCCGATAAAAAATGACCATAAAATGGGCTGCATTGATTTTTATGTGTCGCTATACGTGTCGCGGTTTGAATCCACTTGCTGTACATTGGCCATCGCATATATTGATTTATTTTCTCATTTTGCAGAATTATTGTCGCCAATTTCAACCGATAAGCTGAAGAAATAAGACACAAAAAAAGAGCATAAAATGAAATCGAAAAGAAAATAAAGTTAAGCGAAAATGTCGATAAAACTTTAGTAATCGAAAAAAAAGAAGAATTCTGAATGCAAATCCATTGATTGTGCAAAAAGAATGCGGCGAATGGGGAAACGAGCAAAATAAGCATCAAAAGAATGCCGTTTGCAAAATAACTTTTTCTTGTGCGTTTTTTTGTTATTCTTCTTCTTCTTCTTCTTCTTTTTCTTTCTCTTTCCTTATTTTCCTTTCGCAGTTGTGTCGCATTCTTGTGTGTGCGCTTCTTGCAAAGTCATTCAAAGAATGCCCATTTTTTGCGCTCGTTAAAATAGCTAATTTGTCTCTCATCATACGGAAAATATTAATCTGTCATAAAATTGTGATGCAGGCATCGCTCGGTTGCGATTGGCTTCCGCCTTCCAATGTTGCTGTAGTCCGCGTGCCGTGTATTGCAAGCAAATATCATCGATTAAATTGTGTTTTGCGTTGTTGTTTTTTTTGTTGCCGGACACATTTATGGGAAAAAATAGCCAATTCAAATTTTTATTGTTATGACTGATGCTGCACATAAATGGAAATGATGACTGGTTCTAGCCAACAGCCATTGTAGCCGACAACAACAACGGTAACGTTGGCCGTATTGGTAGCAGCAGTGCACGTCATCTGCTTGAAGCCACAACAAACATGCAAATGAAATGGCGAATCAAGAAATTTATTTACGCTAAATTCGATGAACATTAAAATATAAAAATCTGCATCGAGCGACAACGATTTTTTTTTTAATATTATAAATCTCCAGCTGGAATAATGGCTTGAACAATGTGAGTGCAAATATTTTCGATATTGATTCAGCATTACGGATGATATTGGTTTTTTTTTTTACCTCAGCTCACATTTTATACGCATGTAAACGATTCTATTTAGTGCACACTGCACAATGCCAATAAATCAATTTATATCAAAATAGAAGGAAATGAATCATAACATCATGCATCGAACAACACAATCGATTCTGGTCACATACACAACGCTGCCTGATTTTTGCAATGGCAAATAATACCGAAATAAAATGAAAATTGATGAATATGAAAAAAAAATGCCATGCCTGCGACTAGTGTTTTCATTTTAAATTATTCAATCGTGTATCTTTGTGGTATACTTCATTTTGTGCTCAACGAACGCATTCAGTTCGATTCTCTTCAGTTTTTTCGATCACGTAATTGCTCTTTTACATTTTATTCATCATTTACGGTAACCGCGACGTAAAATTTAATTCGAATTGAGCACAAAGCATTAATTTCATTTCGGATGCATTAAAATGTGACCGTGTGTGAGGGGATTGAAGAGCGAAAGTGTGCATCAACGACAATCGTGTTGCAATTTTTGACCATAATTTATGCGTTTTACATGTAATCGAACACCCGGGCACAGGCATCAGTGGTCATCACAAATAAATCCAGCATACGGTTTTTTTTTTGTCAGTATCGATCGACTCATTTGAACAACGAAAAAATAAAACGCAACAACGTAATATGTTCACAATTCAAGAGAATTATTCAAAGAATTGATGCAATGAGGAAGAAACCCATCTATAATTTGACATTTAATTTATGATTGTACGGCTTTTTTTCCCTTTTGACAAGAACAAATAATGTATCGATTTGTTTAAAACCGCACAAACGGAATAAAATATCAATGATGGATTGATTTCAATACGTAGCTTTTATTATGGTTTTACACTTTACATTTTACACGTAAAACATGTTGACGTGTACTTTCATGTTGCAGTTCGACCCAAATGCGAATTTTCCATTTTCAAAATGGCATATTCATATGAAAACAATGGATTGTTTAATACCTTTATTGGATACATCAAAGTGCATCAATGTAAATTAAAGAGCTTTCAAAATTGATCCATTTCACATTGCTACAACTGTATTTATTTTACGTCTTTGTCAATATTACATATAAGGATTTGTTGGCAATCCTGTTGACCTATAAAATTTCCATAAATTTCCTTACTGAACACTTGTCTCACTTCCGCATAAAATTCAGTTTGGAATTTGATGATGTAACCAAAATGAAAACAAAAACCAAACTACATTTCGATGCTGAATTCGGTCTATTGCCACTAAACCAAGTGACAGCTTTATTTACTGACTGCTGAAATATGAATATTGACAAAATCATTGAATTTATATTCATACATTTGATACAATGTTCTGTCAATGCCGTCAATTTTACCATTGGCAAATTTATCTGATACGTTATAAACTTATTATCAATTGAAGTTGAACAGGAGTGGTTTGCTGAATTACAATGTCAAGGAATGAATTGAGTTTTCAGTTTTTGTCAATATTTTTAGAACTTTTCCTAGACAAATTGCATGAGAAAAGCTAGCAGATTGTTGACTGGGGAATGAGACCTTGGTTTGATTTAACCACACTGCATTTTCAAAATGGCATTGACTTTTTAATTGAAAACAAAAAAATGGCAACGATTTTTTTTAAAGCATAACTCTTCAAAAGTCTGGTCACTGGGTACATACATAATAGCCATTACATCGCATGGGGAAAAAAGCCCATAACACTTGACAAAATTCCATTAATAGAGATGGCAATCAATTTTACAATTTTCAAATTAAACTGATAAACTTGTGAATATTTCAATTAATTGGAATTATTGATGAGAATTGCAATTCCATTAACGCCATTGGCAAATATACTGAAAATTATTCTAATGTCAATAATTAGCGTATTTAATTAACTCACTGTCGAAAAATACCAGTGAATGTATTTTGCTGAGGAATTAGTTGCGCGTCAGCGTTAGCAACTAAGGTTAGCAACTAATATGTAGCGTCAACCGACGCTCGATTATGGTGCGGCAGATATGTAGACGCGTACACTCACACATTCACATTCACATCTTCACCCTACAGCGGCTGCTGTGTACCGCTTAGATCTAACTGGTCTGCATATCTGCCGCATCATAATCGAGCGTCGGTTGACGCTACATATTAGTTGCTAACCTTAGTTGCTAACGCTGACGCGCAACTAATTCCTCAGCAAAATACATTCACTGAAAAATACAACAGCGTCGATGATTTCAACTGTTGATAATTTCATGCATCAAATGATTAGGCACTTAAAATTGAAAACTAAATGTGAAATGTGTGTGTGTGTGTGTGTTGAGTGCCAAAAGCGCGTCATTAAATATTCGATCTGTGCGAAAAATTAATTAATTTGTACGCATTTTATTGAACACTCAAAGACCAAAATTCACATTTTTTTTAACATCAAATATTGATTATTTGATACTGAAGTGTTGACATGTTTGTACATTTTTTTGTTTCATTTGGTTTCATGTTTGTGTTTGATCAAATGTGAAAAGTTGTGCGAGTAAATGTCACTCGATGTAAACATAATTCTTTGACAGCTAAAAAAAGTGTCGCAAACATTATTCATAGCTGTCGGTTAACTTTAGCTTTGTTTGTAGCTTTTGGCCGTCGAAAAAGTTACTCGACCATTTTATGAAAGACCCAGTTTCGAACAGTGTTTGGTCCTCTATATTTACTGTTTACTTTCAATTATTTGTTTTTTTTTTGCAGGCTTTATGCGGTGTAATATTCGAGGTGCCAACATTGGGCGGTGACAAACTCCGGATTAGTACGATGCAAGAGGTGATCAAGCCGAACACAGTGAAACGAATAACCGGATACGGTTTACCCCTGCCAAAAGATCCATCACGAAAGGGCGATATGCTTGTTGCCTTTGATATCAAATTCCCCGAAAAGTTAACCGCATCGGAAAAAGAATTGCTGAGTGACGTGCTGCCATCTGCTTAGTTCAAATTGAATTCAAATCACTGGATGTTTAAAAACAAAACACTTAGCATTAATTAAAAACAACAAACAGATAAAAAAAAACAACATAAACATACAATCACGATAAAAGAGAACCAGAAACAAAAAAGTTATAGTGAGTGGAACCATTTTATTGGTTTCTGATTTAACGAACAAACGCAAAACTCAGACAAAAAAGAGCACAATCGAAATAGAATTAACGTACACAACGACACAAAAAAAATTCGTGATCCATTAGCAACAATCAAAGCATCATGATGAATATCCGTCATTCATTGAATACGGCATATAACCGGTATACAACGACAATAAAAATGCGCTTGCAATTTGACCGAAACTGTGTTTTTTTCGGCGTGCACGTGCACTCCTCTCGCTTTTCAATAAATGATGATGAAAATTAAACTGAAGTAAAAACAAAACTCTTTCACTCTCTGCGTGCGGAGTGCTGTTGTGCGTGCGCGTATAAAATTGCAATTTATTTTTGTGGGTTTGGCACCGACATATAAATATGTAAATAGGCAAAATGTACGAATTTAATTGTAATGAAAACATCTCCCACTCTCTCTTCCTCTCTCTCTCTCTCTCTCCCTGTCCCCCTCTCCTGTCCCCCTTTGTATATGCTTCGAAATCTCACTTCAATGTTCAATCTATCTTTTTTTTTCTCGTGTTGTTTAATTTTTGAATGTATAAATTGGATGGCTTTTGTAAATGTGAACATGGATTTGAGTGCGTACGGATAGCATAGCCAAATGTCGACGGTTTGTCAAATTCGAAAATGATTTTTTTGTTGTTGTTCGCCGCGACAAACATATATATATATATATGTGTGAGAGTGTTTGGTGTGTGAGCGAATGAACGAAAGTGTGTGAGAGTCGATTTTTATACTAACTCGATGTCACAGCCGATGACAACGAGTTTAGTAAATTGCGAATTTTTATCGTTCTTTTCTTTTACGTTTTCAACAATTTTTTTTACACCATTTTGTTACTTTTACTGTACGCCGCCATATGCTAAGTGCTATATGATATGTGAACTGTACAACATGTCAAAATGTCATACGGATAACAAGTTGATTTCATGTTTTGTTTTCAACTTTATCGCCCAACTCGCATCAAAACCGCTCTTTTCTTTTCTGAGTTCTGAGTTTCATTTCATTTGGAAAATGTAAACAAATTGCAGCTTTTGATTTATTTGTTTAAATTTATTATGGATAATTTTTTTTTTGATCAAATGAAGAAACAATAAAAAAATGATAGAATCAAATGCACTAACCCCCCCGCCCCGCATACAAACAATTTAAAATCATTTTCACAATTGCACCAACTGATTAAAAAGCAATCTAGGCATCAAAACGTACTTTTTTGGTGTGTATGTAAAACACACAAAAATAATACGTAATTTAATTAAATTATATATTAATAAAATAATTTACGACTGTAACGATGTAATAACAATAAACTCGGATAATATTCAAAAAAAAAACATTTTTGATTGTGAGTTTTATTTATTTTTTGTTCGATATTTGGGTCATTTGTGATTACACATTTTATTTAACATTCATCCTTTAGAAATTCAATTGTCTGTTTAATTGTCATTTAAAGTCTTTTTTTTACAGTTTCCATTTTGCAATTATTTAATTATGCAATTAAATTTGGAATCGTGCATTTTTGTTGTTCTTGTGTGTCAAGCAAAACAAATTTCCAGCAAATGAACATCAATTTGACATGCAAGTCTAACGAACGAAAAAATACTCAACAAACAGTGAATTTATTTAAGACCCAATTTTTGAAAATTGGTTTGGATTGATCTACGGATACCATAGTCATTATTAATAATACCTCTTGAATCTCTTCATTTTCTGCTTGCAACAGACTTTTGGGAAATAAGACATTTTAGTTAATTTGAACCATTCATGGAAAGCTACTCGAATTTAATGATTGCTTATAAATAATGTAAAACCATAAAGCATATGTCGCTACCACATGTTAACTTGCATAAACAGATGTTCACTACATAATATTGTATGTTGTGTTTAATTAAAAATAAATCAATTTAGTGAGCTACAACAAATGGGCATTTTTTTTATTCACGTGTAATTTTCATTATACAAAAAACTAAACTCCAACTTGCAGACACAGCCTAGACTGAATCAAACCGATATAAACTTCAGCATTCACAACTTTTGTTCCAGCATCAAAATGATTATTTCAATACCAATACAATTGTTATGGCCGGTTAGAAACAGATAATCAATCGACTAAAATAAACTATTTTGTGTCTAAACTTTGTGCAATTATAATCATTTGGTTGATTAAATGAAACGACAATTTTAACAATATGTAAACGTACTTACCAAGTGATACTTACACCTAGACCCACAGGATAAATTGCTTTTAATAAAGACACAGAGATTCCATGCGATACATTTAGTTTTTTCAAGTTATAGTTCAATGTGTGATCAAAACTGCAGAATGTCGCTTACGAAGGCGTTGTTTTTGGTTCTGAATTACAATATTTCCATTTTTTGTCGTTGAATTTTCATTTGTCTTGTTTCCGTTTTTACATTCAGTCATCCTTGTACCGCAAGCCCCATCAACTTATTTCGTATCGCATCTCATACCAAGTATTGTATCCAATTCATTAGCAAGGATTTAAATATTCAGTAAAACTTATGTCTGAATGAAACAAGCAATGCGTATCCATTTGTCGTTGTAGTTTGCGTCATTCCATAAATTCTCCTTCCATTTTTTTGTGTGTAAACTTTCTTTTTCTGCCCTGGAAATTCATAAATTTTGAAATAACGACTTACACACAGTTAAGAGCCAAACAGAGCAGAAATGAAAGTGAGCAAGTAAAATGTTAAGTGTGCCCATTATTATAATTATGTATGAATTAATTGCTGAGCGCTTGAATATAACAAAGTCAATAAAAGCCTGGGCGAGAGTACAGTCAGTACACAATGAAATAAAAAAAAAACAGAACGAGGAAGCACATGAAACCAGTAAAAGGCAGTGTTCTGTATAATGATGAACATTCACATTTTTATGTGGCGTTTATTCGATGCAAAAGGAAAAACAAGTCTGAAAATTGTGAATTTTCGGCATTTCAGCAACCCTAAATAGGGAACGTTTATATTGTTTTTGTGTTGAGCTATAAAAAAAAACTCGTACAAAATGGTAGTCAGTAACGGTGGCCTTTTCATCATGTGTGGGTCCATTTAACGAGCACAAAAAAGAGCAATGGAATTATGAAACGGCTGTTAAAGATGCGACTTTACATGCGTGCAAATTAACAGGAATTTGAAGTTATTGTGAACATGATTATCATCGTGTTTCAACTCATACATGGACTGTTCGCTTCACATGTTATGCGGAAATATTTTGAATTTCTGGAGACGCAAAAAACCACACCTCACTACTTTTAGACTTGAATTGAGAATGTGTGATATGCGATACGTGGCTTCGTTGAATGAAGTGAGTTTATCCCTTTCGGCGAATTACAAGACAGACTATGCGTCCTTATAATGTTGAGGAAGTAAATTACGGAATGGCAGCGAGATTTTAAACAACTTGATTCAAGAAACGTGTAAGCTTCTTCAATCTTATAACATAATAGGCGAAAAGACAACGCCAACAATTTTCAGAGATAGTTTTATATGTTACCTAACAAAGCATCCAAAAATTGTCATGAAACATCATTTGGGAGGTACGGAACAGTAAAATGTGAATTTATGTACTGCTCTTTCTTACGATTCAGCGCTTAATTTTTTTATGTTACGAAAATGAAATAAATCTTACACTTTAAAATAGACCATTAACAAAAGCTAAATTCTTTAATAAAAATCAACAACAAAATATAATTCTCAGTAAACCTTCATATATTACGCATGCATTGAATCTGGTAAAATATGCCGGTATTCTCACTATTTTATTCTAGTAAAACATCCCCATAGTAACTTCGATGCTTTTAAGGAGTCCGTTTTTTTTTGTTGAAATTTCACGGAATAACGATAATCAAGTCACCATTTGTCGTCCATCGCATCGACTATCAAATTGCGTAAAATGAGTTGAATTCACTTTGAACATATGATCTCAGGACATCGAATGTCATGGATTTGTGTAGATAAACTTATAATCTGTTTTACATTTTATCATGTTCTTTTTGTAGTAAAAAAAGGGGGTCCTTATCTCTCTTTACTCCGTAATATTTCTATACTGTTATTCGTCCAGGAGGGTTTGGTCCGTTTTTCTATATGATTTCTTTTTATCCCGAATAAATGTGAGAGACGAAAAACTCTTGGTCGGCAAAGACAAGACGTAAAAAAAAATAAAGAAGAAGAATCAACAATAAAAGACTTGCAGCACATCTGTCCGTGTGAAATTGTCGAGGGAATAATGGAAATCACTTTGCGTAAGTAGACGACACCTGAGAACATTTTACTTTGAATCCTTTTTTTACCAATATTTTTTTCCCTTTTTCTCAATTCAATAAGAAAGAATCGGTTGGCAACTGTCGTTTTAAAGGAGACTGGTTGTGCAAGATGAGTGTAAGTTGCATTGGGACGTGAATTATGATTGCACATTATAATTGCTTTTAACCTTTTTTTAAACGCAAAACTCCATCACTGAAGGCGTTTGGTAGATCGTTTCACAAAACGATAAACTATATATCGTTTATAGCTGCTCATTTTTCATCATGCAGACGAGGTGCGAGGAAACCGAATGCGAAAAAAAATTGCCGAACGTGGCAAATCATATGAAGCGAAAGGCTGAGATATTATTATTTGGCTTGATTTATGCTCACCTTTATCTCTGCTTCATTTTTTTCTCACTCTCACATCGTCGTCGTCGTCGTCGTCGTCGTCGTTTGGCTTGAGATTAAACGTTCGAATGCATAACGCAGCAAAAATACGACAGTTTACGTGTGCACTTTGGCTCGGCATTATTTTTATACATATAGTCAATGTAACAAAGATATGCGCATTCAATGAATTCCAAATGAATCAACTGAGAAGAGCTCACAACGTACACACACATTCACGAAAATAGAAAAAATTTGTGCGCAATCAGCCCGAACACGAACAAAAAATTGATCGTCATTTAGTATTGCTCCTTTTGTTCGTTATCGATATTCATCACATCGTGCTGACTCTTTCGATGTGCATGGAATTCTTCGTTTCATCAGATTGTTTTTTTGTTCACTCTCTTTCTCTCTCTCTCTCTCTTTACATTCGGGAGAGGAGGGGGAGTGTTTGGGATGCGCATTTGTATTTGTATGTACGTCATAAAACTACAATATCGGGAAAATAGATTTGGAATTCAATTGAATGGGTGCATGGGCGATGCGAACCGACAACAATAAAAATAGTCGGCGAGGTAGATAAATACAAATGTACGGAAATTGATCAGAAAATGGATTCCGTTGGAGGAAAAAGTGGCAACGAGCAACAACAATCTCGAACAAACGGAGTAGCTGAGCAGGAAAAAAAACACAACGAATTGGACAAAAAATTGAAGATAAAGTCGATTGGGTGCACAGAGAGCGAAAAAAAAACAACAACAGTAGTCAAACGAGATAGAAGAGCGACACAGGAGAAAAAAGCGTTCGTTGAACGCTAAATTTGGTTTTGTATTTTGATTTTCCAATCGAATGATTTTGGATTGACAATATAAATTCAGTTCGGTTTGTCCGTTTGTGTAATTCACTGAGGAGTGTACTGCATCTCTCCATTTTTTTTGCTTCGTTGAATTGTGCTTTTGCGCTAGATGTTGTTGGATACTAGACAATGTTACGTGTGTGAATGTGCCGCATGAAATGAATTACCATCGAAAATTTCGAATCGTAATCGTGTATCGCATTTCATATTCAATATGTGTATATGCGATTTCACAATTCAAAATGATTGCCATTGCCATTGCTGGTGCTCATGGATTTTGGTTTATTGTCGAATTGTCATTTCAATTTACCGAAAAGTTTGATGTGTATAAATGGGAATATGTTGAAGCATAAACCGCACTTTGCTTTCACTTCAATTTACCTTTGTCTCTAATAGACTATGAAATAAGCACGATACGATGAACAGTTCTCTCATGTGCCATTTTTCAACTACCGCACTCTCCACCGTATGTGAAATCGCAAAAGCAATTTAGCTTAAACTTGGGAAATTGAAAAGAGATTGCTTTTTATTTCCTCCATTTTCTCCATTTCATTTTCTTCGTCCCATTTTCCCATTTCATTTGCGCCACTTGATTCCTTTGAGCTGTTGGAATTGCTTGCATTTTATCTTCATCGGTAACTTTTTGGCCGCAATGTGTATATAGTTGCTGCCATCACAATTATCATCATCATTAGAAGCCATCGTTTCATTTTGAAGCGCTTTGTTGACAATTTTCGTTTGTACTTGTTCTCTTGTGTGCATCTGACTCTTTTGCTCCTGTCCCGTTCCCACAATAATCCAAAACCACATTCATTATCAGCACATTTGCAACAAAACTTTCGCCCGTTTGCCACATGCCAAAAATTCGTAAATTCTCGTTTCGTTTGCTCTTTCAACTTAATACCATACATTATTTGTATTTTCAATGTAAACTTCAATGGTCTCTCATTCTATCGCATTCTAGCTTGGTGGCTGTGTCACAATTCACATTTCGCCTCACCTCACTTCATCTCCAATTTTTCCACAAATTAAATTTCCCCGTTGTTCATTTTACAATAAAAAGCCATTTCGCATTCGAAAATTGTCAAGGCTCAAGTTTTTGAAACAGCATCTCACTCTCGCCCATATGTAAATGGTGACGATGCGGAATAGAAACTCAGAATCGTAATAATGTTTTGTTGTGTGTCGTACTGCACAATAAAGCATCACATAAGTTTATTTATAATCCGGTGGAATTAAAACGAAGACGAACGAAAGATGGTTGCTGTTGTTGGCCCGTTGTTAATTTCTTTTCATGAAATGTGACATTCATACACATACACACAAATATATAGTATAAATACATTTTGGTGGCATTGTTGATGGCGGTTTGCGAACGTCGAAATCAAAACCGACGAACATTTGATATCACATCAACCAAAATGACTGCCGTTTGTTCGGTTTGTTATGAGAGAAAATGTACAAACATTCATTTCAAAGAGCGCCCAGCGACTAACTGAAAATTTCATTTACCTATTTTCACGATATTATAGAATGGAACACGCTCGTGCGTTTGCTTTCCCGCTTTCCAAAGCCTGCTCATCGTTAGATATTTGTCGCAAAAAGGGAAATCTAGATGTGAATTGTGCTGCATAAACAACAATTTAACCGATTAAATGAAAACAAAGGCAAATTGCGAATATGAGCAGCAAAACGCACACATAGATACATTTGGCACACTTCATTAAAATTATTATGGCACATTCCGTGGATTTCAAATGAATGAACCCAGTCGCATACATATACATCGAAAGTAAGCGAAACAAGTATGGAAGTTACCGTGCTGCGCAACCCTTCGCACATTCGCTCACATTGTGCTCATCAGCACAACAAAAACTTCCTTTTCAACTTTCTGTTTGTACGTAGCCGCGCTCACATTGTGAGAAACGATTCTCGGGAATTAACCGCCTTTCTTAATGTTACAGTACACAACTTCTTCTATCTTACACTCTTTCTCTCCACCTCTCTCTATCTCTCTCACATGTAGAAATTATCGTTGAAATGTGTTTTGTTGTCAATTTCTACAGATTTTTCATTAATTTGTTGACTGTCATTTGTGCAAAATGAGGTCGATGTTTACATGCACGTATTGTGTATACATAAATTGCTGTAATGCTGCATTAGCGCGTTTTTATTATCATTGGAATTTTATCGCTAAAAATGGAATAACAACGGAAATGTGCACATGTAGAAGTTTAAATGATGCAAATTGACACACTCAGCTGATTTATTTTTGTTTGTCAAGCAAACCGACATATATTTATTTTGAGGTTTGGGAATGTCTTTGGGTACGGGCTCATCGAATGGTTAACTAATGCACGTAATCCGTTTTAGACTTGGAACATTTAACTAAAGATTCGGAAAGAGTAGCAATTATTTTACTATTGTAAACACTATTTACGAAATGGTAATCCCCTCTTTTCTCGTTTACATGTATTTGAGCCGAGATGTTGTGTTGATACTGTTTGCCCATTGAAATCAGATCTATGTTTGCTGCTCTCTTGCACTGTTTGTCGGCTTTCGTAACCTTTTCACTACTTGACTTTGCATTTACATTGTGTCAAAACCTAAAATCCATCGACTTGCCTCGCCCAGTTTTCTAGCCGAATGTGAATTCAGTGCACGCAGAAGGCATAAACATAAGCAAAGACCATCAAATCTAAACAAATGGAAAATCAGTTTTTCATTTTAATCCGTCAATAAAAGACAGACATGAACCAAATTCACCGACACACTTCAATATATTCAGACGCCTTGATGTGCAATAGACATCATATTACAGTTGAGTTCCATTGAAAATCCCAAAACCCGGTAAATTGAACCGAAATGGAGAGAGAAGAAGAAAAAAATGGCGAAATCAATTGCATATTTTAAAGCACGACGCTTGAGAACTTTCAAAACCAGTTTCACATAAACATATGGAATGATTTTTATTGTACAATTGAATGTGCGGTGGCATGAATGGCTCAAGAGGTATTTCAGCGCGATTTTCAATTCACTCATCAAATCGTGTAGTTTACGATACCGCCATCGAAAAAGAAATGTAGAAAAAAAACACCGAATCTCTAGCATTTGGAAAAACATTTTAGCCATCGATGCGTAATATCAACAACAAACTTAATACAAGCAGCCGTGTGCGAGTGTGAGACAGGCACATGAATGGAGAATCGATTGTGACAGGTCTATGAAGGGTCGATGCATAGCACCATCTCATTCGCATCGCTACGATTACCGCGTCAACTATAACGTTTATTATAAATGTATTTGCGACAGTTTGAAAAACGAAACCGTCAAGGGACCCGAGAGCTGTGCTTTGGGGAGCCGCGTTGATGTCTGTGTTGTTGTTTTTTTGCACATTGAGTTTTTTTTTATTCGTCTTCCTATTGCTGTACTGCCTTTTTTGTTTCCCCTACAAAATCTATTTTTACACGAAATCTCATTGCTTCGAATACCTTCAAAACGACGTGAAGTGGATGGCGATACCGATGTGGAATGTTTATACTGCATGTGTACGGTCTAAATGTATTTTTGTGCTAAACATCACAGCAGTTCAGGGCTGAAAGCATTCTTGACATAAATTTATCAAATAGGCTTTATTAGAAAAACGACATTTATATTTTTGCGTTGTGTATTATTTATGTATTCCAGATGCTCGGTGTATTTGTAGCAGTTTTTTTTATTCTCTGCTCTCCTTCCACTCGGATGTCTCTCGCATGATACCTCGAATGTGTATCAATTTACGTCATTCTTGTGTGTTGGGCGGCTTTTGTTTTTTTTTCATTTCTTTATTTCATTTTGCTCAATTTGAGCATTATTTTGTCTGCACGTCATTCATTTATCTGCCGCTTTGTTGAATACACTTAATCTGTTTATAAATTTATGCGATTCCCTCTTGCTCTTCTTTCTCACTCGAGTTTCTTTGTTTTCTTTGCTTGCTCCTTCGACAGAAAAGTTGCAAATCCAAACGAGAATGGAATTGCTTTGCTAAATCGCCCGGATTTTAAATATTTCATAATGCATTTAAGCCATTGCCAACGCACACACACACAAACCAAGAAATGTTTATAATGTTCACCTCATACAATTGAATTTCAAATATAGAATGCCGTGTGCCTCTTTTTGGTGTGGCTTTGAATCAAATTAAACGTTTCGCTTTAAAGAATGAATCCTTAAAGTACCCGACCTGTTTCTTCTGATCAATACACGAATCAAGCTAGAACTTTTCACTGCCACCTCAGAAATACTTTCAAAATGCTAATTACTTTAATCACCTGGAAGAAAGTCTTTGCCAAACAATCTTTCGGCTGGATTTGAGTCGGAAAAATGTCGGAAAGTTATTTGAAAGCAATCAAGTCCCAGAATTTCTAATGAACACGAATATTTTTGATATGAAATGCACCAAACCGGCCATGTCTAGGAAGATAAATTTAGAATAGAGTTTCATGGATCGTTTAGAATATTCAACGTTTAGAATATTAAATTTTTATTCGAATTGAACCTTTTGTGTGCATTTTTATCCATTTATAAGTAGAATTCAATATTTAGCATTAATTACGGAAATGAGTGTGAGCCATCGAAAATACACACAAAGTCATGAATATTTTATAGTTTGTTCCGAAGAACTTTTGGACGAATGCTAAAATAAGCTTACTAAAGGATTTAAAAATCCTTTTCCTTCAATAAATTCCAATTTTTCGCTTAAACTGAATGAATAAACATTTTGAAAATCATTTATTGCCTATCGATATTCTCGAAAATCGGCTGTCATGAAAGTCATTAATCAGGTGAAAAACTTTCTTCGAATTTTAAATTTTCTATTTCTAATTTTCCGGAAACTTTTTTGTTTCTGGGAGAGCGATTTATCATCGTCGATTTTAGAAAATACCGTACTTTACTAGAAAGTCATCGTATTTTATTAAAAAATTATTTCATGGCAAAAGAACTGGTTCATTTATGTAATTTTATACTTTAAATAAATAACAAGAAAAGAAATTGGTTAAGCCATAGAAAACACTCGGTGCAAATCATCTAAATTTTAAATACAAACTCATGCTGAAGAGCGCGTACGGAGGAGGTAATTGTGGGTAACTGATCCTAGTATGCGAATAGTAAATTTTAATGATAACAAGACCGTAAAAATGGTTGAGCTTAAAACCAAAAAAGGTGTTGAGCAAATAGTTACAAGACAGAGGTAAAAGCATCGTAAGAGTGAAAATCCGTGTGCTCGAAACTTTGCTAACCATCACGATGGATGCTTTTTCATCCAGTTTTATTATGTTCGAAATTGTTCGCCGGTGTAAACCAAAAATCTATAGAAAGAACAAGAGTCATGTCTGATCAGTGAGCCCTCATCAAGTGTATATGTTGGATTCAATTTTTGCTGAACATAACCATTTTTGAGGTAATTTTTTTTCTCTGCTCGGCATTGTAAGCCCCAATTTAATGCGGGCCAACTTTCAAATGCGAAGAAAACCGCTTTTTCTACTAGGCAACCAAGTCATCGTGCTTCATGTGTAGCCGCTTTAAATCAGCCAAATTGTGAATCGCGTACTCTTTTTTTTCCACGAAATTGTTTCTGCAAACAAAAAAATAACATGCACACTCCAAACAATGACGATAATACACAAATGCTCGACTTAAATCCTTGCCATAAGTAATGTTTTCAGTGTACAAGCACATCAAATGCGATGACACAGTGAAATCTCCTTCATAACAACCAAAGAAATGCTGAAAATGTGACTGTGTACATTTTTCACGGGATATGTTTAGAACCTGCATTTTGCAATGGCATGTGTGCGATGGCACGCTGCAAAACACCGAACATAACAACCGAAATATGGAGATAAGTTAGGGACGCGAAACTAAAATGTTAAACAGCGAACACATTCGTCGTCGTGAACAACATTCTGGTATGCTTATAAATCTATGTTAAGCGTTTCAAAGTTGTTTCTCTTCGTTGGATTCTTTTTTTCTCTCGCTCTTCTGTTTTGTTTCATTGAAACGAAAATGAACACAAAAAAAGAGCCAAAACGTTACATTTTCAAGGGGATGTAATATTTTTTTTCGCGTATGTGTGCATTTTGTTCGTTAGTTACATTCTTAAATGTTTGGAGGCTTATGTTCTTTTCGTGTAACATTTGCTCAAAATGTGCGTTGCACAGCGAATTACAGCACTTTTTCCGATGTCTGTATCTCTTTCGGTATGTTTTTGTCTGTCGTCGGTGTGTGTTCGTTCGTATCATTTTTGGGGGGTGGTAAATTTTAATGAAGCTTGAAATAAAGCAGATCCATGGACGAGCACAGCTCCTTTCCGTATAATATTCTATTATTATACCTGGTTTTTATTTTTCGCGGCGGCTGTTTGAATGTTAATTCTTGCTCCCGTACCGTTACAAATAGTGGAGACGTTGCATACGCTCTCGTCTAGTTTATGGAAAACATTAAAATAAATGTTTACCTCACGAAATTTCATTTATGCTACAAAGCATATTGTTCAACGCACTCGACGACGCAACAAAACAATAAAAATTATTTACTAAACAGCCACCGCTCAATTGTTGAGATGACGATACCCAATTTTATGTTGCCAATGTTTCCTCTCATTTGAAATGGTGGCCATTTTTTTTTCTTCGACTTCGTGTCGAGTTGACTGTTGACGATGACTCTTTTGTAACAAGTTCAATGAGTTTCGATACAGAATTACTGCTCATGGCCATTGTATTTTTCGGCTTTAATGATATCGAAAGAGGGCAGAAAAAAAAATGTGGAGCACAGTGCAAAAGAGGGAACATTGAATAGATAAATGGCTATTTCAGTAATGTTCATCCATTTTAGACCGTAGCAATGGCAGTCATTTGAGGCAGCTGCTGAACAACATTATGTCAAACTTGAGCAATTTTATTTCATCAAACTTCAGGTGTTCGTTAAATTTGATTGTTTTTTTTTCGACCTTGTTAACAATCATTTTGAAAGTTAATTTAAAAAAAAAAATTTACTAAAAGTGAAATTCGAAATTATTTGTTTGCGTGTGCTAATTTTATGAAAAAAAAATACTTCATTAAGATGAACAACATAATAATGTTCAATATATACTGTTTACTAATGTGATGAGTAAATGAAAACAATTGTGTTGCTTATCTGGTCATCGATTGGCTTTGTTTTAAATGATAAATCCGACTTTTATAATATTTCATTGATTTTATGAATAGCAAACAGTTATGCCTTTAAATTGTATTGATTTTTCATTGCGTTTTTTAAACGATCCATTGCAATTGTTAACTCTGTTATGGTTTAACCATTTAATTGTGCATTCAACAGAAAATAACTTTTTGTTTGGGCTATCGAATGTGAAACAATAATCGCTCATTTGTCATAGTTGCATCATTGTTGAAACTGAGTGTTGAATACAGTTCGCAACTACAATTCAGTCGAATTGAAACCCTTAGAAGATCTCTTTATCATTTGAACTTTGTAATAACTCTATATATTCGAAATGGAATCAAACAAGTCCAACGAGGAATCAGCAATCTATCAGTGCAGCGTGTGCAATATCTGGAGTTATACTATAAAACGCAATGAAGTGTTGATGTGCAAAAGATGCGCCAGACCCTTACATCTTGTTCAAGAGGTTAGTGAAATGTTATTGTTATAGCTTCGAATATGAATATGAAATTGAAATTAGCGTTATTCGTTTAGTTATTACTGCTTTTGATTTGGCATTCATAATATGTATTTTGGTTTTTCAGATGGGACGAAGAAGAAATTTGAAAAAAAATGGAAAACATTGACGAATTAATGCACTTTTCTCACTTGCGTTCTAGCGAACACACTTTGAATATGCGAAATGATAAGAAAAACAAATGACAATATTGATTTATTTGTTTGTAAAACCGAGTTTAATGCTTAATAAATTGGTTTCGATTTACACTAAATAATTGATTTTAGTTTGTTTCATTTCATTTGCTTTTGTTTTTGAGACACATCGTCACTGTGGATTTTATGGCGTGGAGTGATGACAAGCGTGATGATAAATATTGAAATTGACTTAATGAATTTTCATATAAACAACAAAATTGGTCGACTATTCATTCATTTGAATGAGAATGTGTATCGAATTTTTGTGATACGTTTATTTATTCATCTACTTAATTATTGAAAATTAAATTAAAATTTAGAACTATTTTTGCCACAATTCTAACATCCGACATATAAAAACGAATGCCTACTAAATCAACTTGCTAGCTCACTTAAAATGAGTCAATTTTTATTTCATCATTTTTTTGTTGGCATTTGATTTGAGTTCTGCTCACTTTCAATATCAATTGATAGTGGAATTGGATAAGCCATTTCAATGGCAATCCTTGACCTATTTTATAATTTGTGCAGTTTCTCAATCGTTTTAAATAATCAATGTCAGAATTTTAAATAAAAACTATTTGTAAATTCATATTAGAAGCAAACAGAATTTATTTGAATTAAAAATAATTCGAAACACCGATCCATCACCGATTTCTAAACAAATAACAATAGTTTAAAAAGTATTACAAGGACATTAACTAACACCAGTGATTTTTTTTAGCTCTTCAACGGTAAGATTTTTTAATTCGCTTGATGAAAGAACAACATTGGCATCCCGTTCTAATATCTGTTTTGCTTCTGAAATCAACAATGAATCTAGGCCAAGATCTGTTAAAGTCGCATTCATTCGAACCTTGCTGACATCTTTGACACCGAAAATCTGAAGTAAATGGCTAAACAGGTTTGATTCATCGATGATATAATCATGTGGAACTTGTATACTGGAAACAATCGGACATTTCGCAAAAAGAAGATCGTCTAATAAATGAATGCATCGGTCAACTCGTTGCTGCGATAAACCACTAAAAATGGTACTGTTATCATTGTTTGTTACGCGCGCAATCATACCAACATCACTAATTGGACCCCATTGAATCGATTTGCCGGGATATTGGTGCTGTACACGATTTTCAATGATTCTATCCATTATTGAGTTTGCCATCGCATAGTTCGACTGACCCATATTTCCTCGGCCACTTGCTATTGACGAGAACACTACAAATTGCTCAAGTTCTGGACAGAGATTGCGACTCAACTCATCGAGATATTTTGTTGCATAGGCTTTTGGAGCAAAACTTTGCATAAACTGGTTGGCTGTCTGATGTGTAAAAAGGTGATCGAATAGCACACCAGCCAAATTAAATATACCCGATATCGGACCATAGCTGTGTGACTCTTTTAATAAGCTTTCACATCCATCAAACGTTGTTATATCACGCGTGCTTATTATTATCTTGCATCCAAGAGACTCCCAGAATCTATGGAAAAATTCCAACAAAATAAAAAAAAATCCAAATTCAATAAATAAATAAAAAACAAGTTGTTATTTTGTTTTAAAATAAAACTCACCGAATTCGATAATGTTGATATGCAGAAGTTGGTCCTCGTCTGGAGCATAAAACGAGATTCTTAGCTCCTCGCAGTACAAGCCAATTGACCAACTCCAAACCAAGCTCTCCTAGTCCACCAACAACAATGTAAACTGATTTTGAATTCGCCATGAATTTCGGTTTGATCTTTAAATTGGCCCTTTCTTTTTGATTTGGCATCGCAATTACAGTTTTCGCATGATGCTTTTCTGTGGACATCGTTCGGAATGCGAGTTCAATTTGATTTGAGTGGAAAATGTTCAACGGCAATGGCTTAATTGCTCCCCGTTTCAAGTCTTTATTGCATATCTCAATTAAACGATGTCGGATTGATGCATTTTTAGCAATTTTGTCTAATAAGATTGTTTTAAACACTATGCCCATTTTAAGTAGCGGCTCCGACAAATGCAACACTTTCTCTATATTGGATGGCTCAATTGCAATTAATGTTCCGCCACTTCTCAAATATCGAATACTCGCTTGTATTTCGTCTTCTGGTTTGAAACTCAATACAATGTCGACACTGAAATCCTTTGAATTTTCTATTAAAGTACTTGCGGAAGACTGATTTGAAGATATATCCATTTTATGTCCTAATAATACAAAATCATTGTTATTTCAAACTAAAAAAAAAGAATATTAGTTGAAAATGGGATGTTTTACCATTCAGAATTCGATGGCGATACAGCAGCAGCCCTTTTTGATCGCTGGATACAGATGTAGAGTAAACATCAAGGCCATAAAAGAGTGCGATTTGGATTGCCGCTAGGCTCATATAATTATAATCTAAGAATGATGGAATGATAAGTGACAATTGAAAGATTGTTATGGAAAAAAAAGTTTACCATCGTGAATTAAAATTGTTTGGCCGGCGGAAATTTGATTGCCTATGAAAAATGCTGAGTAAACTGTTAGGTAAGCGGCTGGTATAGTGGCTGCTTCTTGAAGGGTTATCGAATTTGGAATCATAAAGATGAAATCTTCAGATGAACACAGATCTTGAGTAGGAAGGGATCCGTCTTCGACTTTCATTCCCATCACTCTTTGACCATTCGCAGTTACTCCAGAGAATTCTCTTCCAAATAGACCCACTTGTTTCACTATGCCATCAACGTATGCATCCTGCGTCAATTTTCCCGTTGCTAACATCCAATCTCGTTGTGTCAATCCAACGTAATGTACATCAACTAGCTCACCATCAGAGTCTGAATTGGTATATGCGACCCATTCAAGTGATTGCAAATTGCCCAAATGACCGGCTTGAATACATAATGAAGAGGATGATTTTGCTTCAATATCCTCTCGTTTAAGAAGCAAATGCCGATATGTTCCCCATTTTCCATTGCGAAGAATATTAAATGGAAGTCCAAGTTTTAATTGTTGGCTATAAAATGGTGAGGTGATGTCAAATGGCGGAGCATCGTCATCGTCAATGATGACACACTTATAATTTGCGGTGTTTGGTTCAATACGCGCCGTTTTCAAAAGGCCCAACAACCCGGATGTTTTATCACGTTGAGAGAGCAAAATAACATTCTCCGTTTTTTGCGCCTCTTGAGCTAAATTTAGCCAAAAGAATTCGCGATCATCTGAGCCGATAGCAATGACTTTGTGCTCAGCAGCTAAACTGTTTGAATCATGCTGATAAATGAATAGTGAAACACTGGCGCATTGCACGAGTGAGACCAATGTAAAATCTGCAGGTGCTTTGTAACTTAACGTTTCTCGATTATCTCGAATAATAATTAAAAATCCATGCGGTGATAATCTTTTGACAACCGAAGAAACATCATTGCTGATTGCATTCCAAATTAGAATCGTTCCTTTTGTTTGATCTATTGCTGTGGACTTGGTTTCAATGGAATCCATTTCGAAATTTCTATCCGTGAGCAAAGTGAATGTGGCATTTACGCGTGGTGTTACAAACATAACGTCACGGAAATACTCAATCACAGGATCATTGTTGTCATCCAAAGCTTCTATAATGGTCAAATGATTTGGCGACAGCTTTTCAATGGCCAGTTGAACAGAAATACGAGCCGCGTCAGTTAGGCTATATGTGGTTCTGTCGTCGATTAAGGGCACAAATTGGTAGTTTTCAAGCACTTCAGTATCGGACGACTTGCTTCTATCCAGTGCTACTGTTTCCAGTCCCGAAATCTCAATGCCACCCGCAACTATCGTGTTGCTCTCCTTACAATAAGATACATTGCAATATTTCTTCTTCCTGCCGCTTACGCTGGCCACCCAATTCGAATGTTGAATGGCATTAATTTTAATCTTTCGAATCGATGTTGGTAAGTGCATTGCTCGTGATTGTCTTGACATTGGATAAACATGCGTCATTGCGTCCATGAACGCATCCCAATGGCCATTCCATTGAACGGTACCCGAGTTATTGTCACAGCAGAATGAATTTAAGGCCCTAAAAACATTTGAGTATCTGAAGCCACGGAGCTGCATTTCTCTGTAAATTTCCTTTTTTCTTAAAATTATTGAGTTCTCATCATTTGATTCAATCAGTGGTTTTGTTTTGGGCTCTTCGTTCGGAGTATGCTTTATTATGCCGGTTATGATTGGGGTTCGCCCTTCAGTAATTTCGAAATTTCCACTTGTGTGAATGAGAATGAAGAGATGCACAGGAATATCGGGACTGAGCGAAGTCGTCCGATGAAGAACAATGTTTGTCAGCTCGACGTTGAAAGCAGAGACATCGGGCTCCGATGATAGCATAGCTAAAGTCTCCCATACGAGATAACAGTATGTAGAGCCCGATATTACAGCACGATCTAGGAGAGATGAAAGAAATGGAAAATCAAAATCGCTTCAATTCACCATTTCATCGAACTTCCATTCGGAATATTAAAAATGAGTCCATACTTATACTATCAAGCGCGTGGCCTGTTAAGTATTCATATTCCTCCTGAGAAATGTCAATCGTGACTTTTCGTTCAAATGAATTATTTTTGACGGCATGTAGCTTCGGAACACTCCAATTTTGATCGTGATCATATTTGATTAGCGGGGCAATCATTGGTGTTCCTCGAGACACCGGAAACTCTATTGGTGGATAAAGTTGATCAACTTGCATCGGGACCCCATTAACAAAGAGTCTGAAAAACAATAATAATGATAATTATGAGGTCACTATATATATTGTTGGAAAATGACATACTTTCCCAAAGATTCCAAAAAGAAAGCGGCATTATTTTGATGATTTCGTTGTGTCAATGGCACATTTATTGCGTTTGGAAATGACCGTTTCATAATCGGCTGCAGAAGTGCATGTGGGGCGACTTCGATGATGATAGAGTTCGATGGTAGATGCGAACATGCATCTTCAAATAACACTGGACTTATCATGCTGTTGACATGATATTCCGCCGAACTGTATTTTCCTAAATCAGAGCTCCATTGTTCGAATGGAATACTTGTTGAGATCCATTTGGGAGATCGCAATGTACGATTCGGCATTATCTTATGCAAATTTTTCAAAACCTTCGGCATCATATCTGCGATGTATTTCGAATGATAAGCGATTCGGGAAGTGTTAACATCCCTCGCAAATACTTTTTCCGATTTCAGCTTTTCGATAAACTGCAACACATCGTCCCTGGGACCAGAAATTGTGCATGATTCTGCCGAATTACGACAACCTACGTAAACATTCGGTGGAAGTCGATTTTTAATTTGATTGTATCCTAGTCCAACTGCTGCCATCAAACCATCGATGGTTTCCTCTTCAATGCTGACTTTTCCTTTGATGTAAGCGGTCAAAACGGCTTGTTCCAATGTTATGGCCCCGTCAGCATAAGCGCTCGCTAGTTCCCCATTCGAATGGCCAATTATGAAATCAACGGGGATTTCGAGAGTTCGTAATACATCGACTAATGCTATTTGAATACACGTAATGCCAACGAATGAAGTTAATATTTTGTCAAAAATACGATCATTGTCTGTTGTAATAATAGTTATCAAGTCTACTGAAAACTTCTCCAAAATATTGTGGCACTTCAAAATTGATTCGTAAAATGGTTGGATTTGCATCAGAGACTTTCCCATTCCGATCCATTGGCAGCCCAACCCTGTGAATAACCACACAACTGGCCGTGTAGTGTCTTCCAAACAATCACATTTTTCGCTCAGACACACAGGCAATTGATTAACACCTTTATCTTCGAATACGCCAAAGCCGCGGTAGAGATTTTCTGGTATTTGAACTTTTTGCGTGTTATGCAAGAGACCGATGAACTCTGGATCTATTGGAATGGACTTTACTTTGTTGATGATTGTAGAAACGGCTTCCTCAGTTCGACCCGACCAAATGACTAAACGTGGAATTTGATCTCGTTGTATGTGATCTTTCGTTTTATTCCACTGTTTTAACAAAAGGTGAACGTTTGCACCTCCAAATCCAAACGAATTGACAGCCACCAAAGCACCAGGTAAAGGCGTTGCTTCTGTACACACTCTCAAACGGCCCTCTGTTAGGCTTGGAATATCTGTTCGGACGTTTTCCACATGCAGAGTGGCGGGAATAATACCTGTTTCGAATGAGTGGATAACTTTTGCAATCGAGCACAATCCAGACGCTCCCTCACCATGACCCATATTCGATTTGATGCCACCGACCAATAAAGGTTTAGTTCGATTTTTGCAAAATGTTGTATCAATTGCAAAACACTCTTCAATATCTCCAGCTACAGTGCCACTAACATGAGCTTCAACGTAGTTCACGTTCAAAGGGTCAACGTTTGCTTCATTATACATTTTCATAAATAGTTCACTTTGAACTATTCCCGATGGACAGCTGATACCAACTGTTTTGTATCCGTCATTATTGCCAAGGATGTGAACGATGTCAGCGTAAACACGTTTAGCGTCTTTGCGTCTTTGCAAAAATAGCACAGAAATCGTTTCTGCTCTAACAAAACCATTACCTTTAGAGTCGAAGGTATACGAGTAGCCACCTGGTGATAAGACGCCCAATTTCTGTTCATGAACTGACAGATTCGGATTCAGTATCAAATTTGAACCACAAACCAAAGCCGCGTCACACTGATTCAGTCGCATTGCATTCACAGCCATTAACATAGCATATGTTGCTGATGAACACGCTGAATCTAGTGTAAATGACGGCCCTTTCAAGTCTAATGCGTAAGAGATACGATTCGATAGGAAGACTGGATTGCATCTAAAAATGAAAGTGTTCACTTTAGTTGAGAGGATATTTTGAATCGTGACGTATAGTTACCCAGTGAGCGTATAGCCGTCTGTAGGAGTTGGATCATTAAAAACGCCCATCATAGCGTCATTGTAGCAACTCCCTACAAAAACAGCTGTGTTTGAACCTCTTAAAGTCGATGGATGAATTCCAGCATCTAAAATAGCTGAATATGCCAATTCCAGTAGGATTCGACCTTGTGGATCCATTACATCTGCTTGCTTTGAAAACACCTTAAATAATGCAGCATCAAATTTCTCCAGATCATCTATTAAATATACTCGCTTTGGTAAATTCGGATAATCTGCATGAGACCAGCGAATTTCTTCTTCGGTTCCGAAATCAATCTAAAATATATTTCCGTTAGCTTGGTGGACATATCGAGTGACCTCGACACTACTTTATATTTTTGTTGCGACAAAGCAAGCGCAGTCTATACTAAAGGTCTTTGTTGCGACTCGAACGATTGCAATATGAAAAATAAACGGTATTAACACGTTAAATCGCAGCACGATTGCAATCGCTGGAGTTGCAAGTAATGCCTTAAGTGTAGTATTTTAGCATTTATAATAATTATCCGCAAAAATGCGGTCCCTTTTTATGCTAGTATTTGTCATTAATTCAACGAGATTAAAATCGATTCCCATCACAAAATCAACCGGACTATTAGACCAGTTTGGGTAGTAAAGGCAATGAAAACAAAATTGATCAATTCATTCATTCACTGTTTCATTTACCTTGTTGTACAAATTAAATGCTAGTTCTTCCATATTTTTACTTTTTGGAAATCTTCCATCGACTCCACTTATCACAATACTGTCGCTAGAATTATTATTCTCCATTTTCAATCTTTTTACAAACTTTATTTTTATGAACTTTTAAAAAATAAGAAAATTTAGACTATTTACGCTTTCGCAACAAATAACACCGACAAACGTTTACTATCACACTGCGCACCCAAATGGTTCAATACCTTTTTATAACATTACAGTTAGTAGTTGGCAATAATAAGGATTGTTTATTATCTGACACGACATTGACCTCAACAAATATATTAAATCGCCATCAACACTATGGAATTATTTTTAACACGTAAATTTATGAAATATTTCAATTGAAAAACACGTTAACAACAATCATTAAATGTAGCAAACTCGTACTAGTTGAAGGAAATTCCATTCAAATTTAATCGGAAGTGAAGCACTGCAATTGTAACAAATATGACGCACATTCTACAGTTTAAAGTTCACTATAAAATTCAAATCGCGGTGTTATTATTCTTAAATTTGAGACTCCGAACTTATATTTGTTGGAATGTCTGATCGTTCTTGCAATATGTTCATAACTACTTGATTTTTTATTTCAAAACAACAGTGCACACGCTGTCATATTGATGACTATGTCAGTTATATTGACGGCTATACAGTTTAGTTCAATTGTTTTTGTCAAGGTTTATTTGAATAATAAATGTTGGAAATTAAACAATCAGGAAAAAGCTCCTCATTCAAATGACGTATTTAACCCTCAAACGCATTTTTATTTGTACAGATTGGTGGTTCTCGGTTGATTTTGCACCATTGTGTGAAATCGTTAAAAAAATAGTCACAATTAGATAAAAATCTCTCTGAATTCGTAATTCTACTCATTAGATAAAAATCGGATAAGCGAAAAAATTCATTATTTTTAAGTGTCAAATTTGAAAATTTTGGGCGCCACGAATAATTTTTTTGTCAAATCCATGGTTTTACGCACATTCTTGTTTGAAACTTCAAATCACGCAACAATCAATGAAACGTATTGTTTGAATATAATTAGAACAATAAATAGTTTTGTATATGATTTTAAATTGGAACCATGGTGAGAATATGTTTCAGCTAGCGCGTCAGTTCCAAACTAATTTTTCATGGAATAATTTAATGAATCGTTTATAACGACCGTTTATCAACGAGCCAGATGATTTATTACATTTCATATGTAAGCTTATCTCGTTGCATCATAAATATGAAAACATGGTTAGAAATAGATAACGTAAGTATTTTGATGGATATTTAGAGGAAGTGAGCTCAACCACATCAAGCTAAGTCGGTGTAAAGTATGTCCCTTCCATTTTGCGTTTAGTCGCCCAAGTGAAGAGATGCCTTCTTTTCATTCATTTTTCTTCGATAAGTTTCATCAGCTTATTGGTTCAAGTGTGGTGAGTAATAGAGAGTATAATCACGCATGAAATTGTTCGTTTTCACTAAAAGTGATAGAGTGATATAAGGGGAATGAACAAGTGACGGGAGAAGAGAGATTATTTATATCTTTTATGAGGTTGCATTACAAGTAGTGTTGATATTTGTGGATATCAATCACAATCGCAATTAGACACATTCACAATTCATTTGTTTTCCGAAAGTGTTTTTCCACAATTAAAAATTATAGTAAAATCAATAATAACTGCAATTTTTTTTAACCACATGGAATTGTCTTCAAGGGCTAGCTGATTCAGGCAAACTTCAATTGAAGGCGCTTTGAAATAAAGATACATATGTATTTCAATGTTGATAACTCATGCGCTTTCACATTTCATTGGAGATTTCTCACTGGTGTGACCAAACGTTGAACGAAGTGAATATGCGAAAATAACATAGAGAGAATTGATATTTGTTTGTAATATTGAGAACAATGCTCAATAAATATTAAACGAACCAAATTTCGCTGGATTTCAGTGATTAAAACAAAATATTGATTTCATTGTACTTTTTTATTTGACTGCTTTTGTAAAAGCATCACCACAATAATTTTTACAACATGCAGTCTTATTATTCAAATATTGAAGTTGATTGCCTAATGTATTTCGTTACCACGTTTGCACAAAAATGTTCATTCATTCTGTTGATCGAACGTATCAGAATGGGCTGCATAATAATGAAGCCTTGACATAGTTCTTTGTTTGTACAGTATCTAAATTACTTCTAACACAATTAAATCTATTTACAATCTAAAATGTATACATTTCATCGTTTTGGAGTAAAATTACAAATTAATTCACATATGGTTTTAAAAAAAAAGTAAATATCTCATCGAGTAAAAATAGCTAGAACATTTTAATAACCCATCACAGATTCAGAAATCACAAACAAATCTTTTTAATGTGTAGCTCCGGTATTGATTTAATTAGCGCCGGTTAGCTTCTTCAGATCTTCAACGGTAAGATTTTTCAATTCGCTTAATGGAAAAATAGCATTGATTTCCTGTTCGAATATCTGTTTAACTTCTACAATCAGCAATGAATCTAGCCCAAGATCGGCCAGAGTTGCATTTGGCCGAATTTTTTTTGATATCTTTTACACCGAAAATCTGAAGTAAACGGCTCAAAAATGCTCAAGTTCTGGACAGAGATTGCGACTCAACTCATCGAGATATTTTATTGCATAGGCTTTTGGAGCAAAACTTTGCATAAACTGGTCGGCTGTCTGATGTGTAAAAAGGTGATCGAATAGCACACCAGCCAAATTAAATATACCCAATATCGAACCAATTGACCAACTCCAATCCAAGCTCACCTAGTCCACCAACAACAATGTAAACTGATTTTGAATTTGCTACAAATTTTGGTTTTACCTTTAAATTGGGTATTTCTTTTTGGTTTAGCATCGCAATTACAGTTTTCGCATTGTGCTTTTCTGTGGACATCGTTCGGAAAGCCAGTTCAATTTGATCTGAGTGGAAAGTGTTCAACGGCAATGGTACAATCGTTCCTCGTTGCAAGTCTTCATTGAACGTCTCAATTAAACGATGTCGGATGGTTGGATTTCTCGTATTTTTGTTTAATAAGACTTTTTTAACTACGATATCCATTTTAAATAAAGGTTCTGAGAGCTGCCATAGCTGCTCCATGTTTGATGGTTCAACTGCAATTAGCATTCCACCATTCTTCAAGTATTCTACACTTTTTTCTATTTCGTTTTCTGCCTGGAAGCTCATAACAATATCAACAATGAAATCCTTTGTTTTGTTTATTAGAGTCTTTTCAAACGTGCGACCTGAAGAAATATTGACTTTCTTCCCTGTGAGAATGTTAAACAAATTTATGCATTCTGTCAAAAGTCTGATATCTCTCATAACTGACTATCTGGCGTCGACAGTTAAAGTGTACAAAAATGAAACAGTAGACAATTTTACCAATCTGAACTTCATACCGATACAACAAAGACTCCTTCTGATCGTTGAATGAAACTGTTGTGTACACATCAAGGCCGCAGGAGAGTGCGATTTGGATTGCCGCTAGGCTCATATAATTGCAGTCTAAAAACGACGAAATAGCAAATTTATTGAATTAGTAACTGAAGATTTACTTCAAATTGGTTAAGAAAAAGAAAAAATAAACAAAAGTTTACCATCGTGTATTAAAATTATTTGGCCGGCAGTTATATGATTGCCGATGAAAAATTCCGAATAAATTGTGAGATAAACAGCTGGTATAGCGGCTTCTTCTTGAAGGGATATCGAATTTGGAATCGTGAACATAAAATCACGAGAGGTACACAATACTTGAGTAGGAAGGGATCCGTCTTCGACATTCATTCCCATCGCTCTTTGACCATTCGCAGTTACTCCAGAGAATTCTCTTCCAAATAGACCCACTTGTTTCACTATGCCATCAACGTATGCATCCAGCGTCAATTTTTCCGTTGCTAACATGTAAAATAGTTGGATTTGCATCAGAGACTTTCCCATTCCGATCCATTGGCAGCCCAACCCTGTGAATAACCACACAACTGGCCGTGGAGTGTCTTCCAAACAATCACATTTTTCGCTCAGACACACAGGCAATTGATTAACACCTTTATCTTCGAATACGCCAAAGCCGCGGTAGAGATTTTCTGGTATTTGAACTTTTTGCGTGTTATGCAAGAGACCGATGAACTCTGGATCTATTGGAATGGACTTTACTTTGTTGATGATTGTAGAAACGGCTTCCTCAGTACGACCCGACCAAATGACTAAACGTGGAATTTGATCTCGTTGTATGTGATCTTTCGTTTTATTCCACTGTTTTAACAAAAGGTGAACGTTTGCACCTCCAAATCCAAACGAATTGACAGCCACCAAAGCACCAGGTAAAGGCGTTGCTTCTGTACACACTCTCAAACGGCCCTCTGTTAGGCTTGGAATATCTGTTCGGACGTTTTCCACATGCAGAGTGGCGGGAATAATACCTGTTTCGAATGAGTGGATAACTTTTGCAATCGAGCTCTTCCATGTTTTTGTTTTTTGGAAATCGTCCATCAACTCCACTTATCACAATAGCCTTATTAGAATCATTCTCCATTTTCAATCTGTTTCAGCAATTGTATCTTAACTTCAATATTATGTTTAGAAATAACAAAATAAGAAAACTTAGATTGTTTGAACCTTCATAAAAGCAACACCGCCAAGCGTCTATTACTAAAATGATTCAATAGCTGTTTAAAGACGTGTGTCTAGTAGTGAAAAAAAATCCTGTTTTTATTTACTGGTCTGATAATGACATTGACAAGTGCATTAAAACTTCAATATCACTAGGGAATAATTTTGAATCCATAAAATTACGTTGACAATAAGTAATAACTGAAGCAAGCTCATACCATTCAACACAAATTTCATTCAAATTTAATCGGAAGTGAAGTACTGCAACTGTAACAAATATCTGATGGAATATTAATAACGTATAGTATTTATTTTGATATATATTGCTCATATGACACACAATCCAAAGGTGTTATAGGTCAAGGAGAAGAATGAATGAAACTAACTCCTTTTTTGTATATAGATTGAATTAGTAATTCGAACATAAATGCATACAAAATCATATCACCTACTCATTTTTCGTAGCATTTCCTTTGTTCATACTGGACTATATGCTCAAGACTCTGAATTAATATTGTTTGGTAGAAGATCTGATTATTAACCATGTCACAATTTTGGCATAACGTTTAATACTGTTTGATTCTGATGTCAGAGCTAAAATTCAGCGAAACTGAGCGATAGATGAATAAGTGTCGCCTTATTACGCATGAATTGCATTCACAATATTCATATTGGCCGTAAATATATTATATATGGCAATGAATGTTCAAGATTACTTTCAAGATTGGATTAGATGTGAACTGTTCTTCTAGAAAGAAAAATTCATTAAATCTTGAAGAGATGTTAAGCATTTTCTATAGTTTTTTAAGAATTTCGACGAAACTTAGTGGATTAATAGCTCAAAATACTTCATATAATCTATCGCTTTGTATTTAAAGAAAACCGCATTATAACAGTTGCATGAATTTGTAACTTTACACTAAGGTACATCACTGTTTTTTCATCGTTAAATTGTATCTTCGCAATGTTTTGATTGAATACATTGTATTGATTATTATTCAGATTACTTTGTTGTATCCAAACATTCAAATGCAACAAATATTGGGTATTTATGGACAAAATCCTTGTAAACAATAACACATATTTTTCCAATCCCCACCTGAAATGATATTTCAATGTTTTGATGAGATCAAATGTGTTTCAGTTTTGGATTTCATGCTATTCCAGTTTTGTGAAATCAACAGATCAACACCGAACCGGTCCGGAAGAATGGAGGTCGGGAGATTTTATTGTGCACATTGCAACGTTGTTCATGCTCAGTTTGTTCAACCTCAGGACTATTGCCGTGTATGCGCCCGATTGATGACATTATTGCCCGAGTAAGTTAAACATGATTCGAAAAATCAAAAGTTTCAGTTTATATCATAATTCACCTTATTATTTTCATTTGAAAACCTTTTTATTTTGAATTCAATTGCAGTTGGCTCGGAGACAAATTTGAAAAAGAATTAAAGCAACGAAGAAGATGGAAATAGAATTTTTTATTGCCAAATAAAATCTTTTTTTTAATGAAAAATACATCGAATTTCAAATTATTTTCTATCCTAAATGTTTTGAAGTAATGAAAAGTATACAAATTTAAATAATACTTTAAACAAAATTGGATTCATTCGATAAGCCATTGCATTAAAAGGTACACGCCTGCAATTTTTTTTTTTTAATTTGCCTCTCTATTTATATTCTGAAAATTCAGAACGATTCAGAATGTTATTTTTAATTTTGAAATTGTTCTGCAAAATAAGCAAAGTACTTCGTTTATTTAAATGACTATTTGTCCGCATTTGGCATTTTGTTTGTTATTAAAATAAAGATTGTGTATTTAAAGTTGCTACTGATTTCTTAGTCATACAGAGCGATTACACAAAAAGGCGAGCATAAGCAAATTGATGGACGCTATTGTTTAAGTTCCAATCAATCATTATGCCGATAAAATATATTGCTGCATTTGCAGTGTTTCGTTCATAAACATGGAATATTCGTCATGTAATCGTTAAGTGCCACCAAGAAATCGGACATCAGATTATCAACACTAGAAACAGTAATTCTGTTCAATTCAAGTTATACAGTTGGAAAACAATTTGACCAGTCAAGTTTCATGGATTCCAAAATGGATTTAAAAGCGAACACAAATTATTATCGTTGTAGTACCTGCGTTTTTATTAACTTTACGAAAAACGATTTGGTTGATGGAGACCTGTGTCCTTTGTGTAGAAACAAAGTAATACAATTTCCGCAGGTTTGTTCAAACAGTTGAGAATATTACCTGAATATTATTTGAGGAAGATCTCTATTTCAGTAGACCAAAACAGCAAACTATTTGCGATAGAAGTCCAAGGAAGCTCTTCAAATAATTGAGATTAATCGTTCCCGTTTTGCCCTTAATTGTGTTGAATAATTAATTAATAAAATAAAATCGATATATCGAGATTAAAGTCATGCAACAATTAAAAATCAATAAAACTGTTATTACTTTGTGTTGTTCAAATATAAGTAAAACCTTTAGTAGCTGTTGTATGAGATTTTAAAACGGGATCTGTGGTGTGGATGTGTCTAAAGCACAAAACTCATTTTTCATGAAATAATCTAATGAATCGTTTATAAACGATCCAAGCGATTACAAGACCATTCGCCAGACGATTTATTAAACATCATGTGCAAGCTTATCTCGTTGCATCATAAATATGAAAACATGTTTAGACATAGATAACGTAAGTATGTTGATGGATATTTAGAGAGAGTGAGCTCAACCACATTAAGCTAAGTTGGTGTAAAGTATGTCCCTTCCGGTTTGAGTTTGATCGCCCCACGTGACTGAGATGCGTTCCTTTGATTCAGTCTCATTTTTCTTCGGTAAGTTTCATTACGATGGTTTTTTTTCGGTTTTCGTTTTTCGTTTGTCAAGTGTGGTGAAATAGAGAGTATAATCACGCATGAAGTTGTTCGTGTGCAGTGAAAGTGATAGAGTGATAATAGCATGGGGAATGAAATTGCTATGAGAGACGAGAGATTATTTATGATGTGGCATGACAAGTAGTCTTGATATTTGTGGATGTCGAGCACAATCGCAAATAGACACATTCACAATTCATTTGTTTTCCGAAAATTTCGTTGCACAATTCATTTTCTTTCCATCCCCGCCACCCTCCCCAGAAAACCATAATCAAGTGTTTCATTATTCCACTGAATTAATGCGAATAAATCGTTCTTGTGCATTGCCACAGAGATAAACACTTTTCAAAAGTCGAAACAATATACAAACGGTAAAGTTTTGATGTGAACAAAGTTTATTGGCAAACATAAACACCAGATAGAACATTGTTGTTGAATCATTTCCATCTTCATTTGTGATTCCATTGGTTTTATATTTGCAAATGTTCGAATTGAAATTCAAAATTCCAATGTGAAGAGAGAAAATTAATTTCAAACTGGCAGCCAACAAAAATGAAGAAGAATATGCGCGAAAATTGAAACAATAATAATGAATTTTATGAATGAATGTGTCAAGTTTGGTTGATTTGCCAACTAAATGTGCTGTGATTACCTTGGAGATTAATCTGACAGCGGCTTAAATTCGGCAGCAAAAAAAAACACACAATAAAATACGTTTGTTCCATTGAACGCTTTCGTTTCCATGACTAAACAGTGAAAATGCCAAAAATTCGCGTAAATTTCATCAAATGAATTTGATTAAATGAAATCCATATTGTGTTTGTTGTATGGAATACGATTGCCTTACCGTGTGTTGACGAATTTGATTTCACATTTTCATGGATTTATTCATATTTCAAACCATATTTATTTATAAATTCGTCATCTGTTTTGATGGAAAGCCCCGAATAAAGTAGAATGAATACAAAAAAAAACTTGATCCAAAAACATAAATGCTAATATTTATCGATAAACTGTTGTGGCGTTGGTTTTTATTCAACACACACACACACACACACGTCAAGTCAATGCTAAAGCCGAATCAACCCACACGATGGTTATCTCAAGAGTTTAGCTCTAGCTTAAAGATGAAACGCATCACACCGTAAAAGAAACACAAGTAAAAAAGGCTTCGAGCAAAAATGGATTTGAGAAATATCAACATGTGCGTGCGTGTGTATCTCTTTCATGGCGCGAAAATGAAACGTCGAACGCTATAAACTGAAAAACACTCAACAAAGTTGTCAGTTTAAATGTGGATGCGGTGGCTTTTTAAATTGTCTAACAAATCCCATGTCAAAAATTCGAAGGCATTATTTGATTTGATGGAATTTCACTGGGATGAAGCTTCAGTGAATGAATACTGTTATAGCATCGCTAGGCATTATTCATTTGCTATTTCTCGCATAGAATTCACACACCAAAACTTAAGCTTGGTGAATCGATCCGTGGTGGGAAAAGAGACAACGAAACGAACCGCCTGTGTTTTGGGCAAATGTTCATTTCAGTCACTTGCTCGCTCGGTCGACACACACACACACACACGCATTGCAAAAGCCGAACAGCAACAACAACGACACATCCAGCAAAAAAGCACATCAAATTGTTATTGCTAGAAAAGTTTTTCTGCGCTCGGCTTTGATTGCTTTTTTGTGGTATGAGTAATAGAGAGGAATAAAGTCGAATGCTTTATTTTACACACACACACACATACATACATTTTCAGATTTGTTTTTTTTAGAATGCGTTTGCTTCTCGACATTGTTGAGTTTTAAAATGTTGTTTCTAGGCGTTTGGGAGCGGATTGTTGCCATTCGTTTAAAGCTATAAAACGCACCACATTCTCTCAAATTAGGAATAGAAATAGCAAGTGGCATGAATTTCAGGATGGAACACATATGCCAAACGACAATGCGTACGTTTTGGTGTTCGGGAGAAAGGCTGTATATTAGCGATATAGGTACCCGAGATGCGATTTTTATGCATAGTTATTTTGTGTGTACGATGAGGAAATGTAAATTAGATAGGAAATGTATGATATATGTTATTTTAAAACTTTTTGCATAGTGTATATATATTTCTCTCACACTCCCCTTCTTTGCCTTTTTATCTATTTCCGCAAGTGTTGGTTGTTTTTCGTTTTTTGTTTTGCATTGGGCTCGGCATGGTTTTTTGTTTTTATTTCATTTTATAACAAATTCGAATCACATGGGGACAATTTAGAAAGGATTTATAGAAAGAGATATTTGATTTTTGCCATCGTCGTCACCAACCCAACTACCCATTGCCATCCGGATCGATGATCCTAACGATCCATTTGTTTGATATCGAATCACCACAAATGCACAATAAAAATGTATGATTTATGAATTTTGTGGTTTTTTTTACGATTAAGGCTTTGGCAATAAGTTACAATTGTCAGACGAACGAAAAATTCAGCTTACAGACCATTTCAATAGCGTATATTTGCAACAATACCTCATCAATATTCATTTTTTTTCACATTTTGACCGAATTTTGTGTTTTCTCTCTTCGTTCAACCCCCCCAAAAAACTGACATCATTAGAACTCAGTATTTATTTCTCGTGATTCGCTCGCAGCGACAGTCAAACACCAAAAATATACCACAAATGCCGTTATTTGGTTTTTACTCTCACGACAATACATTCATTCTCAATTAAAAGGTGCACACACCACCATGCAGACGACTTTATTGCGATAAATAACGTTTCGAAAGCACGTCCGACGTCTGATGCATACGTAAATTAATATCAATAAAAACAATCATTCATGTACAATTCACGCTAACGATGACGGGGCGCTGGCTTAGCAATAACGGAAGATACAAAAGCGTGTTATCAAACATTTCGAAACATCTGTATAAAATTGTTTGTTCGTTTTGTTGCTCTATTATTTGAACATCCAAGGTAACATTTTGACTATGAACTTGAATCAATTTTATTTTCAGTATTTTCAATTGTGGGCTTAGTTTAAATTTAACGCTCGCCTTAAACACACGGTTTAAATTGTTCTAGCGTAATTTTAAAGATGTTACGTGTTTTTATTGTTGTATTTTGCTTGTACGGTGCTGCTTATGTGCACGCTAGTGATAAAAATATTATATCGATTGTCGACGGTGAGAAAATCGATTGAAAGTTGTTTTCATTTTTATTTTTTATTTTTTTTTATTTTGAAAATCGAATTTCAGACACCGTACTTTGTGGACCAATATCATGCCCGTTGAATGTAACGCATATGTGCTTTCATACAAGTAGACTTACCACCGATGCCAATAATGCCTCTTCCATTACAACGTGTGGAACTTGTTTATCAGTTTATGGTATGATTTCAAACCGAATTTTGTTGGTGAACATTTTAAAATTGATACAATTTATGCTCATTACGTCTCCAATAGGTGGCACTGTTAAAGAAGACTGTAACACAGAATCAACAACATTGACAAACTACTCCAACTTAATGAGCATTAGTTTGATGAATTCCAGAGTAGATGAAGCTCGATTCCGAAATGGCATCACCGGGCTTTTGATGAGTGAAATGGCTGGTGCGCGACCTTCAATCAGCCCTCCAGTGAAACCCCCAATGTTTACACCAAACGGCCCTTCAATCAGCACTCCAGTGAATCCTCCAATCTTTTCGCCAAACGGTCCATCAGTACAAGTGACTACACCAGCAAGTGCATTCTATCCACAGGCACCAATTATTGTTGTTCAGCCACCAGCACAACAAATTTACTTTAGTCAACCGCCAAAGGCAAGCGACCAAGGTTATAGCTATGATACATCCCGCCCTGAACGTAGCCCCGGAGGTAAGCACATTGATTTATTTTAGAATTAATTTAAAAATGAGAAGTATTTTAAATTTTTTAAACGGAATCAGATTTAAAATCTGATTTCAAGTTTAGATTCAGATTTTTTGTTTATTCAAGTGCTCAGCCAAGTTATTTTCTAGGCATACGCGTTTTTTTGAAAACTAGATAATTAAAAGTTTCACTTTGAAGTCACACTCATTTTATATCTTTAGATGTGAAATGGAAATTGTTTACAAAACAAATCCGTGATGAAACTAAATTTTAATTCTAATTAATTATTTTCAATTTTTCTCCATTACAGTTATGTGCAATCCACCTGATTCGCCAGACTGCTTGCGACAAAAATTCCAACCAAATGGACTTCCACCTCAAGTAGATCAAATGTATAATGATATTCGTCTAATGCACCAAACATTGAATCGAATGCAATCAACCGTACAAGATATGGCAGCTGGCGTTCCGATTGGATACTTGGACGACCCGAATGTCCCAAATAAACAACATTTCCCAGTGTACACTCCGCCTCGATATTAATGAACACAGCTCACCGCCGACATGTGTTCCGTTTAAAAATTAAAAGATCTTCGGGGCAAAATGTAGTTTAGAAAATTAAATAAATTTCACCAATTAAAATTAGTATGAGGTTGGTTAATTTCCCCCCCAAGAGGTTCGTTAACATCAATAAAAATGTAGTGTGTAATGCTTAAGAGTTGTAAGTTATTTGTTTTTCTCACGTCAAAATATGGAAGTTAAAGGGGTGAAAATTGCTAACGGTCATGTATGAGAGTGATAAATTTTCTCAAATGAAATTCTGCAAAACGCGTTTATACTGTAGAACATTGAATGTGTTACGAAATGAAACGAAACGTGTTTAACATTCGCATAAATTTTATTGTTAATAATTACGCTATTTTCAATATGCTTGACATGAACATGCAGTTTGGTGTGCGCACCTTCCAACCATGATGTTATTTAGATAGAGTAACTGTTGTTGCTGCTGCTGTTGTTGTTGTTATCATTATAATGTCTCCACCATTTTTGTATTCATCTCATTTGCAGTCAGCGACATTTTGATTCTGCTTCGTCAAAAGAGAGTGAGAAAAAGAGCTGTGCATTTGGTGTTGTGTTTTGTTGCGTGTGACTGAAGCTATGTGGCCGCATCGAATTGAACAAACATACGTCGCACATAAATCACAATTAATATGGAATAAACCCCTTTTTCGGGGCTGAGTAAAGAACATTTTCATAATCGTTGGTAATATTGTTTGAGCGCGCTATTAAATTACAATGAGTGCGCATTTAGACGCAAATTGCAAAGACATGTTTTCGATTTGCTTGAATTTTCTACAAAGCACAAATGCACACACACACACTTACCATTCCACTCGAACCTAGTGAATGACATGTTTTATTGCAATGAGACAATGAAAGTAACTTGGCGATGGAATGCCGTATGGAGAATGGATGTGTTTTTTTTTTTGTTATTTCTCTCGCTTTTGTCACAATAAGCTACTATACTACACAGACCATTAAGCTCAACAGATATTAAAACACAAATGGCAATTAAAGTGACTGCTTGCTTTTTACGGTTTCGAATTTTTCGATATGTAAATTCAACTCCAGCAAATTCGATGTGTCTGTTAAAAAATAACAATGAAAAATGAACAAAATTGTAATCGCCGTTTAATATCTTTTGCATTTAAAATCGACATTGTGATAGCATTTTGGCGGAGTGAATGAGAATCGCATGGAATACCAACGCATACAAAATGACTAAAAATCACATAAATAACATTGAATGTGGAAAGAGCATTTCAACATTTGAATATGCGAAGTCGATGTGACGGATTTTCATTACAAACTTAAGCCAATCGACACCCATCGACCATATTATATTGGATTGAAATGAAAACAAACTGAGCTAATAGCTACCTTTTGGCCCCTTTGATCCCCCAGCACATAAATAAATTTACGTTTGTCCCGACGTTGTCTCGAATATCACCAACAATTACATTGTCTTGTGCGTGTTTTTGGTAGAGAAGACAAAAACAACAAGAACTGGGATTAAAAAGTAAAATCGAAACATTAAAAAATGTGTTTTTTTGTAATCTTTTTGTGGCACTTCCGTTTTAAATGAATGCTCCACAATTTCACCGTTTCAAAACGTCGTGGCTACCATGCCACCCTCATAAACATTGAATCCCATCCAGAAATTTCGTCTTTAGCAATTCAAGTCACGCAGATTTTCGTTTTAAAATTAATGTCGAAATCGTATGAATGTCATTCGCATGGGCTCGCTCACCGGACCATTTTCCAGCATTACAAACTATATGCACGATGGTGGTGGTGGTTATTTATTTTTGCATAATTAGTAAAATTTGTGATGGCAGAGGGTTAGGCGGAGGTTTTTTGTTGCTGTGCAACCAAATATCATCACATCACATCGATATCGATTATTTTGGACAGAGCTCGTTGTTCTCCATTCGTCGCCCCCTCGATACCGTATCGTAGCTCTATATTTACGCCGGTAATATGCTTGTTTTCGGCTTGAAAATTTATTGCGGCTGCAGTTTGGTGTGAGTAAGAGCAGATTTAAAGCAAAAGGTGTCGATGCTCGCAATCTTCTGTTATTTTATTTTGATGGTGATTTAGAAGACCGGGACAGCAGAAACGCAAAAAGAAGGAGAAAGAGAGAGCGTTTAGCATATACGAGCTTAGCCAAAGCTATAATACCTATTTAAGTCAAAAATGAAAGTACAAAGGGACATAAGAGAAAACAAACGATTTACGCAAATACATTTAAATGTTAGCCGAGAGTAGAAAAGTCATTGTTATCTGCATTGTATGCCAATGGCGCACGTTGGATGTGAGACAATTTCAACTGATTTAATGCTTCCGGTTTTTTTTGTTGTACTATGTGTATATGTTGTCAACGCATTCAATAGAATTTCTAGAGAAATGCCTTTCATCGTCGAACGGGACAAACGTAAATCAAGCAATGCAAAGCAATCAACACAAAATGAAAACCTCAAACCTTTTTTACGATCGCTCTTGATTCCAAAGCAAAGCAAGAAATTCTACTCTATATCCTTCCTTTTCGTTCTCTTGCCTCTGGTATATGCCTTCGCTAAGTGAACAAAAAACGACCGAAAAAAAAAATTCTTAAATAAATGCGCGCTAGTGAGGACAAAATTATCGATCCAACGGAAAAAAGCCCCAAAGTCACGAACATCAAACAAAAAGCGTCAACAATTTTACTGTGATAAATTGTAATTTAGAGTGAAACTTGTTGTTTCCTCAAGCTAGCCGAGTTGCCAGTTTCTATTCAGTTGTGTTTGTGATGGTTTTCATCGTCGGATTTTGCACTTCGTTTATAATGTCACGCCGACAATAATTTTCGTAGTACAGTTTTGTCTAATCTTTTTTTTTCACTCGAAAGCTGCTTCACTGTTCGATGGTTGCTAAGCAAGCGACAGAAGTCCGTAACTGTCGTTAGATCACCATTTCTCATTCACAGCCGTTCATCAATGTTAGTCCAACAAAGCAACAACTTTTTTCCTTTCTTTTAAATATCAAACGTAATCTGTTTCTTCTCTTTTTTTATCATCTTATTGTTTACAAAAACTCGATTCATTTATAGAAAAAACGCCTGCCTTGATGTAGCCTGTGAATGTAAATAGTCGTTTGTGTACAATGAATTCAAAATAAAAACGTCCAACATTTGTGAAGTTCAGCAGTTTACAGTTTCCAGTTGAATGTTTTAGGTTAAAATAAATTCGGTGTTGGTCCGAATCCGTATACTCACATTGCCTTGAGAATGGCTAAGGAAAAGAGAATTCGTGAATAACAAAGACAACAACAACAACAAAAACTGACATCAGTCATCGAAAGAAGCTTACTCGGCTGATTGTTTTCCATTCTGTTTCTTTGTTTTATTTTATTATCATTTTTTTTTCTCTCTCTTCGGTGTTTTTTCCGTGTTCTCTTTCCTTTTCCGAGCAAGTATTGTTTGTTTTTATGTGTTGGCGTAGAAAATTGGGTCAGCAACACATAAAACACGAAATGAATTCAAGTGTGTTTGGATTCTGGCCAATAGTGAATAATTCATGTAGCATTCTGTTGGAACTTTTTTTTTCTGAGGCACAAACACCCAACCGAAATGAATCAGAACCGAAGAACCTACGACTGGGTGAATATTTCGAAAAAGTGCCAACATTCGTTAAGTATTTATGTTACGTGATACGGTTTGCTCGTCTCATTTTAAAGTGAAACGCATGTTCATTTAACGTGTCCAACGGAATTTATGTCAAACTTCTTCATATTTTTTGTTTTTTGTTTCGCTAGGGATCACGCTGGCGTTGCGAAAAAAGCTTATCGCTCAAAACTTTATCCTAAAAACTTGTTTTCGAAAAAAAAACTGGAAAGAATTGCATATTTTGCACGCCATATGCTATAAATTGAAACGAATTGCTCAAAACTTTCTTCGTTTCAGAAAGATATAGAGAAAGAAAAACACTAATAAATGCATTGAAATGGAACGACGAACAGATTGTGAATCGACATATTCTCTCGTAATAAAGTACTTTAACTTTTGCCCTTTGCCAATTGGCTTGAGAGTGGAGCCCGATTGAAAATCGTTCGGGTTGAATTTTAATTCCGATGATTGGAATTAATTAAGGAAAAACACCTAACCAATTAAAATCGTCTACATTTCCCGATTGAATTTGAAACGACGCGATGCTCCCCTCAGATTTTTATCCAGACAATGTCACCTGGGACCGAGGCATTGGGAGTTTGAAGTGAATGAGCTTTAAAGAATAGTGCTCAGTACTTGGGCTTGTTTTTGCAAGCAAACTAGAGAGACAGAGAGAGAGACAGAGAGAGAGGGAGAGAGAGAAATTGTTTGTTTTCTTTTGCAATGGTATTTTCGATTGCAGCCAAGCGTAAAGTGAATAGCAGCAAATCGTGTTCGATGCTTTTTGAACAAATCTGACTTATGCGCACGAATCACTACTCGCCGCTTATGTTACACCGACAAACGATTTGTTTGGCCAAGTTCAAATAGTCGGTCGCCGAACACCCAGAATGACAGATTTCGAGTTTTTCATTCACTCGCTCTTGCTCTCTCTCTCTCCCTCGGCTGAATCGTTTTACCATTTCACGATTTTACAAGCACACAAACATGGCATGTCCTATTGCTAGCTTATTCGCTACAACGACGATGAATTTGTTTTTTGTTCGTATGCTCTTTCACTCTGTACCATATCTCGCTGTGTGACAACCCAAGCACTCTTAACATTTTCGTTGCATTCCCCGTGTTGGTTTTGCTGCCACTGTGTATCTATTACAGAAATCAGTCGTGCATTTAAAAAGTATATCACTTGGAATGAATACAAATGAATCAAGGAGAAACTGATAGAAATAATTTTTTCGTTCGTTCATTCATCGTTGTTACAAAACGCTTCAAAATACACCAAACGAAGAGAGGAAACAAACAACGCTCAAAAACTCGAAAACTAAAATGGAAAATGTTGTGTGCATGCATTTTTCGCTCCTTTTTTCTTTCTCTCTCTATCTCTCTGTGTATTGCTGGTTGTTTACATTCATTTAAGCTTTTTGATGGGTATAAAAAGAGGCAAAACAACAACTTCGACTGTACACAGTTGGGAATCATTGAGCCGAGTTTTTTTTTTGGCCAATGTTTTCAAGCGCGTCTCTCGCCATCCCTTTCTCTATCCATCTATCTCATTCTCCAATTCGCTTTTAACGTTTTACATTTTACATTTCGAATGCTATTTTAATTTCAGCGCGATTTTTTTCCCAACAATTTCCATTAAATCAGTCCGACTTTTTGTGCCTGCTTTGAACACAACGCACACACACACACACCACACACACAGAAACACACACACACATATTGCCTTATCTCTCGCTGTCGGTGGTATCAATCTTTTCCTTGTCTCGTATACTCAACATTTACCATCTTTAGCATCGGGCTAATTAGAGCCAGCGTTAATTAGTTTTTAATTTATACACCACCATACACACCGAATTAGACATTTTATTTCGTTTTGTAGCAAGAGCTCTGAGCTCGTTGTCGTTTAAGTGAAAAGTTTTCCTTTTCACCCATTGAATTACATCCGAGTTTTTGACTGTCGGTCGGTTGTTTCGCTTTAAAAAAAAAGGGGGAAGAAAAGAAAAAGTGAGGCAAAAAAAGAACGTAGAAAGTGGAATTTATGTGGTGTATCTTTGATTTATTGTCGAAACGGTTCCAACATGAGTGTGCTCTGTGCTAGTCATTTTTCTCGAATGAACCGGGTGCACAAAGTCATTGTAAAGCATAATCACGAATTACAAGTGTACGAGATAATCTGGTTTCGGTGGAAATAGTTGTATATTTCAAACGTAGTCAAACTAAAGCTAGATCTTTCAATTAATAGTTGGTTTGATGAGATTTCCAAAACTTGTCGTCGTCTCCTCGGATTTTTTTCTTTCACAATCTTTCTATCTTTTAAATTGAATGGCTATTTGGCAATGCAACGAACAATGCACATAACTTTTCCATCATAAAATGACATTTTTTTTCACAAGCCCCGGCAATAACAATAAACATAATTCGAACACAATACATGTAATGTACAATGGCTACGTTTTGAGCATGTAACAAAGGGAGCTATTTCAAAATGGCCCTGTTTCGAATGGATTTTGGCCGAGAAGAGCCAAGAGAAAACCATTCGAATCAACTAAAACTATCATTTAAACTCATAAAAATTGTCGTTAAGCTGCTCAATTTTATTTTGCGATTATGTTTCGTATATTCGGTCTATCCTCGGGCTCTCTGTACTTCGGGAGGCATTCAACCAACAATAACGACACACACACACCAACCAAAAATTATCAGCACTTTCTTGTTTCAATCCATAACCATTTTTCGTTTTGATCCAATGCTGTGGATTGCTCCACCTCTGCCTGCAAGCGTATGCAATAAATTAACCGATATAAATATCCGTTCGAGTTGGCCTTACCGTTTATCTCGTTCGAACTTTTTTCCCCCCATCTTTGAATCGAATTGCATCGTCTCGTTTGGCCATCATCCATTTCAAGTTCAGTTCTGTTCATTTCGATACCAAGCGGCAACGCATCTCAACCACTTGCTCTAGAACAATAGTTGGCTGTTTCGATGCGATACCGAACAGTGGTCTTACTTAACTTATGATATTTAACTTCTATTAGTTGTTTTTTTTTTGTTCGTTTAAGTTACAGCACAACAAAAAACCATTGCATTGAATCGTATTGTCTGTTCACACTAAGCTTTGTGACTTGAACCGGCTGCCGGCTCGTACATCGTCCAATGTCGACTGCATTTGCTCACTGGAACATAAAAAACGGGAAACGGGAGGTGAAATTATGTTTATATCGAACGTAAAACTGTGGATAATAAATGAATCGAATAGCTCGATAAATTTTTCGCTCTCTGCACTCGAATGTTGCATTTTATTGTCGTGTTTTGTTGTCGTCATCGATGCGATACACGAAAAAGGGTATTTGAAAAAAATTGTCTAAATAACATTTCGAATCCCCCAGTGGAATTGGCAATCAGTACTACACACACAGAATGCACGAACAAAGAGAGAGAGAGAGAGAGAGAGAGAGAGAAAGTGAGAGAGAAAAAAAAATCAAAGTAACAAAAATCAATCACCGCGACAAACAACAACCAAGTTATCGAATGGGCGGCCATTCATTGTCAACCTCTACAACCGAATACAAACTAAACACGTTTGAATGGTCCATTTATCCATTTTTTTTTCTCTTCTTTGTACAAACCATCAAATTAAAGGCACAAGAATGCACGAATCTCGGCAATCGATTTCTTCATCTCGAAGTGGGCGGACGCTCCAAGCAAGTGAAAAGAGAAAATGTGCATTACGTTTAAGGGTGAAATGTGAGACGTGTACACTTTACACACTGTACACTGTACAATCAAGGGCCATTTATAAATGGCATTCATTTATTTAATGTTCTCGGTCTCCCCGGCCAAAGCATTTGTAATTTTATAAGATTTGCTGCATTTCGCATTTGCCATTCGCAAGTCGAGCGCTCTGAGCTTGATGTCTCCATTCAACAAATGCCAATGAAATCAAACACCATTTGTTGCAATATCACTTAAGTTACTTGTCCAACAATTTCATTTGACATCAGCAAAAAGTGTCGATATATATTGATTATGGGTTGTTTTTATTCTGTTATATATATTTTTTTTAGTTTTGTGTGTTTTTGTCATATTAAATGAAATCAGAGTATCCAACACCACACGCACCGACTTAATGAATTATTATTAAGCAGTTTCCATAATGAACGGGAAGGCATTTAAGGCTGGGGTACTTGCGTCAAACCGACATTACCATTTACCATTAACCATAGAAAGTATCATTAATCATCGTCTTGTTTGTAATTGCACAATGCGGGGCAATTCAACACCTTCGAACACACAAAACCATTTCAAGCGCTAGAAAAAAGCGAAAAGAAATTTTTTTGTCTGTTCCTTGAGCTTCAACAAATCGTTTCAGTCTCCCTGTTAAGCGTTAAATTGCCATGTGCCATGAATTTTTATTTTGGTTCTCGATTTGCATTCAAAATGCTATGAAATATGTGTTTTTTTTTTGGGGGGGCAAAAAGTTTTTCAGCTTGTATTGAATATTCGATGGTGGTTTTTTCGGGTTTTATCATGCTCTTTCGGTCGATGGAACGATTGAGCGTGCAAAAAGTTATTGTGTTCGTTACTCCTTAAAGCACTTAACCCGGGCTAAACAAAGACACAATTACAACAATTAATCAGCATCATCTAATTTTAATGGGGCTCAATTAATCTCTAAACTCTTTTGTTTTGCCACATTCAATAGTCACTTCCTGAGGGGAGGAGAAAGTTTTTGCACGCAGGGGAGCGACTCACATTCATTGTGAATGTGTTTGTATGCTGTGTCGTCAAAAAGCTAGCTACTTCCGTATATCGATCTGTTTAAATTCATATCTACCCCGATGTGTGTCTGTTTTTCATTTGTCTAGCCACACCAATTGCAAAAAAGGTAGGAAATGAATGGTGATTGTCTAAAAAAAAACCTCCACCGAGACTAATGCACAAATATCAACTATGGCAACCAAATCCGGTGAATGGGAATGAACACGATGAGTATGAGCTGTGAGTGCCGTCACTCTCATTGTGTTTTTCTATCAATTGTGGCTTACGATTTTAATGTCCCGACATTAATTCCGGTGCCGAGTATAAAATTTTATTGTACAAAGTGAATGGGTTGGAAAGACGATAAAACTGATTCCATTTCGGGCATAACGACACAGAGAGAATGAGAGATTTGATTTGCATAATTTAAAATACAAAGTTTAAAATGGACGACACACACACACACACGCACACATTTTTTACATCGATTGCTATTAGGTGGATGGGTTGATTTTCAAGCTTTTGATTGTGATTGCAAAATTTTCAAATCGAATTCGAGTGCGTGACACAGGACTCTCTCAGCAGCAGAAGAGTAGGCGAAAAAATGCCATTCTCAAGTATTGAACGGAGTGAAATTCGAATCGAACATACTTCGTTTCCAAACAAGTGTAAAATGTGCCTTTATTATGTTTTATTGTGAAAAGCGCACTTGAATTGAACTCGAACAAAAAGCTTACTTAACACAATAAGCCTCAACAATACTTGGCACTCGGCATCTGCAAACAGTCATAAACACTTCAAACACACAATCCATAACAATATGCTGTATGTTTTTATGTGAATGTGTGAGTGTCAGAAAGAGAGCCGGCAAACGCAGCAGCAGCAGCAGCGGCACACACTCATTCACGCATTCACATTCTGGCAATGGAAATGATGCAGAGAGTGAGCAGGAGCATACGAGCAACTTTAACTGTCAGCCTTAATTAGAAAGGCCATTATTTAACTTTTGCTGTGTACGCTTGTTCGTTCACTCACAGCGTCACATTCTCCGATTTCAAATGGCATTAATGCTTAATGTAAAAACCACTTGAGTTTTCATCTTTGTTTTCGATATTATTGTTGCTACATTATGATTATTTTTATTACAGCCTAGGCTCATTCGCGCGCGCTCTCTCTCTCTCTCTCTCTCTCTCTCTCTCTCTCTCTCTCTCTCTCTCTCCCTCTCTCTCTGTGCGTTGTCGCACGCTTGCAAAATACTCGTTCACTCCATTCACTCCATTCACTCATTCATTCGCGTTCCACTCTTGAAGACTTATGAATGTTCCCCGTTGACTGGCGATACTAAAAAATCCCGTTACATAAACGGTGCTCACTTGCCACCCCCGTTTTCTTCGTATTTCACCGATATAAATAACACTGCAAATGATGTTTGAATGTTGCCTCTTCAACAGCCAACAGCAGCCCTCCTTTTGTTATTCGCAATGTCCAACTTTGATGTTTGCATTAAATGTATGTTTCCTTAGCGCCTTTATTTATGGTAACATTTCGCTTGTTATATTTATTATTATATTCCTATTATTCCGCAATATTCGCAACTCTGTGCTGTTTGGTCGGTGTCGGTGCATCTCCACTTTTCATTGCAAGGCAACGAAAAATAAAAGATTTTTTTTCTCTTCTTTTCATGGAGAACTTTTACACATTTTACCTCTCTTGAATAGCATGGTGTGTGTGTGTGTGTGTGTGTGTGATATCATATGATGGCATTTATTTGCCGATCCATTTGAGTGCGTGCATTAGATTGTAATAACAAAGCTTGACGTTCCGTAGCGAAAAGTTGTGTACGTGTACTCTATCATATTGTCAAGAGTCCCGCGTACACATGTGAAATATTAAATAGCATTGCATTCATTTCAGGAATAAGTCGAAGCACTACGTTCGAGTGCAATGTGCGAGAGTCTGCAGTTAAAATACACATAAAATGCGTAGACGATTCACGACTGGTGCCATTTATTTAATCCATAGTTTGGGGATTTCTTCATCATCATCATCAAGAATAGGAAAAATGATGCCGGCAAAACGATTTATGTGATACAACCCATAATTAAGGTGTATATTCATTGGCAATCTTCACGTTGAATCGTTATACTTGTGATTCATTTCATAGAAGAATTCCAACAAGTCTCGCGTCATTTATCGTTTATGATGTTGAGGAACACGGTGATTGGTGAACACCACGCCTAACGGTATTAGTGGCTTTTGTATCACATTCCAGATACTCATCGTACTGATCTAATTTGGAAAGTTTCTAATAGGTTTTCGCCAATAACCGTATACGCGCTTCCGTTTGCAACGGAAATCATTTTCGATTATAGAAGTATCCGGAAAATCGAGAAAGTTAAATGGGGCTGTAAAAATCAAAATGGGTTTCCTACTCATTTTTGGTGTTATCTTTTTGGGTTAGACTCAAATTTTTCTTCGATATGGCTGTGTTTAATAATTGGTTATAAAGAGTTTTCTTTTTATCAAATCGGCATTCTCTTGTATAATGATTTTAAATTTAATCGAAATGCATCAAGTGCATTTGAATAAAACTATTAACAGATTTCCAAGTTTTCGATTAATTTTTGAATTTCATTGAAATTTTACTCCTTTCATTACTTCATATCATTCCATTTTTAGTGTTTCCATTTTGGCGCTTTTCAATTAAAAAGTCTAAACTCAATTCGATGAACAATTCAGCATTCTGCAAGCGAATAAATGATAAAAATCCGAACAAAGTAACAATGCCCGCCGGAGAGAAATGCCACTTACACAAACGGTGCTAATTCAAATTTTCAAAATGCATTCGGGCAATGAACATTTATTTTGTGAGTGAATTGCATTCCATATAAATGTGTATTGCGCTCGATGCAATGGAATTTTGTTTGCTCTCTCTGTCTCTGGAGAGTGATTCGATGTAATTGCACAATGGCTGTTAGGTGAAAAAGTGCATTTGACTAGTCGGTTTTGTGAGCTTAAGCTTACAGCTGCCATGCTCACTTTGCCGCGCGTAACTGCATTTCAACTAACAGAGAGTTGACTCGCTCAGATTAATTTCGTGTGTGTGTGTGTGTTTTCGCTGTGTGATGTTATTTTATTGTAAATTTTCACATTTCCTCGATTTTTATTCACTTTGACCGTCTGAAGCTCTGGCGCTGCTTATGTTATGAACTTGCAGCTCTTATGCATTTTCACTATTGCCATGCTGTGTGTGTATATCATTTATCATTTCCATTGTATGTTTGCCGTTTTTGTGTGTGTGAATGCGAGCTGAGCGATTGTTTGTTGGGGTTTTTCCTCGTCTTTGTCTGCAATACAGACTCGGTGTACACTTGATAATGTTCAGTGATTTCTCTGCCCCCTTTTTCCCTCTTTCTGCTTGGCGCTGGGATATGTGAGGGTGTGCTTTTTATGTGGCTGAGATTTTTTTTTTTTTTTGGTTTTGTTCATTTAACGTTTTGGTACACTTTTTTTACCAGTTTCTGTTCAGCTCTATTTTCACTTTGGTTATGGCTCAGCACAACTTCCCGAAAATCCAGTGAATTGCAGCTCTCGTTTGAGCTATAATGTATCGAGTGCACGTATGCAATCGCCAGCAGCACAAAAACTATCAAACCATTCATTTACCAAACACACAAAAAGAAAAAGCGGCTGCAAATCCAACAGCAACGTTATCATAAAGTACCTTTCATTTCGGACCTTTTCCAACTTCGAATTTTTAATGGTGCACTTTTTTAAACTATCATCTGCCCGTTCGTCCTCCTCTTCAGCGGTTCGTCTTTGGCTTTGCTCTGGCAATGTGTGCATATTTATTTTTACTCTTCAACTGATGATTTAGTGGCCGTGTTTCGAGTGCATAAAATCGTTTTTTACCGTGTTAGCACAGCACACTGCAACGTTGTCCACATTTTTTTTATGCTTTCACTTAAAAGTTTCGATTGCCAGGCACAAAAACCTGTCTAGATAATTCTTTTACATTTATATTTTCTTCTTTCCATATTTTTTTTTTTGTTCATCTTTTGTTGCAAGAGATTTTTCTAAAGGCACGGTTAAAATCTTTTAATCACTCAAATAGATTTTTTTTCACTTTTCAATCGTAAAGAAGAATCCATGGAATTTGAGAAAAATTACGAGGATCTTCATTTTTCCAGAAAAACTGCATTCAAATTCTAATTAAGATGAGAATTATTCGTTAAAGTTCAGCTCAAAACATTCTGTAGAATGCAATTTAATTTTCATGTTCAACAATTGAACTGATTACAAGACACAAAGTTCATTACGGCCACTGTCTCCCCTCCTCCATCACCCCCAATTCAAATTGCATTTTTCTAAGGCCATTTGGTAAAATGTTGCATCCAAATTAAAGCCATCCTTGTGCTCACATTGAACAGATGACCGCATTTATGCCGCGCAAAATGATATGCACGTTGCAATGAAACAGCAAAAATGGTCGGATTTTTTATATTCGCTATGACAGAGTGAAAAAAAAGTCTGCATAATGTGGATTGGCTTCTTTTGCGTTCTTTTTGCAATTTTAATTTACTTATTCAGTGTTCGTGTGCGGTAATCTACATTAAATCACAAGAGCGCACCATGCCACACAAAAAAATGCGAAAAAAATATGTGCTTCAACTAAGCTCGTTTGCAACTCCCACAAAAAAGGCCCAGGTGATCTATTCACTGGCTGTGCATAATAATAACATTTTGCTTGCTCTAGTCGAGTTGCCGCTGTTATTCAAAGAGATTTTTCCTAGTTTGAGCGTTTTTTATATTTCTTTCTTTCTCGTTCTCGTTGTGTGATGTGAAAAATCTCACATTTTTAGTTTGACTTCAGGCTTTAACCAAAGTTGTTATCGTTTTCAAAACAAAGAAGTGCTCTTTTCCCGATAAAAAAAACTCACTTTAGCAAGACTTTTGTGTTATTTAATCAGGATAATGTGGGAAAAGTATCCATCATTGACAGTGATGAAATACGGCAAAGTTGAACAAAAAAAGAACAACATTTGCGAGAAAAAATGTATAATAAAGTTTCAGAGAAGAAGAAAAAAAACCATGAACATTTGATATTTTACTCGTCGTTATGGTCATTAGAGTAAATCGAATCCAGATATTCTGAAGACGGGATCACCGCAGACATCGAAGTCTTGCAAAACTCCAATAATGATGCGCAAACTTGCCAAAGTGACGTATACTTTGTGAGCGAAAAACTTACAAATCAAATCGTTTTCGACTTTAATGGGGCACTTTTGTGATTGGCTATTCGAAATCACGGGCTGAAAACTTTGTACAAAAGTTGCATGCGATCAAACCAATCGTTACGCATTTTGGTCATCTCTGCAAAAGCAAAATGGTAAAGTTTATTTCCTCTATTGATTCGCTATTTTGCTTGGCTATTGGCAAAGATACGTTTTTTTTATTCCATAATCTTTTTTGCAAGTTTGGCCAAGCAAATCGAGCTTCGAAACGATGAGAAAAATTCCACACAATAAAATCAAGTGCTTCATCGATTTATTAATAGATTTTAATAATTGCCTATAAATTTCTTTGGGCTCTTGTGCCCATGGCCGTGCAATTCAAAAGCGATTTCACTGTGATTTTGCTGGTTTTTTATTCTCTTTGCCGCTTCAATATTGATGTGTCGGATTAATCGTATGAACGATTCAGTCCGTCTTCATACCATCAATAAAGGCGACCCATTACGTGTTGATATGAAATGAGTGTGCGAGAACGGAGAAGTAGAGGAAAAAAAATTAAATGGAAAATTTATCCGGTAACATATTGTAAGAGTAATTTTATTTTATTTTATTGTTGTACTTATAACAAATATATTCTTTTTTTTGTGTGGTGGTTGTGTATTTGTGTGCTTCATCGTCCATGCTTTCGCCTCGAATTACCAAAGCAATCGACTGTTTGGTCGTTCACTCAACACCGAAAATCCATTAAACAGCTTTTGTGTGCAGAAATAATCATAATAATATTTCATGAAACCACTTGATACCGTCGCTACCGTGCACAAACACCGCCATCCACCTCACCGTTTGCCAACGCAACATGCTCTCTCTTCCTCTGGTTCATTCGATCATATGAAGAATCTCAATCCACAAAAGGCGATTCGTTTATTCTACCATTTATGTCTCGCACCACAAAGATACTTCGTATTCTATTCTCTGATTCGGTGCTTGAAATTGTGCCTTCGATCTACAGACTCACACACACACACACACCATTAACATCTGTATCTCGCATGAGGCAGCTCACGAAATTTTTTCGTTTTCATAATAGCCAATAAATATTTTTTCCGTATTATAAGATTTTTTTTTCCATCTTCGTTTCAGTTTTCGTTCTCTTTTTTTTCCTCAGCACCATCACATCCAATTTTTTTTCACCATATCTTGGGACCATTCCCGTTGAATCGTTACGAGCGGTTAAAGGTATTTTTCGTATTATTTGATTCGAAGCCATTTTCGTATGTGCGGAGAAAATTTGATGTTTCTTTTTCCGACATCTTTTCGAGCAGAAGGTGGAGGATGATATGAAATAGAGATTAAGATGTGTTTTCATATTGTGGACACATAGATGTTCAGAATCATAGATGCAGGAGAGCCAAGTGGATCGCACACACACGCACACACTCCCGCAAAAAGCATTGAGCACAAGTTCAGCACTCTTTACAGCAATTTATGGCATTATGTTGTGTATGTCATAGATGGTCAATTGGATATGTGTACGATTCAGTAGTCATGCTCTCTCTATTTTGCTAGAGCACTTCACCTAAACGAATCGTTAGTTATGATTTCGATAAGGACTTATTCGAGTGAAAATTTTATGTATGACATTTTGAAGATGCCCTCATTTAATCGCCATCGTACACACAATCGATTGAAAATGAACATTGGGCAAGGCATGCGATAACAGAGAATGGCACAAATGTTCGAACAAATAATGTTTGGATAAGACATCTACTCGAATTTATTGCGACGCTTAAGCATACAAGCACTTGCCATCATCGGCAAATGAATATCAAGTTGAAGTAGTCGGAATATAGTTTGCTGCAACGTAAGAAAATACACTGGACATCACATGGATGACACGTATGACCAGCTCTTAATTGTTTTCATATGAATTTTAAATTGATTGAGTCAACTCAAATATGAGTAAAATGCCAACGTCACATACATGACCTCTTTTAGCATATGCATATTAAATAACTGAAACAATTGTTGCAATTCGTCAAGGCATATCGGATTTTGTTTATTCATTTATGATAATATTTAAGTATATTTCTTTTAAATATAGCGGGGGTGCACGCTTGCTACAAGCCACAAAACCCATGATCAAAGTCGACCAATGATAAAAAAATGATAATATTTAGATTATTTCAATATATGATAATATTTTTCACTTACATTTAAATTCAGCTAAAGTGAAAGTGTTGCAATTTTCTAGACGGTTCTTTTACTTTTGGATTGTATGGCTAGTGAATTTAAATTGAAACAACAAACATTTCTTCCGTATTATTTATTTACATAATGTCTTAATGTCAACATTTAGAAGTCAATGGCAAAATCAATTTAATTTTCTGTGTAAATCGGTCTTTGCTATGATAAGAAAGTATTGCAATTTTCATAAAATCAGTTTGATCCACCAAATTAATTTAAGTATTTGGAAAATTCAGTCTTAAAATGGTACAGATAAATAAGTTCATCTTTGCTAATTACCGGTCAACCGATCTAAAGGCGTGTCATTGTTCAACTTGCATTTTTGAAGATGAAACCATAACGGTAGGAAAAATCAAATTGATCGTGTGCGATTTCAACACTTTTGTTGTAAAAGAATATTGCTTTTATTTTTTTGATACATATTTTTATTTGTTCGAAATTCGATCATGATGAGGTAGCTCCAGTTCAAGGGTTTTACAATTGGTCATTTCTCATTTGGACGAGACAATATTTTGAATTCAACTCGCACAAAAAGATGAATTTGGTGTCAATCCCTTGGTTCGAGGTATTGAGAATGAAATTTCGAATCATCGCATGCCCAAATGTTCAGTTTTGGGTTTGTTCTCGATGACTTTCGAACTGCAATCAAATAGTTTTTCAAACAAAATCGCTCTTTCAATTTAGAGCATTTCAAATGCATGAATGTGTGTGTGTGTGTGTGTATTTTTTGGTGCGAATCGAAACGATTTATTTCATTCACAAAATGTAAATGTGATTGTTATAGCGCCATTGAGACCGAAAAACTTAGTATATCGACCTACTTTTACTGTTTTGGATTACATGCGAGGCGACGAAAAACTCACTGAAACAATGTTTGATGTTACAGTTTTAATTAATTGTTTGCTGCAGCGTTTTTATGAGATTTTCCATGGTGTGTCTGTGTGTGTGTGTGCTGCTAGCGTTTGTCTCGGTAAGCTTAAAAAACAGAGCCATGACTACTTTAGAAGGCAATGCAAATGAAATATGCAATCACAATTAATTTGCTGTGCATTCTCAATGTTGCAGAAAAACCGAGGACGAGTAAGAAGGAGAGAGTCAGGCACGTAAGAGAAATCGTTAGGCCGTGTCGTTGCAAGTGTGTGAATTCCCAGCGCTGTGATTAAAAATTAAGCATTTTATTACTGTTTAAATTTAATACCAACGGAAGCGAAAAAGCATGTAGCACTTCTTTGAACATACCAGCACATGCACACAGACAGACATCGGCTGGCAAAAATGAATATTGGGCTGGTTAAGCACATTATTCTTTAAGACATATTCGAGTACGATGAAAAATGGAAACTTTTGCAATAAAATACACATAAGCGATGGCAACCGAATGGGAATGAGGGAACGAGCGAACGCGAATGAGCAACGACCAAAAAGAATTGAAGCAAAGCACATTAGCTGCAAGACAAGATGAAACATTGTACAGAACATTTAATTTTTATCGCTTTTATTTATGTTTTGAGATGGGCCATTATTACTCCGTTGAAGCGAATTACATGATGAAAAAAAACGATTCATTCACTTCTCATCTCGCTCTTCTTCTTTTGTTTTTTTTTTAATGCAAACTCAAAGTGAAAGCGACTCAAAAATGTTTAAAATCTTCAACATGTTTATTTGAATATCGCGCCAAAGATGTAAAGTTGAAATTACGATGTGCTGTGGCAAATCCCATTCGATCATCATGCATCCCCTGGTGAATATCATTGCGCTTTCTTCACTCGAAATTGCCACACACTATTATCGTTGAGCGCGTTAAACTTTCCAACAAAGTACTACACCGGGCTAAACCACACCAAACACACAATTATTCTCACTGGAAAACAGAGCCAAAAGCAAACGATCCGTGGTCGTTGAAGCACTTGTAACCAGCAGTGACTCTCTGGAACCGCAATCGCATACTATTGTGTACACAACACTGCATAGTGTATTCGGTGTAGAATGCAAAATACAAACACACCGAAGTCTCAATACAGAAAATGAGATGGTAACATTTCGAGTAAGAGTAAAAGCGAAAAGGTATGTAATGTTTGCTGTTTGGTGAAAACTTGAAAGAGGAATTGTTTTTAAGACAACTAAATCCCAAGCATAAATTCATTTGCCGCATAAGTTCTTCCTGGGAAGCGGTTTAAGTAGAAGCGTTGATAAAGTGTTGGCTTTCAGCAATATACGGCATTCATTAGAGCATCGGCCCGTTAGCACGGTGCATTGCAAAAGCAAACGGGGCCAGATGAGCTCGGAAGAGTCGAAAACCAGAAACTAAAAACCCTGAAAATAAACATAAAATTAAAACTGACGGAGCAGCAAAACCGGCTCGTATAAATAACTGGATTATTTTGGGGCGGCTATAAAATGATAGCAGGATTCACCAGATGGCGTACCAACAATGCAAGGCTCTTGACTTAGTATTTGTCCTCCCACTCGAAATAAAAAGAACCGCAACCGAAAATCATTGACGAAACTGTGTAATCCTTAATTATCACAGCCAAAATACGCTAAATCATCAGACACAAACCAAATCTAAACACTGTTTTGACAGAGAGACAAATGCAAAACAAAAAAAATATGCAATGACTGGTACCAAATGACTCACCCTTCGGAAAATCGCAGGCTTATTTAGCGCGTATTTTATGCACACTCACGTTCCACAAAATAATTTCAGATTTCAAACAAAGCAGAGACGAGAGCAATGAGCCTGATGCAGTTCGTATGTGTGTGTGAATGTGTTCCATTTTCCGTTTGTTTGTTTCTTGCCATTTCGTCGAGGCTAAACACAAAGCTGCTGCAAAGTTTTCGGTGTGTTTGCTAAGTGTGTACTTAATCATCGAGAGCCGGAGCTAATATTCAGCTTCGGTAAAGCCAAGTCTCATTGTGCAAATGAATTACATCCAGTGTTCAGGGATTGGCTTGTCAGACATTCTATCGCACTTTTCTTCTTCTCTATTGCTTCGGTTGTCGCTCTTCAGCCGTTGCCGCAGCCAATGCGTAAATAGCCAAATGAAAGCGGCAATTTACATTTTTCGCCACAATGTTGATGGAACGAAATTGAGCTGCATTTGCACGCTTGTGTACATAATAGTTTTCTTTTGTTTGGTTGCTCCGAGTGCTCGGCGGCCAACCAAACGTCATTTTCCAAATGTGTAAATATTTAATGTGATACCGAACAGATTGCACAAACGCTATTTGTGCTCGGTGTAAACACAAACACCGAGGCTGAGGGAAAAAAATCGATTCCAATTAGATGAATTTCAAGGGTAGCTTAAGTGAGAGTTTCAATAGTGGCAAGCGTTAAGGTAACGTTAATTCTACGTTTGCATTAAGAATCCTGTTTGTTTTTGTAGCAATTTTTTCACTGAATTTACCGAAAAAGAAAAATGGCTCGCAATACATAGATCCAAGAGACATGCGACTTTCATTTATCAGATCGGTTGAATATAAAAAGAGTCTGCTACGACAATTCACAGGTAGTACATTATACGAGATTATTTTCAGGAAGGCCCTTTTTATTTCTTACCTTAAAGGAAATAAAATAAAAGTGCTTATCGCAAGTGCTTGCCTTTTTTTATTATGATTTTCATTTTTTTCATCTTCGCCAACAATTCTGACACTTTTACTGTTTCTTTAACACTCTTTTGTATGTTGCAACATTTTTTTTTCTTTCACTCGCTCACTTCGCTAACTTTGATCCGGTTTTGAATTACACTAAAAGAGTGAAAAAAAAAACAACAACGTTAAAAAACAATCAAAAATCATATGCTTACACAAATGAAATGTGGCTTATCGGCTAAAGATTCAAATGTTGCCCCCAAAAATGTTCCATTTTAAAACAGATTGTGTCTTATTCTCCCCCACCTGTTCTCAGACCAATGTTCTGGCCTGCGTCTCACTTCCGATCCCGTCGCTCTCACACCACACGTGCATCATTATAAATTTACTGCTGGCATTATTCCATGAGAGATAACACTGTATTGCTCGCTGGCTAAGTTTTTTTTTTCTTTCGAACGCGTTTCTATTTTCATGCACTTGAACCGCTTAAAACTTCTTCACCATCTTTTTTTTTAAATGTGTTCGTTAAATTACGCACGCAATGTGCTCATTTTTTTAAGCTCGCCTCTTCGTTGATTCATTTCCAGTTGGAAAGGTAAATCCGGTGCAACAGATATAAAAACAGATACAACAACAACGGGGAGAAAAATAAAATCAAAATAATTTACACAACATTAAAAGTTAGCTGAGGAGAAAGAGAGAGAGGAAGAGAGAGGCAAAGAAAGAGAGAAACGGACTTTTTTTCGCATTTGAGTTTTAAAAAGTGATAGAAAGTAAGAAAACGTTTTTTTATAGGAAACCCGGAAAAAGCGTGCAATCGAATTGAATTTTCAGGATGTGAATGTGAGAAGGAAACCGATACAGTTGGTTTTGCCACACAACCGTGGCAAACGAAAATAAATACGGCAAGTAATTTGATTCAATTCGCTGATAGCCTCAAGCACTAAGCAAAACAAAGTTAATTTTCTTTGGTGTATACGTTTCTCTCTCTGTGTGTATACGAATGTGTCTGAAGCCTCCAACATCGAATTCGAGCGCTTGGCAAAATTGGTAAATTTTATCTGCGTAGCATAAATCCTTCGAAACTTGACAATCCAAACGGAATATCATTGCGTTAGTCTATTAAGATTTGAGCCAGTGATTTGAAACGATTTCGAATAAGCTGACGCTCTTCATATCTTTACCCACTCGTTTCGAGTGTCATTCCACTGAATTGTGAATTGGTTATCGATACTTTAACCTTTGGACCAAAGCAAAAATATTCAAAAGTTTCGTTTTATTCGTGAAACTTCTTTTTTTCTCGATTCGATTGTGAAAAAAGATCTTCGTATATTTTAAGAGGGCGCTTGCTAAATTGGAAAAAAAGCAACCAGTGCAAAAATCTGATATTTTTCCTTAATTACTTCTGCTGCATTGATTCTTCATTTTATCATGGGACCAAAGGAAAAAAGAATAAAAACCTTCTTCAACTTAACGAGAATGACTCTACTCTGCTCCAGCTCTTGGGCATTATTATCTTGGTATCTCGTTTCGATAGCACGAGGTCTCGGAAATGAAAGAAAACATCTCGTCTTTAAGTAGTAAAACAATTTTTTTTTGCAAAGCACTTGAACTGCTTTAGCTTATAGTTTGCAACTTCATTGTGATACGATCTCAGCATACACACACACACACACTCACACAAATTTATAGCATTTCAAACGGGAGAAAAGTGGCACTTTTCGTCGTTTCATTGTAAATTATTGATAATTTTGTGCATCAAATACAATTTATCATTGATGGAATTTTCTTGCTGCAATGTGAACCATAATCTTCTTACTGTTTTGTATCTTGAAATGACAGAGACACAACTTTGTTGTCTCAATAATCTCTCCCTCTCGTCGTTCATCAATTACCTGCATCAAGCAAATTTAATCCTTTCCTTTTTTGTATCGAACAACAAAAATTCTGAATGCAGAAAGAGAGAAAAAGTGACAGTATCATAGGAAAGGGTGCAACTGAACTACCGAGATGGGAACGTCTACGAATACATCATCTCGATATAGATCGCAGAACTAATTAGATTTTCGAAAATCCCATCTTAATTAGCTTGGATTCTCTATGCAAGATGTCAGTTTGGATTTTACTGATCCGCTTTTCATTTTGCTAATCTACGAGAGCTGATGCTGCTTTGCGCATTGCCAACTATAAGCGCTCCTTGTCGAATGCATTTGCAGTGACGTTATCACTACTTCGTATGGGATAAACAGACACACAAAAAAACAACCATGTTCAATGTTTCTTTTATGTGACTCGAGTAAATGAAGTTGAGCGAAAAATACACGGAACTGAAATTACGATCAGATGAATGTAGAGTGTGCAAAAAGTGAACAAAAAAAAAACAGACAAAAAACAAATGATGAGCGATTACATTACGAATTGACGAGATTGATGCGCTTTGATTATGTAAGCTGATGTTCCACATTTGTTACTCTATTTCGTGTGCTCCTCTCACACAATCCATTTGTCTCTATCTCTTTCTTGTCGGAAGTATAACACTGGCATTTTCGTGCGGCAGTGTAAAAAAGAGCAGCGCAGCAGCTCATCTAATCGTAAATTCTGTCAAACAGGATATTAACCCGAAGCAAAATGAAGAAAAACGCCACCGATTCAAAAGACAATGGTGAATTCATTCGCCAGCGAAAAAAAACGAGCACCTTACAACAATGCCAACTATTTTCGACTATATGTGAGAAATTGAGTAAAGTTATTATTGGAGTAAAGCAAAAAAAAAAACGTGGCATGGAGAACAGCGAAAGAAAAAGACGCTGTTCATGTCTTGTGCACACAGCAACATTCGTTCAATATTTCGTGAACCATCCCTACAAATCGCATTATTACAATGTAAGCAATGCATTCAATTCACTCTCGTCGCTCTCATATGGTGCGGCTCCCTCTTCTACATTATTATTCAACATTTGCCATAGTGTTTGCTTCGGTTGTCGTGATATTTGATATGGATTTCATAAATGCTCCGGCTCTATGGTTCTATGAGTAAATATATATGATTACAATTTCAACATCATCGCGTATGTGCCCCCGCTCGTCCTCCCGTCTTTATTGTATTCGTTTGTGGAGTGAAGGCGATATGTGCAAAAATGTTGCAATTGTTAAAATACTCACGTAACTATATTTGACGGTAGTTGTCAGATGAACTTAACCAAATAAGGCATAATACAATGCAAAGAGACAACTAACTCGGTTGTTTCAATGCGCCAGAAGAAGAAAAATCGTAAAGAAAAACTAGTATCCCAAAAAGATTCGAGATAATCTGAAACAGCAGCAATCGAAAGTTAAAGAAAAACGGAATTGCACTCGTGATTTTATATGAAAAGTTCAAATGTAGCCAGAGTCAGAGCCAGAGCCAGAGCCAGAGCCCAAGCCCGAGTCAAAATGGCAAACGGTTGCTCTTTTCCATGATGAATCGTCTTTTCCATATTCCATGGCGCTGCGCTTCGGTTTCTTGTTTGTTACCCAGAAGGGAAATTTCATGGTACAATGACTACAAAAATTATCTCTGTATCTTCGTCTTGCAATCAGCTCGACGTTATTCTTGATGCTAAAAACTTAAGAATCGGAATGGTCGTTAGCATGTCGGGCGTTTTGTTTTTACATCGTTTTTAGTTTTAGCTTCGTTAGCTAGTCGTCCGCGTGATATGCTAAGACATCGGAATGAAACGAAGCATGATTTGCCTCCCCACTCCACATACATACACACACACACACACCGTATCGAACCAATGTTCGAATAACCACTCTACAAAAAAATCAATAGGTAAAATAGGAACTTTGTTCCGCTTCACATGTCTCTGAACATTTTGCCGTTGGAGATTTTGCTGCCAAGGGTATACATACACTTGAAATTTGGCAAAGAAAGCAAACGGTTTTTCCATCAAATATTTATGCAATGATGCGAACATACCATATTGTCTTAACGCATTTCACTCGAATATTCTCCCTCTCTTTCACTCCTCTCACTCTTCCTCTCTTCCTCTCTCTTTCTTCCTCGTTCTGCTATGGTTCAAAATTCGTGTGCAAACAACATCATTCTCAATTTACATATCCTGTATGAATGGAACACATTCTTCCCACATTTACTTTGCTACATCAAAAGGTCAAACTTTTCGGTAAAGTCAAAGATGTTTGACTCAAAGTGTGATATTTTGATGTGAAACAATGCGGACGGAATCTATAGTACGTCATTTTAATAAAAAAAATTCTTTGAACATGTTTCTCTTTTGCTATATAAATGCGTTAAATCTGAATCATTTTCATGAATCACTGTAACAGCTGAGGTTGACTCAATGCTGAAAACCATAAATTGTTGCTTGCCAAAAATACAATTCGATGATGTCATTCAATTAAATATACTTTATTCCATTTATTTTGAATCTTCTTTTCGAAATGGCCTATAAAAATGACAATCATAAGTCCATATTTCTTGGAAAAGCCAATGCCATTGTATTTATGGTGACAAAATGGATAGCGCCGTAAAGGCCGTAACCATTTTTCATGGCACTTCATATTTTTTTTGTCATGCAATTTATAAAATATGAATTGTATATTTTAAGTCATCCATCAATAACAGTTCTATAGGTCAATCGACCCTCGCGTTTGAACGCCTTTGTCATTCCAATAATGTACCGTTATTCTTATTTAAGAAGCTAAATACTTTCGACTGAAAATGTCAACACATCAATTACACAATGCTAACGCCACCACTTGATAATTTCCATTTTGTCATGCTTTTAATTGAACCAATTTGCATCCGATTTTATATACTTCGGGAGAAAAAAAAAGTGCCTGATAAAACGCTTTTCCAAGAATCTTATTGCAACCGCTGTTAAATTAGCGCCAATTATTATTTTCCACTTCAAGATGATTATATATTTCATTGTTATTGCTTTTGTGGGCCCGCTTGTGATTTTTTTTTTCTCGGTTTGATGAAGGTCGACAATGTTTTTCCAATCAATACCACCAAACCTCATACCCACATACCCCGAACCCACAACCTACATTTCTTACATACAGTACAGGTTCTGCTACCTGCTGGCTAATTAGGCATCAAATGGAAATTATTGAAATGAAAAATAATTTGTATCTTTGCTTACAACAGATTCTTGTTCATAATATATTGATGTTTATTACTGTGAATCGTTTGTTTTTACATACATATTGCTATTTATATTGCATTTCACTCGAAAAGCATTTTCCGAATGGATTCGATATATAAATACTGCTTAAATATTGATAGATTTAATATTGGTAATGTACAATATGCTTGTAATTATTTTTATTCGGGAAAGCGATATCGTTCAGCACAAATTTCTATCGAAATCGTTTGGTTATGCAATATTGGGTTACGAAAAAAATATGTATTTTCGACAAATGATTGACAAATCTGGAAATATGAAAATATTGTATATATTTTACCAAATTGAGCATTTTGCACGCTTCTATAAATTGCGTTATTGCGAGTCCGCGTGTGAAAATCTCACGAGACTGTGTTCTACTTCATTTGACATGAAAGTGGCATTTTCAATTTTTCCATTTGATATAAAGTGCCTTACAAGCGATTAAAAACACTGCACTCACAAGCGCTATTTTGCGAAAATAATCCAACATTATTCTGTATTTTACATTGCAATTGCAGAATAAGATATCATGGAATATTTTGTTTTGAGTATTCTTTTCCCAATTTATTTACAGTAAAAAAGGTCGATAACTTGGACTAAGATCTTGATATTTTCATACCTCCCATTTTGGCATATTGAAAATAAGCTGCGAGGGTAAATATGTCAATATGAAATGTCAATTGAAATAATTTCTTCAATGATACGAATCATTGCCCGAAGTATTGCACCACTGTCAATTATATTATGTAACATTTCCCTCTATCAAGTAATGAAAGCAATCGCTTGTTTCAAATCAAACAAACAACAAATCCATATCGTGAATGATATGAGAAGGCGTACCAAAATATGCCAATTTATAGAAAAAACTCCACCTCAAAGAGGTAAATTCATATCCCACTTTTCTCCGAGTGACATTCAGATGACGAATAATCTCACTGAATACTAAATGTTTAATGTGATTGCTATGAAAACATGTCGTAAACATTTCGATTGTATGGTTAACGAAAGAATGTCAATCTTTTCGAAAAAAAAAGAGTCGGTAATGTATCATGAGAAAGACATTAGATAATGCCTTTGAATGTTAACATCATAAATAAAATATCTAATAAAAATCGTTTTGCGAATGTGTGTACGAAAAATGTCATGCCATTGTTTTCTTATGCGATTTCTTTTTTCGTATTTTTTTTTTACTCGAATTCGTTCATTCGTTTTTACTGCGAATTTCGACGAATGAAATTGTATCCAACCCACACGGGGTTATTGTTGCAAGCCGAAACAAAAAGAATAAAATAAAAATGAAATGAAATGAAATGAAATGAAACGATACATCAACTTCATCAGATTCGTTGAGTTTTTCCCGAAAACCTGTACTTCAATAATGGTCTCGTTCGAATGGCGGAGAGAGGGAGAAACAAAGAATGAAAGAAAAAAAATAACAACGAAATGAATTATGATTATTGCAAAGAATATATTCTCCTGCGTCTTATTCGCACATTCATATTTAATTTCATCATATGAATACACATTCAATACCAAGTTACCTATTGTGTGTTGCGGACGCGATGAGTTGCGTTTTTCCATTGGCTAGTCTTTATGAATGCTAGGCATTTTGTCTATGGATTTTTATGTTATTCGTGATTCGTTCGATGAAGTAGCGGGGAAAAAAAATTACTTTCGTACATATAAAAGCCATAATTATTATCGCATATCTTGAAGAAACAACGGCAGGCAGAAAATTATCGATTGTATCGAAATAATTGTTCTTTGCGTGCAGGAAAATACATTATTTCGAAAAATTTTGCGTCAGTTGGCAATTTCGATTGTCTCTCACATCGAGCATAAACTGTCTCCAATCAATTTGATGGCGATTGACGACGCAATTATAAATACTTTGGTTCGTAACGTTATTAGTTTCACTGATAAATTCTCGTTACATGTTTTGATCATATTTCCTATCATTATTCTTCTTATTCTTCTTCCTATCGCTTGAAGATACCCATTTTCATTCGGTTTTTTTTTCTATTCACCACACAAAACAATAATATTTGTCTGCACCTGACATTTGTAAGCTCCTTCAACGACAAACAAAACATTCCACACAATTCAAACTTTCTCTATGCTCATGATTTTTTTTACCCTGCCCAAATCAACGTTTAGCTTTTTTTCGCTTTTTCTTTTTCTCTTCTCGTTACATCATGTTTTTTCCTGTTCTAGCGTCAATTTGCTGTAGAAAAGTTGTTGGTAATTCCAAACAACGAGTGAACGAAACAACGAATTGTTGCTAGTCCCCGTTTTTGTTCAATTTGTTGCTGTCCATTTACAAATATTTAATAAAGGTAAACAACGGTGAATGTACCAAGTGAAACTGGCATTTTATGTTTCAGTCAGATGAAAATGGGAGAATGTAGAGAATGCCGTACATAGAGATCGAGACGAGAGAAGAAGAGGAGCAGAGGGAATGTTTGCCCAAGCAATAATAAGCTACACTTGATAAACTTGATTGTTCAGGATTTTCAGAGCAAAATGAGCGCAACAAACGCGCACAGCACACACACAAAATCAGCAAGCACACATAAACACAAAACATACATCCATCGCAATCACTATCCCATAAAAACGGCCAAACATACGAAAGTGTCAAGTAAAAATGCAGAAAGTTTTGCTGGGCAAAAAAAAAACACCAAGTATTGTTTCTGTCATTGTAACGATGGCATTATATTACCGACCTGACAATGCGTATATAATGCTGGCCACTGCTAGTGTGCTCCAGTTTGCTACTGTTGCACTCTTATCGCAGTTATGAATTTTTGGTTCGATGGCAAATGGTGCGAAACGATGAACGCTGAACAACAGAAAGCAGAGAATGGAGAACATGTGCATTGGACATCTAAATGCGGTCGAGAAAAAAAAATGGAAAATAAACCAGACCAACGACGAAACAAAGAAACAAAACGAATAAGAGAGACATTCTTTTTGATGTTTGGGGAGGAGGATTTAGTTGAAAAAAAAGCTTAATAAAAGTGCGAAATCAAGGAGAGGAAAAGCGCTCAAAAGAAAACGAGAAAGAAACAAAAGTTCTTCTCTAAAAAGAAAAATAAATAAAAGAAAACATTCAAAAACTTTGTTTCTTTCTCTCGTTTCGATTATGTCATATGGTAGTGCACTTGAATGGTAGTGATGTGAAATGCTTTTTACAAGTCCATAATGCATTGCCCAAATCGGACCAAAACATGAACGGAAAAAAAATGAATGGAGAAGAAAGAAATTGGCGATAAAAGAACACGCGATGTGATTTACACATGAATTTTTGGTGGTAAAAATGGCCATTCGAGCGTGCACATGAGATGTTGGCTCTCGTTCACCAAATACCATTTTGCAATATGCTGTGGATAAACATGGACTGAAACGCAAGAGGGAGAAAAACCGAAAAATACCATATAAAAATGGGCAAATGCACACCCAAATTTTGCTAAGTACGTGTTAAAAGTGGCGAGACTTAAAGAAAATGAAATATCAAACTGGATCAAAATTGTAAAAGACCGAATTGGAAAAGAGATTTCCAAAGAAAAGAGAAAAAAATCGATTTCAAGATAAAATATTTTGAGGCATTCGATTGCATTTGGGTGGCTACATGCTGTTTTTGGATTTTCATTGTGAATAGAGGAATACTACTAAGATCATGAGAAGTGTCCAAATGAAACGAGCAGCATGAATTCGAGTGTTAAGTCACCATGAAGACGAAGACAATACAACGCCGACCACTGTCAAATCGGGCAAATATATCGAATTGGATGTGATTCAAGAAGAAGAAGAAGAAGAAGAAGAAGAAGAAGAGGAAGGAGAAGAAGAAGAAGAGAAAAGACCGGACGATGTTTGCAGTTGAAGCGGCATTAGCACAATCACAAAACCCGGTCTCGCTGCGCCAGCAATGGTTTGAGTATTTGTAAAACCCGGTCGTGACCAGAAAACTAAAGACAAAGAGAGATTAGATTACGTTCATTTGGTGTGCATGTCTCTCTCTCTCTCTCTCTCTCTCTCTCTCTCTCTCTCTCTCTCTCTCTCTCACACTCACTCACTCTCTCAAAACCCAACTACATTTATTGATGTGTAAGTGTACTTTTTTATTATTACACTGCGTACTTGCTGCAGACTTTATTGCCATCGAATGGTGTCACTAGCGCTAGTAGCGTCTTGCCATTTCGCCATAAAGCGGTAATTTTCGGTGATAAGGAAAAAAAATTGCCGTTGGATGTGCCATTGGAACGGAAAATAGATGCGACACTTTTGTTCTCATTCACTTGATTTCCCCCTCTCGGCGTCACGCGCGTCTAGTTTTTGCAAGTGGTTCTTGTCAAAGTGGCACGATTGACAATCAAAAATCGCATGTAAAGACAGAGAAAAAAAAATACAATTTCAGTAATGATCTTGTATTGCGTTTGCGATGTGATGTCACTGTTTCATGGATCAAACATCGCTTACGCCGGAATGTTGACGTTCGATGGTTGATGTTCATTCGCATTCCACTCATTAAATCCGAACGAACAACGACACAAAATGATGGATTAATTTTAATTGTTTGCTATAAATATCCGTCTAACGTTTTTGGAAACATGAAGCTTGCCGCTCATGCGATGCTTATTTGTCATTTAATGTTCGTAATTAGCTAAACGTGATGATTTTTCCTGGGATTACGCATCGATGCGTAAACTTTCTGCCAATGTTTGGCTGTGACGGCTACAGAATGAGAGGAAGAGAGTGAGGTATATGAGAAATCAAGAGAGAGAGAGAGCGAGAGAGAGGGCAAGCTTTTTATGCGAAATCGAATTCAAATAATAACCATAAATGTCCAACCATTAATATTTATTTGGGCATTGATACGGCTTAGCGTGTTTTTCATTGTATCTTATCACCTCCGGATGTAGAAACGATTAATGTAACGCGACCAGACAGATATCAAACTGATGGCAGTAAAAATGCGGCAATAAATTTATGACACAGCCGGATGCTAGGCGATCGCTTTCAAAAGGTATTTTTATTTATTCACTGCTTGTATTTGAACGCTTTTATTATTCTAAATGACAATCGATTAAATTTGATGGATTCTGTCGATATCCGTTGGTGTGCCATCGATTTGGATTTGTCCAAAATGTTTGGGCATTACACGAATTTCCGAATTTCCAATATATCAACACATGAGCTTTTTTCAGCAAATACAGCCATGCTATGATGTTACTTTACATGGTAAATATTTCCAATGGGCACACATCGAGGGCAACCATTTGACCGGTAAATAGAGATCTAAACAAATCACTAAAAATGGCATTAGGTTGTTAATTTTAATGTAATGCATGATTTGAATTTTCGGCTTGAAATTTAATTTCATCATATCATCGAATATAGTGCTTTAAAACAACAATTTTCAATTGCAAATTATGATTTTCGGTGTTTAGATCGTGTCATAGGTGTCCTACCACTGACAATACCGGCCACGCCACTGTCCGGAATGGTCACCTGCGACAAAAGCTTCACGAATTGTCTATCTTTTTTTATTGCTAGCGAAATGTGTCGCGCCGCAATTCTTTTTTTGCCTTTTTCAACCACCGAATCGATCTCCAGTATCAAATCAATCATCATGCCTTGAAGGATTCCAGATAAAGCCGCTGCTGCTTTTCGACTTATACGATTTGAATAGTTTTGTTGATGTAAAAATTTGTGGATATGACCAAGAGATACCAACGGTTTGCCCCGAATATATTGCTTTAGCTCATCGGAAAAAACCAGTTCATGATGTTTTTCATTTGGATGGCTTTCCTTGTGTGTAGTCGAATGATTGGTAGATTCAACTGCTGTCTTCTTGGTTCGTTTTTTACTTGCCGGTTCGACTTCTGATGAAGAACTACTGGATTCACTCGCATCATTACCAGATTCATTCATTCCAAACTGAATTGTAATATGATTTTCAGCATTGTGCTTTCGTTTAGCCATTTTTTTTTAACTTTATAACTTTGATTGAAGTGTATTTTCAACGCTTTTTCAGATTATTTTGAATGATTTTTGCTTTGAATAAAAATGCGAAACGACTGCTACGATTTCTATTTGTGAATGTCGTTTTATCTAATTTTTTGTTATTCTAAACAGTCGAACTAAAAAGAAATGATTATTCGACTAATCATGATTTTCAATGTCTGTGTGGCTTCAATACTGGTTCAATATGCTCCAAAACGCCACCGCCGGCAATTGTAACGTGTGACAGCAGTTCATTGAATCCACGATCACGCCGAATGGCCAACAGTAAATGGCGTGTATTGATTCTGGATCTGTCTTCCATGTAATGCATGGTCAAATCTAACAACTGACCAATTAAATATTCAATAATACCAGCCAAAACTTGTTTGACGGCTAATTCGTTTTGAATAGTTTCCTTCATGTAAAAATCGTCGTATTCGAGATTCGGGAAATATTTTCTCGTTGCTGGCCAAAAGTTCAAGAATAAATTTTGAATAAGTCGGCGTGTCATGATAATCAAACATTGACTCATTCGCCTCGAAACCAGAATTATCCGAATCGCTTTGATCAGTTGACATTTTGTAGCTTGACAAAAGAAATAAAATATTTATAAATTTTCGACACTTTTATTAAAGCACCGAATTTAAAAGTTACTTACAAAAATCGAATAAAAATTCACAAATCAAAATGACTCAACTCAGTACTTTGAATCGTATCAAATCATTCACAATGTATTTGCATCTCTATATCAAGGCTACTAGTTACAAAATATGCTATATTACTTATAGTTTTTATAGTGAACTATAGTGTCTGATATCGATTCGCTATTCCAATATTTTATTAATTTGTAAAATCAAGTTTAATTAATTATTTGATTTTTACGAATTTTATGACATTTTCATTTGTTTTGGTTCCACGGCAACTGCTGGTATGATACCACCTTGGGCGATCGTTATGTATTGAAGCAGTTCATTTAATTCATCATCCATTCGAATCGCAAAGAGTAAATGACGCGGTTGAATGCGTTTTGCTTGTAATCTCGCTGCAATTTGTCCTGCTAGTCCCAATAATTCGGTTATTAGACATTGAAGTACGGCAGCAAGAGCAACTGGAGCATCTCGTCCGATGCGATTCGTATAATTACCATGGCGCAAAAATCGACGAACATAATGAACAGGAAACAAAAGTTTTGACTGTTTTGTACGTGATGTTTTCCGTCTGGTTTTCTCATTCAACGTCGTCATCTTATGTTTGTTTTTAAGTAAATGATGAAAATAATGCTCTGGCTGCTAAGCTTGATCATTCATTTTCGAAGCTTCAGCTTTGAATACACATACTTATGCTTCGTAAAAGTCATACAAATACAAATAAACTGCATATAAAGTCAACTGCGTTAAGAAGTGTTTGTTTGCGATTTCACAACTGAAAGTGGCAATGTTCGAAGTAAGTTGTTCTTCCGTAAATGAAGTCCAACTAAAATCAAGAACCTCAATAAATAGCAGAAAGTAGAATGCATAACAGCCCGAGAGCAAAGGACGATGACACACCCCTTCAAATGAAAGAACGAAACAAACATGAAAAAGGTGGTTCGGGTGTCAGCAATAAAGATAGTTAGGCAAAGCCATAATTATTACCGGAGCTAATTTTCAAATTAGGCTGGTTTGGTTTAGTATCAAGATACATGTGCCATGGGCACTAAACTTATCGATGTTCATGTTCGGTGTGGTAGATATTTTGATTGAACCACTAATCAAACCTCAACAAACCAAATAATCAGACAAATCTAAACAGGGCATAAAATCGACACATAAATGTGATAACATCCCAATCACAAAACACCTTCATAATTAAGCAATCAGAAATGGTGTTTCGCTTTTGTTTTGCGGCTGTCAAATAATTTCCATCAAAAGTTTGTTGAATTTCTGCATTCTTGCATTCAGATGTGCAATCGTCATTGTTTGTATTTTCGTGTTCTGTTTGTGCAAAATGTCTATGGTCGAAATGAACGAAACTTGACTTGAATTCAACGGCTTTATCTCCGTTGCTCCGACTTTCTCAATGGTAGATTTTTAATTTTCTCTCAACGATAAAATGCATCTTGTAAACCAACTACAGCAGATAGCAGAAACATTTACGGGAATAACATTTTCTTTAAAAAACGAAAAAAAAACATTGTGCAAAATGTGGAAAAACACAAAAAGGGGGAAAAAGATTGCTCTTGGCAAACGAATTTAAAATTCAATTCATGGAAAACGAACAATCTCAACGAATTTGTTCGCTGCAAAGCGGAACAGTTTACAAGAAATATGCATATTAGATTATATGGGTTAATCCATGGAGCGCTGCAGAGCTCGTACGGCTAATTTAAGTAACATTATGTTATTCTCAGGGAAGTTTAAACTAAACTTGTTCAATTGTGTTTCATGAAAACAAAACAAAAGAGTTATTGTTTTGCATTGTGATTTGAATTCATGGCGCTGATTTAAACACTAACAAATACGTCACATTCAAAATATAAATGCACACTTCATGTCAAATATTTTAAAGATGACAATCATCGTTGTTCTTTTGCCTTTTGCGCACGAAAAAATCGATTGACACTTTAGCGTGTTGGCTTTGTGTCGTATCGCCATCTTCCACTTATGTACTGCAAACGCATGTCACATGAAACGCATGAATGCGAGACCAATTCAAATGGTGCGAACAAAATACGACAAGCAAAACAAGATCTTAATATGACAATGACAGACGAACCACTTGAATGTGCCATCAAAAACCATACGTGAAAATGGCGAAGCGTGAAGTGTGTTTGAAGAAAAGGCGAGACACTTTCAGTTTGCCATCTCACTCACTCCATCTCCCTCTCATTCGCTGTATGCAATCGAAATAAAGCAAAACAAAATAATAACGAAAATGCAGCTTAAGAAACTGACACATTTCCCCTTCCAAAATGAAGAAGGAAAAGAAATATTTGTATAATGTTCGTCCATGTTTCTGCATTAAGCGATTGGACGTTGTTTATGCGTCAAGTGTTCGCTGTTGTTGAGGGGTGATGTGAGTGTGAGTGAGTGAATTGCTCGTCCCTTGATTTTGAACAACTATAACTGATGTTGAAGTCATAAATAATTCTGCATTCGAGCTCAATATGCGTTCTCACTGAAGGTTTTTGACACATGATACACCAATGCTACTTCATTCGACACGTCGAGCATTGCATCAAAACGTGTACATGTCAATGCATAAAATCGCCAATGTTTGGCCCTACTTCTTTTCTTTGTGGAAATTCAACTGAAAAATTTCATCACACGTACTTTGGACGCACGGCCCATTGCCATTTCAATGGTGTCGAAACCACTAAACAGAACACACAAATGGCAAATGGGAAATCATAATGCTCCCTTAAATAGGCAATTCAATGCTCATATGAGGAAAAAAAAACTGAACGGCTATGAAAAATAGCAACCAAATTCAACGATCATCGAAAAAAATTGGCCCACAAAAAAACCGAACAGTATTCATTCGAATATGACCTTTCGAATGCAGTCATCCTAAACGTATGCTTAAGAATTGGCTAGAGAAAGTAAAACGGGAAGAAAGGAATAAATAAACGTTCGAGTGATATTCACCCCTCATTCAATTCATAATAAGACTACTTAAGTTCGACTCCGAATGTTCAACGGTGTGTGTGTGTGTGTGTGTGTGTGTTTGTGTGCGAATTCCGACCGTCTTGTGTATGAATAATACACGAAAAATACATAAAATATGTATTCTGGTTGGATGTAAAGTAATCTCGCTCGAAACAAGCAATATATCTAAACGCAATTTTAGTTTTCCGATTACAAAACCCACACGGGCTTGTGAAACCCAGCCCCGCCCCTTCTTTCAATATTTCGATTTATTTTGCTATGCTATTACTCTGCATCTCTCTGTCTCGTTCTCTCTCGTTTTGGTTTTTTCGTCCATTGTTTTCTTCATTTTCTCAGGCAACCATAATGTTATTAAGACGCTGATTTGATTTCCTTTTTCGTACAACAATCAGCAACAACGATATGTTCCAAGTGTAGCCGTTATTGTTTGTCATTCTGGTTTGGGCGATGGCCACGCCGAAAACAGATAAACTCATAACATTATTGTACAATATACATTTCTAATGAAAATTTATACGCATTTTCAGAAGATGAACGGCATTCAAGCATTTCTTTTATATATTTTGAAGGGGGGCCGAACTCAAGAGGTTTGGTGTGTCTTTTGCCAAAAATGTGCAATTGTTAAAGTCTCTGTTTCGGTGCGTTTTACACATAAAACATAGCCAGTCGAAGCGTTCCCTCATTGCCAAATCCACCGAACACAAAAACTTCGATGGAATTTTCATTTGCAATTCTGAACTTTTGGCTCTGTTATTCATCTTCTAGATTTCAGGCTCGATTGTTATCGAAGCAACATCTCTTCGTCTGGTTTATGTATAATGCATGCTGCTTGAAAACCGGTTTCGAGTTCAAACGAAATATGGCAAGGGGTCAAGTGTAAGTGAGTGTGTGTGTGTGTGTGTGTGGGAGAGCACATAGCATTTGTTCTTTGTTAGTCAACAAGATGACACGAACATGATATCGATGATATAGATGAATAAAAGGGATGGACACAACCATCACCATCACTGGCATCACTTCCCACAAACGCTGCTCCAAAGGGCATTACAGGAGAGATGGAAGAAAAAAAAAAGTTTGTTTATTGATAGGGAAGTGGTTTTGCAACAACATATAAGTTGGTCGTTCACTTTCAAACAGATTTTCGCTTTGAATCCAATTATCTTTTGTTGTTGTTTGCTAAAAGTTTTTTTTTCTCTTTCGCTCTTTTTGTTGTTTTTTCAACATTTTTATTTTCAATTTGATCGGATCGAGGCCAAAAAGTTAAAAGGAATTATTTAATATTGTAATTCAATGGGCAAAATCGGCCGTCTTTTTTGCCATCGCATTTGATGTGCTGTCGACAAAACTCGTTCAACGAATAAGAGAGAATTCCTTTTTGATTTAAAATATATCGTACATATACATCTTCAACTGGAATGAGATGAATAATGATTAGAAGCCAAACGGAATTTTGAATAAAAACCGACCTGACACGTGCATGCTAAATCCGACAACCAAAATGAAATCATTCCACCACATCAACGTTTTAGCTCAACTGACCATTGCACAAAATCTGACAAATCCGCTGGCATTTTGCTCATTTAATTAAATTGAATCAATCACAAGCTTACTGACAAACCATAGCCTCGTGTGTATGTGTATGCTTGTTGGCTTGGTCGTCTTATTTGCCATGTTTGTGTTCGACTTGAACACTTTCCCGGCTGTTGCACATCGTGAATTAATAAGTAGATTCCGTACATTTTAATCCAGAGCGTAAATCGGCAAACATGTAAATTTTATGGCACATGATATACCATATCAATGTCTAATTTCACCATGACGAGCTTGAATGACGCCCAAAATTAGATTTGAATGCTGTCATTTTCAAGCGTATACCATTTTCTTTCGCTGCTTTCAATTTTTACTCTGACTTTTTTTCCATTTTTTCCACATTTTTTGCTCCGTTTGGAAATATTTTTATTAAGAGATTACAGCACAACATCAAGCCAAACGATAGATTGCATTTGCCAATTCATTTCTCTTCATGTGTTGTTGTTTTTTGTTTTGTTGTGTTTTTTTTCGACTCTCGGCACTTTTTCCGCTCTCTCATCTGCATCAGTAATTTCTATTTTTCTTTCTTCTATTCTATATTTTGTGTGTGCATGTGCTGAATTTTACTTTTATTTTTGTTTTTGTTTCTTCTTAAATCGGCATTTTTTCTTCGTTTATTCGCCTCCATAATGGATGCTTCGTATGTGCGCCATTCGCTGTTATTGTCACTGTTTTTCTTTTTATTTTTATTTTTCGTTCCGCATCATTCGTTCGAACGGCTTTTTTTTTCTTTGTTTCTGCTCCTCTGCCCTGTGAATAATATTTATGAAGGTGTCTTTTATATTTTATATTATACTTCTTGTCTATACGATGTGCGTATTTATTATGAAGGGTATCGTATAGGAATTGCTCACGTTTAAGTATACACCATTTAACAAAATAGATGAAAATCTGCCGAGTACGAAGCGTCGACAAAAAAAAAGAAGAAATGATGGCGACATTGGCAAAGACATGCGAATGCAAACAAGAGATGCTGATAGACACACTTGCAATGGTAATGGCACTTCTGCACGCTCTCACTCTCTCTCTCTCTCTCTAGTTCCGAGGCTTCGCCTTCATCGTTCAAGTGCCTTGTTATTATAACCGAGAAAAATTTATATATCGTATATTATGGCTATGTGTTGATTTGATAGACGAAAGCGAACGGAACGCAAAGAAGAAAAAAATTAATATGAAACAACAACAGCAGTGGCAACAGCATCAACAGCAATCAACGCATTCCCCTGGATACGGGATCACAAACGCAGTCAACAAACAACCAACAACAACAACAGCAGCAGCAGTCGAAGTAACAACAACGACAACAAACAAACACTTGCGAAGAAAATCAAACGATGAGATTAAAAAAAAACAACCGACAACGATGCAGGAAAGTGAGAGTCGAACGTACTGAAATGACATTCCACTTTCTTTTTTCATCGTGACTGCTTTTTTTTCCACCTTCACCAATAGATCGCAGTAAGAGGATTGCCTACAACAACAACATCACCAACCAACCAACATTTTTCAAACGAATTTTTCACCGAAACGAAACATGGCTTGTTCAAATATGCTTTATTTTTTGAAGTCATATTTTTTCCCTTGCAGTCTATTCCGTTTTACTTGTGGATGCACAAAATTTTACGCATCTACATGCAGACGACCGATTTGGCTGAGGTATATGATGATGTTCAGATTGTTGAGTTTCTTTTGCGCCTCCTTTTTTTTCCTTGAGATAAATTCATAGCAAATTCACAAACATCCATTAATGTTATTATACGTTGATGAAATTGGGGAGAAAAACCAACGCAACTACAACAACAACAGCAGCAGCAGCAACAGCTTCAATGGCAAACGTTGAAAAATGTAAATGTTGCAACAGTGAGGTGATGGAACCGTGTTCGACCAAGGAGAATGGGAATGGAAGAGAGAGGGAGAGAGAGGGAGAGAGAAAGAAAACAGAAAACGCATTTGCTGGCAGTGGCTGAACGTGTGGCATTGGATACAATATGAAAAATGAAAGTTGAAAACGGATGTTTAGTCACCTGCTAACGAGGGTAAATAAGATGACTTTGCTAAGTAATTGAACTTCAAACATACATAAACGATTATGTGCCGAGCACATATAGGACGAATGACAGTAGAGTGGAGTGAGCGATTGGATTCAAGCCCACCGGCAAATATATGTATATTGTATATATTTGCAAGACGGAAAAAAGGCTTCGGGATGATGTTGATTGAATGACACATGTGAATATAGATGCTTTTAATATCTTTTTTTTACGACGGCCTTTTCTTTCCCGCAGCCATAACAAAGATGCCTTTTGCCGGGGAATCGAAAGATTACATCTGTATAGAAGAGTAGCATCGAAAAATGGTTTATTTACTGCGTTTGTGTGTGTGAGCAGTGAGCACACGGGCAAATCGAAAGAGCGGAATAATAAATCCAACAACAAATATACTTCCATTAAAAAGTGCTCATTGAGGTGCAGCATATGTCGTTTCTATGCTGTCGAATCACCAACGCCATACAAACGCACAACTTGTAGTTGCGTTCAACTCGTCAAACGGTTTTTAATTTATATAAAATCATGTGGGTGGAAAATTCGGAAGATTAAAAAAAAAATCCGGTAATGAAGTGAGAGTGAAGAGCGTTCTTAAGAGCCAAAAAAAACGCACTAAAGTGTTTACTCGAAATGACTATGATATCAAATGAAATTGTCAACATTTGCGTTTGGAATTACGAATCATTTTGAAAGTTCGTTGGTTGCTTGATTTTTCAATTAACTTGTCGCCCAACGTTCATTTATGCGATGACGGAAAATTCACTTTCATTAGTCTAATTAGCTGGGTCGATGGAATCATTTGATGAAACTTATGATACGAAGACCGCCAGCATTTATGCATACAAACATCCGGCAAAAGTGATTTGGACGCTTAGTTTCGTTGTATGAATTTCAGACTTTATTTTGCTTCGATCTCATTCTCCGGCTGCGTTGACATCGAAAAATTTGATAAATTTTGTCGATTTAAATTCAAGACCGTCATTTAAAATGTCGGTGATTTTGTTGAATATCGAGCATATTTGTTATTTAAATTGGAAATAAATTTGATTTTCGCCATTAATCTATACAGTTTTTTGGTTAAATTGATCCATCCCTCCCCCCGAACATCCATAGCCAGCATGCGCCACATCGTGCTTTTACAACGTCGCAACAAATTTCGCTTCGTGTAAAATCGCTCTCACTCAAAACAGTTGAATGAGCCATAATTTTTAACAACCAAAATTTCTTACTCGTGGGGTTTCTTAGAATCGAGCATTTTAAAAGACATCGACACTGTCGATCCGACAGCGAGTCTTACGTTTGGCAAATGCGCGCGGTTTTCATCATTGGCAAAAATTTTAACGTCAAGTATTAATGGCATGACACTTAACAAAATCCAACACGATTTGATATAACGCACAACTGTATCTCGCATAAATTGGCGCTCAGCTGAACTCATCGACGTCATTTCAATCTTGAAATATTAGATAAATACGCATTTCCTTTAAATACACATAAACATTAACGTTATTCATGTAGCCATCGCCGCCGCCGCCGTCACTGTACCATGCATCAATGCACGATTCAGCAGCCCCTATTTCATCACTTTGCTCACCAACACAGACACATTTACTATATCGGCGAAAATATTTTCTTATCTTTTACGTTCCATAATAATGGGTTTGTTGCTGTCTATTTTTTTTTCCTCTCTTCTCTCTCGGCTCCTTTTGTCATAAATGTTTCAGTGATGTTGATGCTTAACCCGAATTTGGTAACCTTCATCATTCAAATTTGTATGGATTATGAACGTAACGAAGCAAAACCAACGAGTATATTGTCGTCTGTTTCATGTGCTGATAATGGCCAACGCAAAATGGAACATGAGCTTTTTCCATTCTGGTTCAGCCTTTGGCTTGGTCAATTCCTTTTTTTTCTCACCAGGAAAACAAATTGAATGAAGGGGAAAAAGCAATATCAAAACCATTCCATATTTTCATTTCGATTACAGTCCTTTTGTCTTGCCTTTCATTTTGGATCGAATTTCAATTTTCGGCTACATTCTGAATTACATTATCGTTAAGAATAATAATGAGTTCTTTGTCCTGAAATTGCATTTGAATGATTGCAATTAATCCGTAGCGTAAATTATTTGTATGGTGATAAAAGGCGCCGGCAAAGAAACAAAACAAAACCTCAAAAATGAGTAAATGCCAGCGTCTTTCGTCTGTTTCTAATAGGAATATAATTGCCTTTATAAATCGCATTCCATCGACATGAGCAGAGAAAAGGGCGTAAAATATCTGGCCCAGAAAATGCATGAATAACCGAAAATAAATAAAAAGTCTCTAAATGATCGAAACATGCAAACCAAAAAAATACGCTAACAATGCAAAATGCCGACAAAGGATCAAATGAAGTGGAAAATGTGCACAAAAATTGACGAGAATCGTCTCAATTTTGGGACACTTTTTTATCAATCGCATACGCAACAAGAGAAAAGAATTGCCAGCATCATGATACAAAAAGGGGGAATTTCAATGTTCAAATTAAAATGGAAAGAATCATATAACAAAAAATACCAATCGACACTTTGTGAGCGCCATTGTGACAGCATGCGAATTAAAATTGCTTCATTTTGTCCATGGCTGTTGTTTTGCATGAACACAGCTTTACGAGAATTTCGTGTACACAATTTACAATTTGGAAATTGTTCATAATCTATAATCCCCATTTGTTGTCAATATAAATGCGAATTTAATCCAAAATAAAGTCACTTTGAATAGTTTTCTGAGTTGCTTGAGTGATTCATAGAGAGAGTTGTCAATAGAGATTTGAAAATTTAACTGGTTGAAAAATTGAAATTGCACACTTTCATATATCAATCTATCAAAGCTGTTATATTGAATAAATGGATATTGAAACAACATTTCAATATATTTTTCAAACCCATTCAGAGCACAGCTGTCAATTAACATTCGTTCATACCAGGCGTCAGTGCTGGTTAGATATTCATTTTGACTGAAAATGGCCAGCTATCGAATGCACGTATACAAAACATCATGTGATCTACACATTGGTATGTTGTGCGTTCGATAGCTGACTATTTGATCTCGGTCAAAATGAATATCTAGCCCACCTTTTGACGCCTGGTTCATATTGACAACAGTAAAATAATTATTTCCGCTTGTTCAAAATTTTGGCTGATGTATGATATATTGAGAAATATAGAATAACCAATTGATTGGTAGAATAAACTGTTTGATGCGAACTTCCTTATCTTTATTTGATATAACACACACCTGAATGTGTTAGAAAATAAATAATTGTGTGTTCTGTTGCAATTTTTATCATCAATTGTTATCATATATATTTATGTGATTATTCGCCGCGAGTAATTTTGGTCACGTTGACTGTTACCCTGGGAACGTTCAGTATTAATTTTTTTCCTAGTAGTGAAACACAAATAATCATAACAAATACAAACGAAACTTATCTTAACACTTTCGCTCACTCTTATCAATTTCCGTTAATTGAATGTGATAAAAATTGGTAAGCGATATGCGTACTACAAATGGACTTATTTCTGCAAGGGGACGGCGACAAAGAAAAAAAATTCAGTTTATAGACAACGTTTCACAGATTGGGCATATTTTTATAGTGGACTGGTGAAAGGTTACCAGACCAACTGCACCAAATTTAAACAGCAGTTCAGTGCCGGTGACTCATTCATTCACAAACAAAGCTGTTTACAGCAAACACCCCAAAAACGGTCTCAATGACACCAATGTGAGTATTTTGGAGAGGTTCCAACAGGAACTTCTATCATAGAATATAAACAGAGTGTTTCTTAAATCAACAGTATCTACCCCCTGTATGCCAAAAACCGAGTTTCCATGTCCATAAGTTGAGTACATGCCATAAGTCAGACTTTAGTTGAAATTTTGTAATATTGAAAATAGCCAGCTAATTTGTGAAATAATATAACACAAATGGCCCAAACATTGTAATTGATTTATTTTCGTTTATTTTACCAATAAGCGCAATAGCAATGACATGTATAAAAACGACAGTAGAAATGTATAAAAACTATTTCGTTCCAGAGTGAATCGGAGGCCGAACGTTCAATTTAAAAGAGCGAAAATGGTTTTGAGGTGTATATCGATAACCTTTTTGGTAGCCCTACTGTTGATCTCAAGCCGATGTTCACTAGCTAAAAGTGTAAAGCGTCCAGGAGTGACTTTCGGCCAATTAATTCGGCCGATTGAAATGGGCGAGCAAATGGATCTCAACATCAAAATATTTAATTTGAATAAAACCGAACTAATTGAATCGCATGCAGAAATGCGTATAGTTAGTGATTCGGCCAGTTTGTCAGTGTTCAAAATGGTTAATACGTCTGAAATTAAATATAACCGATGGAATGGAAATGTTCATGTTGAAGCAGTATTTATTGGAGGTGCACATGTATTGGTTGAAATACTTCGCTACAATAATGATGAACTTTCAATCGAAAGGGTTACAAATCCTCAGAAGATTCAAATTACACGCAAGAGTTTCCCCACATGGATGTACAAGGAGTACTACAACATTTATGAAAATAGTTTATACCTGATCATCCGCATTCTATTTGGCATGGTTTTAGATTGGCATGAAATCGGAGCTATATTTCGGAATCCAGTTGGTATTGCTATATCATTCTTTTGCAATTATATATTCATGCCATTGGTAAGCTAAAATATTGGACTTTAATAAATCAAAAATAAAAACCAATAATTTTGTTAACGAATTTATAATTTCTCAACCTAGACGAGCTACACACTTGGACTTGTGATTTTCCCGGACAATGTTCAAATGCAATTCGTTCTTCTCCTCATTGGAGTTTGTTTAATGAAAGGTATTTCAAATCTTTGGACTGTGATTCTTGGTGGAAATATTAATTTATCCATTACGATGAGTATAATGAACTCGCTTTTGGCCTGCGGTAAGCATGAATTCTCAACTGCAGTTCGATTTTTAAAATTTATTCACGAAATGTATAGCAATCAAACATTTCAATCAATTATATTCACATAGGTACGATACCTCTATGGACATCAACGCTTGTGCAGAACAAATTACCCAAAAAAGAATTAAAAATTCAGTATTATTATTTCATATTGAACATATTCTTATTGATATTTCCGCTGTTGATTGGTTGCTCGATTCAATTTTGCATTCAATACTGTCGTTTTCCAAATTCCAAGAAATATTTACTCAACGTTCTGAGGTGTCTTTCGTTACTTTACACTCTATCCATTACCATTTATGCGGTTGAATTGGTTTTGGATTTACTTTTGCCGTCAATATTTGTGTTTACTTGGTCGGTGAGTTATTGTTTAACCGGATATAACATTTTTGCGCAGTTTCAATAAATTAACTAAATGAAATACACTTGAAATGTAGTACATTTTAGCTGGATTTCTATTGCCGCTATTTGGATTTACAATGGGATCGTTAGCAGCATTGGTATTTGGACAAAATCACAAAAATCGCTTGGCAATTGCCCTTGAAACTACGAATTTCAATACAACCATTGCTCTAGCAACAAGCGTAAAATTATTGGAGAGCTATTCACCGAGAGAATTAGCCATACTTCTTTCGAATTTATTATATATTATGACACCAATACCGCTCACAATACACTATATTTGGCACCAATATAGGTATGCCTGTTTACAGTCAACTTTTTAATTGAATTAATAATATGAACTTCATTCTTCAGAAAACAAAAGGGCTCAGCCAGAATTACAGCGAACAACAAGAAATCCGTAGCAGTCCCTGCCAACATCTATATCTGTCGATGTTAACAAAAATGACTAATTCCATTGACTAGCTGATATTAATTCCATATTTAAGATGTACTAAATTGAAATTAATTCAATGGAATAATATAAAATAAAAGAAAAAAATAAAGTTAAATTGAAACGAAAGTGCACATTGCATGAAAAATTTGTTCTTTTGAAAAACTTTACATCAATTTATGTTTCAAAGTCAAGTTTATGAAGATTGTGAGGGAGCAAATCTATTGAGGATCAAGCATATGTTATATTAAAACTATCTGATTCAATTTCACCTCTCACAAAATCCAATTGAATTTGGATTTTGCATAAAAAAATGTTCGATAGAATTACCATCATCTGAAAACTGGTTGAAAATGGACTCATTTTAAGTTGCTACAGCCATACTTGTAACAAATATTTTATTTTTATTTTTATTTTTATTTTGATTTTAAAAATTAAACAAGTTTAATGAAACGTTATTAAAATTTAAGCAGCGTCTAGAGTCTAGACAGTGTTTACCAAACATGTTCTGTTCATTCTGCGAAATATAATATCTTATTGTTCTCGATTTCTTGTCGAATATGGGCCCATCCCATCCCATCCTAATATGAAAGTTTTGATTAATTTCGAACATGTTGTTGTTGTCTAATTTAAGAATTTGATCCAAATATTGTTTTCACTTGTATTTGCTTGAAAAACACTAAAATATATTCATTCAAAAAAATTATTTCTGACAGAGCATCAACCATGACACAAACACACATAGCTTTCAGAACATCGTTTTCCATACTCCAAGCAAAGCTTCTTTTATAGATTTGACTGCTGAAAATAAAGCCTTGGTTTGACAATTCATGAATATGGAACTTGAGTAAGATTCAGAGAGCATGCTTTCAAAATAAATGCCAAGGCCTGACTCAGAGATTGACTCAGTCATTTTTTTTCCTGTGTTGATGTAAACAAAACTTCATTTCATACGCAATACATAACAACAGAATATTGGAAGTTCGACCCCAGACAGTCGTCACCGTGGCGTCATGGTTTGGTACAAACTGAGCTCATACTACTTAATACATAATAGCTGGCTTTGGCGTATAGTAGCAACGCGCTTGTGTGCTTTTGGTTAGGAATCATTTATTGATGTGACGCAAAAAAAAAAAAATTGAACAGTGATATTGTATTTAGTGTTTAGTTGCGAATCTATTCAAATAGTGGGATAAAGTTGTGTTTCCGCAAAATTTAATTTAAATCTTTCAAATTCAGAAATTTAAGTGAATAGTTGAGATAGTTTTGTAGTATTTTTGAACTGTTGTAACTTAATTATTTTTCAAAGTGCCTCAATATACAGAATGTAACCAAACAAATCAACAAAGATGTCTCCAAACTTACGCAAGCTCACCTTATTCTGTTTTCTACAAAGTTTTCATGTAATTTCAAGCGTAAATGCTGCAACTGCAGTAATAAAAAGTGCAGACGTTTTAGAAAAGTTTCAATCAAGTTCCAAAAATGAAACCGAAATTTCTAATGTGAATATGTGGGACAAACCAATAAAAAGTGAATCAATTCCCAGTGACAATGCAGACCTTTTCATTGGAATGTCACAAATCAATGAAGAATCTACATTCTTATCGAAATCATCGAGAGAAAAACGACGAGGACACCTCTACTCAAAAGTTAACTCGGATGAAATGCAAATCATTTATTGGTACTATGACAAAATCACCGCCGTAGTTCTGGGCATTTTCTTTGGCATTGCTCTGGAAATTGAAAATGCAAAAGCAATTATAAAGCAACCCATTGGGCCATCAATCGCAATATTTTGTAAATTTATACTCTCACCATTCGTAAGTCACATTTTTATTTTACTTACTGACCTCGTCAACTAATGATTCTTTTTTATTCAAACATTTTAAAAGTTGAGCTACAAGATTGGCTCCGTATTTTTTGTAGACAATGTACAGCACCAATATCGCTTGATTGTGAATGGCATCACTTTAATGGGATTTCTTCCGGTGTGTTGGACAACGCTTTTAGAGGGAAATGTTGATTTGTCCATTGTGTTGACCATAATAAACTCACATCTATTCCTAGGTATTCTGCAATCAATTAACTTATTTTATATGAAAAATTGAAGTTTTTGTTGTTTTTTATAAACTGCAGTGATTTACCCTGTATGGATAATGATAAGCAAATGGACACTCACCAAAAATGACCCAAATGATGAACTAGATATTAAAATGCATTACAGTTATGTTATCGGTCCAATGTGTATTGATCTTTCTCTTTGCATTGGCATACTTCTCCAGTGTCTGATTCCAAAATTAAAGAAATTTATAAAACCTACGTTAAAATACATCTCAAACTATTATTTGTTATTTTATTTCGTAATCTTACTCTTCTGTTTGCCTGGTTCAACAACAACAAGTGTGAGTCATGGAAAACAATTTGTATTTATATTTCTATTTGCTTAGTAATGATAAGCGTTAATAAAAATAAGCAACAAATTACTTCATTTCCGAATTATAGCTCTTTATTGCTGGTCTTTTTTTATCTGTGGTTGGATATTGTGCGGGATGGTTTTTGGCATTGGCACTGGAGCTGGAATATCGAGATCGTATAGCTATTGGATGTGAATCAACCGTTCAAAATTCAGGTTCTTACCATAGTTATCGTTTTTATAGATAGATTTTCAAGTACATTTTTGTTCTTCTCGAACTAAATCCCACCATTTTTTATCTTTTTTCAGCCCAATTTTGCACATCAATTCCAATGCTGGGTCAATTATTTATAGTCAACGTGCGTTCGCAATATACACCAATAAACGAATAACTGCCTTCTGTATCGGATGATCTGTAGATGGCTGTAGCCATCGTTACTGTATTTAGTCACTTTAACTGTGTTTAATTATTTTCTTCCATGAAAACAACATCTACAATCAAGCAACTGATTAAAAAAAGGCGACAGCATTGTTACTCTTATACATGTGTTCAGTCTACTGTAAAATTCCTTTAGACAGATAAACGTTTAAATCTAACTAATCGATAAGGTTCGACTGTTGTGATAATGAAAATCGATTATCACCAATAAAACTTATGTCAAAAAAATATGATAAAAAAAACAGATTTTGAAATATCGCTGAATTTTCTCACAGTATGCTATTTTGTTCAAGCACGTGCGGAAGCGCACTAAAGTCATCAAAAATGATCGCAAGCGCATGGTGGATTTTTGTTATTTATTTTCTTGGATGTTTATTAGTAACCGTTAGATCAAATGTGGCTATTGAGCTAGTGAGTGATAAACATCACGAAGTGAGTGAAGTGACAGAAGTATTTGACGTTGTGACGACAACTGTTAGCGCTAACGTAGTTGAGTCAGAGTTAACCAGCTCTGAGGTAAATGAATATTCAACGACTGATTTAGTTTTTGATAAAAATGTGAACACAACTGACGCACCATCGAAAAACCAACCAAAATCAGATCCAGATGCAACCGGGATAACCCGTAAAGAAAGTGTTACTGGTGTGCCTGAACTTACTTCTGTTACCGAAATTCCAGAAATAACAAATGAATATTCCACCACTGAATCTACGTTCGATAAAAATGTGTCCACAACCATCACACCAACAAAAAATGAATCGCTACCAGAGTCAATCGATTCGGCTCCCAAGGGATTTTTTAGTGCCGAAAATTTAGTTAAATATTATGGATTCTACGAAATGTTGACTCCAATTGTTTTGCGCGTAATGTTTGGTATTGTTTTGAATAGAATGAATATCGGTGCTGCTTTATCAAATCCAGTTGGACTTTGTATTGCACTTTTCTGCAATTTCTTATTTATGCCTTTGGTAAGTTTGATTGATGAGCGGCTTGGTCTTAAAGCATCTGTTTGTAATAATCAACTTTAGACCAGTTACGTTTTTGGCTGGATCTTTTTCACAGATGATGTCTACTATCGATTATTATTATTTTCAAGTGGAGAAGCTACATCTACCAGATTGATGGGTGTTCTTTCCAATTGTTGGACCGTAGTTTTGAAGGGCAATAAGGAACTTTCCATCGTGATGAGCGTCATCATTATTATATTGTCCAGTGTTATTCAATCAAAGTGGTTATTTAGTTTTGGTGAACAATTGTTCAATAGCAACTCAAGTGTCAACATTAACTTTGATCTCGATGTGTGCCATATTTTGTGGATTTTGAGTTCAACAATTATTCCACTTCTATTTGGCTTATTTATTCAAAATATTTGTATACGATCAAAAACGTTTGCTTTAGTTATTGTAAGGCCTATGGTATTTTTGTATATTCTGTTAAATTTTGCTATTATGGCGGGGTATACTGTGGTCAGTTGGATGCATTCAGATATTCCATTTAAGGTGAGTTAACCCAAACCAAACGAAACAACCTAGTAAGCTATAACTGTGAAGATTAAATCAAAACAACGTTCAATTACAGTTCCATTTGATAGAATTTCTCCTACCAATACTTCGATATTTGACAGGATTTTTCGTCTCTGTGATGCTTCAGCAAAAATATAAAGACTGTTTAGCGATTGCTGTTGAATCAACCATTCCAAGTACAGTTTATATAATTCGATTGGTGACAACAATCAATTAATCTGAATAATTCACTTTGCTATTTAGGGCAAAACGCTTCAACATCGCTGCCAATGATGGTTCATTTGATATGCGGAAAAGTTTGGCCGAAGAAAGTTGAAAATCAGACAGTTACTCATACTCATGTTCAAACTAGGTACCAAACTTGTCCAACGGAAGTTCCGAAGGTTTTGACAGTTTACATCACCGAATAAATATGCGCTGCCAAACTTTGGTAGCTCTCAAAAATAGAATTAGATTTGGTGTATGAAGTGCGCTACTTCTACGTGTAACACCAGACAATTGTGATATCACTTATCGAAGCTTTATCAAATCTACTGCACGTTATATGTACTGATTCTGATGTATAAAAAAAATTCACCTGCTTGAAAACCAAAAAACTTAGTTACTTGAAAAGTTAGGCGTCACGAAAAAATGTTATTTTTATCAATTGTTTTTATTTTTGACAAATTTATTTTTTCAATGACCGAATTTTCACTCAAATGCGTAATATAAAACAACAATTCAGTAAACAATATGAATTTTCGATTTCAAATTACAATCATGTTAATGCACCTGAGTTCCTAGTAGTATAGTAATATTTCACACAGATAACCGTTGATTTCAAAAGAGCACCTTTTTTTATATATTTTTTTTAAATTTTAACCCAATTTTATACATTGTTGAGTCGCCTAATTTTATAAAGATAATTTTATTTGACGAGCTTTATTTACAATGATTGCGTACTTTCGAGTAGGCCAATCCTGAACTTAATGTACACTAATTGATTTGGTTCATAGTTCAAGTGCGAAATCAATCATAGGTTTTGTATAGCTGGTAGTACCAGCCTGGTATCTTGCGTATGACTGATGCATAAAATCGACATAAAACGCAAAAAATATTTGAATCGATAAATAATATCAAAACCTTCTTCAAGTGAATATTTTATGTTTGTAAAAAAGATTTAGGTAAAAATTCACTTATTTACTCCGTACTGTTTTTATTTGAAATGTGCAACCGAAAAAATGCCCATTTACGCATCAGCCATATTTAATTGCTGGCAGTAATTTGCCGCAATTCAATTATCTATTGATACAATATAAAAATGAAGTTGAATAAAGTGAACGTCTGTGACGTACATCGAAAGATTACCTACTGTTTTGATAACAATGATAACAAAAAAGTGTCGTTAGGCAATTATAGCAAACGCATCAACAAATCAGTACAGGTAGGATACATATTTGCTGAATTTGAGGTTCTGAAATATAATTAAAGTTCAGTTTGATGTCCCAAATGGAATACCCGAGTCTTTATCCCCGATTTCGAATAATAAAACGCATTTTAGTAAGAGTGGATCCCCGAGAATTTCCCTTTAAGTGGAACAAAAGCAATTAATTGCTGTATTGATAATCAGGTAAATTTAACTTTATGGCATAATTCAAGTCGTCATCGAATATTCACTAGCTTATGGATTGCTGCGATAAACAATATTGATTCTCCTAATAAAGGTGATACTGAATGTTACCAAATTCTACTATAAAAGCATTTGAACGAAATCTAGATGTGTACAGTGCTTCTCAGATCAGGTATAGAATAGTATTGAACTCTCGTTCTCTCAAAGTCTTGGTGAATTTGAATGGAGAAATTACACTAAAACTAAGTGAAAGTATATTGCATTGCTATTATTTGACAAAATGTTCGTGTTTAACAATCGGACGTTAATTCAGCTCTATATTTTGGTATCATTGTTATTGATCATAAAATTAGATGCATTTAAAGTAGTGAATTTAGTTGACCATTTGGAACGCACCAAAGCAGATCCAATGGGCAAATCGGATACGTTTCCCGATGGCAAATGGAATGTATCATCGAAATTAACGATCGAAGCTCCAGGCTCAAATGTACAACAAATTGGAAATATTTTCATTGAAACTATGCAAATAAACGAACAATATGCGACGACGAATGAAAATACATTTATTATTGATTTGAAAGTGATATTTGAATGTTATTATAAGAGTGCACTAGTAACTGTGAGTTTTGTTTTTGGCATTGCTTTGGACATGCAAAAAGTAGGAGCTATTTTGAAAAAACCAATTGGGCCAGTAATTTCAGCCTTCTGTAACTATGTATTTTCACCTTTGGTGAGTTGTTTACTTTCTCAACTGAAAAGTGATAGGTTATCAGATGATAACCGACCAAATAATAATCAATAATATTTTTGAAAACAAAGTTGTGCCTTGCATTTGCCGAAGCTGTTTTCCCAGATAATAGTATGAGGGAGACTATAATGATTTTATTTGGATTTGGATTAAGAGGAAACCTTTCGAACTGTTGGACTCGAATTTTAGGAGGAAACATTGAACTATCTATTGTAATGAGCATAATAAACACGTTACTTTACTTTAGTAAGTTGAGATTCGTTGAAAATTCGAATAAAATGAGAATGAAAATTAAACAAATTCTGTTTCATTTACGAAAATTTAGTCACAAAACCATTTTGGTTCGATCTAATAACCACATTAATCAATAGTGGTGATGCTGATCGCACCATAGTAGCTGTTGTTAGTAATAAATATTACACAATTTGGACAGCGTGCTGCTTGATTGTACCACTTTTATTTGGATTATGGACTCAATATATGTTTCCGAGAACTAAAAATTATGCAACAAAATTGTCACTGTTTTTCTCCGTAATTTATATCATTTCCTACACGGCATTCATGATCATATTTTTTTCGGTGTCTTGGATACCTTATGGATTCTTCAATATACTGAAGGTAGGCTATAAAATTGGACATTTTGAAATTTTAAACGGGGAAATAAACGCAAGTTTCAATTATAGTCACTTGTTGCTGGACTTCTTTTGTCAATATTGGGCTATTCAGCAGGATGGCTTTTGGCTATGCTGTTCGAGCAAAAACATGAAGATTGTCTAGCAATTGCAAATGAAACAAATATTCCAAATGAAGGTATTAAAATGGTCAAAACTGTTTAACTTTGATGTACTTTATTAATTTCGCCTGCTAATGTTTAACTTTCCATGTACTTTACTAATTTCTTTTGTATATAGAACCTGGTTCAACAATTTTACCAATGTTGATTCATTTTATTGTCGATAAAATTCGAAACCGACGCATTTAAAAATGGTATCATGTAAAAAAAAAGTCACCAAAAATCTATCGGCCAAATTGTTAACAACATGTGATTTAATCAAGCTCGAACTACACACCCAGTCGACCAACTGTATTCATGATTACACCTGCAAACTGCCTTCAATTCCATCTCTTCAATCAAACATGAAAGTGTTTGACACTGAAAATCTAACTTTTTGAAACTAATATTTGATCTGTATTATATACACATTTAACGAATAAGTTTTTTTTTATAATAAAATCTCTTGAAAATGATTACTTCTACATTGAAGTAAAACTGTTTCATCTCTATAGCTCAATTGAAAAGTGACTGATGACTGAAAACTATAGGATAGTTAACAAAATCTGGATTTGTCTTTTGATTTTATCTTCTGCTCTGACTCATTTATGTAATTTGGTTCATCCAGCTGGATTGTATGCAAAACTACATGTCCCTTTCTTGATGAAATTCTTCTGTACTAGTATTCAGTTTGTAGATAAAATTCTTTCCACATTGCTCATGCACATGTTTGCAAATGATAAACACTTCCGCTGGCTTTGAAATATCTTCGAATGACGTTGAATAGGATTCCGATACACATGCATAGTTAACGCTTGCGCACATCATATCAATGCAATTGAATGCCTTGAACTTTTCAATTGCGTTGCAAAACCTGTTGGAATGTTGGGCTCTTCGTGCATGAGTGTAGAATGACATTTGGATTTCAGCACGCTTTTCAGTTGCCAAGGTCACTTGCACATGCTGCAATAGTTAATATCTTATCAGTCGTTTAAATAGTGTTTATTTTGTATTTAAAGTGAAATTAAGACTGTGATTTTGATTTTCTTGAATATACAAATAAAAGAAATGTATTGAAAACTAGAAATTACCATTTTATGTGCAATGAAACTCTATTTTCAACTATTTGTATTTTATTTCATTGCATTGCATTGAACTGCGTATTTGCTTATGTAAACAATCTAAGCTTGTGAAATGATTGTGCCAAAGATTTGGACAGTTTTTGTATTTTATTTTCTTATACTTTCATCAATTCCAAGATTAGATGCCTCAAACGGAATAGTGAATGATGTTGATATTTCGAATGTTTTAAAATCCGATTTTTTAAATGAAAGTGATATTACCTTTAAGCATATATCGCCATTCCGTCTATCATTCTACACTGAAACTCTTTTCAATCCAAACAATACCGTGAGAAAGGTACAAAGAAAATTGGGCAAAAGAGAGACAGTATACTATCCCAACGAAAAATTTACAGTTCAAATTGAGCTCGGTCTTTATGGATACTGCAAATTATTTTTTTTCACAATATTGCGTATCACCTTCGGTGTTGCTCTCGATGTATCAAAAGTGAAAAATATTTTACTCAGGCCAATTGGACCGGCCATTGCAGTTTTCAGTCATTTTATGTTTTTACCTTCGGTGAGTCTTTTATTCTAATACGATATTGTGTCCAAAATGTGTAACTCGTTTGTTCTCCATTTTTTTTTTAAATTCTGAAACGAAAGCTTAGCTATGGCTTTGGTTGGATATTATTCGCAGATCGTGCTTTCAAACGATTGGACTTTTTCCTGAGTGGATACTCTGTTGATTTACACACATTTATATTTGAACCCGGATACGTTTTAATCGATCAAAAGCGATACATTGTAGGTGTTTCCTCCATTGCCATTGGTGTTGATGCCATTTGTTTCTAATGTTATGACATTTTTTCCATTGACAGGTGCTCATTCTTTCGAATTGTTTAACAGTGCTTTTGAGTGGGAATATTGAATTATCACTTGTGACAAGCGCAACAATCACCATACTATCACAATTCATTAACGCTGAACGATTATTTATGCTCTACGAACGTATTTTCAATGGAAATGCTTCAAACGAACATTTGGTGTTTGAATTGGGTGCATACAATTGCATTTGGCCGCTGTGTATTTCTGTCATGTTGTCTATTGTGGGTTTATTGATTCAACACATTTGGCCACAATCAAAGAAATGTGCGTTGATCATTTTGAAACGCATTTCATCCATATACATTCTATCGTATTTCTTTACCATGTTTGGATTTGTCATGCTTGTGGCATTCACCTATAAAAATTCAATATATGCACCATCAAATATTTGCACACTTTTGGTGAGTCACAAAATTATTGTACTTAACTTTACATTTTCAACTGAAAATAAATGCGATTGTAAATGGTAAAATATTGAATTTTAGATTGATTTGGTTGGATATTCTTTGGCAATGTTTGGATTTATTATGGGATATTACCTGGCCAAGGTATTCAAACAGACACCTGAAAATTGCATCGCAGTTGCGGTTGAATCCACCGTTTTAAACTTTTGTATTGACATTGTGCTCTGTCATTTTTACTTACATTTGATTCCTATTAATTTAACTTTATATCCTCTTATTTAGTACTTGATATGACCTTACTACCATTGGCAGCCTGTTCCATGTTCAATAAATGCAAGAGAGAGAGCGTACCAAACAACGAAGCTGACAATTGGAGAGATAATGTTTGTGGTGAACCAGAATGCCAAACTTGCTCGAACAACGTCTAATTACACCGTTTTAGTGCAGTCCGCTGCACGTCGCTTGTTCAACTTTATTGGCAGTAACATTACGTTAGCTCTTAATTTGAGTGCTTTGATCCAAGCAGCAATTGTAAATACAATTCAATTAAATAAAGTTCATGCTTTGTTGATAAGCCATCATATTCTTTTAAAAGAACGTGTTTCAATTGATAGCCCAATTGTTTACACGCTGCTATCTAGGTATCTTAATTACTTTCACTGAACACTCTAATAAATCGTTTATCTTTTTTATCTTTTAATCTAATAAACAGGTGTCTGACATGAGCCAGTTAATTTGAAAGGTTAAAGTAAATGTTGAATAGAAATTATTCAATTGTTAACGCGACGCAAATCGTTTATTCTGTACAAATATCATTCATGATTAGAGAAATAATATGAAAAAAAATGATCACTGCAGATTCTAAAGAAGATTACTGCACATGTGCAGATTGTCAGATTTTTGATTGTTTGATTTGATGAATTTTAAAGTATTTTTTATTCGTACCGCGGCCGCTAATATTGGGTGCCCGGCCAAAATCCCGAAAATGAAAATCCACACTACAAAAATCCACATCGCGAACATCTATAAATCATATATAAAAGAAAAATGTTATTATTGTTGTCGTTGCTGTAGCGTGTGTTGGATGGTGATTTCTACCAAAATTCTCAGAATTCTGTCCGATTCGCACCGACTGCGAAACAATTATATTCCATTCCATTCACTACTTACTCAGTTTAATTGGTGTTTTTTTTCTCATTTATAGAGTGTGCAGTAGGTGCGATCCGGACAAAATTCTGAGAATTTTGGCAGAAATCACCGACTAACACACGCCACAGCAACAACAAAAATATGAAAATCCAATCTCTCTTTCTGTTTTATGTTAGTCTGTGATTGTTTATCATTGTATATAGATCGTATAATTGTACATAGAGATAAAATGTTTCATTTAATTCATTTATTCTTCAGTTATCATTATTTATTACTTATCAAAAAAAAAAAATATTTTTGAAATACGATATTTCACTGAAGTCGTGTCATCTTACTGGTTCAAAATATAAGACAATGTTTAAAACTAAATATATTTCTATTAAATATAATTCTTTATAAATATTTCCTTATGAATTTTTCCTTATAGATTTTTGTTTTATGGATTTTTATTTTCGAGAATTTTTGTAGTGTGGATTTTAACATTTATATATTTTTGTCATTAGAGATTATGGCTTATGGATTTTCATTTTCGGGATTTTGACCGGGAGTCCTAATATTGAACATCACATAAACTGAAATGATAAATGTTTACTGTTTTGAGATGATTTCTTTTTGGATTGTCTTCATTTTGCGATAACATTCATTTTGATTTATTACCAATTGTCTAGACTGCACAAATGAAGAAAAATAAAACAAGTCACTCTGAATTTATTTGAGATATTGCAATTTCATACACAAATATTGTAGAACAACTGATACTGTCATCATCCAAATAGCTGTCATCTATGAAATGTTTTGAGTGTTTTGCGTATTTTAAAAACGAAAGGAATTTTTTGCATCCAGAAAAAATTCCATTGGATACAGGTTAATTTTTGTTTAAGAGAATAAATATTCCATTCATTATTCGCGTTGACATACCGAGACCAGAATAATCTTAGACTATGTAGTTTTTGTTGAGAACGCATAGCAGTGAGTATTTCTATTTTGTTGATCAGCTTCAATTTGGGTCTGTTTTGGTCGTAAAAAAAATATTCAAATTTTTAAACATTAAAATGGTGTTTCAAAACATTGAAAATTATAAAGAATATTTTGAATTGACTTGGAAACTTTTTTACGCTATTCGCGCTGTGAATTTTGGAATTGTTTTAGATTTACACAAAGTGAAAGGATTTTTACGTAATCCAATTGAAATTTGGATTGCTTTCGTTTGTAATCTAATATATTTACCTTTGGTTAGTTGTATTTTTCAATTAAAATAGTTCATTTCATTGAATTATTATAAATCAATGTAATTGTTTTATAATTTTGGACATTTAGCTCAGTTATACACTTGGATTTCTGTTGTTTCCAAAAGATAACGATAAACAGTTTGGGCTGTTCATCATAGCCATAGGGTTAACGGGATCTACATCGAACAGTTGGATCGTGATTTTCAAAGGAAACATCGATTTATCGATTACTATGAATATAATTTACACTTTATCTAGTTGCGGTAAGAAAAAGCTAAGAATCAATATTCAAATTTATAAGAATTAATCATTTGCATGAAATTACAGTTCTGATACCATTATGGATGGTGCTAGTCAAAATTATATCCATTCCCGAAACATTGAGTCTAAATTATGCATCGTTTTCGTCCGATTTGTGCTTATTACTCATACCATTAACCATTGGACAGCTGATTTCTGGCTGTTTTAAAGGTTCTGTTGAATATGCACGATTACTAGCAAAATTTTTCGCGCCCACTTTCATTATCTGCACAATTGTCCTTTCTTCGCTCAGAAGCTATGAACTGTTCATGTTTTTGTCATTTACGCACAAATGGAAAGTAAGCTATGACATTGAATTGCATAAAAAAAACATGAAATAAATTGAGTTGTAGTTCCTTTTAGCTGGATTTCTTTTACCAGGAATAGGACACTTCGTTGGCTGGTTCGCAGCAATGATATTTGGTTTAAAGTTTGAGGAGCGTTTGGTAGTCGCTGTTGGACCTTTCAATATGAGTGCACAAATTGCTAACTCCATACTTTACAGTGAATTGCAGCTTTATTTGATTGGTCCGGCTTTTCTTTGTTATGCCTTAGCTACATTGATGACACCATTTGTTTTAATGACACATTATATATTGCATCAAGCTTTAAAAATGTGGTCAGTTTATTACAAAGTATGTAAAATGAATAGAACAAGTTTTAAATGTTCTTTTTAAACATATTTTCAGCTTCAAGGTGTCAAATAAAGAACAGTTACAGGCTGGCTGAATTCCTTGGGTATAATATCTAGAATAGATTTGATTATTATTTATTTACTACGATAGAATGTTTTGGTTTCATTATTAAATAGCTTTACATGTCTTGAGGCCTACATTGAATGTGTTGAATTAATGCTGATGTTGAAATGTAAATATTTGTATTTGTATTTGTATTTGATCATTTGATGACTTCATAGTTTGTAAAGATTTAATGTGATTTTGGTAAGTATTGATCATGCGAGAACCATCGAAAAGGTGTATTCTGAGATACTAATGAAATGAGCGTGTGTCAGTATGTATATGCAGATAAGGTAATTCAGGTAGCAAGTTGTTTACACATTTTAAACGGAGTCAGTTTTCGAGTTAAATACGGAGTGAGCTTCAATACCAAAACAAATGCGGGCGATTCGTTCTTCATGTAAAAATCTCCATCTGAAATCAGTGCAGATTCTATAAAACCATAGCTGTAAAGTCGCCATTATAATATCTTTCATATTACTCACTCTGTGTTTCACTCTGTGTGCATCCAATTGTTTTCATAATCTTTTAAGTTAACATTTACAACTACATAAAGCAAAAAAAAAAAAAAATCAAGCGACACTTTTTTACCACAATGTTGAAATTGCCCTGATTTTCCTCCCCTGAATCGAGTTCTTTTCCGTTTTATCATTGATGGTATAATTTATCTTCTTCCGGCGTAAATGCATTTCGCGTGTTCCGTTATGATTGATGAAATGATATTTTCAGTTTTCTGCATGAAACTTCTATCTAACTTTTTGCGTGTTATCGCTGAAATGCAATTGGATTGCTATGAGAGCACCAACCACAACAGCAAAAATAAAAAGCAAAACAAAATGAGAAAAATAAATATAAGATCAAAATCAAAGTTGTATTATTATCTGTTGGCCCCAAAAATATGGGAAATGAAACTTTACGATTTGATTTGCTTTTCTTTCCCTCGTTCTACATGCAATGATAAATCGATTTCAATTCGAATCGAGACAAAAATAACATAGAAATTGTATCGTGAACGTACAATTCATCAAACAAAAAAAGTTGGCTGGAGTGCTAAAAGCAAACATATGTCAAAACAAAAATTCCATTTTGATCTGCTTCAAAGGCAGCCGGAATTGGCCGATATTGAAACGTTTGCTGAGGTTATGTCAAAGTTTTCATTTCAAAACTTTACTTCTTTTTTTATGATGAATGTAAAAACAAGTCAATAGGATATTGGAAAAAAAATCATCACCCCACGCCATAAAAGAAATAAGGCGAATAAATGCGAAAATAACAAAAACAAAAGCAATTTTTAATTTCTGTGCAATGATTTACACTTCTATTCCTTCGAGGCGCATTCTAGTGTGAATGCACACATACGCTGTGGCAAGTGTTCGTTGAACGAATCCACAAGGAAATGACACACGGACTAGTCTTCAGCAAAAGGCAGCAGTAAAATTGAAGCAAAACCCAATAAAAAGATGGTTACTTGATCCATTTTCGATGAAAATAACATTTTCTCAACTTTATGGTGCAGCTGGTTTCCTGTGCCATCGATGGAAATTGTCGTGAATGGCTTTTTTCACTCCATCGACATACCGATTTTCCAGTGCACTCTTAGCATTTCGTCTTGTTACGTTGAAACTACTTCTTTTCGATGGCGTGTTTTTTTTCTCGCTTCACTTTTAAAGAAAACGGAGTGAATAAGCGAAAAACTATTTCCTCTTCTTATTTGCCACCTATTGCAAATCGTCAAAATGCTTCGAACAAATGTTCCACTGTGCAATACGACGCCGTATGCACATGCACACGGATGAGCATTGAGCATCGAGCATCACATAAGGTTTAACATTTTTATCACAGAGCACACCGTGTCAACGGACGAAGAAAACAACCGATCCGAATGCCAACCAACACAATCGAAAAGAAATACATTTTATGGTGAAAACTTGAAAATAAATTGCAACTTCTGTTCTCGATTGAACGGTTTACTGTGCTGTCACACTGGAAAATGTCATCTTATTGGTGCATGACAAAAGCAGAGCAGAGCAATTTGATAGCCAAGAGAACGAGAAAGAGCATCATGAACTTCAAACGATCGAACCAAAGAGAGAACGTGATGAACGCACAGTGGATGGAAGAGATGGAAAAATGGAAAAATGGAAAGAGAATGAGACAAACAAAATGTGGACGGCAAATGAAGAATGAAATTGTCGATGTTCCGAAGCCCGGAATATATTCGAAAAACTTTTTACATTTACCATTTTTTGTTGTTGCTCTCACTATGTACGAAAACTTTGTACTATTCACATTCAGATTTGTTTTTTCCACTGAGCCTTTGATACAATATTCAATGCGATGCAATTGTGATTGTAATACAAATTCGCTTTTCGATTACGATTTTTCCAGCTGAATTTTGTCATGCACACATATTTTTTTTTCTCGTGCGTTGTCGTTGTGTGGATTGTAAAGACTCGTTTGCATGACGCTTTGATGAAAAATTAATTCAGTTTATGAATATTAAAAATGTGCTGCAATTCACTGCTTTTGATATTGAGAGCTGTGCAGTTGAAAATATTATCACGACCGTTGGCACGGACTGCCAATTTTACAGTTCGAAAAATAATAACAAAAAGCTGTTCTTCAAACTGCGAAATGCACGCACACACATCAACTGTATAGATCTTATAGATGGAGTGAGAGATGGAGAGAGAGTGAACAATTTGAATTTGCTGGCGATGCAAATGAAAGTATTATCTTGTCAAAAAGTGAATGAAGTAATCCCGATTTGTGCGTTGTTCGAAACTTACCTATGAACTGGTGTGCTCAAGATTGAAATGTTATTTTATCGTTGTGAGAGCAAGAGCTGAGGAAGCTTCATTCATCATGCGAACTTTTGTCGAGTGGCGTTAAATTAAAAATGAAAAACCTTTTAGCTGCCTCAAAGCCATCCGCAATGCAATGCAATCGCTGTCCGATATGGCAAAGTAACATTCGAACAAGTAGGCGATGATGGTGAAAATGGCAAAGAAGGCACACGAAAGAAACAAAAAATGAACACAAGCAAATGCCAAACAAGAGAAAGAAATGTGAGCAAAATCTTTATCGCAAGACAGCAGCAACGCGTCAACGAATGCTTCATGCGAAAGACGTAGCAATGAAAAGCTAAAGGAAAAATCATTGGAAATACCAATAATCCCTTTTTACATTAAAAATAATTCTTTAAATAGAGCAAAATGCTGGAAAATTACAGTCATGTACATTTTGAGATTAAAACTTGGCATAGGCAATGCGCACTCACAAAGAAAGGCAGAGCAGAGAAGCAAAAAAATGCCAGTTTCATGGTTTGTGCGTTAGCGTCACAACTGAAAGGAATAAAAAAAAACGTGTCAGAACACTTGAAATGGGTATGATTTGTGCGATAGCATTTGGTGTATTTGTGTTTGTGTGTGTGCAAAAAGACTTCACTAGACGCAGGGAAATACATTTTCAAGTTGCATGATCGTTGAGGACATCGTTTTTTTTATTCTACGCTGTACAGAGTGTACACTGTACGCAAAACACATCTTCACTCTTTTGTGTCACATCATTTTCATTTTATTATTTTCTTTATTCGGTTTGCAATGTTTCCAGTTTTTTTTAATGCTATTTTGTTGTCATCTGTTTGTTGCTTGTGCAAAGTAGCATACCGTCTTGAGTTAGGCCAAACAACACATCAAATTCTTTTCTTATTCTGCTCTTGCTCTCCTTCTCTCATTTTTATTGCTATTATCAACCCAGTTTCATTTGTACTTGTCGTTTGTCTTGTTTCCTTTTTTTGTGTGTGATAGGATAACGTCACAATTTGCACTCAAGCGAATCATTTTAAATGTGAAAATAAGGATTTGAGCCAACGATTTGAGAAATTATTTAAGAAGGGATAAAAGTTGCCAACTGTAATGAATGAACGAAGGGGAGACAGACAGCAAACTGGACATCATTGTTTGATTGCCAACAATGGTTGTTGCTGGTACAGTGAAGACATTAGTCAATAGCCAGGAGATTCTTTGTTTTGTCATTGAAAACGTTTACATTTTTAATGGGTACAAACAAAGGTATTGGTTTGAAAATTTAACAAAACTTTTAAAATGGCGAAAGTAAATTCTTTTTAAGCAGGAGCAAAAATCACAAGAGATGCTAGTTCCGAAAAACATTGCATGCACTTTCAGCCAAGCTGATTATTTATTCATTTTTTTTTTTTTGATTACCATAAAATATAATTCGACGCCAATGTTCAACCAAACCCAATCTCAATTTTGGAAGAACTGTTTCCGCGGCAATGTTCACTTGTCATTAATCAACTCAAGATGTTTCGTTATCAGTGTCGAGCAATAAGTATCTATGTGTATCGTATTTTTCTATAATCGTGCAAAAGTTTCCCAAAATGGCTGTTTTCGTCGCCGTTTTATATTTAATCATTTAAATCAATTTTTCATTAATCCCCCGCTGAGTGAGCGAACGCACAACCACCGAGCACTGCCAAGTGTATTGCTTGCTTCGGATCCAAATGCAATAACGGGGGCATCATCATTATTATTATCATCGTCTTTGTCGTCGGGAGCATACGGAGCGCATATTTTCAAGCGTTAATGGCGTACAAACAGGAATGATTGCCTCTGTGAACAAGTGAACATGGCGAAAATCATCCTCATCCCCGTCCGGTGTGAGTGTGTGTGCGTGCGGGCGCGTGGGGGTGTATGTGTGACGTATCATTGCATTTCATTGTGTTCGGTCGTTATTTTTGGGCAATATCAAGAAAACAGATGCTTTCAATTTCACTTCGGTAATTCCAATGCACGCACCCTCCACTTTCATACAAAACCGGGAACGAATCCAATGTCAGTTATATTTTATAGCTCATGATTTAGTTTTCTTCCATAAAGCGATTTTTGGACGCATTCCATTGTCATTTTTCGGTCTTAGCATCGAAATGTGTTCGCCTCTCATTCGTTGTTTTTATTTCGTTGCCATTTTATTTCTCAATCCTCATTTAAATTGCGAATATGGTGCATGAATATTGCATCCATTTCAATAATCATAATAAGAAGTTTGGGATTTTTTTTTATGATGTTTCATCTTTTAGTTTTCCGAACTAAAATATTATTGCATTTTCCTGTTTTATATTTTGTCGCTTCTTTTTGGTAGCCCCAGCACATTTATGGAATCCGATCCAAACAACAAATGATGCCATTTAATGCGATTGATGAAAATCCCGTATAGATTTTTCATAGTCGCTGACAAAAACACGTACTTTTTGATCCCACTTGAGATTGGTTCGCATTGTTGCAGTTTGTGTGGTACATCCACATGATGGGGGTGAATGTGTATATGCGTTCGTTGCCTGACACTGCGTTCATATATCAAACATCATTGGAATTCAGCATGTGCTGTGACCACATGCGACGACGATAATCATGTACACACACACACACACACACACACACACACACACACACGCACACTAGCATACACAAACACAGCAGCCATAGCAGCAGCACCGTTTAAAATTCATTCGTTCTCATGTATGTCGAATCAAATTTGGCATATGAATTCGATTTCATTGTTTTTCGTTACGAAAATGTTCGCAACCGAACCGAAAACGAGAAACTATGGATGTGGAGGCCGATTCATAATATAAATTTTACGTTGGAATTTTGTGTTTGGTATTTTCTGGTTGAGTCGTGCGTGTTCGAAAACAAAGAACCAAAAAACGGTAGAAAAACAAAGCAAAATCAATAAGATGAATTTTGTTAACAAGAAAAATCAGCATCGGAGCGCAACAGCAGCCGAACGAACAGAGCAAAAATTTGCGTGCATGTCAAATATTGTTGGCATTCACTGATTGAGCCATGTAGAAATTTAAACGAGCCGACATGTTCAATTTTGGCATTGAGATGCCGGAGTTCCAATCAAACTAAAAAAAAAGAGAGAAACCAATGCGTTGCCTTTTCTAACTTCGCCTCAAAATCAGGAATTTAATATTGTAACATTTTTTTACCGAAAAAAATTTTGTCGGTCAAAAAAAGTATAGCAAACGAACGGAAAATTAGGGAAGAATTCTTTGTGCGTTGAATGGAATAGTCCAAATGAAAGAGCAATCTTGAGGATGTAGCCGCAGACTTACAAAAAGAACAGAATTTCAATATGCTAAAGTCGGTGTATTGGTGTATTTTTTGGAGTTTGTGCATTACTTTTTTTTCACAGAGATTATTTTCGTGTCGTTGCAGACAAATGAACACACATTTCTTTGGTGAAATGAAAGCAAGAGGGAACAACTATGAATACCCACATAGAAAACGCAAGTTAATCAGTTGTTTGCCTGCCAGGCTAAAACTCAATAAGAGCATTCTGTGCGCGGTAAGCGCACACACACACACACACACACACACACACACTTAAGCATATTTTCCTCCACTACATTGAGCTCTGAGCTGAACATCACAACGACACGTATCTGATGTGATGGGGAATTATACATTAAATCGATGGTAATGCTCCAATGCTATAGCTGCCGTTGTCGTTGCCGTTACCATTGTATTCGGTGCGGCTATAATGATCTATACCGCTTCATAAAATAAGGGAATAAAAATTTACAGTTTTCAGATATACATCGAACGACTTGGATGCTGTGTACGTGAAATCTTTCTACGAATTTTCGGGTTTTTATCTCAACGCTTGGCGAGAAAGAGAGTATATCGTTTCCGTTTGCTCAATGGAATGAGACACAAGGTTGGAGATTCTTTATTCGATACTACCATTGCCATCGAGCTCCTTGCGAGATACAATCGACATTAAAAATCATTGTTGCTGCATGACCTGCATTGTTATTTGTGTTTTTGTGTGTGTGTGCTGAAAACGGTGCCTGTTTACGTGCCACGGAAAACACGCACATAAGCACACCTCGACGATTTTTGGATCGAATATTGAAGGTGTTTCATTCATTGTTCAGCATCTCATGTTCTGTAAACACACACACACACACACACACACATACACAAATAAACACATAGAACTGTCGATTTAAGAAACATTGAGAGGAGATCAAGCGGATAGCTGATACACATCGAGGTGTGACACATTGCGTTGGAAATTTGCTTAAAATGTGCAAATTCTATTCATGAATGTTGCTTCAGCGTCTGGCACACCAGTCTGTGTTTCGCATCGACAAAATCGTTTTTTCAATTCACTTCGACCTCTTTTTTTCAATCACAAAGCAAATCAGATGTGGGCGTATCACCTGCTTCGTTTCATCCCTTTTGAAACATTGCATCGTCAACCACGAGCTGTTATTACTTGTGCATTGCCAGCATTTTGATTCGCTTCTGTTCAGTTCATTTTCCTTTCTACCGTCGCCGCAGCAACAACAAACACAATGAAAAGCCATATTGCCATTAATTTAATTAGAACAGATTTATCGTTGTGATATCCAACAATTATTACAAGATCGTGAAATCGAGTGTGCAATGCCAAAGATATGTGCATATTTCAAACAATTCGAATAACAAGTTTAATGCTCATTCGGCTCTTCGGCTTTGGCTAGATTCGAACGAATATCTCTCCGGATGAAAATCCACACTAACATTGTTCGATATTACACCCATATTAATGGTTTAATTTTTAATAGGGGACGAAAAACAACAACATAGCATTCGGAAAATGTAGGAATGGCAGTACAACGGAAAACGAGCTGCCTTTCTGCTGGTATTCTTAATTATCTCGATTCACGAGCAACATATAATCTCTGAATATTTGATTACATGCAACGCAAATGAACATTGAGAGGAAATGCAAGATGAGATTGAGATTGAGAGTGCGTGAGAGTGAGTGAGAGTGAATGAGTGGTGGATTGTGCAAAAACTTTCGAGAAATCAGTGCATAAATGCATTTATTAGATCGAATCATGGTTTGGTATTTGTGCTCAAGCCCAATGTTATGTATACACTACACTGCATTACACACTTCAAAATGTGTATGCATTTTGGTTTTTGGCTTGATTCGGTTTCGATTCACATTCGAGGATTTTCGAGTTCGTCGAGAAAATTTGTAACACACAACCAACCGAAATTTATGGTTATTTTATGGCATTTTCGGAAAATTGTATAATTTCAACAAGCTCAAACTAAATGAAAACCAGCAGACGGCATGCAATTGTGAACGGCCCGTCAATATGGTGTGCAACAATGAAGGAATCGCTTGCTCGGTGCTGTTCACTGCTCGACTCTGAGCTCATGGAATTCGTAAATTTTGAATTATGCAGCTCGGCATTTTGGGCGAATGCCTTGAAATTGCATTACATATTTCCTTTTTTTCCCCATTTGTTTGACTTTGCAGTTCGTACTTCATCGTGAAATTGCTCTGCACTCAACGTTCAGTATCATTTCTGTGAGATTTGTTGCCAAAGTAATTTTCATCATGATTCTTATCAGTAAACTGCAATTGTGGTTTTGGAATTTGATCTTAAGCTTTCTCATTTTAATGTTCGTCCAGAAGAATGTGAAATTATGGAAAAAACTTTAATTTTTACCCATACAACCAACTTCCTCAGCTATTGATTAACTTGATAGTTTTGTGTTTTTGATTCATAAAAATTCCATGGGAAAAAATGAGCTAAAAATTACACAAACGAAATGCGTCAAGCATTTTCGAATTAAATTTGGACGCGTTGTATCACTTTAATCTTCCTAATGGAAAACCAATCGAATGAAAATGGTCTCTTGAATAACGAATGCTATTCCGATTCCAATTCGGGTTTGAATGTGGAGTTGAGCAAACAAACACGATATAAAGCATATCAAATACACGGAAATATGCATCGAAATGCCAATGGCATTGTTTAACGAAGAACAAAACTAATTTATTCGATTCCGGTAACTCGCAATGACCCAAAAATTAATGACACGTTTTATGTGATGGAATCCGGTTCCCATTTTACTGAATGAACAAGAAAAAATCGATCGATTTTAATACATGCGTTCCAAACGGTTGTCATACATTCGTCATACAAAAAGCTAGTCCATTTATTATACGATGACTTTATTGCCTTTGAACCAAACATAAATCATCCCATTTAATAATCGAAATCAATAATAACTTTTTTGTCATTCGTTTAAATGACGTTTTTTTGAAAACCATGTTATTTTCACTAGAAATTTAAGTGTGCTTGGGGTCATTAATTCCATAAATAAAATTGCGTTAGAGAAAACAAAAATGAGTGATTTGACTTTTTACGTTATTAAAATTACTAGACTCTTTCGAAAACGGTAGTCGAGGGGCTTTCAACACTCAATATATCTAGCAATATCCAGTGTGTCCGCACCCATTTTCATTTATGAAATCTTCATAAATATGAGAAATATTTTAGGATATTCTCAATTTAACGCCGCTATATTGGTTTTCGTATACGAAAATAGACGCCATATTGAATTCAAGTCAATATTTCAAAAATATCGAAAAAGGAATCACGAAAATCGTCATTTACCTACCGTGTCATTGAACCTAATCCACTGTTATTTGTGTGATACTAAAGTGTTTGAAGCCCCTTGATGGTGTTCTCTGAAGCGAAATCGGTATAATTTCGTATTACCAAAGAACTCCAATATCATTTTTATGTAATTTGAGCGCTATGAACAAACAAGTTTAATGCGAGGTTAACTTTCTTTCCGTTAACGGAAAGAAATCTAAATAAAAGATAAATGAATTTAAATAGTTGATTTTTGTTGTCAACGATGCTCCAATTTTTTTTCTCTGTAGCTTCCATGTCATTAATTCTATAAATAAGATCGCATGACGGAAGAAATATGACACAAACAATTTAGTTTGGAGTCGAATCTGCATGCAATTGAAGTCGTTGTCTGCTGCCCGAACGAAAGCAGCAAAATTTCACAATGACGAAAGAAAAAAGGGGTTTGTGATCTGATTATGATTATTTTTTTGCATTTAAGTTGCATATTCTTACCTCTTTTTGTGCTCATGTAGATTTTTTCAGCAAATATAGTTTACCGGAAAATAAACTATCGTCAATGAAAATATTTGAATGCGAGAGAAGGTGTTAAACTAACTTTTTAGAACAATAAATGGTCTCTTTATTAAATCTCATAGACATAGAATAGCTGAGCTAAAACTGCTCAGTCTTCGTTGTCGCCGGTGTCTCTGTTTCCATAGTTCATAAACTGCAAGATAGAACATCGTCAAAATTATACGAGGCATGAAAATGAGTCACATATTAACTGAGTTTGAAAGTACGTGATAAGCTCGAATGCGTCTCATCCTCTGAAAATCCCAAGTCCGAGTGGCAACTATGTTGAAATTTTTTAATAAAATTTACTTGCTTGAAACATGAACTGTTGGCATTTTAGTTGCATCGTTGCAGTTTTCCATTCGACACTGTCGAATATGCAATGGCATAAGTTCTTCGAAAATTTTAATAATTTTGAGTTTCAATTAGCATAATAAATGAAGTGAATTCCAAGTAATTAAATTGAATAATCGAACAAATGTGTGTGTGTGTGCGTGCGAGTGAGCAAGTGTATACTTTGCGCTTGAATAATAGCACACAATTATTTGGTTTGACGGTTGTTTTGGCTCGCCAACGAACTTCAACTAATTAAACGGATCTGCATTCAAATAACAGCGACTGCATTGAGTAAATAAAAGTTGTCTGTTGCGCCAGAAACACCACCAACAAAACGACTGTATAAAATGTGACTTGATGTCAAATTTATGAGCTGCATAAATGCATGAATTACTCGCTAATAATTGACTGGGTAATAGAAGCACAAACACCGTGACGCACCGAGATGCAAATTTAACCTGACTTTTAATATGTGATCCAATATTTTGACGATGGCCGAGGTTTTTGCACTTGATTTTCTCTATTTTACGGTGTGGCATGAACACACAACGACACAGTGCAACTTGATCGTTCAAACAACATACTCAATGTATTTACATTGTTTGAAAAGTTGCATACAATCGAAGGGACATAAACCGAACCTCTGGCCGTTGACGCACCACAAACCATCGTACATACGGCTACAAATATATTCAGACACACACACGCACAGCACACACACACATACACACGAGGCCTGAAATCTACTGCTACCGTCTCTCCACACGTGAAACTATTATTTAATTACAATGCTTTATTATGCAATGGATTTAAATGGTGAATTTATGTTTTCCATTTGCTCATTTGATTTGATTTGAGTCGCATTGAGAGTGCGAGTTACACCGAGAATATGAAAATGCTGCAACGTTTTCGTTCGATGCGATGGCATAAATGCCAAACGTGAACGTATGTGACACCGTCCATATAACACAACGTACACCATAAACGTAAAATTGGTTAGTAAATGAGAAGCACATTATAATGCAATTATAATGTGTATTCAGTGTGTGTAAGTGAATGTTCGTACCTAGGACATGTACGGACGTATGTCGAATTGAATCTTGCTTTCTCTCTCTTTCTCACTATCTCTCCGCTGAATGCAATTCGGCTCGTTATACAAAACGGCTCGTTTATGCGATGCGTATGTTTTATGCATTTGATGTCAACGTAATGACTGCTTTGTTGCAAATGCACTGGTTTTTTTTGCCTTCCAATTTATTGAACGCCGTAGCAATGAATGTCTCTCTCAACAAAATCGAACGAAACGGACACAAATAGATTAGACGCAATGTGGTGTAATACTCCCACTTGGATTTAACAAATGGACAAATTTACTATGGTGCTCTTTGATTCAATTGGCAGTGGTTACAAGAAACATCAAGCGCACACCCACACACAGATTGGTGTAAACTTTTCAGGTCGAGAGACAATGAACATTTTGAAAATGCATTCGAACATTAGAAGCTTATGAATGCAGGAGAAAGTTTTTAATCAATTTTAGTTCAACGGGCTTTACCTTTGAACGGAACCTGAGTGTCTGAACCCGGTCAACATCAAATCACAAACGAGACTTGATAATACTGATTTTCAATCCGTTTTCTCTTTATTTAATTTGATTCTCTTTGGGCAGCTGTTGAATTTTAGAAAAGGTTTTAGTCCCAAAATCCCCTTCTTCAAATACACACCGAAACGGTCTTTACACAGTCTGTATGCATCGAATGAATCACCAATTCCAAATGTTCATTGTTCGCTTTTTCTTTAATATTGTTTGAATAAGTAGAAAATCGTGTACGCGTCTATTATATTTGACATTGACTTTTGCATTTATAATATACGTATGTATGGTTTCGGGTATAAATGCGCCGTTCAATTTATTATTTCTGAATGTGTGTGTATTTTGTCATATGCAATGTGTAACAATCAAACTGAACGCTTTTCCCGTGGAGACATTTCAATGAGATGTCATGTCGACGGTTTAGCGCATTTCAGCAGAACACTGGCGAATGGCTACAATTTGTAATGGAATGAATCAAACAAATTTGTGCATATATGTGAATAATGGATTCGATGGTGTATTGGGAATCCATCGCATTGCATTGAAATGTGCACCGGAACTTAACTCTGGAACTTTTCTCTCTTGCTTATGTGGATTGTGTGTATGTGTGTAGTGTGTACTGTTACCATAGTCAGAAAAAGGGCGTTCAATCAAATTAATTGATGACGTTGAATATGCAATGCATCAAATTCAACTGTGAAACGGAAATGAATTCGACACAAAACTTTTTCATTCAGTTCCGGTGCTTTTTTTTGTCGTTGAGATAGAGAGAGAGGGAAACAAGCGCAAACTCTCATAAATAAAGTGTCATTCATATTTTCGTCATTTTCGGAGCCATAATAGCATCGCCTCAGGTGCAAATACATTTTGAAAATTATATACAAAATCATAAATAAAAAAATAAAAAAAAATACAAAAATATGTGTGTGGTGTATGTTTGCATTAACACATAAGCACATATCATCCATGCGAATATGTGACAGGTTTTTTTTCGCCATTAAACAATAAGACACACTTTAATTTTCGTTTTCTCTGTACGCACAATTCGTTGAAAACTGGTGTTTTATGATGAGACGTGTTGAGCCCACAGGCTGATGCTTTTTTATGATTTCATATTGCATGCGTGAGTGTGTTTGAGTGTGTCATAGCCGCGGAGTGAGAGAAAAACAAAATCCAATTCACCACCAAACCAAATATTAAATATTACCATCGAGAAAAATAACAAGAACGCCATAACAATGGCTTATGTGCACCATGTGGGATGCGAGAATACAAACAAAAGTCCCAATTTTGTGTGGTGTTTTCTCACATCGTATGTTTCTCGGGGAAAAATACGCTGAGAGTAATCTTCATGTGTGCTTGAAAGTGCATCAGCCAAAGATGTCGAATTTACTGTGCAGAGAGAAAAGCCCGTAGAAAATATTTAAATATTTTAATGGCATTACTTGGGAGTTGTGTGTGTGTATACACATATATGCAGTGGTACATTATGTAAATACACGCTCCAAATATTATTTGGCTTGGCACTTTTTATCATAATAAATGGGTATCTATTTTCATATGTTGTTGGCGAAACTCTTCTGCATCGGAGCTGCGCTTTCTTATTTTATTCACCCGAGCACCCGGGCACCCGGGTATCCGTGCAACTCCCTCCCTCCCCCCGACAAAAATTTCATTGTACGCGCTTATCAAGTTTACACACAAAGCACCATACACACAATTTATTTGTATGTTTGCTTTTGCACAATACCCGGCAGCAATGATGTTCACTAGCTAGAGATGCTATTATATTTGGTGCCCCGCATATCTGTCTATAGCATGCGATGATCTGCGAATCTGCGAAAATCATAAATATTGAATATGTGTCAGGGTGGCTCTCTTTATTCGGTACTTCTGTAGCTCGTTCAGTTCTCTTGCTTTTTTCTTTTCTCGCACAGCATGAATCCTCAATTTCATATTCTCATATGCGCAATATTTTGCATATTTCTTTTTTTCTCCTCTGAATATTCGCATAAAAATAACATTCACGGGGAAAAAAATATATCAAGATTCCATTTTATTTCTGTTAAATATCACAAATGTAACAAAAAAAAACACATGAAACTCGATTACCTTGAACGCCACCCGCCAATAAATCCAATCCATAAAAAACGGAAATGCTTGCGCAAAAGTTCCGCTGGCGATGAATTTTACGCGAACGCATTTTTCAAACGCTAGCAATTCCGGAACTGGTTTAGTTTTAATCAGTTACATATTCCACGAATCCATGTTGATTGCGTTTGAATTAAATTAAACCTTAAACCAAAAACCTTGAACCTTGAGATTTCACATTGAATGCTTTTGAATCGAGTGTATGTGAAAAGCAAGCAACATACTCACATATGAACCGAACTAATATTCCACAAATATTTTCATCTTTCACATTTCATTTTGTCCCTTAACATTTTCCGTTTGTGAATGACTCATAAACAAATCGTGTGTTAGGATTTGGTTTCAGCCAGCGAATGGAAGCAACAACAATTGTTTTTATTCGTTCAAACGCAAATACAGCTTTAAGCGCGTTAAATGGCTTAAACACCGTTTGAGATGAAGCATTTTCGCCTCGAATTTTGTATGTGCTAGGAATAAAAATATCTACCTCGATAAAGTCTCAATGTTTCAACCAAAAAGCATGTGGAGAGATGAAGAGAAAATAAACGAGAAAAAAAGAACGAAAAATCGTATAAAAACCGAAAACTCATAAACGGATACAATGCATTATAAAAATGGTGAGAAGTGCTTTTGCAACCGTAACGCGTTTTTTTGCTCACTTTTTTTTGCACACAGCGACACACTTCACGGTTCCGCGCGCTCCGTTCGCTGTTCAAGCACATGTTTGAGTATTTGCTTAATGCAATAAATAAAAACAGTTTCGCTGTTTTCAGAGTGAACAGAGTGGATGAAAAACCAACGCCCTTGTTTCACATGTTTATGTATGGAAGATTGAGTAGATTCGGTTTAAACTTATTGAAATCTTCGATGCAAATCAAACCAACCCAATCCGTCCTCTTTTGAAGGAAATAAAACCGCTGCTCATTTTTCTTGTACATTTGTTTGGAAAAAATTCAATTTTTCAACAGCGTGCCGCTATTATATTTTACCCAAAATTATATTTCTTGCATGAATTTCCTCCTGAATTCAAAATGAATACTATTGAATATTTTGATTTGGTGACATTTATTGAACTTAAAAAAATGAATTGAGCCTTATAAACGATGATGAAGACCTATAGAAAATCAGATTACACTATTCTCACGGGATTTATTACAAATACGATTAACATTTTACACATAATAATCGAAAGTGTTGCTTAATGCTTTTCGTTTTTAATAAAAGTCATGACACGAATTTGCATTTGTTGCGCCACTACAGCAAGTATATTTTCGTGAAGATCAGAAATTTCAATTAATATTCCGTTCAAGTCTAGAATACAAAGAAAATCATTGACTAAAGACATCTATTAATGTTTCACAACCAGCAAAATTGCTCAATGAGAGAAATTATTCATATTTTGGCTGCATGCCACTTGAATATATTGGCCTCTTTGCAACTATTTGCAGATTACATCATTTAAATAATGCAGACATTTATTATATTCAAAAATCCGTTATTGAGCTCATAGCCAGGCAATTCTGCATCCATTTGAAACTAAATCAATTGTCCTAATCCCAAACAAAAATTAAATTGAATCTTTTTTACTGTGTAGCGTTTTATCAATTCTAAGTGAAAAGTCAGCTATGGACACTTAATCATGCTTATACTCAGGAATAAGCCACATGGAAAACTGGTGTGTTGCAAAACATTGAACTTATAGTTTTCGGAAAGAGAGAAAGAGAAAAAAAAAGTTATATGTAACTGAAAAAGACTCAAAAGCAAATTTAAGGCAATTTCAGTCGTAATATTAAGGGTAAAATCCTTTCATAAAACTATTTTCGCATCAACTATTCATGGCCGTAATCTAATCCGCCTAGACTTGAATATTGTTTCTAGTGAAAAAAAAAAACATGCAAAAAAAGGAAACGTGAGAAAGGGAACAGTCGCCTGTGGATCGTGTGTCTGGCTTTTTTTGCATGCCAAAAATTTTACCAGCAGAAATTGCACAAAGCATTAAAAAAACAACTTCTTTTTGTTATTTTTTTCAATCTCTCGAAAACAAATTCATGGTGAATGCGCATAAATGTTGTGAAATGAATGAAAAAAAAAATGAGCAACCGTATTTCAAAAATAGCAACATTCTGGGAAAATATTAACTGTGCATAGAATTTAAGTAGAGCTGTTGAGCATTTTCTCGAAACACAAATAACAATGGCGATGACGTTGGCAACAGCATTGGCAACAACAGCAGCAGAGCCAGCAATACTGACGAGATGGCACAATGGCGAATGAGAAACATTTAAAACGTTTAAAATTGTAATTAAACAATCCGGAAGTTTTACTCATCGCCATTGTTCGGTATTCCGTGACTGGGATCTCGGGTGTCGGTTCCGTTCTTAGGTCTGTGTTTTCCTTTTCCATTTTCGCTGACTCTCAGTTTTGAACTGTGCAAGTTTCCGTTTTATATTTTTTCTGTTATCAAAGCGCACGTCTCATTCAATGGTTTGGTATCTAGAATTTGAGTTCCATGTATTTCATCTGTTATTCGGATAACTTGAAAACAAATCCTTTTGCCAAGCCAAATATTCTAAACCAGGCGAGTGCAAAGTGTATATTTACAACATTTTCCATAAATAAATGTATTAGACGCTGAGGAATAAAGGAACTCACTAGAACATCAACTTCAACTTCTTTCAACTCTTTTTCACAATTTATATACATGCATATTTAATACATTTTCTATATTTAACAGCGATCATTGCCTTATAGATGCTGTGAATTCTTAATCATTTTCCGAGGAATGGAATGGCGAAACTCAAAACTCTTTTCCATCTCATCTATTTTCAATTTTATTAAAATTTTAACGAAAAAAGGTCGTCTGAAGGCGTTCATTTTCTTTCAATGAGTGCTGCTGAAGCAGCGATGCTTCGCAGAAACTTTAGCCAAAAACAAATTCGTACTTATTGCTTTATCGCCATCTAGGCTACGGTATCAAGTTTGTTTAAATTGGTCTTTATGAAAATGCTAACATTCACTATTAGCATCTCTTGGTGTACACCGTTTTTCGAAAGCACGTGTTTTCCGTCAAAAAACGACGATTCTCCAACGATGACCAAGCCAAATCTGTTCTAGTTCCGCATTTGTGTGCTCGACCTAGTTAATTGTGCTTAAATATTCAAATCTAGATAATATAAATCTGATTCTCAGAACATTTATGGACGATCCCAAACTATTTCTCAGTATGAAACCAATAATACTGCAAAATTCATTGACTTTAATTGTGAATTTCTGTATTTGTGTGTGTGTGAATTACATCAGTTATTGCCAATTATTGTTTTCTGTGATGTTATTTTTCATGTGCCACACACTAAACGTCAAAACTATATACAGAGAAATGTATAATTTGTAGATTAGATTTGTTTCTTTGAAAAAAATTAAGGCGATAACGATATCATATACATCGATATCATATACATATATTTAACGTAATCATTATTAACTATCATCAAATGGACTTACTGTGATATAATTTATATTGAATATGACTAACAAACTGAAATGCTTTAGCTCACGTGATAAATATGTTGTGTTAATTTCAGATGTTGCTGATTGATAGTTTTTCATTTCCAAAAGGATTTTCCAATTCGTTTTATTGTTTCTTATAACTTTTCTCGATGCCCTCCCATGTATCGTAGTGCAATTGCTCCGTTATGTTGGTTGTCACGCTTGATTTTAAATCATTTGAAATCTCTTGGCAGAAAATGTCTGTCGGTGATTTGCTTGATTGAAATGGCGTATCACCTTCAATTGATGGGTTGCTAATATGAGCATTTAAAAAATTCAATTTGAATATTTGAATAAATAAACATTTCAATCAAATAAAATCAGTGATGGCAGATATACAGCACATTATACCGACTCTGCACATACTGTATATACAAAATTCGATGTGCAAAGACATTTGCACATGCACACAAAGAAGAAATGAAATGACTGTACACAACCTACAGCCTACACAGATCTGAGATGCGCGCTCAGTGAACGTTGTAGTGTGTGAAGAACAAAAGGAGAAATTGGCACCGATACGCTGACATCGGAGTAAGCGGAATAGAAGACAGACGAAACGTGCTCTTCACTCTAACGTTATGAATACGGTCAGTCTATTTCTTCTTTGTGTACACGCACACGAGCGCACGTTATTCAACGGCACATGCTTTGCACATGCAGATATTTGGTATATACCACTGCATTGCATACGTTTGCACACGGTTTGCCATCACTGAATAAAATTTACCCAGTCCTAGCGAAGTTGGTGATAATTTTGGTCATTCGCATAATTTCATCATAGGCCAAGTCTTTGCTTTCCAAGTGGCTATCATACAAGTGAGATTCATCGAACATATGACAACTGGAATGAGTGAAAAATGTGAGCTGTGTTCGAATCGAAGAAGACATTGTCTTGAGACAATGAGTGAATTACTGGAAAATATAGCACAAATCATCTGCATGTGTAGCTCCCGTATAATTGCCCAAGCCGATCAGTTTCATGAAATTTAAACCAGCATCAACTGAGAACCTGATTTTCAAAAGAAACAACTCTCTAATTCATACCGCATATATGATCTACGTTCTCAATGTTACCTGAATAGAAATGAATTTTTGTGTTGGATTTTGTTGTTCACAATTGTTTGAATTTTAATAGCTTTAAGAATGCTGTATCTAAAAGTCACGTCAGATAACAAGTCGATGTTTCCATTCTTAATCGCATCGATGGTACTTGGATCAGGAAAATAAGCTTGTCTCAAATTCTCTACCGCTTGTTTATACTCCTAACAGTGACACCAATAATGAACATGAATGCAAAGAATTTATGCTTGAAAGCAAGTTGAAATTACTTCTGGATAAGTAGTTTCATTGAAACCGTCGAATGGCAGGACCACAAATGGATCCAGTGAATCACCTTTGATTAACGGCTCTGTGCGATGAAGTACGTTTGTAAGAAGTGCGATGCCTTCCTAAAGAAGGTGTAGTGCAGCGTATTATTTCAAAATGCTCAATTGGAACGTACATGTGCAACAGAATCATTTTTGAAATTACCTTGTTATTAAAACTGTACATTACATCGATGGCTGGTGCATTGTCAGGTGTGTAAAGCTCATCTGGTGTTTTGGTCATGAATGCGCCAACTATTCTTGGATTCTCAACGGTTGGAACCCATGGTGGCGTAAGTGATTCTCCCAAATTGTATGTTCGGCACTTAGCGAGCACACCACTATCTGCCGTCTTCAAATATTCAATTAGTTTTTGCTCATCATTAATGTTCGTACATTCTTTCATCCGTTTCACGTGATTATATTTTGAAAATGCATAGTAACTAAGGGCTACACTGCTACTAGTGAATACTCGTTTAAAATATTTTCTTGACTTTTCATTCAGCATTTGAAAGCTTGTAGATGCACCACCTGTTTGAACCATTTTAATTACATGTGTAAAGATTTATTGCATTTCAACACACACACACAACTTTCAAATATGAAAAAAAACCTGCACTCTCTCCAAATAATAAAATTTCATCCATTTTTCCTGAAAAATTTTCAATATTTTCATAAACCCATTTCAGGGCTAATTGTTGATCTTTTAAGCCCATGTTGCCAGAGTATTGGTCAGTTCCTAGATTTAAAAAGCCAAAAATACCGATTCGATAATTCATAGCAACAACTACGTTGTCCGCAGACAGGAGAAAATCTGGTCCAAACATTTGATCGCTTGCATCTCCTTCAACGAAAGCACCACCATAAATCCATAGTAAAACCGTTTTTCTTTCCGCACCACCAGCTTTTGATATCAAAAATAAGCCAAATCAAACACACACACAATTCGCATAATAATTTGGAAATATTAAAGCATTCGAACCTGGAACATAGATATTCAAAAACAGACAATTTTCACTTTTCTTTGGCCCCATATCGGTTGTTCCGGTAGAATTGTTTGACGGAATACATGAGTCTCCATAGTTTTGTACTTTCAGTGGATTAACCCATTTCCGCATCAGTGGTTCGGGTGCCTACATAATTATCATTCATTTAATTGAATACAATACTAGGCTAATGAATAGAAAAACCGAAAACTATATTGTAAAAACATTGTACAAACATGTGCTGAGCCCAAATCTAAAGTTTTATTTACGAATAAGATTTCATTGAAGTGAAATATTTTCTGCTCTTTAATGCCCATTTGTTATTATTTTATTTAAAAGACTAAATTTTGATCACCAAAAATGTCATTGGATGTAGTGTTTTTGCAGCAATAAAGCAAAAGTTACACTTTATGATAAAGTTATATTGAAAACGAATATTTAATCAAACCTTGAATCTTCGATCGACCTGTTGTCCCGTATTCGGATCTCTTCCAGTAATTGGTGGCTCAGCAAAGGGAATTCCCAAAAAAGCGTAGTATTTTTGACCCAATGAGCTTGTCTTTTCAATACCTTCAACTGGACCATTAGTTGTTAACCTAACGGTGCAGTTCATCAAAAGTGATAGTGACAAACAAACTAAATTGCTCATATTCAAACACTCAAAACAATTGTTTTTAGTAATATACAGAGAATAGGTCAAAATAACCAACTGATTGAAAACAACACCCAACGCAATTTGCCAAGTAAATTAGACTGACAAAGCAAACTCGTTATGTTGTTGCATTTATAAAAAAATTTAAAATTCTCGAAGTGAACTTTACTGTGTAGTACATATAAAGAATAGTTCGCGTATTTCTGCCCCTTTAATTGCACATACAAATTGCGTGTTGTGATTTAACGTTGGCTTGGCTAAAATTGTTGCTGTGAAAGATAATCTTTATCTGCGTAATTTGAGGTAATTGCATTTTTTAAGTATATGGGTGATAGATATTAGATATTATTTTGTTCCATCTCATGAGCAACTTTGTATTTACTTAGCTCTTGAAGAGGTTGTAAGCAGCTAAAAAATAGACAAATTTCAAAATTATTTGCTTGCAAACATTGAAGGTGATGTCATTCCAGTACAAATGGTGGTTGTAAGAAACGGCGAACTATCAAACTACTATAGAATTCAAAGGCAAAGTTCGTTGCGCCACCACTCAATCTTTACAACTGACATCACATTGCAAACATTGAAGCGTTGTGCAAGATATATCCATTTCAATCTATATCACTTCGGGACAAATCTTTGTGTTCTTCGTCATTTTTCGAAATGCCACAGAAAAAACTAACACATTGGGCGTGTTCTGACACAATTATGTCAAATATAAGTAAGAGTGATCCGATAAAATGATGAAATACAGGTTTTTTTAAAAATCAGAAATGAACTTCAATTGACAAAATTGTAATTTAGAAATTCGCCATAGATACAATTGCAAATAACAAAGGTTTTTATCAGGTTCAACACAAAATTCCATTTGTTCAACCAACCGTTATCATGTGCAAAGCAATGTAACGTCGCCTCAAACAACTGCCACATTGTTGCTACAACACCATCTCCAGTTCCAGCAATTTTATTAATTAGACTGCATGACAGTGTTTTGTTAGTTCCCAAGTTTCATTGTTTACATTTTGCGTGTTTGCTTCGCTCATGTTTTATAATTGATTTGAACATTGTTTTCGGTGCTATTGATATCTATTGCATTTATTTTGTGTGGAAACATTGTTGGCTGTACAACAATTTTTTACCCAGTCAACGCAGACTGGATTTTTATACAAAACATTATTCAAAGATTTTAATCATATTCTGAAATCTGTGTTCATTTTTTATCAAAAATGTTAGGTATTTCTTTTCATATCTGCTCGAATTTTTGCAGTGCATTAAAACAAAGTAATTAATATTCGCTAGAATATTCGTGAATATTCTGGTCGAGAGAAAATTCAAAACTGTTTAATGTTAACTATCGTTATTAAACACGGGATAAAATACAACAATACAGCAGACGCTCGGAAATTAGAACGTTCACAAATTAGAACCGTCCAGAAATTAGAACCAGCTTCGTCGATACATTGTACGTTCTGAAATTAGAACCAAAAAGTTCTAATTTCCGAGCGGATTTTTTTTTCTTCTTTTCTTTCATTTATTCGCTCGAAAAAGAACACCACAATCCGTTTTGCATTCGATTTTTTAGTATTCTAGTTCATTCGTTTACATTTAAAAGACATGAAGAGTGAAGCGGCGAATTTACCGTTGCAACACAAGCAGTGTTCATGCATTGTTATTCTATTTGCTGTGCATAAATGGAAACTAAACTGAGTATCCATTGAAATCTCAGTCATATCGAATGTCGCTAGTATTCGAACAAGTGCTTCACGGAATTGGTTTCAATGCGCTATATTTTGATTTTTTCGTTTTTTTTTTGTTTATTTTTAATATTATCATCAAAAAATGTCGGCAAATAATGACAAAAAACGTAAAAAAACAACGTTGACGTTAGAACAAAAAACAGATATTTTAGGAAAACTTGATAAAGGTGTGAAAGCGAATCGTTTAGCTATTGATTATGGTGTCTCCAAATCTTCTATATCGTACATCAAATCACAAAGAGAAGACATTGTGGCTGCAGTTTCGAATACATTCCAATTCGCCAAGAAAAAAACATTGCACAAGTCCGAGTATCCGGAGATGGAGAATCAATTATATGAATGGTTTTTGAAGCAACGCGACAGAAAATGTACAATCAGTGGTCCAATAATGAAAGCGAAGGCTAAACAACTGTTTGAATCGATGTACCCAGAAAAAACATCAAATAATTTCGTTGCAAGTGATGGCTGGTTTGGAAAATTCAAACGCAGATTCGGTATTCGTTTCTTGAAGATATGTGGTGAAATACTTTCAAGTGACATTGAGTTGATTACACCATACATACATCGATTTCGTGCCAAAATTGCCGAAATGGGGCTGACCAATGCACAAATTTATAATGCAGACGAAAGTGGATTGTTTTTCCGTTGTTTGCCTGACAAAACATATGTTGCCGCATGTGAGAAAAACGCACCCGGTCGGAAGATTCAGAAAGAGCGAATTTCAATCTTACTCGGAACGAATTGTGATGGCACACATAAATTGAGACCGTTAGTCATCGGCAAGGCAAAGAACCCAAGGTGCTTCCGAGATTTTCATAATCCACTTCACTATGACAACTCGAAAGCAGCATGGATGACATCGCGAATATTCCACAATTGGTTTCACAAAATATTTATCGAAGAAGTAAGCAGTGTTAAATCCTCAAAAGTAAAATAACTTTTTCGACCAATGTTCATTCTTTTTTATTCGTATAGGTTTGTCGTTTTTCGAAAGAGAATAATTTGCCACCGAAAGCTATCTTAGTCATTGACAATTGTTCTGCACATGCACCGATTGAAGAACTACACAGTGAAGATGGTAATATCGTTGCATTCTTGTTGCCACCAAATGTAACCGCTGCAATCCAACCAATGGATCAAAATCCAATAAAAATGACCAAATTAATATATCGGAATAAATTATTGAGTCATTTGGTTGCACAAGATGATGTTGATGTGCATGAATATCTAAAACAACACAAAATTTCGGATGCTATTGTATTGCTGAAACAAGCTTGGGATGAACTATCTCAAAGTGTCGTTGCAAAATCGTGGAACAAAATAATGAATTGGGATTCAAGTCAATTCGATGAGGAGGACGATTTACCGTTATCTGAATTGGTTCAGCAAGATTGCGATTACATGGAAATTCTCCAACAAACTCAAATGGTTTTATCGAAAATTGCTCCAAACAACAGTATAGCAGCAGGTGATATAGATGAATGGAATGATGACATATTCGAAGAAGATTCTGATGATACGGGTATTGAAACTGATGTCGATGATTCGGACAATGACGTCGAAATGAATGGTGAGATCAACGAGCCACGGATTTCATATTCATCAGCGATTGAAAGTGTTAACAATTTGCTCAAATGGTGCGGACAAACATGTCTACTCTCAACCAAACATATGTCTAATTTACTGGCTGTTCGCTCTGATATACTTGTTTCTCATTTGAATAAAACGAAAAAACAAAGCTCAATAACTGATTTCATGACGGAAAAATAAGTCACCTGACAAATAACTCATTTGATTACTGATTCTATTATAAAATTCCATTCATATATCAATAAAAACCAAAGATATTTCAACTGATATGACAATATATGTGTTGATTTTCTCCATTTTGACATGAAAAATTGATTTTCAAAATACGCTCCGAAATTAGAACCTTTCGAAAATTAGAACCAGCTGAAAAACCAATTGGTTCTAATTTCCGAGCGTCTGCTGTATCGAAATATCGTTCACATGTTAATGCATCGCACAATTTTTGAGTTACCATTCTATTAAACTTGAGGCAATCTCAGCATGAATACCATTTCCTGTGCCATTCTACTCTATTACAATCGCATTATGTAGATTTGAATATTTAAGCAAAATTTAGTTGGTTGAGCACGTAAATGTGAAACTGACATGGATTTGGCCCGAGCATCGTTAGGGAATTTGTTACTTTTGATGAAAAACACGTCCGTACAATATACGATTGTACATCAAGAGATTCAATGTCTATGTTGTACTGCAGCACATTTTTGCTGGTTAACATTTCATTAAAATTGAAAATTGTTGAAATGGAAAAGAGTTTTCAGTTTTGCCATTTCATTCTCCGAAAGGAGATTAAGAATTCACGTCATCTATTAGGCAATATCGCTGTTAAATGTAGAACTTACGTATTAAATATGCATGTATATAAATAGAGAAAAAGAGTTGAAAGGAGTTGAAGTTGATGGTTTTCGTCATAGAAAATATATACCCTAGCTATTTTGATGCAAGAGCCAAACAAAACGCAGTTCGAGTGAGTTACTTTCACAGAAAGAGAGAGAAAGAGAGAGATGGAAAAAACTAAAAGGATTTAAAATGAAATTTATCTGTTGAGATTGGTTCTTTCTCTGTGTGTGTGTATTTGTTCGTGAGAGTACGAGTGTGTGGTGTTTGTTTGCGGAACAAGTGTGATGGACGTTTGCATGAAGTGTCATTCAGTCACGTCGTAATTCTTCGCTTTTTCCAATGTTCGCATCTCGGTGATACGTGACGCTTTGCGTAATTCTCTCGCTGAGCTTAAGTGCATTGGATATTACGGTTTCAAGAATCAGGTACTTAATGTCATCGTCCATATGGGCCAATTGTGTGCTATTTGGTACACTCGTTCATTCACTCAAATTCAACTCTGCTAAATTTTCACAGCGCGACCGCTTCATTCTTATTAGTTTGGGTGTACGTGTATGTGTATGTGTATGTATGTTTGTGTGACCAGAGAGCAGTTGACCCAATTGTTTGTGTCAGTATATTTAAATGAAGCTGCACACCATTGTTTAGATAAACACATGTCAGTTCGAAACACGATGAGCACTTTCGATTACCGGAGCTAGAACAAGTGGAAGTACTCGAATTGCACATATTTGATGAATCAACCGACAAGAGCGTTAGATCCTCAGTGCATAGGTGAGTGTTTGCAGGGAGATAGAGAGCGACGAAAAGAGGCAAAGAGAGAGAGAGAGAGATTGAAAAAAGTATGTGTCTCGAAAATTCAATACATCACACTTCAAATAAGTGAGTTATGCAATTTAAGGACCTTATCTTGATGCAAACTGAAAGACATCCATCCTCATGCACTTCGTTGCTTCGTTTTGGCAAACGACCAGTTTCACTATGATGGAAGAATGCGGTGACGATGTCTGAATCCCATTTATCAATGCCATTTAGTAACCGAATGCATGTTCGATGGAATCCATTTGGTTATTCGAGTTTTGAAGAGTGCAATTATTTATGAGATTTGGTGTTGTTAAAGGATATAATTCTTGATGGCAAAAACATACGTAAATTGAATTTGAATCTCATAACGACTGTTCAAACAGTCGCCTCTTCACATTTCGTGTACATTTCACTTCGATCGCATCACAACGAAAATTACCCATAAATAAAATGACCACTTCGATCTCATTAACAGTGTTCAATGTTCAATGCTCTTTAACCTTTCACATACAATTGAAATTGAAAGAATCGAGTGCAATTAAAATAAATGAATTCAATAAACTCTGGTAATTTTCCCACATTCAAGCCGATTTGCAAATGATGATAGTTGCACAATTTCCAAGTATTTGTTTTTTTTTCTCTATCCTTCTCTTTTTTCGAAAACAATGGCATACGGAATAAAAACGGCAACAGCTATTATATGCGTTTACAATTGTGCAATGCTCAGCGGGTGCAAGCATAATAAACCCTGAACACATACAGAGAGATACTTTTGCATTAAAAATAATTTCCCTTCTCGTCATTTCACTTTATTTGGATGTTTATGTCTGTGCGGCGTGTGTTTTTTTTCTCTCATTGCCAATGCGCGCTCTCTCGGTTCTGTTGTTGTTGTTGTTGTTGTTGTTTTCCATTCAGAATGTGCCTTAATTGCAAGCTTTTGTGCTCATAATTTGCCTGTAAACGAAGTTGAGTGCACTTTCAGTTCATGTTGTTTGTATTAAAATAATAATAAGTACAAAGCACAATAGAGCTCTTGAAGCGTTGCGCTCTCGTTTGCTTGGTTGCTTGTCTCGTCGGTTGATATTTGGCTCGACGCTTTACCGAATTCAGGTGAAGGTGGATTTTCAATACCAAAACACAACGTCGACGAAAATACATACAAAATTTCTTTTCGTCATCGCCCGACCGTTCATTTATTCATTCGCATGCGGCACACACACACACACACACTCCGGAATGAAAACGCAAAATAACAGGAAACCCGTTTTTTCCTCCATTTGAAAAATGCAAACGCTCTTGCTCACATCATAACGTAATTGAATAGATTTGTGCTCTCTCGTTCCGCACAATGTTTACCGGCGCACACGATTTAATATGAAAGCGTGCGACAGCGGCCAAATTTGTGTATGACTAAGCAGTTTTTTCTCCTTTTAAACAATTGGTTGCTTTTCATGAATGAAGGCAAAAGGTATTATAAAAAAAAATATAGAAATTATATGTAAATGCTTAGGCTAAGGGTTTTTTGTGTGATTTGGAATGCGTTCTATGGGCGCCAACAAAACCGGTTGCTATCAAGTGTATATTACAAAAACGAGTCGAATAACTGAGCGTTGGTCTGATGACTAAATTAATATTATGGATGATTTTGATATGAACGATTGTTGTCGTTCACATGCCTTTAATTATGATTCGGTTCATTCGGTTGGATTGAGCTGAATGCAAAACTGAATGCCAATGTCATTTGCAACGCTCATTCATTCAATTCTTTTTGTTCTGCCACATTTTTTGTGACTCTCTCTCTCTCTCTCTTTCTCTTTCTCTTTCTCTTCCTCTGACTTTAGCTCTATTGTGTTTTTCTTATTCAACGAATTGAGTCGGCGACACTTTGAATATTCATCGAATTTCCGTTTCCTTCGTACAATGGCAAGTGACAATATGAATGCAAGTGTATGTGTGTTGATGAAATATGATGATGGTTCCATTTCATTGACACCGTCACAAATCCACCATTATAATAATTAATGTGAACCGACAATTGTGTGTAGATTAAGCTTTAGCTGAAGCTGACTTCATAAGCAAATGGAAAGAAATTCATAGTTTCCGGGAAACATTTGTTTTAATAGAGGTGGACAAGCCGTTTATTTTAATTGCTATGAGCCAAATCAAGCTATAGATTTGGGCGTTTCGTTACCAAAAAGGTGCGCTTAAAAGAAAGACAATGTATACTTATGTTTTTGTCGACATTTTGGGATTATTTTCTAAGCCGAAAAAAGCAATTCATGAACCTTAAATCAAAATCAAGTACTTACATTTGCTCATTTGCTTTTGCATTGAAATCACTACCTGCTCAACTGCTTAAAAAGAGGAAACTTCAATAACATTAAGATACCCAACTCTATTCGCTGTATATTCATATAGTTTTTTTTTATTAAACTTTTTGAAAATATTTCATTACAGTGTTTTAATGTTCGAATGGTATAATATAATATGTACAATTATAAGACTAACGATAAGCGATTTAATGTGTATGTCAAATGGTTTTAGGGCATTATAAAGTTTTGTAATTTTATGCAAGTTAAATTCATAAAATGCCTGCACCAAGTGGCGTTTCATGTCCAAATGTCTATTTTTTCAGTCTCTGTAAATCAAAATTGGCAGTTTCGGCTGAGAAATAAAATCATCAATGTTGGTTCTATTTTCCATGGGGTAGTCAAGAGTAAGGCTCACAGTGTTTAATATCTGGCATTGGTATTGGTTCGGAAATGATAATTTTTACGTATTCTCTTCCTCTCTTCCTCTCTCTCTCTCTGTCTCTCTCTTTCATTTTCATTGCTTGTCTGTTTTCTATACAATTAGTTGACGTCAAACTACGTATATTTTATTTGCATAAACATAAATTAGCATGACCAACGCGGATTGTGCAATGCTTTAACTGTATATTAATATACTATAATATTGGAATCGTAGCTCTCTATCGCTCATTTTCATATGCAATTTATTTATATATTATTTTTTCTTTCTCTTCTTCACAACAATTTATGAATTTCTCTTCATTATTCATTGCACTCACATCAATCATCGGTTATGTGTAAATATCCGGGCAATTTGTTGTTGTTGTTCTGTCTATCTTTCTCTACATATAAACCTATAGGTATACTGCTTTCGAAATTCGGTGATTTTTCATACCATTTATTATTAATCAATTAATGCGATGTGTTTCAATGTGATAATTTATGACAATGATTTTTCATCATTTGTATGCTTATAAAATGGGGAAAAATATTGCGCATATTCTTATGTTCGTGTTGACGTATTTAGATTATGATTGATAATCCTGTTATCATTAAATAAGCCTAATTTATTTTCCATCGAAATGTGATTTTTGGCGTTCGATGGGCCGACACATGTGCCTCTTGAAAGCAGCAATCAATTGATAATTTGTCGTAGTGGCGCTCGTCCTGGCCCCATTAAAAACAATCAACATAAAAATGCAGTTGATTCGACAACGAAATCGTTATCGTTTGAGTCTATTATAAAATGTTCGTCAAAAATTGAGCCAGAGGTCAATTTTGAAATTGAAAACTTTTAAATAATTCACGATTCTTCTTCAGGCTTCCAAAATACAGTTGACATGCCATCATTACTTGTGCATACTGGCAAATAGTCCAGCTGTGGTGGTTCAGCGGTTCGCGGCCCCCTCTTTCACCCTTAACCCCGTTTTCCAATAAACAATTCACCATTGTACGCTCAGCAACATACACATTCATGTACACAATTTTAACCATGCTTTCAATCAGATATGCACAGATGAATTATTAATTTGTAAATGATTTCAATTCGCTGTTTGTGCAAATCCTGCATTTATTATAATTTTATCATTTATATATGTATATATTTTCCCATTTGATGGGCAAAAAACGGACATATTGAAACAGCAGTAGCATGAATACACTTATTTACTTCATCATTGATTCATGTGAGTGAGTATAATAACACACACTCAGGCTAGAAACCGGAATGAATTGAGAATGAACCGAATAAAAAAACACACACAAATGTTAAAACATGACATTGCATTTACTGTGCTGCTTTCGATATCTCCGAAAATTATGTGAGTACTGTTTATGCGCGTATTTGTTGAATCTTTGCACAAAAGCTGTTGCTATTACATAGCTCCAATTTACACAATTGAGGGTGATTCGCGTCATATCTAATGCCTCAATTTTTTATGATTATCCACAATTTTCTTTACACTGATTTTAAACAAATATAGAGCACAAAAAACGATCTGAACCATCTTCGGCGACCGATTGAATGGCGTGTGTATTGATTCAATACTATTGAGGCTTGATGTTTGTATGCAAAAATTATGCGTAAATGTCTGTGAATTGTATTTATTAAAGCAAGTGGAGAATCTATTGAGTGTGGATTGAGGGGTAATATTTGAACACTGGGACTAGCACCAGCAGGGGGTACTGGTTCAGTTGTATAAATCGCATGCGGATGGAAACACATGCTCTTCGGAAAACTTTCCCGTTCACAATTGCATATTGCCATATTTTAGTTGGACGAGCAACAAAAGTCCAAACCATATGAGCACAGACATGCAATGAATAAATCATTGAACATTATTGCAATTTATTGATGAATTGGCAATTTTCCTTTCGGTAACACTTTCTTTCCGGGTTTTTGACCATTGCAAAATTGCATTTAATCCACTAGATTAAATTAATTGATGTCTGCCAAAAACTAAATTGTTCTGAAAATCGATTCATTTTTATTGGCATTTGGGCTGTTGGTTGTTGTTGCTGCCATACAATATCTATTGCATTCAGTTGAAACTTTTTACTTGGAAAACTATATTCAAATTTTTGCCGAGTTTGTTCGGTATTTGAATTTATCAATTTTTCAACTTCACATAAAAATAAACGGCAAATTCCGGTTTTAAACTTATTTTTTTTTTTGTATGTGTGTGTTATGTTCACAATGCAGCATCCGATGAAATTTTATCTACTGTTCGTTTAAAAACCAAAACCGAATTTTACCACCATTACAAATGAATGAAAATTAAAATTGCAAAAGTTACGTCTCTCTCTCTCTCTTTCTCTTTTTATTGGTTTTTATTTGGATCGATGCATCGAGAAACATTTAATTTGTGTGAAAAAACTATATGGAGCTAATAAAAGCATTGTGAAAAATGCGCTTGAATTATTCAAATTTAATGAAACGTGAAAAAAAGCACATGATTGAAACAAGAATGAAAACAAAACCCATGTGTGAAATAAAAAACAAAAATTATTTCATCGAGGTAATTTTTCAAACATGGAAAAATGATTGAAAAGAACTTTGTAAATTTCCCATCGATAAAGTGTAATTTCGAAAAAAGATATTTGTTGGATGAATTTAACGTTGCAATGAATTTCCATAATTTTTTTTTTGTTCATTTTCCACTTCTACATTCTTCATTTTGTTCCATACCCATTTTGCATTCGCAAAGTTTTTATTTTGTTTATAATATTGCATTCGTTTGAATTTTTCAAGCTGTCGCCTGCACCTCGGAAGTAGAAGTTTTTGGGTCGATTTAAAAAGTTTGATAAAATTATTTCTTCGAGGAAAAAAAAAAAATATTCGATTAAATGAAAAGGCGGTGGAAATTATGCGGTTGGTTTCTCATAGAAATTATTGCAATTGATTCGCTTCGGTGGAATTTCTTTTGTCTTTGCCAAAGAAAAGTTGCGTCAATCGCATTCGGTATGTTCAATTCGAAATTGGGAGTTAATTTCAGTGGTTGACTTTATGTTTTCATTGTATTCTTCCCGTCGTTTTGATTTCAATGAATACTTAATGGCAGATCATAAATTCCTTCAATCGGCGAACATTTGCTTAACAATAATGCTGAGAGCCTGGCTTAAAGCGCCTGCATGTTAAAATGACTTTATGTTCAAATAAATGGCTGTTTTGAAATTCGCTACAAATAGATATATATTTCGGGCGAGAGCTGTGCGTGTGTGTGTGTGACTTAATGTTGTATTGATGTGTGCAAAAACGGAATCTCATACATTTATAAAATACACATTATTTACGTCGTTAAATGGATATATAACATACTTACTAGCTACGACTTGCACGAGCGGATCGTTGAAAATTGATATTATCATAGAGTTTAGAGTTTACTGATTGTTGCCATTTCTTTTTCTCCCATCATTGTTGCCGTCATCGTTCATGTCCTATGTGTTTGGGTTATGGTATGCATCTAGACTGTTTACTTATTTTATATGTAAATTTTACGGATTAAATGATATAATTTGCATGTGAAATGTTCTGTTTTTTTTCTCTCCGTTTTTATTTATTCGTTCAATCGCAGCGGGTTGTTTTGGTTATTTACACATTATCGGCTCGTCCGAAACTGCTTAAATGGATTTGATTCGATGATGTGACATTGTTGATATTATTGGTGCTATTATTCAGATTAGGACTATTTATACTATTATTGCTAGCGTTTAACCTAAATTTATTTGTGCTAGAGCTATTGATGCTGCCGTTGATAGTTGCAGCGGTGACGGCAGCAGCATTTGGTGTTGTCGACGATAGTGACATTGTTGATGCCTGCGAAAAATGATATGCTGAATTTTGTACCGACGTCCAACTGCCGTCTTCTTTCGATTTTATGAATAGTGGTTGCTCGATACCTCGACCATTGTCACAACCGCCGAAATTTATTTTATCACAAAGACCACTTTTTGGCAATCGATTTCGTCTCGATGTTCCTAAAGACAAAAATAAAGTATTCGGCGAAAATGAGAAGGCATGCCAAAAATAAATGGACTTTGTCTTTTAGAGTTTTGCGTGAGTTTCATATCAGTGGGATATGAATGAAGTTCATTCAGAAACTTGACAGCATTTCTTTTCATATACGGAACTAAAACTTGTTGTAAAGCAGCTGAAAACGAGCTTTGAATGGCATATGTGTTAAGAGACTGAATACTTACCGATAAGCGGTGTTGAGGGAACACTTTTGATGCTGACCATTGTTGTGTCAGTTGCCACTGATGAGGTGGCCGGCGAACCGGTGGCCGTTGCTACCGACGATGATGAACGATTTAAATTATTTATGGCATCCATTTTATTTTCAATGATGTTCATTTTTGGCGATGTGGTTTTGCCATTTGCTATAAAATTTGTGTCCGATGCGATGAAATTGCGACCACCACCGCCGCCACCACCATTTGGTTCGTTGCCATTGTAATGGAATACATTGGGCGCTGAATAGACGCTATTGTTTTTGCCCGCATTTGGATAATGTGGACTGGCGAATAGATTCACATTGCGCACAAGATTTGTTGTTGCATACGCTCCAAAACTGTCGTACAGCGGTGATTGTGTATTTTTAAATGTTGAACATCCAGCCACTTCAGCATAATCGGGCATATTTAACGGTGACAAACTGCATACATACCGATAGAGACATACAAGCGCACGGAAACACCATAACCGACGGTTGAAAAGCCAAAATCCAAAGCAACAAGAGTTATCATCCCCATGAAATTAGACAAAGACAAGAGATAGAGAAATGAGATCAGAATTCATGTTAAATTGCAAAACGAGGCGGAATAAAAAAAGAAAAAACAGCATCAACAGTGGCATATCGCATCGATTTTTAATGTACGTTCGTTATTTTTCGGCCAACGAGAGAATGAGACGCATTCACAATTTACCACATCAAGTGAATACGATGCCTGTTACAATTTGATTTATACGAAACGTAACGAACATAAATCGTCGGCCTCAAACTGGATAGAGACGAGCTCGCTGTGCTTGTTGGTTTCATGGTTTTCTCGCATATGTGAATGGCATCACAAATTTCGAACGCTTTCGAACGTAATGCAATACATTATAACGCACGCATTAACTAAATTCCTTTGGCGTAGAAGTTCCGACAAACCGAATGTTTCAACTCCAAAAACCGCTCGCTTGCTCTCTAACTCTAACTTCGAACATTCAACATTCGATATAAATTAAAATTAATTAAATCCGGTCGATGTTCATGTGGAGAAAAGTGTTTTTTTTTGTGTGTGTGCAGATGATGGCATAAAATCGATGCTGTCTAGTAGTAGGAGACGGTTAACTGAAAGCTTTCATTGGCAGCAGCTAAGGCCACTGGGGAACAGTCGAACAGCGATCAAAACGACAAACAAAATGCTTAACAAACTTAAAAAGTTAAATCGTGTCAAATTTCGTCTCAAATTATCACTTTGCATGTTATATTATTATATTTTGGATAATTTCGTTGATGCTAATCGAATTATAAATTGTATTTTACAGTACTGGAATGAATTTGTATGCTGAAAAATGGCAAAAAAAATTGTAAAAACATTCACTTACCGTTCATAGTCCGGAAGTGGAAGTGTTGGTGCTGTTGATGAGACTTGTGCGTAATCGGCAATGCCATCTTTGGTAACAGCTTGACGCCATACACCGCCAGCTGGATCAATCCATACACCATTCGCATTCAATGGTAACGTTGGGAACTTCCTTACTGTACCGATTGCGTGATTACCTATAATTCAATCAAAATTGTTGTTACTTTTGCCAAAGAAAAAACACATATTTCCAACGATATAATGCCATCATTGGTTCTTTTTTCTTCATGAAAATTACACAGCAATCGAAGTTCACATATGAAAATCCGAGAAATAAACGCTTTTTTTATTGTTCACAATCGGTTGATAATGACTTTGAAGAAATTCGCAAGCATTTACTTTTTTATTTATTCATTTATTGTGGTTCTCATTTTTTCTGCCCAAATAGAAACGTTTAGTAAATGGTGTTTACTGAAAATTGTATACTTTACTGTTGACTGTAAATTCTAAGCAAAGTAATGGAAGTTTTGTTTTAGGAAGGGAAAAAAATGCACAAAGGAAAAGCACCATTTTACTTTTTATATTAAACTGTCACGAATGACGATGCATAAAATGAACGTTTGAGGGAAAAATGGTGCGACGGTTGCGGGACAGTGAATCACAAAATGCGTGGTTTAAAAGAATAAACAAAGCCACATATATAAATATCAACCCGAAACGTCTATCATATTTTGTCTGGTCTGACAAACAATTACATTTGAAACGATTTCGTTAGACGCTTGGCAGTGATTTTTTTTGTTGCGCGCCGTACTTTGATATGATATATTATAAAAATCATGTTTACCGTTTATTAACCATGACTAATATTTATCATATTTTGCCGTTTGATGTAATGAAATGTATGAGGGTTTCTTAAGAAGGTAAAAGCAAGCTAAGGCGTGCTTCCATTGTCAATGTTTGAGTTTTGGCATAACCAAACGAACAAATTTTATTATTAATGCGGTTTAGACGAAGTCTCAAAGCAAATCATATTTAGCATTAAACTCAAGCAAAGTAGCGCAATCATTCTAATCGATTTTCTTTAAATCATCGGAAATGCGGCAAATCCTTTATGACATATACGCGAGTTATGAGTAAAAGCACCGTATAAATTGCAATCTAAAAAAAGAACGATGATTTTTATTACTGAACACATTAATTACCCATAAAAATGATAAATAATAATTTCCGCTGTCATTGTGAACGATTCGAGTCGTGCATTCAATCGCAATGATAAAAGTTTATAGGATTGCTCTATAGAGCAGACAATAGGCGCTTGAATAGAACAATTGAGATAGACATACACACACACACACCATGTATTAATATCTATTCGAAATACATACCGTGGATATTTGTTAGCGACGTTTGCTTGATGAATTGGATTCGTTTGATAAGCACCATCGCTACGAATGAAAATATAATAATGGCTATTATCGAGCCAAGCATTACGATGAACCAGGTTTGTGTTAGAATATCGTCGGCTAAGTTGTGATTTATTGGATGCCTGTTCGAAAGCGAGAAAAATGGAGAGAAAGCAAAACCACAAACATTTTTTTGTTACTTGCTGTTGTTGGTGTAAGTACGTTTTTCGCAAAAACAATGGCATTCAATGATTTCTGCCTGCATATGAGGTTTGTTTTTCGTAACGTCCATCCATCAGATAGATATCCATTGATATAAATGAAAAAAAAAACAGAGAGAAATTCTTACCGCGTGTATTCCTGGTCTAATTTATTGGTATTCGGATCTAATCGTAAAACTGCTGGTTTGCTATAGACACCGATACCAATCCGGGTTGCAGCTGCCACGCTCACCGAATATGTAACGCCCGTTGTTAGATTTGCCAACATCAAACTCGGTGATGCCGCTTCCACTGACATATTTGCCAGAATTTTCGATACGTTGATCGCATCAAAACCACGAATGATTATTTGATAATACAATAGAACACCATTAATATTGTCTTCGGGTGGTGGTTGCCATTTCAAAAAGATGGCCGTCGCATTCAAGAGTGATGCTTCCATGTCAGTTGGTGGTTCGGTTGGAACTAATTAAAAAAAATATTTCAGTTAAAATCACATTTGGCTTCGTGCATTCACTAAACATGTGTTCATCAATGAATGAACATTCAACGGATACTTACTATCTTCAAGCGTTCGAGCAATTTTCGAATTTGATGGTCGTCCTTTGACAGTTTTATAAAATGGAACCAAGAAAAATTCGTAGTCAGCATACGAATCGAGTCCTTCAATCATACAAGATGAAGCACCGCCACCATGCAATACGGTTAACATTTTATATTGATCGTATCGATCGATTTTCCGTGAGTAAATATAAAATCCTTCAACATATTGAGCGTTCAATATTTCCCAAACCAAACGTACGCTCGTCGAATCGGTGGCATTTGCTTCAAGCAATTCAACGACATCACCTGTCGATAAAATTGCCTGCGCTTCCGTTAATATTAAATCCTCATCATAAATAATTGGTTTGCCGGTTGTAACTGGGTCGGACATTGAACTGGGCGCTGAGATGCCATACATATTTTCCGCTCGTACAACAAAAATGTATGTAGCGCCTCGCGTGAGATCACGTTGCATGTAAACGGTATCGGGAATTTTCGAAGCGACCGGAATCCATCCTTTGCTCATGTTATTCGAAAATATTTCAACGGAATACCCAACAATATCGCCGGCTCCCGTTTTTGAGCTTGCCATCCATGTAATCGTAATGCTATCATCAGTAACATTTACTACTTCTGGCTTTGACGGTGGACTTGGTATTTTTTCTGGCTCCGGAGCGCGAAAGAATTTTATATTCGGGTTTGTCGGAGCTTCAAGCCGTAAATATCCACTCCATGTGGACTTTCCACTGCGGCTACTGGCCACACAGGTATATAGCCCTTGGTCAGTGTCCCGGTGTAAATCTGATATTGTCAAAACACCCGATTCGGTTAAATTGATACGATTCGAAGCCAACAACGGTATACCATCGCGATACCATGAAATGATTGGTGTTGGAACGCCCATCGCAACACATTCTAAACGTGCAACTGATTTAACGGGTAGCGTCTGATTTACTGGACCTCGTATAATAATTGGTGGGGGTCGATCATCCTGTGAACTAATCGATAATTTGGCTCGTGCATTTATTGAACCGACTGCATTTAAAGCGCTACAAATCACCACTAATCCACTATCTGAACGCTTTACTTGGCCAATTGTTAGAACGGACAGCCCTTCAATAGATGATGATGCATTTAGATTTCCCACCGACATGCCAGGAAAGATAATCGAACGATTGCCTTCAATCGACCAAAATATGGTCGGTCGTGGATAACCTTTTGCTTGACACTCAAACGATGCATCACCCTGTGCATCCACTGTTTGTGGTGTTGGACGAATGACAAACTTTGGCGCCGCTATATTCATGCATGAAAATTAAATTCCATTGAAAAAAATGGCACTTCTTTTTCATTCCATATTCGAAATTAAAATGGATCACAGCAAAAAATAAACAGCTCAGAAGCTATGGGAATTTATACATACATTGAATGATGAGAGAGCCAACAGCCGAAATGGAACCAACGACATTTTCCGCTTCACAACGATATTCACCTTCATCACTCAAGTTAACATTCTCTAATACCAAACTTCTATCCTCTAAGACATGTACTCGATCTATGGTAATGATAGTGAAAAAGAGACCGAAAAAAAAACCGGACCAACAAAAAATTGTCATTTCATGTTTTTAGTCGTAACTTCAGAATTAGTTTGTTCATTCTTGCGATGCAATTGCGACAAAATGCAATAGAACAGATAAATTGATTGCTTTTAATTAAAGTGCAAAGTTTTGAAATAAATTTTACCCAATGGCATATTGCCAGCGGCTGCTGTACGTCTCCATAGAATATCTGGAACTGGTTCGCCGCCAACACGGCACTGAAATGTAACCGATGAGCCTTCAACAACTGTTTGATCATACGGTCCTCGAATAATGAATGGTTTTACTGAAAAATTGAAAAGTTGAAATGAAACAAACGAGAAAAAAAATTCCAATTTTATGATTATCATTTAACGAAACGGGGAATTAAAACATTACTCAAGCTCTTTAAAAAAAAAATTGCAGATAAAAACGCGATGCATTCATTATCAGCAGCAGCAGAGGTAGCAAATAGCAATCGTGGTACTTACCGTGTACGTTGAGTGTAACGACTTTTGATTCGCGCACACCAACTACATTTTTGGCGACGCACTGGTATTCACCCTCATCCGATTGTCGTGCATCTTGGATGGCCAAGTTTCCACCGTCAACGATGCGAATGCGTTTCGAATGTTCGATTTCGAGCTTTTGACCATTTTTCTTCCACCAGATTAATGGCTCTGGTGTACCTTTGGGAGCCGAACATTCGAGCAATGCCACATCACCTTGAGCCACACGAGTATTTTGCGGTTCTAATCGAAATTCATCACGGAGCACTATTCGGGATAGAGAAAGAGAAAGAGAAAGAAAAAAAATGCCAAAATGAGACAGCAAAAACGATAAGTATATGAGTAAAACAATGGAAAGCACGGTGAAAAAAGCAAAATAAAAAGAGAGAGAAAATGAAAATAAAGAGAAAAAAGTAAAAGAGAGAGAGAGAAACTGTAATCCGGAGCAATCGAGTTCAACAACTACTACAGAATGTGCTGGATGTTTTATATTTTTTCTCTTCTGTTCAACATTTGGTAAGTGCGCGCAAATGTGCAAACGGGAAAAAGGACGAGCTCACACAATTGCAATGGCAAAGTGTTATAGTGTAAAAGAAATTGAGAGCAATAAATCTACGGAAAATTTACGACGAAATAGAAAAAAGGCGAAGGAACGTGAATCCATATACCGACACATCATTCATTCGAAAGAGAGACCGAACACTCTCACACAATCACACAATTGTGTGTATAGTTTTGTTCGACATGGCCAGCGTTTGCATAGTTTTTATGGAGTTGCTTTTTCATTGGTTTTTTTTTTCATCGTTCCTGTTTGCCCTGCCACCTTCTGCATTCGAACTACAAAAGCGATTCTTTTTCGTCGTTTTTTCTTTACGATTTTGTTGCATTATCGCCGGTACTAAACGTTTCATTCACATTGCACGTGAGCACATTTTTATTGAATAAAAAAGAAAAACAACTGATATGAAATCAGGCAACATAGTTTTCATTTATTTTCCAACAAACGGCTCTAACAAGCGTCAAGAGAACGAAAGCGATTCGGTGCGGTGGACGAAGAGAAGGCGAATGCAAGCGAGCGAGCGCTGGTGTTAATACAACATGGTCTTTTTGAATGTGTCAAAGCAAAATGATAGGAAAAGAAAAATGAAATGAAAATCATAAAGACCAAACACACACACACACACAAAACCTTTGCAATACAAGAAAATGGACAAAGACCACACGGTACACGATGTTTGCGGTGGCACAGCAGTAATGTCGTTGGATGAAGTACCTTTTGTAGATGATTTATTTGCCATAGACGGAAATATTAATGCCTTCTATCACAATACACGGTGACTGGTATTTATTCACGGCAGCATTGTACTCATTTTTCATTTAGTTTTGTTGCTCCGTTTGCTGCATGAGCTTTTGTTTAACATTCAATAAAAAGGTAACATTGGTCGGACCGTTACCATACCTATAGGAATGATGTGTAGTCATTCCGTTACATATTTTCCATAAATAAGCGCCTCTTCGAACAAAACTTGGTAAAGCTGAATGTTTTGTACAGAGCGAATCTTTTTCCGGGAATTTACTCAAACAGAGATTTTCACCATCGAAAATGAATTGGTTTTACCGTTTTCCAACAAACCAACGAATACTCGATATTTTGTATTCACAAAAGTCCAACGATATTTATGTATTCGACAGAAAAACTAAACAGAAATAATAAAATTGTTGACCGAAATCCACATAAATCGTTTTGCATTGTGGCAAAAACGGGGGGCTTTGATGCATTTGTTTGGCGAAAGCCGGCGATTGGTTGTGCCAATTTATATGTGAGACCAGAAATTGAATGCGTCAACAAAAAGAATTTCATGAAGGCAAGTCATTGTTGTTCATTGTTCACAAAAATCGTTTGTTTGAATTTGAATTGTAAAATTATGCAAATATCGTTTGGCAATAATATTTGTGCATTCTAGTTGCCGTTGTTGCTCTTTTTTCTTTACTACCCAGCACCCCTCAGTAACGGTCCTATTTTCTTTTGATTCGATTTCAAAAATGCTCGTGAAAATTTTCATAAATATTGTTTATATTGTTTCAGTTTATGTTTCAACATTTTAGCGAAGGCTTATGAGCAATGAGTGTTGTAAGTATGGTTGTCCAGTTTGGTTTATGAGCCACTCATAAATCGTACCGATGGGTATTTTTACCTTATACACATTCCTGTTTAGCATCGAAAAACCATTGTAAAAACCGTCTTAAGGGAACTATTTCAAATGGACGTTTCAAAGTAGAATGTTATTTTAATTTTGAAAATGTTGTTTGCTGCATTTTCCGAGGCTGTGCGGGTTGACTGTGGGCCTATTTTAGATGATTTCCTTGAACCATACCCAACCATAAATGGGTTTTCAATTTGCATATTTATTCGGAAGACTGTATTTGATCCGAACCATTTCCATGCCATCACCTTTCAAGTGTACCGAAATTTTTGACTCAGCAGTCAAAATAATAATTTTCCACATTGTTTCTATTGTTATTTGCATTTTTTCCATCAGGCACCACGACCACACCGACTTCAAGTCAAATAGATGATTTGAATGTTTGCTTGTGCTCGAGCACACTTTTATATGCTCGAGCATTTTACACGGCAGTGGCAGGCATTCATAGGCACTCATTTTCGTAATTTATTCGACAATGCCACATAAATACGTTCATTTTTGCAATAATACACGCAAATTACGAGCCATTGAACGAGAGAGCGAGAGTGTGTGTGTGTGTGTGTGTAACAAAATGCCGACGAAATGTTTTGAGTGCTTAACCAATTATAATTATTGTTCACAATTTGAACACATTTACACGAATTCAGCACATTTTATGCCGAGCATTCATTAAATAACCTTTCGAATGTTATGTACTCGCTAAACCGGGATAAACAGGCAAATGCGTGAGCGAACAGGCGAATACGAGCGCATTCCCTTATTGTTGTTTTTTTATTCTCGTTTAAATCATTTAATCGCCATTCTCTAGCAGCCCGCATCCAAAATAATTGCTGGTTTTTGAAAACGTCAACAGAAAAATGACAAATGATCTAGTGTTTACAGTTGTGTTACAATAATGAAAAAGTCTACTTTCGTTGTGATTTATTACCCGTATAAACGGGCAATGGGAAACGCTTTTGAACGACATGAAACAGTATGTTTTGCATTGTCGAAGTGAGCAAAGATGGCTGTTTTTCAAATCAAATGAATTGCCAATACACTGAACAAGTGTGAAGTGCTGCACCAACAATTGATTCAATTTTCATTCATACGAAATCACAACTTGAATAATTTGGTGAAATTGGCTGAGAGAGAATGGTTTTCGGACCGATTGTTACTGGGATTGTTTTCTTCTTTTTCTTTCTCAATTTTATGGAATCACAAGAATCATATAAAAGTCAATGAAATTGGCAAATGCACCTAAATCGAAATGCGGTAAATGGAACCTTTTAAAATATTAATAAACTATTGCAGTTGGTGGTGGTGTTTCGTATATTTATAGTGACAACTTTCTCCAGGGATAAAAGTCACACCTTTCGGGTTTTTAACGTTAAGTGCCGTTCGATTTATACATTGTCTCCGTTCCATGTAAGGCAACCGCGTTGAATGCAGCATTAAATTTTGTTGGTAACGTGTATGTGGTGGTTAGCAGAGCGCTTGAATAAAATGCGAATCACAAAACGCAATTTACTATCGACTTTATTGGTTATAAAAATTTATTGGAATTTTATTCACATTATGCAAAGGCGTTGCGTCAACACCATCATTCTCAGGCATCGTGCACCACAACGAAATGTACGCATTTTGTGAAAATTATATTGCAGTAAAGTTACTCATTCGATCGACACACACACACACACACACAAACACCGACACACCGTGTGTCGCATGTGTGCGATGTGATTGGAAATGTGCAAAAGCCGAAGCCTAAGAGTTTCAATTGGAATACGGAAGTTGATGTGGCAGTTGGGTTGCACACTTGCTACATGGCATACTATCGATCTTTTACGGCCTAATGGTGATGTTTCATGTTTCCTGAACACCATTTCACTTTGTGCCCATGTAATGTGGGAAAATAAGCTCAATTTCGATAAAATGTGTAAAAATGCGCGTTCGACGCGATGGTAAATGCTTGCACAACGCACCGAAAATGCCAGAGCATGTGAAACGTCCACAATGGATGATGACAATATCGATTTGCATCAGACAGTCAAACCTGTCATACAAAATATATCACTTTGTGAAATCTTCTCCACATGCGAATAAATGGAGTGCATGAAAGGAAGGTATTTTCAACCAAATGATCTGAAATATTTTCAATCAAATGTTTGACGGGCATTTTTTTCACGAATGATTTACTAAAAAGCATATCAATAGAGATCACCATTCAGTACGATTTTTCTATCAATTGAAAATCATACATCAATAATTTCAAATTCAAGCCATAAATTTCCATGCCAAAAACTGAATTCATCGTCGAACAACAAGTTTGAGTTCGTGTTTTTTGCCATCATTTCGATATCAAATGTATCTCTTAAAATGGTTCGCGCCTCACATTCACATCCATTGGGTCGGTTTGTTGCGGTTTTACAGTCTGATTTGCATAAGCACTTCCGATTTGATCTCCAATTTCAGATGTGAAATCCATTCATAAACGCATATTTTATTTTATTGGCTTGGTTTTAAATGTGCTCAAGCATTTGCAGCACATGGAAATATACTTCATTGATGCCACCATGAACACAATCCACATTTTATACATATTTATTTTCGCTCGATATTTGTACATCGAACGAAAGAAAAAAAAACGTGGTGCATTTTGCTTTTCCCTTTCACTAGTTCCGTATAGGCGTGTGTGTACAAAGCGAAAGTGGATTCAATCGAAGTAAAACGTAAAACTCCAAAAAAAAAAATCGCAGAAAAAAAAACAAAAGAAATCGAACAATAAAATAATGTAGTCGAATATAAAAAGCGGCTGAAATAAAAAAAAAGTGGTGGCGAGAAAGGAGTCGATGCGATTTGAAACGGTTGAGTGAGCAGAATGCTAAAGCAACAACAGCAACAGCGACAGCAGCAGTTACAGTAACCACAGCAATAACAAATCCAATCGCAATCGAATCGTCGATACGAGCGCACATTTATTTACTTTAATAAAAAATTGTAACTGAAATCGATGGAAGGCGCGCGTGTATAGTATAAATACACACACACACACACACACACAATGCTCACCCACACTCACACATGCCGGTGGTTTATGGCGATGTTGTGATCTGGATTTGCAATTTCTGATTGTGATGCCCATAAAATTGTTGTTGCTTTGGCTCCTGCTGCTACTGCCATTGTACCGATTGTGGTTGGGCTACAACAAAGGCAGACGCATTCTCACGTATTTCGACAATATTTCAACGGCTAGTTTAATTTGAATCCAAAGTCATTTTTATTCGATATTTTTATTTCTTCTGCATTGGTTTTTTTGGGGGGACTTGATTTTCTTTTTCACATTTTTTGTTTGTGACCGTTGCAACAATGCGTCGTACGATTTCTGTCGATTCGATGAGGGGAGTTGTCTGTGAATGCAATATTTATATTCGGCCCGGGTATTCAGGTGCTAAAATAAAATGTGCATTTAATACGTCGACTCGTTGCAAATATAATGTTTATTTTTTTATTGTTTGCATGCGACGTTGCTTTTCTTGCAACCACTCGATGGTGTGTGCAATGGCACGAGCGGAAGATAGAGAATGGCATACCAAAAAAAAAAGTTATAAAATTAAGGGAAAGTATGAAATATAAAATGTGAAAATTCCACGTTCAAACAATAAAAAGTCTGCTGTGGCATGAGCAGCTACAGCATTTGCTGTAGCAATGGCAATGACTGGAGCAAATGAAGAAAATCAACAAACAAAAATTATTCCGATTAAAATATTGTCTTTAAAACATTTAATATTTGAACGTTTGCATGGAATATTTAGATTTGGGGAGCCCCCTCTTCGCCATTTGTTGCCTGTGAAACAGCATTTTAAGCGTTTTCAAATGGATTCGAGGGACGGATCTGTCGCATATTTGGTTTGTTGCTAATGACAATAAAGCTATTTCCCTTCAACCAAACAACGCCCGTCATTTAAAAACTTTCATTGTTTGGTGAAACTCTTTTCCGACTTTGTCTCTATCTGGCGGTTTTCTGTCTCGCTCTATCTCTTGTGTGTCATTTCTAGCGTATTTATGAATTGGAATGAGCAACGTGCACAATTGCAAATGGATGTGTTCCCTCTATTTCCACATCCAAGCATATTCGGAACATAAACATTTGCCGTTTGCATGTAAACTGTGCGTAATTAAAATGATGTAACGAAAACGCGTATGCAAAGTTAAAGACGATAAAGAGACGGTGAGACAGTCGCTCGAGACGGAGAACCAGAGATTGAAAATGGCACTGTGCGAGCATCTTATTTAGAAGCGGCGCATCGTTTACCCGCTTGAATGCATCAAAATTAATTAATGCAATAAACGCGAGTGGGTAGATTTTGTCTACAATGTATAAACTTTTACACAATTGCCAAATGCCATTCTCTTGGCATCACCAACAAATCTACATGGCAAGATTCCATTGAATGTTTAGCGCTTATCTCATTGCACTCACTGTACTCATGGAACACGTCGTATTTGACTGTATTCGGCTGGAAAATATGCTAAAACGTATTTCCTCAAACAATTATTGAAGGTGTTTCGTTCACATAAAACACCATCAATACCAGACGCGCATCACAAAACTCGATGCCTATCTCGGGCTTGTTACAATTCTATCATTTGCCATTCAACTTCGCGAAATGAAAACTATTTTATGCTGTAAACGAACGAAACAGAGAAATTGTATGCGAAAGTAAATTGAGAACATGCATTTCCATTCATTCAGCTGTGGCTGCGCTGTATCTGTAAACACACATAAGATCGTGTGTGTGTGTGTGTGTGTTGCGAGATGTGTTTACCGTTTCATGGTGAAACGAACGTTAGTTGCATTAAGTATTTCATTATTATGGTGATAAAACCGTTTGTTCGAATATCTCTCTTTATTTCCAGATATGGCATCTCTCGTTGTGCAGCCTCAACACTATACAATGGCGCGCACACTCACACAAACTTGGCGATGGGAAAACGGAAAATCCTTAATCGTTATCTGGTATAAAATATACGCTTGAAACGGTACACACTTACTCATTCACTCATTCGCTCGCTTTTAATCGAAACGTTTCAGGCTCGGCAATGAGTGCGAATATATGTGCTCGTATCGTTCGAATCCAAGGAACGGTGTCATGTATGCACAGAGAAAACTCTATGCACATATTTTGTCATGTGTAACAAAAGCGAGAAACATACAATCAACTTGGCTAAATTGAACGTAGATACACACCAAATCGAGTTCTCAGATAACACCCGAGTGTATTTGGAGTGTGTTTGAGTACGAGTGCGAGTGCAGATGTGTGTGTGTGGATGCGATAGATGCAAGAGGAAGAGTGAAAAGGAGAAAACGCCATCCATATACACCATGTTCAATGTTCATATCTCGCTGTATCGTGCAGTTAATCTAGTTACCTTTCTCAAATAGCAGCGCTTGCCATTACGGAAACTCACTTATTTATGGATGAAACTAACGATTTATCTCTTATTTATGCGACTCTTAATCATTCTTCAAAATTTAGTTGTAACATCATCAGGCCAATTCACTTTTGCGCTCAACCAAATGCGCTTGACAATTTTTCAACTGGAAAATGCCGTTAAAACACATCTTAGAGCTTGTAAAATGAAATTTCAAGATTAAAAATTAATGCTGTTCATGGATGTGAAGCACTTTTTTGTGCTGTCGATAGAAAGAAAAAAGATCGCTTGATACGCGAGGGTCATTTGGCTAATACTGGCACACAGATTTCTATTGAAGAGTGAATCAGATGCTCTGTAGCTCAGTAGCTCGATATCCCTATTGCTCTTGTTTGTATATTTGGTTGAGTAGCAAAAAAAAACAAATATGTGTATGAGTTTGTGTGATACTCAATGGCAACTCAAACGTTATGGACAGGATGAAAACAAAAACGTGGTTCGGTATAAAAACAAAGGCATGCATTGAAATTGAAGAGTCAACCAAAACTTACCTGCTACTTGCAGTGTAGCATTTCTGCTTCGTGCAATTCCCCAGTCATTTTCAGCCTCACACCAGTAAACACCAGCATCACTATCCCGACGTGAATGTACTACCTGTGCATTTGACGAGAGAAACACCGAAAACATGAAAGAGAAAGAGAGAAAAAGAGATGCCGGAAAAGCATCGCGTTAAATACACTAACACTCAAAATACACGTGCATTCGCTGGCAATAATGACAACGAAACGAAATTATACTCTAGTTATTTTTTTTGTCGTTGTCGTCGTTTTTCCATGTCGTGTGTGTGTGTGTGTTGCCTTAGCTTCTTCACGTTGCACATAGCGCGATATTGCCATTACGGATGGCCGTGTTTGAGGCAACACATTGCAATCAAAAATACGACAAACTCCAACTCGCCGGTATGAGAAAGGTTGTTAAAATGGATAGCTTAATGTAGCGAACGTATCAACAATCAACGATGGCAATGTTCGCTTAAATTCACCATGTAGTTTATTTAGCGTAAATGTATTTTCTATTTAGCGACAGGCGAAAACAAGGACTTGGGTGAATGAGAGTGAGTGAGCCAGCGGTTACGTTTGCTCTTAGTCACAATATCTCTCGTTTGACTATGCGAGTGTGTTTGTGTTTGTGTGTGTGTGTGTGTGTGGCACCAGAAGTGCAGGTATATGAACGAAATTCACTTGGTACCTCCATTAATATGTAGTCGGTATGTTTTGTGTCATAGTGCAAAAATTGAAGCACACACATTTTTGTATGCGGTGGAGTGCTCTTTCACGTGAATGCATAAAAGAGACAGAATGTACATTTCCGAGCTCAAGCTCAATATCGTTACGAGCGACAGTAAAATGAGGATTGATATTGGATAATGTGTGCATTAAGTAACACATACAAAACGTGTGCAGATTTAAAAGGTATATTTATGTATTTTTTAATTGCTTGCTCTTTCCTGCACACCGGACTACGGTAGCCAAACGGTTGACGGTTGTTTTTTTTCCAACGTTGTCGTAGGTATTGTTGTTGGTGGTGGTTTTTTTTTCGCATACCGTCCGAATGTGAAATGCCGCCGATGGTTTTTTCGGACATTTATTTGCACCGGTGACATGGTGAAATGGCTACAGCCCCCATGTTCGGTATACCATGCCCCAGCACAAGCACAAGCACATATTGCATCAACATTTTAACGATCATCGCATTCAAACCATCGACTCTGTCGCTTTGAATACGAACGACATAATTTATTTTATTACACGTTTCATTCATTTAAGCACGGCATATCAAAATGCTGCTGTGTTTTTGTGTGTGTGTATGTTCTCAATGACTCTTGCACACCGGTGCATCATGAAAAGGTCTTTTCGCTTTTTGTTCGCAAGTCATTAAAAAAAGCGCCACATGAAAAATTGAATGCAATTTCAATAGGCAGTCAAGTTGCATTAAATATTTTTTTTAAGCTTCGCATAGTCAGACGATGGGTTTAACTATAATTGTAGCCATTTTTATGTCTACAATTTAACAATCACGTGCACACCATATTCAATGTACATTCAATCAAGAATCATCGCATGTACTGGAAACATAAAACAAATGATTTGTTTACTGAAACATTTTTCAAAATATAAATATTTTATTGCTTTATTTAATTTGCCGAGATTCCTTGCTAATTAAACGCAAAACTGAATTCCAATTTTACTGAATTCATGTAAATTCGTTGTATAATCAGAACAAATTCAATTTCATCAACGTTGATGTGGTTTATTTCGTTTTGTTCTTTGTGGGATTTTGAAATTGAATTTACCTTGAGGAAAAATAAAGCACCGGATGGAAGTAGAACGCGATGTGATCCGGGCGCAATATTAACGGGATTTCCATCTTTAAACCAGCGAATACTTGGAATTGGTGAACCTTCCGCTTTACAATTTAATGTAACTGGTTCGTGCCTTGGTACCGTTGTATCAATCGGATGCTCAGTTATCCGTGGTATTTGTAAACCTGCAAAAAGAAAACAAAAATCACAAATGAAGCTAAATTAAATTTTTGCTTTGACTAAACGTAAATTAAAAACACACAAAAGAAAGAGAATAGGAATACTATTCATCGCACAAAACACAACAGCATTTTATTTGGTGAGCGCATCAAAAGTCCGAAATAAATAAACACGAGGCATGAATAATTAAATGAAGTGAAAAACAACAAAAGAAAATTTCACCACATTTCTGTTTGGTTCGGTGGTGTAGCTGTAGCAATGGGAAATGTGTATGCTTTGAGCTGTGCACAGTTTGAAATTATGTAGATTGATGCTGTATTGAGTGGTGAGTCCGACAGAAAAAAAAAACGACGAGAGCGTTGCTAAACAACACCATGCTAAATGCATTTGATGGAATTTATGGCAACCCTTTTCACAATCGACGCTTCGAAACTCACAGCAATCCCATTTCGTAACGCATTCGGTTTATGTTGTTATTTCTTTCTTGTTTTTTTTCTCGATGGTGTTGTTGTTGTTCATTCTGTTTTTGGAAAATGTTATTTTTGTTTGAAAATCATAGGCGAAACTGTTTGGTTAAATCTTTTGAAAACATGAAAGTAATTACGTACAGCCGCAATGGCATTCGGCAATGTAAAATCCTTTTCATATATTGAACGGACCAACACCGAAACTCGCTGAACACATGCTATGCCCATGGCCTTTGCTAATCACATATAGACATTGCAGAGCGAGAAAAAAGGGGTAACTGTTGTAAAAAGTTTGCCAGGCAAAAGAAAATTATGGTGGAAATTGACTCAATGAAATTTGATGTCGAACCACTGTATTCCGGCAAATTAAAAGCGATAGCAAGAGAATGCGAATCATGTGTGCGTACACATGATATGCGTTTACATTTTTATTTGGATTCTGACAGCTGTTTACCCGCCAGATGAAATCCATTCGGTCGAATAATAAACATAACGCTCATCGTTTGTATTTGGATTGCTTTATTAAAGGCAACAAAACCTAAATATAGCGTCCGGTGTTTCGGTTTATCGATGGTGTGCAGCATTCAAATGGTTTTCACAACCCATGCATCCAGACTTAATAATCACAAAACACTGATGCGAACATGTTTACATGAAATGGTACAAGCGAGAAAACCGGAACCGAATTTTAAAACAACAACAAAAAAATGTGTGCTAGCCAAGAAATATTAAAATTACAACGTACTTAAATTTGGCCATTCGGCAACAAATGTTGCATGAAAAAACCACTATTTTGCCATTGCATTGGACACAATTTATATTTGAACAAAAAAAAATAAAAGTAAGTACAACACAATAAATTTTACATTTGAGAGAAATTCTGGTGCACTTTTTTTGCTCCTTCATGTGCATCGTGTTCGGTGTGTTTGGTCGTGTTCACTGTTCATTGTTTTATGTTATTTCGTTAACAACATCATGATTTGCACAGTTCCGACCGCTCATTTGGATATTGAAGCAGAGCCCAAGAGACAAGGATGGGGAAGAGGACGAGGCAAAGACGGAATGGCAGCAGTGCCATTGAATGCTGAAAGTCCGTGAAAACCGACTGTTCTTTTTTTGGTAAAAATGTATAAATTTGTCTGGCATGTTTTCCTTATTCTTTTTTATTGTTATCTTCTGTTGTCTCGTAATGCTAATTACATCTCTGTTGTGTTTCGCTTATTCGAGAGTGTGCACTATATATATTTTGGGGCAATAAATGTGAAATTTTCTACCATCGAGTCTGGTTGATATGTTACCATAAACTAAGATCCACATATAAATTTCTCCAGCACACAGCTGCAAAATGTGAATGGGCTAACGGGCAAGAGAATGGAAGCCAACGAAACCGAGTGAAATGCGTTTTAAAATAATTTTCCGTATAATTTTCGGAACACACACTTGCATTGTTGGATGGTCGAAGAGTTGGCCGAGCGAAAACAATGAATCAGATGGGAATAAGCTGGCGTTGGCATGATCATGTCTGTTATGTTTACACAGACATTACATACATTTATTCATTTCATTTTTATTTTCATTGGCTGCGCTTAGCTGCTCATGTTCGGTGTTGTTAATGTGAGTGTGTTTGTGAATATTATATTTTTCCAGGCAAACGATGAGAACCGAAAATGTGTTCGAGGCAGAGAACCGATTTCAGAAAATGGTCGGAAAATTAACTCCTTTTGTTAAAACTGAATTTATAATCACATATCGTTACAGTGTTTCGTAGCTTTGCGTCTAATTTTCTATCTCTTTTGTTAAAATTAAACCATTTCATTCTCAAGCTATAAACCATCCGGCCATTTTAGGCTAGCCATTTTAATTGAAAATTGTGCCGTTGCCGTTACGAAAAGTTTAAATATTATATTTTACGATATTTATTGCTCCCTATTCGAAATGTAAATTGGGGTGTGCCGCTATTGATTTTCAACAGTTCGACAGCATTTCCATTTGACTGCTACTTAATGACTTAATTCATAATTTTACCGGATAGTCCTGACATGTTGCGTATGATTAAGCAACTTTGAGTTGGCTTAATTTTGATTACTCAGCAAAATGTTGGTGAACGATTTCATAGGCAAAAAAAAGTTAAACCATTTTATATCTTTAGTCGATTTTCAACGTGTGCCGAATGGCGTTCACTTCACAGCTTAAGCTCAGTTACCCTTTGAAATATTCACTTTGATGGAATACCGTACCGTATGACTGTGTAAACTTCATCATATCTTTTTAACAAAATCACAATTTTTCATGGGGAATTTTCTCGCATGGATTAAGTTACTGTTCTCGCTGCCATTTTGGGTTGCCTGTCAATTTGCACATCTGCCATTATAACGTGTAGAAATATCATGTGCATAAGATACACACCGAGCCTGGCCAACGACGTGAAAGAAAAACAGCTTAATTCATTTCAATTTGGTTTTAGTGCAAAAACCAGCACTTGAAAAGAAGCAAAACCAGCAAAAATCAACAAAAAGAATTTTGTCCGAATGTTCTATTTAAACGTACAAGGGGAAAAAATGCTGCAATTACGAGAAATGAATGTGTGATTAAGGTATAAAAATGCATTGCGGAGAGAAAAAAGAGCGCAACTAATGAAAATCGCATTCGCTTTTTTCCCGACGTTCATTTTGCCTGTCGTAAAAATCGTAGTTGGCAATTTGATTATTTTAAAATAAAACGTACTAATTAAGCTAAGAGCAAAAAAGAACGAACCCAATGTTTGTTTTCTGATGGAAAATTGTACGTTTCGAGAGCAAAAATTGTAAGTTGTAAGAGACCAGAGAACAGTGAGCACTAAACATGGATTAAGAGCAATGGTTTTTGGGCTGGTTGCTTTACATTTTTGTTGTTGTATATTCATGGAATTAAATTAATTTGAAGTTTCCAGTCGACGGGCTTGATTTTGTTGACCGACCAACCGACCAAATACCGATTTCGATATAACGAACGCGAACGAAAGCCAACGCGCGTATAAATAAAGGAGTGAGATACTTTTACAAGCTCGAATTGGTTTCCATGAAGCGGAAACGTTTAGCCTCATGCGAGGACCGTAATCTTCGAAAGGCGGCGAATTGCTTAAAATCCAATGCCAGTCATTTATTTACACAGACATATTCGTTCACACACACACACACACACACACACTTCCAAGTGTGGTGAGCGTAAAATTGCCGCTTTGCCACTATAATCAGCCATATCAGAGCCGGATATCGTGCAAATAACCACAATTTTGCTGCATCGCTTTTTCATTTCGCTTTTACCCCATCGTTCGGTGGCTGTGAAAAAACATAAACATGAAAGTAATGCCATTCACTGTGCACTGTGTACTCGCAGAATGATACGAGCAAAAAAAATAGCGAAAAACAAAATGCTCAGACCGTTTGGTTTTTCTGATGCTCCAATAAAAAGGATTGCAAATTATTTGAGTTAGTTTGTTGGTTTCCGTTTTCTGCTAACCGATTATTTGCGTTTCATGATTACTTATTTATGGTTTTACCGCCATTCGATTTACAACATATGGATGGAACGATTTACTCGGGCCAAGCAATTGGGTGTTGGTCGCACAAAAACACGCTCACTCTCTGAAAGCTTCGATATATATATTGATTTCATTACGGGGAGTTAAGGTTTGCAGTTGGATTTCGTGCTGTTATTAATGGGAAACATTGTGACATACAGAATACCAACCACTTGGATTTTGTGTCCCTCGAATAAATGAAGCTATTTTCTCAATTTCCATTAAAATATACATGGAACATGAAGCCAACACATTCCAATTTACTAAATTAAGTAGACGATTCCAGTGTTCTACTGAAAGTAATGGAATTACCTGACTAATTGACGTATACATTGTGACCGTCATGAGGATGGACGTACGTTTCATGACGCTTGGATATAGCTATCCAACGAAATTTATTGGAATGTTGAAAAGCTAAAATAAATTTATCAAACGAAATGCTGGACAAATCAATTTTACCCCAACAATCACGATAACTCCAAATTGAGGTCGTCACTCTTTTTAATGCTATCGAAATAAATCAACATCTAAAAGTTATACACAACCATAAAATAAGATTTTAATTTTTTTCATTCGAAATCACACATTTAACGGAAATCGATATGGGATCGAAATCAGTAACCAATCCGCACGAACCACCATTAACCTATTGAAATGGTATTTGAAATCAAACCATTGAAAAGTTCTGCTTAATCGAATTATACGATGTGAAAGGTTAGGAAACGCATAACATTTCTATCAAAGGCGTTGAAAGCTTTGCACCAATTTATCCATTTGACTGAGTGAAAAACGGAAATGAATTTCCGTTTCGTAAATGGACGATTTTTATTTGACACTAAGTATCCAATAAAGATAAAGAAAATATTTGTGTCACGATAGCTGCAAGCCAAAAAAGGTTGGTGTAACCGATTCTCTTTTTTTTAGCAACAGCAGATCTAAAAAAAGTTTTTTTTGGGTTTTTGTTCGCTTAGTTTGTTTGATAGTTTGATAGTTTGTTCGCTTAACTTTAACCCAAACAAACACTCTACTCAGTGCGTATAGTGTAAGATGTCAAATGTTAAAATGAAAGGATTTCAATTTTGCGAACTCATTTCAAGAGTAATCATGTATCAAAGAATTTGGGTTGATTTCCAATAGCAATGTTATCGCTCGTACATATTTGTATCAAACGTTAAATTCATGGATAAAGTGTTGAAACTTTGTAATTTATAGGGATTTGAAATTGGACCAGAAAATATGATAAATTTGGCTTATGGTCCATTGTTTGAAATTCTTCTTTTAATCTTATTCAAACCCTTAGGAACCTTTTTTTCCCTTTAATGGATTTCTATCCTCATCATCAATGTAAAAATTAAAAGGCGAAATGACTTTTTATTAAATGCTCATTCCCTTAATTTGTTGGTGTAACAGTGTAACCGAAGTTTCCACAATGTTTATTCAATTACGATACGTCACAATACAAAAACAAAATGCTTCTGTCACATGACAGCATCGACTAAACATCATGTAGGGTGAATTAATTGCAGTTAAGTTGGTTACTTTCCCTTCTCTTTTTACGAAAACACACAAATTCCATTAAACGCATAAACACACTCTAATTCACTCATGTTATGTATGACGAGTGAATTCTTGGTCTTTTAATTTTTTTTTCTAATACCCTCGAAGAATGAAACATAAATATCGAATCTATTTAGCTGAATGCCTAAAATGGCTGTTTATAATTTAATGAAATTTTATTTTCCATTGGTCAAGGTCTTTGACGCTGTTGGCAATGTTGAATAAGTTCACTTTCGGCAATACACAATCTAAGTAGACAGTGTCTACTAGATACCCATGGTCAAGCTCTCAATGTAAATTGAAGAGAAAAACTGTTCATCAGCTAGCCATTGTATCTAGTCCAAGTGTTCACTCCAAAAATTGACTGCTTTCATCCAACGGTAAAAAATAGGAATTTCCTAATTTTGTTCACACAAGTTTCAAAGTCATATTTTTCTCAAGTTGATTAGCACCGCAGGAGATGAGCAAATAATCTACTTAAAAGTCGGACAAGTTCAGACAGAAAAGCTTTGTATGCCGTCAGAAATGTTTCAAGTTAAAAGAAAAATTAAGTAAAGGCATCAATCGCATTCTTCACAATGTGAAACGAACAAAAAACTTCGTCCAATATTGTTCCAAGCCTCAGGTCAACTCAAATAACTACGATATCCCTTTGTGATGGTTGTGTGTATCAATGTCAAATATGCTGTCGTTTGCCATGAAAAAACACAAAAGACAAAAAAAAAATACAAGTGGAAGAAGGTAGTCATGTTTATTTGGGTGACCAGAGTGTGCGTTGTTGTTATCTAATTTTGGTATTTGTTGTTCGCTTGTTGAAAATCAATGGAATATTTCAACGATAAATGAATTGAAGCCATGAAAAGAATCCATTTCATGATTGGAAAAACAAAAATGTTCTGCTTGTTCTAGCACAAGTCAAACCAAAATAAAATGAACATAGAAATATTTGACTTTTTTTGTGTCAAAGGCGTAATCAGCGAATCCTTAGTGACGTATCTTAAACAATATGGTAAACTTGTTTACGCAGCTCGTTACCTTCAGGCAAAAAAAGCGAGCAATCAAAAACATATGTGCGATGAGCGTGTATCTTGTGCAAAAAGATTTCACATTGGTTGTGCTTTTGAAAACAAATGCGATTCGTGCGTGCCATCGTGTTACGGAAAATCAGCGTGGAATAATTTACATTCAAAAATGGTTGCAATAAATGTTTGGAGGCAGCGAACGAAAATGTCGACGAGCCTAGGAATTTATCGAATTTCATTATTTGTTATTGAAAGTGCGTGGGTACGTGAATACGCATGAAACACAAAATCAAGCGATTTGTATGTCTTGTGGGTCTCATGCGACGGAACGGAACGGAAATGTCACATCATTTTCAGTGGAAAATATAAAATGAAATGCAAATGGATGCTGCTACTTTCATTCGACAACATCGATTTGAATTAAAATCGGTCGGTTGTTTTTGTATGTGTAGCACAGCTCTTATGAATGCAAAACAACAACAACAGAAAAGTACAGATAAATAGTCGATGATGGTCCCCATTTACACCGTCATCGATTCACAGCGTGCTCGCCTCTTATTTCATCCAATTCAATTTCTTTTTTTTATTTGGCAATTGGTATTTAATGGACGTCTTAGCAATGATGTGCAATATTGAGTGTTAGTAATTTTCAATATTAGCAGCATTCATTTCATGCTGCCCTTCAACGACGTCACCATCTCTGTAAACGAATGCATTTAAAAACCTATTAAATCGATGGAGATTGGTTTTGTTTTGTTCCTTTTACGTCGTTGTCGTTTTCTTCTTGTTTCTGTTTTTTTTTCTGTATATTTCAACACTCGCACACAACAAACGCCCGACTTACATTATATTATCAGTGTGTTTATGCGAACGTGATGTGCCAAGCACTTTTTCCAATTTAAACACTTCGTATTCATTGGCGTTATATTGACAATTTTCAAACTTGTTGCTTACGACATGAACGAAGATTTTTCTTAATATGATTTCTTTTTTTTCTATCATCGTCATCGTCTTTTCTGGGTGATGGTGATTGAAGCTTTGAATGAAGTTTGCAATACACAGATTGCACAGTGTACAAAGCAGCCACTTGATCAACATCCCGTCCATTTTGCTGCTTTTCATGTGCCGCTAACCGCAGATAAATACAGATTCAAGATGAACGAGAAAAAAAAGACCACACAGCACATTATTCGCTGATGCGGAAACTTTATCGATGAAAAATTTCACTTATTGAAAAAAAAATATATATATATATAAGAAGCTGCCAGACGCGAAAAGGAATCGAAAATCGATGAGCATCGATAAAAAGCAAATGAATACTAATTTCAAAATGCTCTTCAGTGTGATGGCTCGATTTCAGTATTTTTAGTGAAATTGGCGATCCATGCCAATGGTATTTTCAGTCTATTGAATACAGTCTTTTGATACGAGCATCACGAAGTCAGTTGATATGACTTACAAAAGCATCTTAGCAACGAGGCTTTCTTCACTAAACACTACATCTTTGACCAAAAAAAAAACTGAAATCTTCAGCTTTCTTGTGAAAAGAGAGTGCGCCCAAAAGTGACGCACGATTAAAAAGGGTTCCGACGACTTATTTCGGTTATTTTAAATTGGCCATCATTTTTTTTCTCGAGCAAAATAAATGTCGGTTGTTGGAGAAACTATGGTTCATCGTTGCCATGTTTCTTGACTTTTTTACGAAGTTTGTTTTGGTGTATCGTCATTCGAGTGCGTCAAGGCGTTTATATGTGGTGTGCAAGTCATGCGGAAAGCAAATACGATGGGAGGCATATAAATTTGATGAATGCCATTTATCAATTTTTTCACTCTTGTTCGTCGACGTGGCTCTTTGTACTGATAAATGCTAGAGAAAGAGAGAGGGAGAGAAAGAAACCGCATACATGAAAATCCGATGGGCCTAATCAGATGAATCAGTCTCATGCTCTGGGTTTGGGGGACATTTAAACCAAATAATAAATGAGACCAATTTATTGGATGCCATGGACCTTGGCAATGGAATGATAAATGCGTTGAAAACATTCATGTAAAGTGTAATAGTTCGCATTGATAGTGGCCAATATATCACGTTTACTGATTACTGTTTTGATTGGATTGCGCACAAAAAAACACCGAATAATTGAAAGTCCGTTTGCTGAATTGGGTTCCCTCCGGCAGCGTTTTTTTTCGTTCTTCCTTTCAAATGCTGATGCTGCTAACGGAAAACTCATCTGCAGATGTAAATACCGTTTGAATTTAATAGCATCAATTCAAGGCAAACGGTATTTGTTGTGAAATTGACATTTAAATTTGTCAATTGATCTCGCAAATCAACAAGAAGTATCGATGAATATTTATCACACACACAAAAAAATGTGAACAGCAAGAACAAGCATTGAAAAGACTTCGTTTTGGCATTTGTTTAGCTATTTCATCAACCGAATTCAAAAAATCAAGACGAGGAAAGAAAATAAAAAATATGGAAAAATTCAATGAACCGTGCTTCCCCAATTTTCACGAGAAAAAGAATTTTTTTTTTTTTTTACTTTCGTTCACTTACTGCGTGTCTTTAATCAAAATTCAACATGTGTGTCAAATGTCAGTCGGTTTTTGGTACGGCTAAACCATCATCGTTCAACATCGAGACGACGATAGCGGCTAAAAAGTGAATGTTTGGAAATGGAAAATGCATACTATCAATTCAATTACATTCATCAATCACCTTTAATCAATACAATTTTTCATCATTCAATATCGGCACTTGGCTCACTGGCCAGCCATTTCAGCTGCCTTTGCCCGATGAAAAACGGCGTTTTTTTCCTTCATATATTTGATTTTTCTATTGAACACATTGAATCGCATTCAAATTTGTTGAATTTAATTTTGGGACCATGAGCATCGCGTCTGGTTTTTTTTCAGACTATTTACCGTTCAATTCATACGTCATTTGCCCACCTATTAATAATATAAATGACACTTAATTCCAAATATTGGTGAATGCTTGCTCAATTTGGAGCGTGGTTGTGAGCACGTGAATGCTACAGCCTAGGCTACAGCACAAGCGTCCTTTGGTATTTTTCATCGACTTCAATCAATCGTGAAGAGTCGACACCGAATGTCAATCAATTAAAATGAATGAATGGGCACCAAAAAAATTGTTTGTCACCAATGGCCCGGCCATTTGACAGACTGTCTTTGTAATATTAAGGGGGGAGTAAGTGCAAGCAAATGCTACTATCCAGCAATCAGTTAAATTGTATTATGTCAACCGAAATTTGGAGAGAAATGGAATCGGAAATTTGCTATCCTCACAAATTTTACAAAGTGAACGGGGGGAAAAATATCGAATAAATATTTATCTAAACATTTCCTTCATTTCTATTTGCTCATTTGATCAATAATTTTTATTATAGCTTGTATGATTCGACGACTGATAAAATAACAGGCAATCGACACACATTTCCACAACAACAACAACAACAACAAATAACAGGAATGAACACACAAAAATATGCACAATTGCTTTTCGGTATGGTGAACAACGAACTGGATGGGTGTCGATGGCTGATTTTCATTGTATCAAAATAACCAATATGGGTGTTTATTGATTAGCTGATAGCGAACAATAACATGACGAGAGAGGAAAAAATAAACGACGACAGCCCACGAAAAATATATAAACCAGTTCGATAAATAAACGCGAACAAGAGATCAAATGTTATCGATTCAGTGAACAATAAATATAACCGACTTTTCTATTATTCGGTTAGCATTTTATTCGTTCGATACAATTTTGATGGGTTTCGTATTTAATGAGTTGTGACATATTCATCGATAATTTGCATGGAATAAAAATATCACGGAAATTGATAGCATGCAATGCGGAGCAATGAGTATTCATTTTGTAGGGAAACGGTTGAGTTATTCCTTTATTTCCCTGTCAAATGTTTTAATGATTCGAATGATTAATGAGCCCAAGTAAAAACAAAAAAGAGTTTCAGGAATCTGCTCAATGTGATTAGGACTTGGAATGAGTTTATCGAACACCATAAACATCTGCACTTGAATCCAGTAACTTGTTTCAATGTTCAAAATAATCCAATCTTGAACAAAGTGTAAACAATGGCAGTGAAAGCTTTTGTGAGATTGAGTACGCATGGTGCTGGTTAAAAGTGGTACTATTAAAAAGATTGACGCTTTTGATTCACAATCCGCGAAATAAACACTCGTTGGAAGTTTTCCAACGAAAAACACAGAAAAAATTGAAGAGAAAAACAACCGGCAAATTTGTGAATTACAATTAGTGGGTGTCAAGAGCAACAATTTATGGCAAGTAATAACAATGCTTGAGCATTTCTGTGAAAAATCAGTTGTAGCGAATTGAAAATTGCATGTCGAGCACAATGAGTATAACATGACATGAATGCCATAATGAAGCCTTGCATACACGCCGCACCATATAGACATCGCCATTGTGTGTGTTTGTACTTAACTTGATACACACCATACGCCTGTTATAATTATAATTACCATTACAAAAGAACACTTAACTTGAGTTTTTTTTTCAGAGAGTGAAAGAGTGTGCGCCGTGTGTTCGGATGATTATGTGGTAGGTCGTTTGGTATAGACAGAAAAGAGACACATACATTTTCATAAAAACTTTGTTCACAGATCGTTAAATGAGAAAATGGGAAAAATGAAAACGAAAAATGATGTGAGCAAGATGAAATGAAAATGAAGTGAAGGAACTTGGTGAAAATTTAACAACAACAACAACAACTTGAAATCACATACACGCGTTCGCTCTTCGAAATGCCTCTCCAAAGTAATTTCACCTTCGTAACGTTCAACAACAAGAAAAAGTACTTCGCCACAAGAATATGCATATTCATAAAATGAAATAAAAAAAAAAAATTTGGTTGGAATGCATTAACAGAGAGAACACGGGCAAACTCACACTCGAACCAGCACCAAACAAATCGTCATATCGAAGTGAAGTGAAATGAAACCGAATCCAATGACGACAAAATATTAAGAAACCGAAAACTCACGACGAAAAAAAAATGAACGAAACGTAGCGTGTCGGAAAACTTTCTCAAAAAATTCCCTACTCCATTCGTTGAGGGAGCGAGAAAAATTCGAAAATGTGACGTTCCATCTCAGTAATTTCGTTTTCAATGGTGGCTTTCCTGCCGTTCGCGCCCCCACTCACACACACACACATACAAAAAAAAAATAATTCATATTCATAAAAACGTGTCTAGTCTTGAAAATTGTTTGAAAACGAAATGAAAATCAAACCACAAAATATGCTCGGTGTATTAGAATAAGAATGGAAGTGTTCGAATCAGAACGGTGACGCTTCGTGATGGGACTGACTGACTTTTACTTTAAATATTATAAACACAATGACTTTCGAGGGGCACTTGGGTGTGTTATGTGTGTGTGTGTATGTGTGAGCGCTAACAATTCATGCGACTTTTGCCACAAATGGATCCTTTCTTCAAAAACTTGTGCCTTCTTTTGAACTCAATGGCCATGCAGTTTTGTCAGTGACAGTGACAGTGGCATTGGCATTGGCAGTGACACTGAACCTTTTTTTCCGGTGGGGGAAGCACTCAACTGCATATGGAACCATAATAAACAGCACCCACACACAAAAACAAGCCGTAAGATGGAAATCCATTTCCTATTTATTGCAAGAAACACGCATGCAAAGTGACAAAGCGAATGCAAATGCGGCATTTCAAATGTCATTCTAACTTTGTCCATTTACGATGGAAATCAGCAAACGAACACATTTCATAGACTTATTTATGGCGGTGGTTTCAAGGGTCGATAGAGGAAAAAAAACCAAAAAAATGCGTTAAACATACAGAATTTACATGGATGCATATTATTTGTGTAAGGTACACCGAAAAATGAGTAAGTGATTTTAAGTCTGTTGCCAATGGCGTCCAGTGGATGTGTAATGAGCGATTATTATTTTAGCGGGTGTGTTCAGTGACCATTTTTTAGATAAACCAGCATTTAGTATCTCAATTATACCGATTAAATTTGGGATTAAAATTTCATTAGTATTATCGTTTCAGTTTAACATTGAAATTGAGCCGGTTACCCGATGCCCATCATATTATTGCTCTTTAAAACAATTTTCTCCCCTTCCCGGAAAAATGAATTGGTTCGCCGCTCAACCGAATAAATGTATCTATTTCGCATACATATACTCAAAACGTATGAATATATTCGTGAATCTTAACTCGTATCCATGTGACAGTGCACATTCCAAAATAAACATGTGACAATACTTTGGACATGCGAAAGATGAATATCTACCCTATCTGTGTTGCTGCATGCGTAATACAAATAAACATAAATTATTGTCGAACACACATGCAGGAACAAAGGCGAGACGGTTTTGTGTTTGAAACGTTAACCGACTATCACATTTTCCGTTTCGTACTTCTACCTGCTCACCCACTTGAGAAACAAACGAGTGCATAAGTAAATATTTGAAGCCATCGTTTCGTCTGACCACCCGTTCCAATGATATTAAATTTTAAGTGTCTCTTTGGCATTCATCCCTCTCCCCCCTATTTCCCCTTTCTACCTCTCTGGGTCTCAATTTACGTGGCATAAACTTTCATTTTATCTTCGTTTTCATAACAACGGCTTAAAATTATATCGCTTAAAATTGAAATGGGACACTCATTTTCCATTTCACTCATTTCTCTGGAGTGTCTTGGTTTTTGCATTATTCCATTCCATATTAAGTAATAGCGAATGATATGCAAAACTAAAGTTTTACTACTTCAGCACGTTCAATGAGTTTCGTACTCTTCGTTCGTTTCGAAACATCTATCGACGACCGAAGACAATCTCAAGAGTCATCTTTCGAAGCACAGCTCTCGATCATGATAACTCAAATTGATAAAATTTTCCAAAATAATCTGCTTCGATTGCGAACATTTCGAAATTTTGTTGAATGGAAAATGATAAAAAAAAACCAAACTAGATCCAAACGAAGAAACGCTCCGAAGTGTCACGAACAAGTTTATGTGATAGTTTTCTCGAAATGGCCCTTAAAACGGTGAAACTTATTCAAATTGAATCTGCACGATAAAGACAGGCGATGTAATACGTGTCACCGATTTTCCACTAATCCAAACAATAAATATATGCATAAATGAAATCGATTTTGATGTTGTCTCTCTCAATCAAATTCCATATCGAATGCATTGAAACGCTTTCAATCGCAGGCTAGTGTTTGCCGAAAAACCAAATCCCATTCCCATCTTAATATGATGGAGATGAACATTTTCTCGCAATCGTGCAATGAAGCGTTGCCGCATTGCTGAATGCGCAAATAAAGTTTTTTGTTGTTGTTGCGTTGATTCATTTGTCAAATAAAACAACAACAAACGGGCTAAAACTCGTTGATTAAGGTTGAGAAAATGGGGACGAAAAATAAAGCAGCCGATATCTCTCTGTTTGTGATGGTATTGAGTTCCATCACCCAAAAGCCTGGACATTCATTTGGTTCTTTTCATAGCATGAAATGCGATAACTGACATTCAAGGTATTATAATGGGATGACGAGGCTGCCACACGCAAATACAAAAAAATTGCTTTGGAACAGTCTCGTTATGGAGTTAAAAAAAAAATGGTAAATTGGACGACGAGCAAAAAAATGTGCCGAACAAAACAAAATGTAATTGTATTGATGACGATCGAGGTTCGTTTGAAATGTGCTGTCGTTTCGGTTCGTTTACACCGTTCGGAAAACTTTCTCCGTGCTATGAATTATGGATCCAATGAAGGAAAAGTGGACACAAAAAAAAAATTCATTGCACAAAAAAATCAAGAGTTGACAAACCAAATGGAATGGTATATTCATCATTTACAGTATTTGTAGAGGATGACTCAACCCACAGTATTTTGCCAAGCTCCACCAATCCACCATCAACCACCATCAACCACTTCAACTCCGGAAAATGGCGAAGAGTGAAACAGCAACAATCAAACAAAATACAAACACTTGGTCACTCCACACTCGCTCAACGGGCAATGATGCTGGCCGATGCATCATCAACATTTTCATTTTCGTTATGTATTGCACTGTTTGTTTTGTATATGACACATTACACCGCTCTGCGATGTGAATACCGAGATGTGTATGGCTGAGAGAGAGAGAGAGAGAGAGAGAGAGAGAGAGAGAGAGAGGGAAAGAGACAAAATTCTACTTTGTTGCTGAACATTGGCGAACGAGATGTATTCATTCGATAACGAATGAATATGCCTTTATTGTGGCTCGTTGAATTGATTACTTAATGCCAAAAGTAAGTGTGTGTGTGTGCGCCGGTGTATTCGAAGTAAATATGTGTGTTTGAAAGCGTATTGAAAAGTCACCATTCGACCATACGACTGTTGGATTTTTGGCAAACGTTGAAACACATTAGAGCTCTTTGTCATCGGGCGAATAAACCAAAAAGAATCAATCGCTCATACAAACAAACACACACACACACACACACCACATCACAATCATGTCGTATTTACTATTTGGCTCGGCACTATTTTTTTTCTCTTCTCGTTCGGTGTACGCATAGCACATGTCATGCATGCAGATTCTATTTCGACGTTTTGAAGGTGCTTCAAAGCAGACACAAATTGAATAGAGTTTTGTGTGCCGAAGTGGTTATAGTGTGCAAATATACAGCACAATTGCCCATCCTCTTGTTCTCATTCTCTTGCTCCGTCTCCGCTCGGCTCGGCTCTCGCCTGCTCTGTACGTGTATTTGCCGATTGAATGTTGGGCTTTGATGTAATTTCGCAGTTTGGCAAGCAGTTTGGCAAAAAATGTTGATGCGACATGTGTCGAAACAGAAACAAAATCTATAAAACAAATATTTGAATAGTTGTCGATATTTAATTTTTCGACTTCAAACGATGGAATATTCCGAGGCTCGAGTATTTGTTTACATTTATTTGATACGATTCGCTGTCATTTGCGTGCTGAGGGAAAAACACATTCACAGTTTTTGTTTGTGTTTTTCGTCCCGTCTTTCACATCCATTTCTCTCTCTCTCTTTCTCTCGTCATTTCTAACTTTCAGCGTAAATAAACAAAGTGATATTTTTTTTCTGTTTTGATGTTTTCAGTACTCGTAATTAAAATGATATTTGTTTTTATCAGTTTTTCCCCGGATTTCATCATATTTATTTTTATCTGTTGCCTTTTGAAGCGTGCACATGTCGATTGCGTTATAAATTATACATATTTATTTGGCTTTCAACGTAAAGGAGCTAGTGAAATATTCAATTTTCCAGTTGGATGTACTTCATTCTGTTTACATTTCAATTTTGTCCGGGGATGCGTAATTGCAATTTCGTAATGACTTCATGCGATTTTCATCTTTAGTGTACCTGATGGCAGAGTAGACATACATCGGTGGCTTGGTAGCTCATTCAATAGAAATCACTTAGAAGGTCAACTATCTAATTTGTCAGTTTCATCCTTTTGAATGTCAAATACGGAAGCAATTCGCTTTTCAACTTGTGCACCACCGCACAAACTTTACCAAAGAGGTTGAGAGAAAACTTTACCATATGTTACCAAACGGAGATGAGAGAGAGAGAGAGAAAGAGAGAGAGAGAGAGAATGTGAGCCGGGGGTGGGCATAACGAGACGAACAAAATTTCATTTTGAAAGTTTTCATCTGCAGCAATCAGTGCACATCGTTCATATAATGACAAACCATCACAAGCACACAATAAATATCTCTGCCGCATTCAACTCTAATGATTCCATTTCATTTGCAAATAAACGTTGAGCATTGCTCAAACGAAAACGAACCATGCAAACGGGCGGCCAAACCAATCTTCCGATTTGCTATACGTTATTTACCTACATTAATAAAATAAACTAGAATTCATTAAATGCTTGAAATAAAAACGACAGATGGAAAAAGGAACGAGAGTGAGACGGCACGATACAAACGTAATGAGAGAAAAAAAGGTACTGAGCAAAAACAGGAAAATCTGCCAAATGAAATTATTATATGGCTTTGATTAATGACGGCTCTTATAACCTCTCCTCGAGTGCTGTACCATTCTTCATCGGTGTTTCGGTTATATGGTTTCGACGCTACGTAAACGCGCTCTAATTCATTTCATCAGAGTTCAATGCAAAACACCCAAATGCAAAGCACGCGCACAAATATTTCGTACATTAAGAGCGTCGAACTGTTGAGCGCGTCTCGCTTAAAAAACGGAAGCTTAACATCCAAATTAAATGGGAAATGAATAAGTTTTGTGCTCAAAGAATTTTTTCTTCATGTCATTTTCCAATGCGCACACACAGCTAACCAGCCAGCCAGCTAGCGTCTCTTCCTCTCCATTTACCAGGATTCTTTTTCTCATTTCGGCTTTATTTTTGCTCTCGTGATTAATTAAAAGCATTATGATATGAGATCAGAATGATTCTTTAATGTTATTTTTTTTTCTCTCTCTCTCTCTTTTCGTTCGAATTCAGTAGTGCTGCCAGCCGGAATCGTTTCTGTACACATACAAAGAGGCATCCAATGAACGCGCGCGGTCGTTTTATTCAATGATATATTTTTGCCATTGAAAGTTTGTGTTTGGTTTGGCTTCGCCTTTGAATGAACGAAAACGGCAGCTGAGAAGGCAACATTAACTTTTGCCGGAGGAAAGGATAAATACCGGATTTTTTTTTCTCTTTCTCGTTCTCTCCCTCTCCATCTCGCCCACTCACGTTTTCTTTTACTTTTTGCTGTCTCAATTCCTTTTCAAGTTGTTTTCTTCGTTTATTTTGATTTGATTCTTTTTATGTGTGTCTGTGCGTGTGTATGCTATCAATGCTTTCCACTACTGTCAGACTCTTTATTTTTTCTTTTACTTTTTCATTAGACCCGTAAACAGGATTTTCCCAACAAAGTCGAAGCAAATCTCCATCTCTTCGTCGTTTTTTTTCCATTCGCCTCTGTTCGTTTAATATCTTGATAGAGAAGGGTATGTAATTTCGATAAGAACGAAACAAAATGATGGTTTCATTTAGCGAACGAATGAAGAGTAGAGAAAAAAAACTTGCTCATCCTTATTGGATCTCCTCGGGTTGAAACAATGTGATGCGGTTTTCCTTTACCCACTTTTTCTTTATCGATGTTATTAATTAGCTTTTTATTGGCAGTTTCCATCTTCTTTCAATTTATTGGAATGCCTCCATCTTCATCAAGACGAAAACATGGGGGAGGGGGACGAAAATCAAGCGGCAAAAAATGCCTGACTTTAATAAGCAAATCAAGCATTTCTGCTAAAGTTTTGACCTCCTTGAGAAAATTACAGCTTTATTTCCAAGTTTGAATAGACAAAAAAAAACAACCAACACTTCTTGACAGTTAGTGCTTGTTAAAACAGTAAAAGTAAAACGATGAAAAGAGCGCCAATTCATTTTGATGTGAAATGAATTCAAATGTTCATTAATGCGATGGTTGCCATTATCATTTTGTATTTGGAAAAAAATATATTAATGTTTAATGTTTGAAATTTCGACATTGTTTCTTCTGCAAACGACGCAAATTGTATCGAGCACGCAAACACCCATTTTCAAATATAATTGGATATTTTTTCGTGCTCCATTTTCTTATCACTTGATTAAACTAGCTATAGTTTTAGCGTGATTTTTAATCATTCCAAACACAATCAATTGCTAAAGTTAAATTATTACCGCTTTGTTTATCAAAACCATTAAAAGACGATATAAATTGAGACCCATACAATTTATTTAAACTTAGCACCTTTTATCCGTTGATTGTTATGTGCTTGCGCGTTAAAGATCAAACTGAATGATGAACTGCGAACATGAAATGTTAAACAAAATCATGAATAGTAATTATATCGCACATAAAATAAATATGGTGAATATTTACCTGGCGCTTAATGATGGGGAGTGTGAGATGTGGTAGCCATTATTTTTCTTTTCACCCATGTACGCGTGTGTTTGTGTGTGTGTGCATTATTTTTATCGGGCGTGTTTTGATGGTTTGCGTGTTTGTGCTTTGTTATTTCAATTATTAATCACATATGAAAACAGAACCGATTGCCCGAAATGAAAACGAAACGACCGGCCGAAACCTCGAAACGGGCCAACACTCAATCCGCATAAAATAGCCCACACAACTACCCATAACAAACAAAACCACGTTTTTTTCACCTCGGCATCTTTTGTGTTTCAATGAATTTTCGGATGAAAGCGTCGAATAATTTATACCATTCAAAACCTTAGCCACACAAAAATACCACAGAAACCAGCACAAAAGTTGTCCTTTGTGTCCCGTGTGCGGTGATAGTGTTGGCCAACACACACTCACACGATCACACATTCGGCAGTCTCAAAACATGAACGATTTCAAGCGTCAATAGGTGAATGTGAAAGGCATCTCGGTAGGTAGTCAAAGTGAGTGGATTTTATCGACATAATTACAGTGTGCTTCGTGCACATAAGATTAGGCTTGTGGCTGAGCCAACATAAATACGTGATACTTCATTAAGCCAGTTCATTTTCTAATTTCCGTTTTTTTCTGTGCTACTGCTGCTGCTGCTGCTGCTGATGGTCGCCGCAACATAATTCCGCATTTTCAAATGCCAGAGTTCAAGTTCTGGCGTGTAAAACTTTTGGCATCGATATTTTCAATGGCATTCATAGTGTTTTGTACTTCGTGTGACCATTCACACGTAAAATATCGATGGCATAAATCAAATCAACATCTTTGTTCGATCGTTGTTCGCATTCAATAACAATGGCGAATACTGACAGGTTATGTTAGCCACCACACCACTATCAACCACTTACTATCGCATTCACTATATTTTCCACGTAAATTGCGAAACGCTTTTTTGGTTTTTGTTTTCTCACAAAGATTTATATGCATGTGAAATAGCAGCTAAAACAATAAACATTGGCATATATTATTGTGCATTGGATGGCAGTTAACACATTTGTGATATCGGTAAAAATATACAACATACAACAACGGCAACCAATATCTAGATTTATTCCGTAACAACAACAAACGTTTAGCATAGAATTGAGTGGTGGCATTCATTACACGAATCTATAATTTTGCATGAGCTAGAGAATCCGGTCGGTTGCGTCTTATATTTGTGTTTGTTCGCACAAACAACACTCGATAATTTATTCTATATCGTACACACTTCGCCATCCATGGCCAAACAAAAGATTGCGTGTGCCTGAAAACACCCTCTGTGTTTGGTGAGTTTGTGTTTTTGCCGATATATGTTTTGCTTAACTGAATATTCTGACCGAAGACATTGTAAACACTAATAGATCAATGGCAATGCCAAGGAGCATAAACCCACAAAACACACCATCACCACCTACGGGCTGACGGAAGAGAGTGTGTGTTGTGCAAGTGTGTGTTTGTAAGCTAGCTGCTGCTGCTGCTGCTGCTGCTGCTGCTTCAATGTGTACGTATCAACATGGCACAAACCTCAAAGGCGAACAAACTTGAGTTGTGTTTAGTCTTCATTTCCATGTTTTCTCTGCTTCTGCTATCACATCGATATGTTTTTCAATGTATTCGTCTGTTTACACACTTTACCTGGTATCAGTGGTTAACAGATTTATTTTCTCAAATGCGTCAATCCATACAGCATTTCATCTCGATTCGAATGGGACCACATCAAACTCTCGTTTGTTCGCATTTTCCTAATTTCTATATCAATTTCGAGGTTTGTGTTATTAGGCTCCGTAGTTTATTTTCAGGAAAACACAAAAATAATCCAGAATTTTAGAGACACAAACAGAGAGATATTCAAACGATGTTAAATATTCAAATTGATTTGCATTCTGATCATTTATAAAGTGCCTTTGATATTCCTAATAATTTTTAGTTGATTTAAATGTTTGGTGAACACATATTACAAAATCCTTTCGCCCCAGTGTCCGAGCATCCGGAGCTCGGACAACGATTTATCAATGCACATGTTAAAATTCCATTTATTTACATTTTTCGGCAAGACAAATCGCTGGCAGGAATAGCGATGAGAAACCGAGAGCAACACAAGTTCCGCATTCCAATCCGCAAAAATGTGTCGTTTTTGTTGTTAGTGGTGCTCACTGCTCATTGCTCACAGTCATTTAGCCCAAAGTGAACCGCACGTCAAAACTTTACCCATTTTCGCAACATTAACATTACGGTCGAATAAAATCACAATGCAAATGGTCAATGGAGTCGGTAGTTTGTATGCGAACATACACCACACATAGTGTGCACTATAAACACACACACACACACACACACTATATAGTGAGAAGGAGAGACAGAGTGAGAGAGTGAGCGTCCGCAAAATAATTCTCACAAATTTTCTCTTCATTTTCGCTTCATTTCTGTTGCATCGAGACAAACGGTCAAAAGTGGTGGTTTGTGCGAGTGTATATGTGCCCAAATTGGTGGAAACGAGAGCACTTAGCTGTCCGTGGGATGATTTTCTCATTTGCAAACCACATTCACCAAAAATTTACATTTATTTCGTTTGAATATTGCACTTAAGCCCAAAGAGAGAGGAAGAGAGATGGAGAGAGATGTGGTGAAAATGGAATGGGCTAGTGAGCATGGTCACCACCAAAAATGTCTATGCCATTGAAAACCAAAAGCCGAAAATAATGAGCACTATTTCTATAAAATTTCGGACCGTGTGCAAAAAGCGAACAAACACAAAGGAATTATTATACCGAAAGAGGATTTTTGGTTCACGTTTCAGTTTGTAGTGTTTTTTTTTTCTTTGTTCATTCGTTCATCTTTTCCATCGAATGCAAGCCGTGTGTGGCGTGTGAGTTTTGAAGCAATTCTGGTTTTCATCGTATCGCTCATGTGTGCAAATATTCTCTCGCTCTATGATAATCACATTTGAAATGTGAAGTTGGATGATTCAAAAAGCTCAGCTCGTTTTCAACTAATGAACATCTTTGAACATGAACTCATTTGCGTTTTTGGCGCTCCATTCGCACACAATGTGAAAAGTGATGTGAAAATCCTTTTTTCCTGCCAGAGAGAAAATCTACGGTAAAGTATGTGTTTTCATTTTCACATAATCTCAAACTATCAGCAGTCACACAAGATGTGCGCAAAGCAACATCAAGGACTCGGTAACGTACACAACATTAATCATTCACATGTGAATATGTTTGTGAGAGTTCGTTTGAGTTGCCAGAGTGAGAGATGTATGTTTATACTCGTAATAATTCGTACGTATTCATAACAATGTTTGAGACAAGCTCAAGCATACTAAATAGTTAAAATGTAACTGATGAAATTATGGCATGGATGCCACGTACATCCGATTCAACGCGTTCACTCTTTCTACCTCTGTCGCTCTGTCAAAAGCTGTGTGAGAAAATCAAAGGCACATACCAAATACCCGAACACACACACACACAAACACACGCAACACAGCTCGACCAAATGAATTGCAAATTGGAATATGAATAAATGTAAAATGATTATAATAATAATAATATGTTTGCCATTCATAATGTTATTTCAATGGAAAAGTGAATAATGTGCGCTCGTTTCAAATACAATTCTGCACTAACCATTTCGAATTGTTCGCTTGAATTAAGTCGTATGTTTGAATACTGTGCGCCTAGTAGGCAATTGCCTACATGTACCGTAACAATGTAATGCGATTGCAAGAGCTCAGGCAGATTGACTATGCGAGATAGTGTGTGTTTGTGTGTGTGTGTATCAAGTGTGCCTAGCGCACCGAATGTAAAGCAAGCGTAGCAAGCAAATGACTGTAATTGTGACTTTGTTGAAAGTTCTGCTGTTTTTTTTTATCACAAACTAAATTATCATGAATCCAGGATTTTTAGTTTCGTTTTCCCTGTGTCGATGCGCCCAACTACTGGTACAACGAAAGCACCTATCATCAGCAGTGAACATAATTGAATTCCTTTTTTTTCATTTCCATGTTGAATTCACCGGCGTCCACTTTTTTTATTCATTTTTATGATTGATATTTTGATGTCGGAGAAATTATACATTTCCGTTGAGCCTTTTCTTTTTCTTTTCCCTGTCGCAAATGTATTTTCCTTGTCACACACTACGCCAAACGATTTCAGTTTCTGATCCCTTCACGTTTCAACTTTTGCAGCCGGATTTGTTGCGTTCTCTTTTTTTTCAAAGAATAATTATAATTGCATGTAAATATTTATCCTTATTAAGTAAAAGAGCACCATTATTTTATGTTGTTGTTTTTATGTGTGTTCGTTGAATGTGCAACGAGCTATCCAATTACGAATGAAAACTTCCCCATCGCCGTACAATGGTGCGCTGCGTACAGCTGAGCGCTAGCAAAGTCTATGCAATATTTTTTTTTCGTGCTTCAGTACACACTGAAGCAATACACATTTTATCAGTGTTTCATAATTTAGTGCGGGAGCGCATTCATTTATCGGAAAAATAGGGAGACACGAACCATTTCTCTGATGCTCTCACTCTATTTTCTCCTTCTTTCCTTCGTTTGTTCACTCTCCCTGCTTGTAGCAGATCGAATTCAAAATCGCATTTCGTTTTCGCTAATAACGACGACTGCTAAACAACCAAGCATAATTGATGACAAGCAAACGGGGCGCAACAAAAAAAAGTGGCGCTGTGCGGAAAAAGTAGCGGAACTTTCTTTTGATATAATCATCTGAATCAAGTAAATGCTGCATGAAAATGGTTTGCATTGGAAATGTTAAGTGCACCAATACAAACAGAATAAAATTGTCCTCATTTTACCAAGTCAATTTTCATTTGGTTCGACGATATTTCAATCGGTACTAATCAAATTTATGAGCTCAACGGGAACAACGAACAGGAGAACTTTTCCATGTTTAGAATACGTTTGCGACGCCAAACAACTATTAGTGATTCTGTTTAATTACTATTTTTCATGACTCGTTTTTAGTGGGTAAATTGTTTTTTCTCATCATTTCTCGTTTTACTTCAATTTAAGAGCCTCTAAGAATGAGCGTGTTTTAATGTGAAATGCGATTAAATAGTTAGAATTCAATCGATTGATTTCGTGCTCGTAATTACAACGTCCGATGAGTATTTTTTTTTCAAATTGGGATAGGAGCCACAGCATAAATACCATACCGCGTCGGTGATTTCGATCTTTCGTAATGAGTCCAATTTCAGTTTTTTTTTTTCGGCAAAGACTAAATCCATCAGTTTGTTGTTTAGGTGATTTGGTTTTCCATTTCTACAGTTATTTTTTCCTTAACCTATTTCACTTTTAACAATGCCTATTGGATGTTTCGTTTGCATTTGTCCTAAAGCAAAACGGTGTCGTATGTTTTTGGTTCGAATTTCATTTAAAAAAAAAATGTGTACCTTGTGAAAATAGAGTCCAGAAACAGGTATGTTGAGTACTAACTATGTTCGAGTCCTCGAAAAGAGCATTCCATCGGCTCAAATGACGTGGCTTCAAAAAAAGTCCTTTTAATTCAATGTATTAAATTTCAATCGATATTTCATCCGAGCTTCAACTGTCTATTTCCGCAGAGGGAAAACAAAGAACCAAAATCTGTAGAGGTACTCAAAAGTGTGTTCAACAAAAATTGATATTTATGTGAACGGTGAAAAAGAATACATTTTTCGTCTTGAGATTTTGAGAGAAAATCAAATTGACATGTTCATGAGGCATTTTGTCTTCGAAAATACTTAACAAAATCCAGTTCGAAAAAAACCACTTGCGGGCAAGTAAACGATGATGGCGGAAAAACTCGCGCTCAACTGTAATTGGGATTGAAATGTTGTCGCGCGCACGGCAAAAACTGTATGAAAAGTTTTTGCTCGTTCGGTAGCGGGGAAAAGGAAATTTGTAAGCTTTTAAGTTTGTAATATTTTAATCAAATGCATACACGAGTATCGCACGCGAACATTTTCGCCAAAAATGTTCTTTTGTTTTGGTTTGATGCGTTCGTATCGTATATATGGAGTTAACGCATGTGATAACTGAACTTAATTTCATTGTAAAAGTTTTTCGGTGGATGTAAAATAACAAAAACAGCAACAGAAGTAGCAAAAACAACAACATGAAAAGCCATCAACTTCAATTCCAACATCACCACGTTGCACGACAACGGCAAATAACATACTTTTCGTTTCCTTGGGGTTTTTACCTCTCTCTCTCTATATATATCTCTCTCTATTCTCATCAAATTTCTCTCGTCTTCATCTTGGTAAGCCGTTCGGTTGTTCGAAGCTCATATGAGTTTGGTACAACTTCTGTTGATAAACCGAATAGCATCGGTTTCTATTACATGCAATATATTCAACAACATGAAAACAATATAATACTTTAAAATGCAACCACCGTAAATTTTCACCAGAAAACGCACCGTTATACATTTTCAATTGTGCGTTGTGTGTTCGTCGAACACTCGTTCGAGCAGTGACGAACGAAAGAGAAAAGAGAGATACTTGGGCCGAGTCAACAATTCCTGTGTCTGCAATTCATCAAAGTGGTTTACAATCGATTCATTTTCAAGGATGAAAACTTCGGCATTCCACACTCTCACATGCGAACCGAAACAAAGAAACATTGAAATTCATCAAAATCGAGTGAATGGAACACAAATGGAATAAAAACACTTGGCAATAGTATGTAATGGAGTCTCCACGCTTGGATGGTGCGGGTGCAGGTGTGGGTGCGGTATCTCGAATGCTTCCCCGAAAAATATGAAGATATCAATCGCAGTTTGGCATCTTATCGTAACTCACCTTCGTTGTTCGAAGTGTGGTAGTGGTTAGTAACGTTACGTGGAAGCACATAAAATAACGTATAAAAAGGATAAAATAAACACATTTGCATTGCAGATGAGATCAAACTTACGGTTAAATTGATTTTATACGAACATAAAACAAGCCGTTAGACTGAAATGCGACGCTCATTCTCTTTCTCACGTTCGCCTTTGCTTCATTCATCGACATACGAAATGTTGGGATTTTTACCTTTGAAAATTTTATGCTAAACGCCTGTGAAAATCGTTTGTGGATGCTGAGAATGGATGGGTGTACATCTGTACATTGTACACACTCTCGGTATGTTGAAGATGCGTCGATGCTATGAAGAAGAAGTGATGTTAAGAAAGTGGATGGGGGTAGAGAGAATGCCAAGATTAGGTTCGTTTGGTATATCATATTGTTGTGTGTTGTACCGTACGAACGACTATAAAATTGTCGTGTGTATATGTTTACCAATGCATCAAACATACATCACATCACTCTTATCGATGAAGCTAAATCAAACAAAATGAATGGCGATAGACGATCAAAAAAGTAAAATTGGAATTGGTATGCATTTAGCTACGATTGATGGTGAATGCTGCTGCTGCTGCTGTTGTGAATATGTGTTGGTTTTTGTGTGTGTATTTGGCATAAATCCAAGAAATCGGAAATGTAAATTAAATGTTCAATTGGATTAGAACGAGACAAAGAACACGCGTTCGTTTGTGTATGTTAAAGATACGTTGAATGGCTCAGCACATCATCCGCACCAGCCTTTGCCATGTTTTGAAATTCAATAAATTTTTAATGTAGTCTATATATTTTATTCCCTTTTTTTTCTGCGAATGAGAATGGGCGAGTGCGAGGTGAAATTCGTAAAATGTTCATATGCTTGTGAAGTATCATCGTGATTTGTGCACAGATTGCATCCACCAGGAAAAATCACACATTTTACATAAGAAAATGTAATCCCTTCCGGAAAATCCAACAGGAAAATATGGATTTTTCCGTCTAACACAAAGAGAAAAAGTTCAAACCAAAAATCAAGTGCAAGATATGTTGCCGACGTGTCAATGCGAATAAGAAGAATGCTTCGATGGTAAATCGTCGTACGGCAACAACCTTGTTCCTTGAAACAAGGTAAAATGTTCCGCATTTTACAATTTGCACAACCAGAAAACTTGTAAATAGCTTTGTACCCTTCTTATGGCAAATGATTTTTCTTCATTCTGCACATTTATTCGATTCACTTGGAGTTTGAATTGGTGAATACGAAAATGTAGTGAGTTTCTATTGTTTTGTTTCTGCCTAAATATTGGCATTGAATTGAATTTCCCGTTCGTTCGACAATTGCATTCACAACCATATTTGTCTATTGCTTTGTCTCTCTATCTACCTCCATTTATCCCTGGATCAAGTTGTTTACTTGCCGTGATGCCTGCTGCCTGATGCCAATGACATTTGCATTTATTCACTCAATGTACTTGCGAAACAGATTCAATTTTATTGCATCATTTTTGTGCCAGTACCATATTTTGCATAGAAAATTCTATGGAGTAAAATAAGCTTTGAGTAAATGTTTGTGTGTCTGTGTGTGTGAGTCGAGAAGAAGAGCCGACACAGCCCAATAAAATGTACGAGGAGCAATCGTAAGGAAATGAAGGAAATTTTCGTTTCTGCTACCTCAGCATTGAGTGTTTCACATAATTTTATTTCTTATTTTTGTATTATTTGCGTTGTGGACCGTGTAGAGTAGTCGTTTCTCTATTCCTTTATCGTCTATCATGTCTTTCTCTCATTTTCATGTGATAGTCTCAAGCATAAGCAGTTATTTAGAACGTCGGAAAGGAAAACGAGCGACAACATTTCGTTAAGTTTCCATATTGCAGATATAATATTTCCTTATTGAATGTAGTAAAAAAGGGAAATAATAACAGTAAAAATCCCCGTATAACAATAACAATAATAGTAATAAACTGCAGAAAATGGACTTGAATGTTTCGTGCGCACGGAACACGATACAGTAACACATACACAAATTGAGAACGAAAGAGAGTGGAGAGTCAAAGAGATTCTATATCAATGATGTTGAATCTTCATTGCCAAAGCCCATGCACATCTTCGCAAAATTCTTTTCGCGACATCCCAAAACAAAGCACCATTTTTGCCCCCCCCAAAAAAAAATCAGCAACAGCAACAACATGAGAAAAGAATCCAATTCACTGAAAGTGTTTTCACATTTCCGCGATTCAACCGTTTGCTGTTTTTCTTCTCTCATGAACAGTACTTTCCATTATTTTCATTATATTTCAAGTGGGTACTTAATATTTTCGGGGAGAGGTTTTTATCGTCATAATTCTTGCTCTTTGGTATATCGTCGGTAATCTTGTGTTGTGTGTTTTTCTTTGCGCGTCGTTCTGATTCTTCTTGTTCTTCTTCTTATTATTATTACGATTTTTCTCGTCTATTTTTTTTTTCTGAGAAGCAAAAATGAATAAAGGTCGTACCTTGAGTTCCATGGAGCCCTATTGCCAACAGCATCACCACCACAACTGTATCCATATTGATGATAATTTATGTTATTACACCGAGGAGACGCTGCCACTAGACTTCAGATTCACACAATTTCACTAGTGCACATTCGTAAGCGTTGATACGAACAATTTCCTGTTTCAACGGCAACCAACAACAAAAAAAATGATTCGGAATTTTTCCTTTTTTTTCCTCGAACGGTCGGTAATTTGCTAACTACATCGTTTTTAACCTCTTATTTTTCGCATTTCAACCATGAGAATATGAAGTTTTTGCATCATAAAATTCTTTCTCTCTTTTTCTTGCCTCTTGTTAATTTCTTCTTTGTAACGACACTTTTTCACTCTTGTTTGAAAAAAATCTTCTTATTTAAAATGCTCGTTTTCACGGAAGTCGTTTTTATCTGGCCGTACCAAACGGAACTTTAGCAATTTTCTTTGTTATCAAATTTGATTTTGCAAAACACAGCCAAAGAAAACTGTTACTGAATGCTTCTTTTCAAACTATAATCATCATCGATTCAAATTCAAATTTCAAATGTGCCAATTTCGAAATGGTTCACAAAATATCCGATTCACTTGTTTTCCGTCGTTTTATAGTTCACAGTTTCATTCACAAACTCATTTATTTTGTTTTTGGATAAAATCCTTTTTCGCCGTTTGTTTATTCACGAAAAGGGGTTTGAAAAGTATCACTGCCTTTTTTCATTAAAAATAATCAACAAAAATGTATGACTTTCATGACAGACACACAAAACATAACAATGATGTGATTTTTATCGTTACTTTACTTTTAGATGGTTGACAGTGCTTTGCTTTATCTTAAATGGCATCATTTCTTGACATAAACCTGACGAAAGAGTTTCAAATGGTTAAATCGCGACCATCGATGTGTTGAATTTCAAAACGAGCACAACCGAATCAAGTTGAACTGATGGTATGGAAATTGATAAAGGAAACACACTGTCAACGAATACCCCGTTTGCTTGTATTATATAGTTTTGAATACGACTAACAAATGTTGACGTTGATAAAACTGGATGGATGAAACGAACAACACGAGCTTTGCTACATTTATGTCTGTTTCTGCCGCTATCCCAGGCTCAACTGAAATTTGGATACACACAGCGAACGCATTTCTGCACTCAAATTGAATGTAAAGCACTTTTCCTTTTTTTTTCCTCTATCCGTGTGCACGGCACACAGTGTATCGTCACTTCGTTTACGTTATGCTGGAGCTCTTCGTATTCAATGAACCCGACTCCCTTGAACCACTCGCTTCTGAGCGTTTGTTGTGTGTCTGTACGAGTTTCCATTCCAGTTTATGCTCCAAGTGAAGTTCCACAGTTCCAGTGCGTGTGTTATCATCCATCCATCCACCCAATGGAAGGCAACGGATGGTGTTGTTTTCATAGGCAATCGTTCTACAGCATACATGTCCCAATTGTACGACTGGATTGTGCGCGCACTTTTCACTGGAAATCAAACACACGAACCCAGCCGAACGTTTCAACAGTGGAATGATGTCTATCGATACACATAAAATGTTATGTGCGTTTTTGTTTACAATTTCGGAATGCAGTCGAGCATTACCGTTTCAGGCGATGTTTTCAATTGAAATAAAAAATGCAAGATATGTTGAGTCGCATTTCGCGAAAAGCGCACTCGGTTTTATGCACACAATAAAATAATGTGTAAACAATCACATAATAGAAACAGATACGTAGAGAAAACGGAATTTTTTTTTCGGGGTGTCGCGGGGTTTTTCTAGCACTTTGCATATCTTGTACCACAGTTGATTTTTTCGTTTTGTTCAGGAATTCAATTGATACAAAATATATGCTAATCGCTGTTTAGCTCTTCATATTTTACTACCATTCAATCGTTCGACTCGTTTACGTTCAATTGTTCCAATTGTCTGTGAATTTGGAATATTTATCAGTTGATATGCAATGATGTGATGCTACACAATTTGAAATTGTCTATTTTATGCAATATATTTGAAGCATAAATACTGTTTCATGAGGATTTTCTTTGGCTAGACATCGGTATCGGCCCGCTACGCATTAGTGTTTGGTTGTAAATTTCAGCCAAATACTAGGAGATTCACTTATTGTCTACACACGGCGTCAATATGCAGTGTATACTGTATGCATAGCAAAAAAAAACCGTACAAAATGCCTGAATGTCTGTTCGCTTGGCTGCGATAGTGAAAGTGATCGCATTGAATGTATTGGCGTAAAACGTGCAAAATATTGCCCTAGACACAAAGGCTGTGACAGAGAGAATTAGTTCGATGGCGAAACATGGCAGCAACATGAAAGGAAAAAAAAAACAAGTGCTTAGTTTCATTCAGTTTCACTTTCTCCATCACTTGATCATTTCTCGGTGGTCACATTCCTCGTACGTTTCACAATATTTGCAAACAAAAAAATGTTTTTCTCTTTGTTGTGAGGCCGACATTTGCTTGCATTTTTTCCCAGCCGGTCACATTTTTCGCCACTTACAAATTCTGCATAATTTTTGTTATTTCTGTGAAAATTAAGCAAACAACACGGCCAAATGAAAAGTAAATTCACTTTTTTTTCTGCTCTTTCCATTTCCTGCCACAGTTTTGAGTTTGCATTTCCATTCTACCATTCATTCGCTCTTATTTTTTATGCGTGGCTGTAAAAAAAAAGCAGCACGGTAAATGGAGAACGGAAATTCGTAAGGACAATGGCACAAGTGTGCAAAAGTTCCACTAGGAAGTTCTCGCAAATGAAGAGCGAACCAACAAAAATGAAAACCAGAAAAAAAAATTGTACGTATACAATTTAAAACACAAAAACAATCCAACACGATAAATTTATGGTCACTTTGGTTTGCTGCGCGAAAGAAAATGAAGTTTTGTTTTTCTCTACCCTTCCAACATTTTGGTTTTTTTTGTATTATTCATTTGGCCCCGATTCTTTTTTTTTTCTCCATTCTCCCCTTCCATTTCAATTGTTCTGTGTGCTTTGGTGTAGTTTCAATTTCGGTTTTATGTCGTGTGGCTTGTTCGGCGGTTCAGTTCGGAACTCAGCAAATTTATTCACGTTTTTTTGTTGTTGTTTGTGTCTTTCATCGTGCTGTGTGTGTGTATTTATGTCTACCATGCAGCTGGCTTCATGGTGATGATAAAATAATAGAAACATTTCTACACATTAAGCTTGTAATCAAAACAACAGCGATGAAGAGACAACAAATTCGCTCTTTCGAGACACAATGGAGCACAAAGTGAATCAGAGAGACGCTCCAAAACGGATGTTAAGCACGAGAAAAAAATATATCCATTTGTTGATACCGTTGCACATAATATTCAGTTTTGGCGAGAAAAAAAACAAACCAATTCGTTTCATGGCCACCTCTCCATATACACTTTCAATATTCTCTGACGTATTCTCTGGGTTCGTTGAATATTAATATCATTTCTCTGGTTGTGATATTTACGATTGAGAGCATGTTTACTCGTGGCCTGTGCACATGACGCTCGCAATCATGAATATGCGGTTTGAATATGAATGCTCACCACTCTCCAAATCAATATGAAAAGCGAAAACACATGTGCACCATTTCGCTCATGTTCAGGTCGGGAAAAATGTTATCAGATACTTGAACAATCTGTCATGACACCGGTGTGTATGGACCTGCCATCGACTCATTCACTTGCATCGCACACGGTGATTCGTTAGATCGTTACAAATATTACATTTTTGCTGTGCCAAAATTTTTTCCGTCATCATCCGTGATACACATTGAGTTCATCCAGTTGGTTGGAATGCGTCGGTTTTGTGCCTGTTATCAAATTGAATTATTATGGATGAGACTGGCGTGTAACAGTCTGCATTTGTAATACATCATCATAATCATATTAATGATAGTGAAACCCGACCGAAAATGGATTGTCCGTATGCGACAGACGGCACCAAGATTTCCTCCAAAACACATATTTGTGCCACAACAAAAGGTACACACAAATACACACAAACACAATAATCAAGCACAAATGAATGCTTTGTTTTCACATGCATAACTTCAGTATCTGTATGATTCATGTGAATGCGCCAATTGACGTGTTAATTGAAACATCTATCATTTATTGTGCAAATTAACAAGCTCGAAAACCACAACTTGGTCTCAAAATGTTTATATTTTTGGTTTGGTGTCGTTGCTATAATTTTGGTATTTCAAATTTTTGTTTTACTTCGTCATTGAAAATTCTCTGATGACGGACCATTTTTTCCCTTAAATGTGACAAATACGAATTTAAATCACGACATGGGACTAGTTAACGACATCACATGAATCAAACCACCCGCCGAGTGTTGAATGTTTATCATCAATCGCCTGCCTTGGTCGCCTTGCTCAGCCATGGCTTTTGCTCAACTTGACTTGCTGTTTCTGCTTGCTTTGGTTGGCAATGGAAAAAAAAGACGATCAAAAGGAGGTGGTTTTGTTGTGACGCATTGAAGTGTTGGCTATTGATATTTGACTTAGATCTGAGGTAATGCGACCGCTCATTAATCCTAATTGAAATTTATGCGTGTGCCAGCAATTAATGCGTCCTGCAAATGACACTATTACACAGCTAACCAAAATAAAAAAGAAATATAATATTAGGCGCTCGGCAATCACTCTGCTCAGTTGACTGCTTGAAATTGAGATTTTTTACCCGTAATGAGCATGTCAAACGCAGTGCGGTCAAAATTCTCGAGGAGCACAGTAAAGTTCATACCGAACAGTCATAATATTCATAATACTTTAAAGCGTGAAATATTCCCCTTTTTACCAAAAAAAAAAAAAATCTTGTAAATTGAAACACGCAATTGAAAATGGTGGCAGAAAACAAAGAAATATGGTTCAGTACATTAATTACAAATCGACCACCGATTAATGAGCGTCGGCCACACGCAATACTTTTCTTTATGTTTTTGATGGAACAAATTGCAAACTAATTTCCATGATAAGCACGCAAACAAAAATGAAAACGGAAAAGGGATGGAAATGGCAAATCTGAAAGCTACAAGCTGTGTATTATCAGCTTGTCCAAGTGAATGGACATGATCATTATCGCAAATAATGTCGATTTTGTGAAGGCATCATGCATAATGAATGAAATGATAAATTGTAAACAGATCCAATGTTATAGTTATCGGTTATTGATTAGAGAAGCGCACACACCGAACACAGCCACAATATGCAAGTGAACCCGATTAATTAACGGCATCATTAATAAATGCCAGTGCAATTTGCCGAAGCGAAACGGAGAAACACACGAACCAACACAAATGTGTGTGCGTGTGTGTGTGTGTGTACGCACATACACAACTATCGCGCCAATTATCAACCATAACGAATGGATTTATTTTGCCCAATCAATTCATCGAGTTGTGTGTTTGTGTGTGTGTGTGCGGGTGTTGTTTTCCTGGTTTTTCCGAACCGAATATCCGCGTGCACTAACTCTATTTGGATAACGATGTACTTATCATATCTCATTATTTGGGTTAACACATGATTTAGTCGGTGTGCATAGAGAGCAAGAAGGGTGGGATAGAGTGAGAAAATAGTGTGCGGCAATCGGCTGTACACCGATGACCTCACCACTCAAACGCTAATCGAGTGGAATGAGCATAAACACACTAACATAAGTTTAACATGCCAAATCCGATGGCCAAAAATTTATTACAAATGTACACAATAGTTACGTACGGGACGTGTTTCGATGTAACATGCCGATCAATAATCTTTTAATATTTCAAATCAATAGATGCGCTTGCATGTGTTATTCGAATGTTTTCATTCATTTAATCGGTGGAATGAAATGTGTTATTTGATTTACAAAATTACTAGCATCGCAAATTTCGATGTAAAAACACGAACTGGTTTACATGATTGAGATGTTTTCAATTAAATTTCCACGTTTCAGTTGTAGTGAATAAGTGTATTTGAAATACCCAATGTTTTCTGGTAGTAGCTAAATTCCGAGAAAAAAAAGAATGAAATCTCATGAAATATTTACTTGGTTGCAATTTAATAGCGTATTTTCATCTAGATTTTCATTTATTGCACTGTCGAGTTTCATTTGACGGGTCAATAAACTCGTTCACTTTTTGGTAATGTTAAATGAATTTCTGGATTCATCAAATAAATTTACTTTGTTAGCAGATCTCAAGTGGACTAAACAAATAGAAATCGGTACCACAAGTTCGGTACCAAAGGAAATCCAAAAATCAAATAAAATGTTTCTTCCTTGAATGCTTTTGCTGGAAATGTGTGTTTAACTGTTTATCTGTTGGATGTTATTGCTGTTGTGTACGCGTGTATATTAAGATTTACACCGGTTTATCACCCTCTGTAAAACTCCGTCTGTGAATGGCTGCTTGCCGGGTACGCAGCTGCTCATATGACGATGCGAAAAAAAAATTGATGAAGTGAAAACAATCAACGCACACGGAATGCGAAGTGAATGCTACAAAGGCTTTTTATTCGTTTAAAATGTGACTGCACGGAGGAAAAAAAATCGCTCATGCAATAAAAATTTCAACTTATTGGCGGTACGAGCGTATTCGTAGTCACGTGTCGTTAACAATTGCGTTTTATCATTGTCTGCAGTGGTGAACGCTGATTTCAACAACAGCAACAACAACAATAACCAAGCTCATTCCTTTATCTGAAATCTCTTTTTATTTTCAATTTGTAATGATTTTCTTTTTTTTATTTGAGTGCATTTTTAGAAATTATCACCCTTTCCGTTTATGGGTGGATGAATGACTGTATGGGTGCCTAGGCTTCTACAATGAAGTGCAAACGTGCATCGAAATACGTTGGTTTTCTTTTTATGTGCACTAGCTGGCTTGGGTGGAGAATATTTAAGGAAAGACGGTTGAGACACATGATTACTCCTCTCATTGCCACGTTTTCATTCTTCATGAGGTCATACCAGATCATATTGAACCACCACAAGTAGTAATTTTCTAACCATTAAATGCGGAAAATTGCCAAATGATGATGATTTCACTATAATGTAAAAATAAATGGAAATAGAAAGTCATAAGAAATCTGAAACAGTAGTCCATTGTCCATGTGACAGAGTCCATTTTTGATTGACTATTCAATGAATGCATCAAGGTATTATGAAGAAAATTAAATCGGTTGCTGTGAAAATGGTAGTTTATTGTTTCATTTGTCTTGCCTAAGAATAGAAAAACATACAAAAAAAACACACTCAAAAGAGAATGCATATGCTGTCGCAACGAGACGGTCACGTGTTGCTATCGATTTCTTTTTATCATTGTCGGCAGCGCCAAATGCTGGTTTCAAAACGTTTTTTTTCTGCTCATTTTTGGAATCTTTTGTTTTAAACTTCGAAATCATTTGACTGTATGTTTAGAAGTTGTTACCCTTTCCGTTTGTAAACAAACGTCTGGGATTTTGCTCCCAGGTGCAGACGTGCATTCCGGTTAAACAAAATCACTGCAAATTGTACACCAGCATCACTGTTTTCATCTGCAACCTGATGAGATTGCAATATTTGCATTTTGTGTGTGTATAATTTTCAAATGAAATGAGAGTCATATAAGTACACTGATAAGTATCTAGTAATATTAATCCGGCTGGTCGCACACGAAACTCTTTCATTTCTATGGTATTTAAATGCACGCTATTGCTCATTATAAGAATATCAGGCAAAGGATTTTATTTTTAATATATGAACACCACTTATGTTAAAATCTGTCGCGTGCAGCCGGCCAAACGGTTCAAAGAGACAAAATGAAATGGCATTTATTCGTTTCTAATTAAATTGCTTTTTCAATAAATTTTTCGAATAGCACGTGCTGGCACGTACACCAATACACTTTGCAATGGACGCTTTGTGTTTATACAATCCCAAAACTCAAAGGCAAACTAAACACTTTTGACAATCAAAACAAAACAACAAAATAATGATAGAGAAAATAAAGGAGCCGAGTGAAAGTGATGTTGCTCTTTAATTTTTAATCCTGTTAACTTTATATCAAAACAATTTTTTTTTCATGAACAAATAAATAAACATGCAGAGGTCGGGACCACGTCAAAGTATGACGTCAATCGAAAAACGTATCACAAATGCAAATATGAGCTATGCCATGAGTTATCAGTCATGGCTCCATTTTCCATATCTGTATATTATATGTCATGTCACAGTACTCTTTGGTCCTAGTCTAAATGGAATCAAACTGGATCACCTTATTTGGGTAATTTTATTTAACAATATTTTATCACCAAATGCACTGTACTCGATGCACTCACTCTCTCTCTCTCTCTCTCTCTCTCTCTCTCTCTCTCTCTCTCTCTCTCTCTCTCTCTCTCTCTCTCTTTTTTTTTTTTCACTTCATGCATTGTGAATGTGTGCATTTGGAATTCAACACCCCATTGTCATGCGAATAATAATAATTTCAATGTGAAAGATACAATTAGCTAAAATCGAAGTTCATTTCATTTAAATTTCTGATGCTCATAATTCGATTATCCAATTAACTTTCATATTACGTGAATCAGTGAACATTAAAAGGAAATTATCGACGCGCAACTACAGCAGTCAAGATATAGACCGTGTATTTTAATGGTATTGTGTGTGGGCATGTACTACACTGTACAGCAATGTGCACCGTACAGTAGATTGTACAATGTACAAGCGCCAACATTGAACCAGGTGCGAATCAGTGAAATAGAAACAGATACAATTTTAATGAATAGCATTGAAAATGGGAGCGATTAAATGATTTTTGCTTAAATATCAATTTCATGGATTTACACCTCTCGGATGTATTCATTCGGTCAATTTCAATGAAAATAACTTACCTTCCTGCAAAACGAAACAAAACAAACAAACAAAAAAAGTGAGGAAAAGTTCATATTTCGAATGAATTGAAATTCAATTCCAATAAAACTTTGAAAATAATCCCAAACGTATGCGAATCAACAAATGCCTGAGAGAATGTGAGTAATGGAGCGAATTACGCCATCTGTTGGATTGTAGCTGAACTGCGGGAACTTTCAGTAGAAACTTACGAGGGCTATTAAACGCACTCATCGATGCATGTGACAGTTCTTGACAAAGAAAGCATTATTTTTGTAAACAATGTGCTAGTGACCGCACGTGAACTCATATTGTGCGATTTAATTTGATAAATAATTAAAAAGTGGGAAAATGCACAGTACACCGGATAAGAATTCGCTGAATACGAGTACATTTTCACCGGTTCGATGTAAGTTAATTTGAATGCCACCCAAAAGTTACAGCAATACAAACATGTTTATTGAACGACCTATTTTTTTTATTAAACATTTAATTACAGTTAATGATAGTCCATCGCATTTAAAATCCATTAGAAATGACAATATTGGCATTCGGCAGCGTCTAAAAGCCATCGCAAAAACCATCGTTGAGAATCATCGTAAATGGGACGCAGCTCATCGTCGTGGAATTACGTTGTGCAAATCAATTGACAAGTGTAAATCGCATGCAATCAAAACGTTCAACGACACCGATGCAAATACGGCCGACAAAACATTGTATCCAACGGAATTGAAGTCGATTTGTGATAAATTGCATGTGATTACAACGATATTCGAAGACATTCAAAGCAGTGCAAATGAATCAAAGCGTCAAATAGTCTCGTTTATAAAATTGGGCATGACAAATGTGTTTGCCGACAGTTCGTTGGTGTTTCGAACGTGGAATTGTGCGACATTTCAAGAAGCAATTGATAAAATTTGTGATGCTTATGAAAAAGAGTATGAGATTAAAGTCAAAGTGATGGAGAATATTGCACATGCACGAAATGAAGACGAATTGGCAATGCATTTAGCAGCATGGGAATATCAAACGTACGTGAACAATGATGTGGAACTAATATTCAAGGCACTCACAGTGGAAGCCGATATTGAATTAGACGACAAGACATAAGAATTAATTAACATTTTACTCTTAATCTGTACACAGCATGAATAAATTAAGGAAAAATATCTGAAGGCACGTGTTTCTCTTCCATTTTTTGTATACACTGGTTTCTATTGACATTGTCGAATTAGATGTGGATCGTCATCAAAATCTTACATAATATGTTCTTGATTCCGTTGTGTTATATCAATTCGCGTCAATTGACGTCTGTACGCTTTAATTGGATTGTGTTTGTACTGATTCAAGCTGGTTGGCTGGATATCGATTGAGCGTCTCGCTCACTGAACTGAACTGACCAAAGTAAAAAGACGACAATTAAATTGATTCACTGGCTTGTGTGAACTTATGCGAAAAGTACTTCACTTCGGCTAGTTTCGGGTCGTGCAAATGAATTTGAATAACAATTTATTGTCTACGGTCGAAAAAGCGGTTTGAAACTTGTTTTTTGCTGCTCAAAGGTTTAGTTCTTGGTGGTTTAATGCGGTGAAAGAATTGAAACATAAATAGCAAAAATAAAGTGACAACAATTATGTGAAAAGAAATATTTAATTGAGTTGAATTGATCATATACTCGCCAACGTAGTAGTTCGCCAATAATTGCCGAATGGTTTTTCGAAATATTATGTGTGGGGTCAATGAGTTCAACTTACCCACGGAAGCTGACTTTCTATGGGAATAATCATCATCAATTATTAACAAATGAAAATACATTTAATTGGTTGTAAATAATTTTTTCTTCTTTTATTTCAGGGATTTAAATTTAGTTGGTTGTTTAATATTAAATACACAAATAGTTGATTGGTTTTTTTTAAATCTTTTTTTCTCTAATGTTACAGTCTAATTTTATAGTTTAACCTAAAAAAATGTATCACAATTTGGCACAAACATTCATTCTTCGAATTTTGGTTAAATCTCTTTCTATCTTCATTTTATTTCTCTCTCTCTTTCTCTTTTTCATTCATTTCATTCTCGTAGCTAACTATTTAATGACTAACATAAATACATATTTGCTGTTGTTGTTGGATTCGTATACACGTATGAAATATCTATATCAATCCTATATGATGTATCGTAACTCTTCGTTGCGTGTCAACATTTTGTGTATGCTTTCGATCTCATTAAATCTAATTGAATTGAATGCAAGAAAGAAGACGAAGAAAAATAAAATAAACTAATTCATTCGAAAAAATAAAATAAAAAAACAAACAAACTAAAATGACAATAGCATGACTTTTTGATTTGAGAAAATAAAAATGCGCAACGATTTGCGAGCGCCCGCGCGCGCATACATACACACACATGACCCGGTGGCAAGCGCTCGACAGAGAGCGCAGAAAGTGAATCTGTTCTGATGAACTGAGCGGAATTTTGATGTGCAGTTCAGCGTGTAATTGATTACAGTCCGTTAAAAGTGAAGAGCTCTCTAACAATTGCAATTGTGAATGAGCAGTGAAATGTAGAGTACTTAATTTGATGCGACTGTTTGACGATTTCGATGGTAAATTGTGTGATTTGGTTGTTGTGTGAACGTGTTTGTGTGAAACTTTCGCAATAATTTGATGCACTTTGAAAAATTATCGCTACCGCTTTCAGCCGCCACCAATCGCATTCAATTTGAGGAACGAATACCATACAAATTGAAAATAAACGAAACTAAACTGTTTTTGAATAACATTTGAAAATGGTTGACATCGTCACGTAGTTTTCACCATATGTTGGGTACCGTGTCTCATTTTATGTCTACAGATGTTTTTGGTGTGACCTTTTTACGACTTACATCGCTTAATTATTATCGCTTTGTTTGGACACATTTACGTCACGTATTCAGCGGTTCGGACATACAAAAAAAATGGAAAGTAGAAAACTATTTTAAATGAAAAGACATTTAATGAACATTTATAAATGAAATTAGATGCCATAAAAAAGAATGTCATGTCAAGCAACAGTTATTTGCCACAGCCCAAATCTTAGCCAAATGACCAACTTGGACCAGCTCCACGCTGAATGACACCAGCACTGTGATGGCAACACGTAACACTTGACTATTGACCGTATACAAATGTGTTTTCCCCTTTCTATCTTTTGTGCATCGAACTCACGATGGCACAACGATTGGTGTTGAACGTGTACGGTTTCATTCACTGAACAATTCTCAAATCCGTCAACGAACGAATTCTCGCGGTTACGCTTTTGCTTGCCAATTCTTAGGCGTTAACGGCTATAATTTGAGATAATGTTGCATTTAAATGCTTATTTCTGTCTTAATTATATAGAAAAAAGCATGGGTGCCGATAAACTCATTAGTTGGGTTGAATTTTATGGGATAAATATCGTTCACCATGAGAATTTCGTACTTCTAAAAAAAGAAAGCATTAAGTATTTTTTTTTACGACTAGAATTTGTAGCTGTGCATTGAATTCAATTTTTATTCCTATATCATTGTTAATAACGATTTTGTTATTATTCCAGTGACCGCACACAAATTTTGATGAGCAAAGACGTTAAAATTATTATTTTACACACGAAAGTGTGTTGAATTTTAGAATTCGGCGCGTAATGAAATTTAATCGTATTAAACAATTTTGGTTTTAACAAATAAATAAATGAGATGCGAAAGTCCATAACCGTTATTTATCGTGTTCTGTGATGAGGTTGGGCTCGCACAAAACAACTCGATTGGAAATAACCACCATTTTGCGGTCAAATAGAATAACAAAATGACTTTGCACGGAACGATCAAAATCGACAACGAACAATGTGGATGATTTATTTTGCTTCGTCAAATATAAATATCAGCTAGCATTTTATGCGAACAATGAATTTTTATTTGACGACAACAACAATGACATTAAACGATTTTCTGTACACTGAATACTAAAAGATACGCGAATTGCGACGACGTTTGCTTGCTAAACTAAAAGTCAATCTAAAACTCGACCAGACTTTTCGAAATTGAATTTCTCGCAGCGCTATTTGAATTAAAGTTCACCGATTGTGTGCATTTTCAATTGGCAAACGAATTTGTGCTTCATCAATATATTTCGTGTGTGTGTGTGTTTTGTGTGTGTGTGTGTGAAGAAACAAAGCCTCAAACAAAACTTGGCTAATTGAGTTTGTGAATTGGTATTCAGTTGCTCAATCGGTACGGAAGACTCGACATACCAATAGACAATATCATGACTTAATGCAATCGGTCATTGAACGATCCCAAATTGCTCATCGTTCTGAACAAGAAGCAAGCAAATTTTGAGTGAAAGTCACACAAATGCGATTTTACACGGAAATAAAGAAAAAACATTTCCATGCACTAAAATTCAGCCCAACACATTAACTCATTACACTTGATTCACTTGCTACACTCTCACCGTCGCACGGTTTCTGCGTAATACTATGCTCATTTGATAAATCCGATGCTGTTTGCTCAATTGTGATGACTGTCGATGGATTACAGCTATTTGTTACATTTTCATTGTTTTGATTATTTGTTTGACTAATGCTATTATTATTTGAATTTGTGCCATTTCTCGTTGTAATAACACCATTTGGTTGGCTATTATCCTGTTCATTCGTTGTTGTTGTGTTGCTGCAATTTGATACGTGGATATTTCCTGTAATCTCCAAATCGGCGTAATTTGGCAATAACATATCTTGATAGTATTTGGTTTGCAGTAAATTAGCTGGATTCAATTTAATGGCCTCATCATAGCACGGAGGATCCAAAATCACTACGGCATCATATTCGGGTGGTTTTTCCACTGTCGGTGGATCAGCTACCGATATCACATGAATGGCATCGTCGGCCTATAACGATACAGATTTGAACAAAAAAAAATACATGGAAAATTAGTGAAATGAACGCAAATTTTCGGATGATAGATCGAATGATGACCATTTGCTTTGATTTATTTCAGTTCTTTATGATGTAACGAAAAATAAAATGTTCGCCCATTTTTCAAGCTTGTAAAATGTCCGGTAAAGATTTATTGATAGCCATCAACATACGAGAGATTTAACAATCAATCAATCATTTGATTAGCCGTTATCACAAGGTGACATTATTTAAATTGAGCCTCGCATTTGATCAATTACGTTTCACGTGAGCGTTGTGTTACGATATTTTTAGCAAATGCATCTCATAAAATTAATGTCCAAAATATATTTTCAATGTAAATATTGGCAAAAAAAAACCTGGTCATTGACTGATTGTGACTCAAATGTCATGACATTCATTGGTTTTTCATGGGTTTTTCGGATGTAAACATTTTAGGTTCTCGTCAGAATGGAAAAAAAATAGAATGAAGCAACGAAATGCCACCCACAATTCACACACTACTTCGCAGTATGAAGCTGCTATACATGCTAATTGAACATTTTATGTATTTTATTGTTTTTCTCACTCACAGGAAAGAACGTAAATATTAAAAGTCTACAGACGCAATGAAATCATCTTTCAGTGAAAAAAAAGGTGATTCAAAATGGAGAAATAAATGACAATCGTCAGTTTTTTTTTCGTAGAGACTTTGGTTTTGATGAGAATATTCTGAATTATACTGACATGTCTATTGACATTTACGAGCGACAGTGAGTACAGTTTAAAAGTGAAAAAATAATCGTTTCAAACATGTTTAATGCCAAAGTCAACTCGCATATTTTCGTTTACGTGCATTTTAACGATCCATAGAATTACTAAAATTTAGCGAATTTTTCGTCAATCACCCGAAACTGACACATAGTCATCAAAAAATCACCTCACTTTAGATTATTATTTTCTTTTTTTTAGAAACCTATTTTCGAACAGTGAATTCACAGTTTAACAGAAATTCCCACAATTGCACTGCAAGAAATTCCAAATCTGCATGCGTCATTCATTCGGTTGTCATCTACTTGAATGGCTGAATATTAATTTCATATTTTTCCTTCACTTTTTTCATTTTGCATGACAAATAAACATTTAACAAATTGATATGCAATAGATTTGAGTTTGAAGTTTTTTTTTTTTGTTGAATCCATTGAGGCGCAAATTTTAAGCGTTTAATCGTGTTAAATAGTGAATGACCATAAAAATGAGCGTATAAAATATAATTATTAATTACCTCAGACACACCAACGGCACTACGATTCGGTACATGGAGCCAACAGCACATGGCTGTACAGATTAAAAATGCACCGCCAATGATGCAAGCCACACCAGCGTAACGAAACGGATCTGTGTAATTTTCAGCCAAACCAATCCAATTGATGAGCGCACCAAAACACAGCAAAATCATACCATATCGGTATGGTTTTTGTGTACGTTGTGCTTCCTCCGGTGTCATTACTATAACAATGGAAAATGCAAATGAGGAAAGGAGAGAAAGAAAAGAGAAGAAAAATCAAAAAAACACAACATTAAAATAATTGCACATGAAATACTGTATGTGAAAATGCTTAGATGCTATGCTATGCTACAATTAAAATTTATGGTCAAACAACGGAAATATCAATTTCTGATTTATCTCTCTGTTCTATGCGTAACTGTATCGATGCTTGACTCGAATCTCATGTGATTTCGATTGTTCCCGTTTTAATTCTATTTAAAAAAAAAACAGCCACGCGGAATTCATTGACATTTAATATTATTTTGTTCCGAGTATCGAAATTAAATTTATTGAAGGTTAACTGACTACTTTATTTTCTTGAAATAAGTTTCTTTAAAAAGAAAATCTGTTACTTTTTTAAATAAACAGCACTACGTATAACGCAGTCAAATGACACTGATCACTAGCCTAAGCCGCTGAGAACGTGTGTCTACGTTCCGAACACTCAACACAAGACTGTCACTTTAACTGTTTAATCTTTCACTTTAAAACCTTTTATAGCAAATGCGATAAAAGATTATACACGCTATGTAATGGCACAAAAGCTGTGTGTATCCTACAAAATGTTTGAGTTGAAGCTTCATTTCGTGCAATGAATGAGCTAAAAGTCAAGTGCTCTGTCAAAGTACCTTTCAAATGTAGACTTCATTCAATCTAATCGCAAATTCGAGTCGAGCAATGATTAAACACTCGGCGCTTTTGCGTGTCGTTAAAATGTTTCCATTCATTTTTTTTTTTTTGCTTTCTTATTTTTCTTTGTTAACACAGAAACAAGCGTCTTCCAAGTTTGTGACTTGACGATCATTTATCGCCAATCAATTGATTTGATAACCATCTTGTACCGAGTTTGTCTTTTGCTTTCACATGTTGTCTACATGAAAACTGTATTTGCCAGTTTGAGCGCAAACTTCCGTTGAATCGGCTTTTATTTATCATATGCAAATACAATCGTAACAAAAGCGGTTAGCATTTGAATTTAGGCAAAATTTCAAGAGATCTCTCTCTCTTTTTTTGGTTTCGTCTGGTGGTTTTTTGTTTCTTCTCGAACGCCTTTGATTAAAAAGAAGTGTTTCGAATTTCGGCAAAAATCGGCAAAAGATGACAAACAATGCCAACCTAACATTCAATGTCATCAACAAATGTATTAAAAACCAATCAACCAATAAATAAATATGCGAATATAATCAAAGACGTGGTTATCGAGATCTGGAATGGTTGGTGTGCCATGCAGTTGTGTGTGTGTGCCTGTGTGTGTGTATATCTATTTGTGTTTGTGTGCGTTGATCGCCTAATGTTTGTGGCAATGTCACACGAACCAGTTTTTCTCAATGCAGTTAAGGCATTAGGTGTGTTGTGATTCGGTTTTCTGAACGTTGAGTATCGTTGTTTAAGGCGTTTCCAATCAAATTAACGTTGATTAAATGTCTAATAGATGAATTGTAAACGCAACCAGCCCAAGCTCCATTCACTTCCAGTATTGACCGAAGCTAAGGCAATGCACTAGTATGAGAAGCAAAACAAATCCAAGCAAAGGCAAATCAGAGCAAATCCAATATAATAAAAATAAACCATGAAGTATTTTATAGAGCGACTTTTAGGTGAATAATTATCACATGATACCACACGTGTGACTCAAACATTACAATCAGCTCATGTGTTCCGTTAGAATTTTATATTTGATTTGTATTTTATCGCTATAGTGATATAGAGGTTCACTCATCGTGTGTGTCCATGTGTCTATTTGTCCACATACACAATGACTTCCAAATACACCCACCGTCCATCACAAATGTTCAAGTGCAACTCCAATCAATCCCAGGGTGCATAACAACAAAAAACAAATGTTACAAAACCAGACAATTCACAGAGTGCTATATAATTCGTTGTAACCAACTTACCAATATCAGACTGGTAAAAATTCCGATGGAATGTGTCCATTGATACTCTACGCGACATATAAGGTGCTTCCATTTTGCGTTTTGTCTCAATGTAATTGTGTGTTCGTTTTGTTTGTATTTAATGACTCTCTGTTAACTGTTTAGACCGTATGTGCGGCGTTTGTGTTTGTGTGTGTGTGTCTTTTTGCCTTGTTTTCTTTGTTATAATTGATTGACTTTGTGTATTTCTGAGATGCAAAAAAGCAATTTTCTGTTTGTGTGTCGATGTGACTAGTTTTTGAGAGAGGTCTTTGAAGTTGATCTATTTAATTGGTCTTTGGGATTTCTCGTGAAAATTACACTAACATTCTTTAAAGAAACAATAAAATAAAGATGAGGGGAAAAAATCAGCAAGAAAAACAAAATGTAAAATTCAAAACAATGGTCAGATAATAAAAAAAAATAAGAAGGAACACACATTCGCCAATTAATTTATTAATGCAAAACTAGCAAAACTAACTACACTGAGAGTTTGATTTGGAATACGATAAAATGTTATACACAATGAACTTAATTCAATGACAAAACAAACCGACTTTTAATTCGACAAAACGGCACACGACCATTGGAGTCTAGTGGGCATTGTTGTTTTTTTTATGGAAGGTGCGTTTTTATTGCTATTGTATGGGGTCTAATGAGATCCTTCAACCATCTTAAATGATGGAGATGATCACAAATCCTATTCATTTTGATTGACCGCGCTCGTATGGACACTTTCAATCGGTCAATTTGATGAACATAGTTTTTTTTGTATATGATAATGAGTGTTAGTGACATTGGATTACGTTATAAAAATACAAAACCAATAACAAAATCAACACTCCCGAGTTATTGAAATTAGAAAAATACTGTCAGATGGCCAGATGGTTTGAGATTTAACAATCACAATGCTCGAATACCAACCATAGAAATGGAAATGCAAATAATGTCAACTACATTGACGTTTCACCAAAATTGAATTCAAATGTTAATATTTTAAAGCCAAAATAAATTGGAGCAAACAAAATATCAGACATATGACAAATAGTGTTTTCTGGAATTGATCACAAACATTTTAATCAATGTACGTAACACAAATCAAAACAGCTCTTCTTCATTTCTTATGATCCATCCAATAAAAAATTGCTCTGCAACGCAATAAGAAGTGTGAGACTGTTAATTTCTGTTTATTTGCAGTCAGATTTATAGCAACATGTGATTTGAATTCACTGAGCCTACAATTGTTTAATTGCGAAATGCTATCTGACATGTCATGGTGAGAAACGTGATTCACACCACGAAATTGCTTTAATTACGTGCAATTATTGCGTCAAACGTCTGGAATCATTTTGGTCATAATACTAGAATGATTCGTCAATGAACTTAACAATACCAAGTTATTTGATGAGGCTTTTTAAAGCCTTAAGCCAACATATTGCAAAAAAAAACATTGAACTTGATGAATTGGTAAAATGTTATTTTCGGTCAATCATCGAAAATCGAAATGTTTGACAGGGGATTCTAGTTTTTAGTCATAAAATTCCGATATTATTACGATGGTTCAGTGTGATGTTGAACTCGGAAGACAATTATCATTTTCTGATTTAACTTCCGCTTGATCAGATAAGTAATATACGGTTTTAGCCTCCATTTAATGAGATTCGTATATGATTTCCCGTGAATTTTTAGCGCTTTTTTCGCTCATTGTTCTCGATCAGTGCCTTCCACCGTAAATCTTCCGTAAAGCATCACACCAAGCAAATGAGTTCGTTCCGTTTGAGATGTTCATGCGTTGCATAGGTTTTGCTTAATGTGATGTGTGATCGAATAGCGAAAAAAAAATCACCCAAACGGTGTGATCATGCCGTGCCAGCAATATCAGCTAGCGTTGGCAAAAACAGCATAGACAACGTAAAATAATTCATTACAAAATCAAGGTTAGACGCTAAAACACAAAACATATGATATCACATCAATATTCGGTATGTGTGTGCGATTGAGAGAATGGCAGTTGCAAACTACAGCACAAACAAAAACAACAACAACAACATTCGCGCGCACTCGCTCGCTCACGTCTCACATTATACGCTGAATGTGTGTTTATTATAGCGAAACAAAAAAAAATGTAAAGAGAAACATAAAATTCAAGAGAAAGACGAAGACAAACAGCTATATGATTGCACATAAAGCGAATCAAGCGATTAAATACGCTTTAAATATGGCAAGCAAGTAATGAACGCGCGCGCACGTCGTACTCATAATAATCATTCAGCGACAACAATGTAAAATTCAGGTACAAAGTGAGCGAGTGAGCAACAGAGAGAAAAAATGACAGTTGAAATTACGGTTGCGCTTTGAAAAACTCAGCACGACGCATTAATATGCTTCCGTATTTTGCACACACACACAGTGTCACACACACATGCACACATGCCAAAATTACATCGCATAAAATATTATTCAATTCTTTTCGCATGCCAAAATCATTTTATCTATAAATAAAATTAAGAAGAAAAAAAAACGAAACGGATCTGATTTGAATTAAGAACGAGCCGATATATTTTCAACTGACTTAACCACTTTTGCCGTGTCAATGTCTCTCTCTCTCTCTCTTGGCATTCCATACAGATTTTGTGTGCGTTGCGATGCAATTACCGGTTTTAAACGTGAAGAAAGATGTTGGCATGATGTTGCTATGCTTTTAAGTTTATGGTGTTCATTCCATTCGAACTTGTACTTGAATGTTACTGCTTCATTTTGTATCGCATAACATATCATGCTTGAAAAACATGAAATATTTGCTGATGCGTAGAAAAACGTCATGTTAAATCTAAGCGATTAAAAAAAAAGTGAAGCAGACCAGTGCATTGGACTGTGAGAGACAAAAATCTCATGATTCATTGAAAGAACTAGATAACAAAAAACGTAGCAGAACTCGATTCCGTGCCGGTGTTTTAATTACATACAATGTACGAAGAGAATTCGTGTCGCAAAACAATGAACTCATCAATTTCCGATTCTTCTTCTGTTTTACTTTTTCATTCATCCGTGTGCGAGCACGGATATTACTGGCAGCCCAGACGTCATTGACTTTTTCCATGCTTTCTTTCATAAATTCAACAACGGAAATGTTTTTACACCTTTGACCATGGATTTATACGTTAAAATAGCCTACGTGAACAAAAAGAACGGCCATCGATTGTATGAACAAAAATCTGTAGCAATGATTGGCCCATGGTCAACCGATGACATTTTCACTTCCGAAGCAGTCGCTTTTTTTCGCTTCTGAGTCTTTTTTTTACATTGTAATTGTGAAATTAATAACGTAGAAAAAGATCATCCAAGTTCAAAGAGTTCACACGTTAAATAGGCGAACTTATTTCAAAACTACAATGAACACATGAACAGCGATCGTAAAAAAAACTAAAATTAAAGACAAACAATGCAATAACAACAAAAAAACACACGTTAACTAGCACATTGATTGATAGCCAATCTTCGGGCAATTATTTATTCGTGTCAGTTCATCGACGTTTAACAAATCAGTTTGACGATCATGACGGCCAATTGATTTGATTTTTTTCTTTTTTTCATTACAAGAGTTGATTGCTCATAAATGACTTGCTCAGAATGCCAATTTGCTTTGATTTGCTTGGAACGTTTGAGATATACCAGCACAAAATGGACCATATCTTAACTAGAAATTTAAACGCTATTTAACGCAAAAGATTTATTACAAAAAATAAACTGTACATTCTATTCATATTTTGTAACTATCATCGACAAATCATCAAATGACTACGTGTTAACAAAAATAGAAGAAATGGAGCAATCACGTGAAATAAAGAAAAGAAAAGAAAAGAAAAGACATGTCAGCCATTTAATTTATATTTCTCAATGAATTAGATTCGTAGTAGCAAAATTCAGTGATGTGGACTCATAAATTATAGGAAAAATGTGCGTGCTTCATGCGAAAGCATGTTCTATTTTCATTGTGGGACAATGTATCGAACAACAAACCGAAATAAATTGTGAAAAATTTATCATTCAAAAAGAAAGGTAAACAGTTTGTTTGAATGGTTTTTGATTCAACGGAAGATTCGCGTATGGTTTCGTGATTTTGCTAGCACAAAAACACTTTTAATGCCTCGTTAATAACCTCATGAAATATGATCAATTCCTTTTTGTTGCATTTAAATTGAATGGAGAATTAAAATCAGTGCGAATTAACAAATTAACATTTACACATAGATCGAGTGAGAAAGCGCTTATTTTAAAGGCGTTGAATTAAAAAAAACAACAACAACATTCAAGCACGAACCGAAACTGGAGTTGAAGCTAGGGCACAATGCCCGAGCTCATAAACACAAATGACTAACGAACCCATTGAAATGGCGTCACCATTTATGCGAACATCGAAGTTTTAGTTGCGGATTTTGTCTGTTCAACAGATTTTGTTGTAATATTACTACAATTGTATGACATGTAACAAACCGTTTAATAGATTTCGAAAGTGTCATTATAATTTTTGGTGTGCCGTGTCAACTCATGAGCTACTTTATTAAACGACAGAGAAAAATAATAATAAAATACCGTTTTCGATGACAATTTTATAAATTGAACCCTGACTTTGACATTCCCGTGCAAATTGTCTATGTGTACATTTTGACTTGAGCAAAAAAACAAAAAAACAACAAAATAAATGTGCGTTAAAAGAGCAAGCATGGCCAAAAAGAGTGAGCATGGATTTTAATGAAGTGGCCAACAGACAGAAACCAGTTTGAAAGCCATTTGAGCAATTTATATTGAAAGGAGTACCGTTTTTTTTTCTTTATATTCAAATTGTTTTATGAGCCAGCCAATAAAACAATGGCCACTTTGGAGCCGTACTTCACAATTTCTTTCGCAATATCAGTTGAGTTGCAGTGAATGATTTGAAAGCAATTTTACGGATTTAACTCGACTAATGGGTCATTGTTGTTAGCCTAGCTGCTTTATTTTTCCACATTATATTGAAACAGAGAATTAAATTCGTAAATTTATTGCATCTTGCATTTTATGGATTTCGTCAAATTTGAATAAATTTTCCGCGACTTTTTTTTTCTATGCTAATTTTTCCCGTTTTTTTGTTGTAATAAATGAGCGTGCGGTTGTCTTGCACACGTCAAACACACGGAATTGTCTTTGTCTATTATGAAAACGTACCGTCTTACGACTTGGGACAATTAAAGCTATTATTGCCGTTGTGCATTTAAATTTACCGTGGCACATATATTGAATCGATGCAGCCATCAATTACACGGGCTATGGAATTGGCGTTGCACCGTGTTCAAACCGCTAGTCAAAACGTTTCACAAGACAATGAGAAAATAAGTCGACTAAACATTTGAAATGATTCATTAGATTGCCGTTTATTGTATGCTTTTATAGTTGCTACATTCAAAAATGGAGAGCAACTTAAAAATAAAAAAAAATCGCATTCAAGTTTGGAGAGACGCGGAATGAAAAAAAAAACGATTCCTTGAAAATGTGCAAGCGTGTGTCGGACTTTGGTTGTTCTTTGTTTACATTACGTCAAGCGCATTGTTTTCAACGGTGTCTGTGAATTCAAAAGTACTGTTTACATTTGGCTCGACGAAAAGTTCAACCACATTGGCAGTTGAACCGCTCCAAATTTCGTGCATATGATTCAACTAATTTCATTTCCATGTTTAAAACATTTAAAACAACAACTGCTTCATGATATTTTTAAAACAAAATAAAAAAATATGTTGTTACAGTCAACCCGAATCACGCTTGCGCCCACATTCATCAAAATCAGCGTTAGCACTAAAGCCAATGACGCGCAACACATAAAACACATTCTCTCTGTTTACGCTCATTTATTTGCGTTGCTCGGTGTTTCTGTTTTGCAGTAACAGCAGCAGTAACAATAACAGCAAATACGACGAATTACAGTTTTGAAATTGCTTGCTTATTTTAAGATGCCATTAATTCTTTTGTATGCTTGCGACTCTGGCTACGAGCTAATCGAAGAGGTAGTGTAGCAGGTTCTGACTCTTTCATCTATGGAACTCTGTGTACACTGTGCAGTGTGCACTGTACATTCACTGATTATCTGCCGCTCACGCACAATCATTCAGCGGCGCATCTCTCAAATAGAATGGACCATTACGTGTGTCGGTGTCAAAGCACATGGCATATGTGAGCTTATGTGAGAATATTATCACTGTCTTAGCATTCATTCCAATTGTCATTATCAAATACGCGTTTCGAATAACGACGTACAAGGTACGCGATGTGCTGAATAGACTACAAATATCATTATTGGAATAGGTTAGATTTACTTTTGCAACAACAACAACAAAAACTGCAATTCAACAAGAAACACAAATACGACTGACGGTAAATACGTTATTCCGTTGTATCGTTTTTGCCAATTTTGTAGCGCATGAGCAGCGATGCATTTGTGGGCATGCATGGTCGCAATCACACACAATTTAAGACGAGAGAAAATGAAATAATAAAAAAACAACTGTTGATGAATGTTAGTTATTTTGTAATTGTGACCGTTATCAAAAGGCCTCCATTCAAGCCAATCCAAGCCACCGAAGCACTCAATTGTTCAAATCAAATGGTTCAACGTTTGAAACGTATTAATACCTAGAAACGTATAATTAACGATGTTTTGATACCAAAACATCAATATGTCATAAGCAATTCAAATATTGCATGTTGAAATTGGACGAAATTGCCAGAAGAAAAACAGCAAGACAGCAAAAAAAAAACAAAATAATTCTCAGAGAAAAAAACACTCTCTGTTTTTTTTTACCGCTGGTTGAGACTTTGTTTATTTCTATCTTTCTGTGCAGAGAATTAAACACAATAAACTGATAACATTTGGCGTCTGCATTGAGCCACTGCGCGCGATCCTCTTGAAATTTATAGATAAGAGTTGAGTGAGCAGCAACAGCAACAATATTCATTGCCGTGTGTGAATGCGGTGCTCACGTGTGTGTGTGTGTGCCATTTGCAAATTGCAACCAAAGTATTGGCAAAAACCAGTTGGCAAAAAATAGATTTGTTTTTTTTTATTGCCTCTGATTTTTTCTCTCGTTATTTGTTTATAGATATTTGCATTTGAGCTTGTATTTGCTATTGTGACGACTGTGTCAAAGCACAAGGTAACTTGAAATCAAATGTGAGAGTAACGAAGCAAGAAAACAAAATTTATATACCTGAATTTCCACACACACACACACACACACACACCTAACATGTGCGTAACGAAGCAAACACAAATTATGATATCGATGTTATCGTTGGATTGTTAATTTGCTGGCGTTTTTAATTTGAATTCAAATTTGAATTAGCCGTTTGAATGATAATTGACGCTTCTTGGCTTGTTGCTAATAGAAATTGAATCATTTCACGATTAGTTGCTAACGATCAATCGAATGAGCAGATGCTAACACACTGGTTGCACAGAAATAGGCATAATGCATTTTCGCGATCTCATGCTTAGACTCAAATTTATTGCTATTTTTATGGCAATGGAAAATCCATTAATTATATGGAAAATGTGGAAAAAGAGGTGATTTCATTAGATTTAATGAAATACATCAATTGAATCCATCATAAAATTTGTGGCTTTTGCTGACTCAATAAACAGTTCAAATCCGATGCACACCACGATGTGCACTGTTTTTTTGCTCGAATTCACGGATTTTCATTCGTTCACGCAGTTGATACATATATAAATAAATAAATCAATAAATTTCCCAATGTGATTAATTGTGTGCGGGAATGTTGAATGGACTATGTCAATAAAGTACTGATCGAATGCCGGCCGATTGTTTCTCACTCGTTTTCTTTTTCATACTGTGCCAAACGACCAAACACACAAAAAAAACTGTGTAATGGCGACAAATTAGTAAATATTTACTGAAATAACTTCACTTGTGAACACGATTATTTTGATGGGTGTTAAAGCGACGCGATTTTTATCAGGATTTGATTAATACAAAAAACTCACTTTTATCATTACGTTTGCGAAAAAAAAGAGAATATATGTTTTTATCAAAGTTCTATATAAAACGCTGTTTCCAGTCGTCAATGTGACATTAATCGACAATAAATTCCGAAAATGATGATGTGAACAATTGTGTTATTCCCCAGAATCATCATATACTGTGATCGAATTGGAATTTTAAATGAAATACATGAAATTCGATGTCGTTGTGTTGAAATACACAAACAAAATTATGACTTCAGTTACGCTACAAAATGGTATCTCATCCAAACTTATAAAAATAACACACGTATTATTATCCAATTTATACCCAATGAATAAAAAATGTATGTCCAAATGTCCATAAAATTAAAAACGAATACACTAAATGAGATCAAAACGATTACAAAATATTTCCCCCAGAACACGGAACAAATGGAACATAAAAATAAAACTACTTTCTATATGTAAAAACTAGCACTTATGATTAAGAGAATAGCCAACACAAAAAATAAAATATATGATGAAAATGTTTGAAATTTTTTTTGTTTTTTCTTTTTTTTTTGGTGTAAGTGAAGATGTTTTGCTTTACCGAAACTGTATCGCCTTCTATATTTAGCTAGAATGTAGCACATTTCAATTTATCATCCAGAACCGAAAACACCAACCAATTTCCAACAAATGGACGTACACTTGATTCAAAAATGATATTTCTTTTTTAGCTGGTTACGGTGTTGTGTTTTGGTTTTGTGCGCGATATATGAGAATTTAATGGGTGAGAGCGTAGCGGCAATATTGTGCACAAAAACAAACTTTTGCGTGGCCGGTTATTGATGCGTTTTATTAATAAAAATTCTCTCAGTCAGTGCATGCGCGCTGTCCGTTTTCTTTGTATACGTACTTCTTCTAACTTGTCTAAAACTTTTATTCTCTCTCTCTGTTTCTCTCGATCGATCACCACCAACTCTCTGTTCGATTTTTATGCATACGAAAAAAATCCACAGAAGTAACAGAACTGATTTTTTTTTTAAACAAAATACACTTTTGTTCATTTGGTTTACACAATGCAAATGCTTCAAGTTATTTCTCTTCACAAACACATTAAAAAAAACATCCGTTTTTATTTTGGAATCGTGTCAATGCTCAACCGAAAACTGTCTCTTTTGTTTTCTTTGCTCTTCTTCTCTTAATGTGTGTCTGTCGACTTTATTTCGGTTAAATTCTTTTCGCTTTGCCGAATTAAAAAAAAAACGCGTTATTTTCTGTGCATACCGAGCTATTTATGACTTATAAATGCAAACACTTTGTTTTGACTTTGTCACTGGCACAGAACTAACTGATTTTTCAGATAAAACAGAATTTTCTTTTCGACAGATGTTATTTACCACAAAATTATTTACGGTCATTTACATGTATGACGTTGAGTGTATTTTTCTTGTGAATGATTTGATCAAGCTTCTCCGTTGGTAAAATACGTGAATAAATTTTTATGTTTAAAAAAAAGACCGTATTTTGATGCGAGATGACTGATCAAGTAAAAACCACTGAACTTTTCGATCGCACACAAAAATACACTCGATGAAATGATATTCACACGATAAAAAAAGATATCAACGATTTCGATTGAAATGAGAAGAAGCAAGAGTGTCTCTTCGATGATATTCGGATTTAACGTTTTGAACACGATCTCTTTTTCTCAGCTGTGAATGATACGGTTTCACTTTGGCTTGCTACCTTGGCAAGACGGTGTACGCAACTAAAGTTAATTTTATTTTAACTGTTACTAATAAGCATCGAATCGCTTTTCGACGCCGTTGCTGCTACGCTCACACACACATACAGACAGAGAGAGACACACACACACATACATAAACACTTGAACATATCAACAAGAGCCAAGCGCTCTACAAATGACAATCATAGAGTGTGAAACCGAAAGCAATAATAAGACAAAACAAGCAATAACAATAGTCAACAGCAAGAATGATCATTGTACGGCGACGGTGGAAGTGAATGAAATGAGTGAGAATAAGATACACAGTGTACAATGTAGTATATCAAATACAACATACATGGTATTGGCGTACGTAGTGAACGTGCTCAGCTCAGCTGACTGCTTCAATCCAAATTTAATGCGTGCTGAGCTTTACAAATAAAACGAAATGAGCAAAAACTAGCGCGATTGAGTGAAAATAGGATGGCGCATACTGTTGATAGGTTTATGAATATATTTTGATTCAAGAAATAGGCATTCAAATTTTAGCATATTTTATGTTGAGTTTGTCATGTTTATTCACTGAATGTTAGATTAAAACCTTCTTACTCCCTTTTATGTTGATTGAATTCACACATTTTGTGAGATATTTGTTTACATATTTTGACTAATTTGTGTGTTTTTTTTTTCGGGAGAAACACATCTCAATGAACAGGTTGAACTTGAATTTGAAGTTTTAATTCAATTCCCTTTGCTTCGATACAAAATCCCCTTAATTAGTCAACAACCACTTAAGTTGATTATTCTCACTCAGTATTACACGATAATTTTGAAATTAAATATCCGATTAGACGATTGCAATCACGTAATTGACGAAGCGAGTTGCGCCAGGCAACAAGTATAGCGTTTGCCGTAAAACAGCGATACGATGACGTACTATAAAATTATCTATTTTTAAATAACATTTTTAATAGCATGGAAATTGAATTGATTTGTTTTTCGCAACATCTGTACTAAAGTGAAAGTAAATGAAAAGACTGACCAGTTTGATCGGTCTTTTGTGTAAATTGGTTTGATGCATTCAGAACACAGATTGTCTTTGATTCAATCAAAGATTCATTTCAATGCCTTTTTTTGCATTGAATTTGCGCTCCTTCGTTACCCTGGCTTTATTTTTTTTTCTTCTTCTAGTCTAAAAAGATGCCGTTGATGCAGGTCATTGTTATCACATAATGATTTAATAATAAGATTTAAATAGAACAATTGAATTTGGTTAAAAATGGCCTTATAAAACAGTTCTGAGGCCCAGTTTCACATCAAACACGTGCATTTCTTCTGCGAAAATTTCAGTATAAATAGACGAGAAATTTTATCCAACGGCATCAGTCAGCATTTGACAATTCCAGTATTACAATTGCAATTGTAACAACATTTCAAATAATCAGTCAAAATGAAGTTCACTTTGGTTTTCATCGCTTTCTTCGCTTTGGTCGTAAGTTGGAGTTGATCAGCCAAAATCACACAGAAGAATTGTTGAATAATTCATTTTATTATCACTAAATTTTAGGCCCTTTCAACCGCTTACCCAGAACCGATTGCCGAACCAGAGCCAGCTCCGATGGCAGTGGCTGATCCAGGTAAGTTTACAATTGAAGACACAAGAAATCAATCAATTTCTGACATTTATAATGTCTGAGCAGCAAGCGATTCATGCGGATGCTCGGGCGGCTCAGGTGGTTCGGGAGGATCAAGCAGTATGTGTTGCTCAGGTGGCTCAGGTGGATCGAGCAGTATGTGTTGCTCAAGTGGCTCCAAAAGATCGGGCTCTTCACGCCGTTGTCGTCGTGGTATGTTCCGTAAATTCGTATATTCATACTATCGATTTTTTGTTTTCGAATTTTAAACTAAACTCTCAAACATGAATTTATTTATATTGGTAGATTCGGGATCAAGCAGAAAATGCAAGAAATCTTCATCTTCATCATGTTGCTAAGCAATCAAACAACTGCCCTCTTTATGATTACAGAAAAATATCCAAACCTAACCCCTGAAACCATCATTTCATTTAATGTATTTTAACTATTACAAAATAAAATCTTAAATTATTTCAAGTTCGCATAAATAAGTTGATTTTCATTGAATGCCAATTATTATGTATTAAGTATTCTCTATATTGAATTGGATCAAATACAGTGTCTTATTTTCACCAGATTTACTTATCTACTTTAGTTTTGGTCAAATTTGTGCACATTTTCATGTGAATTAAAACACACATTATGAAATTTCGAAGACAATGCATTCAAAGGCTCACGCTGTACAACGAGGTGGAACAAACAAATATTTGGAGAAACATTTCTATTCCAATTTGTTTCTTTTTCAATTGTTGGTCTTTGTTCTAATATAATGCTTCCTTTTGTAAGACCAATACTCGCCAATTTTGCTATTGACCCACAAAGTGTGAAATCTGTGTTGATTGAAGCAACTCTCAATTGATACCTACATAATTGATTATAGTTTGTGATTACTAAATTCGATTCTCTTTTGAAACAACATAAAACAATTGAAGACCTCAATTTTACCTAATCAACAAAAGGAAAACTATATCAGGAGCAACTATCAATTGTTTTCGCCAAATGCTGTTCAGTGAGGAAAGTTTTAGTATAAATAGCCGATAGAAATGATCCAAGAGCATCAGTCAGCATTTGACAACCACAAATCCAATTGTAAAACAATTCATACAAGAAAACTATAATCAAAATGAAATTCGCTTTGGTTTGCGTCGCTCTCTTCGCTTTGATCGTGAGTTGAAACATATCATTCAATGTCGAATGATGAATTAAATAATTGTTGTCGATTTTGTTAACATTGATTTCAGGCCATCTCAACCGCCTTCCCTGAACCAGGACCACTTGCAGAGGCCCAACCATCAGCTTTGCCCGCAGCCGTCGCTGATCCATGTAAGTTTTGAGCATCTCTCATGACACTCAGCCCTTTTTAATCATAATTGATCATTAAAATAATATCTACTCTCATTTAGCCGCCAAGAAATCATGCAAAAGTTGCAGAAAATCATGTGAGTAATTTGTTCAAAGAATGCACCGAAATAAGCAAATATCGTCAAAACCCGAGTTCAATATGATACATTTTGTTTCGATACATTCTGTTATAGCTTCATCCGGTTCATCTAGCTGTAACACCATGAGTAGCTGCACCACAATGGCTCCCTGTGCACCATCAATGTCAATGTCGTGCGGCTGCGGGTCGGCATCATCATCGTCATCATCGTCATCTTCCAGCAAGATGTGCAAGTGCAAGAAATCCAAGTGCAAGAAAAGCAAAAGCAAGAAATGCTCTTCATCATGCTAAGCGTCTCGATTCTTGATTACTTTTTGGCGATGTTCTCTGGATTTATCTCTATTTCAATCACTTCAATTAATTTATTGTTCAACTATTATAAAATGTGTAGTCGAAGACTTTTTTGCAAAATAAAATCTTAACTTATTTCAAATCTCAATTTGTTTGATTGAATCTATTCTTCAATATTAATTAGGTAAATCAATTAATCTACAAAATACACTCCACAGGCAGAGGCGCTCAATGACGGAGGTATTTCGCGGTAATCAAGCAATCTTCAGCATGAACGTCAATTTAAACGCATGAAACTGCACCACCTCGATATTAAATATCTCGAAAATATCTTCGAGATCTTCGTTAAACCGTAAAAAAATAGTCATTTTCGTTTCGTTGGATATTAAAAGCGCGTTTCCGTCTGTTCCTCGCGATGGTCTTATTGAAGTTTGCAAATCATACGGGTTTAATGACGATGCATTAAATTTGGTCAAATCGATTTACAGTAATATTCAACAAAAAGTTAAAGTAGGAGATCAGGAGTCATATTTCATTTCCATCCAAAATGGTGTTTAACAAAGTAGTAATTTCGGTCGAACTTTCTTTTCTCTTCATTTTAATGACACTTTGAATGTTTTCGAACACATGATTGGTCACTTATTCGCGGACGACTGCTAAGCGCACATTGAAGTCCATTTTGATAATATTAACGATGGTATTCGTGAAGTAAACTCAGATCTAGATAAATTAGATGATTTCATTAAAAGACGTGGTATGGAATTAAACGGTTCTAAATCAAAAGTGATGAGAATCGGTTTTAAGCATCATTTCAATAAATTTAATTTTCAATATATCGATGACGTTGAAATTGGTGGTGTGAAGCTCGATTATTGTAAATCGATAAAGAATCTTGGTGTCATTTTTGACAAAATCTTAATTTCCAAGATCATGATAGGGCTAAATTGCAGAAAGTGTACGGTGTTGTTAATCGCATTAGACACACGAAACAACTTATTCCTAACTACGTTAAAAGAGACATTGCAACAGTGCTCATTGACCCAATAACTGACTACGGTAACGTAGTGACCTATGGCTGGTGTGCACATGGCACAACAGGTCGAGTTAGTCGTGATCCTGTTGCTGATAACGATAAAATCAGTTACATTTACGGTCTTAAACGTACACATGCACATTACAGAATATCGTGGGCGTCTGTGTGGTTTGACTCCTGAGAATAGAGCTAAGCTTCACTCAGCCGTTCTTATCTACAAGCAATTGTCAAATGAGTCTCAAGTTTACCTCAACCACTTGTTCGTTAGAAATGGTGAATCATCGCATCACCCTAATAATCTTCGAGTTGACTTTCGCCCACGTAATGAATATGACACACGTAGCTTCAGTTATTCGCCAATTAATTTTTGGAATAGTTTCCCCGTTAAAATAAAAAATTCAGATTCAATAACCGCGTTTAAATCAAAACTCAAATTTAGACTTCGATTAAAACAGCAATAAATAATCTACAATTAGTCCGCGTTAATCTAATTTTGGCCCTTGTTTTATGCAAATTTTCACTAGAACTTCTATTTAGTTATAAGTTGAAATTTTCTTTATTTTAAGTATTCCCCCTGATTCTCCTGAGTCAGGTCGGTTTTGCCATGGTTTTCTGGACCCAATAGATATTTAAAGTCTCTTCATGAATACCATCCCACCCCTGATTATACTTCTCTTTGCAAAAGTCGCACCATGGGCGGAATTTATGCTGAATTGAGTCTATGACCAGCATGGTTAGAGCTTGCTATAATCACATATTGGCCTAAATTTTGGTTTGATAACAAATAAATAAATGAATAATAAATCTGTTCGTTAATAGCATTGAAATAATTTATTTTCGCTAAATCTGTGTGACAATTCAAGCGAACGAACAGGCAGACCAGTGGAGTTGCGAAAAAGAAGAATAGAGATTGTTTGCAATTATTTAATTAAACCATAACACCAATTTCTTTGCTGATTTGCATTGAATATGCGTCCTTTTGTTACACTCATTCTGTTTTGTTTTCTTTGCTTTGATTTGATTTGCTTTCTCTATTGGCTATATTATTGTCGTTGTTGCAGATCATGCAATTATGTGACAAAATTGAAAGGAAATAATTATTATGATTGAACAGAAATGAACCTATTTAGCGGTTCTATGGCCCAGTTTCACGTCAAACACGTGCATTTCTTCTGCGAAAATTTCAGTATAAATAGACGAGAAATTTTATCCAACGGCATCAGTCAGCATTTGACAATTCCAGTATTACAATTGCAATTGTAACAACATTTCAAATAATCAGTCAAAATGAAGTTCACTTTGGTTTTCATCGCTCTCTTCGCTTTGGTCGTAAGTTGGAGTTGATCAGCCAAAATCACACGGAAGAATTGTTGAATAATTTATTTTATTATCACTAAATTTTAGGCCCTTTCAACCGCTTACCCAGAACCGATTGCCGAACCAGAGCCAGCTCCGATGGCAGTGGCTGATCCAGGTAAGTTTACAATTGAAGACACAAGAAATCAATCAATTTCTGACATTTATAATGTCTGAGCAGCAAGCGATTCATGCGGATGCTCGGGCGGCTCAGGTGGTTCGGGAGGATCAAGCAGTATGTGTTGCTCAGGTGGCTCAGGTGGATCGAGCAGTATGTGTTGCTCAAGTGGCTCCAAAAGATCGGGCTCTTCACGCCGTTGTCGTCGTGGTATGTTCCGTAAATTCGTATATTCATACTATCGATTTTTTGTTTTCGAATTTTAAACTAAACTCTCAAACATGAATTTATTTATATTGGTAGATTCGGGATCAAGCAGAAAATGCAAGAAATCTTCATCATGTTGCTAAGCAGTCAACAAATCAATTCACTTTATCACAACAGACAAAACGAAATCTCAATCTCGGACTTTCTTGGACAATTTAAATTAAATCATTTCATTTAAATTATTTATTCAAAACTATCACGTGCACTCAAACAAAAAATTCAAATAAAATGTTAACTTATATCAAAATTCGCATAAATATTTCGTCTTTTCCTGGCTATACCATTAGGCACATTGTCAATGAAGGATTCATAATGTATGACATTTACTACTAAACAAACGTCAAAAGTACCGACAAGTGCTGAATCAATATCTGCACATACCGATGTGCGAGATGCGATTCTCTCTATCAGTAGGTCTAGATTTTGTCTTAGTACAATATTGTTCTTTGGATGTTTGTTTAGAAGTATTGCTAGTCATTTGCCCCTCGCCATTTTCACCTATGTCTTATCAGTTACGTGTACGGGTTGTCTGAATTTCCCACTAAACTTTGCTGTAATACTTGTACAGCGGGAATAATACAGTTTTAGCTACAAAAAAAATCTAAATATGATTCCGAACAATATAGTTTGTGAACATTAGTTCTGACATAGCCTCCAAGGCCTCCGATGACCAAATGTACGAAATTCTTAGAAAATCGAATTGTGATATGAATATGTCTCAAGAAAGGAGTCTCAAAGTGAGATGGAAAATTTATTTTATTGTATCACAGAATGTTTTGTGTTAATATTTTGCAGTAGCAATTTCATGGCCGCGTGCACTTAAGTGCACATACCGTGCCGAAATGCAGTGCATTGTATAAAAAAAGAACATTTTCCCCGTTTTCCCATTTTCCCGGCAAAACTAAAACTTGACTATTCTAATACTCTACCTCTTCTTCTAATATACTCTTGACTCTTTGAAAATTCAAATTCCATATCAATGCTTAAAAGTCAGGATTACGAATGTAACAATTTATTATTCCATTGGTACTGTACCAAATATTATTGTATAGTTCAGAAGTCACCTGACACCGAATTTATTTACCTTTCACAGTGTGTGAATTACAATTTACAATTGAATTTTGGTGGCTGTTTTAGTACTTGCTAGAATGTTGTTGAGAGATTAGAGTCTGAGAGAATCAAATGTATTCGAATTGTGTGAACACGTTCTAACGGCGAACAATGACTAATGTTTAATGACTTTGAATATTGCACAATATTGCGTTGCAAAAAACTTTTATTCGAAGAGAAATGTTTATTTCAATTGCATTCCATTTATTTCACTTCATTACTTGGCCAAATTTGCTATTGACCCACAAAGTGTGAAATCTGTGTTGATTGAAGCAACTCTCAATTGATACCTACATAATTGATTATAGTTTGTAATGATTGAATTCGATTCTCTTTTGAAATAACATAAAACAATTGAAGACCTCAATTTTACCTAATCAACAAAAGGAAAACTATATCAGGAGCAACTATCAATTGTTTTCGCCAAATGCTGTTCAGTGAGGAAAGTTTTAGTATAAATAGCCGATAGAAATGATCCAAGAGCATCAGTCAGCATTTGACAACTACAAATCCAATTGTAAAACAATCCACATAAGAAAACTATAATCAAAATGAAATTCGCTTTGGTTTGCGTCGCTCTCTTCGCTTTGATCGTAAGTTGAAACATATCGTTCAATGTCGAATGATGAATTAAATAATTGTTGTCGATTTTGTTAAAATTGATTTCAGGCCATCTCAGCCGCCTTCCCTGAGCCAGAACCACTTGCAGAGGCCCAACCATCAGCTTTGCCCGCAGCCGTCGCTGATCCATGTAAGTTTTGAGCATCTCTCATGACACTCAGCCCTTTTCAATCATAATTGATCATTAAAATAATATCTACTCTCATTTAGCCGCCAAGAAATCATGCAAAAGTTGCAGAAAATCATGTGAGTAATTTGTTCAAAGAATGCACCGAAATAAGCAAATATCGTCAAAACCCGAGTTCAATATGATACATTTTGTTTTGATACATTCTATTATAGCTTCATCCGGTTCATCTAGCTGTAACACCATGAGTAGCTGCACCACAATGGCTCCCTGTGCACCATCAATGTCAATGTCATGCGGCTGCGGGTCGTCATCATCATCGTCATCATCGTCATCATCCAGCAAGATGTGCAAGTGCAAGAAGTCCAAGTGCAAGAAAAGCAAAAGCAAGAAATGCTCTTCATCATGCTAAGCATCTCGATTCTTGATTACTTTTTGGCGATGTTCTCTGGATTTATCTCTATTTCAATCACTTCAATTAATTTATTGTTCAACTATTATAAAATGTGTAGTCGAAGACTTTTTTGCAAAATAAAATCTTAACTTATTTCAAATCTCATTTGTTTGATTGAATCTATTCTTCAATATTAATTAGGTAAATCAATTAATCTACAAAATACACTCCACAGGCAGAGGCGCTCAATGACGGAGGTATTTCGCGGTAATCACAATTGGCCTCCCCTGTGATTCGATACCATGCACATCTACACTTCACAAATCCATATACGGTAACACGTCCATATTACGATAATCGATAAAATAAGGTATTTAAAATATAAAAATGAATAGTTATATGAACTAAATCGATAGAACACAACATAAACTATCGATTTTGTTCATAAAATCATTTATCTTTATATATTAAATACCTTATTTTATCGATTATCGTAATATGGACTAACATAATAGCAAGGAAAAGGAAAAGGAAAAATAGGGGCTTTCACCTCCTCTATTACTCATTACGCTGGTCGCTGCTCTTCTGTATAGCTAGCTGTTGCCGATGCGTTGCTTTCTCCCCATAGACATATGCAACATAGAATTGAAAGGTTAATCGAAAAATAGTTTTCTACATTTGTATGAAAATGTATGTAGAGAACTCAATTTTTTTCATGTAGTCTACCGCATGTATTCTACGTATGCAAAACGTAGTTTACATGGCTGAGTTTCTTACATGCAAACCCAGTTTATAAGATAGTGACCATCTGTCCGTTGATAGCATTGAAATAATTTATTTTCGCTAAATCTGTGTGATAATTCAAGTGAACGAACAAGCAGACCAGTGGAGTTGCGAATATTTCATACACGGATTAAGAATAGAGATTGTTTGCAATTATTTAATTAAACCATAACACCAATTTCTTTGCTGATTTGCATTGAATATGCGTCCTTTTGTTACACTCATTCTGTTTTGTTTTCTTTGCTTTGATTTGATTTGCTTTCTCTATTGGCTATATTATTGTCGTTGTTGCAGATCATGCAATTATGTGACAAAATTGAAAGGAAATAATTATTATGATTGAACAGAAATGAACCTATTTAGCGGTTCTATGGCCCAGTTTCACGTCAAACACGTGCATTTCTTCTGCGAAAATTTCAGTATAAATAGACGAGAAATTTTATCCAACGGCATCAGTCAGCATTTGACAATTCCAGTATTACAATTGCAATTGTAACAACATTTCAAATAATCAGTCAAAATGAAGTTCACTTTGGTTTTCATCGCTCTCTTCGCTTTGGTCGTAAGTTGGAGTTGATCAGCCAAAATCACACGGAAGAATTGTTGAATAATTTATTTTATTATCACTAAATTTTAGGCCCTTTCAACCGCTTACCCAGAACCGATTGCCGAACCAGAGCCAGCTCCGATGGCAGTGGCTGATCCAGGTAAGCTTACAATTGAAGCCACAAGAAATCAATCAATTTCTGACATTTATAATGTCTAAGCAGCAAGCGATTCATGCGGATGCTCGGGCGGCTCAGGTGGATCGGGAGGATCGAGCAGTATGTGTTGCTCAGGTGGCTCAGGTGGATCGGGAGGATCGAGCAGTATGTGTTGCTCAAGTGGCTCCAAAAGATCGGGCTCTTCACGCCGTTGTCGTCGTGGTATGTTCCGTAAATTCGTATACTATCGATTTTTTGTTTTCGAATTTTAAACTAAACTCTCAAACATGAATTTATTTATATTTGTAGATTCGGGATCAAGCAGAAAATGCAAGAAATCTTCATCATGTTGCTAAGCAGTCAACAAATCAATTCACTTTATCACAACAGACAAAACGAAATCTCAATCTCGGACTTGGCCAATTTAAATTAAATCATTTCATTTAAATTATTTATTCAAAACTATCACCTGCACTCAAACAAAGAATTCAAATAAAATATTAACTTATATCAAAATTCGCATAAATATTTCGTCTTTCCCTGGCTATACCCATTAGGCACATTGTCAATGAAGGATTCGAAATGTATGACATATAATAAAAAATTTAAAAAAATAGAAAACTTGTACTGGAGGTACCTCAATACGATCGAATTTCGAAAAAATAAAAATACGTAATTTCAGATCTGTAGACCATTTACACCTATCTCTTATCAGTTGTGTACACTGAAAATAAATATTCGTAAATTGTCGATGAAATTTTTCGTAGATCTTTTTTTCGTACATTGTACGAATATTTGTTAATTGAACGAAACATTCGTACATGGGTTTTGCACAAAATATTCTTCATTACGAATTTTTCGTGAAATACACGAAGACACATTCGTAACGCTTGAAATCACTCGTTTATGTACTGAATTTAGTGAATTGTACGAAAAGAGTTGTACATTTCACGAATATGATGTGTAAACAGCGGAGGTGCATTTTATACTTGAAAAAATACGAATGATTCGTACAATGTACTAGCTATTTGTTTGCATATGCGCATGATTTCAATTCATTAGTATTATTTACAAAATGCTTTGTACATATTACGCATGCTGCCTTGTCATGTTTTGCATTCGTAGAAACAAATTGAAACCAGACGCAGTGCAAACTCTTAAACGAATTATTCGTACATTGTACGAATGAAAAATATCACAAAGCGGAATGCGTACCATCTACGAACACATGTTGTAGATAGTACGAAAAAACATAAAGAAATTGAATTTCGCGCATGCGCACTCTCATGCGATTTATTCGTACATTGTACGAATATTTGTAAATTGAAAGAATCAGTCGTATGTAATTTTTGCATAAAATATTCGTCACTACGAATTTTTCGTGGAATATACAAAGACATTCGTAACGCAAAATATCATGTAATTTCAACATGAATTTAGTGCATTGTACGAATGATATCGTACATTTTACCTAGTTGTATGTGAAGAGATGGACGCGCATTTTATATTCCAAAAACTACGAATCATTCGTGAAATGTACAAAACCAATTTTAGATGCACGCGCATGTTTTAAAATCTTACGCGTACCTTCGTACTATTTACAAATGGATTTCGTAGCGCACAAAATTTCTCATCTTGAACGACGCCATATTTGTTATTTGTATTGAAACCTATTTTAGTTTGAAAAATAATCGTTAATTTTGTGAATTTATTAATTTATGGCAAAACATTGATTTTTCCAAAGGTAATCAAGGAACTTGCAATAATAGGAATTTACAAGCTATTTTTACAGCGAAAAAGATTCAAATTAATGTTGAAATAATCATTTGAAAATATCAACTTTTTTCTAAATTTTCTAAATTATGAATTATTTCGGAGGCGCGTGAAAATTGAGGGGGGTAGCATATCCGATTTCATCATAAATTTTCATTTGTTTTTAGCAAATCAATTTCTCAAAGTCACATATTTTCATATTGAATATTTAACAATCGTCATTTTTTAAGTTTGACTCGATTAATAAAATTCGTTAGGAATAAAAGAGATCGAAGTCTTCGATTTTTCATGATATAGTTTATTTTGTGTGCCAAAAGAGGACAGAAATAAATAAAATCGATTTGAAATGCATGCTTGAATCGTTCTCTAGGCATGCGTCTTCCTCGTAAACAACATGCATACATTCGTAGTATTTACGAATCATTCGTACGTCCTACGAAAATATCGTATTTTATCAAAATAATGAAGTACAAACATTTCGTAGAATGTACGATTGATTCGTAAATATTTAATGCACGGACTCGTTTTATTTACGAAACAGTCGTACATTTCACGAAAATTTCGTATTTTATCAATTTGATCATTTTACGTGTCCATCGTGATATGTAAGAATCAACATTGTATAATTTACGAAAGACATTCGTGGTTCAAAATAACGAATGTTTTCGCTGTATGGACGAGCGTTTTCGTTCAATATACCAATTATTTTTTTCAGTGTATACGGGTTGTCTGAATTTCCCGCTATATTTTACTATATTACTTGTATAGCGGGAAAACTGTATTGAGCTAAAAAAAAATCCAAAAATGATTCCGAACAAGAATTGCTATTTAATGTTCAAATCACCAACGGAGGCAGTGACATGCACTTATACATTTTCTGAAAAATAGATTTATACAGTTTGTGAAAGTTTAGGTGAACTAACAAGCATTACCCACGGAACTCCCCCAACGAAATGGACTTGCATGAAGGAATGCCTTTTTGCGCCGCCATTACAGAACAAATTTTATTTTAGGCAAATGTAATACCACGTACTCGTATTGAAAGCATGAGCATATGACGTACTGCCAAAGAATGATATAATTCTATGACATCGCCCTGGATATGTATCGGCATGTAGTTATAAGTGGCTTCCACTAGGATTTGAGAGTAAAATGGAGATTTTATTTCTTTTGCCGAAAAATTTACCATCTACAAATATACGATTAAACAATCTAGTGGCAGCTCTGTTCTATTTTGATGCTGATTCTACTTCTTTTTTTAGCTTATGGGCACTGGCCGCCGCTGGATGCATAAAACTGACTAGTTCAACCATTTATTCATGATCATCTTTATCACAGTTCGAATATTAAACATGGCGGCCTATACATTTGTATGGCAATACATTTTCCCTAGGGGGTTTTAACTTAAAATATAAATACATATAAACGTCTATAAATGTGTATAAAGCGTAAATATTGTATATATTTTTTTTAAAATATAAATATATATAAACATCTATAAACGTCTATAAACCGAAAATATGACGTATATTTTCCAAAATCAACCACGAATATAGTGCATATATTGAAATATACGGCAGCCATTTTGAAAAAATAAAAAAATATAATCGTGTATATTGACAAATAATGCGTATAAACACTCAAAATACGTGAATATTATACAAAACTCTTGAATATCGCATATTTTTCCCTCGATAAATATACATAAATGCCCCTAGCATTTTCCCCGCCCTCCGAAGCGTCACTTGTGTATTTTCAGTGAAACCGCTTTCAATACACAGCATTAAGTTTCTGGACTTATCTTTTATGAATACTAGGTAGGCTCATAGTTCACTGAGAATGCGGAGATGGCGCTTTTCGCAGCGGAGAAACATTTGCCTTAAATATTCGGGCTGTGATTTTTATACAATGAGGGCCGATTTGCTACTCCATGTCATTTGGAATCATCGATACCATGGCTATGAAGCTACAACGAGAATAACATACAATTTGTGTATTTTAAAAATTCACGGAGCTACCCAGCATAATGAAATCCGTAGCATTGATTTAAATAAGAGTGAAAATATGGATTCAAATGTTCAAAAAAGCTAAATGAAATTCGTCAACTAATTGAGTGGCATTATTTCTTTGCAACATCTGCGAAAATTGAACGCAAATGAAAGTACAATGTGCACGTTTTTCTATAGAGTATTGTGCATTCAGAACGAAGATTGTTTGCAATTATTCATTATTTAAACAACAGGATTGATTTCAATGCCTTTTTGCATCGAATATGCGTTGGTTTGTTAGTCTTTTGACTCTTTTTTTTATCTTTTTCTAATCATCATTGTTATTATACAGAGATGTTTCAATAAAATTAAAATAGAACAATTGAATTTGGTTAGAAATGGCCTTATGAAACAGTTTTGAAGCCCAATTTCACATCAAACACGTGCATTTCTTCTGCGAAAGTTTCAGTATAAATAGACGAGACATTTTATCCAACGGCATCAGTCAGCATTTGACAGTCTCAGTATTACAATTGCAATTATAACAACATTTCAAATAATCAGTCAAAATGAAGTTCACTTTGGTTTTCATCGCTTTCTTCGCTTTGGTCGTAAGTTGGAGTTGATCAGCCAAAATCACACAGAAGAATTGTTGAATAAGTCATTTATTTAATTTTCAACACATTTCAGGCCCTTTCAGCCGCCTACCCAGAACCGATTGCCGAACCAGAGCCAGCTCCGATGGCAGTGGCTGATCCAGGTAAGTTTACAATTGAAGCCACAAGAAATCAATCAATTTCTGACATTTATAATGTCTAAGCAGCAAGCGATTCATGCGGATGCTCGGGCGGCTCAGGTGGTTCGGGAGGATCAAGCAGTATGTGTTGCTCAGGTGGATCAAGCAGTATGTGTTGCTCAAGTGGCTCCAAAAGATCGGGCTCTTCACGCCGTTGTCGTCGTGGTATGTTCCGTAAATTCGTATATTCATACTATCGATTTTTTGTTTTCGAATTTTAAACTAAACTCTCAAACATGAATTTATTTATATTTTTAGATTCGGGATCAAGCAGAAAATGCAAGAAATCTTCATCTTCATCATGTTGCTAAGCAATCAAACAACTGCCCTCTTTATGATTACAGAAAAATATCCAAACCTAACCCCTGAAACCATCATTTCATTTAATGTATTTTAACTATTACAAAATAAAATCTTAAATTATTTCAAGTTCGCATAAATAATTTGATTTTCATTGAATGCCAATTATTATGTATTAAGTATAAGATGAAAAAACCTCTGAACGAGGTATAAACAGAGTGGCGCACCCAAATATCCTGCCCTCAAAATGACTGATATCACATTTTACGTGGCGCTGTTGAGTTATATATTTTTGGTTCAACGTTTTTCAAATAATTCAACAAACCTTTCCATGATGGCATCAATTGAAATTTGAACTAGTGTGCGCCAGTGCGAGCAAAGTGCGCTTTTCTGACAATTCGATTAGAGTTAGGCTACGATTCAAACCGAAATATTTGTGTAAACAAAATGAATTTATTTTTCCGCCGTAATACAATTCACGTTTTCATTCGGCACTCGCACTGGCGCACACTAGTTCAAATTTCAATTGATGCCATCATGGAAAGGTTTGTTGAATTATTTGAAAAACGTTGAACCAAAAATATATAACTCAACAGCGCCACGTAAAATGTGATATCAGTCATTTTGAGGGCAGGATATTTGGGTGCGCCACTCTGTTTATACCTCGTTCAGAGGTTTTTTCATCTTATATCAGTAGTTTTGTAAGGTTTATTTGTAAAAAAACACTCAAAAATAACAACTTTTCGAGATATATCATCAAATTCTGTTCAACTCCATCGATCGAATTGCAAATTTTGAGTACCTTTGAAGTAAATACGGCGAAGATATGACAAAATGAGCCAAAATTTCGATTTCGAAGTTTTTGGTTTTTTTTACTTGTAATCCAAATTTTCCTCCAAATCGAGTCAATAGGCGTCGATTGAAAGCCAATTCTAATGTATATCGATTGTGATATATGAGTTGCGAGCATGTTATGTCATCATATTTAGCATTATATCACAACTTGATTTGATAGTGTCAACTCTGAAACACATATAGCCAAAACCCAATTTTTGCGAAAAATGATGAGTGAAATTCCAACTTCCATAACTTAGGAACGGTTGATCCTATTCTGATGGTTGAACCCTCGTTGGATAGGTATTGAGGTGTACTACCAAAGTGTAGTTTTTCAGAATTTTAGAAAATGGGTACGGGGGTCAAAATGATGAAAAACCAAAGAAATCGATTTTCGATTTTTCGGTTTTTTCAATGTGGTGACCAAACCCGATTACAGATTTCTTTCATACTGAGAATTAATTTAAAGCCTAGCTCAATACCTTTCATTTGTGGTACCTGCGGATTTTCTATGTTGTGTATTATCGGAGTTATGGAATTTTGAAAAAAATCGACTCCTCGACACTCTTCCCCTGTTTGTTTTTTTATATGTAAAGAAATTCGGCCGTTCTCGACGGTTTTGAACTGCCCCCCAGACTCCCTAAAAATAATGTTATACATCACAGAAATCGAGAGAAGGTACAAAGTCACAAACACACAAACACACCAAACCCAATTTTCAGGGAAAACCGCCCTTTCCGGGAAAACGTACACAACTTTTGAACGGGTCAACCGATTTTGATGGTTGAGCACTCATTGGAAAGGTATTGAGGAATACTATCGATTGGTCACTCAACGACAGTGGTCAAGATTACCCACAGGGAGATATGCTATATAATCTGAAAAAAACACCCCCATACGTCCCCCAAGCGAAATTTTTTTTGGTTCCACAAAAATTCATTTTGACGACAGCTTTCGTTTAGTTTGGTCCTAAGCTACACGGCAATGCCTATTCCACGAATGACATCGGTCGGCAACACAGAATCCGAAAACTCGCGTATATATAGTGTTGCACTCAAAAGTGAATTTTTTGGTGCGCCACTGGGAGAACTGCCGTTCTCCGTGATATATAAATATAAAGTAGAGTAATTTTATAATAATATTTAGATAATGAAATTAAAACTGAATAAAAATTTAAAACATTTTACGAACCAAAAATCAAATCAGTTGTTATTTATTTTTTTATTTTTTATTTTATTTGTTGACCTTCTTCTGCGTTATTTATGAATCGTCGCGATCCTTTTATTTGGACCGTCCGCTATATTGATCACAGTCTTGTGTGAAAAGATTCAGTGGACCGACGGTACGGATATGTGTCCGTACCAACAAAATGGGTTTCAGTTATTCGACCAAAATGTAAATTTTTATTTCACTTCATTGAAGTAAATACGGCGAAGATATGACCAGAGGAGCCAAAAGTTCGATTTTGAACTTGTTGGTTTTTTTGCCGATGTGGCCCAACTTTGTCTCAAAATGAGTCAAGGGGACCTCAATTCCAATGTGTTTCGATTGTGATATATGAGTTGCGACCATGTTATGTCATCAAATTTAGTATTATGTCATAACCTGATTTGATAGTGTCAACTCTGAAGCACATATAGCCAAAACCCAATTTTTGCGAAAAATGATGAGTAAAATTCCAACTTCCATAACTTAGGAACGGTTGATCCTATTTTGATGGTTGAACCCTCGTTGGATAGGTATTGAGGTGTACTACCAAAGTGTAGTTTTTCAGAATTTTAGAAAATGGGTACGGGGGTCAAAATGACGAAAAACCAAAAAAATCGAATTCCGATTTTTCGGTTTTTTCGATGTGGTGACCAAACCCGATTATAGATTTCTTTCATACTGAAGACATATTTAAAGCCTAGCTCAATACCTTTCATTTGCGGTATCTGCGGATTTTCTATCTTGTTTATTAGCGGAGTTATGGAATTTTGAAAAAAATCGACTCTTCGACACTCTCCCCCTGCTTATTTTCTTATATGTAAAGAAATTCGGCCGTTCTCGACGGTTTTGAACTGCCCTCCAGACTCCCAAAAAATAATGTTATACATCACAGAGATCGAGAGAAGGTACAAAGTCACAAACACACAAACACACATACCAAACCCAATTTTCAGGGAAAACCCCCCTTTCGGGGAAAACGTACACAACTTTTGAACGGGTCAACCGATTTTGATGGTTGAGCACTCGTTGGAAAGGTATTGAGGAGTACTATCGATTGGTCACTCAACGACAGTGGTCAAAGTTACCCCCCGGGAGATATGCTATATAATCTGAAAAAAACACCCCCATACTTCCCCCAAGCAAATTTTTTTTTGGTTCTACAAAAATTCATTTTGACGACGGCTTTCGTTTAGTTTGGTCCTAAGCTACACACCAATGCCTATTCCACGAATGACATCGGTCGGCAACACAGAATCTGAAAACTCGCGTATATATAGTGTTGCACTCAAAAGTGTATTTTTTGGTGCGCCACTGGGAGAACTGCCGTTCTCCGTGATTCTCTATATTGAATTGGATCAAATACAGTGTCTTATTTTCACCAGATTTACTTATCTACTTTAGTTTTGGTCAAATTTGTGCACATTTTCATGTGAATTAAAACACACATTATAAAATTTCGAAGACAATGCATTCAAAGGCTCACGCTGTACAACGAGGTGGAACAAACAAATATTTGGAGAAACATTTCTATTCCAATTTGTTTCTTTTTCAATTGTTGGTCTTTGTTCTAATATAATGTTTCCTTTTGTAAGACCAATACTCGCCAATTTTGCTATTGACCCACAAAGTGTGAAATCTGTGTTGATTGAAGCAACTCTCAATTGATACCTACATAATTGATTATAGTTTGTAATGATTGAATTCGATTCTCTTTTGAAATAACATAAAACAATTGAAGACCTCAATTTTACCTAATCAACAAAAGGAAAACTATATCAGGAGCAACTATCAATTGTTTTCGCCAAATGCTGTTCAGTGAGGAAAGTTTTAGTATAAATAGCCGATAGAAATGATCCAAGAGCATCAGTCAGCATTTGACAACCACAAATCCAATTGTAAAACAATTCACAGAAGAAAACTATAATCAAAATGAAATTCGCTTTGGTTTGCGTCGCTCTCTTCGCTTTGATCGTAAGTTGAAACATATCGTTCAATGTCGAATGATGAATTAAATAATTGTTGTCGATTTTGTTAACATTGATTTCAGGCCATCTCAACCGCCTTCCCTGAACCAGGACCACTTGCAGAGGCTCAACCATCAGCTTTGCCCGCAGCCGTCGCTGATCCATGTAAGTTTTGAGCATCTCTCATGACACTCAGCCCTTTTCAATCATAATTGATCATTAAAATAATATCTACTCTCATTTAGCCGCCAAGAAATCATGCAAAAGTTGCAGAAAATCATGTGAGTAATTTGTTCAAAGAATGCACCGAAATAAGCAAATATCGTCAAAACCCGAGTTCAATATGATACATTTTGTTTTGATACATTCTATTATAGCTTCATCCGGTTCATCTAGCTGTAACACCATGAGTAGCTGCACCACAATGGCTCCCTGTGCACCATCAATGTCAATGTCGTGCGGCTGCGGGTCGTCATCATCATCGTCATCATCGTCATCATCCAGCAAGATGTGCAAGTGCAAGAAGTCCAAGTGCAAGAAAAGCAAAAGCAAGAAATGCTCTTCATCATGCTAAGCATCTCGATTCTTGATTACTTTTTGGCGATGTTCTCTGGATTTATCTCTATTTCAATCACTTCAATTAATTTATTGTTCAACTATTATAAAATGTGTAGTCGAAGACTTTTTTGCAAAATAAAATCTTAACTTATTTCAAATCTCAATTTGTTTGATTGAATCTATTCTTCAATTCTAATTAGGTAAATCAATTAATTCACAAAATACAATTCACAGGCAAAAGTGCTCAATGACTGAGGTATTTCGTCCATATTACGATATTGTAAATACCTTATTTTATCGATTATCGTAATATGGACTAACATAATAGTAAGGAAAAGGAAAAATAGAGGGTTTCACATAAGCCGCAAACATATAGAACGCTCTTTCTCTTTTTTTTTGCTCCTCTGTTACTCATTACGCTGGTCGCTGCTCTCCTGTATAGCTATCTGTTGTCGATGCGTTGCTTTCTCCACGTAGACATATGCAACATAGATTTGAAAGGTTAATCGAAAAATAGTTTTCTACATTTGTCTGAAAATGTATGTAGAGAACTCAATTGTTTTCATGTAGTCTACCGCATATATTCTACGTATGCAAAACGTAGTTTACATGGCTGAGTTTCTTACATGCAAACCCAGTTCATAAGACAGTGACCATCTGTCCGTTGATAGCAGTGTGAAAATTCAAGTGAACGAACAGGCAGACCAGTGGAGTTGCGAACATTTCATACACGGATTAAGAATAGAGATTGTTTGCAATTATTTAATTATACAATAACACCAATTTCTTTGCTGATTTGCATTGAATATGCGTCCTTTTGTTACACTCATTCTGTTTTGTTTTATTTGCTTTGCTTTGATTTGATTTGCTTTCTTTATTGGCTATATTATTGTCGTTGTTGCAGATCATGCAATTATGTGACAAAATTGAAAGGAAATAATTATTATGATTACACAGAAATGAACCTATTTAGCGGTTCTATGGCCCAGTTTCACATCAAACACGTGCATTTCTTTTGCAAAAATTTCAGTATAAATAGACGAGAAATTTTATCCAGCGGCATCAGTCAGCATTTGACAATCTCAGTATTACAATTGTAATTGTAACAACATTTCAAATAATCAGTCAAAATGAAGTTCACTTTGGTTTTCATCGCTCTCTTCGCTTTGGTCGTAAGTTGGAGTTGATCAGCCAAAATCACACGGAAGAATTGTTGAATAAGTCATTTATTTTATTTTCAACACATTTCAGGCCCTTTCAGCCGCCTACCCAGAACCGATTGCCGAACCAGAGCCAGCTCCGATGGCAGTGGCTGATCCAGGTAAGCTTACAATTGAAGCCACAAGAAATCAATCAATTTCTGACATTTATAATGTCTAAGCAGCAAGCGATTCATGCGGATGCTCGGGCGGCTCAGGTGGTTCGGGAGGATCAAGCAGTATGTGTTGCTCAGGTGGATCAAGCAGTATGTGCTGCTCAAGTGGCTCCAAAAGATCGGGCTCTTCACGCCGTTGTCGTCGTGGTATGTTCCGTAAATTCGTATACTATCGATTTTTTGTTTTCGAATTTTAAACTAAACTCTCAAACATGAATTTATTTATATTTGTAGATTCGGGATCAAGCAGAAAATGCAAGAAATCTTCATCATGTTGCTAAGCAATCAAACAACTGCCCTCTTTATGATTACAGAAAAATATCCAAACCTAACCCCTGAAACCATCATTTCATTTAATGTATTTTAACTATTACAAAATAAAATCTTAAATTATTTCAAGTTCGCATAAATAATTTGATTTTCATTGAATGCCAATTATTATGTATTAAGTATTCTCTATATTGAATTGGATCAAATACAGTGTCTTATTTTCACCAGATTTACTTATCTACTTTAGTTTTGGTCAAATTTGTTCACATTTTCATGTGAATTAAAACACACATTATGAAATTTCGAAGACAATGCATTCAAAGGCTCACGCTGTACAACGAGGTGGAACAAACAAATATTTGGAGAAACATTTCTATTCCAATTTGTTTCTTTTTCAATTGTTGGTCTTTGTTCTAATATAATGCTTCCTTTTGTAAGACCAATACTCGCCAATTTTGCTATTGACCCACAAAGTGTGAAATCTGTGTTGATTGAAGCAACTCTCAATTGATACCTACATAATTGATTATAGTTTGTAATGATTGAATTCGATTCTCTTTTGAAATAACATAAAACAATTGAAGACCTCAATTTTACCTAATCAACAAAAGGAAAACTATATCAGGAGCAACTATCAATTGTTTTCGCCAAATGCTGTTCAGTGAGGAAAGTTTTAGTATAAATAGCCGATAGAAATGATCCAAGAGTATCAGTCAGCATTTGACAACTACAAATCCAATTGTAAAACAATCCACACAAGAAAACTATAATCAAAATGAAATTCGCTTTGGTTTGCGTCGCTCTCTTCGCTTTGATCGTAAGTTGAAACATATCGTTCAAAGTCGAATGATGAATTAAATAATTGTTGTCGATTTTGTTAAAATTGATTTCAGGCCATCTCAGCCGCCTTCCCTGAGCCAGAACCACTTGCAGAGGCCCAACCATCAGCTTTGCCCGCAGCCGTCGCTGATCCATGTAAGTTTTGAGTTAACTTTTTAATCATAATTGATCATTAAAATAATATCTACTCTCATTTAGCCGCCAAGAAATCATGCAAAAGTTGCAGAAAATCATGTGAGTAATTTGTTCAAAGAATGCACCGAAATACGCAAATATCGTCAAAACCCGAGTTCAATATGATACATTTTGTTTTGATACATTCTATTATAGCTTCATCCGGTTCATCTAGCTGTAACACCATGAGTAGCTGCACCACAATGGCTCCCTGTGCACCATCAATGTCAATGTCGTGCGGCTGCGGGTCGTCATCATCATCGTCATCATCGTCATCATCCAGCAAGATGTGCAAGTGCAAGAAATCCAAGTGCAAGAAAAGCAAAAGCAAGAAATGCTCTTCATCAAGTTCATGCTAAGCATCCTCACCTTTGATTACCCTTTAGCGATGATAAAACAGCAAAGCCTTCTCTGGATTTACCTCTATATCAAACGTATCACTTAATTTATTGTTGAACTTTATAATATGCATTCAAATAAAATCTTAATTTATTTCAATATTCACGTTTTGTATTCATTTCGACACCAAATAGGTAACGGAAATAATTTATTTCTATGAACGTCTCAAATTAAAACCTACTGGTTGCTTATTGAGAATGATAAATCAACATTTTATTTTTTCATTATTAGTTTCATAAGACTTGAAATTGGTTTGATGGTTTTGTGGTGTTCGTTACTGAGGTTTGATTTATTATTATTGTTTTTACTGCAATCGGTTTCAAGTACTACCGTTCAAACAAAAAAACCTGTTTTTGAGCTACGTTTTTATTTTTACATTAAATTTGTTGAACTGTAAAATTTCACTCTAAATTGGCAACGTTTCGCTATCGATGACATAATGAAACGATAAGAGCCGTTGGCAACAAATCATAAAAGAAACACGATACTAAACTGGACTTGGGTTCGATAAGAAACCAATTTTGAAGGTGAAATGGTTTAGAGTAAAAATGAACCAAACGGTTTTTGGCCTGTACGAGTCAAGGTTGGTCAACGATCAATGGCAAAGAAATCGTTGACATGTATGAACAATGAACATGCACCTTTTCGATTGATTATATGAACTTATTATTTATAGCAATTAATAATTTTTGAGCATATGTTTAGAAATATGAATAAATTACCACTTTTATGGAATTTTTCTGTAAAATGTAGCAAAGTTTGAGAATATCAATCGATTAAGTGGTTTGAACTATGGTTGGAGGCAACAACATTTCGAGACAATTGACAGCTGGTCAAAATTAATCTAATTTTGTCTAACTATTGAACTAAATCATTTGATCTTATAACAGAACGCATAGCTGAATGATGGCTATGGAATTATAAAAATTTCGCTAGGGCTGTTCAGCAATCACTAACTGGATACTGAAAGTGAATGATTACTCAGCAGTCGTCAACCGTGATTTAAATAGATGTGTATGTGTTGTTATTCAAAATCTAGTACAAGATCATAGCAAATTATCCCATTGAATTCATTTTTTGAATTCAGTTATTTAAAAATGTCTTGTTTGTACCTTGGTTTAAAGCTTACTGTTGAGTTAAGTTAATAAAGATTAGAAACATCTGCGCACATTTCTGAATTGAAATAAAAGAAATTTTTCAGTAAATCGTTCGTTTTAAATACAATGAATTAGTATCAATTTGTCCGTCCGTCTGAACTGCCCGAATGTATATGAAAAAAGTTTCGGTCCGTCTGTAATGTCTTGTCCGTTCGCTCCGTCCGAAGTTTTTAATGGAAACTTCGAACCAAAATGAGTCCAAACTGTCTGAAAAAATTATGGACGGACCGGGCGGATAAATTGTTTTCAGTTGCCACCTTTCTCCTATACATGAATCATCCAAAATCAATAGTAAATCCGGATGATTCAAAGAAACTGAAGTTCAAGGTCAAATATAAATGTTGACTTTAATTGATATTCTAGGAGGAGAACATCAAATTGCATCATTTCCTTATAAAAAAAAACCTATGCGGCTGACACCATCATGACGTAAAGATTCAATAAGAAGAATGCTAGGAAGAATTTGCATGGACAAACACCACACAATCTAACTACGAATGCTGTACAACCAGCTATAAATCAATCTTCATTTTTAAATAAAAACCGAAAAATTCCATTCCGGAATTCGTTGTCCAATACTTTTGTTGAAATCATTAATAGAGTTCAAGTTTTAGTACAACATTGACTCTGAAATCGGAAGTCTTCGTTTCGAAATTCAACAAATTTTGAATTAAACGAATCGATGATGAAATCACAATTCGATCGGTTGTGAATCATTTTCGGTGTCGATTGTGTTTACTGAACAGTTTGTTTATCAATAGATTGTTTACTGTTGTTTCGTATTTTGACCGGCTTTTTACAATGCGGCAAAATGATTTCATTAGCCTTGTCGATGATACAAAATTGATATAGTTTATTTTTAGGGTACGCAATTATGCGTGAGCAAGACTTAAATGATAGACGTTATTTTAAAACTCCGGAAGAGTAAAGAGTAAAGTGTATTTTATGCCTTGAGCTCACTGTCACCAAGTCACCATGGTGAAAGAATTACGATATTGCTAAAAATAGGCATTTGAATTCATTTGATAAACAAACCACTCAAAACAAGTTCTCTGATTATTAAAGTAAATGTACCTATTTGAACAGAGAAGAAAGAGAACCGAACACAACTGTAATTGCGGGACGCGTAAAGATAGATAGAAGTAGATAAACAAAAATTATCAATAATATATGTGGTTGACAATGTGTGAATTAACAACATTTTATGAAATCAAATCAAACAAAAAAATTATATGAAAGGTGTAAAATGGACTATTGATTTTGTGACCTTTGTTTATTTACCCAATAATTTAATGTGCCATGATGATATGAATTTTCAAGTGCTGTCGCGATTTTTAAGCGTTATCTAAAACAAATGCAGGCTATTAAAAATGTGCAAGCGAAAGAAATAATGGATTTCATGCTGCTATAAAATGGCTAAATTTAGCAAATCGTTTATAAATAGGCAACAAATCAATGTAAAGTATTTCGAAATAAATGATTGATTTTAAACCGCATACGAGTTTAGCACGTAGGCCAGATTTTATTTATTCTAACCGCAAGTCCATGCAGCTGCATGTAATAATTTTTATTTTTGAGGGGCTACCTCAAATTGAGGCTGTGTTTTGATTCGAGAAATGCTATTATTAACAATAGCAGCTATTTACGTGTTGTATAACTTCAAATTATACCACTTCGTCTAATAGCCAAGTGAAAGGGAAAAAACCAAAATTGAATTCCATTTAGTTTCTTTTTCTCCTATCATTATTTCGTTAGAAGATGGACCCGGTCAATCCGAATAATTTCGAATGTTGAAAAATTACAATAAACTATTGTTTTGAAATGTTATAAAATATTTTGTATTAATGTGAATGAATTGATTGTTGAAAACATTTGTTGCTTCTATTGCCAGACAGTCAAAATGTGTATGGTCTTCAAAAGAAAGTTGAAATCAATCCAAACATTCAAATCCGGCCAAAATCAATGAATACACAATATGACATTATAATTATTTAAAAGTGATTTCAGCACTTGTACTTGTCACAGAAAAATTCCATTGTCTAATCAAAAATTCAGTTGGATATCGGTGGGCTATTTAAAATATTCTATCGTTATTGATTTGTTCATTTGAAGTATTTACAACTAAAACGCAGTACTTAAAAGACTTGCACAAAAAAAAAAAAAACATATAAAGAGAGAATAATTGAGCAATTAACCAACTGATGGAATGTTTAAATCATTTAATATACTCATAGCGACACCCCCATGTCAACAAACAAGCACTCAGTCCATCAAATGTACCATTGATCGATTTGACGTCATCGACCAAAATCAAGTAAACAAACAAAGAACAATGGCATTAGGCCATGTTTTCACTCCAATTCCAATCAGTTCTAATCATCAAAATCACGATAATTATGGCCATTGATTTATTACTTTGAAAAGAAAAAAAACAGTATCGATAAAGAAAATCTATTTTAAATCATTAGTGTCCATTGTCAATTGTATGATCAAGTTTTTGTAGATTCAATTTGATTGGTTTCCGTCATGGTGCTTCGCATCGATTTACGTAGATTGCATATAGTTGCAAATAGTATGCGATTGAAAACTGTATTAAAACCTGAGAGTGCACTTGAACTTGGTTGTGTTTTTTTTTATAAATGTTGAGTTCAATCGTTTTACTTGTTCACAGTTTGGCGTCAAATTAATAACCGTTATCAAGGTGACGTGAACAAACAATTACATTACAACTTTCATCTTCAAGTGGATGTTTTTCCTCACATCATTTGTTGTGAACTTTATTTGAATTACCAGTTGCCAACTAAAGACCATGATGATAAGAATCACGATGGATTAAGCAACTGCTACACATGACAGAAAAATGCTATTGCATTGTTCTTCGATAAATAGAAGCTATTGTTTGAGCATTTCATTTGTTTTCCTTTGCTTTGAAAGTGTTTTTTTTTTTGCTCCAAATTCACAGATGCAAATAAGTCAATTATCACTGTAAATAATGATGCCATTAAAATGAGATGGGAAAGTTGAGCGATCGTAATCGTATTTTAATCATGCAAATGACAAAAAAAAGTCATTTGTTCAGTTAAGTCTGTGCACAAATGTGTACCGTTAAATACCATTCGTTTGAAAATCTGCGGGCAGAATGATACAAATGAGTTTTTATTTTCTCATCTGTTTGGTATGAGTCAAGGAATGATAACAAAAAGATAAAAGCCAGCATTCTATTAACACGTGCCATTCACCTGTGTGGCAAAAACAAATTCAAAGCCCCGGGCATTGTGAATAGCCAACCAATGAACTGAAGGTAAACTGTAATCCAGACTTCAAACATACACTGTGAAAAATACAATCGGCGTATAAATTATGCTAAATTGTCACACGGCAATAAAAGAAACACATGGTGACCTCTTCAATCTTTATTGAATTAAAATCAAAGGCGAGAAGAAAATAACGACAAAAAAAAACTAAAGTCATTGTTATTGGCAGGTGCAAATGCTGTAAACTTAATCATTTCCAAGAATTGAGAATAAAGCTACCGATTGGCCTCGTTCATTTTGCAGCTAACCCATGGAGACTATAGACTCGAATTGATTTAACAACTTTGTTAAATGAAAACAAAACTTCGGGACACTTTGTCATCGAACATGAATCGCTTGAAGTTTTGTGGAAAAGTTTAAAATTCTTTGCAGATGTCGAATGAGAATGATGTCAAAGAATTCAAGCCAAAGAGCACCTAATGCTATTGTGAAATACTTTCATATTGACTTGAATGGGGAAATGTTTTCGTTGTTGAATCGCATACATCACGAGTAAATAGAAAAATAAAATGTCAATATACACATTCGCACACACACCAGCGGATCATCAAACTGAGTTCACATGAACATGAGCAGAACAAACTTGACTAGACGAAGGCTACACAACACACACACACACACACACACACACACACTCCTCAAGCCAGCCCAATAAACTTCGCCTCACTAGCTTCTTCATTTAATATACACGTAATAGTTTGATAAACTGAAGTTCGTAGTAAATATTCTCTGGGCAATTTACGGGTCTCTGTAAATTATTGCTGAACACTTAAAATCAATATTGTGCAGTCTCTGGGCTATGGTTATCGTATGGTCATTCTATTGAATGTTATGAGCCATTTGAATGCAGACGCACTGCTTCGGCTATCAAACCATTCGGTTTCTCTACTGCGCTCCGTTCGACTCGACCACATTCACAATATTTGCGAACAACGATCAATCGAATAAAGTTATTATTTGAACAGTTGAAACTGAATGAAGAGGCGATGTGAGAGGCGATGTGAGAGGCCATGTGATGTGCTTGAAGCTTGAGTTTGTTTGATGTTTGTTGCCATTTGGGAAACCAGAATGCGTTTAAATATTTATCTCATCATTGGACACTCAATGGGACCGATCATAGCGGCGCTTTTCCATCCTACTATCAACAACCATATGCCATACGGCGTTCACCATTCGCCATTCGCAGTTCGCCATAAGCCACATTTCATTCGCCATCAAATTTCCGAATTCAATGAAAATTGTTTTTCCTACGAAAATTTATTTTGTGTTTGTTTGACTTTTGGTTATTTTCTTATGTTTTTTGTTTGTTTATCTTGCGTTATTTGTCGGTATTTTTTTGCACTGCCTTACATTCCATTTCGTTTTCATTCGGAAAAAATGTTAAAGAATTTTGGCACCACGCCAATTTTACTGTGTTTATTTTGAATTCGGTAAAAAGTTCACATAAACAACTTGAGAGTTTGGCTCGAAATTGTTGATGAAAATACCAACATTGCTCATGAAATCCGATATAATTGACGGAAAAGCAAAATCAAACATTGCTCAAAATGAGATTTGCATTTTATTCGATGTGATTTACTGTAAAACAATTGTTTCTTCAACAAACTAATTACGAAGTTAATGAATAACCGCATGGAATCTAAATTATATCCACCGTTATGACGACACTATTGCGCTCTTAATTAAAGCAAAGTGTTGATTTGCTGACGCAAAAGTGAGCGATTCAGTGTGATTCTGCAGAAAAATTACATGAGACAATGCTGTTGATGTGCCGTGATTATCTTTGTTATTTCGGAATCTGAGCACTCATAATTCGGTGTGAAGTGTGCTTGAAACAGGAAAAAATATGTAAACGTCAATACTGTTGCTTTGTTTATCCGAACATTTTGGCTTAAAATAGCTACACAACCCACACTCACATACACACATCGCACAGAAGAGATGAAGAGAATATATTTGGATGGTGAAGTTCAGCGTACGGTCAATCGTAGAAAAGTCAATGTTTGCATATCAAATTGAGATTGATATTTACACAGAATTTTCTACACGACACAGATGGAGATGAATCGATACATCTCTCTGTTCACGAGCAAACGTTTGTATTGATTGTTTGTACTCACAATGACACACTGACGATTTATCAGTGTCGAAAGATTATATTTACGTTTTTCTTTGGATAAGAATTTGTCAACATCGACATCTGGACATTTAAATGCATGAAAATTTTTGCAGCAGTTGCTGTGTCTTTATGTTGCTAATCAATAAGTAAAAAAAAATGTATTACGAAGAATTTACGTGATGAGAGTAAATCGAGTTTCAAATTTTTGGCAAAGGTCGATAGCATTTGTAAAATTGTTTTTGTTTTGAATGTTTGAATATTAAATGACGTCATCATTTTTGATATTGATAAAAATTCCATAAGCTGCTGCTACTGCTGTTGATGACAGATTATCTTTCAGTGTTTATTGTGATCTACTTAAATTGATGCGCTGCCTAATTTAACGCTTCAGCACAGTCAAATTCATACAATTTTTTTTTATTATTACAATGTGTGGCAATCCCATAAATATTGACTTTGGATCCACACAAAAAAGCAGCTAGCAAATTTTGGGTCGATTGATCAAGTTCATTCTCAACAGCTTCGAACAATGTGGGTCGTTGTATGGAATTTCTGGCACTCATCACCTTTACCTACCATATCATTAGCATATTTATTCAAAAGCGAGTTTTTTTTCTCTTTATGCGTGTCTGGCGACACACAAATGGTTTATTCTCTTCACAGATTGCGTAATTATCTTTCAATGGGCCAATATTTTCTTGTCTCGACTCTTTTTACTAAGCTTTACATTCAAAAAATACCGTTGTTTTTACCTCTCTGTTGAATACTGATCTAGCCCAAAACCTGCTGTAGCAAATAACGTCCCAATAATGCTTTCATATCTCTATATGTTCTGTTGCTTTTTTGTTTCGAATGGTCTTTGAAAAGTCAATGGAAAGTTGTGAATTCATTTGGTTTTGTTCTGAATTTGTGACACAAAGTGCCATTTTCTGTTTAAGGTGATTCACATTGAGATAGGTATTGATTTTCTCTTAAATAAGCCCCACACTCAAAATCCAATAAATGCATTCGTTGTGTTCAGCTCATGTTGTACCACCAATACACTGGAGTGTGAATAATTTATGGTTTTTTGAAAAATGAAAACGTAGCATTTGATGAATTATTCAATAGGTGTATAGGTAAATGCACTAATAGTTTTTGAGACTGTTTCATGTAATAGTGGCTTTGGGTCTCGACACGTGGAGGGTGTGAAACTGTCACACTTCATTATTTAACACGACATGGACATTCGAATATGGATTATTCCAAAAGCAGGTGCTATGATTTGGTATTGAGTATGGGCGAAAATTGTATCTTTTTTTTTCAAAATAATTTCAATTTCGTTTTTATAATAATCCACACAAATTCGATAATAGACGCGTTTAGACAACAATTACATGCTCCACTCCCTCCATCAGTTAAAAATCAAAATTACAGTTTTTTTTACACTGAGTTTGAAGTCTTTTGAATTTTTAATGATGTTTGTCCATATTATGTTCAATGAAACCTGTATGAAGGCGCCTTCATAAATTGAACTTTTCAATAGAGAAATATTGATTGAACCGGAACAGTTCAATCATTTTTTTTTTGAACCATGTGAACTAAGTGAACCAAAACAACATCAAAATTGAACTATGACTCAATTAAAATTTGAATAGCTATTATTGTTTGATATTCCAATTTAAAAAATTCATAAATCAAGGCAATGATATATTGAAGTCTATTGATGTGCAATCACGGTTCGATTAATTACAAGAAATCGGATTGCTATAAAAGAGCCACAAGAGACTAATTTCAAAGAATTTGATTTCATTTTTTTTTTTGCTTTGAACAAAGTGAAACGATTGTCTTAAGTCGGCCATAGAACGATATGAAGTGGAATCAAATGTACTTTTCAGTTCAGTTTAAATGAAGAGAAAATCCAAGTGGATGAAAAAAAACCTGATATGCTTATATATGAAATACGGTACAAAGCATTGAGTGAAAAATGAATGAAAACAACGGCGATTGTTTGAGTGAAATTTTTTTCAATCATAAGACACAGCAACATTAAGTTATGTGTTAGTTCGAAATCTTGACGAGCTAGTGACGACAGATCCATTAAAAATAAAAACACCAAAAATATTCTATATATAGCTAGGCTTTGTTATTAAGAGCGTATGGTAATCTTCAAGAGTGTAGTAACTCTAAGACGCTTTACTATCTGAATGGTAAGATCATTAGTAGTATTTTTGTTGTCTCGAATTTACTCAGCTCACATTTAAGTGAGCCACATTTATTTTTGTTTGAATCAGAATTTGTTTTTACACGCAACTTAAAAACGCCTGAAAAGAATATTCTCGGTCGTAAACAAGTGCGAACTTTTGGTTAAAAACATGCCGTTCACTTACATTTATCGTGTTTCTTTTTTGTTTAGGTGCATCAAAATCATGCCATAAACAGAGATTATAGGTTCAAGAGCACTTAAGTGATGAGTGATTACGATTATTATTAAACAGGTTGGTTCATCAAAATAGAATGTATTCTGTACGGATTAAAGTAAGATTTTGCTGAAGCATAAGACTGAGCAACAGTCCAAAACGGATAGAACCCGTCACAATAAATTCTACGCTTAACACGTGGTTTGCATATCAACAAAGTCATCAGTAAACAAAGCTCGTGACAGCGAATTGCATATTTTCGCTATTTTTTTGAATTAATGGCAATTCAGTATTCTGTAAACACAATCAAATTCGCACAGTAATTCGGTCTAAAGAAATTCAGAGATCGTAATCGCCTGTAACCGTTGGCAATTTGTGTCGAAATCATGGTGCCGTATTGACATCGGCGAATTGATAATTTGTTTTTTGTATGTGCAAAAAATTACTCTTTTTTTACAATAAAAAAACGTTCGTATTTGTTTTTACAGTTCCAACGAATTGTTAAACGAATTGAATAATTCTATGGGTTTATCGCAAATTCATGGCTTAATCGATTCAATCATGCCGACAGAATTGTGCTAATTGATAATTTTGCTTGTCATACTATAAAATTACATTGCCTGATTATAAAAATGTAACACTTTGACTTGTAATTAAAATTGTGTGCGCAAAGTCACAAAAATTAAGCGCGTCTATTAATTTAACTGATGACGTCAAATACTCAAACGAAATAAATGAACATGAAGCCAAATTAATTGTTGTACCATACGAAAATTACGTGTACGTCAGTTGAAATTTACAAATAGACGTGGTGGTTTGATAACCAAAATGATGCTTATCTGTTGTTGTTGTTTTATTCTGATTAAAAATTCACACCGATTTTTGCTTCTACCACAAAAAAAAACGATATGCAAAGCGAATGAGTTGTGTATTTCGAAGTGATTGACACCTGAATCAATTTCACATGACTTTGTATCGATGAAGCTAAATCGTGCATTTGAGCTTGCCAAACAAACGATTAGGAGGAAGTCTATTGCTAATGTAATACAAATAAAACTGGCTGCCGGGTTGCGGTTGAGATTATCTTAATTGGTTTAAGCTGATGACTTCCAAAAAAAGAAATATCCAAACGCACTGGAGCGAGCGAGATGCTATAGTCGGTCTAGTCATTAGTTTGTATTACATTTTTTTAAGCACGTGCGTTTCTATTTGCTTAAATCTTATTAGAAGAACGCTGGCCTTTGGGGCAAACGGAAAAAGAAAATACTTTCAAAGCATTGCTTGGTGATGTCCGGTTGCGGTACAGCATTTGGCATTGATTTCGTAACCAATAAATAGTTGGTTAGGTCATTAACGTTCGATGCTAAATGATCGAATTTATTCAAATCGTTTTAATTGAGTTAAGTGTTGCCAGCTAACCCAAATCTATCGCTAAAAAAAATTGTATTTGTTCGTTATGACTAAGCAACAACCAGTTTTGAAGTGTATTTTCCTCCTCTGTTTTTCAATTTGATATCAATTTTTATTGCAAATTGTTCTACGAACGCGGATATTTTGCAAATGATTCGCACATTTTTGGAATTAAAGATTTCTTTGTTTTGTTTGGAAAAACACTGTTTAAATGTGATAATATTTCAACATTTTTGTTTACTTTTGCGTGTTAATTTGTGGCTGAGATGTGATTGAGTAGGAAATTTTGGCGAGATACTCTTAGAATTGTGCGTTATCTTGTCAAGATAGTAATAACCACATGGTTAGAATTAAAATTGCGTAATGATTTCTTCATCGTTGCGTTGAGTGCAATGAAAAGATTTATAAAGTGCTAAAATGAATCATAAATTTTATAGAAAAACAAAAACAATAATGTTGAATGATGATGTAGATTTTTAAAAAACACGTTTCACTCACACGATTTTCCGTTGCTAATCGCTGTAATTTATGCACGAATAAGAATTCAACAATACTTTATCTGTTGAATCAAATTCATCTAGCTCTATTTGATTAGGATTTAATTTGCTTGAAAAATGCAAACATTTGAAATGTTTTTGAATGCCATTGTTATTCGGAGTTCAACGTTGTTTTATCATTATATGGGTTAAAATTTGATCTTAGATTAGATTATTTGAGAAAAAAAACCATACACAAACTCATACACTTTGAATGGGCAACTCAATCAACAGATTAACCAGATCCAAACGAATTGATAAACAGCTAACGTGATAATTGTGATTTTTGTGTCACGATAAGAGAATCACAAGTTCGTTTATGGTATTTTCCGTCCATGTCGATTCCAAAGAAAACAGAACACTTTCTATGTTTTATTATAAATTGGATGGATTTTTAATTGTTTCATCCTTGGTTTGTTTTTGTTTTTTTGTGTGTGTGAAATTTACGGTTAGTACACTTGGCGCCATCCATTGCCCAAGTGCTAAATATATGTTTATGGCAGAGAAAATAACAATTATTATTGAATTGCATGAAATTAAACAATGTTTATTGCGATGCAAACTCTTCATCGTGCATTGTCCGGGGGGGTCAACATTATCATCGATTAAGTATTTATAACATTCTAAAAATAAACAATTCGATGAACGACCAAGACCACGTAATTCATTGTTTTCATTCAATTAATGGTAATAATAAATTAATCAGTTGATTAGCACTTTGTTGTTGTTGTTGTTGTTGTTGTTGTTTTGCTCATTTATGACCGAAATCATTAGATGACGCCATTGGACGCCTTCAACGGTTCAATCACCGTGAACTTTGAATTTTTCATCGCAGATGACACTAAAATCGATTTTCTGGCGAAGAAATTCAACAGAAATTATTAGCTTATTTTCCGACGCTATAATTTATTGAAAATATGAAAATATGTCATTACTTTTCAATACGCATGACTTAAGACCATGACAATGAATTACTGGTTGGGCAAATGTGAAATGTTTCACACCCACGCCTTACGTAAGTACACCATACTTCGTGCATAAATTCAATCACGGAAATAACACGAAAACTCTCCAGTGACATGAAAACTTTCAACTTGTAACGTCAATTCAATTTCGGTATGACGTCTATCGAGAATTGTTGTGATACAGACAAAGGAATGAATCGGAAAGCACGTTTTTGTAAATATTATTTTGATGGTGAATTTTCTAAAGGTCATTTAAATACGCATGCGGGTGGACAAAAACATAACAATTCAATTGGAGAATCTCAGAAAATTTTGAAGCATCTAAACATGTTTATTATCTTTGCAGAGAGGCTTTGCCTTATCTTGACATCGTTTCATCTTCTAGCTATAGATTGCGAAAGTAAACCTCTACAACAAAATGAACCTTTATTAAAGTATACGTCATAAGATTTGATTTGCATCAGATATAAGGAAATGACTACCTCGATTGTTGAAATCTTGTTTCAACACACTGAAATCAATAAATAAAAATCGATTCTTCAAGTCTAAAAAACACTCCAATCGTTCCGTATGTGGAGTTTCCCCATCAGGAAATAAGATTCATAATCCAATAAAAAAGAACGTTGATTAAATCATGTATTCATTAAAATAAATCAATTTCAAATCGATTCTTGAATTTACAACCGAATGTTTGGCGCTTGGTGATATGCAAATGATATTTTCGTTGCATAAACTGGCTCATTTCGTATAGGTCAAATGCACATTAGTTGTGTGGTTTGCTAATTAAATTAGTACATCACGAATCAAGTTGTCGAAGCAAATGAGAGCATGTGTGTGCTCGTTTCAAAATGCTCGAATGTGGCTTGAAGCGTTCGCATTTTGCCAAATGCAATAAATGCACTTCGATAGAATTATGTTGATCGCACCATGGCTGTTCTATATTTAATTTTGTTGCGCTCATAACAGAGATTTACTAGTTTCAATTAAATTGACTTCGGTTTTATGCACCGAAAATCCACACAACATATCATTTATTTAAAGAACATTTTAATTGTGTTTGTGTATACTGTACTCACTTGATGGAAATCGGTCGGCTGGTCTCATTCAGGAAGCTGGTACTCACGGTGCCCAAAAGAAATTCACTTGTGCTCGTGAGCCAAAAAAAAAACTTCCACCGAATGCAATTTTAAACTTTTTAATTTAAATGAAGTGGTTTTTCATTGAACACACATTCCGTTGAAACCGATACTCGCGAGAAAAAAAAATTTACCGTACAGATGAAGTTTGTAATGAGAAGAACTTGGCAGAAAATAAATGGAACACTTTGTGCGTTTCAAATTCACTTTACGGATTTTTCTTACACTCAATTTCGTTTTTGTTTTCTTTTTAAGGCACTTCACAACTTAAGAATCAATTTAATAAAACCGCTGCTTTTTTTTATTGACTGCTTTATTGATATTCTTATATTCTGGTCCAATTTTTTCTGTGCTCGATTCGCCACGTCTATGCATACGCGTGTTTCTTTGGCTAAATGAAAAGAGTCAATGCTTGATGCACAATGTCTCAACACGCACCACAATTTAATTGGCACGAACGTGTCAAATAAAAGCGAACGACGGCGAAAGACAGAGACAGAGCCGACAGCAACCGGGTGTAGAGCTTCGTTTCAAAGTTTCAGAGCAAGCAGCTAATGCGACGACGAACGTCAAAAGTCATGACGTATTTTCATGCAACGAACCGAACACCGGTAGCGAAATATATACATCGCAATCAACACACAATAAAATGGCTCGCAATCCGTACATCATATACACCGTGGTCTCTACAGGTGTACAGGTGTAGCCATTGCTACAAGCAGAGGTGAGGCATGATATTTTGACGCTTGTGTTAATGTTTTCGTTTCGAGCTTACATCGACTCGACCACCACCTCACTTTTCTCTAGCACACATGCACACATTGCGGTTTATGAGTTGGTTTTTGCCTCAATTAATACGGTATTCTTTTCATTTCCCTTTGAATTGTCTTTGAATTCATCCGCTCCCCGACCTACCCGCCTATAGCTAATAATGATGACGATGACAACCAAAATGATTCAAAGAGATACGAATGCGAGTAGCTTCATTTTCAAGCACATTCCTATTGTTCACATTTAATTGCAAATCAGTTTGAGTGGCTCGAGGAGTACTTGAATGCTGATATTGATTTAACCTATTTGCTGTTGTTTACGTATGTCAATATGGAAGCCATCCATCATACAAAATGAATTATGTGCCAGTGCATTGGCATGGGCAAACAAACGGTTGGAAAATCCACCGTTCGCATGAATTCCATGATTATGTCATCGAAAATTCTATTCTATTGATCGCATAAACTCATTCACTAGCCCATCGTGATGAACTATGATGGTTCGATTCAATTAGCAATTTCCATTAGAATCAAATGTACGCCTAAAAACGGATCGAACATTTTCGTAAAATATTTTGCCGGACACGAGAAAAAAAGCTGCACGAATTGTACCTCGCCGTAATTTCATTAAGCCGCAATGATTTGCATATTTTTTCTATGTCGTTGAACGGCCACTGATTTAAATTACAGCGAATTTATTTCTCCTTTCTACATTTATGTCATGAAAGACTGTGCCGCGTCATTTTGAGGTCCTTAACCGCATTTTAAGTGGCTTTGTTAGAAATTTACATGAAATATCTACATCAATTAATCATTTGAAAATTTTAATTTTGATGGAAATTGACTCTCAGGGACACTCCTTTGCACCATAGCTAATTACACGCAAAAGTACGGTAAAATGCAGTAAAATGGTTTTCTTTGAAAGAAAAAAGTGCAGAACATTTTTATTCTTTGAATTGCAAAGAAATGTCTGCAGCGTTCAATCATAAGTTGCATCAAAAGTAGCCTTCGTTCGTTTATTTGTTTGTTTCTCTCTTTATTCAGTTAATTTGGTGTAATTTGGTGTAATTTGTTAAAATAATGTTGACAATTTATACGCTCTATTTAGTGAATTTCGCAAAAGGTAATGCATTTCCATGGGATCAGCAAATGATGGTCCATATTTCATTCAATATTTTTCGAAAGGCGGATCCAACATGTGAAAGAATGTAATAATCGTAATTTATTTGGTCCTGGGATGGAGGCGTTAAACGTGTGATATTGATAAACGGCATCGGTCTCCGTTCTGGGCTTTTTTTTGCAATCGCATTTTTCTACACACGTATCCACACAGGGGAACATATGTCGATATGAGTTCAATTCTATCATAAAATCCAAATATAATATATATATTTTCAAGGAAAATTCTTTATGGTATTTCTCTGGCTATGGATTGGAAAAAGTCTCGCAACGTAGTAATATGTTGAGCTCGACATGAGTGTGGAGTGCGTGTAGTGCGTAATATATTTCCGATATGGTTTTTTTTCTCGTTGTGAGTGTGCCGGGCACCAGATGGCCGAGCTCTGATTGAAATCATTTCATATTACCCTATAATTTTCGATAAATCTACAGTGAGTCATTTACTTCTTTACTTCAACACTTCGATTTTGTGTCGGTATGTCGTTTGTTCACAAATGTGAGTGTGAGGAAATGAAAGTAAAAACAAAAAACAAAAGGGAAATCACTCAATCGCAATAGAAACAAATACGCAGTTCAAATCAATGGAACATGGCAATTGTGGAGTTACCATTTTGTTTGCAAATAATACCATAATTTGGTACGAGATTCAATTTATTTTTTATTCGTTCAGTTGCACGTTGACGGGAGACAGTTTGATACATGGGTCATGTGCATCGGTGAACAATACAAAGAAACTGCTGCCTGCCGTTTGCTTCGTAAATCACATTCTGATTACAGTTTTGTTCGATGTCGACTAGATGTTTACTACCGCATCGATGGCAATAAATTTCCCCTGGTGCCAACCATGGTTCGAGTTTCACTTTTCACCGGGCCGCGAGTGCGAGCACAAACACACACACACACACACACATGCACGCACGCACCGCTCTTCGTTTATTCAATATGTTAACGCTTTCCTGTGCATTTTCGAATAACTTGCAAATTGGATATAAATTTTCGTATGGCACATTTTCCATGTTCGTTTTAGCAAACGATACATATTTTGTCTGATTTTGTATACGAAGCCTGAAAGGAGAGTGGATGGGGATGGATCGACCTGAAACGAGAAATGGCTGCATGTTTAGTCGCTTTAATGCGTACACCACATAAAGTTGCACTAATGAATTGCACCATGATCCGATACTCTCGACTAGCTTCATAGAAATGAGCCTGCGTTAAATGACGGACCGTTCGCCTTTTTTTGAACAATTTCAAAATTTGAGGGTTTGGTTTTTCCGCCGTTTTCACTCTAAATGCAATGAATACAAATTTTTATGCAAATACACCGTGAACTGCGCAATCCACCACCATCGTCCAGCCAAATAGAGATTTATTAAAATGTTTGTGCCGTGTCATTGATAACACACAAAAAAAAAACACTGAACATGTTTATTCAAAGCTTTCGGTCACGATTATTGATGATGGTTTTTTATGCCTTAAACCCAAAATCTATTGATGCTGAACGCTTCATTTTCCGCTTGTGAGCATCCCATTTCGGTGTCTGTCGGAATTTTTATACGAGAAAGAAGTTAAATGCGCTTGTATTCCCGACAAAAAAAAGTATTGTCATTCCATCATTAGATTACAATTTCACAACATTCAAAGCGCATTAAATTCCCGTCTATTTATTTTTGAAATGAATCCAATAAAATCGCCTAATGGTGAATGACACAATGAAATGCGAGAGATGCGGGCAACCACATTAATCGAATTTTCATGTGTTCAATTACTTCTACCCTATTTTCCAATCGAAGCGAATACGCACCCACAAACGCGGCCAATATACACATAAAATGTTTTTTTTTAATATTTTGCCAGTTTTATTTGATTGTGAACCGCAGTCGACTATATACAGTCTGCGGCCGCTTTTTACATGTGAATAAAGTGCATCGGTATATCGGGCATTAATAGTTCTTTTCAGCGCAATAAATGCAATAGCTCATTGCTATAAACGGTGATGTGTTTGATGGGCTTGTTATAAAATCATCATCAAGTGAATTGTAAACTGGCATAGATATCAAAACTGAGTTAATATCGCTTCGTTTTTCGCCTCTGCGGTTTTATCAATTACCCTGAATAGGCATAACACCCACAAGATTCCAAGTACCACTATAATACACCTTTCCAGATTATTTTGATTTAATAACCGTATCAGTACGATTTATTAACACTGCTCAATGCATCCAGTATTCCGATTTCACAGTAAAAACCACTTCTAACATTTTGAAATTGAAGCACATTTTATTCAAAATTACAAACAAATAACCTAGAACAAAAACGCACAACATTTGCCAGATATTAAATGGCATTTACTGATTTCGAATATTCAAATAAATTGTGTTGAACAAACGCAAAAATCTTGTCAATGCAATGTAAAATATTTGATTTATTTTGAATATGCAGTTCTCACAGTAATACTCAATTGAAAAAGGTTCATACAAATCAATGATCCGCTTTACGCTGGTCATTCACATGAAAATATGTAGTGCAAAAGTGCGTACGAATGATTCAAAATTTATATTAATATAAATATGCGGCATGAATGGAATTTATTCTGATTCATCATACTGAAAAAGGATCAATTCAATGTGTGGCGGTATTCAGTGGTGTGCGTGTGGAATGGAATTTCATTCTGAAATGCTTTTGACGATGCATCAACACTGCATGCGATTATATTTCAACTCGATGAATGCTTTTCTGTGGTCATCGACAATAGACAGCGGTGCGGATTAATCAAAGGCTTTTTACTGAAAGAGTTTTACGAAATTTGGCATGGATTTAATTATTTTCATGTGAATTGAATGAATACAATTCTGAAATGGTAACCAGGGGCTCTGGTCCAGGGCTCTTCCCACTTTTGACAAATTAATAGAGAATCATCATATTTATCAATAATGTGAATGTTGACTATAGTTTTTGTGCAAATGTTTCGCATCAAACAAAAAACGTTTAGGTATGGATTCGTTTTTTTGTTGTTGTTTCGTTTTGAATGACTTGATAACATCCAAATTAGTTAACTATTTAAACAAATGCTACGTTATTCAGCTAGGGTTTTCATCAAATTAACGCAAGAATATACATTTCGCACAGAAAAATGTTCGAAATGCTTGAAAATGGAATATTCGTGGTTTCTTGTGAAATTTAATAAACATGCACTATTTTTAATGTCGCTTCTGCTTCCTGTGCGAATTGCGGTCGAAGACTATACTCCAAATAGAACATAGAAAACATTTGAACATAGACTTAGCTCTTAAGAATGGTTCAAATAAACCAGATGCGGTTTCATTGCACGGTTTTTTGGGGGGCTGAAAATTCGCATTTTGTTTCGGATTTCCTTTTTGAACATGTGAAATACGTGAATTATACAGTGAGCTTCTGTGGGTAGTTTGTATCTTTCGGGAAAGACAGCAAAGAAAATAATTCAACTAATATGACCTATTTTCTATTTTCGAATTCAACCAGAAAATTTTGACATGTTAATTTCCGTTGTGAATTTATCGTTTTCTACCAAAATCGGATGAATATAAACCACATTCGGTTGCGGTTTTCAATATTATACAGAAATTTCTTTTAATCTTCAGCAAACTTAACATTTAGTTGAATGCAGAAAAAAAAGAAAAACATCCAATTCGCTTTTGGAATTGAAAAGTTGATACTCACGAAAAGTTGATAATATTTCATTTGGAATTTCATGCATTTTTTTTTTAAATCTTTTGATACAAATGCAAGAGGATTTTAAAGTTCAATTGAAGAAATTCGATGGAAATGAAAAGTCAAAACCGTAAGGATTAAAGGGAAAAGCCAAAGCTTTTAATTTGACATGAAAATTTGATTAATATTTTCCTTGAGTTGGACCACAATTTAAACGGAAATCTCAAACAAACATTTCAATTGAATTTTGCCATTTCTTAGTTTTTGTAACCACACACAGCTTTAGTGTGTGAGTCTGTAGTATACCATACGCAGCAATTTAATTTGATTTATCCCTCAAGTGTCATAACAAAAAGGAAGAATGAATACAAAATGAATCTCTTTCAAGAATTCCTCAATCAAAATTTCGGATGATCACATTTTCATAATTAAAGCAAGCAATTCATCTAATTTAAAACGAAAACATGCAGTGGGAATTGAACCTTTTGTGCATTGCGGCTGTCAGAGTGCCCCACATTTTTGAAATATTCAATATCCAAGAGTTGATGAGCCAACAAATTTTTCGACAATATTGGTCTGTATGTGTATTTATGCATTGATTAAAGAAGAAACGTGGTCAAATTTCACATAATATGTGTTCAATGAAGAATCGAGTGATTGCATTGACTGATGGACAATGAGAGACTGGCGGTCATTAGTTGTTTTTATTAAATTAGCCTTTTGCTTATGGTGATGTGGCTTTATTGAATTTAAAATAACAATGTTTATTATTTGTGCTCGATTATGGTGCATTTGATGTGTACAACATTAACATCAACATGATCAATGTTCGCATGGTTTAAAAGCTACTGAATCATTCGAATAATTTAGACTGTGGGTATGCAAATCTACTGAAAATCAAAAATGCCCGTGAGCCAGCGGATAGTCGGTAGCGGGCCGACACAAATGATGAGGTCATAGGTCCGTAAATAAAATACCAATATCGCTTTAAATGGCAATGCTCAGTTCCATTTAAAATTAGACCTCATGAAGCTTGCACAGCACACCAATTTTCATGCAACAAAAGCCAATAACATAAAAGCCACTGTAATGGAGATATCGGTTATCCATCACATAAAACGAATGGAATTTGTATGCAATTTATAAAATTCAACAAAAACCTTTCCATTATTGAGATAGTAAAAAGCGACCAAACACGATGCGGCATGCACGGAATTTAATTTCTATAAATTAATCAAAGCGCAAATTCCATGGAAAAATGTGATGTTGTTCGTTGCAATGGAGATCATCGTGTGATGTGAGCGCGTTCATCGAAAACTGAACTCATTCAATAATAGCTATAATTAATTACTTTTCATCGTGAATGACAAGGGATAAACCCGACAACATTTTTTTTAAAATAAGTAATAGCATAAATTTTGATGGATTTTCAAATCACATTGACCGCTACGCATCTTTTATCATTAAAAATCTCTTTGAACATGCTTTACGCTGCTTAAATGGATAAAATATGAGTATTTGCTTATCTAGAATAGCTTTAAAATGGGGCTGCAGCTAAAAGCTTTGACTGTAATATAAAGATGTACTGCATCAAATTGCTATTTAAAGCGACGAGAAAATGTAACAAAAAAAAATTATAATGATAAAGAACCTTTAGCGATTGTGCGTGTGGAAAAAAATTGGAAAAGAGAAACTCACTCAACGCTGATACTGCATTCAATATCCACAGTCTCGTCCATTTTATGAAAAGGTATTTTGTAATTAAAATCTGCCAATTGTAATTCTATAAATTGATTAATGTTGTCCTGAATGCAATGACTATCATCCAACGAGCCCGGTGAAATGAAACGAAATTCAGTACCGAGAGTATAAACAAAAAATAATGTGTATTCATTTTGTTGCCAATGTCTGCTCGATAAATTGACATGAAAAACGTCGTAGCCAAAAATTCATTTCGTGCTGCGACAACCCAATAGCCCACACACAACAACAACAACAACAACAACCACAACAAAAACAAAAAATTACTTGGAATGCATTTTCAATCAATGGCAATGGTTTTGTTCAGTTTGAAAACCTTTTGTGAAATTCACGTATGCATCGAACGAAAACTATAAATTTTTATACGCAATGTTCGACATTGCCCCGACCCAGTTTTTACTGCACTCCGAATGTGCATTTACACATGCTGTTTCGTGGTGAATTCATGCAAGTGAAACGCCACACGACCAAAATATCCACGACAGTAAATAAAAAAATTTCCCATTTACATCCATCCGAACATATTCATTTCGAGCGACAAATCCGCAATGAGAATTATTCCTATTCCTCTGTTTCTCTCTCTCTATGCGTCTGTCTCTCTGCTCCTCTCTCACTGGCTGCAATGAAATATGTGCACTTGAAAAATTGTTGCAAAGTATTAAAATGGATTTGTTATCAAATAACGAGTCTTGAAACGACGAAAAAAAATTACCAGCGTTTAGATTACATTTTGAGTAAAAATTTGCCGGAATGTTGAATTTTTGTGATGACTGCCTATGAATTGAATGGCGAAGAGGAGAGGAAAAAAGGGAATTAATATTGTGATAATCTGGCGAATGAGCTTGTTGTTATTGCGTTTCATGCAATTTCGAAAAAGGTTAAAGTGAACTTAACTCGGATGCAGCTGCATTTAAAAGTGGACGCTTTTATTGTGGTGGTTCATGTTTTCACCAGTTTTACCTGCAAATAAATTGCATTTTTTTTTAAATTCCACTGACGCACACACACACACACACACACATTTTGTGATGGTGTTTGCATTTCAGTTTTTTCATTCATCAGCAAAATATTATATGTGGGATTTTGTTGATGATGACAAACAAAAGCTCGCCATGGCATCAAAATACAATGACCGCCGCATGTGAAAATTGAAAATGAAACGCGCAAAAAAAAACAACAACAACACCGAATCATTCGCATCTAAAATTGCGTGCTCAAAAATGCGCGAATTTTAAGCCCACTCCAAAATGGAATATTATAGCAGTTGATGAATTTTTGTTTTTGCTCCGTTTGCAATGAATTACAATTCAATTCAATGTGTACTTTTGTTATGCGATGCCGAGCTGCTTATCAAATGAAGTTTTGATAGTGGAATTCCATGGAACAATTCCCAGCTAAAGAGTATTTAAAACGGGTTTCAGATGGGTTTTCACATGTGAACAAAACAACAACAAAAATGAAGTAATTTAACTGAAAATTCATTTAATGAATGAGTTCAACATTTTTGTAGTAAAGAACAAAGAAAGCAAAATCGGGCAAAAAAACCCAAACTACGAATTATGACTGGAAAAAAAAATTCAGCAATTTCTCCACTTCATCCCTCGTGTTGCTTGTGTTTGAGGCACCGTTGATGTGGTGTGGTGATAATGGGGGGGAAATCTTCATGATAAATTTCAACACGTTTCCGTTAATCCATTGATTAGTTGCCTGTAATAATGTACCTGATGCGTTTCACCGCGTTCATTGTAAATAAGGGTATTTGCTTATCGATTGCCAGATTATGCGACAATTTGCCATCGAATGTTTTGGTATTTCACCACACAGTCGTCTGCCTGTGGTTGAAATTTTTGGATTGCTTTTCGACGCTGAATTCTAATAATGCATAAAAAAAAATCAGATAAAGAGAAAAACCAGATCGCATTAAACACGTCTGGGCAAACATGGTGTTCGTCTGTTGATGTTTGCTTCATCGTAGCCCATGATACCTGCACACAACTACCATTCCAAGCTTGTTTGTTGCCTCAAATACCAAACGCCAAAGAAATTACAATACATTTTTAATCCGCATCGATTTTGTGCTTTCGGTCTGCTTCATTTGTACGTTCGAAACCATCAAACTGTACAGATAGAAGAGGAAAAAAAATGAGCGAACGAAAAAATTTATCGTTTCAAATAATTTAGGATAAACTGTATTCCCGATGACAATTTCATATGCTCGTAGTTTTTTGACTCTGCAAATCCAGACAATTACATCGGTACATATCGAAGTAACGGTATGTCGTTTAAGTATTGTTTGCTTGAATAAGGGATTCTTCGAATCAGATATTTATCAAGTTGATCAGCTTTATAACACACATAATTCCAGCTACGAACTGTTCATACGTGCCACGTATTATCTGCAAATGTTTCGACAAAATCGGATACGGCTTAAGGTTAAGGTTGCGTCGATTTTCATCCCGCATCATACCAACCGGACTGATAATTCTATTGGAGTCTATTTTTTTAGATGAAATTATTTAATTCTTATTTATGATAACGATTTATATAAAATGGTATGGAACATTTCCACCGTGTCATTTTGAGAGTTGAAGCAAATATTCATCGGAGAGCCAATTTTCAAGCTAAAATTATTTCAACCAAAGTTAGCCAATTTTTCGACTAACAAACTCAATACGGTTTTAGTAAGGAGATTTGCATCGTCTACCATTTAATCTCTTGTTGGTCTGGTCCATTGAACAAACACTTCCCTTTAATCCGCAGTTGCAACCATTTTTCGCTTTTATTTTTTTTAAATAAAAATAATTGCATTTTGTATGCGTTTATTTAGTAAAAAATAAAAATAATATTTACCATCGTAGGTGATCTTTATAAATGACAGAGGCAAGTATAATGTTTGTGTTTGTGAGATTTGATACTTTGAAGTATATTTACTTATGAGATGAAAAAACCTCTGAATGAGGTGCAAACAGAGTGGCGCACTGAAATATCCTGTCCATTAAATGTCACATTTTACGTGGCACTAATATATTTGTTGGTCCAATATTCTTCAAATAATTCAACTACTTGCCATATTATTGGAAATATGATCTAGAGTGTGCCAGTCTTGAACAAAAACAGTGGTCAAGATTACACACCGGGAGATATGCTATATAATCTAAAAACAATAACAACGTATGGGTGTTGCCATTGCAAAAAAAAAAATGAAATGCCACAAAAATCAATTTTGACTCCGACTCTAGTCTAGTTTGGTCTCAAGCTACATGCGAATGCCTATTCCACGAATGACATCGGTCAGCAACACATAATCCAAAAATTCGCGTATACACAATAGTTTTGCACTCAAAAAGTGTATTGGTGCGCCACTGAGAGAACTGCCGTTCTCCGTGATTAGTGAATATATCAACGTCTTGAATACACAACAGGATTTATTAGAGTGAATAATAAGACTTATTGATTAATGAGTTATTATATAAATTATACATTACAGCACTCCAGAACAAAAAATCATACTATTACTGGCATTTCAAGATGTTATTGATATTGTTGATTTAAGATACTAGTATACTGTAATCTTGTGCTGTTGAAAATACGCACAAAATCATTGAATGATATCTAAGCAACAATTTACACTAAAGATACTTGAATCCACATTTTAAACACAAAATTGGAATACAGACGCTTATTTGACGCGTAATAATAAAGCCTTAAATCATGTAATATTTTGAATTTACACATGTTCAAATAACTAATTAAATTGCAAATAAACTGTTAATTATTATTGACTTGTAAAAAAGATACTTTTATTCCTTTATTTACAACCAGTTGGTTATAGTTCTCTGCACGTGGTAAGAGTTTGTTTTTAATATTGAATATTTGAACAAGCGAACATTCATCTCGTTTAAATATCTACTATCTCTCAGATAGTATCTCCCTAATATGATATCTACTTAATTACATTAACAACATGTAAGTACATATTGGGTCTCTTTAACTAAAACAGATGGTTATAATTTGTGTTGCTCAATCCAAATAACAGTTAGCCATTGATAGTGAACAAGATGAAGTATTGAAGTTATGTATTTTATTCTTACAATACAAATAAAAAGCCCAGTAAAAAGTATTATTTCTGTATTTCAACAGATTGAATCAATAGAGTCAACGATCCCGTGTATCATTTATCATAGCCATAATCCAGAAAGTTCAACTCATTCCCTTTAATCCAAAAGTTTCGTTCAGAAATTTTTTCAATAATGTTCAATAAGTTTTTCAGCATTTGTTTCCTGTGGTTTACACGCACATCCACATCCAAATCGAAGAATCCATTGATACAAATCCTAAATTCAACAAAAACCAAAAAAAAAAAAATCTGATAATTTTATATGCGAATGCGTGCCCGAGTGTGTGGCATTGCGTGTAGCATCATAAATATATTAAATTTTATTGGATTGATGCTCAAATATTGCGGCATCCATTGAAGTTCATCACATGGATTTAACAAAATTACACGATATTCAATTGATGCGTTCGTCATATAAATGAGCTAAAGAAATTGGCTCCCCTCTTTGTTGAAGCTGCTTTTCGTTCGTCATCCCTCTTGTGCACAGCATGACTCCAAAAAGTGTTTCACATAAATGTATTAATATGATAATTCTGTACGTCGGCTTTGTTCGATCTCTTATTTATTTGAACGTCGAAAAGATGAACACAAAAATGATGGCGTTAAAAAAAAGTTCATACGATTTCACAACATTCAATACGAAACGGCAAACAATTTCTCAAAGAAATAACGAAATTTATGAAAATTTCCTTCATCCGCAACACTTTGAATTGATTACATTTTCGCCATCTCCCCCCCCCCTCCAGTTTCGTGAGTATATTGATGTTTATGACGGCACGGAAATAACTTTTATGTGATTGTGCTTTAAAAGCGCTTCAAAGTGATTATTGTGGCCACAATTTGTCGGTGTCACTTGTACATATGGATTTCGCTTGCATGGGAAATGTTCAAGCAATCCATCTAATATCGATTACTCTGTCGCGTCGTTGATTTTTTTTTAGCATTTTAAAACCGGAAGCGTACAATATGGTGTATATATGTGTCAATCGGTTGTCAATATTGATTGTCAGTGACTGATAAACTAAAGTGACGCTTCTCGAATGTGGAAAATGGAGAAAAAGAATGTCAAACAGTTCATCTGCAACTTCGACCGAAATTGAATATTTTTAGCAAGCTCTCGCTCAACAGTGTTTTGCTTCAATTTGAAACAGAATTTCGGTATTTTTTGTTGTTGTTGAAATTCTCTCGCTGAAACGTGCCAAGATATGTGGGGCGTGAACTGTGCAGTGTGCACATGATGAAAAGTGTGTTGTCTATACTTTTGATTCAATGCCTGTATTCAAGTTGTGCTTGCACCAACATGAATTTCATAATATCAAACGGAATGTTCTAAATGATTCACAAGCTGTTTCCCACTAAACCGAGACATGCTGCTTGCTACCCAGTTTCACAGCTCAAGCATATTTTTTTTCGCTGTGAAATTAGGTGAACTATTTCGGTTTGGACAGATGGCTAAAAAGTTTATCGTTCACAGTATCAGATTTTTGGATTTTGTCTGCACATTTCTATACAAGCTTTTTTTTATTCTGTTATTTTGTGTCAGCCTCGTCAACATTTCAAACGAGAAAAAAGGGCTTTCAGCAGTTCAACTTTCTACTGCTTCAATTAAAAAAGCTTAATTTTGATGAAAGTAACAAAAGTTTGGTGCTACCAAAAATACTTTCAATTCCGATTTTTATGTGTGCCATTTGCGATGAAATCCCGTAACAAAAATCGAATTGCGTTTCAAGTTTCTATTGAATCGTAAGCAAAATGATTGCTCATTCAATTTACGATCAGAAATTTGGTATGTTTCATTAGACAAAGCACTTGGCCAAAGTCTAAAGAGATTGCACTTGTTTGCCCCTGATTTTCCTATATTGGATTTAGTTTAGCTCAATAAAATCCACCGGTCGACGACAAGTGAGCTTGCACATTTATTCTTCAGATGGCGTATCAACAATGAGTGTTGATTTGTATGTGTAGTAATACTCATTTCTGATACGCCATCTGGAGAATAAATGTGCAAGCTCACTTGTCGTCGGCCGGTGATAAAATCAATAGTATAAAGAAAAAGAAAAAAAAACGGCTCACAAAACTTTTCCGAAATGGAAATTCAATGAAATGGCATTCATTCGATTTTCTACTTTGGAAATGACCTTTCCCGTCTATTTCCGTTTGGTAAAACAATAAAAAAAAAACAGTAGCCAAAGGTGGGGTGTGCCATCAAAAACAACGGAGACGCTTCAAATACATTATTCAGAATGCGATTACTTTGTTGTTGTTGCGAAAAACTTTTTGTGCCATTTTCACGAAGAACATAAAAAGTGAATCAGAGGAAGCAAACAATGTAATTACAACAATATAGCTCGATTGTAGTCTCTTGATACAAGAACCGAGAAGTTCGTCTCTTACCTCTCACTGCATCACTACAGAAAACAAAATAGCAGACAAAAAAAAATGTGATGCCGTTAAAACGTAATGAGTGTATTTGCTTCGGTTGTTGGCTTGCACCATGTTTAATGATCTCGTTGAAGCTTTTTATAACGCCTTAGCTAATGGTTTCAAAAGCTACAACGGTCAAAGCTGTTATCTCTCTCTCACTCTAGTTCTATTTTTAATATAAATTAATCGATGTGTAAACTTTTTTTTTTAGCTGCTTTCAAATGCAAACTTTGTGTTTTCATGAGTGTGATTGTATTCATTATCAGCGTGAATGACATAAAGTCTGCGGTATATCGTTAACAATGAGAAAAAAGTGATGGCAATAAAAATATTGTCAGTGCAAACAAAAACCAGATGCTATCTCGTTAAAAAAGAATGATGACAACATTGACTCAGGTGAGCAAAAGTCATAAGTTGTCGCTATTTTAAGCGAAACGAAAGCGCGATATTGCGACCAAGTTGTTCATTTTAATTTCATTTTAAAAATGTATCATGAAAATATATCTCCGTCTTGATGAGAACACCGTTCGCTTCATGCTACTTGTACATTGTACAATGTTTTACACAAATATACACTGTTTCCTGTCTATCCGACGGTTGATTTTTTTGTCTACTGAAATGCCATTGATCCAACCTGACACAACTTCGTCGCGCTTCATTTTTCTTACATTTCCTGGGCTGTCTTTCTGAATTTCATCTCTTTCATACTGTTGCATGTTGTTAGAGCTGCAGCACCTTGAAACCATTGTATACATGATTGCCGTGTGACATTACCTGATGTCTTTTTTATGCCACTGACTGGATCCATCTTTTTCAGTGGCGTTCTTTTCGCAGCTAATACATTATGAATATGGTGCGCTGGCTTAAAGTGGCATAAGTCTTGGCAATTGCACAAAGTCGACTTACCGTACCGACGATAATGTGTTTCGTTCAATACAAAACCAGCGGATTGACGACGATAATCATAAGAACAAGATGATCTACCGAGATGACGTGGGTGGCGGCAATATACAAACAACACCACAGGGCGCGCTCGGTTCCATAAGAGACTGTGTAAATGACGTCACATTTTGCATAAGTGGCGCCATCCAAGGTTTGATGGGAAACCACTTATGTTTGCAATGCAGTGATTCTGTACACAAACCGTGGTTGGTGCATTAGAAATCAATGCTTCATATTCATTCATAGCTAGTTTCCCACTAAACCTAAGATGGCGTTTTTGCATGGCTTTGACAGTCCTTACTGGCCTGTGAACAACACACACATGCACACATACAGATAGAGAGATACGTAAATGAACAACCACTTCACGGTAGGATGGATTAAAAAAGTTTTTATTTTACGATGGTTTATTCCGATGATGTGCATTCGTTAGTCTTTACAAAGCCACTCTTGATGAATAAAATCAACTAAACAGATGAAGAGGGAGGAAGAGAGCGGAAAAAAATCCGATGGCATGGCAAAAAGTGAAACAAATCCAAGAAAAACAGAATATCTGAAAGAGAAAACCCGATGCGAAAAAACCAGGACTAAAAGCGACGAATCAACAAAATATTACACTGTGAAATGAACAACACAGAAAAAATACACACAAACAAAATGAAAGCAATCTTACACAGATAAAGCTCTCTTGCTAGTTAGCAAGACACACTAATAACATAAATTATTATTATTTTCCATGAGGCAGAGGCGTTTTTTTCTCTCTTTGGCTGCACCATCAATTATTTGTGTTTGAATGTGTTTTCATTTTCTTGTTTAAATAATTTCGCGGACAATTTGTTGTAGAATGTGGCTGTTTCTTTTATCCTGTACTTATTTTTATTCTCTGTGTTTTTGTATCCCTATATTTGCAATTTGTATTCGAGCTCCATGGAAATAAAGTTGTTATTAGTCGGGCATCTGTCAGTTTGTCATTTCGATCGAAATGAAAGCACTTTTATATCATTCGCAAACGATATTACAATTTTCATGCGCCAACGATTTGTGTGTTGTTTTTTATTCACTCTAACGGTTCAATGCTTCAACTGGTTTCTGTTTTTTATTTCACTTTTGAAACTAATGCAATCTGTTTCATTGGTTTCATTCGTTACTTTAATAGCAAGAGAGAAAAAACAAACAAACAAACTTTTGCCAATACTTTTGATATCCAATGAAAAGATTATAAATTTCCTTCGATGAATGGATTTATCGGGAATTCTTTAATTGCACTTAAAAACTTTAAGAAAATAATATCATTTTCAAAATTGATGCTACCGTTGAATGAGATTTTGCTTAAATTGATATGAAAATAATGCAATAGTATCTTTGGATCGTTGTCTGAAAATTATCTCTTCAAGCATATTCTCGATTGGGCAAGACAGCGATATCACTTCATCTATTTGAATTCAAAGATACTTAAGATATTTAAGTATCTTCTTGATTTATGTGCGTTTGGAATGCGTGCAACCATCGAAACCTGTTCGAAATGCTGTTTGCAAATGCCAGTTGGTCGAGGTAATGATGCTTGACGCAGTGAAACTGGTGACGGATTTCAGGGATATGTTGTCCACCCTCCTATCAAAAACATGCAAACTTCAACACACACAAACCGAATGGCACACTCCAATGGCCATAACCACACCATTTTCGGAAATTCACTCAAGTCATTTATCCCGGCTAATGAAACGTGCATGGGCCACGACCAACCATTTAAAGAGCTCTACAATTTCTTCTCCAATTCCTTTGACTCCATCATTTCCTTCGTTGGCAATCTCAATACTTTCCATTGAAAGTGTTTCTCTATCTCAAAAGATCGAGCCAACGATAGCTTGGCTTCGTGTTGTACAGCGATTTGTTGTTTGTGTAATCATGTGTTTCGAGTAAACTCAGTAAACTGAAATTAATGTGAATGTTTGTGTAATAAAATGAATTAGTGTTTGGGCTCAAAATGCCTTCCATTTTTTTTTCTTTTGTTCTGCTGCAATCGCTCGACCTATTTGACCGTTTAGTGGTTGTTTATCTCTGGTTTTGTGCAACTGCACTTGGTTCACTCACACTCAATGTATCGGACATGTTTACCATGTGTTTTTCGTATGTAATAACGTCTAGGATTTATTACCGATTGGGCTGGAACGTGCCGTATTTAATGGCTACTTTTCCGTTGTTGCATTCCGTTTTAAGTATTTATCGAAGGAACACGCGTGCAAGTAAACTATGGCATAGATACTGTTCAACTGTGCAGTGTACGTTGTGCAGCATTTTTGGTGTTATGAAAAATCAAATGTGAGCTCATGTTCACCGCACACTTCAACCATAGACAGCATGTGTGTGTGTGTGTGTGTGTGTGTGTTCACTTGTCCACGTGCATCCGTGATAATGTTGTTCGTTTACCCACAGATAATTGCATGCCAAAATGGTAAACCATAAAATAAATGAATTGTACGAAAAATCCAAGTCGAAGTGTTTACAGCGCACCTAATCACTTAATGTATGGCTTGAGCATTCAAGTAAATGGTATTCTACGGAAAAAACGGGATTTTCAAACTCAAGCCATTGGAAGAAAAACGGTAAAAATTTGTTGATTGGCATGTGTATCAAGCACACAGTGTAGTTGAATATTTGTGAAAAATTGCTAATGACTACATCATTACTGGTGAAATGGTAGCTCACAATCAATGTGTACCATTTTCATTACAGCCGTTTAAAAGGCCCATTATTAGCATTGATTTGAATGCTGTCTCCTTCTCTCTCGTATCTCTTTTTCCACCGTTTTCGTCTCGTTTTCACTTGTCAGTAGTAGCTAAACGACGGTTTTACCGTTCACGAACCATAACAAATGTATGTACTGATAATAAATGATTCATGCAGAACAATGTTAAATCAAAATGCATTTGCCACTGTAGCGAGCAGTTAGTTTGACCGAAGGCTTGGCACGTATGCCAGTTATTTGTGTTGTGTATGTGTATCTCTCTCTCTCTCTCTCTCTGGGTGAGTGTGTGTTCGTCAGTTATGTACAATGTGCATGCATCTAAAATGCAATGGCTAGCTAATTTCCCGCCTACAGATTTATGGCATATTGGCCGGAATACTTTTGCGTAAATTTCAACATTGACATGGAATAGCAATGATGGTATTTATGCCTTATATTGAATGTTCGTTTCTTGTTCAAACCGGACCGCTTATTCCTGAACCAAAAGCTCCGCATATCGGTGTCGTATCGTTGAGATACATCCGTTTCCTGATTTTCAACAGTAATTTTAATGCCATTCAATTCCAAGTGCATTTGCGAACGTGCTCTGTGAAAATATGCGTGCAAGGTTATTATTTGCATTCTATGCGTGACTATAGTGAATGTCATTGATTTGATCCTTTGTTGCCCACATCAATGAACCGAATCGTTGAAAATGATTATAATTTAACCGCTACACGTATTCATCATCTTTGCAATTTTCAGCCCAAAAAATTGAAAATAGCTCATTCGTAGAGGATATTTTGGAGATTTCAATTCCGATTCGAGTTGCATTTTGATTCTTCGATTAACGTTGAATTGCCACTAAATTACACGTGGCAATTGATACGCAGATTATTATTGAATTAAAGCAAAGGCAATGAATTCAATTTTCTAATGAACGTGCAGAAAGATGACCATTAATATGGTCACATTTAGCATCTCTTTTATTACTAATAAATACTGGGTTACTGGCCTACAAATACACAGTTGAATCACGTGAAATGATTTCATTTCGGAAATCATTCAATTATTTATTTACGTTTAGTGAGCGAACTGAAGCGAATGAGATTCTCAACAGATTGAAATACCTATTGAAAATCCAATTTTAATGCTCACATTTGAATGCCATTTCAAATTCAATGGTAGATTGTTATCAAATTCCACCAATCCTCTAAAAGGCAGAGAGATTGAAATTACTCTTTGATGACAAATATTTTTGCATTTTGTTGGTTTGAAATAGCATGAGACATTGATGCAGCAGATCATTACTGTTGGATAAATCATGTATTAGATTAGACTATGAATGACACGGCATAATACACGCTGCATGAACCCACGAACACGGATGCCAATCCATTTTTAATCAACTTTACATCGAGAATGACAATAAAAATTGCAATACGCTCAAAACGCAACGCAATGAATTTTTAAATATTTGCATCTATACAATTTGTCTTTATGTAGCAATTTCCATGTTTAATTGGATTTTGCTACGTTGATGATCCTTTTATGCCGAAGTTAACTCGTTTAGTCAGCATAATGGATTTCGAAAATCAATTTAGTTCACATATGGATAAAAACAATGCAGATCATATGTGCGGACGGACGGAGCAACAGAATAAAAATCACACACACATACAGACGCACACAAGAAAAATCACATGTTAATTTGATTCGATGGGGTTTTGATTACACTGCTACAAAATGTGATTTGATTCGATTCAATCGATTAAGTTTTTAATTACTTTTCAGTTAATATCATTGTGATTGAAATTGACAAAATAGCCGCCTTTTTTATCGATCAACAAAATGCTGCTACTTTTTATGTCTGGCAGACATTGTCTCATTGTCTGGTAAAAATAACACTTTGATTGTATTTATTGAACATTGATGATGCTTTAAATAATAAACTAACAATCACCCTTTTTTGGTTTCGTATGGGAATGATTCCTTTCTTTTGTTTTACTCACGGCTCTGGTAACCATTTGTTAGTGAATAATATTGGCATGTGTATCACTGAATATACTGAATTTGTAGAAAATTCAACACCAATTTGTGAACGATGATGTTCACCACATTCAATGATGTCCGAGCGACATAAATGTCTGGTTTCTGGAATAATCAAGTCATTTTCATGTTCTGTTATGTTGAAAAATATTCAAGAGATTACATATTTTCGCTATGGATGGATGGAATGTAAAATATTGTAATATCTGAATTCAATTATTAGTTTGCTCAAAAATGTTTACTTTATTACAAATAACAATCTTTTACAAGTGCAACCAATTTCAATTTTATTCTGGAATAAATTTAACAATTTCATTATTTGTTCCATTTTCTAGCTTTTTCTTTGGGACGACACATTTCACCATGTTTTTGATCGAAATTGTCTAAAAATTCGGAAAATTTAATGAATTCATTTGAAAGTCGATTCAATTGGTCGCATGGAAGCTGATTTTTGGACACTTCTAAGTAGACTAGTTCCGGAAATTTATAATCCTTGATGTCGTCCAATTCGGTTAATTCATTTCCATTCAATTCTAGCTGTTTTAATCGTTCCAGAGGATCTATGTTGAAATGCCTAATATTCGCGTTGTTTAAATTGAGTCTATATAAATTGTTGTATTTTTTTAATGTGCCTGCGGGCACACTTCCCACATAGCTTCCAGATAAATCTAATGTATTCAGATCCCAGTTCAAATTTGGAATTATTTCTGGAGCATTATTTATGTTACAATTGGCAGCTATGAATACTTCTAATTGATTTAAAGTCTTCAGTAAAGATGTGAAATTAACTTTTTCAAGGTTATTATTGGAAACAGTAAGAAATCTCAAGTTGTCTAGTCTTGTGAGTGATTCAAGCGGATTTGGATCGGAATCTAAATTTGTATTGGACAATTCTAGAGTTCTAATTGAAGTGGGGAGAGCTCGAATGATTTGTGCCGAATTCTCGAATGGATTTTCTCCAGCTATGAAACTCGATAATTTTTTAAAAGTCGTTAATAATTCAAGATTATTTATGCGTTTCACATTGTTTTCCGTAATATCAAAAAATTTAAGATCCTTTGCATTCTTAAGCGTATTTAAATCAAAATCAGTCAAATTAGCGGATTCTAAATATAATTTTTTTACATTGATTAATTTTTTCATTACGGTTTCATTCAGCTTTCCCACAAAATTATCCCTCATGTTAATTTCAAGTATTGTTGAATTAAAACACTGTATCAACTCCTTGACATTATCGATAGTTTTTTCTCTAGCTATGAATGACGTGATTTTTGAAAAACTTTGTGTTTTACAATGTATTCCATATTTGCCATCGGCCATCGGAAGAAATCCATTATATTCACTATTCGCAAAAATGTGAAAATTATCACGACATACGTCATCATATGTACTGAGTTCCATTTTGGAAACTTTGTTCCACGATACATACACCGAAGCACCTTTTAACAAATGTACACCACAAAATTGCTTCATATTCAGTTCACCAATTAAATTATTCTCTAAGTGTAATATTTGCAAATTTTTGAGGTCCTTATATTTAGAAAAGTCTAGTTCCCGTATCTTGTTTTGGCTCAAATCTATGTATTCCACATTGATTAGATTGGCAAAAGGTATGGAGTCCATTTGGTATATTTTATTATTTGATAGATGAATCCTCATCAGGTGTGTAGTTCCATCGATTGAATCGATTGAGGTCAATTGATTGTATGACAAATCAATTTCAGTCATATTCCGGAATTTTTCTAGAGACACTCGAGATATTTCATTATGGGATGCGTTCAATTTCTCCACCTGAGTACCCCCGAATTCCAAAAGATTCAATGTTCTGTATGCGGAATAGGAGACGTCTAGAGATATCACATTTATGTGAGTTTTGATGGCATCGGCAACAGTATTCTGAGCACATCCTCCAAATTTTAAGTGAACCACTTCCAAAGAATCCACTGATGATTTTTCTTTTGAGCAATTTTCAGGTACGGGTCCTCGGAAATTATCACAATAATACTCAAATGATTTCGTACTGGAATCGTATCGTTGACAATAAAATTTATCAGATTCACAGTTCAGACCGGCACACAATTTACCAGCTTCACACACTGAAAGTGAACACAGCACAAAAGCCACTAAATACTTCATTTTGCTAACTGAAATCATCTCTGCAAATTTCAGCTATAAATTGACGAAATAGTTCTGTGAATCTAGCATTTATAGAAGCGACGATTGACTTAGAATATTCTAATTATTTCGGAAATAATTATATGACCCGACCTCAAACTGATAGGGTTTCACTTTTCCGTATATGAAATGTGATTGGGATAAGTATTGATTTTGCCTCGATAACACAACTCTGCCGCGCTTGAGTAAATGATCTCTGATCGGATTCAAATGTCGGAGCGCCATGCACTTATGTGCACATGGTTGATTCACACAAAAAAGTCCCCTTGAGGTTTCGGATATCGAAATAAATATCACAAATATTTTAATTTTTATCATAAATATTTTATATCGGTGCGAAAAAGTCAGGTTTACGAATGTAATTTAATTTTTTAAAATATATTTATTCCACGTTTAACCTTTTTGGGTTACTTAACGGTGATAAAGTAATCAACAAAAATTGGCGGTTCGGTATCAAATTCCAGTTTATCAGCTATTTTGGTCCACTTTGACTTTAAATGCTTAAAGGGGAGCGGGATGTCTTATTTTCGCCGTTTGCTTTTAGATCCATTTTTTTTGTAGCAGATAATACTATCAATTGAATTGTTTACTTCTTCATCACGTAATATTCTCTTAGATCGTTTGCAATCATCTTAGGTTTGATTAATGTGACTTAAGACTCAAATGGTAGAGGACACACAAGGACGCGAAATATTACAAAATATTTGAAAATTGAAAAAAAAGTAATAAAAAGTAAGTTATCAGATATGTATTTAACGACACATACAAAAACATATCCGAAAGTTACTTTGTTGTTTGTTTGTATGTATTTATGATACGCACACTCCAGTCTGCGCACGACTTGCAATCTAATCATGGACTTTATTAATAACCTCATTTTGTTTCTGCTTTTGACAAAATAACTTCAAATAAAATCAAAATAAGCTTTGAAAATTTGGCAATATTCAATGTTTTATTAACGCCATCTTTTGCTATTTAAATTTAAACTGGTACATTAATCTAAATGCATTTTTGTCCTGTTATAGGGTTTTCTTAAAGTCAATATTTCTTAAAAAACATTTCCACAAAAACTGAATCCAGATTTGTGCTTGACGACTTTTTATAGTTAATAGTAGCATCTTTTCAATGAATGGATGAAAACATCGCACAGTAAAAAATTTTGCCCACCCCCAAAAAAAATCTGTAAATGTTTCTAATATGACTGCACCTCAACAAGTCTTTTTTGATCGTAAGATTTCTATTCCGTTTCTGTGTCCCAACTTTGTCAATCTTATTTCTATTGAATAAGTTGATTCGAATCTCGAATCCTTGAAGCTTGTAGTCAAAATACGTTATTCTATAAAGGCTCAGAAAAGTACAACTAAACTCCTAAATAAGATAAAAAATTAATATCCCCAAAATAAATAAAGTAAGTCGAATAAAATTGAAGAATTTTGTTAAAACGAAATACTAAAAATAGGTAAGTTAAAACACAACTTATATAAGTTATGCCAAAGGAGAAATCTAAATAAATTCAATTGAATTGAATTGAACTAAGATTACGCTGAGTGGCTATTTTCAATATAAAATATGATCAGTGTTTGGTTATTTTTGTCTTTGGCTTTAGATAAAAATATGAAATAGGAAATTTCGGCAGCTACTGTTTTTGGATTACAGAATGTCCCATGAAGTAAGAAAAATATCATTTATTGTATAGAAATGTTATAAACGTTTATTTTTTACAAACACTTTAGTTTGTAATTACATTGTTGGCTAGAATAATTATGTGCATTTGCATATTTCGCCCCAACACATTCCACCGTTCCATCCATTCATAAGGCATCGCGTTGAGCATGCATCCGGTTCACGGTTCGAGCAATTTTTCATGTAGAATTCTGCATTTCAGGAATTTAATAAAGATGAAAATTAAAAAATGAATTTATATAATTAAAAAAAAAATCTTACCTCGTTCTCCACTTCCAACAGCAAGGCCGATGAAGAGAACAACGACAAAGATGCACAATAATTTGAAATTCATTTTTACTTGTTTTGCTTAAAGCTGTACGTTTCAGCTGAAATTTTAACTTTAAAAAGTAAGAAATTTATTTGTAGCAACTCTTTTATACCTTGGAAAATATATCATAAATATTCCAAGTACAAAAGATATTAATTTGAAAAATGTGTTGTATAACATGTGGCCTCTCTGTTTGCCTCATTTTGAATACAGTAGTCGCTTGGAAATTTGGAGTCTTGATATAATTAATTCTTTAATTGAGAATGAGAATTTTTTACTTTTAGTTTAGATACATGTTCCGAAGAATGTATTTGATTCGAGGGGACAATCACGGTTGTTGGTTTGGCTAGTTTTGGTAGTTTTTCTAGTTCTAAATTACAACATTTCATTATAAACACTATTGAAAGTAAATATTTACTGTGTTTATCGACTTGATATTGTTAAAACGAGGTGTCATAATTCGTTCACTGACTTCAATACAGTATTTAAAACCTGCAACACCAAAAAATCGTATACATGTTTTCTGCTAATTTGTTCTAGTTTTTGCCAGTTTCCTAGTGCGTGATTATCCCAATGATTTGATTGGTGAGAAAATGAATGGATGTGAAAGAGAATTAACCGAATCATTATCTGTGACATTCCTATGTTTATGAATATTGTGCACATGATTTGTGTAATCGTTTGTAGTGAGGGTCATTTTTGTCGTTGAAAGATTTTTATATGCATTAAATAAACTCTTGGAAATAAGAACATATCAAAAATTAAAAGCAATTACAAACGAGCGTCTACTCTACTGTTTTCACTTTAGTTAATTAAATGTCACTTTCTTAGTTATAAGAATGCCACCTGTTTTCTATGACCTTTTGTTCTGTTGCTTAGGAATTGGTAAAAAATATTTAAGGGAAATTTTTATTGTGTTGAAAAACCTCTGAATGAGTTAAAAATACAGGCACAACCCAAAGATTGAGATATGGGTTGGTTCTGATGATGAAGATCTGAAAACCTCGGCAACAATCACTTGGAAATTTGATTCTTTCCGAAATTAGAGGCGATAAGAATTGTGAGTCATTTGTTGCTTTGAAATTAGACGCTTCTTCGAAGTATAAAAGAATTTTTAATTTTAAAGTGAATTTTTTCGACAGACTTTTGTTGAATACATTTTGGGAAGTTCGGTGGACCTTGCTCCCAATGAGAATGAAACATACTCCGAAAAACATATGCAGTAGTAACATTAACAGCGCTCAATGCATAAAATGCAAATATTGTTTCAGTAATGTCCAATACTTTTGACATTTGTTTTAGTATTTGTGTATTTTAAGACCACATTTTCATGCCTCTCGGCTCTCCCAAAACATATTTTTTGAATGTCTAATTGGTGAGACGCTTGCAGACCTACTTCACCATACTTAAAAAAATCAAATTCTTGTAACCTTGTAACCTTGTTGGGTATAAATATTTCTTCTGTTTTTCATGACACTTTATTCTGTTTCGTAGAAATTAGCAAAAAAAAAATATTTTATTGAATTTTTTGTATTGTTTAGTTCAGTCATGTTCGTATGCCCAGTTGCTATGATCATATATTTCTGTCTGAATTTTTGAAGTACTTTATATAATATGTATGCAGGTTTTTAACATCCATTTATTCCTATCTCTGTCTATACAACAATAACTACACAGCAACTGTACACAAATGAATGTCACATACATTGTGTGGAATTATTGAATTTGTGCACATTGATTAAATTAATAAAAAGAACACATGTGTTAATTTGCAAATGAATTGAGCACTGTAAACGCTACTAAACTAGTTTTATTCCGAAATACATAATTTCGAATTCCAGATTTGAGCAACAATATTTAACCTCTATTATACGCAAGGCCGTTTTTTAAATGAAAATATAACAATTCTTAAGGACAACAGATACTATCTCTACGTTCTGTCGAAAGCCAAAGAATAAAATGTTAACGTCTACTAAGGATTATTACTTACTGTTAGTTAGCACACAGTTTTTGTATTTATAATTGAAATTAAAATGTTAGAAAAGTAATCAAATTCGATTTTCGTCAGTGTTTTATACCTAAGACAGTAATCTTCCATCAGAGATAGCAAAATTAATCAACACTACAATTAGTGCGTATGTAGTTTTAACAAAATTTACCCTTTTTCTTCCTTATCATTGAGATAAAAATCATATAAATCAAGTGTCACCTGTCTATAAGTATGCCATTTGTTTGTTTGTTTGTTTGTATGTTACTTTCACGGCCACCGTATGAGCTCAAATAAAAATACAATTCCGGATTTGGGAAATTAAAACCAAACAGCGATCAATTTATAAAATTCAAAAACTTACATTTATATTTGTGGTTTTTTATCGTTGTATAGCTATCAATATCCAAACGATGATAGAGATATATTTTGATCACTTTGAATTATTCGTTTGCGTAGAAATTGGCGAAAGTCTTTGTCTTTGTGTATAGCCAAATCATGATTATATGCGTAGCTGCTATGAGAAAGTGTTTTTGTTTGGCTGATACACGTTTTGAAAACATTATTTATATAAATTTTGTTCAAAACCTAAAAAGATCATTTTTTAATGTAATAAAACACGAAGCTTTTATTCAGTTTTTACTGTCTCAGCTTGTATGTTCCATTTATCTCTGAATACGTATTCATGTAGATCATTTCGAATCCTCGAAGATCATTATGAGGATTAAATGGTTCCTTTTTTCTAGAACTTGAGTTACCTATAATGTGAGGGCAAATGTGGCGATAGAAAAGCGACCAGTTCAGAATTCTAGCATATATTGAATATGTTCAATGATTGCTTAGGTTGCCTGACTATTGATGAAGATGTGAAAAGTTCGTTGGTTTTTTGGAGATTTGATGTACGTATTTGAAATCAATTAAAATCTTACCTAATTTTTATTTAAAAAGCTAACAATTGTTGCTTTTACAAGCTAGGATGTTTCGAAATATGCTTTTTTTGGTGTGTTTTTGGAAATTACTCAAAATGTGCCACAATGCAAAAAAAAATATCATTTATGTGCTGATTTGAATGTTTATTTTCTAACTGTTAACTGTTTGAAATCACTATTGTGAAATATTATGACTTTTTGAGTTGGGATAATCGTTGGCCAAAGTGCATGCGGAAACCTATTGATAGCAATCAATGGATTTTATTGATCAACAATTATGTGCATACGCAGTTTCCACTTGCGTTACAGTATCCTCCTTTGCGTCCATTCAAAATGCAGTGAGGACGGCAGCCGGCGGCTCCACCAACCGATGAGCATGTAACATATGTCTCTGGTTCAGGGATTGATTCAGAGTCTAGATTAGAATAACAAAAAAATCACAAATCGAACACCAAAAACACAAACTGAATTTTTTCAAGAAATAAATGAAACTTACCATCAGCGGTGGTTGGGCTTCCAAAAGCAAGACCGATGAACAAAGCAACGACAAAAACGAATAAGAATTTGAAATTCATGTTAACTTTTTTTAATAGCTTTCGTATTCACTTGAAATTACAATTTTAAACTAGTTTACAATCGATTTTTGTTCACCTTTTATACACTGGAGAATAGACCTTGGAATGATAGCAAACTTGGCGAGTATTACAAAAATACGAACCCAACAAAAGATAATTATCATTTTCTTTATCTTCTCATTGAGATAATAGACATAAAAGTAAATAATTTTAATTATAAAAATAATTCATATCTTCGAATAGGCATTGAAAAACCACCCAGATAACTGGTTTTTCACCAATTATTTGAAGGGTTCCGGTCATTTACCGAATTTTTAGTTCGGTACTTTTAAGGCTTGGTATCTCGTCATATCTTGTTGACAGCTATAAACAAAATCGAAAATGCCATAGGTTTTCACCTTATTGATTAAGTTTGCTATCATTGAGAGATGGGCTTTTTCAACGGATTATAAAAAATTTACACAAATCGAAAATAAACTAGTTTAAAATTTTAATTTCAAGTGAATACATAAACGAAAACAATTTAACATGAATTTCCAATTCTTATCCATTTTGATCGTTTTTCTTTTCATCGGCCTTGGTTTTGGGAGTCCAACCACCGCGGATAGTAAGATTCATTATATTCTTGAAAAAAAAAAGTTTGTATTTTTGATTTGTGATTTTTTTTAAACATTCCTATCTAGACATTGAATCAATCCCTAACGAACGAGAGACATATTTTACATGTTCATCCTTAGCCTGCCGTGTTCACTGCATTTTACATGGGCATAAAGGTGGACTCTGTAAAGCAAACGTGTGCGTATGCACATAATGTTTGATCAATCAAACCCATTGACTGACTATCAACATATTTCCGCATGCAATTTGGCCAACAATTATCCCAACTCAAGATATAATAATATTTGACTGTAGTGATTTCAAATATTTTACATTTAAAAAATAAACATAAATGAAAAATTTTCTTGCATTTTGCACACCAAAAACATCTTTCGTAAGTTCCTAGCTTGTGAAAGCAAAACTCGTTAAGTTTTCAGATCTTCATCAATAGTTAGAGTTGACAAACTCTTAAGAATTTTTGAGATTCATAATCTATAATTCCACAGAATAGAGAAGATATCTGTGCTCTGGACAAAATCTTGGTGCTGTCGCTGTTATTCTTGCGATATTGTAAGTTGTTCAAGTGATGCGTCTTGTCAGTCTTCTAAGATTCAAATCGATGTCTTTTAGATAACGCTCACAGGAAAGTATATGAACTAACTGTTTATACTGTAAGCATTGAGCAGCACTTTCAAATTTGCGTTCGAACATTGATATCGAATTAAAGCTTTCAGTTAGCTTTATCGCTTCAATTCACCACGGAATTTGGTTATATACAACCGAAACTTTTAATGAAGCTTCAGCATAAAGTCATGAACAAAAAATCATTTCAAAGCAAATTGGTAAATTGATACTGCGGTTCCCGTGACACTTAAAGGAAGTAAAATTTGAAGTGTCTATTGACATTGAGACTTGCCCATAGAAAATGTTAATTTTCTGAACGCGTTTTTTGGCACAAAAAAATGTTTCTTACGCCCAAAAAATTAGAAACGGCGTGGAACCTTAAAAATCTGCGTTTCTCTAATTGCGAATAAAATCTTTGCATATTCTTGGAATGCAGATCACACATACCAAACAAATAATTAAGTTGGATAACAAGAACAGTAGTCCAAACGATTTCTGACTTCATGCACTGGACTTTTATTATAGATAAAGATAAAAGAAATTTAGTAATTTTTCTTTAATAATCAATATCGTTTTGGCACTACTTAATTATCCACAAAGTAAAGAAAGACAATTATTTATGTAACTAACGTGTTTATTTTCTAAGAGTACAAATTTTGATATCGCTTGTGAACACATTCACTTTGTCGTTTAGGATATTCATTGGCCAAAGAGTAATTGAAGTTCTGGTGAAGAAGATGAACATTTACGAGCAAACACATCTTATTCCGTGGCAATATCCACCATTGTATCCTTTCAAAATGCATTGACGACGACAGGCAAGTGATCCACCGCCTGGGGCGCATGAAAAAAAAGTGTCTGGTTAAGGAATCGGTTCGTAGATTGATTCTAGCTCATAGTCTGGTTCAGAATAAAAAATTCAAAAGTGATGAAGAATCCATTTTTTTGTTCATTAAAAACAATGAAACTTACCATCAGTGGTAACTGGACTTCCAAAAGTAGTGCCAAGAAAGAGAACAACGATAAAAATGGAAAAGAATTTGAAATTCATATTAACTTATTAGCTTACAGCCTTTGTACTTTTCAGTCAAAATTATTATTTAAAACTTGTTTACATTCAATTTTGGACAATCTTTTATACCTCAGAGAATTATCTTCTAAATAAATCGATATCAAAAGTAGTCCAAGTACACTTATACAATAAATACGAATGAAGAAAATGGTGATGTAACAGTTTGCTTTATCTTTGAGATAACAAACGTAAGAAAGTAATTGCACATAATAATATTCTTTGTTTTATTTTATATCTTGTTTGTATAGAAAAACCACACAGGCTACCAGTCACCAGTGAACCCTTTGAACAGGTCACTCGTAAGTAAATGTAGGAGTAAGCTAACCGATAACCTGGAAATAGGCAGTGAACTGCTGAATATGTCAAAATCAAGAATTTGAAACTGAACTAGGTTCCTACATCACAAAGTTTAGAATAAGCGATTATACCCTCTGTGCAGGAAGAAATGAGAACACAGTTTACTTTGTGTACGCAAAACTGAAAGATATACAAATTCAACAGCGGGTTCACACAGTCAGAAATAGTCCGGAACGAACAACTACATTTACTTGAACATCATACTAATGGGTACGCTTGCTTTGAGTGCTAGCTAACTTGGCTGCTTTTTTTTATGGATATACTATAAGACTTTGCACACTGAGTTTTCTTTTTAGATTAAGAGAATGATTGTGTTTTTGCTATTGAGGACAGCACTTTCAACTTCAGCAATTACGTGTTTTGCTACAATTTCACATATTAATTCAGTCACATACCGATAGTTGCTTCAGCTTTCTCAATAAAAAAAAACATCTTTTGTGGACATTTTTGAAATGTTTATTTTCTTTGAGTAAAATGTTTGATACAAGGTATTTTATGAAAATTTACTTCATCGGCCAAAAGCCGAACAAAACTATGGGATTGATTAGTAAACATTTATGAGCATACACATCGGATTCCGACGCAGCGTCCACCATTGTATCCTCTCAAAATGCAATGATGACGACAAGCTGGCGATCCACCATTTGGCATGCATGAAACATAGGTTTCTGGTTCAGGGATTGTGTCTACTTCAGAGTCTAAGAAAGAAAATAAATCAAAAAATTAAAATTGAATTATTTCCTTAACAAGTAATGAAACTTTCCGTTAGCTGTGACTGGACTTCCAAATGCCATGCCGATGAAAAGAACAGTGACAAAAATGGAAAAGAGTTTGAAATTCATTTTAACTTCTTCGCGTACAGATTTCGTAGTTTTCAGTTGGAATAACAATTTTAAACTTGTTTACATTTAATTTCGGACAGTCTTTTATACACGAATTTTTCCATCAATAACAGCCAAACGAATCAATACTGCAAAAATATTCCAAATAATCTCAATACAATAGATACGAATGCAAAAAGAGGTGATATGACATAATTGTCCTCTTTTTTGCCTTATCAATGAGATAATAATAATTAAAAGTTAAATAATCAACTCCCCAAATAAACATTTCCTTAAAGTTATTTTGATAAATCATTAAGATTTGAATGTTTCTTATTATCGTCGTTGACGTAAAATACAAAATGTGAGAGAGAACTAATCTAGAAATCTGGAGGTGGTAACATTTCGTCAAAATACGATTATTCATTTTAGTATTTTTCAACAAAATAATTAAGAATTTGAATGAGAATAAAAAAAAATCCAGTCATTTTCACTATTGACTTAAATCATATTTATATGCATTTTACTCGACTATTTGAAGTGCACATAAAAAACTCGGAATAACAAACTGAGGGATTTTGATTTGAATTTACACAGCCCGAGTTTTAAGCATAAGATAGTGGCTCAAAAAATCACACAAGATGTAAAAAAAACTAATGAGAAAACGACCAAGAGCAAAAAATTGTTTGTGTGTAGATTTTAGGTGAACTATTTACAAGTTTCGTGCACGTTTTTGATGAATGGAATTTTCATCTTTCAGGTTTGACATGAAAGCATCGTCATACAGCCAGTATATTCAGCACTGAAAAGCCTTAAATACGACTGAAATGCACTTGATTTTCCATTTGGCTATTTATTTCCTGTTTTTTTTTATTCGACTTTTGTTTTCTCTCTCATTTCCTTTTTTCAAATGCGATTGCAGTTTTTATTATTCGGTCACTCCGAGATGAAGTATGTGCATTGCTATATTTCTCTGGGCTGTATTTTTTTCGCCTAGTTTCATTGAAACGTGGCCCATTTTTTATATAGTACATTTGATGAACGCAGCCAAGAGAAATATGTGCGCGGCATGGTCGATAGGGAAAAAACAGAAGAGCCACCCAGCCTGCAGTAAAAAAAAAGAGCACATCAAAACAAAATTTATGGCATGCAAAAACATTCTACTGGTTCGAATGTAATGAGACACTGAGTTGGTTCATTGTTTCGTTTGATATTCGATGCTCTATACATGCATTTTAATCACACACCACAAGATTAGATTCCACCTAGGGTAAATAAAACACACACTGTCGCATTTGTGTGTTATACGCGGCTGAAAAGTATTTGGAATTTTTAATCGAGATTCGTGTTCAGGTAGAAAAAAAACTGTTGCCCATTCAATTGTGCTCAGACTTCAGTGAAAATGTTCAAGCAAAATAACAAACGCTTCAAGCATCTTTCAGTTCGAGCAAATCATTTATCATACGTGGTGTTTGATCAGTGATGCGGATCTAAAGCAAATAGTAATTAAAATCTGAGTTTGACGGGAAAACAAGTTACAAATCAGATACTTTTGAAAAGTGATTCAAAAGAGTTTTTATTTTTTACCTCAATCCTGACCATGGTGTCTGCAGACACATATCTTCAGATGCTGTTGCATTGAAATCAAGTGAAATAAACATTTTCATAGACCAAATTCAATGATTACACATGTGATTTAGTTGAATTTAATTTCTGGGAAAATTTATTATCGCATACATTTATACACATTTCATTTGATATATTAGTTTGTTCATACAGTTTAAATGCTTAGTTAATTTGACGTTTACGTTCATTGTTTTGTTTTTAAATAGCTAATATATGTAACGGATGTACACAGTATTCCACATCTTAAGTTGATCAATTTTGCATTTTAGATAATTTAATTTTAATTTATATATGAACTAAATTATGTTTTCAATAGGTTTTATTATTTTAGCATTCACTGAACATGAATCAATGATTCTGTTCTGTATAAATTAGCCAGTTAATCTCTCCTAAATTGAAAATTGTTATCGACTTATATTCTATTAAATTACATTTATACATTGTTTGTGTGCACCATTGGCGCTGCTAAAAGTGTACGACTGGGGTCTATTCTCTTGCTATGACTACGAATTAAACGCATCAATTACGCATTTATGTAACAATTGAAATTTGAAACGGCAAAAAAAAGACATAAGATTACGACTGAACGGTTAAGTCTGATTTTAAATGCAACATCAACGATGGTGATGCAACTGGGAAGAAAAATGAATCAGTCTCTTATTATTGTGTAAATGGATTTTTCCGATATGAAATAATGAAATAAGATAAAAATGAAAACAAACATGCACAATACACGGATTATTTTGAGTATTTTGTAAAATATCGAGCGAACAATTACAAATATGGATGTGTAATTTCGTATTAAATGTGTCTTATGTGAGATGAATATTTTTAGACGCAGGATCAATAAATGAATAGTTGATTAATCTTATGGCTAAATTTCTTAAATCATTGACGTCTATTTACAGGTGCCATGCTTCCTGAAGCGCATACAACAATTTATTTTCTCGAGTATAATTTTGGTATTCCATTTTTTGTTTCTTTTCTATCTGTTCGGTTTTGTTTGCATTGTTATTTTTAAATCTTTCATTTTCTATTAATCATTAAATCACTAGAATTGAGGGGAGCAAAATGTACAGAATTGCGTGTGCATTTTAAATTAACACATAAATAATATAATATTCTATTATGCCCGTTTGGTCTCATCGAATGAGCCAATGCGTGTGTGTGTTTTTGTTGATTGTTGTTCGATGTTCAATGTGAAATGCATCTATACTTCATCGAATCGTTTATTTGAACTCATATAGCTAATAATGCTGCGATTTCCCGAAGGTGCATAAATCATGTCCTTATCGCTGTTTTGGCGATGATGATGATTCTCATAAATGCTTTGATTCGACTGTGCAATGTTATTTGCTGGCTGCTGTTGCTGTTGTTGCTGGTGTTGCGGCGACGGTGCTGGTTGTGATTGCATTGACTGAGATTGTTGGTGGTCATGGTGCATTGGTCGTTGTTGGTATTGATCCGGTTCATGTGCCCATCGCATGCCACTGTAATCATAATCACTCGATGTTGGATTCATTTCGCCAATTTTCACATACAATTGCTCTTGTTGCCCATTTGCATTTGAATTAGTCGAATTGCCATTGGTGTCGTTTGAATCGCCATTGAATTTACCATCGCCCAATCCGATGCGAAAATTTGGATTGCGTAACAATTTCAATCGATTTTTGCGTATCGTACCGAACGGTGTATGAGATGCCATTGCGCCAACATGATTTGGATTGAATGTATTGCAACCGAGCCGATTTTCAGTGATATTGATTTTTTCCTTTGGATTGAAATACGATTCCGAATGGACATAACGATTTTGCGGATTATATAAGTCGCTGGCAAAGTACATGTTTTGATTGTTGACATTCTTTACTGTGATTAAACGGGAATTGCCGACGAGCGTTGTGGTTGCGTATGGTGCTGGTGAACGTGTACCGCTGCATTCACTCGGTGCTTTGCTGAATGTAGACACTTCAGCGTAATCGGCCGGAAAATTGGAATAATCATTGATGAATCTGTTGAACGCGCAAAAAAAAAATTGGAAAAAGAGACGAGAATTAAAAAAATGAATACACACGATAATTAAGCAACACGAAAACGAGATTTCGTATAGAAGGGCGACAAACACAGAAACAAAAAAAAACACTTACCCATTTTGATCAACATCGCGATGAATGGTCGGTGTTTGACACACTGGTGCATAGTCAGCTATCTGGTCTTTGGGCAATTCAGTTTGTCGCCACACCATTCCAGTTGGATCCAACCAAAATCCATTCCGGTTCCGTGATATACTCGATATTTTCAAAACACTGTTCGACCGAGCGTCTGCAATAACACAACAACGAAAAAAAGAGAAAAATGGTTATAAATTTTAAAAGTGATAAAAATGGAAAACCATTTACGCTTTAACATGTCCAAGAGATTATAAATTTTGCATACGATTTAGTATTGTGTTGGCATTTTCAGTCTCGTGTTTTGTGCGGCCGATTGCAGGGATTTCCGCACCTAACTGAGAGTGTGTGTTTTTTTTTTAAATCACCCAAGTGATTTCGTTAAATAAACAACTCGAAGCAAAATGTCAATTAAATATTCAATAGACGAAAAAAAAAACTAGACAGGAATACGCTCTCGTGCTCTCACTGGTGCGTCTACAAAAATGTTGCAGTTCACTTTCACATTAAAAATCATTCAGAATACGTTTATTAATTGGTTGTGCTCGTGACCAACGCTTTTTACGTGACTTTTATCCACCCCAAAAACCATTGCAAACCTTTTAAATGCGATGTCATTATGTGGAGTTCTTTGTCCGTAAAACATAATAAATTGTTTTTTTGTTTAAACAAATATGTTTAAGCGTTTGGCATTGGAAAAATGTAGCGCAAAATAGCAAAACAAAAAACGATACAGAAAAAAAATGAGAAAATGTGCCAAGAATTTTCCGGAAGCAAAAAAATCAACGTGTTTGTAGATAAAGCGTGAAAAATCCTCATATCATTTGAGTCAAAGAAATTCTCTTCAAACCATAAATTAACTGGCTGAGAATGAAGGTACTCGCACAGTTCCACGCAATTGAATGATGAATGTGTATTGATGGTTAACCAAATGCCGATTCATTGCATACGCACCGGAAGAATCCCTAGGCAAAGAAATTCGATGCGCGAATTCTTCTGTACAAACATACGCTCTTTTATTTATGGAATAATTACCCCGAGTGAAGCGAACAAACAATGGACTCTGTGCAAACAGTGTAATGCGTTGAGCCTGTTTAAAAACACGCTCTGGCCACATAATAAAATGCTAACCACCGCAAAAGCGCACAATGCACAATTTGTCTCTGGCACTGTGTGGCCTTTTTTTTCGTTTGCTGCATTGAAATTTTGCTCTGAGTCATTGTTACCGGTTAAATGGCGTTTGGAAAGATGAGAGGCGCTTCTAAATAAACCAATGAAATTGGCTTGAATTTGAGTGTTGACGTTAAATACCGCCAAAGATTACACTTGCAAATGCTAAATGGCATGAGAAATGGCCGTAATACGAGACACAGCTTTGGATTTGTTTTGAATGCGTTGTGTACGAATATGATTATGGAAAAAAGCAAACAGCAAAGCAAAACCACAAGAAGGAAACATCGTGCAAGCATTAGAAAATTTGCGTTCACCGGCGTTCACGCACAAATTCCGACTCGTTTCATATTTTCATAATTGTAACGCCCGTGTCGAAATGATTACGGAGGGGTCGAAAAATTGCAATGGGCAAAGTGGGCTGTGAAAACAAAATGTTTGTACAAGGGAAATTCAAATCAAACAAAAGCATTTCGAATAAACGTTAAACATACGGGGAGAGAGAGAGTCGTAGGTCTTTGTGATGATACAATGCCACAAGGGACACCAAGCGAAAGAGAGGCAAAGGAAGAGATAGGGTGGGTGGGTGTAGAAGACAGAATATTCCACCGCAAAATAAATGTCCACGAATCAAGTGAATTAATAGCAGTCAATGAATCGTGTACGAAAGAAAAGCAAGCACATTTGCTTCATTGTTAAAAATCACCTGCATATGATGTATCACGTATTTGATGGCTACTTAAATATAGCCGCTGGCATGTATATTGTACACACAACCATTTTTAATTGAAAAAGAGAGCCAACCACGAGTAGAAGGAATATGCCCGCACAAACAGTTTTGTATGCAAATTTTGTGGTTAGACTGTTATTTTTGTAAGCGTCGTCGTCGACGTCGGCTCGGTGGTTTGCCGTTTAATGGTTTGCCGCTCCAGCATTGGAGCAACGGCATATAATTTGTCTTGTTAAAACTTACCGAGTGCGCCTTGTTTCATCAGCATATGCTTGCGTTTCACGAATACCATTGCACCGAACGACATAATTATGATGGCAAGTATTGAGCCGAGCAGCACAATGAACCAGGTCTCCGTTAGGAAATCATCCATATGGTCGTGATTTATTGGATATCTGCAAATGAAAGTAAAAGAACCAGAGCAAAATGTAAACAATTAATAATTTATTTTTTGTTTTGTTTTTTCTTCGTCTTATGATTTATGGGTAACGTTTGTGTTGCCCATGTTAAATGCAATTAGATTCATTAAAATGGATTTACACGTTTCGCAATTCGATGTAGTTAGCCTGTTCGATGGCTAAATTTAGGAAACATGTTCCAGTTCGGTGCGTGTTTTGTGTCAAGGAGATTGCAAATTAAGAATTTCCTTAAGTGTGTTTTTCTTGTGGTCGCCGTGTAGATTACATAAACGGACACCCAATTCAACTGCACCACATGAAAGTAAAGGCGGCGACATAAAAACGTTCTCAACCACATATGTTCAGTGTTTTTATGCGCCCAACCGACCGAATTCTCCATCTTTTATACAAAAATGAACATCCAGATTCAATAAGAAATATGGAAATTAATTCGCTTGTTAAAGTTTATTTTATTGCTCTCCCGAGAGAGAGAGAGAGAGAGAGAGAGATGTCGATGGTGAGTGAGAAGATGAAATGTGTGCACCATGAAAATAGAACAAAAACCACAATTTTCAATGGAATTCATTTCAGAAAGTATCATTGCTCAAGTTACTCCACCAAAATGGATAAAATGCAATCGTTAAATTGACGATAAAATGTTTAAGTGCTGAAATTACAAGCACATATTGTGAATAAGAGTGTGTGCTCACATTTTCGGTCTATTTGTACACCGTACAAATTTGTACGATGTGAGCAATAAATGTTTTGAGCCTGAATTGTTGTGTGCTGAATATGGTGATGGTGTTTCGAAATTTTGGACGGTCCATGTTGCACATGTTTGATGATAAATGACAATAAAAAAAAACAACCGAGCCAACAGAAATGGTGGTAAAATTCGAAACGAACTGTTAAGCAATTTCATGTGACCAAAGAAAAGACCAAAAAAAACATGAATCGTGACAAAAATAACAACAATTTTGAAATGCCATACTTGAGCACTTGGGCGCTTGTTTTGTTAAATTCGAAGTGAAATAGCGCAAATGCTCGTGTCAACCCATATAAACCCTTTGCATTTCAAATCTAATCCTGAAATACACTCGAACGGTAACACGTAGTAATTCGAACCGGACACTACTCTTAACACTTACTATTTTTTTTTTGTTAAACTCTTCTACCAAATAGTTCTTATATATACGATATTCTTGTGAAGTATTTGTAACATACCTGTGCGATAATGTTGATTGATCCAAGCGTTTCGTAATCGGATCCAGTCTCAGTGTAGCCGGTGAACTGTATGGTCCATATCCAGCACGATTTGCTGCGGCTACACTCACCGTATACGTAACACCTTCTGTTAAATTAGCCAATAAAAGAGTTGGTGCTGAAGCATCAATCGTAACATTGGTAAGGATACGGGATCGATTCATGTTTGCATCGTAACCACGGACGATAATGTGATACGTTTGGAGAACGCCTGTTTCGAATATGAACAGAGAGAGAGAAAAAAGAAAACAACATATATATATAAATAAATACGTATGCAATTGGTTTGATTTGGTTTCGGTGTAAGTTTGGTTGTGTTTGTTATTTAATGTGAGTTTATGCACAAAGTTTTCACTATTTTGCTCCCGTTACGAAATGTGATTTCATGCCAAGTTGAACATCAAACGTTCGTAATGACAGCGGAACTGATACCATCGAAAGCGATGCGACGCTAGAGATAGAATCATGGAACATACTTTGGTTTTACAAGAGGGTGTCGAATTCTGTCACTTAGAGCCGCTCTACATCGTGCCGGTTTCATGCATTTTCAATTGACTGCCAACAAGCGACTGCGTCGCATCAAAGGCATCGAATAACAAAAGAGAACAGGTTATTCCGATGCAGGTGTGATGGTCTCAATGTTGCTCAATAACAACAAACTTCAATGTGTTTGGATTAATGTATTCCGTTGTTGGCTTCGCAAATTAACTAGTATGCGTGCATTGCCTTAAATACAAACAAACTTTGGATATTGAGTAATTTAATTACCAACCGACGATGAAATTATAGACAACTTTTTATGAAATCTCAATGGGGGAAACGAGCATGTTAAATCAATATGCAGCCACTTCGAGGGTGCAATCAATATGAAACCGGTGATTTAAATTTGTTGTATTCGATAAACTCATCTTTATATATTTGAATAAACACAAACCATATCACAATAACCAAGAGAAATTGCCTACTTTAGGGAGATTGATTTTTGTGCATGAACATTTATTAAGTACTGGCTAAAGTACGTTGCGCCTTTAAGAAATGTGAATGAACTTACCGTTGTGAGCTTGAAGCGCTGGTGGTTTCCATTTTAAATAAACAGCCGAGGAATTCAATAAAAGGGCTTCCATGTGTGATGGTGGATCGCTTGGCACTGAAAATGTAATGAGAATCAAAATTAAACATCCGATCAAAAATGTCGGTGCCGAAAAATGCTGGTTATTTTGAAATTGCTAAATTCCATTCTTTGTGAAAATGCTGTGTAATTAATTTTTTTTCGGGTGTTGAACAATTTTGGGGAAAATTCCCATAGAAATTGAATTAATCAAAACGAATAGCCACAAATTGATTTAGAAAGATTTGTCTATAAAAAGGCAATATCGAATTATTGACGTTTGAAGTCCAGGCAGTTGAACGCTATGAGGTTTTTTCAAAACCATCTAACTAACCGGATATTAGATTCTAAAAACGAAGAGTATTTTCAATTCTTTGATATGGTTAACGTAAAATTCATGTTGGTTTGGATTTCAAATGTACATCCGATAGAAAAACCAACTGATTTAGTTTTCATCGTTCCCAAAGCGAAACATATTTCCGTAGTAAAATCCAAAAAAAAAACATAGCAAACTAGAAAAAAAAGTGAACTTACCATCCTCAAGTGTGCGAGCAACACGCGAATTCGATGGTTTTCCCTCAACGGTCTTGTAAAATGGAACGATGAAAAATTCATACGATTGGTATTTCATGAGTCCGGTTACGGTGCAAGTGGACGCTCCGCCGCCGTTGAGCACCGTCAACATTTTGTAGGTGTCATTGTCCGAATCCAATTGTCTTGCGTAAATATAAAAACCTTCAACATATTTACCATTGATGATCTGAAACGAGATGAAATGCGATTTAGTTTATTATTGCGAATCAATTTGAAAGTAAATCGAATTGGCCAATCATGTCAGCCAACGTGTGCCAGAGGGTTGTTAAAATAGTCTAAAGTCCATTTGGCACCAAAGCTCCAAATGGAGTTGAAATCAACTTAAAATACAGCAACAAAAATAATAACAATGAAACTAAAATAACAATACCAAACGAATGCACAATAATTTAATAAATTTTTAATATTTTCCGAGAGCTCATCGTGCTCACAGCACACAGCTTGATGTATTTGTCTAGAAATCAAGTTAAATGCAGATGCAATTTCAGCATACGCATTTACACATCAACAGCCGTTGCATATTGTGTGCTCTTTTCATTTTGGAAAATTTATAAGCTACTGGCGTTTGCTTAAGCCGGCGACTTGATTTTTGGTAAACTATTTTCATTTTTACTTGTAGTTTTTCCCATGGATTACGGGGATTTGGTAGTGTTTTCTGAAATGCTTACCTCCCACATAAGTTTCATGCTGGTTGAATCCGTTGATGTAGCGTTGGTTAGCTCAACAACATCGCCAGATAGAAGACTGGCACGAGCTTCACTCAGATCAAGACCAGTGTTGAAATCATTCTGAAAATGGAAATAAAATAAAACCATTGAAATACATGCAGTGCAAAAGGGCGAATGAAATAAAATCTGAAAAATTAAAAACGGAGTTTCAAGTTCTTTGTTTTCTCTCGAATGCCGAAAATGTTTGTTGTTTGAGACTGATTCATAAAATGGAATATTTTGTTCAAATGACTTTAGATCAGCGCTTCGTTAAGATTTCTGCACAATATTGAATAGTGTCTTGTGCAGAATTGTAACAGCACCAATATGCTATGCAACGAATTCTGACTGTGTTTGTTTATTTACCGTTTTTATTTACAAAACTGGAATTGAACACACATTTGTGTATATGTACAAAGTGAACGAGATCGAGAGTTTGGTGTATTCGATATACTGTTCAGCTGACTGTTCAGTTCATGCATCAAATATGCGATGCTTGTTTGCCTTTCATATATTGGATCGACATGCGAGCTGAAAGGAACAAATGAACATGAATCAAGTACACGACACAACATACACAAGGGCACACAAGGCACACAGTCACAATCGCCGTATCTCTCTTTCTCTCGCTGGCAATGGAAAGACAGAAGGAAGTGGATAGACATCGACAAAACAAGAGACACATAAATTATGTGCAATCTTTGTCACACACCAGGGTCTAAAAAGCACACAAATTCATCTCTCGCTCTTTCCCAATTGCGCCCGTAAATCGTGCGGGGTACAAATTTGTAAAATGCTTTTGCAATGAAATGATGAATGGCAAGTTGTATATTTGCTTTAGTTCTTTCTTTTGGCAAAGCCCTGGGATGCAAACGAGGTCGATGAAGTCATCGAAATGGATGACGTTTGCTCACATCTTCCTTTTTATCTCTTTCTCTCTCTTCCGCAAACATAAATATATATATATATATATATATATATATATATATATGTGAAAATGTGAGAATATAAATTAATTTAAAATTGAATGCCAAATGCAAGCACATGACGGTGAATGTGAGCACAGCGAGAGAGAAAGAGTGAGAGAGAGAGAGAGTAGGATCAGTGAATAGGACTCATGTGTACAATGTACACAAGCGAAAAGTTTGTCAAATGAAATTTATAAATGCACGTAGTTGACACTCGCCCAACGAAACGGATTGGCATAAGGTGAGTGGTGCATCTTTTGAAAACTGCATGCGATTGCACACTAACAGTCACAGTGACAGTCGCACACATAGCGATTCATTTAATGTGCATATTATATTTTAATTGAATAGAATAGGATAGAGAGCTGAAAACTGTCTGTGTATCTTACTGATGAATTGCATTTTATCTTAGTGTTTGATTCGCTTTCACCAAATTTTCAATTAATTGTCTAAAATATACAAAGTTCTGTGATGTTCTAATTTTCAATCTCAAAATCGGAATGGTATTTATGTTGATGAAATTCACTTGAATGTTCATAATCTCTTCGTCTGTGTGTTTCAGTTAATTTGGAAATTAGTTTCAAAAGCGTTTGGACAAATAGGAATTTATAACTTGGTTTGTTTTCAGTATATAAGCAACCGGATAATACTTACAATTCCGACAATGACGGGCTCTGAAATTGCGCTTGGTGCCGACATTCCATGCGTATTTTCAGCTCGAACCACAAAGTAATAGCTGACACCGACCGTCAGTCCCGATTGTGTATAGGTTGTATCTTGTAGGCGTTGTGCCACCGTCACCCAGCCATCGGTATCGTTGCGTCCGTACATTTCCACGGTGTATCCAAGTAAACTAGATTGACCAAATTTGGTACTTCGCGACCATGTTATTGTCACACTGTTCTCGGTTTTCTCGATAATTTGCGGTTTGCCTACGGGAACAAATGGGAAAATTAAAACAATCAAAAATATGTTTCATATTTACACGCGCAACTCAAATGTGGTGAGCAAGCGAATGGAGTGGATAGCTTGAGCATGAGCATTTGCCGTGTGGCAACGATAAAAGATGTGGATATTTTCTTGTTGGTTTTGCTATTTTTCCTACATTTTGTAAATTAAATTAGTTGAATGGATTTGCTAGAGGGACACACAATTTGTTTGTACACGATGCCAACCATTTTTGGGGATGAACATTCAACAACCGACAGATGGATAAAAGTATTTTTTGGTGTCTACAAAACAAATCGCTGAAAAACTGTACAACAACATCACCGTTAACACCACAAATACATCCACACAATCTAACACAGAGATTACATGCGAGATATCTCCAAGGATTTTTCGAATGCGGTTTTGTCTGCTTTTCCACATTTTCGAATACAACTTCATGAACTTCTCCCCAATTCGTTTGTTGTGCTTCACATTGCATCGAATTAAATTAAACACTGATACATTTTCTGTGTGTACAGTTCGTGGGGTTAAAAACACAAAATGTTTCATCTCGATATGAAGAGAGGAGATAATTTACTTTTACCGAAACTCATGACAGATCTTTATGTCACTTGAGCACCAAATAACTTAACTCATTTAGTTAATTTGGCTGCGCTGCAGAGAATAACCATGAAAGTATTCGAAAAACCACAAGCAAATGCTCGAGAAAAAAAAGTTCAAAAAGTAGACAAAAAGAGAAATTTGATTCGAAAAATTACCGGGTTGGCCAGGGAAGGTAGATGCTTCGGGTGCACGATAAAAGCGAATATTTGGATTTGTTGGTGCTTCAAGTTTCAAATAGGCGCTCCATGTTGATTTGCCGCTTTTTGTACTTGCCACACAAGTATACAGGCCGGCATCAGTGTCTTTGTTCAATTCCGTAATGGTGAGAGTTCCACTTTGCGATAGATTTGTTCGATCGTTCAATACCAATGGAATACCATCTTTATACCAAGCTATCGTTATAATCGGTCCATTGATGACAGAGCATTCTGCACACACACAAAAAATCGAAATATCATTTTAGTAAAAATGCAAAAAAAATGCCTTCTACGAAAAAAATAACAGATAAAACACAATTAAGAGAACTAAATCGTATTAGTGTTGGGTGACGTACGTAGCTTGGCAACGGATTTGATTGGTAGTGTTTGATTAGCTGGTCCTTGTACAATGATTGGTGGTGGACGTTCTTCTTGTGTGTTTATTGTCACAACAACACGGGTGCTGGTGCTGCCAACACTGTTCACAGCACTGCAAACGATAATACGTCCGGCATCGGTTCGTTGAACATTTTGAATTGATAATAAAAATCTGCCTTCGGGTGTTTGAGTCACTTCAATGCGATCATGTTTGTATCCAGGAAACATCAGGGTGCGATTTCCTTCAATCGACCAAAATGTTGTCGGTTTTGGAAAACCATTTGCTTGACATTCGAAGATTGCTTCTTTGCCCAATTCAACGATTTGCGTCTTTGGACGGATCGTAAATACGGGTGGAGCTGCAATAAGAAAAATGTAACATAAATTAAATTAAAATAAAATAGAATAAATTAAATTGATAAAATCGATATAAATCTCCAACGTTCGGGAGCATTCAATCATCGGAATTAAATAAAATTAAGCTCCATACCATAAACGATTAAATTTCCGGTGGATGCAACGGCACCAACAGCATTATCTGCTTCGCAAGTATATTCGCCCATATCATCTAATCCGACATTTTCCAATCGTAAGCTTCGATCCTCCAAAATGTGTACGCGATCTGTTTATTCGCACATGTATAAAAATGAAAATAAGAAACCAATGAAAATCCTGTTTAGTCAAATTGCAACTTGCAATTGCAAGCTATTCAAATTTTCAACGAGCAAATCGTTTACCAGTAAAGAGAGCGAGACAGAGAGAGAGAGAGAGAGAAAGAAGCGAAATGTGGAAATCCAATAACAAATTGTTCCATTTTGTTTGCATTGAAATTGCAATTGAGAGATAACATTGACAATTTAATCTATCTTTTTAACGATGCGAATTTTCTATTTGCAAGCTTGGATTTCATTAAGCTCACAGCCAACAAGATTAACATATACACAAACGCTGGCGAGCATATGTGAAATTTATGCAAGGCAATTGCCAGCATAGTGTGCGCCGTTGGTGTTGCAATTTATTTAAATCGTGATAAAATCGACAGTTTAAATACGACGACATATGCAAATTGTTTTGATCTTGGCACATCGATAGGGAATCTGTAATTAACCGAAAATCGACAGAATTTTCACTCAACGAACAAATTTCGGAAACGGAGAAAACATGTGAATCGAATTCTGGTGTACATTTTCGTGTTTCTCTCGATTCATTCTCGAGCATTTAGTTTTGCCAGCAAAATGACATTGATGATGCGTAACCGGCACCCAAGCCGAACAAGATTCAGGCCATACTTTATGCATGGAAATTAAAAGATTTTTCAAGTCAATGTAAAATTATTATTGTAATTATTCATGCGATTTACGGAGCTCATTTTGGCTCTTGATATCATTGTATACCTTTGAGCTTGGATCGTAAAATGCCACGCATAAATGGTTTTTGGGTGTACACATGAATCGCATTTGTTCATTGTTCATTGTTCATTGAGTCTGTTTACTGGCAACTGGTATTGCACGTTTTGTTACACAAAATGGCCAATATTTCTACTTACGCAATGGCATATTGCCACCAGATGCTGAACGTCTCCATAGAACGTCTGGTACTGGTTCACCACCAACACGACACTGAAATGTTACCGAATTACCAACTACAGCCGTTTGATTTTGTGGGCCACGAATCAAGAACGGTTTCACTGTAAACACGAAAAACATGAATTAACACACACACACACACACACACAACGAAATTAAAGCGGCCGAAACACAATATTTTGGATGAATTTTCGACATTAATTCAATTCAACCAATCACTTGGGCTCGTTTCCATCGCATTTTACTCACCATGTACTTTAAGAAATGCTACGGATGATTCGCGAACACCAGCCGCATTTCGTGCGATACATTGGTATCGGCCATCGTCAGATTGTCGTGCATCTTGAATAGCCAAATTACCACCGTCTACAATTCGAATGCTGAACAAGAGATAATTTCATAAAATGATTAATGAGATTTTTCACAGCTTGTGTTCGTGTGATTCTTGAACGTGTTGAACCAATTTACTTACCGTTTTGAGTTTGTTAAATCCATGGTTTGACCATTTTTTCTCCATGAGATAACCTATAATGGAATTAAATCAACGGTTTGTGTTAATTATCCGAATTTTCATTGTGTTAACAACGTCATTCAAAAATAAATTTGGCAGATGCCATTGTCAAAACGACCGAAATGAAAATGTCTGAAAAAGAGCGTCAGAGTAAAACTTTACCGGTTCGGGTGATCCGCGTGGCGGTCCACATTCCATAATCGCAACATCACCAAGTGCTACTCGGGTATTTTGTGGTTCCAATCGAAATTCATCTCGTAGCACTGTAAAAAACACAGAAAAACGGTATGAATAAAAAAAAAATGACACCAACAATAAGAAATAAAGTAATAAATTTTCAATACGATTTTAATTATTAAATTATATATAAAATGTGTTAAGTGGAAAACTTTTCGGATCGTAAAATGATTATCATAGAAAGTGTAGTGTGCGAAATGATGAAACAAAAAAAAAAATATATCAAGAAATTTAGCCGACAGTGAGAAAGAGTAGAGTGAGTGAAAGACTTCGAGTAAAATGAGCAGTGATACTTTCATTCAGTGACTGAGATGATTTTTTTGTGCATTCAATGAAAGCGAATGAGAAAGCGCGTCTCGCGCTCGTTTACAAAACTTATTTAATATCGGACTGTTTAATGGGTTCGCTCGTTTGCGACATCCTTCGTCAAGTTTGCACAATGACAAACTTTTTGCCGTCATTGTTGTCATGTTCATTGTTGCAACAGGAGCAACGCCAAGTATTGGCATCGACAGTCTCGCACATCACACCACTGTGTGCCGCTTTGGTTCCATTCTTCTTCCAATTTTTTTTATTTTAATCATCTTGAAAGTATTTATCTCACACAGCAGACGACCGACTTCGATGTGTCCGTGAATATTTGATTCTGTTACCTAAATGCATCAAATTCGTTGACCATGCCAACTTTTATCCAAGTTCGTGTTAAAGTTTATAGACTGACCCATCGAATTGCGTTGTGATTTAATTTATTTTATATACCTGTTCGTATTGCACACAAAATGAAGGGGAGACAGCTATCGAAGCCATACATGTGCCGAATGGAGAGAGACTTTCGAGATTTATGAACAAAGAGCGTCCAGCACAGAGAATGGAAAAATCGACAAAAGAAGAGATGGCAAATTAATCCTTTTAAGGGGGTGATTTTCATCGATTTTTTCATGTATCGAAAGTCAACTTATCGAACTAAGTCAAGAGTTGCTTGCATCACTGACTCCATCTCTAATTCCGATTTCCGACGAATTACATGAGCACAATGCCCATTCTATGGTGATTTGTCGAACTTTTTAACTTCACGGTAAGACTAAAAGCCTTGCAATAATTACACATTTATTATATGAAACCATTTTATAGATATTGGAATTGAGATCGATTGACTTTATATGGCTTTGAAAGCAAGTGGCATTACTTTGCGCCATAAGTGAAACACAACTTCGGGGGAGATGAACAACAGCAGCAGCAACAACAACAACAAACATAAAATTTACCTTTCTTTGGGAACTGACAAAAGAAATGAGGAAAAACTAAGGAAGAATATATATCGAAGAGAAAAGAAAGAAAAATGTTTGTTATCGTTTTACGTTCCGCTTTAAATTGCACATTCGATCGTTGAACATGTGCACGTTCAACAAGCATCCAAAAAGCGTACATCGTTCGTCGCACGTATGCAACCGTTATTCTATATTCTGCCACCCAATCGACATACTTTTCTTTCGATGAATTTCACTCGAATTGAAGACAATGAAGAAACTTTTCGGGATACTTTACGTAAATATCGTACGCTCTGTGGCTCATCTGGTTTTCACGTATTTACTTGTTTGCCTTTCGTAAATACACACATATCCTCTTTAGATCGTGTGCATTTGAGCCGGCGGTGATGGTTGTGGTGGTTCGAAAGCAAACGGGATGCATTCATGTGAAACAAAATCAACATGCATCAACAACTGCTAACACCACTTTTCTCTCTTCCAGCCCACATCCACCGCACCTTTATGTTGCTGCAACTATCATTATTTGGTACTATTCTTTGCAATGCTCGTCTTAAGAACGAAAACTACTAATAAAGTTTTCCAACATCCATCCCTCTTTTATCTTCCTCGCTTTGCTACTGTTCGATATTCCGGTTTGGTTTTATAGAAGAAAAAAAAGTCAATAATGGTGTAAGATGGCAAACGAACCAAAACCAAAAACGTGAAACATGCTCTTGAAAGCCATTTTGATGCATTCCAGAGCCACCAAGAACCACTCAAAACTTATCCACGTTAGTTAAGATCTATTACATCCAATTGAGATTATCACCAAAATGTTATGCACAAGACGTGCACAGCAACGATGATTTTTGGCTTTTCAACATTTTTTCATCGATTCTTTATTCAAACTGATTTATTCGTCTCGATAGTTCAAATTGTTCGTTTTATTATATTCACAAATCCATTTCATCTCAATACGGGTGAATGAATAGATCATGATTAAACAAAATTTGTATTATTAATCTAAAAACTAATTGTGAAATTGTTCTCAATGTCATTTTTTTCTGAATAAAAAATCACGTTAAACAAATTGACGTAAAACTAAATGTCTTTATGCCATAATATTTCCAACTTCAATTCATAAAATGAGTTTTATTTGTCCTTTGTCTGTGACAGACCAGGCTATTCTCTGTAAAATCACAGACTCTATGAAACGTTTGATAAAAAAAAAATCTCAATTTTAATACAGATGAAGTTTCTGCTGCAACAAAGATGCAAGCCATCTGCGCCTCTATCTTTGATCAAAAGTCGAAAATCATTACTGGTTTCTATTCACTAGAAATGTACTAAAAACATTATTTGAGTCTGTGTAATTTTTCGAAATAATTATAGTGTATATTTGAGCCAAAAAGCAACCCCAATTCCGTAGTACGTGTGCGCATTTCGTATTGTTGCGTCTTTAACGCACTAATAATAGCGATAGAAAACAATAAAAGACCCTTTTTTCAGTCGTTGTGTTCCGTTTCACTTTGGTACTGGTATTTCATTTTAAACGATCGGAATATTGTGAAATTTCCATTGCATGATAAAAAAAGGTCTGTGTAAATGAAATATAAATTGAAAAATAGGAATAAAAGTGTAGCCCTAAGGCTGGTACGTGTGTGTATGCGTGTGTTTGTGTACAAACAGCATGTTTATAAGAGCGTTCGAATGTGATAGAATCGATGTCATCGGCTTTTTGCCATGTGCCATAAAAATGGTGTTGTATTTATTCAAAGTTGAGCATTGATTTTCAAATTGTTGGGCAAATGAAATTCGAAAATCCATTTGCTGTCATTTATCCCGGCTGTGCTGTGAAACCAAATGGATTTGTGCGATCATCATATGTGCGTGTGCATTCGTTCTCTTATTTCCTGATTGCATTATAAAAAAAGTGATTGCAAAATACAGATGAACACACCATTCCATTTGTTTGCATGATGAAAATGAACATTTATTGATTTGCGCTGAATCAAATGAGTCGGCACTTTCACCGAAAACGATCCCAATACACATCTATAGATGTACGCACACACGGTTATTTCGAATTTTTAATGGGTTAATAAAATCGTATGAGACAAACAAAAAGTCGTTTATATTGACACCTCCCAGTACACGGGAATATATTTATAATAGTCATCATCATCAATATGAAAAAAAAGAAAAAAACGAAACGAAAATGAACAATTTTAGTCGGATGTGTTTGGACGAAACGGCACACACCGGGGTTGGGATCAAATCCAAACAAACATGGGCTAGAGTATATTCTATAGCGCGCACGAATTTACCATATCGTTTGGTGTGTACGTGTCTGGTGAATGGCAGCAAAAAATGCAATTAGTGGCGAAAATGGATTAATATCCTTGGAGGAAATTAAGAATTTTCTTTTTCGATAAACAGTCGATTAAAAGCCCATATCTTCGACATCGAAATTTGTTTATGGGTTTCGAATCGAACATGCATAATGTACATAAACAAGCGGCCAAAGAACGTGCCAAATGAGCACCATGAACCGTAATGAACATTTGCTTAAATGGAAATCGCTTGCGTTTGTTATTTATATGCGATGCACTACAGATTTTGTCTACTCTTTGGGCGCGAGCGCACCTTTTTTCTCTCTATGTGTGTGTGTGTGTCTGTGTGTGTGTATGTTCGAATCATTCTCGCGCGCGAAAAAAAGGAGGAACACCTCCAAATTATTGCGCTATTCCTGTGTTTCAGTTTCTCGTTCATTTTTGCGCCCATTTAATTCGATTTTAATTTGGAGATATGGTGCACAAGGGTGCGATTAAACTAGTTCCCTCTGATCCCTAGATTGGTTTTCCAATGTGCAATCACGAGCATTCATTAAACGAACATTTACGTAATTTATTGGAGTTTTGTGTGTGTGTGCGGTTCGAATTTTTTTCCGCTCTTTCTGTGGTCGCATGTATTCGATCGCAATTAAATATACTGTGATTTAACCAGGTGGCTTTAGCCATCTCCTTGTGTCGGGAGACGCCGGTTTAATTCCACCAGACATTGTTTCGTCTGGTCGAGCTATAAAAAAAAACCACAGGTGATAATTTGGTTCGGGTGATTAACGTTCGATCGTGATTTCAAATTCAACAATTTAGCTCTGGCAAAAAGGAAAACATAAATATTTTGCAATTGCGCCTGTATCGCTACTACCGGCCGAAAAATGCAGGCGAATTTCATATAAATAACTTGTCATTTTCATCCATTTCCAATGAAATGGTAATGCCAAGACATTCAGTTTTTCATGACCGCCCACAGTTTCTGGCACAAAATTAATTGCTCAATTATCAGGCAACAGCATTTTTGAGACAAGATAGTATTGAAATAAATTCCAAAGATATTATAAAGGCAAGTGTGTTGTGTGCATGTTCAGTGAGGCAAAAAAGACACAAATAGAGGCCTAGATGAGATGCGTACGGGATGAGCTTCACTTGAAAACCACATTTTCGCGGTTGACTTTAAGCACACTTTTTGCTTTGACAATCAACTATAATTTATACCGCATGACATGACAATGATAAACTGCAAATTTACCATCCATATTTTATACGTTTCTCCTTCCTTTTGGCTTCCCATTTTTACTCTCTTTACGAAATTCGTGTACAACATATACAGATCCAAATTTCCTATGACAATACTAAATTCGTTTTACGAGCCGTTTCATTTCCTGTTTCTCGAATTGTCTGTCCACAGTTCGCATTGAATCATAAATGGTTCGTATTTATGGCTGCTGGACACTTAAAGACGTGAACATAGTTTTCTTGACATTTCTTCTGCTATGCAAACAGTTTATACGAAACTTTGAATTGAAATACCCGGAAAATGATGGAAACAAACTACGAGTTTTAGTAGCACAACGGAAACCATAAATATAATTTGAGATGATTTTCCCAAACTATTGTGCTGTAATTCGCAGTATTGATAGTTCCGTGTTCTGTACCGTTCATGTTTTTGCCCGCAAAAGTTTGGAAATTCAACGAAATGTAATAATTTCATCTTTTGATGGTCTTCGTGGTCGGTTATGACAATTTGTTTTTTTATTTTGGTCAAGCAAATGTCTGAGTTTGTGATGTCCTCATCACAAAACATTTGAAAAGAAATCAAATGCCTGGTCTTCGACATGAAGAAATGATAATAATGCCAAAAAAGTCGTGAATAAAGTCCCTTTTATAACATTTTGAGCTGATTCATTCCATTTTTTTTACTGAACACATTTCGACCAAGGAATATTGAATTCGATCTGTATTTTCATACATTCAAACAAAGCAAACACTTGAAAAGTTTGAGTTTGTTACCACCAAAACCATTTTAAGCAGCCACATTGTGAAAAACTACACACCCAAATAGTGAAAACTCAACTTTTGGCACACTCTTTTTCATATTGTGTTTCTGTTTCACGCAACGATGGTTTAAATTTGAGTGGATCAAATAATGGCACACCGTCAACGAACTCACTTGAACAAGGTTTTTGAAAATAATACGCAAGTGAACAAAAAAAATTCGCGCCCGACTAAACAAGCCAAAGAGAGAAAATAAAATAATATGAATTTTCCACTTGTGCTCGTGGAAAAGTGTGTTTCGTTCCGTTTTGACAGTTTTTCTTTTGTATTCAATTGAGCCATTGTGTTAAAGAATAAAACGCCACAAAGTTTCTACTTATTTTGTTGTTTATGCTTGTTATTGTGACCCTTTTTTGATATTCATGTGAGAATGTTTGCCTTACATTTGAAGAGCTCTTTTGCATTCAATCATGTGTGTATCACACAAAATCAGACTTGGGGATAAAGTTCAACAGACGAACCATGAAAATCGATAAATGTAAACAAAATAAAACAAAAACCTTTGGAAAAATGTGTAAGTTTGAATGCTTAAAATATTTTATTAAAATTGTTAGAATGCAACAAGTTTTTGGATCTAATTTAATAAAAAGCTGTATTTTCTTTTATTCTGTGTATTTATGCTAATGTTTTACGGTTCAGAAACATTGTTTCCATAATTGAAGTTTAAATTTTCTAATCAAAACTTTTATGATTATAAATTCTCATTGATTTCACTCAAAGTGCTCAACAGGCGTTCTAGTTCGGTTGTCTGGTTATCGGTAAGTGGGAAACTTTCAGGCAGTCGAAGTAAATTGAGGACAAATTTATCACCATCGAGTACACCTTGTACGAGTTTTGTGAGTGTTTCTAACAATGATTCAATTGATCGTGGAGATTCTGATGTGCCTTCAGCAGGCAATTCGTTGACAATTTTATTGGTGATGTGGGCTGCCACAACGGTCGCACTTACTGTAGCGATGAACAAGATAACCGCGATCAACTTCATAATTCTTTTGTCTTAGTTTGAGCTCGTTTTTGAAGTAGTTACAAACCGAATCTGTTGTATTTCATTTAATTCGAGACGGATTTTATACAAATTGATTCAATGGGGGAAGACTGACACACAAAAAAAAACTGTTTTGCAACCTTAATTTAGAAATTGTATAAATAAAAACAAATTATAGATCTAGACAACAGATACCATATTTCTTTTGTTTCTTTTGAAATTGGCAAATCTAATGAATAAAAAAAAGGTTTACGTGTTTCAATTGAATAAATGAACAAAAAAACAGTATCAATGAATAAAGAAAACCAGCTGTCACTCATTTTTCTAATAATTGACGTTCTATTTGAGTCTTTAGCATACTTTTTGAAGTTGATTTGAAGCAAGGTTTGAAATTTCCGATCCCATCTATTGAGCTCTCAATAGATTTATCGGAAAAACTCTCTTAAAACAGATCTTTCGAATTGAGTGTAATCTATTTTTTGAGCAAATTTCGTTAATTGCCAATTAACTGATGACCTTTTTTTGGGACTTAATTGTCATTAACGTTTTAATTGGCAAATGTTTTTACTCAAATTCTGACTCGAATGGAAGGGTTTCACTCACCCATGAGAAAAAAACTCATAAATGGGTCAAATTTTACTCAAAAGATCCGTTTTGAGAGAGCTCATTCGATTAACTCTATTGAGATATCCATCGATGCGAGCGGAAATTTCAAACCCTGATTTGAAGCTAGAGATAACATTTTACTTTGTATTTTAATGGAATGGGTTCGTTCTTTCAATTTGAACTTTTATTCAGCTTGAAACATATTATTCTTCAACAGAATCGTTTAGTTGTTTCAATAGATTTTCTTTTCAAGTGATGTAATGATGTGTTAAAAATTGATAAAATTCCGTAAAAAAAATTGCACGATTTTCCGGTAAATATTAAACCATTTTATTTGTGGCGTCTTTATAAAGTGCTACCAACTAACATCAAACGATAGACCGATAATTGTTTATGACGTACATCATCAGTTGCCGACCCGTGTACCAGTCACTGTTTGGCGAAAGTTTTCCACCTATTTCATTCACTTCAATTTAGCTACCGTTTTTTTTTTCACTTTGTGCTTCGTCTAATTTTTGCTAAACAACTTGGCTCTTACTCCCCAGCCGGACATTTGGTTGCGATCGATCTCGGACCGAATTCTTTTTTTAGTGCTCAATTAGTGCTATTTGGTGCTCTAAACCGATTAATTAGTGCTCTCTCGCTTATCTCCTTTTCAGTCTCCTCAAATTTTATAGCAGTTTCCAAAACTGCTATAATTGTAAAAGGAAATGCATTTTCTGAGCCAATAGTCCTATATTAACGTTCTATACACCAAAATTTAGTGCTCAATTAGTGCTCTTAATTAATGTTTTTCATCAAGTCTTGAACATTCTGCGTCACCCTGTAAAAGTCAGTTATATTTTTTTTCTCTTCCGATCCTTTTTTCGCTTTTTCAGTTTTTTAGTGCTCAATTAGTGCTTTCAGGACTATTGGCTCAGAAAATGCATTTCCTTTTACAATTATAGCAGTTTTGGAAACTGCTATAAAATTTGAGGAGACTGAAAAGGAGATAAGCGAGAGAGCACTAATTAATCGGTTTAGAGCACCAAATAGCACTAATTGAGCACTAAAAAAAGAATTCGGTCCGAGATCGATCGCAACCAAATGTCCGGCTGGGGAGTAAGAGCCAAACAACTTTTGTGTATCCCTCATTTTCCTTTGTTTCGTGGCCGAATTAAATCAACAACTGTTTTGTTTCCACAAATTAAATACTATTGCGTGTTTTTGATAAATTTCTTTCCCTTCGCGATCTCATTCCATCAATAACAGTAGCAATCAACAGCAAAACAATGTTACAAACAACTGAATTGAAATGCCAACACAAATTGCTATTTCTAGTTGCCGCATTTATTGGATTGAATGAAAAAAAAAACGAAACTTTTTTTGTTTTCTTTTTTTGTGTGCTGAAGACACACAATTACCCGGGCAATTACATTTAAACATCAAATTAGCGGTGTGGAAAAGTTAAATGAATATTTTGGAATTGAAGTTGAAATTGTCAGAAGAATGTCTTGGAAAATGATTTTTGTGGAAATATTAAAAGCGAAAAGTTTGGTTGAACTTCGGATGAGAATGCTATTTTTATGCCACAATGGCATATAATACGTATCGATTAAAAGCTTTACATTTGGAAATTTTGATCCATTTTCACACCATAATGTCAAAATGGTGCAAGTTTTGCAATTCCAACCTGTTATTAATTTTGATGGTTCTATCAATTGTCATTAAAGTGATTGAAAAAGCAATTTGCAAAAATGATAGATTCACCCATTCCAAATTGAAATTAATGTGCTTCTTTATTGATAGTTGTGTTTTGTGTTCCGGGGGATTTATTGAAATTGAATATGCTAAAGGCAATATCCGAGTGTTAAAATGTCCATTTTTCATGAGAGCATCGAAAAAGTCAAGCTTTTTTTGGTTTAAATGGGTAAAAAAAATTGGCTAAACGTATTTGAAAATCATTTTCTGTGTTTGTGTTCATCGATTAACCCCAACAATCACTTGATTTCTCTGTCGACCGAAATCCAAAGTCGTGTGAATTTTCCTTTCACTGGCAAGTGTTTCCATTTCATCCATTTACATTTTCATAAATGTCAACAATACACTTGGTGCTCATATGACATCGAATCATTTTCACCCGAACAAATGCAGTGTTGAAAGATTGGCCTGGAATGTGTGAGGTTGGTGAGAAAAAAAAATTAATCGTTTATATGATGTGGCAGCTTTCTGGGTAGCATAGTGAAAGGACGAGAGCTTGAGGAAAGATATTGCTTATTGATGACATTGTGAGAGTGTTTGGTGTTCGATGACGTGCAATCTCACACTTTTTTTTGTTGAAGAAAAACACGTATCATAGCCGAATGGCGCCGATTTTTTTTTGTAGTTTCAAATGATGTCGGAATAAAACCGAATAGACGCATAAACACACATACTAAATCGTTTTATTTGCCACCCGAGCCACTTTTTTTCGCACTCTGACACACTCTCTCACTCTCAATTCTGAAGCGTTTGATTGGATGATGTGTGACATATGTTGTTACAATCAATAAATCAAGTTTCAATGTGCCGCATTGATGTGATGGTCCAGCACAATTTCTCTTTTTTCGCTCATTTGAAACTAGTGTTTGGGCACGAGTAAAGAAACGAAATCAATTTGGTCGAGTGAATCGAGCATTTGAAATCCGTTTTCAAGAGTGTTTTTTTCCCTTGGTTGCCGAAATTCGAGCTCAATTGTTCACGTAAAATATAAATTGTCTCGAATCGATCACATTAGATCTGACGATGCGTTCTCGATGCTGAACCGTTTCAATGCGTAATCTTTTCTCGTTTTATGTTGTTGTTGTTGTTGGGAGGCTCACTTAAAATCTGTCTTTTATTTGGCCGAAGAATAAATAATGGCATAACACTTAATCCGATATATGAGCCAAAGCCGATCATATGACATTCAACATATCAGTCAGCTGGGATAAAGGACAAAACCAAGCCGAAAAAAATGCGAATGGACATTTCTTTTCGGCACGAGTGAGACTGAAGAAAGACAAAAGTAGATGACCAAATAATAAATGATGGTTTGGCATCGTAATCGAAATCGATGGTCAAACATCAATTCGATAGACACGAAGTGAACGTATAACATGCTGCCGGATTATTTACACAAGCACCATAAATTGACGTAATCGATAACAGCATTTTGCTTTGGGAGTTTTTTTTTCTGCGCTCCCATCTCTTTCAATTTTAAAGAGAACGTGGAAAATTGAACGTGTCACTTGGCATTACCCTCCATGATGAAGCGGGTGCATGAAAAAGTAACTTTCAATAAACTTTGCGTGTGTGTTTTTTTCGGGAGGCAACTAGATTTATAGACATGTTCAAATGGTTTCGATTTATGAGTTTGTACAATTCCTTTTTAAAAATTTGTTTTCGAATCCTTTTTATTCGGAGATGTTGTAAATGTATATTTTTATCGTAGTAAACAGATCATGCGACGATATAAACGAGGCTATCAAAGGTCAATTAAATTATTAAAAGCCACAATGAATGCGTCAGCGTTAAGACGTTAACTGGATTAATAGCATAATGAAGTAGCTTATCTAATCATAAAATTGTTTAGCTTTGTAGTTCTCATTTAATTATCAGTGTTTAACACTACGTTTGGCATATGAAATTATGACGATGGAAAATACATCGAATCAGTGTGTGCCAACAAGTTCAGTAAGTTCCTTTTTTTTATTGCTGTTTCTCATGTAAGCACATTTGATTAGATGGTTGCGAAACATGCACCAGTGTGCGGATTTTATGATGGAAAATTTCCATTTTGAATGCTTATTAAAAGTTCAAACCATTTAATTAAAGCTGGTCGCTCCAGTCAAATGAAACAATTTTCACAAAGACTTCTGGAATCAACAAGGTTCATGGCCCACAGAGTCTTTGAGCTAATACTAAGCATGTGTGGACTAACCACTTTCTAAGCATTGAAAATATCATCGCGTTCTTTGTACTGTTACCCCCTTTAACCGCATAGCTAATAACACCATTCTAGTTGTATTTCCTGTAGTTTTGCGTTTCACTGCTTCTGTTGACGATTAAGTTGGTTTTGGTTAACAGAAAAATAACGGTCAATTAACTTTTATTTTTATTCCTTTTTAAGGCACATGGATCGGTCGAATGAAGTGCGTTGTGGCAACGCGACCAATTTCTGCAACAATTTTCCTGAATTACAAAAAAATGTGAAATGAATAGGAAAACTTAGTTGGCATTTTGGGGTGCAAGAAGCCAATTTGACTATGCATATTCAATGCAGAAGCTTGATGCCATTTCATTGTGCATCAAACACTCGTTTTTCACGTAACTTTAATATGAAAAAAAAATGCTTTTGCACATTTTCTGTAACAAAATCAACTTTATAGCTTGCAATATGGTTGGATTCCGTGATGTTAGTGTTTTTGTTGTTGTTTTTTAGTGTAAAGCAGCGAGTTCAAGCAGTTTTTTTTTTCATATAATGTCGCCCTCTGTCACTTGCACAATTCGTTCTCACAAAAATAGGTTAATTGTACTCGAAATACTTCATGCAGGCGCTGCATTTCAACTAAAACTGGGAACGGGTGAATTTTATCCGGGTATGGTCGATGTGCCACCCGACACACAGTGACATATTACGAAACGTTGAATTTCTTCATTTTGTCGTGACAAAAATTGATTTTTTTTTTTGTTTTCGTTCATACAGTTCAAGCTTTGTAGTGGCACTTGATTCAAGTCATAGTGTGCGATATATTAACTGATATAGAAACTATATACGTTGAAAATAAACGGAAGAGAAACAGTTTGCTAGCAATTTTCGCGAAGCTTGCAAACATGTTTATAGCTTATATATTTAATCAAAGTGCCATCAAATTTATATGTTTGCTGATCAAATATTTAAACGAAATACGTTATTCGTTGGCAAGTAATGAAATAAAACAGTGAAAAAAAAAATGATGGAAGACGAAGTATTGTTTAAAATTGAATGATTTCACTTGAAATAGGTCAGTTTTTTTCTCCTATAAAAATGATAATCTTTTGATAATTCAATAAAAAAAAGAACCGGCATATATAAACCTCTCTTCCCGAATCAAATTGAACTGGTAAATTGTTGGGAAATTGTAAAATTCTAAGCGAGCATATATCGCGAACGTATTTTCCCACTGCGCACAATTTTATGACCGTCCGGGTGCATTTATTGTGGTGGTCCGAATGAATGGCCAATAAAACGTTGAATATTTAATCAGAAGTAAATAAATTGCCATTCATTTTTCCATATATTTTCTTGACTTTGGTTTGAAGCATACGAAATTGCATGACAACCGTCTCATTTGGTATGCTTGTATGTTTGGCAGCTCAGTCAAATTGTCAAACTGAAAAAATGAAATGGCATAATAAAACAGGATTCGTTCCACATATTCCCATATCAAACATCGGACCAGTGAGTTCGATTCAAAATAGAAAGCACAATGAGACATTTCGTTTATTAGTTGGAAAAATGCATGACAATACCGACTGCTAACCGGAAATTCTGCCAACTGGCCAATAATATTCGTTTGTTTTTTTTCTCTGGGCGCCCGGTTTTGAGTTTAACTATTTTTTCTTTTTTTTTTCATACCGATTCACTTGCTATCTATATTTGTTCAACAGATTGAGGAGGCACGTTTCGAAGCTGGTGCCAAAGCATTTTTACTTTGCATATTTTATTTGATTAAATTTGCATTTTTATTAGGTCGAACTGCAGCGGCCAAGTTGAATGGGACCAAAATATATGTGCAAAAAGAGAAGAAAAAAGAAATGAAATTGTGGAGCCACTTGAATGGAATCAAGTGACAATGAGAGGAGCAAAAATCAAAGCACCCGACAAAAAAAATGGATACGGAAAAGGGTTTTGAATTCGTATGCAGAGATAGTCGAGACGTGCTTTTTTTTACCCATTTCGTTAGATTTTTTTTTATCAACTCACAGGCGAAAAATACACCTGAGACGCGAAAAAAGTATTCCTGGCACTTGGCTCATGTAATGTTTGATCTTTCGCTGCTTGTATAAATCATCTCTATAATCATAAATCCTCCACGTTGTTTGAATGCATAAAATACAGAACGAGAGGTGAAAAAACCATCGAGAAAAATTGAGGTTAAGTTTCCGGTGCTCAAGCGCTTGCACCCACTGAAATAGTATTACTACCTCATATTTTCAATTTCGATTTCATAACTTTTTTCTTTCTCTTTGCTTTCCTTCGCTATCACTCGTTTCTACGAACCGGCTTGGTTTTCGTTATTCGTTATACGTGTATTTGTTGAAATGATAAATTGTGATTCCTTACCTGCAACTTGCAATGTTGCATTTCGACTTCGCACTGAACCTAATTGATTGCGAGCTTCACACCAATAAACGCCAGCATCGCTTTCACGACGTGAATGTACCACCTGAAATTCAACAAGAATAAGTACATTTAATTTCATTTTGTTCGAAAAGTAGAAGAATTTTTCAATTGTTATTAATTATTTTGTGTTTATATTTTTTGTTATCAGTTGTGATTGTGTGGGTGTGGAACAACGAGTTTTTCGACGAAGAAAATGTGCACACAATTTATGAACTTTTCATCGAAAAGCGCATCTTATTTCATTGTAAACTGATGGTTTCCACCGAAACCAATAAAAAATGGCCATCGTTGCTCATTACGAGATGCCAATTCGACGATGTGAAGTGTATGTGTTTGTGTGTAGGTTGGGATTTATTATTTTATACCTCGCGTTCAATAATAATAAAAAATTAAGAAGGCACACATAATGCCATTATAAGTTTCAGAGCAACCGCTCACATGGCAACACACACCACGATGGGGAGTTTCACCTAAAGCGCACCTGCCACACACATCATATTCCATGTGTATGCAAGTGTATCTCATACACATGTGTAGGTGGATTGCACGCGGGAAAACGGGGAAAATGCTCACATCGACAAACGAGCAAACAATAAATCATCGAACCGGGATCGTTATCTATTTGGATGGATTCGAAGAAAGCTTTTAAGTGGCATTAACGCTCTTTCATTTCTCTCTTTTCTCTTTTAAACCATAAAAATAATAACTTTTTCATACGTTGCAAATAAAGAAGAGCACGTAAATTGGATGCCTTCTTTTTGCCATTGATACGTACAGCAAAAGTGTGCACTTTACTTTAAAGCCACTTGAAAATGCTCACAACGTTGTGCTCCAACGAAATATAAATATGATTGAAAACTGTTGAAGTGGGGCATTTAGTGAGCAAAATCAATGGATTGTTATTACAATGCAGCAGACAATGCATCAAAAATCTTTCAAATAAAGAGAGAATTTCCATTCGTAATAACAAGAAAAAACACTTCATTGGTACACAATGCACAAAGATCGTTCTGACAAAGTTGTTTACAAAAACTAACCTCAATATTTTGTAAATAATAGTATTTGCATTGAGCATATTATGCACAAGATTCCTGAAAATCGGATGCAATAAACGGAAGCATCAGCAATAACAAATAATAAGTAAAAAATGAAAAAGAAATTAATTTAGTTGCGCTCTTTGAGTTTATAAAGGAAATTTATCAAGAATTTAATATTTGAATGCACATTGTTCACTCACACACCGATAGAAAAGTGGATGCTCTCAATAGAAGCGGTTTGTAAACTTCAGATAACAAAGAAAAAACAAATGGGAAAATAGTGAGGAAAATAGACGGTAAAATAATTCAATTGCGAAAAAAATGCTAAAAAAATAGAGCAAATGCGAAACGATCGAATGTTGAAACAAGCGTGCAGCTCTTTGAATGTTGCACAAATATTATTTTTATAGCAGAAGCTTCAATTTCAACCTAATGCATTCCATCTCGAGAATTATTTCCAAAAATCCGACAAGAACAACGACAAGCGGAATGTTTTGTGCACAACGATAAAAACAATTTAATTAAAAATATTTCAACAGGTTTTTTTTAAAACGTCGTTTATTGTTCTCGTTTTTATTCCGGAGGTGGTGCATAAGCTCCATCAAATGCTCAATACGAACAACGAGTTTTTCGACGAAGAAAATGTGCACACAATTTATGAACTTTTCATCGAAAAGCGCATCTTATTTCATTGTAAACTGATGGTTTCCACCGAAACCAAGTTCAACGAATGTTAAAGGAAAACTTGTTCCGCAACGTGCGCCAAAGAAATATTGTTTTTAATAAAAATGTCTCTTTGAACTTTCATGCCAATTCAATGTTGAATTCCATTTTCCACATTTTCGCCAGAATTGCAACCCTTTTTTTCTTCGAATTCAATTCGGAAAATCAACGGAACGCATATCGCAGACGACGTGAATTGTGGGTGAGCTGAGGGGCGCACAAACTACTTCTTACCTAGGCAAGGCCCTTTCCTTGCATTTTTCATGTTATTTGAAGTCCGTACGCGCGCGCGAAATTTTCTCTATACTGCAGAGGATTCACTTGAATGCAGTTCGAAGGATTTACTCGAGACTGATTTATTACATTGGAAGTTAAAAATGTCTCATGTGTCGCTGTTCCGTATCTACTTTGTCGCATATGCTGTACGATTTTAGAAAGATTATATAAGAAAATGTACCATTTGTGAAATGTACAATCGAATTTTCTTCATTTATTATTCCACTTTTTGCCGTTATCAATGCGAAATTGTAGTTTATACACCGGAATTTCTATTAACTAAAAATTCATCCGCAAAGGAATTGATATTAAAATATATCCTTTTTTTTAAAGAATATGACCAAAAAGGAGGAATTTTTTTGCGAATCACAAGAAAACCAGGTTGTTCACATGAAGACGGACCAAATGAATATGTGTGATTGGCATTGACAAAGGTATTATCAAGAATTTCGCAATCATGTTATGTGGATGCAATTTAACTTATGCTATTAATCGTTCATATTCATCTAACTCAATGTGTATAAACTGTTCGAAATGAAATGTTCACTAGCAAAGGTTTCAACAAAATCCTTTGTTTTATAATCCTTGTTTGTAGCGTATTTTCTCTCTTTCTCTTTTCCCGAAAGTCAGGTGAATTTTCACGTTGAACGATAATGACAAAACAAAAGTTATTATGAGTTTGAAATTTGTGAAATGTTGAGAGACGATGTGTGAGTGTGTGCGGCGATGGTGAGACGTTCCATTTAAAACATCAGCATATAAACGAAACCAGCATCAAACCGTATGTTTACCAAACGTATAGCGGTAATAAAATTACGATTTCATCTGTGAATGCCACATTCTCATTCTCACAGCCCAAAAAACCAGAGCACAATTCGAGCCCAGAACAATGGCTGTGCTCAAGTCAAGACGATGCATTTTGTTTGCGACTATTTAAAATGATATGTGAATTACATTTCACATTTACAATGTTGTTCATTGACTTGTATTATTGTTCTCTCGGTCGTTGTGCGGTACACAAGTAGAGAAGTTACCCACATGTGAATAAATTGTTGGGCCATGGATCATGGATGGCAAATTGGTGCTCACAAGCACTCGTGGCAACAACCATTTGCATATATGATTGTGAGCGTGAGCGCTTTGCTTCATCACAAGAGGGTGATATTATACCGTGTTTTTTTTTTGTTCTGGCGAAATGTATAAGGTTTTATAACAAAATGTCAAACATATTATTACAGGCAATTTTGGGGCTAAATTCATTTCATAGTGTCGACCCAAAAAACCGCACAACCAATAAATATTTGCTCAACAGCAGCCATTTGAATTGGGCCATGCGTTCCTCACGCTCTCCACGCTCTGCGCTCAATCTTTTGCACCAATTGGACTGGTTTTTTTTCTCTCTTGTGTTAAATAGAGAAATATGAAGAAAAATTCATTTATTTAGCACAAATACCGGTTGTATCAGCAGTTTCCTTTCTTTTTCCCGGGTGCACAGTACATTAAGTATGAATACAAATTTCATATATATATAATCAAGCTGTGGTTGTACCTATGACAACCTAAACACATACATACACACTTTATTTGACTTGCTCCACCACCCAAAAGAGAGATATCAACACAAAGGGAATTCAAAACCATAAGCATAAGCATAAGCTTTTTGGGTGCTCATATTCAGTTACATTGTCGACTGTTTAACCCCCATGGTTTTGCTAATATTTTCAAATTTTCTCATGGAAAACAAACCGAAAAATGTATATATGAATTCGAAATACAATGTATTTGTGTGTGTATGTGTGTTTGTGTTTGCATTTAGAGGAAAAGTTCACGTAACTCAACACTATATTAAGTGGCAGTGGTAGCGACAGCAAAAAGACTAGCACGGTTGTTTAGCCAATGCGATAAACCAACATGGAAAAGATAGCCCGAATTTTGCCTGCAACTATAAAATGAACTATCTTTAATACGACGGCACTTTGTCAGTAAAATGGTTAAAAGTATCACTTGCAGTTTGGCTGGTTTGTTTCGTTTCACTTGAGTCGTGAATTCGAACACAAAACCCAAAATCGCAAAACTGCATTTCCGAGCTCGGCTTATAAAAGCATGAACATTTTCATACAATATTTTGTGGATTGTGGCGTTTTGACATAGTTAGTTCTTCTTTTTTTTTGTAGAATCGCAGACAATGTTATCAGTTGCTTTATGAATTCATGTGCACTTAGAAGAAAGTGCATTCTTCATAAAAATTCTGTGTCTGTCTGTCTCTCTCGGTTCATGCAACTATCGCATTCACAGTTTTCTGGAATGAAATAAAATAGCAGATGCAATCACATTTTGGAATTTGTGCAAAGCTTCAAAATTGAACAAAATCAAAGAAACGTGTCAGAATCAAGTTTTTCACGTACCAAAACACAACAAAGCCAAAAGAGTTCCGAGTCAGTGGCATTGTCAATGGCACAAGCATTGAAAATACAAGTGAATAATACATGATTTCTGATTTTCGGCCCAAAATTTGCTTTAGGCTTAACTAATATTACGACGTGCTCAATAGAGCCAAACGCTTTAGCTTCCGTCCATTTTATGAAAAGCGTCACTCGAATGGCTCTGACTTTGTCCATCGGAAATAAATTCAGCTATTCCTTTTGCAATTTTCCATCCGAAGCTGACTTTGTGTTAGTGTGTGTGTGTGTATGTGTTCGGTGTTCGGTGAGCACGAGTTTTTGTGGTGACACTAAAAAAACATGACAGAAACACCATCTTGACATTTCGTTTCTACGACAGCATTTTAGGGCACGATTTTCTTTTACACATGAGAACTCCGTTTGATAGAAATTCTTTGTGTCGTGTTAAATGCGATTACCCGTGCTTTTTGCCCCGTCTCTCATTTTTCTCTCCGATCATTTCGGTTTTGTTGACATGGTGCACAATGATAAAGCAGAACATGCAGTGGCAAACACACACACACAAAAGACATTTGTCGTATCGTTTTTAACGTGATAAGTTTTATTGTAATAAAATAAACGATTTCGAAATGAAAATAAATGCGCATCCCTTTGAATGTCATTTTCTGCTTTGCATTTTACCAAGGACACTGACTGACATATGCTACGCATGATAATGAACTTTGAAAAGGGCAATTTGAAGCTAATGAATGTCTTAATTTGTGTCATAAACAAAATCGTATAGTTTGTTGAGTTTTGTTAGAGCCAAATGTTTCAACTAATCAGTGGAATCGGAGCGAAAATGTTTCAGCTCCAGACAGATCTAAAATCCAAAACTCTTACCTTTAGAAAAAATAGTTGACCAGCTGGAAGAATCATACGATGTGTTCCTTGTTCAATTTTCAATGGTTCACCGTCCTTGTACCATGTAATAGTTGGCGATGGCACACCATCTGCTTTACAATTTAATGTAACTGGTTCATAACGAGGGACCATTACATCTAATGGATGCTCTGTGATTTTTGGATAATCCAAACCTGTAAGTATAAAAGAACAAAAATCGATAAGTATACCGTTGATTTGTGTTTTGCTTTAGTTTTAGCTTAAAAAACATGAGTAATTTTGTTTTAGTGAAACAAAAGATCTGCTTTGTACCTCGCTTCGTAGCATTCCCATTTCCAAGCTCATCACAAATCCATTAATAATTAATAAATTAATCAAATGTAACTGTGTATTTCACACCGGAAAACAGCAAATAATGACATTTTCTATTCGCATGAAATATATATTACAATTTGATATGTACACACTGTGTACAGTGATTCGCTTTTGTTCGGGATTATCTACTTAACGTGAACATGTCGACCCTTTTGTTTGTAACAATCGCACCGGAAACAATTGACAAACGCATTTGTCTAATCATCTTTTCCTCATTGATGTTGTTGCAAGTGAAAGAGCAAAGAAAATCTTTTGTTTCGGAACATCCAAATCGATTCGATAAGATTGCTTCGCTATTACAGAGTAATCTTTTGTCATGTCATTACTGGATCGCGTTTTTTGCAAACATCGATAATTTGATTTAGCGATGTTACGGATATTGTTGTGCGTTGTTTTTACACAAAGAATTAATTACGTTGGATCAATGGAAATGGCTATTTAATTCCATTGTTCATTTATTTTCGGTGAGACGCGAGAAACGGCATCCGTGTGATTGAACAATTCAAACCCAGAATTTCCGTGTAATGACGTACAGCGCAAAATTTCGGCGTGTATTTGCCGTTGTAATCGAAAAGTTAATTGCATTTTTGCAGTTGATTGGATTTTTTTGTTGTTGTAGTTACCCTTTTTCCGAAATTCTTCTACTGAGCATCGTCTTTTGCTTGAATATTTCATTTGGTTGAATTTTGGACGGTATTTTGATACAAACATTTTTGTACAACTTTGTACTTGATGCTACTTTCAAGGCCAGTAGTTATAAAGATTGTAATCATAACGAATATGTTTAATCGAAATTGGTTTGCCCTTCATCGAATTAATTCAATTTATTCTAGATGACTAATATTGGAAAAGTTTCCATTGGAACAACATCAACCATCCCCTCGTAATTCTATTCAAGCAAAAGGAAAAGCACATGAATTGCTTGGAGGCATATCAAAAGCGGTGTGAATGGTAAAATGGTAGTGATGGAAGGGTGTCGAATGCTAGCTAAAATTCGATTTTCACTGTTATCCAAATTGAATCGAATAACAACGTTTGAATGTTATTATGTTTATGAAAACCACCGAAAATGATGAAACCGAAATTTTAAATTGCCTGCCAACTTCAATTTTGGCAAGATGATCCGAAAATTGTGTAAGAGAGAGTATTTCTAGGAGTATATATACGAGTGGAAAAAGTAAAATTTAGAAAATATGAATTTTAATGCGAGAAAATGGCATATAGCGTTCAGCATCTGTGCAAGTTTACACGGCAATGCAAACACTATCAAAAGTAATTAAAATGATTTGAAAATGTTCGAGTTTGTGATGCGGAAAGTGCGGAATAACTTTGATGGAAAAGAGATAGCGAGTGGGAGAGGGAGAGAGAGAGAGAAAATTTGTTTCAGTACTTTGTTCTAATCCAGCGAATTAATTTACAGGCATAGAGGCTATACAAAACCATGGCAGAAGAAGACATTTTAAATGGCAAAGATCAAATGTGAATTCTTAATGTTGACGTTCACAATTTACGCTAGCGATTTAACTAAGACAAAGATGAAGGATGAATGCTGCCATCAATGTTCACCCGCTCTCTCTCTCTCTCTCTCTCGGTATTAACTACCGAATAACCGCAAAACTCTTTCACCTTCAAGTGATGCTTTTCACCTTATGTTAACAATGTGAAACTCCAACAAAAACCAACGAACAATCTGCCAGAAAAAGTAGTGTGCCGCTTTTTGCCAGCCTCAACACCAGAATCCGGAGTTGCTTGAATTGTGAATTTATCAAACGAAGCGTGGATACCATGTGATCCAACAGCTGGATGGCAACTGAATAAAAATGAAATGCATTCTAGCGCGATGACGGTACGCAGATGTACTACATCCTTTTGTGTTAATTAGCATTTTCAAGCGTTGGAGTGCGGGCGAAGCGCTGCACTTTTAAACCCCCCTCCTCCTCCTCATTCGCCCACGCCTCAAAGCAAAAAACACAACTCTTAGCGAAATGGTTATTCGGCTTTTCACATCGCTCATTGTTTTTATCGGGGAGCTGTTAACTTTCCACTAGATTTATTTCCATCACATTAAGTTCCATGTAGTTGAGGCGGTTTTAAAACCACTTTTCTGTATACAAACATATTTCACTTCTTGTTCTCGTTGTTCATATTTATCTTTTTACTTGAGCATTCTCTCACAATCACACGAATAGTTTTGCTTGTTACTTATACCGCATTTAATTTATGGTGCCGGTGTGTGTGCATAAGAACCGAATAAAAAACGATTGAAACGACAAACACACCAAATAAAAGAAAAGTCGCACGAATTTCATATTTTCATTAAATGAAGATGTAATACCGAAAAAGACACAACGTGTTGTTACAAAAGCCCACTGTTTCAAGGTAAATTATTCATTTATTCATTTTAAAATCATGGCACTGTACATGATGCTCTCTGTCTGCCGCCGCCGCTGCTGCTGTGCAAACAGCCCGACCGGCTGGGAAATTGTGTGACGGAGAAAAAGATTGCGACTGTGGATGTTTTATGTGGATATAAATAGGTTATTATAAGAAGCGTTAGTTTTCCATAATAATTTTTAAACCCATTCACTTGTACGCTTTCATCATTTGCATGATAATGCCTTGAGTACGACACAAAACTCGAGCAATCTGAACGAACCGAAAGATGTAATTCGGAAAATGATGGCGAAACGAAACACCGAAGAGAATGGAATGAAAAAAAAAGAATAGGAGCGAAGACCGAGGTGTAAAACATGGAATTCATATTTTATAAGTTGCGTAGCTGCTTTTCACGGCTCACAATTCAGCCCAACAACAGCACCCAAATGCACATTTCATCGACGGCCGTAAAATATGCGGATAAGTGGCACTTTAACAGCCGATTCTAAAACTTTTTGACCACTTTGGTTGCGCGCGCTACGCTCTCGACCGACATTTTATTTACATACATAACGAGTTGTCGCTTTTTAATTAATCATATTCCGAAATGAATTCGGTTGGAATTCCTTTTTTCTCTCATTTATTTAGTACGACGCGCTCGTTCAGAATGGCTGGCCGAATCAAATCGCCGCTTCGTTCAATTCGTTTAGGCTTTAATAAATTAAGATAATAAAAATCTGGGTGACTTGACGATAAAACTGGTACAACAACGATGTAACGAGTTGAACCACACAATGGGCTCCAAAACAAACATTAAAAATTAGAATGAAAATGCGATGCCAAGATCAAGCAGAACGAGTTGCAGCGAGCCGCATCTTTTTAGAACACAATAGAATTTGGTTTTTGTACACAACACGGAAAATCTAAACTCTCAATGGCTATCAATAAAAGTGCGTTTTTGTGTGTTGTCGAGTGACATATCAAATCGAAATGTGCGTTTTAGGTGTGACCAATGCTGCGATGCACACACTTTATAGAATCATAATAAAGTAATTTATGGCATTTGATTGTTTATTTTTTTCCATCTCCTTTTGCGTTTGTTCTTTCATTTCACCACACAATGATCTTGTTTAGTTCGGCAGACTGCAGCTGAGCCCTCATTTCGATTCGATTCAAAAGAAAGAAAATCAAAGATTTTGAATCTAGTTTTTCATTTGAGCATCGTTTGTTTACTGTTTTTATTTAATTTTTTATGTGGTTTATTTGCTTGAGCTGACACTTTCCACAGACTTTTTTTTTCAACATCGGTCACAGTTTGACACGCAGTGAATTACCTAAGACCACCCACAACCCGCAAACGTAACATGCCAACGAAATTAAGACCATTTTGAATGATTGAGAAATCAAATCGAATTTCAATGGAATTTCAAGACAATATTGTTCAATATTGATGTTGCAATTTTTTACTCTCCACAAAATCTAAAGAAAAACAAGCAAATAATTTTCAAACATATCAATTCTCTTGGAAGAAGACGTAGATCACAAAGCGTATTTTATATGTTTAGAGATTGATGTTAAAGAGAATAGAAAAAGACAACAAAAACAAAGGCAAAAAAATACCCAAATTCAATAGAAAGTTGTGCAGGTAAAAAAAACCTTCGACCAACGGCTGAAGACTCAAAATTCATGCCCATTGACCAAAGTTGATGTTGTTCTGATTGCGTTCCACATAATAAATTACTTTGTTGTTATCGTTTGCCGAAATCAAAGCAAAAATAAAAACGTCGATTTCGAAAAAATTTCATCAAAAGTTAGAGCCAGAGCTAGAGCATGGATGTTGATCCTCTTCGGTCGACAATTCATTATCAATTTGAAGTATTTCCCGGTAGAGATACCAGCATAATTATTTATTGGTTATTTTTGTTGGGTCCTTTTTTGTCGACTATTTTTGTTGTTGTTTCATGTTCATTGATTTTACAATTTTTCATTTGACATCACTCGGCCATCGTTTGGAATACGGTCATTTTTCTATCAAAACACATAAAAAAATTTGGTGAACCCGAGTAATTACAAAGGGTAGCCAACATTACACCCCGAATGTCATCAATCGGATGGCAACTGCTATATTTTACACCAAAATCGTTTTATTATCTCTAGATAGTTGAAACAAGCCAATGGAAAATAAAAACCGAATAAAATAAATGGAGTTAAGATATCATTGGTTCGAATGGCTTTGTTCATTCGAAATAAAGAAAGAAAGATAGACAAAAAAACATGGTACAGTCGAGAGATAAAGAACCTTTTGTTTCAGGCAATCAACATCATAAAATATTTAAAACTGTATAAAGAGACGCCACTTCCATCGTCTATGTCCACTAAACGTTGTTCAAATGCCATTCGTTCACAATAATTTCGTGTGTAATAATTTAGTTTTAAACTATCTAGTGCTATAAAAATAGCCCAAAGTATTCCGGCTGTTGTCCGGGCAGCAAAGGGACAGAGCGACAGAGAGAGAGAGGGGTGGGTTTCTGTTGAGTTTGCAGACTGTTGCAACTTGCAATAAAAATGTTTGCCTTTCGGAGCAGCGACATTTAATTTAAAAACAACAGTGATAAGATTAAAATAGGAAATTTAATGAGGAGAGGACACAGTCATAAAAAGCAGTTGCGTTTTCAATTTTCAGTGCCCCGAGGAAAATTGGTTTTCGCCATTTGGTCGTCGCACGCAAAGGTCATCGACGACTATTCAGTAGCCACTTCAATTTCACAACAATGGAAACAAAGATAAAAACAACAAAAAGTAATTAAAACGTTTAGGTGAAACCCCATTCGGATTCAATTGGATGGCGAACGATTCCTTGTGGAACACGATTTGCTACGGTTCAAACTATAGCCAGCCGAAATGTTCGAAAATTGAGATAAAATGTAAATCTTTGAATTGGATCCCTTGTCCACTGCCAATCGCTTTCACATTCGAAACAAACAGACAAAGAAAACTCTCGCTTCAGCCGTTTGCTGCGATTCGGCGATTTCCATTTTATCTCACAAAATTATTGCTACGTTGATACGTGTGCCTAAGTTTATAAACGGTTTTGCGATAATGAAAAGATTACAATGGCAATTACACCTGAAGACACTCAAACAGACACGGAAATGGAAAATGTTAAAATGAAAAATAAACAACCAACCGAATTACGATGTGAAAATGAACTACAACAAAAACTAAACAAGAATCAACACAATGTGACCTAACAGAGAAATTGTATTTCAAGTGGAAAATTTACCAAGTCCTTCGGTCCGAACTTCTAATTGCACATTCATCATTTCGGCATACGGTTGGCAGCCAAACACAACAATAGATTGTTTTTAGTCAAAATACGAAACCAAATGATATGATAATTACGATATCAAATGAAAAAGTTTTCATGTTTATAACCCACTTAGGTTCTTCCTCATCGTCTTTTGGTGTGTCGCTCTCTTTTTTCTTGTTGCTCGCTCCGAAATAATAAACAATTATTCGCTAACGAACACAAGTACATGTCTTATCTTCTATGTGAATTGCACCCACAAAAAAAGAAAGTAACAGAAAAGTCGACGCGGAAAATTGTTGGAAGAAGACTTTTGTTTCATTTTCCAAAGACGACCCGCTTTTTTGATTGTCAACCGGGAGACAAGAAAAAAAAAAGTCGAAGTCACGAAAATTGTCTTAGATTCAGCATTTTGTGTCCTTCGGCACAGTCAAATGAAATGCGAGTTTTTGACATTCTTCAACACGACGAACATGCTTCTTCCTTGTTCTTATCTTGAAGTTTCGCTTTCCGAATTCCGAACGGAAGACGAAAAAAAATGTTTCGGATGCCATCCAGTCAGTGAAAGAACAGAACACGAACCATGAAACAGGAAAATGTCGAGGAAGAGTGAAACAACAACAACAAAAAACACGCTGATACATTCAACCCAAAAAAAGAGTGTATAGCTGTTTGCATCTCCACCTCAAAGAAAAGACATTAGTCGAATTCAATCGAATTGTCTATTCAATCCGAATGACGCACAAAACAATGTTAAAGAAGCTAACTACGGAAACCGTTATATAATTTACGCATAATTCACGCTATTCAATTGCTTCACCAATATGAAATAAAATATGATTGTTGTTGTCACTGTAATTTTAGCAATAAAATCCTTATAAAATATCATTTCATTTAACTCATTTCCCTTCTTTTTATTCCCGTCGTCTCCGCAACATTTTCAATGTCGCCGTTTCTTAATACCGAACCACTTTTTGTGAAACACACCGAAAAGAGAACGACGAAAAGGACTGAAACACCAAATATATGGTAGAATGGTTGCGTCTTGGTGAATCTTAAGTTCTGTGTGCGAGATCCAAAGAACATGTTCAACGTTCGAGGGTTTCAATGTTTTGTAGCGTGCAGAACAAAGAAAAAAAAATGAAACGATTCTCGAACAGCCGAACACAACAGAATCAGTGACAATAACGAACAAGGGATGGTGAACAATCGTAAAAGTCACTATGATAAACAAAGAACCGATGCTCCTAACGACATACGGTACGAGAGAAAAGACACCACATCTCTGTGACAGAGAAGAACGAACATGTCGAACGACTGGAAATGCTGTTGTCGTTTTATTGGTAAACTCAATTTCCTCATTGTTTTTTACTCAACTGATTTTCTCACTCTTGATAATTTTATCGGTTCGGTTTTCTTTGAATTGTGCAATACGCTCGAGAGACACCAGATATTTATGTGTGCGTCGTCGTTGTTTTTATTTTGGTGAGCACTGACCGAAGTGTGAGCAAAAGAGCCCAAGAGAGCAGATGGGCGAACGCCGGTGACAATTTCATCGAACGTAAATTTATTTATCAAACTAATGGCTGATAATACTGGTGAAGTGTCACATGTTTTTCATGAGCATTCAATTTAAAATTGAGTCGTTGTTGGTGTAGAACAGGCGATTGGCGCCCCATTTCGACTCTTTATATCGCCTCATGATTGGATTAATTAGAGTTTAACGGAAAGCAGTCAATGGATTGCCGTACGCATTCCAGCAGAAAAATCATGCCTGATTTAGAACTGGCAATCTAAAGATAGAGCTCAAACGAGCAGACTTTCTTGAGAAAAGTGTCAATTAAAAATGGTGGTGCGAAAAATGTGTAATCACTTGATGAGGGGAAGCGCAGTTAACTTGAGCATAGGACTTTTTGATTGTGTACCAAACTCTAAATAAATCACTAAAGATTTTATGTGCTCGAAATTTATGACAGCGTGTTTTTTTTTGTTGAAAATGTTTCATGACATCGTAATGTTGCCGCACACAATGTAATTAACAAACTAATTGATGTTAATTGATTTTTGATCGAGCAACGAGCCGTTGCAACTTTTTTTAAGCAGATTGTGTCAGTTTAACCAACGCTAAAGGTTCTTTTTTGGTTTTTTTTTTAAGGGATTGCCTTTTCACGAGAGAAAACTCTTTTATGAAATTGAATTATTCAACATCGAATTTTGTTTTAGGCAAAAAAAATGGTTGTTCTCAAGAAGAAACAACGATATGTCTGTCTGACGCCGCTACAGCAATTCGATTCATACAGTGGGTGCTTTTAATTGTACTTTGTCTGACGATTTTCTCAAGAAACAACAGTCACAAATAGTCACAATGTTATTGCGGCGTTCGGCGAGCTCGACAAGATCAAATTTACAGATAATGAAGCCACAGTCGTTGCACTTTTCCCATTCGAAACAAATAATAAACAACATCATTAAATGGAAAAAGAACGAAATTATTATTGCGCATTTACTTGCAATCAAACCACATAAAACCCTCTACACACACACAAACAACCCAAGCTCGACAATGTTCGTTCGTTGGCTTCGAAACATGCGAAGCGAAAAAGAAAAGCCTGATAATAAATTGTGAGCGCGCTTGTCTTTTCATCGATACATATCTCAGAAAGCAATTTTCGTGTGCCTCTCTGTCTGTCTCACTTGCCACTTGCCAGTGTTCGTGCTTAATGCTCTTGCAAACGCGCCAAGCGCTCAATTGCAAGGATAATAAAGTAGTAAAACCGATGAGTGCAGAGAGAATGAAAACGATTCAAACATAACATGCTACGAGAAATTGTATATGCTGTAAATAAAACCTTCGAATGAGAGAGAATTTTTGGAAATTATCCAGTAAAAACAGTACACAGTTATTCGTCGGCACCAACAACAACAAAAACTGAATATTTTTTGCCAATCGTATCACAAAAATAGTGAATAAAATGCGCAACGAAAATCAAGAAAATGTTTGTACAAATGCATAAACAACAAACCCTCTTCGACAAAAACAAAAGGAACAACCGAGAGAAGACAAAAAAAAACTGACTCGGATGCAACACAAACATGGTGTAGATTGTCAGATCGAAATAGATCCATGAAAATGGTACGAAGAGCGCGTGCACATTTTCGCATTTATTTTCATATCGAAGACATGAGCAAAAATAATAAAATGAAGCCGAAAACAAAATGCCAGAGCATGGAAAAAGGAGCCTCTAATGGGGAGAGTAACGAAATAAAGTTATCGTATATACACAAAGCACATAAAAAGCGAAACAAAAGCTGCAAATGTGAAAATTCGAAAAGAACATATGCAATTGGGCGGGTGGATGAATTGGAAAGGGGAACAAAAAAAAAATAAACAACGTATGCTAAACGAAAAAGTACACAATTTTATAGTGTAAAATGATCGTATTGAACGAATTTGCGGTTGCTGCAAATCACAAACCAATTCGGTATTTTCATACTTTTCATATACGTGAAACGGCCAACTTTCGGTTCGTTTCCATTAGCATAGTTATTTGCATAGGAAAATATTATGGTTGGTTTCATTTTTCTCATATTTTTTCCCATCATTTTTTGACTGCGAAAGCTTTTATGTGGCCCGAATATTTGTGTTCTGAATGGAATCTTTTTCAAGCTTTTCAACCATTTTTCCAGTGCAAGTTAATTTGGTTCATTTTTCAGTTTGATTTTAGGTTTCTAGAATTATTTTACCACTTCTAATTGGGACATTGGAGCGAGTAATCCAAGTCTCAATCAAAACCTCTTCATTACCATAGTCATTCCATTAGTGAATGCATTCATTCATTTTGGTCAAATATTTGAAATGTATACATTTCAAATATATAGATTCGAATGGTATGCGTATCCAAAGCGAACGAATTCACATTCCATATTTCGATGAATACGTGGAAAATGTGTGTTTGCATTCGGTAAAATGTTCAATCTTTTTGAGTCACTTGTTCATTTCTAGAGAGTGAGTACTGCACATTTACAACTCCATTACATTCATTTAAACTAGTTTCGTGCCAGTTGTAACACAAAATCCTTTTTTGCGGTTTTATTTTCCATTTTCTCTCTCACATTTTTTTTAAGTCGATTTTCCTTCGCACAAGTGTTTTTCTACGTTGGTATCAGTTTTTATCCACTAAATTTTAGAAAAAAAAACAGATTCGTTTTGTATTTACTTGCAGGTGCAAACATGAAAAATGTGTGTGTGCATTTCAACGAATTTTATTATTATTTCGAGCTATCTTGTGCTATCTTATGGTTAAAAATCTCATTAAAAATCTTGATCGAAATTCGCACATAAAACATGCAATGGGGAAGTGAGAATGGTGTGCCTGACATTCTTTGTACGCCGGATGTAATGAGTTCATTTGCGTTTCTCTGTTAAATCTACACTCTTTTTTTTATGTGTGTGCGCAATTAGATATAGTTTCGTTGTATTTCGTGGGGCATTAAATTACGTAATGAAACTGTAAATTGATGGATCTTTGCGTGCGAGCGATTTTTCCCTTTTTTTACCTCGTGTTTCCATTGAATGAATACGTGTAAATAGCTGCAATTCAAACCGCAATGAAATTCAAGGATTTTCTTGGTGTTTTATGAAATGACTTTCCTTCAACAAATAAAAATAAAGGGAAATAGCTGACGTGCAAATGAAAACTTTTGTAAAGTGAATAAAAAAAAAACAAATTGTTTTTAAATGCATTGAAAATGGATTTTCCTGTGCAAATTCAAGAACTTGCCAATTTTAAATGTGTGATTTTTATTAAGTCATTAGATTGCGATACGCGCCAAACTTCGATTAAAAGCAATGTTTTACGCATTAAAATCATTGCGACCATAATCGCAAATGTTCTCACTTAAAAATTTCAATTTAAAAGAAATTGATGATGGAAAATGGGTTGGCGCACTGTAAATAAACACCGTTGTAATTGCATTCGACGTAAAAATCGTTCAGATTATTGGCAATAAGGAAAAAGCCATTAGCGCACACATGTTTAATGGCCACTTCAAATACTACACTTTGGTTAGTGAAGTTGGGTTTTTGAATGCTTTAAATTACCCATATCGAAGTGGTGGAAGTGGCCATACTATAGACATCGGTTAAGGGCCCATTCAAAACTACTCTCGCCATTCAATTACAACCGTCCACTCAGCTCGATTTTAATGAATTGAATTGCCAATCCATATTCGAGTGTGGGTCAATTTAAAATGTGTCACTGCAACCGCAGACGCAGACGCAAACGCAATACAATGAAATTAATGTGTGTTTTTGTTTTCACACATTTTTGAAAATATTGCACATTGCGCACAGCCTCACTCTCTCTCTCTCTCCGGGTGCAAAAGCCATTGGCGCCCATGTAATTGAAAATCGTACAATGCTATCAAACAAATGTGCGGGCCAAAACATTTTCGAAATCATTTCGAACCGTCTTAAATGAGAAAAAAAAACACACATTTGTTCATTATGAAGCGCCGGTTGACTTCATGCAGACTGCATATGTGATCATTGTTAATCAAGAGCCAGACAATGGCTGATCGATAATTTTAATAACTTCTGGCATCCGCACTATGGATGCTATGGACAATGTTTCAGCCCATGACGGTAAAGATTTTCCTTCAAATGAAGTGCTAAAATTAAATGATCGAATGGGAAAACAACAACAACAACAACAACAACAGCAAAAATAATAGAAAAATTATGAACGCCGTCCGAAAAATGCTCAAAAATGAAATCTAAATCGAATCGAATTCGCCATATGAGATTCACGGTTCCAGTTGGAAGCGAGATATGCATGTGGACATCGGTTCATATACACAGTAGACAATGCGAATGAATGCAACAATAGACGTCATCAAATTTCGTCGATTGTCAATGGATTTGTGTTTTGTTGCATTGTTTTGTGCCCCGCATTCATCGCTCACCCTCTGAAAATGTCGACCAACCGTCCTGTCTGTGTGCATTGATTCTTCTCCATTTTGCTTTTGGTGCCTGTTTCGGCCGCACAGAATCGCACACGAAAAATAAAACAGGAAGAGAGAGATTGCCATTATCGATTGATTAAATGTTTGCACGGATCCGTATATGTAGGTTAATAATATTCAAAAACGAATGAAAGACCTATTAAATTTAACGTCCAATAGATTTTCTATTGTTGACTATACACGGCTGACATGAATGTGCAGAACTGCACGTACCGTTAGTGTTGTTGTTGTTCGAAAACGACCAAAAAGCGAGAACAAGAGAATGGGAGATGAAAAGAAGTAGCCATCCATAAATGTCGTTGTCGTTATTGGGCATTTTGTTTAATGAAATATATAATAATCTCGATATTATTAGCCGTAACATTCATTTGAGCACCTCGACAGCACGAAACAATGCGACTCCTTTTTGGCTTCTCTTGTGCCATTCACTCCATATCGATGGTAAATTTTTGCACAAACAAACTTTGCTGCATCGAAGCATGGACGAACCAAAGAGAGACGGGACAAGAGATATTTTAAAATGAAGTGTCGACTGTCATCTATCGAAACCCCTGGCAAATACAATCGATTTAAATTTATTTTCTATTGAAAGCACGCTTTTCCGTAGTTAGCCAATAAATCATAGATCATCATGGATGTTTGTCTTCAAACTATTGGCATTGTTCGTTGTGTCGGTTCGTTCGATTCGATTTGATTGCACCCTCGTTGTTGAAAATGGCCTCCAGTCTAATAGAATCTACCATCGTTTTCATGCGAAAAAAAAAACAAAATATATTCAAATTCGATTCGATGTACTGAATTTTCCAATTGCAACTGAAACGGTCCGGGTAGATCTTTTTGTTGTTGTTGTTGCAATTAGAGCTGCAATATAGTTTTGTAACAATTCCAAACTAGGCGAACAATGCGCGGTGCATTGTTTTTGTATTCGTAGCATTACATCACCTGAAATGCAAACACATTTCAAAAGTGCAGTTCAATGGTGTACATAAAGAGCGTAAATTCCATTTGATTTTATCAATACGTTCATTGGGTCGAGTGAGCAATTGCAAATTTAACCGACTTATTCGAATGGACACAAACGCACGGTATATATACTGGGGCTTGGCCACACTTGAAAAACAGTGAACGATTTAAAGTTGCTCGGTTGAAAAACCAAATAAACTTTTTGTCCATATTCACTTCGGTTATCTTTTGTGTGTCGTTTTGCGTGCTGTGAGCAGAGCGCAAACACTCGCACACACACACTTTCAGCGTGAATGGAAAAATTAAATTGGAATCGGTAGATATCTGTCTTGCTCTCTTTTCTCTAAAAACAATTGTCTTGTGGTGTTCCGTGTTCTGTGCGCTCCTGTTACAACGCCAACGGCTATTTTACAGAGAGAAAAAAAACGAACGTTTCGTTTCGACAATTTTCTACCTTTCGAACATGCAGAAGACGTCGAAAAGATAAAAACAACAAAAAACCCAATCGAATAAAATAAGAGGATGGAAAAAAAAGAACACCAAAGGTACATGAACATGTACATTGTACATATTCTGTGGTGCGATAAATAGCCAAATAATCGATTTAATTTAAAAGTTTTAGTTGAATTGTGAAAACTGGCAGCTGGACAAATACACAAAATGCCAATGAGTACTGAGTATTGAGCAGAAGAGAGCTCATAGGGCACATTCCATTTCAGCCATCGATGATACAATATTATACGGAATTTGCGTAAATTGTATGATAGTAGCACATCTACAGCACCGTAGTCGATACCTTTAAAAACATTGGATGAAATGTGTTTTGCATGTTATTTCACCAAATAAAAACGAATAAAATAGAAAAAGAACAAACACCGAAAAAACAACAAAACAAAATATATGAGGATTGGCTTTTGGTGCAACATACACAAAACTGTTACACTCTCCTGTTTCCCTATTTCTGTGTAGTTTCCATCGTGTTGTACGCTTGCCTCAATTTCTATTTTATTTATTTTTTCACGGGCAAAAACTACGTACAAAAAAAAAGATTTAAAATAGCTCTGGCTAAAATGTGTAATCGATTTGGTATGTGCAAATGAAGGAGCAAATGTTCAGTGTATGTGTGTGTGTGCGCGCGCGCTCGTACACACAAAAACGCTCATGTAAAAATACAAATTACATTGGCAAACAAACGGAAAACGCAACAACTATGTTCATTTGCTCTATTATCTAAGCTTGTGTAATTCTTCTTTGATTTTTATTGTTCTCGCCAACGCAGCGCTACGAGTTGTACCAGGCGTACGTTCGTTCAGGAAGCATTGCTCCGATGCATTCAGCCTTACATGAAAAATACAGCCGAGACACATACACACTGTTTTCGTTATAGAAACAGAAAAAGACAATTGCCATTCGCAAAAGAACATCCAAATAAACACAAATTTTCGGAAAATTATTTGGGTTTGAACGTGTGTAGCGTTGGAAATTGTGCGTTATGTCGAGGCGACGACGACGATTACGACAAAGGCGGTGGCGTCATTCGGCAGCTTAGATTCATTTGAAGGCACAGCCATCGACTTAAACAAAAAAAAATGCTACATTGAACTCAGAACACAGCGCATCAAATAAAAATAAATTTCTATTTGATGTTTGTCGAACTCGCAATTGCACCGTGAGCTGCTCACTGCTCATTGCCATTTCGGTTTTTATTTTGTATCTTCTTGTTATTGTTATTTGTTCGCTGTTTCGAGCATGGTGATGTTTTTTTTGTTTGCTCTCCCTCGGTAGCGTTAATCGTCGATACATGTCGATGTGCAAAATTGTGTTTCCACTACAATTTGCCTATCGTTATTTCCATCTTTTTCGCTCCTTCTCTCTGTCTGTCTGAGTTTGTCTGAGTTTCTAGCTTCACCATCGAATGATGCCAATTTTGCGATGCCCGTGTAACATTGCACAATTTAACAATGCGTAAACATACGCGATTTAATATTATTTTAGGATCTGAAACAACATCCATTATTATTCGATCAACTGAAGTGCAAATAATAGGCATTTGGTAAGTCGACTGTGTGCGAGTGTGTGCGCACACTATTGTTGTTATGAATTTTGCGGGCACAGTAGAGAATTGATGGAAGTCGGTTCAGAGTTGACAAACTTACCAAAAAATTCATTCGAAACTCTCGCATAAATGAATTTACGATCATAGATAAATATAAAGCCGACATACGAAAAGCATTAATCCATTTATGATTTTTTTCTCCTTCCCATTTTTGTGTTCAATTTTTATGAAATCATAACATTGAAATCGAGAGGTATGATTTTCGGCCCGGGATATTGAAGGGAGAGATTTTCCAAAATAATGGAATCCAAACAGTTTGATGCATTTATAATAAATTGTGCAACACGCGACCAATTGTGAAAAAAAATCCGCATTAATTTTTATGGAAACCAAAATACTTGATAGTTTTGTTGTTGTTGTTGTTAAAAATGGTTTCACAGGAACAAAACAAAAAAATCAATGTGGTGAAACAAAATGCCACATGTTCAACGACTTCGTATGTTCACTCGTGCTGTCGGTTAATGGCCTGTCCAAAGATTTATCGCCGTTCAATGAAACCCATGAAATATAAACGAATCAAACGAATTCGAACAACGTGCACAATGGATATATATTCCACAAAAATTCATCATCCAATCAATCCAAATGGATTCTCATTAAATGGATTTCTCTTTCATCCGAAATTTTTGTTTTATCTCTGTTTCTCAGAGGATTAAAAAAAGAAGTGATTGAGAATGAACAAGGAATGTTAAAAAGGCAGAGAGCTCTTTAGCACACACACTTACACTCAAAGACTTCACAGCCGATTTGTATGATTTTATTAACTTGTTAAACGTGATTCACAGCTCAAAATGATTTCGATTTTGTGTCAAAATCCACAATGAAAAAAGTGCATCAACGAGAGTGAGAGAAAAAAAAAGAGTTGAAACGATGAGATGATAGCGATTGAAATTTAAAACGTTAAGAGGATGTCAACAGCTACAAGCATCATCTTATAATTTATTTTAATTTCATAAACATTTACCATTTTAATTGCTTTAATCAATTAAATGTGTCAACACATATTTTGATTCACACATCAAGCGGATGCGTCATTTAAAGCGCTGCTGTGGTAAATACGTCGCGGGCGGCATCAAATAAAGTAGAATTAATGAAAGCAGTTGAGATGAGCGATAGCGACGAGTCAACTTTGGTCCTTTTATCGAACTAAAGTGGATGTTGAGTCATTTTTGCATCGTAAACGCCAACAACATTTTCGCCAAGTCGAAACTTGACAAAGCACACAATTGCTGGAGAGTTTGTCATCACAGCTTAGAAGCGCGGGAAAAACCCATGCAACTACTGAAACGTTATGAGCAATGCATCTTCCATACAAATTAACCCGAATTCATGCGGTAAAACTCTTAAAATAGCGCAATAGAGTTTGTTGAGCGTGTAAAAATTGGTGGAGTGAGAAAGTGCGGGAGCTCTCATATAGAAAATACTCTTATGCTTTACCAAAAGTCATTAAGTTTGAGACTGGTGTGTGTGTGAACGTTGTCATCGACACCATACAATATTGCATCGTTTAGAAAATACGGTCGCATATAAATTTCCATGATAATTTCGGTTTTCGGATCGAGTGAGGCGCACATATGAATTTCGTTAAGTAACTAAATAAGCTTGATGACAGCAATGTTAGTCAAACGATCCAACCATATGGATGCAGTTGGTGTGGATTTTAACCCATTTTATATATTCAGTGCACACACACATTCCATTTGAATTTTTCGGTACTTACATTTTATGGTTTGTTTTTTAGAGACCAACATAAAATTCTATACGGTCAATTACCAGTCAACATAGTAAACGATCCAACGGCCACGTTGACAAACAAACACAAAGCGTCTGTCATACACATCAATTATGCATAACCCGCAACTAAAACCCAAGTGCGTACAAAACATTCTCATTGGAATGACTCAAAACAAAAACATGCTCGATAAAACTGATTGAAAAGTTGTCGCCTTGCATCGTGCTAATTATTGTTTTATCATCATCAACAATCGTTTAAATTCTTCTTCTTCTTTAAAAAAAAAACACACACAAACAAAAACAATTGTTTTGGTAAAATGCATTGAAAATCGTAAAATTTTACTGCAGCACAGAGATCAAGATAGTTGACTCGATTTTACTTGGAATTATAATTAATTTGAATTGCATCAAGCAAACGGAATACGCACAGGAAATTTCTAATTCACAAAATTCAATTAGAAAGTGTCAACGTAATATTAATTAAGTGAATGTAAACGGGACGAGAGTTGAGCCGAAGCGATAGCATTGCACAAATGAAAATGGCACATTGCACAGAGTGCACACACTCAATTTCAATGAAAGTGTCGTTTCGCATTTTTCTAAGCACTAAGCGCGCGAATCAAGTGCATTGGCAAATGGCAACGCTTGACGTGCGGAAAATTTCAATGGTGAATGCTGGTGAATGTGAATGAGTTTGTATTGTTTGTTACGTGTCGCTCGGAAGTGTTAACGATGAAAATTTACGCGAAGAAAATTGCCTTGGCGATAAATTTTCCACGTCGTCGTCGTTGACGATGTTTGTTGTCGCTAGTAGTTTGTATAAATTAACCCCTCTTGCCTGAAACCATATCGACGGTGCAATGCCGACGGCCAGACAATTTTGCGCTCAACATGAAATAAACACTAATTTACATGCATTTAACAAGAAAATACAGCAGTTTTGATAACATCGGAAAATTGCTGGGTTTTGCAATTACCAAAATTTTTGGCAGTTGTGAAGCGGAGCGCGCAAATGTTGCATCCGTGCAAAATGGCTTCCGATGCTTTTACCGGTATTTATATTTTATTTCCGTTTTTAGCACGTCTAAGTCGCTTCCGTTCCTCTCTCTCTCTCTCTCTCTCTCTCTCTCTCATTCTCTCTCTCTCTCGATTGCAAAAACATTTATCCAAACTGAATTTGAATTAGAAACTTTTCAGTGGATGCAGTGTGTTGAAATGGAACGAGCAAACATAAGTGAACCGAGAGTAAATTCAAGCTTATGCACATAAAATGGATAAAAGTGAGTGGAATATGTTGAGAGTGCATTTCTCGAAACTTGAGAACCATCTGCACCACTATGTCACATGTCATTTTGTCGTAATAAAATTCAAATTCAACTATCTCTCAATGGAATGCTGTGAATCGATTGAATCAACGAGTGCACATTTTATTCACTTGTCTCTCTGGTCTCGTTTTATTTTCACTCGTCAATATTTTACCGCATCCATTCGACGAGTTGAAAAGTTTTCGCGTACACTTGTTGTACGCCATAAAACCACATATTTAACGCTTTATTAGATTCGATGCGAAAAGATGACAGTCATACAATCCAAATATGACATTGATTTTCTGAATCCCAAAAAACAGGAAAAAGAAAACAAAATATATAGCACACGTCGTTTTCGATGGAACATATTTTCCATAATAAATTTTATAATAGAGAATATTTTGAAAAGTTCCGTACATTGGCAGAAAAGTTATGAGTTTAGCGCATTGCATTGAACTATTTGATGGTGTTTTGTGAATGGCGAGAGCATATATGTGTTATAGTTTGCGTGCACTCTTTCGATGATTTTAATGCTATTCGCCCATTACAAGCTTTGAAAAATGGTGGTGGGATGTGTTTGTGTGTGTACGTTGCCGTTATCAAGATCCTCATCTGGCATTTACACTCTTATCCAATTCGAATGACTAAGTTTTGGCTTGTCGAAAGATGCCAAGATGCTGTTAGAGATGGGGTCGTTGATGATGAAATATATTTCATTGAATGCCAAACACCAAAGTGGATTCGATTCAACGGTGAATGGAATGATTGGTGTTTGGCAAAAGCATTGAAAGTACTAAGCCACCTTCACACCATTCTCCATCTCCGCAACGTAAACAGTCGCACGCCAAAAACCGAAGAAAGTAGCAAATGTGTGTGTGTGTGTATGTTTTTCTTTGCCAAACAAGTGCTAAGTATATTTAGCCGTTGAATAAACTTAAAGACTTACTATTTTATTCGACTTTATTTGACTTGAGCGCCAGTTGGGCCCATCAACTGAGCTCAACTGTGCCGCCGAACATGCTGTAACTTAGCACCGAAACGAGGGCAACACCAGAAGCACGCTGAAGCAGCAAAAACTAATAAACTCATCGATTCATAGTGCAAGAGACACATTTCCGACACGTAAAATAAACAGAGAATCATTGTGGAAAATCCTTTAGTTACTAGCTTGAGCCACATTACGAACAACCAAATCAATCGATATTGATGAAGAAAAAAGACGTTTTTTTTGTGTCCTTTTCAAACGAAAAACAAAGATGCCATAGATTCAGTATCGATTGAGGATTAAATGCATGCTGCCAAAGCACCTGTGCTGCCAAAAGATGCTCACCATTCGAACACTCAATAATCGTAACGCGGCAACGGATGCAAAGCAAAAAGGCGAATAAAAAAAAAAGAAAACGAAAAGTCAAAATAAACCAATTGGCTGTAACCTGCTGTAACAAAAATCAATCGAGCCGAGCCAATGATTGCCAGTTGAAGAACAGGAAATGCCAAACGAAATGGGAAATACCGTTTTTCTTCCGCTATTTTCAGTTATACGGTCATTTATTTTTTTTACGTTCCTTTTATTTTTCACTCTATGTTTCTGTTCAACTATGTGAAATCCCGTGCGAAACATTTCTCGATCCGGTTGCTTCTTTCAATGTGTGTCTAGTAGTCCAAAGTAGTGGGCTGCCTGTTTAACAAATATGTGATCAAGATTCATATATCACTCGACCATTCGGACACAATGCACGTTCACACATCGGGTCACATGTGGACTTTTTTTTTAAAGCGAGTCATTTATATTTTTAGTACTTGGACTGCTCATGGAAAAAAAACACTGTTGTATTTTTATCCTGGACGAATATATCGTTTATCGGCAGCCAAAGAGCAAACAAGCAGCTGAAACACATCGGTAGAATGGTCTGGTCGCATAAGCGAGACAAGCAACGAACAAATGTCTTGTTACTGGAGCCAGTTAAACAGTTTTTATTTTACAATTGGTCTTTGGCAATTTTACAGTTTACACTTCACATTTGTTGGAGAGTAAACGAAAAGAGAATGGCAAAAAAAAAAACACACACACAGCGCGCATGTTGTTTCGATTGAATTGGCCAAATCGAACATAATAATGTTGCTGCAAAACCAAATGATCAATGCAAACAAACAATCAAATTGGATTGTTTTCGTTTCGAAATTACCCCAACAAATGCCAAACATCGAATGGTGATGGAATTGAAGAAAATAAAACTAAATACTTTGTCAATCGAACTGTTTCCTTCGAAACGGTGGCATAATCTTCAACTACATTTGACTGTCTCTGGCATTAAACAATGACAATTCAGTTTACATTCGCATTCACACACCGATAAAAATCGTTCAATTTTTCACATGAAAAACAATGGCATTTTAAGTCGCACTGTGCAAGTGATCCGTCTGTGTGCAGTGAATTCAATGTATTCAAAAGGCAACAGCAGGAATAAAAACTCCGTTCGTCGCACAATAAACGGACTTTAATATTAATTATCTGTCGCAATTGCCCGCTGCTATGTCAACCAAGACAAATGCCCGGTTCAATGGCGGCCAAACAATGACAATGTTTCGGTGCAAAGTAGGCATTCTCATGTGTGTGAAAGGTGTTTTGCTGACAAAGAACTGTTCGGCTCAAATCTATTGTGCGTCATCAAACAAAGAAATTTGTCATCGTAAAATCGGCCAATGTATTTTCATTCTCCGATAAGATATTACCGAGATGGACGGTATTATTTTCCCACATTCAAGATATCATTTTCTCAATTCCGATTTTTGTTACACGGAAATATTTCCGGTTCATTCAAAAGTCATATCCCTTTTCAATAGGAAACTTTGAAAATCGGTTTTCTTCCGTTCAATAAAATCTTCAACGAATCATGTCCGTAATTGAAACTGATGCTGAAGATGATGCGCAACACAATATCAATTAGATCCATTAAAATGTAATTAAGTTTTTAATAGACGATGATGAGCAGTAAATAATTTGCCCAGGGAAAATGAGCGTGGTTGTGTTGAATAAGTGGGGCAACCACTCATCTTAGGGTTTTTGATATTAAACAAAAGTGCATTTTAATATAACGAGCTCATGGTTCAGCATTAAATGTTAGCGCTCAGTCTCTCGTTTATTCGACGGCCTGAAAAATATTGCGCATTGACTTTTCTTCTCGGGTTTTCTTTTGAAACAACCATGAAAGAGCACAACAACATTAGCATCATTTCAAAATGTTTACAAAGTTTCATCATTTTTTGTTGTTGTTGATATCCGCTTGGAATGTTGTGCAAAAAACTTCATGCAAAAAAACATCCAATGTCGAGAAAGCATAATCGTTTGTTGCTTCGTTCCTTTGTAACCGCATAAAATATTTACATAAGAACACAATTTGCTTGGATTCTTTCTTCATTCGACGCGTTTTTTTCACCTTGAACGAATTCAAACCAACATGATAATCAAATTTTCATTAGAAACTTTTTGAAAATGATGGAAAGTACTGAGTTAAGCTGATTCAATGGCTCGTTGGTGCGCTTGAAATGGCCAATATTCATGAGAATTGTCACTGCGATAGTCCGAAATGGAAATTGTCATGCTTTTTACAATTTCAATAAATATGGAAATGTTGCAATACACATACAAATGCAGATTCTGACCATTCTGGGGACAGTTTTTATTCAGTCTTTCCACATACTTTTTTGTTGAAATCCATTTCATGCTCGATATTTGAATTGAATTGAAGCACGAAAGCAGCAAATTTCAACAATTCATTCAAACGAATGAAAATGTTACGGCAAGCGACCATCTAAATTATTGATGGAAAATCGGTGCACGAACAGTCTTCTATGAATCTCATTTCAATTACGGTTCAATGAAGAAAATCAAAACTCAATGGAAAACATCGATAGGATTTTATGTGCCCGAGAACAGACAATGTGAAATGTGAAGCATGTTCAATGGATTTGAATTGAACCGTCGAGCAATGAGCAATGACGTCAAAAATAGACAATGAAGAAGACTTGCTTGAGCTCACATCACGTATTATTTAGTAATGCAGTGAAATCCGCATTCACAACGATTCTCTCAGCGGACAAAAGCGGATTCTCTCAGCGGATGGAGATTTATGAAATTATTGATTAGGAATGCCATTCAATCATCTTTTGTTGCATCCAGCATCGATTTAAGCAGAAAATGTTTTGTTCGATGTTGAATTGACTGATTTGATCCAATGTTATTTATTCATCAGCTAATCGAAGTGAGTTAATTGATTCGTTGTGGGAGTTTTGACAATCTCTCTCTCTCTCTCTCTCTCTCTCTCTCTCTCTCTCTCTCTCTCTCTCTCTCTGAAAGAAAAGTAAAAACTGTTACTAAACCTGACGTTGTCATCGTCACTGAAAATGTGTAATGTTAATTTAAATTTGTTAGTTCCTGTTATCACTTTCGCCAGCAACACAAACACTGCGAGTGTTAGCTCCCTAGGATCACCCTCAACAACGGAATTGAGTTTGATTTGATTAAATCAAAAAACATTTTTTGACTTAATTTAGTCGCCTGTCAAAAATGACTTTGATTTGTGCGAGCGCAGAAAATGTATTTGTACATCAATATCGTGCTAGTGAAAGTGATTGTTTGGGCCCATTTGTTCGTTAGCAAATCGCTCATGATAGCTTGGCATGACAGTGGGTGAGCACCAAACGACTGAACAATGATTTATTCATTTTTCCGGTTTAATCGATCAAAAGCCCAAACAATCAGTCGGTAAATCGCAAACGCACCCATCATAACACAGGCCAAATATAGTCGCTCATATGCATGGAGCTCTTTTACATTGGAACCAGCGTCATTACACATTACACGCACTTTTATACTCTCAGTGTGTGACTTTCCCAAAAAAAATAATTCGTCCCAAAACGAGAATCTAACTGTAATCATTTGAAATGTTATAATAAAAATGAATTTAACATATGTATGCACGCAAAACACATGTGTTCGGATTAGCATTCGGCAGTTTTGTCGACTATGATTGTTGCTATTGAAATATAAGTATTTCATCGTGTCGTTAGTTTGCTCCGATTTTGTCGACTTGATGGTGTTTTTGTGTCAGACAACGCAAAAATGATATTTGTAGGATGGAACCAAAAAAAAAAAAATAGAATTTTTGTTTTCGGTTGGAAAACAAATTATTATTGAGTAAACGACAGAGCGATTACCACCACGTCGAGGCAAAAACGAGTGAGGGATAGCAAAACGAAGAGAAAATCGAATAATTTATGGTAAGTGAATGAATAAGCATTGAGGCACTGTCAAAGATTCCTTACGCCGCTTACAGCTCCTTGTGCACATGACGAAGGCCTTGAAAAAGGCAACAGAGAAACAGCTGTGGTTGAATTCCAACAGTGCCATCAAGTATGTTTGTCACTGACAAACGAACCATATTCACATTTCCATCGACCAAACGCCCGACGTACGTTCACTGTGTGTGCCGACATCATACGCACAAACACACACACACACACACCAAATGAATGAACGAACCGAAATGACGGGACGGGAGAACCGTACAAACAATTCAAATGGCATTGTGAAATTAGAGAAAAACGAACAATTTATTTATGTTGCTTGTCTTTTTTGTACCAGTTACAAATTACAATTTATCAACAAGCAAAACGAGAACCGAGCCCCGAACAAGAAAAGAGTTATTTTTATAAAAAGGATCATTTCAGAATCGGACGAATCAATATGAATTTCCGTACACGCGTGCATGATAAATCGACGCATTTTTTCGACAGATAGCGAAAGCATGACGAATCACCGAATTGCTCAGCCAAACGCGCACAAACACTTACACACACACACACACACACACATTTTCACAAAAAAAAGAATATATCATTAAATGTTTGCGAAATGCGATGGCATTCAAGAAAAAGGCATTAAAAATGGCAAAAATATCACATGTGATCTTAAATTAGCCAGATCCTTAAGTGGATTTCGTATTTGCATTCATTGTGGCACTGGTATAAAGTACTCTGTTTAAAAAAAAAGAGAAGAGTTATTTGTCGGTTCTCCTCTGTGCCCATTAACAGAATATATATGTATCGTCAATAGATCATGACTATTTTGAATATAAATTACAACCATTTGAAAATTGTGCGCGCAACAAATTGTCGGTCGGGGCCATTGAAATGTCTTATAACAAATGGATTCATGAATGAGCTTAATAACAAATAATGATTTTCGCAATTTTCTTTTTTCCACTTTTTCTTTTGCCATTCATTCTCTCCGGCTGCGCCGTTGTATTGAAATGTTGATGGAAAGGAGCAACGGAACGTGGTAGCTTTATATTAAATGAAAAGAACTGAAAATTATTTCAACAAATGAATGTGAATAAAAAAAAACAAGAACCGTGTGCAAATCGCAAGCGATGGGAACGAGCGAACATTTCAAAAATGAAATCCATTTACTTTTTAATTCGAGAAAGGAAATTATCCGAAAATGGGATCAAAATCGACACAATGAACACACAGCCCAGGAATAATGTTCGCCATTTTTTTGTTCTTTCTCTCTCGCAAATGAATTATAGCGTTTTGGTATGCAAGCGCAGAACGCAATTTTTTTTTCGGAAACGTTCTTCCATTCAGAAGCGTTTTAATCAAGCGAAAACAAAGTGAAATGTGTTGAATTTGAATGGGTGAAAGTGCAAACTAAAATATTCAAGGGCACTCCTTTGTTCCACTGCAAACGGCACTGCTGTTTTGGGTGAAGTCAAAGCGCTTCAGTTGAATGCACTGAGCTCATGACATGACACAAAATCATTTGCAAAACTATGTGCCCAGTTTTATGACATGAAAAGACGCATCATCTCAAACATTAAATGAAATCAAAACCAATTACATTAAATCCTGTTCAGTGAATTCGAGCCAATTGAAAGAGAAAAATCAATTTAAAATAGCGTATACGCGAAATGGAACCACATTTACTAGTCAAGAGTACGGGAGACTCATAGTCATAGTCACGGTCATGGTGCGAATCGGAGCCAATGCAATCAAAACGACTCGTTCTCATAATGCCACGTCAAATGTTCAACAAGATCATTTGCGATTTTAATTTTTCATTTTGTGTGTGTGTGTGTGTGTTGAGTCGTTTTCCACTGTTTTTTCTTTCACTGGCGCTCGCTTCCTCATTCACTCGCTCTCCATGTGCATTGATCCTTTTTTTTGTCTCGAAAAGTCAGCCCAGACACACGGTCTTATTCGGTTGAATGCAAACGTTTTCTAGTTTGCGTATGCCATGGAAAATGACGCAATTTAAGATGCGATTAATTTAAAAGAATTTCCTCTTTACCGCACACGAAATGAGACGACGCACTTCATAGCATCAACTGTTTGTTCGTGCTCATGTAGAATTTCTCTTTTCATCTGGTTTTGTTATTTGTTTATAGGCTAAATGCTATTTCGCCGTTATTTGATTCGTGGAAAACAAATCGCAAACGTTTCTTTATCTGGTTTTGCTTTACGGCTTTAGCATCTTTCTTCATTTCTAACATGCAAATTGAATTCCAATAGGAAATAACGTGCAATCCATTTGTAAATATTTTACTCTTCAAAGTATCAAATTGCAAAACGAAACGATGTTATAAATTATAAATTGGTAGCGAAGAGAAATAATTGTCTGCAAAATATTCAATGATTTTTGTTATGAATGCCACGTGAATAATAGACACAGCGCTCAGATAGATAGCGTTTCATGTCAATCAAACGATTTAATTCAATTTGATTGCAATTATACGAGGACAATTTATTGTGTATGCAATCCGATGCAAATCGTCGAACAAAATAGCCACGGCCAAAAGCAGATAGCAAACAGTGCATTCAGTTGTTGCTAATTGAATAATAAAGCGCGTGCGAAATGAGTGCATATCTTGACAGTTTTATGAGATAAACAGAAATCGGAACGGCGAGAAAATGTTGCAGCAACAGCAGCAATTTTCTATTAAATTCTTTTTTTTTTAAATTTTGTGCGTGATTATTTGGACACACCGCAAGCAATACAGTGGCTGTAATCAAGCTGAAATGCAAGAGAATGAGTCAGTGAGCCGTCACACCAATGAAAAAGATCGGCTGTTTAAAATAAAATGCCATTTAATTGCTGCAATAAAGTTCAATCATGTTTGTTCATTTATGCACATTGATTAAATAAACACATGCCAATGCAACCAGAGACTGAGAACCACACACTCATGCCATCGTTTTGTTTTTGGTTTGTTTTGTGGAATCTTGAAAATTCTTCGGAAAAATTTCTGTAAACAAAAGCAAGACTTTTTAATTCAATTCATTTGTGCTCAGTGTCGGCCAAGTAGATTATAATCTTCAATTGAATTCTCTTCATTTCGCGGAATATCGCATTGCATCAGAGAGCACAATGTATACAAATACCCAACCACAACAACCCATTCACGGCCTCAAATAATCATTTTTAATGATTTAATCAGACAGTGTGTTAAATGGTGTTCATTTAACTTTTTTAGGCTATCACCATTGAATGCGATGCATACACAGTTTCATTGCATCAAATTTTCAGTATGTGCTTAAATATGATATTATTCGCTTTAATGGCAATTCATGATCCAGAGCATCAGCGTACAAAACATTAAAAACCGTTCCATTTTTTATGACATCGAAAATAACAAAAAAAAAACATATTAATGTATAATTTATGAGAAAATCAATTAATTTTACTATTTTGCATCCGAACCGAAAGAGAGAAAGAGAGGAGGAGAGAAAGAGGGCAATTTTAACGCAGTTATAAAACACGGACCCGAACTAATTGACCATATGTTCGCACTGTGCGCCCAGATATTTGTGGTCGATATGATTTCGGTCAAAATATTGAGCGTCAATTGGACAATATTCATTTTAACGCCACATTTCTCTTTTTTTTAAATTAAGTGCCACTTGATAAAACGATTGTTCGATCATTTCGCTTAAAGGCATTTCCGAGAAGTTCACTGCAATCAATTGCCTACAAATACCCAGTTGATTTGCTCATAATCCACAATGTGAACTTTATATCGAAATCATCATCATTCTGCCGTCAATATTCACACCAAAATTTTACAGGTCACAAAAATTACGCTCAATTTTTGGGGAGAAAGAAATGTGCGCGGCGCAAAATGTTATATTGTGCTCAAAAGCCCGATATAATCCACATCAGGGATCTATTTAAACGATGAATATTTATGGGCTTGTTAATTGGTTAAGAGTATCGGCAGCATAGTTCATTAGTAAAAATTTTCATGTTTTTGTTGCGGTTTTTAGCTCATTGAGCTCCCAATGTGTACAATTTGACATTCAACCAAACGACGATGAATTGATTGTAATCCAAAAGTGGTTCCGCCAAACAGATAAACTAGCGGCCATCGTGCCAATCGACCCAATTGGGCGATAAACTTCGATATCCGGACAGTTTGGAAAATTGTACGCTGCTGTAAAATATAATGATGTTATAAATAAATTAATTTGTGTTAAAATAATGGTTCAGTGGAATTACACAAGCGATTTTTGGTGCGTTTCATTGCACATAAAAAAAATGTTTTTTTTTTTGCATTTCGATGTGATGGAAGTGCAGTTTTCTCTGCGTGTGTGTGCGTCTGTGTGTGTATGCGAACCGTTTAGTGTCCATTTGCTGAACACAAAATTCGATTTCATGTTCATGCAGCCACTATAAAATCTCTCGTTTAATTGCACATGCATAAATGTGCGGCTCCGCCCATAGACGACGACGACGACGATTTATTTATCGTACACTTTACATCAGTTTGATGGATAAAAGCCAGGACAGGAAAACGGCGCCAAAAATGGCCATTCGATAAAGTTTTTCCACTGACAAAAACCGCTTAACCATTTTCATTTAGTTTAGACAATTTGCAGCATAAATTTATGAATGTACAAAATGTTGTGTAAATTCAATTTATTATCTATGGAAATCACAACCGCATATGCTGACAGTGATTCGATGAGTGCGAAGAAAGAAAAAGAAGTGCTCCATTTCATGTGAAGAGGTTCAGATTCTTGAGAACGAAGAAAGAAAATATGCAATCCGTTTGAAATGAAGCATCTTAACAAAATCACTCAAAGACGTGCCGTGATTAGTGTTCGTTCGCAAGTCGATAGATTATGCAATCGCTTGAAATCGACGAAAGCATTTCAAATGAATACTTTGAACGAGCATTTCAGCATTTTCAATCGCTCAATTTGTTTTTTCGATTTGTTCACTCTTTCTTTCTTTTTTTTTTACTCTCAATGAAACGACATTTGTTCGTTGTTTGTTGCTCGTTCTCAGGCTTTCTTTGAATCAATGAGTTGAGCAAAAAGTAAATATAATCAATTTATCGATGAAAGAAAATGCCGATAATAAACTATAGAAAAAACAACGCGCTCGCATTTATAATTCAGTTCAGCATTTTTCTCGTTTTTTTTTCTCTTCTTTTTCGTTCTGCTCTCAAATGCATTAGAGAAAAATTTAAAATTCAATACTTTTTACCAGATCGAAAATCAAATCGAATAATATTTTAACCGCAACAAAACAACACAAAAACTCGAAAATATGTAAACTTTATAAAGAAAATCATAAAAAAAAACGGAAAAATGGTTTTTTCTCGCTCTGAAATTTGTGTGTGATTGTTGTTGATTGTTTGCTGTCTCTTTCAATCCAATCGGATGGGTTTCAAAGTGTTCTTTTTTTTATTGCTGCTGTTGTTGCTGCCGTGCACATAAAAACAAAATATAATAAGGTATTTTCGTAGATTTGTTCTGCGGTTTTTCCTGTTGAACTTTTTTGCACGCTTATAAATACAAATACACTCAACTAAATCTAATATTGATGGATAGATTTCTGTGTGTACCATACCGTATGCTATTCACTTCGATTCGATATTTTGGTAGCGCAATGCGTGTGCTGTGCAATCATGTTCATTCTGGTTTTGCGATTGCGATATTTGCTTTATAAATATTTAATATCGAAAACGTTGAAAGTTTGAAATGATGAAGTGAAACAACCAAATGGATATAAGAATTGTGAGCTCGTTCGGTATGTATGCTTGTGTGCGCTCTATGGCAGCAAGAAAATAAACATTATCATATTGGAAAAACAGACCAAAAATGCCAAAGTCATCCCATATACGGTTGCAAATGTACAAAAAAAGCGAGCAACAACAGCACCAAACAGCAGTAGTCTACCAGCCACTGACTACATTTTATCAATACATTATGGATTGATAGCAAGAGCTCAGTAACTGCCTGGTTTTGGTTGAAACGTTCTGAATGTCGACAAAACCAGAAATCAAACGAAGAAGACGAATCGAATGGAATGATTCGTGAATGTGTGTGTATGTTATTTTACCATTAGAAAAATAAACGCACCAAAATACACGGTTGATTCGTTACGTTCACGTATATTTTCCCATATAAATTGAATATTGGATCATTTACCGCAAACCGCACACCATTTTATATGAGTATCGATGAGAGATGATTCGCCTGAAATCACTTGAACCTTTGTATCATATACACACACCGCTTGCGTTTATACTGCGTTCCTTTGCCGTGGCAAAGCGCGTCACTGTTTTTTTATTCTAGTGCTTGTGTTTCTTGTGGTGTTGATTCTCGTTTCATTCTCGCTTTTTTTTTCTCTCTCTCTCTTTTTCTGTTTCATGTGCATCCATTTTTCAATGTTCTTCTTCGATTACATTTGCACAACGTTTAACATCGATTCGACATTTAACCGATCCATAAATTTCTAATATATTAAATTTCGTTCTGTGTTACATCAAAACCGCACCAATTCAACCGACACACACACAAAAAACTTGGCATTCCAGAAATAGAGCAACAGCAGCAATCATACTACAATGTTGGTGTTGATATTATGTTGGCTCATTGAAAATGCTACTTCGACTCAAAACTTCCATTATTTCATTGTTTATTTATCTTTTTTGTTGTTGTTTGGTTTTTTGTTCGAAATGAAATACCAAATGGCGAAAAAATATTGTGCGCGCATGAAATGGGCAATGGTAGATTGTCTGGAGTTGGTGGCTGGGAGAAATTAAATAAGGAGCCCAGCCGAAACAGGAATCGACACGAAAAATAACCTTTATTGACTTTTCACATCCACGTAAAAGATCATAACGAAAGAACAAACCGATTTGAAATCGAACATTCCAGACAAGGGAACACATGAGCGTAAATACAATGATGAAAGAAAATTGAAAAAAAGAGTCTTGATTTACTCAACCGAAATTGAAGACGATTTTTTTTTGTTTCAAGGCAAACGAACAATGTCAACAGGACCTCCCGAGAGAAAGTCAGCTATTGATTTTACTGAAGCCTAATGTTTTTAATAGATTTATTGGCTGTATTAAACGAAGCACGTTTCCTTTCGAACTCCCGCTCTCTCTCTCTCTCTCTCTCTATCCTTCTTTCCAGCATAAGGTTAATTCGGTTTAATCAGCAAACAGTTTGCCTGCCAATTTTCCAAAGCGTTTTGAGTCACATTCGAAAATGTCCAAAGTTTTTATTTTTCAAATGTTTTTCTTTTCGAAAGAAAACATCGAAATTGACATGGCAACTTGAGCAATAGACTTTTTTAGTATGCACACAAGATAGTGCAAGCTAGGAGTGAGAAAGAGAAAAAGAGAGTGGGAAATTGTAACTCAAACACACTTGACTATTTTCAATTTGCTTGAATGCACATTGCCATTTGCTTTTTCCGTTTGTTTTTGTTTTTCTAATGCTGTTTTTTTGTGTCGTACTCTGCAGCTCGATGTGCAGAAGAGTAAATGATAAAACCGTACGAGAGAATCGAAAGAGAGAGAGAGAGAGAGAGAGAGACGAAAGTGAAATGCCAACAAATGTTTACATAGCATAAATTTGACGTTTTCACATTTCTTTTACGAGCGAAGAGTCGAGTGTTTTGCTAGGTGGAGGTTTTTATTTTTCTGTATGCATCAGAGTTTTCGACCACCCTCTTTGAATGAGCCCAACAACTCTCTCAATGTTATTTTAACTCTGTGCAAAGAAAAAAAAACGCAAGCATAACATCTTGATGTCACACATATTTATGCGATCCAAGGGCAGAAAGAAAGCTGAAGAAATAAGCTAGATGATTGTTCATTGGCCGGACACGAGCCACAGTACGAAAAAAAAAAACCGCAACATCCGAACAATTTTGAAGATTATAAATATGCCACATGGAAATTGGGGTGATGCTATTCAAAAGTATGCATGCACATAATAAATTTCGTTTTAAATATGGCTGCAGTCATTTATAAGAGCTAAAATGCCAAAAAGACGATGAGGCTAAGGCATCCGAGTCATCAACAGTGGCATCAGCATAAAAATGGAAAGAGAGCAGCATCGCATGTTTATGCTGTTGACCAGCTGAAGAAAAATTGCGGTATTAAAGCGGTCGCACAAAAAGGATTGAATGAGTGAACGAGCGAACGCATTGAAAATGTAAATAAACAAATGATGGAATATCCAAACATAGCCGGTAATCTGGCTTGTGGCTTGTCGTGCGTACAAATGACAGCACACACTCACTTGCTAATAAATGGTGAAGGAGAATCAAAGAGACATGCTTAAAATTGGTTATTTTTATTTTTATTTTTATTTTCTACAGAGAGCAAGAAAAAAGCCCTTTGGAGCTGTTTGCATGTTTAACAAGACAAATAAGCCCCCACATCAGATAACCACCGCACCACGCAGTTTATAGTAAGCACGCAAAAATGAAAGAAGAAATGAGAAAAAAAATGCGCACAAAAAAAACCGGAATGAAGGAAAAAAAATCGGGCAAAACACTGATGCCAAATGATAAAGAGATAGGACTCCAAATGAAGGCAAGAAAAGAAGAGAAGAGCAAAAAAAAAACATAATAATAACAATGGCAAAGCGAAAGCAACGAATGCAAAAAACATATTGCACGCACGCATTTTAACCGACTGTTAAATATTAAATGAAAACACATTCATTTTATTAATTCAACGTCATTACTCATTACTTGGGTGCGCGCGATGGAATTTCACTAGTTCTAGCACCAGCAGCACACGAGTGCGATATGGTTTGGTTTGGTTTGGTTCTTTATCTGGGAATACAGTAAAGACTTCATCGTTTTTGATGTGTGTACTATGATAAAGCATGCTCATGCTCACAGCACCACAGGAGATACGAAAAATAATGACAAAAAAAACTCACACAAACACACTCCAACTTGCCATCTCATTGCTACGAACGAATGAAAGAGAGTGGATGAATGTGAGAGCGAAACGCTCAATGAGTATTTCCCTTTTATTTTTGCCTGCGCCGAATGAATGTGCTTCATTGTTTTGGGCATCGCACCGTATCCATCTGCAGATGGATTCAAGTAGGAAATTGAAATAATTTTCTGAATCATTTGATATGTGGTAGACGGGTAGCTACGATTTCAAGTGTTATTTACGCAAACGGCATCATCATACAACAGATAGATATAGGTATAGATATAGACATAGACATAACATAGACGAATAGCCCCCATTCATAATGGCATGGCATAAACACATCGTGTGCAAAACGAGTGATTTTCAGTGTTATACCCATGGCAACTGTACGATACCTCAATGGAAAAATCTATACATCAACTATAAGATGCAAACAGAGAAAATATTCTCGTTCTCTGTTTCTCTTTCTCTTAATCGTGAATCGTCAGACACATACATCAATACGATGTATGATCCATCAAGGCCATATCGTTTAGCTAATCATCGTATAGAGCACATTCGAATCATATTCTCAATGTTCAAACAATGTAATTGAAAACCATTCAAGTGCATTGTTTCGAGCACTTGCTGCATACACAACATTCTCATTTGCATTTAGAGTCATATCGAATTTCAGCTGAAAAGCATAAATATACCGTGTGTATTGCCTATTGCATTGAAAGCGGCAATGTAAATGAGCTCTTTGTTATCGGTAGCGGCTTTCCAGACGAACACTAAACACCATTTGCATGAAATTCAACCGAACAGTATAATAACAGCGATTCTGTGATTCATCTTCGTTTCGCCTCTTCCATCAACTTCATTTACCAAATCATTTTGATCTTTTTGACTTTTGGCGCTAATGCACTACACATGCATTCTCTTCTTTCCATCACTGTGCTTCCTGTTTGTCTAGGGCAAATAAGGAAACTTTTGCCACAACCAAAAATGCACTTGCTGATTGATAACGATTTAATCATCAAGCATTGGCTGTAAAACATCGAATCTTTGTACCGTTTCAAAGATGAAACTCTTCTGCATCTAAATATGTTACACAAGATGATGGAAATTTGGGGTGCACAAATAGTAAATTCGAAAATGTATCGAATATCATTTGTAGTGTGTACAATAGCAAAAATGCAACATGTTTGGAAGTTTTGCCGAATGAATGGCATCAATTTCAGACGAAACATTGTTCTCAATTTGGAATCGGAGCTGATCTTAATCTGTAATAGATGGGTGAAAAGGTGAAACAGTTTCTCAATTCTCAATTTATTCAATTTGGAATAGATGTGGAATGTAACGAAAATCATCTTAAAACACATTTAACCATTTTATTCATATGAAATGTGTGTATATTTACTGTTTCTGTGGCCACCGACTGTGCTTGTTTTATGTATGCCCATAATTTGAGCTATTTTATGAACCATTTCATTCGGTTTGGTTTTCTTTGAAAAATCGATCTATAAAATCTGGGTCTGATGCTTTTGTGGTGCAAATTATGTGATACATTTGATATAATAGAAGCTATCACTTGGGTGTTTCGCTTTGAACTTTGATGTTTTAGAATATATATATATATGGTGCTGTTGCCGTTGTTCGGTTTTGCAATAAAGATAGTGTGTGGAAATTTGTTCACATTTCAATTGAAAATTCAGACTTTAAACGGAAACCAATATACAAAACAACATCAACTGAATTATTTAATTATCACTTGAAGGCGTAGTTGAACTCATTGAAACGCATTTTATGGCATCGATTAAATGTTCTTTGAAATACGAAATGAAAATAAAATCGACGAAGCAAGTAAGACCGAGCAAGTTGAAGTAAGTCGAACAATTTGTGCGCCCAGCACACACAGATATAATTAATCAATCAATTCGACATCCAGATACAATTCTTCAAATGTAGTTCGCGCTCCGGCAATTTGTTTATTGAAACTGCAATTTCAGCACGAGAGATAAGAGAAAATCACTTGCACATAACACACAACACACACACACACTCGGCTCAGATAATTATATAAAACTCCGCTTCGGCCTATCTCTTCCCGGGCAAAGTCAGCATAATGTGTTTAAATAGATCGCGCGCACACCGTTTCGATTTTCAGATAAAATAATAGTTATGAAATTCAATAACCACATAGAATTTGCATTTGAAAACGGTTGCAATTACGTTCAGTACAAATAATTAGTCGGTGAGCATGTTTTTTGCAAAAAGAGAATTCGAAAATAATCACAGTATCGCTATTCGGTAAATCGTTATGGTTTTTCGATAGTTTCCGCAACAGCACACATATGGAATTAAAAGAGCATGTGTATTTCTGAAAATCGTGCGAAAAATGTGCTGCAGCAAAACATTCTTTTTTTTTCGGTACAACTCACAAATGAGTAACAATTATCTAAGCAACTGCAGAAATAATTAGACGTCATGTGGATGAAGCTGAATAGTTTTTGTGTGTGCGGAATTTCAACATCGAAAGATTTTCACTTGATATGTTTTTTTTCGGTGTGTGCAAATTGATTGCTTGGTTCTAATCGTTGAACGTTCAATGTGTTGCAAATGACCAACGTGTGGTCATCGCACGAATTTAACGAGCAAAAAATCGAAGTGAGCCAAAGCGTTGGCAAAGAAAGAAAGAGCACCGTGTGGATGATTATTGGTTGAAGATTCATTTTTGACTTTTTATCTTTCTGGCTCCAAATGCCCGCATGTAATTTGTATGCAACTGTATTTTATTGTCAGTCAAAATGTGGCCTTATCGTTCTGCATCAAATCACCACACCCTGTGCAAGTCATTGTTCAGTGCTTCATCTTTTTTGACGAATTTCTCAGAAAAAATCGATGATTCTTGACTCAAGATTAATATTAAATTGATGATTAATTTATCAAATAACTAACGAGGAGTTGGCACGAGCTTCTCTACCTCTCTCTCTTTCTCCCAAAGAAAAACAGCAAATGACCTAATCCGGTGTCACGATAGCATCTGGTAGAATGGCCAAATCCATCAACCAAAAAAAAAATTGAAATAAATGAGCAGAAAAACTTCTGGAAATGTAATTTCTTAATCGAATTGAAACCGAGATTTTATATCGAATTGAATTGCATCAAAGTTGTGAGAGTCACCGAACCTTGATGACGAAATGCAAAGCGAATTGAAACCAGGGATTTTTGCAATTGAACTGCAAATGCAATTTTCACACACCCACCACCCACACCAACAAAGTTCATCAAAAACCGAAAAGTAAAACTGTAAAGTTTTAACGTACATACGACAGTTTGATTTCAGTTTTGTGCATTTGCTCTTGGCAAACTAAATTCAATCCGCCGGTAAGTTTGAACCAAAGCAAGAGACCGACAGCTGGAAAATTATATTGAAAAACTTTGTTTCGATGTCATTTAATACCTGAATGTGAATGAACCACCACAATCATGCAATTTTTGGGTTGACAAAAGTGAACTGGAAAAAGTGTTGAATTGCCGCAAAAGAAAAATCGAAATACCAAGAAAAATACACAAAAAAACACAACTGGAGCATTGAATTCTAATTTATATTCGTTTTTCTTGTGTTTAAAGCAATTTCTGGTTGCTGCACGCGATTAAAATTTATTTCGATCATTATGAATGTTGTCACCTAATTTCCCGAAGCAAAGTGTTTGTTTTTTTTTTGGTTCAAACAAATAATAAATAAAGCCAACGGGATGCGCACAGACGAATAAAAATGTGGATGAGAATGTAAAACGAAACGACATTGACAAACAGACACAATTTTATATTATAATTTTTTAAAAGCACTCTGAACCAAGAGAGCGAACAACAACAACAACAAAAATAAGACAGAAAAAAATATATCGTCCATGTTTAAGCAGTGGTCTTCATCGTGTAGAGAAAAGAAAAAAGAAATTGTCACGCACAACACATTACCCGTTTGCTGCAGCTGCGCCAACGTTCACTTGGCATTATTTTATTGTGTGTCCGAAATTCAACTTGTTCGGTCTTTTTACTTTTATTTGCTTTTTACTTTAAGTCCTGTTATCTTATTCACCATCCTACTAAAAGATGCATACAAATACTTGCTCTCTTGAGTATGAGAGGCAACGGGAAAAAAATGGAAGACAGCAAAAAAAAGTCGTCGACATTAAAAGTGAATAAATAAAAAAACACTGTGAAAACTGTTTACATTTAATTAATTTATAATCATTCCGTTGCGACAAGTTAAAAGAAGTGCTCCCTCGCATGTGCACATCCGTTGCTGTATTTGGCCGAAGCCATAACCATTTGCTGTTCGACGTAATGAAAGCAAATTCGTTTTCAGCGAAAGAGCGACCAACTACAAAAAAATTCCTTTGCGTCAGACTCGGAGTCTCGATGGTGAGCAAGACCATCAGTAAAATCGCGCCTTTCGAAATTGCGTTTGCTTCCAACTAAAAACATTGCTTTTGCTGCTTTTTTGCGCTTGTTTATTGAGAATTTAATATTCAAAATAGCAAGTTTTTTTTTGTTGAAAAAATGATTAAATGATTACGCCGAAAATCTGTCGCGGAGAGTAGATCGGAACCGAACATGAAACGACGAATGTAAAAGACCGTGATAAAATCTTCCATCATGATTTAAAGTGTTTGAATCTAGGAAGCATTTTTCATGATAGAACAAAAGCTGAGGCCGGTATTGTGCGTGTATGATGGATTTTTATCTTCGAAATGTTGGTTTTTTGTTGTCTTCCTGTCGATTGCGACAGCATCAATGTGGCAACGGCACACAGAAATCACAAACAATTTCAATGGAAAATTGACTACCTCTGATGATGCCGTCCTCGGGGAATGGTTCAGTTTTGTCTATTCGGTGTTGTTTATTCAGTTCGAAGTGTATATTCAACACAATTGTATAAAACGAGACATTCGATCGGCAAGAGAATGCACCGAAAATGATGTTAATAAAAACCCAAACGACAAAGGTTTATTATGATTATTATTGTTATTATGATGTTTTTGTTTTATTTGAACTTGCTTCACCATGGTTTTAGCCATTTTGAAAAAGGGCCATCGAAGATGAACGCAGTCCACAGCATTGAAAACAAATGAACGCGCTTGGAAAGAACGTGAGGTAAAAAGTAAATAGAAAAAATATTGTGTTCTTTTTTCTCCTTTTAATACCCATTCGTTCGTGGCAAATCGCAGTGTGTGTTTGAATTTGTCGTCATTGATTCAATCATTCCAATGTGAGCGCACATATTGGTGGCTTATTATAAATTTATATTATGTGATGGAGCGCATCACCGATATGCGATACGATCTGGGTATCAAACTGGCGTCGTCATCATCGTCAACGAATCACCATATTCCGTTGTTGATGCGACCGATTTTTACTCATCCTGTTCGCGTAATAATGACTTTTTTATGGTTTTTGTTTTTGGGTGTTTTTTTTCCTTCAATATTTTGGCTTTATTCAATCACATTCAAAGTTCCCTTTATGCACAGCAGAGTATTTCCTTTTGACCTAGGCGACAAAATCTCATTGAAAACTGATCTCGGCGCATATCAAATACGAAAACAAATGTATAGACCCCGTTGTACTAAATGTACCGCGAACGGGTGTATAAAATTGTGTAAACAATCTTTTCAACGGCGACACACAGGAAAATAATAAAAGATCAAACAGCAAGAAAAATTAAAATTCCGCCATAGCCTATAAATATCAAGTATAAACAATAATTGTTGTATGCAGAACGACAAAAATACCGAAAAAAAAATACACGCATCGAAAATAACATTCAAAGAAGAAAAAATAACTAATTCGTAAAGAAACAGAAAGAAAAAAAAAACGTATGATGCGATTAATATCGACTTTACCCTGTCTTTGCATTTGGTGTGCGCGCATAAAAAAGACCACCCAATCATAAATGTTTGCATTTGTCTTTTTACTCAAATATAAACAAAACGCACCTCTTTCACTTCGACCTCATCATTTGAATCGATGATGACGGTGCATTTTTCAAGAGGCGCAAAAGAACACAGAGAACGAGTGAACAAAATAGCAATGCAAATAGATGATTTGCCTTTGTACGATTCATGTTTATTTTTATTTGTAATAATAAAAATAAATAATAATATTTCATCAAAAGGACAAAGCAAGGCGCTGTGTGTAATGTGCATCGAAGGTAAAATTACGCTCAATTGAAAGTGGCTATTTGGTTAGAAAAGAGAAAATAAAACCGGTGCGTTTGTCACAAGATATGGGGAAAAAACCATCATTGAACGTAAGAATATCTAAACAAACATCAAACGATATCAATAAAATTTAATATTAAATAAACATCAGGCAAATCACATTGCCAATAATTCTCCTTACACTCGCTCTCTCTCTCTCTCTCCGGTTCCGTCTCCGGATCATTTTGTGTCACACATATGTGTGCCTGCTTGTTGCTATAATCTAGCCAGACGAACAATAGTCACAAGGAAACCAATGAGAAATGGCAAATCGCTATGTAAACATCCATTTAGAATTTATAGTGAATTAAGAAAAAAAAGGGGAGAACACAAACGCAAACCCAACGGCATTGGTATGTGGCTTTTTAGAAGTTTTGAAATATCACAGCGACGGCAAATGAAATGCAGCCAAGTGTTCGGTTATGGTTTTTTGCTTTATGACCTTTTTGTTTATCCGGGTTTTTTTTCTGTGATTTAATATTTACCGGGCGATTTTCGTTTCTTTCACTCGTCTTTTTTTTCACAGTTCTTTTTCAAGCTTCTCTTTCATATAACAACATAACACACACAATGAAATCAAAAGGACTTGTGCAAACAAATCGTGAAAAGAAAAAAAAGAACCAGAGAAGTCAATCGTTTCGTTCTCGACTTGATTGAAATGGTCATCAAATTCATTGAGTATTCCGGACGATGCGTCGTCGTCGCCATCAAATGCTTCAAATCAATCTTATTTCTTAAGAAAAGACAAAATAAATGAACAAAAAGCCAAAAGGCATACAATGTGAAAGAGACGTAAAAAAAAACTTACCGAAAACATTTTGGCTGAAGTGCAAGATCAATAAAAAAATGATCGTTAATGCATTCCCCGTTAAGGATTTTTGCCGATATTCCTTTATCCAGTGCATATTGGTTGATGTGTGTTTGATTTCTTATATTTTTGTTGTTGTTTTTCGTTCAATTTTGTATCGTCTCGTATTTATCTGTTCGTATTTATCTTATTTCTCGCCTGCTTTTGATTTTCGATGTTGCTTTCTCATCAAGTCGTCTTTTTCAACGTTGAATTGAAGCGAACAAACAGCACAGACAGAAATGAAACACAAAAAAAAAGTGTTTGTCCGTATTCGAGCAGTCCGTTTTTCGTGTTGAGAGTTTATTTGATTATTCGATGGTTGATGGTTTCGTCTTTTTTTTCCCTTCAACTTCTTCCTCGTATTTATTTTGCACTTGTAAAATTCAAAAATGTCATCTCGATTTTTCTTTTGTGAAATCGTTTTTCGATGTTCAACCGTTCGTTTTTTCTTCGCTCTCTTTGTCTCTCTCTTGGGGATTTAATCAGCTTCTTTAGTATTCCCACAGCGATTTCGTCCTCTTTGTTTCTTCGAACTCTCGAAAAAAAAAACGATTTTTCTCTCTATTCGATTTTGGTTTCGAAATAATGACGAATAAATTTCACGTGGGCTCGTTATCGCGCTGTGCGTTTCTTATTAAATTAAAACCCGATCGAAGCTCGTGTGTGTCTGCACACTTTTTTTTCTTCTGCCTTATTTTCTGTAATGTGCAGCAAATGAAAAAATCATGTTCCAAATCGGAATGAAAAATGTAAAGAATGTCAGAAGACGAAGCTCGAGTGCATATTAACGCCGTCACTCAATCAATTGATAATTTGTGTGTATATATATGTGTGTGTGTATTTCGTTAATCGCCGTAAGCCACTCCGGATTGTGTGCGTTGTGCGCTTTTTAAGTGCTTGTTGCCGATTGCATATTTTTTTTGGGCTGCTCCCCGTTGGTATGCGATGTGGACTAAAAAATTGTCTCTCTGTGTGCTTTTTTTGGCAATTTATTTACTTTGATGTTTCGTTGTCGGTGCGCTGAAGCTATGTCACTCGCTCAAAAGTATCCTCTTTCTCGGTTGGACGATCTCACAAATAGAATGGTCTTTTCTGTAAATAAATTAAAAATAAATAGAAAACAACGAGAAATAGATTAGTAAATGTTTTATGTTTTATGTTTTATTGCTTGGTGTTTGGTGACTGGAAGGCATTGAAATTGTTTGTCTTATACTCTTGTTGTCATCGTCAAAAAGTCAATTGTTTAATTTTCTACGGTGTTTTTAGAGAATAAATTCCGGAAAACCATGTCTCGCACAGCAATCATCTATATTGAAAATGCACTAGCAGCAATAGCAACAGTGCTGAAACTCAAAAGTCCATCAAATCAAAAGCAACCAAATGATACTCATTTATTTACAGCTTTTACAACAGCAAACACAACCAAGCCAAACTGTTTGTATTTTCATTGGCGAAAATTGCTATATTTTCTGACTAATAACAATATTTAATTTACAGCCCGACAGAGAAAGAGAATGGAAATTTATTATGAACCCTTTCACTTCAGATGAGATGGAGCCAGCAACTGAAATGACGAATGCGCTCTGCATAACGGTGCGGTAGATTGTTTTGTGTCGCTTCGGTGTGTACAAATATTTTCCAAAATAACAGAATACCGTAAATAAATAAATAGATAAACAATGAACGAACGAACGAGAGAACGAGAAAATTTGCCATTTCAATAAAAATGGGATGTTTGTTATTCCAGCCAAAGATGAACGATGTAATTTCAGTGATGGAGTGACAGTCAAGCATTTCAAATGTGCACCGAAAACATGGCAATATGAATGGCATGTTCGTTCAATGTTCATGTCGAAATTATGCGGTCGCGTTATCATTTTATTTTGGCTTGAATGGGCCTCAACTAGGTGTGTGTGTACCATTTTTTTTGGCTTGATGGTTCGCTATGCGCTATGCTCGGCTAACTGTTAAATTATGAATTGGCCAAATTAAACAAACAACCTTTGTATAAAATGTTGACAATTGCCATTTCATTACGCAACATGATAATTTCCAGCAAAAATACGGTTCAAGTGTTGTTTCAATGCAGCTGACAGTTAACTGGCGCTGCGAATTCAAGTATGGATGCACACGCAGAGGTTAATTGATTTGTATAATTTACCCAATTTTTTTGTACACCAACGCGCCAAAATGGCAAAAGTTTAACATCTCTCTCTCCTTCTCTCTCTGTGTGTATTCTTTTGTTCTCAAAATGAAAGACAAACAAAAAATAGCTCGATTAAATTTCGAACGACAATGTAGATCTATAGATATTTTTAGTTGATTGCCTAGTTGCTGCTGTTGTTCCTTACGTTCCATTGCCGATTCTCTTGCTGATTGTGAGAGAGCGTGTGAATTGCGCATTTGGTGAGTTTTACATTTATTTTATTGCTTTGGTTGAGTTAACATCTTATCATGGTTTCGTTCCGTTTGTGTATCGCCTCCATTCATCATGCGAAAACCCATTTTTCGAAATGACACTTCATTTATTATACACGACGTTTGTATAACTTCCCGTATTTGCGCGTCAAGCGCACTTAAATCGATTCTCGGTTAATTTTCAACTCAGCGAAAACGACACATACACACACACACACACACATTTCGAGCTCTAGAGCATAAATTGAGAAATGAAATGAAATAATAACAACAGCAACAACGAAAAGAAAGAAAAAAAATAGAATTCTAGATATGAAACTGTGCTGGCATTAAAATAATTGCTTTCTGGTTATTTTTGCTCATTCATTGAAAATAGGTTTTAGGTGTTTTTTTTTGTAATTCCATTCATTTATTAAGTGTATTTACAGGGCACTCAGATGAAGTGAATGCGCCTCGAGACAAATCGTTCAAAATTGAAAATTATCCATTTTCTAGATTGTCCATTCACAACAATTGTTGTTCATAAATTGGTAACAACATAAGCAATACAAACGTCGTTTTATTGAATTATAAATTGCAGCGCCGAAATTGAATGCGATATAATTTGACCACCAACATATCAATTCGTGCCCATTTCCGTTGATCTCTTGACGCAGCTCTCAGAACAGGGCTCTACAAATTAAGCTATTATTTGACGAAAAATGATTATGTATTATATGGCATGAGGCACCAGGCACCAGGCAACAGGCACCAAACACCAATAAAGCGCAATCTTCAATTCTCTTTTCGGCTCTTATCATTCCGAGTTCGATTACTCAACAGTCATGTCAACTGGGGGACACACAAATAAAGCACAGCACGATGCATCCCGCATCCCAGCCAACAGCAATAACGAAAAAAAACACCAACAACATTGTCATAATGTTGTTGCACCAACAACGACACAAAATACAACAAACCAATAAAAAAGAGAGCGTATGGTCGGTGTAGTAATTTATTTATTTGATTATTACATTGTTTATTTCCACGTTTCAGATCGTAAATTTTCGTTTTACACCATTCGATCGGAATCCATCGCACCACAATACCAGCCAAACCGCCACACCAATGAGTGCAGCATCTGAGCATCTGATGCATTTTGTCTTGTTGTCCTAAAACGCGAAACGACAATGTGCCCACGAAGATGGAAATTGTATAAAATATCGACGGCTATACATTATTATCGCACCGAGATATCTTTCTCTTGCCAGCTCCGGTCAACGAAGTGAGGAAAAAGAGAGCACATCAACGCAATTCGAATATGTTCGAAGCCGAACTTCGATAAGGAAGAAAAAACGCCAACAACAACAACGGCATTTCAGTGCATTGAACATATATTTATGGTTCGATTGCGCGCCCAACATCTGATGATAGGTTCGGCTGCGATGCATGTGCATCGATTTCTTCTTATTTGATGCCTCGAGCCGAAAATTATTGATTGGCTAGCACAACCGTCAAATGGCTTGCATGCAATAAAAATACAATTATCGTCAGTGTGATAATAATTTTTTGAATGTGTGTGTTTGTGTGTGTACTCGATGGATGTCGTCGTCATCATCGCGTTCGTTTTCGGGCATTCACTGCTCGGTTCGTTTGGTAAGGCGTTTTATTTTTTATTTTTTGAAAAATGCAATTGCATTCTGATTTAAATGAATTCGGTGTGAAAACGTGTTTCAAGAAAAATCGATTGGAAATAAACGGCTCTGAAAATGGTTGGCAAATGAGCGTGGGCTCTTTCTCATAAATTGAGTTCAGTCCACACCATCAGATTAAGATTTGTGTTGTTGTTGTTGTTGCTTTATTTTCGTGGCCTGTTTATTTCGTTACGGTTTCTGCTTTTTTTTCTCCAGTCACTTGAAAAATTCCGCAAAATGGGAATGCACTGTTCGTATCAATCATGTTGAGATATCTTCCAATGAACTTCATATGCCACACAAAAACATGACAAATTTGTTTTCCCACTATCAGTTGTGACGTGCCATCAATTCATTACGAATGCATATGCGAACGAGAGATATATAATATAAAAACGGTAAAAATTAAAATGACGACGTCGTCGTCGTCGTCGTGGTGCATAAAATGCCACATTTAGTGGGCGTAAATGCACTTATTCCCTCACTTCATAACACAGATACACACTCTGGGTCTCGCAGCTTGATGTGATTGTGGATCGTGTTTTTAATAGACTTCAACATTTAATAACTCAATCAATTTTTGTCGTGCTCTTCTCTTTCAGCTGTTTTTTTTTGTGTTCCATAGAAAAACCCCAACCATATTTTTTATGATTCAATTAAAGTATTGTAATTGATTTTGGTGCTATTTGATATGGTCAATTTTAAAGCGGTTTTTTTTTATTACTGTGCGCGCCATACCCCATTTCAATGTTCGATAAATACGCGACGGCTTGTTACTGAAATTGATGTAGTATGCATGTTCTATCGATTATACATTGAATTAATAAAAATGAATTTTGGGCTCTTACAAAGTGGATATTTAATGAAATAGTGGTGATGGTGAGGTGGTCACGCCACGAGCCACATTTTCAAAGAGGCATTCCATTTCCAAAGTATGCACACACACAAAAAACCCCGGACGAACCCAATATCCAGCTATCGATTGATGCACACTAATAATATTAAACTGCAAACAGTGTAATAAAACTGGAATTTGCCTGGCCGTAGGCAGCCGATGCTAGCGTTCCAAAATGAAAAATAAAAACGATTCACGCAGATACGAAAATGCAACGTAGAAAAAAAAGTATACACAAAGCACGCAGCATACACACATGTACATGCGATTCGCACCGAGCAATGCACACTCGACGAAAGAAGTACATCAAAGTGGAAATGAAATGCATTCAAAATATGAAGAAAAAAAAAAATTTGTGTATATTGGCTGTGCAAATAAACCGAATCTCATCTTATCGATCCAATAAAATATAATTCGAGAGCATTTCACGTTTAGCACGGCTTGACTTAACAACGTGTGTTTTTGCTGGTGTTGTTTTATTTATTCAATTCTCCTCTAGTTTTGTTGTTGTTGTTGTTGTTGTTTTGATGTGTATCTCCCGATGTATTGCCGTTGAATCAGCACGAAATTGTTTTGTTTTACGCTTGAAACACATGCCGCAAAAGACTTCTAATATTTCATACCACTCAAAATTATAGAGCGTCGCCAATTCACCGGCACACCAAGCAGCAAAACAGCAACCAGCATCATCATCCACCATGCTTATGCTACGTAATATGTATGCAAACTAATAATAATGGCAATAATTATAATGTGTGTGCAGTGGCAAAATATGATTTCATATATTTACATACACATTGGAGGATATGTGCAGAGTGACTTGTACGGGATCCTTTAAGCATAAAGGTGGAGTGCATATTGGGCGACTTGAAAATGTGTATGTGGTTCATATAAGAAATTGAGCTGTGGAAATGAGTGTGTAGATATAACCCGAGACCTTTTCCACATCCGTGCGCGGCGTGCGCACACACATAAATGAGAATGAACGTAAAACTTTAAGCATCAATTTTCATTGAATCGCATTGCGACTATGCATTAAACAATGGCGAAAAAAAATGCCAAAACAGCTCTAAACTTTAAGTGTTTCCATTCGTGTTTTTTTCTTCTCTGCATTTTAAATTTGAATAATCTTTAACTTGGAGTGTTTTAAAGCCAGCCTAAGAACCAAAAGAGCAAAGCAATTAAGGGGGCCAAACGAAATGCGTTGGATAGAAAAATTGCATATGCCGTCATTTTCACAAAAATTATTCCAAATTTCATATGCGTCGTAAATCTTGTGTATTTTAGATCAATATTTAAATTGGCCGGTGTGAGTGTGCAGTTTGTGTCTCTCGGCAAGTGTGGCCGATTATGAATGATGTTAGCGAATTTGTATCAAGATATGGGATTGTGTGTAGATCCCAACTGGTAATTTCCAATGAAATTGAATATTAATGATGGTTTGCCAAAAAAATATTTATATATTTTTCACCTTGGAATGAAACGGCAGAAAGCGACGAGAAAGCTGAACGAGGTTCGATCAGCTTGATGCAAATTGAACGCGACGCATATGAATGAATACATTCAACATTCAAATGTTGGCAGTTTAATTTTCGTTGAATGCGCCTCAAAAAAATCACTGCAGGCCAATTCGAAATTCGATTCTCTTCAACGGAATGCTGTTTGTTGCTTGTCCTGTGAGAATTTTTGTTCTGTTCGCATTCAATTTTTTTTTCCAACTCAAACTCTATCTCTTTGCGTAACCAAACTAAAATTATAACATTTCAGGAGGAGAAAGAGCGAAAAAAATGGTCCGTCCACATTTAATCTAAAGCATCGCTTGCGGCTATTGGATTTAAGTTATAATCAAAATAAACGGAGTGCGTTTTCGCATGTGGAAGGTTTAACACATAATCACATTCATTGGCTGACCGCAGCCTAAACGACGGACTGGCACAAACAGAGAGAAATAGAAAGACGTGAAATATATCTATGCGAATGCACTCGAAGTTGAATTTAATTTTATTCAGAAAACTAGTGCCAAGCAGCGGTAAAAGTGGCTTATATTGATACGCATTGAGAAGTTCAATGTGATCTTGAGCAACCACACGAAATTCAATCAAACGAAAGAATTAAATAAGTTATTCGCCATGAAGCCGAAACAAAGCCATATGGTTTGGCAGAAATCTATTAAGAAGTAAACATTACGTCTAGATCAAATTATTGTGATAGACACAATCGAAAACAACGAAAATGCCTCAATGTTACGAGGTAAATTCACTTATGTGCCACATCTCATCATTCCACACGTATCAGCCAGAATAAAAAAAAAACGAAATGAACTTCGAGTCAATATGCTCTTGAGTCGCTCTTTCGCACTCTTGGTGTAAGGGTGATTCTCGTTTGGATAAAGAAACGGTGCAAACAAAGTCTGCGTGTGAGCTGGAATATATTCAATGCGATTGGGTTGATTGCGTTTTGAAAATTTTCTACACTTTAACAACTGATGGAACGTGACTGGTGATACCGCAATTATAACGAATTCTACCCATATTTGCAATTAAATTCCATGGCAAAATACCATCGAAACGTACGTATCACAAATCACATATAGTATATTTATTATAGTACGTAGGCTGAAAGCGAGACAGGCATCAGCAGCAACAGCAACAGCAGCAGAGTCGACAAAAAAAATAGAATGGCTACACACTTTGGTAGACAAGTAGACAAAAACGGTTCGCATACTGACACACACACATGAATCGAGACCAACCTATCGGCTCTTTATCTTGTGTGCCGTGGCCACATATTCATTGCCATTATAATATGCAGGCATTAGTTTCAGCACACACACACACACACATATCGAGAGAAAGAGAAAGATAGAAAGAGAGAAATGAACGAGTGCCGTTTTGTAATAGTCGATATTTGAACTCGAATTATTGCATATTTCAATTTCACCTCACTTTTGCACTATCACGTTATTATTATGTTCATCCATTTAATCCTTTAGTCGATTTCGAATAACCGACCATATAAAAATTAATAGCTGTGATAGCAGGCATGCACACGTTCCTCTTGTCTAACTGCTGCTATGCACACAACGATAACGAATAGCTTTCGGTTCGGTTCGGTTTGAAATAGGTAATAGGCAATAGGAATAGAGGCAAGCAACAGCACACACTTCGAACCCAATAGGCAACAACAATCGCCACATGCCAGAATATGTATGTACGAATTAAATCTTGGCACAAATCGTTGCGGTGTACGATAAAGTCATCAATTTGCACAATTTTCATATGTTTTGAGTTGAGTGAGTTGTGTGGTGCGATGTGAGTGCCGTTTTTTCGGTTCGATCGGTAGACGCAACCGAATGAGAAAAGTTCATGCCAATGCCACAACTGATACACATCGAGATAAGAATATAGAAGTTTATTTTTTGTTGCTAGTGCTGGGCTGTGCCGTGTCGTTTTCTTGGGCGCCCGTTTTTTTCGCTCTCTCTGTCTCTTTCTCGCGCTTCGCCTCATTTCGATGCCTCATTACATTTTCAAAATGGTTAAGAGTAACGCAAAGCGTTAAACATTGCCGTGAGCACCATCAATCCATGATTCATGCATTTCAAATTTCAAATCAATAAATCATGTTCGGTTAAGTATTCTTTTTGAGTTTCATTTCAATTCTTCGCGTCGCGTCGCGTCATCGTTCTTCTTTTTTTTTAACTTCAAGCTTCGAACCGATGTTATGCACGAGAATGCAATTTCCTGGAAGTTGTTCGTGTCTTAGACTAAATATTCAAATGAACCGCAACCAAATGCGGGGGTCAAGAGGTTGGATTTTTTTTTTTTTTTCAAAACTCAACTTAATTAAATTTTGTAGTTTATCACATCGGCCATGGAATATGCGCGTGGTGATTGGAAATTGAAACCTCTAAAAATATTTTGACGAGGTTTTATGACTGCTGTTGCCAACAATGTTATGAATGGTAAACCAAATTTCGATTTCGAATGCATTTCGCGGTGGATGAGAAGAGTGGGCGGAATTGTTCGCCATGTAAACGGCTTTACTCATGAATGTCAGACTATGAAGTGTTGTGCTGAATTTTGACCATTTGCAATAAAAAAAAATAACATCATAGCATGAAAACGCAACCCGACAGGCAAATATATCAACCAAAATGAATTCTGACAACCGTTTACGACCGCTTTCACAATATATGCGAAACACTGCAACAGCCAACACTGAACCAGAAAACAAAGTATCACTTTTTATTCCATTTCAGAGCTCTGGGCTCCTCTTTATCCGCTTATAGCATTGTTGAATGATTAATTTGGGACAGTAATTGAAAATTTTTAATTTCGAATTGCACAAAAACATAATGCTCTCGCTTATTACAAAGTGTTCAATGTGCAGCAACGAGCTCAATGTGATACAATAACCATTTTTTCAGAGGTAAAAAAAAAACAAATATAAATTACTATAAATAAATGTAATGTGAGCGCACATGAGTTCAAAAGTATTTTTCATCGATGACTAGATTTGATGGGGAATGACACTGTATCTATAACCCAATGTACTCGAGAGTTGAAAATAAAAAAGACTTTCTAAAGTAGCAAATACTCTATTTTTCAATGTTGGCACTCGATTTGTGTGAAGTAATCTTCATAAATAACGGATAGAGAGAAACATCATTTCCAAGTTGTCATCGCTATCGAAGGTGATATTTATTTTAAAAATAAAGAGACAACGGTGAACTGCTAAAAATGCCCGAATCGAAAAATTTCCAGCTAAGCTTTGAAATTCCTGCGAACAGCATTAAATTTAAAACCATTACTTTTTTTTTGTTCTGTCTCTCTATCGTCTTTCACTCTCATTTCAACGGTGGATTAATTTCGTATTGCGTACGCAAAACAATCAAGTCTCGAAATGATATTTTAAGTTGAAATTATCGTTTTAGTCAACATTCTTATTTTACTTTAATGGAATACACTGATATAGAAATAAAACTCACCGACAACCAACGATGTTCGGTGATGTATTAATCCCAAGATTTGTGACAGTTCTTATCTATCGTTTGGATTTGTTTTTTTTTGTGGGTTTTTTAACATTCGCCTTGAAACGTTCGAATTTGATTGTGGTCTCAGCACTGATTCAAAGTATATTACACTGGATGGCAGTGACGAAAAAATATTTCACAGATTGTCTATAAAAAAAAACACGCGCACATTAAATGATAATTTCAAAGAAAATCCAAAAGACAAAAACCAAATAGAAAGACAGAAAAATTAAAATCCACTTGGTAAATTCAACTTCACACTTCCGATCAATAAAACAGTTAACTGTTCTTTTTTGTTATTTACTTTCGTTATTTTCGCTGTTTCGTTTTAAAAACAATTACAAATCGTCAACACTCGCCGTGTAAATAAACAGTCAAATAATCGTTTTCTGTCTTCAAGTCTAGGATTTTACCGACACAAAAAAACACATAACACCATAAAAAGTGCATACGGACGTCAGTTATTGTCACTGTTTGTTTTACTTGTCCAGAAATATCATTCCATTTTCGTACTTTTTTATTCTTTGTATCGTTTTTCACGTTTCTTTTTAATTCGTCGATGAGACGATGTCTTTATCGTTTTCGATCAGTTTGATTGTTTTTTTTTCTTGTCCCCGTAATATATGTTTGTGCATTTAAATCACTTAGCACTCAATAAAAATCTGTTGAAAATGAATGTCGTGTGCATATGCTGACAATTTGTTCACTATTTTCTTGAAATATGTTCTTGTGTCTGTTTTCCTTGTATTTCAGTCTTTCTGAATATATCCAATTGTCATTTGTCGTTTTGATTCGAAGAAATTTGAACCAAACAAAAAAAAAGAAATGTCCCCAGTGGGCAATTAATAAACGAAATAAAACTTTACACAATTTTCGACTAAAAAATTCTATGGACGAGCCAGAACCGAAAAATTGTTTACGTTATCGCCCTGTCCAGAATGACTAATGTCGTATGTGCACTGGCACCGAATCAATTTCACTTTGTTTAAAATCAAAATAGAAAATTTCTCTGTGTATATGGTCTCTGTTCAACTAGAGATAAAACATTCGATAGAACGACGAGCGTAAAACCCTTCGACGTCTGTACGAACCGGCAGCCAAAGCTATACTAAATGCTCAACATTGATTTTCAAACTGCACAAACTGTGTGTATGTGGATTTTTGTTTATTTTCATTTTGTGAACGTACAAAAGATTCGGAAGAATCGCATACGCAACGAAGTGTTGGGTGCAACGGCAATCCGCCAGCCGATGAGTGTTGTGCTGGATATTGAAATCACAGTGCGTATTCGGAACAGTTGTAAACCGATGTTACAATGAGAGTAACAACGAGGGTAAAAATGAAAAAAAAAGAATTTTGATCCATGCGAAGAGCGAAACAAAGCGAATTGGAGAGAAACGCAACGGTTGAGCATGTGATGGTCTCGCATGAAAACGACTATAGCCATGTGTTCTGAATGAAACGCGCTGTGTCTTGTGTACGAGTGCATTGGTGCCGCTAGGCGCTTGTACTCTCTGTGACTCTCTCTCTCTCTCTATATCTTTGCTTCGTTCACTTGGCAAATGACAAAACAAGGACTGTTGATGCAGCGGTGCTCGGTGTTTACGTTTCCGTGCCATATGAACTGATGAATACAAGCAACAAATGCAGTGTTTTACGTTTACCGTGTGATGTTAGATGTTGCATCGCTTCGTTGTGTTACATGTTGCTTTGGAAATAATTGACTAAACATTTTGACTGAGACTTTTGAATCATATAACATCTCTTGTCTCCCTTTTCACCTTCTTTCTATGCATTGTTATTGCAAAAATTAAAACTATTCTTTACAAAAATGTGATTTTATCGCAAAAGAAATTAGCCCAAATATTTTCATGCAACGCAAAAACATGAACAAAAAATCTTCAATGGAATAACAACATCAAAAAACATCGTTTCATCAACTAAGAGCATTAGGATAATGTCATTGCAAAGAATCTCGTTGTTTTTTTAGACGGTTTTTTTTCGCTCTTCCGTTGTTTGGTTCAGCAAATCAATTTGTTGTAACTACAAACAACAATGAAAAAACCGCTACTGTTGCCGTTGACGCCGCATATTTGGCATATTTTTGTCGTTCACATGAGGCGACAGACACACGGAACGAAAGAGAGCGAGCGAGCGAATGTGAAAACCAGTAGGGGTTGTTACTGGTTGGCTGGTTACAATGCTAAGCAAGGTAATTAGATGCATACGATATAAGGGAAACATTTTTTGAAGTTTGACACAATGTTTTGCGTTTTATTTCGATATTTTTTTGTGTGTATCCGTTCATTCACTCTCTGGTGTCGTGTTGTTGTCGCTTTTTGGTTTACATTTAAAAGAATTGCCAGTATATGCGTTTGAATTGAATAAACATTGTGCCATTGCACTAACTGGGTAGGTTATTTTGTTTTTATCGTCTGGTTGGTATACAATTCGAAGGATTGTGAGCGACAATGGTGTGAATAGAAAAGTGGTGTTTTAGTTTGGTTCGCCTTAGCAGGACGAATTGCATGAACAAAAAAAAAGAACTGAACAATCTCGGGTTAAATTTAGACGATGTGCGCAATTTTTGGTATGTTCTTTAGCACGGTTTCGTTGAACGCTGTTGGTGAACATTCAACATACACAATGTATTTATTTAGCACACGTTCCGTGTGACCGAATGTGTGTATGCTCGCATTATGTAATACTGTTGAAATATAAATGAGATGATTTCATACGAGGTACGAAAATGGTATTGCCCCAACCACTGGGTGTAATAACACACGCATAGAGGCCAGAGCTATGCGCTTTAGTGTTAGCAACTCCATCGAAAATTACAGTGTAAATTGGTATTTAGCACTTATTATCGTTTCTCGTCTTTTTTTTCCGCTCCTCTCGCCACATACGAATAATACACGCCGGCTAATACACACACTCACACACTCAACAGCACAGTGGCACGGCATTGGTATGAATGTGACCATTGGATGGTTCAGATGTGGTGTATTGTAAAGCAAACAGACACGAAAACTATAGATGATGGCTTTCTCTTCCTTTTCGGTGTATGATGCGTGTGAGAAACGCAACATGTGCTGTATGCTAAATAAATCAGCCGATTTTCTCGGCTTTTTTCCTTCCGTTTGTCCGTTTACTCGTTTACGTTTTGCATTAATTTGCTTGCTTCTGGTTTATTGAATCGGTCGGTCTGGTGGATCATGTGTGCAACAGACCCGTCAAACGGACAACAGACCGCTATTTTTTTTCTCTTTATCCCAACAAAATTGATTAGAGGCAATTTATCGACAGCGATTACAATTTCACTGCTATGAATTTGGTCGGTGTGCGTATACATCTGTGAATGGTCATGGCTTAAGACCGACGGAAGTTCATTCTAGCATGAAGATGTTAAAACATCAATAAAAAAATATTCTCTCGTTTGCTTTTCTTCTTTTTTTAGTCCAAATTATCGTAACAGGTCATAAAACCTTTTTTTCACACCCAAAAAAAAAAAACAGAGGCGAATAAAAACTGAATGGAGTTAAAAATCGATGACACAGATATTTTCCCAAATATGCAGTTTTCTCATCGATATTACTCGATGCGGATTGCACCACATTTCGTATTATATTATTATAAATATTTTAGTGTCATCCGGAAAAAATGCAATTTTCACGGAACCGCCTATCTTAAACCACACTTCTGTTTCTCTTTCTCTTGAAAATCCAGTGAATGGTTCTTTGCATTGAAAAGTCAAACCATTTATCATGCAAACACCGAATCCAAGCAAAATGTACCCATGCAATAGGCTAGAGCTCAATATCCTACAGCATAAAAACCTACGACCCATGAATGGAATCGAACCGAATCGATGCAGAGATAGAGAGAGAGAGGGAGAGAGCAAGGGAATGAAAAGAGATGACACAAATGCTGAATAAATCATATTGTGTTAGTGTCTATTTTTCGGCACAGCGAAGAAAATCCTTTTAAATCGAACATTATTTTAGTGATTTTTATTACATTGTTTGTGTGTGACAATGTTGTGTTGGCCTGGCATTGGCCATTGTTGTGCATCATCTAATCGGTCGAAATAGTGTTCGTCTTCCTCTTTTTTTTCTTTTAGAAACCAAAGAGGAAAAAAAGAATCCATTGTTATTATTGTGCTGATTTTGTTTCGCCTTCTTACCGAGATGCCGAGATGATGATTCGGTTATATGAAACAATTGTGTGTGCAAAGATCGAAAAATCTGTGAATTCAATACGCTAGGGCTTTATTGCATTGAATTCGGTTCTTGTGAATGAAAACAACAAGAAATTCAATACGACAACAGAAATAAAAATGTAAAGTAGATTGAGTGGACTAGAGGGAGAAATAGAAAGCGAGAGAGAGAGAGGGAAAGAGAGAGCAACAACAAATATTGTAGAGAACAAGGAAATTCTTACACTTTCTGCACATATTACATTAATCATTAGACGATTTTCGAACAAGACATTCCTGAGAATTCGAGTAGTTTCTGCGGACTGTCGAAATAGTTGGCGAGTGAGCGAGAGAAAGAGAGAGAGGGAGAACGAGCAAGCGGTGAACCAGTGCAAAATGAATGCCTGAAAGCCGAATAAAGTTTTTTTTTTATTCTGTATCGAAATATCGTGTACGTAACACAATCATTGATCACACAGAGGCTATTTATTTACGATAATCGCTTGACGATTGGCCAGAGAGTCAAAGGCACACATGTTATTTTTACTGCGGCTCAATGGTCAACTGTATTCGGATCATCAGAGAGTAAATGGCGAAACGTGCCCGCAAAGAAATTGTTTTCTCTTGTTCTTTCTCTTTCTCCATCTCTCTCTCTCTCTCTGTGTGTGTGTCTCTATTTAGCTCGTTCTCTGTCTCTGTCTCTGTATGGATGTGTTTGGTGCATTGTGTTCTATTGAGTGAATGAACGCGCTTTGGTTTGGTCGCGCTCAATACCAATCATTAGCCGGTGTGATGTGAATGTAAAGACAGGCAAAATTGCGGTGTCGATGTTCTTAAATGGTGCATGAGCTTGGCAATTTTACGGCGATAGGACGACGATTAAATTGTGTGAGCTGTGCTACACAGTACCAAGCAAACATTTTACGAATGTACAATTCAAATAGAACGATTGCGATTATTGAACGAGTGCGCGCACACATTGAGTAAAGAGAAAAATTCAAAGCTTCAACATTCTTTGCTTCTACTCACATTTATTTTTATTTTTTTTCTACTTGCTCTATACAGTCTATACGAGAAAAAAAAACAATCCACCGTTTGCACTGTGAAAACTAAACAGTGAACAGTCGATGTGTGCTCTCTATCCACCGTGCATCGAATTGTTAGAAAACGCATAAAAAAAGGCGATAAATCAGCCAACACAAACAACCAGTAAATAGCTGCTTTTGAATATGTTTTGCTATTTATTTTCATGGTTTTGCAACGCAACAACTATTCGTTCGTGCGCTTGTGCATTATTATTAGATTTTCGAAATGGTCACAAAAGGATGAAGCGATGAAAGCACTCTGCTCTAGAATTCAAAACACCAACAAGTAAGCGCGCCGATAGCAAGCTAAAGAGACAGTTCGTGTTCACCATACGATTTTGGTGTGTTTAAAGCCGATTCGCATTCTTTTTTGCCAGTGCATCGCTCGTTGTCGTCACCGTCGTCATCGTCGTCGTCGTCGGTCGAACGGGAGTAAGAGAGAGACAGCGATACAGAGAAAGATAGAGCCGGAGATACATCATTGTTATCTCTTGATCGTTATGCATCCACATTCAGAGCTCGAATGTGCAAATGCGAATGTGCTTCGATCCATTTTCAGCTTACAATGAGCATGCACCTCGTCGTATGTCAAATTGCAAAACAAACCAACAGCTTGAAGGAATGAGGGAAAAAACCGATTCGCAACGAATCAACAGCAACGAACTGTAGCCATAGTAAGTTTTCAAATGAAATGTTGGTTCCGTACTAGATATTGTTCCAAGAGAGAGAGAGAGAGCAAGAGAGAGGGAGAGCACCATGACATAATATGATACAAAGAATCCCATTGTGTTGCGTTCTTCATTCTGTTCAGTTGACTGCGTGGTTGTTTTTGGTGCTGTTGCTGCTGCTTTTTTCGTCTTCTCTTCAACATTGCCATATCTCTCAATGCATTCGGCAACGTCAACTAACAAAAAACTATAACAAAATCGTCCAAAAGAAACAAGATAAATAAAGCAGAGCCAGAAAATGCAGTGCTCGCAGACATTTGTGTATCTCTCATTGCTGTGCACTGGCAACCGATTCAAACAGTCGAGAGAGCAGCAGCAGCAGCAGCATCAGCACCAACGAATGAAGAGACTGTTCGATGTAGCAGCAACGGCAACGGCAACGGCAACAACAGCACATGTGAAATAAGTGAGTGAGTGAGCAACAGCATAGACTGGCAACAGTAAATCGACCGAGTATGACAAAACATTTGAATTATCCAGCCAGTGTGTAGTGCATACGTGCTTTTGCCCGATGCACTGTGCAATGGTTTTGAATTATTTAATTCTTGGTTGGTGTTTCGTTTTTTTTTTGTATATTTCGTTCACTCTCTTTCTTCGAGCCCGATGCGATTTTTTCCTGCATCAGAAACGATGGAAAAGAAGCAAACAAGAGAAAAAAAAGCAACACCAACGATGACTGTTTTTTTTTTTTTGAATTTATATGTTCATTTTGTACATTCAGTGGTGGTGCAGTCGCTGTTCACACTCGATGCTATAAATAAAATTGTATTCAACAGCCACAATAATTTCATACAAATGCCGTGCTACAAAGACGAATGACTGAGTTCCACTTCGCACTGCACAAACAAATTCTCGGGTTTGTTTGAGATTTCTCGGTGCTCTTCTCACTGTTGCCGCCACCGTTACCGCTGCTCCCTTCGTCCCATTTTCGGTTCGTGTTCATGCTTTCAGTGCGTTTCGGTGTGCGCATTTTATGTAACGATGAACGATGATCTTTGGGATTTATCAGTGTGTTTCAATTTCTGTGTGATTTGTGCGCGTCCTCCCTTTTTATCCCATCTTTTTGCTCTCTTTCTCTCGCGTTTGTACAGTTTTTTCCGCAATGCAAGCACATGAAATAGCATTTAATTTTCGGTTGTACACAATTGTATGTGTTGTAACGTAAGGTATGCCCATTACAATTCCACCGGCCGAGAGAGATAGAGATAGAGAGAGAGAGAGAGAGAGAGAGAGGAAATTTATCGTGCTCAATTTTTGATGGCTTTTTTAGCTTTGGCTTTCATAATATTCCACCAACCAATTTGCATGGATGCCGCTTATCCGACACTCATCCAGTGCAGAAAAGACTTAAATTGCCACGACCTAACAAAAGGAAACATACCGATAAAGAGACACACACAGAGGGAAAAAAAACATTGAAATGCGTATGATTTTGCCAGATCGAATGCGAATTTTGCGCATTTATGCCTTCGAGTGGTACAGCCAGAGAATCAGCAACCCTGGCAATCGCAGCAGTCAGTGCATGAGCATTTTTGATTTTAATCGATGTTGACGGGCTTGTGACTACTTTGTTGCTTTCGTGATTTCCTTTTTATCCGATTTCAATTCGAATGGTGCATATCATAAGCATGCAATGAGAGGAGCATCTTGGCGTTTTCAGCGATTTCATTTCGGTTTGGCCATTTATTTGCTTGTTGTAACCTTCAGATCATTTTATTTTTATTTTTTTTTTTTATTTTATTTTGTGATTGTTGTTTTTTTCGGTTATTTGCATTGATTCAAACGATTTGTTTGTTGGTTGATTGGTGAGAGCATGTGCATCAGTTGCATCTGCGTGCACGTCTGTCGTGTTGACTGTTCACTTGAATCGACAGACAAATATCATATTGCATACAGTTTTAAATGTGGACATTGTAATTTTCGAATACTTAAAAAGAAAGATGAAGAGGAAAACCAGAGAAAAAAAAGAGAAGCAAACGAATAAGAACCGAAAGAAGCCAGAACGTTATGCATGTCATAATCAAATACAATGCAATAATTCATTCGTCATGTGAACTCTGGCTGCTGTTGGTTCCCCCGGCATTTGCATCGATTCAGTTTTATTGTTCAACACAAATCTATGGGTTTTTAATGCTAAATATATGCAATTTTTCCGAAAAGGGACGCTCAACCAAATGGATCGCTTATCATTTGAATGATCAATTCGGCCGGAGCACGAGTAACATGGGAATCGAAAATTAATATTTTCTGTCAATATTTTTTTTTGCTTAATAAGATTAACGTAAACCAACTATTTAAACAATAGATCTTGTGACAGCGAGTCCAAGGGAAAAAAAACATATTCAATGGTCGATCTCTTGACGATAATCGTTCTCCAATTCGATCAGATTGGAGAGATTGTCGTATCGACTTTAATTGTTTTCATTTGGGATTTGTACTGAGCACGTTTAACGTACACACAAAAACACACACACGAGGTCATATCCTCATTAAATATCGATTGGATTTGGCTCAACCTTCGAACCAGAATTACCAGAATCAGAACAATACAACAAACCAACCTCAATTCGATTCGACTTCATTCCTGTTTTGTTTTGTATAGAGTATTTGTTTGGTTGGACTCATGATTAACAAAAATATCCGGCCAAAACGATTTTTCTTCTTGAGAAAATCAATGAGCATGCGGGATCCTGATTTATCAATTTCTATAATCTTGTTACGCCAGCACTTAAGTATTCTCAATTCACAGACTCCGTTCTTCTGTCTCTTTCTCTTTCTCTCTCCGTCTCGTTTCTTTACCACAAAATAATATACAGATTTCATAAAATGTGCACTGTTGCGGTCCGTCGTCAATGTTTTTGTCCAAAACAAAAGTCCATTTCCATAAAATGTTTGCCATCGCATGTTATTAATAAAAATTAAGCATATTTCAAGGGAAAAGAAGCCACAATCAACTGGTACGCATATGAAAGGAACCAAACAGAAAAAAAAACTACATACACATTTTTGAGAAATTGTTGTTTTTTTCAGCCATTCTTCTGTCTGAGAGTGAGTCAAAAGCATATATATAAGCATTTATTTTGACGACAACGACACAAAAATACCGGCTCATTTCGACAGTATACCAACCATCATTTTCTCCAAATAAGGCTCTGTTGCACACAGTTCAATATGTGAGCATACAATATTCAATGCTCAATGGACCAATGCACCAAGTGCGCTCTCTGTATGCACTTTTCCTTCAATAAAATTAATGAAGAATAACAAATAATCATAATAACGATGCGGACCATGCTCTTGTATGATCGTTCAGCTCATTCGTTTGCAACACTGACTGTCTCTTTGCCAATATATTCGAATGAATACAATGGTCAATATCGTTTCCATACCAAGAAAATTCTACCGTTCAAATATACAATATAATTTCCATTTATGTCAATGTTTGTTTGGTTTTGCCCGATACCTTTCTGGCCCGGTGTTTACGGCTGTATTGAGGCTCTCTCAATGTCTCTAGTTTTATTTTGGAAGGAAAACAAAGAAAGGCTTCAAAAAGTCCATAAAAATTGTAAATATTTTCTTTTCATATTAAACAAAAATCCGGTTTGCGATATACATATTTATATTTTTTGTGTATTATTTATTTGTTTTGCTACTCTTTTTTTTTGCATTGCCTTCAGTTTTACTCGCAACGGTTTGAGCATTCGTTAAAATACAACAACTACAACAACAACAAAGTTGCATCGACGAATCGATTATTATGCACGTATGTCATATGTGCGCGCGGTTGCTCCTTTTTGAGATATTCACATCTCATAGTCAATTGTGTACTGGATGCAACAGTGAGTGCAAGATGCGACCGAAAAACAAAAACAACACACATTATATTTTTTCTTCTCTTCTGATCGCCTTGTTCTTCCTATTTATTAGCTTGATATTATTTCGTTGGCTTGTGGGCTTAAATGCGACCTAGCACACAATGTATGCCACATTATTATTATATATATTTTGTATGGGTAGAGAAATTCAAATGGTAATGCTGCCGATTTGAGTGTGTGTATGCCGATCGAGAGCTCGTACATTCACTCTCTGTGCCGTATCATAATATTGCCAAACAATAGACGAATTAAGTAAAGATGAAATAAACAAGGAGAATCAACTGCATCGTAACAACGTACCAAAGTAGGTATTTTTAATAATAATAATAGTAACAAACAATTGGACTCCCGCGTACTTGATAATGCATTTGCTTTTCTGCGTTTCAAACTGCACACTCAAATCGACCCATTATAATGAACACATTCCGTTGCTTCTGTTGCAGCCGTCCGCGCGCATTCGATAAAATAAATTCATTCTTCCATTCTACTCCACTTTTGGAGTACCGAATCGAACAATGCAAAACAACAACACCACACCAGCAGCAGCAACAGCAATGAAAATATATAAAATAAAATAAAAAAAGCAAAAATAACAAATACAAGACAGAACAGAAAATCATATGGAATATGCACAAAGCCCAATTCAGTCTTAATATCACAGCTAATAAATGTGCTCAAATAAACATAGAATGGCAGCTCGTGCAATACACAGTGAACAGCCCCGGCCAGAACATTTTAAGCTGTAAACGGAACAAAAATGAAATGTTCGTAAAAATAAGAACGAAATCGGTTAAGTATCACACAGACAAATATAATCAGCTCGAACACACAATGAAGGTACTGGAACAATGCTCTCACTCGACAGAATGAGCGAGTTCTTTATTTTGTTTGGTTTTTTTTTTCTCTCTCTCTCTGTCTCTCTTTTTGCAGAGAGCCCAAAGTCGGCTCAAGCTCAAGCACATACAAAACAATATTCACGTCTCTTAATCGCTTGTTATGCACAATTCAAAATGTAGAACATTACTTTTTCATTTACAAAAAAGAAGCAAGCCCCGTACACACGGCGCGCGAGAGAGAATGCGCTCATTGGATTCTTAATGTGATTGGTTGGGCACGATGCATTCGATAAACACGTTTTTAAATGAGCATTGAATGGGCATTTAATGCGTTTTTACTGCATTATTATGTTTTTGTTCGTTCGCGGATCTGGCAACCGAATTATCGAACTTGCGAATAGTGCACGGTGATCGAATTAACTAGAACGCATGTGATTCGATTTGCCTGCTGCTTGTTCGATGGTGTACAAAAACGATTAAACCAACGAGTGTAATAATCATTTGGATCTCGCAAAAACTACGGAAAAAATCTTCCACATAAATTTTTCGTTTCAATCTCATTATGTGCACTGTGCAGGAGCAACAAGAAAAAAAAAACGAACCGTGTAAAAAAAAATTGAACATCGATGTGTGTCCTACGCAAATGGAATTCCATAAAATTCGCACTAGTTACATGAAACTACTTTATGCTCATGCTTACAGTGTGCTCGTTTCTATTTGAGTCAGATTTTCATATGGCGAAATAAAAAAATAAAAAAAAAAAATACCCAAAGAAAAGTGGGAAAAAACGGAGAGCAGAATCATAAAAAGTGTACGAATGTCGGCGAACAATATGAGAAGATGCAACAACCGACAAACACTATTAATGACACTTAATTTAAATACTTTTCCAAACATCGACAGTGGCACAGCTCGTTCCATTCCGCTATGCTCTGTATACAGATCTTTTTCTGTTCGCTCTCCAGCGATTTCATAAATTAAATTACTTAAAAACAACAACCGTCGCCGAAACAGCTCGTAGTTCGATCAAAAAAGTACGAGGAAAATGTTCAAGTGCATTTAAGTATCGTGTGCGAACAAATCGAAGCGAAAGCATAAAACAAATAGCTCATTGCATGGCGCGACATACCAAGCACCCAATTGATGATGGCTTAAAATCGATACAGATTTTCGCACCGACAACCCAAATGCCAATTCGAAGTGTGTACGGTTCGGGTTTTGTGAATTCTCCAGCATCTCGTGCTACTTGCTATTGATGAGATTCTGATATCGTGCCAATGAGTTTCGGAATATCAACAGCATCGATTGAAGCACACGAAATGCAATGGAATGTTGGTGTGCTGCACCCGAAGACAGAATGAGAATCTAAATAAGCGCATAAGTGTCTTTGAAACAGTTTCATTTAAAATTTTAACAGATTTGTTAGTTATTGTCGATATGTTGACGCTGATGCATCGAATGTGGCGTTCCAGCAGATTAAAAATTTCAAATGTGTCCGCGTGTTACAATGTTTTGTATACGTTCGTTCAATTTTCATTGGGATGTGCCATTTTTGTGTGCGCGTGATGATACGGTCCCTTGAGTTTTTCGGCATTGAATGCGCCTTCGTCTCCCAGTTGATGCCAAAGTGCTGAGTGATACGCACAAAATGCCACATATTAAAAACAGCTTCCAAAAGACACACACACACACAAATACACAGACACACACGACCACAATACATCAAGCCAGAAAACAAAAATAAACCACACATCGTAATGATATCGATGCGTGGCGTTCAGAGAGATGTGTCGATGAATGTGACCGAATGCGAAGCGAGCACGAGAAAGATGTGGCGACAACACCAACAACCAACGGCGCTACATATATATTACCAAATGGCTTTATCTTTTAATTCACATCTCTCCCGAGTGTGTTTTTCTGTAGAAATTTCAGTGTTTTTTTTTTCTTCTCTTCTCCTTTTATTTTTCGCCTTATTCTCGCCTCTTGTTCCATCGTCTCCCGTTTCAATTTCATTTAGACGTTGATTCTTTTGCACGCCGCTGCTATTGAGAGTATTCACTGTTTATATTAAGGAGTTTCATCGATGTATTATTTTTTTTTCTTTCATCGTTTTGTTTTATAAAATATAGAAGAGAAGAAGATTCAGCGATTTATCGCGCCTTCCATTTGGCGCACTCAGTATGCAGTGTGTCGAATATCTTATTCAAGTTGCGAACTGGCAAACTGGTGAGCTGGCCGAAGTTGAAAGTCCAATGGTTAGCATCCTCGGTATAAATCCCGACTTTTCGTCTCGATCGCTGATATGCCGGTTTTCGGGTTCTTAACGCTGCTCTTTCCATCAATTTTTTCTGTTCTTCCTTTTTGTTTATTCCTATTTCACATAAATTAATTTTAAACGCGTTGTTCTTGCTCTCGTCGGGTCATGTTCATTGTGCTTTAATAGAAGTCAATGTGTTTTTATTTTCATTTTGGACACACGATAGCAGCAGACCAACCAAAGTCAAGTGATATACCGATAAGTGTCTGGTAATTTATTAGAATTCAGTGGTAATCTGGATTAATTTTTCTTTGGTGTTCAAGCTTTTCAGCACGAAAAATGATGTGAAAACAACAAAATATATGTGAACGAAGATAGCAAGCCACATTCAGCCAAATGGTTGGCCACAGGGGAATGGAGGAATCTTAATCGAATAAAAGTCATTCATGATGTTTTTTTTTAGCCAACGTTGTGGCTTATGGAATGCATTTAGATTCACATAGAACATAACAAAATACTATCTAATGCCCAATATTATGATCCAAAACTTAAATAGAAATTAATTAATTGCTGCTCTTAAGCGCCGACAACAATCTGAAAAAAAGCAATATACGCTTTCAACGCCCGTTTTGCTTTTACATTGTTTTTTTTTGTTCGTGTATATCTTTCGTCCGGCAATTAATTTATGCTTCTGTTGTTTTTAGGTCCATTTCCCGATCCATAAACAACGTTTGAATCAGAAAAACTCGGTGAAAAGTTTTTAGCGCCCGTCGAAGAATAGAAGGAGAAAGAATAGATTCAGCTACTGTTATGACCCGAGAATTAAATTGTAGACGCTTTTTATTGGTTCAAATGCGATTTTACAACTTATGATTTCATCGATGTTTTTTTTCTTTTGCCATTGCACGCGCGCTCCTTTTCACTGCACACAAATGACCCATTTTCTTTAACTAATACACCATGTTCCTATGTTCTGTGTGTTTTGTGAATGTTCCGTCCGTTTTTTTTAATACTCGGCCTCATCGCTTTGCCGCGATACTCGCTCGCACTCAGACATTCTATTGTTTTTTTCGAGTGAATGGCGTAAGAAGTTGTTCCAGTTTTTGATCGATGTTATCAACAGCTTAAGCAATTGTTATTTGTTGTGTGGCATTGCCGTTGCTCCAGTAGCTAGGCACTAGACGCTAGCAAAAAAAAAACACAGCATAAGAGGCAAGAGAAAGAGTCTAACGACCTTGTTTATGAACAAGAAAATGAATTAAATGGAAAGCACTTACATGCGCATAAAACTATAAACAATTCTTCATTCTAAACTTGGCTCAGCTAATAGAAAAAGTTCTATTATTTTCAATAGAGAAAAAAAGGGAAGAAGAAAAAAAAACACGACACAAAACAACACAAATTATGTTTCATTTATTCGCTTCCAGTTTTTATGATCGTCAATAAAAGCAACACACTGAACATCTTTAAGGGCAATAGAAACATAAAATGAAAACAATGTTTGTGACAAATGCAACGCTCAAATAACATTGTAAAAGTTCAAAGAAGGAAAAAAAGTGACGACGACGACGACAACGACAACGAAGACGGAAAGAATTGGAAAGAATTCTTTGCTTTAGTTTTCATTTGAATCCCAAAGAGCTATTGAGCCAGTTTCCTGTACGCATTGTACGATATACAACCTTGTTGATGAAGTTGTGCCTATCGTAAAGCAATTAACATTGTTTCCATTTTCTTGCCAAACAACAAACAAAAATGCTAAATGGTCTTCAGTTTAAAAAGAATTGTGCAACATTATTGGAACGGTAGGGTGCATCCGTATGCACATTTTTATGTTGATTTCGTTTTACGATCGTTAAAATTTCAATGTCAGAATATGCAAAAAAAAGCACAATGTGCGAGAGAAAAAAAATAATGAAATTTTTGTTCAAACAACTTCATCTTGTTGAAATGGTGTATTTATCAACAACCGACAACTTAGCACCTTATCGAATTTACCGTGAAACGACACATTTCGAGTAAGGTTAATGCTGCTGCGTTACAAAAAGGCGTTCGAGCCATCGTGTTTTTTTTTCGCTTGTAATTCTTCAGTTCACTTGGTTTTCAGCATCACATGTTCGATTCGGATTGGGTCTATTCCATTTTTCAATGGACCTTGAAATTTGATCCATGTTTACGAGAGACTCGGTGTTTGTTTGTATGCATGCTGAGCTGGCTGATGTGAATAAATGCCTACAAATTGCATAAAAAACAACGACCTGACTGAAAATGAGACGACCGACGAAAATGAAACGTTGGCCATTAACAAAAAAAAAAAAAAGACTACGCACCGAAAACTAATTTCAACGTTGATTTGAATTTCATCTGTCATTCGCGTATGAAGTGTATGGTGTTCATTTAACATGGATAATTTTGGGCCAGACTTTACAACATTTACCAAAGCAACGTAGAAAAATGCGTCCGTTTTTAATGCACAGATGTCGAAAAGAGAATGTGAGCCGGTCGCTGATTTCTGGGATCAAATATGTTTTGGTGCATTTTTGGTGACTAAGCATTGAATTACGCTTGACATCGGCGAAGGCGTGAAAAGAAGGCGATATGCTTTGTTATCACTGCAAAAGCCGACAAAATTTATCGACATTTATTCGATTCGTTTAGCAATTATGATGCACGCTAATGCTTCGCTGAACCTAGGTGGGCTCCAAGGCTACCAAGTATATGAGCCTGAAAATTCGATTCCACATTTTATGAATATTTCATTGCGCGAAGCGGAAATTTTCATAAATTTAAATAGAAAATTGACTTGAAATTGTTTAGTTTAGGAAATCTCCTTGAGAAATCTCACAAAAACAATCATCGATTCTTGTGCTATCAGATCAAAGATTACTTTTTGAAATAAGAAAATAAAACACACGTTTTGTGAAACAGAATTAATGCCCGCATCCCGTATCTCCGATACAAATGTTCCTGTTTTGGCTGGAGAATGTCATTTACCAATGTTAATTACAAATTAAAATACCGAATGGAAATTATCGGAATTTGTTTTCGTGAGGAGAAAAAAAAAGACAACAAACATTGTGCTACAACATTGAATTTATATCAAAGCATGTAAATATTCTAACCTTTAAACTCACGGCATTATTTTTCCCCCGGTGTGTTCCATCTCAACTTCGGGTGCCTGTGAATAGAGAAGAAATGATAAATGATAAATGGAAATAAATCCAACATCCAGAGTCAAATTCAAGGTCTTGGTCAAATTGCCGATCGCCGTGTTGTTGTTGTGTTGCCGAATGCACGTTTCATTAGAATAAAACGTGAAATGCGCCAACAATAATTTTGTTGAGATACAACCAAACGATCATATGAACTGCATTTCGTGTGCTGCAACATGGTTGTAACCAAGAAACAGTGGAAAAATGTGTGCATAATTTAAAGCATTTACAGCGGCAATGCATGCCACTCTCTATCGAATGTTTGATGAGCGTAATTTATTCGACAGCCAGTTTTGATCTCAGAACTTTTAAGTTGCTTGAAGTAAATCGCTTGTGATTAAACGTTCAGTGTCCTGCCATTTGGTGACTTGTCTCATTCACTCTAGTAATTCAAATTGAATCGTAAAAAAAAGCGCCAACAAACAAGGCAAATAGTCATAACGAAACGTCTAAAGAACCTCCGATAAAAATCCAACGCGCTACAAACAACCGAACAAAGACCATCAAAATGTAACGATCGTAAATTTAATGCGCCTCTTTGAAGGAACATCGACTGACGAATGTGTTCATTTGTTCGAATGGCAACGCGTGTGTATTAAGCAGTTAATTTATTTGAGGTGTCGATTTTGTTTGTCGTTGAGCGTGTGTTGCCAGTTTGGCACATTTCGAATCTATTTTTGTAGCCATGGAAAATGGGAGAAATTCAATGAAAATAAACTCGAAATATACCAACAAAACGAATGAAAAAGAAGAACAGAATTCAAAGCTATTAAACATTTATGAAATACAACAGACAAATTAGGTGAAATGACAGAAAACAACAGTCGAATTACTCAACTATTAAAAAAGGAGCGCAGCCCTCGTTGCGCCACGATGATGTTGCCAGAGAATTTGAGGGAAATGAATTAACGAGAAAAATCAAACAAGTAACTCGAAAAATTACTGCATTTAAATCGAAGATTTTCAACGGCGACACAAGTAATTTGTGATGCTAAATTTATTTCCTTGATTCAACATATTCCATTTATATTCCTTGTGATGAGCTGCGAACTCCGTCGAAATTAATAGTTGAACATCTTTGTTCGTGCGAGAAAGGGAATAGGGGAGAAATGAGAGAGAATGAAAAAAAGACCGACCAAATGTTTGACACATTGATTCTCTTCATCAATCAAATCACTGAACGTTTCCGATTTTATCATGAACGTGTCTGATATTTTAATGCAACGGGTTTACGGACGAATTCGGATCGATGGTAAAATTCAAGGTGAAGGTAATCGTAAATTGTTTGGCTTTTTAAAATGTGATCCTAGAAAAAAGGAAGTCGGCAAATTGATGCGAGAAGCCACATAATCCGTTGATTCAATAGAAAGTTTTAAAGGATTGCATTAACTTCGCTTCGATACCCCTGTTTGGGATGCAAAGAATGTTTAAGCAAAGTAAATTTGATAATAAATCAGTTCACACTAATGATTTTCAAGAAGGTTCTCTTGAAATGTGCCAAAACCTTCCATGGAAAAATGCTTTTACGATTGACTTCAAGTCAATAGAGAGTTTATGCTAACACTCTATTAAAATTTTCATGCAAACGCTCAATTGATTTGCTATAAATTATGCACTTAAACATCACCAATCTGCATCAAACGGCATCAATAGTCACCCAGAAGTGTCATGTCAATCGTTTCAATCTTTCCGCGACTCAATGAGTTGCATTGGTAGTTCAAAATGTCATGTCACAAACCATAAAACGATTAAAATTATTTGACTCATATTTGTTTACAAGCTACTTAAAATCCACAGAAGAAAGAAACAGCCAGACAAACTGAATGGCAAAGCATAAAAGCATTTTGTTGTTTTTTGTTTTATTCTCATTTCAAGCCACTTCATTCAGTCCCGTCGACTGTGTTGGTGTCAACATGGAAAATCCAGACGCGGCCAAGAATAAAGTGTTGAGAGACCATTCGGGTGTCATTTTGTAACATCTATTTAAGTGTTGCAGATATCAATAAGTTATCCATAACATTTATGGGGCGTACACTAACGCCGCGACAATTTCACTTCAAGACCGAATACAAAATAAAGTGCATTGGAGGAAAACAAATGACAAAAAGGAGAAAAATATTAACATTGAGGCAGCAGCAATGAAAAGGAAAACTTCTGTTTGACATTCAAATTAATTGCGTTGTTGTTTTGTTGTGAAAATGGCTGAAGAATATTCGAGCTCTATAGTCGATGCCGAGTTCGAGGATCAGCACCCAACTATACAAGGGTTAATATTCAAATAACTATTGTTCCGGCGATGAACAAGATGAAACAGTTGAAAATGGAAACATACACACAAAAAACAGTGTTGTCGTTGGTTCGAATGCCCAACATTTGCGCATGACGATGAACACGATAAAAAACTGTCGGCGACTAACAAAACCGATGTAAAGAAGAAGAAAAAAAAACACACTCATTTTTGTCACATTACATTGATTTTACACATGCAACCACTTACGTCTGGCGCGTATAGTAACCGTTTTTCAAACAGCCTAACTCTTTAATGTGACGACACAACTCAAACCATTCTATACCCAGTGGTAAAATGCACGATACAGCGGCAAATGGTGCAAAGTTATAGCTAATTCAGTGCAACTATGTTGCCGAGCCGCGCTTCATAGTGTTGTGATGTATGCAAATATAAATTTTCCCATTTCTTGTTCTGTTATTCCCGTTTTTAACAGTCCATCGCGTTATTTGTCCGCGTTGCACAAATTGAATGCCATTTATGGCATTAGAATGAGTGGCCAGGCTCAAACTCATGCATTTCTAAGCGCACACATCACAAAGAGTTATAGCTACAAGAGATAGAGTTTCGAATGAGAAACAGAAAACCCGACAAAACTCCAAATCCAGTTTGAGTTTTGTTGAAACATTTTCTTGTTATTCTTCATTAAATTTTGCAACCAAATGCGGCTATTCGTTGTGCCTTTATGAGCCGTGCAATTGAAACGTGTAGGTTTTATTGTGTGCGGCTATGGCACTTTCGAGAGGGAGAGAGAGAGAGAGAGAAAAGAGTTATAAGAGTGTTATCATTTGGCAGAGTGTGGAAAAAGATGTTTTAAAATCGTAAATTAGCCGCGTTTGTATGCAGTGCGTTGTTTGAACTCGTTTAACATAAAATAAAACTGGCAAGAGACTTGATTGTATTATTTCCAGTGCGCCGTCGATTATATGGCCACACGGTTTTTTTTATTGCCGTTGTTTTACATCCTATTTAACTGGCCCCGGAAAAAAACGACGGCGCTGAATCTTATTGTTTTTCGTTTAAAAAGAAATTATGCGTGGTCTATGTCTTGTGCACGTATTTATGTAAATTGGTTTGAGCTGGTTTTTTTTTCTCTTTCGTTTGCCACAAATGTGAGTAATAAATTCACATGTGGCCGACAACCTCCGAACTAATTGTAGCAAGCACACATGCAAAATAAAAGTCACATTTGCAATTGGAAAACAATAACATACTGATGTCTCGTTTCTGACAATCTGATCGCGTCGCAGCTCACTTTCTCATTCATATGCACGAAAATTGTATGGCACGAAAAGGAATCGCAAACAAATTTATTTAATGCTGCAAAATGTGTGTAGGCTTAATATTGTTTTTTGCTGATCGAAACAATTTCTCACATAAACACATCGCTTTTGTTTGGCATTTACAGCAGAGACATATACCATTAATGAGTATGCATTCTAATCCAATGCAACACCATAAAAATGTTATACACGCACTCGCACAACGTTCCGTATTATTGTGCATCGAGCCATCTTATTGTATAAATCAATGTTGATTTTTTGTTGTTGCCAGCATCGATATAGAAATCGCTGAAATCATATCCATACATTGAATATGTTGGGAGTGTGTGTGTGTGTGTGTGAGTGAGTGAGGCTGCAAGTGAATTGCCAAATAAAATGAATGAGAAGAAGGAAAAAAAAACAAAATTTTAATTTAGGTGACAGTTGGTATTATAAGCTTTGGGTGGAACCGAGCACAACTGTTTTGCTGTTTATTCCCAGTATTATGCGACCAATGATTTCGGCAACGATGCACTTTTTAAATGGCACGAAGCATCGGAGATGCAAAAGATGGTGAACATGAACCAACCTCGATTTGGTGCTGGGTGTGTGTATCGTATGCAACAATAGATCGTATACATATATAAAAAAAAAAATCCAACCGAATCCGACCTACGACGAGAGAGTTAATGAAGAAGAATAATTTTCGTTAAAAACATCAAAAAGGGGTTACTTATTTATTTCAATACGATACATCAATTTAATGAACGCATTTCACTTGCATCATCGTCGGCGCACATTACATACGCACCACGGTTGATCCCTTTGCATGAGCTGACTTACTCATTTTAAAAAGACTTCGATTCCTTTTTTTTGCGCTGACTAAACCAGTAGTGTGTACATGTGCGACTCGAATAAAATGTCGTAAAATCGACGATGCTCGTGTCTTTTGATTAGACATACTTTTTTTTCAAATCCAATCTAAAATTTCGGGGCTCATGAAGTCAGTTCCATTTTGAGCGATTCGCAAATATGCTGTATCGATAATGCTAGAGCACAGCAAATAATGAAATTTGACGACGAAAAATGCAGCTCGAAGCGATTATAATTCATAGGGCAAATTATTATAATAGAGTTCCAATAACAACAAAAACACCAGAGACCATCACTGTGAGACGCAAATTCAACGCTGACTTTATTTCAATTTCACTTTCGCTCATGAATTCGAATTTGATGTATGGAAATATGAAATACGAAACAACCTAATTCGGAACGGCGACACAACTCAAAGTAAAAATTATAAGTTTGGTCCCAATAGTGGCATTAATAATAGTTTTCTTTATTCTCTTTTGCTCGCCGAAAATGTCACTGGATGGAATATGAACGAACCTTATTACTTCAGGCTCTAGGGGTTGTTCTTTGTTTTTTTTTTCGATTCAGTATTTTTTTTAAAAAGTAAGTGTGTAGTCTCGATTTAAAGGGTCTTTGCGCAGCATTTTTCGGTGAATTTTATGCACATGTGCTTGACGACCATTTATTTTTGTCAATGTCACGAGGCCATTCGTTTTTCTTGGTAACAATTTTAATTGGGCACATTTGACAGCAAATTACCAGCTACAACAATGGCCCGCCAAAGGCAGGAAGTGTTGCAGTTTAATTTGATGTTTTCTACAAAAAACTACAGCCAATTTAACATTTTTTATTCCACTCAAATAATTGCTTAAAAATCCATATATCATCGTAATATTCGCTTCGATGATTCGAATTGTCGTAAAATCTATCATTTTATACGTCGAATTGGTGAATCATCGAATTTATTACAATTGTAGCATTCATGACCTGACCAAACTAGTATTCCAATCGAGGCGCTCTGGTCTGGCGCAAACGAATAAAATAGTCAAAATGCCACGATCGGAAATATTCAATATTGTTATTAATCGTGCGTTGGTTAAGGACACTTTTTTGGGCTCTTCCTTTCTACTCTTAACTATCTCTGTTGTTTGCACAAGTCCATAAAGCGTTCCGTAATTTATGCTGTTATTTATTTTATGGTTATTTAAGTTTTAAGCAAATAGAATTAACAGCAATTTATCGGCTGAGATCCTTTCTCCGCATGCTTTTCACTGGGACTCTTTTTTGTTGGTCCGAAAATTGGTTCATCTGCTTGTTCGGTGCTTGATGATGGAAAAATATATCACATTGAAACAATAATATTTGTATCCTTGCATCGATTTGTTTGAAGACGATCTCGTCCATGCTCTAAATGTGTTTATTTCAGTGTTGTGCCTTTGCATGTGGACGCTTGAGTAGGCAACATTATTTTTATTCCATTTGTAGTAAATCTGCTTAAAGTCTATTTTTGTTTAACACATAAACATTTTCACCCTCAATATATTGACACACACACACACCGCTTTGCCGATCCGATCGAATTTGCTTGGCTGACAGTCAAATTGATATTTATTTTGGTTACAGCCCAAATCTTCATTTGAATATAGTTTTCTGTGGTCCTTGCAATTGGCTATAAAAACGGGCCCATCAACTCAAAAGAAAAGCGTGCCTGTATTAGAATATTGCGAGCATAGTGCAGCTGAGCGCAATAAGATCTTTAAATAAACACGAGCTGCCCTAAAAAATAATATCCCAAATACGGCAAATGAAAGTAAGAAGGACGATTTGTTATGGTCGCGGTTTGTCGCATGTCTATTAAACATTTTGTCGCTCGAGCGTGCTTGCCCTGGAGAAAATGATCTAAAAATAACTCTTGAAAACGTTGAAAAAAAAGAAAAACTGTTCCTACAAACTGTATAACGAATGTGCCATTTGTTTGCATTGTCAATCCATTTTCGGTTATTACAACCCATTGAAGTGTCCCAATGTCGGTATCTGAGTTGGTTGCAATAGCACGTATTAAACCACCACATAGACATATTTTAGATGCAGAATCGATGAGTAAACAGAGCCATTCATTCTATTGTTTTTCAAAACAAATACGGATAAATACATTGATGCTGCTTCCACAACACTCGCATCACTGCCGGTCGGACTGTCTGTATGCAGACACTGTTTTGAACTGCTTCACCTACCAAGAAATTTATTTTCCACCGACAAATATGGATCAGAGACTGTGATTTAGAGCACTGCAGCTAAACATTGAAATGTGAACAGAGAACATGTGAAATGTGATATCATTGAAGGTTGAATACGTTGAATGTGTGTATTCATTCATTTTAAATGTGTGTGCCTTTTAATTGGGGCCGAATTATGGTTTTTATTTTATTAATGTTGTTTTGTTTACGTGCAATTTTGCCATTTGAATGAATGGCCAAAAACACGTTTAGACGCACAAAACACATAAATTAATTTATTGCTTTATAATTTCATTTTATACCATCGAATTTATGGTTGGCATTGTGGATTTAATTGTTCCTTTTGTCATATTCATTTTGACCTGATCCAATATGCAAATCCAACGAATGGGTTTTCGATTCTCGAGTAAATAATAAAATATCATTGGATTTTGCATTTGATGCCGCATTGAATTAAGACCATACGGTTCGATTTCAAAAGGTCCGGAAAGGAAATGCCATTAATTTGTGTGTGTGTGTGTGTGTGTGTGTCATTGTGCATCTCCAGGATGGCGTCTAGTCAATCGGATCGTTTGTTATCATGCGAAATCTTTCAATGACATGTGAAATAGTCATAAGCCCTTTGCCCACTTAACAATAAAATGTTAGTTATGACTCAGTTTGGAATTCAAATCAATTTTGATCATGATCGAAAACTATAAAATCCAGCAAATAACCTGTCCCGTTGACCGTGCATATTGTTGTTGCTGGTTTTGACCATTCAAACGTTTGCAATGAAATGAAAACCGCAGTAAAAGATTTATTGAATCGATTGCAGAATACGCCTTTTTGTATTTACAGAAATGACCCGAGTCAATGTCAATTAGGTGAAATTGGCCAAGCTCACCGCATCCATTCGCCGAATACTGAAGAGCCGAACTGCGTTAGAATCTATTATCATTATTCAAAGTTGATGTAAAAAGCGGCAACAAAAACGTCCATTATCTCCGGCAAATATAATTAACAAAAATGTACACATGGTTTTAAACGTCAGTCGATAGATATAACGACGCGCCCAGTGTCCAGTGTTTTTGTGTCGGTGTTCATGAGTTCATGAGTTATTGGTTGAAATAGCAGAGTGCAACACGGCATGAGCTCTTTGGCACGGCCGAATATCATGCGGCTATTGAAGCTCCTTCAGTTGGAAAATTGCTTTTAAGATTATAGAGATGTCATACATGAGTTTTATGTTTTTCCAAGCGCTTTATCTCCACCGACCTAACCATAAATTTCGCAATCGTTTTTGTTCTCGATAAATTCGAGGCTCAAGTCTATTGAATTCCTATCATATTCATAATAATTTTATCAATTTAATTCTTTTTTTTTCTCGTTTGTTGTCTCCTACATCGACGCCCCGGCTCGACTATGAAAAAGCTAGTGCAACTGGACAGATTGGATCGGGTTGGTAACAGAGAGAAAATGAAACAGCAGTTGTGCCAGTCATAAAAACAACAATGCCGACAAATCTCACGGCCATAAAATATTATCCATGTACATGCATCGCGAGGTTCAGCTACAGCTACAGCTCAGCTCACCGGCATTTGCATCACTCACACGTACACACAAACACACATCAAGCCCGGCCACACCAAAAACGGACACTCATTTGTCGCCTTCAACATATGCGGTGAAACTGATTTTGAACATAAATGCATTTTGTGCATCGTACAAATTTATGGCCACCATCCACCTCACTCGGTTCCAGCTCTGTCTCTCCGTCTCTGTCTGTTTCAACTCACCTCCTGGTATTCAAAACATTTTCAAGCTAACAAAATGTAATTAAAGCCGGCTACGACACATCGCGCTCGCACACACACCACACACACCAAATGGCCAACGCGCCAGGCATTGTATGAGCTGTGCAAACAAAATTAAATATTGCACTTTAATATTTTTATCTGTTCTCCTAAATCTCAATGCCATTTTTTACATTGTTGAGCCGAAGAGTTAGCAGTGTGCATAGTGCGCGAACTGCATTCACAACATGTTTATATATTTTTGCTCGAGCTCTGAGTATGTTTTTTTTCTTCTGTTTTATCTATGCAAATTGAAGCATTTTACACAAATGGGTAAAAGTAAACTTCAACAGTCATTATATGGACTTTTGTGGCGGAAAAAAGACGCGGCAAACAGCAAATAGTTTGGCGAAGAAATAAAAAAAGCGTCCATTGGAAGTGTTCAAGCCCACGTATGTGTGTAAATATGGACGCGAGCTCATGTTTTATATTGTTAAAGTCTTGTTATTTTTGCAATTTTCATTATTCACAGGCCATTTTTTTTCGTTCTCTCTCCTTTTTCTTCGAATTGATTTTGGTGTTTTTTTTTCGCTTCTTTCGTTTTCTTTAAGTTTTATTGTGTCTATGCATAGATTCGATATGTTTAGCATGAGGCGGCTCAATCTCCATTTCTTCGATGTTGCCGCACTCGTTGATAATAAATGGTTAGTAAGTGAATGCAAAGAGCAAGAGAACAACAGAGACAGGGAGAGAGAAAAACAGAGAGAGAGAGAAACGAGTGCAACAACGGCCGACCTGATAATAATAACGTGGAAATTTATTTTTGCCGTAATTGTGTGAAAAGTTCACAAGCGCAACATCATAGAAGAGACAAGAGGCAGACCGAGCTCTTGGTGCTTCATTCTCACCTATTTTAGAACCGTTGAGCCATACACTTCTTAGCTTTGATACCAAGGTACTGGCATTCTCCGTTGTCAATCCATTTAGCTTGTGATTAGTTTAATCATATGAAATGGTTTATAGAGCGCACATTCACACATGTGATACGAGCCGACAATTCATAACAACAACAACAACAACCGAACAGAGAGAAGGTTTTCAAACTGAAAAATCCTCATTTATGTGCTCGATGCACATGAAAGTTGATGTTTCAAATGTATTTTGAACCTTCAGAGCTGAAAGACGGGAAATGGGTTCGTCGAAGCGATAGAGAATATAAAAATAAAATCAATGATTGCAATTTGCTCGTAATGCACTGCTCTCTCGTACAAACACCAACACACAGAGGGAAAAACGTACCGACGAAACGGAAAGATATTATACAAATTTCTCTTTGTTTCCTCGCCTAAATGTGGCACATGCATGCGTCTACCGGGCTCAATCCTTTTCACTGACTGACTGTTCGATTTTGTTGCTGTTGTTGTTGAATTTGCTGTGCAACAACATGAACATAATGTGAATAATCTTTGCACTCTGCAAGTCGCTTTTTTTTGTCTTCATTCTATCGCATGTTGTGATATTGTTGGTGGCGATTCGCTTATGTTGTGCTGTGCTGTACTGTTCGATGTTTTATTGTGTTCTATGGTTGTTGTATTGTGCTGCATTCCTTGTTTGTTCCTTCTTCCATTTTCCGTGTGGCAATAACATGCACTTTGGCTTATACTCAGCGCTGGATTAATCTCTAAGTACTCAAAGTAGTCGAATGTATCTCGAATATTAAATAGATTTTTGAGAAATTTGTTTGTTTTTCGCCATACGATTTTATTTTGCGTATAAGAAGCCAAAGAGAAAGTGTGTGTTGTTGTGTAATATTCGTTTCTTGAGTTTTGATGATGGCGAAATGCTTTTAGTTATTGGTGGTTATTATCGCTTCGATTCCATTTTCGTACACCGTACGCTTGTGTGACTGCGGTGTTTGTGTAGTTTATGTGTGTAGGTAGTCCTGCTGAAAAGTGTTAAGCAGTTGCTTAGCGCTATTGTATGTAATATTTCGTCCGGATACCTACACAAATGGTGTGCGCATTAAATTCATTTTAAAGGATGTAAATATGTACAGAACATATAAAATCCGGCAATATATTTTTTCTCTTATAGTGCTGTTGCTTGCTCAAATTCATGAAGGCTTGAAATACAGAGTGCTCTTTATGCAGCGACGATATTCAGATTTGGAAAAGATTAGTTGTGTGAATGAAACGAATAAATAAGTTTTCTTAGCATACAGATATTATTTTGGTGATTTTCGTAATTCAACGTGTATGTGTGTGTGTGTTCGTAAATATGAGCCGAAAGTGAGACGGAGGTGAGAGTGGGATAGAGTCGAGAGTTTAAAAAAAGTACCGTCTCAAGAATAACAATACAAAGCATGAAAATACACACATAAACAAAATAAATATTCACCAGAGAACAGAAATCCATATAATACCCATTTAATATTGTGTGTATTCTATAAAATCATAATACCAATTTAATTTCTTTGTCGGCATATCGGTTCATTGTAAGCATTTGCTCTTGCACTCGTTGCGTACTCATCGTATGCCTCAATGCACCGATATTGTTTTTTTTTTGGTTTTCAATGTGAGGACGTGAACAGAGTAAGAGAAAAAGAAATGTGCACTTCAAACGAAATAGAAACAATAATAAAAACAAATGATTAAACAAGAAGAAGTACGCTTGGCCGTGCACAAACAGCGAACAAGCGGGCCGCAGCCGATCGACAAGCAGTGACCATGTTTTCGGGTAAATTAACAAGCAAGCACAGCCGGAGAAAAACAAAGCGAAGCATTTCTATTGTTTGGTCAACGATTTCTTTGGTTGCGGTGACTTTGCTCAACGCGGTCTCTGTGTATGTACTCAGTGCTCGTTGTACGGTGTGTGTGTGTGTGCTGTGCACAGATTGTGGCGACATTGCTCAACATGCACTTATGCTAATGCGAACAAATAGAAACAATGCTTTTCAATAAACATTTCCAACCATACGAAAAAAACAACTGTTTGCTCAAGCACATGTTGTTAATAATTTGTTGGAACTTCTTGAGATGATTTTACCGCGATGTTGATATCGACCACCACACCGAAAATTAGCTGCTTCGCGTTGTCGAGATTTTCTCGTGTGCCGTTTGTCGTCACAGCCAGAATCGCACGAAACAATGTTTCGTCAGCCGCAACAATGGTTCTTTAGCTTAATTACAGTCGGTTTTTATTAGCAACTTTGAGAAAAATTCGCCCACCGTTTCACACGATTCATCAACACCCAGCGAAATAAATTTACTCATTGGATGCGTCCTCTTCGCTGTACATTTTTTTTTATTATTGTTTAATCGCGTAGCGTTGGCAGCAATCTGAACGACTCCATTTACTAATGGATAGCATTCACATTGTGAAAAGGCTCATGTTCAAATGGAGCGTAGAGTTTTTTTCTGCTTTGCCATCCAAACAAGAAATTCTATCATATTTTATTTACTTTTTTTGCCTTTCCGATTTTCACTCGAGTATTTTATTTCATGTATTTCATACCATTTTATTTGCTTTAAATTAAATTTGGAAAATCAAACATGCAAACAATAGAAATGGCGGCGGCAGCGGTAGTGCTAATGCATCATGATCATGAGTGAAAAATGGTGAAAAAAAACAACACATAAAAGAAGCCAAATATGCTTGTAAAAGGCTGGAAAAAAAATTATGGTTTAATAATAAATTGTGATTGCTGGATGAGAGCAAAGAATCTAAGAGAAAGAGAGGAAGAAGATGCTAACGCGCATCCGACACATATGTGAATCACACACTCTTGCATCGGGAGATGTTTGATGAGAGCGTTTTTTACGATCGCGCATACATCACATCATTGCTGGCTGACGGAATAAATATTTACACTCCATCATCGAGTGCGATGTGAAGCACACTCGCACTTGCGCTCGCGCATTTTTTCTCAGCTCGGCCGCGCTCATAATAAGTGTGAATTACTTGAGTGCAACGATAGGAACAAAGATATTAAATTAAAAATCAACAGCACAATGCACGTTTTATGCCGTGCCGCCGTCGCCGTTGCCGTCAACCAAACTACCAATGCCAAGCCTTTTGGTGAGTATAGCTCAGTTGAGGCAGTTAGCGCTTATTTAGCGCTGGGTCTGCCGCAATCATTACATTTGATGGTGTTTCATTTGGAATCCGGCTGTTGGTGTTTCTTTTTATGGCTTTATAAATGTGTTCATCATTACTCATTTTGAAGAAATTAGATAAATCTCTCGGATAAACGATTTTCGGTCTTTTAAAAATGGTATAAAAGGCGTTCATTTAATGACGTTCAAAATCGTGTGATGATGAGAAACGTTGCGGTTTATTCATTTTCAGACTTATGATTTTTCATTTTGAGAGTACAGACGAATCAGCACTTGAACGAATTTTCGGTTAAATGAACTATTTCAATTCGAATCAATGTCAACGCAACTGAAATAGGCATTTAGCAACATGTATCATTCAGTTTTATCAGCTCAAACACATCAAACCAAGTACAATGTATTTGTGTAAGAAGATTAAGTGCGCCTACACTAAAAAAAAAGAGAACGCACAAATAAAGCTGATGATCCTGAAAGGATATCAATTTGAGTTGCTAATGAAGGTCGTAAATCTTCTTTGCATTCGTAAATCAATGAATCGCCATGGCCTGATAAAAGGAAGCCAAAACCAAACAAACACTTGAAATCATAATCTTAATCACTTTTGTCTTCATTTGACATTATCACTAAAAGGTATTTTCGAAACACCATCCTTCTCTCATCCACTTAAAATATCCTTTACATGTCTTTTTTTTCCTTTTCGAATAATTAAACGTGTACCGTTCAAAACGACTAAACATGATGTTATCATCTGTGTTGGTCGTTGTTCGTTACCCTCTTTCTTTCTCTTGTATTCAAAGGTATTTGAATACAATCATCGATTTCAACGACGAAAAGGAAATTCCAAATCATTGGCAACATCGGCGGCAAACCACAAAACAAAACAACAACGAAAACGAAAACCAAAAAAATTTATATGCCGCCGACTAAACGAGTAATTTATTTGAAATGCAACGTTAATAGTCATCGAAATCGAAACTTCTTATCTGCCGAATGATATCAAACTAAAGTTTAGAGAATGTGTAAATTTTTTAAAGGTTTTTTTTTTCTCGAGTGTTTAAGTGTTCAAGCGCATGCATGATTTGTGTGTGATCAATGAAACGATGAAACAGGAGAATAAAAACAGAAGCAACATAGTCTCAATTGGTGGAGTTAAAAAAAGCCACTTACGCGACACATTTTTCAAAATTTAAAGAAAAAACACACACAAACACAAATCCACCAAAAATATTCGATACTCGTTCGAAAACCATTCAATGAAATCACAGCCAACCATCTTTTCGGGCAGCGTTAATCGAAGAATGTCAATGAGCTATTTTTCATTTTCGTTCTTTTTCTGTCATTTTCATTCCATTTTCGAAAACTCAACAACGGCCATGTGAGACTGGCCGTATTTGATAAGAAAAAAAAAACGACGACGACGATGATGATGATTTACTGATCGAGTAATCTTCTTATGCACAGCCACAGCCATAATAGCATACACAGACTGACCGTATGCTATAAAATGTTATTGAATTTGAATATAGAGTTTTTTTTATAGACAATCGTAAAGAAAAGACGTTTGAAAACAATACTCACATGAATTGAATGAAATCGAGCTATTTAAGCAATACGAGATATGAAGAGTGAGAACAAACCGAAGAATTCATATCGAAAAATAGACGATTGCACTCTAACAATGATGTGCATTCGAAAATGAGCTCCATTGAAAATGGATTTTGTTTTTTCACTCTTGCTTTCTTTCTCTCTCTCTCTCTCTCTCTCTCTCTCTCTCTCTCTCTCTCTCTCTCTCTCTCTCGATTCGGATTCATTCATACGAATCATCGAAGGATGTACATCGATACTGAATCATGCACATAACATTCCAATGGTTGCTCATAATAGAATTATGTACGTATTGCTGGGGATATTTAGCACTTTAACGACGGAAGAGTGTTGGCTATTATTGTATTGTAGCCGTTTTAACCTTGAATTCTGAGCCCATAGAACCGAGCAATGAAGGAATCGAACGATGAATTATGATTGTATGATTGTAAATCGTATTTTTCGGTTAATAAAATGGTTACTTCGATGGAAAACTGTATTTTAGTCCTCAAACGAAAGGAGAATGAGAGGTGGACGGAGAATTCAATTCATCTCATGAATCTCATAGATCGGTTTCGGATCTCGATAACTGAAAAAAAAATAAAGAGAATTATAATAAATCTGGTCGTAATGATAATAATGCTGCATTGAAACATTTTATTTTTGTCGTGATAACAATGGATTTAGGCAAATAAAGGAAACTACAGAGAATGAGAAGGGCCGAACAGAGACACACCAGAAATGTGATTCAATTCAATGCACACATTGTCGAAAACATGGTGCATTTCTCTGGATGAAACCAAAATCATGGAAAAAGAAATACTCACTTCGTTTGTGTTTTTATTTTATTTATTCTTTATTCCACTTGTAATTTTATGAATTACTATTCGATCATGCACACCTTTGCAAATCCAACAGCATTACTGTTTTATTTCAAAAGTTTTAAAGTCCGTTTGTTTGATGCATTTCGGACCGCAACATATCTCTGCATTGAATAAGTATTAGTATTCGAATCGTACCCGCTACAGAGGTGGTAAACAAATCCACCATGTTTGAGCTGTGAACTCTTTTTTGGCATAATGCAGTTTTTCACTCCAGATAGCAAGGTTTTCATTGAATTTACGAAAAAAAGGCAATTGCAATAAAAAATATGTAAAATACTTGACTTAGTGTCAAAAGCAAATATTAGTGTTGTAATGATTATTGCTAGTATTGTAATACAAACACCCTCAAAAATGTGCAACTTAGCATTATAATAATTGGCAAATGTTTTAAATATTGTCGCCAACATTATGAAAAATACTATAAATCCAGGAGCACTGTGAATAGAATATTCGTTGTTCATATATTTTATATTCTTCGAGGAATCACTTTCCTTGCTGTCTTCGACCTCTTCGTTTTCTTTTTCTTTCCTATTTTCCTCAATACTCTCTTTCGATTCGGTATTCCCTTCCTCAGAGTTGTCGAGTAGTTTCAGCTTTTCTGCTGATGGTATCAATTTTGCCTTAGAATTGTTTGAAGCCAAGTTAAAATTGTGCATGACACATTCCTGCTGCAATTTCGTGGCGTTTTGAATTCTGAAACGAAAATTGTTATCGATATCATGAAAATTGCATCAAATTTTAAATAATGAATGTCAACATACCTTTGAACAAGCTCTTGCTGCTTCAGCATTACCAATTGTTTAACAGTCCAACATAATGGAACCAAACAATTGACTTAAATGCATTGTTTCGAGTGATCGTAGCACAAGCAAACTAATTTTTTACAGATTGAACATTCATCACTGATTTTTGGTTTACAATTTTTCGCGTGATCTATGACTAATTTCATATCCGTACAGGACGATTGATAACATTGTTGCTCTTGACAACTAGAAGCATGAGCCAATATCTGAATTAATTGTTCACGTGGCTGCAAGCACAGTTTATCTAAATCAAATTGCAACTTTTCTATTTTACACATTTTATTCAAAAGTTTGGTGTATCAATTTTATTTTCAAAAAATTTATCGAGAGAAATATTGCCAATGTTTACCTTACGAATGCTGCTAACAAACTAAGTGTTATCACCAGACTTGGGGTATTTTTAAAGGTACATTTTCCTATTTCTTTTGCCTTTTTTTCTGTTTACTAGATCCCAAATTATTTGTGGGACTTTTTTTAGCTTTTGCTTATTATTCCATTTATTGCTATGAACTTATTTGCATAGACCTTCGATCTTCTAATTATTTTATGACTACTATAATAACTGTTCTTTATGCTCATATGTATACATATGCTTAGAATATATTCTAAGAACGGATGCTTTGCCTAATCCCATAGCTTGATGATTTTCAACATTGATGACTTTTTTGGTACATGTACCATGTTAAAATGGCATTGTTAATATGTCAAAAAAAATACGTAAGTCGATTTTTCTGTTACCTGCACTTTTGTGTACAATACACATTGAATACACAATTGATATGGAAAAAATGAACACCAATGAAACATTTGGCACTTTTTTAATTTACCAAGACTCGTTAGGTTATATTTGATGAAACAAAGATACTTTTGTGAATTTGAATTCCCCAAGAAACAGACCAATGTGTCCGCACAATTTTGATTATATCACTGATGATGGAAATAAGTGTTTTCAAAAACATTTTAAAATAAAGTAGAACATTATCATCAGAATAGCAATTAAAATGTCAATTTCGTCAATTAATAAAGCGCTAGATTTTTAATGAATTGGACACAAGAACAATATTTGAAAACAATGATTACTTGAAAAGACCGAATTATTTATTTATGCATACACATATTCTTTGATTTTACACAATTTTCATAGATTATATAATAAAACCGAAAGATGGTTATGTTATCGAACAATCAAATAGTTTTTATAACGCATAAGCAATTTTTCACGTTTGTATCTCGGATCGCAGTTTCTTATGAAAACATACCGATTTGATTAGGTATATAATATATAATCATATATAATATACATGCTGCAATAATTAAGAACGAACTTTCGAAAGACACATTCCAAAGGAAATGTGATACAACAAGTATTAGGAACGCATTTTTGACAGAGTTACTTCGAAGCAAATGTGATACAACTAGTAATAGGAACACATTTTCGAAAGACATTACGTAAATATCTGATACCGATCTCATTTTGGAAAACACTAAGAACAATTTACACATCACGAAGAACTGGAATAATAGATTCCAATAATTGTTGCGAAATCCGGCGTATATTTGTGAAAACAATGTAGTGACCCACGCGAAGTAATGAAGTAAGTTTGGCATCGTGGACATCCACATTTTCTTGTTTACTGGTGACGAAAACGGATTAATTTGTGCCGATATCTTGGCATTATCACCGGTTGCGAACCGATCTGATGGCTTTTGGGACCGAATTGCTGGCTTTCTTGTCACATCAGCTACACTGCGAGCTGGACCAACGGTGGTATTCAATCCAGTCACTTGATGCGCTTTGAGTTTGCTTCTGATGTGATCTACGTTTTTGTGGATTTTGGTGCATTTTTCTGCCGGTAATGGTACTGAACGTAATCGTTGATTGGATTTTTTGATTTTCTCTTTACATTCATCGAATATTTCTTTCTGTCTGTTGAATAGTTGATCCACTTCTTCACGTGCGGTTAAATTTATCAATTCCCAAGTACTTTCCATCTTCGGCCCGGGCTCGTTGTATCCATCAAGAGATGGAACCATTGGTCCATTACAGGTACTTGATTCGGTCACACTCGGACGAGTTTGTGAGTTCGTTGCATTTAAAATTCTGTTTTATAATAGAAGAAAGTGAGATTAAATTGTTAACACAAATTATTGAAATCGTATCAAAACTTCGATTTTACCTTCGAACGAGCTCTTGTTGAATTTTAATTTTATGTTTGTTCGTTGAACATAATGGAACTGAGCACACGGCATCAATACACTGTTTCGAATGATCGTAGAACAAATCCATAATTATTTTACATATTGAGCATTTCGTGCCGGATTTTCGTTCGCAATATCTTGTATGGAGTAATAGATATTTTGCATCGAAGCAAAACAATTCACCACATTGCTGCTTCTTACAAATAGAAGCGTGCATTATTGTTTGACTTAATTGGTTTCGTGGCTGCGATAATAGTTCACTTTTTCCGAACATAGAGATGAATTCATGAGCTGCCATTTTTTGCAGATCCATTTTGGCAAATTTCGAAATCAGCTTGATTTTCACAAAATCACAACTCACAACTTAACTTTGGCTAGAGCAAAAACTAATGTTGACGCTTCGGATGTTAATAAGAACTAACTGCATTTGAAATATTGTCACCAGTTTTATAGCATTTTGGAATTGAAGGTAGAGTGCTATATTTTATTGTTTTTCCACTTGTATTTTTTTTATGACGAAAAATTCTTCTCCTTATCTATAGGTAAAAAAATGGTGGCATACCTCTCTCAGCTTAAAATGTTCGCCTTTGCAAACTTATAAATGTAATTTCAATTTTATGGCATCACACCTTTTTATTATTCTTCTAATTACTTGACAAAATCTATCTTCTAATTACCTCTCTTTGCCTACTCATTCGTTTCTTCGAAATAGAATGTGCTCCTAGTATTTTCTACCGTTAACTTGTTGAAAATCCCAAATCCAAATTCATATTATCAAGTTAAAGCAATTTGGGCAAACACCAAAATGCTTAAATCCTTAATGCTCATAACTACTAGTAGAAAGCAATAAATTTATATGGAATTCAACGTGTGAAACGGTTGCAGGATTGTAAATATAAATGGGGTAATGATGTATATGAGATAGACATGTTTCCTTAAGACTTTTCAAATGAAAGTCAATTTTATTGGCTCTTAAATACGATTTCAAAGATATACACAAATTCATCAAAGTAACATTCGAATTAAGCGTATGCTTTTTTTTGAAGCAAAACAATCAATTTTCAGTTCGAACGAGTTTAATACATACGACACACGAGGCGTCTTAAAATCACTTCGATTTTGAATTATGGCCAGTGCTCAAGCAAGTGTCGATGAATTGCCTGCGGAAGCAAAAGTAGATGATGAGGCAAAGACGGAGGCAGAATTAGAAACAAAGGTAGAAACAGAGTCAGAGGCAGAGGCACAATCACCAGAGGGTTCTACGGCTCGGATTGGAGATCATCCGGTCGAAAGCACCAGAAATAGCTTTGAGCAAACAGAAATCAGCTCTCCATCAGCAGGTGATTCGGATCGAGGAATTGACGAATCAAATACAGAAATTCAACAAATTGAAATAAAACGAAAATCTGAATCATTTGTCGGTTGGTATACGACAGCAAAGTGTTGTGAAGATTTGAACAAAAAATTATTCGGCAATCAAGAAATCGGATACACATCTCCGATCGTTGATCAAACGCGTCAGTCGCGAAATTCTGGTCGAAATTCTGGCGATAATATAGACCTACTAATGGAAAAGTTTGATGATCTCGTTTCCGATACAACGAAACATGTCGACAAAATCGATAAAAAACTGACAATTTTGGAACACCCAAATGATAGGCAATCGAAAAAGCTGGATTGGGCGGAAGATCAATAAAGTGTGCCAAAAAATTGAAACACAATTATTAGAACAAAAAACAATGTCTTTTATCGAAACAATGAAACAAATAAATCAAAACCACTGAAAATAATAATTATGCTCTCCCTACGTGGCTAATTACCTTCTAATATCCAAATAGCTACTCATAAATGTGTGTGTGTTCTCGCTGAGCATCAATCATCAATGGACATTGTGCGAAGCATTCGTAATCACTAGCATTTTAGATTCTTAATTATAATGATTCGAACCTACGGGACACAAATGTAAATCACTTCGAGAAATGTCAAATATATATACGTATCTAATAATATTTTGAACAGAGACATCAATTGGTAACAGAATTGCTTAGTTCAATGCCGATGCTGCTGTGCGTACATCTTATTATTCCGCCTCTGCTCTAACTGACTCAAGCGAATGTTGTGTATGCTGGTCTAGACACACATTGTTATGCGTACACATTATTTCAAGCAATGTGAGGCAAACCAAGGCAAAGTAAAATGTCCTTCGGTTCCATTGTTTTCACGATCATTATTTTCACAGTATGCATTTTCAATTGTGTAACGAATCAGTTCACTTCTTGGCTTGGTAACAATTTAACCAATGAAAAAAAAAATGTTTCTTATGATAATAACGATGTCTTAAAGGCAATCGAAGCATTTGCCGAACGAGAGAGTGAAAGAAACCCGAATTCTACCTGCGGCGTACGGACATGAACATGCATGGCTTTTTAGTATATTTATTCAGTGCACATTGTGCGACAAACGACTAACTAAGAAAAACATTCAATGCATAAGTTTCTTCATACAAAAAACACACAACGATTTTTGTCAAAAAAAAAATCGTTTTTTTTCAAGGCAATGAAACCCGTGGAGAATTTTAATGCCGCTCATTTTTTTTCTCCTGACAAACAAAGTCATATTGAAAACAAAAGGCAGCGATAATGTGTCTATTTGGGCATTCTGGTCGATACGCATTACGGCAAACAATAAAAACAAAAGGCAAGCGTTATTTTGAACGGAACCAACAATTGAAGCCAAAACCAAAAAGCTGAACAGCTCCCGGGGGCGTATTTATTTTTTAGCAAATGTCGCAAAATTGAGTCACATTGTTCACTCAAAGGATTTTTTGTGTGCTCTTTTTTTCATTTTTGTTGTTTTTAGGAAGAAAAGAAATCACACATGACTACAATGCTAAAATGCCAATGGGTGCAAAAATAATGACGGTTACCTGTCTCTTCCTTCAAGAAAGATGGGATAAATTGTGTGGTTGCATTGACATGATTCATATCGATACAGATACATATGTGCGGCTTAAGCAAAGTAACATTCGATATTTTTTTGTTGTCAGTTGTCGCCAATTTCGTTGCCATTCGAACTTTAATTCTACAGAAATAGTGTCGTTCACTGTAACTCATTTCGACATTCATTTAAATTTTCGAGTCCAGTATTAATTATGTCGCAATCAAAAGAGCATTTGTTTGAATTGGTCCGAGAGGCAATACCAGTGTCAGATGAAGGAATTGTTAATTTTCGAGCACTCCGTGAATTTTTGGCGGCTTCAATTGAACAGCAAACGACTGATGCTGGCCAGCCAAGTGACTGTGGCACCTCACCGGCACACAGTGATAGTAAAACTCATGCACCACAAAAAATTACCAACAAACGAAGCTCACACAATTCGTCGTCTGGAACACCTGCACTGGATCGACCGAGCTTGGCACAAAGCAGTAATATGAAAGACGTTGCGGGAAAATTGGATTTAATTTTAAATAGATTTGATGGTCTTTCACAAGATTTAGCACAAAAAATGATTAAACTTGATAATAGAATTGAAAAACTGGAAAAAGATCCCGATAATACCAAAACTGATAATAAATAAAAATCGTGCCTTTTCATTTGCAGTCCATTTTAGTATTTTTGTCACAAAAAATCGAAACATTTGAACATGCAATGTATGAGCGATAAATTTCATATAAAAAAGTAACGTTTGACTTTATTTTGATGTCAATTTAATTGATCGAAAACATTTAAATTGAATAGATAGTTAGAAGAATTCACATTTATTAAGTTCAAAGTCATTTTCTCATCGCAAAATTTTTAGTAAAATTTTAACAATGTCGAATTGTAAAGAACAGTTTCGATCAGCAGTTGAGCATGCAATTGCAGCACTGCATGCATTAATGGACACTTTAACAAGATTGGATTCCAATATAAGATGTTTAACACCGAGGCTTACCCTAGAAGAGGTAAGAACCCCACCGATGATGACCGCACAACAAGAGCCAACCGAAGATCAAAGCAGTTCAGCTGATGAAGCGAATACTTTTTTGCCCAATAATTTACCGTTGGACCCTTCAGACAATGATGTACCTAAATCAGGTGGCAGATCGATGAGCGTAAGCCAAATACAAAGTCCGACTCAAAATTCAAGCAGTCGAATTCAAAGTCCAAGGCTATCAATCTCAAGCCAAATGCAAAATCCAACGCGCAATTCAAACAGTCAGATTCAAAGTCCGCAAAAATCGAACTCAAGCAAAGTGCAAAGTCCAACTCGAAATTCAAACAGTCGATTTCAAAGTCCACAGAAATCGAGTTCAAGCAAAATACAAAGTCCACAGAAATCGAAAGCAAGTAAAGTGCAAAGTCCGATTGGAAATTCCATCAGTCAGATAAAAAGTCCACAAAAATCGAATGCAAGCCAAGTACAAAGTCCAAGAATATCGACTTCAATTTCAACCGAGGAGCATTTAACTGAAGTATCAAACATGCTCGCAAATATATCAGAAGATGAAATTGACTCAGTACAAAAACAAATTGACGATTCAAGTGAAATAGCCGAAAATATTGATGATTTGTTTGTCGACTCATTGTCTGATAATGATGATTTACCTGAATTGAGCCGGAGATCGGCTCGCAATTCAATTAAAGAGATGCAAACACTTTCACATCCGATTGCAGATCAAATTAAGGAACTATCATCGGCACTACGTAATGTATTGGATTCGAGTTGTTCGACGGATGGAATCGAAGAAAGGTTGAGCGTGTTTTTAGAACGATTTGAAGGCTTTGTCGATGGAATTTGCACAAAAATTGAAAAACTAAATCATAGAATTGTAGCCCTTGGCTATGTTAGTAGCTCGGATAATGGTAATCATGAATAAAATATTATTTTGAATGCAACGCAATTAGATATGTTGTTTTATTTTCCTCAATCGATTACAATGAATTTCCCAATGACTTGCTTAATGTAAACATAAATTGAAAATGAATGCTCAGTAGCGATCTTAGTCGACATTGGATGCATAGCTTTTGAGGATTTAAATCACTCGATCGAATCATGTCAATTTCGGAAGAATATTTACGTAACTTACTTAAAACAGCTATATCATCCCCGATACCAAATGATGTGATATTAAAACTTCGAGATCTACTAGAGGCAACAATTCAGCTCCAATTTGAAAAACTTTCCACAGTTCAATACTCGCATTTTCAACACGAAATTGAAACAAAAATCGTTTCCGACCAAGAAAGCGGCAACTTTCATTCAGTAAAGAGTGATGATAGCTTAGCCTCTGGTAGTTGTGCTGATTTCACCGAATTCCCTTTTGGAAAAATTGAAGGAACCATCACAAAAACGATTATAATGCAAGAGATTGACTTGGCCACAAACAATATGACGAGCACAATTTCGACGGACGTGAGGTATTTAACATCTTTAAAGGATCAAACAATTAAAGGCAGCAAAGAATATCGCGTGCTAAGACCATATGTAGAAGAGCCATCGCTTGGGGATGAACTTAAAAAACGTAAAAGTAAGAGCGTTCTTGCTTCTTCTGATGAAAACCTTGACAATGAAACTATCGAATCAATTACCGAATTGAACGCAAATGAATTGTTTAAAGGAATGCAAAAAGAACAACAAATGGTTGAAAATGAAAATAGTTTAGGTCGCATGGCCGAAGACGAAGAACTGGTAAAAGTTACAGAATTATCAAAAGGCAATTTCATGGAACAGGAACTTATGAGTCGAAAGGATGATGACGAAAACGTTACTGATCACGAAAAGCATGAGTTGAATGCAGAATTGGGAAAGAGCGAAGCTGAAACAGCGTTTGGGAATGGTTCCAGTTACAGTGAAAGTGACAGTGACGAGTTGAAATCGATCATAAAATCGTCAATGGCCTCTGTTGATATGATTATTCATACAGCAGTAGTGATAGCTTTGGAAAAATTGAAGAATATGAGCAGTGGGGACATTGACATGAAAAGTTCAAGTGGTGATAAGAATATGGAAACAACTGTAACAGGCGCATTACTTGAAGACGAGAAGAAATTATCTGCTTCAGTCCTTGATAACTCGAAAGGAATTTCAAGGCCTGATGCCTCGCTTTCTCAAACTAAAACTGAGACCGATGACCAAATTCGCGATGAGGAAATAATAAACAAAGATTTAAAAGGAAGTGAAAAGCCGCAATCGCTTGGACAATTACCGATGGAGATAATTGATTGTTTCATTGATACAGTGGTAGCAACAGAAGCTTTGAGGAAATCGGATGGAATGAGCAGAGAAGTGGAAAAGACTGCAACAGAGGTATTGGTTAAAATGGAACGGCAGACTTCTGCTAAAAAAGTAGCAGTTAAACAGCTTCAACAAATGAATGAGTCAGATGGTCAAACCGACTCCTCAGACGATATTGAAACGGAAATAGTGAGACTGAGTGCAAGTTCTAATGCATCAACTCCAGAAAAGGTCACCAATGCAGACGTTGGAGTCAACGATATGCAACAAAAAGATATTAGCAGTCCAGAAATAAACGAACATCCATTGGTTGATGATAGTGTTGAATTTGGCACAGAGATTCTAAATGGGAAGACCAAAGTTGAAAGCTTAAAAATCCATAAACTTAAATCAAATATTAAAGTGCTTGATTTATCAAACATTTCCATAGCAACGAAGAAGTCAGATGAAAAAGTGCTCCGAAAAACATTGAAAAAATCCGATTTGATTGGTGGCAAAGTAACAAAATTGTCTCGAAAGCCATTGAATTCGAAAGCAAAGAAACTGATCAGCAAAACGGAGAAGACAAATAAAATCATGGGAATTACACGAAGTGGTAAAAAACCAGCGGTTGTTAGTAAGAGTGAAAACAAATCGCAAGATGAAATAATGATTGCCCGTTCAATTAAAATGAAAATATTGGACAATCAGTCATGTAATGAATGCAAATCCAATCCATTACGGAATTTTAACTATTGCATTCCTTACACAGATTCGCAAGGCGGTGGGTTTGATGAAATCAAGCGATATCTACCTCAACCGCCCAATAACACTCTAAAAATGAACAAGTCAAATCGCTCAAATGCTAAATCAACATCAATGTTTTGTGAATGTATATTCTTGGGCGCTGAGTGTAAGCAATGTCGCATTCAAAAATTAAATCAAAAGACGATCATATGCTTTTGCTGCTGCTCATATACAAAAGGCACCGATGGAGTTACATATCACACGCTTTGCCAATGCTGTGGACCAAGAAATAACTTTAAAATGTAACATGAATTTAATAAATGTGTTATGAATCAAATAAACATATATTCATTCGATATGTTCTATGCAGTTTTTTCTTTTTTGTACTATGAAAATTGACGTCAAAGTAACATATGATTGTTTAATTGAAAAAGTGTCATTCAAACTTGGTTTTGTCACAGTTTCGATTCAAATGAAAATTCATTTTCGTTCGACTTAAAGCGTATTTCAATCAAATGTCGGACTCAAGAGAACACTTGTGTAGCTTGCTGGCCAAGGCTATTTCAACCCCAGCCGCTGAAGTCATCAATTTTAAAGCCTTACGGCAATTACTCTTAGCCTCACTTGGCTACTCGGCTTCAGATAATGTCCCACAACATTTGGGCATTGATTCCAAGGATGACATTGCAATCATTTCTACTGATCAAACTAAAACAACGAGTATCGAGTCGCTCGAAGCTTCGTTCAGCCAGTCGATTTCAACTCATTGCCAAAACGACGATGAAACAAAAACTGTTCACTCAGTAAAAAGCGATGATGACCTGCCCTCAGCCAAATCGGCTGATTGTACCGACTACACTGTAGGAGGTGTCGAAGGAACCATTACAAAAACAATTATAATTCAAGAGACTGACTCGGCTACGCTCACAATTTCAAGCAAAGTTTCGACAAGAGAAGGAAATTTAACTGCAACAGATCAAACAAAAAAAGTCAATAAAAATGAGCGATTTAATCTCACGTCATCTGATCGCAAGCCTGACAGTGAAAAGATCGAATCAACAATCGAAGAGGGCTTCATTAACATGGACGAAGTGAGCTTGATAAAACGATCGTCATTGGCGTTAATTGATTCTCTCATTGACATAAGTGTAGCAATAGAAGCTTCGAAGCAAGCAGAGAATGTGAGCAAACAAGATACAGACACGAACAGTTCAAGTGATGCTAATAATGTGGAAATAAGTACAACAGGCGCTTCAATTGAGGATAAGAAGAAATTATCTGTTGGAAGAGCGGAAGGGCGTCAGCAAACAAGCAAAGTAGACAGTAAAATAGACACATCGATTAATGGTCAGACAGAAAAGCTAAGTGCGAATGAACCAAACTACACTGAAACTGGGCACAGCTCTTCATTGCTGGCCGATCAATCAGTAGCCAACGCTCAAATCATTGAATCTAAGGCCGAAAGCATCGAATTGCAAAAGAGTTGCACTCAAAACGAAGCTATGAGTTTGATCATTGATAACGTGAAAGAGATTCCGAGCCCAAGTGCTTCAATGTGCCAACCTGAAAATGACACTTTTGACAAAAATCAGGATGAGAAAATGGAAAGCGGAGACCTGAAAGATGATAGAGTGCCAAAAGTGATTGAAATATCATCGATAGAGCGAAATGATTCTGTTATTGATACGAACTTAGCGAAAAAAGCTTCAGAGAAATCAGCGAACGAAAGCAAAGATGACATCGAAACGAAAACTTCAACTAGTGCCCCTCCAAATTTGGACACTGATTCCAAAGATCAAACAAAAACATCGTGCATCGAATCATCAGTCAGTGAATGTTTCGTTCAATTGAAAGATGAGCTCACAAAGATAGATGAAGAGGTGGGTTTCTTATCGGAAACTGGACAGGGTATGTTTACATTAACCATTCAATCACCAGAAGACATTTGTTCAAGTATTGAGCCAGCTTCAGTTCAATTAGCATCAGACTATTTGAAAGGTTTGCATGATTCAAAAGTGTCGAAAAGTGATCTGCAAATAAGAAAATCCAGTAAAATGGCTGAAACAACACTTAAAAATTCACCTTCGTCAAAAGTTGAAACACAGATGGAAAGCTTTGACAGAGAGCCAACGAGCAAAATTGAAGGTGATAACGTGCAGCTTGAGTCAAGTACAAAGTTGTCAGAAGAACTTACGAATCAAAATTTGACCGATGACAAAGAACATGGAATGATTACAGAATTGGGAAAGAGTGAAACTGAAACAAAGATAGACAATGGCTCCAGTGAGAGCACGTCATTTAAAGAGCCGAAAAAAGAAGAGCACGAGAAATGCATCGAACCGCAAAAGAGTAACATTCAAAAAGAAGGTGTGAATTTGGAACTTGACAACGCGAAAGACATTTCAAGCCTAGATACTTCGATCTCCCCAACTAAAACTGAGACCGATGACAGAAATCAAAGCAAAGGTTCAAAAGACCTAAAACACGATGAAGAGCCAAAATTGATTGAAAAATCATCTTCACTGTTGGAAGGTACGGCAGGAGTAACAGAGACTTTGGGAGAATTAAACAATGTGACAAAAGACGATGTCGACCCTAAAACTTCAATTGATGCAAATAATATGGCTATAAAGCCAACAGGCGTTTCACCTGAAAACGAGAAGGAACGATCTGCTGGTAGTGTGGAAGGACATCAACAAACAAGCAAAGTAGGCAGTCAAATAGACACTTTGGTTGATGATCGGCTGACAAAATTAAGCACAAGCGTACCAAAGAACACTGACGCTGAGCAGATAACCACATTGACCGAAAAATCAAAAGCTGATGGTCATTCCAACGAATCTAAAATCGAATGTATCGAACCGCAAAAGAGTAAAATTCAAGAAGAAGGCACAAAGTCGGCCATTGATAACGTCAAAGAGATTTCAAGCCTTGATACCTCGATTTCTCAGACTCTTTCTCCAAACAACACAAAAGTGAAAAACAAAGATATGAAAGGTCGTGAAGAGCCACAATTGCCTGGACGATTATCAATGGAGATCATTGATTATTTCATTGAAACAGTGGTTGCAACCGAAGCTTTGAGGAAATCGGATGAAATGAGCAGAGAAGTGGAAAAGAGTGCAAAAGACGTAATGCTTGAGAAGGAAAGTGAGGCTTCAGCTAAAAAAACAGAAGTGAAAGAGGTTCAACAAATGAACGAGTCAGATGGTCAAACAGACTCCTCAGACGACATTGAAACGAAAATAGTGAGAACGAATGCTAGTTCTGATGCATTAACTCTAGAACAGGACACCAATGCAGACGTTGAAGTCAACAATATGCAACAAAAAGATATTAGCAGCTCAGAAATAAACGAACATCCATTGGTTGACGATATGAACAATATTTCAAGTCTTGGCGATTCAAGCATCGCTTCCAAACATGAGTCTCAAAGCGCCCATAACGAGGCTTATGGTCAGCAACAATTAGGTGAAAGTGACATCAATGTGAATTCTCAGATTTTGGAAGAGCAGAAGGAGCCAAAAACTGTGTCGTCCGAACAAAGATTTCACGTTAAAAACAGTTCAAGTGAATTAATAAAGCAGCAAGTCAAGGAAAGTGACAGAGAAAAAATGAGTGATTCATCCGATAATGCCGATATCAGCACAGAGAAACTGAAAGGAAAGCCCGAAATGGAAAGATCAAAGACTCCCAAACTCTCAAGTGAAAAAATACTCCGAAAAACAGTGAAAAAATCCGAATCCATTGGTGACAAAGTAGTTAAAAAGTCTCAAACGCCATTGGTTTCGAAATCACAGAAAATGATCGGCAAAACGGAGATGACCAATAAAATCATAGAAATTACACGAAGAAACAAAGAACAAACAGTTGTGGGTGAGGCAAGAATGATACAGTCATGTGGTGAATTAAAATGCAATTCATTACGGAATTTCAATTATTGCACGCCTTACTCAGTTTCGCAAGGCGATGGATTTGATGAAATCAAGCGATACCTGCCTCAAGCAGCCAATAAAACTCGATCAAAGAATAAGACAACTCGCTCAAATGTTAAATCAAAACCAGTGATTTGTGAATGTGAGCTCTTGGGTGCTGAATGTAAGCAATGTCGCATTCAAAAATTAAATCAAAAGACGATCATATGCTTTTGCTGCTGCTCATATACAAAAGGCACCGATGGAGTCACATATCACACGCTTTGCCAATGCTGTGGACCAAGAACTAACTTTAAAATGTAACATGGATTGAATAAACATCAAATTGAATGAAATAAACATACTTTTCTTTATAATGCACTGTAAAAATTGACATCGAAGTAACATTTGATTGTTCAATTGAAAAAGTGTCATTCAAACATTGATTTTATTGAAGCTTTATTTTAAATGCAAGAACAATTGTGTGCGATCAATTATTTGATTCAAAGTCTATTTCAACGAAATGTCGGATTCAAAAGAACACTTACGTGACTTGCTGGACAAGGCTATTTCAACTCCAGCAGCTGAAATCGTCAATTTTCAAGCGTTAAGAGAATTGCTCGAAGCTTCAATTGACTATCCGGCTTCAACTAGTGCTCCAAAACATTTGGACACTGAGTCCAAAGGACACATACCAGTGAGTTCAATTGACCAAACTAAAAAATCGATTATCAAATCATCAGGTAGTGAAAAATCGCTAGCTCAACAAAGCTCTGTTTATGTAAAAGAAAAACTCATAAAATCTGAAGAGATAGATGAAGAGCTCAGTTCTTTGGTGAATATTGAACATGGAAAAGCTTCAGTTACCATTGAATTGCCAAAAAATATTTGTTCAAGCACTGAGTCATCCAAGATTCGTATATCAAAAGAGGGAATAATATCACTAATTGATTCAGAAGATCAGCATATTGAAAGCGATGCATCAAAGAGTGAAACCGAAAAATCAAGCGAAAGTGCTAAAAAAATTAAAAGACCCACTGAAATAAAGCACCATGGTAAGGAAATAGTTGCTTTTGTGGAGCAACGATCTGATTTAAAGGAAATAAAACTAAAGCCTTCATCTGAAGAGGCGACCAAACAAAGGAGAGACAGTACAATTTCCACAAAAAAGTCCGTTTTTAGCATGTCACTTAAAGTACCGAAAGAAGAAAAGCACATAAGCGGAAGTGAGTTGGGGAATTTAAAAAAAACTGAATCAAGCAGTCAACTATCAACTAGTGAATCCAAAATCAGAGGGCCAGTTCAAGACGTGCGAAAATCACAGCGAATGAGTGAAATTAAACCACCAATTCAACCACACGTGGAATCATCAAAACATGAATCAGAAGTTGAAAGCACTAACAAATACGAGGAACAGCTAGAAAAACCGATTCAAGAGGTACGAAAATCGCAGCGAATGAGTGAAGTTAAAACGCACATACAAACACACCCGGAATTGTCGAAAATTGAATCACAAATTGAAAGTATTCACAAACACGTGGAACAGCGAGAAAAACAAATTCAAGACGTCCGCAAATCACAGCGAATGAGTGGAGTAGAAAAACCAAAAACTCTAACTGAAGAAACGACCAAACAAAAAGAAAGTGGCAGCACGATACACGCAAAGAAGTCCATTTTAATAACATCACCTAAAGAGCCTAAAAAAGAAGAGCACAAGAGTGGAAGTGATAAAGGCGTTTTAAAAGAAACTAATACAACTCAACTAGCAACCAGCAAATCCGAAATCAAGAGACCTGTTCAGGACGTGCGAAAATCGCATAAACTGAGTGAAATTAAAACTCCAGCACAAGCGCATCCGGAATCATCGAAAAATGAATCGGAAGTTGAACGCATTGACAAACACACGGAAAAGACAGAAAAACCTATTCAAGAGGTGCGAAAGTCGCAGCGAATGAGTGGAATTGAAACGGTAAAAAGTCCAACAAAAGAAGCAACCAAACAAAAAGAAAGTGGTAGTACGATACACGCAAAAAAGTCTATTTTTAGCACGCCACTTAAAGAGCAGAAAAATGAAAATTACAAGAGCGGAATTGAGTTGAGCGCTTCAAAAGAGAGTGAAGCAAGCCCTCAACTATCAACCAGTAAATCCGGAATCCATAAACCAGTTCAAGACGTGCGAAAATCACAGCGACAAAGTGAAATCAAGACACAAGTAGAAACGCACTTGGAATCATCGAAAGATGAGAGCGAAATTGAAACCAGCGATAAAGACGTCGTAAAACGAGCGCAAGCTGACCGAAAAGATGATGGCCATCTTGTTGAAATATCCCATAGCAAACAGTTGGAAAAAGTCGAAGAGACTGGACTGACTGAATCGGCCGAAATAAAAAATCCGAGTCCAGATTTGCCACTATTTGAACTCACGCCTCAAAGTTCAATGGAAGTAACCAAATCAAAACGGCAAATTAGTGCTGCAGAGTTAACTCCAGAAAAGTCATCATCAAAGCCGGAAAGTGGAATCAAAAGTCACAGTACCATTAAAGAGGAAAAAGAACTACATTCTGAGGATGGAAAAAGTTCGAGTTCTCCACAGCATTCAGAGAAGTCACCAAGAAAAGTTCAAAAAATAAAATCTAGTGCTAGATCAATGGTTGATTCAAAAGATCATTTGGCAGAGAGTGAAGTCAAAGCTAACACTGTTCCTGAAGATCACTTGAAACCAACACACACTGCAAATATTGGAAAGCAGACCGACTCTTCCGATTCCAGTCCATCAGAGAGAAAGACCAAAACTGGCTCTCAACACAAAGTAATCGAGAGTAGAATTCATCACAAGAAAAGTGAACAACATCACGTTGCCACAACAAAAGGCTCGAAAATTATGGCTGAAAGGAAACAAAGTAGTGTTGCAAAAGCTTCGAGTTCGATGCCTTGGACGAAACGATTAGATATGATCTATCCAGAAAAGTCCAAAAAACTGGACAAAATGAATAGACAATTACATACAAAAGAAATAATGGGCAACAAGCTTCAAAAGTATAAAAAGAGCATTGCCTTACTATTGGATATTGAGAAATCCGACACACCCAATGTAAGACGAGTGTGCCCGCTTGGAATGAAATCATTATACAGCAGCTGTGAATGCAATGCTATGCGAAATTCGAATCATTGTATTTGCGATCCAAAAGTCTGTTTGGCTAAGAAATGGACGCAACGACATATTCTATGTTTCTGTGCCAATTCGTACGGCAAAGGTAGCGATGGAATTACATACCACACAACTTGCAATTGTTGTGAGTCGCTTCATCAAAGCAAATAAAGAGTATTTCGATTGAATTTTATTAATATTTTCCGTTATGATCTTCGCCATTCCAAACCATCGAGTGAATAAAATTCTCTGCTTAGAAAAAAAAACGTATTAAACGAGCCGATTCAATTGTCTCATGTTGATTGTTGATTGAAAACCAAAACCTCAGGTCATTTGATGCGGTTTGTTGTGCGTTCGATTATAAATGATGCTAATAAATTATGGCTCCAAACAGTTCATTTATTAATCAATTGACTGTGTGGCATCGATCGGAATGTGATGAAAGGATTTCATGGCGTTTGACAATAACGAAAATGATGGTGGCAACATCACAATCCCTTCAATCGGCCCTGGCACTTTCCCATCAATTGATGGCCCATCAAAAACGTTTCAAACGACGAAAAATGCGCACACGTAAAAATGTGATTTAAAACTTTAATTTCGGAAAAGGACTGAGAAGAGTGAAAGAAAATTGAAAATCATCAACAAAACGATATACGAAACAGGCATAAGACGGAATCAATCAATCTGTTTGCTATGATAGCGGCCAATGTGATATTTTACGTTCGACAATCAAGCTTACTGTATGAAGGTACAAATCATGATCCATCGTTCAAATAAATTGTATGCCATGACACATCAACTTTTTCCATTGGAATGCCATGTATCGATGTCTCCGGTGCATGACGTAGGAGAGCGTGCGTCCGTTTGTGTAAAACGCATTTATAACAGGTCGAGCGACTATCAGTTTCAAAAATATGAAATCGATTCGGACGGCAACGAGTAAGTTGGCTCGGACCAAGACCTGATTGTGCGCCACCGACACAAACATCCATCGTCAATCGGACCATCGTCTTGCCATCGACGAGAACCAATTTCACCACATTTCATTCTATCCTTCGTTTTCTCTCGTTCATACTCATTGAAATAAACTCATGTCTGTATGTTTTATGCCGTTGTATTTTATCAGTTTCATTTTTACTGTTTGGTATTTTGTTTATTGTGGATGTAAACATTTGAAGCAAGATCATTTATCAGAATGTCACACAAGAGCCTTGAATTGTGCATCAAAAATGTAAAAAAAAAAATGGAGAGTGAGAGAAACAAAAAGTGTAAAACTAAAACAAATGATGCGAAGACTGAAATTGATTCTGAGTGGAAAAGAGGAAAAAAAATTGTGTAAATGAACGTTGTTCGATATGAGACGAGAAATGCATTATTATGCTGGTTGTATGTTACCTCATGCATTTCATGGTATGACCACAAAAAAAAATGCGAGCGCAAGCATAAGGGATGAAAAATTGTTGTTTTTTGTCATTTTTTTCATAGTTGACCAAATGTGTACCTATTCCCAAACCATACACCTTCATCCGTTTGTGTTTAGTTATCGTTCTGATCTCGCATACCTTTTGAGCCAATTCAATGGACGTTCCTGATTCGAATACAAATGCTTGACATTTTTTTAAAGTTGGCGACTTTTTACCTGTTTCAACCATACCTTTCTCAACTGAATTTCTCACTGGTATTGACAACATTTCAACAATTTCAGTTCATTGAAACTGCAGCCAGTCACTCAGATTTTCATTATCTCCATAATCTCCTTGCAAATGCCAATATTATTTTTTTTGCTAAAAAAACAGTGATATTATTTGTATTTTTTCTTCTGTCTTTAAAATCCCACACTACTGGGCCGACGTAGGTCTGAAGGATACGAAAACATGTGGATTTAAATGATTAACTGGATTGTTTTTTTCGTACAAAATCTAGTCTTTTTGGCCAAAAAAGATCCTGCTAATATTTATCTGATTGACGTATCCGATTCGGCTGTACTTGTCCGTAGACATGTATCAACTAAACAAAGTTTTCGCCAAGTAAATCGGCCAATGAACCTATAATACCATGAGAAAATTTCTATCTTGAAACACCTACTCAAATGCTTTGAAAAACAATCCCTAGAAATGCCGTTACATGTTTCAATATCGATTTTTTTCTAAATGAAACGCAATTTTATTTGCAACAAATATAGTCTACTTGGAAAAAACTGTCATATGTATTACGTTTTCCAGGACAGATTCGTTTCAATAAACGCACACTTTGTATTGAAAGCAACAAAAGATAAACGTAAACATCCAAAATGGACGAAAAGAGAAAAAATAAATCTAAGAGTGATGGTATTTTATCTAAGCCCGTTGAAGATCCTCGAAAATGTATATGCCGTCAACCAAACGCATGCAATTATGACAAAAAGTCTGGAACGAAACCAATTGTTTGCTTTTGCGCTTGTTCATTCATCCAAGGAATCAATGCAAACACCTATTATGGCTTGCAACGAAACCAAACGGATTGATATTGAAATCGAAATTTAACTGAAATTGGAACATAACAGAATATAAATAAAAGTGAATACAAAATCATTCCAGTGCCTATTAACCTGAGACATAAGTTCAATTAATTACAACAAACAATCGATTTATTTTACATTTCTCTGCATTTCTTTTTTATTTGTTATATTTTAGTCTCTTATCCTTCTACTATTGAACGGATTGCTCAACATGTAAATGAAATTAAACATGTAAATCATAGTATTGTCTTGACCACATTCTATTCAAATCTTGAAAATGAGCTCAAACATGATAAAATCGATTTTAAATACAATTTATTAAATGGTGATTGTCTGTGAACTAAACAAATAAACATGTTTACGAACCACTTTCACAAGTAAACTTGTTGGTGTGTACAAATAAAAATGATCTAGAAATTAAACAGATGCCATTGATATGAATTTTAAAAGCCATTATTTTGGGTTATAGGCCAATCGAAATCGATTTATTTTCACATTATTTAGGTTTTTATTTAGAATCCTGAATTGAATGAAAGACACCGAAGTGATATGATGGCATTGTATGACATTTCCACCTAAAAAGAAAAAGAGAAAAGGTAAAATAAAAGACACGTTAATAAAAATGGCTCATAGTATTCTTGAAAATGTGCTTTTGAAAATTGTCCCAAATGCAGCTATAAAATGTCATCAATTCCAATAATAATTCTCCCAAAAGTGCATACTTGAATGTTCAAGTTGTTCCTGTACAAATGTTGACACAAAACAACGCAAACAAAAGTCCGAACGAAAATTTATTTGAGAGAAATTGAAGTGCATTTTATTTCATTTGGTAGACATAAATTTGGTACTGAAAATACAAGCACAAGCATAAACTACATACAGGTATTTATGTTGAATGAAAAAACATTAAAAACCCTTCTGATTAAATTGAGAAGACTCAATAAATGGTCTGGTTTGTGTGTGTGTGTGTGTAGTACATTATGCATTGACATCACATACTTTGAAATAGCGACTGGTTGCTCTGATTCAAGTGGAGCATTTTTTTTCAATTTGAATGCCAATTTGTTTTGTTTTTACCTTTTGAATTGTGCAATTTTATCTCAACTATCATTGAAACCCGAGTATTCATTTCATTCATACAGTTCTATGGGATGTGAACAAAAGCTGCAATTTATTGATGAATTTATTTTATGCATTAATGTGAATGGGATCTCATTGTGACTTCAAAAAACAATCGTATAAATAAACAAATTAAGTATCGTCTGAACCGAATATAAACCCCCAAAAAACGCAATACAAACAATAAACAATGTGTTTGGATGCAATTTTATTTAGTCCCTATCAAATGTTAGCTGGAGTGCTGGTCATTTATCGGTCGGATACGTACATAGGTTTTTATATTCAGTTCGTTGTTGTGGACGATGGTCATAATTTGTGTTGATATGATGATAAGTAGCTTAAAAAGGGTTATTGACGAGTAGAGCAGATCAATTGCAAGCCCCTTTTTTAAAATTCGGGTATAATGCCATAAAATGATAGCATTAAAGTGGATTTTCAATTCATGCGCAAGCCAAAGGCTTCTCTCGATATTACATAATTATGAAAATTATTTTTCAATGAAAATGTATTGAAAATCCAACACATTTTTCCAATAGACTCGGCATAACACTCAATTGACGGCCAGCATGAACAATGTGTACTGTTTACAATGAAATGCCTGACTATAGCTATATTGGAGACTAAATAAGGGGTCATAAAAAATGGTTGTTGCTTTTTGAAGCTTATAATCATAGTTAATTTGTGAACCGCATCAATTGCAAAATGTGGGATTTTCCGTCATTTTGGTGTCCACTGGCTATTAAAACAAACGATTTCAACATGTTTTAAAAATCTCCTACACATGCTCGAACATGAGCAAATGCCAAACGATCGCCTAAGACCCGAGAGATTTGAACACACATGATCAAAATCCATGTGAAATGTTAATCTCTCGGACTGATCTTAATGTTTCGAAACATGTTCATGTTTACTTTTTTTTTATTTCTTTTTTTTTTCAAAAGTAAAATCCATTCTAAAAGCAAATTTTGCGTTGGAATTTTACGAATTATAATTTCATAAGTTGCTTTTAAAAAGTTAAATGGGGTTCTAATTTATGAGTAATAAAATAATGTAATGGCTCAACACTTGGTTTCGATGAAATTGATAGTTCATTTTGGTTAAGACGACGGTGCAATTAGAACACAATAAATATTGTCAACATTTGAATATGAAGAAAGCGCCCGAGACATAGATACAAATGGACTGTTGATGTATCCATTTTGTATGGAATGCAGCCTTGATATTCCAAAGCAATTTGCACTTCAAGGGAATTGTTCATTCGCAAGAGACACAAAGAAATGAATATTCACCGCGAGACTGAGAGAGACAGAGAGAGACAGAGAGCGAGAGAGAGATAGAGAGAGAGAGTGAGTGAAAATGAAATGAAAACATCTTTTTCAGCTATTTCCGTGAGATCGGTGCATTACTTGGTGTGATGTTTGATGATTGCTTCACTTAAAATTCCAACGTATTTTATTTTTGATCCAACGAAATGTCGAGCAGCAGCAACAACAAAAGCAATACCGAGTAAAATCTTAGATTCAGTGAAATGCAGCGGAACAAGGAAAAGCAACAAAAAAAAACAGCACAACTGAAGACGGAATGACATTCGAAACAAATTGATTCAGACAAAAGCACTTAACGTTTTGAGCGTCGAGGCTGTACTATTGAAAACTGTATGAACATTCTCTCATTAGGTGACATTGTTGAGCCAGAAAAGTGTATTAAAATGGGCTTAATGCAATGGACATAACATGGAGCGAGAGAGCAACAGGAACGAACAAACAACAACAACAACAAAACAGATGAAACAAACTCAACAAAAACGTCGACACTATAAATTAATGCGCCAAGCGATTACCCGACCGAACTGGCAACTTGTGCACAAACAAACAAACACAGAGGAAATGGTAGCGACATTCGTTGACTGGATTAAAATACATCTGATGCTATGTTTTTGTGTCGTGCAAAGCAAACAAAATAGACAAAATATTCACGAGAAAATTTATATCTTTCTCTTGGCTGTGGCGTTTTGATTCGGCTGTTGGGCTGTATGTGCGAGGCCCAGTGTGTGTTTGCCAAGCCACACTGAGCGCACTTGAGTTGTAACAGCCGCATTGTTCGATCTATCCAGCCCGAACACAGAGAAACACCGAACGAAACCGTTTATTGTCGCTTTTTCGCCTATGTCGCGATAACTGTTCAACAACAGCAAATTGTTTGACATATATTTTTTTTCTACTTTCTGCATCTTTGTTTGTTGCTTCTCTTGATTATTTTCTTTTTCCGTCGCTCTCGGAGATGAGTGTTAAGCCTGGGCCCAAAATAAAATCGAGTGCATTTAAAATTCCTTTTTGATGTTGTGATAAACGTGTTACATGCAACAATTACCAGATCGATTTTTGTTTGTCTCCTTTGAAAAACTTCCCATATAAAAATAGTTTTATTTTGATTTTGTTGCTTTCATTCGCTCTGTGTGGATTGGTATTTTGTTGTTGCTTTTAGCTCAAAACACATTGTGTAAATTATAAAGAAAATTGGTTTCGATTTCGCTTTGATTTTCATTTGGTATCTTGGCTTATGTTTGAGCTGCCTGCCTGCCTGAGTGGCTGGGCTAAGGTTAATTTGCATCGGTATTTTTCATGGATTATTGACATCGTGTAAAGTTTCTCATCTTAAAATGAGAAGAAAAAAAAAACATCGACGACAAATGTTTGCCAATGCTTACAAGCGAAATGCCTAGTTTTTTTCTGCTGCTATCTCGTGACAATTGAAAAATGAATCGAATAAAATGTGTAGTTATGTGACAAAGAGGTAAACTGATAACCAATTTGAACGGAAAAAAATTGATACCATGAACACAAATTGCTTTTCAATGCAATAAATCTTGCCGACAAAAAGAAAATTGTACAAGGAATTCAATTATTACAAAAGACGGGGAAGAGAAAGTCAACATTGTTGATTCAACAACGACCAAAATGTTTTTCGAATGTTGGTTTTTGGTGTCTTTTATGTTTCGTGGCAGTATTAAGTCGACATTAATCAGAAAAGGTTGGAAAATTAGTCGTCGTTTGAAATTTGAATGTTTTCAAAACATACAAATCCTTTTGCGTTGATTTGTTCGGTACAGCTTCGTGGCCAAATGAAGTTAAACACTAATTTTTGTGTGTGTTTTCGTTGGAAGATTAAGCTATGCGACAGTGAAAAATTCCACTCAAGTTCAAGCTCAACGCACAAGTCACACTGATTTCAATGCAAAGCCGATCGCAGAAAACCTAAACATTTCATTTCAATGCGAAATCATATGAAACTTTTGTAGTTTGAAGCTTAGAATAAAAGAAATTCTAAACACGATCGAAAAAGTCGACAAGCTCCTGAGCAAAAGACGAAAAAAAATCTAATGGAATAATTAATTTCGTGATTTATGTTTATTCATGGAACAACTTTTGGTCGTCGTGCACTGATATTTGCCAACAAAGAGATGAAAAAAATTCCATCTTCACTGATGAATGTTGTTGTAATCGAGCAAAAAAAAAACTATATAAAGAATGAAAAAGTTTTCCGTGTGCGCACGGAATCTATTCAGTGTCACGACAATTTGGTGTTCAACTTGAAATGCCGTTAATGCCATTCTTGAGCTCTGGGTATTTTGTCTCGTCTCTCGTCTCTATGCCAAAGTTTTGCGTTCAATTCAAGTTCCGGTTTTGTGTTTTGTCGTTTGCTAATTTAATGCCGATTCTATTTAATTTGCCACGGCAAACTTTTTTTTTGTCTTTCCACCAACTAAACTCCAATTGAATGGACAAACTTACCAAATGAAAATGTTTCAGTTGACATCAAAATCGACCGAATCAATGTTCAAAATGAATTGAATGTGGTGTGGCTGTTTCTTTTTTCCTGCTGAGGTTTTACTCGTGAGTTGATTCGCTTGACTTATCTAATTTACACCGGATTTCAAGTAATTACAAGAGAGATTGTTATTTCTTGGCTCAATAGATGAAACAGACTCGGCGGAATTTACAAAGCACACTAATGAAGCTTCACTATTGCCATATGCTATATGGACTTGGACATGGACCATGAAATGAACATTCTTGGCAAATGAAATCGTTTTTTTTGGGGAATGTGAACAGAATGATTCTGTCCAAAGAATTACCGGAGCTTTAGCAAAAACTATTCCCTTTGCTAACGATCGTTCCTCTGCCAGAAGACCTATGGTGTTGTGAAAATTGAGCTAACGGTTCGATCTAATCCAGTGCCAAAACACCATGAACTTTTCACGCAAACCACACAAAATTGGTTCCATTCGAAATGCACGATACAATTGCCATTTTCAATGGAAATGACGCATCATTAACATTTATTTTTAGCAATTATTTCGCATAATTTAAATGAAATATGCAAACGATTTCTGTAACAAACAAACAAAAAAACTTTTCGGTTTTTTGGTAATATAATTTGTTGGATGGTAATGGTTATGTTTAACCCTTCGCATATGATTTGCCAGTTGGTGCAAATGGTCACACGGTTTGATGTGGCTCTTTCAAACATGAAACGGATGTTTGAAATTATGTCAATGTTTTGGAATGCAATGATGCATTTCCAAGTGCAGTATGCAATAATTTGAATATGGCGCAGTGATTTCAATCTTCCAAGGGTACTTGAGCACCGTTTCTACTCATTCAAAATTATGAATTTTTTGACAAATGTTTGTCGCTATTCATTTTTCATACGATGAATTTTGTAGGACAAAAATGTCCAATAAAGTATGCTCAAGCCTTCCTTTGCACCTTGTTAAAACCTTCAACACGTATGGGATTATCACCTATTAGTCGTAAAAATGGCGTGTGAATGCTCGAATATTAGATTTTATTAGAATGCATGAAACTTTAATGTGAATATGAATTCCGAAAAATCAAATAATGAAACTATTTAAAATGCTCCGTCGATATAAGTTGTCGAGTCATCGTGCGTTGGAATGTTCGGCGTGATCAAGGGAAATCACAAGATTTCAAGTGGCATAAATATGATGAATCCCCCTATAGAATATAAACAAGGTACTATTTTTTCATCATTCTCTCATTTAAGAGCTCTTCACCATGCAGATTGAAACCGTCCATCCGAAAGGTGTCATTTTTCCATCGAGATATCAAAATGCATATGTCATCCTTAATTAGTAATTCAAAACATTGACCTAAAATTTACATTTTCACACGTGAATTAGCCACCTTGTTCGATGGTGTGAGATGACTATATGCTAAACAAACTCGAACGTCTGTCGCAGCTATATCAATTCCCGTTGCGTTCGGTCGTCCACTCATGAAAACTGGTTTCATATTTAATGATTCGAATCAATTTAATGGAATATGTGTGCGTGTGGCATAAACATTTTTTTTCGCCTTGAATGAGGATAAATTTCATTGTGGCTGTGCTCAATGAGCTCCTTTTATTTGCGCTTTGTCACATTTTAATGAAATAATTCTTGAAGAAAAAGATACACCTCGAGATTGAAAGATAGAGAAACCAAGAGATGGAGAGAGAGAGAGAGAAAGAGGGAGAGAGAATTGAAGAGATGTTCCGTGTGTTATATTGCTAGCTGTGTGTTACCGATGAATGGAAAAGTTACGTCGTATCAAAAGTCATGACAATGGCAAACGACACAAAGGCCTCGAAGTATTGAAAGAGGATCGCCACTGACATGAATAGAGACGAGAGACACATATGTGCGTAAGTCGATGTCGTTTCTCTTTGGCCTGGCACATCGTCGCTGTCACTTACATTAACACACGGGATTATTAATGGCAACGTCGTCAGCAACCATATCCAAATGTGGCTCTGCCAATGTTTATGCATTTCAATGTGGAAAATTTTATTGTTATTTCATAAATTAAAGTGAAACCATTTGTTATTGTTGCACTATTTTTTTTCGATTCGTCTTTTTATTTATTCGAAATATGTAACTTTTTCTGTTTCGATTGGTTTAATGACTTAAGCATACTTTGTGCTCGAACAAAAGATGATCAAGCGTAGGCTTTTCTATTTTAATTTTTTTTTCGGATGGGAATAACAAAAAAATAACAATTCATAAAGATTACACAATAGCAAATGGTCACACATTTCGAACTGAAAACGATAGGCCAATTCAAAATGACGATCTGTCATCAATGAATGAACCAAAATGATAGATGAATCCCGGTGTAATGCTGCCGAAAGAACTCATTAAATTTTTCAGAATTGAACAGTTTTAGACACAAGAAGAATCGGATTTATCATTTTTCAAAAAAAAAAAAAAAATATTGTTTAGATTCATTGAGTTTTTGAGTTTTCGAGTTTTCGAGTGTTTCGGTGATATAAAACACATTTTAAAGCCAAAATCAATAGCATCCAAACAATTGGTGCTCAATCAAAGGGAAAACAAGTCACTTGAGGACGAGTACAAATTTCATGGCGCATTAAGATAAGCATTTCAAATGGAATGCCATTTTCCTCCATTTAAGTCAATCGAAATAGCTATTTCTCCTCTCCCAAAGTAGATTTAGACGATTTAGTTTATTAAACAAAACAGCATGGAATAAAAACAAAGCACTTTTCTTCAGTCTTTGAAGATTCCTTAGATATCGAATGAATTTGAGATATCTGTAGGCTTTCAGATGCGCTCGGTTATTATTTATTTACTGCTGCCCAATTAAGATAAAAAGCGATACGAAGCTAAACTCGTAATCCGATCACCGTACCTCTTCTTGATTGGCCAAAGAAAGTGCACAAGATCAAAGCCAAAACTAACCACTTTCTTGTGCTTCATCGCCCCTTATATCTAATTTGTTTTCACTATCGAACGTACGCAGTTTGAATCGCAACATTTATATTGGTGCATTCGTTCAACGTACTTGATTCGTTACGTCTCCACAATAGCGTTGCAATTGTAAAGTGTGGCTTATAAATTGTTATGTCGTATTGTGTGTCTGCGATCATGAAAAGGATGTGAGCAATAAAACTTCCATAAAAACCCATGCTCAAACCATCGAAAAACTAAAAAGACTTTTTATCGAAAAATAATATTAAAAATATTTCTCCAATTTTCTGTGTAAATGCCAGTTTGAAGTTGGCGCATTTCGTTTGCCATGGCTTCGTTGCAAGAATTTTAAATTATAAACACATTAAAGGATATCGCACAGAGCCACACGCCATGCATTCCAATGTGTATTGTTGACATCGTTCGCTGCACTTAACGCGTACGTTCGATAACGATCGAAACACGCGCCGGAAGATTATAAATTTTTCTCGGTGGTACACACGGAACACGAACCCAGAGAGAGAGAGAGAGAGAGAGAGAGAGAGAGAGAGAGAGAGAGAGAGAGAGAGTGAGCGCACACACCATTACCCATCTCACGAGAGATTGCAACGTACAAACCAACAATCAGACGCACTTATACGATACTCATTCTCTTGCTCTCACTGTAAATAATGTGTAGTGCTTGTTGCCGTAAAAAAGTAATATTGTGCAATGTGAACCATGCGAGACATGCACCAGACCAGTGGTTGATATAGGCGGGACGCAATCGTAATATGAACAATGCATATCACATTTGTTGCTATTGTCGTTGCACATCTCACTTTATTGTTATATCCGCCATCTCATTCACATAACACTCTCCGAACACCGAGTGTATTTGCTCTTAAATCCCTTTTTTGATATTTTTTTTTTGAAATGCCACGAAATCACGAAAAATATTCGAAAACCTCTCATTTTCTCTGGGTTTTCGTTGGCAAAAAGAAAGTGGATTACAGCGCTTTTGTTGTTCTGCTGGGTTTCATTTTACAATTGCCCGTTCTCAAATCAATCAAATAATTGGAAGCCTGTAATGCCATAGTTGAGCTCATTTTGAATCAATAAATGGGAAAAAATGAGGTATTTAATGCACAAAATCCATTCGGCAACTGAATTTAAGCGGCTCCGATTTTTGGCATAAAAACGGCTAAAGTAAATAAATAAAATATAAAACAATAATGATGGTCGATGATGAGGTATGAAACGATGCATTTTACACCCATTGGCCCATTGATGTGAACCAATGTAATTCGAGTGAAACAGCGAACGAAAATCAAATGCAATTCCATCATTAATTTGGACCATGTGATTGTGCATAAAATTACCCCTATGTTTAATGCGGAACACAAATAAACGATAAATTCAGCCATGCAACACACTCAGGCTGAATGCGGTCCGCCTTTGCTTGATGCCACGCAATTGCTACTTCTGTTGTTGATGATTGAAACCTTAAATTGCAATTGGGAAAAGTATTTTGTTACATGATTTAGGTGTGGTGCGTGTGCGTTCATTGTCGATTCGTTCAAGTAATCGCTTGCAGACGAATATCGTAAACAATTTTTCAAGTTTTGGTGTTGAATGCGCCTTTCGTCCAAAACTCTAATCCAATTGCATTCGATTGATGATTTTCAGACTCGATGTCACCAACGGCAGAAGCACGAGTGAATCAAGAGTAGTATGGTGGGCCCAGTGTATTTTATTCTATTAACACTTGAAATAAAATAAAATAAAAAAAATGAAAATTTCCGAATGCGACATCGAATATGGTTTTTGAAATCTGATTGAGATTGATTACGTAAAAATTGCTTTTGACATTGATATTTAATCACTTTAGAACCATTGAACTGCTGGAACTGATGCAAAGCCGTTCCATTACGAATGATGCAACGAGTAAACAAAGCCACAACCACACAACGTCAACAATGTCAAATGATCACAACTACTGGAATTGGTGTTTTGTTTGCTTTTCAAGGAAGGAGAAAATTATAAATGGATTAAATTCGTTGAACTCAAGGAGAAAAAAAAATTCAATATTGAAAAGAACAAAAAGAATGAACAGAACAACAGCAAATCGTCAAACCGCCTATTCACAAACCCACTGCCAAACAACACGGCGGCACCAAACACGAAATACATCCAGAGAAAACGAAGAGGATGATGAAAAAAAAATGCCAAATCATATTTAGTTTAAATTAGAATTCATGATGTTCATTACTAATGATGCTGATCCACACAGATGCATGCAGATGAGAAATGAACGCGCAAAAATTGTACCACAAGAGACACAAACGCCCAGAGAGAGAGAAAGAGAACGAGCGCTCAGAATCCTAATGATGTTCAGCATCAGCTGTTTTTCGTTTAATGCATACTGGCGCCGATTTGCTCTAAATATTATCGATTTCGTGTTGATTTTTATTACATTATTTCCATACAGAGCCCATATTCCCACTGAATTAATACAATGATTCGATGAATTTCAATATTTGTTATATGTATATTGCTTATATATGACATTTGCAGACCCAATACCCTAAATTCATGTGTTTTTCCCTAAAAATTGTGTTTGATAGAGAGAAGAAAAAAAAATCTCTGTACACATTTACAGTGTTCCGCATTTTTCCCATTTTGATTTCAACCCGAAGTTTTAATGTGTTTCTCTGTGTTTCGTTGTCATTGTTGCCGAGCAAATCGATTTTCTCATTGAGTTTGTTTTTCAGCGCAACGGTATAATGATTACAGCGTTTTGTTGGGATGCTGTCATCATTCGTCGTTGGTCGTCTATCCCCTATGGTATTCGATTGCATGCGAGAAATTTCACATTCTGGTGAGAGTTGATTTCGGTGCAAGCCAACAACGTATCGCACAAAAATTATCCAAATGCTATAAAAATTGTGGAATAGACAAGAGAGCGCAAGAGAGACACTGTGAAATGCGAACTAAACTGAACTGAACGCAGCTGAATGGCAGGGCAATGAAGTTTACAATTACATTTGGCGGTGTTTGATTGCAGCTTTGTCGAGCCACGCAGTCGAATGCATTTGCCTAATGATGTGAACGATGCAATTTCCATCTCAAAAGATGCGACGACTCACACAGTGCCGTGCATCCGATTTTCATAAAGCGGTATTTTTTTTGTTTCCATGGGCTAGAACGTAAAATTGTCGCTATGGCACACGCTCAATGCCACAATATTCAATGACAATTTGATTACACTGTTTGTGATGGAGATGAGAATGTCGATAACCCATGCGATGATGATGTGTTACCGGATCCGGAGATGACAAAACCGAAATTTTCGACCTTTTCACTGAAAAATTCGATCACTCAAAAAAAGAAAAAAAAAATATTGACAACCAAAAATCAATTCGGATTTGGAAAAAATGCAGTGCATTTTAAATGCAAATGCCAAATTACACGTATCGATTTATTTTTTCATCGGAATTGGTTCTATTGTTAGAATGTATCGCTTGTACGCGCCCGCTGGATTAAAAGTATTGATGAGAGGAAAAAAAATGTGAGCACATGCAACTAAATCCGGTGTTCGTCGTTTTTTGTTCGCTAACTCATATTATTAAGGGTATTTACAACACTATCATCGTGTGCATTGTTCCATTTGGGTTCGACGTTTCAATACGATGCAATTTTGTAAACCCCGTTCATTTTTTAAGCCCCGCCGCCGTCGTCTCTCTATTTACTAACAGATAAATTGTCATCCGTATCTTCAAACAGGCTGACACACTCTGCCACATTATAATCAAATGAAATTTCTAATATTCGGAATTAAGCGATTTTTTTTACGATTTCATGCCTCTGCCAATGTTTTCTGCTTTGGTGTATTAAAAAGCGACCGATTTCATCAAGATTTTTAGTGATCGAACGACGTCAACTATTTGTTTGCTGTTGATTATCATGAAAAATGCGCTGTGCGCTATGCCAACTGCAGCAGTTGCACAATCACACACACACTCTCACTCACTGATGAGATCCCTTTTATTTGAAAATCCATTGAAAGATAACATTTTTAACATCGACTTTATTGTAATTATAGGCCTAACAAAGTCTCAGTGAAATGTGCATACGTTGTCGAAAAATTTGGTCCAACCATAAATGAAACTTCGATACTCACTGAATGAGCGAATGAGACGATGTGTAATTCGACCGTTGAATGGCGAATACACACATTCCTTTTATAACACGTATATGATTCGGACCTCCTGCTGATGCACCTCCGAAATCCCTTGTCCCCAGAACTCGAGTGGATGTGATTCAAACATTTTTAAACTGTGAATTTAATGTTGTTTTTTTTCCCATTGTCTATTGAAACAGAATATAAAATATATGACACTTGAGAATATAAACAAAACTGCAACAGTATCAAGCGCTCTTGAGGTAATAATCGCCACTCATTTTTTCCTTGGTTTCGTGGAAAAAGAGATGAAAAAAAATATATGGCCCATTTCAAATATCGAAGAATTTCATTCATCGATACAAAAAAAAAAAAAAATCCCGAAAACGATGTGATTCTGGCCTTACAAAGAGTGCTTACAAAATACTTTAATAGCTAATTCCGTTCATTATATCAACTGAAGAAGCAGCATGCAGCAGTTCATCAAATGAAAATTGCTTCGCATTCAATGGATAAATTGGCTGATTTTGACAACATTGTGCTGAACTGTTGACACAAAAACGAGAAAAAAAAACTATCCAATATTTTCGTTCGTATCGTTGTTGTCCTCATCATTCTCGGCACCCAGACCATGTGACTTGGAAAACGCATAACATACCAAATCCATGATCTATCATTGTGTTTGGCGAATTGAGGCGCAAAAAATTGGTCGATCGACATGTCAAGAAAAAAAAAAAAATTCGACAAAACTATGGAATCGACCGAAAAAAAAGAGTCGAAAAAAAAGTGTTTGCTATAGAAAAACACCGTCAACCAAAAACATTGACAATGAAGCACAGAGAGAGAGAGAGAAAGAGCAAAAAAGCGGCATGAAGTCGAGAATGCATTCGGATTTTGTTCCATTGAAGTGCAACTAATATGTGCAATCGGCAAACGAAGCAAAAAAGGGACACAAAGCAAAAGATCCAAAAATCAGTGAGTGAGCAAGAGCAAGAGTGTAAATGTATGGGTGCAATACCAGCAGCTGAAACATAATACACATCAATGGATCTAATTTATAATATAAATATACGAGAGATGGAAGAACTTTGCGTTGTTTCTGTTCTCTTTTTTTTGTTACAATATTTCTATTAAAATCACACATGAGATCACAACAATAGTCAACGAGCATTGAGCATAAATCGACACTCGGTTCGGTCGTCTCGCAAATGATATGTGTGTGCATTGTGGTATTAAACCGTTTAGTGCTGTAGAGAGACACACAATTTAGAGAGAGAGAGAAAAATGAAATTATGATCCTGAACGAAAAAACATAAAAACATTGTCGATCTTTTTTCTTCATTGGCATGGCTCAAACACATGTACATATGGAATATGATTGTGTGTCTCTTTTGTGTCTATGTATGTCATCCGTTGAATCGACGGGTGCGCTGATTCTGTTACCAAATGAAAATAGACAACAAGCGACACGAAGCACGACACATACAACAAAAAAATCATAATCAAAAGTATCATTATTTTGTTGTAGTTTTGCTGTATGCTGTGTGTATCTGGAGAGGGTCTGCCATTGTTTTGGCTGTGTTTGTTGTAAATAACATCAGTTTTAATGTTTTTCTATGGGTATAAAGTCGATTTAATCGCAAACGTACTGTTTTTATAGCAATATTTAATCTATTTTTACATTTGGTTCTTGTTTTTTTTTTGTGTAAGCTGCAATTTTTTTTTGCACAGACTTGATAAATTAATTGCATAGATGAGGATTGAGGAACATATGACGAGTGCATGTGGCTGCGCCAATCTCAGATATCTCTGCATCTTTGTAATTTTGACTTTGGCATGTTTTTACACACAAACTCGTTCAATTGGTAGCTCAATGAAATCACTCAAACCGATGAAGAGATAAACATCAATGTGAAGTAAATCAATCAGCGCCAAGATGCATCACGAACAGAAAAAAATGGAAGCAAATTGTTTTACGCAGAAACGATAAAGTCATAATTCATGTTTGTTGACGAATGTGCATCATTTGCTGCAGTGCCAAACTGAGAAAATGAGAACCGAATCGGCAACTCAATTAGACGTACATAGGTTCAAAGATACGGAAGGCAATCTTCGTAGAAAAACAATTTTGACCTGTCAATTTGTGATGTCTCGACATCATCCATCCGACACTATTCTATCTTTTATTTTTTTCTTTCAGTTTGTCTTCTTCACTTTGATATTTTTGTTTCATTCAATAAATAATAATAACTTTGGCAGCTGCAGCACCCGATTCGCATGAGATATCTTGTTTTCGCAAGATGCATTCATGCATTCGTTCAAGTTGACATTTTTGACTGCTGCCAAACACACAAAGTGAATATACAAAAAAGTTAGCCGCTTACACGTTTGGATTTTCTACTTTACCAATTGTCACCAATAGTAAAATCTATAGATTAGCCGATTTTCTATTTTCGATTTGCTGCCCGTTGTTTATTCGGCTAATTGAAAAGTTCTATTTTCGTTTTTCGTTAAATTAGAAAAAAAAGGTAAAATCTTTTGCAAAAAGAAAATTGAGTTTAACAATTGGTAAGAAGGAAATCGATGGATCTGTTTCAATGAGTGTCACAAAATGGCATCAAGAGTTTTTGATGTATAAACGAATTTGCATTGAAAAGGAACACAACGACACAAACAAAACATGCTTCAAACGGACAGATTTGCTGGATAAGTTCAAGCAAAGCCATTTACCGCTTGGATTTGCTTTAAATTCATTAGCACCGAAAAAATTCTTTAAATAACATACCCGATGGCGAAGGTGTGCTTACGTGTGATGGAAAACGTAACCATTCCATTGACCAGCTGACCTGCACAATGTAAATAATTGTTGTACTCTCTTTCTCTTTGAGCTTCATTTCATTGTTTACGTGCGATGAGGTGCAATGGTTTTTTCTCTCTCTCTGGAATGGTCAGGGCGAATGAACAGGATTAGTACCGAATAGTATGAAAAAGAATTTCATTAGGAATTACGAGGATTAGACACTCGTTCATTTTCCATTTTCTGTGTCATAAGCCACCGTGCTGCCGTATTTTAAACTACGAAGCATTGTTGATCATCGGGGGAAAGAGAAAAGAACTGAAACAGGTCATCACCATATGATAGTCGGCATTTCAGTTGGATAGTTTTTGATCAATGCACACGTACTTCCAGTTGCTTCTCAGCCTCATGCACTGTTTATGTAATGGATGATTACAAATGTTGCCGTTTCTTTCAGTCTCATTTAAGCGCGTAAGTCGTGCATGGAAAAGTGTTTCCTTGCAGCAGTTACATCGAATGCATATACATGAACACCCAATGTAATAGGATTAAGCTGTTAATGCCAATGCTAATGTTACTCTGGGAACAGTGCAATTGAACATCATTTGCATTGTCTGTGAACGCGTTCGAGCAAAAAATTATCGAGAATTTTACTTTAATTATTATAAATTGAAACGCAGACAGAGGCCAGGGCAGAGGCAAAGGCGCACAGTGCACAAGCATCAAAGAAACTTCAGTTGCAATCCGAAAAGAGGAATGCAATTTCAAACAAAGCGATCGAAAAATTTTCGCATCATAATTTCCTCTTGAGTTCGATTAAAACGCATTTTTTTTTTGGCTGGAATGCACTGCACATAGGATGCTATTATTTCTACAAAATAGAAAAGGAACCGAGCTATAAACGAAATTCCAACAACTCAAGATTTATATTCTGCTTTTTTTAATTTTTTATTGTGCAAACTGCAGCTTGAAATCATGCATAAAACTGACAAAAAACTCGGCATTGACGGAAAAAAATATAAACGAAATTTCAACAACAATGCATTCTTTTGTAATGAAAATTTTCATATTTTTTTTTTGTTCTTTGGCCCGATTCTTTTTCTTCAACTCATCTCTTTTGATGTTTCTCCCTGTATCAATTTTTTATTTTGGCTATATTTTTTTATTTCATTCTTAAGTTCGTGCGTTCTTTGTTTGCAACGGCAATGCTTGCATTGCCTTTTGTCTTGGCTTGTCTTCGCTTGTCTTTTGTTCAACGTTGCTGTCGAAATCTTTTAAGCAAATTTGCAGATTATCTTTGCTGGAGAATGACGTAATTCACCGAATTAGTTGAATAGTTTTCTGGTCGCCTTCGACGAAACTCTCCCAGAAACCGAAAGATAAACAAGCGAAACCAGTTTTCGCTTTTCAAAAGTTTTTGTCACTGTGACAAAAAATAGAGCACAAGTTGTTTTAATATGTACGGTTTACCTTGAACCTACTCTCGAGATGCACTGTCGATGGCATGAGTCTATGCCTTCGGCAATTTTAAATGAAAAATTCGTGAATTTAAAGTTTGAATAAAGGCTCAAAGAAAACACTTAATTTCAAATTTACGATCAAAATGTCAGACGCTCAATGCTCACCCTTCGCTCTCAATATCCTTACACACACACACACAATGATGGTACGCATTTGGACACAAAAGCGACTTCAGCGTCAATGTAAATATACAAAACTGTTGACTCAAGTGAACATGTGTCAGGCTTGGCACTTTATGAATTTCATAAGCCGACCAGCCAAAAAGAAAAAAAATTATGATTTATTGCGAATTAATAATGGCCTTTATCTGGCTTTGTGTGTGTGTGTTTGTATGTCTAAAAGTACGTCGTTAGGCAAATGCACTTGTCGATAGCAATGGCAACAGCCGGAAATTAAAAACTAAATATTATTAGCATATTCAAAGATTGGGTGGTTTCTAATTGGTCGTTCGTTGCGTATGTGACACATTTCGATTGGAAAAAAGAGTGAAGGCGAAATGAAAGGAAGAGGAAGAGTGAGAAAGACCTGTTTGTGTTCGACTTTCATTTACATATTAACTTCACTAATTCATCCATTCATTCGTTCGACTGCTAAAAGGGTTCCGCTGCCATCAGCCCAATCCATCATCATCACAATCGCATCGGTTGTGTCATCGTATGTAAATACTGACGCGCACTTGCACAAATATAACAAGCGGTGTGTGTGTGTGTACGTTTGTACGCGCTCTGCCGCAAAATGATAACAGTTTCACATTTACACCGCCATTCAACACAAGTGATGACGAATTAATAGTTAGATGATTTCCCCTAATAATTTTGGCAGTTCTCATTCTCTCACAGTGAAATCGAAAAACGAACCCACTTTTGTGCCAATCAAATTTAAAATTGTATTTCAAATAGAGAATGTGAAAAGATCTATACTGCATCGGGTTAGTTAGCCCATGCTCGAAGCAATTGCACAACCAAAAAAGGGAGTCGATTGGCAAAGAACATACAGCCGAACGAAGTGCATTGCGTTTGTTTTTATTTGGCAACAAAATTTCAATTAAAATTTCAAGAATATTTGAACATGTGTTCGGCCTTTAATGAAATACCTCTTTTTCTCATTCTCGTTCTATTCGTTACGCAAACGATTCAATTGAGTCGACACAATTGTCTGTGTTTATTTATTTAACATTGCATTTGTACAGCTAATAATAGACGAAATTGATGTTATTTTGGGATCAAAGGATTTTCCAAAGCGACGAAACAACAACACTCTTTTTTCGTTTTATATTTTGATTAATATAGACAAATCAAACGAATCCAATTGTTTGCGGATGGACGCTTAGCATTGAAGCCATAGTTGCGTTTTTGGTAAATTTTCAATTGAAAATGTTGCGTAAATTCAAAAGTAATACATTTTTATGAGTTTTTTTTATAAGGTAAAAAGTGTTTATCGATCCAATAATACTGAATAATAAGAGTACTGATTGCTGTCTAAAGAGTGAAATATATTTCACTTTATTTTTGGTGTACCAATTTATGCAAAGCCGAAATGTTGTTATTTTTATTTGTTTGTAATACTTTTTATGACCTCCTTAAACTAAACTCATGCTTTTTAATTAACAAATATCCCTTTACTCAAATAATAAACAATTTTCATTCCAAAAATCATGCCACAAAACAATTCAATTTCGTTCGCCACACAACGTCCATTTGAGTGTCATAACAACTAGAGTAAACACGCGTTTTAACACATTTCCATAATTGAATTACGTACAAATGTTCGCAAAAGTCTTAATTAAATGTGCAAACGTTTTAATTCGATGCGTTGCAATTGGATCGCGTGTCTGCTGTTTATGGTTGCTACATGACAAATGCTCAATTACGATCAACAAATCCCGAATGACAACCGATGATGTTCAACGCTGTCGCAATCACCGTGCCTGGAAATCCAATGCGCAATAAGAAAGTGGGAAACGATTTACGAACATTAAACACGAAAATCGTATTAGTTTTCGGGCTTAAATTCAATTATGGACCTTCTGCAATCTCTCTATTGCGTTCACTGGCACTGATTCTCACATGCAATTTTTCCTCGTTGCGCATGAATTTATTGCTGTTATGATTGCACGCAACGCTTCTTATAAGCAATATTCGTTGAGTATTCATGGTTGTGATAAGTCATGGCAACAACATTTGGGGGTGTGTGGCTTTCGCTTTCGCCTGCTGCACTATTTCTTTTCATCGTTTCACACATACGTATTTTGATTAAATATCTAGTTTTTTATGAGCTCGCATTTTCGATGGTGCAAAGAAAAAAACGGCAATAGCGAAACGAACATTTGTGTGTGTTAAGTGTGGTGAAAGAAAAAATGATGTCGAGAAATCACTCGTTCACACTTACTTGATTACGCAAGATGTATGACGATAAGCCAGAAAATGTGCTCAGTGTTCAAGCAGCCTCGAACAAGTGCATTCGGTGCGGGATGAACGAACGGCAGAGGGTGACGCTCGTGATTACGATTCGCAATTGGATTTTTATTTGATTACGCTCAAAGTGGATGTTGTTTGTGAAAAATTGAAATTTTCCGTTCAGTTTTTTTGTTAGGCCTGGAATCGTTTTTCAAAAGAAACAATTTTTCGTCCCTGAAATGATGATGAAAAGGATCCATAAGTGAAAATATCGATTTTCAACGACGGATGGCAGATGATGACAGTTGATGGTCGTTAATGGTTATGATATGAAAAACGAAAGTTGAAAAACCGTAGCAAAACCTCATTACCGATTCAAATAGCACAGATCGACCTGAACTAATCCAAAAATTATGCATACTACAAAGTGTCAACTGACATGCAATTATCCGTGTTCGTTCTGAACCTTGTGCATTTGAAAATGAAATCATTCCTTCGAAGCTAGGAAAAAAAAGCAGCAGCAGCAGCAGTTTCAAAACCGAGAGGTAACACAGGAACAATTAGACGCATGCATGCCGGGGGGAGCGGAAGCGTATTCAAATTTCAAAACAAAATTGTATGGTCGTAAACAAAGAAAATGCAGTTGAAATATAAAACAAGCCGAAAAAAAACAAGCTCATTTCAGCTTCGTTTTCTCTAGGCAATGGATTTTTTTTTCGTGTGTATATTATGTGTCGTCGTTCATCGTAATGTGTGTATGTCGTGTGCATGTCGTCCTTTGTGACCGAAGGTATTAAAACGCATATATTCATAAAATTGCATTTTCTCCTCTTCCTTGTTGCTTTTTTTTTCTCCGGTCCCGTTGAGGCTCACTCTGCTTGCCTACGTATGTGTGTTTTGTTTTTTTTTTTTTGTTTTTTGTTCAAGCTCAAAGCAAATGATCTAACAAATACATATGCATACTTTTATGACTCATTATTATTGTGCATTGCATTTCAAAAGTGAATTTTGTGGTACGCGCGATACGTGAGCACGAGATTTGAGAGCCACGCTTGAAATGAGGAAAGAAGAAAAAGAAGAAAAAAGAAAGCCAGAACCAACCGAGAAAAGTGTTGCCCTTTGTTATTTCAGTCCATTGTTACGTTTTTACGATTACCGTCGCCACAGTGAAATGCGATGCAATCAATGTTCCGCATGTATGTAAATGTCACACAGAAAAAATGCAAAAACCGACCAAATAGAAATGGTGTTTGTTTACTAACGACACAACATTTATTTGGCGTTGTAGTTTTCGGGCCCGTGCTTTTTCTAAACATGAAAAGGGACGATTTCGAATTTGTTTTTAACATTGACACAATACACAATTAGATCGACCACAGTCAATGCGCTCTAATCTGCATGATGTACATACGATAAATTCAATGCATGTAATTTATCGGTATCATTTTAAACGATTCGATTGTATGCAGACATTGTCTATTAAATGTTGAGCTGCACGCGATATGAACCATTCAGATAGATGTTCCATCAATTTTCCTTATCAACCTAGCCATTGGCACTGTCATGTGTGGTTCGGTGAAAAAAAAACTGTTATTAATTGACACGTTGAGTGACGCATTTCGATTGTTTTTGAATTGAATGCGATAAATAAACGCATTTAAACCGTAGTGATGATACTTGTTCATCAAGTGAACAAGTTGATTCATTTAATTTTTATTTTCTCCATATTTTCTAAGGACGTGTCAATAAAAATCATCAAGCTAAAGAAAAAAAGATGCAATCGATCGAATGGAACTATTGTTGGTACGGGGTGGCTTTAAGATAAAGTGCTGTTGCATGCACAGCACCCTCCAGCATCGTTGCTGTATCTCTTTTCATCCATGACTAATTTTTATTCGCATCACACGAGTGTAATATATCACACACACATACAAACATATACAAACACACTCGTAACACTCGCATACATTAGTCGCTCATCTAACAACAACAGCCTCTGCCAAGGGAACATACAGATTGTTGCATTGCATACACAGACAAAGACACATGTTAATTAGCGCCATTGTAGAGAGTTAGTCAACCGAAAACTATAACCGTCTATTGTATTGCACATAATTCATATTGAATATTCAATATCCGAAAAGTGGCTTCTCAAGCTGAATGAATCGGCACACTGCCAATGTGAGCAACCGGAAGGCCAATTCGGTGTAACATCGTTAGCATTTTCGTGTAATAATTGTAAACAATTGACATCTAAACAATGAGTGGAGACTGTCTACACTTTCCTGTTGTTGTGCTGAGTAAATTGTGACAGTTCACGGTTTAATGCGAATATAAATGGAATGGATGTGATTAGAACAAAAGCCATCCATAAAATATATTGATAATGGATTTTAGAGTTATTCTTTTTCAGCTTCGTTGCACATTTCATCTCTTAAAAAAGAAATTAGTTTTGACAAGATGTATAAAACAAAATGCAACGTCATTATCAAATCATGGGCCGATGAAATGTGAAATTTAATCACCGGAATGCAATGAGCATGAAAAAATCACACAAAATTGAAAGGAATGCTTGCACCGTGGTGAAGGGTTTGCCATCAATTTCACAACGATGAACTGGCAAAATGAGAACAGAGCAGAATGAAAAAGAACATTGAAATTTCTGCATTTTGATTTTCTATTTGCCGCAATTTTTAACCTTACGTTTGCTCTTTTTTGCCACTCATCAGAACTTTCACAAGCATTTTTCACCCTTTTTTTATCTTCATATACAAATTCAAGTCGTCAACGAATCATATCTATTCAATTTATTGATTGGAACGGAACCGAATGCCATTGAATGTCGATGAGCATCAGTTGTTGTTTTTCGTTCTCATCGAAATCAAATTGATCAAATCTTTCACTGACCGAAACCATCTTTTTCAACATCGATTTCGTTTCCATTTTTTTTAGGGTGGAACAAATAAAAACACACGACAAGCCAAAACTACAGCCACCCAGAGAAAAAAAAGGTTATTCGCCAAGCAAAACGCACACGAAAGAAAATATGGAAAATTTAATAAAATATGAAATTTAATACAAAAGCCATGTTCAATATTAATAACAATCATAATCATCGTAAAATCAAATCCAAAAACGTATTGAATACCGTTTGCCTGCTGCACCCCTTCGGCTTATATCTATCTATCGGAAGTAGAAGAAACGATGTGACGGAGATAAAGACAGGAATTCTGATGCATAATAAATTTAAACGCATTGATGGTATTTCCATTGCTTTGGATGCCGCCTTTTTTTCTCTGTGCCGACATTTTACCGAAAAATTCTAGTCACGAAATCAAATCAAAACAAAATCGTGCTATTGATGGTGTCCATCGGTGGTGGTGGTGGTGATGTTGTGTTTTTTATCAGTCTGTCGAGCAGTGATTGCAGGCCCACGAGTATTTCCATTACTTGAGCTGAACTGAAGTACCTATTGGAAATGTACGCCAAGAACCCCTCCGTTGCTATGGTAAAACCACGGAATAAATGCGACCACGTTCGATTATTAGACATTTTTTCAAATACATTTTTTTTTCTTTGCCTTGTAAAAATGAAGAAAAATAATAGCATTCGAGACGATGCTATCGACTGTGAATGAGATTTTATGATGTCAAAAATATCGTCTTTTCTCTTTCTTTATTCCTTTGATGCCACAGACAAACCATTTAGAAATTTATCGTTGTTATTGCGTAAATGTGTCTTCTGCATTCAAAGTGCTCTTTTTTGGATCCACAATTCAGGTATTTTCAGGCGCTTGGATTCAATTAATTTTCCGGATAGAAAAAGAAAATAAAGCAAAAAATATACAAATTAAATGAAGAGTGAAATAGCGGCGTCGACTACTTAAAATTCTACAGTGAGTGGATTCATCTTCTTGTTTTTTCATTTTATTTTCGGTCTCTTTTGCGTTTTTTATTGCATGCGAGCGTTGAAATTAACCGGTATGCTACACAAAGTGTGTGTACTGTACATGCTTTATTTCGAATTTATGTAACTGCACTAAGCAGTTAAAATTGTTTCGCGCGCGCAAGAGTCGGTTTTTTTTTCTTCTTCATTTTATTTTAACTTGCATCCGTCTATTTCTATTAATATGTTAAATGTTCACATAGTTTTCGGTTGCATACAGTGAAAATCGGTGGAATACGGAGCGTGTACACGATGCGCATTTGTTCTGCTTAAATTCGCAAATGTGACAACGAAACGAAAATTAACATTTCTGATATTTCAGCAGCCAAAGCGGGTAGAACGGGTAGTGACGACAGCCAGCACACAGCAAATGTGCCGAGCATTTTGCCACATTTTGAGCTTAAAAGAGCTACATGTTGTCGGTTTTTGTATGCAATGACTGAAACAAGCCATGTGCAAGCATTTTTTTTACAACTGTTTTACACGAAATTCGGGAATATTTGTCTTAACATTGAATGTGATCGTGTGGCAAATACTTTGAGCCAGAATTACACAAAACACGGCATACCAAAAAAGCAAAGTAAAGCAAAAAAAAAATGCGCGGAAAGAAGAAATGAGAGCTCAAACAACAATATTTCAACAAATTTCACGTGAGTTTACCAAACGATGCTATGACATTTTGTTGTTGGCGGTTTAAGCCGTGTCCAAACAATCCGTTTGCTCGACTCCGTACAATATAATTGCAAGTAGTGCAAATAATGACGGTATGAGGACACAAAAGCAAGCACTGTGTTTGCTTTTCATTTAACTTTTACTCGTAATTTGTACGACAAAAACAAATAAAGTCAATATTATTGGCAAACGACGAAGAAAGTTTGTCCGGTTGGAGTTGTTTTTTTTTTCTCTCGATGGAATGAAATAGACGCGAACAACAAGCAAGTCAACAGTAGAGAAAATATCGTATGAAGAAAAATTGTAAGAAGAAAACGAAGGAATCAACAATTTTAAATAGATTTTAAGTCGTGCACCTGAATTTTAATTATAATTTAAATTTGTTCATTTCAAATGGTTGGCTTGTAATCGCAAAAGAAAAACACCGAAAACGAGCACATTGAGAGAACCTCACAACACACGGCGAACTTTTTCGATGTGACCAAAATCGAAATACACATTTTTAAAGTCATGCAGTCGCTTTGCATTGCTTAGCTGTGTTTCGCTGTATCGCGACGATCGAAACATTTGTAGTCAAATGGGATTGAATTCAATACTATTCGATATTCAATAATACAAACAAGCGAAGTACTGAGCACAGAACACTATGAAGTGAACATGCTGTCGGTACCCGATTTTCTCCCTTTAATGAATTAAATTACCGCGTATTATTTGATGTTTTTCTTCTTTATCTTTCTCTCGCTCTCATTTCAGCTGCTCGTTTATAGCGGCATTGTGTTCAGTAAATGGATTCATTTGAACGACGCAAACAGCAATAGCAACAACGATGACGACGACGACGACGACGACGACGGGAGAAAAAAAGTCGATCGAAATTCCAAACGGAACATTGATCAAGACAAACTCGAATGCAATTTTTGTATTCGGTGTATTTTCTAACGAGGCATCAACAGCTACAAAAGCAACAACAGCTTATGGTATTTTGTAGCGAGCAACAGTGTATCAAAGCTGAGTTCTATTTGCATTCCAAATGCCGATATAAACGTGTGCCGATCTGCATTCATACTCACCGGATTCAATTGCAAGCGCTTTTTTGTTGTTGTTGTTATTTCTGTTGTTGTTTTCTTTTCATCGGTTCTCGTGGTCTTTTTCAATTCGTTTTGTTCTCTTTCTTTTTCATTCACTTCGGATTCGGGTTGCGTTTTTTTTTCAACACGCGGCACAACCATTTTGCACATCCAAATGAAATTTTGCATGCAAAACACACAAAAAAACACGGTACCGTGGCCAAAGAACCATATCAGTTATTTGCTTAAAAGACTCGATGTGTGTTTACTCTCTTTTGTGTGTGTGTGTGTGTGTGTTTGTGTGTGCGCTGCTGCTAAAGCACTTACATGATCATGCATTCTATTTACATTTGCGGCCTCGATAGATTCTGCACTATATTTTTTTTGCTCTTGATTTCTTCTGTTTGCTTGTTTACTTTTTCCACGTATACCGTTTTTTGATGTGTGCTTGTGCTTCTGTCAATACTGCCAGTTGCTTTGTGATTTTTTGATGGTCAAATCGAATGAACAATGGATTTCTAATCACTTTTCGTGATATTGTTTTTTTTTCGATGTTGTTATTTCACAGGCTTTGCTTATTCTTTGCCGTTCGTCGAACAGCGTTTTTTTAATCAACATTTCCTTTTCGGGAAAAACATTCGAATCGACAAATACAAGCCAACTTTGAACCACAGACTCTATCGGGCTGGCCTTTTTTTTCAAAGTGATCGAAGCCTGTTTATTGGATATCAAAACATTGCTGCCGTCTCAAAAGAGGCATTTTTATTAAATTACCACAATCAATCAACATTCCACTTAATACCAAAATACCGAAATCAAATGCAACTGCTGAGCAAATTAAAAAATGGAAGCATTTCGCATCAATCGATTGTATTTAGAGAGAAAAAAAAACAATCACAGTGATTGAGTACACATTAAATTCGCAGTTGGACAGAGTTTTTTTTTTACTGACGTTTTAAATACTTTGCTTGATTTTATTGCTTTTGTTATGAAAAAAAAGAAAAAAGAAACAGTCAATAAATCGACGAGCCTTCTGCATTTGGAATTTGATTGAACAGCCTTGTTTTGTGATGCGGGCCATTAATAAATTGAAAATGTATCTTCATAATCAACATTGGTAGCAATTACATGTGAAACTCAAAAGTTAGTAAAAAAATCATTAAAAATAACCATAAAAAGTGACGCACCTGTTTTCAGTTGGCCAACGGTCGTAAACACGAAGAATGAGGACACTCTTCAGATTAATGTCAATGGATGCAAAATATAAAAATGCATTTTGAATGTGTTCTTTTACAGCCAAAGCAAACACCAAGCTGTTCTACTCATGCCTCGGTGCCATGGTTTCAGGCTTAAACGATAGAATGATATCTGAATAATAATGGTTCCGGAAAAGTGATTGACTCTTGATTCTCGTGGACATCAATAAATCTATTTATACACTTTGCATATTACTCATAAATCTTGAGAATGAAGAGAAAAAAACCAAACACATATAGTTGTGTTGGAAAAATTCTAATTCGACATCAATTTGTGCCAACGCATGTCGCCCTCAAGCGGCATTGAATTCATTTGCAGAGGCCACAGAAATCAGACATCATTAAAAATCATCCAAACCCACTTACTGTACTAATATTTCCGTTGAATAAACACAACCAATCGACAGAGCGACTCATTTTGAACGATTTTGCCTGTTTTATTCAGTTCTTTAGCTTAAAATTTGTTCCGATGCCCACATTCATTGCATTGTCAGCCGAATATGAATTGTACATGACGTAAATGATAAGTGCGCGTGCACATAAACATATCATAGAATTAATGAAGCAATTAATTTAAACCCCAAAATGACAAAAAGTGGATAGGAAAAGTGGCGCGTATTCAACGAGTCAGAGGATTTGCTGTGAAGAGCTGACGTTGTCATGTTTACGCGCGCTTCACCGTCAAACACACTCACACACACACACGCACATAGTTATTGTTAATATTACCATTTCACATTTATGCAACACAAATGACTCTCTGCCATCAGCCAAAATCTGGTTCATTTGCTATTGTCGTTTGTGTGTTGTATTTGATTTGCATATGCAAGCTTCAATCGATTGACTGTGCTCAGTTAATAATTGTAAGCACCAATTTCCACAAATTCCGTTATAATGAATGTGAACAACGGTACTTAGTTCTTCAGCCTGGTGCATGATGCTTCTGAATTCTCTTCATTTGTACAGCCAAATTCCAAATATATTTCACATTCACTTCATAGAAATGATTTAAATTGGAGCAATTTCTGATGTACATTCAATTGCTCGTTATTTCCAAATAAATATTTATTGTGGCGCAGCGGTGTGCCGTTCGTCGTTTGGTGGAAGCAAAGGGGATGCTTGTTTGCATTAATGTTTATTTTGAAACCGGAGATGGCATTTTCATATTCAGATCGCTTCAAAAATCTACACAAAACTTTATGACTGATGCTGACTGACATTGACATACCAACCAGCCATCGCAACCATCAACCAGATCTATCAAAAAAAGGGTTACACACCCACACGCCTCACATTCGTGATGATGCTGCAAGCGCTGACTTCATTTTCGCTGAGTGTTTGTCAAACGAATATATCGAAAAACCAAAGTCTGTGGTAAAAATGAGTAAATGAAAAAAATGGAAGCGTGTGTCTTCACACATTTCAACGTTTTTAATTTTCCAGGTTTAAATATGAAAGGTAGGAAATAATGAAAATAAGCATGAAAAATCTACTTTGTAGACGATTTTATTTTCTAATTGGAAACGATGCAACACAAACATTAATGTATTATTTCAGTAATTTCATAATTTTTTTCCGCATGTTTACTGACTTCGCTTACAAACAACGTCTTGAATAAACTCATAACGTCTTTGAAACGAAAAAAAAAAAAATGTTTAGATTGCATTCGAGTTGAACGTATGTTTACCAAGGAAATATTTGTACAGAAAACAAAAATGAATAACAAGCTTATTATGGATTCTAAAGAACATACGTTCATTAAATTCACTAATTTCATGTGATGTGATATTACAAATATTTCGCTGCAAACGCGATGACGCGGCAATGTTGATACACGGTAATCGCCTTAAGATTATAGAAAATCGCTTTACATGCACATTTTACAAGAATCCGTATTTAGCAGTAAATTTTGAGGGATAGACGAATATTCATTACGAATATTTAGCAAACATTTTCACCTGAATTTTGTACACAATTTACAGAAATGCCAAAATGATAAATTTAAAATATTTGAATCATGTTCTTAGCAATCACAGATATTTAACTCCGACTAATTGCAATTGCGATCGCAATTAAAATTCACTTTGTAAATGCTGTAAAATCATTTTCCAGATAATAAGATCAAATGCGTGTGATGAATCTTCTCTTTAGCAAATAATTGGAAGCGGAAATGTTCAAACTCTCTCAGCAAAAGGACGTCAAGTCAAGTCCATAGATGATTTATCAACAATCGAATAAACTCCCGAAAGTATGCAATAGCTTTGCTAATATTCCATTAAAGTGGTGTTTATATTAGCCACGTCTTTTGTTCAATTAATTAAATTAGCAGATATTTGGGTGGAAATTGCAATTTTGATAAATGTATGTGTTCAGTTTTAAGTGGAATCTTAAGATCTTATTCTAAAATCTTCTAAGCGAACGGAATAAATCATTCAGAAATGATTTAAACTTTGAGGGGGAAATTGGGAAGAAAGTGTAAACTTTCAATTTTCTTTTGATTGCATTGTTTGACAGACTTTCATTTTTCATCATCTTATTTTTTTTTTTTTGAGTTCGTGAAGTGACAAAGGAAATCCGGCATTGGCGGAAAACTTTGTCGCGTTTTCCTGTTCATTATCATTGCCATATACAAAACCATTGCTGTCTTTTCGTGCAACAAATTAACACCGATTATCATCGTGTCGTTTCCCATTCAATGCGCAATTGTCATTGCATGATAAATGAATGAAAATGGTTAATTTTTTTGTTGTTGTTGTCGGTATGTGTTGACGTTCGTTTGCATGTTTTTATCTGCGACCGCATTTCAAACTCACACTCAATACACATTCACACTTTCGAAAACCGAGATCCAAGCGACAAGATTATGAGAATCAATTTAATGGCTTATTGTTATTCATCGTGTGGCGGTCTTTCGTTTTTGTATTCGTACTTGCGTTGAGAAGTGTCTCATTGCCAATTCATGTTTATAAAACCAAATGCTCTGTACTCTCTATGCTCAAAACAAAAACTCATTACAGTAAAAAAATATGAAAAACGAAGCAATTGAAATCCGGGGACGATCACAGGCTGTGATTCGCAGCAAGTGCGGTCGATGTTTCCACGGAATATCTGATGCGACTGAGATAAATATACCGGTTTGAATTATAAAGCCAATCCAATTATTTATCAACGAGAGAACAGCCAATGCAATGGGAATGGCCGTGGCTCAACAACCGGGCGAGTTATTCATAAGATGTTCTGAATAGATATGCAAAAATTCAATTATGGTTTATGTTTTAAGCGTTTTGTAAGCGATTGATAGGTTGGAAATCGGACCAAATCGCAATGGGTACCGAATGCTGGCAAAACGTGTTTGGTTGAAAATAACAATGAATTTGTGATGCGTGTGGTAGAATTCGAGCATTTTATCGATAAATTTTCATTTCAATGATGATGATGGCCAAACATGTCTGCTGTTTGTTGAATCGATGAAGTGCAACTCACTGGAGCACATGCTAAACAATAATTTCATTTTCGATTGTGATTTACTTGCTTTGGCTAGGGAGCAGACAGACGAAATGCGTGTGCGTGCGTGCGGCTCCAATCTTCCCTCATCCTTACCCAATGATGAATAAAACAACAGTTCAACTTCCAAACAGAGCAAAAAAACTCTGCATCAAACTGAGAATAAAACCTGCAACACTCTCCAAACCGCCGTCAAAAAACAGCTGTAAATAAAATAATTCACTTTTTCTCAATTTCCAAAAAGGAAAAGTGAATTTGGCTTTTTGTCTTCACCGGGTGGGTGTTTTTTTGTGTGTGTGTACTTTGTTTGGCTGTAATCGAATTGTGCCGAGGTTCATAACAATGGAAAAAGTGGGATGCGGCACATTGTGTGCTGGGCAAAATGAAGGGGAACATTGGCAGTTTTTCTATTCGCTTTCTTCTCTCTATTCCATTCATTCATTGGTATTCATGTATGCAATTAGATGAAAATCGCAATGATGATATCAAATGAAATCATTGAATTTTGATTCGAAAAAATTCCATCTTCAATTCGCTTCCTTCATTTGCAGCATTTAAAAGTGAATGTGAAATGTTTTGAGTGGCTGGGTGCTTCCTTTGTGAAGTGCTTAAATTTGCATGGGGCATGAGATTTATGACCAGAAATTGAAATCAAAACTTGAATTCGGTTACACTTCACAGGTTCACTTTCAACATTCACAACGGAAATCAATGATCGATTAACATTTATATCATCGTGTTCATCTCTCTATTCAACGTTCATTGACCTCATTCGATGGATTCGAATACCGATATTTTGCAGGGAAAATCACAAGCACAAGCTTAAAACCGTCTGAGCTAATGTGAAAACAAAAGAGAAGAGAACAGAAGAGAAAAAAAGTGAACGGAATGCATTCGAAATGGAAAGTTAAACATAATCAATCAATCAACAAACTCCCAAGAATGGTTGTATCTTGTCGACAACCGACGACGCAAAGGAGAAAAGGATATCGATTCAAATTCGATGCCGGTGCCAGTTCCGATGCCATTGCTGTGCTTCCCATGCAATACGCTCCGAGACTAGTTCGTACGTGACTTAATGCAATTTGTGCACAAAACCGAATTATGCTGTACGCCATTCATCATTGAAGTTTTTTCTCTCTGGCTCTGTGTGTGTTTTTTTGCGCCTCTGAACCTGTTTTTCTTCGGGCTGTTTTCCAAACGACCCCAAGTATATCAAATTCGTGTTGATTCACATGATGTGAATATGTCTGCATGCATTTAAATTAATCAAATTCTTTAACATTGAGATGTGATGTTCTTCGTCTCTTGTGGGCTAAACAGCATCATTGCATCATGATCGCCATCATTAGATTTATGCACACAAACAAAAAGAGGGGCGCTTGGTGAAAAGTGAAAATGGGGAAACGACATGAAAAAACCACCGTTCCAAAAGACAAAACACATTATCACAATTTCAATTATGTAGTCGATTCAACACCTTGTGAAAAATGGTGATGAACAAAACATTGTATGCGAATGAAACGTTTGGCCGGGAGTCTTGTGCGATATTCACTTCGAAAATGGCGACCGAAGAGGAAGAGAAGCCATCCTTTGTGGATAACTCCGTGAAGTGAAGTGTGTTCTTATTGATGACCGATTTGAAGGGCTGTGGCCAACTTGATCGAGTCAAAGGTTTCGATTTCCACCACTGATTATGATTCAATGCGGGCACAAAGAAACGACCTCAAGACAATACGTAATTGAGAACACTTGTTTCGCTCTAGTCCAAAATCAACCGCTGGCCAATGCAGCTAACTATGAGGCATTGAAAAAGTTGGAAAAAATGGTCGTGCAATGGACGAAGCCCAAGCGGAAAAAATAACCAAAGGATGGTCAATATTAACATTCAGTACACAATCTTTGACCCGAACCATTAGATAACATAAAATTTACTTTCTCTCTTTTAAGGTTACTTTTTTTTATCCGTTATAGATTGTAGTGGTACGGGATCCCGAGCTGTTGGAAAGGAAAAAAAAGAAACGAAAAAAAAATGGGAAAGTGAAAGCGTGTTCGGTTTTGAGATATCTCAATATATCTCAATGTATCAACGATGACCGACCGAAGACAGTGTGTGGAATATTGTGGCCGCACAAACAGATGCAACTGAAAAGAGGATCTTATTAATCTCCAACGCTAAATCCAACGCTTTTTCTCCGTTTGCCGAAAGCAAACGAAAGTTCGACCATTTTTCTTCTCGTTTCAAACAAAAAACGCTTTTCTCTTATAGTTTGTCATATTGATTTTATTCGTTGATATCATTTTGTTTCATTGGTTCTTTGACTGCGGCAATCGGTTAGTGTTTATTTATTTTCTTTGTGTTCCATTTTGAATCATCCGCAATTTTTCTCCACAGCAAAATGAAATCGTTTGCGAAAATAAATAATAAACTTCAGCTGTCGAACGGATGCTCATCGATGAAAAGTCGGTGAAAGTGAAACAAGAAAAAATAAAAACAAAAGAATGAAAACAGAAGAAAATTATATGAAACATCGTTTATGCATGCAGCCAGCATATCGAGATTCACCATGCCCGCCACATTTTTCTGTGTCCTTTTTTTTTTGTCGATCCAATAAAAATCACAGTCGGCAAATCGCATAAAAGCCTTTAGAGAAGAAATCTTATTTGTTGGATTCGAGTTCCATGCCGCGCTGTGTGTTTTTACTGTGTATTGCTCACTTCAGCATATTATTACTTTGGGTTCGATGAGATATATTCTGTTCACAGTAAAACGAATCACAACACAAACGCTATGCAAAAGTTAAAGAAATATGCAAAAACAGAAGCCGAAGCACAGTTGTTAAGAAAATATATATATATTTAAATAATATTCAAAAGAAAATTATAAGCCTGCTGGTTTGTGTTTGATTGTGTTGTTATTCCCTGCCTTTGGAAGGGAAAAAGTTTCTGGGTCAATTGTATATTCTGTCTGCTCATGTAATAGAGTGGAAGGATACAAAACAATTCATATGAAAGTAAAAAAAAGAATACAGAGAATTTAGCGGTTCGATGAAGACGTTAGTTTGTTCTCTTATTGGGTTTTATCCCCACATTCATATTCAAATCATGCTGGTTTTGCGATAAACTCATCAGAAATCAAAGTTCAATGAAAGGTTTTGCGATTTAAATTCAGTTTATCGTCGATTATCGTCGTTTTTATGATCAAATCATCAAATAAAGCCGTTTTCCGTGGCAAAACTTGAAATAAGCTAAATTTGAAACTACCATCGATTAGAATAAAATGGTCAAAGCATTGCGTGGGCTCAGTAAATCCCCATAGAAAATTCCATTTCATGAAAAAAAAATCACAATATAGCCTTAAATGCCATTCAACCTATTAATCCCCGGGCATTTTATGTTGAATTTCAATTTTATTCGCTGTCCAAACGATAAATCATGTGATTTTTCAAACGCTAACAACCTCTCGAAAATGCGAAAATGTCAGTATTCATTGAACAAATGAAATTGACTTTTGATTTCACGAAAAATGTTTGCCAATAAATTCTTGAGCTACTTTAAAATGGTATCCACTTAATTTCGTTTGCTTGTTTAAAAGTTCAGTAGCAAATACCAATGAAATGTATCCATAAAATACACCAAACGATTGATTATGGTAATAAAAGTTCTAACGATCTCACAGACTTATTCAAGACATACCCGAAAAAAAATGTCTACTCGCGAATTCTTTACAAACAATATTAATTATCGGCATTTACGGTAAAATGTCTTCATTTTCGATACGATGTAATCATTTTAGAGTTTCCATCATGTTTAAACCGAATGCCGCAAGCCGAGGATATGGAATGTCTCGTCTTGAATTCCATTCCTTCAAACGAAGTAGAAAAATTCCATATCGACCATAGCAAGACGTTGATTCAGCGTTATTTACTGATATTATAATCCGTTTCGGCAAGACAAATGCCGCTAATTTAGGCATCAAATATTATTGAATGCAAAGTTCAGGTCGAGGATAAAACGGTGATAAAACGGCACAATGCGAGGGGTGCCGAGCGAAAGACAAACCGACAGACGAGCAACTTGAAAAATATGATGCTAATAAAGTAAACAAATTTTTGCATGAGCAAAGAAAATCGAGGGAAAGAAGATATAATCGACGCATCACTGAAACAGAGTCAATGCCGGTTTTATGCATTTATTTTTCAGTGTTTTCACTCCATTTACCTTGTCACAAGCGATTTTTATGGGCGAGCATGAAACGCACTGTGTGTTTTGGGCCACTTTTTCACTTCTAATATTTTTGTTGTTGCTTCCTCTTTTCATTTTGGCAAGTGCGTACGCTACATTCAGATGAACCCTTGTTATTAGGATAATTTCTCATTCCGAATATTTGATACATGAAAAACTAAAGCGAAGCCCAAACTGATTTCATTCAACATTTGGTCGTTGTTGTTGTTGTTTTCCATCGTTTTTATTTCGTTCCTTTCATTGAAAATATGACATCCTGTTTTGAGAGGCGAATCGAAGCGTTCATTCAATTCATAAAAGTGAATAGATTGACGTCGATGATGATGCCGATAATTTCAGACAGTTTTACGTCTTTTGCATGCATTGCGCAATAAAAATCAATCGCTAAATGTTTCGGTGCCTGTAGAACACCGAACACTTGGGCCCAAGTCACTTGGCTATAGAAATCAATGGCGGGGTTTCAGCACAATTTTTTGTAATTAAGTAGAAAGCATTTTTGGTATACACATTTTTATATTGTGTCATACCAACCGGCTACTTTTGCAAAATCATATTAAATCGTATTCAGTCCATAAGCTCAAAATCAATCATTGTCATTTCGGAGCATTGAAAACCATATTGCGAATAACACTCTCTTTTACACTCACATTCACTCATTTGTTTATGTCAGTAGCAAGATACTTCAGTACTTTGGCATCGGCAATGATTTCTAAATGCATGTGAAATTCATTAAGTAATTTACGATGCTTGTTTATGTCACATCGTCATAAATCCCTTTATTGACAACCGATCAATAATGGAATGAAACCATTGATTAAAAAGAGCCGCAGTTTTTTTCTTCGGTTACTTAAAAATTTAATATCACTGTTCGATTTTGGATTAAATCACATTGGATGGAATTGAATTCAACGTGTGACATTTGTTCAAACAAGCCCCGAGTCGAACGAATTAACTTGATTCAATCGATTTGCACATTTTGAATTTATCGATGCGGACGTTCCTTCTGGATTTTGTCGTTTGCAATGCTGATAACTCGAAGCCATCAAAAGGCAAAACCAATTCGGCAGACGTTGTTACAAGCATTGCAATGATGACATTGCTTTTAAAAGAATGAACACAAAAAAAACTCACATACATTCAATTTTGGCTTGAGTTCGAGGAACATGCAAGTTCCTTTTGATGACAATACGAATAAAAAGCCAAAGTATTTTTGGCATTCACCAGTTCTGGTCGTACGTTGCGCATTGCAGCGCTACGAAAATGACACAACACATAAAATTCTATTTGAATTGTAAATTAAAATGTATCACCCGAGAAATATTTGTGTGCTGAACAGCAGATACAACAAGATCGTACGCGCTAAGAATTCGATTATTTGGCAAAAACGAAGATAGATAGGAAACGAGGCGAGTGAGGTGTGCAAATGAACCTCGATAATGCATCGAATGTGTATCGTAATGTTGTGCACGGGAAAGAGCGATGAGAATGAACTTTAGTCCCTATCGCTTGCACAGATCCATTTCAATTGTCGCTCTTCTCTTGGTTCGCAGTTTTTTTTTTTTTTTTTTTTTTGTTCAAACTTCATTTTGCTCTGGCTTGGTGTTTCGTCGCGCACATTGAACGGAGAGAACACCTAATCAGTAAATTAAATCGGCATTAAATTGCTTATCCGGTGTGTTGGATGTTGTTGTTGTTGTTGCTTTCGGGTTTTCGTTTTCCATTCGCGTCACTGCAAAACAAACGATGAAACGAGTCGTTTGCAACTCAACACAAGTGCAAAGTGAAAATTAAGTAGTCGAATTGAATTCTTATACCTTCGTTTTAGATAAGTTCAGATAACACACCGATTCGAATCACACCACTTGTTTGCTTGTTTCACGAGACCAATTCCAGAATTTAATGCATGTGATTGTGTTGCTGTTGTTTTCGCTTTTACTTTGTGTGTCGACATTTGATATTAGATTTTTGCAGACAGATTAGACTCGCGTTAAACGATTTTTTTCAGTTGTTGCTGTTGTTGTAGTTGAAATGCGCCTTGTTCTTGCATTTTCAATGCCATCCATTTAAAAGCACGTAGTGGATTTCGTTTGCTTTTTTTAATTTTTAGGTGGAATCAAATGGTTATCGATGCAAATAAATTTCCGAACCAGACAATTGCTGGGTATTTAAAAATCAAGGCAAGCAACGCGCATTTATTGCAATGGAATTCGACCAATTTAAGATTGGAACGGTGATGCTTTTTTTATAGTCATCTTCCATTTTATGCGCGATTCAATTCAATTGAGTCAATTGTCTGCATTTTTATAATGTTTTCATTTCAATGAATTATTCAGCAGTAGGCAAATAAGAATCAATTGTACAAGGATTTGGCAGTGAGAAATTGCCAAATTTTGAAGAAAATTAAAAACGGAAGTGATATTTGTATTGAAATTGGACCATTTCTCATTTAGATAAGTAAAATAAAAAAGAAGTCTTACTAGACAGTTCATAAAATGAGCGATTAACGGTTCGGAATGGCTCATAAAGGTGACAATTCCAATACAAACATACAAGCCCTTTTATTGTTACAAAGTAACAGTAAAAGACACTGGATAATAGTCCCCAATCAATCCAAGACTTTACGATTATTTGACATGTGATTTGAATGATTTTTGAACTTCATCAAGTGTTAACTTTTTTTATTGATGTTCATGTGATGGCTTGAAAGAACATAAATTCAACATATTTTTTATCGCTCATTCCATCCAAAAAAGAAAACAACTTTGTCAATGATATTAAAATTGAATTATGACTTATTTAATTAAAACGATATTGAATGAAGCAATAAATGTTTGTGCAAAAATCCATAAAATAGCATAACATAACGGAAGTTGGTCCATACTGTCTATTTGTTGTTGTTGGCCATATATTTATTTTTTTAGGGTGAAGCAAAAATTAAAAGCCGACGAATATTTATGTAATTGTAAAAAGCGAGAAGATAAACAAAAATAATTGGTGCCCATGTGTTTGGCGTGAAGAGAGCAAAGCATCATCTATTCATATGAATGAAAGGAATGGCCAATTGGAATTGAAAAAAAACTAGGTATCAAAAAGAATGTAAAACATCTGTGACATGTTTAAATTGTTTTACATGTGGATAATTATGCTCGCAGTCGCCGCCATATCTCTTCGCATATTTGCAATTAATGAGACAGAGCAAAACCAGTGGCATCGATGAATCACCGTATAAAAATCCACAATGCATTGTCCGGCTAGTAGTTTCCTCGTTTGCACACACTCATTTTTAACAGGGCGGTCACACCAAACAAAAAACCGTCGGCCCATCGACTTTGTTTTCAGTCAAAACATTTCAATATTTATCGTTGAGTCCCATTTAAAATACCTCCCGACCATCGGATCAACGCGAACATTTATGTAGTGTATTTTAAATTAATGCGAATAAATTTAATTTGATCACACAGGATTGTATTTTTTCCCCCACTGAAATTTATAGTTCTGTACCTCGAGTTTGCATGTGATATATATTTTTTTGTTTACTGCTGTGTATTTATTCTTTGTAGTCGAATGTTTTGTATTTTTTGAACTTTACAATTCTTTGGGAAAAAAAAAATTATTTGCATGAATAAATTTTCTGGCGGAAAATTTTCCACCAGAAAATAAAACCAGAATGAAAATATTTTCATTAAAAATAATGTTTCAAACAACTTTTGCGGTTCGTTACAAAAACAATGTAAATTCATTACATCGACCGAAAACATACAGAAATTGCATTTTAATCAGTATAACAACGAAACAACCGTTACGCCAACTATAAAATTGTCAAAAAAAGTGTATTTAAAAAAAAACACTTACAAAACACGAAGAAAGCAAACAAAAATCCACAAAGCGGCAAAATAATTATCATTTACAATGCTATTCAATATGCGAATTAATTAAGCAGAAAATCCATTGAAACAAATGAAAATCAAAGTTCCCAAATGATCGATGTTGTGTGTCCTTCATCGTTGTGGGATGAAACATTTTCTGTGTTGTTCACTGTTCAAAACCGAATGCTCAAATTTTACTATCAATACATTGGAACAGCAAACCAATCACAATTCTCTGTGTACATGTTAAATGTCAGCTGATTTTTTTCGATGTTATTCATGTACAGCAAAAGAACAGATTCGATTTTTTGCCCGTTTGTCGACTGTCAGTCGGCAAAATTATCTCTATTATAGAAAATTATTCATGTATGTTTTTTGCTGGGCTAAAATGAATATCTGTTTTTTCCCTGTGCTACTCTGTGTTTCACATACAGTTGTTTGGTTCGTTGTCTATTAACCGATTTTATACGAAACGATTTTATTTGAAATAGTAAATTGAGCGAAAGGAACGTGATAACAAGACTAGCGTAACCTCCCCGCACCCACCATCGACATTGCATTGGCAGAACTCGATATCTGGCTGCTTTGAAAATAACACACATAAAAACGCTGAAAATATTTGTGACTTTTGATTTTTGGGGTGGAAATTGTTGTTCACCAGCAATGCTCGCCGAACGATTGAAAACTACAATAAAATATTGGGTCCGTGTGTTGAAAGCGGCAAAATCCACTATTTAGGGGGAAAAAATCAAGAAAATGCTTGCTTTACAATACGAAATAACAATAAAGAGATTTGCAAGTTTACATATTTTTCTGGTTCGATGAGGGCAAATTTCGTTGGAATCTTGATTGGAAATGATGCTTTAGAAATGCACACAGAATGTAAATCAAAATTTGTAATCATGTCAATCGATTTAAATGGTTGTGATTTATTTCAGTGTTTCAATGGTTTAAGAATCTCGTTTGTCTAACACAATGTCTGTTTTATCCGCACAATGTGTAAATAATGCTCGTATGCTCATATATAGTTTATCTATAGCTGTATTTGGTTCATCGATCCATGTTTATATGATTTATCAGGCTTTCTATGGTACTGGTCTGTCTCTCAACACTCCCCATTCGACTATCTAGCGGTTGGCATCACAATGGATGAATGGATTGCTGACATCAACTTTACACTGCACTGCATTTGATGATGATGGATTTCGTCAGTTTTGCGTATTCAATATGATACGCATTATTAAAAGGTGTTAAGAGAAAGATAGAAGAGGGATTTCACGGCTCAAGTCGACCAAATCAAATTACGGAAAACGCATGATGGACGAAGCTTTCAGCACTTGTGCATTTTGTTGTTTTGAAACAAGATTGATCACCAGCCCTTGATAATTAGTATCTTCAGGAGCTTAACGAATGAAGATAAATATGAGTCGTGGCTCAAAGAAGTGGCACAATGACTGGACTCCTGTAAAGACTTACTCGTAACGAATGATTTGTTTTGATTAAGATAAACAATGTAATAATCTGCTGTCGTTAGGCATTCCATAGACTCGGTATGCTATTGATCCACCCAATCATTTTCACCAGAAGCACATTTCTATTATATAATGAACTAGTGCAACTGCAGCTCTTTCGATTCGATTTAATTGAATTTTTCCCAAGCCATGGACAAATATGATTGAAATATAGAAAATTCTCTTGAAATTTCAGTTGAAATGGGAATTTTTTCTCCCGTTGTTGAGTGTTTTGATTTGATGAACTACTTGACAAAGCAGCGACGCTACTTCATTGAACTTTCATCCCAGCAAAAACACGTTAATTGAATTAAACGAATGAGTTGAGTTGGTTTGGAAAATTGAATAAATACGTGATGAGAGAGACACAGCAAAAAACCATAAGCATTTCCTCTTCAAATGAATGCTGTCGTGCACACGGTCATTATGATATGACCAAGCACTAATGATAGGTGCTCCCCCATCATATCATCGCGTCGACTATGTTGAGAGTTTGTATGTTTGTGCTTTGCATTCCCATGATTTATGAGTATGTATTCTTTTTTTTACAGTGTAGTTTGTCCTGCAGCGTAAATAAAACAACCCCCACGAATGAATGGCGCTTATTCGAGAAAAAAAAAATCGTTCGTATTTAGAAAACACTTCAAATGTTTTTTTTAACAAAATTGAATCAACCAACATGCTCGTGGCTCGTACGCTTCCATTCGATTCATTGTGCCCGTTAGGTCAAAAACTAATTAAATTACTCTTGGAATACCTGAGTACTAAAAGATTTTCAGCAAATTCATTGCAGTAATTGAATGCAAAGAAACCAAAAGGAGCAAACGAAGTAAAAGAAGCTTTCTCAACTGAATTGTTCAATGATAAAAGAAGTGAGCATCCAAAGCAGCCAAAGAGACGACACAAAATTCTTTCAATCTTTTCTTGCTAAATGATTACTTCCGGCAAATTTTGGCGCTTTTCCGGTTTTTTTCGTGACTCTTCAGCGGCTTCTATAAAAACGATGCTTTCATCTATATGATTTTCTCTTGAATTCCGTTTCATGAATTTTTGTGGTATTTTTATGCTGATCCAATCTCATCTTAGTGATGAAGTCATGCTATTTTAAAAGACGTATTTTTGTGTTCGCCTTCAAATGACAACTAATGCAAATGCCTTTGGAAATGAAAGAGAATCAATATTGAATGCTTTCAAGTTAATCACATGTCAAAAGCGGCAAAAATCGACAGTGATACAATCTGAGTAAGAGATATTAGTGAAAATTTATTATGAAAAATGGTTCAAAGAGGATGACTGAGGAATTCGATAGATCCCATTTCTGTGGAAGCTCAAGTAATATTGGATTATATCAACAAAAAAGCAGTTGCAAAACATCATCACAGTATGATATGCACTTTCAATGAGCCAATAAATATTGTTGAAAAAATCTAAAAATAATTGAAAATCCACACTATTCTAAACAGAATCAATACATGAACAAACTATCTAATTGCTTTGGAGCGGTGTGGTTTTAAGCGAAACATTCGCCAATTTTCAATAAACTGCATTTTTGCGTAAACAAGCAACTAAGCAATTTTGGTTAATCACCAGAAAACCGCACATTTCACTTACTCAGCTCCATTAAGCGCGGCAAAGCAATAGCTCGAAGCTACTTCGCTGACGAATTGTTTGTTATGTTTCCTATTTCAATTCACATCCGAAAACTGATTCCCATTCAAACAGCTAAACAAAGTTCCTGTCTTTCTAACGGCAAAACTATTTTTAGTCAAAACTTGTGCAATCGTTTGAAGCGATCAGTCTCTCAATTTTCTCGGTTGTCACAAACAGTCCGCAATCTCTTAATTCATTTCTCAAACTATTTGTGAAATAAATTGCCAAATATGCTCCGCTTTAAATGTACACACACACACACTCTACGCTCAAGCATTACTCTCATTCTAGCTGCCGAGGACGACACCAACTGATATTACAAATAGTAAAGTGAAAAGTTCTGTCGAAATAATTAATTGCCTAATAAAACTTTCAAGATGCTTTTTCGCCCGCATCATTCGCCGCGCCACTTTTACTCTTGTAACAGTTGGTGTAATACAAATGTATGTGCTAGGTTAGCACTTCTAACAAGAAATCATCGCTCAGAGAGAGAGAGAGAGAGGAAGAGAGCTCCCTTTATGGCTGCTCGCAGTCAAATCAACTGGATTCTTATCAAAGTAAACATTTTCGTAACAATTTAATTGAAATTGTTTAAGTTAATGATGTTTTGTCAGATTTGCGTTTCCCTTTATCGTTATGGATAATTGTTTTTGTGAGAAAATTGGCTTTTAAAGTTATGTACACACATTTTAAAGCACTTATCAGATGGTTGAGAAAAATTATTGTTTTGTTCAGTATTTCGGGAAATTGTATTTGTGGATTTTTTTTATTATTGTTTTGTGTTTAAAAAAAAATATTGATAGTTTATAACACTTGATAGTTAAAAACTGTAAATATTCAACCTCATTCATTCATTCATATAAAATAACGTTTGAAATTCAAGCTACAACGAAACTAAATCTCTACAAACCAATAATAAATTGATGTTTTGTTATTTAATATTGATTTTCAAAACCCAAACCTAATGCCACGTTAAATAATCTGTGTTGTCCGTTACAGCAAACATACCGAATTGCATTTGTAGTTGCCATTTGTGATTACATTATTTCCGTAATGTTCAACAAAAATCTGCTTTGTTTTCGATATTTAAATGCCTAATAAATACACAATGAATTTGGTCAATGATATTGAATTTAATTTGAATAGCGCAATGAAATACGAGACTTTTATGTCAATTCCAATGTTATCATTTGCTAATTATTTTGTTGAACAAGTACACATTTTGGGGTGGCTTTAAATAATTGATGGATTTTGGTGCGGCGATGCGGTAAAAGAGCAAAAACTGGTCCATCAATATTTGACCGGTAGCGTTAATGTTTATTTGCAAACCATATAAATAATTCTTGTGGAAAAACATTAAATGACAGCCCGAGAATGAATGAACATTGTTCAAATGTTGATGGAATATTAACAGCACCATGTGTTCTGAATGAAGTAACACTTTAAAACTATAATGAAATTGAATTTAATGAGAAAAAAATTGGTCTCGAATCACAAATGTAATATCATTCGCAATCAGCCGCTTCACTTACCCTCATTCAGCTGAATCTGTCCAGTAGAAATTCACCTAATAAAATTGAACATTTCCCAAAGTTTCCATAAATTATTGACATTCATTTGAAAACTCTGGTCTTTGTATTTTATTTTATTCACTGAAAACTCGGCGTGCTGAAAATTTCAATGGAAAATGTTGGTATGCACTTCAGTGTGGAGCGGAAGCTATCAACATTTGCCATTCATTTTATTTTATCATAATTCAGGTGTTGCTGGCTATTGTAGCGAGATTAGCTACAAAATTTCACCCAATTGAATCGTCGACGAACAAATTCGGTGTCGACATTCAGCCGTTTGTGCTTTTTGTTCTCTTTTGCAATTCAGGTTTCCGGGAAATCTAATCACATCGGCGTGTGTATCAAAGTTTTTCGTTCAAAACTTGTTTTTGCCCGTCGTGCATTCAACCGAAATTTTTGGAGTGTTATCGTTTTTCGCATGGCAAATTTGTCTGCCATTCAACTGTTTTATTTGCGCAATACAGTTTACTTTTGCCACAACTAAAACTATCGTACGCCTTTTACCCGCCACGTCCATTCCATGGCAAATTAATTTTATGAAGAGGTAACATTTTAGTTGGCACACCAAAGGTTTACCCATTCGGGATATACTAGATTCACCTATATCTATTGAAATGTGTACAGAGAGCGCATTGTAAAACCTGGTTTTATAATGATGAAGCTTAACATCAAGCCACACGCACGAATGAGAGTTAATCAAATTTTCGCTGTATTTTCGCCATTGTTGAAATGGAAAGGTGTTGCTGCAACGCCGTTTGTGTGTGTGTGTGTGTGTGTGTGTGTGTGTGTGTGTGTGTGTAATATGAATCCACCAATGAAAATGGATTATCAGCTTATGAAGCGCTCGGCACTGTACTTGGGCTTATGAGAAAACAAGGAACAAATTTGAAAGGCTTTAAAGTAAAATCAATTTAATGGATCTCTCGCTCAAGCACTTTGCAACTCAAATATAAACTCAATTTTAATATTGCAGTGGAAAAAAACCCAATAGAATCTCTGCTAGTCATTAAAATGCATGTATTGTAATGGGCTGACGATTGCATTTTGATGCCATTATGCATTTTGATAACAAAAAAAAAGATTTCGACGCCACTTTATAAAGAATATGAAAATGTGAAAAATGTATAATTTGACTTGATTGATGAAATCGCCCGTCTTGTTCAAAATTCACAGCCCGTTTCAAGCATTTGGCTATAAGATGTGAATTCATTTACGTCACATTAGCAAAATTGGTGCTGAATAAAGTATTCTTAATAGAGTACAGTGCACTTCATGAAAATAGATAAGCTGTGACTGACAGAAACAAGCACTTTGCATACATTCATACTTCACAAAATCAATGAATATGATGAATTTTAATGGCCATATGCCGGAAATGGTGAACAATTTTCCCTCAACTTCAAAATCAATCAGTTTTATGCGATGCATTGGAAAAATTATAAAGCTAAAGCAACAGTGAAGCTCTTTTCAATCCAAATATGGAACAGCCTGTACACACCCGAGAGTGTGTGTGTGTGTGTGTATTTATGGCAATAATAAAATAATTTCATGCATTGAACTAATTGGATCGAGCACCCGATCCGTCAAACATTTAATAAATCTGAACAAGTACCACCGAAAGCAATTAAATCAAAAGCCACTAACTTTTGACATCCATTCAACTAAGAAATCAGCACACGCACACACGCACGCTCTCTCTCTCTCTCTCTCTCTCTCTCTCTCTCTCTCTCTCTCTCTCTCTCTCTCTCTCTCTCTCTCTCTCTCTCTCTCTCTCATTCATTCGTACCGAGCATAGCTGGTGTTTACGTATCTTATAGCTTTCAATAGCGAATAATTTTCACATGAAATTTGCTGAAGAGCATCCGATAAGAGCTTCTCATTCAAATGAATTGAGTTTAATGCAGAAGCATATTGTGTGTGACCGATGCGAATGGATTGAGTGAAGTTGAAAATTGCCAAAATGGATGATCTCTTAAAATCACATTCATGCATAATGATATTGAGTCTTGTCCATACTTGCCATTTATGAAATATTGTGTCGATAGTATCTCTGCGTTGCTCTGCGTAAAGTGTAGAGGTGTAGAGGTGTATAGGCATATTAATTTGCAACTAAAACGTCATAATTATCGCTCTATCATGTGAAAATCCATCACGTACACACTTCTAATGCTGGACACAGTCACACGCAACGTTGACAGCCATACATTTACACATTACGCATACGGAAAGTGTGCTCGAGAGATAGCAAAAACATACACGAATTTATCATTGTGCAGTTGCAATGTGCTCAGCATTGATCGATATAGCTGCGGCAATGGCCAAAACCGATAAATGATATCATCCGACAATGGCATGGACACTGGCACGGCAACCAGATAAATGAGAGCTTTTGAAATTGCATCCAGCAAATATATCCCATCTAATGATGACTTAATGGCCTTTAATCACATTCAAATGCACATTGTGACCGATTGTGCGTGCCCTATAGCCATGATTTACTCTACAGTCTATCGTCAAGTAAAACCACTTCAAGCATTTTCTTTCAAGATTTTATGAGCTATCACAGTGCACATTATCGTCTGATACATAAGCCATCTACGCACTGTGAAATAGTGCCAGGCTGCCATCAAAGAACATTGATTTCCAACCCTCCCATTTGTTTGATTTTAGATTTTTCAAGTTAAAGTATAAATCAGATTTACAGATAGCCTAATATGCAAATAGTACTCAATTCCAAAAAAACTCTCTTTTCTTCATTTTCATGGTTTTTAATATCTCAAAACGAGGAAAAATATTTGATATTTTTATAAAGCAACGATAAAAACGTCAGTCTGTACTTCCAAGGTGACGCCTGCAACGGAGAGAAGTTATGGATTGGCCATCATTTCAAGCCGCTTGGCTTTTTCCTGTGGAGGTATATGCGAACAATCTTCGATCTCTGGAACAACTCAGGGTCAATATACGCCATGAAATATCCGAAATTCTACAAGAAACCCTCCAAAAAGTGATGGAAAACGCCGATAACTGATAAAATTTCAATGATTCTGACATCCTTCTGGACAATTCTCTTAACGAACAACTTGCAATGCATCTAATTTCTTCCATTTACAATCACATAAAAGTCATAACAATGAATGTGGAACGACTGTAAAATATTATGTATACCAAATGACATATCTTGGGGGCGTTTTTGCGCTGAAAAAAAAAAGCATCCGTAACATCTGAAACGAGAAAACTTAAACAATTTGATTGGTATGTGAACAACAGAAGTTTGTCGTCTATACTTTGAGCACTGAATACTGGGTACTGAATGTGTGTCAAGTATTCTTCATATCCGGTTTTTTTGTACCTCGTTTTATTGCTGTAAATAATAAGCTTTCGTGCATGTTTTTTGTTGAGAAAAGAAATTCGTCGGTTTCAACTTGTTGATGGAAGTCGATATTTAATGCGGCACAAGTTTTCTGCTAACATTAAAATGTTGAATGCATTTGATTGGAATATGTTAGTGCTGTTATCCGATGTCGTTTTCCGATGTTTTTCTTACTTTATCCACGAAATTATAAAATCGAGTTTTCTTTTTTTTACTAACAGCCTGCTTTCAGCAGGCAGAACCGGATTATCATTTTCTATAAAACATGACAATTCCTGAAGTTGAAAATGACATACGAAAAGAGATGTTATAAATGTTGTTGTTGTTTATATGCAGAGTATTGTACTCTTAACAATGCTTGCCCCTAATAAACACGTATGAGCTGTATTGTCAATGGGAATCTATTCCTGCTTACAATTTGCACATTTGTTTATGTTTGCTCAGAAACTTTTCAATTGCATTAAATTCAGTATGTTTCTTTCTGATTAAATATTCGCTTTTGTCATTTCAATTTGACTTTCTAGGATTTTAGTTGGCAAATATTTGAATAGCATCACCGTGTCTCATCGTCACATGGCCCATGTGACATTGGGGTTGTAATTCAAATACACCCACCGTGAGCATGGATTTATGGTTTTATGGCCTAAAACAATTTCAACTTGGCATATTGAAACAACGCTGGCTCAATTCAATCATTAAACTATTTTAATTAGAATCCCATTGTGCTCAATTTTATGGCAATCTGAATTCACTTTTTCGCATCGTACGAGATTGCTGTTTTTACTTCAGTCGTATGACAACTTTTGGCATTGAATCTTCATGACATATTCATTTTGCAATTATATAAATAGCAAATTTTGTTTGCGCAGGTAAAAGTTTTTGGACATTTGTTTATTGTTTATGTTTCATAACTTTGTTAAGTGAAAATTGATTACCTTTGGAAATTCACATGGAGTCAAGTGATTCAGTTTAGGTAAATAACTGGATTGAATTGTTCAAACTACGTTGAATAAATTGAATTCAGAATACATTATGCCATGAAATGTAAGGAGATATTTAAATGATTTTGAATAGTCTCTACGATAGAGATTCTGCCAAACTACAGTGTATATGCATGGAATAAATCTTACAAGGGTTACTCAAGACTTCAATGTCATCGATGTCGTACACAGACCAGAGCTTGGCATTGATGCTAACAGTAATGTGGCGCCGCTTGCGGATGCCAGTCGAAACATTGCTGTACATGAACAAATGGCACAATATTGTTCCATTCTGAGTGCTATTCAATGCAAATGAAATTTTGTTCCACTTCAAGTTTCTACGTTGCCCAGCTGTCATTATTTCCAGGCTTTGACACAGGCACTTGTTTGCAGTCCTATGGACTTCGTCATTAGTCGATATCATATCAAATTATTTTTTTACTCGTCTTAACTCATTCAAGACCAAATTAAATTATGGTTATCATTTGCTTGCCTTATCTCCCACCTTTAAATTAAGTGTCAAGATTACATCAAACACAGTTGCACTTGAGGTGTGACTGAAACAATAGCAATCCAATTTTAGAGCTCTATAAAAAAATTATTAATCTCTAAAAGATTGAATTTATTTCAGAAGATCAGCCAAATTTCGATCCAAATCAACTAAAATGGACGAAGACGCGATCATTGATTTCAAGGGAGAAACATGGATGGAAGTCATATTGGTGGACTATCGATGGATATTTGTGTGCTTCTTTTTATTGCCGATGTCATTTCTGTACAATTTATGGTTTTATGTGAGAAACGTCATTGTTTTCCACTTGAACAGTGCTCCGCGAGCACATGAAGAAAAAGTGCGCAAAGTTCAGCAACAGGTAATTTCAAAACCAAAGCAAATTCATATTAAAAAGTTAAAATAGCTTTTGAAATAGGTTTTAGCATGGAATAAAACTGATAAATCAAAGAAAATGTGTACAGCCCGGCCTGGCTACCAGACAATAAGTTTCCGTAAACCACTGTACAAATCAAAAATGTACCAAATTGAGTGTAATTTGATTGACATTTTGGGAATTGATCGAGAAAAGCGTTCAGTTCGAGTCGAGCCAATGGCTAATATGGGACAAGTATCAGCTACATTGGCCAAGCTTGGATGGACACTTGCAATGGTTCCAGAACTCGATGACCTGACTGTCGGTGGCTTGATTATGGGCACTGGTGTTGAATCGAGTTCACATATTTATGGTCTCTTTCAACACATTTGCCTCTCGTACGAATTGGTTTTGGCCGATGGTAGCGTTGTGAAATGTTCTCGTGAAGAAAATTCAGATTTATTCTACGCCGTTCCGTGGAGCTATGGCACATTGGGATTCTTGACTGCCGCCGAGCTCAAAATTATTCCAGCCACAACGTAGGTTGAGGGCAATTTAAACCTAGATTTAAACATTATTTGCATTAATAATATTTTGGTCAAATGTAAAGATATATCCGTATGGTGTACGAGCCAATATTCGACCTAGACAATATGGTCAAACGGTTTAAAGATGTTAGTAATGATGCAAGCAATCATTTTGTTGAGGGGCTACAATATTCCTTGGATGAGGGTGTAATCATGACTGCTGCCATGGTACCGGACCACGAGGTTGACTTTACAAAGGTAAAGCCAGTGAAATTCAATTTAATGGGATGTTTAAGATGTTTTGTAGTGCATTGTTCTTGCTTTATTCATTATTGTTGTTCCATGAAATATCTTTCATGTAGATTAACAGCATTGGTAAATGGTATAAACCGTGGTTCTTTACACACGTTCGTGATATCCTCAAAACTACGCCAAAAGGAGAAACTGTTATTGAATACCTACCATTGCGGGATTACTACCATCGTCATTCTCGCGCTCTGTTCTGGGAAATTCAGGTGATTCGAATTGGAGTTTTGATTTTTATTATTTCAAATAATCTACAATTTGTTTGATTCGGAATTCTTTTTTCATCAGGATATTGTTCCATTTGGAAATAACATAATCTTCCGTTACTTATTCGGTTGGTTGATGCCGGTTAAAATCTCTTTCCTAAAATTGACACAAACCGAAACTGTGAAAAAATTATTCGAAAAGACTAAAGTTATTCAAGATTTAATGATACCAACATCAAAGATGGCTGAATGCATTCGTGAATTTGATAAGTTATTTCATGTCTATCCGCTCTGGTTGTGCCCATTCCGATTGTGGAACGATCCAGGCATGGTACATCCAGCCGATGGCATTGAAGCTGAAATGTACGTTGATGTCGGCGTTTATGGAACAGTAAAAGTGAAACGTGGCCAATTTGAAGCCGAACGCACCACACGTCAAGTTGAAGATATTGTTACCAAAGCTCATGGATTTCAAATGCTATGCGATGATTGTTTCCGTTCATATGATGAATTTCGCCAAATGTTCGATCATCAATTGTATGATCGCATGCGAAAACAATTAAATTGTGAAGATGCTTTCCCTGAAATTTACGAAAAGATTAATAGAAGAGTTCGCGATTAATGCTAACTATTAGAGCTCTGCATCGGCTATCCGCCGTTTTCGGATATCCGGTATCCGATCCGATAATTTATCCGTCCGATCCGAGATTTTCGGATATCGGATGGAACAAAATTCGTATTCTCACCTTCGGATGGATAGAATTTCACATCTTCGGATAAATTCATCCGAAAATATGCAAACATTGGATATAATATCCCCAAAATTGATATTCAATGCAGGGCGTTTTTTCGGATATCCGGTATCCGATCCGATCATTTATCCATCCGATCCGAGATTTTCGGATGTCGGATGAAAAACAATTCGTATTCTCAGCCTCGATCTGATTCGGATGGATATGATTTCCCCAAACTTGGAGTCCGGTCGGATTCGGATCTGATTTTGCTATCCGATGCAGTGCTTTACTAACTATTAAATTAATTGATTATTTGAGAATTTGAATAGTATCATTGCTATTGCCAATAAAGTGGCATCAGACGAGGTGTAAATTGTCTAGTTTATTCATGTGTTCATTCATAGATAATACAATATTTCACTAGATTTGTCAATATCAGTAAAAAAAAAACACTTGAAAAACAATTTACTTCAAAGTTTCTTTTTGTTGTCAATAAAATCTGAAACAGCTTCAATTCAAAGATAATGATTACAAATCAATATGTTACAAAAGATGGCGATAAGAAAAGAAATTTAAGTATACATATTTATAACTTTTGTAGATTACTTCATTTTAGTTAAACATATGTTCGATTTTTAAAAGAGAGATTACATATTTGCAAACTAGCTGACTATCTGTCGATGTCAATTAAATATAGTTTCGGTTGACATCTGTAGAGTGTAAACAATATATGTAATATTTCTACTATCGAGTAAATTTAGATGTTATTTTAAATACGAAAGATTCTGATTCTTCAAGGTGAACAAATCATCAAGTAGAGAAATTGATTTATTTCAAACCTTGATATTTAATTTCAACGAAAATGAAAGTTTCAAGGGGATTTGTTGTTCATTATTATCGCTGTCAACTTTCTGTATCACAAAGTGAAATAAAGTGTTCCACATTGAATGCTTGTGAGAATGCTATTGATAATGGAGACATTGTAGTTATTTATATTGACTCTTTGTGTTTGGTCAATGATTTATTTATTTTGAATTTATTTTCACCAGTCTGGAAATAATATTTTAAGTGCATGAGTCGTACGTCGTACTTATTTTAATTTGTGTAATAGTGCACAGGTCACCATGAATTAATTTGCTCGAAAGTCATTAAGTCTTCATGAAAGAGAATCATTTTGAAAATATGATGCATGTTTACAACGTACGTCGTACGTCGTACATTCGGTGATAACCCTGATTATTAATCTAGACTCAGACGGAAATTGCTATTACTTGTTTATTTATTTAGCATTAATTTTGTTTGACATTTCGACTGCTGTTTATTTGATCAACAAAAAAGTTGTAAGTGCGTCACAACTGGTTGGTGTGTTGTATGAGGTAACCTTTTCTAGCATTTTGCCAATGCTTGCAGGTTTTGAATCAACTTTTCATTTCTCATAAATACATTTGATCGTTTAGAGAATGGAGAGAATGAAAATGAGAGCATTTTTCATTTACTTTAAATAAACGGCATCACTGAACAACCAATATGCTTTATGTGGCAATAATTCATTTATTTGCTTATTTTTAATCAACATAAAATCAAACAGAAACTCATGTGTTCAACAGCCCCTCACATTTTTTTGTCCCCTCTTTTTCGTGAGGATTCAGTTAAGCAACAAATAAACACTCATGAAAATGAGTGAAAATCCATTAGGTTCTGTGTTGATACCATAAAAACTTTATAATTTATATGTTAAATGCAGAAAGCTAACTTTTTGAAAGAAGGGAAAAAAGTATGTGGCCGTGAAAATCAACAACGGTGAGAGAGAATGAAGATGAAGAACTCTTTACTCTTCAGTAAATAAATTCTCATCGTTAATTAAACGAAATCCATTGGAAAAAATTTCGGATTTCAACGTGTATTCAATGGCAGCGAAAAAAAAGAAGTTTCATTGAAAATTAAACACTTCGTAAACGTTGGGCAAGGAAGAAAAAAGAAACAATGTTTTTAAAAAGAGCCAAGAACTTTTCATTTGCAATGTTTTTAGTTGAACAACGGACAGGTTTTCAGTAGAAAAACTAAGAAGAAGAGAAAAAAAAGTGAATCGTGTAGAAGTCAAAACTTATTAATGCGTCGCTGGAAAAAAAGTGCGCCGACAAAGTTTTCAAGAAACTAACAAGGCATACAACTTACAAATACACGTAACAATTTTGTTACAACTGCAATTGTATGTGTATGCATCGTTTTGCTGTATCGTTTATTCAACTAAAACTTGGAAATCGAAACACGATAAAAATAAATACACGAAAAAAAAAGAATTAGAACGACGGGATATGAATGGGGCGAAACTACGTGAAAATGCTTTTTCCGAAAAACTTTAAAAATGATAAACTTTTGTTTAAAGTTGCAATTCGACATTTTTCTGGGTAAATATTATGATTGTGATACGTGTTTGGGTTTCTAGCACCGGTGCATCTCTTTTTTTCAGCGTAGCCCACCGAAATGTCGATGTTAATAGACGGCAATTTTCCAATCGAATGGTATAATTGGATCTGCACAAAGTTGCACAGTTTTCTTTTTCTCGAAGAAATTGAGATTTTTTTTGGGGGGGTTGAAAGTGGTGCAAATGTGTATTTAACGAAAGGTTTGCTGTCACATTCACAATAAATCAATTCTATTTATTTTACGATTTATTAATTCTTAGCAATGAAGCGGCTATGAGTAGCAAAATTCAACTTTGCCAATAAATTACATACACGATACCAACAACACGCATATTCAATACGTGCTGCTTTTGTTTCGGCATGTGATTCAACCGGTATATTGCGTTTGCTCCAACAATGAAATCCAATAAACGTTTTGAACAAAACCGTTCGGTTTTATTCTTTGCCCCATGGAAAATGGTTTCCTTGCCTATATTTCTTTTGATTATAGCTGTTGTTTGACGGGTAGACCCGTTGAAGTCGCGAATGGCAAACACGTACTCACACTTCAGGCTTATGGTGGAGTTAAAGATGGAACCAAAGCGGAAGAATGATGATTGTGTGCACCATAAGGTAGCTATCGAATTGATATTATAAAGAAAAATGGGCAGCCATCAACAGAGAATGTGTTTGTGTTCTTGTTCTTGCTATTGAAATCATAGTCACAGTCGCAATCGTCATCATCGGTCGTTATCGTTGTGTCGATTTGGTGCGTTTCCTATTCTTCCTCAAAATTCAGTCAAAGAAAATTGTGTGCACTTTGTCTTTTTCATCCGTCCCCGTTCAGATTTATGCTTCGTACATTTTTTTTTTTCAGGCGGGTGTGAGAAATTGCTATAAACAGAAGAAGAAAAGGAAGAAAAAATTGGAGATGAAAAAGTTGTTATCACGTTTGGACCAGATGGCACATGATTTTTATATGTATATTACGACGACAGCCAGGGATAAAAGAATGAAAATTGCAAAATAAAGATAATACTGTCATTTCTACTATTTCAAAGAAATCCCAAGGACTGCAATTCAACACGAAATATTGCTATAATGTTGCTCCAAAACTTACTGGAATTTAATATTTATGGGCATTGTTTTCTCCGAACGAATTGAATTTTAAAAATGAATAACGGACAATTCTGTTTTCGGTTTTGGGCTCTTTACTTGATGCGTTGCTCTTTTATTTTAATGTTTGAGAGATTCGACTCGAATCATTTATAAAATGTTTTTAATGTTCGCAGAGTTGGGAGAGCCAGTGCTCAATAGTGATTATTGTAAATCGCATCAATAAATACAAGTTCAACAAACTCCGAGGTTTTTTGTGAGTTACAATTTTCAAAAGAATCCGGTCCGATTCGTTGAATTGAATGAATCAATGCATAGAAAAACTAATTTACTTAAAATCTTGACATTTTTCCCAATGAAATGGAAAGTTTGAAAGAGAATTTACAACTCGAAGCAAGAAAAGAGATTACAACAACTACAACAAAGACCTTCTCACTTGCTTTGTTGACAGCCGTGCGCACTGCCGCTCATTGAAATATCCATTTGAAGATTTGATTCTTTTTTTTCGCTCAACAATGTTGTGGTCCTCTTCGCACTCCAAAACTGTTATATATCCCATAGTATTGGACCAATACACACTCATTCCACAAGCGTACACATCTACAAATTGATTCAACGATGACTGCATGAAAATCCATTGAAAGTTCAAAGAATTGAAAAATAATGGACAACGTCACTCCAGCATAAACAGCAATAGCAATTGACATCACCAGTTACACCGACGTCTGTCACAAAGATTAAAGAACGGCTACAGAGTAGCAACAAATTAGAACGCTCGCCTCGCTACACTCTGCTCAAGCTATTTTTCCATCTGCTCAAGCCGCGTGTATTTCGTATTTTTAAGCGTAGATTTTTAATTTGGTCCAACCAATTTGGTGATAATACCACACCATGAAACAGGCTTACTTAAGTGTTTGCAAAACATGAACGCAACTGCAGTAAGAACGTATTGGTAACACAACACGCTGTGAAACGTGGAACTACATAGCATTCTATAACTACATACCAATTTTTAATCAAAAAAAGACTTCTTGTGGCATACCTAGACAAATTCGCTTTGTTCACTTTACGATTTGATACATCATTCTTGAGACATATATTATACGCAATTTGATTTTCTACGAATTTCGTATGTTCTCTGGAGAAAAATTCTCACAATATCAGAGAAAAATACGGCAAAAAGTCATAAAAATGTGAACATGGATTTGTTGTTTATTTAGTTCAATTTATATTCATTTATATTTTTATTGTTAAGTAAAACATTTGTATAAAGAAAAATGTAATAAAATGTTAAGAACCGTCTATTGATACTATTCAGAACAATAAAATGAAAACACTATTTAATTGCGTTAAAAAATCAAAACATCAATCACTTTGCCACCAAGGTATTTCAGTAACGCTCCAGAAACTGGGGTCCTCGGTCGTTGTTGGATCCTGATCGTCATGATTGTCAATTGGTGGAGGATGATACAAATCAGGACGACCCAAATCTCTTGGATCAGGAATATAAAAGTCGTGCATGGTTGATGTTTCTTCGTCGGAATCGGGTATTTCCCAATGCCGACATTTCATACAGATTTGTGGTGATGCATGAACGGTGACAATCGCAATGCTTAGCAAAAAACTTAAAACCAACCACTTCATTTTGAATAACACCAATTTAAATTCACTGAACTCTCAAACTCACAAATATAAAAACCGATTATCAGTTAAAGCAACAGTGGAATGAATATAAGGAACGAAACCCAGCAAATTTGTTCTGCTTTGCTATAATTTTACATATATAATATAACATATTCTATATGCATGTTGAATTCACAGAATGATTAAATTAAATCAATCAGTTTGAAAAGAAAACTTGGAATAGTATAAAAAAGCCATAGAACACACATATATTGTACTGATCAATAGCAAAAACAACAACAACGTCGTTGCAACTGTTGAAAGTGTATGTATTTGCTGTGCTTGACAGAAATACAAAACAATTTTCACTTGCGACTTCGAAATTCATTCACACCAGTTAGTCATATTGTTGTGTCATATTTACATTATTTTGAATGGGTTGCCCAAAAGATTCACAAAGCTTAATGCAAAATCAGTTTATTAGTATTAAATCCAAGATTAAACAACATTTTAGTTTGCGATTGTCAATTATGAATATGATTGATTTGTTTGACAATGAAATTCGTTTTAATCATAAATAAAATTAATAATTTTATTTAAGTTTACCCAGACAAAAGTGTTGGATTGAACTCATTTTAACTGTGAAACCCTGTTATTCAGCTGAAAATAAAGAAATATTATCATGTATCAGTGGCAGATTATCATACAAATTTGAACTGCAATGCAGTGTGGCCCCGAGGAAGGAACCTAAATTCTCGAAGCAAAAAAAGCAAAAATAGCAAAAATTCAAGGCCCCACAATTCAGGGCCTCCAGGGGGGACCCAAATTCTCGAAGCAGATTTTTCTTCCATTGCAAAATCATTTTTATTAAAATCGAAACCTCCAAAAAAATCACTCATCGTACTATGCAAATAAGCTTTCAACAGCTTCAGTTTCGAAAATGATTGTTCATCTAATACTTTGGTGACAAACATACACAAATACCAATATGGTAATACGGTGTATGCAAGGTATTAGTCACTAACACATAACAAGCAGACCATCAATACACGTTAGCTAATGTCAAATGCACGTATTGACTTTTGAATGTTTGGACTTGACTTTGAATTTGTTGTTGCTTTCAGTGGCGCCGCGTGGTGTAGTGTTTGGGCAAATTTACAAATTTGGACTAATTCCAATGCATACCATGGTATAGGGCATATTGTCCCATTGACAAATACATGCGTAGTAGAATGTCAAGATTTGAATAAAAGGTGCATGCAAAATGCAAAGAATATCGTTGAAAAAAGTTTTGTACACCGATTCATGATTTAAATGTTCGAAAGTGAAATAATTTTCGACGAATTGATATTTTGGTCATCTAAATCTTTCGGATATTTCAAGACATTCTTTTTGCAAGAGATAGTAATCTCTTCGTCGAGTATTGAATCTATAGATTGATAAACCTACAGGTTTATGAAAAAAGCATATTACGACGATCTAGATCTTCATAAACCTTAGTACACTTTTTGAGATTGGAAAGCAGAGCACTCGAAATAGGCTTGAGTAACGATTTTTCTGAAGAGAATGCGTGTGTTTACAGACAGAAAATTTGAATTTAAAAACAAAACTCTCAGCGAGATAGAAAAATATTTCGATTCGGGGCCCCCAAAAATAGTTCGCAATAGGGCCCACCAAACTCATAATCCGACACTGTCATGTATGCATATACTTTAATCATTATTATAGGCATTTGTCAAGTGAATCAATAACGTCAATCTAATCTTATGAAACAAATAATGATTTAATATGCTCTGGGTTCAAATGGTGTGTAACTCCTTCGGCAAAAATTCAACATGAATCTAAATTCTTGGAGCGTTTTTTACAAATAAGGGTCTTTTTCTCATCTAAATCACTCATATTAATATTTGAACACTTAGTAAAGAGAATCAACCGTTAACCATAATAGCATTGGATTAGTCCATGGAAAATAGAATCATTTTCGTTAAGTTTTCATAGCAGTATTTTTTTTACTTTGAGTGATAACATTATCAATGTCACTTTCAATAAAATCCGGGAACAGTCAATAGAGATTCATTTGAGTTGAAACAATTAATGTTCTTGTTTCAAGCGAATACAATGTTTTATTTGAATCAATAAGAATTACATTACCAATACATATAAATGAATATTTAAAAAAATTAAACGAAACTAAATGTAACTAGAGACATAGGTTTTAAATGAAATCGATATGTTCCTAAGCATTTAGCGGAATTGTAGTCCAAAATGTTGAACAATTCAAAATAATTGGCCACAAATTGTTGACTCAATCGGCCTCATGACCTACATCTGATAAAATATTTGGTGACCTACAGTTATTGAACACGTCATGTAGAAACTTTGGTCATGTCTTTTTGAATCACATCTAGAAGTTTCGGTTTGTGTACGGTTCCGCAAAAAAACAAAAAATATATTTTGCGGTCGGTTTGATATGTTCGAAAAAATGATAGGAAATTTCCAATCCAATCGCAAAGCTGTTCCAAAGAAATCACACATAAAACAACGCAAAATGCTGAAAACATGGTTGATGATAACGATGTTTACCAAACAAGCAAAAAGCAAAAACACATTGTTATGAATAAACGTTCCGAATTAACTCGAAACAACTATGGAACTGTATCGATCATATCGAAACTTCAAGAGGCCATAACCAAACTGCATGCGTTTGTCAACTGTTTACATATTGCTTGTTATTCATAAGTCTGTGTGCTGCTTATACAGAGTGCATATTTCGCGCCATCTAGGTAATATAAAAATTACTGAGAACAACTGAAAAACTAAATTTTAAGGCTAGAACCATTAAAATTGTTCTCTAAATCAAAGAAAATCTCATAATTTATATAAATTATAAAAACCATCAGATCGAGTGTGTATACTTTTTACCGGTAAATATGAGTTGCCCATTCAAAAACGAAAAGACCAAGACAGCAAAAAAAAAAAAATCTGTTTAAAAATTTGAAAATGAATGAAAAGAACATTTTTTGATGAGGTTTTAAAACTTCACTTTATTATTGATAATTTATTTGTATCATTGAATAAAAATTGTGTATATGAAATAACCAAACATTTTCAAAATAATAAAATTTATGAAATGAAAAATTAAAGGTACCACTAAATAATGACGTTCAACAAATAATTGATAAATATACACATTTTTTACAGTTGAGTACGATACTTGAAGGATGGATTTGATTGAACTGTAATAATCTTAGTGTGAAAAACTATTTAAATTCTATATTCTTGAGTAATCCACGGTGAATCATATATTGATGTAAAACCAATGCGTTATTCATAATGATCCTTTAAGATTTTGGACGATTGTTTGCTGCTTCCGTTTTACCGAGGATTTAAATCACTGATCGAAATCGATGCTCTTCTCACTCTCAATCAACATAAACTATTTCAACGTCGGGATGAATAGTAGTCTCCTTAAAGATGTCACGCGGGTCAGTGTAAAAATCGTCGTCGGTAAAACCGGGATCTGGTTCAGTTGCATGTTGGAAAAATTCACGAAAATTAAATGGAGCAGGTGCTGCATGCCCAACGGCAATGCTAATCAATAAAAAAACTAATAAAGTAAACCACTTCATTTCGATTAACACTTTTCAAAATAACTGAATCGTTCAATGTACTATTTCTGAACCGAACGGTATCAAAGCCAAATGTGAAATGTCTAAAGGCACGAATTGCTTCAGATTTAAGGGCTCTAAATGCATTTGTTTATAAAGGATTCCAAAGTATATACAATGTGTAAATCGAGATAAGGCAACAAAAAAAAAACAAATGATATATCTCGGGCTAGTGCAAGGCGATTTGTAATCAAAAGTTGTACCTTCAATGATCACTTTGATTTTCATTCGCCACTATCAACGAATTTGTTTTTGCAACTTTGTTGACATGCTTTGTACAATGTATCCCAGGTTTTTCACCTATAGAACAATTAACAACATCTCCACATTTGATTTCCCACTAGCGAGTAATATGATATGATAGATGTCGTTAACGTACTGGTGGTTAGAAACTTGGCTCATTTTCTCAGTGCATATTTTCGTCCAAATAAAGTTCTTGGTATCAGAGTTAGATTTATCTCATAAATGATTTTAGGGTTGCCACTTTTGTGACACCCTATTGCTTTAATTTTGCTAAATTGATGTTTTTCTTATCATTATGTTACGGGGGTTTTAAATTCAATCAAACGCACAAAGCAGATGTTCGTCGAAGACTTGTGATCTTTGACATAATTCCGTTGTTTTACTGTTTTTAAGTTTCAAAGAATAAACAATTTTTTTCAAACAGACAATTCTAAAATCACCTCGCTTTTGTCATAAACAAAAAACATATGTGAAGGGGATTTGATAGATCAAAAGTCAGTAGCTATCGGAATTTTTATTTCTACTCTGTTCGAAAACTCATTGCAAAATCTAGAAATAATTGGGATTTTTGTTAGTTGATCTAGTGTGATAATGTAATTTTTTGCTCATTCATTAATACATTGGATTGAACATTTTAACTATATCTCGTTGAGCTCGTAGACGGTTCTCAATTGTACAGCTGCAATGATTACTTTCATGTCGGCGACATTATTATCACCGGGTCAATATTTCAAAATCCATAGATAGCGACAAATAATTGTGAATTTCACAATGTTTTTCGTAAAATATTCCGTAGTTAATGTTTGATAGTGCATACAGAACTATATCACAACGTGTATATATGCTTCCGCCAAGTGCACTCAAAAGATACAGGTCCTAGGGGGAAGGCAGCGAGAGTTCCATTTTAGGGCTAATTTTTTTTCCGATTATGTTGTGAACTTCCTTACGCTCCCAAATTCAGATTGTTTTATGTTCATAGAATTCTGACATAAATAAATGGCAGGCCTACCACCAGATGTACGTAAGAAAACACTGTATCTTTATCTTGGATCTGAAAAGACACTTATAAACTTAGATGATCCTTTTCGTTGACTAGATTATCGAATTAAAACTATAATTTTGATTCTTTGTTTTTATTTGTTGTTGGGTATAAACCAAAATATAGTCTGAATGTTATGAATCAGAGCTTGTAAATGTATCACAAGTTTGAGTAAAGCATGTGAAAAAAAACAGAATCGCCACATATAGATGTGACACAATAATCAAATCCACCGAAATCCGAGATACATTTCATGTAGTACATAAAAGACGATGACGTTTTTTGTTTCGAATTATCGCAAATTATATAGAACAATGTTGCATTTCACGCCACCTACAATTTCACATTTGAACAACAATTTGCGATCGTTTCAATTGGAATGAAGCTTTTGAAAAATTCACAATAAACATACATCGAAACTAGAAGCTTCAGAATTCTTGAAGAAAATTAGAATTACACATCACTTACGTTTCCTGAGTATACTTTATAAATAGAGTTTTATTTTGGTTTAAGGCTTCCTTGAAGAGAAAAATCTAAAACATAAAAAAAAATCTCCTTATTTAATTTGTGTTACATTTATTCTTCACTTAATATCTGCACAAGGTCGTTGTGCAAGAAAACACATTTGTACACGAAGCTCTTACAAGCCTACGGTAATATTGTCCATTCTCTCTAGTAATAGATTGTGACCACCAATTACATATACAAATACTTATGATTAGCAATGAACGTATTTCTAGTGACTCTCAGTTATTTTGATCAATTGTTTCTATTTTACTTTAAACCACACTATTGATATAGATATTAATTGATCTTTTAACATTTATTCTTCTTTGTTGGCAACATATGGATGAAACATATCGTCTTCATCTGAGCCAACTGGTTTTAGCGAGCCGTCCATATTGAAGATATTATTGAACTCAGCAAATAAAAAACTTTCAATATCATTGTGGTCATCTGAAGGCATAATCCACTTTACACATCTGCCGTCTGCTATGACGACAGTCGCGATGCATAGCAAAACAGTTTGAATCAACCACTTCATTTTGATTAACACAAATATCATTTGGAACATTAAACATTCACCGCACAAACATTGATCGATCGATCCTTAAAGCAACTGTGAAGAGAAATCTTAAAACTAGCATCGATTTCAATTCTCTAAATTATGATGTGTTTATTATTAGAGGGTTACACGAAAGTTGAACACATTCATTTCTCATACAACATGAAAAATACTTTTACGTGTAACTGGGTTTGGGTGGCGAATCAACTGAGAATTAAATAACTCTTAAGTTTGGCCGTTCCCAAAAACACCGAATCTAGTATTCAAAATTGACATAGCTGTCGTACAGATAATCGCATACAATGAAATTCATCTGTGTGGCAGATAATCACTGTATGCGATTATCTGTGAATTATCAAACTTAAGAGAGTAGTTGACCAATGATACCAAAGTTTCGATCATCATTGCCAATCATACGAAAAATACATTGTCCAACCGCTAACACAAACTAAAACTTCTAGTGGAATACCCTATTTTGGCTGAAAATAACGAAACATTGTGGTAGATTTCATCATAATTCTAGCGGATTTTAAAATAACAAATTGACGTTTGCACAAATATATCAATTATTATGATTAATAATATCACACACAAAAAATAAATTTGGTAGTATTTCAATATTGGGTGGTGAACAATCATCTGACCATACTTCTTTGAATAGCCGTATGCAGCGGACTAGCATGGGCTACATGAGTGTTCACTACGAAACTACTCCGTGCAAAAATATGTATATATTATTATGGTAGCTCTCATACCTTCTGACAAGGTCACATAGGTCACAGATTACCCCCCCCCCCCCTTGAGCCTCGATTGAGCACTTACCCCCTAAATTTTTTGGATAAGGTCACAGAATTTTCAGTGACCATATTCATATAATTTACATATATGACCCTTCGAATATGAAGCGAATTTGCAGAATATCAAGGTTTTTATCGATAAATCATTAAATCATTGACTTATGGTTGAAAACCTCTCTTTGTTATTCCGTTGGCTCCCCAAAAAGATGCGAAAAAACTACAATCATGCGATTGAACACCTATATTTTTGATGTTCAAAATTACCCCTTAGAAATTTTGAATGAGGTCACAGAATTACCCCCGAAAAATCTCAGATTTCACGAAAATTATCCCCCCCCCCCCTTGGCTCGACTATGTCTGAACGTATGGTAGCTCTTCAATAAAATGTGATGAGGTGATTGCTCGCCACAAAAAACTGAAATACTACCAAATTGGTTTTTTGTGTGCATTTTAATGCTGTTTTTATTTTGATATGATAGGAATTCGATCTTTGACATGAAATCACTTCGTATTCCCCACACCCTCCATTAAAATTGATTAAAATGCCTTCAAATTGCATAAGCACAGGCAAACTGTTATAATGATATTTTCGTTAGAATTTAGGATGAGTTTCAGCACCATGTGTCATAATATTGAGCTGCAAACATAACTTATTATCTTTGATAATATAGCAAAACCTCTAAATAAGAGAATCTCAAGAAACCAAACCTTTTTTTCCGATATCCCAAGTTTCCGCTACTGAAATAATATTTCCATTCAGATGTGTCAATCTTCAAATGCAAAAATCGGAAGAAAGAAAACAACTTCAAGTTTAAACAAATGAGCTTTATAATATTGTGTTTATTTATGTAAGACTTATGCATACGAATTTGCTTAAAATGTTTGAAATAATGTTTTGACGATCAAAATAATAATAAAGACAAGAATAGTATTCAACAAATAGTTTAGGAATTTTGATTCATCGATGAAGATTTAATGCAAAGATAGTTTAATGCAAAATATTTTATTGCCACCAGCGCTTCTTTTTCATATCAAGTAGTTCCTCGGCGGTCGGTGTGTCATCATATTCATAGATAGGAGGACCATAGTCTTTTGGATTTGGAACATAAAACTCGTCTTTTTCTGTTACTTCTGGTGTTTCAGATGTTTCGGGAAGTATCCATTTCCGGCATTTATAGCATGGAAATGCCTGAATAGTGGCAATCGCAATGCTTAGCAACACGCCTAAAATCAACCACTTCATTTTGAACAACACCAATTAACTGAAACTCTAGAACGCACAAAAAAATGACCGATTACCAGTGAAAGCAACAGAGAATGAATGCCTCAGATTCTACTTTTGACATATCACATTTGTAAATAAAGGGCTTCTCAAAAGACTACACACATTTTAGCGCTATCTACATTCTACAATTGCACATAATTCGTCACTTCTCCATAACACTTAGTTGCGTGAATAATACAAAAGACAGTCCCACAGATTCGGTGACCATTAGTCATTTAAAGAAGGGTTTATTAGTATATTGAAATACCCTGTTATTTAAATCAAGTCCCCTGTGAAAAAAAGCCAGTCAACTGTTTGGCGAATATAGTCGTTTGATTTGAGACAATAGACGTCTGAAAACGTACTTTTTCAAGTAATTTAGACAGTTTCAGTCGTTTGTCAATTTCTTTTAGTCGTTTTTTGTTCCAATTTCCAGCCGTTTGGCAGTCGATTTCCGAACGACTGTCTGTTCAATCGTTTTATTTTCACAAGGGGTGATATTCATGTACTAAAGTCAATCAATTACGTACATCTAAATAAAATATTCATACTGTGCACATAAGCTCAGAATTAATAATACAAACAACCAATTCGATTTCATTTTGGTATGATAATGGTAATAGAAATACTTCAAAGCTAGGGGCTTCAGAAGCTCGGATGTAGCTGAGTCACCCGGTGCTAGCTCCATATAACCTAACATTGCTGTCAATGTCTTGTTTTATGCTCTTCTTCTTCTCTGTATATATACACAAAGATGTCAAACGAGAAATATCAAAGTGTGCGTTTTGCTACTGAGCTGCGTACGGCACTTGCGTTTGTTTGCGTGTGTCATTTTTTGAAGAAGAAGCACATAAATGCTAACGCTGAACTAGCGGCCCTTGAGCTGAGTCCGAATCTGAACCACTGTAGAACTCGTATGGTGTCTCTTCTGAGCATGTATGGCGTTAACCGCATTGTAATAGTAAATAAGCCCAAGGGCCTAAGGGGCAGAGCAATTCTAACTCCAATTCATCGAATTCTAAGTCACGAATCTTCAAGATCGATAAGAACAATATGAAGCAGAGACGGAGAAATTGCAATGTGACTCTCAGAAAATGAAGTAGGTAAAATCAAATGTTAATGAGTGTAAAATGCATTTAAGATGTAATCAACTGTCGGTTTCAGTCGTCTGTGTTTGTAGTGGTCATCTTAAACAGCGACAGCATCAGTGACTAATGCTAAATTGTTGTTTTAAGAAAGAGAGGAGGGAGAATCTGCAACTTTTGGCTGTTTCTCGTCGCATCAACATAGAACTGTGTTGTGAACTGAATATACTACGTATATTGTTTAAATTCGCGATATTTTTATTTGAATATTTACATCTTACCACCAAAATTGTAGGTAAACATGCATGTCACACCCATTAATATTTGAATTTACCTATTATATTTTCTGAGAGTATGAATTTGAGATTCTCTCAGAATTACTTTAAATTACGTTGAACTATCAAGAATTACATTTGCATTGGATGGAATTATAAAAGTAAATCGTGAATTGAATTGCCAAGAGCTCATCAAAGACAACATGAAGATGCATGAGCTCTCGTAGATTGGAATTACAAACCATTACTAAATTATTATTATTTGAGTTTCTGTTGTATTTTTCAAGTGGAAATATGTATTTCTAGTGTGAAATCACTTTAAAAACAAAATTTGATGGAAATTATTTAACAATTTTATTCAACTTTTCATTTTTCATGCATTCTTAAGAATGTAAATGGAATTCAGACCAATATTGCGGAGAGAAATGAATTCTGAAAAATTGGGCAGGAGAAAAACACATTTTTAAGCACCGAAATCACTGCTTTATTTATGATACATCTTTTCTTTCGCATAATATATGTGTACATAAAAATATATTTTTACACCGAGTTGTAGAGTTTTTTTTTCTTGTACACGAATATAAATACTTAAGAAAAGAATGATCATTAATGAAACTCAGAACCATCATCGCGAAAGACATGCATGGCGTCAGTAGCCACAGTAGTTTCAAACTTTTTGTCATCATTGCCAGGCAAAATCCAACCTCTACAATTTTTACGAATTTCACGTGTGGCGGAACACACATGCGCAGTCGCAATCCACAACAAAAAAGCTAAAATCAACCACTTCATTTTGACAAAGATAAATTTAATTAACTGATTTTTATTGAATTATTCACCGCACAAATAACGACTGATCGATCGATAGCTAAAACAGATCTGGAGAGAAATTTTAAAACATGCATTGCTTTTAACTCTCCAATTGATTGGGCCTTGATTTTTTTCATAATGCATTTGCTTTACTTAACATACAAATAAAACTATTTTACTTTTCCGCACATACAAGTTGCTTAGGAAAAGTATTGGTTTATATTCGGAAAAATGTTTGTTCGAAAGAGTGTTCGGGATCAGCTTTAGTAAATGAGCTCTGGTCGAATTCAAATGTTTACCAGAGTCTCAGATGAGAATGTGGAGCATTATGTTGTTATTCTTCGACATATTTCGAATCACATAATCGCCTCCGACACCTCTCGTGCAACGTGCGTTGTCGTCAAATGTACGTTAACAAAATATCTCTTGAACAGAATATCATTTCTCAATTGGAATTGCCGTTTTTGAGCGACTTGCACTCAAATGCACACGCTGCGCCCATGCCCATACAGTAGTAGTTCGTATGAAAAAAACTGCATAGTTCCTTGTTTTATAAGTCAATATTTTTTGACAGAGAAGTCAAGGTTTGACTAAGCGGCTTTTTACTACTTGGTAAACGTCAAAAGTACCCGCAAGTACTCCATATTCTAGCTGGTTGGGAGAGAAGGGCAAAGTTGTGCATAGCTTGTGATTTGAACAAACGCAGGTTAAAGCCATTGATTTAAAATATAAAATGTGTATTTTGATGTGATAAGTGTGTGATCTTTGACATTACAATCGGTTTACATACTACACAAATGATATGAGCGCTGTATTCATTGCATTGTAATGATGTTTCGAAATTCTTTTATTCGCTGTGTGAATGTTTACCAAACATAATACTAATATTATTGTTGTTGGTTTTATTGTCTACTGTAGGAAGCCGACATTGGGAAAAAGAGTAAATAGCGAGATATCTCTCATTTTATTGATTTTAATGATAGACAGTCTTGGATTCAATGTGCATTTATAAATATATACACCAATCAGGTATATATGTGTTAGAACATTCCATTCATTTTCTAAATTTATTTTACAAATTAAACTTAAAGAAAATGTCTAAATTACACTAAAAGTGCAGTAGTTCTTTAAATGTTTCAAACAGGTGATTTTGAAGTCTCCTCACCTTTGTCATAAACAAAAAATACATAAGAAAAAAACGTATGTGAAGGGGATTTGTTAGATCAAAAGTCATTAGTTATCAGAATTGTTTGCTAATTCTCTTGTACATTCAATTAAACATTTTGATTACATCTCAATGAGCTGGTAGACCGTTGTGAATTGAACAGCTGCAATGATTACTTTCATGTCAGCGACATTATTATCGTTGGGTCAATATTTCAAAATAATTTAATAATATTCATTTCCAATATAATTGCCTGGGATAGCTATTGAAATATTATACATTAATGTGTATTGTAAATTGTGGAAATCAGTGTTTCTGTATCTTTCTTTGGCGCCAATAAATCAGTTTTTAGAGCATTCATATATATTTTACATTTTGAAGGTACATTTTTTCATTTTATAACATAAGAACCAAGAAGACAAACTGTTCTACATTTCATGTAGTGCATTAAAAGTGCTCAAATATTCGATTGAAAGTTTACCAGTGGTAAAATAGTCAGCTGGTCGATATTTGCTAAATAATATCAATTTGTTAAACGAGATTCTTGAAAATTCGTTTGCTTTTCAATGGAAACAGAATGCGGCACGCGCTCTCACACACAAACGCACGGTCTATGAATTCGATTTGGTGTGAGAGAATGCCAGTGATTAACATGTTAGGGGAAAATCGCTTTGAATTCATTGACTTTGATTAATTCGATTGAATATATTTGTCGATTTCCCTTTATTCGATTCTTTTTTGCATTTACTTTTTTTTCTTTTTTTTAGCTCTGCTGCCTTTCAAGTCCACTTCAGTACTTATGTAATTAGAAAATGGAGGGGTTTTTAGATCACATTCATACCATTTCTTTGATTATCTGCTAGAGAGTAACACAAATCATGGAAATCAAGAAAACCAGTGAGATTATTTCGGCAATACTTCAAATCCAAACGTAAAATCAACTGTTGTGAAAACGCATTTCAAGCCGTTGTTCGTGCCGTCGTCCACTTCAATTCACTAACGAATCCGATATTGTTTCAAAAACTTTTCATACAAACGTATGCTCGCTTCGAGCAATTTCTATTCTATCAAGTGATCTATTTAAAAATGTAGCAGGTCTGATGAAATACGCTTCTGAAAATTGCGTAGTTTTTTGAATTGTAAAAAGCTTTTCTTCGCTTTAAATGATTTCCATCAGTGAATTTCAATCAATTCTATCAGTTTTTCCGATCCAAAGAAAAACAAACCAAAAACAAAAAAAGTTTTATACTGTGATACGCAATCAATTCAATACAACGGTCAATGTACTAGATATGGCATAAAACTCACTGCCAAACAATGTTGTAACTAATTCATCAGGTCGAAAAAGTTTTAATTTTGACTTCAATTTTCACTCTCGGGTCTTTATTTCGATTGTGATAGAGTGGCAAATAATTTATTATTGATGAATGAAAATTGCATTCAGTAGATGTGAAATCTCAGACTGGGATACAATTGGTTAACGTATTCGTCTGCCACGATTCATGCGGTTCAATTAAAAACCTTTTAACTTGAATCATGAATTTGACATATTTTCGTTGAATATTGCGTTATATGACGCACAGAATCATTAAGGTGTTTGAATTCAGCCGAATGACTTTTGGAATCATACAGATGTCATTTTATATCGATTCGATTGGGTTTGGTCAAAACTCAAAATCCACTATCACCAAACAACCATCGAAATTCTTCCTTTTGAATTCAAATTTCCACAGGAAATACTTGATATGCATTGCTTCGTGCATATTATTCTTATCTTATCAATTTGATCGAATTTCAACGCTGACGGATGTAATAAAATTTACACTAATTGTGTCCCTCTGTTCAAAGAGGGTCTTCATTTCGATGAAGATTGCTATTGTTGATATAAAGTAAATGAAAAACTACAAATTTGTGATTATAAAACATATGCTTGTGACTAAAACTGCTTGCAATTTTGCACTAAATGCTTGGTGTTAAAATTCAATGGAGTAATTTTCTTTTGAGCTCGATCTTGCCGTTCATCGTAGTATCAATTAAAGCACATGTGAGTATTTTTCGCATCAGAAATTCTACTTAGATGTTTTACAACTGAATCAACATCAAAGTTATCTCATGAGCATGAGAGCACTGATCACAGTTGACTTTCTTTGATACGCCACCGGGCGAACATCATCCAAAAATACGATGAAATTAAATGGTTCTGAATGCTGATGAAGAGATAATTCCTTGTGCGTTTCATTTATTTGGCTGTAACATTTCGTAGTTGCTATTCACATTTCCAGTTTCCAGTTGTAAAAACAGCCATCGATGAGAGAGAGTGTGCAATTTGCAAAATGTTCCGGCTTTTGCCAAGGTCCATTTTACATAATGAATTGATGTGTTTACCGTACAAGCAGCAGCACATGTGAACAAAAATCTTGAATGCTATATGCATTGGGCATTGAACATTTGGGGAAATTGTGAGTACACACATTGGCACACATGCACACATGCACATGAATGAGAGACGGAGCCAAGTGATAACATCATTTTTCACATCGGTGCCATTAGATGAAAACATCACAAAGAGTAGATAACGGGAATTAAATTCACACACACATATGGGGAGAGCGAGAGAGAGAGAATGACTTCGAATTGTAAGGAAAAATGAGGGCACAACGACCGAACATCGAATTAGAAATGCCAAAAGAAATTGTGAAAAGAAGAAAGACTAAATAACAAATTTTGCAGAATTGCATTTGTATTGTGCCTTCGAAATTCGGTCCGTTTTTCTACCATCTTACTCTTGTCAAAGTGATATTGACAAAAGTTTTGTAGCTCTATGAGAGAACTCTGTCTCACTCTCTCTTTTCCATGTTATTTTTCGATATTTTTGGTACAACGACAACAACAACAACAAAAACTGCCTTTGACACTAAAAACGGAAACATTCGAGGGATTCCATCGCAATTCGTTGAATAGGAGCTTGAAGCAGTAGAAGTTGTCAGGCATCTACAAAAACCCATACAGTTTTATTTAATTAATTATAAATGTTAATTCATGTTTTTAATGTGATAATACAGATTGTCTTAATTAAAGTTTGTGCTCATCGTTGCAAAGCTTTTCCCCCGTAATATATTTAAATGGTGCGTGCTAGTTTTTTTTGGTAAGTGTGTATGTGACGAAGGTTTTCACCATAAATGTTTGCTCGATACTCGAATCCGTTTCAGTAACATTTAAATGCAAAACTGTCTGGTATGAGCGGTATGAGCGGTATGAGAGGTTTGAGTGGTACCACAACAGATCACATTGGATGACAAGATCCAAAATACATTGGTGGAGCTGTCGTTAACCGGTAAAAAAGAAGCCCAACAAATATTCACGACATATTTTGAACATAAACTAAAACACATTCAACCTCCCACGACGTCGGCTTCAAATCCGATGCCAATGTCGAAAGAGTAACTAAAAACCATTGTGAAAATTCACCGAGCTAATTTTTAGTTATGATACTGCCAATGCCAGGATCAACAAGCAGATATCAACTCTATGGAGCGGTGTGCTCTTTATCCGTTTTTATACGTTAAACCATATTCTTCGGCCAGTTTCGCTCCCCTCCAATTCTCGTTCACTCATTGCATATACAAACAATTTCAACAAGCGTTTCGCATCACATTTACCCGAAAATTTTATTTAATATTTTCACTTTTTCCTTCCCCGTCCCGTCGAAAAATTTGTTGTGTGGGAGTCGTAATAAAATGGTAGAATTTGCATAATAATCTCTCTTTCACTTTTGAAAGGCACACGGCAATACTTTTGGTGCGTCTCTTTTGCATTGTGTGTTGTGTGGATGTCTTTTTCCATTGTTGTGCGCCAATTTGTTGGTTTTTGGATGGAAACGGAAACGTCTAAGTTTTAATCTGGTTTCAGTTTTGACTGGTTGGTTCATATTATACTTTATTTACTCATTGCTCTCATCGTTCTCTTGCTCTCACATGATTTACACATGAAAACCCAACTCACATTTTACCCAAAAACATTAAAAAAAAAACTTTTCATATCATTTCACCGTATCACAATTAAGTTTTCAAGATTTTGGGTGCACTTTGCCGGCAAAAAGTTATTATCATAAAATACCCAAGCATTTAATATTTTTCAGTTAATTCCAGTTGATTAAAAGACTCTAACGTCGTTCAAGCGAAATCACAGGATGGGAAGTTTGGCTGCCAGTGCAAAATAAGACGTGAGAATTTGTCAAAACATTTTATACGGAATGAATAATGTTTTATGAATGCGACGCAAATTATCCAGGCATCATTGCACTTGATGTGCGGATGCTTGAAGAGCAACGGCTGATTCTGATGCGGTAGAGCATCATTGAGGCGTCTTTATTTTGATGACAGAAAAACCAAATGAAAGAGGATGTGCATTATTTCATTTTCCCAAGGGCATTTGATGCCAGAATCACGTGGCATTCGTTCATGATAAACCTAATTCCATATTAATAATCACAATTTTCCATAAGAATCGCTACGAATGACGACAAATAGAAAATATTCCGATTTATTTACCACATTTAATCATAGAACAGCGTGTCCGAAAATATACCACATTAATCTACTTAGATTGGTAATAGCCGAAATAAATCCAACAAAAGAACAAAAATAAACATTCATCGTTGGTCATTGGAAATGATGAGGGCAATGTTATGTGATACACATTCTCATTCAATCTTTAGCTCTGATTGATTAGTCATTCAAAATGAATCGATTGGTATTAGTCGACAAGAGTTTAGCGACAAATCTTAGTTCCATTAGATTTTTGTTATGACGTTGATAGCCATGTTTTATTTGAACAAAGACGCAATGGAACTTCATTTGAAATGATTATCGGTACGATTTTCATTTTGAGAATTTGTTGGCGGAAATATTCACGAGCATTATTATAGTCTCTTTGTTAAAAAAATAATGAATATTTGCCATTGAATAAATGATACATTCTTCATGATATAGAACTGAAATGCAAGCACATACAAGCTAAATGAAATCAACCTCATACTAGGGCTCATGGTGCTTGGTTAGGAAATCACAACTGAAATTGGAGCAAAATTCCCAAGTATTTTCATATGAAGAGTGGCTATTTAGTTACATTGTGTTTTTCCTATCAGAGTGCATTTTACAGAGCAACCGAAAATAAAATTACAAGCTGCAGCCCAATGCGCATAAGTTGAAATCCGATTAGACTAAAGTGCTATTACGTCGTATTCATCTCGTCGCACGGTTTTTTTTTCTAAATTGGGTTTGCCAATTTAGGTGGTTCTATTCGGTTCTTTGTCAAAGTTTGATATAAGTGCAATAGGTAAAATCTATGCACGTGAGTCATAATACCTCTCGATAGGTAGCTATGTGAGGTACGATTTATGCAATGATTTACAATTTCAACCAAATTACTATTATTTCTTGCACAAGCTTCGTCAAAGATAATGATTGCAAACAACAGAATTGCAAAATAAATACATAAAATGTATAATAAATTGGTCACTTGCTGAAGCAAGACCAGTGGGGTGTTTCAATTTTTAATATAGCCACGCACATTCATTTGTTCACTGGAAATGGAGAATTTTGCAAGATGCATTATTGCCATCAACTTAAATAATTGCGATGGAAACGCGAAATGCTGTCGTGCTTCAAGGATTTAGCTCCGAGTTTCAACGCAAACAAAAAAATGGCTGCGATTTATGAGCGTTGCGAAGGCTTCATAAAATATTGTCATAACAACTTGTGTGTCATTATTGTTATTATTTCGACTAATCATCAAAATGAAAATACATTTGCTAATAGGATTTCCGTTTCCATTAAACAGTTGTTCTGTTTTAAGCGCATTTCATTTTATTGGTGCAAAAATTAACCGAAATTCCGGAATTTTGTGTGCCGTGAACATTGTGAACATTGTTATGCGTCTGAATGATTTTAATTAAACATTCCGTGCATATTTGTGATTTATGAAACAAACAATTGTGAATATTTCATAAAATCAACGGTTGTTTGCTGTCACCTGGGGAATGGTTGAAATTCTGTTGTTTGTCAAATCGAAATTCACCCAATTTAAAACTATGAATGAAGTGTATAAAATAGTTTGTGCTGTGGAAAGTCAAGTTCGCGACCCGTTTTTCGTCTTATTGACTGCTTGGCTGCTGCCAATGGCACTAACTATCAATTGATGTAATTAAGAAGTCATCGAACAAGTAATTGGCATGATCGTCTCGACTTAATCAATTAAATGCGATAATTTCAAGTTCAAACCACAAAATTGCAATCGAAATGCGCTTCTACGCGTGCAATAATACAAAGACCTTAACAGCTTGGTTGCCTTTCATTTGCTAAATTGAATGCATTAAATGCGAATGTTTACTGCTGAATAATAGCCGACCAATTCCAAACCATATAATGCATGAATCACATGAGTTCAGTCTCAGAAAGCAGATTGCTGGAAAAATGGACAATGAAAAGAAAATTATGCTTTGGTTAAAGTCCCTTGTCAAGATATCATATGCTTCGTTTTTATTGCTATTATGCCATCATTTTGTGTCCACGAACAACAACAAGAGCCCAACTGGCAAGGAATCCAGCGACGAAAAGACATAAAATAAAATCCAGCGACACAAACTCATTGCAATATGAAAATGGCATGTCGACTGTGAGAGGCAAGCAGCCAAGAGACAGTACCGTCGCTCTGGCATTCGACCTCTCACTCTGCTTTTCCGTCTTCACTCCACTACTTTGCCACTGCAGCTAGCTAGCAATACAATACAATCATACATATCGTGATTTCAATTTGAAGCGACAGCAATCTAATCGATTTTCGTGTTGTTTGGGGTCGAATCCAATTGACTTGCAATTATTTTATCACGGTAATCTGTAGCATGAAAACCTCAATCGACCGACGAGCATTTCTTTTTTCTCTCGTGCTCATTCTCTTGTCCTCAACTAACTACCGTTTCGTCCATTGTGAACGCACATTCCGTGCTTCAACCAAATAAATATAAACATGTATAAAGTATAAATAAGACGACAAAAAGCAATAACAAGATTAAATAATAAACGAAAAGGATTTAAAATCGAGCAGCAAAATTACCCTCTTGAGGAGCGTTCAGAGAATGCTTGCTTTTCATTTCAGCCATTTTTTGTGCGCTCATATTTAATAGACGACTTCAATTATGGTTGTGTGTGTGTGTGTTTTTTTTACTTCTTCCAGGAATCGCTTATAACTGACAACATTCCAAAACCATGGTTCTGTGGAGGCAAAGTCAGAAGCATTCAATTCGAGTGTATTTATGCACACACACACACACACACACACACACACACACACACACACACACACACACACACACACACACACACAATCATAACGTAATTGGACGACGAATAGTCCAAGTGAAGAAATGGATCGCCAAACCAAAAACCGCAGACTACAAAAACCATATAATTTTGATGCACTTGAGAATACCATATCAATGACATCGAATCAATGCGTAAACCAGAAACCAAAAGCCAAACATATGGCAAATCGATCTAACGGCATGAGGGTGGATGAGATTGTTCGCTCTTAAATTGATATACACCCACCAGATTTTCTGAAATGCTATCATCGTTCAGCTTCAGAATCGAAATCTGAAAGGATAAAGAGCTGTGGCTCTGTTCTGTATCTCTTTCGCTCTCTCTTTCTCTCGCCCTCACTTCCCTTTTTGGGTGTATCGCCATCGGATGGCAAAAACTAAAATACTTTTTCCCCAGACAATAATTTTCCGTTATTGCTCATCTTTACGTCGTTTTGCCCGACAAATTTATTCGTTTTGCTACTCGGCATCAAGATAACGCATCACAAAACTTTTACGATTGCAAACTCCAGAAGCGAACAGAAGGAGGAGAATCTTTTTTTTTGCTCGCCAAAAACCGTCAGTTCGAACTGTTTTGCTGACTGTGTTCCCATTGGACTTCGAATGCTGAGTGAATGACATGCTGTTGATAAACAAACAAAGGAAGTCGTTTTTGTACTGCATTTTGAGAGTACAAGAATACCAAACTAAAATAGAATTTTGCGAGTGTTTGATTTAATCAACCACTTAACTTGTGACATTCAATTTTCTTTATTTATTGTAATCAAGACAATGAGCAGCGGCGCGTTCCAGTTTTTCGGTTAGTAAAATAGTTTGAGGCCCGTCGGCCAAGAGCAAACTAATTCATGCAAAAACCCAAAACCAAAAGCGATAACTTCTTTAGCACTATTAAGTAAAATTCTATCGGTCGAGAGAGAGAAAGAGAGAGAAAAGGTCAAAAATTCTAAATGAAGATATCGAAGTGGTCGAAAGACAGTCGACAATCATCAACATTCGGACAATTATTTTAGGTTAAATGTCGAATGGGAATTTTGGCCCCAAAAACTGATCCCAAGCCCCAAACCAACATGGAGATGGTTTCATTTTCGTCGAATAAAAGGCTAATTGGTCACGTATTTGATGGAATGAAATTTGCATTCCTTGCGGCGCTACTGATTTTCATTCACATCATCATCGCTTTGTTAGTGTAACAGCTTCGAATGGCTTCATTTCACTTCAATCCAAATACGAATCTCGTTCAAAATTATATATCGAAGCAATCAGCATTTTTATCCGGAATAAAAAGCATTCAGACATTTCAATGCCGGACGTGAAGAAAGATGTGGAATATGTGTGCAGAATAATCGTTACATATATATTGGATATGAATGTGTTATGTGAATCTAACACAAAATCGAATGATCTGTCGAATGACATCAGTGTCACATGTTAAATGCCCAATGAAATATTTTCATGTTGAATTTATTTAATTGTTTGACTCTGAGACGGTTGTTGCAAGCTCGATATGTTCGACAGTTTTCGAAAACGTTGTGTGTACGTGAACTAGCCACATTTTCGATTTAACCGAGCAAAATGACCATTTGCATGTACACATGTATTGTGTGTGTGTGTGCGTGTGTGCGAGAGAGAGAGAGAGAGAGAATGTGCTATCCAGATAGAATCGTTTATCATTGTAATGAGGTGAACATCTTTGGTCCAGCAGAAATCACTTTTATGCTTTAATAAATTTCAATTGAGAATCATGAATTACGTGAATATGTTATGTGTGCCCAGTGCTTGGTTTGAATGAGTGAGCAAGAGAAAGACATAAATAGAAACAGTGACGCTATATAATCGTATGCTTTTGTTTCAGTGGATGCTATGGCATGTACATGTTCATTCATGTCAATATGCTATGTATTTGTTTCGATAATTACCATCATTCATCTTGTATGTCTTTTGTCTTCTTCTTCGACTTTACTGTGGTCTATTCGCATTTCGACCGAGCCCCGGAAAAACAAACAGTCTTTTCCCATATATACAAACATTGAGCCTGAAATACACTGCACCTTGTCATGCCAACTAACTACCGGCAGATTTGCATAAATGCTCAACGACTGGAATAATTGACTTATGATATAAACACATTGTGTTCACTGGACAACAATCGTCACGGTTTGGCATTGTTCGGTGGAGAGATGGGGAGGGGATGAAATAATCAAGACATTGCCAACTTGACTGTCAGCCATGGTCAACATCGAATTTTACTTAAATTCGTACAAATTTGAAGGAGAAAACAGCTTAAATGGAAATTCACACGTTTCGATGGGAATTTACCAAACCATTTCGGTTTTAGTTTCGAATCGATAAATTTTTATGTTCAAACAATATATTTGAAGACAAATAAAAAACAATTTTTTGTCGGTTAAATTGTCGGAGGTGCAGTCTCAATGGGAATTATCCAAACGTTACACATTGACACCACAGTCAATTGGTCAAATGTTGAGTTAATCCGCTTAAGCCTCAGCATACACTCTCGTTATTGACTGTTAAGCTTAAATGCTCTCTCAATGGAACGGTTGAGAAACTCTTCCGAACACCATGTAGCCCGATTAGTTCAATGTTCTGGCTACTCAAACATCGAAAACACAATAAATCATTTTCACCAGCTGCATTTCGAATATATTTCAAAGACAACAATGACTCTGAGAGAGAGAGAGCGAGTGAATGAGAGAATTTAATGCGGCAAATATATTTTAAGTGAAGCATTTTTCTTTATCGGGTTTGTTTTTGGTCCTCATCTGTCGTTTGCTACTGTATCTGTGTTAGAGTGAATTCATTTCGATTTTACCGAAAAATATATCGATATTTTTGGTATGAGAGACAAGAGTTGGCGGGTTTTTGTTTCGCTTATCTCCAAAAAACAGATACTCAAGCACACAAATTCTATCAATTTTAGTCAAATGACACCCCATTATGCACAACGAGAAAAGGGTTAAGTACTTTTGGGTGATTTTTATTTTCACTCTTCTCGCTCTGTTTCTGCATTTAAATCGGAATTGAATCCGATTTTGATGAATTCACATCGAAATTTAGTTGAAAAAGATTTCCATTGAAATAATCTCTTAATGATGCTGATGATATTCTATCTATGAAATAATTACCTCTTTGCCTTTGGCTCTTGAACTCTTGACAACTCGATTCGCCATTTGTGCCATTATCGCCTCTTCTCAACCTTTTCGACGATGATCAAATTCATATAAAATAGTGAAGCACTTGCATTGTTATTCAACGTATCATAAATCAAATGAATAAAAGTGAACTTTTGTAACGAGACGCACTCTCTCTCGCACACACACACACACACACAATGTGTCGAGTGTGCTGTTGAAGCAGTCATTGTGCTCTCGATAACAATGCTACTGAGATTAACAAGGTTTTCGTATAATGGAATTAACATGAAATAAATTGTTGTTGTGTTGTTTTTGATAACATGCCAGTGTGATAGCTAGAGAGCGAGAGAACGATAGAATATCATCGGTGAGGATGTCAAATGCTGAAGTGGATCCCTCACCTCATCTTACAGCTTGGCACTTTCGAAAAATCCAATTCACACATGCACAGATTCAAACACACACACACACACACACACACACACACACACACAGCAACGACAACGGCAACGGCAACAGCAACAGCTACTGTCACATGATACAACACAAAATAGCATACAAAACTATGCTCACACAACGAGCCACTCTTCAATTCGAATAGGGAAACACACTTCTTATTTACTATTTATCACAAAGACTATTTACTCCATTCATAATGTGTGTATGAACTCGTTTCAGTTAGATAATAACACAAATGGCAACTATTAATTAGTTTTTGTACAATGGACAATTGAATCAAACAATGCCAATGTCTCGTACTCCATTTTCTAACTGCAAACTGTTCTTTCCCGATATATATATATGTGAATTCTACTTTATGTAGAAGCTATCAGATTTGTGAATATTTCATTGAAATTGGAATTTCCATAGCCGTTCAATGTGTTCAATCTGGCCTCTATTGTTTTACCCCTCTCTCAATTGGTAAATGCATGCACTCAACGTTCCGATTACTTACGTTTCAAAATATTCTCTGCTCTACTCGTATCTATCAACCTTCAAAGTTTCAATTGGTTTGCGATGAAACTGCACCAAAGGCGACCCTTTGGTACGATGAATTGTTTGGCTTTCAAATTGGCAACATGTGTAATTTGAGCCTGATCTCTAGATCCCCAAATTGGTAGCTGATCTTCGCAATAGTTTGCTGGCTTTGTCTACTTTTTTAAAAGCAGATTTACACGGCTCCACAATGCTAAGCCTATTTTAATTAAGTTAGGTGAGTTAGCCTTCGGTCCCATGAGATGCAATTACCTGGATTAGTTCGGATAGAAAAACATTTACGAAGATACTAAACACATTTCTACTTCACTGAAGGAAAGGCAATTTTTGCGATACTTCAGATGGATTTCGTTGATATATTTTAAATATAATATTTATGAATGAAAAGGTTCTGTTGTTTATGCATTTATTTTGAATAAGTAACCGTTTTGCCATCGTAGATACTCTTTTTGGATGTAATAAACAGCACCTCACCTGAAAATGACCAAACTAGCATAATATCAGCATCAATTCCAAGGTATTAAAACAATTCGTACTAATGCGGGTACATGTAGCAAACGCAATATGCCGATCAAAATTAAGAAAATGGATTAATGCAGTGAAAATATTTCAACCCAAAGCCGAAGGTTTGGTAAAGTATATTCAATATTTGCAAATAGTTTTCTACTGCACGCAAAAAAGATTTCCATAAAATAATAAGCCATTATCGCGCTTTATAAGGAAAAAGTGAACAGTTCTTAAGTGACAAAGTATAAGTTTTGTGTTAAGAGCCACGATACAATGAAGAGAAAGAGAAGGAAAGAGTGAGTAAGTGCAGATGGAAACAGAAAATTGTCTCTATCGACGAGACATGGCTGAAATCGGCTGACGAGACTTTTTGAAAACGGCGACCATAACAAAGCAATAAATCTTTAACGAGCTAAAAAGGGTAACAAGGCATTGCTTACGTTTGTTCATTCATTCTTTACTCTGTTGTTTGGTTGGTTGGGATGTTAGGCCGACATGCTAAACGATTTTCCACTTAAAAACGGCGACATTGTTTTGCAAAATGTTTGAGTTATTCATTTCGGTGCCATGAAAATGTTCAGCATTGCGACACATAAAAGTACACCGTAAATAGTTTGTAGTGTTTATGTCCGTAGTTTTACAGGTCAAATTAAGGAAGTTGCTATGTTTACGGGTAACATTTTAAGTTGAGAGAGTGTTTTGGGGGTATTTTTTTCCAAGGGAGGGAAACCTAGTTTGTCGGCTTTGCACGAAGGCATACGAAAATCCCAGTAGAAAGATTTTTCATATCACAATTTGCCTCTTAATATTCACTTTATGTCATTTCATAAAGTTGTTAAAATGGAAAAACAACAAATGCTCAAGTGTTGTCATCACTTCAGACAAACGGAGCGTCTCGCGTTCAGTGCGACAAAATAAATTATCCAAAACGACATGAACGAAAATTGTTCTGCTTTTTTTTTCTCTGATATGTACACGCGCTTGATGAAAGTGTGAATGGTTTGCATGCATTATATTTAATCGAAGAATGCCAAACAAAACAAAAAAAATTGTGTACGCTCATATGCGCATTTATCACATATGCGTAACCAGTAACGCTGTATAATTCAAAATGTGATATTGTGTAGAAACCGTGTCGCCGCTTATAAATTCAGTTTGTGCTCTTCATTTTCGTCCACAATGGGAAATCCATTTTCAATTTGGTCGCGTCTGCTTCATACTCGTGCCAAAAATGTTATTAAAAAAATCAGAGAGAAAACCGAATCGAGTGTGTAGCTCCAGAGACAACACCATGAAGTCACTTGCATTCATTCTGCAGCTTGAACTGGTATACATTGGCTTGGCAAACACTCTCACAAATCAGAGTTCAACGCGCTCATTCACTGTAACGAACACTGTCAATGAAGATAAGCGATAACTGAATTTTCGCAAACAATTTGACGGCCGAAAATTAAAAAGTCAATTGGATTTAACAGCCCGGGCATATGTTTGGTGTGCATCCACATCCACAATCCACACTCAACCGTTTACCGAAAGGCGGTTCGAATTTGTTTGTAATTCGGATTTAATCTCATTCCAAGCGATTCGAATATCACATTTTGGCCAACGTTGATATTGACATTTGCAAGTATACGATTTTCAATTTTCATCGCAATTTTTTTACTGCTTATTGCGACGAAGTTTGCTAATCTGCCTTCCAATAACTGCCACTGTGACTGGTGGTTGCGGCCATTCAATTCAAGTATCTTCGAACGAATGGAACATTCGATTCGGTTAAATAACCGACAGCATCGCTCGAATTTGGACTATCATAAACAAACTCCGCGCGCCAACAGAGGAAACAATAAAATCAGATATGGCATCAATGTTGGGCCAAAGAGACGAACAACTTTGTTTTTACCATGTTTTGCAACACATTGTATAATTCACTGCTATCAAACCCATTTCTCTTAGCGCAACAACACATTCTTGGCAAACGACAAATAAAACAAGAAAAAAAAAATCGTGAAAAAAACAATTGAGAAGAAATACAAGAAAAAAAAATCAAACCAAAAACCATGCAAGAGAAAGAAAAGTGAGCAAAATAAAAAAAGAAAACGCGTATCGTAAAACGGAAAAGTCCGTCGTTTGGCAAAATATTAAGAAATTGTAATTTTAAAGCTTTCACTCTGAATGACATTTTGTTTATTGCGAAACTTTTTAATTTAATTTTTTGTTTTTCGTTCGCCGGACTTCCCTTTTATTTCGTGCATTTCTATTTCAAACAATCTAACGGAATTGGTAGGATTCACATCACACTGCTATGCATATGTTTGATGATAATGAAATATAAGTAACGAAAGAGGGTGCATCGCCACTTAAGCAATAGCTTGAATATGGGGATCCCTCATTCTTCATTATGTTTATGTATTGCACAACCAAAGTTTGTTATGTTTATTTACCCCGGCATAATGATTATGAAGCATGTTTGCATTGTTTAATAACCAACAGCAGCACTTCAGCAGACACATTCAAAATCATAATTGTACATACCTTTTTGAAAATCTCACACTCGTGGGCGATAGCCATCGACTCTTGACAGCAACTGAATTCAATGCAAACACTGTGAAACTTTCTTCAGTTTCATGCCAGACTTATCTCAGTTCTGTACTGAAACGGTCTTTTTTCGATTCTTCCACCGAATCGGGCTCTCCTCACAAAGCTTCACTTTCTGGTCATGAACTTGAAATTCCCAACGGTACCCGAAATAAAAAAGCATTAACCGTTTAATTTTGTTCATTATGCATTGAAATTGGCAGCGATGGCTGGCATGGTGCGATGGTTTTAATGTGTGGCAGCTATCGAAACGAAAACGATCTTCTGAATGGACACTTGGGTGTCTATTATTATTATTATTTTTCTGTTTCAGCGCACATTGATAAAGTTTTCTGGTTGATTTTTACATCTTTCGATGGAGTCAAATGGCATTAATTGCGTCTTGGCATTTTCTTGCATGTGCTACGAACCATGGCAAGGGTATGCAAACAGCATACCTAAGCACAAGCATTGTTCAAACGCTCACACACACACACACAATTGCATTCAGCGGCATAAACGAAAACTGAGAAAAGTCAAAAATAGTTTAAATTGAAGCGAAAGATTCTATTTGCATATTTGAATCGTTTAGTGATTCCCAAGGAACCACTTCTCCTCACACCTCAATCACATGTTCCTTTCGCATACATACCGCGTTCGCGTACACAAAAAAAAAGATGTTGCTTTTACCAATGCGCCAAATTTTCTTTACCACCATCACCGCTGCCATTGCCGTTGAACAACAAACGAAAAACAACATCGATAGACCGCACCACGAACACGATTTATATGTTAATCAGCTTGTGTCGAGTATTTTCGATAAAAAAAAATAGAAAGAATTTTATTTTGGTACGCCGAAACTTTATCAAAAAAAATAAACAAAACTTCAAGCGATTGCTCGTCGCAAAGGGCTTTTAGGCGACGATAGCTAATGGTCTAACTTCTAAAAACCATTTAATTCAAAACTCGTTTTTATCGTTTATATCCATTGTTGCTAAAAACTTTTCGTTATTCGTTGCGCGTATGCAAAATACGCGCTTTCTTTTCTTTTTTCTTTCCTCGGTTGGTTTGTGCGATTGTTGTCCCAAAAAAAAAGAAAGCGAATACCATTTTTTTTCTATTTTCTGACTTTTAAAAGTGGCTGGAGATAAAAAAAAAGTATCGAGGTATCAAGCCGGCATATGTGCGTGGATTTGGTTGGCATGGTAATCACAAGTAATACGAACGACAAACGCAAAGGAAAAACGTGTCGATTTGCATTAGATGAGTAAAAATGCCGGCAAAATATTATAATTTTTTATAATTTAAGCCTTTGTCAACATGAAATGCACCTGATTTTAGGTTTGCCATGAAATATTCTATAGCTGTTGTATTGACGGTTTGCAATGACAAAACCCCATAAGCTTTTAACTTTTCCCCATCGAAATAGACGAATAAAAAAAAATCTACACGCCACAGTTTGACGGTGAACAAAAAATGGTAAGAAAATGAAACAAACACGGATTTCACGACAAGAATATCACATTTAATGTGTTGTCAAACAGGATTCGGAATTGGTGAACACGAATATGGCTGTGGAATTGGGGGTGAGAGCGCTGAAAACGCACCACACTCATGGCTCAACTCGAAAATTGCAAAAATGTCAAAATCTGACTCAACTTTCAATGTGTGTTTATATCAATGACAGTTTCGCTCATAGGCATAAATGGCACATTCTTTTCCGTTCTCGGTATGGTGTTTTCTCGCTTTATGCCGATTTTATTATGGTTTATGTTCCCACTTACCAATCCAAATAATGTAAGATGAGACACGATCAGCATTCCGAAGCAATCGTTTGGCTTGGCAAATGAAAAAATAGAACGATGGCCCATGTAAAACATACACAATCGATTTGATTGGTTTCGCGTACAACGCGCGAACATCGAATTTTCTCTCTAGTGTCATCGAATCGAAGCGGTTGTTTTGGGCTGTCGATCGGTGAAGTGAAAAATTGACATGCAAAGCCGAGTTTCGGTTGATTCTAGTTGAAAGGCTGCAATAACTGAAATACATCCCGATTCCCGAGAAGAAAAAAAACATACACAGCAGCAGCAGCAGCAGCAGCAGCAGCAGCAGCAGCAGCAGCAGCAGCAGCAGCAGCAGTATCCAAGAAGCTAAGCGTTGACGATGAACGTGTTATGAATACATAATCGCTTAAATGACAGAAAAAAGCTGTTTTTTTTTGTGCCGAACGTCAATCGCATCCGAGGCAAGAGCAGCCGAATGAGAGGGAAAAAATGACAAACCAAAATACCACATCACACTTTTGGTATTTTCATTCTTTACTATTTCGATCGAAACGTGTTTGTACGTTTGGTGTTTTTTTTCATTTTGGCTGCTATTCGCTTGTTTATCGTATCAAACTTGTGTTTGCCTTACGGGCTTCAATCCTCACGCTATCAATATCAACAAATAAATCAATAAACATTGCAGGAAGTTTGCATGTTTGTTTTGTTGTACATTTTTTTCCTCTACCAAATTCGATTTCTCGAAAATTGCTCTTTTTTTTCTCTTTCTCTCTCGCTGTTTCGAAATCTGTCGCTTAACAAATCGAATGAGTGAAAATGTCATGCTTTCACTACTTCTAATCGATGGAATTACACTTTTTAAACGATAATTCTCATGTTCAATCACTTTCAATTCGATTTCAATTCCGATGTTGAACGTTGTAACTTTCCTCTGTTGCTGTTCAAATGCTGAACAAAAAAATGTTTTAAAACATTTTGAATTTGAATTGAGTGTGTCATTTGTTTTTATTATTTCTGAATCGTTGAAATTCGTTGTCGTTGTTATAACGATCCTTTTATAAAGTGGGGGAAAATCTTTGAATGTACCAATGAATTCATAGCTAGACACCTAGCGGCACCACATTCTCCATTTCACTTTGAACGGCATAAAGTTTGTTAATTGTTTGATTTTTTGTTCCCCCATTGGGTGAACACCAAAAGAATTATTATTATTCAATTGTCAAGATTTTGTGAAGAAAAAAGTTTCAAGACAAAAACAAAAATATGTGAGTGAAGAAGAAAACGAGAAAGGAATCTAGAAATGAAAATTATAATTCAATGCACGTATTTCATTGGCGCTCATGCTCGAACACGTTTTTGGGCTCATTATTCTAATTAACTGCTGGTTAATTTGGATTTCTTTTTTTTCGTTGTTTTTGTTAAAATTTTCATTAAACTCATTGAAAACTGTCCAATTGAAGAAACAAAATGCGGTTTCTTTGTGGTTTTTTTCATTCAATCAAAACCATTTAAAACCAAATTCTAAACGAGTCTTACATAAAAATGCAATTAAAAAAATCTCCAAAAGTGGAATAAATCACCGAAATAAAATAATAGACAATCGAAACACAAGACAATGGAGTTGAATTTCATGGGTTTCGTTGCCGAATCCACCATTGAATTCCAATCTCATTGCATATTCATCGGGAATTTTGCGTTTGTCGGTATGTTAATGTCCATCAACTACCAAAAAAAACGAAGCACTTAAGAGACTGAAAATAATGTGAATTTAAAAAACCATCCTGTTTCATTGTCAAAGTGAGTTTCAACACTGTCAAATAAATGTGAATTTGTTTATGTGTGCAAAACAAGAAATTCGTGTTTTGTTACAACTTGCAGCACTTTGGTCAGTTGTGAGGAAAAATGCAAATCTTAAGTAAACAGCGTGTTTGACACGGATCCAAATTAGTTATGCATAATAAATTAAATTTCATTGTTCTTGGTGTTCACGATACCATGACAAAAATGAAGAAGCTTAACGCCTGCCACTGACTTTATACCAGATACAATGGCTTGACGTCACGTTTCCTCCATCTCAAGAACTGCACTTATTTTATGAATGTTTAAAACCGCTGAACAAATCTTTATTTCGCCTGAAAATTTGCATAAGGCAATTAAATCCAAGCGGGCAAAGCGCTACTGAATGATGGAGAAAATGTGCTCTTTAAGTAAAAATAACCCCTGATGAAGCCCATGTGATCCTGTTAACTTTTGCAGATAAATCTAATGCGTTTTTCATGGCGAAGCAGAGCGAAAAACGAACCTTTTATACATCAGCCAATTTTGCTAATGTACGTTGCATCTTGTCAAAATTCTATGAAAGATTCGGCTTTATTTTCCGTGTTAGTTCGAAGTGACGGGCTTTGCCAATTTCATGGAGTTTCTTTAAATGGTTTAATATGTGTTGTGCCATTGAATTGTGACGGGAAAAAATGCCGGTTGTGATGCGATATTTGCTCAAACATTTGCCTTTGTGACCTTCTCAAAAGACATTTCCCGTTCGGGCGTAGACGAAAGGAGTGGGAGAGAGCGAGCAAGAATGAAATCGAAGTGGCTTATACAATAATAATATTTGTCGTCTCCATCAATGGTAAATCACTTTTCACACCTTTCACTTTGATTTAGCCAATGATTTCTCTTTCCTTTGCATCGTGTAAAGTCCTATTTTAAAAGCAAGATAAACGATAAGATTTTTACTCAACGAGATGACGGAAGAAAGTAGGTGCACCGACGCCACTTTATTAACGCATAACAAATCCCATTCTTAAGACGGAACAAAGAGTTTTCATCTCACCCTTCGTAAACAGCGGCAAACGCAAACCCAAAACAAGATGCAAATGTATCCACTTAAGTGCTTGCATAAAAAGACGCAACAGAAATGAAAGAGAAAAAAAAAACGAGAACGAAAAAACGGAAACCCCATTTGGTTGTCGCGAAAGGTGTTGATGTGGATCGTTGCTTCATAACACAACAACGAGATTTTTTCACGTTTCGCCTTTTTCCATCGCTCATTCGCTCTTTTTCAATAGGATATTGAATGGGATGCAAAAGAAGGAAAAGAGACCAGCCTTTTTTCAATGGGAAAGAGGAAAGCAAATTTTAAGACATTTATGTGCACAGTCGATGCTAAAATTAAGAAAACGACGTTGAGTTTGGCAGTTGCAGAAGAAAAGGGTGGCTTTTGCACGACGTATATTTTCTGGTTGTGAACGACCATAATGATGATGATCTGCTGGAAAATGATGGATCAGGGACTTTACCGTACGATAAAAAGCAACACACTCAAAAGCATGATGAATGAAAAGAAGTACGACGCACATATAAAAACACACAAGTTGTACACATTACCGCAATTTAGCAACGGCATGACATGTGCCTAAGAAATCGTAATGCGTTACGTGACAGAGGGTGAAAAAGACGTCAAATATATACAATGATTTGGATGAAAGAAACAATATTATATTCACTTCAAATATGTTTTTTATTTTGTTGAAGAATTTTAAGCACCTTGGTAAATAAGCTGGAGTCGACGTTTTTTTTCTCCTGTTGTCTCGATCTATTCTATTTTTGGTTCTGGTTACGTTGACTTTCTTGTGAAATCCGATAGACTTGAGAATAGAGTTTGGAATTCAAGTCAAATGCTCATCTTACTGGAATATATTGGAAAAGAAATTGTAAAAAGTCACAGTTGTTTTTTGGATGTAAAAAGGGTTTTATTCTTAATTGGTTGTAAAGAAGAGTAAAAAATATACAAACGCAGAGAATTCCTTGCAATATGAACGAAAGAAGAAGGTAAGACAGACATTTGTAGATAATAATAAACATATTAAAATCATAATGATTAAATTTAATTGAATTCAATCTAGTTCTACAAGCTCTGTTGTCAATGTGATCGCTGAATCATGTTTCAAAAGCATTGTGAATTAAGGATTAGACAACAGAAATATACAAGAGCACTTTTCAGACACAAAACGATGGCAGCTTCACACTCGCATTTTGGATTTAATGTCTAGTGCTTTAAAATGTACACAAGATGTACGAGAACTTAAAATGTAGTATGTATCAGTAGTTAATGCAGTATACAAATCCGCGTACATGGTCTATATTTTATTTGATAGTTTTCTTAAACTGAACGAAAATGTCGCTTACGTTTGGTGTACAATTATTAGTTCTGCTCATGTCATTTAACTTGTATAGATAAACACAATTTACTAAAATTAAATGGAATATTCCGATAAATAACTTATAAAAAGTACTGCTTAAAACAGAGAAGACAGAATTATTCATAAAGTAAAGTTGTGAATTCGAAGTCTTAGATATAAGTTTTGAAATGGTTATTAACGGCTATAGCTGGAAATTGAACAATATTTTGGATTGATGTATTTCAGACAAAAATAATTTTTTGAATTTTTCTTAACATATTTTTTGTTAATTTTGTTTAAAATATTTTTCGATTCTACACTCGAAGAAATTCAGCGAGAATTGATTATTTTTATACTACAATTTTAATTTTTCACTGCGAACAAAATTCCAGTATCAAAAACTATCAATCACAATCTCAAGTTTCTCAAAACTTTTCAAGTTATTGCGGAGAAAATCATCCATATCATTTTCATCAAAATCAGAATATTTGTGAAATTTGATGACAATTCGAACCAATTGTGGATTCAATAGGATAGCATTCAGAACATTCAATTCACTAAAAAAATGCACCCTATCACCAACCTCCACTTCCAGATATTTTAAATTTGGAAAATTTCTTTCAATGCATGTTCTGTCGGTAATTTGCAACCACGTAAGTTTCAATGAATTCATATTCGGAAACTTATCATTTAACTGTTCAAAATCCAAATATGAATCGCCGCTGACAACCACATTTTGTACACTCGGAAGTGGCTGCTTGATTAAACGTAAGGCATTCGCTGGGCAGTCTATTAGCTCGATGTTGGTTAATAAAGTATTTTCGATAGCACAGTATTCACCCAAATGAAATTCTATTGCGCTTTTTCGTCTTGCGGTCAATCGATTGTAATTGATAACAACCTCAGAATAAATACGTCCAATATATCGTAGCATCTTCAGGGCTACCTTGAAATTAAACACGCGAAAATTACCGTCTTCAAATCGATAATCATAGTATTCGATCCAATGAAATTGCATGCCACTCAACATTAGCTTAAGATGTTGTCCGTGGAATCTATGTGAAATTACCGCGCAGGCGACTGAATTTAACAGTTGATTTGTTTGTGCTACACTTAAAAGGTCGCGAAAACTCAGTAACTTGAGCACATGCTCGATGCAGTCTCTATTCATGTCGACCATTTTTGTAACCATTTTTATATAGCTCTTTATACACTATTTTTTTTTTAAAAATCAAGTAAATAAAAACCAATTGATTTAGATAAATAGATGGCACTTTTCAATTTGGTTTTGAAGGAAAAAATGATTTTGTACACAACTGTCACTACTAATCACCAGTAATTAGTAATGTCAGAAAACTAATTATTTTGAATAAAGGTTGGTTTACATTAAAAATGCCTTGCACTCGTAATGAAAACAAGATAATAAAATAATTTTAATTTGTTGAACTAGAAATTATTCATATTCAAACGTTATGTTTAATCTCAAAATGAGCTTATTTTATATATACTAAGACGGTCTTGTATAGTAAACGGAATTGATCAAAGGTCACTTGATGAACAGACTTAATACAATCAGCGCCAATTATCGGATAGCTGAATATTTTTGTTAATGTAACTAATATAAGAAAAAATATGGAATATCTAAACTAACTTAGAATGCCGGCCGATTATAGTGAGCTCCACACTTTTGAATTGTTGTTGTTATTCTACGTGCTTTGATTATGATATTCGAAGCTATCGACATTGAACCATCACTGTATGAAGGCTGATTTCGGCGGACTTCCCATATTTTCAATCATTTTAAGTAAAAAAAAAAAACCGAAATTCGAGTAAATCAGCCAATTTCTAGATTGTTACCACGATACCAAACAAAAAATGGCTAAAAATCTCTGGCACGTCCGCACTTGCGGCAATGGATCATCTGGTATGAGCCAAATCTAAATAAAAGAATACCTCCATTACTGAAAGAATTGATTGAAGTCCGCCCCTCCACCCCAACTTCAATATGTGAGCGCGTTTGTATTCAATATAAATTATGGCAATCGTCTCGGTTAACCACGATCTCTTCAAAAGCCAATTCAATGAAATTATCCAAATAGAATTCAATCGGTTCAATAGAAAAGTCTCACCCGGAGCATTTTCTGCTCTCAGTAATTCACGTGTCGTGTTCGTTACCAGTGCAAACCTGGCCAAAAGATGAATGGTTACGAATGTCAGCTAATAAATCTCCTCTTTAGTTCGTTCGTTGTTTGTTTCTTTTTTTTTCTCTCGCCACCGATATTTTTCAACTCGTTTTTTTTCAACCCTACAAAACAACAGGGAAATAAGTGCTACACAAGTGTGTTGCAAGTATAGCGCGCGCCACGTGAATTTAAAAAAAAAACACACGAGTGCGAGAAAAGTCATATCTAAAGCGAGTACTAAAAACTCAAAGCATTGTACTTTCAAGTAGATTTATTGTCGGTGCGGTTGCTCTGACATCGGATTTCATGTGAAAGGTTTGATATGTTTTCTAGCCACGGAAAGTGAAATCAATTCAATGCAATTCTTCGAACGTTTTTTTAACCATCCTTTATTCGTTTACCAGTAGCACCAGTGTACATTGTACAATTGTCTGCATTGAAATGACGACGAAAGATTGCTTTTCCCATTTGAAGGTTCACGTAGAAAGCGAAAAGATTGATATCATGTGGTCTATTTTAATACCTGACGTGAAACTACGTTTGGTTGTAAAAATACTTGAAATTAATGGTTGCACTCATTCCAATTCGATGTTTTTCCAAGCACCCAACCCTTTTGCAGTTCTGTTTTGGTTATTTTTGCTTACTTTTCCGATAGAATTTTATTTTATATAATACTTTATATGGATTACGATTGAAACATCGCTGAAACTTCAACATTTTCAATATATAAAACGATCGAAATTTCAATAGCAAAAAGAATTTAGATGTCAATTTACGAGACCTTGAAAACAACGTGAATTTATTTTTTTATAATAAAACATTTTGGCTGATTTACGAGACTTTTTTGTGTGTTGGTTTTTTTTCAATTGTTTGGGAGCCGAATTCAACGACAATCTCCGGAATCGTCAGATTTCGTCTGACACGGGGAAAAGTGCGTATTCATGTTTTCCATTATCTCAGCCCACACACCTGTGAAATGTGATGCAGTCTAATTGAATTTGATCACTTTGACATATTAAATTGGCATGACAGCCATAGCACCAAGCACACTTGAAACAATCAGACACTTTTTCCACTGTGAGTTAAGCGTGACAGTGAACACTCAAAATATGCGCATTTATTTCGAAAATAAGACGCCGAACGGGAATTCAAATGCCACACACTTCAATTTAAACCGACTGACAATGTGAATCAAATTGAAAAGATAAACATCAAATTGAGTATTCAACTTAAAAGTTTTATTTTACACACATTGCCTATGAGATTTCACTAGACAGCTGATACAATTGCGAAATAATTTTTCCAGGAATATCATTTACATGATTATGGTTAAATATGGTGTTAGCATAGGAGAATGAATCAGTAATCGTAGGTAACCACCATTGAACCAGAAATATAAAGGAGATTTGCTATTATTATGTTAAAATATATGAGCAGTTTAGCTGCATCAATCAGTCTTAATCATAAATCTACAACCTATGATGTATTCTTAACATTACGCCTAGCATTAAGCAAACTTGAGCTTCATCATTACCTAGGATTAAGCAAACTTTCAAATAAACAACCAGTTTACAGAGTGAAATGTGAAGAAAAGTGTAGGAATACCACTGGTAAGTTAACTTTGAATTCAAAGTATAAAACGTAAATTCCCTGCTTCATTTTTAACTTCGATCTAAGTACACTAATTTCAGTACTGCAAATATGCTTGTATGCATCGTGCATGTCAACATTAAATCATATAATATTTGACAAAATAAAGCATAAACCGTCTCTCATTTTGTTATTCACTTGAAATTCGTTCAGCGTCATCAAATCGCTGTCAACTAGCTCCAAAATCTTATTATATAAATGAATAAATTTCTCAAGCAAGTGTGCTTTATAAATTGCAACATTTGCCATGGAGCATCATTTAGAATCGCATTTAATAGCCATATCGGGATCGTTTATCACATGTTAGTTCTCTTCGTACAAGAGTCAAATGCCTTTGAAATAGTTTTTCATTTTGAGAAGGAGTCGACGTATGTTGACACCAAGCACCGAAAGACCCCACAATCAAGCACAAAAAAATATGCTAAACGCAGAAAAAAGGGAAATTTCATGAGCACCAAATGCGAATGAGTGGATGTCATCATGTGAATTTATACTCGTCGAATCTTTTTTTGTTTTTCTATTTGGAAAAAAAAACAAACTCTCAGCATTGAAAAGTGAGCTTTGGCTTGGTGGTACACAACCATGGAAAACGTTTTAGCACTTTTTCATCGAATAGCTGAAAGTCTGGTGATGGCGAATGAAAAAAAAATATATGTGAAATATGACTCAAACATATATTTATCGCGTGCGTTATTAAAGCCGTATTTTCTCCGAATCATATCACCATCATCATCATCTGTGCCTTTCACCGGGCGTTAGATTGCTATCAGTGTGTGGGCTATGGATACATCTATCCACATTGGAGTATTCCGTGTACTTTGTTTTTTTCATTCTCTCCAAACTCAAATTGTATTCGAAAGTTGGCATTGCATGCACGCACCAAGCATCGCAGTAATCTCTTTTCAGTTTTCGAATTTTATGTGCCGAAAGAATGGCGGGTGTAAAAAAAACCGTTTCCAAAAAGTGTATTGCCATCATTCACTTCCTGTGAATGGTGTTTGTGTGTGTATGTGTGAGTATAAGTAAGTGTATTTGTGTGCATTTGCACGTTTCTATACGCATCGTTTTGATTTTTATTTCTTTCTACTGCATTTTCAGTTCGCATTGTTCCCCAATTCCTGAAAGTTGTGCGCCCCTTTGCAATTTAGCAGCATTTGCATGCTGTGTATGGATATTAATAGTTTTTTTTCTTTCGTTCCATTCCTTCTTCTTTGGGGTATCAGTGGCAAGAGCATTAGGGAAAAGGTGATCTGAATGGTAAAAACGGGGGACGAATCGAAATGCCATTGGAACAGTCGTTAAAATCATTACGTTGCAATGCATTCAAAATACCTCTACTTCACATAACACTGATCCATTATATCAAACATTCGAGCCCTTAATGCGTGTTTCGTGAGTTCCGTTGCACTATGTCTTTTGGGTGTAGCAGCACGCAGACCGTTCCACCAACACACAAAATAAATGGTGATGAGCATTTCCTAATGTAACATTATGCAATAGCAATAATACACTTTACACCGAAATAAATGTACCGATTTTGATACACCGACTTCTGTTGCCGAATCACATTCACATAAATACACACACACAATTTATTTCATTCGTCTTGTAAGCCGATGATGAGCCGCTGAGATTTGCGTCGAATTGCATGTCTCGTTTCCTTTTCTTCCTCTTTTGCAATCCGAAAATTGTTTGCCGTTCTCTCAATTGCTTTGGTGTATTTCTTGAAAGATGCACAGATACTTTATCACTTTCCGATGTCTGAGCGAATAACAATTGCTTTTTGAATGCTCATTTTCCTTGGGTTCTTTTCATTTTTGATCTCGCTCGTACACACACCCAGAGCCGGAAGCAAATCGAAATAAAGAATGCGCCAGTCGAAAAGACTTGAGACACATCAAAAATGGCTAAAGCATGCGACAATCAGCAGGAGATCATTTTATTAAGTTTTTATTATATGCATCAAATGCTCAAATGGCTTTTGATGAAGTTGTCTATGTCACAGTATTACTTGATGCTTGGTACTCAGCTCAGCGAGCATGCGACCGAGCACGAGCACAACATAGAGCGAAAACGTGAATGTGATGACAACTAAACACACCACAACGGAATTTCTGTCGATTTCGTTTGTTCTTCCGGTTGGAATCGTTTATATTTCATTCACAGAGAGACCGATTCGTTTTCTCTTTATTTGCTTAATATCATTGTGTGCGATTTCCCTTAATTCTTTCTTATTTTTTCTTTGGTCGTTTCGTTTTGGCTTTTTCGTATCATTTATCTTTACGAGGACTGTTTTCGTCGACTTTTGAGTTTTCAACGGTTTGATTCATTGTCGGTACAAGTCAACAACAGTCAAAACAGTCAATTCATCGGTCGCGCACAATGGTATGCAGATGCAGATGAAAGAGTAAGATGGAGAGAAAGAGAAAAGCATTTGATTTTTATTCACTTGTTTTTCACATCGTTTTTCGTTTCACACATTTTATGCACTTTGCATGCCATATTCAAATGTAAAACGGAATGCGTTGAGCTTTGAGCAAGAGGAGGAAATCTTTTAAGGCAGGACAAAAAGAAAATACCGAAACAGCATTTTGATGTGTGTGTGCCGTTTGAGATCTCATTTTATTGAGAGCGATTTGCGAGCGTTTTTTCTCGCTCGTTCGCTAGCTCTGTATTATCATAAAATATTTATGTTCCGTTTGAAATTTATATTTTGTTGATTTCGAGTTCATCTTTTGTATATTTGCTGAAAGACTTCAGAAACAACAATACCAACAGCATCCATACGAAGCATTTTCATATTTATGCTTGTTACTTTCATTTTTATTTGATTGTTTGCTCGTTGAATGCTTTTCAAATCCACCATTTTCGATGGCTGCATTATTTTGCAATTTGGTTTCGAACATTCCGGGGTAATATTAATGTTATTTGCGATGATTGATGACAACTTGTGCAGTCACGGAAATCCCACTTTACATATCTTTTGGGTTACCTTTCACTCTCGTTCTCTCTCTCTCTCTCTCTCCTTTTATTGCGAATGAAGTCAATTGTGCCTTTTTTTGGTATCGGATTAATATCACACATTAAATTGTTGTCATTTCATTTTGTTTGGCCATAATTCATGGCAAACCACCCAAGAAAAGTGCAATGTTCCTTATTTCAGGATTAAGTTTTCTTATAAATCTCACTGTTGAAAAAAAAGGATCGAAAAAAAAAACTATATTTTCATCGTGCAAATCGTTTTGTGCCAAGCAAAAACAAACGAAGTTTTAGTGTGTTCAATTTAAAAAATGAAAAAAAAAACGAGAAGAAAATCCTCGCATGCTGTCGACACAAACGCTCTTCTGCTGGAATGGAATGGAGTCATCAAATCGTAAATTCCGAAGAGTTGAGATCTTTTTGAAAGATAAAATCGCTTTTAATGGTGAAATAAAGCCAATAACCCGAGCGTATTATCACCTTATTTGGCCTCTGTTAAGCACGCATATGGTTTCCCTCCAATAATATACTCCTTTTTGGCCATTTTCATATCTATATATTCATACGAATGTCGTTTCTCGTTCGAAATTTGCATACAATTCAAGCACCTTTTCATCTATCATAAATTACAATAAATATGACACACACTTTCCATCTCTCTGCCGCCCTCGATGCTCCACATTTCAACAGAGCATAGAGCACACACTAGAAGGAGCGACACAACCTTTTTCTTTATTCATACGCTTTATTTTCGGCAGACATTTCTCATCGTTAAACCGCATAAATTACAATATATTCAAAGCATATTCGAAAGCCGTAAGCTTGTGTCCTATCGTTTCGCATTAAAACAGATGAAAAAAAGAAATAATATAAGTTCAGTAAAATTTGTTATTCGACGTCGTCCCTTCTTATTTTCGGTTATAGCTAAGCTAGTTTACGTACGGTTCATCCACAGCAATTGAGGGTTTACGTTACTGGTGAATGCGGTGTCTTTTTTCTTCGCCAATGGTTTTTCAAGAAGTGCAAGAAAAATGAAGAGAAAACCAGCACACAAAAAAAAACGGAGACATTGTTGAAGAATTGTCGAATGTACGAATTTCATGTTTCTGCTACTTTGTGTGTGATACGTGCTTAAATACTGTTTATTTGATTGTTTTTACTCGTTTCAACTTTCTCTTCCTGCATACATTGTTCCATCGAATGCCACTACCTCGAAGAGTTTCGCACACAGCTCTAATGATATATCTATCTTTTGAATTATAGAGAGTGCAAACAGCGAAACCGGCGAAAATAAATGAATGTCATGGTTTTGTGGCACAGACGAGACAAGAAAAGACGGCCAAATGGCGGGTGCGACGTGTGGTGCGCGGCGGTTGCAACAAGCAGAACCAATGTGAAGTATACTAACATTAGATTCCTGTCGGTACTACACCGCACAAGCGACCACAAATTTCTTCAGCGCATTGCCAATTTCTTTAGCGTACAGCGTATTTTTCTTGGCTGTGGCGGAGAGGTGGAGGGACTTTCTCATTTTAGATGTTCGTTTCATTTTATTTTCTTCTCTTCACTTGTAAGTTTTTCGTCTTTGCGTTGCATCACAAAACTTTCTGTGTGGCAAACGAATGAACGAACAGAGAGAAAAAAAAATGGTACGTGAAAAGAAATGCATGCGGTTTTTAAAATGGGTTTTCCATGCTCCAGTGAAGCTAGATTGTCGCTAAAATGTTGCATGCATCTGTGGAGAGATCGCTTAGCGCCTGGCGAGACACATCGTTACACAAACGTTATTAGCTTGGCATTTACCGTGCCAAAAATGTTGGTTTTTGTGTTCACCGCGGTTAGTTTTTTAGATAGTTTTAGAATGAAAAACCACAGTTATCCCCTTCATCATAACTTTTGGTCGTTCGGATTCACCGATGCCCCGGTCCAAATTTGTCACACGGCAAATTTTCCACATTTCTTATTTCACGCGCTTGGTTTGCATTTTAAAATCGTAAGTAACCACCTTCGCAAATAAATGTTATGATTTCAGTTCTACAAACACAGATTGTTGTTTGCTGCCCGTAAGCTGCTACGAATAATAATGCAAGGAAATCTTTTTGTTGTTTTTAAAGCTTGAAAACAAAGAATAAAAACCGGATGCAAAATAAAAAAAAAAAACAAATCTTTACGTTTTTGAAATTGCACGAAGCTTTTATCATTTTGCCACAGATGCGTTCATAAAGGCATATTAAAACATTTATGCGCTTGATGTTTGACTGTCGCAAGCGATGTGATGCGCCAAAACAAATGACATTTCAAATTTGTGCAAAGGAAAAATAAATCTTTCGGATGGAAAGAGATTTTTTGTTGTTGCCTTTTGTATTGCTCTGATGTGCTATTGTTTCGCAGAAGAATCTGTTTCACCAGCACAAAGATGAATATGATTTGTTCGAGTTCATTTTTTTCCTATCTTGAATTTTTTTTCATTTTTTTTAACCTCTTCTATGTTGCCGTATAATGGATGGTACAAAATTTCGCTCAACAAAATGATGATAATATTTTATATATATTTTGTGTGTGTCGAACAGCGCGCAATTCTCAGTATTGGATTATTTGTATTGAGATGTATAGAGAACAAAAAGCTAAGCTAAGCTAAACCATTTCGCATGATTTTGATGCCGCCTGCATATTTGGCGTTTTTCTCGCCCGGATCGGATTCGGATTGTTTTCGATGCTGATTTGACAGGCGAGAAAAACCTAAACTGACACATTTTTCGGGTATCAGGTGATTCATGCACAAAAATATAGCAAATTGAAAAATTGATGGCAAACGAGAATCCATCCAACAAATAATAACCGAAGATTGAATACACGATTTACGTTCTTTTTTCGCTCTCGCTCGGCTGATGCTCAATTATTCTCATGCGTAAGAATTTTGACAGCTCATACATTTTGCCTGTCGAACACTGATTTTTGATAATCGAACTCTGTGTTGAGGCTTTTGAATATTGAGCATTGATTTAGATGGAATATAGTTTTGAGTGAACTTTTATTCAGGATGAAATTTTGGTTCGAATTATGAATCTGTTTCACGATCTGATTAATCTTGAGCTAAGATTTATTTTCTCTGATTGAAAATCCAAGATTTCATTGAAAAAATCTGAATTGAAAAAAAAAACAAAATCAACACCTGGAAAAACTAGAATTGCTTCAGAAAATTGTATTCTGTGTAATTTTTCATAAGCGACATCTTTTGTTCGTATCCGGAACTTTCTCAGCCAAATTAAACTTTGAATCAGTCTACGACTCGTTATCCATACCAAAAGCTTCTGAAGATACGCTTTTAGCAATGGCACATGAGTTGTATTAAGTCCTGGCACAAACCATTGAAGTCGTGATCGTCATCTAAGTAATATTCTTTTAGAATCATATCAAAAGTCTCTAGAAACTTTAGACATTTAGTTGTTTGATGTTTTTTTTAAATTATTTGTTTGATAACGTCAATGATAACGTAAAAAAAAAACATATTTAATTTTTTTAAATAAAGACGACGAATCTAATGAAAATTGATTTTGAATCGGCGTCCATAATCTAGTTCTGAATCATAGAGGTATTAAACGTGCTCATTTGGTTCATTCTAAAAATTCTAGATGCTGTGAATGAACTTGGCCGACAAATTTTTTTTTACATAGAATTTTCTAATTTGATTCAATAAATGCACAAAATATTAAAAATCCCAGAAGATCAAATTAAAAATCTCATCGATTTAAAATGGTCTGGTTTTAATTCAATCCAATTATTATTTTAATTGCAAAAATATTTCATTATAAAAAATTCTGTTGTGTACGATGTGAATCTGAACGAAATGAATGAATTGCGCTTGTTTTTCTGTCAATCAGCCATATTTGTTTTTGTTGTAGAGTGAAGATTCACTGGTAATGGTTACAGTGATGCTTCTTTCATTCGATCTGTACAGATTTTCCGATGTTGGAAATATTCAGTTGAAATTGGATATTGTCTATTTTTTCTCTTTTTTTTTATTTGAGAAAATTGATTAAAAAAATTGTATACTGTGAAGCAGTTTTCTGTGTGGTCGATTCAATTAAAGTGGACTGTGCCAATAAGAATGTAATCCAATAACAACAGCACAACCAACGTATACAGACACAAAGATTCGTATACGAATGCATGTGAATGTGCATGAGTGCTCGTGGTACTGAAAAATGTTGACAGTGGCAATGTGGCTTCAGTGTTTTGGTTTGACACATACAACTACATGCTGTGACGTCTACGTCTGACTGTCTATGTGAGGCAATACACATATTACATACATGAGCGAGTTCAGCAAGACCATTTCATAAGTTCGATACTGATGTGTTTATATTAAGATTGTTCATTGCCTATTTTTCGTGTTGTTTTAACATTGAAAATTTTTCTTGCAGTCCACATTTCAATTGAAAAGAAAAGTTTAAAAAAAAACGAGAGAAAATACCCCCCCGAAAAACCTATATGATTTCATCGGTTGTTTATTTTGATTTAATGCTTTTATATTGTGTGCTGAAATTGTAAGTAATTCGTCTAAATGCTTGATTGGTGATTATGTGAAAAAAAAGGTGATTTTGATTTTTGATTTGAAAAGAAGAGGCAAAATCAAAAGCAAAAATCCATTTAACAAATTGTGTATTGTCGATGGACGACTAAAACCTAATTAACACAAAGTTATTGATGAGTGGAAAGTGTTGTCTAGCTATTGAATTTTCAGTGAATTTTATTTAGTTAAACATTGATTTTGGGTGCGCGCCGGAGAAAATTCAAGCTTCTTACATACGTGTTTCATTTCATGTTAAACAGAAATTTTTATTGGTTTTTTCTGAGCCTCAAGCATTCTTCAAATAACTCTGCTAATTTAATAATAACTCAGCGACAAAACAAATTGTGAAAAGTATCCAAACACAAAAAAAACGTGGTTTTTTTCTACACCAAATTGAAACTGTTACAGTGACTGTGACACAAATTAAACACTCAAGCATGTGACAAAGTGAATAAAAATTAAAAATTTGTGGGAAAAACAGAAATAACCATAAACTCTGGAGACTTTCGTGCAAGTGTTGAAATTATAATCGATTAATACATTTTTAATTTACCCACGACAAAAGCAAATTGGCTGAACTAAAAAATAAAACGGTAAGAAAAGTTTTTGCCCATTCCTATTCTCATGAATAAAACACGTTTCCACGGTCTGGTTTTGTGTATTGATTTTCGGTGAAACTTTTTTAATTGAGCTTGTCATTTGAATGGAAATTAATATTCAATTTCATACATTAGCTTGAAAAATGGTGTGCAATTTTTAAGTGTTTGATCATCGCATTGATTATGCATACTAATTTGACAATAATTGACAACAATTTCAGTGTATTGAGTTTGTGTTAAGAAATTTGGCGTTGGACTGCTTTTAGGTGTTTTATTGAAACGACCAAATCAATTGAAAAGTTTTAAAAGAAACAACAACAACAAAAACAACATAATCTGTCAAAGCTACCTCAAGTTTGAAAACCTGATTACGACCAAAGACAATTTCGATACCTGCAGCAAAAATATCAAAGAGATTAACATTTAATCGAAATCAAATTTGCCAATCATTTGGAGCCTTTATCTCTCTAATTAAATCGCCTTTGGAACGTGTACAATCAACGCACCAGTGGCGAATCAATTCAATTTTTTCTTCAACCAGGATATGATAATTGTTTTCAAAGGTAAGTGAAAATCAATCGTCTAACCATAGATAGTTTTTGAATCATGTCATCCAAAGGATTGCACTGTTTTTCTTCAATTCTTGACAAATTTCCACACATTTGACATTAATCAATGTAGTACAAATGAGAACATTAAACCATCTAATCAGATGGTTAAAATGTGTGTTATTATTTGCTCTCGGTCTCAATCGACATTTCATGAGTGTTGTTTTTGCAACGGCACCCAAATATCCGAGTTGAAATATTGTAAAGACGTAGAATCAGAATATACCACAGCAGATCGACTGAGAATGTGAGTGCAAGTTTCTTGAATGTTACGTTGTTATGACATCGCATATCGTTTGCGATGGTATTATTACGATTGTATTGGTTACGTTTTGATTGTAACCATCGACAAGCGTTGGTCGTGCGTCGTATACGTAATATGTTAGGCCTGCGTTTTTAGTATATTGCGTATGCGAGCCCATGTGTGCTGGTGTGTGTGTTTGTATGCTGGTGTGTATGCGTGCATGCGATTATCAAATACACACAGATTGGATTGGATCACAGCAAACATCATGCAACTGTCATGGATTGTGTGTGCTCGTCGATTGTGTATTGTATGTGGTCGCGAGCGTCGAGACGGTTTACTCTTTGTCTCTGTTTTTCACCTGTATTTCAACCGTCTGTCTCAATTCATCCAAGCAAATAAATGAGAAAAAAAAACACACAAGAAGAGTCAACACATATACACAACACTTCGAATGCCAATGACGATTTATTATGGCGGCTGTTTTGTTTTGTTAACCAAATCATCTGACAAAAATTGTTGGATATCAATAGATAAAAACGGCGAAAAAAAACACACACAAGTTGCTGCTGTTGCTGTTCAATTCGATGGCAATCGTGCGCATCAACAATCAATGAACATGATAGGAATTTATTATGGAATTATCATGCGCTATTACACCATTGTAATTAATTATATAATTACTGATTATGATATGAGCTCCAAAGTAAATAAAACTCTTTTGTTTCCTGCGGGCTTTTTCCACTATTTCCATGGCTAGAAATGGTTTTGCCAGATCGTTGAAGTAAATTTTAAGAAATTATCAAACGCATTTGTGTGTGTTCGTTTGACTTTTTCATTCGTATGCGTGCGTATGGGTTTGATGACTAGTGATTATGTTCGTGTGTGTGTGACGCACTCATGTGGCCAAGCACACAAAAACAGATAGCATGTCGTTTAGAAAACAAAACAAATCGCTTGTCGTCTTTTTTTTTCCTTTCACAAAATACACTTTTTTGTCGCACAACTTTTCAAACGAGTAATTTAAAAATATATGTACTTATTTGACAACAACATCATTTATGAAATTGTGATGCGGTGAACCAAAAATGCCCACATCTTTTTTTCTCTTCTTCTTCTTTGACTTGGTTTATTTTTGCTCCGGTTGGATTGTTCGATGTGAGTGCCGTATTTTGTGATGGTTACTTTATTTCAAACAAGATTTTGATTCACGCCGACATTTATTTTTGTTTGAAGTTTCTTTTTCCTTTTATTGATGTACTTTGCGCATTGTACCGTGTGTTTGCAACGAGGATGAGCAAAAATGTGTGTGTGTGTGCGTGTGTGTATATGTATTTTATCTTGTGTCAGAGTCGCACATCAAAATAAAATTTAACGTAAGACAACATTTATCGCATTAACGCTTTTAGCAACCAACATGAGACATGGTATCAAATTGAAAATATAAAATACGCTTGTAAAAAAGGTGCAGACTTTAGGCCAACTAGATGAAAAGTACAGACACGGCGCTGATTCTTGGCTCGTCTCGATGGTGACAGCTCTCTTAGGTGCTGTCACGCATCCGAATTCAATAGCAACACATTTCGATTTTCACACACTATCATCTTCACCTGGAGCCATAATGAAATATGGATTTAATTTCCACCGATGAATTATGACTTGATTCGAGGTAGATTGCATCAAATCGCAAATGAATTGGAGCACACAGATTTTTATTAATTAAAAATATTTATTGTTCCAATTACTGTGATGTAGGAAGATGGAGGGTTTTTTTTTGTCTCCCAAGGAAGCAACCTAATTTGAAGCAATTTGTTTTGAGGAAGTGCTCAACAATAACATATGAAATTCCGATGCAGTCTGCAATACAAAAACGTCAATATAAAGAAGTCAACGAGAATGAAGCCAAAATGAACAGTGAGAAAAACAAGCTTTTGCTTGTGATCGTGTAGATATTGTGCAATTTTCAATGCACGATGCTCACAATGGAATGGTCTATGAGTCCCTGGTCAATTTGATTGTTCTATCGTCGCTGTGTTCACATCATCTCTTGAAATCGCATTATTTTTTTCGCAAAGGAAACGTTTTGCTGGCGTTTTTTTTTCTTGTTTTCGCCGAAACAATAACATCTTTTTCTTTAAAATTCATTGTTTGTTTGTTCAACAATCTTAAAGATAAATTTTAATTCGACTATTTACTTGTGCCCGAAACCTAGATTCACAAAGAACACATGGTATAAAATTGGGCTCTATTTTTCGTTTTTTTGTTGTTGTTGTTGCCCGAGCAATTTTTTGCGCTTTTTTTTATTGCTGATGTAAGTTGGTTTTACCTTCAAGCCATCGTTGAACTGAAATGTAGCAGTTTTATCGAGAAACAGCGCAAAAACAAAAAAAAGGGGTACAAATTACACTTCATAGATTAATGGTGTGTATGCGTCATTTGCTTTTGTACTCTATTGATATGTATCTCTTTGTGCGTTGCGCGCCGAAAATTATATGAGTAAACCATGACGAACGGCAAAGGTAAATTGATTGCAAATCCAATGCGAATCAATTTCAAATACAGGAATATGCTTAGAATTGGCTTCTGTTTCATTTGCGGTGGATTTATGTTCTTCTGTTTTCTGGTTTGTTCTTTATTGTGTTCCTCTATGTTTAGCTCTAGGTTTAGCTTTGATACGATTTTGTATTTGAGAGTCTAATTTGAATTCGAAACGCGTATGTTGAATAATCAACGACGATGTTGGTAGAACACTCGATTCGTAGCTCCGGTATGTTTTGTTCACATAAAACACAATAATTACCCGTAAATAAATGTGTGTTTTTCGTTTGCTTTGTTGTCTTTCGGCGCTTTTGTGTGCTGCGCGTTTTTTTCCCATTCTCTCTTTTTCTCTCTCGCGCTCATTAGTTCTGTTCAATGTGTTTTTTTTTCTTTCATTCTGTCGATATATATTCCACTGGCCCATTCCTTGTGAGCGTGAATTTCATGTTCGTGTTTAATGTATGCGAATATGATTTGTCGACGTGTATCGACATTCGTTCGCTTGCTTGCTTACATATATACGAACTGAACCGAAAAAAAAAATGTTTACCAAATTGCGTCTGTGTATCGTGATGCGGCTGACGACTGCATGTATATTTCGTTTTGCACAAACGATACACTCTCGGCTGATTCCTACACCATATTATTATTTGCTGTGATTCAACAACGTTTGCTGTTGCCGTTGTCGCCGCCATCGCCGCCGCTGTTGTTGCTGTTACCGTGTATTTCATTTCGGTTTTGGCATTTTTGTCGCTATTATTTTTGTTGCTATTTCGTTGTAGCTCCGCCAACCAAATGTCCATCATGTGGCGCAACGTTGTGCCAAAATCTAGAACTAAATCGCCCATTTGTGTGTTGTTCACTTTATTTGGCGACACATTCGCACACACACACACACATCACACAAACATATGCACACCGAATTGTTGCTTGCGTAACACATATTTTAATGACTTGAATTCTATTTTGTGTTTGTTTGCAAACGGCTCTCATATGGCAGCTAAAAAAAAGAGAATTCAATACACGTTTTTGTTTTCGTTTCGCATTTTAACAATTGGATTTGTTTTAGGCGCTCTCGAATGTTGCCTTTTAGAACGCTTTACATTTTATGACTAATTCAGTTTTCTAGTTTTTTGTTTCTCCTGTTTATGCAAACAAACAAAAAAAAAACACCAACGATTAAATCTAAGTATTTTTTTCCTTTCGCTCTGAATATAGCGAAATTTTGCTTGAATCCAAAACAATTCACTGTATTTTGTTTATCATTCGTTGCAAATAAATTCTGCACAAATCTAGGACGACACAAGAAATAAATGGTCTGACATTTGTGTGGCTTCGAATTGAGAGAGAGAGGGAGAGAGAGAAAAGTGGCAGCAATTGCGGTTTGCAACATTTTTACGAAATGTTACAGCTTAAATTCGTCGAGCCTGACATTTGATTGGAAATTAATAATTCTGCTGCACTAACGAGAAACATCAAGTCATACGCTCATTATAATCACCTGTTGTCATTCGTCTGGTGTTTCATATGAGACATTTTTAAATCGATGGGCATACCCCTAGAACCATTTTTCTGTCTTAGTACGAACGTTGAACTTTTTTTTTTCATTTCTAAAAACTCATAGACAATCCAATCGATCCATAGGTCAAACACCAGAAGTCTAATCAATTTTTTTTTTAAATTAAATACTGTTAATTCAAATGTTCAATCGATATATTTCATGCAATCAAATTCTCAAATGGTATAATAAAATTTTGATGTTTGGATTTTAATCGATTTCGCAAGCAGTTCAACAAACTAAAAAGCCGTATTTTCGTTGATCGTACAGATTCGATTCGGCTATTGCAAAATGTCAATTGTTTTGCCTTGAAAAGTGGAACTACGCAAGCTCGACACATTTTTTTTTCTTTCATTCGTGAATGCAGTACGCATCCAAAACCATTTTTTTTTATAAATTGTACATTCGCAATGTTTATTGTATAAAATGTCATTGAAATTGATATGAAAATAATTGGGTAAAAATTTGAATGCGTACGCAAAAAAATACAGGCGCTTTTAGAATGTTGGAATTTTTGGTTTCAATTCGAAACGTGAAGACTGTTTTGAGGTGACAATTGAAGTATTGAAACAATTGAATTCAAGCGATTTCAAAAATCCTTGCAGCCAATTTTCGAAACATGTCATTTCACCAGTTCCGCTTTCAATTTCGTATTGCATAAAAGCGAATACGAAACGATGATTTCGGCTGGATTTGTGATGGCGAGAATCGAAAGCGTTTCAAATTGAATGGAGAACGTGATCGAAAATGTGAACAGATAGAATGACACAAGAGAATGATGAGAGAAAAACAGAGACAGCGAGGAGATAGAGATAGAGAGTGAGAAAGCGAGGAAGAATAAAAGAAAGATTCACACAAACGATTTTTCGCACACTGACAAACATCGAGCACACGCACACAAACCAAGCGACAACCAATAAATTCGGATGCGAAAGTGTGTATAAAATATGCCATAACAAACCGAACCGAGAGAGTGAGACGGTTCGTTTGCATTTCGTATGGTACAGATTGAAACGGGAAAGAAATCGTGTTAAGGACCTATGCAAGGTCGACGGTGGTTGTGTGGCCGCCGCGTTCTTACGCGTTGTTGTTATTGTTATTGTTCCTCCATACGGCCAATTTAAAGCATCGAACCCGAATTCTCTTGTTCGATTGTATCGGTGCGGTCGTTATTAAGCTTCTTAATCTGCGCCTTTTCTATTGATCACGGTGCTCCGTTTTCGGTCTGTTTGGTTCATTTGAATGTCGGCTCTGGCCATTTCTAAGGACTCCATGCCACTTCATTAGACTCAACAAAGTATTCAAATTCAAATGCGACCGTGTTCTTTTATAATTGCGATTTCACTTTTACCACTTCTTTTGGGAGTTAATGTGACATATGTAAGTTGATTTTAATGAAGAAGCATGAAAACAAATCATTTGTTTTATTCTCCCTCTTTGTTTGTTCTCTTCTTTCATTTCATTTTTTTTCAAATTCAAACACATGAAACTTCAAAAACTACAATTTATGGTTGGAAATACATTTATTTATATGTTTGAAATTTTTGGGTACATAATTTTTCACATTATGTGTGGAAGTACACCATTTAATTACCTAACGTTGGACAAATGGCCACTGAGCAAAGTGATTAGTCATAATTTACCGGATTTCACAATTCTTTGTAATTTAGCGTATAATAACTGCACTCGAAACCGGTGTTGTCTTTGATTCCAGGTAATTTAGATGAGCGAATACTGCCAGCCAAATGAATGTATATATGAAAAAAATTCAACAGCGGAGCACAAAAAAGACTCTGAAAATATGGACGAATCAGCAAAAGGCTGTTGAAGCAACGAGTACATTGTCGTTGCAAAAAAAAAAAAATTGGCTTACGTCATCATATTTAAACGCAATAGCAAAAAAAATAATCCGATGCTTTTTGTTTATATTCCATATAAAAATTCTTGCATTTGTTTTGGATGGCTTATTTATTAATGGCATCACCGGCACGGCACGTTGCCACATGCTCGAAAAACCGCTTGTTCACAATTCCGGCAATTTATATAATGTGTGCAAAGAGAACATTTTAACGTTATCAAATGTTCTAAACATCCGATAAATATATATTATATAGCCAAACAAGTTCATATTTCAATCGATTTTGTGTGTTTTCCTTCATCCCACTAAATTCGTGCATTGGCATTTTTCCCTCTCATCTCAAAGTTCAACTCGTTCATCACATTCTTTCATTCTCACAGCCACAAGAAAGATTTTTCAGTTTAGTCGATTTAAGTGATGGAAATAAAACGATGAAATCAGCCAATGGAATTCGTTCACCATCATATTTGACACGTTCGATTTCATTTTCAACTTTTAGTTTTTTCAAAACTTCGTCGAACTAAACACATTGTGCACGAGAAATGGCGTTTTATTTTTCAAAAACAAATTTAAACAAAAAAAAAAAACACACACACAAGCAAACCGCAATTGCACTTTACAACGTTCTCGCACGTAAAAAACATTGGTTCGCATTTTGGTTTGAAATTATGTGTAGAGAGCAGTACGTTTTGCATTGATTGCGGTTGGAATAGCAAAAATGGATAAACTTAGAATGACTTAGAGAGCAGTTTTAATGTGTTTTGTAATGAGATGGACATGGCTGCAAATTGCATATTGTCGATGTATGTGCTGTGCATTTGAAAGTGAGTAGCAATTCCTTATTATTTTTATGATATTTTTTTTTCGCGGAAACGCTTTATTGACGACGTTAACGAAATGAAACATGTTTTGCATCGTTACTAGTAGAGCAACCACAAACTGCGTTATGCAATTCACAAATGGATGCAATAAAAAAAGGGAAAAATGAAGATTGAAATATCGCTGGCCCCAGCAAATAAAACAACGATTGGGTAATGCGTTGATGATGCATAACGTGCCACTTGTTTGAATAATATTTTTGATGTAACTTGCCTCCGTCTTCGTTTAACTGTCAATCTTGTTCGTTTGATTTCAGATAAATCGAATCCTTTTTCCAAGGTGCCGCCTCACAAGAATATCAAATATTATATTTTCTTTAAAGTGTCGAATCACTGCAAAATGAATCTTGAAAATCTAATTTAAACATTCATGGCGAACGGTGAAATGGCCTAGGTATGATCGGTCGATATGATCGGGGGTGGCATGAAATTTTAGCATCTGTTGTCTGTCGATGAAATTTTAAAATGTTGAATCAAATGACAGCGACGCACACCGCACACCGAATTGCTCTTGCGGAGCTTATGAATATGTAAAAATGGAATGGTTTTCGAAAACCAGCTCAATTTCCATGGATAGCACAACAACAACAAAAATATCCAATCATTTTTTTGTTTTGTCCGTTGGTCTTGAAATTGAAAGACTCGACGAAATGATCGAACGATGCCATTTTGAATGCGGTTACTTTTGCTGTTGCTGCTTCCAACACGTGTCATTCACAAGCAGAAAAGTTCCTACTCTACGAAATCGACCACAATTCATTATGAATTTGCTTTTGTGCCAGATTCGTTTAGATTCGTCTGCTTTCGATTCGATAATATTTCGGCTGCATATTAATGTTTTGGCCCGTTGTCTGACGCCAACTCTTGTGGCTCTTCTACTGGCTAGCTGTATTTTAAATAATTCAATTTTGCATCGCATTGGTTGTGGTGTGTGTGTGTGTGTGTGTGAGCGATTGCGTCCCTTTTCCCAAAAAAAAAACAACAACCAAAAATCCGTTTCTCAATCAAAGCCTTTAATTATTGAAAACATCTGTTGTATGCAGCGTATTCCAGCGAAATGGCTGCTTCTCTTATATTCTACTCATTTTCTCTCTCCGCTTCGATTCAGTTGAAATCAATCGTTTTGTGAGAGAGTTTTTTTTTATTCGCTATTTTGGCTACCACAAAACAATTCTCATCATCCGCAACTAAAATGGAACGTATATTTTGTTTGAAATATGGTCTCGATCTGTAGAGTAGCCATTCGTAATGTGATATTTAATGGAAATTAATATTTAACCAAAAACCAAAACATTTTATGATAATTTTGTCGAAAAAAAAAATCATTTGCATGCATATCAGTTAAATTTGTTATTGCATAATGATGAAGCGCGCACATTTGGCACACAACTTCCTGATGTTGTCCCATAACGAATTCATGCCCATTGTTTGGTGCTAGCGCTTCAATAGACAACCATTTGTAATTTTATCATTCATTCTCTTTGCCATGTTTTTTTTGCGTGTGTATAACATAACTAAAATGTTCAACAAGAACAACACCCGTACAACAAATTCTATTGTCTTGAGTAGTTTTGCTAGTTTTTATGCACGTTTTGACATAGATAACTAATTAACAAAACTGAAAGGAAATGGTGTGGAAATACGTGCATATTTAATTAAAATAGACAAAATGTGTGCGTTTGACGGATGGTTTTGCACCTGTTCCGTCAGCAACACAACATATAAAATGCCATGAATTGTTGCGTTGCAGTTCAATGAAACAGAGCAAAATTTGCCGACATTTTCAGGCCAACCCTACACGCTGACTGTTGCCTAATGATTAAATCGATTGCCAACTGAATTTTTCACATCACACACCAACAAACCATGAAATTCGAAAGAGTGATACATTTTTGATAAATAGTTTAAGTGATGTTCAAAATGACCATCGACAGACGAAAACAACAAAAAACCACCTTCCGTTTGTGCTCGTCCAACAAATTGAGCGATTTTATATATCATTTGGAAACGTTTCAATGGCTGTATTTTTTATGCTTTTGACAAGACTTGATGGGTTTTTTGGCGCTTAAATAATGTCATAACTAAATAAAATATTATCAGCACACACATTGGAATGCCATTTGTCGTACCCAATCACACACACACCACACAATGACTAATAAATTTGATGCATACGATTCAGTCGATCCGCTAAATAAAATAAAGTTCTTTTTTTTTCTCTTTCTTCTTTTGCCACATTCTTGGTACGATGCATGGTCAAACATTCTTTTTCGAATGTTGCGTTGGGATTGCTTGGTGCTGTGTATTTTTGGACACACCCGAAAACACCGAAAGAAATCAATTAAAAACAATGTCTTTCTAACCAAGTCTCGAACTCATGTTTATACGACGCATTGTCTTACATTTCAATGTTATTATTGCCTGATAAAAAAAAAGAACTAGAATCAAGGGAACTTCACCACATCGACTGGCCATTATCATTTTTTTTCGGTGAATTCTGCTTTCGTGCCGGTTTCGTGGACGCGCGCGTTCGTTGCTTTTTTTTCTTACCGGAGAAAAAAAATTGTCTTTGTTTTCGTTTGGACATTTATTCACTTCCATGCCAATGAAATCACACATTTGTTATTTTCAGCGTCTTTGTTTTTGGAGAGCGAAACAAAAAAAAAATTGTTGTTCACTATCAGCGGATGTCAAAAAGCATAAATATGAAGTGGTTGCATGAAATTTTAACGTGTTGTGAATTGTATGTTGCAACACGAATATATCGTAAATAAAATAGCGTTGATGAATACTATTTTCAAGTAGCACTGTTTCGGTTGGTCCGATGAAAATGTTTGGACAAATGAACGAATCATGCGATAACGAAAGTTTTGCGATGGTCAACAAAAGAAAAAAACATTAGCACGGAATTGAATGTGAGCGATAACGACAATACCAGCACATGGTTGAATTGAATTTCATCAATATTTCGGGAAATTACGTCATCGCTCAATTTATCCATTGTGTTCACTCGGGCGATTGAATTCTTGGCCAGTATTCGATATCGCTGTGTGTGACGTTAGACGCACAGCTGCGTCAATTTCTAGCGTAAGTACGGTAGTCACTTGCATACGATTTGAATGTGACTCAACCATTTGGATCTTGAGAAATTGATTACTTTTTTTTTGAAAAACAAATGTTCGTTTTTAAGACATTCCGCCCACGATGTGATTGAAATTCGATATTAATTGAAATCTAGACAAGAAAAATTTTGAAAGTCTTAAGGACAATTTTTATGTGAGAAATACATAGAACATATGGTAAAACCTCTGAATGTAAGTCATTTTGATGTGATTCATTGATAAAAGGCTCCATTAAATCACTAAACATAGTATTCAGTAGTCAAAATGCTCACAAACAATGCAACTCGTAGCTACTAATTTCATGAGCAAACAGCTTCAGTAATTTCAAATTGGTTGGCAATTTTCTATTGTAGCAATTTTACAACTGCATTTATCGATCGAAATAAGGTGATTAAATGCTCATAAATTGTTTTAATTGCTATTTATTGTATTTATTTACAATGATTGTTGTCGTTAGAGTTGCCACAACATCAGCTCAAACTGCAAGTGCACACACACACAACTAACTTTATTGCAGTTGGATGAGCCGAAAAGCAAATGTTTGCGAATTGTGAACAATTTTCGCTGTGCAACGTAAAATTATATGGTATTTGATGAGGTTGTTTTATGTTTTATAATTTTCGATATGGATGAATATTACGTTGAATAGTAGTGTTTGCCAGTGTGCTAGCGTCTTAAACCACTGTGCATTGAGCACTTAACTTCGGATGGTACTATGAATAACGCGATAATGCTATGAAAATTGTCTCAAAGTTTTACCATCGATTTGTTGCTGGCTCGACAGAAAAAAAGAAGTTTGATTTGTTTGTGAAGAACAGCAGAAAACGAACAAATAATAACAGCAATATAAACAACAAATTCAAAGCAAAAATAACAACAATAACAACAACAAACAACACAATGAACGAATTGGAACGAGCATGACTTTTATTTTGTGATCGCGCGAGCGCCTGATTTGTGTGTGCATTTTGCCATTGCTGTTGCCCGTTTATTTTTTTTTCTGTGTTTTTTTTCGGCTTTAAAGTATGTGCTAAATGCAGGCTGAATATAATTGATTTTCAATTTCGATTTCGCAAATGGATAATGAAAATTGTATAAGTTTTTCAGTTGATTCGCATTAATATCAATAAATTTACTTCCATTAGCAATTGGAAGCAGTTAAATTAGTGGCGATTTGTGTGTTTGTGTTGATTTAGCTGTTAATATTGCAGTTGCTGTTTGTCGATATTGCAAAACTATTGAATTGAATTTTGTTCGAATTTGTGTGCAGCTGACAGCCAATTTGAATTGGAAAAAAATTTGAATTGCTCTTGCTTGATACGTGTTATTAATTCTAATTCATAATCAAAGTGATTCGTTTGGTTGTTTGAGCCACAAGAATCAGCGAATGTTCTCTCTCTCTCTTTCTTTTTCTCTCTGCTTCGATTATGTACCGATTCGAGTCCAAGTGGAATTTGCCAACGATTCAGCCCAATGAATGGTTAATCTTGCACAGCATTTTAAATGTGCATATTCGCATTTTTTTTCCGAACAATTCAGCTTGATGTATTGATGATACTTAGAAAAAAACATGTCATCGTTTGCAATGCATTAAGCTCGAGTCAAATATTCAAACACAAATTTTCCATCTCTCTATTAATTTTAATGTTTTTTCGTGGCCGAGTCTATTCTTAGCATTATTTCCTGTGTTAATGCACCATCAACGAATGATGGCATATTTTTCCACTTGATCAGTTTCTAACAACCTCAATTTTGAGCGGATTTTTTTTTCGCGAATCAAATGAAATTGTCATCGCTTGAGTAATTTCAATTTACTCGCAAATTATCAATCCTTCAAATACGATAAACTTTGATTGGATTAGCGAAAGTGATAATTTTCAAATCAAAATTGTCAATCAACATTGTATCAAATACCTATTTTTAGTGTGAACACGATTCGCATTGACAAACAAGCTGCCGGAGAGAGACAAAAAATAAATGTTGGTCAATGTGATCAAATGGAATTAAATAATAATGTTCAATGTCTCTAATTGTCTCAATGGATGGAGAGATAAAAACAATCGATTAAAACATCTAATTATCATATTTTCACTTGGTTGCTACTGTTGCTCGATGTAAATGATAATGTCGCTACACACTGTGCATTGGTTGGATTGTTGGGTGCGTTTTATAATATGTATTTATTCCATTAGCCACATTACAAGGACACTAAAAATGTGCAACAAATTTTATGCGCTGTACGAAAATTTAATTTAAAATGAGTATAGTGATAAAATGCATAAAACACGAAACGTCTCGTTTTCGCTATCTAATTCACCAGCTGGCAAATTTTGTTGTGTTTTTTTTTTTGGATTGTTTGCACACAACAGACACACGACTATTTAGCTAGTTTACTATCGTAACAATTTCAATTTCCTAGGAGTAAATGGCTTTTTATTATCACCAGAAAGACTTAGCGATTGCATTATCTCGACATATATTTTGATGGGAGGGAAAAAAACTTGGCATTTATTATGCAGGTTAAATAAAAGTGCAGTCGTAAATATAACGAGAACAAGAGAGAGTGGATTTGCGATGTGGTCGCGATATAATACGCTTGATTATTCGAGAGATTCCTTTGGTGTGTAGTGTGTACATGTACACCACGTTCGCTCACTGGCTCAATGCGGCTTGCTCGTTTTCTCGTTCATTCCATTTCATTTGTCGGCTATCTTTTGCGTGAGTCTCCTTTTTTTTAATTAAATAAAACACGAAATTCGATAATAAATATTTAAAACAATTTTTATTGTAAACGATGATGTCGTTGTGTGTATTTCTTTGGCCAATTGCATTGTGTGCATTGCACACAGAAATATACGGACTTGGGTCACACCTTCTTTATAAATTAATCAATTTAATTTAACACGCTACTTGAATGCGTTCCGACGCTAAAACGTGTATTTGCACTATTTGATAGCATTTTTCATTGAGACAGAGCACGAGAATGTGTGTGGCTGTTGTTCATTGTGCCGTTTGTAATTTTCACTGCCAATTTCACACATACGAAATATTCAAGTGATGAATTTACATTCGATTCAAAGACCATGGCGCAATTTACGACTAGACCAAGCAATTCATATTGCCACAGCATATTAAGCTCGGTTTGTTGTTGTTGTTGTTTTCTTTATTTTTCTTGTATCTATAAACTTGCGATTCGTGAATGGTGTTGTTTTTTTTTCTATTATAACAATGAAATTGATGCGTTGTGCGCGCTATGGCAATGGCAATGAGAGTGAGCGGGTTTATTAAGCTAACTGCAAAACATAATAATGTATTGAGTGCTATGTGCTGTGTGTTTTGTTGTGTTCATGTGCAATGCATTCTATGATTGGCTTATGGTTTTTGGTTGCCATAAAATGCTGTTATTATAACGTTATAAAAGCTGTATTTATACACAACAACAACAACAAAAACAAAACTGGGAATTATTCCATACAACAACGAAAAAATCCAGTCATATATCATTTGATGGCATCGTATATTCGATGTGAATGTTGTGAATGTGCTCTGTATTTTGAAGTCGAATAAATGCTTGCACAGCAAATGTTTACCACAATATTGTTTCTTTTGTGTCTTTCCTTTCGTTCGTTACAATTTTTTCCTTTGTCAATTTAAAACATTACAACTCTATACAAACAAAAACACACTTTCATACAAAAACCATTTTCTTTTCAGAGCCCACTGAAAAACCTCACATTCTTTGCATTCAACCAAAAATTTCAAAAAAAAAACGCACACTTTTATGCATGGATATTTTGAATTTAGATACTAAGAAGCAGCTCACAATGTGTTCGTTGCATCTTTGTTGTTGTTGGTTGTATTTTTTTTAAACTCTTGTTGCACAAGTAAAATGAGAGGATCAAATGCAACGGCAAAAAATTTCGCACTTATAATTTTTAATAAGCTGAAGTTGTAATGAGCTAACGCGACTGAGCCAACACTAGTGAACACGCGCGCGCACGTGAAATGGAGTAAGGAAATTCCCTGATTAAATTTTATTCTTCATTTTCATGTGTTTTAAATTAGCTCGCGTCGGATTTCGTTTGTGGTATAGAGCAAACAGAAAAAAAACAACAACACAAAAACGCGCGCGAGAGAAACACTAAAACACGTCGAGTGTTCAGTGCATTTGCAAGAGTTCATGTACAAAAGTATTTAGTTTGTAGCCTCATGCCGTGTGTTGAAGTCTGATTGGTGTTGCTGTTGTGTTGAAATGCAGTAATTTCTGTGTTTACGCATATTTCCTTGGCATTTGTCTCAATCTTTGTACAAGCAGAGAGAGAGAGAAGAAGAAGAAGAAAAAAAAATCCGACGTTGAATTCAAAGCATCACAACAAAATGAAATAAAGACAAAACTGGAAGCACCATTTAGCTCATGTTCATCAAAGGAGAAAAGTGAGCACACAGACAAAGAATGTGTGCGATAGAATTGCAACTTGGCGCACGCTTTTCGCACAAACACACGCCCAGAGAATTTCCACCAATTCCATTATTATTATACAGATTACATGTAAACAAAAAAAAAATCTATTACACAAACACACACACACACACATATGCGCGGTTTTTTTTCAACACCCGCTTCGGGCTTTTAATACATCTTCTGTTTCATTTCATTTAACTGGTAGTTTTGTTCTCGAGTGTGTTTTGTTTTCAGTTGCAATTTGCAATGTATTCATATTTATTTTTTATTATTACTTATTCTCACTTCAACTGCACAAAATGATTTATTTTGTACGAATGTGATGCGTTGAAATGGTTGCAGTGAGGGAATCTTGTGAACGAACGAATTGTCGGGCCCATGTTCAGCACTCCGTTTTCATAAACACATTTGTGTGCCAGTGCCACAGCAAAGGGAATTCAATGTGCACATTTCAATTTCAACATAGCCAGAGTGAGTCAAGAGACACACAGACAGAGACAGAGCGAGTGAATCGAGCGAGAGAAAAACAATGCGATGAAGAATAGAACATTAAAATGTGTTAATTATGTACGCTTATGGAATTTTAGATAGATGCATTTTGAGCATGAATCGTGTTTCCAGTTATCCGAATAGTTGTTTGCTTGTTTTTGTTTTCTTTCCATATTGTATATATGATTGTGAATTGTTTGCATTGTGTGTATGGTGGCGTGTGCATTGGTACAACGATGAGTCAAAACAAGTGGTTCTTGTCAAAAGAGGGGGGGAACGGGGATATCAGCTTCGAGAATTTATGTGAACACCATTCGCAAAAATACACGCTACACAAAATGCATCTTTCCATTTTGTAGCATTTCATAATTTATAATTGCTAAATTTAATTATTCCGAAAGCACCAGCGAAACATCATTTATTTTTACATTTAATTTGTGTGTGTGTGTTTTTTTTTCATGGTTACCGTTAGTTTTAAATAGTAAGCTGTGAGCTTTGTAATGAGTGAGGTGTGTGTGAGGCTTCTACTATGAGACATAGTATAAGCATCTAAGATGAGCACCACATCTTCGTATCATGTTTCGAGTGTAATAATTTGGCTGATTTTTGTGAATATTGTCAAAATATTGATAGTTAGAGTGCATTTGAAACGTCCTTCGGAATTTACACCGATGTGCACTCTAAGCAAAACCATTGCTAGAAAGACAGAGAAGTAAAAGTGTGAAGAAAATGCGATTTACTTTCAAGCTGAACACGCCTGACAAACTACTGAAATAGAAGAATGGCGAACACGATTCAATAGTCAGTCTGTTGAGGTGTACGTGATCGAAATGTTTACCAAGCATTTTGGCAGATCATGTACGTTTGCTGTATCTCGCTATTTCGTTCGACACTCTCATGCTCGTTCGAATTGTTGTTCGGTTTTTTCTCTTTCGCCAAGCGCCAATTTTTGATTACACGCTTTTTGTGGAGCACTTAATGCGATTTCGTTGCACACACTCGTTACGCACATTATCTACTCTTGACACAGCCAGGAGCGCGCCAGCAAACAGCAAAAATTGCTTATAAATCTTGACACAACACTTTTTCATTGTGAACAGTGAACACTCTCGTACACATGACACATTTTGCTCGATGCAAAGCGCACACAGGCACACACACACATCACCAAGAAGTAGCAGCGGCAGCACACAATGCGAAGCATATATTTGTGATTTATCTATTCGCCTTTAATTTTTGCTGTGATTGCAAACGCATAGCACAAATGACAATACCTTTGATCTATTTTTGCTTGATTGAAGTACAGCCGTTTTCACTTTAATGGATTGCCATTATCTTCCATTAAAACGCATGAAATCTCTGGTTGTGCAATGACACCGAAAATAAACTAAAAATCCAATGAAATGCGTCACCGTGTTAATCGCAAGTATGCATTGCATTTGAGGCTACAAATATATTTAAAATGTGCTTTCGTACATTTCGGCACCAGAAACATAGAGTGAACCAACACAATTGCGATCGATGTCGTCGTTGCGACTGTGTTTTCTATACTTTTCGCTGAAAAGCAATTAAATGTGATCGAGGAACTATGTGACGAATGCGAAATGGAACGCATTTGGAAGCGACAGTAAAAAATAGACACATTGAATTTGTGTACAGTGTACATCAAGTCCAAGTAATTGGCTGTTATTTTACGGTGACAAGTGACTTCGTGTAAATTATTATAACTTTTGTTGTTTTCTCTCTCTCTCTCTCTCTCTCTCTCTCTCTCTTTGCCTCTGGCTCTCTGTTCAAATGTCATCCTTGACCGTTATTTGTACGCCAACGATCAAATACGGTGCATCATGCATACCCTTTCATGGCATGTGCAACTATCAAACATGCACCAGAAACAACACATATATATCGAATCCCCCTTCACTACACATGTTTATTAATTCCACTCTATTGTACACATTCAATCGTACCTTTAATTTACAATTGCGTCGTATTTCTTCCTCAAACACAAAACACAATTCGGTTTGGCATGTGCTGGAAATGGTGAACGCTGATCAGCTAACAACCCGAACACTGTTGTTACGTGCACTGTCATCGCAATTCACATGGTCAATTGTGCAGTTTTGCAGCGTTTATAAATCAATTTAATCGCATTTATAATTTTCTATATAGAGAAACGTCTTGTTTTCTTCATCATTTTTTGTTTGTTCAATTGCACTCTCAATTGAAAATGCAATGAAATGTTCCTAGAAAAAATACAAACACACACACACACGCACGTCTTCAGGTAGCCTGTCACGTGTTTCGGTGTCCGTTTGAGGGGGAAAAAAAGAGTGACATAGAAATTCGTGTTGAATTGCACGATATTGTTGGTGAATTCCAATCAAATTTGAAATTCAATCTATTTACATCTCAACTGTCGATGAAAACAGGAACAAACAAAAAAATATGCATTGAAAAGTAATCGGAAAGTTCTAAATGAGCTGGCCGCTTATTTATTTAGACGATCAATTAAAATATCGCACGAAAGTGTCAGTGAGATTTAATCGACTGGACGACGTCATACACCGTTCAAGGGGTTATCACTTCAGTCTTAATTAAATGTAATAACATCACTACCGCGAGCACTTGCACACACACAAACACACACACACGGCCCGAACGAAAGTAAATGGATCGAAGTCAAACAATCAGCCACGCGTTTAAACAGTTTGCATATTTCATTAGTCATACCGAAATGTGTTTTTGTTGCGGTATTCACTCTACTCATTTGCATTATGGGTACGGCATACGCGCTTTTACCGTTGGTTTTTTTTTCTTCTTCTTTTGCATTGCTATTTCTTTGTTAAGAACGCTGCGATGTTTTTTTTTGTTCGTTCATATTTTCTGCAGAAACGAATAACAACGTGTAAATATTCACATATAACACTGCATTGAGTGCAATTATTATTAAACGAAAGGGAACTAAATATAGAAAAGCTATATGAAGAGAGAATTGTATTTGAGTATTAATGAAGTGGAAGAAAAAAACTGCCAATTCGTACATATAAGCATTTAGCGACACACAAAGTGTTTGTGAATATACATGTATTTTGGGTCGATGTAGACGTTTTCTTTCTCGCATATTTATTGCTGGTGTTGCTGTTCAGATCATTTTTCAATTGTTGGCCACTCGGTTTCAGTGTGTGTGTGTGTGTGTATGTTTTTGGTTGCCTCCTTTTTTGTTTGCCTCTTACTCATTTTCGATGTTGCATTTGCACAGTTCGAACTGTAAACATCGCACATTGAAAACACTTTGCTAATTGCTTGCATCAATAAATATTAAGTGCAAACAATGCAATTCACGATCAGCGCCCAATGATTTTGGCTTCTCTCTGTGTGTTTTTTTTTAGATTTTGTTGTTTTTTTTTGTTGGTGCTGTTGTTTTTCAGCAGCAAACAGGGATTGCTCCAGGAAATCCAAAACACTGTGTTAATCGAACGTAAAACCATCGTGCATTTTTATTTGTACAACGAATGTAAACATTAAACAATAAATTGTGCGGATCTAGTGTGCAGCGAGTATAGTGCAAGCGTTCGATATGTCAGTGGCCAACTCAATAGCATGCCACAAAAATGAAACACCCGACCAACGAATTAAAGACGCACAAACCGAGAGAATTTATATTTATTACACATATTAAATATTGGTTTAGTCGCCAGTTTCGACCTTCACCGCACTCATATCAACGGTACAACCGAACGTTGATTGTCCGTTCGCAGATCAATCTTTTATTATTTCGCACATTTTTATTGTCCGGATTGAATCAAGATCGTTTCAGGTCGGTTTTTTTTCTTTCTCAGTCGTTACCTGACACTTTGTCATGCGATTCGCTGAAAGAACGGAACACTTTTTTTCGTTGTTGTAAAGTGCTCTTTCTTTTGAAACCATTTTAATGTTTCAATGAATGTTCGGAATCTGTACAGCGGTGATTGCCAAAACGTTTTCAGACAATGCGAATAAAAAAAGGAAAATGGCGTTAAGCTTCTCAATCGAAATTAACACGCACACGATATGTTTCTTTTCGATTGCAATTCGTTGCGTTGTCATTGAATTAACACTTTGGAACAATTGAACACCTCTTTTGTCGGGTGTGTTCGTGTGTGCGAACCTGATGCACGCTCAAAGACTAAATGACATTTTTAATGATGCATCATAAAAAAGTTTGTATACCTGTGTGTTACTTGATTTTCTTTGCAAATCTTAAATGGTAGCTTGCGTCAAAGCTAAACGAATCAGCTCCCCTTGCATCCATTTTGAGTTTTGTCAAGTCCAAATGTCGAAAGTTGGTTTCAATGTTTTCATTTCGTTTTTCCCTTTGAATGAATAATAAAAGCGATTGTTAAACACAAAAGAGCATTCAATTTTAATGGCATGTTGTCGTCTTTTCAGGTAAGTTTGGATTTAGTTTTTAGAACTTGAGCGCATTTGAGACGTGATAGTCTAACACTTTGCCATTGAAAACATTGGAAAAGTTGACACAAAATGTTTACAAAATGACGTCAAAGCAATGGGAAAGTTCAGCATTTTGTTGAAAGGAATGGAAAATTCACATCGCTAAATTATGCAGTTGAATAAAATAGCCCCTTATTACGGATTGAGTGTGCAGTATTACGTACCATCAGGTAACTTGGTAACAGCGACCAGTTGGTTCGAGCTCGAGATAAATTTTGTGATTGATTCTTCATCGACGAGCTTAATGCAATTGTTTTGTCTCTTTGTTTATTAATGATGATTCATGGCATTTCCAGTTCCGTCTCTTGGCCCCCCACAATAGCATTTCTCGAGGCTGCAGTCACACAAAACGTAAAAAATGAGTAGAAAAAAAAGAACATTTGAAAAATTGGCAATGGCCGTTGGCGTCATCATCGAATCATCATTTCACGTGAAAACCTTGAATTCAATTGCATACCGAATTGTACCATTTCGAATCCCAACATTTGTGTGTGTGTGTGTGTGCTTTTGCTTCCCTTCAATTTCAGCAGTTTATATGAATTCTTTACAAATGTGCACTGAGTCGAGATTCATTCGCAACACAACGTGCCACAAAGTATTCCAAACATAGCACATCACTTGTACAGCACACAGCATTCGTTACATTGTTTTTATTTTTAATGAACTCAATTATTTTTAATTTTATACGTATTACAATTTATCATCTTCTCTTCCTTCGTGGCAGCATTCACGCTCACCATTCGATCTCGATGTTCGCATTGAATGTGATGTTAAGTTCGTGTTTGCATTTGGTTGAGCTGCATTTATTTTGTCGTAACAGCAACGAACAAAAAAAAGTTATATATATAAAATAATAAACGAATAAGAAGAAAATAATCAAATAGAATCATAACAATAATACATCATCGTAATATTAATACAATCAAATGGGATAAGGTAAATTACGGAGCGAGAAATAAAGAATGTTGAGCAAAAAAAATGTGAGCAACGTTGAAATTGAAGGCAACATGAATAGTTAACGACACACAGTGCAGCAGTTTAGACAAAGAAACCCGCATATACTCAAAAACTCAGCTCAATGAACACTCAGCTCACTCACCAAAAAACAAAACACACGAAGAAATTAGAAAGAGCGAACAAAAAAAATGCGATGGAAAAAGCGAATTTCGTCAGTAAATTGTAAATTATGCTGGGTATGTGTTGCTATGCTCTCGGTTGCTCTCCCTCACTCGCTCAACCTCATTCGCTTCGAAACGCTCGGTTCGGTTGCCAAAACCAGCTCAGCGCTCTTACGATAACGAGAATTTTCATGCAGAGAGAATGGAAAATGTGCAGTCAAACAAAAGTTTAACGAATAAAAATACGTTTTTGCGATTATGATGCAAATGCCATTCGCTGGTAATAGAACGTAAAAGAAAAATTGGTATGATGAAATGATCATGGAATTGGATTTTATCACGAAAGAACACTCACATACACACACACACACACACACACACACACACACACACACACACACACACACACACACACACACACACCAAAACACTTTTCGTCAAACGAAACGAACAAAAAAAAACTCGAGATGGATTAGCCATTTCGTGTCATTTGTGATGCCATAACGGTTAATTTCTTGAACAGCGTAAAACGCGACAAGGCTACAATAAATGTGAATAAGTGACACAATCGCAAAGGACATTTTGTGCTCTTTGGTTTGACATGAAATTGTTGTTATTGTTTTTTTTTTTCAAAAGTGAAATTGATGATGCCACCAATGCCACCAATGCCACCAGCGATTCAATTGAAAATGTGTGCAGCTCAAAAGTGCACTTTACATCATTATAGACTCATTCAAATTTATATCCGTTGACACTTTCAATGCTCATTCGTCCTCAAATCACAATCTTTATTTTTATTCGCCAACGCGGTAAACACACTTAAAATGTGAACACATTTATTCTTCTTCCAATTCAATCACTCAGCTCGATGCATTTTTTGTTTGTTTGTTCGTTTGTTGGTTGGTTTTCGATTCTCTTGGCAAAATGCACTTGTTCTTTTATTTCCATTAGCTTGGCATTCTACTTTGTTTCCCTACCGGTTCGGTTGCATATGGAAAAGCCAAAGCATGTTGTTTTTCAGTGGCATTGTGAGTCTTTAATTAATTAGAATGAAATAAAAGTGCTTTCAATCCATTATAACTTAATCGAATAAGTGGTGAGCGAATGAAGAATGTGAAAAAAAAAACAGAGAAAGAAGAGGAAAAAGCGCATACATTTATTAACGCGGACATGGTTCTTGTTGTTTTTATTTAAGTTTGTTTTTTGTTGTTTTGTTCCATTGAAAAATTAACTGTATAAATATCGTGTGGCACAAGGACGAACACCAAACATTAAAATGAAATTGAGAAAAACTTCATTATTCATGGACTTTGATGACAAATACTCAGAAGAACATAACAAACATACTGTGAAATAAAGTGAAATGGTTCCGCTTGAGCACAAAAAAAATAATGACGTGAAGCAAAATTCCATCACTTGAAAATCGAATTGAAAATATTTGTAGTACAGAGTCAAAGAATTGCCTCATTTCATTGTAACGATCGAACCGACAATGCAGCTTAAGTTGTGCAAGCGCATGGACGTGAGCGAAAGTCTATCTCTTTCGTCGAATCGAATGTGGGCAATCGATTGAAAGCTCTAAGTCTACATAAGATGGTTTTTCTTTTTTTGAAATGTGACACATGTAAATGACAAATTCATTTTAAGTCGATCGAATTTCGCAACGTCAATTTGCATTATGCCATGGAATGTATGGCATACGCACCGTATGCTGTTATTATATGAAAATAATCTGTTACATATTTCATGCTGTGTACGATTCAATTTGCTTCAGTTGGTTTGGGTTGTGCGTATGTGTGTGTGTACGTCTGTACGTTGCTGTTTACCGGTGTGTGTGTGTGCGTTTTTTTCTCTCCCCGTTGTTATTCTTTTCATCAATTTGATGGGTTTCCTAGCGCCAGCGCAATATTTGCGCGTTGCCACGAATCGCATAGTAACAAACTTAATAACATAATTGTTTTGCCAGTACATCAGGGAAATTGCGTGGCATGGAATGATTGAAATACAATCATGAGAAGCAGAAGAGCTGAACCATGGTGCTAACCGAGCATTGCCAACAGCTGCTGATGTGTGTCTGTGTGGAAATAGCAAACAAACAAAAAAACCGAACATTTCATTCTCAAGAAAACCACACAACAGCTCGCGGGTAGGTTTAATGCAGCCATCAAAATTCTAAGTCTTGATTTCTGCGAAGACGCTATGTATATTCAATATATATACTATATTGGAGCGTTGAAACTTATTTGCGATTGGGCGTTGCAAATTTTGCACCGTTGAGAGAAAGCATTTTTCCCTGGCACAAAAGAAAGGGCCCAACTCAAATTGCATATAAAATACGTGATGGATTTCAAAATTCTTCCTTTATTTCTCTCTCTCTCTCTCTCTCTCTCTCTCTCTCTCTCTTTTTCTTCACAATTTGAATCATCAATCAAAATTCATTCTGTTCATAAATTTGCTGATTTGAACCGAAAATTGTTTACTCTTTTTTGGTTATTGAATTCACATGCTCTTTCTCTTGATTCTTGTGGCCGCAAAATCAATAACAACCAAATCATCGAAACGAATCTAATCGGTTAATAGGCAATTTCATCGGTTTACATTGCACATTAAGCATTTGTATAGCTATATTTCCTTGTTGTGAGCTCATAAAATGTTCGTACATTCTTTACTTCGACAATTTTTCGTTTGTTTTTTTTTCGCTTTGGCTGGATTCATTTTTTTATTATAACTTCACCGATTATGATCTCAAATAAACGTCATTGAATCCAGTTATCTGTTTGATTGCAGCAAGCCAAAAATTCTCTCACAAACACACACACACACGTTTAATATTGTAACACATCCGAAGTCAAGCTTATTTCGATTTACAATTGATTGTTTTAACCTTACGATGTTTACTTTTAATGGGCCATTTTATGGATTCCTTTTCTCGTTTGTCCCCGCGCCACACTTTACAGCCTGTAACATACCGAAATTCCAGCTCTCGTAAATTTATTACAATGCATTTGTACAGATAACACAATACATCATCACTTCTTGTGATTGTTTTTTATATTTTCTCGAGCACAGTTTGTTTGGGACACCGAAAAAAGAGCTGATGGAAATATGACAACAACAACAACAACAAAAAACGAATTTATGAGATTAAATAATGTTTTTTTTCTGTTCTCGTAAGCTGTTGTGCATTTGATAATGTGTGCATATGCTTGTCGTGTTCTTTCGTTCGACAGCATGGTTACCGCTCTCTCTCCGGTTTCGGCCACACTATATATATTCAATTTAATGGTGCGCAGCTATCATTTTTAATCGGCTAACCTCTGGCTTTTTGCCGCTTCTCAAACAATCTTCGTTTATAATATTTTTTTTTGTGTTATTCAACGTTGTTATGCGACTGCTTTCTATCTCGTGAGCACTTACTATACAATCTGATTTCGGGAATACTGTCAAGCGGTAGAGGTAGCGGGGAAGATGGGCAAACAGCATTCTCAACATTGCACAAAATTATTCATGCAAAAATTTCTTATGGCCAAAGAATTCATATCATCTCTTTTTTTTAACAAGAAAAAATTCTTCTTATTCTCTTTGCCACGCCATAAAACCTAACGGCTTTTTAAGGAGCAAAACGGTTCTGTGCTTTGGCGTAGAAAAAAAAACAGATCCGATTTTTGTGTACACAGCGAAATAGTATATACATTTGGCACACTTAATCGAAAAGTTAGTATTTTTTTGGCTATATTCGCACACAACCAGAGGATTAACTATGCAGTGTAATAACTGTGGAATTTCTGTGAATTTTGCCACAATTCCATTTAAAGCTCAATTTTTTCTTCATGCAAACTCTTGGAAGAACGTCAAATGGCCAAAGAAGATCTTGGCCCCCGAACTGCAGCTGAGTGAGCTGAACGAGAGAAAAAAAAAACCATTTAACGGCGAAAAATGCCCCATCGTACTCAAATAAATCAAATATTTATGATCCATTGTTTCACTGTAAACACAGAAACACATTAAAATCCACAAACTCATATTGTTGGCTGTGTGTGTGCGCGCGAGAGAAAGAGCTGCCTTTTTTCAATAACACCGTCGAGGCATTGTGTACCGACGTACGATATGATTTTGCTTGATTTCGTTTTGTTCCGAACAATGCTATCGCTATCTCTCATGAATTTTTTTTACCCAACGCCGCATAGCAAAATAATCACGACTTTATTGCTCATAATTTTTTTTCTTTGTCTGTTTGAGTTTTCCGTTGAATGTGAGCAGAAAATAGCTAAATAAAAGTTTTTTAAATTGATAAATTTTTATGACATGTTCCTGTGTTTGGGCTGCAGTTTGTCAGGCTAAACATATCATTTATTCAATTAAATATTTTGAGCCGTTTATCTATACTCATGCTTTTGACCTAATTTTTGTTTCATACATTTTGTAATCGAATCAACCATAAAATTGAATCAGTGGTTTAATTGAAATCAGCTCTCAATTACCGTCACTATTCCGTGATTACGTTTACTGATAAAAATCCACAACCGCAACGACAATGACAACGCACAAACAAAGAATAAGCCATTAATTTAGCGCCTTTGTTTGATTGTCAAATAGTTTTATCGATATCCAATAATGTTTGCCCAAACACTTCACACGCTGACGCTATGGAATTCAGGTAATTAACGTTGAGATTTGCGACGCACCGTGTAGGCTTACCGAAGTATCCAGTCATGAATCTGACTCGCCTTCTATATATTCGCTATTATACATTAAGACTAGGTATATTTTTGAATTGGCACTTAAAAGAACGTTTCTCAAGTGTACTCGGTTGCTGATGACTACACAGAAAAAGGAGGAAAAAAAATAGTCGTGCGTGTTATTCGCGATGTTCATATTTGCGTCGTCGTTAAGCCATTTGGAATGTTCTTTTGCACATCATAAAAATTAAAAGCGATTAGAATCTTTAAATGATCGTTCTGCAATTCTGCCGGTTCCGGCTTATGCGATACATACAATTGCAAATGCACTTATTACATTTTCAAATGCAATTTTGTTCGCACCATAAAAAAAACGCTTAACATTTCAGACAAGAGAAAGACTAAAAGACTGCAGATTAGCACTCATTACCGTCACTCACTAATAACAAGTAATTAGGTTTGTAATTAAAACTAAATCCTGAAAGCTGCTCCAGGGCACATTGCAACAGAAGTTTTGTTACAAAACATAACACTAAAATGATCTCTTTCTCTCTCTCTCTCTTGCCCGGCAACTTTACTAAATTGCATCAAGCATAAAACAATTTTTCAAAGAAAGCGTAAACACGATCGTTTGTGTAACATACAACGGCAACAACAACAAAAAGGACGGATATTTGTGCAAAAAATACAATTACCCATTTTAGTTGCGATGTTGACAGTTTTCATGCTCTGCCGGTTCTATTCTTTGGATTGCCAGCGGAATTGAACATAGAATGTTTTAAGCGCAAATATTTCAGCTAACGATAAAACTATTTGTATTTCCAGCGAAAAATTCCTAAGAATTAGCTTGTAATCGGAGTTTACTTCCATTTCACTTGTATCTGGCAATAGACCATTTGAAATTGACGCGGTATTCGTCACATTCTCAACTTCACGATGTTTTTTTTCACGTTTTTTCCAAACTCATAATCGTTTTCTCTTCAACGTCACTTTAAAAGATTTGCTCATTTGACATTTTTCAAACAGAGTTTTGTGAATCATTCAACTTCTTTGAAATTATCGTTGCTAAGCTAGTTTTTTTTTTGTTTGGTTTTTCCAAACAATCATATGTCTTTGAATATCTAATATGGAAGCCAACGCTAATAGATTCCATTTCACAGCTATCACCAGAATGGTTGATAAACTGACAATTAAAATCTAATTTACAAACTTTCATCGCTATTTCTTATCTGCATTTCCACTCATGCGATGACAAAGCACATCACTTTAAATGTTATCTTCTCCTCATTTGAATTTAATTAGTACGGCCAAAAATAGAAAATGTACAATGAAAAAAGGGCCAACGAAATATATGAAGTGAAATGTATTCAGTTATATAAAATATAAAACAATAAAAAATTGAAATAAAATTCAAATGTTCATAAATAACGTTTTTACCATATTATCACATGAGCATGCTCATCAATATGTTTAGCGGTTCGTTGTTTGTTTAACGAATATATAAATATGATAAAAATAATTTATGGCCGCAACCATCCTTCAAGTCTGAGTGTCTCGATACCGATATTGTGCAATGTATTACTGCACATGATCATTGTGTTTTTTGTTGCATTCATTCATTCATTCATTCATTCATTCATTCCATGATTCACATTTATATTCATACAATTTCAAAATGCTTCATTTCCTCGGGAAATCGTATAAATATCTTGATGTCAGCCAGAAAAAAGAAAACAATAAAAAAAACTGACCTTCCTCTTTCTTCATCACGCATGAGAACGCCGATAGTTTTATGAATCATGTATGAGAGACTTTCACTCCTTGGCTCATGAGCATCATAACATTTGATAAGATGAATCACTTTCGACGGTGAATTCTCGTCACGAATCCATTCCTGCGAAAATTCATTGATCTGTTCGACTGAATGGTTCATACGGGAACGGACGCAGTGTATTCGTGCATCAAGCCGTATATGGACCGCCATTTCACAAGAAATGAGCAAATTTTGTCGAAAATCATGTAAACTACATCAGGTTATGTATACCAAGGTTGGAGCATCCGAAAGGCCGCCTTTTCAGTAAAAAAATATTTTTTTTATTATTTTTTTTTTTTTTGTACCGAAAAATTCTGCGAACTTAACAAATCAAAGGAACGAAAATACCATATATTTTATGAATGATGTTAAAAATGAGTCGAAGGCGAGCCGACCATTTGGCCATGCCCAGTGAATACAGAATTGTGTAGGCAAGTGGGCATACACACTCGATTATGATTGATTTAAAAGAGAGAAAGAAACATCACTTCATTGACTTTATGACTTCAATGGCCTTTTATAAGAATTTCTTCTTTAGCAGTTTTTTTTTTAAAGCAGTGTTTTTATGTATTTCATTTTGTCTGTCACCATGTTACAACATTTCATTTTTTTTTCATAGATTTTGAGCTCTTCAATCAAATGTCATCATCGTTTAGTAGATCAATTTGATTCATTCGAGCGCTATTAAAAGTGACAATTCCGTCATTGGAGTTCATTCATGCTCCATTAAGATGCTATATTTAGCTAAAGATTACAGTGGATTTGCTTTTTTTATTATACACTTTCAGCATTTGCGCGCCACTCAACATCACCACGAATAGTTCGAATAAAAAATAATCACATTTAATAATTTGGTCGGCAAAGGTATTTGATCGTTGAGTTGAAGAAAAGCGAAAATTTAAATGAAGTTGAAGGTTTTATCTGATGAGATAAATGTTGAATATTTGGTTTATATTTTGAATTCGCATAAAAGTCGATCAAGTAAAATAGTAGTAGGGCTTGAGCTATGGTCATTGAGCGTACGCTTCTTCAATTCTTTCATTCAACATTTTATTTTCCGTCATGAACAACAATGCGAATTAACGAAATGATCTATTTAAAGTGATTCCATACATCAAACTCGCTGCGCTTCTTTCGTGTTGAAAGCTTTTTTCCATTGTTTGTGTTTCGGTGCGATTTTTGCCCTGCGTCCATTTGCCTTACACTTGGCTTAGATTTTCGAATAAATTATGCAAAAGATAACAATATTTCTTATTTCATTTAATTCATTCATATTTCGTTTTTCATCTTCTCATCTTTCTATTTGAAATGTGCCGCAGCGAGAAGCAACCAAAAAAAATGCCACAATCCAAAAAGCAAATAAACTATTCATTAGCGCTTCCTGTCTCTCATCAAACATTCACATATCTTGTGTGGTGGAATATTATTTTCGTTTTCTTTTTTTTCTCGTTTCGGCACAGTGTACATGCTGACTGAGATTCGGATATAGAATTTGTAAACGTCATGCTTTGTGGAGTGAGGTTTCTGCGTGTATTTTTTGATTTCATCGTTTTTTTTTAAAGGAACGCTGAGCAACAGCAACAACAACAAAAACAACGAAACTATCAAATACTGCGTTGTGTGCGAAAATTGTTGCATTCGGTTTGATGCTTTGAATTTCTAAATCGCCTTTAACTCATTCGAATATAAAATAAATTGAAAAATGAGCGCCATGAATTTGTGACTTGCTGTTTGCTTTTTTGCTCTCTTGTGTTATTGTTCACTTTTTATACATGAGTATAGACATTCAACGGCATGAAAAGAAGCAACTGAGTGGAATTGGTTGGGCGAGTCTGATTTCAATTTGATATATATATTTTGAATGTCGTTATGAACCATTCAAATAGCGCTAGATAGCCATTTAATTGAGTGAATGGTGGTGTGCGTTCGATTGGTTCTGCATTTAAATTGGATTCACCTGGGGAATTGAGCAACTTGCAATTGTGCAATTATTTTATGGAAATAGATCCAGTTGATTTTTTGTTTCTCGGTTGGTGCGTTGAAATTGAGTGGATTTGGTCGTTTCGATCGGTCGATGGGTCGCACGCTCCGATGCGGGGCAAATATAAAAGAGATTCAATGGCAAATAAAGTATACTAAGAACCAACGCATAGCAATTGCCAAGCTTGAATGACACGCAAAATGCATAAAAAATTGAGTTAAACCCATCAAACGTTTCAAGTGAAAGAAAATGTCATTTAATAAAGCGCAAAAATGTGTGCACAAAATTTTTAATGGTCATAAAAAGAAGGTGAAGTCAACGTCATAAATAACGAAGGTCATCATTTATTCAACAGCAACAGCAGCCATGGCAGCGGCAACAACACAATCTATGCGAAGAAAATATGTTTCACACGTTTGCGTATGACACATCACTCTTATAAGTTTTTCGTGTGTTTTTGTCCATTGTTGCTGTTGTTGTTGTTGCGTGATGATGGTGCGTGTGACAGTGTGTGAACGCGTTCTGCTGCAATTTATTTGTCGAGATTATTTCGCAAGTAATTTTTGCGAAAAGAAAGCATCCTGACGTGCACAATGCAACAATGAATTCACAAGCTATCAAAAACACTTGGTCAAAAGGAGCTTCAATAAGACACACACACTCGCACACTCGCACACTTGCGATATACCAAACAACCGCTAGATATGAGATGTTCTCTGCTTGCTCGTTGTGTTTCTGTTGCAATTTATATAAATTTTCACATGACAATTCAATCGCATTTCATTTAAATCGTCAAAAGTCGGGGTCTAAAGGTCTGGATGCAGAAAATTGAATGCCATCAAAGAAACAAAGGGAACATGATTTACGTAAATTTGTTTGACTCGAAAACAATGAACAACAATTTCTGATTATCCTAATTTTGTAATCAACTGAATGTAATTTTCCGTAGTATTTTTAGTCTATGCTAGAAATTTGCGCTTAGAATCGGTCGGCCATTCTCATTTGTTCTACGTGGTCAAGCTGTTGGCTTGTGTTTTTTCGAAAAACATTACAGATCTTCGTTTTTCATTTTGCTGGCTTTGGCTTTGTGGCTTTCAACTTTTCTGGCTTTAGTGCGGTTCGTACTATAGAAATTAAAATCGATTTGCCGGAGCAATTTCAACAGCAACGAACGAACGAACGGACATCAACAGTAATAAAAGACAACTTTGGAAATGGCATTCGAAAAAGCGCAGTGGTTCTGCAATATTTTTCATCCATAAATTTTAATAGGTTTTTGGCCGCACACTCTCGAACATCTCTATGTTCGTTGTTTTCGTTTCTATCATCTCTCGATTCTCGTATCTCGTATCGTTTCACTCTGTTTTGGCCAAGATGAACAGTGAGTGGTTTTTTGTTGTTGTTCAATTCCATAGATAATAATGTCACGAACTGAGATTTTAACTCTGCCTGGCAGCGATTCTCTCACACCGACATCACCAAAACACACAAATCCACACACAAAACACATTCCATTCACATGTTACATTGCATTGTATGATGCCTGCGCTGTTCTGACTGCTTCGATACACTTGTGCCACACAAGCAGTCACAGGACAGAATCCGTCGAATATATCATTTCGAGGTGCAATTTAGTAATCTTTTCGGAAAAGTGGTGAATTGAGCAGACACGATGCATGCGGACAAATGAACGAAAAAGCCAGGGAAAAAATGGGGGAAAAAATCACAGAGTGCAATCAAAGCAATCGTAGACTATGCACAATAACACAGAGGGAACAAAAAAAAAACAAAAATAAATACACACGAAGCAGTACGAAGAGCGATTGTGGGCGCAAGCCAAAGTACTAGCACATTCATTACTCATTTTTCTTTTGGCTTATCTTAATCTGGCTACGACCAAACCAGCTAGTAATAGCAACAAATGATGGAGCAACTACATGAATGCACGCGTTGGTTCGATTGTCAATTTGAAATGGCAGAAGAGCACGAGAACGGGACGGCCAATGCAAGACCATTGCAAAAACGACAAAGCATATAACTTTAATGACGCTTTTATGCACAACTTTTTCCATTCCGAAATGTTCTGCTGTTGTCAGTCGTTCAGTTTTTTTTTTGCTGTTGCCCGCGTTCTCTTTCTGTTTCTGTCTCTTTCAATAACTTCGCTGCATTCGTCTTAATATTGCTTGTTTATTTATTTGTCCTATTGCGTTCATGTGATTCCAAGTGATACGAAACTCAGTGCCATTGCATATTGCTGCTAGCACCGCTAGATCAGTGTTGCCGGTTTTTCTCTCTCTACATTTCGTGCACCGTTTTTTTCCTTCTATTTCTAGTTCTCTTTTTTATTTCGTTGTGTCACTGTTTCGAAATTTACTGCTATCCGCTCCTAGGGGCAAAACACTACCGAAAGACCAAATTCACCAAGAATAAGTGTACAAATACCGAAAAGACCCAAGAAAGACCGAAAAGACCGAAGGTGGACCGAAAAGAACAAAAATAAAAAACAACACACACTGTGTCTCACACAGCTAAAGCAACGGTATTCTATGTATATATTTCACTATTGTTCTTTTCAGTCTATCTTCGGTCTTTTCGGTCTTACTTGGTTCTTTTCGGTATTTGCACATTTATTTTTGGTGAATTCTGTCTTTCGGTAGTGTTTCGCCCCTTGATCCGCTCACTTACAGACACACATTTTCATCTGGAACCATACGGTATGCATCAGGCGGTGAAAAAAAAAGAAAACAGAATCAAATGCAAGAAGCTTGTGCGAATGAGAAAATGAACAGTACAACGACCAAATGCGAAATGATACACACAAACAACAGCCAAACAGACATACTATAAAATTTAAACAAATGACAACAACAACAACAAATATTCCCCAATGCACAAAACCCTCGCCTGAAAGAGCCTGAGCGATGCAGTTTTAGTTTGGTTTACTAGTCAGCAAGTGGAAACGAAAACCAGTAAAATGTTACTCACTCTCTCTGTTTCGCATGGCCACGTTGATGTTTAGAGAATCGGGCATCAAGAAATGATCGGGTGCATGCATTGATTAGCTGCGATTCGTAAATGCCATCGGCGAAACAGAGAAAGAACGACACAAAACACACATCAACCGCGGACGCGCGACCGCACACTCATGATAGATGCTCTCAAAGCAAAACCGTTATTCTTAAAAATAGCGAAATTGTACAAATGTTGCATACTTTTCGATTTTCTTGTATTTTTTATTCTCTTCGTTTGTGTTCATTTTGCGAAAGAGAAGATCAGGCGAAACAAAACGTCAACCGCGAAAAAAAACGGCAGAATTAAGCGAAAACGAGAATAAGAAACAGAAAACGGCAATCAGCACCAACAACAGCAACAACAAACGAGAAAGAATAGCGAGATGAGAAGAAAAAACCCATTTACTATTTGGAATTCACATCTCATTGCATCATTTCGGTGAATGTCGTGTGTGTGTGTGTGTGTGCATTATACGGAAACATGCAGCACACAGTTTTGTGTTTTGCTTGTACCCGTTTTGACCGTGTACACGAGCACACATAACACACTGCATGTTGCTGTTCGCTTGCGTTTTACAACTACGGAAATTGTATCGAATATTCACAATCTCGCCTTATCAAATTCACCTAAAGATCATCATTAAATTGAACATAGCATGATTTTGATGTTTTGGCTAATCAATCAGGATTGATTTTTGTCCGCAGCGGAAAAACGAGCGCAGAGAAAGCACAAACTATTTTAATATGCAAATTACAGAAGAAACTCTTTCAAAGAATGTTCAACAGATGAGTTTATCGATCGATGTTAAACTTTATTAAAAAGACGTTTTCATCGTAGATTTGCTTACAAGTTGCCCATTAAAGTGTAGTTTTTTTTTGTTTTATTTTCAATAAAATGCATCAGATTTTGTTGAGAAAATTGCAAGTTTGCCAAAGAAAAAACAAAATAACGACAAATTGCAGCCGAGAGCCAGTTTTGTATTGCTTTTGTTGTGATGTGAAGTTCAAAGTTAAAATTTTACTTTAAAATAAACCCCATACCTTGATTCACATCTCAAAAATGCCAGTTATCAACGTATTTATAAAATTGCCCACTTGCATCATTAGCGAGCACATTCACGGCGGTAAACCTTTTTCCCTCTCTTTCTGTCTCTCTCACTCCATAATTTTTTGTTGTTAATATTACGCTCATAACTCTCATAACTCTCTTCACTTGTTGACCCATTTTAGTTTTTATCTTCCATTCCGGTCCATGTCTGTCTCTGTTTTCTTGCATTCGTTAGATTGTAACGGTATCACAAATTAGCCAGTGTCGAGGCGTGCAAAATTTAAAGTGTAGAAAATATAGCCAAAATGCATTTCATCATGCAATATTCCAGATTGGTGTAAATTACGAACATTGCCGCAAGTGATTCTCACATTTTGTTTTTTGTTTACATTTGTCGATTTTGTCACTTTGTTGAGAATGCTTAATTTGCCGTTGATTTGTGTTGATTCTTTTAAATATGAATGGGCTTGTATCTGTTCCCAACGAGGTTTTTTATCCCTCTCTTCTGCGATTTGAAAACATAAAACACGTTTGACTTTTTCTCAATGGAGCGCATAATTGAGCATTTATGCTGCACGGCATCAATAAATCTATTCTTTGTTCGATTAATCCTCCATACTGGTCGTCAATCTAAGAGCATAAAAGTCACTGATATACTAATAAATACGGTTGATGTTTGTTGGCATGTGTATAAGTGCCATTCATTTGGTACATTGTTTGTACAGAATTCTTGGAACTGCGTGCGAACAAATGAAACTATTCTTTCTTCGCGGAGATGGAGTAAAAAAAATAGTTCGCACACCCAAACCTGAATCATCGATGGGGTGTCATTGTCAAATATTAGCTGTTATAATGCGTGCATGATTTTGATATGTGTTTGTATAAACAATTCACACACGCCCGCACGCATGATATGCTGAGTGTGATGACAAAGTGGCCATTTCGGCGACAGTTTCAGTATACATATGGTTTAGAGCACGAATTTCGCATAAATAATCACGAACCAACAGAAGCAGCAATAACAGCGAAGTCACATACACTCGCATCAAATGTGTATACGAACGGCTCAGAAATTTAATAACGCCAAATGTCCACAAATGGTTCGGACCAACAACGATGACGGGGAAAAAAAATTGTTCCAAAATTTACACAATACAAAAACATCCCATACCAAAACATCGAACGTGGAATGTACACCATCTCTCTCTATCCTCCTCCTTCCGTTTCTTTCTTTCTCTCTGTCAATGTCTGCGTATTCATTTCATACAGCATTTTTATATTGCGTGCAAGTTTTTGATTTTACATTTCTTTCATTTTGCGTTGACTTTGATTGAATCGCTTCGCCTTTTCAAATTCAAATATAGACAGCCTTCATCTATTAAAAAATTGGTTTTAGAAAGTTTTTTTTTTGTTTTTTCAAATCGTGTGTCACTGTGTCTGTTCAACAGACACTGTTTTTTTACTCTCTATGCAACAATTTTTTCGTTTCGATTAAATGCTAATGCTAATGCATGTGCGTAAGTAATTTCGGTGTCTCCGGCTCAGTGTCGACGTCAGATATAACTTTTATTTTATCATTAGCATTATTTCAGTCTTAGACTTTTTTTGTCTCTTCAACTGTAAAATTTATGATTATTATTATGAGTTATGACAAACTAATATCTATCAAAACGTTTATGAAAATGTATTTTTTTATGTCCATATTTCGATAGCCCAAGTTATTCGATTCGATTTGACTGGTTTGTTTTTTTTTTTTGTGGAACCCAAAAAATGGAACCATTGCGATGTTTGTATTTTTTTCGTGTATGCATTTAATCCGCAAAATATTTATGGTTTTTTTTTGGTTGAATGATGAAAAATGGTACACGAAAATAGAGAAACGGACGATGAAATAGACGATTACCTCGTAAACCGCTCTTCGTGAATGGTATGAAATTGGAAGTGAGAGCGAGAGAGATAGAGAGAGAGAGTGATGGAGAGATTTTAATATTTATCCGTCAAAGGAGACCACATTCGAAGCTATTGAAATATTCAAACATTTTACGAATGTTATTTTTAGCACATAGATTGGTTATTGGAATATCTGGTGTGGATTATGAAGTCGGGCCATAATATCGATTGACTATTTCATCTTGACCATAACAAAAATAGTAATATTAAATGCATGTTTTTATTCGTTCACAGCCTAGAGCTAACAAGATTCATTCGTTAAGTAAAAACTTTTCACATCTTTAATGGCAATTACTTTAAATTAAAGCTTTTTGCAACATTTACCATGAATGGTCTAAAACTAATAATAATGTTTTTGTTTTGTTTATTTACAGGTATGTACAATGTGAGAATAGCTGGAATTATTAATGGAATAAGCATGTCAGCGTTCAAAGGTGAATTAAATAATAATCAATGGACAATAAGTACCAAATAAATACAGTAAATTGCTAAAATACGAGAGGCAAAACATTTCGAAATGTGTTGCACACACAGCAACATCTTTCATTTTGCACATCAAATCCGATTACACGGGATCTAAATATAGAAAGAAAGGTATACATTTTTTGCACATTGACCGAATTTATGGATGTTGCATAAAACAGTGAAGGTTTGAACACAACACATTTTTTTAGCTCTAGTGAATTGTTGGTGTCGTAGTACCACTCTTGATTCCAGTGACTCTATGCACCTTTTCGAAAGCGACTCAAAATCAATGGAATAAAATATTTCCATGCGTTCGACTGCATTTTTTTTTGCTTCATTTCAATAGCAAACTGATTGGTGGATTGAACAAATAGAAAAATTTACCTGCTGCGGATGCTGCCATGCGAATTGAATCTTTTTGAAAGATTTATATACTTTTGACTGGCAAATAAACCGGACCGAATTTAAGCACAACCAAAAATTCGATACAAAAATATCCATCTGGTGCAGTCGTTGTAATTATCATTCAATTATAAAAACGTACTATTTATTCCTGGCGATGGCAGCATTCGGGACATTTTGATTTAGTTAGGTGCAAGATGAGTCTGACAAACCTACAGCGCCATCTTCTACTTCACCAAAAAAAAAAACGTATAACAATGAACCAAATTCATCGATCACATCGATAAACATTTTGTCAAAATATCTTATTTATTCGTAGCGATTTATTTAATAAAAAAAGGTGACAGTTTTCCATGTGATTTATCATTGTGAATTGCATAGATCCATCTATCCATAGATGGGGCATGTCTCCGGCTGCTTCAGTCCACACAATCATTTCGCCATGGTTCGATTCATGCCGAATAAATGTATTTCAGATGACAAAAAAGTCAAACAAAACCATAAAATGAAATAGTTGGTTAGATTGGCTGCTGAATTGGTAGGTGCAGTTCTAGTCGAGAAAAAAAGAACTAGACACAAAATCATAAGTAGTAATATCGAAGCATAGCGACAACGTCAGCATCGAACAAAAGCGATTTTTTTTCGTCCGGCAGGTTAACATTTGGTTTATTGTTTGCGGTAAATTTGCTGTGGATTTCCCGGGGATTTGTTTGATATGTCAAATTGAATCGAAATATTTATTTTCCAAAAAAAAAAACGAATAAAAAACGAAAGCGAAAAACAATCAGCCCCTTTGATAGACTTAAGTTTTGTACCTGATCGATCCGCACCCATACACGTTCAGTTCATGTGTGTATACATGGTGCAGCTGCTGCTGTTGCTGTTTGCATGATGCCGATTTCGAACAAGTAGCCGGATATTAAATTTCATTTTGATTTTGTTGTTCAACGTTTGTGTTGATGCTTGCGATGTGTGCGTGTGTTTTATTTCAAATTTTTATTTTGCTGCATTTTATTTTAGTTTTTTTTTCAGCTATTCACTTCCATCCTACTCAGGCTCAAGTTGAATATTAAATCGAAATGAGCCATGCTCGAATGTTGTTGTTAGATTTGTTTTTATAGGCAATGGAATTTGTTGTCTTCCTTTCATCACCTCCTCTGAAGCACATTTTTTTCGGCTATAAAAATTGTGTGCATGCATTGCTATTGTATATCCCCGAGAATACACATACCATTGCAGCACAACGAGATCAAGGAACTCTACAACTCGCACAGTCGAAATGGTTTTAATACCTTTCCAGAATAGAAACTGCGCTGCTTCAGGTTGTTGTGTTCGTTTTGGTTTCCACGTAAAAATGGATTTCAACGTTATTTTGCGCTTCACATAATTCACGTTACTTAGAGAGTGAGCGAGCGAAGGAGCAGGTGATAGAAAACGTATCACAATCCATGCCTCTTAAATGGCAGATTGAAGTTTGATCCTTTGCGTTTCGTTCATTTTACGCTTATTCGTTTGCCGATTTGGTCTCTTTTTTTGATATTCTTCTTGCGTTGATTTTATTTTGGGCGCTTGTGTGTACGTGTGTTAGAAATTTGAAATCTGGACCTATCATATTTCATGAACACCAGCTCAATCTGCCGAAATATTACAGCTGAACATTTTTTTTTCTCTTACACAGCAGATTGTGAATTGAATTGATATGAAACAGCGATGGTGGATGAAAAAAAATCATCTCCACTTTTAAAGCCATTTCGAAATCTGGCACTTCCGAATTTCCACCGTAGATAATAATGAATAGCGTTGCTTTTGAATGTCGAGTTTTTTTTTGCGATCGTTTTAAAGTTGTTCATCAAGCAAGAAAAAAAAACATTTCACTGGAACCATGAATTTTGAACCAACCAAACGAATCACACATGTTCGATGCGATTTGATTGCAGTAGTTTTTTTTTTCGGCCACCAAATATCGGCACTAAAATATTTTCTACATTTATACGTTCATTTAGCCTTTTATTGCCCGGTTGTTGCAACCGCACATCATGCGCATCAAACCGAACAGAGCGGCGCAAAACACCAAAAAAGACTCCAAATTAAAACAATGCCCATGAAATCTTTGCTCGATGATTTTTTTTTTGTTCATTCCGTTCAAAATTCGATTTTTTTGTTGGCATTTGTGGTTCAAATGATACACATGCATTGAAAGTATTATAAAAACCATTGGATCAGGCGGCTTCTTTTTCTCTCCCCGCACACCAAAGCAGAACACATGCGAAAAAAAAATATGAATAAATATATGGAAAATGCGCATGTTACAGTCACAGACATTTGGTTGACCAGTTTTTGTTGTTGTTGCTGTTATTTGGTTCGCTTTCGAATCTTTGTTCTTTCTTAATTTGTTTATTAATTCGGTAAAAAGGCTGATTACGAGGCGAACATTTGCTGGCTAAATGGCTTGCAAAATGCACGACGATTGCCTTGTAAAGGTTTAATGGTTTTTGAACTTATAATTATTAATTGGTTTTTATTAAATGATGTAGAATGTGTGTGTGTGTCGTTGTCTTTTGCTTCCCCCCTTCTTGCAGCCGAATGCTGTTGGTTGCGCTCGCGACCAGTTTTATATGAGAATGGAATTTATTAAACGTATAAAAATGAGCTAATATTCAAAATTAAAGTAAGTGATTTTTTTTGTGTGTGTTGCTTGCCAAAGCCGTAAATCTTTTTGTAGCTCGTTTTCATTTTGGTTCTTTATTTTTGCTTCGATAATTTGATTATCTCGTGGTATATCGTGTATCGCGTAAAGGCATTTCGAGAATATAATATTGATATTTTGATGGTTATGTATACATTCATTTATGTCGGGCACATTTCACGCTTGTGGCGTTTAATTTGGCAAGTAATGAACGAGTGGTATGTCGTATGGGTGTGAGGCGAACGGGGCTTTGTCTCAGCCGGGCATTCCACAGCGATGAACATGATCGTTACACACATACACTTGGATCGGTTCAGCCACATTTGGCCACTCGAAAAAGGGTGTGCATAAATTTTGGTGTACCTTTTTGTTCAATTTGCGTTTGACTCTGAAGCCATGCAGTCAAAGCGTACACACATTTCCTAGTTCCCACTGTTATTATCCCACTTCGAATGCTCACATTTGCAATTTTGAGCCGTTTTATAGCTTTCATTCTCTTTCTTTTCCCGGCTTTTTTTTCCAATTCGGAAACATTTGTTTATTTAATTTGATTGGCCTTGTGTTATGACTCCGAATTTAAATTGTGTGTTCATTTTTTTTGGGTGAGTTTTGGTGTTGAGTGTGTTTGGCGTGTGCGACATAATTAAAGCGGATACTTTTACTTTCTTCGTCCTCATTCCGCGTGTGTTTATTCTGTTGTTCTTTTTAATGTTCAACAATTGCGCGTTCTGTGCGGTGTATTCTTCATGTACGCTGGGCCAATGTGTGTTTGTATATAGTATTTATAACGCAATGTTATTTGCCCAAAACATTTTGTCGAAGCATGTGCGTTTTCAAAACAACAGGTGGTTTAAAACAAGGCCTTTTGTCATTTTCATAATTTTCGATGTTTACTTCGGGTTTGTATTTCTCTCATCGTTTCTTGTTCGCTGTGGTGTGAAATGATTTCCAGTTTTAGCTTCTATGGTATGGTTGCCGAAGCCGAGCACAAAGTTTTCACCAAAATGCCAATAGATTGCAATAAACCGATCGACACTGACAATGCAGCTCGTACAACGTGCATTAGTTTGTGCAAAACTTCAAACCATAAATTACAATCTTGATTCACAGTTTGTTTTTATTTTACTTTGCTTTAAAAAAGTTTTCTGGTTTTGGTTCTTCTTGCTACTAATTCGTTACAAACAACTTAATAAGAGGATGGCGAGAGAGAAAAAAATAATACCGTAGAAAAAAAACAAAAGAGAACACATCGTGCTGCAAAACTTTATTATCATCAATTACTCCAGTTGACTAGTAAAAAAAACGCAGCTACAACGAAATGGAGCAAATTGAAAAGTTTGCGAGAGAGCGAAAAAAAGGAGCACAAATTGCAGATCAGTATCAGGGAAAAGAGTGACGCAGGTCCATTGAATAAACGTACCACCATTGCACTACACATTTTTCAACCCCCGAGGGTTTGGTATGCTATTTCATGACATATTTCAAGGAAGTTTATCACGGAGAACGGCAGTTCTCCCAGTGGCGCACCAAAAAATTCACTTTTGAGTGCAACACTATATATACGCGAATTTTCGGATTCTGTGTTGCCGACCGATGTCATTCGTGGAATAGGCATTGACGTGTAGTTTAGGACCAAACTAAACGAAAGCCGTCGTCAAAATGAATTTTTGTGGAACCAAAAAAAATTTCGCTTGGGGGACGTATGGGGGTGTTTTTTACAGATTATATAGCATATCTCCCGGTGGGTAATCTTTACCACTGTCGTTGAGTGACCAATCGATAGTACTCCTCAATACCTTTCCAACGAGTGCTCAATCATCGAAATCAGTTGACCCGTTCATAAGTTGTGTACGTTTTCCCGGAAAGGGGGGTTTTCCCTGAAAATTGGGTTTGGTATGTGTGTTTGTGTGTTTGTGACTTTGTACCTTCTCTCGATCTCTGTGATGTATAACATTATTTTTAGGTAGTCTGGGGGGCAGTTCAAAACCGTCGAGAACGGCCGAATTTCTTTACATATAAGAAAAAAAGCAGGGGGAGAGTGTCGAGGAGTCGATTTTTTTCAAAATTCCATAACTCCGATAATACACAACATAGAAAATCCGCAGGTACCGCAAATGAAAGGTATTGAGCTAGGCTTTAAATTAGTTCTGAGTATGAAAGAAATCTGTAATCGGGTTTGGTCACCACATTGAAAAAACAGAAAAATCGAAAATCAATTTTTTTGGTTTTTCATCATTTTGACCCCCAAACCCATTTTCTAAAATTCTGAAAAACTACACTTTGGTAGTACACCTCAGTACCTATCCAACGAGGGTTCAACCATCAAAATAGGATCAACCGTTCCTAAGTTATGAAAGTTGGAAATTCACTCATCATTTTTCGCAAAAATTGGGTTTTGGTTATATGTGTGTCAGAGTTGACACTATCAAATCAAGTTGTGATATAATACTGAATTTGATGACATAACATGCTCGCAACTCATATATCACAATCGATGAACATTAGAATTGGCTTTCAATCGGCGCCTATTGACTCGATTTGGAGGAAAATTTGGATTACAAGTAAAAAAAACCAAAAACTTCGAAATCGAAATTTTGGCTCATTTTGTCATATCTTCGCCGTATTTACTTCAAAGGTACTCAAAATTTGCAATTCGATCGATGGAGTTGAACAGAATTTGATGATATATCTCGAAAAGTTGTTATTTTTGAGTGTTTTTTACAAATAAACCTTACAAAACTACTGATATAAGATGAAAAAACCTCTGAACGAGGTATAAACAGAGTGGCGCACCCAAATATCCTGCCCACAAAATGACTGATATCACATTTTACGTGGCGCTGTTGAGTTATATATTTTTGGTTCAACGCTTTTCAAATAATTCAACAAACCTTTCCATGATGGCATCAATTGAAATTTGAACTAGTGTGCGCCAGTGCGAGTGCCGAATGAAAACGTGAATTGTATTACGGCGGAAAAATAAATTCATTTTGTTTACACAAATATTTCGGTTTGAATCGTAGCCTTACTCTAATCGAATTGTCAGAAAAGCGCACTTTGCTCGCACTGGCGCACACTAGTTCAAATTTCAATTGATGCCATCATGGAAAGGTTTGTTGAATTATTTGAAAAGCGTTGAACCAAAAATATATAACTCAACAGCGCCACGTAAAATGTGATATCAGTCATTTTGTGGGCAGGATATTTGGGTGCGCCACTCTGTTTATACCTCGTTCAGAGGTTTTTTCATCTTATACACTAATCGTATATTCGTGTACCATTGTCATTTGTAACCGATTTTGAAGCGCAAATTCATGTTCGTATTCTCAAAATTAGTTCTGGTACATGTTTTGTTCAAGGAAATTGTTTACCAGTTGGAGATTCGCTGCAGGTAAACAACAATACAAATGCTCACACCAATTGGACATATTCACTCGCCTTTGTATGATTTTTATCAGTTAAAAAAATTAGAGTGGGTCAGTCTAACCATTATTTTAACAATTCCAATTAAGGAAAAACGCATGCACATTCGCATACCATAAATTGCGTGTGGAATCATTCATTTCTGCAAAATCGCATGGCTAATAGAGAATACAATCACATTTTTCAATCTATTTGCATGACCATTTAAAATAGTGCGTGACCGTTATGGAGCGGCCTGTTAAGTCTCCGAACAATATTAACAAAATAATTGAATTTAATGGGCTTTGGCCTGAATTTTAAGGCTGTCACCGAAATTCAAAAAAAAAAAATTAGAGAGGCTTGTCACCTGCTAGTCACGGGATGTATCCTCATAAGCCAATCCAATTCCAATGATGAATATTTTTATGGAAATTTACTACCTGAGCTTGGGATTCTGAATCTTTGTTTATTTCTTTTTTTTTCAACCAATAAAAACGACATTGTTGATGAATCATCAATGATGATATGATGACCAAAGACACACTTAAATAATCCAAGATCAATTCAATTTGAATGAGCCCATTCAACAATTAAGTGCTATTCATACAACGTCATTTCAAATACTCATTCAATATGTAAATCTTGGCTATTTAATGACTTTATGTCTCTCCAACGTCCATTTATTATCGAGAACTAAAGACGCATAACTCACAAAAGAAATTCAACTTGCGTCACTTCTACCCGTTCAAATGAGTAAGTTCTGTTACATTGCTGAATAAAAACGGTAAAATTAGTTTTTGTAAAAAAGAACAAAAGAAAGTTCCACTTGCAACAACCTTGAAGTTGTAACATTTGCTAGATCATTTATTTTCCACTATTTTCTCACTTGATTATATAATACAATGTCTTAATTTTTGTTTTTTTTTTGGCATCGAGATGCAAATATTGTGGTCGATTGGGTCTGGTGACGTAGCTAGCCCGATATGGTATAAAAAAGGAGCATTCAACAGGAATGATTGAATTTTGAAATCAGCCGCCAATCGGAAATTACTGATGTCTGTTCCAAAGTTTCAGTCGATTAAACAATCACAGTGAAGTTAAACGAAGAGAAAGAGACTTGTGTTGAAAGGTATTCAATAAAATGGAAATTCCTTTTTTTCGTTTCATTTTCAACTGTTCTGTTGTTGTTTTTTTTCGGTTGGGGAAAATGTGACCACTCAAATGTGATACACTAACCGACTATCGAAATGCAAAAAGCCATGACTGTGCAACAATCATTTGTTTTCCGGTGAATTTTGATGGGATGAGAGAAAATTCACCAAAAAAAAAGCACAGCAACCAACAAAATATCGGAAAAAATGGGTCTCTGTGGATTCATTGTGAGGCAAAAGACCATTCTTACGTGAATCTTTTACCTGATTTATTCATCCACTTTTCATGCAAATCGATACACGCAGCGGGAGACAGGTTGCGACGCAAATTCATCGATTATGTACACATTTGCTGATGATTTCTCCTACATCGAATGTCAATTAATCAACAAAGAAAAACTGGAAATTGTCTGTTGTTGGTACCGCACAAGCTCACCAAATATTTACAAACGGAAATTAATTCGCGCACAACTGCGGCTGGGCTGGGCCTGATGTTCAATAAATTTTATCGATGCAATCACATGACTTATGGTTTGTATTCCAAACAAATCAACATCATTTGGAAGTTTGACGAAAAATCCGGTAATTTCATGCTTTCTGTAAAATGAAAAAAAAAAAAATAGACGAACATCAAAAACATGATGATTGAAATTGATATTTTTTTGTTTACTGGGTATGACTTTTTTTCTAATTCCATTGAAAAAGAAGTTCAAAGTGTCATGCACGTCGTAAAATGCGAACCGCAAAATCTCATAAAAACACAACAAAATTCAACACACATGCATCGACTCTGAGTGCGTGAGTATGTGTCAATTTTAAACAGGTATTCGAGTCATTGCTCGACCAAGTCATAAATTTTCCGTTTATGCGTGGCATTTTTTTTTCTCTCTACTCTTGTTGTTTTGGATATAAAACGAAGAAAAAAAATGTTTATTTCTATTACTGTAATTATATATACGAGCTTTGATTTGACATACGCATAAAATTTTTATCGACTAAAGATTGAAATGCAGAAGCAGCTCTGGCATTTCGTAAGAAATATGTTTTTAAACAAGAAAAATGTATAGAACGGTCAAAGGAAACCGAAATGGCCGAGAGAACTCGATGTGCCACTGGCTATTCGCATGACTTAGTAAACCAAAATCGATGTAGTCGAAACGAAACGCAATTTGACCGAACGTGAATTTCAATCAAGCCTCGGTTTTTGGCTCAGTTATTTGCCTCACGCACACACGAATACACCTATAGAAGCGCGATGAACGCGCATACCACGGCATTATGGGCTAGGAAATAATATACACCGAAAAAGACGACACAATGAACAAAACGGCCACCAAACAAAATCAAGCATCTATGTAACATGCATAACCATAACAACAGGCAATAAACAAACACCATAAAAAATCATGTTGTACATTGAACAACAACAAAAATTGTGTGTGTGTGTTTTTTTGTGCTGTTTGTCGATAAGTTTAAAGTCGCACGAACACATTTAGAGAGATAGAGAGACACATAGTCGTGGCAAAGGCAATCATCACAGTGACGAAGCGCGAATGCACACATGTGAATCAATCCGTATGATATATAAAGCCATCATCCAGCAACCATCAAGCAATCTCAATGTTGTGAGCGTGTGTTTTTTTTCTCATTTTCTTCACTATTTTTTCTTTCATTTATTTTGTTGTTCTGTCGTGTCTTTCATAACGAAAGTACAGTCATTCAAAAAGGTTGAATATGTGTAAAGAAACCGGCACATACATCAACACACAGTTCGTTCGCTCACTCACTCGCTTGCTCGCCCGTTCGCTCGTTCGTTCGTTCATGTTGGTCGCCCAGTGAGCTCTCATACGGCTCGTAAATTGAGTTGATATTGAAATTTATACGCAACCACATTCAACATACACAAACACACATTTATTCACACACACACACACACACTGAAAGAGCGATCGGAACAGCTGAAAATGCCTGAAAAATGATTAATCCGCAAAGCCCAAACACACCAAATTCCCATATATACTGTGGCACGGTCGAGTTCGAGAAGAGTGAAGCGGATACAACACATACAGTTACACCGACCACGATTTATATACACGTGTGTCGTCATCGGATCGTGTGTCTCCAATGCGCTGTATTGTCGCCGTTGCCGTTTGTGCCGCCATCGTCGTCTATTCGCAGGCAAAACGCGTCAACACAAACCATTGAAATCCCTACTTATATTTCAATTTTTCATATATATATTTTTTTTTCTCTTCGCTTCACCGTCGCCGTTGCCATCGTTGTCGTTTGTTCGTTAGCTAAAGTCAGGCTTTTTATTTTGACTGAGCCAACAATATTTTCCATCGTCACGCTCTTACTCTGTCTAACTACTCGATCGCTTTGCTAGCTCACTACAATTTTTTTTATGGTTGGCGTTTTCATTTGGCGTGAATTGTTTGGCAGTTGGGCTCTGGCGTATATATGCTTTACGATAACTATTTCAGCTGTGCGCAAAGCAGCGAAAGTTAAAGTGAGAAAATCCAATTCGAAGACGATTCACGTCTGGTCGCACGACGAACGTTCCAATGCAATGGTATGTGTGCGCTGAACGTATGAGTATGTGAACAAGCGTCGCATCACATTCAACTTGCTTATGTTGTTATTATTATAAATATATACACATTGAACATTGGTATGGTGTGTGGTGCTGTATTGCTGCGCCTGAACCGAATGAAATAGCAACAAACGTTGATGTGGCATTCGTATGAATGAAACAAAATGAATGGAACAGACATTTGTAACGTATGTCGTGAATCATCATACAACCGGTTCGCAGTACGTATCGCATACTGGCAACACACAGACACAACACAGCACAGCACAGCACAACACACTGTGATGTGCGCGCTTAACAAACCGAAATGAGTGCCGCATTCGTTCGTCATGGCATCCGTTTCACTGATCTAGCCCCGTCCATCCATCTCGCTCTGGCACGGTGTTCCGTCGCATTTTATTCCATATAAAATTGTATGTGGCCAACATCAGTTCGAGTCCGCTGTTCATATCGTACGGATCGCTTTAGTTTTTTCTTGTGTTCAGTCCATTTTTGTTGAAATTCCCAAACAAAAAAAAAGAAGGTGAAAAAAAGTCAAAGAATATCAGTAAAACAAAAACAATCCAGTCTCATTACTAAGCGAAAAAAGAAACAGCAACAAATTATTCACATCGAACTTGTTTCATATAAATTCTATCACGACGTTTTTACAATTTTATTAATTAAACTGTTGTTGATATTAATTTGCTTCTATACCACAATAACCATATGAAATTTGATGAACAATTGAGGTGAACACAAGAATACTAACAGATGAGCAAAAGAAACATCTACAGCAAAAAATAACTCAAGTGAAAGAATATGAAATACATTTTTTGTGCATTGCCAATTCAATTGCCAAAGTGAAAAATTCATTGCGTGGAGCAAAAATAACCAAAATCAAGTGCGACAATTACCCCAAAAACATAAACAAAACGAGACAGAAATTATTTGAAAGAAAAAAAACAGTTCAAAATCAATTCAACTAAAATTCAATTGTGTTGTTGGACAATTGAAAAGAGATCACAAAGTGAGAAACATAAAGCTATTTTTGTATGTTAACTATTCCCGATTTTGATATACTCTATCTATCTCACACTCTCGAGTGTATGCATCGCGTTTTCGGGTGTTTATTTTCACATGTCGTTGAATCGTTGAATTGTAATGCAAGTGCGTTAAGAGATTTTGTGTGATTTACAATCGATTGTTTATTGCGCACTTTAATCAATTGACATTTCCCATTGAGAGTTAAATCCACTTGTGAATTTGAAAAGAATTTCAAATTAAGTGTACGTGTACAGTGTACACTGAACAGACATTTACCTAAAATTAAATGTGCATTGATTCACATCCAACACGTATACGGTTCAGGTACGAAAAACAATTCATCAAACCATCGAATTCAACACCCAACAAACTATGAAACATAGAAAACGAAACATTGTCGTCTTTAGCAAATATTTCATTAATGAATTGTGTTTTGCAATTGCATTTCTTGTAAAGTGAAGTTTTATGCACATTCATTTTGGCGCGGCGGGCTCGATTCAAATTCACAAGTGAAGTATTAAGTATTTGGATGATTAGAGAGAGAGAGCGAGAGAGAGAAAAGAAAAACAGAAAGAATATAAACAATACGAAAATTGCATAGTGCAAGTGTTTAGTCCAAAATTAAGTGGATTTTTCTAACTACCTCGTCTGCCTAATGGATTTTTTTCCGTTTTAAATTGAATTATGTGGCTGCCATTTATCGATTCAATTTTCACTATTTCGCTCGATGTGTTTTTTTGTTCGTGTGTATTAACTAAGTAGTGTGAATACAAATGAAAATTTGTTAGAACTCACAACGTCAACGCATCCACATAATCAGGTTTCAACAGCATTAAACATCAAGCAAAAAAAACGGTGTGTGTATATGTGCGTGCGCGCTTTATAAATGTTGATCCACACTGAGATTGTGGCACATCGTTATGATGACGTTAATGACAAATAAATTTCACAAATTTACTGCATTCAAGCGAAATACATGGCAGCAGCGGCTGTTTTATGGTGGACCGCTATTCAAATGTTGAACATGTGAAAAGCATTAACAATCCAAGACCCGAAAATATCCGAAATTTTTGCTCTTTATTTGTTTACGTTTTTTTTTTGGTTTAGTTGCGAATACGATCCAAAAAAAAGTGTGTGTTATTTTCCGCCATTTCGATTTGTTTACTTTGTGTTGGGTTTAGTTTTTCGTGGTGTGCGTCGTGTGTGAGAAAAAAAAAAAAAAATTCGAACGCTGATGAGCGAAGAATTGCCAACAACCACCAACTCAATGTGCAAACCATCATAAGGATTACACAATCGTTAGTTTTGTTTTTAAAATTCGTACGCCTTTTTTTGATACAAAGAATTTTTTCGGATTGTGCAATTCAATTTGAAACATTTCCTTCCGAACCAAAGTGAAATATTCATTTCAATGAATCACTGATTTTTCGAGTGACGAATCATTTTTCCATTCACTGTGTCTCTGTGTTTATTGTTCATTTTATGTACGAGTGCAAATGATAACTGAATTCTTAAATAAATTTAAAAAAAAAGAAACAACCAAAGATTTCGTGTGCCCATTTCGATGTCCAAGTTGATAGAATTATTTGAATATTGTCTTGCCTTGTTCAAGGAAATAAAAGAACGAAAACAGATCAAGAACAATTAAATTGTGCTGCTTGTTTTTATATCGGCGCCACACTGACCATACAAAGAACCACTTTGCGTCTCCTTTTTTTTTGTCGAATCCACGTCGATTTCGACAACAAATCAGTGATTGTTGCATTTTAGTATTTGTGAAACCAAATTTATTGGAATATACAGAAAGATTAACATTTTACGACATTCAAAATCAAAGATTCAAGAGTTTCGGATCAATTTTCAACAGGAAGGAATCAATAGTGAATTGTTTATTTGAATTAACTCTTTGAAATTGACCGCGAATCAAAAGGATTTTAATTAAACTTTTATTCGCGAATTTACACAACAAAATAAACACTGGTGTACGTACGCGCGCGTGTGTGTGAGTGAGTGTGTGTGATAAACAAACAAACAAAAACGAGCATCAACAAATTTTTCTTTTGGAATTGGTTAAAATTATTCCTTCAAAATTTGGGATTACCTTTCAGATCTGGTAAGTGATCGACAGCAAAGCCGAGACGATGACAAAAAAAAATACAATTTAATCAAATTTGAATTCGAATCGCTTGACAACCGATTTTACAGATGTTTTGTGTTAATTACGTGTTTCAATTTGAGTTTTTCGTTTCGACAAACTAAAAGAGCAACAGTCGAACTTACAACTGTTCATCACTCTTTTTTTTGTTTGATCATGAATCGTCACATTTTGTAAGTGTGAATTTTAAATTGAACATTTGAGTCATTTTGAAGGGAAAAAAAATGTATAAAACCATTTTTATTTTAGTTCGAAATGTGCGTACATTTGAAACGCTTAGCGCTACGCACCTTCGTCGAACATCAATCGCTGAACGACGAACAACAAAAAAAAACTCGTCCGGCCCATACATCGAATGCGTGTAACGAAAAACGACCTACTCTACGCTCTTGAATAATCTATTTATTGCGGTATATTTCATAATGACAGTGGTGTCAGTGTTTTAAGCGTTTCACAGAGTTGAGAGACTACACACATGCACACAGCCCGAACAACACGAGCACTTGAATTTCGTGTTTCATGTGTCGCTTCATTGCACAATTTTTCCTCTCTGTCTCTATTCGATCGCTTCAAAACATTCGTGCTGTTGTATATTGTGTGGATGTTGGTGTGCGCTATGTGCCTTTTTTTTATATTCACTCAATTCGTTTATTTATTTCATAGTCAACATTACAGCGAACAACCACAAAAAAGTGTGTTTTCAATACATCAAAATTGTTGTCATTCGTTTGGCTCTTCGATTTTCAACAATTTACTGCTGTTGACTTTGTTCGTTTATTAGTTTCTAATTAGATATTTTTGTCGATTCTCTTCTCTATTCGTCAAGCGGAACGTTGAAAACTTGCAGCTCCTGCTTTATCTATACCTCGTTTTGTTTCGGTTTGTTGTACGCGCACGAGATAGACATGTACAAGTGTTTGTGCTCACTGCTCAATTCATCATTGAAAACGAACAGAAAATTGAGACGAAAAAAAGCAACAACCAACAATATAATTTTATATATAGACACACACAAGACACAAATCGAATATATTGTTCAGCAAGCAATTTTATTAATTGTTGAGCTCAACTGATTTTCTCTCATTCAAACAGCTCTAGTTGTTGATGACACATTCAAAATCTGCGTGGAATATTGTGTGACGCTCATTTCAGAATTCTATAGTTTTTAATTGAATTTTGTTGTTGTTCATTATTGCTCATTTTTTTGCCATCTGATTATGTTCACAATTGGGTGAGGAATAATGCTGAATTCACGAAAAAAAGCATTCAGGTGATGAAATATTTTTGTTACCAAAATATGGAATGGCATTTTTTTGCATTTGGTGAGTTTTTAATTATGAGCCAGAACGAATGCGGTTTGTCTTCCGACATCGACCAACTCTGCGTCAGGACTGCATTAAAAATTCCATTGCAATGACGCATGCGATCACCAAATAAAAAATACATTTCCATTTCTTCGGCCATTTCATCGTAACAAACACAACAACAAAAAGCGAAATGTTTTGTCAACAGGGACAAAACAGTTGACCACGGAGTAAATAAAATACAGAAAAATCCAAAGTGGATAAAAAGGCCGTACATCAAAAACCATCTAATATAAACACAAAGAGCTGGACAAAAAAAAATTCGTCTCATATTTATGTGCGTGGTATAACTGAAGAGCCAAAATGAGAGACAGAGAGCGAAAGAGAAAAAGAGATAAAAAATAAACAGGCACACAGATAAATGCGTGTACAATGGAAATGAAATAAATGTCCGATTTGAATCTGGTCAAACCGGACGAATATCTATAGGCCATATTAACGAAAACGTCGACAAACTCACCGAAAAAAAAGATGAGAAACGAAACAGAAAAAAATGCGCAACAACAACAACAGCAAAAATCAAGACACGAAACGCATACATTCGCAACACGGGCAATGGCAAGCCATTTCTTTCTTCAGCCGACTCACTAAGAAAGATATGCATTTGACATCACTTATATATATTTTTTTTTTGCTTTTCGTATGTTATTTCTTATTTATTATTGCCTTTTTCCAGTCCGTGAGCTCACAGTCGCTGGCTCTGTTTATCGTTTATGCTGTTTTATTTTTCGTCCGCACCTCACCAACAAAAAAATAACAACAACAACATTTCAACGCTAAAACAGAAACTCAAGCGAAAATTTAAAAAAACCCAAAATCTCGATGTATATACATTGAAAAATGGAATCAAATGACAGGCCTCGAAAAACCCGAATCAGTTTAAGACACATTCTCCGCGGTACCTGTACCTCTTGCACGCTCTATTCGTTATTTTGGGTTCGAGTTGTTTTTTTTTTGTTGGTTATTTCAAATCAACACAAAAAAAGGTTGATCAAGTGTATTGCTCAACTTCGTTTTTTCGGTCTCTCTCGCTCTGCATTTCTCATCGCTCAAGAAACGAAATATGAACAAAATACGATTTGAACATACAGATAATGAATCTGTCAAATGATGAAAATTTCAGCCAAGAAAAAGAGGAGCAATTGAATGTGACAAAACCTTAAATCATAATCATATCGATAAATTGACTGCGGTCCAGCGTCCGAATTGTGATAACAAATCAAAAGAGATTGGGCCATTTCATTACACCATTGAAAGACACAGCTCAACAATTTATGATGAACATCGCAAAAGTGTGAATCATCGATATCAATTTTAAAGATATATTAATGGCAATTTCAACTGATCGATTTTTGCATGTGCTAAACACACGTCTCGTTTGACCGAAGTAATAGAACCAATTGAATTGATTCATTTTAGTAGTTGAGCCGCGCGTGGTGCCTTACTTATTTTGAATTTGTGCGAAGCGTTGCTTGTGCAGTGAACGAACATCGATTGGTTGGTTCGTTGATAGGCGCGCAATAAATTGTCAATTGGAAATTAAACGATTATGTACGTGTGATAAAAACGTCAATTGGAGTAAGAATAATTTAACTGTTCATACTGTGTGCGTGGTATGTGATTGTACTACCGGATAGTGGTGTGTGATTGTATGCAATCCTGTACGAATATTGAAATTTCTGATCAATAAATAATGGTTGTAATGTGGTGATTTATTGTACGACCATTGCCAATGAGCGCGTAATAGATAATGATAATTGATAATGTGACGATTTCGGTTGCTACAATTATTAGAACCGCAAGCAAACCATAAATAAAATCGACCGACCTCGACGGCAAACAGCCGTACCAAACAAAAATCAAGCGTGTAGCAAAAGCGGAAAAAGCCGTCAATTTTAATGAGTGGGCTTATGATTTGAATGCTTGACACTGTCAAGTCTTGACTATCCATATTCGGAAAAAACCGAATATCATAATGCCATGCACATGATATGATTTTATTTACTCTTTCCGTTTGCAGTGCTTTGAAAATTATGCATATTTTCGCTTAATTTGTATCAAAATTCATGAAGTGGCCATGATCAAATTTACACTTTTATTTTGGAACTTGATTCTATTTGCGGTTCGAACTTCATAATTTTCTTTAGCAACTGCGTATGAAATGATTCGGTGCAGCCAGATCACATAAATTCAATTGCTTGGCTGTTCTCTAGAGCAATGGCACATCTGACATAGTGAACCATGCACCAAACAAACGGTTTTTCTTTTTTTTTCTCTCTTTGTTAACTAGCTGAAGAAAAATGCGCCATGGAGTGAAATAAATACACAAATCAACGAAACATTTGCGCGCTGTCAGCAAGTTACTTGTGCAATTTAACTGTAAAAACAAGTGGAAATATGAGAATGCGAATATAAAACTCAAGAAAAATAAAGAGAGAACAAAAAAAAAAGAAACACGCCGTACAAACGATATGGAATTCCATAGAAAAATGCGATCAAAAGAGAAACAACCCAGCGAACGAAACGTGTTAGTTGGCAAGCAAAGAAGCAAACAAGCAAACTGTCCATGTTTCATCGTTCTAACACGTCTTATTCACCGTTCGCACAATACGTACATTTTCGTTCAATTGTTCTTTTAATTTAGTTGTATGTTATATCCACATCCACATCAACACTCACGCGGGCACTATTCGATGTGCAAAGGAAATGGATTCAACAAAAATGCCTTATAACTTAAGCAGGCAACAGAGAAAATAGAAAAAGAAACAGAAAAAAAAGAGTATTGAAGCCGCTCAACTCTAGCTGGAGCTGGTTTTTGTATGGAACGCACGCCACACACCAAAATATCCGCAGAAAAATCAATATTTTTATTTATTATGACGTGGATAAAGTACGGTCTGTATAAAATGAGAAATGTTTGCCTCGATATTCCTGTTCGCTCGTTTTCATTCTATTTTCACTTGTTCTCTCTCCCTCTCCTTTTCATTCTGCCTGGATAGTGTCGACACACTTGGTATATCGTTCAAAATCAATTTTCAGAAATTCATTTTCAACGAGTTTCGAGTTTTTTATTTTGGTTGGCGCTTGGTGAAAACATACTAAATTATTCGGTGCATGATAAAATGAAATTTTCATACCAAAATATGATTGAAATTACTTTCATGAGAATTTTTTTTTATGTTTTCTGGTCTTTTTGTTGTGTTGGTTACACAAGCGTAACGATTGTAAAGTCAATTGGAATTAGTCTGAACTTTATTAGAAAACCATTTTTGTTCGAAGTAAATTAAAATTCTAAATCGTCGTATGGCCATTCGTTCGATCGATATCGAGCCCCAGGTGATCGTGTCTCTCCCCTTTTTTCCATTCGATTATTGAAAATTAAAAAATGATAGGTTTTACAGCGGCATGCAATTAAAAAAAAAACATCAGTTTTTTCTGTTTTTTCAAAATAGATAAAAAACACACTCAGCCGCGATAATGTCAATGTAAATATGGCCACAGGAAATGATGACGGCTACTATCTCATTCATTTAAATTGCGTTCCATAAAAACTGCATATTTAGCATTTATGCATTAAGACGAGCTTATTGCACATGGACTAATATGTGACGCCACATATATTTTTGTATATGTTGAGTGGGCGATTTTGCGATTTTTAATGATGATTAGTTTTTTGTTTGTTGTGCACACTCATCAAAATTTTATTCGTGTACCGGGTACTTGAATGCGTCCGACAAACGTGTCGCACAACATTGTTTCAACCTGGTTGGGCTAACCAATTCAAACTACTCGGTCAGTCGAGAAATTTCCGCTCAAAAATTCAATCTATATTCTCAGGCATTTAATGAATTTCCACTTTGCGATTTTTAGCCATGTTTTGTAGTACAATCGCTGTAATCATGAGCGTCAGAAGTTCAATGATGTCGATGATGGATATATCGTGACACGCAATCAACTACATTGTTGTTCATTTTCAGCTACCACATACACTTTTATAGCACAATACAGTTTTTTTTTTATCAAAACATTTCATTTATTTGTATTTTTATCCCTTTACGATGCCGAACGTAATAAAAGAGGGGAAAAAAATAAATTCAAACGTTCGTTGTGATTTGTCATTTGTCATAGAAATCATTTCAAAGTGTTGTGAAAATGTAACTTAGATTCGATGTGTGTGTGTGACGCGAGCACGATCGAATTGGCGGTTCGTGAATGAGACTTCATTTTTATGTAATCACAAAATCGACGTAAAAATCGCGTAATTATGGCTCAGCAATGGGTTTTTACTACTGCCTATGTTATTTACATATAAAAACCATAAATAAAGGAACCGAAAATAAATTGCGCGTGCGAAAAAGAAAAATCACGTCCAAAATAACAACAACAACAACAAAACGAACACTCCTTGCGGAAATTGAACATGATGAAATAAAGTTTTGCCTTTGATGTTTCTGCTTCTTGGTTGAAATTGGCGATAAAAGTGAAAGCATGTTCAAATTGGGGTCCAACGATGTTCCATGGCGCATTAATTAAAACAAAACAAAAATTCTTCTTGCATCCTCTCGACATGAGCCGGCTCGACAATTGTGTGCTTGTTTAATAACCATAAAATACAATTATTTAACATTGAGATATCATCTTCGGAATATTATCATGCGGGCTCGTTTGGCTATTAAATGAAACAGCCGATAAATTCTATCCAGCCATTTATCATCGTTTCGGCGGCGGTGTTAATAATCCATGAAGAAATAGTAGCAAATTATCGCCTATTGGCTTCTTCCATTGGCTTATCATGAATAATACTTTTATCGATCCCAAGTTTTTACCACAATAGTTTGGCTCTAACCGAAAAAAAACGATAAATTTTAGATGGAACAAACAAAAAATGGTTTGAATTTTTACGACATATCAAAATCAAGTTTCGTTTTCGAGCATTTCAAAGCATTCAAATTTCATGATAAGAAGCCACACAAAACCCATTTAAAAAACCAACTCCAAACTCAAACACAAACGCACGCAAGTTTTGTATTTCTATCTCATCGCATTCAAACTGATTTTACTAGATTATTGATCTCTTTTGTTTTTGTCAGCATTAACATTGCGGTTTCCATTTGCAGATGTGAATAATCGTCATATAGAAAAGTGGTCTGAGATAAAGACACTTCTATTATTTTGGTTATAGACGAAAGATTTGGAGTTTGCGTAAAATATCGATGTCGGGTTTTCACTATTAATAGCAACAACAACGTTGAACAACCATTTAAATTCCACATTTTAATCTCGAATACGAATGTCATTTGAATACAATTAACGAATTGAACCTATTAAATAGCGCATTATTTTCTTTTTTATTCAATTTGATGCGATCTTGAATCCGCTTCATCGTTTTCTGGTTTGATGATAAATGATGTGAGAGCTGAGATTGAGTAGCTCATCGATGAGCTGAGATATGGATTCGGATCTCGTCATCATAAAAATTCATGAATAATTTTACTGTCGCTTTCATTCAAATAGTTACGTACAACATTTTCTTGGCATCAAACAACAGCGTTGTCTCAGCAAGCAGAAAAAAATGTGGATTAATTGAGAAATAAACTGAGTGATACACACACACACGAAAAAAAAGAAAGAAAGAAACCAAACTAAAAAGTCAAATGAAAATAGCGAGCACAATATTTTGGCGCGGTAAAAACGAAAAAACCTTCAACAAAAACAAACACTTATGGAAATTACGAATGTGATGTTTTTTGTTGTTGTTGTTGTTGTTAAGTCACATCTATTTTACATTCCACGCCGTAGCCAATTGGCAAGCAGTAAAGAGCTAAAAACTTGAGCAATTTGTGAAACGTTCACTGATCAAAAAGGGCGATGATAAAAATAAAAAAACAACAACGACAACACAATTTCCAAATTGAATCGGTTCGGTTTTTCGGTTTGATTCGATTGAATCGCATCTATTGGATGCTAAAACTGTACGTTGTCACAACAAAACATTTTCATCGACACCGTCGCTCTTTGGTTTTACATAAAATCTTGAAATTCAATGTAATGCAAATAAAATGATAATTATTCTAATGTATCACAATTTGATATCGTCTAAATCGGAATCTATTTAAAAGTTTTGTTATTTTTTTTTTTGAAACGGCTATTGTCGTGTGGATGCCAACATCGTCTGTTCGATTGTCGAATGTCGTTGTCATGGATTTATTTTTTATTTTCCTTTTTGTCTAATTCGAATGCTGGTTTTGCTCAATTCCATCGATTTGATCTGAATCGAACTGTGAAGCAACGACAAAACTGAGACTGAGACCAAAAGAAAAAATCAACTCACCGTCAATGCGCGCGGGAGATATTGTTTACCATGCTCGGTATCATTCAGTCGTTTCGTGTTCACAGCATGCACACACGACACACAACCAAATCAAAATTGTTCATTCAAGTGAAACAATTCATCTGCAAAATAGAGAAATCCCAACCAAACTGCAGCACACACTAGCGAGTTATCGGGCTTGCTCCAATTATTATATAATAGCTCGGAAGCAAAATAATTTTTGGAAAATGCTAAACTGGAAATGAAATGATGTAGAATTTAATTTTTGTCACTCTTTCATAAATAGCTGTAAATATTTTTCGTCGAAAACTGTAAATAAACATTGATGTCATGCCCTAAAACACGGTAATAAAATTGACATTCACGCGTCCAAAGTGCACCGTTTTTCATCAGGCCAAAACATTTATATGGCAAACTTTAAAATGATGACAGCTTGCAAACATTTAAAACGCCATAAATTATCGACAAACGTTGCAATTTGTGATGATTTCCGAAAGGTGAGTGTGTGTGTGTGTATGTGAGTTTTTTTAATGATGGGACATTTTCAGTGTTCAAACTCTAACCACAAATGCCCATTGTGTTTGCTATAGAGATGTGCAACGGTTTTATCACTTTTCTCACCCGAAAATATCATTGCAACTCATGTTTTCAGCAATTTTAAGCCTTTTGTTATTCTTCACTTCATAATTTGCTCAAACAATCAAACAAATGCAATGTAAACATGTCCAAAAAACCTCATTGAAAATGCAAAACAAATAGCTCGTGTCAACGCCAACATTGCGTTTTGAGTGTTTTTCTGTGGTCTGAATTTGCTAATAGCACTCACTTGTTTGCTCTCTCGTGGTATGATGTTGGTATTTTCACTTTATCGTTATAATACGTTGGTTATAGCCAACAACCACAATATCACAACCACTGAATAAAAGCGTCAGTGGCAAAAATGCATTTCTCTTTCATACCATTTGACATTTTCCGATTTTCATCGTTTTTTATCCAAAAAAAAAACTACAAAAAACAAACAAAATATTCACGTCAGCTTTTTCCAACAACCACAACTTTTTGTTTGATAAAGAGTTTTCACTGCCATTCAAATATAATAATATTTTTTGACAGAATGGCAACGAATGGAAAATAACAAAAATGTGAAGCAAATTGTAATTTCACTCGATTTAATAGAGTTTCCAGTTGGTTGCAAATTTTTACCAAATGTAAAAAATTAAACAGCAGCTGCAACCACATGTGTTGGTGCAACAGTAACAAAAATTACGTTAGAAAACTTTACGCTGTTTTTTGTGTGTGTGTGTTGGTTTTGTTTGCATATTTTAGTTGAAAAATGTTCATTGCAATTTCATCGAGTGTATTGAAGTGTGGCACGAGTATGTCGAAGTTGATTGACGCCATAAAGTGAGTAATTAATGAAGTTATGCGAATCAAATGCATGATTCCAATGCAAATGATTGAATCACATTTTACGCACTGTTATCAACACTGTATTTAACAATTTAAAATCATTTGCATATGAAATGGCATTTATTTGCATTGTTTTAGTGTCACACCGCAGTTAGGATGAGGTGAATGAATTGATGGACGAATAGTTTTGGTTCGGTGGTTCGATGTAAATGTCAGTTTAAGCTAGGCATTGGAGGCATTCGACACCAATATAAAATCCAAATCGATTAATTGGACGAGTCGTAATTGCTGCCGATTGCCAATAAAACAACATTATCCCCATTCAACGTGGTTCAAGAGCGCTTGACATTGCCCGAAACCATTGTGGAAATCCTCTATCAACATATATTCTGATGCTGATTGTTTTAATGGCAATTTATTTTAATCACGATTCGCTGTTAAAGGGCTTTAAGCACTGGAAATTGATTGAAATGTATAATTTTTTTTTTCTCTTTTCGAAAAATCAAGCAAAGGTATAACAGGCTCAAATCAAGACACAAAAAGAAAAAACAAATCTACACAAAATGTTCACACTCATGCTGGCATTTTATGCTAATTAAACTTGGCCAATATAAAATCATTTGCCTCACGCTTCAAAATTAGCCCAGATACAATGTAATTTTTAAGTACAATTGTTGTTGTTGTTGTTGAATGCGCTAATCAACACATTGAAAGTGGCCGTTTTGCTGAGACGATGTAAATAAAGCGATATACTGACGTACAAAATCGGCATGCATTTGCAGCCAGCGGGTATAACGCAAACGAACTAAACTCGATCGTTTCTGTCGGTTTATGATCGCCTTTTTTATTTCCACACAAAATGCAATATAAAAATTGCCTTGATTTCGTGCTAAAACTTGATACTTTTTTTTTTAATATTCTCTTCTTTATATTGTGTGGTTTTGTGCTGTTGTTTTTTTTCGTTGTAACATCTTTGCATCATTTGTACACGGCCACAGATTTGCCAATTAGATAGATGCAAGCTAACGGCATTTCATTGACGATCACATGAAATCAACGATTTTCAGTCATGATGTATGCAAATTAACAACGAATACTAATTTGTTGTGAGCCGTCCGGTATATGTGCTGGTTGGCTGGATTGCCATGCCATTCAAAACTGCACACACACGCATTCGTGTGCTCATGGCGCACCAAAATCGGCTTCAATGAAGTTGATGCATTGCAATTAAACATGAAAGGAAACTTGTCCGTATCAGTGGAGAGAAAATAAAATTATATCGCCCGAGGGCGTGTATAACATCATGGCGTAGAGCACCGTTGGAATTGCACTGTACCATCGATTCGAAAAATTGACCATTTACCATTGCCAATCTCCAATTGGTGTGCATTGGATTTGTGAATCAATCGGTAATTGATGCATCGATTTCACAGGTTGTTGTTGTTGCTGTGTGTGTGTTTTTTATTTCTTTCTTTATCAAGAACTCGTTCACCAAGATCGATATTCGTGTGTTGTCGTTAGTTGAACAAGATTGATCTGTCAGGCCATATTTAACCGATGCAACAACACAGAAAAATGCGGTTTTCATAATAATGAGTGTGGCGATCGCAAAACGGTACAGTCAAACTTGCCTCGTGTCAGCCAACATTCGTGTGATAATTTCTTGTTTAAGTGCTATAACCACAGCGTTTGTAATGGCGTAATACATAAAAACTCCAAGCAAAGAGAGAAAAAAAAACACAAAATATAAAAAGAGAGAAGCATTAAGCGTTAGCTTGATATAGCGACCGTCTATTAATGTGACATTGTATCGTGAAAACGGGTCGTTTACAAGCTGATTCGAATGCCCGATTAGATGCAATAATAATGGCTGTCAATTACTGAACGTGTACATCCATCTGATACACTTGACTTTTCCAACGAAAATGGGTTTCAATTACAAAACCATTTTATCGCGAGAAAACGAAATGCCATACAACTGACCATCATGCCAATGCAGTCATGTTCTGCACACGATTCGATGTGACGCAATTCTCATGAAGCTCATGGGCGATTCCATGGCAACACAACAACAACAAAAAATGTAGCTCTCACAGTGCATTTCGTTTCACTTTCACAAATGCATAAAATAACAACGCGATGCAAGTCTTATGCAAAATGGATCACGTTTATGAACAACGTACGAATGTCCATTCAATTGGTTGGCTGGTGCCACTGTTGCGTTGCCACAGATCTTTTCTGTTATGCACAAATGCAACAACAACAACAACAACAACAACAACAACAACAAAACCGAACCACATCGACACCGAGTGATATACTTTCTTTCACGCCACATTATTTCACTCGCAATCGAAGTGAAATTCATGGGCAATGGCAGAATGAAGAAATTATAAATGTTTTTTTTTGTGTTGCTTTTTTTCCATTTAATCGAAAATGAATGTAAAAATAAGACGAAGAAATATAAAATGATTTTCATTTCATTCGATAACGAACGCTGCATGTCACATGCTCATTCAGCATGGCAACATATCAGCACTGCAAAAATTCCCCAAGGTCAAGGATAACAAAAAACCATTATGTTACTACCCATGTTGAAGTCATGTTCGCCGTGTGTGTGTGTGTGTGTGTGTGAATTCTGTGTATGCTTTTTTCTCTCTCTTCTATTACACGCGTGCTAATCGTGTGGTGAGTGCAATGCAATTGCAATCATTTCAGAATTGTAATGGTGAATGGTGAACAAAAGGAAGCATTGCTCATACAGCGCCAAATGCCAAATGGATTGTAACCGAAATGAAATCGGAAAAAATGTCTTGAATGCGAGCCATTGTTACCAACCGAGCCAATTCGAATCGTGTTGTTTTACTTGGATTTCCTCTTTGCAATTCAAAACGCACTGAATGTAAAGAAATGGATAAAAAAAATGTGATTTAATATTGACGACGAATGACGATGTCGAATGGATAAATGGCATTCTCGGATTGAGACAGAAAAGAAAATGAAGCCAGTGGAGTAATGTGGGTTTTCATGAAACAATGCGAATTTTGTGGTGCGCGAACTGCTGTACCCTCCGGCCTGCCAATACTATTCATATGAACAAATATTCCAGGCTTGAATGGAACCTTAACAACAACAACAACAACAAAAACAACAAAAAGTCGAGAGAAAGAGATAAAGAACGAAAAACAACAATGGAAATTGAAATGCAACTAAAACTGAAATGGCTTAATTTAATCAAAGCTCAAGGCTTGATACGTTTGACTCGGTGTGCCTATTGCATGTGTGAGTGTTAGTGTCGCTGGATCGAAGGCAACATCAGCATAAGCAAAATGCATTAAAATATGTTCCGCCATTGATTCGACAAATGATGAGATAATCTCTGTGAATCGCACAAAGGAAATAAAAGGAATTATATTTTGACGTAGCCAAGGGATTTGATGCGCTCTCTCGCACGCACACACACAAACACACACAAAAAACGCAATGTTTGTTTAACCAACGACTCTAACTACAAAGTATCAGACGATTGAGATAAAAGCGAAACACATCAACAACGACAGCAAAAATACATAGAAAATGGAATAAATTGTGCTCACTTCATTCGGAAATGGAGAAGCGACAATCTTTGATCTGATTTTGTGTATTTGCAAAGATTTATACTTCGATTTCAATTTTTAATCTATTTTGAATGCAAGGCAAAATCCAAACCGTTGGTCTCGTACAATATTGATGTAGACTCTGATTTCAGTGTTTCGGTTCGGATCGATTAACATGGTAATGGCATTGCTTCTCTATATAATCGATAATATCATGAGCGAGTGCAATAGTGCGTATCCAAAATAGCGAGAAAAAAAAATTAAATAAAAATTGGCCAAACAAAATTACATACGATCGATGTTGTAATCGTTTTGGCGAGCGTGTACTTAGTTCGGCTGTGCCACTGAATTATATGTAATTTCATTTGTTGAACTGATTTTTCTTTCTTTACTTGCTGATGTTTGTTGCTTTGTTTCGTGCTCGAATTGTTTTGCGCGAAGTTGATCGCAAACTTGAATTGTGGTTTAGCGACATTTCAATGCGGTTTCGTTCAGATTTATATGGATATAATATTTTAAATCGACAGAAAGAAAAACAAAAATACAAAAACAAAAACCAAACGTAATTCTCTCTTTTTACCTTTCGTTCAATTTTCTGCCCATGTAGACACTTTCGTTGGCCGTAAATTCCAACTTCATAAATTCAAGGTATGGCTGTTCGCCTGTTCGGTGTTGCTTCGTATTTATTTCAAGAGCATTTGCCAGTGCGCTCGAGTGTGCGTGATCGAATGTAATGAATTTTTCTTACGTTTTATCGTCGCACCAATGCGTGCACTTAATTCGACTACTAAATTGTGCGTGTCTGTACAGAAAAGTACTCGTTATTGTGTATTTGCGTTTTGTTCATTATTCGGATTGCTTTTATCGTTTGTTCGCGGCGATTGCGTGAATTTTGGTGTCTTTATCTCGTTCTCTTGTTCTCTCTCTCTCTCTCTCTCTCTCTCTCTCTCTCTCTCTCTCTTCGTGTGCGTCTCAGTCTCTCTTGATCTTGTCTGTTCAGGCATCTCATCAAAATCAACATAGACTCACCAAATCATCGTCGACTTCAGCTTCAATACACATATTTCTCTCTTATTTCGCTTGCTCTTCGTGTTTATTTTTCTTTACAAATCCAAACAAAAGCCACGACGGCCGTATTGTGACGATGAAGATCATGGTAAACGCACACACTTCGCATATAAAAGCACACATACACACACACACACACACACACACACAACATTTTGTTTACGTAACAGTCCACTAAACGAATAGTGAAATTTAAGGGCACGATATCACTCTGACGAGACGAGATTTATATATGCAATGGAAAATGAAATCGAAACACACACACAAAGGAAAAGAGCAAAAGTGGCAGCGCCGACGTTTATTATAGATAAAATGGTGTGTTTTTTTAGCGAAACAAATGGGTCTAACTAAAAATATTTATTGTTTGGGTGCATGGAGCCGAGGTTCAGAAAGATAAAACCAACGCACATACAAAACACAATGTGAGAAGGAGACGAGAAAACGTGTGAATGTGTGACTGAAAGGCAGCATCAATCATATTTCACCATTTATAATTCTTAAGAATTAAATATACATTTCATATAAAAGACATTCATCAATTGTTGGTATCGTCAATCGGCATACTGCCAGACACTTTAGGAGATCGTCACGTCTTTCGTTTTAGTGGCTACATGTATTTATATCAAACTTCTGGCTGATTGTTTTTGTTTGTGTCTAGAGAAATAGTCTTCGTACAAACGTAATCATCAGTCCAAACAAATGTATGCTTATTTTAACTGTTGTTTGGAGGCGTTACGGCACAGTACATTTCTGCTCCCCTTGGTGCGGCTGCTTAGAATCCTTCATGTCAGTTTCAATAGTGATAAAAGAGTCGATTTTTCCCCATTTCAACTCTTCACACTTTATGCAAAACGTCAAACATCGACACAAAAAATATGGTTGACTGTTTACGTCACGCACGCTGACGTCCGACGTCCAATCGTCAGTCAATGCTTTTGCGGTAGCCACTTCGATTTTGACAGACGTTCATCGTTTGATTGCAATGGCATTGCTTACTTAACCATATCTCTTTTTCTTTCGCATCGAAATATTCTGATGTCATCACTTGGAAAAAAGTTGTTCCATTATTCTCGGTTTAGTATATTTTTTGTGTGTGTGCATTGAACTAAAGGGCATACGCATTCAAGCCTTGTTTTGAAATGGTGGAAAAGAAACTTGATGATGCGAAAACAAACGATGATCAAGGAGACAATCAGAGAGAGAGAGAGAGAGAGAGAGAGAGAGAGAGAGGAACGCAAGTGATGGGAAAAAGAAATAATAATAACCTATAAATCCAAGCAAAAGAGAAACTCTTGCGTTAAAAACCGTTCGATGCTCCAATAAAAGACAATCAAATAGAGAGCAGCAAAAATGAAAAAAATAAAAAATATGATCAAGAAGATGAAAAAAAAACGGCAAAATAAGCACATCCACATGAGCACACAGAAAATATTAGAACTTAGTGGATGGCATTGGATGTACAGTGTACATTGTACACGTCCAACTACAACACAATACGAGATAAAAACACGAATCGAATCAATATTATCATTTGGTTATTTTATAGAAAATGCACGGAACATAACCATTTAATGTTTGGTTCGGTGGCGATGTGTTCATTTCAGCAAAACCAATGAAGAAGTTGAAAACGAATCATAACACCATTCGAAGTGCAGTCAGCACAGAGACAGAGATCCCGGTGCGGATGATACGGATTGTGTGATGATTTTATTCTGTTTGTTTTTTTTTTGCTTTTCATTTATTATTATTTTTATTGCGTGTGTTTTTCATTCGTTTGCTGCTGTTGCTGCTCGTTGTTGGTTCTTTTTTCTTTCATTTTTTTTATTAAATCTATACTTGCTGCTATGTACTCTCTATGTTTTTATTGCGCTCCATCATCATTTATGTGTTACCAAGTTACAAAATTCTTGAATTCAATTCCGCTTTTTACTCTATCACCATGTTCACTCGGTGTCTAGCGGTAAATGGTAAATGTAATGTATTAAAATCTAACGGAATCCCCGTTTTTTTTTACTATTATTATAACATATTATTATTCGTTTTCTACAAACGTTTCGAGTATTCGGTAAATTTTGCAACAAGTTTTTTTTTTATTCGCTGGAAACCGAACAGCCGTGGACGTGAGCGCATGTGTAGATGTTCTTAAATATTGTTATTATATTTCATGTTGCATTATTTTTTTTTCGTTCTGTTCATGTTCTTGTTTGATTTTGTAATGTACAGTGTGCTAGTAGGTACGGGATCTCTTTGGATCATTCTGGAAGTTGTTCAAATGTTTGTCGATTTTAACAAGAAAACACACGAAGAAAAGAGATAAAGAGAATATGAAGACATGGAACAAACAGAACAAACATAATTATTTTATTGTTTTTTTATAGTAATAGAAAAAAAAACGATAATAATCAGTCGAGAAGCGGCAAAAAAATGACAAGAAAAACGAAAAAAAAATTGACACGAACAGCCCAATCTATTGACATAGAAATATCTGGTTCTGGTTGAAACGTGTACATCAAAAACTGGTAGTCAGATATAGAATAATTGCATAATTTTGCAGAATTGGCAGGTTTTTCTCTTGCTCCCTTCCCTGTCGAATATGAGAGAAACGTGATTATAATGCCACTTGGCTTGGTTACGTATGTCGATTCGTGTTCGCGGCTCTTTTCTTCTTCTCTAATAGTTGTTTCCATCAAAACTGATTACAGAAAGAACAAAGAGAATAGCAGAGAACAAAATATATGTACAAATCCAGGTACAAAAACCGACCTAAACATTTTTACCGTACGATTTGAACGTCATTTCCCATTAAAACAGAACATCGCCCAACAAAACATGACTATGTTCATTACATTTTCCACGCAAAATATTCTCATTTCGTTTTGGTTTGCCCCAAGTCTTCGTCATGATATTGCATTTTTACTTATCACACACCACTGATACTGTGCACACCGTCATTTATTTTCATTCGTATTGCTCTGCAAAACCAAAATCTAATGACTTCCACTCGTGTGTGTATGTGTGTGCTGTATATTATCTGTTCGGTTGTGCGAACGCGCCAAGTAATAAGCAATATGTTAATGTTTATTTTGTAACAACACACACTGAAATACTTCATCTGCCTACGCATCGTATATGTGCTCGCTTTTCAATGAACTTCTCAACACGTATCACTTTGTTCATTCGAGTGAGCACAGTTCTACACTTCATTAAAATTTGTATATTTGCGCGTACGCAAACGCAAAAAAAATGAACAACAACGATGGCGGCGACGGCGGTAGCGATGATGGGCGAAAATTATTAGAATGAAATGTATTTGCGCTCTTTGGCGTTGTTCCGCAACATCGTTAAATTGAATGGATTCGTCTCAAGGTTAAGCAAAACAAAAATTGTCTAATTACAATTGCACACGATGAATCTTATTGCGAAGATTCAGATGAGGCTATATTCGGATGTGGTGAATGGCAATCCCACATTCACACTCTGAATATCTGAATGAGAGAAAATTGTATTCTTAATAGGATGCATAATAATATAAGTTTTTGGACGATTGTTTTTTTTTTTTGTTATCGCATTTTATTGACCGGGCGTCATTAAATCTCGTGCTCTGTATTGTGACGACATAGGTCAGAACACTGTCGCGATGGTGCCAATGACAGTGCTTATTTTAGTACCAAACGAAAAACCAACGAATTTCATGCTTCGAATTTTGTTGTCGTGTGGATCGACTTGCATTATTAATCGTACACACAGAAATTGTTATTATTTTAAGTGCATGAATATTTCCAGTTCGTAATGTATTTTTGGTTTCACTGGCCCAGACAGTGGCACTTGGAAATGCGACAAAACACAATTGCATATCACTAGTTAGTTGAGCTTCAATCACATTTTCACTATCGTTTGCCGTTGGCTGTGATTTAGCCATGTTTACACTTTAACGGAAGCCAGACGAAGTTAAAACAAACAAAAATCACTGTAATTAATGACTACTTTCGATATTTTTAGACAACAAACACAGAGAGAAACTCTCACACACACAAACAAAATAAAATACCGATTAATCTGGTCATTAGAGCAGCACATTCTTGATTTGAAATCATTTTGAGTGATTCCAAACAAAATGTTGTTGTTTGATGATCTTTTAATGTAAAACATAAGAACGGCAAAAATGTTGGAATTTTTGTTGTTGTTGAAACGACGATTATGCGGATATGGTAATTTTTGCTGATTGAATTTGCCGATTATCTGGCCATAAAGTGAAATATGTAGGTTGTAGCAAGAAAACAGCTTACTATTAAGTAATTTATAAAAAGACTGGCAGTCAATCGTTTTTTTTTTTGGTCGATGGCATTAAATTTATTTTAGACAATCAAATATTTAGATTAATTGACTGTCGAATCCCCAAACGGTGCGCACTTAATCCGATGCCCGGACTAATTCACAGAACAAATTATATTAATTTATTTTTTTTTCTTCATTTTCTTCGTTGAAATTTACATAATTGCCAAACGCACTTATTCTTCAAATTAATTGGTTTTTTTCTGCTTCTTTTGGTTGTATCTTCAGCTTGATTGAAATGATGTCTTGATGGCGGTTGGTTACTGTATGCAAAGTGCAATGAGAGATTGTGTTGTGTACAATTCATCGACAACCAACAATAACAAAATATATTCGTTAATTAATAATGAATTCAACGTTGCATTGCAATTTTCTGCCAGTGCCAGTGGTGCTCTGTTGCCGTGGACGGTATTTTTTGTGCGTTGCTAAACCGTTCTGTTCTATTCTCATGATTTTACTTTGTTCCCGTTCAATGTGTGCGTGTCTGTGTGGCTCTGTAGATGTGTGGCATTCAAACCGTAAGCACAAACACACGCGCACACATTTTTCGCCCGCTGGCGCATTCTCCTTTATTATATTTAAATTAATTGCAATTACATGGCATTCATTAGTGTGTAATATATTGACAGATACTCGTTTGCATAATCACCGCTAGAAACAGCTTTGCCGCGTTATCGCTGGCACCACCGCTGACGAACGTATTATTATAAAATGTTCACTTCATTGCATTGAATAAATAACAGAGCTCCGGCCATTAGAATGCACTTATTTGCTGTGCTCTCTCTCTCTCTCTCGCTCTCCCTCGCTGAGTTTTCTTTTGCTCATTGCTTCTCAGTGTATTCTTCAGTTTTGTGTTTGAGCTGCGTTTGAATTTATTATTTTCCTCATTTTGTGCTGTCGTCCATTCGGTAAACTGCATTATTTAACATTGCAATGCAATTAATGGCTAAATGTATTTGTGTGCTGTTGTTTGCGAGATAGCGTTATCTTGATACTTCTTTTTGTTCTGTTGTTTTTGTTGCTGTTGCTGTTATTGTTGTTGTTTTGGTTGTTGTTAGGAGTGTTTTGAAAGTAAAAATGTTCACACGTGCCATAGAGTTCAAATCAGCCAGGCAAAATTTCCAGCAAAATCCAAACGCGACGCACGAACAGAACAAAACAAAAATTATAATGAACAAATGAGCAAATGAACAAACGATATAAAATCAAAATCAACAAACACACATCAATCAAGTGGGTTATGCAATCAACGCCAATAACATTCGAGCCGTGAGCAAACTAATAAATTTTCATATTGCAAACGGCAAACGGAAGCCATGTGTAATATAAAATTCTGTTTTGTTCTCACTCTCTCTCTCTCTGGTTTTGTGCGCATAGAAAATGGAAAAATCAGCATGACACAGTATGGAATCAGTGTTTAGAATTACAAAATAACGACAACAGTTTTACGCACTTTGATTTGCGATTGGGGATTTTATTAATGATAAACACAATAAAACAGCACAGGGCGTTTGGTACGCGTTCATGTTACTTTATCATTTTCAATCAAGTATTTTTTTTGTCGATTTGCTATGCTCGAATTAGCCACAATCCGAGAGAAAAAAGAGCACTCAACCACTGTCCGATCGAACAAATGAAACTGGCCCATTGAAAGAGAGACGAAGAAACAAAAAATGCGATGAAATGTATGCGTCACTGCCAAAAACGAAGTCACATCGAAAACCAATTACCACTTTGTACACTTCATGTTAAGCCATAAAATCGAAATACGTGCGAATCATTCAGTTGTTGAGTCAATAAAGCGTAACAGAAATTACAGCAAGATTTCAATTCTCTCGTTTAGTTCGGTTGATGTTGGTGTTGTTGGTTTTTTCTCGCTCTGAGAATTTTCAAGTTTTACGATTTTTCAAACTTTTCCCATTACAATCGATCTACATGTGCATGAAATGTGTGTGTGCGATGTGTATTGAGCGATGAGAGCGAGAGCTTAAATGACGTGTATCTCGATGTTTGGTGAAACGACAAGCAAAAACATATTGTTGTAGTTGCGTGTGCGTTCAACATCAAAGTTTTTCGATGTCGTTTTTGTATGTGCTTGACTCTACTGCCGTTGCCGTTTTTGTTTTGTTTTTCCGTTGAAAATGGCGATGGTTTGAATTCAGTACGCACGCAAGTCAAGCTGAACGTAAACCGCTGTGAAGCGAATAAGGACGAACCAAGAATGTTATTAAAAATATTCGTGGTGCTCTATACTTTGGCGTTTGCCAACGTTTCAATCAAATCGTACAGCATTCTCTTTGTGTGTGTCTCTTTTTCTCATTTCATGTTTATGTGTATGAATTGCGTTCGTGTAGCTGTCTCTCTTCATTAGATTCGTTCTTGAGCCAGATGTTCATTACTTTGTCTGCGTACACATTAATTTGCTAGTTTTTCTCGATGCGGATATTTTATCGTCATTCCTCTAACTACATATTGAACATATGACCAAACCGTTTCCAACGATTTGCGCTACCAAATGCCTTGGCATTGTTTTTCAGTTGTGTTTGACTTTTGCTAAAGAAAGAAAAACTACTAGCTTAACAATAACCGCAAACTTTTTGTTTTAATACTGTTAGAATAGCGAAAATTAAAGAGAACATTTCAAACTTCCAATTAATGCAGTATCCGTTGTTAATTCTCAAATCCCTCCTTCCATTGGCTTGCAATTCCAAACATTCAATTCTCCGTTGGAAATTCTACATTGTAAGAGCATAAAGAGGAAAAAAAAAATTAATAACAACAACTCGAAGCAAAGATATCGGACGATCTATTGTTGTAAACAACATCATGGACGCAACAAATATTCGAGATAAAAACAAAAAGTGCAAAAAAAGAGTGAATGCTTGAAGCCCACATGACCAATAACAACGGAATGCTGGACGTTTATGAGTCAGTTTAATTGTACATCAATATTAAATGCGCCTTTTGCTTGATCTGTCCATTTTACACTAATTTTTCATTCGCCTGGCTCTGTTCGCTCTTCCTCTCTCGCGTTTCATCTTGTTCACCGTCTCCAACGGACGCATGCATTCATCTGATTATTAAACGCGATTATAAATAAATACCATGCAGGTTTTTTTTTACAAGTTATTTAAGTCATAATGTCTTACGATGTTGCTTAAAATGCATGCCGAGCACAAGCAAATGTCGATGACGACAAAACAAAGCTGAAAAGGGAATTCTGAAATTGCATCCAGTCAAAGAGTCAGAGAATCAGAGCCAGAGCCAAAGTTGTAGCTTTGCATAGCCACAGCCACAGAGCCACGGACTAAAGAAATACGAGAAAGAATACGTATTCATAATAATTATAGAGAGAAATGCTGCGTACCAAGATAATGATATTAAAGGCGATCATTTTCATTTCGATGTTATTTTTTTCCTTCTTGCTGCTCCACCATTCAAATCGTTGAGCCAGCAACACCAACAACAACAATAGCACACTGAGCATGCTGTGCCGTATACATTTCCATTCGGCCGCCAAAGAATCAAGCACATCGAATGCATCAAGAATGAAATAATGTGTATTATGCGTAAAATAATACGTTTCGACGATCGATTGTGAACTTGATTTGGCGAGTATCAAAACAAAACAAAAATAAATTGTATAAAACGACATAAGCATTTACACTAAAATTGTGAGCACATTTTCGTCAATTAAAAACAATTACCACTACTACCATTTATCACGGCGACCAAACGCCAAAGACGGATGATGTCCGCAGAGCACACCGAAGCAACAGCCAACAGTCTATAATCTTATGCATGATATCTTGATGAATTACACACACACACGCAGACACACACAAACTGATTCATTTCTTTGATTTGCAGCTCATTTTTTGTTGTTCAAATTCTTTTTCTTTTTCGCAAATTTATTCTTGAGTAACAGAAAAAAAAACAATAAAATCTGCAACAACAACAAGAATCATCGCTCATTTTTCATTGGACCGAACAAATGGTTGAACGCATACTCAACAATGAACATGCTGCGTAATGGCGCCTACATTTTTATAATTAAAAATTACACACGGAATAATCAAAATCGATAAGAGACGGTGCAGTTTGTGGCCGAACCAACAGCCCCGAACAACAACAAAAAATAAACACCATTTTTATGCAAGTTTAACATGAGATCTGATTACAGATCCAAACGCAAGCCAAATTGCAAATTTTTTCTCGCTCTTTCTCCTTTTGTGTTTGCTCTTTGTTTCGTGTTGCTTGTGAATATTTCCCAAAAGTGCGATATTTTTTTTCGAGTCGGTTTTCGCATTTATCAAATTATTATAACGGACTTTTTCCATAAATGGTATTTTGCCCATAAGGAGAACCAGTTTCTCTCTCTCTCTCTCTCTCTCTCTCCTGGAGCTCAATTTAAAATATTCATTGGATGTTCGGTTATTTTCTTGATAAATTCGAAACGATGCATTTTAGCCAATGCTAATATATTCTCTATTGGGATATATATTTTTTTTTGGGAAAAACCAATTCGTTCGTTTTATTGCATTCTCAACATTCCAATTGGCAGTGAAAAAGTATCCCCGATTGCACTGGGTTAAACAATGCATTTTGTGTGTATGTGTGTGTGTGTGTGTTCAAGAGAATGAGAAAAACTGCGAACACAAAATGAATTACGTGTTCAGTGAATACGTGAACATTTTACAATGCAACCACAAATCGATAGAGAAATCTTGTCCGTGAAATGAAACGCAAATATATTGAGCGAGAACATCCGCGCGCGTGAAGTTTGCCTTGATTGAATGCATTATGCATGCGAATGATCGCCATAATAAAACGTTATGTATGCATATTAGTAGTTGTGTGTATGGTCCGCTGTGTATATTGCACGCACCAACCACCGAGATTGCATAACAATTCATTGAATGGAAGGCAACACCAACAACAATAACAATATCAACATCGTGCATGCCGTAACAGCATAACAATCATATTACCTTCTCTATCCTAAGCTAAGAACGGTTTAGAATGGTTGAACGTTTAATCGCATCACAGCCGACAGAGAAAAGACAAACGAAAAAGAGAGAAAGAACGACAGCGATAGAGATAAAAAAGCCTTGCAAACGGAATGAATAAATTGAAAATTGCACACTAAATTAAGCGATATGGTGATAAAAGCGTTGATGTCGTGAAGTGCCGTTGCGGTGGATTGCAAGCAATCAACATCGAGAATGAGCAATGCAGAAGAGGAAGAAAGAGAGAGAGAGAGAGAGAGAGCGGCGAGCAAGAGGCCGCAATGTAAATGTGGTTGTGTAAATCGTGTATCATCATGTATCACACACATGTATCGCTTACAAATGCACTCGATATGCATCGCCGTCACTGTACATTAACACAATTACCCGTCTTGTGCACACTTTTGCTGTTGGTGCATTTGCTGCTGCATTTTATGCCGTACGATTCTTGTTTTGCTTCTTTCAATTCGGTTCGTCATCGTCGTTGCGCGGCAAGCAAGAGGCAAAAAGCCTTCAATTGCATTTCGGAGCTTCATGTACATGATGCTGATTCGATTACACCAAATTGTATGATGTTTCACTGCACATTGAATTGAGCAGCCCATTGAACAAAACAGAGAGAAGAAAAACGCAACGCACAGCAGCATCAGCGGCGGCAGTGGCAACAACTTCAACGATGTAAAGAGGACGAGTGCTCAACACACGATATGAAGCATCTTTGCGGCGATTAAATATGCGGTTGAACACACAAAATACCATCTATTTTTTTTAGTACGTTGTTGTTTTGTTGATGTTGTTTATGAATATGCTAAAAATACTGGCACATGTTTCGGATGCAATAATACACAAAACAGCACAACGGTATTGCCATTGCTCACTTGCTGTTACTGCTGCTGCTGCTGCAATGAATACAGCTACTTAAGTACTTATTGCAACTACCAAAAGCCGATTGCATATTCATATAATTACCGTCGCGTAAACACTCTCTAGAATATGTTGGCTGAGAATTGAACAGCATTCTCAGAGCATGTGTGTGTGTGTGTGTGTGTTTGCGAGCCTCATCTCGTCTTGTAAATGCCATAACATTTCTCGTTGCGAATCAAGTGCATTTAAATATAATTTGAATTTGCCCGAAAGCATTTAAATACGCATGAATTCACTTGCGCAAATTACAGCCGAGCACATGATTTGTTTTCATCTTTTTTGTAGACGGCCACAATTTCTGTGAGGATCGAATGAGTGCAAGTAATAAGCCAAGAGCAAAAAACCAAAAGGATTCGATGTTTTTTTCTACTCTCTTCAATTCGTTTTTTTTGTTCATTTCGTTCTACAGAAAAAAAAAGTTCTTTTCACAAATTGAAATGAAAATCGCCACAGCGAAGCAAACTCTTTTATTCGTTTGTGTTTGAGATATAGAAAGAGAAAAAAGAACAATCATAAAAATGCAGGAAGGAAAACTGCAACGACAGAGATAATAAAAACAAACGAAAAAAATGGGCTCTTTTGTCCGACTCGATGCTGTTTTGCTCGACATCGTACAGCATTTAAATCAGCTCAGTAGATCATGTTGTCTGCGACAGATATAGCGAAATGGAATATTTATTTAGTGTATTTCAAGTTGAAAGTCAGTGCCTGTGGTTTTGTGGTTGGCGCAGCAGCTGCCCATAAAAGCGAAGCGCATGAATGCAATTTGTAAGTGCATTGAGCGTTGAGAGTGAAGCCAAGAGCTGTGCTATGGTGTTCGGCTATCGATACGAATCGCATAGAGTTGGACCTCAATGTATCTCTGTGGTGTATCTATGAGATGTTGACAGTATTACAATGCGCTAAGTATATACACAATCGATGTTTATGATCAGTTGCGCGAGAACGCTTGAATGGGACAGCGCGTGTGTATTGAATCACCGGAATGTATTATGATCGGTGCTTGGAAATTTCCTGCATTTTCTCTGAGGTTTGGTTCGCATTGGTTATATCTAGCTGCGAAGCGTCGCGCACGAAATGCGGTTCTGTTTTTTTTTTTTTCATTCGTTCGAGTCCGTTGTTGCCGTCATGTTATGTAAATGTCAGCGATAAACTTATCTCATTTCCCCGTTCATTCTGTCATTCTCACTGTGAGTGGTGTGTGTGTGTGTGCTTAAGCGATTTCCACCTTTTTTGTACCAAGACAAAACCTTTATTATTTCATCGGCTGCCTTTTTTTGTCGTGATTCTCGTGTTATTCTTTTGTTCCTTTGTGCGTTTGTATCAATTCATTTCTACAAATTCCCCAACCAAAGAGATAACAGAAAGCAACAACAAAATTGTCTCACAGCCAGGAACGAAAATTTCAACGATTTTATTTTTTGCTTTGCCAACGCTGACTGAATGTGCGCTGTGTGCTTTGGTTTTATTCTTTTTCGCTTTGATTTTGCTTCACGTTCATCTGTCAGTCTAATCGTATAAATTATAATCTCAACTATTTAACATTCTGATTGTGATTTCATAAGTCATTTAGTCGTTTTACCGCCGCACGCTGTCACTTTGGCTTTTGTTGTGTTATATGCGAGAGTATAACAATTGCAAGGCACACACACACACACACAATGAGACAAACTATGCGATTGTTACTGAGAATACTGAATGCCGAATACAGAATACGAAATACGGATTACGAAGAGTAACCGCCACAGATAGGGCATAGATAAATATGGAATAAATCGAAAATGACTGTCCATGTGGATTTACATAAATGCAGGCAGAAACTGTCAGTTTGGCATCAATTGGACAAAATAATAATCGACGGGCAAAAAGAGAAACAAAAAAGCTCGACTTCATTTTATTTCTCTATGTTGACCATTTCAATAAACGAGTTGGCGCACGACACAAACGATTAAAACACTCTTGCTACGAGAATGGAGCGAGTTGGCTGTATTTTGTCATAATTGATTATGATCGATAGCAATTTACATTGATTGAAATTGAAATTGACGAAAAGTGCTCATGGGCTGTTTAAAACTGACTGTTTTAAATCTATGGAAGATGCAATTAAATCGAAATGGCAATAAAATATTTCGTGGTCAAACTAATTCATATTGACTTGCGAAGAATGAATACCGATGTTGAAAAGCACGTGATGGCATTTCGACGATTCCGAGCTCTGAAGCACTTGATTTGGTGTTTAGGCCCATATTCGGAATTGCATGTGTATCGCATGTGGCAAAGCCCCGAGCCCAGAGCCGAGCAAACAAACTCACATCATAAATCTCAATTAGATGATTTGTATGCGTATTGCGTTGCAGCCAGCAACTTGTAAGCAGTAGTTCGTTTAGATTCCGCTCACTCGCTGCCAAGATATTAGACGAAGGCACACATCGAATCAAGAATTTTTGCGTTTGTCGAGTTGATAAATTTAAATAAAATGGATTGCGTAATTCATCATTCTTCATTGAATGCAACAGTGGCAAAAGTGTGCCGTGTGGCGTGCACAGCACACAATCGTTGCCTACAGTTTGATGGGCTGAACCAAACACAATAAAAATGTGTGAGGCAATCGTCCGAAATTCCGTAGACACTTTTCACTCGTAGCACGCATTTTTCTGATCACTTGTGAAATGATGACGAGACACTTGATTGTCGCCACTTCATAAATCATCATGTGTGCCAAAGAATAATTTTTGCATTAGTCGTGTAATTCACAGTTGCTGCCGTTGATCGTTGTCCATTTTCATGCCACTTGTCACATCAAAACTAAAGACCACAATACTCGATGTCTACGACAACGGCCGACCAAATCAATCATTTGCGTAATGGAACACGAACGCAAACGTGAGCGCAAAAAAGTGATCAACAGCCCAAACAATCTAATTTGAAACATCCGCTTCGGACGCTTCTGCACTCCCCGAACCTCAATTGTCGCGTTTACAATTGCTAATTTAAAATGTTTTCTTGTAACAGTTGTTTTTAGACACTGGCATATGGTCAATTACATTCGATTCGATAGCTTGACCGTTTTTTTTGTTATGACCGCTTGCAAATGCAAGTACACGCATTCTCAATACACAACTGTTTATCGCGGTTGATATGTTTCGCATTGGACATATATTGCTTGTATTTTGATTCAAGTCCACTATAAATTACACAAAACCAAAAATGGCTTTGGTCCGCAAAACAACAACAAAAACCTGTTGAATAGTAAAATGGTTATATGCAAATAAAGAGACAGTGAATGCGTTGCAAGTAAAGTTTCAACAAATATTTCATTTTTATTTCACTCCGTGATTAAGAACGTTTGTAATTTTGTTAACAGTAATCGTTGTTTTGGCCGTGCCAACGGAAAACTGGTTTTGGTGTAGCCAGTGACTCTCGAGCAGTGCCGAACCAAACGAATGAGGAGTCATTTTAAGCCATTTGTTCTAGCTGTTCATGAGACTTAACATGTGACACGATCATTATGAAACTTACGTTCATTTTATTTTTTGTTGCATTTATTAATAGTGAGTATTTGCTTGCACGTTGCTCTTTTTTTAGCAACGCAAAATGTCAATTTATGCAAATCGTGGCACATTCGCCGTAATGCCATTTAAGCATCACAACGAATAAACGAGCGAGAGAACACAAACGAGTACTGTTTCGAGCACATTGCGTATGGAAATGTTCAATTCTCGCAGCTCAACGCCATTTTTCAACAGAAATTTTAGCCGAGTACAAGTCAAGCAGTCAAGCAAAAATATTTTTACAACGAAAACCGAATGAATGAAAAAGAACTCGCATCGCGTATGTCGTGTGTGTTTTCAAACAGCACAACAAACATTCACAAAACTAAAAAAAAACCAGCACAAAGCAGAACACACACAAAAAAAAAAGAGAATCTCTTATTTAATTCTAAACACGACCACGTACTGTTTCGACTTGCTGTAAAACATCGTGATGACGATAAAGATTACAATATGCTCAATAATAATGTACTCCGGGTCGAAATGGTGTATGATGTATTCCGTGGAACACATAGCACTCATTGCATAGCGGCCGTGTAATGCGTACATTACATACACCGTTGTTGTTGCTGCTGTTGTTGTATTTGCTGTTTTGTCGTTGTTACCTTTTTTTGTACTTTTTCAATTTCATTTCGTATGCCTTGTCTTTATTTTTTTTGTGTCCTGTACTTTTACGTACCAAGTGAGTTGAGGAATGGTTCCAGAGATGGCGATTGCATACATTCTAAAGTAAGCGGTTCGTGAAAAATGAGCCATGAGTATGCCAAAAATGGAGCTGGAATTAAACAGGGCCATAGCTAACAACCGTACACGAATACAAAAATGATGAGCTTCGGGGAAAAAAATTGTAACAAATGTAATCTTCTGTTTGTGTGCGGGCCTCCTGACCATAAAATTTATTTTTTTCTTGTTGTTATTCAAACCACAACGTAAAAAAAGCACCACCAAATTCCAGCCATTTGATATCTCGATGTGTCATTTTTTGATTTGATGAGATTGCAACAAAAATATTTTCCCTTTTGCTCATGAAATCCAATGAAAAAAAATAAACCCATCGTAGGCATGAATTCGATTGAAGCTCATTTGAATATGTGGAAAACAGTTTTTTTTTGTTTTCAGTCGTTGTTGTGTTTGGCATGTTTATGATTTGCTGGCACATTTGAATGCGGTGTATGTATACGGGCTAGATTTCCGTTAGGTTTTTGACGTCATTCACCGAACAACAATAAAACCACAGATAAATATCGAATTACCACACACGCAACAAACAACCAATTGCATGACATTTCACCCAGTGTGTAAGTGATTAGAAACAAAACTAACCAACAAAAAATATGGCGGCTCTTTTTTCACCCATTTTGTGTGTGTGTGTGTGTGTGTTTTGTTCTTTGGCACATTCTCTAACAAAAATATGTAAGTGATTTGGACGCAAATGCGACACAAGAAAGGCGCACTTTTTTTCGTGTGCCGTTGAAAATTTACGAACAAAAAATACGAATATTAGAAAATGTTGGTGCTTGTCACGTGCATCTGTCTTTGAATCTGTCAGGATAATAGTTATTGGTGTGCTTATGTGAAAGTCACTTTGGCGTTAGCATAAATAAATGCGGTGACAATTGTCGAATGGCAAACAGTTGGCTGGCATCGAAGAAAACTTGAAGAGAATTAGAAATCGTAGTCAGTATCGCGGAACGAAAATTCAATGCCTTCGCTTGTTTAGCGTCAACGAAATTCGAAACTTTGTAAAAATAAATTTCCAACTTGACTGTTGACATCGCACGCAAAAAAAACACACACACACACACCAGACGTAAGCTTTCTATGTTAAGCATCATGCAATATGCAAACGACATGTCACGATTTTCTGTGTGTGTGTGAGTAAATATCGCACCAAACTGTAGAAATTGCAAATAATATTTCGCTTTTTTGTGTTATTTTCAAGCATCATGAACGCAACGGCCGAAAAAAGCACGCGTTCACAGTACAACAATGTTTTTTATTGTTAGCTTTTTGTGATTCATTTCCTTACATTAACATCCTACGAACCGAAACCCAGAGCCAGCACAGCTCAACTATTCACGTGTGTTGATATTAAGTGTGTAATTTATGAGCGTTAGCTAGTCACAAATCGAAAAATTCGCAATTTCATGATGTGTATTTTTTTGTTTCTCTCTCTTCTTCTTACTTTAGCCTATTACGGCGTATGCTAATGCCGATATAAACACACAAGCTTTTCATTGCGCACTTAAGCCATAAAAACGACAAAGTCATTAGTCATGTATTAAACTGTTAAAAAAAAATGTTTTGATTTGTGATTTTTTTTTTTTTGCATTCGACAATCACCATGACTATTTTGTGAAATCAAAAGTCTTGTAAGCCAGCCAACAAACAACGACAAAAAGCGTGTCGAGTGCTTTTTTTTTCTCGGAACGATCAACACACAACGAAGTAGTAACGCAATAATGATATTGTCTTTCGAATGACTTAATGTGTTTGGCATACGATTTTGGTTCGTATTTTTAGTCATCACATACAAACGTTTAAAAGCGACGACGCTTAAAAAAAAGGCTCATAATCGAAAGAATAAAATCGATTGCAAATTGTTGGGATTACTATGGCTTGTGTTCGCATAATATTTCCGAGATGTCTTTGCTGTGCGAATACAAAAACCGCAAATAAATGTGAAACACCGTGCGATTAAGAAAGAGAGAGATAGCGAAAGAAAAAAACGCAAAATTATGAAGTTAAATCCCACGAAAACTACCAATTTACGGCCAATTTATGGCGAACGAATGCTATATGTCGAAGTATTCAAACGAATTCAAAATCGATGTATCGTTTTTTGTTGTTGTTCACGGAGCGAATGCTATGGCATTGTGTATTGCGTTCGGTGCAATTTTATCAACGGAATCCGATTAAAATGATCGTTATTTCAATCAACTAACGGATCATTAGTCGCATTAAAAATTTTAGAATACACACACATGATTTTCTTGATTCTAGTTTTGCTGTGCGGTTCTTCTTGCAAGAAAGACTTGTTTTGTATGCAGACAATTGTAGCTTATGTGTAGAATAGGTTTTTAGATTATTGTCTATTTATGCGATGCAATTCACCATCTAGCAAGAAAAAAAACACAAACAAATCAAAGCGTCACATCAGTTGTGCGCTCATTCGGATAAATAAGCGAAATTTTCTTGACCACAAAATTGTATTTTGCGATATCATGCCACATTAAACATCATATTGAAAGTAATGCGATTCTTGCTTGCCAGCCATTCAAACTCGGGCTCGCACACTCACTCACACACACACACACACACACACACACACAAGCACACACTATCATTACGTAATGAGATTATCTTTATGGAATCTTAAATGAGCTTTAGTGACGACCGTTGAAAATAATACAACTCTACGCCCAAATGAAAATTACTAGATACTTACCTCCATCGCTAACTCTTGCCGTTTGACGTAAACAATGTAATAACACAGCAGCAAACAGTAAAACTGTAAAAATGAACCAAGTGCAAAATACAGAAGCGGAAAATATCCGCACCATGCATATATGGATACGCGTACACACACACACACACACACGTACAGTCAATCCAATCGTAATAGCGAATAATAATGGGGATTAGCAATGAAAGAACAATAACATGTAAACGTAATAATAATATCAATAAAAAGTCGACAACTAGAAACTTATAAGTAGGTTTCTTCGATGGTAAATTCTACCATTAGCTTGGTGCGTTTGGGTTTCTCTTCACTAAAACTCGTCTCGATTCAATTAGAGTCGATTCAAATATAGAATTCGTTAGAATCGACAGTAACGCAACAGCAACAGCAACAGCAACAACAACAACAACAATAAAAGAACCTTTCAGAACAATCAATATTTCAATTTGTTGTGTTTTTGTATGTGTTGAGCAGACAATTTGTAGGCGATGGTGCTATAATGCACCTGCTGCAAGTTGAAAAACTGCTTTCAATAGCAAACAATCAACTGTAGGTGTCAGGCTATTAATCAGGAAGAAAATTGAAACATAATATTTTTGTGTGATTCAATGGTAAATATTTTGTCCGAATGGAGAAAAAAAACTCACTATGTGAGAATCCCTTTGCAATGGACGTGTTCCAATAACAAGTTTGAATGAAGTATTTATACCTCAATACTGACTACTGAGGTGGCTAACAGACACACAAAAAATAACAATTCTCGAGCGAATCAATCACAAACTTCGTGTAAATAAAAACGAAGGAAATATGGGAAAAAAGCGAGAAGACCATGAAGCCAAAAGTCTTTATTTCGACCGAATTTAGTGTTACTGCTTTTTTTAAATCGCATAGTTCTTTTTTTCCACCGTTTTGTTTGTTGTTGTTGTTGTTCTTTCATTCTTTTCATCGCTAGCAAATGGTTTCCGTCCATGAATCAAGTGTTTTGTGTGTCTTAAAACCTTATTTAAAAAAAAACTATATATGTGTTACAAATAACTTTTGCCATAGCTTTTGTTATTCGTTGTTGTTATTTTTTTCTCGAAAAAAGAATATACAATCGAAAGAACAACAGCAGTAGTAACAGCAGCAGACACGCGGCTAGAAAATTGATGTGCTACCGTTTGCTGTCGACCGCATTCTACACTCAGAAATCAATCACGTTCTAAAGTCTTTGCCGCACATTCTTCGAAGTAATGCGCAAAACTTTACACAAACATCGTGGCTATAGTTGCTTCTCTTTTTTTTCTGAACACAAATGCCAAACAACCAGAATTGAATTGAAACGTACATACAACTGATATCACCGTTTTCATTTGGGTGTTTTTCTCTTTTTTCAACTGTTTTCGATGCATCTGTTTTTCCTTTAATATATTAAAAATAAACAATGGTTTGAACAATAAGATTTGGTTTTTTGTTGTCTGAGAGAATGAAATAACGTTGAAAATCGTTTTGTATTGTTATTGGCATTGCTGATATTTCATTTTATTGTTTTGTATTGAATTCACAAATAACACATAACAAATCGTTTGCTCTACACCTTCAACAAATCAATAATACCATTTTATTGAATGGAAAATGTGCATGACGCACATTGACAACAGTGGTACAGATGGTGCGCTATTACGTGGGCAGTTTTGTCTATTTGCCAAATTTCACAATGATAGAAAAAAGTGTTACATGTTCAATGTGCAGCCGTAACAACACAGCATCACAGCATTTCAAATATTAAAATATCCTTCGGTGAATGAAAGAAAACCAAATTTCCATACCGGGCTGTAATCGGTTGAGGTGTATTCAAATTTAGCTTTTGTTACTAAGATACAATTGTATTTTGTTGATGCAATTCGAATATTTATTTAGTCTTTTTCACTTGAAGCCACCGAAAAAAAAATAAAGCCGAAATTCAAATAAAATTCGTCTCTGTGGTTCGGTTTCCTTTTATCTGGAAATTGCTATAGCGGCGACAATCCTGATTCAGGATTCGTGACACACACTGTGTCGCAACCTTACAATGGCAAAATGCAGATGAAAATGAAAAATAAAGCCGACATGAAAAGCTAATCATAGAAAAACATACACAACCGATCAAAAATTACTTTAAATAACAAAGACAGTGGAACAATGGGCTTTGTCGAAGCATCGAGAATAAAATTTGTCGTCTTTGATTTTGGCTGAAAAGCAGACCAAAGAGATTCAGGGCTAAGGGTTGAAAATGACAGATTATTTCAGTTATTTACAATTCACTGCGAGTCTATTCGTTGTCAGAATTTATCAATAAAATGCTACTTTTCGTGATGTTTTTTTTTGTTCCTTTTCTTTTGTTGAGTATGCTGTGCAAATAAATGTCGGAGAAGACACTTTAACCACATCGAATGTCGACCACCGATGGTGAACGATATTCAAATAAAGAGCTCATTTTTTACAATTCCTTTTGAAATATTATGCATCTTTGTAAAAAAACAACTCCGTTTTGAAAAGTAAACACAAGAAAAAAAATCATTTTGAATAGGCCAGTGATACGATTTATCACCTTTGAATATTTTCTTAACTGATGATTGATATTTGTTGAGACGCATTTTTATTAGACTTTTGTCACCTTTTTTTAGATCATTTTTATTACACTTGCTTGAGAAAAACCCAAATTAATTTGATGTGTCTATTTCTTTTGTATGATTTGTAGGTGGCTGGAGTATCAGCGACCACGGAGCAACAATCGGCTCCGCCAGCTTTAATCCAGGGTGGCTCATCCCTGCGGCTTGCTGATGAGCATCACATGTCCATTACCGCTACTGAAAATGCAGGGTAAGTACGTCTCATTTTATATGGTTGATTTGCATAAAACAACATTTTTCTAGCAAACCCATTTAAAAAATATCCATGTTTCGGTTCGTCGTGAAAAATTATGCTTACCAAATAAATTGATCCCACGCCAATAACAACAAAAAATTCCATTAAAATTCAACCATTTCGTGGACAAAATTCATAGCGTGTGATGTGTTTCCCTATGTGTGTCTACGTCTAAAAAAAAAAAAATCATTTGCCGAATGAAAGCGGTTGATGGGCGTTTAGTCTCAAAGGACCATTTACGTTTCAATTTTAACTAAATGATGCGATAGCATTCCCTTGATCGTGTCGGCATTCGTAAATAAATATCACTATATTCGTGGCATGCGACACGGTGCACTGTGTATTTTAAACGAAAACTTAAGTGGTATCGTATGTTTTTTCTGTTGAGCAAACGCATTTTTCTTCAGTTCATTTCATTTTTTTGTTAGCTTGTACCAAAATATTCATATTTATAAAAAGACCGATGATGTTCTGAGGGGAAAAGGGAGCGAATGCCTAACTACGCGCCCAAGAATTAAGAGTGCGCAAAACTTTTTCAATTGCTTTCGGTATTTCAAGTGTCTCAAAATGCAAGAAGCCTGAAATTGAATTTATGCAAAAACACGTGAAAAACGAATTAAATTTTCCTCTCGTAATTAATTAATATTTGTGATTTCTAGAAATGGTTGAACAGTGTATGAGAACCTAAATAGCTCGAAGATTCAAAAATATCTTGTAACACGAGTTTTGAATCACAAGTGTAAAGTGCCAAAATCGATTCGAAATGAAAAGAAGTTAAAAAGTAAATAGAGGAGCATCAAAATGCACACTGTCATTTAAACCATTTATTGCACACAAACACAACAAATTGGTTGGTGGCAGAGACTTGGTGACTCTGAAATTGAATCGCAACTTGACTATGGTGTGAAATTCGTTTGATGTTCGGAAAAGAGCTGCAGGCAAATTGGTTTTGGTGCTTTTTGTTAATTATCGTGTGTCAATGTTCGACACTGTGACAACGGTAAAAATTAAATAATATCTTGCACAAAGGAAACCAACAATAATCGAGCAGCGTGCACAGTTGTGTGTATTGCTGACGCCTGATATATTGGAATATGACTAATTTTCAGGGCATACTATCCAATAAATTTATCAGCTTGAATATTTTTATTAAATAAATTTATTAGATAAATTTGATGCGTCCACCGTATCGATGCGACGCTCCAAAAGAAAAACAATGGATTCCATTGATAGTCACACTGAATGTTTGGGTCGAAGTAGAAATTTGGACCGAAGTAGAATTTTGGATGTTAACTTTAGTTTTAACTTGAGTTTTGTTGGATGTCTCGTGTAACTCAAACATTCAGTGTGACTATCAATGGAATCCATTGTTTTTCTTTTGGAGCGTCGCATCGATACGGTGGACGCATCAAATTTATCTAATAAATTTATTTAATAAAAATATTCAAGCTGATTAATTTATTGGATAGTATGCCCTGCTAATTTTACACAATAAAGTGAATCGAACTCTCGGACCAAAATAACGTAAGCAATGTCAATGCACTGTGGTGACCACAGTGCGAACGAGAGTCGCTGACACGAGCACATTGAGGCAAGAACGCATTCAAGCGTATGAATGCTGCTGTTGCTGTTGCCTTTGCTGGCTTTGCGCACACCCTCAAAAAAACAAACATGAATACACTTTTTTGTCGTTGTTTATTAATAATAACTTCCACGAATTTTATCAGCAAGCGTTAAAGTAGCGGCATTCTACAATCACTGTAATGGCTCGAAAGACAGAGAGCATTTTTTGATGGAAACAACAGCAACTTTCAAACAAAGTGATAATTGACGAATAATTAAGTGTATTTTAGTTTTTTTTTGTCAATTTTCACACCGAATGCGAACACCATTCGCATTGAATATAAATCTTTGTTGATTTGTAAATCATTTATGCACCAAAAAATGAACAAAATGATAAAATAAAACACGTGTTTCGTATCACATAATAAAGCAATGACTCCATCAACCGGAAAAACACCCAAACGATGGATTATTTTTGTTACCCGAAAATACGAACGCGAGAGAAAACAACAATAAAAATCACTCATGTTTATTTATCGAAAGCGATAAAAACAGCCAAAGAATCAATAACAATAATCATTGAAAATAACAAATAAAATTCAATCACAATTTTGCTTGAGTGGCACGGCGTTCAGGTTTGTTTGCTTTGAAAATTACCTTTACTCGAAATGAATGGTCTTAATTGTTTTTTTTAGATACCGTTTGTTCAACGGTATTCTTTTACGTTGGATGAAATTAAAGACTCGCGGTCGCTGCAAATGATTAGTGTGTGTGTGCGAGGTAAATCCGCCCAATTCCTATTTGAACCAGCTCGTATTTACAGCGTTTAATAACAACAAATCACACACTAATATCATTTTTTTTTTTGAATATACCTTATAAATACAACGAATCAAACTCAAAGTTCATGCGACTTTATCCACGTGCCAATGCAAACACGAGGCATCGGCTGGAAATCAATCATTGATTACCACATGAACGCTTTTGACCAGCAATTATAGATCATGTTTATGTTTGAAAGTGAAAATAAATCACATCGAAGAAACAAATTGAACAATTAGAAACCATTTGGTTCGAAGCTTATCAATAAATTGGCCAAGTGGTATTACCTTTTTCGGTTTCACTTTTCAACCTGGTGACTGTTAAACGAAATGTCAATTACGCCCCACAAAATGATCCAAAACCGAATACAAATTGAACCAAAACTGGTTGCTTTAACCAACGTTTTAGTTTGTGCGAATATTTTTTAGATGGTTTGATGCAAAATAGTGACCATTGCAAATTAAGGGGAACAGACATGACATAAAAAAACCATCCCAACGTAATGTAAAATTAATGACGACGAGCTTCTTTCGTAATTCGATTTTTCCTGGCCAAAAAGAGCGAGTGAAAAAAAAACCAAATAGTGTTTTTTGTTGAGCTGTTCTCTCGTTTCTTGTCTTTATTTTCCATTGCGTTTTTGTGCCGCGTTTTTATTTTTCTGTTGTTATTCAGTCGAGAGCTGGGAGTTTCGAATTTTGATCACGCGTTTTCGCTTGTAACCGATGCGAATAAAAGAAGTCAATTCGAAACACATAATTCACTCACTTGTTGGTGAACGCGCAGTGTTTTCATACTCAGTGCCAAGCCAATGGCAAAATGCATATGCATTACAGGGCTGGCATTCGTGAGAGCTTGCGATGTCCTTGATAGAATTCGTGTTCAAGACCACCGAAAAAAATATATTACGAAAATCGTTCAAGCACAACACAGCCACGAAAACGTTTTTTTTTTCTTTATTCGAACCTTTTTAGGTAACAAACCAAGCAATTGGTTTTTGGGCTTCGTTTTGATTCGTTTTTCCTCTTTGTCGTCGATTTTTTGTCTGTTTTTGAATACGATTTAACATGATGAGAGAGAAAGAGAAAGGCAATCTCAAAGGCGGCAGCGAAAATGAGATGGAAATAATATTTATCTTAATTTTCAGCACAAAAACCGAAAAGTTTTTCATAGCCAAAAACCAATTTACTATGCTTGAAAAATCACCACAAAGCATTTGATTAACATGCGGCCATGTTTTATTTTTTGCACCATCACACACTCCAACCGAAGATGGGCAAATCGAGCGATTGAACTCATGTCTAGACTCTATGCAAGATCTTTTAACATATTGTAACTCTAGCTTAATTAACACACAAAAACTATTTATAGATGTAATCGAATGGAGCCAAAGCCATTTGATGTTGACACAGATTATGTTTCAGTTTATTCATTAAGATGACGGGCAACAAAATAGCACCAGCAAAATGGCCAAAATGACAACAACGAAAACTGGCAAACAAAAACGGGCAGCAACATTTTTTGATTGAAATATTTGTATCGATTTCTGTCGCATTGTTGTGAAAGCTAATAATCTCGAAAGCTATCATGAGACTGTGTAACACTGTTGACGCCGCTCTGATCAATAATAATTGACTATCGAATGGACATCGTGATGTAAAATAGTAACAAAAACATCAATATTATAGCTATTTAGATGCTGTGAAAAAAAATTGATGCTGTCAAAATCATAGACACTTGAGACATTTAAGCCGTAATTTTGATGGCTGTGGTGTGAATGATTCGGAGCAATTTTCCACCAGAGAAAAAAAATGTAAATTTTCAATTTTTATGGAATTCAGTTCGTTGGAATGATCCTGCGTCACTTTCAGATATTCTATTTCATGTTCAGATGAGTTTTCTGTATGTGAAAGGAATTCATAAATTTTCATGCTGATTTTTAATGAAAAGTCTACAAGTGCGTAGTTCAAAATTCCAGCACTCTCTCTCTCTCTGTATATTTTTTTCTCTTGATGAACGATACAAGTGGAAAAGTTCAATTTCAGCTTGAAATGTAACTATAAATCACGGAAACTCGATTAGATTTCAAGTGGGTGACATTCCATTTTTCTGTCCTTTTCACCGTATGATTGTCGAATGGACACACGAAGCAAGAGAAAATTGTCAGATAATGTTCGCTCAATGCCATTCCTACTCAACATGTAATAGCAGTTAAAGATAACGTAGTCCACCAGTTACTACCTCAGAAATTAGGAATGCAATGATTCTGGCTGTGCTGGTAAAAGCAAACGAGTGAGAAAGTGAGTTCGAACGATGAAAGAGTGGAAATGTCATCGGTGAATGCGAAGTGAGATAAATTGCAATAGATCCATTGAAATTGGATTTATTTTTATGGTTTATTTATTGCGAGCTCTCGAATGTGACTTGATTTTCTTTTCTTTTCTTTTCTTTCTTTCTTTTTTTGTTGTTGAATTTCGAGAGTGCCACTTTCGGTCGATTGCAATTGTGAAGTGGCATTGCGTCCGCATGGTCAGAATAGTGACAAGAAAGGAGAGCGAAAATGTGCAGAGAACGATGAAACGCAAAAAAGGGCAAGAAAAAGAAACATTAAAATGCTTCGTTATTCCATTTACGTGAACATTGAATACACTGGACCCCGGGACAATGGCTACGAAATGATTCGGATGTGCAACGTGAGCTGTGTGTACTTGCGTTGCACTTGCAACATCCATTTCAAATTAGACCATAACCTTTGTGACTTCTTTTTTTCTCTTGCTCAAACACACAGATATATACAAATATTGGTAGTGTTATTATCCCGAAAGCATGCCATAAATAACATTCAATGTTGACAATATTAAGCAGCTGAATGCGATAAAATTTATTTGATTTTTAACACATATACGCAATGAACGAGCGACTGTGTGTCGCAATATTGGTTGAAGATGCGAGAAGAAAGAAAATGAACGAAAAAACAAACACTAAATGTACGTTCACAGGCTGTTACGTTGCCTTGCATTTTATATGCTGCTGCTGTTGTTGTTCTATCTCGATGACGTCATTCGTACCGTTATGCAATTTCTTCATGTTCGTGCATCAACTTTTCCATTGTTTCAAACGTTCAATGTGTTTAGATAAAAAGAAAGAAAGTTCTCGACTTCCCCCTATCACACCATCTCGTGCATAAAGCTGAAAATAAAGATGTTCAATATTAGTTTTCCCTTGTAATACATTTGATTTTTGATTGGTCGCATCCGTGCTGCTGCCTGGAAAATCGACCAAACCCTGACAAACTGAACTGCTTTATCAACATGTGGCCATTTTCCTCATTTTCAATGTTTTGCAACAGTGTTATTGAATATCGATAGGATTTTCTTGTTACTTATTCTTTCTCAACCAACACCTCAACATATTATTTTGTGTCCTTCAACATAGCAACGTTCCGAATTTCTCTCAGCACTGCGAAAGATCAACACATCAATAGAAAATTGCTGGTTTTCATCATAAATTCTAATTTATTACCATGAAAAATCGCAAAATCGGAGAACAGAAAAAAAAGTGATGGGGAAAATCGAGTGAACGAAAAAAAAAACGATAGGAGACACTGCTATGGAAACGATAAATGACTTTGTTACATAAAAAGAATACAACATTCAGTTCGGTTGAAATTACAAACACACACACACACACACTCACAAAATGAGAGTCGGGCAACGAAAAAAAGCACACACGACATTTCATGCGAAACGATTTATGGTCAGTTTTAATGTTAACTGTTGGCTACGTCGATAGAAAATGAGCAAAATATTTATGATAAATTTAAATCTCAAAATTTATAGCCCAATTCAAGCGAAAGCGAGAGAATAATCAAGGAAAAAATATATAAAAAGTCAAGACGCAGTGCTGCTCCGATGGTGGTAAAATGGCAATGCACAAATAAAAAAAAAACAAGCAACAGCAGCACAAAACAAGAGAGAAAAAAAATATAGCCCCCGAAACAACAACACATTTGCTGCGCCATTTAAATGAGATCAGTTTAGTAATTCCATTTTCGTTTTTAATGATGGAAATATTGAAATTCTTAGTGCTATCACCGCCTTGAATATCACAAGAAAAATGCGCTACGATTGTGTATTGTGGTCGGTACAATGGTCGCAAACACTCAGCACGCATTCAATTGGAATACACGTCAAACAATAAAAAATAATAAATTTTACAAGTGAATTACAGAGAGCACACGAAAAAAAAGGAGCAAAACGCGTTCGCCGCGTAAAATTATCGGATTCCATCGTGTGATTTAATACAAAAAAATGTACACGGTGCTACACCAACAGTTGAGTTGGGTCTGTCGATATTTTATTTCAGCTACTGTTGGGATTGCGTTGGTAGCCTTCACTTTTAATGAAAGACCCTACTGTGCACACGAATGACGCGGAACGCGCGCGCGATGCAAACGCGAAAAACGGGAAAAATGTCCATTGCTACTGCTGTTCGGTTGCCGTTTGCCCATATATTCGTTTTTTTTCTGTAGCTGTGCTGCTCGCTTTCAATAAATTAAGCACGAGAAATCATTATTTCTTTTATATTTTTTTTTAGTTTGAGCAAAAAGAATGTCGATTTAAATGAACAACGTGAAAAATTCAGTGCTTATTGCAATCATTACTGGGTTTTTTCTTTCTCTGGCTCCGTACATCAAGAGACTTGTTGGAATTTCTTGTATGTACGGCTGCAATTGCATAAAGATGTCCAACCAAGATGAGAATGAGAGAGAGACGATTGCATGGAAGGAGCGCATATGTTCCATTTTGTTAAAATGAAGGCAAACAGACTGGTGAACGTGTGTAACATATAATATCTTTTGATTTCTGTAGTTAGTGCACAGGGAATGGCACTGGCAATCTGCACTGAACTGAATATACCATGAGATTGAGAGATTCACAGTGTCGGTGTATTTTATTGGTTTCGGTCCTTTTTGCAACTGGATTTGCATTCGCCATGCACTTTCATTTTCGATGCGACTGCAATCCATTTTGTCTCTCTGTCTCTCGATTCGAGAGTGTTTCCTTTTCACTTCACATTTTCACATCTTCTGGCGCGTGTTTTGTCGCTCGGTAAATTTTAATTCAACGCCTTTTATCTATGCGCGCTTCAGTGTCTGGTGAATGTAATGGCATTCACAATGTGTGTTTGTGCTATTCGAACGACACAGTTAAGGTTTCGGTATGCAAAAATAGACAAAGTCATGGAAGCGTAGCAAACATTATTTATGGGTTTTGTGTGCGATGCATGGCAAATAATCATTCATTTGGTCGATGCTGCACATGTGTCCAGAAATGAATGAAAGTAACATCGTTCACTCGTTCGTCTCGCCTGCATACACCATGAATGCTGTGTGTGTGAAATTTTGCGCCACACTTATTGCATCCTCAAAGGATTTTTCCGCTAGTTCAAGAACCTCAAAATAATACAGAAGAAAAAAAACTACCCAAAGAACCGAGAGCAAATTTGCAAACCCACGGCCATTCCGGTTGTGTATAATTGAATGGAAAACGTTCAGTAATGGTTTTTCATTGAAAACAACAGCACTGTCATGGCAAATCGCTATTGCCCACGTACACGTTGATTGAAACAATACTAATATTTTCAGTGCACGTGTTTCAGCGCAAACTTGTTGTTCCTATTGAAAAAATGTAAATGATTTAAAACCACGAAATTTGTGTGACAGCATCACCATCGAACGCAAGCGAAAGTACGAACGAGTTTTATTGAAGCCGAAACATTGTTTACAGTACCATTTAATTTTCCAATTGAAAATCCTATTTACATGTTATTTGTTTTTGATTTTGTGCATTTGACTGATTGAGCACTAAAGCTGCTCGTATTACACAACGGGCACGCACACGCTCGTTGATTGATAAATCAATTGAATGAAACCATATTGTTGATGATTACATATCGATTTTATTATTCTGATGACGTTTGTACTTTCCATGTTCTGTGTTTCCGCTCGTTACGGCATTGCAAGCGACCACGATGCAGGTTCTTCTACGACAAACATTTGTCACATGCTTTGCTCTCATAAAAGTGAACGACACAAAATTGACGTCGATTGCACAAACAGAAGAAAGATTCTTTAATTATTTATTTCGTGTATTTATTCAAACGTCTAGGCGATGTGAAATTGCATGGTGGTGGGTTTGGTTCGGTTGTTTGCGACTCAAGCTCATGTGATCCACAACCATGTATTGAATTACTCACGTGTTTTATTTAAACGGCTCAATGTTTTATTGTCAAACAATTTTGCTCGAGATATAATTTTTCCATTGGATTTTTCATTCCGCTAGCGTCGTGCTTCGTTTCATTATTCAATTGAAATGGAACGGGAAAAATCGAGACAACAAGGGAGAGACAAAGAGAGAGCGAAAGGCGATATTTGCCATTTGTGTATATTGCCACGGTCGCTCTCTCAAAAATTATTTAATGCAGTGCGTGACATTTTCGATGAAACATGACAATTCATTGATTCCGGAGATTTTCGCCGACTGCGTCGACATTTGTTACATTTTATCTCGTTTCACACCGACCCAATAGACTCTTATTCAAATAATAATTTTTTTTTTCGCCGAAAATCAACAAAAACACATGAACAATATGTTTGTTGAATTAGATTCGGTTGAATTTTATCGAGATGTTCAATTGAAACTTGAATGTGAATAGAATATTTGGTGCAATTGTGAAGCGTTGAATTGTTAAATGGGATTGTAGCATTTTTAACAGCTTATATTGATTGGCATCTAGCTTAACGATACTTTTAATAACTTGACACAGAATTGTTAACGTCAATCGATCAAATCGTGATTCAAGATGAGGAACAAATTGGTTCATTCTTGCACCTGTGCACATGTCCACGCCCACGCACCATCCCACTTTGGATGGGTATCCAAACTGTGCGTTGCTTGACAACCAATCCATCTAATACAGCCGTACTAATTCCGTTGTTTATTTCAAAAATAAATTCAGTCTTCTCCGTCCGAAATCGATACAACTTCAAGTGTGCATCAATCTTTCGATTTATTATAATAAAAATCAATCTATATATAGCACCCAGAATATAGGACAATCAGCTATTAATGAGCTGGAACCGTTGAATTTTAAACATGAATGGCAATTGAAATCGGTATTTTCGCACTTAACGGGCAAAGCGTTCGAAATTGAAAATAATTAGCAAAATCAATATCTACGCAATTGGCAGTTATTGTAACAAGAAACCACTAGACTCAATTCTTTTTTCTCTTTCATTCTCCTCATTATTCGTTTCGTCTGCAGTAATTCAAATTGAGCAATTAATTGCATATACACACTGGTGTTCCGAGTCTTTTGCTCGGTTTATTGTAAATAATCGTTTTGATAACAAATAAAAGTAACATTTCAAGATGATTATTAAAAATCCTTCGTGCTTATCTACGCTTAAGCTCAGCCCGCACTCGTTCGCCCGCTTGTTCGCTTTTCTAGTGAACATTTGTGCTCATTTTCATTTTAACATGCCGGTCGTTCGGGTGCTGTATGTGTGTGCGCTTATCTTTATGGATGATGGCCAAGTATCCACAATTAAATATGGCGCCATTAAATGATTTCCATCATTATAAAGTGAGTATACAAAAAGTACGCATACATACCAAAGCTGCGAGACTCCAGAAGCATCCCAGCAAATTGAAATCGAATCGAAAACGAACAAACCTGAAAATACCATGAAAGGAACAAAAAAAAAACAAGAACACTGAAACCAACGGAAAAGAATAATAATTTGTACGAAATCGTTTCTCTTGTGATATGAACGAAAAGAGCGTTTTTTTTGTAAACGCTCTACAGAACAAAAACGCGTGCGTCCGGATAAATAACCATTTTAATAAAATTATTTTAAATGTTTATTATTATCATGTTGATGTATTTTAGTTCTGTTGTGTTGAATGGCCATTTGCGCCGAGCGCGTTGAACGACGTTGATGAAATGAGAGAAAGGAAGAGAAAAAGACTTGCAATAGCGAGAATTTCATTGCTCAAGAGTATTATGAGAGTATTATCATTAGCATTACAATTTTGAATGTGAGTTGTTGTGAGTGTTGAAGATGTTGCCATGATATTCCAGTGGCTAAGCTGTTGCTATCGTTATTATTCAAGGGGCAGATCACTAACAAGTAATACATCAACCGTCAGTTATGCCTCAAAATTTGAAACCGATAATGCTGATTGTGCCTAGCAGTGCTGAGTAATCCCTGCTTGAAAATATTGTAATGCCTCATGTGATTCGCCCCTTGTTATTATTGCTCATAGTCTTAGTCGGTAGTCTCGGTTGTATTCAAAATGTTAAAACGAATAGTGGTGCCAACACAGAGACATGCTTTTTCATATTCGCTCATTATGGCCATTTTCACTCGTAACTCTCCGTTCTTAGTGCTTGTTCTGTCGATAAATACTCTTATGCATATTTTTAGGGCAATTATGCTCCAAAGATGGGAAGCAACCGATAGAAATGAATGTAGCAATGTTTAAGTACTCTCTCTCTCTCTCTCTGTGCCATTCTCACACTCATCACAGCTCCTTCGTGTTCATGAGAATTCATTATGAGCCGCTTGCTGATGCCATTTGCACGAACCGCTTCTATTGCAGTAGCAGTCATCATCAAGAGATTAATTAAAATCGCTTGAAAATTCCACCAGAATCATCATCAACGCAATGTTTTTGTACCAGTTGCTTTCACTTGCCCATTTTGTTAACTGCATTGAAATTGTGACAATGCCAAAAGAATTAAACTATTCAAATGAAGTCAAGTTGTGCAACATCATTTATCGTGTTAAATCATAAGTACCTGTTAGCGCGTTCACTCTGTCGCGTCATTATGATTTCCACCAAAAATCCAAATGAGCCCAAACAATGAGCGATTTACATTCGAGACAAAATACAATGCCATTATATGATGACTATGACTTCAAAACCAAAAATGCCTGTATGACAACAAAGTTTTGTACGTACAAAACAAATAAATAACAAACACACTTTTGTTCACTTGCTGCTCGGAATTTTCATTCACGATTTGTTTTTGCAGCGATTAAATTTGTCGCTGTACAAGCTAAATTATGCTCAATTAGTGAGCACCGAATGAACATTTGTACTGAACCGACCAAAGAGTGTGACTAGGTGCGACGCAGTGTTGCGTATCTGTGCAGTTACATGGTTTTTGTGAAAATAGCATTACGATTCCAACGTATTTACTTTGCTTCACTTTGCTTCAATTATATTTATGAGATATCATTTGAAATTGCCATTTGATGGCTTTTGTGTTGTGTGTTTTTGTTTCTTTTTTTAAATGTAATAGTCCAAACTATTAGCATAAATGACAAGACATCTTAATGAGCTGGAGTTTTAAATATTTATCCAACTACAGCTTAATAAAACATTAAGGTACAAAATACCCAAAAACTTTTATCACTTTTTTATGCGTAGTTAGCTAATGCTATCATCTATGGTTTTACATTTGGATCGTTGAATGTGTCCAATGTTTTGAATGATGATAAAAATATACTTTGCTTAAGTAGAGTTCTAAGCAAATATTTGAATGGATTTGATAAGCATTTTGAGAATCCGTTGTAGCAATCCATACGACGTGGGTAATAAAATTCTTCAACAACAACAAAAAATGTTTATATATTTTTGTCAACGTTCATAATTCATGAATTCCAAATACGATATACATTTTTCATTTGGCCACACACGTTTTAGCAAGGACGTGAAATGGTTTTTCTAAAGCCCAAATAATGACATCGATAAAATGAAAATTAGACACAAAATAAATGGCGTTCATGTGTTTATCGGTTATTATTATAGCTTTTGAATCGTTCAAATTAACACAGACAGAGTAAAAGAGAGAGAGAGAGAGAGAGAGAGAGAGAGACTTAAACATAAAAATCGTATTTTCATTAATGAGATTCATTTCAGATGTTATTATCGACGATCGATGTTGACGTTTATATTTGGATTAAATAGTAAATAGAGCATTTATGTAAATGAATCCATAAATTGGTTGAAATGAGTCGATGATCTGGAATTCAAACGAGGTTTAACAACAAAATTCAAAAGTGATTTGTTCAAAAAGGCTTAAACAATTGCACATCGAATGATTTAAATATCCAAGTAAAAGCCCAATTTTTGCGTTCACGCAGCACAAGCAAAATTGATTTATTCGTAAATAAATTGAAATAAAGCCAACAAAAGTCGTAATGAAAGCACATTTTACCGCACAATATCAACACTCTATTAAATTGCTTTTATGAAATGGTCCGTTGCCGAGGACGGGTTGGTCTCACTCACCATCGATTCTTACCTTTCCGCTCAAGCCGGAATATATAAACACATAATTAAAATTAAATGCAAACAACCAACATAAATGCGCTTGGATTGTAACATTTTATCTAGCACATTGTTGATATTATTTTGTTGTTTGTGTTTTCGTGTGTGTGCGCTCTTTTTTGGCATCCGTGGCATCGGAACACACATTCAACGGAAAACGCAGTGAATGTGCCTGACGGGTCTGGCAATGCCCAAACACATTCTATGAGGATCACTTCGGGTTTTTACTGTCAAATTCAAATATTCATGATGATTACGTTTCATTGTGAATTTCAATTACAATGCCATTTAATAACTGGCGTTCGTGCCCCCGTATTATTTTCGCCAAATACATTGCACCAGCCACCGAAAATGATTGTTTTTCTTACGCTAGGTCGACTACAAATGAACGAAATGCTTTTTCCTCTCACTCTTGCTCACTTTCGATTGCTTAAATGTACAATTTCCATCGGAATCAAGCGAACGAGCGCCAGAATACTTTCACGATTCTCACAGAACTTAAGCGCTACGTGTTGTGATGAAGTTTTTCTTTTGTTTGGCAATAATGAAATGGCATTTTGGGTGGGAATATGGTGAGAATGTGTACGATGTAATGTATTGTATTGTGTACGGAATGAGTCAAACGAAGAAAACAAAAATAAAAATGTTTCACAAGGATATTAGTTGATTTTTCTTGCTGGCTACCGAAAATGGAATCCACCATTGCAATAAAAACAGCATGTTTTTATTTATTTACATGACTTTTGTGCTCATAAATTCATTCCCGTCCGATTTTTGCCACTTTTATTCGCCTAGCCGAATGATGCATGCTATTTTCCTCACTCTCACACAAAAGGACAGTCACAACAACCATGACGACGACCGAAGTAAAACTCCAAATAATTTATGCCAAATGAAAAATGTTGCAAATCTAAATATTGTAAAAGTCATTCCGTGCCATCGGAATCCTCGAATTGCAATGACGGTTCAGTAGTTATACGTCTGAAATAGTAGTTTTTGTGTGCAAATAATATCTAACTTCTTTAGTGTTGTGTGTGTTTGTGAAGCGCTTGTATTTGAGATAGAATCACTGAAAAATGCCATAAAATTCGAGAAAAAGGAAGAAAAAATGGCAATGACGCAGAAGATGATACGAAACAGCGAACGAAATAAAACAAACGTCAACTAAGTCGATAAGTCGTAAAATAAATTATTTCCAATGCATTGAGTTTATTATTGCATTCAGTTTGCTTGGAGAATGTGAGATAGTGTTGTGGAGCTAGTGTAAATCGGGCTGTAGCACATTGTCTATCGACTATCACTTGGTTTTATTGGTCTAATGGACTGTCTTGCATTTCACACTTATGTGTGCTTGCTGCCTGCATGATGGTGAAGTGATGGTGGTGGCGTTTTTTTTCTGCGTTCCAAAAAGCTGATTTAAAACCCTGTATAATTTACACGCGTATGCATTTCACAGTGGGTTGATAGCGGCGTCAATGAAAATGATGCTGCTGGTGGAGAGTTTGCAACTCGTAAGCGATACTTTTGTTTGAGACTGTCTGACTGATGATACCTCCTCTTGGAACACACACACACAAACGAACACTTTTTTGTTACACTTGAGCTGTACTGGCTACTGCATCCAAGTATTCTATTTCGAAACCGAAACGCAAACAAACCATAAATGCATTTGATTGATTTCAAGTGTGCTTAAGTTACTAGCTTGTTTGCGTTTAAATGTCTTACTTTATTGATATTCTGTAGCCGTGTTGGATGTGCTCATGAAACGGCAGCTGCCGAGCAAATAACAATTTTCAATTTCGTATGAAATTTCAATTACAATCCATGTCAAAGCAGCTCATATGGCTGCACACAGTGAATTGCCGACAACTGACAACCAATCCAGCACACACTTTCGTTTGTATTTTGCTGGGCAATTAAAATGCCAGAAATTAATTAATAAATTTATTAGTTTAGATATGACAGTCGCTGGTGGGCCGATTTTCCAAAAGCCTCAACATTTTCCAAGCATTTATTTCTGTCAAACATAATTAAATGCTTGATAAATACTGAGCTGCGTTAGCCACACAGTCGCATGACGCATGAATCTGTGTGATGCTGTGTATTGAGTTCATATATCCGCACATCAAAATTGAACGAAAGAGAACAACCCCAAGGACGCTTGAAAAATGAACCGCTCAATATGGACGGAGTTACCTCAAGCTATGCAAAGCTTCAAAGCAATTTTTGTGCTGTGATTTCTTTTTTTTTAAAATTAAATTGAACTTTTTATTGAAAATGTTTACAATTTGGCAAGAAGAATAGACTCATTTTGGCACACAATTTGTACGGAGTTCCGTAATCAATAGAAATTTGTAATTTCATTTAAATTGATTGAGAGCGATTCAAAAGGCGAACAAAATCATTGAAAGAGTTTCGGAAGTGTGACCTCATGCAATCGAAACGAATTGATATTATGACATTGTCCATACACAATCAAATCGAATCCAAGTAACCAATTGAACTGTCTTGAGCTATTGATCACATCAGAGCCAATATTTGCGTGCTGAATTGAATTCATTCAAAGTCGATACGTAAATATCTCGATGACGTTGATTTTCCTTCAATGCTTTGGCTGATGTTGGGTTTGTTTGTGTGTGTGTGTGTGTTTGTCGATTTTTTCATTGAATTTAGGTCAATTATATTTCCATAGCACTTCACTCGAGTAAAATGAGCTACTCTGTTGATTTTTGGCCTTTTTACACTTTGAATTTTCCATTTTTCATTCGGCCGTCCACTAAACAGTGAAAAGAAATATTACCTATTAAATTTGACTTTGGAATTTGAAACCCATTTTATATTTTGTTGCCATTTTTGTTGGAGTTGAGACTTTAGATGGTCCGATTTTCATTAATGGTCAAGATGTTACAAAATGCCAAATCAATAAAGATGAAACATATAAAACGCCATGGTGACAGACTGGCTATCGGTTTATTAATTTTTTTCCCGTTGATTTTAATGGATTTATTGTCATTTGTCACATTCAGGGCTCGAGTGCGCAATATCAAATCAACTTCACTTTCTAGCCCTCAAATTACACGAGGCAGCCATAAAATGATTTTTATATTGGGCTTATTTTTGTTGATTTGTTGTTTATGCTTGGGCAATGTGAGCACAACCAGACCATGTAATGAATCAAAATTTGGCCTTGCATTTGACAAAAGCACCAAAGATCAATTTTCATCACGCATATAATATGTGAGCACCGACTACGGGCTTGGGCACTAGTAGCACATTTTCAGCAAGATGACTTAGATGTGAAGTACAACGACATTGTATAAATTGTCATTTTGGCACATGATTTAATGGTTGGTTTGTTTGTTCATTGCGACTCGTGCAATTTGTGAACGAAAAATTAGCTTTTCAACTTCAAGTGGCGACATTTTCACAGCCTCATGATGACTGTCACGAATCAAGTGTTGAGTGTCAGACATGAAAATTGAAGCTAAATTATTCATTTGTTGTTGTTATTTGTTTCGATTGTGTAATGTTTGGACATGAGGCTGCAGTGTATGCAGATTAGCGCTGTCATTTCAGCTGACCACTACCAGAACACTAAAACAATCGCTGCGAAATGTTGTCACTGTCCGGATTTAGCATAGAATTAAACACTCCCTCTCTCTCTCTCTCTTGCACCATTTATTTCCATTCCGTTTGGTCAATGGGCGAATTATTTAAACGGCCAACGAACTCTCCAAGCCCCAAAATTTTCAGCGAAATATGGGAAATTAACCACATCGCGTGCTCGAAAATTAGTCATTTGCAAAAAGATTCATGCGAGAGAAAAAAAAACGCAACATTTGCGAACACATAAAGAATAGCCAACGCTTTGAATAAAAGTTTAATGAATAGATGTGGAAAAAGGGAGATTGTTGCATGGCACATATCAAATTGCGACAGGCGCAAACAAAAAAGCAACACAAACTTAACGAGAGACGAAGAGGAGAGAGAGAGAAAAAAATATTATTGAAATGACACGCACACTCAACGCTCGACCGCTCTCCCACTCATTCACTAAATGCTAATAAAACTATCCGAATTTATTTGGTTGTTGTTGTTGTTGTTGTTGTCGCACGGAATTAAAAACGGAAAAGAGGCGAGAACAAAAGAGATCACAAATCGCGAAGGAAATGAGCATTCATGAAGTGCATTTTAGATTGTTTAATTAATCGTAATGAAAACGAAAATAAAGTGAGTCTACATGAAAGTGAAATGTGAACTTGAATTCAAGTCGAACGGCGCTGAAAGAGAGCGAGCTTTTTTCTTTCGATGTAACAACATGAATCAAACGAATCAAATAAATAACAAATCATGCAAATTCAATTCGATATAATTAAAGACCATGAAAACATTCAAGTGAATTGATCATTGCTGTTTCTCGTAATATTCGAACTTCAACTCGACATTCAAAAGCGATATATAAATTTCAACTCAAGCTTTCGATTGTTGTATTTGGTTTGCATCAGTCAATTTTAAATGTTAATGTGGTGCTATTCACACAATTTTTTCAAATAAATTCTCTCGCTCTCGTTCACTTTCGCTTTTTTATGTCATTTTCTTCTTTTGCAGCGCATGTTTCTCCCTCAAAATCCAAAATCGAATGATATGCCAAAAACAAAAACAAAAAATTGTTCAGTATAAATGTCAATCAGAAAGAGAGACCCCCTAATGAGTAGGTGTTGGTTGCAAGGCAATGAATTCACATCACACAGAAAAAGTAATTTTGCCAGTCCTTAAAACACGCGCTGCCTCTTTCTCTGTCTACCTCTCTTGAAAAACCCACTTGAGACTCCGCAGAAAGAAATTGTGCTCGGTTTTTTTATTCCTTGTTTCGATCCGCACCAATTCAAAATCCTTTAAGACAAAAAAAAAATGCACTCAAAACGATGCCACAGCATTTTCAGTCTTCAGTAGTTTTGTTGTTGTTGGATAAAAATAACCAACAAAAAACAAAAGAAGAATCAAGAATGAAGAGAAAAAAAGGCTGAAACTTTTATTCCAAATGAATCCAACCACAAAATTGCCTGTCAATTAAATTCTATCAACATTTCAGTTGATTCGCATTTGTTTTCGTTATCTTTTGATTGGCTTCTTTTGTGAATTTTGCTGCAACTAATTAACATATTCGGTTTCGGTTGTGGCAACCGAACAATGAACAATTCCGTTTGCGTGCCGTGATGCGATTGTGGAAGACGAAAACGAATCAATGTGTGAACGAGAGAGCCGTTTGTTGTTTCTTTTGTCTAGTTGCCCATTTGCGAACAGAAAAAAATAAAATTAAAAACATTCATGAACAAGAAAACAAAAAAACTGCATCAATCGAAGAGAACCGAATCATTCTACCAGCCCCAAAGCTATTTGGTTTTATAATTGAATCGGTATTATAATAAACTGGACAACTAATTATTTCATAGCCATCCATAGGCCATATCAATAGCTCAATTGCTACATGTACTATAATCTGTACAGCTAAAATGCGTGAAAAGCAACAGCAAAATGTGTGCGCTGCTATTTCTTATGCTTGACTATTTTCGTATTCATCCGTTTTGCATATAAACTTCTTTTTTTTTTTTAAATCGTAAATTATAAACAGAGAGAACCAAATTACATTCGCTTCGTTGTTTTTTTCGCTTCTTTAAATACTCCCATCGTTGAAATTCCGTCGATCGCAATTCGTCGAGAACGATAAGTGTTGTGAGGATCTAGTAAAGTTACGAATGTACAAACAATAATGATACCATCCACCACCAACAGCAATAGCAATAGCAATAGCAAAATGTTAACAATAGTAACTACACAAATTATGTGCTCACGCGAGTATTAAGTTGTTTTGCTTCTTCGTGTTTGTGTATGTGTGAGTTTTTCCTTCGTTGTTGTTGTCGTTCGCTACGTATACAGTTTCAAGCACAAGCAAAGAGAGAGAGAGAGGGGAAAAAAATCACTGAATATAATTATTTACTGCTCATATTTTCGTTGTGGCGATGTAAATATTAAAAATACATATAATTTCCAAGTTAAAAAATCGGTATTCACGAGGTTTCGAATGTCGAAGTGAACGAAAAAAATAAACTGCTTTACAATAATATATGACGGATTTACGGTACGTTAATTGTGAGCGATGATTTTTTGTGTGTGTTTGTGTTGTGTTGCTGTCGCTCTTTCGCTAGCTCGTTCGTTCGCATGGCATTTGATGGTTTGACAGAGAGCGAGAGTTTCAGAGGTTGAGTTTTTTTTTGGGTTGTGCTCCATTCCCTGTGTGGTGTTTATTCTTGGTCTGCATGATATCGGACTCAAGCACAATCTAGCTTGAATGCTGTTCGATGCTATTCGATGTGCCGTTTTTTTTTCTCTCTCTGTCGATTCGATTTTTTTCGCTTTTTTTCCAATTTTAGAAACAATTCTTCATCATGGAAGCATCTGGCCCTTTGAATATAGAGAAGTTAATGTTTTTTGTCTTCCTTTCTCGATTTACTTCATTTGCATCGAAAGAATCGTGGGCTTGAGTTGGGCAAATTGTCTGGCTTCAATCAACTTTAATCGCCTTTTTACTCTTTTTGCTCCATCAAATGAGTGAAACGTTTGAGAATTTTTGGAAACTCAAACGAAAAATCACATCCCAACGAGAAAAAAAACGTTGCTATTTTCCTTTTTTGGTACGTTATATACTGTGAACAAATCCAGTCGTCACACCGATTAGATTGTTAAATTACATGTACTCGCTTTGACGATTCTCGTATTTTTTTCTCGTCCGTTTCTCTTTCTATCTCTTTTCCATTCGTTTGAATTGCCACACAACAAGACCACTAACAAAAAAGTTGTAGTGTCATTTAGATACGATTTGAACAACAACAACAACAACAACAAAAAGCGAATACAACACAACACAACAATACAAAAGCCATTTATACTTTTTTTGTACAGTCGTTTACGAATGAAAAAAATAAACAATTTAACCAAAACCAAAATGGTAACGCCGATTCATCAAAAATGCTTAACTCAATCGTCAAATGTTTTCGATTGCAGTTTGCAATTGAAGAGAAAAAGAGAAAAACAAACTGTGCGGCAGCAAGTGCTTGATTTTATGTGATGCGGCAATTGTAAATATCAATCATCAAAATGGGAATCAAATGTGTAATAAGCACCAAAACAGAAAAATAAAAAACACTCAATCGGCTGATGCGATTCGCTGAGCGATGATGTGGACTTTCTACTTGGCAAAAGCGGGACCACCAAATGCCGAACAAATCACTCACTCACACGATCAATTGCCCAACACTCGCGCTGTCTGTATGGGTAAAATCGTACGATGTACACACGAAAATTACATTGGGCTCGTAACAATGCCAAGTTGAAATTCATTGGAAAACCAAAAAAGCCACACAACTCAACATACAGAGAGAGAGAGAGAGAGAGAGAGAGAGAGAGAGAGAGAGAGAGAGCGAGAAGTTGTCTAAATCAATGTTATTATGCCGGGCGCTTTGCCATAGAAACAAGTACCAAGTGTAATAGGTAAACGACTAAATTTACCCATTGAAATGAAAAAGCAGCAGCAGCAACAACAACAACAGCCATAGAAAATAAAGCATAATCATTTTTATTTCGCTTGCAACATAATGTGGTTTAACATCAAATGTGGCAAGAGACGGGTAGAGAGAAACAGAGAGAGAGAGAGAGCGAAAAAAAGTGAAAGTTTGGCCCAGGCCTACTAATCTGTTTCGGTTTGATGAATTTTTGCTCTTGAACAGCAAACGCTAGCGCGCTCGCGCTCATTCACACAGACACACAACACTCACATCAAATGGCCAACAACAACAACAAAATGTGAGCTCTGAAGTTTAAGCGGCACGATATCGCACTTGATTGCTGCTACTTCATGTGAATTATTTAATATTTGCCGAAGCGATAAACAGCTCACACACAAAACTCACAAAATGGCAATATCAGTTGGCTTGATATACATGTCTTATTCAAATTGTGGTGTGTGTGTGTGCTTTTCTTTTCGTTCGTTCGTTTCTTTTCTTCACTCCTTCCGATTACGATAAATGCCACATATAACTGTGTGCATGAATCGCATATGGAGAGTGCATATACGGTTCAGTATAGTTTACAAATAGCAATTTTAATGGCCATCAATTTCTATTATAATCGCGAGCAATTTTAAACTATATACACGCTTGTTTGTAACTTGAAACAACATTTTTGTTTCTCTTTATCTTTCATTTCAACTCAAAGAAACTTCATTTTTGAGAAAATGAATTTTGCTACTCTGGCAACCGACAACGAAAATGAATAATACACGATACATTTGGTGTGAGTTAATTAGAACGATATTTTCAAAGAGTTAGCGTTTTCCAAACATGCGTTGAGCGCGCCGTGGCTTTAATGATTCACTTTTGCTCTTTTGGGAGTCACAATTGCCGATAATTACAAACTTAATTTCATAATTTGAGCTCGGGCTTTGTGAAATGTTGTTTTTTTTTCTGTGGAAAAAATTGGTAATTATTTATAACAAATATCTATACGTTGATGATGGTTTCAGCAACTTATTTTGGATTTGGCTCAGAGTTTGATGAAAATTGACGATCTATTTTCTGTAATAACACACAAATTACGTGTATTTGAAGCGAATGAATGTAATTTGTGTGTTTCGCAAAAGCGGTTGTGCATATGATGCAAATAGACCCAAATTTGATGGTAATTCGTCTGGTAATTTTATGTGTATAGATCCGCTTTATATGATGAATAAATGTCGATAACATTGCTGAACACGAGTGAATTGTTGAATTTATTTCGTGCGGGAAACGACAATCTCAGCATCAATCGAAAATTCGGTCGAGTGTAAAAACTCATTTGATGAGAGCGGAATGAATACGATGAACAACACACAATCAGATAAATCTGGAAGTTTGATGAAAACGTCAAGATTATTTCTATTGTCGAGCCCAAAATGGTGCAGTAACACTGCGCAAAATAAGTAAATCACAACCATTTTTTTGGGGCATATTGTGAGTTTAATCGACTGAGAAAAGATAGACAATTTCAACGAGAAGCTCTCTTATGAATTAGGTAGATTGTGCAATTTTGCAAAAAGTTATGGTTTATGTGAAAATTATTCGAAAGAAAATGGGCAAAATTCCGAAACTCAGCCTAATTGCTGATTCTCTTGCTCGTTTGCATGTGTATCTCAGTTTGTAAGTGTTATAATTTCCGAATGTTTTAAGATAAGCATTTAGCAATTTCTCAAGCACATGAGCGCACACACAGTGAATCGCTTCATTCAGCGCATTGACACATATATTTCGGTTATTTTATCTATGATCAGCACGTGTCGGATGTGAGTTGATTCATATTTCAAGAGCATTTCATGTATTCCATGCAGCACCTTGCTGAGAATCAATCATAAAAGCGTGTTTAATTGTGACAGATACTAAACATTAATTGAAATATCGCCTGAAACCAAACACACATACAAAATGGAACGAAACAAAAATGTTAAAACTGCCCAAAAAAAAAAGAAGTTACTGAGCACCAAAACGATTATTTCCAGTGTAAAGCATCAATTTTAAAACCATTAAAATGATACCCATTTCAAGTTGAGAATGGGTTATATAACTGAGTTGTGAATCGTTTCAAAATTGAGCTGCCGTACTCTGTGCACACATTCACCATTTTCGTATTTCCAGAAGTATGATTTATTGTGCTGTGTAAGCGAAGTGAAAATGAATTCAAATTGTGTTTCGTCTTCAGTCTTCAGTTTTATCGATGCTTGTGAATGTAAAAAACGCGAAAATGCGAAGCAAAAGAGAGAAAAAGAGAGAGAGAGAGAAAAGCGCACTCTTGCGCTAGAGCACAAATTCAATAGTCGATTAGAGTGAATGGTGTTTATTGTGAAAAGCGAGAACTACTCCATTGACATGCTGTCTTTTTTGTTGGATTTTTCATTCCATCACGCTTTCGTGGATCATTTTCTAAGCGTCGAGCATTGAAAAAAAGCATTTCTCAATCCCTCTCTCTTCTGTTTCACGGTGTCCATTACTTTCATTTTGAATTTGCTTTTGACACAGCGGTCAGCATTCACATGATCGTGATTTTGGTGAGCCATACATCTATCCATTGATTGATACAAATACACAATAAATTTGAACGAAAATGAAAACGAAATTGAAAAGCATTGAAAAGTGGACGAAAAACAGAATGAATATACTGTTCCGATTTTGCTTAGTGATTCGATATTATTCAAGTTTTTGCTATTGATTCAGCTGAAATTGCTGAAGCTGACAATATATTGAAAGAAAATGTAACCGTTATATTCTTCGGAGCGGTTGACAACAGGCAACCGAGCAATGTTGTGCAATTGGTTTTCTATTCACTGTTTGTGACACGTTTTCGAATCGAATCAAAGCACTGAATGGAACAGATTCCAGCTGTTTTTACCTGATAATATAATATTCCGAAAAGTAATTTCTTTCGTTGTTCGAGATAGTGTTTAACGTGACTCACATCAAGTAAGCACACGCACGCATAAACGAAACAATCTCAACAAAACGGTTGATTGCAAAGAATTTAATGAATTTTTTTTTTTGGAATGACATATGTTGATTGCAATCTTTCAAATGGCCCATGATGATATTTCCCACTGCAAATTAATGAAAAAAAAAACATTTAAATTGAATATCTCTGGCCTTAAATATGATTACGTAAATTTGTCGTCGGCTCATCATTTATTTTTCTGATTGAAAATTAATTTTGCTTTGTTTCATATGAAACGTCGTTGGTTTTTTTTTAAATTTCATTAAATTCACAAATAAACAAAAATGTGATCATAAATATTGAATAGCGTTGTGTAGTATGCTTGTTTAATGAATAAAATTAATAAAATTTATTCATAAAATTGTCCAATTGTGTGCTCAATTAATTGTTGACACACTAATTAAAATTGTGTTCAAACGGAATGTATTTTCATTGCATGCCACTCAGTGCAATCGACCAAATGGAATCTAGTTGTTGTAAAATGCTTTTTTTGCATTAATTATGATACACACAAACAAAATATTTTCATAAAATTTAACGAGTGTCTAGTTGAAACAGGATAAATAATAAATTACGTTGAGCGAATAAGTGGCGTTTGCCGAAAGCAATATCCATACATTTTGTACTCATCAATTATTTATGACGTCCGAATTCGACACTTGAGCAATGTATTGCTTGTGAAATCGGTTGTTGTTTTTTGTTCACGACACACGAAAAAATTTATATTATGTCCTTTTCATTCCAAATAACAAATGGTCGTTAAATGCCTGGGAAAAAAAAGTGAAGATTTTTAATTTTTAATGTAGCATGGTTTGTTCAAAATGAAACGCAAATTCAGTGTGCGCAATCTTGAATATGCGAATACAAATTTCGAAATTGTTGTTTCGAACCGGGATAGGAAAAAATGTGTTCACATTTTCATTTCATTGCCTGATTATCAATAAAATGCAATGAGCTAGAAAAAGCAGGCGCCACATGCCGCGCCAACTGAATGTGCTGCTCTCGTACGCGGAAAATTTCGCCATTGAATTGAAAAGTTTACGGCCAAAACGCAAGACAACACGAAGTCAAGACTCTGAAATGCCGATGCTACTGCTGCTGCTGTTGCTGTCATGCCATTTTCTTGGGATCGCCCTCTCAAAATGCGTTGCAATACACAACCAGCGCGATCAACAGCATCAAATAGCATATGTGAAGCGCTTGAATATTTATTGTGTTGAAAGGAACTCACGCACACAAACACCACCCAGGCGAATGGAAATTGAAAATCGTAAACTGTAATCAAAACCGATTTTTGTCTATTTTTAAACACCGAAAACACTTTTGCTCATTTATTCTGGGCCTTCGTTAAGTTTTGCTATTGATGGCTTGGTTCGTTGGTTGAGCTCATTTTTTCGATGCAAGCGCGAACTAAGGCGGAAAGTATGAGAACTCATTTCCCATTGCAACCAGATGCTGTTTGTACACAGATCACGCCGAAACATAAGAAAAGCGAAACCAACAAACACATTATGATGAAACCGCTGTAAAATAAACGAATGGTGAATTCGAGCGCTACTTTGGTTAAGCAATTCGTTTACTCTCTCTCTTTCACTTCGCAAAGATGCGCACAAATATATACAGATGTGTATCAATGATTTTATGTGTGCGAACAAACGTAAATTAAAAATACATTTTCAAGCGACAGACACACACACACACAAAATGATTTTGTTGCCTGAATACCACATACACACATCAAACCAAATGCGTTGATGCATTTCAAGCGCACGAGGCTGTACAATTTTAGTAAATTTCAGGAAAAGTCATGACCTGCATCAATACAAAACCCAATTAAGAGCAAAAACAATTAAAGCATTCATATGTAATGGCAAAAGGAGCTCAGGCTCAGGGCTACAGTAAAATTTGAAATTTGAATATTGTTCGGAAAACATACAAAAGTTCAATACTCAAGAAAAATGTATCAAATAACTCACGTTTCGGTTTCAGTTTTGGTGTCGCTCATCTACGTTAAATATTTATTAATTCATTAAAATGAAACTTTCTTAGAAAAAAACAAATTCATATTTCGATTAGGAATATTCATGAGAATTAAGTCTCATGCATTGAAAAGGGATCAAAGGGTTTTGTTTTTTATTCACTGCAAACAAATTTTCTGGTATTTGCATAAACTTTTCTCGGTTTTTGAGTTTATGTAGTGCTCCGAGGGTAAAAATGCGTTCGAAAAATGACACACAACAATCGACAAAGAGGTGTTAGAGTGAAAAAAACGAAACAAAAAATATTTATAATGTATATTTTGTCCTAAATAAATAAATGTGCCAAGTAATACAATATGCGCACACACAAAATGTACAACATCATACGTTGTGTTAAAACAAAACAAATTTTTTTTTCTCTTTTAGTTTAAAAATGAGAGAAATTTTGGTTGTTCATGTGTTGTGTTTGTTCATATCACCACATTGATGTTGATATGTTTTGTTGTGTGTGCGCGTTGTGTCGCGCGCACGCCACTAAAGAGACAAGTAAATTCGGAATTTGACGTCACTCGACGGTCGCGTTGTTTAGAAGCTATCGACTTGCGATGTGAACGTATGTCGTTGATTGCGACGAACAAACATTGTGAATGTTTATATTGTTGAAGAGAAAAATAAAGTGCCATACGTTCGATGTGTTGTGATGGACGGGCTGAAGCAAAAAAAAGAGAAGAAATAACAAAGGCACTGGCAACAGCCAATGTAAATCCATTTCGCATCCACAGACACACATAAACCAGTCGATTGAGTGATAAATGTATTGCAGGCACAGACAGATTCACAGACACACATCACCCAACGAATGCGAGCGTGAGCACGGCCATAACCACACGGCAATCCGACGAACGAAAGAGAAACGAACGTGTTGCGATACACAGCATTTTGTTTGGTTCGTTCATGTTCACAGTTTTTTGTTTGTATGTTTGTTTATTCGCCCAAGCCGAAGAATGATCGAAAACCCATTAGCCTCAGATGTTTCAACTGATTCGATGGATCTTTCTTTTGTTTTGTTGTTGCCTCTTTGCTGCTTCGTCAATTCAAAGTTTAGCTTTGATTCAACACACTTTTATTCTGAAGCTGGTTCGATTGCGCTGCGTTGGGCTGCGTTTCAAATGAATAAAAACAACGACCTACCAACATTTTGAATACCATTCAATTGATGTTCTGGACTATATGTAAACACAAAACAGAGATTCTGAGTTGATCATTCTTAATTCTTTCAGTTAATTCACTTGTGGCAACCCAATCTGCTCTGTTCTTTGCACTCAAACAAACAACCATCAAAATTATATGCCTCGAGTCACAATTTTATGCTTGAAATTTTTTTAAAATCAATTCGATTCGAATGATTCGAAACAGTTGTTTTTTCCACTGAATAAAACACCCATTGAAAAATGTTTGTGCGAAATTAAGAAAAAAAAAACAGCAAAGTCGAAACTCTATGTGCCATGATCAATTTCACTTTCACGAGTTGTTTTTTTGTGTATTTCAATTCTCTTTCTATGTGCGCACAAAAACATGGCGAAAAGAAAGTGAAAATTCATTGCGAATATAAAAACAACAGTTAGCTACAACAACAACAACAACAACAACAACAGCGATGGGTTGGCACTTTTGTTGTTTGTTGTAAAAGTAGTTAACTGGAGCGTGTGTGAGCTATTCACTGATAATGGGCATGTTGTGAATCCAATTCAATGGGCTTCAATCCATTCGCAAATCATAATTGCCTAGTTTAACTTACATTTAAACAGCTGTTTTTATGTGCAAATGCACACAAACATGACAGAGCTAGAGAAAGAGAGTGAGAGAGAGAACGCATCAACAGTTGCCATCGTGCAGCATTGAGAGGCCGATACATTTTGTTGCATTCATCATAAAAAACAAAACCAGTACGATAAAATACCAAATAATTCGATGGTGTTTTTTTTGTGTGTGGAAAATGCAATTAAGAGGCTATAAAAATGCGATTTGATTTGCGTTTCGTTTGATAGCGCTGCTCCTCATTTTCAGTCAAATGGCGTAAATATCAAGAGAAAAAAAGCGAAAGTAGTTTTGTGGATTGGCACGATACAACATGCGCCATCCGACATACTAAATACAAATCTGTATAGCAATTTTGTGTGAATGGCACAAATGGTCGTCATCATCATTTCTCACTCATGCCTCGATCCAAACCGTTTTGAAATGTTTGAAATGTGAATTTTTATAGACGGTCCAATTGTAATCATGCATAAGCACATCGATTGCGACTGCGATTGCGTTTCTATGCAATTATACAGTTGCCTCGAATATTCAGTCGTGCCACTTGATTTTCAATGGCAATAGTGTACAACAACAACAACAAAAAGCACATGAAGTGAAATGCCAAAGTCGTTTCGTTTTGCAGCATTTTTCATTTGAGCGTGTTGTTTTTCATTCTGTGAAATCGCTTAGTCAATTGAAAGATTGAATTTATTGTCATTTTTTTTGTCGTTTTTGTAACGCTGTATATACAGTTTAACCTTAAAAACTAGTGGCACGTTGTGACGTTGAATGCTTTGTGGCGTAAATTACGGGCGCTTTGTCACTTTATTCTCATTAAACGTATTTTCAAATGGAATAAAAGCGTGTATTGATCTTTGATTGCATTTGACGTCGCTTCTGTTCAATCTCAAGTCTAACCATTTTCATATTAAACACAGGCTCATTTCGTAATTTTACCTCGTTCATTGCGAATGCAAGAAGAAAAGTTTTGCTGGAACAAAATACACGAACGCGAGTAAAAAACACTCGTTGCGACTTCGAATAAAGCTGAAATTATGTAAATACTTGTGAAACTAATGCGAAATAACTTGTTGGTCGGTTGTTGTGTGTTCCTTTTTTTACATTATTTGGTTGGTTCTCGTTTTGTTTTGTTTGTGTTCTCATCGAAAATGAGCAACACGATATTATTCTCGATAAGGGTGAATGAACTAGCGCACATTTTAATGCGTATACCAACAAAATGCACACACATTCAATCACAGAGCGCACACACACACATACAAACACAAACACATGCCTACTCGATCAAGTTCGCATTTCGCTTTCGTTTTTTTGTGTGACTCTCGCTCTCCTCTTGTTCGGTTTCGGTTGCATTCTCCCCGAATACATTCTCGTAATAAACAAATTAATATAAGACGCAAGCGGCTGTCAGAAGAGTGAAGCACAAGTAGTTCGCAAAGAATTATAATTTTCGTTTGGCTATACATTTCGTGTTTTCAATCTGTTTTGTTCATATAGCGTGAATCGGTTTGTTGTTGTTGTCGTTGTCGGTCCTTGCCTTTTTCCTTGCATTTCATTTCTTGGTTGCCGCTATAACTTGCTTGCTCAAAGGAAACATACCTACGTCTTGTACGCACGCACACATGCTCATTTTCGATTCTGCCAAATTGGCAAAAGAACAACAAAGCAAGCAACAGCAGCAGCAGCAGCAGCAACATCATCAACAACAACAAAAAATAATCATCTACGCGAAATGAGACAAAGCAGCGACAAAAAACTACTTGCAAACGAATGTTGGCTCTTTCACTGCTCTGGCGTATATTTTTATCCACATGGAATTTTATATGTGCGCATCCGTAAATCATGGTAATGGGCTCTTTTGAATTTCTATAAATCATGTCCAATGCCATCGCACAAAAAGCACCATATTCCTTGTGTAAAATGCAGTGTGCGCCAAACGAACAAAATCAACAACAACAGCAACAACAAAAAAATGAACACATTTCCATCAAAAAATCATAGTGAAATGTAATTATAATAATAGAAATGGCATCATAACGCAAATGTTTTTGCTGAGTGAGAGCGCAGGAATTGAACGCAACGAGGGATTCCCTTGAAATAGGCAAATGTTTCCGTTTTCAAACAGACAATTCAGTGAAAAAAGTGAATGAATTTCGAATGTTGCACACACAAACAAACACGAACACACATACACACTCAACAAGCGCATTCAAATGGCTAGCTGTTCGTGCAATGAGCGTGAGTAATGTAATTTTTCGGCAAAAGGAGATTGAACTTTCGATAGGAAAAACAACAACAACAAACAAGACACCCAACAATTGTGACAATAACCTCTTGGTCGTTTGCTATCCCGGGCTGTGTACGAGGATATCGTAATAGTCGTTGCGTTCAGCTGTGAAAATAGCAAATTTTCATTAGATGGCAATGGCTTGGCGTTGGATTATCAAGCGATTTTTATCCATTTTTCGCTTTTATTCAAATTGTCGCGGATATTTATTCACCACGTGTACGGAGCACAGTCAGCAATTTGTATACCAAAAATGGTTCGTTCATCTGGACAAATTCTATGCCGTTTAATGCTCTCTTGGTGTTGGCTGTGCCATTCACGCGAAGAAAGCTTTATGCCGCGGCCAAAACAAATTTGCATCGACAGTGCACGCAGTTCATCGATATTACATAGCTGCCCGAACGCGCAATGGTTGATCGCCGTGAAATATTTTTGTGGGCATCATTTATCATTTCATACTCGGTTGTTTTTTGTGTGTCCGTGTGTATCATTTACAGTGCATGACATTGGTATTTACGTATACACAAATTGGCTAGTAAATGCATATAAAGAGAAGAATATAAATGTATAGAACGACAGAGAGACTCAAAATCCATTGATTCACACGTAGAATAAATAAAAAGAGGCGAGTGTTCGACTGCATTCGGAATACCAAATCGGATAACGACAGAGTAGGGAACAAAAACAAAACAAAAAGTCGAGTATGTAAGCATGGATTCCTTTCGGATGGGGAAGGAGGAGAATCCAATATGTGGCAAAGAACAATAAACTCTGAATTCCGTTTATTGACTTTTTAGCGTCGATTACATTTTCGTCACTTGCTCACAGCACAGCGAGAAAGCGCGCACTTCTTGCCATTGTCACACAACAATATCACAGCCGCTTTGGATAGTATTACACAGTCATAGTCTCTCTCTCTCTCTCTCTCGCTCTCTCGCTCTCTCTCGTTCACTCCGGCTCGCTTTGTTGTCGATGTTCGTTTTTTGTTATTTGAGCCAAACAAAATGGAATTTGTCTTCAAAGTTTCAAAAGAAAGTTATAAAGCGCCGCTAAATTTATTTGATTTAAATTCATTCGTTTTTTAAAGTTGTACGGCTTTTTTTGCTCCGTTGCGCTATTTACATTTAATTCAATTTATCTCATTTTGAATTGAGTTTAAAGCGTTTAGACTTTTGTGCATGCAAAATAAGTTTCTTTTCCGAGATGAAGCCAGAAAAAGACAAAAAAATTGAGAATTCAACTTCCTTTTTGAGCGGAAAATGACAGGCTTATGAAAATCTGCAACAGTACATAGACAAAACGAATCAAATTCTTTGTTCCTTTTTTTTATTTTCTCTATCTCTCACTCTTACACTCGATTAGTATATCCAATGGATGTATAGTATTGTGTTGGCTGTTGGTTGACAGTAGTATTTTTCGTGCTAGTGCAAGGAACCGGGGGTCGTTCAAATGCCATTTATTCAACTTTTGCCTCGAGTTCGTGCGCCCAATTTCATTTATTTAGACACACGCACACAAATGCCATTTGGATTCCGATTCCCGAATGCACCTCGAAATTTGGGAGCGAAAAAGTGTTGGTACTGCGTTTGCATTGGTTGAACTGCGGCAGGATGATATGTTCATTGCGTTTGGACCACGTCTCTTTTCGCATCCGAAACGAAAATTCTGCAAGGACAATGCTTATTCTTAGTCGGCATTTTAGTGGAAATCGAATACCGCTTCTTCTCTCTTTTCGGATTGCGTAGTTACGATGGGCATTGCGCTGTGTGATGGTTTCGAGTGTGCGTATCATGTTTTTGGTGTTGTCTGCCCTCCTATCGATATGCCGCAGTCGATGCGTTTGGCTGTGTTCATATGTGTGTGTCTGTGTGTGTGCGTATACAAGAAGCCAGCCACACAATACGCACAATTGTACTTTGATATCATCGCAGACGCCATAACATACACATTCAGTCTCATTTGCCACGACACACGCATACACATCTTCCGCTGGAGAGAAAGATTAGAGTAGGTCAGGAATGCCAGACACATTCAGAGCATTCATACACTCTCACTCCCAACCAAATGGCCGTAGCCTTTCTCTCTTTCTCTACACATCGCCTGTGCAGTGTATGTGAAATTCGGGAAAAAAAATCCATCGCTTTATATTTAGAATACGCAATACGCATTTTGTTACATATTGTGTGCCCGTCGACCGTCACCTCTTCCCTCGTTTCCAACAATTTTTTTTTAGTGATTTTGTCTCTGTAGGTTTTTTTCACATGTAGACAATATTTATAGGCGGTCTTGATTGGATTTACTTTGTTGATTCGATTTTTTTTATTTATTATCCAACTAAGTCCTTTTGATTAAGTATACAATATACATTCACAAGCATTTAACTTGAAATTGTTGTCGTTTTCACAAGTGAAATTCCAAGACATCAACTTCCGAAAATTAAATTTCCGCCATAAATTGCTCATCAAATCAGTTCGTCTTTAAATCACTGATTTTTTTTCAATCAAATAACATGTTTCGGAAGCTTCGTTATTAATTTTTTTCGTCAAACTTTCCGCATGACAAGCACAAGACTTGGTGGTGAGACTTCGCGCGCTAGACTGCCATTGTCAATTTTCAACCATTGAGAATAAAAAAGTGCGCACATTAATTTACCAAGTTAAATATAAAATTAACGAAGTCTCGAATTTCCATATTCGTGTTTATGGCATTATCATTTGGCAACCATATATCCCGTTATAAATCCCATCGAATGAACGAGAATGCGAGAAAATTCGAGAGAAGAATATAATTTTTTTGCGCAATTTGCTGAAACATGTAAAATGAAGCGAGAAAAAAAAGTAACAAATTACTCGGTGAGAACATGAAAATATTCCAATGATTAGCACATTATCATGTTCAATGTGCGATCCATCTATGGTGCGACAACCAATGCATCGGTTCGGTCGTATGTGAGCGATGGTATTCTGTGTACAATAATGACTGATGTATTCCATAGAACCACAGACACATCGAGACATTGACGACCCGCAAAACTTCGGAAGCTTATTAAAATTGCTTGAATGAATTTCGAGCTCGAAGGTTGCGCTTTTTATGTGACTGTGTGTGTGTGGATTTTGTCGTCGAAGCGTCAAAAAGGTGAACACATAGCAGGGTGGATAAGTGCGAATAAAGACAGAGAGAGAGGGAGAGAGAGATGGAGAGAAAGAGAAAAAGAGAGACTGGAATAGTGGGAACGAACGCTTCACCGAAATGTCTTTGTCCTATAATTCGTTTATCTATACATTATTAATGGGTAATGTGTGCGCCGCGTGCAATCGATTTATTGACGATCCCATTTCGTGCAGCACCCCTTGAAAATATGAGCTTTAGTTAAATTCACTCCTTCCATCTTCCGTTTGGCTCGATCTCTTGCTCGGTCCTTATTTTCGCTGAAAATTAATGCCACACGATTGATTGTGAATTTGTCAGGCGATGGTAATATTAGTGATGATGTGCGCGAACCAGATTAGCACCGTTCGACTTTTCAGTGTTGCGTATTCACTTTTAAATCTCAGCCATTAATTTTATTTTTTCGACAACAACAACAACAAAACATTGAATTGATTGATCCAATACACGTCACGCATTCAAGATGATAGCTTAATTGAAATGTTTATGGGTTTAAGATGGCATCGACTTGTCTTTGCAACGGAACTGACAATTTCAAAGCCAATGGCTTATTTGCTGCGAACGTCTCAATTTTGTTTTGAACCATATTCAAAATCCATCATAAAAACACATGAAGAGCAGCTGAGTGCTTCATAAATTTTTGTCGTACATAACGAGCACCATGTCATGTGAGCTATGTGGAATAGAATTCCACAGCGAAAAGGCAAACGCAATTAATTAACGAGCCAACCATAGGGTTTGATGGCAAATGCGGTTTGATTTAGCGAAAAATTTAATACAGCCAACTGCTAAAAATTGCATGTGAGCTTACCGTAACTTGATGTACATGTGTTTGTGTAGAAGTTTGATTTGGATCGGAGACGATGCGAGCATGTGCATGGCGTGCGCAAATTTTCAAGTGAATTAAAAGCACCAACAACAACACTGGGTTTTGTGTTTTGAGAAAAAAATAAAACAAATCAACAACAAACACACAACCAAAATGAGTGGCATACGGGTATTAATTTATGATTCTGAGATTATGATCGATGCTTTTTTTGCCTTGGTTTCTGTTTCACTGTATCTAGACGGTATTGTTAATTTTGATCTGCGCAGACAATGCAGCGAATTATGCTTGAAATGCACGCAAACCTAAAATGATAGCTTTGATAGATTAATGGGGCTCAAATTTGGATAAATAAATTTGAAATTGTAATGCAAAAATTCGATTGTGTCATATGCGTGAAGAAAAGCACACTATTTACTTTTGAAATTGGTTTTCCATTCATATCGAAAGAGACGGCATTTTTTTCGTTTACCATCAAAACCACATCAAAGTGCTTCTATATATAAAAGTCTAGCAAGCTCATTCTAATATTCGTAACGACGCAATTTCAAATTAAAAAAATATATATAAAAATTCGTGGTCTCATCATCGAGTCATTTGCACAACCCTCAAAAGATGAATGAGTTGGTGATTTTTGCGATTCATCAATATAAATGACATTTTTAAGCCTTTTATAGCTAACACCGCCTAAGCTCGTAGAGAGAATAAAACAACGATCGTACAAAATCATACAATTTAAACGTGAGTGGCTAACATCGATTGCGTCTGCGAGCTCAAATAATGTCCGGCTATTCTCATTGAGCCATAATGTGTTTTTTCCTCTTCCAAAAAACAAAATCATTGTGCTTAGTCACAACATCAGCAGCGAAAAATATTTTAACAAATAAGTGCAAGTTCTATTTTTTGCTCTGGCCGTAAACTGATGTTGAAAACAAAATAAACAAACACATTCGCTGTCGTTGCTCTGTTTAATTTTAATAAATTGCCATGTTTGTTTGCTGTGCTGTCTCTCATTTTCAGTAATTGCTCTGCATAATTGGGCCGATACATTCATACTTTATGTGTATGCACGGTATCAGGATTTATGTCCCAAAGTGTCTCTGGTGTATTGTTTGCTTGCGCTCGTCTCCATGATATATTTTTCGTTGTTGTACATAATAAACGACATGAGTATACAAGTTGTGAACGCACACACACAAACACAACTTTTTAGAATTTGCCAACCATTCTTATATGGCTCAATTAAATGCACACACGAATACACACGCACATACATTCACATATTTGCCGCTTCGATGTTGAGAGCAGACAAGCGAATCGTCATAAATATATTGGTGAGCGAAACAGAGAATGAAATATACAGGAAAACAACAACAAAAGAATTGCACACATTAACAATTGGATTGTCAAGATTTAAGTTTTTAGTCACTGACCTAGTCTTATGTAATGGCCAAGTTCATGGACGTGCATTTGGCGAGAGAGCGAGAATGAGTAAAAACAAAAATGAGTAAGAAATAAGAACGGGAAAAATAGATGATTAAATGAGAGTGGCAAATCAAATAGCCAAGCGATAAAAATCCATCAAATAACAAAACAGTCAATATACAACTGAAATGTATCACAAGGCATGTATTTTTTATTGATGTGTTTTATTTTTAGACCAACACAAACACAAATTTGTTCAGTTCGATTGCAACATTTTGACCAAAATGAAACTGTACTCATATTTCGGGATCTATCGTCATTTTGTTTGAGAGATAATATTTTATGCGAATGCGTAAAATTAAAGTAAAAATGTATTGAAGTTTGTTTGTAGAATTAAAGCATTTGACTTTATCAACCACTCGAACCACTTGCAGAAAATTGCAAATACGTAATAAATTTTTGGACGTCAGAGCAAAAAAAAAACGTCAAACTTTTCGGTGACGTTGGCTAATAGACGATAATATCAAGCACACGAATTTGGAGGTGAAGAGAGAGAGGAAGAGAACTCGCATCGAATTCTGCGGAATAGGCTTGTCATATTTTGCAGCAGGTATGCGACAAAAATTGGTTGCGTTTCATTTTGAGCTGATTCAACATTTTTATGGCATCGTGTGTGCGGATGGAGATAGGAGATGATAGAGAAAGAGCTAAATGTTGAAATGTCACATATGACGTTCTATACGAACAAAATAAATGGCTTTACGTTGGAGAGTTACGTCCATAATGATACGTTTTGACTTGGGCTCAAAAATGACGGTTGTAAGCTCCATTGGATGACCAAACGGTCAACCAGAAAAATGCCCATTTCGCATAAAGAAGCCATAAAGATTTTTGATTACTACCTCAATTCATACTTGTACAAACCATAAGCCCGTTATTTGTTCAATCGGTACGAGATGATTTTTTTTCGTTTAAGCAGATCACAAGAAAAAAACAAACATGTCCAATGTTCAACACCACAATTACGAATTACGACTTTTGGTGCATGAAAAACGTTTAGAATGTGGAGTTGTGTGAGTGTGTGTGTGTTTTTTTTCGGGTTATTTCGTAGTGTCCAAAAGCATGCATGAAAAGATTGAGCACTGATTATTACAATAACAGCTCACGCCACAAAAATAAAGTAACAACGCACCATACATAATACATTCAACGAGAAATCGCCTCTGTTTTTCTCTGTCTTTCTTGTCACATCGAATTTGTACCGGCCGTTTGTCAGTTTTATTATCATTATTTCTCTGTGTGTTTTTTTTTGCTTCATCGTCATCGTCGTCGTTCATTTCAGTGTATGGCAAAATCAACCGAATTATATACACACAATCATATCTACACTCAAAAACAATTTAATCGAGGTGTGCAAGCAACAAAATATATAAAAACCAGTATCACAAAAAAAAGTTTGCGGCACACACATAGTGACAAAGCTGAACAGAGATAGCAATGTCCGATGAATGTATGGGCTAGAATGAGCACGCGTGCGATCAAATGAAATGAACATAACAACAACGGCAGCAACAAAATATGAAAACGAAGGCAGCAGCGCAAACAACACAATCATTTAAATGATATGTTCGTGTATTGAACTGGTCGACTGGCTCTCGTTCTCTGTCGCTCTATTCCGTGTACCGTGCCACTAAGACAGTGTGAGCACTGAACGTAGCCGCGGATTTTCTCCTCTCTGTCGCTCACATTTTTCGGATCATTCATTCATTTTGAAATTCACCGTATTTTAAAATGGTTGATGTACGCCGCGCGACAATAACGCGACAGCCAAAATCGACAACGACAACGTTCAACCAAATTCAGTTCGTAAGTGATTTTTGTTTCATGTAGCGAAAAAAAAACAGCCAACATTGAATTCTGTTTTCTGTGTGTGAATTGATGGCACAACAAAAGGAAGTTGTACCAGAAAAAAAAAGAAAACATTAAGAAAAATGATGAAATTTTGTGTGAGTGAATAGTTGTTTAGTTTAATTTGTTCGGTGACGGAATAAATAAGAAAGAGAAAAAAAATCTAGTGTTTTGTGTACGAATTTACCACGGAATACGATCCTTATTAATTCAGAGAGGCCGAAATAGAAATGATGGCATCCATTAGCACAAATAGTTTTGAAATAGTCAAAAATTATGGTGGAAATCTGTGAGCTTCAACACGAAAAGTTAGCTCGCTAACAACGTTTCGCAAAGCAATACAATTAAAGAAGAGACAACTAAAAAAAATATTCGCAAAGAAAATCTTAAGCACAAAAGTATCGAATGAAGTGATTAATGTGCGGAGGATGAAATAAATGCATGAAAGTTAACCAAAAAAAGAAAAAAAAAGAATCGAATAAATAAAACACGATCCACTTGAGTTTCAAAAAAAAAAGAAAAAATATCAAGATAGAAGGTTCCATCCAATTAACAAAATACCCCTCCGACTTAATTGTGAAGCAACGAAAACGAAACGAAATCACAACAGTGCGAGCGAATTTGGTGTATAAATTAATGGTGTGTGTTTGTGTGTGTGTGTGTGATTTTATTTTATTTCATTTTTTGTGTTTGTTTCTCGCTGGGCAATCGAAAGCAGCTCAAACAACAGTCGCTTGTGAAGTGTTGAATATTAGCATTACATAAAAACCGTATCTCATTTTGTGCATGCCTTGCAAAAGAGAAAACGAATTATCTTCTAAATCCCGGTGTAATAAAGCAACGTAAAAAAAGCATACTCATTCAACACTCTCACACTACTGGTGCTGAAGCGGCTGCTATTAAGCTGAATCACAAGCCAAAGAGAGGTAGGAGAAACAGTTTAAGTGTCACATTTTCGTTAGGCGCGCTTTCGATTTATTCAAGTTCGGCATGCTGTTCTATTGGACCCTGAAACGTATGCGAATCAATGATAAAAAAAAATTAAACGATTAAAAACGAACCGAAAAAACAAAATCCAACCAAACACACGTTCAGTAATTTGAAAATCGTTGATTTGATTTTTCATTAGAAATTCATTGCCGGTATAACGCATTCAAAATCCAATTAATTTGCACCAGTTCAACCGATTGATTTCTATTGCTTTGTGGTGCGGTGTTAAATAGAAATTAATTGATTATTCACGTAATTGCGTCGTATTTTTATTTTTCGCTTCGAATTCAACGGGGCAAACAGCACACATCACAGCGACGACGACGACGGCGGCGGCAGGCAAACCGAAGAGTAAACGCGAATGGTATAAAAACACTCATGTACACAAATGCGGCCCAATCGCACGCCGCCAACTTTAACCATTTACACAGGCGTGTGTGCTCTCTGGGCTGTGTGTGTCTTTCTTTCTCTCAGTTTCAGTGTGTGTGCTTTTTTTCCTTTGCTCTTGCTACTCAGCGACGGTTGATTTTGTCTTCTCACCACATTTTTCTCATTCGTCGTGAAATTTTGTGAATTCAAAATGGGCAATCGGGCACCAGGCTGCCCGCGATTACTGGTCAGGCACACGGCCATTTGATTCTTTCTCTCTCGTTCTCTCTCTCTCTCTCTCTCTCATCACTTGTGTTTGTGCGTGTATTTATTTCAAGCTCAAATTCATCATGCTGATTTAACGCACGATATGAAAAAATGCAATGCGTATTATTTTGATTTGATGTCCATTTTGTTTGTTATCTTGAATCGAATTCACTCTGTGTTCGCACTCTCCCTCTCTCTTATTCGCTCTCACTTCAGCTGATTTGCGGATGTGGAATTGCGATCGAAATCATGAATGAACGAACATTATCTGTAAGTGTGTGTGTGTGTGTGTGTGTGTGTTGGTGAAATTAACTCAAAAGTTATATGACGTTTTGAGAGGAAATCAAGTGAAAAATAAAACACAAGAGCTAAACTGAGCAAGCATTCCAAAAGCTGATAACAAAAATACGAAACTGTTGATATATATTTTATAATAATCATTGCCCATTTATTTTTTGTGCTCGTCGTTCGGTTGATGTGTATGTGTATGCACAACAACTGCACACATGACATCAACTTCGATTTCGTGAACAATTTACAATCGACAAGCATGTTATAACACGCATAGATTACAGTGTGCATAGAAAACAATCAAATTGTTTTTCGGTTAAAAATCGATTGCTATGACGGCTATGGCTAAGTCTTTGGCTTTTTAGCAAAAAAAAAATTATAAAGAAGAATGAAATGCGTTCAAATTCGTCTGCCTCACACAACAACAGCCAAAATTCCAAATCATATGCGCGCCACCAAAAGAAAATAAAAACTCAATCGCATAGAGAGATTTATTTCAAGTCGATGCTTTGCGCTACAGTCGTAAATATTACTGTGTCGCATCGAATAAGCCAGCTATAAATTCGACGAAAACGAAATTCGACTAAATCACAACCAAAACAGCAACAACAAATATCGTGTTTTGTTGTTGTTGTTCGATTTCGTTTCGGCCAAGAACGAAATGTTTATAGACAAACAACGAAAACGGGCTATGAACGGGCGCACGATAAACACATGGAAAGTGCCTCATTTTTGCCATCGTTTTGCTTCTACCATGAATATATAATGTATATGTGAAATTGTTTTGTTTAGTTTGCTCGATTTTTTTTATACAATATTCCAGTATTGGTATCGTTAGTGTGCTGCTGATGGCTTTGGCGATGTTTTTATTTTTTTTTTTTTTTTGTGGTTATTGACGTTTTTTTCTTTCATTCTTTATTCTCGAAGTCAGAGCGAAAGCAGTATTTGGCTAAATGGATGAATTCCGTTTGGCTGGCTCTGTGTATGGGCTCTCGGTTCAGAAATGCTTTGACTACTCGTACACACATTCACATGCATAACGATACCGACACTAACACGTGTTCATACACGCAAAAACGACTCTTCGGTCGCGGATCCTGTATATTCTGGATTTCAGCAAGCAGCAAAGCAAGTAAACAGGCAAACGAACGCGCGTTGTGTATTGAACGGCAAATGAGAGCAATGACATTGCACCTAGCTTCGCCATCGCCTGGCTTTAAGCACACACACACAGACGCATACAAACCAATACACACAAACACAAACACAATCACACACACGCTCATAATCTTTCACTCACTCATACCGGCTACGGAAAGAATCTGTACAGTGCTAAAGTAAACACACAGAGAATGAAATCAGCCGCGCGCATATTCTTCCATAACAATCGAAAAAAAAACATTTCTCGTTTTTTTCTTTTCTTTTATTTAAACGATACGAAACATTCTCGAGTACATTTTATTATATAAATAACAAATCAGCACAGCATTTTTAATCGGCACAGTCAATGTTTAAATTTGTATGCGATGATCTCTTTCTCTTTCTTCTATTCATTCGGGTTGTGATACGAAACACGAAAATTATTTTTACGTGCATTTTATATTTAGGCCTTTTTTATATACTTTTTCGTGGTTGTTGTTGTTTGTCGTTTCATTTGGACAATTGTTTTTGATTGTTGCCCAACCAAACCAAGAATATATTTGCAATTTAAGCGCAAATCTCACCATTTCCATATTGTGTCCGATTTGAAATCTGATATCAGGCCAAAACAAATCAAATTCGTTTTCCGAAAAGACACATTCAACGAATTTTATTTATTATATTCTTTTCGTTTGTTTCGCGCTGGGCGGTTGCCTGTCTTTTGTTTTTTTTATTAATTTTTTTTTTCTTCCGTCTGCTCTTATCGGGACTATGAGCACCAATGTTGTTTGTCACCAATTGAGAGCGCGCACACAAATTATGGCACAGTATTGTGATTTCATATCGTATATTCTTCCACTCATATTGATTTGGTGAGATGATTTGGTTGAATGCGTCATACTGATGAAATTGTATCATGTTTCACAGTTCGGCGAAATGGTTTTCAACTCTAACAATTCGACTCGATATTCGAAATCCATCAGAAAATAAAATTTAATAAATATGATTTGCACACAGGTTCTCATGGCAATTTTTTTTTCCATCTTATTCGTGCACACAAAACTGACTGATTAAATTGAAATACATCGATGCGTCTCCGTTACTAGAAAATGTAATTTGAAAAAGTGCGCATTGCACAAATTTAATCATCACATTCACAAGAGTGAATCCTTTTTGGCTGAATATTCGTTTGAAGAGAGCATTGCTCCTGGATGTACACAGGAAATTTCGGTTGTTACTTCTTCATATGAAGTCACATGAAACACTCGAACGAATAAAACAACAGCCAACCAAAACCGAAACATTTGCATAAGCTACGTGTGAATAGCACGATTCAGCTACTGCTTCTATACACTTTATGTTACATTTTTTTCCGACACTCGCTGTGTTTTGTCTTTGGCAATTTCGTGTTTTCATAATTTTCTTATGTGTCTCTTGGTTCGTCTTTGTTTCTCTCTGTCTCTCTCGCTATCTCAATCTCTCACTTTTTTGTTCAAATTGGTTTTTGAATATGCGCGCATATTCATCATATTCCATTTGACTAAAAGACAAGATCAAAGGGATCTGTGCTGAGTTGATGCGCACGCGGGATTTCTCGATTTAGCGCTCACTCGACCGCTCATGTGAAAGAGCTCACTGAATCTGAGTAGCACCAATAAAAAAAATACCTAGTGCCAACTGAAATGAAAGTTGTTAAATTTTTCGCGAGAAATATGAAGCGCGTGAGCGCAAACACAATCGTGCGCATCACGGACGAACAAGTTAAACGAAATGACAATATGAGACATGTGATAAAGATTAGACGATGAGCCAAACCAACTGAAAGAAGCTTCGTTTATTATTATTTTTTGTTCTCGGCGTTGAAAACGCAAATGGCGTCCAAATTAATGTAGCATTAATAAATTTTTTGCCTATTTTACTGTCTTGTTAATGTAGATTTATGGATCCGTAGTTTTGTCATAGGCACAACCACAAAGACGGGTGCTGCGTATTCGCCGCCATTCAATCATTTTGCCTGATGTTTGCGAATTTTAATCACATATTTATTTTTATCCAAATCTTTTTTTCCCTTTTTCTACTGATTTATCTCGATGAATCAAGATTTTCAAAACTAAATGGTAATCCTGGTCCAAAATGTGATGGATGTGTTTCAACACAATTGAAACTACCACACAAAATTTGTGATAAGCAGCACATTTATCATTATTAGCATATCATTTTGAAATTTCATTTCGACATTCTGCTAAATTGTTTGTCTCAAAGCGATGTCACTTGTCAACTAATCATAATTGCTAAATTTTAAGATGCAATCAATTGTTGTGCGATAAATTTTGGTTTCCTTGTTTTTATTGATGAGATTTTGAAAAATATATGTGAAATTTAGCATATGTCCATTCAAATGAGGTGGTCATTGGTGTTTGGGAGCTCAGAACTTTCCACGTAAAATCGAATCGATTTGACATGACACAGAACAATATGAACATTTATACACAACACACACCATATGTTTTCGATCCCTTGGTCAGACAAAATAAATAAGAGATTACGTAAATTTCAACGTAAACGAAGAAAATTGCAAATGCGGCAGTATTCAATGTAATCGGAATAGACGCAATCAATTTCGGTGTGTATTTGTGTTATTGTGATGTTGTGTTGGTGCGAGATGAGCTAAAATATGTGTATTTATCTGTAAAGCTAACCATCCATAAAATCCACCGATATTCACGGAACGCATGTTGATGCGAACCAACCAACCAACCTACGGCTCAATTTTTATACACATGATTTATTCAATTCTCTTTTCGGCTTCGGAACTGTCGAATCGAGAGCTGCACAGCCACAGCAACAGTAATATTAGCGACAAAGATAGCATATTACGGAATGAAATTGATCCATGTGGGTATTATAGTGAGCTGAAGAGAGGTATACCGACGGCGACAATAGACACCATCACCGGCATGTCTATTGTGTTTTCTATTAAAAATGTTTGACTGATAATTAATAAAACTGACAACGTCCAAGTATACGTTTGTCGTATGCCTATTGTGAGCGATGTGTTCGATGGTTATCATTCGAAATACCCACACAAGCATACATGTACGATGTGCGATGTGTGTTCTTCTCTGCCGAACAATTCATATATTCTGGTAGCTTCATCTGGAATTTCACCGGCCAAATCCGTAGAGCCGAAACAAAAGCTTAATCAAAGGGCTCTTGGCAACCCAGCAACGGTGACGATACATGACAGTTTTCGATGGTGCTGGTCGTCAACACAATTTATATGTAAATTGTTTGAAGCATTTTTGTAGCTGCTGTAGCATTATAACATTTTCCCATACAGCATTTCAGTGTCGAGTGCCGTATCACACGTAAATGATATAAATATACGCACAATTTCTACGTGACATGATTAATTCTACCGACATTTTTTTTTTGCAGTATGTAATTATTTTGTTCTCTTCTTTTTTTGTCACTTCTTTTCACTTAAAATACAAGAGAAAGAGAGAGAGAGAGAGAGAGAGAAAGAGAAAAAACCACATCTCATCTTGTTTTTGCAGCTTTTTGAAAAGATGCGACCTGCACCGCACAAGACTCTCTTGTCTGTGTGTCTCTTTCATTTTGCTTTTAATTTGTATATTATGTAAATAAAAATTTGTATTGAACGAAATGGGTTGTAACGAAAAGCGACGATACGAACAATTCATCACCAAATGTTCAATTTGGGTTAAGAGTATCAATACAAGTGGTCACAGCTTGGTATACCGCAAGTGCGCTATAAGGGCGATCACAAATTGCGCAAAACTGATGAAAATTGAACAGCGTAGATATGCTGTTGAGACAATTGGTATGGCGTGAAGTCGACATTTATAAAACACACGCTCACATGCTCACACGCACACACTCACAACAAACACCTCAAAAATTGTTCATTTTGGTGGACAATCTCACGATGCGAACAATGTGTCTTGTTGAAAACTAAAATTATCGACTGCGTAATGGATGTAGTGAAGCAGCAAAAATACATATCATTGAGTCACTTGAAAATGGATTTGCACGTAACGCAGACAACTTGTAACGAATCGTTTCGTTTCTTGTCTAACATTCTTGTTCTCTTGTGCGGTGATGCTGTTCGTGTGCGCTATTGATATTTATGATGTCATTTTTATCACATTCCCATTGCTTTTAGACCACTTCGTGTATCACAACAAGCAATCACCGTCGAATTTTTTTCGTTCTCTCTTTCTCTCTCTCTCTCTCTCTCGATTTAGTTGACGCATTTGTTCCGTTGATGCGCGCATAAAAATTAAGCTAGTTTCCGTTTTGTAGATTTTCTTTAATGTAGAGAAGGAGAGAGACCAAAAAAAAAATCACCAACACAAAATTTAATTGATGATGCTGACGATATTCGATGCTTAGTTTTTTTTTCTCTCTTTTTCATTCGAATTTATCGGTATTCGCTCTGCATCGCCGTGTATGTATTTTTTCCGTTTTGCTATTGAATGGCATGAGCTCGATGAAGATGATCAATGATGATGATTGTGACTTTTTTTGGCTTTTGTTTCGTTTTAACCAGCTTATTATAATTGCAAAGAGGGATTTTTTTTCTCTACATTTTCTTGTTCATTCGCTTCAATTCGAGATTCACCGTGGATGTGAATATCGATTTCGCTGCTTTTGACGTCGTCTTTTATTTTCTGGCTTGTCTTTTTTCTCTATCTTTTGATGGTTTAGTTTTCTTTTGTTCGCCGCAACAAAAAATTTGTTTTCACTTTTTGTTCGCTATTCAATGGTGTTGAATGTTGGATGTTGTTAATGGTCGCTCGTCTAATAATAACATTTTTTTTGTTTCTTCAATTAGTGAGCACAAAAGCAACATCGATAATTATAATTCATTCGACTGAAAATGTGTGCGCTATTCTTTTGCTCTCTATTTCTTATGCTTGGTTTTGTATGTGTATGTGTGTATGTGTGTGTGTGTGTGTTTTATGCATTAAGAATATAGGGGGGAAAATACGTAAATAAAACAACAATCATATGCTGATTAGGTGTAAATACAATAAAAACAAAGAGAGAAGGAAAAAAACACATCCATCGAAATGTTGATCATTTGTACGGTTCAAAAATCGTGATAGATTTAAGTCAGTGTGTACCAATAAATTTAGCGTTCAAAACATAGACGATGCGATGTGAATGGTCTGTAAAATGTCAAGGTGATACATTGAATCCAAGAATTTTAAACGGTGATTAATTAGAAGCTTAGAATGGAATGAGTTTTTTTTTCACATTTAAACCAAAGTTTGAACGATTTTTTTGTTAAATCCTATTTACAACGAGGTGATAGAGGCCAAAATATTTTACGCCTTGAATATTCGAAAAATCGTTATATATATTAGTTACTGACCTACGGTTAAACGCGCAACAGGTAAATGAACGGCTTGGCCACTTTTTCTGCTTATTTACCACAACACAAAACTGCAGTCATTGATATATTTGAACAGTTCAAATGGATCTTTTTTGCAATTTTCTGAACGACACTGATTCATTCGAGTACAAAATTAATTGAAAATATTCTGGCATCATAATTTCGGCGCGACGGTAAAATTCATCCGATTAATGAAATGCGATTGCAAAGCGTACCGGCGTGCACATTGCCAAAATAGCAAAGCTTTTTTTTCACTCGTGAGTGAAACGAAATTTTTCACTGAATATTGAGCATTGAGCATTTCAATATTTTACAATGCAAACATACGTTGAATTCAGTTTTTGTCGACGGGGAATTCATTTTATCAAGAAGCCAGCTCGAATGGTTTTTTTTCTGGTTGGGAGAGAGAAGCATCACAAATTTGTTCAATTGAAACCAGCCAAAAATGGTGCGAGAGAGAAAGAAAGCACAAAGCTGAAAGTGCGACACAGGCAATTCAATAGGTTAATTTCTCGTTTCGTGGTGGCTGCAGCAGTTACTAGCGCTTATTCGCTGCCTCACTCTCGCTCTACGCAAATAAATACGAAAATACTTTTATTTGTTTGAATTGACTTGTTTTTGAATGGTTTGTTTGCTTCATCATTTTTTTTTCTTCTTTGCGCTGAGGCATTTGGTTCGGTATATAGCATACGCAATTCAAATGGATGATAAAAAAAAGATGTGTTTTTTGGGCTGTTTTCTTTTTATTTTTTTTTCTGTGTTGTACTATAATGTGTGCAGAATGCCTGTCTGGGCGGCTCTTTCTCTCGTTATGCTTGTTGTGTATTAGCGTAAGTGACGCAGAATAAATTCTATTGCACGGTGTTGCGAACAGGGTTCATTGGCATGTTAACCTTATACATATGCATAGCAAAAACTACACTCGCGCATTTACTAGTTTTATTTGATATTTTTTTCAATTACATTTACGTGCCCGTGCACCATAGAACGTACATTTCCTTGCCAGCATTCGCCTGAAATACACATAAATACAAACACACGGAATATTACTAGATTCGGATTGTCATAGTGAAACAACCGACTTACTGGATTACACAGTTTTAGTCCTGCCTCAGTGCTGTGTGTTTGTTGCCGTCGCGCTACACCAAAGTACACTTATTATTTTGCGTACTATATTATTGTTCTTATTTATGCGTCAGTCACTCTCTCACTCTCTTTCTCTCTCTTGCTGTCAATCGGACTCTTTCTTCTCGCTTTCACAATCTGCCACTGACAATGACAATTCTTTCGTGCGACAAAACAGCTGCAAATAGTTTAAATAGTTTACACACACTTTACATAGTAGTTACATGCGAAAACATATTCCAGGCATGCATGGCTTGTATTTCACCACTTTGTGTTACCATCTTCTTATGTCAGCTCTGTCCTTCTCTCTCTTCCTCTCGTCAGTCTGCCTTCACTGTCTCCATTTTTCCTGAAGATTTTCAGTTTCAAATATGCTATCTAAAAACATCGAAAAAACATACACGCACACACACGACACTCACAATTACTATGCTGATGTTCATTGCAGAATGGTAATGGTGCAGCCATTCAGCCAGAGCCAGAAGTCATTGACGAACATAAAGTAGTTTGAAATGAAATTGGAAGACACATTTACATTCATCGTGCGCACACCAAAACCAACATATTTCGTATGATTTCTTTTCTCTGTCTCTTTCTTTTCTCAATTCTGTTAACTTTTAATGCACTCGAACACACAAAAAAACAGTTTCTCTCGTTGATTCGTAGAAGAAAAAAAACGCACATATTCATATATTCATAACATTGTTTGGCTGGCTTACTAATCTTCTTTATTCTAGTCTATGCACACAACTGATCAAACCGTTATAATATTCGTTTTGCAATGCACGAATGTTTCGCATTTCTTATTATTACGTTCTACCTTAAATATTGGTGTTGCATCCCACACATCGGTTTGGTATTTGACAGTGAGACATGACCGTTTCTTTTTTTTGTATGCTCTTCGTTTTCATACAAACCAATCAACACCGGAAAATTAACGAGCAGTCGACATGGCCGAAAATTACTGAACAATGACTTGTCGAATAGAATACCGAATGCAAAGCCGATTTACTAGATCGATGTGATTTAATAACGAATCATCATAAATGAGGGGCGAACAAAAGCAATACAAAATGTAATTGTTCCTCATTGAGATAATGTCACAGATAACACAGTTTCATTCTTTTTTTTTGTCCATTTGTTACTGTCATCGTCGCTTACATAATTCACTGGTTGTATATTCGAATATATGAATGGGCCAGCACAGAATGAATAGACAAGAATGTTAAAAATCGAATGTAGGAAGACATCGTTGGTTTGATGCAAATGCACTGTTCCGCATTTAAAGTGTGTGTTTGTATGCGCCAAGAAGTATGAAAATAAATGTAGGTTTTCGTGCAAACAACAGCGTCTACCTTAACTCTGGCATAGTCTGTTGTGTATGAGTAACATAAAAAATACAAGTTAGCCGTTCACGTACTGAGATTCCAATTGCAATGGTTTACCTTGAGATTGAAACAACAATTCGCAAATAAAAAGCAAACTCGGTTTGTCGATTAACTTCTTTTGCTCGCGCAATTCCGTGGCCGTAAACAGCGTATTCAATGAATGCATGCTTCCAAACCTGACATTGCGTGTGCGCTATTCTGTACGCTGCTTACCTGTTCTCTCTCTCTCTCTCTCTCTCTCTCTCTTTGGCTCTTTCTCCACCTCCTCCTCTCTTCATCGACTTCTTTTTGGTTCGTGCTTGCGGTGATAAAAACGCATTTCGAATTTATTTATAAATTTTAAACGCGGTTTTTCTTGCTAAACTAACGGTAATTTGGTTTGTTGCATGTTTTTTTCTGCAGTGTTGCTGTTTTTTGTTTTGTTTCTTTCGTTGTAACATCTCGCTCCTTCTGGCTGTGCTGATTGAGTCAAAGACAAAGTACATTTTATTTTGTGCGTGTTTTTTCATCGCTTGCGCTCTTTATATTTGGTGTCTCATTTGGTGCTGTGGTGTGTTATCTGTGTTCACACCGCCATTCTCTGGAGGATTTTTTCCCCACTGTTTATTTTTTCTTGTCCTCTTCTATGTTACTATAGATTTTTAGCTAGATTCTTCTGCTTTCATCTTGTTTCCATTTGGAAAATGTTCACTGTGTCTTTTTTGTCAGCCCTCACTCTCTTCATACGCGCTCATGAATACACCACATTGTGCTAATGAAGCTAATATCATGCGAATAAAAAACCGTTGTTTTCTCGCGAACGTCAGCGAATTCGCTCACGAACACCAAACATAATTAGAATGTACAGCAGCAGAGAAAAAACACACACACACACTCACACTCACGCCGAAACGAAACATGGATTTCAATTTTTGTCTATCTCTTTTTCTGTACTTATGCTGCCATTTTCGATGGTATTGAATAATTTATTAATTTCTTTTTCTGTTTCTTCCCTCAGGTAAGACTGACTTAGCATTTTATTGAACTTAATATTTATACGACTGGATCTGTGCCATCGACAACGATGAGAAACGAACTGGTTTTTGTGCGACTCTAAGAAACCAAAAGTTAGTCAAGCAACGATGTGTATCATTGTCTAGATTGGGTTTGTATGAATTTTAATAATTACTAAAATGGAGGCGATATTCAATTTGTTACGAATGAAATCCCATGACATCATGTTCGCTTGAATATTCGTGAAATTGTAATTAATATTTTTACGTTTTACGTAAAACATGAAAATGTTGCATTAGTTGCTTTCGATCGAGTGTTGAAAAATCTAAATTAAACATCGAATCACATTCGATTGGTATTTTTTTGTGTGTCTGTTTAGCCATCACAAACCATTTAAAACGCATAAATGTTATCTGTTATTTTCCATTAGATTTGCATATTTTTCGCAATTTCAATGAAGTTGATCAGCACTTTTGATTTTTAGCATTAAATGGCATTGGAAATTTATTACTATTTCGTTCTTTCCGTTTGTAAGATTGCATTTTTCCTTGATAACATACACTCACACATGCAAAAATGCCATTTGCTGCGTTCATTCTATCATTGTGTGGCACAAAAAGTTAAAAACTTACAAATAAAATCTAATGGTATGATTTGCTCATACGAAATGCTGAAGACATTCAAGTTTTTATTTTTACGATTATATTCGAATACATTCATCTTTGTACATTTTGCGACACACTGTCACAAGCAGTCGATTCGAAGCATTCAACCACCGAAAAAAAACACATCTATATATAAATCTGGGATGGTAGTTGCTTACAGTAAATGCGATGTGTGTGTTTTTTTCGTGTGGAGGATATGAGAGAGCGTGTGCAGCACGTCGGGAATGAGTTAAAAGTGTTTTTATGGTAGTGCACATTAGATTCATGGTCGCTAGCACGAAATAAAGACACCAAGACAATACATAAAGAGAGAATGGCATGGAGTATGAGAGAGCATCGACAAAGAAAAAAACTAAAGTGGTAAAAATCAAGCAATAATAATGAGTGATACAACTAACTACGAGCAAATGGTCTCGGTACGTGTGTGTTTGTGTCTGTAGTCGTACAATACTCAAGCGACCAGAAAATGCCAATTCGAAAACATAGAACTGGAGAATGGACTTTTATGGCCTCGCCAGTCGCCTTGATTGTGTGTTGTACATTTTAATGTGTGCTCTGTGCATAATGACAGTGAATGGTGATGGAATATATTCGCTTGAATGTGTGTTTGTTTGTGTGTGTGCGTGTGTGTGTTGGCTTCTTCTTTCGGCCATTTCATATTTCTATGTCTAATCTAATTCTCTGCATACGGCTCAAATGCTTTTCGCCTGTCGTTTTAATATGCAGCCCAGTCTTAAGCTGCCTCTCGTTCTCCTAACGAGTGGCCAGACAATCACGAATGAATTGTTTGTCTATTCATTCTGACTCTTTCTCTGTGCATGCATGCATGCATGTGTGTGTGTGTGTGTCTTCGGTTGATTCAATGGGCACGCTTTCCCTTGAAATTCAAACCATTTCGATACATTCGGTAATTTCTCATTTTGATTGCGGCAAAACTGATTCTTTTTCATAGAATCACGAACAACAGATTCGGCAATTGTAATGTCATTGACTTTTATACTTAAGCTCTTTATTAACTGTATAATATGCTTTCAATAGTTGTCGAACCTCTGCCACTGACATTTCCATGTCGGACTTGATGCAATTTGCCATTGCTTTGCCATTCTCCCGGCCCTGTGACTCGTTGACTTTTCGATCTGTGCGCAAAGTTTTCTCTATACATTAGTGTTGTGTTATGTTGTGTTGCCTCACAACAGCAATAATTTGTAATATGTGGAAAAACTTTGAATTAACTTCTAATTACCTATTTAGAGTCTGTCATTTGCTGTGAGTTTGAAGTTATGCGGTTTAATATTTTAGCTGCGTTAATGAGTCGCCGGTTGGTTGGTTTGTTGCCATTTTGTGCACTAACATTTTGGTATTTATTGAATCAAATACATGCAGGCGCATGCAGGCAGAAAGTCGAGAAGTTATGAAATGATCCAAATGTGCATGCACAAACAGTGCACAGTAACATTGACTCAAGACGTTCATATGAAGAAGCACCGAGAGAGCATAAGAGAAACCATACCATAACGTAAATCCCGTTAGTTTGCCAGCATTTTTTTTTCAATTTTATTTTCTTTCCTTCTATTTGACTCGGTGTTTCTACTTCTATCGAACTCAAAACACATCATCACTCAAATGAAAATCTTTCGTTGTATAGACCGAGACTCAAGTGAATTCACAATTCGTTCATTTCATTCTTGTGTTCATGCCACACTCGACCATCTCATATTGGCAATGCCATCGGAATGCAACACACAATATTAGAAAATACCGCAAAAATTCCGAATGCTTTTCTTTTTTTTTTAAACTTATATATTCACATGAAAAACATCATGTCTAATTACGTTACGTCCGGAATGCCATACGATTCACTTGAAATGTATTTAAATTTAATGTTAAAGTTTTTGCCAAACCATGCGCGCACACACATTTCTTCCATCATTTTGACATTTTATGCAGTTCGCACACTAAATGCAAATACAATTAAAGTTTTCCATTTCTTCTGATTATGGTCTTTGGTGCAAAGTTTTTGCCAATTTCAAACTTTAAGCAACACTCACACACACGCACGCATGCAAAGCGACATTACAATTTTCTTATCTAATAATTTTAATATCCCAAAGTTGTTGGGAGCGGGTATGAGAACGCGAGAGAGATGGAAGAGATGGAAATCACTTGATGCTGTAATTTTTGTCATTGAAACCATACGTAAAATCGCATTACTTGACTATCGCTGATTCAGTGTGACGTTCGAATGGCAAATCTTCAATCGTATGCTTGGTCGCTTCTTCTTTCAACCATTTTGCAAAATTTACTTTCGCAACATACCTTGTTCAAGCAACAGAGAGAGTGGGAGCATTTGCACGAAGTAAAATGCGTTACGTATAATTGCATTAGTGAAATCTGTCGAATACATGATTATTGTAACGTGTTAAGATCAAGTGAAATAGATGCAAGCATCAACTTCAATTTTCCAAATAACTTATCAGATTGCATTTGACGTGTAACATACACCACGTGTCTGTGTCGATATCTCATTCCTTGGCCTCACTCTAGCCATGCTCACCGCGCTCTCGCTCTCTCCGTCAATCTCAATGTTTGATGCGTTTTAAGTGATATGGATGCATCGATATGTGAATGCTGAACGTGAAATAACCACCTACCCACTCGCTTTACATGCTCCTTTACTTGGCTGAATGTCCTGAATACTGAACACGGTATACGGTAAAGTAATATAGCTTTACATCAGCTAACCCTCACCTCGCCCCTCAACAAATTGCATTCACACACACACACAGCAAAACTCCATATTTTATTCATTTTATGCATTGCTGCCAAAGTTGCAAAAGGTTAAATTATTTATTCAGAATTCAAATTCTAAAGCGGTCTCTATCTCTTTCGCTCGGTGTGTCTTTTATATATCCAACAAATTGTGCCGAACCAACCGAACTGAAATGGGACGATATCATGGAACAAAACAACAGCAAACTGCAATCAGCCAATTTCAAAGAACCAAATCCAATTTCCACTCTCCACCAACCGAAAACCAAATTGAATGGTTATACAAAATTCATTCGTTAGCCGTGTTTTTGCTGTTGTTGTTGTTTCGTTCTTTACACGGAGATTGACAATTTGCAATTAAAACTTCAAGACGAGAAAAGTCATGCGGGAGTTGTTGTCAATCAATGTTTGAAAATCATTGGAAAAGAAAAACGATGCAAAATTAACGTTAACGTTGAAATTGATGCTGAAATGTAATTTGGTGCAAACTGTAAAAATAAACGTAATTGGTATTGCAGTTAAAATCTAAGCGATATTCAATTTAAATAATTCAAAATGAATCGCATCAAAGATATGCGATTCTTTAAATGGTATGTTGACATTCTTTGGGGGAAACTCTCAGTGGAGCATTGAAACTTCAAGTATGCACTTTCTACCTTTTTCGTTCGAGCGATTTATAATTAAATTCAATATTAAAAAGGTTGATGCGTTTGATTTGTTGTCAGCATTATTGGCCTTAATAAGAAAGAACAATCCAATTGAAGAAGTGCATGCAAATGAGCACTTTGAACAAATCCAAAATGTAATCAAACTTCCGAAGACTTTTAAGACTGAAAAAAAACTAAAACCACATTTCCATTTACTGTACTGAACAATTTAACCACCATCTAAGTGGTATTCCATTGCAAACTGGAACATTTAATGGAGGAAGTTGCCCTAATAAAAAAGCACTTCGTCTCAGAGTTATGGCTCAGATTCTATTTACAATGTGATCCGATTATGGTTTTACGCATATTTTCGATTCATTTTCCGTTGACAATGTCGTGTTGGATGGTCGTTTCTTTAGCTCATCAAAATAGTTGGCTAAGATGATGACGTCATTCCCTCTTTCACTCACATACAATGTAAAAACCATGGAAAACTCAAGCAGCTCAATGTGTGTGTGTGTGTGTGTGTGTGTGTGTTGACCAAATATAATGTCCGTATTGTTTGGATGCATAATCGGATGAAATAATATAATGCCATCGTAATAAACAATGTAAGTTGATAGGCAAACGATAATGCTATTCAAATTTAGGTTCAACTATTTGTTGTGTGTGTGTGTGTGTGTGTTTGTTATTGAAAAGCACTCACCAGCAACGGCATTTTGCGACGCATTCATGTGCATTCAGCACGTTTGTCGCCAGTCCAAGCAATAAATAATGGATTATTGTTGTTTCGCCGTTTTGTTTTCGTCTATTGTCGATTTTCCATTGAAAATGGCACGAAATCGGCCACTACATTATCGAGCTGAACCAATACCAAGAACAAGATTCACGCAAAATGATCGTGCACCTCGAATTAGAAGATGTAACAACAACAACAACAACAACAAAGATATGTAAGAACCAGTAAGCCATTCACAGTAGCAGCAGTCAATAGCGAAGCTGTGATGCGATTCGGTTTTTCGCTCTTAAAATTCATTCTATTAAGTGAATAACCAGTTTCGCTGAAACACACACACCACACACGGTTCTCGGTCTTGTTTTCAACGCCGTAAGAAAATAGCTGTTAAATAAAATGAAAACAGCATTTATCTTAAATACACTACTTCAAAATACGCTATTGCCATCATTGAATATTTTGCGCGAATAGATGCTGCTGTTGGCGCTGGAGCGTGTTTTTTTTTCTTCTCTTCATTTGTTATTCTACCGTATGAATGAATGCAATGTGCAATACCTTTGTGAAAACATGAAATATCTGTAAACATGCTGAAAAACACGTTGTAAAATGCGTTTCGATTCATGCATTTCCAGAGATCCCTTTTTTGTGTACGGTTATGTGCTGTTGAACGATTCCGTTTTCATTTTATGCAAATGCAAATGACCCCATGAGACGACTAGCTGAATTGCTTGAAGAAAAGATTTACAAAACAAGATTGAATTGGTTTTGGTGTGTGTTTGTATGTGCATTGGCCATTGCTATTGATGTTGTTGCTTGCCATTCACATTGACGGTCGTTTAAATCGCATTGAATCGACTAGTTTTCAACATTTTTTTTTTTTTTTGTTTGCTTCTTTCAAGTAACACCGTACAATTTTCAATACCGTTTGAATAAACGAGAAACGTGTGCGGTTTTCCAGTACATGCGATCAAATGCGTTTTATGATTTCAATCTTTGCCCACTGTTTTTTTTTCTTCTTGTTGTTGTTAGTTTCGCTGGCAATGGCACTCGCTGCGGCCGATCTTTGTTTGTTGCTCCCATTCAAGTTATTGCGCAATAAAATTTGATATATCAATATCATTTCGAAATGCATTAAAAAAATTGAAATGATACACTCACAACAAAGTTTTTTTCTCCCGAATTGACCACCTATTGGCTTTTATTTTATGAACCGCAAAGCGGGATTCTCGCGCTCATTCATTCCAACATTGTGCTCGTTTCGTTTTCCAACTTTCAAATCAAGAACATCAAATAAAGTATAATTTTCTGAAAAGTCGATGATGGTAAATTATATATATGTTCAAACATATTATGTTGTTAGACAGGGCGATTCAATATCTATCGTGTAGATTTGGAGCGCTCGACGTTAATTCGGTGTCTGTTTCGAAACAGCGAATGGAAAAGAGAGACAGGAAAAGGCAAGGAACCAGGAGTGAGGGAGAGGCAACGATAGCTAAATAAAAACCCATGAGACCACCAGCAGTGAGAATTCGGATGCCAAATAAATCCTAAATAGATGGTAATGGTCGTATACATTGCACCAGAGCACCAAAACCGTTGCTCGTGTCTCACATTCATTTCACTCTATCGTTCCATTCGAAGAGTTTGCTCTCGCTCTTGGCATGTTTGCGTGTAAACGTGTACTATATCGACTTTCCGTAAAAAGATAGTGAACAATTTTTTGTTTTTACCCTCGAAACTATTTACTTGATAAAATAGCGCGTTGCTACGACCCGAATTGGGACGCATTCAATGAATCCAAGCAGCTGTAAAACACAATCATTTCATTTAACAAAATTGAAGTCGGTGTTGGGTTTGGTGTGAGGTTTTGGGGCGGCAAATAAAAAGTGTACAGTAATTTCAGTGGTCTCAACATCTTAAGTTCTTTGTTTTCCAACAGCAAAAATGAGACACTTTGAAAGCCCGTTACAAAAATGGAAAAAAGCTTTCGATGAGAAAAGTTAATGCCACAAATAAACCAAACCGAGAGAATGAAGCGCGAGTACAAACTAAAATGGAATACTAGAAAAAAAATGCACACAACTCAACTGAAAATTTCGACGCAGAACGTAATTTATTTATTAATTTAATGTCTTACTCATGTTCACATAAATATTTTCCTGATTTACAACTATTTGCCATGATGATTTACATTGGCATTGCTTTCGCCACATGCGAACAGACTCAACGTCTCTGCTGCTGTTCCAACAAATTTTTACTGAGAAAACAAGTCTCGCGAGTAGCAAAATGGAAAGGAAAGAAAAAAAAAACAGATCGGAATAGAAGAAAAACCCGTTGGGTGTTTCTTTAGCATCGGGGTGATTTAATGAAGCGAAATGTAAAAATACCACGCTAAAATCTAGCAAGCTTTCAAGTTTTTCTTAGCGTTCAGTTTTGTTTTTTTTTTCTTCTTCCTCACTCTACTTTTTATTTTCCTCGTTTTTCTTGTCCTGAATTTTCCAGTTAGCGCGAGCCATGGAAGCGAATAACAAAACTTTACGACATTGATCATTGCATGTTATTATACATGCCGTCAGTTCTCATATGAATTTTAAATATGTTTTCGATAGAGCAGCAGTAGTTTACCAACAAAAAAAACACTACTGGAGTCGCTTGACAACAAAACACAAGCAACGAGAAAAGCGCCAATAGCGTCCATTCTCATCGTATTTCATTGGTGTATTGTTTGTTCTTTGGTGAAAATTTGTCATCCATTGTGCACTCATCGTTGAACACTGTGTGTGTGTGTGTGTGTGTGTGTGTGTACATTGAAACAGTTATTCTTGTATATTTTTGTATCCATCATAAAAATAGCAAAAGCTGTTTGCTGCTTGCTACTTGCTACTTGCATACCATTTCACATTCGATATGAATTTAAATCATCGTCTTGTGTGTGCTGCGTTGTGATTGAATGCGATTTCATTTTCGATATACGCAGCTTCCCAATTTCTTGTTCTCGTACGGTTTCCATTTGAATGTGTTTCTTATGCTTTTTTTGTGTGTGCTTTGTTTATTCAGCAAACCTATAAATACAGTCGTTGAATGAAGATTGCGGTGACAACAATGAACAATAGACAAAATTGAAGAAGAATCATCTTGCTTGCTGTTACTTACAAGCAAAAACGATAAAATATACATAATTTTTCGTCGTGAAAATACAGAAGAGACAGCATGTGGCACCAAATGAAACATAGAAAAATGGAACGAAAATTACGAACAACAACAAAAATGAAAACAACACAAAAATGAAATGGAATAAATCAAACTACGGAACAAAAATGTAAAATAAAAGTGAATGTTTTGATGCACTGTGGCGAGCCACACAGTGGCACAATGCAAATTGTGGAAAAAAAATACAAAAAGTTATTATTATTATATTTACAACAATCAAAGAAAAGGGAAAAAATCGTTTCGTTTTCGAATGGGTAACGATGCTATAGCGGGTTAACAGCAATTTGAGAATATTTTGCGTCACCTAGGCGCCACATACATATTCTGATCGTCGAAATGTGGCTTTCTTTTGCGTTGTCAGCTCGTTCTCTCGCAGCCATTTATTCGTTTTCAATATGGTCGCGAATAATTTCAATTGCACACTCGCAACGGCCATAAATTATGGCTTTGCACTGCATTTTGTAGTCATCAGAGCTCGGGTTTTGTGTTGCCTTTTTTTTGTAGCCAAATAAAGAAAAACAATGCTTTCACTAGAAAACGCTATTTTAAGCAAATCGAATATGGAATGATTGAACTCTCCATTTTATTGCTACATTCGATTTTGTGAAACATTTTTCATCATATATTTTACATAATGCCCGAATCCGGCTCACAGTTTTGAGCTTGTGAATCGTCTCGTATACAGCGTTTTGAACATTTGATGGTGTGTTTACGCTATCATGCACACAAACACAAGTACAATTTCTGAGTCAGTACTTATGTAAGATGCGACCGTTGAAACCGAAACAAATGAACGAACTGAAGACGAACAATAACAACAAAAATCCATCAAAAATTGCAGACGCATTGCGAGACAGCTACATGATTCTTGAATTTAAGCACACACTGAACACTGTACGCACGAAAATGCCCGAAATAAGCTTGAATGTGAGTGCGAACTGCGATTGTCGCCAACGCTTTCCTTATGTGTGTATCAAAAATGTCTTCCCTTTTCACACATTTTGATGGTCTCAAACATTGTAAGCTGTTCGGTTCGGTTCCGTTCCGTTTTCATTCACGATAATTTTGAGCATAGTGTCAATAACAATGAAAATGGGCAGACACTCGAACACATACAACGCTCACGCAAATACACACACACAAACCAACTCACACACAACATCATGGAGCAGCATCGAGAACATTCAGTCAATTGTTATTGGTTATGGCTGGGTCGGTTTTTCCTTTTGAATCACATCGCACCGTTATGTACGCACACACGAACACACGAAAAAAACGGAAAATCGCTTATATACTTGTGTGCCGAGAGAAAACGCACCAGTCAAACATAAAAAAAAGCGCCGAAAATTCGGTGCGTGTTGGTGTAATATCATTTTTTTTCCCGTATCGAACAGAGTTCTGTATGTAAGTTGCCGCCATCAGCCAGTAGGATGGTGATGTCGCTTTTATGTAATAATCAAATGAAAAAGTTCTTTTTTGTCAGTTATGTGTATCGGATGATTACATGTTATGAAATTGCTTTTTATTCCATGGTATATTATTATCTGTGGTGCTTTGAAAAATCAAAAGCACTGAAACACAAATAAAAAGCAAACAAACGAAACAAATGTCGGCACAGGCGACGATGTCGCACAAAGAATTTGTGAAGTTTTCACTGAAATAAATTCGATTTCATCAATGTTTGATGATGTGCGTGTGATAAAAACAGGATCGGATCTATGAGGAACAATCGTTTTGAACGTGATTGTTTTAATGGTATGCTTTGCGTCAGAGCTTGATCGACAAGGAAAAAAATGGTACACAACAGATATTTTCTTCTCTCACTCTATCCGAAAATTGTACATACGCAAAAGCCCAAGTTAATCAATATGACACGACAACTGGTAGACACGAAGTGATAGGCGATTTGCGTACGTATGTGTCTGCTTCTGTTTCTGGGTTTGCCTGTGCCTATGTATGACGTTTGATGAAACTTGGATCGTCTCGCTCTCGTGACTGTGTTTATTTACATTTGAATTTGGTGTGGTGCTGGGGAGTCGCTTCTTCATTCGTCTCACCATTTTTCGGCAGTTTGTTTATATGTATGTTTGAATGGAAAAAAGGCAATATTTTGCCAGACAGTTGAGCTTTTTTCCCCGCTGCCGATTTGTTATGGATTTGCACATAGGCCTATGTTGTATATACAGTGGGGCTTGTGCCTATGAGCGCGATGCGTATATACTTGAATTAAAATGATTATTTCGTGGTCGCTGAATAGAATATGCACATAGGCTGTGTGTTTTGGTATTTTTGTGATATACAAAAGAGGCGCACGCGAGAGAAAGAGCTAGACTTGTGCCTGTGCCGAGGCTCATACGCACGCTTTCACACTCACACTCGCACACACACACACGTATTCATTTTTAGAGTGTGTAATCGAATAATTGTGCTTAGACACGCCGATGCCGTTTTGCCTCTGTATTGGATACTGTATTCAGGTTCAAGGTCGTGAGTTCATTTTTCGAGCCCGCGCGTTATATAAACGACGTAATTTATAACAACAGCCTCGGAAATTTGGAAAATTGTTGTTCGATATTTTGTTTGCTTGATGATTTGTTTTGTGAACAGTTGTGGCTCAAAAATGGTTTCCCAGATCCTTGGAAACTCTGCTGAAATAACTGACACATCGATTTGATACGAGTTTCAATTACGATCCTAATCTAAATCAGAAAAATCATGAAAATAAAATTCGTATTCATATGAGTCTAAGATAAATATAAAGGAGACATCACGTTTTCCAAGCGATAGACAAGTGAAAATCAATAGAATCTATCAACGATGATGATAAATGTATGGTGAGAATAAACGGTCGCATAATGAAAGAAAGGAACAGAGAATGAAATGTATGCGATGGAAAAAATAAATCACTTTTCACTGTCGACGCAATTATTAATAGGAGAAAGAGAAAATAACAATATTGAGCTTGGCAACTGGTTTTCTATTTATTGCACAATATATATTATCCATCGATACACAACAGTCAAAAAATGATTTGATGTGCGGCACGAGCCGCAAAATGAAATGATGGTGTTTTGTTGCTTGTAATTGCTTTTTGCGGTCGGTTTCGATTCGATCAATCCATGCGATAAACGTTGTCATGGATTTTAAGCACCGATAGGCGATCCATTTTCATGAAAAATGTGCTCGAATCATTGACGGGACAGAGAGAAAGAGTGGAATAGAGTGAAAGAATGAAAAAAAGTTCGAAAAATTCAAATAAATTGGATTTTTACTTTCATGTCGAAATCTATTGCGGTTTGCGATCAAACATTTATATTCCCGGCAATGTTCTGCTCAGCTGTAGAGTCTCATATCAACCGAAAAAAACCAAACCAAATATGAATAAGCGAACATTTCTTGTCAATTGAGTTGCGGTTTTGTGGCTTGAAGTTGTTAACATGGGCTTATGCATTTTTATTACTTCACTCTCTGGTTAATTTGGCGATGCTTTTCCATTGAGATGAAGCCATCATTTTTATTTGGTTTTTTTTCGGATGCTTATAGTTTGGGTGCGTTTACAGTTCTCAACATGATTTTGTCCCTTTTTTTCACAACTGAGTCAAAATATGCGAGTAAACGAAGCAAACTTTCAAGTGCTTTTTATACCATTTCAATGAATTGATTGCAAAGAGTATTCTAGCGTTCTGGAAATGATTTTCTTCTTCTCGTGAAACGAAAATATAACTTCTGTGAATGTAAAAATTGGATTTTCGATATGCGCCACAATCATCGGCAACCTTTGCACATGGAATGTTGCTTATAAAAGTCGTCGCTACTTTTTAACATATCGTTTAGATGATAGCAATTTTTAATTTCAATGCCGATCAAAAGCAGATATTTTGATTGCTCGATGGAGGATACAAGAATGAATCAAAGTGAAGGCGAACAGAAAAGGATCTAGACAGCCGACATATTTGTGTACGCACACAAGCGATGGACTGACGTAGAGAACGAAAGAAAATGAAAACGAGAGCAATCAAAATATTCAAGTGGCGGTCACTCAACTTTCACCTTTTTCGTGATTCCTTGATATTTCTCTACAGTGTGTTAAAATGTTGAGCCCAAAGAATTCACACAATATCAAATCTACATTATCAATTGGCTACAAAATTTACATCACCCAATAGAACTAACTGTATCACTTGTGTTTGTTCATGTGCAAAACACAGTATTTGCACACACTGAACACACAAATATGCTTCTTCACCAGTTTGCCAGTTCTGTGATGAGGTGCAAGTCTCGATATTATCGCATTCGGGCGTCGATTGTTTTTCACACATTGTGGTGTTTGGCAAATGTAAACAAATTGACATGTAGTGTGCCGTGTGCAAAGCGCGGTAAATAAACTCGTTCACACCAAATGTCGGTGCCGTTATCAGTTATATAACGTTATTTTGCACGCATACTTTTTGACATAATTCAATAGATTGTTTGTTGAATTTGAAAAGCCACAAAATATTCTCATTCCATTTTTCGATACATCTATTGTTCATTCGACTGAATTTACACTTTGCACTGGTATTGAGTGGGGCGAAATTTTTGACGAGTCTCAATAATTCTCGACAGTTGAAATTTATCGCGCACAAACGATAGACATTGGCAAGACATTCCCAACTAATTAATACGATGTCAAAATTCCAGCAAAGTCACGAACATTCAAATTCTCGATGTACATTTTTTTGTTGTTGTTCTTTTGAAAAGAATTCAATCATTTTTGTGAACTAAAAAAACATCATTGCGCCATGATTTTTGATGTCTAACAATAGAAAATAACGTACAACAACCACTTAATTTAAAACAAGTGAAAGAAGAACAAACGATGCTCATTGAAAGTGCAAACAGTCAAAGAAATGACGCATCTTTTGCAATTTTCAGCCAAATCATCATTATTTTTCGGTGCTTCTTCCATTTAATCGTGATAGATTGTGAGGAGTGTGTAATGTGGTGCTGATGTGCTTGACTCTCTGCTCGATGGTGGCTTCTGCTGTTCGCGCGTCACTGTCATTGTTGTTTATTTTATGAATTCGTCTGGGTCTGGTTCCTCACACCTTCATCCCCAACCTGCCTCACCCGGTCCAACCCTCTGCTCTTGGTGTGTTTACTTAGTGCTGCTCTATACACCTTATATTTTGGCTCTGTCATCGCTAAATTCTGATTTTAAGCTCGCCCGGATTCAGATCGTGTCGCGTACCAAACGTACCAAATCAACAGCACCACGGAGACACCAACAAAAATCCTGGAGACACGGAGAGAGAGAGAGAGGAAGAAAGAGAGCAAAATGCGTATGACAAAAAGTTTGCCAACGTAGGATGTAGGCATTATGCATGATGATCAAACATAAATTTTGCATTTTGCTACTCGCTGAATTTCGATTCTCATCATCTCACCTCCTCACGTGCTCTTTCTTGGGCTTTCATTCGTTCCTTCCTTCGTTCGTTCGTTTGTTCTTTCGTTCGTTCGTTCGATGTCAGTATGCAAGACGGCCTGGCCTCGCCGCTGCTAAGGCGTATTGGGTGCGCGCTCTGGCACACGACAAATATTGTCACTTTGAGTGCATTTTATTTATTCTATTTTATCACTGAATAAATTTCAATATTCGGTCGGACTGCTTTTCATGCCACTTTGGAGATTTGAGCAGTAAGGACTACGTGCAATAGTCCATCTCACACTCACACCCAAGCACACTAACCTTTGTGACAATGTAAACGAAGACTCTGCTCTGTTTCGTCTCTTCTCGTTTTTTTTTTGTGTGTGAGAGCTCGTCGCTATCAAAATGAAACCGTCGTAATGCATCGGTGTGACACGATTGTATTTGGATGTACCAATTTTCCAAATGGAAAAATCAAGTGCTTTGATTTGACTGATTCAATTTTCAACAATGAAATTCGAAGTAGTCGAAAAAACATGTGATATGCTAAAATGGTTTTGGAGAGAAAAAAAAAGTATTTGCAAGTGCTTCTATGGATGTCGTCTCATTTTTCGGTTCGTTTCTTGTTGTGCCTAATTTCAACGGCAATATTTCATTCGGACACATCATGTATGCTGTGTTCAGTTTATTTATTACCAAAAAAAAAACGACTAAACTTTTTTGTGTGTGTTTTGAAACGAGAATTTTTGAATGCTCGAATAAACTCACTTCGTTTCCATAGTGCACAGCACATCAATGGAGAGTGAGAGAGAATGAAGAAAAAACCGAAAGTCAATTGGCATAACGATTACGCTTAACGATGACAATGATAATAAAGATGATTGTCGTCATTTGGATGTTGTTTGTCGCCGTCAAAAATGAATTATGTCCAACGGTTTGTTATGTCTATGCAAAATGCCTAAAGGAAAAAGATTTCAGCAATCGAATCGAATCAATTGATGCATAAGATGCTTTATGTTCAGCAAGAGAAGAGAAGAGAAAAAATAACAAACCGATGAAGCAAAAGAAAAAGAAGATGCTAAAACTGCACCGATTCCGATTTATTGATACATTGAACTTTGTCAACTCGTGTGCTTCGGTCGGTTGGTCTTCAGCCATACCGTCGATATCTTTCGATTACTTTGCTGCCGCACTCATCCCGTTCTCAGCTCCATTTTTCCAATCGCATAATACAAACAAGAATCAAATGTATTTTTATCGATCAAGTGAAATAGAAATTCCAAAGTTTCCCTTTTTAATGTTTTTTTTTCCTTTACAAAGAATTTCTGTTGTGCTATGTATTGAGAATTCACTTTCATTTCGACTGAGTGCACCCGAAAAAAAAACCAAATTCTTGAGATTCTGTCGACAGTAATGAAAATATAAGTGGCGACTTTTTGTGATCTAAATTGGCCATAAAGCCGAAGCTCAAACAGCAAAAATTGTTCGTGGCAAAGCCATTGCCAGTACATAAAATTCAATTTTCAAGAGCATTTTTCTAAATCAATACCATTCTTGATTTGGATATCATCGTTTGCAGTTAAAGTGTGCGTGCGGGGCGCACTCAAGTGAAAGAAGAAACCTTGAGCAAATTTATCGCATGGAAAAGTTTTCACATATTAAATCTAGTTTGTGGAACAACAGTTGATGATGACGTCGACGAAGCGAAATCTGAGCGCTTCAAATGAACGTCAATTATCTAATGATGGCCTAACGACCGGATGAAATTCACATGATTGATGCTTGTGATTATGAAAGTAATCAAAATTGCATTTGAATGTGAATTTTCTATCGCTAAGTGTGTGTGTGTGTGTGTGTGACTAAATTATACGGTTCGCACATTTTAATTGCTTCAACATCTTGCCAACAAACACTCAACATTCTCCCAATGCCATTATCAGTGTCAATGGCTCTGGTTGACATGATCGTGCCATGCTTCAAAACTCATTGCACATGGAGTGCGGTAATTTTCGTTGTCAATGAGAGAACAAAATTGCCTAATTCCATTGAAACCACTCAATTGATGTTGAACCACTTCAGCTTAAAATGCTTATGCAAAAGTTTTGTGATTATTCAATTTTGTATAGTAACAGCCTCAGCATTTGGGTGCCACATGCAAAATTTAGTTGAATTGTTGAACACACACACGGAAATTAAAAGTGTACCCGAGCGAGAGGGAAAGACAAAATAAAATGCCAATTTTCGATTCAAAGCGGCAACAATTTGAAATGAGAATCCGGAACGAATTGAGTTGCATAAGTGGTTGGTTTTTCGGCTTGAAATAAAGCCATTTTACGATGATACAACCAATAAACGATTTGCTAGTAAGCCAGCATTTTGTATGCACACACATGTCGACCATTGAAATGGGCCCTAAGCAAGCGTGGCTTTGCGATGCCGACATGTCAAATGCAAAACAATACGATTTATGCTTACGACCGAATCAGAGCTCCCAGTGTGAATTTCAAAAACACAATGAACTAAATACAAAATTTTGCAAGTACCAGATTACTATTGCAGTTTCCGTATAGCCATTGTGTTAACAGGTCAATCGTGGCGCATACAGCCGACCATTGTAGCCAGTTTATCGTGCATGTTTTATTGTATTCAAATGTTGTCCATTTGTTGTCGTTGTCGTCGGCCCATAGACTCGAATTGCAGCGACACACGATGGATGGCATTTAAATTGTTACAGTTGTGATTCTATTCGCAAATTATGGAATTGAATGGCTCATTCCCACTCAATATAAAGAGTTACTTGGGCGCTTGCTTCTCTTTTGCATTGCGACTGTATGGCACATTCTTTACGTGCAAACGACCCAGGCTTTGGAAATTATATTTATACAATATGCAATAGAGTGCAATGTGCAGTGAACACGCAAAACCAATTTCAAACCCGAAAAACAACATCGCAAACATAATAATTGTCATTGCAAATATACTCAAGAGCAATAGAGAGTAGAAACTGAAACGTTTTGCGCAAATTCATGTTGTCGCACTGCTTTGGTCTAACACGGAAAGAGTACACACAAAATTTCGTTTTTATGCGATCCATGCACGATGTACAAGGCCTTGATGACAACTTAACAAAACGAACATTAACCATCACAAATTATGCATTCGGTACCATTTTCAACTGCACTTTATTTCACAGTACCCGAAAACAAAAACACACAGAGATAGAGAGAGCGAGAGAGAAAAAGCAGACACAAACAATGAAAATGTATTGTATTTTGTCGCTAAAAATATTGCAGCGTTGAATATATCGGTCACAAGTATGCAGTAGTTGGATGATATAATTCCATACTGTGCATTAAGCACTTGGTCTTTCGAGCTTATTGCTCGTGAGTCAATTGATTTTGAAATATTTTGGCTAATGCAAAAATAGAAATCGGATGTTCTTTTGGAATTGAATTTCAATTTGAGAGGGTTGTGTAGAGTGTGGAATTGAATTTAGAAATGAAATGGATTTTCTTTGTCGAATTAAAGTTGACATGGTGTCGGTAATATCACTCCATTATACGACCTCATTCTATCGAATTGGATGCTTCAAACAAGCAAAATGATACAGAAAGCTTCAATGACGTTAATGTTATTGAGCCTTAAACACGGTACCCCCAAAAATCACTCAGCATTGCCGTGACGGCAGACTCACAAATGGATCGAATTTCAAATTGAATTGGACGAATTAAAACATAGAAGCCGAAAATCGTTTCAACTTGAAATCTTCTGCTGGAGTATGAACGAAGCGAACAAAGGACTATAGAAATATCTCCAAAGGCAACAGACGTACTTCATTTTTTGTTGTCTATACCTTTGTCATTTTGATTTCCATTGGAATAAGAAACACTATCGACCAAAATCATTCTGAAAAGCAAAAGGAACCTTTTGCCAAAAAACCATGGTGCACAAGAACAAAAAGACACAAAAAGTATGAACTTCAGGCGCAACTAAAATGGATTTCATATAAATCGCCCGTATGCTGATCATTACTCATGCATTTGTTGCCATAACAAGAAAATGAAATGAATGTCCCAGAAAAAAAGCATCAACCGCAGCAATAAATTTCGGTAAAATGCATGCGATTAACAACCAGCCACAAATGAAACGAGCCACTCCAATTTTGGTTTATATAAGACAGAATCAGTAGAAAAAAAATTGCTAATTAACAGTGCATTTATTGATTCCACTGTCGGTGGCCACAAGCAAATGCATCAATACTTCATTTTTATTGGTAAATGCGACATCAAACCAATCGAATAAATCAATAATACAGCGAAAAATTGATATCGTTCCATTTATGGGATTAATGCGTCGCATCACAATTAAATGAGATAGTTTTGTGACATTTGAGTTATTGGCCATTTAACTCCTTGAACAGTCCCAATTCAGCGTCAGAATGAATCGAATCAACGGGTAACTCATTCGTGACTTACTGTATTGCAACGACGCATTTGACACGTTAAAATTTAGTGTTTGGCTAGTAGCTCATTAACGCATACAATAGAATTTTTGAAAATGGCTCGAGCTCAAACAAGGCACGTCACCGAATCGAAATCGGCATATGAATGCCATTTTTAGCACACGTCAACGTTTAATTATTAGCCAATTTTAATGGTTCGATGGGAAGTCAAGATATAGCTAATTAAATGCTATATTCGTTAAATTTTATTTCTGATTAATTGGCCATTTTTTCGAGCGCGATAATTTCAAGAACATATTTTCGTTGCGGGAACTGAGAGCTCGAGAACATTGTGTATTTGCAGTGTAGTTTTTTTTTCTTCTTCGTTTTGGTATTAGTCCCGTGCATACCATATTTTGTGGTTTCAGTGAGAGTATTTTTATTTGAAGTAAAATTACAGTTTATTTGTTAAACATTTTGTTTTATTGCAAAGCTAATATCGTGCGCGCATTCTTTATGACCAGTTTTGTTGTTGTCGTTGTGTGTGTGTATATAATATAAATAATTTATTGTCATTTGCAAATATTCGACTAAATGTTGATTATTTGCAATGCAACTTGGGGTTTTGAGCCACAATGTGTTTTTGTGTGCAATTTGAAATTGCGGCGTTTCGCCTGTTTTATGGGCCATGCGCTCATCAAGATATATAGCGGAACTATAAAAATGGAAATAATTTCCTCGATTCTTTTGTGCACTTATTCCACGCCAATGTGCAATCGTGTGTTTGTTGATTGACATTCGATTGCGAGCCCTCGTCCATGGTTCATCTCTCGGTACGCACACGCGAATCGCTACCATATTTGTGTATTGGATGTATTTTTGAAATGGTGTGTGAGCGACCCAAACGATCTATTTCGCAATTTTCATTTCAACTCGTGCCATTAAAGTGGTTTTTAAGAGCACTTATAGCGACTTATTTTTTTTCAACATAAAAGTTTGAGTATTCTCTTTGCTAATGTTATGTTCGCGTATTTACAGTTTTTGTATCAATTTATCATTTTCCATTGAAATATTTTTTTTCGCAAATTTCTATGGAAAGACCAATCGTTTTCGATTACGTTTGAAATTCTTCGTTTATCAGTGGATTAATATTCGTATACAATAAGATTATCATTTATCAACAAAAAAAAAATGAGTCATTTTTTGTGTTTATTCACAAGAGAAAAAAAAACTTGAAATCGCTCGAGATAGCGCAAAATGGCCTTGAGAGCCACCTGAACGAGCTCACGTTTCACATTTAATGCAACAATTTATATTCATAAGAAGTGAGTGCAACAAGGATGCTCAATTCTCAACCAAAAATCAGTCCATTAAATTTCACGGTGGATTCGTTTAAATGCAGCTCTGGCAAATGGAAGAGAATCACTCCTTTTTTTCGGATGGGAAAAACCTTGAAAATGTGTCGTTTCGTTTAAATTTTGTATTTTGTATGGGTTTTTGGCAGAGTGAACGAAGACAAAACGAAAACAAAATCGATTAAAAGTGTACTGAAACCATACACACTGAACGAAGCTTAAAAGCATGCGTGTAAATTATGCACTAGCTAATTTTCATATTAAATCAAATATTTACTGGATGCAAGAATGAGCTTCCCCCACTCATCACGTTCCCAATCCAATTTTGTCTGGTGTGCTAAAGAGCTTTTTTTTCATATATACTTTTACCTCTCTTTTTACCGCTCTGTTGCTTGCTCGTTTGACTTTTCCAGAACTTTGCTTGCTTCAACTGTATTCAATATCCGTGCGCAAACAACGAATGGTTTCTTCTTTTCTCTGCGTATTTACACTTACCAAGTAATCTTTTCACCGTTTCCTTCCTGCGGATATTGGAATAAACGAAGTATAATGGCGGTAGCATGTTTGAATCCGTTGTTCACGTTTCGGAATTTTATTTTAAGTTGGGTTTTGTGCATTAGATTCTTTACTTTTTTTAAATCAATTCCATTGAAACTGAAAATCGACACGAAAACGGATGAAAGCAATAACATGAAACACGAGTAAATATAAAACTAAACGAAGTTGAGAAAAGCCGATATTGAAATGAAAATCAAATGGAATTATGTACCATTCGGAAGCTTACAATTCAGTCAACATGACAAAAAGGTGATGCCTTCTTTCGTTGAATGAGAATATTTTGAAACGATTTCTTATTTTCTCATAAAACAACATCCAACCCCCATAGACTACGGTCCATAGTTTCTGACAACGGAATACTAAATTAAAAGTTGCCCGGATTTTGTAAACAAATCAGCTCACAACGTAACACCAAGAGACAAAAGACTGAACAGATAGAATACAAGAGAAAGCTATTTGGAAAATTTCCCAGGTAAATTCCATTGCGTATCCGATACAAAGTGAAATTGCAAGCGGAAAAACAAGTGCATCTAATTTCTTTTTCACTCGTTTTACACAAAACATTTTTGGTTGTTATGCATGAAATTTCACCGTTGTTACGATTGCGAAGCAAATGAGAAAAGGACGCTGTTGTAGAAGGGAGAAAAAAAAAGAATGAAATGTTTTTAATTAAGTTGTTCATCAAAGCTTTAATTCTTTGCCCAAAGTATACGAACCATTAATGAGATCTGCTGCCAGCGGCAGCGAATATTTCATTTTTATTAGACACCTCATCCGTGCTGCTGCCACTTCGGCATCGGTTTCTGTTGGTTGCGTCTTGAAGCATTAATGAGGCAAACATCTTAAGCATTTTATAGAAAACTGAAACAACTTTTACTTTTAAATAACTTGAAAACCAATTTGCTGAAATTGAGAGTTGCCCTTTTCCCTTTTCGCAATGATACGATTCAATTTCATTTCGGTCATTCTACCAAAAATGATTTATTTGTCGATTTATTAGCAAAGATTCGTTAAAATTTTGGACTAAGATTCGAAAAACTTTTTTAAGTATTACTCGTATTGGACTGAGAACGAGAAAGTGATTAGATGTTGTTAATTCGGTCCTTCGACGATAGAAACGAAGATTCTATGACATTTTCTACGCTAATTCCATGGCAAAAGCAAATGCATCGTCAATACTCTTTTTTCCCTTCGTGCATTTTGTCGTCTGGTCAGTGCGAAAACTTTTTGGCAAACATGGAATGATGCTGTTGTCGTCATAAAAATAAGCAAATAAATGTTTTGGAAAATATTCTAACAAGCATCATAAGCGTCAGCTTGATAGGCAATAAATGTGATTTTTATTAATGTTGTGCTTTGCTGTAATGAATTCCCGTCAAATTGGAAAATGCCCTTTTTCAAGGTCTTCGCATCAGTCAGTCATTGAGCCACGAAACAAAACGAAATCAAATCTGAATGAAGAAAATGATATCGCAACAAAATAAAGATAAAAGGCTTCGTGCGTATTGATGATGCGTTCGGGGCCCGTGCTAATCGAGTTCATCTTCGGGTGCAAAACTTCAATCTGTGTGCAAAAATGGAAATATCATTTTGATTTCGGCTAACAGAGCACCAGGTTAATTTTTGGTCGTCTACTTTTGATAAATTACAGCATTTTATGCGTTGGCGTTGTATTTGTACGCTCTCAGTCCTCTATGTGATGTGCTCTCGGTGCCATTCACTTGGAAACACTTTCGCGCCGCTCAACTTGATTACTCAACAACACTTTTAATAGACAGAGCAACAAAATGGAAGAAACAACACCAAAATGAACTGTTCTACATTGATCTTTTTTTATTATTTCATCAGTGTGTTTACACTTTATTATCGCTTTCTTTTTCTGGAATGGTTGAGTTTTATTGTTTTTAGATTTCGCATACACTGTTTTTTTTTCTCGCTCGTTTGTATTTGTTTTCATGCCCAAGCTGTATTTGAACGCTATCGTTGCCATTTGTTGAGGTGCTGATGCGAACTTTTATATATTGTATTATTTTGAACATCAACAAAAAGCTAACAACAAAAAACGAGTCACAAAATATATACGAACCACAACAATACGGAGCGTAATTAAATCGAGTGGTGCATCAATGACATCTGTGAATAACATGATCGTGCATGAGCGCACGGGCTCGTGTGTTTTTCGTATACACATCACATATGCTATCTGTGTTCACATAACCTACATTGAATGAAACAAAAAATACCCAAAATTTTATCACACTCGAAAAAAAAAGTAGCGAATATTAAGCGACATTGTCGAAAATTAAATATAAAAAATTTGGTGTGCTGGAGAATGGTGTATAAAAGTGCGATTGTGCGCGAAACGCGTGTGCAATAAAAGTTATAAAGATATTCTATATGGCCGATATATTCAGCTACGCCCGCATAGAACCAATTTTTACTTTTCGCATCATTATCTTGATGTGAATCGAAAGAGCGCGCGCACTTTTGCAAACCCGCGTGCCCACTAAAACGAAATGACGATGTGTAAATAAATAAAGCAATTGGTGTATTCTTGTTATGCCGACATTCTGTAATTTAGAGTGTCAAGTGTAGATATTAATTCGATGAAATGTAAATCGAGCAGTTGGCTGCCTCTCGAAAACAACGATTTTAGGCTGAAGTTCGGCATTCGCTTGCCGAATATTTATTATCAAGTGATGTCATGAAGGTTTCTTAAGCTACAAATTTTATGTTCGTTTGGATTTGATTTCGGCTCTCATCTCATATTCCAACTCGTCCCCGCATTTCAGTCAGTATACAACAATGAGCAATTTCTTGTCCGATCGCAAAATGTTTTGTTAAAATTAAAGCACCAGCGCTTGGCATTTCGTTGCGTTTTATTGCTCGTTATCATTGTATGATGTGGGCATTTATTTACATTGATAGAGATCCTTTCGTGTTTTATCATCAAATATTGCGGTAATTTAGTATTCTTGACCTTTACTGTTGGTGTTGTTAACCATATTTCTTCTTCCGTTGCTATGTGCATGCGAAAATATTTATACGACGCAATGTAATAATTGTTCGAAACTAAACACTTAATTGCATTCTAAGCATATTTTATGCACGCCCAACACAATTGCATTGGCAAATCTGCAATTTATGCGAGAAACGAAAAATTATGCCAAATATTTCGATTATGTAAAAGCTAGAGAGGGAGAGAGGGAGAGAGAGAGAAGAAAATAGAATTTAATAAATTGAAAATGAAGCGAAAATTGCTGTGTTGTGGTCACCTTGTCGCAATAGTTTGCCGCGCAGGCGTTTACGTTCTCTTTCGCCAAAGCATTCGATCTTGTTGGCGCTCGTAAAAATAAAATCATCAATCGTCACCATTTTCACTATCGTGTGAACGGAACTAAATTCAGAGCATGATTTTCCTTTTATATGCAAACACACAGACACAAATAGTTTGTGTGCTTCGATTGTGAAAAATGAACATACGACAGATCTAACCACAACACAATCGTGACGACGCATATCTCTTAGTCACCCGCAGTTTTGTCAGTTTTATTTAAAGGAATAAAAACACAAACAACAAGCCAATTAATTCGCTAAATTTAACGAGAAACAAATAAAAACATGCAAACACACACAGTGAGTCAAGTGATTTGTTGTTCCGTCTCACTCTCTCACTCGCTCTCATTCAATGTGCCGCATTTGAAGGCGGCTGTAAAAGCACAGCAACTCGCAAATACGCCACGATATATTTGTGTGTATCTGCAAAGTGACCCACTTTACATTCATCATTGACCTGATTTTTATAAAAACATTTTTTTTTTTGCACGAATCACGCATACGTTAGCTTTTTTTCGGTTCGCCAGGCAAAAAAAAAGTGTAAGAAAGAGAGAGTGTTCGAGACGATACGATATATACACAAGCTCAACCACCATAATTTCGTTTTCATTGTGAATTTTCTCATTTCCTTTCATGTGTCTGTATGAGCAATCCCATGCATTGCGATTACTTCATTTGGTTGATTGTAAACTGTTGTCGCGTCACCACCACCACCATTGCTGCCGTCGCTGCCACCGCCGCCGCCATCGATTATGTTATGCAGTTTCGGATCGTAAAAACAAGTGATAGTAAACATGACAGCACATAGCACAGAGTTAAGCACAGTGTGGCCAATATGTTTTGAGCTTTGCTGTGATTCAGGTGTTTTGTAATCGATATTCAATCAAAATGTTGTGGCGCACGCCAAACGAAATGTGATTGAATTTCACCGTGATGCGATTTGAGAGCTCACGTTTTTCCAAATGCTTTAAATGTGGGGGTGTTGCATGTCAGTTGCATTGACTTTCACATAATACCAATCGCTTCTATTTTTATCTCACTCTCACCGAAGCCTTATTTGCTACATGAAAATGTAATTTTCAAATACTAAACCCTTAATTGTATGCTCATAATAATTGAACAGAAGGCATCGTTCATTAAATCCAGGGCATCAAAACTGATTTTCAAAACTAACTGCAATTAGCTGCAATCATCAACTGTTTATGTGTATATGTTTACGAGTACTCAAAGTAGATTACAGACAATTTGCCTACAAAATCGGAGGAAGCGACATAAAAAAGCTATTCGGATATAAGACAAACTACAAAGCACACACAAAAAAACCAAAAGAAAATTGCTTCAGTAGCAATTACTCGATGCAATTATGAAAAAATTCTGTAGAAATATGGATAAAAAATAAAATAAAAACCCAAACGAGAAGAGAGAAAAAATATATCAACTTTGGAATGAGACTGAAAACGCGGCTTGCTTTAATACCGACTTTAATTGCATTTGTTATTATGGTGTATGATCATTTTTGTTTGTTCGCGACAAACACACACACACATACACATCGAGAGCAGAGTTTTTTTATGTAGTTTTTGTTTCTTTGTTTTCGTACACATTTCGTGCTTGGAATATGTTGAGCTTAATGTGAATTTGAAACGATTCTCTTCCAGTGTGAAACATTGGAAAACATTAAATTCACATTACAAAACTGTTTCGATACCATTTTCAAGCAAGTTAACAATACCAAAAACATATACACAAAAAATGCTTGGCTTTTTACTGTTGAACATTGCATAAGAATGTATACACATGTTAGTGCACGGAATAGAAAAGAATCATTCTTTAATATATCGGTAGAGATATTGTCCACACACACCGAGTGCAATTTGGATTAAACAATTAAACGAATCCAATAGATGCGAAACCATTTGGGAGCGCTGTTCGAATGACGCAAGTGCATCGTGTGCAAACTGCATCGCACGATTGAATAAAACATCGATGCTATTGTCGACATCTACCTCATTGTTATGCATCAGAGGTGCTGAGCTCGAATCGAAAATAAAACATCCAGGATATGTTCGAACATCAAGCACGAATGCATGCTATGAATGGAATATTGTCCAGCGTGTGACAATGCAATTGAATGTTAAATTTGTGAATTTGCACACATTTGTTTTTTTTTTGTTGGTGTGTACCATTCCTTCATTCACTCGCTCCATTTTCCTTTTTCCCTGTCTCTCTGAGGATTTAAGGATATTTTGTATATCGAACAAAACCCGATGACTCACGAATTCCATTGCCATTCAATGGCAAAAATATTATGATGAATGCAAAAATGTATTTTGGCAATGCATTCCACATGAATGGCTGAATGCTTTTGATGATCACACTGAGCAATGGCAGAGATTCCATTGTTTGGTGCTATCATCGCAGCTTTGATGGGATTTTACGTATTACATTAACACAATGCTGCACATACGTTGATAATAATGATGATAATATTGTGTGTACGCGCTCACAATTGCCAACTGGCATTCTGTGGTGTATGTGTATGTGTATGTGTATGTGTGTGTTTGTTACCAGGCGAACCAAGCAACCATATGCACTGGTGCATCATAACTGTTCAATTCCAACGTACAAAATAATACTGACATAGAAAAAAGTGAACGACAACCCAGCGAACGAAAACACAAGAATCCCATAATCTCTAACACAATTTTCACGTTACATGTGCCAAGTGCATTGCTTTGGATCGTGAGAGAGAGGGAAAAAGTAATAAATGCGATGGAATAAAAGAAAACGATACGGTGTATGATGTGCATCTATCTAATGCACAAAAGGCAACTAACTACAGAGAAGACGAAAAAACGAGCATTGCGATTGCACAAAGAGCGTGTTGTTTGTGCATCTCGTTCGACTTGGGGCACAGCTCCCCGTGTACGTGTGTGTGTGTACTGTGTTGAATGTGCGTTCTGCATGCATTTCAGAAAACGTGTAACTGCATAACTGTGCCTGGTTGTTCGTTAGCTACCGTTGCATTCGGTGTGGCTCGGCTAAGCAGCCTAAACAAGTCAATAGATTATTCGATCAGAGAATTTTGCTTTTATTTGTACCCATGCTCGATCGTTGTTGTCAACGGTGTCGTTGTCGTTGTGCCAGTCATGTAAGCTGTAAGCGTCAGTTGTGAACAATGCAACCGATGCGAAAGCATCGTACACATTGTACACGAGTACCAACTTTATGGCTTATGAATGTGTTCGGCAATGCAAATATTTACTGTGAACAAAGTGGAAGGAATAACGATTCAAGCGTTCGATGCGAAAAGAAAGGCGAACAGCGCACGGAGTGAAAAAGAGAGGTGCAAGAGCGAGAGACAGCGGGTGCTTTAGCGCACGCTTATGGAAAAAATGCATGACGACAATGAAATTAAGTGCAAGTGCAAGTTGTATAATCATGAACATTGGCTGGCAATACACCGTACATTGTACACATTGTGCATAGTATTATTCAATGTTGGGCCACCATTAAAAGTGGGTACGTGTGCATGCATATGATTTCCATCGTATTTTTGGCTGACGAAACGTGGGCACAGCCACCAACAAGCAATCCCAACGCACTATTCCACACATCACATTCTTCTATCTCATAAATCAACATATTTATTCACACACACACACACACACACACACACACACACACACACTGTGCAAGCTCTAACGCATATTATTTGCAAATATTTTCATTTCAATGCCGTTTGGAATGCCCTCCCTGCTGTGCGTAGCCAATTTGACTGAATAGCTTTTGGCAAACAAAAAACCCAAGCAAATTGAACGAAACTGTCAAAACATAAATTTTCGAAGTAAGATTGCAAAATAAGAGACAGCTCAGACGAGAGAAAGAGAGAGAGAGAGAGAGAGAGAGAGAGAGTAGCTTTGCGTTTTTGGCATTTTTGCGTGGATGCGTCACTTCAAAATTGTGAATAAAATATGCACATTACAGTGCCAAACTGAAGTCTTTAGCCCGATGAAACGTGCCACTCGAATCGAGAATATTCCGAATCGCTGCAAAAACGAAAACGAAATAACCACGAACAGAGAATAAAAATCGATTATACAAAGACTCTGCAAGCATATGTCAAACAAATATTTGCCATTGTGTTATGCGCGCGCGAATTTAATCTCTTTTGAGTGTGTTGCTTGCTGTTTGAAAAGTGTAAATTTATGCAAATCGCAAGAGAGTAAAAACGCATTTGCTCATGAATGCACAACAACGACACACACACTCATGCACGTATGGAAAATAGAGGAAAATCGCTTTGACAAATATTAAAACCCGTTGCATTCTAAGCTCACACTCACTGAATTTCAAGCAAAACGCAATTCTATTTTGCTTTTATTCAACGTTTCTTTTCATGGCGATACACACATTGTACACGGAATCGTTCAAAATGATTACGCACAAAGTCAAACAACAAACACATTCATAGAGCAAGAGCTAGCGAGCTAGCGAGCTAGCGAGCGAGCGAGTGAGAGATTGGAGAGGGAAATTGAGACCAATGTTGTCTTCAATGAAACGACGATACATGAAAGCATTCACTATTGAACAATTTATAGCAGCGTGCAGTCCGTCGCATTGCAATGCACAAATTGTGCACAGCACAATCGATAAACAAGTGCTCGGAGTCGGATGTTTTGTTGATGCTTTTTTTCTACGTTTTTTTGGTCGATGTATTCATGCTCACTAGCATATTTCCGACACAAAACTGCCCAAGTGCAATCCGTCCAAACACAACAACAACACCACCAAAATAGCCTGCAAAGTATTCTTTTGTCGATGCAATCAATGTTTTTTGTTGGTGTTTTGATGTTGTAGTGTAAAAATGCAAGCACATCGGAAAAACTGCACACGAGAAAATCGGGTACAGTCGCCGCACTCCGTTGTGTGATGTGTTAGTGTGTGCAAAGCACACGGCCATCGTAATTGAATGCAAGCTAACGAAAATCCAAAGCGATTTGGTTGGCGAACGTCAAGCGCGGTTTGCATTCGGTGATATTGGGAAGGAAAAAACCAAACAACACCAACGAATTCGATCGAGCTGTATGGCGTTTGCGTTGCAATTTATATGCTGCTAAATGCCAAGCTTAGCTGCTGCGTTTCGTTTGCAACGTTTTAACGTCGCAATAGCGAAAAAATTGAGGCCAGTGGGTCAGAGTCGAGCCGAACTTATAAGCTAGAATCTGGGGTAAGGCTAATGGCAAAAACTGCACTGATGTGTATGTGTATTACATGACAACACAGCCAACACAGCCAACACCAGTGCAGCAGCACACGCTTCACTTCAATACACAGCCAGTCGGATGTGCATTGCATCGTGTGCAAGCCACACCAATACGCATCCATACGGGCTCATCGCATGTAACTAAGATGGACATTTGTGCAGTAAGCACAGTACGCACACACACACACACACACACTCGATCACTTGCGCTTGCAACCACAAACAAATACATATCTCAAACCACTCTCCCAAATTGAATTAAAATTCGCTACGTTCGTCGGTCCTTTTATTTTTCATTTCCATTTATTTTCTCGTATTTCGTCGGACAGACGCTTGCTCATTCGACTGCTTACTGCACACTTCGATGTTTGTTCGATGTAATTTCAAGAGAACAACAGAAACATACGGAGTAATAATAGCATTTTACAGAAAAAATGAAAAAAAAAAAAATGAACATGCGATGCGAACGAATGAAACGATGTGTATATACAAAATGAAAACAGTGCCGAATAAATGCACAGTAATGCAAACCCATTGTGTTGTTTTCAGCATGCTGCTGCATTTATCGAGCCACACGATACGAATTGAATGTTATAAAATTGATTGTTGTACTGTTTTTTGTTGTTGAAATGCTTTGATGCGGGGCTCTTCTTCGCATGAATATGATTGTGATTGTGGCTGAACATGTGTATATTTGTGCGGTGAATAGATTTTTAGTATTTCATTTGAATTTTTATTCTTGTTTTATTCGTTTGCAAATTTGCCATGGGTGCACGCCTACTGAATGTAAGCCATTCGGCTCATCAATTTGTCTATGAATTGCATTGAACAAAAAACAAAACAAATACAAAAATACTCACTTTGAACGTGCAAACGATGCGACAGGCGAATCAAACAAATACAAGTGCATTCGAAATGAAATTGAATTGATGTGATGTGGAGTGCTAAGCGGCACAAAACAAGCGAACGTTCGGTGACGGAACACGCAAAATAGAGGAAGATGGATGAAACAATGCGGCTGTCAGTTTTGTATTAAGCATTAAATAAATCACTGAAGGCAGTTTGTTTTTTTTTATTTGCGATGCAGTTTTTTCCACTTAAAATGTTCCATGGCATTGCTTTGTGCGTTGTTCGTTATCGCTGGTGCTGTCGTCGTCGTTGTCGTCGTCGAACGGCAAACAATATCCGTAGAACACAATGCATCTGTATTTAAAGCATAGATGCACAATGTCGTGGAAACGTTTCACTTTTCAATGGCTTTCGTTCGTCAATATATCACAGAGACTGAGCGCTAACGACAAAATAAAATGCAGCAGCACCAACAATAACAAGCAAAAGCAACGCTCACGGCTTTCTTCCAATGGATTTAATAAATACAGTGCAATTGAATTTCCGCTCAGTCGACTCTTGTGTGTTATGAAATCAATTGAAAAAATAAAAACAAACACAAATACAAACACACACAAATTGAGAAAAGAAATTAAATGAAAGGGGTTAATGCATTTTGGATTTGCGTAGGTCATGGTGCACTTTAAATGGGTCAAATTGCGTGAGCAAACATTTCAGAATGTTCCACCAACCCACTAACCACGCAAATAAAAACATCACATTCGAATACACACAGGAAAAATGATTTTTCAAATTAAACATTTTATTTTTGTAACACAAAAAAAAAATTAATCCAATATCCAATATGTTACAGCGAAACGATCAGCTGTAAACCATACGCTCACAATTCCATGGCAGATAATTTCATTTCAATATTTGTTTATGACTTGGTTTTTTTTTGTTGTTGCATTTTGTCGCTTCGAATGTTGAGATGAATGTGTATGTTCAGTGCGTCCGCCTACGTTATTTGAGATGAGATTATATGAAAAATCCCTGTACTACCGTAAAATGCCATTGATATAATAAAATAAAAAGACTGCTCTCTCGCTACTGTTGTCATGTATCTTAGTTGCAGCTGCTTGCATCATGGCCCGTATTCAAATACCGAACAAATTACTTTCTTCATTTCTTGAACATGATATTTCATTACATTAATAAAAAAAAATAAGACATTTGGCCAAGCGTCATTTTATCTCTTTTTTTTTCTTTCTTTCCTCTGTTTAGTTTGTTGTTACAGTTTGCTCTCGCTTTCGTTACACTTACTTTGCCAGAGAACAATATATTATTAGTTCGGTATCTCGTGTTACATTTACTTCCATTCAATTTCTTTCTCTTTTGTCGTGCACTTTCAATACACTCCGTTCATATTCAATGTTACTTGTTTGTGTGTGTGTGTGCTTGTCTTCGTTTTTGCGCTCCAAAATAGATAAAAAAAAGCGAATTGAATAGTGAGTAATGAAATAGCTCATCGTTGGCGTTACACTTCATCCACAAGGCAAACATGTGCGCGACACACACAGACGATAAATGTAAAGCATTTTCGACTAAAAGAAAGCGCAAAACGAATAAACGAGAGCGTACATTTGGTGTGCAAATTTTGTTTCTTTCTTTTATTTGGGTCATGTTACGTCGTTGATTTTCGTTTGTGGTTTGTCATCTCACTTTTAAAAGTAATTTACGACAAACACCCGAAACAAAAGACACACACGCGCGCACACTCATTTCGCTCAGTTTGTCAATTTTGTTCGCATTTTGCTTTTGTTTTTATTTTAAATTAAATATTATGTTTGCTGTAAACTATTTACTCTTGTTTTCATTACTACATTCAGTGAGTTTTAAAAGCATTGAAATTAATAATAATGAATTTCATTGAATGAGCTCGTGAAATTGGTGCAAGATGATAGCGATGAAGAAAAATTGCTTTTCGGATATTTATCTAAATGCAACAACCCATTCTTGTTGTGTTCTCAACGTCGTTCAGCCAGTGGGTGAAATTCGAGCACATTTAAAAGCGCACATTTTTCGCTTTTTCAGATAACCAGATCCATTGTGCCCTCTTGTTTTTTCGACATCACAAACGCATGACGATGTTACAAATTGATAGTATTGTTTAAATAAGTGAACATAACATAATTGCACAGTGTAAAATGTTTGTTTAATTATTGCGAGGGATTTTTCTTTCGTTGTGATTGTTGCAATTTCAGAATATTAACACAAATCAACGTGATATGCTCGTCTTCTCTTGTTTTCTTTATTGCAGTACAAACAAGCTATACAATTGTAAAAAAGAAAATATACGAGCGAAAACATCGTGAAAAGAAACGAGTGACTGTCATAAAAAAACGGGAGAAAAGAAAGACACAAAAAGAGCATTATAAAATACAATTAAATCTCAATTATTGAATGTAATAAAACTGTGTGTGTCTGTGCTGTTTACAATACAAACAACGGCCAACAAAATACCGCTACAAATCAACGTTAACGATTGAGATATAAAAATGATAATTACGATTTAATGGTTTCGCTTTCGATTTCAATTTCATTTGAAGATTGGAAAAACCGCGTTATAATCACTGTGCAACGCGCCAATCAATCGACCAAGCGAGCTTTGCGTCTGCATTATGTCAGTGGAACGCTTAAATGCGCACGGATTGTAATCGCAATTTTGCATTGCCATTGGAATTGAAAAATGTGTGTTTGGTATGTGTGTGTGAGTGTCTTGCAGTGAACGAGCAGAAAGATACACTTGAAGCTTCAGTCCACTCAAAATCGACGTCACTAAATGTCAAAAGTGCTATCGGAAACTCGACCAAAGTTACACAGACACCAAAACACACTGCCAATAACTTTCACGATCAACAAATACACAATCTAATTACAAACTAATCGCATGTGGAGTTTACGCTCATTGCGAACCAAACAATGAGAGTGGAAAAAAAAGAATTGGCATTGGTAATGAAAACATAACACACAGCATTGATTGGCTGCTTTTTTCTATCTCTTTCTCTTTTGATACGCTCCAAAGTGAAAGAAAGTCGAAGTCAAAGCAGTTTACAGTAACAACACCACTTAGATGAAAGTTTTCGATATTGGTTGTGCTCACGTTTCTTTATGCCAGAAAACTGCATGGCGTCGCAGATCATTCTTCGTGTACGGTTTTGGTTGGTGTTATCGATGAGATCAACAGCAAAGATGGTTACAACTTTCGATTTCATTGGATTTACAGCTGTTAAGCGATGCAAAATGAATAGATTAGCTTTTAATTAGGTCAGCTGTTTGGTTGATCCAATTTAGCAACAATACAATGAAATTAACGACCGATGACGTCCACTTTTTTATTTATCGGACACATCTTGACACAGCAAAAAAAAAAAACTTTGATTTTATTCCATTTTTTTCTCTCTCATTTCGATAACATTCTAAATGTTTACAACGCTCCAAAATCTAGCACAATCCAAACAAGCAACATTTACGGAAAGTGATAAAAAATATCTATAATATACACAACAATTATCATGGAAACAGATACAATTAATTCCGTCTTTATCTCGATGTTTTTTTTTTCTTTTAAATAAAACACTCGAACATTCCAAGTGCATGCGGACGCTTCGAGTTTTTGTTTCTTCTGCATTTGCCTTCGGCATAATTGCAATGGAATGAACGTTTTATTTTTCAAGTGGCAAAATTATTACGCACTTTTTGTAAACACTTTAAGTAGCTGACTATCGTTCTTTTCAGTAGATTCTCTTGTAACCAAGCCGATTACGAATATTGTTGCAAATCAACAGACGAAGCCAACGAAACTTCGTCGAATACAAATAATTCAACAAATAAACCACAAACATCTGTTCAGCACTGCTGAATCAGCAGTATTTTGATGAAAAAGGAAAGAAGAAAAAAACTTATGTTTTGAATCACCTGTGAATTTATTCGAAACAGACACTCCCAAACACAACAGAGTTGATTTGAATAGTCGATACTTTTTCATTGTGAATATTCTTCATCTGGCCAATCGATGTGTCATCACTTCAAACGTATGCCATCGTTCACCGCAAATTAATATACAGCCAAAACATTTCGATCACGAGTCTGAGACTCGCAGACGTAGAGCATCAGAGTGTACATTTGGTATCGACTTTGCGAAAAATGTGAAGACAATTTTTTAAAATTGTTTTTTTTTCTTTCGAACAACTTTTCATTTATTATTAAATTCGCCTAAAAAGCTTCTCGGTTTAAATGAACATCTGAATTCGCAAAGACCATGTGAAAAGAAGCCCATAGTGTTGAAGAAAAAAAATGGAATACCGCATGGCTGATGTGAGCCACTGTTTCAATCTTCGAAAGATTGGCATGTGGAGATTAAACAGCATTTAAGACCAATAAAAGTTCTCTCGTAATCTTCGTTTTAAGTGTGTGTGCACCAGACTTTTTTGTTACTTGAATCATACAGCCGTGTAATGTAGTTGGTACGTTAAAAGAGTGCACATATCACAATTATTATCAAGTATTAGCGGAATTTGTGCCATGCTCTTGGTCGCTCTCAGTACACGTTGGATGTATATGTGTGTGTGTGAGTGTGTTTTTGCCATTTTATTCACGTATTGCTATTCTCATCAGAATTCTTACATTTTATGTATGAAACGTTGAAGGCAATGAAAAATCCACAATTAAAAACTTTGCTGCATCCATATTTGATGGCAAATGCAAGAGCAGCAAAGACAAAGTTGAATTACGTTCAAAGTAAAATGGCAGGTAATTTCGTTTAATAGTTACTTATAAAGCGCTTGACAAAGTGACTTTGGGTAGTTTTCTCTAATCGTTTGTACACTAATGAGTAATGAAACTAAAAGAGAACAGAGAAACAGGGTGCAAATCTTGTACGGGGACATTTTATGAATCAAAGCGGTTGATTGTGGCAACAAATTGAGAACTTGTTTCATCAATGATAAGGATTCTTGGGATTCAGTTGGATTTCTCATTTCGTGTGTAATTTTCGCTAAAGATTCTCACAAATTAGTGAAATAATTGATGCTCCGATTCAATTTGAAAGATGAAAAAAATGACTGAGAAGAACTGCATTTTGTTTTCTCTTGTTTATTGTCGACTAATGTTTATTCAATTTGTTCAAAAGAATTGATTACAATTTGTTTATGATAATTGGTAGTTGCTTTATCGATGATCAATTACATGCAATTTTACCGTTTCGCATCCCATTTAAATTGTGTCTGAATGGCTCTTTATTGACGTGCATTCGGTTTGAATCATTTCAAGTGTGCATCGAGTAATTGGATGCTTCTTCGCTGGATTAAACATCCTTTTTTCCACATTTACGACAGCACAATCGAATGGCAATCATGTGTCAACGTGAAATTTTATGCTTGCTGCATGATTAGATATGCTGCGATAAAAAGCACCACTTGATTTATCTTTGTCACTTTTCAATCATTCATTTGATTTAATTGGTCCGTTGCATTGATTACTCGAACGTGATGATTGTTATCAATTTTATCGAGATGCAATCAATCCTTTCACGTCTTATTCGACTTGTCGTGCGACCATTTTGATGCATTCGAAGACAACGAGATGTTGTCATTCGACATGAGTTCGATTTAATTGAAATTCCCTCGACCGGATACGCAATTAGCATGGTGGTCGCATCGATTCACTTTGGAATTAATTTCAATATTTACTTTTAATTACTGCAACAGCGAGTGTCACTATTACACTCGGGAGTATGACGGTGGTGCTCTGATTTCTCAATGCCATGCCATGAATGCTGCTGGTACCAAGCTGGCAGAGCACACACACACACATACACACACATACAAAAAAAAGAGCCACGCAGAAAAAAATGTGTGTGTGTCTTTTGGTGTATCAAGTGAACTGAATGCTGGTAACCTCCACACAACAATGACATTGAGAAAAATTCCTGGCGTTGAACAATTTTTTGTCTTATCACTAAAGCTAAAAGCGAATTGCCAATTGAAGGCGGTTTTTTGGCATGGTCTAAAATTCACTTGAATGCCTTGTTTATTTTAAATAGATGCCATTTATATCAATTGGTTATTGTAAAAGCCGAAAAATGTGCTGCTCTTTCTTTCGTTCGAATTTTGTATGCGCTAAATGCGCATGTGATTGGTAGTGTAGCGATGCGTCTGCAGAATAAATTCAGATGCGTGGCCTTTTCTATTTATTGTTTTAACTCATGTCAAATAGTTAAGGTCATTTCAATCTGTGCTGTGGTGCGCTCACGAAAAGAATTGATTTATACAAGTGACTTAGTTTGCATTACGGCATAAATACTCGCGACAGCGAATCGGGTGTGAAATCAAATAACCGGCAGCTTTTGCTGAGAGGTTTTTTTCCCCCGGTCAATTAGAGCCGAGAATATGGAATTGTGAGTTGATGCATTTCTTTGTCGGTACAAATAAATCAAGCGGTCATTGCGAATATGATGTGATTGAAGAGATAATATTCCGTGGTTCCGTTCGCATTCTTTACCTCAAACGGGTTGGAGAACGGGCCATTGTTTCGTTCTATTTTTGGGTTTCATATTTCACATTATTCTATTTGCCGGCCTTTGAATTCTTTTGTTTGCTGGAATCCAATAGAATCTACAGTGCTTTATATTTCGTCTGACGCCGATGCTCATTCGTTATTTGCAATAGTTGTATTCATGCTTCGACATTCATTACACAGACAACGCAGCGCTCAAGACAATATGCTCTTGACGCACACACAAACATAACTCAAGTGTCAGATGGCTATGAGATTTGAATGAACATTTATACACCGCTCACGGGCATTATGCGAGAGTGAATCGTTTATCATGCCATTATCTAATCATATTTTATCTAATTGGTATTAATCAAGAAGAGTCGCACAACACCAGAACAGAAAAACAGATGACACAGAAAATCCACAAATCTATTTATCATTTTATCAAGTAAAAATGGAATTTTAACTAATTTTTGGATGTTTTTCCTTCTCTTGTTTTGTTTCTGATTAGGCTTGGGCCTTGTGAACTTCCACTTTCCGATCAGTGGATATCGCATACATCAGCATCACATCTATCACAACAGTCCATAAATCCACTGTTGCTATCTCCACGTGCTGCAAATAATAATAATAATATCAATACGAATAATAATAATAACATTACAAATAATAACAATTTTAGTATACCGCAACAACAGGTAAGTGCACTAGGTTTTAAGGATCACACCTTTGCCCATTATTATTATTATAATTCGATGATGCATCGGTATTTAATCATCGGTCAATTCACATTTTTAGACACAAGTGCAGCAACAATCGCCGAATAATCAACAAATTAATCAGACTACTTCGAATCAGACGAAAATAATGAACGCGGTCGCATCGGCAGTGGCATGTCCACCAGCTGCATCGAAAAAAATTCGTAGACGCCCAGAAAATAAGGTACGTTCCAATTTTGTAATTTAGTTAGCTGTGCAATTGGCTTTGAATGATTAAAATATAAAATTCACCACAGAACAAATGTTCCCTTGTTGAATATGAGCCAAAACTAACCATCGTTTTGTTGTTGTTTTTTTTTTCGTTGCAGCCACAATCACAAATCAATAAATGTAATAATGAAAAACGTCGACGCGAACAAGAAAATGAATACATCGAACAATTGGGCGAATTTATTCACATTAATAAACGGGACATGAATGCTCCCAAACCTGATAAAGCAGCTATTTTAAATGAAGTTGTAAAACATGTAAGTATCTTGTTTTTATCATTGTCAAAATGGACAAAATAAAATGCACACATTCCGGAAATTTAGTGCTTTTGAAGTAGACATTTTGCGCTCGTGGGTCGAATCAATAAAAACTGCGTGCACGCTTTAGGCAAAATAGAACATCAAAATCCAATTAATTAACTCGAAACAATATTCGATGCTGATGAAATTTCATTGGAATGGAAAAACTTCTCTTTCTCTCTCTCTCTTTCTCTCTCAGTTTAATTTCAGCAATTTCATCCGTTCATTTTGTGCCAACCAAAATTAATCCATTTCAATGTTGTTGGATCGACGCCAATGCTTTTGTGGTGTTATTAAATACACGCATATCAAATTATTACAGTGTTTCTCTCTTCTCTTAATAATAAAAGACAATTGAATTTTCGGAAATAGGCATGCATAGAAGTAGCGCCAGTACATCGAAATATAAATGAAATTGAGCGTCTTACAACTATTCACTTTTACTCGATTCTGTCGTTCGTTATCACGATAATACGATCTTAATAAATATAATACGATTTTTGCGCTCTTCTGCTCTTTTGTTCTTATATTCTCGTGCGCTCGTTAAGGATCTCAGACCATTCAATGGAGAAGAAAAGATGTTTCAAGTTATATACATAGAGACCCAAATTATTACGGGCTATTTTTCGAAGAATCAACGACACAAGGAACATAAGAGCAACAACCAGCAAGACATTTCATTGCTCATGAAACTTGTATTACTATGAAAGTAATAAAGCTGTAAATCCAAATAAAAATATCATCATGAACACCACGCACACACACACACACACACACAGAAAAAAAAGGGTTCGAAAAAGGTTGTGGAGGGCGCACAAATCCAACCAACAATGACAGCAACGCTACATTAAATACAACATCGAAAATATCGTTAAAAATATACAACAACAACAACAATGAAAATCTATTTGTGGTAATAATTCAATTGAACGAAAATCCAATTATAGTTGCTGGTCGGGTTCTCGATGGCACAACGGAAAGTTGAGTAGCATGCATGCTATTCCTATCACAATCGATAATTGATGTTGTTACTTTCAGAATATTTACTTTTTCGACAGTTTGTGCTCGGCCAAAAACCGAACCAAAATGAAACAATGGGAAAATACACGTTTTCGAAACAATTGATTGCAATCAATGGAAATTTCATTCGATTCATTGGAATGCAGTGCACGAATCTATTTACTTAAGTAATCGATTCTTCTTTTTTTTGGGGGGGGGGAGTTTATTTTCGATTCCGGCATCAAGCGATAACCGGACAAATATAAATTATTAATTGAAAAATGGATTTTTGCCGTATTTCGAACATAATTCAAATTGAAACAGATCGTCACGACCAGCTATTTCGCATTCGTAACGGTCTTTAAGGCTTATGGCATACGGATTTCATAGCATTTTGATATTTTCTCCCCAATTTCAGTAAATCGCAAAAATTAATTGAATGGTGTGATGACAGTTGACCTGTCATTTTGAAAATTCGCATGAAATTCCATTAATTTTTCCACTCTTAAACATTGCTGACGGAATTAAATTCACCACTTTTTTCACACCGTCGGAAAAATTCTTTTAATCGAAATATTCGCTAGAAATAATGATTTCTTTTTGCTTTCGCTATCGTTCTTTTTCATTTTTAAACGAATTTTCGCCCAATCCAAAACAAGTCACACGTATTGTTATTTGGTTGGCGAAAAAAAAAACCATTTTTATTTTGCGTGTGATGTTTGTCATTAAAAAAGTATTTATTTCTTTGATCATGTCCAAAAGTGAGACATGTCATGTTTTTGCGTACGGCAAATTTTATTTCTCTTTCTCTCTCTCTCTCATTTTTTTTTTGGTTTTTATATTCTTTTGGCGATGATCCGAATCCGAAATGAAATATGGTTTTTTACGTGATAAACAAAAGAACGCACACACAAAAAAACGAGCGCGGTCATTTTGTTTGAATGTTTGCTGATTGTCGGTATTGAATGGTCGATTTGAAGCAATAAATTGGTATCTTTTTCCGGCGAAAATGATGAATAGAGAACTAAAAAAAAACAACAACAACAACAACACACACTCAACAGAGAGACAATTTTTGGGTTGGACGAAAGACATGTACGTATGTGATTGACATACGAAACATAGTCCCACGTTTAATTATTATTTTTCTGCCGAAAGCACAACGATACTCAGGGCAGTGAGTGACTTTTCTCTATCTCTCGTTTTTTCTTCTCTGCCATGCCAACGCAGATGTAAAACTTCTGAATCATTATGACGTAGATTAAGTTGTCATCCTGCCAAAATATGTCATAATAGAATGTGAAACGATTCATTTTAAGTGATTGAGCGGATAACAGCAGCGTTCAGTTGTAACTCTTGTTCAGTTTTATGAACGAATGAAAAACGGTAGCAAAAAAAGGGTAAATATGATTTTTCCGCCTCGAAAATCGAACAAATGTTCTTCCGCAATGGGCGAAATCAATGCGAATGTGTCTCTACTGTTTCCTCGTCAAAACGATAAATGACTTGGTATAAATTTGGACTTTTCAATCCGTTTTCACACGACGTAAATTATGTAAGTAAAGTATGGCTTTGTGGTATCTTTTGACATTTATGAGGAATTATCATATTCAGCTTATTTTACACGCATTTTTTTCGCTCTCTTGAAAAATCATTCTTTTATGTACAGACGTACTATGCAGTGAGCATAAAGTGAGCAAGTGAGAAATCAACTTATCGCCATACTTTGCTATATGCTTTGCGTTTAATTAAATGTCCAACTTCTTGATATTAATTACGGTGCAAAATGATATAATACGTGTTTTCAAAGTTACGGGGCTCTAGAACGAACAAGAAATAATAAAAACTTGATTGCGACTCTGTGTAATTGGTTGAAGTGGCCGAGAGAGATAGAACGAGAGAACGCGAGTAAAAGAAGCGAAACACACGAAGCGAATGACATTAATCGTGAGTGTCGATTCCATGTGTTGGAATAAAAAGTGCTTTTAGCGTGGCCAATGTTAGCACCAAGCCGACTTCTTGTTCTAACTTACTGAAAATCCATATCAGTCGCGTAACACCCATTTGAGTGTCACCGTACACAGATACACAGGTACAAAATTTATTAATTGTACAGCATAAAGATGTGAAGTCGTCGTTGTTGTTGTTGTTATTATTCTCTCTTGTTTCGCTCCCAAGAGTATTCGAAATGTAATCACATGTTTTGATTCTGTGCCGCCGTGCACCGTTTTGTATGAAACAAAACTGGCCTTTTACAACGTCTGCCTTTTGTGGATTTAGTTGTACGGATTCATTTGATGCTTTGCTTTAAAAACTAGTCGTGCAAAGCGGCTCAGCAACTAAATCATTAATTAACATTGAAAAGAGAAAAAAAAACAGTACGAAGTACGTGTATACGTGATTTTTTTTTCTTTCTTGAAGCACGACAACTCAAGCCACACACTCATTTTCGTATCACAATTTAGAAGCGGCAGAAAAATTATTTTAAAATGTGGCAGCGATTTATTCAATTTCACGAGAAAACCCAGCACACCGCAAACTAAAACGAATCTGGTTTGTTCTTGGATTTAAAAATTTATAGTTTTAATTAAAAATGCGTTCGCATTACCTAACTCACAAAGCAACGCAAACAATTAAAACGTAGATACACACACGGAATTGTCAATTTAAATTGGCACCGAAACACACCTGTCAAAAATGCGACCAACAAATAATTATGAGCATAGCAACAATGTGTGTAACAGACGTGAGACAATTTCAAATCCCCTGCACACAAACACACATTGTATATTTTGCTCTCAACGTAATGAGAATATTGAGTGCTTTGTTAATATTGATGCATTCTCGTTGAATTGTCATTTTCGCACTCTCAGTAATTTCCTTCGATTGAAGGCGGCATTTACTTGCTGACGAATTATTTTTTGATAAATTCGGCAAAATGTGCTGTGCGTGCGCGTGAAAAATCACAAAAGATTTTTTTTTTCTCGATGGAGCAATTTTTGCGAACGAGAGAGCGAAAGACATTCAAAATTGGTGACGGATTTATAACCTGCGATGTTCATGTTCATTCTTTTGTGTTGCACTTCTTTTTTATTCTTTATATATATTTTGGATGCTGGGCGTTGATGTTGATTTATGTGGACAGTTTCGAGAAATCTGTTCACTTAAATAACTGCAGTCGCATTCAAAGGCATAAATCATTCGTTCATTTTTTTTGTGTGTGTGCTCTGCACTCTCGCTGCTTGCTATTTATGCGCACATTTGTCATTTCGTTAATGGATCATTGGACGCATGAATATTGACTCAACCGAAAAAAAATTGTCTAGTTTCAGTTGGATTTGTTTGTCATTTCGAAAGCTTGCGTTAAAAAGTCTACTTCAAGACACTGAAAATGTCAACGGTTGTGTCAGATTGTGAAACAAAAATATCATTAAAATGGAATTCGTGTGTTTTCTTTTCTTCTCGTTTGCATTTACAGTATAATAAAATCTGTGAAAAGAACAATCGAAAGTGCTCACCAACTTGTTCCGATTCGTGCACAATTCATCCGGTGCAACAAGGAGACGTCTCATCAACGGAATCACATTTACCCGAATCATCATTGAATGGTTCATCAAATCCAGATATTTCAGCTCAATTCGGTGCACTTCAACATTATATATCAACATTTGGCTGGGCATTGTTACAAATCAATTCGGACGGTATTATTGAAACGGTCACCGAAAATATCAAGGATCTGATACATTTTACACCGGCCGATTTATTGAAGCAACCAATCTATTCGTACCTGCATCCTGGCGATCATGCCAAATTAGATCCATTGCTGAATAATATGTCATTTCAATTAACCAACTGGGATCGACAAGATGATAGCCAATCAGCACAAAGTAAACGCAACATACAGAAACGGATCCGTATGTTGGTAAAGCATCCAGAAAGTGGCAGTGAAACTATGGAACAAAAGCAACAACGTCAAGATAAATATGAAGAAGTTGTAATGTATGCAGCAGCACCATTTAACAAAGGTAAGTTTATACCATTTAACAAACACAGTGACTGGACATTGACACGACATTTACGGTTCATTTTCATTCAACAGAAAACGGCGATGATAGCTCACCAGTTTTATGCTTGATCACACGACCTGAGGACGAACCATCGATTGATGCAACGATGCAACACCAATCGCAAACAAACCAATTAGAACAATTAACATTTCGCTTAGATACACAGGGTGGTATTTTGAAAATAAACACAGAAAAATTGCGAGATGCCTACACGCAATCATTAACCAAAGAAAATTGCCGAACCATTCAAGATATCACACATATTCAGGATTTACCACGAATACAGGGCCATTTGTCGGATGTTATACAGAATAAATCCGCACAATCGCTCCCATATCGTATGCGCTTCGGACAGGACGTGTACGTTTATGTGAAGGCATTTTCTCAATTCTTTCAAAATACAAAGCCAAACGAATGCGATTTCATTATGTCAATGAATACAGTGCTCACGGATGCCGAACTCGCCAGTTTTGAATCAAACGTGAGCAAAACACCAATGTCTCTTCCAAGTACGAGTCAAGTTAATTCACATAATACGAGTATGGGCGGACCATTGATGACAAGCGTTATGAATGGCTCGAGCATGGTATCGCAAATACAAAATTCATTGCAAAATGACACAAGTCTACAGCAGGACACCATCTTTTCGTCCGATTCATTTGAATTCTCATTCACCGATTCATTTGATATAAATGGAATGGAATCGGTTGGTGTTGGATGGGATTCACGGCCAGATTCACGAGCCAGCGCTACACCAGTTAGCACACCGCGACCAGCATCCGCATTCAGTCCGGTTGCAACTGTTTGCCAATCTCCATTGACTGGATACCATGCTTCACAGCCCAGTCCCTTGCAGGTAAGGTTTCTAATTGATACTTTACCATCATTTTAATGAACGAAAATTCAAAGAAAAATTACATGCTCATTTCATCATTTCTCACAGAATCATAATAATAACAACAACAACACGAATAACAACAACAATAATATGTTGTACAATAACAACAATCACATGCCGAAGGCGCCTACAACAGTATCTCATATGACGACTCACACATCAAATACCGTGTCTCCGATCATGCACCAACAGCAGCAGCAATCGCAGCAGCAGCAACAAAATCAACAACAACAACAGCAAAATCAACAGCAGCAGCAACAAGTAAGTATTTAGGAACCCTTGAGCTATTGAAAGATTTTAATTTAAATTCTCTTTATTTCGTTTCGTTTTTTTTCTCTCTTTATTCAAAAAAAAAAAAAAAAAAACACGCAATACCTTGAAAACTAATGAATCAATTCATTTCCTTCAGATTTCATCTGCCTCACACAATTCGGAGCGATTGCGGAATCTGTTGACAAATTCAAAGCAACGGCCACCAAATGCAGTCGCATCCGGTGGAGATAGTGAGCAGGAACAACGAGCTGCTGCCCATAATAAAATACTGAAAGGTCTTTTGGATGCCGAAGAAGAAAAAGACAACACAAATACATTTGGAACTAAAATGAATGTACAACCGAATCAAGCGCCACAACAACAACAACGGCTCGGAAATCAACGGCCGCTTGGCGGCGGTGGTGGCGGTGTCAGTGGCAGTGATTCAAAGAATGATAATCCAATGTTGATGCATCTCCTGAATCATGACGATGATAATTTGGAGACACGAACAAATCAAAGAAACAGCAACAGCAGTGAATTGTTACGACAATTACAAAAAGAAGACACACCCAAGGATCATCATCACAATATGAATAGCATTGGTAATGAGGAGCTCATTCAAATGCTTCGATTTCAGGGCAATGATTTTACAAATCGTAAACGACCGTCAAATGATACAGAAGACAGTCCATTGGCAAAACGTACCGAGGAAAATAAACCATCCAAACTAAGAGAAAAGAACAAAATGTTGGCGTCACTGTTATCGAACCCATCAAAAGCACCAACAACATTTACCACGATTCCTGTAGTGAAAACCATTCCTGATATACCTCAATCGCGAATCGCAAATTCGCAAATTGGATTCCAGGTAAGTGTTTTGCATTGAGAGTCATGTTTATGAACGGAAGTCCTTAACTCGGTTTCTAATTTTAGCAACAACCGTCACCAAATACAACGAAAATGACACCACAACAACTGATGAACATGCAACAGCAGCAGCAATTGAATCAAAGAACACCACCGGCTCAACAGCAAAATAATCAGCCAATGCGTAAAACGGCCGCATCACTGATGCAACCGTCAATAACACGGCCACAAGATTTTCACTTTGATACTGGCTCATTTGCAACATCAACTGCTGCAACTCCAATTCAGCCGAGTGTCGGTGATGCCGAATTATCGGATATTGTAAACAGTGTGATTGATTTGTTGCCCGAATACCAGGGCACTTTGCTCAGCGGTATTTTGCCGGAAACATCATCAAGTCAGCCGAGCCAACAGCCTCAGAGTCAAGAGGAAATGGCCATAAATGCCATTACAAAATCGCTCATGCAAATCGAAAGTACCGGCGCATTCAATAGCAGTCCACCCGCATATTCAATGCATAATGTTAATACACAGTCTCAAGTAAGTTGAATTTTGCGTTGAGTGTTGATAAAACTGGATAAAAATAAATTTGTGGTTACGAACTTTCAAACGAATATGCGTTTTTGTGTCCATTTTCTAGGGTTTTCCACCGCCACCAGTTTACACGCAACGACGTAATGCTGCCGGAAATACCAACAACAATGCCACCACGACACCGCAACCAACACCAGCCATGCGGTTACAATTCCAACAGCAAATGCAACGGGAAGCGCTGCTTCAGCAACAACAAAAGGAGCGTTTGTTACAACAACAACAGAAACAATCACTCGTTGTGCCAGTCAATGCAACCGCAAATGCGGAACAATTATGTAAGTTTTCTAATAGGATTATTGAGAAAATGTAACGAAAACTTTAAAATTAAGTTCACGTTCAAACCACACTTTTCACTGAATATTTTGGTTGTTAATTGCTAATCCAACGATTTCGTTCTGTAGACATGAGTTCGGGAATGTCAAATTATGAACTATTGAACAATGTACCGCCAAATGTTTCACTACAACGAAGCTCGAATGTTGTGCCTGATACACAGTTAAGTCCAGGATTCTCACCGAATTTATTGCAACAGCAGCTTAGTCCCAATCAGAGGGCACCATTTAGCCCGCAATCAAATCAAAGTATTGGATATCAATCATTTAATGCGAATTCTGGACAAAATCAGGTAATTTTTTTTTTCTTTGACAAATTTGAAGTGTTTTATAAAATGAATGACAATTTATTGAATGCAATTGCGTTCATCTTCAGATAACACAACAGCAGCAATTTTCTCAGGGCAACCAAACTCAGCCACAGCAAACACAACCGAATCAACCTCAGACACCACAAGCGCAATGGAATGCATCCAGCATTCAATCTCGGTTATCTGTGCAACAGCAACAGAATCCGATGCTGAATGCACAACTCCAGGTTAGACACAAGAAAAACCTTTTTTTTACTCACAAAGCTTACGATTGCTTTTTTTTGAATTTATAATTTGTCAAAAGCAGAGTGGCTATAGTAATGCGGCCACACGACAGTTCCAAGCACAACGGCAACGTTCGCTCAATTCACCGGTCACTCAAAACTTACGGCAAAATTCATTTACGGAAGGTTTCACCGAACCACCAAGTCCGACGACACAAAATTCGTACGGACCAAATATGTTTAATAACCAACAGATGCGAATGGCGCGACAACAAAGCATACCAAACGCAACACAGCATCTGCCTGGTAAGTAGACGCTTTTCACTCGATGGGCTATGAGTTGTTTCTCTATCTCTCTCTTTTACTTTGCCTATTTATTTTCGGTAACAATTTTGCAGTAAACATTTAGTTTCTCCCTAAACAAAAACCAAATATCGTGTTTGAAGTTTGTATACCTTTTTGCGTAGAATTTTTTTTAGTCATATCCTCACTAATTGACATGATGACTTAATGCTCTTTAGATAAAAAAAAACCAAACGTTTTCAAATATATACCAATTGGAAAGTGCATCACAACGCAAAATCAAAACTATAGAAAAAAAAACTTTTTTTTTACTTTTTGGATGTAAATATAATGTCTTGTTTAATTTTTTAACTAAATATACTAGCTAATTTAGATACTTTTCTTTTCAAAATTCACACCATAGTAATTTTTTCTTTAAATACACTGTAAATGGCCTTTTTTACAAAATCAAACTTTGTGCTAGTCATATTTTTGATTGAACCGATAGTGCATTTTAATCCGCTGACTGAAACCAAAAACAGTGCGACTCAATTTCATCTAACAACCAAAACTGATTTTCAGTATAGTTTTATTTTTGGTTTCAGTAATGAGCATGAATACTGAACGTAATTTTATTAATCAACATCTCAAAAACAGTACTTCCTCTTTTTATCCTAGCAATTTTTACTTTTGATTTTTTTTTTTGGTCATAGATTTTGTACGTTATTACAGTTATCTTTTGGAAAAAAAAACGTTTTCATTTTGGTTTTAAAAGAAACATATAACGGTGTTGGTATTTTTTCAAAATTATTGAACTATTTTTTATTTAGTTTCATTTGAACTTGAGTAAATTTCTCAACCCTTTCGAATACACAGCACTTTTCTGTACATGCGTTTATAATCGAATGAAAAGAACCAAAAAAACAGATTTGAAATACAAGAAAAAAACACGAAAAATCACCCACAATTTTTAGTCATGCGACAAATACTTTCGATATCAAAATGGACAAAATATTTCGTTTTTCTGTAGCAAACGTAATATATGCATTCTTCCAAATTTATTTTTCATTAAGCAAAATTTTGCAACAGCAAAAATAAATACACACCAAATTTCGCACACAAAGTCTTTCCCCTGATAGCGAATTAAAAAAAAAAAAACCACCCACCCCCCTTTTTCACACCAACTCTCGATGAAATACTTTTTTTTAGCAAATTACAAACGGCCTTCAAATAGATGAAAACAAAAAATTTGCTGCAAAATAAAAAAAAAACAAAATTTGTCAAACCAACAAGCCAGTGAATAAAAAAAAAATAATTTAATCCGACAATGACATTTCACAGGATCGCCACGCTCTTATTCAGATTCCGCATACTCGATGATGTACAATATGCATCCGTCTGGAACAGCTAACGATTACTATGGTCGTACACAGGGTAAGGGTCGATGAAGATGAAGCGTCTTTCTTCTTTGTTTAAAAAAAGAAGGGAAAACAATCAAATTGCAAAAATCACGAAACTTTTTTTTTTGTTGTAAAATCGAATTTAAAACCAAAAATATACACAAACCAATTCAAAATCGAACCAAAATACTATTTAAATAACAATCACATGCCTCCGCTTGATCCACTAGATCATCTTTTTCCAAAGCCAACAAATCTCTTTTCTCTTTCTCTCACACACACACACATTTTTTTTGCAAACAACAATAAAAACAAATCCATCAACAACCATTCATTTCTCTGCCTCTCTCTTGGCATCAAACCTAAACAAAATTTTCGAACAAAAAATAGAAAAATTAATTTCCGATATGTACCACACCAATAAGAATTCAAAAGAACGTGATTGAAAGTAAAAAGGAAGTGAATTTGCGTGAAATTTTGATTGTTGCTGAAAAGTCAATATGCATTTTCAAATGAATTTTCCCAAAGCGTTCGGCATAAATACGGCACTTGACTTGAGCTTACAACAATTGAGAATCTAATGTGCTTCCTTTTATACTCAACTTCACAGCCCCTAATCAAAAATTCAAAGAAAATCTTCAGTATTTCCTTTCTAAATTATTCGACTTGTTCATTATTGTTCATTTATTTTGGCCATTTAAGAAATATATATTTTTTTTTATTGCTGTGGTATTTTCTTTCCCTCCACAAAAAAAATAATAATTTCGCCACATTTTCTGTTCCTTGCGCCTCATTCGCACCGCCCCCGCCCCCTTCATTCATTGTCAATAATTTTGTGTTAAAAATTCCGTTTTAATTTCAAAACAAATATTTTCATTCAACAAAAATTCGATCTTCATGTGTATTTGTACTTGTACATATCATTTATTGTTTTCATCGTCCATTTAATGTTAAATTGGTTGACCATTCGCCAATTGTTTTTTTCACCATATCGTTAGTTCATCACCAAATCGCAACACTTTCTATTTTATTTTAAATTATCATTTCTCTTATTCGTGTTTGTCTCTCTGTTTTCATTTGGAATTTCTGTCGCATCACTCATTCATTGTTCGTGGAGTCTCTCTGTAGTCCTCTAAATTACAATCTTTCTCGCTACTGGTGAGCTTGATCCGTTGTAGAATGTAGCATTTTGTTGGTGTTGTCATGAACTGATTTCGTAAATAACTACAAACCAAACAATTCGATCAAATTAAATGTTTCAAGGGAATTTCAATAAAAATCGGGATTTTTTATTTCATTTTTTACTGATTTAGTTTATGCACTGAAATCAATGTATGAACTTGGATTTCGATTTGATGAATGCAACAGTCCAATTTTATTCGGTAGTAAGTAGTGTTTTTGTGAGAATTCGTGTTGATATGTTCGTTCGATCGTTGAAAATGACATTAACATCACGTCGTGTATCGAATGTGGTTATTTACAGATGACGTTCTTAATTTCATTGTTGCTAATTGTGATCAATGTGATAACATACGAATTAGCATGAGTCTATAAGATCGATGTATTTCTCTATTGAAGTTTTAAATTAAACGGTTGATGTTAAAAGAATTAAAAATGATTATCTTTTAATGGTGCTTTAAATGTAATAAAAAAAAATATTTATTTCCTCTCTCTATCTCTCTCTCTCTCTATCTCTGTCTTCTTCAACATTTTTAACAATAAACATGTCATAATTTAGCATTAAAATTATCATTCAGCGTGGTGTTTGTGTGCCGTTTTTACATTAATACTAATGATGATTAATTAAATTTTGCATTGATTCGAATTGAGTGTCTATGATTTATTTTTTTTTTATTATTTTTCTGTGCACGTAAACAAATTAGCAAATTCTCTAATGAAAAACCGATGATTGTTTCATTAGACAAAAAAAAAACTGAAATCTGTTGACATTTTTTAAGTGAACATTTTTATATTGATGAAATCCGAATCGATTGAATTGAATTTGTTATTTCTTTGTGTGTGTGTTCAGGTGTGAATAATGCCGGACATTCGTCAGAGTTTGTACGCCGTGAGCTACGTACGATGGTGAACGAGCGAACGATGAATAATACACGACCGCCACAAAGTCCAATCGGACAAAATGCGATGATGGGACCGAATGCAAATGTAACTGTCAATAATAATATCAACAATAACTCAAACAATGTGTCAATGTCAATGGCTGTACAGCAACAGCAACAACAACAACAGATGACAACCAATTCAATGATGAACACATCTGACATGGGCTATTTCGATCTACCGACAACTGGTAAGCATTCAACTGTTCTGTAACATTTGATTTAACCGTGTGAATATTGGAAGTATTGTCTCTCGCTATGCCAAAATATAGCCAGAATGTGATGTTTCTGTTGGAATGTGCTCTCATGTCTTTTGTCATCACTATGTATTGTGTACTGCAGTTGAATTTTATCATCAACATTTTTTTTTACACACACAATGCCAAATACCAATGCCACCAAATAGAAAAAAATAACTCTCTATTTCAACTTTCTATCCATCCATCAATCGAGGCGGTTTTTGTCATTAAATTTAGCAATTTTCATTCCCATTTTTTGTACATACTGAAGACACATTAATTTTAAACACAATCTTCACACTCATTTCGCTCACGATAAACAAAAAAACAAACCAAAGCATTGAAACTTAGGTCTTTGTCCATTTATAGATAAATTTAGTGTTCAACAAATTATATACAGTAATATTAAACAAAAGCACACAGAAAGTTAGGCATCTTAAAAATCAGCAAAGCCACAACAAATCAACCATTAAAAACGAAAAACAAACAAGAAAATTGTCAATCATTTCGGTTTTGAATTCTACTTTTTAAGGTACAACAGTTCTAGACACAAAAACCACGGCTTCGCAATGGACTAGCGGGGAAACCGCTGCGACGAGGGTAAGATTATGTCAAAAAAAAACACCACACACACACACGCTCTCTCTATCTCTCTCACAGTTTCACGATTGGAATTTTTGTTGTTGTTGTTGTTATCGAACTGACGCAAATTGTGTTTGCTGCAAAACTCAAATATTTCATAATTTGTTTATTTTCCCACCCCTTTTTTTTCTTATTAATACTATTAATTGCTCATTGATTGATATATTAGTTTATCAGCCTCTTTATTAAATTTGTCTATAATCGTGCATTTTTCCATTTATCTAGAGTTTCCCTTTGTTGAAATTTATATATTGTGTTTAAATTGTAAAATTGTGTTTTTATTTTCACCCGACTGACTCACAAGTATCAAAAATCTAGAACAATGTTGCAGCCAAACAAACAAACAAAAAACACTGCTTCGAATCTATTGGGTACTGATACTCAACTCAAGTTAATAGCTGACTTAGTCGCTTACTTCTTATCGACTTTTTATTGTTTTGTTATTGTTGTTGTTTTGATAGCGTTGAATTGTTTCGTTTAAAGCTTCTCAACTCCGTAGTGAAACTGTACTAGCAGAGAGTGCGTTAATTTGCGTATTTTTTCAAACAAACAATTAAATGCGCCTAAAACATAGTTGTTGCCAACGTTTTCTTCCATTTCCATTTGAATTTTACCTTTTCTTTCAAAGTATAACTGTTGATGCTTTTGTAGACCATTTGGAAATTAAATTTCATATATATATTTTTGTTGATTAAGTTTTGCGATATCGCTGTTATCAGATGTATGTTGTCTGATAAATTCAGTCATTAGTTACCGATATCCTATCATTTGTTGCTCTCTTCGAAGTCAGAATGATTGCAAAGCACAAAATTGATTGCATGTATTTTGCTTCTGATGAGAGCATTCTGAGCTTTTAGTCATAACTAGTAGTTTAAATAGCGTAGATTCCTTATTCATAGTTGAACATATTTCTACTTCGATTTTCGTTTCGCTGAAGATAAACATAAACAAAATTGGTGTGAAAATTCAATGGAAGAACAATTTGGTTTTTCACATTGAAAAATTATCAATGCTTTTCACTAGTTTTACATTTACTTTTTACATTTTGGGTGTCATTCAGCATTGGTTTTGTTCGGGTGTTTGGAGTGAATTTGACGTCTTAAGTGTGATTTTGGCTTTTGAAGAAGAAAAAAAAAACATAACAAATTTTAATTAATCCAATTTGGCTTGTGAATAAGTTTCGAGGGAAAAAGGCGTCAACTAAATTCCACGAATCACCTAGTACTTCATTCGCCAAATATCGAATTAAAACCAGGAATTTTGTGTGCTTCATTGGATTATTGCATGGTGTATCTCTTGCGTCAGACATATTTTTGATTTTCTACCTCAATTTTTTGTTTTGTTGTTTTTTTTTTCTGTTGGTCTTCTCATTTTAATTTTTGCTTGATTTTATTTTGTTTTGAATTCAATCATTTGTGCACAAGACTTGTTGAATTACATTTTTAATGGATTTTTTGTTTCGTTTGAATTTTGTTTCTTCCATTACAGTCGAATATTTCGGAGGAGCCGCAAATCGGTGACCCTAAAAACTCATCGTTACTGCTACAGAAATTGTTGTCGGACTAAATGAGTAACCCTCCCCCGAAACTCATCAAAGAAAACATTAAAAAGTGACCTAGAAAATTGAGAACGAACTCCTGCTGCCACTCCTGTTCAACTGATATCGATTGGCGAAATTGTTACTGAAAAATTGGCTCATTTTTACGACGTTTACATTTGTTCAAACTAAACGATGCTGATTAGGATTGACCCGCCAGCGGTAAATCTTGCAATATCAACTAACATGTAAACAAATTTAAAATCAGTTGAAACACCGACATCCGTAAAATAACAGATAGGAATGGAGATACGAATTTGTTTTCGGGAACGTGAAACACTAAAAAAAATGGAATAAATGTGATGTGATGTTGATGTCTTAAGTTTTTTTTAAATGTAAATATGTACTAAACATTATGTGTAAAGTATATAAATAAAAGAAAACAAAAATTAAAAAAAAATGTATAGAAAAGTTGTGCATGTGTGGCATGAAAATCAAGAAGGAAACAGTGTATCCAGACAAAATATAACAAACAACAGTGCAAAGAATACAATCTTTGACTCTAAAGAAAGAAAAACAAAATGAAACCATTAAATGAGAAAAATAAATCTAAAAAAAAAATTATCTAAAAAAAATAGTTGAAAAATCACTTTGTAAATTAATTCAAAATAAAACTAAAAAAAAAACACTTTTAAAACAAAAATTGATCATTATAATCACTATTTTTTAATGTTAATAGTTTTTTTTTCCTTTCTCCGAAAGAAAGAGAAACAAACAACAGAAAACATCTAGAATCTAATCGCTAAGAATTAACACATTTAAATTTAACTGTAATTAATTATTGTAATCGAGTTGCAACAAGATTTAAGAGAAAAAAAAGAACCTACAAACCTCTTCGAACTGGAACACACAGAGAAACCATTTAAGGGTTGACAAATGATATTTGCGCCAACAAACGCAAATTCAAAACATGAATGGATTAATCAATACACAGAAAATAAACATACAAACAAACAACCATTTGATGTGTTAAATGAACACTGAAATGTGGCTCTATATATTTAAGGGAAGATTTAAAATTAAAAGAAAAAAAAAACATGAATACCTGTTTGTCTACTAGCTCTAGAATTGTGTAAAATGGCGCATAGAAAATATTGAAAACCAAAACTATACACGCGAACAACGTGATTGGGTTTGTTGTTTTTTTCATATATGAATCGCGCGAGAGAAAAGAAAATTTAACTGAAAATAGAAAATACCTCTATTGCAGTTCAAAGTTAAGTAAACACTAAATGAGAAAAAAATGGCAAAAATTTATTATTATTATTATAACAAAAAAAGAAACAAGATGATAAACAAAAACTAATTTAAATGTATGTATACACTATACAGTAACAATTTAACGTTTAATTATGAGAGAAAAAAATGAAACATTTTGAATAATGCATGATCTATTGTTTAAATACAAAAGAAAACAAAAAAAAAAGATAACACATAAACACACGGAACACACACTCGCATACAAATGAAGATGAACAAAATATTTAATGAAAAAAAAACAACAACAACAAAAAGTGAATATTTAAGGACATTAAAGTAGAATTCATATTTTGAATTTGTGAAAAATTCTATTCTATTTGACATAAATGTCGATGAAAAGACACAAAAAAAGAAACAAATATTAATGTCATTAAACAAAAAGAACACAATCTCTGGTTCAATCTACACTATTTGTATTGGTCAACACGTGATTAGAAATCGCAGAGGCTGATTGTTGTGGGATAAAAAATGTGTGCATGTGTGTGCATCTGTGGAATGGATATCTAAACCGTTTGGTACAATTTTCGACGCCCGTTGATATTTTTGTTGTGTTAATTCATTGTGAATGCTTCCCGTTTGATGACGAACATGATTCCGAATTGGCGTGGAAAGCAATTCTGAAGCTAAGATTTGTGTCGGCGCCAATATTATTTCTTGTAAAATTTAATTCGGTTCGAACACAAATCAAGCGGTTCATCCATCTTACGTTTAATCAAGTATCTCTGTGGTGATGAACTTTGTTTAAATGTTTTTTTCTTCTTTATTTTTTTTTCGGTAATGTTTTTTTTTTCTTTGAATAATGTTTTATGCATAAAATTGTAGATTAAGCTCATTGAATTTTAAACAACAAACAAAAAAATAGGATTAAACATAGAAAACGGTTGGAATGGTGTTAGGAAGTAGGCTCCGGAATGAAACTGGAATGGATGGATGGAATTACACAGTTGATGGTAACCGATGAAGAAAAAAAAAACATAATTTACACTCTCCCCAATTGTATATTTTTTTTTTAATGTAGTTTCTTCCTCCTTTTTTGTCTTTCTCCTTTATTTCGCTTCGTTTGTTTATGATGACAATTTTTAATTATAAATTTTGTGATATGATATTTATTAACCGATAAAAACACACATTTTTGTTGAATTATGTTTTTTTTTTAGAATGGATGAATGATGAGAGTGAGCATGCATGGTGACCGCTTGCACCGCTGCCGCCGCACCCCTACAGCCTCCCCCTTTCCCCTTAATCACAGATTTCTCCACTCTTTTTTTCCATTTTCCCATTTATCCGTTGTTAATTTTTGTTTACTACAAACAAATCCGTTGAAAAATTAGAAAGTATTTCGTACACATTTTGAATTGAGATAGAGTTTTTTTTTCATATTTTAATTAACATACCTTGAACAATAGTCTAGCAATCCGTTCTTCTTTTCTGTTTTTCTTTTTTTTAGTTGCTTGAATCTTCATATTTTTTTTTTGTTTTACATTTTACACACAACATTCAATTTGTTACCATTTTTTTTCTCCGATTTTTACACAATTTTAACATTTACTATAATTTTCCTCTATTTTTTTCACTTGGTTTATTGCGCGATTGCTTGCTTCATTAGATTTACAATTTGTTTTCTTGGCACTTTGTTTCATTTTATGTGCAATTGAAATCCATTTTCTACGCTGGTTAAACAAAAACGAGAAATTTAACGAAACAAAAACAGTACGAACGAACGATGTAAAATCTAAAATCTAACAAAATGGTTTCGCAAAATGTTCGAATTGAGAACGAACGACTAAGAATGCAATAGATAGAAATAGCATCCCCTCCAAATAAAAATGAAAAACAAATGTATTAAGCGCCCTTCAAACCCCTCCCCCACAAAAACGAAATACAAATCAACCTGAAAACATTTAAAAAAAATCACTGTTAAAATGCCGTAAACATTCAAACAAATACAAAAACAAAAACAAAAATAAGATGTTATCATTTGAGGTATAAAATTAAACTGATAGGTTTAGATCGTGTTATTGTTGGAATTTGGAGTGATGATGGTTGTGGTGTGATGATTGCTTTTGATTGTTTGTTAGAACCAATTGACACATTGTTGTTAGAGATACTTTATTGTAAAGCAAATGAAGAAGGAAACAAACGCGCGAAAATGGAAGACAAATAATACACACACACACACACACACACACATCTGTACAGAGCAAAAACAAAAGGAGAAGCAAACAAAAAACAGTGGCGGCCAAACGGAAATAGCATAGAAAATCGAAGCTCGTTATATTTTTTTCGGCTTTTGGAATGTGATATATTTAGAAAACGCGATTTTCTATGTAAGTGTTTCCCTTTCCATGCCAGGTCAGGTCAGGTCAGGTCAACAGCCAGCCAATCAAATCAAAGGCCGCGTTCAAATCATCAAATTGAAATATAAGTGAACATTTTGAGCATACAAAAGAACAAACAAACAAAACACGTTTTTCGACAAAAGTATCTAACGCACCGAACAAACATGTGTAGAGACAAGAATAAAAAAATGAAAATATATTTTGTAATAAAATGAAACCTCAACATGAATTTATGGTGTAAACAAAAAAAACTGTGGAAATGGAATTAGGAAAGAGATAATTTTTTATTTTGGTACAATTCTAAATTATTTTTCAAGAAACAAAATTGGCAAACGAAAAAATTAATGAGTATTTTTTTGGGTGAAATTTTTTTTTGGTATTCGAAACCAGAGAAACGAAACAAATGATTAAATGCAAATAAACAAAAAAATCGAGCAAACAGCCGAGCATTCAAACTATTGAATTAACTATATTAACAGTGAAATCTGTTAGAATTTTCAAAAGAATTTTGAATTTACAAATCGGCAAAAATATAATATTTGATTTGAGATTTGAAATTTTCTAACCACTGACTAAATTTTTGTTTGACAAAGCAACACGAAAAAAAAAATTTCGACCCTTTTTGAAAAAAAGAACACAAAAACAAAACTGATGATAAAACAAAAAAACTATATATCTACATTTTTTTTGGTGGTGTGTAACATAGCGGTTTAGATTTAAAGCATTACAAGTATACATACATTATATTACATTTAATAGAGTTAATGCTATATTTAAACAGAAAAAAAAATGATAAGAGAAAAATGATGCAAAAAAAGTAATGAACTATGAAACACACATCTAAAAACAAAAAAAATGCTATATTTAATAATAAAAATTTAAAAAAACCATATATGAATCTATTTTGTAATTAAAGAATTGATTAATTGATGAAATAAAACAAGTTAAAAAAATCATTTTTTTACCTAACATTTTCCGTTGAGTTTTATTTTTGCGTTTGGTTTAATTTTAGGTTGTTCTTGATTTCTTTCATTTTTTTTTTATTTTTTCAAAACAAATAAAATAAGTTTTTTTCAGTTGAAATTCCGTTTGATTTTGGTGTTTTTATATGTTCTGGGTGAGTGTGTGTAATTTTGTTTCTTTTTTTCCCCATTCAATTCACTTTTATCATTTGTTTTGCGACGAAAAAAAAAAAAAATAATGAGATTCCATACAAAATAAAATGGGAAATGACAAAAAGGCATGAGCATTTTGTTTATCGTTAATATTTGATTTTCATGCTAAAATGTAAAAATATACGTAAAAAATACACTCATTTCATCTTCGACTATGTACGATTTTCAATGTGAAGATCATTTGCATCTTTTGACAAAAGTAATTTGTAGGTGAAATAGATTTGTTTTCTGCCCATTAGATTCTCTAAGCTCCTGTAACAATAGTTAAAAAAAACACTTGACAAACTTACCTTTTTTAAAGAAAAAAAAAACAACACAACAAAAAAATATAATTATAAAAAATAATTTGTGACAAACTATCACGTTGACTGCATGTAGAGATAAACACATGCAAAAAAAGATCGAATAGATTTACAAACTGACTTCTATAGCATAAAATATAAACACAACACACACAAAATCACAAATAAATAAATTAAATTACAAAAAAAAAGATAAAAAAAATAAATAAGTGATAAACAGTACACACATGAAGTGCATTATTCAATAAATAAAAGAAAAAATAACAACACAAATGAACAAAGCAAAAAACCAACAACAACAAAAAAACCGTTAAAAATTCACACAAATTCTCTATATTCATACGAAACCCCCCAACAAAAAAAAATGGCAAAACATGTATTAACGACTACAAAGAAATTTGTTTAGATTTAGAAGATAGCAAAGTTAATCGATGGTTGAAGAATGAACTATATTTTTCAAAATGTGTGAGAATACAAAGAGAAACAGAGACCAGAGTATCTAAGCAACAAAACCCACATGTAAATAGACGAATAAATGACACTAAAAACACACAAGTCCAGCAACAATCGATGCAAACTCAATGCACCAAAAGAACAATTCAAACAAACAAACAAACATGTATTCTAATCGTCGATTAGCAATCAAACAATCCAAAGAGGCATTCACAACAGTATTAAGGCTCGCATTAGGCGTAATTATATTCATTTAATCCATTTTTAATTAGCGACGTCTATTGGTATTGTTGTTCACTCTAATCACTTTATTTGTTAAATTCAAACATTTATTCACGCATCATTTGGATTGTTACGTTACTGCGACACATTTCGACGGTTTATCTATCGAAATAAATTTTTGGTGTCTAAATTGCAATCACTGATTTAGTTTGGTTTTAAAGCATGTGCCGGGTGCCGATGCACGTCATATTAGTGCACCGTACTAACTTTGCTCACAACGGCGATTCAACTCATCTCTGATATCCTTTTCGATTGTTCATCTGATTTACGCATATTTTCGAACACACAAAAGCACCGAACTTAAATGAACACTGCCAACAGTTAACGAATCGCTCACTAGAATAAAAATAAAACCGCCGAACAACTTATTGCTTCCACATTTTCAAAACTTGTACTATCGTTTCGACAAAACATTGCATTTCGAAGGCAGCTAAATATTCAAATTATCGTCCACGTTAAATCAAAAATAAAATCATGTCTAAATGCAAACATTTCCCTGACATTTAACGCTAACACAAAAACAAAAACAAAAACAATATTTCAATTCACTTTGGCATTTCGTTGCGTTTTATTTTCCCTTACTTTTGAAATGAATTATTCAAAACAAAAATGTAAAAAAATACCAAAAAGTACAGATTAATCTGTTATCTGTTAGAGGGATAAAGGATGAGAAGATGTCATTGCATGACGTAAAATGGTTGGCTGTGTTTATAACAGTAGATTTATATTACAAAAATGATAAACAAATCAAGCGAATGATGAAACTGGAAGCGAACAGAAAAATGGGCATTAGAAAACTGACTTCAACTTAGACATTGATCACTGATACTCGTTTATGCCCCCTCCCAGAAATAAAACCAAACAAAGTCAGCTGTTTTAAAAACTAAGCTTTTTTCACATCTCCCGTGATAATGAAAATGAAATGTTTTATTTTTACCCAAAAATCTAAGATAATCGTCGAAATGACATGTCATTCTTAGAGGGAATCGTAGATTTTTTGTTGTTCTATACTTTGTATCCTGAGTCTCCCTCCAAAATTTAAGTTCTTGGTGTTTTTTTTTTTCAATATTCCGAAATTGCGGATCAAGAAATTTCATTTTCATTTTCACGGGAGGTGTAAATGGACCTTAGCTCAACAAATATGTTACAAAAACTAAAACCGGTACCTTAGACAAAATGTTTATTTTAATGATCGAAAACTGCAAAAAGTCAAACTCAAATCCAAACTAACAACAATTTCAAAATAAATAATATCTATCATTATTTATCGATAAAGCACAACACTTACACCTGTTTCGGGAAAGAGAAATGGAATCAAAGTACAAAACCAAGTTATAAGAGAGAAAGAGAGAGGGAGAGAGCGAAAATTAAATTACTCTGTTGTTATTCAGTCAGCATAAATGACAAAATGTTTGATTGAAAAGACAATTTGAATGTTCAACAAAATGGTGGCAAAATGGTATTACAAATGCCCGTTGAAATGGCATATGACGTGAAATTAACCTGAAAAAACTTTGCATTTTATTTCGTGTATTTCGCTTGAATGGACATTAACTTAAATCGGAAAGCAAAATAAAAATTTATCATTTGCATTGCAAACTAACGCCGATGTCAACACTGACTATGATCATTTGAAATATTTTTTTGATGTATACATATATGTTGATGTTCCATATTAAATGCATTAGACAGAAATTTTCATGCTCGTGTCATTTGATTCGATTACTTTTAATTGCATTGCAACCAACACAAAATAATTTTATTTGTTTTTCTTTTCTTTGACCAAAAAAAAACAACTTGGCGAAAGCTATTTTTTAAAAATTGAATCTGATGCGCATATTGTTGCACGTTTAATGAACAAAACCAAAATTAATGTAAAACCAAAAAAAAAACAAACAATTTATTAAAACAACAACAAAAATTAGCATAAATTTTTACGAATCTTTTGCCGCATTCCAAATAAAAGCACACAATCACACATGAATTGTTTCCAGCAAATACAAATTCAAATTGCATTACAAATTAAATGAAATTGTGGCATAAGGCAAAAAACCAAAAAAAAAACACAAATATTATTTAATTATAGTGAAATATTCATTCTCAAATACTAAATTATGGTCATGAATATGAAAAGTACAGACAATTGTGAAATGTGGATTAAAAAAAAAAATGATGAAAAAGGAAACAAAATCACAAAGAAAATGTATGAATGGATTTAAGGACAAAGAAACTATTTAAAATTTAATTATAAATGAATCAGTTTGTAAAATAAACAAAATACAATATATATTCAACAAATGTTTGTTTTCATATTAATACCTCTTGTAATTATCCCGTGGTCGATTATTCATTTTTCTAGAACCTTTCTTTGTAGCACGTGACATTGATTGATTTGATGACCAAAACAGGTAAATTAAATTCCAATTCCTACTGCTCCGGTTATATACTGTTTAAAACGGGCCCATTCAATATATTTTCAAATTAATCTAAACGGTTGTGTGGAAAAGTCAAAGCATCGCAGCATGTACACTCCGTGACTGATAACAGAAACAAAATACACACGTTTAGTTTTGGAAGTATGGAAATTCTAGATGGCGCCATCAGTAGCGAATTTGCTGTTGCGATGGTACGGTAACAGCACATTGGGATTTTTTTCACAATTTTATGACATCTTTCGCTCTCGTGTTTTGTGTTTATTGAATAAACATGTTTGTACATGTGATTTTTCTTCATTCAAGGCATTACATTGTTTGATGATTAAACAAAAACAGAATGCATTTTATTTGATCAATTTTATATGGTAAATGTTAATAGACCTGAAAGATAAACTTTAAAAATTCATTGAATTTTTGTAAAGAGTTCAAAATTTTTATTTAAATAGTTGATTATTGCAAACACCTGTGCAAGACTGACTACGTGACTAAAGTCGCATCCTCATGAAATCTAATGCTATTGCTTATCCTTACTGCTTTAAAAAAAAAAAATACACTTTCATCACCTCATGCAGTGGTGATGCGATCAAATTTCCGTCATTGATCTTCAAAGTTGCGTAAAAACTCATTTCAATGATTAATTTACCGTTTCACGGCCATCAAAAATAGTACCGGATTTATTCGTAAATCCGCGCAAGTACTAATTTTTGTGTTTTAAAATTAATTCTTTCTGGGTGTAAGTTACAGCCTGTAACTGTTATATTATTATTTGGTCGTGAATTGATGGCTATTGAGATCATTTTTTTTCGAATAATTTCGAATTTTCTTGCACTTTTTTGCTTCCAAAATATTTTGGTTTTTGGAATATGTCTATTTTGCTTGAATCAACTAATATATTGAAAAAACTGAGCACATTTAAGGCGATTTTAGTTGTTGTTCTTTATGAACAGTTGAAAAAATCGTAACAAATGAAACAAAATCCAGGCACTATTCCTCAGAGGAGAAGGAAATATAAAGAGGCCATTGAAGAGGAACTTCCTAGCGGCGCATGTCTTTGACACTATCACTCAGTTCATTGTGATGCGTCGAATATATATTATAGAAATAAAATAAAGAAATATATAAAAACGTATATAACTATACGTTTCGTATTCTCTGGCTTCAATTGAGGGAAATATAATATTTTTAATGTAAAATGTTTAATTGAGTGGCTGAGAATAGGAATGAGAGTGCAGAATCACCGAAGCAGAAGTGCAACATGAATTCTGTTCAAGCAAAGACGCAACATAAAAATCACTTTTGGCCATGCAAACTGCGCGACAAGAAAAATGTATTGGTAAAAACACAACACAATTCCAAAATCATGATGCTTTTTTTCGAAAACAATTTTCATGTTGCACTTTTGCTCGAGTGATCTCGTATTCGCATATCTATTCTCAGCCACTCAATTGTGATATTTATTCATTATTTGTATTGCAAATATTTCAAATGTTACATCAGTAATTTTGTGGGCAGGATCTTTCAGTGCGCGTCAAAAGTGTACTTTTCATTATTTCATTGTTTTTTTTTTCCTTTGAGTTTTCATAAATCATTTGATACACTCATGTTGTCGTAGTTGTTTTTATAATGCATTTTATTAATAGAATAAAAAGATGTGAGAAAAACCAAAAATATCAACTAAATTAAACATAGATTAAACAATATAAAATTATGTGTTAATGAGGAATAAATAAAAAAAACCTTTAGCTACATAAATATATAAATAATAAATATGAAATTGGATACTAATATTAGTAATGATAATAAGTTAAAGGGAATGAACTTGGGATAATGACTTAACTGAATATATTGTTTAAAAGAGTAAACAGTATCGGTATCAAAGCAGTAAACATTGGACCCAAGATTGGTACGGCGGCCATTGGTGCGATCATCCCCGAGAGGAACAACAAGTTATCCGTAAAGAAACGTAGAATTCCCTGAGAAACACATCCAGCAATTTGTCCTAAAGATCCATTTAATACATCGCCAAGATTGTAGATTGTAATATCTATGCCGTTTATAAGTAATGTCAGCGAACTTGTTATAGTCGATAAGAGAATTGTTACACCATTGGTAAGTACGATGCTCATATCCGATCCGGAAGTCTATAAAAAAGGAAAAAAAAAACAAATAATTTCTGGAATGATTTAGTACCTAATAGTGAATGTGACATACCAAACTATTTATGAGATTATCTGTTCCACCCAATACAACTTGCAAGGGGCTGAACAAAAGGTTAATCAAATAACCAATATCCTCACATACATTGTTAGTAATTGTTTTACTTTTTGATAGGGCATAGATAACGCCGCTGATTATGCAGTTGACAATATCAGTCAAGAGTTTGGCGAGCGAAAGTGATGTGCCCAAAAATTGTGCTACGATTGTTGGCAATTTGTCGATAATACTGTGTATATCGGTCAATAAAATCTGGAAATCGTCTAGTATGGATTGTATATTCGACACCATACCACATCCAAGCTTAATGATACTAGTCTTAAGTGCAGATACGGATGATATAGCACCGTTGATAATGATTTGAATTTGTTCTGTTGGCAGTAAAAACGAGATTGATTCGTTAAAAATAATTTTGTGGAAATATAACGTAATTTTGAGCTTGAGTGTTCGATTTGATTATCTGTTTTGCTTACGTGATGTTCCTCCTGCCAAAAACTTGGGACCTAACAGTGTTTGAACGATAGCTATTTGAATTGAAAAAAGAAATGGAAAAATTCTCACTTTGTACATGAACTTCATTATTTCTTAAATTCACAACAATATGACTTTGCAATAAAGACTTACCACCTATACGGTTTATTAATGTAGTCAAAGCAGCCGTGATTTTGAGGTCTGTTAAAGGTAGACAAATAATTTTTAGTATAATTCTTTTAGCGTTGCAAACGCATATTAATTGGCAATGGACTTTAGACGTACCTAATATATTGGACAAAATTGGCGATACGTCTCTCAGTATTTCACCAACGACTCCTGGGATAGAAACGTGAAAAAGAGGTGAATTTGAATTCAATATATTAGAAATGTTTTGTAATGTTACCTCCAATGTTCAATCCACTGGTAGATCCACTGCCTGATCCCACTAACCCTGCTGTCAAACCTCCGACAATCGGCAATCCGCCTACTGTTTGTCCCAGGTTTGAAACTACATCCCCTACTATTGGTACGCCACCTAATACACCACCGGTAGATCCACTGCCTGATCCGACTAACCCTGCTGTCAAACCTCCGACAATCGGCAATCCGCCCACTGTTTGTCCCAGATTTGAAACTACATCCCCTACTATTGGTACGCCACCTAATGCACCACCGGTAGATCCACTGCCTGATCCGACTAACCCTGCTGTCAAACCTCCGACTAACGGTAATGCGCTCACAGTTTGTGTCACACCTGAAACTGCACCTCCAGCACCCCCTGAAAACAAGCCTGACAGTAAACCTGATGAAAAAATTAGAAGCGGAAAAGTACTGGTTACTTTCAAAATTCGGATTTTTGTTTGTTGTTTTGTTTTCTATTTCCGACTATTCTACAGTTAGACAAGTTTACAATTCTTAATCATATTTACCTGTTTGGGCGTTAACAACGACCTATTTTTTTTAATTCAGAAATCGTTTAAGTTATTAATAATATGGTCACAATGAAATGAAAAAAGAATAACTTACCAATGAACTGGCCAATGAAAAAATAATTAGAACATTCATTTTTCGATTTTCACACGTATATTTCCTTACAGAATTGAAATCTTTCGATTGAGTTAATTGGAATTGCTTTTGCTCTTGATTGGGAGCTAGTACACTGTGATGTTCTCGAACAACCGCGTTCCATATTTATACGTTTTAATGCCTTGCCTGACCCAATTGTTTATCTTTCAGATGACAATCCACTATTTTGTAAATATTCGAACATTTTCAGGATCAGCATCAGGATTTTAACATTCATTGTTTGTACATCCAACAACAATAAACAATAAACACATATTGTAGCCTTTTGTTTGAAGATGAACATATGTTATTTCATGTAAATAATTTTTTTCTTATAGAATTTCAATGAAACTGAACATTTCGGATGAGTACAAAATATGAAATAAATAAAAACAAAGCTCAACAGTTGAGGTAAAATGGAACTTCAACATTTCTACTTAAATACGTTTAGAACGTTATTTTTTGCGAAAAATGCACTGTGAAAACCTGGAATTTCATATGCATATGTTTACATGTAAACAATAAAAAAAACGGTTGTAAGCAATCAATGGACTACGTGACTGAATTGCGATTCACACATTTTGCTTTGAGGTTAGTGAGCTGGTATATCGTGGTGCGCATTATTAAATCGATTCTTTAAGTTCTTCCCTTTCAAATATTTTTTTCGGATGCAACTTTTTTATGTTTTTACTAGTGGTTAATTCGAGGGACAAATTTCTTCTGCTGCCTAATTCATTTGACGCAGTATAATTTGATAAAATTTTCAAATCGATAAAATTTCAAAGAATTTATAGATTTATGGGTTATTTTAAGCCAAAAAAAAATAACAAATGGGTTGATTTAATATTTTATACACTTCAGATATTGAATAAAATGTAAAGTATGATCAATTTTCTTCTTTTCAATCCAAATATTGTTGAATTTAAATCCTTATCTGCATTTAAAAATATTTCATAAGTCTAGCAAGTAAGCCCCTTTATAGGCTGTGTTATAAACCTTCTACGCTCATTTCTAAGCCCTTTTTAAACAGAGCCACTACTTTGGATATCTTTTGATTTATAAAAAAAGTCATTTCCTATGCGGAATAGGAACTAACATATGAAATGATCCACATTTTGATTAGTGATGTCAACGAATAAAATTTAACTTTCACGAATATCGCTTTAAATTCAACAAATCATTATGGATATAAATGTTTCACCCCAAATAGAACCAAAAACACCTTTTTTTTTAAATGTTGACCGAAGGGGGCTGTTCGCCGTTTGATATTGAAAGGATGTTACAAACTATTTCCGAGTTCAACCTTTATGTGCTAAAAATGTTAAGTACATATATGTGTTACTATGAAATTGTATACCAGCCGTTAACGGTTTTGTTTCCGCATATCAAGACAAAGATTTGATGCGTTGAAAGCAAATAGCAGAAGCCAAAATCGTACTTTTATTCATAATTTGTAAAAATAAATGTAAAAATCTCATTTACATGTATTTTTATGTCTTTATTTGTATGAAGCTATGAATTCGAATATTAATGCATTAATGAAAACATCAATGAATGAAATATACGCATTTTTATCTTATTCAGAAGTTTGCTAATTCAAAACATACATTAGCTCCATCTAGTGGCTGGTATTACATAGCACCAGCTGGTTGGAAGGTTTTTCTGTTGCATTTGTCATCACAACTAAGGGATATTTTTCGTGGTGATGATTTAAATGCGGAATCAAATGCATTGTTAAGAGCAATGAAGAGTTATCAATTGTTAATAAAGAATATGAATATCAAACATGACATTTTCAATAAAGAAATCTCCTATCAATTTGTTGTATAAAATATATATAAATAACAGTTTAATGCGAACAAAACAGAATTACAGCAAAATCATAAATTGACGGCATCTAAATATCCCGTACAAAGTACAGTAAAATCACAAGAATGATCTATCATAAATTCATTGAAAGTTGACTTTCAAAGAAATTGGTCAATATTCAAAAAATCAGGCAAAACAAAAAATGCAATTTCAATTAGTGCATTCTTCAGTCATAAAATTGTATGAATTGTGTACCATCAAACATTTAAACGTTAAATGTACCCAAGTAGTTGCAGTGTGGCCAACGCAAAAGTGTCAAACAATCGAACTGAAAAAGCCATTATGAATAGCAACAACAAAACAAAAACAACCAGATCAAATGCCAAAATATTCATTTCGCTCTGTACCGTGGCACTGCAATGCACACGGCACATCTATCTGTCTCACTTTAATGCTTGTTCACACTTTCTTTCTCGCTTCGTAAAAGTCAAACGATGAAAGAGGAAAAAAAACTCACAGAGTGAATCCAAACATTCGTCGCCATTACATTTTCAGTCATAATAACGGAGCAAAAGAAAAAGAGACCCATACACTACCGAGATTCAATCATTGTGTTTCATTGAAAAATAAATTTTTGCTCGTTTTCACTGAAAATTTCGTACTAATCACAATAGTTAATACAGCGATTTCAAATAAATCCCATCAAAACTACAAATTCTGTGTATACGAAAATGTTTCGTTTGCTACCGAACAAATGTGAATAGAAAGCGATCGGTTTCGGGTAGAAATTTAAGCAAAAAAAAAAATATTTTTTGTTTTTTTTGTTGGTGTTTTTCTTATTTTGGAGTGCGACAAATTCAATTGGTGATTACACAGAGGCGAAAATAATGTTTGATACGATTGCAATTGGTGCGATATTCACAACGAAGAAATATTTTTTTGAAAATTGTACGGCAAGCAAATTATATTTTAATCCAAAAGGTAGTGATTATTTTTTTTCGTTGGTTGAATGCTATGTACTGTGTATTCGTGTATTGTTCGAAATTTAAAATTCAATACAAAATGCGAAAGTTGAGAATCGTATATTTTCATCCGCTCCTTTCGCAATGTAAATTGTCCGAATAGATTGTACGTGAAATGTAGCATTCAGCCGTTCTAAAGTGTGTGGCTTGTGTACAGAATTGACAGATGAAACTGTATACAGATTGTTTATTATTTTTATTTATCGCGAATGAAAAATAAAACATTTAATGCGTCTTTACATTGTTGTTGCCATATCTAAAGACTGAGAAGAGCAAATATTTTTCCGCTCATTGATGATATTTTGATTCCAGAGCGAATGAGAAAAAGTCAAATCAACCATTTACATTGTTGCAAAGCGCCACCATGGTATATTGTGACAAACAACATCTGTGTTTCCAAGCAATCAAATCATTTTTTTTCAGTGATTAAAACTTTGAGAATTACCAATTTTTTGGCATTATGGCAAAATTTGATTTGTTTTAAATGTTTTTATGAGGGTTTATATATATATAGAACAACTATAGTAATTATTTAATGCAATTATTGTCGCAAAATAAATGGCAAAAAAGTGATTGTTTTTTTTTCGTTTTGTGAATTCACAGGAACACATCACAGCCAGACATGAATGACCGTGATATTCCGAGTGTACCAGTAACTACGCTAGCTGGTCTAGCAAGTGTGTCCGACTGTAAGCATTTCGATCGAATAATTGCATTCATAATTTTAAAAATAATTTAATTCCATTGAATTTGTATTGATTTTTTTTGTTGGGTTAAAATTTTAGTGCTAAGTGAACTTCCAATATCTGAGTCATCGGTCGGATCACCGTCAAAAAAATCATTACTCTTTCATCCGCGTGTTGCCGAAGAAGCAAACCATTTGCTGTCTATGAAAGATGATGCACTTACACGCCAGCTAACTGCAGCACTCGAACAAACCAATGCGGATCACATGTTAGTGTATATTTTCATCATAAATCAATGACCGAAACGGAAATTCATCGTTTTATTTTGTAAAAAATATTTTAGTGAACTGAAGCCGCAATATGTAGATCAACAACCTTCCGTAACGAATATGAATGAATTGCCGCACTTATTGCAGGCAATACTTCAGTTAAAACAAAATGTCTTCAAAACGGGCGGCCAGCAATATCAACATCAAAGACCACGTAAGTGTTTAACCAAATTGGATTGCGTCAATGTTTCACATCACTTAGCTAAAATTTGCATTTTTTAAATATATATTTTGTTTTGTTAATTTCTATGTGCCTTAAACTACTTTGAGTAACAAGTGTGTGTATTTGTACATATTTAAACAAGTTGTAATTACATTTATTTACAAATTCACTGCAAAATTCACAGCCTATCATCTTTTTTTCGCTTTTTTCTCTTTTTTTTCATCTGTCCTGGTGCTTTTTATTTGCTCATTATCATCCGTTTCGTCTAAATCAAACCAAAAAAAACCTAAACACATTCACCATAAACAAAACAAAAAAAAACCATCACGTATTTGTCTACCCACTGTACTACCCATTCCAAAAACCAATACCATTGATATAGCCACCCAAACTAATCATATGTATCAACATGCCCAAAATTTCAATTCAGCGCAAAATTCGATGCAACCAAATTCATTTTGTTCAGCAGGAAATCAAATGCAATGGAATCAACAGCAGCAATATTCATCGCAATTACCATCATTCAATTCACCGAATCAAATGATGCAAATGCAATACCAGCAACAGCTACAGGTATTTTAGTCGTTCTGATTGGATCAGATTTCAGAGGAATTAATTTAAGGATTTGAGTATTGTAAATTAACTTTAATTTGGTATCGATTTCAGCAGCAGCAGCAGCAACAACAACAACAACAACAACAACAACAACAACAGCAGCAGCAACAATTGTATAACTCACAAAATCAAATGATTAATTCAACGCAACACTTGCAGTATCAACAACAAATTCAGGTAAATTGGTTGCAAAAATAATTGGACTGATTCAACTTCATTGGGTTGTCCAAGCGCAATTTGTCCTTGAAGAGACTAACTGAAATATCCTGATATTAACTTTGCAGCAGCAGCAGCAACAACAACAAATAAGTGCTCAAATGCCGCAACCGATGGTTGTTAAACAGGAGTATCCATACCAAAATCAGGCACACGATGCCTTTGGAGCACAGGTAATAGAAAAATATCTCTTTTGATACAGCAATTAAAAATTTCGCCAAATTTGGCTCATTTTATTATGAGAAAATCCAAATTCATTGTCATAAGGTTTTAAACTAATTTAAATAAACAGATTGAAAATATGTATATAATTATGACACACAATGTTCCCTTTAATTTCTTCAGACGAACATGTACGACATGCAGCAACAAGTTATCCAACCGCCAGTGGCGCAAATGCATCAAACGTACAGCGCAGATCAGGGTCAAGCGCAGCAGCAGCAGCATCACCAGCCGCAACAGCAACAACAACAACAACAACCACAACAACAACAGCAACAGCCACCAGCAGCAGCACCACAACAACAACCGTACCAAACTGTAATACAAAATCAGTCGATTCAAAATGTTGGACATCACCAAACGCATGGATTGCAGCAGCAGCAGCAGCAGCAACAGTCACAGTCACAACCAACACAATCACCGCAGCAACAACAACAACAGCATCCAATCCATCAACAGCAACAGCAACATCAGCAATCGCATCACCAGCAACAACAACAGCAACAACCTCAACATTCAAATATGAATCAAAATCAAAATTCTCAGTTCGACACATTTGACTGCATCAAAGCGACATCGGCAACTGGAGTACAGCAGTCACAAACAAACCGTTATGCCAACAACATCGGGTACGTTTCTCAGTTTACGTTGTTTTTGGCGGTAACACGTTTCATTCATTTTACTATAACAATTGTTGTGTGCGTGTTTTTTTTTCTCGGTTTTACAGTGCTCAAAATCATAAAGGTCAGCAACGATTTAACGATTACAATCAACAAATGCCACAACAATCTAGATCCGATATGAATCAATCGTATCAACAAAAAACTACCAATCAATTGCAAAATATCAATGAGATTCTGATGAAGAGTAAATCGCCGCTGAATAATTTGCAAAAAAATCAACAGCAAATGAAAGTGTTTCCGGAAGATCCGCCACCACCGCCAAAACCGGCACCGGCCAGTAATTCATCGAACGATAAAAAATCGCTGAAAATCACATTGAACCGATTGAATCCGGATCATATCGAACAAATGGGAAAAAGTGTATCAGAATTTGCGAGGAATTCACCAGAATCCGCGAAAAAACTTGGTGTTATCAGAGATGAAATGGACATGTTCTCGCTTATGAAAGCCGATGAACGAAACCTCAAGCGAAAAACCGAAAATGACGTGTGTCCGTGTAAGTGATTTTATATGCTATGCTTGTTCGCTATTTGATTCGATTTCGACTTGTTTTTGAATGATATGCTCGAGATCATTGTGATGATTTGTTGACCTTTTTCTTTTTTTTTTATAGTTTCACAACCAAAATTGAAACGAGTGTGTGCTGAAGTATCACCAAAAACCAATCATGAGGATGTTCAAAAGTCGCAAACGTACCAGCAATTTGTGCGCAATATGGAAAATGAAATCAGACGATTGCAGGAAACTGAACACTTTTACAACAATGGTGAGTCATAACATTTCAAATGACATTTTATCGGTGTTCACTGTATTCAATGCATTCATTGAACCGAATAAACAAATTGTTTATGTTATTTTAGATGATGTTGATTATCACAATGACTGTATTTCAAAGAAGACACTCGCTCAATTATCAAGCGATGTGGCAAAATTGAAGGCAAAGGGTGTCATGGATGCGTTGAGCAAAAGCAAATTAACGCTGTTGATTAATTTTGCCATGCGTAATGTTGATGTGGTGAAAAATCTGTCAGCTGGACCAGTGAGTATTCGAACATTTGTTTATATTTATATTTGAATTGTATATATTATTGAAACAAAATCGTTTGTTTGGATGATTCACACCGAATTTGGTTTTCATTACAGGACATTGAAGACGATGGCGAAGAACAAATTGATAAGATTTTGGATGCGGCCGAAGCTTGTTTGTTGGTGTGCAATTTGTACTCAACCACAAAAGATGTGAAATTTCTGCAAGAAGATAATATGGATAAAATTGTGAAATTTGCACAGTTGCAAATGCGTGAAACAATCTTTCCCACATTCGATCCAGTGTTTTCGTTACGCAGCACTAAGAAACCGGACGGCCGAAAGAAAAATAAAGCCAACAATGTGAATAACAATCATGGCGCAAATGTGTCTCGTAAAGTACAACTACTATATAACAAATTAGTGGAGTTATCACGAGTTTTTGTCACATTATTTGACAAATGCACGTTCATCGACACGATCGTGCTGGCTGTATCAACATTAGCTGTTGAACCGTTCTTTGTAGATAACATTGAAGCCATGCAATTCGTTTGCCTCGAGCTGATTACAACGGTAAATTTAAAAAGAAAAATGAACAATTGTGATTCTGAGATGTCGTGACGTCAATCTAAATTAAAAATGTGCTAATTAAATTTTTGTTTAAAACAAAAAAAAAACTCTCATTTTAGATATTCCGTAAAGAGAACTATGTAAACTATCGAAATAGCATACTGAATGATATTTTTGCGTCGGTTGATCGTTTGCCGCAATCAAAACGAAATTTACGACCATACAAGCTAGCGCATAATGGTGGAAGCATTCAAATGATAACGGCTCTGGTGCTGCAATTGATTCAATCGTCAACCGTACTTCCAGACAGTTTAAGTGATTCAGCCAAATATCGTAAGAAAATTAACCAAGGCGATATGGACGCAAAATTCGACAAAGATGTCATCGTGAAGGAGAAGCATGACATTGCGCTAAGCATTGGCGGCAATTTTCTCACCACATTTTTAGATAAATGTAAAACACGATCGAGTGAAACTGATTTTCGGCCATTGTTTGAGAATTTCATTGCTGATCTGTTGACAACAGTGAATAGACCCGAATGGCCAGCTTCCGAATTGTTGCTTAGTTTATTGGGCACACTTCTAGTAAAATATATGTCAGACAAAACGATGGATCAATCGATACGTGTGATTTCACTGGAGTATCTGGGAATTGTGGCAGCTCGGCTACGAAAGGATACGGTTGAATCGCGTTGCAAAGTCGACACTATGGATCAACTCATCAAATGCATCAAATTGGAGCAAGAGAAAGAAAATGACTTGGACAGCGATGATGTAAGTTATCCACCTGATCTACGAACCGGGTTTGAATTTCAATTAAATCATTTCATTTGAATGTCTTTCTTTTTTATCCGGTCAATAGTGCAAAGTAGTGATCGATCCAGAGGAAGAACGAACTGAATTCCTTCAGCGAATATTATTAGACTTTTTGGCTGTAAATGCACACTCAGACAATTTGGTCTATGACTATGCACGACATTTCTATCTAACTCAATGGTATCAAGATGCACAACAGCGAAAAAAGCGTGTGGCTCAAGGTGAAAAAGGATTTGCATCACGTAAAAAGCAAACAAACAAGAGTCGCAAATATCATGACTCTGAATCATCGCTGGACGATGATAGCGATGATGATGTGAAACCAGTAAAATCCGGTGGCACCGATCAGGAGCTCAATTTGGAAATCTTTCGATTGCTTGACAACCGTAAAAAGTATTTGCTATCAAAAATCTCATCGTTTTCACCGAACAGCAATATGCAAGACATAAAAACCTACATCGATTACAATAATGCCAATTTAATTGCACAATATTTGGCCAGCAAGCGTCCATTTTCGCAAAGTTTTGACATTTATTTGCAAAAAATTATTTTAGTGGTGCGTGAACCATCAATTGGTATCCGAACAAAAGCAATGAAATGTTTAGCTTTAATTGTTGAGGTGGATCCATCGATATTGAAGCGCAAAGACATGCAAATTGGGGTGAGCCAAAAGTTTTTGGACACGTCAATCTCTGTGCGCGAAGCAGCCGTCGATTTGGTTGGCAAATATGTGCTTAATAGTCCAGAATTGATCATTCAGTATTACGACATGCTGTCGAAACGAATACTCGATACGGGTGTCTCGGTGAGAAAACGGGTCATTAAAATTTTACGCGACATTTGCATTGAATATCCGAATTTCGTTAAAATACCGGAGATTTGTGTGAAAATGATTCGACGTGTCAACGATGAAGAGGGCATTCAGAAATTAGTCACCGAGGTTTTCATGCGAATGTGGTTCACACCGTGTGCGGACAACGATAAGGTAAATCCGGAACGAATTTTGAACATTTGAATTTGTTGATCGAATCACTAATGCGATTGCTATTCTCTTGAACAGACATCGATTCAACGGAAAATTAATCAAATAATTGACGTTGTGAGCATGGCACATGACACAGGTCTTCAATGGTTGGACGGACTTTTAACAAGTGTAAGTTTTTATCTCATTTGGTCATTCATTGACATTTTTAAGGATTTTGTTCAAATGTTTAATTGATTTCATTTCACATTTAGATCTTCACGCCGAAGGAAGAAAAAGACATTGATCGAACGGCAAATGCACCGAAAAAAGAACCACCGAAAGAGGTTGTCAAAGCATGCCAACAGCTAGCCGATGGTTTGGTCAATGAGATATTGAAATTTGAAGCTTCTGACAGCAAAAAAGTGCTGAGCTGTGTGACGACACTTCATTTGCTGGCCAAAGTACGGCCAATCCTTTTGATAAACCATGGCATCACTCTGGAACCATATCTGAACGTTTATACAACTTCAGCAAATGGATTTAAATTCATTAGTTACATAGCCGAAATTCTTGAACGAGTAGTTCCATTGATGGAACATCCGAGTGAATCGTTCTTAGTCGATCTCGAAACACATCTGATGGTGTTGGCGTGCAGTCAAAATCAACACGTGGTCCATAGTTGTTTATCGTGTTTAGGTTCCGTCATCAATAAAATTACGAAAAATTATCGACTGATTCGTGATTGTTTCGTGAGGTAAGTTTCTTATCAACTTTGAACTGTCGTAGTGAACCAGTAACTAAATAAATCATTTATTCGAATCTTCAGATTTTACAAGCCAATCATCAACAGTCGACAGCAATTGGAAAAGCATCCAAACTATCCCATTGCAAATATTTATCGGCCGCAATTTCGGCGTGGAGTGTTTACGATCGGTTTGATAATGCGATTTTTCGATTTTAAGCAGCCCGTTGTGTACGGTGAAAGTTTGGGCCCAGAGGAAGCTGGCTTACACTCATCCATTTGCAACGATACGTTCGAGCATCTGTTCTATTTTGCAACGATCACCAGCCACAATGAGATTCGCCGCGAAGCGCTTGTTGCTCTTGGCCATTTTTGTATACAAAATTATGATTATTTAGTTGATACAAAACTGCGTAACTTGTTCTGTGATATTCTAACGTCGGAGACTTACGATGTGAACGTGAAAATAATTGTGCTGCGCAATATTCAGATGTATTTGAACGATGCGGACATGTCGATGTCAATGAAAGACAAAGACTGGCAAACACAATCGTTGGTGGAGAATTTGTCCGATATGAATGATGTGGCATCGGGTATGGCGAGCCGAATCATTCAATTGTATCTCAAGGAGATTTTAATCAGTCTACTTCACAAGGATGTCAACGTACGATCAAATGCAATCAAAGTGATTCAGCTGGTTTTGCAGCAAGGTCTAGTGCATCCCATGGTCATCGTTCCATATTTGATTTGCTTGAGTACGGATTCAATGCGTGAAAATGCTCATCGGGCTGATCATCATTTGCAAGAGATTGACAAACAGTATCCAGGTTTTGTACATACGAAATCAGCAGCTGGAATTACGTTATCGTTTGAACTTCAAACGGTGCTACAAATTAAGGATAATGAACGGAATGCACTTGTTCGAGGCTACTGCGTTCGAAATAAAGATGAGCCACCGACTGCATTGAATAGTTTCCTTTACTCGCTTCTGCGGTCTACGAAACCGCAACGACGCGCATTAGTACAAGGCATTATCAAGCAGTTTGACGAACAAAAAACAACATTACGGCAAATGATTTATTTGGCCGATAATTTAGCATATTTCCCGTACACGATGCAGGATGAACCGTTGTATATCATTCATCAAATTGACTTGTTAATTACAGTAGCTGGAACGAGTTTACTGCAAACATTTAAGGAAAATCTGAAACCAGTTATTGGCCAAGAACAAAATGATCCAAATGCACGTAAGTTTTAAAATTGGAATTTTCAACGGAATTTACTTTTTCTTAAGAATTGAACATTATAATTTTATCAATTCATAAAACAAATACGCATCAAAATTTTCAGCGAAAAACATTCTCGAAGATGATGACGATGACGAAGACATCGAAGCATTGTATCATCGACTGCCGGAGAGCACAGATGAACTACAGAAGTGCATAACCGCATCACAAGGCTGCATTCTTCTGTTGATGTTGAAACAACATCTAAAAGACTTGTACAAAATCAACGATAAGTAAGTTTGACATTGAAAACCATATGTGCAACATGTCAATCTAACAAAACAATTCGCTGGTTTTCTATTTTAGTAAAATCTCACGATACACTCCGTCGGAAAATGCCAAAGTGTATGAAAAAGCCGTTCACAGACAAGCAGTGCCGAATTTCAACCCGAAGTCAACCATAGAAATCATTAACCAACAGCGATCAGAAGATGTTGAATTGTCAGATACTGAGAAACGGCAACTACTTCAACAGTATCTAGACGTAAGTTATTTTTTGCAGTTTGCTCTTCATGTCATAATCAAAGTTAAAACATTGTTCTAATCTATGCGATCTGCCAATTTACAATTTTCAGTTTAAGCAACTTATGTTAAAGATTGACAACGAAGGTTCGGACGACGATTCAGATACTGCAATCAACAAATCAGCAACCACAACACCGAAAAAGATCGATCCAAATGCAATGGAATATGGTGGTAATGCGCATGCGCAGCCAATTCATGTAAACAATGTGAATAATGCAATAATAGGCAATGCTGGACAAACTCCATTACAAGCTCTTCCCAAGGTATTGCCGAACATGAATCCATATACACATTACAATTGATGAAAGTGATTGAAACGATACTTTGCTATACACACACACACAAAAAAACAAATCAAAAATCCAAACAAAACCCGATTTATTTAAAACAAAAAACTTCCTTTTCTTCCTCTTTATCTTTCAATGTTTTCTCTCTTTCTCTCTCTCTTTTTCTTTATCTTGTTCTCGATTATTTTTCTCTCTCTCTCTCTCTCTCTCTCTGCATATCACACGCAAAAAAACCGTAAATCGATAATTATTCCATTCCAATGTAGAATATGATGAATAGCCATGGTTATCCGACACCACCGTTGGCCACCGCCAATAAATCAATGCCGATACGAACCGCGATCCAAAAAACACCGAAACGCACGCATAGTCGCTCAAAAACAACATCACGTGGTGGCAAACGTTTGAGAAAGAAAATGTTTTCATCATCTGAAGACGAAGCCAGTGATTACGATGACGGTGACTACGAATAGAAATGGTGAATTAAACGGTCAATGAGTCAATCAAAGCAATCAAATGTCAAACATACAATCAATTAAATCACTGGTGTTAAAGCATGCAATGCATGTCACGCGATTGAAGAACAAGACCACGTTTCAGCCATGTTTGATTTTATTTACTGAAATGGCAAAAAAACTGTACAAAACAAACCGTATCAAATTTTTTGTATCCATCTTTATTTTTATTTCGAAATTGATTTTCACATTGGGAAGACCCATCCCGTTTTTTTCGTTTTCATTCCCCCCCAAAAAAAAAACAAGTTATCGATTGTGTTGAAATATATCTATTAGCCGATATTTTCAAAAGAAACATCGAAACTTCAATATATTATATTGTCATCGAGAGTATAAAAGGAATGCATAGAACAAACAAAAGTTAGTCTATTACGAACATTAAATCACTGCTTTTGATGTGGCTACCGACTGATGTTGATTGAGTGATGAAAAAATAAGCCAAAGCGGTCTCTTGTTAAATTGATATTTTATTAAAATATTATTCCGACGTTTCGAATGAGTTGTGATTCTTTTTCAAGGACTGAAACGTGAATAGCATGTGTACTAATTGTTGTTGTATTGCATTATTTAGCCCATTTTACATTCCTTGAAAAAGAACACAGCTGATTTGAAAGTTGGAATCGGTCGGAATAATATTTCAATAAAATATCACTTTAACAAGTGGTCTCTTTGGCTTATTTTTTCATCACATTAAATCACTGCGTTCATACTTTCACAACAGATTGGCTTAAAATTGGATAGCGCATTCGGCTATTGTTGATTAAATAGATTTTAATGAGACACAATTTTGTCACTTGTTAAGATGAGAATTTGAATTGGAAGTTAATACTGTATTTGAAAAACACCTTACTCTAGAAATATGACCAATCTTGAATTGGATTGCATCGAAATGGTCGCAGCTAAGAAAAAAAACAACACATCTTTTAAAATTAATATTAAAAAATGAATCTTTGATAATGACAAAAAAAAGTTCACCTTAATTGTAGTATAAAAAAAACATCTGAAACACATCTATTTATAAATAGCTAAAGAAATGTGACAAACTTCAATGATTCATTCACACAATCCATATAATAGATCACAAAATGAGCAAAAAAAAATTAGTTGGAATTATTTATTATTCATTTATTGCGATGAAAAAAAACACACACACACACAGAGAAAATTCTGAATTTTGTAGTATTTAAGTGTAGAAAACCTGAGAGAATCTGTTTGGAATCTATGAAAAAAAACAATTTAAGTCAATGGGCCATTGACAATGGCAAAATTAAAAAAAAAAAAAAAACATAAATGTTGAGAAAAAAAATCTACGATGACGATTAAATACTGGTAAATAATTAAAACAGAAATAACAAAAAATATATTAAAGATATATTTGACGAGCACACACACACAAAATGCTCGCATCAATTTAGTAAAACTTGTAGATTTATTCTATGCAAATTGAATATTATATTCAATTCTGTATTTTTGTGAGATAAAAAACAAACTATGAAAGAAACAAAATAAGTAAAAAAAACTAATGTGTATAAAAAAAATGATAAAAAAATGAAGCGAACGACGGAAGAGAAGAAGAACGAGAAGCGAAAAAAATCGAAATATTCATTCAATCATCGATGTAAAATGATCTATTTAAGAGAGAGATGTAAAGAACAAAAAGAAAACAAAGTTAGAGTTTATAAACAAAAGAAACCACGTACACACACACACACACACAAAATGCCACAAAACAAACAAATCCCTAATGTATGTAATGAATTCTCCATTTTTCAACACCCAGTTTGCATTTTATTTTCTTTCATAGATCGTAGTCTTGTTATGTTTTCTTCTTGAGACCAACTACAACAAATGACTCATTTATTTTGAGTTTTTTTTTCATATTACATTTAAAAGAAATGCTTAGTTTTATCGGCTTCAAAATCTCGGAACAAAAAAAAACGTGTATGGAAAAAGAAAATCAACCACTTATTTCCCAATCCATTAAAGTCCTTAAGTATAATGACATCCTCCCTTCAGAATTTCTATCCATATTCAAATGATGAATACAGAAATTGAATAACTTTCTTCATAATTTAAGAATTTCTTCTTTCTTTTTTGTAAAAAAAAATAAAATAAAAAAAACAAAACAAAAAATCAACACACAGACACATTTGTAGACTCTAAGGTTTTTTTTTTTTAAATTGACATAAAAGAAGTTGAATATAGAATTTAAATGGTATTTTTCTGCGATTGAAAATATGTAAGAAATCATTAAAAAAAATGAGGTGGAATTATATGCTAATTCTTTATTTTGTTTGTGTGTTAGCAAAAAAAAAATGGGATAAAAAGAAAATGCTGAAGAAAAAATGAAAATGAATATAAAATAAATACTTCTAATTGTTAGCAAGATTATTTCAAACACCGCATACACAAAACACATGTATTATGTATTATTTTTAACTGAAAAACTTTTTGCTAATTTAAAAATAAAACAGAATGTCGAAAATACATTTGAAAATGGATTCAATCCGAATTGTATGTTTTTATTTGAATTCAATCTCTGTTTCAGCCCACTTTCAGCGTTACCATGGGTCCTTGCTTCGAGTTCATCAAGGTATGTCCTAACAGTAGACCATTTTTTTTTCATTTCGAATTTTCGCTCATAATCATCGACTTGTGGTTGCATCGTCATTACCATATTTCATTTGATTTAATTCGGTTGTAATTTTCAGCTACAATTTCATTACCGAATACCGAATCATCTTTTCAAATTAAAAATAAAGTTGGCGATGTTCGGTACATTAAACAATTTTCATATTCTCCAGATTTGTTTTATTATCCTGTTATTTTCATTGTTTTTATTGATGTCATTGTGAGCTCACTTGTGCATATACAACACGCAATGAGCAGTTGTGTAAATACGTTTTGTAATCGGTTGGCTGAGTTTAAAATTGCATTGTTTGTCGTATCAAATGTCCAATAAATTCCAATTTGCACATGATTTACGTTGAATTCGATGAAACGTTTAAATAACTTTTTTCAAAAAAAATGCAGTGTTGGCTCATGCTCAACACATTCCAAGTAAACTTAGAAGTAAACATACCCGTTTTTCACGAACGGCACCACAAGACTTATAAATTGTAAGTTACAATATTGTTTAAAAACAATCATAATTCGTTGAAAAGTTGGGATTCGTATGATATTTGAGCTTGAAAAAGCGCTCCATTTTCACATCTATTTCTTTCGATAGACTTTCACTGAATAGATTTCCATTTTGCACCTCTCCTTGACCATGCCAGTCTCATAAACGTTGTACAGTTAAAGTTTTTTTCTACATCACAAACAAAAACTACAATCGTTGCAGTAAATACGATGCGAAAATTTATGTGTTCAACTTTAGCTTGAAGTTTTTATCGTTTATTTTGTTAAGTTTTTGATGGCTGCATCGAAAAGTGAACCGAATGCCCTATCTCTTGGAATAAAACCCAAAATGAAAATATCCGACCTATTAAAAGCAATCGGATTCATGCGAAAACATTGAACAAGCCATATTTTTGACATCCAACCGTGCAAAGAAAACTACTCCACTACTAAATTCAGCTGAATGAAAAAACCAACAACGAAGACAAATTTATACGATGGCATGACAAATGTATGAATTACACCGACACAATGAGGAATCTGTGTTTTATAATACATGCGGCGTCACACAAAACCTAACGTTAACATTTGCACAATCGTAAAAGAAAAAGAGCGAGAGAAGAAAAAAAAAGAGTAACATTATGTTCGAAGCATTAATACGAAGAATATTACAATCATCATCAAATCGTTTAAAATCAATTTGGATAAGTTGCTCTCTGTCATGGTAAGAACCAATTTGGGGTGAAAACGAGAGCACCGAATGTCCGTAAGTAGGAAAATATCAAGTGCAGAAATATCTCGGTCGACTGAAATATGTGTGTGCGAATAAGTGAGCAAGCGATCGAGTTGAAGTAGTCGCGTGCGGATAGCTCCACCCTTTTACAATGGTGGTTGATATAACCAATGATTATTATACACAAACGAACGAAAAAGAAGAAGAAGAACAAGAAGAAGAAGGGAAAAAAACAACACACAAAACGGCATTCCATTGTTGTTACTGAAGAGGGGGCTGAAATATGCAGATGCCTTGTATCGTAATATCCATGCGCTGATTTTGTTCGTGTGTTCGTTTCAACAATCGCATACGAGCGAAAATTCGTTCGTTCTCATCTCATCTCATGGAAAATCAGCTTATGGAAGAAGCCAAACGTGTTGACTACACAAAGTGGATAATGTGCACTGTGTGTGATACTACTGCAAAGTGTGTTCAGGTTTCACTGTGAATCACTGTGTTAAGTGTAATTGTTATTACATCCTGATTGGACGAAATCGTTTCGCACTGTTACTGATGCTTTTATGGTGTGTTGTCGTTTGCCTTTAAATATGTCGCTCATTCAAAACGCTTTTGTAATGTGATTTTCACGGGCAGTTGAACTGTAAGAGGCGAAAACGAGTTTGTCAGTCATTATCTGTTGTATTATCGGTTAGCACGGATTTTCCAAACACTTTTCCATCTGAATCTCTTCAAACTTGGATCTTACATTGTGTTTGCTGTCATTTCATACGATTTGTTCGTAGTGATACGTAGTGTGTGTTTGTGTTTTAACATCGAATTAAATAGCATTTTGTTAGGAGTCTAGACAACAGACATGGCTTAGTGTGCCATTTTATGTGGTGCAAATTAAAAGATAAACCAAAGTTTAGAATCATTTGTGTCTTTTTGGTCGAATTACGGATTTAATTGAGAATTCCGAAGTGGAGTCAATTTTTGTGGAATTTAACTTTGTGTATGTGTATGTGTGAATATTGTACTAAAAATGGAGCAATTGGCGCATTTTGTGACCAAATCATTTGAATATAATAATAACAATCGAGTTTTGGATGTGTTAAATTTAACCACAAAATCGGCCATTTTCGATCATTTAAAGTCAGACTCAATGGATACACTATCGAACCCCGAGTCAGATGATAACGACGCGGATTCAGTTGATATTGATATCACAGATGTTTCGTCAAATGATGGCAACGATAACAAAATACACAACGAAAATGATAACAACAATATTAATGTTATCCGGCGAACATCGCCAGTTAAAAAATCAAGCAAAGAAAATCAGAAACAACTCACAAGGAATTGGCTCATTTCTGAAACACCAAAGAAAAAATGTGACAACGGTGCGTTTTCAATTGATTCGTTGCCGACGGCTCGTTTGTATTTGTTCTATAAATGCGAGTTATAACAGTTGAATCTCCAAAAACATTCTGAAAACCATTTTCCAATAAAAAAGCATGTGTATTATTTAAGATTGCTAGCAAGCTATAGAATAATAGTCTTTTGTATTAGGGATATCATTACCCCCCAAGAGTTAAATGAGTTAATATTTCCTAAACACCTCTTTTAATCAACGCGAAACAATTTATAGAATGTTTTGAAGAACAATTTTCAATAACTCGCCATTTACATACTCAATTTATGTTGACCTCTCGAATAAATCCTAATAACTGTATAGAATAGACGGTTGATTAACGGGTTTCTTAAGAAATGTCAAGAAGTTTTCCAAGGAAAATGATGACAATCGTCCAATTGTAAAATATTTTTGTACAACATTTTAGAAAATAACATCGAAGATCCCGAGACTGAGGTAGCATTGAATTTGATCTGTGTTGATGAGACAACGCGACAAGCAATCGACATTCCAATTCGACCGCGACCAATAAAAGACATCAAAAATGAAGTGAACAAGAAATATAATCGCGGACATGAAGCGATGAAATCCGAAACAGAATCAAAAATTAAACTGCGACTCGATAGAAGTGATGCTAGTGTTAAGTCAGGTAATAATCGATTCAAATATTCCTCATAGAATTGGTTTGAAAATGATGAACAGAATCAAATTATTCTCATGCAAAAATACGCGGTAGAGTTGAGACTTGTGTCTAATGAAACGAAGAAAATTGAAAATGAGCAATCATTTCGTTAAATCGAGCTAAAATTGAATTCCCCACACAATTGATCAATTTTCGATAATTTATTTATAACTTACGCTATATGTTATAATATCAATAGCACATATTGCGACAAAACCAACATAAAATATTTAAAACAGATTTAAAATCTCAAAAAAAAATCCGATGAGTCATTTTACGCTACAATTTCAATTCAATAAAATTTCTCGGCGAATAAACTAAACACTCGATTCAGTTTTCTCTTTATGAAACAGCAATTATATTTGGTTTTAGTGACGATTTGTGAATCGTAAAAAGAGTCCATTAATCAAAAATAAAAGGGTAGTAATGCAATTGAGCCGAAGGAATACGAACTTGTTTAACCGCATTTTAACACCCGTCGGTTTCATGGCGTTATTTATGTTCTTTAAATGCTCATTTTTTTTGCAAATCGTTTCCTCCAGTTTGTTGCAATTTGTATTGTGGCTTACGCAAAAAATAGGGTCGCAGTCACAATACAGCTTGTGTATTCAATCGTAGTTCAACACTAGCAAAATCAAATTTACTACCAAACGAAATAAAACAAATCATAAAATGTAACTGATACATTATGAAATCTTTTGAAATTTAGATGAGATTTGATTTTTTTTTCTATTTGAATGTAATCACAATAAAACAAGTTCACATTAAAAACTTGATTACTATTTGAATCGTGTTAATTGTAGACTACAATTTTTTTCTGTGATCATCATTTTAATCAAATTTAATCCATTTCACTTTACATTTAGACAAAGAATCGAGGATTTTGAAGCACAAGCAACCGAATGACGGTGACGTTCGAAGCAAGGACAATAATGTGCCAAATGGACAAAAAGTGCATGAAACGCCGAAGTCATCAAAAGGATTTAATGCAGATGCAAAATCCGAGGGAATTTCATCGCAATCATCTTTAGCAGCATCGCTTGCAAGTGCTATTATCAATTCAAATCAAACTGGAAGTGCAACAAATCCAAATCTGTCAATGACAAACAATAGCAATGCATCAAATAACAATAATATGGTTAATAATAAACAGAGGCGATCGCGAACAAATTTTACACTGGAACAATTAAATGAGTTAGAGCGTTTGTTTGAAGAAACACATTATCCTGATGCATTTATGCGAGAAGAGTTGAGTCAACGGTTGGGACTTAGTGAAGCTCGAGTACAAGTAAGTGAAAAAAAAGCCAAGCAGAGAACATTTCGATAAAAACTATACTTTAGTGCGAAAGATTTATGTGCTTTCTCTTAAAAGCCACACATTTTTTGTTCCTTTGTCACAATGTGGAAAACTACTTTTCTTCGTAATTTTTATTAGACCATCTAGCTAATTCATTACAGCATACTTTTTGTACGATGAGGTTAAGATATTTTACGGAGTAGCCAAGACGCAGCCACCCATTTATAACATTCAGTCCAATCAATTAGTGGAAATTAATGTCCATTTTGTTTCAATTTGGCCACTACATAAAAACATTTATCTATATTTATCGGTTGAATGTGATTAAACAAGTTTTCAATGCACTATTATGTGTGCACGTTTTCGATGATGGTATAGTTTGTCCGGGTTTTGGTGTTGGACGAGGGGTGAGCACATTGTAAGTGTTCGATTAAACGATTGAAACTACGATTACATAATGGTTTTTTCTGTTTTTGTACGCCTCATCCATGGGATTGGTTGAAGAGATTATGTCATTTTCACAGCATATTACGATGCAAACCAGTCGAACCAAAAACGACGATTCAATCCAACTCAACATCCAGGCTCAAATTCATCTCTCATCCTCTCTCACTGTGTGTGTGATTTACACTACTTGGACCATGTATTGCTATTAATATAATAGATGTTTATTCATGGGTTGTAATTTCGGCGCGTAATATGCTATTGTCACCCCGTATACCGATTGAAGACAGTGATTGATAGCAACCATCTTAATTTACTTAAGTGTTATTTTATGTGCTCGTTCGATGCTTTGCTTACTCTCTCTCTCTCTCTCTCTCTCTCTCAATCTCACTTCCCGTTTCTCAGTATTCAGCCTTTCACTGTCAAGTGTTTCATTGTCGATGCGGTTAATTTATTTTTTTGACTTAAAAAAAGTACAAATGTTCACATTTCGATGGATGTAATGAATTTTCCATTTGTACAAGAACAAAGATTCATATCAATTTACAAATGATAAAATACAAAACATACTGTATAACTAAGCCAAATATTGAATTGTTTCGGACTATTGAATCGAACATTTTATTTATTTAAATGACAAAATGGCATTGGTCGTTGAATGTGCAATTTGTCGTCGAAACATTTTATAGGATGATTTTCTAGTTAGATTTTCCAGCTAGATTTTCTGGCAGATGGAACATAAAATATTTCAATAAGCAATGATTGTCGCAATCAGTGTTTCGAATCCTATAACTGCCTTGAACATGCACGGGCATATTTCATCTTCAACCACATGTTGGAAGTTCAATAAATCAGACAAGTTAATCATGTCATGTTATGGCAATGCCAAATATATAATTCGTATGACAACTAGTGTAGAGAGCAAATTAAAATACTTTTTGCAAGCGATCGGATTGATTCAAACATAAAATGAACATTGCAACCCAATTGATCAACAAGATACACCAGATATGTGTAGAGTCAGCGCACAACCAACTATAGTTGTTGTAATCATATATGATTACATGCAGCCCCTGCATCGAAACCCCCAAACCTTTAACAAACTGAAAGACCGTTCACAAATCTTCATTTTGTGTAAACATTGCAATTTTGTTCATGTCAACATAAATCACCACGTAGTTGGCCATTTATATAAAAACAAGATGCAATGAATAAACACAACGATTGTGCCGATGCCATGCGATGCGACACAATTGAAGGCTAATGTGTTGCTAGCCGATGTTACTTGTCATATATAACTCGAATGAAATCGAATTCTTGATTTTTCTTTTCACCTCTCGCAGCACAAATTGAATTTGGATCAATTTTTGTCGTTACTGCTGCTGCTGCGTCGGGTGCAGTGCGAAAATAAAGTTTTCCAAATAAATTTATTTGCTGGCTGTGGTGATCGTGATGAATGTATGTGGAGTTCAATTGCAAAATTAAATTAAGGTCATTGAGTTGAAATTTTCGGTTTTGTTCAACACCATTAAACTAACCATTTTCCTCTTGTAACATCCAAATTCAATTTAATGTGATTCTTCTTTGTTTCTAGGTGTGGTTCCAGAATCGTCGAGCAAAATGCCGTAAGCATGAGAATCAAATGCACAAAGGTACCTTTCTATTGGCTGCCACCCCACAAAAAAAAAATCATTTTTAATTCCTCAGCTTTTCTCACATTGATGGAGTGAATTTAAATAATATTTGAATTTAGCTGTTTTCTTATTCACAAATCGATTGCGAATGATATTTGCGTAGAAATCACATTTCAATAATTCAAAATAGATTTGCCATCGATTGAACGATCGTAAACTTTCTAACATTGTGTAAATCAAACAAATCATCCCAACCAACAACAAAAATTGGCTTCAAATACCCGAAGTCAGTCGAGTGCACTACATTAAAGCTGTGAAACAAAAATGTATATTCAATTCAATTTTTCTTGTGAACGCCTTGCCTTCGAAATCATAACATATTCTTATTGTCGATGGTTTTTTTTTATTCGTTTCATCTTCGACTTGGCTCTAGTTGTTGCTGTTAGACTCCAAGAAATGGGAAGAAATATGCTATGAATTCCCAGAATTCGTCTAACACAACGAATGAAACATGCACACATTTTATTTTGTTTTTTTATTTATTTATTTATTAGACGTTTTATTCAGTTATTGCTCTCTACTCCTTTTTTTTCAAACTCGGTTTGATGCTGTGTTACTCTGAGTGTACGTGAGACCGGTAATCCACTGTGTATGTGCTTTTTTACTATTTGTTTTTCCGTCGCCAACGTGCGCAATGTGCAAATTGAAAAATTGGTTTGCGTATAATTTTTGTTTACTAAGGAGCACCTCTCATTCTATCTCGTTCTATTCCATATTCGAACATGCGAACAGCGAAATGGCATTCTTGCCTCTATGAATGGGCAAGCGATGGTACATATAGAAAAAAAAGCTGACACGAATCACTAGACGATGTGAATGAAATAAAAATATAGCACGATGCTGGTTGATGGTGCTACTTTCTGTGTTTTTTTTTCGGGTAACTAACAAACAAATCACATAAGTCAGTCGTTGGGAATTTAGATAAATAAAATAACTGTAGAGAGGTTAATCAAATAAATGGATTTGCTGGGGTGTGAGCACTGACTTCAAGAGAAACTGTGTTTCTCTCTCTCTCTCTGCGTTGAAACAGGAACAGCAAATGTGGTAGCAATCTTCGCCTGAAACTGGATACAATTTTGAAAATCTAGTTAAATATTCCCTACGTTTTGAATTTTCACCGACAACAGCAATAGCAAAACAACAATGCGATTGAGCCGTTTACGTATTCAAATAAAATACTTTGGTACACTGTTATACAATTACGGGCATCAAAATAGAAACATAAATTCCTGTTTTAATCATTATTAATTAGATAATTTAATTCTGGGCGAAAATTTTGTATTTGTATTTGAAACGAAATACAAACACAAAATTATTCAATTTGGTCCAAAACCATTGAATTATATACAGTTGATGTTGTGATTTTGAGCATACATTTCTATGGCTCAATTGAAATCGGTCTCGCGTAACAGCAATTTGATTGGACGAATGAGCGCTCCACACGAGCGCTTCAATTGTGTCATCGAATACCTGATGTGTGCACGTAATTCAATTTACAAAATAAAAATGTAAATAATCAAATCGATAATTTTTGCCATTAATTCGTTGTTTATTCGAGTCGGTACCCGAATAGCGTTCAACGCACGCGATGTGCATATAAAAAAGTCTGTCTGCCAATTTGTGAATGTAAACAATTACTGTCAGCCATATTCAAGCGTATTTTACGACAGAGAGAGAGAGAGAGAAAGAGAGAGCAAAAGGGCATGTGGACGCCCATTCTATGTGATGCTAAAACTGTATGCTCACGTGGCCTGTTCACTTCAACCGAATACAAACAGATTCGGAATTTGGTTTTGGTACGATTGATTTACCATTGAGAAGATAACGATGATATAAAAAAGCACGCTCGTTTTTAAGCAATTGGCATTTCCGGAATCATGGTCCAATCTAATCGAATCGAAAATTCAATGGTGCAAATAGCAGATTGGCCATGTCTTTTTTGAAAACTGAATCAATGGCTAGATGAAACGAAACCTTGTGATGTGCTAAATGGCAGCAACCGATTCGTTAAATCATTGCAAATTACCGGAACCAACAAAACGAATGAGGATAAATTCCGCATACGAATACCCATTTCACGTTCGCTTTTAAATTGTGCATCGGGCACTTAGCATTACTCAATCTTGTTATTTTCATGTGTTAGTTACAAACAATAAAACATTAAACTGTTTATTATGATGATTGCAGCATGAACTCGATGTGCCTCTATGTGCAAATAGCGCACGGTAGCTGCTTACCGAATTGCTTTTAGCGAAGTTTGTAGCAAGCAATTTAAGGGTGGATCGTACTTCTCTTCTTCCGTGTTTATCGCTTTCAATTCAATGAATGTGCAATCCATTAGATCCAGTTAAGTACCTGAAAGTAATGAATTCAATTGAGCCCAATTTAACACACCAATAAAATTTTACAATAAAGAAAGGCGATGCGCCACCGTACAACGTTCGTTGAGCTCATAAAATAAACTTTTAAATGAAATTTGAAGTAAAATAAAGAAGAATCTGCTAAGAGTGTTGGCCCATTTGAAAGAGGTGAAGGTGTCTTAATAAATGAACAGCTAATACCAATACATATTTATTTATTTTGATGCTGCACCATTTTGGGGATTTATTTATCCTTCCTTTAATGATCTAACAAATTCCTCCTTTGGCGACGCGTGCTCAAGCGACTTTTTGGTTTTACGGAACAAACACTGTGCGAAATTGAAATGAAAGAAGGGCTGCACAATATTGCTAAGCCATTGCGGGATTTTCACATGGATTAAATTGTCGTTGATAAATTAGTTATTAATTTACTCGTGACATTAATGATATTCCTTGTTGCCGTTAACTGGCATCGCACTTGGCATCGATGTTTTAAGCACGATTTACCTACCACTTTCATTTTATTAATGAATTGCTAATTAATTAAATGCGCGGGAAAAAAAGTTGGGAAAAAGAGTTATCCTTGCGCTTGTGAACGACAATCCATTCTTTTGTGAATTAAATGGCTCGTTTTTCGCTTTGAGGTGCGATTTTTTCTGGTTTATTTCTTTTTATACTTCTTGTTTTTTTTCCCTCACGAAAAAGTTTTCTGCAATTGCATTGGAGTGTGAGCTGTTGAAAGTATGCAGATCTGTTTGGCATTTATTTTCGACACACAGTTTGAATTGCTGTAAAAATGAATAAATCTTGGGATAAAATGTTGCCGAGTTGTGCTATTTCGATGTGTGTATGTGTGTGCGTCCCGTTGCTAACAGATGTGTAATTTGTTGTACAAATAGTGCGATTCGATTGCGCGCTCGTCTGCATCATACTTACGTAATTACGATCCACACAATATTGGATGACTTTGGTGCTTTGGTGCTTTGTCGCTGCGTTTTTCCCCAAAAACAAAATGCATTGCAACCATCTTTTCTATCCGCCCGCTCGACGCGTATTAATATTGTTTTTTCTGGTGTCTGAACAACGCAAATAGTCGGAATACCGTTTTACTGAAAACCGGATGTTTCTCTCGGTGTGGCTCGTGAAAACTTAATAAAATATGTATCGTTTTGTATCTTTTCATATTTGCGTTTGTCATTTTGCTGGTTCTGCTACTATTTTGCCGTCGATTGGCAAAAAAAACACACAAACACAGAAAGAGCAAGGAAACGGGCGACAACAAAGACTACCACGACATCGACAACATAGACAACGCAAATTATGTGCACAAGTATAATTGAATTATATGGATTACACACTGATTCAAATTGAATAAGTTTAAATTTATGCAACGGAAGGGAGTCGACAATCGACTGTACCATGCACAACTGGTACAGACACCGCTATACAGTGTACAACCACTTCTGCACAACGTGCGCGCACACACACACACTCGGTCTGCCCAGCATAGCCCTTCGCTGAACATGAAACAGTCTATCGTTTTGGATATTCATTTGTGAATAAAGTGCCAGATTTACGAACCGCACAATTTGTAGTGTTGCTGCTATTTTTGGCATTCATCGTAAATTGATTGATATTTAAATCTGTCCGACCATTTACAGCATTTAGAACATAAATCATCGCATTTTCACTATGGTTACGCATTAATTGAATTTTCCAAGCAAATGAAAAAGGTGAACATGTTTAGTATCATTTTAACCAAATTTCGTATTCCAAGTTAATTTGAAATAATTAAATTTATCGCTTGGCATTTTGTTGAACAGTAGAATATTCTTTCTCTCTTGCGAAATAGAATTTTGAAAAGAGTTCGTTTGATAAACAGCATCAACATCATATAAAAACGTTATACTTATTACATGTTGAAACTAGAGCGCTAGAAATTCGCAATTCGTATACATAAATCCCTAATTAATGTTTCTCACCTTTTTCCTTCGTGTAAATTATCTTATTTTCTTCTCCCACTTGAATATTCATTTAAGTAAATTCAATTTTCTTCATCAAACTAAAGAAACTGAATTGCTACTGCGCTGCGAAAAATGAAAAAGAAAGCAAGAAAAATTCTCATGGAAATAAATCACAACGAGAGAACAAAAAAAAATGGTGTTCAAATTCAGTGCTTTGGCCTGGCAAAGCGCATTTGTCAAGCCAACGCAGTACATCCCATGTTCTACACGGTAATTTTGTGCAATAAAAATATAAATAAAAATGATTTTGTGATGTTCTCTTTTTTTTGGTCGTACAAAATTGATGCGCTGTGTCGCTCCCACCAACATCAACGCCTATTGCCACACAAACACCATCCATTTGCTCTCTCCTCTTCCGTGTGCACTTTTTATTGCAATACATTGTTTTAAATTATGTAATTCCCCTAGAGTACCATTATGTCATGTTGTTCACCTTCAACAACAGCATTATCAAACAAAAAAAGAAACCCTATTTTTTTTTAGCTGGATGATTTTTTGATTTACTCACCGTCTTTCTTCAAATATTGAACACTTTTGCAGCAATGTTTCCCTTTTGATTAAATTGGCGAATAAATATAACGCCGTTTGCCAGTGTCCGTTTACTTTAAATGTACATGTATACTGTTTGTGTACATTGCACGTACAAAATGTACATCATCCCTAAATTTGAGCACTTTTATTCAATTACCCGATTAAATATTTCATTGGCTGGAATACCCGCTCTTCATGTTTTGGTTGATTTGTTTGCAGGAATTTTGCTGTCAAGTAACAGTCCACCAGTGTCAACACCGTTGGAACCATGTCGCGTTGCACCTTATGTAAATTTACCATCGATGCGAGCATCCAGCATTACAACAGCCACCACAACTCCGCATCAGTATTCGTCGAGTGCAGCTGTTGCTGCAGCATTTTCTGCATTCGATCCAGCTTTGCTGACTGTGGCGCATCAAGTAAGTTAATTTACTTGGGAATCGCTCAATCAATAGCTTGTTCCATATTAAATAGAAATGATTTTCATTCTTTTTTTAAAATTATTTTTTGTTTATTTTCAGTATGCGGCTGCGATGAACGGAACTAATCCACTGTTTTCGATTCCACAGTATCCATTGAATTTGGCGGCATTGGCTGCTGCACACAATAAAAATTCTAGCATTGCTGATCTGCGATTGAAAGCAAAAAAACATGCTGAAGCCTTGGGACTTAAAGAAACGGCTTCATAAAATCGAACGAAGAACGAAAAAAAAAACGTTGATGCAAAACATCGAAATAATATTTGCGGATTTTATTCCAAATCGACCTAAGCATATGATTATTATTCATATTTTATTTTTCAGTTTTGCTTTTCGATTTTTTTTATCTTGATTCTTAAACTTATTTTTGGTCTACAATTTTACTTTGTGCATAATAAAAATCAATTTGAAAAATTGAATCATGAAACCATGTAGCGCATTTTTACTCAATTTTCCATGCGAAATATTGCAACCTCAATCAACATAAAACATATTATCAGAAGATGGTAAAGATATCAAAAAATAACATTTACAATCAATTTGACTCAAGTTGGTAATGCATCGTGCACAGCATCCAATCGATTGAGAATTGGGTCAAGGGCTAAAAATAACGACTGCACGTAATACAGCCTCTTAACTAGAGATAAAAGTCATTTTCTCGCAGCGATCATATTCAATTAATCAATTATCCCGTGCCTGTCCAAATTTATTGCTCAAATATGAACTAAAACATCATCGACAGCACAGGGAACATGTGAAACTTTCTTCATATAAACTATATGCCGTCTGAAGCAAACCACAATACTTGACGTAGACTTACGTTTGGCGCCCACGGTAATATCTGTCATCTTTCATTTTTATACTGATTGATTGTTTGCAGCAAATCACAACTGACACTCGAATTGTGCCGAATCAACGTAATCGGATGGAGGTAGAAGCCGCTTTTTTTTCATTCATAGAAATTCCTTGTCATTTACGGTTTTGTGAATCAAATCGAAAAGTAACAAATTTTATTGGCTGCAACACAGATAAAATTGTGAGAAAAAATTTATTAAATTGAAAATCAAAACTTGAAATGTGAAATGTTTTGAAGTCGCTTGAAGAAAAACGAGTTTTTCATGTTCAACATACATTTGTATATTTTTAAAATCTATTGGTCGCAAATAAATGGAGACGGTTGCGCGGACAAAAATCAAACTTAAAGCCTTTGACTAGTGCACAGAGCCATCTATTGAACGCTTCAGGCTGCACACGAAGCGAAGTTTGTGCCCTCTCGACAAACGTCATGCATCGAGGACATTTATTTTCTTTCATGGGATTTTGTGGTTAGTTTCGTGAATGCTGTGCTCACGCTGTCATTTGTCATAAACGAACACATAATATCTGGTGAAAAGAATTGTAGCAAGCCATAATAAACATAGTTTCGGTTCAACAGCATATAAATATATCAATTTTTAAATTGTGGACCATTTCTTTGGAAATAAACGAAATTAACAGTTCTATCGGAGATTAAGTAGCAATTAAGATGGATTTGTATGATGATTTGGATGCAAAACAGCGTGCCGGTCAAATTGATGGGTGGTCATCAGGCATCAAGTTATTACAGACACAATTGGCACTAAAAAAAGCGACCGTACCACCGCCCGCAAAAAAAGAGCTACCCAAACGGCCTGCCGTAAGTTTGTAAAATCGATTAGATTTTGAATGATTTAATGCAATATCCTGTTTGCCAAATACAGCTTTTAGCACCAACAACTGTCTTAAAGACAAAGAGTCGATCAAATGACTCGGACGACCATTTTAAATCTAATGAAAGTTCTAAGACACCACACAAAAAGCAAACAACAATCACAACACAAGCATTAGCACCGCCAAACAAAGCAGCCAATGATTATGATTGGAATGTGGTTGATGAGTATAATCCACTTTGGCCAAATGAATATGAGAAAATTGTGAAGGAGCGCCGTGAACGACGAGACAACGAACGAAAGCGACGAAATAATCGAAATGAGAGCCGTGAATCACCATCACATAAATATTCTGGTTTTGCTGGACGTTCAACAGAAGAAGTAGAGGAATTTAAAAAATCACCACCAACACGAATTGGAGGTGCTGCAATTGCACCGCCACCTTCGCTACAAGAGAGCACACCGATTATACCTGCATTACAAAATATCAATGTACCAAATTCATACGGTGCAGGATCCGTAGCAGCCAAAATTATGGCAAAATATGGATTTAAAGATGGTCAAGGATTGGGTAAGCAAGAGCAAGGTATGTCAGTGGCTTTGCAAGTGGAGAAAACATCAAAACGTGGCGGAAGAATTATACATGAGAAAGAGTACATGCAGCCACCAACAGCACCAAGTCCGCCACCTCCAGTAATGCTACCGCCACCCGCTGCGCCACAAATGAAAGAAGAACCATCAATCACAGAGATTATGAAAGCACCCAGCAAAGTCGTTTTATTGAGGGTAAGCTAAAACACTTGATTTTTTACAACTTCAAACAAAAAAAGAACATATTTGTAATTTCGGAATGATTTAATTTCTCAATTTTAGAATATGGTTGGCGCAGGTGATGTGGACGATGAACTAGAAGGTGAGGTAAAAGACGAATGTAACTCAAAATACGGTGATGTTGTTTCGGTGGTGATCTTTGAACTGAAGAATGCCGCACCAGAAGAGGCCGTCCGAATATTCGTTGAGTTTAAGCGTATCGAAAGCGCTATAAAAGCAGTGGTCGACTTAAATGGACGATTCTTCGGTGGACGTCAAGTTAAAGCTGGTTTTTATCCATACGAAAAATTTCAAAAGCACATGCTGATTGATTAAATGAACGTATAATATTTACCAAAAATGATCCTCCTCATTCGATTCCTAATTAACAAGAGTTTTTTTTATCACTTTGATTAGAGTTTGTCCGAAATAAATAGAAAATAAACCGATCAAATTAAATCAGAGTATGTTTCAGTAATTTTATTATAAAGTGTCTTTATTCCCGATATGAAAGCAACATCCGACTAAAAAATGTTGAGCATTCACCACAAAATCATAAATTGAAAATGTGTAACATTTTATTGAATGATTTTCACATGAACAACAGCTGTTGATGACATTAAAACTTTTTCATAACTTAATAAATCAATTTGTGGGTGATTACAAAAATATTTGTGAACTATACATACATTTATGTAAACTATAACAACACAAAAAAAAATATTTCGGCGTGTGGAAAAACAAAATTGTTGTTTTTTGTCACCTCGAGTTTTTCTCATGAAATCAATAACTTTGTAATAATTACATTAAAAACGTTGCCATGGGAAAGTGTGCGCTGACCTTTTTGCCAACGTGTCGTCAAAATGATGCAACAATGAATGAAAAAGCAGCCCCAGCCGACAGTGAATTGTATATACAACAAATCAAAAATGAATAAAACGTGATCTCATTTCGAGCGTATTGTTAGCAAATTTTATAGATTTTCAATGGAGATAATTCAATCAACAAACGTATAAATACTAACGCATCGAAATTCAAATAAATGCTCCGACGGTGACGGTTCGACCGTTGACGGTGCGAAAAAAATGGATAAAAATGCTGTTGCTATAGAAAAACCCTTCCAGCAAACGGTTTGAATATGAATTTTAGTTCGGTGAAAACAAATACTTTGGATGAGTTGTACCGCAGGTGCTCTGTTCAAAAAAATTTAATATAAATTTTAGAAACAGAATAGAGAATCTGCTCTTTTCTATCAACGTGCATAATACTCACTAATATATTTATTTTCAAAACATCTATCAAATTCCTAATAGATATTTTTTGACTGTCGCTTTTGATAAAAACAGAAGCTAGTAAGAATCAAAGGAATACAATTATTGTTTGCACGACCCCCTAATGATTGTAAACCTATAACATGCGTGAGCAATACCAGGAAGTGCCACATGTCTCATATTATTAGATTTATCAAACCATTTTATTAGTATTACGACGCTCTCAGTGTGGCTTTTGTCAATGTACTACCATTGTTCTTGAACTCGACTTACCAAATCTCATTTTTGTTGTTGTTGTTGTGATAAAATTAACTTCGTTTGTTTCCCATCGACAAGGCATTTTGATTGAACTGAATGACAGTTTTGATGATAGAAAATTAAATTTGTCGCGAAATTATTGGATTTGTGATGTTAGATTCGGACATTTTTGTAACTCGATAAATTTCACTGTAGCAAAATGCATGAGGATATTGTTAATAACACTTTGTTATGAAAGAAAGGAAATGATAGAAATAAAAGAACATCGTTTAAATGCTAAACCCGGAAATGTATTTCAATTTAATGTGACATATTTTACAGCATTTTAATTCTATGTTATTCTAACAAATATTTGACACAAAGTCAATGACGCCTTTAAAACAATAATGGAATGAAATGCTAGAGCGGTTTAAGTGAGTATTTATAGTTCACAAACGAAAAATGTTTAGATCATTGATAATCATGAACAAAATAGACTATTTTTTTGTTATTTTATTTCATTTTGTAAGTTAGAAAACAAAACAAAAATAGAAGAGATTAATGAATCCAGTGCTGGGTTGGTGAATCCGTTCCATAATCTATAAATTCGTCATTGTTCGTTGGAGGTTCTACACTATAAAGAAGTATTACCATAATAAATTGATGCTTTTGATACTTCTAGCTTAATATTACATAAATCGAAAATCGAACTCGAAAAAAAACTGGAACCAAACGTTTATTTTCTTTGACTCATTGTTGACATTATGAAATGTATCCTTTTGATTCGCCGATTATATCTACATCGCTTTCATCTTCTGTGCCACTGTCACTTGACTTCATAAGATCATCGGATGAGATGCTGCGTAGCATTTGAATTGAATTTTGTGCTTTCAACGATTTCACTCCCATTGTTGAGTAAAGCGAAAATGCACGCTCCGATTCATCGACCGGGACACGTTTACCATTGTCCGTGGCATTTGATGCACTTTTGCTGGCTTCATTTCGAGAAAAATCGACTGGCTCTGCTTTAAATGTACAACAATTTCCATAAACGATATACAATTAGTTGAATGTAATTCTTTCATGTTTGTTGCTAGTTTAAAATTTGCTGTTGAAAGTTTTCTTAAAACAAACTTTTGCATTAAAAGACAAAGTTTTGTTAATTTAATTGAAAGACAAAAGATATGAATTCTGGTTGAATAGGGTTCAAACGAAATGAACGAGACATAAAGAATAGAGATATTTCAGAGAAGCGTTGTTTCGTCTTTCTTACTGATTTCAATGGATAAAAGTAGCATTCAAAATCTTCTGAAGTTTTAAGAGGCTTACTTTGGAAATAGTTTTTGAAATAAATTGACAATATAAATTAAATTAAATGAAATGAGAGCTTGAATCAAACGCTAGATAAAACATTAAATATTGAACTTGATAAAATTACCCGAATTGATGTCACGCCTTCGCAATTGTTTCTTGTGTTTCATTCGTCTGTTTTGGAACCAAGTCTTAACTTGTGTTTCACTCAGTCCAAGTGCAGCCGCCAACTCAACACGCTCCGGAGTCGACAAATATCTTTTTTTTTTCAAATTTTTGAAATTAAAAATTTATTTATAAGTATATGCGAAGTAATCTACAGATAATGATAAAACACCAAAGGCAGACTCTCTAGTAATCTACATAAAAATTGAACTGTTACACACCTTTGATTTTCAAAACGTTTCTCCAGTCCGGTTAGTTGTGGATCGCTAAATACAGTTCGAGCCTTCCTTCGGCGACAATGGCGTAAAGCATTTACGTTCATTCCGAGTCCAAGGGCGATGTCTGAGCATCCACCACCTGGGAAAAAGTTTGCTCCACCAAACAAACCTGCTGTCAAAGGAAAAGCGAGTTAGTGTTTTACTTCCTCTTCATTAAATTGTTTTTATTTTTTGATTTTCTTCGAAATAAAATTATTGTAATGTAACAAATCATAAATTGAAAAATCTAAAATCATTTAAAAAAAAATGTGATCACTGATCATTAAAATATCTACCTTGTGATAGAAAGTATGGATCAACACTTTTGTAAACTGAAGATGATGGTGTTAGATATGCTCCCAGGGCCATTTGCAAATATCCTGGATCAGAATATGGTCCTGAATAAATCACATTTGGATTTGATGTGGGTGGAAACTGTTGAGTGCTCGTTGGCGGTGGAATACGATCTTTATATCTGTTTGATTATTTAAAACAAAAACAAAATTTTCAAACTTGTTCAAATACTCAATCGTTATCATATTTTAAGTTATGCCGACGGCCACCACTGATAAATCTCAAAACCATAACTCATCATACCGTTCACTTTGCAACAATTTCCGATATTCTTCATCACTCGGTTGAATTTCATTGTTATTTCTCATGTTTTTTTCACTTTGGTTATTCACTGAATGTTCACCATTATTCCGTATATTGTGATTCGCAACATTATCTGTGTGACTTTTGAAACTAATTTTATTGGCAGCTTTGATAGAATTCCGATCTAAAATATCTTCGATTAAAAATGGTGTTTTTATAGCCGAAGCATTTGCATGTGCTTTATTTTCTGTGAAATGCATTGCCATTTTCAAAATTTGCCACAAAAACCACTAAAAAATCACTTGATTTCACAAAACTAGCAAAATTCTTGTGTTGGCAAAAGGAAAACTTTTAATCTGCGTATAAATATGCAATTTAATCACAATTATGCACTTTATTTTATAAACTGAATACAGTTGGAAAAAGTGTTTCAGCACTTATGCTTGATGCACCCAAACTTCGGAACAATAAAACTTTGTAATAATTTTCAGCAACAAACGGCTACTTGCATGGAGAATCGACCATTCTTAATGACTTTACATCGATTTATGGCATGTAATTCAAACATCATCGGTTTAGAAACCATAAATGATGTGATTTACAACAACTTGCACTTAATGTTCTTCCACCAACCGAACAGAAAATCGTACGTCACCGTTATGTGAAGAGCGAATGAGCGTTAACAAAAAGGGGTGCGGAAACTCAACCCAAGCATGAAAATGCTCTGATTATATCTAGAACACACCCTCTCCGATTGGATCGCATTGCAGTGATGCTGAGATCAAATGTGAGTCGACCATCCAACGGCCAATATGTATAGCTACGGGTAAGGGAAAAAAAGGCCATTGCCGAAGCGATTTTGCATTTATGTATTTTATAAATACATTGAGTAAATTGGCGTTGAATGCGTTCGTCGGTTCGTTTATCCATCCAGTGCAAAATTGTCACGTAATACAATTCCGAAGTTTTCCACTTCAGTCAGCCCAACGTTTGGTGTAAGCTTATTATCTACAAATATCAGTCTTAATTCATGCTTATGGAATCTATTTATTACGGCTCTAATATATTTTGCAGATTTTCACTTGCTGCTTCGTCGCTTGATTTCTGTATGCCGTACAAATTGTCGCTGTTGTATCTTTCATGTGTGCTTTTGATAAGGCAAGGAATTTTTGTGACCGGATTTTTGCTTTTTCAAGGAGTGGGAAATGAAAAGCGGAAAAACGTGCTGCCATTTTGCAAATCGCATTGGAATATACATATACAAATATACATACTAAATTTGAGATGGATGATGGTCAATGCTGTCTTTACCGGGGATTCTTAATTAATTAAAATTCGGGATGAAAACCAACGAGATGGCAATTTTGTTAAATTACTTGTGCTTGACATCATTAGCAAAATGGATCACCTTTTCTTCACCCAGACACAACATTTATTAATGAATGAGGTTGTTCATCGAGATAAACCACAAAACAGTGAACATTTTCTCTTGATTCGTAATAAAAAGTGCATAATTAATTGGTATACCAACATGAACTCTATAGCTTTTTGTTATCATAACAGTTTTAGCGACTGAATATTCGAGCTGTGTGGCACAACAAATTTAACGGTATAAACCATCCACCCAAATCATAATTAAAACCAAAATGAATGTTAATTAATGATTCGTTTGAAATTGTTGTCGTTGAAATAATTAGCAGATAATAGCATTGTTAATTGCTATATTAAAATTAAATTAATGCCATTCGATACACATTTTCCAACGTTTGATCATCAAATATTAACCGCTGTGCTCACTCGACACTGTTATCAATTGTCTTTGTGTTGTGTTGTTGCCCATTTTTTCCTATCGCTCTCTCTCTCTCTCTCTCTCTCTCTCTCTCTCTCTCTCTCTTTATTTTTCTATTGAATGCGTGCGCGCTTATCATTGTGCACTTCGATCGCAATGTGCTCGATGCACAGCAACAATTTTGCAAAAGGCCAATAAATTGGCTGCCATTGCCGTTGATTGTAAGTACATAACAGCGTGTGGTTTGGTGATTGCTTCAATTTTGCCATCATATGTCTGATTTTGCTTCATTCCATCGTTATTTTGTACTTAGGAACGTTTAAACGGCATCGCAGCAACGCAAAATATACACAATTACCCCTCATTAGTGTGCTTTTGAGCTATGTATAAATCGAATGTGTTAGGGTAAAATATACGGTGCTATGGAATAGCGGCTGCTGATTGGACGGATCGAAATGGAGTGGATGTCGAATGAGGCGTTATCTACGGTTTATTTACTTGCCCAGGGGGTTGGAACAAATTCGCATGAAGCAAGCTATGTCACATAATTTTCCACCACATTCCGACTATTTTCAATCCTTATTTCAATAACGGAACATCGAACGACGACAAAACGGTACCGCTTAATCTCGTTTTATTTAACTTTATCATATTGAATCACTCTCTCGTATTCCATAATCCGTGTCTTGGCATTTTGTGTGTGTGTGTGTGTGTGTGTTGCTCTTCTTCACTTCCATCCAAATTCACTGAATGAGAACGAGAAAGAGATCAAGATTATTCACTACCCGTTCTCCGTTCATTAGAGTATTTTATATGTCCTTTTGCAAACTATTTTCCCTTTTTATCACAGCCAGTTCACTAATGAACTGAACATTAGAAGAGCACGTATTATACTTGAAATTCCGTGACACGCGATTTTCAATCATCAGGGCTACTGTTCGTTATTTACGAGATTACAAGGCAAAAACGAATATTCATTGAGCGCGCTCCATTTATTATTATGTTTTACGTGTATTTTTTTTCCATCATCCAAAGACACTCTTTTATATAATGCCATTTAAACGATTTTTCCATTGGCTCATTAGAAGCGAAACAAAACATTCAAAGCCTGATATTTTTCCAGTCTTTGCATACCGAGTTTTGATTTTATTTCTTTCACTTTGAACACATCTACATACAAAGGAGAAGAGACAAGTGATTGTTGGCAAAGTACTCTCAACTTTTAACATGACCTAAATTGTTAAGGTTTATCGCATTTAAAATAAATTTTGAGCCTGCTTCTTGGTATACATCGTTTGCTTTTGTTCGTTCGCCATGGTCTCATGGTTGTTTGTCAAATGATTTCAATATTCTTTGTTTAAACTGTCATCGTTGTTTTTTTTTCTTTCATTCTCTCTCTCTCTCTCTGCCTTCATATTGCACTCTAAGTGTTTCCTAATTCGCACTTGGTGCGCCTGAATGCTGTGCAATGTTAAGTGATGTTCTTTGTATGTTAGCTATTATTATACACATTTTGCATAACTGACGTGGATTGCATCCACTGGATTCAAAATCCGGCAAATCTTCTTAATGATGAACTTCCTTTGACACGTGTATTTCATATTTTCTGCATACGGTTTTTGTTGTTGTGACCTGTCAAGATGCGACGACCGACAACATGGGCAAAGGATCAAATACCATTAAATAATTACCACAAGCAATTATTTTCATTAAATTTTGAATGCATAGTTCAACCGAACTTCGAACTCTCAGATGTTTGGGTATTGAATTTCATATTCGGGAGAAAAAAATGGATAAAATATGATATCGAAGGAAAATCATGCATTTTAAGGCATAATCGGGTGCACGTGTCAAGTAAACTAGTTTGATTTTGAAATTTGAGATGGTTTTAATATTGAACACTGGCTTGAGCAGTTGGTAAGTTGTGTGAAACACTGGATTTGTGGATGAAACTGATGTAAATTCACAGGCTCTACTCAGACGGTGAACTGGATATTTCGCGGAAACGTGTAATCAAAATGTAAAATCTATTACATCAATCTACATGCTAAATTGATTTGGATTCCCAGTCCAGAATAGTTAATTTCATTTTAATGTCACTTTAGCTGATTTTCAATATGGTTTTACATTATGGAAGGAAACAAAAGAGAAACGCACCAGATTGCCTCCCATAAATTAAACGATTTTTCCATAAAAAAAAAGATTGCCGCATTTTGCAGCAACTTTAATGTCACTCACCTTTCCATTGTATCGGACGAGCATATGAATTTCATACCGATAAACATCAAAGCGAACGAGCAAATAAATGTAATCACTTACATTTCCCATCTTGATTTCATTTTAAAATGTAACTAGGGGAAATTGATGTAAAAATGCGCTCATAATTTAATTGAAAATGGTTACTTTAATCTTTTGCGAAGCATTTTTCATCCATGGCAATTATGGCATGCATTTATACCAGGCAATGGAGACAAAATGCTATTTTATAGTTTACGTAATAATTTTAAAGTTCACTGAATTACTCGGCAACAGCATTTCCAGTAACACTTCGAGTAACAGTGAAAACGGCTCATGTTTGTGTCGATTTTATTTTGATAGCTCTGAAGAACGGAATTTAATCTCATCATAATCAACAGTTACAACGAACTAATTTTGTATGATAGATATATCTCTCAAAAACAGTTCGATTGATTACAATGAGCGTACATTTTTGATAAAACCGATTCAAATGTAAATTTAGTATTTGAGATTCAACATCAACATTCGAAATTCGATGACATTAAAATCATATTAATAAATGGTTGGTGTTAAAAGTCATATGGTTCGAACGAAAAATGAAACGAACCCTTACATTTTGTATACAAAACAAATTTCACCCCTCATTAAGTCTATTGATTCAGTTTCGGTAAATTCAGTACGTGAGACACATAAACGCAGAGAATGCTGGAAAAAAAAGAGAGAATGTGTGTAGCACTCGTGCTCAAGCGGTAGCCAATAATAACAATAGCCGGATAGATCGAGGACGTTGAAATGGTAGTTCGTGAAAAACGGCACTTCAACGCGAATCAATGGACATGAGGACCGAGATGAGAACGGGGAGTTTTAACAACAGCATCAAACCAATTACGCTACATGCGCAGTGATTTTTATCTATTTAATATAATAATTTAATTTGTGATGTTGCTTTGATAGCAAATCAGCCGATATTTTATCCGTTTTGATTGCTGTAATTGAAACATGTGTAACGTTTTTGTATGCCGTTTACCATAACAAATTCGAAGCATGCCAACTGAATGCGTACACACGCCATTCCAAATTAAATGTGGACATTTAATTCGGTTTTCGAACAACGAAAATTACATTTTTCTTGTGGAAATTTTGCTATTTACGGTTAGTTTTTTTTTGTCCAATTCTTCAAACTAGTTTGGTTCTTCGTAATTTGATTCCATTTTCCATTGCAACAAACATTCGATGTGTAAACGCCACACTAATTGCTGCATACCGAAGTCTCTTGCTCTTCACTAATGACGATAAATCAGCGCTTAATGTCAATTATTTTGCGTGTAATCCGTTTAGTGTCAGATGACTCATGATTCAAATATCAGCACAATTCATACGCTTGGTGAGGCTAGGACTAAACTCCTTTTTGCATTGGACATGTTGCTATCGACTTTTTTCTCGAAGCAAATACCGATTTAGTGAAATATTGAGAAAAAAATGATCTTTTCATCATATTTTTTTCTCAACTTCCAAAGTTCTAAGAAAGGCTCATGTTTTTGCGTCATTCAATGACTAACACAAATGACGCATAATATCCCACGCACACTTCAAGTGTACACAGCATCGTAATAACAGCCCACATTTACTGTGCGTTGTGCAATCGAGAGACAGGCACTTAATCACCTTTTTTAATCGCCTGTTTTACTTGCACTAATTGAGCTCACGTGACTTATCTGACACATCCAGTTTTCATCGTATTTTTATTTACAGCAAATGAAAATTCTGTATACAAAACAGTTGAATAATCGGATCGATGAAATTACATCGTAAACTGTGGAACAATAGACCACTTTTGGTTGCAAGGCAAACGGTTGCGATGATGAAAAGATGTTGATGGAATATTGGCGATCCGTAATTGACACACAAAGGCGCAATCATGAGGGCGGTTGAACGGCAATGTTACGAAGGTGAAATGGTTCGAAATTTGTCGCTTTTCACATGAATCGATGAACAAAAATCTATTTGAGTGCACGCTCAGTGCACACTGTGCAGAGAGTGCAGACAAATAATATAATAAACCCAAAATAATATTTTTGAAATTTACATATGTCTGCTGAAAAATATAAACATTTCTTTGTCAAATGGAGTGAATTCTTCGAATGGAATGTCAATGGATCGGATATGTTTATATTCAATAAAACTCAAACCAAGTTCTATCACGAACCCAGCAAGTCTGTAGTACATTCAGCTCTATTGATAATTTAACTGTTAATCTTTTGGTCCATCTGTAAAACTCGTCCGTACTGGCTAGTTTTCAGTAGTAAAACCGTTCTGGGCAGAGTTGAAGCTTTCCTCAAACAAATTAAACAAAAATTAAGAAATCAAATCAGTCTTCAAAATCTTAAAATGTTGAATATTTTCGGAATTCGGCTCTTGTTATTTACCCTTGATGACCTTTTGTGAACTGGTCATTTTATAATTCTCCGGATGTTTCGAATAATGTTCCTTTTACTTACATCCTTTCCATTTATGGACAATGAATGACGTCACCCAGTAACGTTCTCTAAAATTCCACTTAAAACCAGAATTTTTATAATCAAAACACTTACTCAAAGACATAGACAATTCCAAAGTAATTTTACCATTTCACTTTGTGTTGGTACATCAGATTACAGAAAACAGACTGATGCCATATATCAAAATAGAAAGTCGAATGAGTACCAAGTTTGGAGATTTTTAATTTTATAGATGAAAGTAAAAGTAATTTAACCAGAACAAGTTTGCAAATGTAAACATACGGCTGTCAATAGTCCTATTCTTTAACAATGTTTTGGATTTTTGCTTAAAAATAAATTTTGTTCAAATAAAGTGGATTGTTTTCTGAATATTTTGTAAAATGAACCAAAATATTAGTCAGATTTTGCGTTAAAATGGTGATAATTTGTCCAAATATGAATTAATCATTTGAAATATTAAAACAAATAATGTGATGTTAACTATCACAATACGAACCAGAAACCAATCTAATAATAGTTTTCAAGTTCAACACTTCCAATAAATCAAAATCTTCATCCACATTTTACTTGCATTTCTTGAAACAAAAACTGTTTTAAGTACAAATATTTCCAATTTCAGTCTAATTTTTTCAAAAAAATGTGGAACTCCTTATGCTTTTGCTTGTCATCCTTGTGCAGGGTTAATAAAAAATATGTGAACCACCATCTGACAATAACAACCTATCTGGAAATATATTACAAAATTTCGACTGAAAAACATCTTAACATTTGTGACTATCAATGTTTGTTTTATTTGGAAAATATCTGAAAAATGGAAGAAAAGTCATTCAAAATATAATTATTAAGATTTACATTTACTTTATTCTTAATTTTCGGATCACAATTAATGATTTCACCCTAATTTTCAGCCGCTATTTCAAGTTATCAGCTATTTTCAGCCGAAATGTTGCTATTTCAGCTGCTTTTCTTAGATGATCCGCTTTTATCAGCCCAAAGTAATCCCTGCCGCCAATATGTCAACCACCTCCAATCCGGAATCATGTCAACCATTGAGCTGGGGCCATGCTATCTTCACTATATCGCTCCAATTTATTAGGATGGTATAAAATGGAAGTTATGTATTTTAATTTAGTATTCATCATTTATTATTTAGTATTTAGTGTTAATCGGATCGAAAATTAAGTTAAAATATTTTTACAATTTTGCAAATTTCAGTTTTTCGAACATGTTCGGAATTTTCTGAAATGAAAATTGAAGCAATTTTGCATTTTTTTTTGGAAAATGTTTGAAATCCACTTAAGTTTTTCCGTTTTTTTAGACATTTTCTAAAAAAAAAAAAGTTATGCAACGAAATTTTAAGACGAAAACCCAATCAACCATTCATTTATGTGGCAGGAAGATTTCACTGCATTTTTAACTTATTTAACAGCACAGCTTGAATTTCACAAGGCTCAAAAACAATCCGTAGCAGCAAAGTACAAATCAAACATTTTTTTTTTGCGATTTCATTTACAGAAAGTACAATTTTTTAAAAAAAATGAGCATTGGACTTGGAAGCCAACATATAACTTCTGAAACGCATACGTGAAACATGGCTTTAAATTTAATGAAAATGAGCTACTTGAGTTTACGATTATTTCTGTACGATTAAATCGAAATTACATTTCAGAAATTTGTTCAAGTACTTAAAACTTAAATTGTTGTATCTTGTCCACTCATATCTCTCTTGGGAATATTATTCAATTGATATAAATTTTTTGAATTTTCTTGAGAAGCGAATTCAAACAATTATTCTATGCTCTTGCATTTCCTGAATTGAATTCAGTTAAATGTTTAACGTAATTTTATGTAATGTTCACATAACATATACTTGAGAATTCAAAATCAGCAAAGCTTTAATGTCAAAAGTCAGTCACACATAAACAGATTTATTCAGACCCAAATCCAGTGATTTAACTATGGATTTGAACCAACAGGCATGTGAATTTAACATATAGAAACAATTGAAAATTCGTTTTCAAAACGAATAGAATAGTGATTTTTCAATCGATTTTGCAGGTTATCATCGAAACTCACGTTATACCAACACGACTTTGCTCACGAGCAAAACGTCACAAACATGGGATATTTCTGAGATGATTCACAGCATCGGGTAATACTCAACAACATCAACATTATACGCTGTCAATTCAGAATTTGTTTTGTGTTATAGTTTTGAGTATCGGAGGTGATTTGCAACTTTACTGTATGCGATTGGAGTCATACAAAAGAAAATTCAAATAAACTATTTTTTTCTATTTCAAAATAAACTAAATTTCCAGCAAAATGACAGTTGCTGCGAAGGTAAATAAAAGAATCAATTTTTAATGAAATTATATAAAAAAATTGCACAGTCATAGACACCAATGACATAACCTCATTCGCATGAAATGATTAGTTTTATTCATTAAATTTATTCTTTTTCCGTGATATTCACCAGATGGATGTTGACTCGTATCGGGGCGAAGGCTTTCGACAGTATTATATTACCAAAATTGAAGAATTACAATTGATTGTCGCCGAAAAAAGTCAAAACTTACGACGTTTGCAGGCTCAGCGTAATGAACTCAATGCCAAAGGTGAGTCGCTTAATTGTTCACATAATAAATTGGGTCAAATGTTACTGTTACCATTTTATTATCCCAGTTCGTATGCTTCGCGAGGAGTTGCAATTGTTGCAAGAACAGGGCAGCTACGTTGGTGAAGTGGTGAAGCCAATGGACAAAAAGAAGGTTTTGGTCAAAGTGCATCCCGAAGGCAAATTCGTTGTTGACATCGATAAAAACATTGATATCAACGATGTCACACCAAATTGTCGTGTTGCTTTGCGTAATGAAAGCTACACACTACACAAAATCTTACCGAACAAAGTTGATCCATTGGTATCTCTTATGATGGTCGAAAAAGTTCCCGATTCAACCTATGAAATGGTCGGTGGTTTGGATAAGCAAATTAAAGAGATCAAGGAGGTCATCGAGTTGCCAGTTAAACATCCGGAATTGTTTGATGCCCTTGGTATCGCTCAGCCGAAAGGTGTATTGCTCTACGGTCCACCTGGTTAGTACTTTCATGCCTACACAAATTGTTAATTCGTTAACTAAATGTCATCGTTTCAATTATTTTTATGAAAACAGGTACCGGAAAAACGTTGCTTGCTCGTGCCGTCGCCCATCACACCGAATGTACTTTCATTCGTGTGTCTGGTTCAGAATTGGTGCAGAAATTCATTGGTGAAGGATCCCGTATGGTGCGTGAATTGTTCGTAATGGCCCGTGAGCATGCACCGTCCATCATTTTCATGGATGAAATTGATTCCATTGGTTCATCACGTATTGAGTCTGGTAGCGGTGGTGATTCCGAAGTACAACGTACCATGTTGGAATTGTTGAATCAATTGGATGGTTTCGAAGCGACCAAAAATATCAAAGTTATTATGGCTACCAATCGTATTGACATTTTGGATCCGGCTCTGCTACGTCCCGGTCGTATTGATCGTAAAATTGAATTCCCGCCACCAAACGAGGAAGCTCGTCTTGATATTTTGAAGATTCACTCTCGTAAAATGAACCTCACACGTGGCATTAATTTGAAAAAAATCGCCGAATTAATGCCAGGCGCTTCTGGGGCTGAGGTAAAAGGTGTATGCACTGAAGCCGGTATGTATGCATTGCGAGAACGTCGTGTTCATGTCACACAAGAAGATTTCGAAATGGCAGTAGCTAAGGTTATGCAAAAAGATTCCGAAAAGAACATGTCGATCAAAAAGCTATGGAAATAAACACAGCTACGGTCTCAATTCATTTAATCGGCTTTTTGAAAGTGTTTTGCTTTATACATTTAATGATTTATTGAAAATAAATAAATACAACAATTTTACGTATCAAATGTTGTGTTGTCATTTTTGAACCAATCTATAATTGATTTAAATATTTCATGGTAATTTCATGCTTTTTTGCATTAAAATAGTAAATAAATGGTGATCTTTCGATCGCTGATACATAATTCCACCTAAAAAAGTGCGATTCTACTGCTGGAAAATAAACACGAAAGGAGAATAAACTATGGTCTATTTGGCATCATTGAATCAGCAGTTTGTGCTTGAATTATAACGCCATCTATGGAAAACCAATTGAACCAGTTCGAATCAAAATGCACTTTATTTTCCTCCTCTTGTCGAAGCTTCCACATCACTTTAATAGAATGCTCTTTGTTTTTAGTTTATTTATTTTTGATTACCTTTCTCAACTAAATGAATTACCGTGCTATACTAACACATATACTTCAGGTAGTTTAACCGGAAATAAATGCATCCTTCGAGATATCGTATTCATTTTATGTTGCCTCCAAGTGAATTACGTTTCTTTTAATTCAATAAATTGATTATAGTTGCAGCAGTGCATGTGAATAAGGAAATATCCCTCTTTTGATGTGATAGCGTGCTGTTGATGTTGTGCATAAAATATTAATTCGCGTCATTTTTGAAATGTGTCTCTCGAAACAAGGAGCCACGTTCGGTGGCAAATAAAAAAGACCACGTCGTAAAAAGTGTCATGCAATATGTTTTCTATCAATTTGACTATCAGCACGTTCGCAGCTCCAAAAACGATACCCTTTCATCGGTTGCATCGCAGAAACACTATGCTTGAAGTATGATGATGTATTTAAATAAGATCTGCATCATCGCGACGTGTGTGTGTGTGTGTTGGTGTGTACGAGCCACGGTATAGCAATTTTCAATTCAACTCTGCACATTAGACAGCGTTTATTTTTATCATATGTACTAAATGCATATTTTATGTGTTTGTTTACTAAACGCGTTGCATGGAAGGGAGGTTTGATCGATAACACGAGATAACGCATCCACTTTCGCTTGTGCTCGCTGGGTTCGTATGCTCGCATACAATGTGTGTATTTTAAATGCGGTTAAACTTTTACAAATTCAACACATCTAAAGTCTGAAACTGTGTCTCTTTCTCTCCCCTTGGCCGTCAAACCAAACGGTTTCTTTGGTTTCGAAGAAACACCGCACCACATCGAACCACACGCACACACACACACACACACATCATATGCATCGAAAGGGAAAAGTGAACCTCAAACTGTACACATAAATTATGAATAATATGACTTTTTATCTGTTATTGTATGTTTGCATTGCCATTAGAAAGTTAAACTGCAGACGATTTCATGCTTGTACAAATATTTACATTCGAACCGAAAGCCAGTTTTATCGAGTGTTCACATATGTTGTCGCTCGCCTCATCAATACAAATAGTCTACAAATCGACAAAATGATACCATTTTTCCCATTTAACGATACATTTTTCATTCGAAAAATAAAAAAAATATTGGTGTTGTGAGTGTGCTCTTTTTATGCTCACTTGAGATAATGAAAACTAAATTTCATAGGCTGACTTCTTTGTAGGTTCAAGTGATTTGAATGGTTATTTCAATGTTTCATAAATAAAGATCGTTCCATCAGCTGAAAGATGAAAAGGTGTTCTGACACGGCACAATAACATTATGTCATTTCTATTGGTTTTCTTTTTCATTTCATTTTTTTCCTACTTTTTGAATTTCGGATGATAAGCATCAACGAACAGATGATAGTCGGTAAATCAAATCGGGCGTCGTCAAAATGACTGCTTGATGGTGTTCCCTTTGTTCGATAATGATTAGCACTTTTTTTTTGCTAGACATCATACAACCCAATCAATGACCATTTCATGGATTGAATCTCTTTTATGATCAACCAAAGTACCTGTCAGTCAAAAGAATTTATGTCGATTCAAAAGAAAAAAGTATCAAAATGATGAATGACATATAAAATAATTTTGTTGTTGGACGCAGGTTCTTCCTATCGCCTCGAATCGGACGTGTAAAAAAGGCAATTTAAGAAGTGTAAACTTCATTTTAGATCGTATCGCTATTGCCTATGAAGCGTGTGCAAGTGTTTAAAATTTATCGAAAATTCGGATGTTACTAACAACTTGTTAGTAAACTGAACACATCAGTGTTCAGCATTGAGTACAGTAGCGCGAGCTATCTAGCACTCGTTTAGAAGAGTGTCTCGAGCGGAAATTAGTTCCGACCATTGTGTCATTGCCAGTTTTGGTTGTTTTTTTCCTCGTCATTAATCTTTTTTAAAGTCATTCGATTTTCTGCATGGAATTTATTTAGTAGCCAGTGTTGATTAACATATTGTCCATGTGCTACACGTGTCGTTAGGGGATCACATCACACACAAGTGTCGTTAGAGCTCAGCTAAAATCCACCCGATTGTGGACATTCAAAAGCCTTCAATAATTTAATATTTCAACCCTCGTGTGAGTTTGCTAGATTATTGCAACATCATTAAACTGAATATTCGAGTTGGTTTAAAACCGGTGAGAAATCTCTCGTGTGACTATATCTCAATTTGGCCGGAATGCTCTGGAATTAATAATGTTGATGTCCGTATATCGGACACATTAGAATTTTTGGGCCGAAATGATTGTGAGAGCGGTGCTTAGATCAAAAGCGAAAAAATGCCATTTTGATTTTAATAAGATAAACAAAAATTGATACTTGATTCAAAGTACTCCATCATCTAATCTGTAATTCAATGCTATGAGCTCATCCGACCCATATCCCAGATGAGTCTCCGGCTCAGACAAAAACACTCACACGCACACACACACTCACACACATTGAAACACTCATGTATTTGTTACATAAATGGATAATATTCAAATTGACTCGTGTCACTTATTTAATATTTAAAATTTCATTAAGATGCGACGAATAAGCCGGTGCATATATCCACGGCAAAATGATGACGATGGACGGAGATGAATGAGCATTTGCACAAACATTGTACCATCATTTGCTGTATCCCTATGTCTAAAATGAAAAGAGCGTGGAATGTGGATACGCTCATAATTGCATTATTTATTTGCTGTGAGAAATGTTTCAAATGAAATTTCATCTACACCAAGGAGATGAAATCGAGCGCCAACAGACTAATACTCACACACGAACACGAACACGAACACTTACTCACACTATGGAAAAAGGCGAAAAATCAACCAAAATTCCGCTTGGGAAATGTGATTTTATTCATTCACCTTCGCCACAAGCAATATTCCGAAGCCAAACATATTGATGTGAAAGTGAACGAAATTCGAATCATCTTTTAATAAAATGAAATGGATTTTTTTCTGCCGAAAATGTGCACAAAATAAATGTTTTAATAACACTGACAATCAAGCCACAATATCTACATTTTTAGTGAATTTACGGATTGCGTTTCACATTTCCATGAATTCTATCGTTGTCGTATAATTGCTAGCCGAATAAAACAAGCACACGAAAGACTTGATTTCAATCGAAAAGTAAATGGAACACATTCTCATATATGGTTTTTGGTTTTGCCGGTAATTTCGTAATTCATGTTGTCAATATGCTCGACTCGACTGTTTTGCGTGTGTTCTATCAAACGCGAAAGGGAACAACGGCATGAAGCAAATAAATGGAGGAAGGGGAAGGGGGTGGAAATGCGAGTTGTTAATTTGTGTTTGTTGGTATTTTTCTTGACAGTGTGCAGGAACGCACTTACGATTCAATGGCGTCTAAATGAAATTACGAACGAACATGCCGTATGCACAGTATACACTTTCAATGGTAGTGTTCACTGCTTTGAATTTTACTTATATGCGGCATTTTCTGATTTTACTCGGAAAATGTTAATGCTAAGCGGAGCAATGGCAGCAAAATCATACCTTGTTGCGAGTTTATGGAAATGAATAATGACAGCACATTCAAACATAATGCCAAATTCATATGATTTCCCGGTGCTCTTTTCATTTTCGTTCTCTGTTTGATTGTTCTTTACGTCCGATATTCGCCTTGTTTTCATGCTCATTATAATATGCTCCATTCTGCTTTTGTAATTCTAATATATTATTAATAATTTTGTCATTATTCTTTTGCTAACAACATTGGAACGGGGCACTACTTGTGACGCACTTGTGAGTTATACATTACAGCATTGGCGCCAACGAAAACTGTTTTCTACTTGTAGGGTAAGTGGAATTGAGATTTTTCTACCGTATGTTATGTGTTGATCGATAAACGCAATTATTGCGTAACAGTTTTGTTTTATTTTAAGAAATCAATGAGGTAGTAATTAGGCTAATGAACATTAGTTGTACGAGTGAGCAGGTGGCCCGTTTGGTCTAGCGCAAAATTATTATTGAATGCTCTGGGCGTGAATTGTTGTATACTTTATGAAGAAGATTAAGTGTACGAAATCCAGTATTTATGAGCGTTAAATGAATCGTTTTCTGACGAAAATAATTCACAAAAAGTAAATTATTCGTACATACAATAATGGCAATTGTGTGAATGAATGAAAGCAATTGTGTTAGATTTTGCATGCATCCAAGCAAACAGCATATTGAGAAATATCAACCTTGAGAATTCAACCACCATGGTGGTTTGTGTGCACACGCACACGCAGTCCAATGCAATTTTAGATAAAATTGAAATTTGAGCAGATAAGCTCGCAATCGATATTATATTGGTGGTAATTTTGTTGACGGACATTTGATTTACAAATTTCATAAATGGCAACAGAAATGTCGCATTTCAATTCGTATTTCATTTAAAGATAAACGCAATACAATTCAATTTGTCTGATTGAAAATGAATTTATTTTATAAGATAATTTTAAAAAATTTCATTTTGCATAAATTCACAGTTCAATCCAATTGTTTGAAATCTGAGAAAGAAGGCCAGAAATTCATATTTACAATTCATATTCATTCCAAAAAAAACCAACCATAAACAATTGAAGTTGGATGAATGAGAACGCATTGAAACTCATTTGCACAGCATTACTATTCAAAGATATGATTTAATTTCGTCGACCTGAAAACTGAAATTATTTTGAAATTGATATCATTGAGATGTAAACAAAAAACTGAGTTGAAAATTATTCAAATTGGACATTCAAAATGAGTAGCAAAATTGCTCACCGATTATAAATACAAGCCAATAATTTTCGTATTTATTTCGCTTATTTATAGTTTGGATATTGCAATTTTTGTACTATTATCAACCGGCCAAATTTCGAACCAATAGTCAAAATCCCTTTGAAAGATCCCAAATCAAATGTTTTAAACGAAAGAGAAGAATTAATTTCTTTGTTTGAAATGCTAAATTTGTTTTTGTTTCTCATTCCAAGAAGTTTTTGGACTATAAGAATTTGGACAGTTTACGATAATTGAACTGAATTTTGTATATGCTGAAATAAGTATTGAGTTGAAACATTATTACGGTAAGCGTTTTATGCATGGAAATTGATGGCAAATATTAAAACTTTTTCTAGATTGACATATTCAACTGTAACTGGATACGATTTTACTCGACGCAGTTGTGTTTAATATTCATGATAGTCGGGCTCCAGTTGTTATATCGATTCAACATAAAAATTTGAATCTTCGTCTATCAATTTTATCATAAATTGTACCGCGTATTGAATTTGTTTTGTTCTTTGTATTAATTTTCAAGTACGAGGCCAGCAGGGTATTTAGAACGATTATTTTATTGAAATCTATGTATATCTGATGTTCAAAAATGCATGTAAAATAATACCCTTGATGCAATGGTTGCATTTGTCATCATGTGCACACACTCAACCATTCATATAATAAGAATTGTGGATAAATTTTCCTTTGAAATGTTCAAAATTGAAAATAAATACTGTTATAGTATGGTATCAATGGGAAATTTATTATTTTAGTAAATCTTCGTTCTGAATTTTGATGTTCAACATGTAATTGTCAACCGAATTTAAATTTACCGATGATAAAATATTCATATAGAACCTAAGTCCATCTAGAAAACAATTTATTTTCAGTGCAACTCAAAAACAGATACTCAATTAAATTTTATTTGAGTTCATTTACAAACTCCAAACAAATAGCAATTTGCTTCATGAAGCACATTAATTTAGTTTTATGGATCACAATTTCCATTTGCTAGAAATAACAAAACGAAACCAATTGAATAGTAGCGTTCAGTGAAATGTTTCATTCAGAGAGCTGCTTCGATAGGCATGAATTATAAATTTATAGATATTTCTATGGAACAGTTACAGTTACATTGCCCACCTGGACATGAACCCATATCCCAACATTTTATCAATTACCTTATGTCATCATCATATGGTATTTATTTATGAGCTTTGTGCAGGTCGATTGATCCTCTCTCACTTAAAATGCTTAAAACTCGTGCATATCAATTCTATTTATGCGGTGGAAATGCAAAATCTTCAATTTAATGTTTATTATACATAGTCTTTCCAACCAACATTCTGAGAACGCATTTCATTGCATAAATTCTTTCTCTCTATCTACCTTCGAATAATTGATGTTTTCAGATAAATGTTTGTTTTATTAGTGACACGAAAATCACGATTAAAAAAATGTATGAACTGATGAATAAAATATTCGAGCTAATATATTATTATTGTTGTTAATTTGACAAACAAAGCGACACTTTTTTCCCGTTGTGATCCATTTAAATTCCAATTGCAAAAGCAATTTTCAGGTGTCCAAAGAGCAATAATGTTGATTTCATTCTCATTTTTCATTTTGGTTGGTTAATTTCTCTTGGTTTGCTGCCATAAATATTTAACCAAATCCATTCCATCGTCCAAACTGATAAAGTTTAACGATAAAAACTGGTATAGATGTCAAAACTTAGATCATATTGTGAATATTTTAGAGTGTAATTTCGTGGATGAGCCAATTTTCTATGGAGGAAAAAGAAACGCGTTGCCATTAAATTTTAGACATAAGAGACTTTCATCGAAGACAAGCATCAAATGCATTAAATTAAAATCTGCACATAAGCTGCAAATATTGATAAGGTACATGAATATTTAATTATGATTTTTGTCAGATAAATCATTGCGATCATCAAGCAGTGCAAATGTGTGAAATACAGTGTTGGCTTGTAGTAGTATCACAAGCAACACCCATCACCATCACCGTCGTCATCCACCGCAAACACCTTTTCTATATCATCATTCTCAGTTTGGGTCTGTGGAAGCTGAATGCTCACATTGTTGCCTGCGCCTATGTCATCCATCTTTTGAATATGCCGTCAAACGGGTAACGCAAACAAAGTATCTATTTTGTTGAGAGGGAGGCCAATTAATCGATGTTTTAGTGAGTGAATGGTACCGTTTTGCATTTCATCGTGATGTTGTACCGTCGTCAAATTCACGCTTGAGCTAAAAGTAAGCGAACTTTTGGAATGTGTATATGATGTGGTTTTGCACTACTTGACGTTTGTTTTGTGAATGGAACCGCAACACCAAGATTTACTTGCTGCACAATGAATGAGCTGGCGCTCACATATTTGACGGGAAATTCATTTAAGTTTATAGCCAGAAAAACAACACAAACGCAACAGCACATATTTCATTAATGAATGGCAAATTTTCCGGCAACCACCGTCGCTCCAGATTCATCTTTTGCTGGCGAATGAGAGGGTGTGTTGAGTTGGATTTCCATGTCCATCCAATGTACACATCCAATCCTTCCTTCCTTATGCTCTACGCCTTATCACATCTTCCACTTTGCTATTTTCCAAGCTCTATTTTTCATCTTAATTATTAAACAAACCATTTCTGTGTGTAACACTAATTCGTGCATAGTTTCCAATTTTCTTATCTTTACCACTTCTTGTTTCTTGTGTCGGCACACACACACACACACACACTCACACACGCTCACCAGCCCCGTTTATTATTCATACAAAATTCATCGCTTAAAGATAGCAAACTGTTCTATAGCCAATCTCATTCACACTCTCATATTTATTTATAAGCAATATTTTCAGCCGCACAGCTACAGTCTACCCAGTGCAATTCAGTGCTGAGCATCTTTAATCATTCACGAAATCATGGTCTAATTCATTGCATCTCCATTTATGTTATTCGAGAGAATTGTCAAGAAACTTGCAGCAAATGTCTGGCGTTCAAAATCAAGTCTATTGAACCCGGTTGACAGCCATAACACCTAACATCGAAACGGTATTATGGAGTGAAACTTTTCCAACTTATATTTATACCGATCTAAAATATGTTAGTCAACTTTTCACCGATTTAATGGTGAATTGAAGCGTACAGCAAGATAACACCACAATAGGAAATGTGGACAACCGAGGCAGTTTTAATTGGCTATGTTTTTCCTCATGCTGCAAATGGAATTCAATATGAAATTAATCGATTTGATATTAAATATGCTGATACAAAATGAAGTGGAATTCTGGACTCTCTCTCTCTCTCTCTCTCTCTCTCTCTCTCTCTCTCTCTCTCTCTATCTTTCTCTCGTACCGAGACGCATGACATGGATAATAATAGCGTACATAAAAACAACATTGCCCGATTGAAATAAAAAGCAAAAACAATTCGCAAATTGGTCGATAGCGTATGAACGATGTGTTTGCATTTTGTCTGGATTGAAACAGTGTGAAAGAGAGGCAAAGACAGAACGAGCACAATACTTGTTAATTAAAATGAAACATTTAACAGTCAACATTGTTTCCTGTATGATCATTTCGTCAATTATTATGTTCATTATTTCAAACGCTAACCGTTTCGACATCGAATTTCAGTCACATTTTAAATATATTTTCTCTGCTACTTTCAAGTTACACGTCAAATTCCATTCGATGGATTTTTTTTTGTCATTTACTACACATAAATTGCTAGCGCTATCGCGAAATGATTTTCATTTTAACACCTCCGGCTATCAACTGTACAAATCAATTTCCTATGAATCGAGTTTGGCTGCCCTCTGCCACACAGAAAAAAATGCATCAACATGTATAGCTTAAAAAACAACAACATTTTCGTGCAATGTTGTGTTTTCCATGGTTGGCATGAGATCAAATTCCCGAAAACCCATCATTTCACCGACTAATCAGTTTCAAAGGACCTCGATTTCCGATTTTCTAATTGATTGAATGGATTTCATGACCACTTGAATTTTGAGGTTAGATCACATACGATGCAATTCATTTTGTATATGTTATTTATTTAATTCATGTGTGCCACACCAGCTCAAACATTTCAAATGGAAATGACAATATTTACTCTCGTATCGCCAAAGTGGTTTATTCAATGATTCTTTTTTTTTTCCGGCTCGATTCGAATGTGAAAGAGCCGGAGAGAAAATTGATGCACAATTATTGCAATTGATAGGTACCAGATGCCAATACAACATTTGGCTCTCCGAGTGGCATTCAATAATAACATGATTCGACGTGAAATGAAATATTAATTGCCGAATGTCGATGATGCACTCGGCGCAACTGCACCAACTCCACTCATCCCACGGTGTTTATTTATCCACATTGATAGCTATCGTATGTAACGCACAAATAATTTCAACCATTAAAAATTAAAAACGTTATCAATCATTCAGATTTTGTATACATATAAAGCAAAGAAACGAACAAAAAAAAAAATGGTGAACACACAAATTCGCTTACAGTTTTGAATCCGGTTGGGTTTGTTTTGTTGGTTTGAGAAAAATTGCAATGATTTTATATATAAAAGTGGTTTTGAACCACCAAATGTTCTATTCTATATTTACTGTGGAATTTTCATGATTGTGGATTCGATGAAATAACAAATGTCATGATGCTTGTTTCAAGTTATGTTGAAAATTATAATCAAAACTTTTTAACTGGGAGCTGTTGTGCACCAAATAATGGTCAAACTTCAGGTCTGGATGAATTGCCCATCTGTTCAATTCAGAAAAACATCAATACACTCATTCCATGAGCTTGCATTAGATTTTAGCTCAATGTCCCAATCCATTTAAACCAAGTTTTTGCATTCAACAAGCTAAACTGCAAACGCAAACAATTGAAAATCTGCCATTCAAAAATGCGTATCCAATTCGTTGTTGTTTATTGTTTCGTTTGGGCCTCGCAGCAAAAGTAGCGGTTCATTTTCAATTCAATTTTCGCAATAACGGAAATCGAAAACGTTAAGCACATACCGGAACACAAACACGTTCGATAGAATTTTTGATGATTTTCAATTAAGCCCGCGGCCAAACTGATGAAACGATCAGTTTCATCCATGGCATTCACATTGGATTTGATGTGATTTTTGTTTTTCCATTTTCCAATGGTTTGTGAATGTTGATATTCAAGCCTTCTTTTGTATCGAAACTTTACAATTGTTCACATTTATTTTAACATTCACATAGTAACATGCACTGCACGCGGCGCGGTGCGTACATCATTCTTTTATTCGTTGGTCTCGCACATAGAGTGCATTTCTCCATAACACTTTCTTTGACAAGTGTGAAATTTTAGTAAACTCTTCACATGACCACGCAACTACTTCATCAACTTCATTTTATTTTACTAGTTACAAAGCTTTAACTGATTGATGCATTTTGATATATACGTAGTTCCTTTTGCACTTAACATGCTTAATCCGGAAAATACAAACACACATCCACAAAATGTTGCTCGACCACAATTTGAAATTCGAAATTCTAAACCATATACTCATAATTAAATTCCTATCAATCATCTCATACCTTCCTATTGAATGCATATTTTGACTGGGTTTAATGTATTGAACTGAGTGAATGTTTAGCTAATTAAACTAGAATCCATTATAAAGAGAGAAAATACCAATCATGGAATGCATGTATATGTGAACCGAACTGATCACTGATGGTCGGCCAGATGCATAAATACTTGGCGAAATGGAAAATATGATGTGCGGTGAAATTTTCGACGGACATGAACCCAAAAGAATTTAATAGCCGAAGTGAATGAGTTGGAAATATTCCGTAGATGAGAAACGTACATTGGCATTTCAAAATCACAATATCCATAGATTCGGTTTTGGATTAATGTACCATTGGGATTGCTTAGCAACTTTGTGTCGGTGTATGTTTGTGTTTGTGCGGTCTTTTTTATTCTCTCTTTTCCAGCTAAAATTGAAACGCGTTGTGTAACTGACGAGAGTATTGTGAACGATGTGTTTTGTGTATCAACTACGAATCACTTGACCACTAGACATTTCGAAATGCAACTGAATTCCTGATTGACTTAATGAATTTATTTAAAATGACACAGTCCAATCACTGTACAGGAACTTGAAATGTGATTGCATGCGCATCAATGTGTACAGATCCGAGCAAGTTATGTCCATGTCTGGATTTAAAAAAAATAATACGTGAAATAACTATAGCCAAGCCAAACCATTGAATGCATTCACTCAATATATGGAAATTTATAATGTATTTGATGGATTGAATTTCGTAACTGAAATTCTCAATACGAAAATTAATCAGTAAGAATTCATTTGGCATTCTTTTTTCTCTCAATTGTGAAATATATTTACCAAACTATTCAAAAATCATCGATATTCTTGGTATTCGAACGCACATTAAACATTTAATAGGTACATTCCGATGCAAAATCGGCAATTGTATATGTGTTGAAATTGCATTTTGCATTTTATAGTTCACATTTTGGACAACTTTATTGTGTATCAAGTTTAAAATAATAAATAATAAATAGAAAATTTTAAATGATTTATAAGCATCAGCGAATAGGAGATATCTGAGGTCTCCGTTGGATACATTTAATCCGGTATCTCTACTTCCCCAGTTGCTATTCTTCGGTCTCAGGGCCCGCTGAGTAAATGAAAACACTTTGTAAAATTTCACTAAAACCATTGGACTAGTTGTTCGAGTGATCCTTGTAAAATGGTTCCATGTTTTATCACACATTGTTTCGAGAGAAACCAGAGAGCAGAGCAGCTGAAAGGTGAATTGAATATTCGGTGAACTTTACCACCAGCCGACAATATTCAGATGCTCCAATCGAAAGAATGGAATTTAATTCGGAATCTGTTGTGTGAATCTTTATTGTGGTGCTGGTGCTGGTGCTGGTGCTGTTGTGAAGTGTCTATTGGGTCGATTCGCTTATGTGTGCGACGATACGATGTGCAATGTGCATTCTTGTGCATCGACCGAGGCCGAAAATGCATTTCGGATCACATACGATTTGTTAATAATATGCCACAGGAGAGGTTCAGCAAAACCTAATGAGAAATGCAATGCACACGCAAACATCTTTCGACTCGATATGTGAGGAGCACAAACAAGCGAATTTATTGTAAGCCCTCTCTCAAGCACAAACACACATACACGCACACGCACACGATCACACATGAATTCGAGTGCACACATGCACATTGCACATTGCACACACTCACAAACCGACAAGCCCAGACTTTTAAATATGCCAGCGATGCCGAATTTGGAGGGGGTTGAGGCAGTTGGTACCGTCTCTACCGTCTTTTTTTTTCTCTTGCTCATAGTCCTTGGTATTTTGTATTACGGAATGTACTTGGTTGGGCTTGAAATCGCCTTTGGTAGTCAACATTCACATCGCATGGCATACGAAATGCGGTGATAGATCATGATGTTCCTTAAAATTATAACATTGTAGATGCAAACACTATTTCCCTGCTGGCAAAAACCATTGTGAGTCACACATTTAACGTGTTTCCTCAATGTTATTTGCAATTCGAATCGCTGTTCGTTCAATGAAGAAAATTCATCTTTGCACTAGCTTGCAAACATACACACACACACACACAAACACACTCGCTCACTCATACGAAATAACGAAGTAACGAAAAGTACGAGATGTGAGTGTTTCGTGTACGGAGTACGTTGGCACACTGGATATACATTTAAATGAAATATGGAAATTAAATTGGTTTTGCAATTTCAACAATATTGAATATAAAGCTGTTTGAGACTGCGAACAATGCCACAGCCACACAAACCAGTACTGTTTGGCTCACATGCTTGCAACAAAGATAGAGAGAACCAGCATACTGAATGTAAAGGCATCTCATTCTCTGCATCGACACTCACACACTCGGGCTCTCGTACTTTTGGCCCTTGGTCGATTCTATTTTTCGAGCCGGTAAATGCAATCGTGGGTGATAACATTGCCGGAGTTGTCGACTTGGCTCTGTTGGTGCACCGAATAAAAGACTTTCAATCTTTTGCAGTCAGTTAATTTTCAATGAAAACATACTCATGCCGTACATGAAGTATTTGAATCGGTCACACACTAGCGATACTACACTACACATACTGGACACGTTAAGATTACATGTAGCACTTAGCACACTCATACACAAACACACACACCCTCACATACTCGTCATCACACAGCGCGGCAATACTGTATGCAATTATTTTGCAATTCATTTCGTAGTCCGAATATCAAACTAGCCGAGAATATTATTAGATTCCGACAATTAGGGAAAATAAGCCATGAAGAATGCACTGCACCACATGTTTTACGGAGTAGAGTACCAAAAATAAATTGAAGCACACGAAAAGGGCACCAAAAGAACGAAAGGAGGAAGAGGAAGCAAGATACAATATGAGAGAAACAGTTTCTCAATTGATTTTAATTTCCATCGAAATTTCTTGAGTTTACACATTACCCGTTGAATCTTTCTCTATTTCGCACTCTGCGTGTATGGACCATGAGCCATGAGCCCAAGCGACGAGACTTTGACCCACTTCAAAATCTGCATATTGGTTTTTGATGTCGCTTGTTACCAAAATCGATTTAAATTTCGAGTCTTAATTAGCCTAATAGTCTGTCAAGGCGACGGCAAAGTGCATGTGTGCTCACTGGAATATATATTGAATTACTCGTGCTCATTTGGCCACAGTTAACCGCAACGCAGAAATCGGAGGTGCCTCAAATTGAATTAATTAACTTCGGTTTTATAGCCAATGCATGAACGTGCGATAACGATAAATGAGCCACTGGCTGCTGCTTCCGAATGGATTTTCAAACAGGACGGCACAGTGCACATTCTTGTACAGCTTTTTATTGAAGATATCAAAATTGCATTAGCTGCATTTAAATTGCACTTCAAATTCAGAACTTTTGAAAATGATGAATGTGAAATCAAATCAAATCGTGAGCTTAAAAGCTTTCAAACGGATTTGAAGGCATTAAAATGGCATTTTTATCATATTTGTGGACTTTATTTTTTTTTGCATCAGATAAAATTTGATTATTATCCCCTTATGAAAGAGTCTAGACAACAAATCGATTGAAATTTAATGAATGATTTGCTTCGAAACACATAAATTTAAATTAAGAGCATTAAGAGAGAGAATGTTGAACTGCTCTTTGAAAACAAAACAATGTTCACTGGGAGAGCAGTTAAACTCTTTCAAATATTGAAAGAGATTAGAAGCAGACACTTGTTCCCCAGATTCAAGTGGTCCTCCATTGGCTAATTACTTTTAGCTAATGACTGTTTCGGAGTAGTGTTGATCATGTGATTTGCTCGACGATATGATTACAATTTAATTTAAAGCGATTTAACGAAAAATCAACAAAACAATGAACTGTGATTCAAGCGATTACCTCAAAATAATAATTATTGCCGTAGCGACGCAATTTCTCGCATAATACTGATTGCTGCATAAACGATGAAATGAATGTTTAATGTTTCCGCTATTTACGAGTAGTAAATCAGTTTTAAACTATCGACCGGGTTTGGTTGGGTTTTTCATTGCGTTAATGGGGTGTTCTTGGTTTGGGAAGTTGGTTGCTCTAGTTTGAACAGAGCGTGCGGTTTTGCCAGCAATAAATCATATTTTATGCGACACACAACTACATTTGCGCGAGCGTTTGCTTCACTTTTATGCGTTCATCTCGTTGTTTTGGTAAAATTTATACACGCTCTATTTACATTGCATTTCAATACGCCATATTTACTATGGCTATGATACAATCCATCGCTTCGAAAATGGCAATTGGGGCTCATTTTTCATAAAAGCGTTCACATGACTTCAACTTTAATTTGCTTCTAATACCATCCGTCATAATTCATTATAAAATTAGTCGAGTTTACCATTCACTCAGCTAATTCCAGCTAATTCTCTTGAATTTATTCATTGAAGATATGAAAATTATCATCGGCACAAGTGAAATCATTTTCAAACAGAATTTAAAATGACAGCACTCACAATGACATATTCATTTCTCATCTCCAGAATTTCCTTCATTTTACCTATAGCAAACTTTGAGCATCGAGTCAATATTTTAGAAGCTTAGAAACTTCTTACCATTTATACAAAATTGCATAATAAACAGCTGAAAGATGCAATCTGGTACCTGGTACAGGTACTAAAAATAAAAACTACTCGTTTTGAAAGTTACATGAATATTGCATACATTTTCAGAAGCGGAAGAGACAATGAAAAGCTTAAAAGATAGTAAAGAGCCTTTCAACGAATTCTTCAGGAAATTTCTTGCTATTTGCAATTCAATATTATCCATTCGCTGGTTTTAATCACCATCTTAAAAAAGCTTGTATCAAAATAAAGAAATTCAATACTGAATTTTACTTTGAACGCATATTCCTTTATTCGTAGAGAATAAATAAATGTATATAATTAAATATTCAGAAAACTAAAGGAAAGAGGTCTAGTAGACCTAACTAGAAGTTCGAGATACAGCTAGAAATATATATATATATAAAGAAACATTAATTTTATTAATGCAAACCAATATATACTGCCAACTTTTACTTGGAACTAGTGCTTGATGTTTACGGTGATATGATTTCATTGATTTTTTGTATTGTTAACAATTTTGAAATTGAGATTTTGGGATCCAATTTAATAAAAAATATAAAAAAACGATTTTAGAGCTTGATTAACTATAAATAGGCTATTTTCAATTTTTTGGCTTGTGAAAGTTTGTTTAAGTAAAACAGGAAAGATGACCTTTTAATTATACAAATGTGTTATTTTTAATGAGTTTATTTTTATTTGAATTTAAACGTATTCAAAAAGGCACTGATGAAAGATGGTATGAACCTCTTTTAGGCACGGCTAATTTCTGATGCAACATTTGAAAAAAGCCGTGTCAGATTTTTTTTTTCTAAACATCTAGAGCGATACTTACTTTGATTGGTGATGGCGATACAGAACTTTACTACATATTTAGTGCATTTGTCACATGTCAAGTAAATCTGTCAAATGATACGAAAATCTAAGAGACTCTTTATTAATGTTCACAAAAGAAATGTTTTATATTACTCTAATTTGTGGTGCGTTTGTGACTATGATGTTGTCTTTTAATAGTTGAGCCTCTCAAGTTCAATTTTTCATTCTATCTGGACGAACTTCTATAAGAGGTTCCTTTATTGAGAGGTTTTATTTAGAAGGAGTATGTTTTAGGGTCGGAAGTTCTGTGACTGGGAGTTTAATTTAACACACATTGATTAAACAAGTATGTCAAACAATATTAAGTGATTATTGTTTCGTCATTTTCATTCTGAACCTGTAAATATTCAAATATCCGGTCAATTGGAGGTGACAGTCTTGAACATCATGAAGCAAGTGTAAACTGCTCGCAACAACTGCACAATTTAGACCAATATGAGGTATTTAATACTTCAACCAAATTCCATATTTCTTAGTTTACAAAAGTTTTCCAAATCCAATCAAAATCCTAATTCGCGATACCGAAGTGGTCTTCGTTCAATTTCGATCATTAAAATAAGCCGCTTTTGCATTTGAATTGGAAAGACCTGCCAATTGCTTTGATATGAACAAAAAATGTGACTCCCGATAGAAAATTTATCAAATAAACAACATACGAATCGATTCGAAATGCCAAGCTGTTATCAATAGCATAAAAAAACTGAAGTCAAAGTGTCTGAGTTGCTGAAATTAAAGATCGCATTTCATTACAGATATCAAACGTTTGATTTTTATTAATTGCCAGATCTATCTGAAAAACGGCACAGGTTAAGAAAAGCATGCTGCAAACCAATAGAATCAGAATGAAAGGTCTGTAGTAAACTATAGAAGATTTTAGGAACCAACTAAAAATACACAGAACAAAATACATGACATTGTTTTCAACTTTACTCACTCACTGGATGTGGTATGAAAAGGAATTAATTCACAAAATGATTCTTTTTCCGCTCGCTTTCCATCAACTTCATCAAGTTAACGTAGTGAATGTTTGAACATTATATAAAATGCTTGATGATGCAAGCTTATTGAAATAAACAGCAATGAAAATGATCCGTTGGCAACCAAATAAGCATCACCAGCAATAAATAAATCCAGCTAGAGCATTTTCACTGAGAACAAATAGCCAGCTATCGAATACACACATACAAAACTTTGTGTGTTCATGTGATTACAGAAAGTTTTGTGTGTCAGTATTCAACAGCTGGCTACTTGTTCTCAGTCAAAATGAATATCTAGCCCGCCATGAAGCCTGATTTAACAACTGCAATTACATATACCTATAGGGTTTATAAACATAATTTATATCGAAATATCATAGATTGTTTTACAATAGTGTACCGAGAATATTACCGTCGCTATTGTGTTAAAACAATATCCGCCGATCACATATTTGAAATATATTCCCCACATCCACTCGCTCTGATTGTTTTCTCTTGCCAAAAATCGAAATGAATCTTTTTTTCTATCTGTTTTTAAATTGACTCAAATCAGTGAAATCATCATCATATAAACCAGGAAACTAGTACGTTTTCGAGTTTGGTCATGAAAAATGGTATTTTAAATTAGGTTTATGAGGCATGTTTCCAAAAAGTTTACATCTGATAGTTTTTGAATAATGATGTTCAATTTGATTGAGCTGTAATGCGATTAATCATTATTATTATTATTAAAATTATCTAAATGATCATAATATTCACTTTTTGATTCTAACAATGTCTGGTGATTATAATCAGTTGCTAATTGTGCCAACTGTGTACCAAAACAAATCTTACTTGTGTCGTAGATCTCAAATATATTGTTAATTTCATAACGTGACAAAAATGCCACAATCATCAAATACGAAATGTTCAATGTCCCGAAAAGTTGAAAAGCCAAATATATACACCCTTCCAAATCGATTGGTATGTGAAACCAACAGTATGCAGCAGCACGATCAATCTGAACATCACATAATCAATCTTCTTCCATTTGCTAGTAGATTCACCTATGGGATATGCACAAAGCCATATCAAGACACGCTGGTTCGTTATCAATGGCTTCATTTTCAATTCGAAAATCAATTGTCTTTTTTGTTTGCAGTATTCTCATATGCACTTTAACTTTGATAGTACAATTTCAAGTCCACAAAGGAACAAGAAGTATGCCTGAACTCAAGCGCAACTAAAATTAAATCCACTAAAATTTCTCTACAAATTCTTGGTCAATTTGCATTAGATGTAAATTTAGTACATAAATCTTGTCTTTAAATGACGCATTAAAAACGAATCTGTATAAATCAAAAATATCCTGACAATTTTATAAATTATGAGCACCTGCAAAAAATGGTAATAAATCCGATTTTTTAATAATTTTGGATCGAAATCTAATATTATAGTATTAAAAAATTCGTTTCCGTATTTCAGCGGAAACAAATCAGTAATTGAGGAAAAAAATGAATTTCATCCAGATCTATTAAGTTGTTGAAACCAAAACAAAAAAAAATGTATGAAACGAATGAACGGGGTTTCATTAGCTCAATTTGTGTTGGTGTACACTCTTTTCCAAATGAACTGATCTATTTGACATGTCCAAAACTGATAAATATGAACGAGGATTAATTGAAAATAACTTGACTCGTTCATGTATTTGTGAACGCATACAATGAAGTTTCTCCAGCTCAGTAGTGACAACAATGTTTCACAGCGTGTTGAATGTTGTCGCTGCTAAGCGACAATGATGCAAATCTCGAAGAGGACTGAATTGGTGCATGTCGCTTACAGACGACAACAATGTTGTCTTGATATACACACCGAAAAAATGAATAAAGTGATATGTCAAAGCCAGGAGGTTTTGTTGTATGTGTTCACAAAAACACTAGCAAAAACATTCAACGTTGTCGTGAATAGTAACAGAGTTTTATTTTTAGATGCGGTGTTCATGTATTTTTGAACACATACAACAAAAGTTCCTCAGTGACAGTGTTGTACCCCAAGAACGACAACAATATTATCATTCAGGATGATGTGCACAGTGAATGACTAAAGTATGTGTTACCGGTTCATAAATACATGAAAACAGCAACTACAAATAAAACTTCGTTCATATTCACAAAATACATTGACATATTACTTTATTCATTTTTCTGCTTCGTGTGTAACGGCAACATTGTTGTCGTCTGTAAGTGACATGCACCAATTCAGTCCTCTTCGAGATTTGCATCATTGTCGCTCATCAGCGACAACATTCAACACGCTGTGAAACATTGTTGTCACTACTGAGCTAGAGAAACTTCATTGTATGCGTTCACAAATACATGAACAAGTCAAGTTATTTTCAATTAATCCTCGTTCATATTTATCAGTTTTGGACATGTCAAATAGATCAGTTCATTTGGAAAAGAGTGTACATTTATATCAGAAGTTAAGTACTTTTTAACAGGGCATACTATCCAATAAATTTATCAGCTTGAATATTTTTATAATATAAATTTATTAGATAAATTTGATGCATCCACCGTATCGATGCGACGCTCCAAAAGAATAACAATGGATTCCATTGATAGTCACACTAAATGTTTGAGTTACACGAGACATCCAACAAAACTCAAGTTGAGATCTCAAGATGTTCTAAAATATCATTTTTTTCCTAGAATTTATTTTAAAATAAATTCAAAAGTTTGCAAGAGCTAAAATGCGTGAAATTATTAGTTGTTGTTGTTGTTGTTGCATTTGTTCGAAAAGTGCATGTTTCATGCCAAAGTATGCAGTAACCAAATTTAGTGAATGAAAAAAAAGTAAATAGTTGGCAACATAAAAGTGAATAGATCAAGTATACTTGACTAAAATCAAGCTGAACTTCAGATTCTGTGGCAAAAATTGCAAGATCCAACAAATATCATGTGTTTTTACAAAAGGTTAAAGATTCAGCAAAAATGTTTGTATTTTCCCTTTTTAATGTGTTTTTCCATCTGAGCGGATGAGGAAATCACTTTAAATGTCACTTCATAATATTTCATTTTCCACCCAGTGTGCTGTATGTATCGTTTACATATTTCATTTCGAGTGAATCAAGTGGATAACAATTGTCATACATTTGGGCAATTCTGAGCGATGCGCATGCAATACAACGTTGCTAAACGATGTCGGCATAAACTGAATGAGGTGAATAAAAAAAAAATCCAAGCAACCGCAGAATCTCTACATATTCTCTCCCCCATTGAATGTGTATTTTGCAATGAACATTGTGACGTTCAACGAAACAACCAACGACACATTGTGCTCGAAACATTCCAAATACTGAAACGATTATTCATCGTCTTGTGTGTTATGATGGTGATAGTTGTTGTTGTGTATCAACATTCTTTGTTGTGGTACACCGCATGCACGATACAAAAGTTGCTCTGATGATAAGCACACTTTTCGGCTGGTTATTTATACAGATTGAGCGATATTGTTTGTTGTTTTCGTAAAACTCTTTCCTCATCACACATTGTGACGAAATTGTACATGAAACTACCTGGTTACGATATTTTCTAATCTATCGCATGCATAAAACACTAAATTTGGCTAACTAAATACGCGCACATTATTCGCAGACATATCTCATATACAAAGAAGTGCATATCATACGAAAGTTACTGCTGCGCGTTTGTGGTTTTTTCATTTGTTTAAACAAACTTTGTTGTGGTTAAAAAATGGCGTTCGTGTGTGATATTCCAGAGCAAAATCGTGTAGACAATGCGCTGAACAGCTAACATTGACAATGTGTACAAACTTTACTGATGGAAAAACTATGTTTCAATGAATTCAAACATTTTGCAAATACCAAAAGATGCTAATCACAATATTCTCTATGAACGTTTCAATGGAAATTTGAAGCACAAAAAAACCACTATGTCAATGATTAACATCGATGTGATGAATGAAACAAATCGCAAGTTCATATCAATTATTTTTGTTAAAACAGAAAAACCAGAATGTTTTGTGAAACAATACAAATGGATTGGCATACGATTGGGGTGAAATGAGAATGCATTTCATTTTTCCGCGTTTGCACAATAACATTTTGGTTTTGTTTTGTTAAATGCAAAAAAGATGGAAACAGAAAACATATTGAATATTTGATGGTGTAATCCATTAAATAGCGATGCATCGTCGCTCATCTAAAACCAATGAAACCCATTGAACAACATAATATTCCTATTAATTTCCAAATGGATTCGAGACCAAGGGCTTGTGTGTGTGTGTGTGTTCGGCGGTACACGAGCAAGGGAGCGCGCGCACGAGCCCTCACACGAGCCCTCCAATATAAACCAGCAAATATGCAAAACTGTAATTCTTCACCCATAACGTTACCGATTTCCTGACACGTTTATCTTTTTCATTGTGCCTCCGAAAATCGGTATAAAATAACAAATATTTAATTAATAAAAACCATCAATATGCGGTTTGTCAACGAAAACCATATGTGTTCAACTGCAAAATTGGCATATGTGCATTTACATTTGCGATATAATGTTTTTGTACAACCACAATTTCTATCCCATACAATTCAATCGATCGGCTACACAGAGTATTGTGTGTGCACAACACCAAGAGTAATAGAGATTTACACAGAATTATGTTCAATGCCCGCATAAACAATAGCAATTCATGGCGACAAAGTACGCAGTGTGCGTCTAGGTGCGGTCATTTTGCATTGCTGCTTTCAATGAGCATGACTCTTTTTTTTGTGTGTGTGCTGTGTTTGTTGTTATTATTTCATCAACCATCCAGCCACCGGCCAATTCCAACAACAAGCGGCCGTTTGTGTCAACTCTGCGCCATACATGCACACCAATCGTGGTTTTGTCTCCGTTTTCAATACAGAGGCTTGAGCTTTCAACAGTTTGTGACAATTAAATTTTAATCAAGTAACATCTATGAATATGAATACTTGATGCTTTAATACTTCTACCAATTTGATTTCGACAAAAATTCTTCAAATGAATGCATTTGTTATCCTTAAATATTTCCTACAAAATGCTGTTGCAGATGGTCTCATCGAAATAACATCTCGGCCAAATTGAGCGATTTCCATTAATATTTCTAATTAAATCCAGATCATAGAGTTGAACTAATCTCTCAATTTGCCACAACTTTAACTTTTTACATAAATAACAGCAAAGATTTTTGTCCAAATAAAAGTCATCTTCATCACACGGCATTTATTTACAAACACTTAAAGCATGTGGTAATATTAAATACGTTGTACTGGTATATCGTACATTGATTCGGGGATGAAGTTGATGTAAGGTGCAAAGACTATTAAAAACATCAATTTACAAAACACCTCAATGGACAAAAATACCTAGTTAGAATATTTGCAATCGAAAGGATGGTAGTGGATATGGAGATATGGACTTGGCTCTAACAAAACTGATAAATGTCTACTAAAAGTCTATGATGCTACACACTTAACATGCATAAAGATTGGAGAGGGCGCGAATTTTGTTCGGCAGTGCCACTTATCTCAAGCACAATTCCGGGATGAATAAATGCACTTTTGGATTTGTATGCATTTTGGTTTGAATGGTGTGCATCGTGTATCATGCATCGTCCCTGTGTGTGTCTGAACACTGTGCTGTAGAGTTCACTGTACACGTACATGTACAACACCCCCACATATGCGTCTCGCCAAAACTTTAATCAAAATAATTCCTTTTACGTACACATAAATGAACAAATTGAACTTTGTTTAGAATTCAATATTGCTGAAGATGGCTTTTGCGTATGTTTTTGGTTAACGACACATGCATATTTATAGAATATATAGAATAAATGTTTAATGGTGCATGCATTTGGCTGTATTTACATGCATCATGCGAAATGCACACATATCAACCTGGTTTGGCTAGGCCAGGCTTAAATGCATTGAAAATAGCAATAATCCAAAAACTAACGATACCAACAACGACCAACCATTTTATCGAGATTCTGAGAAAAGGGAATTAAAACTGACTTAAGCACTTTGAACAGGCACATATGATATCATGCAATATATTCTCTCTGTATCACTCTCCTCCTCCCTCTCCCTCTCCATCTCTCCCGATCAACGCTCATGCTTAGAAATTTTATCCAGACTCGGCCAGCTTATCATTTACGAAAAAGGTATTTTCACTCAACACTCACCACTCAATCCTCGAGATTTAGCTTTTCGATCGGATTACACTCTAACTTATGCAAAATAGAGAAAAGAACACTTCAAAGAAAACATCTTGCAATTTCTGTATAATTCCGTAAAACCTAATAACGTGAAGCTTTTAATATTTAACGTAGTTTTTTCTCACATTTTTAATTAAAAATGGAGTTTTTTTTTCCTTTCAATGGAAATACGTTGATCAAAAGGTGGAGGGCGGAAAAAATCATGACGAAGTTCTCGCTGCATGTGTTAACAAAATATATGAATATTTTGGAGAACACACGCGAATTCAGTTCATGTTTTACTGAAAACAATTTCAGTTATTAGCATTATATCAAAGGGAAAAAGTTCCCGTGAACAATTTCATTGGAAAAATCAAAGTCAAGTGTTTTGTTGAGCTGCACTGAAAGACTCTCGTTATTAGATTCTTTTTTTTTCACCAATATGATTTCAATTTCTCATAAATCTAAATTGTTCACCAGCTTTGTAACGCACGTTGCACGTATGCATGCATGCTACACCCAAGTAAATATTAAAAATTCACAGAACACTCCCGAGTTTGCATTTTAGGCACTTGAAAGCGCCTACAGGCGCTCATCTAGGCGCTCCGTATAAAATCAGTGTATTAATATAGGACGCTAATTTAGGCGCTCATCCAAATACAATGCGTTATCACACAACAAAGAGCTTAGGCGCTTGAATTGCAACTAGAACTTCTATACTCTCGTGTTGTTTTTCATGAGCGCCTAGGCTTTCGTCCCATATTAATATAATGATTTTGTATCAAGCGCCTAGATGAGCGCCTGTAGGCGCTTTGAAGCGCCTAAAATACCAACTCGGGCTTTGACAATAATTTTCATGTTGGATGCGTTCAGAGAAAAAAACAAGCTTTGATTTTTTTCCATGTGGCTTTTGTTTCTCGTTGTTCATTTCACACATTTCCATCTTTTTGATGATCATATTCTTAAAACATCAATAGTTCGGGATAAAATACTAAAGGCGACGAAGCGAAAACGATGAAACTATTTATGCAAAAGCTTCAACTCAATCGAAAAAAATAGAGGCAACAAAAAAAATCTTCCAGTTCACAAAACGTTGTCGGAATATTGACAAATTCTAATTCAAAATTCCAACTGCGCTGGCATTCCATGGGGTGGAATGAGTGACGGATGTTCAAAAGGTAAACAGAATCCATTTGAGCCGTTTCAACGCACAACACCCGCAGGTATTCTACTATATATTCTGTGATGCTTGACTGTCATTGTGATGGTATGGTGCACATCGTAAATGCCATTCGATTTTCAATTTTGAAATATGTCCATCTGTCTGTTGGCATATTCATCACAATGATTTTGAAATTGATTTGTTGCCGTTGCATTTATGCATTCGGAAAACCCCTCATGCATAGATCAATGTGTTATTCAATAAAACAATGCTACTCAAACTATTGTGGAGAGTGGTGGAGACAGGGAGAGCGAGAGAGGGAATGATAAAAAAAAATTGGATAGAAACGTTGGATAGAAATGTGAGAGCGATACATAGCTTAGAGGCCTCAACTTGGAACATAATAGTAACGATGTGATTCATGAACTATTCGACGAATTTAAATAACAGTTTATTGAAAGGTATTTCAATACCAAATACGCATATACATTCGGTATGGAATGCGGTGCTATATGCAAAAGTTGAGATAGCTAATCTTCACTGTTCGAACAAAAAGAGAGAGAAAGAGAGAGAGAGAGAGAGAAAAACTACAGAGGAATTCACTCACCGGCACAATGTTCATGTTATTTAATTGTGGATTTTAAGCATTTCGATCGTCTGGTCATATTTGATGTGCATTCATATTTGTGCAGCAAATAATTGCCAAAATATTTCCATAATTAATTTTACCATCTCATTCTAACACACTCTCAAACACCGATACACTGGCTCATCCACACACTGGATATATTTATAAAATGTTTCAGCTCTGTTTTCTCCAGAGGGAACCGTAATAAATTGAATGACAACCCAGTGAAAAATACATTTGCAAATACATTTTCATTGAAACCGAATGATATTATGAATTTTGTGCTTGGAATAATTTCATTTTCACTGTGTTCTTATATTAATACACTAATTTATCCAATTTTACTTTGTGATAATATTATCGAACAATATTTACTTTGACCGCGCATTTCAACCATCCATTCCATTCTATTTTACATTGGGGTTGTTAATTAATCATTACTTTTGTTATCTCTTTTGATTTTCATTTCAATTCACCTGTTTATAGCTTGGCAAAATTCCGTTTCGATCTTTCATATTAGACACTGAACAGCTGAACACACATACGATGGTATTGGTTATCGAACGATTTTTGTATATTTTTGAATTTTCATATTTCAGACTGATGCATTCGACTTCATCGTATAAAGTATGAAAATACATATTTTCTTGATAAATTTAGATTTTCAATTCTAATTGATTTATAACGATGCAGTTCGATTTCAAATTTACCATTTCGTCATTTTCTATTTTATCTTATCTTAAGAAGAACTTACCGAATGGACTATGCAATGAATTGAACTTAGTAATATGAACCATTTACACCCTATTAGCAAATGCCATTTCATTAAAATCTTTGCCATATTTCAGATGCAAAAATTTCGGAAATCGGATATCTGCCGAGTACCGAGCAACATTTTAACTAAGATGGAAGAGAAAAGTAAGCTCATGGTTTTGAATATTTGCTAAAATTCAGTTACATATCAGATGCCAATATTTTCATCTAGATCGATATGCTGTCCATGTCCATTTTCAATTCCAACGATGAAAGATCACAAATTTGAACTGCAACATTCGTGGAATTTATACGATGTTTCTATCTCACAATCATGGAAAAACTACGGAAATATGAAAATAAATTCTTGTTTTAAAAACAATGTGTTTTCAAATTTATCCGTTTCATAAAGGGTCAAAAATATACAGTTATTTTGTCATTAGTTCACATAAAAAAAAAGAATGTCTAAAATTGTTTCGCATAACTTCAATTTGAAATATCTGAATGCTCGGATTAAAATTGTAAATAAATTAAAATGTGCATTCTTCAGTAAACAATGTTTGCATTCGACAGCATTTAATCTAGGGGCTACTCTTGTTGTCTTGCTGATAACAACATTGCTGTTAGCTAATAAAAAAAACATGGCTCGTGATGATGCATTTTATTAAACGATGTTTTTTTGTCATTTAATCCATCATCGATTTACTGTAGTGTATTTTGATTATATTCAGTGCAAGCCTGAATTTAAATCAGTCCATTGTATTTATAATTGTACTGAATCACATTGAAAATATATCATTTGTCCATTTGTTAAGAGAAATCTAGTGAAAACACACCGAAATCGTGCTTACAATCAAACCAAAAAAAAAATTATATAGATTTTCGATCGATATCCGAAGGATTTGTCAGCAATTAAGCACAAAAAAGCCGATTTTAATGGTTGCAAATGAATTTTCTATGAATTATGCATAAATAAACCCCCGCATCATGTCCATAAATATATAATCGGTTGTGTGATGTGTGCCACCATTTGTTATAGTACTGGTTTTTGAGCTGTATTTGTATTTTTTTTCTCCATGTAGCAAAAGAAGCAAAACTGAAACTTAATATAAATTGTCAGAAAGTTTGCACTGGCGCGGTGGAATTTGTTGAGTTGGAAACACCGAAAAATATCGTTCTCTTTCCGTGCTGCATCGAAATATGAACAAATTAAATATTAACATAATTTTCGTTAGCAATTGTTTCGCATGGTGTTTTTCACTGCCGCACCAAAAACTTTCGTAGCTTTCATGCTATTTGCTTAGTTCACCTGTATTCACTCTTTCTAGTTGGATACATCTCTGACTGGCGTTGACTTGACTGTTTCGCTATTTGTTCCTCATTTTTTTCATTCATTTTGCTGAATATTCGCTGCAATGTGGATGGAAATTTTTGACGCACCTCATGAGAAACAGCCAAAGGGAGCAGAGCGAGAGACGAGTGAATGGATAAGGAAAATGAGAGATCGAGCAAGTATGGAGATGCATTTATCTGTAAAATTATATCTCTGTGAGCGAACACAAACAAATCACAACGAACGACGAAGTGTATAAATTTGATTTAATACGCGCAGAAAATACACGGTCGTTTGAGTTCGTGGGAGTGTGCAAGACGTCGCTTGATGGACATACGCAAACTAAACGAAATGGATTAATATGATGAGTGAGTGTGCAAGGAATGAATTATGTGTTGTAAGCACAACCATCAACCCACCGAAGTTTGAGTTTGTTCGCTGCAGATAATGATGTTAACATTTTTGCCAAGAGATTTTTTTTTTATTTCTTCCCCGCTCTTCTGCCTCCCTTCTTTTGCTTTTCTTGTTGTATGTTTTGGCTTTTCGGTTTCCATTTTTTTTCTCTCGTTCACGTGCTCCGAGAGGTTGAACAAAAAATAAGGATAGCATACAATTTAATGAACATTCCTCTAGAAAATTTAATGCGAATACAGTTGAGCCACGACCGTTTTTTTTCTCGTTGTGCAACAACAACAACAAAAAAACCAACTACAACAATGATGTAAATGCATTTTTATGTTGGCCAGCATCAGTTTTGTTGCAGTTGGTCAGTTCTTTAATTCAATGAAGCTTTTTATTTTGTTACAGATTTTTATAAAAATGTTGCTTCATTCAAAGAATGCACTATGGCCGACCATTGTGCGCCGTGAGCCATAAACAATTGTTGAAAGCTCAATAAAGTTTCATGGAAATAAAAATTTAAAAAAAAAAACAAATCTCTGCAATGAAATGAAAGGGTTCATTGGCCTTTAAACCAAAAGTTTAATAACATTAAAATCTAGTTAATTGAATTACATGAAATAAAAAATAGCGATGATAAAAAGTGGAACGATTCGATAGTCATTTTGCCATAGGGCATGAGCCATCACGCAGTTCTCATTGGATTTTTATGGTTCGACAACAATTAATCGCATTGAAAAATGGGGAAATAGCGTTTTTTATTCGCCCGGTAAAAATTTGATTATGTATCCGTTTGAAAAGCTGCGTTGAAAATGAGCTCCACTGGATATTGTGTGATTTTCGTGCATGATTCATCGTAATTAAATGACGAGAATTGCACAAAAAAAAAATTAACGAACCATTCAAGAGCCATTTTCCATGGATGTCGTGTTAGTGCCGGTAAATGGATGGTCCTGATCGATAATTTCGTTTGTTGTGCCCGATTTCCATGCATCAATTCAATTTCATTCATTTTTTTGTCAAGTGCCATTCATTTATAATGTCGAGAAATCATTTTTCCTTCGTTCTCATTTTAAAGCTACCAAAACGCACGCCCATGCAATTGTCACGCAATAATTAATACAAATTAAGAAGTTTTCTCGAGGTTGATAATCAAGTTTTGCTGTGGCACAAATTAAATAAAAAGTCATGAGAACTCAACAGACTGTGAAATGAAACAAACAGAATTATGTTGGATGTGGCAAAGTTGAGCTAAGTCCCATTTTGTTTCCCGAGGGGGACACATATCAAAGAGCCAACGAAAATTTGAAATTTGTTAAAGCGATTATCGTGATGAATTTTGGTGTTTAGTGGACAAATGTGTGAGAATAAATAGGAACAAAGTGGTGAAGAATATTACTGACATATTTTTTTATTTTTTTTATCGAAACTCATCAAAAATTAAAACGATATAATTCCACACAAAAGCACCAGCACTCAATGAATTCCCAACTAATTACTAAATCAATGGAATTACTAATTTCCATAATACATGGAGCGCTGCATAAACTGCATCAACTGCAAAGTTATGAGAATGGCTGTTCAGTGTTCAATGGCTGAACAGCACGTGAAATGATTAGCCAGAGTGAACAGAGTTATGCGATGATGAAAATGGTGCACGCCATAACAATGACCTGAGACTAAATTAAGTTTACTCTTGATAAAAACGAGATATTACAATATTACACTTTGTTGCTAAACCATAAAGTGTTGTTGGATTTATTTCGTTTTGGTGCTATTGGTTGTTGCATGTGTGCCGGTTGCTGTGAATGAATGATTTTAGTGGTGTGAAAAAGCTCTAAGCGCACACAGCGCTCAGTTTCTAGTCGCCAATAGCGAATGAATGAAACGAAAGCTATTTCAAGCTTACGATCTACATCAGTTGTAAATATTTAAAAAGTTTTCGTTGTGGTTTGCTGCTAACTGAAATCCGTGCGCTGAGACATTGGCGAAAAAGTAGCGAGAATGTGACAGATGGATAAAATTTAGATTGGAAACGTGAGACAACCGAAATAAGCGCACACAGACATTAATCGAAAAGGTGATTCAACGGACACACCAAAAGCAACAGCACCAGAGGTAGCACCGTAATGAGAGCACAAAAAAAGGTATAAACACAACTTGTTTAAAAAGAATAACAAACCGAATGGGATGTAAGCATAAGTAAAGTAAAACGAACTCTCCACCGACCGTATGGAACTTCACCATTCACATAAACAAGAAACTCAATTTACTCAGTCTCTTGCCGTCTCGCCTAGTCTTTCCTTGGCACACTGGACACAAAGTAAATATTATTTTTCGTTTTAATTTTCGTTAACCCAATTTCATCGCCATTCCTCTCAAGCTTCTCTCTCTCTTCTTCTCCTTCACTCGTTCCTTCGACGTTACCGTCTCCTTCATCATGCTAAGCCATAAAACTTTTGCTTGCTTTTGCTACTAAAGCACCTGAACTCTGCTTTTGTATGCATAGCATTTTTAATGCGAACACGTTTTGAAAACAATAATGAGTCTCTGTGTATGAGTGTGGCTTTTTTTCCATATGAGCTAGAAAACGCTAAAATGCTTCAAAAGTGATGAAAAACATAAACTTTTCAATTTACATTTGAGTGAAATGAAATGAGATGTTTTTCGCTTCAGTTTGCAGTTCGTATTTTTATGGTGTCCGGTCGAGCACGAAAAAAAAACAACAGCACGGCGTATGACAAATAAGTGCTAGTAGTCATTTGAGCTAAGGCCAGCGCCTATCCACAAGTTTTACGTGACGTGCAAACCATTTTGTTGTTGTTGCTGTTTTATAAATTTCAATACAAAAGTGAAAAGAATGCCCATGCCAAAAAAATGCTTTGCATTTTCTGTCGCCAGTGTGATATATGATATTGCACTTTGATTTTATTAACTTATATGTCTGTTATGTTTGCTGTTTTTGTTCATTTTGACACAGCGTTTTTTCGTTATTGCTGATTCTTCAAACGATACACATACAATTCAGCAAACCACATCAAATGGAGTTTTTCCAATGAAAAATTCATCTTTAGCTGAGTGTGCACCTGCCGATGTTGTTTTAATATCAGAGGATAACAAAGCCTCATCGTCCATCGTCCATCGTTCATTCATTTCATAAAAGGATTCAGATTCGAATTCGACCATTCATATATAGTATTTTTTGTTGTTGGATATGCTGATTCCAGAGGATTCAGCTACCTGAGGATTCGTTGGCATTGTTATTTTTTTCACAGTTTCCGCCCTTCAATGCATTAAATTCCAATGAATTTTTAAAAACAAAGAATGATAAGCAGTCGCATTCGTATTGTGAATTGTTCAAACATATGACGTTCTGCAATAAATGTCACCATCAAATGTGGGTGACGCAGAAAAGTATGGATGAAGTTTTTTTCTCCCTTCACTTCAACAGTCAAAATATTCGAAATGTCGACTAAAAATCGAATATGTTTTTTTACCATTCTAAATTAAAATTCGATTAAATAAAATCCCCAGAAACACACAAACAAAAGTGTAAAAAGTAAACCGATCTGATTGCAAAATAATGATATTTATAACAATTTCATGCATGCCGTCTGCGACCGCACTACGAACACGGAATACGGAATTCAATCGATGAATGGAGGTTGTGAGTATTGTGGTAAATTCCTCGATTTACAACACTCCTCTCCCTCTCTCTCACACACACACACACACACTCGAGAGCCGATTTAAAATAGTTGAAATTCTCAAAATGCACAGATTGTTCGGTTTAATTCGAGTGATAGCAAGAAAGATCTCGTACCACCGAAAATCGGCTATGATTTGCGTCGAGATGATATCGAAATGAAGATGTTTTTTCCCTTTCATCTGATCGTATTGCACGTCTGTTTGCATGCCGACTGAGTGGTTTTTTGTATGCACCAACTGTCGATGTCGGCTGCTGGCTGGCTGGCTGCCTGCATTGAGAAAGAGAAACGACGAATCAATAGGGTAAACTTTAGATAGCATAATTGAAGTTTGAATAATTGTCACGTAGCACCAATATTCCATCAACTTTTCCAGCATCCCACTTGCCCATCTCGAGAGTTGAGAATCTTTGGCAAAACTTTTGTTCCACCATTTACTGTGTTAGTAGATTCGATGTCTCTATATTCCATTCCATTCCCTCCCCCTGCCCGTCTGCCTCGGTCTCTGTGTTTGCATGCAATGTGCATGTTTTTCAATAATTTCATTTGTATAATGCATTTATAATAACTTGTATATAAATCTACAATTGGTTTTATCGTTCTAAATTTCCGACGTTGCAATGCACTCTTACCGCTCGTGCCAATCTGTAAGTGGATTTGTATTTTCGTTTTGTGTCTTTCTGTCATTTCTCTTAGCCTCTTTTTCTCCTTCGGCATCGTCTTCGCTTTCATCTGAACATATTTCAATTGGATGTGTCACAATACAGTGTATAGAATCTCATGGAACTCATGAACCCGTTTTCCTATCGCGCGGTGACGAGGACGCAACACAAACCAAATCATACCGAATCGCACCGCACATCAACAAAAGTGCAGTCGGAAACGCGAGAGACGAGGAAAAAATTGTTCATCGTAGAAAATTCAATTAAAAGTGAATTTATTTCATAATTTTCCGTATTCAAACCATTTTCATGCAATTTTACTTGCAAAACTAATTTAAATTTTATTTCGATGTGATATGACGTGGCCGTGGCGCGCGTGAGTGTATGTGTGGGTGCGATTCATATTTCTCACTGCATTTTGCACTAAGATATGCAATAGTGAATCAGTTTTACGATTGCCAGTTGCCTTTTCCTACAGGTTTTTCCATCGTTCCTCTCTGTTGGCTGCTTTCATTTATAAATCACTATTTTTCGGCGGAAAACAGAAAAAAGGAAGAAGGAAAAATCGAAGAACGTTTTCGCTGCCGAAAATATTTCGGTGTTTGATATGGTGGCACTGTGATGCAGAGCTCCAAGCTCACATTTCACATAGATTCACATAAATATTTCGTTCACTTTTCGATGCCATGCATTTTTCATGGCAGCGCACTTTCAAACGTATGGCAGCCGCATCCACACATCCTCCACTCGCATTTATAATGAATAATATTCTTGATTGCATTACGTCTTCTCCTTCACTGCGCTCGAACTGTCGACTTTTTTTTCTGTCGTGATGCTGTGCGCGTTCTCTATTTACCGCCATCGTTGAAACAGAGGCAAGACCCACTTATGACATTTCGTTTGTAATGCTCTCATTTTTAATCCAAACTCTCAACCATTTGATTGTCAGAAAAGTTTCGTGTTATTTTGTTGTTCGTTGTTGCCGACGACGGCGGCGGCGGTGGTGGTGGTGGTAACGACGACGACGGAAAAGTCTCTGTTTCTCTTTCTCTTTCAGTTGCAAGACTTTAGTAATCACAGATTTACCGTTTGCACCCCTTGGGCTGCCTATATGCATTGCACACGCACCTTTGCACAGTGCTGTGTCCTTCTCTCTTTCCTCCTCCATTCAAATCCAAATAAAATTACGTGTTTGTGTTGAAAAGTGCAAAGTTTCTTCAGGTGAATGTAAATTAGCAGAAAGTTTATCATAATATTGTGTTGTATGTTTCGTTTTGCTGTGCGATGCGGTGCGTCTGTGTGCTTTCCGCATACTCCCAAGTGACATTCCACAAAATCGTCCGGAGCCAATTGTTGGAAAATGACAACAACAAAAGATCTAATTAAATTAACTTGGCCGAGAAAATGTTTGGTATTGCCTTTTGGCTGCTTGAAATCTCTGCTACACATTTTTAATCGCTTCTTTTTATCCAACTCAAATTGAAAAGTAAAATTGAATCCCGAGGACATGCTCAAATATTTATTCGGTTACATAAACTAAGAGTAAGAACGAGCGAGCGATCAAGAGAATGAGAGAGATGTTGCGATTGAAATGTTGCGCAAATCAAATTATGGTTGTGGTCACAGCATCGTTTCCAATGCGATTTTCCGATGTGAAATAATTGGAATTCACCTCAAAAAAGTAACCAAAAAAAAAAGAGAAGAAAACCATCACAAACGAAACTTAGTTTTTGGATTCTCTATTTCAATTTCCGCATAAATCTTTCGATTAACGATAATGCCAACAATGAAGCAGCAAACACTACGTTTAAAAAAACAATTAGCTTAATATCGTTATTTGTCTCTAATGAAATTATTGCAGCGATGAGCAATTCCATGTTTTCCAAAACGATAACATGATTTTAATGATCTATTTTTCCTGTGCGCGAACGCTTCGGTGCGCGCTCACTGAGAAAACCTCTTAATTTAATCGGCTGGTCGTTTGAAAAATGGACTCTCAATGCTCAGCAATAAAATACGATATAATTACAACAAACGAGCACGATTCAGCGTGTATCCGTGCCGCCAAAATGAATTGGAGCACAACGTTTTGAGCTCTGTTCTCTTTCTTTCGCTCAGCGAACCTCTCGTTCTTTTACATTGCTTTCTCTGTGTCAACGTTTTACTCTCACAATGCACTCATAATTCATAAAATAATGGGCAAATCCTCTCGCATGCTGTGCTTGAGAGCACAAAATGTTTTCCCGAAAATATTTATTACGAAAATAGATACAACAAAAACACAAAATATACAAATAAATCCATGTGAATCTGTGTGTTTGGGTTGGTGAGAGTTTGTGATTGTGTTGCTTTTTATTGAATGGGATAAATCGAAAGGAATATTTAATCTGATTGGTAGTGTGCAAGCGATGGACTAAATCAAGAAGCATGTGCTTCACTTCCTTTTGACTGTGCCGAGACTAAAACGAAGAAATGGACCAGTCGAATGGTTCTATCGAAATAAAATGTTCGAATCAAACGCCGAAAATGAAGAGCTCACTGTTTCTATAGCCACACAAAATTCGTATCCAGGTAGATAAAGAGTGGTATTCCGTGTATTGCTATTGCCATCGACCGATATCAAAGAGCCGAATCGAATGAACGAAGCCTTGCGAAGGAGTACACATTCAGCACAGCAAGCGCACAGTATGAAAAGACCCATTCATCATATTCTGTTGCGATGCATGTACATTTCGTACATTCAGTTTGTCTCTTTCACCCACAAAGTTCATTCAGTATATCCTGAACGATAATTTCCCCAGTTGAACTGCACTCACAATGTCACTTCCCCTCCATGCGCTGAGTTCAATAGCACACAAACGACAACAGTAATGCTGAGTATATCAAACTTGCGTTAACTTAATGTGACCGGCATAGGTATTATACCGTGTATTGCAGTTGGAGAAATGCGAACAAGCCGATGCCGCTGTCGTAATGTAACTGCTGTGGCTTGAGTTCTCATGTGCAACAGAACGACGAGCTCCGGCGAACAATATGTTCGACTGGGTTCCATAGGCACGAAAGACGAACGGTTCAACTCGCACAACAGCTCATAACATTGTGAATTGGTTGTCGGTTGTCGCTTTATCCACGGTCGCACTGAACTACATGATTCAGTTTGTTTGGAACTGTTGACGAAGCTGGAGTGTTTTTTTGTGATTGTGGCGCGCGATTTCAAAAAATCTCAATGATACTCAGTACATTGATTGCTTGCCGTGTGGTCGGAATGAAAGAAAAAAATCTACCAAGTTGTCGACTTTTTTTTTAGTGCAATGAATCCGGCTATGCGCCGCGATAACAACGTTTTGATGGTGAAATACTGATGAAAGGCGAAAATTGTACCGAATACAAGTTGATTAAAGAGCAGATGGACAATCGCAACAACAACAAATGAAGAAACAAACGGGAAAAAGTTCCAGTTTTTAGTGTTCAGGAAGTTCTCTTAACTCTTTCTTCTCTGTGCACAGAGAGTGAATAATTGGAAAAGTGTACGAAAGCATTAAAAAAAACATATACGAAAAAAAACAACAACAACAAACATAATTCCAACATTCAAAAGAAACTTAAAACAAAAGTGAATGAAAAACAATGAAAATTTAATAAGGACAAAACAAAAGACGTATTTTTGTGTACAATTTTGTGAGTATGTGTGTGTGAAGAGAAAAGCCTGCTGAAGAATTGTTGTTTTTTTTCAATTCATTCTTTTTGGTTTGTGATTTATTTACGAAGGGATTGTGAAGCAAAGCGAAACGAAGCAACAAAAAAAAAGTGAGTGGAGAATTTGAGGGAAACAAAAAATTAAAACGCGAAATAGCTGAAAAATAACGAATGTCATTCGGCAAAAAACTTTGGGTTTTAATTGTTCAACAAAAATACACCGGATTACCAATTACTGTTCATTGTGAGTTGGTAACTTTTTCCCATGCCAGTGCTTGGTGATGAGCAATAAAAGCGAAGAAATTCCAATTTTGTCGTAATAAATCTTGATTGTAATCGGTCAAACAGAATATACAATTTCATTAAAAGTCGCAATTTTTTTTCTTCAATGGGCGGGGTAGGCAAAATTCGAACAGAATGACATGATCAGTAGTTGCAATCAGTTGAACGTAAACAAAAAAAAGATAAAGCGGTCAACAATTGGTGTAAATATCACACTCATACCCGATGATCGGGTAATTGGGCAGTAATCGTCGAAATCAGCTGCTTGTTACTGTCGAAATGGAGGTGTTAAGCGTTTAGCATGAAACAAGTCAAAGCATCCGATTTTTTAAATGAGAGAAAAATAAATACACCGCACGAATGCAATGAAATGGAACAAAACAAATAATACACAAACAAACAAAACAAAAACAGAAAAATAACGAGCGCGGAGCATTGTATAATCGATCGTTTACAACAGTCAAAGAGCGAGAGATTATCGTTTTTTAGCCGCGTATTTTACCATATTCACATGTAATTCGGTGCATTTATCACTGAAAAGTTGGCAGCGTTAATTTCTCACTCGAGTAGCTCGTTTCCAATACCTACTCGTAAAGACACATAAGAGCAAACAAACAATCGATACGCAAAACCGACAAGATAAATAACATCGAGGCGAAAAAAAACAATTACCCAAGTTGGAAAAAAAGTGTTAAAAATGCGATGCATAAAGTGAATGAATCCGCTGGCACAAAAAAAAACCAACATCTCGACGAATCGAGAACGGCAGAGAGAAAGAGCGCCCGATAGGCAAATGTTATGAAAACAATAAATAGCCATCGAGTCTGTCTTCTTGATGCCAATGCTCATATTTTTTTATCTGTCTCCTTTTCTCTCTCTCTCTCTCACTCGAAACAATTGTGTGGCACTCTGCGCCACCAAGACCGTAAACCTTGTACATTTTTCGCCCGAAATACAAATATTTCTTGAGAACTTAACGAATCGCTTCGCAAAATTGTGCACATCAACACACTGAATATGGTCGAAGAGGCAAGGCACACACCGATCGAATGAAGCGAAATATCGCGTTCAGTGAAAAAGATATGAATAATGAGAAGTTGTTAGTTCGTGACTGTTGATTATATTGGTCAGATTGGATGGCACACTCAATGTAAATATGCGGAATAAGAACAAATACACGAGGAAAAAACCCCAAAAACCCAAACGATAATTTTAGCTGCCATCAAACGAGAACAACAACAGCAACAAAAACAATAACAACAAAACACAAAAGGCAAAAAGCTAAGAGCATATACGAAAACAGCGAAAAGAATCAAACCTTTCGTCGGCTGGTTAACGTGCACTCAACAAGCGTTTCCTTTTTTCTGGTTACTGTTGTTTCGATCCATTCACTTGCCTGTCGGATTCGACTCGACTGATTCGTTTCCATTCCACAAGCACAGGCACACAGAGAGAGAGAGAGAGCACACATAAAACCGATTTTCGGATGGTGTTTGTGAATTTTTGTGTGAAATTGAGTGTAAAAAATTTCGTTTATTACTTGTGCATATGCCGATCTCGATGCTTTGTGTATATCACCGTACGAACAACTCAGCCATGTCTGTGCTGTTCGTTCGATTTAGCGCTACCTTTTCTCTCTACAGCTTTTGTTATTATTTGTATGTTTGTTTTGTGTTTGCATCCGCAAGCGAACAATTAAGCAAATCAATAAATCAACAAAAAATTTCAATTAACCAATTTACCAAAGTGTATGAGAGCACAGAGCACAGAAGTTCTACACACCGTATCGATAAATGTGCCTTTTATGTTGCTTTTGAAAGCTGGAAAAAAAAACATCTGACCGATTTTATGGTGCATCCTGGTGATGTAATTTGCTTTTAAATTGACTTTCTAACACACTTTTTTGCTATGCTCAACTTGTAATAAGTCTGTTTGATCGAAACCTTTATTTACGCATCAAATTACAAAATAAACCCAAACACACACATTAAACACACAACGAACCATTAATAGAGATGCCAGTTGGTTGCACTTTAATCTCATTACACACATCAGACTCGAACCAGCTGAAAAAAAACTGTGTAGCAAATGAAAAAAATAATATCGATTTCAATCGCATCATAGGTTGACAGTGATTGGCAACGTAAAGAGTATTCATAGTAAATTTATCATGCATTTTCAATGGAAAAACAGCAGAAAAAAAATCCGATTAACATTTTCTCTGGAAAGTCTCAATTTATCGAAGATCACCTTATCGGACGTTGCTTCCTGCTTCCAGGAATTAAGAGTTTATACGGACAAATATCCGTAATCACTTTGCCAATCGTTCAAAGTAACGATCCAATAAACGGTTTCGAACCACGACCACGATTACCGTTTTGAAAACAGAGAGCCAAAAAAAAGGATGAGAACATGAATTATTCGCGCCGTAAGGAAGAGATACGAATTTAATCGGCCGAAGAGGTTTTAGCAAATATGCCATAGCAAATCTCCATTGGTGAAATGTGGTGCCATCAAAAAACGTGTGCACACGCCTAATTCATTGCCAAAGACCTAAAAACTGCACATTATTGAGTTTTTATCATGAGTTTATGTTTTGTATGTGTGTGTGTGTGTGTGTGTGTGTGTGAGTGTGACGTTGCTTTTAACATTTGCTTTATTTAATATATGACCAATTGAACATTTTGCTCTGTCTCTTTTCCACTCTCAAAGTGGTTTTTCACTTGAAAATCTAACAGCAGCAGCAACAAGCGCACCAAAAAAGTAATGCCCATGCACTAGAGCAAACCGTAAATGTTTTTACAACGAATATGTTCATGTGTGTTTGCAATGAAATTACGACCGGACGCTTCACTCCTGTGATGCAATAAATGTGCGAATAAACCAAACGAAACGCAAATAAATCCAATGGTTTTTTGTTTTTGTTGTTGGGCAAAAATGGTGGTGGCAGCGGTGGTGTTGCTGTTGCTTTTGATGGGCACAAACAAGAGAGATGACCATTTCGACCAAACGTTTAGATTACTCAGACTCGGAACAAACCCAACTGCTGTTGTTGAGGTGATAATTGCTTTTGAGACGAACTCATGTGTAAAAACTTTTCGTTCAGGTACATTAAATCTCTTCATATTCGATGAACAACGACATAGGTAGACGTTTATCTTTTTGCATTTTGTGTGTAGGACGTGCACAAAGTTCTTTCTCTCTCTCTCTCTCTCTTTCTCTGTGTCTATCTGACACACAATTTTTCCCATGTGTCAATCTAAATAAAATTTCCGAGTCTCTGGCTCTACGTTTGTTTTTTCTGTTCGCAATTTGAACTCTGAATTCACGTTTGTAATTATCTGCCCCAAAATAGAAGTGAATGATTTGATATGCGATATTCCAGTGAGTGTGTATGTCTCTCTCTGTGTGTATGGAAGATTGTAATTCTTGGACATTGAAAGGTCTGGGTGGGCGGTTGGGCGTTCAAAATCCATTTATAGCACAACTAACAAACCATCGAATTGTGTACGCATGAATACGGACGCATTGATTGAAACAGTGTTTTTTGTTGTTGTTGTTGTTGTTAAATGGGCTCCGGCTGCACAGCATACGTACCGCCGTACGTCAAGTGATTTAATTTTAAAACTGTGAAGTTTTTCCGCTTTCGGCCAGACTTTTGTTTCTGACAGAATCGAAATTATGCGATTTTCACAATTCACAAAATTGTTTCAAACATTTGGCTTTGATTGAGAAAATGCAAAAGTCGGAGAGAAAGGCCTAAAACCCATAAGAAACAACAACAGAAAAAAAAAACAAACCGAAAACGAAACGGATGAACGGCAGAGAAGGCGCAACGGCGTGAATAAAAGGGTTACACGAAACACAGAATACTTTAATTCAATTGCACACAATTAGATTTCGAGCATGTTAAACATAAGCTAAAGTGATTTATGGCCTAGGCAAAACAGAAAAAAATGTGTTACATTTGTTGCCAATTAAATTGTTTTTCGCCAAAGAATAAAAAAAAGAGAAATGTTGCATCGGAATCGATCGACAAATCGTCGAACGACGATTCGAAATAAAAAAAATCCGAATGTTTCGAAGCACATAACACACGTAAAGCAAACGGAAAATGTACACCATATCCACTGAACACAGCATCGCAACGATTCGATGGTGTTTAGCAAACGCTTGAAATTCGGTGTGAGGATTTAATTTGATCTTTGATATAACGAAATGCACGAAGAAAACGAACACGTAGCTGGATTAGCATCAAATTCGTTTCGATAATGTGTGTGTATTTTTTCGCCGTGCAATTCCCGTTTTATTCCAGCACAAGACACACCGTGCCCCAGCAGATAAAGGGCAGAATATAAACCAAATTGTACAGTGTACACAGTACCGAAAAACTGGCAAAGTGTTTTCCATTTCATTCGATTGCTTGTTGATTCTTGGTTGCGCCTTGCGAGCACGCGTTTCTCTGCCCCGTTGAATCGAACAGAAAATCGTGATACTTATTTAAATTGGTTGTATGTTTGGTTGTTTAAAGGCTGAACAAAATACCAAGTGAACGGAAGACGAAGAATGAGAGAAAGAAAGAGAGAGATTGAGAGTGAGAGTCAGCGAGCGGATGAGAAATGGATAATGGATGGAATGTGCATGAGAATTGGAAGGCAGTCAATAAAGGAACCATCCATCTATTTGGCAATCGTAAAGCGACAACAATTCACAGCATCGAATGTACAATTGAACATTCCTCTAGTCACCATTTCGCACATATATCCATGAAAAGTTGTGTTTTTGTTCGTTGTTGTTCAGCTTTCGCTTGGCTCACTTGCTTCATTTCGCTCCATCCATAATACATCTTGTTCGTGTCCTATTGCTCTGATTTTTTTTTCGAAGTTTGTTTTTTTTTTGTTCATATTTGCAGCGGTAAACCGTTTTTGCAAAATATCACGCCAACTGACTAAAACGTATCATTTGTTTATTTTCAGCGGATTGTCTTTGATTGGGTGCCCAAACAACACGAATTTCGGATTTCGTACACATTAATCGAAAATCATCTGGGAAACGGCAAAATTCGAACACAACGAATCGACACCGTTTGACACTGACTACGATTTCACTTTGGTGTGTCGTGCAGCAGACATTGTGTACAGTGTGAGAAAACGTAGTAGTAGAAGACCCAAAGTAAAAAGAGAGAGAGAGAAAAAATGAAATAACGAAGCGTGTTTTTGTGAAATAAACAGAGATTGAAACTAAAGTGATAAAGATAAAGACGAAGACGAATCAAAATAAATCGCCCGTAAACGTTACGAAAACAAAACAAAAAGAATCAAATACAATTAAAGCAAAGCGCGAAGCACATGCCATTCTATTGATTTTGGATACCAACAAACAACCAAAAGGCAAGAGCGACAGAGAAAAAAAAACCCATTGAATCGGTGAATGAAGTGACTCTTGATATTGATTCGGATAAATAAACCGCGCATTCAAAGAAATTGCTAGGCACAACCGATCCATTCTAATTCAGCAAATTAAAGGTGAGTATTTTTATTTTTATCATTGTGTCGGCACTTTTTTTCGGCTTGTAATGCATACAAATTTCGTTGTTTCCATGTTCGCCATTTCGGTGGTTATTTTTGTAAGCAAATCATAGACATTTACTTCCGGTCCGTGTGTTTTGCGCTCACGCTCAATCAAGCAAACACACTTCATAGGTTAATATTCGAAATTCGAGTCGATGGCATTGAATTTTGCCCATTTATTATGGTGAATTTGAACGTCGTTCAAATATTGGCTGTCATTCTTATGTGTGTCGAGTCGATGCGATGCATGTCTCACTAATTAATTGAATTACCCAAAAAATTTCCATCAACATTTACATTGATTGCACGCGTGGGCGAAACTTAATTAAAATCAGATACACCAAACGCTTAAATTACGAGCAGATTTTGTTTTTTTGGGTTTGTGTTGTAAAAAAAAGGAGAAAGAAAAATATTTGGTTGGGCAAATAAAAATGCCTCCAAAAAGTTAATCATCATTTTTTTTAAAAATTGTATTCAATTTAATGGAAACAAAATGTCATTTACAAAAGTGATCATTGAAAATATTTGGAATGGAATTTCATTTGGGGTGAGGCTAGTAAGAGTGACTTAATTTAAATTATGTCTCCGGTGAGCTAATGTTTTAAGAATGCAATGCATCAAGTTGAAAATTAGATTGAAGAACCGTTGAAAATGACCGAACCATAAGCAACTCGAGAAAAATCAATTTCAGTCTATAGGGCTGTCGCTCTTAATAAATTAATGTCTATTCTATGTGCGTTGTACACATATACACAATCAACGATAAATCACTTTTTCGAATAGAACGGCCGAGAGAGAAGAAGAGCCATACCAAAAAAATGCGACCAGAATGAAATAGTTTTTCTGTACTTTTGGGTTACACCAATATGCGGCATATGATAGGATGACATACAGCTGATGCGTAAATAAAATCCATTTCACACAGATCCAGACCGTAGCACACTTTGCCCCATCCACACTTGTCAGCTCTCTCTCTATCGCTCTCTCTCTCACACACACACACACGAGCCAGGCATAGTTGTGAGAATTATTTCACAAAATTTAATTATCAACATGTCACATGTCATAGAATACAAACTTGAAAAACATCCATACGAAAGCTGGCTGAAAACGGCTTGTGCATTGGAATTCCGTCACGGCAACCGATTTGCCCAACGAAGTACTAGCCAAAAGGGAAATATTCGAAATAGTTTTTTCGGAACCAGCAGTGGAAGTGTTTTTAATTGACTTTTTCGTGGAAACACACTTTTGAATTTTTATTGGGTTTACATGGGTGCGTCTGTATGCTCGGATATGACAACTGAAAATGACCAAGATGAAGCAATGTCACAGCACTTAACATGCCTTCGATGGTATCGATCGATTTTGGAAATGATGTGAAACGAAATGAAAAGAGACAACTGAATAAGTTGTCTAGCCACATATGCCATAAGTTCAACGGTTCGATTGTCCATTTGCTATTCATCCGTCCATTCGATTTCCTGTGATGCAATATTATTCACAGACACAGACACACACACAAAAAGCCGCTCGGCCCACAGAAAATACAGTTAAAGTTACGGTTACACTGTTCCTGACCAACAAAAAAAAAACATTTAAATTTTTCTACATATTCAATGGGAAACAGAAAAGAAAAAAACGTTCCGTCCGAAATTAATTATGTACGAAGATTTAATATAGATTTGTTTGAAAGATGAACGCGTCGGCGAAATGCATTGAATTTGAATGTTCCATGGTTTTAAAATTCAACAAAGAAAAAAACATCGAAAATCTAAATCTAACCGAATGACAATGGCAGAGAGCGAAAACAGCAAAATTCAGTGATGCCTGGTCCGTGTGCTGTCGTTCGAAGAGTTCGAAGAGCATCGCATAAATAATTCAGTGGAATTGGAATAACAAAAAAGGTACCGAAGCGACACACGTAGACGAACTATTATTATCGAAATGTCAGCAAGTCACCTCTTGTCTCTCACACTCGATTTCTTTCTCACTCTTTCTCTCTCTCTTTCTATCTCGCTCTCACTCGCTCATCGCTCGACACACAATATAGATCGTGTATGTTTACACACCGAATGGCATAATGTAGACGTTTAACAAAACTAGTGGCTGTTTTGAATGTCTATTTCCAACTCTCTTGCACGTCCGACACATTCAAATGTCACACAACAATGTTTCTGATTGGCATTCAAATGTTTATGTGGTCGTTCAGTTCCTGCTTCCCGTTAGCTCCCGTTCGTTTTTGCTGCTGCTCGTTTTTTTGTGTATTCATTTTTGGTGTATGTTGCATTTGCAAATCTTTTGCCAAAAACCGAATCCAAAATAGAGCAACAGCAGCAGCGAAATCAACAAATACAACAAAAAAAAACGAAATTCCGCATTCGTCTACCGAACCAATTCATATTTTCTATTTGTATGAAAAGCATTTTGTTATTGCTTGTAACTAGCTCGAAGCAATGCTACTGTTGCTTTGAACGTGTGTGCCTTTCTGCCATTCGACAGGGAATATTTCGTCTATCCCAATATCCAATCGTATTTTGCTTCATAAATTATGTTTTGTGTTTAAAAACAGCAACAACAGACACTTGTTTAAATATTTACATGCGTCTCATCGCGTCGCGCACATGTGGACTCAAGTCCCCCAAATTGAATGTTACTGTAACGGCGTTGGCAAACGAAGACAACACAGTACAATAACAAAAAAATATGCACAATAGTGCAACGTCGTCGTTTTAGACTCATAAATTCACCGTATGTTCTTCTGAATGTGTGTATCAGTTTGAACAACCAAAGAATCCAATTTCGATCGCTATCAAACACACCAAAAAGTAAACACACAATGGAATTGAACTGAAAGAAGAAAAAAAAAACCAAACACTAGAAATCATTGAAATATGCAACACATTTTGAAACAATTTTGCGTTTGAATTTCTTATAATAACGATTTTGTTGGTTTGTGGTCGGTTGCCCACCTGTCGAAAGACACAGAAAAGTGGCACGTGATAGTTATCAATCGACTGAACATCCATCGAAAATTAATGACAAAAAACAATTGTCAATTTTAAATTGAAAACTTTGTGAAAAATGCTCATTATTGTGAATTACCGCGTATATTAATCATGAATATTTCTGCGAACGATGACAATGACAAAAAAAAGAGAAAGAGAGCTACCAACATTGAATGAAATGGAAATGGCCAATGGCCATTGGCAGCATATGCAAAACCCGTAAAATTAATGCGAAAAATATTGAATGAGAGTCGATGAAATATGGTTCAATTGATAAATAAATAAATGATTTTTGGTTCTTTTGATTCGGGTTGTCAATGGTAAAACAAAAACCAATTAATTTACATAAATTTTCGTGATGTTTTGTATATATATTATATATATATATATATATATATATATATATATGTGTGTGTGTGAGTGTGTGTCAACACATTTTCCATTCAAACTCAAATTTCATTTCGAATTTTCTAGATGCGGACGCGATACCGATGAGTGACAAAATAAAAACAAAAAATACACATCAAATAACATGGACATTTATCTATTTCTAATTTCCAATCAAGCGTTAACGCAAAATAAACAATGTGCATTTGGAAAAAGTACATAAATAAAACCTCAAATCGATTTTTGTATATGTGTGTGCGGATGCGAACCGCGCGGAATGGATACGGTTTGGGTAGCACAGGGAATGGAGAATCGAAACATTGTACCACGGTGCTGTGGTGGTTCAATGCACCTATGTGCAAAGGTACACACAACCATCGGAAATGAGTTTCGGTTACATCGTGTACGCGTTTGAATTTTCATTTGCATAGGTTTGCCATAAATCGAAAAATTTATATTTAAAATATTCGGAAACTTCACACATGTCACTGACACACACACACACTCTCACACGAAATGCGACGCCAAACAATTTCATCGGGTGCGCGACAGCACGAAAAAAGAGAGAGAAAGAGAAAGAGAAAGAGAGAGAGAGAGGCACCGGTTACAAATGTGGAAAAATCATCAGAAAATGTATCAAATAACGAAATCATTCATTCGTCGAAATAATAGAGGTGAATCGACTTTAAAGAGTCGATTTTTATGCTTTTTTCATTGAGTTGATGGTATCGATGCGTTGGAACGACAAATGTTTTTCTCAAGTTCTCCGCCTTGAGAACGATTCTTATTTCTTTTTGCTACGCATTGCTACTGCAGCAGTTATCGCTTGAATGAAGAAGACAAAAAAAAGTAATATCGCTTTTTATCGACTATTTCATCGAAATCCATTGAAATCGATGTGATGATGAATGTAATAAATGTAAAAAATATGTAAAATAACAGAGAATACAATATCGCGAAGATCATCCATCCGAAATATGAAGCATTGACTACAGAGGCGGAAAAGAATGAGAAAAAAATGTAATGGAAAAAATGAAAGAGAATAATGAGGTATTAAGTGAAAATTGTTGATTTGACTATGTTGATAAGCAGCTTATTTGTATGAGCGTACCGCTCATAGCGATGTACAATGCAAATCCTCGAAATTATCCAACAACTCTTATCAATTTCCATTGATCTTTTGTTGCAAAATTGTGTGTTACATTGAAAAGGCATTTTCATTTTTTAGTCGTCAACGGTCGATGAATACCGAGAATATAAAAAAGTGTTACGTCTTGTCATCATAAAATCATAGACGAATCGAAAACCATAACAATGGCTTAGCATACAACAAAATATATATATAGAAATAGCATGCTGGTATCTTGATAAGAGGTCTGGTTGCCTGTTATGCACTGGGGCAATGCACTTTTAGTGACGACCGGAACGATGTTTTGCGTCTGTTTGTATTTTTGTGTGCACATTTTTTTTCCACTCGGAGACAAATCAATGCATATGGAACCAGTGGAAAATGGTTGCATGTAGACATGGTCGACATGGGCGATCCGAACCAATTGATCTGATAAACAAAATTAATCATTATTCTTGTCGATACATGGCCCTAGTTCAATATTTACAATTTATTTCGTACACAAATGTTTTTTATCGGCTGTGAATTTTCGAGCCGACGCTATAAAAAAACGGCATCTAAAACACTTTTATCGATTCAATACACTTTTTTTTTATATTTTCCAAATCGAAAATTGAAAAAAAACCCGAGTGATAGATTTCAATCGTGCTTGGCGCGCGCGCACGGTGAATTTCGATTCGAAAGCAAATAAAGCGCGGCAAATAGATTAATTGCTTTCATTGAAATGTGTTTGTGTGCTCTTGTGTTCTCTTTCTTCATTTTTTTAATTTTCTAACATGAGAACGGAAATAAACACACCCGATAAACTCAAACATTCCAAATGAAAATTGGGAAAAAAATGGTGTTTTCAATCAACATAGCATAGAGCATGCAAGAGCTCAGTCAAATCATTTCAATCGAGCATTCGTTTGCTTGCACGTCGTGCATTTTTCAAACTCGAAAAACATTTCGTTTACATTTCGAATGAATTTTATTTGTTTACACTATTTACGGTCGTTCATTTTTGTTTCTTTTTTTTTGGATTCGTATTTTGCTTTGTGATGCCATTCGAAGCTTAACACTCAAACCTCTTGCACCACTTGAAAGTCGTCTTCGACTCGCACTTCGGGTGACGTTGTTTACTTTTTGATATTTCGGCATAAAATATGAATTCAACGGATAATAAACACAAAAACGCAATTAAACGATACATATATTATATCACTTTGCATTGTGTTTGTGTGTTGCACAGGCGGCGAATCACATCGATGCATTTTCGTGTGCATATTTTTTCATTGCACTCGATTCCAATCGACAATTTAAATTGCATGATCTGGTAAACAAAAGACGAAAAATATTTGCCGTGAATGTGATGTGCTTGAGAAAACAATTTAAGAGCATAAGAGCGTAAGAAATTCCAATAAAAAATCGGTTCTCCATTCAAAGTGATTTTTATTGTTTAATCCGACAAGCAGCATTCCATTCCTTGTCGAACAAGCAACCGGCAATTGCATATAACAGTGTAGCTGCTGGTGCGGTGCTTTAAGCAGGTTTCGATCTAAAGAAATTACACTTTTGCACAAATAAATTGCAATCATTTTATCGAATAGCTACTTAAAAACTTAATCCAGTTCATAGCCCAAGTGCAAATCCAATATTATATTGTTGGCTCTTAACTTTTAATGCGATGCGATACAATATTTTGTGTGTTTTTTTTTTTGCTCTTGTACACGCCATACCCAAGGCTGGTAACAAACGGGTTTTTTTTCGATGCGAGTGTTTGCCGTGTGCTTCTGTAAGAAGAATTGTTACATTTTCTTAGCGCATTACAGTAATTAAAACCAAGTGGTTTTTCATTTCTTTGCACCATTGCCATTTCGTAAAATCACAAACGACAAAAGTTTTACGGATTTTTTTTGCTTCCCTCACTCTTTGCTTCTAAAATTGCAAACAACAATGACGCGTCGCCAATATAAATACTACTTCCATATTGTTTTAGAGCTGAGAGTTAAAAATGTTCAATGTTCATGGGTCGTCATCATTATCGTTCAATATGCTTAGCACTAGTGTAGTTGTGCGTTTATTCCATGCCTCGGTGTGTTATCGTTGTGTCGACACATTCGCCGATGACGCACTCTGAACCAACCACTTCTAATTGTTATTTTACAAATTAAAATGCATTGAATGGAAATTTTATCTCGATTGTCATTCAACGACCGCGTTTTTCCTCAATCGGATTGTCTATGCGGAGCAACCCATGTTCGAGTGGCTCTCATTCGCTTCTTCGTTTTCCAATTTTCCACATTCTCACTCAAGCTGAGAGTGCATTCCGGTCGTTGGGTATTTGTGCATGCGGATAAAAGTTTCAACTTTCTTTAATTACTTACGATAAAGTTGTTTGGTTTCTAACACTTAGCAAAATCAACTCAACTTTCTAAAATCCACTTTGGTCGGGTGTACTTTGACATTCTATATCTCTTACTCTTGCGCTCATTGCGAATGCCATTCTATTCAGCTTACACAAATTGCACCCCGGCAAATATAGATAGATGTGCTGACATTTGAAAATCCTTAAAGTACTTTTCGACGGAGCATTTTCCACGCAAACACCAGCGACAACCGAAAATGTGAAGAAAACAAAAGAAATTAAAACAACGATCAAGACCATATCGAGTACGGCACAGATGCTAGAGAGACGAAGGATGGACGCGAGAGACAGAGAGAAAACATAAGAGAGTGCTCAACGAGCGAAAATGTAAGCAAAGAGGATTTAATTGGATACCGGCGATAATTATACACAAATAACATAAGGTCAAAAGATAACATTAAATTGTAGTAGCTCTCTTGGGCTCTTGTGTTGCATTGTACACAAGACGTATGACGCCATCCAATTAAATTAAAACATTTTTTTTATGCTGTTGAATTAATGCACTGTTTTGAGCGGCGAAGCGATGGCAACAGCAGCACCAGAAGTATCAACAGTATGATACGTTAAACTGTGTGCCCGGATCGGCGGTACATTTTTAAAGTCAATGGTGTGTTTGTGTTACTAATTTATGACCTAACACCTATAACGTGCAATGCCATCGAATGGCCCGTTCTTGCATTAATATCGCGAAGGGTAGTAGCTAAAGCAATCGAAAAATATTATTCAATGACGCGACACTCATTCTCATACACACACACACGCGCACATACACATATGTGCAATAGCATTTTAGATACCCCCGAAATGTGCTCTGCTCAACCGATAAGCCACTTACAGCAAAAATATGTGGAACGCGAGCGTATCCGAGAATTTATGTTCTGTGTCGACTGTGTCTCTACATTTCAGCTGCACATGTAACACACACACACACACACACACACACACATTCATTAACTTCGCATTCGAGTGACTCGACACAGCTTGTCAAAAGTAGTGCCTGTCTAGTATGTCGAGATTTCTAGTGGTGGTTGTACTTTTTGAACCAAAAAAAACCGCACAACTTAAATTGCACACAATTTGTCTCCGAAACCATTGAGCAAAGAGTGAAAAGGACCTCAGTCAAAAAAACAATAACATTTACTCTAGAATGTTTGACTCAAATGTCATACACCACATTTCAAGCAGTAAAAAGCAATGGAGACGAACGTGCTTTGATAGAAATGAACGCATACACATTACACACACTAAAATAAATAGTGCAGAGAAAACGTCATAAAAATAAAAATTAAAGCGTAAAAATCGATTTCATTAAAATTGTGCTCGACAGGCGCATATTTGTGTGTAGAAAAAGGGCACATAGCGCGTTTAAATGGTGTTGATTGTGTAACATTTCTGCATCGATCGATGTGTTTTTGTGCCGTCGAAAGTAAAATTTCCAAGCAATGGTGTGTGCGTGTGTGTGTGTGTGTGTGTGTTCCGAATTGTTTGTGTAACATTGAATCGCATAGAAACGGCTTATGTGTGGCATACGGAAACCGTTGAGCATAACACACGGCAATGGCATTACATTAATTTTATTACGCGCACTTTATGCGTATCGATGGGTGTTTCTGTGTGATTGTGTGTGCAATACTTTTTCCATTTGTTCTTTGTGTTGTAGTTGTTTTTCGGTGCCACTTTTAATGTTCTCATTCTCTCCCTTTTGTCTTTGTCCGTGTCATATATGTGTGTGTGTTGCTGATTTAGTCGTTTGGCTGTTCACCCACCGTGGCATTATGAGCGCTGAGCTCAGCCACAAATCCAATTGTGATATGCTCAGCCCGATCAAAATCCCGAGCCCCGAACATTGTTCATTGTTTGCCATAATTTTCGTTAATCACACATAACACAATTCCTCACGCCTCAATCATTTTCGATGATCATATGTGCATTGTTACACGATGCTATATCGCAGCGGCTACAACTGTACCCAGTCCAATTTGGTCTTTGTTTTTAAAAATACAATCAATACATTAAAAACGCTCCTAAACACATCGAATGGGCCCGCTCATTATGCCATCTCGACACTTCATGCTCGATCATAAAACACAAATGGCCCGGCAACTACGCACATTTATAAACAATAAAATCGCTTATTTTGTTTTTATCTTACTCTCTTTCTCTCTTTTGACTAAACAAAAATAATAACAACTATTTATTGCGTTTAGTTGAAAAGTGAATCCTGAAAATGTGTTCCAGATGAAGGGCACTCAACAAAAAAAAAACGCATAATTTTTTTTCAACATGCATGTTTTTTTTGTGATGAATCATAATGCAGACCAATGCACCCATTTCACCGTCTGTTTTCATTGGCCTTATCCATTTGCCATCTCTTGAAATTTGTGGAATTATTTATGACTGTGACGATAAATGCATTTAATAATTCGCCCATTGTCATAAGTCTTTTGAAGTGCGTTTCAATGGAAAAACACAAAAACAACGCAACTCATTGAAAATGCACGCATGACACTTGGATGATGGTTCAACTTTAACCATTGAATTAATTTCGTTTATAGAAAAATTAACACCTTTTCATCGACGTTACAATGCGATGTGAACGATAACAATCAATGGACGATTAAACAATGCCGATCGATTTAAACAGACGTAATATTCACTTAATTGACTGATTTCAGAGAACACGAACAGTTTTACAATGGCCGAAAAATGTTCAGTTTTCAACAACAAAATGAGAAAATAAAATATTATTACAAGAGCTATAAACTTAACTAATTGACCTCCCATTCTGTTTGCTCATAGCTATTTCAGTTGTTCGATTCATTTTTCCTCTTTCCTTTCTCTCTATATCTCCTCTCAGTGCCGATTTTTACGATTATTGTTTGACGGCTGCTCCTCATTCATTTGGTTCCGATGTTTTCATCTCATTAAAATCAACCAAATTGCATATCCTTTTGTGCGGCAAAACTAAAAGCTAGTCTTTTAGACCCCATTAAGAAAATGCACACCATTCACAAAACGACACTGAAAGAAAACGTATAAAAAAAGAATGTGAAATAAATCGAACTGATGATAAATACAAGAAACGAAATCGATCAAAGTGCCGACCTTCAAATTTAACAAATTAATGACGTGCATTCACAACCAACGAATGGCAAACACTTCAAACGAGACGAATCATTACAACTCGCACCGTCACACACAGCGAAACATAAACCACAAGACGCATTCCAATCGAATCTCAATATGGACTTTTTTTTTCATAATAAATACTCTACAAATTATAGTATTTTTTTTCTCTCGTTTATTTTCCTGTGGTTCAATTTGATCCGTTCTCTTTATTTTGCCACATTTTCGTTTGATTTTCTCGCCCAGTCTTTTTCCGGACCGAATTGCCGAATAAATTCCTGGGAGTGAACAAGCGGATGAAACGTGTGTTTGCCTTAAGTGTAAACACAACACACAACAGCCGAACAAGAACAAAAAAAAATAAGAGAAAAATCCTAAATAAACACAGTGCATGTGTCAGTAGTTTTTGTATATGCATGGTGGTGGATGCTGACTCAACATCGGCCCAGACCAGACCATAGCGTATGTAAAATGTAAAAGGCAAAAACCCAAAATACAACAAGTCACTATCGCTGACTATTGAGTTCAAATTTAAAATGCGCGTTGTTTTTGTTACCGCTTGAATATCCCAGTTCTGGCTGAGCCTTTGTTTGGCCAGATAAAAAGAACAATTGTTTGAAAATCTCCCTTATGGACGCATAATCACGAATAAACTCTTGAACAAAATGATTTTTTTTTCAAATCTCATTTTATATTGTTCGATTTGAGTGTTTAGTTGTTGAAAGGGTCTACCTGTCAAAAAGGAGCCGATGAAAAATATTTTGATTGTTCCGAATTTTTAATTAGATTCGACAAAAATGAAAAAAATCTCAAACAATGAAGTCATAAAAAAAAGAGACGAAGCGTGTGAGTCTATACGATGTAACGAACGGAATTTCAACGATGTGCGACTGGGTGCATCCATGTTGTCGATCGGATCAAAAAACTAACCGAATATAAAAAAAACACCAAAACCACATAAACGGAACCAATCTGAACGGATTTTATGCATGGCATTACATTTAATGTGCCATTGGCTCGTATGCGCGCACTCACTCTCTCGGTCGCTTATTATTTCAATGCTGTCGGGGTTTCATCGTCACGGTTCATCATTAGTTAATTTCATTTTCAATTTTATTCATGTCTCACGTTCTTTGAAACGAACAAAATCCAGTGAACTCACTGAACGTGCGAGCAGGAGAGTGATAGAGTCGTGGTGAAAATATGAACACACACACACACACACGCATATCAGCCACATCGACCAGTTAATAGCTGAACAGTATTTTTCGTGCAAAACAAAGAGACGACAAACCGAAAATCTCTCTCGCACACTGAAATGCTTCCGTGCCTTTTGTGCATCCATGTTTATTATTGTTTCTTCACATCTTTACACGCTCACGCCCGACTCGGGTCCTCTCTCGCTCTCTCTATCTATCTCGTTCACTCGATTTGCTCGCCGTGTAATGTGAATTATAACGAGACACTAACCATATTTCCAGCACATAAATATGGTGTGTTGATAATTTCGTTAGGTGGAAAATATGTGTAATGCTTTTACTCTTTCTCTCATTCTATCGCGTGTGTTTGTTAAGTGGCACGTTCATGAACATTGAAAGAGAGAAGACGAGAGAGACTCATTTGTGCTGGGCATGTGAGAAACTTCATAAGTGCATAAATGAACATCGAGAAGTGTCCATGTGGATACAAAGGAAGAGAGCAAGCGAGAGCACGGGATCGAAAGCAAATATTGTTGATAGAGTACAAGAGCATCGCCAACACTCACAAAAGCGAACCCATTTAATCGAATGGCCGAAAAAAAAAACAGTTTCGCCATTACTCATTAAATAAGATAAAGAGACCAATGTCTCGGCGTTGGTTTTCTCTCTATTCTATTTTCCATTCGCCAGTCGTCAGTCGCCAGTTCGCCGTTCATGGTACTCAGACCCCGTGAATGAGCTGTGTTTGTGTACATTTATAATATTACTTTATTTATATTAATAATAATAAACGCATGTGTTTATTAGGAAAGTCGTTGCTGTTCTCCCGTTTTCTCTATCGCCTTCATGTTTGGTTCAATAATGATATACCCTCGAACGAAAACCACTCACTCCGCATAAATAAAAAGGTCATATGAGGAAATGTTTTCGAGTTGTAATGTGTGTTGTATATGCAAGATTTTAAGTTAAGGGATCGAAATTTTTGCCATTGCGGTAGGCTTTTGCTCAAGCCCGAAGCCCACTCCTATCATTTCAGCGAACTAAAATAGAATCGTATATGCCGACAAACTTTCAGTATTATTGAGCATAAGTGTAACCGAATTATGGACGTTATTATTTGAATGAGAGATAGTCTCGCATGGTTTCGGTTGCGCTACACCATTCGCATCTGTCTCGATGTGTGTACATTGGCTTCTGTTTTGCCACATTTTACCCATTTCGTATTTATTTGTTGGTCGAAAATTGGCCGATGCCTAATACGTTTTGGTTCGCCTTTTTCTCATTCATTTGCTCAATACGTGGATGCTCAAATACTTGGCCCATACTTTCGATATATAGACGCGCCATTTTACCGTCTCGAAACGCGATTCGAGACTGCTATCAGTTTTCATGAAATCGGCACCGACAAGGAAGTGCCGTTCGCACAAAACTTGTACATTTAATAATCGAATCACGGTCGAAAAGGCACTGCAAGAGAGCGCACATCCATTCATACGGTACATACGAGAAAAATATAAATAACAAGAAAAAAACACACACACACACATTTTTCGAACATATTTTTTCCTAACGGGCATAAAACTTTGTTTCATCTTGTCAGATTTGTTGATGTTTGCGTTCTGTGTTTTCAACCTTCTGGCTGTCGCCCTTTCAGCCACCAGGCACCCAACCAACAGCACCACTCAATTCACATTTGCTTCTTTTCAAATACGATTTCTATTCACATTCACTCACTCTTATTTATGGATGGAACGAAAATTTTGTTTTACTAATTAGTGGTGTTTTGACTACGCCGGGGTTGAGAATCGAAGACAAAGACGCACACGAGCATGTAATATTTCAACTTGGTTTTTGTCAATGGCACATCGTTTTTATGCGACGATGTTAGAGCCTGATCGTCCTCCGCACATACGGTATTCATTGAGCGCCATCGATGTATCGCTTTAACTAAACTTAACAAGATAATGGATATTAATTACGGATAAATTACATTCGTCTTGAATGTTTATGTTTTCGTGTAGATTCATTTCAAAGATGATCACTTTACCAGTGAGAAATACTTTGGTTTACGATTTTTTGATCGTAATTTTCTTCAAGTGCCGTTTATTCACTTTTAATTTCAATGTAATGCGACAAGACACTCCAACAACAACAACAGCCTTAGTAACGGAACAAGAAAAAAAAATACTGCTTAAATAATGAAAATGAACGGGCGGCATTTTTTTTTTTGAAAACAAGAAATTATGTAAATTTCCTTTAAACAGCAATAATTAACAAAACATATGCATGTAATTACGTAGTGCATGCAAGTAACTAGACGCACAGTCTAGCATCAGTTCTCGACGTCCGGAAAAAAGTGAAATGTGCACTTTTTTTACTCTGGCTCTGGCTATGCCTCTTGTACTTTGGCGTTTGGTTCTTCAGGCGCTGGCCGTCGCTTGAAGGCGCATAATCGTATTAATTCTATTCATTTATTAATGTTTCTGTTCCTGTTTCTACACTGTGAGTCCCATAGAAAAAAAAGCGGTGGTAAGTTTTTATGTGGCTTTGCCTCCGGTTCGGTAGCTATGATATCGTGATAAATATACTCGAACCTCGAACAGAATATGCAAAAGTGATTTTCATAGCTGTTGGCGTTTGAACAAAATGTTTTCTCTCACTTCTCCAAAAAAAAAAAAAAAAAAACAAAAAACAAGAACTATCGAATTGGTTGAATATCATTTTCACGATAATACTATTGACCCCGGAGGCTGTTCGGAATTCACTTGGCTGGTAGGCAGCAGCGAACCAACTCGAAGGAAATATAAATCAATTTATGTGTCGCCGGTGAACTCTGTTGGCTACAAACTTAAAACTTTGTTGCTTGTGCGTGTGTGAGTGTGCGTGGAGGGAGCAAGACCCAACTGGGCCGCTGGATCGTCAGAAGACTCGAGCAAAGAAATGAAATGAAAACCATCAAGTGTCGACCTTTTGCAAGCGTGCGATACCATGACTGCCATCCAAATAACTTATGGAAATATGTGCGAAATGCAAAATGGCTCGAAGAAATTGAAACTGTAAACTCGAACGACACAAACGCCAAATGAATATCAAAATAAAAAAGACGAACACATTCTTCGCTTCGTGCACATACAAAATAAAAAATAAAAGAAAACTCATAACAATCTGAACCAAAAATAATAAAATAAATTTAAAAACTTTTTAGCTCGTTAGTTCGTTAGTTGTGAAGTAGTTCTTTTGTATGTGTGTGTGTGTGTTGTGTATGTTCAGGATTACGTTTAGCGATATTTTTTTTTCATTTTTGTTGTTGCTGCTGTTGAATGTGAGAATGAAAAAGAGGCAAAGGGTGTCGAGCAATGAAAAAATATGGATTTTTAAACGGTTTGATCTCGGTCTGAGACTCCAGCACACAATTTTATGCACACAGAGTCTGAGTGAAAACCGAAGAATATAGCAGCGAGAGTATTCAGGGCGAGAACATATCACCCACTAGAAAAGTTCCGCAAATGTTGCGAGTTGCGACTCAATTCAGCACTGTTGAGTTGGCTTCTACTGTGAATGTGTATGTGTGTGTTTGAGCGCGCGCGACCAGCGTATTTCGAAATGTTCGTTCTCTCGATATAATCAGAATTCTTATTGCCAGCCATAAATTCCGTGTACTTTTGAATTTTGAACCCAAAGCAAGTTTTCCCGGGCAAATGGAAAAGTGTTTTGACACTTTTGCTTGCGTAAGTTGCCATCGTTGGCAATTTTACTTGCATTTTTTTGTTTTTCGCTTTCTCTCTCTCTCTCGATCTCTCGCCTTCTTCAATACAATTGCTTCCAGTAGCAATTTTCATTTGGTATTTTCTGGTGTGAAAATCGCATTTATATTTTGTTTGGGCCGTGGCAATTGTTAACATTCTCAACTCGGCAAAAGTGTATTTAAATTTTTATGGCTTTCGCTCTCATTTTTGCACAATTTTTTTTCGGTTGTTGCGTTCGCACAATCGATAATCAAGTAAAACATTTTACGAAATGACGAATAGTCACTATGAACCGCATAATTCAAATGAAATGTTGCCCATCTTATGGCATTTTCGTCGTCTGAAATTGTTTCCCTTGCAATAATCTTTAATTTAATTTCGATGTGGCGGCTATGACAATTTTTGGATTGGCTGGTGGCTTTTCCAATTCATAGTCTCACAGCGTGTCTTTTAGTCTTCGTAAACTTCGTTTCTGGTTGACTTGTTAAATAAATTTTTTTTAACAAATTTATCTCTATTTATCTCGAACTTTGTGCCATTCCAAGTGAAATAAAAGTCAACAGAGAGAAAGAGAGTATTTCAATTGTTTGCATTTGAACGGAGTGCATTGGTGCGTCGTAACCATTTGTTTTTGTCACTTAAATCGATTGAGACAAGCATTCGAGCAAACAGACAATGCACACCGACGACTCAGTCTCGGTTTCGAGTAACGAGAACAAATCGAACCAAAGTGTGTATATGTGTGTGTGCAGCGTGCACTTTGCACGATGTAGTAGCATTGGGATATTGAGACTGGAGAGTAGGAGTTAAAATGTACGGTGAGTGTGTTTTTGGATCGAATCCAAATATTAATAAATATTTGGGTGAGTGAGTGTGTGCGTTGCCGAATCAGTGGTTTTCCTGGTGACGTTGAATGTGAGCCAGTGCATGGGAGCCAGTGAGCTCTGAGCCGGACTTTACAATAGTTTGATACTGGTGTTGGTGTTATTGCCATATAATTACCAGTGGAACAATGAAACCTTAACGATGCATAAAGCGATCGAGAAGGTCATTGATTTATCAATGATACAAATGATTCAATAAGACTCCGGCAATAAATTATGATAAAATAAAATTGAATGCCAATGAACAGCATGTGAAGAATGCACAGTGCTACGAGCAACGGGACCAACACTGAAGCGTCATTTATGTCGATAATAAATATTCAGATGTGTTGCAAGAGAATGGGAGTGTGCGGCAGGCAAAATGCTTTGGCTCGATATTTTGAACACGCTAAAGAAACCATAGCTCAATAGTATTTTGAAAACATAAAATATTGTGTATCATATTTATTTGGGTGCCATTTTATGGTGATAAATTATAATTATCGGGATTGTGTGCGTTTGTCTTATTGTCGAGTCTCTCTGTTTTGCCTGCACAATTAAATTTATTGATTGGGAATATCGAAAACCTTGATACAAGTGTTTACAATTTTTAGACTATGAACAAATCACGATTTCCATGTTAAATGTTGGGCGGTCAACAAAGGCCTCTTTCAAATCTGAATGTTCCTAATTGGTTCTCAACTCAATTAAATTCACTTTGCCTCGACCAAAAACCGTACAAACTAATCGTTTGGACAATTTTAATCGAAATTTTGTATTCTCTCGCATGCTGTAATTTCAATTTTCGGGGCGAGAGAAAACTCGATAACAATTTTCCAGTGCCAACCGCACGCAACACAACATAGTTGGAAAAATGTGAAATTTTCAATTGCTGACCAGTATTTGTTTCGCGTCTGGAAACTTTCGTTTTGCATATTTAATTCATGCAGTGTTAGTGTGTGAGTTTTGTATTTTTGATTTTCGACAGCAACAAAATAAGCCACAATTTTTGGTCGTATGTTACAATCATCGCTTGAAAATTGAAAACTATAGTCCGGACAAAGCGCATAAACCATATAGTTACTGTGCTCTGAATACCCTCGATCCAATAAAACAATATGCTTTTGGGATGGATCCCAACAATTTTCGGGCTCTGGTTTTCGAGGTAGCGGGCAACGGAGTGTGGTATGTGTTGTGCGGTGGAGCCGCATACAATGTAACAAAGCGTTGCATATTTGCGTTTCGTATCCATAATTGAATATGATGATATGCGGCGAACATTACATTTTAATAGAAAATTTTATCAACTGAGCATAAATACATCAGCCGACAAAGGACAAACACACAACAAACGCCATAAATGGGAGTGATAGAGAGACCAATAGCAGTATGCGTAATGTTCTCAAGCGAGACCAAGACAGCATTATATAAGCCATGGACAATAAAAAAAAGAATTCCGTATAAATTATTTACTCAAAATTGAAATGCACACACATAATATGCGGACGAAGGCGACTCCAACTATGTCCTAGATTATTATTATAATTATGTTTGAATAGCCGGAATGTGTTACATTATATGCGCTCTCTTTCTCTCCATACGTCCGTATGTTCTATATTTATATCCTTTTTTATGGTCATACGGACAGCAATATCGAGTCTATTCGCGTTAGTCATGTATGCATATCTCAGTGTATCGCGCTTACATACTGCCGCTTATTCACTATATTCACCATGCACACATATTTTGTATACACATATTTTTGCGGCTAAATAAATATGAATTTATTCCGTTCCATTATTTTAATATTCGGCCGCACAAGCGGCTCATTCACTCGCGCACACACACACACACACACACTCATACACTCACACATTACACCACATTCGGTTCGGGTGCTTTTGATGTGATACACACAAATCGAAGGAAATCAGGCCGTTTCACATAATGCAGTGGTGATTATATACGTGGTTAAAATGCGAATATTCTAGCACTCGGTGAACACTTGCCGCTGTACATTTTCCATACGGTCGACTTTTTGTGTGTTCGTTTCGCCGTGCGCTCATTTTTATATTCATTTTGGCTAGGGGAATTTATCATTCGAAGATTCGAACAAATCTGCCAAAATTTGTATTATTTTTTCTTTTTTATTGAAATTGTTTGAAAATGTATGAAAATGTACTGAATTGCGATTTTGCTTTAATAAAGATGTCCTGGAAGTGGGTTTTGGTGGATCTCAAGGATCGTTCAGAGCTGCTCCCAGTTCTGGAAGTGGGTTTTGGTGGATCTTCAGGATGGACCAGATCCGATTTAACAATGCCCTGGCCCATCCAGAGGACCCACTTCCAGAAACGGGAGCAATTCTGAACGATCCTGGGGATCCACCAAAACCCACTTCCAGAACAATTATATAGTGTAAATGTACATTTATCTACACGGATTCGCAAAAATTGATTGAATCGGACCGAATTGAAGAAATTTTCCAAAATTTATAAGAATTCGTTCATTTTCATTGTGAGAAATTCCCCTAGCATTTTGGTTGTTTTTGTTTTTGTTTTTTTTTTTTTAATATGCTTCAGCAAATATTCCGGTCTCGCCACTTTCCGGGATTTTCTGCGAACTTCTTCTCTCGTATATTTCACATCATTTATTTTCATTCACTGCTATTTTAATGAAATATTTTTTTTCATTTTCATATAACTTTAGCATATAAGCACCGCTAACAAAACAAAACGTGAAAAAGTACAGCACTTTGCACGGGAGTTGCTTGTTGTTTATCTCTAAAGATGCACATGAAAACAATTCCACCAGGCCTTCACTCATTTGCAATGGTTTTTTGTGTGTGTGCTATTTTCCTTCTGGTACATATGAACATTGTTGTCTGGAACTGGGTCAAATGATGAGATAGAAAACATATTTACTAAAGCCCTAAATGTGATGCTAAGCAATGAAGTGATAGCAAAACATTGCCAAAACTTCATTCAACATTCCAAAATGATGACAAATATCGGAATGGGTCATCATATCGTCTTTGTTGCAGCAAATAATCATTCCAAAAGCATCATGACAGTTATTAAAACCGCACACATGGACCAATTTTCATGTGCGTGTGCATGTGTTTGTTTGTTTGTGTGATCAAGCATCAGCTCTGGTTCGCTATTTGGTTGCGCTTGATACGGGCCAGTTAAGAATAATAACGAAACAAATGCGTCTTCTAATGAAAAGAGTCCATATTTGCTAAACGCTTTGTCAGTATGAATGTGTGTCGAAATAGCGAAATCCCGTTTTTGCTCGATTATCAAACGAAAATATTCCTTCGAGCACAAACACATTTTCTATGGACTGCATGGACTATTCTCTCTCTCATCTATTTTTTTTACTCTTGTTCTTTTATCGAAAATACCATTCGGTCGTATTGTGTACGGATGAGAGTGTTAGACAATGTTTCATCCTTTTTCATATGTACACAACTGCATATATATACACACACACACACGAAGACACTAAAACCATACGCACATATTTTCGACCACAATGGGATAATTTGTTACATCTATATATGGCTGGATAATAATGCCTGTGAGCCGTTAGCGCATACTGAATGCCGTGTATATATATATACAGATGCTGGCCAATTGTAGGCAATGGCAAACGAAACAGAGTGAACGAAAAGCGCGCACATCGATTGTTTCGATGTGTTATATAATTAATGACCGGAAATATCTGTTCGAATAATATTCCCAAACAGTCATTTTATGGCAGACCGTTCATGCTCAGATTTAATCATTTCGGTGCGTTGTGATTTTCAAGGCAAACACAGCCATCGCTGCCCACACATTCTCCAATTCTACCCGATTATCATCATCCAATGACTTGATGGCTTGATGGCCTGACGCTTTGAGGTGTAGCTGGATTTTCGAAATGCACGCTTGTGTCGACTGTGTTACTCAAACAAATCATATTTGCTATCGTAATTTTGTTATCATGATAATGTCGACCGTGTCCACTACATAAACCGAAACCAAATAATGTATTAATTTTTCGATTCCAACCAAATGCCCATTCAAGTTGATGTTCAATTCGGCTTTCTGCCTGAATGCCATTTGTTTTGTTCGTTTTGGGCAACTTTCAACTGACTTTTTTTCTTCTTCTTCTCTAGTTAATCTCAAGGAAATTATGACATATTAGATCAATCAGAATGATGCCTGACGCTTGACTTTGTCGAATTTAATTGTAGCATCAAATTTCATGTAACCCCAGCTCGATAAATTGAATCACCGCAGGCATTTTTCACCAAACCTTCAAAATATTTTTTCTTTTAAAACCAACTTTGATACATAAGAATTTGAAGATTGACTTGTTTGATTTATTGTTGCTATTTAAACGTAATATTTAGTAGCGAAACAAGGATTTAACGTATCGAATTAGTGCATTTTAAATAGCTTACCATCGATTTGATCTAATTGACGAATTGAGTTGAAAAGAAAGTGTATAATGAAATACGAGAGATGAAATATCCTAACCGAAAGGCACATAAATTAAACCGGTTATCGTTCATGTATCTGTTTGGTGATAGAGTTTTATTTGTTTCGGTTTCCCTTTTCCGTTCCCCGGTCTGCGTTGTCTGTGTGTGTTCGCGTTGTTATCAATCGGCGTCGTCGAATAAGGCATATCAGTGGAAAGGTGTAAGTTACCAATATTCAAACTGATTCGTTATCAAGATGGAAACAAAGCACGAACGTTCGATTGAAAATGCATTTGTTCCCTTTTTATCGAAAATTATTATTTAAAAAAAAGAAGCGAGTTGAAATGAGTATAATCAATGGTCAAAATGGGGATAATCAATAAAACTTCGATCGGTACAAACGAACTAACCAAAATTTATTGAAAATCAAAGACGTAGAAAAATAATCTATCGATACACAATAAAACACTCAAAAGGTTCGTTTTTTTTCTTGACATTTCTTCAAGTTTATTCTTCACATTGGCTGGCGATGATCCAAACCAAAACGCTTGCATTCACAATACCAAACAAAATACCTAAATGAATGTTTATATCGAACAAAAATAAACAAATGAATATCGAAAAAAAATAGACGAAAGAGAGAGAAAAAAGTGCTTAGAGATGTTGAACAAAATCTCTTTCTCTCGTCAAGATTGTTCCGAAGACCTTTTGAATTAATTTTTTTTCCTATCGGGCACAATTTAGTTTATCTTTATATCGCTTTTGTACAACCCATGTCGTCGTTGATTTTTTTTATATTCTCTTCATTTCATTCCTTATTCATCGAGCCCATTTGTTGTTGTATACATTCCGATATTCATACAACAGTTTTTGTTGTTGTTGTTGAAGAAGATGAATCTCATATCGATGAGAGTTGAAGTTCACTCTCAATCTTCTTGGCCATTCTAATATGGGTAAGTCCATTGAATTTCAACATTCACAATCCGCCTAATATTCCAATGTTGTATGCATTTCAACTATGCTCTATTGATTCCGCATAATGGGTGACTGGATATAGAAAAGGGGATTTTTTTTATTATATATCCACTTAAAATGCCTCGATGTGTGTTATATTTTCTTTTTTTTCGCTCTCTTGTTCGATTTCATTTTCGATGGATTTTCATAATATTAAACTTCCTACTTTATCCGCTGTGATTTCAATTTTCCTTGGTACAAAAGAAACGGCACGAATATTTACTAAATAGATTTATCCAGTACACATACGCATCGCATATGGGTTATTTGTAATTCCTTTTTGATTTTATTTCCTCATTTTTGTGTGTGTGCGTCGTTGTCCTCTTTGTCCATGTGAAGCAGTAGCTTTGCATAGTTCTACACAAATGAATAAAAAAAATGAAGAAAAAAAAACAGCAGCAATGTAGATAACAGGAAAGAGAGAAAAAAAACATCGAAAATGACATCAACACACAAGTACAATAGTGTCACTGCTTACGGCCTCATATCTCATCAACGAAAAATAGTCATTTGCCATGGCACAGAATGGTATGCCATTGTATTCATACCGAGCTGTCACACAAACCAATAGCACGTCAATCGTGCGTATGTTTAACCATGTCGATTGAATTGATGTGTACAATTTTGTCAATTTTTATTTTTTTTCCTTGATTTGTGTCATCTTTTTCTTTTTTATTTCAATACCGGCCCGTTCAACACTCGGCTGGCGAAAGGTTGTGGCAATAAAAATCCAGATGTCAGCGAAATACCCTTGGTGATAGAATGTACGAAGCCGGGGCACGAAGAAACAGCACGCAAAAGTGAATTGTGTGTTGTATATGGGGCGGTCACTTACCTTTTATTTGTCGCTTTTGCTATTGAATGTTTTGTTTTTTGTTCTCGTTCCTCCTTTCTCTCAATCCATTGTCAGATTGTTAATTTCCAGATTGAATGGTTCAGAATTTGCTGAACCAAAGGCCTGACACAAGTCAAACACAAATCTGCTGCAAATGCATGCTACAAATTGTCGACTCTATTCAATGAATTTAATGCGTTGCATGCCAAATGCTGCTGCACACACAACATCGAATGACATCAATCGGCAGCAGAAGCATCACAAACACATCACCGTTGTGATATCGACTTCAGGGGTATCATATGCAGTCGAATACAAAAAAAAACCGAGCAAATGCAATGGCAAAAACATTCACACACAACAGCTCAGCTCGGTGACTGGTAATGTCATTACCACCGTACAACGATCGGCAAACGATCTAAATCGCATCGCAAACAACAACAACAATAACGAAGCAATATCAACCAGAAAATTTGGTTTCAAGTACTTTTTTCGGCTTCGCTTCTGGCTTCCTCTCTCTCTCTCTCTCTCTCTCTCTCTCTCTCTCTCTCTCTCTCTCTCTCTCTCTTTCTCTCTCTCTCTCTCTCTCTCTCTCTCTCTCTCTCTCTCTCTCTCTCTCTCTCTCTCTCTCTCTCTCTCTCTCTCTCTCTCTCTCTCTCTCTCTCTCTCTCTCTAATTCTAATTGTTATAACATTATAATAGATTTTATTTGAGCGTTGCGCATGTTGTTTAACGATTTTTCAATGCCCTTTATTATTATCCTGAATTTGTGAGCTAGCTGAAACTGCCCTTGCTTGAATAGGAAAATAACACACATTCACTGACATTTTGGCATAGTCAATTCTCGTACACTGCAATTATAAATATTGGATTGTATACGCTTTCATGAGTTTGAAGATAAACAAGTACCCGACTATTGGAACTAATAATAAAAAATAGAGAGTGAGAGACACGAAAAAGAAGTGAACTAAGTTAAAAAAAAAGAGGCTTACATGGCAATGCCATTACAGTTTTGGTACTAAACAAACAAAGTTTTTTCCCCTTTTTTTACTCTCTTTCTCTCTCAACAATGCCGAGATTTTTTCCAGTCTATACATTGTAGTGTGCCGGCAGTTTTTTTTTCTTTTTTTTTGATAATTCAATTACAGTTTGATCAAACTGCGAGCGTGCAATGGAAAAAAAGTTAACGACGTCGATGCCGTGCTACTGATTACTATTATTAGATTCGGAATGGTAGTACCTCTGCTTGTTGTGTACCTTGCTAATAAAATACACTGGGTAAAAGACGGCAATGCGTGCAATGTCTGTCGTCGACAGCAAATTCAGGCGTTTTAGTACGCCACGTTTTTGACCCAATCACAAAAGGTAGTCTAATCGTCAATTTGCTTGGAACAAAATCGTTTGTTTCTCGTTTTTGTTGAATTTGGTTTTGATTGAGAATTCAGTAAACAAGCGATTCCTTTGTTATGCATAGAGGCTAATAGAGATGCTGTTCAAAATGGGAACAAAGATCAACCCATAACAGTTTTGTTGAACAGAAACAAAAATCGTTGAAAATCAACAAAAATAATGATAACGATCGAATGGATTGCTCTAGAATTGGGAATTCGATTGAAATGCAAGCGCAGCAACCAATTTAGATGAGATGCTCAAGTGAGAGAGAGTGTGAGAACCAAAATATGACTCACAATTAAATTGAATACAATGTTGCGTGTTTGTTTCGATTTGTGTCGGTTGGTCGTTCGGTCGATTTTTATTTCGTTTACATTTTCTTCAAAAATTCAATTTATTCCATTAAAATGGCTACATTCGAATGTGCGTGCCTCTCCCCATCCTATTTGCCATCCAGATGCCTATTGCATTATTCACTCAAATACAGCGGAGAAATTTCGACACACTCGCACATAAACAAATCAAATTGAATTAATCAATTTTTTTTTAGAATGTTCAACGCTTCATTCGATTTTCTAAAAAATGACGCGGGGGAAGAGAGTGAAGGGCGAACGACGCTCTACTTCAATTGGTGTGGTGATTGACGATGACGATGGGTAATGATAAAATGCCACAAGCGAAAAACAAAATTTTCACTCACCGACTTTCTTTGCGTTGGCGATGTGTCGCTTTATCGTGTTTACATTTAAAATTGATGAAATTACCGCTTGATAGAATGCGGGAATTGCGATTTCATGTCAGAATTGCTACTTATCGGATCTGTAAAATTTGTGGTTACAGTGGATAACGCTGAGAAAATACGGAAAATAAACTGGGTAAAGCAATGACATTGCCCCAGTGTCGCAGTATTTCCATTCGGTGTTGTATTCGGAAATTGGGTGATGAGCTTACGGGCATACTTCTCTATATTTTGTCGATATGTGTTTTGATTAGAACGATAACCAAATTTTTGATAAATTAATTGAAAACTCAATCATCGGAAATGCAATGAACCAAGGACAACACCAAAACCCATACACAGTGTGTATTACACACAGCATTGTCAGTTCGATATGCGACTTAACGGGCTAAAGTGCTGGCACGATATCTCAATGACTTTGGTGCGTAAGTCGGGAATTATTTTATTGGCTAAACCGTTTTTATTCGGGTCGTCTTGTACGATATGCGGAATGTTATGAGGGCTTTTGTTCCCTCTATGTTGCTCTATTGTTGGCTTATCTCATTTGCTCCATTTCTCATTAGTTATTACATGCCGCTAGATATATTTTCAATAAATATATTCAGTTTATGGACATCGTTAACCGAGTCTCACTCTCTCGTGTTCACACATAACAGCAGCCACACTGCTGATGATATTAGATATTGAATGAACTTCGTTATTCGTTTGTCATGATCGCCTAATGCACTACTCAATGTATGTGTATATTTGTGCTTTGTATATATTGTTGAAATAAATATTGATTGGGATAACCGTATTTTGGTCGAATTTAAAGTGCCTTAAATGGTTTCCCTTTCACTGGTAAATTTATTTTTTGATAACTTAATTTACGTTGACAAATTATTTTCGGTATTTGTATGTTCGGTTCGAGTGGTTCGGATGTGTGCGTATATGACCGCTGGAGCGGAGCCAGGAAATTCAAAACACAGAGAGAAAGAGAAGGAGAAGAATTGCCATAGCGTTACAACAATAAAACACCAACATGCAATGCCATCATCCTATTCACTTTTTTTGGTGAATACATTTAATCCCATTATCTAATTTGTCAGACGAGGGAACCGGCAAAAAGAGCGTTCTCATCACTACTGGGCTTCATCGGACCACATATATGTGATAATCATATCATTGCAAACGTACGTTCGCATTTCGAGGAAAAAAATCGATAATTTTCGTTCTTTTGTTATTTTTTTCTCACTTTCTCATCTCCATAATGCTGGGATGGCATAACGGAAGCATCAAACAGTTAAAAACGAATAATACAGTTGACTGAACTCAAGAGCGATTGTGTGTGCGTACCCATTTCTAACGCATGCAAATTTTTTTGCTCTACCAAACAAATATTTGGCCATTCACTTAAACATTTCTATGAATGGAGTTGCATGCATCAACCAAAAATTGTGGTCAATAGACGAACAAAAGAATAAAGAGAGTAAAAGAGAGTGTGAGAAATACCAGAAAAAAACACAGATGACGAAATGCATCAGTCGATTTAAAGTGAGTGTGGCCAAGAAAAGCCCTTATGTTGATGTGCATTTAATTTGTTTATTTTTTGAGTTGAAACGCCCCTATAAATTTACATATCACTGTAGCGTGATCGCATTCGTATCAGTCCATTTTCAGCCCATAATGGCCGAAACGTTTTTTAGGCTAAACTATAAAATTTCGCAAATCGCCACAAAGCTGTCCAGTTCCACACAGTCAATCGAGGTTGAATTGCTTTGAAATGACACCGAAAAAACAGCAAATTCGTATTTGTCCAGTGCAAATGGTTGCGCACTGTTTTCGAGTGGAAAAAAAGCGTAATTATGCATACAAATGTGTACTGTACATAAAACGCATCACAAACACATTCGCACAGAAACAAATACAAATACCAGCGATATGTATACCGACAAATGACCATCAGTGGCGATGCGAGATTGCAATTCGTCCCGTAATAGCTCTCGCATACATTTCGTGCGACCGCATTTATCTTTCTCAATTAAACATTAAAAACACTACATGACTATTTAATGGTCTGAATGCGCACCACACAGCCAAAAGTTGATTTACACAGGACCCAAAATGCACATCGCTTTAAACTGTCCAACCGAAAAGAATCCCGACGAAGGCACGGGAGAGGAAGAGAGAGAGAGAGAAAAGCAGTAAACAGTAAACAATATCAGTAAATTTTTAAATGATTGATTACATTTGATCGGATCATTTGCATTGGACAGATTTGTTTTTTTTTTTTGCAGCGTCAGTTATTTGATGACACTCGGGTACATTGTCGTTTGTCAATTGAACAAATATGCACAAAAGTGCAACGATCTGTTCATTCACATACACAAACGGAATGAGTGAGAGATGTGGGCATTGTGTATGATGAGCCAAATTGCATATCAACTGCTGTCTCTCACTTATTAATTATCGATTACTTCTTCAACTGTTTACGCATCCAATCAATCTCAGTCTTGGCACATTCATTATTTTCCTCATTTCCGTGCTCATTCACATGGTATCATCTTTTCGGGCGTTGGTGCTCTGAGATGATGCATCTTTGCCATGAAATACAACTGAATGAGACGACGATGGCGCATCTGTTCCCTTTCGCAATTGAAACAAAAACATATTATGAATTCACATCGAAAATGCCGAACCAAAGAGATAAATCGTTTTCGCATAGTCAATAACAGATTGACTATTTTCAATTTTAAATGGGAAATGAATAGTGCGAAGAAAACGCATACACAATTCACTCAAATAGCAGCAGCAGCAGCAGCACACTGAACACAGATTCCGGGGGCGCATATGTAACCGAATCATAATTAATTGGGTTTTCGAATTTAGTTATTAGTTGCAAGACTGGAACCAATTAGCTATTTTATTGATGCATGCAGTGAATTTATATTTTTGGTAGTAGTGTAATCAATGTAAATGTAATGAAAATGAAATGAAGCAACGGCAAGATCAATTAAAAAGCAATATTCATAAAATTGTAAACCGCACATATGTTTTCATTTTTTCGGGTTTTCAATTCGGTCGGATATGTTACTCGTTTTTTTTGCCGCAAACTCTCAAAATTTCGAAACAAAAAAAATTAAAAAACATTCAAACACACAGACACACACAGCCCGAAAAAAGGCATGGATTAAATGGAAATTGCATTGAAAACATTTTGTGGCAACGAAAGCATTTTAATTGCTTCATTAATCGACAGATTCCAAAAATTTTGGTTCGGAAATGATGAATGTTTGAATAGGCTGCGCGTCATTTATTGAGCACATGAAAATCAAATGAAATATAAAATCGCATTCTAAATATTCATAAATTGCATATTCCATGCTTGACGCGCACGGAGCCCTTTGATGTTGTTGCCCATTTATTGATAAAATGAGAGTGTGATCTTGCGCCTGGGCTCCATTTATAGAGCCCTGCACACATATATTTTATACACAATTATGCATCCATTGTGCGAAAGAGAAAAACCAGAGCAAAAGATAAAAGTGAATAAAATTGTTGGAGTGCGGCACAAAAATGCGCTCGCTCGCGACAGATAGAGTGTGTGGATTTTTTTTTTACGAGTAATTTCACAGTGTCGACAGATTATGGCAAAAGGACTGGATGACTATGTTTGCGCTCTGTCGACTCTATTAAATGATAATTATACATGCCGAGGCAAATGTCGCGGCAATTTTCGCTTAAATCATTCAGCTGCAAATGTTAATATTGCCCGAATTGAGCGCGCACGCGATGCATTTAATGCAATAATTTTATTCAAATGATAGGAAAACCAAGTTGTTACTCCCAATTCGGTATGCATTTTAATGTGTGAATATTTTGAATTTGTGATGATTTTATTTCGAAATGAAACCTCCATTGCGAGAGGCTGTACAATTTGGTTGTGTGGCATAGATCTTACCATTTTGAGGAGGTTCCAAATGTGGAAAACATTGTCGATTTCAACAAAACAGAGCAAATAACTCACTCTCTACTTACTTCTTCTTTGGCTCGTCATTCGGTCTCACTCTGATATTTGCCATTGCCTGAATTATTCAAAACATTCCCGACAAATATTGACTCCTAATTTCAAATATGATACAAAATTGTAAGCAATTCCATTTGATAGGAAAATGCAATCCAAATAACATTCATAAATGCAATTACTAGAAACTCTATCTGGAAATGTCTTTATTGCTTATGACCGAAGACTCAGTTTATCTTCCTTGCCAAGATGAATTCCCAGCAACACACATACACACACACACACTCGAAAGAAATGAGCGAGAGAGATAGAATTGTAATAAATAAACGAGCAAACGAAACATTGCGCTCATTTATCTCTCCCGAATGGCACTGTAAAAGGCGAAGAACATGCATTTTTAATGATTTACACATAACGCACCATAATTTCACTGAATATATTCCATGTTTCTCTCCTTTTTTGTTGCCTCTGGCTCTGACTTTGAATTGAATTCTCTAGCGCGTATTTTTCTGTTATTCTTTCCACAAAGCATTATACATAATATTATACAGTGTTTTTTTTTTCTTTTTTTTCGTGTGCATGCCGATTATTAGTATCATTTTGTAGCAGCTCTTTTATTGTATTATAATATGTAACATGAGCGTGCGATATGTTTGGTGTGCAATCTGATATTTTCTCGTCTCATGTTTGCAGTGCACATTGCACATGCTATTTTCTCGGGCAATGGATAAAAAAAAGAGTGAATTGCATCAAACCCTGTATGTGTGGATGCATCTCTCAGCATGTGTGTGTGTGTGTCTATGGCCATGTGTGCGGATGGCGTACGCCAAATGGAACATGTATTTTATTTGAAAGAGAGAGAGAAAGAGAGAAAGAGAAAAAGCGTATCATGTAATTTTGAATCACCATGTCTTATCACCGCAATATTGTCGCATATTCTGTGGCATGTTTCACCATTCACAAATGCAATATGCTGTAATTTAGTCATTCTCCATGGACGCCTGTTTCCAATTAACGCTTCACATACAGTACTGACTGTGTATGTTTGTTTTTTTTTTCATCGTTCGTCGGTATGTTCTGTGTCGAAAAGTGTCGATCGTTGCCTTTCATCATACGGCAAAGGATATGTTATATATATATATATTTTTTGTTGTTGTCTGTTGTTTAAAACCGCCTTCCCTAATGCATTTACTGCAATTTGTTACACACAACAAAAATAAATAAATAAGTAAATAAAATCTAAAAATAGTTGCTTTCCGCTGTTTCCGTGCTCCTCATTTTGTATTCTCCTATGGCCATGACTAGATCTTTCACTATCTCCTGGAAGCATCACACATTAAAAATCATTTATTTTTTCTCATAAATTAATCGCAGGAAAACGTATCCGTGATCCGTTTGTAGCTCTTCAATGTTCCTTCTCTATCCTAATGCAATTTTTATTTGCGCATTTAAATTCTAATTATTCTTAACGCTGTTTCCGCTTGCCAAGAGCTCAGAGCTCAATCACACCGAGATTTCCAATTATCTCATAGCTTAATCTCTTCGGTTGACATTCACTCACAGCGTATAGTTCAGGAACTACACCGGATTTATCGCCAAGATGCTAGATTGAGAGAATAAAAAACACAGTTACTTTTTCCATGTTCACTTGAGAAATGTATCAAATATCAACATCGTTTCAAGTTATAACTTTCTTCGTATTTGTTTATTTGGATGCTGTCATTCGTTTTTTTCTTCACTGTTTGTCACTTTTTTTCTGTTTCTCATTTTCTTTTCGTGTTTTTTCTCGATGTTTTTTTTTTCGATAGCAAACAAATGCCATCGCATTTATATTGTTGGTTGTAAATTCAATTTCATCTCATTTCGAACTGGAGCTGTTGAAATAATCAGACTCAACTTAGCCTCTGAATGAGTGTGTGTTTATTGTTTTATGGCAGCGTATTGCCATGGTGAAATCCATTTGAATGCATTCAATAATCTCTTGTGCAGCATCTTCGATAAGCTCTTCACTCTCATTCTCACTCTCTGTGTGTTTTGTTTTTTGTTGTTTTGTTTTATTTTTGTGTAATATTTTGTTATTTTTTCAATTTCTTCACATTTTTTTTAATGTGTGGATGTGTTTGCGGTTGTTCTTTCCAGAACCATGATTGAGATACATTGTATACATTGTATACGAATGCAACAAATTTAGAAAACAGAACACAGAGAGAGAGAGAAAGAAAGAGAGAGAAATCCGTCGAGAGATTATAATCTGATAAATATTTATAAATGGAGATGGTTATTTTCATTTGATTGCGTTGTGAATGTGGCTGTGTGGCTCAAGCTGTGGCTAAGGTAATGTTGCAACAGTGCGCGCAAACATGTAATTTATGCGATCGCTTGCCTCGGAACTCATAATTCGTTGCGATCTAAATGGCGCTTCTATTTACACTCGACGACAGTTATTAATATGGCCGATGACAGATATTGTGCGTTTAAATCGTCTTTTACCAATTAAATGAACGTATTCTCTTTTTTTTTTGTTCGTTCATTCTTTTTTTCCTCACACGCACAAAAAATACGAAAACAAAAAAGACCGAGGTTTGGAACACTTGTTCCCTGGTTGCTTAGGGAAAAGAAGAATGCGCTAACGTCATTTTCATTTTTGGTAACCAAAGAGAATTTTAATCAAACATTTCCAACAAATGAAAATGAAACCTTCATTAATCTATCGACAGGGGGGGAAAAGAAAGAGAAACCTGAACCACACGTAAGTGACACAAAATCAATATTCCAACGTAAACAACAAAATGCACAGAACCAAAAAAAAAAAAAAATCTATCGAAATCTCATTTTTGTTTTATTTTTGGTGGGGAATAATAAATGAGACAAGTCAGACATTGCCGTCCATATACCAAATAAATGTCCACTAATTACATGTCAGAAATCTCCACCAAGTCATAATTCATATTCGAATTGCATGTTACAATCGAGCTCCAACACACTATATCCAACAACAACACAATGTTCTTGACACCGTTCATTTGAAAGTGCAAATCAACATTTCATATTTTCTGTAAACATTATGGTATGGTCGTTAATAAACTAGATCGGTTATGCGACCGCCGTGCTCAATGGGCTTCATTTATAAGAAAATTAGTCGAAAATTGAAAATCATTTTGTGTTTGACTGTAAACTATTTGACTCTCTGTCTCACTCTCTTCATGTGCCTTGATTATAAATAGAGTATTTTACAAGGCATTTAACTAGCACAGCCCAGTCACTATTAGAAAATGGTTCGATTCAGTTGGCATCGCATCCATAAGCATATATAAATATCAATCAATTAACACACCATCAAAAAGTCAACTTAATGGCTTATGGACTGACTCTAATGAAATCGACTTCAATGCATTCGCTTAGTTTGTGTCAGTACATTGATTTCAATATGATTTCAATATATTTGGTTTGCACATCACAGAATTTCACATCGGTTGTTATTCACTTGCCGCCATGTAAGTGAAAATTCCAATTAATAAGTAGTACATTTTGACGATATTGATGTGGCTAAAATGAGCCGCAAAAGGATACCAAACACTCGGTTGATCGGCAGTCAGCAACCATGGAAAATATAATTTCAATATTTATGCATAATTAATTCAATGGAACTTAATTGCTGGGGTTTTCGAATATTTCGCTTCATTTGTTCCATTGAAACTTGATTTGCCGCAAGCTGAAGATATAGTGAAAACTGGTTCGATATTTTTCTGGTGTTCGCACTCGGGCACGCACACACACACATATATTGAACGGGCTAGTTATAAAATCATGCCAATCAATATAGAATTAAATGAATCAATTTGGAGCATACTAAAGCGGTACATTTGATTTCAACGAATCGGGATTTAACTCTTGATTGTTTGTAAGTGCGTGATTTGATGCGCATCGTTTGAATATCATCGAGCATTCAGAGCCACTTTAAGTGCACAGCGAGATTGGGAGAGAGAGAGAGAGAGAGAGAGAGAGAAAGAAAGAGAGAGAGAGAGGGAGAGAGAGAGAGAGGGAGAGAGAATAAAACTCCAAATGGAAATGCGGTCAATCGATAACAATGCGAACAATTCATTCCATTGCCTAGTTAAAATATGCAATTCATTCACATTTTCGAAATCAAGTTATATCTGAAAATCTGGTTTCATTGGCACTCTCAACGGGCGTTGATTTCGAAAAAGGCACTGAACAAATTCAATGATTTCAGAATTTTCTCTCGTGATATCACACAAATTATACTCGAAATTCATTTTGTGTATGCTTGGCATTTTTTCTCATTTTCGAATATGGAATTAGCTTGAATCATTAATTTCGGTTTATCGTGCAAAGTGAATATTGGGAGATGGAGAGAAAAAAAAAATGAGAAATAAAGAAAAAAAAATGATATGCCGACCTCAATCAGTAATAATGATAAATCGTGATTTTTCTCGTCAGCCATAAATTGCATATTTATGAAATTTCATGCTGACATTTTGGGGTAATCACCCGGCAAACGGTGAATTGTGTGCGGAGTGCGCGCGCGTGAGTGAGTGTTTGCAAGAGGGTATCAAATCTCCTTCTCCCCCATCATCATTCTAATTGTTCTCAATCATTAATTATTTTTAAGTTATTGGTTGCGTGAGCTGAGGTAAATAATTGCCGCCCAAATGATTTTGCACGTTTTAATTAACCATTTTTCCATCGAATTCGACGCATGTTCGAATACAAGCACCACCGATTATTCGGATTGTTTTTTTTTATCATTCGTTGTTCGCGTAAATTCTACTGATAAGCAGCTTAAGTTATTATCCTTTTCTATGCTTCAGCCAAAATGATTGTAAAATTGCGTTTTCATTCCAATTTATCAGCACATTCGTTTCTTATCATTCTGGGCTCATGGAAAGCATTTTCAATGAAATGCCGATCAATTATTCAAATATCGACAGAAATAATGGAAATAATGAAATTTTACTGAAGAAAACCCAATTTGAAGCACAACGTACTGAAGCACACAAAGGGCTCATCAAACGGCATCGAATAACAATTTTAATGACACAGCCAAATTCATCAACGCACTCGAACCGTTCCAACGAATATGATGCATTCTTTCACTGAAATGTATATGCTCGTCAATATCCCCATTCCACATTCGATTGTAGTTCAATACGCAATTAGTGTGTTTTATTATTTTTTTCGTGTTCGTCCATTTGATTGGACTTTCTGCTTTAAACCCAATTCGTTAGGGTCGTTGCATTTTTAATGCCTCTGTACACGGGATAAAAATACTTTTCCAAGCTTAAAATTTTCCAACTTAAAATCGACGCGATTGTTCAAACCACATTGATGACGTCATATTTTTTTCTCTCTTTTCTTTGCAGGTTGGTCATATTTAGTTTTTGGCTTACACATTTGAAATAACACGTAGCAGGGTATGCAATACATGCAAATAACCAGGTTTGTTTTTTTTGTTCACCGTCCATACGATTTAACAAACTATCAAATTAATGGGCAGCCTTAAAATACACCCAAATGGATTTCATTTGGCACTAACTGTAAAGTGCGTTACCAAGCATAGCACGCATTTTCCCCGTTCCCGTTCGCGTTCTCTTTCTCTAAAAAAAAGTAAAAATTCGAATGGTGCGTCGAAAAAAAGGATACATGAGTTGAAACAACACCACTGATCGTTGGTTTCAATATTCCGATGAAAATATCGATTTCATATTAAATTTCATGTTTTTGTTTCTGCATTTTTATTTGACTCATTCTCATTTTGTCGCTGGCTTTGTTCTCATCGGGTTGCGCTAGTGCTGGAAACATTCGTATTCATTTTGTAGTCGTTAGCAAAAATGTGAACTCTCGCGGCATCAGACACCGGGAACTGAGAACCAGGACAACATTAAAAAGAGTGCACCGGAGAGAACGAACATTAGGAAAAAAAAAAATTATTGCTTGTTCCGCGCATTTGTAACAAAATACCCATTAATAGTTCGTAAATCAAGGGTATACTAACATCAAAACAAATACATGCAAACGCATTGTATGCAATATAGCTTAAATTACATAAATATCTAGTCACTTATTGTTTTTTTTTCTTTCCTCTCGCCATTATTCCCTCTGTATGCATGTGCATGGCATGTCAAACAAGCCTCGCATGAGTGAAAATGAAAAAATAAGATTCGAATGCACAACGCCCGATTTCCATGTCAAAATCATACTCGTTAGCGTATCGAAGTTGCATAGATTTCCTTTGTGTGCGCCAGTGCATTTTCAGTCATTAAGGGCCCACATTTTTTTTTCTCGCTGTACTGTTTTGTTGAAACTATATGCTATCATTTCAGCTCTCGAATTCTCTTGTTCGCGACAAAATCACAATCGAAATGAATGAAAATCCACTAACAAGAATGAGAACTATGCGCATTTTGTGAGCTAACAATAACGAAGCTATTTCTAATCGATTTGGTTGTGTTTGGCACTCAGCGCTCAGCATTCGTCATTTCGATCGTTAGTGAGTGAGCGCATTTTGTGAGTGCTTGGTTGCCGATTTGACATAAGAGGATTTAATCGTAATTATACCCGGGTACGTAATATACGCAAGGCGAAAGAGAGAAGGACGGAGAAAGAGAGAGAAAATGAATAAGAGCGTTCAATGTTCAGCATTCAAAAGTCATATATGACGTTAATATATAAATGCGAGGCAAAAATACCGGGTTGAAATTGTGCGATACAGGAAAAAATGAAGCGAGCAAGAATTAAAAGAATTAAGTTCAGTGTTTCTTTTTGCTTAGAGAAAGAGAGAGAGAAAGAAAGAGCGAAAAAAGAAGAGATTCGGAAAAAGTGGCACAAAAAATAACAAGCGAACGACGAATCTACACACATTGAGCATTGAGCCATCAATTGCGATGCGATCCGCGAACAACAATGACGGCTACATCACACATTCAGCACACAGAATACAAAATACAAAAACACGCAATTCACAAGTTGCAGTGGGCGCCTTTTTCTACATTGGCCATTCGCTACTGTGTACAACTCGGAACAATTAAATTCACATTCGAATGTGAGCAAACGCAAACTGTCGACAAAACAATAATGTCAGAGAGATTGGGACACAATAACAACACTAACGAAAAAAAAAAACAACAACCAACACACAGAACCGAACGGCAAAGAAGAAGAATCGCAACAATGCAACAACTTGCGTACGCATTCGCAGGATGAACGCAATTCAAAAAGTATACAGTGAAATGAAACGGCCGAGACGGATTTAAAATCAGTTAATTTTTTTTGTTCGTCGTCATCGTTGTCGACAATTCCATTTAGAATGATTCGAAACGCAAAGCATACATTTGAAAATGGAACAATGCTAAAAACCCTTGAACAACGAAAATGTGAAAAAATCCCGGAAAAAAATGAAATTAATCTCATATCTCGATATTGTATAAATAACGAGTATGGATTTGCCATTGCTGTTGCTTGAGCAGCAACGAAACTGAGTGGAAGGGTACTGGGCCTCACTTATTTTTTCTCATTCTGCGGCTCAAAACTTCGGCTTTTGTTCTAAAAATATACCAAGAAAGCGATTCTATTCTTCACTGAATAAATGTTCTGTGATAATTCCAGATAATTGCTTTCGAACCGATTTTCGTCGAGGAAATTTTCAACTCTATGAACGGTCTAAGAATTGGCGCAACAAAAAAGAAGAGGCAACAACAATCGAATCGAAAACCCAGTCATGCCTCGCATTTGCAATTCTTTCAGTTTCAGAAATCGGCGCATTCATTCGAAATGAATAATTGCCTGAGAATGTTATGTTTATCGTTTCGGTCGGATTGGAGGTCAGATTAAAATGCAAATTCCTTGATTCAAATGGCCTATGAGAAATTGCGAATGCTTGTGTGTTCAAAAGCCAAAGAGAGAGAGAGAGAGAGAGAGAGAGAGAGAAAGAGTGTTTGGCCCGTGCCATTTGCACACTTTTCGAAAAATGTGTGAATTTCATTTTATTTCGATATACACAACATTCTGTTGGCCATTCGGCAGACACTTTCGCCCAGCCAAACTCTTTCACGCCACGCTTTTTATGATAATTTCCATTTTCAACGCTCTCTCTCCCCCCGCCCCAAACCAAACACTCGACATTATTCGGGATCGATGGTTGGCTCTCTGAATGAATGGCAATGTATTTTGATGCCTAGACGGAAAAACAAAGAATCGTTGCGTTTTCCATCAGCATGAAAATGCAATTATGCCATTTGGGAAATGGTTTGTGTATGTGTTCGTGTGTTGAGCGCCCATCACATTTGATGTGATGACGTGGCAAGCATATAAAAGAGTCGGTCGCGTTCATTTCGATCACGAGTTGTTGGTCGCTTACTAACACTGACCGAAACACTTTTGCGTTCACTGCCTTGTTGCGAAAATTAGGGTTTTTCAGAATTGGTTGGCGTATGACCATGGTGATTGTGTGCTGAAAACAATGTGTTTGGTTGCATTTGTGTCTCAATGCAATTAATATAAAATGTGATTTATGACATTATATGTCAATATTATGCGAAAAGGGAATTTAATATTGTTCTCGCAATCATAATAACGATAATAATTTATTTATTTAAACGCACACAACATTATCGCAGCCATGTTTGAATGCCTCGAGATGCATCCCATTGAATGCATATGTGACCTTTTTGTTTCCAAAGAACGTCATCGTAAATTAGATTACATGTCGAAGTCGAAGACGAAGTACATACAAATAAAACAGCCGTTGAATGGCGAATGAGATTGACGACGTAAGCCAAAGAGCACATCAACAATTGTGACCGATTCTGACATGGTACAAACACTCACACACTCGCACACATACACAAATGCACGCGATATGAACAAACGCACTGAAATGCCAGTAGAGAAATAAATATCGCATCAACAGCTAACGCTGCCAACAGCTAATAGAAGTAGCATAATTTTGATTTGGCCTGAATATATGGATATTGGCGTCAATGTATGGATCAGTAGACGATGACGACAACGATGAAGACGACGCCACACCATACCGTCGACAATACCAACAAAATGTCTTCAATGTGACAAAATACATTTATCGTGTCAAAACGCTGATTGAATTGGATCAAGTCAGAGTGTGCCGAGTTGAATTAATATGTTTTCATTAGATTTTTCCCCCGAAACGGCAACCCTCTCTGTCTCTCTGTGTTTGCTCCAGTGTACAATTTTATTCAAATGGGTTTACTGTGCCGGCTGCGACCGTCATTTGCCAACATTAACCCTCCTGCCTTCCCATTTATTTCCATCATATTTTCGAGCCGACACACAGACACACCATATTTATTTATTAATATTAATATCACGCAAAGGAATAAAATTATGACAAAAGGAGGACAGAAAAAAAAACAAACAATCATATCTCCATGCATGTCGAGCACTCTTTATGCATCAAACTGCATGGTAACGCCGAACATACAGTGAAACATTGAATAAGACCGGCAAATACGCACCATTCGATTCAACGGTACGAATTCATAATGAAATTTATCGAAATGGGTTTTTATCGTTACCAATTTCGCATATATTTATAAGCAACGACAACCATTAAATCGTAACAATAATAAAAGCAAGCGAGCGGGCATTCATTTGGTGTGCAATGGTACAGCACCGGCTGCAACTGGTGACTAAACAAAAACTCAAAATTGGCCCAATAAATGTCAGAAATTATTTGTGAATTTGGGTGTTTTTTTTTCTTCTTTTTGAATTGATAATTGGCTGTGAATACAATAGCCATATCGTATCAATTGTGATTTGTGTGAGCCCACAACGGCATCGAAATTGGATCATCTACAGAGACAATGCAAGTTATTGCAGTTTGGTTTCTGTTTGACCTTTATTCTGTATCTTTTCCGCTTGAATTCATTTGTGTCTTTCTCTGTGTGTTTGATTCGTTCCATTGCTCAGTAAATAATAATAAATAAAAATATTGCCGGGTGGGCGCGGACATTGTGCATTTATGACATTTTAGTTTTATTTGATGGCTGCACAGAAAACTAGTTCAATAATCGAAATTATCAACGGCATTAAATCCAAACGAGGGAGAGAAAACGGAACGACTATCAATAAATATTAAATGAGGAAAAAAGGGTATTTAATTAAAAATTGAAGTTATGAAAATGGAGAATTGAGGTTTATGCACAATATTGTACAATGTAGTTTGCAGAGAGCTGGAACGGATCCGATGCACTATTAAATTTAAACATGGTCGTTTTGTTCAGTAGCCGTTGTGAACTTTATTGACCGCTGCCACTGGCTGTTGTGCGTGTGCGCTAACTCGAAAAGCCATAAAAGCTTGAAATTTCATAATGCCATCTGATGACTGAACGACAGAGAATTGGAGCGGACAGAAGAGAGCGAGAGAGAGAGAGAGAGAGAGAGAGATGAAAAGCGATGCAATTGTGGCTAGATCTTTGTGGTTAGATGCATGTACTTGGCCATCATGATAATAATCATAATAATAATAATCGATTTAGTAATCCATCTTGTGTTTTAATATTTGATGAATATGATAGGGCCAAAGCGGAGAATAATTCATAGTTGACCGTAACGACGCGGTCACTGTAATACAAATACACGTATTCGAATCGTCATCGTTCACCGTTGGTGGTGTGGTTCGAGCTAGAATAGGGGAATGGGTCCAAAGGGTGCAACCGAATCAAGCACAAAGATTGATTCGAAATGGCACAATTTGAGGTTGTGTCAAATTACGCAAAATAAATGCATATTGATTGTGTGTTATGTTCCAAGACGTTTACTATTTACATTGGCATTGAATACACGAAAATGGCCAGTGAATATCAATTGAAACCATTGCGCGCTCTGCGGTTGACCATTTCCAATCGCTTGTGCGTGTTCGCTCGCTCACTCGCTCTATTATTCGCTTCGCTCTGTCGTTCGGCGGTAAATGTTCAAATGATTCAGCATCAAATGTGCACACAGCGCTCAAATTGCTCACCGCTACAAGATTAGATGCCAAATGTACGATATTGTTCCGAATAATTTACCGTTTCGCTAAGTCCTAATTATTCTAATTTCTCTTTGATAACAAATAAGGTTTCATTGTACGAACGGTTCAGTACATGAACGTCTAAAAGCCATTTTCCAGCAAGAAGATTATAACATTCATGATTTGACGTTCAACGTTCAATGTTCTCTGTTCAAGGGAACTTATCAAATAAGGCAATGACATGAATAAAGAGCGTTTGTCCTTTCGATGCATTGTTATGAATTTCTAATCAAATCATTTTCAAAAGAATATGAAAATGGTTCCAAAATTATACGAAATCTCACAGTCGAATTAAAAATGTATCGCTCAATGGTAGATGTAGAAAGGCTTTTCTCTTTATCTCTGCAGCTGGAAATCAGGTTTTGAATTAATAAGAAGCGAGCACACGCACACAAACAGACACACAGCAGCAGTTAATCGTATCGGAGGACTTGGATAATGTATATTGATCGCCACCGGAAATATCCGTCAATATTAGTGGCAGATTGACAGTATGGCATTTAAAATGATTCTGTATTTTGATGTTGTTTTCCATGAAATTCGTCTTTTGAAAATTAATCTGTCCATTCAATGAATAAATTGTCAGTTATGACAACTCTATGATCTCTATTATAATGCGATTCACTCTGTAGAAATTTCTCACACACACACACACAAAACACCCATAAAACATTTTTTATGCGAGTAATTTAATTGAATTTTCTCATTCAACTCCAACGGATAAATTTCACGATGTGTTTATTTTTTACTGCGTTGCTTCAAAACAACGCTAGAACATTTAATAGAAAATTATGACATTGAATGCGATCGGAGGAATTCAATTATTAGTCGTACACTGTCTGCGCACAGTGCGTTTGCGTTGAAATGAGCACGGTGTGTACGATACACGTCCGATGGGAAAGAACGACGAATCATTGGACATAATATATCAATATAATATATTTTTTCTTTTCATTTTTATTATTGCCATTGATGGCACGAAGCAAAAACGAGCGTTTCATTTTTATTTTTATTCGACGGAAGGCACGCTTTTGAATAAATTGTAGATGAAAGTTTGCATTTCAAGTAATCGTAATTTTGTATTCTGTTTCGCACGCTCTGGCTCTCTCTCCTCTGGGCTCAACATTTTCCACGAAACTTGCTGGAAGTTTGCTATGTCGATCTATGAATATTAGCACACGTTTAATGTATATACAAAGTCACCGGTAGCATTTAAGTTAGAAAAAAAACACTGTGCGAACGAATGAGCGAACGAGCAAGTGAGCGACTTTAATGGTTGTCGTTCTCTTGAATACATTTTAACGTAAATGCGTTTTGTCGGCGAGAGTGTTTTTTTTCTCTATTCTATGGCTTTTGCAATGCCTTTTATGCGATAAATTCTATAAAAATTCATCATTTTTTATTTGTGTTCCATTTTTTTTTTTCGTTGCTACTCTTGTTCCGACTAATTCAAAAGGTGGCAATGTTCACATTAACACTTACGACGATCTACATTCAAGCGATAGCAACCAAAAAGAGACATAAATTTGTATGATGATGATGATGGTTGTGTGTTTGTGTGACGAACGCAAAAGCATACATACATGCGCGATGGCCCAGAGCCCAAAGCCCAGACAACGAATTATTTAATGTATTCAGTGTATTATGTGACGGTCGAAGTGACGAGGGGTATGAGATGAATTAAAAATTAACACATTCTCTTCGTTCGCTCTCTCGTGGATGGCTCGCGACTGCTATTCGCGCGCTCATTTCGGTCCACTTTTTGTGTGTATGTTGTGTTTTTTTTCGCTCGTTCCTCATTTTCGGTTCGTGGATTCCTTTTTATTCCTTTTACATTACATTTTGTGTTATTTATTACATTTTCGAATATGTTGAACTCTCTTTTGCTGTTGGTCTTCAGCATTTCATCCGTATCGACCAAATCATGTTGGTTATCCCGATCTCTTTCTTTCCATTGCTTGCACTGAACATGGAGTGAGTGTGTGTTTTTTTTTCAGCTGCTATACGCACAGTTTGTGCACTTTGTTATTAATGTTATTAAACTGAAACTGATCCGTAAATTATGCAGGAGGTTTTTGATTTCTGACACACTCATTCAACACAATGCACGGCAGCGAGCAAGTGTGCGTATGATTTGGCTAGATATGAACGATACGAGAATGAGACCAACTGATGAAGAAGAGCAACAAAAAAAAAACATGGAATGCGCACCATGGAAATTGCTCGCTCACAATATAATTTTCGCGTTGGATTCCGTACATACGCTGAACTCGTCTCGTACATGTAATTATTGCATTGCTCTTTTTTTCTTTCTCTTCATTTCATAAAACTCTGTTTGCCCTGTTTGCCATCAACCATTCAGCCTTTCAGTTCGGGCATCAAATTTCTCAAATGAATTTAAAACTTCTTCCACCTTTTTTGTTCGTTCAGTTTCTCTTTCGATCTCTATCGTATTTTAAATATTTTATTCGGGTTTTGGTTTAAATTATTTCCTCTGTCATTTTGAATATATTTATTTTTTTTGGAATGTAAAACAGTTAAATTCGAGTGAAAAGTGTTCGCACAAGTTGAAAAAAAAATTGCAGTTTGAAAATTTAATTTGATACTTGAAATATGAGATTTAGAGATGTCGGTGTCAGCCATATGTTACGCACGATATCAATGTTGACGTGGGTAATTGTTCATATGTATTGCTCGAACATTTCTGTCAGACCCAAACAAACAATGACAGTTGAAGCGCAAACTCAACGCACGTAACATCGATACGTTCATGTTTATGCTCAGAATATTTTTGATTATGCAAAAAATGAGTAAAATCAGAGAACGGAAAATTGAAAAATCGTTGATCGAATCATCGAATTTTGTTTGCATTTTTGCCAAAGTAAATCACAACAATAGCAAATATGTAATATGTATAACATTGTTCGTGATGAATTCACGAGAGAATGAGAGCGGCAGCAAGTTGTTATTCAAATGAATATTTAAAAAAAAGAAGATGTTGATTTATCGGAGGTGGTTCACGTTTAGTTGCAAAGAACTTGGAATCAAGTTTCATGTGCTATCAACGAGGGGAATGAGAAAGAGAGATGCTTTCCACTGAAATTATTGTGAATATACTCGGAAGTTGTGACGCTTTGTAAAAAATCATTCATGTAAACGGCCGACTATTTTCGTTGAATATTTTCTTCGTCATAATTCCAACTTTCTCAAGAGCGAACATTTTTCGCTAGTCTCGCGATTTTCGATCGTTTTCATCAGTGGCCCACATTTTTGATAAGCTGCAGAACCATTTCCAGGGAAAAATGCCAACGAATGAATCTCTTTCATTTTCTTCGTCTCCCGAAATTTTCCAGCATTCAGAGCCTCTTGAGTTGATAAGAGTAAACAATATTAAAATACCTAACGGAAAAATTGTGTTCACTTTTTGTTCCGTTTTCGCTTTCGAAAATGTATTTTTGCTTGTTCAGTAGCTATATAAAAGTTGACAATGCCAAAAACGAAGACATATTAATAAAAAAATATTTTCTGCGTCTTCCTTTTCCCGTCAAATGAATTCACGGGTTGGCTTTTTCATCATTCACAAAGAGTGGATGCTTTTTCGATGTTGACAACATTGCGTATGCAATGCATATTAATGTTGTTCAATATTCATAACGAATTGGTTTTCAGGGCATATAAGTTTCCTTTTTTTTATATTCTTACCGTCATCATATATAAAGAGGCCACGTTTACTGCCGCTACAAGCAGAAATATTCAAGAAGATAGAGAAAAAAAAATCCATATTTCTAATTTCCGTTCGGAGCTCGTTTTGACGACGACTACAACGACAACAACGAAAAAATCGATGATATCAAAGTCTGCGAAGCATGAATATCAACCGAACAGCATATGCGATTAGAAGCGAACAACAGATATAGAAACATCTTATAAATGGTTGGCATGCATTACAACGAAAGATTGTCTAAAAAAGAATTTCATATGAAAATGTGTCGTGTGTGTGTGTGTGCGCCTTTGTTGCCTCAAACAAACTGTTTCGGTATTCATGTGCGTGGTTTACTTCAACTTTTCCCCATTCTCTGTATGGTTTGGTGTGAGCTCGAGCCCACCCACCCACACTCACTCTCACCGCCAAAGAAAAACGTATATTGAAATCTATGATTATTTGCTCACATTTGTTCGCCCTTCCGACAGGCAAAAACAGCCGTATATCCGATTCGTACCTCAGCCAAAACACTCATTATATCGTTCGGTGTGTCGAGCTATTTTTATGCTGTCGCCGTTGCAACCGTTATTCCACGTGTATCGCAAACATAATACCACAATTTTTACCAGTTTCCCGAAAAAAGTTTTTCACGGTAAAATAGAATGAAATTGAAGACGAAAACGGTATGCAGCGCAAGAGGAATCGTCATCGTCGATGTGGATGTGGATGAGAACAGCAACGATGTCGACGATGGCAGCGAGCATGAGAAAGATAACAGTCGAAGAAGAGCACTTCTTCGTTCGCACAAATATCATATTATTAATCTATTTTCGAATTGAATATATTTTTGGGGGGTGAATCGAAAGAGCACATTATCTGTTTCCATTGCTCAGACAACGGTAGAGCCACGGTGTAGAAGTTGTGTGTGTGTTATTCAATTTCAACGATACGCGGGGACGTTTTCGTCGACCTTCTGATTTAAGAGCACGTATTAGCCACCGCACTTTGCAAGTATCGCTCTCTCATTCGATTGTCGATAAAATACATTTTTGGTACTCGAGCCAAGAAAAAAAGGAGAGCGAAAACTGGTTTTGGTAAATATACGCACAGATCGCTGCCACTTATCCCATCTCCGAGCGACTGATTCGAATCACAAATCGTTGCCGCCTGCACACTGAAACTGGATAGTGTAATTGTTTTGTTGTTTGTTTGTACATGCTTTGATTCGTTTGCTCTGCTTCACTTTTCATCTTTTGCACGTAAGTTTTAGCCTCAATTTTTACAAAATAGCACGAATCGGTTTGGTACGCCACCCCATTTAATGCTGACTGACTCTATTCCGAAAAACCGACTACTCTCTCTTTCATTATGCATGTATGTCGGTTTTCTTCTCTTTTTTCGTATTTCAATTTTGCCACATTTTCTTCTTCAGTGTTTCACTTCCCTGCATTTTTTGCCCGGGAATTTTCCCTTCGATTTTATACATGTGTTTCATTCAGTTTGGCTGATGTTAGTGTATGAATTATGTGGTGTGCAAGAGAACGAAAGTGAATAAAGCGAGCCCACGCGGACTCCCACCATCCGCTTAATGCCATTCCGTGTATTATTATGTTGTGTTGTCTTTCGAGGTTTTAATGTTTATTCGGGTATATTTATAAACCCATATCTAGATCAGATTACCGCTACTTTTTTTCCCATCTTTCCGTTGTTCACGGTGTGTGTGTGTGTGCAAACATAAGCAAGTCACTTCGAAGTTCTATCCAAATGCCGAACACAGTAAATGAAAAAGCATGGCAAATCACAATCGTAACGACAACAACAACACAAAACAAAGTGGAAAACGATTTTTTTTCTCTCTCTCTCGTTCGAAAATTGAATGAGCGAACAAATGGGGAAAAATGTATAAAAACTGCGAGTAAAGAAGAAAATTTGAAAATTGTTTTTGGGGATTCATTGAAAGCTGAATACTTAATGGTGATGCATGTTGTGAACATTGAAACGCAGAAGCACCAAACCACACAGAACGCACAACGTTGTACACTGAAATAACGCAAATTCAACGTGGCAGAAAACGTAAAATGTAAAGGACTCTTCAAATATTTTGCAATAGCATACTATTAAATGCCAGATATGTTTAGTCATTTACGGGGATTTCGGTTTTTCTTGGCGCACTTTGTTCGTCGTCTTTTTTTTCATATCACAGATTCATCTGAATCATTGGCGTAATCTGATGTCTTTTCTCTGCATTTCCTTGCGTGGTGGTGATTTCCTTGTGGCGCCGTTAAAAAAAAAACCGTAAAATGGTTCGGGTGATTTAGAAACATGCCGCCGTTTGAATGCCAACATGGATTGACAGGTCGCGATAAGAAAAATATTGATTCAATGGCAGCCATGGCGTTGCGCACCTCAGCACCACATAACCATCGATTAGCTTAGAATATTTGCACACCTCGGGTGTGCGATAACAATTTCGTTCGAGAAAACATTTCCGCTAGTTCGGATGTGCGGCGTGTTTGTGTGTGCGAATCGATGAAATGGCAACGAACGTAACGCAAAATTGGCATTTTAAAAGGCCACATCGATTCAAATAGAATGTGAATTATCATAAACGGTCTATCTATTTAGCTACGAATAAGTATTTTTCAGTCAATTCCCGGGCAATCGACAACGAAAGGGGCACGGTTTTTCTATTCAATCGATATTAAGGATCATAATTTTCGAAGCATACCAAAAATGTATAACGCCACACAACAGCTTGAACGATAAACTAAACTAAAACGCATGCAAACACAACGGATCGATTCCTTTGTGCTACGCTTCATTGTGTGTTTTCATTCCTTCATTGGATTTATGACTCATTGTTTCATTTCCTTTGGCTGTTTTGGGCGTAGCTGCCTTTGAATTAGCTGATATTCACATTCACTGGCGACAAAACCATTCCGACTATTTTTCGTTTCCTTTATTTGGTTTCGAAAGCGATTGGTTTTTTTCTTTCTTTTTGCATTCGTTGAATCAACATGAAGTTAATTTTACCGTCTGGCGAACACATATTGCCAAACACAATCGTTTCCAATTCCAATCAATATGCACATTCAAATCAATGTTTTAACACGTTTTTATTGAAATTCTTGCTGCTTCAATTTTTGTTACGTGTTTTGGATTTTGGTTTTCTCTGTCGTTTCTATAGGCCTGTTCCGTGTTTCCTTTTAAGGAAGCACTAAACATGCTCACTGTTAAATGTCGCATTAATTTTTCGTCTTGAATTCCATTCGCTCCAACCCAAAAAATTACCACTGACACCATATACGTAGATGTACTTACATTACTCATCCGTCATTTTATTACTGTTTATTACCCTTTCCGTATGGCATTTGCATGAATCTGCCGTTTAGCAAAATACACACAACACCAGCAACAGCAGCAGCAGCAGCAGAGATCGTGGCTCATTCATACTGGCTCGTTCAACTCATAAAAGTTAACTCTAAGTCGTTTCATACCAAATTCTCCATGAAAAACACAGTAATTATCGAACATTTAAAATTTACATAAAACATTTTGCCATCTTGTTGGCGTGTAACGTGTAACCTTCGCGTTGCTGCATGTCTATTAGTTGTTGGCGCTTCGTCACTTCGTCAATTCACATGGCTACAGACACACCATATCACACTCTTTAGACGGGGAAAAATCGTTAAAGTCATCGCACATTTTCATGATTTTTCGTCGCGCGAATAAAATGTTAATTAAGGCAAAACGAATTACCAAATAGAATGAAAAAGAAAACGGCGCACAGCAAAATTAAACAGAGATGAAAAAAAACTCACACCTCCAAACACGAACAGTGAAAAATGCAATTGCGAACCACGAATTTTCAGAAAGACAAATTGATTGTCGGGTGTCGGACGTTTGTGCGAGCGCATTTCGCTTACTTTCAACGCCCGGCTCATTGCTGAACCGTTTGAACTTTTCAGCGGTAATGTTCTTGGAATTACTTGCAGGATCCATTCAATTTGTATTCTTCATGTGCTCAAGTGCGATTCTTTGCCGAGTTTGAGAAATTCACTTTGTCTAGTTTGAATGTGGCCGGTCGATGTGTTGATCAAAATTAATGTATTACATGCAACGTTCACCTCTTTGAATTGCGGTCGAGCATCCCGAGCGAGAGTGCCTCTCTCTCTCTCTCTCTCTCTCTTTCTCTCTCTCTCTTTCTCTCTGTGTGCAGCGTCCAACAAGCGGCAGCATTCCTCACCAAAGAACGAGTCTTATCCAAAATTGGATCGTTAAAAACTTTGGTTTTGGTGTGAATTTAACACGCTCTTTGGCTGAGGCCACCACAAACCGAACTGCACTGCGAACGTGTGTGATTTGTTCGATTTGTTTTGGTATTGAGTTCGTGTAGCTCGTTTGTCGATGTTCAAAATCGATTCGATGCCGAATGCGTTGAGATGTTGCTGTTTTATATGTATATGCAATTTCATCGTGGTTCGTTGATGTTTTTTTGTTTCTCGACTTCTCACTCGCTTTTTGTAGCTGTTTCCATCGTTTTGCTTGACTTCGTTTAACAAAAACCGATTGAGATAATGCACTTCGAGTTTGGCTTTTGTTTTCAAAATCCGCATGCAAAAGTGTGTAAAATAAAACAGTAGCAAAAGACCATCGATCGAAAGCCAAACGGAATTTATTGAAATTCTTTATGTGTGCATTTCAATTTTCGTTGTTGGGCTGCTAGACGAAAAATCGAGCAAGCAAAAAACAAACGAATAAAATTGATTCAAATCCGTCTCTTCGTAGCCATTTCCTTCGGCTGCGATGTATCACTTCGATTTCAATTATTTCACTTCTTTCACGGGGACGCATAACGGCTGGAACACACGGGATGCGGGTGCGCGAACACACCACTGCCGCCATCGTCATTGCCACCGCTCATAGATCACACACATCGATTTGAACGCGAACAATTTCGCTTAACTGAATACCAATGATTATTTTGTATTCATGTCGCATTCCAAACTTTTCTTGTTCCGTTCTTCCTAACTTCTTCGTTTTTTTTTCATTCTACCGTCCTTTTGACTCTTCATTCGCTTCTTATCTGCTATCGTTTCATTCAAGAGTTCATTTCTCGTCTTTTTTTCGGGTTTTCGATTCGTTTTGTTCGATTGTCGCCTCTTATTGTTGCCGACGTATGAGTTTTCAACGCTCGCGCACCGTCTAAAGAAACCTTTAACAGAAAACGACTATTAGTAAATCTACATTAAACATTGATAAAAATGGGGATAACAAAACGTAGCAAATAACGTATATAAGAAAAAAATAAAAGAGAGAGAGAGAGAGACTAGTTGGAATTGGAATTGGAATTGGGTGGCTTTCAATGAAATCGACCGGTCGATGTTCGATTTATTGCGTCATGGCTCAGCCAACACTTTTTACTGTTTCGCAGCAATTTTTTTTTGGCTCTCTTCACTCCACTGTCTCTCGATGACATAACATTTCCTTTTGACTATTGTTTGCACCCGGCAACTACAATTTCAAATCAGAGAATATTCATGTAAACACCAATGAAATCGATGATTCAAACGTCGATCATTTCGGTAGCAAAGAATTTGTTGGTTTCACCTTTTGGTATGCTGTCGGTGACATTTACAATTTCGATTGGAAAACCATTTGTTTTTTTTTACATTTTCAGTCAACGATGTTGGTTGTGCGCTGCCGTTTACCGTGTTGAGCGATTGATCAGTTCATTTCAAGAGATCACACATTGAGTGATGGCTTTTCTGTCGAAATGTTCGTTTTGTATGCGACTGATTTGTATCTGTCACTACTCACATCTCGAACGACACGTTTAAACAAAGACAATTGAAAAAAAACATTTACGCTCGCGCGAGTCTCTCTCTCTCTCCTTCTGTTGTCGACAATGTACAGTTCGGTTGCTGTCTGGTTGCCGACAAATATTTCATAGGTGACTGAGTCATAAATTAAGTGAGTCCGATGTAACCGAAGCACAAACATGATACGTTAACAATGCGATATTTCGCTGAGCCTGGTGGAGTGGAGTGTTGTTCGTTAGAATGTGGTCTTGCATTCAGCATTCGTTGGTTTCTCTCAATGCAATGAAATCGATACTTTTTCGTCAAGTCTGGGTCGCACAAATGGTAGTTAAATGTTTACGTATGCACAAAATAATATCATCATTAGAGCGTAAATGGGTTAAACTGCAAGCTGAGAAAGGAAATACGAGCTCAGTCTCTGTCTTTCTGTGTCTATCGGAGTGAGTGTGTGTGTGTTGAATCGTCACTTCGCGCTGTATGCTCACTCACTCTATTTTCTCGGTAATAATACCATTTTCGGTGGAAAAAAACGTGGACGATAGCAGCAACAATCCAAACCAGGAATATAAGGCAGGATGAGCAAGCCCTTTTGCAAATCGACTCGACGTGGCACAACTTTTGAATTCAAATTGGTGCGTTGCAGTTGCATGTTTTTGTTTGCTGAAACAATAGAGTCTGTGCATGCGTTCGCAAATAGTCTGACATATATGAATTTTACAACACCACTTACCAGTTAGCAGTTTTGAGCTGTTCCACCGCACTCAATTCGCTCTTTCTCTATCTCTATCGCTCAATGGCTCCGGCTGCTGCTACTGCTGCTGCTGCTTGTTATGTCTATTCGTGCGATCCGCAGCGACAATGTTAATAGTCTTAGTCCTTGCCATTTATAATGCATGATTCAGTGTTACTGGATTCGGGTTTCGGGTTTCGTGTTGGTTACTAGCTACAAGGATTTAACATAATACCCACACAAATTTAAATTCATTTTGATATTAAATTCGATATATTAAAGTGATCCATGTCTTGCATTCCCGCATGAAGTGCCGTGGCATCTCTGTTTTGCTCTCTCACTCTTTCTCTCTTACATTGGCTGCAGCCAAAGAATTGGGCATTCAAATACCGTACCGTGGCTATACACTCTCGACTGCACACTGTACTCACAGGCATTAACCAGACATTGAAAAACCTAGTTGGAATGCAGCTACATCATTCATATTTCCATACGTTTCGGCACATGCAGCGTGCATTTTTGCCCCGGCTCCTACACTTCGATCATCGAAAATATATACCACAAAAACATGTGCCCTGACGACTTTAAATGCTCCATTGAATAAATTCAATGGCAAACGATGTTTCGAATTTTCTATGCAACTGCGAAATGCGTGTTTTGAAAAGTGCATAGTTTTCGTGCTGGAGCATGCTTTTAGAGTGAAATTTAGTTATCTGCACGACGTTGTCGACGTTGCCACCGCCGCTACTATTGCCATCAACAGTCAACCAATGATTCACCATTCACAGCTCGATTTCAATGCTTTGCATGCGATAGTTTCTTGTTTTTCATATAATTTTTTTTTGTTCATTCCATTTTGCCGACGATTTTTGCATGTGTTGCTAGAAGCTAATTCATGTCGTCATTATAAATTTTGCTGTTTTTCAGCTTTGTTTTCATTAGAACTACACAAGTTCTCCATTCAGTTGCTGATGCATCACAAAACTTCTAGCGATTTTCGCAACACTACCGAACCAAACAACTATGCACCAGGCAGGAAAAAAAGTATTTTCGCCGTGGTTTTTTTTCTATCCCATTGTTAAAACTATGAGCACTTTGCATTGACGCGCGTATTTTCATTGGCGTGTGTATATGTGTGTGTGTGTGTGTGAAAACCCGGGATTTGCTTCGTTATTCCACAAAATGTAAAATCTCGTGCTCGAGAATCCATGTCCACGCCGATTTTCTATTTGTGCATAAGTTTTAGCCGGGGATTTTAGTTTGACATCATACACATATTTGATTGCATGCAATTAAATTTTGCGCGCTGCATTGAAAGGCAGAGGCCATATCGATGTAAATATGAAACATAATTTTCGCCTTTTCGCTGGAAAATTACGAGAGAGCGAGTGAATGAAAAAAAAAGTGTCACCGCACTTTGGATTTTGTCAAATCGCTTACGGAATTTTGTTCCTGCTTGCGGGTCTTCATTTCGTGTGCCTCTCTTTCAATTCCAATTGCAAATGCATCGTTTTAATGAATTTTCGTGTGTGTTTGTGTGCCTGTGCATAGGTTTGTTGCAAGTGCGTTCGCGATCAGCATTATTATAAGCCGTAGTGGCATTATTCACGCTCAGCTTATGCCAACCAATGCGAAGTAATAGCACCTCGGTTGGTATAGCATTTTAATGGTTCTAAACTGTGAACAGATGAGCCAATTGCAAAATTTCCATTTTCACCATTGCGAAAATACAAGCCTCTAGCATTTATGGTTGTAGTGCCGAGTACTCGGAACAAGGCACTAAATTCAATAGTCGCTTTATGTAAACGTGTCTTTATTGCATTTTGATGTTATACTGGCAATAAGTGAATGAAGAAAATCCAAACGCATGCTTTGCTGCTCAGCTCGGCTTTTTCGTGCAAAAATTTCCAACTCTCATCCACACACACACACATACACACACACACAAACACACATACACTAACACACCTCCGAATATACAATGAAATGCTCAATGTGTGTGAGTGTGCAATTCGCTAAATCTAGCAATTTGAACGCAGGCTAATTGCAGCAAATATTGAATAGATTTTATTCGAGCACATGAATCGAATGTGTAAATATTCGTGCTGTAACGTTCATTCCAAGCCATTTTTGAATGCACAGGAATATGGCATTTCAAACACGTACACCGTACGTCCATTGCAATTGCAACGCGCACATTCACACAAGCCAAACGAAATGGAAAGAGAGAGATAGAGATATAGAGAGATATGGAGAGAAGAAAATACTATAGCCCATACATTTTACAGACCAAACGTAAAATGAACGAATGTGCATCATTAAATATTTCTGTGAATTTGAAGACAAATTACGGATCCATGACACAAAGCCAAGCACAACTTTTTCGTTGTCGTTTTACATCCGCAAATTTATGAATCGCTAAATTGTCATTCGCTCTGTCGACTATTTTTTTTAGTTGGTGCTTTTTCCTTTGCCATTTCGACGCTGAATTTTGAGAGCATTGAAATGCTCATCATTTTCTAAATGATCATTTATTCAAATATTCCTAGTAATTGTATCAATTTCAATGATTTATGTTGCGCCTTTATTTGCTTTTTCCGCATTTTATTGCGTCGTACACACAAACCAACACACAGTCCCACAGACACATCAGGCACCGACTTAAGGTGATCATATTATTCAAAAGAGTTTGTAATCTAAGCAAACCACTTTCAAGTTTTTGTGTTTGTGAGTTAAGAGAACTCGTTAAAAACTCAAATTACAGTTTCAGGAATTTTAAGCACTTACGACTCGAATTTGCATATTCATTTTCAACAGAGATTCCCACATTTTGAAATGTTTTACTTTGGCATTAGATGGCATTGGTTGTTTGTGGCGAAAAAAAAATACATTCGTCTTGAAAAAACATTTTTGAAATCAAATTCTACACGCCCATTAAGTGAGCTCTGATTTAGTGTCTATGCCACATAAAAAATGTCATCTACATCAAAATGTCAATGGAGAAAATTGCCATTTTGGGCGTTGTTTGTTTCTCTTTTTTAACTGCTCGAGACTTTTGTTTGTTTTCGCAAAGGTTCATTTTTTCATACAATTTCCATTTGATGTGACCAAAAAAGGAGCATTTCAAAAAATGCACAAAAAAAAATATTCGAGTCTTTAGCAAATCGAATGAAAAGTGAGGCACGTTTGATGATGATAAAAATAGCCGTAGCGATAAGATGGCTCAAACAAATCGATTCGATTACTATTGGGCATTTACAGTTGATTGTCTATAGACATATACACACATACACACACCCCACAGTCCTATAAATACATAAAATAGTATAATTTGGATACTTGATTCGAATCGACTCGAAACTAAGGCTCTTGAACGGACAAAGATCGAATTGGCGATTTCTGTTTAATGCTTATGTGTGCGTATAATAGCAAAATAAGTCGCCTTTCTATGGAACTAAATGACAAAAGCGTGTGTAGATTAGTTGCGAAAAGAACCGGACGAAGAAAAAAAAAAGAGAAACCAGACCAAGCTGAATACAAGTCTGAATGATGTCTGAAGTTGTAAAAAGGAAAGGCAGAGAGCTGTAGAAAAACGACCTATTAAATTTCGGAAGGCCAAAGTTTGTGTGTCGAAGACGATGTTTAAATGGTTGTTCGCATACAGAAGCACACACACACACATACACAAAAGAACAAAAACCATATCCACTTGGTGAATACACACATTTATTCGGCGAATAGCTCGTCAATTCCGCTTCACTATTCACTTAGTATGTGCACTTAACTCGTGCGGCGGCCGATTTCAATGACGTGCGCTCACTTTGTAACTTCTATCTAAATGTATCCGAGAGCTTCGATATATATATATGTGTATATATCCATCTCACACCCTCAACCATTAGATACTGTTACTGGATCGTCTTAACCGTTCACCCTTTTCAAAATGTACATAAGTGAAGATGTTTTGCTTGATTTGGGTTAGGTTAGTTTGAGTTACAAAGTTAGAATTTGTTTGGTTTTAGTTTCGCTTCATTTTTTTTTCTTCTCTTCGCTTCTATTTTTACTTCCTTTTTTTCGCTTGCTTTAACCCTCTCAAATGCTTAGTCTTGAACTTCGTGTTTGTGTATGCGCTTTTTTTTTGTATTTTCGCCAACGATCTAATTCAGTTACCATCATCGATTTTCACACACATTGACTCTATTGCTTGACGTTCAATAGAATGGCATTGTGTTGCAAAAAACGCAGATGAAGAAAAAAAATATCCTTTTATTCGGTTGTTCACACAACATTTCTCAATTGGAATGTAATTTTCTAGGACAGTTAACTTTACATAAATATGCAAAGTGACCATATTGAGAGTGTATATTTGATAACGGTTTCGCATTTGGAATGCGTTCATTTCACATTCATTCGCATTCGAAGCAATAACAACAACAACAACAAAAATATGAAAACTGAAATTTTGATTGGGGTTTGAAATGACAGAAAAATGAGTTATCTTGAGAAAAGGGTAGCATTTTTTAGATCACCATTTTTGACACATAAACAATTGAAAAGGTTACTCCAAATTAATTACCATACACAATTCAAAGTCCAGCGGTATCATTTTCTAGTGTTGCGGTTGAGCTCTTGACATTTCATCTAAATTACGGTTATTATATCATTATAATATAGATCAAGTCATTTTTGTTTTCGTGCGTTCAAAACCATTGAGGCTTTTTTTTCCATCGGTCCGGTTGCATATGTTCATAAAGCTTGAATGCCGATAAAAGCCACAACGGAACGAAAGGCGAAGATAATTATAGCAGCGAAAAAAAAACAATGGACGCAAAGACCACAAACGGTATGAAAATAAACACAACACACAAAAAAAAACCCAAGAGCAATGAAAACGAGTGGAAAATGATATATCGGCCAAAAGACTAAATAAACAATTCCAGTGTAGCCATTGGATACATAACGAATACAAAAAAAAAATCGTTGATTTTTCACGTCGATTTATTCTTTTTTTGTGTGTTTTTATTTCTGAGCTTGGTTTTGCCACAGCGCGTCCCCAGCCACATGACGTTGATATTCGTTGAGCTTTGTTCCTTCACATAATAAATTAATTATTAATGATCTGTCAGATACGGGCTTCGTATCGTAAATCCATCGCCAAGTAGCAACAACCGAGCCGAGAAACCGCAACATAGTAAAGAAAAATGAGAAAAGCCAAAAGAACCAAAAACAACAACAGCAACAACATAAAAGAATGAAATGTAGATCCCGAGCTAAGATGCCGGGCAGGAGCCAAGGACGAGAAAAGTAAGAAAAAAAAAAGTAAGAAAGTAATTAGACGGATGAGAATGATGTGCTTCGGTTCGGTATCCTATTCAAACAGTGTTGCACGAAGTCGATACACATCGTTTCGTGCACACGCTACCAACATCATCGAGCGAAATCGTGAGGAGCGAGGGATAGAGGCGAAACACATCGTTTAAACACAAAGCGAATGTCCGCTAAATTAAAATATAAATTATGAATTATGGCTTTCCAAAGTTTGCCGTTGATATTCAAACTGCAATTTTCCTCTTCGAATGGTCGGAACTTGGGATTGAAATTTGCGATTATATCACGCGACTGATGCCCTGGCCATTGTGTGCTTATTGCGAATTAATGGAAAATTTTGAGGGTGACTAATTAATATAATTTTTTTCCCTCCCATTTTCGTTTCTATTGCGTTATCGTGTAAAATTCCATTTTTCGATGTGGCAGGTGATATAGGGCAGCACATACACACACACACTTATACATTGGGGGATGGCGCTTGCGGTGACTTAACATAAGCCAGCCATAATAAATACCAAACGCGTCAAGTCTACGGATTTGTCTCGATACTTATTTGTTTGGTGGTGGGTTTTTCATTCTTAAAAAAACAAATTTAATACATTTTAAACATTAAACAGTGGCATTTCTTGTGCACAATTTACGACCAAGGCTCAAAAAATCTATTGAATTAATGATGAAAATTCGCATAAAAATTGCTTCTCTTGACATCTTATTTTGTCTACGAATCGCATTTGTGTCACGTTTGTTGCGCAACAACAACGTAGCAAATCCGAGGACAACACACACACACACACACTCACACAAAAAATCAAATGAGATTGAAATGTTTTGATTAAGCTGTCAGGTCCGGCGGTCGACCAACAATGCTTGCAGACACAATTTCTAATTAAATACCTTGATTCGCTAACGCTGCCTACGTGGTCTGTTCGATTTATGTTGTGTGTTTGTTGTATAGAAAATCGTTCTGATTTTTATTTTCGTTTTGTATTCGCTTTCCCAAAATAACGGAACAAAGGAATTTCGAGTTGGCAGCAATCAAGCAAAGACATCACAACCAGACAAATTATACCAATCAATAACACGAACGAAACCGTCAACATTTATTAATCCATCTTGTGATTGCTTGCTATCCCCATATTTGGATTGCCGTCTCGACGGTTTAGATTGTTATTTATGCGTGTTAACGCATCGAAATCAATTTTTGTGTGCTTGTTCATTTTTGACGTCATTATCCATCTTTTCGATTGATGAAATTGCATGAAAATTTGCTGCCATTGAACATTTTCGATATAGTTTGAACATGATCATCATCATTTTCGAAAATTGAAATGTTTCAAATACATTTTACGATCCACATTTTCAATTAGGATTTAAACCCGAATATTTCGGGCATTTGATGTATGTAGGAGAAAATGCGATTTAATTCAATTAATAAATTGTAATATCAATTTTGCATCGTTGAGCATCTCGCCATCCACTGCATGCGCAGCGTTCATTTCGCTGTTGCATGCTCAATTCCGTATATATTTAATCGAAAATACGGGAAATTAGCCAAAATTATGTAAATTAATTTGTTTGTTATTTAGCATAAAATATTTTGTGTATCGATGTAGAAATGATGTTGGCACTAATCTACCAATTATTAATTATGATTTGCTGTTATGAGCATAGCGAGAGCGAGAGATGAAGTGAAGAGCGGTAGTGCGCACACTTGGTTCGCCCACAGTTCGGTTGATTGGATTGCATTGGCAATTCGATAAATTACAGTCAATGATTGCATCTTTCGAAGTCTTCATCACAGTCGATGTAACATTCAGCCAAAGATTATTGGTTGGATAAAATTCAATTAAACCCCGAAAATTTCTCATGGCTTTCAAATTGGCTTCATGGTTGCCGACTTTTGAAATTGATCCCGTTCAGCGGGTGTTTACTTTGGCCAATTGAATTTTATTCAATTTAATTAAAAGTGCATTCCATGAAAATGAGCGTTCGCTTAACCGGAAATATAATTTACTCAGCTTGAAATACAAGAGTTTAAACAAATCAAATGCATAATGTGAGTGGAAGCTATTTACACGGCTGGTGTAAACATTAATGAGCGCGAGACAAACAAAGTGATAGAAAGAGAGCGAGTGAGCGAGTGAGAGAGTACAGCGCATACACACAATTATCCATTGTCGAATATGCACAAAGTAAATAATTTGCTCATTTAAACAAAATCCCATCAATAAACAGTACACAGACCGAGAAAAAAAAAACACGCACCGACCAATCTCACTAAATGCAATTTAATTTTTAAATTGCAACCATTCCAGCGAATCGAAATGCAAATAAAATGCCATTGAAATATTCTAAATTAAATTATTCGCAAGTAGACAATGGGGTTTTGTTCTTTGTTTTCTTTCTCTCTTCGTTTAAAAAAAATCAATCTCTTTTTTGTGTGTGTCAGAATCGTCTGTTTTAACAGCGTAAAAAATATATATATATAAAAGGTTTCAATTTTTGCACAAAAAGGACTGTAAAAAGGCACATCAGATTCACTAGTCCGTAAGAAAAACAAAAGCCGCTTTTTCAAATCAAGCAGAAGAAAAATTCAACTTTGGCCTTTTATGCTTCACAGCATTCAAGGAGAGTTTTGCTGTTTGTTTTTTTTTTTTTTGTTCATTCCATTCAATGTGTTGCATTCCATTGGAAAAGGATCGAACGGCACGACGTGCCAATAAAAAGTGTCTGTGTTGGATGAGCTCGATGAGTTTCACTGAACAGCGAGCATCGAAAGCATTGAACAATTGGCAAAATGCAGCCATCAATCCACAAAGAGCATTCGGCCAAAAGCCGAACGAAAACACAAATATTATTTTAATCCACATGAATATATTGCGGCCTCACACTCAAAAAGCCAATACACACGAACATCGAATATATTGATTTAGTTTCATTAAGTTTGGTTCGGTTGCCGGTTGAGTCGTCACATTTATTTGTTTTGTGCGAAAATGCGCTCTCTCTTGGTCTCTGTGTCTCTCAGTCGATTGTTCTTTGTTGAAATGCTATTGCTGTGTGTTATTTTTTTTTCTTTTTTTTTGGTTCCCGTGTGTGTTGCTTCTTTTTGGCATTGGCGTGTCGCTCTTTTTCTCTGTTCTCAATACTCAGATGCCTCACTGTTCGCTATTCAGTATTCAGTAGCTCGGTTGAATTTCATTTGAACTGTGCCTTGATTTATTCGATTTTCTTGGGCTTGACGGAATATTGTGGCGGAACGGAATATCGGAGGCCGAATGTGAAATAAAAAAAAAGAAGAATAAAATGTTTTGGCATTTCGGGATTTTCGGTTCCATTGAATATGTTGAAATGCTGTCGAATTGTAAAAGAAGAGTGAATAACAATGTTTGGATTTGATTTGCTACACGCCGTTTATCGTCATTTATTCGCACATATGCGCTTAGCTCTTCAATTTTATATATCAAACAGTGGTGAGCGCAAGCAGAGCAACGACAGTAGCACCAACAACAAATCTGCTACACAGAAGCTAACGGCAGGATAATGGATATGTTTGCGATGTAAAGACAGGCAACACGAGAGATAGAGAGAAAGAGTGCGAAAAAAAAAGATCAAAACCTGTCTATAGAAAATTCATAGCCCAAAACAAACATGCGAAAGAGGCGAAAAGATATCAACAGAGAGCGCGCTCCGTCGGCGCACATAAAACGTGCATTATAAATATATCGAACGCTGATTACCTTTCGATTTCGATTTAGCGAACGCGCTCTGAGCCGCCAGTCAAATGATTTGAAGGCAGGCAAGCAAACGAGCTTATGAGCATATAGAAAAATCCAAATGATAACAGCGACATTGCACTGTGAATTCACGCATAGTGGAGATTCAATCCTGGGGGGACTGGCTGCGAGACATAAGTTGAAGAGAAAGAGAGAGAGTGAGAACAGTGATGCGTGCTCAAACGGCAAATGCTCTCCACTGACGAAGAAATGAGAGAATAATCAAATACAATAACATAATATGCGAAAATGTTATCGATTGGATTCCAATTGAATTGTAGTGCATGCTTGACGCTCGCCTGCTCCCTTTCTCTGTCGCTTTCTCCCCGGATTTATCTATCTATCTCATGCATACACATCCGTATTCGATAGAGTAACGCAATTGTATTAAGGCATTTGCCATTCATCTATGATGTAGTTGAATGGATTTTGATCACCATAAATATTTATAACCACTGATTGTTTTCTCTCTTTTCGCTAAGCGCTCAAAAATCTATGCACGAGCCGATTGGTTGCTGAATGTGTGTGTATGTGGCTATGTATCGAAATGCGTTCACTCTGCTCTACATTTATCCCTGTCGAAATTGATCGTTTGCGAATCAGGACTTTTAGATTCCATAGACTGAACAATAGAAGAATAATAACCAGTGCGTTGAATGCTTTCTCCCTCCGAAAATATTCATTTAGACGATGAATGTCGAAAAATATTTTTTCACGTGAATAGCGCGCAATGAACGATGGAATTTGATATGAGAATACCTTTGCATGATGTTGCCGACCTGAGCAAAGCGGAGCTCAGCCGGTCTGAGAGTGAAATCAAATTCCACCATAAAATGCAAAAGTGATAAGCTTTTGTGTTTTCAGATTTTTTTTCTCTGTTTTTTTTTGTTGGTTATCGATACGCCGTTGTTAGAAGACATTACTGAACAATATTATCCACAATAATGGCCACAAATGAATCAAATCGATCATTTTTGTTTCGTGACACATTGAGCGCGCCGAATAAATGGCCATCGTAAAATGGATTTTGATGAAGATTGGAAAATCAAACATGAAAATTACTATTTAATCTTTCGACGCTCAAGAGCAAAATAAGCGATGGTTTTGCTTTCATACTTTATCGATTATGGCTGTAAATGACCGATTCATTCGGAAGCTCAATGTTTCCGTTATGACTCAAAAATGCAGTAATTTGCCGCAGACGGCATGAGTACAAAGAAGACGAGAAAAAACCCACAAACCCAAAGCGAACAAGAGAATCATTTATGTTTGTACTCTAGTGTGTAATATTCGAAAAGTAATTTGCCATGTATGTTTGTAATGTGGCTGTGATTCGTTGTTCGGTTTATTTCACATTTACATTGTTTGTTTAGTTTCAAGCATTCTGTGAGCATTGGCATTGCCGCAACGTCGAGCCCACTCACCGAACATCACATATAAAATATAAGAATCAAATATAAATTGCACGCTAATAATACATGTTTTTCCATTTTTCTTTATAATTTACAGGACGCAATAAGCGAACGGACATTTGAAATCGAAACAAATTACAGCGTTATTGTTGGCATTGTTGCCACAGCACACGAGGATATTTTCACGTGAGTTTCCATGTTATTTGTTTGTTTTATTTTTTCATTTAACTTCACCTTTTTTCACTATATGGTTTTTCATTTCGTTGTTTTGATTATTATTGCTCAATAGACGTTTATTACTAAATCATAATGTTCACCACAAATCTTTGAAATATATATATTGTATTATGGACGCAAATGGGTTTCGTTCGGTTTCGGGCGAACTTGAAATGCGTAAAATATAACGTCTATTTTGAAAAACAAAACCCAAACATGACGGTATAAATTGTTGGCTATAAAAAACAAACAGGTAATGAATTCGTTTCACCATTTTACCCCCCGCCTGAAACTCTCGCTTCAATGAGTTCCGTTCCATTTGGTGGTCGCATAAAAAAAATCATTCTTCGATACGATAACGAACACACAGTAACAAAAAACACACTAAGCATTCAAAAGGAAATTATGGTTGTTTCTCAGCTTACAGCTCAGCTTTTATCGATCGAATCACCAAAATGAAATATACATACAAACAAACACACACATACAATACGTACATTTTGATGCTTAAAACTCCAGTGAAAATTGATAAAATTATTTCACTTTTCATGTTAGCCACGGGAAGAAGTAAAAAAAAAACAAACTTTTTATCGACTTCATGGCGCAGTTTCACTTGAAAACTTTCGGTTCGCCAACATTGAAAAACTTGGACAACATTTAAATGTATGAACAACAACAACAAAAAGGCGACGGAAGAATGGTCGACAGGAAAAAGCACAATCGCAAAACTGCTTAACCATTCACAATTCAGAAAAGTTGCACTATTGAAAGTGCCCAAGCATTGAAAATCAGAGAAGCGTTGAATGCTTTATTCCACACTGGATTCGTTGCTTGGGGTGAAATGAAGGACAGTGGCACTATTCAAATCAACATGTTTACCATTCAACGCGCTCGCCACCGATATTACTTGGTGCTACCACTCAACGCAGCAGCTTTAGTTCGTGCATTTTGTTGTCTGCCAATAATAACGAACTACCTTTTTTTATTCCATTCTGCTCAGGCGTTCTCATCAAATGAAATCAAAAACGTGCGTCTGCCGCGCTTTGAATAGGTGGCAATCGCACAGAAGCGAAAATGTTCTCATCGGGAAAAGTGATGCTTTGAAAATTCGCTTTCGTGCACAACTGAACAAATGATTAAAGACATCCGAGAAGAAAACGTGGCACACGAAACAATTTCGCATACTTTTTTTTCTCGTTCGCATGTTTTGGCTCATTTTCGCAGTTTCACTTCATGAATTTTTCATCCAATTCAATTCTCATTTCAGCCAATTGTTTCGACTCGCTTTCTCGTTTGTCCTCTCACTCTCTTCCTTTTTTTTCTCTCTCTCAAAATTTAGCCAATTTCACCAAAAAGGAAAAGCAAATAATAAATTGAAAGCACAGGCTATAAACATATAACATTCTTCTTTGGCCATTTTTTACCGAGATTATTCTACTGCACACTGAGACAGAGAGAGAGAGAGAGAGAGAGAAATACCTATGGCTGGAACATTTTCAAACTGGGTTGAGATAATTTTTTTTATTGTACGCCACAAAAACATCATGAGCGAGTGATAGACGGTAAATCAAAATCTACAATGGCATTGTTTACATTTTTGTACACATGAATGCTTTACGTGCATTTTACATGCATGTCCGGTGCATGAAGCAAGCATCCAAGAGCTCAGCTCAGCTCAGCTATGCCATACCATAACTATGTTTGATACAATGGAATTTATTTTGTGCTTGCGTTGCTCGGCGCACACAAAAAAAGGCTGAACATCTACGAAAAAATAGCTGAAAATGTGACGTGCATGTCAGCGGCTCCCTCCACCCAGAACCTGATGATTTAATTCTATGCCTGAAATTCAAAACATATTTTAGATTACATCATTTAAAATATTTATTTTTAAAAAGTGGCAACATCCAAGATGATTCACAGATCCACATGAGCAATGGACAATAGACATGAATACCACCAACTAACATCTATTGCAATTAGTCACTGTTGGACAGTCTCTAGTCTAGACTGGGCTTACCAGGGGTGCTCGCGTCATACACCTTCTCTGTTCATGCATGTACCTCTACCATATCTCTAGGTTCTGGTATTTCATGCAAAGGCGAACAAAAATGTGTATCGCATTTTCATTTTATTACATTTGGGGCTGTGGCACCTATGAATTCGTCTATTTGCTCAACTCCAAATTGTGTTTCTATGTGTTTATATCCTTTGCAAAAGCGACACAGCGAGAAAAAAAAAAACAAACTTGGCCAAAAAATCTCCATTCGACGAAAAATATTTCCTGATTCGTTCACATTTTTTGCGAGCGAAAAAAAAAGTTTTTAATATTTTTATTTACATTGCTGGGAAATTCTTTTCTGAGTTTGAGGGAACAAAAAAGTATATAGAAAGTCCGAAACTGAACTAATTTGAATACAATGAACACGAAAAGTAAACAGTAACGGAGCAACGTAAACTTGCATGAGAACAAATAACCACTTGTAGTCGAGTTTATTTGGTTACATCGTTTGCCATTTGTTTTTCATTTCATAAAATATGAAACAGGACGGTGATTTGGAAGCGCAAATTTCCCAGAAACAAACAAATGAGCACTTGAAATCGATTTATATTTGCTTGTTTCATGATTTTACCCTCATTTTGAGGAAGCTTTAAACTTGCTTTAAAAAAATGATCCATAAAATGTTGGAATTGTTTGAGTGCAAAAAAACGACACATACAAAAAAGCAGCAAAAAACCGAATCGTTTTTACGTTCCATAAAATAAGTTACTCATATCGTTGAAAAATTCATAAATATTACGAATCAAGGTAGATTTATGGTCAAAAGTGTGTGTGTGTGTGTGTGTGTGTGTGTGTGTGCTGTTGTGTGAACCCAAATCAGTTAACACACATACACATCAAATGGATGGAAGTTGATGTTGTTTGATTTGTATGCACAGGACATGAATTTCATGTACATGACAACACCATCACGAAAAATATTCAAAAATTTCTCTTCAAAGAATGTAACGAATAGAGTGAAACGGCAAGAGTGAATGGAGTGAACAAAAAAAAATTCGAATCCCCACTTGAAAGTCCAGAGTGGAAAATCGCACGAGTGGATTTAAATTCATGCGATACTGGTGAAGTCTAAGAAATGCTTGCTTTCAATAGCTAGTGCGTTGTTATACTTTTCCTGGATAAAACAGGATAAACAAGTCTATCGAATAATGAACTGGTTCGCATCCACAATTTTAGAGTGCACTTGAAATGGTCAACGAAATGAAAAATAACTCAAGAGACAAATCCAAACAAATGAAAATGATTTTAAAATCAACACGCTTGAGTCAAGCGAATGAGAGAGAGAGAGAGGAGCAAGAGCTTTGGCTCATCACAATAAGAGTGACGATGAACATTGAACATAATTCTCTTGATCCAACAGAAACATCAGCACCAGCATCATTATTCCACACATTGAATGGCAATGAAAAGCATCATCAAGCAACTTATTACACATCACAACGGGTTTTTTGTGTGTCGGTTTTTATGCCCAAAAAAAGAAGAGAAAACATTGAACAACGTGAGCTCAACATGCATCTCAACATGTAGATCCTTTTGTCTGTCGAAAGGCAGCATCTATTTGGAAAGAGAATGGGAAGAAACAATTAAATACATGCTCATCGCACATGTTTATTCAAAACATTGTTGGTGCTCGATGCCCATGAATTTCTTTTCACTGGTCAACACAAACTCAGGGCAGCCCGAACATACGAGCTGTTGCCAAAATCACCAATATGCTTTTGCGTGTGTAATATTGTTTTATGCATACATCAACAAGCTGACTGTGTCCGAACCTTATCATGTTTAATAATCTCCGTTCGTTCGTTCACTTTGTTTTTTTTTCTGCTGTTGTACTGGTGCTCTCTCAAAATATACTCACTTCTTTTGCCAGCATGTATCAAGCACACAAAGCATTCTCCATCATTTTAGAATTCCAATCTCTCGTCTAATTCCGATGTGTTGCCTTATTCCGTTGCTTCTTTATTCCATACCCGAATAACTGAATAAAGAGTCGGCTGCATTGACTGTGTGATTTCTCTGTGTGCGAGAGCAGACTTTATTTTTCCCGTTCGCTGTTTGTGAACGTGCATGTGTAAATTTAAATTAAAGGACTCCATGGAATATGATGATGAAGATTTGCCGATAGATATCATGATAATTATTTTTCGGGCACTCAACTCACATTTACATATTTATACATCGGTCTTTGAACTTGATCGCAATATCTTTTTTCACTCTCTCATTTTCTCTGTCAGTTAGTGTTTTTGTTTTGTCTTTGTATCCCATGGCTATAAATACTGTTTGCTACTGTACATGGAACACTCCCATTCCATTTATTGGTGTGTTGATTTTTCACTGTAACGGAACCGACTACTTTTTCTCATTGAAAATGGCACTCAACAGATTAGCACAATAACATGACAACTTCAACCATCTTTGACATTCAAATGAGCTGTTTACATTTCATTCTGTCGCTTTCTCCCGTTTTTCATTGAAAAGTGTAAACACCAACTGATGGACTCTCTTAAAGAGTCTCACTTGATTATTTTGAAAGAAATGTTATTTTTTTTCACCCATTTTAAAGCATAGGGGCTTGTAAATGATGTTTAATGCCTGACAAACACATTTAATTAATATTTAATGTAATAATGCCGACCGAAAAATGGTTAATTGAATTGGTAACGATGTGTTTTATTCGCGGCACCGTAGTATTATGAGCGGTTATTTTTATAAAGCTTATTTGATTCCAATGTAATCAAATCGTCAATTCGCACCACGTTTTTTTCTCTGGTCCATACTTAATTGCATACCAAATCAAACAAACATGTATTTTAGACCGAAACCAACGGACCAAAATAACACTAAAAACGTGGCTATTTTCGAAACAAACCGCAAATTGAAATATAAAAGTGGCACGTTCCCAACTTATAAACTCAACAAACAACAGATAATAAGACATCGGACCAAATTTTACGCAAATAGCAAACAAAATCGGGCTTTTAAATTTTTTATGTATGTTCTTGTGGGCATTTTTTTTTCTTGTTCTCGGTTTATTTTTGGCATTGGGATGGTAAAAGTGCGGAATACGTGTTAGAAATTCAATTACACGGTACTCAAACTTGAACTCAAAGAAAGATGTACAAAGAAAAGACCCTGTACGAAAAAAAGCAGTTACTCATCCACATAAAGTTTCAGTAATATTGTCGAACGAGAAACAAACAAACAAACAAACGAAAAAAATCGGTGTGCACGGCTACACGGGACTAGTAATTTGGTTGGCAATTTTTCGGAGTTTATTTTCATTTTATGAGACTCAAGAGATGCTCTTTATTTTCACCGAAGCTAACAAATTATTTATAAATCACATGGACAGACCCTTTGGACGTTAGGCAAACCACCGTATAAATCTACCCTTTTCCCCATTCACAACGAAATGGGACCGTGTGATAAAAAAGAAAGAGAGAGAGAGAGACGAGAATGAAACATTTGTTTTCATTTCGTCATTGGCATCGAAATGGCTGTCGCACTTGTTGAAGAAAGCTGCCTTGGTCCAGCCCCAGATATCATCGTTGTGCATATGCTTCGTTGTGGGGCTAAGGTATCTTCATATGATTTGCAGCGTAAAAATTACGCGTTCACATCATGAATAACCACGAATGAAGTTGAAATAGCTGAATTCGTGAGCCAGGGAAGCAGTATATGAATAAACATTTTTGCTGTTGCTTCAACTACATAAAAATCCAATGGTCCGATTGTGGCTCGGGATGTAGCCGTTGCCAAAGCCATAACTGTAGCATGTAGCTTAAGACTAACGACATCGTAATTTGTGGGCAGTGAATACAAGAATCCTTCAAAATAACACGCACTTTTTTTTTAGCGCTCAATATTTTTTTTTGTCTGTGTGCCACAGAAACAACAAAATGCGATGGAAAATGTGAAAACCACGTTCGATGCGGCGAGAAAAAAGAAGCAAATTCCAAATGAGAATGTGGTCGTGCGTGTGTGTGTGTGTGCTTTTTTTACACTCGGTCGTGCCTTTGGATTTATGTCTTCTTTTGGCGACGATTTCCAGCGCTTTGCCTTTGAAATAAAACAACATTTGAATCACACACACACACACACACCCGGCTACATCAGAGTAAAATGAGAAAAAGGCACTAGCAAGAGGCAGTTCAAGCTCTGGGATCTGGTCGTTAGAATTTACATCACCGCGAAATGACAGCAGCCCGTGTGCTCATTCTTTTTCGCATTTGTTCGGTGTGTTTCAGTTTTGTTTCAATTGTTCGTTTTTTGTTCAGTCATTTGTGAGTGTGTGAGTGTGTGTGTGTGTGTATTGTTTCACTTTTTTTCTTCTCCACATTCGGAGTTGCCAAGCTGCCGGAATGGATGTTGGAAGCGCACAGTACGACGTTGGCACTACTTTTTTCACATTCATTCCATTCTCTTGCTCCCGTTGTCGTCGTTGTCGCTGTCGTCTTTTTTCTACCGTCTTCCAGTTTGTGCATTCGTACAATGTAATATTGTATCATTTAGCGGTAGAATGATAATAATGTGCAGCAAAACATGTTCAAGAGAATGGCAACAAGTTTTCTTCTTATGAGCCTCGATTTGTGCTTTATGTGGCAGCAGCTCTGTTAGAGACTTGCGTCTTTTGTCGCCACCGATTCAAATGCTTTTCTCTGTCGCTCGCTCTCACTCACTCGCTATACTATTTCATTATTCCATTTTTTTTTTACTTCACAACTTTGTTGTTCTTTTGTCTTGTTGTTGCTTAATAACGTTTGATTAAGAGCTAAAGGCACTTTTTCTCGTCTCCTTGCAGCGTTCTTTTTTTCGGTGTTCTTTTTAGTGTCTCCACTTTTTGTTTTCTCTTTCAAATGTTGAAGTGTCTGTCCTTTGAGCAATTTACTTGTCGCTGTTTTTTTTTCGTCTCTGTTTTTGCCATTTTGTGCAGCTCCTAGGAGACCTCAGTGTACAACATACGGAATGACATACACACACTTGAAATCGAAAAACAACGAACAAGGGAAAATTAACATTTGCAAAATTGGCGCGTTCAAATGGTCTCATACTCATGTTTTTAAAAAGAAAGCAGATCTTCAATTCACACATTTCCCGTTGATATTCTACTGTATGCACACTCGCTCGGTCGCATATTCATAAAATGAAATAACATTATTAAATGTGTAGTCACATCTGTAATAAGATACTTTATGTCTCTCTTATTCAATATCATATTCACTTAATTTTCCCTAAAAAATCACATTCTCCTATTTTTTGTTTCTTTATATTTTTGTTCTGCCTCCAGTCAAAGTCTTTAAGTTTGTTGCGCCCAAAAAAGGTCTTTGCCAATGCGAATGTATAATTTTTGTTTAAAAAAAATGTGTATACTTAAACAAAACAATGCAAAATCTCATTATCCAAAAGAAAAAAAAACAGGACATTTTACATACTCAAAAAACATTCACGGCACACAGAGCTGGCGAAAAAATGTGTGACAAAGAATGAAATATGAAAATAAAATATCACATAAACATCGATACCGGGAAATAAAAACGACTGAATGAGCGAGAGATACAGAGAAAGAGAGAGATGCAGAGAATGGGAAACGTAGAATGAACGCAAGTGAAAGAAAAGCGAGGGCATGTTCAAAGGATCTCGAAAGAAAATCGTAATAAAAATTTACAAATTTAATTTATTTGCTGCAGATATGGAATAAATTCGTACTTTACAACGAAAGCTCGACTAAATGAGAATGAATGAAATTGGAAGTTTTCAGTGATGTACGAAGAGAAAAGAAAACGATTGGATGGGGGAAAAAGTCAGAGTTGCCAAAAAAAAAGAGAGACGCACCAAAGAAGACGACGCATTTGAGTGTGGACGATTTTTTTCCCTTACTTTTTCTGTTACTTTACACATTTAGACTGAGTCGTGCCAATCGTATGTTTCGTATAAATTATACATAAATGAGAGTATTTTTAATGATAATGGCCATTTTTTGCGTCGTCTTGCTGCTTTAAAAATGACTTTCTTGTCGCATACAATGTGCATAGCACGCACATAAAAACCAACAGCAGCGAAATATTTTTCGACATTTTTTTTCTCTTTTTGGAATAAATAAAAGCGATCTTTTCTCGTCTAGTTCCACCTGTTTCACTGCTGCCAATGTGTACACTGTACACTTGCTGTACCAACTGGAGAGATACAGAGTGACTGGTTTTTTTTGCACACACAAAAATGGTAATATTAAAATGGCAAATATCTGTTTGAAATATCCCATTATCATTACAGTACTTATTTTGGTCTCATTCAAATATTCTTCGAGATGGCATGTTTCATTCACTGGGATTACAGATTCAATGCTACATCTGGGGTTCAAATTATATGTATATATACGTGGGACAGGGATCCCGGTCGACCGAATGCTATAAAATGCTTTCGAAAATAAATGTGGCTCTCTTCGGTGTGTGTGTGTGTGTGTGTGTGTGTGCGCTCCCAATTGAGCGCCGCTGCAATTTCAAAAATGCACGCAACAATGATAATGCAATTCAATATCACACTATAGAAATACAAAATTAAAATTCCCCTTTTTCGCCACTTTATTTCCTTGACGCAAGACAACCATTTTGCATGCACTAAGTTGAAATAAAATGCTAAGTACTGACCTACATAGGGTTGAAATGCTAAAATTAAAGTTGAAAGTGATTTTTATTTCCCGTCGTGAATGGAATTGGTTATGAATTTTGAAATCGGTTTCATGGTTTGCTGCCCACAATCACATTGCTGTCTCGCAGCTTGAAAGCATTGAAAAGTTCGAAAAGTTTTGTGACAGTGGGACAGGGAACCGAAAAAAAAACACACATACACACACACAAATCTGGGTGACAAAAAGTGCCATGTGAAAACTGTGACCGAATTTTTGCTTCCCTTGCCCTTCCTTCGCAGCAAAAAATTCGGTCGTTCTATCGCCAGCGGCTGTGCAAAGTACGAAGTGATTCGAAAATATATGATGTTATTAATTGAATCTTATGGTTGTGGCGCACGCGAGATGTTCGCAATAAAATACTGTGAGCCCGCAGAGTGTGGAAAATAGAGAGTGTATATATGCACATAGCGAAAAAAACGTGGATGCCCAAATAAATGAAAGAAGCTTCGAAAACGTTCCGCGCTTCATAATTTGGCACATTTTTTCGCTTTCTTGGACGAACCACCTAGCTCCACATAGGTGCATATTCGATACAGCACCAAAAACACGTTTGTTGACGCTACCGCTTCGTGCACAGTTTCAAAAGTGCGGTACCGCACCAGGAGATAGAACGAAAACGGGCTTGAATGTAGCAAAATAGTATATCGTTATTTATTCGTGTATAATATATGCATATAAATCATAGCAAAAATGCCTTTAGACACACCGTTTACGTTGTGTCGAGTGTATTTCGGCAGGCATACACTTTGTTGCGCACATGGCAAGCAATCTAAAATGCGCATGGAGCGCACGAGAAATGTTTGCTTGTATTTGCACAAGAAATAACAATCATAATAAGAAAATAATGATACAGAGAGGGTGAGAGTGACAGTGAGAGAGTAATGCTAAAGAAAATAATAAACGTACAGAAACATTGAGAATGTGTGGAACGCACAAAGTCTTCGACTATGTTTTGCTTGATATTGGGAGCGCGACAGAAGAAGAAAAAAGAGAGAGAGAGAGAGAAAAAAAATTGTAAAAGTAAGAAAACATATATAGGTAAAAGCATTCGGTATTAAGGACCATTAGGGCAAAGTCAGTACATACAATTCACATCCAAACGAGGCTCTTCCGCACACATACTCGTACTCAATGTACAGTGTACACAACCAACAGTACATAAGGCAATTTTTTGATCGATATTTTATGCAGTGTGCATTCGATGGTAAAACTTCCCATCTTTTCGCCAATGAAATTGATTCAAATTTCAGTTTCACCGCACAACCTCCAAAAATGGCCCATAAAAATGTACGGCTTGCACGTTCACATAACCAACCAACCAAACCAAAATAGAAAGTAGAAAATAAAAAAAAATTTAAAAGGTAAATAAATAATCAAATGAACAAATAATAAAAAAAAACAAACGTCCCGAATATTTCCGGTTGTTTCGTCGATGCTCAATCGAATAGGATGTTGCTCACACGGAACACTGAATAGAGACGACTAACGTCAGATGTTCTATTTCGATCGAAATTCAATCGATGAACATCGATTCCGTGAGATATACACTCACACTCGCCACACAGCCGAAAAAAAAACGAGAAGAGAATACGATTGAAACAAAACCATCGAACTCATTTCGCAATAAAAACAAAACAAAAAAACAGCGAGAGTGTGTGTCCTTACGACAGCTTCTGGCCACAGCCGCTCAGTTGCTCAATGTTTGTGTTATAATGGGAATTACAACTTCGTTATTTTCTCATTTCGTATGTTTTTAATACACAGCGCGAACAAAACGAATATAGATAGCGAATTCAAGGGATTTGCCGAACATGCAACAAACATGAAAAACTCTCAGTGCTGCTATTTTTTTGTTGTCTTGGGTGTAGTTCAACCACCTGCGTTCAATCCCCTCTCATTATACTGGCGGCCGGATCAAGGCGAACGAAATACTTTTGTATGTAGAACATTGCTGTGAATTAGAACGGGATCGCATTTGAATGTTCGATGAAAATTGCATGGATCCTTGGTAAAAGCCAACCATGTACGGAATGTTACAATTCGAAATCTCTTCAGGCCAAAACAAGTTCTCGTTTCTGTGCAACAAAGCGGGAAAAAAATGACTATTGCTGTGATCTGAGCGCATATCATACCGAAGTATTTTCGAAAATTTAACTTTGTTCATGGTCTCATTCTTTGCTCACAATATGTAATCCAATAATGGCAAAACATGGCGAAAAACGCAGAACAATCTGCCTGTTTGGAAAATGCTTTCGCTTACTCTCGCTCTCCCTTTTCTTCCTGAGAAGGATCTCTCGTTTTCTCATTGTCAAAACTGGTTTCGGTTGCAGTGCATCGATTTGGGAATTTTCTCTCGTTTCTCCGTTATTCTGTGAGCGAAAAAAAAACACGCAACAGCACCGTATAAACACACGAAAAACCTGAAGTCATTTCTGTCTTACCGAAGTACCTGAAACGCTATCGCCAAATATGCTGATGAGAAAGTACAAATTCCTACTCGGTAGTTTAAGCTTTTTTGGTGGTAGCTTGTTAAGAGCTTTTTTTCTCGTCATCTCACTCTTTCACTCTCACTATGGGTGTATTGGACCGTATGCAAGAGAGCCAGAGCGCTCAGTCCGCATACTTTTACTGAGAAAAACACACTCTCGGTGCAAATATTTTACTTGATTCTTTTTTTTTTGGTTTTCAAACACAAAAAAATATGGTTGCAAAGCACACATTTGCTTTGCCGATGGAATGGAGTGTACACCAGCCATAAACGATGGCTCCAACATTTTGCTGGGGCTATATGAACTCTCGACAATTTAAACACGGCCAACACATGCTGGTGTGTTCGTGTGTGTGTATATATATAGACTTTTGGTTATCTTTCATTAGTGGCGAATTGCAGAAAGAGCGACCAAACGAACGAACGAACAAGGCGAATAGCGTTTTCATAAGTTTTTGATGCGATGCCGGATAATAAAAAAAATGGTTCGTATATTCACGGAAGTGTGGTTTGTGTGTGTAGAGAGCTAGAGTGGTTCAGTGTCTGAATGTGATATGAAATGGGCTAGCGCATACACAAACTCATTGAGAAGAGCAAAAAAAGTCGTGTTTTCGTTCTGGCTATAAAATACAAATGATAAGAATTTCTGAAACAGGTAGAAAAAAAATGAGGATTTCATTCCCGTATAAAATGTATGCTTGCCGACGATACACATTGATTTCACTTCATATTTAGGCCGTGTGTATATTTGCTTTGGTGCCTGGCAATCTGTACAATTTCAGCACTGAATTTCATTGAGACAGAGTGAGAGAGACTTTAGCATAAAAACTTTGTTGGATCTGCTCTTTTGCCGAGGCCAACATATGGGGTTTTTCAAGCTCATGTTGGGAAATTTGTTATTTTTGTTAAACACACACACACACACACACACACACACACACACACACACGCATTCTACAGGCATAGCCCATATCAAAGGTTCCTTCTTCTCCATCTTTTTCTTCTCTCTGCTTTTTTTCCCAAACTTTGGCTACACTCGAAACATTGTCTACCTTCATTGCTGAACAATGCGATAACAAACAATCCATGTACCGATCACCCAGGCAAATGCACACCAGCAAAAAAGTTCATGAGCAGCACAAAAACACACACACACACATGCAAATATTCTATTCTCTCGGATTGAAAACTTTGCAATATAAATAAATTAAAATTCGATGATAAAATGAATGAAAATAAAACGAAGGGCGGCTGGAAAACAAACGATTCGTTCGTCCGGGTTAAATCGATTTTATAAGTTGCTATTATGGATGTAATTTGTGCACTCGACTTCGATGCCATTTTTGAAAGTGTGGCACGATGCGCGCAACGCAGCCGGCAAGGAGGGCGACAGAGAGGTAGAAATCAACAAAAGTTGGTTGATTTTGTTGTTGCCATTACAATCTTATCAGCAATTGGTTTCTGAGTGTTCTTATGTTCTTGTTACCGTCATCGCTTACACATTTACTTTGATTCTGCAATGCAATGCAATACCATTTCGCTTGACTTTTTCACCTGAATTTCATCTTTTCCACCATTCGTCCGGAACATAAACCGTATTTTACCAAAAACAACAAACAGAGCCAAACCAAAAACATTTCTATTACAATATCGAAATCACTGAATTCTCTTACCAAATTGAATAATACATTTCCATTTTGTATTCAATATTTATATGTGTTTTGGTTTCCTGAAACTTGCATTTTCGGAAAACGAAAACTTGTGCCGTTGAACACTCGACACCGTAAACAACTAAATTTATTGCTCATTCTCTTTAGTTAAGTTGTAAGTTTCATTGTGGTTTATGGCAACCAAAGAAACAAAAAAAAATTATTCTATATTTTGTTAGCCAATGGAATGGCTTGAGGATAGGCATTTTCCGGAAAAAGTGGTTTTGTACCGACTTTGAGTAAGAATTCACATGCACATGGATTTCTTTTAAACAAAGAAACAAGTCGATAGCATGAAAGCCCAAGCTTTACAAATACCAAATACCTAATGAATTATGTTTGTCTCATTGAATTCCTTGAGCTCTCTGAGACCCTGAGTATTAAATGTATATATAAAATACAGAGATATATAAAAGACGAAGTTTCCATAAAATAGAAACTAAAGAAAATTAAATATTGATAGGCAATCAAGATAAACTGTCCAACGATAAATTGTCTTTTGAAATATGAAAATGTTGGTTTCGGTGCGCTGTGTCTGTCGCCAGCACATTGAATGATTGCAAACTGAATGCCGGGGCAATGTGTTGCGTCAACAACCAGATTTCTAACCAGCATTTCAAAATCCGTATCGACGTGTGTTCAACTCGATTTGAATCAATTTAAAATTTCACGACAATTTATAATTGCTTTTATATCGCTCTATCTTTGCCGTTCGATTGTATGCAGAACGGAGCTGGAGTGCGGTGCGTGTGGATGTGAACCGCTTGGTGGAGCGATGTGTGCTCGTGCTTTGGCACTGTTTAGCCTTGAAGTCGATTGTCAATTGTGAAAACAGTTTGAGACAGCGACTGCTGATTTCCAGAGAATGATAATCAAGCCAATGTTGAGTTGTATGTAATTATAAAATAAATTCAGTCTTCAATGGCAATGCAAACTATCTCTGTCATTCCGCTTCAATCGTTCTTTTGCCTCTCCTGGTGTATGGCAAATCGTTCGATGTCAATGGGTTGCTGTTGCTGTTTCCATTGCCGCCATATTCCAATGAAAATAACATTCATTCCGTCGAAAATGCGATGCCAGCATCAAATAACTAAATAAACGGGCTAAAATACCATACACTCGAAAAACGGTTTGTTCGCATTCATTCCTCAATGCACTGCAATGCAATTACACACATTCCATGGAACGATTTACTCCTCATAGTGAAAATAATAAAATTTATCTAACATATAAAATATAAATTACATTACAAATTGTTCGCTGCTCTCTCACTTACTCTCTCTTGATCTTGCTCTTGCTCTTGCTTTTGCTCGGTGTGTTCGAATAGATAGGGAAGCGCCGAATGTTGGCGAAAAGGCGTAAAAAGAACACAAACGCGCTCAATGAGAAAAGACAACGTTTAAATAAAATAGAAATGTCACCCAGTGAATATGTGCTTGGTGCTGTGTGTAAATGTTTGCGTGTGCATTCGATTCCGGCAACGATGACTGAACGATGCAATCACTTTCACGACGTAATTTCTTCAGGCTGACTGTGGTATTGTTTTATTTCGACACTTCGTGGCTGCTTCCCGCACACACACACATACGCCACACGCAGCAACAAGACTGACAACAACAACAAAAAAAGACAGCAACCGAGGAGAGCCAGAGAGTATTGCAAACAATTTACGTGCATCGTTTACATGGTTGTTCGGGTCGTTGTCGAAATACCGAATAAAACGAAAATATTCATTGCGATTTTATTGTGGCGAAGCATCTTGTTGCCAGCACGAGAAAAAGAGAGAGAGAGTGAAAAGGATCGAGCGCTGAACATATACCAATTCAAGCAAAACATCACAATAAAACAAATAAATTGTGAATCAAGTTGAAAAGATTGCAAACGTACACCAAATAAACGCCATCGACGATGAGCAAATGATGAGAGCGAGCAAAAGAGCGAAGAAAAACAAAAACAACAACAACAACAACAGAAAAAACACAAATGAATCGTGTCGTTTGACAGAATGTCGAGCAACGCCAAAAACTTGGATGCAACGAGCACATTTAACGGAATGCATACATAGTTAGTTGAGAGGGCACAAGGCACATTGTTGGCATAAAAAGCCGGTCAAACATAAAATCACTCTTCGAGTTCGCAAAACCGGAGTGCAATGCAATTTCAAGTTGTTGGCGCGACCAAAGTCTCTCCAACATTTTGCCAGATAAAAATAAAAACATTCATTAATTTTCAACAATAATTCCGTAAATTATGTCGTGTTATCTTGTCGTTGTGATCTTCCTGCTTTTTGTTTATGTCTTGTGCTCGCTTGCAAGTTTACTGCCAGTTCACTATCAACTCCGAACACAATTGCTTCGAATGCCGCTGAATGTTCAATGCGCGTATCGTCTTCTCCTTCGGCTCCATTCTTCACTTCGATTCGAAGTCACAATGTATAAATTGCACAATTTAATGTGCAACTTCGAACCCAAAGAGTCAAATGTAATAAAATGACGACCGAATGGCGAGCAATGGTGTTCATTAGGTCAATCGAATAGCACTGGAGTGAATTTGAATTGATGACATTTTCAGCTAAGACAAATGCCACTGCACATTAACAACAACAACAAAAACAGTTCCATTCCCCTATAAAGTCGAGAGACAAACAAACAGAAAACACTTCGGCCAAAAATCAAGTTGCATTTTTCATGTGTCATTCGGCATGATCAGTATATTAAAGAAACAATCCTGCGGCATCAATCTCTACCGAAGAGAAAACGAAACGAAAGGACAAGAAAAAACAACAAACAGCAAATCTTTAGCATCATCACAATTTCGCATTAAAAATCGTGCACCAATAATCCGCTATTTCGTGTTCGAATAAATCTATCATGTGATGGAAAAACACTCCTCGATTCCGCTTCACACGACAATGACACGACACAGCACCGAAAGAAATGATAATACACAAAAAAAAAAATAGAAGCACCAACAGCAGCGACAGCAGCATGCTGAGAGACACATCAAAATATCAAGCCAAATAATAGACTCTGAAATAGCTCCATTTAACAACTGCACACACAAACACAAAATGGCTAGACAGCAAACGGTGACGCCAAACAATTTCAAATCAGCGGAGAAAAAAAACCGGCAAGTAACACCAACAGCAACAATCACAGCTGAACGGAGAAAGAGAACGAGAAGAGAAAAAAAACTCTCCCATAATAATAATCAAATAAAATAAATCGTTACGAAGATTGGTTTTTGTGTTTGTTTTCTGTGTCTCGAAAAGTGTTTATTGCTGAAGTAGATTTCAGTTTTGTCTTCTTCTTCTTTTTCTTTTGCAACTAAATCGCAGATTTTTTTTTATTCGTTGATTCGCCACTTTTCTTTCGATTTAAATCGATTTGATTTTGCAATGAACGAACAAACGAGCAAACGAACAACCGACCGACACACACAAACCAAAAAAATAAAATCATTGTTGCTACTTTTGCCGAGTGATTTGAAAAGTGTATTGTAAATATCGCGAGCATAGCTCATATTTTGCTCGTTAATTTTGTTTCAATCGAAACGATTCAAAATGTACACAAACGGCAACAATAACAGTGAAAAATAGACGGGCAAAATAAAGCATTAATAAATTTTAAATGCAAATAAATAAATGATGCACAATTGTGGCATAGAAAAAGTATGCACGGTGCAAACACCCATCCGGCTTTTGAGTCGGGTTGAAGTCGCGAAATGCAACAGCTTGCAATTCAAAATATAATATGTAAAACGTTTGTGGCTCATAAATAAAGAGAGCAATTGCATCCAATCATGGAGATTATTAAAATAGCGCACAATTCAAACCAGCCAAGGCAAACCAATCCAACATTGAATCCAAATGCTAGACTTTTAGAGTCTAGAGAGCATCGAAATTGTTTCGAACTAGTTTCCATTTCAACCGATCACAATCTCTCGATACACACACACACACAAACTCCCAATTGGATTCTTGGCAAACGGACTCACACTATCGTACATTTATTTTGCCTCTTGTCAGGTCAAATGTAACGATTTCCAATACGACAAAATGAATTCAATGCAATTTTCATTTGCTCGACATAATCGTTTCGCCGGCTTGTTTATGTTGTTTATGCCCGCATTTGAGTGTGTGTCTCGATTCATTCGTTCACAAGGTTCTTTTTCTTTAAATGGCATGGGTTTGCATGCGTTTAATTTCTACCTTTGAATCGGCACATGATAAATGCCTGTTTTGTCGGCACATATTTAATATTGAATGATTTCCAAGCCAAAGAATCGCATTGGAAAAAAAGGAAGTAACTGAATGAACGAATGAAAAGTAAAAAAAAAATCACATCGCAAATTGCAACTAAAGTCGATTAAATTTAATAAGAGATCTTATAAATTATTTTATAAGCAGATCAGATACTTAACTGAAAACTAGCGTGTGCGCTCTCCTCTCTCGCAATTCCGTTTTATTTTGTGTTGCAATGGGCAAAGAAAAGGTGCAACAGATTTCCTTTACTTATTAACTAAAAAATAAATGTGAAATCTCGTTTCTTATAATGATCGAGTGTGTTGTTTTAGTTGTTGTTGTTGATGTTGTTGCCCATCATTCCGTTTAGTTTAGTACACTGCATACACACCGGATCAGACCAATAAAACAGACGATGATGCGATAGCAACGCAATAATCAACAGCGAAATACAAGCCAACAGATTGCCAGAATCAAATTATAATCTTGATTGGTTATTTATATGTTTTTCTTCGTGTGATATTCGTGCGGTTTGTTGCCATCGATTCCTAAATAGTTTGTTATTGAATATACAGCTGCGGCTGGTGTACTGGGGGCGCTGGTATGATGCTATTGTCGAAATTGCTATTCCAATGGAAAAACCAAAAATGAAATCGATGCATTCATTGCAGCTTAATAGCCCCTTTCGATTTGCGCCTTAATTTATTTCACCTTTCTATGCGTTTTTGTTCGCGATGAAATTCATGTACGTGACTTTTTGGCAACGGATACAAAAAAACAGAGAGAAGAAATCACCATTGTGATTAGTCAACCAAGCTATTCGATATGCGCGCGATTCATCAAGCGAAAAAATTATATTTTCCTCAATTCTCGTCCGTTTCATTATAATTACATATTGCGCGTGAATGATTTTGTGTCCAATTTCCTCTGGATTAATGGACAAAGCATGCAGCTATTTCGTACTTGATATTTTGTATTTGGTATTCGGTATTCAGTATTCGATAGTCACCTTTCGATCGTCCTTCAGTCATTCGAAACTCCCAAGTATTGCCGATGCCGAATGGGCAAATTGAAAAAAAGGGTATTGAAAGGGATCAACAAACTGCACCAAATTCGTTAAAAAATTCATTTTCTTCGAGCGCGCCGACGAAACGTAAATAACACCAGCTTAACGATGCATCGAAAAAAAGAGACAGAGAACGAAAGAGAGAGAGAGAGAAATGGACACACGAATCGAGAGTGAGTGAGAAGTGAAAGCAAAAATGAAAACTATAAAAAGAGAAAAGGGCATAAACATAAGGTAATGCCTTTTACCTTATCGCAAGTTTCCTTGGATAAAATTTTGCGCAAAAAGTTGTTGAACGTATTGTTTGCTTTACAGCAGCTTCCATACGCTATTCTTTACACTGAAACCATTTTGAGCTCTTCGGTTACTTCAATTCGGTTCTCTTTCTCTCGTTTTTCTTTGCTGCTTTCATCGTTCGGTAAGCGTGCGTTTAAATGTAGTTTTCTTTTGTGTACTTGCATATCTTCATCTAAAATTTATGCAACGGGAAACGAGTAACGATCCAAACGCAAACACACTCGCACACATACACTCGCACAAAAGCAGTGAAACCTGAACGGAGATCGTAAAATGGGAAGAAATTGTTCTGTTTTATTTTGAGGTGCATTTTGGCCCATTTCATAGATTTATAAAATTTATTGTATTTTTTTGGGAAACAGACATGCGATTTTTGTTGAGCTCAAGCATATTTAAAAGCTTCTCTTGCAAGCTGTCTATCACGCAAAGAGAGAGAGAGAGAGACAGAGAGTGAGAGAAGATGACGATGAAGATGAGAACGAGCTCGGAAAATGGAGAAAAGAGAGAAAAAGGAAGTTGTAATCTGGTTGGGAAAGGACTAACTGTGAAAAATCATTCGGTTGGCAGACGAACGGAAAACTAAACGAAAAGTGATAGAGAGTAAGAGATCAAAGTGATTTGTAAACAAGGAAGCAAGAGTATTATTTCGCCCTGGGAACAACTGCACCGTATTTTGAGATTAGCTAAATGTCGAATAACAAAGCGTTTTTTATTGGAATTGGATGTGCTGTATGTGCTCTCAAGAGATTCAGCTTGTTCTATCTCTTAAGGCCAAAAACCCGTGTACGCGATGAACCAACTTGGGGGTGAAATGTATGTGGAAATGTGTGTGTATTTTGGCCGAAAATTGTGTCATAAACATGTTGAAAAGTAGCAAATCGAAAAGTACACGTATATGTCGATTGAATGCCATCATGTGAGCATTATTCCATGCAATAATTTTCAGTTTACAATCCAAATTGTACACAAAACAAAATCTTAATACGGTGTGTAAATCTGTTAGCAGCACAGTACTGTGTTTTGGAACCCTTGTTAGCAACTGGCGAAATACATAATCCAATGGGTGAGAACGAAGAAAGCATCACTCCGAAAATGATCCAAAAATACGACGAAATTTCTATGGATATAAAAGAGAGAGAGAGAAAGCCAGAGGAAGCAGACAGTAAAAGGAGATGAAATTTGTTCGCTTTTATGACGACTGTGTCTGTGTTATTTTTCCATCTTGTTATATCGCTTTGTCGAATGTAAATTGTACAAATGCACACCATAACAACACAATCTGTACGGAACAAAGGATAACGGCACATCGTATTTTTTGGCGGAATTGTCTGGCATTGCCGAAATATGCTTAAGATTTCTATTTCCATTGAAGTTGTTCGTACAGCAACTTCTCTGGCCAAATGCTTTTGATATGCATTTTTATAGCGAAACAAACTAATACTTTCTATTAGAATATATTTGTGTTGACGATGATGATGTGGATTTAGTTGAGTTTTATGTCTACATAAAGAACCAACATTCCATGCTAAAAAGAGTCTAACCGAGAGAAAGCAATGTGAATGAAATGATACACTTGAATTCACTTAATGCGTGATGCTGTAATGACTTCATATCCCCTTTAACATCTAGCACGGCTCTAGAGCTCTCTCTCTCTCTCTGTTGCACCATCCAAAACTATTCATGATTTTCTGAGAATTCACAGAGAGACTCTCTTGAGTGATAAACAAACGAATAAAATTGACAACGAACAAAATACTGTTTCACAGTTCGTTTGCACGTATTCATCGCGGTCGCCAAGAATCCATATACAATTGACAACAACAATAACCATGGAGTTTTCTGGAGCCAGACTAATACCTAAAATCACCGCTACACCGAAAATATTTTGTCTTAAGCTTTTGCTCATTCTCTTTCTTTGGCGTTGCCGCCATGCTCATTCACTGTAAATATCCTGTAAATATTAGTCGCGCCATTGGCATTATTAGCGATAATACGCTGAATGATAATACATGAACGAAACAAGGATGTTTCAGCTTGCAATACAAGTAAACCAAAACGGTTGCTTTTTTTTCTATCCACTCAGTTTGCTACCATTGTTGCTCGACTTATACCATGTGGGTGATGTGCACTAATGTATTAAATTGGATAATATGAAATATTAGAGGAAAAAAAAAAAATCTTTAGCGATTTTCTGTGTGCGCTTTTGTTATTGTTGTTGTTGCTATGCTCATTTTTATTATGCCCTTTGTTAGTCTCGAGTTCATACATCACCGAGGTCTTTGTGTCCCCTTCATTCAAGCAAAATAAAGAATCAACGAAAAAAAAATTATATACATATAAAGAATATCTTTGCGTTCATGCTCTTTGATTGTGTGCTGTGTATATGTGTCTTTTCTGCTTAACGTGCAAATCTTTTTGTTATCGCTCTCGTTCTATTCACCATTTTTCGTGAATCTGACATCATTTTTGCCATTGCTACTGATGCTATGGCTGTTGTTGATGTTGTTTATTATTATATTTGGATTGTATTCAATTTTTTTTCTGCTCGTCTTCTCTCACTCTTTCTGTTCACTCGCTCATAAAATGTTGAACATTCGTTACATGAATGGGATAATAAGTTTATATATTCAATTTGTTTATTGCATCTTGAATGTGAATTCGATGTTAGAGTACACACAGTATACACAAAGTGTACTGTCGCCCATGCCGAGCCGAAAGTGTACACGTGAACGTAATCTGTATTCTCAACGAATTAGCCGAATAACAATAATACAATCCTCAAGCAAAAAGGGACAAGCAACGGTTCCGGTAAATATGATCCCAGGAAAAGAAAATACTACAGAAGATCAAAAAAAAAATGGTTACAGCAACACATTTCCTCTAAAATTAATCAAATTTACATGGGTCACAGTAAAGTTCAGAATTGAACTAAAGAGCACATTGAAATCCACGAGTCAAGAATTCCAATTCCATGTGGCCATAAATTTATGCTCGATTCGAGATTCATTGCGCGCAAAATGCAAAAAAGCAAAATGCTACATGGTTCAATTGGCGTAAAACAACTTTAATAAACGCTTTGCCTAATCTTCCGTTTTATGTGACTTTTGCGCGACAAGTAATTTTTCAATAATTTGCAGCACCATTCTTAAACATTCATTCGTTCGCATCACCAATCGAATAAACACACGAAGTGGAAAAGGATTAGATAAACAACAAAAAGTTATTTGCACAATAAATTTCGTTTCACTTCACTTAAGCGAAACGAAATGGATTTGAAAATGCATGAAGAACGCCTTTAAAATTGTGCTTAGCGCTCACGCTCGCTCACATTACCATCAATGTCCATTTTATGTGTGATGGCATTTTGAAAATTGCGAATGCCACGGCGGAGAAGAAAACAAAAAATCCGCGTTTGTGATTTTATTGTTCCGAAAATAATGAATCGAATATTTATTGCATCAATGAAACGTGTTTGGAAATTGATGCAAAAATCCAACGAAATGAATTTCAAATGGCCATGGGGTCGAGCCCTGTATTGCGATACCATCACCATTTTTAAGGTGGGTGTAAAATAGCACTTTTATAGACTCTTGAATTCGACCACCGTAAATGGTTCCGTCGTAAATGTTCGCATTATCAGATTCCTATGCAAACGACCGCCTTTTTTTGCTGTTGTTGTTGCTTTCTTTCATTCAGATTATCTATCTAAGAACCATCGGGTACCGTACAAATTGCACACTAACACACTCACACACCAATTCGACATGTTTGAAATGGAGGTGAAAAAAAATGGAATCGAACAATTGAACACCATAAAAACCAAGCGAGAGATAGAAAGAAACGAACGTTTTTTTTTATTGTATATTGAAATGAATTGATGGCATTGTCCCTCGTTGATTCGATTCCATTTGTTGCGTCAAAAGTGTGCTTGTGCTTAAGTTGGTGTGTGTTTGTGTATTTGTTTTTTTCTTTCTTTATTAGCATTTATTAGAATGCTGTATGCAAGAGTCAAATGGCAAAGCAATCTGTTCAAGTCGTAATGTTTAATTGAATAAACGCGCAAGCAAATAATAAATGCATGTAAATAGTTTAGAATAGTTGGACCGAGTTGCAAGTATCGCAAGCATCTGGGTAAGTGCGTGTAGCTGCTGTTGATGCTGCTGTTGTTGTTGCATGCAAATAGAAGTCACAAGCATCACGAGCTTCTTTCATTCGAATGGCATCTATATTCGAATCGTAATATCATGTCTCTGGTTCAAATTGAACGTACCATTTCCATTGCAGTGCTTGACGATTGGCGCAACGATTTGCTAATGCCATTAAAAATCATGGAGCCAACGGCACAATTTTATCAATTTAATTTTAATTCGCATGTTTTTTGCGCCTTCTTTCAACTAAATTAAAACCATTAAATGGTGCCATCTCTGTCGCACGCATCGACAAGCCAGCGGCCCAAAGTGCGTTAGCCGAGCATATGTGCGTAATAAATGATAACTGGTTTCATGAAAGCTTAATAGCGCCAAAGCAATGAATTATCATTTTTTTTTGTGTTCGTATAAAATTCACCAACATTCGTTTAAACACTTTTTTGTTTCGAAATCATAAAGCGATGATATAGTGTTGTTAGCGGCAAAATAGTCATTGCATTAATGCCAAAAGGAAATAATATTTATATTTACAATATAATTATTGTTGATTACATTTACGACATGACACGTTTTTTTTGGAACGAAACAAGTGCAAAACGGTTTTGCTTGACATAGAGTGCTTCAAGCAAAATACGATGGAATCGTACACACATTCCGTGATGAATGCCAAGATAAAAGTGTTCAAAAGAGTTTGTATGCTCTGATGGAATGAAGTGTGGAGAATCAGCGAAAAGGCGTAAACTCATCGCATCCTTTTTTTTTATAAAATTCATTGCCAATCTCGTACATGTGATTATTGCTCATTGCGCAAACTGTTAAGCATCTCGAAAAGCACATCTTGATGTTATTTCACACAAATCGTTGTTCGATTCCTTGTGAAAAATACCAACATGCATTCACTCAACCATCGAGACAAAGTATGCAGCATCATAGCAACACACACACTCACAGAGCAATCATGGCATTGAGTATTAATTGTATGAATGTTCTGATATCGATTCGTGATAATCATAATGTTGGAGAGTGACGATAAAAGCACTAAACTCGTTAAATAGCTGCGAAAGAGAGGTGTGTGTGTATGTGTGCATGAGAGACTAAGAGCGTGAGGCTGTACCAGCAGCGCCTTTTCATTATGATTTTGCTTGTTGTTTTTTGCCTGTACTTTGCTGGGCGTCGTAATCCGCATCAGATACATCGAAACTGATTAAAGAACATGCAAATAAATTGTATGAAAAAACTAAAGGTACAACACTTCAAGAAAAAAAAACATGAGAAAAAAAAACTGCAGCGCATTGAAAAGCTAATCTTGATGAAAATAACACGATACGAGTGCTGCATGTAAATTAGGAAATACCGTAATTTTAGATTAGCTCTCAATCAGAGAGACGAAAAAAAAGTATACAGCAAAACGTTTGCAAGCGGCGTGACGGTACAAGGTAGTGTTTCTATTAAAAGCCGATTGGGAATGGTTCGCGGCACAGATGATATCGATTTGATGTTGTTGTTGGTGGTGTGCGATTGGATTTAATTAACATTGGTCACAATTCATAACTTAGCTGAGATACATCAAAAGATGTAGTTAGATTTTCTTTTTTCACTTCTCGTAATTATCAACTATTTGAAACCAACCCACACGATCTTTTTTTTATGATTGCTTGTTGATTTCGAATGGCTGCCGGTAGTGCGCTTGTTCATTATGACGGATGATATGCATCTCTTGGTGTTATTTTGTTGCCTGTTCAATTATTACTCGCCACAACTTTGGCCATGAATATGGCTATAGTTACAGCCGGTGCTGCCGCTGCTGCTGCTGCTGCTGCTGTTGTTGATACTCACCTCGCGGCTGTAAACTGTACACACTTGCATTATATCAAATTACCATCACCAAACGATTCCGCTGCTCCAATCTGGCCTTTCTTTTGTCCGACATCACCGCGTTCGATCAAACAGACGGCGGCGGTTTACTATTTATATTATAATTTTTGTTTTAAATCGATGCTAATGCACCGATCCATGCACCGACTGTCGGCCACTAGAACGACCATTGGCTAAAAACTCTCTCTCATTGGAATAATTCAGTAGAATTAACTGTTATGCGATATGTGCGGCTGGGCTGTTCATTATGCTCTAAACTTCGAAACTCGATTATCTTCATTTGTCTGTTGCATATTCGTTTTGCCATACATTTGGCCATTTATACGAACGCCTGGCAAAGCCAATACAGCGAAATGTTTTGATATGTAAATTGAATTACATATTATAACTTTGCAACACACATACACTTAGTGTGCCTGAGTTTTGTGAATGTTTGCCAAAGTGTGTTTGGGTGTCTACTGGTTTTGGATTCTGCCTGGGCTTGAACGAAACAAAGAGACGTGTGAAACAAACACCAGACATTGATTTCGAACTTAGTCACTTGGCGCTCTCTGATTATTGATTATAAATTCGATTTAATTGAAAGCTTTTGATTCCACTCATACTCGTTCATCCAAACACTGTATATAACTGTTATATTATAACGAAATGAAACCCCAGACAAACTATTATGTTACTAACTCACTTCATTTCTTCCACAAAAATTGATATTCCGACACCGTCATTTGCATCGACACTTGCACACAAACAATAAACTTTTCCCCTAAATGTATAAAGTTTTCATGCTGCCAAAAGTTTGTGGATGCTGCCACCGAAAAGCATAATCGATTATGTAGATGATTTGATTTTATGTGTCAATGAAAAACTGTCGTTTCGAACTGTGCGCACCCACTTTTCATTGAATATGAAAATGCATCTCTTGGGCACACACAAAAAAAACCATCATTTGCGAGCGTCTTTCATCGCAATTGAACAATCTCACAAACATTTTGACTTGTCTTCTTTTCAACAACTTTTTTTTGGTTTTTTTTTGTTCTTTCCCATCTTTTCGTTCATTCTTTTTATTCTTATATTTTGATTTTGATTAAAAAGCAATTTTCGTTATCAATTTTTCGCCTTCATTTTATCGCATTTCGCTTTACATTGTTGTTTTATTCTCTTTTGAATGTCCCTCGGCGCTGGTTATGCTCACGCCTCGGTTCGTGTTCGACTATCTCTTAAACGACATAATGACATCAAATCTGGTCATTAATCAAATTTTGATCGTATTATTTGTGGCTGTAAACATCAGCACGAGAGCGAGATACGGTTTTCCCGTATATTTCATAAAATTCGTTGTCGATTTTGGTTTGGTTTTTTTGTTTCTCTCCTTTTTTTTCGGACGAAGACAAGAAGAACGTGAACTAAACCAAATCTGACGTCAACATCGAACCATCGCATATCCCAACAATTCTCAACGTACTTCATCTCATTCGAAACGATGGCCCACAAAAAAAGATGTGCGTAAATTTCACATAAAATAATGATTTATGGATGGCGAATTCGATACGAATGGAAACGAATAAAAATCAAAATCGCTTGTATTTCGGGATGATGTTGTCGTCTTTTTGTTATTTCAACAATAAACAACATCAATGGCAATGTTTTGGCATTCAACACACACACACACACACACACACACACAAACCCAAAGTAAAACCCGAAAACCCCATTGAGACCTTTATCAAGTGGCATAATTAAGGCAAAACATTTCGATGTGATACTTTCTTTTGATTCAATGACAAAGAGCTGACTTTAAGGCGGAAAATGTTGATTTGCCTTGAATGCGTTCGCTGTGTGGTGAATGATTTTTTAATGGAGCTGTCGATTAACTCCAACCTCTTCTAATGCATTCATTCCCAAGTTTAACTTCAAAATCATTATTTATCAATCAAAAAGTATCCATTGAATTTCGAGACAAGACACATTTACCTAGGCATTTTAAAATTTGGAGGCCGGAGACTTTTTAAGTTATTGACTTAAGAGAATTCTCGAAATTATGCTTCCTACTGACATTTTCTTAAAATAAGTGCTTTTTTTTCATTTATCAGATGATGCAAATAAAATATCACATTTATTAAATTTCTGTTTAAAATTCTCCAAAAAAGACGCATAATCTCCATAAAGAACTCCCTTTCAAAACAAAAACTGAAATTGTACGTCATCATTCAAGTTCTTTAGTATCCCATTCGTAACATGTGTTGAAAACAATATGTATGATAATTAGACGAAAAATGAAAGAAAATTATAGCTAGCTGCGTGGATTTGAACGTGGCCACAGCATGAGCTCTCTTTTTCTCATGATTTCTCTATGTCTGTGTGTTGAGTTCAAAGAAAATGCTGTTTGGTTGAATCATGCTGAAGAAAATGAAACGTAAAAGAGAGAGAGAGAGAGAGAGAGAGAGAGAGAGAGAGAGAGAGAGAGAGAGAAAAAAACACAACAAAAATTAACGCAGCTGAATTAAATGCATTCATAAAGTATGTGGTGCTCGTGCTGGTTCCCGCTTTTGAAATGTAATAATATTAATTGTTTATTTTGAGAAAACGTAAGCAACGTCGACGACACCACTTCGAAGGCGTTCAACTAAAACTTACAGTTTCATTTGAGGAACATTGTTTCTTTGCCCGAGAAACAATGGACCGGAGTTCAGTTGTAGATGGAGTTTTTGTGCCTGTCAAAAATGGAATATTTCGCAAAATGTGCATTGCAACGACGATATGCGATGGCAGCAAAATAAAGTAACGAGACGATGCGAAGGAGTGCGATGGAGTGAGAAAGCATTTGGCAAAACCCGTAGCATGTATGGATGCCATGGATCGTGCTAATTACTCACTGGTGACAAAATTATTTCGAATTCGGAGCACGAATTCGAAACCATAGTCACATTGGGATCCCTTACATATGTAGCCGGGGCGTGTGAGTGCGTGCGTGTGTGTGTTAGACGAGAGCGCACACGGTGGCGTTGCAAAATTCCCAACACCATCGGCAAGATTGTAAGTTTTCCGTTTTCTGCACACAAAAGGATGTGAACACGTCATAAATTCGAGTACAAGCAATGCTCGGGCTTGGAGCTCAAGTCTCGAAGCACATAACACAATGGTTATGAGCGAACATGAACATAGAGCACTAGTGGTGCATGTCGTTTAAGCATGTGCTTTTTTATATTATACGTTTATTTTTTGCATTGAATACGAGATGAAATAATATGCTTTAATAACTGAAACTGAAATTTAGTTAAATGATGGTGCAATTCAATTCCGTCATGATCCCGGAACACCGATGTACAAAAACCCAAGATCGGCGTAGTACGAAGTGAGGAGCCGAGTGACTGAATAAGTGAGAGAATGTGGCAAAACTGAATGCGGACATGTGCGGAAAATCCTCGAATGAATATTTTATGAGACTATTTGTTCGCACAATTTTCAGATTATGAACAGAGACACAATTTCTGGTCAAATACAATGACTTTGCGCTTCACTCTAGGTCACCATGAATAGAATCTTCTCCTCACTCTCCGCGTTTTCATTTCTCTTTCACTGAACAAATATTGCGAAGTTTTTTTTTATGGTTGTTGTTGTTGTTGATGGTTGGCGCAAAAGAAATTCCAAACACGAAACAATGACACGTGTATTTCCTGCTTCTATGAAACTGCCATCGATGATCCGATGGCAATTTTTCTTCGGTTTCATTTCTCTGTTGCTCACTCCCCACACTTTTTTATCATTTTTAATAAAGAATATTTTCTTGGTGTTCGTAGATTATACATACCGCAGCACATGAGCGGCGATTGTGTATCGGATATTTGTGCGAGTGATGCTTTGAATCCTATCACCAATGCAGAAGAAGAGAATAAAAACCTGTCAAAATAACTTATTATCTTCACGGCAATATTTTTCAATTATTTTTCTGTCAGGTCAGCGTTTGTTCAATCGATTGGCCACATTCCGTGAGAGTCGTACACTTTCTCTCTCAGTTTCCTCATGGCACACTCTCTATCGTTCTGAATGTTGTTTTTTTTCCCACAGCAACGAAAATATTCCGTTGCAAATTCAATATTTATTTTATATCCATGAGATAAAGCCAATCATTCGGATACACAAACACCTGGATCCTCTGATTGTCATTGCCATTCGACGAAATACCGAAAGCGAAACAAAGAATGGGAAAGAGATTCCACCACATTATTTCTGTTATTATTTTATTTGTTCGAACAAAATTGAATGTGGAACACGGCTTGTGTGTGTGTGTGTGCTGTGATCAATAACAAACGAAGCGTTTGTAGCATCAATGATGAGCAAAAGCCATTACGAGGTTGGATAAGAAAAAAAAAATGAGTAAAAATTGTGAAACATTTTCTAAAGAATATATAGAAAAAGGAGACACACACACACACACACTTGATTCACTCGCAAAAAGGTGAAGTTGATGGAAATGTTTATACTTAGCTTAAAGTTCTGTGAAGCGAACACAGTGAAATGGCGCTACCATGATATGGGTGGCAAATTGAAAAGTGTATATTGAAAATAGCTACACATACCGACCGGGGCCAACTGCCAATTTTTAGTACATCGAGACACATTTCTGTCCAGATCGCATTCCTATCTTTATGGCAGATCTGTCTTTTTCCGCTACATTTTTTTTCGACTTATACTCTTTCTCTTTCTCTCTCACTCGCATTTGGTTTTGCTATTTTGTTGTCTTCAAGAATCAAACTGAAAATTCGTGCACATGCTTACAGAAACACTTCATAAGAACAAAACAAAAAAAAAATGTGTGTGTTGAGTTCAGCTGGTGCCAAATGCGGAAGGTGAATAATAGGATGAGTCTGTTTTTTTCTCATTCAGGCTATCAAAAACATATTTCAATTGTAGTTTTTGTACAAAGAATGTTATTTTGTTTATCTTGTGCGCAGCATCAGTTGCAACGATAGGCATCAAATTTGGTCATGAGGAAGTTAGTGAAGACAAAAAAAAAGGCCCGTAAACGCTCGTATTAAGTACAGAGTAACAGTAAATGATTACATGCCCGAATGAAGCTCCAAAAGTACACTACCCTTTTTATTCTCGGTTTGGCACACAAGTATTGCCTTTATGTAGTCAAAGTTCGACGTTGTTGGCTGCAATCATTATACAACAATGCTATCGCTGGCATTATGTTGACGAGATCAGCGCGGCATTGAAAACTCTCTCTTTCGCTGGGTTTGGGGGGAAAAAACAAAGAAGCGTGGCCGTTTTTTCCCTCTCGTTCTCTTCGTATAATGCGCTTCGAGAATGGTGTTCCTCGAGTGGCTACCATTGTATGCAATGGCATTCAGGCTCATTTTTTGCAGACGCGCGTATTTTTATGGTTATATTTGTAGAGAACGGTGAAATTAAAATGGATGCATCGGTTAGGGGTTACGAGTGTAAAAACTAGATACGACAGAAATATTACGCACCGGATCAAAAATGGAAAAAAAATGTGGCGAACGTGTGTGTGCGTTCGTGCTTCTGAATTCGTCTGAGTACATCGTTGTGGTAAAAATTGAAATGGCAATTTAAGAGGCAAAAAAACGAGAAACGCATTTTGTTGAATGTGGGGGAATGAATCAAAGGCAAAGTGAAAACTTTTCGACTCGGGAGTTTGAGCATCACAAAATGTGCATGTAGGCATATTTTGTGATTGAAAATACACATACAAACGAATTTGAATTTATCATCGCCAAATCACGATTTATGCATTTGGCTGTGGTGAAACATGTCGAAGCAAGTACAAGAGATGGAAGTGCGGCTGGCTGAAGTAGGTGCAACCATTGAATTAAATCACTTTGAAGCACTTTGTTTATCGATGCGCGCTACTAAGAGTCATAAGAAGAAAAAAAATTATGTATAAAAACGAGAAGGGAGGAACGCTGATAAACCAACATGTCATTTGCATCGCGTGCAATATCAACAAGACTAGACTTTTTTTCCCTCTGTTTTTTTTTTCTTCCAACACTTGTTTTGTAAGTTTTGCATCGCCGAGAAAAAGTCAATGGACGAAGAAAAATTTTTCGATATTTTTTATAAACTTTGTGCCAGTGTTTCAGTTTTGTGATTCACTTCATTATTCGCTCGTATGCATTCAGTTTCTCCCCTGCGCTAGAAAAATGAATGAAAAGAAAAAAAAAAACAAGAAATATTTCAATGCTCATACATGGTTTAATATGCTACTTTTTAGCATCCATGTTCAATGTTCATTTATGCAGTCGAAAAAACGCAACAGAAAAATAATATGCCGGGTGAAAAAAAAGGGATATGTAATTCTTTCACTGCTATTACTCAGCACTCGCACCACAACTCCACAACTGAACCATTTTGATTCCTTTATTTTTTTTCAATTTGTTGGATGGTGAAGATAAGTGGAGACGACTCGGTAGACAACTAACGGCGGTAATGTTTTTCACGAGCGCAAGGTTTTTTTTTGCTGTTGTTACTGTTGTTGCTTCTGCCGCTATTCGCATATACCGTATGCTTCCAGAGAGCTATGGGAGTTGGTTGATGATATGACTTGCTATGACTTCAGTTTCAATGTGTTTGTATGTGTTTTATCTTGAATCGTCTTTTTATATTTATGAGATTTCGATGCTTTAAAAACACATTCGATGAGAATTGACACTCATGCACATGAGCACACCATTCCCGTTCTCACATTTTATCCCATGCTGATATTCGAAGTGGCATGTAAAAAATTGCGCTCAACACACAAATGGCAACAACAATGCACGAAAAATGAATGCCGGTTCGAATCGAATACGGAAAAATGGCCGATGATAAAAAATGAAGGTAGGCATAATAGCAAATGACTATAAAAGGTGGTTTTAAGCTGTTCAACACCGTGCCATTTTCATTCAAGTGAAAAATATACATGAATTTTTCTTTCGTTATCGTCTTTTACCATCGCCATCGAATAAAAAACCTACACCTATATCTACCCAGCCATCCACCCACACGCTCAACTCATATCCGGAGTGGAAGGGGGAGAAAAATAGCACCTGAAGAAATGAATATCAGCGATTTGCTTACAAGTTTTCATTTTCCATTTCTCTCTCTCTATCTCCCCCCCCCCCAAAAAAAAAAAAAAATACAACAACAACAAAACAACAAAGCCAGCAACAATACAATGTTTCGATATTATACGATACATACGAACAACAAAAATGTGTGCACCATTGAACGCAACGGGAAGACTGTTTAGATTTTTCACTATTCGCATCAAGCATATTCATGGGTGTTTTTTTTTCTGCCCACCTTTGTACTGCATCAATGTACCCAACCAAACCGAACGGAACATAAAATTGATAGGAAAAAATCGATAAAAGTGTAGCTAACAAGCATTTATGTCAAACATTTTTTCCTCTCTAACAGCGGGGAAAAAGACACATTTATTGTTTGGTAACCTGCAGCTAAACATTGGCACAGCACACAATAAAGCAAAACAAGCAAAGAAGAGAAGAAAAAAATACATCCACATGAAATACGACCAGACATAAAGTGGTGGAGAAAAGTTCGAAACACGATGAGAGCAGCAGCAGAAAAAAATTGGACGAAATGTTCACATTTCCCTATAAATATAACCGAATACTAGAACTAGCACAATAGATACGTATAGATTTAAAGCTTGGGCTTGGATGAGATTTTAGATGGATTTCCATAATACGAACAAAACTCACCAAAATCATTGATGGTGTGCTCGGCATTTGACATTGCCTGATTATTTTCACCGACATACAGAAGAAAAAACAAGATTTTGTACCCTTCTCTACCGTCTCTTCGGTGTATACCGCACATACATTGACGAAAATATGTTATGCTTCTGATAAAAATCATGATGTGCAGCAAAACACATAGGAAAATGTGTGGCGGCTGTGGATGAACATCTAGTTCATGGATGAACAGAGCCGGAGTGTGAGCGCGAAAGAGTTCGTCAAATCTATTGAGAGTTGCCAAACTTCAGCCGAATCAACAACACCAACAACAACAACAAAATCGGTAAAAGCATCAAGATCGAAATGCAAACACAAATTGTCACTGAAACTATGTGCAGTATGTTCGCAAACATTGAAATAGCAAACATGGCCCAAATTCACATTCCATCACTTTTCCACCTATAAATTTTCGGCAACATTGAACAGTGAATGAAGTTGCGTTTGTTGCGCGACACTCAATTCTAATGAAAGTGGCTCAAACAAAACGGGTTCGAAAGTGGGGAGCACAGGGGCAAAGTGAGATGCGTTCTCGCAAAAAAAAAAAATAAATTTTCCGACAAAAATGGCAATAGTTTGGGTGTGGAATGGGAACGGGAACGGGAACGAGAACTCATATCTCCACTTGATGATAAAACTACCGACATTTATTGGAAATGTTAAAAGTTTTCCAATTTTATCCGAAATTTGTTTTTCGGTTTTATTATTTTTTTGTTGTTGTGCATTCTCTTTCTTCCCGCTCTCACTCGTTCCCCATTCGGTGTGTTCAATAGTTCGTTTGCTCAATAATCTGTTCTGCTTCGCGTCCTCCATATACATACCGAATGCCATTAATATTTTGTTCGATTTCCTTTTTGAAGCTTTCTGCCATGCTTCGCCCAATTTTATGGAACATGCATGTGAACAAACGCACATCGCAAAGTTCCGTTTTTGGATGGTTGTTTGTGTGTGAGTGTGGTGGTGTGTTATTTTTTATCGTGTGCTCTTCGGCGTTGCCATTGTGGCATTTGCATCTATCGAAAGTTGATTTCACCAATTTTTTTCCGTCGACAATGTTCATGTTCATTTTCACCAGATATTCCTCCGAAACGCAGGATATTTATAAGACCAAAAAAAAAAACAACAACCAATCGGTTCGGTTCATGTGGCTTTTGAATGAGAATAGTTTGATGTTACGCGTTGGCGGCAACGGCCAAGAGGGTGAACGATGGTTCGCTTGACTTTTTGTATTATTCTCGTCATCGTCATTCGATTTAATGTTGGTTGATTGGTTGACACAGGTTGTTATTTGCTACGTTGGCTTTTTCAATTATCTTCAAACATGAAAATATGAACCGAACGCCGAAAGCACTGAAGTCAAGTGAAAAAAACAACTGACTCACTCACGATATTCATACATGTGGAAAATAACGGGCGAAAAAATACGCTTTTTTCCATATATGGCTGCCGACATGAGTTTCAAACAAATATTTTCAAGTTTGTTTTTCTCGGTTTGGTGACTTTCGATTTTTTTTTTTATTCACCCCGCATTCACTCGTTCTGATCGTTGTCGTTCCACTTTATTTGAATCGAAAAACCATGAACTGAAGTCAATTTGAGCTTAAATTAAAACATGAAAAGCCCGAACGCCGATACGGTCTATGAACAGCAACCAACTTATTTGAAGCATATTGTTTCTAAGTCGATGTTGACAAACACAACGTTTATTTTTTTTCCATCGTCTTTTGTTTGTCGCCTGCGATTCAATGCCATGTAATTGCTGTTTAGTTGGAAAAAAAAGTATCATCGCAGTCCAAGCGGTTTGTTTGTGTCTGTTGTTTATAATTGATGGAGATAGCAACAATTCAAACTCAAATTCGATATCAAAAACATCGCCACCCAATAAGGCCTCACGTACAGATTTGTTATCCTTGATTGTATTTATTCGGAGCCTTTATTTTGAGTAAAGAGCATAGACAGTCCAAATTCATAGCTATTAATTTGAGTGAGTTTGCTATCAGTTGGTTGTGTCTATTCTCTTTAATTATTGATTTCACTTGTCTCATTCGATCCATTAGTTTATGCAGAGTTGTGCTTGTCACCGTCTTATCAATTTGGTCAGCAAATAGAGAATCAGCCACCAGCCATTCAATCAAATGATTTATGATCCGTTGGAGCAGCATTGAAATTTTCATTAATTTCTTATGTCCAGGGCATGAATAGTTTTTTTTTTCATAAGCTCAAGCTTATAAACTTCACTCTCAATATAAACCTAAGCTTTGTCATGCCGTTAATTTTTGTAATGAATTCGGATCAACAAACCATGAAAGAATAAACATGGTGTGCATTTGGATATGACAACCAAATGTTTCGATTTATTCGTTCGCCTCTAATCACATTTACCTGTTTTTTTGTTTACTCTGGTAACTTTCAATAGGCACCATTTTGCTGAACCGTAATTTACTTGAAATCCCATTCACTTGTTTCCCGTAGGCTATAATCAAAAGCACTCTGGAAAACTTTATTTTACCGATATGCAAGGTAAATGCGATACACAAAATTGCCCTGAATCCAGAACAATAGAATCAAAATCGAAAAATTGATCGAAATGTTACTATCGCAAAGACAAGGGATGAAATCAATTTGCCATGGTAAAATTGAGGATGGAAAAACAGAAACAACCAAATCGACCAAAAATATGAAAATCATTTAAAAACCGATAAAAAAAACTCTTGAAAATCTCCATCCGAGAAAAATGTCGCAAAAATAAAAGCAGGTGTATGTTTCGCATCCCATATCAAAAAATATCAATTTTCAGAGCGAAAGCATCTCTATTTCTCTCTATTTCACTATGACATTGCAGCAGGGACAAATAAAAAAACCTAAAATATTAAACTGATATTAAACGTGGACCGTGTGTCACATTGCCTTCAACTTTACAGTTTCAAGTATTTCCATCCAGATTTGGATTGAGCCTCTCGGCTCGTTCGGAAATTCCACGTCAAAAAATTATTTTGACATTTTAATTCCCTGTCAGTTAACCTAAGCTTCAAATCAATTTCGTATTTATTTCCGATTTCAATCCGATGGATATAAATTCCACTCTAAAATATTGAAACAGCACAAACGTGGCACACACAAAAAAAGGAAACAGCAGAGTGAACTGTCGAGAATAAAGTATCTTTTTGAATGTTGTCTTCGAGCGTGTTTTATATTTGTGTGAGTGAATGGACGGCATCGAAATCCATCCGAAACGGCCAGACGATGCACTAAAATGAAAAATCCCCAAATGAAAAATAGAATATGATTGTGACCTTTTTGTGTGTGTGTGTGTACCATTCAATGTTCGGTGCAAAACGAGTTGGAAGGCAGAGCTTTCGGTCTTACTGTCAACGATACTATCTCTCGTGCAAAGTAACATTACGATGTCGCCACAATGTCCAAAAACTCGCTCAAAAGTATATACGGCACCAATACTGCGCCCGTTCATTTCTCAAACACAATGCACCCATGCCATTTTGGAATATGTTTCGTGTCCACTAGTCCGTATCAGCACCGTCAATACGGCTTGAGTTTCGACGTTCGCACACGGCATTCGAACGTATACTACTTCGAATGTTAAAAGTCCTAATGCACGATGCTTTTCCCCAAATCCGTAACACAACAAAAACAATTACGCCGATACCGAGAGACCAAGAAATGTATTTTTTGTGTTTTTATTTGTCGAGGGCGAATCAAACAGTGAAACAGAAACAAAAAGATAAAGAAAGTGAGAGAGTGAGAGAGTGTGGGATAGAGAATGTCGTACATTTACTGTTAGTGCCATAGCTTTGCCTGAAATGCGTTCGTGCTAATGCTCAAACAAATATGTCAGTTGTTGCTTTTCTTCATCACTTTTTTTTAGCATTGCGATTCTTGAACTTCTTTTCCGCAATGGAGCAAAAGTACATATCGTACGCGAAATTCAGTGTCGGCGACAAGGAAAAAGGGAATCTGGCAAAAGTTGAAGTTTGATCAAAAGAGCAAAAAATAAATAGAAAAAGAAATAAAAAAAGAAAAAAAAATGGAAAAAGAATGTATTTTGTTGTAAAGAGCTTATAATACCCTTTAAAAATGTCCTCTGTCCATGGCTCAAGCGCGACATACACTCTCACACACATACACACATCGTGAGTGAAATAAAACATGCACGCATTAAAAGTTTGTGCGCCACAAGCAAATGATCATGTTGAAAACAAAAATCATTGCTTAAGCGATTTAAGTGAAGTCGCAAAACGTTTCGCCTATCACAAAAATACATGTCAAAAACGTGAAAAGCAACGATATGGCGGTGGCAATGACGATGCCACAATATAAACGCAACTTTGAATGCAAACGGCGATATGGGGAAAAAAAAGGATACATGAAATATAAATATACAAATTCATCAACAATTTCTCGTTTGGCAAACGGCTTCCAGCGCGCATGTTCGCGCGGTCGTGCACACAAACGATAACATTTGAAATCAACGACTAGCACAAAACGCACAAAATGTAAACAAATAAATAGAACCGAAACCGGCATGAAAAAAATGCTACACTGCCAAAAGAAAAGAGAGCCAAAGAAGAAGACGAAGTAGAGAGAAAAAAAAAGAATATATAAAAGCAAGGAGTAGAAAGTGTTCGTGACAGTTTCATATAACATTGCGAAGACAATTATTTTAATGATTGCATTTTCCCCAAAAAAAAAAAATAAAATAAAAATATATGAGACGCAGCGAGAGAGTGAGTGAAAAGTATGAAGCAACCGGCAGTCGACAGTCGGCAATTCGTGCACCATAATAATGGCTTGACGATTTCGTATTTTTTACTTGTGTTTTTTTTTTACTTTTCTCGTAGTCGTCATCGTCCGTAGATCGCTTTCATCATAACATTACACAACGTATTATTTCCACTAAACTGCTGAGCGAATGTATTATTTTATTGCATACCCAAAAACTCATTCCACGCGCTTCTAGACCACGTTTTGCTTTGCATTTTATCACAATCATACAAATTCGTGTTTGCGTTTTTTCCCTCTGTATTTTTTTATTACCGCTTCACGAGTCGCGATCCAACAGACTTTGTATCGTATTTTTCCTATTAAAAATAAAATCCCAACCTCACATGTGAATCGATTTCAATTCCATAATTGTATACCAAAAAAAAAAGCCTCACAGTTCTATGAAAACAAACCACGGAAAATGAAACATTTTTCATCAGAAGAAAATAATATGAAAACAGTTTCTTTTTCGCTTGTTTTATTACCATTTTCAAACATTTGTACACTGCACATTCTATTTTTTTGTTGTTTTGGTTTCTGGTCGGTTGTCTACAGGAATAAAATGAAAATATGACTGTGGCAATGGTCTGTTTGTACAAATGTATACACGACTTTATATTAATTTTACTCGAGCCACAGTAGTTAAGTTTTAGTTTTGTAATTTATCAACCGGTCGTCAGTGTACTCTAACTAAGAAAATATAATTAACGTAATGAAAACTGGCGCACGGATAATTTACAGTGGAGTGATAATTTCACGACACAAATACCAAACTGCCATCAGTCTTGTGCGCGCCCATAAAATCATAATCTCTCATTGTCAACTGCATTTGCAGTGAGTAAACATCGAACAAGTCATCAAACTGTAAAGCAATAATTCAAGTGCGGGAAACACCCTGTCGGTTGATGTCCTTTTATCAGTTGTTATTTGATCGTCATATATGTTGAAATTGTTGGTTGAATATCGTGTCCATGCTGTCATGTGATAGCGAACTACAACTCAAAACATACACTTAACTTGAATCCAAATATTCTGTCGTCATTAATTACCATAGATAATGACACGCATTTTTTGTCTGTCGTATTTCAATCGAGAAAAAACACTTTTTTTTCGGTTGATTATCACAACTTCGTCACTGGATCCACAGTTTTTGTAAATGTTGTTGTTGTTGTTGCAGCGTTTCATAGCGAACCCATTTCATTTGTGTCGTATGTATTTGTTTTGTTTTACACTTGTTTGGGTCTTGTTTGCGTTTTTTCTGCAAAGCAAACTGCGTTCAATTGTTGTAATTATGTGTAAATTACAATTCTCGCTCTGTGATTAAAATCGCCGTGTAATTGCAAAACAACAGGAGCTCGTTTCATTTATTTCGTGGTTGGACGCCTGATTGTGTGCGCTTTTCACATCGCTTACAATATCATTGCAGTGATAACGCCATAAACAACATACTGTGCGAGAGATAAAAACAAACACATATTAATACAATACATTTAACGTTTTCGCTCTCTATTTTCATATCAATTGAAATAATTGCTTATGTCTCTCTTTTTTTTCTGTTCCTTTCTTCATTGCAGGCTCACCAGTGCAGCATTTGGTATGTATTAAATGATAGCAGATGATGTAACCGATTTTTCGTCGGCTCACAAGCAATAAATTCTGTCGATTAGCTACTTTCAACAACGTACCTACCAGATAATTGGCAATTAATCCACTGGCACGTGCTCATTTACCAAAATTTTCCAAAATCTCAATGCGATGCGATGCGATGTAAAATTTAATTTACGGTCGGTTTTTCATGGATTTTCACAACATCTATGTTTACCGTTTGAATATCCAATCACAAGGCTCAAGGTAATGTTAAAATAAACTTACGTAAAGAAGTTTACTTAAGATTCAAAATCGATGTGATTTCCATTTTCGATTGATTGCCCATTTTCGTGCGGAAGCATGAGTTTGGCAAAAATTTAAAAGCATTGTGCCATTAAAATCGATTATTTTGTGTCATAAATTCATTAAATTTTGTCCAAACATATTGCCTGGCTACGGTGCATGTGACGTTTAAAATATACCACCTGCTAAGTATCTGATGCTTTACCATCACTCTAGTCTCACAACAGTAAAAAAAAAGAAGATAGATTTGCAAACGGTTCCGAATACCCGGTACATAAATGAAAATCGATGTGAAAAATGTACGAACATCGAGTGATTTATGAAAATTTCACCGGAACGACGTGCAAAAGTGATGATTTTTGATAGTGGTTTTTATTTTCTATAAAAGAAAACACATACACACTGTGAGAGCGACCCACACTAGGAACAACAAGAAATAATATAAATGGCGATGCGAAAAGAAGACAAAAGCCCAATGCGGCCATAAACAAACAAACGCACTCCATTATTTTCGAAAGAATATTAATTTATCATAGATGTTGACGAGCAAAGCGAAATATGGAGCACAGTTCAAACGCGCAGTCACATCGGATACAGCGGCAACAACGAGCCCGTATCGTATTTTATTTTCAATGATTTTGTTGCCGCTACAATGTGACTAATGGAGGAAAACAATTGCGATTTCGATGGAAAAATGTCTTTGTCGCGAGCATAACGCTCCACACAATGGTGTCAAGCATCGAGCAAACACATAAATTGAGAGGATAAATTTTCGGCTTACTTGAAAATGATACCGTTTACTCTAGGTATGTGTGTGTATGTACCTGCGGTTAAATTCAGAAATGTGAAGATCATTGCTCGCGCTGACGTTGGTGTCCGATGAAAATTGAAAAATATACCTAAACATTTTAGTGATTTTTCTCACATGACGCAACACCTTTGTGCCATGGATAATGTGCACATTTGGCACCCAGTCATAAGCCAATCGCATATGTTTTTTTGTTTACATTGAAATTTATTTCGATATTTATTTTGTGTTCCGTGCGTGCGTTCTGACACTTCAAATTATGCTTTTTATTATTTTTATGGGCCCATGAAATATGTGTAGGCTCTGCCATACAAGCCAAAAATTATTTCATACGAATGACTTTCCTTTTTTCGGGTATGAAGCCGATTTTCAGGCGACGGATTCCTTTATATCGTCGAACATTTTCCGCACCAATTCCAAGAAACAATTGAATTTGCACTCATTCTACATTCGCTCCCCCGTCCCCCCCCCCCCCAAAAAAAAGAACAGCGCACACCATCCATTAAAAATGGCGTTTCACGCTAAACGCCAATGATAATTATTATAAATCTTCGGTTATTATTCATGTTCAATGCGTCTCATGACGTTGGCGTCATTCGTTAATTGAAAAATATTCAAATTCTTCTATCTTCAGCGAACTGCCAAATAATTATCGAAGCCATTCGAAGCAATCTTTCAAATCGGTGCCGACGCAAATAACGATGTCGTTTAAGTGCGGTCGTGCGCATCAAACAAAGAATTCAGCCACGAATCACTTGATGAAAGCAAAAAATAACACACACACACACAAACATCCAAATGGAAAAATGAAATTTCAAAATGTGCGCCATTTAAATGTCGGAATGTTCGCATTTTCAATGAAAGAAAACTGCTTATTCTTCCAATTTCGCACACCATTCGCATCATTCACAGCATTCAGTGTTGTTGTGGCATAAATGCGTCCTTTTTCACGGCTTGAGAATGAAAAATAAACAAACTTATTTTCTGTAATTTGAATAGAGTGGAAATTTCTTCAATTCATCGTTAGAAATGGTGCGCTATGGTGTGTCGCCTTTTACTTGGAACTATTCCACTTGAGAATGACAACAATTGAAAAGTGGTTCAAAAAGACTTTCAACATGAATGTTTAAAGCAGAGCAGTAGGCATTCAGATGGGATGAAAAAAAAAAGAAGAACGGCTTGAATTACTACCATTAAACGCGTTCTCTTTTGGATGAGCAATGAATCTAGCAAACATTGCCACTAACTTCGCGTATCGCGTTCACGACACAAAATAAAATGCATTTTTTCTGTTTGCCAAGAGGAACCGAAAAATGAGGTCGACGGCTTTCCATCCATTCTAAGTCATCCAACCGATGCCATTGCATTTTTCACACAAAATATTGTGAGAATAATCACACATCCGTTATTTCATAGATTTTCCTCTCGGTTTCATAAAGCACACCACTTTTTTATTAAATCATTCAGTCATTCGCTCATTCTCCCTTTCTTTTTTCTTCTTTGTTGGTGTTGTTATTGCTGCTTCATTTTAAATACTATATTCTAATTCTGTTGCAAAAGTATATTAAACTATTAAATTTTCCGTTGACACAGAGTGAGACTAGCATATAGAATCTCGTTCTCTTCATCGGGGACACACTCACTCACACACATACCACAATGAATGCGGAAAATAAGTGAAAAATGCAAAATAAATTTTTGTCATCGTTTAAATTCAGTCATTCATGCAGTCATTCTCGCGAGCACACACACACATATATCTAGAGCACATTCAACAAAAAGAATATTTTTTTCATTCTGCAGACTCACAAATGCAATAAAGGATGATTACTGAGCGGATGCATGAAAAATCTGGTTTGCACATTTGAGCTGTTTAACTGTCGTACAGAGAGTGCGAATGGAAAAGAAACAGCGAGTTGAAAAATTGAGATAGAGAAAGAAAGAGAGAAAAAAAAGAAATGTTGTACAGCCGGGATTTGTATTTGATTTGAAAGCGTGTGCCAGTGCCAGTGCATCGCCATTTTGAGCCAAATGCACGACGATTGCAATTGTATGAACGTGTATGTGTTATGATTTAAATCCCACGAATGCAAATGCAAACCACTAGATAATGTTATTTTCCATCTAATTCACTATAAAATGCGTTTGTGCACTGCATAATACACACAAACACACACATATATATACAGTACACAGCAAAATTGGAAAATGTTACCATGAATGAAGAGTCTTTTTTCATTTAAGAGAGCGAAAAAAGTTGGCGCATTTCATGTAGAAAATGGCTTTGGGGTGCACAAATAAGATTTTCATTTTTACGATTTGTTGCTTTCCAATTATTAAGGCTTGAACTTGACGCTGTGTCGTTCCTCTTCGCTTGGTGCTTCTTTGCCCGTTCCTCCTTTGGCCATACTTCATTTATTGTTGCACATTGCACACATACTAGTTGTCGACATCTTTTCTTTGCGGCTATCTACTGGTAAATTTTATCACTGTGTTGTGTTGTGCTATTTTCTTTTTTGTTAGAGATAAAAAAAAAAAATCCACGTCCATTTAAACGAAGCGGAACAAAAATATAAACTGAAGCGCACATCATCGACTGAAAAAAAAGTCGACGAAAGAATATTGTTTTATAATTTCACTTTTTCCCACAGATTGCATCTGAAAAGTGACTTGCATACAGATTATGCACTCAGTTTTTCTCTTTCTACTTGCAGCCAGTTGAGCTCGGTCTGTACGTGTGAGTGTTTTGTTTTCCGAGGAGTCACGGTAAATTATTTATTCCATTCATGCAGAAAGACGAATGCAAGTAATGAAGCGATCGGGTGAAAAATGAAAGGAAAATGTTTTGTAAACCCATCCAAAGTAAATTGCATTCGCCGGCGAAAAAAAAGGTGGCCGAGCGCTGATAAAGTGCAATGGGCTGTGCTATACACTGTACAGCTGTATGCGCACATCATCGTGATGTAATTCTGTAATTTATAATTACTGGTTTTGCTTTGGTTCCGCGCTCAATATGCGAAACTACATTAACATGAAACTAAATAGAAAAAAAACGAACAAAATAAACAAAGGCACTAACCTATATATCGACACCGTTGGTTTGTTGCCTTATCATGAAGTGCATAGCACTGCAGCTAGCATCGAAGATTGCAATGACAATGGACAAGAATAAATATAAAATCAACGTAATGCAATAAGGAGCTCGATGAAAAATTTACACACACACAAAAAATGAAGTGAACGAAATTCACAAAGATATTGCAGGCAAACAAACAACAACGAAAGCGCAGAGAAATGGCAACAGCGCTAATATAAAATTGTGATGAACTTCGTTTCGTGCACTAGTCACACTTATCTTTCATTAGTTTCTAATTATGTGACTGTAACTGTATTGGCGGATGAAATGCTTTGGCTTTTTGTTGCCATGCGGCTGATTCAATGGCATGACTAGTTTATTTGCCCGTTTTCTCTGTGCTTAAGAAATTTGAAGTGCATTTGTGCCATTTTTCGAATTAAACGCGAAGAGTGGGCGTGCAAAGGGACGAGAACCACACGCTCACGCACAAATAAAACCAATTTCTGTAAATATTGAAAACAAAAAATAAGCAACAGCAACAATTACGAAGTACAGAACATTTTACGGAAAAACGGAACAATTTTCTTGTTCAATTTAGCACAGCCATATAACAATGATGATGCAAGAGAACGAAAAGCGAATCGATGAAAGGGTCGAATTGAGATATATTGTGTGAGAGAGCATCTTTATATTTTGCCAAGATGGGCACAAATCAATCGATAGTGCGGACTCTTTCGCACACTGACATTGTGAAAGACATGGCCTGAATACAATTTTAAAAGTGAAAGATTGAAAGAGAAAGAGAGAACAGAACACCACAATGATGTGTTCGATGGCAAAGAACTTTTTTGCCACTTCATTCATCAAGTCGTTGCAGATCGAACAATGTTTCGCCTGGAATTTCATTTACTCGATGCCCATTTCAGGAAAGTCAAACACCACCACCACTGCCAACCGACCACCATATTGCATTCAATCGCATCACACACAAAAGCGCCGAACAAAGAAGCACCAGCAGCATCACCATCACCACCAAAATGATTCGGTTGAATGTTATTTAGTGGTGTGAAATGGTGTTTCGCAACTCGTCGTTTTTGTATCCCACTGAAAGTCACAAAATAAATATTTTTAGCGCGTTCTTTTGCGATCGATGACGGCAATGTAGACGACGATAGCTGAGGCAACTTTTAACCAAACCTCTGGAATGCCATTACGATTCCGGGGGTGCAAAATAACAAATACAATTTTCGTTTGGAAACTAGATAAATTGTGTGCAACATTTGAGCTAGTCGCTTCACGCCAATCCACTTACCGATCGGTTGGCTGTCTCGCTCTATCTCTTGGCCATATATCAGATGTGAAACACTCAGACATGTAATTTCTTTATTTGTTTCCCATTCGCCCCGGACGAAACAATGTGAGCGTTTGCTATCGACGATACAGAGAAATGAGATTGTGTGCGCGCGATGAATTTATATATATATATATAAAAATGCCAACAATTTGTCTGCAGTCAGAGTGAAACACTCACCCAAAAAGCATACAGTTGATTGGACGCAAAGCAAACGAAACCAACTAAGTTAAAAGTGAACGAAGCAAAAACGAATTGACACACAACATTACATTTGACAACAGAAACAAACTCGAACAATCACAAGGCGAACGCCAAAATGATAAAAGAAATAAAATGAAAAAAAAGCCGAAGAAAAAAATACACACACACACAAAGCAATGGGCAAAACTGAAAAGTCACCCTCTCGTTTATGGCACTTTTTAAACCATTATCAAACATTCTTTTGCTGTTGCGATGCCTTCTTTTTTTTGTTTTGCCATCGATGGCATTACTTTTGAAATGCATATGGAATGGTATGCGTAAGCGTGTGTATGTGCACACACTGTTATTATGGTTAGTCGGGCGGGCTGCGAGCAATGAACGAACGAACAAACACACATTTTTATTTGTCAAGCATCATTTTCCACATATCTACGGATTCCTGACAGTTTTCAACTTCTTCTCCGCTCTTTTTTTTCTATATGTATCCAACACTTTGCGCTTTTGATGAGTTAATGTATGTCTCTTTTTCTGTGTGAATGTGTGGGTGTTTAAGTTATCTAATGTGGGTTGTGAAATGCTGATGTTAATGCTCTGATCTTGCCTTGAAAACGAACAAATTTTTATTTGCCATTTGAAATTGACATGAGGGTGACCGAAAAACTGAAGAGAGAGAGAGAGAGAGAGAGAGAGCGAACGGAACACGCAAAGTCTGAGATCATTGAGATTGAAATACGGTTGTACAAGGCACAAAGGGCATCCCTCGCATGCCCAACATTCCGTCACATAATCACACTCATGTCATTAAATATATCAATACATTTTTCAAATAATTTTCAAATCGTTTCCCATGTTTCTATATACCCTGCATTCACTGTTTACCATTTTGGGTATCTTCGATACGCCTTTCAAGCATTTATGAGTGTGTCAATCGAATTGCATCCTATGTTTTATTTCATCAAATGCGAATGACAAAACGAGAATGAAATTTTCTCCCACAGAACATTGGATATTGAAATGGATGGGATTTGGCTCTTGTTTGAATTATTTTTGAGGGTCTGCAAAAGGCATTCTCACATCCAAGATTAACATTATCAAAGCGACAAGCGAAAATGGAGTTAATTTTCTTTTGTGACAAAAGCGCCGATGGCTGCAACAACAAAGCTGGCTGAAAACAAAAATATCGAACACATTGTCAAAGTGCTTGATACTTTCCAGGAATTTGAGCATGCCTTACGTCTTTTGTCCTGGCATTCTTTTATTTGGCGATGTATAACACTTTGATTGAAGCAAATGAACATAGAAGAAAACATGTTTTTTTTATAAATATAATCAGCAATTGTTTGACAGGACAGCTACGAAACTAATTGATTTATTGAATATTTTATTTACATTCTAATGGAACCTAAATATTTATCAATAAAATTTGAAAAGCATATTGTAATTTGAATATCTCTGCTCATATCATATTTTATAGTTTGATTTTTAGTGACTATTGAATTTGGTTCTGGGTACTATGAGACAATCATGATTTGATACTTTTCCGAAAATAGCAAACACCTTGATCGCAAAAGGGTGCAAATGAATTATCACAATAAAAAAATGGTTTCAGTCCATGACAATGTCATTTTTTCACATAATTCCCCCCAAAAAAAATAAGTGTCGAGTCGTCTTGTCTAGGTGGTTTTTGAAAGCAATCAACATCTGCTAACAAATTCGATACTTGACAGGTCGCATTTGTCTATGTGACAAATATTTTTGCTTGTGAACAAAATCGTTTGCCCTTTAAAGTTCTCTTTTCTCGTTATCAACATTAACATTATATCAAAGCAACAACCGAAAATGGAGTTAATTTTCTTTGTAACAACAGCGACAACGGCGGCTGCACTGTCGAAGACAACAACAACATAAAACACGAACGCATTGTCAAAGTATCTGATGCTTTCAAGGAATTCCGACATGCGTTGCGTCTGTTGTCCTGACATTCTTTTGTTTCGTTTGCTATCATCGCCACCATCACCGAACCCCATCAATTTGGTGGAACAAAGACAAAAAAAATATGTTTCGATACAGCATATTATTCCGTCAGTCACCATAAAATATTTACATGTTCCAAAGACGCCGGGTGATGTTGTACAGGCACACGCTACTCCAGAGAACGAGAGTGTGTGCGAAAAAGTGAGAACAGAGGCAAAAAAAAAGAAAAGAGAAAAAAACGGGTGAAAATTTATTGATGCCAAAAACGAAGACAAGCGTACAAAATGAAAACTGACAGAAAACGATGCACACAAAAAACACACCAGCGAAACAACCGAAATGTGTGTCTGTATGTGTATGGCTTGACACAGCGCGTTCGCAAGCATCTTTCGCAAATTTGTCGAAAATAATTTCTTGTTCTTTTTACGCTCATCTTTAGGCATCTGTAATGGCGTACTTACCACTTAGTTTGAACATTCAAACATCGTCTTCGAAATACATGTTATGATTTTCGTAAATTTTTCACTCCTTTTTTTCAGCTCTCTTATTTCGTTTTATTTATTTTTTTGTTCATCAAATCGAAGCGCAGCTATTGCTTGCCGCTGTTGCTCTCCATTGGGAGAGAGTGTGCAAAAATAAGGATTTTTCGCTTTAGAAAAGCCGAAAATGGGTTTCTTTTTCATCTTCCTTTCACTTTGTCCTGCTTCGGATTATTGTTCAAGTCACGTACAAATGTGTATACATGGCTTCATAACTGTACGTGTAATTCGCCGCTCATATAACACTTAACGTCATGTATTACATAATATAGATTGAAATTCTTTTTTTGCGTTGTTTTGTTTCGCTTTCCCCCGAATCAAGCGCGTAACTCTGGGTGGAAAGGGTTTTTCCGATCGATGGAACGCTTTTGATGCTGTAGCAGCAGCAGCAAGCCATACGCAAAATACATGTATAATGGGTACATTATTATTTAATGCACGGTTCGATGTTAAGTTCATATTTTTGTGAGTGTGGGCGAGAATGAGCGTTGCAAGCGTGCGAACACTAGCCTGATGCTATTACACAGAGGCTACCCAGGATATAAGATTCATTTCCGGTTCACGTGATTTTTTCTCCTGTCATCGTTCACTTAGTGCCCATGTTCAATGCATGAGCACACGCTTTCCCGCCGACTCTCTTCTACTTCCCTTCTCCCTTTTTCTCGTTAAAAATTTTCGATTAATTTTGCCGTTCGCCTAATGGACCAGCATGCAGCTGCCAATTTTTCTCTTTAAATTTGCTCCCATTTTTCTTTGCCCCATCAAACTTTTTGCACAATTTTTAATTAATTCTGACGAAGCAATACATTGTTAAAAAAAAAGTGTTGAATTGAACGAAAGTCGAAGGTCACAAATGGGTCAAAGTAATCAATGTATCAGGCTTTTAGCAAATTCACGAAAATCATCACGATGATTGGTGGCAATTTTCGGGCTGACAGAGAGATGGTGGTGTGCAAGTTAGCTGTAACGGATCATTACTTCAAAGCGTCATTGAAAATGGTTGAAAAGTCAAAACTTGAAAATTAATGAGATCATTGTATCCAAAAGTGAAAAAGGTAATCATATAAAAGCTTCAGCTAAAACAAGTTAACGAACGATAGCAACAACAGAAGCCGCAATGGCAATAGCAGAAGAAAAAAAAATGTATAGGCAAAATGGCAACAATTTTGCTACACATTTTACTCAGTAGCCTTCGGTCGTAGCTTTTGTGGCTTTCGTATTTCCTGTGAGTTTGTTTGTGTGTGTGTGTGTGTGTGTATGTGTTGCTCTATGTGATGTCATGAAAAAATAAACAAGTTTTCTGCTTAAAACCCCGTTGCTTCCGCTCCATGAAGAGGAAATCATCGAATTAATTCCTTATGTGCATCGTGTTTTATTTTGCAGTTTGTGTGTATGTTGTTGTTACCTTGTTGTTAATCTGATCCCCGATGTCTACGCGTCCCATCTCACTCTTTCCCTCTTACAGTGCGCGCCTGTATGCAATCAGAGAGAAAAACAGAAACAAAAATGAATGAGTGGGAGCTGGAGAGTGGTTGGAATTTATAAACACATTTGCATGCATCTGCATGCAGGCGAGCAATATAAAATGCGGTACGAGGATTTGCATGTGTGCATATATACAACGCAAGCAAATGAGCGTGTGAGTGCGAGAGTGCGAGAGTAAGCAGAGTTGCGTCGGATCGGCTTTGAACTCTAATTATGGCCATTGTGTATTATTCAAAAACACTTCCGATTATAAGCTCCTCGGATTATATTGTTCTTCACTTAAAACTTCAGTGTAAATGTGTTTCATTTTAGTGCGTTCACTCACATCAAATCCCAAGCGTATACAAAGTACCGAAAGCAGAAAATATCAACATTGTGAAGCAAATCCTTGAGTTAACAGCTTCTATCAATGTAAAAATGTTTTCTATTAGCTAAGGCTCGCCCGAGCCACGCTGAGTTGAGCTGAATTGTGAGTGTGTATGTCTGTGCATTCCATATCACTTGCATCGGGGGCCTCTTTTCTCGGTGTATGGCAATAGCCAGAGCACAAAATTGTCATCGCAATAAAAGTCGTTTTTGCATGAGCTGACAACAAATTCCATATCAAGCAATATACAGTCCGCATATCTGCAACCGAAAGGACAGTTCGCAACGGCTCGCTCTTCTATCGCAACTGTCCCGGCATTATATTTGCATTGTAGATCGTGTGTGTCACATTTATAATCTTAGGGACGATGATGTTAAAAGTCGTTGCCGATATTTTCCAATCGATTCGGAAAATGAAAACATGCAAAATGTTTGCGACGGCTATCGCATTCTTCGTTCGTCATTTGATGTGTGCATGATGGTGGAAATCGAAGTTCGGAACAAATATAAAAAAAAAATAAAAAATGCAGCATGTGTGATCTTCATTGGAATCACGTACCAAACTATTTTTCCATCAACGTTTCGATCCGTCCATGGGGACCGGCGCTCGCCCGTCAATCGATACTCGAATTGCGTTTATAGACGAATTATCAATTTTCGTATTTTTTTTTTTTTTTTTTTTTGTATCCTAGCAAAACTACTCTTCTTTATTCCCTGTCATTCTTTTTGTATCGCTCCGGTCCGTCCTTCATCCTCCCCATTTTCATTCAAATAACACTTTTTAACCATTAAATCTCAAAACAATTTTTCCCTCTCATTCGGATTTGTGTGTTGTTTTTTTTCCCGTCGTCGTCGTTTGTTTTAAAGCTAAGCTTCAAATGGATTTCGGATTGTGCTCATTTTTTTTGCTACCTCTTTTGCCATTCATTCGCTTTGGTGATTCAATTTAGCCAAGCGTCAAATTGCAAAAAAAAAATCCATAAAAGTTGTTAAAATTGAAACCGGCCGACAAAAAGTACGTTGGAAATGAGAGAAAATGACAATAAACTTTGATAAATCCATATTTTCACATCAGGAGATGATTTCTTTTTACTTCGCCTTTTTTCCCGCCATCACCATCATCTGCCTTTCGTAGGCTCTATAGTTTTAAAAAGGTGTTTATACATTTTTTCCTACCACCAACTTCTATGATTTACTACTGTTGTTTTTTTGTTGTTGCTGTGTTGTGCTCACTGCAAAAGCATTTGTGAATTATTAACACACCGCACTGATATTCATTAGCTTATCTCATCGAATGTGCACAAACCGTTCATACGATGCACAAATATGGAAGCGAAAGCGAGAGCGGGAGCTTAATTTGCGAAGCCACAGTATCCATCATCGCTTTTATGTATTTTAAATGTGCACATTTCAACTATAAACTATATGCAAGCGATGTTGTCAGAGGAGGAACAAGAGCGAGGAAATTATAATCGGTCAAATCCTGTGCACATAAAGCGCTTAACAGAAGATTTATTTATGTGTGTATGTGTGTATGTGTGTGTGAGTACGAGTTCGCTCCATAAATGATTCAAGTCTTTAAAAAAATGCTACAATATCGTTGCATTTTCGGAGTAAACAATTTTCAATTGGAAAATGCCCATTGAGAATTTTCCAACCAGTAGAACCATTCGAGTGACTGAAATGGTAAATTAAAAATGCAGGTGAAAAATGTATCATCATTTAATTGAAATCAAGTGTTTTACCAAATACCAAAAAAATTAATGCCAACTTTGATGAAAATGCACCAAAATAAATATGCTTATTGGGACAGCTTTGGATGCTGTCTGCTGCATCTGACATCTTTTGCTATTGTTTTGCGAAAGTATCTTTCAACCATCAAAAACTCTTTTGTGAATTTGTTAATATTCAAAATTGTACGGCAAACGCTGAGGAAGAGAGAGAGAGAGAGATAGAGAGAGAGAAACAGAAAAGTTTATCCATTTTGCGTTTGTGCAATTGCTTGCATTGTTTTGAATATATTTTGTGCGTTTTTTGCTTGTGTGCGCGCACGGCTTCTTTAAGTTGCTCTTGTACTTTGTACTTTATATTGATGGTTCTATGCATCTTTTGGGTAACTTCTTACATTTCTTCTATATTTTATGTTTTTGCCTGGACTTGCTTACGTCTGCAAGCCATTGCTACGTTAAACATATGCATTGATGACGGCAAATGCGGCAATGGTGGTCCATCTCACAAAGTGTTCCACTCGAATAATAGTAATAATTCAGTTCAGAGGAAAATATGCATAATATTTTATCACCATTATAGCATTTCTTCGTTGAGCTTCAAGACCTCATTCTGCTGTTTCTGAGTTGTCTCGTTCTCTCCTTCTTCGCTTTTTGGTTTATCGCGTTGGCACTGGCTCAACATAACAAACCATTTGGACGGAAAATACATTGATATTTTGAGAGATGCAGTTTGCAAAATGTACAAAGATATCATAGGTAGTTGCAGTGTATTTCGGTGCGCTCAAGCAAATAACAATCGAATATTGCTCTATATTGAGAGGGCTGACTGGCTGGTTGCTTGGATAGAGTGAGTGAGTGAGATTGAGTGTTTGAGGCCATACACAAACGATGGTTTGCCTGTGTGTCGGTTGCCGACTCATTTATTGTTCAATGTTTTCAACATTTTCGGTGTATTTGTGTGTGTGTGTTGGTATTGGTGCCTCCGTGTGCATGGCATTTTCAATTCGGGTCTACACTGAAAGTTCTCCGATTTTACGTAAACTTTTTTCGACAAAAATGAGAAAACAGAACCGGAGAAAAGGACTGATGAAGAGAGAAAGAGAAATGGAAAAAGGGCAGAAAAACAACAGTCAGCTCGGAATGGAAATAAACCTCTGTGGCTTTCAGCAATGTGTGGTTCCAATATAGAAAATCGGAGAGTTAATACCATCACATCGGCCAGTTTATTCGGCATTTTGTTGGTACTGTTTGGCCCCGAACTGTTTAGCCCGAAAAAGCTTGATCCGATAGAGCCTCATGAGTTTATATTTATGATGCGAATATGTGTGTGTGTGTTGGTTGGTTGGCCCGTCGTCGATCTATTTTGTTGTGTGTTGATGACGATGAATTTTATTTAAGTTCATAAGTCTTTTATGTGCCAGATGTAAAATTAAAGCCACAAAATTTTAACTAATCCCACAGTCGGTGCTTTTGCTTCCCATTTTCAGAGGTTTATGGCAACGTTCTGATTCGAATACACATACACACACACCCACCCACGTATATATATTATATTTACAGAACTTTTTGGTAAAATTGTTGAAACGACGAGAATTGTGATGCATATCATGAGAAAAATTTGCTTCACTTTGATTTTCATTCGAAAATATATAAATATAGAACCGAAAAATGGCAACACACAGACATTGGAGTTTGCTAGCGCAACCGAAATGAATGTTGTCGGCTAACAAGCAGTGGTATGGCAAACGCTCACACAGCTTCGTCTCAAAACAGAAAGCTAAACATTAATCACAGTTTGCTCGGGCTTTTTTGTCGGACACATTAACTCAACTGTTCTTATCATTTGATGGCAGCACAAACATTGTTTCGTTGCGGACATTCCTCACAATGTGTGTTGGTTGAGTTTGTGCGGCCATTTGTAGTTTGGAATTGGTCTGTGTGTGTGTGGCCAACCCTCAAAATGACTTTGGACTCATTTAAAATGAATGTGCTTCAGTTTATTGAAATATTATCTAAATATTCAACAACAATAATTGTAATTAATATAGTGAAGCCAAACGGTCATTCCGAGATTACCTCAATATATTCACACTAGCTTCTGTTTTAGACCATTAAATATTTTCCAAACTATGGCTAAATGTTACTTTTATGCTGATATTTATCAATTGCAGCACATTTCGTTTATATGTTCATATAATCGATATATCGTATATTTTTACCGAATCTTTAGTATCAAGCCAGGCTATTGTTCTCGCAGTAGTATTAAGCCAACACAATCGATGGTCATTAAAGTTTTGACCACAGTATCAAGTGATTTTTATCCAATCACAATATCGAATGTGTGCTATTTGCCGGTACGTAATTGAAAGCAACAGCATGATTTTTGCGAAAAAGATCGAAACTTGCTGTTTTCAAATGGATTTTGGTGGTTATAAAACAGCAGTTGACTAGAATGACCACGTACACGTTGCCGATTGTGCACACAAACACACAGGCACACACCCCGAGAATAAATCCATTTGGCGTACGAAATAATAATTGAATCCGACGATAGTGGATATTTGCAGTCGTGGTTAAAATCAAACGATGAATTCGCTGAACATCACTCACGAATGCCAATGTGTACACACGCATACAACAGTTGTGGCTAATCGACAAACAAACGCGTATTCAAAACGGCTTCATTCGGATTTCTATGCATATTAAAATCGGGTGTATCTGAATTGCATGCCAATCGTGTGACGATTGTATTAAGTAATCAAACATTGATTTTTGTAGCATTTGCATAAATATGCCGAGAACCGTGATACAGAGAATCGTGTACGTTGTGGCCGGTACGTGAGTGATGTTCACGGATTTTGTGCGTACGTTTGGCAATTTGAATCAAAAAATTCGATAAATATGGTCGAATTCATGCTGTGAATCGAAATAAATTGTTCCCCATTTCAACGGAATCAGTCTCCTGGATCGGAACATTCAGTAACCCGTGTTCGTAGTTTAGCATTTGGTTTGCTTCCATTTGTGGTCAATTGTCAGTGGCATCATGATGAAAGACAGACTCCGACATTTCGAATCGTTATGATTACCGTTCGTTCTTCAATTCAACATTTTCGGTCGGCAATGTCGAGACCGCATGGTATTCGAACACAAAAGTGGTGACCTTTTTACTTGTCGCCTATTAATAAAAATCGAAGACAGTTTAAGGGAAAGTTTTCGAATTTTATCTCCAGTGACCCAAATTTTTCGGTTGACAAATGGCACAAAACTTGAATTTCGTCCTATTTATCAACGTAATCATCATCAGCAAATTTTTGCCGAATAAGAACAACCATACAAACAGTGTGTGAGCAATTTTGCAGAAAATGGCCCCTAATCGCTTTGACGAAGATAAAACCAAAGTCTCTTCTCTTTTGCTCTCTCTTCAACCACAAAAACCAAACTACACGACGAACCTAGCGCTTTGCTCGAAAAGTTTTAATAATCTTTTAAAACTGAGAGTGAATATCCTGATGATGCTTGAATTGGCCATGCCGACTGAGAGTGACAGAGATGCAGCAGACAGAGTAACAACACACACAAAAAAACTCTTTGTTGAAATCTCAAATTGAATAACGTCAAATAATACGCATGCAGCCAGAGTGACAATAAAAACGCGAAAAGTTGTGCATAAGCGAAAATGCAGTTGGAAATTGTGCCGTCGCAGATGGAAAGAAAAACTGCTTCCATTAAATATTCAAATTGAAAAATCGCTTTTTACGTTTTGCATCAAACATTTCATTTAATGGTCGTGCGCTCGTATGCACTCAGCATTTTTTTGTCTCGTCCCATATTCTTCTTCTTGTTGGGCCACTTCGCTTTATTTCACTTGTTCTAAACAATTGTTTTAGTGGAAAATTGTTGGAGAAAGTTTTAACACACTAAAAAACTGTTTGGCAACTCTCAAACGGCAAGATTGAATGATAATTCAGTGAAAAAGTAACAAAAGCTACTGGTGAATAAGTTGCTGTTGCTCGCTAAAACAGAAAGAGGTGGCGAACGGGTGATAAAAATAACCTGACGTATATGATAAAGAAATGTGCTGCACTGCTGGAAAAATGTGATTTACGATACGAAAAGAATAGTATCAGGCAACTGTAGTTAGTAGTTACGACCAAAAATACAAAAAACTGAATGTGCTTTTCTCTCTTTCTCTTTCTCTCTCTCTCTCTCTAAAAATTGAACTTTATATGCGGCGCACGGTTGATGAATCATAAATTTATTTCAAGACAATGCACTATGCCAATCTTTCGCTTGACCACAGCGAATAAATATTTAATTTTGCGATTTGTTATGTCGTACACATAGAAAAGGTGATGGATGACTTCAGTAGCTCCATTCTTCAAATGTCATCGAAAAGCCAAGTCTTTTGTGAACATTGAGGCTAGGCGCCAAGTGGCCTGATGAAAAAAAAACCGAAAAAAAATATTATGACACAATTGAAATAAAAACCGTTCCAACCGCAAAGACAAACACAACGAAAATGTTATTAAGTTTTTCTCGTTCAGTGTTGGCTTTTCCGTCAGGCCACAAAGGAAATCTTTTTGAGTGGCTTTTGCGTCATTCAAATTACATAGTAAAAACAAACAACCGTAATTTTTGGTTTGGGTGTAAATGGGAGCATAGAAAATGCCAAGTAAGTACTATAATCAAATTTTGACCTGGAAAATGACAAGCTTGACGAGTTCATTGCAGCAAATGTAACAGCTTTGCGATGCAATTACACAGCCAATTGTTCCAACCAAATGATTTCCTCTTTTCTGCAGAAAAGCGCACTTAATTATTTACATTTTCGTCATTCAGAACGTGAGAAAGGCATGGGAGCGTGCACCGAGGTGCACATCTGCACATACCAAACCAACCTCGTAAATTAAAAATGAAAATGAAACGTTAAAAACTATTGATTCATACCAATTTTCATTTTTAGGTGTAACACAAATTGAAATTGGTTTGCTTAATGCCCCAGTTCAATAAAATGAACATCAAAATGGACGAGTTGACAAAGTTTCAACAGATATTCGCTTTGTCGTAGTAATATCATGCCATTTTATTGCTTCAAAAACTTTGTACGTACACAATTTTTATTGGTGAGATATTGAAAGACCACTATGTATTTCTGTGTACTGTACACATTTCACATAATGCTTGCTACATAATTCTCCATTTTGCAGTTGATGCACAATTCTGAGTATTACATGCAAAGAAAACCAGATCCAATGTGCATCCATAGATCACAAGGCAACACCGTAACGCAAACACTGGCAAATACGAAAGCCAAGGAACAGACATAAAAAATATTAATTTAAACTTTCATGTTTATTCGGTATTCCCTTTGCGGGAGAAGCATCCCAATGAATTATTATTGCTCTTGTTGTGTGGCTTTGGATGGTAACGAGATTGTGTCGTCATTGCAACAAATGCCGAGCGCACTGAACTGGTGGCGGTGACAAGATTCGAATACATTTCAAGCACCGAATTGAGCATATTCGAGCACACAATGTGAATGGGTACGTGGTGGCCGAAGGTTCGAGAGTGTAATGCATATACAGAGAGTTGCTCATTGACATTTTTGTCATTGCCATTTAAGCTGCTCCGGTGTGCAAAACCGGGAGCCAAGAGAGAAATTTCGAATATTCTATTTAAAACCTGGAAATTAGTCCATTTTTGAATGAGTCGAACACACAATGGTCTATGAGCCATCAAATCGTGCATTAGTTTAACCATGTACAGCACGAGAGTGCATCCGCATTGGTCCATTGTTCAGTGTTAAATTACAAAAAAATGCACCAGAGAAAATTGGACCGGAGTTTTGAATAGCAAACGAATTTTAAATTAAGTGCATTATTGTCAAATTAGCGAATGAGCACTATTTTTTTCTCCTTCTCTCTCGCTCTCTCTCTCTCATCTTCTTCTGCTCCGACTTTCTGCTGTAGATTGCATCGGATATTTTACGTGCAGAATACGGAATGTTCATTAATTATGAAACACAGTTGAATCAGTGGCTTTTATGGTCAACAATGAATATGAACCATTTCGACATGGAAGCTAATGTCTCATTCTCATTCAGTACGAAACATCACTGAAACCTTTAATTTAATATTCTCTCTCTCTCTCTCTCTTTCTCGCTCTGGCATTTATGATAAATTTAACAACTTTATGAAAGTATTATTACTAAAATGTTCCATTCACTTGGAATCTACCTCTAATGGAATCAGCCTATAAAGACATAAAGGTAAAAAAACCAATATAATCAGAATTATTGATTCTTTTAATCAAACAGCATACCAAATTGAACTGATGAAAACACACATTATAGAGAGTGTATTTAATTTTTCAGTAAAAATGTGATTGTCGTTGTGAAAATTTGAAATTTTCTCTATGAATTTAAAATGAACTAAAAAATCGAAATTCAAAGTTTGGTGTTCACTTTAAATTACTGTCTATCCTTAATGGGCTAAAAAAGTGCTCACATGAGTCGTTACAGTCACGAATTGAACAGCTACGACTTATTTTCCCCAACATTGAATATGGTAACAAAAGTCATTTCGGTTATTGATAGTGAACAAAAACAAAAAGTGCTTCCATTTTTTTTCCAACTATGTTAAGCACTCTCTGTGCATCGCGAGTCGATTATTGTTGCTTATTTTTCCACCCGAAACATATAATTTGGACAGAGCGATACCTTAAGGCGGATCCCATTACCTGATGAAGTCATTAATTAATAAACTGATGAACATTTGAGCGTATTTATTTGTCATGACCATTACGCTTGGAATATTGCGACGCAAGTGATGTGATCATGGTAAAAAGAGAAAATGTTAGTTTTTATGTCATTATAAATCAACGGCATAAATTGAATAAAAAAAATTCATAAAAACGAAAAATATTCAGTACCTTGACAGTATCAACAACGGATAAAATTGTACAGCAACAGAAAAAAGTTTATTCTTTTATGCTTAATGTCATTTTGTAAACTGGAACGAGATAAAAGCACACAGCAGGCATAAAGCAAATGACAATGTTAATGTACGTATGCTATACATTTTACTTCTGTTTTTTTATATCTTCTCTTTTTTCGTGCAAAGCGCACAAATATTTACACAATGTTGTTCTAATTTATGGTTTTACAAATGGATTCACCTGTTTTGTTCAAGTTTCCTATCATTTTTATTGATGTGTGAATCAGATCAGAATTTATTCGGTAAATATTACATAATAAAAAGTAGTGTACATTTTTATGACTTTATGAAAGGGATAGTTTTTCTTTTGGTTTGAATCCCAGAAATATGTTTGCGGAAACTTTCATTTTGCTTCGTCATCGTAATGTTCTTAATTTTGTTCGCGAAGTGGGAAACAAAATGAGGGTGAAACACACAGAAAGAGAAAAAAAGCAATTTCAAGTCCTCAAACTAATTACTCAGCTGCTCAAAATGGTTCGTTCTCGTCAGAGCAAAGAAAATAATTTTCCACCAATTTGAACAGAAGCAATTCGCAATGCCATACATAGAAAATGGTGATGACTGTACAAGTAGTTTTCCATTCTTTAACTGGATTGAAAGTGGAAATGAAATTTTACACTGGTGAAATAATTTCTCATCGTTTTTTTTTTGTGTTTGAGGGGAGGGAAGTGCACAATGCAAAAACCAAGAGAAGAGTTTTTATTTCATTCATTTTGGCAAAAAAAAGCAAACTCTAAACTGCTGCAGGTATATTCACTGCAACGTGCGATTTATTACGTCAATGTGGTTCTTGCTCCGGTGAGAAAATGCCATGCAGTGAAGTTACTGTGTGGCGAACGCGCGTTCGTATGAAATGTGACAACAGTGGATTGTACAAACGAAAGTGCAGCGCGTTTGGATGCCAAAAACCAGCACAACAATAATATTTCGAGTCTTCATTCTGTTTTTTATTCTTTAATTGCAATTCTCCTTTTTCTGAGTCTCATTTTCTTAGAAATGAAGTAGAAACTTGGTTTCATGCTGGTCTTTGAAATGGATACACTGACACAGCATCGCACGTTACAACATCAATTTTCACAAGATGCAATTGGTTGGTTTCACTTGCATAACTTTTGCTATCATTCATTCAGTTTACTTACATTTTGACATGTTTTCTTGGTGAATTAAAAATGAACATCGCTTGTAAACGGCAACAGTTTAAACGAGAAAAAAAAATCCATTTCAAATGTTAAATCTCATTTCGAATGAACGATATCAATTAATCATGTGATTATATCTAAGATATTTCAAATTCATTGGAAAATATATGTATGAACGTTTGTTATGTGTTGAGCATGCCGCCGTTCTAATAATCACCGAACGAACGTCTTTCTGACATTTAAATCGTGAAATTTATTTAGTGAATGGCGGTGCAGAAGGCTCACCAGCATCAGCCACACACATACACGAGAATTAATTAAATTTTACGAGAATGCTACCATTCGATCGATATAGATGGGTGTCGTACGACCTTTGTTTCAATACTTCGATGCTTAAATGCTCACTCCTCTGCCTTCACTCCCAGACGCATCGTTGCTACAGTTTAAAGTTTGATTGATTGTTCTCTTTTTCCATGGTGCAAATCATTGTTTACTTTGGTTTTAAATAGTTAAACATGTAAACTCGTTCGCCTCACACCTCGTTTTCCGATGCACACACACACACACACTCCATTTAGAAACTGGCAGCTACATTAACATTTCCTCGTTAAAACGATGAATGTGCGCTGTAAAGTACAATGAATGAGAGATTCTTTGAATTTCATTCCGGTTTTACATTACATTTGTAAAATGCCATTCATTCGTTCATCGCCCAAAAAATGCATGATGTATGCGATCAATCTTATTTTGGTTCCCATCATTTGAAATCAGACGCCAAATGCGATACTTGCTACTGTATTACATTAGAAATGGGCTGTTCTCTGTAACGGTAACAGAAGCACGATACTAAGTTTGATGACCTGGTGCTGTATTTTACGCGTCTACTTTATTTGCTGCCATCGTGAACATCAAGTAATGCGTTCATTTCAATGAATTTGCTCGATGTTCGTGAATTTTAACGGGATTCATTAATTATATTTATGATTTTCATTTTACCGTCTTCGTATGTTGAACGACAGCTTGGTTGTCTTTTAATTTTGTTTCAGACACAAACATTGGCCCAAAAAATGCTTCATTAAAAGAATCCTTTGGTGTTGGTGTACTGAAAGTGGCGCGTTTTTTGTGTTCAGTTGCTTAAAATATTGTTGTTCAATCGACAGACAAATCGATTCATCTACATCAGCTGCGTGTTTTTTTCCCTTTCTCTTTCACTTATTTCAATTACAATCACGAAACATTTATCGAAGTCATGAAAATCTGTGCGGCGGCAAAACCACGTGTCGCCGATGAAATTTAATTTTCTATTTTTTTGTTGTGGTAGAATGATTAGCAGCTAGATTGTGTATGCCAACCCCTAAACTCAATGAGAGAAACCCCCAATGCGTGAAATATACCCAAGCTACTGATCATTTTATTGCCTCATGATTTTCTTTCCCACTCTTTTCGGCGTAGATACCGTTTTTAGCTAGAAATTTCATTTTTGCTCCTGGGGACAAAAAAAAACTTTTTAGCTCTGAAGAGTAGAAATGTCTTTGAAATTTGAGTTTGCACGAGAAAATGTTGTGTGCGAACGTGGTTAAAGTATTAAATAAATATTAACATGTTAAACTGTATAGACGATGAAATCATATTACAAAGTATCACTCAAAGGCAAAAATGAACAGCAACGCGTGGTGGTGAGTAAATCGTGCGCGACAAAGTAATGAAATTGACATGAGACTTCAATAAAATTCAATCTGTGCGAAATGCACACAAACACACACACGGAGTTGAGGCATATATTGTACGACTGTGGAACAGCCTTTTCGATGGAAATAATATGGCATTGCATTCGTTGAGCGGCAACCGAAAGAGAGAGAGAGAGAAAGCAACCAAATTTCATGGCAAATTGTTACTGTTATTAAATGTCATGGCATGACGAAAGAGAGCAAAATTATTACATATTCACTGTGCTGTGCTGTGCTTCATTTTTAAAAGGACTATTTATTAACAGTTTGTCAAGGTTTTTGGCATTGCCAGAATTCAGTTGTGTATCCATAAATTACAGCCCCCAACAATCATATCAGCAATCGTCATGCAGCTCGCAGTCTCTCTCTCTCTCTTGCTCCCTCTCTCTGGGTTAGCCAAAGATGAAAAGTGAATTTGAGATATGAAAAACCCGAAGAGTAAGAGAGAACATAACGGTGCATAGCGTGTAGGGGAGTTGGGAGAAGAAAATTTCATTGTAACGCCACCGGCAGTTCGTAGCGCATAAATGTGCAATAAACAGCAAGTTTTCGGTGAGTTTGGAATTGGATTCGTATTTACCTATATGCAATATGATATTTCTCCATTGAAATATATGCTGTGCGGTGTATTTGTGCTACTGCTACTTACTGTGCTCGCACTCTTACTGCTAATAATGCCTTCGAACCGAGTTAAAATATGGTTCAGTGCTCCACACCAATGGTAAAACCATTCGAAATGAAGCGCCTCTGCTCACGATCAACACGCATTAAAACACCACGTTTTGGTGTGCCTGCAACGAATGGTGCACGGAATACGATTAAAATATCCTCAGGCATCCAAAATTAAATGTTTATTCAACATCTCTGTAGTCGTCTTCGTCTCTTCACCGCAATACACACACAATCCACAGAACTTACCAGTAGATGTTCAGCCCACGAAATTATTGCGTGTGTGCATATTTTTTTGTGTGTTACTTTTGAAGACGAAACAAAAAAATGCCAACTTTCTGTTACGAAGCGGATGCGAAGTAAAACAAGACAGTGTGTGTGTGTGTGTTGTTGAAGCCACGGAACTACTTCGAGCTACTTGATGCTTTCTCATTTGTGCAGGAAAACAACAAGCGGATGGAAGGAAGTTTCAATGCTATTTTTACTTTGCTATTTTTCACATTTATACTTTTCAGTGTGCTGTTTGTCTTTTGGCCGAGTGCTTGGGTGCTGGTTTGGTGGCTGAAATGGCTGCCTTTGTCACGCTGTGCGTGTCCTCCATCTGTTTACCATTGCTGATGCTTTGCTCCCAAACTAAAATAAATATAAATAAATGAAAATGGTTATTTAGAAAAACGAAATGGGAGAAATTTCGCCGAAATGTTCCAGCCAATGATTCTCGAAATACGTAATACGGAAACCGATTACACTCTCGATCTTTATCTCTTTCGTTCATTTTCATTTTCATGTTGGTGTGCTCTGGTTTTGGCTCACTCTCTCACCGTGTTGCAACACCGTACGCTCCAATCGCACTCTCTGCATGTTGTTGCCATTGCGTCATAAAATAAATGAAAATGTTTCTTTATGATATTTGTCAGCTGGATGAAATTATCATTGCATATCTTGCTGTTGTGGCCGGGCAATTCCCGGGCCATTTGATACGCTTGTTTGCTCAGTTAATTAGTCCGTTTTGCAGCACATTTCGAAACATAACAGGACACAATCACTACCATCACCACCCAACAAAATATACAGCCATTAAATGCGGCAAATCGGAACAAATAATGAATTTCATTTCAAATTAAATTTTAATTTCGTTGGCTTTGCACACGGCAACATGTATTTATGGGCATCGATGCAAATAAAGGACAAAATATTTACCGACCGATTTTGTGATAGCTGAAAATAGTCTAAGCTTGTTAGCTGTCTAACTAGCTGTTCTCTTCCTTGACTTTTCACAAATTCCATCAAATTGTTTTTCGGTTGTAAAAGACAAAACAAAAAACAATTTTCACACAAAATTCTTGCAATGCATAATTTATCCAATCCATTTTGTCTGTTCATCTTTCAATTTGCTCGAAAAGTGTTTCGTTTATTCTCATCAAGTGATTCGCATTCGCTTCGTAAATGCAAGAGATATTGAAAAATAAAACGATAAATATGAATGAAAATAGAAAACGAAAATGGAATAGCCTTAAAAGTTTTATGACTCAATTTCATTCGCACGTTGTTGTTCATTCGATGTGAATGATGCAAACATATCTTCGCCTTCATTCGATCTTTGGCCAAAATGAAATTTTATTTATTTACACAGAGACAAATCCATAAACACAAACACACACACACGGTTTTTTTTTATATTTTTCGCCTATTTCGCATGACTTTGACTGAATGGCATGAAGAAAGCATAAAAACAACCCTCTTTAATAATTAAACAGATCATTTCGATGTTTGCTTTCGGCATGCCTTTCGCAAACGACGTCAAGCATATATGAGATGTTTGTGTGTGTGTGTATTACATAACTTTTGGGCTCATTTTTATTTTTGCCCACACACGATGTTTGGCTTTTCGTTTGATACCATGCAATATATTCTTGAACGCATTTATCGTTCATTGTTTGCACACAAACACACATACAAAAAAGGAAGAAAAGACTGAACCGTACGAAATAAAAGAGAAGCCGTAAATGTTGAGCGAAACAATCATGGCAACAAAAGCAAATATATTTCGAATGGTATTATGCAATTTTCGTAAAATGAATAGAGAGTTTCCGAACAAAACACACGGGGGGCAAATGGCAATTGTGAAAATGCCAAATACCCAAAAAAAAGAAGCGAAGCGAACAAAAAAAAAGCCCCAAATGATTCGTGTAAATGATATATGTACGTAAGCACAAGTACAGGTTAAAAGCGTAATGAGTAAATGTGTGTATCGACGACGACGACAGTAATGACATGATAGTGATCCCATCCTCATGCGCCCGTGTATCGAAAATACTGGGAAGAATTGAGGAAAAAGGAACGAAGAGCAGTGTTGCACTCATCATGCTAAATGGATGACATGAAACCATGCGATCACTTTGGCAAACAAATTTTCACCTCAAATTAAGTTCCCGCGTGCAAACCGTGTCTGTATACACTGATGTGTTGGGCTGTGTGCATGCGGTATCGGCCTCAATGCTCTATCTCGTGTCAATGTTAGAAAGCGCTCGAAAAGTGACAAGCACTGACACATTAAACGGCATTAGAGTTTTTCCACGACTCATAAATTAGAGAAAGAATAATATTGAAATAGCAAAGATAAACGGGCAAAATATAGCAAACGACACAAGAAGTATTAATTCCACCAAGTGTTCAAGTTGGCTCAGCCACACACTCTTGCGCTCTCTTTCCATCTCCTGGTATGCACAACGAAATGGTGAACAAGATGTGATTGCTGTTACCATCATGTCATTATTGCTGCTTATTTCTGGTTATTATTATAATATCCGTTACAGAGACTGACTAAGCTTCGACGGCTTTTTTTTCCTGGAATACCGCGAAAGATCATTTTCTCGCACACAACGTTTTTTTTTTTCAACGTTCATTCGTTCGTTGGCGTGCTCAATTTTTATTCAGTCTTTTGATTTGTCTGCTCTGTGTAACGATTAACGTACACTGGTGCACTTGATGTACGTCGTTTATGTTCTTCCCAGTTGACGGCAATATTCTTCTTCTTCTTCTTCTTCAGCAGCAGCAGCAGCAGCAGCAAAAGCGTGTTTTTTCGTCGCTTTTTCGTTTGTGCTGCTGCTAGCTAAATTTGTGTCTACTTCCCTTTTACCTGTACAGACAAGTAAATTTATCGCCGTCTTTTTCACTTGTAGCGAATGCTATGTTCCATAGCGGTAAGTTTGCGTCTCCTTTTTTTTTCATGCAATCTCGATGTGCCTGGTGATGTCATAAGAGTTCGGGCGTGTATAAGTGTGAATTACTAAGATGCGCGTAATCGAAAACGGAACAACCATACCCGACTCTTGCCGCTCTGTCTTTTGCACTTCGATAAAATGAAGCGAGAGACGAGAGAGACAAAAAAAAGATGTGCATGCACATGGAAAATGTTTTGCGTTTTGTGTGTTAAGTGGAATGAATTCAGTTCATCATTGTGTGTGTGTGTGTGTTTTTTTTGGTTCTCGTTGTGCCAAGAATTTGTTTTTCTGGTAAAAATTGTTCTCTCATTGATTTTGTTGGTGTGGCATGGCTCTAGTTTCTCGTTTTTCGGAAGGTTTCTTAGCACGCAAAAATAAAATAAAATCCCGAAACTCACATGAGAAACCGACGAACATTGTCGACTTATTACTTTGCTGAGCCAAACAAATGTAAAGTGAGATAGAATTTGGAATAGAAACGAGGGAGAAAGAGAAAGAGAACGAAAAAAAAATCGGCTCATATTAGGTATCAAACCGAATGCCGAGCGCAAACTGTTCAAAACGATTTATTTCATGTAATTAAACATGAATGTAATATGCATGTGCTGTTCAATTCTATTTACGTGGCGTTTTTTTTGTGGTTGTTGAGTGTTTGTATGTTCGATGTACGCCACATTCAGCATCTTTCTATTTTACGGTATTCCTTGCTCCGTATTTCGTTCGCATCTCGGGCTTTTTTACAGGCTTAATTTGCGTTTCAATTCTATTTTTTTCCAACAATTGCCGAAGAGATAAATAGATAGACGAAAGAGAGCGAACGAACGAATGTGTAACCAATTCGATTGCGTGAGATTTGTGATACGCCGTCTATTTTGCATGGTTGAGATGTGGTTGCTTCTTCTTCATCTCGCGTGTCACACATTTTCAGATGAGCGAACGATATCTTTAACATTGTTGTTCGAGATGATGTTGGTGTACGGGTTTCCCAAGCGCATCTTCTAGGTTAACGAATGTGCGAATTGCATTTCAAGCGTGGCCGTTTTTTCTCTCCCTTTCGTCTTTCGTTTGCCCGTGTGCGCGTCGAGTATTTCCTTGGCTAATGTTCACTTGTTTGTTCGGCCGATTTAAATGTTGTTGCATTTCGTTTATCATGTGACGATGTTGATTCATGACATGAACACGGTTTACACGGTTCGTTTTTCTTCATTTCGGTCATTTTGTTCGTTTTTTGTTTGTTTGTTTGTGTGCCTGTTCGGCCTTTGCTGGTACGTTGTATGCGCACTCAATAGAAAAACACCATCGAACTCAATGAGAGAGAGAGAATAATGTAATAAATTAATGAAATTAATGCCAAATGAAATGTGCACTTCGAAAATGGAGAATTGCAAGATTAATATTTCTTTATAAGCAATCACAATTTGCGTGGTTTTCTGCGGAAGGCGCGTATAATTCATAGAATTTTCTGGCTTGCATTAACAAGTCGATGTCGATGTCGAGGTTTATTGCAATTTGGATTTTCAGAGAAAAATTGCATATCGCCATCGATGCGGCCGCCGACAACGGTGAGATGTGCTCTGGCCAATTGCTTTTGCATTTCTGCCGGTAATGTTTTTACTTGTAGCTTCGCATTTTTTTTTCTCTTGTTCATTCAACTTGACACAACAATAAACCTTTGACGCTTCTGTCTCCCTCACGCTCATCTTCTTTTGGCTAACCAATTAATTATAAATGTGAATATTTTACGGTGAATGTACCGAGCACTTTGTGCTCTATTCATGGAATTCTCTCTCTCTTGTAATCTTAAATATTTTTTTTTCTTTTTCTTCATTCTTCGTTTAATTCTAACGTGTATAAGCTCATTTCTCATACTCTCGCCTTTGGTGCTCGCGTTCACATTTATTCACTCAAACCTCCTTTTATTCGCAGTTGAGCATCTCACTGAAATTTGTATTGGTAAAAGAAAATTTACTTTTCGAAATTAAATTTCCGCACTCATCGTTCGACGCTCGGTTTTTCGGTTGTGTTCTTGACTCTGAAGAGAGACTTCACAATATAAATTTATTTTTTCCCGCGAAATGTGCGCGCTCTTCCTCTTTTTCGCATTGTGGTGTGGTGGCAACGACGGTGTGGCTGTACCAGCGGTTTTTTGGTTGGTGTTGTGTGTATTGTTGTTTTATTTGTCGGGCGAAAAATTTATAAGTATTTTGTTTTGTTGTGTGTATTCTTTTATTTTTTTTGCTTTGCGTAAAGCAATCGAGACACAGAGATAGAGAGCCGCGTGCAAAGGAAAAGACATTATAATGGCACTGATTGTATTTCCTATTAAATTTATATTCGTGTACTCGAGCTCGATCTCTGTACACAAAATCCATTACATGCCATTTTCTGTCTTTTGTACCTATTCACATTTGGCTCCTCTTCTCTTCGCTCTCTCTCTCTCTCTCTCTCTCTCTCTCTCTCTCTCTCTCTCTCTGTGTGTGTGTGTGTGTCTGTCTCTCCACCAACCTTTGCATTGTGTATATTTGCGTTTAAGCTTGACACGAGATAAGACACTCCATCTATTGGTTTTTGGTGTTGTTGTTTTTGCCAAGCAAAATTCAAATAAATTTAATTGTCAATTTTCGTTCGTATTTTCTCTCTTCGACTGGATGCTTAATGCCAGCTTATGAACAATGCCATCGTTGAACTCCAGCGAATCAACGGAAAATCAAGTGGTATATATCTCATCACGCAATCAAAAGTCTCGTTATTCAGAACACCGTATCACCAAATCACCAACAAGAGCAACAGCCAACGTGATGGCAAGCGAATTTCATTTCTTCATCTATCGAATTGTGGTTGACTTACTGCTGTGTCACAGTGCATGAAGTGATAAAAACAAAGCAAAAATTATGATGAAATCAGAGTAAAAAAAAAAGTGAATTGAAATGAAATTCACTTCTAACCAAAGTTCGTCGAAAGGGAGCAAAACCAGCCATTCTCTATGCCATTTCGGGTTTTGTGCATGTTTGTATTTTATTTTTGGTATCTATGACATCGTTTAACATGTCGTCTGCAGAATAAAGTGGCTGTCATCTTTTGTTTTTCAATTTGTTTATTCATGACTGAAATAACAAAAGTGCCTACTTATTGCTTGCTGTGCTTCATTGTGCTGCAATCGGTTGACAAGCAGAGGGTGAATGAAAAGAGGAAATTGGTGTGGAATAAAATTCTCGTGATCGGCTATCATGTGAAAGAAACCGTATTCTGATCTTTTTAAAACAATCACATCAAAAATAGAACAAGCGATCTGTGTCGATGGCGGCAATTGATCTGAAGAGTTTTGCACACTATTTTGCACATGACTCAAAACAAACATCGAGGCCAGACCACTTCAATTCATTTAGTTTCGGTATGAATTTCGCCAAAATGTTTATGCTCCAGCAGATTTGCCATTTGCGCGCGATTCACTTGACTCGGAAAATCTCAACCAAAGATTATGAAGAGACAGACCAATAAAAAAAGAGAACCATAGAAGTAAACTCAAAATGCACTTGCAGTGATAATAATTCCAGTGATATTATGAGCTTGATGCCAACAAATTCACATGAAAAGTGATGCAGACTGTAATGTTTGTGTGCATCAAACTAATGGAAGTAAACTATTGAGAATAAAAAAAAGCAGTAAATGAGAGTCAGTCAAGAACACGAAAAAAATCCCTAAATGAACGAGACCATCCAATGCAAGACATAAACACAGAGAGCAAGACAACAACAACAACAAAAACAGCATTAAAAATGATAAATTCATTTCATACCCTTTATTAAATTCAAATTTAATATTTTTTTTCTGCTCGATATTTGTGTCTCTTTGTGTTTGCAAAATAGCAGACTCGAATGCATGCAGCAGAAAAGAAAAAGAGTACACATTGTAAAAGCGTAAAAATCTCTCTTCAGCTTATTCGCTGGAAAAAAGTAAGAGTTGAAAAAATATTTGTGTTTGTTTGGCAAGTTACAGAGAGTGGTACAAACACATACCGTAAAAAAATGGCAGGAAATATTAAATCTGTCTGTTGCAAACAGAATATGTCAAGAGACGCTATTTTTTGTCCTGATGTGCGCTGCTTTTATCTATTTCCGAATGTAATGCAACGAAACTCGTTACTGAAATATATAAACCGGTCGTTTTTTTCGAGCCACACGAATCAAATATATTTTTATGACATTTTTTTTTTGGGGAGGAATGCATTCCACTTTCATAGAATGGGGATGTATTTCTCATTCTCTCTCTCGCTCTCTCTCTAACGCTGTTTTAATCATGACTTCCATCGATGGAATATTTGCTGCACGTGGAAAAAATTTACTTTCAAGCATTGACGCGTGATCTGATAAGCGCGACCCCAGGTCTGGAACAGCGTTGATGACAAAATGAAGTAACAAAATTATTAAATTTTGAATTCCCGATTTCACTTTCATTAATCACAGCTAAATATTTTAATGAAAAATGTGTTAATAGCTGTTTTTAAATAACCGCCACTTCATTGCATACGTTTACCATCGCCCTCACCACCGCCACCGCCACCGCTAACATTTATTTTTATTCAATTCTGATAGTTGATCATTAAATTGAAAGTTTTTATCTGCACATGCAAAAATATACACAGAAAAGTCATTTGAAATGCGTTATCCGAACACTTCGTTTGCACTGCTGAATAAGTGAATGCGTTTGCAAGTGTGTGTGACAAAGTTTATGTGCACCGGATTTACTGATAAACTTCCTTATTCGTCGTGTTGTTGTTTGATTTTCCTTGTTTATTTCCGATTTCACGATTCAGATAAATTTTCATGTGCCCGTATAGTGTTGTGTATTGAGCACAAAAACTCGAATTGCATACGCTACTTTGTATGCACAACACCCAACTGAAATGCCACACGGCGAACGACAATTCAGTAGAAAATTTATGTAAATGATTGTTGTTGGAGCTGAAGCACACAAACACATTCACCACTCACACAATAAATATCCAAAACTTTCAAAGTTAATTAACTCTAAAATCTCTCACACTCTATGCCGTCTTGAAACGTTTGAATTATGTATGGACTGGATGTCAAAGGCAACGGTAACGGTAATGGAAAATGGGGGGCGAAAAAAAAAGCCCGAACCTGGTAGCTTCCATCGATGCAATGTGTTGCTCGAATAAGCATTCAACTTGAGGTCCGGTGCACACACACACATACATAAACACATAAACACATACTCAAACACACAAACACACAAAACTCCCATACAAACGGTGAGCAAACACCGTTTCGAATTTAACTGAATTAAAAAGAGTCAAGGCAACATAATTGTAATTTATGAACTTTACGTATGCATCATGCTTATACTCTATTCGCCATTGCTTGTTCGGTGAGTGAGAGAAAAAACGAGCTCTCGCTGCGTGACACAGTGTCACATTCACGTTCAAAAGGCCATTACACGAAATGGTTGCTAATATAAAGGCACATGCACTCAAAATGCCCAAGCAATATTATGTCATAATAAATGACATAGAAAAAGAAATTATTTTTTCAAGCATTTGGAAAATGAGAGTCAAAGTTCCTGTATCAGTAATTTGATGGGGAGTCTTTTTCGTCAATTTGTAAGGGTCTGTGCAATGCATACGCACACCAAAACCATTTTCTTATCAGATTTTTATTTGAAACGTGATATTTGAAGTAGGCGTTCATATCATTCGTAAGAAGTCACGTGGCGATTTCTTAAATGCTGGCGACCCAACGCACCATCATTGCAAACAGAAGGGTCTCAATGCCATTGTGCGTCGCATTTCACATAAATACTTGTTGTGACACGATAACAATGCGTGCATTTTTATCATATGGATGTTAGTTATTTAACTGTTGATAAACTAATGAAATTACTGTAAGACGAAATTGTTGTTGGCGCACGCTGTAAAACGATTTCAAACGGTTCACAGTTATGGACTCAATAATTAGGCTATAACCTTCATAGTTAGTTGCCTGATGACTATACACCATATTAAGAGTTGAGAATTTCGTTTACACATCATTTCCATTTTGGCCGAAAAACAGAGCAATAGAGATGCCGGTGCAAGTATACTGTGTCCCTTTTAAGTCCCAAGCATTTAAAGCATTTAACAGTAATGGCAATAGCATCAGCAATTCGCATTCAACCGAAAAATCTGACGAAATGATCTCCAACCCTGAATTGTCATTGAATCCATCCACAATGCACAAAGTATAAATGATGTGAAATTTGCGATTGAAACACCGACCGTCATTCACACACTCACCAACAGATGAATGATTTTCGAACAATGAACTAAAACCCAATTTTATCATTATCAGCAGCAAAAGCGGTGGACTATTGTGTGTTTAGTGTATTTGATGTTTGTTTTCACAAAATACTCAGTTGAAAATTATGGAGGAGCTTAGTGTGGCCTATCTCTGGCGAATAAAAAAAATATAACAAAACAATTGCTTTTATGTGGTGAAAAGCGTTGTGTGTGTGTTTGTGGAAACAGTTCGTTCTCTCTTTCAATCTATCTGTCGCTTTTATTCACTTTGCAACCGTAAAATCCATTCGCATTAATTGTCTAGTAAAATGAGTATATCATGGCACGGTATGGTTTTTCGGGGACGCTTCACGCTCACCGAAGCCGAATCCTTAATGAAAAATAACCAACGAAAATGGATGTGTTTCACATACAAAACAATATGTGTTTTTATGTTTTTACGGTTTTTACCATGGCAAAAGAGATGGTTGCGTGCGATAGCACCAATGATAATGATTATGATGATGATGTGGATGGCAAGAGGAAGGCAACCAAAACCATTCACGGCACACACACATGCGCGCGCGCGCGTCCACATCTCACTTTTACTTTAACTGGCTCTTCGATGCTTGGCTCTCGTGCTCGGGCTAGTGTTTTTAAAAAAAATTCGTCGTCGTACCCACGCTCATTTGCACTCTGTATGAAAAACTCGTAAATCCACACACACACACACACACACATACATGCGAGTCATCATTACATATCGCTCAGGGAATTAACCAACAATGGACGACGACATCGACGATGAGCCAAATTTTCGAGAAAAGTAAACGCTGCGCTAACGCGCATTCCAAAATATTGTTTGTTGATTTCGTACGCTAGTGCAGAGACATCACGATAAATACACTCTACTTTTTTCCTCATTTCGCCTGGGGTTTTTCGTTTGTCGTCCAGAGAATTTAATTCGGTACTTTATGCGCCCAAATGTTTCATACGATTGTTTATTTAGGATTTTCTCATCTCGTATACAGCTTTTTATTATGTTCTTTTTTTTCCTCATTTGTTTGTGTCTCTGGTGTGCATTTTGAAGTAATTTCATGCTCAGCAATTCTTTTTATACACCCATCGCATACAGTATACCAATCACACTTTACGATGAACTTTTGTGCGTCCGTTGCTTTTATCCCAGCAACTGTTGGATTGGTTGTTGTCTTGTGTTTTCCATTGTTGTTTCCATTTTTATCTAAATTTAGATCATTAATTAAATATCGGAATAAAATTGAATGGTGTGTTGTTCTTTTTTCATGTCCGTTGTCACTGCGATAATGGACATTTAATTTACCACTAAAATCGATTCGTGCTCTTTTTTTTGCTCTGTTTCTCTCTCTCACTCACACTTACACTCTTTGTCGCCGTTTTGCGTACATCACAACATACAAAATGAACAAACATCCTCTTTATCTTTATCTGTTGTGCACTCACACCAAACCATTCACAAGGTATACAAAACATTTTCGATTCACGGCGATATAAATGTCGTTATACAACAATGGCTAATTTATCTATCGTTCTTTATAAATGTTGTATGTGTGTCAAAGTGAGTGTGAGTTTGCATGGGTGTGCTAATAAAAAAAACACAATAGAAATGGATGTGCATGAGAGAATTGGGTCACGTCAATTACATTCCCAGCAGCTTGGTAAATTCGCTTTTTCGCGAAAACAACATTAAATAATCAATTAACAATTTATGAGTGCTTCATTTTATTTACGCGTTCTCCTTTCGGTTCCGAACGAAAAGGTCTGTGTGTTTCAGTTTCGAGTTTTCGCGCACTCAAGCGTGCGCGCGCGTGTGTGTGTGTGTGTGAATGGATTTATTTTGCTCCATAAATTCGCTGCTAATGAGATAACGAACATCGAAATAGCATGACCGGGCAGAACAAAGTGCCAGCAAATGAGACAAAATGTGCAAGAGAAAAAAGAGTTCTCTGGCCACTTTTCCATTTCGAATCGAAACCAAATAAAACTAATTAAGCCCTTAATTAAGGTAAATGCGCATTGATCGCTCTCCATATTTTTCACAAATCGTAAAGTGGCAAACGCACAACCCGTAAAAGCTTCAACTAAAACATTTAAACGGATAATAATGATTATTATTGTTATCAATAATGATGATGATGGTCTTTGAATCTTAGCAACGCGAATCCAAACCGAAAATCAACCAAGCAAATGGTTGCTATTCCAAGGGAGAAAGAGAGAGAGAAATAGACCTTTGGACGGCACTTTTATCAATTTTTCCAATTTCCAGATATTGAAAAGTCTTTCATACCCGAAACTCAAAAAAAAAAAAAAATATTACATCGCTTTGGAGTGGCTGCTGACTTATTATACCCGCCTAATGATCCACTCAAGATAAATAATTGAACACCTTCAGCTCAACAACAACCGTTGAACTTCTCGAACGTAGGGTACAAATAATGAGCAAAACATAGGTGATGTGTTTATTCTTCGGGTGAAATATAACGGTAGATCATCATTTATAATAATTACGCTTTACGTTGGAATTCTCATTACACTGACACCGATCGGCAAGAAAATTAGTAGCACACCTTTACGAGAAACTGCAACAAAAAGTTTCTCTAAAATGATAGATTACTATTCCAGGTGCATTATTTAATGATGTTATAGTGCACCAGCAAATAACACCTTTTCCAATATCAAATCCATTTTGATCTCAACGGAGATTGGATTTCTGAAAAATTGGAATTATCTTATGTAATGAAACATTTTTTTTATTGAAACCCTTATGAAGTTCTATTCATTCTTGGGAAATTGAACTAAAATTAATAAAAATTTATCTCAGAAAACTGACTTGCGAAACTATATTTAGCTGAAATATAAAATCACTCAATTTCGCCAGAGATTTCCACATTTTCCATTCGGTATTGAATATCTTTTGAATTGTCAAATTCAATTTAGACTTTTAAATCAACTTGAAATGCATCTTAATATAAGTATTTCAATAGTTTTTATTGATAACCAAAAAAATAGTTGATATTTTCGAATTGAACATGAATTTCCACTTAGCCAATCGCAATTCCTTGGAATGAAAACCAAAATATGGCACATGAAAATTGTGCCGTATCGAAATAACGACTGGCTTTTCAAAAATGAACAACAAAAAAAGGGAATCGATCAATTTACATAAAATTCCAATACTCATTTAACTTCGATTTTGCGAACTACCATCATTTCGGCATACATTCTGTCAACATGCTGTGTTTTGGTGCGCGCATCGCATCAGCTGTCGATAAAACGATATTCATTTTTTTTTATACTTTCAAGAAATTGATGTATACCCAAGGTACCCTCTTCTCACCGGGCCACCTTATATTTAATATGTTTTCGATTTGATCGATTTTCGAACGTGCAAGATGATGAGAAATGTTGTTAACGTTTGACTGATATACGAGTGGTGAAAATATGTAACGTGCATCCCAAATATCATAAACATGAAATTTCAATGTAAACAAAATTTCTGTATTTTCTTCATTTTTTTTTTTCGTTGTTGTTGTTGTGGCTGCGAAGAAAACTCAATTGAAAACACCAGGCAACCCATAACTGGGTGAATGTGATTGAAAGGTGTGCGGTCTTATGAAGATATGAATGCCAACACTCGACTGTGCAAAAAAGAGACAACCGAACGAGAAATTCCAAAGCAAAATATAGATTGAGCGCAGTAAAAAGTATTACAAATTGATTGGTGGTAGCTCTAAGAAGCAAAAACGAAGACAAAAAAAACACGGAGCCAAAAAAAAACGGAGAAAACCCGTCGACCGGTGGAAAAAATTGAGATAGATAAAGTTTGACGAGTACACAAAAAAGTGTTCGAAATAACAGAAGAATCAGCATTGACGGCAGTAGCAGCAGCAGAGCTGACGAAGAAACAAAGTTAATGTATTCATATCGCCTCATTCAAAATCTTGATATATTTCAAGTTTTCGCGCCCTGCTATGGCGCACACAAAAGAACGCACTCACAGCCAAATCGGTGTATCTTCATCATTTGAAAGCATTGAATTTGTGCAAACGCTAACTTATTTTCCAAAAGCATCGTTGTTGTGCTGGCAAAACGGTAGAAAAGAAAACTCACTTGGGTTTTTTTTCCATCATTTTTCGTCGAATCGGCCTTTTATGCGATTTCAATAAAGACGAGCGGCTGATCTACAACAGTGTCTTTTGCTACCTTTGCTTCAAGCTTGTTTTCGATTTACCTTTTGTACCTCGTTCGAAATGAAATTTATGGGCTGTGCGCTTCTCGTATACATTTGTACAAAAGATCTATATTTGCATGCACTCTCTCTTTCTTGCTTTGTCTCGTTGTCTAGCCTAGCATCTCTCTCTCATCCTCTTGTGTTTGCCTATTTAAAGCGAAGAAATCTACTGGAATACAAACATACATTAAATATTCAAATTGTATTCAAATTGGGGAGGATTTGGTTCTTTATCATTGTTGGTGGCTCTTTGTTCTTGTGTCTGTGTCTGTGTCTATGTTTGTGTCTGTGTTCGTGTGAGTGTACATTCCTGTATGTTCGTGAACGCGCGTTGTGCGTATAGGCATTTACCGATTGCTGCCCTAGAAAATTGGCTCGTGTGCTGTTAAATCTCGAATATATACAGTGCTTTTGCGCTCGTTTGCTTGCTGTGCGTGCGTTAAACTGTTTCAAATGATTTTGTCCCATTGAGTATGTGTATTTAAACCATTTGTACAATGTCAATGGTGTCTAGTGCCTGGTACTTGAGTCGCACAATTTTCTCAACCGGAATCAACTTTGTTATCAGTTTAGCGATGTAGCGCTGTTTCACTTGCATCAGCATATTTGTTGTTGCGATTTATATAATAAGTTGTTGAAAAAAGAAATTAGTGTGCTAGAGATTGAAAATCGCCACTGGTGTGAGTCAATATTTGGGCGAACCTAATGATAAATCAAACGTTTCGAAACACACGAAAGAAAATCCACGACCAAAAGCCATCAACGAACAGAAGCAAAATGCCCCAGCGAGTGTCCTTGCTCGAACGTTTTGTGATAATAAATATAAATTTTCCGTGCTTGGGCGAGTAAATTGTAGGTGGTTCGATGAACGCCATGTGACGTCTCCACTTGAGGCGTTTAATAAATTTTTGATTTGAGCACTTAGGAGTTTTATCGATTCTCATCCCAAGCTGTTGCTGTTGTTGTTTCTGTTGCTGCACGTCGTACAACACATCGAAGTACGCAACCGAAATGTTGAAATTTAGGAGCTTCAACTTGATTCCGGTAACAAACATATTTCTTTGCCATTCCAACCAAACGTAAAGCATCTCTTTAGCCAAATGGTTTCGATGAACCTGACTACACAAAACAAATGCTAAATCCTTTGAATATATCACTCATTCTCTAACTCTAACGACTTTCTCACACCATTCAACACCACCAGCATCATGAGTGCCTCGACAACATCGCATCGCATTAATAACGAATGAATATATACACAAATACACGTACTCACACACACACACACACACACACACACACCCAAACACAACTTCCCATTTACAACTATATTAAAGATTTTCCGTTTACAAACGTGTCAAGCTCATTACTAATCCAAACATTTTCTATTCCATTTATTTCAGATATGATGCCATAAATCCTATTATTATTCATCATTTTCAAACTGGAGAAAAGCGCTTCGAACACAGACATACGCATCGTATTTTTGGGGGTTGACTTTGGCTTTGTGTATTTGAAGTGTGCACCAAACACATTACTACAGCTAAACGCACACCGAAAGGATTCACAATTTGTGATTCACAAAGATAAATCGAAACATTTGGAAATTTGAATGTAAAACGAACAAACTCGTTGTGTTCGGTGCATGGAATTGACAGTGTAGTGAAATCGGCTCAGCAAAAGCATTTCAATAATTACTGGTTTGCATTGCAGCAAACTCTAAACATTGATCATCGTTCGGCGATTCGGTAAATTAGTCGAGAATTGTATTCGAATAACAATAATTAAATCGACGCTTCATAATTAAAATCGTATATATATCGAACTTGAATCCAAACGTACAGACTACAACAAAACAAATCGAAATCATTGCATCAATTGACAGCCGCTTGGGCGAACGTGAAGATTTACATTGAACATTTTCACCATTAATTATATTATCAATTTATTATTTCGCTTTTGATGCAGTGTCATTGGGTGCTGAAAACCACATAAACTGTCTCGACATTGCCACCCAATATTGAATGCGCGTGTGTGCAATTGACAACTGACAACTGAACTTTCAAGTGAAATAAAATAACCGAAATTACACTAACGTCCAGTGTCCAGACTCAAAATAAACACGATTGAAAAAAAGAGAATCCACTTTAGTATTGTTTTTTGTTTGTGTCGTCATCACTCGTAAAAGTCTTCAATTACCGTATCGAAATTGGAAAAATTCTCCAATCGAACATATCGAATTTAATTAAAAAATTGTATTTGGTCAAACGCATTCATCATCAACTGCCATAAAGAGACAAGAGGTTTCAACCATTTCGCCTATGTATTAATTGCATTGGTTGGTGTTCATTTTTTGTTTTGACGTGCGCTTGCAACGAAGCCTCCGAAACATATACAATGATGACAAGGAGATTTGTTGGAAGACGCCCGCGCGCCACATTCAAATGGACAATGCGAAGCATTCAATTGACGATAATTGGTTTATTGATCGCCAACACAATCGAACAAAATGAAGCCGTTGATTGGGGTAAGTGTTGAAATGAAATTAACAATTATTTGTCACACCAAAATAAAACTGAAAACCCAGCAAACAAATAAATGATGGTAAAAAAAATAAAAAAATAAAAAAATAAAAATAAATTGAAATTGAGAGACATGCACTTGATATGTGCTCGGAATGTGTGGCATTGTTCACACATTTCGCGCATTTATTTTAAGCATTTGCAGCAAAAATAAATCGACCTGTCATAATAAATAACCGAGAGACTTCGAGATTTTTATTGAAGAACAACTGCTTCACAAAAATGGCAATAATTTTTATTTTTCTTCGCTTCGTTTTACCATTTCTCATATCAAAATATGTTTGGTACAATGCGCACTTGCGCTCGTCTCTCCATTTCATTGAATTGAACTGAAGTAAAAAGAAAAATATACATATTGCAGAATCGTTTTCTTTTGGATTATAAATTGCTTGAAATGTAATTATTTTATACTTTGCAAATGTGCCAGTCGTATTACTAGCAAGAGCGAGCTGAGAGTACTAAGATCAAAGAATCGCATATTTTTCGAGAATGTTGCATATTTACTTATGCATAGCATTGGTTCAACAAGTAATTTTAATATGACATGACATGCTCAACGAACTCAGGGAACGGCAGAGATGTGGAGAGAAAGAGAGAGAAAATGACCGGCCAATGCAAAGGAAATAATGACACTGATGCGAATACAAACTGAATGAAAAATCGAAATACGACAAAAAAACGAACGGCTCGAACGAATCACATAAATAATGATAAAGCAAGCGGCAAATGTATCCCATCGCACATCTTGCACAAACACTGCCGAACAGAATAAGCATGAGCTATTTTCGTTTGACTTTGTAACTCAATGAACGAGATTGCTAATAAGAGTCGAAGACAAAGAGCCCAAATAAAAGCAAACAAACATGCGACGCAAAATTAAAATGGATTTACGGCGGCTGCCAACATGAAGGGGAGAAAATACATAGTATAAAAATAATTGAAAAAAAACAACCTCAACAACAAAAAGTAGAATGAATGGAAATAGTGAAAATATGATGGCATTATAATTGTAATAAATGTTCATTTTTGCATTTCTTTGGATCGTTTGCAAAAATATACACACTTTGTTTGATTTCCTTTCACTCATTTGCCAAAATGCCATCGAATTGCTGCGCGTTCACATTTTCATCGACCAAAAAAAAACAACAACAACTCATACAAACCGAAATTTGTGATTTGCGTGCAGTCTTATGACTTCAGCCGCATGACGGATGAGAAATGGCCATTTCACAGTTTCAGCACACGCAAGAGCTGAATATTCAAATGAAACGATAAAAAGCCATTGGCAAAGAAAAACGGAAGAGAAACGTCTTGTTTTCGTTTTTTTCTTTCGCTTTTGTGTTTTGTGTTCAGTAAAATGAATGTACTAACGAAAACGCATGTAATTTAATTAGATCCAAAAAATCCGGTGAACATGTGAGAAGAGAGCGACAGTCATCAAACATGTAAATTATATTTAATATTGTCATGACTGTTACGTTGCCTGCATCCTAGTTCATTCTCCGGCCTCTGCTCCAGTGCCGACGGCTCTTTAATGCGCTTTTCAATTGGTTTGAAAAAAAAAAAATCAAAGACGACAGTATTTCAACGGCACTTGAACATTCTTCAGCCTGGCAGCGATGCACTTTAAATCGTTGCTTCTCGTACACTGTAAATCTCAACGGATTGGCTCACAGAGACGAAAGAACAAAGTCGAAAAGTCACTTTATCATTTCAACTAAAATATAATTCATGTTACAGTTTGAAGCATTCATATTTCGTTCAGTCGCTTGCGCATACCACACTCAACACACAATTTGGATTTTCATTCGGTCGCTTCATCGCTCGTGCGTTTATTTTTTCTTCTCGTTCTCATTTCTTTTCTTTTTTTTTAATTTCATTTCCATACTCGATCCAATTCACATCCTCATTTTTATTTTGCCATTTTCATTCAACCAAATACCGTAAACCGTTTTTCAATGCGCATAACCCGTTATTTTTGTTGTTGATTGTGAAAAAGAATGATAAAACCATTGAAAGACTGATGTTTGCTCATTAAAATTTTGCTAAACAAGTCATTTGAAGTTAATGTTGGGGATTTACATTTGATTCCGTTGAGAATTCAACCCTGTTCCGTTTTCTTCTTCGTCGCATCGCTATTTTTTCCTGCCAGCACATTTTAATTTGATGAATCAAGTGCAGATTTTTAATCCGAAAAGAATAAATAAAAAGAAAGAGAGTTTGCTGGTGAAATGAATATGAAACAGCTAAACGAAATCACGCAAATGTATTGAATGGTCAGTGTGAATGAAAGACCCCAATGGAATTGAGTGGCACAAAACACATTATAAAATACATTTTTTTTTCTCGTCGCCATTCGCAAGAATCAACACAGATAGATGAATCCCTGCTGTTTGCTTAATGAATTAAAATATTTGCCATTTAATTAAGATTTTTTTCTCTCTCTCTTTCTCTTTCTCTCGTTGCCTCCTCGTTCGCACAAAAAAATGATTCAATTATTATAGTGTTTGTGCTCAATTTCACGGCTGAATTGTGTTTCACTGTGCAGAATTTCCGTGGCAGATTTATAATTTATTTGCATGTTTGATATGTTGGTATGTTTGTGCAAAAATTGCGAATTGCAAATAGAATCAAATCACGTATGGTTGACTAGTCGAATAGAGATTGAGCGTCGACACGCCACACTTTTGCTTCACATTTAATTTGTACTTTAGTTTCATAGATTTTTCATCATATGAGCTCATTTTGCCTGTGTGCCGGTTTTTTTTTTCTTTCGCTCGCTCACTGTCGGCATTTTTATTATTATTGTTATTATTATTTTCTGCTGTCGTGCTGCTGTTAAGTTGGTAGCTCATTCACGAGTTTAGCGGCAACGTGAAATGGCAATAAAAGGGAAATTCATTACACAGCCGTTTAAATGTAATAAATTAAAGTGCATTCCGTGTTTTGGAGCGCGAAACGAGCGCGCGTGAGCCCGCGCACTTGCACACCATCAGCGCTCTACATTTCACCATTTTTCGCCACTTCAGCGACTCAACGGAACTTAAGCACAGCATTCATGTGCTCTTTGGTACTCTCATTGAGAATGTTGTTATATGTCGGTGAATGTTACCATTTTTCTACGGTTGATAGTTTAGTCGGCGCACATGCATCCAGCCTCTGGTTGTTCAAAGCCCAATATCTAGTGCGGCTCGATCTGGTGATGTACTGCACGCCGAGCGCAAAAGAGAGTAATCAAAGAGTTTTATGTGGAATAAATATAATTTTTATTGTATTTATTTTGCAGTGCTTAAAGAATCGGAATTGAAATTCGAAACGACCGATATTTTTAACTGTGCGAGCCAAGAGAATGAGTAACCGTGTGCTAAATGCACTTGGACTTGTACAGAAAAGCGCTTTAGTGTAATGAATAACAGCATTAGCTGCTCTTTTCCTCTCGTTTACAATCTCTGCCGGCAAGTGAAGACATTGAGCAATGTTCAAGTGTAAGTGTGTGTGTGTCTGTGTGTGAGCGTCTGTGTACACGGCAAGCAATAAGCCAACAGAACGGCTTGTGTCAAGCTTTAAACATTCTCAAGATTTAGTGTCGTTTTGTTAATGGCTTATCCTCTTTTCTCGCTTCTTATGCGCGCATAATTCTTATATCATAGATCGTCGTTTCAATCGGGAATCTCATGTATGCGCTCGGCCCTTTTTTTATATTATGCATCATTTTGCGTCGATGCGCGATATGTTTCTGATACATTGCAGCAGTGCAACACACTTCTTCATTTCATGCCGGGCTCGTTGACTCACAGCATCTTGTTACCGATGTTGCTGTTTCATTTCTTGGCGGTTGTTTTTTTTCTCTCTCTCTCTCCCTCTCGGTTGTTATTGTTGCGTTTATTTTGTAATGTTTTCGGTTAAACATCTAAACCCACTTAAAAGATTTATGAAATTATAATTCATGTTCGTTTATCGTTTTTAATTTAAAACGAAAGAAAATAACATTGAAATGCAACGCTTGAAATCAACAACAAAAACCACAAAAAATATATGGAAAATTACATGGTTTTAATGTTTCAAACGCATTGCGCTGAAATGGGCATACGAAGACCGGGAAAAAGCAGATGTGATTTCATTTGTTGCAATTATGATGCACTCGAATATAATTCTGCTTTTCGTTTTGATTTTTCAAATGCCTGCTAGTGTTGTGCTAATCAACCCAGTCACACCAACGATCCAAATGTGAGCCGAGTGCATGTCCGCCCGATTGCGATTACATGAACTCCATGTTCATTTGATGATATGTAAAATTAGAAATTGACTGAAAAATGCATTTGCACTGTTTCGATGTAGAATGACTTTTGCAGCCGATCAAACGAAAAATTCATGCGCGTTATAAATTTTATAAAATTCCAAATATAAATGCTACTTCAAAAATGGAATTGGAATTTTCAAGCGAGAAATCAAAGAGCGTGAGTGAGTGAGTGAGAGAGAGCGAGAGGGGGAGAGGGAGAGAGACGAAGAGTAATAGAATGTATGCCGCTGTAAAATCAACTGCAAATTGTTATCACAATGCAAATGCGGTGCTGGTGTTGCTGTAGTCCAAAAAAGTTGCATGCACCATGTTGTGGTATTTATTCCCGATTTGCATTTGAACACAAGCCAGTGAGAGTGAATGACTGTGTGTTTTTTTTCGAAGCCTTAATAAACATACAAACGAGCGGCCGAGATTTGAGCAATTGCAAGCGGCCAGCAGCAGCAACAAACACTTACAAAGTTAGAGAGAGTGAGCTCTATGTAGGGTAAACGACAAATAAATCGTATTTTCAATTATATTTCCACAAATCGTAAATCATGCATGAGTCTAAAATGACAGCCATTCACATATTCACTTCCACATTTTGTGCTGAGCGCACGTCATGCAAATTGTGGCATTTCGTTTTCCAGTTCACTCGCTCCCTCACTTCCTCATTTCAGTCAATTCACTCACTTTCTCATTTTGTCTGCTTCGGTCTCTCTCTCTTCCTCTTTTTCTCTCGAGCAGTTGTGTTACAAATTTCGGATTTTCGCAATTTTGTGGAAAATATGTTGCTTTAATTGAACAATAGAAGAGTTAAGAATTCTGACTGACGCTTGCAACATTCCAACGAATTTCCAACAAATGCAATTTCAATGTTTGGCAAAAGCCACATAGACACAGAACGAACAACCCAAAGAAACAAAAAAAAGAACCAAGCAACAACCTTCATCGTCGAAAAACTAAGCGATTCAATATTTTGCGATGCCGAAGAGTAAAAATAATATTTCCATGTTCAATTAGTCGATGCCAGAGCAATCGACATTTTGCCAAAATCGAATGCCGAATCATAAAATTAAAATTGATGCGAGAGCATTTTGGGCTGAATGTGATGGCAAATGATTTCGGTACCCGGGTTCGAAAAGCATTCACAATGGCAAATGGCATTTCTGAATTTTCAAAGAGTTTAAATTGTCAAAAATTTGTACGAAAATTGATTGGCTAAATTAAGATTGACAATAGTTTCTGAATGTGAAAGGCATTCCAACAATGTGAATGCAATGCAACACAACTACCGAGCGGTGAAAAAGCAGAAGCCAAAATCAAATATACACACACACACACACACACACACACACACACACACACACACACACACACACACACACACACACACACACACACACACACACACTCGCTCACACACTAAAATGCGGATGGGTTGAAATGTGACAGCGTTCAACTTGAAATGTGTCTAACACTAACACGGCATCTCTCTATCCACTGATAATGTCAGCAGAAGCAATTTCGTTTCGAAACATGCTACCGCTCAATGGAAACACTTTTTGCATTTTTCATCATGCAAAGAGAACAAAAAAAAACACTAAGCGATCTCACCACCGATGCAGATTTTGTACATTAAATAATAAATCCATTGCTCTCGTCGACTTCATTGAATTCAATTAAATTTAATTTAAATGAAAAAAAAAACGAACATTGTGCAAAGGAGCGGTAGATTGCCATTTCACGTTAGAAACCGTTCTCCACTATGCTGAACTGCATTTATTTTCATCAGATAAATTGGCAGTGGAGTGTGTGTCAGTTGAGGCGAATGAGTTGAGTGTGTGAGCACGATTTAATTGAGGTAATTTCGTTGTCGAGAGTCTATTAAGTGTTATATATGGAAAATCAGAATGTTTCTCTCTCATTCAGTCTGCCTCTGCTGTTGCTCCATGTTCCTCTCGGAGAGTGCTGGTGTTTTTATTCCAAATGCCAATGGAGCTTGATAGACCATATTATAGCAATTTAAGTGTTCTGCGGTTCGGTTGTTCGATTGTGGCTATCGCTTTCGTCATTCAGCGAGTGAATGTGTGTGTGTGCTGGGAATGCACTTGAGCTGGCTGAATAAAGCAGAAAACAGTCAAATAGATAAGTTTTGCTTGCATCATCAGAGAGACTCGCTAGCCGGAGCCTCTGTATCACAGTCACAGTCTGACTCTGCTTGCTGATAATAAAATCTTAGAAATATTACATTATTACATTATATGGTTGGTGTTGCAAGAAATGGCTGTTTCCGAACCGGCATTCGCCAAAATACATTTTACCAGACACCATTGATATTGCCATGACCATTTTTCATAGATAAATATTGTCGGTTGTGCGCCCGTCTTCTCCTGGAAAAATGTTTTTGGCCGGTCGCGCGCGTCTCATTTTCCATTTGTGTTGCACTTTGTACCTTGTTGAGCGCACGCGGGCGCAAAATTGTAATATAGTAATATATCCAACAAACGCGCCAAGTACCTCGTACAAGAAACTATGTTTTTCTTTATGTTGCAAGAGATACATATTTCATTATTTATTTACGGCTCTGCACTTTGGTTAAACAACGACGCTGTTTTTTCTTTTATTGGTTGCTGTTGTCGTGCTGTTGAGTGCCGATTTTTGAGAGTGTAAGGAATGAAGCGTGTGTGTTCCAAAGATTTGAAAAATTAAATCCATATGGCCAGAGCATACACAAAATTGAATAGTTGAGCCGGTCATAAATTAGGTATTTTCTGACTCTTTTTGGTGTATGCTTTTTTTTCCACTCGTTATTGTCGTCCTTTTGCGTCCGGGTGCCCGCCGCAAATACGATGCTTAATAATCATATTTTGTTCCCCCTGCTGCCATATACACTTATTGTACTTTTAGCCACTCTGATATGATGTAGTTCATTCGATATGCTCCGTTTGCACGTAAGCCTAACACTTTTCAATGTTAACGGCCAACAAGCTTCCCAGGCTTTGACCAGCCAATAGCATGACGCACTGATTCAGTGGCAATAAACAAATCCAATGTGCAATTGCAACCGTCGCTTGGTAAACGAACCACTAAATTTTTAACACACACACACATACATGAAAAATATTAAAGTCATCATAAAATATTAAATACATAATTTATGATGCAGTGCAAAGGGCATCAGGAGAAGAAAAAACAGTAATAATCTGAAAGTGCAAAAAAATGTGTGCGAGTGCGAGTGTCAGTGTGTGTGTGTGTGTTTGTTTATGCGCACATACGAATCGACGGAATCGAGAGTATGAGAGACGGCGATGGGTAAAGCGGCTTCAAAAATTTCGAATGGCATACAATAAACGACAAAAAACAAATTGCCCGTACGATCATTTGGTTGCAATTTCACAGGCCACGATGAAACATGTGAGAGAATGTCCGAGACAACAAATAAACGAAACAAATAAATGAAATAATCCACGATGCCGCCACACCATAGTACACCATGCCACACTCACTCACTCGCTCACTCGCTCACACACTTAGTTCCCGTTTAAGCGATAGAACTACTTGCTATTATGCATTATTACCGACACAATGCAATCACATGAACCAAATGAACTTGAATAATAAAGATTCACCACACATTGAAATTGCCATCAACACACAGTCAAATGTTAGTCTCTACCACACACAAACACAACACTTTATTTTGTATATGCGCTAAGCCGGTGCAATCCAATGGAATGCTGCAGTAGCAATGCAATCTCTATCTGAACTCATAAATGTGATTCATTTTTCTAGAGTGGCGGGTCATTATTGTTTTTATGATTAGTTTGAAGTGTATTTAATATTTCAATTTAGCTTCAGACATAAGCTCTCATTCTCTGCTTTTTACAGCATTTGAACTGTTTGAGCTCGGTGCTACTCACTGCTTAATATTGCCCCACACTGTTATTTATGAGAAAATTTTTACCAAGAAAAACGACATGGCAAATTTACATTTATTTCGATCCTCATCGTAAATTTTATGCGCTGATTTTTATGTTTGCGTTGTTTGTCATCGCGCTAACAAAATGCTGATTGAGGAATTCATTTGCGGGGCAATTGCAAATTTTCAATTTAACGAAAAAAAAAATCGCCAGCGGTTCGGTTTGACTTGTGCGAACAAGTTTGTTTCGTTTTATTTTAGTTTTGTTTTTGTTGCTTTGAGTGTGTGTTCGCCTGCACATGGAGTTTGTTCGCTTGGCTGCAATCAAAAATCGCAATCAATCAAACTGATATAAAAATCGACCCACACACTGGTGCGCTACATCACAAACCGATTCTCAATTTTTATGGCGATCACAAAAGTACACGTATTTACAATAAATTTCCATTAGTAAAATCTGCATGTTACTTGTGCTGCTTCATCGAATGAGCAAAAACCATAAATTTCACTGAGATAGATCGTGCAAATGGGCAACAATAATAAACGAAATTGCAAATATATCCCGAACCGACTGTGGCCGCGTGTGTAACACACACACACACACACACACATTCCGAAATCAATCAATGCAAAAATGGCTATTTTGTGTGTTCGTTGATTTTTCTCAAGATTATAGCATCATTTTGGTTTTACTTAGTTTTATTGGCTGCACCAAAAGACTTCACTATAATTCATTGTTTTTCATTTTAATCTGTAATCTCTTAAGACCGATGAATGATATTCCATTTTTAGTACCAATAAAATAATTATACATTTTTAAGAGCTCCGTTTGCATTTTCCTGTGTTCGTACCGTTGTTGTTGTTTTATTCTTTTAAGTCTACCATGTTAAGCCAAGTGCAATGCATTTGGATTACAAATTTAAACGAAATAAAAAAAAAACAGAGAAAAACATTTAAAATTGCCTCTCAAGTGCTTCTTAAGCGATCGTCCACATTCTCTGCGCGCACTCGATTCTCAACAATGCATTTTAAATCGCGCACAGCTGAAAATTCAGATTCGGACCGCTTTTAATTTTCTCATAAGTCGTCGATTATTTTCGAACACAATTCTAGCGAAAATCCACTCGAAAGTTTTGTGCTCGATTTTTTTTTTAAATTCATCTCTCTTTCTCTCTTGTGTAAATTGTGCCACTATATTCACGATGAATGAATAGTAACGCGCCGAATCGGAATAACAACGGAATGAATGAGAGAGATAAAAAAAAATATTTTGAAACGAATGCTTGGCCGCCACTTGAAAAATTTGTATGCACAGTTTATAGAGGCGATTAAAATATTTTCCATTTGAACGAATTGTTTGTTGAGTTTGAATCAATTCTGTTCTCTCTTATATTTTCCCATTTTCCCGCAAACTTTCTCATACCACATTTTTCAGCAGGCACACACACACACAAAAAATAACTAGTTCAATCGAATATTTTCATTTTCATTTCGCTACATTCTAGATGCATAGTTGCAGCGAATTTTCAACTTTTAGCTCAGAAATAAATAAAAAAAAATGTATATACATACAATATAATTTATATATCATTCTGCATTTAGTCGATTGTAATAATAACGCTTTAATGCTGACGATTATGATTCGCAGAGATTTTTTTAATTGAATTTATTGTGATTCGTTTAAATGTGTGCTGTGTGTTTTTTTTGTTGCTTTGTATATGGAACGCGAGCGCACAACATCGAAAAATATAAAAATTAAATTGTTACCATACGAAAATTATATTATATATATATTTCAAAAATGTTTTTAATTGAGAGGTATTTTTCGTTATAAATTAATAACTCGTTGCTGTTGATGGCTTGTCTAATGTGGTAAATGTGTGCATTTGTGCGTGCCAGTGTGTGTGTGCATGTGTACAATGCAATGAAATATTATCAGGATCAACATTAATCATTTCCGAGCGAATTGACAATGTTGTTTGTTTGAAAATTTCATAATTTTGATACATTAATCCGGCAGACATATCGCATTCCAATGGTTTTCAAACACATGCACACACCTTTGCGATTGTGTTGCACAAATGTGCACCATGTAAATTATATCCTAGCGTATTTTCATGTTTCCTGATATGTCATCTCTTAATACCACTTCGTCCAGTAGCAATTACATTTCGATTAAATTAAAATCGATCGTCTGCTTTGGAGCCCCAAACCCTAAGCGGTGCAATAGAGCGGCTACAGTTCTATGTGTATTGAAAAAGGCGTTTTCTGTCAATTTCCACAGTAAAATTATACAATTTTGAATTATTTTTTTTGTCAAACCATACCAAGCCCAAATATTTGAAGATCATCAGTTACAAAAGAAACGGGGTGTGCTGGAATCGCGTTGTGACTGCATTTGGGCAATCAACTAATAATTTACTGCAATTATCCAATTTTCTAGAAAATGGTTTAAATGAAATAAAAATCCCTCACAATAATGAAAACTTTTACACAGTAAAATATATTGGGGTGAAGAAAAAACTGGAGAGAAAAGATATATAGCAAAATCGGAGTCACAAAATGAATAAAGAATTGACAGAATAAATAATGCGGCACGGAAGTGGTTGAACATAATGGGGCTAAACACAAGTACAAAACAATGAAAAGAACTGTATTCAACGGCGAATAAAAAACATCGAATTGAGAATCGAATGCAAGTCGTGGAGCGCACGATCGATGTCGATTTTGTTGGGCGTATTGACAATACACATTTCAGGCGATAGGCGATGAGTTGTACGATTCATCATATGGCTTTTGCGCTGTGTTTACACGCGCTAAATAACATGAATAAAGAAAGAAAACGCGACAAAAAAAAAGCGGCTGCTTCGCTGTGCTTTTTCTTCCTTCTACTGGATTAGTGTTGCTGTTGTTCGTCTTCGTTTGATTTTAGTATGCCTTGTAAGCCATTTTGCCAATTTAAACTCGTTGTTCAGTAAAACAGACATTAAATATTACATTCGAAACGACATGATTTTCAAGTGCTCTGGATGAAATGTGCGTGTACACAAGTGCTCGATTATCGCTTATTTCAACGGTACATAAAATTTACCGAGAGTAAAAGAGCGTACAAGCAAACGAGCGTGCGATGGCATGGCTTGTATTTGAGTTTGCCATTCCGTGTGTTGATATCGACTTGACACAAAACTACAAACAAAACTGAAACTGAAATATCAATCTTGCTTGGGTCGTTTGTGTCGCGCGCTTACTTCTCTTTTTTTTGTGTGTTCTTTCTTTCTGCATTGCAACCGCCACAACAACAGTGACAGCAATGCAGAGACGGGCAAGGGCGTTTAACACGGCAGCGTGTGTGCTTTTTTTTCACTCTCTTGTCATTGCTACATGTGAAAATGCAAATATTTACAAAACGTTAAGTCAATAAAACAAAACGACATTCTTACGGAACGAGAACATGAACACTGAAAACCGAAGCACCGAGAGAAAATACATCGAGCGGCTTCGATAGCTTTATAATGTTCGATCGAGAGAATGTTTTCTGCATATACATATTTTATTTGCGCTTGTACGTAGCTCCGCTATTGAATATTTCCTCATCACTTGAACTCTATTGCTCTCTTTCCCGTGCACATTGTGTCATACACACACACAAAGACGATTTTCTGTGCGGGTCGCTCGCTTTTTCTCCCCCAATCACATTGAAAATGGGCACTGTTTGCATTTGTATTTGGTTTAGTCAGTTCATGGTGATATACAATTACACATTGGCTCTCTCTCGCTCTTCATTCTCTCTATTTGGCTGAAGCGCTCATTCTGGCAATTTCGAAATCGTCGAGAGCATTTGGCAGCTTGATTCACAAATCAAGCCAACCAGATGAAGCACATTCACAAACATTACAAAGCTTCAATTGAATAATATAAAATACATTTTGGTTATTGTTAAATTGCTGTTGTTGCTATAAATTGCCGAGTCGAATTGTTTGGATGCGATGCATCGAGTGTAGCTTTTTGTGTTGGTGAACGGCGATGAGAGTGAGAAAACGCTTGACTCCATGATAAAATCCATCCAAACACACATACACATACACACAGGCACACACAGAGCTACAATTGTTTGGCGTAACAGTTTAGTTACTTATTCAACGTGTAATCATTTCTATCTCACTTGCTCTTGCATCATCCGTCATGTGCACGCTTTCGTTCGGCCGGTTGTATTCAAGCTCTCTAACTAAACAGACATGAGAGCTGCAACACAACAATAACAACAACACAGAAAAAAGACCGAGAGAGAGATAGAGAGAGAGAAACGAAATCGTACGTACAATTTGCTCTCATTCACAATGGACTTTATGTGTTCATTTCAGTTCATTTAACTTGTTTCATGTCAAGATTAAAGCATGATTAGGACGACAATTTACTCTTCATCCAAAACTAGCTAAACAACAACAATAAAACATAACATACAGCAGGCACAAGAACACACACACACACGCACACACATTCGAATTCCATACATAAAATCCTGAATTGTAAGAGAGGAGAAATAAACGTGTGTTTTATCGCCGCCGACGAATGCTATAGCTATTGCAGCAACAGCAACACAAAAACGCAACAAAACCAAACGCAGCATATACAAACGACCAAGAGATTTCCTGCAAATACTATTTTCACATGAAGCTTAGATTAGTATGTGGATACACAATTTAAGTGTGGGCGATGTGTGTGCGATCGGTTGAACCCTGGAAAAAAAATTCCCATTCTAGCTGCCTTTTTCTAGATGCACTTGTTTTTCTGTCCCAGTGTTGTTTTGTTTGGGCCGCTGTTCGATGCAATAATTGCAAACAATGTGTGTACTTTGAGCTATTATTTCGTTATTCTATTTTTCCATTGGGAAGTTTTTCCTAGGTTTATTTGGTTTTCCCGTTCTCGAAAGCCGTTGCACAAACACAGTTACGGTGCGGGCAAAAACAAAAAACCAGCAGCAGTAACAGCAGCACGATTGTAATCAGGAAAATCGTACAATAATTTATTTACGTTTGCGATTCGCGCATTTTACGACTCGAACTGCTCCAATTTCTTCCTCTCACCGGTGTGTGTGTGTGTGTGTGCGAGTGTGTGAATGTGAGAGAATAGAAGATTGTATTCCGGGTCTTCAATGGTTTTTACTAGTCATTGCCTGACCAGCACCACCAACCGGATATACGATACCGAACACCGAAGCGAAGAAGATAAATGCAACCTGGGTAGAAAATTAGTGATTAGAAGAATGAGAAAGAACGAAAACGAATGAGATAATGAAAAAACGATTACGACACGTCGGTCACGCTATCATCACTTATCGCACGCTACATACATGCGCCCGGAATGTATTTTTATGCACAACATGTTTTTTTTCTCGTTTGCTTTGCACTATACAAAACAATAACAACAACAACAACAGTAACATTTATTTGGTTTGGCTTTGACCAATTCAAAATCGACAACTTTTTATCGCTAGTGGTTGTTTTTTTTATATTTGTGGCGTACTGAATTGTTGTCATATTTTCCTGTTCATGCAACAATATCGTATGCCGTAACGGACCCATTACAAGCAAATATCGGGATAAAAACTTTGGTTTTTCATGTCCTTTGTTTATGGTTGCCCAACTTGTTTTTTTCCCATCAATGTTTTTATTTGGGGCCATTGTTGTTGTTGGTCGCTCTGTCAATGTGTGTGATGATGAACAATATTTGCTTTGTGATAATAAATAATTGTAATAACAATGAAAAATTGGGTATGGACTCAAAATATGTATAAAGAGTACAATGTGTTCGGTATGTTTGACAATCATATAATCGATTGATGAGTTCCGACCATTTCCGATGAATGATTCGAATTCAGAACGTCATTGTGCATTAACGAAAACAATTCCCAATCAACATGGGACACATAAAAGTGCGTCACATGTGCATGACATCAAAAACTTACATGCGTTTAATTAAATGGACATTCTCGAATTGCCTCTTGCGCTCTGACTCTCCCTCGATTTTGCTGCTTCTTTGCACCAACGCACCAACACCACATTATGACCGATGACAATATTTGATTTTAATATTGCATCTACACATTTAATGTTGTTGAATTATTCAGCTAATTTTCTGAATGGCTTTGAGCAAGCACGAATACATTTGCTGGACTAATGGACAATTTACCAAAATCGAAAAACCGTTGAACTGTTCAGGTGAAATTTGTAATAATTTTAATCCAAATTGGAATTAATTAAATCCAAACATACAATGCCAATGACTTCATTAAATGAAGTTGCATTCAATTTCAATTATGCGAACGAGTTTGTGTGTCAAACAAATAAAATGGAATAATTTTAAAATATTATATACTGTGTTTTTAATACTTGAGCACTCAATTAGGAGTGGAAAATCACATTTACGTGAGACAGGTGAAATAAACAATATTTTCCAGTGCATAAATCATTTCGACAATTTGAAAGTCAAATTTATGAGAAATTGCGATTTTTTTTGGGCTAACATTTTATTTTTTATAGATATTTCACATGAACATTTTCATGAATTATTACCATTCAGTCAAAGTCATCGGAGAGAGTGCATTGAGCTCAATTTGTTTGATATGAGTTTGTAAAGAAAGAACGGTTTTAAATTTATTGAACGGCTGAAATGAAAAATTTTACGGGTGAATTATCAAAATCATTAATCTCGTATTTATGTACACACGCAACAACAACAACAGCAAAAACTAGCATCGGGGGCTTTTCATTACACATTTTGAGTTTGCCCACTTCGCCGAATACTTTTGCCAATTGAACGTGAAACTGATTAATTTCCAGTAAGAAATGAATCTGGTCTCTTCATACTCCAATAAATACAGGTATTTTATCTGGTAAAATGTAGGCACAAACGTGAATAAGTGCTAATAAAGCGATTTATTTGCTGAATGAAAAAGCCCCTGCTGCTCTCTGCCATTCACCTTTGTGATAACTATCGACTGTCGAATAAAAAATGGATACGTATTTATTTTGGTGTTAACAAATTTTTCATGTAATTCAATGCCGCTTCGGTTTGATTCTTTTTATTAATAATAATTTTTTTTTCTCTCCTTCTCTCTCTCTCTCTCTCTCTCTCTCTCTCTCTCTCTCTCTCTCTCTCTCTCTCTCTCTCTCACGCGCACAAACACATAACATTTCATTTACAGCAAGCTGCACTAATGCATTGGGTATGGAGTCAGGAGCGATAGCTGATTTCCAGATAACCGCCAGTAGTGCACATGACCCAGGAAATGTTGGACCACAACATGCCAGGTAAGCGTATCATACCATTTACCACCAATTTTTCCCGTGTATTTCGCTTTAGCGAATTACAAAAGGGATAAACAACAACACAAACGCGAAATAAAAAACCAAGTGATGAAAAAAATAACATAAAATTCTCTGCGAATAAAATACTACGCATAAATATTATATTTTACATGATGTTTTGCGATAAGCTGTTTCCCTCGGCCTCTCACTCCCATTGCATTTCGATGTTCGGCATTTATCATGGATTTCCATCATTTTTTTTTGTCTCCCCTTTTCTCACTCACTCTGTTCTACCCAAATGAAAATGCTGTTCACCTCACGTGCTCACTCTGGATTCTTGGTGCTGCTTTTTTTTCGTCTGTTTTCCGTTGTTTTGCTATTTTTCATTCTGGCTATGGCAATAAATAAATGAAATGTGTACCCAAAACGCATATTATTATTTTTGCATTTATTTCATCGAGCCTGTATCTTCCGCCACTTCGTTTCGTTTTACTCTCAATATTCATGTCCATTCGACAAATATATGAATACCAGATCAGTTTGGAATGTTTGTCATTTATTTATACATTTATACGCCCATCACTCTTACACTCACACTGTTCGCATTGGGACATCCATCTCTTTTTCACTTTTGATCAACAATTTCATCATAAAATATTTAAAGTCGTCGTTGTTGTTATTTTTTTCTGTTTGTTATTCAAGCTGTTTTTTTTTCATTGTGTTGATGTTGCACCCCGCGACGTTTTTGTCATTTATCAGTGAACTTTGATGAAATTTTTCACCTCCGTTGTGATTTATAATTAAATCAATGTATTGATGGAAAATTTTGACAATTCCTTGTTGTGTATTGGAATTTCAATTCAAAATAAGCTGCAATTTTTGCCTCACTTGTCGTTCCATTTTCCCATCTTTTTGTATTTTCGCAACGCAAGACTTTTCATTTATTTGTTGCCTCTTGCCAGTTTTAAATTTTACGAATAATGTACTGCAGCTGACGAAAATGAAATGAAAGAGCAGAAATGCCAAAAGAGAGGGAAGAAATATCGGAAGCATGTTTAATTTGTAATATTAGTCGAGGGAACATAACGAAAACTAACATTGGCATGTGAACCCCGAATACTTTGTCTTGTTGTGTTACGACGCAGCACAGATATTTCATGGAATTTTCTTGTGCATCAAAATATTTGATTTTGATTATAAAGGTGCCAAGAGCAAGCATGGAAATCTCTTTCTCTCTTCTTCAGTGGAAAATTCTCTATTTTTCTTTTGGCAATAGCAAAATTAAACGTCTTTTGATTTTATCGCTGAGATCAGTTTCAAAATTTTCTCGATGCAACAGAACAACAGAAGTGAGCATTCAAACTCGCAAGTAATTTTATATTTTATTGATTGAAGGTGCACTGGCAAAAGTAGCTATCGTTTTTTTTTCTCTTCGAGCAACTGGCAACAGCAAAAGAATGAAACTTGAAAATTGCAGCTATTTTTTTTTTGTTTTATTTTGCCGAAAAATCTTTTGCAATAGTTCTTTGGCGTTTAACGTTGTGTAATGCTTGGAATTTGCATTAATTTGCATAAAATGTCGAGCTGAACATTGATTGGAGCAATTGCTTTTTCCTCTTTCTCTTTCTTTGACTCAACTTTAAGTCGACAAAACAGCAGCTGATCCATCCAGCTTTATTATATTGAACATTTTTCTTTTTGATCCATCAAAAAGGGAATAAAATTGCTTTCAGCGAAGTATAATTTTCAGTCATCTTGTTGGTTCGGTTGTACGATGGAAATTCGTGGAATGTGTGTGTGTTTGTGTCTACGAGAGTTCAGTAAAACTCTCTGGTTTATGTATACATGGCTGCAGGTAATTGAAGTTTAAACTGAAAGGTAGTCCACCGATGGTAGATGGCAAAATTGAGAAGAAACCTGTGTATTAATGAAAAACGAAAATCATCTAACTTAAATAATGAATTTGATATTCTTTGAAAATTGAGCTTTATCCATTTGGATGCTTTTGTTTTGCGTACTTGATGTGTGCACATCTGTTTATAAACATTGTCTATGTTCAGAGAAAGAAAAAGAGAGCTCTTAATATCAGCATCAGCATATTTAAGCATTCATTTTAATGCTTGTCAGCAGCTTAATTCACTCGAGTATCGAGAAACTGAGAGTGTGAAAGAGCGAAACAGCAATAACACGTGCATGTCTATGGGTTTCCCGTTTTATTTATTCACTGGCCTCGAGTTTTCATTGTTTGTGCTGTCGAAAGCTATTAATACAAATCTCAGGCAAATTTCCCATCGAATGTTTGTTTGTAGAAAAATTCCGCCATTTCATGTGAATTTTGATTTAAATGCGCAAAAATGTGTGTCAGCTGCCGAGCGAGAAGCCCAACATTGAAAAACGCCTATTTTAAAAATCAGATGCAAACATCAAATAGATTATAAAGCGATTACGTGTGTTCATGGTGCGATGTACACAGGCATCTAATAGCTCATAAAATACACGCATCGAATTATTGGCACTCTTTTTTTTATCTACTTCAAAATTGCCTGTTCCATTGAAATTCAAGAAGCTATAGCTATTTTTATGGAGTTTTAATTAAAATGGTCGAAACCGTTTTCTTCACGCGCATTTTATTCATCGACTGATTTGTAATCAAATTATTCATCAAGTCAAATGAAATTGGTATGGATAACCACTAAAAACCTCACCTCAGCAAAAGCATCGAGATTTCCATCAAAAGAAATGCGAGACGATGCCATATCGTGATTCTATTATTTTCAAGGGTGCTGACGCCAGCAAAAAATATCGCGCACAAAATTACATCGTTCCATAAAACTTCCATGAGAACACCTTGGATGAAAGGAAATGTTCGAAAATTTGAATAAACAAGCATAATAGCGTATTATCGCATTAAATTCATTGGGAATCCTTTTGAATTGAGAACGAATTTAGGACAAAATACAAATTGTTTAGTGGCATCATCGAAAAGACAATTGAATTTTCGGGAAAGACGTTGCCAAACTAACAATTGAATTTGTAATGTTTGCTAGACCAGGCGCACACTTTCACATTGAAAAACCTTAAATCATCATCAATAACCACGCAACGCCATTGTATTCGTAATTTCAAGCCGATTGTCTGCCAAATCATGTTCAACTTTTGCCATTCATTTTCGATTCGGCTTGATGTCTTTGGGTTTCGTTTTACAATTTAAATCATTGAATGTGGCAAACAATGTACGAAAACCCCGTTTTTCTCAATTTCAAATGTTGCTGAAGTAGAGATTTGTATCCACTCAAATGAATACTCGGAGGGTTCGTCTGGTGTGGATTTTTAATGAAAACTAGCACGTATTCGTTCGGCACAGTAAACATAAACTACTATCTATTCACTATCGGGATTTTGTTGCGTTGAATGTCGAACGTCTCAAGGTAAAACCGAATATTTGCCATTCAATGGCAACAACATCGAAGTTTTTGGTAGTCAGGTTTGTGCCGCGCATACCTTGAAATCCGACCATGATCAATTCAAAAGTTCTATTGATGTCTATTAAATACGATGGCATAACAGACATCGACGCCAATCCAAGGCACATTATAATGTACCTTCATTTCGACGAAACACTTTTCCATATAAATCAAAATTCATCTAAAGATAATTGAAATTTCAGCGTCTGTTGAAAGCTTTTGTTGAAAATATCATAAGGAAAATGGTACGGTGTTTCATGCAAACGTCGGCAACAATTTCTATTGAATCGAAAACAAAACGAAGAATGAGATGGTTAAAACTAGTCGATGATTGAGCGAGCGATTGTCAGATAAAATGCGGCAATCAGCAGCAGCAGCAGCAGCAGCCTATCTAATGCAAGTCGATGTCAATGGTTGTAGAATAGCAAACTTTTGACATATTGAAAATCTATTCATAAGTCCTTTACCTGTCGACACAAGTCATTGGCATTAATAATGCGGCAATGCGGGTATTAAAGAAACCTTTCATTCAAAAACATTGGCACTAATTAGCTCGAAAATGCTAAAATATATAATATTTCTAGTGGAAATCATACGCACACACACACACAAAATCGAAAACAGTAATGAAAATGATCGCTTTGCGTGTTCGGTTCAAAGGCATCAAATGGTAACAATGTGGTTTTCACATTAGTTTCAGACCGTATTATGAAGAATGGCCCCGAAAATTGATGCAACAAAAGGCGCTCAAGTGGAGTTAAAGAAACAGAAAAAGAAAATGAAATAGACAAGCTTTGGCAAAGCTCTTTGAGCATATTCAATTGCGTTCATTTTGTGTACATATCGAAAAAGAGTGAAAAAGAGTGAAAAAGAGAGACTCTGTCACTAACATACAAAATGTCTGCCTCACTTATTTACATGTAATTAGATTATATGCGCCCGTAATTTCGATTCGACAGGTACTTCGCAAGTTTGTTTGCACAACGTACGATTACAAATTACTAATTACGTTTTGTATCTCTCTTTCGCTCGCTCACTATCTTTCTCTCTGTCTGTCTCTCTCTGTCCCTTCTTACATTACGTAACATTCCAACACACGTACACGCACGCAGCACACAGTACACAATATGCTTATTAGTAACGACAATTGTGCTGCTACTGTTGCCGATGCTGATGCTGATGCTGCGGCTGAAACGGCAACGGCTCATTTTAAGTAGATTGACGAGCAACCGTGTGTGAATCAATGTGCGCTTTGTGTTCCAGCTCAATGATGTGTTGCACAAAAAGCCGAATCGTCTTTCAAATGTATGTGTAACATACGTCTAATGATTTCAAAGCATGGCACACCAAAGCAAAAGTAAAATGAAGTAAAGTGAACTGAAACGATCCGCGCCTAAGCTTCGTCATTTAATATAATGCCTCAAATTTGACGGCACACCGCTTCTCATGTTGTCGATTTGTTCTTCTTCGGCGCCACGCTAACAATCCAGCTAATTTATAAACTTATTTACGATGGAGTTACATTGTGATACACATTTCAAAACAAATATTTACATTCGCATTGATATTGCATATCAAGCACACATACACACGCACTTCGACTTTTTTCACGGTGATAAAATCAACGTGATGCAAACATGGAATTGATGCCTGTTTTTATTCGCTTGCGTATCTTCAACTCGATTCAAGTGAAATGTTCGACGTAAATTCACTCAGCAAATTACAATTCAGGAACATTTTGAATTGAAACCGAAACATTTGGTGTAGGCAGATATTTTTCTCTGCCGACGCCCAAAATTTGGTACGCAATTTCGAATAAAAAAAAGTTTTCAACGTCAATTTTCAATTACCTTCATATTCATGCAAATGATACATTTTATTTTGTGATCACAAAACGCAACGCTCGTCATTGCAACATCAAACGCATCATCGCATAAATTCATAAACTCTACTAACTGTTTGAAAAGTTGTCACATTTCAAACAGACGTCATACCGCATTGTTATGATACGCTCGCTCTCTCGCACCTCACATTTATAACTCTGAAATATTTTCGTAATTAATTTCTTTTTTTTTGGCTGTTGTAATATTGCGCTCCATCTAGCATTTGTTTGCATGGATTTTGGCTTATGTTTAGCTCAAATATGCATAGAAACGTACGCTCAAAGGGGTTTTCGGAGCAAATTAGCGAAATGAAATACTTACCTCGGTAAGCTATTCCAGGTATGCTTTCGTATATGCACGCATTCAAAACATATATATTATTTACTTCCGTGGAAATTCCCTTCATTGCGTTTTCGGGGCGCAAAATTTTCAATTCAAATCCATTTTAGCATCGGATTCATAAATGCGTAATTCGAGAAATTGCTCGAAAAGCTCTACATGGCTTATGTGGAATTAAAATTTAAACAATATAATCATACAACATTCACACACATACATAAACACATTTTTTGAATCGGGAATTTGAGCTTCAGTTTGATTTCATCTCAAACACAGACACCCACCCACCCACACGTGTTCGGTTTGAGGTATTTAGTTACGTGCTTTGTTAGACGAAAACATTTCGGTGTTTTTCATATCAGAATGCAATCATAAACTCAATGAATGCATGCAAATATGAGGTGGTTCATCATTGGGCTGAATTTATTGTATAGAGGTAATCGTCTCCATGTGGAATAACCAGGTACCAAGCGATAACATTCAATAGCTCTTCAAAAAATGCGGCTATTTCTGTACACAATTCATTTCGTATACATTTTGAGCAGCATCAGTACAAAATAAACGAACATTTTTCTAAAAGAAAATTAAATGAATTTTCAAATAAAATTCCAAACTTGAATTTCGATTGTGAACACTTCGAAAAATGGTTTTGGATTTTAGTAGGAAATTTCTTCATACTCATTCAGATACAAAATGATTGCATTGCTCAGGAAATATTTGCAATTTGTTTTGATGTTCAAAGCATTACGATATTGTGTTTTGGGGTTGAATTATTAGAATTAATTGAAATTGTTTGGAAATTGAATAAACACAATCCGGATGGCAAAATGATGAATTCTTTTTTCCGACATTTGTTTGCATTGGCCCAATTTTGTGACGTCTGTTTGTCACTCGCTCGTTCAGAATTTCTAATTGAAACAATATTCAACATTTTGATCTCAATTTAATTAAGTACGAATTCAATGCGAATACCTTTTGATGGCTGGTTTTCTGGCCCAAAGGAATTTCATGCGTACAATTTGAAAGAAAACTTGAAATCTTCTGAATCCATGGCTCGTTGACTCCTAATTAAACAACCGTCTCCCCCCTCTCTCCATCTCATGCGCTCTCGTTGCCAGTTCTCAACCATTTCAACTGAAATGAACTTGAATTGTAAATCATCGCATTTAATCAAACTATTTGGCCGTGGTGCATATTTTAGCGTTCAACGTTCATTCAATATGAAAACTCAAATCAAAAAGTTTTGTTTTATTTCCACGTGGAAACTTAAATACGAACAACTCGAGTTTCATTACAAAAGAAAGTCAACATCGACCGGAAAGGAACAAAAATCCAAATCAAGAGATTGATAGCGAAGGAGAAAGAGAGAAAGCGCGCGCGAAAAATGGAAGGCATGTATGCAAAACTACCATTCTTCGATGAAAGTGCTTCGTTGCGCATGAATTCGTTTTTAATTCAAGAACATAAATATTCGCCGTGTTTAACTGTTTTCTTTTTTTTTCACTTTTATTTTTTTGTATATTCATTCGTTTTCTTTTATGTGTGTACAATTTCCCATTCCATCTGTAAATGGCTGCCATAATTTATGATTATTACAAATACGCGCGATACCGTGTGCTTCTGCTACTATTCTGCCAATGGCTTTTCTCTTTCCCACACTAAAACATATTCGACTATGCAAAAGTTTTTACCTCATACAAAAAGTTCATTTTTTTTCCATCGCACAGTTGAATTTTTCATGTTGTTCACGCCACCGACAGAGAGAGAGAGAGAGAGAGAGCGAGAGAGTATTCAAAATGAAACCTGAAACCTGAAAATACATGTATATAATGAACTATCGCCAAGCATAGGCCATAGTAAACAAAACGATGGAAAAAAATAGTCATATCAGAACCTTTGAAGTGAGCTAAAATAACTATTGAAATGAACAAGCGAACCGATTGAAATGAAAAATGAATACATATTTTTGTTGAAATGAAGGGAAAAAAATTACGTCGAAAACTATAATAAAGAAAACATGAAAATGTTGAACGGCAAAGTTCAAGTGAACCTGGGACTGTTCGCCATTTCGTGCGTATTATACGTTAGCAGCAGAGAGAATAAAAACGTATAAATGTGTTTTATGAATATGCAAACGCACGTCACAAAGTTGAGATCCCTGTGAGTGTATGTGTTGGAACAAGAAAATGCAAAAATTGCTATTGAATATTATTGTGTCATATTCCGATATTACCGCTCCTGTCATAAATAATTGACTATTTTTCTTGAATGTTCAACGGCTTATTATACGTTGTCATTGAGCATACGAATCAGCAGACAAATATTGGCAATGGTGTTTGTTTCAATCTTACTCTCACGGTGTTCGATTCGCTGCCATTTCCATAATATATTTGATATATAAATGATTATTGCAAATTTCCATTGGAGTTTTCGGTTCAAATATTCGTTCATTTGTTCGTTTATTGCCAACAACTGTCAGGTAGAGACTCTTATTTCATCATTGTTCCGCCTAATAATGCGAAATGACTTTGTTTTTGGAGCAGACGGCAATAAGTGTCATTTACATAATGCGGCATCATCTCAACCAGCCATCCAGACTTTTGCCCATGCAAAGCCAAAGCTCTTCGAAATTCACTGTCAATGTGTGTGTGTGTGTAAGTGTAATCGTGTTTTGCTGGAATTCCATGAGAACGAACAGTAAATAAATATGAGTGTGGAAAAGTTTTTGCAGCGACACAACACAAATATCGATTTTCCTTTGGCGCATGTTTTGGTTTATGCGAGGTAAATGCAAATTCTTCAATTTTTTTGTGGTTGTTGTTGTTGTTCACTTGTTCATTTTTCGTTGTGCTTCGTTTGGTTTGTCTGCTCATTGGTGTTACTGTGATACCCGAACAAACATCTCAAAGCTAGTTTGAACCTAGATCTTGTGCTATTGCCACGCAAAAATGAATCGAAAAATAAAACGAATGTAGGTATCGTCTCAAGCAATTTTATGCTAATTTTTATGTGCTTTCGATGCGCTGCTGCCTTCTTTTTTCTCTCTAACTCTCTCTCTTTCTCTCATTCACTCACGTTGCTTCATCTACATGTGCATCCAGTGTGTTCATCATGTTTATTTTTGTCTAGAAGTAAAAAGTCTCACTTTTCACCGGTAAAACTTATTCTGTTGCAACCATATGTGCAAAGCAGTACACAGATACCATCGATGCTATTGTTGCAAATGGCGCTTCGCCTCGTCAAGCAGCGAGGGTAGATTGAGGTGTACGGGGGGAGAAGAGTGAGTGAGCAACGTCGTTTAAGCTTTTCAATCGCTAGTCTTGCGGGTTTTTACCTCGCAGCAAATAAGACGCATTTTGTCTTATTATTATGTGCGAGAGATGGAAAATGTTGGTTTTGTACACGGTAAACCCTGGGTACTATCGCTTAGTGCGCCAGTATCTGTATCACATTCTCATCGTTCGCTCGCTTGCGCCACATACAAGCATATCATTAAGCCAAACGATGGAAGATGCATAATGTGTTCTGCTGTCTTTAAATTGCCAAACTCACACACACACACACACACACACATTCGTACACACACAGCGATAGAGTTAAAGAAAGAGTGAATGGCAGCCAACGGAATAAGAATATATTCCACATTCTGTGCGCGCAAGGTGTACATTGCGCTTCTTGGTGCGCTATTTGCCCCGGCATAATGGCTGTCAGAATGTTTGCTGCAATTTAATATTTCACCTGGTTCGAACAGCAGCGGCAACAGCAGCAGTCACGGTTAAAGCGGAGCAAAGAAGAGCCACCACCATACTTACTATTATGTACCATTAAAATAACAACCTAACGACATTCACGATATTTGATACTAACATATATTTGAATGGCACTCTTTTGTGACGCCAAAACGACATTTCGTGTCATATCCCAGGCGTTCGATTTTCTTTATTCGAATTTTACAATGATAAACCGTAATTGCTATCGGGCGCTTTTTCATTCGAATATTTTCAATTTCTTGACACGTTTGGTTTTTTTTTTTTGCCCAATATTTCAAACATGAAAACATCATTTGCATGCAGTGCAAATGAATTTAAATCCAGGTCACATCGTCAGTAAAATAGTAGCTCAATTATATTTTTCCTCGGTTTCGAAATGATTGGAACAGCAAAACAGAATTCTTTCTAGTGTTTGCTCTACATTTTTAGATTTACAACGAAGTTTACAGAAATAATTCTTCGTTTTCTTTAGCGTTATTTATATGACCAGATTACGATATGTGCAAATGATGGCAAGTGATGGCAAGAGGCGAAGCGCCAACAATATCTCACCATTCACAACAAACACACATCAATTTGAATTTATCGATTTTTGCGGGCATGAATTATGGTACTCCAATAAAAACTCACCTAAAAGCGATTTATTGCTGGATGTTCATTTCGTACGAGAAAAAAAAAATAATTATGTGGCGGAAACAACATCTGTGTGTGTGTGTGTGTGTGTGTGTGTGTGTGTTGATGTTATGCAAATGGCTGTAGCTTAAGGGCGATTGTGTGGTTTATCTTTTCGCTTGTTTTCCTGCCGTTAATGATGACAAGTTCACAAAATTCCGATTCTATTTTATAGGCTGTGTACAGCAAATGAGATTCAAATCAAGCGAAAAAGGACAACTGGCTCACATTCTCGTCGAACGCGCATATCAACACTCAAACCCGTTGCTCTTATGGATGAACCGCACACATCTTTCTGCTGTGCGCCGATTCGTTTACGAGCAACGATAATTCTTTTAATGGCGACCACTGTAATAATATGTAGTTTATGATAATGTTTGTAAACGTTCATAATTCAATGGAATCGAATGGCAAAATGCCTTCGTACGAATATGGTATGGTTGGAAAAATTTATGAACTCTCTTTACCATACCGAGTGAAATAACCAATTTTATTCAAATACTGATCCAAATTCTTAACGCCAAATCTACTTTATCCACGCAGAAAAATGCTTGTGCTGTTTTATTTATTTGCCATACCAACGATATGCTCCGTTGAACGATATAAGAGATTCAGTTCACTTTCTTTTTCGATTTACAGCTTCGTTAATTTATGCATTTCGTAGCTGTAAAATTGAAATGAAGGCCATTTCATTTCATTGGCCTCACGCTCCGAATGATTGAGCGCTCGGCTAATAATGATTTATTCACTTTATGAAATTACCTTTTCAACTTCGAATGACGTAATTCCATTGGAATAAAATTCTATTTTTGTTTTTATGTGCTCTAATACTCTAGTTTTACCGGGTTTATTTCCCTGGAAAATCGGCTCTGGCGCTTAGAAGTCTACTCTTAAGTTGTTGTTTTTTTCTCGGGTACTTATATTTTATTTACCAATTAGTTTGGATCTCCAGTATCAATAAATAGTAATCAGGTCACATGTCATTTAACTATATTTATTCCGTCATCGAATTACAATAATATTCAATTATAAGTTCTGGAGGGCGAAATGTGTTACATTTTAATGGATTTTATGGGAATCTGAATTGCATTAGCCAAAGGCGCAATGAGTGAATAAACACATCAGATATAGAACATACAATGTAATACAATGAATGTTTTAAGCATGATTGTACTAAATAAGCATTCAAGTCAATTTTGTTTTTTTTTTTCTCTCTTTTCGTTAATTTTCGCTATTTCTTTTGCCATTTTCAGATTAAAGGTTGATAATAATGGTGGAGCTTGGTGCCCAAAGCATATCGTATCACGTGGACTAAAGGAATTCTTACAAATTGATTTGTTGCAAATGCATGCAATCACTGCGATTCGCTCGCAGGGTCGATTCGGACGTGGCCAAGGACAGGAGTATACAGAAGCATACGTTGTCGAATACTGGCGCCCCGGTTTTACAAAGTGGGAACGCTGGAAAAATACACAAAACAAAGAGGTGGGTTAAATACATAAACCAATCAGTATGTATTTATACGCACATTAGGCGATGCATACTCAATATTAAATAAAATGTTTTAATTAACTTACTGAAATCAAATGAAAATGATGAAGCCAATAAAAAGCACAATTTATTTGATTTATTCAAATTTATAGAATTGTTGAAATCAAATGACTCTTAATGTCATTTTCTATTGAAAATCATGTTATTAACGAAGAGATTTTATTTATAGATTTTGACTGGAAACATTAACACCTACAGTGAAGTTGAGAATTTGTTGCAGCCGATTATAGTCGCATCGAAAGTTCGTATTTATCCATACAGTCAATATGATCGGACAGTTTGCTTGCGAGTCGAACTTGTTGGTTGCCCATGGACCGGTAAGTTTCTATTCATTCGTTTTATTTTGGATTTAAATCAACTAGAAACCAACATTTCGAAAACCATTTGTCACATTATAATTTCCCAAAGTCCAAAAATTCAAATAAAACTATTGCCTGGGTATTGAAGAAAGAAAACTTTAATCAATTTAATGAATTTCAAAGTTAAATTACAAATAAGCCGTCTTTCCAAAAATGGTAAACTCACTAAATTAAATTTCCTGTTGCAATATAAATGATCATGTTCTCGTACGCAAAAGTTTTAATTTGGTTTTCTGAGTGACAAAACGGTCAACCATCAAAAGCTAATTTACAAGCCCACAGCACACAAATTCAACAAATTTTCAAAAGAGAAAGAAAGAAAAATATCACGAATAATTAAATACCCAAAATCGTTTGTCACATTCAGCATTTTGATGTTAATTTTCATTTATGGTTCATTTCATTGAAAATGTTTCAACGTCGAATGCACGCACGTCGCACATAAAACCATAAACCGACCAAAAAAAAAAACAACACACACAACAAGAAATCTATTCCAAGTGAATCCAATTAATTAATTGCCTATTTTGACTAAGAGTCCGTGGCATTGGCATGTGCTGTAATCGACCGCAGACACAGCAGCAGCATCATCAGTTGCTGAAATGCAAATGAAACAGTTTGTTGCCCTTTAAAAACCATCGAGAACATAAACCAGCTAATGAATATGTAAAATACGATAAATTAAAGGTAATCCGTAATCTTGTTACATGGAAATATAAACACCGATGGTTGAACTTTTCTTTCACTCTCCTCATTCTTCTTCTCGTCTTATTCGCTTCTTTTGGTACGTTCTTAATTTTGGTTGGCTTTTGTTTTCTCTTTCTCTTTCTCTCACTCGCTCGATTGTGTTTCCAAATAAGAGAAATGCGCGAACATCGTAGTTTACATGTCTCGGGCTGTGTCACATCGTAAATGCTTGTTTAATGAAAATACAAAACAGACAACAGACGCATAAAAACACATTTTTTGTCGGTTAAAAAGCAGATACGACACGAATTTGGATTCCGCGAATGAGGATAAAATGTGCGTGTTTTTGGCTTGAGATTTGAAACTTAGTTGTAACAAACTGTTATTTGAATGTGGAGGTTTTGGATTTGCGATAATCGTGGATGCCTTTGGCTGAAACGAACGAATTCGACGTGCGTTCACTCTTCTGTAACTAAATTCAACACCTTTACGGTGAGATGTTCGTCGAAAAAAAATATCAATGCAAGAAAAGTGTTCAGAAATCATTGTTTCCTCAAATAAGAAGGCTCGTGGTTTTATCCAAGTAAAAACCACTGCAGACACCATTCATTTGGAATTACTCGCTTTTTGTTGAAATTATTAAAGACCTTTCTTGAATGCATTCAGAAGGAATACATAAAAATTTATTGTATATTTTTGGTTTGTGTAGCACCAATATATTTTCGAGACACTCATTGATGTTTTGAATATTCGAAAATGTTCAATATTCAAACGTTTTGTGATGGCATCTGTAGAGAGTGTGGTCCATACAGGGGCATGCTGTGTGTATTCCATGGAATATTTTGATAATAGAATCAAACGCACCGTGTGGTCATCCGCATTACCCAATTCTGTACAAGTCTTGAATGATTTGATTCAATGCTATTTGCCATTTTACTTGCTCCTTGTTCTGCATTCAATTCAATCCATTGGCAATTCAATGGCATTTCTCTCTCTCTCTCTCGCTCTCTCTCTTCCTCTCTTCCTTTCTATTATCGATGAATGTGCAGCACAGCATCAAACATGTAGTGCAAAAGTGAGTGCGCTTTATGTTTTATTCACCTAAACACAATTGCGCGGTCGTTGGGTCTTATTTGATTCGTGTGCCTTGTTGTACATATTCGGATAATGAGATGTGAGAACCATGGTTTCCACATCCATTTAGTCGTGACTTAGCGGGCGTTCGAAAACGCATGCAAGACAAGCCGAAAACCGACAGCCCAAACACACAACACAACACAACACATCTACTCACTCACACACACACACACACACACACACGTTCACATTTACTTCACTTCACTCATTCACTCATTGATTTGGTTTGTGCTTGCATCGTCTTGGACACCAAGAGACGTTGTCTTTTATTTTATTATAACATTTCATTATTTGATCGCATGCTGTGCGACCAAACAACAGGATCATTCAATAAACAAAATGTTTTGGCCTGTGTGAACATTCCGAACGTGGTATCTCTCGTCGGTTCCAATGTTCAGTTTGGCCTTTTATTGTTGTTACAGTCTCACTGAATTGCCATGTTTTGACATTTGACTCGCTTTTCATTCAGTCGCCTTGTCGTTTGGGATTTGCACTTGTGTTTATCCGCAAGACCATTCAATTGAAACTCTTGTTATATTCTCGTAATCCTTTCACCACGCACCAATTTCATATCACCCGAATGCAATTTAATGGAATTCGACGATGTGATGTGGCCTTTTTTTAAATTGAAAATTCGAGCAAAACAAAAACCAAATTGACATTATTTTATTTTGTCGAAGGTTTTTATCCTCCGACCAGTCGTTTTAATGATGGTCTTGATATGACTTTAATTTAATGGAAAATCTTTTTATATCTATGAAATGGATATTTCTTTTTTTATTTTTTTAACGAAACAAAATCCGCTATAAAACAATCATGTGTATTTATAAGAAGTGAATTTAAACACACGAAAAAAAAAATTGAAACCGATTGAATCATGACCGCATACATTTATCTCGTGCTCTTGTCACAGTCAGAAGCCATTAAGGTGCACTCTCATTGAATGCTGCTCAATCGTCTTTTTGTTAAGCCTCGTTGATTTCCACAGTCTCGTGATTTGTATCGATTAAGGGAAACGTATTTATAGCGCTCATTAAGCACATTGACAACATAATTAGTCACACGCAGATGCTCGATCCACCGTCCCCCTCCCAAATAAAGATGCACACAACATTTGGTTGTGTTTGCTCCTTTCTTCACAGCATCTTCCGAAAATCACAACAGCCAACATTCGATTTGTCTGTTTTGTGTGTTTATTTTCTTAACAATTCGAAGATGTTAGCGTATTTTTTTTCGTCCTCATTCACTTCAAAAGCAGCGTCACCCAAAAAACAACCACATCATTTCCGCATACTGTGTTGACGAAAGGAACAAACCCAAGTACAAACTAACTTATACAAAGTATAAACAAGTTATTAAACCGTTACAAATCATACGCTGAGCATAAACAAATCTCATGTGTCTGTCTGCAGCATTTCGTTTTGCCATGTTGTGAGTTTGATTGCTCTTCATTTTTTATCAACCGAGTTTTTTTTTGTTACCGTGCCTCGCCAACCACATGGCATTGACAAGTACCAAATACTCTACACACTGTTTATTTAATGGTTCATTTTTTCGGTGCTTTCGTTCAATTTCTTCTTATCTCAATATTGTTTGTTTGTTTGTTAAACATTTTTGAGAACAAATTTGAAAATATAATAATATCGAAATGGAAAAAAATAACAACTTATTTACTTTGATGATCGATTCGAATTCTCCAATGCTGATACAATATATCATTGAGCGGTTGTTTAGTCTATCCCACGGAATCCATAGACTTGTATTCGAAAACTAAATGCAATAGCCCAATCGATACTCTCTAAAAGGCAATCAACCGCAAATACTGTTCCATTTAAGAAATTTGGTTGGGATTTTTAGTAAAAAAAAAAATAAATTTGAATTTTTACTGATTGGATTTATTCATTTTTTCCATTTTTAGATGGACTAGTTTCATACAGCATTCCAAAAGGTGTTCAACGAGGACTTGAAATCGATTTATCGGATCAAACATATGATGGCCATGATGAAAATGATCGTCTAGTTGATGGCTTGGGTCAATTAGTGGATGGACAACGTGGAACCGATAATTTCCGCACCGATATTCACGGATATGGCAAAGGTAATGTTCCAGTAACTGAACCAGCAATATTACTGCAGGAAACGAAGTTTTAAAATAGATGAGCATAATATTTGAAAAATATTCCCAAGCGATTGGAAAGTTTGCAGACTGTTCCAGTCATTTCAGCCAATAAGTTTATGCGATATATTTTTGTCGGGATAAATTAAAGAAAATATTACATTGGGAATACATTTCCCAGTCGTTGAGAAGATGCCAAAATATAGAAACAAAAACAAAAACTACAAAATGTGAATAGTGTTCTATGCACAAAGCATACGATCCAAGTCGGGGATATGGTTGACTGGATAGAAAAAAACAACATTGAAAAAACCGTTACAAATCGAGAATGAGACGAATTTATGAGAATTATCGGAGAACAAAGAAAAAAAAAACGAAAGCATCACACACATGAAAAACTTATGATGCTTGGCAAACGGCGAACTTTGCAAATAAAAATAAGTTACTGGTCACTTTGGCATTTGCAAAGTTTTTCATCATCGGTTGGTGTGCGCGTTTTTTCTGTTTGTTTCTGATGCACTTCGATTTCGTCAGCTATTTTCTTCATGTAACACATTTATCGATCAGAATGTTGATATCAATTTGTTGGTCCAGTCACATCATTAATTATTTCATATCTCTAACTCTTTTCATTGCTCAACTTGTAATTCGTAAACTTGTGTATGAAATAAAAATGTTGCCATTCGGTTTTTATTTGTGATGTATTCCAGCAATCGTTGTTGAAATGTTCATTGGTCTGTCGTCCATTGAGACGTATAAAAGGAAACCGGAATTCCACTACAAATGCACCGAAAAACGTGCTTTAAAACTTTGGAATTCTTCCATTAGCATTATTAAATTTGAAGGGCAGACTCTCATTTCTTTTGCTTCTCTACTCCCTCTCACTCTCTTTCTCTCTCTGTCTCTCTCTGTGTCCATTTTGGGTGCTACTTTTCTTCGCCCGCCAAATTGCAAGATCAAATAGTGTTTCGGGTTTTTCCTTTTTTGTCCGAGTCTGTCCATTTTGTTAAGTCGGTGCATGAGATTTATAGCGCTTGGAAGCGTTCCAAAAGATTGGCAATGAAATTATATTCATCAGTCTCTCTTTCTTTCAGTTTGGAGCGGTCATTTGCTTTGACCTCTTCTCATACCGCATACCGTGTGTGTGTGTGTGTATCCGTACGTTCGTCGCACATCATTTATTTGATGTTAACCACTCCAACGTTTAAACATGCTATATCCGAAGGAATGAAAAATCGTGCTGAATCGTCAAGCACTTTTCTTTCATTCGAATGCGCGCTAAAAATCATTCACTGACACACAATACCTCTATTCAAGAGTGGCTGGACCCAATCAAATACACGTAAGTGAAACGATGTCAAGTGTCCGAAAGCAGAAAAGAATCAAATGCGGACAAGCGATGCCGTAAAATGCTACTACACACATACACACACGCGCGCGCACACATACAAGCAACACGGGCACACAAGCCACACATGAAGTGGTGAACGACGACGTGCATCGTCAAAACGATATAGAAAAAGAAACGAACACAGACAGAAATGGCCCGTGTGGTTCAAGTGCGCCAAGGCACACAATATCCTCAGACAAACCGATGGAGAAGCAACATATAATAAAATGAAATTGAATTCATATTGCATTATTGCGATTAGTGATCGGTGTACACTTGGCAATTTCGAATCCATCCATTTCACGTCGATTTGCCGATTGCCTTTGTGTTTCTGGCCGATTAACGTGCTCCATCAATAGCACCAAACAAAGCCATTTCATTTCGATACCGAAACATGAACGTGAACGTGTACAAGAGGATTTTATTAATGTGCGTTACTTGTACACGAATAATAAAATAGAGCCGTAAATTTTGTTTCGATCTAATCACTCACTTAAGTGATGCTATCGAATGTTGTAAGTGAACGCACAGCATGTGCACCACACACAAACACACACACACAGAGATACTCGCCAGTCATCGAACACCGAACGTTAAACGTCCATTTACATGAACAATGGACCAAAGACGATAAACACTTGATGTTCATTAATTCATCAATTTTCGCTTGATGCATGCGAACGACGACAACAACAACACCGAGAAGACTATCTAGATCGTGTTTTTCACTGTATCGCATCGATTATCCTATTTTGTTGAGCAATCGATATATGCTCGTGAGAATAAACATTTTCAGTTCGATGATAAGATTCTCTGCAGCGTAAAACAACTCGCATCCGATTAAGTGCACGTGAATCCTTCTTAGCGAGAGTAAATTAGACAGAATTTTCGCGTATTCTTTTTCTACATCTTTCGATGGTTTAATTGGGATTTAGTACGTAAAACAGAGAAGAAATATGGCCTTTGTTTGGCTTGTGTACACAACATTCGAATACACTCACGAGATACGATACAAAGGGGTTTCTTTGGTTCAACTGTAATTTACGATTCCGTTTCGACATTTAATCGACTTGAACGGAATAATGACGATGATTGTTATTGCTGCCTTAATTGAATTCACTTTGAAATTTATTTATTTGCTATTTTGTAATTGCTTGCAAACATATACTCTCACACTTATGAACTCACTCATTCTCTTTCTATTCCAACGCACACCAGGTTACGAATGGGTTGGCTGGCGCAACGATTCACTGGGCATGGCCGGTAAACCTGTTGAAATGACGTTCGAATTTGATTCGGTACGAAATTTCAGCTCCATTATACTGCATACGAATAACATGTTTTCGAAGGATGTTGCGGTAAGTAGCCAAATGATTTTATTATTGCATTAGATACACTTTCGGTTTTGCCAACCGAACACATCGATCCTTTGCCAAATGATGCGCAATGGAATGAACGGCAATACAAAGCATACAAAACACACAAAAACATGATTAAATCGTATTTATAATTACATTTCCGCTGGTATGGGCTGCGATTGATGGTTTTCTGATCGTTCCATAAATTCATATTTCACACATTTTTTGCCCCGCAGAAAGTATTTCTCTGAAATACATACTTTTTTTCTATTTTCATCAATTTTATTACAATAGAAAAGCTCTTTTGAGTTACGCTCAACTTAATGCTCGCAATCCGCTACTTGCTACTTGCTACTCTTCAGCATTTCTACCTTGAGATTCTAATTTCTCTTGATGCACAAGCATTCTTTTCCTTCTCCATGTCTTCCGGGCAATTTTTCAATTACGCATAAATAATTGCTTCGTTTCTCCACTGAGAGTATACCAGATGTACAAAGAAACAGCGAGAAAAAGAAATATATTTCGAACAACAAAGTGAAATAAAATAGTAACAGTGGAAGCAGATGAATAAAGAAACAGCGTTGTTTCTGAAAATGATGGGACAAGAAGTTATGAATAAATCCATAAAAACGACAAAATGAAAAAGTATATATACATTAAATAAACAAAAATACCTTGACGTTGTCACACAGAGGGGGGAGAAGAAAAAGCGGTCCGAGAAAGAGATTATCGTGAACAGTGCATACACTAGAAAGTAGGTTGTGCAGTTAGAGTAACAAGAGATGAGTAAAAACAACAAAGGACAACGAAAAAAAATTGTTGTATGATAAAATTCAAATTACAAACTTTTTAGAGAGCGAAACACAAGCAAGCTAAGTCTCCCGAATTCACAGCATACAATTTAGGAATTGTATTACAACGACTTACTTAGAGATATACCTAAGTAGCTACTCTATCAAACGACGACATTTCAAGTAAAAATCGAAATGTCTTGAAGAGCTCGAGCAAAAGTTTGCTTCTTTTTTCTTCGTTTGTTTTTTTGTTTGTATTGTTTCAATGACGTCAGGGAAAATGTGGGAGCATTTTTGTTAACAAGATAACCGAAGTGGAAAAACAACGAGACAAGAGACGAGCATGACATGCGATTAAACCAATCAAAAAATCTCAACCAAAAGAAAGAAGAGAAAAAACGTCCACAAATTGCATATGAAAATGTATATGTTCAAATGTTCATAATTTGAGAGTCACAACGAAAATAAAACTGGGGAATATTGCAAAAAACAACGCCGGAGTTTCAATGAGTCGATTTGGCATCCCCTAGAAAGTTGTCAAACTAGGGAAATGGCAAAAGGAAATTCTGCACGAAAACTGGTTGCTGTGGGTGATAAACGACCTACATTTTGTTCACAAACGTTTCGCTTTTGCGGAACGACTTTTCCTAGTTTGGCAGTTTCAAGTGAATTGGAAAAAAGCATATTTGATTACATGCATATATGCAAACGCTTTTTCCAATTTTTCGTTTTGGTGTGTTTTATTTTTGTTTTTTCTCAAAATTTTCATGCGAAAATGTTGACTCGTTTAAAAAAAAAAGTTGGAATTTCACATTTGCCTTTGAACGACATTTTTGTTATGGGACTTTTTAATTTATTTATTCTTCGGAAAGAAATCTAAAACATCACTTTTAACAAGCACAAACATATTCATTGAAATAAAATCATGCTCAAACACACGCTCCATACCATCTTATTCCCTTTGTATGAACGGAGAAAAAGACAGTTTTTTATTTTCATTTTGGAAGCAACACAATCTAAATTCAATCGAAACAGCAGAGTTGTAATAGCATACTCTTTTATCAAAGCGCCACGCTGCTTCATTTTACAAATTCAAACTATTGCATGGATATAAATCCAAACAATTGATTTTTCCGAGCATTTCGTTTTGGTGTTTGAAAACTTCTTCACATCATTAAAATATTTGAAATTCAATTGAAAGGAAAATGCAAACGACAATGAAAACGGAGTTCCTGACGATTACATCAACTGGTTGAGAATTGATACTAACAATGTCATCTAGATGTGTAGAGAGCATTTAGTGACAGTGCCACATTCTTCAACATTTATGTGTGTATTTCTTAGAAATTCGACCATCAAGAGTCATCGTCGCAGCTCATCAATGATTGTAATTAAGCGAATATGTTCGTCGGCCATCATAGAAATGATGCCAATTTTGAGTGTATATTTGACAGCAACACTTGAATTCAATGCATTATCGCACTTAAGGGTGCTCATCATTTTATTTGAATTGCATCTTGAAATAGCTAATATATGACATGTTCGTGCTTTCGTATTTACACGGACCTTCAATTTCCTTTGCAACGGTTTGTTATGTAGCTACGCTATGATGTCTTTCAAATGTCTCATTTGCTTCATTCAAAACGGTCAATTCAACCATAAATGTGCTTATTGAATGCGTTTTTGTCATTCCATTTCGATATAAAATTGGCATGCTGCTTTTTATCATAGTTTTTGTGTGTGAGTGTTGACGTTTCTTTTTTTTAATGTTCGTTTGGTTCGGCTTTCATTTCAGGTGTTCACACATGCAAAGGTGTTCTTCAGCATCGGTGGACAGCATTTCAATGGTGAGCCCGTACATTTTTCATATATGCCAGACACAGTAATGGAAAATGCACGTGACGTTACCATTAAATTACATCATCGCATTGGAAAATACGTACAAGTGCACTTGTACTTTGCGCTACGATGGATTATGCTAAGTGAAGTGACCTTTGTTGCGGGTAAGTGAACGCTCTCGGCAAACACCTCGCCAAAAAAAAAATCAGCGCGAGTGCCATGAACGCAATTGTTTTGTCTCTCTTTTTCATTGCCGCTCGACCGGTGATGACCGATCAAGCGACAACGATACAACAACAACAACAACATAATGTCAACTGTGATGCCCATGGCATTGTTACGAATAAACCACAACAAAAGCCATTTTTGTCTTCAATAAAAATTGCTTTTAACAGACGGCCAAAAGAACACAACAACAACACACGATCCAAAATCCCCTCCCGAAAAAAAGGACCAAAGAGAAATTGCTTTTGAGCTAGTCAGTTTTCATGGCGCACAAACGCTTCGTTTATTCATTCCGTTTGAAAACACCGTAATAAGCTCTGGGCGTGTGCGCGCTGAATGTTCATGAACAAACTGAGTCGAGCAATTTCATTTCATCTCCTTTGTTGTTGTTATTTTTTCATTTATTAAACGTAAATTCCAAAACAATTCGACGAATAAAAAAAATGGAAAAAATGCATTCCATTCTATCGTATTGAGAGAGAGGAAGAGTAAAAAAAGCTCTTGCGAAAATTGCTCTCAACTTTTTTTTTGGCTGGCGTTTTTTTATTCGGTTCGCTTTCTCTTCTCGGCAAAATATTTCATATGTTTGATTATGATTATTATTTTTGTTGTTGTTGTTGTTGTTGAATCGTGTTGTTGTTTTTTTACAGTTGAGAATATTGGTTCGCAACTTTATGAGAGCTGCGCGCTGTTGATCTTGCTGCTGCTGTTTTTTTCACTCGTTTCTTTTGTTGTCATTTTAGCACCAGTCGTTGGCAATTTCACCGAAGAGGAGGCAAATGGTAACACTGTGCCGCAGGATACATTAGAATACCCCCTGCAACGTGACGAAGTTCATACACAAAACGCCAAAGGAGATCGCAATCACCAAATACCATCGGGTATGTTTTGCTTATGCTTACATTTAACACGGCAAACGGTTTTGTTTTCAATCATTTGTCTTGTGTCGACATTTTGTTCTCGAGACCGGCGTTCATTCCAACAACATTGATTTCAAAATGACATTTTTATCGTCACACAACATCTAAAGTTGGTCGATCGATCTCGCCTGCAATATGAATTTGGTTTTTTTTTCGTTATTCTCCCGTTGCCTATTTGATTCGTGGTGTGCAGATATTTATTGTGACTTTTATTATAAATTGATTCGTTCCCACAAATTGTTTTGTTCGACATGGATTTCATCGATTCACTTTTTAATATTTCATGTCATAAACGCTTTGTATGTTGCTCTATGCTTCAAAGTTTTTTTTTTCTGTTGTTGTTGCTCTCTGTTCTTGCGTACGTTCCATTCTTTGACAATTGACATTTACAAAATGAAAGAAAAAAGTATTCCAATCACAGTTTTTGGCTGTGTGCCGAACAAAAGACGCTTATTTTATGATTTCATATAAATCAAAGTTGGAAAAACTCACAACAGGTTGTCGATTGTGAACAAAGAGTGTGCACCAAACACAGCGCAATACAAATGGAGTTGGAGTTGCTGATTTTTGATTCAATAAATCACGCTTTTGTCGAACGCGACATTCAAGTGTGTTTATCAGAAAAGCGCTTAACATTTACAAGACTCATTCCAAAAATAAAAGAAAAATTTCTACATAAATCGAATCGATGGTGTGATGGAGACTGAAAATTGTCATTACATGGAAAACAGCACGAATCAGATTCACACACAAATCGAATTTTGTGTAATTTTTTTTGCTCGTTCTTTTTATGTTTTGCATGCAATAAAATGGTTGAACTCATGGTTTCTTTTCTGTGTTATCAAATGAATCACATCGGAAATTTCTCTGGAGACCTCATTTAAACTGAAAAAAAATGTATGAATATAAGAATTGGATTTCATTGGGAATTTTGCAGTGCACTCATCGAAACCAGTTGATCGAGATCAAGATTCACATTATGTTGGCGTCATCATTGCTCTACTGACGACGATAATTCTGCTATTGGTCGCTGCCATCATGTTCATCGTATCGCGAAATAAACGCTCACCACGCTCCGATGTCCTCAATTCGCTACAGCATAATTTCAATCAAGATACGCTTGGATTGGGCATCGATAAACGTCATCATATGAAGGTAATTTTTCAATCACTCCATAAAACCAAATTTAGTTTACTTTTTGACGCTCCCCAAAAATCTCGTTAATTAACGCCGAATTCGCCATTTAAATCACTCATCAATGCGGAATTGTACGCTTTCATCATTGAAATGAGTTTATCATTTTAATATGACCGTTATTTCATCGCTCATAAAATTTCAATTAAATGAGTTTCATGAATGTGTGCGGTGCGTGCGTGCGTGCGTGCGTGCGTCATCGTTGTTGGCGGTGATGGCGACAGCGGTGGCACACATTTTGGCTAAATATTTATGCAGGCCATTCATTGAGCCTAAGTGCCTCCATTCTACACACCACACAACACCACACACATCATCATTTTCTATCAACATTTATTTTCAATGGCAAAGCGTACACCGAATGACAATGGAAAATGACTCTCATATTCTCTATATCTTTGTCTATTTTAATGTGGCTATTGTTTAGGTGACAATGGACGATAATGAATCGATCGATAAAAGTAGTTTGTATCATGAACCGTTCAACGTAAACATGTATACGAGTGCAGCCAGCGGATGTTCACTAAACGATTTGCAACGCAATCATGTCACACCCGACTACACAGGTAATGGAAAAATCATAAAATATCAACTATCCCCCGCCCCTTATTTACTTCATTCTCCAATTTGAACCTTCATCATTAGCTCAATTTTCGATTATCATTTTGTAACCGGTCAATATTTTAAATTGATCCCGGCGTCCCAAACATAATTAAAGCTAACTGCCATTTTCCGAAAAGCAGAAGAGCAAGAGCATCCATTTATGCGAAAGGATTTAATGAAGAGATCGATACATAACCGTCGATGGCACTGTAATCCTAATTAAATTTACTACTGTCACCTGTTACTTGACGCCGGTTCAAGTTAAGGGCAGACACAAATAAATTCTATTTCTTAAATCTTATTTCTTAATGGCAACAGCCAAAAAACCAAACAAAAAGTGTTCCAAAATATAATACTGCTGTACGGAGCCACCGAAGACATTATGCAAATAAGCACATTAGTCTACTGAATAAGACCAACTCAAACTTTTTCTAATGGCTTTTGGTTCCAGACACCAAAACAATTGTAGTGCGATCCATTATTTCGTTTTTCTTAAACGAAAATATTTTTATTTGCCCATTTTATTTGCAAGGTTTTTTATTTGTTTTGTAAGGCACTTCGCTATATTCAAATATACATTTTTTATTATAATATACTTAAACTGGGTTTGGCAGAGAGAAAAAAAATTGGAATTTATACTTTTCATTTTGACTGGGCCATGAGAGCATATGCTATTGCGTTGGCATTGGCTTGACTCAGCTCACTTTTTCAAACAGTTCATTCCATTATAAAATATCTTTTATTATGTCTCTCCACTTTTGGATGCTCTGTCTCTCTATTAATATTTTTCAACGATCCTTTTTTTCCACTTTATTTTTTGGTTATTTTTGCACTGGTTCAATTTTTCTTTCTTTCATTCTTTCGACCTCCTGCACCCTTCTTCCTCATCCTCCGACTCGGTGTCGGTGTTTGTGTGTTTATTTAATGTTCTGAATTTACAGACGTTCCTGATATTGTTTGCCAAGAGTATGCCGTGCCACATATGCAGACTTTAATACCAAAAATACCAGGTGGTTATGTGAGCGTTCGTGACACGCCGCCATCTTTGAATAATATGGTATTTCCAAAGCCACCGCCAGTCCCACCGCCACCCGAAAAGTACTATGCAACGACAGCCATTTGTAAAACGGCAACATCGGCTGCAAGCGGTGGCATCGGTAATAACATCCATACGACCAACACAATGCCACTATCATCGGCACAACCAACGGCTACAACAAATCTGCTCAGCTCATACAATGATACCGATGCAACATCGACCGACGATGATTTACAGCAATTGAACGAATTTCCCAGACATTCATTGGTGATTGTCGAGAAGCTTGGCAGCGGTGCGTTCGGTGAATTGCATTTATGCGAAACAAAAGGATTAAGGTAAGGCCAAAATTGCGATATATATTAAGCGCTTCATTCTATGGGTTGGTGGTTGTTGTTGTTTTTTTTTGTATGTATGTTGTTGCATGTGAGTCTCCGCATAAACTCCGTTATTTTGAACATTTTCATTGATAAATAATTCTCGAGCATTCCAGCACGTCACTGAAAAAGTACACCCACACAGATAAATATACAACACACACAATCACACACACGGAGCAAATAAGTACGCAGTCTGTTTAAATAATAATAATTTAGTAGCGCATTATGTGTCACTTTATTGCCATACTACGATTCCGATAGCTTTTCTTTCTCTCCCTCTCTTTCTCGCTCGCTCTCTCGCCCTCAATCTATGTTCTTTTTCTACCGGCAATTGATACGTGCACTGTGCTTTGTTGGCCCATTAAAATAAATTTAAATGAGCGTTTAAGTGGTAAGCACCGGTCTCAAAAATGAATATAACACTAAACATTTAATGGGTTTTTCGTTTGGTAATTTATACGGGGCGAGTTGTCAGTGCATGAATCCATCTAGAAACGAGGATAGTATATTTTAAGTTTAGCGCACGAACGTACGTGATCAAATCGCGTATAAAGTGTGATACACGATGACTATCATTTTTTTTTATCGTAAACGACATACGGTTTGCGGCGCACAAGGAACGAGGAAGAGCGCGCCTTTTTTCTACTTCGAAAGAAAAATGTTAATTTATTAAAATCAAGCAATTCACTAAAACAACTTTATGCTCGTTGAACAATTTAAGTGTTTTTCCACGAAAAATTCCCGACCAAATGCACATATATTCAGCTCCATTTAAAATGTCATTTGAGTTTCATTTCCTTGAAACGTAACTCATGATTCTATCAATTTTGATGCAGTTTCATGGATTCCTGGAATTACGATACTAGCGAAAACTTGATATTCAGTTTTAGTGTGAAAAGTGCATCATCATAAGTTTTAAGTCAAATCAACGATGCAACGCAAATAAGATTGAACGTTTCATTTTTCATGCCTTATATTTTCTGGGCATTTTGATTACTATGAATTTCACTCAATTTTGTTTGTAATTTATTGATCATGTTTCATTTAATATTCCCCTTTCAAATTGTCTCTATTTCGTGGAACGAAAGTAAGAGATTTCATGAAATTAAGATAAAAAGTTAACATTGGAACTATGTGTAATCAGTAGTTCAAAAGATGTATTAGAATGCAATCCGATCCACTCACTACTTTGCAATGGAAAAAATTTCATTGATCAACTCATTCCATTTCGGCTTCATGTTGAAAAATGTTAAATCTTGTTCAAGTCATTTTTGTTTTCATCTTCGTAAAATAGAAGTTTCGTTAATGAAGCTGAAGGGCTTTTCATTTTGCATTATTCAAGTGTAGCATCCTTTGAAGTTGTGAGGTACACTTTGCATCGAACACAAAATCCTCCTGGTACACAGAGTAAGCCGCTAAAGGATTTTGTTTCTTGAAAATGCGAAAACAAAATGCGTTTCTCTTTTGTTTGTGAAATGTCTGTGACCGAAACGGTCCAATTCGAAAAGTGCAATGCGATAAACTAAACCTTAAAATAGCATCGTATATTTTTGAATTATCCAAAGCCATTGTCACCCATTACACCATGAATATACGTTGCAGAGGCAGCAGTGGCAGGCACTCTCGATAAAAGTGGCAACGATAATTGTCGCATAAACTCATAACGAACGCAAACACTTTATCGCCGTAACGTTGAACGAGTGTATCTGTATCGATGCAGTTAATTTTCATTCGACATTTTCGATTGTAGCTTGAGTACTCAAACTTTATAAGGATTTCGTAAGCTTTCTCTCTTACCCTTTTTGTTGCGCTCTTCCGTTTGTGCCATTCCATCGAAAATGGATATTACCAGGCATTAATTTCAATTACAAACTTTCTCTCTCTCTCTCTCTCTCCCTCTCTCTCACACTCACTCACTCACACTAACACGTTTCACAAGCATCGACAATGAACCAATTCACTGGATGGCTGTAACAGCAACAACGGCAACTGCCACTGAAACGGTTATGTGCAAATCAAACGATAGTTCAGAGAACACTTCATTGAAATTTATTTGCGAATCGTTCAGTATCTCATGTTATTTTCACTCGCAAACGAATGAACCGAAGGGAATAAGAAAAAAAACAACTCGCATCGATTCGCCGGTGAAATAAAAAGAATTGTTATTATGGAGCGTTGGAAAAAGGACGTTTTATAATTTAGCGTCGAATTAAAATGGAGTCTATTTCGTTAACCAGAAGAACGACAATTTTTCCAACTGTTTGTGTGTCTCTGGTTTGTGTGTGTGTGTGTGTGTATGATTGTGTGTATGTGTTATTTGCATATTAAAAACGATGCGAAACGATACGATCGCATTCGGTTACAGCTTCACTCTGTATCCACTTTGCGTGAAACAAAAGCCGAGCATTTTCATTCTTTCATTTCCGGCTGCACTTTAATATTGTAATTTTGATCATTGCCGTATGTCGTGCTTTTTTTCTCTCGTGTGCATTCTATTAGTGTGTGAGACTCGTTCAGCAAAAGTGCACATTCCGTTAGCGCGACCGCTTATTTGTTCTGTGTGAATGTGGAAATGTCTGTCGTGCGAAAATACAAGACACACAAAAAAAACACAGGCCAGACTCTTTTATTTTCCAATTTATCGTAATTTTCATTTGTGCTTTTCTCTCTTTTTCGTTTATTTTATTTTTTTTTTTTGTTCTGTGTCGCCCATTATTTCGCTGTGCCGCATTTTCGTTATTATACCCGGCCACTTGTTTTGGTGTGCATGCAGCTATAATCTGGTAGCGGTTGCAACATTACGGCCCGGCGTTTCGGAGAATACGAAAAAAGAGTTTCGTGCCAAAGCAAAACACCTGGGTCGCTTAAAGGATGTGAATGTGGCTCCATTGTTGGGCGCATGTTTACGCGATGAACCAATTTGTATTGTGCTCGATTACAGTGACTGTCAAGGGGATCTAAATCAGTTTCTACAAGAACACGTTTCGGAAAGTGGACCAGTTGGTGTTCAGAGCAAATCACTGAGGTAAGTATCTTCTATCTACTCTCTGTTCAGTCGCGAATGCAATTGTGTGCCCGGAACGATTCGGTACACGTTTAAAGCCGCTTGCACGCTTATATTTCTGTGTACAGCAATTATAGCATTTCAAGTAATGGCATTACGGAAAATTGGATCACATTTTGATTCGGTGTTCGGTAAAACACGTTTTGTAATCCTTTCAAATCATTTATTGGACGTTAATTTTCTCATTTGCTGTTGGAATATCATCCACAATTGCAAACCAGCACAAATCTAACTCTTTTTGTCTTTCTGTTAAATTCAATTGGAATTTCAATTCCATAGCAATGGCAGGAGGGGAGGAAATCCGTACTTTCATTTCAATTACACGTCCTTTCTTTGTTTTACGATTCATATTTCATTTGGCGATGGACCTTCGCAGGAGCGTCATCATTTTTCCAATGTTTCTTTCCTTTGAACTCAATCAAAAATTGAACATGCATAAAGGCAAACGAACGATTCATGTTTGAACAAGTACGGAACAATGTTCCGTTGGATATGGCTGTGATTTTGAGCTATTCATGTTTCCTCTCGATGGCATTTTTTTTTCGTTCATTTTGAACCTTCATCATTCGTTCTCGCTCCACTTTTGATAACGAATTCATGCGTTTCACAACATCGTTTATTTATTTGCTTCATTTTTATGATGGTTCAGCATATTTTAGCCCGTTGAAACTGTATCCAAGCGCACTGAATAAATTCTGGCTACAAGAAAATACACAAAGTGAATAAAATGAGACAAGTCTGAAAGAAAAATTATAAAATTGCTTCGAACGCGCACCAGCCAAAGCGGCGAATACACCGAAAAAAAAACGCAACAGTTTTGTTGAAATTGGATATGTGTCCTTTGCAAAGCATGAACACCATACACCGTTACCATTTACCGAATCGAACAAAAAATTACGTGCACCGAAACGAACAATATTTTAATATTTATAAACTATGTATTTTTCAATTTTTTTTTTAACAAAAAATTTTCCCCGTTTTTTTTCTTCTCTTCCATTCGCCGTGCTTTTTTGCACTCATTGTGACTCGACGCTTTTCCCGGTGGCTGCACAAAAACAACAACGCACTTACACACACACACACATACAGTTATGGCTGTTTAATGTACATTGCTACACAAATAGCTTCGGGTATGAAATATTTGGAACAAATGAACTTTGTACACAGGGATTTAGCAACAAGGTAAGAGAAAAATGAGAATAAAAAAAAAACATGAATAGAAAAATGTTTCCAATTTTTTTGTTGTTCCGCTTCATCGTTGTTACAGTCGTTGTTTTCTCTATTCATTTTTCATTGTACGAGGATACTTTTTTTTCTTCGTCCCAGTATATTGAGAGTGTGTGAGTTGAGTTCTTTGTTGATTGTTTTCGTATTATACAGCACGCATAATACCTGCCTTTGCGAAAGGACCACATACAAACGAACAAACAAACAAAAAATGATGGAAAATGTGTTTCAGTTACCATTTTTTTTTTCTCTCCACCAAAACGCTTACCAACGAGCAACAGAAATGATTCTTAAAGAGTTTTGCATGAAAAATCTTTTATTGAATCCATGCTCGTTTGCTTCGATACATTGTACTTACCATTCAGAGTATAACCAACACACTCCCGAGAATGCAATTCAGCTCCCATTTTGCTATTTTGCATTTTGGCACGACAATAACACACCGTACAACACAAAAACCAGCCACTTAAGTATGAAATATGGAAAGCGAATTATATATATTGAAGTTACGAAAAAAATGAAATACCACTTTTGTATTCATCAATTTATCAAAATATTCAATGTGCACATTAAATTGCAAAAGAGAAACATTTTGTAATGTAAACCCATTGCGAAATGCAAAGTGCAAGTTTTGGTATGAGAGTATTTGGTTAGGAGTTTTTGGTCAATTCAACTCAATTACATAAATAAACATAATCCAATTAAATAACCAAGATCAAATTGAGTGGAAAAACTTGAAACGGAATTCTTTTGCTAAGTAAATATGTACATTGTACTACCGAATCATGACCCTTTTTTTCTGGTTGTCAGTTTCGATCACTGAATAAATCATATTTTCCATTGCAAAATTAATTAGTTGGCATTGCGATTGGGGAGTTTTACCAATTTTTTTTTTTGCAGTTGTTGTTATAGATGTTATTGTTGTTGTGTACGTTGGCGTGTAAGACTTTATTAAACAATTCCCTGACCTTTTGTAACATCATGTTTGGCAGACAATTTTAATGATATGCCAACACAATGGACGGAACGAAACGGAACGGGACAGAGTAGAGAGGTGCATTTTCCAACAATTTTAATAATGTTCATTTTCATTCGAATAACAATTCGTACAAATTAAAATGTATGAATTGACTGCCAATTTAATTGCAGTTTCTGAAACTGAATATGTCTGTGGGCTTGGGCCACAGTATACATGTCGGCTGAAAATTATCATACGGAAAATGTGCATGATTCTGGACACTCCGTACACTTCGTACACCGAACCATACGAAGCAATGAATATATCCATGTTAATTGTCTTCGATTGTTGGAGACCCGGTTTAAATACAAAAACCGAAAAGGGATCACCGAAAATATATCATTATTATCGTTATTACCGTTACTGCCATTGAAATGGTATGGTAAAGGCACGCTCTCGGGTATCCTTTTTCTACATCCAATATTCACATTTTCCAGAATTGCCAGAAAGTATTTGCGTATAAATTTGGCAATTATCCGAAAGACCTGCAGCATCTAAATGCTTCCATGTGCACAAATTGATTATATTTTATGTGGAAATGCAACGTCGACGCTAAAAATTGGAATAAATTACACGAATTAGTTTGGATTTGACTGCATAAGTCCAAACATTTTCGACAAATATGTGCATGTGTTTTTTTGTGTGTGTTTATTTTCATGGCGCTACCAAAACGAACGAAATGAACGAAAATTATTCGAAATCTGTGAAATCAATTTAAATGGAATGAAGTTTAAGATTTATTAGCATTTTCAATTTATTAGGTCAAAAAGAACAGCCACACTGTGTTATAGCAGAATAGCAACGTTTTTTATATTGAGAGCTTGCACAAGATAAGCGCACAATGTTACCGGAGCTGGTGTTGTGCTATCGAAGAAAATCACTTTCGCTAAATCTCGTATTTAATTAAATAACAAATGATGTCTGAACTCTTAGAGATTTCAGTGAACGAGCTTTAGCTTTAGCAGTGAATGGAAGGAAGGAAGAAAGGAAGGTATTTAAAAACAGATTTCGATGATATCGTTCACATCAGGCGCCGCCGCCAAAGCCATTGCCGCCATTCGCCGACATGAATGATATATGCATTCAAGTCAAGTGGATGTTGGGCTTGTTTATATTTGGGGCTGTCAAAAAAAGTAAATAATAATTCATTATCAACGAGTCCAGCCTCCCCTAAGTCTAATCAGTAGCATTTTAACAAATGAACACACGAGATGCTCGTTGATTTTTCAGTATTTAACTTTGGTTGTTTGAATTTTATCGGTGTGTTGCCAGCAATCAACTCGTTGGTTTTTTTTCTCGTTCTTTTGCTGCCAGCCAACAATGGATGAGATTTCGATGATGTAATAAACAAGCGATGAGTTGCTCGTGAATCTTACTGAGGCTTTTTTTCACCGGCATTGTTTTAACAGCCGCGGCAAAATGAAATCTTGCTGAGCAAATTAATCATTACTTTCGGTTTTTTCACTATACCGAAGTGAATGGCGAATCTGTTATAACTCCTTTCAATAGAACTGCACGCGGTGTGAGAACGCACATGAAAAACATTCTTCTTTTTTTTTAAAATTCTTAATAAGAAAATTAAGAGCATGCGAAACAACGATGATTGTTTTCCCTTTAGCTAAATACAAACGGATGCGCGATGACGAACAATGGGGCAAAAGGATAGAAAATCAGACATGGCAAAAACACGCTCACATTGAAGAAAAAAATGATGCCGCTTTATAGCTTGGTTACTTGCGTTTCTCGCGAACGCGCGCTCTTTAATAATTTTAAATATCACGCGGTGCCCATTATATTAATCTATCTTTATTGTTGCTGCTATTTGCCGTATTTATCTTGTGGCTGCACCATGTTTTGTTTTTGAGCGACGTGATTTTTTCGCCACTGTTGTCGTTGCCGTTTATTGTGCTATTGAACGCATTGGTTTGCAAGTATGAGCAGTGAGCACTTCAGCGATTCATACACACGCACACACACACAAACCCAACTAAACTCAGCTTCATCACTTGTAGTTGTTCCATTTGGGGCTCTGATGCCCCATTCGTTTATTCGTACGAAGCACAATAACGCTCATTTCCCCATTCGAAGAAATATTTTTCCATTTTACGCGAAAGCATAATACTGATTTATTGCTTTTAAATTAAACTCTTTGGTTGCTCTGGAGCAAACAAAGCATCCTTTCTTTCCGCACACACTTTCTATCCATCGCCCTCATTCTCATAACATTCGAACACCGATTACAATAGTCCCTTTTAGTTTCATCGTAAGAAGCAAGCTAACACTAGTCAATGCAAGCATTAAAATGAACAACAACAAGAAGCAGCAGAAGCAAAGAAAAAAAAACGACAACGGAATTCTATGAGAATGATGAGCGAAAGTCAGCCACCCACTTCGGACTGAGTGGTGCGTGGTTGTGTTGATGTCAAAACGAAAAGCACATACATTCACTCGCACGAATTCACCACGCAAAAGAATTCCACACCGAAAATACCGAGTTCATAACGGATTTTCGAAATGCAAACAACGAAAACAAAAGCGAGCATAAGGAAAATGAAATGTCTTGTAACAAAACAAAATTGCGCACATAACAATGTTCATCTGGAGCAAGAGCAAAGCAACAACAGCATTTCGTGTGCAACTCTCGTTGGGGTTTACGTTTGCTTTGTAGTTGTCGCTTGTAAATGGTGGAATTCATTTTTTTTTTAAATTTTCGACCCTTTCAATTGCACGCAGCGTAACTCGTTGAAGATGTAGCAGTAGCAACAGCACCAATAATGTTTTTAAAACATTCTTTGGTAAATGGAATGTGCTGCATGTGTCTGGTATTTCGATTGCTAACGGCAACCGAAAATGAATGATGAGCTGCTCTCGTGTTTGAGTTCCATGCTCTTTCTCTCTTCCTCTCTCTCGCTCTATCTCTCTCTCGCTTTGCCCAATGTGAGAGCCAACACAAAATGAATTGTTTGTTCAACTCATGGCCTTGATTGTGGTGGTGAGGCCGGCGCTTTTTGACGGTTTGTTGTCCAGAAAAAAAAACCATGAAAACGACAAGCTCCACGAAAAACAGACGACATAAACATATTAATTATCTTTGGTTTTTCATGCGACATTAGGCTCAATCCCAACACACTGTGTACACAGTATAGCCATAGCTGTCGTTGCACAAAAACCAGTTCACTACAAATCTTAATCAGAATCACAGTCGTTGTCATATCATAATGACCTGTCTGTGCCGCATCGAAAAAGCGTAGTAAAAATCACAATGGATCATAATTATGACGGATTTTTCGAGCTTTATTTACTTACGTTCTTTCTCTCTTTCTGCCTCACGCCCAACAATAACGCGTTTATTTTCGTTCGGTACACGATTCCATCGCGTATTGTTCAAACAAAAGATTATGGTTTATTTAATCATTTGATAATGATATTTAAGCGATGTCTGGGTCTCTTTTGATTTCGATTGATTGGCACATTAATTGGTTGCGCTCGAAACAATATCATTCAATGTGATACGCAATTTTTGTGTGATAAATAACGAACCACCGTGTTGATTGTGTGCGTCACATGAGAATGAACCGTGTCAGAGGTATCAATTTATCATTGTTGTTTTCGATGTAATTTTGAATTTAATAAATGAAAAGTATCGCTTCTAAATAGACACCCTGCAGAGTGAAAAAGATACCCACAGATAGTTAGAGAAACAGAGAGAGAAAGAGATCTGTCATTCAAAATGGAACAGCCCAACAAAGACTGTGAATCAAATTAAACGAATCATATGAAATTTTTATTCGAATTCAGCAAACCGAAAACGATATATTTGTGAGTTGTGATGCGATACCAGCTCCATAAATATTGGACACATATTACATAATTAATGATGGTAAAATGACACTTCAATCTCGGTAAAAAAAACTGATACAGTAACTCTCCATATCAGGTAGATCCGGAAACGGAACATGGTCGAAAACGAACAGAAATGTACAACAAATAAAAAAAAATACGAGGAAATTATGTGCGGATTGATCCATTTGAAATATACATGTGCATAGATTTTCCTCATTAAAAACAATTGACGCTCAGGTAAAAAGATGCGAACTTAAAGGTGAACAGAGTATTCGCTCCACAGTTCCAATAGTAGACAATCATTTATTTTTGATGAAGCAATTTTTTGCTCAAAAAATACAAAATAACATCTGAAAATCATCTCTCGTGGTAGATTGTGGTTTCCGGAGCTCCCCACCCCCATTGTCTCTCTCTCCTGACTTCCCATGTGCAAAAATATAAACGCAAATTACATAATTTCGATTTAATACAGCATACATTAATCATGCACGGCCAATTGGAAACAGAAATGTTTGTTCGCTCGGTTGCTCTGTTGATTTCAAAACTCAAACGATTTAATAAATCTGAAAATGTAGAAATCAAGAGAGCAAAACATGTCTGTGTCTAATGTTCATTCTTGAACGATCTCATCGATGGTTCTTATTACAATAATGACGTACTTTTAATTTTCAATGATTCGAACATTTGGCATATCGACAAAGAGAAACATTCGTAAATGTTATAAAGTTGAACAAATTGACATGAAGTCGATGCATGAAGAACAAATTGGTTTTGGAAGTGTATCACACACATCCATCCACCCACTAAAAAACAAACAACCATTATTATTTCATTGAGCTAATTTCATCATGCAAAACTTCCATTGCAAAACTTATTAGAAAGCATTTTGGTGATACTGATGTTTGTGTTTGTGTGCTGTGGGGCACAAGTCGATCCAATTTTATACATCTACATGATTCTTGCAAACAGAAACTTAACAGCCTCGCCAAAATGCAAACAAATGTCAAAATATGTGAATTCGATTGGAATGAATGACATGATTATTCTCTGTTGGTTTCCGTTTTACCAAAAATACAATGAGTTTTTGTGCGTTCACTTACTTGCTAACTTGTTAGCACATTTCAACTGAAACATCCAGCATTGGGTCTCGGCCCAAGTCTTTTCATACTGAAAAATTTTCATGTGAAAAGTTGAATGTAATAATTTTTCATGATTTTCATTGTTCATCCAAAACAAAGTTTATTATAATGGCCGTTGTTGGTGAAATTATCATTATAAATTAGAATTGTATGGCCGCTGACGCTACACACAGTTGTGCAGAGAAATGCGGATGCGGGTTTTTGGGAAAAGTTTTTGGTATGTTTGCGGCATCACCGCAGTATTCAGACAAAACAGATCTCTCTTGCACACAGACACACAATCACACTCACACACGCAATCACACACCCATACCGACAAGAGATGAGAAAGAAAGGAAAAAAAAAACGCTAAACATCATCCAGAACATTTATTACAAGTGAAAATGTAAACGAATATTATATCCGTTTTTATGGAATAATTCGTTTTAAACACTTAATGGATGAACGAACGGAGATGAGTTTTGTGCTGCTGTGCCGCGCAGCACAATGGCTCATTACATTGAAACTAAAAACCATACAATGTGTTTGAGATAATGAGTAATTTCAGCTAATTCAACATTTAGATACATGCAATTGCTCTCGCTCTCGGTTCGTCCGTCTGCTCGATTTCAGTTAATCTTGTGCATCTCATCAATTTCTAATCGTACACTTGATAAATTCCGTATTTACCATCGTTAAAGGTACGCATTACCAGTCATAATTTATAAAATAGATGAGAACATATTTTACGAATAATCATTTTTTTGCTGGCTGTTGCCTTTTTTTTCTCTTTCGTTCATTCGGAATGTTGGCTGTGTCGGTGTCCAACATATATGAAATGGGCGCTCACATCATCAACAAATAACAATCAAACGGCGACTTGAAAACCCGTCCAGAGCACAAAAGAAAAATTAGATTTAAACATAAAATGGACCTGGCTGTTGTACATGGTACAATCGCAAAACAGCATCAGCACCAGCAACAACAACAAGGATAAAATGAATTTATTTTCGGTGTTGTTTCGTCTAATTTTTCAAAATATCTCATTCTCCTCATTCTTTTTCTCTCTCACTTTCTCTCTGTTCGCTGAACCATAGCAGCCAAAGTTATTGTTTCTTTTGGCATTGTTAGTACTGGATTTCGAGCGTCGGCTACAGCACATCATTATATAATGATATAAATTGTACGCCTGTGGTTATAATCATGCTGCACAATTCACAAGTTCAATGTTTTTTTTCTCGTGTGTGTATATGAATCGCAAGAGCAACATCTTTTGTTGGGATTGTCGAAGCTACTCGGCGCACACACACAGATCGAGAGAAAGATGCAAACTCACACACACATACACACACACAAATACACAGAAGAAACAATTTCATTTGGTGATTAATGATTTTGTTTTGCTTCGAGGGTGCTTCGCTTTAGCCACAGACAAAGACTTGGGCTTTTCCTCATTTTGTTGCTGCTGTTGCTATTGCTGTCGCCGTTGTTGCCTCCGCACTACTGTTTTCGACATTGAATGCCGCAGATTTCGATACCATTTATCCAAAATGCACACATTTTAATCGATCGAATGTCCGTTCAACTCCAATGTCTATTCATAATTGTAAAGCTTGTTGCAAGTCCAATCTATACTCTAGGCTCGAGTATTTTGCTGAAATGCTAAAATGAGGAAACAACGTCATTGTTTCAAGCCAAAACTTGAAAGTAAATAAACGAGAAACACTTTCGATGGAATATGCCATGAAAATCAACAAACTATTAACACATTTATGGGCCTTCGGTGTTCATGCACTTGTCTCTATCGACCGGCATGATGTTAAATTTAATAGAAAATTACACCCGAAAAATAAAATTACCCAAAAAGTGACACCGTCGAACCGACTTTGGTCGGAGTAAGTGAGTAAGTGCATAAAGTGTTTGGCTGCAACAACATCAACAGCCGCCATATCGATCGACACAGCAAAACATACCGCAAATTCTTTCCCCAACTCACAAAAAAAGTGTTATGCACAGACGATAAATTCTTTTGTCGTCGACCAATTTCAATATCAAAAATTTAAAAAAAAAAACACGACGTGAACAGCACCAATGCACTTGAGTATGTTGCATATGTTCAATGTCGAGCGTCTACATAGACATCCTTTACCGTCGCCCGGTCGACATTCGCATGCGTTTTCATGTGGGTGGTTTTTGCCATGCAAAAGTCGATAACTTTTTCGAAAGGTTGTTGCTTGCACCCAAAAATGATGTACAGCCTTTTTATTCAAATTACAAAATTATTTACCGTGCTATTTCGTTTAATTTTTCTTCAGTTTTGGTATGAAGAAACCGAATTTTCAATGCCTTAAGCATTGATTTATAGAGTTGAAACAGATTGCAACACAAACGAAACGGCCAACTCTATTGATCCATATGTTATGTGTTAAGAACATTATATTTGGAAAATCGAATAAGAATCAACAAATATATTTTGCAGTAACTTATTGCCGGCAAGCAATAGATTAACAGAAAAAAAAGTCATAGAAAAACACGCGACGCGTCGAATGTCAACTATTGTAACCAAACAGAAAATGAAATCCCAATCCACTACATAAATAACATGCATTTGAATAAACATGTACAAAAAATAAAGGACGCTGACATTGCTTGCACAAACAACATATGGATGAATTAAAAAGAGAAGCCAGTGGAATCGAGTGAGGCGATGAGTGAAATGAAACAAAATGCTCATTGAATGAAACCGTACTTTGGTTTACCCGATTAAGTGAATGCATCTGAACTTCGGTGTACATGAACGAGTGCTCGCACTTTTTTTGCGGTGTTCAGTGGTGTGCGTGTTTGGATTGTATTATGTAAGAACATTAAATGGTGATTACTTGAGTACATGAGGAGTCTAATGCGACCGAATGGCATAGGTGCTGTTTGATGTGTGCTCATATGGACGTTCGTGTGTATGTGTGTGCATGTGTGAGTATTGAATTGTATAAATGATAGGGGAAGATGAATGCACTCTCCGATTCACTCTCAACAATGGTGTGCGTTATTTTTTTTTCATACGGTTAGGGAAGGTATACTGTTGCTATGGAACATCGTTGATTGTGTATTTCGTGATTAACAACATGAATCAAAGTGAAATATGTCCTCATTGCATTCGATTTTTCCTGCGTGCATCAATAGTACACAAAACATACAGACGAATCCATCGCACTCCTTCTACAGTCGACGCATCGAGGAAAAAAAATATTATTCTCACCCTTGGCACACACACCACAGCCTTCCACATTGCTATCTCAATTCGCCTCAACGGAACAAATCGATTTCACATTTTTTTTTTATCTTCTTCGCTTGTTGCGTTTCACTTACGTATGCAGTTTTCAATTGTGCACTGTGACGCAATCATTTCAAACAAATAAAAATGAATACAAGGAGTCATTTGTTCGGGATCTCTCGCTCTTTCTCTCTGTTTCGCCGGGGAATCATAAAATTGTGGAGAGTGTTTGGGTGTGTGTGTTTGTATATTGAATAAAAAAAGGTCCTGACATCAGATGTGTTTTGCCATTTTCATTAAAATAAAAATATCAGCATTAGTGTGTGCACATGTGAATGTGCAGTGTGGCTTTGATCTGTCTGTACCGTTTGAAACAGTTGAACGCAGTTTGTTTCTCGGACCCAAACCAAAAGATGGATTATAGGCAGTTAAATGGGAAAACGCTCAGTTTCGGCAGCAGGAACGGTGCAATGAAGCGAAAATTCGACACTTACCGTTTCTAACGTCGAATCACTTAAGCTTCTTACGAATAGATTGAGCCAAAAAGAAAAAAAATACACTTTACCAACACCCGGCCATTGTTGATTTTATTCAATTTAATATCTTGAATTCATGGCCTTACACCACACGATTACCCATTGGATAAACAAAAATTACACCATGAAGAATTCGCACAAAAACGCATTTTGTTACGGTTTAATGAGGAATCAGACTGAATGGCAACAAAAACAAATGCTCAAATTTCAATTCATTTATTTGTAATCTTGAAATTGAAAATCATCTACAAAATAACGAAAACAAAATAAAAAGAAATGATGCTCCAATGATGGCGTTGCCGGTATTTGTCATGCCAAACCGAACAATTTTGTAACAATTTTCAGTCGCTCGCAATTAGCGACACACATAAATCTGCTCTAAAATAAAACACATTTTGAAATGAATGCGCATTTAAAATTTGAAATCAAAAAGCCGGGCATATTGTCAACAATGGTTTGACTAATAGCTCAATGGATGGCATACAATTTGTCAGAGAGTATTCTTTTGTGAAAGTGTTGTTGTTTTAAACAATTTTGTTTTAGACAAGATAACATACAAAACTATGAGCCATTGAGCATCCCTCGGATTCTCACCCACCCACACACACACACACACAAGAAAATAAGATGGAAAAGATCTCATAAAACATAATATTAAGCGGCCATTAAGAGATTAAATTTCACCACCAAAAATGGGAACCATATGCCTGTGTCAGATTTCAACAGCCTACGTCAAACGGCTTTGCATACGATTTTTGAGTGATGGTTTTGAATGTGTTAGCCGTTTGTTGGTGTTATTCGTTGATTTTTGCTGGGCGATGTGCGATGATTGTGTTTGTGTTCAATTGGACCGTGTGGCCGTATTTTCATTAATAAAATGCGTTTGCAAATCATAAGAGCCATGAGATGGTTGAACATAAAAGGACAGTAAAAGACATGGCTCCTCTCATTAAATCCTTGGAAAATGGAATTATCACTTAAATGGCAAGCCATTGACAAATGAAAATTACATTTACTTTTACGCATTCATTCATTTATGAAACTCGGACTTTGTGGAACGGAGGCTTGGGTCTGGGGCCTGGGTAAAGCAATTGAAAATATGGTTTTTCGCATTTGGGTGTAGGAAGCTGTGATTCGATTTAAAAACTTTCTCATTTCCGCATGAATATCAATTGACATACGGCCGCTGAGTGGTTTTCTGTCTTATCCAATCGGATTACAAATAACGGGGAATTCACAAGTTTTATTAGATTTTCTTGTAACATCCTTATCGTTTGGCGAACTTTGTTAAAACGTATGTCGTTGGCACTTGGCACATACTCCCATTTTCTATCCTCTGTCTCTATCTTATTTGCACACTTTCGTGTGCCATCGCTTGCTCATGCTCTCAATTTAATAACTTTTACTATTTTTCCTTAGCCCATTTCATAAGCTGATGACGTTGAATATGACTTGAGCCATTTTCTTGCCGAATGAATTTCCTTTTCGTTCTTCTTTTTTGTTGTTGTTGTTGTTGTCGTTGTTACCCACCACACCAGAGATGTGAGGCAATGTAACGATTAATGTTTACCTGCTGTTCACTTGCTTTTCAAGTTGCATAACTTTTTTAAAGTAATCAAACGTAATATAAAATGAAAAGTATGAAAGTTATCATCTCCGTTTCCGTCTCCGTGCTATGGCATAGCTTTGCCAGGTAACGTCAGTTCGGCTGTACACAGATCGGCTCATATTTGCTTTTTGTTTGTTTGCTTTCAACGAATGAGCAAAAGAGATTGCATTTCCTTTCGTTCGTTTTGCCCCGTTCTTTTTTATTCACCATTCTTACAACAATTGCACGTATTAAAATTTCAAATTTATTTCAAGAAAATCGGAAAAGAATTTCATTCGGCGTTCGATTTTTGCATGACACAGAAAATACAGATTTACAATCAAATTCTGAACGCCTTTTTTTCCGTTTCCTTCCATCGATTTCATTCTGTTCGCTTTTGCTTACTCGCTTGCTGTTGACAAATGGTGTATTTCGTGCAACGAGAATGGCAGAAAAATAGCAAAAATTCTTCGAATTCGAATTACATTTTCAGGCAAATGGCAAAATACGGAATAAAATTTCAAAAGGAAAAATGCTCTGCAGCTCGAACTTTTTGGTTGAAAGCAAAACAAACGTATTCATAAATGCAACGATATATACATGCATACATAAATCCATTCGTCGTTTGTGATTTTTTGATTCGAGACAAATGTGATCAAAACACACACACACACACAAATTGGATGCAAGTGTATCGTTAAATAGCTGCACGGAATTAGTTCGTTCAAGTTTTCCATACATTTTCTCTTCCCCTTTGATGTTTGAAATGAGCTTCGAAATTGGCATTTTTGCGATTAAACTATCTGCTTGCTTGGATTTTCCGTCTATTCCAATCGAGAGTTATGCAAGATTTTTTTTCATCTCGTTCCGAAGAACGGCAATAAATCGCATAAGAGAGCTTGAATGATGATTCAATGATATGAAAGCGATGTTGCAACGGCAATAGCAGTCACAGCAATCACAAAAACCTCAGTCGAAGACAAAAAAGTGCTTGTGCATCTCATTTTCTCCCTAATGACAATTTGCTCAATCGGCAAATTCTCATAATTGCATTAGATATGCTGCAATCGAAGAAAAGGCGACGACCGAAGGAGTGAAATCATCGCACTTCACTTGTACCTGGCCTACATTTTCCAATTCAATCGCTCTAAAGATGTGTAAAGAACATTGAAATGGGGATTGTTCAGCGTTTTGAATTCCCTTTCTATTATCCAACCGCAAGAATCAACCAGTGAATTTAACGAATATGAAAAACGGCTGAGAATTGATATATTCATTTCAGATGACTCTACAAATCTCGTTCTTATTCTTGCCATCACATTGAATGTGCCATATATCCATCGACTTGTGAACATTTTCATGAGTAATTTCACATTTTACTCCAAGCGATAGAGAATAAAAAAAAACAGCTGCCGCAGTATCGTATCCGTCCGCCACACGCATGAAAATGTGCTTCGTCACAATACTTTATGATGATTGTGCGATAATATTCACACACACACACGCATAGCTCAAATGTGTGACACGAGTGACGAGTTGCTCGGGTGAGGCCACACAATGATTTGTGCTAAAAAGTGAAAATTGCTTCATCTCCATCTTATCGGGTGTGCGAGAGTATTTGCGATTTTTATGGATTCGCTGGGTTTATGATAAAATCATACACATGATAAGTTTAAATGCTCTGTATTTTGGTGCAACCGTTTGGTGGTGCTCGAGCCCCGGCAATAACTGTAATTTTATGGCAGCACTTGTGCAATCGTGACATGAAAAATGGGCGAGCACGATGGTGGTCTCAACACCATGTTACAAGTGAGCATCGAACACATATTAATTGCGATTCATTCACCGAGAAAATGGTTAACCTTTTTGCTAACTGATGTATGCAAACTGTGCTTTGCTCGGTCGCGATACGGATGAGTAAATGAAAAACAGCACCCACGACACCTTTCATTCAGCGCGACGATGCATTCGCCAGATTATCAAATACTCGACGATCCATAACTCATCGGGTGTGCTGGTGTGTGTTCGTGTGTGTTTTTTTTTCTGCCGGCCGCGAACTCGACATCAGGGCTTATGGTGCAAAATTTATTGCAATTATCAGTGTGCTTCTTTATGCATGTGTCTGAAATGGAGTACTCACTTCATGAGCAGGCAGACATGCGCGCGCGCGCGCACTCACTAGCTCGCTCGCTCACTCTCGTACACTTGCCTCATGTAATAGCATCGTGATAATTATTTGCATACGATATCTGTACATAGTTTTTCCTTCACTCCTCAAACATTATTTATCATTATATCGGTTATTTGCCTTTGGAAATCATTATATTGTAGCGTAATCGTGTTTATTTCACGACATGATCAACGTGTACACACAAATGTTGGGTTTTTCTCATTTGTCGAGCATCCATCCATTTGTGCGGCAATGGCCATAGCGGATGGACGAGGCGGTTGCGCGTGAATGTGTTTGAGCGCTTGGCTGTCCATCGATTTAATTAAATTACGTTGACATGTTTTTTGATAAGCATTGAGCTCAGCAATAAACAGGCCCCCATCTCGAATCCACAACACTATATCGCACAGATGCCGCAATATCAATTTTTTTTGGTCGTTGTAGTTCTAGTTGTTTTTGAACGAGCATCGTGTAGGTGAAATCGTCTGTCAATTGAACCTGGATTATTGTCTATTGATGGAATAATCACCGCTGCAACTATTTCAGTCCATCGATATTACAAACTAATGTCAAATCTCGATATTTTTGAGATAGATTTTACTCAGATTCTCTTTCGTTCTCTGTCTTTCTCAGCATGGGTCTGGCTCTCTCCATCTCCATCTCCATTCAGCAAATCACTGCATTGAATTCAATATTCATCCCACTGCAGATGATGGCGAGGTGCTGCACCATGTGAAATGGTGAATAGCAAAAAAGGAGACATATAAGAGCATCAACCAGTGCACATATGAAATAGGAAATAAAATCTGAAGTGCATGTTATATGCCAATGCAATACTTGCTCGACAATTTTCATTCTATGTACACTTACAATATGTGCCAATCCTTCTGCCGCTTTCTCTATTGACAGTTATTAGGTCAATTTTAGTAATAAAACCATCGAAGCATGTAAATAATATCTCTATCTCTCGCTCTCTGGTTTTATTCATTTTACCTGCAAATATACCGACCAATCGCCATTTTTCACCTATCGTCTCTTTCGTTCATCCGAATAAAACATCGAGTGGTAAAACCATTGATAGAGGAGAAATATAACAACAAAAAATTGTACATGCTCAGCACTTCAACGAATTCATTCAACAAAATATTTTTTAATTAAATGGACTGCAATAGAGTTATTCAGTGTTCAGAGTATATTCATTCGTCAAATATTATCGACATGCGAAATCAAAATGAAATACACCAAATGAAATCCGTTTGATATCTCTTTTATTTGAATATTTTAGTTCAACAACAAAACACAAAAACGAGTACCATGACTGTAAACTTGATTGGATTTCGTTCGATGCGAACGCTTGTTTTCTCTCCTGTCAACTTAACAATGAAATTAGCTTCGATACCTAAATGGAGAGAACATTTTGAGCGAATATACGATTGTTTTTTTTCTTGTATGAACTGTCGAATAATTCCATTCGAATTTTTTGTGCGAAAAATGCGTCAGTATCGATTTGAAATCCATGGAATGAGAGTTGAAAATGGTTTCATTGTTGATTGAAAGTATTTTTGTTGTGTTTTTCTTTTTATTCCGTTGAAATTAAACAATGTGCATACAGCGAAAAAGCAATGAAAAAAATCAGCTTAACATCATTATACATCACCTGTGCACAGAGAAACCTATTTTATTTGAATACGCGCAACAGTCTTTCCAATAGGATTTTAGTGATCGGTTTCTATGTAATCCTAATGTGTGCTTATAACTTTGATATTGTCTTATTTTATTTAAATCGCCAGATTCTTCGTTGTTTTGTATATTTTATTCTTTCCCATTTCACTTTCGCTTAGCTACGCACCACAGCTTATTGTTCGGTTGTGAATGGAAAATATTTAATCATTTTGTATCGTGGTCGGTTTCAACCCTCGAGATTAAATATTGCATGTGTATGTGTACGCGTGTATGTTTTCAAAAAGTCGACCCTCATCATGTTGTTTATGTGTGCGCAGATTTGTTTTTTTTTTCGGTGATGCCATTTTAATGCGTACTCGCGATTTACCGTAATAATGCCGATCGAAAAAGGGACTATGACGTTGAAGGTTTTTAAGGCCAAACGAATGAGAGGAAAAAAAACTGAAACATATCCACTCAATAATTGCAGCTAATTCTAATACAACATGAAATTCAGTAGACGCATTTTGTTTTGCCTGACGCAAAACACGGGCCGCACATGTGTAAAGCACTTCAGTATTGACGGTTAGATGGTTTTTGGTGGTGTTTTTTTTCCTTTCGTCGTTTTGTTTGATCCAAAGCTGTTATGAATGTAATTCCCTAATTTGAAGCTGCATACTTATGATATGCTTTCGACGTGGGTCAACCCAAATAATGAATATCCATTAATACGTAATGTATCCGCCGTATGTTTGCATTTGTTCGGCTCAAATTTTGCCGCATTTTTTGTATGTGTGTGTGTGTGTGTGTGGATCATGGTTCTCTTTTTAATGGGCTTAAATTTTTAATAAAATGTACCAAATTTTTTTCTGGTGAAACAACAAATTGCACAGCCCAAACATTACATGGCAAGTGTCTATAGCTTCAGGTTATCAAAATTAATGCACACAAAAAAAATCAGTTTTTGGCTAGAAACTGTCAAAATTCATCATCCACCTAATGCTACCGCCCGTCGGATGTACACATAACAAAAAGTATTACGACATTCGAGAGAATAGATTCAATCAAGCAACTTAACATGGTAATCTCGAAACCAGTGCTGATGCATACGTTACGAGAATATATATTTCGATTAAGAGAAAAAGAGAGAAGCGGGCCGGAGGAAAAAAACAAGTCCACAAAACAAAATATCAACAAAATCCGGCATAGAATTACGATTTGATGCGGTAACTCAAACATTGTTCACGACATTCGAAATGTTTGTAATAAAAATATTTAATTATTGAAATGACAAAACCATGCGTGCCACACAGTGATGGAATATTTTATTTGCACGGTAGGCAAAAACCCCGTGCCACACCGAAAATAAAATAATAATAAAATGTTGTTGAACATTTTTATTGTGTTCGTATGTGTTTATACTATTGCGAAGAATGTTTCGTTTACGAGTTGGGATTTTTCACCGGAAAATTCCATTCGCGTGGTTTTTTTTTTGTTGTTTCCTGTATTTTTCGGATTTTTGCATTACATTTGCCAAAATTCGGTGCGACTCGTTGTATTTGTTTATTTTGTTTTTGTTTTTTTTTTTTTGGTTTTCCTCCTCTGCACCGACATTTATGTGCTGCTTTCTACTACGTCAGTGTGAAAACCGTTGTCATTGAAATGGCCGTGGTTTTCGGTTTCTATGACAGCCAGTCTGATATGGAAAATAAAATTGTGCACAGCAATCGGTTTTTCTGGCCTTTGACGCCACAAACAGTGGCCGACACACGCGAACAATCAAAAGACTGACATAAAAACAATTAGCATTTAGGAATTGCTATATACGTTTGTTTTTTCTGCAATGTCATGCGTTTTTCATAAAAGCAGTTTTGGTTTGATATGACTGTTAATATGTTGCCAACTGTGCATTTGCAATTGTTCAAATGGAATCTTTATTAATTGATTTGAGGTTTGAGATATATTTTTCGCTGAATAATGTTGGACATGACTAATTGTAATATGGTTTTATCGATGCATATTTGAAATTTTCTTCATCGTCTGATGTTGGTTTGTTTTTTTTTTGTTCTTTTCATTTTCGCAGGAGTTGTATAATTGGACCGCAACTAGAAGTTAAGGTATGCACACTTGGAACTGTGATAAATCGAACTGCATATCCATCAGACTATTGTCAATTGGAAGGCACTGGCCGCCAGTCACAGCCCATGCCAATTCGATGGATGTCTTGGGAAAGCGTCTTATTGGTAAGTTTTACATTTGCATAGATAATCATATAACTTCCTGTCTCCGACTCAATCACATATTTACCGGCAACATTTGACGATTTGACGATTCGACGACCATTTTCATGGTTATTTTATGGAAATGCATACATTCGAAATGAATTTTGGAATGTTTCCACCAAAATTGGAATTTTCATAATAATGCCGTCTAGACGTCTGCTCATGTTAAAGAGCCTGATCTTGAATGGAAAATTACGAATTTCGACGGCTTTTGTTCGCACTCGAACACAATAGCCAACACTGATAACAATCTTAATTTCCTTTTAATTTGTAACTAAAATCGCTAGTCGACCGTAAATTAGTTGATTTCGTGTTCAATGAGTCGTCATTGTTTGCGATATGAAGCCGTCTCCTCTCATTTAATTTACAAATCCAATTTAAAATCATCTCTCACGCATTCATTCGGTTTATAGGGTAAATTCAGCACGAAATCTGATGTTTGGTCATTTGCCATAACACTTTGGGAGATTTTAACATTCGCACGTGAACAACCGTTTGAAAATCTCAGCGATGAAAAAGTTGTCGAAAACTTTGGACACATCTACAAGGACGACAAGAAGCATGTAAGTAATATTGAGAAAGATATGAACTTTTGGAAACATACACAAAACGGAGGGTTATAACTCAATTTCTCATGAATACCACTATCAATCCCATGTTTAACAATGGAGAACATTTATCAACGACATCAATGGAAATATTCGTTATTTTTTTACATATTTCAAAATATTTACATTCAATTTAAATCTCACAGTGGTCTTTCGGATGGAATATCATGATCGAAATATTCGAGTAAACATTGCTGAGTTTTCTAATTAAATTTTCTCCCCTGAAAAGGTCATACCAAGTTCAGTAAAATACCTTTTTGAATGAGAAACGCACTTTGTTATTTCGCTTCGAAAGAATTTCAAGACAATTCCATATATGCAGTTTTGATGGATAATCTGATGGTGAAATGTTCACTAATAAACAATGCCGAACATTTTCTCAATGTTTTTCTTCTGATTGTTTTCGTTTCATTTTCAGTTTTTGTTGTTTATCGTTGCTTTCGACCCGAAAATATTGGTGAGGTGAATGATTGCATGTTTGAAATATTTTCGGTCGAAAAATACAAACTTTATAAAAGTTTTAATGGTATTAAACTGACAAAAAATGCCCGAAACCGTTCAACATTTTGTTTAAATGTGTGTTATGAACGTTAAAGAACTTTCACTACTTTGCTGTTTTCCTGAAAGTCATATTTTCGGGGTTTTCTCGTTAGCAACACACAAAAAACAACTCATCCATCTATGGGATCATTTGATGCGTACAGTCAAATCAAGACCTCACCTGGCATTTGACTGATGTGGTTACTGAAAATATATTTGCACATCATTTCTATACTTTCTCCTTCAGCTTGAAAAATTTCCATACGTAATTTTTTGTTGTTGATATTTGCTTTATCTATTTAGTGCAAAACTCTTAACGTTCTCAAATAAAACAAGATCAAACATAAAATCGAGAAAATTTGTACAGCAAAACTGTGTAAATGAATGTGAAACGAGCCACAAATGCCAACGCTTTACAAATGTAAACTAAAAATTTAACTCAACGGGAAAAATTAATTTTACCACAGTTTTTGATGTTTTGAAAGTCATCGAAAGAAAACTTTTCATTTTAATCACTTTCATAACATTCAAAACATTTTGAAATGCTGGCACATTTAGAGTACGCTCTTTCTTTTCCATCCGAACGAGGGAGAAAAATACAACATAAATGAAGAAGTGCCCTCATCTTATTGTTTTTGTTGCTAAACACCCAAAAATAATACGTTGTCATGAGTTTGCTCGACCGCAGTATTAATAATCACTGTTGACTTCGGTCAACGAGCACAGATTATACTTCAAAAAGCGGTCGAATCATGAATGCTAAGATGAAAAATATGGCACAGCGTTTGGGTTCTCGGTGTCTCTTCGACATAGTACAGCTGGCCTGTTTCAAAGGCTAAATAAGCTTAAAACTGGAACTCAGTACCTTGATGAACGATGAGCGCCACTTCACGAAGTTTTCGTTTTGAAATTTAATTTTCCTCTGATAACATCTTCAAAGAGAAATTTTATTAACAAAGTGTAAATAGTCAAAACAAACGCAATGAGAGATCATCTGACTGTGATAAAACGACGAACGCAAGCTGGCGACCCACTTTTCACTCAAATAAGAAAGCAAAACAAAAAAAAAATCAATTTACCTCACGAAATCATTCGAAGAATTTCACTCTTTAGTCAGCATTTGTGTTGACCTTTATTACATCAACCGAAACTCTTCATTTAATTTATTCAACCCGTTTATGATTTTTTTTTCTCGGCTGAACGATAAAAATATTTTCGCGACTCAAATGAATTTCCATGTTTTATTTATGTTTTTTATTTCAATTCTTTTTTATTTATCTTTTTTCCCCTCTTTTGTCTCTCTTGCGATCCCAATCTTCAATGGGTTGGTTCATAAAATATATAGGTTCTACCACCGATGCCACCGAATTGCCCACGTGAAATTTACGATTTGATGTGCGAATGCTGGCAACGCAATGAAAGTGATCGGCCGAAATTCCGTGAAATTCATTTGTTCTTACAACGAAAAAATCTGGGCTACAAGCCAACCAACATGTTACTCTACTAAACGCCATCCGGCTCACGCATACACACATTGGACCGCACACAACCAAGACATTTTGTGCAACACACAAAACAACAACAACAACAGTTCTTTTGAATAGGAAAATGAAGAACGAAAGTAAAAGTAACAAGAAGAATATCATCGTTTACTAATCGTATCAATTTAATTAATCTAATGGAAAAAAAGGAAAAAAACCTCAAATTTTGTTTGTGTTTAAGTACTTGATTGTAAGCGTATGACACTTAAAGGAATGCAACTATATCGTTATCGAATAAAAATCACATGACAACACATGTCATTTTTTTTCGATGAAATTTCATATTGACAGCTAATAAGGTTAGAGAGTATATAAACACACACACATACACACACTCAGACACTTAACGAGCACATCACCATCACACACCGACTCTATTTCCCCCTTTTCCTGTCTTTTTTCGCCCAATTTTTTTTCCGCATCAAAGCATGTAAATTAATCGAAAACAAAGCAAAAATGTGTTGAAATTATCAATTTGAAAATAAAAACCAAAATAAATGCATTACAATTTAAGAAGCAAAATAAACTACAAGAAAAAAAAGCGCAAAAAACCAACAAATTTTTGTAAATGTAAAATAAATCACATGGATTTCATTTCATGAAAACAAGGTCTCGCGGTTGCGATAATCACTAAATATTAAGCTAAAAACAAAAGGAGACGACTCAATTGGCCCCGTTTGCAAGTGGGCAGGTGTCTGTCTCGCAGCTTTTGTAATTATTACACACAAAAAAAAGAATTTGTGAAGAGTTTAAGTCATCGTTATAAATAAGAGTATCTTTTTTGTTTAAATACAGCAACAGATTACAATGAACACATTTTCAACAAATCATAAGGTCCCTCTCATTAGAAAATTTAACGCAATAAAACTGATTAGAACGATCTTTTTTTTTGACTCGTAACGAATACGCAAAATGCCCATTTTCCGGATAAAAACAAAAACAAACAAAAAATTGTATAGAAAAAAAAAATTGAAATTCCATTTTCGTGTATCATAGTAAATTTTAGATTTTAAATGGATTTATCCGCAAGTATTTACTTGAGAATGAACAACACAAATTAGTAGTTAATATAGGACAGCTAACATGACGATTTGCTACGCAACTGCCCGAACGAAATAGCAAATGTGTCAATCATCGATGCTTCGATGATTGAATTATGCAAATTTTCGTGTGAGTGTGTATTTAATGCATGTCATTTCATTAAAACTATATTTGAAAATGTGTATTTAAAGCAACAATAAGACGTGTGTGTCTGTTTTTCTTCACCGACTGCAATCATGTACACTTAAGTGCACGGTACAACAAATTGATATATATATCATTAAAATTAACAATATAAATTGAAGAAAGCTGTCTATTTTCATAAATGTCAAAGTGCTCTATTGCAAATGATAACAGAGATAAAATAAAAACAAAAAAAAAAACAAAATAAAAACACACACATACAAACACAAACAAATTGAAACTATTATATCGTTTTCCATCGAAACAAATGACACACAGAGAAATAGAGTTAGATGATTAACCCCCGCGATTATAAATGTTGAATTGATTGTTTGAATAATGACTTCAACCTATAACATTATTACAATTTATAACATGCACCCACATGCGCGCACTAAACGACACATTTAAGCGTTTTGTGTGAAAACGACACATACATGTGCTTAATCATAAAATAAACACGTAATTAAATAGATTTATCAATAGATTTACGGCATTTGAAATACCATAAATGGCATTTATCAATGTGGACTTTCAATAGTCAATACTCTACCTTCGATTCGAATTTTAGCTGTTCAGTTGGAGCGATTATTTTTGTTTTTGAAATATAATACAACTTTTATGTGGTAGGCATTTCAACAGCTCACAATCGATTCGATCATTTCAATCAACCATTTCCAATGTCATTTTATTTGATAAACTTACAAGAAAATCCACAATTTACTCATCAAATTCGGAATCAACCATTGCTCCAAAATAGAAATAGATCATCGTTCAGATTAATCCAATCAAAATCCAAATCCAAATTCAATTAAATACGAATGTGAAAATCAAGCGTGGAAATAACTCTTGAACCACCGATAGTGAGGTTTATCCACAATGCACAACAATTTGTCGACAAAAAAAGCTTAAAGATTGTCAGTCTATAATTACTCATGAACTAGTTACATCGGAAATGGTTACAATATTTGATACAAAAAAAAACACTTTTCATGTTTTTACTAAAAATAATTCGAGGTCGATTTCATTTTCATGCGACATTCTGACGACATTTCTGTTCCACATTCCTTACCACTGTTTCATAAATCGTTTCAAATTCATCCTCATTCACCGGAAAATTGCATTTTATCCACGACATTTAAACAAAATACAAACAAGTTAATTAATGTAGATAAAACAAAACAACAACAACAACAACAAAAAAACACACAATTATTAAAAAGAAATTAAATAAGACAGCGAAAATTACTTTAAATATAGTTGTACATTTGCGTGTAGATTTATGTTAAAGCAAACAATTTCCCCCGCATCGAACTGGAACCGAAGTAAAAGCAGCTACCCACAAGAGCAGCAGCATAATTTTGTTGGCATTGCGATTTCGTTCGCGATTTCGAATTTAAGAGAGATGATTCAGTGAAGAAACAGTAGGCATTTAGACACTTAGGCACATTTAACACATAAATTACACACACAAACACACGAATTAATTAGATTAAGCAGAAATAAAAAAAGAGAGAGACACAATGAGAGGGAGACAGTATTCGTAGAAGAATGTATAGACAAGTTGAGGATTTGCTTTTCATTCGAATAAGTATGTCTTTGTTAAGAAACGTTTAATCATTTTCCTTTTTTTTGGCATTTATTTATACATTAAGACGTCAAATATATTAGCACATAATCATGTTTTCTTTTTGTTCTTTTTTTTTGATGAAACAAAAAATCGCCTCTCCTGTCTCCTTTCTCATTCAAAAACACAATTAATATTTCAAAAATGTTCAATAAAAAAAAATTCATTAAAATTTCACTAAAATTTCTGTTTTATTTGTAGAATTTGTTTTTTTTTTTTTCTTAATTTGAATTGACATGTAAATTTTTGTGTTTAGTTTAAAGAATTTCCAACTATTTACTGGCCTTTTTCTCACCTGGACCTCTCCTCTACGTACGTTCGATTGACAATTTTTGTTTCGATTTTTTTTAAATTAGACTAAATGGAAAATGGGTAATGTTGAAATGTGTCACAAACAAACGAAATGTCTTAAGGCAACTCAAACACACACGTTTTGACTCACACACACATACACACATTCATGAGCTAACCGCATGGTAAATCATTGAATTTTTGACAATAAGAAATTTTTAACTTAATTTTTACGCAAACTTCTAAGTGCTTAAATTTATTATGCACTACACATTGAAAAAGAATGACACTTAAGAGAGATAATTTGCATTACAAGGCTAATAGATGCAACGGTTGTACATAGACTATAAGTGTAAAATGAGAGAATTGAGTGTATTTTGTTGAGACTAGACACGATCGCAATCATACAAGGTAATGAACAATTCAATAGGATTTTATGTTGATGAAGCACAACACACAACCGTAAAACACAAATGGCAGTCAAAAGAAAAACAATTTATGTTAATTTTACACAAATCAATAACCAATCATTCAGAATAGCCATTCGGAATGCTAAGCAAAGAGAGCAGTTGCAATAAAGGTACTGTACTAGTAGAACATCGTTCGATTTGCATTGCAAAAGTTGAATACTGGGATTAACGAAAGATAAACATACAGACAGACAGACAGTAAGAGTGAGAGAAAGACAAAATAAAATGGTAGAGACGTGCGAGAAAAAAAAACACAGTTGAGATAAAGTCAACATTGATCGCAGTTCTAGATCAAAGCAACAAAGTGACAGAAAAATAAATTGGTATGAAAGAATACGTAATGACTGGCGCAGACCAAGAAAAACAGTACTCACATAATAATAAAAAAAAAACAACAGAATAGCGAAGCAAGTGGAGAGAATGACGATAGAGAGAATAAAAAATTCGAAATAACAGGGAATAAAAATGAGAACTGCAAACAAAAAAAAAGAAATGCTTGAAACTCAATGAATGCAAAATAGTATTCTCAATTTGCTTGGTGAATGAAGGGAAAAAAATGAGTCGCCATCACTTCAGACACAGACCAAAATGAAAATGGACGAATGACAATGAGCGAGTGAGAGAACGACACATAAAACAGCAAAGAAAAAGAATCAGCTAAGAATTATCTTCACGGCACGAGCGCACACCGCGCAAATTTATACACACACACACACACAGACACTAACAAATAAAACATTGCGTAATATAATTCAATAGTACACACATATATTCATATTATTCAATAGGCGACATTAAAATCCGTGCACTTTGTAGAGCGACAAAAAGCAAATAATAAAAATTTATCGATTATCGAGAATTGTGCTGCAAATAGCGATTGAATGATAACAAAAAAATTGAGGCGAACAGAAGAAGCAAAAAAAAAGCTATAATAAAATAACATGCAAAACTTACACAAACAAGAAAAATCACTGCCGAGACACACAGACACAACCTCAGCTGAACAAAGGGAATAAAAACGTTATTCCTCCGTTTTGTCTCTTATAAATTCTCTCATATTTCTTTTCGATTGCGTTCCGTGTTTCAATCATTGATTCATTCCGTGCGTTTTATACAAATAAATGTTGAAGCTAAGATATTTTATCATTTGAACTTAGGATAAATAGATAGATAGTTAGGAGGTGTGAGTGAGTGAGAGTGTGTTTGAGAGAGAGGAAGGGAAGAATGTGCAAAACCACAAGACAATTTATGGTCATGTGAAAAGAAGGAAGGAAAATGCTAAAAGAGTGAACGAGAGATGTAAAGTGAGAGGAAATAAGAAATTGATGGAAATTGAAAGCCGAAGCTAGGAAGAAGCAAGTGAAACAGAAGAAAATAGTAATGGAAAAGAATTACATTGAGCTCATCTACTGTGTTTGTTGTTGTTACAATTGCTGTCGTTATAAATCTGGGATTTTATAATAAGTTTTCTGCGCTCTTTCGTACATATATTTTGCTTTGATAGTTCATAGTATATCACACAAACAACGCTTTTACCACATTTTCCCGATTCCATGCTCATACACAAACAAACATACACAAACATACACAAACATACACAAACACACACATATATTACCCATAGACAGAGCGCTTGACGACTCGTGTACCCCTTTGCCAAAATAAAAGAAGATACAAAAAATGAAACAACAACACCACCATCCACCACAATAGCATAAATATCGAAATATATTGCACCAAATATTGGCCAATATTACAATTTTCTCGAGAAAATTTGTTTTGAAGACATTTCGATTCCGTTTCCGTGTTGTGACCATACTCACAATTGTCCACCCTGCCCACCGTGTCACTCTGCTTGCCAGCCGTTCGCATAACCTAAGCAAGCTGTGCTGGTGGCACTGTGTCACATCTCGCGTATTGTTTGTTTCATGTGCTAGAGCCCATTTGTTTTGTTTGGTATTTATTGCATGTGAAGGCATTTGGTGTGAAAAACATGTGCTAAAACATATTGAAATGGCTTGTTTGCTGCGTTTGCTCTTTCTCTCGTTCTCTCTATACATATTCTTGTTTTCCTTTTAAACTCTTTCTCTCATTTTTTGTTTGCTGTTGGCTTTATATTTCTTTTCTATTCCGGTTGCTTGCCCCATTCTCCAATTCTCTCATATCGAGAACGCGTTGCATTTTTCTATTCAATTTAATAAAAATTTATATTTATATTTTTGTCGGGCATAAGGTACAAAGAAATAAAAGTGTTGAGAAACTGTCGAATTGCGGTAATCTGTATGCCTGAACGGCAACAGCTGAAATGTAAATTTTATAGCAACCAGTAAATACAGTGCTACAAGTATGTAGCTTTGTAGCTGGAGAGAAAGAGAGAGGCGAACATGAGAAATAAAAAGGAAAGAGTCAAGTCAACAAATAAAAGTAAAGGTATTTCAAGTCATCGAATTGCATTGGAAAAATGGAGCAAAAGAATGTTCACATCCGATCGATGTGTGTATTTGTATATTTTATCATGGCAAATACGAAAATCAAATGGAATGGCAGCCACCGAACAGGGGAGAGAGGTATTGAACGAATAAACTATATATCTCTATCTGTAGCATGTGTATGGATTTTCGGTATTTTGCGCCAAGAGACACATTGTGTGCAGCACATCACTGGTACTTTGAATGCACGTAAGCTGAGTAAGTAACTTTTGTGGTGCGATGGTTTCTTTCGTCCCTTTTTTCGCTCTCTCTCTCTCTCGACGATGATGGTGATTTTGAATCGGATCAACAACAACGAAAAAAAATTTATATCACAAACAAACCACAACAGTTGCCAGTTGGTGAAAGGAGAAAAATCGCTACCCATCACTGCATAAATCGCAAGAAGATTTTCCCGTCTGTAAGCAACCGAGCTAATACTCTTCGCCTAATGTCCACACTTACCGACCAAATTGATAATCATCTCAACAAAGCAGCAACATTTCCCAATACATAAAATGTGTACACACATCGACGTATCCTTCAGATCAGAGATTGTTTGTTGCGTTTTATTTGAAAACATACCGTAATGTTTGAATACGGCACACCCAATTCGGAATTTCCGACAGCGTTTCGATTTTTAATATCCTCCATGTGCAAAAATTCATATATTGTCAAAAGCCCAAAATTGTGAATTCCATTTTTATTTGTTTGTCGTGGGTGCTTCGGCAACGCGTCATATTCCACCGTAAAGAAAATTGCAATTTTTGTATTCAAAACCAAGCAGGGAGCATTGAACGATGAACACGGGCAACATTCCAATATGCTTTGGTTGAACTATTTTGGAATAAATTCCTTGGCAGGATGTACCAAACAATAGAATATACACCAAATGAAACCAACAGATGTTTACTGATAAAAGTCCGAAATAACCCACAGAAGAAAAAAAAAATGGAAGCACCAAAACGGTTTTCATTTTAAAAGCGGCCATTGAACGTCGGTAGTTGAGTATTCACTTGACGGTTGCTGTGGTGATCTAGTTGGAATCCAAAGCAACCGATGGCTTGTAAATGTTGGTAACGGAACAATTTTGTCGACTGAATTGCAATGCCTAATTCGATATTCGTACTTGACGTCTTTATGCGTGCAATGAGCTCATTTTCGCTTCCTGCATAGCAGAAACCATACCATTTCATTAAGCATTGAAATGTGGATTGTTTTGTTGTCTTCTTCTCTCGTTTCGTTTAAAGAAACTTTCACAGTTCATACGCACGTGAATATATTCGATATATGTTCTATGCAGCGCATTTTATCGAGTCAATCCCTTTTAAAATGCACACGCGATCCCACTGAATTTATTAAAGAGCTCTGCGGTTGCCACATGCTTGTTTTTCCATTGAGAGGATGAGACTATGAAATGCATTGATATCTATTGATTTTGTTGATAAAGCCGTTGCATGCACCTGGCTTTCCTCAGGGATCTGATATTGGGGAGCGCATTACGATTTTTATCATGCAAATCACGAATACATTTCATATGTAAAACCTAATGTCTATAATAGTCAATAAATACACGTGGATGGAAAATTTTGAGGTTTGTTTCGATGGTGCAGAGAAAAAAAAACACGAATTTCACCCCGAATAAATGGAATTTTTGTTGAATTTTGTGTGCATGTAAAATTTTAGTAGCAAAAGAAAAAGACTAGACTTGATATTACCACCGCACCATCGGTTCCAATCACCAAGAATCGAAATCGAGCCGAATCGGTTTGACGATGAGGTTGACAAAAAACTTAAGTATCCTGAAACATGATATTTGTTCGATTCAATTCACTGGCGATTCGATCGTTCTTTTTTTTTGTTGGTTCTCCTCGTGCTCTGTCTCTTTCTCTCTTTATCGGCAAGTGTATGTGCATAAATAAATGTGTTGGCGGCATTAACCCCCCCGGTCTACAAAGTTATGCGATCGCATTTTCGGTGCTGTTGGTTTTTTTTTTCATTCTGGTGTTTTTTGTCGGTGATGTCTATTACCGTTTGCACCATTGCTGCTTTGAGACTGTGGGATTTTTATGTCGCATATTCCATCGAAGCATGCAAACTCATACTCACATGTACGTATAGCGCTAGAGCAAGAGATCTCAGCCAGTAATGCGCTTTAAAGGTGGAATTTCGATACAATAGTCAACGCGTCTGAGCGTTGAGCTTCGTTTTCATCGTTTGTTTCATTCTTTTGTTGCACGTGTACTTTTCGTATGCCAGACGATTTTTCATGGATACGCCAATAAATTCAAATTTAAGTAAATAATACGCTCGTTCGTTCTCTATCTCTGTCTCACATTGCATATTGCTCCACAAATGTCTCATGGCAATGGAATGCTTTTTTTTCTCCCTTTCTCTCTCTCGTTGTATACACCATTACCGAATGCACCATCCGTATACACCTAACGGTATAATTTATTTATTTGCTTATGGTGGCACAAATCGAAACACACCAAGAGTGAGACAGAACAGTGCCAAAAATGGTCTTTTTTACTCACTCTCCCACACCACATTTCGACCAGTTTCATCCATCTAGCCCATCACGATTTTCAGGTACACATGACACGTATGTTGGCTGATGCGATGCGTACAATATTTATTCCAGCTCAGTAATTCGTGTATGTGAGCGTGTGTGTGTGTGTGTGTGTTTTGTGCTGTGCATTTTGCACACACGAACACAAGCATTCGCAACGCTATGCTCCCCTCGGTGAAAAATCTTCATTTCTCTATTTTTCGCAACGGAATTTATGCGATGTGAAACTATAGCCACGATACACATCCGAAATGAAGATAAATGTCAAAGTTACGGTATGCACCAGAGCATTGAATAAGAGTTCTAGTACCCTCCAATCATAAATAACTGATAAAATGAAAGCATCTTTGTTGAGAATATATAGTTCATTGGACCGCTGCTTTCTTATTTTCGGATGCCATGATCAATTAATTCAATCAAATCCCAACATACGCAAACACGATACTCTCTACACATGTTGAATGCCTGCTTAACATCAATAAATACTAAATACAAGACGAAATAAATTATCTCATATTTCCAGAACCTGTTTCCCACCCCTATTTCTCTCCCATATTTCTGGTGTTTTAATGAAGTTTTCGTAGATTTAATCACGGTTACACGCTCATTTAACCCAGACTTAACACATCAAAATGATTCTAAATCTATCCCCAATACAAATTTCCCTTGTGCCTTTTTCAATTTTACTAAATAAAAACAAAGAGGAAAAAATCTTAACGAAACAAGAAAATAACAAAACTAAATAATAATTATGCTGCTAAATAACTACTAAATACTTTTATCACTGTAACTTTCTTTTCGATTCCTCTATATTGCACCGTTCTTTTGATTCCTCTTTTGATCCCGGAAGTCGGTGTTGACGATGTTGATTCTTTTTTTGTTTGTTTATTTGTTTAAATAGAAATTTCCCATACTTAGAATTTAAAACAATTAGATTTAAATGTACATAGGTAAAGCGTTTAATTGTAACATTTAAATTATTACGTTCATCGTATTACTAAGCCAAAATTAATTGATTTCATAGAATTGAATCCATCAATGGATTCAAGTAAAGGTAATATAAACCAAACCAAACCAAACCAAACCAAACCAATTTCATCAACAAATTGAAAAATAACAACAACAAAAACGTATTATCCAATTCAATAGAATTGTGTAGAATAAAATTATTTGCAAATTCCATTTGATTAGATGAAAATAGTTAAGTAAATATTTAAGACAGAGATAAAATTGAATTAGTCTGTAAATGATGAAAGCGCAAGAAGCTCAAGTCTATTGATACACTCGGTGAACAAGTTTCATTCATTTCATTTAACAAACAATGCACACAAAACAATGTAGTATTTAATTGAAATATTTGCATAACACGTACATTTCTATCGATGTGACTTTTTAAATATAAAAAAAACTAAATGTATTTGTAAATGTTCGCACGATTTAAATAATTTCAATCACCAATTTTACGAACAAAATTGTCTACCTTTTTATTTGATTAACAAAACCAAATCTACACGTTTTTATTTTCGTCTCTTATTTCGACATCCATGAAATTCATTTATTTGGCTAATTAATTAAAACAACGATATTTCATCACAATCAATTTTTTATATTCATTTGGTAAGAGAAAATTAAACATTTCCATGGAATTTCACATTCATTTTGTAAATTAGAATTTATATTTTAAATAAATAAAATATGCTTGAAAAATGATGTTCGTCAGAATAACCGCAAAATAGGTAACATTTTAAAATATAAATACTTTGTTGTAGATCGATCGATGAGCGTGAAAAGAGAGTTTATTTTCGTCAAAAATACCAATGGCGATGGCCGCTTCAGCAAACAATGGGGTTATTGCAATCAATAGCTGTTAGCTAGAAAATGAAACGAAATCTCTCAATAATACTGTTTTAGTGATATTTTGTTATCAAATTTCCGAAACTGTATTAAATTGCAGTCCAAACAAATTCAGGCAAATAAATAGCTGACCAGAGTGTATAAATTTACCAAACTCTCTTTTCAATTTCACTAATCGAAATTTAATTGCTGTTTTTGATATTTGTTTTCCAATAATAATTTTTGTTTTTTTGTTTTTGCTCAACTGAAACTAAAACCTATTCATTTTTCATTGATTATTCAAAGTTGTTTTCAAAATGGAATGCATAAATACGGAAAATTGCATACGATCCTCGAGTTTGGTATTTCGTATAAATTTTATTTTCGATGAAAAATAAACAGACCACACGAAAAATGATATTGACCGACCCAAAACGATATTGGTTACGGTTACATGTTTGGCAATTCAATTTCAAATATCATGTTTAAATAGTTGGTTCTGCATTTGATTTGTTCGAAAGTAAATCTTTTACACTTTACAGTAATTATGCAACATTAACAGATTTTTGTTTTCGTTTATCGTAATACAGACACTTAAAAAAAAATAACAAATGGTTTGCCAAAAATACATTTTCGGGGTTTAACAGTAAAATTGTTTCTCGAAAAATGTAAGTGAGAAATGGGAAATAACGTACAGCAGCCAGAAAAGTTAAAAAAAAAATTGCATAAACAGAGTATAGTCGATTGTAGAGAAAATTCATGAATAATAACACATTTATTAAATAAACATGTGCAATATTTTGACTGGAAAATCAACAGAAAGCCATACACACTCACACACTCACACACACGCTAATGCACACACACACACACGCAGGGAGACACACACACATATATATATATACGTCAACATTTACATTCACATATAAAACAGAGCCGAGAGTCCATGCAATAGCGCAAAATCACTCGCAAACTCATTAAATATTTAATTATCAACAGGATATCGCAAAAATTAACTAACGAACACATTTTATGCATGAGCCGAACAAAAACTTACCATTGTTAGCGCGTTTACGGAATATTTACCATTGCGTTTATTTTTTTGGGCTTTGGTCCAAAAATGCGATTCAAACAAAAACAAAAAACAACAACGGTTTTAAACGCGGTGGTATTTTTCGGTGTTCTATCGGCACAATCAATCGATAGTTTGTGTGCGTGTGTGTGTGTGTGTGTGTGTGTGATCACAACTACACAGGAACACATGTATTGCAAATATATCATACAATTCACATAATATTAAAGAAGAAGAAATAAAACGATTCATTTTCGCAAAAATTCATAAATGTTTCATAAAAAAAATGATATAATGCAAAAACCCACGGTATTTACGGAAATATTCACTATTTTGTGACCATATTTATTAATTCTCAGAGTTTAAGCGTCGCGGGAATTATATCAATTAAATGTGTGTTTTTTTTTGTTGTGCAATATATTTGTAACTTTTCATGCGATGATTTATACTTTTTTGTTTGTTACGATCATTTTTGTTTTATCTTCTTACAAACAACGTAACCGATTATAATTCGATGAAAAAAGATTTTTCTTTTTTTACATTTTTTTATCTAAATATATAAAACGTATTTAGTTCCGACAACAATTCCGTGCAATAATAAATTAAAAACACACTCAACTTTAGAAAAAGAATTGTAAAGAAACATTTATCATAATGAAAAAAAAATGACAAAAAAATGAAACTTACACAAATCCCACACTAAATAACATTTAACATCCCTTCAACAGTGAAGGTGATCAATTGATAATGTTTAAGTTATGCTATTCTTAAATGTAAGAAAGACAAAATCCCACACACTCACAAAAAAAGCGTACACAAATGGAAACATAAATAGAAATAAAGAAATATTTTATCTCAAAATGTGTATGGTTTTCTTTTGTTGCTTGTGTAGCGTTTGACAGGCGGTATAGTTTTCTTGTGAAGCAAAGGTAAGTTCAAGACCATTTAGTTGCAAATCCACGTGGTACTGAAAATCACCGAAGTTGATCAGCAATATCTGAGCCATACAATTTGTTTTCATATATGAAATCAATTACGTTGTCATTTAACAAATATTTGATGGATGAACCGCGCTGAAGTAGAAGCCGGACCAAGCTTGAGCTTATCTCATTTGCTATCCAATTGTCAATAATTGTTATTTTGGTCTGTTTGAAAATAAACCTCAATTTTAGCAAATTTCATCATTAGATTTTGGCAAAACTCACTTTCAAATTAGACAATATATCTGATTCAGAAATCAGCTTATGTGGATTTATATCGCCACGAGTTATTACTACAAGACCATAGTTGCCCAACATATCTTCAATCTGTATATGGTAATGTAAGTCAACAGAAATTAATAGAATTTCTCGTTTTTATTTGATTATTTTCGATGAAAAATATGTTTATAATTCACCTCTTTGTCTGTCCACGAAGCACCAGCGTTCAGACCGATACTATCGTTTCTCGCCGCAAAACTGCTCAGTATATCAGCACCATAAAGTACTTTGATTTGAACGCTTTGCCCCATATAATCGGTTATATTTGTTGGTAGCCAGCTTGGAATATCCATTGATTCGTTATTTTTCTCTCCACTGAGTATAGCGTTAAGACAATCCTAAGATTTGTTGTAAATTGAATGTAATGAGAAGACTCTGATACTATTGTTGCATGCATACATTCTAAAGATTAGACTGTTTTTGACATTTAAAATTCACCTGATGATATTGGAGCACATCGACCGTTGGTGTAAAATTTTGTTGTTGAGTTTCCCAATCAGACAGCCGAATCCAATTAGAAGATAAAAGTGACAATCGAATCATTTCAATTCGATCATTATTCGATGCCAATTTAACATTTGGCTTTTGATAGAGCTCATGAATAGGGGACATTATTCCACCGATCACATCAACATGCTCAGTTTGCCGAAAATAATCACGAGCAACTTCTTAAAATTTTCATTTATATTTTCAAAATATAAGTTCTGAACAAAGAGCAATAATCAAAAGAATAGCTTACCAAACATGCGCAAATGCATTAACGTTGGCGGATTAAACGAACCACAAACAAATAAAATGATTTTAGCGCAATTCGAGGTGTCTTGTAACATTTTGGAATTGGTATAAAAATTGAATCGCTCAAAGATAACACAAAATCAGGTTTGAAGATACGTGGTCGAGCTTAAATAAGGTAATATCAAAATTGTAAACAATTCAAAAATGACGTCACAACAGATGACAGTTGTTTGTCAAAGTCGTCATTAAGGCGCGTTTATAATGTGAAAGGCGACGTTTATTAACGGTATAAACGGCATACAATACTAATATTTTGCTTGTTCTACTTTCGAAGGTAGAATTTCATGATTTTTGTTTATTGCTTATAATCAACACAAGAATGAATTTGAACACTGTTTTTTTAGCATCTTATTCCATACATCATGTCTGTCAATGCCGTCAATCTCAAGTTCTGTGGTGAATGCCCCAATATTTAGCAATTTTGCGAATAAATGATACAAGTCAACATTTTCTATAAATGGAATTTCGACACCTTTTCTGAATTTTGGTCCGTTTGCCATGAAAACGGCCTGCATACTTGGGGAAGTGTTGTCATAACCATGACAGCCATACTTTGTGCCTGGTACAACTAATAACAAAATGAAATGGAAAATCTCATAATATGTCGTCAAAAATACAGCAAAATAATTGTGGTTTTCAATAGTTACGTACGTTTATCATAGTCAGTCCATTTCTTCAGCATGTCAGTCATATCTTGAAAAACATGCCCAGGATCTGCAACAACAGTGCATGGTCCAAAACGGCGACTGTTTTGAATGTGCCAGTGTTTCTTTGCTTTCAATTCATCATCAGTATATACGTTATAATGTCCATTTACATCAGCTGCTTTCTTTAGCTTAATACATATTTCAGTTTGATTATGTCCATCTCGTGCGATGACTTGAAGTACCGGTGATGAGCCGAACATGTCACACGAATCTTTACTTACGACTCGATTTAGATCGATAATACTGTCATCAATATCTTCATGATTGAAGGAAAATGTATCCATTCCATGGTCTGACAAAATGATGATGTCCGTCACATCGGAGAGACCCTCTTTAGTCAACTGTTCGCTCAAATACTTCACCATATTATCCATATCTTTCAAACTGTCCAATACCTTTTCGAATTGAAAATTATGTATTAAATCAAAACGGAAATATTTTAATGGATTCTATGATGATAGATGATCAATTTTGACACATTTTAAATTCATCGACTCACTTGTTGTGATGATGGTGAAAATGCATGATCTTCGAAATCTGGATGTTCCGTATAAAACATTACAAAATTAACTTGCGATTCATTTCGCTTCAGCAGTGGAATGATATTGTCGATGCGATGCTTCCATTGAACTTTTCTATTGAATGGTTCGTAATATGCTGGTTTTATTCCACGGAACTCATATTCACCAGCAGACCACATTGAAACAGCGGAATGCTTTCCGCTTAACTCATTTAATGTCCAAATTGGCGTTACATTTTGCCTCAATGTAAACAGTTCACGTGAGTATGTAAGCAATTTCCGATTTACATTGTCGTAAATTACATTCGCTGTTACACCATGAGATGCACCGTATAAGCCTGAATGAGGTTAATCAATTTGTTTAATACATATAAAGTTGATTATAAGCAATCATTTGATGACGTTTCATAAACATTTACGGAATTTACCGTTATCAACTTCAAGAGTTGATACACATAATTTGTTTAGTTCAAAACACGTTTTAAACTATACCTGTTGCAATAGAGAAGTGATTAACCATTGTTTTTGTTGGGAACACCGGCTGCAATCGTGGACAATGAACACCGTTTTTATAAAATTCAGTCACAAATGGCATTGAATTCGGTTGAACCTCACTGAACATCAGTCCATCCATGGATATTACTATTAATTTTGATTCACTTTTCTGCACATTTTTGAATGCCGGTTTAGCCAAACAGCCCTCGATCACCAAAATCAAAACTAGCATTTTGCTAACTACGATGTTCAACGATGCCATTTTGAAGCATCAAATAATTTTTAATTCTATTGTATTTAGAATAGCTTTATAGTGAATTTATGCGATGAAATTCGAGTTTGCTTTCACTCGAACCAACGATTCAAAACTAAGGCACATTTCAAACACGATATGAAATTTCACTTATCATGCCTAATTGCATGACCAATCGCTTTCGACCAATTTATCACGGTGTTCTATCGCGATCGATAACAATTAACTTTTAAGTGATTACTCCGATTAATAAAACTTACAAGTAACAAAAGTGCGAGTGTTTATAAAAACCAAACTTGTTTGATCAATTATTACTGAGAAATGTCGTATTTTCAAGCCAAAATTAAATCCCATCCACTTCAATTGAGTACTTGAGAACCGTTGAGTCCGAATTGATTTGAATTACTAATGTAAACAATGAACTTAAAATTATTCGAACTACTCACAGCCCAGTCTTTTTCACTGTAATTTGCTTCAAGGCCACTTCAGACGATTCGAATGGAATTGTGTTCCTAATATTTTGAATGGCTTATAATAGATAATGAGCAAAGTAATTTTTTAAATAACATATTCGTCATAAATACGCTTGTAAATACGTGCACGACTGATTAAATCGGAATAAATTCCGTCGTGTTTATGAATGTGAAGGGAAAAAACAAAAAAACAAAAGAATGAATTATTTCATAAAAATGATGAAATTAGGCAAATTCATTGGATGAATGAATCATGCAGTGGTGTTGTCGTCATTTAAAAGGTAGTGGAAAGTTTTTCGGTCACTTCTCCGCATTGAAGAATGAAATTCAATTTTTCTCATTTCTTTGATCATTTTTCATAAAGTAAATTGAAATTACAAAAAAGACACAGTTAAAAATAACTGTTTGTTTCCCCATTTTGCCAGGAATAATCATGATCACAGTAAGTATAATGTTACACCCTAATTCTAATATTATTTTCTCCAACAGTTATAAAAAAAACATCTGAGAATGATGCATTTTTGGACGGGCGACTGAACTAATCTGTTATTTATTAGTTTTATTTAGTCAATTGTTTGCCTGGATCATTTACAGTGCGGCGCGCCAAATTGCATAAAATAAATGCAAGTGAAATGCATGCAAACAAAAGAGCTCACTGACATGTATACATACTCAGCGCTCTTGCGCTCGTTGCGCAATACCAAATAACATTATTGTAATGTGTGTATTGGGAACAGATGTTTCGTTGCACATAATTCGTGATGTAGCCCGCATTTTTCTCTCGCATGTTTACATTGAATATTGTAATAAATTTGGCTGTTACTGTCATGTTCACTGTAACAGTCAAGTTTTTCGACTTGATGTTCGTTTCTTTCTTGTATTTTCAACCGGAGTGAAAACAAAAGTCTACTTTGTTGCTCTTTTTTTCCCTGTAAAAACATTGAAAAATTTACTGAAATCCCCTTGAAGAAACTTTACCATAAAATAGCACCCACAAATTGCATCAAACTGAAACGAAAAACCTATTTTTTTCGTTCAACCGATTAAACCAACTGTGGCCTTGATAAGCCTCAATCTCTGGAGAACAACGTTCTACCTTCTCTCCCTTTCTCTTGTGTCTTGTTTTAAATGCTTTAGTGTTTTCAACGAAATTTTTGTTTTTGGTGTGGTTGTGTGTTATTGTACGGGATCGGGTGCGGGAAAAAAGGGGAATATGATCGAATGGATTATGACTTAGGAATAGATTGTTTTGTAGCATGGTGCGTTTCATTTTAGTTTCGTTTTATCTATTGCGTACGTGTTCATGGTAAACGAACGTTATCAAATTGATTGCAAGAGTATAAAGCAACAGCGACATCAGCACGACCGGTGCATACAATTTAACTGATTGGGGGTTTTTTAGTTGATGGATTTTTTTTACTCTCTTCTTTTAGCCACAACCATTGGTTCGGTTGGTGTCAAATTTGGTGCTCTTGGCTTTTCGTGTGAAATGGTCTGTTCAGTTTCTTTTACCGAAATTGAAAAACACAAATGGAAAAAAAATAAGTGAAACGAAAAACAAGTGGGAACGTACACACACACACAGAGAGAGAGAGAGAGAGAGAGAGACAGAGAGGGAGGGAGAGGGAGAGAGAGAAGCGTTGACATCAGCTGCAAGTTTCGAAACTGAATACGTAATTATGGTTTATTGCACTACAGACACTCGAAACTATTATGAATTTATTTTCAGCGGAAGACTCGTGGAAAAACTAGGGTTCAAATGAACCGTCTGAAAGCTGAAAAATGAAATTGTGCCTGAATGTGAGTCGTCGAACCGACGTGCTTTGAAATTTTCATTCAATTTGATGGATGAATCTGATGACAGCCGATTGAATTGAAATTTGCTTGTCTTATTCCTTCAACTTGGCCAATTTTGATACATGTCAGTGGAAAACTATGAATCATTATTCATCTTGCGATGTGAGAAATGACAACGAAAACGAGAAAAATGGAGGATGAGCGCAAGAGAAATTGGCCAACCGTGGTCCATGGCCGATAACGCATTTTCTATAAATAGAAACTTCGGATTTCATTAGGCATTTTAGTGGTTAGAAGCACACACACACACACTGTGAGGGTGTTTGATGAAAATATATTAATTTATTTATGACACATTTAAACGAAAAATGGTTCATTCCATCATTTTCCATCCGAAAATTGTTAATTTGTTGACAGTTCAGGCGCTTGGCATAAATCAGGTAATCTAATTCATAGTTTCAAGCGATACTTCATTTTTCTCATTCGACACCATGCTATTGCTGTTGAATGTTCATTGTTCAGCCAAGCGTAAAACACCAAAATGATGAATTCCGAAGTGAAGAGAGAAAATACAAAAAAAAAAATATACAACAAATAATATTCGCGGTGTGATGCTGTAAAACAGGATTATTATTTGCTAGAACACCCAAACGCGCACCATGCAACATTTAGAAAAGTTTCTCTTTGTGTCATTTAATTCGGTGTATTTACGGAATTAATTTGCATTTCATTAGCGATGGCAAACAATGGGAAATCGCTTTCTATCTCTCTCATTCTGCTGTTGCTGCTACTGCTGCCGCCTGTGCCTCGTTCATCAGCCAGAGCAAAAAGTTAAAGTTTACACTGTAAACGCATTATTTGCTTTTCATTCCTTCTCAATGAATCTTTCTCTCATTTTCTCAATGACGGTTTTCTCTATGTTGTTCTCATTCTCTCATCTGTACTGTGCACAACATTTATTTGTTTGCAACATGAAAATTCTGCAGGAAACAAGCGGCTGAGTGCGTATGGCTGGTTGTCACGTTGCGAAATTCATTTACTGTGGTTGCGGTTGTCTCGAATGGTCCATCATTTTATATTGAAATTTATGTGAATATGCGAATAGAAACAGGAACTCAAGAGAATTTAGCGGATGTAATGTTTTGTGGCGCGATGCATAGAATCTCGAAAGTATTTTGTTGCCGGATAAAATTAGCAGTAAACTCACACACAAACACAGACACAGGTGGGTGCCTTGTATATCTTTGTGCCAAACTTTGATGCATACCCGTAAAGATTCGCCCTGAGGTTCGCCCACCCGTACTTGGTCCTGTCCGCATGCTGTGCAGTCACCGCTCATCAGACAATAAGAATTCACCTTTTGAATATATTTTAATTAAAATTTGCCGTCTAATTAGAAATGAGAGAAATGACATATCGAAATGAATATTTATAATGCTTTCAAATGAGAATTTCCGGCATCACCATAAAACGGCAGCGTTATTTTTATACGGGTTTTGGTTTGGGTGAAAATTATAAAGATTTTCTAGACATTACACCAAAGCCGAACAACTCCGCGATGTTATTTGATGACATTAAGTGTCATAATACTGATAGCAACATGAAAACTCCACGTCAATTAATGGGCGAGTGCTCGTTTTCTCTTCCACTCTTTCTCTGCGTTTTCTAAAACGCGTTCACGTTTCATTTCTGTGACAGAGTTAAAAATATTTAACAAAAATAAACAAATGAATTTGTTTTCCATGGAAATGTCTCGTTTATAAATGACATACAATTAAATGTTCACTTTAAATTTAACATATTTTAGCTGCAACAATTACACCATTTCTGATAATAAATTAGTGTGGATTTTTGAATTTTTCAAAACATTATAAAAGAGTGCATTCAACTTCATAATAGTTCAGCTATTTTCATTCTATTTTTGTTTTGGATATTTATCTTAATTGCTGAAATTAATAAGCTACCGTCGGTAGCATTTTATTGTGACACATTTGAATAAAGTATTGCATTTCAAATGAAAACACAATTTGCTTCTGATAAATAGCTATCATAGCTCAAGAGAAGAATGTTTACAAACAATTTGAATTGGTAGGTAATCCATCTTGACAATTATGATATGTTATAATACCACTAATATGTGCTGTGTATCCATGTGTCTGCCAAGAGTACAGATTTTATATCTCAAATGCTTCAGATAGCATTTCGCTCATTTTGGTTCTTGTGTAAATGAACACTTGCATTCAGTATTAACAATGTTATGCGGTCATCGTCAGTGTAATGACCACATACTTGGTAGAAGTGCTTCAACAGTCCTTATCAATTTCTGGGCACTTGTTTGGAAATGAGCCAAACCCTTTAAATGTAAGCCTCAAGCTTGAGACAGTTTCGCAAATATCGAAAACCAATTCGTATTTTACATTCTCAAAACACACTTTATTGTTTGAATGCATCTCAAATTCGTGGAATATTTTAACCCAATATGAAGTGTATTATTATTGCATTAGAGAATTTGGCATACATTTCCATCTCAATAATGGCTGTCGATATAATGGTTAGCACTAATCTGACAACAATTCATTGGAACCAGTTCAACAACATCAGAATTATGTCATGAATTAGAAGCAACATTTCTCGTCACATATGAAACCACATTTTTCAGGTCATTTATTCATAACCGATTTTTGATATGATTATTTATTCAATGAAGAGAAACAGCAATATGCCATTTATAATTGATTCAAAATAATGTTTCCATTCAATGAAACAACCTAATTTCACTAGAAAAAACATCATTTCAATATTGAAATATAAACTAATAAGCTAACCAAACTTGATACACAATCCGAATCAATATGACTAAATTAACAAAAAATAAAGACTAAACATGTAAATGTATATTCATATGTATAAATCAATGATATACCGGCCCATAAATAATATTTTATTCATTGATTTACTGCATTTTAAATGGGAAGTAAATGTAGCCACTTTTGATGGCAACAATGGGAAAAACCTTTGAAACATCAAAGCATTCCCGTGCGCATGATGGGACATGGTCAATATTTAAATAGAGTCGTAGAAAACGTGTCGAAAAATTGCATCCATTGTGTTTCATTGTGTGTAAAATAACTGTAGTTAGCAAATGGCACTTGACAAGTGCAAAACTATACATCTCATTGAATGAGTGCATCCGCATGTGTTGAGAGCAAGAGAGACTTTTAATTCAAATTGATGAAAAATAAAGCGTAATAATGGATTCATAATGGTAAAATGTGGATTGTGTTCAGCAAAGCGCAGAAAAGTTTTTCCAGTTCAATCTTTTAACCATTGCTCTTCATACTGTCAAATACCTAAAGTACAGATAATGCCAACCACAAACACATGTATAACTCTGACATAAAATATGCACACTTCAAACTTTGTTCAGCTCGTTTGCCGACTGCCAACGATACAAAAAAAGAGGGTGAGGCATGAAAGAGAGTGAGATGGAGAGGAATTCTCTCTTTTGATTTCATGTTGTATGTGACTTTTTCTCTTTGGCGTGAATTCATTCACTCATTTTCATCACACCACTTGATTCCGCATATGCATACACATAACAAAACAACTAAAACGTTTGCGCAAACACAACAAATGAATTAAACTCTTTTAAAAAGTTCTCATTTACACACACTTTCCGGTTATATGAGTGTAGAGTGAAACTGAGCAAAAGGTTAAATTAATGCTGTGTGCAAAGACACATATAAACAGTATAAATATCGTACGTGTTTGAGTCCTTCGAAGCGGTTTGATTTTTGGCTAAACGAATTGCCATGTAGATGTAGATGTTTTTTTGGCAACGAGAGTGTGAATGTGCTCGTTCAATGTGACAAAATGAGAATATATACTTTTAATTGCAAAAATATGCTTGATAGCGACGACACAAACTCAATGATAAAGTGTCACGTTGAAAGCATCGGTCGAAATAAAATAAACGCGACAACATTAAACAACCCTGGAAGAGTTCAACAATCTCAAGCATATTTTGTTTTCGCTTAATGCAAAGACATCCGTGGAATTACAGCAGCGAGAACAATTTTATGTAAATATTTTTTGGAGCATATGTGAAGTGTGCGTATAATAACAACATATAACTGAATATTGTCACAGTGAAAGAATGCCTTTCAATGGTTGAAACAATGTTGGTGGTGGAAATGCCGCAGGGAAAGGGAAAAGTCAATGGAATAATGTTTGCAAAAAAAAAGGGACAAACATCACAAAATACAGTAAAATCACAACAGAAGCACTTTTTAATGTATTTCAAAGTACGCTTGCTTCAATGTCATCTTGCACACTTCGTAGATTCGCACACAACATATTAACAGCTAACATGTTAACAATACCAAAAATACGTGATGACTTTTATGGAGAGTTCTTTTACTCGAAAAAATAATTCCAACCGCTTCCGACGGAATATCATTGATACAGTTGTTATTTGTTTATGAAATTTTGAGTGTCAAATATCACAATTTAATTTTACCACGATAGCAAACAACATCCAAATAACAAGCAAATTCTATCAAAACTATCGCTTTTGAAACGATAAAAAAAACAGCAGAATAATTCAACACTCACAATAAACTCACTGCATTCATAAATAAATCGACAAACAATGTCTGATTGTGGTTTCTATTAAACCCTATCATTCATATCATTACCGACATATATTAAATTCCATCGTTAATAATTTATACGTTCATATATCGACGGAGCGTGTAATTAAATGCGATTCTCACATATGAGTACTAATTTAATAAATCAGAAGAATTTCTGATCTAAAATAAGTGAATTGCTTTCAGAAGTAAAATGCCGTTTGTAAAACAAATCATACTACATTGATACATCATTTTACAGTTCATCTTTGGAACAAACGCAATAAAAAAAAAAGAAATGATATACAATTAAAGTAATGCACGTTTCAATTACGGCCTATTATGATGAGTAAATATCATATTACAAATGTACAAATTGTACATAAATTAAATTACAGCTGATCGTTTCATTCACCGTACCGATGTAATGATTCCGGTAACGGATTGTAATTCATTGATTGTGTTTGTTTTAACTTTTTACACCATTGAGATAAATTGCCGACGTTTCGAAATGAATTTATATTAGCACTAATTAAATTTTAATAATAGACAACTTAAGCAAACGAATGAAAATTCAAGGGTATTTTCATTCGGCATGTTTGTGATTTGTAGTCGCATAGAGAATTAAAAAGAATTGATATTGATATCGAATGTTCAACGAATCTGTACAAAGTGTTGTTCTTTTTTATTTTTAACCATTCGTTTCAAATGACAAGTTCAGTGGCGTCTACGATACGTCTCATGCCGTCGAAATTACTTACAGAATCAACGAAACTCATGTTATGTGTTCGTGTTGTCATCGAATGATGTTCAGTGATAAGCAGCGCCAACAGAATTGTTCTTGTATTGAATTCGCATATTTTGACACACAAAGCACACAGCATCGCCAAAGAATGACGTTTCATTTACATGTATTTGTGTGTGATATTTTAATGATTTCTCAAAGTATGTTTGAGAGTTTAATTAGCTGAATGGTGTGTATTGAAAACACATTTAACGATTTATTTCTCTTTCGTTTTGTTCGATTTAGCTGCGAAATTGTTTTACAGCCGAAGAAGATAAGGCGATAATATCGACGGGCATCACATTTTCAGAAATCACATTGTGCAACGCGGTTGAAGTATTATTTTGTGTGCTACTCTTTGTGCGTTGTTCAGTATCTAGTGATTGGAACGTCGCATTTTTGGTAAAGATTCAACGATTGGAATGAAATGGATAGCCATTGCATGACGGATTTGCACACGGCCGAAGCGCAATCAAACCACAAAGTACTAAACTTCAATCCATTTTACAACACTTCAAAAATGTGCTCATTTTGAAGCTTTTCCATTGAATAGGAGGAGAATGGTGAATTTAAGCTAAAGGATGATAAACGTGGGGCAAGCATTTTATATGGAATCGATTCAATTCCACCATGGTATCTCAGCATACCGATGGCTTTTCAACATTACCTAACAATGATAGGAGCAATTGTCAGTATACCATTTATCCTAACACCAGCTTTATGTATGAGCGATGAGGATCCAGCTCGTGGCCTAATTATATCGACAATGATTTTTGTAACGGGAATCGTAACATTCATTCAAGCCACGTGGGGATGTCGTTTACCAATCGTTCAGGTAAATTCTATTCAATAAAGTACCACTAAAAATATTGCCGTTGAAATGGTTGCCAACTTATTAAATGGATGATTTTTTTTTTTGTCCAAAAAGGGTGGAACGATATCATTTCTCGTGCCAGTGCTTGCAATTCTAAATTTACCGCAATGGAAATGCCCCAGTACTGAAGCAATGAGTACCATGTCAACGGACGAAAAGACTGAATTATGGCAATTACGAATGCGTGAAATCTCGGGCGCTATAGCTGTTTCAGCTATTTTTCAATTGGTCATCGGTTTTACGGGATTTGTTGGGAAATTATTGAAAATTATTACACCGTTGACAATCGTACCGACTGTATCACTTGTGGGTTTGACTTTATTCAAACATGCTGGAGAAACAGCTTCAAAACACTGGGGAATCGCTGTTGGGTATTTTATACTACTTTTTTATTTCTCACACTGTACACTGTAAATCTAATTTTTATTTATTTGTCACGCAATCACCAAAGCACAACATTTCTATTGACACTATTTTCGCAAGTTATGGTCGATGTACAATTTCCAGTCATTGTGTATCGAAAAAATGAAGGCTTTCAAATTCGTACATTTGGATTATTCAAACTATTTCCGGTAAGTGATAAATTCCGATAAAACATTTTGTGCAAGCTCATTTTTAGCGAACTTATTGCGAGTATGTATCCCTTTGATTAATGGTTCACATCTAGGTTCTTCTAACCATATCGATAATGTGGGGCTTATGTGCTATTTTAACATTGACTAATGTACTTGAAGAAGGTCATCCAGCCCGCACCGATGCTCGTCTTCGTGTTCTTACCGATTCTGCATGGTTTTACGTTCCGTATCCTGGCCAATTCGGACTACCAACGGTCACAATTGCAGGTGCTCTTTTCTACTGTGATAAATATGGTTTTATTTAAAGTGATATTTTTACGAAAATGTAAACATTTGTTTTTTCAATGTCAATTTTTCAATCTCAATTCGAAAGGTGTTCTTGGAATGTTAGCGGGTGTGTTGGCTTGCACAGTTGAATCAATCAGCTACTATCCAACTGTGTCTCAGATGTGCGAAGCACCGCCACCGCCGTTGCACGCCATCAACCGTGGTATTGGTATTGAAGGGCTTGGAACAATGTTAGCTGGACTTTGGGGCTCAGGAAATGGAACAAACACCTTTGGTGAAAATGTGGGAGCCATTGGAGTAACAAAGGTAAATAATATTATGAGTTAGAGAGTATATTATTTGCCAACAATATTATTATGCGGCTGACGTATTTCACAATTTTAGATTGGAAGCCGGCGTGTAATCCAATGGGCAGCATTAATTATGGTTTTGCAAGGAATTATCAATAAATTTGGCGCTGTATTTATTATGGTACCAGATCCCGTTGTTGGTGGATTATTTTGCGTTATGTTTGGAATGATTACAGCCTTTGGTTTATCGGCACTACAATACGTTGACTTACGTTCATCACGAAATCTCTATATAATTGGGGTTTCACTGTTTTTCCCGATGGTTTTGTGTCAGTGGATGCAAGAGCATCCGGGTGTTATTAATACGGGCGTTAAGGAGCTTGATAGTACATTGACTGTTTTATTGAGTACGACTATTTTAGTTGGAGGTTTTTTGGGATGTTTGATGGATAACCTCATTCCAGGTATTACAGTTTTCCCATGAACTACAAATCTATCAATTTGTGAACTAAAATTGTTATTACGATAATCAGGTACAAGAGAAGAACGTGGTCTAATCGCATGGGAAAAAGAAATGTCGTTGGAGCAAACTGAATCGAGTGGAGACGGTGAGATAAAGTCATCAACATTTGACTTTCCACTCGGTATGGACGCACTCCGCAGGTATTTTACATCGAATTAAAATAATTTTTCTATTTACCTCGAGATTAATAAATACTGTTTGCTTTTTCAGGTGCAAATGGACTTCGTACATGCCATTTTGCCCAACATACCCGCCAAAAAAGGCATAATAACTATAGAATCTACCATTTTTGTTTTTGAATTGCTATACATAGAGTCGACGTTCAAAAAAGTGTTTTGTTCAAATTCATTGTATTCGTTTAATAGTTTGAGTGGAGATTTTCGGCGGTGAAAATATGAGAAACTGTTATTTGTTTATATTGTTAAATTGTGTATACTATAAAATTATTTTCAACAACTAATTGCGGTATTGTAGTTGTGTAAATACTGTAATATTAATGTCGAATAATATCCAACAAATAAAGATGTGAAAAGCAACAACAACAGAGAATCTGCTTGTGGCTATTAAAATAAATCCGTGCATTTATTGCATTCACACACCAACATTGCACAATGGAAAATTCCAAAAATGGTGTAATTGTTGAAACAGCCCTAATGAATCAGCAGTATTTTTGTTCGTGATTTCATTCCATTGTGTGAAACATAATAACAACTTTGATGTGATTTTCTCTCAATGAACTGTATGAAAAATATCTGTTTTTTTTTGCAATGGAAGAATTTCATAAACATTTCACAAAATAAAATATGTTTTTTTTGTGTGTGCTAGCGGGAAATATTCTCCCGTCTTTTGGATTGTACGTATATGTCGGTGCGTCTATCAATTATTCTGTTATGTAAAAAAAAAATGCCAATTCTACTTTTTCTCTGTAGTGAGTAATACTATCAAAGTGCGGAGGAGATCCAGAAAAAGGGTTGATGATGCACATGAAATGAATACTGTTGAAAATGTTTCATTCAAGCATCCCATATAATGTTGTAAATTCAATAGTATTCGATTGTTGGTGATTGGTGAATTCAGCTATCTCTTCATTTCATAAACATGCGTTTGAGTAAAATGAGATGAGTGCCACGGATGTAACTGTTAGTAGTTAGTATTGCATCAATGACTGTTATGTTGAATTTGTGTCCGTTTAACAAAATGTTCTTCTGTGCATCAACGGCAATACGTCTTTGTGCTGATTCAAAGTTGTAGCAAAGCGAGAAGATGGGGTTTCTTCTGGTGCTCACTGCTCACACACACACACACACACTCGTAAGCACACCGTCCAAAAACTTTTTGAAGTTTACTTTCAGCGAATGGAAAATCATTGTGTGAAGAAAATTGTGTACTTTGTGCAAGCTTAATGGATGCGAACAGTGTAAAATGTATACTTTCCCATGGGCGCATGATACACATGGCACGGTGTGTGGATGTGTGTGCTTTGTAACGTATGTTTATTACACCGGTGCAAATGTTCATCTTTTTTCACATTTGGATGTTTCGATGCCGAATTCACGAAGGAAAAGTGCTACACCCGAAAAATTCGTATGGCATGAGGTGAACATTGAGCAACAAAAAAGGAGAAAAAGGACTGCAAAATACAGACGATTTTGTCTATAATATTTTCATGAGCACGGCATTTTTGTAGCGAAAAATGAATTACGATATGACAGCACTGTGAACGTATGAGGTGGACGGGCGAGTGCACATCGAGCACGTTATAAGCGATGAAGAACATCTCCTTACACCAACACAACACAACACAGCACAACAATCCATTTTTTGCCTTCAATTTTCGCTTTCTCTCATTTCTGTATTATCGGTATATATACATAGGTACATAGGAATACCCTTGCCACACTGAAGCTGCTCATACAGATGCAAGGACCAATGGAGTAAGCGCAACCCAACGATGCCAGAAACTTTAAACTTTAAAGAACAAAGTTTTAACAATAACCCATGTTATTATATTTTGTGTTATTGTTTATTATTTTGATGTGATATTGTTTGCTTTTGTACTTTCTTCTTCTGGTGCTCTCTCACTCTCTCTCTCTCTCTCTCTCTCTCTCTCTCTCTCTCTCTCTCTCTCTCTCTCTCTCTTTCTCTTTCTCTTTCTCTTTCTCTTTCTCGCTCATTCTCATTCACTCTGTCATTCTATGGTATTCGGAAAATTCTTTGGAAGCCATGGCTGCATCTTGCTAGATGTAGATATAGAAAATGATATTGATTTCAGCAACAGTATTGTGTGCTCATTTTGCCTGCTACTTGCTCATAGAGTTTTTGCTTCTTTTTAGGCTCTCAGAGACGTGCTGTATCAATTGAATGGGAAACCAACGACGGATACACTCGCACAGCTCAACACAAATGCCGAATTAAGCAAGAATCTTTGGCAAGACAAAGCACTATATATGAAATAGCAAAATCATGTATATTTCCGTTTTTCGCAAAAGTCTCTGACAAGTAGCTAAAGTTCGAACACTACGAGAATCTCTACACTCGATGATTTACTGCCTTTATTAATCGCAGTTCGGCCAAAAGTTTCTTCGCAAGAAAGTTTTCATGCAAAAGTAATTCGGTTCGGCTAGCATACACGCATACGCACACGCAAACAAACAGACAAATACACATAATACCACACGCAAATGAAATCCAAAGCACATCATGGACCCGAGCGTTACATATAATGAACTGCAACACATCGATTTGTCTTTCCGTTTTTCATAGGCATCGATACATCAATTTCAATGTTCAGCCCAATTCTTCATAGAGCCCAACGGTTTATAATTCGAACATTATTTCACAATAATGCATCACCAAATTTGATTCGACTTAATATGTGTTATGAAGTTTTTGTTTCAGGTTAAATTTTAAGTTTTGTGTTTGTATTAAATACTAGCTGTACGTTACAGACACCAGGGTACACTCAATGCGGGTATGCAACATATGATGATACATGTAAACAAATTCAGTCCAATTTCGTGATAGACAGCGCCACTGATCATACAAAAATATTAGCGGAAAAAATATGAACTGACAGGCAGTAATGCCAGTTGCTTTGTTTCATATATTTCATCCGCCAGCGCCGTACGCAACGTAATCTGACAGTTTAGCCGTTTGTATACTCTCATTGGGTACACTGTACGTTGTATACTATCTGATATAAATCTGATGCAATTTTTAGGGCATTGAACAAAAATTTCCCATCCAAAGTGCTTTATATTTTTGGATAGATTAAAAGTGTATGAAGTGTACTTAATCAACTTGATCTACACAAGTGTCTACGATGAGTTAGAAAATTATTAAATAACACTCAAAGTGCGCTTAGACCGAAACCATCTTCGATAAAATCCCCAGACAAATTGATCATTTTTGTTTGTTATCCAACTCAGCTCAGGCTGGCATCGGTCGAATGGAGAATATTTTGAGATCTTTGGTGTGGTGAAGTCATTTTATTAAAAGTGACATTTTTTTCAGTTTACTTAATTGGAAGCCTACCTTTCCTTTGGTAAGCTTGCAAATACTTGAAATATTACCTCACTTTACGGTTCAAATAGTGGCCGACCACAATATTTTGTGGTGAATCGTGAAACATCCATTGACAAGAATATGCGAATTGAAATCACAATCAAATCGAAATAGAATCGGTTCATTCCTGTAGTGGTCTTCTTGTTGTTTAAATTTATACCACGTCAGTTTTATATTCTTTATATTTTATTCGGAAGACTGTTGTTCCCTAAAAACATTGACAACGTTTAACTGGCACTAAATCTAATACAAACGTAATTTGATATTTGGGTCGATTTGAAAAAAAAAATATTTCGGATACGATTTTACTGTAAAAATGTAATGAGCCGGAATTTAAGTGAGATTAATTCATTAACGAACCCAACAAAATTAAGCTATTTATTCATTTAAATAATTTAATATGAAATTCATAAATTTGATTGTTGGTTTCCATTTCAAACGGATTAATTTCATGATTTTTTATGTGTAAAAAGTTCGAAACAAAATTTAAAAAAAACAGTAAAGAAATGTAGGAAATCTGTACAAAATAATATGAAAAGTAATGAAACACAGCCCATATGACTTCATTATAATTATTTAAATTTATTCGATGTATCAAAAACGATTGCTGCTAATTTGGATGAAGACGCAATTCTCACCTTCTGTTCGCTCAATCTGTCTGATGATATTTGGGAAAAATTTGTTTGTCTTTTTGAACGCCTTCAATATACCAGCCCTTAATGCTTTGTCCTGAGATAACCCCGGTGGTTTTGTGTTGACGACGAGAACTAAAACTGAACTATCATTTGGAACCTCGATATCGTGCTCTTCAAAGCTCAATGTGCGATTTGGTCCATGACATTTACAATTTTGATGATGTGTTATGTAAAATTCCTTGAGATGCATAAAATCCTCTTCTTCTTGAGTGTCTGGTTCGCAATTGAGAAAAATTGTAAACAGTCTCAATTCTGGTAATCGGCCCAGCCTCTTTGTGCATTTGATTATGTTATTTAAGTCCCTTTTAGCAACTGCATATGCAGACAGTTTGAGTGCATGCAGTTTAGTTAAGCCGGACACAGTGTCGAGCACCGAATTGAGACCTTCGAAACTTGGACGCATAATGGCCAGGGTAGTCAGGTGCTTCAATGTTCTACCGATGATTGCGACTGTTTCAAGGTCGATGATTGATTCGATTTGCAATGAAATGAGTTGCGGATTTTTCTCAAGAAACCAGTCCAATTTTCGATTGCCTTCTTCACAAATCTCATCATCATCCATGTCGCTTACATTTACAAACAGATCTACCAATGATGGCCATTTCATAGCGGGATACATCTGATATTCACCATCCCATTCCAAACCATCCAAATGAAATGTAGTCAAATTCGGACAATAACCGTGTAAAACATACAAAATGCTGCAATCATACTCGATGTGAAGTTTTAGCATTTTGATTTTTCTTAACACCGGCGCAAGCCATTGAAGCCTTTCCATAGGTATACCATTTCTGTCTATCGTTAACGCAGTAAACTTTGGTCCAATATTCTTCACCAACACTTCAGATAAACGTTTTTCAAATTCATCTTCCGTAAGACAGTTTTTTTCCTCTTCAGTTTGTTCAGAGTTTTCTGCTTGTCCTGGCTCTGTGCCTGCTGCTCCTTCTGTTTCTTTTATCTCTTCAGTTCCTTCGGTAACATTTTCAACTTCCAGATCAGTTGCTTCAAAGTCGAATTCATCGTCCGATGAATCGTCTGGACCAAAAGTCAATGTGAGACCAGTGAGAAATTCTTTCGACCGACGCATATACATACGAAATACCCTGAGCAGCATTCCTGGCGTTATACACATTTTATATATGAACTGAATGTAATCATCTTTATCTTCGATTTTACTAATGCGCCGTGACATTTCAGCTAATTCGGCGTCTCTGCTTAAGGGTGGTCTAACCTTCCAGGTATTTACCGGTAGCACAGTAATCACTTCTTCCGATGACTTCTTTTTATCACGATTTGCGATGAACGCTTTATAGGCATCTTCACTGCGCTTGAACAATACGTACGCTTCATACACATCTGGTTGCGCTCTAAACGTGGAACTTGTAACACTTTCAACACTTTCTACCTCACCAAATTCACTGAATGCCGTAGTAATTGCAGTATTTATAGCTGTTGGATCGCTCTGCAATGAAATTAGTAAAATTTCAACGGATACATCTCGAAATGCAACAAAAATCTGTAATTTTTGAATTTACTTACGCTCTTGAGCCAACGAATGAACAATTTGCGAACGATGCAATAATTTTCGTTGTCATATTCGTCATTTTCTTTAATGAGCTGCCACCTTCGATCATTCCATATGAATAAACTCATTTTGCTTTTGTTATCGGCAAATGCAACTGGATCAAATCTGAAATATGAAATATGTTCAACCAAATTCCGTGATTTAATAACGAATTAATAATAACGTCACTGACAGTTTCACGAACTGTAAGCGTCTGATTTCACGTCTACACTGAAACAATTCACAAACAGATGCAACTAATACTAGTGATTTCGGATTGTCATCGTTGTGTTTGACGCTAGTTCAAAGAATATCACCATTCGAACAAACTTTGTTTATAGTTTGGCAATAAAAAAAACAAACGATGGCGCCAAATAAATGGTCAAAATTCGATATTGTCAGCAATTGAATTTTTGCCTTTCTTTCAGTTGACAAATATATTAAACTAAAATACTCACTTCGAAATGAACCAAACAAAATAATAAAACTTTTTAACTTCCTTAATGCCTGAAATCGAACATCACACTGAATGTTTAGCTTGAAATTAATAAAAAATACGATTCGATTTCGTGAACGGATGTTTACAATGCACAAAATACACAGCAACAAAAAACATGTGCATTTTATGCTGTCAAAACGGAGAGTTTGGTTTTTTTCCCAATGTCACGCATACATTTGCAGTGAAATTGAGTGAATGTCGGTGAACAGAAACCAGCCAAATAAATTTTTTTTTTTCACGATGGCGCTGTTGTTCATATTTTATGTAAATGTTCTGATTGCAGATATTTTTCATTGGTATCACTGATGAATTTGACAATTGAATGATGCGCCAAAATTTCTTGATGTTTATATTGTTACATTGTTATTTTAGTACAAACACAACAGAATGTGGAAAAAAAAGTATCGCAGTTCGTTAAAGTGATAAACGGTTTTTCTACCGAAATCGTATACCACAGATATAAAAAAAAGATTCGGACTATTGAAAACCAGAAATTACACGCAGGTATGAGTTTCGAACAATTCATATAAACAGTCAAGGAACAAATTGTGCTCACAATTTTGAATATCTCTCAAATTAGAACATAAAAAATTTACAACAATACAAAGAAAACCAAACGCACTCAAAGCGGACCACACAAAGCCATGGACTGTCTATGGAAAAAAGAATCATCAAAATCGGATTCACTTTATGTTGATTATTCGGTGGCAATTGATGAAGAATTCAAGTATCTGGTTCAAATACGTTTGGATTCAGCACGGAAACAACACTTACAGAAATGTGATGCCGATTCACTCTTTTACCTGGAGCTGGGCAACGAAAAAGCACTAAAAACAGAATGGGACGATGCAACCGAGCTGTTTAATTGTTGCCTTTGCATGGCTGAAAATGGATCACCAATCATTCAGACAGCTTATGGTAGACGTGCGGAGTGTTTTTTCAATCGTGGTTTGTTTAAAAATGTAGCCACTGACATAGACTTGATTCTGAATCGTGGTCAACCATCCAAAATGCGCAGTGAATGTACCTCATTCGTGCCAAGCCTTAGTTTTTCGGCCCACAAACAGTTTCCTTGTTTGGCAAATGTACTGGAAGTTGCAGAAAATGACAAATTTGGTCGACATATTTTGGCCAAATGTGATATTGATGTTGGGCAAACGATCGTGATGGCCAAACACTTTGCAACAGTTGCATGTTCACACGGGTCAGAACAAGCATACTGTTTCACTTGTTTTAAAACTGATGCTAACTTCATTCCCTGTGATCAGTGCACGAATGTTATGTTTTGCAGCAAAGAATGTCGAGACAGAAACAAAGTTCATCGGCTCGAATGCAACTCAATTTATCACCAATTGAAAAAGTACAAAATTAAATTGGCCATCCAAATGTTTTTGAATGCAGTTCAACATTTCCCGAATGCTGAAGAATTTATCGAATTTGTTGAAGGCGTCTTATGTAATTTGTCGCCAGTTATTAAGAAAATGGCAAAAAAACCAATTCAACAGTATGAATTGCTGTTAAGACTTAAAAGAAGTTCAAATGAAAAAGATTTGACCAAAGCATTCACAGCATTTGAAACGATCATGACATTCCCCGTGATTAATTCACAATTTGATACAACGTACAAACAACGTTTTCTTATGCATTTGTTGTTACATCATTTGGGAATTGTTCAGACAAATTCTTTTCGCCACGTTTTTGGACGGGAGGGAAATTTGGAAATAGGCTACATTTACGATGTTTTATCATTGTTCAATCATTCCTGTGCTCCAAATACGCATTATCATGTCATCAATAATGTTGGATATATGATTACAATTCGGCCAATTATAAAAGGTGATCAAATTTTCATCAATTATTTGGGAGATCGATCCGATCAATCAAAATCCAAACGGCAAAAGTATCTTCAAGCTGGCTGGGAATTTAATTGCGAATGTGATGCGTGCGAACCATTGGCAAGTCACTCAAAAATCAAATCAAACGAAATGGCGATGAAAAAAGACGAGGCATTCCGTTATATCATGGCCAACTACAACGATTACAAGCTTCCTTATGACAGTGCAAAACGGACACGTTTAAGGAATGAATGTTTGACGTTCTTGGCGAAGTATGGCAACTGTTGGTCAAAATCGTTAAGTTTAGTTACAGATTTATTATGGACAGCAATGGATCCGAATTAAAAGAAAACCATTATAAATTTATGTGAATATTGACAAGATAAAATTGACATTATATTATTATTACGGCTCTTTGGAATAACAAAGTAGGAATTATGTGAATCCAAAAAATTGAATTTTTTGAAGATGAAAATGTATATTTTGTGGTACATTTATAATAAAAATAAATTGGATTACATTTAATATTTAATCCTAACTTTTCCGCATTTATTTTCCGCAAGTTGATTTTGTTCTCAAATGATTAATTTTTCAGCTAACTAACTTTCAGTACTGGTTTGTCCGAGGGTTTGTCATACAAAAGTATTGTATGGACGCATTATGTGGACTTAAGTACATGTTGACCTGGAAGGTTACTCATATCACAATCCGATTTTGTTGAAAATGTATAGTTTTTTGCTAAAATTATAATAAAATTGGAGAATTTCACACTTTCGATCGTTTCGATCGATTTAATTTTTTTATACTAGTTTTTTTTTATTATTGTTTCGATATTTAAAATCCAAAGAAGACCATGAAAGTCTAAAATGCGAAAATCAGTTTTTGCATGAAATGTACTGGAATAAGAAACATAATGCGTGATAATACTGAACAAATTTGCTTTGATCACTTTGGGATTTGAGATTCCGTTCAAGAGTTGTCGTGCTAACGCACATATACATCGACAACGTAGACGACGAGGAAAAAACGACGAGGAATTGCCAAAGATGAATTATTTATCATCAAATAGTTGTTCTCTTCTTCAATCAATCTTTTATCAAATACACCAGCAGACTTATTACCTTCCACCTGCCTGAAAGATCAAAATTTAAAAAAAAACATAACAAATTCTTCATCTTATACAAATTCTTCTCTTGAAATTGCTCATTTAATTTTTATGAAATTAATTTCGACACAAGTGAACAAACACTGGAACTAAACATGAATATAAAATGATTTTAAAAAAATCGTTAAATATGAATGATGGTTATTGATGTGGAATTTTCAAAGACCAACGCTACTCAAATGCACATAAATGAATCGATCTGACTCCTCGATCACGGTTGTCTTTAAAACGTTAGGATAGAATTTCTTGGTTCCCTTGAACATGGTAAAAATGCGTGATGCCAACGTATCATCCGCATCCTTCAAATGGCGTGCAACACCGACCATTATGGCAATCGATGGCTTGTTTTTCGGAAGATCAATAGTTTCAGTGTGGTCACCAAAGCTCATCGCTCGGCTGTTCGGACCATGACACGAACAATCATCATGGTACTTAACAGGAAAATGTCCGATGTGAATTGGTTCATCTTCACTAAGAACGTAGTTTTGCAACAGTGTGCTCATTTTTAAGTGTTTTTTCTTGCTGAAAAACTCGGCACACGCCAGCAACGATTTGAAGTCATTGGTTTTGAAAATCCATGTGTTGATTACAATTGATGCCAAATGCTTGCATCGAACCAATTGATCGATCATACCACCAACGCTATCGAATGTTTCACGGCTGAATGACAAAAACTTCAAAGTTCTCATTGATTTGCCAATTATTTTAAGCATTGAGTTGTCAGCAATTAGATCAATTTCCAATGCCTCCAGTTGAGTCATTGAAAGGAATTTTCGGAATCGTTTACCATAATGGGTTTCGTGGTCAGCTTCCAATACAAAACCTTTAAGTCCAAGGCATTGCAACGATGGCCATGGTTGAACTGGTTCATTGCCACCATCACCGTCCCATTTTCTACCGATTAGACGAAATTCAATTAGATTTGGGCAAAATGTATGCAACAAATATAAAATATTGCAGCAGCGAGTGTCAATTGCCAATGTTTTCAGCTGTTTTAACATTGGACTGAGACAGATTAGCACATTTCTTGAAAAGCCGGAAATTCCGTTGATTGTCAGCGATTCAAGTTTTGGACCAGCCCCATTCATGCCAATGACTTCCATCACACGCCGTTGAAAATCGCCTCGCCCAATACAATCCACTTCGTCATCATCTTCATCGTCATCGAATTCAGCATAAAATGATAACGTCAAATTATCAACGAATGAATTAATGTTTCGCAACAGCTGACGAATTTCGTTCAATTTGGTGCCTGATTTCATCTCCAGCTCAAAATCAACCACTGAATGTTCGCACAACACTTCGTTGTGCTGCAGTGACAAATTGTCAAAAGCGCGTGTGATTGGCACGAGCTCGCATTGATGATCACATTTTAAAATGCCTGGTAAAGGTATTTCATTGGATTTGTTGTAGTCTGGCTGATGCCATGTGTCGGCTGGGACCATTGTTACGAGATTTTTCGGATACATTGGAGCTTTGAGAGAACGATGTGCATCCAAACTACTTTCAAATAATACGTATGCTTCATGAGACACCAACAATTTTGTATCATCCGTAGCAATGTGGATCGATGCTTCTTCCTTCAGTATTTCAACGTTTTCGACTTTGCCATACACTTGAAATGCGCACAAAATTTCATCTTTCACTTTGGATGATCTAGCCTAAGAAATATTAAATTTGAACAAATTTCCGTTATTCACTCAAATAAAGGTTTTGATGCTAGCAAAAGAGCATTAAAAAGTGTCTTTGAACAATAAATTTGTACTTACATTCCATCGTATGAACATTTTTCGAACAATAGTAAAGTGTTTCTCGTCATACTCTGCACCTTCTTCAATCAATTTGAAGTAGCGATCGTCCCAAACGAATTTGGTCATTTTGATTAAACTTTTGTCTTGCTTACGATAACAACATCAACAACAAAATACTATAAAATTAATTTGGACTTGTACATTGATTTGATCAACAAATAAATGTCAGTGCGTCGTGTGACTGTACTAACGAATGATTCGGCTGTGATAAAAAATCAACTGTCAAACAGGACACGATGTGCCCGTGAACACCAACCGCATATTGCGTTCCATCGAATTTGTACACGTCTCAGATTTGTGCATGTTTCTGTGTAGGCTCTGTCGAGTTACGCACACAAACGTTGCTCCAACACAAATTCGTTCCTCGAACGCAACCGCCGTAAATTGATTTTGTTACACATTTTCGCATATTCGATATGCTGTGACGAAACTGTTTCATGCTATCACCAACAAAAACAAATACAAAATGAGTTTTGTTTATAGATTCCATTTTTGTAAGCCAAGTATCACATTTTATAAATGAAGAATGATTTTTGTTTATACTGAACAGGATGAATACACTTTCAAATCTGTAAACTACTAACGTCGATTAGTGTTGTTTGGAAATTTTGTGGTAAATGTTGATGTTTGATGATGATTTTGCATCATCAATTTATCAGGCTGCGAATGGACGAACAAAAATTGATGATGTCTGTGATAAAAAGAATGCACAGTGCGCACACTGCTCAAGCCAATATATGTATTGAGAACAAAAAATATAGTAAAGTGATTTTATGAGATTTTAGCAACATTTTTCACATAACAAAATGATTGAAGACATTTGACTTGTTCGACCATAAAATTCCTTTGCATGGCAGTGCGTGTTCAAGCAAAAAAAAACGCATGAAAAGTATTAAAACAATGAATGCTTATGAATGATGAATGCATTCGACCGAAAATTGATGATGAAATATTCATGTGAAGCTGAGAAAAAATGCATTGAAGTGAAGAAAGGAAAGTCCTTTGGTATTAACACATGTTTCAGACTGAAAGGTTAAATAAAGAAAAATGGAATATCTAAAAGTTCATAACATCGGTTCGATACTACATCAGCATTGGACACGATATTAAATAAATGGAAACTGTCGAAAAATAAAAGCCACACAAATCATCGTGGCACAATAAATATGCAATGAAAAGACGATACGATTGGTTGATTTCATTGAAGAATCATTATTAAAAGAAGACTTTTGATAAAGCGAATGAATGCAAACAAACAAATCTGTATTACATCTAGTGAAATTTGCACATTCATTCGTTCCATTAGTTGACTATATTTGTGTCACTTCCTGTTTATGTCAAATCAATCGAATTATCGTTCATTTCAGGATGCTGTTGATCTGAGAGGCTACTGAGGCATTCAGCTCTGAATACTCAGGTGTTCAATAGGCGAATGAACGTGCACGTGGGAGAACAAAGCGCCAACAAGAATAGTCATGATGCGTGAAAAAGAGAGTTTTGAGAGGCATTTTGATGATGATAAATCGAACAAGAAAATACGAATGATTTTAATATTGTAAACATGAGTATTAGAGCATTTATAGAAAAGATTTGCGCATTCAGCAATGTTAAGCACACTTTCACTTGGGTTTGAACCAAGTCGAGCATTCGACATTTCTTTTTTGTCGGTATAAAATTGCATTTGTATGGTAGATTATTCAAGCGCTTCGGTTTTTTCTTCACATTTGATTTTAATATTAGATACAAACTCTCAAGCGAATTTTACTTGTTGTCAATCAATTTACGGTACTTTCTCTCTCTCTCTCTCTCTCTCTCTCTCTCTCTCTCTCTATTTCTCTCTATAGAGTGTGCATTGCGTCGTGTGCAAACATTTCGTTACCTAAACGTTTATTACAAACAGCACGAATTGATAAATATAAATATTGTATCAGTTGCTAAGCAATACTCAATTTAAGCTCCCTAACTCGTCACATCGGCTTTCAGACTTTCGCTACAGTTGCTCTCTCATCCATTGATCGCTTGCTTACTTTGCTCGCTTTTTCCCATCGATGACGATGTTGTTTTTTTTCTCCACCATTTGCGATTTATTATGAATGGGAAACAAGAATACAAAAAAAAAGTATATAAAAGACCGAACGTGATAGATGGGCTCATAGGCAGGTACGCATACCAGGAAAGTTTGTGCCGTTGTCACGGACGTCACTTATACTCGATCAACACCGATACCATTTATATATTGTGATAAAGTGGCGTCACTGGAAAATTGGCGAAGCCGAACGATGAATCGGCGGCACAAAGAAATGTGGAATTAATGTTTGATGCAAATGAAAGTGATCTAAATATATAACGATGAAATGTCAACGACACTCAGCACACGTCGAATCCTTGTTGTGTCGCAAACAAGCATTACGTTTTAGCTTCCATTTTGTTCTCTTTTGGTTTTTTTTTTTCGTTGAAGTTCGCCGTCCTTGCAGACATCAGTTTTTTTCTCTCCATATTGTGTCTATGCGATTGCATTCATCTTCATTTTGTTGAAAGTTTTCTTCAATACTTCTCTCATTAGTTCAATATGAAAATCAGTAAAATTTGCCAAAAAGGACTCTGGGTTCAATTCAATTGAAAAAAAAGTATATCAAATTTATTCAAAAAGCCGGGCTTACTAATTAATATTTTTCTGATCATTGAATGTTGCAGCAAAAAAAAAACAAAACACGATGAAAAAAACTGTCTGCTTAAGCTGCTTTTTTTCCTATTTCATGTCTTTCATAATTGTCTTCGTTCATTAGTTGAAAGAAAAAGTCTGTCGAAATGGAAAAATGTTTCAATCGGATTCGTTTTTTTTTTATCAGCGACATTTAATTCAATCGGAATCAAAATAGACTCAAAGAAGCTAAATCCGAAAGATATCAGAGAAACATTTTCGTTGATAACAGAAAAAAAGGTAAATCAATCCGATGAACATCGAACGATTGGCAATCAAACTTGGCCAATCAAATGTCGAAAATATCAATTTCCAAATGTTCATGCTCATTTCCGTTTCCAAGAAGAGTTTTTTTTTTGTGTATCTTTTGAAATATGTCATAAATGTGGCAAGTCTCGAGACATGATTTATTAAGAAAGATATTGTTGGTGTGTGTGTGTGTGTGTCGTGAAAATAATATATTTAATTTATAAAATTCAACAGAATGGAAATAGCAGCAAACAAAAGAAAAACTTCTTTAAACTTATTAAGATGCCTGGTCATTTGTGTGTTCGTTTTCATTTTCATGGCGTTGAATTTTCTATTTAATAGAAACACGTACACAGGTAATTTATAAAAGTGGCAAGATAGAAACATTGTGTGAGAGAGAGAGAGAGACACACACACACAAAAAGAACTAAACACACAATAAACTTTTCAGACTTTTGAAGCGGCGTACATTCCACTTGGCCTGAAGCTTCAACTATTACAAAATATAAAATATGTTGCTATATTTAACACGAAACCACAAAATCCTTTCGCATTGAAGTCATGAGCTGTACAAAAAGAGGATCGCATCAGCTTATAAACGGAAAATATTTTGTACCCGACTGCATAATAGCTTTAACCGCTTGTGCTAGCATTTTTCTTTGTTTTATTATAAAAGCCACACAAAAAAATCGAAGGTACCTGAAGCAACCTTCAGCCGCTACCAAATAAGAGATTTTCCACCCTTTTCCAAAAAAATGCACAGAGATTCACAACAAATGAAACTTCAAAAACAAGCATATTTTTTTTACCCACGAACGAGAAAATATGTCGAGCTTAATATGCTCTCTCTTTCTCAACAATAATACGAAACAAGGTTTCAAAGCTTACGAATTTTCTTTGAAACCATTTTTTCTTCTTCTTTCTTCGGTGCCCAGAGAATTGAGGGGGCGGGAGACACAATGCACTAAATAAATAAGATTTCGAAGCCATAATTAATAGAAAACTTCGAAGTAATCCGTTTAATTTTTTTAAAAAACAAGCAAGTTGTACAGACCTACAATTCATGGAAAGATACATAATTTTCCAGCAATATTCCATTGTTGTTAAAATTCATGGGCATTTTACATTGCCTTCAATTTGTCGCTGAAAGTCAACAAAATATTTGTCGTGCACGAAACACATCGCCCAAAAATTATTTTACTTTCATTTTTCTCTCGTGAGAAATGGTCCGGGTAGTTTGTCACCAACGATTAGCTGTGGTTGTCATCGCAATTCATTTGGAAAATATTTAGCAAAATGTTGTCGTTGCAACAGCCGCAAGAAGTGAACATTGTTTGGCTGGAGAATATTGTTGTGGACCAAGTTTTTACAATGAAGGGAAATGAAGGAAATTACAATCAAGTGCACGGAAATGCTAACTAAAAATAAGTCCCTTTGATTTGTTCATTGCCCAAACCAGTACCGTTTCCCCACCCATTTTTATCTACAACTCATTTATCATCTGTTGTTGAGACTTTTCGACGAAAGTTAATTAAAACGTAATTGTTTTATGGATTACTTAAATAGCAAATGAAAATATACACACCGCATGGGCCATACTAAGTGTATAATTCGGAATTTGTCGCCGCTCATATTTGCGAAGCAGTGTGTACTGTGTACACGTACACTGCACATTGAAAGTATTTGTGTGTGTGTGTGTGTGTGTGTGTGTGTGTGTGTGTGTGTGTGTGTGTATGGGATGTCTGCTTATTCGCGATATCGATTTCATTGCAGCTCCAAATAATTGAAAAGACTTGAGGCGTTAGTTCGCTTATGAGGTCGAAACTTCCAATGCATTCAATAACGCAATTTAATTGCTCACTTTTACAGCAAACAATTTGCTGAGCGCGCGCGCGTCGGCCAAATTCACTTTGAAAATTGCAAATCCGCTTCAACAAGAGAAGAAAGAAACTTTTAATTCTATTAAAGACAATCAAATGAATCTGAGCTCCTTTTTTTCTCCTAAGTCTTCTTTTTTTTATTCTCGTTTGAAAAGCGTTTCAGTGAAATCGAAACTTCTTTTTTTTTTGTTTTTTAATATCAGTATGAAAGGGAAAAGAAACATCAATCTATCCAGCGTTATGTGCGTTGGATTTCAATTAAGAGGGATTCAAACAAACGAAAGAGAAAAAAATGCGCGTATGCAATGAATGAAACGTTCGAATTTGTCGCGGAAAAAATGGAGCCAAAAATTGGCTGCGAAAGCGAAAGCTGTCATAAATCCTTTGTGAAACCTTGCAACTGGATTCCGGTGACAGTGAAACCAATATGACTGTTCAAAATTCGATGGAAGTTGATAAATTACACACATTTGATTGTGAAGCCGATTGGAAAGCAGAAATCACGGCCTTTTGTTTAGATTCATATTGATTTTGTTTTTTTTTCTGGTGGGGCTACTCTTTGATTCGACATTGATTTCTGCTGTCGGATTTTATTTATGAAAAAAAGATATCCATTCGCATTACCAATCCCTCCTTTACCTCAGCTTTGGCTCCTTTATATGCATGAAAATAAATTTTCTGAAGTTTTTTTTTCCACACTGTGAAAATGAATAAAATGGAAAAACTGGCACACACTCGTTTATCATGCGGCATCGATTTCATTGAACCCGATTTTCGTTTCAACAAGTTCATTTATGTTAGTTGAGGTCATTCAATCATCATCGATATGGTCGCCATTGCGTTCGACCCAACCAATTTTCGATGGCACATCATCGAACCACTTAATTCAAACCCCCCAAAAACGCACTTCGAGCTTTGGACTCCGTACAGAGGCTATGCGAGTGGCTGCATGTGAAATATTCCTTGCAATGAAAAAAAAAAATAATAATACGAGAATTGGAGTGCTGCCATGCGAAATGGTATGGACCCGAGTTGGCTACAATGAGCGCCACGCACCATCGCACACTGTTGCATTGGAAATTTTATGAGTTCATGACTGACATCAGAACCCTTATGAATTATAGATGAGGCTAATGTATACGTGCTGAAAATTCAGGATAGAAAATGATATTCGGAAATAATACACACACACACACCCACACGAAAAACTGACGACTAAAAACAAAGCACAATATACAAATCAAAAAAATTGAAATTTCCAATGGTTTTACGAACAGTTTTATAAAAGAGTCTAAGCCAGTCTATCACATTGACGCACAAACACACAAACGCATCAGAAAATTATTGATTTAATTTCCATAAATTCTATTGCATTTGTCTGTTCAAAACATAATATTTCGACAATTTTGATAAATTTGAACTCACTCGTTGACGTTTCGACTGTTTTTTTTCGATTTTCCTTTTTACCAAATCCTGAAAACCATCAAAGATCTTACCTTAATTAATTTCATCTAAAAGTCATTTGATTCGATTTAACACATAGACAATGTTTCGATTGGTGAATTGAATGTAATTTATTATAATTTTCCTAGCATTGTGTTTCTTTATATTATACAAACATTGATAAATAGTCATTCATTTTCGATTCCACAACAAAAAACATTCGAATCAAATAAAATCTCGTTTATCGACTCCTCAATTATGTGCTTTCAATAAAAATTTTGTATGTAACAATACAAAAAAATGGCTAAGAACCACTCCTAAATCATCGCACCAAGATCTGTGTCCATGTTCATTTAATAGCCGTAGGCATAGTTCTATAACGGAATTTCTTTTTTCCATGCTATAAAGTAGTGTTTCGGCTGAATTTTTAAGCTTTTTTCGTGTTTCTTCGTCCAAAAATGTGGCCGGCTGAAGAGAGTCGGTGACTTCAAGGGCACAACGTTCACATTTACATTTAAAATAAAATTCCTGTTCGATAATCTTTTGTCGTTCAATAAATGTGCTCTGGAATTTCGTACCATGATACGAAATGCATACTTGTTCGCCGGATTTAATCGGGCGACACGTAGTGACAACAATATCACCATCAATGGGCAGCATAATTGCGTTTGGTATACAGGAATGATTAAAATACCCGCCAATTACAGGTGTGAGTAATTTATTACGGAATTCGGTACCGTTTGCAATGTTCCGTCTGTAGCTGATGTGATGTGCGATTAAATGCATGAGAAAACGTTGATGATGTTTTTTTATAAATTTTTCGGCAATCGGTCGATGGCCCATGAGTGCTTGGTAAATCGATTGAATATTTGCTTTCGTTGTGTTCGATGAGTCTGGATAATTTTTATCGAAATGCCTCAAAATGATGCTGTACTTTGTGCGATCGTCGATTGAATCTTTGGGTATCACCTTTTGGTCATTGGACAGAACACTTTCAACGAATTCCTTCAGCTCATTTACACTCGGAAAAAGGTTTATGGCAACTATGATTGATCGAATAACTGGCCTAAAGTCATGCGTTATCAGTGAATACACCTTTGGCATTTGAATACCACACTCTAGCCGATGAATATCACAATTTTCACACGAATCCACACAGAATAGCGCTCGTGTACATTTTTTGCATGGTACAATATTCGTATAGGTTGCAAAGCAATTGCTGCATCGTTGCTCATTGCCGGTTGCGAGTGCCGTAAAGGCTCGTTCAATTAAAACAGTTTTGCCCGCATCGATGTTAACATTTGCTCGAATGTGTAAACCATCTTCATGGTTCCAGTCAATTTTAAGTGCATCAGCCAAGCCCGGATACTGTTCATGTGAGGTAAAACTTAATTCTGGTTCATATGTTTTTGCTTGTTTCCCCAAATCAATATACTTCAAGCAAGCTTCACGTCGTTGTTCCAATTCTGTGTCATTTGAGTATTCATGTTGTCTTGCCAGTTCAATATCCTTTAAACACTCATGAAACATTTTCATTCCGTAAAAGCATTTGGAACGCATTGCATATCCATAGCTCATTTGATCCGATGATTCAGCAAAACACAACGAACGACTGTACAAACCGAGCGCATTTGACCACCTGCTCTCAATTAGCTCAGCATCACCGCGATTACCAAACTCACGCGCTACACGATCACTTTTTGTTTCTTCGTCGATTGTTATCTCACAACGGCGTAACGTACACAAATTTGTATACAGTGCATTTTTCTTATCCGATTCTTTGCTCCATAAAAATTGATTCTCTTTCTTTTTCCACATCATTTTGTCGAAAGGTTTTCGATTTTATTTGTTTTTTCAATTCTTTTCGCGGGTTAAAATCACGTGTTGAACTGTCAAATGCGGCGAGCTCTGTGAATAGACAGTGCGGCTATTTTGGGTGTCACAACAATCTTCTCGATTGTTCGCTGGTATGCGTGCGAACCGCGTGGCTGTGTGTAGCGGCTGATTGTATCTGAGTCTCACTTCATGTTGAAATCTACACAGATTGAACACACAGATTCATGAAACTCGTGTTAGCGTTATAGCGGAACGTCTTTAATACATACCATGAACAATAATATTTATTCCAAGTCTTGTATTTATTTGATTTAGTTTTTGTCTGTTCATGCACTTGTTTGAATTTAAACTGGAAATTTATGCAATCTTCTAGTTAAATTCGTCGATTTAACTAATGACTATTACAATTATAACTATCTTTAATTTTTACACGAGAGAAGTAATCTCAGTTGGCTTCTGTTGGTAACATCGTCACTACTTTTGATCGAAAATGAATTCGGAAATGTGCGATTTGTAACTACAATGGTGCAATTTTGGCTATATTTATAATTTGGATAAAATCGTGTTGATTTTAACGAATCCTGAATTGGTTACATTCTTATTACAAACGTGTTTCACTGTTTCGAACAATACAATACTTCGAAATTCAACAGTGTTGTTTATTAGCTACACTTCGATGTGATAAGAGTTGACTTTTAGTAGGCATACATTCTTCTACACAAGTTTATCACTGTATGTGCTGTATTTACAGAGTAGATTGTTCAGTGTTGAGTGTTCACATCTATGTATAGACATACGCACAGCTACAAGCACATGTTCTCCGTCTTTCTTTCTGGTTTCGCTGTCGTTGTCGTACTACGTCTACAGTTTGAACTAATTTACTTGATCGCACAATAGCCGCTGTTGTATGTGCTCATTCCGTACCCACTTACTCGATACAGCCTGTTGAGAAACACTCACATTGACACTCATTATCAATAACGTTGTGCTGGTGCTACTACAACAATTTTAAAAACAGACGTGACTCATAATACGAATCATTTGTATCGCGCCAATATTTATTGTTGCTCGGAATGCTTTGACAACAGAGTTTGTGGAGCTGCTGTTGTGCGATTTACTTCGTATGTCAATCAGTCGCATTTGAGTTGATGAAATATCACCGTTATCTGTATCACATCATGATATTTGTGGCACACATAGTTCGAACCACTTCAACATCTTTTCATTTTCAATATACAGGCAGTTTTTTTTGTAGAATAGTGACCATTGTCTGAAAGGAATTTAATTTTGTAAAATATTTGAATAGCGAAAAAATTCTTAAGGTTAATCACCTGGTTTTGTGTGCGTCGTTGCTTGTTTGATAAAACTTTGTTGTCATAATTGACTGATTTAAAGATGGCAGTGCCATCATGACACAATGAATAGACAGAAAAAAATAAAAGAATTTAAACTTATTGATTGCTTCAAGGCTTGTAGTCCCCAACACAGTCACTTTTCTTATTTCAGAGCATTTTCGAAGTGTTCATTTTCGAAGTTGTTCTACGATGATGAAAATATACGATAATCTTTTTAATGATGTCGACATCAATATTTGGCTTTCTATTCCATTGAATTTTTCTTCCAGTTTTTTTTTTTAAATAAAATATCCGTCGACTTATATGTTTTGACGCAGTCTTCTTGACCGTCCGACACGACACAACTTGGCTTTTATCTCAATATGTCGAAGTGCAAAGTAATTTGATATGTATCTGCTCATCTGCTGCTTGGTAGCAACTTTTTGCCAACACTTGAATGTGCCCTTTGCCATAATAAGTACATTGATAAAATTGATTTGTCTACATCTCAACATGCCATTTCAAGCGAGTGCAAATCAAAATTGGAGGTGAAGAGCAAAACTTTATTTGGCTTGGCATGGTTTTTTTTGTTAGAATCCAATTGAAATATGTGTCCATTAGGTATGTCTCTGTTTTATTGATTCGGTGAAAAGTTTCTGAGAGAATGATACATTTACCAAGTGTCCAATGCAACAGCGGAAGAAAGTCAGAAAATCATAAATTGAAAAAGACCGTATGAGATGAGTTTGAGTTTGAGTTACATTTTGAACATTTCATATGTCGATGCGTTAGAGTAGTTAATAGCGTTTATTTTCGGTAGACGGTAGACTGGAATCTTGCTGTAGGGCTACATTTCGGCTGTATTTATATCATCGTATATCAAATATTTTACAGCCCAATTTTGACGCAATCAATAACACCAGGGATAGACGTCGTCGTCGTGCTTCGTTCGATGAGTCTGTCTTGTGATTTACAAGTTGTAAAAACCATGGTTGCATACATTTTAGCCAAACTAAATCTTATTGATGAGCAGTTGCTCTTCTAATAAAATGAACATTGAATTTCGTTCTCACATTTTCGATTTCATTTTAACGTGAATTTTTATGAAACGGTTAATTTGTCTCGTTTTTTGTACTTATAACATCAAACACTTAGCCTACTGAAATTACGCTCGATTCCAACACGATAGGCATGCAAATGCAGTTGGGCGTTAAAAAAAAATCTTTGAACAATGAATAGCTTCATTTCAATTCTTTAAAATCATTTAAACAATAAAACAGTTTAAATTATTATTTGGCATTAATTTCATATTTTAATCTACCCGAAATTCTCTTGATTTACACGTCGTAAGTATACAAAAAGTGATGTCATGATTTTCTGAGAAGCAAGAGTTTATTTGGTAAATATTGATGTCAATCGCATCTAAAATGGAGGAACCGTAAAAAATCAACTTTATTACCCATTTGTTTGGAATTTTTATGGTTTGCTTAAGTATTCTATGTCGGCATTTGCATGAAGTACGAATTTTTCTTCGAAAAAAAACAACACCACTCATGATTCATGAATTATGAACAAAAAAAAGCATTTTTGTCGTTTGATAAGTACAATATTCAGAGCACAAAGTATGATTTATTTAATAGAATGCAATTACACATAAAACGAAACAAAGAAAAAGAAACTGAAAATTATATGGAGAGTCAATTGAAGTAAACGGACAGATCGGAGAAAATGCAAAGTGAAAAATTTAATTATAACTTGACTAAAGACTTAAAACAGAAGTCTTGACATTGCTTTTTTAATGCATTATACTTTTAATTGGGAAATTGCATTAACTTCATCAACGTTGATTAAGAAAACGAAGAAAAAAAAATTGCTCAATAGAAGCTATAATTCACTTAAGGTTCAGCTGTTAAACAATTGAATTAATGGATTCCGGACAGTATTTCTATGAACAATATCATTCAATGATTTCTTCGAATGCATTTCATTTCGCTATAAATATCACTGAATTCTGCGAAAAACACACCGTATTTTTCTAAATAGAGAGAAAGAAAAAAAAAACAACCGATTGCATGTTGCATATTTCATTGATAAAAATGAGAAATAAAAGTCAAAAATGCCACTCAAAAACGATTTCATAATTTTATTTTGAATTCAAAATAAAAAGAAAATAAAAGATTTGCAATAAATCTGCGGGATTTTTTTCCCATTTTCACACGATACAACATTTTATGTTCGTTTTATTGCATTTGTCGTTGTTCAAAGTAAAAACCATTTATCGATTTTATTTGTTGGCTGTGCTGTGTGCACACCTTGCGCTTGCCGTGCAATGGCACAACCGGAAAAACTATTTGAAAAATAAATAACAAATAATGATTTCACAATAAAAATAAAGAAGCGAAAAAAAACACGCTGAAATTACAAGCCACTTTGTTACATTGGAGTAGCAAAAGTAAGATCGTACACACCGGAAAGTAAGAATCATTTTCAATGGGAAAAGCATCATGCTGGGATGCAATTTCGAATTTGTGGCCGAAACGTTGATAGCGGACTGATGACATGCTACTGTTGCTGCTGCTGCTTCGCTGTTGCACTGCAAATGGTTTCGATGATGTCGTCGTTTTTCGGATTTAATCAATTTCGGTTTCAGCTTCAATAATTTTTCCGTTCCCCCGTAAAAATGGTCGTTTTGATGTGTGTTTGGCCAATATTACTTTCGATTTATTTATACGAATGGTCGTGATGTCGTTTTAGCCAATCCTTTGACTGACACACGGTTGACGAGGTTCATTTCATTCCATTTTATTTGTCGTTCTTTTTCATCGGCACAAATCTGATTTCTCTTCCATTTCAGCCATTCCACGCTACGACTAGCTAACTCTTCGATACATTTTCATCTTCTTATTATATGTATTTATATATTTCTGCAATTTCTCTTGATGCTTTGCTTCCGTACCGTCATTTTATTGTCGTACGTGATGCGACATAATAATGTGATCGTTATACACATAATGTGTACTTTTTTGTTGTTGTGGAATGCCATTGTGCTGTATACTCAAAATACAACCACAAAATTGGTTGAACGTCTAGTGCAACGCTAGCAGTAGTAGCAGCCTTTTCAGCCATGTGAGTGTGTGTGTGTGTATAAGAGTGTTTCGTCTCACTTAAGGCATTGACGAAACATTTTTCGCATATATTGTGTTGGATTTTTATTTTTACGTTGACAATATAAATCCATCTTCAAAGTGCAAGAAACACATTTTCCAACGATGAATATAATAAAAATGATATTTTGAGTCATATAAGAAAATTATAATTCAATGTTTATGGGGTTGTATTTGTTTGCTGTTGCTGCTCGTTGTTTTTTGCGCTTTGGAATATATGTTCATTGAGAATTACAGTGGTGCAAACAACAATAACCAATTTCAGTGTTCCCGCTTGTCTGAGTTCAATGTGCATAAAACTCACCAGCCATAATCATTTACGGCATCCTCACGCGAGTCAAGCCAAGATCATGTTATAGCAATCATTATAAGTTTTATCTCGTTGCTTTTGTGCAAACAATATCATTGAGCGATTCCAATAAAGAAAAAAGTGCCATCGCTGATTTTTCTTATTGAATTTCATTTGGTTGAAATTAATAATTAAAGCGGCATCATGCGATGTCTCAGCCAATTTTTCTCTCATTTTTTTTGCCCATTTTAATGTTGAATTGTGAAAACCATGGCAATTTACAGAATATCGTTGCTTTTATGTTCGATTTTTTTTTCACTCAACACACAAATCTCTTGAACGGCGTCAATTTTTGACGAGTACTTTCATCACCAACTTGAAATCAGTCTGTCGAATGCTCTTTCAACACTCATTCTCTCTCTTACTCTCGCTCAGGTTGTGAACGGTGTCGTTAAGAGTTTATTGTACATGCATTAGAATATGGCTTATGAATGTAATATGATGATTTGCCTATTCGAAGTGTATAACGCCTTTTTATTCATCGCATCTCGAAAGCAATTCACTTTTCCTATTTCATTGCTATCGTGTTGTAAGGACCGAGAGAAGAAAAAAAACGTGCCATGAAATACATGTTCAACATATATTTTTATTACATTAATGGATTTTCATATCGCATTCAGTCCCTTTTACCATGACAATACACACGGCACATAGCACACTCACTACAATTGCATACCGCATGCTAAATGCCACAATGGAAAACGCTGCCATAAGAGGAGGACACCGGCAGAAAAAAAACCCGTACCATATTCAAACATTAAAGACGAAACGCATTGCATTAGATAAGGGTCATATTTGTTGGATGTTGTACGGCTTTGTGCGTTTCGAGGTGATTCTTGTTATTGAAATAGACGACAAAATGTGAATGATTTTCATTGAGAGGGAAACAAAAACACAACAGCAACACCGATAACGATGATGAAAACATTTTCTAGCCCGAAAAATACACATACACACATATTTTGACCTTTGGTAAACTGGGAGTCACCAAAGTGGTAAATACATTTCATTTACTTATTGATGTCGAGTAATAATGACAATTTTGGCTGAATTTTCGGTTGCCATTTCAATGGCACACAAACTCACTCTCACTCTCCGTCTCTCTCACAAACTTATTTATTTTGGATGCGAATATTTTGCTTTTTGCCAGATCTGTACTTTTGGTCAAGTGAGTGTTTCGAGTGTGTTTGTTTAGATGTTCACATGCGAAGATTTGTGCTCTCACAACAAATTGAAGTGATTTCATTTGAAATACAGACCAAGCGCAAGGTGGAATCACACAAAAAGCGACTCATTTGATTAAAAGAGCAAATCAATTTGCAACCCAATTCTCATCAACCCCTCAAAAACGACGAGTTGCACATCGCCAAATTTACGGTCATGTCAACGACGTTTTTCAACAAAGAATCCAGTGACATTAAAGTAATTTTGGGTGAATGTGGGAAAAGAGCAAGACGAAAATGAAGACACTTAAGTGGTTTGTGCATGTATTTTTAATTTGGCATCGTTTATGGATTGGATCCATTTGCTTGTTGCAATAGCGACAAAGATGGGCGAAAAACTGACGAAAATGTATTTCACCGATTAGCTTTTTGCTGTTGTTTGTTTGTCTTTCCTTCAAGGCACTTGATGTGTGAGTCGGTTTCTGGTGATTTCGAGAGAGAGTGAAAAAAAACCTCCGAAACATGTGCACGAAACGTGCATTGATAGCCCCTAAACTACTGTTGTTCACAGCATTAAACTAACAATAGCAACAGAACGAGAAATGGTGTGGTGGTGTTGTTGGTCGGACAAAATTGGTTTTCGATTGTGAAAAATGCGTCTAGGACGAAGGCAAACGTCAACGATGGCCTAAAAACACAACAATTACACTCATTGAATTTAACTGAAAACTACCCCATTTGAAAGAACACAATAATTCAAGTGGAATACCGAGATGACAGCCGCTCGACGCCATTCAAAGTGGTGTGCAAAAATGAATGGCCAGACTTTAAATGTGCCGCACAGAAATGCATTGTTATTTTTCCAAATAAATGGTTGTTGTTCGTCAATTTTGCGTTCCTTGTGAAAAATCGCCCATCATTGTATTGAAGCGGTCGCGTTGATCTTTGGCTTTAGCCCGTCTTCAACATCAATGCCGTTTTGTAAATGATTTCGAGGGTGTCGAATACAAAATTGAATATTTTGTGTAAGTGTGTGTCTGTGTGTGTCTATGCCAGCGACGCCGTGTCATTTTAAATATTATCGTTTGGTCGGTTGAGCATAAACACGTGTGCAAAACGAATTAAATGCTTCGATGTCAAAAATGTTTCGTTTCTATTTATTATTTTTTCCACGCGTTGTAGCATTTCGTTACGATTTAGAAATGTCGTTGTCGAGTTTATCGTATTGTTTGCATTTTTGACGTTTGTTATTTTAATTTTTCCGGTCTGATGTTAATACCAATTGCTAATGCTGCTACTGCTTTCGCTATTGTGTATGCGGTGAATATGTCAAAAGCCTAACCCCAAGCTATCATAGAGCCAAATGTAAACGAACTGCAATAATGTTTTGAGTGATTGTAACTGCGTCACGTTCCGAATACCAAAATATTCGAACGTCGAAATTTAATTGCCATCCACCATTCAATTCAGGAGCATCGACTAGACTATATGCTGTTACATTAACAAAGTCTCGCGCAAAAATGCACGAAGATTAATTTAAAAATGTTAATTTAATATGCTCAGTGAGTAACAAAGCTGGTTGTGATATTTATGGAATGGTTTGCATGGCATGCAACCATTTCAAAATTCGCTCTGACTTTGCTTCAATTGAATTATTCCTTCGGGCATCATAAATAGTAAATGTGAGTGTGTTCTTGTGTTCGTGTGTTCGTGTGTTCGTGTGTGTGCCGTGCACGGGATTGGCAGATTTAGTAAAATGTGCAAATTTTTTTGACAGATTTTTCCTCCATTCTGTTCAACTCAAACCCACACATTTACCTGGCAATTTTCATATTTTGCTTTCACTCAACCACACATTTTCGATCTTGAATTTCATATTGCAAAAGCATGCCTCGGCAACTAGTTGATGCATGTTATGGCTTATAACCAAACAAAAAAAAAACATTTAATCCGATTATAATACATAGTGTTTTTGAGCTGGAAAGATGCTTTAAGCTAATGCGTTGATGGAAAACTTTACCGCATTATACTCGTCCATCTTCGATATCTGCTGCCAATGGCCGGCACTCTATCTCACTCACTCATTGCTACTTGCTGCCGATGCTAAGCAGATTAATTTGTTGAAATAACATATGCACACTTATTGTAATGACTATCTTCTTTCGTTGGTTCCATCATTTCGCAAAAATAATGCATCTCGTGCTCGAGCTGCTTTTCGGCTCATCATACGAAACCGAAAAGCCACAACGAAAAACTTTCAAATTAAGAACATTACCAAAGCCGAACTTTATATGGAGCATTTTACGCAGTAAATGATTCAGTTCAGCAGGAGTGTTAGTTGGTGAGCTTTCCACAGCAGACGGATTATGTCGATTCACTCAAATTTACATCCCATCTCCACAGATATTATCGGCTAGATGCCTTTCAAAAAGCTAAAATACTCGTTCACTTTTTTTTGCACTTGTTTCGATTTTGCGGTTTGTTGGATAACTGATTCATAATCACTTCCATTAACAGATTTCCATCATGTAATTTTTTTTCCCTCATTGCTCTCCACTCATGCTTCACCAGCCATTTCACGTTTTTTTTAAACCATTTTTGGTTGTTGTTGGATTTATTGATAATTGTGTATTAACATGCAAACCTTGTTCAGAAAAAAAGAGTAAAAATCGATACGTTTTTTTTTGTGTTTGTTCAAATGTGTCTTTTAATCTCAATTATGGGGTTGACAATTTCTCAATTGTTTCGCTCTTTCCCAGCTGCAGCTGTAAATGTTACTGTTGAAAACCGTCTCGGCTCCCCGCTCATTTATGTTTCATAATCGTCAGTCAATAAGCAGATAAAAGTGTTGCGGTTTTTGTGGCAAATAATGCTCCATACAAACGCCATTGAACGATCGAACGAACGGCGCTCACTTTCTGCACGTAGCACTTTCAGTTGAATGAACATTGAGACGATTTAATACTTTGAGTGATAAGACTGAAAGTAACTGTATAGCTAATGGATACACATAATGGCCATAGCTTTATTTCCCCAGTGTTTTATGCAGTTCGATATGAATATTTACTCGTTCTCTTTCACTTTGGAAAAAGCAACTCGATCTGATGCCATACATATTTTATAGGGAAATACGCCAGTCCAACGACTACATGGTTCTGTTTGAAAATAGAGCAGAAAAAAAAAGATCGAGTAACGCAGCAACTTAAAACTAGCTAGATACTGTGCGTCTGCCATTGAATTGTTACATATACTCAAAAATTGAATATTTCTATAAAGAGCCAAATATCAGATATGACGATGTACGAATGTGCTTGAATCGCGCCGACAAGAATAACAACAACACCAATTTAGAAATTGATGTTGACGAGAGACAAAAAAAAACGTGAAACAAAGTGTGTATTAGAGTGAGAAAAGGAGAGACTGAGAAAAAGAGCTAAAGACGAACAATGTTCAAAAATTCATGTTTGGAAGCATTTTTCAATAAAAAAAAATCCACCCAAAAAAAGCGCGTTAACACACAGTGTAAAAAAAATTATTATGTGTTCGCATGTAAAATTGAGCAGCGAACGCAATTTTGAATCATGTCATTGAATAAATAATGGCAATAAAAATTCGACGCTTTTACAACCGTATCGTAACGAAAAACGTCGTTTGAAATGTATGCGTTCAACATTCCAACAACTCACATTCGGTTGATGTTTTTGTTGTATTTTTCATCGAGACTGAAAATTTCGGTTGCTTTTTCTCTGCAACAAATGTTGCAAAATGATGTATGAACTGGCACGGTGATACGACACCATTTTATACACACACACACACACACACACACAAAAATGTAATATCGATAAAAGGTGTTCGCATGCTCCTGCTATATTCGCTTTGGCTTCATTCCCTGAGAGCGCGCGCGATCCACATACAAATTTCAAATCCGTTTCAATGTGTTCATATTTTTTTTTTTTTTGCTTCGATACGTTGGTCACAATACACATGGTTGTTGCTGCTTGAAACAGCCATTAAGACAAAGTAAGGCAAAAGTAAGTGCAAATAATACAAATAATAATTCACATGTATGTGTCTGTCGAAATGAAATGCTATTTTGCAAAAGCATACGCAAAAAGTCGAAACGACGCAAGGAATCGTGCGATTTGGTAGGATTTTTGTTGTTGTTGCTGCGAATTTTAGCTCCAGTTCCAGTGTCATCATCTTTTTATGAAGTATGACGTGCTGTTTTTCGTCGTATTCAAAGAATTGAGCTCATTCATTTGCGCTTTTACTTATCATTACGAAGCAGCACTTCGAAGAAAAGTGGCTTCCATTGAAGTGTCTCTTTATTAAGTAAATATTTTTCTTTTGAAAGAAACAGCACAACAAAAAATGGTTGCTCATCGATTATGTCGGATTCAGATATTTATTGTAAAGGAAAACAACGTTTTTTTTTCTCTTCTGCACATTTTCCATTTCCGTTTCTATTAACCTGAATCGAACACATTTATTACTTTGAACGCTACTTAATTTTTCTATTTACTGTAATATAGTCGAAAAGGGCTTATTAATTACTGAATAAATTCCGTTTTTTTGCCCCGTCTATTGTCCCTTCGTTTGAGTATTTATTTAATTTAAGCGTGAAATGTTTATGGGTTGATGCGTTCGCCATCACTGAAAGATGAAACCATCCAGAAACAAAAATTTAAACCCATCGCAAAAATGCAAGTGGCAATTTCGTAATAACTAATAGGTTCACGTCCATTTGAGAGACACCATAAAAATAGCTCTTCTTCAGTTGCCCGTTTTTTTTTTGTTATGCTACATTTTATTATCAACACCACTTTATTTAATATTTGTGCTGAAATTTCAGACCTGAAGTCTAGAGCATAAATTAGGAATCATGAATCCAAAACACGTTCGCATCATTAATAAACAAAATCACATTCAGCTTCCCATGGAACTGTAACACACATCAAGCGAACAAGTAGCTTTGACTCTCAGTTTTATTGAGATTTTCAACACATTCATCGCTTTATTTGAATTTTCCACTCTTTTTTTGTTGCTCTCATAAGGTAATATTTTCCTGTCTCATAAGTGATTTTTTTTTTCATGTCATGACGTCATTAAAATGCCTTTTTTTCCTCTGAAATGAATGAGTTGAATTTTATTCTATTTATACTCTGGATTCATTTTCACAATATTTGGTAAAAAAAATGGTAGTGTTAAAAAATCAATACAGAAGCGACAAAAAAATTCAAATTTATTATATTGACATGGTTTTTTTTTCTCTTTCTCAGAGAAATGAAGAGAATTCCACACATTTCAGCCCGATTCGAATCACATTTCCATGACAACCAAATTGATAATTGGATAAAATTTCGAAAATCGGCTCTTCAAAATGAACATCAAGTTTTTAACGATGTTGCTCAATTGAAAAATAAGTAATTAATTTACAGCTGCCATTAACGCAATGAGAAAAAAAACCGTCGTGATGTAAGTGATATTATTTGCCATGTGTGTGTGTGTTTGTCAACCGATCGTTTAATACATCAAAATCGAAATAGGCCAACCTTTCATCAGAATATATGTGATACTACTTAACGTTTTAATTGGTAATATTATCTGTGCAACGTTTACCGTTTTGGAAATGTCATGTCTTTCAACGATCGAAAATTAGCTCTGATTACCTAATCAAAAAATGATACCTTATCAAATGACATCTCGACATCACGTTAAACACATTGAATGGGAGCCAAACGAGAGAAAAATTGCCAGAACTGGTACTTGTTTGTCTTGTTTTTTATTCACTTGCGATTTTCCTTGCAACGCTGTATTTAATGTGTTGTCATTGCTGTCAAACTAATCTCATTCCATATGTATCGTTATAACACCAAAATAGTAATCCAAGTGAGAATACTTTTGATAGCAAAACTTCTCAATTAAGATTGATTGATTGCCCATAAAATGTTGCACTCAAATTCTGAACGTTCGATGGTCAATACACCATTGGCAAAAACTTTTTTCCAAAGTTTCTACTTTATTTATTTGATTAACAACAAGAAAAACTTTATGCGGAAGTTTTTATGTAATAAAATAATATCGAAAAAGAAAGAGAGAGCGAGAGAGAAAGAGAAAAATGCCAAAGTTATTATTTATCGATTACCTTCAGCATTGATATTACGTCTATTCTTCGCAAAATCCAAATGTTTCAAGATGGCTGTTAATTGGAGAGATAGGTAACAATTTTGACCGATGCATATTCACATTTATTGATTTCACATTAGCCAAATAGAAATGCGCTTAGTGCTTTAGATTGCGGTTGTTTTGGTACATTTCAATATTGCATCAGCTTGAATATCGAAAATGCATTTGTTTGATTTTATAGTTGGATATTTATATTGTTTGTGTGTGTCTTTGCACAAAGCAATAATATAACCTTTGCTCAATTTCCTCTCATTCATCATTAGATTTACACTCATGCCACCGCTAACGTTTGATCGAAAACTAACTGAGAAGAGAGATTTACCTCAGACCCTATTATAAATTGATGAGATCGAAACGAGGCTGCGTTCAAAAGACTAGGAATACTAATTGCAATGCACCTAAAATATGTATATGCTGTGTAAACAACTGCACATTTTGCGTCACTCTATTATCACACCCAGTTGAAATTCAACTGAAATGTTAGATCCGCTTCCTGAACATGGCCTCGTTCCTTTTAAATCAATCCATCAAACAACACAAAGTTATCCGGCAAAACCCCAACAGAAGTGCATGTGTGTTCACATATTGAACACACTAATAGATGTGAGGCTGAACTATTGCTGCAAAGTGAAGCTTCAGATCTATTAATGTTAATGACTAATGAAACTTAAATAATGAAGAAGATGCTTCTATTGATGCACCTATATATGCGTTTTAGTTTGCCAACAACGCCTCCAGCTATGTCTCGATAAATGGCACTTTAATTGACTTCACTGAAAAGCTCCTATATTCAAATTCAATCCGCTGTATTCAAAATCAGTGAAAATTTCATGCCTAATTAAATACAGAGAACATCATTAATCATATTATATATTAATAAAGGTAAATTAAAATTAAAATTTTCCAAAATTCTGACTATAAACTGTAATTCAAGTCCAACACTCCATACACTCACCATATGAATAATTTTGATAAAAAACATTTAATAAATCAAAATTGACTTGATTATTAATTCTCTTGTGCATATTTGCAAATACTAAACAACTTTTTAAGAATGAAGTATACAACACAAATACTTGGAACAAATTTTCTGAAAAAGTATTCTTTTTTCTTTTAATTGGCTTCATTATAATAAAAACCATACTTGATATCACTTTGCTGCGGACAATGTATGAACAAAAAAATTCACTGAATAAATACCAAACAGATATTTTAAGATAAGATTTTTTACATGATGCAACTGATTCGTGTACTACGCAATTTATAATTACCGTATAATTACGGTATTTCCAGTGCATCATACTGCAACAAATGTTTTGCATTCTCAACAAATTGCATATTTGATCGGGATCAGAGGCTGTCGTTTGATTTGAATTTTAGTTATTTAAATTGTGGTTTTTCCATTCTCAGTACGAAATTGTAAACAATATTGTTTTAAAATTAGCTGTGTAAAAGTTTTAATCAATGTAGGAAAATCTATGTGTATGTGAACCACAACAAATTAAACCTAGGTCACATAAAACATAAAATATTTATTTCCTCAAAATGCTGAAACATTGAAAGAAAAACCCCTGTAGCACAGGGCCTGTGCTATCGCATTGGGTTTAATTTACAGTTTTAAGAAGATAACTTCTGTTTAGTGAAGAAAACATTATCATTTAAACGTAAAATTAGTTTGGTTTTCTCTATTTCATAGTCAAAACCAATTATAATTTTTTTCTAAATCTTTATTGTTTTTTGGAATTTTAACGAGTTTTACACGAGTTAACTAATGCGATCGCCTTTATTTCAATCTAATTGTTCGGAATCGGATTACAGGCGATACGAACGCTATGTGCAGGCAATACAACTTATCAATTTTATTATTGTTATTTCTATAAATGTTGAAAGGTTAAATAGCAAATAATAAAAATAATTTGAAAATAGAAATAAAACAATTATTACAGGAATTTAATATGTGAAATAGAAATTTTATGTGATACAAGGCGCAACCAATTCATCGAATTCATCCTATATTTCTTGAAAATAGCTATTACGAGCGTTAGAATATAGATTTGTGAATTTGTGTGTAACACAGAGCATGCGTGAGACAACTAAGTGGCTACTAAGGCGGTTGATTATGCGTGCTGCGTAGAGATCGTCTTTCGCGTGTTACTACGCACAAACTCAAATCGACACCATGAATATATTATTATTATATATTCACTCGCAGTTCAGGTATTACAATAACAGGTTATCAATTACTGGGGTTTTTATAAATCGTGTGAGGCTACACATGGTATTGAACTTTCAATCTAATATTAATGTTAAGATGTTGCTGTCATAAAGCAAATATTTTATTAAAAATCTCGTTTCGGAAAACCCACATTCCCACCCAACAGCATTCTCACAATATGAGGACCTATATAAGGCCTGGAATATGTAATGAACATTCATTAAAGTTCTGAAAATGGCTTTGAAATTAGTATTGTTCGTTGTGTTGTGCATCTTTGGTATGGCCATGATTTCTATGGTCGAAGCTGAATGCCGCTGGACAGGATGCCACGCTCATTCGCATGATGATTGGTGCAATGTTTTGGGACCAGGATATAAAGTCAAGAACTGGCAACGTTGCAATGGACTCTTGGGCAAACAGGAATATTGTTGCAATTGAGAAGCATCACAATTTCATCAATCAAATAAAAGTAAATTCAAATCACATTTAAATAATTTCAATACATAACTCGTATGAATTTGTTTCAATTTAGATGCTGCATATGGCTTGAATATGGCAACCGCATCACCACGTTAATGGATTATATTTTTATTGATGATTCTTAGTTTTACTTGTGATATAGTGAAGATTTTTGAATGATTTTAAATCTGGTGTGAAATGAATTTGGATAAATGAATAAATAAATTGTTATCAATCTTATTTGTTTCGAGTGTTTTTTTTTAAACGCTTAGATGATTGTGGTTACAGAATAAATTGGTACAATTTGGAATTGAAGCAATTGAGTTGGAACTAATTGAATGCACATCTAACACACACTCAATTCAGTAGTAGCAAAATAGTTTCAATGTAGTGGTGAAATGGTATTTTACCGCCATTTGGTTTGTATGTGGCGGAAATTTCTATATAAAATACACAAATCTTACACACAGGCATTATCGGCTGTAGCCGAACACGTTGTAATATAATTTGAATTTGTCAGAGCGCAACAATATGATTTCAGGTTCAGCACCTCTCGTTTCGGCATACAGTGATACTTCGTCATGATGAAAGCAGCAGAAGAAACGCAATCATAGTAGCTATGAGAATGTTTGTGAGTTCTTCTTCACCTCTTCGATTCTTTTTGCTTCTATTCTTCCATCTCTGTGTAGTTATGGATATCGGAGCGAGAGGTGAACACCAAACAAATGATTTTGTTGCACTCTGATGAATATAAATCATATATTTCCAATATTTTTGGCTGCAGTCGATTACAATTGTGTGTGCGATTGTTGATAGAAAATTTTGAATTTTATATAGAAATTACCGCCAAATGCAAACCAAGTGGCGGTGAAATTCCATTACACCATCACATTGAAAATATTTTGCTACCTCTGAATTGAGTGTGCACATTTGTGTGATGCGTATTTAACAAACAGAAATGATTTTGTTTCGCTTTGATCCGTTTTGTTTTTAGTTCTGCTTAATACGCGCGAGAAAATAAATTTGTTCTTTTATTTTTATGGATTCAATTGTATTCAAAGTATATTTTATGAGCTTCTTCCCTTCCTTCAAATATTTGAAGAAATCAGTTTAATTAATTGGAGACTATATTTCGAATAACTAAATTCTGGTCACTATCATATTGATACAAAAGTAAATTCCACTTCTTCGACCAACAATTTAAACGTCATTTGTGCAACAAAAATAAGTTTGACTGAATTGGATTATTCAACTGATCTGACACAATACGACAGGGTTATAGAGCACCACAACAAGGTAAAGTACTGAGCTCATCTTCATATCCACTCCTCACGAGGAACTCACGCTCCTCACAAAGAATCGAACTCAAAACTCTCAATTATACTCTTGAGTTCATTGTAAGGAGTGGATATAAAGATGAAATTAATACATACCCTGACCACAACTCTTGAACTAAATGAATAATTGTGATAAAAAAAAACAAATTTGTTTATGATGCATTGAATAAAATCCAAACTTGACTAATATTTGATACTATTTTATTGTGGGCTGTTGAGAAAAAAAAAACTACCACAAATACTTTGTAAAATGGGCAAATAAAACAAATTTCGAAGTGTATGTTTGCAGGCATCATTCGTAGCTATGTCGCATACACGAAAATGAACGAATAATTATTTACTAAGGAATCCATAGACTGGCGGTTGGGAAAATATTCGCCTAATGAATACAAAAAAATATGAAAGAAAAGTTAATATATCAACTTATTTGCATTCGAGGTAAATTGAAACTTTGATAATTATGCCATTTATTTGAAGTCTTTCATTTAACTTCTAGTTGAATTAATTAGAATATTGGAATTCGTGTATATAAAACAATATAAATATAATATTGCTTTGAAATGCACAATTACACATGTTGATTTTATCAAAGCTTTGATAAATGCAGAAATCGAATATTAACAATTGAAACTGTAACAATTTGTTATAAAACATTTTTTTTTTTGTAAAATGTCATCAAATCGACAACTCAACATCTCGAATGCGAATCGATTTCTTATCTAACGTAACTATGTGTGAAAGTTGCGGTTCTTGCTTACATTCGTGTATTTTTTTTTTGAATTAGTGCTATTAGCATTATTGCATCATTAATACAAAAGCATCTTGTTTTCAGTTTATTTAATTGATTTTTAGTGTGAGCAATTTGCTACAGCTTCGAATAAAATATGATCGCCGGTGTAATGCGAAAACGGTCAAAAATCCAATAGTTATTATTTTAGTTCTAAATAAAAGAGAATTAAAAAACTAATTATTTATTTACAAATGATTGCTGATTGAGCGAAGTTATTGTTATTGTCACTGATACAATTAAATCCAGGGTTTTTTTCTTTTAAAGTACAAGAGAGTCAAGAGACATTTTCTTTGAAAAGATTATTACTGCCCGTATTCAGAGCACAAGTAAAAGCTATGAATTCTATTTTTGGGCATTTTTTATACATCTTTAGACGTCATATTATGGCATTGAGTTTCTAATCTCAAGATTGTATTAATTATTTCAATTCAACTTATAGAGCAATTGTTGTGACAAGATCATAATCAATAATTTGTTTTCGAAAAAAAATCCTGTTATCTAAATATATTTATCAAAATTCTAACAATTCAAACACTTGACAAAATTTCTAGACGTATAAATAGACGTTGAATATGCACTGAACATTCATTAAAATTCTGAAAATGTCTTTGAAATTAGTATTATTCGTGGTGTTGTGTATCGTCGGTATGACCATGGTTTCTATGGTCGAAGCTGAGTGTCGTTGGACTGGATGCCATCAACATTCAGCAGGTGATTGGTGTAACGTTTTGGGACCAGGATTTAAATTAAAAAAATGGCAACGATGCAATGGAATCTGGGGCAAGCAGGAATATTGCTGCAATTAAAAAGCATCACACATTTATCAATCAAATAATAGTAAATTCAAATCCAAATCACATTTAAATAGTTTCAACACATAAATAAATTTGTTACAATTTAGGTGCTGCAAATGGCTTAAATCTGGCAACCGCATTTTTAAAAACTTGTTTTTTCCAACGATATTTCTTACTTAAGATATAGTGAAGATTCTAGAATGATTTCAAATCTATAAATTCATCTTATTATGTCTTAAGAACACGAACAATATTTCTTTATGATTGTTTGTGAAATAAATGAATTGCATTCAATTTGGTCATGTGTTTTTTTTTTAAAGAAATTTTGCATCGAGATTTCAACAATCAACATTTATGATAAGCATATTTTATACGATTGATAAAGAATTACAAGTGAACATCACCCGGTGCTCGCTCCATATAACTTAACATTGCTGTCAATGTCGTGTTTTATGCTCTTCTTCTTCTTCTCTTATATGCTACTGAACTGCGTGCGGCACTTGCGTTTGTATGCGTGTGTCGTTTTTGGAAGAAGAAACTCATAAATGCTAACATTGAACTAGCACCCCTTGGTGAACCTCAGAACAGTTTGATGGAAAAAGTTTGAGTTTGTATCCAAAATATATTTTGGACAACTAAATCCCGGTCACTAAATTGACGAACGAGTAAAAACCACATTTTCCAAAGCCTGGAAATAATGACAGTTGGGCAACGTAAAAACTTGAAGTGGAACAAAATTGTGCCACTTCATTGCATTGAATAGAACTCGGAATGGAACAATATTGAATATTGTGCCATTTGTTCACGTATAGAAGTGTTTCGACTGGCAACCGCAAGCGGCGCCACAGTACTGTTAGCATCAAATCCAAGCTCTGACATTTTCGGACAACATTTTTTGCGTCGTTTTTGCGGACAAAAAAAAATGTATTGTGCGCATTATTGAGCTGGCGATTATCTTATCTTTCGACAACAACAATGTTTTGTATCCTGTTTTATGAAAGTTGTCCGTGTATAAACTGCGACGTTAAAGTTTCTCATGAATACGCATATGACAAAAACCATGGCAATTATTTAGAGATTCAACGAAAGACTTAAGAATTCTTCCTATTGCATGTTTATCAGAATAAATAAATGTAAATTTAAATTTAATGATTTTTCGAGACATAATCCAAAAAGCAAAAGAAGTTCAACACTAAAGCTACTGTATACACATATTTTCATTTATCTGCACAGATAAATTGAAAATATTGTGTTTGCTTAGAAATTTGCGCACCATCTGTTTCGGCATATTTATACCGAATATTATATGTATACTTAAATCGGGCCATTGCATAACCAATAATAATTGGGATTGCGCAATTTATATCGTTGACATTTCTTGTGAAATAAATGAATGAACAATATGCCATTAAATAATTTTTTGGACGTATGTGTGTTTTATTGATAGAAATCCTCGAGGCAAGAAATTCATTACAATAATGCACCGGCTATGGAAGGCACTTTATTATTATTTGTTTTATTTATTATATTTTCGCTGAAACGGGCGTATTTGTTCTTTTTCAAACACCAACAATGCAGAATGGGATTGTGCATCGAAAGTTCAACATCAAGCTTTTAAAAATATTTGAAGCATTCATGTCCGCCTGCAGGCCGAACTCAGAACGATTGATGCAGATTTGGTCAAAATTGTCACCATCATATGCTCTCATAACTTAATTTTTCAATAGCCACCCTTTTTCAAGTAAATTATTTACAGAAACAAATTCCAATTGTTGTGACTGTCACTTATAATAAACGTGACATATTATCAATAATGATATTATTGATAAAAGCATATTAAAATTTGAGATATGTTCTACCACAAAATATTCAAGTTCAATGATTTCAATCGTATATTTTTTGTACTAGCTATTTTGTACTGCTATTGAAATGAAAACATCTTTATTATATTTCTAAATGTAAACAATTTGCTACAACTGCAAACGAAGTATGATGTGTAACGAAAAAACGGATAAGCCAGCCAATTATAATTTGAATGTTTTTGTTTTGAGCGTAAAAAGACAAAAGGGAATTTAGGAAAAAACCACTAAAAACACGTTTTTTCCCAAATTCATTTGTATACAGACAATTATAGTTTTTCTATTACATAAAAAGAGTTATTGTCACTTGTTATTATCGCATGTAATTAAATTTGAATGTCTTTTTCTGTTAAAAAGTAATTTGCTTTGAGCCGAGAATTCAGAGCCGATAATTGCATTCGTAAAAGTTATCGATTTTTATTATCTTACAATAATTTAATTTATTTAATGTGACTGTCAATTGCCTTAAGGCACGATCATAATCATTCATTTGTTCTCGGAAAACGTAGGTAATTATCAAGATTTCTGGACGTATATATAGAGTAGGAATAGCACTAAAAGTTCATTCAAGTTCTGAAAATGGCTTTGAAACTAGTATTATTCGTTGTATTGTGCATCGTCGGTATGACCATGATTTCTATGGTCAAAGCTGAATGCCGTTGGACTGGATGCCATGCTCATTCAGCAGGCGATTGGTGTAGCGTTTTGGGGCCAGGATATAAAATCAAAGACTGGCAACGATGCAACGGAATCTGGGGCAAACAGGAATATTGCTGCAATTAAAAAGTATCACGTTATAAATCGAATACAAATTAAATTTAATTTTGACAAAAAACTCATATGAATTTGTTTCAATTCAGATGATTCAAATGGTTTGGATCTGGCAACAAATTGGATTTTAAAAAATGTGTTTTTTTTTTCAACGATGATTCTTAGTTTTACTTGTGATATAGTGAAGATTCTTTATTGATTTTACATCTTTAATTGTTTGTCGTTATAAATCAAGTTTTAAGACACGAGCAATATTTCTGTATAGCAACGATAATAACTTGTTTGTGAAATAAATGAATAGCAATTAAACACGGTAATGTATTCTTTTAAACAAAATGTGCGTTGAAATGAGTCAGGGTCTGAATTGGATAGCAAAGTTCAGGTCGCTAAATAAAAATCAACATTCTTTCGTCGTTTTTTTATTTAAAAAAAAAACAGATTGAAACTCTACATGTAGACTGCAGTGTACAGTTTATTCTGCGCATTATTCAGCTAGAGGCAATATCTTATCTGTTAACAAACTCATTGTATACAATTGTATGCGATCAAAATAATGCGACATAAACGATTGAAGGTATTGAACCACATCGACCGTCGTTTTAAGATCAGTTCCAGATAATCTGTTCGGAAACCTTGTATTGCGATGTCAAAATTGCTCCCGGAAGTAAATTTAATTAGCATGTTCTTGCAAATGCTCATCATTTTCATCTATTTACCTGCAAATTATTCTGCTTCAGATTCTTCTTTTGAAAACAAAAATTGATTCGATTCTTCGTCTTTGATGTTCACCTGCTTGCTTCCTGTGTTCACATCACTTTGTGCCAAATTACCTTAGACAAAGCATATATATTTTGTATAATACTAACCTTAAATGTGCATGAAAACACATCTGTAAAATAATGTACAGTAATGAATCTGAAATGATGTAGATATTAAAATACATGAAACACTTTTATCGATTCGGAGAAATGCTATTTATTAGAATTGAAACTAAACATCATCAACTCATACACTCGTTTGTGGTATTCATCATGACTTTTAGCTTTGGTTGGAATGCAATAAATATAAAGCGCATAAATATTCAAACGTTTAATTAAATTTCAATGAACACATCAATCGAACTATTGGAATGAAAAGTGAAATTTTCATTTGCAAATAGCTAGCATCGTTATCAAATTAAACAAACTGATTCATTGATGATTTCTAAATAAATTGAACAGTTATTTTGATTCGAATAATTAAATTCTATGATGAAGCGCATTCTATTGAATGCTTTAAATATCTTTATACTTAGTTCAGTAAAAAAAAAGCACAATCTTGTCCTTTCCATTGATTAGTCAAATTGTTGACTTCACGTACATAAATAACAAAAACTGAATCAGTCTAATAAATCAGACAAATTTTTCATAATATCATTAACTACCATACAAATGGTATCAAAAAATAAGAGGTTGTCTATCGTCGTCAGCTGCTCCAGCACACTCATTTGCCCCTCTACCAGATTTTTTGAGTAGCATTCAACATCCTCAGCCAGCTGCTCGTATTCGCAGCAGACGAGTGTATCCATAAAGGTAATGTTCATAACGCACATCACACTGCGTTCAGTGATGAATGTTTCAGACCGGCAATCCTGATGGCTTTCCAAAATGCGTACCTCACACATACGATGAAAATAAGCGGGTGACAAGGCCAACACAATTTTCTTTTTTTTCAATGCATCAAACAGTAGCGCATCTTTTACCAATTGAAAGCACAGCAATTTATTCAATATTGACATAATTTCACGGTTGCACTCCTGAAGCATTGCAATTGCTTCGACTGCGTTGGCATTTGCTTTAAAATGTTCACCATTTGAATGTTGCGCTTCGGCACGAACATTGTTTATTTCACATAATCGCTGAACTATTGCACTTTTCGATATAAACAACGTTTTTGCTTGAAACATAAGGCGATAAATCTCATGCTCGGATTGTTCCACTTCAAGCGATGGCACAGTACCAGTAGCAACATTGAAATGCACCAACTGATCGAGTCGTTTGTTTTGTTCTAGGAGACGATATGACTGACGATATTTTTCCAGCTTGATGCGTTCGTCCTTGATAAATTTCGGTGAAAATCGACGCACTTTTCGTCCAACGAGCATTTTTCGAATTTTACACCACTCGGTTGCGGTGAGTTTGCGAGTTTTTAGTGTTGGAAATTTCGATGACATCATATCATCAAATGGCTTTAATTTGTTAAAATAAGTATCCTCAGCATCGTCGTACTTCCATTCATATGATAACCATTTCCGTGACAATGGATGCAACACCAAATTTTCCAACCGTGAATATTGCACCACAACATTTTCTGGCAGCTCAAGAACCGGCAATTTCTTTTTTCGCTTTTTTTCTATCATCGAATCCATTTTACGGGACCTGGAAAAGACAAGAAAACAAAAAAAACACATTTTTATTGAAATATTATTACTTAGAACATTCTCTAATAAAATGATTTTAGCCTCAAATTCTAGTTTGATGCTGTTACGTTTTTGGGACTATATATCAAACAATAACTACAAAATGAACACATTTTTACTGAAATGTACGAACCGAATGAAAAATTCAAATGAATTTATAGAAATTGCGGAAAATTGCCAATTTTTTTTTACACTCAGTATAAGAATAGAATGTTCAGTTGAACTTCAATTAAAAATTAATCAATGAAAATAATTTGACACAAGAAAAGAAGAAAACAAAAAAAACAAGTTTTCGAAGCGATGCCAATAAGAAGTGCACACAAAATGAAACACTTTTATTTATTTATGATGTTGCCGAGTGTCACATCTCAGCCAAATCGTATCCGGTGCCAGCATGTGTTTGGCATGTTTGTGCAATACATGTAAAGCACAATCTATTTACGTGTGACTTGATTGCCAAAATAAAACGGAACACAATATAACCATTTGTGCCATTTGAATGTGGCTGTGTTTGTATGTGTGAGTGAGTGAGTGAGAGATTTTATGGACGTTGGTTTATACACAGCGCCGACCGTATTGTTGCTCATCTTTTATTCGTAAGCCATTTTTTTTATAACATCACACAGTTGTATGTTTTTGCTGGACATAGCTCGTTTGTCCCTTTCAGTGTGTGTGTGCGTGTGTGTATTTGTGAACTGATTAAATCGATGTTGACTGCGATCTGTTATTTCGGCGAAATGTGTCGATTCAATAGACGCTAAAGCATAACGACAAACAAACAAACAGAAAAAAAAACACACACACACTTTATGTCTTAAACCGCACAAGTCGAATGAAATTAAATATTTACAGTTTGACTGTTGTGTCGAGTCGAATTTCCGATTCGGAATTCATGACAAGTGCTACGAACAACGGAACTCTCTTCATTCTCTTTCTCGTTCCATTCGGTGGTAAATGATTAGTTATTGCCATTTATACGATCGATTTGTTCAGCGAATTTTTTGTTTCACTTGCATGAAAATTGATGTGACCATGCTCAAACACATTTCAATCAAATATTTTATACATTTTTGTTTTTTTGGTTGATTTGGCACATTTGCAGACGATCGTAATCCTCGACACACATTTATAATTCATTTGGTTGGAAATTGCAGCCACAACGTGCATAACAGCTAAAAATTTAATTGACTGTGTCGAATTGATGTTTTCAATGCGGCCAATTGTGCATATTCCGGCTTTATGGCCAAACTCAAAAATTCGATGGCAAGAGGAAAAAAAATGTGCAATTTCAAATTCATTTGAATTTTGTCACGGCTTTAATTTCATGCAATTAGCGTGACAGCGGTCATTCACACGTTACGCGACACTCTTAATGGCCATTTTACTCTCTATTTGTTAGACGCGGGTGTTTTTTTTTTGCCAGACGCATTTGATGGTGTGTATGTGTGAACAATATGAAAAATGGCAGGGAGCATCAGTGAAAATTCCTAATTAAACGGATTGAAAATTAAATCTCGCTATTAGCTCGGCTAAAATGGGAATGCGATTCGAGAAATTATGCGGGCATTGAAAATGTCGATATTTTTGCAGTGATTTTTTTTTTGTTCACAAAAAATGAACTTCAAAAAGCGACCAAAGAGAGAAAGAGAGCGAAGAAAAAGCGAAAATTCAATTTTCGACCAGATGATCTCAATAATGATGCGACAATTTTATGCCATCCACTGTGCGCACTCCCCCTCAATTTTTCCACTAGCAATTTGCTTTGTTTGATCTCGAATAGTATCATCACTTTGCCATTTGCACACAGCCAGCTCGTTGTCGAGCTAATTTACTCTTATCTCAGCTAGAGCAGTTTTTTTTTCGCTTCGTTTTTGTCTACGCGTATAGTCGACAATGGGAGTTTTTTTCCCTCATCATACCATCGCGCACCCGCGCGCTCATCTTTATAATCCCATAATATTTTCAATCAGATAACGCATACACACAATCGCTGATGATGATTGTTTACATTTCGTGCGGTTTTTCGTTTTGCTGCTTGTATTTTTATTTTCTGTGTATATTCCTTACTTGTTCCTTCTCATCGAAGAATGTTGCTTCGTCGTTACAAACAAACCGCAACGATTTTGCAGTAGAACGACCAAGTGTTGTGATTTCTTGATTGTTTGAGGGTCGAATGGAAATGACGCTATCTCGATGCTTTCTCGTTCTCTCTCTCTCTCTCTCTCTCTCTCTCTCTCTCTCTCTCTCTCTCTCTCTCCCTCTGTCTCAATCTCAACAAATAAGCATGTGGCCACGTTCAACGCACTGAACTCACATTTATTTATCTCACGTTATTTTCTTCATCTCTTTTCTTCTTCATCTATCCGATTTCTTCCGTTGTACATTTCATTTCTTGTATATTTGTTTTCCTTTTAGAAAAAGTTAAAAAAAAGTGAAATGAAATGTACGCTCTCGTTTCATTGCTGCTTAGACTTTTATGCTGACACATTTTAATGTCTCTTGGTGATAGCAGAACCCAACAAAAACATTGCGAATAAATAAAGAAAAATGGCAAACAGTAAAGCGAATTCTGAGCTGAAATCTGAGCACAAACGAGATATAGAATGAAAAAAAAAATAAATTTCATATGGATATGGGAAAAAAATGAGGGCACTTTTCGATCAGATAACGCAACCATCGCAAGCATTTCATTCGCTTTTGCTTAAAGTCATATCTGATTCCTCTAGTTTCTGACTTTTTCTCGCTGTCTCCCTGTGTGTATGTGTGCCCGTTGCTGTTCTATTTTTGTTGTCGATCTGCTTGGTATCAGTCTAACGATATTTTCAAATATCAAGAAAAAGAGAAAATATATGCACAGAGTGCAAATAGGACGTAGCATATCGATTTTTCGATTGGCTATGCTGGTTTGTTTTCTTCAGCCGGTGATTCGTTATGTCAGTTCAGTTTTGTTGATAGTCGATTTTTACCATAAATATTTCGCAACTTTTAACTCCTGCGAGACCAAAACGTTTTTCTCTCTCATTCGTTTGCTTACAAATGACGGCGGAAAAAAAGTTTATTTGAATCGGCACGATAATACGGTCGAAAAATATTCCCGATCCTCCCGATTCTAAAAACACACACACATACACTCACAGCGAGAAAAATGACAACAAATAACAAAAAAGAAATTTTAAAGTGGTGCACAAGTTTTATTTATATATTTGATTCAACGCTAGATTCAACGTTGCAGAAAAAAGGGCTCGGGGCTGTTTTCAACCAAATGGCTTTCCTTACCATTTTCGCTTTAAATTACATTTGGCTTTGAAATTATACTCTGTTTTCTCACTTTGTCGTTACTTTTATAATTCGTTGCTTTTACTTTGTTAAAGTTTATGTCAACAAAAAATAACCAGCAAAAAGCATTACTGATGCATCATTATAATAAATCTCATATAGTGCTCGATTCATATGGACAACTGAATTTGATCAGTTCTCCGTCTGATCAAACAGTATCTGAATTGCTATTTCGTTTCAGTGAACTCGCCTGATGACATTCGGTTAACACGACAAAATAGCCATTAGTGTCGATATGGCTGAAAATTTATGCAATTAATTAACACGTGAAATTCTCATGTGAAATAACAACCGACACTTTTTAATTACTTCGCCGGAAAATTGGTAGATGAACGGGAAAACAGAAGATACAGAAGCTGTGCTGATGCAGAAAGAGTGTCGGCAACAAAAAGTTTTTTTTTAATTTAAATTTATGAGTTTGCAATGAAATGATTGCTGTACCATTATATCTCCATGGAAGCTCAGGGAACATGGTGTGAAATGCTGACAATATTGAGAATCAACAAACTGGCGAGCGAGAGAAAGAGTTCGCTTGCGACCCCCAGCATCATCATTGCAATAAACATACATATTAATTCATTGGTAGCATGTACCAGACTGAACAATACATTTTCACTTGATAAACCGACGGAACAGAGAAAAAAATATGAACGTATAAATAAAGCTTTGGCATGATATTCGCTTGCAAGTGGTTACAGTAAAACCCGCTTAAAATGAACTCAATGAATCGGCACTTTTCGCACAGTTTCATTTTAGTAGTTTTTTTTGGAACTAATAAATTGAAGTGTTAGCACAACGTTTTGTACTTGTCATCGCTCACTTTTATCATGTCGACTAAAAATTACAAATGCATAGACTGTGAAAGTTTTACCTTTGCTTCAGTGTGCAGTTCTGTGAACATTTCACCATGAACGTATGTTCATTCGAACAACCAAACAACAAATTCAACTCGATATCAACAATGGCCATTTTTAAAAGTGTCGTTCATCTACTCGCACCTCGAATGCCAAACCATATGTTGATTGCAATTGCTTTGTGAACGAAAAATGGCAATACCAGACACAATTACTCGCACAAACTGTGTGCAGTTGATTCCCTGATGGATTTTTTCATTTGCCTTTGAGATGAGGAACAAAGTGTGAGCGAGAGGAATAGCATCGCTTTTTTTGGCTCAGCGAATTTTTCTCAATTTTCTGGGTGGATTTTTTTAAATTTTTTTTTTTAGCCCGTTCAAATACACATTGTTTTTTCGAGTTTTACACAACAATATTTACATTTTTACAGGGTGCAATGGTGCAATGTCATCATTGGGCATGTTCAACTGAATGAAATTTTACGCTAGTGGTTTTCTGTTTATTGCATTTTTTTGTTGTTGGTAAAATGTCAACAAATAAAATCACACACATTTGACGAGAAGGATTGGCTAGTTTTGTTCACTATAATAAACATCCAATAACCGGCTCTTTCACCATTGGTGGACCACCATAGCCATTGTTTCACTTTGTAAAATACACTCACACTATTTTTCATGCAACGACTCGTAATTTTCATCCTAGTAACCATTGCCATTTGTGAAACAAACTAATGCACAGAAGTAGCTGCTTAAAATTGTCAGTGAAATGACCATCTAGGGGGGAGACACGAATTAGAAACTAGCAAAACTAGAAAAACTAGAGCCTACTAGAAGCTATTAGAAGAATATTAGAGAAAAAACTGCGTGATACATCTTCCATAAGAATAACATTATAATGTTGGCATACCAATGTATTTCTTATGGACATTTCAATCCATAAGAATTGCATTGCCAATACATTTCTTATGGAGTTTGTTTACAAAAAGTACCGTTAATCTTTCCATAAGGAATGTATTGTCAATGTCATTCTTATGGAAGAAATTGGCCATAAGAAACACATCGGCAATACAATACTTATGGAACGATTAACGGTACTTTTTGTAAACAAACTCCATAAGAAATGTATTGGTAATGTAATTCTTATGGATTGAAATGTCTAGCATTTTTAACGCATATTAGAAAAACTAGAAGGAACTAAAAGAAACTAAATGAAACTTAAATGAAACTAGCTCTACTAAAATTCGTGTCTACCCCCTAGATGAGCATTCATAAAATCAAAGTACTGTAACACGTCCATATTACGCAACATTTCCCTAATTACGATAATCGATAAAATAAGGTATTTAAAATATAAAGATAAATGATTTTATGACCTAAATCGATAGATTATGTTGTGTTTTGTCGATTTAGTTCATATATATATATATATATATATATATATATATATATATATATATTTAACTATTCATTCTTATATTTTAAATACCTTATTTTATCGATTATCGTAATTAGGAAAAAGTATCGTAATATGGATGTGTTACCGTATGTGCAGTTTACTACTATAAATATTCTGTTTACATATTCTGTTTCAATGGAAATGAATCGTAAACCTCATAATTTGCCAAGATAAAACCAAAAATCACACTCACTGAATGGGTATACCTATAGATATCATATCTAGTTGTGAAAAACTTCTAGAGACTGAAATGAGCCACCAATGATCGTGTCTCTGACGCCAATGTCATTCTTATTTAGGCGCATTCCTTGAAATTGATTTTTGATTCATTCACCGTCTGACGTCACAGCCAACAGATCAACATGTTGAACGATGTGCATATTGTCACTCATCGTTTTCATTTCAAATAATTGTCTCTCAAATGTCACACTAATATTACCAATGACTAGGGGGTCAAATCAAAAACAAATAAAAATTCAATGTGTGTAAATAATGAAAATAAATTCCAAATATTGTAAATATGGACCAAATATCTGCAAATTAAGGTCTTTATTTGGAAATATATGGTCGTTGAGGATCGAAGATTTACTGATTCAAATCAAATAACAAAATTTCATTTACTTTGACGTAATTTTCGCGATTTACTTTCAAAAATGTTGTCTATAAGGAAATCAATTACAGTCAGTAAAAATAGTATTCACGTGGTCACCTGTTTTTTTTTATTAATAAAAATGATTTTATGAGAAAACTATGACATTTAGCTCAAATATTCCATCTCCTGGAAAAGATCAAGTAATTTTACTATAGAATATAGAAAAGATCAGGTTTCAAGGAGGCTTCGATAACTTGTTTTCCTGTAACTGTACAAATTATTCAGCCAGAACTTGGCTCTGAAATATGATTTTATGAGCTAATATTGCTGATGACTGATTTTCACAACCAGCCAATAACCTCGAGAAAAAAAATTAAGTTTTTCCATATAAAATGCAGATGGAATTTTTGAGCTACATAATTTTATTTCAAAAAAATAGTCGGCCGAATATTTATTTTACCAATCAAAGTTGTAGATTTTTTGGGCTTGTTTATAAACATTCGAATTCACATTTTCACAATTTTTCATTCTCGATGTCTTTTCGAACATTTTGAACCTATGGGTTCATGTAAGTATTATCTAAAAATTATCTGAAAATTGCAGATAAGATAGTCGAAAAATGCAGCTATCTAGATAAGATTAAGATAAATGAGCCAAAAAAAATCTGTTATCTAGATGAGATAAAAGATATATCTTATTTTATCTTATCCAAATAAATAATTTTTGAACACTGAGAATAACGTGCCAAAAATTCAGTGGTTTACACGTCCTGCGATGTGGGGAAGTTTTAGTGAATCAATCCTCGACCCGATGATATGTAATTCCATCTAAAGCGTGGGCTCACCGACGGAATCGACGAATTTGATGAGAAACACATCATTTCAAGATGGCATGTTACTTTTTTCCCTTGAAAATGTCACCATTTTTCCGCTTTTCTTAGCACACATAAAAAGTTAAACGCGTATCCATTTTATTCAACAAAAATTCCATGAAGCTTGAGTTTTTTCTCGCTGTCATCTGTTTCTCGGTGTATTTCCCTCGTTTCATCATCAGCCAAGCCGTATCGAAATGTTTGTCTCGCCGAATACAAAAAAGCACGTAAATATTTCAATTACATCGCAAGCAAATGAATAAAATTCCAAATATTTTACAGGTATTTTATTTTTGGCGGTGTGGTGCTGCTGCTGCTGCTACTCAAATTGCTACGGATTTTCGACATACAGCCAACAAAAAATATCAACGCCGCAAAATCAAGTATGAAGAAGCCGAGCAAATAAAATGAAAACCATTTTAGCTTCGTGCCATTTAACAGGATACGCGAAATAAGCCCAAACATTTTTAGCAAAAATCTCATATTTTGTTTTGATGCTTGTGTGAGTATCTGAGTATGTATGCTGTCGAGGATTTTTCATTCGTTTTATGTCTTCATCATATTTTACGTTGGAATAAAAAAAAAAGAAACATGTAAAATAACAAGAGCGAACCTGAGCCCATGAATGCGACATGCAACAAAAGCTCAAAATATTTAATGGAATTTCTGAATTATTATCTTTTGCCGAGAGTTCATCGACAAACAAATAGACAAGCGAAGGAGACAAAAAACTGTGTGCGATACAGTTGCGAAAGCACATTGCATACGCGAAGCGCGTCAAGTTCTACAAAAAGTTTCGAGGTATTTTCGACATATAGAAGCAAACAAATGAAAATCACTAATGACAATATGTTTAAAGACAAAAATGTAAAGAAATCTGAATAAAATAGCTATTTGTAATTGTTGTGTGGTTTTAATATCGGTTGCGTTGCAACAGCATTTGTCTCTCTCAATCGGGCCAATTTTCCATGGTATCAGCAAACTCTCGAAATATTATCGCAAGTAAAGTATGGAACTTAAGTGTATGCCTTATGCTCGTCTACTTTGAATGTTAATTAATTATAATTACAGACAAGTCGATGTTGAAGAAACCAACAACAATTGCAATAAAATACACCAAATTCCCAACTTGAAAATGATGCATTTAAACAAAGCGCGAGAATGATGGTTCGTTGCATGGAATGCAAATGATGCAGGTTTTTTTTTAGCCACCGATTACGGGCTCAGTGACAGTCAAAAACAAAACTACAAGTGCAAGGATGCACATTGCACATCCATCGTGTAATCGTGGCTCGTATACGCTTTCAAAACTTTTCAAAACCTGTAGATGCTGCCATCCAGCTGAAACATTGAACTCTTAAATACTCGACGATATTTTAATAAACTCCATTTTGCCTTTGAGCGATTCTATCTTTCTGTCGTTCGCTTCTTGTGCTTGTGACTATTTATTTCATGTGCCCTTTTTGTGAAACGGTTAGTATTCGCCGACATCACGAAGTTGACATAACACATTTGCACACATTGCCGTTAATATCGCCACAAGCTCTTTACCTTGTGCTTCTATGTGCATTATTATCTTCGCTAAAATGCTCTCAGTGAATCCAGTCCTTTCGAGAAGAAACAAGTAGACGATTTTTTTTTTTTGACTTTGTTAAATGAGGTGTTCCGTTCTGATGTACAGAGAAAAAAACAGACTTTAAACGTTTTAGCGCTCTTTTTTCGCGTTCGTACGGCCGTTTGATTCTTTTTATGAATCGGAACGCAGACAGACGAGACACACCTTTTTAATACTGAAATGTACTTGGGAGATACTTTTTTGCGAAGTAAAACACCTTTTTTTTATGTAATAGAGCACCTGTAATTGTCAGATTAAGTGAAATATCAATTCACTGCTGCGGGTGAGTGTGGACAATATCAAATTGATATTTAACTTTGTAAAACGAATATAAACAAGCTCCGTTGAAATGAACTAAATAAAGGAGTTGACAAGATAAATAATGTCATCAACAGTATGCAACATCATCATTTTTCCTGTTTGGTTTTTTTTTTGTCAAAGTGGAACGTTCATTATTATTTTTCTGCTTATTGATTCGATTAAATATTTATATTATCCGATTTTGACTCTAATTCTTTGCAAAAGTCTCAAGTGTTGTTTTTGAATTCATACAATCAAAAACTGGTACTTATGCCATAGTGCTTCAGTCAACTTTTGTCTCTCTGTTCTCTCTGTTCATATTTTCTTGCTAATTGAGAAATATTCAGTACACAATAATGTCTCAATATGTATTGGTGTTACTGTTTAAAGTCTGAGCTTGTTCGATTGTTTGAAGAAAAAGAAAATACTGACCTCATCAAAGATTGAGTAATTAAAAATTGAGACACACTTCAATGCAATGAAAAAAATATTCGATTTTCGTTTCTGGGTTTATTGTATTGTATGCGTGATAATTTTTTTTCTTTTCCGTATATATACATTTTTGCTCCACTATAGCGGTATATATACCGGTACTTTTAATATGATTGTGTGTTTTTTTTACATTTAGGATAACAATATTGTGTATGTTAACAAGTCTAGAGCTATATGATTACATAAATAGTAAAAATGGCTTTTTTGTATTGTTCGATTTATATTATTCTAAAATAGTGACTAAAACTAAAATGGTCAAATAGTTGAGTATCTTTGATCCTCAGAACAATACTTAAGCTATGCTTACTACCTGCTTGTCTTAGCACTATGCGATATTTATTATCATCGTTTTGGGCAAGTCCAAGTGGAATTGTAAAATCATTTGATGAATCGTCATAATATAAAAAATAAAATAATGAATTTGGTAATGGATCGTATCTACTGGTGGTGCAACTCATGTCTCCAAATAGGATAGCTCTACGCCTTATTAATGTAGGGGAATGTCGAGTGAGTTGGTTTGGTGGCTTTTCCTGTTTTCCTCCAATTGTATTTAGTGTTAGAAAGTGCATTTTTAATCAATGTTTTAATTTCGTCCGTTCCGCTATTTTCTGTGTCGTGCATATTTTTCAGAAATGCAAATCCATCAAACCAGATGAGACTCTGTAGGAAAATACAATCGGAATTAAGTGAATTCATGAAACATCACATTTGCCTTACCGTTTTTCTACGCAGGCAATTACAACCAGACAATTCAATGCAATGACAGATGAGCTCAAAGGCGATCGTGTACTTATGAGCAGTTGAGATCCATGAAATGTGTACATTGCTTGATCATTCAGCATATTTGGTGGCGGCATTCTTGATGAGGCAACGACTTTTGATCTGTTTCTATTCCTTTTGTTTTCAACATCCGATTCTGTCAATAAAATGATGTCATCACGAGCTGAGATGATGTCGTGCTGTTTTCATAATAAAATATTATTGGTGTTAATTTACACGACACAACACGAATGTGCTTTGAGTGCTTGAGGAAATCGTTGGACCGAACGAATTCTCTATCCATTTTGAGGAGCCATAATAGATATGACCATCGGGAACATATGTATTCATTATCACCTTTTTTCCCAGCGGAATTACACATTGATTCTAACATTTTTAAAAATGAATCAAAAAGTTTCATGATTGAATTAAAAATTATCTCCACATTGAATAAATGTTCAACAAGTTTATAGTACGAAAATTTATTGAAACAATTCATATTTCACTTACTATTTGGATACATAATATCCCGTTCAGCATGAATTGCTTGGCCATCAGATCCAACACCATGGTAGATAATACGAGTTTTGGGACGCATGTTTGGATGAATATCCTTGAATGCAATGCCGCACAGTTTCAGCATCATAAAACTCATCATATATACGAATGAGTCTGATAAATGTCGATCCACAAATAACAGATCTTTCTGAACGGTCAAAATTTCGTTCACCAGCTTGTACGCGAATGGAATGTTGTCTTTGTAGAATTGCATCACAGATCCGAAGGATGAGTCACCGTTTGCTAAATCATCCTCATCATCCTCAGTTTTATATGTCGATTTGGGCTGACAACAGCCTGATTGTGATGAGTTGCTTGTACCAATATTATACACGTATCGATCGAAGTTTCCGCGTGATGGACAACTTTCGATGTGAGCCTGTAGAAAATTACAACCATTACATTGATTCAATGCCATTGAATAATATTGAGGCAAATTTAAATGATAAAATAATAATATTACTTGTTTTTCTTCTGGACGAAATTTATTAATATTAATTTTTTTATTTTTTCAGGATGTTGTTTTACACACTTATACAAATGAGTTTGAATGCGACTTTTCAGAATTATATGGCATTTGTTATATGGACAAATGACAGTTTCTTCATAGCCTGGTAATTTAGAGGCCATCGTTGTGCTTTATTTTATTCCACCAAAAATAATACAATGAAAGCGGAAGCAAAGTTATTCCTTTTAAAATGAATTAATATGATGATAGGGAGAATTGAATAGAACAGCGATGTTGCCAGACGTCTTGATGACTACCGACTGTTTGACATTTGAAAACAAAAATGAATATTTAATTAACCCTACTGAAGACTTATCAATATAAGCGCAAATATATGTACTCGTAGATTTTCTCCAAAAATAGTACGCAATGAATGTTTTAATATGAAAATAAGAAAATTTCAATTTTTGGGTGGACCCAAGGTGTCAAATTGTTTTGTGTGAATTGTTTTGAATTTGTGTTGTCGATTTTGTTATTCAATGAAAAATCGAACTGTTGAATGTCGTTTGACATTTATTGTTGATAACGTGGATGAGTCAGTTCACTTAGACGTTTGCGTTCGGCATCAGCAAATTTGCGGCGTTCAGCTGGCGTCAATAACTGCGGTGTAGGCAAAACCTGGGCGCTCAATGCGTATCTTTGAGGATCATAGGTTGGAGTGTTGTACTGAATGTGAAAAAAAAACAAATAAATCAAAATCAGAACCACAATAAGATTTCGATCATGAGTCAGTAAATAATTGAATGAAACTTACATGATCCCATTATTCTTCTTCCGGATCATGTTGTGGTGGTGCTCTGGCCCTTGGTGCTGAGTTAACTGGGCGCTGTGGTGCAGTGTCCGAGTCTACCGAATACACGTAACGATCAAAATTACAAAATTACGATGGACATTGCTCGATATGGGCCTATTGGAACAATGGAACAAAAATGTTATAATAAAATGAAACAAAGAATTTGAGTCGCATTCAGGGAAAGTTCTTACCGCTCGTTCTGCTGCTGGGAAACGATGGGTTACATCAAATGGGCAAACTTCCCACTGAACATCTGGATAGCTTCGGTCACATTTCACCAAGTGAGTTTGAAAACGGTGTCTCAAAATCTCATGACACTTGTTGTACGGACAAATGACCATGTCACCGTAACCAGGCAAATTGCTCATATTGTCGCCAAACTGATAAACGTGTGGTCACAATCTATTCTGAAATGGAAATAAAAGCAATTCTCTGTATTGTATATCGAATTCGTTCTTATCATATCAAAATCAATTCTAACAGTAAAAATTCTTTGTCATTCAATCGAAGGTTTGTATGTTTATAACATGTCGGAACATGAACTATGTTCAGAAAGCAATCAGCACGAACTGATTTTGAACTGAATTCCACACCAAACAAAATTCGTTATCACTCAATACTTTAACTGTAGATGCAGTTCGAGAGTGTGCAACTGCTAAAAATACTTTGGCAAAGAGTTTCTCGGTATTGACCACTAAACGTTGATATTAACACAATGTTATAATTAAATATTGATCAAAATCGGTGTCAGCATAAAAATTGCACATTTTCTATTGAAGTCATGAAATGTTTTTTTAATGTTGTTTACATGATAACTGTTCATAATTTCGTGCTACTTCATTATCTCTATTGGAATAAGACCTTGAAATTATTGTTTCACATTCGTATGCCATTTACATGTATGAACAGAACGGTTCCAATGTGAAATGCAATTTTAGCTCCAAATAAGTGGTCGTAATGATCATACGGAATAAAAAAAATGCACCAATATGGCGCTCAAAACTGTAACTGTCGATGCAATTTGTCGATTTTTGCATACAATGCATACTCTAAGTGTGCAACTGATTCAAATGCCTTAGAAAATTTCCAAAAGAAAGAGTGTTTCTGTATTTTTAACTACAGGTCTTTGACCAATAAACAATTGTGTTTTTTGGGTAGGTTTCTGTATTTTTTGGGGAGGCTTTTGTACCTTTTTGGGGAGGATTTTGTAATTTTTGGGGAGGTTTTTGTATGTGTTTTGGGGAGGTTTTTGTAATTTTTGGGAGGTTTTTGTAAAAAAAATCTAAAAAAGGCTAAAACTTCCGATTTTTTTGGGAGATTTTTGTATTTTTTGGGGAGGTTTTTGTGTTTTTTGGGGAGGTTTTGGTTTTACTCATTATGCACGACCAATTCCAATGTGAACTGGAAATTTTCACACCAAATAGATGCTCGCAATGATCATTCGGAATAAAAAAAAAACAACAAAATCCTTCGATGAATGATTCAATTTGTGTAAAATGTTGAAAAATTCTTGCCAAAATGCATCAAAGCACCGTTAATACCTACTGAAATAGTTTTCCATGATAAAAAAGCCTTAGTTGTTGTCCTTGCTTTTGATATGTTTGTATACTTTGAACTGTTTTTGTTTCGTGTCACAAACAAACTGTTTGACATTCATCTAAAAAGAAATTAATTTGAGTTAGAGTTTTGCCCCTATCGAGATATCCCACAGTCGACGTAATACGAATATGTTCGACGTTGCTGGCATATTTGCATCAGATAACACTGTCTGAACCGTGTGTTCAATTGAAACGAGCAAATGTCAATTTCTTCTTTTTCTGGCCTTCGAAAGTCAAAATGGTAAATTGGTGAACATTCTCAAAAATAAATTGAAATTTGTTAATTTCGAATTCAGTTAAATGAAAAAAATTGAGTGTAAAATGTAAATTCGATTACAGTAAAACTGGTCTTGCAAAAATAGCATTCAGTTTTCTTCAATTTAATTAATTTTACAGTATTTGTTTTTGTCTCTTGACCATAGACATTTGTTTTTGGTTAGGTTTCATTGAAGCTTTTGCATGGGAACAAAAAATTGTTTTTCATAATTTAATTCAATCTCAATTATTTTTTTTTGTTAATGAATTTAGACGAAGGGTACATCAAGTTTTGGTAAACGCCACAATAAGACACATACGTTGTGTCGCCGATGCGGTTGCTCATCATACCATATCCAGAAATCACAGTGTGCACAGTGTGGATACCCAGCAGCTAAGATTCGTTCTTGTGAGTAAATAGTTTTTGCTAAACACACATGTTTGTTACCTAATTTACATTTAATACATTACACACATACTCTGTCTGTATGTGCAGCAAAAATAGAGACACAAAATGGCAAGAAAAAAACTCATTCGCTGAAAAATAATGGTTTTTTTTATCGTGATTGTAATTTGACACCTAAGCATTAGTGCATACACAAAACACAGGCGCCGAACAATTTACATTGTTGAGTTAACCTAAAATTTGTTAAAAGATTCTCTCAAATTCATTTTCAAATTAACTTTCATTGCACAATTACCAATTTTCTGATTTTTGACGTATTTTTTTTGTGTATTTTCCAGAGCAAACATGAGAACCAACAATTCGGATCAATGTGTGAAAATTTCACGGAGCATTGAAGCTCACGTATCGTGCCAATCAAAGTTGTGGAGTTTTGAAGTCCAACATCGAACATTTGTCTTTGGATATTCATATGGTATCATCACGTACACTTAAAGTCGGAAAATGTTTCGGAACCAAAAACGAATTGGCTGCTGCACGCACTGTGTGCTTTATGATTGAAGGTTAGTGTCGATGCGGTGCGATGAGATGAATTTTTGTTGAAAGCTAAATGAATCGGTGATGATGTTCAGTAGAGTTTTTAGTTGGAAAGTGAATAAAAATCGAAATAAATTAGTCCATTTGGCGGAAAATGTTTACATTTAATACACCGTTTGAGTTTAGTGTGTGAACAAGTGAACAGTTGTAATGTGCTACCAAGAATGTTAGTTGTTATCGTTTTTGAACGTTATTGTTTTGTGCATTGAACATTGAACATCATTTTGACTAATGTGTACTTTTTCCATTGATTATTTACAGGTGTAACTAAAGGATTCCAATGAACAATGCGTGCTGTAAATTCTTGGGTGAAAAAGACATTCGTCGTGATGTGAAAGCAACAACATTGAAGCGGTTTCTGGTTCAGCCGCAACATTTAAAACCATAATATCTGTAAATTTTCAAACTGAACAAATAACTCGGCTTCTTTTAATATGAATAAATTCGTTTTTGACGTGTAAAAATAACAACTTTAATTTATTTGTTTTTAATAATAACAATAAATAAAACATTTTTGTTTTTGCGTTGTTGTTTTTTCTATCTTTGCAAAAATTGTCATAATGAATCATCACGTTCCTTTAAGTCTGCCCGTATTTCTCTGGCCACGTTTCCATTATCGGGATGAGCCGCGATAATGGAATCGTACAGCTGCTGACGCTGCTGCTGCAAATCGATTCGAATGCGTTCCAAAATTAACCGCCACTCGACTATGGTGGTACGATGTCGGCAACCCAAGCAGCCGAAAAAGTGCTGTACTTGGTCAGATCGCCGACATTTGGAGAGGCAAAAGACGTGCATATCAGCATGACAATTGTAGCATTTTGTGATGTATGGGCTTTCGCTTGATCCTCGACAATAACAAGTGAAAACCATCTTGAAAAAATTGTGAAATGATAAGTAACGACGAATTCGAATGATAATTTGAACACTTACGATGATAATTTATTGATCGGAAAAATAAATTCGGGTGATAATGTAATTGAAGTGGTGTTATTCGTTATGTGTGGATGCTATTGAAGTGTGCAACTAATGTCAACAATGCGAATACAATGTATTTTGGAAATCACCGTTACTCTTAATGTCAATACCATGACATTGTGGTTTATTCAATAAAGATTAGAACAATATTTTAGAACAATTGTTCCATTTAAATGGGAATTGAATACACTCATAGTAATTCATCAAACAGATCAATATTTATCAAAACTGGAATATTTGAATAAATTAAAATTAAAGAGTGATTTTGATTGAAGATTCGTAGCAAATATTTATTCAAATAAAGTTAAAATATTGATTCCTCTTTTCACATAATATAATTTAACATATTCAATCCTGCCACAGCAATGTTTATTTCGGCAATTTCTCACTTTCAGTTGAATTATCAATAGAGTCAAAAGTAAAGTTTTTCATTGCTTCAAGCTCTGCCTTTAAATAGGCACTGTACTCTCCCCTTATCTGTAAAGAAAATATCCTCATAAATCTTCAGACATTTTATAAAAATCAACAAATATTATTTTTAGCGTGGACTTCATGAAACCTACCACTTGCTCTATGGTGAAATGGGGACGATTAATTTGTACTTCGATCCGATGCTTAGGAATTTCTTCCCACTCTTCTTCAGAATCACTACTCAATACAATCGGAATTTCCGGACCTGAATCGTATTCGTCGACAGTGCTCACCTTTCGCACCTCTGATTGCTTTTCATTGGTAGGAACAATACCTGCATCGATTGGTGTTTGGTCGCTGAGGGTTGATTCGATAGGCGATTGTTTGTTGGAGCAACCAGCTTCGATTGGTGTTTGGTCGCTGAGGGTTGATTCGATAGGCGATTGTTTGTTGGAGCAACCAGCTTCGATTGGTGTTTGATTGTTCATGATGATTTCTGTGAACAAGAAATAATGAATTCAAAACAAACAAATAATTAATTTCTCACAAATATCGTTTTCTATATCGTTTTATTGGCCGATGGAAAACTGAATACAAAATCAAAAACTCACACAGTTTCAACGAGAAAGTTAATTTGTTTCCAGAAAAAATATCTTCAACAGTTGATTTGTGTTTGCTTTTGTGTAAACAATTCTCAGCTTGATTTACACTGACATTGACATTTACAACTAATCGATATTGTTGTGTATATGCGCAGAGGTCGCTACCAACAATTTACGTTATAAATTCAAATAGTCTCATAAACTGTAAATCAAAATAAAAATCATTATTATAAAATGAATTGAATTACAATTATAGTCTTTGCTTGGCTTGGCTTGGCTTTCTAAAGATCTTTATACAGCAATCTACAACATATTTTCCTGTGTGTGCAACAAAAACATTAATAATAATCATTTGGAGACCATATTATGCTTTTTGGGCGTATGGTATGTTTTTGATTGGCTCCTAAATACATCTCACAATTCTCTTCCAAGTAAATCCCTAATTTCCTGACCTCTTTCGCTCAAATCAAAAAAAATTCTCCCAGACTGAGGTGTGCTTGAGTCCCGCTACAAAGTTCATCGTGAATATATACCCAGAGGTTGGACATCATATTAATAGATCATTAGATCTGACAGTTCCATAAAACGTTCTTCAATTTCTTTACACTGATCATGAGTATAATTTCCAGACATTTGAGAGAGGTTGTATCCATTCGGGCCGCAATTTTGTGATTTCACGAAGTCCAGTAGCATTTCAGCGTTTTCAGAGCTTTTCCCTTAACAGTGAAATGGCGCATAGCAGCTGCATTTGTTGTGGATTCAAGTCAAACGTTTCGTTGATTTTTTCACGGCAATACTTTGCAATATTCAGATCACAAAATTGGACATCGGACAAGCTCCAATATTGAAAATCATCTTCGAAGGCCATCAGCTCTGCATTGTGAGTTATTAAAGCTAGCACATTTTCCTTATTTTCACGGGCATATGCCCAGAGACTACATTGGGCCTATTCCTATAGTTCGAGCTATAAATAGTTCCTATGAGATAGGCGCTATGGAAGCGTAAAACAATGGATTTCATTGTCCATTGACAATCAATGGGGAACATCCAATTTAACGATTGTATTACGCTTCCATAGCGCCTATCTCATAGGAACTATATATAGCTCGAACTATAGGAATAGGCCCAATGTAGTCTCTGGGCATATGCCAACATTGCTCGCAAGCCCAATCCGTAGTTTACATGCAGTTGGCCGTAATTTCTGCACATTGACAACAAATTATTAAAAATGCGTTCGTTGGGGTGTTCAGCATTTTTGCTTTGACCATTAGTATTATTCAAATGACCTTTCAAGGATTGGCCATTTTTTATGCAATCCAGTGCCTCAAAATTGATCGAAAACTGATCGATGTCTTTGAAACGACCCTCGTCAAGTGTGGCAATAAAAACCAAATTTGCGTTGCATCCTTTGAGCTCAGCGAAGAAATATAAAAGAATTTCATTGATTAGATGGAAACGGTATCCATAGAGGAGTCCACCTTCGTCGATCTTAGCAATGGCAGTGCTGAGCTCTTTCAAATCGATAATGATGATTGGGTTAGTTTTACGTTCACTGAAATGCGTTTACAGTTTTTTTTTAATGTCACAAAATGATTTAATTTTTCTTTATTTGACTTTACTTGATAAGTTTAATTTTATTAGCTATTATTGATCCTCAAAAAGAACCAACTCTTTTCAGAAGATAACAAATCTTTTTCAGAACGATCTCTTCTATCATATAAAATTACTGTTACTCCGAATATTGTCCGTGCGTTTTTTTTGGTATTTGGTCTCGAAACTACCAAACTGAAGCGAACAACAAAAACGATAGGATCACACTGTCGGCAAACGAGTGCATGGCCATTGTTCGTTAATCAATGCATGTGTATACAACTTACTGATATTAACCGAAACGTATTCACAGTAGAAAAAGTCACATTTATTTTGCATATTGCATTTTCTTTGCTCACCTCAAAGTCGCACGCATAAGAACGTTCTACACAACCGATTGCTATTGTATACTTTTTTATTTTTCGCTTCCGATCTATTGAATTAAGTAAGTTCATGAAAATTCTGTGATTTACCAAATTTATTCAAGTTATTTTCACAATAATGTCAAAAGGCATCCTTTGGAAAATTTTGTAAATAGTGCTATTTTATAATTTGCGAGCGAAAATTATCCAAATTAAGTGATCTGCCCCTTGAACTAACTGTTCTCTTCTGACTCAACTGGTAAGCCGTGTGCAAATCATCAGAAAGGAAAGAGAAATGTGATCGAATAACTCACACAAACGGAGACTCGTTCTATTGATGTACGTGAAATGTATTAGATTGCAATAAGAACAAACCAATAAGTCACTTGCACAGCACACAAGTGAGAGACAAAGAGAAAGAGATTTCAATAGATTTTCTCCGTTGCAAATTTTCAACTCAATTATTATTCGTCTTCGAAGTTAGCAAATTTAAGTACGAGATATTTTGGTACTTTACTCTTTGTTTAGGCTACAGAAAAATGCAAAGGCTTTACGAATCATTCTCTGGATTTAAGTATCTTAGTGAATTGAATGAAAAAAAAATTCTTATATATAAATCGACGAATTTAACTAGAAGATAGCATAAATTCCCAGTTTAAATTCAAACAAATGCATGAACAGGCAAAAACTAAACCAAATAAATAGACATGGAATAAATATTATTGTTCATGGTATGTATTAAAGAAATTTCGTTATAATGGATAAGAAAAATGCACTGTATACAAAGAACAGTGTTTCAAAGTTATATCATTTTTGGACTGTCACTTCGTTTCTATGTAATTTGAAGTCTCATTTCCATTGAGACTCAGTGACAGTCCAACGTGATAGTATGTTCTTTGTGTACGTTACGCCGTTGTGAGATAACAATCGACGAACAAACAAAAAGTGATCGTGTAGCGCGTGAGTTTGGTAACCGCGGTGATGCTGAGCTAATTGAGAGCAAGTGGTCAAATGCGCTCGGTTTGTACAGTCGTTCGTTGTGTTTTGTTGAATCATCAGATCAAATGAGCTATGAAAATATTTCATGAGTGTTCAAACTTAAAAGGATATTGAACTGGCAACTCAAATGACACAGAATTGGAACAACGACGTGAAGCTTGATTGAAGTATATTGATTTGGGGAAACAAGCAAAAACACATGAACCAGAATTAAGTTTTACATCACATGAACAGTACCTACTAGGGCTTGGCTGATGCATTAGAAATTGACTAGAACCATGAAGATGGTTTACACATTCGAGCAAATGTTAACATCGATGCGGGCAAAACCGTTTTAATTGAACGAGCCTTCACGGCACTCGCAACTGGCAATGAGCACCGATGCAGCAATTGCTTTGCAACCTATACGAATATTGTGCCATGCAAAAAATGTACACGAGCGCTATTCTGTGTGGATTCGTGTGAAAATTGTGATATTCATCGGCTAGAGTGTGGTATTCATATGCTCGTGGGGAATGATCGGCGCAAAAATGTATGTGTTTTGCTAGGGGAGAAATAATGTCCGGGAAACTCCAACATCAAAGGCTACATAAGGACGCCACCGCGACACTTGCTGGACAAATTGAGTCGTCTTCCAAATGTAAAACTTCTGCATTATATGAATGAGTGGTGAACTACGAAGTTATGTAGCCGATGTGGAGAGGTGTTAGAAGATGCGTGGCCAGGCCAACAGAGTCGAACTAAATTTTGTCGCCGTTGCGAGGTAATGCCGCAGCCTGTGCTACCAACATCAGTCCCATTAAATTACGTTAAATCGTGCACGAGTAAACATAAACGAAAAATGCAACGAGAGAACAGTGAAACCGCAAGAGAATTGCAGCCAAAAAAATCCATATGTTTACATCAAAACGATTCAACGGAAACACGAAGGGCTAAAAAGACATCATGTTCGGAAGTGCCGTCATCGGAATACAGTTGTATGGAAGCACCATAAATATAAGGTGCGGCCAACAGGTGATCTCGACAATGACCCCGAGATGCGTGCATGGTGATCGGTCACATGGAATTGTGACAGTAATGCTGGTCGCAATATGCGCCTAGTTGGTTAGTAGTGTATTATCAACGTAAAAATTAAGATTAAGTGTAATTATAAGAAACAACTATTTATAAGAATTTTAATTCTACCATGACACTCTGGCACTTATTTGTGCGTGGTTGTCTTTTTTATTTATTACACACAAAATAAGTGGAGGTGCCATTTGCACTTTGTATGGTAGAAAGCTCAAAGCTACCTCAAAATACAATGCATTATTGAAAGCATGGTAGAAACAGTGGAGCTACCTGAAATATTGTTTTAGCTCTGCCAACACAATATATTCATATAATGAATGGAGATCAGAGCTATCCACAAACAGCAAAATCTCGAACGGTTCGTTCAAAACCATGTTTTGAGGTAGCTCCGATGTTTCTACAATACAAAGAGAAAATGGCACCTCCACTTATTCTGTGTGTACAAATATCTATATAATATGGAGAAAGTTGAACTTATTTGCTCAGGATGGAATAGGTCAAGAAATGCACGTTGAGTAAGAATTTTTTTACCAATTTGTGTGTAAATTACTAAATATACACTTTGGCACATAAAACCGGGTAACTGCTAAGGTCGAATGAGCTAATGTCACTAGTGCAGTTTAGCATATTTTTTCAGAGTTTCAGAGCACTCGAATAGTGTGTATTTCGATATTTTAAAAATTCTACTGACGATTATTTTCTAAAATGTAGAACGTCCAGCCGCTGTCACAAAAGCTATCATAGTTATGGCCGTTTCAAATTAGAGAGGAGAGTTTGTTTCACACTGTACAATAATAATAGATCAATCCAAAAATATGTTGAATAAAAATTGACTTCCCAATGAACACATGACGTCAAACTTGGCAATAGAAAATATGGACAAATTCAATTAAAATTAATTAGTTTATAGTAAAATTGACAGTTGTATGTCTGTTAGGAAGTAGTTTGTGACTCTGACTGTTTTCAACTAGGAATAGGCCATGCGCTTTTCTAGCTATGTGTTTTGTTACAAAACTTTTGTATCACAGCCCAAATATTGAAGAAAGGTTTACGAATCCCGAATTTGACATTTAAAGAACCATTTTTCGCAATTTTAACATCCAATTATTGTATGTCCAAAATATTGTACCTTTACGCCCATCTAGTAAAGAAACAGAATAAACTCAAGATTTCTGATGTTGAATAGTATCGAACATTCAATGTGTACAGTAAGTTTGGTGACGATTGCCTTTTGATAATTAACCCTCTAATACATACATTTTTCACAGAGCTAAGAATGGTGGTTCTTCGTGAAGTTGCTTAAAAAAATTGCCGCAATAATGAATTCGTAAAGTTTACTCAAAAAGAAGCATTTGACAGAAATCAAAGAACAGTAAATGTCAAATTTTGGATTTCTAAAATGATTTTTTTTTTGTTATCAAATCCATACGCATATTCTCGTTTGTAACTAAGAAACCGCTTAACTACTTATCGTAAAACCGGTGGCAAATGAAAGGTTGACCTTTGTCTGATGGAATTTAAGTGACAATTGTCACTTAATTCACTTAAGTGAATTGATTTTATGACAAGATATAGTTGACAGCCCTATGTACTAGAGGGTTAACTGTTCACAAACAGATCGGATCGTGCGTCAAAATACAAAATATATAAGCATTGTTTTTCAAAACATTCAAAACAGTTTCAGTTGTTTTTATTATACAACAACGTGAAATACAGGAGGAGTTCATCTCAAAGTGAAGACAGAAGTGTAAGAAAGCTCAGAACAATAGAAAATTTGGTTCATTGTGATTAAATTATTTTTTATATTACTTTTCGCCGTTATATTTATTTCGATTCTAGACGCTCAATTTTCATTTGATAACTTACTATAAAAAAAATGAGACGCTTATATTTATTTTACGCTGTGAGTGCTATTCTTTTTCTTGCGAAAATCTCCAACATTAATGCTGGCCTATGCATGTCATCACCAGCAAAACCTATTCGGAGACGGTTGCTTACTGCAGAAGAGGGATGTGGTTATTCGAAAGAACTAAATACGAAAATTGTTGGTGGGGCACCCGCTAGACCAGGTAAATCGGAACACGTTTCACATTTTCAACAGAAAACAAATGAATATTTTATGGGAAACGGATAAATATTTCAGGCGCATTCCCATGGAGTGCATTGATTGCAACTACTTCTGGTGGCACACTACATTTTCACTGTGGTAAAGATCTTTGAACTGTTTAGAATTCAATATTCAGACATCAATTAAATAAGAATTGGTTCCCACAAACAGGTGGTTCGTTGATCACTTCACGTCACATCTTGACTGCTGCTCATTGCATCGATTCTGGCCTGTGTGTTGAATAAATAATTGTCATGCGATAATTTATTCTCAGATTACGATTTAAATTTAACTATTTTCTTTGCAATTTGAAGAGCCTTCATTAGATTGGGAGAACACGACACCGCCACAACGACTGATGGTCCACATCAAGATATTAAAGTGATTCAAACGGAAATTCATCCAAATTACAGTGAACTGAAAGATGGGGACGGAACAAGTGATGTCGCAATTTTAACACTTGAACGAGATGTGGAATTTAGCGGTGAGCAACAATTGTTATTCAATCATCTTAAATTCGAATGTGCTCAAACTTCAGTTGTTCTATTTTTTAACATTAGATCGTATTCGACCAGTTTGTTTGCCGGTGCAAAATGAATTTCAAAATATGTCTCTCGTTGGCCAAAATCCATTTGTTGCTGGATGGGGACTTACGGAATACAATGGCAAAGAAATGTCAAATGTGTTAATGCAGCTACAAGTTCAAGTTCTGTCCAATGAAGTGTGTGAATTGGTTCACCGACTACATCTTCTGGTTTCTCCGTATGAAATTAAAACAACACAATTTAGCGACTCGGTTATTTGTGCTGGGAATGTTATTGGCGGTCCTGGTGCTTGTTCTGGCGACTCAGGAAGTGCACTGGTATTACCAATCTTAGAGAATGGTACATTTCCAATGTATCAAATCGGTATAGTGTCATGGGCAATCCACCATGCAAAACCATTCACGCCTGGCGTTTATGCTCGCGTTACATACTTTATGGATTGGATTCAGGAAACCATTTGTCCAGAATAAGTAACGAACAGTGAAAATGAATCTTTTGATGTACTTGTTGAATGTTATTTAAAAATCGTACAGATGTTTGAACAGCTTTAATAAAACAATTATCAAAGAATAAATTGAAAGATTACATTATAATGTATATTAAGTGGGCCAATGTCTATTATTGACGTGTCAAAAACCAAATCGAATTTTTCCCAATATCTTCAAATCAAGAATTTTCAATCATTCATTTGTTTTTTTATTATGCAAAAATGAACGAGCGTAAAAACACAACATAAAATTTCAAAATTGTTTATATTCGTGGTGCGATTCCGCAAAATTAGTTGTAGATAAAAGTCACATCTTTTATCACATGACCATATACCTCTACCAGGGGGAAAATCGCTCCAGTTGTTACTTAATTGTATTAGAGTCTATTAAATTAATTAGTTTCTATTAAATTGACTAGCTACCACTTCAATTGGTCACTATTAATTTGGTTTTGCACAATTTAAAGTAAAATTGCATTTCACTGAAACATAAAATAACAGAAAAAATAGCGACTAACCACTTTGGATCAAATTTAATCAAATTTGGACGTTCATATACCAAATTGAATGGATGCAATAAGATTTCAATGGTGATATAACTCTATACGTCTGAGTTTTTCCCCCTACCGTTTCATAAAAGTTATGGAATTAAACAATTTCAATTAAAATTGTAGCTACATTTTTTGTTTGACTAACGTGAATGTTCTAATGTTTTGTATCACTAATGTCATGTCACGTGAAAAATAAATTAAAATTAATTTTTTTGGTTATGACTCGTGAAAAATTACATAAATAGAACAATCCAAAACGATAACTCTAGTTCTCGCAAAAATGAAAGAAAAAATTGTATAACAACGATACATGGTGATGTGGTTTTTTGAGGTTTAATAATTTCGATCGTTCACTGTGATAACAAAGTTTAATGGTGATTGATTCTGGATAAATAACCATTCGAAAACTGATCAAATCGTGCGCCATACATAGTCAAAGTCTTATAAAGTATATAAGAATACCACTGAAGTTCATCTCTGGGCGAAGACAAGAGTGTAAGAGAGCTCTTAAAATAAGCAGAAACAATTTTGAAATAAAATATTTGTCATATTATGGCATTTTACCTACATATCCATTTCGATTTTAGCCGCTAAATTTCATTTCATATTCTTCCAAAATTCGAATACACCAAATTTTACCAATCCTTAAGGATAATTATCACAATCAAACCAAGTTTTCATAACTTCAGTTAAGCTTATTCGAATGACATATATCGATAAGAATGAGACATTTAAATTTATTTCTTGCTGTGAGCGCTATTTTTCTTCTTGCGAAAATTGTCAATATAATTGCGGGCGAGAACATGTCTTCAACGGACCCTCTTCAAGGACGGTTGCTTACTGCAGGAGAGGGATGTGGCTATTCGAAGGTACTAAATACGAAAATTGTTGGTGGAGCACCGTCTAGACCAGGTAAATTGGAACATGTTTCACATTTTCAACAGAAAACAAATGAATATTTGGTATGTAAAAACAATGTACAAATGAATATTATTTCACCAAATATTTTAGGTGCATTCCCATGGAGTGCATTGATTGCAACTACTGTTGGTGGCAAACTAAATTTTTACTGTGGTAATTTTCAAAGTATTCAGAACAGATCTGGTTCATTTTAAGCTATAGTAATCTTAAGGTTAGAGTAATCGGCTCGTTTACTCTGTTTTTTTTATTCCGTTGACTCCAATGAAACACATATCTCCATTTTGGTTCATAACTTCTCCTTAAGTTCTTAACATACAACAACATAATAAAATAGAAATAAGAGTAAGCGTGCCGATAACTCTAACGTTGGGAGTAGTGTCACTCAATTTCTTCTTTGTGTGTGTGTGTATCTGTTAAAGCCGAGTCATGATTGAAACTCATTCTATGATGGCACCACATACTATGATAAAAGAGTTGTCAACAGGTTTTATACTTTGAACATAGAGAATAAACCAGATCTGATTCCGATTTCAATATTCAAATATCAATTATATAAGAATTTATTCCATTAATAAGGCGGATCGTTGATCACTTCGCGTCACATCTTAACTGCTGCTCATTGCATCGATTCTGACATGTGTGTTGAATTAATAATTATCATGCGATAAATTTAATACATTCTTAGATTACGATTTAGATTTAACAAGGTTCCTTGTAATTGGCAGGGTTTTTATTAGATTGGGAGAACACGACACGACCTCAACGACTGATGGACCACATCAAGATATCAGAGTGATTCGAACGGCTATTCATCCAAATTACAAAGGTCTGGAAGATGGGGACGGAACAAGTGATGTCGCTATTTTAACACTCGAACGAGATGTGGAATTTAGCGGTGAGCATCAATTGTTATTCAAACGACTCCAATTCAAATGAGCTCAAACTTCAGTTGTTCTATTTTTTAACATTAGATCGTATCCGACCAGTTTGTTTGCCGGTACAAGAAGAATTTCAAAATATGTCTCTCGTTGGCCAAAATCCATTTGTTGCGGGATGGGGACTTACGGAATATAATGGCATAAGTACATCAACTCTGTTGATGCAACTGCAAGTTCAAGTTCGCCCCAATTCAGCATGTGAATTAGCGTACCGAATACATCTTCTGTTTTCTCGACAAAAAATCAAAAAAACCCAATTTAGCGACTCGGTTATTTGTGCTGGGAATTTATTTGGTGGTCCTGGTGCTTGCTCTGGCGATTCAGGAAATGCATTGGTGTTACCAATCCTAGAGAACGGTAAATTTCTAATGTATCAAATCGGTATAGTGTCATATGCAATCAATCGTGCAAGGCCGTTTACTCCTGGAGTTTATGCTCGCGTTACATACTTTATAGATTGGATTCAACAGACCATTTCACAACAATGAACGGCAAACAGCGAACTATGAACATTCAACTATTTATCGATGTACCTTTTGAATATCATTCATAAATCTTAAAGAGGTCCGAAGTATTACATTGCCAAATTAGCCAAAGTCTATTAATGTCGTGGTACCAACAAAATTGAATTTGTCTTATATCATATCATATATTACATGGCCAATGTCAATACCTATCAGAAAAGTTGTAAATTAAAAATACACTGCCAAGTTTTACTTGGAAACTAGTGCTTGATGTTTACGGTGATATGATTTCATTGATTTTTTGTATTGTTAACAATTTTGAAATTAAGATTTTGGGACTTAATTCAATCCAATTTAATAAATAAAATGGAAGAGTTTGTTTTCGACTTTTGGTTAGAATTGTGCGAAATCCTTTGTACTGGACGTACCATGCACAAGGTCTTACGGCCATGTTCATTCTGTTCATCTTGTAGAAGATTGAAAAATATACAAACTGGGTGAATTTCATCGAAATTGTAGGCATTTTTTTCGACTTTTGGTCGAAAATGTGCGATTTTTCATGAAAAATGACAAAAATGTAAAACCCTTGTACTGGAGGTACCTCAAAATGATCGAATTTCGAAAAAATTAAAATATGTATTTCAGATTTTCCAATCTAGAATATAATCCTAAAGTTTCAAGACATTAGGTATAAGGGTTTTTGAGCTATGACTGGTACACACATACAAACATACATAAAACGATTTTAGAGCATGATGTAAACATCAAGCAATTAATTAATTTAGATCAAAACTAATAAGTAACAGGTTGTATGAAAAGTATTTAGTCAAATCGAACACATTTATTTGCACATCCATATAATAAAATAAAATAATCGTTTTGGAATTCTTTTCAAAATTTCATGACATTTCATCGAATTGTCCGTGAGTTACATGAGTTTTTATTGACGTTACATTTGATATTTAAAAAAAAAATGGAACAAGTGAAGTTCATAAACATATCAACAGAAAAAACATTGTGGGGGGGGGGGGTATAAATATCGTCCAAACAAAGCAATGGCCATGAGTATTACGGGGAATCTGTTCCAGGAAAATCATTTTTTGGTCCTTTCATTTTGAATCTTTCAAAATCGATTTGTCCAAGTTTTTTCATTTATTCACTGTGGCCGTGGCCATAATAGTGAAATGGCAACGTACATGTTTATTTGATCTTACTCTATAAAACTTATAAGCAATAGCATGTGCTAAAGATGTCTGAGGTTGACTAGTTTCAAACATTCACTGAGCTGTATAGTACAGTAAGCTTGATGACGACTGGTTTTTGAAAAATAAGCGTCCCTTGTGAAAAAAGATGGCTGCCCGCCAGACGATTGGTAGACAACTGGCAATCACTAGATATTTGCTAGTCAATTTTCAAACAATTTCAACCGGTTTCCAGCCATTTTTAGTCGTTTTTCCCAAATTAGCCTTTTGGCAGTCGTTTGCGAAACTACTATCTGCTGAATCGTTTTATTTTCACAAGGGGTACGCAAACTGATGAAATCGTGTGCCACAACACATAAAATACATATTATAAGTATTGTTTTTCAAAATATTCATCAGTTCGAACTGTTTTCAAAGAACACAACGTACAATACAGGTACTTCTCAAAAAGGAGACACAAGTGTAAGAAAACTTTTGGAATATGCAAGCAATTGTCAAAAACCACAACTATCAAATGATTATTTTTGATATTACGGTTTTGACCCAAATATACATTTCATTTCAGACGCTCAAACCTACTTTTTAGTAGAGCGCATTTGGTGGACATACATCGATGAAAATGAGACACTTGAATTCATTTTTCGCCGTGGGCGCTATTCTTCTTCTTGCGAAAATCTCCAACATTGATGCGGGCCAGTCCATACCTTCAATAGTAGATCCTCTTGGAGGAAGGTTACTTACTGCAGAAGAGGGATGTGGTTATTCGAAGGTACTAAATACGAAAATTGTTGGTGGGGCACCGTCTAGACCAGGTAAATCGGAACACGCTTCACATTTTCAACAGAAAACAAATGAATATTTCATGGAAAACGAATGAATATTTCAGGCGCATTCCCATGGAGTGCATTGATTGCATCTACTGCTGGTGGCACACTACATTTTCAGTGTGGTAAAGATTGTTGGACTATTTAGAATTCAATATTCAAACATCAATTAAATAAGAATTGGTTCCCACAAACAGGTGGTTCGTTGATCACTTCACGTCACATCTTGACTGCTGCTCATTGCATCGATACAGGCCTGTATGTGGCATCAATAATTGTCATGCGATAATTTATTCTCAGATTACGATTGAAATTTAACAATTTTCTTTGCAATTTGCAGGGCTTTTATTAGATTAGGAGAGCACGACACCGCCACAACGACTGATGGACCACATCAAGATATTGGTGTGATTGGAACGGCCATTCATCCAAATTACAGTGAACTAAAAACTGGGGACGGAACAGGTGATATCGCAATTTTAACACTCATACGAGACGTGAAATTTAGCGGTGAGCAAACATTTTTTCAAACGACTTCAATTCAAATATGTTCAGTTCAGAGTATTTCACTTCCTTACTATTTTATATAGATCGTATTCGACCAGTTTGTTTACCGGTACAAGAAGAATTTCAAAATATGTCTCTCGTTGGCCAAAATCCATTTGTTGCGGGATGGGGATGGACGCAATATAATGACAAAGAAATGTCAAATATGTTAATGCAGCTCCAAGTTCAAATTCGCTCCAATTCAGCATGTGAATTAGCGTACCGAATACAACTTCTGTTTTCTCCACATAAAATCAAAAAAAACCAATTTAGCGACTCGGTTATTTGTGCTGGGAATTTATTTGGTGGTCCTGGTGCTTGCTCTGGCGATTCAGGAAGTGCATTGGTGTTACCAATCTTAGAGAATGGTAAATTTCCAATGTATCAAATCGGTATAGTGTCATATGCAATTCACCATGCAATTCCGTTCACACCTGGCGTTTATACTCGCGTTACATACTTTATGGATTGGATTCAGGAGACCATTTCACAACATTGGACAACGAACAGCGATGTTGACCGATAACAATCTTGTTTTTCAGTTTTCACCTCATATTCTCAATTGCTTTCAATACAATCTTCAACTATTATAATAACTGGTGTTTTATTTTGTTTATATTATTCATTATTTTTTGTCTTAAGATTGTCTCTGATTCCAAGGACGGTGTTCTTTCTATATGAAAGTTTGACGTGGAACCTCAAATGGCAAATTCATTTCGGTGTGAATAATTGGTTGTTTTGGCGGTGTAATGTGTTTTGGAATGCGAACATTCTGTATATTCGTCAATTAAAGTTCTCATTTGTGAAAACAAAAATGTAAAATTGAAAATTAAACCGTATATTCAATGTTTTGTATCTCTAGCATTCCACTGAGAATAGTTTGCACGTGTTTAAAGTAATAGATGTTTTTATTATAACCCGAATTATTGAGAAATGTCTAATCTCATATTTTTTAGAAACTTATTATGATAGTTGACTTTGACTTTGTTAGTCTATTAGACTATTCAGATTTTGGGTTCAACGTTCTTTCATTGGCTTATGTGTAATTTCATAAAACAATTTCAGATAAATCATTAGACTAGACATTCAAAATACTGTAATCTTATTGAACTTGTGTAAAAAAAGAAAATTGTAGAATTGGCATCGGTATAGAAATGTAATTAAATATTTTCAAACATTGACTGTAAAACATCTGATGACGATGATGACGGTTGACGATCAACCAGACGGAAATAGTTCGATTTGTGCGTCAAAATAAACATTGCGTGTCAGCCAATTCGTATATAAAAGGATTGTTTTCAAAAATCTTACCAGTTCATCACGAGACGCCGAAACGAAAGCAAAATACCTCTTCAAATATAAACAATAATTTTGAAGGTTAGTGAGTTTTTTTTTAAACATATTTCTCAATTTGCGACAACTTGTGTGCCAAAAGACTTTTGCCGCATTTCAAATCGATCATTTTTTTATCAAATTTTATTAGCAGAGTTTTTTTAAAAATAAACTTTCAAATATAAATATAGAAAATGCGACACATGATTCTCCTAACGATTGTGAAAGCAATCCTTTTTGCGCAAATAATCAACATCAATGCGCAAGGTCAGTGTTAAAGAAAACATCAATATGATATTTGACTTAAATATAATCGAATCCACGGTTCTTTTCTCTCAAATAGGTCCCCAGCCTATTAAGGGACGCTTGCTAACTGGAGAAGAAGGATGTGGTTATTCGAAAGTAGCAAATTCCAGAGTTGTTGGTGGAGCGCCTGCTAGGCCAGGTAAATTGAAACACATTTGCAAATTCAAAAATGAAAAATAAACAACAAGTTATTCATTTACTTCAAATCCATGACAATTTCAGGACAATATCCATGGATGGCATTACTTGGAGCTGTTCAAAATAACGTGATGAATTTTGTTTGCGGTAAATATTTCTAACCCATTCAATATAACATTTTGACTAAAACAGCTGTTTTCCTTCGAAAAAGGTGGTTCATTGATCACGTCACGTCATGTCTTGACTGCTGCTCACTGCATCATTCCTGGCCTGTATGTTAAACTAATAAAAAAATAAACATTTAATTTTAATTTAGATTGAGATTTCAATTTGACCGTCTATTTTACAATCAACAGATCCATCGTTAGATTAGGAGAACATGACAAATCTACGACGGCTGACGGACCACATCAAGACATTAAAGTGAGTGCAATAGCCATACATCCTCAGTACACTGATCTAGATACTGGAGATGGAACAAATGATATTGCAATCTTGATACTCGAACGGGATGTGGACTTTAACGGTAAGCGACAATTCAGATCAACGCACCCAAGTTCGAATTTTAGAATTTTCGTTGACTCTTTTATATAGATCGTATTGGACCAATTTGCTTGCCGGTACAAAAGGAATTTCAAACTATGAATCTCGTTCTTCAAAATCCATTTGTTGCTGGATGGGGCGTGACTCAGTATGGTGGCCAACAAGCATCAGATGTATTAAAGCACATACAACTTCCAGTTCTCTCGAATGCCATATGTGAATTGGCTTGCAGAACACATCTTCTACTCTCTTCTTATAAAGTTAAAAGGACGCAATTTTCACAAGCAGTTATTTGTGCTGGGAATGTTCTTGGTGGCCCTGGCTCTAGCTCTGGTGATTCAGGTGGTCCATTGATGTTACCATTTATGGAAAGTGGTCAATTTCGAATGTATGAAATTGGTATTGTGTCATGGGCAATACCGCAAGCAAAAGCTTTTACACCTGGCGTATACGCTCGCGTTACAAATTATGTGGATTGGATTCAACAGGTCATCAGCCAATAATAACAAACAAACAGTGGAAGTATAAATCAAATTTCAACGTGTCCTTCAAATGTTATCGATAAATGTTACAGATGTTTGCATTTGAATCTTGACTAATTTCAATAAAATATTCAAAATATGTATTTCTTTCAAATAAACTGTCACTGCTAGATTCATTTTGGTACATTCGCAACCCCCCTTCGCAATACAAACAAACATGCGCACCAGTTGAGAAACATGAATCGCAAAGCTCAAATTTAGATTTCGTCCCATTCAGATATTCTAACAGTGGCTAATATAATTATTTCATCAATGATGAAGCGTTCACCGCAGTGCATATGCATACGTGTCACTAGCTTGCTATTTATTCTCATTTGAAATGAAGGTTTCGTTTTTCTTGCTAATATTTGAAAAGATCACTTTAAAAGACCGTTGATAATTTCGAGATATCAAATTTTTAAATTGTTAAAACCATGCACATTTGCATATATATTCAATTGCCCACAGATTTTCTTTATTTTCGATACTCACGATCTTTAATTTGAATCATTAACAATGTGCAATCTAATCGCACTTGAGTGTATATGTCAAGGGGCAAATCACCATTGAAACATTGAAAGAATTGAAAATATTGAAAAAGTATTGAAAAACACTGATTTTTACTCTTCAGTATCTGTCAAATTATGTTTGGCATAATGATTGCAATTCCAGATTTGTTTCAGTGCTCTTCAATGGTTTTAAATATTGTTCAATACTTTTCAATGCTTTTCAATACTTTTCAATACTGTTCAATATTTTTCAATGGTTTTCAATGATGTTCAATAGTTTCAATGCGCGTAAATATATTCATAGTTTTCCAAGTCGAATCGATTTTATGTCAAAGTTGTGTACTAGAAAATACTGAATCATTGAAAATATTGAAAATATTGAAAGGTATTGAAAAGTATTGAAAAACACTGAACGGTATTGAAAATCATTGAAAATGAAATTTCAATGGTAATTCACCCCTTGTGTGGACATTTTTTACATAACATCCTCTCCCTATCTCATTATAGACGTTGACAAAAAATTTATTTTATAAATAGTCTTATCTGACTCGAAAATATTGCATCAAAAATGAAATCAGTGCGAGTGAAATTACATTTTCGGAAATACAATGAGACAAATTGACAAATACGGCCAAATATAACGCCATCTACAATCGCTTGAAGTACTTTCGTGATTTCGTGCTTCTTGCTTGACAATTTATTGAGCCAGGTTTATTGAGCCAGGTTTATTGAGTCGCTAAAACATGAAACTGTGAAAACCGCGTGAAGCAATTCAACATAAACATTATCAAAAAAAAAAAATAATTTTATGCATATTGAATAATTTTTTCATATCGTTTCATCATATTTTTATCATATCTTCTTTCTGAAAATGTTTAAACTCAATATTTTATTATTATTAACAATGGACAGGAAATACTTCAATCGAAATGTAAAGTAGTATTGTTGAACAGTTTGATGTGTGCGTCTCCAGGCGGCTCTGTTAGATACGACGTCAATGCTTTACGTATAACATATACAGATAGTTTGTCTCATTGGGAAATATAATATGAAAACATACCTAATATCCAATATTACTCACATATTTCGTTTGACTTTCAGAACATAAGGATTGTTGCATTATTTCGTTTTGCATAGGAAATTGTAAATAGAGTGATTTTTAGATCCAATTGCAATTCAGAGTTGCAATTCAAGATTCAGTGTGACCAACAATGGAATCCATTCTTTTGAGATGGCTGATCAGAATAAACAAAATCAAGACTTCAACAATGAAGCTAAGAATAGAAGACTAAAAATTCAAGATCATTCATTACTTTATGATACCAAGAAGAATAGCATCGATCTTACCACAAATCTTTACCTACGGCCTAGAGATGGCAAACTGTTACTATCATGGAAAGATAAACACACGCAAAATTCTCACATAAATAACACGAATGTCTGTTAAATAGAAAAACTTTATTTTGTTGAAAGAATAAAATTGTCACATGAACAAAAATTAAATGTTGAAAAATCAATTGTTTTCACTTAATTCTAGAAGTATAAAGAAAATTCGCAAATTTGCCATGAATATCGAAAAAAATTGAAATTGGTTTTGAGAGTGCAATTTTAATGAAACTTTATTATATTAAATGAAGTAGCAGTTTGAAATGGTTGACGTCAATATTTCAATTCAATTATATGTTCAATTTTAACTTGATTCTCATTTTGCACTAAGAACTCATCATAATGACCATACGGATAATCCGTTGCATCTACCACATTTGTCATGATGAGCTGTGATGGTAAATATGCATTGTGAGTTTCCTTCCACTGGAATGTTGATCGATATTTGTATCCGTGGATCACAAGAGATTGTTTGTTGCGCAATGGGTACACAAAATTCTGGTCTTCGTGGAATTCATGTTTGTCAAGGATTTCTTTTTCACCTAATGCAACGCGACAAACCAGTATGATCATTTGGTTACGTCTGTTCGCATAACTGATTGCTCCTGCAATATCACCAAAGAAATAGATTCCTTTTCAAAAAAAAAAAAAAACAACAAAGAATTAACATAGATTTAATGAATTCATATGTTATACCGAACTTATAAGTTCTTCTCATGGGGTACCATGATCATTGGTAGACTTTGATCATGGGTTTAGTGGCTTGTAGCAAGCGTGCACCCCCGCTATATTTAAAGAAATATACTTAAATAAATACCTTTTCCATACCAGCGATTAAAACTGTACACATGATCAGGAGCAATTCGTAATCCTTCCCGCAGAATGTCAACCATATTGGCCAAATGAGTCGAATGAAATAAATAGTGATGATTTTGCATATCACTGCTCACAGCACCATTCCATTCTTCCTTTTCAACTGAAAACAAATGTTTGATTCGATCGGAATTTCCAATGTTAAAATCCGAAAGAAAGTTTGCATCTCTGAGAATTGGTCGAAGCTCAACGTTCAAAAAACTGTTGTGAAAGTAATCGAATGCATTGATACCATTTTGTTGAACACCAGTGTGGATTGCTCTTATGACTGATTCAAGGCGATTGATTACATCATTTTTAATGCGACACAAATTAACAGAATCAATTTTTGGACGTTTTGGCTTCAAATTTTTCCGATAGTCACTTCGTCCAACATGAGGAATCATTTCGTAGAAGTCGTTTGATTTGTCGATGATAAACTGTGCCTTTGATTCCTCACTGTGATTTTGAAATTGGTCGTTTATTTCTGTTTCAATATCTTCCAAAACAGATCGAGCACCATTGAGTTCATGAATACTTGGAACTCCAAGTGGCATGTAAGCATTCAAAATTCGCTTCATAAATTCGATTATCCAATCATGCAAAAGAGTTGTGGGCTGATTGATCGTAACACAGTCAGCATTTTCATGGGTGATTTTCATCCGATGATGAGTTTGGTTGATATCGTCACAAATTCGATTGAAACACTGATGAACTGTTTCTCCATCTTGGAAAACAACTGGCTTATAGGTCACAATTTCACCAATCCCCGTGTCGTCACTTGCGATGATATTTTCTCCATTGATTTTCACTACTTTGGAATGATTTTTTTCCGGTCTATTTTCATCGATTTCGAAATCGATGTTGACATGAGTAAAAACGGTAATAGTCTGAAAATATAAAACATATATTGCAACATTCTTTTAAAATGTACCGTGAAATTGGTTTATTTCTTGGCATGTTGAACATGGAACAACATATTATTATCACACTAGAATGGTCAAATTGAAATTAGTCTCTCTTGTGATACATACCAAGGGATTTCCGTTATTCATTGCGCTGATTTTTTGGATTTTTTATTCGTTTTGCTGAAATGCTTTTACAAAACACTGATTCTCTGTTAAATATAAATTTTCATTCACCAAACGAGATGTTTCCACTTTAAACTATTAACCCAGACTGTCGCAGAGCTGTTGAATAAGTTAGACAATTATCCAGATCGGCTTATGCCTGCGTAGACCAGCATACACTCACACATGCACATGTTTACGTTGTACAAATGTTCTCATCCGCTTTGTTTGGATCTTCTATATTTGAAATTTGGAATTTTTGGAGTGTGTATGTGTGTGTGCCTATTATTATGCTTCTCATGAGCATACGCCAACACTCAGACCATTTCCAACTCTGGTCACACGTAACAAAAAGTCGATTTTGTGAACTCAAAAACTTGACTCAGAATGTTTCGTTTTCATTGTATGCCTCATTTTATCAATACAAATAAACCCATGTCACTCGCGCCCAAATATATCGATTTTTATATGCGACAAGTGCATTTGAGACGAGGACTCAAACACAAATGTATGTGTGGTATGTATGATATTCGAAAAATACATTCAAATAATGCAGCAGACGTTAGGGGGAAAGACAATTAAAATTTGATTCTGCTTTCATTGTATATTTTCTTATACAATTTCAAATGTTTTGTGTCAAATGTGTATAATAATGGGTTGTTATGTTCATTATTTTAAAATAGTAGAATTCAAATTGTAGCATTGAATACATTGCATGACTTCATATTCAGAATTAGAATAAGAGCATCAAGAATTAAAGTATTGAATTAATATTGACTCTCCCCCTTAATTTTTGTTCTTGTTTCATTGGTTCAGACATTTGTTACAAACATTTTACAAATTTTTTACTGAAACCAGCGGTTCTAATCGATTTCACATACAAATATGTGACTGCATCATTTTTGAACCGACATTTTCATGTCTCCAACCATAAATCAAGTGTTTTTGTGATGCTTTTAACACTTGGAATTAACGACGTTTCATAGTGAATATCATGTTGCACATCATAAAGAATGTTGAGCGGAAATAAAACTAAAAGTAAAAGTAAAAGTAAAAGTAAAAGGAAAAGAACTTAGTCGTCGAGAGCACTTGAAGCAAATTTAGTATTCTCAATACGATAAAATCGCTCATATATTTTCCAACTCACTCGATTCGATGTGTGGTCATGAATGCATGGCATCGTTCAGATTCAAATCTTTTTGAACCAACTGAAAAATGAATGATTGTGTGCTCAACAAAATGCATTGAACGTCCATCAAACCGTACTCGGTGCAGTATTGTTTCTAACATACAATTAATTCAAAATATTATTTGTCACTTCATTCATTACTAATGATCATTGCTAAATTGGGTCGTAATCACTGATAATTGCTAGTTGAATGTGCAATCACAGCAATTTAATGCCGGAAACTAAAATCCAAAAATCATCTTTGGAATATAACTATAAAAGCAGAAGCAAAGAAATTCATTCATCAGTCAAATTTTAGTAGCAAAATTAATGAAACATTTTAATCAAAATGAAATATCTTGTGTTATCATTTTTCATAATTCTTTTGAATTGGAATCAGCTTAATGCTGTTGAACTTCGTCGTGATGATAAGGTGACAAATGTGAAAATGGCGGAGTGAAGCAAATAAGAACACAAATGTTCACTAACACCATTTTTTATTCTTGTTTAGTGGCCACCACCAGAGGCTGTGGTTGCCTTAAGATCGGCTAGAGAGGAATGTCAAGCCGAAACAGGTATAACAATTATGAAAAATCAAAATAATTGAATAAAAATTACTCAACTCCTTACGTTTTTACTCAAAACAGGTGTCACCGACGGTAAGGATGGAAAAATGCATGATTTGTTGTACAATTTGTAATTAACATTGAGAATAATCTCCATTTCAGAGGCTATAAAAGAATTCAGCGATGGTGAAATCCATGAAGATCCAGCACTAAAATGTTACATGTCTTGTTTGTTTCATTATTTGTAAGCGACTGTAACTGCATTCGAATGAATTGATACTTTGAATTACAAAATGAGGTAATAAATTTGATTTTTAGCCGTATTGTTGACGAAAATGGAGATCCACATTTCGAGAAAATTGCAAGTCATATTGATAAATTGGACGAGGAAATTCGGCACATCGCTCATAGCCTCCTAGCAGCTTGTCAGAACCCACAAGGAGATAATAAATGTGAACGTGCCTTTTCTATTCACAAATGGTAAATAACAACAACTTTTTTCGAGTAAATTTCAATTGACATTTAATTTAATCAACTATTTTTTTATATTGATATTTATTTTGTGGGAAATTAGTTGGAAAACAACTGATCCGAAGGTTTGCCATCACAACATTGTCACATTAATAATTCTTTTTACTTGATAAGAGATTGAATGTAGTAATTCTCCTTTTTTGTTTTCATTGCAGCACTATTTTCTGGCTTAAATGACTTGGATCGCTTCCACTAATTACTTGAAATGGTATAATGGTGATAACACGCTGAACGCTACCAAACATTCACACAATTTTATTGGTTTTGAATACAATGTTTAAATTGATATTTCCATTTTAATTGCTTTTAAATAAACATCACACTTTATATCGCTTAGCAAACAAATCAATTTGCTTGGTGATTTTATTTCGTTTCTGTTCAGCCCAAAATGCGTATTTATTTAACAGTTTCTCAGTTGTTTTATAAGATTGCATGTAAATGAAATCATAATTTCGTTGAATTCAAAATTGTATTTGCGATCATATATTTCTATGCGACGGTCTGCGTTCAGAGCGAATGAAAATACGCAAAGAAATTGACATTTTTATTTGGTCTTTGTTTTCTTGTTTATATTATATAAAACATAAACAAATCAGGGGATAACCATGCGACAATACAGGGTGTTTCAAAATTCTACCAAATATTCCTCAGGTCGAAAGGAGTAAAAAAGTCTATGGCCACTTTTCCATATGGAGCCTCTTAAGTGGAGTTACAGCCGTTGGCCCCTTGTAGAAATATTGAGAAGTAAGCATGTGTTTTCTGAATACAGTACATGAAATACAATATTCATGAAATAAAAGAAAATCATAAAATGATGAACGAATTCAATATACTTTGTGAATATTTAAAACTTACAATAAAATTTCTATAGAGGTTTTAGTTCAGAATTACCCTTCAGACTCTTTTAGATTCTTCGTATTATTATGATATCCGAATCCATGCAAACGATTTTTTTTTGCAATGTTCAGCTACAAAGGGAGCTGATAAATCCATTCGTTACGTGTATGGTATAACGAAAACTGAAAATCATAAAATTCCCGGAATATAATATCGTTTGATGATTAAGACTCGGGATAAAGGCTAAAATGCTGACGCTCTAAATTCAATCGTCAAGATAAACATAATATGCAGCTCAAACAGAAAACGGACAATGAAAAAATGAATCAGACTGAACATTGCTTGTGATTGTTGAATTTCAGATTCGTTTTGCCCATCTCTTGAGTAGCGGATGTGTTTGTTTCAGTGTAGTGAATTATTTTCAATTTTGTTTGCTTTTGAAAAAAAAAAACTTTTATTCATTTGGTTTATTGCATTCAAAATTATTTCCATTTCAATCGTATCCTATGAAACTTGTTCTTACAACTATTGATAGTGTTTGAACAATTATTTTGCAGTACAGTTTATTATGGTTTTCTTAAAAGATTATAAAAACTACATACTATTTCAATTGTAATTCGATTAACTCGTCACAGTGTGGAAATTCGGAATAAAAATATAATTTATTTTAAAAATAAGACTGTGAAATTTTTAATTCAGGTATATTCTAAATCAATTTAAAGTTGAAAAAAAAATAAGCAATGACATCGAGTAGACCAATTGAACTGGTAGAAAGATCGATAAATCGATTCAAGGTGGTATTATTGGGAATGTCATCCGTTGGGAAAACAGCCATGCTTACGCGATTTGTGCGGAATGAATTCAGCGAAAAAGTTCCCACTACAATTGGAAGTCAATTTCTCACGCAAACTCTTAACATAGAAGACCACATTCTCAAACTTGACAGTAAGAATTTAAAAATTCAATGAATGTATGCCCTTGTGAAAAAAACGATTGCCAGCCAGTCGACTGTTAGACGACTAAAGTCGGTTAATTTGGGAAAATAGACGTCTGAAATCGATTTTTATGTACTTTAGACGGTTTCAGTCGATTGCCAGCCTTTTTTTGTCCCAATTTAGCCGCTTGCCAAACGACTGTCTGTTCAATCGTTTTATTTTCACAAGGGTGTACATTTCTGATTCTATTTCGATTTTTGTTGAGAATAGTTTGGGATACGTCCGGACAGGAAAGGTAAAATCTAAAACCAAAAAAAAAAACGAAAATCACATTCGAATTTAAAAGAAAAATGAATTTCATTTAAATTCTATATTTAATAGATTTCGAAGCTTGGTTCCTATGTATTACCGAAGAGCTCATGGAGCTATTGTTGTCTATGATATTCAAAACCGTGATACTTTTAATTGTGCTAAAGCTTGGGTGGAAACACTTCGACAAGAGGTAGAGGTATTTGTGCTATAAATAATTGTACTGAAATGTTAACAAGCTCATTCGAAAACGAAAAGGGGCCACCAGACATCGTAATTATTTTAGCTGGCAATAAAATTGATTTCGCAGAGTATCGTGCAATAACGTTCAGGGAAGCGGAGAAGTATGCCCAAGAGAATGAATTATTGTTTATGGAAACATCTGCAAAAACTGGTATGAATGTTCCCGACATGTTTTTGGCAATTGGTATGTTTTTTTTGAGGTTTTCTTGAGAAATCTTTAGAGTATAAAATAATCAATGTTCATGTACATTACATATATAAATTGTAGCTGGGAAACTATTGGCCAAATCCACCACAAATAATATCCAACGAAAAGATAATGCACTACACGTAATAAAATTCACCGAAATAGAAGAAGTGCGAACTCCATGGTATCGCAAATGTTCCAAATGATATCCACAACATGTATTTCGAGTATTAGTTCGAGTTTTTGAAATATGAATTTGTTTTCGTTGATCTACAATATAAAATTAGCATTACTTTCTATTTTACAACAATCATGAGTTCAATATTCATATCAAAGGCACATATTGAGAAAAGATTGCATCTCTTAATAATCAGTAGAGACCATCGCACAACAATGTAATATTGGCAATTGTTAAATATGATTTTTGTCGCTTCACAGTATTTTAATGAGTAAAATCCTAAGTCGAGCTCCAAACACAATGAGTACAATAAACATTTTCGAACAGAATAGAATGTGGAATGATAGCATTGATGAGCAACTTTTATGCGTAGCATACAGTTTATAAACAGTTTATAAACATTTGTGTAGGCTTTGTAATGTAGCATGCATCGAACTTCGTTCTGTTCTAAAACATTTATAGCACTGCTTTTGTTAGAAATACATTCATATTCTCAACCATAAAATAAGTAATTAAGATATTCAATATCATTTCAATTACGTCACTGCTTTTGCTACCCATTGATTAAACTATTAACACGCTTAATGTATGCGACCCATATTGAGCATTTCTTGAGGAATTCAAAGCATAGAAGTGGAAAATGGAATGAGAAAACAGTAGAAGATCTGATAATTTTCATACAAATAAGTAAACTCAAAAATTGGTAAATTTCTTGGACTGAACCATAAAACCTTCAATAAAAAGGTAGAAATCACATGTTTCCACAAGATTTATGAATTTTTGACAGAATATATTCGTTTTTCATCAAAATTGCCTTATTTTTAAAAGCAAAATCTTGTTTTTTTCTGTTGTGTCTAAATTTTTGACCTGTACTGTACATACAGTAGATATGTTCGTAAGTCCATTTATTTTAACAGACCATTTCCATATTTTAACAGTCAAATAAAATCTATAAACCGTTTCTTGCTAGGGGGATTCATCTTCGATAATCGACTGCGAGTATATACGAATGCGTAAGGCTATTGTACGAGTACTGCAAAAATATACAGTGCAAATGTGCGTGCACTAGCGAGTTCTTACGAGTCCAATATATTCTGCCGAGTACTTATATTTCTTTCACCATAGCGCGCATTCGTGTTTGACTCGCAAGTGCTTACATGTGTTTGCTGTGTCTTAAGATACGGGCACTCGTGGACTTGCGAGTAGAAACGAGTAGATAAATTCCCCTAGGTTTCTTGCATGTTTTTCAAAAGACACCAACTTTTGTATACTGTACTACTACTATATAACATGATGTTTATTTCATTATGTTGGATTCCTTCATGTAAGCTATCTAGCGCTATACTTCTAACTGTTTCAAACATTTTAAAAAATGTCATTAAACACTTCTTCCATAGTCATATCTTTTTTAAGCTCCAAAATATATTCAATTTTCACTTGACCTTCCTTCTGGATAAGGAATTCGTCATAGTTTTCGTATCTTTGTCCTGCGTTTCCAACATTATGCAAACGTGATGGTAACTGTGCTTCGTATGCTTCGCTATATTTAAACAGTGATCTCTGATTTTTTCCAAGTACTGTAAGTGAATCTTCAAAACATTCTAATGGATACACAAAATTTGGAACTTGATTGTACATGAAATTATTGACAACTCTTTGATTCCCCAATGCCACACGACAAACTAGAATAACTTTGTGCTTGAGTCGATTTGCGTAGTAATATATTGCCTCAGCGTTCCCGAAGAAATAAACACCTTTTCAAAAAAAAAAAAAAAAACAATAAAGAATTAACATAGATTTAATGAATTCATATGTTATACCGAACTTATAAGTTCTTCTCATGGGGTACCATGATCATTGGTAGACTTTGATCATGGGTTTAGTGGCTTGTTACAAGCGTGCACCCCCGCTATATTTAAAGAAATATACTTAAATAAATACCTTTTCCATGCCAGCGATTATAGCTGTAAATATGATGCGGTGCTATTCGTAGTCCTTCACGTAGAATATCCGTCATATTGGCCAAATGAGTCGAATGGAATAAATAATGGTGATTACCGATTTCACTCAGAAACTGGTCATTCCAGTCTGCCTTTTCAACTTTAAACACACGTTGAATATCAGCCTGGAGATATGGAGTTATGCCAAAGTCACGAATAATTGATTCATATTTAATACTTCCAGTTGCAAATGATGTGAGTTTAACCTCTAAATAATTATTGTAAATATGGTCCAGTGAATTAACATTATTTGCTTCAATTCCTCTGTTTAGGGCATTTAATATTAATTGAAGGCGGTCGATGATTTCCTTTTTGGCCAATACTAAACCATTTGTTTGTAGAGGTGGTCGGCAATTCTTGTGAATATCATCTAAATGACCACGTCCAACATGTGGAATCATTTCATAAAATTTATTTGATTTGCTAATGATCCAAGGTAGAGCTCTATTCTTCGTTGTTCCAATTTCTAACAAGGCATTCTTCGCATCAGCGAGTTCTTCAGTGCTTGGAATCCCCATCGGCATGTAGTTGTCCAAAATGCGCTCCAGAAATGCCAACACTGATTCATGTAATTCAGTGTTTGGTTGGTTTAATATAATTTCTCTCCAGTTTTCATATTGAATATCCATTTCATGATAAGTTTCTCGAAACTTATCACATTTGTTATCAAAATATTGTCTTGCTATATCATAAGATTCAAATTGCCGCAATTGAGAATATTCTGGATCGTGACGTCTGTCAATACTACCGGCAGTCAAGGTCACAGTAGCTCCTACCAACTTTACTGCTTTATATGAATTAAGTTTTTCTTCGATTTTAACACGAGTAAAAACAGCAAGAATAGTCTAAACGAAAGAGATTTAAATATAGATGAAAAATTTAACTCACAATTGAATAGAATGCAATATGATTTTGATATACTATGCAAAAAATATATGATACCGCACAAAAATTGACTGCATACTTTTGCTACATATAGTGTGAAGTAAATGTGTATGATTTAAAAAATTCTGTAAAATGTGTATGGAAAAAAATAGATGTATGACATCACAGGTACTATTCATTGCCTTTGTTGTGTACACTATACACAAGCGTGTGCAAAATTCGGCACTGTTTATGCTTGTGTGAGTGTCTCATCACTGAGTTCATACTAGTAACAATCAAACAATATACACCTTGAACTAGATGGCGGTGTTCATCGGTGATGGTTCAGTGATTTTGTACGAAATCTGTTAAAGGAACCGTACCTCTGTATGACATACTGTATGCAAAATTGTTTAATACACACACAACACTAATTCACTAGTAGTGAATCACTACACAGTATGTGTAGCAAAAGTACGCACAAATGAATTCGGCGAGAACTTTTATAGGAACTTCCTTTGGAACTCAATGTTTGTGTAGATTGAGATATCAGATGACGCTGATATTTTTGATATTAATGCAAGTGGACAGAGCTTTATTGAAAGCAACTTGATGCTTAAATGTGTTATTGAACGCATACAACGAAGTTTCTCCACTTCAACATTGTCGCTTAAGAGTGGCAACAATGTTTCATAGCGTGTTGAATGTTGTCGATGATTAGCTAATGTGATGAAATTCATGAACAAAACTGAATGTTATAGTTTCAAGTACTTACTGGGGTTTCTGCATCCATTATGGTGGCTTGCTATTTCCTAAATTCCAGCAAACTGGGAACAAAATCAATTTTCGATTATTTAATTTGCTGAAAATTTTACGTTCTTTTAACAACTGATCTGATTACATAGTGCATTCGAATTAAGATCATATTATAAACATACTCACTTTTTAATGCACCTTACAATTATATTGACAATTTTTCACTGAATTTCAAAGTTATGGGAAATCTTTTACAATTGAAACAATTCAGTTCGCAAGACAAGACAAGAGTACACTAACAAGTGTGAATTATACTTGTGTACGTGCACAACTACGTAGGAAATATTGAAAATATCTAAATATTGAAAACACTTGCAAATACGACACAAATCACCACAAATCCTTCGCATGTATTCAAATCAAACCAACAAATTTGTATTTTGTATTCAATAGCTCCGGAGCTTTGGGGTAGACAGTGATTTTAGTAGAGCTAGTTTATTTCAATATGTTTCTAGTTTCTTCAAGTTTTCCGTTTGCGCAATATTTTTCAACGTTTTTTTTGTTGTTGTCATTTTACACTTGACTGTAACTCCTCTGTGGGACCCAATTTGCAGATCAAGTTGAGACTTTCTGCGCCACTACGAGCCTTACGCACTGAGATTTCACGTGTTAATACCATTTACTTTTCATCAGTGATGATTTTTCGTTAGCACTAGCAATTGGTGTAAGCCAAGCGTTAGCCAGCTGTGTATGTGTTGGTTGTGTGCTTGTGTGCGAACGTTGAACAGGTTGACAGTTTACTATGACGTGTATGTATTAGTGTCGCTGGCTTACGCGTTCGTTAGCCAGTATACACCATCGTAGCAAATTAACCAGCTAATTTGCTCATCACTGCTTTTCATAGAGCAATCGCTAGCGATCCCTCTGGAGAGTAACAACCCTTACACTTAAGTTGACAATGAGATGAACATCTAAAGGGGCTTATGGTTTCTTCATTGCTCCAAGTGTATTTTTAATACTTGGGATTTTACAACTGACGCTTTTTACTAATTTCATAGTTAGGTTTGCGCAGTGAATATATATTTAGGAATATATCCCCATACATTCATCAGCACTTGATTATTTTACGTTTGTTTGAGACTTTAACCGCAAAGCCACCACCCAGGTGACCAAATTGTTTTAATACCTTCAATCATTCTGATTATAGCATGTTAGAAAAGAGATCATCAAAACACTTGATTTTACGGTTGCATTTCAAAAATTTTGTTTATTTTTGTTTTCACAGAATACAATGAAATTATATTTTAACTTTATTTGTTTTTTTTATTGTTTTTGAATTGAGATTTAAAATTACTGCTTACAATGATAATTTAAACTTGGTTCTTTTACATCGTTTGTAGTTTTACTTGAAGTTTAAATTATCAAGTTAACATCAAAAAAAAATTAAACGAATGTACAAATCTTACACAAAAACCTAATCATTTGCTTAATTGTGTTCATTTTTTTCTCATTTATATTTGCCTGCACATAAATTTCTTTCTTTTCATTTACGTTCAATCGAAAAATATTGAGAATTTGAAAAAATAATAATTGTGAAATGAAAGGATTGTGTATTGTGTCTGTGTACGTGTGTGTGTGTGTACGTTCATACACTCATGAATTGCAAATTAAGAATGAAAATTTAGTTTTCACACTAAAGAGAACCCCATCGTAATAGAGGTTATTTAAAATAATTACAACGTAGATTAGAATATTTAAGGTAGATTATTTTTAGACTAAAGGGATCATTAGTTCAATTCTACACTGTTTTTTGTTTTTATTTATTTCATTTTTTTGTTTGTTTTCAATGCTTTTAATTTGCATGATAACTTGCTAGGGTTTTTGTGTGTGTGTGTGTGTGTGTTTATTTTGGCATTACACCATTTGCTTGTTAATTTTTTGCTCAGCGATCCCAATGAAACTTACCGACGTAAATGTATAAAAAAAATCACTGTCTTGAAGATTATCTTATATTTTTTGAACGAAATTCCCCATGCAATCTGAAATTTCTTATTCTTATGAAGGCCTCAACTGCTGGCCCATTGCTAGTATTTCTCTTCATTTCAGATTTTTTGCATCACGTTTCATTGGTTTTTTTGTTTTTGTTTTGTTTTTTATTTACTGAATGGAAAATACCGAAATTAAGAGAACATAAACTTAAGCCAAATATACATAAACTTTGCGATCATCTGGTGTTCGAGCCAAGTATTCGCGTTCGATCAATCCTTCGATTCGTTTCTTGATTACTACTGGCGATGGCAGGAATCGGCTTCGCAATTGGCTGGTGACATCCGACACTAGCAAATTATGCTATAGCAAAAAAGAAGAAACCAATCATTAAAAATGGTTCTCATTTAAACAAATAATGATTTTTTTTCAAAAAACACCATGAACACAATTCAGTTCTTACCGGCATCTTCTTTCTCGATTTCATTATTCGTACGATTGCTGCTTCAATCTCATGCTTTCGATCTTCTTCGACCTTGCTGCGTGTTTCTTTGTGCTCTGGTTCTGATTCACCCTTTGCAGCTACTGTTTGAATTTTGACTCTGAAATGACAATCAAATAAACAAATTCATTTAATACATTCAATAAAACAAGTCAGCACACATATAGTATGCAAAGCAATTAAATAAAACCTGTGATATTTGGAGACGAAACCATCGTTGACATAAAATTCATTGTTCGCTTCGATATCCTTTGTTTTTGCAGCTCGCACCAAAAGTCGTTGTCCAGCTTTGCCCATCGATAGCGATTGCAATGCTCGAATCAAATCTTTTTCTGGGATGTCCGTTTCTTGTTGGATCTCTTCATAGGTCATTCGTTGACGTGTATTGAACAACATCAAAACACACATCTGAAAAAGACAAATCACATTTCATTAGAATATTAAAAGAGATTTGGATATTAATGCTTGACGTAATGGAATTTACCTGATAAGTTGACACTTGTAAAATATGCTTGCGGGTGAAAGATGCAACATTGCCAACCGAGCTATCATTCATGCTTGACGATGACTGTACACCGTTTGCATCTGGCTTCGATGATGGAATCGGCGGGAACACTGCATTTATAAATGCCGTACCTATTGACATTTGAAATAATATTGAATCAATTGGGGAAATCTAAATGTTTAATTCAATTCAATTAAATCAAATTAAATTCCATGTTTTGAATAACAAATCATAAATTTATGGTTTGAGACACCGGAAATTGTGGCAAATATACGTACCCATTTGAGGTTGCAACGTTAATTGACGACCTGAATGTTGTGCTAAGTAAAACTTTTTGAACGTTTCAAAAGCTTTCTGAGGCGCTAACGGTATGTTACAATTTTGAGCCGACTGGAAATGAACGAGAGGTCGTTTATATTATTAGTAATCACTTCAATAATCAACAAGATAAGAAGAGTCGGTTTAATAAGAATATAAATGTTCTGAATGTGTTACTTGCAGCACCAGCGATTGTGATCACGCTGCGATTTCTCATCCATATAAATTCTATAGGACAATCGCTAGCGATTTCAATGGCTGGAGTTGCATGTAACGACTTGAGTGTCCATAGTCCATGGCTCCGCGTACTCTTTTTTGACAAATAACATGTGTTTTTGTCTTTTGGTAGCAGAAATTGATGAAAATGCCTTCTGATGGGAAAAGAATTTGCTGGCTAAAATTGCAACACGATTATTTCACGAATCATACCTGTGTTGGCCAAAAACCAGTGGTTAAGATTCTAACTGTAAGATCGACACCATTTAACGATATGTTGTTGGAGTTGACGTGATTCTTGAATTCTTCCATCACCGTGTTCGACAACGTCATATCCTTGAACATTCCTTCTAGTTTTGAGGTAAATTGACAACCACATTCAGTCTATAAATAATCGTAAGAATGAATTAGTATCACAGTTGAATTCGATTCATGATTCGTTTGCATTCGATTTAAAAATACCTTAAGCTTTGAAATCATATTTTTCTCCGAATCGTCGGATACTGATTTGTTAAGTAGCAAACGTTTGGCCAAATGTGATTTGTAATATCGTTCGAATACATCCTTTTCTAGCAGATACCGGAAGAGTACCATTGTTTTGTCTAACACTGTTTCGATTTCTTGTTCAGTCATCTAAAATAGATTTGAAAAAAAAATTTCATCGAATTATTTCATTGAAATGAACAAATCTCACTCGATTACTTACACCTCGGCTGCTCTTTTTTAATTTATCATCGATAAACAATGACAAATATTCGGGTGATTTACTATTCAAATTCAAAAAGTGCTCAAAATCCGATGAAATCATATTTTTGAATATTTTATCGTTATTGAATGAATGGATCAAGAAATGATTGAAACGATCCTTCAAGTCAAGCAAATTCTGTACGAATGTAATCGGATTCGTTTGTTCGTCCTCTTTAACAGTCACTAAACTGCGACCTTGTTCACGTAAATAACCGGAAACGGCTTCGGCAATTGTTTTCAATGCATCATCATTCAAACGTGAGAATAATTTATACATGCATGCCAAATCTTCGGTTTTTGTATTTTTGATCATGTGCACAACACCGCTATTTTCCATCTCGACAATTGTTTTCATGTGCTTGTTGATCAATTCGTCTTCAACCACTTTGACAATACGAGGCTCGGTGTCTTTGTCTAAATATAACTTTGCACGCTCGGATTCTTCCATTATGCGGCTCTGCAAATAGAATTTGCCAATTGAAATATTGAGTAATGAACTATAGAATAGAAGCAATCGCTCTAAAAATGTGTACACATGAGAGAGGGACTACACGGCTAAGCCACTATCACTTACCTCAACCTTTTTGATGTAAACGCTGGCATTATTCTCCGACAGGAATTTTTGTGATTCCATTTTGTAGAAGGATGCCGACTGTGTTAAAAATGGTCGCTCGAAATCTTCCTCATAAACCCAACGGCTGTCGATACCAAGTACTGTCAACATTTGACAGGCATTTTTGATGGCCAAGTGATCGATAACCTCGCCTTTTCGCTCCAACATCACCATATCCAATAGTGTTTTACGTAAATGATCGCGAATTTTTCCATATCGAACCACCTGCAACACACACACAAATAAATCACATTGATTAATTTCATTTGTTTGACATGCTGCTTGCCAATGCGATGTACAATACTCACTTGATCTCGAAATATAATCAAACCCAGATTGTAAACGTTGTCAAATTCATTTTGTTTCACATAAACACGATCCATGTACATTAGAATATCACGAATCATCACCATTGACGTTTGATGATCGGTCCATACTTGATTCAACTTTTGCAATAAATTGTTGTTCAAACATTTCAATACATCTTCACGAACCTAAAAAAACAAATGATGAATGAATGGTCAGAATTGATGTTGCAGACGAAATATTCAAGAGGTTAAGCGCACCTGTCTTTCCAAATGGCTTGTAACAACCTCCTTGAGGCCAGTGTACAAACGTTCGCCATGTTTATGTAAAACCATTGTGTATGCATTACGATACAGTTCTTCAAATGAGAGTCCCGAATTGTTCTTCTTCTGGATTTCTTGGATGGCATTGCGCAGCAAATTCCAAATTGACTCCACATACCGTTCGTCCATATTCATCTGATAGAAAACAACAAAAAAGAAGAAAACCAGATAAACCGTTAGTCAAATGATTTTAGTTTGCATTGTAAAATGACACACCGATTCACTGACATTTTCTAAATAATCGATTAAAGTACCGGTCCAAGTGCCAGTATCACTACTAAACCCCCCTTGTATAGCCTTATCACTTGGCTGTGTCATTTTGTATTTTTACTAGAGATTTTCACATTTAAAACCATTACTTAGTTATAATTTACTGATAAAAAACAAATCAAATGGCTACTTTGTTCTTTATCAGTTTGTAATCTAAATCTGATTTGCAAGGGTGATTTCTCTGATTGAAAACGTATTATTTGAACGCATCTGTTCAACTTCAAAATGTTGGCTGATGTTAATCGTTGGTTTTCATTTCTGTTAAATTATCATACAGTTATTTACTTACCGGAAATGCACGGATCCGCATTTTGCCGCCTTCTCTCTTCGGAGGATTATTTCGAATCATAACTCTAGCTGTTCTCTTCCAAGCTTCACACAAATGAAGTGTCTTTTGACGTTTGAATTCTCAAATCAAATCGATTACCGTTGAATATTTCGAATTATTTTGAACAAATGAGTAATGAAAATGTGGCTTTTGTGTTGCACCAAAACAGGACATGGGATTCAATACGCATTAGTAAACAATGAAAATTCATTGGATCATTTGTTGCAATGTGGAAACATCTATTTTCTGTAAATAAAGAAAATGTAAAAAAAATTGAATTTGCTGTCGTCGAAAACAAAGAATTTTAATCACAAGTTTTGTGATTTTATTTTACAAGGTTATATGAATTTTATTTTTTTCTTTCTTTTAAAATGAAAATTTCACAAATGTTTTGACATTTTTGTTGCTGTTGTTTCTATGCTAGCGTTCGTCTATTTTTATCCAATTTGGAATCCAAATGGCTCGCAAGTAACCACGCATATGAAATGCTATTTAATTGAGTTTTTTTTTTGTTTCACTTTCGATGGCAAAAATAATGCGCTATACTATGGAGAACTAAGGCAGTTCACAGTGGAGAAGAAAATCGAAAAAAAACAGCAAGACAATGGAGAGAAGAGAAGAAGAAAAAAAATGTGTACACATTTGTTTCGGTTGATATCCCCTCCTACACAAGTTCCAACACTGTGGAGCGTACAAATGACACAATACAAAACAACCGACACACACAATTATACAAAACCAAAAGCATCAAAGAAGTCAATGAATTTGTCTACTTTCTAATAAAATGAATATTACATATTTTTTTTTATTATTTCCACAAGCGATTTAAAACCTATAAACGACCTCTCAACTTGGTTTTTATTGCATTTTCTTCACACCAACACTATTGGTATTTTACAACAACAAGAAAAAAATGGTTCATGGGAAATGTTAATACTGTGAACATTTTCAATTCACTGTCAATGGTATGAGAGTTGTTGAATGCAAATACCAAAATCTATGCTCCAAATTTTCTATACCTAGCAAATATATTTGACCGATAGGCCTTTCGATGGGCAAAATAAAACAATACTTTTCTGCACTTTGCACCTCACACAAATCAAGAAATGTGAATGACATAGAAAAAATGCCAAAACGAACAGACAGAGGACAGAGAACATGAAAACTTGATTCGTGTTACTTGATACACTTGTTCACAATAACATTATTATTCGTTTAAATGTAGTGTAAATACATGTGGAAAACGTACGAAACGAAGAACGGAAGCTTAAACATTATAATTTCGATTAATGTCGAATTCAATATCTCCACCACATTACATTGATGTAGCCAAATGCTGAATATTTATTTATTAAATTGGTGTGTGAGTTTAAATCTCTCGGGCAAGCGGCTATTTATTATTCTGTTTAAAACAAATGACGAAATGTGTTGATTTATTTTGTCAAATCTTTGTTACAATGGAATAGTTTATTTATTCTCCGTTCATTTCTTTTGTCAGAATTTTACAATAAAATTTCAATTAGTGTTCATCGTATGAACGAGCACACACAAAAACACATACACACATATACGCACACTGTATAGTTCATGGTTTAATTTGGTCGTTGTCAAAAAAAAAAATGAAACAAAAGCAAATTGAGTGAAGATAAAAGAAAAAAAAATCAATGGCACATTGAATGAGCCTGAAAATGCTAAAACATGTCTTGTTTTGATGTGTGTGGTACCGATATGTGTTACGTCGAGGGTACCTATGATGCTTTTTCATGTAGTGTTTATGTGTTCACTGGATCTCTTGTTGATTGTTAAAATATAAATAATTTTCAAAGCATCGACATTTTTTTTGAATCTCCACCAATAAAATCAGTTCACAAACACAGCACACAAACCTTTTTCGGACAAAAAAAATTGAGTTCACATTCGATTTCACATCGATGATGACAGCACTCGAAAAAATAACATTAATTACTTCACATCAATCCTTTTTCACCACCAACCAATTTTTCTGTGTTTTTTTTTTCTACGGCACAATTTACAGATAATCGACTTGAAATTCTACAAAAAAATTATATACTCTTCTCGTTTAACAAATAATGCACGAAAAATACGGAATTTTATCGCTTCACCAATCGAGTATTGTCTCTTCGAATATTGACAGTAACTTTTTTTTTGGTTCAATAAATTGAAATGTATGTGCTCTTTTCACTCAGTCATGGTGTTCTTTCAAGATGATTTTAATGGAAGAAGTAAATACACAGACAACATCAGCTCGTACATACACACTGAATGTGCTTTTCGCCAGTCTTTATTACAACACAAAGCGTTCAGCCAGCAAATTAAGATCATTTCAATGTGGTTGTATTTTTGCTGTTGCTTTCATTTCTCTGGCGGCGACTATTCGAACTGTGGCGATATGGAAACTCTATCGAATGTCAATATGGAGTGCGTTTAATGCTGCCACTATACCCAAAACAACGAATTCAAATGTGTGCATTTGTTCTATTTTTAACAATCGAACTTTTGCATTCTCATGTAATGTTGCTCATTCTTCTTTTGTCTAGGTACTCGAAAAAACAAATTGTAGGGGAAAAAAAGAAAAAAATTATAAATGAGAAGAAACCAAGAAGAAGAACTCATCAAACTTTTTGAGCACCATGTTATTTTATTCGATTTTTATTTTTACTTATTTGATATAACAAATATGTGAAAGATACAAAAATGTTGACATTTTTTCATCGTTTTTTTTTGTTATTGTTTGTTTTTTTTTTTTTTAAGGGGGATCAATAAATATTCATTAAGATTATATTAACATTATTGTAAGCCATATAATTTGATCATAGTTGATCTAGCAATAGAAAAAAAGCATAATCCATTCATTTCAATTTGGCTAATTAAACGTACAACCGGTACACACCATTTTATTAGCTTGGTGTTTATGCAATATTTTCATTCATAAATGGTACAAAAGTGGAAAATAATTATTTAAAAAAAAAACCATAATACAAACAATTCACGTTTGTTCTTAGCCAAAAAAAAAACTAAACTGTTCCGGGAGAGAAAAAAGAGCTTGCAATTTTCTTCACAATAAATTCAATGTCGAAAAATGGGGTGTAAAAAGGCAAATTTGTCAATTCAAAAAAGATGAACAAAACATACGTATTTGTTTACGTTACGTGACGATAGATGTGTTGTGTGTCATTTTTGTTTCTTATCTAAAATTTCGATGTATACCCGAATGGTGTAGTGACTGATTATGTGATCGGCTATGTGATAAACTAACTGGCGGTGTTTGTTGTCTTATCGTTCGAAATGTATCATTTGCATTGGCCGCTGTGATTGCTGCATCCATGGCAGCCTTTGACATTGGCATTTGAGCCGGTCGAATTGTTTTATTGAAGAGAGCATTTGATATAGCTACAACTAAGCTGAAAAACCTAAGTGGATAATTACTGTAAAGAGCAGAGAGATGAATATTTACCGTTAAACGAGATTTGGTTTGAATACTGATTTGATTTGTGCTTACCATGAGTTTGTGACAGGAGTTGCTTCATTCGCACTGAGTATGGTGAACGGAAAGAATACCGCAAAAATGCATCCACTGAAAAGAATGAATGACATTTATTTTTATTATTCATGTTAATCATTCACAGCAACCGGTTAACATCAAGTGTCGCAATAAACATACCTAATAAAAATAGAAGATGTCAACTGTGTTAGGATTGTCAAAATGGTGCCAAAGCCAAGAAAATATGGCCAATGGGTTTCGATGTATGTGAGCCGCTTGTGTAATTCCCAGCCCATATTACACCATTTATACTCGAATGAGTACAACGAATACAACAAACACAGATGAACGTTGCATATAATGCCAAAGTAATTGAACGGTAACAAATTAACGACCATACTTTGAATAAGGAACAATGTTTGCACCAACAGAGAAAATAGCGTATCGGCTATGATAACACTGAAGCTGACAAACAATTGCGGTTGACCTTTGCGAAATTTATACGCTGAATCGGCAATGTCCTGCAAATCAAACAGACATTTGTTAGTTATAACTGATTTCTTTTTCATTTTGTTGAGATTTTGCATCTCATTAATTGATTTGGAATCGAACTTACTTGAAACCATAAACTGTTGACCACTTTGCTGAGAATGAATAATGGCATCACCCAAATCATTCCAAACAGAATCGATAGAAATGTGACAATGTAGTTACCGATAACAGCACCATTGCCCGGATGCCTTGTGAACATCCAGTTCAAAAATACCCGAATTATTGGTAAAATTACATATTCAAATAAAATGATGCTAAGACCAAAGAAACCACCATTTAACAAACAACACTGAAAGATTCGCTTCAATAAATTTGATTCTCTGCAATTGTACAAAAGAAAAAAAAATCGAACACCAAATTTTAGACCAAATTCCAAGCTATTTTTTACATGGTTTTTTTAGCAAATCAATATTCATACTCTTTCAATTTGTTAAGTTCACGTTTGCTAGCATGGCTTCGTTTGGTCGGTCGTTTGTTAGTGTGTGTGTTATTTGAACTCGAGCTACTTTCGTCCAATTCAGTGTCCAGTTTGTCGTTTTGGAGTGCATTGCTACTGTATGTGTCACGAATTACGATAAATATTAAAGACACACCTTTGACACTATCCCAGACGCCTCGTAGATATGCCTTTAAAATACTCTGCAGCGCAAAAACAAATTAATTATTATTCATCTTGCATTCGAATTTTGATGAACGAATCGTTGTGTAAATAAATTGAAAAATAAAAACTACGGAGAAAAAAAATGTACTCACATTTAACGAATCCATCAATTGCGATTTGGTTTTAATTCATGTGACAAAAAAAAAATATGCCAGTCGATATTTATGTAAACTGAATTTCAAGAGCGTAATTTGTCTTTGCAAGGCGTCACTTGTTTGTTAGTATATTTGTATATATTTTTTGTTCCTTTTTTTTCTTCGATTTTTTTTTTATTATAAAAATGTACGGCTTAGAATCGAGTAATACGTATTACTTCTAAATATATTGCATCAGTCGTATTGTACTACAGCTACTTGTAATGTAAAGTATATTTTTATTTTGTTTGACAAGATAAGTGGTTTTGAAACTGCTACAATTCTTATAAAAAAAAATTACAAGCGAACCAAATATACCTAATGCGTGAAACTTATTGCCAAAAATGTTTACGAGCACTGTGTAAGCGAACTAAAAAAAAAAACAAAAATATACAACAATCAAAGGTTCAACATGAAACTCAAACAAAATATGATAAATTCAGTCGAAAATATTGTTTTGTGTGTGTTTTTTTTTTAAATAATAATAAACAATAAACAGCTGTCGTCGTCGTTGTCGTTCTCTTTTCACACTCGACAAGGCGATCGTCCTTTGCTTCACCGTCTAATATATTTTGGTAAATGCGGACACAGTGTGTATATCAGTTATGATTTGTGATTACGTCTCATCGCTTCTTTGTTATTCACGATGACGAAGGAAGACACAGAACACAAACAATGGTAAATGTCATTCCAACCGAAACGTATGAACGGCGAAACCAAATACGCTCGCTTCGAATTTGCCATGAATGCGTTCAATGCGATGGTTTTTCGAACAACTTTCCAATTTTTAAATAATACTATTCGTTTTAAACTCTATTTGTTTTTTATTTGAAATGATATTACAACTAAAAAAAAAATGTTTAACACAAATTTTCATTGCGTTTTATTTTACAGAAATACATTGGTCCAAAGTTGCATGGAAGCTGTGGCAATACCAGTTGGCCGAATTTTAAATTCTTTGGATCTTCCAAGAAAAACAATTTTCTGAATGGTTTCAAAACATGCGTTAAATCTCTGTAAAATGTGAGAAAAGACGAAGTGTTTTGTTAAAATGTCGAAAATCCCGAAAATAATCTAAAAAGCTTCTAAATACATACATAATTGTTGTTGTAATGTGATATTCTTTGAACGCTTTAGTTAGGGCCATATTGACAACACCATCATTTTGAATTGGACTTAGGCTACATGTTGCATACACTAATGAACCACCTGGTTTTAGTAATTGTAGACAATTAACCAGAATTGCTGCCTGCAGTTCGGGCAATTTCAAACGATCTCTCAATCGATTGCCTTTGAACCAGCTGTCTGTATTTTCAATCACCGATTGACGATCATTGGTACAGGGAACATCGACTAAAATCTAAGAATGTTACATGGAAATACAATTTAAATCCAAACTGTTTCTTTGAATGGAATGTGAAAGAAATTTCATACCTTATCATATTTGCCATACTCGCGCAATTCAACAGCGTCTTCGCTTTGGATAACACATCGTTCGCCATCCCATTTTGCAGTGAAATCGGGAAAATATTGAAAGAACATTTTATATATTCGATTCGTTCGTGAAATGGACACATCATTACACACAACGGTGCCAGGCAATAAACTCTGTAAAAGAATCAAACTTTTTCCACCGGGCGCTGCACAAGCGTCCAACACAACATCATCTTTTTGAACATTCAGCATTAATGGTGGTAAAATGGAACCACCATCTAATAGAAAATGTGACAGAACTTTGGTTGAACATTCCTTGGGCCGTGAAAATCGTGAAATATCCCCTTTTGGAAATGCATAAATGTCTAATGTTTTTGGTATTTCAAATGCATCTTCGTTTTCAAATTTCAGTGGAAAATCCACGCCTGTGTTATAATATCGATAATGATCGGATTCTGGAACAAAGTCTTCCATTCCTTTAAGCTTCGTAGCTGGAATGAATTCTTGCAAACCCATTACACCGACCTCAGCTGAAATCATTCGATTGAAATCGTATTCCGAATCTTCGACCAGTGATTTTTGTAGTGATTTTTTATAATCAACCAAATCCTTAGCATATATAACTCTTGACGGTTCCTTTGCTTTTTCCTGCTCCAATTTTTCTAGCTCTTCATCCACATGATCTTGATAAATTGTTTTCAATTCGGTTTTTTGTTTTTCCTTTACAAAACTATCCAATTTTTGATCGACTTTTGTTGATGGAAGTGTTTTTTCCGGCAATTCTTTTGCTGCCTCTTCATTATAGTAGACTTCAAATACTTTTCGAATATTAACAGCACCACTTAATTCAAGGGTTTGTTTTGTTTCTTCAGGATCACCGTAGTTATTGACAACCGCAGCGAATTTATTCTCAGTCAACAGGGATGCACGGATGCCAGGCCATTTTGGTCCATATACTGATTTATAAAAATCATCGAAATGCTCCAGAGCCCGATCGATTGATGTTTTCTTCTTTATATCACGCGGTAACTCCTGCAATAACACAGACATTAAGATTTTGTCATGATTTTTAGTGGTGTTGTGATGTACTTACAAATGGTTTTACAATTTTTTTCTTGCTTCTAAACCTTTTAATGATATGCACTATCAAAGGTTGTTGCCTCAGCATCTTTTTGAATAAAATGATTAAACTAAATGTATAAAATAACTTGTGTGTGTTTGAATTTAACTACAATAACATAACCTTAAACACGTTTTATCATCTGTCAAATCATTTCGCCGCACATTCAATGCAACAATAAGAAATACACAAAAAGTTTGACACTTCATCTTCGAATGACCAAAAGAACTTTTATTTCATAGGCTGAATAATTTGTTTTTTTTTTTAAGTGAACATCGGAATCCGATGTTGAGATATTTTTACTGATTAACGTTTTAGTTATAGTTTAATTTTGATCGTATTTAATGTATTAGAGTCATAGACAATCATTTATCATGGTTATTCACGGTGTTTACATAGTCAGCAAATCGGGAGGTTTAATCTTCAATCATGATCATAACATTCCAAAAATAGAAACTGAAAAAGTATTCAATTATCCCATCGATTTGAAGCTCGATATCGATGCGAAAAAAGTGTCGGTGGCATTTGGACAAAAAGATGGCATAAATGGTAGCAATCGCCTAGGCCTAAAAATCTTAATGCAATTCCTAACACAATAACTTCTTTTTCGTTTTCGCACTCTTTTCTAGTTGGCCATGTATTAACTTCCGTGAATGGAATGGCAGTAAATGGAAGCACACTCGAAGACGGTCGAAATTTTAAAGATATCGTTGAAAATGCCAATGAATTTCCGCTAACATTGAAATTCACCCGGCCGAAAATGACTACAAATGAGAAAATCTTTCTGGCATCTATGTTCTATCCATTGTTTGCAATTGCAAGTCAACTGAGTCCAGAACCAAAAAGTTCCGGTATTGAAATTCTTGAAGCTGATACATTCAAACTCCAGTGCTTTCAGACATTAACAGGTACACTCAGTTTCATCTTGCGTTTTAAAAAACTATTTTTTCAATAAGTCCAAAGAATAAGTTGAGAATCCTTTTTTGCCTTCGTTAAATTCAATAGGTGTGAAATTCATGGTGGTTGCAGAAACGACACAGGCCGGTGTTGATGTACTACTCAAACGAATCTATGAATTATACGCAGACTATGTACTCAAAAATCCTTTTTACTCCCTTGAAATGCCGATTCGATGTGAATTGTTCGATTCAAATCTGCAAGCATTGCTGGAACAGATGGAGAAAGGGGGCGTAACGAATATTTAATAAGGTCAACTGTCATTTATCATTATCAAGCACACTTGAATAAAAAACAAAAACAAAGATATTTTGATTAAGTCCTATAAGAATCGTTTTTATTCCATTTCATATTCCATCGATATATCCGATGGTCGAATATAAATGCCTATAACATATACAAATACAATTGCCCTACATCTAAGCCTTATCTAGTTGCTGTTAAAATAGCTCATCGGGTGGTTCTTCTTTAACTTCCAAAACCGTGTGATAATTGGAAATGTTTATGTCCTTTTCAAATGCATCATAGCTGACGGAATGACTTAAGCTCGAATCAAATAAATGTGCATTTTCATTGAATCCTTTGAATTTGGTGCATTTTTTAATGTCTGAACTGTTTTGTAGAATGCCCATAACAGTTGAATGTGCTAAACCAAAGAACCATTCGCCTTGTGCTTGCAATTCCAAATTTTGTCCCGTATTTTCATTGATGGTTTGAATGAGTGCGGCATGGCATAAATCTGGTGTTGGACCGGCAATAATGAACTCGGAATCGGGTTCGGGAATTATTTCAAAACGTGGAAAATCACCATTTTCAGTGATACGACATGTGTACAAACATTTTTCATCTTTTTCTTTGATGTGATTGTAGCTTCGTGTCGATACGAATCCAGATGGATAAATCCAATTTTCTGAATGATAATTTGATCGATCGGTTATAATTTGACCGATGCTTAGAATTTTTAATGCTCCCAAATCGATCGGGTATGAGGTGCCATCATTTGAGTCCAGTGAAATTTGTTCAGCTGCCTGGGATGCTTGCTGTTTTTTGGCTCGTTTTTTATACGGTTTTCGTGTGGATTGAGCTGGTGCTCCAGATTCACTGGCGTTTTGCTTTTTACTCAGCTCTTTGGCTAGGTCTGGATCCCGATCCATGAGTCTTTTTAATAAAAAACGACGTTCCTCTTTTACTGTGACAATACTCTCTTGCACCTGAGCCACTTGGTCACACAATGCAGCATTTTCCTGAATGAAATAAAGATTTTTAATTTCCTTAGTTTTGGTACAACAAACTCTAATGCGTTTTAAAGTAGGAAATACTTACAAATACCAAATTTTCAATAAATTTTTTGAGTTTTTTGAGTTTCTTCTTAAATTTCATGTTGACAGCACTTTGCTGTTGTATTGTTGAATAAATTGCCATTTTACTAGAGATTTATATTCCTGAACTTATTTTGGATTTATGATAAATTTAGTATTGATTATTGCCTGACCAAGACCTATATAAGTGACACAGTTCACAGTAAAGCCAATGAGTGATGCCAATAAATTCGAAATGCAATGAAATGTCATGCAATTCGCCGCACATATTTCCAGTTCGCCGTCATCACAATCGACTCAGGAAACATCAATGTACACACAGTTTAGTGTAAATATATGTCAATCTGATTTCGATAGTTTTTTTTGTTATCAAATAAGACCTCAACAATTGCAAATATAATTTATTCAATACCAAGAAATGCGTGTTTAATTTTTTCTGACTGATCGAATTTTTTTCGTAGACGTGTATTTTTTTCCATATTTATATACAAAATTTAAAAAATTTATTGGAATAAAAATGAGTGATTTGCAAACGAGTGCAAGTGAAGATATTGAAATCTACGAAGAGGCAGCTGGAACAGCATACGAAAGTATGTTAATTACAACGGATTCATTTGAGGAATTCTCACAAGAGTTGAGTGCCAGTTTAGAGGATGACAGTTCAACGGCAACACCCAACAAAGTTAAGTCGATAATCAACGAAATCCAAGGAAATACACCCGAACACAAAACATTAACCGCAAACGATGCAAAGGCCTCATCATCAAATATAAGTAATTTAAGTGAATTTGGTAGCCAAGATTTGCTCGATCAAAATGCTGATGACAGTGCACTCTCCGGTGATTATTTACATGATCCGGAATGGCTGAATCAGCGTGAACACTTTTTTGTTCTCAGTTCAGCTGGAAAGCCAATTTATTCGTTGCATGGCACAGAGGATAAATTGGCGACACTGTATGGAGTTATGCAGGCACTTGTCAGTGTTGTTCAAGAGAGTCAAGATGTAATCTTGTCAATGCATGCAATGGGCGTGAAATTTGTGTTTCTCCTGAGGGGACCGTTGATTTTAGTCGCTGTGTCAAGGCGAAGCTTAAGTGTACAGCAAATCCAATTACAGCTAACGTAAGAAATACAAGAATTAACTAGGCCACTGTTGCAACGCAGCTATTTTTTTTAAATGCTAATTTTCTTTTTCTTTGTTTACTTTGCCCTATGCCTTTTATTATTCTTTCAACACTGTAGCGATGTTTATAATCAAATTTTGTCGACTTTAACATTATCACACATGACAAAGATATTCGATCAACGAAAAAATTTCGACCTTCGACGATTGTTAGCTGGAAGCGAACGCCTTATCGATCACCTTCTGACGAATGACAGCCAAAAACGAGCGTGCAATAAAAGTAAGATCGGTGTGAATTTTAACAATCAATAAACGAACAAGGTTTCTTGTATTTGTTGGTTTATTGTCTACCATGTTTCATTTAATTGATGTTTTTGTTTGTTTCAGTATCAAACAATCCATTCATATTTTTAACGCATTCGGTGAGAATATTACCACTAGCATCGGCTATTCGAGAATCAATTGTTACAGCAATCCAACAAAATTGCTCAAAAATCAAAAATTTAGTCTTTGCTGTTCTGATTGCCAACAATAAATTAATTGCACTTGTTCGAATGAAAAAGTATTTCATTCATCCAGCTGATTTAAGGTAAACAGTTGTTGAAAGTATTTGAAAAGTCTGGGTCACTGGTGAATAGAAATAAGAAATCATATAAATTGAAATCCATTCCACAGATTAGTATTCAATTTAGTTGATTGTTCGGAGAGTTTTAAGTCGGCTGAAAGTTGGACGCCCATTTGTTTGCCTAAGTTCGATCCAGATGGTTTTTTGCATGCACATGTTTCATACTTGGCCGACGACTGTCAAGCATGTTTGCTATTGTTATCGGTCGACAAAGATGTATTCTTTACGTTGTCAGAGGCAAAACAGAAAATTACTGAGGTAAACACATGTTTTTTTTTATAGCTCATTCAAATAAACTTTGATTGCGTCTTTTTTTCACATTGGAGTTTTCATATTATTTGCTTTTCATTACAGAGATTACGTCGTAGCAATGTATTAAAGGTTATAAACGATGCCATGAATAGCAAAGGTATCAATTTACGAACAATTGGCATTCCGGAGATTCGTCATTTTTTGTATAAATCGAAATCAAATGCTCAATTGTTATGCTCGGAGATTACTGCACCGTATAATACGCCCGAGGAATTTAATCGATTGGAATCCCTGTACTATGACATTCATCATCGCATTCACAACAACAACCGACCCACAAAATTAATTTATCAACTACGTGAAACGGAAATAACATTAGCTTGGGTAATTAGAAACAATGAGCTTTACTTATTTGAATTTTCATTCTCTGTTGTTGTTGTTGTTGTTGTTGTTGTGGATTTTTTTTATCATGTGATATTGATTTCAGATTACAAATGGATATGAATTGTACGTGATTTTTGAACCAACTGTTGATAAAAGTGTTGTTATTACGCTAGTAAATAAGCTGCTCGGCTGGATTAAGAAAGAAGAAGAGATGCTCTTTATTTTACAGGCTCCAACATTCTGACAAAAGGAGAAAAATACATTCTTGAAAATATTTGGCGATCAAGCCGAATCGTCTGATGGATAGATAAACGCTCGGTTTCTGTTGATAACAATACTTTTAATGCTGTAATTAACGAAAATTTGTTTTTTTTTATTACTCTAGACAAATTATAAACAATAGCGAATGAAAAAAAAAACGAAACATAAAACGGTCTTTATTATGAAATTGTCTCTTTATTTAATGTATATCGTTGATATTAATGTTAAAAGGTGATAAAAAGAAAATGTATGTGCCATGTTTATGCTTAAACAATAAGATTACTATAGCTAAAAATAGTTAAAATCGGTGCTAACTACTAACAAAGCTACTTTTTTCGCTTGGTTTCTTGTGTCTTGGCCGCTTTCTTTTTCATATTTTGCAATCGTTTGTCCGCACTAATGATATGAATGTTTGGAGTGACTGAGCTTTTGCCGCTGCTGCTGCTGCTGCTGTTGCCACTTTTTTCTGCACTCTTTTCACTGGATCGCTCATGTTTCGACGAATGATGCGATGAATGATGGTGTGATGAATGATGCCGCGACGATGAGCTTTTCGATTTGCTGGACGATGATGAGCTATGCTCTTTATCTTTGTCTCTTTTTGTGCCGCTCGACGACGTATGATTGCTAAATGTAACACTCGAACTGCCAGTAATTATCACATCCGAATTGGATGAGCTGGATGATGTTGGCGATGATGAATGATGTGATTTACTTGGCGAACCAATTACGCTTGTGGTTTTGAATTTTTTCACTTTACAATTGCAGCAACACCAGGTTGATTCCTGACCATTTATCAAATCCGAATCTTTAATTTGTGGACTATGACATTCCTGATGATATAATGAAGTACACTTGGTGCATTCAATTAAACGATTCTTTGCGCTCAAATCAATTCGACGGCAAATCACACATGATAAATCATCAAATAATGAATTATGAATATTCGTATCCATTGCATTGTCATCAACAGCACCAATTGTAGCAGTGGCCGCTGATGTATCGGGCAATGAAATGATCAATGGGATTTCTTGTGTGTGTCCACTTGAATCGGTTGTTATAACTGTGGTCGTTGATGTTGAGCTAGTCGTTGCAATAATTTGCACTGGACTTGAACTACTTGAATCACTGGATTTATTTGATGAGCGTCGTGTTGCCGATTTAACAACACCACTTCCTGTTGCTTTACTCTCTTCGGCAATATATTTTTTACTCAATGTATTAATCAACATTTTATTGGGACCATGCTTCTGTTTTATAACATCATCGAGTGCTTTTCGTATCATTTCAGCTGCATCCGTATTTGGTGAATGCAAAAATTTTAAAGCTTGTCGGAATACAGGATCCAATTCAACACTTGCTGCCATCTTTTCATTCAACTATTTTATCCAATCACTTCCTTTTAATTCAACAATAAAAAAAAATTAAATAAAAATCAATCAAAATCATTCAAAAAACTAGCAAATAATTTCGAATCACGAACAAAATGGCCAAGGCCTTATTTGGCAACGAAAATGAATTCTTTTTATTCTCTTTTTCTCTCTCTCTTTCTCTCTGCTTCTCTTTTAGAACGCGGGCTTCAGCACATCAACGGCTCGGAAGTTCTTTCCGTGCGTCGTCTACCACATTTGTCAAACGACTGAATCAACCACTCAAACACTCGGTTCGACTTGTGTGTAACTCGCATGATTTCGCTGTATATTTTTTTTGTTGGAAAGGTAAATGTCATTTTTCGGCCGCTCAAACACCATTGGAAATGAATCATTCGAACACCAGCAAATAATGCAGAGTGAATTTTGAGGTTACGTTATTATTTTCGAACAACAGATGCTACCTCTTTTACTAATCTTTCTACAACATGTATTTCATATGTTGAATTATTATTTGAGGAGTTCTGTTTCAGCTAAATGAATTCCATACAAATTCTATTTAAGAATTAATGTATTAATAGATGACAAGTATCACTATTGAATATATCTCTACACATTTATTCAATCTTGGGCCAAATATTTCATTCTTTGGACTCGTGCAGCGCGCATTTTTTAAAATTATGATTGTATGTTGAGAACAGTAATGATGTAAAAATTGAATGCAGAAATATGTTCAGGAAATTTTTTAAAAGTTCTCTGGGATTTCTTCAAATTATTTAATTTCAATTTATTGAAACAATCTGAATTTTCAAGTTCAAAAAAATGATAACTATTCCGGAATTGATAAGAAACTTGTTCAGAACAAATTACTTTTCAGACGGAAATATCCGATTTAAAAAAAAAAAAAAAATTAACAAGTTTTTTGATTGATTGGCAAGTACCATGATAATACTATCGCTAGTAGCTGCACGTTGCTCCCTTTTTCATTAGTTATGCCAACGTGATGTATGGCAGTACAAAACCTAATGTGTTTGGATGTGTGAGGCAAAAGCATGAGATTCGAAAATCAGATAAAATGGTTTTCGATAAAATTTTCTATGAAAATACGGGTTCATTTAAACACATGTGCACTCAAAAAAGACTATTTCGATTGAAACAATGTGAGACATAACAATGCCCTTTTTCAAGTTTGATCTGTCACATAAAATCTCTCTCTAAGTTTGATTCATAAGTATCTACGTGATCGTATGGACTGATATGCCTATGTGACACATCACGCATAATAAAATAGCACTTTTATTGTGTAACGACAAATAAAATTATAAATGTGTTAGCTCAACTCAAAATAAAAACGACCATTTGGGTTTTATTTTAGATTTTTTTTCATTCGTGATTTATTCCAAAAAAAAAGGAGAAAAAATTTGTATAATTTGTTTTGATCAGCAATTGTTTAGAATACAAAGAAGTTCTTACATGCTAAAAAAAAATAATGAATTCGTCCAGATTTTTCGAGACTTTCAAATTTAATTTAAAAAAAAAAAAAAAAAAACAAAACATATGTAGATAGATCAGTAAAATTTTGGTTGTATACATATATTCATTCTGTACTAAAGGTAAAGATGTATTTTGTGTGTCTGCTGCCAAAAAAAAAATTCATTTTAATTCTAGATATAATCTGATTTACTCAAACTAAAAGATGTGTATTGCATGTTAATATGAGCCTTAGCTATAATTTTGTCAGTTTCGATAAAAAGAATTTTAAATAATGATTAGGATAATAATACAAAAAAAAGATAGAAAATGGAGAAAAGAGAAAATAAAAATGTCTGTTCTAACTTAATGAAATATATGTTCATTTGTGATTATTTTGTTTAATCTGGTGTAAATATAATATCGTTTAGCTAAAATACAAATTAGTTCGCCTCATAAGCCAATTTTTCTTGATCAAATGTATTCGATGTGGATTTCTCTTTCCAAATGATCAACTCACAAAATCAAAAGAAAGTTATGCAAAATTTCTACATTTCTAAGTTCATAGTAGAATTTCGACATGATTTGTGACAATGCTTCAGATTCCTAACATTCCAAGAAGAAAAAAAACACTCGAAACGATTGTAGTACCAATTGTCTGAGTTTTAGTTTAGTTTAGTTGTTTTCATTTTTTTTTTGCAAAATTAAGTCTAAATATTTCGATGTATAAATTTTTACTAGCGTTCTTATCAGCTTATTGCAAAAGTTAGTTTTAAAGTTGAAAAAAAAAATGAAAAATTTGGTCACAAAAAATTGGATAAATAATAAACTGATAAAACGTTGTGCTAGCATTTGCTGACGACACTTACTTAACTCTATTCAATGTGTTTCATTGTTTCCAAATGAAAGCCAATAATATCGAAAACACACATACACGATGCACATTCTTATCAATATTTTAATGAAACAAAAAAAAAAGAATTGAATGCTTTCAAGATCGTAAAAAATAAACATAAAACAAAATTGTGGAAATATACTTATTCAAACGGTGTTGTGAACATGTTGATGTTTAGGTCTTCAAATGAAGTGCCACCGCTTTGGTCAAGCATGGTGAGCATTTCGGTGAGTTCACCGCTATTACCATTGCCAGCGGCGTTCGGATGGGCAGACGGCCCGGCTGATGTGACTACAGGGACTGGTCCTTGTTCCGTTTGATTCGTTTGCCAACCCCACATGGCCGCATTCGGTTGAGCGGCATGATAATTTTGATGTGGTTGAGGCGGTGGTGGCTGTTGTCCACGTGTACCGCTCAATTGTGTATAAGTTGGTGGTGCATTTGGTGAACGTGACGGGCTCACTTGATATTGAAAACTTTCCGACACGGGTTGCCGTTGAGATGCATTCGCTCCGTATGCAATTGGTGATTGAGTGGCTGCTTCATATCCATAAGCAACTGGATTTTGTTCGCTACTTGGCCGTACAACATTTGCTTGTGGTGACATATGTGACATCATTCCGTGTGCATTGTAAACATTATTACCGCCTGATTGTTGCTGTTGTTGCTGCTGAAGAGTGTAATCAATTCCAGGTGCTGGTGCATTTTGATTATATTGTTGTTCATTGTCTGGTGTTGTATTGCCCGTTGCAAGTGGATGCATTGTTTTCCCCGAACTATTCGTACAAACAATGTACTCAACATCATCCGAATATGGATTTAAAAATGCGTACGCTTGTGTTCGTATCCAAACCCAATTGCATTTTTTCGAACGAAAACGATACATCAATGAAAACATTTGGCCTTTTTGTTTAAGCACTTGATCGAAACTTTCTTTCATGTGAGCTTGATCATCTGGATGGAAAAAGTCGTAACAGCTTTTACCAAGCAAATCGGTTGGCATGTATTCCAACACATTTTTCACACGTTGATCGACGAATGTGAATTTTCCATCGATTGCATGCCTTGAAATGAATTCCGTTGGATTGTTAGCGGATAAATCGGCCGAATTTGCGGTGGATGTGACCTGCAAACGACCAATGGCAACCAAACAACAATGTGAATGCATTCCATCATCCTGTGGACGATCCATATGACCGCCCGGGAACATATCAGTTGGTGGCCAATTTTTAATATAACCAGTACAATGAACAACGGCATAATTAACACCATCACTGCCAGCTGGGCCCAATGAATTTTTCTGCTTCAAACGATTCAAATGGCTTTCGGAATGACAATTCCCAACACGCATACGACAAATAAAGCCACGCCGTGAGCCCATCATTAAACGCATCGACGATTGATGTCCCTCTTTCTTCACTGTTCCCGATTTCAAATCCAAAATGCGGCCACTATTTTGTGGCTCTTGTGTTGATAATTGCTCACGAACCTTTTCACGGTCATCCGGATGTATTTGATCAAAAAAGCATGTATTAAACCAATCATTTTGTGAATGATTTAAAACTGGTGTTACCGAATCTGATACATAGATGATGCGACCTTCATCACACGATACAACAAATAAAAATCCATCGGCTGCTTCCAAAATTAAATGTTTTAGCTCTTGATCAGTTAAAAATGATGGTTTGTATGTGCCATCGCTGCTTGTATTGCCCGTTCCACGGAGTGCTTTCATATGTGCCACGGCCATTCGTAAAATCGTTAGCTTGTCGGGTTTGCGTGCCAGAGCACTACATGTTGGCACCATATCCGATAATTCCGTAATGTAGGCAGTCATTTTATTGCGTCGCCTTCGTTCAATTTCGCAATGATTTTCACGGCTTGCGAATCGTTCACGATCTTGATTATTTTCATCATCCATTCTATCGTATTTTGGAGCGTTGGGATTTTCTTCGTCCAATTCAGAGCGACTGTATCGTCGTTTGTAAATAGTCGCTTCACTTGGTTCACTTCCCAAATATAAATGCGATAATGCTGACATTAGGCATTCACACAAAATTCAGTGGAAACCTTGGTTTATTGTTCGGTTTTAAAATGATAAACAAACGTTTCCAAACGAAAACACCTTATGATTTAATTCACACAATTTTGATTCGTTTACAACAGAGAAGAACTGCTAACAACAACACTGCGAACTGCTTTATGGAAAAAACCAAAATGGTGGATCTTCTATGAAGTGTTTTTTTTTTCTTCTCTTCTCTCTTCGTCTCTTCGGTTCGTATTATTGTTATGTGTGAGTGACGTATAGTATAAACATTGAACTTCTTTATTGTATGAACTGCGAGCGCTTGTGCATGAACACAACAACACACTGAGCTGGGTGTGACGTGTGACACATTGAATGTTTTCTTGGAAACTCTGAACCGCTGTAATGCTTTGTTTGAGATGAGCTTAAGTGAGGTTCACACGATATTGAATGTGAATGTTTCATTTTAATAGAGAATTCACTCTAAATCGAATAGTAAAGCGATAATAATTAAATCGCCATCACTTCTGATTCAAACAAACAAGTTTTTATGGCAGTTTTAATATAATTTTAGTAAAAATCTCTTCAAATAACCATCAAGAGAAACCGAACCAAATTTTTGAACCGAATACAATTCAAATGAGTGTGTGGCTCAGTTCAAAACATCAATTTGACGTTTTTGATCTGTCATATTTTTCCACCGGTTCTGTCTTTATTCACACTTATCACGCGACTGTAAAATTTTCATTGAAACATTGCCGTTGTGCTTGTGTTCAAAACAAGAAGTGACTTTATTCCATATCCAATGCTGCAAATAAATTCATTGTGACAGCAAAAAGTGAATCGTTTTAAGTTCCTTATTGCAGTGGTGTTTTTTTTATTATTATTATTTAGTATATGAAAGTATTTTGAAATAGTAAATGGCTAAATTGATTTAAAATGCGGCTCAATTTATTGAGATGTGTGAGTTGTGAAATGACCATACGCATAAAGGCAATCCTATACAAACTGTTCAGTTTGTTACGGCAGCATTGGATTCGAATTACAGTGTTTATAACATTTTTGATATGTGTTTGGCCAAACCGTTATGCACCGCATTATCCATATATACCAGCTGACGAGATTTACGATGAGCTTGTTGAAAAAACTACACAAAATGTGTCACAGCAGATGGCTGGCAAACTGAGCTGTGACTACAATGAATTGATTAGTGAGAATCATTACATGTACCGGGAACCATATATCAGTACATTACTCGATGGCAGTGATATTCGTTTGGGCGGCGAATGGATGCCATCAGCATGTGCACCAAAATTTAGTACGGCTGTTATTGTCGTTTATCGACAACGTGAAAAACAATTAAATGCATTTCTTACCTATATTCATAATTTTTTGCGCAAACAATTAATTCACTATCGAATTTTTGTTATCGAACAATTCGATCAGAAACCGTTTAATCGTGCGATGCTGTTTAATATTGGTTCCGTTTATGCGAGCCAATTGAATTTTCCGTGTGTCATTTTGCATGATGTGGATTTGATGCCAATGAATTTAGGCAATTTATATGTGTGTACAAAGCGTCCACGGCATATGTGCTCCAGTTTGGATAAATTTCGCTTCAATTTACTGTATAATGGTTTGTTTGGTGGCGTTGTTTCCATCGAAACGAAACTGTTTCAATTCATCAATGGCATGTCGAACATGGTAAATATGTTTTTTTCTGCAATTTCTTTTTGTCTCTTTGCTTTACTTTAATTTTGTTAGTTTTAAATTCTAACGTTTGAACCGTTCAAGTTAAATCAATAAACCCCTACTGTTTGTAAAGTTAACGAAATGTTTCTTTCTGCATGTTTGATCAACCTTTACATCGTACTTTAATTGAAAATATCGATTTCGTGAATGCATTAAATATTAAATTGGAAAATCTACAGTTTTCAGGATGGGGCGGCGAGGATGACGACTTTTATGAACGCTTGAAAGCAAAAAATATCGAAATTTGCCGATTTGCACCCGACTACAGTCAATATACGATGCTGAAACATGAACAAGAACCACCAAGTGAAAATCGATTGGCATTTTTGCGAAATGGAAGCTTGCGATACAATACAGACGGTCTTAATTCACTTGTTTATAAAGAGAAGGAGGTTAAATTGCACAAATTGTTTACACATGTTCTGGCGATTACTTAAAAAACACATTGCAAGGTGCTCGAAAAGAGCTCGTGGAGTCACAAAATAAAACCGTTTCAAATATGATTAAATTCAATATTAGCGACTCAGGAAACAGTTGCAAACTCATCAAATATTCGGTCAAATATAAAAAAAAATCCCTATGACTTTTTTTGAAATGCCCCGAAATGATGTTATTTGTCACTGAACATTTTTATCGTTTTAAAAATAATAATGGGTCATATATTGCTCATTTTTTTTACAAAAATGACACATCTCTGAGTCAATATGAACGTGAAACAATAGAAACATGTCACGCGGAGCTCTCATTGAATCAAATGATTATTTGTCATGAAATGGTGACATTAACTTGAGCATATCATATTCAAATTTCAAATGATAAAGCCGATTAACACGAATCCATTCGAATGAAATGAAAAGAAAACGAATTGGTCACCATAATCGATAAATGAACAAACTTGCGCTATCGGTTAAATGAATAAAAATTTGTTATTTTTATCTTTAAAACAGTTTGTTTCAATGACTTCTAGAATTGGAAACATGTATTATGATGATTTAAATGAATGATTATTTAGTGCACATGTATACGGGTAGCTCTCTCTCTCTGATAGTGAGTACGAAGAGCTTATGATGGCAGTATATTTCAAAAAAATATTTCGAGCTACATAAGAATGTACTTCACAGAAATGAAAAATATAATCACTAATTGTGATATCAAAATATTTCCAATTTATCATGGTAAATACACGAAATATGTGCAAAACTTTCAAGAATCTGTAGATTTTGAGTTACATATATAAAAAAAATGCAATATTTCATATATTGCAAATATCTCGTCTGGATTAAATTCGCCACAATCCCTTCAAGTGAGGCACATCTTTTGTCTCTTTCTCTCTTGCAAATAGTTAGATGATGAAGTTATAAATAAACTGTTATCCGTGCGCAAATTATAATTTGTCACTATTAGACATATTGACTGTTTGAGAGCGATTACATCGAAAAAAAAGCAGGAAGCAACTATATTCAAAATCTATCGTTAGTCGAAAATGATTCAAATTAGTCAACTAATTGGATAAAAATCCACCTAAATGCTCGAAATCACTTACATTTGGTTGACTATTGGTCACTTTTTGCACACGTGGAATTTCGTATAATGAATTGGAATGAAATTTCAAGTACAAACTCAAATAATGATGCTGCAGCTATTTGTCATCTAGAAGGTTCATTTGCTTTAAAAAAAATATATACTCATTAAATTATTAAATTTAAATTAAATTTTCTGCTAACCATCATAATCATTTTGGTTTTATTGAGCAGTACAATTTTAGGAAAAAAAAGATTCACGTTATGTTTACTAAACAATGTTTAGGCATTAGTCTTGGGAATATAGAAAGATATTTTCTTTGTTATTTATAAAATTGTTTTAGAATCTATTGAAATCGAACAATCTCGAAGCAAATCATTAAAAAAATGGTTTTAAAAAAAATCCGTATGGTGCTTCAAGTTAAAAAAAAACAGATAACATCTTAATGACAAATGTAATGTGATCCATGACAATTTTAGCAAGATAGTACTTAAGTAATATGAATAAACATATTTTATGTGCACAACGGAAAGTGATCCTTACTAAGTGTGAATGTCATATAAATCAATAGATGTCCAAATGAGATTTTAATATTATAAAACAAAAATGATACCAAATTGCGATTTTTATTTGATAAATAAAATTCGGACTGAATTAATTATTGATTTCAGTTAAGCGTTGTAACTGTAGACGCATAGGAAATGAATAGATGTTAAATAAATATTGTATATATACAGTTTAACGAAACGATTTAAAAAAAAGTCGTTTTAAAAGTCTAAAAGTCTATCGTTAGATGAACATATTTTACCCTTTCTCAATATGATTAATATCCTTAATACTTAACATTTATGATTATAATTTATGAGTACATAATGAATTACAAAACCTAAATAAACAAAAATTAACATTTTGTTATAAAATATTTGACCACTTGTTTGTTAACTCATAAATGCAATTCAGGTAATGAATCTCTATTCTTACAAAACAAAATTGTGCATGACAACATGAAATCAATTTAGCTAGCGACACGTTTTTTTTTTGTTATGTACACATTTAATTGAGATAATTGCAGTGATTTTATTAGGAATGTTCATCGAGAGGATTTCCATATTCATCGATTGCCACTGACGGTACAAGCGGCGGTTTAAATCCATACTCCCATCGAATATCTTTCGAAAATGAATCGACATATTTCAGTTTCGCATCATAACTACCGAAACCATTGTGAATTGGCGACGGTTCGAAAAATGGATCACGATTGCTGTGCACGGAGTTTGGTAAAACCGTATGAACTACGTTTATTGAGGCAGCTGCCTTTGGTCCAAAATTATCGCTTATATATGGCTGGAATCTATAATTTTGTAGAAATAAAAACAACAACAACAACAATATTCATAGTTGGATTGCCATGTCTGTTCGTAATAGCGAAGAAATATACTAAATTACCTCGGTGGTGGTAATAATCCAATTGAGTCTATCGTTGGTGGTGCTATTATATCTTCAGGTACTATGTGATTTGGCTTCTTGAAAATGACATGTTTAATCTGATGCTTGTGGAGATTGTGTTTCCAATCGAACAAACCATGTCCATGTTTACCATATTTTGTTGTTTTTATTATGTAGTGTTTTGGCGGCGGCGGCAACGGTGGAGGATGTTTTACTTAAAGTAGAAAGTGATAATGTTTATCAGTTTGTTATTTTTTTTTCTTCAAAAATTTATAGTTATTTCAATGCATTTTATACAATCGACATAAATACGAACCTAGGTATGGTACGTGATAGGCAACAGGCACCTCCACTGGAAGAATATACGGAATATGAATCGGTCGATCGACATATTGTACATATGGTACAGCAACTGGTTTTTCAACAACATGATTTACCTAGATAAAATGTAAAAAATAAATTATTAGAAAAAAAAGCATAAGAATTGAAAGTAGGCAAAACTGTTCACAACAAAACAATTCAAAGTGATTTTTTTGAAACATTTCAACTAACCGGCACTGGTTTTTCAACAACACGATCAACAGGAACTTGAACGATTTTTTCGATTTCAAGGGGTTTGCTTGCAACGGGATATGGCACCAATTTTTCAACAATTTGGGGTGGATGTTCAATATGCTTTTCAATGACATTATTGATGGGCACTTCTTTAACCACCAATTTCTCGACTTCAACAGGCACAATTTTCTCTTGTGGTGGTAATTGAACGAATTCTTTTTGCACGATAATTCTTGGTTTATCAACAAATTGCACTTGTGGTGGCAATTGAACCACTTCTTTGTGTATAACAGGCTTTTCAATTATTTTCGGTGGTAATTGGACGTATTCTTTTTGAACGACAGGCACTTCTGAATGTGTATGAATATAGACGGGCTTTTCTGTGACGACAGGCACAACAGTTGAAACGGTTTTAACTGGGACCACAGGAGTTACTGGATGGACTGGTTGAACTTGATACACTGGTTGAATTGGTCGTATAGGATGCACCGGATGCACTGAATGAACTGATTGCACTTGATGCACTTGTTGGACTTGTTGGACTTGTTGGACTTGTTGGACTTGTTGGACTTGCTGTACTTGATGCACCTGATGCACTGGCTGTGACACCACGGTTACTGGTGTTGTTACTACACGAGGTGTAGACACAACGGTGGAGGTTACAACGCGTGGTACTGTTGCTATTCGAGGCGTAGTATAGATACGTGGTGGAGTTAATGGTGTTGTATTGATTGGATTCAATCTTGGAGCCGGCGATGGTCTATACACTCGCGGTGTTGAGCATGGCAGAGCTTGGTCACATGGTGGTCGAGTCGTGCTTTGAACTCTTGCACCAAACACGAAATTTTGTTTTGGCTCATAAACGATTTTCTGAACTTTTGTATTCTGTTGAATGTCAACATTTTCCAAAACTCGATTAGTCTTTTCGGTCACAATCACATTTGCCCGTTCAGTTTCATCATCGCAATCATTATCATTTGATAATTGCCGCTGCCTTGCATCACCCGACAATCGTACACCGACTTGAATTGGTGCTAAAAACTTTTTTTCAACCACAATATTTTTGTGTCGTGGTGTTGGTGTCGCTGTCGGTCGTTGAGTGGTTGACGTAGTTGTTGTTTTTGATGTAACCACAGTGTTATTTTCTTGTCGCACGTATACCGTCTGTTTCAAAAACTGCCCATTATTGTGAGCCTCAGGTTCGATAATCTGAACATTAATTCGTTGTTTTCTCGTAAATTCATCGTTTGGCGTGAATAAATTCACTTCTTCGTCAACAACAATTGGGCCAGTGAATTTGCTGCTGATTGTTCGTTTAGCCGTATTCTTCTCATCGTCATGCTCTTTACCATCATTATCATCACTTTTGGCTGCTGATTTCTCAGCTAAAATTAAATCCTCTAACAATGGAAATGGCTCAACAGACGTTGACTCGGGCAATTTTGTAGTCGTTGAAACTTGTGCTGCTGTCGCGTTGGAAATTGCGTCAGTGGTTATGTTCACTGTTAAACTTTCTGTATTTTCATCGGCCAAAACATATCCGGTAATCAGTAATAAACCTAGTGTAATTATCTGTGAGTACGATTGCAGAGTGATTTGAAATTTTCCAAACAAAAAAAGGTATATTAAAATTTATGTAGGCTTAAGAGTTTAATTGTAACAATTAGAGAAATCGACATGCAAACATTGATGTGAGATACAGAATTGAATTACCTCGTTTCCATACATTTCGGAAAGCGTGAAATGTAAACAAAATCCAATTCGTCGCTGTTACCTCTGTTTTATCTAGAATGGAAGCGAGAGAAAAAAAGAGAGAGATATAGAGAATCTTAAGATTTAATCCGGTGAATCGCTAAGCTCTTCACGCTAGGCTGTTGAGTTTTAGTGTAATGGCCACAGCTAAAGTGTGCGAGAGCATTCAAGGGCACTTCACGTGCTCTGAGTTATTCACTTTGCCGCACCCAATGAAGTGAAAGAAAATTGCCATATTTTGTTTTGGAATGGCATCAAAAATACACAGTCAAAATAATTGGATGATGATTTGTGCTCGACATGCGATTCACTGGCTTCATGTGATGTAATAGAGTGTGAACTGTTAAATATACACAATTTGGTCCGCTTTTCACCAGTCCAAATATATGTAAATAAACAATGTGAGTTTCATACTGAGACAAAGACATGTTCATTCTTTTTTAAACAAAATTAGTTTTTGTGCAGCATAAATGAAGACAGAAAAAACATGGAGTTAAATTAAGAGTATCTCAATGTTGTATTATTGCAATTGCATGCACCATTGTCACCGTAGCGGAAAAATGATTTTGATCTTGTTTGCATGTAACTTAATTTCAAACTTAATGAAAATGACATAAAAAAATAATCTGTCAAAACGCTGCGGTATGATTTACAATTTAAACAGATCAGATTAAAGTGATGAAACATGTGATGAAAACCACTTGGGTGTGTAAAAAACACTTGTTGAATTAGAGCCACATGGAAGCAACAGCAAAACAACCACTCAAACGCAACTCAGCTGAAAGTGAAACAGACAGCACTATGGCTTAATAGCTCATAAATATTCGTAAAGTCGAAATTAATCTCATTAAATGCAACACTTTCACGATTGAAATGCGGCGACCGAGATGGATGGAAATGGCAGTGAAAATGCAAAAAAAATGTAAACAAATGTGATTTGAGTGAAACAACCACACATGAATTTATGAGAGAGAACTAAAAAAAAAATGATCAAGTCACCATGGAGCCAAAACATGCCGAATCAAAATTCAAAAAAATGGAACGAAAAATCGGTTAACAACACTTTCTTCATTTCAGTATCGGTGTTTAAAACAGGTGTTTTAAACTGTTTTCAATATTTTATTGTTTCACCATCACTGTGTGTTCTTTCTCTTGTTGGCTATAGAAAATTAACAAAACTACGGCATCCGCTAGGAAATTTCTGTTCCAATGTGAATTCATCCATTGTTCCATTGATGTATGCTGTTTTTTTTTCTCTCTCTCATTTTTGTTTTGTTTTCGTTTTTGTCATATTGATGCATCGTCATTGCTTTTGTTCTCTTTTCATTTCTCGCTCAAACGCTCTCGAAAACATGAATCGCACTTCAAAAACGTATAATTTCACTTTTATTACTGGTTTGTGTTTTCTGTTCATTTCTTCATTCTTTCACATCTGTGCTGTTTGAGTGGCGGGCCGCTTGCGCTCGTGCGCACAAATGACACGCCAAATGAAACACACATCACAGTGATGATTTGATCTGGTAAGTGATTTGTTATTGCAAATAATTAATGAAAAAAAAATAATAATGAAACGGAGTTGTTGTTTTGATTTAAAGCCAATCGAAACAAATGTACGCCTGATTTCTGAATATGAACGGGACACAACTGGTGGATACTCACGCTCATTCAATTATCACAAACAAATTATGACTGATCTAGAATGTTAAAAATGCTCCATATTAAATAGTCCCCCTCTTGCTTTTAAAAAAAACAGATCAACTCTTATCTCGGCACACTGCCACGGCAACACAACACACGGCACAACGGTAAGCGCGATGCTACACGAAACAAAAATATATATATATATAAATCCACGTTTTGTAGCTACTGCAATTGGACTGGAAGCACAGAAACTAGTTAAAAATCGACCAAAGACGCCACACAATTCCAACTAAACGTGTCGAAGGTGCACGAGCGAATAAGTTGGCGCGATGGTGCGTTGATGATCTGAGGCTGTGGCCACAATTGCTCTGGCGCTCAACGAAATGGTATCATCGCACGAATGAAACGAACAAAACGTAGTCGCGGGCGCTCGCGCGCACAATTTCAACAGTGGAAAAAAGAGACAATCGAGAGTCTTTCCATGCACGGTATGCCAAGTGTAATGTACATTGCAGACAAAAATGAAACATTTTGAGAGCACATTTACTTGAAGCTCATTCATTCGATTTTGTTCACCGTCTGATTTGTCGTTCACGAATCAAAAATACACAAGTTGCTCTGTTGTTTCTGCTGGTATTCCAATACTGGCCGTATATTGGCGTATGAATTTCATATTGAAATCACAAATGGTGAGCGCATTTCCAAAATGCGCTGGGCGGTTGGGCTTATAGTATGCGCTCACATATGGTTTTTCCCTTCTCTATTTCAATTCGAGCAGGAAAAAAAAGTAAAAATTATGTTATGGAAGAAAACACACGATCATTAATGCATTGACTCCAATCGGTTTACGCTGTCACTCAGCTTACCAAAAACAAAAAACAAAAACAAAACCAAATCACAGAAAACGGTAACGCGTTTGTTCCGGTCTTATCCGATCGCTTGAACTTTTATCGCTTGCTCCGAAACTATAAATTAAAAATTCAAATTTTCCCTAATCGGAACAAGCAGAAAGACAAAATGCACCGTGTGAGCGGCTTTTGCATGCGTGCGAATGTGATCGATGTGAATTTAACAATAACAATCGTAAAATACCTCTTTCCGCCAAAGCACAAGAAATAACCGACTATGATGGTTCACATACATTGTGCTGTACAAAAACAAATTAAAACAAAACAAAAAACATGGGCTATCATTTATTTTAATCTTTTCTTCCATATTTAGTTTCATTCAGTTTAAAAATTGCTGCAAGTAAATCGGTTCGATTTGCAACGAACAAGAAAGAGCAAATGAAGAAAAAATAAAGCGAGAAAAAGGATTTTCTTTCTGGTGCACCATAAATTTGATGCAGTGTGACAGTGTGCCGTGAATGATTCAAAAATGTACAAACACTGAGAGAAAAGAGAGTGAAAACGAGAGTCGCATAACGTCAACTGACGTCGGTGTTGCACTTTTACTTAATGGCTGGTTTCATTTTCTTTTCAAAGTGATAAGAAAAATGTTCGTCGATATTTGAGCCAGCCATTTTCACAATATGCCACAGAAATAGGTGCAGGAGAATCGATAAAATTGCATCGTTATCAAATGTGCAAACACGCCATCAATTCGAAATGAAGCAAACTCAACAACAACAACAAATGAGTCGCTGTCATAGTTTTATCTGGCTAATTGATAATTAATTCAGACGCACCTCAACCAACCATGGCGATGGCTTTCCACGCACGCAATCAGAATCGATTCAAATGGCTCAATCACAAAGAATCAAAAGTTGTTGATTAAGCACTCGCATTCGGAATTGTGTGCTGTGATACCGAAAAAAAAGTAGAAAATTAACAAGCGAATGACAAGTAAAAGTTTGCAAACCGGTAAAGAGCTCTTCATTTATCTTTCTTATCGGCTGTGACAAAAAAAATCTGCTTAGAAATTGAACTTTTTCTCTTTTAATGTCTCCAATAAATCGCTTCAAGTGGATTTTTTTACCCACAATGGCTGGCAAATACCATTGCAAGCCAGAATGTTCATGCATTTAATGGATTTTCTTTATCACTTGCGTAATTCATACGCTCTTTTTTTGACTTTTTAATTGAACATGAAATAAAACAGAGAATTGTAGAAATGCAAACGATTTGCTAATTGCGGTTTGTGGCTAAATTGAATCGACAAAACAAAACAACAACAAAAAACAGTACGGGCGCTTCGAGCACTTTAAACACTTTCAATTGCAATCGAAAGTGAAAAGAAAAGTACTGCGAGGCGCATCAATCATTTCGATATTGTGATGCTAGGTGTAATTGAAAACTATTTTCATTGCATTTTTATGCCCAATGAAATTGGGTTCATTGGATAAATTGGTCACAATTCAAAGAGATATTTCATATTAAACGCATAACTTGGTCACATTGGTCACTCCTATTGAATATTTGTTATGCTCGCGCTCACAATCACACCCAGAGTCGTGACCATAATCGCCGTTTACCATACGCATATTTTTTTCCTAATTACCTCCTTGCAGCGCTTTCCAGACTGACTTTTAATTTGAACACTTTTCATTTCTTTTTTTTCTCACTATAATCAGCGGTACAATTGGTATTGGCTGAAACCGCAAAGAGGTTGTATTCAATGATTTAGATAAACATAGGCATGGCAAATATTATATATTAAACAATCATTGTCGGTTCAAATGATACACATTTTATGTGGTTATTACACACCCAAATATGAAAAACATGGAAAAAAAATGATGTCTTACGTGAAATTAATAGAGCGATTATGTCTGGCGGCGCTATAGATCCGGTACTGTCGAAAACAGAAAAAAAAAACAAATTAAATTGGCTCATGTATTTCCGAGTTGTAAACAGTTTAAATTCCTTTTGAATATTGCGTCTATTTCAAATGAATAACGATATGATCTGCAGCAGCCTGACTGACTGCAATAAGATCGTATTCAATTTGCTTTCAGCTCAATTTCTTTTTTTGGCTTTTTTCCTGTTTGATATTCATATTCAAGCTTTCTACTTATAGTCGATTCAAACCACCAACACCAAATATGTCGTTAAGGCAACACAAATATATCTACTTTTTGCTTGTTAAAGTGAAAATGTCCACAAAGTGTACATCACTAGGAAGATCTTATCAAAATTACATTTTTGAATTCCAACTACAAAATAATTGTAGAAATGATGAGGCAATTGTAAATGATCCATTTAAAAATTGCAATTTTATAATCTAAATCATTTCAATTTCTCAATTCCATAAACATCGCGAATTCGGACCGTTCCCATGCTTCTCTGTGAGGTATCACTTTCAATGGAGAACCTCAACAACGTTTTTGTTATGCGGAACATCGACGCTAACCCATATCAATTACTGGGTTTAATGAAACGATCTCAGTAGTCAGTACGCCTGTTATGTCAGAGACATTTAACAAAATATGTCACTGGACACGTGACTAACGTTATTTAAAGGAAGGAAAACAGTAATTTTTTCAATGAATACTGAACATTTTCATAGCGGACAATTTCAAAGACCCATTGACTTACCTTAGTACCATAATAATGTTAACGGAAAATTTCATATAAAAAGTTGGAATTTAAATTCATTGTTCAAAAAAAAACAAAAAAACAAAAACAAAATAGTTTCTCTCGAAACCTCCAAACACAAATTACTGATCATCAGCTTTCCCTTAAAAGTGAAGTAAGCATTCGCCTAATAAAATTACTTCACATTTTTTTTCACATTGAACAATTCCAGTTGATTTGATATTTGTGATCAATCAGTTGGCTGTTAGCTTTTCCTTGTCATTTACACGACATGTGTTGTGTCGTTACTTTCGATTTGGTTAATCTACTGTCATGTTTGACGCGTTCGAAAACATGTTTGCCAAACACGCAATCGGCTCATTGTGCTGTGCATCTTATATGCAACCGAACGGGCTTATTCCCATCGAACAGTTTAGCATCATGCAAACCAACACGTACTTTCATCGAATTGGAAAAGCGAATTGATTTTTGTAACCAGTTTGAATTATTTACCATCCACTTAGATCTTTAATCGGAAAACAAATACACGTTGTATGCATAAAATTGTGCAGTTCGCATGTGTACACTCCTACTAAAAGTGCAGCAAATATGTCTCGTCTGCGTATCACAAACAAACAACAAATCAATTCACCGAAAAAGATGCAGCTAAATGGCAAAAATAATCACAAGTCAAACTAGACTAAAGTGTAATTGGTCATCGATAATTGAAGCGGTTGCACTCATGTACCTATTGCATCACATGTGCAAAATATGGATTAGACATTTTCGAGACGAAAAATAAGAAAAAAAAACTTCCGTCATTTTGCGTTGGCCAATAACCAGACGCTCTGAACGATTGCCACATTTTCTCTAAAAACGTAATACGGAATAGAAACTATATACATATATCGATCAATTTTCAATAAATTATACTTTTAATCGGTTTTATATTTTTTTATGTAATTTTATTATTGGATGCGTAATTTGTTGTGCTGGCCAACAATTTGATGTTGCAAACATCATGTTTCGTTTGAACTTTTCTTCCTGGTTGCATTCTAACAACCAAGAAAACAGGTTTTCTTTTAGCCATTTTTATCATCACATCGCCTGCCACATGTATTATTAAATTGTAATAAATTTTCTATTGCTAAATTATACTTTGTCATTCTATCGGTGACCAAATCCACAGTCTCATACACAAATATGCAACAAATGATGGATTTGTTTATAACAATTCCATAAATTTTTTATTACACAATACGCATTTAAGATTATTTGAATTTTAATCCATACAAATAAATCAAATTAAAATTGCGGAATGAATTTATTTCCAGCTTGGTTTTTTTTTTGTATGAATCAAAATGAACAATTGAAAGTAGACAAATTGGTTTTATGATTCATTATCAATTGTGAATGAGATTAAGACTCTTAATTTACGAGTATAAAATCGATCGTACGATCGAAATTAATTCTGGTCGCGGTTCAGAAACTTTCTGCTGCCGGACAAAAGATATAACATCAATAAATAAATAGCCGAGGAAAACCATGATTAACGTGAACAATCTAATGCGATTAGAGATAGCGACCATAAATCATTTGATATTTAATGTTAGGTTTTATTTTTTGTCTTGAGGTGTTAACTTCAAGTTAAAATTAAAGTTGATATTGAATTAATGTTATTAACTTAATAAAAAAAACACTTGCACACTTTCATTGCTCTTTTCCTTGTCTTTTCACGTAAAACGCTAGAATGTCTTTAAAAGCCAATAACATTGAATGGTTCCTAAAACTGGCAATTTATCAGTGATTAGCGCAAATAATTCTGCAACACAGTTAATTTATTTGCCGGTTGTTATTTAATCCAATTTAATCAAATTAAGTGTTAATTGGCGAAAATATTTGGCACTACTAGCGTTGAAACATCGAAAGAAATTGATTGAATAAATATTTTGATTGTACCAACGACCGAGATAAAATTGATTTGATGATGTTAGGTTAATTTAAATGGGTGGGCCCTTTTGTAAATGGTCAAGATCATCAGATTGCCCTGCTGATTGAAATCGGCGCAATTAATCGTCACTTGTTGAATATTTATCAAATGTGACCAATGCTCTGTCATGTACAGCCATTTCCACTGGACCAATGAAAAATGAGTGACGAATGATCATCATCATCAACGTGTCGAATCACGATGTTAATAGGAGGTTACACCCAGGTATGTGTGGCTTTGTACATTTGCCAATCTTGACTGTGAAATTCAAAACACAAGGTTCAATAGTCTAATTATGTTTGATTCGGATGATAATCGATTACAAATATTGCCCGAGCTCACTCAAACCCGTTGATGATGAGTGTACACAAGCCAAAGTCAGATCAAGCGGACAAACAAACAAACAACTTTTCTAAATGCCAATAACAATAATCAATAATCAGAGTGCTGTGATGCGAACGATCGTACATTTATTTCCTATATATTACAATAATAATGACGCGCGTTATTTCCCATTTCTGCGATCGCATAAATTGATCAACATGTTGAAAACGAAAGTAATCATGCGGGAATGAATCAATTTTTACTATTGCTGACCACACTGGACAGTGGACATGCTGCGTGTGAATATAGAAGTGAAGACAACAACAACAAAAAATGTGGAAGCGATTATACAGGAGAAATAAATGGGCGATAATAATGTTGTTAGTGAAATGATTCCGAAGTTGTACCCACGTATTTGTCATCAGTTTTTCTTTTCTTCATCGAATTGAAGCTGCTGCATGTCTTGGATCATGCTACAACTACTACTGATGTGTATCAACATCATGCGATGCCAAAGCAATCGAATAAACAAAACCGCATGATAAAAATTAAAATTCGAACGTGTTTTCAGTAGGTTTTAATGGCTTTGTAATCTGATTAACGCTGCATTATGTTCAACCATCTAATTTTAACATTCAAATTTCATTAATAAACGTAAATGTTTTTTTCTACATCGTATTTCAATGGTAGTCAATCTATTATAGAGAACCGAAAGCACAGACATAAGCGATTTTTTTCTGTTCGTTGTGAACAACACAAAAAGCTGGTTTTTTAAAGAGATGCATTTGAATAGCCTGGGACAATTGAAAATAAATGACACTTTATTGTATAATTGTATACAATCTCCACCGAGGCGATTGTAACGCCACTTTTCATCCATTCGAATTGAATTACGGAAATACAATGAACTGATATTACCGTTGCTTCATGCCAAATCTTCTTTACTCTTGGCACTGGGGTGCTAAATGTATGACTAAAACACCATTTCCTTGCACCCATGGTAGCGACTAACCAGTTATCGTTTCTAGTACTGGAATTATTGTCGTTGTTTTTTTTTCTTTCTCGCCATATTGCTTTTGCTCCATTCGTTACATTTCATTTTACTTTCTTCGGCCAAAACGGCGGCGACAGCGCTGCCACTGCATCCGCAACAACGATCAATTCGTAAATGAGCAGTCGATGGATAAAGAGAGACATTGATTGAATGTGTGTATGCGCATACGACTAATAAAATCATATGACAATGACCTACCGCTACATTGCTCATTCGCTCATTCGTCTCACTACTCCAGTACATTTGCACAATTTCATGTTTTAATGATCGCATTGAAAATTCAATGTAAATGCAAGGCACTTTAATCATCATCAAAACTGAAAAGCCGGTTTTGATCTTTCGAATGGCAGAAATAATACAAACGCTAAACGCATTCATGACATTACACTTCAGTGTATTTGGCTGCATTCGCAAGAAGAGCGCGAAACATAATTCAAACCGAAAGAAAACCAAATCAGACAGCAAACAAAGAGAAAGAAAGAAACTAAAGCCAGATTGATGTGTATACATACGCTGCGTGTAACGGTAGATTTTGTAAAAATGAAAAGAAAGAAAGAAAGAAAGAAACAACAACAACAACTTTCAAGCGTTCGTACTTCAATGAAAGTGATCTGTATAAACAAAACGAAATTCCTGCTTACAATTAAATCTGGTTTAGCAGCAAGCGAACAGCAACAGCTACATCAAAATTTAACATTTAAATGAAAAAAAAACACTGTTCACTTTTTTTTTCTTGCATCTGCATTTTTCTTTTCCTCTTCATCTCTCGGAAATGCATATTATCGAAGAATGCAACAATTTTTCAGCAACGCAAGTGAATGAGTGAAAAGAAGATAAAATGAGACAGACACACAGAGAGAGAACGAGAGAGAGAGAGACCGCAGAAGAAGACAAGTCGCGTGGAATAAATATGAGCGCACAACAGTTGGCTGACAACGAATCCAAGATCAAGTCCATGCGAATGAAGTATGTGTTTATGAAATCTGCATACACCTTTGTGACGAGCATGGCAATCGACAGAATATTATGCATATCGTCATCATTATACTATAGCAAAGGTACTTTGTAATTTAATTTGCCATGGTTGTGGCGATGCAAAACTGTGCACATTTAATGAACCTGAACATCGAAAAATCGTTGCGACATAATTTATAGCATTTGAATTGATTGCTTGTTTTGAAAATGAAAGAAAAGCAAAATAAAAAAAAATTAAATAGATATTATAACATAAAACATTAGACAAAGGCCACGCGATATGAATTGCGGATTGGAAAGATTCCCATTGCTGAAAACCGGCTACTTTTCGAAACTGAAATCACAGTCTTGTGATTTGCGCGGACATCAACCATTTCAAGGCGCTGCGTTTCATGTGTGTGTGTGTGTGTTTGTGGTTTGGCATTATTTTTGAAATGCAAAGGCAATTATACAAATTCAAAAAATGATCAGTTTTTCTATTCCTACCTCCACGAATAAATTCACTGCAAAAGAAGAAACAAATACAACGTTCACAATTGCATTGGATTAAATGTATTCGATTGTCGTCTTCACATGCTGTGCATTTGAAGATGTGTGCACTTTACATAGACACAACGATTTGGCGGCAGTGGAATTGCAATTGCAATCGATATGAGGAAAAGTAGTGAATGTGCAATCCATCCGGTGTACATCGGAGCCCATGCACTTGAACAACACATGTAAATGTATCGATTCAATTCGGTTTTGTGCCGTGGAAATGGTGAAAATATCCGATCAACAATGATTATCGCGCCACATCAAATGTGTTTGCACGGTCTTTGTAACGGTTTAAATGTGGCAAAACGTATGTTGTGGTCAAATAAAACGTTCGATTTGTATCTGAGCTTGATGATTCCGACGCCTGCTTTTCTACTGGTTTTTCGAATGCATACATCGTCAAGATGCGGTACTTTCCGATTTCCTTTTCAAGCCATACATTGAATAATCGAGTATTTTAAACAATATACGAGATTTGTTTTCAATTAGTCGGCACAAAGCCACAAGACCGTCAGCATCACACAACAATTTATTCTTGAATATTCGCACACCAGATTGCAAATCGCACACAAAAACCCGAAAATAGCATTCGATCGATGTAGAGAAAGAGCGCGCGCGCAATCAGATTTCGATAGTGTAATTACGTGGAAAATTTGCATTTTAAAGTTACCAATCGTGTTAAAGGTTAAGTTTTTGATTTAGCGCAAGAGTGTTTTGTGCACTCACGTCCAATAATTTGTGATACGCTTGCAATTTTGAGAAAAGAAAAACAAGAGAAATGAACCTCATTCTGGTAAGAGTGGTTATTTTATTCGGGCGATTTCTTCAAAATTGATTTCAATTGATGGTTTTTTTGTTTGTATTTGATTTCTTTTTTTTTCTTTATTTTGTTTTTTTTTTGTTTTGTTCCAAAATCAATTTTGTGCTAAAGTACCTGTTGCTGCCATTGGTTGTAGCAAGTGATGTTACAAATGCGGGTCAAAAAACGCGTGATGTTACTCGACCACAGCGCAGAACGCAAAGGGTAACAATTCTCACCGTTCCATTGAGTGTTGCTTTGAAATTGTCTGCTAAACTCTTGTGATAATCGAAATCGAATTGATTTTCAGAAAACGAAAGTGACAACAACCACAACAACATCTGCTCCAAACGAACAAATACCATCCGGTGAACGAGCGATTGGAGCGGATTTTGTGCCCCGTGAAATTATCAAGTTTGAATTAGCTGATGCAAAAATACCAGATTTTCAACAGCAACGATATCAAACAAATCCAGCCAATTCAAATCCACGTCCACGTCATCGAAAAGCCAGAAGGCATGACATTTCAACGAGTACCGAATCGGTTGAAGTAAAAAGCGATGATAAACAAACAAATACAAGCGATCAATCCAGTTCAGATTCGCGAGTCTTGACAATTGCACATCCAGCACCCGCAACGCGAGGCGCTAAACAAGTGCCATTCAGTGTACAAAAGGCCATCAACCATGCATTGAAACATGATTATAACATTCCATTTTTGGATACAATCAAATACTATTTCAAAGAGCCAACACCGAAAACAACCAAATTAGCGGGCGTTGATCGTTTACCAGCTGGAGCTAAACTGTTTAGTGATAGTCGTATTCGACAATGGTGGCAATTACCACCCAGTTTAAAGACCCCATCATCCAATAGTTTGGGGAAAATCAGTGGAACTACGGTCAAACCGTTGGTTTCATCGTCATCGACTTTTATGAACGATTACGTTGCTTATCCTCTACTTCGCACATATCCGGTTCAGTATTCAATGAATGTGGCATCCGATTTGGTAAATGGTGTTGGATTTTTATACGGTGATCGAATTTATTCGAAACCTTACACATACCAAAAGAACATTAATTCGGTGACGTCGGACATTAAGCCAGTGGTTGAACCGAAGCCATTCCAAGACGAAATTGTGAATGGGGTGTATCGTACAACACAGAGTAGCATTTTATCAACATCGCCAGTTGTATTCCCATCATCAAGTGAAGCACCAAAAACGCAAACATTTATCAAATACTATTCGGCTGAGTTGCCATCAATTCCGACCAATCATGAAACTGGGATACCATTATCAAATGACAAAAGTACCATCCATTTGATAAACAAAGCGGTCAATGAGCTGAAAAAGCATAATCCACATTTGAATGTGGTGCCAAAGCGTTTGGAAAAAGATGAGCTAATCGTGCATGTCACACCGAAACCGGATTACTTTACGAAATCAACAACAGTAACATCCATATTACCGTCATCAACCGCTCAAGCATTCAAAGACATTGTCACCGATAAAAATCTCGTATATTTGAATAAAGTGGCGAACAGTGTGAGCAAACCGCACATTTCCGGTCATGCTTTTGTCACTCATGTGGAAGTACCATCGAATTTTGATGACCTGGTATTGTATATAATACTTCATTGTGCTTTTCATAATATAGTGTTTTCCATATATTTGGCGACAAAAAAAGGTGTCACTCGGTAAAAGTATTTTTCTTTGTTGATTTTATTTTCAGGTTGAGTCCGGTTACGCTTTTGGATATCGAGTACGCGATTATCATACGGGCAATGATTTTGGTCATACACAAAAACGCATGACTGACGGCACCACAATGGGCGAATATAAAATCTTGATGCCTGATGGTCGAACACAGAATGTCAAGTACAAGGCAGACGATAATGGATATCAGGCCGATGTTAGCTATGATGTGTGAAAGCCACAACCACAATACACACATACACCAAATCGATAAACCAGTAACCATGTTAATTATGTGCAATAATACCACTCATTTAATGTTAATGATAATGTAATTCCAAAGTTGATACAGAGAGATTGATACCGAGAGGGAGAGAATGAAAAAAGCTCTGTATTGAAAAAAAAACAATCATTATGGTTAATAGCCAGATGCAAATGTGCCAATTCGACGTTGTGCAATATTTTTTTCAAAAATCCAATACCGTTTACAATAAATACCGCTTAATTTTTAATGATCATTTAGGTGATAAGCGATATGTTATTACCTGTGTAAGTGAATCTGCTTGTTGATATGCACGTACCACGTGTTTGTCTTCTTTTCCATCGGTATACTTTGGTAATGTTTTGCATCTCTGAGACTAGTCTAAATTTACCATATTGTTCTTTTTTTGCCTTACCATTTTTGGCACACAAGTGTATAAAATAGATGAAAATTTTTTAAATGAAGAAGAAAAAAAAACGTTTGGTTGAGTTTGTTCCTTTTTTTTATTGTTCTTTTGGACTCCTTGTTTATTAAAGCGATTATATAAATGTAAAACGTTTTTGTTTTAATTGGTATTTTGTTTCGAATATTTATGTGTGTTTTTTTATACAATCCATACGAAAATTGTCATTTAATGGTCGCTGATCACTGGACTCAATCATTTTTGAATACATTTGTTTTGCATTGTTGTGCATATGTTAAAGTGCATTATGTATGTATATTGATATTTTGGTATAATTGTCTGCTGTTTATGTTATTGTTTTTCAACTTTTCTTTTTATTTTTCCATTAAATTAGCGTATTTCAGAATATTGTGTGTCCTTGTGCGAAATTGTTTATGATCGATCTACAGCCGCTGACTAACTATTACGTATTCGGCTATTTTACGTAAATTTTGACTAACCTTTTTCTATGTTTTTAGCGTGTTACACTTAATTTGCTAGTCATTTTAAATGTATCTTGCAAAACGGCTAATTCGATTTGAAATTATTTCTGTTCAAACATCGATCGTTCATTTACAGTTCACACAAGAGTTGTTTGTTTTTTTTTAAGACGCTTGCGCCAAAATGTAATCAATGTTGATCTTGAACAAAATTTATTCGTTTTGTTTGCATTGTTAAAATACAAAATCAACAAATTGAATGGCTTTCAGCTTCGCATTCAATTTTCGCGGCCATTTTCTCGAAAAAATTTGAAAAAAGAGCAGTAAAATTTGTATGAAAGGAAACACTGCAAACACAAATGAATTCAGTCTTCCGAACGTTTTTATGTGTTTTTTTGGTTCTTTTTCCCATTTTTTTGTTGCAATTATATCAATGAAATTACAAATTACATTAAAAATTAGCTCAATTTGTATAAAAGAATCAAGCACGAATTTAGCTAGCAAAATGACAAAAAGAAATGAACGCATTGATTATGAACATTGAAACAAACTAAATGGCTGGAATAAGAAGGCAACATTGCGGCACTTTAAATTACAACAACTAAAAATGAATACGGTAAAAAGGCGACAATAATTATAATTTTTTTTAAAGTTTCATATTTCGCTTTTCCTTTTTTTCAAGCATCTTCTCGGCAAAACTCTATTCTTGTTACACTGATTCTTTATTTGGTCTTATTTCTTAATAATATCATAATTTTTAGCAAAAATATAAGCGACAAATTTTGATGGCTCTGCACGCATACAAAACATCATCGTACAAAATTTCAGTATTTCTATCGTTCAAATCGTGTCTTATTTGTTTTGAAATCCACAAAAATTCAATCATTTTAAAAAAAAACACGTCATTTCAGCAAGCGACACCGAAAATTATGAGTCATAATTTATGACTAGCATTTGTTTTTTTTTTTCTTTCAAATTGCTCCGAATTGTTGGAGTTTTACTCTTTTTCCCTAAGTTTAATATTTGAAATACAATTTTGCTAAATGGTAAACATGTTCATCAAAATCATTTTTATAAAGCATCAAAATGTGCATGAAATGGACCGCAAAACCAGTTGTCTACTTATTTTTGTTTGTTTGTTTGTTTGAACAAAGAATTAATGCTGCATTTATTTACTCAAATTTAAAGCAATGGACGAAAATCCAAAGCAATGTGATTTTGGTTGAATTTTATGCAAAAATGGAGATTTATTCAAACTATGCGAAATATTTTGAGCAAAATTGTTTACAAACGGAAGATTTTTTTGTTTCCGGCGGTGATTGTATATGTGTTGCGTACGTGAAACCATGTCAAAAGTTAAGCCAAATACAAGTGAAATATTTGAAATATGCGTTTCTATAGTTTGATACTATTGTAACCGGTCTCTTTAGATAAATAGAGTTGAAGTATAAGCATAAATTGGTCTTATATAGTTGCATAGATGTTGAACATTTGATTAAACATTTGTATTTGAAGCTTCATAAGATTTGATGTGCGATGGGTGTGTGTGTGTGATACGTGGGATAATGGATAAGCACCTGAGGTGTTAAATCTTTGAATAAATAGATTTTGGCTCAAACATTTAAAATTTGGAATATTCTCAACAATGGTTAATACGGGAGGAAGGGAGGAAGGAGGGTGCATTTTTAACGCAATTGGATAAAAAGATGATCGATTTTCAATTCTTGATCCAAATTCGTTCTATATTAGGCTTTTATTTTCGGTGTGTCTAAATGGCTACAATTTGTTGAACGACTAGCTACTGACTCAACTACATAAACTACGATTTCATCTCTCGATGGATTTTGTGAATCGATATGCAAATGTTGATGCAAACTTTTTTGTGTATGCATTTGCATTATGTTCAGTTTGTACTTTAAGCGCGCAAAATACTCTCTTTTTTCTTTATTCAGTTTATTCATGATAAACGTACTGCAATAAGAAGTGAATCAATTCATCATGCTACCTTGATGCAGTGGCTAAAATTCAACAGACACACATTCAAAGAGAAGTGGATCAAAAAGGGTGTTCTATATACGTTTTTCTTTTGGCTATGGCTTTAGGTAATTTGCAGATAGAAATAGAGCGTTTATAATGTATGGTATTCAGGAACGTGCAAACCTAAAAACTATCCCAATATTTGGTTGCCTCAGTGTAATCCAGTGGGATTTGGTTTATTTACGGCATAATTTTCACACTATTTTTTTTCTGCTGGAATGCAGCCAAAGCCATTGGGCGTTTCGGTTTTTGATTTGCACGCTTCCGATTTGCCAGAATGAATCAGAATACACGAATATATCAAATGAATTCTTTTACTTATAGATTACATAAAACCATCGCAAATTGAACTATCAGATTTGACGTTTAGAAAGCTTGAGTTTTTGCAATTTAAAAAAAAAAAAAAAAATGATTTTTGTATATATTTTATCATTGATTACATTAGTGTTGTTTTTTTTGAGCTTTCATTCAGAAGCAAAGTTTTATGAATACTGGAATAATTATAAAAAATTGTATCGCCATGAAAGCTGGCAAATATAATCGTTCCATTACAGTTTTGGAATGTTGATGTTTAGCTTAAGGTTGGCTATCGCCTCGAATGAGAAGCAACTGACATTCAATCTAACCACAGGCAACGCCAATTGGTTCATTTTGTTCAGCTTTGCTGTTCAGAGCTTTCTGGCGAACAATTTCAGCATGACGATCCTGAAAACATAATTCAAATGTAAAAAAATTCATGTCTTGTCTTCCCCCTTTTTTTGGTTCTCAAATTAAATATCAAAAATTTAAACCAAAAATTAACAATAAATATGATCAAATCAAATAATAAAATCAAGGAAATGAGAAACGAAACCTACATGTCGGCGTATGGTGTCGAGTTTTTTTTTAATTTCCTTCTCCCGATTTTGTTCAGCAATGAACAATTTATTTTCAAAAATGTGTAATTTTTCCATCGCTCTTTGATTTTCACGAGCGTCAGCATTTGCTCTAGACACCAATTTATTCTATTGAATTGTTCAATCAGGTTATGTGAAGGGTATTTTGTTTGGTTTTAGTGTGTGTGTGTGTGTGTGAAAGATGTTCGTGTGTACCAGATTGTGTTCCGATTTGGCAAAGATGATATAAATGTTGTATTTAATATAGGAAAAAATCAAAATAATTCAAAAAAATAAATCATTTTCAAATGTGTTTTGTTTCGTTGAAACTTGTTATGAGATTGAACTTGTAAAACTTACGTGTTCCTTGAGACGTTCCAACATTTTCTTAATGTTTTCATCTCGCATTTCAGCCGCAGTCTTAAGCTTCTTATCTATTGCCACACGCTCGACATTCTTTTGTTGTTCCATTGATAAGCGAGTTCTTTCAATCTCCTGGAACTGATTCTGTAACATTCAAACAACAAAAGTCTTTAGCTCTATTGCTCATTAATTTGATTTGATTTGTGAAAATCGTGACTTTCGTCAACTGTTATACCTTAAGTTTGTCTTTCATGTCAGCCATAATAGCTTCGCGATTTTCACCGTAGTTATCCATTTTGGCGATTAAACTTTCTCTGGCTTGATTCGAGAATTCTTTATCCATTTCATTTTTCTTGCGTGAAGCTTCTTCAATGCGGTTTTTCTTGGCCGACCAATCGGCAGTTTTCTTTGCTTCCAGTTCCTGCACAAAGTCATGTAATATATTCATATATTTACGGGTATTTTGGTTACATTCACCTTTACGGCTGTTACAAATCCAATGTAAATGTATAATTCTCCTTACCTGACGTCTTTTTTCGGCTTCACTTAGTTTGCGTTCAATTTCAATGGCTGATACTTTCTTGGCCATTGGTAGTGGTTTGTTTTGTTTCAATGGTGCAATGGTCACCGGTTGACCGAGAATCACTTCATAACAGAGACCGCCCTTTGATTTTTCTTGGCAACGAATTTCAGTGGCTAATATGAAAAATGCCGAAAAAAAACACCAGTAAACATCAAATCGTTACTTATTTTTTAATAAAAGAAAATTTGCTAAAAAAAAACTATGAAATATTAGGGGTTGTTTCCCTACATTTGCGAACCATTTTTTTTATCAACTAAAAAGTGAATCAGCCGTTTTTGTTGCTCCATAAACACATTTACATAATATGCATATGCGCCTGCATTGAATTAATCAGGCAAAGCGTGCAAACGGGTTTACGAAGAATTTTACGAATAAAAAAATTCTTCGTTGATCCAAACGATGGACGATGTCGTGTTGTACGAAGGCATTGGCATTGCCTGTGAATCATGCAAACCATTTTATGTGAAAAGTTTTCTGAATCAATCCGTATATGAAATTGTGAGCATGATAAAGAAGTACCACAAAGAATACGGTGGATAAAAAAAACACTACGGTGGCTCCTCAAACACATAAATATTCGTTGAATTATACGAGTTCAAGCGACGAAGAAGTTCATTTCATGAATATATCGCACGAAAACTTCATCATGTTCACTTGCCACACGTTTCAGTGTATGCACAAACCGGAACATTTTCATCGATTAGTTACATTTGCCGGTGATATGATAGCGACAACACACCAGTCGCTTACACACCAGTCCGATGGTCATAATTTTTTATTAGATCACATATAAAACTTGATCATATGAATAGTTTTTGACATTCGGTTTTTTTTTCTGGTTAAAAACATTCGGTGTGGAACGATTCCAGAAGTGGAACTGAGCTGAAAAAATCAAATTAAAACTTTGGCTGGAGAGACAGCCAATGAATATTACCCAAAGGAGTCGTATGTCCGTGGTTTTTCAATTGAAACCAAATAATGGAAAATGGTCGCGTTTTGCAATCGAACATTGAAATTTAATATTCGTTAAGCCAAAAATGTATGGTTTGTGTGTGTGTGTGTGTACAACAGAGCCGCGAGTTGGTTGTTGTCGTTCGACGGTAGCTGGAATAAAAGTCTAGTCGCAGTGTCTCGTCACGCGAACCCCATTTTTATCCACAACTGATGCTATGCGCGTATTGCCGCCGCACTGCATAGAGACTATGCTTTCCACCACCATTGCAACTCTACTAGTTTTGGATCCGCTATTTTTATTTTTATTGTTATGGCACTTGTAATCCGTCGATGCGTGTACATAAATTTCACTTTAGTGGTTGTTTCGTATTTCATCGCCCGACAACTGTGTAGCCACCACCTTTGATGAATCATTTTTCATGCTGAAAATTGCCTGCTAACAAACCGTTGAACATTTAGTTGTTACAACGGACTGACAACAGTTTGTACCAAATGGCAGCTCAAATAGATTGGCTAGATGCCGTTTGCGTGAAACGATTAGCTGAGCAGCATAGTTCAGCGATGAAAAGTACAATTACATTTCCATGCATATTGTGACTTGAACTGGACATTTGTCATAAAATATCTTTTCAATTTGTATTTGATACAGAACCAAAATTACTTTAAGGCTGGAGCTTTACTCAAATATAAGAACATATGAGACACATTTGCACTCGGCAACAAATCAATAATAAGCACTTGCTAAATTTTTCTCTATGCAGTGAAATATTACGTAAGTCCTAACAGTCAATATTTTTGCACAGGGCCTTTTTGGCAACAGCCATGAGTCATATTGTGATGTTTGGACAAAAGATTGTTTGAGTAGTGCAATTTTTTAGCAGACAAGTGGAAACAGCATTTTACTTTTCATATGATTGTTTAAAATATCAAAACGGATTTATTTTTAGCTTGAAGTATGAAATGTGCTTTTCCGAATGTTTTTGAGGTTTGTCTATTAAAATGAATTCCACTCAAACAAACGTAAGAACATCAGTTAGAGACAGAGAATTTTCCAACCAAACAACGGAAATTGAAACACATATTTTCAAGGTATATGTGTACGATGCTTTAGCTTGCCAATTTGACGTATGGACAATTTCACTGTGCAAATAGTCACTAGGACTATTCAAATAAAACAATCAAATATCAATTTTTGGTTAATTTAATTCTGTCTTCAGCTTCAGCATAAATGATTTAATCCGTGAATAATTAATGTAATATGACATATGATAATTGACGCCGAGCTGAATTGAAAATTTAAATGATTTTTCAAAATGTGAAATATTTGTTTGAATTTTTTATCGCATTTTACTTTTTTAACAGCCTCATTGGATCAACAGTAATGAAAATTTCAAAGTGAGAATGAACATTACGAGAATCCTTCATATGAACTATAGTGTTATCGATGTTTCGTCTCAGTTGTACACTTTTCATGAAGCTTCCTTGAAAAGGGTTAAACGTTTATTGAAAATAATTCAATGAACAAAAAATCGACGTTGTGAATTGACTAGTCTGATAGTCTGTCACTTCCTATTTTATTCATATGAGGACTGCTGTCTATCGAAGTTAAGATGAACAGTTCTAGACATGAAACTAGCTCCATTTCTGGTTTGTTCAGGTGTGCACGAACGACCGTTCGTTCGTTAAAAAAAAACTGATTTTGTTCTTTCATTCGTAGGATTTGTCGAACGAACGAACAACAATAAAACAATTTATACAAACCACACTGCGATGACAAGGCTCACTTTGTAGGGTTTTTTTTAGATGTGAACACAGAACAAAAAGAGATGGAAATATATATTTGCATCTATCCGTCTCTATCCATCTTTCTCTGCAGGAAAAAAACCCTTTAATGTGAGCCTTGTCATCGCACTGTGATACAAACGAATAAACAAAATTCGATTTTCATGGAAAATGAATATTGTTCATTTGCTGTAACCTTTCTTATTTCGTAGGGGAAATTCCATCAAAAGAACGACCGAACGTTCACAAGTTTTGTGTTTGCGCTCAACTATGTCCATCTGTCTATCCCATAAAATTATCTTATCTCTGTCTTAAGTAAGATATCAGAAAAGTGCTTGTGACAGATTTTATAAAGTCGATAAATCGCTTGATAAAAATAAGTTAAACGCGTTGTTGCACAGCTTTCGTCATTCATCTATGATTATTGTCAATTTGTGTCAAGCATTGCTTTGTAGTATTAACTGATGACAGATCAGTTGACTAACAGCAATCGACTGGAAGTGCACTTAGTCGATTGATGTCCATCACCATCCCCAAATATAGCACAAAGCACTATATTTACCGATCAATAAGTTAAGCTTGACTGATGCTAATGAAAAAATAAACTTGCTTCCATTTTTAAGGCACAACATTTACTGTTTTTGTAGTTGCACTTTGGTTCCCTGTTGTATAATTGTTTTCTAAATTTGTATTCTACTAATTAATGTAATAACAGATAACAGTCGATAATTACTTACAGATAAATTTTTGCCGATTTGATAATTTGGGTTGCTTCGTTCGCAACGTCTTCGCTGACATAGCACGCACATTTCCTGTAAAATTTCCAAAACAAAAGGAAAACATTAATATGGCAAACGTTATCACACATTTATTCGATACGGAAACAAAACAAAAAAAGAAACAAAACCTTCTAGAAATGTAAGCAATTACATAAGAATCGAGAAAATAATCGAAAAGATTTCCGTCTTAATCGAAAAATAGACAAATTACAAAATTGCGATAAATTGCAATAAATTCACTTGGAACATTCGATTGTATCGTTAAATTGACTAAATGACGGCAGCCCCCCCATTCATATGTGGAATTAATTAATTCTGGTGTAGACACCTTTTGACATCAGCATTTGAGTGGTAGCTAAAGAAAAAAACAAACTACGCCGAAATAAAAATACAAACAATATACGTGTACCGTGCGCATTAGTATAGCATAGAGCCTTTTGTTGTCGCCACAAATCCTGATTGGTGACTCACATAAAAGCTATTAAATGGCTGAATACTTTGAACTGCTGACTTACGCTGGCATCGAAACAAATTTTATTCGACAAGATTCTACCAGCAACCGGATTGAAATTATTAATAGAAACTTTAGGTTTTGTTTTTCCATTCAATTTCTTTTGTTTGCTATCTATTCTGGTGTCAAAATGTGTGGAATAATATTCGATTTGCGATTCGTGGTCAAGGTCTACGATTACGTTTGAGCTGACACTTAAAGCGGAATAAACAAAATGTTGCAATGAATAGTAATCAAGTTCGAGAATGCTATCGAGCGGCGAGTTAAGGTATGTTTGGGGAGTATGAGTCAATTTCGATTAAAATCGATTTTCTATTTTGCCGAAGAAAATCACTTTAACTGTAATTCGCCTGTTTGATTGCAAACCAAAAAGCAATTGGCATCATTAAACGTAAACAAGCAGTGTAGTTTGCTTTCGAAACTAAGCCACCATCTCATGGTAGCGTGCAATTGCAATTAGATTTTCTTCGATATTTTCACTCCACATTGGAATTGTGTGTGTATGTGCTTGTGACTCGGAATGAGAACACGCCTTAAACATTTGTAATTTCCACTTGTTTTGAATGAACAAATTCATTGTACGATGTAAAATAATAACAACGCTATTTATTGAAATATGGATGAAGAAATGAAAAAAACACACGATAAACATCTGAAAAGAACCTCACTGTTTCGATTGAAATGTTGAAAATCGATTGAGTTGCGTCGTTTGGGTGCCTTGTGCTATGCCCATTTATGCGACTACAATATTAAATATTCATATATGTCATAGCCAACTGAAGTTTAAGGTTGAATTTGTTGTTTCATTAGCATTCAATGCTCGATGATCAGATGAAAAGTGACAACGAGATCAAATTTTTGAATCGAATTATTGTTGCATAATAATTCACGTGTAATCAGTGAACATTGTGAACATTAAATCTATAATTTTGATCGATTTTAAATTGAGATCGCAGCTGCATTAGTATTTATTTTTAATTTCATCGCTTAAAGCAGGGTTGCTTCGCTTTGTTGAAAAAAAAACAACACAAATTACAAAATGTTATGGAAATCGGGAACCTGCGACATCTATCCTGTTCTAACAGGATTTGAATTCACGTAAAATTACATTAGAATTTGCACTGTTATCCAGACATCACTTATGACATCCGAAATATTTGGCGACTTTTCTTTATTTATTTATTTAATTTGATCGTCATAGAAGAACGGATTAAAAACTCATTCATTTGCACCATCCCTGTGCACATTGATCGCATAATTACATGACAATGAATAGAATCAAACGAAAAGATTAAGCTCAGTATTTGCATGTTCAGTTCGCATTGAAAACCACTAAACAATTGCATCGCGTGCATGATTCTAAACGCATTGTTTTAACGTTATTTCTCGCTGTTTGTGCGAACTTTATGATGTGCGCGCGACCGGCACACGCAATATACCGGGCTCTAAATAGCTGTTAAGAGAGCGAGAAGAGAAATAGTAACAATTCTATGTGACGTCTGTTCAATTACGATAATAATCAAATTAGATTCCATAAGGCGCACTCAGTGACCACTGAGCAGTCAGTCAACTAATTCTCAATGGAGCATTCTGATAAATGCAATTAGCTTGTTGTTTTTTTTTTGTTTTTCAAATAAAATTGGATTCATTCAGTCTGATTGGGTTTATTTGTCTGTTAGTTGCCTGAAAATGTATTTGCTCCTCACACGAAATGTATACGCTCGTCTATTTAATCATTATCGCTGTTGGTATTTTTGTGGTGCTAAGTGATAATATGGTTGATCTCGATGTGAATCGTGATGCAAAATTGTCACCAGTAAATATTTTTGGAATTTTCATTTTTAAACGTTTTTGTTATCCTTGAAATGGTGTTTTCGAAGTGTGAATTTAATTTGTTTTTTCAAATGAATTCTTCGCAGCCACAATTAATCGAAGCATATGGATATCCTTCGGAAGTGCATAATATTGTGACCGAAGATGGATACATTTTGGAAGTGCATCGTATTGCAAATCCAGGCAAACAGCCAGTAATTTTAATGCATGGAATGTTGGATAGTTCAACAACGTGGGTTATGATTGGACCAAATCGTGCATTAGGTAAATTTGTTTAAAATCAAGTGTGCATTTGACAATACATTCGGAATATTCACAGTGGGAGTTAAAAAAAAACACATTTTAGGTTATATCCTTTATGACTTGGGCTATGATGTTTGGTTGACAAATGCTCGGGGAAACGATTATTCAACCGGTCATATAAAATGGCATCGAAATGGTACACGACGCGAACGTAAGAAATATTGGAATTTTTCATGGCATGAAATTGGCAAATATGATTTGCCAGCGACTATTGATTATATTTTAACAAATACCAGCCATTCGCAAGTGCATTACATTGGCCATTCACAGGGGACCACATCCTTTTTCGTTATGACTTCTGAACGGCCCGAATACAATGATAAAATTTTACTCATGGTTGCAATGGCTCCGCCAGTCTATATGGGACACATTGACAACGAACTACTGCAGCTTAACGTTCGATATTTGAGCGCAATTGAAGTAAGTGAATTTTTGTTTTCAATGAATTTACTTGAGAAAATACAGCGCATTCGTAACTGAATCTAGTGTTTTTTGTGTGTATTTTTTTTTGATTGAATTATATAGACTGTAGCCGAATGGATTGGTTTTTACCAATTTTCCAAGGAAACAAATAGCTTACTGGTCGGAACGCAGAATAGTATATTCTGTTCGTTGTCAATTGTACGAAATACACAGCTCTGTAATAACAATTTTTCGCCATTAATTGGAAACGTTACAGAGCATGTGAACAGGGTATGTTGCAGATGCACTTAGGATTTTTTTTTAGCTCCGATTGAGTTGGATGTAATTTTCGTTTTTATTTTTATTTCTGTTATAGTCATTGATTCCGATATTTGAAACTCATGCTCCTGCGGGTGCAGCGATGAAGCAACTATTTCACTTCGGTCAGTTAATTCGAAGTCATCGATTTTGTCAGTATGATCACGGACTGTATCGTAACATTTGGATATATAACCGTTCAACACCACCCGATTACAATCTAAAGAATTGCACGGCTCGTGTGGCCATCATTTATTCCGATCACGATACATTGACAGCAGCTGAAGATATACACCGATTGTCAATGGAATTACCAAATTTGATGGAAATGCGTCGCGTCAACGATGACAAATGGAATCATATTGATTTTATATGGGCGACGGATGCCAAAGAGTTTGTTTATGATTACATCACTGAATGGCTACGAATAGAAGACAAGCGAACAAAAAACTAGATGCGATAATGAGTATCTTGACAACCGAACCGGCGTTGAATGTGCAATTTGTCATTTCATTGAATTATACTTAAAATTACTGCTCGAGATATTCTCATTCATATTTCATGTACAGAATAATTGTGTGCGCATTCGGAATGTATTCAGTAAATAACGGGTCTTTTATTCCGTTCATTCCATCCATTCAAATGCATTTCGATTTGAATCGCATATCAACGTCATCGACCATATAATTTTTTGCACCCTTTTTCCCCATTTGAAGAAACTTTTATTTACAAATCCTTTTATCATTTGATGGTCCGGAATCCTTCTTTCGTATCTTTCATGAACCATTTTTAATATTTAACTTGCTCTCTTCTCAATCGATGAAAGAAAAACGTCTCGGCGAAAAAGAAACATTTTATGTACATGCGAAGCGACGGAAGCGGGGCTGAGTGGTGGAGGGTGTGCAATGAGTCATCGCATATGGGCACCCAAAGTATTTGCACACAATGTTCTGTCTACAACAACCATAGCTGTTCGGGGTGTAAAGCAGTTGTACACTCAATGCTACTATATAATACAGAACATACAACGAAGTGGTGACGCAAATTATGAGGAAATGAAACATAAAATTGTATTTCCTTCAGTTTGGTTTGCCAATTTTACAGACCCTACTCTTTGCTCTTGCTTGTCTAATTTCCATCCTTTTCTGTTGCCCCAATGAAATCATATGATTTTAAATTGATACATATAAAATATGTAGGCACATCAAAATTTGATCCTTACAAAGTCGAACCAAATCAATGATTTGAAATCATATCACATAAAATCGTCTGTTGTATGTGTTTGTGTTTGTGTGTGTGTGTGTTTGAGTGTGTTTTACATTATATAAAAATTGATTACATTTCAATCAATTGAAATGGAATTTCAATCGATGAATGAATGAATGAATGATAAAAAAAGACTTACCTGCCGGCAAACTTGGAACACGGCATGTATGGCAAAAACATTGCAAAACCGAATCACGAACTAATCCAATCAGCATTTTGTCGATTTAAATTTTCGCCGCAATTTTCTCGATTCCGTTATATTATTTATTACAAATATATTTGCACTATAACATCAACAAACAAACAAACAAAATTTTGTGATCTAATTTTATTGTAATACTGTAATTTCCGGAAATCAATAAATTATAGAAAAAGAATCGTTTAGTTTTTTTTTATTCGTATTCAATTCGAATAGAGATAGAAAGCCAGTAGAGCCGCTATAATGCAGCGAAAGTGCCCACGGTTAGTCAGTTTTAAACGAGAAAGAAATAAGACAAAAAATTGATTGTTGCTTGTAGCAAGGGCGGGGCACAAAGCACAACTAATTCTGAAATCTGAATGAAATACGAAATGCGATAGTCGCCACACGATGAACAAAAAAAACATGTATTCGCGTCTTTTTAATGCAATCCGTTTGCGACTTATTTCTGTTTCTCCTTCTTGTGGATGTTCTTAGCTTGAAAATGGCATATACCAAATATGTTAAAGTACATAAGACAAGAAAAAAAACGGCGAAAATTACCCTCAACTGAACAACGGTCTGGAAATCCACTTAAATTTAATCAGCACTCAAGATAAACTCTTTTTGTTTTCCGGAAACTTTTCCAATTGTGAGCAGAACGAAAAAAAAAATGATAACGATTGGATAAACACAAGCAACAATAGTAATTAAATGCTTCAAAAGACGTGAATGATAATTTTGTGGAGAGTTTCGTTATTTTAATCCTTCACTCGAATAGCAATGAAAACCATCTGTCGAAAATGGCTGATGGCAACTACCAGTTGGTCCTGTGTAGTCAACGAAAGCGGAAAATTTGTCGTGCAATTTCCTTTTTGACTTCGGTTCATTGCTTCGGCAAAATAGACATGCGCACATACGGAAATTGGACGAACAAGTGGGAAATGTGAGCAGAACAGTCGATGTGTTCGAAAATTGATGGAAAATGGTGTGTGTGCGTTGTGAAGGAAACGTCGACAGCACACAAATCGACACAATACATTGCCGCATGAATAGTGTGAAGCAAAGCAAACCAAATGAAAGCTATGAAATGCACTTCGATGGTTGTTGTATGCTTTAAGTTTAACCGTTGGCAAAACCACTTCATTCGCTTTTGTTGTGTTTTCATCGCCCTTCAGTCACATGGATAATTTCATAATAGCCATTTAGAATACAACAACAACAAAACGCAGTAAAATACTTTGGACGTTTAGTCGAAAGCCATGCCATACCCATGGTTAGGGAGACAAGCATAAAAATCACACACAAGAACAAAAAGAGACCGATACCAATGCGATATGATGAAGCAGAAAGCAGCACAAAAAACACACACACATACACATAAACTAATCAATAACCGTCCGCAGGGAAAATATAGCAATACGAACATGCATATAATCTCACACTTTCATCGCATTGCTGATGAAAATAAAAAGAAAAAAAAACGAATGAACAATTTTCAGCTAACCGAGAATTTCGCACATGATTTTACGGTATTAACTGAGCCGCATACCATTTCACGCATAGCAACCAAAAGCATTCACTTTACCATATATTCAGGTTGATGCTCTTCATTCTATTGGATTTAGCGCACAAAACATGAATGGGTTTTACGTGAATATCCTGTGAATCGGCTTCGTAAAATTTGTAATCCCATATTTTTACATCAGTTTTACGGCATTTTTTTATTGTCATTTTGCTATGTTCTCATCTACGGTATGCCAATACTCGGTCTAGCAAACGTCTACATAATACATTACTTGCATATTAGATCGTGTTTTGCACCTCATTGAGCATTTATCTCAAATTACTTTTTACCTAGAAGAAACAAGATAAATGCGATTTTCTTTTCTAAATTTCACACTAATCAAATTGAAAACAGCTTGACATGTTCGGATGTGAAGCGTATTATTTATATTTTGATAAAACATTTTGTTGGTGGTGCTTATGGCATTAATATAACAGCCATTTCGTACAATTTGAACAATATATTTTGTGCCAAAAATAGAGTGGCCAGATTCTAAAGCTACATATGTGTGCATAGGAACAATTCCTAACAACTAATATCTGTGCTGTATCGATTCTCTAACTATAGAAAACGGTGAACATTTACTTAGGTATATTCATTTGTAATACAATTCAATGTGACTAAAATTAGATTTAATAGGCTGATAGCAATTCGGTTGACACTTTTTCAATGGTATCAAACACAAATTGGATATCATCATCAGTTAGGAGCCGATTTGCGATTACCCGTAGGCTTGGCTCCGGGCAATTTCTCTCAATCGTTTCCAAATATGTTGCATTTACAATTGCCAAATTCCGTTCAATGCACTGCAATTGAGAAAAATATTAGAAATTAGAAATTTGATATGAAAAAAAACACGATTTATACCAAAATTAGTTGAACTATTTACCTTATCCACAAACTGCTCAAGAAGTTCAACTTTCTGTGATCTTTCTATAGAAACATCTCTCAAATAAAGATGTTTAATGGGAGAGAGCTCATGTCCCCTGAGTGTGAATCGTTTTAGATAACACAATTTTCTGAAAAAACGAAGAGTCAATATATGCTTCAATATTTAACTTTCTGTGAATTTTTTACAATTCACTTACTCATTTAACTGTTTGCACTTTTCATTTAATTCGCTGAATATTTCTGGATGCTGTTCAAATTGGTCTAATGCTGAAATGGCTGCTTGTGCCAACAAAGGTGGTGCCGACGCCGAAAAACAGTATCCAAGGCCAGATAAACGTTGATGATCAACAATGAACGTAGTTCCCACTGAAAAGCCACCTATTGAACCGACAGCATTCTCCAACGTTGAACAAACCAAATCAACATCTTCACGCTGAAACACAAACATTGATTGCAGAAAAGAAGAAATGTTAAATGAAATCCCAACAATACGGAGCTAAAGTGCAATAAAGTTCTGCTTGGCATTACATTGACATTGAGATGTTCGATAATACCACGTCCATGTTTGCCCAGCGAACCAAATGAAACACTCTCGTCCAAAATCAAACGTAATTTATAGCGACGCCGAAGTTCAACAATTTCACGCAATGGACACATTTCGCCCGTATTCGCATAAATCCCTTCAACAATAATAAATCGACGGATTTTGGCGGCTTTCTTTGGATTTTTACGATCCAAAGCATCTTGTTCTTTGAGTAATCGCTCCAAATCTTGAACATCATTGTGTTTGAAGTAGAATACTTTGCTACGTGATGCATCCATACCTTTTTGGATTGCAAAATGGACGCACTCATCACTGCAAGTGCAAATGAAAGATTTTGCCAATTAGAAACAACAGTTAATTTGAAAACGAGTGAATTAATTCTGGAAGGAATCAATTTTTCTTACACAAATAATAGATCACGCTGTTTGCAGTATGCTCCAATTGCGCTAGCCACTGTAGAAAAACCATACGAATACACAACCGACTCTTCCATTTGCATGAACTTGGCCAATCGTTCTTCTAGCTCCAAATGAACATCTGTGAATCAATGTCAATAAATGGCATCAAAAATGGTCCGTTTTTAAAATGAATTGTATTTTACCAATAGTTCCATAAAATCCTCGAGGTCCACACGAACCGACTCCATATTTACGAACAGCAGCAATTGCATTTTCCCGAATATCCGGTGAATTGAGTAGACCCAAGTAGTTGTGGGTGCCTAAATTTAGGCAATTTTGTCCATTGATTGTTATATGTTTACCACTTGTTGCGGTCACAATGCGTTTGTGAGTTAATACTGGATGATCTTCAGGTACTTCACCAATTAAGGGTTCTGGAATCCATTTTTCAATTATCGATGCTTTTTCCTGAAAAAATCGATTTTTTAATGTTTATTGTTCACATTGATTGTTTATTTGTTTTAAATAATTTATGATACATTTATAATTTCACATAAAGAGAAATCTTATTCCAGTAAAAACTTACATTCTCTGTTAATTTTGGTTTTCGATGTTTGGCTCGATACAAATACCAAATGGACACCAAACCCACCAAGAATGCAATTTCTGTCGCTATCACAAACGTTGAATTCTGTCAATATTCAAACGATTTTTTTTAAACAATTTCAAAAATAACAATTCTCAATTTATGAATTACCTTTGTTAATGAATACAACACTTTTGCGAAAAAACATGTCGTTGTCGATTCACTCATGGCTAATCATCTATTATTTCTTAGAACTTAGCCACCCGGATTCTATAAACTAGATCTATTTATTATTCCATACACAATGAATCAATTCAATTTGACGTCCAGCCATGGATAACATAACCTCATCTTCCAGAAGCCGCCAAAATGACATTTATGTGTGATTCACACGCTTGAATGGCATTTTTGAATTTTATTGAACCGCTCAAACGAAAGCGCTGGCGCAATTTCTGTTCTATCGGTTGTTATCAAGTGTTTACATGTTTCAGAAATGTATGTGCCACAACTAAAGTTGTGCTTTGTTTGTTCTTGTAATTGAAAAAAAAAAATTGTTTATTTACATTTTTTCATTTTCTTGTCTTGACCTTGAAACAGAACATGAACATGACTAACTAATGTTATTCTCTCAATTCAAGATCACAACAAAACAAATATATTTTTACTAATGCAACGATTAAATATACAAACCAATTGAAAACGTAACCAAACAAGCTAACTGTTTTGTTAAATAGTTTTTGCTGTTCACGAGACAGAGATGATTCATCTGAGTAGCCATTTGTCCCTGCTCATTGACAATCTTCTGTACTCGTGCAATGCCTCATAAACTTTGTGGGAATCTACGAAGAAAATTAGAATGCGTACATGAACGGTGCTGTTATTCTCTCTTGAATAAGTAAATTAATTGTATTAATTTGGTTATAGTTATGCTCTAAATGGAAACATTTGTTCAAATATATATAAGAGGCGGTTATACTATTTAGATCAAAGAAGAGTTGATTTAAGCAACTACCATGAAATGAACTTCCGTATTTTCTGTTGAATGAAATAGAAATAAAATAAAGAAGAACACTTTGTGCAAAAGCAAGAGATTCTTGAAGAACAAAATTACTTTCCGTTTGATCTTATAAATTTGTATTATAGTTAATTATTCTAACGGAATCTCGTTATATTAGACAAAAGATTGAAGTGTGTAACAACATCTTATGGAATCTTCCATTGAAATATAAGTGATAAATTCAAGTGAAAAAAACTTAGTTTCACCTAAGAATACCAAGACTACATAGCAACACCATCAAACGGTATCCGAAGAAAGTCAAGTAATTGAAAACTAAATGGCAAACCATTTTCTGAGCATTTTAATAGCATGTAATATTTTGCTAATTGGATTTGTGCTTGGAAATCCTGTAGCGCAGTTGGTGCAAATACCCAGCTATCCAAATCAAGTTAGCTACGTTGGCAATTCGGCGTTGCCTGGAGGAACATTGCAATCATTTTTAAATTCCAACTTTACTCCAAATCAACTTGTGTATGGCGGTGCTATCCAGACCAATCCTGCCAACACGGGGAATTGGTTTGGCAATACACTCAGCCAAGCAGGAACTGGACTTAGAAATTCTCTTGGAACACTCGTAAGAGGTATTTACCGTTTTTTTGTTATCTAAACGTGTATTAAAGTGAATAAGATCCATAATTTAGTACATTTGTGAATTCAAATGAGTTATTGGATTAAGTTTAATTATTCTTCATTTTTAGGAGCTTCCAATGCTGTATCAATATTATTTAACAGTTTACTTGGACTGGGAGGAGCAAATAATCCGAACGTAGTGACATACGCCATCCCAGCGTCATAGCATCGAAAATAATGTGTGCAAATCTTACATTTTATATTGAAAATAATTGCCTACTTAAGTTAGTAATTAGTTAGTAGCGAATAAGAAAAATTTAATAAAAAAAAATTGAATAAAAATTATAAACTGCAAAAAGGCTTCTTTGATTTTGATATTGATTGGAATTTTCTAATTTATTGGAAACATTCTAATCATTTTGTTGTGAAACATAACTTATTCAAACTATGAAAATCAACAATGTTGTTATATTTTTCCAATTTGTTTTTTTTTCTTCCGAAATTAAAACGTATAATTAAATTCATAGACACAAATATGTATAATTTATATATGAACAATGTATAATTGCAGTTGTGCAAATACTTCGATTTGTTTGTGACAAGCCAGACCATTTCGGAATATTTGATTAGATTAAATATTAAGTCTGTATACAAAAAGTTTATCCGGAAACGTAATCCCCATTCAGAGCTGATGAAACGAAATTTGTTTGAACGAGAAGCTAGACTGAATAACATTAAGTTTGCAGTAATAATGGTACGTATTCGAGCGTAAAGTATTTGCATATAATTCAATTTTCTGTCAATGTAAGAGTACTTCAAATATTCTATTGGGAGATATATGGCTGAGAACCGATACGAGCAGAAAAGAAGCTTACTTTGTAATGAAACTCGATTCAAAATATATTAAATTCTTATCAAGAGCAACACGTAACAGTGAAAAGACCAAGACAATTTAACTAAATTTCAATACAACAAATATATGGTATCCTAATACGCGTGAGTTACACGCGGTTGGGTTGCAACCTATTTTCCCTTAAATAGTACATAATAGCTAATTTATTTTTACATCTCAAAAGAATTCCGAATTGTATTCAACTTATAGTTCCATGCCGAAAATTCGGGAGCATCATGTATATTCAAATAAGAGCAGTTGTTTAAACATCATTAATTAATTTACATGATTAAAACAAATCTAACGTACGTTTGTTTCAGACAAAATGGGTATTTTTAAATGTGTTTTCTATGAAAGAAATAACAAAATACGCATACAATCAATTGGTTCAAAACGTATAAATATGTGCGGCAAAATGAATTTGTCGTTTAGTTTACGTTGAAACAATAGACATTACGGATTTATCGGGAAAATTAATTAGTAGACCTTTCAATAGCACTCGGGGCAAAATAACAGCGCAACAAAAAAAAATGGAATGGTCGCCTGTCATTGTTCTGATAGCACTCAGCATGGTTATCAATCGATTTGCAGCAGGCGCTCCACTTTTTGGGTGTAAAAAAAATCATTAATGCCATTTAATCTAAATATATAAGGCATACAATTTATATAATAAATGAGTTGTTGAAATCTGAAATTTACAGTATTCTCAAATGGAATGAATCAGCCAATAGTCTATCTACCAGCTAATGCGGATCCAACCAATACAGGCAATTTATTTGTTCCAGTTAATACGGGGTATGCACCAGCCAATACAGTATATACAGGAGTTCCAGCCAACACAGGTAGTATATATGTTCCAATTAATACAGGAAGACAACATAAGTTTGCTGGTTTATTTGGAGCAGTGAATAACATCTTTTCAGGTTAGAGATTATTAAGAATTTTTTTTCAAGATTTTAAAATATGACCAAGAATTGTTGTCAAACATATTTAAATCAGATACATTTAATGCTGCAGGAAACTTGGTTGGTAATTTGTTTGGCGGTTACAATCCACCGACATACATTCAATTGATGTAAGTTCAGAACAGAGTTTGCTAGAGATATAAAGACATGTGCTCATGAATTGTGTCATTCAAAAACCCTCTTATAGACCCCAGACGACTACACAAGCACCAACTTCAACAACCCCATCAACAACAACAGCAGCAACAACACCAACATCAACAGCTGCACCAGCACCAGCAAAATAGTTTGAATCTCAAAGCGGATCAACTAAAATAGACGAGATTTTCCTCATTTAAAGAAAAAATGCATATTATCCAAAGGTATAAAGAAAAGCGCTTTGGTGCTCTCATTTTCATTGTTTTCATGTGAATCCATTCAAATAGTACACTCCCGCTCATGTCACAATAAAAGAGTCGACTCTATCAAATAAAATATAAATAAATGTATAACATCGAAGAAAAACGTTATTTACATTGCATAAAATAAAATGTGGTTTTTACTTTGATATGTAATATTCAACCGTATTTACCACAATATTCGACATCTCTGCTTATATAAACGCTGCGTAATATCACTCCGTACACACAATTTGAATATGCTCTGCTTTGATTCGTTTCCACTTAATTGAATCGGACGAGTGAAAAAGCTTTTATCTCTCACACCACATGCTCACGCTCTTGGCGCTCTCATATCATTTCCCCTCATTTTTGTGTTCAATGAGAACACATTGACAGCTCTCCATACGCAATAAAAACAGTCAAGCGAGCGGTTTCGGTGGCAAAACAACAAAACATGATGTAAGTATGACACACGAACGAAAAAAAATAATCAATTTTTCTCTCTCAATTCTCGCCAATTTTATTTCTTGGAAAAACATTTTGTCAAATGAAATTGTTCTCTAATTAAGTATGGTAATTTTTTGACAATTAAAAATCAGCGATTTTTGTTCGTGTTTTATATTTTGATACGAAAAACTGTATTGTTGTGTGTTGATTGTGATTTTGTGTAACAATTTTTGATTTTTGTTGTTGCAGTGGTAAACAAGCAGCAGTTCGTTTGAAGAATGCTTCGGCTGATCGAAATTGTCAGCCGATTTTGGATTGTTTGCATAAAGTATTGGATAAAAATCAATATGGTTTGAGATTGTTGGAAATTGCATCGGGCACTGGACAGCATGTGGGATATTTTGCACCTGCATTTCCGAACATTGCATTCTATCCGAGTGAATATGAAACATCAATGTTTGGCAGCATTCGTGCATTCACTGAGCAACTATCAAATGTGGCATTTCCGATGAATGTTGATGTGCGACAGCCCTTTGGCAAGTGGAATTGGCATGTAGCTAATTTACAACCGACCAAAGTGGCAAGTACATTTGATTATGTGTTAAACATCAATATGATTCACATTACGCCTTGGAGTTGCACTGAAGGCCTGTTTAAAAATGCATCCGGACTGTTGAAACCCAGCGGTGTTATGATCACGTATGGACCGTATGCATCGAATGGAATTCTTGTGCCCGAAAGCAATGTGAACTTTGATCAATCACTTCGAGCCACCAATCCCGAATGGGGTGTACGTGATTTACGCGATATTCAGCAGCTAGCACTGACCTACAGCATCACACTGGACAAAATCTTTGATATGCCTGCCAATAACAAGGTGTGCGTTTGGCGCAAAACAATAAATGAACTACGGCACAACAACTAAAACACACGATCAAAATCAAAATCAAACATTCAACCGAAAAACATCCATCAAAAAACGATAAAACAATCAAAGCAATAATGATTTTAAATGAAACAAACGTAAATTGTTGTGTTCACCAAGTGAATGTTTTTTTATTTTTAAAATGGAAACACATTATGAGACTTATTTATGATGATAACAAACCCCATACAATTGTGTCCACAAATCTTAAACAAAAAATAAAACACGAGGAAAATGTAAACAATGAAATCAAAACCAATTTTATCAAGGAATTTTACAACGATATTTACCACACCGCCAAAAGTGGATGTGCGTGTGCGTATGAGATAGATTATTTTGCCAAACAAAAAAATTTGATTGTTGTACTCACCCTTATCATCAGCGATATTTTTAGTGCAAATATTTGAGTTTTTTTTTCGTTGCAAAATAAAAACTAGCAACCAAATGTGGCACTTGTTAAATTTTACTATAAATTCGGCTGACGAGTCCTTAAATTGTATTGTTGATTAAACCACCTTGTAGTTAATAGAATAATATTGAAATATTGTGCAGCCATTTAGAAGCCTAAACCTGGAAAAATGAAAAACAAATTGTTGAACATTTTTTTTGAATGAAAATACCAAAATTTTTATACGATTAATTTGTATCTTTATAGCTTTTTCAAAATTTTATTGAACTCTTTTTCAATTCGACTTCGCTGTTTCTTTGCTTCGAATCGCTTCTTCTGTTTCATTTCATGGTTTTCTTTCATTTTTTTCGGTTTTGCATATTTTTCGCCTGTTTTTTTGATGCTTTCGATTTGCTTCCAATTTTGGATATTTTGAATTTTTCTCATTTTCTTTCATAAGTTTCGTATTATTTTTTGTTTGTTGCATTTGTTCTGATCTCTTTTGTTCTCTATGAATATATAATTTATAGATTATGAAGACATATAAACATTACTCGATTAAACGCTATACGAGAAATTGTTTTGTTTTCTTGTGTGTGTGTGTGGAATTCAAGTTCCTCCTCCCATTGTCATTGTAAACATGGTTAATGGTCATCGATAATAAATAGCATTTTAATGATCAATAAATGTGTGTTTTGTTTGTTCTTATATTGCATGAGATTATGATAAATTTGTTTTATGTAAATCATGTTCATTCTTTTAGATGTCCATATAAATTGCAATTCAACAACATAGTTAAACCGAATCATACGATGAATAAAGGTACATTGTTTTTGTTTACAAATTGTTTCATTTGTTAAATACAAAATAGAGTTTATTTCAATAAACAAAAAAAATATGATTAAAATAATTTGATTGTAAGAAAAATAAAAAAAAAAAAAATCAAAATAAAAGAGTAAAAAAAAAGTTCAAACTGTTCATGTGACAAAATTAATGAATTTCGATTTTGTTCAACGATTTCAAGTTAAATTCAAATTCTAGCCATATTTCTAGATGTTACTTGGTAATGCTCACTCCAACTAGTAATTTCTGTAATGTTTTACTTGGAATACTCTTTTGCTCTGTTGGCTGAAATAATGTTCCGTTGGCTTAGTGGGAATGAAAATGTGTCATCGTAGTCCTGTTCAATCGACATCAACACACTCTCAAAATCCATTTCTAGCCCATATTTCCTTCATATTAAGCGGAAAATTATTCCATCGAGATTCCTACTGTTTCTTTTTTTTTTAAAGTTGAATCTGCTTTCAGTTTATCGCACAATTCTAGTGAAGATTATAGTGTGTGTATGTAATATTTCCCAGAATATTTTGTTTCACTGTTAGCTGCAGCTAATGCATGTAAATATCTGTATCTCGCATTCATTGTTCATTTTTTTTACATTTCTTTGAATGACTCTTGTCATGAATTATTGAATCATTGAATTGCATCGTTACGAATGTGTTTCTGATACATCTGGATTAAGTATATATACTTGATTGTTTGTTTTGTTTTCAGTTTTTGTTATCGGATTTCAATTGTAATTTAAATCGGTATGCTTTAACTGTATGCCTTTCTATGCAAAATGCATCTTCTATCAGTGGGTTTGAGAAACATGGAACTCAGTCTTGAAGCCTAATCTCATAGCGTACTGTTGGCGTCCCTTCGAATGTAAAATAGAATATACGGTTTGCATTCGGCTACTGTACTCGTTTGGACTTGTTTCACTGTTTGATCATTGAAATGCAACCAGGTACCGTTGTGGTTCGCATATGATGTGTAATGTCCACAACTCGATCTATAAACAAAAATCGACAAATGTTAATTTGCTTCTTTTTTTTTACTAAACATGTAAAAGAGATTTCATTTATTTACCCATTGCCATGATGCACGATGACAGCGGCCAGATCATAAACATTGTTGTTCAAATTTGAACGCCGCGTTTCGGGTACATTATTCAGTACATACTGTGACATATCCAACGATTTGATTGGAAATTTAATACGCAAATCGATTTTCGTACGGAAAAAATTGTTCCAACGGAATCGTTTGATGTGCAAACACAACACATTTGGTAGTCGGCGAATCCAGAAACGTTTTGTCGACTTTTGTTTGCATTTACATGAATTGCAATAATACAATTCTGTTTCAGCCAGCTCTTCAACCTGTGAATTAAAATATATATTGAATTTCTGCGTTCAATTGATGAACAAAAAAAAATGATAAAAAACGTACTTCTGTGAAACTTGATAGACAATCGGCTATGTTGCAAACCGGACGACCTTCACTGTCAGTTTCTTTGTAGTACTTTTCTGGAATGTCTAATGATAGATCCAGGAATGGATCATGTTTTTTACTCTCCATACCACAAATAAGACAACGCACCTATGGACAGAAGAAAAAAAAGTGGTGTTTGAATATCGAATCCCGAATTTCATGCGGAAATGTCTCTGTTTTTGTAATTACCTCGCTTTGCAATGTACCGCCAAAGACATTTGTGACAATTGAACTGCGATTTCGGTGTAAACTACTGTTTGATTCGCTGGCTAAATGTTCGCTTCCATTCCAATCTTTTGATGTGATTTTCTGTGTTCCGTTACTTATGTCGGATGGTATTGTGACATATTGAAGTTCAGTGTGCAAACGATCAAGCATATAACGTAGAAATTCGTGTGCATCATGTTGTCGATGACCACGAAATTGTGGCACCACTTTCCAAATTACCAAAAATAGACATTCGGGAGAGATCGCTTTTGAACCATCACCACCTTGACTGAGATTGATTAGGACTTTTCGTAGTTCTTCAGCCACATTTGCATCACTCACGCTCTCTTTTAGCGAACGCGAATAATAAACACGTTTCTGTTGTTGCTGTGGCGTTTTTGTTTCTAGCGATGGCAACGCATTAAAGTATAAACTGAACTCTTCGATATTGTTCAGCGATTGTAGTACTGAATTCATAAAGCACGTGTTTCCTAAATTTCTCAGGCCAATGACCTTTTGGCGCCAAAAAAAAACGAAGAAAAAAAAGAACGATATTTGAAAAGATGTTCCGGTTTTTTTTTGGTTTCTTATTGGCAAATTCAATAAAACCTGTAATGTGTCGTAAATTGACAAGTTCATTCATACTGACCTTTCGCATTAGCTTCTTTTTTGTCGGTGATTCGTTGCCATTTTCATTTGTATTTGTGTTTGTGTTTGAGTTTGTATTTGTATTTGAAATCGTACGTTTACGTGGCCGTAATCGTCGGCCAGTTGTTGATGATGAGACGCCAGTGGAATCATCATACCATCCAGAATCACTGGATGATGCACTGGCTGAACCTTTTGATGATTTTGTCGATGACGATTCGTCAAGCGAATTGGATGCCTCCGATGATGAATCATCGTCTTTGAACTCTTCACGCAAATTGTCCAGCAAATGCTTACCATTTATTACAAAATCATCACATTTGTAGCAATAAACCGAGCAATTTAATGTGTTCAAGCACACATTGTGCTGTGTATTCAGTGTTGAATGATGCAATGCGTGGCCGTTTTCATAGCGACCGCATAGCACTTGGCCGCAATTCAAGCACATCCAATTTTCTTTGTCGGACGTACATTCTATAAAAAGGAAGAGAAAATAAAAAAGACCAAATAAATTTACTACAATCAAAAAAATGAAACATATTTAATGAATTGAACATTTTCCGACATTTCTGAACTCGAGAATTTCGAGTAGGATATTTTAATACATCGTATGCCTTAAGTCCTGCGATAAAATATGTTTCACCATTTTAAGTACGCCATGGTCGAATGAGGGAGACAAAAATTCCATTAACTCCCGCAAAGCGAAACAGAAATAGATCACACTCATTGCCAGTGCGCTGTCTTTTTCAAGTTTTTGCTCGTGTTTTCTAACAAAATAACACTGTCTCACCACTGAAAAGCTTTTCAGTGTATTTGTCACTCGTGTGACAATGTTGTGTTGCGATTTTGCCATTGGAGCTTGAAATAGCTCAAAATGCGTCAGCCCAATGTCTATTGTGTTACGAGAATCAAGAGAAAAATGTTTTAGTCGCTGTCTGTTCGTCTGATAGAACAGGTCAAACGCACCACAACAAAATTTACACTTGCCATTTTAAAGGCAAAGTATTTTTTTCATGTGCTCATTTTTTATTCAGCTGTGAATTTAAGACAATGAAATGGATTACATTTTTTTTTCTATTTGAGAAAATTGTTTTGCTGAAATATTTATGCGAAAATTAGGCCAGTGATTTGTTCAATGGAAATTTTTGTTTTGGATTGACCTTTAATTTACTTCCACGTAACAACTTACTCACACAAACAAACACACACACACACACAAATGAAAATGAGAGACAGAAAAAATATCGAATTGCGTGCAAATTTATGATTAAGCCAATGCTCATCAAAGAGTATTCTAGCAAATGTATGAGCAATAATTTTTATGTTGCGTTAATGAAAAGAAGAGCTCTGAGGAAAATATTTTGCGTGGAATTATAAGGCCATACAAAAAATGCTCTCACACCAAGCCAGAGACACAGGAACAGAAAAAAAAGAACTAGGATGTTTGTGTATTTTTGTTTCGTCTTCAATTTAAATCTCTCTCACACATAAAATATGCTAATATGCTGTTGTTCATATATCTCTTTGCTCACTCTATTGGCTACTACACGCACACATACACACACATACACACACACTCTCTCAAATAATACATTCGAACACACAAATACATTGACATCGAAACGTACACTCGCACATAATCCATATGGTATTACACAATCACTTCAAGTGAAATACTTACAACGCTTGAACACTGTGTGCTGTGTGACAATAAAGAAAAAAAAATAATATAAAAAAAACACACATCGAGCTCAATGCTGTACAAGCGAACAAATGAAATTTCATACAAATACAATAAAGGCTTACGCTTATTTCGTCGAATGGGAGAAAACAAAAACTGCGAATAAATGGATACGATTTGTGACTTGGGATGCAAATGGAACATAAACTGAAAATCAATATGTGATTTATTTTTCTACTTCTAGACTAGGGGGTTTTAACTTAAAATATAAATACATATAAACGTCTATAAACGTCTATAAATGTGTATAAAGCGTAAATATTGTATATATTTTTTTTAAAATATAAATATATATAAACATCTATAAACGTCTATAAACCGAAAATATGACGTATATTTTCCAAAATCAACCACGAATATAGTGCATATATTGAAATATACGGCAGCCATTTTGAAAAAATAAAAAAATATAATCGTGTATATTGACAAATAATGCGTATAAACACTCAAAATACGTGAATATTATACAAAACTCTTGAATATCGCATATTTTTCCCTCGATAAATATACATAAATGCCCCTAGCTTCTAGATGAATGGTTTGGGATTTTGGTTTGCTTTTGGATGATTCGGGTGTTGTATGACCAGTGGGTCATCACTATAAAAGATGAACTCTTCTAGAGAGACATGCTAATGACTATGAAATGAATTCGATATGTCGCAAAAAACCATTTTTTTTGCTCCCATCCATTTAATTGAAGAGCACAGATATGCTGATATGCACATGCATAATTCAATAAAACTTTCATTTACAGTTAGCCTCTGTAAAGCAGCACACAATTCAGTCTAGAGGCTGTGACCTATCATGAAACAAATATGAATCTTACGGAATTAAAAAAAGAAATACTCCACATGCAACATTTTAAAATAGCTGGGCTTTGTTGGTAATTTTCCACTCTGTGAACTGAAGACCATAACGAATAATTATTGCCATAGAGTAAAGACGTATCGATTTTCTTCTCTATGTGCGCGCGTACCGTATACATATGTAATGTCCGAGAATCTAAAAATGACATCCAACCAATGCATCTGTCTCATCATTGAAATTAAATCCGAAAATACCGTGAATTTTGGCGTTACACAGAATCACAAACATATCTCACACTCTCAACTTCAATAATTCATTTCCTTGTTACAATGTTTGAACGCTTCATATGAATGACAAAAATTCCTAACACTGCAAATAATATTTTGGTTCAATTTTATGTCGAAAGTGCCCAAATTTCGTTTGAAATAAAAATGATGAGGTTTTTTTTGTTGTTGCTCACGTAAAATTTGCATATTTTGCATATTTTTCCGAGTTGCACACCAAAAATTGTTGGTTACGTAAAATTTGGTGTGTCAGAATTGCAGAAAATCAATGACAAAACAACATTTACACTTGAATTATTTAAAATGTTCGATCGAATGAATTTAGCTAGAGGTCGGTCATTTTTCATGTTTTGTTCATTTTGATATGGGTTTTATTTGTTTTTTTTTTTTTTTTTGGTTTTTGGTTGGTTAAATTTTTTAATTTTACCTAAACATCTCCACAATATGCCGCCACCACCGTTCAATGATGAATCTGTTGTTGATCTATTACCGCTACTTGTACTGAGTTCACATTTTTTATTTTTGATAAAGTCACGATTTACTTTAACACTGTCGCGTAAATGTGGACACTCCATGATTGTTGGTTCATACGGAATTCTCAAAATACTTGGTTCAAACTCAACAAAAAAAAATGCTGTTCAAAGTTGTTTAATGGCGCTTCAATAGAATTTTCAATCGAATCACTTGTGTTTCCTGATCAGACAAAACAAATTTATAGATTCGTTTTCGATATCACTTTTGTAAACTTGAACCCGTTCTTCAATCGAACAATGTGCTGATTCTCTGTTGACTGCTGCCGCTATTGCTGCTGCTGTCCACACACTTTTTTTTCACTCTCACGTCGTTTCAATGTGAATTGTGTGTGATTAGGCAAAAATAACAACAACACAAAATATCTAAATCGTAAATGAAATTTGCTTTCAATACACCATTGAATGTAAATGTTTGAGTGTACTCTGACTGTTTGCTTCAACCAATTTGATAATTTTCACCAGAAATAAAATTTGTCCACCAATAGCCTCTGCGTGCAGAACGTTGCCTTTTTTTCGCCAATTCGGATAAAAAAAAAATGTATATACCTTCTATTATTTCACTCGAATCTCAAACTGTTCGACAAAATCGACAACAACAATAATACAAATACGAACCAAGAATATAAATTGTGTGTGTTGTTTTTTTTTTCTTCTTCACTTGGCTCTACGTTTATGTTATACTGTTGTGTGTTGATGATATTTCTATTGGTGGTGCTGCTGCTGCCAATCAGCGCACACCAATACATTTACAACATTTTCATAGTTGGCTGGCTATGTTTCGACCCGTTCAATAGCATTGGCCAGTGTTGCTGTAGTGGTGGCTGAACAACGATGCATGTATGGGTGAATCGTTTCGTTTTTGGATCCAGCGTGGCTATACCATTGACTTGCACACACCGATGCGTACCAATACATGCAACATGCAACATTGTAGTCGCATACCATAAACCGTGTGTATTCGGCGCTGGAGAGAAATCATCGTATGCACGCACACACACAAACCTTGTACTTGACTCAATTCGTTTCTTTGTTATTTTCATTGTGACCACAAAGACACCAAAATACAAATTTGCCTTTAAATGTGTGAAAAATGGCGCATTCAATATTATTTGTTTTTTTCCGGGATTTGTTCCTTATTTTCAAAAAAAAAAAAAAATGGTAAATTGAAACCAAAAAGTTGGAAAGAAGTTCGAGTAATTTTTACATAAATTGTACCTTTTTTTTGTTAAATGTCTTCCATGCCACACGAGTAAAAGAGACAAATAGATATATCTTCGGTACGAATATTAAATGAAGGGGAACACGGGAAAAAGCCATTATGAACAATGTAAAACCTAATGAGCTATCACTCAAACCAAACAATCTCATTTCATGCATATTCCATTTCATTCTGGTGTTCATGACATGCTTTGAGTGGAATTTGGACGATTGGCTTGAATGCGTTTGTTACATTCTTTTTCCACTTAATGTAATGTCGCTTACGGCACTGCAGAGGCAGTCACAGCAAGTTCACTCAATTTCGATTTTTATCTCAATTGTGCTTGAGTCTAAAAATTGGCCAACAAATAAAAGTCTTCAAATTAGAATAATCCGAATGATTTTTAATGGATCAACTAAGTGAAATGTTGAACACCGGATAGATGTGTTCAGTCCTTGTTTTTGCATTGATTTCATTGAAAAATAGCTGAATATTTTGGCAAACTCTATTTTTCACTCTAAAAATAAGTCCAATCAATTTCAAAGCTTAACGTTTAAACACCTGTCACTGTCAATTCTAAATGAATGCCATGAAGTTGGTTTGATTTAAATATAATCAAAAAACCGGCTCTCACTGACAACAGTTTAGCCAAAATCATCTCTATTCAGTGAACGAATACGGATGAGTTTTGACAGCAGTTTTACGTTCATTGTTCACCTTGTGGAATCTTTATTCATATATAATTATATTCATATCATTTCAATGGTGAATGGTGGTAGTGTAACATTAAGGTGCATCGTGCGATGTGAATGAAAAGCCAGTCGACTCATAGTTGTGGTCACAATAAGACGTGTCTCGCATTTACAAATCGAGTGTAAAGCGAAAAATCCGAACAAATTGCTCACGAATATCGTGTATATCAGTTTTACGTTATTTTATTGGGGGAGATTGAGAGAGAGAGAATTGTGTGTGTCCGCAGTGCGCCTTTAAATGGAATGTCTATGCACGCTAGGGCATTCTTGCATATAGACACAGAAGCATCGATGATTCTGTTGCAATTGTTACAAATGCTACAGAAATGTTTTATTGTTGACCTCGTCGTAGAAAAATCTCACGGTGTGTAGCTTTGAATGCGGTTTTATTTAAAAAAAAACGATTTTGTTTCATCGTTTACAAGTTTAAAAAAAAATTATATATAGAAATTAATCGTGAAAAAAAAACTTCGTAAACCTTATTTAATACTTTGTCAAAGCCTTAATTTAAATATACCAAAAATGTATTGATGGGGGAAATATGTGTGTTGTTTATATAACTGTAAACATTATGCGTAGGCAATATAACAAATCAGTGGCAATAACAATACCAAAAGTGTCCATTTCAAACGCACAATGATATGCTAGTCTGAGCGGCGGCAAAAAAACACAAACACAAAAACAGCAAAAAAAAGCAACAGTCACCAAAATTGAGACTAATTAGCATAGTTCAAGTGTTATTAATAACAGTGACTTGATTTTGTTATAAATTGTTTTTGTTTTCTGTTTGATCATTTGAATTTTTATCTAAGACTTTGTGCATATGATGAAACACATTTCCAATATCACGTACACTATATGATCAATGTGTGGACAAACTTGTTTGATACGAAGCTGTTTTGTGGTGCTGCGTTGTGTGTGCGTTTTTCCTTTAAAATTTGCTCTCCGCACGCGTTGTCTCTTAAATTCGTCTCGAATACTGTCATAAATAAATCGTGATTTTATTTTGTGTATTCTGATAAAAGTGATTCGCTCACACAAAAAGTGCGGAACTGACAAAGCGTCGATACAATTTGCACAACTCTTTTTTGTGTGTGTGTTTTTCTTTTTGTTGTTGTTTCTGAACATTCGAATAGCGAACAGAGAACGAGAAAAGCATTCGATGACAAGAAACAACGGGCAAACGAACATCTTACATTGAAATTCCGCTTTCTTTAAGGGAATACATGGTTGTTCATGTTCAGCGTTGCTTGAAACAGGCAATCGCATGTTAAATGGAACAACAGTCGATTGGCCAAGACTTGGTGAATGCTATTGAATGAAACGAGCATCAAATTTGTGTGTGAGTCTGTACTATTTAGAGGCATTTTGAAGTGGTTCTCAAGTACCGGTATGTGATTCCAATCAGGATTGTCACACAAATCCGCCTAAGAAGCGAGCACGACACTTGAAGGTGAAGTGTCATGTTCTATTAAATTGCATACCGCCACACATCGTCTTGTGAAAGCAAAATAGAAATACGGGACACACACACACACACAAAAAACAACAACAGACATTCACGCTAACCGGAGATTACTGAGCCAAAACTGCATGAACTTTGCAGAAAATCAGATGACAACAACAACAATAAAATTGCACACACATTACCGATTTTCGTTGTAGTCTTTTGGGCAATCTGTTTCCACGCAGACACATACACACGAGTCTTGTTGTGCCTTGCACATGACAAAATTGCCAAAAAAGCAAAAACAAAAACATAGATAAATATTAAGCTACAGCATCCATATCACACACAAAACCGATGCTACAGAACAATGTGTAATGGTCATAAATTATTCAGTCAGCTCTACTGCAGTAACAACGGGAAAGCAACCGCAATTCAACTAACCAGAGAGCTCAACCAATACACACATTGCACTGTTTTTGTGTGCATGCAGCAATAACAGCAGCACAGCTACCATCCGCCGAAAGCGAGCCAACATATTCAGATTCGCTCGGAATCGCCAATCAAATAAAAACAACAACAACAACCAAAAGCACATTCTTTTGCACACACTAAACACAAATTTTCGCCATCTGTGAATGTGTGTGCCTTGGTATGCTGTTTGCCAAACGAATTGGTATCTGCATCGATTCACTCTGGTTTGCGACACACTTAATCGCTATGCAATCGCGTACACTGTACGAAACGTGCAATATTTGAACACTAGATACTTGTTGACCTGTCCTGTGTCGGCTCACATTGGCCGCTACAGCTCACCGTTGAATGCAGTAAACGTGTATGGAATAACGTTTTAAACCAGCTGAAATATGTTTCTTGTTCCGTTGAATTGATGTAGTGCCAGCTCGTTTATTTTTTTTTTTTTGGTTTTAAATGATTTAAGAATTTCGACAGCATTTGTTCTGGAACGGAGATTAGAGCTAGAAATATCAAGAGAAGGGTCAGTTGGTATTGCTGATTAAACAGATAAGAAAAAACACGATTACCGTCCGTTGTAATATCTAATAACCGTTGAATCAACTGCGGGCGCATGAGATTTTGTTTACACAAAATAAACAACGTTGAACAAATGACAACAGCAGTGTTTAAACAAAACACCGTAAAATTTGTGTAAAATACATGTCATGACTAATTATAAAGTGGTGTAACCAATTAAACGCTTTGTTTGACACTCAGTCAATACGGTGCAGTGCAAGGAATGTGCTTGTAGTCAGTGCATATCAGTCTACAATTTGACTACAATCAACCGGTTCAATATAAATCTGAATTCAACGGTGCTTCAAACACTTTCACAGACTATTTGATTTTGTTTGTGTGTTTGTTTTTTTCTGCGGTTATTTAAAATGCTTGTTTTAATCTAGTACACAGTGTGAACATAAATATTTAGGTCGTTCATTTGGAGCATATAAATCTTAAATACGTAAACACAAAGTGCAGTTCCACCGGTAAAACGGTGATTTCTTCCGACATCTCAGACAACTTTATACTTGATACGAGAATGCCACGGATTTTGGCCACAAATTCTGTGACTTATATCCGGAATTCGGCCGGGATATTGATAGTGTTTTGTTTAGTGTTGTACGTTTTTTGGACATCAACAGGTAATTTCATGGATTGTTAAAATTAAAAATTTTATTTTATTTTGCTTTAAATAATGCGCCCTCTAAAGTAATTCTGCCTTTTTTTCTCTTCGTTATATGCGTTCAGCTCAACCGGTTGAAAAAATTAAGCTCGGTAATTACTTATTCTGCCTCATCAATTGTAATATGCCAAGTGTTATTTTTGTTTCTTACATTTTCTAAGTTCAAGTGGCGTGACTTCACACGTTTTTTTTTCGTTCGTTCACATTCAGCACAACACGTAATTTTCAAGTTATGGATTGTTGAATCATACATTTTCATTTTAGTTTTTTGTATTCGCCACTTTACCAAAATGTCTGGACAATAAAATCGAGCAGAGTTCAAGTAACACGAACATATTCCATATCATATTTTATGTTCATGTTTCTTACTTCAATGAAAATAACAATGAGAACGTCAAAATGTTCATTTTAGTCTATCGCATGTTACAAATTAACATCGAAAATTATACGAAATTTTGAATGAGCTAAAAAAAAGAGTAGCATTTTTGATGTTTTTTTTTTGTTACAATGAATTGAAATCTAAACCATCATTTTTTATTTGGTGTCAGTTGCATTACACAACTATACTTAGTACGTAGAAAAAAAATGTAGTTCATCATCACCACCATTTCATTAAGTCAGCTGTTTAAAATTGTGTGCAATGAACGAACATCACTCTCTCAGCTGCAATTGCATTTTATCTTGATCAATTTGCATAAAAAAAAAAAATTTCGAAGGAAAATAATTTAATATAAAATGGCATTAATTTGAAAGCGTAAATGCTGCATCGATATGGGTCAGTGCAAAATCATACGATGTGTTCATTCTCAATCGCCGGAAATGTATGTCATTCTTTGTGACGACATTCAATCTTTTTATTTTCATTTGAATATTCGTCGCAAATTGGATGTTGGCTTTTATTGTCTTTGGCATAGACAAAATGGTGTGTGTTTGCGAGTACAGCGAATAACAAAAGAAAAGCCGTCGGAAATCAGACAGTGTCGATGATTACCATGTGACCTCTCATAGTGCAGCGTTGCTAAAACGTTCAACAATGCAGAAAATGGCCAAGATCTAGAGCTCAATTTGACCTTATTAAATTTCATCTGCATTTTCTCTCATTCCATCTATTTGAAATGCACTAGCGTCAAAAAGACGTCAATTATGTATTTGTTGAGCGAGAAAATCGAATCAATAATGGATGAACGGTGAAAATGTGATATATAATTTTGATGTGATGCGTGCTATTATTATGTTTAACATGTAACTTTTCGACAAATCATGATTCATAATAGCAACAATCGACAACATATCAAAAAGCCAGATGAAATGCTCATCAATCCCGTCATTAATCATTTTTGTTCATTGTATACACGAACAGCATTTCAAATGCACACGCGTATTTCATAGTGAATATATCATACTAAAGCTAAAGCCCCAGCTTAAAAATGCTGTTATGTTTGGAATATTTCCAATTTAACATAATTCTCTACATTTGGTTGATGGAAACAACACACACGTTGTTTGCTGCTGCAGTGAGCAAAAAAAAGCAATTTCAACCGACACGAAAGATGGTTCAACACTTATGTACCTTTCAAAATAGAATCAAACATCGAGTTTGCATGAAAATTCGTTGTAAGTGTTAAATTTCACACGTCATTTCGTTTTGAAAGCAAATGAGAAATGCGAATAAAATGAATATTGAAGAGGAATTGTGTGTGTGTGTATGTTTTTTTCTTGGGCATTAGTTTGTTATGTTAAAATGCATTTCACTTGATAGCAACGCCAGTTCGATAGAGATCAATTTTCCATTGCATTACATTGACTTTTCGCTTACAATTTTCTTCAAGTCATATTCAATTCGCATAGAAAAGTGTTTGCATGCAAAATACGTCACAAAAAGGTGAATATATAAGCTGTTTCAGTTCAGCTTGGAGTTATTTTTTTTCTCTATTCATCATACAATGACGATGTCAATGCTCGAAAAATGCTATTCTTAGTTTTCTTGCGCACTAAAGGTGTTGTTATTGATGTTTGTTGTTGTTAGGTGTTTTTCCTTGTGATTCATCGATCAGCCATTTGGAAACACGAACCGTCATGTTAGATCGAATGTCGTTTTACAGAGATATTTTGTTCATATTTTTTGTTGTTGTATTTCAAATTCTTTTTGCATGAAGAAAATAGATTGATTGCTTGCACAATAAATAAACAACATGAAATATTCGACAGCTAGCTCAAATAGCAACGTTTTGAAATTATTCGAGTGATTCTTGTCAAATAAATAAAGGATGGTCATTCTAACGCCTTCGATCAAAATTATAAGGAACACACTTCATAGATCGATTTACCCTAAAACCAACTTAATAACAGTAGCAAACAAACAATGGAAACAAAAGGAACAAATATGAAAGAATAGTTTTTTTTATCAGAGACTTAAATCGCTCGATTATTATATCAATATTTACCCATTGACAGGCTTCTAGATGAACTAATATTTACTAAATAAACGAGTACATCAAGATACACAGTAACAATGTACAGCTGAAATACGTAATCATATGTATTTATCGAAAACAGCCCATTTTATGTTGATACAACTTTGTTTAGGGCTGAAATAAAAAATTCAATTTCATTTCGAATCAAAAAGTCATGGGAGCAATAAATATTTACCGAAACTATTCCGAAATGGCCAAAAGAAAAACAAAATCTGTTCGATTGGAGCGTGAACATTCCGAAACATGCATACTGATGTATTGGCATGCTTCAATTCTTTATAATCAACAAACTTGAATAACCAAGCCAAAAGCTACTTAAATATTTACATAGAACAACGAATGAAGAAGGTCAGAGTAAAATGAATGAGAAGAGAATTGTATGGTTCTTGTATTTTTTCAACTCGTATGCGTGTGTTTGCTAAAAAAACGCGATTGTAATATCGATACAATACATGTAAACAGCAACAATAATCGACTCAACGTTGTGTCGCCTAAATCATGACCCAGGTCCCGAATGTGCCAATTCTAGTCAAAACAACACGCTTTCCGAAATGTATAAGTAGCATTTTGTCGAGGATCATAATCAAATTTTCCAAACCGTTTGAACTGTAGTAAAAAAAAATTATCAATTTTCGCTTGGAAATAAAATGCTCCACAAACAATTGAATTGAAAACCTACACAAAATTATTCGACTCTTTCATGCAATCGATTTTTTTCAGAGCGCACGTGTTTCATTCTGTTGAACCAACTCTATTGATTTTCAGTTGATGGAAGGTCTTAAACTCATTAGTACTGACTTTCTGTTGGATATAAAATTTAATCTGATTCGTTTTTTTTAATGCAAAACAAAATAATCGCAGTAAATCTAATCTGTATGTTGACTAGATTCTCAATCGGATAAGCGTTTAACATATCAAGATACATCAAATGTTTGGTTTAACGACCTCTATTTTTGACTACATCGAAAAGTCTGAATGAAATAAAATACCCATATGATCTGATTAGCATTACAATTATTTCGTCGATATACCTAGATGGAATTGTAGGGAAAGCCACTCGTGTTAATCACCTCTCATTCTCCAATTGACTTCCTTCTATATTTTCACATTACTTTCCAATGGCTTGGTGGATTGTTTTTATTAGTTTTTTTTTTTCATTGAACTTCGTCGGCCAGCATTTAGACGTCTGCCTCAAATACATTTACCTATTTGTTATGACGATGCACACTACATTGCGACACGTTTTCATATAATTTGCATTCGAGTTGCTTGGGCTTCAATATGGTCTGCCCCTTTCCTTTCTCTCTCATGGTCACATTTCTCTGAATAATTCATTGCACTTTAGACAGTTCAACCGAGGCATTGCTTTGCATTTGCGCTGACATCGACAATTCCACAGCTATAGCCTTGAATCACTTGAATTTTTGCTCGGAAAATCTTGTACATTTCACGTAACAAAAACGGTTCATTTTAAAAACACTCGAATTATTCATTGGGCTTTATCTGAATTTTGTGTTGATTATTCTTTAATGAGGTTATTCCACCGAGAAGGCCAATGGCTTAATACAATCGCATTCAGCAGCAAATAAGGCCATTGTTCCCGTTTTCATGGAAAAAAAACTGTTGGTCATTGCTTGAAAATAGGGAATTTAAGAATGAGGTGTGTCGAGTTCAACACATCAAATGACTGAAGGCTTGGTCATCAGACCTGGAAGTGACTGAATTTGTGAGTTGGATGAGATCATTTTTACTTGAATTGAGTGAGTGTGGAGTCGTGCCCACTGCTGAATCACCCAGTCACGGTAAAAATGAATTTTATCACCAAAAATTGGTGAAAATAATTCACAGAATTATTTGAAAGATATTTTGTTGGTCTTGGATCGTTTTTTCCACATTGGATGATATCTCAACATTTGTAATAATGTAGAATAAAGTATAGACAGAATAATATCCAAAAATGTGGTGATGCACTTACAACTTCATTCACGCAACGATTGAGTCCTGTAACTAACTTAATAGCATTTCTTATCAAATGGTGATATATTTATTCATTGTTGCTATTGGTTCGGCTAGCCGATTTCATTATCAACCATTAACAGATAATCTAAGAATAAGTGAAGTGGGCGGAGTAAGCCAAGTGACCATATTCAATTTCTCTCGGCTCGCGAGCAGCGGTCAGGCTATGAAAATTTCACTCACCGAATCGATTCGAGTCGATTCGAGTTATCTCCACTCACTTCCAGGTCTGTTGGTCATCGTTGAACTTCAACCAATGGTCCCAAACGCAACCGAAAAATGGCCTTTCTCCCATCAAATTATATCAATCATTTTCACGCACCGTTATATAAAAACCTATATCAATATTTGACGTGATCTAGAATCGTTAACTATTCAAATTGATCAAATTACTTTACGTTTACGTCAAAGCAAATGTAAATCGCACATTTTAATGGATCATAAAATATGTGCGGAAGCCGAGAATTTTTTTTTTGTATACAAATTGAATATAGTAACATTCAAATGGAGAAACACAAATGGAATAAAATAATACGATTCAAGTAAATGGCGTTCAGTTACGACTAGACCAGAAATTCGATCCAAAGCATCTTAAGTATTCAAAATCACTTAAATAGTTCGTAACTATGATAAATCGGCTTGGTTCTGTGCCGGTGGTTGAACCGGCATAGTCTAAAATGCCATGGATTCTGGACAAAGAGACGAGAATCGCGCTGAAAACAAATATGAACCATGTATTTGCAAAACTATTTGGATTATATTTGTTACAATTGTTTTTTAATTTCAGTCGCGTGTATTTCTCGAAAAGGCTTCAACGTGAGCTAAACTCACTCGGTTTTTGTCGGTCTCTTTTTCTTGCCCATTCTTTGAAGTGGTATGCATTTGTTTTACAAACGCAGCTTTTCTTCAACATGGAACTATGAGCAATTCTCTCAGCACGGACAATACGAAACAACAACAAGTTACATAAAATATTCAAATTAAGAAATGCTCGGTTAAGTTGTTCGGAGTTTGTTTTAGTTAAGACTAAAATTTATAAATAATTTATTGTTGAATCGAGACTCAACGCTAGAAAGTTGGCGGTAAAGATTGTGAGTTTGACCAACCGCTTCGCTACGCTTGTGCTCTGTTGAATATATCAATCAGAATAAGTCCATCAACTATATGAAAAAACAATGAATAAATCAACCGGATTTGGCATCAAATATTTGCAATTTAGTATATTTCTTTTTTTTTAAGAAGAGTTTTGTCGACATTGGACAGCCGCAAACTATTCTTCAGTGTATGATTCTACTTCCGACAACATGATACCAATAATTATTGATTTGGCTCCAATTTTCTGTTTTCCTCTTATTCGTTCCGTGACAATATCCATGTAAAATTTTAATGATCTTTCCGTGCAATGAATGTTCCCCGTACATGAGACCATTAGCACATTCGCTTGATTGTTATTCTAGCTCTTTCTCTCTTATGGGTGAATAGAGGAAATTTTGATGACACACGTCAATTAACTGCTTGGTTAAGAATTGGACAACACAATTTCGAGATGCGCATGTAATTAAAAATAGATACCTAATTATAGCATGAGTTGTGCTGGATGCGTAGTACATAATTCGTATATGACAGTGCAAGTGAAACCAAATGGACATCGAAATTCAATTACAAGAACTGTAATATTCTTTTGCTCTTGGGGTGAGTTCTCTCTAGAGAATTATCACTTGTGACGTGAATGCAACTGAAAGATTTCGCGTAGGCGAGATATCAGACGTCATCATGGTGCTGAAGAGTTGGTGTTTGCCTTCAATTTATTTTAATTACAATCATCTTATTATGCGGATAATTACTGATAATTTATTTGTTTAATACTCACCATTACATGTCAAATTATTATCAAAAATTAATTATCACATTTGCTTCATGGTCAATTTACCACCTGCTCCCCTTCGATCGCCTCATTTCATAGTAAATTACAACCTGCAATCGATTTATATCAATTAACTGCAATCAGTCCTAAAACTCGTTAAAATTAAAATTCAATTTGTTGATCGAATTGCTTGACAGCGACAAACAATAAGTAAATAGATCAATGTATTTTGATTGAATATTTTTAAATGAAAATTTTATCACATTTTCCCATTAAATCATTTTATTGGATTTTAATGTGCATCGTAAACCTGTCCAAACACCAAACATGAAACGAATAATACTAAATAAAAATTTCAGATTGCAAAACATTGCCGTGGTGATGTTGTTTTTGTGCTCATTTCAATTCCCAAGCCCAGAACATTTATAATTGAAACTGTATACACATTTATCAGACTTTTCGATTAGAAATTCAAACAAAAACTCTGTAATTTACAATTGCTGCTCCTGTATTTTATTTGCATTTTGTGCTAGTGAACAATTCATTAGGTATGGTGAATGAAAATAGCACGCGATGGATCGACCAATTCGGCACGTTTTCTCTGTCTCTCACTCTCTTCCTATGTCTCTTTACCTCTTTCACACATACATTTTTGGGTTTTTCATTACGAAAACATTATGGAACGAGGTTCAAAAATGGCAAAACTTTTTGTGTAACTTTACATTTAGTTAAACTTGTTGTTTATTTGAAACATTAATTCCAACTCAACCATATTTTCTGGAATAATTTATCAATAACTGGTGTTTTTTTTTGTTGTTGGATTTTGTCTTGCTGTACAGGTGACTATGAACGAACGGTAGCAACACCAATGATAATAAATGAATCATCGTTTGTGTGCAAAGAGAGTTTCATTGACACACGAACATTTGCTGGCAAAAGTCCCACAACACCAACTACAGATATGGACGACACTGACGATGCAATGCCAACCATCTATTTTATAACACCAACATATCCACGGCGTGAACAATTTGCAGAGCTTGTACGCCTTGGTCAAACACTGATGCATGTTCCCAATTTACACTGGATCGTCGCTGATGACACGGATTCATGTAATCAACATTTAGACGAGTTTTTACAGCGTTTCGGTGAGTCGCTTTTCGTCGCCTTTGTTGTAAAATTCACAATGATATAAAATAAAATGTGAGAAATAGCTGAAGGCCATCATAAATTGTTGCTGTTGTTGTAGTAGCTCTTTTATGAAATTGCGCAACGCTTTTCATTACAAATCTCTCTCTCTCTCTGTTTCTGTGTGTTATTTTTATCATAAGGTATTCCATACACTCATATCTCGAGCCCAATGCCGGATTTCTATCGCACACAAAAACCAGCGCCGCGAGGTGTTGCCAATCGACGAGCGGCAATCAATTGGATCCGGCAAAGTGGTAAGAAAATGGGTGTTATGTACTTTGGTGACGATGATAACACCTTCGACTTGAGGCTGTTTGATGAAATTCGATATACAAAGCGAGTGTCAATGTTTCCGGTCGGTTTGATCGGGCAATACTCCATTAGTGCGCCCGTGGTTCGAAATGTAAGTCAAATTGAAAGCATATCTAGTGCCATAGTTGGGCTCAAATTCGATTTTCTTTTTCATTTCATTTTCTAATAACAAAAAAAGGGGCGAGTAATTGGTTTCTTTGATTCGTGGGTCGCACAACGACTGTGGCCAGTTGACATGGCCGGTTTTGCTGTGAGTTTAGAATATTTAGATCAAAATCCAAATGCAACAATGCCATACAAAGCCGGACTCGAAGAGGATGGATTTTTAAAGAGTCTTGGACTGAAAATGAGTGAAATTGAACCGAAGGCAAAAAATTGTACGGAAGTGCTGGTATGGCATACACAAACTAAGAAGGAAAAACCAGCTGAAATTCAAATTGATAATCGTGTCGTTGAATCCGATGACACAAGCTTAGGATCTCTGTTGCGAGCCCTCCAAGGGATGGGCGTTAGTCATATGAGTTCATCATCAGGTAAATAAAGCATAATGCCAATGCAATTTGGAGCAATACAAATCGATTGATCAAATTATGTTTGCAATGAAATAACATTGATCCATTCGAAAAATGTCTAATGAACTACGTAATATTTAATCAATTTCTTTTATCTTCTTTCTTGATTTAGGTGCAAAGGCTCAAATAGCCAAAAATGGAAAAGCGAAAGAAATAACACATAAAACCATTTAATTGCCATGTAATACCCGTTTCGAACAACACATGAATGATTAATTAAAGGATTTGCCGTATGTGTCTCAGTAACATTAAAGCTTAATTCCAACGGCATTGAAATACAACACAGCAACAATTTCCACAAAGGTAGTTAACGGCCACATAATTTTATTGAACTGATTTAAATTTTACCCATAAAGAAGTAATAATAATGAAGAGGAATTTATGAATTTTTTTTAACGTAGTTTTCTACGACGGATGATTGAGTAGTTGCAAGAGTTTTGTTTAATTTATTTTAACATAGACCACAATAACTTAAGCACAATATGAATACCAAATTTAAGAATCACGCGCTAAAGAGTGCCTAGCAATAAGTTGAATGGAAAACGTAGCATAGAAGTCATTATATAAAAATTGATGACAGGCCAATTTGAAAAGAGAAAAACAACACATTTCATACAAGTATTTTTCATCGAAACTTTATTCCATTTCCGATACATAGAGCATTCATCAAATAAATCAGCTCGACGGTTCGTAGGTCGTTCTATACATAAACAAAAACAATCTAAACCTCAACCTAATGCATCGGTGAATTGTTTACATCAACGCGTCCCATTATTCTCAAATGAAATGAAAATCGATGAAATCGTCAGAGCGAGCAAAAAAAAAACTCACATAATTGACTGGGCAAACAAAGAGACAATTCAATGTAACAAACAATTGTTGTACATAAAATGCAGAGTTTCAACATTCAGTGCACTGAGTGCATAGATATATGTTAGCAGATGTTGAATCAAACTTGAAAAAAAGCAGGCATTTTTTTGATGTTCAGGTGCTCAGCTCATTGTTTCGCGTAGACTGCTTTTGTCGTATATATTTATTTAAAACGAAACAACAAGCAAACAAAAATTGTGAAACCAGCAATTGAGGACGGACGATTTCATGCGTACACGTTCTCTAACATTTTCGTTAAGCCGCGTGCCAATTACTAGTCTACACCAAATTGTATACTGTTGTGTGCGCGGTGCGCTATAATCAAACCCATACTTCATTATAGCTTTCTCTGTCAGTACATTGTCTAAATTCCAGTATAGAGATTTGGTTTGAATCCATATCAAATGTTATTGTTTGCTAATAGCAAATTGCTATTGGCTTGATGTATCAACCTCAACTAAAAAAAATCGATTCGAACATCGGAAAGTATATACCTCTAGTACAAGGATGTTTAAATTTTGGACAATTTTCATACATTTTGAAGGATATTCTTATCCAAAGTATGAAATATTCAGAATAAACAAATAAATAGCTTCAAACACATTATACATCAAACATTACTACCGAACTAAACTTAGCAGTGTAGTTTTATCAATAATGAATTTGAAAAGTGAGAATCAAGCGTCGTTTGTGTAAATGTGGCCAAGTTCATGAGAATGTATCTACGGCGTTTGTAGTTTACGACCCGTAAGTGAATCGGCACGACTATCATTTTTGCATTCGAATCAATATTTGTCGACGCTTCTAAATAAAACTCGAGTTAAAAATCAACCTGCACACTGGGCGAGTAATAATTTTTTTTTTCTATTATTTTTATTATTAAATCGTTTATACATGGCAGCCTTGAAATATCCGCTCCTCCATTTGTTGAATGTCCAATCAAACGAAAATCGCAAATGATTTGCCGCAATCACGAGACTCGTTAATGTCAAACTAATCGAAGGCTCATAAATTACCGCACAATAATAATTCCCGTAACGAGTCTTCTAACAACCGATCGTTCAACTGCCATTCAAAATACGGCATTCATATTCATAAATAAACGTTGATGTTATTGAAGACATTCACTAAATAAATTAAGCCATTAAATTTGACAAGAAGATGATTTTCTCTAGTCGCATATTTCAGCGATCCACTAATTCACTTCAATCATCATCATCGGTTTAATTTCCGTTTGATTGTTATATTTATTTTTTTTTTTTCAATTTAATTCAAAGAGAATATTATGCCACCATTCAGTATTCAGTATAAAATAAAATTGTATTTTATCCGTATAAAATGGATGCAGGTTTTTCCAATTTTTTAAAGTACGGAAATGAAATATTCCGATACATCTTCATTATCGTAGTATTGTGGAAATCAGGACACGAATGACATCATCAATAAATGATTTTTATTGATTGGCATTTGCAGCAATACCAAATCAAATCACAGTTTGACATTGATCGAAATTCATATAAAATTCTAGCCATAAACCATAAACCACTAAACTATGAAATACAAGTATCAAATGTGACATACAATATGCGTGTATCTTGGTATATCGCCAAACGATTTGAATATCGTCTGGCTGCGTCAATTTCAAATCTATTTTTTTCCCATTTCATAACAAGTTATTGTTTGCTCATCTCCAGTTTTGTTTCCAAACTATAATTGGTTCAGTCAATTGTTCAATTCACATCGAACAATTATGACTTTTTCCAATACTATTGTCCACTTTTATACATAAATTCTTGTATGAATTTTCAATTCAAAGTAAATAAATCTCATGTAACTGTTACTGTTTCATTCCATTTCTACTGTTTTTATGAAATTATCGATCGATTTTCCATCCAGCTGAATAGAGCTCAATATCATATAAACTGATTTTTATTTCGTTTTGTCATGGCGTTTTTTTTTTCTTCCTTTTCGTTACTTTTTATTCCGTTGCACAGAGCTCTATATGCATCGCTATTTGAACCAGATTTTATAACCAGGCAATATATCTATTTTTATTGTATCACACTCACGAAACAAAAAAAAATCGATTGCCCAAATGGATTGCAATGCAGCAAAATTCGAGCCAAGGAAAATGGAGAAAAAAAAACTGCAATGCATTTGTTCTCTCCTCATCACACAACAAGTGCACGCGACTTTACTTTCAATTTCACAGTCACAGTCATAGTGGCAAACAGATTTTAACAGCGCTGTGCACTTTGTTAATAATTATAATTAGCCAGGAAATGGCGTGGAAAATCCGTTAAACTTGCAAATTAAATGCGAGAAACTACCAATAAATGGTCGTTTTTTTCTAATACGATTTGCGTTTTTTTTTGATATCATTATTAGAATAATTTGTCCACTATTCAACATTTATAATATGAAAATGGTTTTTCACACCTCGAGCACTTACCGAGATTTTGTATTCGTAATAATATTGCAACAACAAAAAAATGCTTACTTAATTATTGCTAATGGCCACTAAATGTTTGAATTGTGGTGTGTAACCCTGGAGCACTTGCTAACAATAAGCCACATTTGACTATATTTGTCTATTTTTCTATATTATCCGATTCTCGCTTCTTTTTTTTATTACCAAACGTAGTTATGAAGTATCGAAACTAAAAAAGTATTGAAACTAAATATTGATAACATTTAAATGGTCGAAAAATGAATGGAATGTATACGGCTATTTCGAATAAATTCGATGAGACTATGGACCTAAAGAATTGTATGTAAAATTAAAAATCTGAATAGTTGAAATCGATTTAAATGGTAAATTCCCACAGGAATTTCCATTTGCGAGAAAAATTCGACATAAAATTCCATTGAAAACTCGTATAGCATTAGCTATTTACAACTTGCATACCTTTTCAACTACCCTGAAATATATGAAAACAAAGATATGGCTTAAGAACAGAAGAATTATCGGAATCGATACATATGAATGTTTCGTTGTTCACAACGTTGTCAGTATTTCAATATTCCAATAACAAACAATATCAAAGAATGAGTCCAATCTGATCCACAATTATATTGTGGTTTTGCGTTGCGTTGCATGTTTTACAATGTTTTGGAATTTCATATGAAAAATTCCATTTGTATGTAATATCATTACAAGCCTTTTGTGGGAAAATGTCCCAATACGAATACCATGCCTAACAACTTAGATTTTTTTAGAGAGAAAAACAAACATGAATTCCTACAAAACCGAATTGAATTAAATATTGTGAATTCTTTCTGTTGCGCTTGAGAAAAAAAAATCAATGTGTTATCTAATTAAAATAACTGAAGCAGAAACGAATATTGAAATTGTGATAATGGTTTTTTTTTAAAGCTAGTAATTTAAAAGAGAGAGAGAGAGAGAGAGAGAAAAAAAAAATAGTGTGCTGCTCATCAATTGGAGCCCATAACGAATCATTATGAAAAATGTGCTTTGAACAAATTTGTTAGGTTTTTTTTGTGTGTCAAAACGATAGAAACGAATATGTTCCCAAATTGTTGTTTATGAGCTGAAATTGACGATAGTCATCAAATTGTTAACACACAAAAAAACGCATGACAAAAACCAACAACATGAACATATAATTGAATTTTATTGCAGGTTTTGTTATCAAATAATTTTTTAGATGAATGAATCATCATCCATGAGATGATAAACGACGAAAATTGATATTTCAAAAAAAGACAGTTGCTATGATATTTTGTACTTGAATGAAAAAAACATACACCCAGAACAGTTGATTTAAAATTGTATGTTTGTCCATTTGGACAACTATGAATGGCATTGATTTTTAGTTGTAAGCGTTTTTTATAAATAACAACAGAACTTGACAATGAACTAATATAAATAACTCATCACAATAGTATGTAAGAATGTTAATGTGTAAGACAAATGTATTTAAATCAAATAATCTCACAGTAAAATTGGAATCTAATCAATCTAAATCACCTTAATAACAATATCGATTGTAAACTAAATATACCAATAGTTTCACGACATATTTCAACGAATTTCATGTCTTCCTCCACAATTTAAAATTAGTAAAAAAAAGAAACAATTTCGTTGTACTTAAGGAAAAATATCCACTTAACATCGGTGCCATTACTGTTTAAGCATTGAGTTTTCTCAACTCCTGTTCAGTATAAACACAAATTTGCACTTGCTGGTATCGATTTAAATTGTATCCCATAAAGCCATACAGATATTTTGTCAGTGAATCTCTATAACAAATTGAATACAACCAATACTCAATAATTGTTTAAAAAATTATATCCAAATTATTCCGCTCAGTTTGAAAACTCTACGAAAAATATACAACCGTTAAATGATCAATAATGTCAAATCACTTAAACACTTCAGAGCAATAACACTAGCAAGTGAAGTAAAGAATATGCCTGATTTCACCAATATACATCGGAAGGATTCGAATGAACAATTTTTCTTTTATTGAAATTTATGATGAAAATTTCGAGCAGTTTAGCTAATCAATAATTTGTTTGTATTTTTGCTCTGAAGTATTTATTTTGCAATCAACACAAACAATCTGAACAGAATGTAATGAAGTATGAACAGATTTCCAATTGATTAATTTGAATTCAATAAATTGTTAATGTTGATAATTGAAATCGTTCCTTAAATTGAGTCTCATGTAACTACGCTTTTTGCATCTATAAAATAAATCACAGTGTAGAAGTGAAAATAGTATAAGTGCTGTCACAAAGCAGAGAAGAAAATACTGTAAACTAAAACACCAAATACACACAAATAAAGTGAGAAGAAATATGAAGAAAAAATCCCAAATAAAAAAAGAATAATAGAATAATAAACGGCATTTTTTCATTTGTTTTTATTTTTCTGGGTTTCATGACAATATTGGTGATGGTGAAGAAGGGTAAGTAGTGCGTATAATGTACGCCGTGCATCTCAATGTTTTTTTTTTCCAAAGTATTTTTACTGTGTATAATAATCGGAGTAAAAACGATCTCAATATTGTTCCCATTCCATCATCTCAACAGGGATTTTGTTGTGCTTCAGCTGTTGGATGCAGGTCAAATTGTTTTATGTCAATTTTTCATTGAAAGATCAAAATATACTCCTTAGCTAAGTCAATGCGATTTGCCTTACATTTGATTCATTTCTTTCACACTGATAGCACTATCGTCGCATATGATGTTTGAGTCCACATAAAGCCATTCGGTAGTGATTAAAAATGACCTTTAGCCATTTCACATACATTCATGTTGATAAGGAGCTGCAGTGATCGCTCGAAGCTTCTACATCATTTTGGTCATTTCAGTAAGTAGTTGAAACGCAAGGCGATAGCACATCTCGGGATCGTTCACTTTCGATCACGACGTGGAAGTTTCGTTTCCTGTTTCCTTTTTTTTGGTGAGATTAAGTGAAACCGAATTGTTGTAGTTGTTCAATTTGAAGTGTCAGTGAAGGGATTGAATAATGAAATGTTTGAGTTAATTTGTAAGATTTGTGGCAACAAAATTAAGATTCCTCCATAGGATCAAATTAATTCCCATCGCTCTGAAATTGGACCAGTAATACAGGAGAATCAATATTGAATTCTCAATAAATGCAGTGATAAACGAATAAATCGTGTCAAATTTTCAATGCGTTTATCGTATTGAAGTTAGCTTCTGACCTTTTTAAAGCCAAATTGCGATAAGAATTACGCACAAATAGCGATTTGTTACTAACGAATGATATTTTTGCACAGTTTCAATTGAATGAATTCAAAAATTCAAATAATTGTGACACATTGTTAATCTTGGTTCAAAAAACCAACGACCAAATTGAAATTTGTTTTGTGAGCGAAGGACACACATTCAAGGATGTCCTTTTGGACACACCTAACAAAGTCCATTCAACGGATTGTGATTGACAGTGTGACAATTCAAACCGTTTTCAATACAGTTTTTTTTTGTGTTCTGGTTTTCTTTTATTTTTATAATACGAACCATTGTTTTCATTGATGTGGATTGGTCACACCTTCAATGTTCTGTATTATCTTCGGTCGATGATGAGCAAATAATGAATCGCCGCCAGTGCAATCTCAAAAACACGCGTCTTACTATATAACGAAAAATAAACCATGCACGTCTAGCCATTGACCTTTCGACTGATAATTGTTGACAGTGTTACGTTTTTTTTTGCTGTTGAATGGAAATAATTTTTTTGTGCGGACGAATTTCCTCATTTTGTTAAATTTATATTTTATTTTCAGCATTCAAAGTTGATAAGGCAAAAATGTATGTGGATTTCTTGAAACTGAATCACTGAATACGTCAGATTTGTTGAGAGTGTGAACTGCAGAAAATTGTGGACGTAGCATAAAGAGTTGATAAGTGGCACAAACTAAACTTGTTCATTAGATGTATTAGAGGAGTGATAAAGTGCATGGATGTGTTCGTAAACTAAAAATATACAATTAACACAGATTAAAGGAGCTCAGTTGATAGTAGAACGCTCCACCAAGATGGATGTAATCTACATCTGTTTAGTTATAGCATCGTTATTTGCGAGCGGTTTCAGTGAACGAGCAAGTATGTTTACATTATCACTTATTTTTACCATTTTACGCTGTCAAACGTGTTTGGCAAACTTTTTCACACATACAAACACACACAAAATTAAATTGCATTTTTCCCGTTAGACCCACTAAAAGATCCGCACATTTGCGGTCGACCACAATGTGAAGCCGAAAATACCAAATTCAATTATGCATCAAATGTGCGTTATGTGTACGACTACAATTCACATATTAAATCGGAATTTAATGGAACTGGTCAAAATACATCGGATATTTATGTGTCGGCCACTGTAATTATGGCATTCCCCCAAAAATGTGAGGGTTTAATGAAAATTGTTAATGTTAATCTGCAAGAGCAGCAAATCGAAATGGATAACGATGATATTTCGACTGATGAATCAGTGAATAATTTGCACAGCAATTCTGCTGAATTTGCGGCGGACATACAAAAATATGATTTGAGGTAGGAAAAATCGATATTTTTCATCATTTAAAATATGAAAACAGTATTAATTTTAATGGATTACAAAAAAATCTCATTTAAAGATTTTCATTTCACGATGGAATCGTCGATGAGCTATGTCCAGAACCCGACGAACCAAATTGGGTGATGAATTTTAAACGAGGCATTTTATCATCATTTCAAAACACAATGAAGCGTTTTGATATCGATTCGAAATCATCAGAAACGGACATTTCTGGAACTTGTGACGTTGAATACGTTGTCAAAGGGACGCAAAGTACCAGCCTTTTGATCGAAAAGAACAAAGACATTGCATCGTGTATCAATCGATACAAAACCAATTCTATTTTACAAACAACACCTTATGACTTTCGGAAACAGTACTCCGTATGGCCGGTTCTGCAATCGACCAGCTCTTGTCAAGTAAAGAATATATGAGTCCACCTAGGGCAATACTTGTTCCATGTTCGTAATATAATTCTATGATTCCATTTTTTTTTTTAGATTACTCTCGACCATAACATTTACCAAGGTGTAAGTTGTCACGAACGCCACCAATTTGTACCATTTTCCAACAATGGAGCTGGTGCAGTAACATCATCCACAATTAATTTAACATTAACGGAAGAGCAAACATTTGAAGTTGAAGAGTCGAATGGATACGATTCAGAGATTGTGATTAACAAGCGTGAAAAACTGTTATTTAACCACTATCCAACGCCAAAGCATACCACTGGTGAAATCCGAAATGCACGTCGTCTGTTGAAACAAATGTGCGAACTCGGTTTTCCCGACATCAAACGGCATTTCATCGATGTGTATTCGAGATTTTTACAAAACGCTCGACTTCTCTCAACAACAGCACTTCATCAGCTTTTTGCACGTGCATCTGGTATTTGTAACAGTGACAACGGAAAGTATGTTACATAGAGTCAGATATCAAATTAACTTTCATGGTTTCAAATTAAAGTACTCATTTTCATTTGTTTCATTCAATTTACTTCATAGAAATCACATTCTCGAGAGTTTACCTTACATCGGGAGCACAGCATCTGTTGAGATGATGACACAAGAAATCATTAAAAAGTCCATTAGCAATGATGTTGCTCAAAAGTGGCTAACATCAATGTCATTTCTACCGAGGTAATTACAATTAATTCCAATTGCCAGGTGGAAATGTGAGAAAATTCATTATATTCTATTTTCTTTTTTTAGACCGGACGAAGTAATGTTACGAGCACTTTACAATGTTCTTGAAAGTGAAATAAATAATCCTGAACCAATTTTTGTTTTGGCACCAACTGCCGTTGTTCATACTTATTGTCGCAATCATGGTGAGTGTGGTGAAAATGAAGCCGTCAAGGAATATGTAAACTTCCTGGGAGCAAATACACTGGATTATCTAAATAAAGATCTTTCAAAGCGAACAAATCGAGAAAAGGTTAGCAAATCTGTCGGAAATATTTGATAATTCAGTTTTTCTTATGATATTAACATATTATTGGTAATTGCAGGCAATCATTTTACTCAAAGGTATTGGAAACATTGGACACATGACAAAGGCGTTTCGTTATCAAATGCGCAATTTTATCGAAAATAACGCAATCCCCGTTGAGGTTCGTTTGAATATTATAGCAGCACATCGTCGAACAGATTGTGAGAAAAACCGGGACTATTTCTTGGACACCTATCGAAACACAATGGCAAACTCCGAAATTCGTATCGCTGCATATTTGGAAACAATGCGATGTCCCGATTATTTAACAGTGAAGCACATTAAATACATGCTTCAAACCGAAGAAGTTAATCAAGTGGGTTCATTTGTTTGGTCACATTTGAAAAATATCGCAAAATCAGCATCACCCGTTCGTGTACCGGCTCAAGCGCTCCTCGTTGATGATGATTTGGGAAAAAAATATCGCTTGGATTTCCGTAAATTTTCACACAATTTCGAAAACAGCCTCTTTTTCGATGAGTACAATGTTGGTCTGAGTAGTGACGCTAACCTTATCTTTGGAACGGATTCATATATGCCACGATCAGCATCTTACAACTTCACTGTCGATCTATTTGGTGAATCTGTGAATATCTTTGAAGTGTCGGCTTATATGCAAGGATTTGAGCACATTGTTGAAGGCATTTTCGGTCCAAAAGGTCCATTAAGCTCCAAAGGTTTTTCGGACAATGTTGAATTGGCTAAAAATTATCTTAAGGAAAAAATTGCACCGTTTAAAGGTATGAAAATAAAATATGATTTTTTTTTTAAACTTTGAAAATGTTTAACATTGGTTTTAACTTATTTTTAGATACAATCAATTTGAGACTACGTCGTGACGCTGACGGACAGAGCAACGTTGCCGATGAATATGAATTGGAAAATGAGGACTCAGATAGGCCACGAGAAGAGCGTGATGTACCAAATCATGCTTTTGACATACAAAATGAAGTCAAAGCACTCAACTATGACATCAAGTAATTTTCTATTTTCATTGAAAAAAAAAAAACAAATTAATTAATTTGTGAGTTCTATTTTTAAATTTGCTTTTAAATATTTTAAAGGTATAATATGAACAAACCTCGAGCAGCGTTTGGTTTGAAAATGTTTGGCAATGACATCAAATATAAGTCATTGGAAGATTTGCATGAGGTGTATAAGCTTTTCGAGGAATTGAATCCGTTGAATCAATTGAAGCAGTTGCTGTCAGGCAAAGAGGTTATTTACACAAAATCGGGCGTATTCCTTGAAGCATCTTACGAAGTTCCATTAACTTCTGGTTTTCCATTGGCTTTGCATGCGTATGGTGCATCATCAATCGATTTGCGTGCATCCGGCTCCCTGAATGGCGATAGTTTTTGGCAAAATCCAAAGTTTACAATCAAAGGAAAACTCAAGCCAAGTGTTTCATTAGATGTTATTGGAACAATGCAATCCGATTATTTCTATGGGACATCTGGTATTCGTGTGAAAAGTAATTTATATTCAAGTTCATCGGTTGAAGCAAATCTAAAAGTCAATGGTAAAAATGATGTGTCATTGCAATTTGGGTTGCCCCAAGATCGTAATGATATAATAAGTGCACGAAGTGAATTGATTGTGTTGCGACACGAACACGAAATACGTCAACCGGGCATCCAAAAACGATATGCAAACTCGACATGCACTTGGCCGGGTGTCGAACGTGCTATCGGCTTAAAAGTGTGCAGCGACTACAGTTTGCCAGATGTGAGTAAAAGTGTGCGCCAATTACCGAGTTTATTGCTGTGTGGACCTATCGATATTGAAATGCATATTGATAAAGCCGATTTAAGTGCAAAAACATTTTCGTTTGAATACAAATGGGTGGATTTACCGGATCATTCGAGTGGAAGATTGATTTTTGAAACGCCAAATACAGAAATACCACGAAAATTTACAGCAAATATCACCAAAGAGCCGGACACATACGGTCTGGCGATGAAATTTGAAAATGGAAAAACCATTCATTCGGCAACAGCCTCATATAAAAATACAAACGATGAAAAACTGGTTGAAGCTCATTTGCTAATCGACGGGCAAAAAAGTTTCGCACTGGAAATGGGAATGAATCGATCATCAATTGTACACGGGTGGCTTTATTATCCACGATTTTCATTAGCAGTAAATAATGATCAAATCGCTGGTCTATCGGGAACTGTAAAAAAATTTGGCAAAAATAAAATCATGCAATACGATCCAAATTTGGAATTTGAAACGAAAAAATTTAAAGCCAGATTGACCGGTCATATTACAACAACTGACAGTAAATTTTCCACACGATTGCTGGTGAATTATAAATTTATGCAGAGCAAGGAAGAGGTTATTGATTTTGAAAGTGAACTGGAGAGTCTTCATGACGGTTACCGTACAAGCCTTGTAGGAATGGCCAAATGGAACTCAACCGCATATCAGAAATACAATTTCAAAGCAAATGTTAATTATAAGCGTGTTTTGGGTCACATTGAGCTTGGCCTTAATTTAAATAATGCTATTGATTTTGTCGACCCAAGATACGATTTAGGAATTCGATTGATTTTTGTCAAAACAGATCCAGAAGATAAGGAATTCAATTCACGTACAAATTTTACCATTGAAATTACACGTCCCATTTCGAAAATCAATTACAAGTTTATGCTCAAGTAAGTGTTACGTAGAAATGTGCCCGTTTTTTCTGCGTTTTCAGTCAAACAGTTGGTTTCAATGAATAATTTAAATTTCCATCAATAGATACAATTCGAAGTTCAAACGAGGACCTTTACATAATATCATGCTGTTGTTCCGTTATGCTGAAGGGAAAGAAGCAACTATGGTCGTTTCGGCAATGTTACCAACCATTTATTCACGCAACATTGATTTTTATATTAACATTTCGATACCTGGATTTAATTCATGTACAGCACGTTTTCAGGCGATTGAACGCACCAAACGATTGCAATACGATGTAAGTGTTTCGAAATGCCACATTTACATTTACATTTTCAATATAAGTGTCGTAATACCCGAAATTAAATGGTGTACATTTAGATTAACATTTCAGGAACTTGGTTTACGGGCCATTCAATTACAATTTATGGAACTTACGATGATAAAAGCTCAACACAAGAATCTCGACATCAATTGAAATTGGGCGTTAAAAGTCCACATTTCAATGAGACGACAATTTTAGCGAAATATTTAATGAATGAAAAAGAAATGAAAATTGAAGTTCATGTTGAATATGGTGGAAATCCATACGGTATTATTATCGGTCATAATCATGTCAGTTTTTATGAGCAAAGTTTCTATGGTGAACTGAAAATTTTGGAGAAACGTTATTGGATTAATGCCCGCTTGAGCGACGATAACTTTAGAAAATTGTCTATTGATTTGCACATTGATCGGTAAGATTTAATCTCTCGGTGATTTTTCATTTTTCATATTAACATCAACATATCTATTGTCCATTGACTGTAGAGCTCGGGAGATTCGCATAATTATTGGTGGTCAATCGACATCGCTGAAAAAAGAAATTGAAGTAAAAGTTTCATGGGATTCAAATCGTGATCCAACTCAAGAGGTAAATTAAATTCTTTCCTTCGAATGCACTCTGAATATTTTTAAAGTTTAAAACCAACTTTTATGCAGCTCTTTTTGAATGCTGATTTGAATACACCCAAATATAAAACATATGATGGTGGATTCACCATCTCATATCCGGCTCGAACGTTCAGTGGGTCATTTGATTTGGCTATTCCTGGGCCAACGTACAGAGGCAATCTAAGCATTGGTTGGAGATCAAATGAAACAATTCACTTATCATTGGATTCGGGTGCACTTTACGAACCAACACGTCATTTCTGGAGTGACATACGATTACAAACGCCGTTCATTGGATGGAAAACAAATATGTTTAAAGCTCAACTGTATCAAGCCAAAAATCTGTTATCAAGTAATGTAACATTGCTTTGGGCAGAAAATCAACAGCTCATTCTAGGTGCGATGACTGATTTTGAATTTGATAGTTCACAAATTCGATGTGAAGCAAAAATTCTGGTGAATAGTACTGTAAAAGATGTACCAACAATTAACGCTGTATTCAAACATCACCAAGATAAACGCTACTATGTTACCGATGTATCAATTCATCATGCCCCACACAATGAGAAACCGAATATTTTTGCGGTCAAATCAAATTGGCAATTGAATTCAAACGAACAGCTCAGCACGATAAGTGGTTCAATGAATATGCAAACACCATTAAAAGGCTATTCAAAAGGTGCTTTAGCTACTAAATTTTCACTGAGCACAGCCAAAGCACTTCGTGGTGCTGCTGATTTTGAGCTTGAAGAAAAAAAATTCACTCTTGGTGTTGATGGTACAGTGAAAAAGCTAACCGATTGCATGCTTGTTGTGAATATTACAACACCAATTGAAAAATATCGAAATATTGTCAGTCGTTTTGGTTTGATTAATAAAAAACGACACATTGTTGCTGAAGTGCGAGCACCTGGCGGTGCACTTGGCATTGAAATTAAATTTGCCGTTGAATCGAAGAGCAATTTTGATGTGATTTTCAATTTGGAAACACCTATCGAAAGTTTCAAAAAAATTATGCTCGTTGGCAAATTGCGACAGGATATGATCGATTTCCGAGGTGGTCTGAATAAATTTGTCCTGGGTTATATAGGCGTATCACGCAAAGTGTCATTGGATGACTTTGAATTTTCGTGGAAAATTTACACACCGCTAGATCATTTTGAAGAGAGCAGCTTAGTTGTGAAATTTATTCGTAAGCAAATTTTCGATATGGAAGTGATGTTGAAGTTCGCTCAGAAGAAACTTGGAATAGTGGTTAATGGCAAGCCAAAGCAGAGGGTCATTGATTTACCACGAGTTGATCATTATTTGCCATTCACATCAAAACTGTCGGATGATTTTGACAAATTTTCAAAGTACTTTGATGTTAAACCGGATAGTGATTCGGAAGAAGAGGGAAGCAGAGAGAAGGGTGAAGAAGAAGAAGAAGAAGAAGAAGTGGATACTATAGTTGGTAAGTTGGTGTCTTGATAAAATTGTCCAAATCTTATTATGAATGAGGTTTCTGTTTATACAAAATTAATTTGAAAAATCCATAAATTTTTCTAATTCCAGGTGAATGGAGTTTATCGGGTCAAATGGAGCTCAACACGATCATTTGGCCGACGATATCTGGATTTTTGGACATCGACGACATTGACGAAGAGTACTACATTATTCGAAGCAATTTGAATTTACCATCTGGAAATATCGTGTTGAACGATCACTTGTATTTCCCTGATTTGGTGAATATTCGAAATTCTCTTCAAGTGGTCACTCCATTCCAAACATTCAAGGAAATCGAACTTTTATACTTGCACTCAGTGAAATTCGGCCATTTTTACGTCTCGGCTTTGGAATTCTTTTACAAAAATGATACAAATTGGGTTGAGCTGGGTTACAACTCAAACTACACCAAAGTGCTGGATGTTGATTTGAAAACGCATGACATCGAAATAAATCTCTTCCTTCCATTTGAGACGATGCCACGTGTTACGCTCACTGGAGGAGCAGAAATGACTGAATCAAACTACAAAGCAAAAATATCCGGCCGAACGTTACACACATTTATGTCATTGGGTGCTGACTTAGAGGCAGACACAAATTTCATTGATGTTCAAATTGCACTTGCTCTAGAAGCTCTAAAATTGCCACACTATGAATTAAAAGTACACTTCAAACAAGATTTGTCCGAATCAGAGAATACGCTCATTTTCGGTTTCGAAGAAGATTACAATGATCGCACTTTCTGTCGCCTGCAGAGTTCCTGGCACACTGAACAAAATTCCATAAAATTCAACAGCAAAGCATCAACTAATGCATTCCCAATCACACATTTGGAAATGGGTATTATTTTGAATCGATCAGTCAACTTCGTGGCAGTGGTTGATTTGAAATTTGATGCCCTATCGAAACGTGGTATTGCATTCCACGCTAGTGCAAAGAGACGTGCCGAACGAATTGTAATCGAATTGACCACACCAATGGCAAATCTGGCCAATGTTTCGATGTCGGCAATCGTACGTAAAGTTCCTGATCAAAATGAATTATTGGTAACGGGAAGATTAACACGAAACCATGAAATCTACAATGTCAACGGAACGGTTGAATTCTCTTCGAATATGCCGATTAGTTTGGATCTTATATTGCGACCTGTTGCACGAGACTCAGTAACGTATATATCTTATTCACTGAAATCGATCAACACCAGTCCACAGAAAAATATCTATGTAAGAATTTCCGGAGAAAATAAATTCTTTGAAGTGAACACTGCAGTTACCGTTTACAGTAAATTGAATTGGAATATTTTAACGACAATTGACACATCACCAGCTTTCTTGTCAAGAAAACATGATGCAAACCATTGTACATTTAAATCATCTGTGAAACCAGACAATGATGGAAAACTTTCCGGTGAATTTATTTTAATAACACCATGGCGCCAGTACGGCATTGATGCATTCAGTATCAATGGCACTGCATTGCTGAAACCAACCGATGGATTTGCAAACTTATTTTATGACTTTAGCCTTGGACATGGTCGTGTTTTGTCCTCATGGACTTTCGTATTGATGGAAAATATGCAAGCATTATTCGATTTCAAGTCCGAAAATGAAGCTGGTGTTAGGACATTGAAAGTTGGTATGCGATATGCCAACCCAGGTAGATTAAATCAACGCTTAAGCTATGGTGGACAATTGGATGTCGACTCAAAAATGAATCTTGAAACAAATTGCTCGTTCGTGTTAATCAGTAAAACCGATGTCAGTGGCACATTTGCCATTCGACTTCCAGCTCCAATCGATGATGTTCATCGATTTGGTGGCAAATATCGCGGTGATGTTATGACAATGCCCATTAAAGATATAGTTATCGAAACCAAATATGAATCGGATAGACAACGCAAACGATTCGTATCTAGAGGACAATATCGAAATGTGACGGATTTACAAACGCTTTTGCATGCACAATGGGGAACCGACACCGTAAACAAAACATTTGAAACGAATTTACAGATGCTACGAAAAGGTGTTCGGCGTGAAGTATCGGCACGAGTTAAAACACCATACCACGTGGAAGAAACGATTCGAGCCGGTGGCTTCTATGACTATGACAAGGCCTATCATATCTTCAAGTAAGCTTTCATTCAATTTACAATCCTTATATTATAGTGATTATTCGATATTTGTGATTAATTTTCCCCGACTTATTTCCAGAGCAAATGCAAATTTCCCAGCAAGCAGAGAGATTGCTAGCACTCACGTGGAATTCTCAAGCGTGGCTAATGTCAGAGGATATGTGAACTGTACAACACCATTTCCCAATGTGACCTGGCTTCGAACTGACTTAAACTATACTACTCATGGGTAAGATCAATTTATTTCTAGTCCGAGTTTAACCTGAAAGACTCAAAATCGCATACATTCACAGGGGATCATCGCGTCGTTTCATTAAAACTACTTGGCCAACAGATTTTGCATTCTTTGATATGCAAAGTACATTTGATTCACAAAATTTGGATCGCAATAATCAAGGTGAAATCAATATGGAAGTGCCGTTGGCATCACGACACAAGGCACAGATTCAATACAATCTCAATGAACGTAGAACACTTACAACTGGAGACTGCATTATTATTTACAATGACAACAAAGTGTTAAATGGAAAATACAAATGTAACACCGAATCGAGAGCTGGATTTTCAAAAGAAATGACGGAAATTTTGGCCGACAACGTATATTATCCCGTTGGAATTGCTTATGTACATCAAATGGACTACAAGGTAGCCGATTCACCATACTTTGATATGAAACGTGCCGAACTGTATGAGTTGAAGGACAGTAATCGATTTAATATCACTGGGGAATTGCATGTTCGTACAACAGACACCGGTCAGGCCTATAAAATAATTGCCATTCATCCAAATCGAACGGTTGTCATAACATCCGATTATGATTTTCATGATACAACAGTCAATCAGAAATTGAAATTGCAACTTTCGTCCGAATTATGGATAGCATATGACTTCAAATTGACCAATTTAACGACAATGACAAATGATTCACAAGAATTTAGCATTGATTTGCAATATCCGAAACGTAATCTATCGACCAGCGGTTGGTATGGAATAACTGAAGATTCATTTGATTCCGATTTAACATTTAAATGGACCAAAGAGAAAGCTAAAACTGTAGAACCGGAATATGAATATGGTTTTGGATCCAGTCAATCATCTGAAGAAATCGACGATAATGATAGTGTCAATGTCAATGATGAAAAAGTGATTAATGCGGCATTGACATGGCGCAATGAACCCTTGTCAAAGAACGACAAATGCAATCAAACCGTTTTGCTCGTTATAAAACATCCATCGTTCAAAAAAGATGTCACATTTAATGCAAATTACTATCGAAACCAAATTGATTTAATGCATGGAAAATTGATTATCGATTATCATGAAGATCCACAGCATTTGCTGACACTTGAAGGTGGCATTATGGATTCAACTGAAATGCTACATCATCGAAATTATTCAATTCGTGCCATTGGGATGCATGAAATATCCAATTTTGATTTGAATGCATTAGGTTCAGTAGCGGCAAAGACTGGTGTTTATGAAACAAAGAATTTCGGGTGGTACAAACGTGGTTATTTGCCATTGCTTGAAGGTCTTTTGAATGCAGGCATTGATGTGCCGAGAAATGATATTCATTATCATAAAGAAACACCACATCGAACATTTTACGTTTGGGCGAGAGCCGATGGCGAATATCCAATTTATACGGTGAATGGAACGTACCAGGACAGTCCAGATGTTAATACAACGGCTGAATTTTTCATCAATATTGATGACCGTTTAATTAAATTAGATGCTAATTTCACACCAGACGCATCACAAACATTGAAAATGCTGGGCATTATTCCAGACGCACGAAGTGCATCGTTTGATTTATGGCGCGACTATGAAGATATTCGAATTGTTGATGTTGCTTATTACTTGCGAATGAATCATTCACGATTGATTACCAGTCAGTTGATATGGCGACCAAAATTGAAAGTTGAACTGAAGGTCAGTGTGCGGAATTTATCACAGATGAATAATTGTCTCATGAATATGAATATATTAATTGTATCTGAAATATTTTGTATCTATTGCAGGATGGTTTCAAAAAAATCTCAACCCAAATGTACGACTCATTCTCGGAAAATGTTGATTTTTGGGTGAAAACACTGTACTCCGAGGCAAACGAAACAGTTAATGATATTTGGTCAAATGCACGTCCATTTGCTGACGAATTTTTGGATGATATTAGGTGAAGAGCTAACAGTTGCAATATCGTTATTGTAATTTTTGTTTTCGTATCTAATCATTTTCTTTAATACTTTATTTTTTGCAGTGGATTAAGTGTAATCGGTGAGGATATTGAAGAGTTCCGCAAATTGCTGAATCAATCATACGAGGCAAATGATTTTTACATAAAAACAATGGTCAATTTCACTTTGACAATTCTCGATGAGCTGGCTATTCGTAATCACATTGGTTCGGTACCGAAAATATTGAAAGAGATTTGGCAAGTGCTTGGCGACTCAGGCATTGCATTGCGAAAGAGTATCTTATGGTTAATTGAAACATTGAAAACTACATACAAGAACACCATTGATACACTGAATCGCATCTTTCATGGTGAAGCAATGAGCTATGTGTCAGCAATAGTCGAAAAGGCTATATACAAATACGATCGATTCATAAAAGATTTGCATTTGTCATTCATTAAGCATGTTCAAAATATCTTTAATAGCATTAGTAATACAGTAATGAGCTATTGGCGTGGAATGCTTGAACGTATCCAACCGATGGTTATGCGATTTTTCCATTACGCTGAATCATTACTATGGAATATCAGTCAAGAGATTTTCGATTTTTTGCATCAGCACACAAATGAACTGGTGAAATCGCCATATTTCGATACAGTTTCCGATATAATGCGTGACATTGATGCCGTTTATCATGATATTCAACATAATGATGCAATTACAAATATCAAAAAGTATTCAGCCCTTGCGTCGGCCTTTTTACGTGAAAAATATTTCAAAGTTGTACCATTTGGACGAGAATTGCAAAAGCTGTTGAATGAGCTAATTGAAGAGATTCAACAACTGAAAAAACAAGAATTGGTTCAATTTATCATCAATCGAATTGACGAATGGCAAGTGAAATTTGCATGGTTTGCCGAAGAATTTCAATTGGACAAACGTGTACATAATCTCTGGACAATAATTATCAATAAAATTACATCGTATGAACAAACTGCACTGCAAATGGATGATAAATACCGTGAAGCAAAAACAAAATTCGTGTTTGATCCGAATGCTGGTCTAATGAAACTGGAACAAAAACTTCCAATGGCTTGGCATGCATTCAATGAAACTCCCATCTTTGAAGAAATTGCCGAATTGCAATTGCTAACGAAAGCCTTCCGTTTATTTAATGGAGTTAATATTTCGGTGGTGCCATTTGATGTGTGGCAATACTATACCGATCCATATTTATGGCTTCCTCCATTCAAAGCCCGATCCTTTATGATCGGATCGAGACACTACATCACATTTGATAAACGTTTCATTTCACTCAATCATAAGTATGCATTCATTGAAAATGATCAGAAACCGGATCAATGCTCATATTTGCTGGCCAATGATTTTGTTGATTTTAATTTCACATTGACACAAGAGCCATCAATTGCAATGTATGAAGATAAGCTGCTGTCGACACGGAAATTGGCGATTGTGACCGATGGACATATCATTGATGTGGATTTGGTTGGAGCAACAGTGAGAATTGACCGAAACTCCACCACATCACTACCAATTCAAATTGGTGACACAATTATCTATCGTGCCTGGGATATTTTGGTGATTAAATCTCGCAATGGATTCGAACTCAATTGCAACCTTCAATTCGATTTCTGTTCATTTGAAGTGAGTGGCTGGTATTTTGGCAAAACAGCCGGTATCATGGGCACAGTAAATAATGAAATTTATGACGATTATTTAACGTCTAAACATGCGATCACAAAAGATTCAAATGAATTTAAACTTAGCTGGGCATTGAAACAACGCAGCCAAACAGATCAATGCAAACATGAATTAGATAGTGAACAAGCACCAACGATATCTAATGAATTGCTGAATATTTGTGATACTTATTTCCGAAGCAAAATATCACCATTTGCCAACTGCTTTGCAACGATCGATTCATTGCCATTCTATGATATGTGCGTGGACATGGGATCCAATTCAATTACGGATTTCACACACAATGAGCATCCAGCTCAAAAAGGTGCTTGTGCTGTTGCATTGGCCTACATGGAAAGTTGCACAGAACAAAATCTACCGCTTCGAGTGCCAGAAATATGTTTGCAGTAAGTTTAATACCTTCAAAATGCGATTTGAACGTAGATTTTTACCAAATTTCAATCGTCACTATTTTTTTTTTGCAGCTGCAATTTAATAAATGGATCCTATGTTGCTGAAGGAAGTATCTTTGAACTTGTTGGTGATCAAGTGCCACAGATGACAGATGTTGTGTTCATTGTCGAAGCCAAATCATGTAATCAAAATTTGCCAGTGAACAAGAATATACCAAGTATCGTTGCAGCGTTGGAGAAAGCCTTTACTGAACTTGGGCTTTTGAATGTCAGGTAATTCGGAAAGAATACACCCAAAATAAATTGACAGTAAATTAATATGGAATTTTGTTTTGTTGAAAACAATAATTCAGATATGCGGTTGTTGCATTTGGAGGCGAAGCACCATTTGAAAATGCCCACAGTATCGTCTACAACAATAACATTTTCACTGACAGTCACAACGTTCGACACCATTTCGATCACATCAAAACGAGTAACACCAACTCTAGTGACATTTCACGAGCGATAAAAGTCGCTTCTGAGCTTGTATTCCGACCGGGCGCGTCAAAAACATTTATATTAATGCCATGTTCAAATTGCAATGTGTCCGGCATGCACGTAAGTCTCAATGGACTTTATTCAAATTGTAGGTTCAAAGATCACAATTTTAATTGAAATCTCCTTTTTTTCATTTTCAGTTTGACTATTCATCCGTTTTGCAATTCTTATTGGAGCATAATATTAATTTGCACATATTTATGAATGGTAATTTCGAAACAAAGAAACCACGCAATGAAAATAAAATCTTTGGATTTGATAGCGCCCACGCGTACACAAATAATTATCTGAAAGATACGAATGGCAACAAAGAGCTGCGTTCGGAAATCATTTTGCCCAAAAATACGCTCGGATTTTGTATGCTTTGGGCACTTGAAACAAATGGAACAATCTTCAATGGAAATAAACTTAAGACTAATTCACGTACTCCAATCAAAAAGTTTGCTGCTGTATTTGCAAAACGAGTTGCAAAGTCAGCCATTCCAAGTGCATGTCAACGGTGTGAATGTACAGGAGAAAATAATGGCATCGCATATATGGCATGTACACGCTGTGATTTTCCAAATGAATTTGAAGAAGAAGATGTGAACGCTATTTTTGACGAAGATGATCTATTGAATGAGGATGAGAGCTCGATTGGCGACGAATAGACTTATGACTGTTTAGAATAAACATCACATGTAACTTTATTTTTTTTTTTACAAATAAAACTAAAAGACACAAATTTCAATAATAATCTTGATGTTTTTTCATATAAAATCACAAAACAAGCATAAAATAACACTACTTAACAAAATGTGGACAACTGGCAATTTCATAGGGAAAACCATTACCGTATCCCGAAGGACAATCACTCGCTGAATCCGAATTTTTAGTTTGTTTAACTCCGTTGTCTCGCGTTATCGAGATATTCGTGGTTTCTCGTTTTTTGATATTTTTTGATACTTACTAAGATGGCACTGCATATGCACATTTGTTTACTTTTCCATTATAACTTTTGCACTGTTCGACCCTCTAATAGCTATTTTTTTTGAAAATTCGTGAAAAATATAGCGCGCTATCCTATTTGCAATCCGACTCAATGTCAGCTGTCAGTGTGCTTGTTACATTGCATTTTTTCTCACACTCACAAGTAAACATATTATTAACTGTCAGAAACGAATTTTGAATTTGAATATATAGACCTACAGAATATGAAAAAAATGATTCTCTCAAGGGTTCGGTGGGGGGGAGCCTCCCACTTTCTTAAACTTCGTCGGATCCAAAAATGATGTATGGTGAAAAGTTTACTCTCTTCCAACTTCCATTCTTTTTAATGCTCGCTGGACGAAAAGTGCGTTGATTTCCATCGAAATTCATTAAAACTGAACGCATCAAGCTGCAAAAATATCGTCGGTCTTATCGCACGATCTAGACGGGCAATTAACCGATGTACGAAAAGCAGACCGGCAAAAAAAAATCCTTGCCTGGAATTGGTATGTGTCGCGGTATCTCCAGAGTAGGGTAAATCCCAAAAGAGCTACATGATCGAATCGAGATAATGTCTTGCTCATTTTGGGGCTTATTGTTCAAATTGAAAATAATTTCAGTGGATAACTTTCCATTTCACCAAAAAATGACAAGTTTACCATAAGATTTATATTGGTGTTACTAAAAATGAAAAGTTCATTTGGAAGATATTTTCAAAATCGCTGAAAACTTCATCAAAATCTGAAGCACACCTAGAGATGCTCTTCATTTTAGTCTTCATCCTTTTTACTATTTTGAAAATGTTTTCATAATGAACTTTTCATGAAATCTTATGGTAATCTTGTCATTTTTTGGTGAACTGAAAATATTTTCAATTTGAACAATAAGCCCGATGGGCAAGACGTATTTTCGATTCGATCATGTAGCTCTTCCGGGATTTACCCTTCTCTGGAGATACCACGACACATACCAATTCCAGGCAATGGCCGGGACCTTTGCCTGCACTCACCTTCACATGAACAAAGGATGGCGTCTCCATAAAAAACACGACGAACAAAATTCACTTTTCACTGCGGCAAATGAAAAATGGAATTTATCCGCCACGAACTAAATTCATTTCTGAAAAATTCTGCTTCAGTCGCTAAAAAATGTCATGTTTGTTCAACTCAATAATATTGATGAAATGGTCTCTGCGTTAAATAGCAATATTACACGTCAACTAGACTATTTTGCACCATTTAAATCGCGTCGTATTCGGTTCACTCCAAAGCAATGACGAAATTAAACATGCGTTGGCCGAAAGGAAAACTGCTTATGACAACTTGAAACGCATCAATGTCAACAATGCAGATTCTCAAGCTCAGAGAAACATTATGAAGGAAAAATCCAACAAAGTCAAATCTTTGATAAGTGCAAGCAAAAAGAAATCAACAGTCAAGAGTTTCATTGATGCCGATTCCATGCGCGCTAAGTGGAACGTCATAAATTCATTTGGCTGTTGTATACAACATAGTAAAATAAAGTTAGTAAAAATGAGAAGAATGATTCCGATATTCTTGACCATTTTGATTTTAATGACTGTAATAACTTCTTCGCGTCAATACATCATTCAGATGGTGCCGATTTGAGTAACTTATCAACCCCAAATAATATTAACTCAATTTTTGCATTCAGAGAAACTAACATTGATGAACCGCGTTTAATCAAATTAAAAGTAATGCAATAGGTCCAATGAGGAAAAGTGTAACGTTAATAATATGAAACTTAGGCATATTATTGTAACGTTAATTTGCACTAAAATATGCCTACTGAAAGCCATAATCAGGCCTAGTGTGTGCCTACTTAAAAATTTACATGTAATTTTGCATTTTTTTCTTTTTAAATTTACATTGGGCCTGAAAAAGGCCTGAATTAGACCTGAAATTTTGTGAATTTCCTCATTGGGGTGACGATGGAATACCACTTTAATAGGAAAAACAACTTTGAATTTCGATTTTGGGCGATTTCTTGTTCGGGGAGGGGGGGGCCAAACTCAAGTTGGAAGCAAAAGCTATACACACTCCTTTTAGGGGAAAACGGGGAATGTAGGGGGTAAAACCAACGATGTAAATCGATAGAGTGGGGAATGCTGTTTTAATAACACCCCTATACCCTCCCACGTAATACCCTCCCTCCAAAACCCTCAAATCGATGTTGGAAGGAAAAAACCGCGATTTTTTAACTTGAAACCCCACATTTTGAGGGCTTGGGGCAAGAAATTAACGACATCATTCGATTGCCCTTAGGATGTGAAAGTTTCAGAAGTCCACATAAACTCCCCAGCCCTAAAAAAAAGTCTAAGAACATACCAGCCAGAAATCACGAATATCTCAAAAAAGCGAACCAAATTTCGGATTCAGCGAGCGTAGAATAATTGAAAACGGTAGATAGAGTAATTGAAATAAAGAGTTTATTTTTATTTGATTCCATCAAAAGAACAAAAAATTGTTTTAGAATTCAATAATGCGCATTGAGTTTGAATTGTGATTGCATTCGAAAGGGTTAATTGTTCATTGAAAATAAATGTTCTTTGCCTTAAATCAAATATAATATTGCATAAATTTTGCATTTCCATGAATGGTGTTGTGAAATAAATTGGAATTAGTACAAAAGCTAACTCAATCCGATTGTATAATTGCTAAATTTTATTTGTTGTAATGAAATGTATCGCCATTTTATAATTGCATAAAAATCAATCGGATATGTATAAAAAAGAACTATATGTACTGAGCTTAGAAACCTAGTAGTAGTTTTTTTTCTGTAGCTGTTTATAAATAAAGAAACAAAACGTACGGTTTTTTTTTTCACTAAGAGACATTCTAAAAGAGTTTTGGTATACATTTTTTTTAATGCAAAAATTTAATAAATCGGCCCCAAAAACACCGATACACTAAATTCTTATCCAGTTTACTACATAATTATGATTTAAATCGAGTAATAGACATTTATTTGATCTGAATCTTATGAACTAGTCATTGATTATTGTGTGTGTTGCATTTAAATTAGACCATTCTCACAGAGAAATTCCATTTCATTTTTTTTTTAAATTATACTGAAATAGCTATTTGTATTACTTGGCGATTTATTTGAAAAACAAAAACCATTTTTTTAAATATATTTCCATTCGATAGGAACTTTTGTTTGCACGAGTTTTTTTTTCAACTATGAAACAAAATAGAGAGAGATGAGGTTAAAATGATTGAAATAATCAGCTAAATCAACAACAAAAAAATAGCAAAAATCCAATTTTTGCACTGGTATGGCGGTGTTAAGTGAACCAAGTAGCATTAGTAACTTCAGTTTATCAACTATCGATTATAATTTACATTGTTTTGTATTTTTTTCTAATTTGATTATTCGTTTTTTTTTAGTTAACAAAAAAAAACAGAAATTGTTTATATCGAATCGTTAAACAAAATGCCAACGCAAAATGTCCTGTAATTGATTTTCGTTCTACACATTAAAATTTCGCAAATGAAATCGGGTGACGAATCATCTTCAAGTTTTTGTTGGTAAGTATCATTGATGGGTCACCATTTTCACTACAATTCCAGTCTTTTCAAAGATTTACATTTTACATTTCAATGTACATATGTAACTCTGAAATGACGTATTCTTAAATTTAGGTTTTAGGATGGAACAACTTTTCAATTTTTCCAAATTTTTTTTTTTGCTATTCAAATACATTCGAATTAAACTATGTCGCTTTGCGTAAATTCGTTGAATATTTTTTTCTTTTTTTCCATTTTTTGTTTTGTTTTGAGTTTTCACTCGAGCTCCACGATTTCCACTGGTGTTACTGAAACAAATTACGAAAAAAAGAGAAACCATGTCAGAAAAGTTTATGTATTTTTGTGAACGTGGCCAAAATGTTTCAAATTCAGTGCTTACTCTGTGAGTTAACAGCTTGCGATTGCGGTCGCGGTGTTAATCGAATGCCTTGCAATGAATTTTGTGACTTCTGCGATCCAGGTTTCGATGAACTCTGCAATACAAGTGCATAAATTGATATAATCAAAACCATTTAAAACTACGAATAAAATGAATATGATTTAAAATGTTTCTTACCGGAATGATTGGACTGGCGGTTGGCTTCGATTTTTTGGCTTGTCCGGGGGTAATTGATTCGACGGCTGGTCGTTTGCGCATTTCAACTCCAAGTGCACTGAGTTTAGTCGCTAAGGCGCTAGATGAGTTTTGTTGGAGTGATGGTTGATTCTGTTTCGATGTCACACGATTAATTTGCAGACCGGAACTATTGGCTGTTGTTTTGTTCACATTTTGTGATGCCAGCACTTGTGCTTTTGTTTGTGCAATAATTGGCTTAAACGGTTGTGATGTTTGCGATAATCGTTGCGATGCCATTACCTTTGGTGATGTACTCGGATTGCTGTTCAATGTTCGTGTACTCGACGGAACGATTTTTGGCACAGCACTCGATACTTTGTAGGTATTTGTGCTTCGAGTACCCAAGCCATTTGTTTTTGACACTGGCGTTGGAGATTTAGTGATGGTCGTTTGATTGATATTCGCTGGTACTTTCGATATTGCGACTGGTATCGGTGAAGCACGCGGTTTCAATAGCGGACTTTGTGTTCGGCCCTGTGTCGGTGTTATTGATACACTGGAATTGCCAAATTTGGCCACTGGATTTGGAATCGGACTCAATGTAATACTGTTATTCACTGGCGGCACTTTTGATGCGGATGCCACAACATTTCGTGCTGTCACCGTAAGCGCTTTATTTTTGTTGATTGCTGCGACTGCATCATTTGTTGGATCACTTGACTTTGAATTTGATTGGATGGGCTTTCGAATTATGGCAGGCATTGGCTGATTTGATTTATTCAGTGTTACACCTGATGCTGTCTTGAGTACTGGATCTTTATCTTTTACTATAAAAAATTAAGGAATTAAAAAGTTCAAATAAATGAAGTGATACAGGAAGAAAGAACGTGTTTGCTTACATTTGGCATTTGTTGATACTAAAACTGGTGCACCTTTGCTGGTTGACGCAGTTTGTGCTGGATGCGGTGGGTATACGATGCCCATGTTTGTCGAGATCGGCGTCACAACTGTTGGTGCTTTGTTAGCTTTCTTTGTGCTGTCAACAGTTGCACTAACAGTTGAGCTCACGCCATTATTAACAGAACTCACTGATGCTTTGTCTTTATCATTGCTGGTTTTGCCCTGCAGCTGATTGTTACCGGTTGTGTCGGGTGAATCGCGTGATTCGTTATTGATCGTTGTTACATCTTTGATGGTGATTTGTTTTTCTGTCGTGTTTTTCGTTGGTTTGGTGGCAGTTTTTTCAATTGTTGAAGAAATATTTACATCGGGACTTTTGCTGCTTGATTTGCTTGCTTTGCTTGTTTCATTTTGATTCGAGCCAGAGGCGGTCGATGAGCTCATAATCGATGACAGTGTTGAACTGGAGCTTGTTGTTGTTTTTGTAATGACGCTCGTTGGAATGGGCAAATTGAACATGTCTTTAGTGGTTGCCATTGTTGGATTGCGTGGAATTGACAATTCTTTTGTGAGCAGTGGATTGCGAAGCGCGTTGGGTCCGTGCTGTAAACTTGAATTGCTTGCCAACGATGTTGTGCTGCTTATCGGATTTGTAGCACCAATATTGGACATATTTTGTGCCTTCTGTAGATAGGCCAACGCATTGAAGTCACTGCTTGTCAATGGTAACGGTGGGGTCTTTGACGTTGACGGATTCGCATTTGATGATGCCGTTGCCGCAGCCGGTGGATTATTTGAGCCTATGGCGTTATACAAACTATTTAAATATGATGCATAGCTACTTTTCGATGATGATGACGATTGTGCAAGAGATGATAAAAGACTATTCGCGTAGTTCGACGATGATGCATTCGATTGCATCCAATTTCGCGACGATGGGAAATTATTCATATTCAGAGGAGGCGGACTCGACACGGACGTTGAATGATTTGGAGACAATAAATTCGTACTACTTTGATTATAGCCACTCATCGATGAACGGCCCATTGCCATGAGATTATTGTAAAATGACGAGTAATCGTTAAATTGCCAATGACTATCGTTCGCATACGGATACTGACTGTACATATTATATGGGTAATTTAATCCACTAACTCCCGATAAATTGTTGTAGTTACTAAACATTGAATTCGCGTACGTTCCAAGCGCGGAATAATTCGGAAGCATACCGAAACTATTATTATATGGACCCATATTCGATTCATTCTTACGTTTAACGTCTTCCTCATAAGCAGCCCATGCATCATTTTTCTCTTGCTCGCTCAGTTCTTCTTCGCCCTTATTCTCAAGCAACGAATCATGTTCGTGGTATTTATAGACCATGTGCGGAAACTTCAGAAGCAAGCCGGCAAGCAAATCATCTTTTGGCAGGTTTGGTGTCGGTCGCTCAGCCATACTCGGTGTCGTCAAACTAAAATATACAGCGAAATTAGAATTCAAATTGAAATTGGTGCTAAACTTTAAAGAATGCAAAAAACTATGCAATATGTAAAACTCCATATAATGGAGGATTCAGAGCGAAAGTGACAAAGCTCATATTACAAATATCATTGGCATTTAACCAAAAATATTGAATTTATTTGAATTACATATAAAGTTCCGTCAGCTCAGCCATGTTATAGTGACGATCGATTTGTTGTTCATCCATGACACGGCAGCTCATCGCCTGTTTCGTAACCGATCGCGAGTACACCTTTTCTTCCATGGTGCCCATTGACAGTAGACGATAAATGTAGCAAACTCTCTTCTGCCCCAGTCGAAACACACGGAAGATATTTTGCTCTGCGTGAAAGATCAATCAAAATCAGAAATAAGTTCAGACAATCAACTTTTAATATTCCATCAACTTACGATCATTCGACGGATTCCATGACGTATCCAGTAAAACCACTCGATTGGCTCCAATTAAGTTGATGCCTTGTCCACCAGCTTTAGCTGAGATTAAAAATACTCGGGTTCGTTCATTTGACGGATTATTGAAGCTTGTGATCATGCTGTGGCGCTGATTCTTTGCAGTTTTTCCATCCAAGCGATAGTAGTCTTGCCCATAAACCCAAGGTCCACGGAACGTCTCGAGACCTGGTTTATTACCTTCTTTCTCTTGATCATTGATCAAACGCATGAAAAACTCAACGACATCCAGCACAGCTACGAATGCAGAGAAAATGAGACATTTCTCTTTGTTACGTCGGCATTGATTGAGTATTTCGAACAAAATTTTCAATTTATTGCTGGGCAAAATGGTCTCAAGGTCTTCTTTGTTGAGATGTTCTCGCCACCAATCACTGGTCACGGACATTTGACCCGTTTGACTGTCGAACACATCGTCCGGTTGATCTTCATCACTGTCGTTAGCATTGGCATTGGCATTGGCATTCGCATTTATTGTGGGCTTAACTTTGGTTTTATTCTGGATTGCATTCAAATAAGCGTTTTCCAATACTTTGGGATGCGTCCAAATCTAAAGTGGATTTACAAAAACGTTATAAACTCTTCAATAAAGGATCGTTGGCTTGAGCAAACATATCTACCTTTCGTAGAACAGTATAATCTGGAATCAAACTTTTGCCTTTTTGATCTTGATTCGGTCGATTTGCCAAGAAAAACTCGTATAAATCCGTCTGCAAATAGAAGAAACAAATTGCATGTTTTAAAAAACGATTCGAGATTTAAATGCAAAAAGAATTCTTAAGTTTCGACCGTTTAAATTACCTGGATTTTTGTCATGGGAATAAATAGAACATATTCAAATTTATCCGGCAGGAATGACTTTAGCAGAGCTGCTTCTTTTCTCTGCAATTGAAAAGATACGCCTTTAAGTATTGTTCACTACAATTGGCATAATCTAATTATAAATATGAAAAGAAAATGATCCAACAGCTCACTTGAACAAATCTCGATAATTTTTTGTGCAGCACATAAGATCGCTGTTTCATATATTTGATTTCGCTCTTAGACGAATCCTTGTGCTGGCCATTTTTGATGGGATTCACGTACAAATTGGCAAATTCTTTTTCGGTACCCAAGAACGATGGCTTGATAAAATTCACCATGCTATAGTCTATGAAATGAATAACATTCTCATAATATTACAATATTCGATGCGATTGATTTTATCATTAAAACTTACATTCTTTGAGATTGTTTTGAATGGGTGTGCCGGTCAATACGATCCGACGCTTTGTGATGATCTTGTTGACAGCCATGCTTGTGGTTGACTTTTGATTTTTGATCATGTGTCCTTCGTCGCAAACAACTAAATCAGCACCAGGATCTAATAGATATTTGTGGATACTTTTGCGTAGATTTTCCAGTTCCTTTTCTGCATAAATTCCTTTACTTTTCTTAGAATTATGGTAGAACACAAGCACACGAAATGCTTCATAGCCCAACAATAAGCAGCCCGCCTGTTTATTTCCATCTTTTCCACACTGGCTCCAGGCTTTCAATGTTGTCAACTTCATATTCACATCACTACGGGGAAGATTGAGAAACAAATTATTAGATTTTATGTGAAATTTCATATAAGCAACAAAACAAGGTTCTTTAAATGACTCACGATGCTTCTGGAAAATGGAACAATTTTAATCGTCGTGAATTTTTGATCGGGCTGAGCCATCGTTCAATTTCATCTTTCCAGTTCATGACTGTACTCTTCGGACAAATAACCAAAACTTTGTCCGTTTTTAGTTGTGGATATGAGATGACCGTGTGCAACAAAGTGATGAGTTGAAGTGTTTTTCCCAGACCCATGCAATGTGCCAAAATACACCCAGAACCAGGATATTTTTCTAAATTGTCCACACTTCCATAGCAACAATCGTACATAAACTTGACGCCTTCGACTTGATGGGCTTTCAAATGTTTCGTGATTTCACGATGCACAATAATTTGTTCATCTTTTTTCGTGTCAATGTCCAAAACAACTTCATTTGAATCATCTTCAGGCTCTGCGTCACCTTGTGTTAGACGTTGACTTTCCATGAATTGGGTAAGTCGTTCATTTTTCTTATCCAATCGTTTGATACGATCTGATTCTTCTTTCTGGGCCAATTTTGTGTCGTCTGCCAATTGATCGTGCCGTAACAGCTTTCGCTTGCCTCGTTTCTCCTTTTCCTCGTCCTCATCCTCATTGTCATCTTTTTTATCGGCAGAAGTCGATTCCATTTCGAGGTCATCATCCGAACTAACGCTAATACACTCTGGCGAAACACGCGATGTTGACTGTTTGTTGCGACTTGACGGCAAAATCTTCGATAGCTGCTGTGTATTAAAGTCTTTTTTGGTGGATTTAAACATCGATGTATCGAGAATTTCCGAATTATTTCCACTCGAATCGGCTTCGGACGTTCGCTTTCCGGATCGCTTCTTTTTCGATTCACTTTCACTCATGTCTTCGTCATCACTTGGTATCATAATGCGATGGTCTTTTTCAAGATTTTTGAATACATTTTGGCCAACCGTTGACTTGGATTTTTTGGGAGCATCGGAGAGGCTGATGCTACCCGATTCGTTATCGAATTCAAAATCACTGTCTGACATGGGATCGTCGTCAATACGATCAATTTTCTCGGTGTCACGCTTCTTCGGTGATTTTTCTTTGGTTTTCAAATCTGGCTGCTTTTCTTCAGCGGCAGCATCATTCGATTCTTTTGGCTCCTCTTGGCTCTGCTTTTTGTTATCGCTTGGAGACTTTCGACCACTACTTTTCGACTCCGATGCCAAAAATTCCTCAATCAATGATTCACCAGAGTTCACTGAATTATCATCCTCTATTTCAGAACTGTATGCACTTCCTCTGCCTAAAAATGTAGAAAAAGAAAATGAAAAAGAAAAAGAAAAAGGAATAATCAATTCAGAGTACTGTTATTGGCCCTAACTGGCATAGTCTATATTACGAAGATATTAATTTTGATTTTATTTCTGTATTACTCTTCTGTACAAAAACACTGAATGAAGTGTCGATTGAAAAATCTATTGAAACAATTACACTTCAAAGTGTGTATTGCATTTTGATGTGATTCCGTTTTCGAATTATTAAATATGAGAATATTTTCTTATTCACTTTTGGTTTTAAAACTTTGTTGAACTATTTTTTTTTATTATAACATTTGTAAACCAATTAAGCTATAAAACTATTGTGGTATTCTCTTATTATTGGTATGAGAATGAAGTAACCTCTTTCTGAATGGTTTTATTTTGGTAAAAATAATTCAAATATTCTTTATTTTTACCAACATTGTCTTAGAAATTCAATTACGGTTTACTTTGAACAAATTACGGAAAAAACGTCAAACTAACATCATAGAACTTTTGATGCACTTGATTCAGAGTCTGAATTTCAGACTGAATTACAACATGCACGTGAAATATTGTTGGTTTACTTTTCTGAAATACTTCACGTATTTCAGATATTTGAAATATTTTGACACTTCGGATTACAGCACTTTAAAAATTAGTAGGATGAAATTGCTAAGAATGATAGTATTCATATATCATAAAATATTCCGTTATATTTGAAATATTTAAAACATCCTGCTGTTAAATGGAATGTACGGAACATGTGGCATAATTTGCAAGCTGTGATTGAGTTTCATGTAATTCGCTCTACTCGAATTGAATTTAATAAAATGATTAATGTGGTTTGGCCATCAGAACAATTTAGAAATTTATCTTTGATTTAATATATAAAACTATATTAATCAAAATCTTTTGTAAATTTGGCACAAAGATTGTTGAACGTACCGTTAGCATTGTCATCGGTGTCTGAATCATCTTGTTCTGAATCACTTGAACTTTGAAGCAATTGCTGTTTGAGCTTCAAATTTTGCTCTTTCAAATATTGCTCTTCAGTGTATTCTTCACGGTCCGACTTCTCTTCTTCACTCTCAATTGGATTTTCGGAGGCGTCTTCTGATTCCGCCAAAAATTTGGCCATTTTATCCTCTTTCTGTACCTTTTTGGTTGGTTTTTGGGGCACAACAATTCCATTGACCCGAGCTGCGGCACTGGTCGACGCTATACGTTTGCTTGAGATTGATGAAAAGTCCAGAAGCCTGTAAAAATTATATATATTGCAATTATAGCTTCGAATCAAATTCAAATCCATTCAAAACATTGGCATTTATTTACTTTCGAATCTCCTCATCATCGTCATCATCATCGCCGTCATCATCCAAATTATCACTGAGGTTTGTTGAGCTCGAGAGTCGATCCATTTCTTCTATTGCACTGTTCGTTGACACATTTACCTCCTTCTCATTGCTTGCCATCGTCGGTGCAGTATTTTCATTCACAACCGAATTTTCCTTCGATGTTTCCGAATCATCAAGATTCAAACTCTTTTGTGTGTTTGCATTCTGTGATAACATGGATTCGCTGTTCAACATAACTTCAGTCTTAATGCCAATTTCCACATCATCGACATTTTCAAAGCCAAGCAAATCATTTTCCTTTGTAAGCGACTCATTTGCACTATTGCTAGCGCCACCATTCATGAGATCGTCGAGGTCTTGTGTAATTACAATTGGTTCTTGTTTGACTTTCCTGTGTTTATCCGATGGTAAATCTTCTGAATTTGAACTCAAGCTCGTCGAACTTGAAATGTTAGCCTGGCTTCTCAGCAACTTTCGACGCCGCTTCAATTTTCGCGATTTTCTGTACGATTCACTGTAGTTGTCGTCATCCGTTGAATTACTTAATGATCGACTTTTTGACATTTTGTCCGGTGATTTGTGATCGGATTTGTCATTTTTAATCAGTTCTGCTTTTGGATTGAGTTTTACCGCAATTTTGGTGAGTTCATTTGCCATATCTTCCACCAAAAGAGCGAAATTCTCGCGTAACTTTTTAAGAGCACTGTTGCGTTCAGGTTCGGATTGAGCCTCAATGTTCACTAATCGGTTATGGATAGCCTTTGTATCGACGGAAATGCGATTGGCCATGTCTCCAACAGTTTTTAGGCCATTTTTTACTTCTGACACCAAATCGTCACCTGAAATTGGAAATAATTCATGTAAAATCACTTTTAATTTGACATGAACCATTCAAATAAACTCACCTTCACTTTCTTTGGACTCTTCGACGCTGGTTTGTGTTGAAAGCCTCGTGTTACCGTAATACTCCATCGGTTCGGAATGATTTGGCGAAAAATCCGGTGTTTCGGTCGATTCAGGTTGAGCGGTTTGATTTTCTTTTGGATCTTTATTTTCATCGGTTGGTTGACTCTCAGCCATTTGTTCCTTAATCTTTTTGCTCTTTTCCATAATTTCATCAAGCAATGACATTCGTTGCCTGGCTTGTTTGCTCTTTGTCAATTTTTCCATTATGGCATTCAATTCGTTGATGTTGTTTGACGATAAATCTTCGCTGTCCGAATGTTGTGTATCACCATTTGTGCCTGTCGTATAAATTATTGTCGCTTGTGAATCTGCGTTTGGTTCTTTGGGTAAATCGTTGTTTGAAATTTTATTTTCATTAATTTCGCTCAGTTTTTGTGAACGATTTTCAATTTCAAAATGCTCTTCATTACCCGTGATGATGCCAAGCAAATTCTCTTGTGACAGATAATCATGATCTGACAAGATGGACGCTACACACAGCGACAAACTCTGCGATTGACTTTGTGCCCATGCAAGTATGCGTTCTTGTTTTGCATTCACTAAATCACCGTTAGATTGGCCATCACTTGAATTTGTTATGTTCAGCGAATGGTCGGTGATTTTTGAGCTGTTCGCATCACTAATACTTGCATTTAGTCTACTGTGATCGGTTTTCGTCGGTTCAATGTACTCAACATCGGATTCATCGCCCATAATATTGATATTGTTGAGCTCGGCCATCAAATCGGCTTTGTTTTTGTGTATTTGAACACTGTATTTTTTATTCAGTGACGTTGCTTTAAAATCATTCATATCGAATGAGTCAGTGCTGTTTGTATCACACTCATCTTTAATTTTTCCAACTGATGATTTATTTTCATTCGAACCGTTTACTGTTTTCCGATTCATGTTTGTTGTTATTAATTCAATAAAATTCAAAGTGTTTGTTTAGTGTTTTTTGTTGTTGTTGTTGTTGTTGTTGTTCAATGTTGTGAACGGAGAATAAATCTCCGTTCAAATGCGCGCCAAACTGTTGCCAATACAAATGTGGTTTATTTTGATGAAATACGAACAATAAATCTAAAATAGATAAGTAATAGAATTGATAGTGAAAAATTCCATGGATTAATATTGAAACAGGCCATAATAATTCAAAAAAAAGGTAAGCTAACGAATCAAAATCAATAGATTGATATCGGTGTTGGTATTCAGTGTTTTATTGAAATGCTTTTAAAGCAAAATGACAAACGAAACATATAAAGAGCACACAATCTGGTTAATTGTTTGTTTTGATTTTGATTCGCTTGTTTCGTCTGTTGTCATCTCATTCGCTCCCAATACACACTCAAACACACACACACACACACACACACACACACGTGTTCGCATACACTTGCTAACAATTTCAACGCATAGCCACTGACGACGCCGACATACGTCAGGCGTTTTTCTTAGAAATGAGATTGTGGCTTGGTGAACAAATTCTGAACGCGCGACGCGTTTAATTGCGTAAGTTTGTTTGACATTTCATACAATGAACGAGAGAAAAGAAAAATGCGATTCACTTCTCTTGATTTTATCGAGCATTGACTAACTAACTAAATATAACACGAGATTTTGTAGAAAAAATCAAAAACACTACACAATTTTATAAATGCCATAACAAAATGAAAATGCCCGTTCAATAAAGAGAACGAATAGCTGAGCTGGGCCGAGTTCATGCCAAGTGAAAGCGAAAGATGCGCTCGACAACCAAACTTTTTCCCGAAGTGCACACATCCAATCAATGTATTGGTGGCGTGACAATTCAACAAAAATTGCATTTGTATTTTGCTTTGTCCTTCGCATCCAATTCAACCAATCTATTTCTCACTCACACTTAACGCAATTTACTGCAAGAAAAGTGCAACAGCAGCATCTAAACACACACCAAACGCCAGGAAATCTTTTGACTATGTATTGTACGAAACTGTACTGTTCTGCCAAAAATATACAAAAAAAAGAAAAAAAAACACACGAAGAAGAGAAAAAAAAATGTCTCGAACAACGCATCAGCGCACAAATCGTAAACTTGTAATAAAAAAAAACTTGTAACACACTGCAAAAAAGCGCTCTGTCGAAGATATAAGGCAAGCCAGCGAAAAAAGATGAAGATGAATGAGCGTACAGCGTATGTGTTTATTTTTCCTATTTATGTCTATATAAAACTGAAAACGGACCATTCAATTTTCACTGCTGCGGTTTGTTTTCAATAATTTTTTTTACTCTCAATGCACTCAATTGTGTGTGTGTGTATAAATTTTCTGATATTTGAATGAAATGAGAAGAAAAAACTTACAATTAACTTTGTTATGAAATTGATAAGTAAAACAGTTGCCGATCATTAAAATTATTTTCTCTTTTTTGATAAAAATCAATTCTGGTTCGTGTTTTGAATAAATCGTTTTCACTTCTATAAATTCACAATCACTTTGTAATTTTTTATTTGAACAAATTGAAAAAAAAAACTAATTCACATCCATTTTCTGGGTCTCCCAACAAAATGACTGTCTATTTTTCCGTCGTTTTACTCACTACTGAATAACTAACGAATTCACTTAATTATATCGATCTACGTTGAATAGATCCTAGACGTGTTTATTTCTTTCTTAACGATTCCGATCTAAGTTGTATTGAACTCTGTTTTTTTTTTCGGGTCGTTTTTCATGTATGTTGTGGATGTTTGATTGGATTGGGGATTTTCTTCGATTTTCTTATAACCATTGCTCGCGGTTGCTAATGTGTGCACTGGCTGACTGTTCCTCGCCTTAATGTCTTCACACACAAATATATGAGGATTTGTAACCTTTAAACCAATCAGCATTTGTCGTAAACGAGAGAAGAAAAAAAAATGCGATGTGTTTTGTTTGCTTGAGCAATACCGTGTGCAACACATATTCACATATGCGCTGTGCTGGTGTGCGTTACCACAATGGCTGTGCAAATGTCATGCGTTTAAACGCATCGAATCGCATTGGAACGCTATTCGCATCGCAACTGGAAATGATTTCTAACAGATGGAGATACAATCAACACTTTTCATATTTTTATTTGATTTGTTTTTGAAATTCTACACGCATTGCAATCATTGGAAATTTGCAATTGCACTAACGTTGTCCTTGTCATTTATTAAATTTATTCGCTTGTTTACTACATTTTGGTTTTGTTCGAAAAATAGATAAATCTAATTCATTGTAAATAACTGGCTCTCGTGGACATGACGATGAACGGTTCGTTTGTGGTTCATTGATGTTGTGTTCAAGTAAATGCGGTGCAAGCAATAGAAACAATTGCTCGGCCCATGACGGTAGATTACATGTATGTGCAAAACAAAGCTCCCAATACGGCAATCCCAAATGTGCAATACACATTCGAAGATATTCAGTAAATGTGTCAGCCAGAAATTGCCACTTGTTTGTTTGCATCTCCAGTAAATAGATCTTTGGGTTGATCGACTCCAATGTTTCATACACCAAGCAAACCTTTATGACGTGTTCAATTTGATTTTTATTGCATAAAATTAATTCAATTTGGTTTGAACACAATTTACTGCTCACTTCTCACCTTTGCACAATCCAAAATTGAGCTCAATTCGAAAATTTTCGACCGCAAATTGAGATTCGGTTGCACACTTGATTTATCCATATTCCGATGATCATTGTTACTGGGTGACTTTTTTGCATTCGGGCTACTCATGTGAATCAATTCGAGATAATCACGCAGCAATGTGATTTGCATTAAATGAGGAAAATTAATGAAGCCGACTCGTCGAACAACATTTGCTTGAAAATGCAATTTATGTATTAAATTATTTTAAATTGGTTGTTTGTTGTTGATGCAAAAAAGAAACAACAACAACAACAACAGAAATATATTGTTGCCACTTACGAGCATATTGATAGCACCAGTGCAATGTGAATCCATCAGTTGATAAATAAAAGCGTTTCATGTCGTCTGGCAAAAAGACATTATGACGTTGCTCAAATGTGGCCACCGCTGTACGTTCACATGGCTGCTGCTTATGGAGCGTCACATTTGTGATTCGTGGTATATTGTTGAGAAATTGGATTAAGTTCAGTGTCAAATTATTGTAAAATTCGTCCTCAGGCGACGATGATTTCACGCTGGTTGGTCTCGATGCCATCACACTCTCATGCTTTACTACTGCACATTCTTTCTTTTTTTTTCTCGAGCAATCAACAATTGTCCGTTGTCAATGGCTACGATGTGTCGGATTCTCTTGACATTTCTTAGCAGATGGCGGATATTATGCATTTTGATGTGTTGCACGTTGTTTGTCAGTTCAACCGGAACTACTTCACTTAATTCTGAGTATTTTCTATTTTCTTATTTTCAAATTAAGTTGTAAAACTCGCAGTAAAACATTTCTTAGCCAAATAAAACTCGCAGTACATTGTCAAATTACACGAAAACCAATTTTATAGCACACGGGGGATATACGTCAAAGATCAGTTACTCGCATAACTTTATTTGGAGAGTGGAGGCTATTTCGCGTTGAACGTAGACAAATTAAAAATGTGGCTTCACTCTTCCAAATGACGTTGTTTGAGGATTTCTTATCTTGAACATAATCTCATCTGGCGATAGTCTTTGGCCTTTTCGGTCCGACAGTCTTTGAAACCAAACGGATTTTATGATTAGATTGATTAGAAAAGGTAAGTTTTAATGGTCTTCAATAGAGTTTGTGGGCAATTATAGGAATTCATCAAATAAATTTCATTAACTACATTATTTAGGAAAACCCAAAATTGTGGACATTATCAGTAACATAAATTCTTAGCATTTTTTACGCTAGTTCTGCCAAACTGCTATGTAATGCTTGACAAGTTACATTGATCCCAAGAATTATGACCGTAATTTAGTGATATTTGAAATTTTACTCGATTAGCTGTGACGCAGACTGAAATACATCATACGCAAACAGTATTTCTTTATCGTTAATTATCAAACAACAAAAGGTATGTTTGATATATTCCTGAAATATTTCACATATTCAATGTATTTGGTAAATTTGCGAAATATATGAAATAATAAAAAAAACTACACTTTAAAAAGGGCATGAAGAATTCGTGTTTTTTGCACTTTCAATTTGTTCGTTGACATGATAGTTGATCGCAAAACCAAATTTTCCAAAATGTTCAACTTGACTATTTTCGGAATTCTATTCTCGGTTTTGCACTTTTCTATTGCAGTACCGCCAGTAAGCTTGAGTACAGTAAAATTACCAGAGAAGGCAACAATTTCTACGACACCAAAAGCGGTTACCACAACAAGATTAGTTCTGGATACTTCAACCAGCGAAAGCACGGTGACTGGTTGTGAATATAAGCCAACCGTTCAAACAACACCATCTAAAAGGACAACAAATCGAAACCAAACACCAAAAAGTACAACAGAGAAAGCTGTAACATCCAAAATTACCACGGCAAAAGACACAACAACTTTATCATCAACTATTTTGCAAGCAACAAGTAAGAAAGTTCCAGTGACCAAGCCATCAACAACTGCATCTCCAAACCAGCTAACATTAAAGCAATTGACATCAACGGCAAAACCATACGTCTTAAATTTGCCAATCAAATTCTTCTCCTAATCTGATAATATTAAACACATATTTCGAATATTTAAAATCCTGTTCGGGATTTTTTCAGGTGAAAATTGCAATGCCGTAACATAGCATACCACTATCACTTGGGGATGGGGAAACAAATTCCATTAATTAATATGTGGGAATGGTGAAATAAAACGATATGATTAAAAACAATTATAATAAAAATAAAAATAACAATAAAAAGAAATATATAAATTGCATCATTAAGAAATTAAGCATGAGTCAAGTTATTTTTGTTTCCTGTGGTTTTTATTTGTGCATGTCCATTTTTGTGAAACCAAAATGAGCGAGTTGAGTGTGAAAATTTGCCCTGATTTGTTTCCGCAGATTTTCCACATGCAGCCAATTTGAGTGTTGCATGAGAATCGGGTGTAATGTTATCACTTTCTAACCGAAAATTGTCCTAAAGACTTTTCTCTCTCTCTCTCTCTCTCTCTCTCTCTCTTTTGCTCTCTGTTTCTCTCGCCCATACTTTTGCTGTCTCCAGTTTTGCGGTAAGTTAAGCTCTTGCGCTTTAAAATACAGTAGATATATCTCATGTGCAATAATTGTTTAATTTACAGTGTTTTCGGTGCAGTTTGTTGAAGGGTCGAAATGGCAAGTGTTGCCTTATGAAATCCAAAATAATTTCCACTTGCTTAGGTTGCAACAACGTATATGGCCAACAACAACTCGGAGATCTTGAACGAAAATTTACGAAGAATTTTCCTGTAAAATTATCATTAATTGGTTCAACAGCAAAAGTGCCAAGGGAATATGCATAGAATGTGTTTGGTCTATGCTGAATGTGTGTGTGGCTGGATAGAGAGGAATTGCGGCTCAATTTAATCTGCGTGCAGAAAGAGGTTTCGAGGAAACAAAAGCTGTTGTTATTCATTATCGTCGCCGAGCATTTTGCATCGATGGCACATCCGCACAGGCACTTGCCATATTCTGAAATTTAACTATCTCGACATTGAATACCATACTCTAGCGAACGTATATACCGTACACACATGACACCATGCATCAACATATTCGGTTATATTCCGTATGCATTACGAGCAAATCTATTTCTCTCGCTGTGTACACACAGTGTATACATATGATATTTCCAGTTGCCCATTAAAATTTCAAGCAGATTTATTTCGGAATTTGCTTGATATGCTTTATAATGGGCTTGAAACCGGCCATATTTTCAATAAGTGCCGGCACTACACAGTGCTACTAATAAGTACATAGATTGTATTTTATACTTCCAAAAATGTTCCAAAACATATAAATGCAAAATTTCAAACACGCCATATAAAAGGGATTTGCATTATTATCTGCCGATGCATAAATAAATCCACAGACTCGCATTCGCACTCGCACTCGCACTCACATTTGCGCTGGTGCACAACGAACACTAAGAGCTGAGTACTATGTGCAAAATGCCATCACATATTGAATGATCGTGTACAAGAATCTATTTTCAAATCGACCGAAGTATGGAAAGAGAAAAAGAGAGTGAAAGAGAAAGAGAAAAAAAAAGAACCAAAACCCACCAGAACCGTCATCAGCTCGGTTACAGAAAACGGCCAAAACATATAATATTATATATATATATATATAGAAAATATTTCGCTGCCGAATGAATTTCGTAGAAGGTGGTTTTGGTGTTTTAGAGATGCTGGTGTGGTTGGTATACGTTGGCTTTTGTTATCGATGTGTCTCCATCACTGTGATTCTTTAGTCGTCCTTTTTCACCATTACCTTCGGTTTTTAATGCCTGCCTTTCATGCAATGAATTGCCTCTTCTATCTCTTGCACGCTCTGTATAGATTTCAAATTTAATACGAATAAATAGCTCTTTTATTCCAGGCAATATTGCCTCAAGTATGTGCAGAGAAGACGGCCAATCGAAAGAAATTGATTTTTCGTTTATTGCTGGATCTAATTCCATGCTCCGTACCTGGAGTCTTATTGCGGTCGAAAACTATGACGAATAAGCGTGTAAATGTGCCTCATTCAACAGCACAATTTCGTTGCTCTCAATGCGTACAAATTCAGAAATTAACATTTGATTCCATGTTCCATATCCATTTGAGTCAAGTTAAGTTGAGCCAGATCGAGTCGAGTCGGGCCCTTGCTGTTCTGTTGTTCTTGTTGTTGTTGTTGATGTTGCTGATGCTGCTGCTGCTGCTGCTGGTGGTACCGATGCTGTTGCTGCTGCTCGGTTTTTTGGTTGGCTCTATCGGTGAATGCGGTGCCAAAATACATATGCGGTATTTCAGTACATAACATTTTTGGTATCTATTTGTATCTATCTATCTGTATTCATTCATCCGAATGGAACGCAGTTTATCACTTTATTTTATTTAATTTTTGAACATCGGTTAGCCCAACAAAATGTTTTCGCTTCATCTGTCTATAGCATTTGTTACTATTGCTGTATTATTATTGTAGCCGCTGGTGTGTACGTTTTTTTTCTCGTGCATTTTTATTTATTTATTTTGTTTTTTTTTTGTTGTTGTTGCTTTTGGTCGATTTCAATTCGATGGCTTTCGGAGTAAAATGCTTACGAATATTTGAGTAGCTATAAAATTACAATTTTAATAATGCTGTTATGCATCGTGAGAGTGAGCATCGAAAATATTGTATATTGTGTCGCATAGGAAAAATGGCTCGTGAAAAGTTAAATGATTACATGCAAATTGGATATACCTGATAAAACAGCACCAACCATTTGGCCGGAATTGTCACCGTGTTCGAATATTTTTGTTTGAATTTTTGATGATGACGATTTTTGTTGTTGTTGTAGTTGTTTGGTTCATTGTTTTTGTTGGCATTTTTTTTTGTGTGCCACGGTCGATACGTCATTTATTTATTCAAATTAAATGTGGTATTGAGCATTCATTTTGGTCTGATGTTTATGCATTTACAAATTCAGTTTGACCCATTGAACATAACATCAGTTCAGTACACACACAGTGTTACACACACACACATATTAATGACATCGGAAACCAAAAGTTTTCGAGCATCGCATATAAATTTGTATTAACCGAAAAAATCTGATCGGTCTATACAAAAATACCGCCCATTAGCATGGAGTCAACACACAACAACAATTCACGCAATGGTCTACAGTTTAACGGCGACGCCACAAAATATAATAAAAAAAAAACACGAAAACAAAAACTATAAAAATACATCGGAGCCAACGAAATAATAGAGATAGCAAGCAATCAAGTAGTAAATGGGGATTGGGAATTAAAATCATTCCAAAAAAAAACACACACACACAAACACATTCACCAACAATAATAAAACTCATGAAAAATTAATACTTCGACCGTCAACAGATATCAGTCAACATATTATCTAATTTTGATAATTGTTTATTAATTAGCTGTAATTAAATAGATATGCTCATTTTTTGTTGTTGGGTGTTTGTTGCGGCAACTCTGTGATTCTCTCATGTCTATTTGCTTATGTGCATTTATGTCTCTGGGCCAGTGTAAAGTGGTGTTATAATATAATGTGCTTTCGGGATTTCACTGAGAAAAAAAACAACACACAAGCGAAATACAACAACATACAGCTGAAAGCAACTTATCGTTTTTAAGCAGTACAAACACAATATAGGCATCAATTATGCCTATTCAACTCATTTCGGTTGATTATTCGAATTGATTTCGGCTCATTTTTTTTTTGCTTGTTGTCCCTCTTTCTGTCTTCCAACCTTTTCTTTTCAACTGTGTTTCTTTGCACAGGCGAAGACAACAATGAGGGAAAAAAACGAATATCGAAAAATATTCTTTTGATAATTCGTAGTTCTTTTGAGGGTACAAAAAAAAAATATGAAATGAAATGTTAGTGAATAGGAATAGGCAAAAAAGATGGAATAAATAAATAAAAATATACCAAAGATAAATGAAAAACGAATAGAAGAAGAGAGGCAAAAAAGCCTCAGTCGAATGCACAGTCACAAAAAAAAGACGTCGCACATACAAAATTCAGGATACGCTGATAAAGTCTAACTTCAGCATTTAAAGGATCGCAAATAGCAGGGCATAACATAGCAAATATTCTACTCGGTGCTCGGTGTTCGGTGCTGTTATTATCTACTTTTCCTTTTCCCGTGCGTCTCTTTCTCTTTCTCACACTCTCTTCGCCCATTTCACTGAGCTCTCCAGTTCGACGAGTTTTCCACATTTACTTCGTTTTGCTCTTGCAACAAATTTTTTTTTCTTTCGCCCAATGCTGGTGTTCCTAACGCTCCTCATACTCTTTCTCCCTCTTTCCCATCTCTTTCACTCATTCTCTCTCTCTTTCTCTCTCTTACTCTCTCACTTCGTGTGCATTTCTTTTTCGGTTGGAGTCATTGCTGCCGTTGCCGCTTTTTTGCTCTTTTTTTTCCATCCGTATTTCCATTTTTATGTGTTCACAATGTAATGTAAATTGTGTATTTTCAAGCTATAGATATTTAGTTTTCTATACACAGTATGAGTCGATTTATATGCTCGGCATGTTTAACAATATACAAGATGAACAGAAAAAAAACGTAATAGTATAAAACGTAGTCAAGTACATAAAGCGTCCAATATTATTTGAATGTACTGCTGCACAAAATACCATTAAAACAAGCTAAAATGACTCCACGTGGACTCTATTTACTCGGTTCAACCAACTGTACATAACATACTAACAGCTCTCTTGTTCCCCGACTTCGTCTCTTCCCTGCTCTCTCTCTCTCTCTTGCTCTCTCCCTTTGTGTTTTTAGTGCTCTCCCTCTTTCGACTGTCGTTGCTATTGCTGCCTTTTGAGCCGCTCTGCTCTCGGTTTTGTTTGCTTCGGTTTAGTCGCATTCAATTTTCCACGTATCTATCGCCTCTTCTTATCCACTCAGCAAGTACTGAACGATCATTTTGAGTGAAGAGCGCGCACGCCTTAAATATGTACTATACGTTGAAGTTTTGTATAACACACGAAAATACAAAGCGTTAAAAAAACGATGTATTTTATGTAGAAAATATTTTTGTTGTTTTCAACATCGTCAAAGTCGTAGCGTTGTTAGTATGCCCGGCATGTTTCAGTATTACCATTTTCTCTCTCTCTCTCTCTCTCTCCTTCTTTTTGGGGTCTTTTTTCACTTCTTTGCGTTGCTTTGCTTTTGCTTCACTTCAACCGCTGCCGCTTTATTTTCGTGTATTCCTGTGTGTAAGATTGGTTTGTTTCTGTTCATTTCGTTCGAATTTTTTTTTCATTCGTTTTTCTTCAATAATGTGTTTTTTTCTCTGCCTTCGCTCTGCTGAAGAGTAACATAGTATGGTTTTGTGTTTTCATGTAAGTTCCCAATGGATTTTTTTTCCTCTGTCATCTGTTCTTTATGCTTGACGATATTTTTTTCTTTACTACTCTTGGGTTCGATGAGAATGCTGAAAAAGGACTTGCAGTCATGTCGGAAATTTTATCTTTAGTAACGCATATGCACAAAATTTGCGAATAGAAAATCCAAATTACAAGCGCATCGAGAGGAAATTCACACAGCAAGTCGTAATCCATACGGAAAACGGCTCAAGAAATCGGAATAAAGTATAGACAAGAAAAAATAAAAGAAAAAAAAGTCGTCTGCAAATGCGATCGTGTGTATGTCAAGCGGTTCTATTCGTATTTCGGCAACTCTGTGCTTCCCTCATGTGCAAAGAAGTCCTTTGTTCATGTAATTTTTTTTTTCTTCGAAAACGAATTTTCAATATCATATTGAACATTTTGTGTGCATTCAATTCCATGGAATAATCATAAACGTTAAATAAAAACCAAAGCAATAGAGAAAAAAAAATGAAAAAGAAGAAGTAGAAGAGGAAGCATTGAAAAAAAAACCATGGGACAAAAGCAGCATAGAACACTTGAAAGCGAAGTAGCAAAAGAAGATATAACAAGCAAATAAACGGAGTGTAAGAAAACGATCCAAGCGAAACGAAGTACCTACCAAAATGTAAAACATGAACATGATTATACGATGACGATGAAGGAAAAGAGGCGATGTGCCAGTGTATAACAAAATAATAAAAAACAATTACAATAATATGTGCATTCGGGAAGACGCCGGCTGTTTAGTGAACGAGAATCACCGCGCGTCATCGTCACCAATCCAATGTTTAAGATACCAATCGGTTGTGTTGTATGCAACAGTGAATACAACACAAAACCATTGCACACTCTCCCTGCTTCTTGTTTCTACATCACTACTCCGTTTTGCTCCTGCTCTACCTCTTCGTTTCGCTTTCGATTTGATGATGTGACGAGGGAAACGACACAGAAGTGAATTTGATGAGGAGAAGCAAAAAAAAAAATAACATTATCCCATTTAATTATTTATTTAAACAGTCGAAAGAATCCGATAACTAATAGGGCATATATACGCATGGTATAAAAACATGAAATGTACAAACAGACGGTGCGGCCAACGTTTATGTGAATGAGAGCATTTTTAACCATTTCCACTTAATACACACCGTTCCCCCGTATTTTAAATGAGCTACAGCACTTAATATGCAGCTTGTATCACTCACTCTCTTTTATTTTCCACACACACACACACACACACATACTTGCGTTGAAAGACCTTGTGCATATTTGAAAATCACCCTTGTTTTTTAATGTGACGCTTGTTGTTTGTTTGCTTGTCAGTTGCTGTTATTATTTTGTTTTCATAAAAGGTTGGGTAATTTTTTTTGTCCTATATCAAACAGCATACATCACGGACAGAGGTTTGATTACAGCTTTAAAATACGGTTATAAAGACTTGTGTGCGAATCATTTTCATGGCGACAATGCAATGAATGATGGTGATTTAATTTTTACCATGCTCATTAATTTGGTATCGGATGTGCATTATAAGAAAAATCAATTTCTTATTACCTATTACGCGCTGTCCCCGCCAGTTGATAGTCACCATATTTTTTTTTTGTTTATCCGTTGCTTTTCGATATTTGCTTTACAATTGTTTACTCTGGTTTCACGAGTGCAAATAAGTGATAACAAGAATATAAAATCCGTGTTCATCCACTGATTTTATTCATATCAGATTATTCTAATAAAACGCAACGGATTTTTCAATTTTCCGTTACAAAGCGGATTCACCCTTTTTTCTTCTCCATTCATTATGAGTTAATTTCCCTGTTTTCCCAAAACGTCACCCCATCATTTAACTCATCATTTCAACTGCAACGTAAGCGTTTCATTTTATCCATGCATAAACATTGTGCTCTCGATACGAACCGGATTCATCGCTTATTTCATTTTTGGTTTTTGCTTTTTCCATTTTATGTCTGGCCAACAACCGAATACAACGGGGGCCCATCCAATGTACAATGCACATGGCTTATGGACACGCGGCAACCAATGATGAGTGTGAGAAGCGCATAAAAATTACATCAATTTTATGATATGTCGTATTTAAGCATTTAATTCAGTATATTTGGTTGAATGGTTGCAATAAAAGCACATTTTTTCCCATTCTTCCATTCCGTCTACCATTCCCATTGTGTGTCCGCGGTCCCCTTGGTTTTCCATTCGATGTCTGATTGTGTGTGATTTCCACATCAATTTAATCATATGCATTGCTGAATGAGATACAAAGTATATAATAGAAATAAACCAGATGATATGTGTTATGTTGTTGATGCCCACAAAATGTAAATGTGCGTGCGCTCGCTCACCCGCCCGCCCGACCGCCCGCTCGCTCATTCTCATTCGTATTTCAAGAGCGGGTGCTTGTTGGCGCTCACGCGCCATCACCCGCTTTCTCTATCTCTCTCTCTCTCTCTCTCTCTCTCTCACTCACTCACTCACTCACTCACATTTACATCCAATTTTATGTTTTACATTTCATAGTATAAATGATACGAAAATTTATGCATCTCGCTAGATAAAGAGAATGAGAGCAAATCTATTGAAATAAAATGTTTGTAAACTAAACATTAATATGAATTGCTGAATAAGAATACAGAACGAAAATGGGAGAGAGAGAGAAAGAGCGAAAGCGTATACAGAATACAGAAAACAGACAGTGAGTTGACGAAAATCCATGTGTACATTACATATTGTAATGAATTACCATAGACAGTGTTTGCGGTTTGGTTTTTGATATTTACTTTGTCATTTTGTCTCTCTGTCACTCTGTCACACCTCGGCAATCCATGCAAACCCACACGCACACACACTCAATGTTCTAATGTGGCAATCCTTCATATTTCCATTTTTTATAATCTAACACTTTTATTTGCGTATTTGGCTGGATTTTAATGCAAACGATATGAAAATTAACGCATGTGTATACATATTTTGCATAAGTGAGTTAATTTTTTTTTGGTATGCTGCGTTGTTGCCAATTGTTGCCGGTCGGTTGACCGAAGGGAAAAGTAACAAATATGGTCATTCTGATATCATATGCCATTGGCCATTAAAAAATGACAATCCTATCGCATTTTATTTATTGTGTACAGTTGGTATGTGCTTTGGTTTTCCACATTTTTTTTATTCATCCATTTCGTCAACCAATTCAAAGGATCAAATTTCCGGGACACCGATAAAATTTTATGAATTCCCCGTTTGCCTGTCATAATGATGCAATTTACACGCGCGCAAAAAATGTGTGATGGGCTCAATACAATGACAAGCACATGTGTGCGCATTTACAGTTGAAAAACTTTTCATAAAAACTCATTAAAAATCACATAATACAACACACATCAACAATCAGACAAGAGCCATATCATGGTGCAAACAGAACCGAACAAAATTCTACGAATGAACAACAACAACAACAAAAATATATGAATTGCATTCAGTTGATAACAATAGCAAATAGCGCGCGGGCATAGTAAAACTCGATGGTATTAACTATATCGTACAATTTAACGATATTGTAAATAGAATAATACTATAAATAAACACGTTTTACGTTTTCATATGATCTCTGTCTCTTCCACCCCATGCCTGTCTATTTCGGTTGGTTATGTGTGCCACAGCAAAGTGCTACTCACTTGTGTGTGCGGTGTTGTGTGAACACATTCTTGAAAATATCAACTCTAATATAATTCGCATTGTAAAGTGAAACCAACGCGACAACACAGTTCAGGCAGCAGGAGTCGAAACAATGACAACAACAACATCAACCGCATTAAGCAGCAGCAGCAACGATGACAAACAACGACAAGAAGATATAAAGAGAGAGAGATAGAGAGAGAGAGAGAGAGAAAGAGCAACAAAAAAATGAACGAATATTCAAAATTAATTATCTGATCATTTTACTCGACAGCCGCTTAAACACACAATTCAATGAATCAATATATATACAGCTATGGTTCACTCATATATAATATAATATGATCACTTAACATTTGATTCGTGTTGTGTTTATGCCTCTTAATGTGCATGTACCAGATATAGCAACGTGTAATTGATGTCTCCCATGCAATTATGGCGTCGATTAAGCGAAGCAATTCGTTCGCCAGAGTCTTATGCGTGTGTGTGTGTGTGTTTGTATGTATATGTGTGCAGAAGAGACGAACAAGAGGGAGAAAATGGTGCTAAAAGACGTGCAAACCGTTGAAATGTGAAAAAAAATTGAGCAGCGTGTGCACGGTGCACGGCTCTTTTTGCTTATTCAACGACGACGACGGTGAGCGACATTAAAAATTTGTTCCTTCTTCTTTTACCGTCTGTGACTGATGCCGCTGCTGCTATTATTGCTAATGCCAGTCATCGTTTCGTATGTTTTCCATCTTCGTTCCGGACCTTCGGTCTTGGTGTGTGCGTGCTTAATCAGAAAAGCCAATATTTTGTCGTTTGTTTTTCACGAGAATAATTTTTCATAATTGTTGATCAACATCAAGAACGTTGTTGTCTTCATTCAGCGTTTAGTCAATGTTATTTCCATTTTCATTTGTTGTTGCTCTCTCTTTTTTTGCGTTCTTTCTTTTTATTTCTCATACTTTTACAATCCAATGCCAATCCGCATTTTTGCACACATTTTTTCCCCCTCGTTGTCATTTAATGCAATCATCAAACTGTTATTGTGAAATGAATTTTCATATGGATGAAATATATACATTTTATACAGCAGCAACAACAAAACGACGGTAAAAAAAAATGTGAACACGAGGAAGACACACACAAAAAAAGTTTGAAATGAAAAAAAAAAATGTTGCAAATGATGTGGATTTGGTTTGTTGTTTGTTTTGTATCCCCATTGCAACGTTGGATGGGTTTTTGGCATTCTCACTGCACAAACCATATACACTCACACATAATCCCAGTATCAAACGGAAAGCAATATGATCAATGTGGTCTGAAACTTTTGGATTTATAAACCAAGTGCAGGATTTTCACATACTACATACTTTTTTCGGTGTTTGTTGTTGTTGTTGTTGTTGCTGTTTTATTTGGTTATTCGATCGTTCGTTCGTGTTTTCCATGCTATTTCTAGTTTTTACATGTAAGTCGACATGGTAAATTTTTGGAATGCTTGCTTGCGATAATGGTTTATATGAGTAATATGATAAATTTATAAGTTGAATAAATTTGAATTTCAGAATATTCTCCGCTGTCGACTGCTTGATGATGCATAAGTGGATATGCGACGCTGATTCCAATGCCATATACATAATATAAAATAAAGCATTTGCAAATCCAGTGTGAGTAGCTAAGTAACAGCAACGCCAACAACAAACCATTTTTCGGGCTCACTCTTTTGCCTCACACATTTTGTGTGTACAAACGAAAAACGATAATCCATGCAATATTTATGCACACAAAAGTAGCATCAGCAGCAAAAGCATCAGCATCAGCAACAGCATCAACCAGCAACGGTACAACAACGATGTGGAGGATATGAAATTATCGTGTAAAAACGGCGCATATACCGGCAGAGATACAGCTACCAACATCAAACTGAGAGACAAGAGCATATAAAGCGTGAGCAAACAGTTGAATTATACATGCACATGCATCAGTTTGTGCTGGAATCTCGCTATCATCCCTCTCTTTCACTCTGCCCGTTTACACTCTCACCAACGAACTCAAACGAAAATCGACATCAAACTCAATTTTTTTTTTATCATTGGTGTGTTCATACGAGCGCGTTAGTTGAATCTGATCCTCGACGAGCATGTCAATCCTAAATGCACACGTACACGTACACGTACGTCGTACACACTATCTGGAGCTATCTAGAGAGGTAGTCAAACATTTAGCACTAGGCATCGAAATAACTGTACCGTTGGTTGCTCGGAAAAGGATACATACTCACACGCACTAGGATGGATCGAAAAGACGAATTGTTTGATGCATTTGCACTAAAGCATGCGATATTTCTTTTTTTGTGTGTTATAAATGACATAGTCTCATGGAATGTAACCAACACTTCCTCGGAAGCTATTGTTCGGTAAATTTAAGCTCATTTTTCAAACGGCTTTCTTTCGAAAATGTCTCACTTAACGAAAATCCCGCAGTTCTTTCCTGATAACTCATAAACATTCATTTCGTTTTTTTTGACAAAGCAATGATACATCGTACTCTCTCCTTTCTCAACAATGTGAATTCTTTTTGGAGATATTAATGTGAATACATTGATGTAGTCACACCTCGAAAATAAATTGATGAATTAAAAATGGTAAAAGGTCAAAATTACCAAGTGTCTAAAAAAAACAAGGGACCAATTTTGGAAATCCATCCTAATATGCATTGTTGAGAGCTTACTCGGAGATGTGCTAACCAATTTTACCTCCGTACACATTTTATGCCATCAAATCGTATTTTTTTTCTGTTTGCTGCCTGCCTCATCCATATCTCGCCTGTCGCTCCACACTCCAAACGACTGCGAACGTCTACAGAGATGTTATTGCACCACATATAATTGTTGTATAATGCCTGAAGTACTGTTTTTGTTGTGCGATAGCAAAGTGAATGCCTGAGCAGTGCAACAATATTGCTGGAATCACAAACCGAAATGAACGCGCGCAATGGCAAGCAGAAGAGAGAAGAAAAGCAGCAAATGCTACAACAACAACAACAACATAGACAGCACACAAAAAAAAATTGGAAATGTAATCACACCAACAGCAGAACCAGTAACAACAACGAAAAAAAAGTACTGATGTACAAGAAGACGAAATATTGCTATTGAAATTCGTAACGCTATTGGCCCATTAAAAATCTCACACAATAATAATATTATTCACAGTTCTACACACAGAACACACAACGACTCCAAAGTACACATAGCAGCATTACCGCACCGAAACCCATCTCCTCGTCATTCGTAGTAGCAAAATTATACGAAACGAACGAATGAAAAAGGAACAGAATAACAATAACAACAACAACAACAACAACAACAACAGCAGCAGCCGAGCAGAGAGGAATAAAAAAAAACATACACTCTCGAGGAAGAATAATAATAATAATAATAAAAACGATATGTACAGTGTTTCGCCCGAACTCTGCACATTGGATTTTCTGTGTAGAAAGAGATATAATGCTATGGGAAGGCAATGGTGTGTTGTAGATTGCTTTATAGTATGGTTTTATATTTTTCGAGACATTGGTATGCATGAGATGGCGAGATAGGTTTTTGTAATCAACAGAAATATACAAGCACTGAATACCGTATACATAAAGCGACGAAGTGGAATAGTCCACGTGGACTTATGTGCACGGTATGAAGTATATATGGTGTGTGTATGAATGCGCTTTGCGTTTGTCTGTATGTATGTGTCGATCATTGGGTTTTGCCGCCGGTTTCGAACATTGCCGTACATGGATGGTATGCGATAAAAAAAAATTCTCTCCTCTACCTAGTCGTAGTTTGTTGCCGTCGTCGCTTAAATTATACCTCTTTTGTGCTGCCGATTCAGTATAAATTCTGTGTGTATAGACTTTTGGTATTTTCTCTCTGTTCCGTTGTCGTTGTCGTCGTCGTTGTCGTTGACGTTATTGTTGCTGTTGTTGTTGTTGTTGTTCATTGCTCCGTCTCCCTTTGCACCCCGTCGCTCATCGTGGCTCATCATTGTGTTTATACACTTTGGAACTGCAGAAAATAATATGGAACATGGTATTGTGACATGAACGAGAATAACAACACTCGCCATCAATAGATTGCACTCATACCACGAGATAAGGGTAAAATAAAATCCTAGCTCAACGATTGCTGAAGCCTGAATCGGCGAACAACGCCACAGTGAGCGTAAAAGAGACAGCTTGAATGGGCAAACACTGAACAAGTGCATTTGCAGCGTTAAATGTGTGAGCGAAATATAAAATGCGAACATTGAGCATTGAACACCATGTGAATTTATATGAAACGATAGGGATGAAAGATAGACGCAACTGAACAGCGAAATGAATATGCCATACAATGAACACAACGGGAAATTGAACGAGCGAAAGAACGAGAGAGAGAGAGAGAGAGAGAAAGAGAGAGAGAGAGAGAGGGGGAGGGAGAAAGAAATAAAAATGAAAAGAACGAAGACGAAATAATATGGAGCGCAAACGAAATATCTGTCGAAACCGTATTTTGAGGGAAGTCTTGTGTGTTTCAGCAATAGCAATGCTGGTCGGTTTTATATTCCTCGTCTTATTTTCATATCACCACATGCATCTCTCGCTCTCAATCCCAATAAATATGTGCGGGATTCTATTTAATATTTTATCCGTTTTTTTCTCTCTCTCTCCCTCTCTCTCACTCTCTGTGTGTGTCTCTTGCTCTCTGCTCGTCTCGTATTTTTTCTGTGTCAGTTGTTCGACTCTATATTTGATGCTCGTTGGCTCTTGTTTGTCGCTGGTGAGAGAGATGATGCGAATGTGTGACTCGCAGTATTCGTGCACTGTGTGTATTCATATCGACCGTATTTTTCTCCATAAATTCTTCTATTTCCCATATTCGAAGTGAACGTTATTTTTTTTTTGTTGCTCGTCTCTCGTTGCTGTTCCTTTTGCAGAGAGGTATGAGAGGGCTTTGGCTTGATTTTTTTCCCTATAACACCAATCTCTCTCTCTCTCTTTTGGTTACACAAAACTAGATGATGGGACGGAGGCACAAGAGGCGATGTACCATCGTTTTCATTTTATTTATCTGCTGCCGTTGGTTCTGTTTTTTTACGTTTTTTTTTACTTTGTTTTTGATTATTTTTATCTTACTTGATTTTGTTGTTATACTTCATCCTTTTTATAACTGGTGTTGGATGTTTTTCATCGAACGAAAACACAGTGCAAAAAAAAAACAGCAGAGGCAGCAATGCCTTTACTTAAAGCAATGGAGCGGGAAGAAGAGAAAAAAAAAGTTGCAATGCCTGAATAAATAACAGCCACAAAAAATCGTTCGTTACAGAAAACGACAAAATTGAAAAGGAGAAGATGATTACGACGTTGAACAACAACAAAGCACGTCATCGTGGATGAACAAGAAGCAGCAAAATCTGGAGGAAAGAAGATAAAAAAATAACCAACAACAACAGCAACAACAACAAACAACGACTGCATTTACGAATAAACGACTGGCACGCAAAAAGAGATCTTAAATGAAAACAAATGTATATTAACAGGATTTTCCATGTAAAAGACTCACGAACGGAAAGTATAAAATATACACTAATTCATTCGTTTTCGTTTTTTGTTGTTGTTGCCGTTGTTACTGATGCCTTTTCTACACTTTTGCCGTCATCATCGAAGAACACTGTGTGTGCAAGAGATGAGGAAATCATGTAGAGTAAACAGCAAAACAGAAAAGCTATAAAAAAAGAAGAAATATGTAAATCGCAATTACTGTGTGTGTTATGCCAAAAAGTATCCATTTATTGTGTACAATTACAGTTGAAGGAATCCTTACAATATTGATTGTGCATGCGAACTATTTTCGCTTATTCCTTTTACAGGTACAGAAATCTTTTGCCAGAGAATTAAATGGTTTTATGTTATTTTTACTATCACCCGGGTTTTCAATAGTACTCAAAATCGGCCGTTTTTGGCTTCAACTCTGGTGTGTGAGTCACTTCCATATTGCCATAGCAAACGGCTCAACAGCCGCCTGCTGTTGATTGCCGATGTGCACACATCAAATAGTAACATAAAGCGCTTAGAATAATACACAGCCATAGGTTTATTGCTATTATTACGGACGGCTTTTTCAACATTTCTACGCTATTCGTCATTCGGTCGGTATGACTATGGGTTTCGTTCGCTTGAATGTGTAATATTGTTGTTATTTTTTCACGCTTATTTCTAACAATCCATTCATAAAATAATTTCATATTTATGGCTTACACACAAAATTAATGCATGAAAGTGGGAAAATATGACGATAAATGTCGATAGGGGCAAATGACGGCCACAACGAGAGAGGTAAATAGAGAGAGAGAGAGAGAGAGAGAAAAAAAAAGTGTAGCAGTAACAACAGCAGCAGCAGCGACAACCTCAGTACACGACAATAAATAGTTAGTTCATGGCAACCATGTGAAGTAGGTAGTTTTGAGGTTGTGTTTTCTTTTATCATGTTACTTGTTGTTTGTAGCCGATTTCAGTTTATTTTTTTTCTATTCATATTCCAAACGAAGACATTCAAACGTTTTGCTCGTTTTCGTCGAAATATTGTGTTTACTATTTTGACATGCACATCCAAAGCCAAACAAAATGAGAATACGCGCATTGCATGCATTTTCATCAAACACCATCACCCATCGAGTGTTCCTGAGCACATTCTCAACCGTCTGTTGTATGTTGTGTATGTGCGCGCGCTCTAGCTCACTCTATCGCCGGCTCTCTCGTTCTCGCTGTTAACTTTGTCATTACGAATTTGGCTAAAAGAAGTATGAAGCAAACTGCGTCAAATTACTACTTTAGTCAAATATTATTTGATGTCAGCATGAAAAAAGGAGGCAAAGGGGCGCGCCGCACACGTATCAAGTACGTGCAGTGTGCATCGTGTCGCACATGTATAAACATAATATAATAAAACACTCGACTTTTGCTCGAATCCAATATGCACAATGTGCACACTGCACAGCACATCCCATATAGAATATATGACCGTATATTTGTCGGGTCTCTGGCTTCGATTCCCGCATCCACACACAACAACAACAAGCAAATATAAATGGGCAAACAAAAAAAAATATCGCTCAACTTTTAGCAGCAACGGCAACAGCAGCAACCGTAATAGCAATACGACAACAACATCGAACCAAAACCAAACAATAAACGAATAAAGCTACAGTTTTTCTCACTCTTGAACCCTGCCACATCTTTCTCACTCTCGTCCCCTCTCGCTCTTTCCCTGTGTGTTTATGTCGCCGCATGGATTCCAAGCGAATAGGATAATTGTATTGCATGTATATTAGACACTCACTCGGTGAGTGAAGTTTTTACCGATCCAAGCAGACACGCAGAGAATGAACCAACGAACGAATAAACGAAACTGCACGAACGAGAGAAAGAGAGAGTGAAAATCGCACATGAAACAAATGAAAGCAAATAGAGTGGCGTGTCGTATGCTGCATTCGAAGAGATTATACACACAGTTTACACAGGCAACGATTAGTCTTTATTATGATGTTGGCATCTCTTTCTGTTGCCTGTCGTAAAGTGTGCGCATATCCTCATACAGCGTGTGAATGAGTGAGTAAGCCAACGAATGAGCGCGCGCGCGCTCACGCTCACGCACACTCACCACACATCGCATGCTTAATGTTGATGGCTGATGTGGTATCTGTTTAAGCGATAGAATGCTTGCATTACAGAGACTTTTACCGCACGGAATAATTTATACCTGCCATAGTGCGTTGTAAACTCGAAATTCGAAGCCAACACGAGTGCGAGAAAGAATTTGCCAGTATATGGTAACCATCGATGGAGTTCCAAGCCATGCGATATATATCACATATATTTTACCGAGCCAAATGCAATTTGCCCTTCAACGAGCAAGCGATGGAGTTGTTCATTGTGTGTTCCGAAATTCATTTTCGATGCTTTTTCGCTTTATTCGTTTAAACGCACCGGTCTCTTTTTTTCTCCTCTTCTTCATTTCTATTTCAACTTTTTTTTTTATTTGATCATGTTCCTTTTTGCTCTGTCTCTCACTGAATCGCAGAGTGACAGTTTATTCAGAGAGGTTTTTTTTTAAATGTTGTTTTTGCTTTGCATTTTTTTTTCATCTTCTTCAGTTTGTGCATTTTTACTATCATCATCATCCCAGTGTGCTTTTTTTCCATATTTGTACACACAATTTTTTTTTATTCACATCTCAAATATTTGCATCTCTGTCATTTTCATTTTTCCCTGAACTGCTCTCACTGTGTATGCTCGCGTGCACACTCGATCGGCAATGGTTGTTGTTGCTCTTGAGTGTTTTTTTCACGCGCTATTTTTTTTTCTTCTCTTTAACGTTCCTTTTTATTTCTGTTTCATTTCCAGCTTCCTTTTTTTTGTCATACCTTGCCTCATCCTTTCGTGAATATGTATGTTGGAATAAGCATGCAAATATACAACGAGTGAGAGCAAGAATAAAGCGCGAAAAATAAAAAATTTAACGAAGAAAATTACACCGTATATATACATAGAGAGAGAGAATGCTATAGAATGTGTTCGCTTTGCCGCGTCCCATACACATTTTTATTTAAGAAAAGCGAAGCGCAAACAGAATGGAATAAAAAAGAACGAATCCACCAAACGAGAATGCAATAACAACAATCCACCTTTTCGGTTGGAACAACAGAAAAAAAAGCACACATAGAATGTTAATACTTTGAGTTCAGATGTAAGTACATTTGAACAACTCAACGAGAAGCAAACATACAGCGAGAAGGAGACACACCATAAAGAGACGAAAACGACCAGAAAAAAGTACACCCGAATAAATGGTTTTGTGAAAAAAAAGAGAATATCACACAAACACAAATCCGCACACACATCCACAGACACAGACACAGACACAGGCATCTATATAGAAAAACAAGCTCTCTTTGAGTCACTCAACACTAACAATTTTGTGAAATTCGCATCACCAAGCAAACATTCCATCCCGTTTACACGTTCACGGGTGTCTCGGGTGATGTGTTCACTACATTTTTGTGTGTGAATATATTCGATGTGCTGTTGAGTGTGTATTTGAGTGTGTGTGTATGTGTGTGTGTGTGTGTGTGTGTGCGCGCATATATATATATATATTTGTGAGCGCTTGTGTGCGCTGATATGCGCCCGTTTTAGTTCGCTCCTTCGCACACGGATTGTATTACATCGTTGTCGGTTTGTTCGCGTGACTCTATAATGCTTCATTCACAACCACCGCACACACCATCTCTCTTACTGCTGTCGCTCTGTTTCCCTTTAGCTCCCTTGGTTCGACTCGAACTCGAATCGTATTGTATACACAGAGAATCGAAGTTGCTTTTTTTTCTTCTCTCTCTCGTGTTGTTAGCATTTCTCTTTTATGTATCACACAAATACACACATTTCTTCTGGTTGGTATCCGAAATTCTCTACAACACAGTGTGTGCATGCAAGCTATAGAGTCATAACCATAGTCATAGCTGTAGCTGTACACATGCTATCACATTATGACTCTCTCCTTCTCTCCCTCTCTCTCTATCTCTCTCTTTCTGTGTCCGTGTCCGTATGCAATGCATAAATAAAATACGATGTCGTTTTCATTTCGTCGAACGATCACTGCCTATGTATTCGTTTGTGTTCTCGATTCTCTCTCATTCGGTTTCGGTTGTGTCGTTCGCTCTCTGCCATCGGGCACAAACAAACACAGACGCACGCACATTTACACACATTGCCGCTGTCATTTTGCCGCTATGTATACAATTTTCCATCAGCGGTTCGCTTGGTTTCGTATTTTATTGTCGGATTGAGGCTTTGCTTGCACTGCGAGCAGAGAAAAAAAAACCGAAAGCACAAAAATTTCTATACCATCAGACAGTTAACAGTGAGCGTTTGTCGAGTGATGACCGTGTATTCGATTGAACGACAATTTAATTTTTTCTTCATGTTCTCTTGTTCGGTGTGTGTTCGGGCCAAACATTATCATTGACGCATCGGCGCCGTTCAATTGGATTTTCGTGTCGCTTCACATGTTTTTTTTTCTCTTGTGATAATTTATTTTAAAAGTGAAGAGTTCACCGCTCTTTCTCTCTTTCTCTTTGAGAAGAGACACAAAGCAAAAACAAGCAAAGAAACGACCAACAAAAAAAGAAACGGCATTTTGTGAAAAAAAAATTTGGCAACTTTGGTACGAGTGTTATAGATAAATTGTTGTATCATCGTGAATTCGATTACTTCGAGCAGTATTAATGCGATCTCAATTTTATGTGCAAAGAGAACACACACACAAAAATCAGTCGGATACATACTTTTTGTACACAGCCAAAGTGCTAATTGACAAACAAAATTCGTTAAGTGAAAGAGAAGCATCGTGCGCGCCAGTCCAATCGTGGGATGCATTTTCAACGAAAAAGTGACGACGTCTGAGAAAAAAACACACACACAAGCAAGAGCTCAAGTTTTGTGTTTACGCATCAAGAAAACGAAAAGGGAAACGGAATCCTCATTTAAAAAAAAAAAAGAATTATTTGCAAAACGCAAAAAGTCGCAAACACGACGAAATTCAACATTCGGCTGGAAATTGGAATACGCCGATTAAGTGCTAACACGGTGAAAATGTGCTCGATACATAAATCGAAATTCTAGGTAAATTTAATTGAAAGACGAAAAAAAAACACAACCAACAATAACAACACGAACATTCGTATCGTGTTCACCTTTTGTGTGAATTTGAAATATAACAACAACAGAAATAAAAGGGAAAAAGAACCAAATGGTCATTTTCAAGTGGTTTTAGTTTTCAAAATTGCCTCTTCGTTTCGTTGAATTGATTGCTGTATTCATTTTGATTGGATAATCGGCTTTAACAAATTGGTCTGCTTTTAATTGTCTTCTTTTTTTTGAAATGCTCACAATCGAACAGTGAAAAAAAAACACAAACCAAGAAGAATACGAAAGACGAAGAGAAGAGGAAAATACAGAAAAAAAACGACATACACAAAAAAATGCGACCGCTTGTGTATGTAATCGAAAATAGAGACGAATCGAATTTCAAGCCGATAAATTCTTAAGACAGCCACAGAAAGGGACAAACAATGAAAGTCGATTAAGAATGACAGTGAGGAAAAGATGTGCCGAACATTTTTATCTATAGCTTCACACCCTATGCGGTGAGGTTGAAATGGAGAAAAATCTGAATACTGAAACAAATAATAAAAAAAAACAAACACACACACGAAACGAAGCGAAAAAAAATGTTAACGAAGTGATTTGATGTCAAGAATGAAAAGGCCAGAGTGCGGACAAAAGGCACAGGCAAAAAAAAACCACTGATTCGTTTAATATTTTTCGATTAAATTGAATTGAGCAGCTTCTAGGCCTGGCGACGATTCCGGTATTATTTTTTCTTCTTCTTCTGTTGTTGTGTGTGCTGTGTGTTCGTTTGTTCAAATGCGGTGCTATTGCAATGTGAACGAACGAGGCGAGAAGGGTCGAAATGGTTGTTCCGTAAGCAGTTCAGCATGTTCTTTTGTTTCGCGTAGGGCTTATATATTAAACGCTCATTCAATCCGTATGTATACAACGATACAGCACAGCACAGGCAATGACGACGATGGCAAAACGACGACGGCAACAACGACCAACGTTGAAAACACAAACCAAAACGAGTTTCATGCCGATCGTTTAAACCCATTTCACTTGAATTTATTGTGTCGCTTTATTGTGGATACGGTAGCAGCTAGTGTCGTCAACAACAACAACAACGACAACAGCCACAACGCGTACACACACACAAACTCACCGTGGGATTAAAATGCGTGCAAACCAAGAGAGGAGAGAAATATAAATAAATATATGTGTATCGTCAAACAAAAGAAAACCAAAGTTAAACTCACAAATTATGACAAATGCACTCACACCAGGCCACACTCCGAAACTCTCCAAAGTGGAAATTAAAATTGAGGGAAAAATGCAAATGGCTTTTGTGTGATGTAGTTGCTGTTGTTGTTGTTGCTGTTTTTTTTTCTTCTCTTTCATTTACCTCGAAAATCTTCTGCGACGAATTAATCCCCCATTGATTATGATTATTGTCGTTACGATTAGTTGGCTTACTTTTTATTCACTCGTTTTGGTTCGATTCGGTGTTCCCTCTCTATAACCCCGAAATAAAAGAGGCATGCATCGTTAGAAACTGTTGTTGATTGGCGCGCATTCCGTTGTTGTTTAAAGTGATATAAATGACACGTGAAGTCTTTATCGGTGTGAAATCAACGAGATTTTCATCGCTTTTTATGCGCATTTGACATTCGCCGAATTTCGATTGTTCTTACATTTGTAATTAATTTGTCACTTTAACGTGACCGTATCGTGTGTCTGTTATTTTCTCTTTTTCTTTTGCTCGTTCATTTCTCTTGGTTTGGTTGGTGAGCAACGCCTTCATCTCAATTTATTTACGGAACATTGACCCAGCGCGCTATTGTTTTGCGTAACCACTGTTCGAATTGTTAATATACTTTTGATCGACACCAATTTCGAATTCCATTCTCATTGTGGCTGGCGTGTGTATGCATGTGTGTCCATGTTTACAGCTATATTATACAAAAGTCATGTTTAAACCACTTCAATTCATTTTTTCGGCCGATTTACAAGAGAAACACAAACATCAATAGCTCAATGTTTGAATTGAATAAAATTAATATTTAATTTACATTTTTACACCATCAAACAAATTCACACAATATTATGTGCTAATGAATTCACATAAGGAAACACAACAAAAAAAAAAGACAATCGTCATTTACAAATGGCTCCATTCTCCGATGATGCGGGAGAGACACATTGAGAATTGATTTCTTGATAAATTTTGTCGCCAATTAATTTGTGTAAGCTCCACATTTCGTTGTTGTTGTTGTTGTAATTCGTATGTTGTTATGTTTTTTTTTTGGCCAATCTCAGTTCAGCTTGACATATTTATGAGTCAAATGTGCCACAGATATACGTTTCGCCAAATTAAATAGCAATCCAATAAATCTTTATTTATTATCGAATCCCACTCAGCACAAAAACATAATCAACGATCAGAAATAACAACAACAAAAAACCCTGTATATAACAACGGTCGAGAAAAAGAAGGAAAAAAAAACGCCGAGCACATTTTACGGCATTTCGGATGGGAAGTCAAAATCAAAAGCGAAACCGAAACCAAAAATCAGTGAAATGAAACGAACTTACTCAACCGGTGCCACACACGAAATATAATCATTTGCCGCAGCAAAAGCACACTTTGTGCGTTTATTTTAACTGGTAGGCAATTATGAAGTGCGGTAGTGTGAGGTGATCACGGTATTCCATCGTGAGTTTGGTATTTTAGTTACTTAATTTCTACATTTGGTTTGATGAAATTAAAAACAGACAAAAACAATACCAGAGAAAAAACAACAATGCAAAAAAAAGAAGAATCTCAAATGAGAAAATGACTGACCAAATCTTTGTGGTGAGCATTCAAATCACTTCTTCGGTTGTTTTTGTTTCATTTGCTTCTAAATCAACTGTGAAATAAAGCATCCGTCTGCGTTCATTTTTAATGGCATCATTTATAGTCGTGCTCGTTCAGCTATTCAGCCTTTATCGTGTATATCTAATTTCATCTGAATATGGTTTTTTTTGTTCAACTTCTTCGCCGTTCACTCACAACACTAAAATTCTTTCAACTTTATTAATTACCAAAATAAAAAAACATTTCGATTTAATCAACAACAGGATTTTCGTTTTTGTTAATTATTTAGGATTAGCGTTTCTCTTGAAACTGTCCGCAACGTTTATAGGCTCATCACTCAGACTCAGTCTTCTTTTTTTTTAGTTCGCATTTAAATCAGCACATTTGAATTGATGACAATATTTTGATGTTGATTAAGATCGAAGTTCACTGAATTCCCATGAATCGACTCAATTTCATAAAATAACAATTTTACTCGATTTCTTTTAGTCAAAACATCAAACAAAATGTTGCCAAGAAAACCAGAGAAATTTACGAAAAAAAAAAATCCATTTGAAATAATAATTCAATGGTAGCCGATTTGGCTACTTATCAAATTTCAGTTGAGAAAATACATGAATGTTCACCAGTTCACCAAGAGTAATTGGTTTGAGATTCGCACATATTCAAATTGTGTACGAGCAATAAATTTGTGTTTTATCAGTTTTAAAAAAAAAGAGCGCATAAAATATAACATGAATGTTTAATTTGACTGGAAAAAAAGACCGAATTATTTTGTTGTTGTTATCCGGCCTCGTATTATGCCATGCAAATTTCAAATTTGGCAAAGGAATCTGTTTAAAGTTGACACAAGAATGGAGACATTCGCAAAAAAAAAATTGTGAACGCTTATATGTTTGCTTGTATATTTTCATCATTCCCTTCAACCACTTGTACAAATAACAAACAAGCGACAAGGCAAAGTGCGTGTAAAACGCCTCAGAGTGTGCACTCATTTCCAAATCTCCCAAAATCAATGGAATCCAATTCAAAACCGACAGATAAATATTTTTGTACAGCCGCTGGCAGATTCCATGAGATTAGTTTCAGTTTGTGCCATTTAATTGTGATAAACACGGTTTGTGACAGGTCACATAAATTATGAGCGATGCCCTTATTTAGTTACAATTCTGTGTAGCGAAAACAAGTAAAATTACCCATTGCTCTGGTGTGTCTGTCTGTCTGTTTCTGTGTAAAGTATGAAATGCAAATAAAGCAATAAAATGGAATAACAAAATGCCGAGATAAGTTTTCAATTTTATCAAATTGTTTGTTGGATATGGAAACAACAGCAAACAAACAAACAAACAGACAAGAATAAAAAAGAGACACGAAAAGAAACGATTCAACACCAAAAAGAAGAGCTAAGAATACATAGCATTTATTAACGACGTCGTGATGAATATCTTTGCGTCTCGATGCGTACATTTCATGTCTATATTTAATACATTAAATTATACGTTTCTGCAACGTGTGAATTAAATAATGACCCAGTGATGCTTTCGATCGTTTCAATACACGCTTTCTTAAGTATATAAATGCATCACGATGAAGGGGCATGGATAGATCACAAACGCGCGCACAAATGAACGAACGAACGAACGAGCGAACAACATGATTCGCTCGCGTTGCTCGTTCGTTGTTTGCCAAGTGAATATAGCAAATTGTCTGTCACAATTAGGAATACATTAACTTTTAGCTCACTTTGAATATTTACATTTTTCATTTCAACGACTTTTTCAGTCAATTTTTTTTTGTTATTATTTCATTCATTCATTCCTTTTATATTTTCTCCATCTTCTTCGTCTCCATGATCGTCGTAATTGTAATCGTTGTCGATTGTTAGCTATGACTAGCTATTTGAATCGTCATTTGATTTTCGTATTTACTTTGGCTGTGTATGCACTCATTCAATTCGAGTCTGTGTTGCGAGTGCACAATTCAAATGATTTTATGAGAGCCTCATCGTTTCTTGTTATTTTTTTCCTTCTTCTTTCGCTTGAAAATAAATATCTCGTTGTATGTTTATGGATAGTACTAATATTTGTGATTGCACCGAGATTTTTATTGAAGTTGGCGTTATTACAATGTGTGTGTTTGTGTGTTTACAGAACGTTGTCGGTACATGAGCAATATTTAAGCAAGAACACTGTTGACATGTGAAAGACATTTGGTTCCTTTTCCTCTCTTCCTCTCTGTCTTTGGCTCTCCTCTCGCCACTTTGTGTGTGTGTGTGTGTGTGCATGTTTGTTTGATATCATCATAATGTGTCCTCACCTCACCACACCAATTTTCGGATAAGACTTTTGACTGAATGTTAGGTTCGAAACTTGTTATTTCCTTTGATTCTTTTGTTCTCGTGCGTTAGCATACATTTTGACTCAGTCCGCTTCAATTGATTTGATGTGAGATGTAAACAGCCGAAAGACAAACAACAATCTTCTACAATCTTCCATCATTCAGTGATTTGATAGAGCAATGGAAAAAAAATATGTGTCCCGTGTGTGTGTGTGTGTATGTTTGTGTATGGCCACATGTTCTACTTTGGAAACTCTCTCTCACTCTCTCTCAAATGGGAAATAAATGTGGAAAATGCTTGATGTATGTTTTTTATCACCGAATAAATGACGCATTATTGAGCATTTCAAATGTTTGCTTGGTTTTATTTGCTGTTTGGGATGAACAGATTAATGTGTGTTGCGTTTGAGACACATCAACCGAATGATAAGGCGTCTAAAAAAACAGCCAGAAGAAAACTCCCCAAATAAATCATTCACAACAATTAATTAGCAATTCAACAATGTTCGTCTCTTATTTATTCCTTTTTTTTTCTTTTCTTTTCTTCGCTTATTTTCAGAACCCATTTTGTGGAATTTCGAAGTGTATACCGCATTGAAAATTGTTTGTGTTTACTGTGACTGTGTATCGTTTGTATCGTCATCACTCCATCGAAATTGGCAGTCACCGAGAGCAAACGAGCGAAAGATTGAGCGAAGAGACAGAGCTCTAAAGCCGAAGAGCGTGTGTATGGAACAAAAAGTTCACTCTCCACCTCCCAAAATGTAAACAACGAACAGCTCTGAATTCTAGATATTGCACACATACATATATATAGAGCACATTCACAAGTTCTGAATGTGTAAACAACCAAAGTAAATATTTGAAATTGACGAGCAGCAGAGACAGAGAGGACGACAAACCGAAAAGTATACAACAACATTTTTCGTGAAAGCATTTGAAACTCAACGAAAAAGGATATAAATTGTGTATTTGCGGAGAATAGAAGAGCGTCGACGACGACGACGACGACGACGACGAAGCAAAAGGGGAAGAAGAGAGAGAGTGTGGAAAAGAGACAACCGAGAAAAACAATTATTTGCTCAGATTCAGTGTTTTACTTATTTCGTGTGTGTATTTTCTTTATTCTTTTAAATATTATCATTCGCTTGAAATTTTCGGCGTGGTGTTTTTGTTTTCAATTCCGTGTATATTTATCTTTGTTGTCAATTGTAACGTGTAAACTGTGAATGTGAATGACACACTATTTTAAAGACGACGATAAAGACGTGGTGAACAACGGTACCGGCAGCACCGATCAACGCAACATGTATCCGAATTCAGGAATTAATGCAGCTGCAGCTGTTGCAGCTAGCAGACATCCGGTAAGTTCAATTATCACACTTACACAAACTAACGAAATTGAGATTGATGGCCAAAGGCAGCGACGAAGACAAAGCTGAAGCCAAAATCGACCGCATTGTGTTTTTTTTTTGTTATGTACCATCATCGATAAACACGAACATCGTGGCAATGCCCGGGTTAAGAAGCCAACTCACTCAATGGTACCGAAGTTACTCACAATTGAAACTGTCAATTATTCATTCATCGGCTTCTTCTTCTTATTTGATTGACACATTTTGGTTCCTGCTTTGTGAAAATTTAATGTGCTATAATTAAGATACTAAATCACGCGACGATTTTAAATGACAGCAACCACAAATTACTTTATATCTCATTCGTGGAGAGATAATCAATTAAACCAATTTGTTGAGATAAAAATAGCATATAGAACAATCAAATTTTTTGTGTGTGCAAAAATCCACTTTATATTCTTGAGTTCAACCAAATTTGTTTATTTTTGTTTTTGTTTTATTTCAATGATTTTTCAGGGACCGCCACAGCCAAGCCAACCATACAAATTCACCATTCTGGAAAATTGTGATCGAATCAAAGAAGAGTTTAACTTCTTACAAACACAGTACCACAGGTGTGTACTCAATCCATTGTCGACTCATTTTTTTTCAATTCTTTTATTCTTCTTCCTCTCTGTCGTTCTATGTGATTTTCTTACCCACGATAAAAACAAAATACATAATACACAAAATGCGTGTGCGTCGTGCTTATCTAAATTTACGTTGAGTTTTGTTTGCGTACCTTCTTTAAAATGTTGATTTGTTTCAATATTAAATTAACTATTTGCTTATACAATTTTCGTATCAAGCGTTTTGTGTATGTATAATATTTACATAAAAAAAAGAAGAATACACAGAGAGATAAAGGAAAAAAAAGTATTTATACGAGAGAAAAAAAAAATAAATATTTCAATTAAAATTGAATTGTTTTTGTATGTTCATCTGGTTTGCAATGACGTTTGTGATGAGAACAGCATTAAAATGGATTTGGAAAAATTGGCTCAAGAAAAAACTGAAATGCAGAGGCACTATGTTATGGTGAGTTCTATGTCTTTTTTGCTCTTTTTTTTTGTATATCGTACAATCTTGTGGATGGCCTTTATGTGTATCATCGGTGTAACAATAAATTATAATGCAATCTTTTTTTTTATCTTCTTTTCAAATCCACAGTATTACGAAATGTCGTATGGTCTGAATGTTGAAATGCACAAACAGGTAAATAAATGCTGTTTTGGCTTGAAATGGAACAAACAAATTGTCATCAATACAGATTTCACATTTCAACGCAACTCTTAAAACAATCATTTTCCATAATTATTTTATTTGCATAATACATACCCGTGTGTATTATAATAATCGATACACATTTATTTACATTTATTTATTTTGTTTCGTTTTCTTTTTTGTGTGTATGACTATATTTAGACGGAGATATCGAAACGCTTAAATGCCATTATAGTACAAATTGTACCTTTTCTGCAAGGTGAACACCAGCAGCAAGTGTTGACGGCTGTTGATCGAGCTAAGCAAGTTACAATGACTGAATTGAATGCTGTTATTGGGGTGAGTGTCATTTGGTGTGCGTCAAAATAAATGAAAACCATTTTATTGTCAATATTTTTGTATTTGTCATTGTAATTATTTATTCAACTGACATCGAATGCATTTCAATTTGTTTTTTTTTTTTTGAATGTAGCAACGGCCGGATTTGCCACGTCTTTTGCAACAAATGCACGCTCAACAAATGCCCGTTGGACATGCACCGCCAATTCCGTTAAATATGCCACATCCAGGCCTTCCGCCGGGCGCACTAGCACCACCGCCACATCCATTGGCAATGCTCGGCAAATCCGAATTACATCGACCAGATGATGCAAAAAGTACGAGCGGTTTAAGTGCATCAGAAGAACGACACCGAAATTCAATTTCACCATCTGATCGGGACAAATACCGACCACGATCTCCAGTTGAACAAATGGATATGAAAAAAATCAAAAAAGACGATAAAGATATGGGACACGTAAGTTTATCTCAGTTTAGCCTATGGATTAGAGTATACTCTAACATAGTACATTACTAATGGATGTAATTGTCTATTGACAGCAATCGGATGGTGAGAAATCTGATCAAGATTTAGTAGTTGACGATGCATCCGAAAGTGCAATGAGTCCGATGCCAAATGCACACACCAGCAACGGTGGAACACATTCACCACGCGAAAATGGCTTACTACTTAAGAAAATGGAACATTCAGATCGGCTTGGACCCCATTCACCTCGATCCGGTACATCATCGAATGCGTCAACACCATCAAATAAAAAAATGGAAGAAAAACCATCGACACCACTTTCAAAATCAGTGACACCAACCAATTCAAACGGAACTAACGGTAAATGTTGTGAAAAATCATCTACAATTTGTTTGGAAAATTATGATCTGAATATTAATTTTTTTGCTGTGATACAGGTGATAAAAATTTGCCAAAACCTCCAGTCTTGAATCCGAATTACCCACATCCATACTTGCCAGGCGTTCCACCAGAATTGCAAGGTGCTTATCCGCCTGGTCCAGGTGTACCTCCACCGAATTTACCTGCTGGTTATCCTCGACCGCCACTACAAATGGGATTCGAAGCACATCCTCAAATGCGAGCACCTCCCATGGCTCCATCGGCGCTAGGAATGCTACCCAGTGGAAAAGCGTGAGTGTTTGTATAAATATTTTGCTTTGGATTCAAAATTGACTGATTTCAAGTCTTCTGACAAAATTGATGTATTAAAAATAAAGCACAAATGATACTAATTGGCATATATTCCATTTGACAGTGCATATTCATTCCATGTTGGTGCTGACAATCAGCTACAGCCCGTGCCATTTCCTCCCGATGCATTAATTGGTCCCGGCATTCCACGACACGCCCGTCAAATTAACACACTTGCACATGGTGAGGTCGTTTGCGCGGTTACAATTTCAAATCCAACCAAATATGTTTATACCGGTGGAAAAGGATGTGTCAAAGCCTGGGATATATCACAGCCGAATAACAAAAATCCAGTCAGCCAACTGGATTGTTTGCAACGAGACAATTACATTCGTTCAGTAAAATTGTTGCCCGATGGACGAACGCTTATTGTGGGCGGTGAAGCATCAAATCTTTCGATTTGGGATTTAGCCAGCCCAACGCCACGTATCAAAGCCGAATTGACATCGAGTGCACCAGCCTGTTACGCTTTAGCCATATCGCCTGATTCAAAAGTATGCTTCTCATGTTGTTCTGATGGTAACATTGCCGTGTGGGATCTTCACAATCAAGCGTTGGTCAGACAATTCCAAGGGCACACAGATGGAGCATCGTGTATTGATATCAGTGCTGATGGAACAAAACTTTGGACGGGCGGTTTAGATAATACAGTTCGTTCATGGGATCTGCGAGAAGGTAGACAACTACAGCAACATGACTTTGGCTCACAGATTTTCTCACTCGGCTACTGTCCGACTGGTATGTTGAACTGTTTATGTTTATTTTTATAAAATTTTCAATTTTTTCAACCAAATCAATACTAACACTCACATTTAATTCTAAACAGGCGAATGGTTAGCTGTTGGTATGGAAAATTCAAATGTCGAAGTAATGCACGCCAACAAACCCGAAAAGTATCAATTGCATTTGCACGAAAGTTGTGTGCTCAGTTTGAAATTTGCTGCCTGTGGTAAATGGTTCGTGTCGACTGGAAAAGACAATCTTCTGAATGCTTGGCGAACACCTTATGGCGCTTCAATATTCCAGGTAATTTCCAAAAATAATGATCAACTCTTATTCGCTTTTAAAATAATAATTTATTTTGTAAAACTAACGGCATTTTTAATTGTTTTACAGTCAAAGGAATCATCATCGGTACTGAGTTGCGACATTTCAGCTGACGATAAATACATTGTCACTGGATCAGGTGATAAAAAAGCTACCGTGTATGAGGTCATCTATTAGAGTTTGAATATGTCAACGTGTAATTCTGTGGCCATTTCGACATTAAATCGATTTAATTGATAATGAACACAATCAGGAAACTTAACTCATCATTTGCAAAACAAAACTGAATCATTTTTTAGTTTTAGTTTGAAAAAAAAAACAATTTACACACATTTGCTTTTAAAGAAATAAAAGAAAGGAAGTTAAAAGCTTTGATTCATGCGGCAATCTCAAATAGATGCAATTTCACTTTTGAATTTAATTAATTGAAAAAAAAACGCAAGCATCCATTTTTGTAGGAGAGCGAATAGACATTTTGTTCGCAGTAAAATGCTATTTGACATTGTAACTAAAAAAAAAGAGTATCCTCCTTAGGTTTAATCTACTCATAAGAAATTCTTTATTATTGTGAAGTAAATAAAAACAAAAGTAAAAAAAATGTGGAAAAAAATCTTCAGTTAGAAGCTAGAGCTTCATTGTATTGTTGTTCAAACATTAAATAAAAAAAGAAAGCTAAATGCAAGATGAATCGAAAGACAAAGCACCACATAAATGTTAAATAATAATCAATAAAAGATGATGATGCTTCATTTCATATATGTTGACTTTTATTGTTCTCTTTTTAAGACATGATTGCGATATAAGAATTAAAAAAAAATACATATAGTATAAGTAGTATAAAACTATTAATATGGTAAGTATATTATAGCTATTGTTTATGGTCAGTGAGTCATTGAAAATGACCATTTTGATTGTTGTATTTGCTGTTGTTGTTGATGTTGTTGCTGTTGTTGTTGATATTGTTGCTGTTGTTGTTGATGTTGTTGCTGTTGGACCATAAAGCGCAGGTTTCTATTTGCGGCAAAATCCCTTGAAACCTGACCGGCACGCGGTGCCTGAATAAAGTTTTGTGATTTGAAGTTGTCAAGCCCAGCAATAATGTTTGTTATCTCCATGAATTCATCAGGCGAAAAGAATCCTTCGAGTGATTTGTTCAAAGTAGCAAATTCTTTGATGGTCATTGAAGCGAATCGAATCTGTCGAACAGCTTGGCCAAGCTCTGCTCGTAAATTCTCTGGTTTTCCATCATCCAGTTTCTTTTGTTGGCAGGCAATTTTTGCCCACGAAATACAACCTTGGAAAATGTCCATTTCATTGCAGTCAATTGATTCGACTTGCAGAATATGAAAAAGAATATCTCGATCACAGCGCAGAAAGTCATCACTCGTAAACATTTCTGGTACAAGTGGACCGATTTTGTGTTCGCATAGATCTCGAACAGCTTTGAGATCGTATAAAATAGCCAAACGATAAACCCAGCACAAATTACTTGCATTCACACAGTTTATAAGAAATATTCCGCACTTGGTAACAAAATGATCGACGAGACATTGTTTGGCCAAATTCAGGATCTCCGCGATATTTTCCAATGTTAAGGTAGCATCTTCCAAATAAAGAAATTTTATAAACTCCTTGAACGCGTCTGCCGAAATATCGCTCACGTGAATATCGCCTTCATCAGGTTGACATCCGTAAAACTGGGCATCATACTTTGGACTTATTGCAGCCAATACAATCCGATGAGCATAAATTGTTTCGGATTCCACGATAAATGTGACATCGCCAGTTTTTTCTCGATCCGCATACAATCGTTGTGCAAGAATCGAAGTTGTTGGCATTTTTGCAATGTTGAATTAGCTGTTTCGATTTTTATTTTTATTTTATTTTTAAGCAATATTATTAGCATTATTTTAATGGATAAATAACAAGAACGAAGATCTCAAAAATGATTACTTACCAAGAAATTGAATTTTGACCTGTGAAAGTTTAAAATGCGTTGACGTTTAAGGACGTTGAAATCAGAAAATGCGTATTTGATGCATGTGATGACAGATCTGAATGCACAGTGTTTTCAAACCAGTTTTGACATAAATACTCAGTTGACTGTCAACTTGACAGACCCTCGAGTTTTTCTCCAATTCACGTTATATTTGAAGCATTGCATTTTGTAGGGTAGATAATGCACATTATAGATTTACAATTTAAACAATTTAAACAGAAAACATATTCTGGTTTCAATTATTAGACATCAAATTCAATTCGACAGCAAAATTCTTCAATATATTATTGTCTTCTGCTAACTAATACTTAAAATTACATATTCACAAAAAAAAACAAAAATGCACAAATGTTTCATTTCAATTAGGTTTATTGAAAATGCATACAATAGAAATCGTTTCAACAATCTGATTCAATCAAAATAATCTTCAATGTCAATGTCTGGATTAAGAATATCATCACCGTAAGGCGTTAAATCGAGTTGATTTAAAATTAAATTTTCCGTAGTTTCTTCAAGTCCAGTGTTTCCAATCAATATAGCTCCTTGTAATCGCCCATCGACCAACACATATTTTATATACTCTTTATCTTGTGTTACACGCAACAGTGCTTCGTATTTGTTGTCCAATCCTTGACCGTTATATTTTCCGAGTAAAACGACTTGATAACCAAATAATTGTGTCACATGTCCAAATAGTTCGAAGCAAAAATCTGGATAAATTTGTTCGCTATTATACTTAGCAGCCATTGACTTGCCAGCCATTGCTCCCATTTGACGTGCTTGCGTCCATAGACGCATTTGAAACCAATGCTGGGCCCAATCCCAACCAGCAAAACAAACGTCACCAGCAGCATAAATATTTGGAATAGACGTTTCCATCAGATCATTTACGAGAATGCCACCATCTGGACCAAACTGAAACTGTTCAGTCGACATTCGAAAGTTTATGCTTGCTTTCACACCAGTGGCTGATACAACGAAATCACATTCTAATTCTTGGCCATTTTGAAGTGTAACATGAACTGGAAATGAATCATCGCTATGGTACGGATTGATAATGATGTTTTTAACTTCAGTTTGATAATGAATTCGAACGGCTTCCGGTAAATCTTCTCCTTTTCCGGTCAAATTGAAAAGTGTATGCCAATCTGGACCAAGAGCAGCTCCACTTCTTCGAACTGTTTCATCCATTTCCTCTGTGTATCGCATGCGTTTGAGAAGTCTTGGTCGGTCCTCTTGAGATGATGAACCATCTCCACAAGACTTATTCTTGATTCGACTTTGAAAGAATGTCGCTGCCCCTGGATCAACAAATGTTTGCGAAACATATTTATCTTTGACCACCCATTCGATGGCAACATTTTTCAATTCGTACACCAGCTCAGACGCGATGCCTCCATTTCCAACGATAATGATCTTTCGGCTATTCTGGATACGCTTTTCAAAATCACACACAGATTCTGTATCGCGAATACCCAAAATGTATTTCTGATTTGATTCATTCACTTGGTCAAGAAGTTTTGGTCTGGCTCCAGTGCATATGCAAAGATACTCATATTTGATGGTGTGATTCCGTTCGGCAGTCCTAATAATTCGTTGTTGACTATCAATTTCGAGCAATCGATCTGTAACACATTGAACATTTTGTGGAAGTGTTGATGCATGTTTTTGTTCGATATCAAAACGTGTTAATGACTTTCCAAGTGCAACCAGATTTGTGGCCGCTTTAATGATAGGTGATTCAGTGAGGAGCAAAATTGATTCCGTTTGACAGTAAAATGATAGTGTTTCGATGCAAGAGATACCGGCAATTCCACCTCCTACAACAACAAACTTCGCCTCGAATACCTGATCTGATGCAGACATTGTTGAAATTTTTTAAATTAAACAGAAAGATTAACAGCTAAAACTAAAAAAATGTTGAAAGGTTTGTGTTTCTAATCTATTTTGGCTGAAACACTGGTTTCTTATAGACGTCGTAGTAGTCAGCGTAGTTGAATTCACGGAATGGAACTTGATATTCCAACAAGCCTAGGTCATATGCTCGTTCAATATTCACCATCAATTTTGTGTGCTGTTTTTGGCAAAGGCCAGTTTTTTCGTATGGAAGTATCTGCAAATAGAATCGGAATTATTATTACAATTTGTTCTAAAAGCGTATTTCAATGTATATTTGAAGGGTCATGTACCTCCCCTGTGTGTGGTGAAATGAACATTTGCAACAGTTCCAAATTTCGATAGTCTAATACGAGATATTCATCACGGCAAATCGGGCACGGGCTTCCAGTTGCAATCACATTACCTCGAATACAGGTTTTACGTGTTTTTCTCTTCGGAAATTGTCCTTTATGCACTCGCCGATATAATTCCCATACTTTGTGATCACCGTAGGTACTTTTGAATGCCGAACTTCTTATATATTCGATGCTCGTTTCAACCGGAATAATTTTGCTTCGATCTCGTGGTGTGCCAGCGTATTTTTTATACAAAGGGTGCACTTTTTCGCCGTCTTCTTCGGTGACTGTCTCTTCGTTTGACTCACACAATCGAGCAGTAGTCAGTGAAAATTGCCGAAGATTATTGACATTTGATGTTTGTTTGAGTTGCTTGGTAAATTGATTTACTAAAACTGTTTGTTCTACAGTTGTAGTCAATGTTTTTGATAAAAAATTTATGTTTTTTGCTATTGCTAACCTCAACATGATGACTTACTTCTTATTCGCACCAAAGATTGAAGTGTTTTTGATATGTCAAATATTTCACATGCTACTGTACTTGACATTTCCATCAACTTAGCCTGTTTGGTGTTAAGTACGTGAGTACAGATCTGATTTGAATGTTTTCTTTGTTTACATTTTGGTTTAGCTATATTTTGGAAGAAACAATCAATTGATGTTCCTAGAGTAAATTACATGCACTTTTTATGCGTTAGTTTTTCGGAAATTTATAACAATATCTTATCAAAATTGATCTATTAATATATCATTTGTACATTCCAAATTGGCGTTTTCACCTTCAACAAGCTCATCGAAACAGCTTAAATGTCGTATAAAGATAATTCAAGGTGACGCTTCGCTGACGGACTTGGAAAAACTCAGACTTAAAAGTTCTCAATTTATTAAAAAAATTGCCATTTGTTTTCGTTTAAAATTTATTTCTGCTGTTTCTATTCAATTTCGCTTCAACAGCATTTACATGAAATTTAACATTCGAAAATAGAAAACAGCTAAGGTACAAATTGGAATACTCAAGCTATTCTAATACGCTCTCTGGTGGCATTTAATGATACTATTGCGCGTAATAACGCAGCAGTGAATTGACACCAAGTAATCACTTTTATTATTGCTGTCAATAGGGAAACACATGGTTTTTTGGTGTTCTAATACGCACTTCATGAAAACTGCGAAAATACATAAATTTCGTAAAAAAATTGAAAGCCATCTAACTTTGTGGGACATCAAACAATTTAGAATAATCGAAATTATTGAATGAGCGAAGTGTTTTGTGAATGTTCAACACTGGTAAGAAGAATATTCTCATGTAAATGTTCAAGTGCTTTCATAACCTTTCTACTTAGTCTGGTCCAATATCAATATTGTGCAATTTTCCGTGATGAATCAATCTCAATGTTTCTTTTGTAATTTCAGAATTAGGTGTGCAAAATGTCCGTCTACAGTGCATCGATGGCAACAACGCCAATTTTGAAATCAGCAAATACTTCGCTGAATCGAAAGAAAATCCATGATCGCATTCGAAATACAGTACAGTTCCAATTAATTAGTGAAAATGGATTGCGAAAGGTGCTTGAGGATGCTGCAAAAGGTGAAAATATTGGTGCATATGAGGATTACATTCGTGCTATGCGTGATGTTCATCTCAGTGATCCTGATTTTGGTGTTTTAATCAAAGAAAGTCGGCAATGCATTGAACTCTTGAAGCCAAAATTCACAATATTCGTCGAAACCCTTATTAGCCTGAACTGGATAAATCGCAGCGAAACGTTAATCGTTGAATATCAAAAATTCTTAATTGATTTGCTGTCTGAACATAATAAATATACTTGCTTTGCTCTGTCAAATCTTATACAATTCTGGATACCAAAACCAGTGGATGAGTCATTTTGGAAAAATGGTATTCCAAATGAACGAATAAAATTCTTTCTGAATTATGTTCATCAAACTCTTAGCAAGATACTCGATGTGATTCCAATGGCTAATGATTTTGCAATTGAAGTAATTGAACGATTATTTCCATATTACACAAAATCCTCATACATAATAGCCGGTTACATTTACAATATGATGTGGTTGATGGACTATCGACCGATGTTCCGTGAGGATGTACTGCAATTGATGTTCAAAAATTTTGTTCTAATGGACGTTAGCATTCGACGTAGTGATATTGAAGCAGCTGAACGATTGAATCAAGATGCCGAAGAAATCTTTAAAATGGATGCAGATGATGTGAAACTACAGAATCAAGACGGTATGCAACATCCAATTGCAGAAACAATGGATATTTGTTTAGATAAGTTGCTGCAATACATAACAACACAGTGTCAGATCAATTCAAAAGAAGATTCAAACAAAAGAAGTCTGCGTATAGAGCAATTTTTCAAAATTTTGCTGAAGGCTTTTGAAGATTATATTTTGCCAACACATAAAACTAATCACGTGCAATTTGTGATGTTTTATTTTTGTAGTTTAAAGGTAAGTAAACTGGTATAAATCCGAAAATCTGGTTTTCTTTGGGACAACGTTATTCATTCACGTGTTTCTTTCTCTTTTTTTTCTCCCCAAAAACAGACAAAAATCGTCGAATCATTCATCAGTTATTTATGTGCAAAAGTCTGGGATCCAAATGTGGCAACGACAATTCGCCAATCGGCAGTTGGTTACATTGCTTCGCTGTTGGCACGAGGCAAATTCATTTCACAGCAACGCATAAAGGGAACTTTACAAGATCTGTGTCGATGGGCACATGATTATGTTGAAAAGTCTGATGCAAGCCAAAATACCACATCAATCAAAGCACACTTGGTATTTTATGCTGTGTGCGAAGCCATTTTTTATGTGATAGCATTTCGTAGTCGTGATTTAACAAATTCGCGCGAGAATTTGACATTTTTGCAATCGTTGCAATTGTCAACCTTGGTGACGTGTCACTTGAATCCGTTGCGTGTGTGTTTGCCGGCTGTCGCAACTGCATTTGCCGGTGTAACACGTGCCCATCAATTAGCCTACTGTCATACAATATTAGAACGAAATGCACGACGAAAATTGGCTATGGTTTATCAGAACGAAATTGTGATGCCCGACGAAACATTAGACACCACCTTCCCATTTGATCCGTATCTATTGAAAAAATCGAATGCATACATCACGGAAATCTATCAACATTATCAACCCAACGAAGACGAAGATCCACACGGTGCACATAATCAAATAGCCAGCAACGAACAACGGCGAAGAAAACGAGTAGAATCACTGAGTATGCTGTCATCGGTGGACGATGATGATTTTCTCACCGATCCAAAACGTAACAAATTAGCAGAAATTTCGAAAAATTATGAAAAAGAACTCTTTTCATACGGTACTTCACCCGGTTTTCACTAAATTTATTAACATATTTTCAAAGATACAATTTTGTTGTATTTTATTTATGATTTTAAAATATAGAGATTGTACAAAATAAAACATGTATTTTGAATGTGAATTACGAAATGTTTACAATTGATTGGTTAAGTAGCCGTTGATAGGTTTCTTTGGTTGTACGTAATACGTAATGCGCGCCACTATACACATACACATGACTCATGTTCGAATTGATTTCATTTTGAATTTGACATTCAAACAACAACGAACTTTCGCAGCTAACACAACACATCTGTTCTATTCTCAAGTGCTTTGTCTTTCGTTTTTTTTTCTTTCTTATATTGATTTGAGTTTGTTTAATTTATTTGTTTGACCGTTGTTTTACCAAAATGAATGTCTACGAGTTTGAAAAAAGCCTTTTGGAACGAATGGAAGAATCGTATAATGTTTTGCAGTGCAAAGGTTCACCTGTGCCAGCATCAGATGTGCGCGATGAATGGTGAGATAAAATCACTTTTAATTTATAAACCACGGAAATTAATCATGATTTTCGTGCTACAATTTTGAGATTCTTGAATTTAAATCCAACCCAATAATTGAGTTGGATTTACTACAACAACACAACAGAACCTTATACAAACATTTTATTTCCTTACAAACACTTTAGGGCATGTCATGTTGAGCTCAAAATTGAGCCGGCCGGTAAGTGTATTTTTTTTGTTAAATTTCACTCCTTTAAAACTGTTAATTGTTTTCAATATTTCTTATTCGACTTATCACAAAATGAAATAATTTTTGTTCATTCTCAATTTGTTTGTGTCAATGTGAAGGTTGGCAAGCCATTTGGAAGATAAACCGGGCCACATGTGAACAATACAACATAAAGTATCCAACGGTCGTTTTGGGCACTGTAAATAATATCTACTTTCAAGATTTGATGGCCGATTTTTCAATTAGCATGGTTCAGGATGATGATGTTCATTTGCCCGAAATTCATGAAGTGCCATTAGAAGATCTATGGCCAACCATTGATCAAGAAAATCCCGAATTGAATATTGACCGCACAGCTGATTGCATCGATGAATTGAGGTTAGTTTGCGTTTATTGTATTAAATTTGATTTATTCACCATTTAGCAATGGGAAATTGATGAAAATTTGAATTCAACTGACATGTGCAATAATTTGAAACGAAAAAAACAATTCAAGGTTCTTCTATCGCAATGTATGGATGCCCTGGGATAATGATGCCGATGATGATGTTGATTGGTGTAAAAAGCATTTGGAGTCGCGGATTCGGTTTTGCTTCGATTTGAAGCGAGACATGAGCCGCGGAATGGCCGATCATATTCGAAAGCTGATATCTGAAGCACGATACATTCAGAATAAACGGGAATTTATGGAATTGGAAATGAGCGACGATGAAGATGCCGAAGAAGGTAAACCACCAATTGATACCAATATCGTTTAGAGAACTAATTATTTCCTTTCTTGGTAGATCCACAAAAAATTGAAGGTCTCATGCGCATGCAATTGCGAATGATTGAAATTCGCAATGAAATCGAAATGTTGGAAAATCCTGTGATTCGAAGCACATATGAAGATATTCACTTCAGAACGAAGTCGAACAACAACAATAGCAAAAACGACCAGAAGTCTAATGTTTACATTGTCACCAAGGAAGACACAATTACCAAGCAAATGGAATATTTTGATGCAGTTCAAAGAATGATTAAAGCCGATGAGGTCGTTAAATGTATGCCATCCTTGAAGGTTCGTGTTCTATGAGTCCGATAGATTATGATTTCTTATTAGAATATTTTGGAGGCAAACATAACAGAACTTTACTCACATATTGTCATCGAATCAATCACTGCTTCAAACTCCCCTTAACACATTTGTTAAAATTCTAGGATTGTTTGAAATTGTGTGTGTCACGTGATCAGATTTATTTACCAAGCGGTCGACACAGCATTAAATTGTTGGAACCATTAAATTCCGGTGGTTTTCTCAAAGCCGTATCTCATTTGGATAATAACAAAGCGGAAAGTGATGCCAAAATACTTGAATCAAATGATCAATCAATCATAACAACCGAAGAAAATGACAACGTTTTTCTATCATTCAATGGCGACTACACCATTGAAAATGTGATTGTCGATTGTCGGTTAGCTCGATTTGGTGTTTGGTTTAAAAATGGCACGGTTACACTGAAAAATTGCCGTTTAATCGGTGATAGATCATCATCAACTGGAATTGGCATTGTTATCGGAGGTAGGATAATTTTCTTTGCCTCCAATCAGCCAAATAGATCTAATTCATTTGAAATAATTTACTATTTTCTCTCACTTCTTCAGGTGATGCAAAATGTGTGCTGGAAAATACACTTATTGAAAACTTTGGAACTGGTATCACGTGTGCAGCTGGCGGTACATTGGTTATGAATCAAACATCGATTTGCAACTGTGGCACTGCTTTAGAAACTGAAGACACGGTCAATATCCAAATCACTTCGTCACAAATGTCAAACAACAGTGATTATGCCATTTTTGTCAAAACAAAAGTCACAACTGTGCTTGCTAACGGGGAAAAGAGAAAAATTGTGTCCGAGATCGACGAGTTAAGCAAATTAATACCGTAAGATTGATTCAATTATATTTTTTGAGTATGGAAATAACTTAAATCAATGACAACTTTTTTATTCGTTCTCTATTGCAGGTCATTCGTATTCAACGGTGGTTGTTCATTTGACGGCAATAAAAGGGGAAACATTGTCATTGTCGATCAAATGAATATGATGTCATTGCAGCATTCGGAATTTTTGGAAGATAACTATAGTGAAAGTGGTTTTAAAAACACTGATGTAAGCGTAACCAAAATTCTGAATAATGCAAACGGTTGTTCATCACCTATTCTAATTGATGATCCAGATGAATCAGACATATGTACTAACGACTCGAAAAACTATCATAATTCTACTGCTGACATTTCTATCATTTGTATTGATTAAACTCATTCTCTGTGCTAAAACTATCATTCTCATCTATATCTAAAAAAAAGAAACATCTTATTATTTATTTATGTGTTCTATTGTTACCATTTACAAAATTTATATTAAAATCACTTCTAACGACAACCTTTTCTTCCATTTTCATTTTCATATCTACTAACTTTATTCTTTCACTAACAAAACGGAAAATGTTCGCAAAAGAATTGTTTCAAAAGATCTCATATTCACTTTTGTATTTATGTTTTATAGGCATCGCAAAATCAAAATGAAATTCGTATGGATGTTTCGGTTTGAATGTTCCGATATTCGAAATGAATTGGAGCCAACTTCACATTAATCGCCATGAATGTCAACATTCAATTATGACATTTCTATAGAAAAATATTATTCGTATCAAACAACCAAATCACTTCCACTTAAGCATTTTACTATAATATTTTTTTAAACAATTTATAGTTTAGTTTGATAAGAATTCAATAAAATAAACAATTTTAAACGTTTAGCTATTGGTATTATTAAAATAATTCAAAATAATGTCTGAGCCAACCAAAGAAGAAGAAGAAATTGTTGAAAACGACCAGCCAGAAAATCCCGACCAAGAGGTAAGACAAAGACTCTTTTGAAATCAATGGATTTCTAGCGATTAATGCGAAATAGGAAATGCCATTTTAACTTATTGGAAATATGTTTTGATTTATTAGTTTGATGATGATGGTGACCTCGCCGATCCAAGTCTTGGATCAACTACATCAGGGCGCAAACGTCTATTTAGCAAAGAATTGCGTTGCATGATGTACGGATATGGTGATGATCAAAATCCGTACACAGAAAGTGTTGATCTGCTGGAAGATTTAGTCATAGAATTTATTACCGAAACCACGCACAGGTAGGAGCAAGTAAAAAGATACTGAATGTTGATGCCGGTCAATGGCTTGCCAAAAAAATTTCATATTTGGACCATCAAAGCCTCGGTAAAGACAAAATTGATCTTAAACTTACGTTCATTTCTTCTCTTCCAGGGCAATGGAGATTGGTAGAACGGGTCGTGTACAAGTAGAGGATATTGTATTTCTGGTGCGAAAGGATCCACGAAAATATGCTCGTGTGAAAGACTTGCTGACGATGAACGAGGAGCTGAAGAGAGCTCGTAAAGCGTTCGACGAAATCAAATATGTTGGAAGTGAGGGCAAATTCAAATAAAAAAAAACACATTTTCTATGCGTAAACCTCATCTCATCTGTGGTGGCTGTCACATACTGCAATCATCATTAAATATAATTATTTTTCCAATCATTAATTGTGACTGCGGCTTTTGACACATCTTTAAAACTGATCCATGTCTACAAAATACTCAACTACTTCATCTCAATATATCGTCATTTGTGTTGACTTTACATTTCTATTCATCTCATTCCAATCAGTACATTTTCTTCATCGAATTGGTGTTTTTTTATGTCACAAATTATTTTACGCTTTTTTTATGATTTGATTATATTTTTCTTCTTTCTTTTCATTGACCTTTTTTTTAGATTTACGTAAGAAATTAGCTATGAAAAATGAAAATGTAGAACAATAGAACCAAATTCAAAAGAAAAATTTATATTTTCAATGCACATTTGGATTGAAATCGGCATTGATCGAACGCAGAGGGGTAAATTACGAATTTCCTGATATAAAATTGACACTTTTTTCTAAATATTATAACGAGTAGATATGAAATACAAATAAACTTTTAACAAACCGAAAGAGTCATATGACAATGAATTCATTTATTCTATTGTGTTCTAATGGGTAGATATTCAATTTATATGAATTTATTGAAGACTTGATGGCAAGTGGCACTGGCTTATGATTTCGTCACGGGTTTTAGCATGTGCTTCTTTAATGGTTCAATAAATAAATTCACGCTTGACATGCATCAACAGCATCGTCGTGGAAACATCATTGTGAGGCCTACTTGATTCAATTTACTAAGAAATTTGTAGGAGGAAAAATGACAGTTTTTATCCATCTCATCTGATTCACATAGTTTATTCCGCATCATAAATTTTCTATTTTCGAAACTAACGACCTCAGTTTTATTTAATTGGTTGCAATACAAAAGGGGGAGCTAATTTCTTCCTTAGATCTACCGAATTATCGAATTAGATCTGCTGTATTACTTGTCGTCGGTGCTTCATCCCTATGAAAATTGATTTGTTTAGTAGTTCTTATTCGTAAAATGAGTCAAATTTTTATTTTTATGTTTTATTGAAGTATTTTTTATTGAAAATATAATTTGTTATATGAAAATTCAGGCATGAGTCGACTCATTAATGATCATTCGGTAGGACTAAAAAAATATGATTGGTTCCAGTCTGAATTTATTATTGTGTATTGCACACAAAGAGATGAAATTTAATTTTTTTTAAATATTTTTGTCAAAATTAAAAGTTCTTTCATCTTGATTTACACATTTATTTCAGTCTGTGACACTCTAAAGCAAAATTAAATTCCAAAACGGATTTATGGAGATTTCATATTTTTCAGAACTTTAATGTTGTGATTTAAAGATAATAAGCCATGGAAAAAATTTGCAACATTATTTCTGATATATGTATTAACACAATTGTGTTAAAAATAGTAAAAATGTTTGAACATGTAAGAAAACATGATATAATTATATCTTAAGTACAAATATTATTCGAAAATTATTGATAACTTAATAGTACTAGAGGAAACTAACTTCAATAAAACTAAACTCCTTATATATTACAGTACAAAATCATTGATGTAATAAATCAGGTGTGAAAATTGAACCATCCTAGCTTTTGCTATTGAACTCCAGTGTTCACATGAAAATCATCAATAAATGTGTTGGCTTTAATTACTTATTTCACCGTGATTAAATGATTTCCATCGTCTCCTGTAAGTAAAGGAGCCGTGAATCGTTAAAATTGAAGTAAATTGGCTTTGCAAATATGCGCTGCATTTAATCGTACCGATAAGGATATTTTGATTTGCGTGCAAAACGAATCAAATTAGAACGATAATGTGGCGTACAATTTTGCACCGTAGATCCCTTGTGATTGGATTTTAATTTGACTAAATAAAAGACCAATTTCGAGTTAAACCAAAATGATGTGCATTTGCGTTGCTGTGAAAAACAGCGACGGCGTTCTATCAAACATACCGTGTTTTTGTGTGCACAATACCGAAATGTAAATACACGCATAATGCTTGTAATTCAATTTGTGAAACATATTTTACCGTCTTGTGGGTTGATTCAACACCAATTTTCATAATTTCATCTGAACAGCACACACTCATCAGGGCATAAGCAAATTTTGAGTAACAACAACAGACAGGATGTCACAACGAGTGACAGCTATAAAGTCAACATCAACATCAAAACAACACCACCATTACCACCGCCGTCGCAGCCACCAATAGACACGAAGAGAGTAAAAGCAAACAAATTTGCGCGTTTAAATCGCATTGTTTACAGTGGATGAAGTGTGTGTGTGTGTGTGTGCTCTCGTTCGACTCATCAGCATATTGTTCTTGATGGTGTTTTTACGTGAAAATGTATTACATGACATTGATACAAATATAAATCTGATGCGGCGCTCGGATATGAGGGATTATAATTTTCGATTTGATTGAAAGCCAAATACAGTGGTGCGCACAGGCACACCGACTGTGCTCGCCCCGTGCATGGGTGAAACTTGCATCGAAAGAGGGTTCACTGTACCAAAATTTAGCTCTTATCTGTTGCCTTAAATTGCAATTGCGGCCTTTCCACTGATGTCACAACTTTACTAAATGATTCGTCGTTCACGCCAAGCCCCTTTTTATTTGCTATGCAAACAACTTACTGCAGCATCATCACCGATAGAGAATGAACAACAACAACAACAAAAATGCACATAGCGAACAATAATCATTTGATTTTATTTACTCAAGGGTTATTTGAACTATTCTCTCCCTTTACGTGTCTTTTGCTCTGTCATTCACATCATTTACAGCACCAGATGATAGAAACGTTCCAGCCATAAACTATGCGAAACCGACAAAATAGCATAATTTTGAAATAACAGCATGCGGAACATATGTCGCATCGTTGAACTCTATCCAAAATTATGTCGTTGAATTATACTCGGATGGGTTTTTCAAGCTCTATGTTTTTTTTCCGAAGAACTAATCCGGGAGAAATCATTTTTTTTCAAAGATTTATTTTCACTCTTAAACTTTGACTCCTTCCACATTTCAATAGCTTACGAAGCAGAAGCTTTCTTATATGTTTCACTTTACGTTCGATATTTTGTTTTGGTAAGAACATAAAATTTGATTTCATCGCGTGAAAAATAGTTTGGATTTTTCTATATTCCCTTGTATTTCGAATAGAAACATTCAAAAAAAATGTTTCGCAAAGCTCTCACAAGCCTTCAATTAAATGGGCGCAACTTGCGAATGGTCTTCGTGCATACGTCTATTTTAATTGCCCGAAGAAAAAAAAACAAACGAAATGTGAAAATAAAACAAAGTTTGGTGTTAACGTGACAAAAATCCATTAAAACGGAAAATATTGTTCGTTGATTAGGTGGAAATGAGAAGTAGTGAACGAAAAAAAAATGCCAGTCTTGATTTTGGTTCGTTCCATTTTATTTTATTTTTTTTGTTTTCACTTAGAAAGTTCAACACGGCGATTTTTCACATGTTTGACGACGATGATGGTGTTGGTGGTGGTGTGCGGTATATGTCGAACCCTGTGATTCGTTTAATTATAACATCGTCAAGCCCATACTCACCCGATTCACATGCAGCCCGCTAAGCGTATGGTGTATATCAAAAGATTAAAATACGCAATCATTTGCTGCCGAAAGAATGAAGAGAAAAAATACCGAACACCAATCAGTCAAGGTAAAAAGTGGGCAAAACTTTACATCGACTTTCAAGAGGAAGTTGGCCTGTCAACTGAATTGTTTTATGTTTTTCCATGTTCCAAATGACGACATAATTCACATTTCATGAAAGCACACGAAAAAAAAGACGACAAATAACGAAGTTCACTACACTGTTTTTTTCTTCTCCAGCTCTCTCTTTTCACCATTCCGCGCATATTTCGGAAATTGACTCCTTCATGAAATGCTAATATCCACACATTGAACACCTAAAATAACATGTGAAATGATCGTGGTATTACTTTCATGAGTCTTAATCTCATGTTTCATTTTCAACGCTAATATATTCTATTCCAAAAAAAAAGTGCTATTTTAATATGAAAAAAATATATTAATTTTATAACTCCACAGCATTGAAATAGTAGTGCAGTAACAAAGTCATAAATGAACTATTTTTGATAGCTTAATATAAAAAAAGAAATACTAGCTGAAGAAGAAGAAGAGGAAAGAAAATAGCCAAACAAATGGCTTTAGCTGAAATCGATGAAGAATGCGCACCGAAACACCAAAATTAACGCCGAATATGCGAGAGACTTGTGTCGAGTATCAACGGAAATTCAAATACCTTTGTACGCGTTAGTCCGACTCTTATGACCATAAAATAAGTATATCATTTACAATTCAAAGCCATTTTTAATGAGTTTATTAGAGAAGATGTTGATATTCTATAAGAATGTGCTATGAAGTGAATTTTTGTTTTTGATTAAACTCGTCCACTCAAACACAATGGTGATCGGCGAATGAAACGAAGAAAGAAATAGCGCCATTTGCTAACGACTCACACATAAAAAAAAATGACGAAAACGAAATTTATACCCAAATTCGCTGCGTCATTTTGATTTTAACATGTGATTATTGTTACGACGACTTAATGAAAAAGAATTTCGAGGCAACAAAACACCTCTTTTGTGGCGGTGGTCTGTATCATAATGGATTTGATAGAAATCGCCATATAATAAAACAATGAACAAATTAACTTCGGACCTCTCGAAACACACGAAAAAAAAATGTTCACTGGCAAATGGGTCATTTGCTCGATTTACAACCGAATGTGTTTTTGACACATCATCATTTTTTTGGGTGTTATTTTTATATGTTCTACCATCTCAGGCTAATTGTGTTGCTATTCAGACGCTCGAAAAGAAGAGTGAAAATAATAGAATTATGCTCGGCAAGAAGTAACAAAGTAAGAAGCGGATGCATTTTTAAAGTTTATTCAATTCAGAATTATCTCTCTAATGAATATTTATATGGATATAGATTGACCTAAATGTGCATTCTAATTCTAACTATGGCATCAAGCCTGAGGCCATTTATACTCATCACCATTGTCGATATTTAAAACCAACTCGATGTCATCGCACATGTTCCTTTTTTCCCATTTTAAGTTAATTTCTTTTCCATTTCTTTCACGATATTTACTCTTCTACCGTTCAATTAACCGAATAAATGTGAAATTGAAAACAAAACAAAAATGCCCACCACGCGATTTGTTTGAGTGTTTTAAATGACGCTCAAAAAAGAGTAACTAATTAAGCCATCGAAGGACGTGAACTACATTTTCAATAATAATTATTGCTATTGCTATTCCATTATAGCATTATGTCACACACATATACACGCACACAGGCATAGAAAACGAACTAACGAACCACGAACGAACGAACAACAACAACAAAAAATGTTACTTAAAATGTAAAAAGCGAAATAATTATGACAATTAACCCTGGCTATCAGCGAGATCCCATTGCATGTTATATTGTGTGCTTTTTACTACATTTTAACCATTAACAGTTTTTCGCATTTGCGGACGATGCACGTGCAACATGCAAATCATATTTTTACTGTTGAAAATATTTTACATGAAAAATCTATCGACATTCAATTTAAATTGAAAGAGTTGATCATCGCTCATTGTTTGAATCACATCAAACAGCTGGCCATTTATCAACATCACAATATAACATTTTAAACTGAACAAACTTGCAAAGAGTTAGCGTAATTTCTGCACTTTTTTTGTCGTTGTTGCATTTACAAACAGGCCGAAAAAGCGGCTGTTGCATGACGAGCTCTGCGCACGAGAAGAGATTAATGAAAGAGCCAAACGGTTGTTAAAAGAATATTTATTCACTTGGCCAGAAAACAAAAAAGTACAGAAAATGCAAAATGTTTTATTTGTGGTTTTGTTCATGTTGCCACCTTAAACACTGAACACATATTGATTATTTTCATCTTGTTGAAGTTGTTTTTCTTTTTTCATTCAAAAAGAGAAACTCGAGAAACTCAACAAAGAGTGTGAAAGACATCATTATTCTTTGTTTTCGAAATGCGAATATTTGTAAAACAATTAAATTCAATGCAAACGTTTCATTCATGTTTGTCCATCGATTCGGGAATTAGGAATTACTTTAAACATAACCATATGGCATATTGTAGACGTGCCACAGCGACGCAGCATTTATGAACTGAACGAACAGATGGAATTCACCGACTGACAACGCTTATAAAAATCTACACATAATAATTATCGACAACAAATCATAATTGACTTATATGCAGCCATGTTACAACATACGTATGACCGAATCAAACTGCAATGTCACAACCAATTTTAACTGGCTGCTCAATGAATTGCATATAAAATCAATTTTATTGATTTTGTACGGGAAAAAATTGAATCAAATGTGGCGCGTGTGGAAATAAGTCGCACAGTTCATTTTTTTATTAATAATTTTATGGATTATATGGACATTTTGATTTGCCTAGCCATTCACAATGTGCAATGGATTTTCATTCGAACTTGACCTCATTGAGGATAGCATTCAGCATATTTGTAGAAAGAACTATCCTGAACATCATTAGAAATGAAAATCTACTGAAAAGACTCTCCTCACGATCCCAGATCATCATGTGAATTCAATGCTCCAAAGTAATCACACACAAAAAGCTACAGAAGTGACCAAACGACTCAATTTTTTCACACCAATCGAACAGATGCCATTCGCTAACTGACGAAATTAATAAAAACAAAATCCATACACAATAATTATCGGCCACAAATCATATTTCAACTATCCAGTAAATGTCGAAACACCCATGTAGCTCGCTTAAAGTTGCAATGTCACAACGATTTTTCGTTATTTCGCTAAATAAATTGCATGACAATATATACTAAGCACTATCGAGCGTCGCACAAATCACAAATCGCTTTATATATTTATTTTTTGTTCGTTTTATCTTTCATCGTTTTCCAACATCTGATTCGAATGATGACAATTCACGCACGATAACGACCCGAAGTGGCCACAAGTGAATGTAATACGCCGTTTGGTTGTTCATGTTTTCTTGTTTGTGCATAATGCGATCCAATATATTTGTCCGTAAATGTGCAACAAAACATGAATAAATCCAACACTCTAGGTGTGTGTGTGTGTGTGTGTGTGTGATGTCACCATAGGCGGTCACTGTTGACAAATCTAACAAATTAATTGCACGTACAAAAATCCATGCAACTTATTCCAAAGAATGCATCCGTGGTGGATATCCGATGCCTGTTTGTTGTGCAATATTTACAAAAATAAAAATTTACAAGCGAAAATGATCTGAACACCAACCAGTTAACTGGTTATGAGGCAGCATTGAAAATTTATTTGAATAAGTATTGAGTTGACAAGTTAATAAAAATGGAAAATTTATTATCAGAAATGATCACATGGGTTTGAGCATAAAGTTATTTTTATGCAGTGGAATAGGCTAAAGGTTAAACAAGAGATGATCATTCAACAAAATATGCTGATCACTGACAGCCTGACAGCATTTTTGCCTGAGCGATTTCAGCTACGGAATTTAGTGCGAAACTTGTTATCGTATTAGGTTTCAATTACTCAACGATTCCATTTTGTGTCAATATGTTTTGACAACGGTATTGACCACATTATAAGGTGTTGTTTGTAAAGCTTCTCCATTCATCAGTTAATAGTTTTACCAGATGGTAATACATACTCACGACTATTTCTCTCACCTTTAATACTGCTGAGAAAATTTAATCACTAAAATTTAACTCATGTTAATTAATCAGTAAAATCTTCTAATCTGTTTTTTCACCCATCATGAGCTTGAAAAAAAAAATACTTTTAGCAGAAAGCAATAAAAATCTATTGGTGTAAATGTTAGGCCATTGACTCCTGGAAGACTTATCTTAGTTTTTTTGTTGTGTGTGCAAACAATCGTTTGAAAGAAATGACGAACATTTAAAATGGCACCTGTGCCATAAACATTGGGAAATCATATACAACATTTTGTAAGTTATTAAAGCGGAATTTATTTACGAGTTTGTCGAAAGAACGGAGTTTTTTGGCCATATTTTAGATTAATATTTTTTATTTTTTTTTAAATTCATTATTATCTACAAAGCGTTGTACAAACGCTCAGTCATAAAATGGAAGGTGTTGCTTTACCACATCCATTTCTGTTCACATGTTCGTGCGTAGTTCCTCCCAACTATCAATAAATGTTGTACATCCCGAGATCACACGTTTCAAATAGTTCCTATCAAAATAAAACATTGAATTCAGATCAATTCAAGGGGAAAAATTCAATTTGCAGAATAACGTTCAAAAAAAATCCGAACATAATCGCGTTGGGGCTTCATAACATCAATATTGTGTTAAGATGGCAAGAATTTCAAATGAACCAGTTGGAGAGTCAAATCAGAGCACAACGAGCAAAATGTTCTTCATTTCAAATGAATAATGTGTGGAACGTGCAGATGGAAAATCATTGAAGCGATACGATTACGAATTTTTTGTTGTTGTTGCTTGTTTGTTGTTGTTGCTGTTGGTTTTTGTCTCGATTTCAACATTTGTGCAAAATGCGACACATTCACTACAAACCATAGCAGAAATGATACATGAAGTTAGCACAAATTTGATCAGTATTTTGTAATATTTGAGCAGCAACAGCAATACCAGTCACAGATGAAGAAGGCACGGACAGAGCGACACAGACATAACAACACCATTTCAGTATTATTATCTGCAATCCGTATACCAATCAAAATCATAAACAACATAGGATAGGATCAACGACAGCAACAATGTGCCGCCGACTACGCCGAATAGACAAAAATGAAATGCACAGACACACAAAAGTAAATAAGAAAACAGTTGCGACAAACTGTTTGTTATTCTGATTGGATATCGCTGCCGCCACAGCGAGAGAGAAAGAGTAAATACGGAAAGGGAGAATAGGAGTGTGAGCGGATGAGCGTGTGTGTGTGTCATTTTGGTTATAAGAACTGTAGGTTAGCATCGGATGTGATTGTGCAGGGAAGCATACGGTCAAAATGGCTCAAATATGATGAAATATGACTTGTATAAACGGTTCAAATGCACTCTCGATTTAAAGATGAACGACACAAACGCCGGATTCCAAACCAGAGAATGGTTATGTTCAATGAGAAAAAGCGAAATATTCATTTTGCAGTATATTAAAGCGAATAAACTTTTCTCCATGCCGAAGTTTGACGTTGTCAAAATGAATTCTGGGCGAAAATCTCATATAAGAATTCAAATGAAAACAAAACCAAAATGAAACAATATGAAATTGAAATATGGAATGAAGGAATATGCTTCCAGTGAATACTTTTTCAATATAAATTATGGAATTCTACTGCGTCTAAACAAAACCTCAATAAATTACTTCGTAAGTAAATTTATTCACAAAAAAAATTTATTCACAAAGCGGCAAATATGCTCAAGCGTTTACATTTAAAGAATTCAACACAGTTAGTTTGCAGCCGATAACATTCAATTTGCTTCATTCAAAATTGATTCGCTTAAGCGATTTGTTTACTCTTCGTTCGAAAATCACCGCAAAACTTATAGAACTGTATAAAAGCGATCAGTTTGTCGTTTTCTTGACACGAATGTCTCTGATGTGGACGTGAACAAAATCGTAATTGATGATTTCTCTTCCTGTCGAAAAACCTAACGAAAAAAATATCGAAAATAAGTGTTTACCGCGAACTCCAATTAATTAGGTCTTCTGATGAAAAACAAAGTTTCTTGTTAAAATTTCACACTCACCATTCAAAACCGTCGAACGGTTTGAGCGTGTTTTTCCGTTTCAATACAAACTTGCATTGGGGCAATCACGTGCATGTGCTAGTCGATGGAATCTGTCATCGTTGATGATTTCTTCAAAAGAGCGAATTGTTTCCTAAGCCACCTATGTTGATATTATATGTAGAGACGATCCAGTTGTGTTTAAAATGATACCGGCGCTTCATTCAACATGCACTGGAAAATGCGATGGAAATAAAATTCAGACGAAAACATTTGCACCAGCTCAACAAAGCAAAGCAAAGCATGGCACAGTAAGACAAGACATGCCACAAAAATATTTGGCTAATTTTGACTATAGTTGGAGATTGATGCCGTTTTGTGAGCTGCCTGATAATTACACCATTCTGTAGAAATGTAATGTCAACGCTGTAGGTCTGGCTCAATGGGCCCATGCACCAAAACAAATACGCATCGGAATCCGTTCAAAAGGATTGCAATCGTGCTCAAAGTTCGAATCATCTCGAATAATTCAGTGGTTAATTATCGGGTCGACTGAATGACGCGGAATGCGTCACAATTCCACTTTATTGTGCATGCTGGAAAGACAGTTTGCTCTAAATTCATTCATTAAGGAGTTGCACCGAAGAATGTCGCGTACATTTTGTAGAAATCGCACCAAAAAAACAAACAAATATTACGCAGCTGAAAATGGAAAAAAGAGAGCGAGAAAACAACAGACGGATTTTTATTTTTATTCCAACGACGAAAATAGAAATAACAGCATCATTTGCGCTTTTTTTCGTTCTTCATCACTTTTTTCCCCATTTATCAATCTCGAGGAGCAAAATAATTTATCGTTTTTCATGTTTATGAAGCGCATTTTTTTGTGTGTGACTTTATGCAGCCGAAAAAACACACACACACACACAAATGAAAATTGTAAATGAGCTGAATGTGTGAGCGCGTTTTTTTTATTCTCCTCAAAATGATTGTCAATGTTTCGGTTTTTCACACATTCGAACCACACTTTGACACTTAATGCTCGTTCAAATGCTCGCGCAAAAGACGATTTACTTTAATAAATGATAATGTGATGCGAAGCTAGTGAAGTCAACGTCTTGTTCAACAAATGATGAATTTGATGTCCTTTCACGCCACATCATACAAGCATACGGAATTTCTAACGAACATCATTTTGTACTCAATGTTTTTATTGCGCCGCCGTTCCACATTTTTTTTAAGCCGAAGTGTTTTAGTCATTTTCATTAAGCTCTATCGACAATTTTGATACAGATTTTATAGAATTCATCAAAAATTTTGGAAAAAGATGTACATTTTCCTCACCCAAAAACAAAAAAATAATTAGTCATTAAAATTGTCTCGGTGCTGGGAATTCGTAACGGTTGGTGATGATGATGGTGGTCCGGATATGGGAAGTTAGAACCAACAATCATAGATTTGTAAACGACGAATCGTGTCGTTCATTCGCCTAATGATACAAATATATTTTGGTTTCTTCAGCCTTTGAGCAGGCTCCATCCAACGTATGGCGTTTGAAATCTTCTGCTGTTTTCTAGTGCTGCTACTAAATGCGCTGGTGTATTTTGAGTGAGTTCAAAATGTGTGGCTAATTTTCAAATGAACCGAACTAATGAAAACATCAAATTATTTGGTAATTTATTGACATGTTTTTCACTTGGAAAATCCGCATTTGAGCGTTCGTTGATTGCTGTACATCAGTTGGTTGCGCCAGCAATTGTAATCATTATATATACGAAATTTGGAACGCATTTTGACTCTGTCGAACGGAAGTGAAATCATTTATGGATTTGGCGTGAATGGCATAAGTGAATGCTATCGTAAACGAAATGGAGACGAAGATGACGGTATTGATTTGGAAACGGACAAAAACAATAATGAAGCCAACAAAGTATAATAACATACAATGGTTTTATTTCTCAACCGTTCACTTTTTCTTGCCTGAATTCCATTTCCCGGCATCAAATTGTCGCACACCAATATATCTCCATTGCCAAATTTAATTAAACCAATCGGAATTGTCTGACACCATAGCAGTGAGCAGCGAACATACACGATTGAAGCAATTCATGGCGCAATCATTTAATCAACTATCGCCAATTTGCATTTCAAGTGACAGACACCTATAAGCGCAAGCGACAAAATATCACAGAACATCCGTGGAATCGTGTGACGGCACTCACACACACACAAACACACAGGGTGAAAAAAAAAACATTTAATTTTCGTGCTGAATTAATAAAATGCGAATGTCAAATGTGTCTTTTTGGGTTGCTGTCACCTCGCACACAACACTCTGAAAAAAAAACAGGCCCAAAAAAACGAAATAAATACGTGAAAGCTATTGTGCTAGCTGGCCATCGTTTGTTCATTTTTTTATATTGTGAATGTCATATGCTATTTTACCAAAAAAAAAAACGTTTTTTTTTCTCTCAAATGCTTGGCCATTCCCATTTGTACAAATTCAAATCATGAATTTGTCGTCCCTTTGGATTTTTTCCATGCTAGCAAATACATAAAAAATGCCGTTCGATAGCAATGGATCCAAAGCATTGTTTGTTTGTTTTTTATTCAAAAAAAAAAGAAGAAGACTGAAGTGTAGAGCATTTGTGTCGCTATGCTCGTGAGGCCTGTTTCTCGATTTCAACGGTAAAAAAGCACACATTTTCAGCTCCAATCGAATTTCGGTTCATTTAAATGTGTGTTTGTTTTTTGTCAATGATGTTCCAATGACAATACGAAAAAAGGCAATTTTCTGTCACGCGAATAACATGCCCAAAAAAATAACACACAGCACACAAAATCCAACAAATTACCTTTGTTTACATGCACCTTCTGAATTGTTGTGCTGTTACGAGTATTTTTTTTTCTTTGACAAAACGAAATAGGCATCGAAAAACCTCATCGAAAAAAAACAACAACGAGTGAATTTCATGTGTTCGCTTTTTTTAAGTGTCGAAGTTGATGCATATACATTTGGATGGTAACCAAACAATAATCGTGGATTAAATTAAATGTGCTGCAATAATGAATCGAGAATGCGATTGAAAATAACACACGATGTAATATTCGTGGATTGCTATTATCCGTTGATATTTCCACCTGCTTACACTGACTAACAAAAGCACATATTTTTCTCTCCAATGTTTTTAGTAATACACGTAATTTCGATTGATCGAAAGGGTGTGAAACCGGTGGAGAAATCAATCTTAATGATGAAACCGAATATCGCATCAAAAACATCGAAGTTCATTAATGAAATCAATAATAATACAGCGAGAAAAAAAAAAACAATAAATAAATAAATCAACTAAACGAGCAAATGAGAGTGGAAAATGTGTATACGATCCAAAAACTGGTCGCAATTAGGTCAGTTCGATGTGGCGGCAATCGCAATCGTTATTCACAAATCGGAGAAAAAATCCCAAATTTTCACATGATTAAAATTAAAGGTGTTTCCAATCATTTTCATCGGCTAAGGGTGTTTGATGTGTGTGTGTGATGTTTGATATTATGTATGCACAACCCGCACTTCATTTGGACTAAAAATGATCCGAAGACGAGAGAAATGATGGTTATTTTATTCGAAAAATCATATGAAAATAATTTTTTCGAGGATAAAAAAAAGGATACCTGCTCCTTTTGTACGAAAAATATAATCACTTATTTGCTGTTCACTGCCCATAAACACTCTATAATTTTCCAAACACCGTCATTTGGGAATGGGTTTTTGGCCGTCGATCGAACAAGTGTTTACCATCCAACCGGCTAATGTTTTATGGTTGTTATACAAACGTAACGCTCATACGTGAAACAAACTAAAAATTCCACCGCAGAAAATTCCACCACTTAATTAGAATGGAACGATCAACCCTTAAGCTATGATAAAATGAAACACCCTGACCAAATGTGAATTCAATCGATTTCTCAATTCTTCTTTGTAAATTCCGAAGTTGTTCTCCTTGAAGTCTGGCATTTTCCATGCATTTCAATCAGATTATAAATAACACCATAAAAAAGGTAAGAATTTTTGTTATTGAACTACTGTTGTTTGGTTTCGACCATTGTATCATTTGATGTTTACAATTTCACCTTTCGAATGGTTTCTTTAAAAAGAAAAACACGGACTAAGCAGAAAAAAACACACTACCGAGCATTAGCACCGAACGACGGGTTTTTTTAATGCGAAGGCGAGAAAAGATCGATTTTTACCTCAGAAAAGTATAGAAACGATGAGTTGACGGCGCTATGTAACCTAATTACAAGCTATTACAGCCAATTAGATCGGTGTCTTTTTCTATCGTTTTTCGATTTCCTTCTTTCGTGCTCGATGTGCGTATTCGGTGTGTGTTAACCATTCAATGTATGCGCTAGCATTTCGTTTGTTATGTTTTACACACATTTTTCGGCACCTTTTCATGTGGCTTTCGCTCTTTGTTTCATGTTGACGTTTGTCTGATCGGATGAAGGAATCAAACGGTTTTAACAGAAATGAGCGAAAAAAGAAATCACATCCATACCATAAATGATGTTTGATCGTTCGAATTCATTTCGTTCTTTTTTTTCCATCACTCACATTGTATTGCCCAATTGTGGATCGAGTGAGGGAAAAAAAACACAAATCGAAGTTACGCTGGAGATTGAAAACAACTGTGAATGCGTTGCGTGTGGCATGACTTATTAATTTGATAGCCTCTTGATTAGTATTTGATGCCACTATAAATATTTTGGGTAAATACTCTTGATTCATGGCTATATCTCTATCTGTGCCCAAGCTGTGCGCTTGTCATTTCGGCTGGCAAAATTTTCGAGGAATCAACAAATCAGAGAAAGAGAGAGAGAGAAACAGAAAAAAATCAAACGCTTTTCATTGCTTTCGTGCCATGAAAATTGTTTCTATTGTTTGTCCAAAAGTGACACATTGATGGTGCCGACTATTCATTAAATTGAATTTTATGGCCGTGGTATTTGGTTTTTGGTTTGATTGGAGATGGTTTTTTGATGTGGTTTCCGACACGGCACTCGTTCGTGTGGCAAAAACTGTTTTTCTTTGATTAATTTTAACACCAATCTTGTGATTTGATTTAATTTGTGTTTCGTGTGTGCAACTCCGTGTGTGTGTGTGTGTGGCCGAAGCGTAATCGTTCCAATTTTATTACCCTTTGGATTAGCGTGTTGTACATTTCAGTAGCTGTTTTTAAACGATCATCGAATTAACTCTCTTTTTAATCGTTAAAACGTATTTTGATTCTCATCATCATCGACATCAACCGAAATCAAAATGAGTCGTCTGGAGAAATTTTATTTGCAATCATTTACTTATACGCAATTAAAAGTTTACGATTTTGATTGAGCCCAGTCTGTGCTGCGAATATGCAGACAGTAAGTAATCAAACAGACAACATTTTGTTTGCGCATCATTTGAGCTTATTCATGAGGCATTTGATGCGATGTAATGATGGCATTTTTCCCGTTTGTTAAGGCAAAACGAGAATCGCGCGCGCGAACACTCGCTCATTTGACAACCTGCGGCTCTGTCATCTTTCTATCTCTTATTTTGTGCATGGATGTGACCACACACACCATACATTCCACATCCATTTATCCACATGGTTTATTCTCAAAAGCATTCCCAACTTCAACTGCATTCCCTCGGTGCTCGAACTGTGCTCCGGTTTGTGCAGTATATTTAAATTCATCTTCTGAAAATATTTCTCATTTGTGGCATAATGCATATGATTTGCATTTGCAGTTTGGACTTAAAGAAGAAGAAGAAAAAATGAGCAACGAAAAAAAAGTAACAATTCATAATTCACTTTGATGTCAAAAATGATTTATTTATTTGCGTGTTGATTTCATGCTCATATATGAATCGAGCTGTTTATACGAGACACGTTTATGAATTTGCTGAACCGACGAAACGACAGCCTTTCTTCAAGCAAAACAGATTGCCTGGTTTTTTTATGCGTTCGTTTTTGTGTGTTTGTATTTTCAATTCTGGCTGGTTGCTGGCGACAAATAAATTTGTTTAGAAACATAGTGTGATGTTCTCACACATTAATCCATTGGAAAGCGGCTTGAGTCAGTCACTAATCACAGTTGAGCACCACTCTGGATAAATGATCAAAGTATCAATTTTGCGCTTGAATCATGACTGAACGAAGAATTACTTGAAGCACACGCATCGATTAGGCTTGAAGTTTTCTAAATAAGACGCAACAGGTGGCTTTGCACGAGACAACTCTCTAAATATTTCATTGGCCTGAACAAACGCTGATAGTTTTTTTTTTTTTATTCAAAATACAGTAGATAAAATCATTTGTTTACAATGAATCGTTATCATTTCCTCTTGGTTGCTTCTTTGTGATGGATTTTAAATGAAATTCAATGGAATTGAAAATCGGTGGAGGAAAATCAATTTTTCTATTTTTCTGACTTCATTTGGAATTCTGCTATCGAAGAAAAAAAAATGATCGATTCTGAATACAATCGGCCAAACAAGAAATTGTAAAATCTCAAGAAGAAAATTTCAATCAGTAATGATGTAATCAATTAAAATAATCGATTCCATGGCACTAAACCACAATTGCCCCGGAGTGAGCGTAACAGAGTTTTGAAGAATTTCAGTTATCGTTAAACGAGCAAAACAAATAGACACGCTCCCATGTTCATGCAAGCTCATTTGGATGATTTATTCAAATTCGATGATATTTATCGATTTGTTGTTATAAACGATTTTCTTCAGCATTTTCTCTATCTTTCTCTCTCCATCTTTTAGTTTCATTCAGATTTTGATGCTTTTGTTAACTCTTTTTTTTGTTGTTGATCAAATTGATGCGCTCGTGCACGATATTTCGGGTGCCCAATGTTCGAGTATGTATGCTTGAAATAAGCACACAACATTTTTCATCGACAGTACTGAAAAAAAAAACACACAAACCAAATGCAAGCATAAAACAAATGTTATGGAAAATAATATCTGTGGGGCCTATAAAATGACGAATCGACGATGGCCAAACTCAAACATTTTCGACAGAAAAATGATATTTATATAGATATAAATATTGGAGATAGCGTTGTTTACCATTCAAGAGAATGAAATGGAAAGAGACAGAACAGAGAGAATACAAATGTGTTGTTTATGATGAGAGATCCCCAGAAGGAACAGAAGTATGAAACAAATGTCATAAACGTAATGACATCCAATTTATTTTGCCTATTGTTTATGTTATCGGGTCTCTCATTCTCATTCTCCCCGGTTCAATACTGAGAACTTTTTAAATGATGAGATAAATCAGGGTCAAATCGAATACGGGAATTATGAATGATCGAAAAATACTGGCTTAAAAAAATGAGCATTTACCTATTGGATGTTAAATAAGCTTTAATAGCCACAGCTATAGCCACTTGATCAATAAATTGAGCTCTATCTTCATCTTTCATTCGAAACTCTTCTCAAATCGATTTTGGTGGCATTTTTTTTTATAAATAAAATGCATTTATGTAAAAATTATTCGAATTATTACCGTAGCAACAAATCACAAATCTATAAATGAATGATGGCTTTGAATCAATTTACAATTCGAAATATGAAGAGATTCCACATTTCTATGTAATGCCATAAACTGGATATCGGAATAGAATTGTAGTGTTTGCATGAATGTTTGCCTAATCAATAATATCGATCATGAATACTTGAAGTGAAACAGTCGATTGGCACCCTGTTATCGATATACGGTGATTGTATGCGCCAACGCCAATCATGCAATGGCATGCGGATGCCATCCCACAAACACCGATCTTATCAAATTATCAATAAATGGTTGTGCATAAATTTTCGCTTAATTATATTTCATAAATCAAAATGACTAATATTTATCATGCGCACATAATGATTATGACACAAAAATCGAATTAAGCGGTTGTGTGTTGCCGTTTGCCGTTTACTAGACACGCTCACATCACGATTTTCAATTCGATGATTTAAGAAAGAGATAGATAGAGAAAAAATGTATCGATGAACGGGTTTCAATTGTAAAATCTATATTTCAATAATCTCGACATTTGTTATGTCTATTGTATTGCCATCATTTCAATCACGAATCAGCGAACGGGCCACCTATTAAGACATAATACTGTTCATGTAATAAGTATCCAATCAAGAGATCGATTGTCTTTTCCAGTAAATAATATGACGGCAATTAGACATGCGTAGGCACAAATGGGAAGTGCTATTCATTCAAGTGAACGAACAAGCGAGTGGGATTTGCGTTCAAACATTACCAAATTCGAATTGAAAAGCAAATATTTAATCGTCTTCACCCGGCCAGAAAATAATTGTCGCCCATTTCAAATGGAAAACTAATTTTCTGTCCACTGGCACAAAAACCGCAAAACATAATAAGCAGCACATGCACATAATATGAAATTATTGTTAGAGACCAGAATGCCCACAAAAAAAATTCGTCATCGAATTGTTATTTTTCCACACAGTCTTTGTTTTTCAATTTAACGGCTGACAAATTGAGCCGATGAATTGTTAGGCCACATGATAGTCCAGTTAGGTCGTTTGCATTTGGATTGAGGCGCAATGGTTTTTTGGGACAAAAACAACAAACAAACAAAAAAACAAACCACGACGAATTGGTTATTATGTGCATTTGGTGTTTCAAACAGAGGAAAAACAAGCAGTTGACTTGTGCACCAAAAATGCACCGCAGAAATTATGGGTATGATCATTGGAATCAGTCGCTCATCGAATGAGCACGAGAAATAATTGATTTTGACATGTGTCACGCACTGCTTAGTGAGGTGCATGCTTTTGCTTAAGCCACGCTCATCGCAACAGTCGTACTGCGATGAGATCCATATCAATTCTCAACAATTAGAAACGAAGACCAAGAAAAAGCAAACGGGGAAAAACCAATTATTCAGTGGTATTAGTTTAAAGGTCCTTGCAGCATGTCAGCTCTCACTTTTTTGTCTCGTTGCAGTTCGATGTACTTTTTTTTCTGGATGGCTTTTAGAATAACGGTTTTGCGGTCATTTGAGAAATAAATTGACCACGTTCAGGTTTTTTTTGTAGCAACTTTGGACATTGTAATTGATGATTTTATGACACACAAAAAACCTGATGTTCAGCTCTCGGCAAAAAAATTAATTTGATTATAATTCAAAAGCTTTGGATTGAAATTGAACTAAAGAATATTGAATGCAATTGTAGTTTGAATCGCAAAGTGTGATACAGAGTTTTTCCAATTGATCCCTTATCCCAGAAAAAAAGTATTTTATTATATACTTCAATTTTGAGAAATGTTTTAGTTAAAACTAGGAAATACTTATTTCTACACAAATTCAGAATCCCTGAATGGCGAATAAGGCCAGAGCAAACTTGAGTGTGGGGTTCGGTTGAATGAAATGGAGCTGGCAACTGAACATCGACTGATATTTCAAATGGATCAATCGTTTCGACTGTGTAAAAATGGAGACATCTTCAATTTCCCGCTTCATTGATTCCATATTAAACAGTTGGAATTTGTAAAGTAGGAAGAGAGTTCGAAAAAAATGATCAATTTTGGTATAGAAACCGGTAGCTGATAAGGCGATAATCTTGGAATCATTCGTTGTTCAATATGGAGTCAATCAGAATCATTAAATATATCAATATGTGTAGAGATTGGTCCAAGATAAGGACGGTGTTACGTTACAGTCGAATTCATGAATGGCTGACTTGAGATAGTGATTCGATATCGTATTGGTTTTCTTATAGAAAATAAACATGCTTGGGAAAAAGAACTGTAAAACTGTACCCAACAACTAATTAGCTAAACAGAAGTCGCACAGAAATGAACAAATATGAGCTTGACCTTTTCAATCCGAACTTATCAACAGCATGTTAGATTTATCTCGCCAAACACAATGTTCAAATTGTATAAAAATTTAACAAATTCACACGAAAAATACACAGCATATAAATAATTTATGGTCATTCGTCAACGCATTAAAATCATTTACACGGATTAATTATGAAGTCCGTTCAAAGAAAAAGACAACACACATCACAAATTGGCAAACTTAACAGAAGAAAATTCAGATTAAAATTCAGCTTAACACTAACAAAAAGAAACAAACAGAAAAAAAAGTGATAGAATGAAAGAGCGTTTGACCTTTGTCATCGCATCGAAAAACAGAAAAAAAGCGACAGTCCAAAGCAACTACTTGTTTCGAAGCATTCAAAATCAAATTGGATTTGGGAAAAAAAAACATTGTTACAACAAAACCAACAACAACAACCAAAATCGATATGTTAAACGTGTGTAGATAAAACGAATTTATCTAAATTTAACAAATGTTGCTCAACGAGGAAAAAAAACACACACACACACACACAACATGACATTTCGACGGTTGTAATTGTGAATCGAAGCATGAGATGAAAATGAACAGGCAGTCGAAACTGGCGAGTAACAAAAGAAGGAATGAAAATAACATGACACAACACAAGCCATAAAAAGAAACAACAAACATAAATGTTTTTGATTAAGCACGCGCAGTCAAAAAAGGAGCTAGAATAACCAATCTGTATGTGTCACATTGAAGCCAGCCACTCAAGTGGATGTCTCTTTTTTTCGTGGTTGTTGTTGTTGTTGTTTCGAATAGGCCTCTCAATTTTCTCAGCAACCGAAAATATAATCGAAGACTCGAAGAGAGGAAAAAGAAGCACAACACGGTGAATGCGTCTAATAAATGTCGAATATATTTGTCTAATTGGTACGATGCCATGGTATTTAGTCATTCTACTGCGAGTACGAAATAGATTGATCGTGTGTTTTTTTTTATCGTGCATGTTTCTCTTATGGATTGATTTTCTTTTTTGTGGTCATGTTCATTTCTTTTCGATAGCATTTAAAGTGATGTTTAAATCAAAATGTAGTTACGGAGTGGATTGAATTACCACACAACGGGCAACGGCAGCAATATCAACAGCGTTGTATCGAGTGAAAATCAATCGGGTTCTGAATAAATTTAAATACATTTTATCCATCAATATGAGAAAGAGATTGTTCAATAAAGAGCGTGCAAGTGATGCTGAGAAAAAGACAAGCGAACAAAATGCAGAGAAAAAAAAAACAGACAAAATAAGAAGCAAAACTGACACACTCAAGTAATAACAATAATTAGAGAGAAAATCCAGAGAAACAAGGCACAAAAACAAAGTAATCAGAACCAGAGACATATCAACAACGTAAAAATGATAGACATATACGATGGTGGCATGTGTAAATCTGTAAAAATTGTCGTTTACAGCAGCATGTTTGGCCACTCCGTTCTGAGTGTGGCTCTGTCTTTCATTCAGTGCATACGTCAAATGTGCCAACGAGAGAAATATGCGAACGAAGAAGTAATTTTTGCACATTTACACATTTGAACGGGCTTTATTTAAAGATTTTAATTGAATGCATAATTAAGAGATCGGCTGAACACCAAGTGCAATTGCAATGAGTGGCACGGCACCCGTTCGACTGTGTTACATGACGAATTAGCGTTAAATTAATCAAAATTATGCAGTGTAATGTTTGATGTGTGTTTGACTTGAGCTGTTGTCTTTTTAGAATGTTTCAATTTCAGCCTCGTAAGCGAATTCGTTTAGTTCAGAGATGATTCTTGGGCGCACGCATTGATATGATGGAAACCATCAGACTTTGTCTTTCAAATTAATTGGCGTTAAGCTACTTGAGTTTCTGCGACTTTACACTTTTGTCGATGAGCCAAGTGCACATGCATACACTCTCACACTCGCTCTTGCATGGACCCAATTCTTGTTTTTGTTCCACATGTGAGATTTATTTAATTGTAATTAATTCGGCCGCTGGTTCAGCGAGAGAGAGAGAAAGAGCGCGAGCGATTTCAGCCCCACAACCAATCTAAATGTGTGGCTTTAACACAAAATATTTGCCGACTTGTGAATTTCATTGCTGAGCGCTCTCGACAACGGAAGGTGCTTTTTGTCGCCAGATGACAGACTGGCTGCGTCGAAAAATCATAACATTTTTTTTTCCTACGTTTACAAGTTTTTACTTTTCAGTCGGTTGTTTTTCGTATGTTTTTTTGTTTTGCTGCTGCCATTGGTTGCTCTCTTGGCCGCTTGATTATTTTGTTTGTGTACGTGCGCACAACTTTCGTCAAACGACTTTGCTCATAATTAAAGCCGAAATTTACCATACCATCAAATCAAAATGATCAACAGATTTTTTTCGTTCTCTCTCTCTCTCTCTCTCTTTTCCTCTCATATTTTTTTTCTGATCCAGTTTAATTAATAAATTATTTGGCTTTGAATATATGAATTTGTTCCCCGTTTCATAGCAACATTGTACACGAGTTATGTGAACCCAATGAGTGTAGAAAAACTCAAAACTGTCACAAATTTTTGAGCTAATGATATTTTAAATTTGATGACACGTAAACGAAATCATTTTGAATTCATTTAGAGAACGTAAAGAGAAACATGAAAATGGACCGAGAAGCACAAAAAATTGTTTCGACCCGAATTTCAGCAGAAAAAAACTCGAGAGAGATAGAATATGAATAAATATTTGAAAAAAAAAAATTACGACAGATCAACGGTCAGATTTCAAATCATCGCTTCATTTATTCATTTTTATTTATGGCATCAGCAACGAATATTAACAACAAATTCATAACATTGACTTGAAATGTCACAAAAGGATCATTTAAAGCACGACAGTTTCGATTTGTTTAAAGAAATAATATTCCAACTGAAAGTCAGATCGTTATCTGTGCGCCATCGTCTCTATTCATGGCGATAATTAATGGAGCGAAAAATCGCTTAAAACATTCAAATGTTGTTGTTAGTTCTGTGCCCGAATCATGCCTAAATTGTTCGCTCTCATCTTTTGTTCAAAATGTGAAAAATCAAACATTCAACATGAATATAATCATGAAAAATAAAAACTGCTCGCTTCAATTATTTGAGTTGAGTTTTTTTTTTCGTTCAAAGTGGTAATGGTTTTGTTTGATGTAAGGTATCGGTGAAAAGTTGCTGAGAGAATGAACACTTGACAATGTGAATGACACTTTTACGGCACTGGCTGTCTCTCAACTCGTCTGATTGAGAGGTGTACAGCGATGACGCACTCGCCTCGTAGCTCTGCGTTCATAAAACGTGGCACAAAGAATTGGCAATCAAAGCTTGTCATTAACTGAGAATGGGCCAATTCAACACGACACAACCGACCCGATAAACGCATTTTGTGAAACCAAAACAAAACAAACGCACCCAACAACAACAAAAAAACACGAAGAGACAACAAAAAATTAACGAGTTTTTTGTTGTTGTTATAGTTCACGGTGATTTATTTTTGGCTACGATAAATGCTTTTATTGCAATAGACCGCACACGAATTGATCGTCATCAATAGCTATGCATCGCAACTTAAAATACAACAAAGCAAAGCAAACGTAATCGAATACCAGCACATTTTCGATGGGAAAGTTCAAATGCATTGAATAAGTTTGAATGTCGATTGACTTTGGCCCAAAATGCCATTTTTTCTGGCGTACTTTTGCAAATCGAAGATGTCAATTGTGTTCTTTGTTCTCAAATCCCCGTTATCGTTTTAACTTGACTGTTTTTAAAGCGATAACAAATGAAAGTCACACTCAAAACTTTTCTGGTGGATTTTGGCCGGATTTCGAGATTTAAATCGAAATTGGTTATTTTTACTCGCCAAAAAAAAATCGTTTCCCAATTTAAATTCAAATCACATTTATATAATTCAATCTTAATTATGTATCCAGCGGGAATTGAAAACAACATGAATTCAAAACGAACAAAACTGAAACCAGAAACGGGAGAAATTTAACAAAAAAAAAAAGCAGAAAAAAAATCTGAGGCGAAAAAAACGAAATACAGAGATTTTTTCGTGCGTTAATTTTAAAGCCAATCGGAAATTGAAGTGCAATTACCTAAACATTTTTATTCGTCGCTTTCTTTTCTCCAATAAAAGCATTTCATTCAAAGAAAGGTGAAATAAAAACGCCAAATCTTATCTTGCCCGTGGGCTTTGAAGCCGTCGGTTGTTGAAAAATATATACAAAAGTAAATCACGACACAAATAAATGAGAAAATTTCAAGTTGAAAAAAAAAACAGAAAAAAAGAAGAAAAAGAAGTAATTCACAGATGTGAAAAGCACCCGGTTTCAATAGTTTCGGCCCATTCAGTGGTTAAGAGATTCGAATTGAACGTAACAAAACGAAATTAGTTATGTGCAATGGGCACCGCGTCCTATGCACAATGTTAAATGGCTCAGAAAATTAACAATCGACAATCGTTTGTGCCAAATAAAAGTCTCTATTTTCTAGGGACGTTTTGAAGAGAAGAAGAGAAAAAAAAATATTCGAACCAGCGAAAATAAGTGAAGAGATGTAGAATTTGGAGGGCAAGATAAATTGAAAGGCTCTCTGAAATGCGATTAAATACGAAATAAATGGAGAAAAAGGCGAGAATATAAAAAGGGGTTATTTTGTCGTTCCACGATAAAGTAAACGGTTTTTTTCCCCGCTCACTCGACACTCGACATTCGGCAATTCAAAATCGAGCCACCGAAAACGAAATGGAAAACAAATGGAAATTTTAGTGGTTTTGTCATTTGCCATCGCACATGATAGCTAATAAAAATCAAATAAATGGCATTTCTTGCTGTGTACGTAATGTCCGCAGCGCGTTACAAAGACTCAGCATTCATGCGGTTCAAATTGTGAAAATGGAGTGAAATACACATATTACACTTAATAATGATCAACGACGACGGCTTAATTATCGACCGGCCATTCAAAAGAATTAAATTTAGATTGAAATGAAAATCATGGCATTTGAGTCACACAGCACTAGCTCTGTTAAACTATGATTTAACATGAAAATTTTACTTCCATTTGGTATGAATTTACCAGCATTAAATTCGGATTATCTTGAATTTTGGTTGACCGAACAAAACACACCCCATGAAAAAGCTATTGATGACCACAGGAAAATTAGATTTTAATTTAATCAAAAAATAACGGAATCATGTGCAGTAAACGCACAGCATGATGAGTTTTTATGGGGATATCTGTGTAAATTGACAATACAAATGTTTACATAACTTCGATGCGGGTACAAGTTAGCCGAAAGCTCATAATCTAACATTAATTTTCACTATCAACGCGATGAAATATAAACCATTTACTTGAAACACCTGAATTGAATGTGAATATATGCGTGTGATTGTAATTTTTGGGGGCCTTCAGCACACTGTCTAAAAAGTTGTCGAATGAAAGAGCGTGAGCGCGCGAGTCAACGCTCACGCATCAGGAGCAATCAACAGATATGGATGTGGAAGCGTGTAGGTATGCCCCGATTATAAAAAGGAAAATAGCAACTACAGTCGCTTAACGATGTGTAATAGTGAAAATGGATTTGAAATAATAATTTCGAACAACTGCCGTCGCCTGCCAAATAACACACACATATAAATATATATATAACGTTGTAACATCGGCGCTATAATTACAGCGGTGAGCAAAGAAAAACAGCGTAGCGCTCAGGCCATTTTACCTTTGAATCGACAAACATTAGCGCGAATAAACAGAGAATAGAAAAATGTCGGTTTATCGCATGATAACATTTTTTTTTCTACCTTCCTTTTTCTAGTGGTGTGCAATGTGTGAGCGTGTGTTAGTGTGTGCGAGTGTGTGCGCTTGATATTTACTTTGAATTGAACTGGGCACATTTCCAGTGTGCGCGTAAACGACGATATGTGTGTACATATATTTATATTTTCAATAAAAATTTCTTGCAGCCAGTCAAGAGTGTTTGGCACGACGACGCCATAATCACTACTGAAGCTAGCAACTACGATGAAACAAATACACACTCTCTTACACTTTAGTATTTTGTATGCAAATTGAAAAGTTTGCTGCAAACGGTTGCCAATGATCTGCTCAATGTAGTACAATGTGAATACAGGCGTTGGGCGAACAGAAGGAGGCGAACGAGAAAAAAAAATGCAAATCTTGAAAGTAATGCGATAATTTTGTGCTACGTGGCTAAGCAAATCACGAATATCATCAGTAAAATTGCTCATGTTCTGGGCGAACAGTTAAACGCACATGTGCTGTTTATTCATCGTAAACACGATAAATTCCGCATTTTATTAAAAAAAAAAAAAAAAATTCACTGATGAAAAACAATGTGTACACATGCGAGCAACGTATTTTTTTACGTTCGCCGTCGACAGCTCCGATCCAAAGAAGACGAACAGCATTAGCATCGGTCTGTGTGACTGGCCAATTCAGTACTTTCTTTTCGATCGTTGTACGCAATTGGGCGGTTTCTGTAATATTGCTAAAGCGACAAATGTTGCAATTATGTGCATACTGTGACTCGATTTTTATATAAAACTTTTCTACTCGAGCTGCTTCACATGCCTTTTGATAATTTTCCTCGCATTTTGGCCAGCTAATTAACATTTCAATGGCGACCAACTGAGAAACCTCACCAATGTATAGAAACACGCAATATCATTTGAACGCCTCACAATTCAAAAGCTGATAATGTTCGCACAAACGCACATTAAAAGACTGGGCGACATGTTGGAATGTACTACAAAACAAATACCATATTGGCTCATTTGACCCCTCAGTCTATATTTTATGAGTTAATTCGAAGCTTAGAACTGGAAAATTTAATCTTGTTATGCGGGGAAAAAAATTATTGTGCCGCTTTTTTTTTCTTATTTACTTTTTCAAAGTGAAATTAAAGCGTCCGCATTTCATGACGATTAACCGAGATTGATGGTAACCATTCCAGGGGGCGGATATTTTGATGGCAAACGGAAAATTGCTAACAAAACAAATGGAATCTCGAACACTCTTTGGGATGAAATGAAAGTGTGTAGGAAATTGCTAGTTAAGATTTTGAATTATCACTCGAACAACTGCAATTATTGTAATTTGCAAAGTGATGACAGAGATTATTTAATGTGGATCCATTACCTCCCAATAATTTGCTGGGTAAATGGAGTAAAACCAATAATGAATCGGCAGTCCTTTACTAAAATCACCTTAATTATTGGCTACAAACTTCCTTATTGGTGCTTGGCTAGATAAAGTCTTCTTTATTAAATAATTTTTCCAGATTTTAGTAAAACATTTTCAATTTAGCTAAGAATCGCTGTCAATACAAAGACAGCCGTTGTTTTTGTTAAAAAATGGCAAAATCAACTTTCGGTATAATTTCAGTTATATTGAATGGTTTATCAGTAGTGATTGGCCCCTCAGAACTTTTCCTAGTCAAAGAACTAAGCACCGAGCTCCGATTAGTTCGTAATCCTATAAAATTGTTTAGCGAAAATCGTGTTTAAGCGTGAAACGAGCACATTGCGCAAACACAAAAATGGTTTGCCATTTGCCATGCATCGGAGTGGATAAAACAAAATGCCATTCGAAAGAAGAGTAGTTTTTTTAGTCCCTCTTGTGCGATTAAAAGATTTATTTGCCTTAAAGTCAAGTGAACATGTGCCCAAACAACCGCAATACACCCAAACGTTTAAACACACACTGTTACGCATTCGATGCGCCATATAGCTTAAATTGTGTATCATATACACTGTATCAACTATCTAGTCCCTTTCCGTATTCCACACTCAAAACGCAAATTTGATTCTACTGCATTTCGCAAAACTCACATTCATACTCTTCGAACCATCGACCATACTATCTCAATTTTAAATATCTCCATCATTATTATCATCGTACACAATCTGTCGTTCAGCGCCAATTCAAATTCTAACCGACTGACTGATTAAGGCTTCAACGCCATTTTCACATAAACAATGCCTGCTAAAAGCACGGCACACACATTTAACAGAATGTTCAACGATAATGGCGTCAATTGGTATTTCGTTTGTTCGCATGGATATCAAATGGGTTTTGTTTGGTGCTCCGGTTTTGGCTCACGAATTGACTCGATTTCTATTCTCTCGGTTCAGCTCAAAAGAGTCTCTTTCTCTCATCGTTTGTCGAAGTTTGTCTCGTTTACGCATTGCCATGAAACATAATATTTAGCTTATTAGCAGTTAGATAATTTGTCGTTGCCAAAAACTTGCTAAAAAGGGTTGAAATGATAACACACACGCGAACCAAGCCCAAAAATCTGCTGTCTGTGCCTATGTGTGTTAAAAAGTTTTTACCCCGATTTCGCTTTACTAATTATATAAACACTGCATATTGCCGAGAAAACCCATTCACATTTTGGGTTCTGGAAACAACAGCAACTCGTTTGCAAAACTTGGCAAATGATTCACGCACAGATTTCAAAAGGGCTTGAATACAATGGGAATGTGCGGAAATTTAGATAATAATTTTTCCGGGTGACTAAATACTTGTACAATTCATATACTCTGTGCGGGTGTGTTTTTGCCTGGGCTTTGCCAAACGCACAGAGTGCCAGAGAGTGCGAGTTTAATTCGAATTTAATTACTGTGGGCTTTTTGAATTATCAACATGGTTTGCGTACAACTCGAACGGTGGCATTTTATTATCGCTCTGTATGAAAATTTATTGTTGATTTAAATACGTCAACCCACAAATAAAATGATAGCATTTCGCATTTGTTGTGTTGTTAGGCATCAATAATGAACAGGCAGGCGAAACATTTAAGGATACATTCATTCATTCATTCATTCATTCATTTGTTCTGACTGCTTGGAAATAGAATCGCAAACAAATATACAGAGAACATGGTTTTTTTTTTATTGGATTAAAAGCATACGATTCGTCTTTCTATTCAGTGTGAACGGAAATTTATATTATCGACGCCTTCCGCATTGCAAATCCATCAAAATAAAGTTATAGGCAATCGCCAATAAATGCATAAATATTCACGAAAATTACCTAAAAGTACAATATTATTTATGCATTTCGTAATCATATCCATTGAACAGCTCAACTTGAGCGTTTTCGGTTGAATGTTGATGGTCGTCTCCACATCGTTTGAACGAAACGAGCATATTGAGTTGAGTTCATAAATGTATAAAGCGTCCATTGAGAATATTATGCGAAAAAACGTAATATATTTTAATAGTATTCGACCGTGTATTAACCTGTGATCGATCGCAAAACATCAAACAAAACGTGTGGCGGCGTAAAATAAAGAGGCAACAAATAATGTTCGCACGCGGTTCACTTTGCAGGCAACGCCAGTGCAATGAAACCATCAAAAACAACTCGATGCCCTGAAATATGATGTACGAAAAGCAAAAAATATTCCTTTGATGTAATTGATACACATTTATTATCATCTGTAGCATCGATGGAAGGCAACAGAGAAAAAAGAGAGAGAGAGAGAGAGAAAGAAAGAGAGTAAATGATACCCTCAACGCTATACTTTGCATAGCGCGCACATCGACCGATCAACAGCAGAAAAATATTAAATTATTTCATTATGGCCATTAATGTGCGAGCGAGACATGAGCTTCAATATTCTGGAGCCTGATGTGTTTTGTTGATTCAACGACTCTCGAATTTATTATGCTTGAAACACATGCATAACCAGAGAAAAAAAAAATGAAGAAAAACACAACGGGCCGACAACCGGAAAAGCAAATTCGCATCCATAAATTGCGAACATGGTCGCAAAAATTGGCTCTTGGTCAACATCAATGGCGGCTTTCTTTTCATTTGTATACTGTTCGGCACATTTGGCGTGGTTTTTGTGTACTCTTAACAGTCGCACGCCTCATATTTATATGCTAATGATGGTGTGTTGACTAACGAAATTACGCCACAAAATAACCAAGTATGAGAAAAAAACGCACCGTTTTAGCCGAAAAAAAGAACGTGGAAAATATCTCAGCTTCAACGTGGTATTATTTGGAATTATGCTATGCTTTTAATACAAAGTCATATGCATATTTTCAACCTATTTCATTTTTCAAAAAAAGGTGCAATGCATAACTACGATCACACTTTTTATACATTCTGACTTCAGATATAGAATGTGACTGCTTCACACATTTCATCTGCTTTTTGTTGTTGTTGTAAATTCAAATTGCAACACATTTGGACTGATATAATTTTCTAAATGTAGTTTAAACGAATACCTGCATACTAATATACTTACCCCTCAGGTATATCAAGATGGTAGTCTTTAAAAAAATTCAATTGAATATGGTTTAATGGATTCCCCCATATAATCATTTAATTTTATGAGCTCAAATCGAACGTTTGAACATCTTTAGATGTGATTTAATTTAATATTTAAAGAATAATTTCCGCAAAATTCTTGTTACGAATGATTAAAAATATATAATTTAATAAAGATATTATTGATGACCATGCCACGAAAAGACCTAAACATAAAGAAAATGTTAATGAAGAAAAATTGTTTCACAAATTAACGAATTTATCTCTTTAAAAAAAAAATTAGCAAAATATGTTAATTTGGCTGTAAATATGTAAACGTGAACGGAAATGGGACACTGGCCAAGAACTTGAAATCTAGTTGTTGTCAACTGTCATGATTCTACATCATGTTTATCGTATCATTTTCTATGAGTTGTAAATATAGCAATTGTCGCTTTAACTGCGCGTCTTAAATGTAATTCACAAATGGAATCGTTTCACTAACTTCAAATAGTTGACATTTTGCGCTATATTTTCAAGCATAAAGATAAATCTTGAGCGTCTTATATACTTGTACATCATTGAACATCAACTGGAATTGTCATACTGTTTTATTGTTAAAAGAATGTGAAAAAAATCTACTGACAAGATAAATGTTTGGGGAATAATAACCGGATAGGCGAAACAGTTTCAGTGATTTCAGTGGTTGATCATTTGATAACAAAAAAAAACAGCCAAGCAGAAAAAGATATTATATACGCATTTGGTGATCCACCTTTTCGCAGTGTCCGCTCCACCTCTTGCTTTATCACAATTTGTTTTCGTCTTCTTTGCTCTTTTTGTTCATCATAAAAATGTGATTTTCTTCTTCATATCAAAACCACGCGCACAATACGATTATAAGAGTTCAAAAAAGAAATACGAACATCGTTCATCACCCTTTATGTTCAAATTCGTTCAACCATATATAAGTACATCGCGTTGTCGTCAACATTGCCCAGCTCTCTATGTATACACAAACCATATAAGAAATTGTACGCTCTGATGCAAGCTAATAAATGGTGTAAATGAAATCCTTGACGATGCTCACGTTTTGCTCTTTATCTTTGTTGGCAAAAATGGCAGCGAGCCCAACATTTATCTATTTACTGTGGCGAGAGGCGAAGAGAAAACTGGAAAAAATTGCTTTAAGTCATCACACAGTTCGACAATCTGGACTATAGCTGAATACTGAACATTAAACATTGAACAGTGAACACTCAAACTATGTATAAAAAGAAAATCCGTTTTCACAAGCAAAAGAAAAAAAAATGGTCATGAAGAACGTGAAACAGCAAAATCAAGAACACCATCGTTTTTTGTGTGTGTGTATGGTGAAAAGCAATCGAAGCGATTCTATTTGAAAATAGCTCATGACCGGAAATTGAAAATGAAAATTGATTGTGTTTAGGAATATTTGATTGAAATGGCCGGTGCCATTATGGGCAACTGTGGAATATATATATTTTTTTTATTAAATTGGATTTCTTCACCCAACATTTCAAAGTGGCAAAAGTCCGAGGTGTCGTTGGTATGTGTTTGAGTGAGTGCTGTTTTTGCCACCCAAACGCAATTTGTAAGCGTTGGACAAAAAAAAAATAAGGAAGAAAATAGAAGCTCCTGTTGATACATAATTCATTATTTCATTTGCGAGTTGAAATCCGTGTTTTATGTTGAGCATTGCGACAAAGTTTCACACTTACAACCAACCACACAAACGTTCACCAAATTGGAATATCGGCTCCTCTGTCCATAAATAATGCAACAACAATAGCTAAAAGAAAAACCCATCTAGAACTCTGTATCATGCAAATTGTTTGTGTTCATGGGGCTTGTAAAAACAAATTTGCTCGATATAATTGCTAAACGATTTCATGATTTGGTTGTTGTTCATGCCATCACTGCTTTTGTATACTGGAAAATTTTCGCCTTTCGCCCCAGCGAAAATCGATTGTAAATGTGGAGTGAAAGACGCTTTTCATACCATGAAAGATTAAATTCCGTGTTTATTTTTCCGTCAGCTCCGCCCACGGACATTCACAACACTTATTCAGTTTTCTCTCTCCACTTTTGAATGTTCGTGCGGTCACAATGTGTGCGCAACGCATCATGTTCGAAAAATTCGAACATCAACGGAAACGGTGCGGTTAACGCATCGCGCAACGAAAGTCACGATTCAGTGTAAAGTAAATAAACAGCGAACGGCTGTTCTCACACTACATTCCAAACGTACTGTTGACAGCTTATGTATGAGCCGGTGATAGGAGGAGCCAATTCACAACAAACACAACAATAACAGTTTGCAACAGCGTAGCAAAGACAGAGCGAAAGAGAGAAAGAGAGAGTGAAGAACAGAACAGAAAAAATCAAACTGGTTTCAATAACACATCAAATTGGCCACGGAACATAGCACAAATGCAACACTCAACGAAGTGCGATGCATGCACCAATACACACTTAAAACACAATCGAGCCCACACGGTAAACGTGCACACCGAAACATATGGGAAGCATAAAAACTGTTACAATGTGCGTGTGTGTAAACCGATAAACAGATACACTCGGAGAGAGGCACAACAAGCAGGCAACAGCAACAAACAGACAAGAACCGAGACCTTCATCGTTCACTCAACACACGATTTTGATTTAGTTTGGTGTGAATTGTTCCGTAGTGTGGTACTGCGCTCAAACGTTCGTTCGACTTCGACTCGTGTATCGTTTTTTTTTTTTAACACAAAATATATCTATCAAATTTTTTTTTCTGGTGGTTACAAACACAAGACATTTGTTTGGCTTGGCGTACAGGACACCGATTTTTCATTAAAGATCTCGTGAACATGCTGACGTAGAACAATTTTATTTTTTCTCTGATTGTTCATAAAGTTTGAGTGGAGTTTGTACAACTGATTTACGGTTCGGTACGGTATTTTGAAGAAAAAAAAAGTGAGAAAAAAACTGAATTTTCACCAATAAGTGAAATTGTTCCAAAAAATAAAACTAAAAATTGAAGTTTGAAGCTTATTTGCTAAAGACAAGGAACACAAAGAATTATATTTACCAATTTCTTTCATTCGATCGAAAGAAATTTGGACAATTAAGTGCAACAATTGAAAAGTGCAAGTTTTTTTTTGATTGTAACAAAAAATTAAATTAACAAAAATAGCGAAGAAAATTAAACGGAAAATGTTGCCGGAGACACAGTGCAACGAAGCGTTAGTGGTGAAAGGAGCCACGGACTTTTCGATCGCTGCCATCATGGGCAGACAATCGGTCTGCATGGATTCACCAGATAAAAGCTCAAGTAAGTTGGTAAGTAATATGTAACATATTACTGCCGCTCTCGTATCTTTTCTCTATTTTATTAACTAGTTAAATCAATTTTGACAATAAACCACTTCAATCAAAGGAAAACATTTCTTATTTATCGTTAAACAAAACAAAAAAAACGCCCGACGGCATGGCTATTCGACGTAAAGTTTCAAAACAATTTATCGCACGCAAACATTTCACTCTGAACGAACTGCTTCTGATAGCATAGGCATTGGCCATGCGACGGTGTTTCATTGGTGTGTTTTTTCTCCTTTCGTTTAAAATTATGGCTGATAAAAAATTCAAAGAAAACAGCTCCAACTCTTCTGACTTGAAAATTGTTTTGTTTTCAACAAAATATTATTAAAATACCAATTTAATGGTTTAATTTTATTTTTATTTTTTTACATCGACGATGCAGACCTTCACTCGATCACAGCTTCGATACCTTCGTGTGAGACATATTTAAAGTCTTTGCGTTCACCGTTTTAGAGGAAATATTCAGCTTTAATGAAATCATTATCGCTATTTTTGTCTTAATAGTTCTCTTTCTCTCACTTCACGATCTTTATATCTTATTATATGAAAAATGGTTAAGTGTCCAACAATTAGTTGGCCAACTTTTACATGAAATATGAACACTTCCATATGGAGAGATGGCCGAAGTGGATTTGGTTGTATTTGTGTGTGTGTGTGCGTAGGCTCAAGCGATAAAACTAATCGAACTCACGAATGAATTGAAGATCAATTAAGTCATTACGAGACTATTAAACAGGTGCTGATTTTTCATTAAGGCTGCAAGCAATATCAATGATCAGTGTATATGTTTTTATTTTCAATTCAACAAGATTATAGCTTCAGAGCTCTTTCTAATCAGTGTGGCTAATTTATTGAAACGACGATTTTCAAAATGCAACCATTTATTTTCAGATCCAATTTAAAGAAGAAAATCATACCATTAAAACTTATTGCCATGCAATTTGACACGCTAATTTTGTTTGATGCGTCGTGGGAAAGTTATCGTGAAGAGAAAAAGAATTGATTTGTTTTTTTTCTTCTTCTTCAAGTCGGATGAAAATTGTCAAAATTATTGAGGAGAAAAATGAATTCAAATGTTTGAAAATAAGAAAACGATACCGAAACGAATGGAAAAAAAAGATGAAAACAGAGATGAGAGAAACTAAAATGCCGAAGTAAATTAAAGGGCAAGAGAAAATTGGTGATTTCGGAGCTGTCGAAACGAGACTCTTTGTCTTAACAATCGAAGTGTCGATGAAATCTCAAATAATGACAACATGAAATAAAATATACGATGAATGTAATGAGACGGCAACTGCGACTAACACTTCATGATTAATGATTAAAAATCGATTTAAAAACTCTCATTCACACCTTCTGATTTATAAATATATTTCCATTTGTTTCATATTCGTTGTCAATTTCGATGTCAAATCTGGAAGCGCCAAATCGATTAACACAATAAATAGATTTGTTTCCATTAAAAGCGCGCACATTTTTTCTCTCGCCTTTTGTTTATGCCACTACAAATCCTCAAACGCATTCCAAAGCGTGAATTGGCATTTCTATGAATGAGATTAGCAATTAAATAATTAATAATCACATTAATTGACACGAAAACCACTGTTTTGATCATTTTTGGAAAAAATATTTTGTCTACACTCATTTTTTTTTCTCCTCTCGGTCTCTCTTGTCGCCTTTGTCTTTACATCATTTCACGTGATCGGCCATCAAATGGAAAAAACTGAATAAAAGAATGAGAAAGAAAACAAAAAATAAACTTGAATATTTTCATATGGAAATTTAATCCGTTTTGAATAGCGCGACTCAAGTGCCTTATTATTATCCGTTGCTGTGTTGCTCTGTTTCTCATTTTTACAGCGGGTTACTAATCACTCGCACCAGTTTTTCTGTGTGCATATTTTCTGGTTTTGTTCGTCACTTCACCGCTTCTCTGGTGCGCGAGCGCGCCCGCGATTCATATTAATAAAATATCATTTTGGTTGGGCTGTCATTTTATTTCATTTCATAATAAAATTCACATAAATCTGAAATTAATAATTTGTGGAATTATTAATTTATTCTCAGTTCGTAATTTTTGCGCTTTGATTTGAAATGTTGTCTCTGTTCACGCTCATGACAGCAACCGAGAGTTAACTTTGTTAAAATTTATCGCTTCGCTTGAATCTCATTTATAATTTTATCACTTTAAGATTTGATATTTGCACAAAATCGAAATTTAAATAAATCGTTAATAAATTTTCGCCCAGTTGATCAAAGTTGTGTGCGCAAGCGGTTTCTGTTCCATTCTTTTATTTAAACTTACGTTTTGTTTTTCATGTTTGGTTATTTCGGTATTTTCATAGTGTGGTGACACTAATCGAATCGAACTTTAGTTTTATTGGAATTTTTATGTACCCATGGTTCTCTGTTCGCGAGCCGCTGACTAAGTCATTTTCGTACATCTGTTAAATCGATTGGCGCAAAGAAAAACACAGTTTCGAATACTGAAATTAGTCAATGGATGGCAAATGATTTTCGAATTCATTTGGCCAATCGTTAGAAAATTAAATAATCACGGTGTGTTGATTGAATCACCACATCGAATCGTGTTCAATAGTGACACATGCTCAACATAAACAATCTAAAATCTAACGGATTTTTTTGTGCATAGCAATTTGAATGCCGCTATTTTGTTCGTCAACATCGTGCATTGCATTTTTTTTTTCATTTGTTTCATTTTGAATGTTCGAATTTCTGCAATTGAATTTGGTCGGCATCGGCCTTGATTCAATTAGAACGCGTAAATTGTAATTGTCTTTCTTTGCGCCCCAAACATGCGAATATTCGGCACAAAGGTTAGAACCGTGTGCTGAGGCATTGCAAACGGTGCAATGGTGCTAAATAGATGATAAGTTGCCAACAAATCGCGCAATCAACAATTAAATTCAAATTGAGTGAGAAAATTTGCACGTCGATTTTCTTTTCGCTTGCAAACGTTATAATTAACTGGATAGATTTGATTATGCTAATTTTAGTGCCATGCCGTCGATCATGTATTAGAGTGTGCTTATGCTTTTCGAGTTCTTTTTTTTTCTTCGTTTCTAACGGTTTTGATTTTTGTATGGTGCAGGTCCGTTGTCAATTGGCGGAGGATATCAAGATGATGTCGACGATATTGAAGATGATGATGATGATGAAAATGCCATAATTGATGTCGAAGACTACAAAATTCCACCGATCACAATGAATACGGCCATTCCATCGACACAAACCTCAAGCAGCGGCTTATCACAATCGGCACACAATAACAACAATAATAATAACAATAACAACGGAAATGGATCTTCATCAAGTCTGACAAAGAACCGCATTGGACGACCCACAAAATCATCACTATCCTCACCAGTGTCGTCGACGGCCAGTGATGATGAGCGTCTATCTCCTGACTCTGTTAAGGTGAGAAAATTATTTTACATGATTCGTTGGCCCTTTTTTGCCGCTTTGTTCAATGCCGTCGGCCGGCTTTGCTTTCAATTTACAGCCAAATAATGCACTTATGACATATAATTACTGGTGTAAAACTCCGAATCGGTTTGAGCTTTGCGTTCTCACTTTGACAAGAGAAACGAAAAAAATCACTTCTGGTTCTTTTATCTCTCGTTGAATCGTGTAATTTGTGGATGAAATTCCGTTTTGTTCGTCTTCGTGTGGTGTTCGGTCGTTTAGTGAGTTGTCTTAATCACATCAAAGTTAAAGTCAAAGCCAAAGCTCAAGCCAACGGAATACGATTTGGTTTTTTTTTCTTAACCATATCATTCAATAATAAATTATATCTCTTGTACTCATGGATCGGTCTGTTTTTTTTTTGTTCTTCTCACTCTTTTTCGCCTCGTGTTTTGATTGTGTATTTGACGGTGACCGTGCGCTGCCTTTTTTTTCTTCTTCATCTACAGCAGACACGCCCAACACTTTTAGGCTCATGTAATTGTGATGAATTGAAACCAATCCAGTGTCATTTGGAAACAAAAGATTTATGGGAAAAATTTCATGAATTGGGCACCGAAATGATCATCACAAAAACCGGAAGGTATGTACATAATCGCTTCACTTTGTAACGATGTTTTCCAATTTAATTCAAATATTTTTGGTATTTTCTATAAAATTATTTTTTGATTTTCAATCTATCGATTTCAAATCGATTAAACATCGACCAAGCGGTCTCTTTTTTTTATATATTGATTTTAATAAATTACCTAATTGGCGAATCAATTAATGCGATCAGCGTTAATGTGCGTGTGCATTTTTACTCGATTCGATAGAAAACGCAATGCGATTTGGTTTAAATGGTGATTTGAAATAGGCGGCCGCGAGTGTATGTAATCAGTTGAAATAATTATTATAATCATGATATCATAATAAAATTCAATTTCTCGTTTTGCGCCGATTTCAATGCACACACACACACACACACGGGCAAATTGCAACGACGACGATGGCAGCAGTGGCTGTATTCAACCGAGAGCGAGAGAAAAAAAACGCGAAAACCCATTCAAATTATAGTGCATGCAAATTGATACTAAAAGTCTATAATTTTTCGCCGTATTCGCCCAGCAAAATGTATGCAAATTTCGAGCACAAATATATGCAACAAATTGCTAGTGGAACGAGAGCAAGAGTGAACGAGCCAACGAACCAAAGCGCACACACTTGCCGTTTCTCATTCCATCACACCAACCATTCAATAACAAAACAGCGCGAGTGGAAAAACAATTCGATTTTATACAGTTCGAAATTGGTTTATATAGAGGCGTTAAAATTAATCGACAATTTAAATTGTTCAAACTGATATTATTACAATTTGGTGGTTTCGTTTGCGATGCAAATTTTAAAGTTTTCAGCTGCATTGAATACAACAGCAACAATAAAAAATCGTGCACACAAATGCACAGTGATTGTGTGTGTGTGTTTTTTTCTTCTCTGGTGGGGTTGGTCGATAAATGAATTGGCACTATAAACGACAGTTCAACAAATTATCCTAATGTTTTGCGTACTGGTCGCGGTCGCTATTTGCCATTTTCAACTGAGAATCCGGTAATAAAAACGGAATTTCCAGTTATGAACTCAGGCTACGATTGTGTTATGATATTAGCCCCGAAACGCTAATTGTATGCGACTCATTAGCGACACCGACAACATCACACACACTGGGCTCGAGTGGTCCTCGGCTGTGTGTATATGTGTGTGATTCACAGGAGTCAATTTACATCACCGATTAATATCTCACATGCCGAATTTTAATTATTGTGCATCATTATGACCTAGGCCATTTTCATAATAATGCCGATTTTATTGTGTGGTGTTCACCAAATTTTCGATTCAGCCACTTTTCCACTGCACTCCATTTATCTTTGCTGAATCGGTGTTCATTTGGTGCAACTGACTTTGAGTTCGGGCGCTCGCGCATTTCAACAACGAAAAAAAAAATATCTTTAAATGTCGAAAAAAGCCAGCGGGCTCCAGCCTTAATTGCATCGATTGTTTCGGTGATTTGGAATCACATTGAAGCGTGCACACTCTGCACACATTTTGATACGATTCGCATATAACTCGCGAAGGAGGAGCTCTCAATGCGAAAAACATTAGCCAAAATTATATAGTTCCACTATGCCCGCAAAATATATTAGTGCATTTCGTCGATACATTTTTATTCTCTCTCTCTCTCTCTTTGGACACTAAAATGTTGCATTCAATTGTATGGTTTGGCGCGTACAAATCAATTGCAATTTAGCTGCAAGAAATTTATTCAACAACAACAACCAAATGTTGTTCGATCGTCCTACACAAATTTCGGTAATCATTTGAAAAATGGCACAAAATGTGAGCACGAAATAAAATCGCATTTAACCGAAAACGAAATCAATAAAATGTTTAAAGCTTAATTAAAATTATGACTGAAATGTTGATTTATCGCTAACGTCAGATGCCCCGTTGAACTTGATTTTAAAAACAACAAAAACCATCACATTCGTGGAATCCATTGGGCGTATCGTTGTTTCAGATGCCAATGTAAATCAAATAATAATATTTATTTTCGGATTTAAAGAATTCACATGAATGTGGAAAAACACATGTTTCATGTCATTACTTCTGCGAATGCTGCTGAAGCAATTTGTTCAGTTAATCGACAGTTTTGCTTAACGATTTCCTCAGCAGTTGAAAGAAACCAAAAAAAAACCATTAGGTGCATCCTTGTGACGATCGGCAGGTATGCTCAATATATCCCTTTTGATACACGAAGTATACGGGCCGAGCCACTGTGTACACTAAAAATCGCCAGGCAAACTGGCACAAAATTATCTTCATGGCCAAGCGCTACAATTTGCACTGAAACAATGTACTTTAAATGCATCGCTTAATTGCACAAAACGCATAAATGAATACTTTAAAAATATATATATGCATTGCACATTGAAGATGTACATTCAACAGATCTTTCGGTCTGTGTGCATGCGTATTTATGTGATTTTATGCGGAAATCGTATGTCATGGAAATCGACTCTCAACGCATCGACTGCGTTGTGTTTTGACAACGATAAAATGTAGCAAATTATGTAGCAATGCATGGTAGATCACTGTATACTATTTCAAAATGCTGTCAATATTGAGATGTGTGCACTACACTTAACTCGTTCTACGCATCACATTCAATAGATGCCACGGATGGAATAATTTTGCATGAAATTCATGTCATTTCATTCAAATGGATGACAGTCATTTCGTTGTGAGTACGCTACCGTCGTATTGTCATGCATTTAACGTAGTTGTGTCTCGGTTCAAGTGCTTCTATTGAAGTTTTATTGCATTCATAAATGGCCATAATACATTGCAAGTGCATTTTCATGCATTCCATTTTGAACTTGTACATTTTAGCATCGATTTTATTGTTTTTTTTTTATAATACTCAATGTCATTTCTATGCTATGACTTCGTTTTTTTCTATCTGTTTCATAAAGAAAGTTTCTCATCGCCAAGAACTCAGTGAATGAAGAGAAGACCTTGTTTTTTTTGAAGAAGCAAAAGAAAAAGTCGCCTGAAATACCTTCAGCGTGTTTGGTGATATAAATTCAAGAGAAAGAGTCGCATCCAACAGCGTGGCTAATAAAAACATTTTCGATAAGCGCAGTCATTAAGAATTGATGAGAAGTCATTGAATAAATAAAAAAAACCAATTCGAACCATATGCGCCAATAAACATCTTCATCGCTCACAAATTCGGTTGAACTGTTTTTTCTCCTCTACTAATGACTCTTCATTTTGTTATTGTGGTTTTTTTTTCATCTTTTAATTTTAAAATGTGAAACAATTTAGTTTTGTGGCGTTACAAAGAAAGAATTTGAGAAAAATAAATGCGCGTGCACCACTTGATATCATAATAAAATTGTGGTGCGCTGTACACACACACACAACTGATGAGTGGAATTCAAAATTAAATTACTGTCTTAACCGAAATTCACCGAACGAAAAATACAGAGTTGCTCACTTGAACACATTTTCTTCAGCAATAAATGTTTGTTTTTTTTTTTACAAAATATGCAATAAAAACCGCAATTAATACATTGAAAACAACAAATGTATTTTGTAAGACCAATAGAAAATTGCCAATAAAATGTAATAATCGACACTAAAACATGATGTTTTACACCAACACCACCCGATCGATTTGATCATCCATATATAAAACAAATCGCTTTATTATCGCACGGATTTTCGGTTAATGAACGCATATGCTTTTAAACATCGCCATCGCAAAATGAATCAATTTCAAAGTTGATTGATCATAAAAAATCCTCAAGTACTAATGCATTTGCTATTTTTAATGTTCGTTTGTTTGTTTTTTTCAAAGTACTAACCTCAATCCATCAGTTGAGGTTGTTATTTATTGTCGAATTTTCGCGCAAAACCATGAAATTCTCGAGCCGATTAGATTTGACCGAAACAACATGTTATCTATCAGCAAAGTGTCTTAAAATGCCGAAAGTGATCGATGATTAAAGGCTGCACATAAAATCAAATGAGGCTAAATTTCTTTTAGTTGCACGCATCCTTTGAGTGATAGCGGGTAGCTTTTAGCGGCATACACCAAATTATAACATCACTGTCCGAAAATAACGGACTTCGAGCGAAATGAAATCAAGATGTTGATATCTGGCTAATTGGTCACATCGAATGTTGCTTTATAACGGTGTCGATTGATTGTGAGTCCATTGAGCATCAATGAAGTCGCCTCGAATTGACATAATTTTCCGTTTTCATTCGCCACCAAAAACCTGTACACAATTGTAAAACATATTGTGCGTTATAAAATGTATGTTTTTTTGTTGTTGGTGTTGTTGTTGTTCTCTTTTTGTTGTTTTGTGTTGTTTCACTCACCAATTCTTGCTTCGGCATTCAGGCCACAAAAGTGACAGATGTTTGAGTTTATATTGCGCCTTCAATTTGTAATTTTCTTAATCGTTTGACCACAACCAAAACGTGTGCCCTGAGCTTACACCGTTCTTGTGTTTTGACTGTAAAGAAGATATGTTCAACGTGAAGAACACGGACACTTTATTTCGGGCACAAAATTACAACCAAACACGACACATACATACACACACACACCACAAGCAATTGCCAGTCAGTAACATAAACAACCGCAGGAGTGAATTACAACTGATATCCTCATCCATTCCGTAGCTATGTTTCGTGCATGTATTTCATGTCATTCCATTAATTTTTCACGTTTCTTCACGAACTTGAAGGTTATTTCAGAATTCTTTGGCTACTTTGAAGAGAGAGAAAAAAAAATGTAAATTCGTTATCTTTTGATGAATACAATGTTGTTTCCACATTTTTATTCACTACTCTTTTTTTTTATTTGAGCAAATGCAAGAAATGAATACAGGGGTTAAGAATTATATAGCCGATTAAAAACATATGATATATTTCATTAACAAATGAGCAATTCAAATTCCATTGAATTCGAAGTAAATTCATTGAGAGAACCAATTGGCTGGTTCATTCTTCATCCTGCGTCATTTTTTTTGTGTACAACAATTTAACATTGTTTCAACGTCAAGGTGAAGCGAGAACATGAAATTGCGTTTTCCATCGTCGCTCACATTTACACACATTTCTTTTGGTTGTTTCACAGCGCAAAATCTGTTTGAACAATACTTTCAAGAAATTTATGAAGGATTCAAACGCAAATGAAATGACTTCTATTTTTTGTTGTATTTCATTTTATGAAACAAACAAACGCTTAATTACACTGGCAAATGTTTAATTCTTTTGAGCGATAAGAAAACGAGAAATGAACAAATAATTTTCGATTAAAATGCAATTTCATTTCATTTGGTGAATGTTTGGTGTGTGTGTGTTTTTTTTTTTTATTTTGCTTCAAACTTTCAATTGTGCTTAACTGATCTTTCATTTGGTATGTTAATCATTTTGTAGTTCATAAATTCTTTGAGTTGTTTGCCCATCTATGTGTGTTTTGTGTTTGCATTTCACATGTGCGTGAATCATTTTACGTTTAATTTAAATTGACAAAAAACATTTGTTCACATAGTGAAATGTGTAGTAAAAAGTAGCCAGACAAACGTTCAAAAGTAGCTGCTAAAATTCCGTGAATTGAACGAAGCGAAACGATACAAAGATGTGAATGTGTTAAAAAATAAAAAAATAAAAAGATACGTGCACAAATACACTAGCACACTCACACACCACATAACAGAAATTAAATATTGTTAATTTGCAGCTAATTCTCGCAATGCAATTATTGCTTGTTGTTGCATAAAACGGCATTGCGCCGGTGTGAGCATGCGATGTATTTTCGCACTGCAATGAAAAACATTTAAATGAAGAATCGAATGATGATTTTCGTGGTGAAAAGTTCGGATGAGAAACTTGTCGAGTTTCACCAATTCAGTTCAAGAGGCGAACGAATCATTAGAATCACGCTCATAATCCTAATTGGGACCAATTTGTCTGCAGCAAATTACCAGCCATTCCTCTTTCACTCTCACCTCTGTACACCACATCACCGGCAACCAGGCAATTTCAATGAATGAGCATGAACATAAATTATATAAATATTTCTGTGACAAATGACCCAATACAAATATTCGATTTCACACCTGTCGTCATCGTTGTTTCGGTGTGTTGAGTTGACGTGCAATGCAGATAGAGTTACACACAATCACACTCACACACACACGCAGCGATTAGTTTTGATGTTGATGATCACCTGCAAAATGATGAATTAAAATTGGTGTGGTTGATGTTTGGCCCAGTGAGACTAGTTGCATTTTCGTATTCACGTCCAATGTTGTGCAACGTATTGATTGACCGGCCGGTTGGTCAATTCAAATGCATTTCAAAATTTAGTTCCGTGGACATTAAAAAAAAGCGGCTCGTGTTATTTTTAGCCATAATTTCTATGCTAATGACTTATGATTATGTGAAACACAAATGGTGTTTGTCTTGGGTGAAAAGAACCACGGCCAGTAAGAGTGTAACAGAGTCACTGTTCACTCACCAAGCGGAAGCCTTAAGACACTTATTGAGCTTGGATTAACATATATATATGCTCGTATAAACACGATGGTGCGCTACAATTTTAGCGCATTATTTCGATACAAGACATGAACAACAACAGAAATTATCGAGGTCTCTGATGTATTTCCACATTACACACCGTCAATATTATGAAGAATTAAACATTCTTCATTTGTTGTTTTCTGTGTTGCCGCGCGCTCTCGCATACACACTTTAGTTTTTTTTTATAGATATTTTCGCATGTTTCGCTCCTCTTTGTGCTTTTCATCGCCCGAATTGAACTATGTGTTCCGTTTGGCGTTCCAAACAAATTGGGTCTCTTTCACATGCGTTTTCATGATTATACTTCATATTTTTTCTAGTATAAATCTATTCAAGTACTATCATGGCTAGCACATCTCATGTATGAATGTGTATGAGCCAGCTCATGTGTGTGTGTGTGTGTGTAAGTTGGCTCTGTGCAAATGTGGAAAATTATATACAATTATCAAATGCAACATGCAGACAACTTTGGAAATTATGCGAACAAGTTCCAGATAGTGTGAAAACCATTTTAATTTGCAATTTTATGTAGCAACATAACCGACGAGTAGAGGTAGAGAGAGAGAGAGAGAGAGATCGAGAGCGAGAGAACAAGCCATATAACGAAGAGAATGTTCAGTATAGAAAAGAATGAGGCGCATAAGTGAGTCGATGCGGTACCGATCGACATACAAGCGCAGGTTTGCACTGTTGATTGTTGCACATTTTTCATCGGCTATTGTTGAGCGATCCATTTTAGCGTGCACTTGACCAGAGAGTCAGTCGGCCGGTTTCTTTTGATGCCAGTTGCTGTTTTCCCCATCCATCTCTTTTCATTGTTGCTCTCGTACTCTGTCTGTCTGTTACATATATATATATATATATATATATATATCGCGCTGATGATGTGGCTGATGTGAACAATGTATGTTACTGAACATGTAGAAGTTTATGTGTGTTTGAGCCATGCCGTTGGTGTTCTTCAGCTCCATTTCACATTTAAATTGGTTGGCCACAGTTTCAGTTAAGTAAATGCAATTACCGGTTCTTTATTTCATTGGAAATGAAGATACGCGATCACACTGTGCATTGCACTACAGTAAATGTAATCAATTTCAAGTTGTTGTTTTTTTCTTTGGCGATGACAATTCGGTTTTTGTGGCGCTGCCTTCTTTGTTTCATATTCACAATTCAATCCCGATAAAATGCTGTGATACAAAAAGCCAGCCTCCAACTTTGACTACTTTAGAAATATCAAGTTTCCATTACTTTCATCACCATTTTTAAATCACATATATGATTTATAATGGTGAAACAAATATGCGGTCTACAAAGCCATGATTCTAACATGTCACCAATATACCAATATACCAATGACACTAATTCCAATGAATCGAAAGGAAAATCCCCATGTTTCTGTTTCTTTAATACAGACCAAAATTTGTCTAAATTTATAATCGCCCAATGGCATAAATGATAAATGTCAATAATTCATTTTAAATACCGATTTGAAAATTGAAGACATCAACACAGCGGTTAATTTATGAAATGTGTAAATTTTATTATTGAAATCGGTTTGCAAGTGAAAATTCACAACACCAAACACTGTGAAAACACGAAACACTCGCTCAACTTGCTAATGATATCAAAGTTGTGATTAACAAACATCAACAGCTCCAACAACAATTATATGCTCGCGAGAACCGATAAAAACAAGCAATATTAACAATTGTCACGTTTGAAGCTGCAATAAAACAAAAAAAACACACACACACTGACACAAATGAAAATGTGAACAGAAAAAAAACAACGAAATAAATAAACAGAAATGGAAAAAACATCAAGGTAATCATAATAATAGGTTGCGAAATTCTAATCGCTGGAATTATCAACATCATCACGATCGAAAGAGAAAAATGTGCGGTGAACACATTAAAACAAAAACACGAACGAATGAGAGAACAACACCAACACCAACATCAACAAAAATAGTAAACAGTTAATAAATTGAAAGTGCACGAAACGTCAAGCTAGGCAGTAGCAATACCAACAGCAGCGCTAAAGCGAAACGTACATTTTGTAATAAAATGCATTTTCATATTGACATACTAAATAACTTCGGTTCGCGAACATCGAAAAAATAAAAAATTATAACCAAACAACAACAACATCAACAACAACAAAATAAAATCAACATTTTGAGCCTACAAAAGAAGTGCACGGTGAGTGTGTGCGCGCGCGCGCGCGTTTGCCCGCTCGGTGATTATAACAAATTAACGAAAGCATGCAAACCAAACATTAAGCTCATTGTGCATTAGCGGGTGCGAAATCGAATCGACTAACATGCAAAAACAATGCAACGAACATCGACGGCTCGTTTGATTCGGGTGTGTGTGTATGTTTTTTTTCTGTTCTTCTTTCAATACCAGTACCTCTATGCGAATTGGTCGACTGTTTCACTCTCTCTCTCGTTCACTAAAATGTTTTTCAAGCTAATTACAAGCAATAAAATAAAAGAAAATTGAAAATCGAATGCAAAGTGTATAACATCGAACATCGAAAATTGTTTCGCTGATTGAGATAAAATGAAATCAGTTTACTGCATACAAAACAATTCGATTGATCAACAACAACAACAAAAATAACAACAGACAAATTGACGCAGATGAAGGCATTCGATGGATGCGATGTGTTGTCATTGAGAGATATTTATACAGCTAAATAGTCTAATAACATTTGAAAATAATGCGCTCAACTTTATCTGTCATCGCTTATGGCTCACACACACACACACACACCATACTCTCCGAAACCGATCGAAATGCATTGATAAGTGCACGAAGAGCAAAAGAGAAGGAATACAAATAACAGATATAAAATACGTTATTTATACGAGTTAGTCAGATGCCATTTGATGGTTTCTTCATTTGAAAAAATGTACACTGCCTAGACATCGGCCAGCACAGCAGCAGAGGCAGCATGCAATGATGGACGCATCTAGAAATAAGCCGATTAACGATTCAAAGATAGAGAGAAAAGATGACAAACGCACCATATTACGCCTGAAAATGGTGACCAATTTCTTTCTTCTCGATTCGTAATTCATGAGTGTTTATTTTTCATTCTACCATACCTTCGATGGTGGCGTTAAATCTCTCACGTGTGTGCATTATTACCATGAATAAAAACATATCGAGTGTGTGTTTGTTTGTGTTGTTCGATGCGTTAGTAGAGAATTTATAACAGGTTGAATGTACGATGGAAGTTAAAAGAAAAAAAATCGTATTAAATTCGCTTATTGTGTGTGCCTGGGCAGAATGAAGCGGTGAAGCTTCGAACGGTTCACCAATTGGTGTGTATTTGGATATGTGTGTCAGTGCACAATTCTTAGTACACATTTTTACCGCATCAGCACCGGACCCCCGGCCACAGTGCGTGCAATACAAACAAGAGCTCATCGAAATGAATGAGCAACAAAAAAAAAAACTAAATATAATTTATAGTTTGTTTGCACCTTCAGGAAAGAAAAGCGCATTAGCCGGACGTCTTTCTTTCTCATGTTCGTTGTTGCCGGTTTGTTGTTTTTGTCTTGCAATGTCTTGTTCAAACAAATGTTGATTTGATGCCAATTCATGTAGTTCATGCAACAAACGACAACAACAACAACAACAACAAAACTCCAGCACACCAATTGCGAGTGTGTAATATGCTCAAAGGTAAAAAATCGAAGGTGTAAATTGGTCACAATGTAAAAAAGGGAAAGAAATGCAATCGTAGTACGCAACAAGTTTGGCATCGCGCGTGTTCATTTGTCATTCTTTCTGCAATGCATAAAATACCAATTTCGATATATTTCTTTAAAATCTCCCACTGATTCCATTTTTGCTACGGAATCGTTGGCTCATCCAAAAGGACACTTTTTTGTGAATGTGTGATATTTCATCAACGGGGCATGGCACTAGTACCTTGGAGGAGAAAATAAAACAGAGACAACAACAACAAATACTGCACGCAGTTTTTAAATTACGTTGGCCATTTCAACAAGAGAGAACAACTGCGATGCTTGGATCAGTTTCGAGCTCTGGCTGAGCGAAACAGAGTTTCACATTCAAGCGATCGATATGTGCTATTTCAATATTTTGCCTCATTCAATGTGCACACATACTGGTTTCTCTCAGGCTTTTGTTCTCTCTCTCTCTCTCTCTCTCTCTCTCTTGTTCTTCTCTCTTTGCCTCTTTTGCCTCTTTTCCACATGTCATTTTCTTCTCTTTTGTCTACGCATCCGAGTTAATGGGCTCTTTTCATGTGTTGCATTGCTTGCTGCGTTGGAATCGTATCGTTTTTCTGTTAAATTGGCTAGAACTGTATGCAATTTTTCTTGGTGCATCGATCGATCTCTTTTTTTTTCTCTGTTCACTGGGTGTCCAACGACACTGCATGGCGAACAAAAAACTGCATGTGTGAGGTATTTTATAATTTTTTTTTTTTTTCCTTCGACCTTTTTGTCAGTTTTCTTTACGAAACCATCAACACACAACAAAAAAGACTTCATCAAGTTGGATGGTTAATGCGTGCACATTCAATATCTTTTAAAAGAGCTGTGCATAAACAATACAAATGAAAAACAGCAATGAAAATCACCTTTTTCACGCATTCGACACGCATATTGTATTGTATCATTTTAATTGCCATTGTATCAAGAGTGGGCTTGCTGGTTACAGTGCATTTGTGTTTACAAAACACGTCCTTTTTATCCTTCGACCTAAATCGTTTCGGATTTTACCGGATTCACAAGTCAATGAATGCATGTTTTCAACATTATAACACCTTTGGCATGTGCTGTGATTCCTTCAAACACACCAATTTATCACAAATTCAACAACAACAAAAATATTGAATTTGACATTTTTTTTGCATGATTTCGTGCAAATATTTTTCATGCTGCACGATGTAACCGACACGAGCGCCGAGTGAAATATGCTCGATGACCACTAGGATAAATCCAAAAATAAACCAATTCCTACTCTTTAGTTAATCATTTTGAATATGAAAAAAAAAAATGCATTTTTGTATACAAACACCTTTTCGTGTAAGTTCAACGTTTTCGACAAAAAAGACACACCAGCACAACAAAGAAGAAAGAGAAAGACAGAGAGAGAGAAAAAAAGACATTTGCTTTTGGCTGAATCTGTCATTATAAAAGTCCAACTGAGTCAGAGACCAATTATTAAAAAGTGTCATGTTAAAAGCTGCAGCAGCATCGGCTACACCAACAGCAGTCAACAGCGCGAAATAAGTAAACGCATAAACTTAATCGCCATGGGGGTGCTGCTCGTGATATCCATACTTCAAGCACGTCTAAACAAACAAACACTCGCTGGCTCTGGTTCGAGCACACACACACACACATTGCCCCAGCAAGCACCACATTGAAAAAGAATCGCCTGAACAAATGATTCAGTACGTTGGTGCACGAATAAATATAAATGTTTATGCGATTCTATAGTCGACGGGTTAAATTACCATTTGCCGCAGCGTTCTTTTTTTGTTTGTGTTGCTGTTGTTATTCAAAATTCACTGTGCTTATGCGTGAGCGCAAGCACCCAAGATTGCGCGTTTCTTTGGTGCGGCTATTCTTCTTGCTGTGACACAAATTAATAAAGTTAAATAAACATTTAAAAAACGGTGAGCGAAAAGGTGAAGAGCGAACAGAACACATACGAATAAAATGGCAAATGCAAACACAAATTATTATTAAATGATAAATACTCCAATACGATATTTGGTATGAAAATGTACGTTACAAATGTTCAATGCTGAATTAGAATGGCCGAATACAAAATGTAATCGATAAGAATCTACCTTGTTGCACATCGTTCTTATCGATGTTCTCTCTCTCTTTCCATTCACCTTTCTTTGTTGCTGCTCGCCTCACGCGCCAAATCGTTGACTGATAATGTTTATCGTTTCGCTGTCTTTCGGCCAACAACACATGGTCGCGCAACAAAAGAAGCGATTATCTACCGGCTTGGGCGAAATATAAGTCTCTGTCGATTGGAAAATCATAAAATATCCATAAATATGTAAAATGTGGTGATGATAATAATTGTTTGGTGATGGCTTTTTTGCGCCATTCCAATGCATCCGTGCAATTCAATGTCGATTTGCCTGTTATTTTCGTTGCTGGATGCTGGCTGGCTGGCTTGGTTCGTGTGTCTCTGTGTGTTAATGTTAACGTGCTGCTGCTAATAATATTCCGAAATTAATTTCCTCTCATGTTTTACATTTTTACACGGAATCGAATTCATTTGTTTGTATCGACGACAAAAGGTGATTTTGATATGTTTTTTTTTTTTGGTATTCATAAAATTTGTTGCTGTAAGATTCGCATAAGCTCACGTACAAGTGTCATTAAGATAATTATTATATTGTCAGGTAATTCATTTAATTTGAAGTTTATTGCGACTGAGGAATGCGATTTTCGTTTGACGTCGATTATTATTTTTTGTCATTCTCTTTTTTCGTCGTTTTCATCGAAGATGATAATATGCACTCATAGATTATTCTACATTCCAAATTTATTCATAATTTATTTTTTATTTTTTCATTTCGGAGAATTCTTTTCTGTGGTTCATATTATTGGCCGCATTTTTGTCTCACCGGTTTTGACCAAATTTTATCACCTTCGGACTCACTCGTTAAGAACACATAAATCGAGAATTTATTTGTGTGATTTTTATGAATTTATGTAAATCAATGTTGCCTAATGAATATTAGATCGTTTTGATTTTTTTTAGACACGCTGTTTCAATGGAACAAGCATGTCAACAACTAATAAAACAACCAAGTAATTTCCGTTCAGCGCCTCTCAACGCTTCATACAAACGATAGACAGAGATGTGGCTAATGTTTATCATGAATGCCAGAAAAAACATTCAATTAAAAAAATATCATATTTCTGTGATTTTTATCTAAAAAGAATAAAAAATATATGAAGATTTGTCTCTGTTTCTCCAACATTCGATTAATTCTTAATTCTCTTTTATTTTATTGCAGACGAATGTTTCCAACCGTTCGTGTATCATTCTCGGGTTTGATGCGTCCAGTCAAACCAACCGATTTCTATGCGGTGCTTTTGGATATTGTCCCAGTTGATTCACGTCGTTATCGTTATGCTTATCATCGATCGGCGTGGCTTGTGGCTGGCAAAGCTGATCCACCGCCACCACCACGTTTGCACGCACATCCAGACACTCCGTTCACATTTGAAGCGCTCACCAAACAGGTGATTTCCTTCGAAAAGGCAAAACTCACAAATAACGAAATGGATCGCAATGGCCAAGTAAGTAATTCTAGATGATATCCGTTGAAACTCTGATTTAGTTTTAATATGCGTGAAAAAAAAGACCAGAATCATTTAACATCTGAGAAAAGAATGAAAAAAAATCAAAATCTTTGCATTCGCATACGATCCTTGTTTAACATTCCGGTTCCGCTCATTTTTTCCAAATCGTCCATTTCCGTCTCTCAATTTTTCACACATACTCACTCTCGATGTTTCGAATGGCTGAAGTTGGAAGCAAAGACACACACATAAATACACGTTGAGAATGCGAGAAAATTCATGGAGAAAGAAAAAAATGTTGCGTCGGCGCAGTTATTTGCTTCGTCGAGTCCATATGCTACCGTTTTATATGCGCCTTGGTCGTTCTTCTGCTTTGGCTTCCGTTATTGAATACATTTCACTCATGCAATCCAATTTGCTATTCAACACCAATAATTGAAGTTTCGGCGCGTGAAAAAAAAAAACATCAAAACGAGCACCCGAACACAATAGACAAAATGGCTCATAGCTCTTTCACACCAATACATCGGAATGGCTTGCACCGTTGTTGTTTTCATACGAGAGAGCGCTCTCTCAACTAGTTTTTTCTGCCTGAATCCCATTGAGCTTAATTTATGCAATGCCCGGGCATTAAAATTCGATCACAAACGAAACAAAAAAACACACCGAGAAATAACCATATTTCTTCGGCAAAACACATAAAATAGACGTTTAATAGAATTGTAAAATGCAGAAAATTATGAGCACAAAACAAACAAATTCCATGGATTCGCATATTCGGGTACGGTATGGGTTTTGGAGGCCAAAGAGACAAAACGAACACACACCGAATCGGATGATTTGTGTTAGATATTTTATTGCGCTTCTACACTTCTCGCCTCTTTTTTTGTGTGTGTTATATTTCTCATTGTGTGTTTCTCGGTCTCCATTGAATACATTGAAAGTGCATAGAGTGCGCGAACGCAGTACACACTCACGAGCCATAACCAATCACCGTGGCAAGCATTTCGTGTGTTGTGTTTCCTAGGCGACCGTTTTGTGTTATTTCGGTGTGTGTTACGTATTCGGATAATTTATGTACTCGGTTCGTATTTTGCTGTTCGCTTTATACTTTTTTTTAGTTTGTATCCAATTCTTTTTCGTTTTCCTTCTCTGCCTTTCGTTTGTCTGTCGTTTCGTCCGTTCGTTTCGTCTCTCGCACAATCAGCCTCTATTTCAGTGTGCAAACCGTGTGCACATAACCAACATACATTATCATTTGGCTTTATGGATATTTTGACTTCGTCGATGGCAATTGAGCACATTTGCAAGTGCATAGCCAAGCATATGGAGCACTAGTAAATGCGACCAAATGCGCTCGTCGTGCGTACGTTTAACGTACAAATGATACATATTGGCAATTTGTAATATTTTGTGTGAATACACGATTTTAGCATTGTTCGGGGGCGGACAAATCAGCAAATGAATTATTGCCTGCTCCAAACAACAACAAAAAAAGAACGTTGACTACGAAAATGGCAAAGAATAGGAAATTTTCAGCAATCACGAATTCGCATCTGACAAAAAAATGGTTCTACTTTTTCCGCATATTTTTTCTCTTTTTTTTTGGACAGCTTTAAGCCCCAAAATTTATAGCCTACTTCAAATTCAAAACGAGTTGACATTTCTAACAAATTTTATCATTCGTTCCCGTTTCTCTTCTAGGTTGTGTTGAATTCAATGCACCGATATCAGCCGCGTATTCATTTAGTGCAACTGAAATCTGGCCAAAAGATTCCAACCACACCGGCTGAACTACAAGACTTGAAGCACAAAACATTTGTATTCCCGTCGACTGTGTTCACAGCGGTCACCGCATACCAAAACCAATTAATCACCAAATTGAAAATCGATTCGAATCCATTCGCCAAAGGTTTTCGTGACTCATCCGATTTTGGCAGGTACGTTACAAACCTATATTACATGCATTTGTGCTTTTTTTTTTGTTCGTTAATATGATTCAGTTGAAATCATTTTGTACAACAATACAATTTTGAAAATATCCAAACAAAGCGATCTAAATGGTTTGTTTCCTTTTTTGTTCTCTTTTTTCTTGCCCCTCTTCCAAACAGAGATCCGATCGATGCCCTTTTGCTTGAACAACACATGAACGCACCGTTTCGGCCATACGGTGATAATTCATTGTCACAATTAGTAGCTCAGGATGCGATGGCATTCGTTGAACGCGCCAAACAACATTTACAAATGTTCGGCAATAATCCAAATGCAGCAGCAGCGGCGGCTGCATATCAAGAGTCAATATTACCTCAGTTATATCAACGACAAAACCTAAATATGGGACTGTGGCAAGGCTTTTGGCCGCAACACATACCACCAAATTTCTTATCGGGCATTGCGGGTGTAGGACAACCAACACCACAATCGGTTGTTGTGCCGGGCGTTGCAAAACCATCCGTATCACCAAGTGGTTCGAATACAACAACATCGCCAACGCCATCAATTGTATCGGCCGCCTCAATGGTTGACATGCGAGAAAAATACTTCAAACGGTTTAGTCCTTATCAAATACCACAACCACATCCTTCATCAAACAGCCCACCAAATTAGTTGAACATTTGAGCAATTGGATTTTATGTTCGTTGATTTGTGAAATGTTTGCGACGAAAACAAAAATCAGAGCAACAAATTGTGCATTTTTTTTTTGTTCTTTTCCGTTCAAGTAATATATAATTTGCAAGAAATCTCATGCAAAGAAAATTTACCCACAATTTTCAAGCTACAAAAACAAAACTATTAGTGTTACATGTATAGTGCTTAAGTCCATAGATCATAGTGACTTTATATTTAGATTGAGTAAAAAACAATAAACAAATTAAAAAAGTAGCGACAAACAGGCGATTAGCAAACCCAATGATTTGATTTAGAAAAAAAAAACAATCATGAGAGAAAGAGAGACAGAAAAGCACACAGATAGGCCAATTCAAACTGTCTTGTTCATTACATTTGATTGTATTCAAGATAAAATGTTCATTTATTGCATTGTCATTCTCTGTCACTCATCGTTTCCTCCTTTTAGTGCAGTTTTCTTTAAATTGGTTCAGCTCATTCGGCCTGAATGCGCGAGCCCGCACACATCTCACACAAATAAATGTGTCGATTGTGTTTTGTAATTGTAAACGGATCAATTTTATGTTCAAATAATTTATAGCGATTTTGTTCTAGACATGTAATTGAATTTAATTTTTAGCGATTTATATCATTATTTATGTTTTAATGACATCTGTGATTTTAAATAACAAGAAAACATAAAAAAAACACTGTGTATCAAATTAATTTCATCTTTTTGTTTATTTTTCTTTTATTCTGTTTTTATTGAATTCTTTTCCGTGATCTTTGTAATTTTCAGCATTGTGTCTATAAGATTTAGAGTGAAAAACCAAAATTCATTTTATTCATCTTCCAATAAACATTGTTCGGATTGTCTCGATTGGAAATTTCTGTAAATAAGAAACGTGTTCAATGGATACTGGAGTTTTAAATGTTTCAGTTTTAAATTCCATATTTCCTCCCTTGTCCCTCCCCCGCTTCTCGTGTACTTTATTGGCGTTAGCAAACCACTTACATTTAGTAGAATGACAAATAAGATTGAAATTGCAGCAAAGTCTCATGTATAAAATAGACATTTGATTCGAGTGAAGGCGCGTTCGCGACCAAACTTCAAATTGATCGTTCGTGTTGATGTTTGCAATGTTTCGAATGACACATAAAGAAACAAGCAAAAGCAAAAAAAAGGTATTAAAAAATTTATGTCATCGAATCACGAAAATGAGACACAAAAACCAAAAAAAAAAGATACCATTCAATGACATAGAACTTCACTTCACTTAACAAACAACACTCAAACGTTGAATCATTATAATAATAATAAAATACAGAAAAAAAGAGCAAAACTCGTTGGATTGTATAGATTAAATGAGGAGAAAATGCCCATGTGTATGTAATAACATCCCATAAAATAATCAATGCAAAATAAAACATTACATACAAAATACCATTTTAACGTAGTCTTTTGTTGTGTTTTTATTGCTTTATTGGATGTTCGTTTTCAGCAACTTTGGCTCTCTGATTGTGAATTTGAATTGAACGAATGGAATTTGTGCTAAATGAAAAAAAAAACACTCAACACAGATTTTCGCCTCTCATCAGCGCGATTTTTCTTGTTTGCAACGTTTTTTTTTTTCTGAAATCATCTGGAGTTTTCCAAATCACATGGTATTATTCGGAGGCGCATGCTGATGAAATCCAGAGAAGTGAGAGACAGACATAGGCACAAGCACGTTAAATTGAGCCCCAAACAGTGCATACAATTTAAATACTTGAATAGTGTTCATATTTTTTATTATTTATAGCTTATAAACCAGCATCTTATTTGAATGGCTTAAAAACGGCAATAAAAGTCTAAGGCATAACACACACTCATACACACACACACGCTCACAGCATAAAAAAAACGGACGAAAAATGTGAAGCAAGAAACAAAAATTTATAGATTGAACATGTGAACGATTGAAGCGAGAAGAGCAAAGAGGTAAGAAAAGAAATTGAACAAGAGATCAGCTCACCACGATGAGTGTGAAAAATATAGGACTTTCGATGGAACAATGACAACAAACAACAAGACCTAACAAAAACGGTGAAACAGAGTGAAAAGAGAGCTGCAAAGAAGACAAACTGATTATTATGACTGTTTGGATTGGTGAAGTGTTTACTCGGTGTGAATGGACAGTGTCCACTGAATGGACCAATACATAACAAACAAATACTTTATCAAAAAAAAACACACAAAAACAAAATAAGAAGTAGAAAAGAAAGAACGTGAACGCGCGCGCTCTCGCGAAGCATCATCGAAAGAAGAAGAAGGCACATCAACAAAAGCGATAAAATATGAGCCAGCTCATTTCGACAATCCAATAAATTTAATTTTAATATTTGTCGAATATCAACGGCCAAATAACAAAACAAAGTTTTTTTTGGACTCTGGTTATTTGAGCATGAAAACGAGCTTGAGTTATAAATTACGGGGGAAAAACATAGAATGAATACGAGAAGGACACTCAAAACACTCCCGAACAGAAATTGGTGATCATAATTTTGTCAAGCCAATCAACCTACAGGAGAATCAAGCGATACATGATCCCTTAGCCGAAAAAAAAGGATTTACGAGCATCGGCAATCTAACGAAACAGAGACACTGTGTCGTCGTTAGCCAGTCTTAAGTTATATGGGCACACATTCACTAAATTCCATTCAGCTCATCGATTGTTTATGAGCAATTATTGTTATGATTATGTTCGTGTGTAATTTAAAGAGTGTGGAATAAATTTCGATCGTTGATACTATAAAAGTAAGTCATAAGCATATCAATGGCGTTTGATAACGACCATTCGCGTATCAATTTACATTAGAGACGATCATGCCGAATTTTTACACCTTGTTGTTCGGTTGGAAGTCTCTACCTCAATCGAATTTCCATTCTGAAATGAACTTTTCCGTCATTGAAATGGGTTTTTGTTTAGTTTCTCAACTCAAGTGCAACGGATGAACCAGTGATAAAGACATTTTCAATGGTCGTTTAAATTTATTTGTCACACCGGCCCCGAATTTGACCTTAGATCTATTGAATGAATATCGAAAGATGAAACTAATCAAACCGCGTCGAAATGGTCTTTCATTCAAATGGTAATTTGACCGTATGAAGCGCTGATATAGACAGTATACAGCGGACGAAACAACGAAACAAATGAAAATATTTATAGAAAACAAATATTTTAATGACATTATAATCGAAGAGATTGGCCGGTTGGTTGGCTGGTTGGCTGGTTGGCTGGCTGGCTGGCTCGCGTGAGCACCTAACAGCTTTGCCCTGTTTTAGATGTGTGCGCAACATATTCATTGCATTCATTTCTGTTCGGAGCTCATGTTGCGATATTGAATTTAAAAATCGAGGCAAACAGGAAATGGGCGACAAAATGATGTGTGTTTTTGAATATTTATGAACTTCAATAGCTGTGAAATTTAGTGAGCTGGTTTTTTTCGCTTCATATTTTTCACGCTTGAAATGTCATATGTGCTCACTGGCCGAACATGGCGTGCTTTCACTTGAGCCCTCCAAAAAAATTGCGTCAGAAAGTAGTCAGCAAATTTAAGAGCTGCTAAAGTTATTGTGTCGACTTCAATGAAATGTACGTGCTAATCAAAAGCAGACTAATGATTCACCTGCCTCTCGACGACACTCACAGCCGTCTTATGTTTGTTTTTTTTTACCTTCAAGCAGATTCTCTTCACCGATCTCATCCATTGTTTATTCACGTTAATTTTTCAGCCATCATTAATTTCAATTAACAATTTGACAAATTACATGAAATTAGTTATCTAAATACCGGTCAAAACACACACAGCTAGAGAGAAAAAAAACAAGAAGGAGTCCAACTTGCACCCTTTTCTTCTTATGACAGCATTTATAAAAAGCGAATAATGAAGTGAGAAAGTCGAGAGTCAAAAAACAACAAACAAGCAATATGAGTTTCCTTTTTAGCTTAATTTCCTAATTATTCAAAAAGGTAAAATTGAATATCTAACATAATGGATTGAACTGGAATGAAAAAAAAGCATTGAGCGAAGAGTATGATTGCGTTCAGACGCAAACACAGTAGGTCGGATTTCGACATGATATTCATATATATATATATATATTTTATTTGTGTATAGAGTATATTTTGTAAATATTTACGCACAATAACGCCAAATTCAATGTAAGAATGAAAAATCGGTTAATTCTGTTAAGCAATCGCCTACTGTTAGGCATTGGTTAATAATGTGCTGCGGTCAAGTATGTGGCATGCGATGGTCTGTGCATTCGTCTGGTCGTTGAGCCGTTAGCCACCAACTGTGCTTGACGCATTTATCAACCAAAAAAAAAAACAGCAGAAAGACGGATAAAAAAAACGCACACACATTGACAACAACGAATACAATAAATAAAGAAAAAAAACAGAGAAGAACTAGTGGATTCAGATGATTTTCGATGATTTTTCATTCCTCATAAATTCATATTCGACTTTTGTTTGACTTAACTGCTTACGACGGACTGTGTAAGCACACTAGCACACACTCATCGATAACCAGCAGTTAATTCATAGCAATTTTTAATTTATATCATTTTTTCCCGCACATTGCTTTCTTTCTAAATCGGTTTCAAAGACCCTGAATGATCGCCATTAAATCTGACAAATAAACAAGACTCGGTTATCAGATGCAAGGCGATGCTCACTTAGAAACGTAATGATGATGATTTAGCTGTGCTTGATACCGTATATCGTAGACTCACATATGTGTGTCTATTTGGACTCTTCAGATTGTGCAAGAAAACCCATTAAAAGTTTCTTTAGTTTCAACGCTCATTCTGAGAATTCTGCACACGGATGCGAGAGATTCGGTTTCTAACGTAAAATTTCCATGTAATTGTTATTTACATGTAAGTGAGTTTTATGTTTTATGCATGCACTACCCTACTGAGGTTGATTAATTTTCAATGTTTTTACATTTGACTAATGTTCAACGCGTAAAAATACCATCTAATTAGGTTTTCATTGAGCTTTGATACAGCACACAAAAATCGGGTGGTAAATTGATGCTGAAATAAATTACGACTTCAAATGAACATCGAATGGGAATCAGATTCAGTCATGCATGTACCTGAGATTTACATCGTTCACGGAGAAAAAAACGAGATGTTGAAAAAACAAAATCAACTACGATTTTTTTGTTCGATGTTGAATATCCTCCGTCAATAGTAATAGTTCGGTCTATACAAACGAACGGTACAAAATGCCACACACACACACATTCTCTTGCTTCTGATGTCACAAATTCAGGCATTGAGCCAGCACTCAACACCACTGCATATGGCTATATATTTATCAGTGCGCAAAAGAGATCATTAGGAAGTAAAGTGGCAGTTTGTAAACTTTCACTTTATTTTATTCAAACGGAACATCGTAACCAGTAACTAGTGCAATGTAACATACTTGAACCGGGTGCGGGTGGTCTGAGTCATATTATTTCTCGTTGCCTTCTTCAGTTAAATGAGATATTAAAGTTGAAGTTTGTTTAAATACCGTTGGCTCGTTGGCACAGTGACAAATTCTTCCATTTAAGGAATCTGTATTTTCTTAGTGCCAACGTAAATAAACAACAGTAAAATTGTGTCTGATTCGGATAAAATATGGTTTGGTTTTTTTTTTTTGGAGAATGCCAGAGAAATGTTCCATGTGTCAAATTGCGTTGTCGTTGCGTTTCGGTTGTGTTGTCGGTTCCCTTGTTACCATTTGGTGCGTGAAGAAGCAGAAAGGAAATCGATAGAGTCGTATCGAATTTCACAACCATTGAATATGGTTCACCAAATGAAAATCAGTTTGGTTTGCTAACTAGTAGGCAAGTAAGTAGCTGGTAGCTACATGAAATAAATTAGAATTTGGTGTGAAATTTTGTCCCATATTAAGAAAATATCATGTACTTGATCGTATTGCAGCGATGGAACAAGGCCACACATTATGATGATGTTGCTTTGCGCAAACATAAAGTCAGCGTTGACATCACACATACCGTATATCACCCAAATGTCATCATTTCGATTGAAGGCCGCTTCACTTATACAAACCGCTGTTCCAGTTCACAAAATGAATTCTTAACCGAAACGCGTTCTTAACGCCTTAAGGCGTCGATTCTTCGAAGTTTAATTAGATGGATTTAAAGAGACATTCGATGATTTACGTCTTTTTTCTCGAATAATTTATTTGGATATTGTTTTAAAAACGGATAATTAAAAACATTTCAAGTCAATAATTTATTTTCCTCTTCGAAAAAAGTTAAATCATTATCTATCCTGTTATTAAAATTTCAAAAGAATCGTCTCATTTTCCATGCCCAAAAATTACCAAAATTCACTCGAAAATATTCCTTTTAACAAGTTGTTTCAAGTCAAAACGGCTGTCAAACAAGACAATACAATTAAATTTATTGTAATAAAATCTCTCTGGGCAAACAAGTGTCAAAAAATTAGCCTAATACATGTGTCCCGAGTTTCCGTATTCGATTTTATCGCCCCCTTTACACAAGTCATCATCATCACCATACGCCATACAATGCGAAATAAAAGTTGTTGTTTGTGATTGCCGGTCTCATGAAAATAGCATCGTTTACCGCAATGCCAATTCATCGCATGCAGAGTAGGCATTAAAAGCAGGACATCATACTTATATCACGCTCCGGCACTGAATCAAACTGCGATACAATTGATTTGATTTGTATATTCGACAAACCAACGCAGTAACATACCATTTGAATTGATGCTGTGTGTAAATGGTTGGTGTGTTGTTGGGGCGAGGGTTGTTCTATCACATTTTGTTGTTCTATTGTTTGCTAGCAACCGTGTCATAAGTGCAACGCCATACTCGCACTCTTACACACAAACACACAAACACACACACCAGCCAATTTAGAAAATAAGCGATAAAGTTAACATGGGTTGATTGCTGTTATAGAGTTGTTTTTGAAAACGACAGTTAAGCGGAGAGTTCACTCTGCAGTAGAGATACAACGGCAGATTACAATCCCCTAATAAAGAGACGAATAAAAGCAGAGCTGAGAGCCGAACGCATAGACAACCCGAAAAATTCCCATTGATTAACTGGCGGTGTCGTTTCAAATTGACGTACGTTTTGTGATGTATCTTTTGAGATTATTGCATTGTTTGGATGGTGTTTGTGTCGCACCAGTGGAACACATCTCAGCAAATCAGCAGCACTCATTTGAAAAATTGAATTTACACAACGATGGACATGTGCTTATGCAATGGAACCAACCATTTCGGCTGCATTAAATTCGGTGCATGAGTGTACGTGTGTGGGTGGGTGTGAGTGCTACTAATTGCTTTTTCGAAATACCAATGTTATGCCATTTCATTTGAAAATCACGATTACCATCCATTCCAATCAATACTCAAACCAATCAAAAACTAATGCATTTTAATCAACATTTTTCCGGATCAATTGAAATTAGTAACGATTCTCTGGGATTAAAGATCGTGTTCGATAAAATGCTAAATGATATTGATTTTCTTTGGTTCTCGATGGACTTTTTTTTGGATTTGTCGATTCCCGGGGAATTTCGAAAGTTTTTGCGATAATTCGATCGTTACTGTGTGAAATATTTTACCGCACGGAGCAATTTATTGATTCGATTTGTATGAAACGAGGGAAAAAAGGCGGTTTTGATGTCTCTATTACCGAACAATGGTAAACCATTAAATGTGCCAAATAATTGTCGAATTGCCATGAAATCGATGGGAACGATGGTAAATTCAATAAACTATTGCAACATATGAATATTCATTTTTACAAGTGACATGGCAATTGAACGCATGTTACATCATCCCGATGCCATGGTGTTCCCGTGCACATTTCGATTAAGTTTTATGGTGGTTTACAATTGGGCCACGGAAATCAAATATATGTTTTTATTTGGAATTGGCAACAAGATAAGTGTGAGAAATTGCGACAGGAGATGGCGAAAGGGCAATCAGCTGAAAAAGGGAAGCTCTGGCCAATGATTATCCTACCGATTGGATGTTTATTGAGAGCGGCGTGAGGTCTAGCATAGCACGTGCTTTATTTTATTGAATGCGCAATTTTCAATCGAGATGTACAAGTCATCATCGTGGTGTGCACCTTACGCACTGCAATTTTTACACATGCTGAGCCGAAAGAGCATCATGAAAAGCCAAAACTGATTCCTTGCAAACAATTCAATTTACTAAAGTGCAATGATACGTAATACCAGCAATAGCATCAATACCGCGGCACTTATTTTCACCGCAAGAGAACGAGAGTGAGAAAAAAAATGTATATATGGTGTGTATATGGAATCCGGTCGAATCACCCTTCGCCTTTTGTGCAAATTGCCGACACACATTTTCACTGAAAATTTACAAGTGTTTTTATGTTCAACGTAAATATGGTTAATTTATTTGAGCGATGCTGCCGTTGCTGCTACTCAATTTGTTTCACCATGGACGCAATGGTTACATGGGTTTTAGGTGCGAATCTGCGCACTCCACACACTCTCATCATACACAATTTATAGGCTCAACACAATTCGCCAAAATTTAATCTGTATTTTCTTTTCGGTTTTTTATTTTGCTGGTATATTTTGAACCAACCACTCACCGAGTCGACGAGGAAATGGCCACATCTCACATAAAGCCAAGCAGTTTATTTGCTCGCTTAAATAATAAAAATCATTTATTTTTGAGCGAAAAAAGAACACGAGAAAATAACAACAGCATCGAATAAAATAAAAAAAGTTATTCACTGGTGTTCACGGCGATGATTTGAACGCAATGAATTATCCAAAAGATGTGAAACACCGAAATCGAGCATTCAAGCATCCATCCCATTTGTATGCCTTAGAGGCACCGTTTGCATTTTTCACACATACGCAAACACTTTCGGCAAATAGCATTTGGCCCAACAAAAAAAAAGTTACAACACACAAATCATATACGACAACGAATTACATTTGGAGCACCAACCAACAATAATATACACTCTACCAACGAAATGAAAACCGAATGAATGAGAGAAAACAACACATCGAATAAAAAAATCACAAAACACTGAAAGAAATTGCTTCGTAAAAGAAAACAACAACAACAACAACAACAACAAGAAAGTGAATAGAAAAATGTTTCATATACAAAAACGAACGTGGCAAAGAGTTTCAAAAGCGAGAGCACTGTGTGTCTCATCAAGTCATCATAAATCATTTCACATGCAAGAAAATGCAAATATTACATTGCCGAGTTGAGAATAAAGAAATGAAAACAGCTTTGGGACGACCGCTATGAGAACAAAACCCATCGACAAATTGCAAGTGTAAAAACACCGGAATCAAGTTTATTACCCTGCGGGTGCACCACGGACCAAAACGATTTAAGGGCAATTTTGAAGGTTTTCGCACTTTTACCAACTCTAATTATAGTTTGAACTTTGGAAATGAGTGGAGTTTTTAATTCAAGTAAAACTGAACGATTTTACGAAAATTAAATTCACTGCTGCGAAATTTTGATTCAGTCTTCGCGTACTTCCAGTGATAGGCTCCGTCCAACTTTGGCTTTGTTACGGATCTTGAAACATGCCCACGTCTGATCTCCCATCAAAACTCGTGAAACAGCTTACGGCGAGTTCGCGCACATTTTTTGTGTGTCTTGGCTTCTAATTCTCCAAATAGAAAACTCTCACACGGCCATTTTTCACGTCATATCATGTACACCGAGAAAAAGGGGAGTCAAAGTAGCACTTCACAAGTTAGTTGCTGTTTGAGGATTTTTGTTTCGTCTTTCATCCAATTGTACACACAAACAATAAGCGAATTATTTATTGACATAGAGATCCTCATAAAAAAGGCGGAAAAAAATGAGCAAACACTTTTTCATCGTCAATTCCTTCGTGGTTTTTCATGTAACAATCAAAATGAAATTACAGCTAATGTTTCCCGATTGTGGGCCCAAAACACTCGATGTTGCTGTGCCGAATTTCCGTGATACTTTACGGAAGGAATCATCCCCTCACACATGGAAAAATTGTTTCGTTTTTCATCACATAACATATCGATTTGTTTTGGTGGTGCCAAAAACTCAATGCGAAACAATAAAGAATGATATGAAATAAACGGTATCATTCGAAATGGGGGAGAAAAAAAGAAGTGAAATTGTTGAGTCGTATATCTTCATTTAATTCACTTTAGCCGTGGTGTATTTCGCAGCGCAACCAAGGAAGCGGCCATAAATTTTGCACACTTTTGCGCCGATCAACAGCACAAGCAACAGCAGCAAACCAATCCAGCCTACTAATCCAACGAGAAAATAAGCCATCGGAATAAAGAATGCGATGATATTTTATACGTCTTTACACGCCTCATCCATTTGATTTGAGCACACTCGACGTCGTTTGCCATTATTTTGCTGTTGTTATTGCAACAACATCGCCATCGTAAGCTTCTTGATTTAGTTATAATCTGTGTGCGTATTGACCGGAAATATGGAAACACATAGAAATGAAGTTGGAATTGCTTTTGAACAAACCCACTAAAATTCAGAAATAATAAAATGAAGAAAAAAAAAACAACTGTATTGCGTTTCACTTAAAATCCGTAAAATTAACATGATCCGATGAAAATGGTAATTGATTTTTTTGCTGTCATGGGAAAAAAATATGCAAGTATTAGCATGTAAAGGAGCTGTAAAAGTACATTCTTCGGTTGAACTTAGTACATGATCTGGTGTGGATGCGCGTTATGCGGCACGTTTTCTCAAAAAGACATTTAAAAAAATTCAAAAATCTCACAGCAAATTAACAATGTTAAACGAGAAATGTAAGCTAATAAAAATCTTCAGCTTCCGTTAATTTTCCTCTTTTGCTCGTCCAACACACACACAAATGTTGAATCACATCCTCATTTCGGCCGAGATACAATCAGATTTGTTCCCCTCGTATTGAGCTGCGCGTGCAAGAGCAAGAGCAAACACATACATTCGCACATACACACACTCTCTCACCAATCCAAAACGATGACAATGATAAAAAGTCATGTCTTTTCATTGTTCAAAATGCTGTGTGGCGTTTATGTGACAGTGTTCGGTGTTGATGCTGTTTTTCCGCTATCAAGGCCCGCATTTTGACATTTTATATAAAATAAATTAGCGTATAATTTGATGATAAAAAGCCCAACCCGTAACATAATTTATAATGTGCTATTGTTCACATTAAACGTTGGCACGTACGTTTCGTCCTTTCTCGTTCTCTTGGTCGCTCTTGTTGCTTTGCTTTTGCATAATAGCATCAGCACTAATTTAGTGCAGTGAAAAACGTGTCGCATTTTTCTGAGGTTGTTGTTTTTTGTCTCTATCTCTCTCTCTCGCTCTCTCTCTGCTAAACGGAGGGCGTTCATAGTGGTCAGAATACTTGACACTGCAAACAAAATATGCAAAATATGATCAGTTTAAGAAATGAGTCTACACTGTGTGATTGCGGTGAGATATGAACCGAAAAAGTAGAGCACAAGTCTACCCAGGAAAAAAAAAGATAAACTAGATGATAAATTTGTCCGATGAATGTCGAGGGCTAGCAAATATAATATGAACACAAATTGTGATCAAACAATGATTACACGCTGAGGTTGATAATTATTCGCTTCTTTCATCGTTTATAATTTGCCACATTTTGTCATGCCACCGAAAGATTACTTTGGTTCCGAATAAATTTAGAACCACCAAGCCATTTAATGTGGTATCTGAAAAGAATGAAAGCGACTTCAATTTGGAGCGAATTTTATGTACTTTTCCGCAACGATTAATACGAGCAGCGCGCGGTGATTCACGTGAAGTGGTGAGAACGAGAGAGAAAAAAACAACAACAACAAAAAAGAACACGGTTCGTATACGATGACATTAGGTAGTCGTGGCGTGAGTATAATGTTTTATCAAACCCGGAAAATCTACATGCAATTAAATGGCAAAACCGTAAAAATGGTTTATGGCAACGAATTTTAGGCAATTTTCTAGGTGGTTTGTTGGATCCATTTGACTTGAACATTTATGCCAGCGATAAATTTTCGACAAGCTAAAAGAGTCTCAGCAATTGGTCAATCAGCAATCAGCGATTTGCCTTTTCCACGCCTACACACACTTGACTTTAGTGAGCCGATGGTATTTAAATGTTTGGTAACGCTCATCTTTTTAGTCACTCATATTCTCAACTTCACGTAACGTACATAGTGCGCGCGTGTGTGTGTGTGTATGTTTGAGTTCGTTTTAATGCGTCTTCACTTGATTTTACTGACAACTGCTATTATTATTACTTTGACACTAAATTTGTACGCATTAAACGACTACTCGTTCTGTCGTCGTTCCATTTATGATGCTCAATTTTCGCATCGTGTTTGTCGAATGCTAAACACTTACATTTGATGATGCATTTTTGTGTGTTATCTGCTGTTTTGCGAAACGAACCATGATGTTGATTTGGCAAAAGAAGTAGCGACGTTAGTGCGAGTGACAAAGAACGAATGAGAGAGTTGAAACAAAACATTCATTCCTCCCTACCCCCGAAACACTGATAAGGGGATGAAGTTTGAATGTCAAATGCGCAAAAATGCATGGAAGCGAAACGGCAACGAGCAAATTTTATGTCAATTTGGCAAAAGAAAACGATGTTGGTATATCGTAAAAACCTCATTTCGTCTGATCTGATAACATAAACATTCTTTCATTTTGTTTGCGCGTTACGAGTAGCAAGCTCAAGTAAACGAGTGCCAGAGTGCCAAAGCCTCGAAATGCCAGCGAGTGTGTGTATGTGTGTGTGCCGAGTCGAACACACTGAAAACTGAAAATCGCTTTTTACCGAGGACACATTGTTACTACATCAGCACTTGCGCGCACCATACATAATCGTATTAAATTCCCAACTTTTTCAGCGTATTTTCATTTTATTTACTGTTTTATTTGGCGAAGTTTTGCTGCGAGTTGGTTGTGCGTGGTTTTCTCGTGCCATTGCTTTTGCTGTTCGGCTGCTTTTATCATTTCGACATTGTGCCGCGGTTTAACAATAAAATGAGCAAGAATGCTCATTCGGGGATGTATTTGAAAAAAAAAAAAAAAAATCGGGGGGAAAAACGAAAATACGGAGAAAACTCAACCGTTTTACAACTTTTTCGACATTGAGTCGAAATCACCCGCGTTGTGGAAGTTGGGTGCGCGACGCACACAAACGGTTTATTATCACATTCAGCAGTTCAACCCATTTCAAATAAAACCATTTTAGAAACGGTTTTATAAAACCCATTTTCCACCAATGGAGTGTGTGTGTGTGTAGCTTATTTCGTAAAATGCACATAAAACTGATTGTATAACTTCTTGAAATGTCCATATTAAATGAGTTCAAACAACAGCAATATATGTTTGGAAATTTAAGTTGAATGATTTAATTAGATATGAAAAAAGGCAACCGTTTTTGAAATGTTGTCGAATGTTCATGCCGAAGATGTTCGTTTGAGACAACCAGTCATTTGAAGACGAAACATTCATTTCCATTTCAGCCAAACTGCCAATCTGCCAAGACACTCATTGAAAATTAGCACACCGATAAATACGTATTTGAGTGAAATTTCTTTCTCTCTCTCTGTCTTTCTCTGTCTCTCGACAAAATCGTACAAGTACATGGCTTCGCGGATTCACCAAAATGCATTCCCCTGGTCTTTTATGTGTGCGCTTCGTGTTGAATGTCCATTGCGTTCTGGTGCATGTGTCGGCATTACATGACCATAATTACAGACTACCGAAGCTAATAATTTCATCTCGACTAATGTGCTGAAGATTATTCGTTATGTTCTCATTTTTTTTTGTTTCGTTCGTGGTCAAAGAGTGCTGCGGTCGTGCGCATTGGCAATGCGCGATGCGATATCGTTTCTAAAAGATCAATAAAAAAAACCAGCCCAAACCGAAAGCAACAACAGAGAGAAAAAAATATTGGCTGCAACAGCGATGAAAAATGAATGAATGCTCGAACATCGGCATGGCAAGTGCACACAGCCGACTACACAGTACCAATAGCACCGGAAAAAAGGCCAAGAATTCCAATCGTACTCACAAAAGATCAATAAATTTTTGGATTAATAGTCGTTCACAACGTCAATGCATGCTCAATAATAACTCGCGCGCGAATTATGAGCAAATTCCATGCAATAAAAATGTATCTCTTGGTATATGTTGGCTGGGCCAGGAAACATAAACGTTTCGTCCAAATGAGAGAAGAGAGAGAGAGAGAGAGAGAGAGAAACACACCCAGCCGACCGATTGCGGCTTAACTTGAAAAGAAGCGAAAATTCTTGTTGCTGCAATAAATTTGAGTAATTATCGAACCGACTGAAAACTATGTGCGAAACAGTTTCAAAATATTCACAACATACACTCTCTTTGGAGATTAATGAATTATAGGTGCGTGTGTGGTATTTTCACGGATGTTAAAAAGATAGACGGGCTAAGCGAAATGAAAGCACAAAACCTAGACGCCAACGAAGATCTTCATTAACAAATAGATGATTCCACATTGTGATGCGCCTACTGCATAACGCCAGGCAATAATACGATTTAAACGTGAACCAACTATTCATTCCATTGAATTTGTGAGTACCTCAAATTTTCGAACATTTTTTTTCCATTTTTATTCTCGATGATTCTGAGCAATAACAATGGAATATTTATACCAAAAACCGAAACGAAATGAATTTTTCTTTAAGAATAAAATGAATTCACAAATAAAAATGAGCAGTACACGCACATGCCATACAACAATCGCAACAACACACATTTGCTTCTCTCAACTCATCAACTTATATCACGACAACACCATTTCTCACACCGACTCATTCAACTCTGAAGAGAAAAAAGCACACACGCATACAGAGAACTTGGTCCTGTAGACAGGTAACCGAATCAAAAACCATGGACAACCAAACGAAGAAACAACACACTCGAAGAGAGGGAGGGAGAGAGAGAGAGAGAGAGAAAACAAACACGCCAATTTGATTAATGAATTCCGAAGATTTACTATTTCTTGAAACGGCAAGTCCGTAACGCATAGCCACACTCATCAAATTGCATGAAAGGAAAACGTTTTGTTCGACATTGAATAAGAAATTAAACAACACGACGAAACGCAACAAACACAAAACAACTATTGGCAAAAAAAATGCATTTGCGCAAAATCCAGGAATTTAGTTTGACTTGAGCAGAATGAACGAAGAAAACGGTCGAGCTCATTGAATTCTGAACTGTTTAAAAAAGATATTATCAACCAGTTATTTTAACGCAATTAATCATTCTAGCTGATGACTGCGCTTCAACTCGCTCTTTTGCTTTCTCTCTCTTGTTCCCTCTTTGCACCGTTCCCTGGGTCATGGTAAATGTTGTTGTTTGCTTACATTATTTTTTTTTTATTTATTTCTGAAATACTTTAACAAATGTGCAAACGTTGAATGATGGCTTTTCGAATCGTCTGGTCGTTTTGTTTGCCGTACAGTGTTCTGGTTTCGGGCAATGGCTAATTTGCAGAGAGCATGTCGAATTGTCATTCATGTTCGGTGCCGCGTAAATGCCACGGATTATCGATGCAATGAAATCGCGAAAACGAACACGTTCAAGTCAATAGAAACATGAGCGATGGTTCAAATAATTTTTGATGCCCGTTCAAAGACCCCGAGAACTTTTCTGGCTTGGTTCTGTTTTTTTTTTTGTTTTTGTTTTTACTTTGTTGAAAGTGTCTATTGAGAGTAGGTTCTTGCCCGTTTCCATAACTTCTTCACCATTTTCTCGTGGTTGACCGTAAATTATCACCCATCTTTAATGATTATACTGTATTTGCCTCTTTATTTCAATTAGATTTCTTCAATAAGCGAATAAGAAAAAAAAGTGATATGTGTCAGTGCTTATGCTTTTGAATACTTAAATATGTTTTCCACCAGTCAGTCAAGCGATAAAACACATTAGCCACCTCGATGTGAAACACAGAGAATCGAAACAACAACACTGTAAATGCTTGATGCATCAAACAAAAACAATTCTGTGAAATGTCATTTTCGTTAAATGTAAAAATGTATGACAGAAATGCATACATCTCGATAGAAAGCGAAACTTGTTCCAATAAATGGCCGATGATCACCGATCACACTGTTACATTGAATCAGAAGAGATGATAAAGAAGATGACGACGACAACGATGATGATGATGAACGAAAAAAAAACACACGAAGAAGAAAACAGTCATGCGCTTCCTTCTTAATAATTCATTTTTGATTTGTACGTTTATCATCCATTTCTCAAGCGCATCAAGATTGACCATATTGATATGATTTTCAAAAAAAAAAACAAGAAGAATAAAATGTTTAAGATGACAACGAAAAGAAAGACACGAAAGACGGATTCGGCAACTACTGGCTGCTAAAAAAATTGGTATCGATCCGAAATGAACAAGCAATCATGAAGGCACTGTTTGAAGCGGCTCATGCTATCGAAAACATGCACCGAATCCATGTTATACAAGATTGTTAGCGATGTGAGTGTGACTGTGTCTGTGCGTGCTCATTCTCCTGCCTCATCGCACTTTATATTCGCTTGATCCATTCTCGTGTAGTATCACATTTTATCGCTTTCGTAGCCGACTTGTAGCCGAATGGCTTCGATTTTGTTGAATGATGTGTCACTTTTATGTGTATAAATTGATGAGCCTACAAAACCTGTACAAATCGACCAAAGCAAAGACGGATAAAATGAAAAACAACAAAAAAAAACCAGAAAAATAAGAACGAAACAAAACAACAACTCTAAAGAAGATGAAGAAAAAAGACACTAAAATTGGTGATCGACAATCCGAAGATGTAGTTGCCATCACTTATAACTACCAAGACACAGACACGTTGTCATTTCGACCATTCAATATATTTATGAAAATAAAATTTAAAAAAAAAAAATACTTTATGGATTCTATTATCGATTCGAATCAATCAATCAATCAAAAACGCACAATCGAAGTCGAAAGCAGCTTTAAATGCATTTGCTACGTTGCGATACCATCACATCGGTCTTATTGAATTGTACTGCACATCGAAATGACTTTTCGAAATAAATGACGCTATTTAGCGAAACCATGTAAAACCAATTCGAAATCGATGTATGGATTTAAAGTGTATTCTCTTTTTTTCGTGTGATTTTCAAATTAAATTGTAGGTTTCAGAGAACAACAACAACAAAAGACCATTCGCATTATTAACTCGTGTGAATGGATCGGGTTTTTTCATTTAATTTTTTTTTTTTTCAAATATAAAAAAGGAACCCACACAATGTATTATTTTGAGAGCAACAAAAAAACAATCATCGATTTTTATCGATTTTTGATATTTTTATTGGTGCTCGAATCACAGCAATGACTTTTGTGTGAAGAGTCCTTTTTTTCTCATTGTGATTGAAAAGAAAAACTAATGAAAATATTTTGTCATAATCACCACGCCATCAGTTTTAATCCGAGAAGGAAGTCACTTTCAACAGAATTGATCATTTGCAGCCGAATTTGTTGACATTCGTTGCCCATACGATGCGGATAATAAATCATTTATCAATTTGAATACATGGAACCAGAAAACAGAGGTTCAGCACATGAGCCTTTATGAGATGGAAAAAACGATTAAAGTGACAGTGCAACTGAAATTAAAACTAACACAAAAAAATGCACTTCCTTTCTGAAATGCAGTTAAATACGCTCCATTACATTTTGTTGGTCGCTGATGGATTTTCACTGTTAAAAAAATGCTTAGTTTTCTTTTCATTCGAAAATGAATTTATTTTTGGTCTCACCCATCCTCGGTTCGATTACAATTTCCGATCCAACCATTTCAACACTATGCTTCGATTTTATGCTCAAATTAGCTATAATTCCATTGAATGAATTGTAGACAAAGTAAACACAATTAAATCATCTATACCCAACAGTAAATAGTCCACTGAATATGTAAACGATCGGGAAAATTGGCCATTGTTCGGTAAGCGATAATTGTAACGCCACCTTGAAAGAAAAATGAGTTGTTCTATGAACAAGAATGGGTGTCGATGAAATGGAATAATCGATATATTTGGATGGGAAAAATGAAAGCAAAACAAAGAACCAATTGACAAAGCCTTGTTTGTGTTTGAAATGAAAAGAAAAACAAACGAAACTAGTGAATTGTTCTCATCGAAATGGAGTCATTGTTTAGCACTTACACAGCGGATATATCGATGATTTACGCATCGTTGAAGGCGTGCGCTCGACCTGTATTCAAAATAGACGAAAACCGTTTTTCCACGAAATAAGCGATATAATTAATTATCACTCGGTAGTAATAGAAGCTCCATAAGCGATTGACATGGCTGTTGAACGAAATTATGATGAAAAACAACAAGTTTCCTTCGAATTTCGATGGTTTTTTTTTCTTCTATAGCATATGTTGCAGCCATTGCGTTTGACTTCTTTTTAATTGATGAAAACCATCATATCGCTTTGGCTCGTAAATCGAAGAAAGGACAAACAAATCATTACCATTTCATGTAACGAATAAATAAAAGGAATTTCCATACAAATCGTTTTGTAGCCAACATGGGAAAAAGGAATGTCAAAAGCATTCATCAACAGGAGAGTGACCTGAAAAGGGCCAAAACGATTTGAAGGCCTGAAAAATCATCGCGGTAAAATCATTTTTCTTTTTGTTGAACTGAAACGAATTCTCTTACCGAAACAATGAAATTTCTCTTTTTTCTCTCTCTCTCTCTCTGTAATCCCTAATGATTTTTGAGTGTCGACACTCAAAAGATAGACTTCAATATGTGTTTCGTTCATAAATTGTGTGAAATGCATCACTTTTGCGCTTTTTCCAATCTGTAAATCGATTATTTATGAACAACAACAAAAAAAAACTGTTTTAAATGATTCGGTCAGCCAACTAAAGAGCCAGTTATGACGCAAAATTTTGAGTTTAAACACACCAAACACCGTATTGCATTTCACTTATATCGAGTCAAAATTGGAATCTGAATCTGAATCATTTTCATTCTGTTCGTAATTCATTGTTGATTGGAATCTCTCAAGACGTATGAACGAGAGTAAATGAAATGCTGCACACACCGAGAGAACGCCAGTGAAAAATGTCAAAAAAATATAATTAATCTCTCTGTTATTAATGAAAGCCAAATAATTAATCATTTTATTCTGTTTAACATTCATCTTTAAGACTGGCATACCAAAAAAGCAATTCACGCGAGAGCTCATGTTTGTTCCATATCATGTAAAACACCAGTGTACGGTGTAGATATGTTGGCTGTAGCCAACCATTGCCCGTTATTCTTTCTCATTAAAAAAATACATACACATTCCTTTTTATTTTGTGTGCCGTGTGAGTGTGTGTTTGTAATGTGCAACATGATTTTCAGAATGTTGTCGTTTCATTTGCTGTGCTTTTTTCGCTTATTTCTCACTTCTTTTTCTTTCAACAAAATTCTAGATTCATATCATAATTTATAACATTTGAAAATAAAAACGGAGGAATCCAAAAAAAAAAAATATTCGCGCTATTTTAAGGTCGACCGAAGAAATGTGATGAGGTCATTTACTGCAAAACTGTCTCTTCAGTATTTGGTGGTGCAGAGATTTAATTAATCGATGATTAAATATTGTATTGAAAGTTCCAATAGTTCGACAAAGTGAGAGTGGTTGAGAGCGGATGCATGCACCATATGCGTTCGGATGTCATCAGATGTCACATTAATCAAATCACCTCATTTTAAAATATGTTTTTGCTGGATTTTCATGCTGAAACACACCTCAGCGCTGTCAAATGGGTAGCACAATGCACAAGTAGCGCTTTCTCAACAATTTCATGCCGACAACCGGTGCTCATGATTTTTCCATAATTCATTTTCTTGCTCTTGATTTTCTTATTCAAATATTCAATTTTTCCTTTTGCGTTTAAATCCATAATAATATACAAAAACCAAATGCAGACTGTCCATTTTTAAATCCATTTTTAAGCTCGAAATAAAAAATTCTTTTCATTTTTTTTTCAACATTCGAAATACATGAATTGTAAGAGTTGCAAACGTGGAACCTAATTAAAATGTTAATAAACTGTTTTATTAAATGTAGTGAACATGTTGTGGGTTCTTTTGAAAATCCGCGGCCGTGTCCATCGAGTCAAACAACGCCACTCAATGGTAATACTCATTCTAAACCGATTGTTCGTCTATGGAAAAAAATGCATGTAAAACGAAATCATAAATTCGAATGTAATGTGTGTGTGTGTGCACATACAACACTCGAAGAATCGAAGCCAAACGAGCAGCGAATCGTCCCGCACACGAGGCACTGTGTACTGAACGAGAGACATACGATGCATTTTCATATTCATCATATTCAATTGTTGAATTTCAAATTTGAACAACATACTAACAAGCAATAAATTAGCTGATTTTATGATTTTTCGTCATGCTTTGCTTAGCTAATAAAGTGGGAATTAATTTTCATTACTGTTTGTTACAGTTGTTCGATTCACAATTTTCATTTGCGTAGCAATAGCGAGATACAACTTATAAAATAAATACCAACAACTGCAAATGCTATTTCCTTTATGCGATGCATCATGTTTGGATTATTGTTTTCTCCCCTTTTTCTACATTGGCCACTCATATTTCTGAATTCTTCACCGGAGCAGGGTGACCATTGACCAATCTATATTATATTATTTTATTAGGTATTTCAAGTAAAAGTGTTGAATCGTTTAATCATTAAAACGATTCACTTGATAGACATCAATCGTATAAAAAAAAATAGAAAACCATTTTAATTTCGACTTTATTTCATTTCATTTCAAATTGATAAATAATACAATTTTGAAGCCAACAAATTGTAGGCCATTTTATGTGATACCCTTTGAAGTATAACCATTAACAACTTATGATTTTTGTTTTCATTTTATTAGCAAAACAATTTTTTTCTCGAAAATTGTTCAATGCTTTGGAATCAAATAATTGTAAGCAATTTAGTCGATAATCGAATTTAAAATGGTGATGCTGCTCGCGCCATTGCAACAACTAAACAGTCGAATCTATTCATCTAATTACATCGATTAATTTTCATCTTACAATGTATGAATCGGTTAAATTATAGCTTTCAGTTTCCTTTTTGTGCAATTTTCAACTGAATTAACTAATGTGTGAGTGGGCAGCGAGAAAAATGGCTATGATTTTAGGTGATTATCGTACCAAAGTAGACATTTTGCATTTGCATTTTTCAAATAATTTCAAACGTTTATATTTCACATTTAAGCCTAGCAAATTAACAACAATTGAAAAATAATAAACATGAAATAATGGATGGTCGAAAAATTACAAACTTTATATCGTTTGCTATAAGGCATTGGATACTTTAGTGATTGAAAAGTCGTTTGTGAAACTAGTCATCAATTTACATTGGAAAATCGCTAGGCTTTATTGCTTTTGAACGAAAAATTTCAATTTGAAATTGAGCGATTTTGGCATTTGCCTGCTCATCGATTGAAATTATCAAATCGATATCGTCAGTGGATCAAAATAAGTAAGTTAACACCTACCGACACGCCGACAACTATCAATAAATCATTTTCGCTTTGCGCTCTTATTACAAGAACACGTTAAAACCGAAGAAGAAATAATTTGATTACGATTGCCGTTGATTGCCCCTTACATTATTCGCTTGGATAGTCAATGCGTGAAGAGCAACAAAATAAATCAAAATTCTATTGGATTCCAATATTCCGTCGAACACCAACTCTCTCTCTCTCTCTTTCCACCAATATTTACACAAAAAATGCACCGAATAGGTTAATGAATTTGTCTATCGTCTAGACGAAATTAAGTTTTTTTTACTCTGTAGTTTTTTTTTGGTATTCTCATTCGATCACTTTTAATGAAAGTGAACATTTTCTTCATTGTTTCTTTTTACATAAACATCAGGATGTTCACATTAATTTTAACACCAATGCGATGCGATGTCGAACAGTTCGAATCGAACTTTGATCTATATAGAAAAAAAACAACATGTTTATAAAAAAACGATACGCTCGAAATTGACGCAAAGGAACAAACAATTTATCATTTTTTGATTATGGTCATCGGTTGGCCTTTGGTGAACTGGGTTTCATTTTCGAATACAACGTTTAGGTTGGCAGGTCAAATTTTGGGATTTAAGTGACTAATCGATTTGGGTCGAATTGTTTATGTTAATGATAAAGCGGCCATGCGAAAATGAAAGACTGTTGTTCCGGGCCCATAAACGAATAGCACCCGATGAAGGTGCTCTTAAATTTAATGCTCCCAAAATGCAGTGTGTGTTAATCGACACACCTTCACAATAACTTTGGAAATTATCATCGGCTGAGTGAGAAACGAAAAGCGTTAAAAACATTTTTGCTCCATATTTACTTTCGCAAATCTCGTCAATGAAAACCACTTGAATACAACTATACTAATATTCACATGGACTAGTTTATCCTTTTACAATGAATACAGCTCAACTTTTTTTATTGCACAAAGAAAAACTACTGACGATAAAAGTGTTAAACTTTTGTTGCTTATCTGGCCTCCCCAAAAAAAGAGCGGCCAAAGAATGGGATTCGCCTTAAGCCTTAACTCAAAAAAGTTTTGACGAGGTTTTTTCCGTGATGTGCTGAAGCGATACCCCGTAATCTATTCGAAAATGTGCAAAATATTACACTATTTCTTGAACGGGCTTCTTGGGTGGCGAATGGTGATAGAGAGTGAGAGAAAGAGCGAACGCTAAAAGAACCAACGAAGAAAAATCGATTTTTATGTCGCTTTAAAATTTTCTCGTTTATCGGGGGCGTTGTGTTTATGTATTTGCTAAAACCCGCGTTACTTTGTTGATAGGCCACGCTTCAAAGCGTTTTCACTGTAGTGACAGTTTTACCATTTTTCTACCCCTTTTCAGGCATAGAAGTTTCAGTACACACATTTTTTTTCTTATCTACCAGCAAGGACCACTTTTCTCTCTTTCTCTTCCCATTGCTGTGTGTATTTGTGTGTGTGTTCCGCATAAGTTCTATTTTTTTATTATCGTGTGATTTAAAGTAATGCGTTTTAGCCTCGGGAGTTGAAATTTTTGAGCAAAGCATTTTCGTGAATGTGAAAACGTTTGAAATAGCAATTGAGCCAACTAAAAATGAGTGTCAAAAGGGAAAATACACCGAAGTTTATGGAAAAGCATTGCTTTGCGGAGTTTGCACGATCTTTTTTCTCTCTCTTTCTCTCTCTCTCTCTCTCCCGCTCACTGGCAAAATGCAGTGATGCGAAGAATGGATGGGCTAAAAATGGAAACTCAACGGCAGCTACGAGGCGTATCATCGTGGTCTCTTTGCATTCAACATGATAATAAATCTCTGTAGTATTTGAAACTGGCAAATGACATTGAAAATGCGATTAGATTTTGGAACGGAACACAGAGCACATCCACACACACTCACACAGCACTCAACATTTTCAAATGTGATTTCAGTGGCATTACACATTCTGCTTTGGCCCATGATGATGTTTTCTCGCCTCCTTTAGCATCCAATCTGCTGTTTTGATAACGATTTCATCGCGACTCAATCTACAGCCTGCGAATAAAATGATGATCAAGAAAATGAGCATGTGAACGATTCTCTCTCTCTCTCTCTTTCTCTCTTGTTCGCTCTGTAACTCTGAAAATGCGAACTAATTCGTTACGCCACATAAATCAGACGAATGAAATGTGTGCGTATTGTCGCGCTGCAAATGAGTTTAACTCGTTTTTCACATTCAACTCATTCTCTCTTCAGCTCATCTGCTCAATGTTCGGCGCCGAGTATATCATATTGAAATTTTTGCTCTTGTATTTATCGTCATCCGGTTTTCACAATTTATTTTTATTTGAATTCAATTCCTAAATGTTAACTTACTCACATTTTCACCCCTTTTCAGGGAAAATATACGTATTTTTGATAAACAATGCATTTTTGGTGAAGGTGAGATATAAAAGATGAAGGATACGAAAAGGATAAAAAAATGATTTTGGTGAAAAAAAAACAATGGAGAGGAAAAAGAACAGTTGGCTTAGAAGTAACAGAGTTTAACGATATTAATTTTCTCTTTAACAAATTGTAATTAAGCTTAAGTGCAATGGGATTTTTAATACTGACTTTACACCGTCATTACGCCCAAAAGTGTGACGCGACGCACGTTGATTCTTTTTTTTTGCCGGGTGAAATTAACTAAGTCAAAATGATATTGAAATTACACGGGAACGCGTCACTTTCGATGTATCCACTTAACGACATTAATTTGGAAATATTGAAATGACCTCATCACACCTACAATTTGAAGGCTACAATTTCAATTTGTTTATTGAAATCGAAAATACAGATGATATCGAAAAAAATGGGCTTTGAATGTCCGAGAGCGCATCAAAACTATTAAAAAACCTATTTATTTTTTTTCATTCTCCAAATTACACACATTCGACCGTTTTTTTAATACAAAAAATGATTTCGATTTTTTTTTATTTAGGGCACGCGTCATTGGCTCTCGATCATGTTCCTGCAAACGATAAAAAAAATGAAGTTCCTATGACCGACTATACGATATTAGCCAAATGTCACTATGTTTTAGTGTTCACTGTTCACATTTTATAAAAATATGTTTTTGTTTCATTTGTTTTTTTAGTCAGAAAAATGCTTTTTATTTTGAAAAGTGTGTTTTCGGTTCCAAATAACGAAAATATATAATCGTATTGTAATAGTAAATTTAGAAACAATAATGCATTTCATGTTTTTGTACACTGCCTACAAAAACAGTGCCGAATTTGGTTGTTGTTCCTAACCATTACCCATGGGATGCTGTTGGTGAATAGTATTCAGCCGGCTTCATTTTTTAATGACATTAAAATTATTTTGGCTAAAGGTTTTTTTTTTGTTCAATCATTCTTTTCATTCGCTTTTCGTCTCTCTCGGTCTCTCTGTTGAATTCATTCACAAGATTGTTTAACGAAATTATATGGCTCACGGAAATGTATTATTGTAATAACCTAATGACTTCTAATGATAGAGTCGGAATGTATCATAAACATTCGGGAGTCAATAGTTCAAAGTGATCGTGAAATAACTTCTGGCAGAGTGTTTTATTTGGTTTGATGTTGTATTGTGTGCGGAAACCAACCAAAATGAATCGTTTTGTGGCTTTGCATTTGGGCCAACATTTATAATTCAATCTGTTTTGAATGTTCATTCTCATTCGGAATATTCCGAAAGTGTTTAGACAAGGACAAGCTGTCATGGTTTGGCGTCATCTGTGTGTCTTCTTTGTGGAGTCATGTCAAAAATTTGAAAGTTTTAATTGGAAAAAATTTAATATTTTCAAGAAACTTTGCCACATTCTCATCGTCTTAAAAAGTTTTCAATTTAATAAAGTCAAATTTGAAATGGGACGAAAAGATTTGAAGAAAGTTTGAATGCGTTGGTTGGCCGATTAAATTAGATGCACCATAATCGATTCAATCAACTGAATCGGCATTGCACATGCGGTGCGGTGGCGAGAATGTAAATCAGATTAACGTAATTTCGTTGGTTTGGTTTATTTCAATTAAATGAAGAGCATTTTTGGTTGTGTAGAAGATGAGTTGATCGAGCGAGTGAAAAAGATGTGGTGCAGAAGCTTAAATTGGTGAAAACACCATCCAATTGGGTCAAATGAAGAACTCAGCAAAAGAATCAAAACATGCAAAGCAATTAGTAGAAATGTGTGTATTTTGATTAAGAGGCCGGGGCTGTAGAAATGGTTCGCGTTTCGTACGGTAATAAAGTCAAGTTGAAGCGCGCTATTATTATTCAATTTAATCTTGTTGAACGTAAGAGAAATAATGAGACGAGAATTGTAGCGCACAAGGCCCATTTCAATTTCAATCAGTGCCTGATCGAGTGGAACGGTAAACACACAGACTGTTTGTTGTTTGGTTTTTTTTTGGTAGCCGAAAACGTGTGTTTGTTTCAATTATCATTTTCATGCTCAAATAGCCGACCATCACATACTCACTCTCACGTTTGATGATAAATTGTTGATGAATGAAACATTCGAGAAAAAGCCAATGCCAGTTTCTGACACTTTCGTATTTACCTTCAAACTGATGGATGATATGTAAGATTTGTTGTATTTTGTGCATGTTTTTCCTACACTCCACTCTTGATATGTCGACATACATGCAAACATCATCTATTAGCTCACTTCAGCGAATGGACGATGAATGAACGAATAGACGAGAACGAAAAAAAAAACACAACAACAGCCCAACCAAATGTGCATGGAGGTGGCCCATAAATGAGTGAATGCTGCCTTCTCCTACTAGCTGTGATCTCTTGGCTATGAATTAGATAGCATGTAATCGGTGTAATTGATTTCGATTAAAGTCACGAGTCTCTCTAAGGAATTGACTGTAGATCACTTTTGATGTTTATTTAACGATTGAAGATGATTTGCTCGTTTGGTTTGTCCATACACATTGAATGTGCCACATCATATCGTTTGAAATGCTCCGCATGTATGACTACACCATATGCATCCCGTTTAAATGGGCTGGGCGTGTTACTTTCACTTAACCCAATGATAATAAATGCTGCTAATTCGGAATATACAATGTTGCTGCCGGCCAACACATTTCCAGTGTACGCATATTTAGTTTTATTGTTATCTAATTAGCTTGGATACACCCGAAAATAACGGGATGACTTTAGATCATACACATTTTCATGCACATTTACCATGTCCAATATTCAACCCAAACCACAACCGATCATTTAAACGTAGCACTTTCTTTCCGGTTTATTTTGTCCTCTTGTCAATAATAATTCGGATGAACAAAGGAATCTCATTGAGGCTGAGGTTTGGTGTTAAAACCAATGCAACTGAATATGTCAAAATGACCTCGAAATTATTTGCACTCGAGGTGTTTGTATCATTTAATAAGTTCATCGAATATTTTACTGTATTTTCAACGAGTCAATTGAATTATCCCAGGCATTGGAAATGTATACGAAATTTTCGAAACATTTTTAAATCGGTCAATTATTTTAAATTTGTTTTGTGATGTACAGGATGATGCTACGATGCACAGTGATTATGGTTTCTGACCACATCGTTACCGCTGTGAACAAAGAAAAGACCTGACATTTCCACTTTTCTTCTAATCTCCATAAACAGGTCACCTTAAAATTTTGCGAAATACTTGAAAGAATATATCTGACGACTTGAACAATGTTTTTACGCTTCTGCAATGTAATTAGCATATTTTGAAGACTGGAAAAAAAACAAGAGGTTGCGTGGTGTTTCATGATCGATTTAAAAATAATGGTCATTTGTTGGTTAGGTTGCTGCAAAACAGATGGCAAATGATCACTAACAAAACAGTATTTTGAAGAGAAAAAATAAACCAGCAGCTACAATGTTCTTTTCGGCTGGTTTCAAACCATTTCATTTCTGTGCTTTAACAACTCTTACCGCAATGTCCTTTTGGCAATTGATAATCTGAGCTTTAGAAAAAAAAATCTACAAATTTTCGAACGAGGACACATAAAATTTGGTGCATTTTGGTTGCATTTGGAAATGAATCATTGAAACACAGGTAATCGCAGTCTCTCATGCAATGCATATAAATGCAATATGTTGTTAGTTTTGCTACTGGTTGCTGTTGAATCTGGTGAAAAATCAATATTCAGCCGCTTGATGCTGTTGATTTGGCCATTTCGATTGAATAAAAGGTTTATTTTGTGCAGCCGGCTGCATTTATGTATCTGCGAAACGGAATTACAAAATAACTGCTAGTCCTTCATTCGGCTATAAATTTTGTTGGATTCAGTAATTCATGGGCACTAGGCACTGAGCTCAACAGACGAACCAACAAAAAAAAACACGTGGCCAAATATACGCATCGAAAGTAGTGCGATAGCAGCCAATCCTAATGCAGACATTTTATCACCATAATGTCCACTGGACTAGAGAATAAAACATATCGTTGCAGTTAATGGCCAGCTCGAATTTAGAGCTGCATAAACTTTTCTGCACAAATAAACACAATTTTGTGAATGGAATTGCGTTACAAGTTTGGGATTATGCATGCAAAATGTGCAATTTTCATTTCCGAAAAATGAGTTTTGTATAGAGAGAATGAGAGACAGAGGGCCAACGCATTGGCCATAGTGGAAACTTATATGCGAATGGAGACAAATTGATAAGTTTTATCTTTTATTTGCATCTGTGTTCATGTGTTCAAGCTCAAAACACATTCATTGTGAATTGAATTCGGCTATTCAAAATTTACAGCCAATATAAACCATCGATCTTGTGCTGGTTTTTCACCCCTATCGTTTTATTATTGTTTTCCTGAAAAATCGATTATTAGATATAGAAAAGCCCGCTCTATTTTATGTGTGTATGTGCCGAAAAATAAGTTTCAATGAGCATACAGTGTTCACTGAACACCATCTCCAAAATGAAGTAATTAAATACCTTCAATCATTGCAATGAAATTCACAGACGAATGCTGGCTCTCTGTTAGTTTGACCATTCTAATGTACCAGTGGAATCTATAGTGTCAGATCTGAAATTCTCTTCGAATGGTTCTAAGCGTTTCCGTCAGACTCGATCAGAAAGGTTAGTGAAATTGAGGCATAAATTTCAAACTACAAATTCATTTATTTGCAATTGTTTGTCTGTATTTTATACATGTCCATCTGTATCAAGTGAAATGCAATCGTTCACTTTTGGCCAGTTCGCGACTGCACCAATCAATTATTTGCACAATGGACAAATGGACACACACGGGTCAGAGTGAAAAAAATATCGTTATGCTAAGATTGATTGCCTTCACATTTTTGGTGTTTATTGTACTCGAACTGTGAAGTAGTCTGAATGTTTTTTTTTCACATTGGCGTTCCGTAAATTCGAATTGGTTAAAAATATGTGTTTTGTCCCATTGGAACTTTAATTGATTTCGCACATTCACACGACAAAATCGATAAATCAGAGTCGAGTGAATACGAAACAAATTGAATTAATTCAATTGTTATATTTTATTATATGCGCTCGAATGAATACTCAATTAATGAAGCGCGTTGATCCTCTGCTATTTTTTCGATACAGCAACACATTTTAAACATTCAATTAATCTGTCGACTCAATACTCGTACTCGTTTGGGATAATCAACAATTTTATTATAATTTTATATATATTAACCATTTTTTTTCAATCAAAATTGTTATAGACAGATTCAGCACATGTTCCATATAAATAAACACGTTTTTCACACTTCTGATGCAAATCAACTGCAACATTTCAACTAAATGACAAAGCTTTTATTGAATTTACTGCAAGTAAATGATTTTATTTTACTATCGTTTTTTTCAAAATGTGAAATTGTAGTTGGATATTTTCAACATAAATGTCCGAAAGACTCAAAAGTAATCAATAGTTTTGACTTCTTTTCAACCTTCCAGCCAAACATTCAGCGATTCTTTCACTTTTTTTTCCACATGTTTGCTGGAAGTCTCGTGCTCACCACGAGCTTGTCTCGAAACGGAAATCTTGACGTGCAATCATAAAACCGCTACTGTAGCTACGTAATTCGATTGTAATAAAGGTAGAGGTGGACCAATTCGTGTGTTTTGTTTGGCACAATCCGAAAAATTCCGTCTGTTCTTTTTGAATGAAATAAATAAACAAAGGGACACACAATCTTTATTAAAAACCAAACCATAATAACAGTATTCTGACACAAAACAAATGTTTACCTATTATAAAGTTCCCTTTCTCCGGTGAACACAATGCATAGTCTCAACTATAGAACTGACCGTTTCGATGCCAACATTAAATTCCAATCTGCGTGGTGAGCGTGTGTATTACAACTGGGCAATTTGTAATCGAATCATTAAAACAGTTGAATGATTTGGTTTTTGACCCAAGCGCGCGCGCACACCAACGTCCAAACATGTTTTGTTTTGATTATATGATTGTAGGTGTCATTTTATAATGTGTGATTATTATTACAAGAAATTACCAATGCCGCTCTGTAATCATAACATATTTTTTTCTTCTCTCGCTTTTCTTTTAAAGTTGCTGGTTCAAACCGCGTCTCCATTCGTTTCTTATCGATTTAAGCACGCACACCGTTCATCGATTATTGTTTATGCTCAAGATTTATTGAATCGACTGACCTTTCTTGCGTTTGGTTTGTTTTGCTGCTTCTGCCAAACCAAACATAATCACATATTTTAAGCTAATTGCAACAAATTACACTGGATTTCATATAATAAATAATGGGTAGTTTGGTGAGTGTGATTTTTCACATCTAGTGGATCTAGTGGCGGTAGTCAATGTATCGGCTTTTCTTTTTGTCTCTCTTTTTCTTGTGGAACAAATAGCATAACTGTTCACGGCACGTAATCTGCAAATGACACGTGCATTTCAAACTTCTGAGATGAATTTTGTGGTTTTCATTACATTTACTTTCAACTCGAATTGATGCTCAAAAGTCAATGGACACTTCAAATCATACAATCAGAATACCACATTGAAAAATAGTAAATAACGTTAATTTAATATGAAAACTAGAGCGAAGCTGTTCAGAGATTCATAATTCAAAGGAAAAGATATTTTTGCATTCAATTGTCTAGTTTCGCATTTCATATAGTATCTTTTTGGTATTTTAGTTAATTCAAAGACTCCAGAGCTCAAGAAATATTTTCTGATGCGCACATCAATCGAGCATATTTGTTACACATGCCGAAAATAATAATCCCTTAAAAGGTATTAGGTGAGCTGTGATCCTTATATCAGTCGCTGGATCTGTCAAAATTATGTTTGGTATGCTGTTCTTGCATCGAACGTGACGTGATGGAATGTTAAATGTGTTTAATTGGTGATGTGAGAATGTTTTAACGAATTTAAATGCGTATATCGCATATCATAAATATTCTCTCTTACACACACTCAACAGACATTCAAGTTTATAGCCTGACTTTATCGAATTGGTCGATCTTCGGCGCAATATTTGCCTGCCTTTATGCTTGCACAACAAAGCAGCCGAATGGAAGAAAATTTATCAAAGAAACAGGTGTATTTTATCCATTTTATAGACGCGATGAGTTCCATTTAATACAAAACCAAATGGTTTATAACATATTTTTCAGCAATCTAATCACCTTGTCACAATCAAAAACGAAGCGTCTAACGAAACATTCTCGTTATTTCATTTCAGCTTGCATATTAATTCCGAATTCGATCCATATGGAAAATATGATCATAGTTTCTTTTTTATTGAGATTCAAATTAGTCGAATATTAAGCAAATATTTACTACTCTTTTGCCAAAAGTGTTGATCGAAAACAATCGATTTTTCAAAGAACCGAAGTTTGGAGGAGATTGTGGTTTTCAAAATAATTAATAGTGAATTTGCATACAATGCAATTTAAAAAGAATTTCCCAGTAAGCAATTAGTCCTCCGAACTTCAATTTAATAAGCTGTTTTATTTGTTTTTAATCCAGGTCCGCATTCCAATTTCGGCCAATTGGACTAATTAAATCGCATATTAGCCAAATCGATCCAATTTATGGCCTACAAATTAACATTCGTAAACTCATGTTTGTTTATTTTATTCGGAATATTTAGTGCAAGTTCCCATTTTGGATGGCTAATTTTGGATCAAACAAAGCCAACGATATCGGATGACGTATGATTGGTCAGCAGGTGGTAATTGTTAAGTATTTTAATGGCTCTGTTTGAATATTTATTTATGAAATATATCAGTCAGTGAGTTTGTTTGTGGGCTCATTTCCACAGTGTTGTTTTGTTTCTTCATTTTTTTTCCCCGCATCTTCCAACATTTCTCATCGAGATGTACCTCCATTTGGTTTTCGGTTAATTTAATCGAAACTGATGTCGATTTGGCCTAATCATTCAAATTAGTGAATGTCTATTTTCATTTTGGGCTCTTTTGTTTTTATACTTCTTGCTGTGGTGGCTCGTTCGACAAAGAAAAAATGTGTCGGCGTGTTAAATCATTCAAAAATTATTCAGTATTAATAATGAATCGTGAAATATCGTTGATTTCATAAATGTTGACTTTGGAAATCATAATAAGCGATAATTTCGTTAAGAAATTTATTTGTTTGGCCCAAAAATGCTATGAAATAAGATACAATCAGATTAAACAGTCTTTTGATTGTTTTAAATTTCTTCATTTAGGCGACAACCATAAATGAGCAGTGTGCACACTTATTTCGGATCTTCTTTCAAAATTTTCCTCATTTTACTTTGACGATTTTTGTCGCGTGCTTAACAATTACCAATCTTGCTGTGTACACAAATTCAACCTTAAATCAATCACATTGCATTATTTATGCCACCCGAAAATAACGAACGCTTGTATATGCTGCTACCCGTGCTTGAGCACACTGAAATATGTCACCGTCAATGAAAATTAAAATGAAATGTTATTATTTATTATGATTGTGCAAAGATCTGGTTTTGTTCAGTTGCAAAAATTGAAAACAAAAATTACACAAAAAAAATCCTTGGCTTAAACCCGAACTTTTTCTGTATGCAAACAAAATCATATCTGTCGAAAATTTCATAAAATTATTGTACAAAATGAACATGGGACTGACACATTTTCTGCCGTGTTCTTCGCTGTTTGTGCAAATTCTCTTCTTCTCTCATACCATTTGTTGTTTTTTGTTTTGGTTGCGGCTGCTGGGCTGACTCCACACAATTTTGACATCATTCGTGTGTTCTTTCAACAATTTACCCGTGGATTTTGGCGATATGCGTGTGCGAGAGGTTGTCATTTTATAACAAAGCGACGTTTCAACCGAATAATTTCTTTTGAAAATCATAAATATAATTTTAACACAGAAAATCGGTTACCTTTTGCACTGTGCGCTCTGCCAATTTGGGTATACCAATGCCATCGCATTAAATTATTATCGTTTCGTTGCGCGGTTTTTTCCCCAGTTGTGTATGTGTGTGTGTGCATTTCGATGATGATTTTGATGGACATACATTTTGATATGCAGCCAAATCCAATTGACTGGTAAAAACTGGCAAAAACAAACAGAGACCGAATGAATATCCTTTTAATACGATGAGCTGGTTTCACAACAAAAGACAAAATTAGCATGCTATTGAAATTCCAGACTGATGTTGCTGTTTTTTTCGCCGCCACTCTCTCTCTCTCTTTCTTTGTATGTGTGTTGATGTATGATAGACAGTCATGCGCGCGTGAGTGAGCTCTGCACATATATTGCGTTTAGTCGGGCTTTTATCACCACAAAAACCGCACACGTTGACATCAACGGAAGCACTGCATAACGAGAAGATAAGTTGTTAACGTGTCATGTTTTTATTTGTCCCATTATCCGTGCGCGTTGTTTTCATTCCGAACTTCTGGTGTTTTTTTTGTTCGCTCTCTAGTTCTAATCGCATTAAGCAGAACGTTCAATACCTCTGACACACACACACACATGAGCTGTGTGATATGGGAAGGGGATAATGTACGACAAAACAGTCGTACTACTTTTAATAACTGAAACGAATTCGTCAAACCGATTTCGCAATTACAATCCGTCGCTTTTTTTCATTCCATTTGGTCCGTTCAATGTTGAAGTCGCACACTTCAAGACTGACAACAACGATGGAATTGGTGGTTGGATTGTCATTGCCTTCATTTCATCATCTAATGAACACGACATTTTTGTAACTGTCACACAAAACAAATGCCATTTGTTAACACAATTTGCCGAACGAACACACACACACAAACACATACAAACAATGGGAATAAATTTGTTAACGTTATTTGTTGAAGACAGGACGGCGCAATGTCGAATGTAAAATTTATATGTGCGTTTTTGAAATGGTTTAAGTTTCAAATTGCCATTTCGAGAACTCAGTGCCACTGACTGACGCTGAATTTTTAATGGCATGCTGGCGTCAGCGTCGCCAAACTTCGGGGTTTTGAATTTACAAACATTTGCCACGTTTTTCGTTGAGAAAGATCCTCAAAATTGTGTGAACGGTGTTTTGTTCATTTTGCCTAAGATCTTTCAATCGAACGCGATGCCATGTCACTTTATTATATGTGAATACAGCAGCAGCAACAACAACGACAAAAAAATTACTTAATGAGACAAATAAGAAGCAGCTTGTCACAGAGGTTGATGTTAAGCTGACAATTTTACAGCGTATTGAATGCTACGTGAAGCTTCCAATTTTTTTTAGTCCCAAGAATGAATTCAATGTCATGAGGACGATGCCGCACCACCAACAGCAGACAGCCCAACAAGTATTGGGTTTCGTTGAGATCATTACAAATCACAAGCATTTGAAAGGAACGTCGTCGATAGCGGTGTATACAGTATTTGCACACTGACACCTACCCCGCATCAATTGCAACTCCCTTTGCGTATTGCACACTATCACTATGATACGTATTCGTCACAAACCAATACAATGGATTTTACTTGCTGTTTTTTTTTCCCATTTACTTCGTTAATTCCGCATTCAATAGCGAACTAGGACTGTAGCGACCATCTCAACTACACATTTCCCAGGCCAGTCAGAATCAACAGTCGAACTTAAAACTTGAAATCAAACTGCAAACCCGATTATTTCTCGATAGTTGGTGACGATGGTGATTGTATTGCAGTTTAAATGTAATTGCATTTTGAACGAATGCACAAAAACGAACCGAAACATATATGAAGTCAGAGGCTGGCAAGCACACAGGCAGTGTGCGTTATGGTTTGTTACGGTTAAAATGGCATAACCAATTTTATTGTGTGTGAGAAAACAATTTGCGTTATGCTTTTTTTTCCTTTGTTCATTTTTGTTTACACTGGTTTGTTGTCATGCATCTCGTACATATATTTTTGAATGGTGTTGTTGTTGCTGTTGCCTGTAGAGAAAAAAAAAATGTTACAATCTCACTTCAACTCCTGTCTGTTTTAATCGTATATACAGCAAAACAATTAGTCAGTTGGTGCCTGTTATGATTGAATATACGAAGATTGACGTCGGCATACACACACACACATACACACACTGATGGTTAGAACACAAGAAAAGGAGGAAATGTGACATGTGAATTTGCCAGAAGAAAAACTGAACACACAAAGTGAAACACCGACACAAGATAAAATTGAAACCAAGTCAAAAGCGGTTTTCAAGTTAATTGAGTCAAATTGGTTACGTTCAAATGTAATTGAATGGCTTAAGAGTAGCTTCGTAAATGTTCAACAAATCTGGTGATTGAGAATTTTATGCGTGATTTTAATTGAGTTGCGGTAGTTTGAAATAGACGAATATTTATTTCCGACCAATTTCAAAATGGGCCGTAATCGTTTTGGAATGTTTGAAGTGAAATTCAACTCGTCATTTTCGTCTCAACAATGTGAGAATCAAGTGTGTTTTAAGGTTGTTTCGTTTTCTTCAAAACGATTTCATCATCTTTGTGTTTCCGATTTGATGATGATGCAAAGTCAAATCACTTTTATGGTTTTGTGATTGTAAATTGTTTTAGTTTCTAAGCCAATTGAGTGTTTCCTTCAAAGAAACCAGATCCATTTGTTCCCTTTTTTTGTTCCTTCTCATTTTCCCTTGTTGTTCTTTTTTTGTATCTTTTCGAGTTATTCCTATTTCAATTGTTGTTGCAATAAGCGCATGTATCTTTGAGCTCAATATTCCATAAGTGAATTATGATTTTGAATTTGCTTACAAATGCATTTATTGTGAGCATATGCCATGGTTAGTTTTTGTTTTTGTTATCTCAAGAAAGACATAAAGCGCTCATGTCACCGTTGAATTTACATCGAAAACCACATCACACAAGATGCATTGAAACGGGAAATTTACATGGAAACAATTACAATGTAAACAAATACTGGCATGTGTTTGTGTGTGGCATTTAAAACCAGGCAATTTTTATGCTTTGCACAATTCTGTTGAATGATGCAGTTGATTTGATTTTGCTTCCATTCGAAAAAGATCAAAAAGTTCAATTTTTCCGTTATTTTAATTCAAGTGTTTGTAATTATGCCAACCACTTGAAACGAATTACGAGTCACGAGTCAATGAAATTAAACGGCAACTGAAACGAATTGTCAATTAATGAACAGATATTATGCATATCAGCTTCTGTTTTTTTCGTTTGTTTCACGAAGAAACAATTACGATGATGAAAGCAAAATGTGCGATTGAACAAATCTAGATGCAGACATGTTTACAGAAACAGTTCACTTTTTTGTCTCATTTTAATCTTATTTACGTGGCAAATCTTTTAAATGCAAAAGTGTCACTTTAGCCTGTTTCACATCTACATAATTATTTCTTTTTGCAAAATACTTTTTAAGTGCCGCTTCAAATGTTTACTTGGAACATCTTTAGTTGTTTACCATCAGGATGTAATGAAGTCGTCAAGTGGATTATCGGGAAGTACTCAAGCCTTTCACAAGCAATTTCTATCTCTTCAAGTGCTGCAACAAAAAAAAACACGGTGTTACACGAAACATTCATATATGGTCAAAAGCGAGATCGTACCACACTTGGCGTGAAAAAAAGTTTGCTCACACAAAAATTGTTCTGTTTTTTAATTCTCTATTAACTGTATTAGCTGCATATAACCTTTGTATTTGAATAAACTCGACGTAATTGTTGGTCACATTCCATTTAAAGAAATATGTTATTAAAATTCCAATAAAATATTCAGAAAATGAATAAGAAATTGATATTTCCTTCAATATTCAATCAACGATTGCTGCATTTGTGTATTTTTGTTTTCATTTCATTCAATAATCAATTCATTTATGGTGAATAGAAACTGAAATAATTACTCATATAAACGTACATCAAACAAAAAAAAACGGCAAAACCAAATTGTTTTCAACATATTGAATGATTTTCATGGAAATGTTTGGCTGAGCTGACTTTAGTCATGCACCCGTTTCGTAGTTAAGCCAGCGTTTCGAATTGAGAATTGTGCGATGTCGGCGTTAAGCCAATTATTTGGATTTCTCATGCAGCATTAAAAAGAATCGGAATAGCAGAGATTTAAAATTAATTCAATGATTCGTCGTAAGCAACAACAAAAAAAAAGAGAGATAAAACTCTTGGTGAATCACATCCACACACGACACTTTGAAACAGACATAAAAATACCGAATGAGGGGATTTCAAATTGAATATTGATCTAATGTTGTGAGTGTCACATTGACAATATGAAATCGGTTTTTCAACAGCTAAATGTGTGAAAACACTTGCCGAAGCGAAAATGAAAACTGTAAATTGCCCGATTTTGTTGATCTGCTTTTGTTCTGCTCTGCTGAGTCGGTGAAATAGTTGATGTTCTTATCATAGACGCCTCATTCGATTTGGCGAAGGGGCGAGTGAAAAATCGTTTGTCATTACAATCAAACTACTACATTAACGATAGCGAGGGGCTGTTGCTTGTTCGCAATAAACCGACATAAAATTGTAAACAAAACAAGTAAAGAAGAGAACATTTCGAATGAAAATAGCGTCGAGTGTGATTTGTTATGCCCAGTGATTTTAATGAGATTGCGTTTTGTCGAAATTCTTCCCATATCACGATGATTCAAAATAGATCAACGCAGTCGCCTGACTTTTCAATGCACTTTGAACCTACCGAATGCATTTATTTTCACGGTACAAAAAGCCCAAGGATATAATTCGCTTCTCTTGGGACTTGTTCAAATATTATCCAATGGTGTTTCCCTTTGCTTGGGAATCCAAAAAGGGTTTATATCACAAAAATGTCTCGGCATTGAAATGCACAACACGTTAAGTACCCACGTTTAAATAGCTGTTATTATACAAACACGTTTTTAAATGCACGATAAAATAATGTAGCATCAGAAGGGGCCAAACATCAAATGTGTAGCGTTTTGAAATCAGAAATTATGCTTATGTGATTGTGCAACTACGGCCTAAGTAACAGTTGGCTTCATTAAATTCTTATAGCAAACGTCAAGGTTTGTTCTGTAACCTTTTCCTTGGTCAAAATTGATTTTTTTTTCTCAATTGAATGGGAAATAAGATTACAAAACAGAACAAAATGGTTGAAGAATTTAGCGATTACAACGAATAAAACGTCAATGTAGTAGTATATATCCCTGAAGTTAATAACAAATATATTCACGTATGTAACTCCGAGTAAATGGGTATAAGACCTATACTATGGGTCTTACCCAGGTTGTGTCAATGAATACATATAATTAATTATAATTAAGCCAAATTGTGGTCTCCTGGTCTCCTGCGCCACCCCGTAAAATCCGCACATACATATGGAATTGAAAGAAGTCTAATTTCTGCAATTTTTAATACATTTTGTCCTTACAACCAATTTTCAGTTCTTCTTGGAACAATTTCAGGATCTTCTTAGTCATTTTTGGTACCTTTTCGGTTGCTCTTAATTTTGGAAATTTTAATCCCTTTTCGAGTGCCTATGAAACTTCGCTCCTATGGACGCCGCCATATTGGTTTGCAATACATTGATTTTGAATAATAATTCTAATCATTGCCCTTGTGTCGTAATGCAGCGCAAACAGTACCTTGTTTGCATAGGCTTTAGCGTATCAGATTCCATAGTTAGTTCCCATTCCATCAGGTGTGATTCGATTGATAATTGTTGTTTAATATTACTTCAATCAAATGCGCCCTAGAAATGAATCAAGGACAGTCGGATGTGGAATAATGAATAAACTAGACGTTATGAGTAACATGATTGGGATCAACAATTCAAGTTTTCAGTTACCTTATCGCCATTCTTCAATACGCTTCGAAATCTATCCACGAATTTTGCATTATTGTCTATATAAAAAATGGTTTTGAATAAAAAGCTGAATATTCCATCCGTATTTGAATTGTTGAAAGTCATTCTAAATAAAGACGAATGGCGTTTTAAATCACCATACCAAAAGTGGTGTCACTTTTATGGTGTCGGAAAAGCATGTACCAGTTTGATTAAATTCACGACATTTCAAGAAGATCAAACTCTTTGCTGGTTCAGTTATTTCCCAGTGGTTTATCTTATCATTCACTTTATGCTGGTGATGTACACAATAATCTACTGTGTTTTACATGGAGATCTGTCTAATTGTTTGTCGTGTACTTGCCTATTTATTGGTCCAGTTTGTGCAGTACGTTTGAAATTATCATCACGTAATCAGTTGCGTTTAGCCAATCTAATAAAATGGACTCCTTTTTTCAGACCATACCTATTCTTTACGGGGTACTTTCTAAAACTCGATTTGGATACCATGCAGCAATGGCCTTTGGTGGAAAACATATTTATCCCATTGCGATTGACGAAAATATCGATGTCAAGTATTACAGTATCTGCTCGCAACAAATAGACTCATCTATAAGGAATGGCTGTACCAAAATGGGAATAATATTGCTTTCTGCGTGCGTTGTATGTATCGGACCTGCATATGCGTTTCTGTGTGATGGGACAAAGACCACTTTGACAGGTGAATGAGTAATGAATTGAAAATAGCAGGAGTCAAGTCCAGCTAGGTTTTTATTCCGACTAAGAACAAATGGGCAGCTATTGAACACAAACCCTTGCAATTTGTTTTCAGTCAAAATCAAAATGAATATCTAGCCCGCCTTGACGCTTGGAAAATAGGAAATAATAAAACAATTCAGTTATCAAAATTTGTAGATGTGAGGATTCCATTTACCGAAAAGAATTCATATGCTGAATTCTTGGGGAATATTATACTTCAATGTATCATTAGTACACATGGTATGCTAGGTTACGTTGGTGTGGAAGTTGCTGTCGGTGTATGCCATGATACGATTGCTCTTATGCCACAAATAGTTGCTTACCATCTCGATAGTCTTGATAAAAGTATCGAAGAAGATCAATTCAACCAGATCGAATTGCTGCTCAAGTTCAAGAATATTGTGAAACAAACTCTTGATTTTGATAGGTACGATTCGATTGAACCTCAACTAACAGTAATCCATATCTTACTATTTGCAGTTATATGTTTACACTTATTCTTGTTTTTAAAGGTACATCATTTGTTTGAGAAATCTTTTCTATTATCGAACATTCTTGGCACCAGTTGTATTCACTTATTCGATGGGAATGTCCATTTTTTGCCATTACACGGTAAATCTATATATATATATATATAAAAGGAGAGTTTGTTCCCTCATCTCCGGGGTCTTCTCCTATAAGCACCCAACGCTCTTTGATGGGAGTTATAGATATGGGTAGCCTCTGGACTCCGGTTGATAATAGGAGAGTTTGGTGGGGGTGGCGTTCTAGAAAGTTCGAGAAAAAAAAGAAAACTCTGAATTTCATCATCAGTGACGTCATTGGTGACCGTAATGAACAGTGATGTCATCAACGTTGACGTCATCAACAGTGACGTCATCAACAGTGACGTCATCATATGTGACGACATGAATAAATTTTCTAGCATTTTCTAGAATGTTCCATAAAATTCTTTCGATTAGTCTCGAATTTTCTGGTAGTTTCTAGAATGTTCTATTAAATTCTTTCGGTTTTTCTAGAATTTTTTGGAATTTTCAAGAATTTTCCATGAAATTCTTTCAGTTTTTCTTGAATTTTCTGGAAATTTCTAGAATCTTTCTATTCTTTCGATTTTTCCTAAACTTTTTGAATGTCAGGCCATAGAAGATTCTAGAATATTTAAGAAAAATCAACAGAAAACCCAAGTAAACCATGGAACATTCCAGAACTTCAAGGAAATTAAACAAAAATTGAAAGAATTCCACAAAACCACGCGAAGCGGGGTGTCATCAGCTAGTGTTTATATAATAAGAAGATCTTCAATGCCATTAAAACGGTTTGGCTTTAATTTTAGATGAATTTCGCCTCTGGTTACGGTTTGGCTGTAACGTCATGGGTGCAGTTGTTTTATCTCTGTGAAGTTGGTGAAGAAATGGAAGTAAATTAAACACAAGTCAAGAAATTTTCATTATTCCATAAAATGCTACAAATTGACTATTTTCATCCACTTTTTTCTTATTTCAGGATAATAACTTGGCTGATACACTTTACGATAGCAATTGGTATGCCTTACCAATAAAACGTCAAATTGACATTATGCATCTGATTAATATACAACAAAACGGACCTACTATCAAAGTTGGACCTTATGTTCCTTTGAATCGCGTTCTGTTCAATGTAGTGAGTTGCAATTTTCAACTTGCAAATAGAATCGAACTCATTTTATATAAGTTTAGCTTTAAATTGAAGCGCTTACTAACGTGTTTGCTTCATTTAGTTGCAAATGAGCACTCGAACTATTCAGATATGTAAATAATTCCTGTTTATTTTTGTTTTAGATCACGAGCAAGGTTTACTCCTTCGTAATGTTTCTGTTGAATTTTACTTCACCATAAGGATTGGATACATGATGATGATGATGATATAATCGTTGATACAATGATTATTTCTTGGATCCCAGTGAGATCCTCAGCTTATTGTTATTGATATGTATACATTCACAATTATATATAATGTTTGTGCGAGGTAGTTGGTTATACTTGGGGTGAACGGTAACGCGATTTGATGTTTTTGAGCTGACTGCGCGGTTTGGTATTGCCTTAAATAGTGTTAATATTGTCCCATTGATCGCTACTACATACTCACACACACACACACACACACACAAATCTATGAATAAAATAGCAATTGCAAGCGGAAATCGACGACATTTCATATGCCATCACTGCAAAATTGGTAGTACATCATAGGTATACAGCTGTCGGATGCCAACCAAATGCGGCACAGAATGGAGAAACAAACAACAACATGACATTTCATAAAGGGGAGACCTTACCACGTTTAAATAGTTTTTATTATACAAACACGTTTTTAAATGCACGATAAAATAATGTGGCATCAAAAGGGGGCCAAACATCGAATGTGTAGCGTTTTGAAATTTAGCGATTACAACGAATAAAACCATATATTCCTGAAGTTACTAACAAATATATTCACGTATATTACTCCGAGTAAATGAGTATAAGACCTATACTATAGGTCTTACCCAGCTTGTGACAATGAATATAATTCTCTATTGTTATGCCCGTTCCAAGTGCTTTATCCGGATAAAGTTGTTCTGGCTAACTGTTATCCGAGCCTAAACTAGACATGATACAACAAAAATTCAATTTCAAGTTTTTTTGTCTATGAAAAATATGAGATTTGGCTTTTAAAGTTTGTTAATATATATATTTTTGTTGTCGCGGTATCAAAAAATGTATTTTATCCCATATTTTAACAAACTTCGAAAGCCAAATCTCATATTTTTCATAGACAAAAACACTGCCAAATGCATTTTTTTATATCTCGTATAATTTAGGGTCGGATAAAAAGTTATCCTGAACAAAGGATAAAGTACTTGGAACGGGCATTATTGTGTAATATTTTTTGGAATTCTAAATGGCTCCATGAAATAATTCCTTGTGTGTATTATTATTGTGGTGGTGCACATGGAAATTATATTTGTCTGACCAAAAAAAGGTTCCATAGTTGGGTATTATTACAATGAGCCCATAAAATAAATTCTACTTCAGCAATTCCACACCAAGTCGGACAAAAATTGCAAGTCATGTCTCCGATTTGGCTGAAAATTTAAACAAATCACTCGAATGCCGAAAAAATGAGACCGCCAAATTTTTAGCTCTCTAGGTGGAAGGGTTCGGCTGGGAGAGGATAGTCCATTTTTTGGATTTTGGCCGAAAACACGAAAAAGGGCATTATTTGACGAATCATATCTCGAGAACCGCTCGACCGATCTGAAACATATGCATATCGTTTGAAAGGTATTGAGATCCACTACAACACATCCACTACAGATGAATATTTTTAATATGTGACTCATACACACAGTAATATCTCATAAATTGTAGGGAATATGACTTCACTGTCCACAGTAAAGTTGTAGATCTTGACGTGACAAAAAATTTCTCTCAAGGGATCGACTCTAAAAAATCACTCCCTGAGGGTCAGATGCCCCCCCAAATGTTCCCATTTTTGGGGGGCTTTTTCACCCTTCAGGGTTGACTTTTTTGGGTCGGCGCCTTTGGAAGAATTTTTCATCATGTCAAGACCTACAACTTTGCTGAAGATAGTGAAACCAAATTTCCAGCCGTTTGGGAGGTGACTAGCAGATATAGCTGAGTATGTAAAATGGGTGATTTTGGAAAAGTCCGCTATTTTAGTCAGAATATACCGTTTTTTTATGAATCATATCTCCCAAAGGGATGAAAATTTGGTTTCACTATCTTCAGCAAAGTTGTAGGTCTTGACATGATGAAAAATTCTTCCAAAGTCGACCCAAAAAAGTCACCCCTGAAGGGTGAAAAAGCCCCCCAAAAATGGGAACATTTGGGGGGGCATCTGGACCCTCAGGGAGTGATTTTTTTGGAGTCGATCCCTTGAGAGAAATTTTTTGTCACGTCAAGATCTACAACTTTACTGTGGACAGTGAAGTCATATTCCCTACAATTTATGAGATATTACTGTGTGTATGAGTCACATATTAAAAATATTCATCTTTTGGCATTTTGGTCAAGAAGACTGTCAAGACGCGATTTTTATGCCTTGACATGCATGAATGAATTATAGCTGAGACTAAAGGCTACAATTTTGGTGAAGAATGCAATGGAAATTTCCTAACCGTTTGACGTGATAAGGGTGAAAATCGTAAAAAATGGACCTCATGTTGGATTTTTTTCGAAAATTTCACCAAAAACTAGTTTTGGGAGTGCTGAAATGATAAATGATATAAAAGTGGTTTGAGACAGGCTATCAACTGAAAACATAAATTTGGAAAAAATGTATGACGTGTTTTTTGCAATTCGAGTTTGAAAATTCAATTCAAAAAAAATGTTCGACGACTACCCTTCGCGAATCCTCTCTTATATTTTTTTTTGTAGTGGATCTCAATACCTTTCAAACGATATGCATATGTTTCAGATCGGTCGAGCGGTTCTCGAGATATGATTCGTCAAATAATGCCCTTTTTCGTGTTTTCGGCCAAAATCCAAAAAATGGACTATCCTCTCCCAGCCGAACCCTTCCACCTAGAGAGCTAAAAATTTGGCGGTCTCATTTTTTCGGCATTCGAGTGATATGTTTAAATTTTCAGCCAAATCGGAGACATGACTTGCAATTTTTGTCCGACTTGGTGTGGAATTGCTGACTTATTAATGCTGTACTAGATGCTATAGCAAGATACAAGGGACATGCTCATTGATCAACTTGTAAGACGCTCTTTGTACTGGACATAGATGGGCAAGTAGGTTAGGATATTTTATATAAACTGATGAATTCTAACTGAAAAATAATCTAGTACGGAACAAATTTCATTTGTATTTTTTTTGTATGGTACTAGCTAGGGGGAGAGAACGCTGCAAATAGCCTGCAAATAGTGCAAATAAATGTATGTATTTACATAGGATATTATATGGCGTATTCGCAGCCTACAGGTGGCGCTCGTGTATGCTATGTAAATACTATGCGAATACGCTTGCAAATGAACGCAAATGAAATGCAAATACACGCAGTTATGCCAATAGTTCTTTCCCCCTAGGGTACTAGATGATTATTCAGCTGAAATCTGTCAGTTTATACGAAATGTCATATAAACTCGTGTTTTAGATGATTTTTCATTTGTCAACCATTTAGTTGTAGTCAGTGTGTCCATTTGTCAAAGTACACATGAAAAAAATATCTGTTTTGATTATTTTGTATGGCTGCATTCACTTCTTTGTGTTTGTTTCGGATTTCCAGTGAATTTGTTGCATTTTTGATAGGGAAATTACCTCCCGTGAGAAATATTTTTTGTTTGAAAATTACTTTCACAAGAAATTTGGAATTTATCTCCCCCCCCTGAACATGGCTACCTTGCCCATCTACTGGAGCAGATCACAAACGCTTTTTAGACGCATACAACGTTAAAGCACTGACAAAAATCAACAATATGTGCAATCTGAAATTATGCTTATGTGGTATAATTACGGCTTGTAGTATAACAGTTGTTTCGGTATGCAATCCAACACGAGTGATTAGATTGATATAGTTCTTGCATTGCATTGACGTGGGCCACATTTTTCATCCATCATTACGCGAAATAATTGAATGTACCCCTAAATAAATAAAACCAAGAGGGTATGATGTGGATCAATGAATAAACTAGATGTTATGAGTAACATGATTGGGATCAACAATTCAAGTTTTCAGTTACCTTATCGCCATTCTTCAATACGCTTCGAAATCTATCCACTGATTTTGCATTATTGTCTATAAAAAAATGGTGTTGAATAAAAAGCTGAATATTCCATCCGTATTTGAATTGTTGAAAGTCATTCTAAATAAAGACGAATGGCGTTTTAAATCACCATACCAAAAGTGGTGTCACTTTTATGGTGTCGGAAAAGCATGTACCAGTTTGATTAAATTTACGACATTTCAAGAAGATCAAAATCTTTGCTGGTTCAGCTATTTCCCAGTGGTTTATCTCATCATTCACTTTATGTTGGTGATATATTCGATAATATACTCTGTTCTACATGGAGATCTGTCTAATTGTTTGTCGTGTACTTGCCTTTTTATTGGTCCAGTTTGTGCAGTACGCTCAAAATTACCATCACTTAATCATTTGCGTTTAGCCAATCTAATAAAATGGACTACTTTTTTCAGACCATACCTATTCTATACGGGGTACTTTCTAAAACTCGATTTGGATACCATGCAGCGCTGGCCTTTGGTGGAAAACATATTTATCCCGATGCGATTGACGAAACTATCGATCTCAAGTATTACAGTATCTGCTTGCAACAAATAGACTCATCTATAAGAAATGGCTGTACCAAATTAGGGATAATATTGCTTTCTTTGTGCGTCGCGTGTATCGGACCTGCATATGCGTTTCTGTGTGATGGAACAAAGACCACTCTGACAGGTGAATAAGTAATGAATTGAAAATAGCAGGAGTCAAGTCCAGCTAGGTTATTATTCCGACTAAGAACAAATGGGCAGCTATTGAACACAAACCCTTGCAATTTGTTTTCAGTCAAAATCAAAATGAATATCTAGCCCGCCTTGACGCTTGGAAAATAGGAAATAATAAAACAATTCAGTTATCAAAATTTGTAGATGTGCGGATTCCATTTACCGAAAAGAATTCATATGCTGAATTCTTGGGGAATATTATACTTCAATGTATCATTAGTACACATGGTATGCTAGGTTACGTTGGTGTGGAAGTTGCGGTCGGGGTATGCCACGATACGATTGCTCTTATGCCACAAATAGTTGCTTACCATCTCGATAGTCTTGATAAAAGTATCGAAGAAGATCAATTCAACCAGATCGAATTGCTGCTCAAGTTCAAGAATATTGTGAAACAAACTCTTGATTTTGATAGGTACGATTCGATTGAACCTCAACTAACAGTAATCCATATCTTAATATTTGCAGTTATATGTTTACACTTATTCTTGTTTTTAAAGGTACATCATTTGTTTGAGAAATCTTTTCTATTATCGAACATTCTTGGCACCAGTTGTATTCACTTATTCGATGGGAATGTCTATTTTTTGCCATTACACGGTAAATGTTGACATAATAACATTGACTAAATAAACTAGGACTTCATTGCCATTAGAACGGGTTTGTCTTTAATTTTAGATGAATTTTGCCTCTGGCTACGGTTTGGCTGTAACGTCATGGGTGCAGTTGTTTTATCTCTGTGAAGCTGGTGAAGATATCGAAGTAAATTAAACACAAGTCAAGAAATGTTCATTATTCCATAAAATGCTACAAATTGACTATTTTTAGCCACATTTTTCTTATTTCAGGATAATAACTTGGCTGATACACTTTACGATAGCAATTGGTATGCCTTACCAATAAAAAGACAAATTGACATTATGCATCTGATCAATACACAACAAAACGGACCTGTTATCGTAGTTGGACCATTTGCTGTTATGAATCGCGTTCTGTTCAATGCAGTGAGTTGCAATTTTCAACCTGCAAATAGAATCGAACTCATTTTATATAAGTTTAGCTTCAAATTGAAGCGCTTACTAATGTTTTTGCTTCATTTTATGGCAAATGAGCACTCGAACTATTCAGATATGTAAATAATTCCTGTTTATATTTGTTTTAGATCACGAGCAAGGTTTACTCCTTCGTAATGTTTCTATTGAACATTACTTCAGCATAAGGATTGGATACATGCATACATGGTGATGATGATATAATCGTTGATACAATGATTATATCTTGGATCCCAGTGAGATCCTCAGCTTATTGTTATTGATATGTATACATTCACAATTATATATAATGTTTGTGCGAGGTAGTTGGTCATGGACGAAAATGCGACAGGGGTCCCAAAAAAAAACGATTCTATCTAGTGTAAACTGGGTCTCAGCAAAAGTTGAGGACCTAAAAAAAGGTCATCAGCTCCGAAAATTCATCGTGGGTCCATGAATTCACAGGGGGTTCGAAAATTTAAAGGTGGGGGGGGGGTCATCGGAGACCTTGGAGGCTATATCAGAACCTATGCAGAAGATACCAATAAATGAATTTTATTACAATCTATATACAAATTTAACGAGAGAAACGTTGGGGAATAGTTATACTTTGAAACTTTTCTTTATTGACATACATTTCTTATGATGATTCGTCGTCATATAAAATGTATTACCGCAATGTAATTCTTATGGAGTGCAACCTAAAATTCACCATATAAAATACATTGTGTCAATGTATTTCAAATGGTGTTTTTTATCAAATGTTTATAAACAGATTAGACTATTGGACGCTCTCCATTAGAAATACATAGCAATGTTATTCTTAAGGCAAAATATCAAACATTTATCGTTAAGTGCGTTTTGTTCTCTGCTGCTTTAAATAATATTCACGCTTGCAGCGTTATGTTTGTCTTCACTGCGTAGTGTCGTTTCAAACGGCATTATCTAATACGATTATGTTAAATAAATGTTATAAACAACACCTCATCCTGTTTTCACACTTTAATTTCAATCAAATTGATTTACACAAATCGGAACCTTTGAACAGTAAATTCTGATGATCAAAAAAAGAATATTTTCAAGCACTGAACTTTTACCTTAAGTTGTCTTCCTTTTTGAATGGATATTTTCGCTGGCATTGTCAAAACACATGCTTTTTTCAATGAACACAAACGATTTTTCATGCACTTCAAAAATGCCAACACAAGGTATTGCATGGCGATCAGAGGTTTTGTGTTGGAATCAATGAGGAAGAAAGTAATATTCCTTGGTATTATGGAAGGCTCATTTCTTGAGTAATATTGAAAAGCGTAACTAGCCGCACTCCTAATCGTGTTAAACCGAATATTCACGGTAAATATGTTACAAAATATATGTTTGTGTTGAAAATGTACATTTAGGCGTGGACGTTATCAAAGAGAAAGTAAGGAAACTGGAGTCACAAGCATCTGACCTCAATTTATCTTGCCAACAAACCGTTTTGCGTGTATTTCTTTTTTTTTATCAACTTCACCAAAAAGAACTCATTTTTTGCTTTCGTTTTGCCGTTCAACGAATAGAATGGAAAAAATTGTTTGAAGTTCTCATACCGAATTCCTATTTTTCAATTAATTCACCAAATGTCGGCTGTGTTGCATGTGTGTGGCACTCACAGTGCGGATTATGGTTTGAAACTCCACGTCGTGTTGATTGTTTAAATATTTATTATAAAACATTTCAACAAATAAGCGAACGAAATTTCTGGCCTGTTAAGAAGAAATGCGGGTGACTGAAAACCGAATACTGTTCGTTTCGTTTGTAACAAATGACCATGGAATAATCGATTACAAAGGCAAAATGTTAAACTTCTACCAGGAAATTAGAGTTGAATCATAAGAACAGAAAAATTGAAATGATAAAAGCAGAAAAATGCATTTGTCTTTGCCACTCACTATCTCATCACACACACACACAAAAACGCCCAACATTTGTTGAGATAAAAATTGGTTGGTTCGCAGTGGAAATTGGGCAATGATTTAATGCTTGCAATTAAATTTAATTAAGTTGAATGAAGCAAGAAATAATCATTCTGGCTAAACAAGAGGCAGTGCTGGAGCCAGTGTTCAGCTGCAGCAATGTGGCAGTTTTTCGAAAGATTGTCTGTAGTTCTGTTTTTAAGAATCAATGGATTTTTTCATCCGTAATTCCGGACTCTTCAGTCTTATCCTTAGGTATCATTGTTCAGAGCAAGAAACTCATCATGTATTTGATCTAAAACAACAATAATTTCTTGGCATTCAATCTTTAAAATTATATTCCGAATATCGAACGTAATAAATCGGTGGCCATTTGTTTGAAAAAATATTTTTCTCAACGCGTCATTTATGTTTTTTGTAGTTCCAAAGATCGATTAGTAGCTCAGTATGATCGAAGACGAAATGATAACTCAATAAAATTGATTACTTACAAGATAATCGTAATCCCTTTTTTTTACTTTAAGGAAGTCAAAACGCTTCTTTTATCATTTCTGTTCGAGCACTGAATCCACTTTGTCTCCGGATTTCAATTCATCTCATTTACTTTTTGGATAACGCATTTTCTTATTCACAAGCAATTGGTGTCATAACATTTGGACCCGCACTGTTGTGTACGGTGTCAAACGTCGAATTGGTTGGTTGTTCATTTTTAATTGTATGTTTTGTAGCATGTCCTAATGTGACACTTTTTAGATAGCGGCTTCGTTAGAATCATTTATGAAACACAAAACACACTCACGAAAAAAAAACATAAAAATTCAAAAGCGAACAGTGTGAGAGATGGAATTATAAATTAGACATGCTTCTTATCGCTTGGATCTGGTCGAACAAAAAGGACCGGCATTGAACAAAACGAAGGTGTATCACTTCAGTATTTTTTTTTTAAATTCAGTCTATTCGTTCATTCGTTGGTATGTCGGTGATTGTTTGATTCAATCAATTAAACATTTTGTCATTCATCTGGGGAATACGACCACAGACAACGACAAATATATAAAGTGCAACACACGCACACTGTGTCAGATTAAAAAATCATCTGAAATTCCCCTGATCATCGTTCAACAACAATCATAATTTATATGATGTGTGGGTTTTCTCTCTCTCTTCATTTTTTTCTTTCGCTCAAGTCTTTTTCATGCAGATTATCATTTTAATTCATCTTGAAAATTTGTACATTCACACCCTCAATATTTACACCGCATGAATTCCAGACATTAAAACCACTATAAAACCTAAAATTGATCTTGATGAACACAACAATATTTTCAAGAATGCATTAAATACATAAAAGTGAATCTGTTTTTTTTTCAATTCACTGTCATGATTCCCGAATCGCCCAAGACTTCACTCTGACGCGCGTTGTTGTTGTTTTTCTTTTTTCGAGAGAAAAAGGAGTTTAAACAATTTGACTGATTTTGTGTGGTGAAGTAGCCTGCAAAAAATACATGTGGGCTTGTGAGCATTCAATCATTCAGCATCAGGTATGCTGCTAAGATGAACTAAATCAGAAGAAATTTTGTTGATTGGTAATTTATCTCACAGTGTTTGACTTTGGAAAAAGGATTTAAACTTACTTGAGCACACATGAATTCACTTAATCTCTTCTGAAAATCAAACGAAATTATGAGAAGCTCATTCGTTTTCATCATATCAAAATAAATCATCATCAAAATCCCGAACAAAGTGGCGCACACGGCGTCCACGCGAAAAAATACCAAGATTTACCAGATTTTAGTTTGAAAAAAGTGTTTGACGGTTGAGATATGTATTGAAAATCAGTTGGATTTACATCGACAACCTGATCCATTACATCTAGCTCATTGTCAAAAATGAAATAGTTGTAATAAAATGAATTCATTCAGTTGAGGCGTTTAGTTCGATTTTTCATTGGCAAGCACTGTATTGGGCTAATCTTAATAGGCTGAGCTAAAAACTCTGTATGTACGCGTATGTAAGTGCGACTCTCTGTGTAATACACAGTGTGTATGGTTGTGTGAGTTCATATAGTCGCGTACACCGATTTTACCATCATCAATAGGAGATAATTATTACCTCGGTCAATTAGGATCAACTCAATGTATTGACTGATTGCATCCACGGTGTTCTAACTCAAAACAGAAGGCTCGACTGCTTTTCTGTCCTTTTGTATCTTAGAACAGACAGAACAGTTTCACAGCAAAGGAATTTCAATCTCTGTAATTTATTTTACACAAAACACATTACTGAGTCATGCTAAGAACTATGCCACTAGATGGGATATTTATTAGTGGTGGATTATTGAAGTCCAATCAACTCATAGATTCCTACAGAGCTCCAATATCAATCCAAAAAATTGGTTATTTTAGCATGGAACGTACCCATCTATCAGAAAAGCATGAATTAAAAAATACATTACACATTGAGTTCAGTACATCAGAACCAAATGAATTCCAAACGTCGTTGATTTATTGACACATGTTCCACGTGCACATGATTAAAAGTGGTTTTACATATTAAATGTAATGAATTGAAAATATGCAATGATTCAAAGCGCGTTTCGGTTAATTTGCATTTGGGCACTTTGGCATTTCAAAATAAACCACTAACTTATTGATGTGATATGTGCAACCAGTTTTTACATTACCTCACATCTTGATTCAGCTGTCTTCATATTGAATGCTTTTTTTTCTATATCTCATCGTTTCTTTTTATGATTGCCCGATTCACATTGCTTTCAATTGAATGTTTGCTGCGATTGATTTTTAGAGAAACCAACAACAAACGAAATAAAAACAATATTTTTTCAAAGTGAATTATGAAAAAAAGAATTTCAACTTGATGATATTGATTGGCTATTACGTGAGAAGACATTTTTGACAAGTGGTTTTTCGTTTCGTGCTCTTTCCATTTGAAATGATTTTTTGTTGAACTGCTAATTCTTTGTACTTCATATTTTATTGTGAGTCTGCACCTTGGCCGTTCACAGATCCGTAAAGTCTTCGATTTTAGTGTGGTTGATTTTTTTGTTTGTTCGCTGTCAATATGATTTCAAAAAGCCAAGTGAAACGTAGCTAATTCACAGCGGTGTTTGTTATTAATCTACATCAAGCCTGTACAAATATTATTGATTACCCAGAACCATTGAATTTGCATAAAATTCATCGTATCGTTCGTTATTATCGCTTTCGTCTAGTCGTGCATCGAATTTGCCCATTTTGATACGGTCCAAGGTCTTTTCTAAGCAGCATGAACTAAATATAAATACGAAAATGATTTACTGAACCAGTGTATGGGTTCAATTCACCGACCAACAAACATAATACTTTTATCATCTCACCAAATTCCAGTGAACGCACGAGAACCTCAGTTTGTCGACAGAGCAAAACAAAAAAAAAACAAACAGAATTTTATCGAACAATAATTAATGACAAGCAATTTGTTACACAACGAAAACTGGCTTGTGACATGTGATTGCTGGTTACATGTTGATGAAAAAAAGCGTCTACCGAAATATCATTCATTTTATTCGTTGCAATGACAATGTTATGAGAGGATGCTCGTTTCGATTTTAATCATAAATTCTATGACCGATTTATGACGACCGTAAAAAATCTTGACCGGTTTGCTTACGTCCAAATTATTTTGAAGCATAGAACATATCTACGTCACTCATAAAATTTGATACCGAGCCTCCAAAACATGATTTTCTCTCGAATGAAAAAAAAGTGTAGTCATGAATTAAGCTTTGAATAGGTTGAAAATTATCCGTCAACGACGTCCCGCACCCAAGACTTTTTTTTATTGGAATATCATTTCGATTTGAATTTTCATTGATAAATTCTTCAACAGTTTTTGAATCAAAACATTTGTTTCATTTGGATTTTCGTTTGGAGTTTATGAATGAACATTATTAACTGGCAACAATAGGCATTCTCTTCTCAATCGTTTTATATATTTATTTTTTTTTTTTTGTGGAAATGTAAATATTATGTCATTTGAGATGACAACCCAAATAAAGCCATCGGATAATAATGAAGGAAGTAGTAAATCTCAAGTTATTATCACACAAATAGTTTCATTTTTCATTCAAATAGAACAAGCTGAATATTAGAATTGGTATTCAAATGAGCAGCAATGAATTCAGAGACCGCATCAGATAAATAGATATTTAAATAAATCGACTCTTTAGTACGATCCACACGATCAATAAAAAACAGAATTGGAGTTTTCTATTGGGATAAAAATGATTATCTAAGGCTTGATGCCTATGGCTATATCGTCGATTGAGTTTCACACTTTTGTGAGCCGATGCTCAAGTTAACAAAGAACCAAGCCAAAATCGTTAGGCCCAATCGCACCGGACATTTATTGATGATTCATGAAATATAGTTGATTGAGACTGAATTCAACAATACGCCATTGCTATTCAGGTGATTATATTGTCATAACATTTCGCGCCTTCAAATCACCCAAATTTGGAAATATTGGTCGAGACGCAAGGCAAAGTAGGAACATGAACATATTGTGAATGAACTAAATGTATATATAAAGTCATAAATTTCGTATTCCAATCGTCGTATTTGGTCTTTTTTCGTCTACACCATATTTGCTATGTCCAACAATCAGAACATTTTCATTGCACGTTGCATTGAAGAATGGCCAAATGTGGTGTTTATTTGTTCAGTTTTCGTCACGTCAATTCAATTTAACATGCACATTTTACCACGCATGATCCCGCACGTTGAGCTCGACCACACAAATTTAAACAATACAGTGTTCTATTTAATATTTATAAATTTACATTTTAGATCGTTTAAAGATCCTTCTTGAAATCTTTGATCGTCAAATATGCATGCATATTATAATATGCATATAATTATATGCACATAACAAATATATCGTTCTTTTTTTTGCAGAAAAATGCATTGGAAAATCGATATCTACGTAGATATGCTACGACCCACATGAAAATCCACAACGAATAATGCGTTGTGAATCTCAATGTGAGGAAGTGACGCTTGTTTCTTTCTCCGCTCTGTGCTATAAATTCCCCGTTCACGGTGATTATGTATACAAATGTGTATATAGCTCTGCCAGTTACTGTTTTTTTACATATAAGATAACTCAAAATGCACTAAAAATGATTTGAGTTACATTCGAATGCATACAAAACTAGATAAAATTACAAATATTTGCAATGTTAACCAGTTAATGCGGTTACCTGAAAATTTCAGTCCGAAATTCATTGCGTTTAAAATCCACTATTATTGGACTATGGATAGTTAATTTGAGTTAAACTTTGTACTAAGGTTAAATTCATTATTCTTAGAAATAAATTAGTAAGTATTATGCTGCATCACATGTAAATGTGCCAATACTTTCTCTCGTGTTTGTCATCTTTTCTATGAGCAATTTTGAATACAATTTTACATAGACTACGAATATAAAAGACCGATAAATTGCAGTAGTTCATCAGTTTTCCTTAACAGTTGAAGATTCAACACGCCTAGGAGCTAAAGTGCCTAACTCTTGGATTGAAACTTCATTATACTAACAAACGTACAACCAATTAAAGAGTAGCAATACGACAGTGAGTTTAAAGTGAGCAAGTGAGAGTGAATACAATTTGAAAATAGAAACTGCCATGGAAGTTAAACCAAAGACGAAAATTACAGACGTTAACTTCGACTGTCTTGAAAAGATCTTTGGATATTTGAGCCTGAATGATCTTCTGAACGTAGCTGATTCAAATGAACACCTCAAGACTGCCGCTGAATTCACGTATGAGAGATTTTATGGAATGAAACAAGTGAATTTGTGTGAATTCATTATGTTCAATGATAAAAAGGAAAATGTAAAAGTGGAGCACACAATTTTAGTTTACAATTGGAAAAAGAGTTATCAAATTCTACGCTGTTTTGGACATTTGATATTAAAACTAGAGTTTGCTCTTTTAGTTACCAGTAGAGCTGCATTTAAAAAGGTCCAAAAAGAATCATTTCGTACATCGTTCATACGACTAATGACATACGTCAACGAATATTGTGCTAAATCATTAACAGAAATCAAAATTACTGGCATTCCAGGTAAAGCATTCGATCATTTGAAGAAGCCATTTTTATTAGTTGAAAAGGTTTATATTCAGAAAAAATCTGAAATCAACACCAAAAGCAATGTAATCAGTAGGCTGTTTCCAAAAATTCGAAGCCTAGCATATGATTTCTTATTTTCGAAGGATTTGATTTGGATCGACGATTGTTTTACTCATCTAGATCATATGGAGTTTATTACAACTTTTAGACAGGATGACGATGAAATAAGCAGAGAATCTAAGCGAAATCGAATTTATTCATTTTTGCGTTCGAATCCGCAGCTACGCAGTTTAAAGATTCCATTCATCTGTGACGCGGAATTTCTTCAGATTATTAATGAAAGCTTGCCAAATCTTCAAAATTTAATACTGAGGGATCCATTCAATAATATATTGACATGCATTGGCCAGACAGTCCATTTGAAAAACGTTAAAACATTTGGCATCGAATGGACACCAAAACAATTTCCAAAAATTCCACTCACGTTTGATCATCTAGAGGAAGTTAACATGGAATATTGTTTCAGATATAATGACGAATTCTATACATTTCTTCGTGAAAATCCCTCAATACGAAAGATCACCGTACACGGAGGCATAAACGTTTCAAAGTTGGCTAATGCTCTGCCGTTGCTGCAGAAGATCAACGTGTGTCGTTGGGAATATGTACTTGGTGATATTGAACACTTTATAAATCAGTTCAAGCACTTGCAAACATTTCAATTTAAATTAGATCAATCATTTAAATATGATCATATTTTGCTTTATCTAGGTAAAAACTGGCAATGTTCCAAACGGACTAAGCACGAATTTTCCGAAGTGGTAGAATTCGTTGTGATTACTCCAACTTTTGCATAAAATTCCTAGTAAAATCCCAAACATATTCATTTATTATTATTATTATTTTGGGTTGTCAGCATTAAATGGTCCATAATTCAGTAGTATTTTAAGGATTTAAAAAAAATGTAAAAGTACCGTAATTAATTTTTGTAATATTATTATTTTTCATTTTATAAATAAAAATTTATGTGCAAAACTTGTCGTGAAAACATGTTGTTAGTGGTTTTTCTGTTGTGTAAACCAGTGTAAACCAAAAATAATTTAAATTTGTTATTTTTGAATTTATTCGTGATCTTGATAAGTGGCCAGCTGTTTGATGTCATTCAAATAATAGGCCGATCTTTTTTTGCTCAAAAATGAAATATAATTGAACATTGTCCAAACAATACAATGAAAATTGAATATCGAGTCTTGTTTGGACACATTTTAAGTATTGTTAATTCAGATTATTATTGACTTCCAGTTTTTGTTTGTAGCACCATTGAAATAATCTGACAAGCATTATAAGCGGTTTAAGACTAACTTTATTGAATTCCTTGCTGATATTTTTGATTTTACATTGATAATTCTTATTCTAGTTGCGCTTTCGCTTTCTGATTGCGCTCATCTTTTAATTGAGAATTGTGTTCTCTAATCGGAACAGGTGTATACAAGGATGGCTCTATAATGAATGCGTTTTCAAGCCACCATTTGCGGATATATATGCTTTCGCGTGCAATGTGCAATGGTGCATAATATGCAGAGAATGATTATTGCGACTATTAAAACTGTATGGATATCAACGATTACATCATCATCATACATGCAATCCCTATAGTGAAGTAACGTTCAATAGAAACATTACGAAGGAGTAAACCTGGCTCGTAATCTGAAACAGATATAAAAAGGGATTATTTTCATGTCTGAATATTTCGACGGTTCATTTGCAATACAATCAAGCAACTCACTGATTTGAACAGCTGGCGATTTATTACTTCAAAAGGTCCAACTACGATAACAGGTCCGTTTTGCTGTATATCAATCAAATGCATAATATCAATTTGACTTTTTATTGGTAAGGCATACCAATTGCTATTGTAAAGTGTATCAGCCAAGTTATTTTCCTGAAAAAAGAAAAAAAGTGGCTTAAAATAGTTAATTTGTAGTATTTTGTTGAATGATATTTCTCTTGACTTGTATTTAATTTACTTGGACATTATCACCAAGTTCACAGATATAAAACAACTGCACCCATGACGTAACAGCCATACCGTAGCCAGCGGCAAAATTCATCTAAATTTAGAAACAAACCGTTTTAATGGCATTGAAGATCTTCTTATTATATAAACATTTACCGTGTAATGGCAAAAAATGGACATTCCCATCGAATAAGTGAATACAACTGGTGCCATAAATGTTCGATAATAGAAAAGATCTCTCAAACAAATGATGTACCTTTAAAAACAAGAATAAGTGTAAACATATAACTGCAAATAGTAAGATATGGATTACGGTTAGTTGAGGTTCAATCGAATCGTACCTATCAAAATCAAGAGTTTGTTTCACAATATTCTTGAACTTAAGCAGCAATTCGATCTGGTTGAATTTTCCTTCTTCGATACTTTTATCAAGACTATCGAGATGGTAAGTAACTATTTGCGGCATAAGAGCAATCGTATCGCCGTATATCTCAACACCAACTTCCACACCAATATAACCTAGCGTGCCATGTATACTCATGATCAACTGAAGTGCAACATTGCCCAAGAATTCAGCATATGAATTTTTTTCGGTAAATGGAATCCGCACATCTACAATGTTATTTACAAAATGGTATTATTTATGCCTATTTTGAATTCATCAAATGTTCACCTGTCAGAGTGGTCTTTGTTCCATCACACAGAAACGCATATGCAGGTCCGATACACGCGACGCACAAAGAAAGCAATATTATCCCTAATTTGGTACAGCCATTCCTTATAGATGAGTCTATTTGTTGCAAGCAGATACAGTAATACTTGACATCGATATTTTCGTCAATCGCATCGGGATAAATATGTTTTCCACCAAAGGCCAGCGCTGCATGGTATCCGTATCGGGTTTTAGAAAGTCCACCGTGTAGAAGAGGTATGGTCTGAAAAAAGTAGTCCATTTCATTAGATTGCCTAATGGCAAATGATTAAGTGATGATAATTTCAAACGTACTGCACAAACTGGACCAATAAATAGGCAAGTACACGTCAAACAATTAGACAGATCTCCATGTAAAACACAGTCGATTATTGTGTACATCACCAACATAAAGTGAATGATGAGATAAACCACTGGGAAATAACTGAACCAGCAAAGAGTTTGATCTTCTTGAAATGTCGTGAATTTAATCAAACTGACACATGCTTTTCCGACACCATAAAAGTGACACCATTTTTGGTATGGTGACTTTAAACGCCATTCGCTTCTATTTAGGATGACTTTCAACAATTCAAATACGGATGGAATATTCAGCTTTTTATTCAAAACCATTTTTTATATAGACAATAATGCAAAATCCGTGGATAGATTTCGAAGCGTATTGAAGAATGGCGATAAGGCAACTGAAAACTCAAATTAATGTTCTGAATCCTCTTACTCATAACATCCAGTTTATTCATTGATCCACATCATACCCTCTTGGTTTTATTTATTTAGGGGTACATTTGATTATTTCTCGTAATGATGGATGAAAAATGTGGCCCACGTAAATGCAATGCAACAATTAAATAATAAAATCGCACATGTTTGATTGCCCAACGGGAAAACTGTTATTAAAGCCATAATTATACCATCACATGTAAATAATTTTTTTAGATTTTCAAAACTGTTGATTTTCGTCAGTGATTTAACGTTGTACGATTCTGATAAAATAGTTCGTGATCTGTCCCAGTATACAGGGCGTCTCACAAGGGCAGGTCAATGTGATAAAATGTGAAATATGTGATTCCTGTAGTCACGGGAATAAAAATGTATATGGGCAACATTGTTTGTGAGTTGGTTTAATGGGGTTACAGGCATTGTCCTCCGTCAACATTTTTATTCGCGAGAACGAAATTAACGAAAAAACGACGACATTTTGCTATGAAGAACGAGGACGTTTTCTGTGAAATATGCGGACATAGGTCTTCATTGAATATTATTTTAAGAAACTAAACTTTTTGAATCCACAGAAAATCTATTCCTGTAGATTTTTTTAAATTTTGATTTACCATCTGTTGATGAACGCCTAACATACATGAACCTGCAATGAATATATAAAATCCAATTTACATTCCTCGATGTATAACAGATGAACGATCGCTCTATAAAAGATGTTCCACAAGGCTGAGCCAGAGATATGTGGATTACATTTTTCACTGCGAGAAAAAACATAACTGCTTCTTTGAGTACTTTGAGTTCATCATTCGTTTTTCAGCCATCTCTTGAATCATCCAAAAAAGAATCTGTGACCTGTCCACATTTTTATGATGTTCAGTGATAGTTGTCGAAATGCTCGAAAAGAGATTTTTTTGCTGCCGAGTGTAATTGAATTTTGAGTAAAAAAGATGTTTGTTGAAAAAAGTGTTCATGATAAGTGTTGTTTTATTCCTTCGAACCCTTTGTTTTATTCCCATACTTAAATACCTTAAAATATATGATGAAATACAAATACAATGAATGCAGATTTTTTTCCCCTGTTAATAGAAGGGGTTAACACATTCACATCAAATGCTAGGGGGTAATACCATTCATTTTAATCACAATATGCACATAAAATTAACTGAATCCATTGAAAATTTGAAAAAAAAATCCCTATTCACGAAAAATCATCACAATTGTTGATGGTGAATACAGTTGGATGTTTGAGAACTGTAATAATTTCGTAGCATCGACAATATGAGACAGATTTCCATGGGTGTGAAGATTACCATAAAGTAGTAGTAACGGCTTTGCTAGGTATTCTGTCACGCTTGAACGAAAAGTATTGAGTATGCGCATAGCTATTGAGCTGCGCGTTGAACTTGCATTACCATATACACCAGAATTCAAAAGTATGCACACGAATTCATTCACGTCAAATCAACATATGTTTTATTACTATTCTTGAAAATGCATTCGAAAATGTCTTGATATTACCCCTAGGTCAAATGTCTATGTCGTTTGGAGGTGGAATCATCCCGAAATTCTCAATTTTCAAAATTATCCATTTCAAACTCACATTTGAAAATCGTTTATACATATTTTGCATCAGCATTTATTACCACTAAAAACATCAGCTGCGCATATTCGAAAGATTTATACAAAGAATATTTTTTTTGAAAAAAGGTCCAACATTTTATTGGATTTTATATTGCTTTATTTTGCATCGTCGTTTTGTTTAATGTTATCAGCAGCAGGAAAGGTAAACCGAACATCGACTTATTTCTCACATTGATTACGAGTCAATGTGTGGATCGACGACAAAAAGAATCACCACAACTGAACAATGGATTTAATAAAAAACAAAACCGTATAAAGTAACAAAGTTCTAATTTGTCGGGTTTTATTGGTGTCTTGTTGTAAATAAAATAAAATGAAAACAACGCATGTTTTCTCGAGAATTTCGATAAAATGTATGAATATTGAATACTATAAAGTGAAGTAGTCCCGCTGAGAGCGTTTATAACAATTTGTTATAATGCGATATTTTGTAGTTCGCTGTTGACTGGTTCAGACCATGAAATTTCAGTGAAAATGCATTCGATCGCAATTTCCAACGAATTCAAAGAGCTCAAAAATTACTATATTAATGTGTCTTGCCACTGGCACGCTTTTTTCTCTTTGGCTTCTTTTATCGCTTTTAATTTTATTTCATTTACATGGATGCCATAACATACATGCGTTAAATGTTGGCCTCTTGGTAATTTTTTTCTGATCAATTTAATTGGCAAATAATTTTGAGCATTTTCGAACTGATGGAAATTAAATTTTCGATACCATTTTTCCTGTTGCATTTTGTTTGTTTTGAATAAGTGATTTTTTATGACCGCAGGCAAATAGATGACTGAACTTGTTATAGCAAGTCATAAACACAATGCGTTATACGATCGAATTCAATGAGATCACTACTTTATCAGAAAGGTGACAAACGATGGTAGCAATTTGTAGATTATTATGCGGCGGTTCTTGTTTACAATCGTCTTAAAAGGAATATTCTGTTTTTGCTTCAGAAGAAGCAGATTCGAGTGGAACACAAATCACCGAATACAATTCAACTAATAGCCAGTTCAACCAATTTAATCCTTGATTAAACATGTAAATGTTATTATGAAAGCCCAGTATCAACCACATAAAAAATAAACATAGAATTGTCTTTTAAAATATATGTTGTTTAGATACCAGATGACTTTTTATTTAATTCCATATGTTTAATAACCCCAAGGCTGAAGAAAAAAAAAACCCTCCACATAAAATTTTAATAAGCAAACCAATAAAATCTGATTAAAACTACGTAAATTTGGTGAATTATTTACATTTAAATGAAAACATGGTTCGTTATATTGACGATCAAACGAGACAAGCTCTGGTTGCTATATCCAGAAATTCAGGCAATTTTCTACACTTGAATGTTGCTATGAATTATGCATAAGCATTCATGTAAAGTGCATTAACTAATTTGTTAAAATGCTAATTTAATTGACACATCAACTTTTATTTTTGCATTGAAAGGCGCATGCGAATGGTGCACAGAATAGAAAAATTTGATTGCTTTCATGCAATTAAAGAGTTAATGTTTATCGAAATGAATGCGAATGGGATAAAACGGTGATAGTGTGGGCAGTGGGCATTCTTTTTTTATGGAGCTATTGTACCATATTTGAGTTGGTTCGGTCTCCCTCTATCTTTCATTCGGCTGAAGGAATAAACAAAAAAGAATAGATTTAACGTCCTCTGCTCTGTTTAATTGCTTGCGAGCAATTTTAAACGGTTGCTTCGGATGAATTTTAATCTAACCTAATAGAACGAAATAATCATGAATGTGAATGTACCGAAAAAAAAACCATTGAAATTATGCAAACATTTAGATGCTCATGATGCGTAATCAATGAAATTGCTATTTTGCTGGCACCTAAGCCATTGCAATGAACTTCTTAACCGGAATCTTGCGTGTGGCCCTTTTTTTTCAAGATTATGGTTTTTTCTTTAAAAACTGGTTTTAAATCAGCAAAAGAACGAATTTAATGCCATTCAATCCGTTTAGATTGACAATCAAAATACATCAAAACGTCTCAGAACAAGATCCAGTTAAATATAAACATGACATTCAAACGTTTCATTTAATTGAATAACAATTTTCCGCTGTTATACTACCGACCATAGTAGCAAACGGTACAAATGATGTGTGTTCATATATAAATGCTTTTACTTCTCGCCTATCACCTCATAAAAACTGTTTCAACACGATTAATCGAATAAAAATGCATTTTCAAGCACGGCGAATTCACAACAGTAATCTAGAGAAAAAGAACATTTTGAGTTTGATAAAATATATCAATCTCGACAGTATAGTGAAATTAATTTGGTAGATATTTGTCATTGGATGCAAGCGTTGAGTGATTGACAAAATGTAAAACGTGTATACAATTTTGTGATAGGAAATATGCTGATGAAACTCTGCCTGTCTCTCTAGTAGATCGTAAATGAGACATAGTGGCCACACAAAACAACAGCACAAACGATTACAACGGTTAATGCTAATGAAAGATGCCGCTGTTTTTTATTATTTGTCATTGGCCACATCAAGGTCTGTTTTCCTTATTGAATGTGACGTGCGTTAATTTCCCAAATACTTTTGGTGGTCTTTTGAGACACCCAAGAGACTTTCTCTATGCAATCACACCACACATCCGTTTGGCGCAAAATGTAATGAAATGAGGAAGAGCGAGGTATTTTTCAATTCGGGTTTTTTGCTTTTACTTTGATGTCGTCCATTCCGTTGTGTGTCGTTCATTGTGTGCGGCCAGAATCCAATAAACAATTAGTTTAATTACATCATTAATAGAATTTGTTTGGTTTTGTTTGTCTTTTGTCAAAGATGACCCATTAAATGTGTCACTGAACATAAAATAGAGCACGATTTACGTTATAAAATTGGCAAACTGCCAACGGAGCCCGGCAATTCGCATTCTGATAGATTCGTCGAACGTTTGACAGTTTTTTTTATTGGCATCGTTTTATTTAAAATACTCGATGCTGTGTTCTTTTTTAAATTTCTGTTTTTCGAAGCGTTGAAAGGCGATTGAAATGAAATTGTATGTCGCTGTTGCATCGAAAGCGCAAGTGATACACCGTCAAAATCGAATTGCTAAATTCTCATCGCATCGGAATTTGTTGAACAACAGTTTTTAAATAGTTAATCGTGTCGAATTGAAAATATATTGTAAATTGTACTGAGCGAGAAATGTTTCTAACTGGTTGATGTTTACAAATTTGCGAGATAATTTCGGTGTTTAGTTGATATTTAAAATGTGTCTTGAAGTCAACATTCAAGTCGTTGGTTTTGTTTTCTGTTACTGTCAGCTGCGAGTAGCTGCGATTTGTAATTAAATAATGCCGAAATTGCAATGAACGCGTGTGGTCTTTTACAGCCTATAGCATACTTAAAACCTTGCGTTCCAAACGCTTTGGCAACATGTTTACGTTAACAATTTATGAGAAAACAATTAATCCGGCTATTGCAAACCACATTGACAGTACACGGAGGCAGGAGTGAATCATAATTCTGTTATTTTTTTTGTCTGTGTGTTGTTGCGTGTGATTTCAAATGAAATGGACGTGATAACATGCTTCTGTGCTGTTTGCGTAAGCGTATACTGACAGGCAATTAAACGCAGCAGAAAATTATATTGTTGGAATCAATTAGCAATGAATCTAGTGATTTATGCACTTAATATAGCCACGGATCGGTGCACATCAAAGGCGTAAGGCGCATTTTCTCATTCTTTATTTTTCCCTCTAAACGCCAGTTTTTGTTTTTTGGAGTGGAATAACATATTCAGTTAATTCACTCGACATGATGTAAAACAGAAGCGATTTGACGATGTGCCCGCGATACGCAGCCTCTTTCGATGAATATTTTCAGGTTGGCGCCACAAAAAAATCATTCTTGGAACATTTATTGAAATTGAAGACAAGACAAATTTCCAAAGTCATTAATGCATTCAAAATGCAACTATGAGCTGCTGCATCCGGAACTATAGTATCATTATTCGATAAGAATCCAATTGCGCTTTCGAAATCTATCTTAAAAACAGCACACTTGCACGCATCCGACAAGAGCTCACGATGATATTTTATACACAGCACGTGAGCCCAAAATAGTAATTGCACTCCAAACTCATTGAGTGATAGCGTGTGCCTGTTAAGAGGCAACGCGTGAACGTAAAACACATGTGCTCAAAAACTTCCTATTGACTCCTAATTCCATGCATGAGTCAATCTAATGCATAGAGCTAATCCTTTCAATTTCATCAGATCGAAAGTTTTTATTTACAATCAATTCGACCAAATTTGAAGCTGTTTGAAAGTAATTTTGCCCGTCCCCGGGAAGAAAAATGGATCGGGAACGCTGAATTACAGTTGAAAGTATAGTTTCTTGTTTCGTTCATACCGTAACATTGAATTTGCTGAATTAATTGGCAGCTTATAGCGAAATTGGCCAAACGCTAAGGGGGTGTTTCAAATGCGTGATGTTATTTTGCGAGGTGCGATGTATTTAGCTAATTCTCGTTCAATTTTCTCCGAAATCCGCCTCTTCGGTCAAACGTTCACATGTATCAAACCAAATGTACTATTGCCAGTCGAAGTTGAAAGCACACAACGGATTCGAATTTCATTCAAAATGTAAGCCCAAATCCCGGAAACTAACATAACTCGATGGAAAGCATAAGGAATAGAAATGCAGCTCAACCAAAATAGGAACCTAAAAACAGCTAGCCAAACCAAACTCAATTGCAGAGAAAGTCGTATAACCGAAACACTATTTCGAACTAGTTGAAAAGCATTTGAAATGAGTAGAAACTTGGTAAAATCCACTTGGCACCGGAGTAAATCCACTAATTTCCTGTCTTATAATACCAAGCAAATAATATATAAAGAAAATGCTTGGCAAGAGATTTTCCACGGGATTATATGTGTGTATGTGGTGTTGGTCATATTGAGTTTTGTAGTGGTTTTGGTGCCATTCATGTGTGGGAGAAATATGCGTGAGTTTTCATTGAGAGTTTTAGTCGCCATTCAAAATATACGCAACCCACATGGAGAACGTTTTTGATTGCAAAACTCTCGACTTCAAGGAAAAACTGAAGGCATTCAAATATTGCGCTGTGCTTCGAAAATTCTGATGCAATTTATCTCACGAGTTTCATACATTATCTATTTTAATTGATGAATTTAAAATCACTTAAAATTGGCACATTGTTTGGCCGAACGTTAAGTCAAAAGACCTTTTCAGCACTCTTGAAAATTCAATTTCGTTGTCGCTAAATAACCATTTTGTAATATTAGCAGGCATGAGTGGTGAGCACATGCATAAGCGTTAGTCCAATAGAGAGCACATTTTGATTAGTTTCGGTATCACATGTGATATCACTGGAATTGTTGAGATTACATCGAATGTGTTTGGTGTGCAACCCATCGAAAATCCTTTCAAATTAGAGATTAGCATCGTATTACACGAGAACCTCCGCTTTTTGATTATGTGCTACTATATTTATCGTGACCAAAAGCCCCAGAACTCCTCTACTAATTTCAACATGAAAATGTGCATTCATTCAGAGACTTTTATTATTCAAAACTTTAAATTTAGTTGATCATCCTTGAAAGTGGAAAAATGAATAAATTAATGTGTTTTTTGCCGTGCTGTGCTGAAATCTCTTAATCTAAATTGTTAATGTGACAAAAGTTAGAAAAGTTCAAATGGTCCCCAGGACATTTGACAAGTCAGAATGTGGAATAAGGAACAATCATGAACAAAACCATATGGTGAAAAATATCACCGGTGTAATGTGCAGAATGAGCGTATGCGATTTAGCTCATTATTTTCGCATCATCATACCGCAAAAGCCATTTGATGTGGCTGTCGCAATTTGAACAATGCCAAAACTAGTTTGGAAATGATCAAATGATTGAATAGCAATCAGCAAACCACAGAACCAGTTTGCCAGTGCCAGTGGCTTCGAAAGCCTGAGTGCAAAACCGAATTACATATGAAGCAGATTGTCTACTGCACATCAAATGCGTTTTTGAAAGGCTGTGTGTGTTTTTTTTTCAGTCATTGCTGTTGCTTTGTTTGTCTATATTTTGGTTTTAGTTTATAATAAAAGTCTCATACATCATCGCAAACAATGGTGACTTCTGGTAAAATCTGTCATAACATAAAATGAATTTGGTTGGCTCTTCCATCACAGTTGTCTGATTTTGCAATACATACAATGAAATAGAACAAGATACACATATAAAGGAATCGGTATTTAGTCGGCAATCACACAATTGTAGTTATTAGTTGACGAACAGTCAAAAAAGATTTTGAAAAGTTGTTTTTTTCCTCTCTCTCTCTCTCTCTCTCTCTCTCTCTCTCTCTCTCTCTCTCTCTCTCTCTCTCGACAAATAAACAAAAACATTGTCACTACATATTCAGAAGTTTTGACATCAGGAACGTTCCAATGGATTGTTACGACACATAGTTCACTGTTTGAATTTTTTTAGAATGAGTTTACGATCAAATTTAATTGCTATCGATATAAAGTAAAAGTCATGGAATTCAACAATTCGATTTCGATTTTGTTGGCCTTTTTTTGGCTCGAACAACATCTATGATTCGAACTCAAAATACCGGAGGCATCAATCATTCAAACGTTTGAATGTTGTCACTTTTACTGTTTGCTTCATGCATTGTTCATATGATCTGTCGGTTTTCAGAATGAGGGACGATGTGAAATTATTTTGACTCATTTGAAAAATTCAAATGTTTGTAACAAAATTCCATGATGAGATTTTTTTGGTCAATACATTCAAAATAAAACACACTCAGTATTTTAAATAATAAATTGAAGTGAAGTTGCCATTTGTTTTTATTATTTCGACCGCAAGTTGCTACAATTCCATGAATTCTGGTCTGTTTCTTTTTTTATTTCGATGGTAAACCACACACATCCATACACACAGTTGAAAAATCCACATTTTATATTTAAATTAAATCAATTTTCGTGTGGCGTTTGAATGCTTAAGCGCAAGTGAGCCATATAAATTTATTATTGAGCCATTTCATGCCATCGAGAAAAAAAGCGCCCCTCTGCTATTCCAAAATGAAAATGACGGAATTTATTCAACCGCATTCGTCAATTATTCACTGAATAACGAATCATTTTTCGATGTTGAGAACAAAAATGAATAGCAACAACAACAACAACAAAATGAGAGACGTTGTGAGTTTAATCACGGAATGGCTGCAATGCTTTTCCATCTGTTTGGCCAATACATGATTGAAAATTGATTTATTCTACGTCAAAAAGTCAATTTGATTTTTGAGCTATAGCGTCGTTGCCGCCGACAAACTAACGAATCAATTGATTTCTAACGGTTGTTAAAAATAATCAATTTTCAACGTTTGTTACCACCTCAAGTGTGCCCTGCTGTCTCAGGCTGCTGCTAGAGATGATGGCGTCAATTAAAATTCATAAACAGTGAGCAGAAAATTGATTTATAATTTCTCATTAAACGATATTAGACCGTGGCAGAAGTTTAGTTGAAAAATGAACAGCAACAGCAACCACAAGGCACACACACAACATTTGAGATTTACTGTTTCAACGTAATAAATCAGTGGTTATCTGACAATTGAATGCCAATGAATATTTGTTTGCCATATACACAAAAATAACCGTGAACGGACTGCGAATGTGTTTTGAACATAAAATGTATAAGAAGACAAGAATCAATTAAGTGAAATGTTTACATAAATCAGATTCGCATCATGTCCAAGGGATCAATTTATTACCGACGCGCATTTAATCCACGAGTCAAGTGGACTTGTGTGAGTGAGCGAGTGCCGTCTTGTCGATTGTACTTTTGGATCAAGCATGTAAAGTGGCTAACGATTTTATCCTAATCCATTCCAGTTCCTATGGGTTTTGGTGTTTTTGGGTGTGTGAGTGTGTCTGTTTTTACCATTTGGTTATTTCTTAGTTTGCTGGTGCCTGAAGTTTGGCGTGTGGACTGAAAATTACAGCGAAACATTATGATTTATTAAAAATTTATTCCGAAAACACTTTGGAAACCGACAAAAACCGTTTGCAGAAAACTGGCAACGTAAATCAAAATTGTTTATACGGGAATTGAATGGAATGTGCATAGATTGAGCGATATCGAATGCGAGAGATAGAGAGATAGAGAGAGATAGAGAGCGCGCGCGCAGAAACTTTGGTGATTCAGTCAAATGGCGTTTCTATGCATTGACTTTGATTCAATTGAATAGTGCAATTTTCAATCGAGACTTCCCATCCCCAGTCATTTCCACATACTGCTGAGCCGAAGGTGAATTGATTTTAAAACATACATGCACAACCCATCAATTACAGCCCATTTTCAACTCTTCAATAAGACTCATTCATGGTATTATTTATTCGCCATGTTTCCCATGTAATTCAATATGCACTGCACACTCCACACGCCAATCTAATTTGCCCATTGTTTCTATCGAATGCGCCCCAAAAATACCGAACAACCATGCTTTGGTTGCAGCCAAATGAAATATTCATTAATTGTTAAGCGACGTCAATATGTGATTTTCTTATTGGCGCGTTGCAATATCCATTCAGCGGATGAGGCAACGGTAGATAGTGTGTCCATGTTCATTTCTATCAAAAAAACAAAAAAATATGTACTCACTTCGAAATTGAAGTCTTCAATCATAAAATAAGGGGGGGAAACAAAGTTATGCGGTGCCCGAAACCAGGCATATTATTACATGTGCGTTTCATTTGCTTTTCGAATTTTCAAAATATCGCCCGAACACACAATTAAGCACATTTTGTATTTTGCAGCTATTTTTCGTGTTATTTTCGTCAATCGAAGGACACTGTATGGTGAAACAGATGAGAAGAAAAACATATCGAAAATTATAGAGGCAACAAACCTATAATTGTTTTAAATGGGCCAATGTGCAAAAGGAAGCCCCCAAAATTGAAGCGAATTGGCCACATTTCATATTGATTCACTCGTTCAATTTTTTGTCCATAAAATTTTACATGAATTTATAATGCCAATAACAGTTGCGGGCTGGTAATTGTGTTTCGCGATAAAAAGGTGGAAAATCATTTCACCGTCAATTCAATTCAAAAAAAAAAAAAAAAAAATGCGGAAAATTGAATCAAATACCTAAAATGCAATAAAACCTTCAACAATCAAGCCAATAACATGGAATAAACGGTACGATCGACAATCAAACCAGCTAGCCAACTACTAGCCAATTCACCATTGAAATGCAACAACAAAAACAACGTAAAAATGTTGAATATTTATCAATTTGCTAATGGTAATGATGTGAGCCGTTTAGTTCGATAGGCAAAATGGTTGTTCAAATGTTCGCGTAAAACCTATTATCGATTCGATGAAATTGTATAGTACTTTTTTCACTCTATGAAACCTATTTCAATCGAAATATATATTTTTATTTTGCAATCAACGACGACGCATATTTGAATGGAAATGAAAAATTTACCAAATGAAAACTACGCTATCGACCCCATAAAAGTTCATCGAAAAGACAGCAAATGCACATGGAACACATGAAAAATATATTCCAAAAAAAAAAAGATAATACCAGAAAAATGAGTGAAATTGAACTAGCAAATTATGGTAAAATGAACACATCGTTTAAATTAATTTCGATGGTGTTATCTTGCTTGGGTGGCGTAATTTGCTCTGGGTATTTTGTCGTAAATAATGCGATTATGGCAATCGCAATGAGGACGTAAAACAATCGAAAATATCGTTGTTCTTTTTCTCTCTTGCTCTTGCTCAATACAGTATAAACATATAAATTGCCATCGATGTGGTTTATTATTTGAATTAAAAAAAATGAAACTGAATGAACGCGCGCGATTCATATCAAAATGTTTGCCGAGCCTTGGCCAATGAATGAACAATGATTTTCCGTAAATGATTATAGAATTAGAACATGATCGTATCGCTTCTAAACACATAGACACACAGTGTGGCACAGTAATTGCAGTCAAACCAAACGGAAAACTGACTCTCCTCACCAAATATCAACGATCGGTTCAACTGATAGAGATGATCATTATTTTGATGATTTTTCGGTGTGTGCAGAAACAAACAGCCAAAATATTAAATAACAAATCGTTTTGTGTGTATGTTTTTAGTCTTTCTCTTTCTCTTTCTCTCTCTCCCTCTCTCTTGCTTCTCTATTTCGCCGTTTTTCTTCGCTCTTCTGTGCCCGTGTATTTTTTTCCCTTGACAATTAAACATCGCTTAATTCCACAATTGTTTGGTTGTGCGGCTCGTTTTCTTCACTAACCACAATAATCGACTCGAGTCACAAATTATTGACATTGATCACTATCTAACAGGCAGTTGTATGATTTCCTCTGGGCTCAATGATTTTGTTTATTTTCTGTTCGGCTTTCTTCTCTCATTTTCCTAATCACACATTAATTCATATCAATTCACGTTGAATTCGTGTGTATTTCGTTTTCACCTCATAGTTTGAACTCTGAATCAACCAAATAATGTGTAAGTTTGTTATTTTTTTTTCTCCAAAATGGCTCGATTATGGCTTGCGGAATGCGGACACCCACCGCCTTTATTGTACTTATTTCCCAACTATGACAACAATGAGAAATAAATAACGCGCTGATACATTTGCCGAATATAAAAATGAGTAAAACAACTACACACATTTTCCTAATCATCATTAGATGAAAATTAGTGGGAGAAAAACCAAGTCAACACCAGCGGCACTGTAACGGTGTGACAAACCACAATTTTACATACACAGTGAATACACACACAAAGAATAAACTGAGAAAATCGCTGTGATATCATTATTTTGTTCATTCAAATGAAAGATTCGGTGACGCGCTCCAAAATAACCAAGGAAATTGGACGATTGCGGTTTTTTGATTGGCCCATGAATTTGGTATTACTCCACCTCCATGCCGTTTACGTGTTTCGATGTCGAATGCTCAAATGTGTCGGCTTAATTTTCAAATTGTTCGAAATGTACGCTTGGGTTTGTTTTTCGTTTGTTAATTATTTTTAATCGTTCTCTTTTTGTTGTCGTTGTTGTTGTTCGGTGAACTCTGTATCAAAATGGTTCATGTTTTGAGATTTTGGGTTTTGATTTCAATTGAAAAACAACGGTAATGTGATATGTTGCCATTTGACAAATGGCTCGCACTGACAAATCTTGATTCTAATCTTGGTGCTCGCTTGTACACCTTGTCGAATTATTATTTTCTCATTTCTCACTGAATGACCATTGTAATTGTTGAGGTTTTTATTGTTAATTTTTTTTGGGACTTTGACTTTGAGGAGTGCGTGTTATTCTGCTTCGATTGACACAATAAGTACTTACGTTGTGTATATTTGCTCCTAATTTTTGCACAGAATCAGTGACAAAACCATATCTTAAAATGACATCAAAGAACGTTTAAATGGTTTTTTTTTCATTTATTACAGAATTTTCAATTTACAGCGAAACATTCAACGTGAAATGATGTCACTACTTCAATTCTCCTGAATTCGTTAACTTGTCCAACTGTTAAAAAGCCTTAAAAAAAATAAACAAACACCATAATTGTCGACTGAAATGAGCGATATTTTCTTTGTTGACAAATAATTTCCAATGTCTTGACACAAAGTCATTGAACAATGACACTTAAAAAGTTTCCCATCGTACAAAATCCAGCTAATAAGTGGAATTGACTTAATAAGTCTAACCATTAAACGGTAGCGCTACTTTTACTTCAAATTGAATTGTTGCCATTGAGTTTTGATGTGAACAAAAGGTAACATTTACCAAGAAAAACTTACCACACTCTAAAATAGCACGATACAATTCGATGAAAACTTTACATTATAAAGTTTTTTTGATAAATTATTCGAATCGGTGTAACGAATAAATATTCAAATGTTATGCGTTTCAGTTGGTTTTTTTTTCTTTCAATGCGGCTCTTTTGTAGTGAATATTGCATTTGTCCGTCACGATTCATCATTCACGAAGCCACAAAGCCCTTTTTAGTAGAAAAGTGGAATATTTACAACAACAAAATATACTTCGGCTTAGACATTCATGCTCGCAATATACACCTGATTTATTCGGTGCAAATGTGTTTATTCGAAAATAATTGAAAGTTTTCATTTTTTTTCCGCTTGTGATTGTGCGATTCGTGCAATTTGTATTTTATGAGATTCAACCACAAACGCACTTCTCATCGCACTTCACATAAAATAAAATGAATATGAATAAAAATAAAAATGTATTTAAAAAAATATATATACGATTGAAAACTGCCTGAAATATGATTGAAACACGCAAACGCAACAAATTTATTTCTAGTTTTTTTTTTCCACTTGATTTATTTAGTTTTATCTTAATTGTTCTATGCACAATAAAGTGTGTAAGCCTATAGTGTGCTGCTTTTGAGTAAATTTTTGTTTTTTTTTTCATTCATTTTGTACAGATATCTCACTTAATGCTACCATTTACATGTTGAGTTATGTGTTACTGTAGTGAACATTTTGTGTTTTGATTTGAAATTTCAAAGAGAAAAAACTGAATAACGGTGTGTTTTTGTATGTTTGTGTGCATCAAATAAGTTTAAAAGTCTTTCCATCTGATTAATGGCTACTCCATTTTTGGGCCGCTCGTTCAATGAAATCCATCACACAAAATATTCTTCGCCACTAAATTAAAGATACTAAAAATTGCAAAAGTTTTGCAACAAAACTCGATAAAGTTACAACGTACACACAATAAATCTTTGAGCCTAGTTTATAAATTCAAATGAAACAGAAAAAAAATCGATTATAAACAATCGCATTTGTTTAATGTGTATGAAACCATCAGCGATTGCAAATAAAACAAAAATAAATAAAAGATTTCACGTTAAAAGGAACATTTAAGTTTTAGCCTACGATTAAAATATTATTGAAATTACTGTATCTCTTTCAAAAAGATTACTTTTTTTTCGAATTGCAGTCGAAACTTGTTCACATTAACCAATCGATCTGTGTGAAATCATGCATGAAACTGAATTGAACATACCAAAGACACATTTCGTATTGTTTATATCATTCAAATGCAAAATAATTTGTCCATTAAAATAGAAATTACCAAAATCTAGGTGTTTGTAGTACAAACTTTGTACATGAAATAAGCTAAAGCGATTGAAAAAAAAAACAAAAATAAACGTCCATTGCGAACTAATTTGGTGAATTGCGTGTTGGTGGTGACGATTGTTGTCCTTTTGGTTGATGATTTGCCATCGGATATGGGCTAAAACGTGCAAAATTTTTAACACGCAAATCAGGCGATGATGAATCCGATGATGATGACGAGCTTGGTGGAATGATGATCGACGTTGCCTGCGATACCGGCAATTGATTTGGTGCCATGGACAACGATAGATGCGGCGGAATGCTTGATGTTGTTGGTAAAACGGTTTGTGCACGATTGCCCATAGCATTCGCGAAGGCGGCCGCTGATAAAAATCCAGCCGACAATTGAGGCGGCAATTGATTTTGCCAAAGGCCTAAATTCAATGGCGGAAAATTTGGCCGTTGATACATTTGCGGTAGAAGAAGTTCCGGATACGGTGCTCGACCGATCATTTGCAAGTGCTGACGTGCCTTTTCGAGCAGAGCAGCCGATGCAGATTCGGAATCTTGAGCTGCAAATTGTGCCAACATTGAATCGGGAAAGAAACGCAACGGACTTCGCAAGTGTTGTTCAAGTAATAATGGATCCATTGGCTCTCTGAAATCAAAAATAAGTGGATTTGATTATTTCTTTTAAGTGAATGAAAAACGGTTTGATCAAATCAATTTCTTTAATTAACATTCGTCTAGTGTTGAAATATCAAAGTTAACACCTTCAATATAATAAACAAATTTGTAGATCACACGATCATCGTGTATGAAATGTGATGTCGTTAGAGATGCTTCATAACAAACCACAAAAAATTGCGAATCATGATAAAACATAATTGGAAGCAAATCAAGGGTGTTGAAAAAATGCGTTAGCATGGGCACGGGAATGAGTTTTGATTTTTTTTTATTATTATTATTATTCAGCCGTTTTTTTTAACAGCACCAACATTTTGACGAGCATCAGTCATACAAATCCTTTTTTTTTATTGCAAACGAACAACCAAAACGCAGCTAATGCTGCTGAGCTAAGCATCGAATATGGGAAGAAGGAATACTTCGATAATAGTGATTATAATAAAAGGTAATACAATGCATATGCATTGTGAATGTTGAATCCCCGAACCTATAAATTTCACTAATTATACTGATGGTCAATTAACACCTAATTTTACATTGTACGCAGTTGATGATATCTTCAAGTTTGCCGCCTTTTCATCTTCGCATTTCGAATAATATGTGATTCAGTTTAGTTTTTTTTTTCTTTCATTTTCACCATCGGCAATCTATATCGGTGCGTCTTTATGGCTGGCCATTTCTTTGCTCCGCATATTCAACGTGCTTTTTGATCTTTTGCTGATGGGCAGTTTAAGTTTTAACGCTTCTAGACACCATCAGCCGTACAAAACGAACAAAAATTGCTCTCTTTTTCTCATCATTGCGAAAATATTGTGAATCGACCGAGAGACAGAGAAAAAGAGAAAGAGAACAAAAAGAAGAACACTTTCAGAAAATGATGAAAAAGAAAGAAAAAAAAATCACGAAATACGAAAAACAATTCATTTTGATGCCGTAATATCCTATATTATTACCAGCATCGAACATCAGCGTTCACCTTTCCCAATTTACATATATGTTGTGTTTCAGTGCAGTTTCAATTCGGCTCTGTTCATTGCCACGATTACTGAACAGGTAGACAATCAGGCTCTCGACGGATAAACATCAAAACAGCTCTAATGACTTTCATTATACTGTTGAACATCTGAACGCGATTTACGTGCGCTGTATCACAATATTGTGTGTGTGTGTGTGTGTGTGTGTGTGTGCGTGAGCGCACGAAGCGCGCAAAGCAAAACCAAGAGGAAGAACAAGAATCATGGAAAAAACCGATTGAGTGCAAAAAAAAATTAGCACACAAGAATCCGGCACGGCAGACAAAGTGGTATGCTGTTTGTGGACGCTCAACGGATTTTTATGTAGATTGATTGAGAGCATCGTAAACGCATCCAAAACAGAGCGATAAACAAAATTGAATCACTTGCTAAGGACGGCCATGAATTTGAACGGAAAGGTATCAAAATGCACAGCCAAAATAGTATTTCACATAAATCGAGTGCCTTTGCTGAAAGCATGGGTGAAAAAAAAACAACAACAACACCGAATCACCCGTAGATGGGATAAAACAAAACGAAGTTATTGAAAATATTAATGTTCATCCAAGATATACGGCCAAAGCCGATCGGAATAAGAAGCAACTTTATGAACAGCGAAACAAAAAATTGGCAAACGTCCGATGAAATGCTAGTTCGTTCTTTGGGCTGCCTTTATTTCTGCATGTGTTTTTTTTCGTGTGTGCAAACATTTATGCATGTAAGCTGACCCGATTGAGCAAATGTAATGGATAAACTCTTTTCGGAGTGCTTCGATGTCGATCCTTCTGAATACTTTAGAACAGCATCAAAGAGAAGCCGCCTTGTAATTTGTGAAACCGATGATATAAGCTTTGGGCGCAATACATTCAAATGCCGTTTTACGCATACAAACGCACACACAAACGGCAAACCGTGTGCTCTCGTGTATCAGCCCAACTTAACCATTGTCCAGTGTGTGTACATCAATTTGCAGCGATATTTTTCATTAAAATTGCCACAACACTTCTTTGCGCGCCCGGCTGTTGCTGTTCTTTTCTGTGTTTTCTTCTTCTTTTCTGGTTCTCTAGATCAGTTTTCACTATAAGGTACATGAATACCGGTCGACATCGATATTTTGAATTAATACCTTCTTCATCAGGTTATTATTAAACATATCATCATTTGGTTCGTCGGCTGTGCGCTTTTTTTCGCACCACCATCATATTCACATTAACCATGCGAATTGTACATGAATGGAAGTTGCCAAGAAACATTCGCTCAACAAAACAATGTGAGAGTGCGGATGTGTGATGCACACCATTAAGCGAATACGGCAGCAGCCGGCAGAGGTTATCAAACGAAAAAGAAGTAGCGAAATGATGTAAAACTATGGAAATAATAAATTGAGCACTTTTTTTTCAACGGTTTTCTTGATGTATTTTGTTGCAGCATCCCGATAAACAGTCGACCTCCATCAAATTGACACATTGATGTTGAGTAATCATGCCAAGCGAGAGAGAGAGAGAGAAATTCAAAACAACAGAATCAATAAATCTAGCATTCTAGAGTCTTGAACGAAATTGACGAGAAAATGATCGGAAATTATTATCTACAGGACACGCGATTTCATCATTGACAATGAAATGAGTGTTTGCTATTGCATTCATGAAATGCATTGAATGAAATAGCCAGTGCACTGCATGCACTTGTGATATCTCACCTCACACGGGAGAAGAGATGCCTGAAAATGACTGCAGATTGATGATAATTTTTTTTAACACCTCGCATACATTTAATGTGGTGAGCCCACGGGACAGGTATCATTAAACACAATTATACATTCATCATTATCATCAGCGTTGAAATTTTCACAGTAAAACACATGTTAAAAACAGCAAGTGCTTTAATTATAATATTAAGGTCGCGCTTGCAATAAACGAACCACAACAACAACAACCGTCGAAATGCTGAAGAGAAATTTTCTTTTATTGCTGCAAAATGTGGCCAGTGGCAACGCATTTCAGTGAAGTACAAACTGAATTTGCGAATCTGTATGCAGCGATGTGATTTCAGTTGAGAAGCAGAGACAAGTTCATTACATGTCTTTAAATGTAACACATCATTTTCACTTACCTATCGTATTCGGTGAGTCTTGATGAATCGCGAAATCCTTTGGCAAACGGGTTTGAGTCGATTTTTAGTTTAGTAATCAATTGATTTTGATAGGCTGTGACAGCGGTGAATACGGTTTCTGGGAAAACAAATGTTTTGTGATCTAATTCTTGTAGTTCTTTTGGAGTTGTCGGAATACTTCGACCGGGTATCAATCGAACCAAGTGTATTCGAGGTTGATACCGATGCATTGAGTTCAATACAATCTGAAACGAAACAAAAACATATTTCCAAATTATTTGACGGGGGAAAAAAATAGCGAGTATTTTAGAGTTAAATTTCATGGCAAAATAACATCCCAGTTATGATATTAGCCAATTGTCAAAGGAAACTATCTACAACGATGGTGGCTCATAAATTAAACATGTTCAAAGGTGATAAACACGAAATGTCAGCGCAAGCCCATTATTTATATCATATTGTGTTGGTATGTAAACAATAAATTTGCTGGGAAATGCGCTCGAAAATCACTTTGTCTGTATGTATATAAACTGTATATTATTCGTACTAAAATATGGAGCGCATGTGCCACTTTCATGTACACGTTCCGACAATTTTACCGTAATCAGTGAGCCACACCGACAACGGCATTATCACAGCCGATAGTGACAATGAGAAATGTAATCGTTGCATGAGACACACTATTGACAAAATTTAACAATTCACTATGGCGCACACCATTTTCCATCGACAAACTACCAGAAAATGTGTAATACTGTTATCATACGAATTATTATAATTTATCGATTGAAACGTATGTAAATTAGCTTATCGTGTTAATGGTATGCAGTAAATACGAACGCAAAAAAAATAATAATATTGAAACTCAAAAAGATGGAAAGAATCTATTCATTTATTCATTTCATAGCTGGCACAGGTTCAGATATATATTTATTTCATGACGCTCCCAAAAGAATCAGTACATGTAGATCATCAGCTAGAACATTTTAATTGCCACTTATGATTTTGTATTTTATAGTTTCGTGTTAATTTTAACATGTGCATCAACTGAGTATTTTTATTTTATAGACAGACGCTACAATTGCTTTGTTGATCGTATCGATCGATGGGCCATTTTCTTAGTGAAATGATTGGGCGTCAAATAAACAGAGTATTAATTAAGCGTCCAAGGCATATGAAGTTTTAAGAGCGTATGCAAATGAAATATTAAACGAGATCCACCCTTGCGTCTGTCGAAATCGTTTGCATTGAAATGGTAACCATCGATATGATTTAAATGTCATAAATAAACAAATGAACATGTATTTCCTATTCAATTCGTACGATTTCAACCAGTAATTATTTGTTATTTTTTTATTTTGTTGGATTTTTTTGTTGTTGTATTTTTCACCTCATACGAAATATTGAAGACTCATTATTTTAATTATCCACTTAAAACGGACGAATAAAATCCCTTTTAAAATTAAATATTTTTAGGCCTTTTATACTTCTTCGATAAATAGAACATTTCGATTGAAAATGGAAACAGTTAAAAAAAAAATAAAGAGAAAAAAAACACATATTGGCCGTTAATTCAAATTGGCTGTACTATTTTTAATTATAAATAATTGTGCAATTTTACTTCATCGTGAAGCGTTAATGGCCAACAACTTTTTCTTTCAAAATGGACAACAAACTGCTTTGGTTAAAACCTCATTGGAAATAATTTGTTTACCAGTGGGAAAAAAAACATCGAATACTCGCCATTTATGGCGGTTAATGAATGAAAAATGAACGAATGAGCTAGCAAAATGTTTTGCTCAATTAATTAAACATCAAAGTTGATTTCGGAACGGCCGTTTAATTCACTTTTTTTTCGTTGTTTTTCGTTTGTTTGTAATGGATGAAATACTTAAACAAACGAACCATGTGCAGCAATCATTTTTTATTTTATAGCCATACTCATTTCATAAAATATGAACAAAAAGATTGCACTCCAGAGGAACATGTAAATAAATCGACATATGTAAAAACTTATTTGTGCCATAACTACCAACATGCGACCCTCAACGCAACTGACTTTTCGTTCTGACAGCCCTACCTTAGAAGAAGTTAAGCAGCCACACATAAGCCAAATGAGACAAAAATGGTGTGCTTTGAATCAATTTGTAAAGTTTTTAATCAATTGCCGATGATGATGATGATGATTATTAAGACATGTTCATTTGATCGCGTTTATCAATAAATTGGTGTATAGTGTACAAAAGACACAACGCATGAATTGAATTACCGAAAATTCATCATAATTTCAACCAAAAAAACGCCGAGTGGATCTTCATCAGTGTTCATTTATAGTTAGCATTCAAAGGAGCACGCAGTGTAGAAACGATGAAATATTACCGAAAATGCTGTTGCGTTTGATGATGATTATAACAAAAAGAGGGTTCGAACACCTCTTGCATGAGCTCGCTAATAAATCATACGGATAAATACTGAACCGATGTAATATGAACACCAACTTGTATCGGTTTGTTTATGCAATTTTGGCTCAACAACAATTTAAAGATGATTTTATGCACCCCAATATCAAAACAACAGTTCAGTCCTTAAAATAATACAAACACTTTATAATACTCATTATTGAAAAAAAAAAATTCAACGATGTTTACATAAATTAGATGTACTTTAAGACATATTACGGATAAAATCCATTAGATTATATTTGAGCTCATGTTATTTGGTGGGCATTTATGTTTCGATTTGGGCATTTGTGTTAGTTAGAAAAATGATAATCCACTATAATTTGAAGGGAAGGAACGAAAAATTGCCATTTTTTTGACAGTTTAAAGCTTTTTTTTGTTGCTCAACACATGCTCTTTTTACGAGCATTTTTTTGTCAAATTTCATTGTCTTAAAAAAGTGTTTAGCAATAAAATTACACGGGCTGCGAAATGGTCATCGTAAAAGTTTTAAAAAGTTATAAAATTTCGGAAACTAAACTAACCTGTCCATTTTTGTCCATTTCGTTGTTGGTGAGTTTGACTTTTTCAAACGAAACGACTTGCTTTCGCAGCACATCAACACTGATGGGGCTATCCGGATGAGCGTAGAGTCGTGGAGGTGGTGGTGGATCGGCCTTACCAGCAACTAACCATGTCGATCGATGATATGCATATCGATAGCGTCGCACATCAGTCGGAACAATATCCATTAGAACCGCATATCGATCAGCTGGTTGGCTAAATCGCAATGGACCCGAAAATGAAACCCGTACCGTTGGAAACATCCGCCTGCATTAGGAAAAATAAATCAAACGAAAATAATCAGTCAATGTCCTCAAACACTTTTCCGATGGATTGAATATGCAGTTTTCTGTTCAAATTCTCTCATAAAAACTGAATCGCATGCGATGGCACAAGACATAACCAATTAAACTATTTTTTTTTGCAGCGGCTATAAACGAAGATCAAATAAGTGCGAATTGTGTATGCGTGATGGAATTGAGCGAGAAAAGAGAGAGAGAGAGAGAGAGAGAGAGAGAGAGAGAGAGAGAGAGAGAGAGAGAAAAAAAAGGCGAATGAAACTAGCGTTGCTAACTTATATGAAGTTCACACATTTAAATCCAATTAGAATGCAAAGGCACTCATTTACACGAACTATGGTCAGAGTTTTTTCCTGTTTGTAATATGTGTGTTTTTGTTGCTGTTTCTTCTCAAATCAACTTGTCTCATTAACGCATTCTATTTCTCATTGACATACCGACGTGAAAGAACCCACAGAATGCTAATGCAATATAGAATAAAATGCCGTCAGTTTGCGTGTGATTTGCATGAATTCCGATATTCACCAATGGGCTTGGAAACGATTTTTTTGCACCTGTATCATAAAAATGTAGGTATAAAATGGGGAGGTAAAATCTGGCAAAGAAAGTGAAGATTCTTTAATTTAACTCATTTTGCACGCATCGTCAAATTTTATGCAGTTTTGATTAGTTGATAACGTTATTATCGAATCAAATGGAAATGTTTTGGTTTTCTGTTTTCATTCAATCATCTTTTTAATGAATATTACCAATTTTCTTCTTGCGAGAGATTAACACAATCGAAAATATATATCCAAAATTATCCACTTTTCTTAGTTTTGTTTACATTTTTTTTCTTGTTTTATAACTTCGATAAATATCGAATGAAATAATATAATAAGCAATCAAATTACTACAAAAACAGCAATAATTTTCAACTTTTCAAGTCGTCTATAAAATGAATGCGTTTAAATATCGCCTGGTGTTGTTCGTCTGTATCGGCATCGGAAATATTGGCAAAGCCATGCAAATCGCTCATTAGCAACAAATGTAAGATAATTTTCACTTTTGTGTTGACATACACGAATAAACACATGTGCGATTATTTTACATAATTTCTTAATGGTTGGTGTTGTTCGTTGTGTGGTGCTTTGTGCTGCAACGTTTACGGTTTGCATTTGCACAGATTCACATGAAACACGAAAGTGGCGCACATGCATTACGAGGCTTACGATGGATATAATAACAATATAAACGCTTGATCGTTTAATTTTTGTTTTTAGTTTTGGGGCCTATATATTCAATCTCAGTGAACAGCAGACACTTTTTCCTGTCTTGAATTGGATATTTTCCCTACCTATTAATATTCGATCAAATTGGTAGTCAAAAGATTGGAAACACCGTAGTCAACTAGATCAGTGCAGCGAGACGCGACTACAGCAGAGTAAGTCTTTTGTTATGGACTGACGGAACTGGTTTATTTTTCGCTCCATTGTTGTTATGTGAAGTAGGAACTACATTGATTGATTGTCATCGCGATCAGCGATTCAAAATTACTGGTTTCCACATCAATACATATCAGCGTCTGCCTTCGGCTAATTTGAAATTCAGTTAATTGAAAAAAAAATGGTGACTGTAATTTCTTGTGCGCGCTGTGATACGCGCATAATAGAGTAGCTCATAAAACTTCGTAGTTTATTGGATAGAGCGTGTCGCATGAGGTAATTTAATCGATTTTTGGTAATATTTGTCATCATGTATTAAACCAATTGATTGTCAACGAATCACCAATCTGTTGTCTTTCACCAGGCCCATAACGATGACTTCACTTCGAGTCGTTTAATTTTCTTTTTCTTTCTTTCTTCTACAATAATATCGTTCATTTGCGGCTATAATTTTAGCTCTTTGTTTTCCGCTTTGTCGTTATCGTCGGTCATTTTCATTATGCAATTCACACGATACAACAACAACAACGGCTATGACGAAAAAAAAACCATTCGTTTGATGACGATGATTTTTGTTGGACACTGGTGCTGTCGAAGACTGTGCTAGTACTTTTTACAAGTAGCGCCACTGAAATGCAAATAATTCGCATGTAACATGGAAGCGGTAGAGGTTTGAATTAAATAAAAACAACAATTTCTATGGAACAGGCGCAGCCTCCAGGTGTTGTCAGTTGTTTTCATTACACCGATTACTATTTGATCGGTGTGTATTTACATTGCTGGGCGGTGTTCGTCGCTTCAAGCAAAACTTATGCCATCAACCATCAGGAAATCGATATATTCATAATATGAATGCATTCACAACTCTAATCCATATGCAATTATCGAACAGCCGGAAATAAATTTTCGTTTTTAAATTGTCAACATACAACAATTCCATGTATACAAATTCAACAATGAAATTTACACTTGCCAAATGGTAAACAGAATTTTTTGGCAACCATTTTCAATTACATCACTTTGCAATTTTGGCAAATTGCGTTTTTTTTTTCTTCTTTCAAGAAATGAAAGGGATATGTTTTTTTTTTTTAAATGACTTTAAGCTATTTGTTGACATGCCTTGAGAACAATGACTATGTTTGCCGTAGAAATTGAAGAATCGTCCAAATGTGTCCAACAAACGGACAATTTCCTATGGATAATTCCAATGAAAGAACAATAACAATAACAACAACGAATAAAGGTAAAAAATATGACGAGACCCATGGAAAAATTGCACTGTGAACAAGACGAAACGAGTATGACAGCGCACATTCTGTGTTGTTGTGGGTAGTTTGAGCGTAACCTTTGGTGGCCATTGTGTTGAGCCATGACTTGCTTTCATCAGCAATTTGTTACAGTCAATCCATGAATTCTTTCTGTTTTGCAATTTTAAGATCGATTTTGTTTGGTAAATTGCTGAGATTGTTTCCTATCGTCTTTCAATTTTTTGATGATTTGCTTCGCCAACATTCCATGCGGGATTGTGTTCGTTGCTTTTGTTGTTGTTTTTTTCAGGCTTGTCTTTTTACTGTTGACTCGTGTGTCTCATACTTTGTCGAATATTTTTCATTTTGATCGTTTCCATTCTTTGCCAATCAGATTTAATGTACGTAATTCAAGATAAGATATTTGTTGCCTCTTTTTCGTGTGTATGGAATTGTTTCAGTTCTGGGTCATCGTCGTTTTACCCCCTGCTGTGTTTGTATGTGTTTCTGTTTTTGTTTTTGTCTCAAAGTCAGTGTCTTAACATTGTGTACTTCTTCATTGCACAAAACATCCAGTTGGCCGAGGAAATTGTGTTTAACATTCATTTCTGTTACCTTTCAGAATATCTCTGTTTTTTTTTTGCGCAATTGATAAATTGCACCGTTTCTGCACTCATCATTCATTCTCGTCAATGTTAAAAACGTAAAGTGTCAATGCTATTGAATTCTGTGCCAAAGAATAATGACGATTGTCTTCGTCTTTCTTTTTGTAACTACTCATTTGAACTATAATTAGCAGCTATTAATCTAGCAATTTCAATATGTAAATGTAACAAATTATTTAAGACTCAATTTGGTTTGTTGATCATCTATCGTCCGTAGTCCGTCTTTCATCTTGCTCAATTGCACACCTCTTTCTTACAAACTCAATCGCAGCGCTGTGAATGCTTTTCATTTTGATCTTACACATTTTTCATTTGTGATTTGTTTTTTTTTTTTCATTTCTGTGCCGACTTAAAATAATAGCATTATCCCCAATCCATACCAATTCATAGAATCATTGACCAATCGCCTGAATACTTATGCCTGTATTAATTCAGATCATAGACGATGAGACTGCTCATTCTGTTGGGCATTTATTTGTACGATCAATCATTAGCATGTCATCACAATTAGCATCGTTTGGATGATGAATACGCCACATTGTGTGGAATTGATGTGGTTGATTGGCCGACGAATAGTTAGAATGAGAAAGAAAGAAATTGTGCCAGCTATCAACGATTCAACATTAAGAAAGCGACACGAATCAAATGCTTCAATTACATCGATTGATGATTTTTGCCGATCATTTTCTTGGCACTTTTTTTTAATTAACAGGGATACTCTCTCGGCATGTTTTTCTACTGTTGTGTTGTTTTTTTTTTCATCTGCTGAAGCTGCTTGCATGCTGCTCACATAATATCGCTTCTAATTACAAAAATGCAAATATACTTTGTTTGCGCATATATTTTTCAATATGCGTTTTAGACTGTTTTTTTTTCTCGAGCAAAAAGTTTAATTTGCATTTTAATTACGGTAAACGTCTAATTATTGCCAATTATCTCACCTCGGCGTAATATCATGGAATTGGTGAAAATGTGCGATTTTAGCACGGTGTAATACCTATAGCCACCGTATCAAACCCAGCATATATATTTTTATACTCAATTTTGCTCTTAATTCACTTTGTTTGGCGGCTGCGTTTTTCTACTTCTTACGCCGAATGAATTCTATTTTCAAATGCATAATTTTCCTTTCTTTCATTTCATCAATCAGTGACGATATGTAGTCATGTTTTCAGAGAGAAAAAAAAACAACAACAACATTCGGCCTCAGCATTCGCTCATTCATTCTGTGTGTTCACGCCGTCGTAACTCTTTGATGTCGATCACATTCGCGCCTTTTGATATGCGCTCACAGTTCGATTGCGTGCCGCGGCATTATTCTGCCATTCATTTCATTACGTTTCTTATATTCAGTTTCGAAGATCTTTCGTGAAATAAATGAAATAAAAAAAAAACACACACAAATCTTCAACAAAACCCAAGAGTATCAAGTAATCTGTTGGATTCACTTTTGCATTCGCCTCAACCGTTCATTTTTATTAAATTATCACACAATTTATCCGGCCATTCATTCAATTTAAGATAGGTGTTATTTTCATTTATTATACACGCATTGCCAGTGCGCTATTGCACACACTAACACAGGCCATGATTCCTGACTCTCTATTGAAGATGAGATGCAAGGCGGTGCATGTTTCTAATTTTCGTCTCTCTGCTCTGTGTGTTGTGTGTGTGTGTGTGTTTTTTTTTATTATTATTATTTCATTCACCGGAATGCATTTGAAGATTACTTGAGCAGTATTTCACCGCTGCATGGTCTTTTAGTTTCACACAACAAAAGTCAGGCGGTTCCCCGATTCAGTAGACTGCTGAAGTGAATATATTACTGAGTATGTGACGAATGTTTGAAAATCCTTTCGGCAAATTGCACAACAGCCAACCGACGTAACACTAAAAATGAAGAGAATAACACCAAATAACAGATCCCAATGACTTGTACGCGCCCCAAGGCAATTTCTTTTTTTTGTATGGTGTTTGTGTGCGGTTGTAGTTATTATGATTATACATATATATATATATGTGTTTTCTTTTTCGTTTCTTTCTCTATATTTTTATAGAATATATGTGTTGGTGAGTTGTGTTTTGTCTTTGGCTGTCTTATTTTTCTGGTAATCTCAACGCATTCGTGCTGTCGGTAAATTCAATCAAGCTGGTGCATCGATATGAAGTGCTTGCATTACTCTCTCGAGCGCTCGACACATATCATATGATATATCATTTTAATGAAACTAATATTATTTAAAGACCTTTTCATTATCTTTACCAGAGTTTTTCTTTTTATCTTTACGCCTCATTCGAAATGCTGACGAAAAACAAAAACAAAAATGAAACACGGAACATTTTTCAATTCCGATCGGTAATGCTTTGGATGTCGTCGCTGCTTTTTATTTTCCATGGTAATCATGAGCCGTGTGCACAACATTTTTCATATCAATATGTAATTTAGCCATAATCTTAAATCAGTGTCTGTCGAAAGCAATTGACGTATTAAAAATCCATTGCATTCATTCCGGAAACGAACTTTGAAGCTACACACTTCAGTTGAATTACAATTTTTTGATAAAGACATTGTTCATTCTGAAAATTCGTTCGTATTTCGGTGGTTTCGTCATTCAAACAGGAATAAGGCTCTTCAATTAATAATTACAAGTAAATTGGTTAACCACTTTTGAAATAAGCCGTTCAAATGAAAACTTCATTTGTTTATGAATGAAATAAGTTTGAAGTTGAATAGAATAGAAGCTATTTTTCACCAGAAACTTATAGTTGATTTTTTATGACTTTGGTACAGTTAATCTACTAGCGGCAGTTATTGATCTCATTCAGCTGAAATTAATCAAAAATTACTATAGTCACTACAATAAGAGATTGACTTGGATTTGAACACTTTGATCTGAATATGCCTAATTTGGTATACACCATAAATCAAATGTCAAAAAGTCATTCTTAAGCCAAAACCACTAGAAAATCCTTCTGTCGAACTAAAAGCGAAATCTCAATCATTCGATCAGTAAATTGAAACATTTTTTTTCGCCAGCTAAAAATCAATTTGCCTTCAAAATGTTCAGACGGCATGCAATCAAACTATCAAACGATGTATATTCGAATGACAATAACGGCACATGGAAATAGGAAAATGTGGCCAACAAATAAATGGTGCATCTGGGAAACAAATGTGACTTGAAAATTTCAAACTTTACAAAATAGACTTGTTTGTACAGGATTTTTTTTCGTTCGTTTTATACGCTTTGCGGTTGCTTCACCACAAAACGGCTTCTTTTTCGTGTTTGTGTTTCCTGTTACGGCACTACGATTAGTTTCATCGTCTCTTAGGACTGTTTATTTCTTTGCATGTTTTTCGTTCATTCTTTGCCATTTCTACTATTGTTGCTGTTTGTTGTTGGTGGTGTAGAATGCATTCCGAATTTTGTTTCTACTTAGCATTTGATTTATTGTTTTCGTGTCCAATCAGTTTAGGCTTTGATTCAATTTTCTTGTATGCATCAACCAATTCAAACACAAACCTTCAGCCAATTTCCACCTCAATCACAATTGCAAATGATATCGTTTTTCCGTTTGTTTTCTTTTTTCTTTTATTTTGTTTTTTTATACTTTTATGATATTCACCAAATAAATTGCCTTCGAAAATTCATCACGAAATTTGTGTGTTGGTAAAATCGACATAAATTGACGGCAATTTTCTGTGGATTTTCTGCCAAAAAAAAAATAATAATAATATTGGATTATCATACTGTGCAATGTAGAATTCGAAGAATATCACACCATGCCAAATAAATGCCGCTTTATCTAAACTTTATAAATTGGCATTTTGTTGTGTCGTTACAATCAAGCTGTAAAAACCTTTTCGTGTGTCGGCTTTTGCTTTGGATTTTGTCTTGAACACACAAAAAGTCTGTTCAAAATATATTGGCGTGTTGAATCTGCCATATTGTGCTCCCATTTTATGACTTTATCAATCAGTTTGGTTATTTTGATGTTGTTCTTTTGGTATTTTCGGATATTTTCAAAACCAAATTCATTATTTTGGTGCTATAAAAAAAAACAAATTCACATTTCCGATTCAAATTTAACGGAACAAACACTGCTATTCCAATGGTTTTTCATAGTAATATTTGTTTTTGTTCTCAAATATTTTCAATGAAATTCAACATCACAATTTCATTCATGGTTTTGAATGCGCCTTAAGTTGTTTGGAGATACTTTCAAATCCGCTGGAAATTTGATAATTCCAGCTATTTGCATAATTCAAAAAGAATCTTTCATTTTTTTTCTATTCGCATTAACGCAGCTTGAATTAGCCATTAGCTGAACCCAACTGAGTAAGAATTTTGAAAATTATTCACACCGAACTTGTGATTCCAGCTAAACCATGCTGTTAATAGCACCAACGAATTGTCTTACATTCCAAATAAAAGCAATTTAATCGCGCCTCATCATTTGATATCGAAAATAAAGACGAGTAGGTGGGGATTAGACAATCGACTGATTGTTCACGATAAATAAACCAATTAGATTATAATTTCCAAAAAAAAAACTGTATGAACTATTTTCATCACGTGATTTGAACAGTTATTTTAACTGGAGCCTCTTAAGGTAGACATATTTGTAAACTGTATCAAATCATATGAAAATACCATGAAATTGGAGGCAAATCTGAATCCATTCAGTTATAATTATGTTCGAAATGTCAGCGTGTCATAAGCAAACAACAATGTTGTAATACCGTTGCACTGGGGAACTCAAGCACACACACAGCTTAAGGTGTGGAGTTGTTAAAAAAGTAATTTATATTCAATTTTTTGAGTGTTTCGTTCAAAATATATTCTATACTACTTTGTTCCCCGAATCAATTTTGCTCGTTTTAAGCCAAAAGAGCCACATAATCATGGACAGAGAATGTGGTCAACACACAGAGCACACTAAAATCGTTGCTCATTTTTTTCACTCTTTCGATAAAATACGAAACGCATAAATAATATTTAATGATTTTATTTTCGAAATGTTTTATATGAAAAATACAGAACGTGATGAACTGAGAGTGGCAACGACATTTATTACACGTGAGATGAATGGAAGGCTTACTTTTTTCTTCATTGTGTGATAACCAGTCGACATGGAATTGGATTCGGATTCGAAGTGAGACGATTTCTAAAGCACACACATCGAATCCCAAAGAGCAACGTGGAAAATACATATAAACTTTTTTAATATTTGAGCCCGTGTTTGTTGGCCTATGGCATACACGGCATTAAATTTATTAGGTCGTAAAACAGCTGCTGATCGCGTATTATGAAAATTTACATACGGTTGAAATGAATAGACTGTCACCATAAATGAACGGTGTCCTCTATCTCTCTCTCTCACACACAAACCTCACCAATCATGCTGTATCATCTAGTTTTGTTCACTTTTTCCATTAATTATTTCGCTTTTGAGACACGACCATCGCCATTTATCGCTTGCATTTTAGCAAACGGCTACAACGCACCACACCATTTTCATGTATTTGAAATCAATTCAGTCGATTTCTTATTTTACTCGCATATTGTGTGTGTGCACACGGAAACATTTTCTTGGGTAATCATGGTGCGCTGATGTTTTTTTTCTCTTCGGTTTTGTTTCGGTATGTTTGCCGTGTGCTCGTAATGAAACAACCGCAATACGCGATGTGTGTTGTGCTGCTGGCGCTAACCAAAATACGACTTCATTCGTGCTGCTTTTGTGTGGACGACGAGAGAAAAGAAATAATAATAATAAAAAAAAACAAATAAACGTGAATCGTATCGAATATGTGAAATTATTCGCAAAACCACATCGCGCCACGTAATCTCTCACTACGGATTCGGTTAGCATGGAAAAATGGCTTCAAATGAAAATCAATAAATCTTAAGCGAACAACAGTGAAACTAAAGGAGTTTTTATGTACACCAAAGAAATGAAAGGAATGGATTTTGAATCCTTCATTAGTTGATCTTTCACATTTCAAATTGAAAAGACTCTCTCACACAAATGCATCTACGCAAATGAGGCATTCACCTCGGATTCGGATGACGAGAAAAACAAAAAATCATTTCAGTCAGTATTCGGATTGACGGTGCCAGAAGTCACAAATTCACAGCTAAACGAATCAAATAAATCCTCAATCCTCAAAACAGCAACCACCATAGAATTCATTAACACGCCACACATTAACTTTTTCGTAAGCATCATTTAATGCCTCACTCAAACAGCAGCATGAAACTAAATCAAAATCGAAAATTAACACCAATAACATTCAAAAATCCCTCTTTATTCATTGTGAAAGGAGCAGATAAAACGTAAAATGTGATAAACTGAATGTTAGATGCTAGAGCACATAGAGTGTTCACCAAAAAATCACATTGTTTCATTTTAACATAGGGCCAAGACCCCGTTTTTTTGTGTGTCATCAACTGAAAAAAAGGCTGGAAGTGAATAGGATACCAATAAAAAAGAATAAATGGTAAAAAAAATTCTGGAAAATCAACACCAAGGCAAAAGAGAAGTCAAAGCCAACACCGAAGAGTTTGCATCACATTGCATCAAAACGGCAACAGATCAACTGTGCGTGTGAGTGTGTGTATGTGTGTGTATGTGTGTGTGCATGGTGAATATATGTCGTTCTAATATCGTTCCAAAAATTGAACATCAGCCTCTTTTTGTCCTTTTATGTGGCAGACCTCAAATGCCATTGTGACCGATATGTGTACGAAATTCAATTCAAACATATAAATAAACGAATAATTTTCTATTGAATTGGTGTGACACACCAGAAAAAAAGAGAGAAAATGTGGAACCACCTCTCATAATAACAAAATTAATAATAAGCATCTGACTTATGGTATGTTTTGACACAAAACGATACTAGAGGAAGGAAGATATGATGGTTTAGTGGTTTGACATCACTAAACAATTTCAATTGAATAAATCGTTCAAAAAGCAGCTAAAAAGACATAAAAAAATAGCAATCCCATTCAATTGTCCCGTATAGAAATGGTAGAAATGTAAAGTGGAATATTGTATGAATGAAAAGAATAAAAATGAACTAAATGCGAAAAATGTTTCGATTGTGGTATTGATTTCAGTTGAAGTGAAGCGTTTGCCAAAAAAAAAAAACAGGACGAAATCACATCAACATAAGCACAAAGAAGACGAGGACGAAACAATAACTGACACAAATGAAGCGATGCGGATGTTGTCATAAAAGAGGTCCATTTCAGCAACAAAATGAACACAGAAAGAAAGAGAGACAGAACGAAAAAAAAGCTACCAATTCTCTGAATACCTTTCTAATCGACGTGTGTGATTTGATGTTATTCTATTCATTGGTTCGTCGCTTTTTTTTGAGTTGCTCTTGTACGTTTCGGTCAAAAAGTCTCTCTCTCATCGTTCAATATAAGTCTTCAAATTGTAGCGTGTAATGCGGTTAAGTAGTGCTCTTTCTTGGCCTAATGCACAATTTTGACAGCACAGTTACTGTTCGGAGCAGTTCCAGTTAATCACCAATTCTATAGCAATGTAATGAATTTCTGGTTTTCGTTAGCAATGTAATGCAAGATGTGACTCATGATTCAATGAGCTCGTGAGAATTACGGGATCGCGATACAAATGCTTTGCGATATATGAATTCAGCGATAATTGCCGATGTGCACCGTCTTCACAGAATCATGATGTAATTGTTTCGGCATCAATTCGTTATTAACATTCTTTCAGCTTTCGATATTTTCGATGGAACCAGTTCATTTGATGAGAGCGTTTTCAGTTAAAAGAAGCACCTCATTGAAATCAATATTGACCATGCCCGACATCAGCATTCAAACAATGCTGAACGCTCAAGATTTGTATAAATGACCGTTGTGCACAAACGTTTACAAAACTAAAAAAACGCGACTCGAATACTATTTCGTACTGGCTGAAGCAAGTGAAGCACTGAAATGATGTGTTCTTCGAAAATTTATAGCCAGACATTTACTGTTAGTCTTTGGCTACTCGTCTTCAATGTTTAGCTGCCAAGTCAAATGTACCAATATTCCATGCATGCACTCGACACAGCCCATTTGCGTAAAATCGATAAAAATGTCAGCACATAAACATTTTCGGTGTATCACTCCGGAATGAGCCATAACCGAACAACAACACATACAAAAAAATAAAACCCGTTTACGAACCATTTCAAATGAAATTAAGATTGAAGAAGACGAATTGTAGCATCCATTCGAATGGAACGATTTTGATGTGGTGCCGACTCGAACAGAGCGAATTTTCAACGGTTCCAGCATCGAAAATTGATGGAGTTCCATTTATTATGCGCATATTTAAAAACAATTTTATGTTTTGGCGCAGTTTTTTTTCTTTCTCTCGTCGAAAGGAGATTTACGGAATTCACAATACATTCAATCCATTCAATTTAAGTTACTTACCGTCCAGTTTTTGTAATTATCATTTCTGTGCCTAGCTCATGAAATTTATCCCATAACTCTTTTGTTTCCAAGTGACATTGGACTGGTGCTAAATCATCACAGTTACATGAATCAGTCAAACGTGATTTGGTCTGTAAAAGACACAACGAAAAAAAACCCATGTGATTTATAACATTTATAAGAAGAAGTGATTGTCATTAAATTGCAATATTGATGACGAAATTGGTTTACTTACCGAAATCTGTTCGGGTGATAATCGTTCATCGTCCGACGCACATGATGGTGAAGCTAACGATGCTTGTGCTGTTTGCCGTGAATTTCGTGTCGTTTCAGAGTCACTGCACTGTTCAACATCGACATCATCATCGATTTCTGCATAACGATCAACTGATAATGGACCTGGAAATACGATGGAACATTCAGACATTGTTTGATTGTTGTTTCTATTAACTCTTTAAAGCATTTCAAGATGAACAGTTTTTTTAATGGAATCTTTCTTGGAAAAAAAAAACAACAAACTATAACATAAACTGGTTTTGCATGCTCAATCGAGTGCTTTGATATAATTTACATTAATGCCGATGTATCATTGCAAATGATGCAAATGAATTCAAACGATGAGAATGAATCCACACATTTCGATATAAAAGTTAAATAAATCGAGCTGTGCTGGCCACATGAGACGGTATCACAGCGGGACTTTTTTTTAAAGTGCATTTTGGTTTCAGAAAAGTGAATGATGATTGGCAATCATTAGAATTAATGACAATCAGACCAATTGGTTTCCATTGACCATATGACTGGTTCCGAGTCCGCGGTGATGAATTGTTAAAATAAAGAACTCAATGAATGAAGAACAACTTTTGCCGACTCGTCGATAAATAAATGGAGCGTAAACTAGCTAAGCAAAACGTCAATTCGACAAGAAATCAATATTTGACGTAACTCGTATAAACCGGCCTTTGAAATGTATATATGCGACTTCATTTTCAATTTGCAATTGAATGCAAACATATTTCAATGTGAAACTGGGTCACATCGTCAACTCAAAACAGCACCCCACGATTCTATTGAAACGATTACGATTTGAATTCCACATTTAAATTAATTACATTACAGCCAATGTTTGTTATTCTCTTGAATAGATTGGTTTTTTAGCATTTTTCTCTGGATTTCAAGCTGAACATTCCATAAAATTTTATGGTGTTTTGCGACAATGGCGCATTCCATGTCAAATAAAATCTGCGGCGTGAAAAAATTGGTGTTTGCGCACCACTAACACCAGCCGGCACATTGGGATCACTCTCAGCCTGATACTGTTGACTATGAGCAATAGCACTCGTGAAATGCAACAGTCGAAATAACTCATAAACAAATGAAATAAATAAAACAATAATATATGAGCAGCTAACAAATGACTTGAAGAAACGTTTAATTTCATTCCTCATGCCACATAACAGTTTCTCTGCTATTTTGCGATTGTTTTTTGTTCATTCTCTCTCTCTCTCTCTCTCTGTGTGTGTCGCTGCTGCTGTTGAAAGTTACATTTGCGGTTTTTGTTTTTTTTTTGCACGTCGAAGAAAGACCTCAATTAAAATTGTTTCAATTATATTTTGTGCGGTGCATTTTTGCAATTAGTACTTTTAAGTTAATGCATTTTGTGATTTTTAACCTTTTCGAATGCATTCAACACATTGGTTCCGTGTGTTTGTGTGAATGTGTTTCGCGTTTGAATGAATTCTATTCTAAATTTTATGATTTAATATATGTGCGTTTCGATCGAAATACATTTCGTTTGAAGTCAGCAAATCAACACAGTGCATTTCTCATGGAATCGCACGCAGGCGGGCGGGCGGAGGCAACAGAGAAAGAGCAAAAAAGGTCATACAAAATGCCTCGTGTTTATGATCCGGCAATGGTAAATGAATGCGATAATTAAGAGTAAAATGTGCGCACTTCAGCTACACGTGTAACTGTACATCGGATCTAATTGCGGAATGCGTCGAATTAATTTTTATGATTGCATTTCGCGATCTGAGGCGATTAGATTGCGGCTGTGGATACCATTTTTACAAAAATAAAAAGAAAAAAAAAGAATTGGATTTTTGTGTTGAATATTAACGGGTTTGGCGGGGTGTTTGAAAACAAATGAAAACAACAATAATCAAAAAACTAGCGCTGAACTGGACTTTCGAATGAGTTTACTTACTTAGGCTGCGTTCGGATGGTTCACGGCTAAGCGAGCCTCTGGACATAATGGCCGCAATTGAAAAGTCCGTGCCATTTTTTGATGCAGCAGCAACAGCTGCAGCTGCTGCAGCTGTATTGCAATGATTTGATGCTCCAAGCAGCATGGTTCCCAATTCAATGCTCGAATCGTAACGTTCAGGTGTAGGAAAAAAATTGTTTTTATTTCGATCAAAATCTCAGCTTTTCAATGCAATTTCTCACACAAACACACAAAGACACAAACAAAACAAAAATCTATTACACTGAGAGTTTCCGTGCTATTTTGATTGCCATTTTCCATTCAATTAACAAGATCTTGATATGAAGCTCACTTTAATTATCCGTTATTCGTTCTTGATAATTTTGTTGTGTTTGTTTTCCTTTTTTGTTCTCTGATAAATGTTATCATCAATCACATGCACGAAAATTTACCACAAATCATCGTATTTAATTCAATAATAATCACTTTTATGGCTGACACATGAACGTAATAACGGCACGTGAATCAACAATTGTTGAATGAAAAATAAGAGTTACTTCCGTACACCCACACAAAGTTTACACTTAATCGATGTCACAAATTTCAGCGATTTGAAAGTGTATTCACGTTCATTTTGAATTGCACAATAAATTTGCTTGATTTATGTAACTTGTTTGGAATTTCAATTCCTTAAATCACAACGTGTTTGAAAAAAAAGGAACTCAAAATGTGTTGATTGTTAACAAAATTAATCGGATTATAATTGGATTATTCAAAGGAAATGCGTCTATTTTTGTTGTTGTATTGCAAATATCTGTGTGGTGGATAAATATCAACAGTTTCACAAAGTCATAAAAACAAAATAGTCCATATTGCAAAATATTTTCACAATGTAAATGTTTCATCAGCCAGCGTGATATAGTAGCACGTGCTTCAGCACACAGTTGGATGCCCGAAAATAATGTTTTTTTTTCCTGTTCGTCTCACCGGAACAAAAAGCGTCGACTTTAAATGACAGCGATGTATCGAAGAAGTGAAATTAGATAGAAGAGGCGTAACGTTAAGCGCGAGTGTGAGCCTGAAGGCAAACAATTGCAAACTGATCCCCAAAATCGACAGCCAAATGAGACCAGATAATAGAGACACAACACTCTCAACTCAACACCCAGTGCGATATGTGCGCGACTATTTACCGTACACACTGACTGAGTACTTAACGATGATGTTTCGATGTGCTACGGCTGCTTCACTCGATATATCGTAAGCTGATTGGTGAGGCAACAGGCAAACACAGACAGGCAGACACAGAGAGAGAAAGAGTGTGCAACAAAGGTAATGACAAAACTTGCTGGCGCAATTGTAATTGTCACCATTGAATTTCGAATGTTTGCACGGAGCCGTACATTTGTACAATCCACTCCAATGTTTATATCACATCAACAGTCGTTAGCAGAGCGGCGATTGGTTTGGATAAAAGTTCATCTTCCATATGCCATGTTAATATGCACACACACCGGTGTTAAGTGAGATAGAGAATATATGCGCTCTTAATTGATTCTTTTTTTCTTCTTCCTTTTGGTTTTCTTTATTTCTTGATTTATAAATGGCGCTGTTTTCAATTCACTTTAATATGTATAAATGTTCCACATAAAACAAATACAACACAATACGAATGCTTGTTGTGAACGATTGAATTAAAGCAACAACAAACAAAAAAATCGTTAAATTGCGATTCTTCGGCTGCTTCTCGCTCGCTCTCTGAAATTCAAATTGATGACACGAAATAAAGACACAAACGATGACTACGTTGAAATGCCACCACGCGATGACTTATCTACCAATATGGAGTGAAACGATGTATTAAATTCATAGCTCCTCGGCTCTCCTCAGCCACATCACCCATCCAATTGTGAGTGAGTGTGCCTGTGTCTCTGTGTGTGTGTGTGTGTCTATACGATTGTAAATATGTTAAGCGCTGGCTTCCTTTTTCGATAAAATACATATGATGTACATTATACACATTACACGTTTTCGCCACGTTTCGTCAACAATGCTTGCACACATAAATAGTCGTTGTTAAATTGACGTATATGTATCTCATAAAGCATTTCGTTTGCTTCATTTTTTTTCGCATGCTTCTTATATTCTCTCCATCAAAACCAAAAAACTACATCACCATTCGTTATGTATATATACGCGTACATACTAAATTGGACGAACAGTAACCGGAGCAATCCGAGAGGGAAGAAACAGCACCCAACATGAAAAATGAGAAAAAAACAACCAAGTTCGAATGAAAAAAAAAATGAGTGTAATGTAAGTGAAAAATACGTTCAAATACGCATCACATTCACGAGCACACGATCAAAGAAACGAAAATCGAATAAAACAACAAAAAAAAATTTACACCGAACAAAACCGCAATCAAATCAATTTCCTCGAGACAATGTTATAGAGCAGCGGTGGATTGGATGTGCCATGTGAAAGAGACAGAACCACCAAAAAACACCAATACACATCAGCCAATCTATATATTAAATAAAGCGCGAGTGAAAAGCAGAAACAAATAAAAATGAACGAACCGAAAGAGAGAAAAAAACGCCACACCGAAAAAAAAATGAAACGAAACGAAGAATGAAAAAAACAACAACAACAACGAATATGATACAACACGCAAACAGGCATTCAGCACATTTTCATTGATTCAAAACGCTTCTTGTTTACATAGACGGCATTAACGTTGGGTTGGTTTCGATGTTTGCATGTTGTTGTTGCTATTGCCATCGTTGCTGCTATTGCTATTGACTCTCTCTCCATTGCCGTTCGCTGTTCGCTGCTGCTGCTGTAGCTGCTTTTTCTTTCACCTCGCTAAATTCGAAATTTTTATATCAACTCAACAGCATTATTTTCATTTAAATAATGTTCTGGGTATATGCGAATATTGGCTTTCTCCGAGAATACATCGCGTTGAAAAGTCAGGCCACATGGCGGAACGAATGTGTGCAAAGAAGATGGCAAATATACCGTACGTAATGTAATATGTAACGTAGCACCAAGTCCGACAAAACCATCATCAACACAGCGCTCTCTCTGTGTGTCCCCCCCGTTGTGTGCACATTTTGTGTATACATTACATACATTGTAACCAACGAGCACGATGTGCAAAGCAGCAACACCGATAGACAGCCCGAGATATGAGACAGCAGAGTGGATGAGGAATGGAAAAAAAACTCCTCCTCTTTAATTGTTGCTACGATTTGGTGCCTCCTTATTACATGTTATGTGCTCAGCCCAATAAATGGAAAATGTGGACGACCGTATTGTCGTCGTCGTGTGCGCTTTATTGTTGTGGTGAATGCGTTAAACACCAACATATGGGTTCGCTTGTTTCGACACTCTCTCTCATACACACACACACACACACACACACACACACACACACACACACACACACACACACACACACACACACACGTACTTATGTGCCAACAACCAGCACCTATTCCAGATCCCATTCAGCTCATTTTGTTCTTGCTTGTGTTTTGTCCGCTTGCCTTTTTCTTTATTTTTTATTTCACATTTCGTCTGCTGCTTGGTTTGTCTCTTTATGCGGATTCGCACACTGGCCGCATCATCGGTTTCAATACTTTGTGCAATCCTCGTTTGTCCTTTCGTTTACGCTGCTTTTCTAGTGCTTTGGTTAATTACCATGGAATCGGTATACTGTTCTACATGATCACCATATCAAAATCCATGTATGAAATAACAAAAGTCTTTTTCGCATCGATTTGTCGAAATCTCTCGTAAAGTACTTGCAACTCCATTTTTTTTTCAAACTTTTAAATCAGCCAATTTTCATGAGTTGCCGTTCTGTGTTTCTATTCCAACCAAACGAGATGCTGGCTTTATCAGATGCTTGAATACGTTTTCGAGAAATCCTCGCAGTCAATAATTTTTGAAGCAACGAGATAACACAGAAGTGTGAAAACTTTATTCGAGCTGTGAAATGAGCAAAAAAGTCGGATTTTATTTCTATGTACAACATTTGAGAATTGTGAAGTGGATAAATTTATGCAAGCAAAAGAGAGAGGTAAAGGGCGGTGTCTTTTGTAAAGGTATTCTCCTTTATGCCACTTCGAATTCACATCGAGATACATAAATGCGCGCACACTTATTGCTTGCCCAAGCATAATGCGTTCCATGTTCGAAAATTCCAAGCGCGTTAACGCTTCGGGCGGCCTTCGTTGCGTTTATATAAAATATCGAATGCCGTATGTTCGAACTGCATACGTTCCATGGCATATACACTTATTATCAAGCGGTAAGCGACCGTACTGTAGGTATGTCAGAACTGGTAATGCATAGACGTTATTTTTCGATGATGATGTACGTGTGTATTTGGTGCAATTCAAATTTAATATTCGACGTGTGTGTAGATGAACATTTTGCGTGTATCCACACTCCACAACGCCGACAAGCGATAAATATTTCAATATGAAAGATGCATACGAACGGAGTACTAAAGCAGTAACAGCAACAGCAGCCACATTCACGAATGGCTTTTCCTTCATCGTCATCGAATCGTAGTCGCCTCACTCACAATTTTCATGTCTTTTCTTGGGCAATTTCCCATTCTCGGGGCCAGTACATAATGTGAATAAGCGATATGTCAACATGGTAATTTTGAGCATTCAAGTATTTTCCTCGGTAGATCCATAAAATAAGAGGAGCTGATGAAAAAAACAACGACCCAAAATGTATTTATGTAGTAAAATGTATGCAGGAATAGCAGCAGCAGCACTAGCACCAGCAGCCACAGTATGCTGTGTGTAAAATCGGGCAAACGGGCGATGGTGTGCTCGTGCTTCGTGTTCGAGTCGTAAATGGATTCGATGTATTTGTATAAAAATGAGATCCATCATGCAAATTGGAATGTGTCAGAATGTAACCAGAAGTAGAGAGTAGCGAATGAACGAGCAAAACACACTCTCCACAAAACTGAATGATTTCATAATGGCGATGGATAGAGTGTGAGCTTAAGCGAAGATATAGCTCGATCTCTGTTTCTCGCCTGAATTTGAAATGTGGTTTTCGAGTGGCGTCGTTTATCTCGGCTTCATCATCAGCAACACCAAGCTATTCACACTACATGCGTATTTATTTTCTAGATTATCTTCATCCTCTCGCACGCTCTCTCTTGCTCTTTCTCTCTCTCACTCACTCACTCACTCTATATCTGGATGTTTCGAACGATCCAGTTTCGGGTGTCTAACTCCTCATGAGCTGGACTTAATGACTTGAGATTGGCGTCTCGCTACATACACAGACCATATCCCGTATTTTATGTTTTACGCTGGTTTTATATAGCCCGTTGGTTGCCTTCACCTCACTACACTCTCGGCACAGCGAACCGGAGAAGGAGTTTATCGATTGCAAACAATTTTACGCCGTGGTACATAAACATAACACTCAATTTGAAGTGTCTTTTCGCACATTATACATACCGTTCGGGGAGGCATTTCATGCACACCGACTCTTGCGACATGATTGCCCGTCTCTTATCCGCATTCGAGTGCTGGCACATCTGACACTTTTTCATTTGCCGTATCACCGATTCGCTGCACGATGACGATGATGACGACGACGACAACGAATGAACCAGAGATATTATTATTTGTTGTGATTGTGGATGCGCCGCGGAAAATGCTATTCGATTCACGTTTACATTTCTACTCAGCTCAAAAAGTTTTCGGCTATTGCTTGCCTTTCATGCTTGCTACACAGTCATTCGTGGTTATTTCAGCCAACTGTTCCATTGATGCTACGAAAGGGCACTAAAAACACTGAAACGCAAATCAACGAATACGAAGTAGCTCCATCAAAAATGAAGAGCAAATAACGGAAGATAGAGAGAAAAAGTCAACCGATTACGAGGGTGGGTGAATGTTATCATTGGTAGCATATGGATCTTTGTTTTATAGGTGTCCAATAAACTCGTTTGAGATGTCGTCAACGATGTGGCTCGTGGGGTTCTTAGCGTTGAAAACATCATAATATTATCTAACACACAAACATACTCGTACACTCTCACACTCACATACGCATACACACAAGTATATAAAGTCCTGATCAAGCGCTTGAGCTCCCTCGAACTGAAATTATTGACGAAATTCACATTTTGCAAATGCAATAAATACACTTACAGGCACTGTGCGAGCATTGAACATTGAGCAATGAACATTCCTTTTGGCACATCTTGAAATCGCGTGGAAAACGGCATCGCATAATATATTTTAATACCGTTGAATAACATTTCGAATAATTGAACCATAAATCTAACGGATATCTCGCCAAATACGCAAATTTATTTACAAATTTTGTCCTCCGGGCGATAAATTGTGAGAGCGCAATGCAATAAATTCGGTATAATCGTATCATTTGGAATCGTTTTCAACACATCCATAGCGCGTACAGATGCTAACACACACTCACACACTCATATACGACATGGTCATCATTTGCAGCCGATTTTTATGACTCCATCTAACTTGATTAGATTTATTGGTAAATTCTTTTGGTTTTCTCAATGAACATTTCAAGATATTGATTAATTGCATGAAAAAAGAACTGATATTTCAAGTTGAAATAAGCGCACACACGCTAAATAAAATCCCGTCCGCAAATAATTGGACGATATTTTTACTCTTTTCAATAACCTCAAATAAGTCTCACCAACGTTCCAGTGATATTTCAAAAGTTTTTTTTTTTTTATTTAGGTTTTCTATTAAATTTCCAAGGGATCGCTTACTTACTGCAATTGGCATCGGTCCAACCGTCAATATTTTACGGCAAATCTATTTTGCGCATGAATGTTTTCACATTTAATAATGGTGCTGTCTACAGCTGGAGAAATATTTGTTTTAGACGGTGGCTGGCGAATGCTGTTGCAAATGGAAAATACGTTTTTGGGGTTTTGTGTGGCTGTTTCTCTCTTTCGCTTGCTCCATCTCACTGATATCTGCTGATTGTACCGCATCTCTCGTATCAAATGGTGAGTCAAAGTGCTGCTGCTGCTGCTGCGGCTGCTTGTCTATGCTTTCGAAAATTCGTCGCTACATAAAGCAATTTATTCGGTGCCGAATAAAAACCAATCACATATGGTGCGCGTTTGCTCTCTCTCTCTCACTCTCTTTCTCTGTGTCGCTCTCTCTGCCCCCACACCATTTTTCTGTCTACGTGTCAAACAAAAATATGGAAGTGAATTTGAAATCAAGCGTAAAACAGATAGCTGGATAATGTGACCCGAACCGAAGTGTTTCAAATGCAACGAGACCCAGCGTACACTCAGCAGCAGACATTGTGAGCTTCGCAAATTGAATTGCTACACTGTGGATATAGATTCATTTCCACACATTCAAAAAGTGTGGCTGGCAACATGTAAATTCCAGGATTGGGCGTCAAATGACATGATTTTCTTCTCTTTTTCCACGAGCATCGAAATCTGAGACATATTTGGTTTTAAGCCAAATATAAATAGATAATATATATATATATATATATATGTGTATAAAGTCATGCAGCAAATAACATTTATTGAATATGTGAACGTTCTTCGTCACTGCCATTTAATTGGATAACCGAACAGCATCGCCGACACCGACAAACTGGATGCAGTTGATTGGTTTAAAACAAATGTTGATATCTATTTGGTCACAAATCGAGCCCTCCAAAATCAAATGGTTTTCTTCCACTTCCAAAGCACAGTATTTAAGTACTGCCATTTTGTGCTGGCAAGATTTATCATTTGGAAAAAGAGTCAATGGATCCAATTCAGTAATTGATTGCACGACACAATTTTCTCGGAACTATCAACCAAAATAAAACACAAGTATCAAATGAACACATTCATTGGGCTGCGAGACTACCAATTAAACGATCCATGACATATTTAAAATCACTCTGAAAACAACGCAGTACAGCATGCGCTTTGAATCTGTCAAAAAATAAATGATGTTGGGAAAAAAAAACGAGTCACTCGAATGGAAACATTCATTTTCGACATATCAATAGACCTATTGATTTTTATACGAACTGTTTTTTTTTGCTACTTTGCTCAGCGTTTGTGAAAATACACGAAAACAAACGTATCGCATTTTTCGATGTTGATTCCATCATCATTTGGCCCGATCAAATGCTCATTCAACCATTGGTATGTGTATTTAGGCTGCCCAACATTATGTACGAACGAACGAAGTGCCAAATGACAACAATTGAATAGTGTCATAAATTAACAAGGATTATCACACATTTAATGCTTGTATGCGCCACAAAATGAAAAATATGGATTTTGACTTTTTCACCGTTCCTTTTGGCTCACTGTTTCTTTGGGTCGATTTGTTTTTGGTCCAGTAAATTGAAAAGTTGCACACCAATGATTAATGAACTCATCTGAGATTTTCAAATCGGAACTTCAGAAATATATGAGTTAAATGACCAAAGTCTATAGATTTTTTTATTTCATATATGAAATATTGAATTTTTCTTCACAACGCATATGGTTTAACACAAAAAAACCTGAATGTTAGAAAAAATAAAATTTATTTTCAATTGAAATTTTTGACAAGGTTAAACAATTTTCAGTGGCATTTTTTAACCCTCAAACTGTATTCCAAAGATTTTAACATTTCTGTCACTTTTTTCTGACGAAATTCATTTCAACCATGTCTTTTGATACGGCCATTCGGTTGTTTGCCTTTACAGCCCATTCTCGTTTCATCTCGATTATTTGTTTTGGGTTCCTCCAGATTTCATTTGTGGTTGCATATTGCCTACAGAACAGAGTAACCTTTTTGAAAATGCCGTGCTCACTCCCAAGAAAATCACAGTGGAATTACAACCTCGCTGCATCCGTTCGGATGCAACAAAACAATAGCTCACCGAAAGAAACAAACAAAAAATCGAATCAACAACAAAACCGTCAATATTTAACGGAGAAATAAAATGGAATTTGGTGAAAAGACTCACATCGATATGAATACGGGCATTCACATATATTCAATAAACAACGACGTTTGGCCGATTGTTGAAGACTGTATTAACTGTCTTTATATTCATAGTCATGACAAATACATAAAGAGGTGTGACGCTTTTTCAAAACGTAACCGTTTTTTCTGTTTCTCTCTCTCTCTCTCACTCTTTCATTCTCCTCTCAATCAATTTTAAATCGATTGTTATTTCAAGATGATAAATTATTGCCGGAAATTTGAATATGAGATTTTGAGCACGCTCGCACAACCCAAAAATGGCACAATCAAATGATTATTTGATCAATGATATTGTTTACTGATTAAATAAATGTTCAATAACAATATTTCAATTTAATAAATTTCTTTTTACCAAATTCAGTTTTGAAATGGTTAAAAATCGCATTATTTTTTTCAATACAATAAATAAGACAAAAAAGTGGTTCTCATTTGCATTGTGAATGGCGTGAACGGCGAATATGCCATTTTCAGTTGGATGTTGGCACAATGCAAGGCAATTTTCGCAATTCATCGCATGAGCAACAGAGTCGCAATTTAATCAGAACTAATTTTTTTTTTTAAATAAACTTAAAAATCCGATAAAATTGGCCCAAATGCATTGTTCAAAAAAAAATCATTCAACCCCCTTTGCATAGAGTGAAGGTTTATCGGTTCATCTGTGCAAAACAAATATATGGCATTATTATTTGTTCTTTTGATCGTTTTTTTCGCCATTTGAAAAAAAAGTGCTTGGGTGCTTCACGCGACCGCATTTTTTTTTCTCTCTCTCTCTTTACCTCGCTTAATCTACCGCTTGATACAGTGTTTCGATGCTGTCTGGCTATGTTTACAGATAATTTGCATATTTTATTAATTTTTAAAACAGAAATGCCTATTTATTTATACATTTAAAAAGCATTCCGTTTTTTTTGTTACTGTGGTTTCCTCGTTTGCTTCATAAATCGTCTGCTTCTTTGTTTCCACTTTTTTTTCAGTTCACTCTGTCTACATCTCTCTTCCTCTTGTCGAACACCAATTGTATTCGGTGCACTGATTTCACTTCGGCATTAAAATTATGGAAAAGACAAGCCAAAATGATGATGCGCCCAATTGAAATTTTACTGCCAATAAATATTATAAACAGAAACCAGCAGCACCAATGGGTAGGCATACACACAAACCATATAGCAAATAATGTGCGTAATAAGCGAATAAATCACGATGAGTGGCGACGATGGCAATGCCAACACATGAGCACCGCTCACACTACACACAGATGCCTTTTATGCGTTTTGTTTGTCTGCTTTCATTTGCATGCGTCTGTCAGTAAAAATTAACATATGCATAGAAAACAAGACACATAGATTTTCTGCATGTCACATCAATGAAATGATCAACAAAATGCAAATCGACGGCTTAGACGCTGACTGCAATGTGGTAATTGGTGAGGTGGTGAATGTTTGATTAAATTTATGAAAATAAAGCCAGCCAATGCAAAATGTTAAAATAGAGAGTATTAAAAAAAACCTTTCAAACAATGTCTAAACAAACCATTTATCTTGTGGTCTTTTTTTTCATGAAATTAAATTGATATTATAATTCGTAATTTGTTTGTTGGTGGCAATAGCTGCGACGCATTATAAAAAAAAATTGTGTACACGTTGAAAAATGATTGGCCAAGCAAAAATGGTTTTTGTGTATGATGACGGCAAAAAAATGGAATTAGATCGAGCGCGTAAAAAAGTAAACAATATGGTTTTGTCCCTTGGTGAGGTAGATTAAACGCGTTAGCAATTTTCCCATTAATCAACTTTTGAAAATAGATTTTAAACCACTTTTTTTTTCTTTATTCCATAAGTCGACTTTTTTTTCGTGTAACATGTGGAACTCTATGAAATCTATGTAAACCTCTCGCCACACACCGGCCACTTTCCTCGGACGGATTTTTTTGTTTTTGCTCCAAGCACATGATCTTAATAACTTTATTAATTAAATACGCCTTCACGCGAACACAAATCGCTTCTTTTTTTCAATCTCAAACTTTTTGTGTGTGTGTGTGTGGCTTACTCAGATTGACGTGTTATGGCCCTTTCGACTAGAATTAGACGTAAACGTTAAACCATAGATTGCATGCACTTCGTACTCCTTTCACTGGGTGGCCAAATTAATTCGGGTTTTTGTTGACGCGTTCATGTTTCACAATTTAACACGGCATATACATGAGTATGATACGTTTCAATTTTGGTTGTTACATGAGCCAATCTGCAATGAATTTAAAGTGAATCATTTCGTTTCGGTCACTTCCATTTTAATTCAACTCTAAGCAAGCTTTAGTGAATTTTTTTTCACAAATCAACATCTAAAAAGCGTAAAAATCAATTGCATTGTTGAAAATTGCTCAACTATTATAGAAAAGCAATGGCATGCAATATGTGAAATTAAAAGCCACTAAAAACATAGATCAGGTCAACGATAGAAGATTTATATACGAAAAATTATGAGCAATACAATGAAATAAGATACAGTAACTTACCGAAAAATGAACCGAATGTCAAAGACAAAGACGATAAGAAAAAAGAAAACCGAAGAAATTTTGACAGTTTATTACAAACATTTTACCCGAAAATGAGGCATTTGTTCTGGTTTTCTCCGGTCTTTGGTTTTCAAACATTATGTAATTAGAAGCGAGCAAAAGATAGATAAGTTTAAGATAAATTACATCGTTTTGGGACCGATGTTGAACATCACATTTCATTTTTGCTTCATTTTATGTTTCACTTAACTGGTTTTTGATACATTCGCTGTAAATCCAACCACAATACTTCGTGTGTTTGTTTTTCTAGGTTTTTGTTTTCGCTTTTGCCGGTATGCTGTTGTGTCTTGTGTGCCATCAAGAATATAGAAGAAGAAGAAGAGCTAAACGAAGGTCGGTAATATGAACATTAAGGTATATACTGTCTGTTAGTCACTACAACAGAGCAATAAATTAAATCGTATAAATGATTCCACACCAAAAATGCATGGCTTCGTCATACCAACCCATAGCCCAATATACATCAGAATAGATGCAGAAATGAAAACAAAATAAACAAACAAACAGCACAAAAATGGGCATAAAAGAACAGGACAATGACAAGTGGTAAATCAACGTTTATTGTGTGATTCCAGCTACCAATATGAACAATATTTCTGTTGTTGTTGCACTAACAACATTTACGAGAGGCAAAATAAGAATGCAAAGAGCATAACGAGAGTGACCAACTAGTAAAATGGCATCGTTGATATCGAAATAGACAGTACACATATTACATGGGAATGGGCGCATTCATGCGGGGCGTTTTGGTGTGCGTGAGCATGTGCACAGTACAGAGACGATTCTCTCCTTTTTCATTCTCTCTCTCTCATTTTACAAGAATTGATCAATAGCGAATTGTGGTGCTTTATAATTGTCACCACATCGAGTGTGGCCTTTTATGATCATCGAAATGCACAACATACACACACAGATTGACACATGCATATGTACTGCAGCCTCTAGTTAGGTTATGCTTGGAATATTTTCATATTTTTTCTTTATGCTGTGGCACGTATGGATACATTTGCGCATTCGACCACCGTCATCGATCACACAAACCATTCGGAATGCAATGGAATAGCCTGAATATGGCATTCAATCATTTCTCATTGTGGTAACATCATTAACGAACACACTGTGAACATTGGCATAGGCCTTCCTTTCATTCCAACTATTCGCTAACTATCTGCTATTGTGCGAACCATTTACCGAAAATGGTTTTGATGCGAAAACCAAAACAAATAACACGTTTGCATGAGAAATCCACACACGGTCATTTTCCACCACATTATATGTAATTTTCGATATTTTTTTTCCGGCGAATGAAAAAAAATAGTTATGTGCTAATGGCGTGTAGATCAGTTTTAATTAACCTTAGACCTGTCCTCTGAGATCTCATCATATTTCTGTCCTCTCGGGCACTCAGTGCCCGTGGTATATTTTGTATGATAAATTGACATTTTTTGAAAAAAAAAATCGAATTTCTGCAATATTTCAAAAATCACTCTACCGATTTTGAAAGCAATGATATGTATGTGTGCATCAGACTCGCAGCTATATTCCACATCCTGTGCTGACAAAATTAAAGACTTTCTTCCTAACAAATCATTTCGAAATATGGATGCCCACAGAGGGTTTTGCATGAAAATTGACATGGATCCCAATTGGGATTAAAATTGTCTGTCAAATTTATGTTCGATCCAAATATGCATCCCAAAAATTTTCCATACAAAATATATGGAATTTTTTTGGGGGCACTGAGTGCCCGAGAGGACGTACAGAGTATATGCATGATTCACCGATCTCATTCGGAAATGTGACACACAAACTCAATGAAACTCACACTGTAGGTAGAGATTGAAGTGTTCTTTATGAAAAACATCACCATATGATGTTTGGTTACATATTTACATTTTTATTTCAAATTACATATCGGCTCGGGCACTGAGTGCCCAGAGGACAGGTCTAAGGTTAACAGTTCAGCATAATCTCACTGATTCTTTTGCGTTTAATAGTCAATTTATTGAAGAAAAAAAATGCGACGTAGAAATTAATAACATTTTTTTCTCAAATATTTTCCCTCGGTCTCTTTTCATTGAAGTTTAATAATTAAACTGTTTGCAATGTAATGCGTTTATAGTATTTTATTTTTAGTGCAGCGTTGATAATTTTTATGTATTATGTTCAATGCTCAATCCTCGGACTCATTGTGTCCTATGAATAAAAGTGGCGTAAAGTCGATGAAATATGCAACTGGACCAGATTCGAACCGCATGGAAATTATGTCATCTGAATGCCTGAAAACCGAAACTCAAGCAGAAAAATTGCACTGAAAGGCGGCCGATTTCGTGACATGATCTTTTCTCTTTTGCTCCATGATTTATTTAATATTCAATCAGTTAAAGCAATTTATCACGAGTAATTTTCCTGTCAGAAAAATTATCGAAAATAATTACGGTCACATGTGAGCACACACAGACCAAAGCGTTGAAGATAATAAAGAGAAAATAAACGACACCGAAAACCGTTAATATAGCCGAATTTACAAAGCTGCATTGTCATTGAGATACTAATAAGTGAAGTTGTGAATATATGCAGTGCACAATGTGTAATTGCGACGTTGCATAATTGGATTCAGTTCGAAGTCATAAATTTCATCAATATTTCTTTTTCACACTTTTTTTTTGTATGTGTGTGCTTGATTGTGCCGCTGCCACGGGAAATGACAAGATATCATGCAAGACGAACGAAATGAATGTAGAAGAGAAAGAAACACGCACCAACCACAATGAAACAAACTAAATGATGAGTGAAATCGATGGCAACAACAACACCATTTTCGATCGATTGATGTGGAAAAATAATTTAATTTTCGCAAGCGGCTTTCGATTGATCTGCGATCTCATTTCCATAAACAGGCCGATATTTTAACAATGTTTTTTTTGTTTTTTTTCTTTTATTTCTTCAAAAATTGAAAATGATTAACATGTAGAACGAACAACATGCGGCCACTTTTGTACACAAGAAAAATCGAAAGGTGATTTGATGAAATTTTCACTTGGTGAATATTAACGACGAATATAAAAAATGACCGTTAATAAATTGCGAAATAATTTTCGATACGATAAGTAAGTTTATTGCGCAAAAAAACGGAACACATCGGGATTGTAACAACTTGTATTGAAGTGGCAAACGTCTCAATTTAACTGGCTAAAGGATTCTAACAGTGAGTAACAGTAAGAATGTAAATTGAGCACAGCAAATCGAAAACAATAGGATTTAGCTCAATATTCAGAGCCCTTGTTATGTCGGGCGACATACTGTGCATCGCAATCACTTTATGCCAAAGTCAGCATTTTGATAATGTTTGGCTAAATGCTTGTGTCTTGGCTTGCCTTGAGCCAGGTACAAAAACTCATTTATCCGAGATTCCAAAAGTTGGATTGACAAACATGAACACCAACAACAACAAAAAGAACGGCAATTGCCGTTTACTGCTCAGTTGAATACAAAGTTTTCAAAGTCATTCGCATGCTTTCTTTCTTTTGTTGCTGAAATGTGGTGAAGCAAATGTCACATTGTATTTTGCACGAAAAGAAATACAGCAACAACAAAAAAAGAATCATAAACGATCACAGACAATTGAGGTCTTTCGTGCAATTGATTTTTGTCAGACTGTTGATATTTGTTGACTATTCGTATATTTAGTAAACATCGTTGTTTTGAAACGTGTGTCCAATTGTACAGCGCATTGTTCTAAATGGTTTGTTTTTGTTTCGTCAAATGGCTCAACATCTATTTCAGGCTGAGTTTTTGTGTTTAATTTTTATAAATTTTCATGAAATGGATTTCAAGCATCATTCCATCGAGCTTGGCCATTTGATGAGTCGGTAATTTAATCTAATGGACCATGGAAATCGATCAATGAATTGTGAGAAAATGCCATTTTTCTCAAATCAAAACTAAAAAAAACTTGTTTTTTTTCCATCGCTTTAAGAGATTAGTGTTTGTTTTTCATGCAAGGTTATGACTCTTATGCTGAAAATAACCGGAAGATATTTCGTACAAAATGGAAAATTGCAAAATAATATTCCAACATTTTTGGGAAAACAAAATGTCTATTTGAGTTAGAGAGTTGAGCTATCAAATGATACGTTGGTCGAGTTATGGAGCAATAAAAGACAAATCTCGATGGAAAACAAAAAACAAAAGAGTCATCATGCTCCCTCTCTCTCCAATTCGATGGTCATACTTACGTGGTTTTTTTCAATCCCCATTTCCAAAATGAAATTATCTTTTCGATTTGTCATAGTTTCTTATATTGGTCAAACCGAACATTTTCCACATAACACACAATATTCCATAAACCATTATTTCCATGCCATAGACCGATGCAAAGGTTTTTTTTATGTGGTAGTCGCAAAACAAACAACAAAGTCATCGAGAAGACCATAAAAAAGCCAAAACTTATCCGCATGCATATCAAATCTAATGGAAATCCAGCGAAAATGTCAAACAGATAACCGAATGAGAAAAAAAAAATGTAATATGTTGTTGCGTGCAAATCGCAAAACGAAACGATGAATCAGAGAAAAATGTTCGGTCGAGAAAAAACTGTATATAAATCAGATGATATTTGTTAGTTCAAAAGGGTCGACAGAGTCACAAACCATTTATGTTAAATCTCTGTCAAAATTTCCGTTTTGTTACCCATCGCCAAACCATTTGCCATCGGTTCGGCTAAAACGAGCAAAAAAAAAAACAAGAAATATCCAATCGGAAAGATTGCATTCATGCGAAACATACGATAAATGTCATTTCGATTATAATAATCGTTTTTATTGGACCACACAGTTTGAATGAAAATGATCGAATTATACAATGGTAAGAAGCTAGATGCTACTCATCAATTTTCGCATGCGTGCGCTTGTGTGTGCGAATGAGAGTAAACAAAATGTGTTTCGAGCGCGCGATTTTGATGCATACCAATTGGCCGGGGTTGACTTAGAATATCAAGTATGCGATGCGTATTTTGCAAACTCACAACTTGACAACGTATAATATGAAATGATGGTAACGCGTGTGCACGATTGCGGAGGGGTCAAAATACCAAAATCGCTGACCACATTTGGGAAATCTGTCAATTATGTTTCTCGATCTTTTGTGAAATTATATGGTTTTTGATATTTACTTTTGCGAATGGTCCCTCTTTCCTCTTTGCGTCTGTGCCGCACAAAAACATACACACACATGGGCGATATACATTTTGATGGACATAAAAATGATTTAGCCAATTCTTTATCCAGTTCGTTTCGTCTCAACAATCATCATTTCTAAACGATTTTGAAGGCGTATCATATTTTATGATTTTGTTGCTGTTGTTTGTTTGGGAAAATGGAAGCTCCCGTGAAACATCTGCATGCTTCTTTGACATTGTGTGTATGTCATCAAAAGGCGCACACACACACACACAATATTTTTGACTTGGAATAACTTTTATTGCCGACTCCATTTTCTATACATTTGCCAACTGCTTCAAACGACCAATAAACAGCATGTGCAATTTATTGTTTTTTTTTCCACGAATCCGTGTAAATAAGATTGTTTTAATATTGTCTTACTCTGGAAATCGTGGTTGTTGATTTTCTCAATGATGGCAACAAAGTGAAACTTTGTTGGAAAATTCATGTTATTAGCATAAAAGAAGAGAAATAAAATATGAAAATTAGCGAATCCATTTGCAATTCTCTTGATAAATAAAACCATCATGCGATTGGTTTCATGTACATTGCAAATCAAGCACATACACATTAATTTTGTCCATTTTCTATCCATAGCAAACATTTAATTAACAGATAATTGAGATGTTTCTCTTTTTTTTCTGCCCAGAAAACATAATTTTGAAATGCGTCTCACTCTTTGTTTTCCCTTGCGACACCGTTTTTCGCTCTCTTTCTCTCTCTGTCTCTCTCTACATAATATCTAAATATGGATTGCAATTTGTAATCTCGTCAATTCATTTGTCAGTTCGTTTTTTGTGCTGCCTGTATCTTTAGCATGTAATAAAATTTAATAACAGCCTTTGTGACAACCGTCGCTTGTGTTGCGTCGTTTCAGGCAAAAATTCATTCAAACAAAACGCTGACTTTTTGCTATGCATAATTTAATAATGTAGAAAAATGACAAAACAAATAAAAGTCATCACAAATTAAAGGCAAATCAAGTGACTAGAAATGATCTCTTGACAATGGTGAATATGGCGGGAAAAAACATCAATTCTTTCGCAGCACATTGAAATTAAAAATAAATTAAATAAAATAAAATATAAAATGACGCAAATGAATGAAAGTTTTAGATTAATTGGGCTGAGAATGGATATTCAATTTTTCACACAGCATAAATACAACGGATAAAGTCAGACGAGATGAAAACGTTTTGGATGATATTTCGCTGTAAAAATATCCTTTTTAAGCCGCTTATCATTTACATCATCACTAATTTGCTTACAAACCAGTCAGAAAAGGTTTGAATTTTAACGAAAAAATGTATACCATCAAAACTTCGAGAAACATTTTGTACTGAACGGAGAACATAGCAACAAAAACCTAGACGCAAATGAATTTACACGTTGAATTGTTGTGAATAAAACTTACTGAATTCAAAAGAAAATTCTCATCAAAACTCCATCTATTTGAAACATGTATTTTCATTCATTTGTGCTCTTTAACGTTTTTTTATGGTATTGTTAACAAAATTTAATTACTCTGAAGCCTCTAATTTGTACATCAAATTTCTGCATCGGTTTCATTCATCTTCGTCTTAATTAATATGCAAAAACTCAGCAACGCTGACGATTGTACATGGCACAATGCGACTTGTGTATACGACAGAAAACTTGGATTCAACCGAATGGTCATTAAATAAGTGAAAATTAAAAACGTCAAAACAGACGAAACACACAAGACACACACAAAATCGTACAAAGAAAAACATTAACTGCCAATGCTCCCGTTATTATTATTAACGGTGTAATTATTTTTAATAGTATAAAAGTAAGTGGCGTTTAAATGTGCACATTCGGCGGCGGCACAGCAGCCGACTATGGATGAAGGTGGGAGCGATTTAAGGCCCTGACGACTGTTCATTTTATTCGTCATGATCATTGTCCGCTGTTCGGCACAAATTTATGTAATTTACGTTTTCAATTCTGACATGGTCTCATAAAATGCGACGCTTTTCATTTCCTTCGTATCCTTTTCGAGCGTAAATATCAAGTAACAAAAAATGACCAGACGAAAAAAAATAACGAAGCAATTCATTTGGCTTCCACTCATTCGCATAGGTTTTAATTACATATTCACACACACGTTGATTGCATGAGCTGCAATTTTTTTTTCGGCGCAATAAATAAATATTTGCATAAATAATTATTTCGTGTCACTTTTCAGTTGCTGTCAAAAATATATGAGTGCATAACATTTTTCTTCAGGTCAGAAAAAAATGCAATCGTGTCTAAAGGAACTTTTCCGGTTTTTTGCACACACACACACAAAAAGACGCACATTTGATGTCGTGCATCATTCAGATTACTCAAACATTGTTGAATTAATGATACGTGTACGTTGATGAATTGACGAATTAAAATGCGTGAATCAAGACAATTATGACATCAATTCAGGAGTTGAATTGTGTTTGCGAAATTAATTTTTGTATGACTTGACACATACTAAAAAATTAACACAATGTATAGAACAAAAAGCCTTGATGTTGTGCCCAAAATGAAGAGCAAGCAATTAGAAAAATATAGGATTTCGTTCACAGAGAAAAAACGTATGTGGCATAAAAAGTTGCTTCTTGACATGTGAACATCACTGTGGGCTTCAATTTCTGAAGGAATTTTCCTAAACTTCGTATCTTGGCGCGTTGAATACAGTTCAATGAGCTACATTGACACTACTCATCTAAAAGAAAGGTGAGAAAATGAAGAAAATTGAAGTCGTTGTTGTTTCGTGCAGGAAATGCATCTAAGGGGTGGTATGACACCAAAAATAGCAGAAACAGTGCGGCGAACAGCGTTGATCCTAACGAAGACCAATTTGTGGTGGTTGAAATTTGATCTTCGTCTCAGAACAACCAAACAATCTGTACCTTTCATAGCCTTTGCTTCCGTCAGTTTGAAAGGTAAAAAGAGTCGAAATGAAATTAAGCGCACGCAATCAAAAGTCACTTCTTAGCTGTTAATTTCATCGGCCAAATTATTGTCCAGAGAGGGAAGTTGTGAACTGTTTATTGTGTGATCACTTCGGGATTCTATTTTTAGTGTTAGATTCTTGATTAAAACTGTGAAAAACTATGGAAAAAAAAAACACACCGAACAAACCAACCAACCATGCGAAATTGAATGTCAATGCCTTTACCTTAAAATTACCAGAAAAACGTTCAAATCAAATCAAATACTGTTGTTTTTTTTTTGTTGGCTTGAGCCCCACCGATTCTTCGAATGCGATCATCGTGTTGGGTCGTTCGAAACAAATCAGTGACATGGATAAACAGCAATCAAGAACATCAAAAGAGACGATGAAGAGCAAAAAAAAACCAACGCAAAAGATCTGACACCAATCATTATCAACACCATCATCGAATCATTCATTCTTCTTTTATTTTCGGCAACTTTATAATTGCTAAATTTACGACCAACTAGAAAAAAAGGCATCAGCATCGATGGATGTTTTCGGGTCGTTGATATTTTGTGTATGTGTGTGTTTTTTTATTGTTGTTGTTATTTTTACTGTGCCGAGAGAGACAAGAGGGTACCGTTGATTTGATCATAGATCTTCATCAACTTTGATGAAAGCCAAATACGTCTTGCGTTAAAGCCAAAAGTCATCGATTTTTTTTTTATTCCGTTGATTTTTGTTGTCGAAGAGTCTTATTTTATTGCAATTATTATGAGCAAGATCAAGCGGTACCAAAAAAAAAAATGTTAAATCATGAAATATTTATAGTTTTATGACATATTGTACAGTGCAGACAGAAACATGTGAATTGATATGGACCACCCATTTGATTTAGGAACAGTGTCAGCAGGAGGCCAGTGTATTTCTGGATGTGAACGAATTTAGTCATTGGTCACGATAAATCGGAACGCTGCAACGGTTTACTATCGGTGAAAACATGAGTTTATTTTTTTGGATTTTTGTACGATGTTCACAGCGATCTCGTTAGTCACCTTCGTTTATGACACTCGAATTAATCACACACACGAATACACAGTCAAAGAAACGCGCTGATCGTATTGTTCAAATTTAAGTGTTTTTATGCTTGTTAATCGTAAAGCTGCAGAAGCAAACACCGATTATTATTATTTTTCTATCGTCTTTTTTCTTACACTTGGTTTAATGCATCACATTATACAGCTATAATAAAAGCCATTCAGCCAACAAAAAGAAAATCAATTTTTCATCATTCGAAATGCGCTTCGTAATTCAGTTGAGATCCAACTCTTTATTTCAGACAAACTACCATATTATTATTTTTTTTCTCGGTTGTCTCGATGCAATTCCCAAACCACACATTTAACATATTTAATATTTAAAAAAGAGAGAGAAAGATGAAAAAAGATGTGAACAAAAATATTTACTGTGTAATATTTATCAATGGAGTTTTGTCTTCTTTTTTTTCACGTGTCACTTCCACCTACAATCATATCGGCTACCTTCATTTATCTTTGCATTCATGCACAATGAATTCCTGGAACAATTTTTACTGTTTAAATATTTATACTTGTTTTTTTTTTTTTTTTCTTGAAAAATCACTTACGCTTGAAACCATTTTTCGGGAGTACATTACTCACTTGCTTTGTATTGCTTCTCTCCCTGGAGATTTCACTGAACTTTCAACTTCTTGACTTTCTCACACCCGACTGAGTTGCAGCTACTGGATATCGATCATCAATGAATTAATTGGATTAATAGAGAATATCGAATATTCATTGAATTAGCGGAATGAAACAATAATCAATTTAAGAGACCACACTGAAATCGGACAAAGAATTATCGATGTTTTAAGTCCCTAAGACTAGACTCACCATTATTGAAACGATAAAAATGGAATTAATATTATTCAATTTTCCCAAGGTATCTTACAAACGAAATCCAACTTTATACGAATAAATTTCGAACTAAAGAAACATTTTCACGGTAAATGTTGTTTTGAAAATATTTTGATGTGTGATCATCAATGGATATTGTGTGCAGTATGCAGTACGCACAACATTGATCAAGTCCTCCGAGAATATTATTCAAATGATTCTTTAAATACTGCACCCTTATCATTTTTCTCTCGGCAATTTTTATTTTCTTAAAAAATTATACACTCAACCGAAAACACGCCTGTATCGTGCCATTGTTTGAAATAAACAGAATCAATTTTTCATATTTGTGTAGATTTGGTGTTTCGAAAACAATTACACGCTTTTATCGACACAATCAACCGATCTCCGGACAATAGAAAAATATGGAAAAGCGGATGATACGGGAAAGAGATGACATCTTCGCCTGTAATCTGTAAAATGTGTGATAAATTGTGTGTGTTTTGTTGTTGAGAGATGCGCAACCGAGAGCATCAAAGAGCACGATGTTCATGTTCAATGGTTAAGAGGTGAATAGAATGCTTCTTAGAAGATGCCTAGAGAAATGAAAAACTCGGTGAATATTTATCATTGCCGAATCGATGTTCAATATGTGTAATAGAAGGTGTTGTCACTTGGGATTCAACGCCTATTGTTTAGCTGCATTTTCGATACACAAGTGCCGGTTGGCCAAAGTGAAACACAACAAAAACGATTGGAAGCAGATTGTGAAAAATGGTCAATGCATTTGTCTTTTGTGCAATCAAAAAGGACAACAGAAAGCCGATGCGACCAAAGAAAAGTATTTTTCTGTGTTTTGGTCATCGAAAAGAATTCGAATCTCTCAAAACCAAACAACTGAAACCTGTATAATAGCTGTGCAGGGGTCACAAGCCCATTGTATTGTTTTTGTTTGCATATTTCGCCTTTCTTTTTTTTTCATTTTATCTTCTTCATCGCACACAATTAACATATCGAAATGAAAAATGTGTGATGCGACCGAAAATTTTCTCGAACAGCGATCGGATTGTGTTTGTATACAGGTGCTAAAGAGCGATATTTAGTTTTGGAATTGAACTCAAACCCAATGAGACACATTGAAATGATTTCTGTATTTGCTTCTTCTTCCGTCAAGTTTGAAAACACAAGAGGCGTTTGCAAATGGTGACAAAAACAAAAAATATAATACACAAGAAAAATGACACAGCCGGCCAGCAGTGTGACTGTTGCAATCGCTGGTGATGCTGTTCATGTTTTGATTACAGCCGAGCATCTGTATGCATTGGTCGCAATGGGACACACACTGAATGCGAATTGAAAAACAACAGGCGACAAAATAAAACAAACTCAAACCAATCACGAAAACAAATGTGAACGTTGCACCGTTCAGAGGTTTTGCTATACCCGGGCTTGTTCCAATAACGAGAGATACGATGAACTTTTGGAGTAAAAAAAAACAACAATCATAAATTAATGTGCCGTTGGTGACAATGGTCAACCAAATGAAGAAATTTATTATTTTATTCGGCCGTTTCATGTTAACGATGCATTCAATTTCTCACTTCTGTGCCGCGGGTGGTTTCTGGTTAGATTGCTTCGTTTGTTTTTTGCTTCATTTTGATTCATATTGGCATCTCACCTTTAAATTCCGTTGGATAAATATAATTTATTTTATTTCCAAAGTTCATCGTTTGCCACCATTTACATTCCAGGAAACGTCATATGACCAATAAGACAACTCCATATTTTTATAAATTGTAAATAGAGTTTTTAAGAGGATTACACCTTATCAGGCATTGCAAGTCAAAATCGAAAGGGTCACCCCTTTCGCTTAACACATGTCAAACACAATGGTTCAACGATAAAATTGCGTTTAATGAAAAATGAATGAATTTCATAAAAAAAAACTATCCATCCAAAAAAAGGTAAATGCCCGAAATCAGATTGATTGCATGTCATTCATCTTTGATGGCGCATATGGAGCAGCATTTACACACAATTCAAATTCTATCATGCCAAAGATCCATTAACCGGAGCCAATTTCTTCTTGACTACAGCCAAAAAAATAGACCCAACACGCTGTGATAGGTGCTCGAGTGAGGAATAGAGTCAAACAAAAACCAAAACGCATTTAGATCATGGTGAGGTAATCGTAAACAGGCGTACACAATTCAAATTAATTGCAATTAAAAGTGGAACGGATAGTAATTTGTTGAGTGTCACGAGCTACGCTGCGGGGCTACTCGAAGCGTACGTTCGATGAGACTCCATTTCTCTCGCACCTAGAATTTGTCAAAACAATGATTGGATGAGTTTGCCCACGATTTTTCATGTCTCTTCTCTCTCTCTCTCTTTCTTTCGGTGTGTTTTTTTCTCTTATGTTTTGACGACTCATCGTCTTCATGGAGTTAGATTTGGCAACGGGTGCTAGTTTTCAATACTCAGTGAAATGTGCTTTTTGTCCAAAACCAAAATCAACAGATATTAAATGATGCTTCACACTTTCATCCGATTTAGACTGAAAACAAATTGGTTAAACCATGAGAAACGATCATTTACACTGGTTTTGTAGTAGTGACTAACAATTGGGTGAAAGCAAAGTCATAATGTCATTCGAAACTGAGAAAAGTGATGGCTAAATATCGAAGAAAAGTTGTTTACGCCAATGCATAAATCAATACTTCTAAGCTAATAAACAAGAAATAATCACATTTAGACTAGGATTATTTCAAAGTGAATCCGCGTTTTTAGTGGTTAAAAGTTGTAAAACCCTAGAGAAAATCTGCAAAATGGAGGCTTGAAGAAGAGAAAAAAGAATGAATTGCGACGAGCCGCGTGCTGAAGCACAATAATTTGTAAGCTTGTGCATTTGAGGCCAGCTCGACAATGGTTGCCGTTGCATTTGGCGGTGTAATTCGTTTCATCCTTCGAAGATCGCTGGTTCAGCGCCACGCCTTCGCTCATATATTCGGAATCGATCCTTCGATTCGATGCGAATGTACTTGCTCATTCTCTTGCGCATTTATGCCCGATCGAAATTCAATGTTGTGATTGTATAGCCAAAGCGGGGCGAAAACACCTCCGTCACATAAATGCGCCGTGCTTTTTTGTCTTGCTATCGGTCGATATTAATGCTTTATTGATTTTCGTTATTATTTTAGCTTTTGAAGTTCGTAAAAATTACTCCTTAAGCATATGGCGATGCTGCGATGTTGCGATGCCGAGAAATTATTCATTATTGTTATCAATTGTGAGCTTGAATGTTACGTTTCTATCTCATCATTTCGGTTCATTGTCTCTGTCTAGCTCGTGAGCTTACGATATGGGCTGGTATGGTGCAAGTAAAACGACGTGCTCAGAAATTATTATTGGCAAATTGGCTTCAATAAGTATCATTTTCATCAATGATTTTATAAATAATGTATTCATATGGTGCCAATAGGTTTTTTCTCTCCCTCTCTGGTAATGCCCGCTTGAGCGTTTGTATACAACACAAGCACCGACCGCAGCAAATTAAGCGAGAAAATTACGTGAATATGGTGGTTGTTGTTTGTCGGTGTGCAACAACAACAACAACAATAACGAAAAAGACGTGGCCATGCAATAAATTAATCGAAATGAAAACGATGAACGACGGCAAACATAAAGAAAATTACTGATTGATCAAATCACCAATTTTTAAGCGTTCTTCTTGATTTTTTTTTTTGTTTTTGTACTTTTGTACAAAGAAAAAAACTTCGCACAACTTGTAAATGTACACAGAATGAATCTTGTGTTCGATACGATTGGACACTGTGGCAAAGCACCGGTTTTGTGAGAATATCTGACACGAAACGTTAAAAACAAAGAACCCGACGAAATCAAAAATTAATAAATAAAATCTCACGATGAGCATGACAGTGGTGAATGTGAACTCATTTCTTCCCTATGATTTCAAGTGTTTCGGCATTAGATGAAAGAATTTTATTCAATTTTATAATATTGAGTAAAAAAAGAAAATTAATTTCTGTTTTTTTTTTTACACCGGTCATGAGAGGCGAGTTTGGCACGGATACTCGGGCACACCAAAATCGCATCACAAATGGAATGGACGGTAAAGGGGGGCACGGGATGAGCATCGAATACAAAGCGTCGCCATTGAAGGATGTTTATTCGTAATTAGCGAATTGAATAATTTGCCAAGAGCAATAAATGCCACAATCAATTTATGCTCGGTAAAAGGAGGCCGCATTCTTTGCGCGCGCGCACAAACACATACGCAGAGATAAACATTCGAGCCGAATGCTCGCTGTTGCCGGTGTGCATTTAACTTGATTGATCTTTGCCAAAATTACAGCATGCACTGAGTGAGTGCGATCATCATACAGTCTGATACCAAGGGAAAAACAAAGGGAAAAATGAGCGGAGAAAAAACGTTGAACGAGCGGAAGCACGATTAAACGCTCTTAATGAAATCATAAAACAAGTAGAAAACTGATATAAAGGTGAAGCCGCCAAATCTATGCGGAACATATGCTCGACGATGTTTCGCCAAATGGGCATGGCATACAGGCACAAGGCACAGGCACAGGCAAAGGAACACACATCCTCAATAGGTGCTATAGCAACTGTTTGGACCGTATTTATTGACTGCCAATATTTTATGCTTTTGTTTTAATGCAGCAATTTTTGCATTGACGAAATCGAAATACAACGTACAACCGATTGATGCAATTTTTTCTGTACAATTTTTCGTTTATCTTGATTTTCAGCTGTTTATTTCGTGTCTGTGGCAGCTTTTTTGTTTTTGGTGTGCATCTCATGTGCGTAACGATTTTATATTGCGTAGAAGTGATAAAACAAAACAAAAAATTACGAAAACAAAAACACAAAACTGTGTGTTGATGATGCTGTTTTGGTTCGTTTCTTTTAATATTCATTTTCTTATCATTTGGAGCTCGGGCTAACAGCGTCGCCGCCGTCGTCGTCGTCATTGTCGTTGTGTCCGGGGCTATTTTTGGTTTCACGCGTATGAAAATGCTTATTGCATTAATTCTCTTTTATTTTCGCGCCGATGTATTTTATCATCATCTCACCGATCTCTCAGTGAATCGTAGCAAGCGAAACGTATTCACAGCACAAGACAGACCTGTACAGCAATGCAAAATATCTGATCAAGATGCGGGGCAAAGAGACGTGAAGTATGGACGAGAGATGGAAAGTGCGAGCACAATTTAAATGGTGTGCTGATCAAAATTATGGTTTCGAAGTGTGAAGCAAAGGATTGCCGGCCTGTAATCAACGCTGCGATAATAGGTGAGCTCATCGCAAATGTCTAATTATGAGCATAATAATAATGAATGGATGGCAACAACAACATCAATGGGCAAATGGAATACGATGCAAAATAAAGCGCAGCGCACGAAGAAGAGGGAAAAAAATGGCACGAAACGAGACCAGAGCACACAATTCACAAACGATCAATACAAAACAAAAGCCGTATCTCGTACCTACCGTTTTGAATGTGTGCTGGTTTTTCATCGATACATTTCATTATTTCTTTATCGGTGTCCGTTGGTTCCAATGCACATACTTGTCTGTGTTGTTGTTGTTTTTTTTATGCATCTCTTCGCTCATTGCGAATGGCAAAACGATTAGTGTGCAGTTACCTTTCGGTGTGTTGTGCAGTTGTTGTTATTGTTTTTTGTTTGCCATCGTTTTCACAAGTGTGTATAAAAATCTCCTCATTTCATTTAATATGCGAATGTTGCTATCATCGTTGACCGATGCTGCTCGCGTTGTTCTTTTTTTTTCTCTTTGCCGTTGTGGCTCTTGTCCATATGCCATGAGTTTTGAATGCGATCCAAGATGTTCGGTTCAGGCTTTATTTATTTCTCGATTGCATGTGCCAGGGATTTGCTGTTGTTTTAGTGGCCGTGCGATAGCGAACGATGTGTCGGCTTTTTTCGCTTTGTTCATTTAACACTTTGGTGTGTTAAGAGAGTTTAGTTGGTGGCTAATGGTTATTTTCTCTTCTCTCGCGCCTTTTATGTTATCGTCAGCAAATTTTTATGTTGGCTGTTGGCTGATGTTGATGCCTCTCTCTCTCTCTCCGCTGTTGTATCGGCCTTTGTAATAGATGTTTTTACACCCAACCGATATGGAGCTGCATATGAGATGCACTTCTTTTAACTGCATGTAAAAGGAGTATGGTTGCATTCATTGTGCAAATGATATTTTATGAACCGCCCCATTTGAAACTAATATTAAGTGTGGTCGAATTCGGAGCTTTTGAAATTTTGCATCGTCACTCATTTAGAGAATATGAATGACATTGCGCTCGTTCACTCATCCATTCCACTGACAAACTAGACGTTATTGTACAGCCTATTTTTGCGGTTAATTCTGTTTTTTTTTGTTGCTATAATGCCCATGAATTCGGATCAGTATGTCATCATATCAACGAATGACAGAGTTAAATACCATGATCCGTAACAAACCGTTTCATCGTCATCGAATACGGACATTTCAAATGTATCATACTTATCGGATGACATAAGCCACAGTGAAAACTATAGCATTATTATAAATTGTGTTGCCATCAGAATACAGTACAGAGCTGAAGACATTTTTTGTTTCGGCTTTATGGTTTGTTGGAGACTCACATTTCAGAGAAACTAAATGACTTTAGTACACGAAAAACACCAACAGCAATACAATAAACATCGATTTATTAAATGCCCTTCTGTACTCTCATTGCTTTTTTACACTGATATTTATGATTAACATTATGAATATGAGATGGAATAAAAAAAAAATGAAACTGGTTGCTAGCACATCGAAGAGGCATATATCTACGCTAAATAACCTGTGGTTCATTGTTTACCGCCTGTCAAATTAGCAGAAAATTTGTGTAGCATGCACAAACATTTCGATCAATAATTTAATTAAATGACTCGTTTTTTGCTGGGTTTTAGCGCGTTTTCTCTTTTTTATAGCAACACTTTGGCCTGACTGAAGTTCAAACATGTCGAATACAATTGACCATATTAATGCCTGCTGTGATCTCAATGACTCTCGAATGCGAAAAACGAAATTAACAGCAAAAAAATGCTAAAACAATGAGCTCTGAACTCACACTAATGGACTGAATGAACCATGTATTGATTGGCACAGCTATTGGCAAATTGATTTGATAGAGAAAATAGACCGCAAAATTCAAAGATCGAAAGTTAAATGAAAATTCAAATGGTGCAATGCAAAATCAATTGTTACTGGAAAAATGATTGACACAATCGACAATTTGAAGCAATTGAAGCGGCCAAATGGTAACAATCATAAGAATTTGTGCAATGAATATCGCTCAAACTAAACTTAATCGAATTACTTCTTATTTCCATACAGTGGGATTCAGCAGAAATCCCAGCTAAATAATGTCCATAAAATGGAATAAAGTAGATCATTCCATAATTCAGTCAATAAAATTTATTTATTACACACCGGAGACCATTCAGAGCGGGGAAAAAAACGAAATTTTTTATTGCAGCTTAATTAAATCTTATTTCACTTGCTAGAGTAAAAGCGGATCGGTCGAGTACGGTCGAGTACGGTTAGTTGTGATTCAAGTCGAACGTCCATAAGGGAGGGAATGAAGCAAAGAAAAAGAAAAAAAAGCAGGAAACTTTGAGCCAGGTGCATATCACATCTTTTTCTTGTTGTATTCCTGCAGATAATAAGTTTGGGCAACTTTATCAAAGTTATAATTTGTGTGTGTGTGTGTGTGATTCCATTTATTCCGTTCGCATTTTCTTGGTCACATAAACAATTGTTTTTCTTTCGTTGTCGTTGTTGTAATTTAGTTTGGTTGGCTTATACACCAAACAGGACTGACAAGAGGCACAAAAAATGGCTTAGCCGTAAGCAATAAAATCACATCCACCTTTCTGTATCTCGTTTTCTCGTCTCTTCAGTTCACTCAATTAATATCAATGTTTATCTGAAGAAAGAAGGAAGAAAATACAAAATATATTTTTTTCGGTATGTTTCGTTGTTGGTTCTTAAACGACCGGAAGAAGATCCCCTTTATTTTCATGATTATGTGGCATGCAGTCAAACGAAAGAAAGCGCAAAATAACTGGGAGAAACATTTTCACATAAAAACCAATTCCAGTGAGATGAAAAACGGTGGTAAAGTGGGCATGAATCGTTTTGCGTCGTTTTGGCTTTCGTATTTGTTCATAATTCCATGTTAAGGAATTTTTTTTCTTTTTGTTTGGAGCTTGTTGTGTGCTTTCTATTCGATTTTCCTGGTTTGAGTCACCAAAGTGGGGAAAACAAATGTATAAAATCTCTTGAAAATCCCAGCAGCAAGGAATTGACCAATTCTTCATGTGGCATTAACCGTAAGTGATGCTGAATTTAAAGCAACAACAACAAATCTGACTCGTTCGTTGTCCTTTTCACTCATTCTCATCGAATGTTCCATCGTATGTTCTTAGGACGTCTTATACTGTCTCAAACTTACCTTGAAAACTTATTGTGGTCTATGAGAGCTGCACTTTTCTATCTTTTTTTTCACAATGGATTCTTTTTTCCTCAAAAACTTTTTTTGTGGCTCAAGTGGAAACATTTCCGCATTTCTTTTATTGCTTCAGAAAACCGATGATTCAAATTATATTTGGTTCGCCTATTCAGCACATAGCATTCTATTTTTGCCAATCATTTGTTTTTTCTTTCAAAATATCTACCATCCTCTTCTCTTTTCGCATTTTCTTTTCCTTTCTCTTCAAATTGTGTTCATGTCATTTCAGATGTGCACATAATCGTAGTGTTTTACGCGAAAAAATATTAACTGCACCTGGGATGGATATTGTCTGTATTTTTCTATGCCACCTTTCAATGTTCGCTGTCGCGCATTTCACTTATTATTGTCAATAAATTGTAGCAAAACGGTGCGGGACACCGTTATTTATGTGCACAAATTAAAGGACAAGTGTGGAAAAAATATATATACTAACGACACTCAAGCAGGTTCTACGATTTAACTAAATAGATGCGACGGCTTTAGCCCATATAGCGCTAACGATATCAACAGCTTGGAATTGCCTTTGTGCTAGCAAAAAAGCCACTTTTGTTGTGTATTCGATGTTTATTAAATTTTTTTTGAGTATGTTTTGATGTTCTTATTTGGAATGGTAATTTTAGGACATCAGTTGTAGCTGAATAAAAGTGAATAATCAGTGTAGAATATGTTTATTTTTGTTTTCAAATTGCAGGAGACAAAAGGGTTATTTAAAATTTGTTATTCATTGAGAGAATTCATAACGATTTGACGTTGAATTGCCACAAAATGCAAACAAATCAAACGATTTGTTATCCATTGGAAATGAACTGACTCCAGATAGCATCGAATAAGCGACAATTTAATACGCGGCGGAATTTCGCCGAACTAAATCAACTTGAAAAGCCTCGATCGAGTGAGTAAACACTGGCAAGCACGATTAAAGCACAAACCATAGAGTTTTCATTCGAACTTAATGCCATAGATGTCTCTGGCTAGCAGCGCAGGGAAAAGCGATGAAAAAAAAAACATTTGAATTCAAAACAACACAGTATTCCATGAATCGTAGTGTATTTTTGTTTTATTGATTCCAAACATAAATTAAATTATTTGCAATTTTCAACACGTTGAAATCGAAGACGTTAATTTTATTATTCGTTACATTTAATGAGCTTTATACATTAAGTTTTAAGATAAATTTATTGAATCTCACCATTAAAAATGTCTACAAACAAATACTTAATTTTAACTCGTCTAGATCTCCTAAGCGAAGAGTTTTTTATTTTGTTTTGTCTTAAAAAAAATTATCTTAAAATTTGCATTCGAAATCATAAAATTGCACATCATTTTCCTATAACTTATGCTTACGACTATTGAAAAAAAAAACACATTGGTTTTGCTTTAAACATTTACAATTGATTTAAACTTGATTCATGGCAGCCGTATTATTGCCAACTGGTGCAGCATGTGGTGCATCACCTGATGTATTCGATTGATTATCGGATTCGGTATGTGTGGATCCAGTATCTTCAGGCTCACCACCAAATAGTAAACGATACTTTTTGGCAATTGATTCCCAATCGACAACATTTTCAATACGTGTACCAGGCGGCTGACCAAAGCTCAACTGTGATCCCAATGGTGACAAATGGACTACAGACAATGCAACGGAATCTAATCGAATGAAATGTTTAAAATTTGATAAATTATTTCTTGGGGTTTAAAAACACATTTTTTGTATTGATTCAAAACTCTCTTCTCTCATTCATTTAAAAGAGAGATTTCTTGAAATGCATTTATCATCTAAATCTTCTATTCCAATCGAGATCGCTATTTTATTCGTAAAAAAAATTACTCATGCTTTGAATGTGATTAAATTTGAATGAATGCTTTTGAATTGGCTAATTTTTGGACAATTGGCCCTTTTACATGCAAATTTTTATGTTACGCATCATCAAATAGCGACTTCGAAACGATTCAATTCATTCAATTTAAATATCATTGAAAATTCAATTTAATGAAATTTAGTTTTATATATATATTCCTTATACGCTCCGATATTTCATTCGCATTGGTTTAGGTTCATTTTGTTTTTTTTTTTTTTTTGGCTGAATTTTGAGTGTTTAAAGTAAAGAAAAGTATGATGTAACTCTTCTTGCGATAATAGCAGGCTGCAAGTATACAATACAACACAAACCGTTCTAAGATTGTGCTCCACATATGCTATATAACCAAAACAAATAATCAGTCAAGTTGTTGTTTTTTTGTATTTGTTAATATCAATGGCAATTGTGTTTATAGAATGGTGGTGGTGAATGAATACAATGAAACACAACCAGCACTTCTGCTAGACAAAGGGTTACACTATTGGATACAAATTGATGGTAGAATACAATACGAATGTGGCATATTTACGATGACTGAATTACGGGATGAATCGAGGGAACAGAATGACATAATTACGGTTATACAATTTCAACTACACTAAAATATATCGAACGAACTAAAATCGTAATGGATTGACTACACTGGGATATACACTGAAATGAATCAAATGAAGAGCGATTTATGCTTGAAGAATGTGGATACACTGGTGACTACATGGCGTCTTTTTAACTTTATACGTGTTCAATTTTACATCGACATTCTTCAACACCAAAGTTCACACAAAACGATATAAAATAGTTTATATTCTACGGTACCTTTGTTACGGGATACAAAACGAAAAATTCATATTGATCACTAAACGATCACAAAACCATGACGAACGAAACCAAAAATTTATATATAATATTAACTACAAACTATAGACCACAATAAAAAGCACATGCGCTATGCAAACCTTTTGGAGCGACCTGACCACCTTTCTTTACTTTAGACAGCCACTTCGCACCTGCTTTTGTTCGCGGACTTGCTTGCCGTATTCCCATCATATTGACTAAGCTCTGTTTCTTCTTCTTCTTGAATTTGGCCTGTGATATAAGAGATGCACATGTTAATGCGATATTTTTTTATAACTCAATGAATGAATAAACAGTGAACTATTTATATATTTACGGTAAAAGTTTTTTTTTTTTTTTTTAAACTAAAAGATACATCAACATTATTCAATGATATGTGCAAATATGAGCAGTTAAATTGAGTGAGTTGTAAATTGCAATTTGCAAAATTATTTTCATTTGTTAAGTGCTTACCTTGCATGCTGTCAACAGCCACATAAACCATGTGGTGATTAAGTTGAGTGGTGATGGGGCCGTCGTTGTTCGATGCATATTACGAATGAGCTTGGATAAACCGAATTTCCATTCGATATCGGATTGTGCCTATTTGCAATTAAATCATTTATTTAATATTTGATTTTCATTTGAAATTAACTACATTATTTTTGTACAAGATTTTATAAAATTCATTTAAAATTTGTGCGAAAATGAGGGGGGTTGAATATACAGATGGTTGATATAAAATGGGTCAACGTGCATAATAGGTGCTCTCTACATAATGCTCTAAAGATATGGAAGTAATACATATTTATGGTGCGAAAGAGGTGAAAAATAGGTGTAAATTGCCACTAGGTGTGCTTCTAGTTTAGAGACTTTATTGAAAATTTGTGTTGAAATCAAATGTGCAGACATTGAGAGAACGTGTGAAAAAGAATGGAAAAACGTTAATTTGAAAAGAAAAAAAAATTGAACTAGGGAAAATCGCTATTTTACAACGACTTTACGTACTTGAAATGATCGACATTAAGCATTTGACGATGGTGACGATTGCTAACATTTGTCATTACTTTATCGCTATCACACGTCTCATAAGTCGTGTGTATACACGTTGAACTAATAGACTAAATCAAGTCCAACATGGCAGATTTTTGTTTTTTCATTGATGATTTATGATTTTAAAAGCATTTCAAACAAATAAATTAATCAATTTTAACGATTAATATAAACAATAGATAAAATGGAAAACAAAAAAATCTTACGGACAACAAAAAAATTGATATTGTTTGTACTAAAACAAAATCCGAGATTCACTAAAAACTCGGTCGTTCAAAATGAGTGTATTCTCTACGAAGGATTATCAACTGGAGAATGAGGAATAATAGTCTGAGTAGGTAGTGATTTCCGTGAATTCCGTGATTTAACTGCCTATTTGTTTGTTTGTTTTTATACATAAAAATATTTGATTTTGTTGGTTTTGATTTGGTCAGTTCTTAAAGTAAGGACATTGACATGTACCTGAATTCTATGGTAAGTATCAGACATCATAGCAGTCAGTAGATTTCTAAGTACGACAATTGCCACCAACAAATATATGCCAAAGAAAATTTTATACAAAAAATCCGTTTGGGTTGGCTGGTGACGCAGTTTGATGTTAGTACTTATTTTATCGGTTTTCACCTGTTCGGTCTTTGTTTGACCAAACACTCCAAAAAACAGCAAAGCGAATGGTACTATTGGATTCATGTGTAAAAATTCAAATTTTTTTTTTTTTATAAAATTAAACAAAAAGATTATTTTTTCCGTGTATATTTCCCACATATATAAAAACGTATGACAACATCATACTCAACTGGTGAAAATAACTCTCATGCAACAACAACAAAAAAAACTCACACACAGTTGATTATTTTTATTTGTCATTTTAAAAGTAAAAGTCTAAACGATGCATCTTTTGCAAACCAATTCATCGGCGATTTATTCGAAACCAAAAAATATTGTATAGAAAACCATAGATAGCGTCATTCTTTTTGCCATTTTTTGTTACCATAAGAATACGTACACGTCGATAATGGAGCGCTTAACTCCTATCACATGCTTTTTAAAATGCTTTCAAATTGTACATTCAAAATTGCTACACGGCATAAAAAATTGTTAATTTAAAATGAATTCAAACTAACGCTACCATGCTGTGACGTATCACAATCTACGATAAAATAAATTATCTAAAGGACAACACTGACAATAACACTGAATTTATATTATTATTGTTATTATAATACTTTTCTGTTTCGCTAGGTTTTCTGAATATATTCATTCTATTGTGGCTTGAATGCCCAATAATGTTTTTTGTACACAGAGTTTTGAGCATTTTCACTATTCATATACTGGCTGTTACAAAAATTGTGACAGTCTAACAAATTTAGCCGAATTCATGCCATTTTTGTTTTCTCATCAAATTATGTGGCAATTTGTATGGGGAATTTCACACAATTAATGCAGACCATTTCACCAGTGTAAAAGCCAATGTTACAAATAGTAAAAATTGGATCGATTGACTATTAGATCCAAATTAGCAACTTTGGCGGTTCTGTGTATTATCGTATATTGCTGCATCTTGCTATGCCGTTAGACATACGCTTGTTAATTGTATGCATAAACTTTGATTTATTTCAGCTAGAGATTTCAGCTCTTTCGTATTTGTTTGTTTTTTTTTTTCGTTTTGCTGTTGCAAATGTTGTCATTTTACTTTTCCGGACTTGAGAAAAGTTTTGGTCGTAAATGTAGTCATCATTTACTCGTAGTGTTAGGTAATGTTGCATTATTTACAATATACATGATTACGTCTGCGTTAGAATGTTAGTCATAAGTTAAACCTCAAACGTCTCGAATGAACGTTTCTAAAAAAAAACTTGTGAAATGTTTGTTTTTCAACAACAACAACAACAAAAATGGTTAGGAGTTGAAAATTGGTAAAAAATATGCACATATTTTACTTAAATCAGTGTATGATACAGTTTGCCAATGAATCTAATCTTAGATAAGACTAGATAAATCTTCCAATCGTTTGTTGGCCAAAAATTATCTTAAAAATACCTCAAATTGCTCATTTCAAAAACTCGGTTCAAAAATGTGTTTTTTTTTATTTTTCTTCAAAAAGAGGATTTTACTATCAAATTCTATGCATTGGTCAGTGTTAGATTCAGCTTGAACAGGGATTTATTTACAAGGCTGGCTGAACATTATGAGATTCGGTGTTGGTAAGAAAAAGCAGTTAATTGATTGATATTTTCAAAAAGGGTTTGCATCAAATTATGAGCCGTTTTTGTTCTTTTTAGCATATTTACAAATTTTTGCGTAAATTTTGGTTGGTTAAGTGGAAAAAAAAGTTCTCTCAGTTAAATGAAAAGCAAAAAAAAAAACAGGTTAATCATTTTTGAATGATTCAAAAACACAAACTGAAACCAACGAACAAAAAAAGAAAGATTTACAAACGAATTACGAGTGATTTCTTTTGTACAAATGATCCGTAACGTTACAAAAAACGGTAAAAAAATTGAAATTCGAAAAAAGTTTAAGTGGTGAATTCTACGAAGGAGTTCAATTTGAATTAGAAATAGAAAAGATCTGAGATTGTATCAAAAAGTTAGGATATATGTGATTGTTCGGTGAATTTAACTGCTTATTGAAAATTTGATTTTGGTTTTGTTTTGGTTTTTTTGAATTTGATTTTTTTCGGTCGGTTTTGTTTTGTTTAAGCAAGGACTTGGAAAAATACCTGAATTCTTTGATAAGTATCAGACATCATAGCAATCAGTAGATTGATAAGTACAACAACTGACACCAACATGTATATACCAAAGACTACTTTAAACAAATAGTCCGTTTCTTGGGGCTGTCCGCGCTGGTTTTTGGGTTGATTACCCATTTTATCGACTTGCGTTTGTTCGGTGGTTGTTTGACCGAACACAGCAAAAAACAGCAATTCGAATGACACTATTGGATTCATGCGTACTGTAAACACACAAACGAAACGAAAAAAAGACGGGGGGGACACAAAAGGAGATGAAACATGACAGGACACCACAAAAATGAACAACAACAAAAAAAGTAAACAACACAAAATATAACAACACCAACGATTATTAATGTTGAAGAAAAAATAAATCAAAGGAAAATGGAAACGGAAACATGACACACACAAAAGAAATTGGGAAATGAAATGCGGGACAAAAATGGAAAAGGAAAGAAAAATGAAATAAATAAACATATCGAAAAACAAAAGAGAGAAGGGAATGGGGGGAACGATGATGAGTAAACATTTGTTTTGGTTGAGATACTTAAATCACCTGGATGCGTTGGTATGTATCCGACATCATAGCAATTAATAGATTGATCAATACAATCACTGACACAAGCAAATATGAGCCGAAAATGACTTTAAAGAAACCCTCAGTCCACTCTGGTCGCAAATCTGGCATTGGATTGATATCAGCGTTCGTCGTTTGACCGAAGACAGCGAAAAATAGGCGCTCGAATGCAACAAATGGAGTCATTGTACCTTTTTTTTGTGTTGCAATATTTTCGTGTTAAGTAGGTAATTTTTCGTTAACGCGATAAAATATTAGCGGAGAAGATAAAATTGATTCAATATGAATACTTGGCCGGTTAAAAATCAGTCATGGAAATTAGTTCGATGGTGCGTAGCTGATATTGTGTGATGATCATACAGAATATAGATGCGAGGCGATCGATTTCACATGGGACAACAACAACAACAAAAAACGAAGAACATTGACAGGATTGACGAGTACAATGACGGTACACAGAAACTACAACATGCGTTTTGATTCACACGAGACTATTGATTATCGATTTAAGACGTTTCACATAAAGCACACACGAATGGGACGAATGGAACGAATGGAGGAGGTTTCGTGCAGCAAATAAACTATGAAACACGACAACAACAACGATAACAGAAACAATGAAAATAACAAAAAGCACACGCAAAAAATGGTTTTCACTTTCAAGAGCGATAAATAGATGACATTTTATTTGGTTCATTCTTATTGAACCTTAACTAAAAACTTTGATTGTAAAAAAGATGGCAAACTAAAAACGTTCAAATAACTATCCAATACATTTGAAACGCACTTGAATATTAATTTAATAATATGGATTTCGGATAAATGGAAAATACACATTGAACAAGACACCGCAACGAGAAGGGGGGAGAGGTACACAGAACACAGGGTGGGCGTTGACGATGACAAAACACGTTGGGATTTTTTTTTTCATGGTTGTTAAGGAGATAGCCTCGAAATACACAGATTGATAGGAAAATTGAATCAAAATGAACTCACGATTTGGAGAATGTTTATGATGTTTTACCGGCTCCAAACGATCCTGATGAACGACACGTTCAGCAAACTGAACCATTGCCGAACTTTCAATTGACTCGGTTGAATTACCTACTTTCAACGAGTTAAAATAAATCATTTAGCAACACGATGAACACATTTCGGATTCGAAAATTTTGCGAACATTTCGAAAAAAATTGAGAATTTTTGGTTCGTATTCAAGAGAATCGCTGAATAATATGCTTTACCAGATGCTGATGTAACTTAAGGGTTTCACTTGTCAAATAATTTTTGGTTAAAATTATTCTGTTTTTTGTTTGTTTTCTAAATAAAATGCTTTTGTGTCAGAATGTCAAAATGATTGATTGTATTGAGATGAACTTACCATCGGGGAAAAGCCCTTTAGTTTTCTTCATTCCCTTTTCGCGTATCTCATCGGGCGTCTTAAATGGTTGATTCAATGCAACAATATGCATTGAGAATCCAAACACGAAGATTGCCAACACGACCAAAAATCGACCCAAATCCTTCATCAAATCGCCAATGATAATTGCCCATGGTCCGAATAAATGATGGAATGATAAAAAATCCAAAATTTGAACGCACGCCAGTAAAAATGATAGAGCAAAGCATTGATTGCGGCAGTATAATAACGTTGGCCAGTATTCGAATGATAAAAAACACATTGCAGCTTAAAATGGAAATAGAAGAATTTTGTTTCCCCATAAATATTGAATTTAAATACATTTTTGAGACATTTCAAAAGAAAAACAAAATTAACGAAACATTGGAACTTACTGACATGAACACCAACTCCGGCCATACCAAATAACAGAACAAGCAATTTGATGAATCCCAAGCCAGACTTATCGCTCGGATTTGTCAATTCGAACAGCAATAAACCGGATAACATAACGAGTAATCCCCATTCATACCAATACGGAAATAGACTAGCCCGGACAACCGGATAAGGTGGAACAATGCCCGTTAACATCAGCAACAGCATCAAATAGATATGCGACGTTAAATATGACATAAATTTTATGATCGGCACTTTACTATATTTATGACCTAATGGAAGTGTGAATATGACCCAGACAGGCGGACATATGATAAACGCAATTAACAACAGTACTAGTCGAAAGCCAGACCAATTCAGTACACCGCGCCACAATTCCTACACGTATATTCGACAATACCATTATCAGTAAGAAGGAGTTAAAGCAGAAAATATTTTGGTTTTTACCTGAAGATATCGTTGCACAACGGTATGAGCGATCACTTCTTTTTGTTCATTTTCGATCAGTACGTCTAAAAACTCGGTGTTTTTTCGATCTGTGGCAGTTAAAATTCGTCCAGCTGAGTCAGCGCCAGCTGCTAAAGCCAACAATTCAGTGGCCATCGCTTCACATTGTTTACCGGCATTTATTAAGTCTTTTGCACGCTCTTTTTCCTATTCCAGTGTAAACAATAAATATTTATTTCAAGGTTTGTAATTTAAGTAATTTTATGATACACTGAAACTTACCTTAGTCGATAAAACCATGTAAATATTCGATAATTTGGCAGCACTATCGACTGGAGCGGGTGAAACAAGAATAAACTCTTCAATTGGTTTATTGTTGTGATTTTTTGACACAACCATAAGATTGTAGACAAATCGTTTGTCTTCCATGAGTGCGTATGTATCGTGCTCTTTGTGCATCAAATATTTAAAGACATTATTGTGACCTTCGGATGCAGCAAACCAAATTGGAGCACAACCATAATTCGTTTCGTTTTTTGGCGATGCACCGGATTCGCACAGCAAACGAACAACATCCAAATGGCCGGCTTTTGCAGCACAATGCAACGGTGTCCAACCATTTTTATCGGCAGCATTGATTTCGGCACCTTGACCAAGTAAAATTTCCACCATTTGATAGTGGCCGTGCATGGCGGCAATATGAAGACCCGTTTTTCCATAGCGATCACAGCTTTGAAGTAATTCGGCAGAACGACTTAACAGTAAACCAACAACGCTCATGTGACCACCAAAGCACGCCAGATGAAGCGGATTGTAACCCTACAAAAATGCAATGATTTATTATTAAAATGTTGTTGTTCAAGTGATCTATACTATGATCATTACATTTTCCGTGGTGGCAGCGTCCACTTGAACACCCGCTGAATTCAGCAGCAAACGGACAACATTTTCATTTCCAGAATAGGCAGCAAGATGCAGCGGTGTCATTCCTGATTCTAGCCCAAGCTCAGGAACTAACGATTGTCCACTTGGTGTTTCTGATTTTACTGTAGCTGGCACATTACTAAGAAGTTCACGGACTGTGTCTGACTGACCAAAATATGCAGCGACATGGATGGGAGTTAAACCAAGCTTTTTACTCGAAATTCGCAATGAGTTTGTGCTTCGCATCACTTCAAGTACTCCATTGTGTCCATTCTGTGCTGCCAAATGTACAGCTGTAAAACCGGTTTTATTTTCATCGGTGGCTGAAGCTCCGGCTCGCACCAAGGCTTTCACTACATCGACGTGTCCACCTTCGCAAGCCAATTGAAGCGGCGTCGCATCTGTTAGCTTATTTCTGGCATTGATTACTCCTTGCCGATCGAATTTCATTAACTCCTCTATCACTTTCACTGAACCTTGCATAGCCGCAATATGGGCACAAGTATTTCCATCTTTGCTCGTTGCATTCACTAAACTTGGATGTTGTTGCAAAAATAGCTTGACAACATCGGAAAAATTATTTTGTGCAGCCACATGAATTGGTTTTTGTCCCAAATCATCAGTCGCATCGATGCTTGCACCAAGCTCCAGCAAAAGCATACACGTTTCTAATTGACCATTTTGACTCGCCAAATGCAATGGTGTCTGTTTTCGTAGCGTTAAAATATCGATAACTGCATTGTGATCACGAACCAAAAATTTCACTAAATCCTTGTATCCATTGGCTGCAGCATAATGCAGTGCCGTTTTACCAACCCGAGATTTTGAATTGATAAACGCTTTATTCGTTAGCAAGGCATCGCACACCTGAATGTATCCATGCTCAGCGGCCAAATGTAACGCTGATCGCCCTTCAATATCAAACACATCCACACGAGCATGATTCGCAAGCATATTATTTACAAGATTCATGTGACCCTGATTACACGCGATTAATAGTGGCGTCCAACCGATTGATGATTGTCGATTTAATTCTTTTTGTATATCAGCGGGTGACATATGTAGAAGCATTTCGGAGAAAATGTCATTATTTCCAGTCTTGGCTAAGTAGTGAAAACATGTTTCCATCGTTTGTTTGGTTTGCAGTGAAACATCCGCACCATTTTGCAATAACAAGCGAACAATTTCCTTGTCAGCGTCAGGAAATTCCACTTCATCCGTTGGCACATTACAAATGAAATGCGCTGCTGTTGCCCCATCTTCGTTTAATGTATTTATATAATTTTCTACAATGTCAGCGCCATGCTTCTCTTTTACGTCTTCAATTAATTGCTGCACGATTTCCAGTTGACATGCTCGACATGCCAAGTGAAGAGGAGTTTCACCATTCTAGAATGTTGAAAGTTAAAAATACAATTAGAAAATCACTCCTCAACCGAAGTTTTGATGTGAATTTAGTTTTCGAAGTGATTTTGTCTCTATCAAAAAATGTCTATGAATTTGAAAGAAACTTCAATTTGAACTGCTTTCAAATCTACATTTTACTCAAGTTGCAATTGAGGCTGAACTTGAAAGTTCAGGACTACATTACTGTTTCAATAATTTCAATAAATATTATTTACATTTGATTTGTACATGGCATCACCACCGTCTTCCAACAATAGAATTAACGTTTGCAAATTGCCTGTTTTTGCAGCAACATGCACTGGTGTTTGGCCGTCATCGGTCGCCAAATTGGGTCCAGCTCCCGATTTTAAAAGCATTAAAGCACATCGATCGCCGTCTTTCACTCGACTCGCAATATGCAATGGTGTTTCACGTAATTTTCCACCTCTCACATGTAAATCGGCTCCATATCCTAATAATGTTTCACATACCGCAGGTTTACCTGACTCCACGGCTATGTGAAGCGCTGTATAATTGTCCTACGATGGAAAATTTATTCGGTAAATCACAATTAATTTTTTTTCTTAATTTCACATTAACATTTTCAAATTCACTCTCAAAATCCAAACTTTTAGTTATTAATCACATTTTTGGTAAACTTTAAGGACCAATTGCTGTAAAGAGTCTCAAACTTACATTGGTCGTAACATCAACTTTTTCACCTCGTTGAATGAGTGTGTTGATGATACCGATATGACCGTATCTCGCCGCCGTGTGTATACTGCGAGCGCCTCGTTTATTTGGCATATGTAGATAAACACCTTTTTTAAAAAGCATCGTTGCGCACTCGGCGTGACCATTCAGCGATGCGATATGCATCAATGTGCTGCCGTCTTTCGTTCGTTCCCAAATGCTCGCTTTGAATTTATCAGCCAAAATTTCAATCACATTTGCATGTCCATTTTCTAATAAACAAAAAAAAACACATTAACATTGAAAATCAATTAACCAAAACGCACAATCGACGTTCACGGTAAATTAAATTTTGTCAATTTAACAAAAACAAAAATGAAGAGCACCTGCAGCAACATGCATTGGTGTACGATCCATATTGTCGGTGATCGATGCTGATGCGCGTACACCGTAAAAATATTTTAACAATGCCTCATCACCTTCGGCCGCACAAATATGAAGCGCTGTTTGACCTTCACCATTTTGCATATCAATGTTCGCACCATAATCCACCAATATGCGAACCATATCAATATCACGTCGTCTGGTGGCCAAGTGCAAGGCTGTATCGCCATTCTCAGTCGTTGCCTACAACAAAACCAAAACCACACTTTTCATTTGAATCACCCTCAAACAAATAAACAAACAAAATTCAAACACCAACTGTGTTAACTCACTTGCAGTTGTTCTGCAGTTTGTGCTGATAACAATTCACGAACCATAGACTGGTTACCAGCTTCAACAGCCAGTAACAGTGGTATTTTGCCACGCTGCAAATCAAGAACACCTTTAATTAAATTACGCCATGTACTTGGGCGACGTTGTTCATTTTGTTCACGCTGTTCACGCTCACGTTGCTCACGTTCACGTTGTTCATTTAACAACCGTTGTTTGTTCAGTTCGACAAAATTTTGATTGTCTTTTTTACCCGATACAGCCGCCTTATTTCGTGCAATGATCGATTGTATGCCATATTTTGAGGATTTTTTTTGCTCTTTTGGTGGCTGTTCGGGTGGCGGGGGAGTGTCTTGAGATACTGTTAAATATTCTTCAAATGTTTTAATATTATCTATCGATGCGGGTATCGATATTCCACTCGATATACTTTGACGCGAATTTGATGCTCGTTTCGACATGATCGAGTCTTTCTTTATTTTTTTTGAGAAAAACTTTTACACTGCAAAACGCGCTTGTTTTGCTATCGAGCCAGAGACAAAAAAACAAGTTCAACTTTCCACGTTTAGCTACATTTTTCGACTAGCAATACAATGATCTGATTCGAATATTGTTTACCCAGACCCGTCAAAGTAAATGAACAACCAAAATATTCATGTTGTTATACACAAATTTGTCTTCGTTTTTTTCTGTTTGCTGTTTTTATTTCGTTTTTTTTTTTTCATAATTCACCTCATTCCAAAGAACAACGTACGGCTCATCCAATTGAAAAAACGTAACCGAAAAATAGCTTCTAACGATATTCAGTTAATCATCATTCACGTTTTCTATTGCAATATATACATTGTTTTTCGGTTTGATATCACTCTTGTGAAGGCATGCGATAGTGACAGTACGGACTGAAGAAAAGGGGGGTCGTCACAAACCTTTTTTTTTCCTTTTACGCTTGATTCTACTTTTTTTTATGGCATTCAATTCGATATGTCAAAACTTAACGAATAGAATGAAAACAACTTCACCAAAAAGTGTTGCTTGCAAATTGATTCGAACTGTTTTGTGGCAAAATAAACACTTTGGTTGCACAGTGCGTGAATTTGCGAACTAAAAATACGAAACAAAAACCAAAACCAAAACAAAACGCACAAAATTGTTTGTCGCGATCGAGCTCCTGGTTTGTATGCGGTGTAACTCTTTCAATAGATTCAGATCAACAAAAGTGTCTCGAAAATAAATCGCCGATATTTATATTGACGACGACTTTGATTGGTTTTAATGTTTTTAGTAGCTATCGAAACTGTATTTAACATTAAACTCTTGCATTCCACTACACGGACAAAGTGATATTCGATGGAAAATCAGTTGAATTCTTTTTTTTTCTATGCCAAATTCTATTTATTTCATTTACATTGTGCATTTGAACAAAAAAATATATATATATAACGAAAGAGAGAGAGAGATAGAAACAAGTGAACCGATTAGGATGAATTCTATTATTTATTGATCTAACTCGAAAGTTTGCGAGTTAAGTGCTAGGCAATCCAATAAAATATCAAACGATAGAAAAACAACAACAACAACAACAAAATAAACGAAACGCAAAGAGGAAATAGGTGCGGCTAGAATTGAACAAAAATATATATATTATATTGTATGAATAGGGTGATTCAATTCGTTAGCCAAAAAAAATTTGAATCAAATCTTCTTCATTGGAATGTCTATGACCTAATTCCAAACATTTGATTCGCCGGCTCCCTGTATACAAAAGCCCACTTGTTTTTATATTGAAAATATTTTTATTGTCATTCGTTTTTTTTCTAAATTAAATTGAAAGGGCACGTGCATTTCGATGACAAAATCATGCATTTTGTGGTGAAACTTTGAAAATCTTGGCATAGACCTTAGGTGGTTGACGAATATTAAAAAAACAAAAAAGCGAAATAGAGAGACGAAATGAAAACAAAAACAATATCAAAATTCATTTCATTTCAATCGTAGCATATTTTAATTGCTGAATTTCACGAGAAAGTCGTCTCGAAATGAAGACGGATGAATCAAAACACCAAAAACCGCTTATAAAATACAACAACAATAAAAACTGCCTCATTTTTTTTTCTATGTTCGCTGAATTGAAGAACTCAAGAAGTGTGTGCATGTTGTCTGTTGAAATGCGATTAGAATTTTTTCGTTTGCACCCAAACACAATCCGCACTCGTACCAGGCACTTCCAAATACAAAAACATAAAATTGTTAACAATATATTCAAACGAATTAATATAATGTATGACAAGCGTATTCCAGTGGAGCGAGAAATACACAAAAAAAACATAGTGCTTTTCTAGCGACACGATATTCAATTTTGCATTATCAAATCCGGGATAGATTTTTTTGAAATTAGGTTAACGTTGAACGATCAACGCGTATGTGTCGAATTCAGCAATTTACACAGTCCTAAAAGTGTTCGATGGGAAATGCAAAGTAGCAATGTTTTGGGGGTAGTGGATCAAGACCACTGTTAACGATAGTTTTGGTCATAGTGAAAATTCAAGAACTTTGCCACATCGAGCTTAGACTTGAAACTTTTTAAATTTATCGGCATTTTGAAGTAATCGTGGTAAATTTCAGCAATGAATCACCAATTTGAAGAGATTGAAATGAAAAGAGACAAAAAGCAAAAAAAAGCCGTTGAAACAATCAACATAATAAATGTTATATCTATATGACATGCAAATCGTGTCGAGTGAACGAAATGCGTCTTCAATGTAGAACAACAACAGCAATGGAATAAAATATATATAATATGATTGAATTTAGCTTACAGATAAATGGTGCCATTAGTGAATTCACGTAGAGCCGTTTATGCAACGAACAATACAGGCGAGATATATATATATATATATATTGTTGTATTAATTTCAAGGAAGCAAAACATTTGCATGTGTGTCATGCCAATTGTTGTTTGTTATTCGCACTCGGCTCAAGAGAAATTCACACTGACAGTTCTCAATTGGAAAAATGCGAAAAAAACAACAACAAAACTGAGTTTTTCTTTTTTGTTTTATCCATTTTGTTCCAGAAACTAACACACAACTTTTATGTGATTTTGTTCGTTTTGTCACTTTTCACTGACATACTTTTAGAAATAAAAAAATAAACTAAAATAAAAAACAATTCCTTACTCACTAGTAGTTGTCACGTTCTCAAGAAATTCTTGGGTGCGAAACATAATTGAGTTTACACTTTCGTGTAGTTTTGTTCTTTAATTCACTTCGAAAATCGGATTTTGACATGAACATATGGACTTAAAACAATTGTTAATCACCTGTCAGACATTCGATTAATTTTGCCACCTGAATCAAACTTTTCCAAAATGAACCATTGTGAGCAACGTTTTTGATGAAATCACAGTTTAGATTGATGATTTAATATATGTGATCGAAACAGTCTAGACAAAGAAAGCTATACTTACACCGTCCGCCTTCAAACGGATGTCTTTACCAGCGGCCGCCAATAATACCCGGAGAATGCTTGTCGCTGTAGCCGTTTGTCGACTCGACACAATATGAATGGCCGTTTGTTGTTTTGGCTAGAATTAATTTAACATTGATAAGATTTAAATGAGTAGCTACTGTTTTGAGGTGGAGATTATAAAGGGTTCTAGAGGATCTTTCAGGTCACGATGTTTCAGGCGCAAAATGGGCGACCTTTTTTCTGAAGCGTAAAATCCACCGAATATGCAATTTGTATACCCTTTTTATTTGCCACCAATATGTTATTTATGTAAAACTCCAACCAAATGCCGTTTTATGGTTTGTGCCAATTTCAGTACTTCGATGAATGCATTGAAGCATGTGGAAAGCGTCAAAAGAGAATCAAAACTAAATCCTGAAAATAATTTCCACTGAATATTTGCCACTTTGAAAAATATAACCGTCGAACAGAAAACGATGAAAAGCGACGCATATAACAATTTCACAATGCCAAATAGATTACGATTTCGTGATAATATTCCCATAATATTCTCACACTCATTTGTTGTCATACCGGTATTGTATGTGTCGTTCAAAAAACGTTCACATTGAACAAATACGTGTTTAATGCGCCAAAAAACACTTGCAACATTAATTCACGTGCGATTTGATTTTTGGCGCGCAATTCACATTTCAAATGTATTCGTTGGCGGCAAACAACAAACACACATAGTAAATACCGCTCAAAGCCGTCATCTTCGCCCAATCAAATAACAATAAAAGAGCAATTTATTTTCACAAAATTCGAGTAAGAAATTGAAATATTAGCCTAACTCGAGCGACATAATGTGATGTTTGCGGCTTGTTGAATTAGACGCCATAAAGACGTAAGAAAGTAAATGGCTGCAAAAATACCATAAATTAGATCACCAAACGTGGAAAGTTCAAAGTACTCGTTGTCGCAAAGGTGAAATGTGAAATTGTAAATGCAAAATATGCATTCTGAAGGTGATTAACCGAAGCTATTCTAAATCAATCCATATAATTGCTTTTGATCAACCGAAAAAAATAGGGGGAGGGGGCGTCCCAAAAATATATTCTTGGAAAAATGCATGACCATATCACGAAATGTTTGATTCACTACATTCACAGGCAGTGGAATGGCGCTCCATTTCCGTTTTATGCTTAAAATGGAGGGAAAATTATTCGGATCATAGTGTATTCCATTTGCCAATCTAACATTTAATTAGGTTTATTGCAGAAAATCATCGAACACGCAACCGTTCGCCTTTCAATATAATTCAAATCCATCGAGATCATACGGTAATCGTACATTGCAATTTATCATCTCTTAAGCTCGCTTCACACACAAACCCTTTTCTCTGTTCATTGAAAAAGCACGCAATACTTGGAATTTATGCATCGAATATGATATGGCTGCGATTGTTTAGGCTTTCGGGATATTTTGAATTCGGGTAAAATCGTTGGAAATCGTTTTGTGTGTAGGGAATAACGTGGATCGTTGACTGCCATAATGAAGTATAAATATCGTCGATATAGCAAAATCAAAGTGAATTGTTTTTTTTACAAATGCATATTCAAGTTACGCTTCGCTTTAGACAGTCAGATAACGGAAAATCCAGCAAAATGGATTATGGAATGTAAACACAAAACACATAAATTACGTTTCGACGTATAAATATTAGGGTGTTACTATGGTAGAAATTGGCATACTGATTGTTTTCAACTTTGTTCATTTATTTGCTAAAAAAGAAATGTTTCGTATGTGTATGTTTCATGTTCTCCGCAGTTTGGTGTGTGCCTGGTTGTTTATGTTGTGTTGTAGTTTGCTGTTTGTGATCCATGAATGGCATGTGAAATTTCGAGTTCATTGAACAAAAACAGCTTTGAATTGTTGTATGTCGCAGCAATTCGCCAAATACTCTTCGGTTGCCATATATACAAATACATGCCCGCGTACAGACAATGAATATCGATTTGGAATTTTACTTACGCCACCCGTTGAAAATGGATCGACACCACGTTTATTCAACAATAATTTTACGACGTCTTCTCTCGAATACATCGCTGCAATGTGCAGCACATTGAAGTGATCCTGAAAATATTAAGAATGCATTAGTTCTATCGCATTATTAATGGCATTATAATTAAATTTGATTTTGATTTTTGGCTTGATTGATGCATCTCGTGCCGCACATGTTTGTTATTTAAAGTTAACCTTTGAAAAAGTCGGGTTTTTTTCCAAAAATGTCAATCTAATCATTATTTTCGAAGTAACGAGAATACGATCATAAGCCAAGTTCAAACAGGTATTTGATATGATTGCCACCAAATAAAATGGCTCGTGTACGCTATTAATGAAGTCTTTCTTACATTGACACGTGGACACGCACACTTGTGAACAGTCATTTAAACACGTCCAAAATTAAATCGAAATAGTTATTTGTCATTAGTTTTACTGGCCACGGGCGATTCCCATGAACGTTTTTTTGGGGTTTTCTCAAAATAAATTCGATGAAAATGCCTATAAATGATATAATTCGGATGTTTTCGGCTACAAATCACCCGTATTAAGCAATCTAATTGAGATTTAGTTGTTATTTTTAGTCACGGTAAAGATTTGACAAGAAATCATTATTTATTCATGTGAAAAATTAAGCTTGATTCAAGTTTTGCATTGTTTTATATAGCAATAAAAATCCAATATTTTCATTTTTAGTGCCCAAATAAAATTCTGACTATTCAACCGTTCATTAATAAAAATGTTTTTTCTGCAATATCACTTCGTATTTCATACATCAGCATGAAACTTGAAAAATGGTATTCATAAAAGTTATAAATATTCAAACATTCATTTCACCGCAAAATGAGCAATCTAGAAAAGAATGAGAAAAGCGATGGAAAATTGTTATGCGTTAAATGAAATACCATGAAATTGCTATTCACGCAGAGACCTCGAGTATGCGATTTTTAATTGGTATCGGATGGACATCAGAATGTTATGGAATGTTATGATACCTGTGCTGTGCCCGAGCTTGTAATTACTCATAACTGCTACTGTTTTTTTATTTCTTTCTCTCTCTCTCTATTTCTCACATGAATCATTCGTTTGCCCTTTAATGCTCTTCCAAAGTGGCACGTTTATAATGCCGATCATTTGCATAGGGGTAGGAGTTTCTTTTATGTCATTTATATGATAAATGATTGAAATTTACTACTGCTTTTTTTTTTCTTCCAAGACATTTTTAGAAATTGAACTTTTATTAGCCATTGGATTATGTAAAAATCCATTTATATTCATAGAGGGTCACAATTATAACGCAGTTAGTTGTGGTCATGCTCATTAAATTCGAATTAAATACCCAAATAAAGTGGACTTAGTTGCGTTTCGAAATCGTTCAGTTTCTTTTTTCCTTAACATTGAAATTGTGCGATAGAATTGCTCATGAAATGCATACATTTTGTGTGAAATGTTGCAATTTATTTCAATTGTGATGGCTCATTGAGTTTTAACTCGCACCACTGGAATCTAAATTACAATTGGAAATGCAATTGCAACCATAACCTTGATTCATATCCTTAATCTGTGTACGGATGTGGTCACTCAACGAGGGCCCACGAATATAGTGAGAATTAATTTTGCAATTTCTATTCAAGGTGAAGATTATCGGGCTGCATGTGTGTGTGTGTAGCAGTTGTGGTGGTAAGTTAAGGGCTCATATGATCGTGGCACGCTCTCATTTATTTAATTCATTTTTTTTATATCTCAAATCTATTGTTACGTTGCAGAAATAATGACTGTTGCTTAACATTTCAATTACCGAATTGGCTGAAATTGTAGCTCATGTATTTACATGAAAGTTCACTTTTATTTTATCAGCATGAATAAAAAAAACTGAAACAAAGTCAAGTTATTGTGCAACTCTACGTGGTAAAGCTAGTTAACCTTTGACTCCGAACTTTTTTGTTGTTGAAAAAAAAAATAAAAACAGAATTATATCAAGGTACTTCCTTGCAACGAGCAAATGCGCTTACATTTTATGTCCAAAACTAACAATAAATTAATGAACCAAGCGCGAGAAAATAAAACAATTAAAACACAATTTCCCGTACACAAATCTTGACCATTCTCATAGAGCAAATTCCATTTTTATGGTGTATTCCTTTTTTTTCTGTAATTCGTTTGAATGTCAGTGTAAAATTCATGTCGCACATTTTGTGACGTCAATAGAATTCATGTCAAAGGCTGTGTGTAACACCTGAGCATACATGTGGTGTATTTTGAGAGAAAAAGAAATAGTTATTTAAATTAATTTAGTGTGTTTCACTTGAATGAGTGAAAGTAACTTAAAAGCTATAAAACATGTAAGTAAATCGAAATAAAAATGGCGAAAGGGAAAGAAGAAAATAGGTCAAATTCTTAACGAACGGTCGGCCAATATATAATACAAGCGCTTATGAAATGTGTGTGTGTGTGACTAAAACTTAATTACATGTTACAGTGCGTCTATAAAACAAATCAAATGAACGATTTGAAAGGATTTTTAGTTCATATTTGCCACGTTTGTTGTGTTCGGCGAATGGATTGAGGGTAAAAAGGCAATCGACACCTGTTTGCTGTTGGCTTTTCTTTACATTTTTCCACTACTTTCTTTGCCAGTGCGACGATGACGATTGAAAAGCAGCGCGTGCAAAATCACACCACATCGCAAGTAAGCATAATAATATTAGCAGGGGCTGATGTGATATTGATATGAATAACTAAAAGGTGGACAACCAACGCAATCACAATACAATTGTATTTTTGGTCAATTTTCTATTGAATTTGATGTTTTTTTGAAAAATTTACACGAAAATTGTGTGCGATATAATGTGGGTCATGGTCCTATTGTACAGTGCATGGATTTTGATTGGTCGAGACGCGACAACGGTGCGTTACACGATAATAATCATACTACCATAAAAATGAACCCCTCCGAACGTGAATTCGGCGAAAAATTGGAACGCGTAAAGCGTTTTTTTTTTTGAAGTAAATTACTCTTATCGCTTTTCTTTCTCTCTGTTTTTTTTCTCTATTTGCCACACAATTTCATTCAGTCCGAATACAATGCGATAAAAGGCTTTGCCATAGCTATAGCCAGGGTTTATGTTTATTTAGTTGCGAGTCACAATTTTTCGATTAAGAAGTGACGAGCTTTGCTTTTGATTAAAATTAATGCCATGCGAAATGATTTGGAATAACGTGTACCCTCCAATTGAATTGACTCAAAGTTGTTTTCACAGAAGGCAAAAATAAAGTAAAACGTAGAAAATCTCAGACAATGTAAAGAAATCAATGAGGTGGAAAATACAAACAATTTTAATGATCACAATGTCCATGAACTCTTTTTGGGCGTTTGTTTAAAAATAGGCAATAATTATTTGTTTCGCCAATTTCAATTAGTGGGTTATTAATTTACTTGGAGACCCAAGTATTGATTGGTTTTTTATGATTTATCGCATTAAATAAGTTGCATTCGCTACTGAAACGTGCTTATCACGGTCGATAAACACCTACATTGTTTCGTGCGCACACGTCTGATCCCAGCTCAATTAGGCGATCCAAGTACGATGTCCGATTGTCTTTAACAGCATACATCAATGGTGTCATTCCTGATATCTAAAATTGAAAAACGATAAATCATATTATTTAGTTAAATTTAGTTGCAAAGTTCAAAATTGGATGTTTAATCCGAAAGAAAATAAAAGAAATGGTCATATTAAAAGCATTGGGTTGATAAGTCGCACAGAATAAATCCTCATCATTCGTTCAAAGGTAAGTGGAATCGTTCAAAGTGATTCACTATAAGTGAAATAGTACTTCTGCATAGCGAAAGGTTTGCGTTTCATTGTCGACAGGCAATTTTTCACAATAAGTTGGCAGTCAAACCCAGACCGTCCGTTGTATTATGCTGGAATTTGGGTTATCGTGATACGTTGCTGGTCATACAATGAGTTGAAGAAAAAAACACACGCTCTATTGGACTGTAAGTATTTTACTGTGTTTGCAGTGTTCTTCCGTTCGTTGCTTTCCTTTCGTTTCGTTCACGAGTTCTTTCATCAGTTTCTTCGTTAGGTGTGTTTATAGTTAAAGCACAAATTGTTGGGGTGAAATTCCACTGGAGTCACATGAGACAGGCTCTACATACAGAAATCGATTTGAAATGGAAATTTTCAGTTTTTTAAAAAAGAAAAATGAAATGAATCTTCTCATATCACTAGCGCCATAATAATTTGCTTGAAAATTGATTTCCCACAGTCGAAAAACTGCGCAGCAATAGATCTATTCTTGACCTATTTTGATAATTCTCTTCATTCATTCATAATTTCGTATTCATATTTTGGTGGTTTTGCTAATTTATATTCGATCACTATAAATAGAGTCGAACATATTTAGTGTCGCTAAATTTATGCATTTGAAATACACTTGAATGGGGGGATATTGAACTTTGATTTCATTGAAAAATTCAAATGGCCGATGCAAATGGGCATTCGCTATGGCACAAAATAATGCTGTTGAATCGGGTTTTTTGTCACGTTGCCAGCAATTATAGCTCAAATCAACCAGAAATACAGCTATTAACGGACATACGGACACATTTGCAGCGTAGTCTCACTTGAATCTTTAGCGCAAAAATTTGCCAAAGTATCGCATGTATGAGTCTCGAAATAAACAACATTTTCCGGTACAAATATTTATGTTCGTGTATGAATATGCATAAAGCCGTTTATAAATATGTTCTTTTTTTTATGAGTGCTTTATTAGCTAAGTTTTAATACTAAATGGCAACTACATCACTGAGAACTGTTCATGTGAGCCTTGAAATGAATAGGCGACAAACATATGAAAAACGGTCAGGAAATTTACTTTAACCCAATTATGACAAAATATATAATACAATCGAAATATAAAATGTTTCCGTTTAAAAAGGACACACGGACCACAATAAATAAAACAACAATTTAAATGGGGAACAGAGAGCATACCGGATCCATAACGCCAGCTAATGGTGCTACATTCGTTTCGCCACCACCAGCCGCAACGATTTTTTCGAGCTGTTTTAGCACGACATCGATCGATGTCCATTCCTGTTTCATAGTTAAACTAAGCAATTTTTGGCCTGCATCTCGTATTGTAGCCCCAGCACTTTGAGGCTTTGGTTTGTCTGTTGGTGTGGTCGATGGATCGTCCGGAGTTTTTGCATCTTTTTTATCACCGTTGACTGTTTCATCTTTTGGATCATTATCGGCTGCACCACGGGATGTACCCGCTGCAGCCGCTGCCGATCGACTTGCCGTTCGATCGGTTGATTCATCTTTTTCGGTGTCACGGGCGGCTGCTTTACGTGATGATGATTTTGCCGCACGTCTTGGATTCGGTTTCGACATGATCGATACTTTACCCCGTCACTGTTTGCATCACTGTCTCACTTCGATTCAACTAAAATCTAAACTATTCTATGCTAATTTTGATCCAATCCTCACATACACACACACTTTTTCTTTTATTATTTTGGTTCGGAACTCGTTTTGTTTTATTCGCTCACATTTTGTAGGAATCAAATTCATATTGCGATTCATTGAAAATAAAACTTCGATGCATGTTTCTTATTCATTTAAGACACTTAATGTTTTCATTACGTAAAAAAAAATCTACATTTTGCCAGAAAAAAAGCGAACAAAACTCTTTCACCCTCTATTTTTTTTATACTTTTCACTCGTTCAATATGCAAATGCACATTTGATCAATTTTTTTTTGTTTGGTTCGTGCTGCTTCATAAATTCAATGTCTTAATCAATTCCCAGCAAATGCTGATTAATTCCAGTTAAAGTTTCCACTAAATTCGATTCTTAAATGTGAGTACTTTTTCGAAAGAGAGAAAAAAAATGAATGATTTATTTCATATTGTCGGCTTTACTTTTGCTTTTCATGCAAACCAAATAAAAAGAAACAGAAAAGCAGTATCTGTTGTTTTGTGTTCCTGGTTACTTATGATTCGATGGTTGCTATTTGATTTTCACTCTCGTTAAATCTATTACAATATTCACGTTTAAACAGTCTCACGATTCGTTTTCATATGATTCTCAATGGAAGCCAAACGGTGTGGCTTTCTCTCCCTCTCAGCTCAAAATCAGGTTAACTATGTGTGTAGAAACAAAAGCTATAGCATTTTTCTTTTATCGCGTTGCTTTTTCGCCGAAACGCCGTGGAAATACCAATGAATCAGTACACCACCAAGTCGCATTCAATTGCTTTGCCAAAGAATATGGTAAAACGAAAAACCGAATTAAGTACAATAAAAAAATATATATATATGAGGAGAAAGAGAAAGAGAAAAACCCGAAGCAAGAAAATCACGAAAAGTGCCTGTGTTCTGAGTTTTTGTTTGCGGAGCGGCAACGAACCTACGGTTTTTCCTTTTGAATTACCATGAAGACCGTTGATCCGTTTCTTCAGTGTTTGACTTGCGCAATTCCGATACAAACACAACAATATCGACGCAAAGTAATGCAAGGGAAACACCAAAGCACAGCACAAGGTCTCTTATTCATTAGAATATCATTCGTTGTTTGTACCACAATACATGTGCTCTTTTTATCGCAAACTTTTCGCCTAGTCCGAACTTGAATGTATTTATTTGATTCGCAATATTCACAGAGCCTCAACCAAAGTGCCGCAAACCCAATTGGAAGCACTGCAAAACACCGTTCATTTGTTTAATATCGTTCATTTACACGACAGCATTCAAATGGTCATAGAAATACCGTATCAAGTGCTCTTGTAAACACTGGGTTAAAACTAACAACCGTTAGTTTCACCATTTTTGTATAATCGATTCGTGTAGTTGCGTCGCCGATTCACTTCCACTGCTATATTTATTTTGGGCATATATCCAAATATTCCGTCAGATTGCTCGACGCTACTTTTTGTACAAAAATAGGCTCCAGTTATAATAGTTCAAAAATAGTTATATTTTAAACGGCTATTCATTTGAATTTTTCCAATGTAAAGAACTAATTCTTCAAGTTCTTCCAGATACTAAAATTTCCGCTTCGATCCTGAAGTTCTAAAACTACCATTGGGAATGTTCCATTTTCGCATTTCAATTTTCTCTCTTCCCTACGGCCAGGTCTAGCGAACATTCTCTTGTTCTTCATATTTGTTTATCATTAGTGAAATTTGCATATTCCCAGTGTGTTCGCTTGCAATTAGCGCATGAAAACGATTTTCAGAGCAACGCTCAATGTCCACTAGGGTGTTTCTGTATGAAAAAAGAAAAAAAATGTCATGTTTCAAAATGTAATGCGAACGATTCTATGGCAAATGATGGCACTCACACAACGTTTCGGTTGATATTCATCCTTCCCAAAACGACAAAATATTTTACAGTCTGAATTCATCGATAGCAAAACATAGTGTGAATGTCACCAATATTGTATCATACTTACAGGGTGCTTTTGACTAAACCACATGTTTCAGGCTTAGCGGGAGTAACTAATTGTTACAGTATTAATTGTTGAATTAATTTGATGAAAATGTTGCTTAATATCTTAATAATAATAATAATCTTAATAATATGGATTTCCAGCACGAGGGTTCTGAAGTGTATCCGGGATCGGCAGCTCGAACAGATCACAATGTCCTATAGAAAATTGTTAATATACAATATGTAAAATGAAGTAGTAGTAGTAATAATTTGAATAAACCTGCCTTTTATAAGGATGCACTTTGCAGCGACGATGTCTCGATTCCAAACAGTCTTCCAAACTCGTGGCACTCCATTCGGTTGTACGGCAGCAACATTTTCCAATATCCCAGTCACTGGGTTTATTTGCCAGTTTTTGTGGTATACATTGACCTTAGACAATAAACGAACAGTGTTTTCTAGGTTTGGCGGTTGGCCGTACATCAAAACGATTTGATCACCACGTTCCATTAGATCCTCTCTTATGGATCGCATGCATCTTCTACTTTTCTTTCCTACAACCATGGTTGGCAGCATTGCATCTTCATTTGGTTGGCAGTCTTGGCAAACTTTGAATCGGTGACTTCTTGTGGCACGGTCGAAACGCCTAAAGCACTTAGCGCAAGTTTGAGACGTAAAATCTTCCCCAACCCAATTGATTACACAATTGCCTATTGGAAAACAAAAATATTAAGCTTGTGAATATTCTAATATATTTTAAATTAGATATTTTTGAATGGCAGTTGAAATCAAATATTACCCAATTTTTTAAAGCTCACCACCAGCTTGCGTGTGCCAGGCGCTCTTATATTTTTTTTTATTTTGATTGGACAGGCGCTAGATATATTCGCACTTCCCATGTGAATTAATGCTGGTTTGTTGTTCGTCAGCATAGCGGCAATGGAATCGGTCGCCCTGTTTGATTCTATGTATCTATCTAAACCGAGCCGAGTGTACTTGGCCGTTGTATACACGGCCATTCCTTTTTGAAGAAATTTGACACGATGTTGGATGTAGAACCACCAGTTTCCCCCCATTGGCGATGGCATTTCGGGGTATAAACGACGATCGTTTCTGTCGTTCCGCGCTTCCACTTCGAAATCTTGGGTCCAACGTCGTGCTCTCTTTCTCCTTCTTTTCTCTTTTGCTTCCCAGTGGAATCGTTTGCTGGATGTGGTTATGTTGACCTAGTAGAGTAATGAAACATAAAGCATATAAAATGTAGGAAATGTTAAACAGTTTTTAGCCGAAATTGGAATCATCTGACAGTTCATGTATAAACACTATGTAAAAGCAATGGCAACACTTATGTATTTCTCATATATTTGTAAAATGATTCCAAAGTGTTCATCATTCTTTGATTTCTCTTGAACAATTTAATTATTTATTTACCTCTTTGCCCGTCTTTAGTGTCTTGCGGACAGTCGCATTCCAGGTTTTCAACCCCGGATCTATTCCTAATTCATAGTCAAATTGGCCAGTCATGTACATTTCACGAACTTGTTCCTTATTGAATTCAGCTTCTTCACTTTTCACCGTATTAAACTGCATTGATGCAGCGATTCCGTTTGACAAGAGGCGGAATCGGAATGATTTTTTCCCTCTTGTCAGTGCGTAAATTCGTTTCAAATAAAATACTTGGTCCCAGTACCAATCTTTGGAGCCCATAAACTCTTTGTATTCGAGTTGTTTTCCATCTGCGTTTTTTGGAAGTATTTTTATGCTCGCCATCAACTTATACAAAGTGTAGTTGTCGATCGGATAATGTTTTCTATTATAATCGCACAGTGGAATGACGGAAAGATTTTTCACTCTTGGTGGTTGGTTGACAATCAACTGTGGCTGCTGGTCATTCGCTTGTCTTTGCCGTTGGCGATTAGCTTGTCTTTGCTGTTGACGCACAAGACGTTGCGGCGCATTTACATTGAAAAGTTCGATTTGGCGTTGCATGGCGATCCAAATATGTATGGATTTGAACCAGTCTTTTTTGGTGAATTTGCTGATGTTGCCGTCTTCGATTGGCCACCAAGTTGCTGGGATCTCCTCTATTAATAAACGCCGTCGTTCGCGTTTGACCACAACTTCAACATCATTTGGACTGATTGCGTCCCTTCCATAAATCAACAAATCGACAACGCGAGCAATATCACCTTCTTCAAAACGTACTAAGTTCGGATTTTGATTGTTCTCGTACACTTTCATCTTCAAAAATTGAATAAGACGTTTTTTTCTGTGAGTGTACAGATTGGTTTTTACGTTTGTGGTGTATATGTCGGCTAAATCTCCCGTGGCATTTCCAAAGTAATTGTTATCTGGCCAAATAAATTGATTTTCTTCGTCCAAATTGTCAACAAACTCAACGAAATCCGCGGGCATCTTGGTTCTTGCATTTTTTTCCAGCACTTCATAAAAGCATTCACGAATTATTTTCTCCCCATCTTGGTTGAAAAACTCCATGTGATTGTCGTCAAAGGCTCTTTGAATTTTATACAGGAACAAATGCGAAGCAAGGAAACACATCTTTGTGGCTTCCAAACTCTTGTTGGTAATGGCATCAATAATTGCATTACGATAAAAAGGACGAATTAGTTTTCGAAGTCCGGTTTTTCTGGTGGTGATGGTTTCTTTATTGTCCGGTTCATCCTCTTCTTCAGTTTTCTTCGGTGCCCTCTTTCTCTTCTTCGGTGCCATTCCTTTACACAATAAAATTCAACAGTTTCGTCAAGATTAAAAAAAAATGAATTCCACTGAAACAATCTATTGTTTAATTAGGTGTTTCAAAAATGAGCTCATTGAAATGAGCCACTTCCCTCTGTCCTTTGAATTTTATTTAACGTTAGCATTTGAGAATTAAAAAAAAATTCTGATCGTGCATCAAGCCCTACTACCACTGTATTTCAAACGAGGCATTGATGCGAAATGTATGTGTGTGTGTATATTTTTAACTGCTTGTTTTTTTTGCTCGAAAATGTATGGTGTTTGTGTTTTTTTTCTCAATCCTTTCGATAGCCATCATAATTTTATTCGTTATCTTTTTGATTCATTTTCACTTGTTTTTTTTTATTTTTCATTAACTTTGCAATGAATGTATACAAAATGCTATCATTATACGTTTGACAAGTATTAAAATACGTATTGCCAGATCAAAAAAAAAGTTTCATCTGACTTCGATCACTTTAATTTAATCTCTGCACAAGAGCATAACAACAACAAAAAAAAAACAAATTTCGATCGATTTTGTCCGTATCGATTTGGCTTGACATGCTTACGAAAGAGAAAAAAAAATGGACGCTTTCTTCACGGTGTTTTTGTTGAAAATCACAATGCAACCCACGAATTTAGCACACACATAATCCATTCAAAATAGAAAACATCGACTAACCAATACAGTTTGAAAATGAAACCGCACCACAGTAAAGAGCTCAGCGACAAAAATTGGAACAATCACAATATTTTTCTTATTATCTCCGATTGTTGTACAAGACTTTCTTTCTCTACTTATTTTCGTTATTTTGGTGTATGAATGCCGTATATACTCTTACTTATTTCACCAAATGTCATTTATTTGCAAGACATCGTCAAACACACAAGTTTCGTTACAAAGGGTGTTTTGTTGATTAAATGGCGCATTCGCAGATTTCAAACTGAAACGTTATTCCATCGTTCTCTGTAAGTCTCTCGTACAGCGGTAACAGCAATACACAACTATACATTTTCACGTTACATTAGATATTAAATATTTATGCTGTTGTGTGTGTGTCTTTTCGTTTGGATTTCGCTTCAATGTGAACAAGATTGAAGAAAAATAAATTCCACTGAAACCATCTATTGTTTGATTAGGTGTTTCGAAAATGAGCTCATTGAAATTAGCCACTTTCCTCTGCCTTTGAATTTTATTTAACGTTAATAGCAAGCAAAACAAAATGTTTCACTAATACGTGGTTTGCGGTTGAATTCAAAGAAATCGATAAAAAAAACTCGCCAAAAATGCATTTCACCATTCAAACAATTCAAAATTTCTAGTAAAAAACCCTTGTTTTACTTTAAAATAAATATCAAAACTAACCACTTTACCAATTGCTTAAAAATAGTTCGGTTTTTCACATTTTTCAGCGAACACAAAAATTGTTGGTCTTACTTGTTGAAAGCTAGCGAACGATTGAATGGTGTATCACACCACGATTTCAAACCAACATAAGTGGTGCCACCGCCTTTGAGCCAATGCAAATAAACATACAGCAAACCACGTTGATCCGATTGTCTCTGTTTCGCTCGTTTGGCACACGTTGCACTTGTGCACTTTTTCACAAAGACGCTGTAGCCGTTTAAATGTGTTGGTTGCAACACGAAAGCGAAAATAACAACGCTATATTGGCACTAAATCGACTGCAAACACTCAGTGAATAGATTTTTCTTAGAATTCGAGTCTCAATCAAGACACAAAATGTGTTCACAAAATGTCACAACGTCTCTCAGTTTTTAATGGCTCATTCCATATTAAGCTACTTCGATTGTTTGAGTTTTATTAATTGCTTTGTTTATTTGAGTTGCACCGAACAAACAAAATAAGCCAGATCAACAATATTCGAAATTTTGCTTTCAAATGTTTACACGTATTTATTCGGCATTTCAAATCCATTTTTCCATTTGTGATTGGACTCTGCAATATAAGGAACATATTTTTTTTCTCTCTTGAATTCGAGCAAACTCGAGCAGTTCATCTACCTTCAAGCATTCTATTTGATTCAAGCGACAGTATAAACGGTAATTTTGGGCATTCGAATTTTCAAGTGATGATTTATTTATTTCATCGTTTTTCGCCTCTCATCGTTTCAATTTCTGTTGTTAGTTCTGTGGCGACAGAAAGTAAATAATCCCTACTAACTGACAAAAAATATTTAGGCTAAAAGTGTGGCGATTTTCGTGAGTCATCGGATATTTGACGAACAAAAAAAAACAACAAACAAAAGCCGCGATTACCGCTGATCGCATTTTATTTTGTTTGGTTCACCAAATGGTAATAAAACATCATCTATCGATGAATTCAGACTGTAAAATATTTTGTCGTTTCGGGAAGGATGAATATCAACCGAAACGTTGTGTGAGTGCCATCATTTGCCATAGAATCTTTCGCATTATATTTTGAAACATGACATTTTTTTTCTTTTTTCATACAGAAACACCCTAATGTCCACACTTATTATACGCGATGTCGATCACTTTTCATTTCAGCACAAAAATGTTCACGTGGATTTTATGTATGTAAAACGTTATAGCGTGCGTTGTCCGAGCACACGCAACTTCCGGTCGACTTTGATATTGCAGCCATAACAATTACATGCAAAATCCGTAGAAATAAAAACATGGTACCTTATTGAAATCATTGTTTTGTGGTCAGTTCTCTGCGTATTAAAAGAGTTTGCAAACGTGCTTTTGATAGAGTTAATAAATTATTATAATCAATTCAAACTAAACATTCATACGTCATTTACTTTTATCGACAATTTTGAAGTTGCGTTGTTTCTGTTCTGAAAATAAAGAATTGTCAATGGAAATATTTGGATTTGTGTCATCAAAGAACTGCGACTGTTTGCAATATGACGTTTGACTACATCGAGACACGTGTTGTATTCAATATGCTGATAAACATTCATTTTTCAATATGCCGATCAAACATCGATTTATAACTCTCAAACAAACATTTTTAATTCCACAAAATGCTAATTATTCCACCAAAACTTACCTTTTTGATAGCTGAAAATACTTTTCACGGTCACGGTTTTGGACCTGATTCAAACTTAACAGATTTATATCAATATTTCGGAATTCATTAAAGTCTTTGATGGGAATTATTACTTTTGAAAGTAAACAATTTTTTGTTTGTTATTGTTTGGTAAGCAATTTCATGTCGCAGCTGAAATGATTATTTTTCGATTATTTCCCAATAAGAAATTACAATCATATTTGAAGTTATACTCAATAAGCTCCATGTACTGTTTATGTCGGACTTTTAACAGTTTAGATTCCGTCAATGATTCTAATCTTGATCGATAAAAAGAATGAATTCCATTTAATTTAGCAAAAAAATCAACCAACAATGGTAGTGAATATGGGCGTGAGCGAATATAATGCTGAAATTGAAACATTTCCAACAATTGGTAACAAATAAATTGGCTTCCATTCAGTGCAGCGTCCAAATTTAATAACATCGCTTGGCTTTGGCGGTGAAGCACAAAAGCATTCAAATCGAATCAAGTTTTTCGAGATCGACAACAATACTGTTTATCGAAGTGTATAGACGCTATAGCAATGTAAAATGAAATATTTCCATTACGAAACACAAGGTATACCTTATCACCGCATTCATACGTTGAGCAAACTGTTGATCTATGTAAAAGTGTTTCTCTCTGAAAATCATGCGACAAAATAAGATCTGTGGTCAAAATCCACATTTTACTACAAAAAGATACATCTGGACCGAGTTTATTTTTTAAACATCCTTTATTTCTTCTCTGAAACTTCAGTCTAAAGTTATAACTTTCTCTAAAACAGCAATAAAACATTTATATTAGAAACAAAGACAAATACGGAAATGTCTGAAATGGTGATTGACAACGAGATGCTTAATAAAAATTTATTGCTACTCAATATAATGTCGATGTTCAAACTTGAAGATACAAGTTTCTTTTTACGAGCTAAACCTTATAAACAACTATGTACACAAATTCATTGACTTAAAACGGCAATTATGATAAAACGTCTTTTTTTCATAGAAAAAAAACAACTTATGCAGAAACATTAAAAAAATATCTTTTTTAGAAGTTATATAATACATGACCTTGGTCAATCGAAACAAAAACAATGATACAAAAACAAAGCCTTTCCGTTGCAGTTTGAGTTCGATGCCAAATACTGATACGAGACTTGAAATTTGAAACACTGAACTCTAATTATTGGTTTTGCTGCTGCGTTTTACTTTTACTCGAATGTTGTTGGGGTAGTAGTAGTTTGAGTCACCAAATAGTTCTTATCGCGAAACGATTATGATACGATGTTCGTCGAAAACTGTTTCAATTTCGCGTGACATCGACTTATGATAAGCGGTAGAGTGTTTCGCAGAATCAGCACGTGAGTCAATCGCACCTCATTCATCATCATTTGCGTCGTAAAATTCCAATAACTATGGCTTTATAACGTAGTTATGTAAATGAAGCAAAGCGGCACCAAATTTGTCACGATTTGCACATCGTGCAAAAAAAAACGCGTTTCTTTCATGCATATCTTCCAATGTTTTTGGAGTTGAATTTGTGCGCCATGTAATCGTTTTGTAGAAAAAAAAATGAAATTTTCTGTGAACACTCATTGATGATCTTGGATCATGTCATTGATGATCTTGCATGCGATCGATTCACATTTCTATAATCGGCGTAATTTCCCAAGGAGTGTCGTTCATTAGTGCAGATTCGTTTAAGATTTCGTTGAACGACTAGCATTTCGAAGAAGGTTTCAATGCGTTCCTTGTTTGATTCGTACAGTTCCAAATATTCTTGTTCTTTCTTCCGAGTCTCTGGTGATTTTGGTATAAGTCCACTAATACGAGGTAAATCGTTTCCTTCCTCAGGTATTGTTTCAAGACTGCAATTGCTTAATCTGTTATTGTTGGTTCCGTTCCACATTGTGCACACCGTATTATTGTTGTTATTTATTGAATTACAACTGAAAGTGTCTTTGGTAATTAAAATTGTCTTTTCTTGGCTCTTTGTCTTTTCTTGGCAAATATAATTGTCTTTTTGTTTTCTTAAAAAATTAAGTACACTTAATGAGAACAAAAAAAAAACGACGAAAAAGTGTCCCCGAAATTTGGTACAAAAAAAATTGCCGACGTTTCAATGTTTTGCAATGTATGCAAGGTTTGTGAACTAAAAACTATGAGTTTCACTTTGAAAACACCAAACTTTTGGAGAAACAAAAAATTATGAAAAATATATAAACGCTTAACGAGCCGAGTTGAGAAACTATGCGTTTTGTGTATAACCAGTCCAATGAGCATCGATAGACTAACAACAATTCGGTGATGATGTGCAGTCAATATCGACATTCGCCACAAAGCACACACAACAACAAACTCGGATGACGACAAACCGATTCTTGGGAAACATTCGAACGGAACGAAACGTAAAAATGAAAACAACAAAACAACAACAATAACAAACAAAACGAAGAAACAAGCGCAACAGGCCAAATACGAGACAAAAATGTGTAGTAAATATTTTACTGGGTTTTTGTGTGTGTGTGTATTTGGCATACGAATCTATAAATGAATGGAAGTGGTCGAAAGCGCAAGAGGGAGAGAAAAAAATCCCACACACAAAAAAAACATTCTAAATGCTGAAACTGTTTCATTGCTAATAATATGGTTTTGTTTATCTGTGTTTGACATTCGATCACAACAATATAGAAACAAGCAAAAGATTGTGAAGCACGTATCGCATACATGAGACACTACGATGTGAGGAAACTCATGCATGCGAATTGCAGATATGGCGAAAAAAATTCCATATGATAACAATTAAACTGCGTTTTGGCATAGGATTTTGTATTGTTTTTGGCCATTTTGAAAAACGCTTTTATCAATACCTACGTGTGATTTGATGTGCATTGTTTTGTGTGTACTGTTGTCCTGTGTTATCAGGAGAGTACAATTACGTCAGTCACGTAGTGGTTAAGCTTCTTTCGACCGTTCGTTTACCTGAGCTTCTTTTCCAATAATTCGATTCGGTGAATTCTTCTTTTTTTTATTATCTCTTCATGCTTAAGACATCTTCAAACAGTAAACCAATAGAGGATCAGATAGCAAAGAACAAAGTGCATGCTCATAATTTGTGTGTACGCGTTAGAGCATCCGATGAGCTCATTAAAACATTTTTTTTTTTGCAAAGGTTCATCATGCACCTTTTTGGCAATATGATATCGCTTATTTTGGCAATGGTCACGCAAATCCGAACAGTGCAAAGGCTACAATTATAGCGGCGACATTCCGATCGATTTTGTGGATTTTTGGCGTCGGCACTGGCCGGCGTCGCATTGTCGCACCACTGAAAACTATAATTTCGATAAATTTATATATCAAAAATATGTTTAATGCATATTTTAATTGTTCTATAAATTCTAAAATTGGAATGATACAACGAAGTTTCTCGGTATGCGGGTCTGATGCGCCTCGGGTGCTCTCAGTCGATTTGGTTCGTTTATTTTGTTATAAGAAATTGAAACAGGTTTCGATTATGGGCAAATGTTTTTGGTAATCATCGTTCTTCAGTTTCTGCTAATGCACACAATATCCGGTTACATGTTTAAAAAGAGCATTCCGTTGAATCGATGGTGACCAACGCACCAAGTGCAGTTTATCTGATTCTTTTTCCAATGCATTTTTTTTTTTAAATATACTTTCGACAATTTTTTGTTTATGCGTTATTCCAAATAGAGATATCCGTAATGGCTTATCTTGTAGGCGTCACAAAGACTAAATTTGAAAGAGCTTAAGAATTTTTCGCCTGAAATGTGCCTATATCGCACAACATATAGAAAACTCATTACACAATCTTTTAAACTGAAATGTCGCAAATATTTTCGAATTTATTCCAAAGATCTTATTTATTGAATTTACAGTAGATAAAAAGCGATTTACAAACAACGTTCGATAAGAGCATTAATCTCTTGCTTGCGATTGCCATATTCACCGCCTCGACTGTAGCTCACGCCAATTTTCTTCGACCATCCGTCCCGGGGTGGTTTTAGCTATGAAAATGAAATTTAAAAAAAAAACACACAAAATTAGTCATTTTTAAACAATGATTCACTCGATCCTTTTAACCGGGGACACTTGAATTTGATCTTTCAATTCAACATTTAGGCTAAAAGGGATTTGAAAATTGATCACTTACGGAGAAAGGTAACAGCAAACTGCGAACTTGTTTGAAGTTATCCGAAACAGTGAAAAGATCATGAACAATGTCCTCAATACAAATGCAACCATGTTCACCCAAATGATCTTCAATGAGCTTATTGGAACTGATGGCTGTACGTTTGCCATTGATTTTGAGAAAACCATGTTTGAAGATTAAATCTCGTACAGTTTGAATGGTTGGGTAACCATATACAACATATGGTTCGACCAATTTCAATAATGCCAGTGATTCTGTATTATTTTTCAGCAAAACTGTATTGTGCAAACGATTCAAACCCAAATTATCCAAAATCATTGTGCATTCTTTTGATGCGATTTTATGAGCACGATGGCGCATTACAACCAACAATTTTGGCTCTTCGTTGGTTACTTTTTCAAAGAAATTGTTTTTCATGACCACGCGTCGCATTCGTTTTGAATCTCGTTCGGCTTTTAAATATTCATTGATGAAGAATTCGGGTTTTTTGTAGTCTCGTTTTTTGCTTCGCAATTTGAATGCACGATTCAAACGCTTGACACGATGATGTGATTGTTCTTCACGCAAACGACGTTTGCGATGTGTCATAACATTGACCTGCTTCGATGGAAGCTTATTTGATACGGCATATTTGCTGCAAGAAAAAACATAATAATAAACAAATCAAATCAATAAAATTAAATAGGCTATAAACAATACAAAATACAAGTAAACCAAAACAAGGAAATTGAAGTGTGGTGTTGTGAAATTGAGGTTAGGTCAATCTTCCATATGAATTACATGTACTGAATTCACTCGATTCTTACACCAAATAATACACTGGATTAATCTTTCTAATTCAACATGTTTACTTACTCGGACATTTTGAATGCAATTTATATTAAAACTATAGGAATTTTCACTATGAAATATGAAATAAAGTCGATTTAATTCGAAATAACAAAACTGAATTGCGAAACGCGTGTGTTCTTTTACACACTGTTTTGTTTTGAAAGGAATGTCAAATGAATGTGTCAAAGCATTGTGCACGTGCTCGTGTATGTGTATTGTATGTATACAACTGACACCGATTCGAACGAGGGAAATCTAGTACGTTCGAAACGAGTTTTTTCTTCTCACTGTAATCGAACGGGGAAATTTTCAGTCGTTCTGATATTTGAATTGTTTGTTTTTTTTCTCAAAACTTGGGAAAATACCAATTTTTGGGTTTATTTATGCGATTAAGTTATATTAAGTTCATAGAAAATTATTATTTCATAGAAATAAAGGAGACAAATGTTTCAAAATCATATTGCAATCATTTTCTTTATTCGAACACATTTTTGGTTGCCTGTTAAATATGGGGAACAAATATATTATTTTTTTATTGCATGATCCATTTTAAATACACAATTTTCGGGATTCCAGACGGAACAAATGGACTTTTAATGTGCATGGTTATTAAAATGTTTTAACTTTTATCGATTCAATGTTGTAAACCTTTAAATATTTGATTTTCTCGATTCTTCAGCAAGATTTTGTCTTCTGTGAATTCTTTGATTTCAATCCATTGACACGAATAGAAATCATTGAGCACGTCTAAAACCGATGTGTAAATATTGCATTTAAATTACATTAAAGTACAGTGCATAAAAACTATACAAATTTCATCGTGGGCCCTGTTTAACATGTTCAAGAATGTTGTATTTTTGGCTCTACTTTCAGGAACTACCGCTGAAAATATGCATTACGGGGTTTTGGACTGTTTAATTCCAGCAAATATACTTTTAATGACAGAAAATGGTAATTAATTTTGTATTTGCCGTAATTCAGCTATCCAAAACCCAGTAATGCATATTTTTTTCGGTAGTGCCGAATAACACAACTTCCCTGAACATTTTATCGTCTGACAATGAAATTTGGATAGTTTTCACTAAACCGTTTAGTGAATAAACAAATAATATAGTACAAATGCAAATTTTACACCTCCGGAGCATGTCGAAAATCAATTCATTCACATATATATTCTCGGTCCAAGAATCTCGAACTAATTTGCACACATTATTTTGAAGTATATTTATATTGATATGTAAAAAAAAAAAATTGCCAAGTAATATAAAAAAAATTGCTAGCAAAATATATGATTTGCTAAGAAGAAAAAAAACAATTTCTCAGTAGCCAAAAAAAAAAATGGAAGTTAAAAAATTACATTCGATCAGTTATATTTTTTTTTATCTCAAGTTTTTATTTAAATATGCGAAGTCTGATATGCAAAGACTGATTTTCATAGAAATTTCAAGAAATTGAAATCACCATAGTGCAAACCATTAACATTAACATTAACATTATTTCGACGTCGATTGATCAATTTTATCTGTTAAAAAGTACATGGAAATGACTATTTTTTTTATATTTTTGGTATCATTATTACATTTTTCGTATCTTTTTACATTTTGTATATATATTTTTTGAAGCCGATTTTAAATATTTTGGCGTACCCTTTTTCATTTATAAGACGCCAAAATACATTTTAGTTCACCTATTTTCGCTATATTTAGTCGCCAATTAACACATTAATATGCGTCACTTCAATATATTTTTAGACACCATTTTTCCGAAGAGACTTTTGCTATTCATAATAAAAAATTCTTTAATAAAATTCAAAAAAATGCTTGACAATTTAATATTTTCATATATTTTTCAATCAATTTAAACGGTTATTTGATTTTGAAACTGCAAAATTTGTGCGATTTTTCGGCCAATAAATTTAATTTGGGTCAAATATGGGAAAAAAACTGCGTCCAAGAATATTTCGTGTGTGTTTAGCCAACAGAACATGCGCCAGCACACTTCCAGCATCCGTCACAATCGGCATCGCTGCTGCATCCAACGTAGTTGTAATCTTGTGAGCTTCCTTTGGTTGTGTAACACCATTCACGTTCGTGGCCAAGAACGGCATGACAATATGCCCAGCAATATCCCTTGCTGCAACCGGCACGTGTACATGTGTCTGAGCTCAAGGCGGCATTCACTCCTCCAGCAATAGACTGTGCAGCCGAGATGGCAGTACCTGCTGCACCTACTGCGTCGCCAAATTTTCCTCTTTGATTACGTGTTAAAGTTGCGTTACCGATGGACTCTTCAATCGGGTTGATATCGCTGAGGCTTGGCATTCCATGAACACAGCTCAAGTAAAAGACAGAAGCTGTCAACACAACGAATAATAGTGCAGTTGCTGAAGTCATCTTGCCAAGTGAACTCGAAGAAAACTAATGCTGTTTATGCTTTTTGCTGCTCTATTTATATTGAAATTGTCTGAAATCTATTTTTGTGGAGCATGTAATCGTAAAACATGTAAATGACCAGTCCAATCAGAGTGACCGACAATATCACAAGTAGATTAGCCAGGAGCGTGTCTGTATTATAAAGGAACATTGATCGGTATTAACCAAAAGTCCAAAATAGCATCGAACATTTAGATAATAAGTAATGTTGATGAGAGACATGGACTATATGTCCAGATGCAATATCATCGATAATGAATGAAAAAAAAAAACTGAGTTCCATAGATTTAGTTTGAAATGTTAGTTTTACAAAACTATCAATATTTGGAAACTAAAGTTTAATTTTTCAAGTAAATGTAAAAATATTGCGTGCATTTCGCAAAATAGCCAGAAGTCGTAATCGGACCATATTCGGGCAAACACAAGTTTTTCTTAGAATCGTGAAGTTTGTGCGTTCCGAACATATTTTTCGTTCTTTTTGAACTGAAACGCCAAAAATTGAGCCCAATTCTGGATGGCCCGAATTAGGCCGATGGCGATCTCTGGTAATAGCATGCTTTGCAAAGAAAGTAAACCTCCAGACCAAATTGCTAGTTTATAGACTATTGGCAAATTGGCATTTATGTAAAATTCAATACGATTTCAATGAAACATTAACCAGGTGCTGTCCTCGTTTATATGAACCAAATATAAATTTTCCAAAGTGCTGCATAGACAGAGAGAGAGAAAGAGCTTTTGAAAATATGTTCAACGAAAATATAAATGATCGTTTGGTTTGAATGTGTTCAGTATAACTTGAGGTGAAATTAAGATGCAAAGTATACAGAAAGAATCATCAGTCCATAGATAACATGGCTTAATTCAGAAATATTCATTCACAACACCTAACATTTTAGAGGTTTTTGTATAATATTCAATGCACATCCATACGGAAACGTGATAATATTGCAGTTTTTTTCAACTCTGAAATTGCAGTTTTTTTCAACTCTGAAATCAGTTTCGTGCTTTTACCTACTTGTTCTCACCCAAGTAACACAATGTAATGCACATTGTGCAACATAATGTCTTATATTTTTGTAACGCACTATGTGCAACATTATGTGCACATTTTGTACACATTTGATGGAAAAATGTCGACTTTATGTGTGAAAATGAGTATTGCACGTAAAGTGGTCATTTGTCGGTCAATTTGTGCACAAAATGTATGACAAAAGTACACATTTCATTTCGCACGCATTAAAAAAACAAAAAAATTACATTGTCATTTGGAAATTTACACAATTTGTTTGACATATTTGGTGTCACTTGAACATTTTGTTGTGAATAAAAATGGGGCCAATTTATCTATATTGCTTGGCAAATGAATTTATCTACTTACCTTATCATCTTCATAGATAAATTCGCATGGAATTTCTTTGCGTAAAATTTTTCCAAAGATTGTATCTTCGGTTGGTTGAGCGGCAAGTGCCTTAGCTTCTTCGTCTGACATGATCGCCGAATAACAAAAGACTGTCTACACTACGCTGAGACGAAAATATATTTACCGTATGCTGCTGTTGCTTCCACTGCAAGGTTATGTTTGTTTCGTGTATTTCTTCGAAATGTCAAACAATTGGACATTTGAAACCCAATTGAATAATTTTCGTTACAATTTCGCATATGAAATGGAACATTTATTTGATCAATTCATAAAAGTGAAGATTTTAAGAAATATGATTGCATATTAAAAATAATAATAAATAAATTTCATCACATTATGGTGTAATAAATGCTGGGGGCTTATGTGTCAAAATAAATCCCACGAATCTACTGAAAATCCTTCAATTTTAATACGTGTTCTGCGATCTTAGGCTTAGGATTGAACATTTACTGATTTGAATAAAGACAAAATTGGAGTGCAAATTTTCATTTACTTTATTTCTAAGCTTGTGTAATTTTCGCAATTCATCACGATGTTCACTACGCAGGCGATGTGGGTATTTGATTGAAACATTGTCACAAGTATAAGAACAAAAACTCCCAACGAACCAAAATATACGCAGAATTCAGAAAGACATAAGTTGCATGAACTGAATCAATCAATGGACTCAAAATACTTTGGAACAACGAAATACTCTTGAAGCCAAAATCAGTAAAATACGGACATTGATTTATTAAAAACTGCTAAATAAAACAAATTATTTAATGCCAAGCTTAACGATTGGTCGTTGTAATATATCGTAATATGTGTAAAGAACTGATTGTGGAGCCAATGTTGTGGCTTTTGTCATGGCATCAACGCGATGATTCATTCAAATTTTGATTGTTTTTAAATTCCAAATTTAATTTTTATAAATCTAACTTTTAAAATAACCGTCAAATGAGGTGGCTGCATTTCGACGCTTGAGCCAATGCGTTAGCAAGAATGTCGCACTAACATAAGCGTTGGTTGCATCGCATTGACCCAAGTGGTTCAGTCTAAAATGTATACTTTCAGTGCACACATCAAATTTGCAAATTTGAAAATAAAATACAAAAAACCCAACATTTGAAGCTATGATTATTCATTTCAGGCTTCTGATTTTGCAGATTTAAAAGCATAAAAAGTAAATACGAGCTCTAGCTTTGTATTTGAACTGAATTCAGTTGGTCATTTACTGACGTACGTTCATGAATTCGTATTAAGAATTCGTTAGTTTTTAATTTGAAAAAAAAAATGCCGTGGTTTGTATGCTTTACTTTGGAAGTAACAACTTCCTGAAATGTTTTAGAAATAATATTTTTTCTTTCAATACAATTGCTGTTCGAATGACTATCCACCAGCATTTGTGTTGTATTATGATAAAATTGTGGATGAATGCACAGAAGATAGTACATTCGGAATTGGGAAACATAAAAAGAGAATTAACCAACACCGAAGACTACTGAAAACTTTGAAAAAGACATATTTTGCAGTAAATTGAAAGTTTCATTTTAAAAAAAGTAAATACAAGCTCTAGCTTTGTATTTGAACTGAATTGAGTTGGTCGTTAGTTGGACTGAGGATCGAACATTTGACTGATGAACGTTCATGGTCTCTTGCATGGTCTTGTGTCGTATATACCGTGTCGACAGAGCAAACTTTTTCCGCCTCGAGCGTGGACCATTTCATTTTCCGATTAATCTACGCACAAATGTTCGATCTACTTTCCATTTTGGTCTCTACTCTACTTGAGATCAATCGACTTGTGTTGATCCCAGGTTTCGGGCTTATTGTGGCTACTTCCGTAATTGTGGCCCAATGAAAAAATTACAGAATGTCACAATAATGTCCCATATCCCAAGCCTTCAGATCTGAACGAAAGAGTGGAATTGGAAATGAATTAGGTTTGGGATATGGGACATCATTGTGACATTCTATAATTTCTTCAATGGGACATTGTAGCCACAATTACGGTCGAAGCCCGAAACTCGAAACCCAGGATCGAACAACATACAGAAGTTGATTGGTCTCAAGTAGAGTAGAGACCAAAGTGGAAAGTAGATCAAACATTTGTGTGTAGATGAAGCGTAGAAAATGAAACGGTCCACGCTCGAGGCGGAAAAAGTTTGCTCTGCGTGTCGATCTACTTTGTTAAGTTGTGTGATTTTTGCGATTCATTAGCTTTCAAAGGTGCCGTTCATAAGGAAATTAATTTCGTCAAACCTTTTATCAATTCAAAAATGCAAGATATTCAAATTAGAAGTAGCGTGAGAACACAATGCAAATCAACTATGAAGATTTGCTTTGGCGCTCCTAAAATAAATCGCATTTACTAAAAGGATGCGTGAGTAATGGTCAAATATGCTTGGTGTGACAATTTCTTTGATTAGTTCCTTTGTTTTCTCCATCACGAACTGATTGATCATATGTGCGGTATTATTTGCTTTCGTAAAATCAACAGACTCAGTGTCTGAGAAAAACTTATCGTCAGCCACTTCTTGAAAACGCTTTTTCAATTGATAACCTTGCTGCAAATAAATTCGATTGGCAACCATTAGGTCGGCTTGTCCAACACTTTTTTGCAGCAATCCGTAATATTGATGGAATTGGTCTTCAATCGTGGCGTGGTCACCGCTCAAATACAGACCTTTTCGTATTTCCCCAAAAGTTTTGTTTTGCAGTAAACTTAAAGATTCATTTTAAAAAAGTAAATACAAGCTCTAGCTTTGTATTTAAACAGAATTGTTTTGGTCATTGATTGGGCTGAGAATCGAAAGAAAACTCGATCAATGCATTGTTTTCTAGCAAAAGACGGGGAAATGTTGAACAATTTAGTAAAATGAGCTCGGATAGCTGTAGAATGCTATAAAGTTGAAGTCTTTGAGTGAGGAATTAAACAGAAAACATGGAATGGCCCTTATCATTGATTTCGTTTTGAGTGAAATTAGCTTGAGTTTGAGTCAATACAATCTTTCTTTCTTCAGAAACGAAATTTGGATTATTTCAATGCATATCACTATGCACTCTATTTTCTTCTCTTAAATGCATTCTTTCCATCGTTTTGAAAATTGACTGTGCTGTCACAACACCAATGCACAACACGTTTTGTCAATATAGTAGAAAACATGAACAAAAATATATGTTTATTGGGAAATGAACTTTGAACTGAACGAATATTTCAATACATGTCACAAAAATGGCTAACGCTCTTCAAACGATGTTCACCGAATCCTTCGTTTAGTAGTATTTTGATTTTCAATCACTAAGGTCCTTTGTGTGTCTGTCTAACGATTCAATATTATACACAGTTTTCATTATGGCCGCTCAAATACAATTTCTTTTGTGTTCTGTGCTTCTGTTTCTGATGATTCAATCATCAAAATCAACATTCACTGAATCAAATTTATTAAAATATTATGAAGAATCCGTGAACGATCTTGTGTCTAAGCGTCTCAGTGGTATGGATTTAAGTATAATTAAGAAAAACGATGAACATATATCTTCATAATTTCTTTTCCATACATTTTCTTCTTAAATTTCAGATACGAAATTTTGTGAATCAATTTTATTGCCGACAGAATTTACGATTAAAAGATCGTTCGAAGCAATATTAGTCAATGCAAAAAAGGACACATATTTTAATGAAATCGATCGTGTGGATTTGTGTTGTCGTTCGCTTCATAAATGTGATGCATTTAAACGTGTTGAATTAAACTATGTAAACGAATCATATATTCGGCATTGTAAATGTGTGCAGACTTTTCACACATGTTTGGACAGTTTGAACACAACATTATCAAATAAACTTGCATTCGTTCACTCCATAAATACAACAAAATGCTATGCAAAAGATCATCCAATCGTTAAATGTGCAACATTTGATGCGCATCAAAACGAACCAACAACTGCTCCACTTCTCAGATTGATGAACTCAACTGTACGTACATCATTGTTTAATCGATGTTTAAGATATGATTTAAACCAAAGTCAACCACAACAATTTCAAATGTTTGATGTGCCCTTCAATAATCATGCAATGCAAGCATTTGAATGTAAGTCATCAACAAAAAGAAATCTTTTGTTTTATGTTTTTCAGTTTTTATGTTTAATAAATAATCAAAGCATCCAAAAGTCAGACGACTGTAACTGTGCAACAACAGTTTTATATTTATTTTAGCAAAAAAAAAAATGTTATTCTACAGCTTGGAAAATATTTTTTATTTTTTGCTTTTGTGTGTCGTCTAAAATTCAGTATAAATTACTGAAGAATATCTTAGGTGTTCATCAGTTTCATTTTCGTCGTGTAAATTAAAACACTTTGTAAAAAAATGAATTTTTCGGTATTGACAATAATTCTTTTAGGGTTCGTCCAAGTAAAAGGCAACGTAACCACCACCACTCCTGAACTGATTAAACAAATAAACGATATGGTTCAGCAAACTGAACAACCGAATGCTGAAAAACCGAATGCTGAACAATCGATCGCCGAAGTGGGCAGAAAATTAGATGAGTTAGCAGCATCAAAACCACCAAAATCGTCAAAAGAATTGGAAGAATTAATTTTTAAAACGGTGAAAGTCGTGTTCAGCGCCGGATGCGAAACATATGAAAAAATTACTGGTGAGTGTTCAGGTTCGTTTATTAAAATGTAAAAAAGAAATTGTGTGTATTTCATATTCTTGTTCTCTATCTTCTTCAGAAATGAATATGGACCTGCCAAAAGTAGAAGGTAGAATGGAAAGAAAAGCCTTTCAAAACATTTTGAAAACAGTTAAAATATTTGCGATAGCTGTTTGCAAGAACTTGCCACTTCTATCAGGTAAGTTGATTAGATTATATCATGTATTAAAGTCATGTGAAATAATATTATTTTAAATTTTCCTAGATATGCCGACCACAAGAGGAACATGTATTACTGCCCCAACATATATGTATAATGTTACTATACATCATTATAATAATAATAATTAATCATTTTAGATGCATTTAAAAACAATAAAAACAAGTCTGAAATTGATCAGATAAAAAAAATCACTCATCACTTTGTCTATCATTTTATCAACAATCATTTTATCAACAATCATTTCATGTAATATTTACCATTCTCGAAGCTCTTCTTATTTCTTGTTTCACGTCACTCTCACGGAATCCACAGGTAGCATTTTCGTCATCATCACGCTGCGACAAATTGGCGCTCACAAGCTAAATATATAGACAAATCACCAGTGTGAAATTGAATCAATAGTTTCGAAAACAATTCTACGTGGAAAGGAAAAAATACATACACAACATAATTGATGAACTTTAAAATGTTCAAATGAAATCCATTTCCCGAATTGAACGGGATCGTTCGTTGTGTCTAGGCACAATGCGCATTCGGGTTCTCCCTCATCGCCAGAATTGTAAGCTGGCAAATCGTCTTTGTTTTTTTTACCTCTTGACATTTTGTAGAAGTGGAACCAATTCTAGCCGACAAAAGAAATATTTTTAAAAATAAACGAATCATATGAATTTTTTCGGGCGATATACGATTTTTGTTCGTCGATAGATTCACTAAAACTTACCTATTTTGATCAAATAAATGCGCAACACACTTCTTACAGCCGATTTCTTTTCAATATAATCTCACATTTAATAAAATCACAATGAGTTGACACTAACAAGTTGGTAGTGGTGACATCGAACAGCGCATGAAGGAATACGTTGTGAATATTCACCAACAGAGGAGCTGATTAAGAGTGAAATTCGTGCTCATACTCAAACGAATTTAACTGACTTTGACTGACAATATTGCAATATTTTTATTGTTTAACCAATACGGTTTTAAAATTTAATTTAACCCGTCAAGGTAGTATTATTCAACATAGAAAAAAAAATGTTTTACTTGAATGAAAATTGTTTTTACCTTTCATTTGAAACTAATTTAACTTGACGGTTAGAATTATTCAACATAGAAAAAACCTTTGTTTTACTTGAATAAAACTTGTATTTACCTTTTTTTTTAATTTTTAATTTGGCTAAAATATATATTTTGCAAAGCAATTAAAAGAAAGAACTTAGAAAATGGTAAATATTACTTAGCGAATGATTTATTACCTAGCAAAAATTAATTTTACTAAGCAATTAAATCATATCCATTATTTTGGTGAATCGGTTTCAATCATCTAATATTATGACATCTTATTGATTTAGTTCAGTAATTTGTGGGATTTTGATTCGTGAATAGTGTTGATTTTCTGCGTTAGCGGATTTGTTATTATTATATTGGGTGTCAATCAGTGCTGCTCATCTATCACTTGTTGTGGTTTTAACATTCAAATAAATACATCAAGACAGTTTTACATTGATTTGTATTTTCATTCTTCATTTTTTTCGGTCTTTCAAATAAACAATTTAATGTGAAACAATTTTGTGTTGTTATTTCATAGCAATAGTAATAATAGATAGATTTTTAGTTGATAAAGACTTTAAATTTTATTTTTTTTTATTTTTGACTTAAGTAATTAATCAATGGTTTCATTCTAAGATTTATCTCACTTAAATTTGCATTTTATGATATAAAAATTTACAATTGGTTATGTTAACGAAAAAAAAACTGAAGAAATTCAGGATTCGAGCAAAGGAAGTATACTTCCATTAATATTAAAATGAAAACAGTTTTTATGATTTTGATTTGATTTTCTTTGTGATTTCTCCATTCAGATGTATTTATAGTATTTATAGTATGAAACTGATCAAAACATGCATTTTTCATAGTCGTTGAAAGTCAAAAAAAAAAGTTTGCTTTGAAATTCAAATTGTTTTTCCGGAACTCATTGAATGGAATTTCAAGTAAATGTTACAATCTTTAAATAAATTCATACGTACTTTATCCACCAGGGCTTATTTTATGTTACCCCAAAATTTAAGATTTGTTTGTTTTGTTTTTTTCTTCACAACATTTCAAAATGATACATTCTAACAAGAAGTCAACATAGCGTGAAATTAAAAAAAAAAGAATCTTGTTTTAAGTATTAAATTGAAATTGAAACTATCAACTAAAAACATAAATAATATTAGTAAAGTATAATAATAACAAACTTAAAAGCTATCTTCAGATCATGCACTCGATTCTTGAGCATACGGTTCATTGTCACCATCTTCAGACCAGCTTACTTCCATTGGAGTACTACGTGTACTAAGACTAGCCACAATCTTGTTCATAAGCGCCTCTTCGTCAAGTGATAAGTGTCGATGTTTGCTAACCTCCGAATGTGATGGTGATGATGCGCTGCTCGATGATGCTGACGCTGAATCCATATCCGAGCCAAACGATTGATCATCTTCACTCTGCTGTGATACCATCGCTTCACCGGCCGATTCTTTGATTTGTTGACGCTTTTTCAGTTTGTTCACGGTATTTTGTGCCGGTATTAAAGTTCCACATAAATCATTTCGTTCACCACGTGAATCGCATGACATGTACTCTTGTGTTAATTCAACATCATCGGTTGATATTGAGCTCAATCGTGTTTTGACACATGTGTCATCATCCACTTCAAGCAATCCATTCGGTTTGCCATTCTTTTTGTGATGGGCACGTGTTGTTAATGGGCTACTTGTTGACATGGTACTCATTGAGCCATGCCATTTTGAATAATCGTTTGGCACCATATCATTGGTCAAACGTTGCAATTTCTTTGGTTCATTGCTTGCATTTAATGAATTTGATCGGGTACGTGAGCTTTTTTGTATTTTGGCTGTGCCACCAATTGTTTTAACTGGTGAATCGGAATGTTGACGTATATATGTGGCTGATGCGGATTGGCTCAATGCATTCGCACCGCCAAGTGACAGTTGACGTTTGAAGGAGGGTGAACGTTCTTTGAAATTTGCCCGAAATGATCCGGCACGCTTCACCACACGACTGGCCACTGATTCGGCGGATTCGTCATCGTTTAACTCCAAAACGTATGACACGGAATCACATTTTTCCACCACACCCTTGACCACGGGCGACGATGGTGGTGATGAATTCATCTGCACTGCATCTTGGCCGTGTTCTTGGGTGGTCTCCGAAATTGGAGCGTATAAACTATTCTTGAAATCAGCCAACAGAGATGGATCTTGGTAACTTTTCGATAGCTCACTCAATGTGCTGGTGTATTTTTCGGAGTTTTGCTTCAATTTCCATTGCAATTCTTCATTGTGAAGGGACAATCGAGTGCGATTTTTCACTTCCTGATTGAACATCTCCTGCAAGCTACGATTCCGTGTCGACAGCTCTCTGTTATAATGAACACAAAGAAAATACAAATAATAATTAGAATGAACATATTTTTAATCTATTGAATTCGCAATCGACTTACTGTTCCTCTTCGACTTTAGTTTTCAGTTGAATGGTGAGGTCTTCCAGCCGTGTTTCAAGAATCGATATTTTGAGCTGAGCTTTTGGCAATTCATCCTGAACACTTTTGACCATTGCATTTTGTTTACGCAATTCAGAAATTTCATTGAGCTTCATATCGAGCACAGTGCGAAGGCTCAACACTTCTTCTTCGAGCATCATCGAATTGTTGCCGGTGAGATTTTGTACTGAAGTGTTACCATTTGGTATAAAACTATCTCCACTGCTTCGTCTCTGCCGCATAATGTTTCGTTCATCATAAGCCATTTTGAGTTTCTCTTCGAGCTCAACACGTTTATCTTCGCTAGCACTAAGCTGACGCGTTAATTGTGCCATCTTTTCATTTAATTCACGTTCACGTGCCGTCGCTGCAATTAAACGCTGGGCAAATTCTTGTTCGCTCGCTTGTACTTTATCACGCAATTGATTTTCGGTTACTGTGAAATTATTCAATCGTTCCACTAGCTCGAGCTCTCTGTCACGGGACATTTGCAGTTGTATTTCCAATTCGTTGCATCGTCGATCCGTTTTCATTTGACATGATTTCAACGTTTCGGCATGCTGTTGATTGATTTCATCCAATTCATATCGCAACGCTTTGATTTGTTCCTGAGCCGATTTTTCAGTTTCCAGTAAGCTCAATTTTACTAAACGCCACATTTTACAATTTGAAAAAAAAAAATGATTGAAAAAGTTTTCGAATTAGTTTAACCGATTTACAATTGTATTTTCACGTAAAAATCAAAACAAAAACACACACAATCGTTGCGACTCACTTTTCTCTAATTCACGTTCGTTTGCCTCCTTCAACGCCAACTCACTGCTCGTGAAGAAGTGCTCTTTCGCTATCATTTGTTCTTCGAGAGTGATGCATTTGGTGCGCATGGTCTCTAAATTGTGTTGCGATTCCAATAAATTATCTTTGGCCGTTTCTAATGCAGCGCGAAGTGATGGCGTTTCAAATGCCTCCAGCTACAAACAAATTGAAATATGGGAGAAAAAACAAATCAAAATGTTCACATCCAAATTTAGTAAAAACAACAACACTCAAAAGAATTTACTGGGGTAATTTACTCAATCGATAAAAATGCACTGCCGCCAACCAGAAACGATTGACAAATGGAAACTATTGACTTGATTTTTTAGATCAAATTGCAACAGTGAAATAATTTTTTGTTTTCGTTCAAAACTCGTTCTGATCTGTGCTTGTTCACGTGTGAAAATCGATTGCGAAGTGCATAACGTGTATAATTCATCGATAGTGTACCAGTAGTGCCGGCAAAAATCATGCCAAAACGAGACAAAGAAACAAAATGCAATGAAAACAATTGCTGCATGCGCACAAGCATAGATCGATAGTGCTGAGATGGAATGTGTGTCAAACGAAAACATATGCAAAACACTTTTTGCAGGTAGAAAAATGTTCGGTGTTGCGGTTTCCTTAACGATTCGATTCCAATGCACACACACACACACACGAACACACGAACCGAATGCAACGAATGCAACAGCAAACGCATACCGCACACACATAAACTGTGCAATGAAACGAAAGAAAAAGCGGATAATGAAGCGGCGTGCAAGTGAGTACCGAATGTGGCATACTGACGATTGTCGTTGCCCAAAAACCATGATAACATTTTGTACGGTCGTGTTCTGTTTTGCACTTATGTTTTCATCATAAATACCGAGCACATGTTTGGCATTTTTGTATGTGTCTTCCCCATTGCATTCGGCATCTGACAATTGCTGTCTCTTTTCAATCAAGTGTTTTCATCTAGTTTCTGTTTCCCTTTGGTGCTTATAAGCATGTTTGAACCGAAAAATGACTGAATTGTAAACAAAAACTACATGAATCGTTCGAACCGTTCGACAGAATTGATTGGCATGAGTTTGTATCTACCTGTTCAACCAAAATGCAATGCAAATGAGCACAAAAAAAAAAACATTATTTCCAACTGCCATATGAATTAGCTATTCAGCAATTTTGATCTCAATATCGGCATATAAATTGCAAAAATAAAATCAACAACGATTGAATAATTCATGCGTGCATACTACAATGTTCGAACTTCGAACGAAACGAGACAGAGAAAACCTGAAAAAAAATAATAACAACAACAACAACACTTACGTTGGTCGTTAAATGCTGTATTAAAATGCTCAATGCGACAATGGTTTTATTCGCACGAATGACATTCAAATCGATTGGTGTTGGCTTCTGTTGGTGATTTGAATTCCGTGTTGCTTTGTCGGGCAATACTGACGCTGCATTGTGATCACCGCGGCTTGTATTGCCATCGATCGTATCGTTGATCGAGAATTCGATAAAATTCTCATTTAATTCACCATTGGCTAGAGACTTTCCTGTTGATTTGGTTTTGGATTTGATTTGTGGCATGGCCACGGCCTTATTGACAATTGTCGTCGTCGCTGACAATTTTCCATTGCGATGAATTGTCGCTATTTGCGGCTGATGATCATCGTGTGTTGCTATTGCTCCAGCTGTTGATTTTGTTGAATTCGTTCCGCTCTTCGTATTGTGATTGTTATTGTTGATGCTGCTATTGTTATTATTTATGATTGGCGGATGTGCTAGCGTCGTCTGCGCACCATGTTCTAATATTTTAGAAGAAAAAGAAAAAAAACACAGTCCATTCAATATAAAGTTCTTGAGGTTTTGTTTCCTTACTTAATTAGCTTTTCGATTGTTCTACAGGAAGATCATTTAATATTCAATGTTTACATCATGCAAATTATTCAATTTATGGAAAATAAATAAATAAATAATCATAACATTTCGTTATGCGAAGAGTAGACAGAAAAAAAGCAGTATTTGTTTATTTCCTGAATCACCGCTTCAGTTTCGTTCGCCTTTGGATTGAAGGAATGATTTAATAAATTAAATCAATGATTTATGCTACTACCGTTTCATTTACACACAGAAATTTCATAAAATGCAAATCCATATCGAATTCATTAGTTTCTTGTTTGTACAACGATCGCTGATGATCATGATCACGCAGACAATATTTGCAGTTGGATTTTTGTTTGTTTGTTTTTACTAAAAATACTTGTTACACCTTGTGCATTATGTTCACGTACAACATTTTCTGTTCATGCTCATTTGGTCATGTTCCATGTCCATCGAACACCTGCGAAATGAGTTTTTGACTTTTGTTGAAAATTTACCCAAAATTTTCTAAAATGCCATAAAATTGTCTAGACAAATTTCAAAAATTTAAAGCCATTTAAAGAAGACATTGGGATAATTGACATATTGGTTTGGTCACTTTAGGACCTTAAACAGTTGAAGACCCTTTCATTGAGAAATTAAGCAAACACTGCATTAGATGCGGGAAAAAAATACTTTTTATGGCATGGCTCATTTAAGCTAAATTTTAATTCAGGTTTTTGCATGAAACTTCAATTGAAATCACACCTTATTTATTATCCGGTGTTTCGTTATTTGTTAGTTATACATATGTTTCCAATATGCATAGAAATACGTTGATGTTTTGTTTGTAGTACTTTTTTTCTTTTTTTCCGATTTGCATGCAACGCTTCATCAAGATCAGCTATGCGTAACGCAATAGTTTTTAGTTTTGTTTTCGTGGCACATGAAAAATATGCCAATACGCCATGCACACAATCTACCCAGTGAGAGAGAAAGAGAGAGCGAGAGAGACATTTGTGAAAAGTCAAGAAGTGAAATGCGAACATAAAACACAAAACAGTATTGCGACAATTTTTCCAATTGAACAATTCGGTTAAGTATTATTTCTTGAACTGATTTCGCATCGATTTCAAGCGCAACAATTTTGTCAAGGTTTTTCTGCAAATTCCATAGCATAACCGAATTAAAAGACACCAATCAATACGATGTAAATAGAAATTTTCGAATTATAAAAACTATACGGTAATGGCATAGGTGGAAGTGGCATACTTTGATGCTTGCTAACGGATTTGGAAGTGTGCCGAAATTCAATATACCGAATCATCGCAATGTAACATACTTGATCTATTTTTGCCGAGTTGCTGTTGTTGTTGTTGTGGTTGTTGTTGTGTTCGAAATGATGGAATCTTGGATGGAACTGTTGCAGTAACTCTATTACGCTTTCTGACCCAAAACATCTCTTTGTTTACTGCAGATTGGCTTATGTGAATTAATTCAACCGTTAAGCAAAAAAGGGTGTATTTTTGATGCAATGAAAGCGATAGCTTGTTTCGGGATACCAAAAACACTGATGAAATTTTACTCTTCGATCAAACATATCAACATTACATGTTTGAGTTGAATTTTAGTTCATTTTACCCATTATTCCCAATTGGCTAGAACACGTGGCAACAATTTAAAAACTAAAAATTCTAGAATTGTAATTCTATTGAGAAAATACACATCATCATTACGGTTAAAGCATTGTTTCATTCTTTTCGAGTATTTTAAATCGTTTCGAAACTTTCTGTCTGACAACTTTTTTTTTCAATTGTTTGCAAAAAAAAATATATTCTGTTTTACAGTGTTGCGATTAGTATAACTATGTAAACATATTTTTTGTGTTTTGCTCTCTTTAATGTTCAAATTGAGTGAGCACACACAACCATTATGACCACCTTTCATAATGCTAATCGCTTCGATACACTCACAAAACAGCCCAGCAAAACGAAAAAAACAACAGAAAAAGAAGAAAAAGCATTAAATGTTTCTATTCCATATTTTTGCTGTTATTTTCTCTCTCTCTCTCTCTCTCTCTCTCTCTCTCTCACACACACGCTAACAATTATAATTATTAAACAGTGCACGGTCAAATTTTCCAATCAATGAAAGCATTTCGTTGACTCGCACACATTTTCTCTTGAACTATTATCCGCAAATGGATTTCGCAAAAAAAAAACAGCAAGCTTAGGATTGAGCTGAAGCACTTAAACATTCATTGAAAAAAAAACCAAGACTAAATCTGCTCATCTACAATTTTGCATACTTTTTTTGAATCCAAGAGGGCCAAAATTCCACTTGAACAGTAAACACTGCATGGTGCCCAATATTTGTCTAATTTCTTGATCGTTTTAATAGAATGTTCCATTTTTCACGCATTTTATCACATCAAACATATTTCACAATTAATTTAACTAGCTTAAACACGGTTGTTCATTTAGTTTTAGTGCGTGACATTTTCAACGAGCCAAGGAAGTGAACAAATAAACCGTAATATTTCTACTTCAAGGGCGCAATTTTACGTTCTTTTGAGGTGTTGTTGGCGATAAAAAAAAACAAGCTTCAATTGGAATGCACATTTTGTTTAACGTCAATCGTGGCCTACTTTTCAGAAACTGTCATCTATATTTTGCAACTGATCAAATTCGATATGGTTTGGCTTGGCTTGCTTTGATATGCTTTGGCATGTACGGGTTTATTAGTTGGTTGGCCAATCATTTTGAGAAGGCGTAAATGGTTTATTTACCCGTTTCAGTTGTTGAATTAACAAAACTCTTGGTCGACAGCTGTATTGAGCTCCACGACAACAATGTTGGTGTAAAACATTGGTCTTTGTTACCACAACAAATGTCATTACTGCTATTAAAAATTGAATTCATAATTCATTCTAAATCGTTGCACACGTCAAAAATCTCACTGTTTGGGCCAAGGATTAACTTAATTTGGACCATTTCGCATTTTGTTTTTTTTTGTTTCTTCTCTTCAATTAATTAATTTGACTTAATTTGAATCTCAACACTAATTTCCACAACACAAATTAGACGAAAGCTTTCTTATTCAAATTTTATTTCCAAATGGATGCACCGAATTTATTTTTTTCACGAATGTTCGTTTCAATGATTGAAAGATCAATACGAACGAGCCCAAAAAAAAACTCACGCGTAAGACACTTCCATCAAATTTTCAATTCCTATGATTTGTAATCCGAAAATTTCCCAAAAGAGAATCCAACAAAAACCATGGTAAAATGTGAACGTAGCGCTGTCGCGGGGTACAATAGAGAAAATGATGTTTGTGCCGTTCAATGACTCCAGTCCAACTAAATTACAAATTATGATTTTTTGCGCTACGAACGCTTGAAAAATTGACTACCCAAAAAGCCCGCACTCGCACACCACACGGCACGCTGTGTGCGAAATTAGCCAGAGCCATCAATAGAAGAGTGAGAGAAAGAGAAAGAGAGATCGGTGTGCGCACATTGAACACCGTACACAAGTAGTCTGAAGTACACGAAACGAAAACAACAACAACAACAACAACAACAAATAATGAAATGCGAAATAAAAACTGAAAAGCAAGTACACAACAAAACAGCGATAGAGAGAAAAAACAACGACAGCAAAACAGACACTAAAAATCTAACGTACGCAATTCGCATTAGATATACACAAATGAATTTTGAACATTTTCACGGTGTTAGAGTGCGTATTGTGTTTGACGCCGAGGCGATCGCACTGGAGAAAAGAGAATTCGAATCAACGAACGAATAAACAAATCAAACGACCATTGAAAATGCAGATCGCCGAGCGCGGTTGAACACACTATGAAGTTGAATAAAACTGAAAAAAAAAATAAATAAAACAGAATCATAAGAAACAAAGTCAATTTGTACGCGCATTTCTTCAAAGCCGAAAGGTAAACCGTCTCCGTGTTGCGTACGTTTCAGTATGTACTAGTCTGATTGATGTTAGAGACCGCCGTAAATCAAATGCGGCATTTTCTGATCGAAGAGAGGGAATTCGTTTAGACAGCAACGCAAAAATCTACTCGAGTTATACAGTTTTTTTTTCTTTCCATCTCTTGCTTCGACTCACTTTGACGGGCACTTGACTTGGTGTACACAACAATACCGACTCATGAAAACTAGAAACAACACTTGAAGCGTGTGCAATGCACATAATCAAGATAATAAATGTGTGAATATGGATGAGAGCTGAAAATACAACAAAAAAAACCACACAAATTCATCGTGTACTGCACTAAAAATGCTAACAAATTACTCGGCTCGATTGCTTGAACTATCGAGTGCTCAAGTGGCTGTATCCTTCGGTTGTGTGCACAAAGAAATGGAGGAAATCGCCGGTGAAATTGGTTAAATGCTAAATATTTCATTCGAAATAGAAGCCAACGGTATTTATTGGAATTTCCATAATCTAGCGCCAATTTATGAAATTCCACCGATCGAATGCAACAGAAATTACACGTTGCTCTGATTTTAACCTTTTGGTTAAAAGAGAAAAAAAAAGAGATTTCGCCAATTATATTCCATCGCTGTACTATATCATCGACTTTTGTTTTGCTGCGAGGGCGGATTGGTGCTCATAACCTTGAGAAAGAAACTTCAATATACGCTGATGAATTTTAAATTAGAATCGGTGTTTTTGAAATTGTTTTAAATGAAGTGTTGAGTTTTCAGTCGTAAAAACTAATGATCATCACGTTTTTCAAGTTTTGGAGCAACATTGGGTTTTTTGTGTGCTCTGTTTGGCACAATTGATGAACTTCGAACGAAACGAAGGAACTTCATTGAAGTCTGTTATTTTAGACATCATTGACAGTTTTATAGAGTTTGTAATGTAAATACAAAAGCTAATTAAAAACATCAACACAAAAAAGGTATACATTTCCCATTCATTAAATCGAATTGTTCGCACAATGTTTTGGTACTCTTTTGTTCCATTTATTACATGAATTTGCTGTAAATTATTGCTGTCGCCGCCACCGACAAAAGAATGTCACTATATTTATATTTACGTTATCGCCTCTATTACGACAATTTTTTTTTCTCTTTGGCTTTTATGAAGAAAGAGTTGTAGCACATGAAAGACAAAAACACTTGCCAATGTTGTGTCATGTAATCATTTTCTCGTTGTTAACTCCCAGAGTAAATTAAACTTTCTTCGGGTTGAGAAAATAATAATAGAAATAATTGCGTAAATCATAGACATAAAAAAGCCGACACTTGCGAATGGGTTCGGGTGACAAATCAGATGCTCAGGCAACAACAGCAGCACAACAACAAAAACAGAACCGAAGACGCTGCATGAATGATGATGCGAAGAAATGGCGCACTTTTTATAAACAAAAATTTATTTATACCGTTAAGTTGAATGAAAGTACTCTCTCTTTCACTTTGATCAAAGCTGAGCAAATCAATGACTTCGAAAACGTGTTCGCTGCGTTCCGATGAAACAAAATTCAACCGAATGAATTGAATTAAAATGCGAAATTTGTTGATAAATGATTTTAATTTTGTTGTGTTCGTCTCGCATTCGATGATGTATTTGGCAGTTTAATTTTGCATCATCGTCGTATTCATGAAATTCAATTTTTTTCGAACCATTCTCTCGTAATTCGCAAGCGTCATATGCCATTTGAAATGTGTGCGAAAATGATCGCTTTGCTTTCAATTTGCACGAGATCCATATTTTGTGATTTTGTTCATTTTCATTCTGTGTTCGTTGGCGTGTGTGTGTGTGTTTTTGTTTGTTTGCTTTTTGCTTTCGATTGCAAATTTTCTCTAATAAAAAACTGTTTCGTGTACCATGCACACAGATGAACACACTTAAAACTATTTTTCCATTCTGTTGTGGCGTCTTAATGAGATTGAACGCGTCTGTAAATTTAGACGAAGGTATAACGAAAAATGAATGCGAAAGTTATGAGATGAAGCGGTACTTTTTTGTGCTGTACTTCTTTTCGGTACGATTTATGAGGTCACCTGTATGTGTGTGTGTATGTGTGTAAACGTTCGATCTTAATTGCTGTATCTCGTTGCCATCAGCTACTACCAACTAATTGGAACACCAATTTTGAAAAGTTAGCGAAAGAACAAAGCTGCAATGCCAAAAAAGCCATGAAGAAGCACACACAAGTGGAAAAAAGTGTCTGACAATCTCAGTCCAAATAAGGTCACTTCAAACTTCCGTTCCAAAACGAATCATTGATTTCAACACTCAGCTCGATGTTCACTCTTTTTGCAATCACGAATAAAATGATAGAAATGGTTCATGAATTTCGAAAGCATGAGCATTAGTTTTCGTATGTGTACGTGCATCTCCCATCTCCGTTGGCGAACGAACTCCATTGGTAGTAAACAAGTAAAAATTCGATTGATAAAGATCGCTTACCTTTAGCGTGTGACGTTTTGTTTGCCACCGGCGCTGTAGTCTGATTCACATGCTGTTTTGAAGCCGACGATGACTTTTTGCTTGCACTGATAGCAGATCGCTTCTCTGCAATCGGTGACGAGGATGCTGACGACGTTTGGTTGTTGTTATTGTTCGCAGAAAAACGTTTATCTATTAAAAAAAAAAAAAAACAATTTCACACATACATTTTAAATGCCTCACGAAAAAATTCGTTGAATTTTTTCACAGAACTAAAAAAAATGCACACTTTCGTGTAATTAAATAGACGGATGAGCTCTTTAAACTTTTGACCTTTTCTTTGTTTTCGTTTTGCGTGGCTTTTCGTTTAGTGTGGTCAAACATTCATTAATTAGACGAAAGTTGTGCATTTGATGTTTGATGTAACAAAGTGGTAAAATGAAATACCATGAAATAATATTATAAAATGTGCACTTACGCAATGCGATGGGTTTTGTCGTTGGCGAGTCAATTTTTGCTGTTGACTCGATTTTGATATCATTTGCACTGAATCCATTTTGAATTGATGATCGTTTTCGAGCTGACGAGCCTATCGAATAGAATGTATAAACATTTTAATTAAAATTCAACTTCAATAGAAAAAAAAATGATTCCACAATTCCAGCTATTGTTTAGAGAATTGTTCCTTACGAAAGAATAAAAAATGCATTTGATAGAATTTCTTCACTTTGATGCGAATGAAATGAATGACGGCTTTGTAACAGTGAATGCAATGGATAAATGGATCCATTGAATGATACTTTTAGATTAGAAAATTCCAAACAACACTTTTTTGATTTATTGATTTGAAATTGGCTTCCTGTTGAATGCTACAGTTTTATTGATCTCATAGGATCATTTCCAACTGCATACTGTTCCGTTTTGTATTCGAATACAAAGGCACAAATAAAAATGCGAATTCGTTCATTAAAATGTATCAAAATGTGTGTATCTTCTATCGGATCGAACGATGACTCATTGAGAATCTAAATTGAGCCGCTGGCACAATGCTGAAATTTCCGAAATTCACAAACAGAAACCGATCAAGCGTTGCACAATCGCAACCGTACCGATTCTTGTTTTTTTGTTCTTCCTGTTTTTTTTTTTTTTAAATTTTCTCTGACGTTAGATTTTAATTCGGCCAGAGTCTCATGAAATGTAAAAATAAAAACCCGATTTGCGCGTATCGCAATCGTCATCGAAAGCGAAATGCGCGAGCAGAGACAATCAATAACAAACAAACAACAAATCAAATTACCTCGCGCATGTTTACCGAAACGTCCGAAACGTTCTTGTTCGATATATTTAGTGGGCACGTATCGTTCGGATGCCGATCGCGATAATTTCTCCTTCGATCCATGCGCTCCCATTGTTACAATAAGTGATCATTAAAAAAAAACAAAAACATTCAATTGCCTGAGCCGCCCGAGGCTTTGGGAGTTTTGAGTTTTTGGATTTGCACTTCAGTCGGTCGACCAAGTAAAACTGCGATGCAAAGACCGGACGCCAAATCTCTAAAGCCACTTGACTTTATTTAAATCCATCGACTTGATATATGTATCCATGCACTTGAGTGATCCAATTTTGTGTGTTTCAGCCGAGATTTAACTGTATTTCATTCGATGATTACGATTGTATGGCAATCGAACGGTTCCATTTATCTCGAACGTGTTTTGACTGGTCAATTGCATTAAAAACAGCAAACAACTAAAACTACATTGTTCTCCACCGTGTTGTCGGCATCGACAGGCCACCGTATAAATTACAATCTGTGAAATTGCCGGAATGATTTTTGCATTGAATTCTCTTAAGCCCCGAGAAGAGTCTCTTCACGAGAGTGAATTAGCCGTAACTAGAGCAGAATGAAAAATTACATAAAATATGTATTTTTTCTGTGTGCAAAAGTGTTGTCTTCTTTTGTCGGTGTATTGGATAGCAGTAGCACGCGTGTGTGGATCAAGTGATATTGTGAGCTGGCTCTCGGTTTCGGATGCAAGCGTAATGTAATGAAAAATTGTGCCTCACTAAATCGGTTTTGTGTATAATGTTTTCGTTTTTTTTTTTTTGTTCCACCGTTTTATTTCCGAAATGAAGCTTCAAACGGTTTAAACGTCGTTTTTGCACTCTCAAACTGGCAGCTAAAATACAGCACACGCTCACACTAAAAATCTCAATTGCAGCAATTTTCCGAAATGATATTCGAAAGGCACATGCTATTCGGTTTCGAATGGATTTTGCGGTTATTGTGGATTCAGACGGTTGTTTTTTTAAAATCTTTCTTCCATTGACTAGAGAAAAACAGTCTCTAATGTTTCATGTTGCAAAACTAAACTCTAGATTACTATGCACTGAAATGTTAAACAACACCACTCGAAACCAATCACACAAAATCGAACCGAATTTTTGTTGTTGTTATGTTCACTTTCAAAAGCAATTAGCTGATCTATCCATGAGTATTGTTCCAAGAATAAAAATGTTCAAATGAAATCCGTTTTGTGGCTCCGAAACAGTCCACTGTATTTAGTAAACACAAAATGCACACTGAAATCGATTTGGTCGTTAATCACTCGGCAGAGCAAAAGAAATGAAGAAAAAAAACACTTTGGCTTCTTTTCTCGAAAATAGAATTTCAAAAACGTCGAATATGATAGAAATCAATGCCGTCACCACAGTTCAGCTTAACTACTTATGCGTCGTTCTGCGCATAATTTTTTTTTTTTGTAAACTACAAATTGTTATTTGTGTGTGCGTCTCGTTGTCGTTGATTTTTTTTTTATATTTTATATCGGAGTTTCAACGATGTTGGCGAACGTTTGCTAACAACAGCCCAGATTTCGAATACACAGACTCGTTCAATTTTATAGGCCATTCGGTATGGTTCTTTTCAATTAGCATTGTGCGGTGTCCGTTGTCAACGATGAACAAGAGAGATGAACGAGCAAAATCGTATGAATGTACAAAATGAATGCTGAATCGGGTCGTCATATAATCCGGATATTTTATATGCGTGCACGGTGTTTCACGATGTTTTCAATAATATCCACTATGGAAACTATGGAAGCGATTACTTCTTTTACTGTTCATAATGCACAATTATGTCGGCAGTTGGCACGTTTATGTCCAAAATGGGAAGTTGTGTCATTGATTTTAATGCTTTTTTTTCCTCTCTTAACCATACGATGCAAGTAGGTACATGCTGTACGATGCACAGAGAAACAGAGAGAATCAACCTCCAGGTTAATCAATTCATTAACCCGGTCAATTGTGATTGCATTTACTCTGTGCAAGCCGCACACGTTTTCATATTTGGCGTGGTTTTATTTGCATTCAAAATTTAATTATTTTGGCCTTTTTTCCAAGCCGTTTTCAAGTGAAACAACAATCAAATCGAACCAATTCTGCCGAAGGAGTTTTAAATCGTCACACCACGCACAATCAACCAATTTATTTGAATGTTCAACAAGTTTTAGAAAACAATTGAAATGAAATTGTCACTTCATTGATTTTCATCAGTTTAGTTATTCACTCGACGTCTATTCTATTCTGGCACAATATTTTAAATACCGACATATCAATTTTAGCTACACAATTTTGACTTTTAAATTACACTGTGATTATTGTAACATTTTTGTCGTTTTTGTTTCTCATTCGTCCACAATTCTGTCGCTCTAGACTGATGGACATTCGATAGGGAAAATGAAAGAACCACTATTGGCTATTTCATTTAGTTTGTTAGCATATATATGCGATAAAATGGCTAGTTTGTATGTCATGCAGACGAAATTTCAAAGAAAAAAAACTGATAACAACAACAAAATTAAATTAGTGAGAAAGAAATAAAACTGATTCGAACACGCTATCGGTGTGGACTGAACGGTGACGCGTTTCCAATGGGACTGGAAGCCAGAAGCCTCTCAATGCACAAAATCGTATATCGCTGATACCTTTTATTTTCTTGCTGTTGCTGTTGTTTTTACGTTCGAATTGGCTGGCAGAAAATGTGCGGCGCACGATATGTGTGCGAGAGCGAGAATGAGTGAATGTGTATAAAATATACTAAATGTTTTTTTTTTTATTTTACTTCTCGGCTGTTTTAGTTTTCAACTGTGTCTTTATTCCAACATCGATGTGGCAGCGGTGCAAAAGAAATGAAACAATTCACAGCTGAAAAAATGGCTTTTATTTAGTGTTATTTGTTGTATTATTTTTTTCTCTTCTGCTGTTCAACTGTATACATTCATATGATTATAAATGTGTGAACGTGTTTGGGTGCTAGTTTTGTTGTGTGTTTTTTTTCGTTCATTCGGTCGATTTTCCGTCGACTTCGTTTGCCTGTGTATTGTTATTTAAAGAACTGAATTTTGTATTGCGAAAGTCTTTGCAAAATGCTTCAAGCGATGTGTCGTAGCGACACAATCAACTGAGTGAGAGCAAAATGTTTGTTATCCATTCTATTTAAGAGACGGTGTCTATCGGTGTATTCGAAATGGTTATCTGATGCCGCGATGTAGAAGCCTGTTGAACACACAAAGAATTATTATATACACACAACACATTGGATTGCCTCGCTGGTTGTGATTGTGTAGCTAAAACATTTCGGTAACATGTATATGTGGTTGAGAAAGAGAACAGAATCAACATAACATACAGCGCATTGAGCCTAACAAACAACTCACACACCGTTCGTTCGTCTCTTATTCTCATCGAACACGATACACAACAACACGAGATCATCATTGAAATGTCTATTTGTGTATGCAACTATCACCAGAACGAGTCGATGAAAGAGTAGCACCAGAGACGAAAAAAAAACATACACACACGACACAAATGAATATGCGGAGCGACGAATGAAATACCGGTTAATCAGCGGAGAGAGAGACCAAAGAAACAAAGCGATGTACACAGCAGAAACCAAATAAAAACGAGTCAAATGAAATTGTGAATGCAGAGAGGAAATGGCCTTGTTAATATTCTAAAACGTACTTTAACAACATTCTTGTCAATCGCAACGTTGAATGTGTAGTGTTATTTTTTGTATGGTTTGCTTTGTTGTTTGTTCCAAGCTTCAACAAAATCCAATTTTAAAACTATATAATTTTTGTACAAAATTCAATTTAATTGTTTCCAACTGCATTTTCTGCTCATTTCTTCGTTCAGCTTGATTGAATTTATAAATAATTTTATTGCAGGAATGAACTGTCAACAATGGCATAGTAGCAAAGTTTATAAACATTGTTGAGCCCAAAACGAACCGAGTAATAAGCATCAGAACGTTACATGCACGCGTCGAATATATTCACATAATGAATTTGAAACAACTGTCATGATTTGGCACACTCACATAGCCAGCAATAGAGTCAACCAATGATTATGATTCACGCACAGATACACACAAACACACGTATCACCACGGCTGCAAACAGATGCTCACACATTACATGCATACGTCAGACATCATATAGTTTGCGGTTTTCGCAATGTCGCGGTTTTGTTTTCCAATTGCACGCAATGTACATTTCAGATTTGACTGACATTTAAGGAACAAGTTGAAGCTGAAGACAGTGAGAATTTCTCACTTGAGAACGAGATGCTGCTTAGAATGTGTTTGAAATGAATGAATCACATACAAACGCACTCACTCATACACAAACGGCAATCATCGAATGTAATGTGAGAAACCAACAAACCAATCTATTCCAACAATGTCGTTGGAATGAACGGTTGTTCGAAAGTTGTTTGATAACGGGAAATTGCAATGAAAGAAATCTTTATTTGAATAAATACTTTACGCATACTTCATGTCCAGAGTGACTTTGTCTCTTCACCGTGTGGATGTGAGAGAGGCTTAACAATGCACTTTATTTGCTCCGCTTTAAACAATCACTCGTTGAAAGATGGATTGCGTGGTATCAAATACAATGGAATTTGCACAGAACATGAAAAGATATCATCTTCAAGCCTTTTTTCAGGAAAAAAGAATTAATTTTATTTTCTACACAATTAATGGTGCTCTTGTGTGTTATTGTTTGAGTTTTGCCATTCATATAATCCCATTGAAATGATTTTCCGATTAAATGGCAACAAAGATGCGAGTCACCCATCCAACTGTGACTTTTTATTTTTAAAGAATCTCTTCTTATCGGTATTTTGGTTTTCCATAACAAATGCTCTCGTGAGCTCGTTTGCATAACAAACAATTTATTATATCGTGAATACAATGTAAACAATCATTTGATTTTGAATTGACGACACAATTTCTTTCTTGTTGATCGTTGGCGGTTCGGATATGTTGTTTGTTTATTTGTGTGGAAAAAAAAACTGTTCCGCTCGGTGTTTTGTGAACGAAACAGGAACATTTAAATGATGTTTGAATTGTTACAGAAATAAACACAATATTAAGAGACTGCAAAAAGAGCCGCCACGCGAGCGATCACATCGAATCATGTTGAATATAGAGAAAAAGGGCATTGTGGCGTTTGTTGCATTCAACAAAATGCTCTATGAATCCATGGGTATTAAGCACGCGATCTTTTTCGTCGGCCGATCGTTTTGCCTTCTTATTTTTAGATAAAATCGCCCGAGAGAAAGGGAGATTGATACACTTAATACACGAAACTTGATGAAAATGCTGCAAATGCTCTAATTCGGACTGTTTATTTTATTTATGCAAATGAGCGATTAAACCATTAAATATATCATCGTAACATTGTTGCACTGGCTTATAACCGACATTTCAACAAAGCATCTTCATCATCATTTATGTTTATACATCGCATAGCGATGATTGCATCGATCATCAGTGTAATCGCATTTCATTCATATCTCCAATTCACTGTGAACATCAACATGTTTACATGTAATCGCCCATTTGAATAGCATTTATGATGCTGACCATTTTATTTTTATTCATTTTTTTTAGATTGCAAAAACATCAATTCTTTTTGAACACATTTTGAGTACATTGTTTATTTTCTGTTGAAATTTTCCGCAAAATGTTTATATACGGTCAATAAATACATATATTTGTCTGTAACGAATATAACCGATGACAACACTCGAACACCCGCATTGAAACCGCTCTACCGCACATCTAATTTAATTAGTGCGGACAAGCAACAAAAAAAATACACATTAAATTAAAATACAGTGAATTGTTTACTCATTCAATGGAAACAGTGAGTTGAAGAGAGTGAGGGCGATGGTTGTCATAGCATTCAATGGGAATTTCTTACAGCCAGTAAAGCTGAGAGTGAAGTTCAGAGAAAATGCATCGAAAATTGAATATTATCGTCATTCAAATAGGAGTCAAACTTTTCCGAAGTTTCAAGATGCAATTAATTCGACGCTCTGTGTGATGCAAATGTGCAAAGTTAACCACAAACAGCAACCAAACTTTTTAATTAAAATTGTATGGTACAAAGTATTATAAAGAAAAACTTTCATGGTTACGAAATATCACAAGTCTCGAAGCCATCATAAAAGAGCGACACCGAGTGTGATTCGGTGTGAGAGAACTGGGTCGCACACCAAAAACCGTCTATATACCAATAAACCTGCTTAAATATTTATAGCGCATGAACTGAAACAACTGTTTGGTCTTGTCACTAGTTGCGATCTCATTAAATACAAATATTAAATCCTTTTTATTTGAGTTTTTCCGTTGGTTTGCATTCATTTCACATTGAACATTTCAAGCACGAGTTGAAAAAGCGCCTGAATGTATGCTATTCCCATAGTGTATTTTAATAGCCCATTACAAGGCGAATATTAAAATCTATCAAACGCAGTTTTTTTTTCATTCTTTCGTTTCATTTGGTGTGGAATTTAATAAAGTTATTTAAAAAAAAAATACAACAGAGTCAAGAAAATGCAAACAAAAAGCACTTGAACAATTGTTTAATAGAAAGAGTTTTTGCGGCGTAACTTACGTGTACTCGGTGTGGTTGACTTCGATTGTTTGCCGGGCGTTGCAACAGCACAGTCTCGACCAGAGCTCAAGTGGCTATCTTTGCTACTGTCTCGTTCGATGCTTCTGTTGTCGAATATTAAAACAAAAGGCACAAGTAAGATAGGAAATAAAAACAGTTGAAAAACGTGCAACAAATTTAAACTATGAAGAAAAAGTGCAATTTTAATGCAACGACAAAAAAAAATTGGAGTCAAATAAATATTAATGGATGAATAATGTGACGGCGATTGCGATTCATTACTGTGAATGCACGCGACTAAATATACATTTTGTTCATTGCAATAAATCGCATTTGTTGTCGACGTCGTCGCCGTCGCCGTCGTCGTTGTCCATTGCCGAAGTGACTTTGTACTTTTGTGGCTTAAATTCTAATTGCTAATTGAATCGGTTTACGGTGCTGCAATGACTCGTTCGTATACATTCACAATGAAAGATGACACGATGCATTAAATGCCTATTAAACAATCAATAGGTTAATCTACACAAATTGAAAGCGGTTTTCTTTACAAAGCGTATGCATTCAAGTACATGCGATCTCTTTTTGTGTATATATATATTTGGTTTAATTGTAATCATTTCCGAGTCATTTTGAATTATGTGCGCCATTAAACCATTTAAATGAGGTATTGTCAAATGTTGGCCGCCAAAAAGGTTTCAGGCTATTGGTATTTTCACTACGCACATTCAAAACGACATTCCAAACATTTTCGTATCGGAATTTCGACCATTTTTTTTCGTTGAAACAATGCAGTTTAATTACACCGTTTCGTAAGATTGAGAAAATGCATTTAAAAAGCAAAAAAAAACGAAAGAAAAATGCCATGTTATTCACATAAACCGAAAATCGATGTCGTTCAACATAGTTTCATGCACTTGTTAATTCATCATAATCACAGATCACATAGCACTATGAATGATATATCTCAAAAGTTTGATGCAATACAAGTCATTTAACTGACAAACAAAAACCAGCTCATTTCAAATGGAGCAATAACTCTAAAGTGGCTGCATAAGAAGTTTATATTCATACCATAAATCAATTATGATTCCCAGTCTCACAATTTCTGTAATCATAATCTAAACGAATGAGCTAGCGAAAAAATGTCAAAGAAAAACACTGTTATCTCAACAGTATTTTCATGTAATGTGTGTGTATGTTTTTTTTTTTTTCAACCATTGAACATTTCAATTAGAATAATTCTTGTAGTGCAATCACATTTTGCCTTGTTTTTCTCGAAAATTGTCTGTGATTACAAACATGATAACCTTTTTAGCGGCGTTGAGAAAATTTAGAAGAGAGAAAGAGAAACAAAATCACAAAAGTGATTCGTTGATAAAATAAAACAAAAACCCTGGCTGTGTTCTCAAATCGGTATTAAAATTAGCGTACTTGTTTTCATGCAAACGCTTCAAAACAATTTCGAATATTCGGCATTGTTTTTGTGTTGTGAGTTTTAGCATTGCAGCGTCTAAACAATCGCATTTACACGTAGACTCACACTCACAACGATCTTGTTCAATATATAATTATATAGTAAGAGTGCGCGTGTCTGATGCGCCGAATAGAAAAATAGCAACAATTGTAAAATGTTTTGATAAATTGTTATACAAAATTCAAATGACAAGTGAAGATCGCGACGCTCGTCTGCATTTCGAATAAAATACACCGCCAGCACTTAAATCATACAACATTTTTTTGTTTGAAATGCGCAAAAAATGGCCCGAGTACAGTTATATTTTATTCGTTATGCTTTATGGTTTAGAATACGCGTGAATATGTGTGTCAATTGGTTTCGTGTGGAGCACACCGAAAACCATTGCCTGAACAACACACAATTTTGCTTTTATTTAAATTCTTTGCGGCAAACGTAAAATAATAAATGATTCAAATAAAAATATAGGTGAAATGAATGCATATGCACTGGCTATCGCACTACCACAGAATGAAACATATGGTACATTGATTTTTTTTCGACAACAATTTAAGGCACAAACACACCCGACATTCAAGTGGATTCGATGCGGTCTCGAAAAATCATTTCAAAATGGGAATTTAAATTGAATTAAGAACAATGTTAATTGGCTTTCGTCATTCAGCCGCTGATCTTAGATTGCAAACAAGAAATAAATACTACACCGTATTTCTTCAAATAAATACGCGAAAATAAATTGGTTGTATTGTTTTGATGTCACATATACAGGAATGAATAAAAAGAACTGTATGTTTGTAAATTCAATGATTTTATCTTCAAAGACATAAAAATTCCATCTGATTTATGATTTGAAAAAAAAAACAAAAAAATATTGCACACAACAAAAACTATCGTGCTCATCTTCATCGCGGATGATTTCAAACATTCTTCACTGTAAATAAAGTTCGTTTTTGTGTGGTGACCTAGGCGGTGACGCTAACATTGACGCCGTTCATATGTATCACATCGTCAAGTTAATGGATATTTAAATAATGAGTTTGTTGTAGTGTTTGGCAAAATAATTCTTATGCTTGAAATGAAGCGCAAGATTAAAATGGTGATTTACTTGAATTTTTACTGAAAGTGAATGCCTGTTCACATCGAGAAAACACTGGTTTATGTTCAAGCATCATTGTGTGTAGCTGTTTGTGCGATTATGTTTGAAAACATAAACATTAATAAAGCGTCAGCTTTTTTTCCACATTCGATATTCATCTGTATTCATCTATGGTGTGTGTGTTGCAAAGACACCAGTTATTGCATTTAATCGGTTTGCCGCGATAAAGCGATATGAAGGATCAGCCAAGACAGAGAGACTTGTACTTTGCATCGTTAACTAGTTTTTGCTAGTGAAAAATGGCCATTTGCTATTGGGTTTTATGATTATTGGTGCTAAATTGTTGGATCACAGCAGTCGAAACGTTCGCGGTTCGACGTTCGACGTTCGACGTTCGTTGTTGGCCCGATATCAAGGAGATTTACTATGTGAAAACTCAGATAATTATCAATATCTAACAATCTCTTCGCCGTTGGATGCTTTGCTTCTCTTTTCTCACATTTTTCTCACTGCTTGCGCTACATTTATTAATGATCTGTGAGTTTGTTGTCGGTCACAAACGAAGCCAGCGCAAAATTGTGTGAAAACCAAAATGAATAAAAGCCACAGAATTGTACTCGCTCGGAGCAAGTGTATGTGTTTGTATGGCAAACAACAAAAATTAGAAAATCAATCACAACACCAATACCAAACAACAAAAATGAAGACTAACCTTTTCGAAACACCGTGTGATAATTGCCTTGTGATTGGTGATGCCGATGATTTTGTTGATGTTAACGATGAGTTGCCCGAATCACTGACTGTTGATTGTTCGCTGGATAGAGTTTTTGAGCATGGCGAACCACGTTTCAGGCCACATGTAACTTTTGATTTCACCTCACTATATTTGACCGTTTTCACTTCGGCCTTATTCAATGCAATTTTATTCATAACCGCATCCCATTTATTCGGTGCGGTTTTGCGTACGTGTATCACGCCATCCGTTTGATCGCTGGTCATATTGATCGTTGTTTTTTCACTGTTTCGTCCATTTTCAAGCGTTGGTGATTTGGTTCCGGGCGATTTTTTACTATTATTGCCAATCGCACTTGAACGATGATTTCGTACACTGGCCGATTTTGTATCACGTTTTATCGTTTCATTGCGTTTGCTATTATGACCCGAACTCGTCTCACTTTTGCATTGTTTACGATTTGGACTGAACCGTTTCACTTTTGGTGTGGCATTTGATTTAAATTGAGGTGTAGCTGCTTTGCTATTGTCATTGTCACTGCGACTGATCGAATGAAGTTGGCACGATGTTTTTTCATTGCTAGTCGGCGACGCATCATTGATAACCAGCTGAGCCACATCCCCACCACCATTAAACGTTTTCTCGCACACACACGTCGCCACACTGTCGTTGCCCGTTGTTGATGAGCTATTTGACATCGCCGCTATCGATTGCGTTGAATGTGTTGGTAGCGCGGCCCATGGTTTTTGCGCTTGTTGTTTTGTATTGTCTAAATCAACGTTTGGCATCGATATTTTACTGTCATTTGCATATTCTGAACTTTTGATCGTATCGGTTGAGCAGTCGGGCGACATATCACTTTCGTCTTCGTTTCGTGAATTTGATTGAATGTCATCGTCTGCGCGATGTTCAACATCCGTATAAACACCACTTGATTCCATCTCATTTTCGGGGGGAGCTTCATCGATGAATACATCAGCTCCTTGAGCATTATACATGTGTCCGTCAATAATTTGTACACGTCGATCGCCACCACGATGGAGAATATCATCGGCATCACTTTCCGTAAAGAAATCGGAATCAGTCATTGGATCTTGGCGTCGTATGACGGCTACATTGGCACCATTCGCATGGAGTTTATTTTGACGGGCGTTGTGTGCACGTCGCATTGGTGACTCTGCTCCACGGCTCGCCGGTCTAGACATCTCACCATCCGCATGATATCCATTGTCTAGGCTAGCGATGCTCGTTACACTCGTTATGAAGCTGTTTGTCACCTTTGAGGTAGTTGATTTTATCATTTGGTCAGTTTTTGAGTATGAATCGGTTTGTGATGGAGCATCGTGGTCACAAATCAGCCCCGATGGCTGCAATGTTACATCGCCATCATCGATTTTCGATGAATCCATCGATTTCACTTCAATCGGATCCAATGGTAATTCTTCGGGTGATGGTGTTTGATCAATGCGACATTTATGCGAACTGATTTTCACTGGCAAACTGGTTGGCAGCTCGATTTTTATATTAGTCGCATTCGTATCCAAAAATTCAATCATTTGATCCGGCGTTAATATGCCCAAGCTTTCGTCCATTTCGTATGAATGTGGATTGTAGTTAACCAATGGTGAGCTATCTTGTACTGATGTTGCTGCAGATGAATCACATAATTCAATCGAACAATCCAATGTGCATTCGGGTAGCTCTAAACCAAGTGAAAAACGCTTTTTAGCCACCAATAAATCCTCATTCAACGGACCAGAACCAACAATTTGTATTGGTTGCGTTTTTTCCACTGAAAACGAAACACAAAAAAATAGAATTGAAAAAGAGAGAAAAACCACATTTGCAGTTATTCCATTGGTTTTCATGGTCTTTTTCATGCAACATTTTTTTTTGCTTTCAGTTGCATAACAAGAATTTAAACAAACAAAAAACCAAACCAAACACATGCACACACCAAGTCGATAAAATAATGAGGCAGCCTTAAACTTACCAGCGATAGTTTTCGTTAGATTTCCATCGCCATCGTTTACATTGTTAGCGTTTGAAGCATTTGGTTTCGATGCATCACCATTTATTCGCTCATGTTCCGCTGCATTTGTGTCCAGTGGCGGTGTTGCAGTACGATTTTCTGGATAGAATGCATCATTCTGTTCAACGGTTTGCGTTAGATCGAACACGCGATTGCCCTGCATGGTTGAGCTTGCCGCTCTACCTAATTGAACGGCATCCGGTGCAAAATTGTTGCTACTTTGTTCGAATGTTGTGTTATCAAATATGAACGTTTGCAATTGGTCCACTTGTGAAACGCTACTAAAATCACCGCTCGATACACGGAAAAATGTATGATTCGCTTTTCGTGCATCTGAATATGAGATGCTTCGGCGTGGCGTTGAGTTGAGCATTGGAGCTGGCATCATTTGTTGATTGGCAGAGACTTGCATAAGTTTCCGTTTGGCTGAATTGATTGCTTCACCTGGAATCGGTGATAGACTACGTTTGAATGTACGCTCTTTATTCAACTGCAGCTGCTGCTGCTGTTGCTGCTGTTGCACGGTTTGGTTGATTGTGTCATTTGGCTGAGACGCTTTGACATTATGTGTAATCGACAGTAGCTTAGTTTGTGTATCGTCCGTATCACCTAGCACAAAGGTGTTTGATCTAGTTAGATTACGATCCACATTTGGATCGGTTGGACATTTAGAATTAATAACTGGTTTCGTTACGTTCATAGCGGCGTCTTTTGTGAGTTCAATGGTTTCATTTGCTGCACGGTCTGCATCGTTGGTCACCAGTTGTGACGGTTTCAATGGATTTAGTAACCGTGGTAACCCTTTGATTTGCACTTTATTTGCAGCACCAAAACGACGTAAAAATGTTTTCCGTGGTACGGCATTCGAATCAAATGTTCCACCGCTTAGTGTTTGCGTGGAATTTAGCTCGATTTTATTCTTGGATGCAATTCCATTCAATTGCGGTCTCACTAGCTTTGATATACCGAACGTTGATGCAGCAGCCGGTCGTGCAAAACCGTGCGCTTTTGGTATTCGTGTTAATGCTGATGATGAGCCACTCTCAAAGCGCGGGATTCTCGTTTGCTTCAGTTCCTGCATACATCAAGAAGAATAAAATTAAAAGAAAAAAAAAACAAAGAGAATAATTAACGATGGGCATTTGCATTATACGCAAATTTTTGCTTTCAAACAACAGCCGACCAACAAACAAGATAAAATAAGCGAATTGCGATTACACAATCACAGAGAATGACATCATTTCAAAATATATTCACAAAAAATGGCATGAAATTTCGCTTTAATTTAAGTCTTTTTTATTGTTTTTTTTTTTGCAAAAGATGAACTGTGAGTTATTGTGAAGTGACAAGAATACATGCACACTTTATGTGATTTGTTCACAGTTGAGCGGTGACAAATTATTACATTGTTCATTTTACTTGAATTGACGAAAAAAAAATCAAATGCTCACAGTCGAAATACATCGAGCGCTCGATTCGATTGATCTTAAGTACTTGAAATATAGAAATGGTGCGGTGTACAAGCAATAGACCTACATATTATTTCTATTTTCACCATCATCATCGACAACACAACAATCAAACGAAGGAACATGTTACCGCCAACTCAAAGAAAACCAGTTTTATTAACGAAATCTTCTTATTTACAAGCAAATGGTTTTGCTTTCGATTTCAAATAAACACACACAATTCAGTGTACAGTCATAGACATGCATATTCAATAAATTCAGTTTTTTTCACCGTCTGCCATAATATAGAGTGTGTACCAGTATAAAACAAAACGCAATGAAAACATAGCCGAATATATCGGTCTTTGTGTTCTTCCCTCAAGCGTTTCAAATGTATTTCTATTGAATGTGCGTCGTAATAAAAGATCTATAGGTTTATACGTGTTCAAAACAAAGGAATTACAATATTTCGAAATTTTAACGGAATTTCACACTTTTTGATATAATTTTTTACAAAATATTTTGTGGTATTAACATCGATAATCCTGTTTTTCGACGCTCACTAAAATCGTCACTTCCTGATTTTGCCCGTTGGAGCAGATGCTTTAGCAAATAAACGTGTAAATGTTTAACATCTAATTGAATATCAACCAGAATGACGCACGATGTTGTGCCTTTGTCATTGGACAGAACGCAACTGATCGATGATTGAGCGTGTATACACTCAACATACCACCAAAATTGAAGTAAAATATATAACAAAAAAGTACACGCTCAGCGTAATACCACAAGCAGAAACGGCAACAACAATGACTAAACAATAAAGTAAAAAAAAAGAGCCAACGACTGAAACTGGTGCCGGTCGGTATGTTGTCTATCGAACGATAAAGTACACACAGAAAGACTAAGCGGCTGGTCTACAAAACAACAACAACAAAACGATGGAACAATATTTGCATGAAAGCGTATGCATGTTAGGCACTTCTGTTTTTTGTGTGTGATACACTGAATGCACGAGCATCGTGAATGTGAACACCGCTTTTTTCGTGTCTACACTTTTTTCGTATATTATATGTGTAACTTGCTGCTTTATTTGTTGTTATTAGTGTAATTTTTTTCTAAGTTTCTGCTCTGTTTTCTATTTTCCTTTCCGGTGATTCTCTTTCACCATTTTTTATGATTTGTTGTTGTTGTTGTAGTGCTTCTCTTAATATGGCATATTCGAATTGTTATTGAGCATTCGACGATGGTGTCGATTGCATGTTCTTAGTTCGTTCAGTTGAATCGAACGACACCTGAACGATATGAAATACGCTTTTATGTGTGTGTGTGTGTTTTTTTTTGTTGTTTCTAATAAAATATACACAGCACATATGCTTGAGACTCCGGTGAAACCGATTATGACCAATAAAAGGAAGTCGTTTCTTTCTCGTAACGATTCCAGCGGCAACTTTACACGTATACAAAACGGAAAGAGGCTATTTTTAAACACACTTTCAAAGGCAATTGACCTGACTGACAATGAGTTGTTTGCTTATTTGCTCATCGATAAATCGAGATTATAGTCTCGTTTATCAAAATCAAACTGTAAAACTGTCTCACTCAATGTGTGAACATCCAACCAGATAAGAGATTGTGGTGACAATATTTATGGTCATTGATTTCTTTGTGCAGCTTCCTCGATAAAGTGGTCAAAATAGAAGACTTTCCCTTTAATTTTGTGTTCATTTTAAAATAGCACATACAATTTTTGGCTTCATTTGTAATGTTTAATTTTACATGCACACGTGATGACTTTAAATAGCAATGTGCGATTTCTATTTTCTGAATTTATGCATCTGTTACTGCAAATGGTATAAACAAAACAAAACTGGTTAACATATGAATGAGCATTATAACAAGTGTAGGCAGTGCAGTGGCCATCAATCAAATAAAAACAATTATAAAAAAAAATGATTGAAAACAAAAGACAACAATTCAAACCAATCAAAATAAAACAACAAAATTGTCATATTTTTGAAGGGAAAAAACAAATCACAAAAAAGCCAAATTCACAACAAAGAAAAACAATCCAAACTGAAGGCATTCTACTGAACTTACCCCCTGATGAAACGAATCTTATGCAATGAGTGCTCTCAATTTAATTGTCAAATTTAAGAATTTAAAAATAGCTTGAACAATTTCCTAATTGCAACTTTTTAGCGATTTGTGTAAAGAGTTGAGTAAGAAATTGTTTGTTCCGAATTTTGAATAAAGATTAGGCAAACACACTCATCAATTGCTATCAAAGAAGAAGAAGAAGAAGAAGAAGGAGAAGAGTAGAAAAACAAATTGTGAGTTAAATTGTGTATAGTTTGCGTTGAAATTGGATGGATCATGTGTGATGCATGTGTCGCTGCAAATGTGAGAATCAATGAATTTGAGAACAGACGTGTTACAGGTCAACAATTATCTCATTTATGCGAAAATGAGCGCATTATCTAATCAAATCGGGCGATAAGTGTGTTGATTTGACATCTGAGTGTGTTGAAATAAAAATATCAACATCATGTTCAATGTTCAATTTTCTACTTTCAATTGAATTGAATTTCAATTGAATTGCCATTTTCAAAACGGTTCCTATTCGCATTGCTTTTTTCGCAATCACAATTCGATGTCTGTAAAAAGTGGCCTTATGGATTTTGTTTTCGTATATATTTAGTTGTTTTTATTTCATTATGTTAGAAGAGACCATACCAAACGGAATCAAAATGGAATTATGTAATAAATTATATTGCAACGCAAAATGTTATAGAATGGCAACAGCATAGTCGCATATATGTGAGCCCATTCGATGAATTAATATTTCAATGCAAAATGAGCCGAACGGTTGACTAATCGACCGATGGTGGAGAAAACATATAAAAATCGGTTTTGGTTTTTGTCATTAAAAGGCAAAAGGGGAAAAGGGAAAATCTCACTTATATTTATAACAGTATGTATTCAAAAATCGATTCGTACTTCTGCCATTTTTGTATGACAATCGCTTTTTTCTTTCTTTGCTTGCGTCAATAACGGCAGCCCAGTATTCCTCGGATGAATTATATTGGTTTTGGTGACAGCAAAAAAAAACGAGTCGCGATTTTATTTCACTTGTTTTTCTCTATCTCTCTCTTCGGTTTAGGCTCGATGTGTCCAATGACCGTGGTGATTTTCTATTGCAAATGAAGATGTGAAAAACGGCTTTTCTCTATACACATTATCCACTGGCAACAACCATCTCTCATTCGATTCAACAGCCAATTCAGGCCAACAATAACGTTGTCATCTGACGAACTCTCATACTCTGTGAATATTCTAACACACGCGCACACAACGTATAAACAAGTGAGAAAAAAAATATGGTCGAACGTACGAAGCAACAACAGAAAAAAAAAACAATTTACTCTTGAAATTTTAGTCTGATTTCCATGGAATCATACAAATTTCATTCTCTCATTTTATGATATTTATCTCGAATAAATATGCTCAAAGTCGTTGAGGAGTTTTTTGTTTTTTTTGGGCACGTTTTTTTTATTTCTCTGTCGTGCTGATTGATATCACTTTGGCGCTCAATTATGGTGAAATTTTTGATTTGTTTTGACGTAGACTGTCCTTTACGATTAAATCAAATCCACTTTTAAAACTCGCTTCAAACTCGAACTTAAATAACTATTCGAAACTATGTTATTTTCTTTTCTTTTTCGTTCGTGTCGCGTTTGCAAACTTTTCGTTTAATCATTTGCACACATCAAGAAACAAAAAAATTAAATAAATTTGCTTTTGTTCGGTCGTAATTTGTGTTCGCTCAGCGATTTGTTTTCACGCTGAATCAAACCGTTCGACTGAGTGACTTCCTACACACTGAATGCCAAAGGCTGATGGAAAAATCGCATGAGCGCGTTGTTATTTTTTTTTTCTTTTAACATCGTCCATATTGGTGTTGTTGGTATACCTTTGGTACGTGCGCTTAGCCGTTCGTTGATGTCGATGTGTCTGTGTGTGCCTCACCAATGTGTATACGTAACACGAAAAATGTGTGTCGCCATAGAATAGAACGGCATCAAACAGGCAAATCCAACGTGGATGGGAAAATAAAGGAAGCACACACAACGCAATATAATATAACGAACAGTGAACAATGAACTAGGCGAAGCAAGTGGAAGCAAGTAAAATGTAATACGCTACTCAGCACCACATTTCCATTTGTGCCCCTAAATAATTTGCCGAATAGTTGGTGTGTGCGTTTTTTTTTTATTTCGATGAAAAATGCTTTCACGTTCACCGTGAATATATATATATTGGCCGATAAAATCCATCATGAGGATATGGAATACATAGACGAAAAAAAACACCAACTAAATTCAAGCGCAATACTCTGCTAGTGTGTAATACAAGTACACTGTACTTTATGAATGTGAATCAAAATGTTTGCAACATTTGACTGTGAATAAAATTCATGCGCATTATCTTGAGTTATTTGTTCTACGTGGTGCACAGGCAAAAGTGTGTGTGTGTGAGAGAAAGAGTTTGTGTGCGTTGTCGTCAATATTTCGATGTACTGCCAGCTGAAATGCTAAAATATGAACGCACTTGAATATAGAGACCGATTCACCTAGTTGTTTCACTTTATTTTGATAATGTCATAATTTTTTTTTGTCATTTTTGTTTAATTTTCCACCGAACGCAAGCCGATTTCAATTTCGGCTTGAGTAAGTCAGCTATATTAAAATGATTCTCTTGGCTTAATTTCGCTCAACGAATCTGTATATTTCATGTTGTTGTCTGTATTTGCGTAACAAACGGGCAAGTACTTGCAAGACAAACAAATGAAATTGCCATCAATGTACAAAAAAAAGAACGTATTGATGCTGATACACTTCAAAATCAAATTACAGCCATTTACAACGCTGTCTTTCGTATCGTGTCGTTTTATTTTATCTGCTGCGTGCTGCTTTCATCATAGTCATGCAAAGCACACACAGCCGTTTCAAAACAGTGTTCGACAAACACCAAAACAAGTGTTCATGTTCGATGTAGTTCATAATAGCGAACGGTCTTATATTAAAACAACAACAAATATAGGACACTATCATTTGATCGGACGTTCGCTCAGGTCTGCGTGATAGGACAACAACAATGATACTTTGCTATTAACGTATTCACGATTAAATTTAGAAAATAGACATTTGGCAAGCAACGCAAATTCAACTTCCAACTCACACCACCACCGATCGATGGCTTTCATCATTCTATGAGTAAATTTTTAATGAAAATTTCGAGCAGTCTAAATTGAGAATCAGTAGCAAATCTCCTGCATCGAGAATTAAATAATAATTAGTTTACGATTTGCTTTAGGCTTATTCTTATTTACAATATTGCAGTTGCATGCTCTCTATAACATTTTAATCAGAATAATGTGCGGTACTTTGCATGTAGTTTTCAATCGAATACGGTAAATGCGTGTCAAATCAATGTACAGAAGCGAATAAAAAGAAAAAAAAATTGGCCGCATTATGATATAATTTAATAAAATATCAATCCGCTTGGTTGCCCGATGATGATGTTATTTGTTGGTTTTCCCCCACCTAATTACGCCACATTTCTGGTCTTTTACATCTTTTTTTTTATTGATTCATGTAATAAAACACACATTTTTGCTGTTAGTTCTGAGCCATTCGCTATCGGATTTTATCCGGCTAAACCGTGATTCGAGTCCACGTAATCAAGAAGCGAAATAAATCTTTGTTCGTGGTCACAAATCATTTCGCATGGTTAACGATTTTTAGCTCGTCCGTTGCATTAAATGTAGCGATGTATAGAGCGCTCAATGCACACATGACGTTGGATGCATGAATGAACTTGTTTTCAGCACCGCTGCTCTCTTTCTCCTAGCTCATGTTCACACTCACCTCGTCTCTCCCAGTTCCGATGTACATTCTACACCAATCACCATCATACGTTGGAATCTCTTTTACTTGGCATGAAGTATAAACATTATGCATTCTCATCAGCACTCTTTCATAATCATATGTAAACTGTTCTGAGAATGATGGTAAGTGCAAAATGTATTTATTGTTAATGCGCATGTTCCAAAACTATAATCGATTTTTATGTTTCATATTGTATTGTGTTTTATGCTCATTGCTTATTGCCCACCACCACACAACAAAAAAAAATGCCAGACGCTTTGCTGAATGAGTCATACGGTTTTGCGCTGCCAGGTTCACATCATGCACTTCGATGGAATTACTTTCCACTAGCATTTTATGTGAATAAATCATCGGATAATATATCAAATTGGAAACACACCGTAACATTACGATGCAGACATTCATTTCCGCATTCGAATCCAGAACGCTGGAACGAATCGCAAAATTCTTCTTACCTCCAATTGTATTTTATATGGAAGTAGCCATTCAATTCAAGGACAACAACAAACTATTCAATATGTTATGGGCAATAATTTTTACACAGGTTGTTTTTTTTCTACTTGCTAAAGAAAATATCCATTTTTCGATTTACAGAAAAAGAAAACACAATATTTTATTGCTCAATTCGAACAGTTTAATTTTATTGAAAAATCAAATTCTTGATGCAATTTTATTGCCCAACAAATGATGAAATACTTAGTATGTTGATATATCTTTTATTGCATGACCATGTATCGATACTTGAAATTTATTTGGAGTAAAAAACGGTGATCAACTGAACAAATTCATTTGGGATTGGGATAACGATCAGGATTTAAATAAGTTTGAGAACTATAAACTTTTTTAAAAGGAGAAAATTGCTTCACCACTCTTTAGAAGAGTTCACCTTTTGGATTTTCTAATAAAGCAGTTCGTTGTTGACCTTCAACTGTAATGTTGGAAAATTTAACGAATGGTGTTTTAGCAGCAGTTAATAGTTTCTTATCTGTTTCAATGTAACCCGGTTCGCTTGACACGAACAAAGTTTCAGCGTTGAATTTTTCGGCTGTGTCAGTGGACGATGATAAATCAACCGGCTTTCCGTTGCATGTGAAAAACAAATTCATGTGATATAGCCCAAATAATAGCTCTATTTCAGAACGCAATTGGCTAAGGCTTAGCGGCTTCTTATTGGGATCATCGATGAGAATGGTGCCAAGGTTACTTGCACCCGATAAACAGTAACGCGGTTGAATTTTTGTGGCAACATTTAGCCAACGTGCCACAGGTTTTGACGCAACGGCCGTTTTCACTTGAGCCGCATTTGACGCTGCTGCTGCAGCGGCGGCCGCTTTCTTTTCCATGCTAATCGTTATTTTAAACGTTACACCCTTAATATCGCATTCTTCGTTAATAAAACTGCGAGTGGACGCTTCACTGGCTAGTTTTGTCGCATCAAACGGTAAAAATGGTGATTTAATAACACTTTCAATGAATTCTTGGTGCGATTTGGCTACTTTACTTAAATCGCTGTTCGTATCGGAAATCTCGTAGTACACAACAACTGGGTCAGTTGGGATTAATTGGGTCTTTTTCTTTAATTTTTGAATACGATTGATTATTTCACGTGCGACTCCTTCGTAAAGTAGGTCTTCAGTTGGTGTTAAATCCATCAATACTAATACATCATTGTCACTATGTGCCTCATATTTTGAATCAGTTGTATCGGCCATTGCATAAATCACACGAATCTCTTCCAATTCAATGCGATGTTTCAATATTTCAAAGAATCCTTTATCGAGTGAAGCTTGGATTTGTTCATCGGTTAATTGCTTGATGGCAGCCATCACTGCCTTGAAATCACCTTTCAATCGCAAGCCCAACGTTTTATGGTCTGGTTCAGCACGCATTTTTACACCGTAACGAGCTTTATCCGCACAAGTAACTAACTGACGTGCATTCAATTCACCCAAAACAAATGGCTCCAATGATTGAATATCTTTTAAATATTCTTCATTTTTGTGAATTACAATCACACTTGGAACGGGATATTTGATTGGCATCGTTTTACGATCACGTAGCACACGGCCCAATTCGATGACATTTTGCATACGACCAACGGCAGTTTCAACCGTTGTTTGAATATATGCTCGATTCGGTTTTGGCATCATTTGCAAATGAACACTACCGCCGAATGAAGATGACGGCGGAACCGATGGTTTCTTGCCTTTGACTGCTGGTGACGATGGAACCGACATTGCAGCTGATGAATTCAGACGAACTAAATGCTGATACATATATTCAGACAGGTACGGTGTAAATGGTGCCATCATTGTAACCATTGAATTGAGAACATCAAACAAAACATTGAGTGATGCAACACAATCTTTAACACCCTCTTCGCCCTTGATACGTCTACGATTCAAACGAACATACCAATTGGTCAGCTGATCAATGAATCGTGTCAATCGTGGAACCACCGTGTACAAACGGTATGCTTTCATTTCACGTGCCACAAATTCAACAAGTGATTCTTTGAATGAACGAATCCAAACGTCCATAATATTTGTAGCACCGGCAACAACAGTTGGATCGAATTGAAATTGATTGTTGGCAGTTGGTTCGTCTTTAACATAACGATACACATTTTGGAATAAAAATCGGTATGCATTGAACCAAGGTAAAAATACATCCTTAATGATATCACGGACACCCTCTTCTTTGAAACGTAAATTCTCAGCCCGAACGACTGGCGAATTGATCAAATACAAACGCAACGCATCAGCACCGTATTTATTTACCACTTCCATTGGATCCGGATAGTTCTTCTTGCGTTTGGACATTTTTTGGCCGTCAGCAGCCAACACCAAACCGTTTGCAATAAGATTTTTGAATGGTGCCGTATTGAAAAGGGCCGTTGAAATGACGAGCAATGTGTAGAACCAACCGCGAGTTTGATCAATACCTTCGGCAATAAAATCGGCTGGGAAACAATTTTTAAACTCTTGCTCATTTTCAAATGGATAATGCTGTTGTGCAAATGGCATAGAGCCAGATTCAAACCAACAATCGAACACTTGTGGAATACGACGCAGTGGTGGTTGACCCGGTCGTTTTGATGGAATCACAATATCATCAATTGATTCACGATGTAAATCAGTGATCGGAGTTTTTGTGTATTGCTGTAGCTCAGCAATGCTACCAATGCATACGATTTCCTCACCATCTGCTGACATCCAAATTGGAATTGGTGTACCCCAATAACGGTTACGACTCACCGCCCAATCACGCGCCTGAAAAATTGATAAAAAAAAAAAAAAAAATTAGAAACTTAACGATGAGGATTTCTTTTTAGAAATTGAATACTTGCCTCACGCAACCAATTTCCAAACCGTTTCTCCTTTACAAAGTCTGGGATCCAATACGTTTGTGAGCTGCATTTTAACAGCTGAGCAGACATTTGCTCAACACGAATGAACCATGACGGTACAGCTTTGTAAATTAGAGGCGTGTCTGATCGCCAACAATATGGATAAGAGTGCTTAATTTGTCCACTCTGAACCAAACGGCCAATCGATTTTAAATGTGCGATGATATTTTTATCGGCATCTTTAACATATTGTCCTTTGAAATGTGACACTGGATCCACAAATCGGCCGGATTCATCGACTGGACAAATGATTTCGCTGTCTCGTTGAATGACACCGTTGGCTAAACAAACACGGTAATCGTCTTCACCAAAGTATGGAGCTTGATGTACAACACCAGTGCCAGAGTCTTCAGTGACATAACCATCGCATAGCACACGATGAGCGTTCATTTTCTTTGAATAATCAACAAAGTAATCAAACAATGGTTCGTACTTAAGGTTTTCCAATTTACGGCCATTAAATTTCGTTAAAATCTCATATTTGCTGGCATCTTTAAATACGCTTTCCACTCTCGATTCAGCAAGAATATACTCATTACCGGTTTGAGCATCTTTAATATGCAAATAAACCATTTCTGGATTCACACAAAGCGATAAATTTGATGGTAGTGTCCATGGAGTTGTTGTCCATGCTAACATTTGAACACCTTTGAATTCAGGTGCAAGCAATGGAAATCCAATGACAACGAATGGATCGACCACTTCTTTATAATTTTGACCAGATTCAAAGTTTGATAGAGCAGTTGTACAGGCAGTTGAATATGGCATCACTTTTACTCCTTGATAAACTAAACCTTTAGCGAATAATTGACGGAAAACCCACCAAATCGATTCCATAAACCATGGATACAATGTTTTATAGTCGTTGCGGAAATCTGAAACAAACCACAATTATTTTGTTATTAAATTTATTGGGAATCTTAACCAAAGTTATTACAGCATACCAATCCATCGACCCATTCGATTCACCACTTGTTCCCATTCATTTGAATACCGCATAACAATTTTTCGGCATTCATTGTTGTAAGCAGCGATACCCATTCGGGCAACATCCTCTGGACCACGGATATTTAGAGTTTTATCGATCTCATATTCGACCGGGAGACCATGACAATCCCAACCAAAGCGACGTTCAACATGATAGCCTTGTTGATGTGCATATCGTGTGACCACATCTTTGATGGTTCCAGCCAAAATGTGACCGTAATGAGGTAGTCCGGTAGCAAATGGAGGTCCATCGTAAAAAGTGTAACTAAACATATTGACAACGTTAACACGTTTTCTGGAAAGTGTGTTATTCGTTTACTTACTTTGGTTTGCCTTTTGATTGTTGCAAACATTTTTCAAACACCTTATTGTCACCCCAGAACTTCAACGTTCTTTCTTCTTCTTCTGGAAAATTAATAGTTTCTGGTACACGGTACATTCCCTCATCAAATGGTGCTTTATTTGGGGTCATCGCCGTGGCACCGCTTTGCATATTTGCTTCAACCGGTCGCGGTGGCATTTTTCACATGCGTTTAATAACTTAATTGATGATTTTCAATTCTAATAAAAAAAAATGCGATTTCTGTTCACATATAAATTCAGTATTAACAGCATAACAAATGAATAACTCACGCTTTTCTAACGCAGTCAGATGATAAAACTCACTGCTTCAAGATGATGAAATAGACAGATTGAATTCCGAAAAACGTGTGTTGTCGGCAATTTCACTACAATACTTTTTTAGTTGAGCTGTCATTCAGTCAAGCTGTCAGATGCTTTGGCATTTCTTGTCTGTGAACATTAAACGCATTCATTCGTGTGAATGAAACTCTTTTGAATCGCGCGATATTTTGAATGAATATTTCTCATTGATATTTATGGCAAGTTTTGTTTTTATTGGAAAATTGAATCAAGATTTTTTGATCTATTTCGAATAGACTATCGAATAATATCAATGGATATTAACGAATTATATCTATACCTTCAAAAAAAGATAAGATATTACACGTAAACAGAACCTTTAACACTTTTGGAGGTGCAACGTAATTCATCGATTTTTCACACGAATAGAATTTTTGGAGAAATGGTTGAAGGTACTCGAACACTTCAATCGATGGGGCTCTTATCTCATTTAAATCTTTAAAGATATTAAAACTTTCTCTTCACACTTCAATAAAATAGTCTCTAATCGATTGATACCCCTTGTGAAAAAAAATGATTGCCAGCCAGTCGACTGTTAGTCGACTATAGTCGTTCGATTTGGGACAATTGATATCTGAAACCGATAATATGTACTTTAGACAGTTTCAGTCGATTGCCAATTAATTCACAAGGGACTCCATGAAAGTAAGTTTTTTGGTCTAAAAAATGGGTTCATCACGAAAATACGAACATCATCAAACAGTTTAAATACAGTTGGAGAATATGAAGAAAATGTTCAGAGAGATCTGAAAGAATGTGAAAAAGCTAAAACAAAAAGATCAGAATAATTTGAGTATGATTAATTCATAAATAAAACAAACAGATGTTCAGACTTTACAATTTTTGTAATTTTATTTTACTTTTAGTCGAAAAGAGGGAAAGAATCCGTTTGAATATCAGGTTTTCAAACAGTACGAGAATCTATATCAGATTTCAACTCGGAAAACTAATAATTGTTGATTAGCATTTTTTTTTTGTTTACTTCTTATGGCCAAATCTGTATATTACGTACAATCAAAATATTTAAATTATTTCACTTTAGATTTTTTTTTTACAGCAGAAGATTTTACATTAATGCTTAATACAGTTAAGCCAGTTGCTCAAGAAAAAAAATAGGATCATTCAATTCGAACAAGACGAATTTAAAACAGGATTTTGTGTGTAAAAATATCGAGCAATGCAGACTTCTATAAAATACGCTTTCTATAAAAAAAACATTCTATGGTTAAGCCACACTGAAAGGAGAATGCACTACAATCTAAAACACGTCAAGCGGAAGCAATAATGCAATTTACTCTAAATTTTATGCGTATTTATGTATTTATTTATCTCTTTATCGTAGTTTTTATGTCATTGAAACGCATCCCAAAGACACATGTCATCGGGCTTTCGGTTGAGTCATTTAGCTGATCTAGGCATTATTTTTTATCGAAAACAATTTCTTCCAACTAACATCATCAAAAAAAAAAATCATTTAACTTTTGAAACAGAATATTATTTGTTCCGTTGTCTTTAAACATCACTGCAGTCATTCTGACTATTGGCCAGTGTTTTGTAAGGCTTGTGTTATTTTGCAATATTAAAGGCAAATTGAAAATTGGCTAAAACTATAGACGCTTCGGTGTTTGTTTTTGTTTTGTTTTGTTTTTTTGGGGGTGAGATAAGACCACTTGTTCGTATTTCACAAAATTAATACGTTTTCCGTAGAAAGGCCACTAAACACTAGTAAAAACATCAAAGCAGCGAAGGCAATATAATATCAATCGAAAAGTACACTTTGTTTTGAGTTAGGCTCCTTTCAATGTAAATCTGTTTTTAATGTCTGAATATTCATCAAATAAATCAATTTCATCTAAACATTGTGTTCAATTTTCACTGAATGCGTTTCTTTTTCATATCATAAAATAGAGTCATTAACAAACGATTGTTTGAAGGCTGCACATTTTTTTTAACGGACACTTTAGTTTTGGTTTCCATGCAATCGGCACAATGTCTAATGCTAATTCATAGATTAATATTATAGAATATTATTATAAAAAAAAAGTTTCATAGCTGAAATAATATGGCGACATCAACTTGAGATGGTTTTTTTTTTCTTCTTTTCTCTACATTGTTTTATGATTATTTATGAGTTTGCTTTGCCGAGATCGTTTTGTATACATGGGTGGATCTTTGACTAAAAAGTTTTTTTTTCTTCTTTTATTTTCGCATTCACTTTTATCCTCGAAAATATTTTCTCGGTTTATTTTTCTTAATCTCAAAGTTGCTTAAACTAAAATGAAGATTTCATTTTTTTTTTCATTCTTGTGATGCGCTTATTTCCGTCCATTTTATTCACATGGGCACATCATTGATTATGCGAAAATAAGTCAAAGATATTGAAGAATATCAATTTATTAAAATAAAATTTTGAGCTCGTTAGATTTACTTAAAAAAAAGTCTCTTGCCAAAATGTATTTGTGTGTGTGTGTGTTTTTTTTTTGTTTTTGTAAATTTAGCTACCAAAAATTGGAAAATAAAATAATAGGACAATTTTAAACGAAACAAAAAACTGTAAACAATTTCTAATTATCGAATAAAATTTGATTTTTGTGCAAGCGAAACATATGCATATGCAAAATACTAACGTACGAGAGCCAAACACATTAAAATTATATTGTTCAGTACACAAAATACATGCTCTTAATCCAAAATTCTATGGAATTAAACTAAGTATGTTTAAGAGACCGAACTGATTGCATTGATCGGTGAATCCATTTGGGTTAGTACTTTATCCAGCCATTGCAATGGACCATGTAGATGAATCTCCACCCAGCATGGTGTCGATGTAACATCTTGTCGATGATATTCAGCGCCCCAGCCTTTTACAAAACTCATTCGAATTGTGCACATTTTTGTGAGCTCAAATACCGATTCATAGCCATGATTGACAGCCTGTGATAGGAGCGTTGCAAATTCCGAATTGTTGAAAATTTTCAATGAGCAACCGGGTGGAATCTTACAAACGGTGCTCGAATGGAAATTATGATGATGATTGCACATGCGACTTTGCACGAAAATCGCCGAGTCCGACAAACACTCAACGAAGACTTCACCGCGCACGAAATAGACGTGAGCACCTTTGCCAATGTGACGACGTGTATTCTCAATTGTACTGTTCCGATTCACATTGCTCAATTGGCCCAAGCAAAAGCGATCGGAATTATTCGATGGGTTTGTGAAACCGTCAATAATCACGGACAACGAATTGCAACGGAACGCTTCGCCAACACGACAATTAAGTTCATAGTATGCGATCGATGCCCAAAACGGTGGTTCTTGATAGCTGATTTGCACTAAGCCAGTATTTGGATTGGATGAATCCATTGGTGTGTCGGTGTTGTTGGAATTTGCGTCATCAGGTATGCTGTAGGCTGGCGGTGGTGTTTCTGGTAACGAAAGACCGTATGGACTGTTTGGATTCGAGTTCACTGATGATACGTTTGACATTGTCGGGCTCGTCGGACTACTTTGATTGACGAAACTCTGATTCGACATTTGGGAATAATTTACATTATGTGGCATATTCGGCTCGGCCACTTGTTGAAACGGTAACAACGAATGGCCGGGCGCAAACTCTGAGTGCCGTGGCACCAACACTGGCGGCAACACCGGGCTCTCAACGCGCTTGTAGTGATACGGATTAATGCATACTTCTTTTTGTTTTGCACTGAATGGAAACTGACAAGATTCGATCGGCTTTAATTCGTGGTGAGATTGTAAGTCGGGCCAACGCCAAACGCGACAATAAATTACATGTGGCAATCCTTTGCGATGTGATACCTAAAGATGGAATTATTCAGAGATTTATTAATTGGATCTGGTATTGAAAGCAATTTATTGAATGTGTTACCTGTAAACGCCCGTCCAACGATCTGGGGATTGTCACACATTTCGATGGCATTCCTGGCGATGATAGAGCCCGTTCCAAGTCCTCGATTGCACCTTTGCGTTTCTTCAACTTTTTCACTAAACTGTCAACAGCCTTTTCAGCCCATTTCTCTTCTTCATCTCCTTGCTTCCATCCGAGCAGCTTTTTCACAGCTGGACTTGTGAATGAGAACAGACTGTTCAAACTAGACATTGTACTATGCGAAGATTCGACATCGTCAGTTTCCATATTTGCAATTTAATTTAGCAAAACCGCTTTCAAACACAATCTGCAAATAAATTGAACAAACAATTAGTTTAACACAATTGATGTTGTGATTACATTGCGTTATATTTAGAATAAAAATCGATATAACTTGAAAATTGTCCGTTATCTCATTATAAATGAATCATTGAAATTGTAAAAAGAAACAAAGAAAAAGAGCAAAAACAAACACAGCTTTTTATTGAAGACTCGCCAATAATAAAATTTAATAGAATCAATCCAATAACCCCTTAAAATATTCATATTGTGCTAAAATTCTTATGAAATTTAAAATATTTTCCGTACGAAACAGCTATAATTCATAAACAAAAATGAAGATAATTGATTTTAGTGTTGAAACATGTGGACTTCTATAGCGTGTCTATATAATAGGCGGAGCACACAAAGACTAAAATATCGAATCGAATATGAATATAAAATGCCGATGATTATTGAATTCATCTGAAAATATAATAGTTTCACTGGAAATGTCACCAATCACAGTTTAAATATCTCGGCATTCTTTTCAATTGACTTTGTTGGGGTATTCCCGGAAATTCGAAATAAGACTATTATCTCATTGATATTTGTTTATTTTTGTTTTTTATTTTGCCAACTTTATCAGAAATTCAACATATTTTTATTTGAAATTAAAATCATCAATGTGATGGAAAGATTTCAAGCAGTCGTCATCATTGAGATGTCAAATAATTTGTTTTCTCAATCAAATTCAGATAAACAAACCAATGGCTAAAAATAGGCAGACCAGTGATGAAGTAAAAACAAAATATATATTCAACCATTTCATTAGATGTGATTTTATGGGGGGGTAATTTTGTCGTATTTCACCTCTAAGAGAAAACTTTTTTTTTTTAATGCACTTTCGATTTATTGGTGCGAATCAGAACCTAAGGCCATTAATTACGATTACTATGTTTGTTCACTGGTTCGCCCTGTAAATGGAGGAACACAAAATTTATTATATATTGCATTCGATTGGCCATTATATTGGAAATGGTTTCAATTTGATTTGATTATGACCATTTGTAGAGACAATTGTCCCAGTGATTAGTGCACTAATAATATCAGATTTGTATGGTATCGCTAACTGCACATATTCACTTGGTGTGCAATTTCGAGGGCTTTCGTTAGTTATCGCTGTTCAACAGTAGGAAATAATTGCAAAGTAATTAAGTCGATTTAGTAAATGATACATTGCGATGTTGTTCACTTAGAAAATTATAGATTGGTTGCCATTATTGTTTACGATTGAATGGCGAAACAAAACACACAGAAAATTAGTTAGTTGTATGTGTTGTGTACTCACAAATTACCAACCGTAACTGACACTTTAGAAAAAGGCCGTAGCAAAATAGCAAAATAGCACAAATGCACACGCAATAGTCACACACAAATGAAAACAGAAAACACAGAAAAAAAATATGAAAAACAAACGCAAATGGAAACCAGATGAAATTCTATCAAATTATGTGTTCGTAACAGCTCAACAGTTCGCGATGTACTAGTTTCAGTAAAATAATCGATTTGAATGTTTTTGTGCCCAGTGCCGTTGGTGTCGTAGCAGCAAAGCAGCAAATATGACCGTGGTTGTTTCTTCTGCGCTACGCTGTTACGTTGTGTGTTGTACACAACTATTGAGACAATTGATATAGTAGCAGCGTCATCACACTACGCAGAAAATATCAGAAAATAAAGTTTTTCATTTCAAAACGATAACAACAAAACGAACAATGGCAAACCCCACAATATACAATATTTGAAATCCGATATGGAAACGACAATCTAGCTAAAGCATAAATATAAACATGAAACACATTTAGCTCCCCCTCATGCAATATCATGTCAATACGCACATTTTCGGGCATTGGACCATGTATTTGGTGTATGTTTGGGATTTCGCGAAATCAAATCAACCCCATGCTATCAAACTAGATAATTATGATGTATTGAAGTTTTTATGCAGTTCTATGGAACGACAACGCAAATGAATAATGTGCGCTCAACGAAGCGATAGGAAGGAAGAAACAAATGATGGAACAACAAAATACAGCCACACAAACACAAACACAAAGAGTAAGCGTGTGCTCTCTATTCAAAGTGCTTTCATTCAACTATCGTTTTCATTACATCTTTCATTCATAGGGAATTTCTCCCCTTTTTGCGTTTTCCACTTTATATTCACTGTATCCGTCGTAACTTAGTAAAATGCCATAGAAATTAAAATGCATCGCAATAAACTATAAATTTGCCCATTTTTATTCGGATTTCGAATCGATAAAAGTTCACTGAAATGAAATTTCTATGAATACGAATTATCCGCATTTGACGAAACGCGTGACGTTCGAAATGGAACAAAACACCCATAAAATGAGTGCGTACATTTATTTTGCCTTGAAACGCAAAACCATTATGTGTAATTATTTTTTTGTTGTTCAGTTTGAACTTGTTTTCGGGACGCATGCTCATGTAATGCATCCAGGGGGTTGATTGGGGTCGATTAAGCAGCCTATGGAATGAGTGCAAATTCATCGTAAATATTCATTTCAGCAAATGTTTTCAACGAAGTTTCTTGTTTTTTTTTTTTTTTTTTTTTTTTTTTTTTTAATGAAATGATGATGACAAAGAACAACAGGAAAAGTCAACATCAAGTTTGAATATCTTCTTTTATTTTGTATTCTCTTTGTTGCTATTGTTGTTGATCGTTACGGATTTCCTATGGCTCATTGTTTTGCTTTCATCCCGAAAAACGATTGAATACTGCAAGAACATAAGTCATAGGCGCTCAAACGATAGATTTGCACACACACATACACACATTCTTTGGGTCTATTTCGCCATTTCTTTTTCTTGTTCTGGAAAGTGGCCTATTGGCGAAAAAAAAAATAGACAAAGAAAGACACGGCAACAATAATGGACAAAACAGAGAAATAAAGAGGTGAGTAAGAGCTACACAGTTAAATACAGACACCAAACGAAATACACCGAAGTCAAAAGTGATAAATTCGAAAACAATCCATTTCTGAAAAATGATTAAACCAAAAAAAAAAGTTTTTGAGCAAGCGAGAAACAGAATCAATGACGCATATACTTGTGTATATTTTGTGTGTGCAAAATTGTTGATGTCGTATTCATTTCATATGAACTTGTTTCACCGTTTGCCTCGCGCCTTATGTTTTGCTCACAGCGTTTCACTCGTTCGCGCGTTGAAAATGTTGAGTTTCATTCGATTTCAGTGTATTTATGAGTTATATATATATTGCGTGTGCATATTATTGTTGTTGGAATGTTATTTTATTTTGTTTTTTTTTTTTGCTTTGCTTCCATACAGATAAAAATGTTTGTCTTTTTTTGGCGTTTAGTGATACACACAAACACACACATTTTTTTTTTCGAAAAGTGTTTCGTTCTTTTCCCGTCACATATGCCCATTTGGCCGTTTTATATTGCATTATACAATAATATGGGCTCTAAATGTGTAACTGTGTATACATTAGCGCATTTGCTTTGTGTGTTTCGGTCCTCTGTGTGTTTTTTTTTTTAAATTTTATTTTCTTGAACTTTCTGTTTCAACTCACAACACAGTCGCTTCTCTTTTCGTCTTCTTTTAGCCGTACGTTATTTTGCATTGCGTGCTTAAATGGTGCTGTATTGGGTATCTTTTGGCCTCTTTAGCAATCCATGTGCTATCGTTGTTGTCGTATTTTCGACAACACACTCTGTTGTGCCAAATGATGTGTGTGCTGTTTAATAAGGAGAAATCCATGTTTTTCGTTGAATTGTAGCATAGACAAAAATGTGAAGATGCAAAAATTGTTTGGGTGTGTGTGCGTGCGCGCGCTTTGATGCTATGAGCCCATTTCGAAATTTATATGAAATTCATTGAGTCATCTGTGTTTCTTTGGAACTTATCAATAAATGGACTTTTGCCTCAAACATTTTTTTTTTTTCAAGCCCATCGAATTTTTATATTGATAAATATTCGAAACGGATCTTCGAATCTGTTCGTATGAAATGTGAAAATATAACAAAGAGATCTATGATCGTGACCCGTTTTCGCATGACTTGCACCACTTTTACGAAAAAAGAGTTTTCATTCAAGTCAAAACAAATATTATATTTTCGGTGAAAACGGTTAAATTGAGGCTCATTAAACCTTGATGTGTTGAAAAATAAAAGGAATTCACTTATGCATACGCTTTTGCGCTATCTTGACAATCGATAAAATGAAAGGAAACGACCAATGCGTGCGAGAATGATGCATTTTGAATTGTTAAAAAAGGCATTTTTTTTCCTGATATTGGAACATATTCCGCAGTATTCGTGACACGAATAAGAATATGAATCGAAGTATGGACATTATGTACTCACTTCGATAGCTTTTAAACATGCAACTTATGGAGAATAAAAAAAAATACAATAAAACGAGAGCCTAAATGAACTAAATAAACAAACAAGGAACGAAGAACAAGCAACACCATTGAATTGCACTGGTTTTTCTTCTTTTTTTTTTGTTTAACTCAGTGTTCATTTCATTTCTGTCTTCGGATATGTGGAGTGCAGTCAGAATGCAAACGAAGTGAATGAAAAGTAACAAGCAAAATAAAATAAAATTAAAAAAAAAACGAAATATGAAATGGAATCGTATTGTTTTGTTGCTGTATTACGAGATCTACAAATACAGTGAAGCGAGTGAACGCGCGCGGCACAATCAAATCTCTTGAAACCTACACACATGTGATAGAAAGAGTAAACGGGCACCGTGCAATAGCCGTATGATATAGATGGTGTGTGTAAGTGAGGTTTTGGTCGGGTTGAGCGAGCTGGTTTTCATTAGATTCATTTGGTGCTACTCTAAGTACTCGAAGGAAAATTACACTTTGGTCGTGCACTCGCACGGAATATCTATGTTCTGTGCGTTTTTCTCTGTGTCTTTTTGTTGTTGTTGCTTTTTTCGTTTTATTTTTTCTCTTCGTTTTTTTCGTTTAATCTGCTGCCCGTCGGTTTTCGTTTTGTTTTCCTCTTCAGGCGTATGTCTGTGAACGTTTCTATTTCACTCGGTTGAATATCGTCGCCGGTGCTTGTGTTGCGTCTTTGTTGTTTCCTTTTTGTTGCACTGCACCAAGACAATTCACTGTGCAGGGTATGCATTCGATCGTGCGTTGTGCATGAGCTTTGTTTTTATTTTTTTTTTTTTTATTTTCTTTGCTTTTTTTTCTCATTTTAAATCTTTTTCATCAACTTTTCATCTTTGTTTTTTTTTCTTTTGAATTGCGTGCGTGTGTGTGTGTTTGTTTTTTTCCGTATGTTTGGTGTTCGGTCAATTATTTCTTGAGTGTGTGTATTGTGTATTGTATATACTTTTCTATGGTGCTATGGCATGGGCTCATGGTGCACTAGACGAGAGGCGACACAAATCTTTACTTTTCAAGTAGATTTTCAACCATTACATTTATTTTCATTATTCACTTTTAATTGACCGAACCCGAAAAAGGAATATTGAACAAGGGAAGAAAGAATGACAAAATGGAAAATGCTTCACGCACTTTTTATGAACTCAATGGGTTTCAAGACACCAGACATTTCACACATTTCACGGATGCATTTTTCTTGAACCATTTAAACATGTTTTGTTGCTATTTAATGCAATTGCACGGGCTTTCATCAAATTGTGAATCTCAAATGAAGGATGATATACTCACGCTTTGATTTTGATTTTCGTCACACGAAATCGGTGACTGTAAAATTGAGTAATCACTTAAGATTTCACTGATAACAAACTAATCTTTTAACTGATTATATTCAACAACAAACTTGGACGGGCGTTTAGTTTTTTTTCAGGTCTGGCAATTTCGTCAGCAAATCTATTGTTTACTTCACTTTTATCAAATTGTTTGTTTTGATTTGCTTTTAATAAGGAGAGACATTAAAACTGATACAAATAACCGAATGAGAAAGAAAAAAAAAACTGGTCGGAAAATTCACCTCTTACAAAGTGTTTCAATTTGATGAGTTTGAGTTCGAGTTCGACTTCGTACTCCAAGCGAGAGCAACATTTACACTGACTGACAACGGTCGACAAACAGCGATTTTTCTTCACATCTTTAGAAGGCTGCCCATGTATTCCCGTTTGTGTTCGGTGTACATGTATTTGTATGTTCACGTAATACACCAATCTATGCGATCTTTCAGTCATGCTCATTCCCACTGTGCATGAAGTGTGTGTATATGTTGTCGTTTTCGTTCGAATCAACGACGTTAAACAGCATTGTATAAGTTCAGAGAATTCTATGTTATCGTCGCCACAAGTTGCTCAACTTGCTGCTCATTTTTATTGTTTTCTTCCTCTTTCTTGTAATATTGCCTTGTGTACATATTTTATACATTGCAGAGAAATACACATATGCGTTACATGTGTGTAGTGCGTACGAATCTCGCCGAAATACCCATTGCGTTTTATTGTTGTTGTTTGTGTTGCCGATTTTACGATACATTCGAACATTTTGAAAGATTGAGCAAAAAAAAAAACACACACATTCAACGCGAAAAGAGAAGGAAAAAAATGTAGTATAATAAAAGTAACAGCTCGAATATTGAAAGTCAGTGGCATTTATACACTACTTTGAATCGGCTTGAATGTGATAGACATATACCCAAGGGGACAATTACTACTGAAAATCCATTTTCAGTACTTTTCAGTCGCTTTCATTAACATGTACATTTTTGTCTAAAATTTTGACGGGTATTTATTTAGGTTTATTGGTCTCATTTTGTCTCAAAAACAATGAAAAATGTGATCAACAAAAACATTTGTTTAATAAATCGAAACACTTCAAGTATTGGCGATGCCTAGTGATGGATTTCTGCCCGGGCAAGAGCATAACCGTACGATCTTTGATTTGCAAAAATGGAATCAAAATATTTTTTTTTCATTTCTCATCTTTCTTAAAAAAAAGAAAAAATGGAGAATTCGAATGTGTATGAACAAACCCAAAAATGTTTTTATCTTTGATGGACATTGCTTTCTCGCTTGATTTCTAATTTTTAAAGTATTTTTTTGCTTTTTTGATTTGGTAAAATGTTTGTCGTTATTAATTTCCTAATGAAAGTTAATGAATCACGAAAAATACACAAACTAGATGAATGAAAATCTCACTCCAATTTTGTTATTATTCAGATCAGTAAATGTTCGATCGTCAGCCTAATCAACGACCGACACAATACAGTTCAAATACAAGTTAGAGGTTGTATTTAAAAAACAAAAGAGATTTTAGTAGCATTCAGTCTGTTACAGTTTTTTCAGTAGTAATCAATGATTACTAATCATCCCCTTGCATATACCAAAGACATAGATAGAAGAAGATCAGTACACACATCGATTTGGTGGAGCTACGAGTGATTGGAATTGTAGGTGTCAGTGTCGATTGTGTGCGCATGATTCAAACAGTTTATGCACGACAAAGAGAGCACGACTTTTAAGTATGCGAGAAATGATGTGAATGTGTGTATTATATATTTGTGGATAGCACACAAGTGTTGCCTGATTTGCTTTCGTTCCGCTCAATCTGAATGCTGCTGTGTGTCTTGGCTTTTTCTGTGTATTTCAAGTGTAGTTATTTTGCATTTATTTTCTCTTTCCATCTTTTTCGCTCCGCAATCATTTTATACAATCAATGATTGACGAATAAATACACATGAAAGAGACGCAATCATACGTTATGAACGACATGAAGACAACGAGAGAAAAAAAAACTATAAAAAATGGTGTCAAAACATGAACTACGGGCATCTTTGTTTCGTTTGCTTTGAATTTTATTTGGATGGGGTTTTGATCTTAATTTAATTGATAGCTCAATGAATCCGTTTGCAGTTGATCGACAAGTGATTGTCGAGACAATTGATTGTGAAGTCTTTTAATAACTTGCCAAAATGCTGTTTAACCCGTTTGGTATAAAATACGAACCAAAATCGATTTTAACAAATGATTTTGATGTGTTGACATTTGTATTGAATAATTTTTTTTATCATTTCCACTGATTCCATTTATCATTGTTCTTCTTATTCTCAGCACATTTCGATATCAAAATAAAGGTTTCGATCGCAAACACACACATAACATTCGACTTTCGTTCAAATCATTTCAATCTACTTACTCGACTTGATTTTCTCGATTTCAATTTTTACAATTCCAATCCACAAGAACGAGTTTGTTTACTGTATCAAATATTTTTGTTAATCAAAAAATAGAAACATTTGACATACACAAATTCACTGCTCGCAAAAAATCACCAACAATCAGGAAAAAAAAATCAAATGACTTAAGGCACACGCAAGTAAAAACACACAAAGTTGACGGTTTCGTATCTTAGCTTTTACTACTCATATCGTCTGCGACCGTGTTTTTTTTTTCTCTCACTTGATTCGTTTGAACGTATTTTACTCTTCCACCAGTACAAGTAGCGCTTTTGTTGTTGTTGTTGTTGTCATCACAACAACACACATACCACATTCACACACGACATTCATTCGGCTCACATACTAGTGATAAAAATGCATACCAAAACATACATATATATACGCTTCGTTTGCACTTGTACTGACCGCACAAGTGTTGCCGCTATTATTATGTTTTGTACTGCTCTTTTCGTTTCGCTCCTACTGCTCATGGCTACTCATAGCCCGTGATTCATACGATCAAATGCAGCCACACTATTTTTTTGACCGGCAATTGGTGGGAGTTTGAATTTTCTTATAAACACAATCGAAAGAATTGATTTAAAGGATAAATCAATTATTATTAATAGTCTATGCACTATCCACTGCAGTGGATCTAAATCTAGTATGATAATGAGGTGTTCTGCGACAGCTGTAAAAAAAACTGAAAAAAAAAAACTGGAAAATCCTGTAGAACTGGAAAAATTGCACGAAGCAGCTATGCGAATAGACACAAAGTTTCCCAGCGTATTATTTTCCTTTCGATTCTGATGTAAGCAACTATCGTTATTCAACAATATCGTTTCTGCCTAAGCTTACACAGTAACTGGACCAAGGAAATAAAACAGCAACAAGTTTAGACTTTGATAATTTTTTAAAAATATTTAGAGTTTTATTTGATTTTTATGCCAAAGGGAAAATAATATTTTGAAGGTTTTATGCAGTGGAGATATTTAATGTCAGATTATAACTGGAAGAACTGATTCAATGACCATTCATAGATCATATTGAAAATAGGATAAAACTACAGCCGATTTCGGTCGAGATAAAAATATTTGCTCATTTTTTACGAAATGTTACATGTTTTCCGATCTCCACTAAGGCCACTGAACTTTTCAAAAAACATTATGACAGCGTCTATTTTATATGAATCCAAATAAGTGATTTTTTCAAGCACAAAAAATTCCGTATCATAAGGTACTAGATATGGATATGCAAAACTCACTTATTATATTTGTAAGAGAATGAAATTCCTGCTTTTACTTTGTAGAAAATAAGGACTATAAATGAACATATGAAATTCAATATTGGAAAGGAATTGTAATTGAATTGAAATTATCAAAATAAACTGTACCCTTAGTTGTGAAACCTTAAATAGGTGATTTTCTAAGTTTAAATGATAAAGTTCCAATGTACGGTAATTAATTGTACTTTTACTTGTGATGCATGCTCTTAAACAATAGCTCTCTGAATGTGAACCAGGTTTATTTACGAAACTGAGCTGATTGCATTGATCGGTGAATCCATTTGGGTTAGTACTTTATCCAACCATTGCAATGCACCATGGAGATGAATCTCCAACCAACATGGTGTCGCCGTAACATCTTTTCGATGATATTCAGCGCCCCAGCCTTTTACGAAACTCATTCGAATCATACACATTTTTGTGAGCTCGAATACCGATTCATAGCCATGATTGACGGCCTGTCCCAAAAGCGCTGCGAATTCCGTGTTGTTGAATATCTTCAAAGAGCAACCGGGTGGAATCTTACAAACGGTGCTCGAATGGAAATTGTGTTGATGATTGCACATGCGGCTTTCCACGAAAATCGCCGAGTCAGACAAACATTCGAGGTATACTTCACCGTTTACAAAGGATACGTGAGCACCTTTGCCAATGTGACGACGTGTATTCTCAATCGTACTGTTCCGATTCACGTTGCTCAGTTGGCCCAAGCAGAAGCGATCGGAATTATTCGCTGGATTTGTGAAACCGTCAATGATAACCGACGGCGAATTAACACGAAATGCTTCACCAACACGACAATTAAGTTCATAGTATGTGATTGAGGCCCAAAATGGTGGTTCTTGATAGCTAATTGGCACTAAGCCAGTATTTGGATTAAATGAATTCTCCGGCGTGTCGTTGTTGTTGGAATGGGGGCCATAATGTGAATTGTAAACTGACGGCGGTGTTTCACCCGATGAAATACCATATTGACTTTGTGGATTGAAGCTTGCTGATGATGTTGATGATGCTGACGATAATGCTGGACTTGATGAACCATTTTGATTGAAGCGCGTCATTTGTGAATAATTAACATTGTTCGGCGTATACAGATCAGCTACTTGTTGAAACGGTAACAACGAACGACCGGGTGCAAACTCTGAGTGCCGTGGCACCAATACCGGTGGTAACACCGAGCTCTCAACGCGCTTGTAGTGATACGGATTAATGCATACTTCTTTTTGTTTTGCACTGAATGGAAACTGACAAGATTCGATCGGCTTTAATTCGTGATGAGATTGTAAGTCAGGCCAACGCCAAACACGGCAGTAAATTACGTGGGGCAATCCTTTGCGATGTGATACCTAAAGATGGAATTATTCAGAGATTTATTAATTGGATCTGGTATTAAAAGCAATTTATTGAATGTGTTACCTGTAAACGCCCGTCCAACGATCTGGGGATTGTTACACATTTCGATGGCATTCCTGGCGATGATAGAGCCCGTTCCAAGTCCTCGATTGCACCTTTGCGTTTCTTCAACTTTTTCACTAAACTGTCAACAGCCTTTTCAGCCCATTTCTCTTCTTCATCTCCTTGCTTCCATCCGAGAAGTTTTTTGGCCGCTGGACTCGTAAATACAAACAATCTGTTTAGTCGTGACATGGTGCTGTGCGAAGACTCGGCGCAATTGGTATCCATATTCAAATCCATTTCAAAATAGTGTCAAATTACAAAAGGATTCTGTTGAAACAAACTGTTGATATGCTTCGAAAATGTAGGTTCTTTGCATAAAACGTGTTACAAGTTACTTATCGATGCAACTTCATCAACGGAGATCTTATAAATGAACTCGGTTTGCTAAATATGGAATATATATATACAAATTGTGTTCTTAATTCGAAAAGATAATATAAAAGAGCAAATATTTTGGAAAGTGAGAAAATAAATCCCAAAATAACAACTGTAACTGGTATCGAAAAAACAATTAGTGCATCCAAGATATTACGACCACTTTAAGCTGTGATGATGCTTTCTTTTAAAGACCATAAAGAAAAACACTGTTAATCCTTTTTATTACATACCATCAGTTGAGCCATTCCAATTCGTGGAAAACAAAACAATCTTCCTACATGATTTTCACAGGTTCAGGAATTGTTAATCTCAAAATCTTCCATTTTGAGTTTTGAGAACATCTAATTTATGTAGTCGCCTTTTTTATTGTTCCCTGGTTCACTTTTGTTCATAACATATGTTTAAATTGTTGACAAAAATGAGAACATATATGTTCTCGTATACGCACTGCATTTCCTTTAACTGAGATTTACAGTTTGAGGCGGCTCTTGCAAAAGCATTGAATACAATTAAATACTTTTTACAGTCTGTTGACAAGAATTTTTCTTTGCGGTTTCAAGTGTTCAACATGTTTTCTTGTTACATAGCTTAATGTATTCATAAAATCCTGGTGGCACTAATTGTTTTTTTCGGTATCAGTTACAGGTGTTATTTGGAGTTCATTTCATCACATTCCAGAATCGTGTTCTTTATTTTTATATTGATTTAATATTCGAAGAGCCGCCAAAATGATGCACAGCAGTTTCCTAATAGTCTCTCAAGTTAGTTTTGGTTAAACTAGAAATAAAATTAATATGCTCATATGAAATATGTTAAATACACATATTTCCATGCATATTTCTATAGTAAAATTACTTGATCTTTCCTATTGCGATATAATGTTTGAGTTTAGTTTTCTCAAAAAATCTATTTTATTTCAACAACAAAAAAACAGGTGTCCGAATACTTTTTTTCACTAACTGTAATTAATTTCCTTATCAACGAAAGTTTTGTAAGTTAATCGCGAAAATTACACCAATGTAAAAATTTTGGAATTGTAAATTGCTCCATATCGGAGTTTAACAAATGATTTTGATGTGTTGACATTTTTGTTTAATTTCATCATTTCCACTAATTTCTATTTAATATCGTTCTTAATATTCCAATTTTTCCTATCTTTCGTGGACATTCAAACAAAATTCCATGAAAAACTCTCACAAGATATTCGACGAAGAAAAAGAAAGAAGAAAAAAGAGAGAAACGAAGAAATAAAAAATAAACGATATACAGTGCAAACGTATGTTTTTAATTAAAGAGCCAAAGAAGAGCGTGCACGCTCTCTGGAAAACCTGAGTAAAACACTTGGGATTCGTCGCAAACATTCGAATCTACTCATTTGGCTTAAATTTTACAATTCTAATCAACAGTAAAAAAAAATGTTTACTGTATAAAGGATAGACATTTCGATTTACTTATTTGTTCCTATAGATGGGCGTTTGCTCTGTATTGTTAAATGAAAGATGTCAAACAAGCGAAGAATTTTTTAATAATAAAACATAATTGTGTTGATTTGAAATGCATTCGGCACACTGCGATGACAAGGCTCACTTTGTAGGGTTTTTTTTAGATGTGAACACAGAACGAAAAGAGATGGAAATATACATCTGTATCTATCCGTCTCTCTCCAACATTCTCTGCCAGAAAAAAAACCCTTTAAAGTGAGCCTTGTCATCGCACTGTGGCATTCGGCTTTAATGTAGACTTTGAACATATGAATCATTGATTGATATATTTGCAGTAATAGATGAGCATGAAATAAATTCAGATAATCTAGCATCGTTGTTCAGCTCCTTAACACACACAATCATCATAAAACTGGGATATTTGTTTTTGGTTATTTTTTGAGTGGAAATAATAACCATTGTTTAAATACGGGGCCCCTTAATTCACCAGATAATTTTTTTTTACCTGATGAGAAGTCAAAAATAGCAAGAGGTTTATGTTAGATTGGCGATTCAGTCATCTGTAAATACATATAGAAATAATGTTTGCTTTTACACGAATTGTGGTGGCTTAACTATTTTGTCTGCAATAAAAAATGCATCAATAAGTATTTTGCTTTGCAGTATTAAGAAAACATCATCATTACGAATGTGAACTTTCTGGTTGCATAGCTTAAAATGGTCATAAAATCCTGGATGTACTAATCGTTTTTTTCGATTTCAATTTCAAGTGCTTTTTGAGATTTATTTTGTCACTTCCTATATCTCTTCGAAATAGAAAAACAAACTGGTGTTCAATTTAATGTGAGTTTATTTGTTTATAGAACGAAACATTATTCCGAAGTCCAAAAGTAAAATCAATTTATTCCACTGTGTTTGCTGAGAAACAAATATTCAATACAAAAATATCCGCTATTGCTTTATTGATACTTAAAAAAAAATTAGAGCAAAGTGTAAAACGCTTTCATATTTTGATAAACTAACTGAATGTTAATAGAGATTTTAATCCGAATTCATGTTGAATGTAATTGGAAGGCACTTATGATGGCTTAGGATACTGAACTAATTGCGTTAATCGGTGAGTCCATTTGTGTTATGACATTATCCAACCACTCTAATGGTCCGTGTAGATGAATCTCCACCCAGCATGGAGTCGATGTAACATCTTGACGATGATATTCAGCGCCCCAGCCTTTTACGAAACTCATTCGAATTGTGCACATTTTTGTTAGCTCGAATACCGATTCATAGCCATGATTGACGGCCTGTCCCAAAAGTGCCGCGAATTCTGCGTTGTTGAATATCTTCAAAGAGCAACCGGGTGGAATCTTACAAACGGTACTCGAATGGAAATTATGATGATGATTGCACATGCGACTTTGCACGAAAATCGCTGAGTCCGATAAACATTCGACGTATACTTCACCGTGTACAAACGATACGTGAGCACCTTTGCCAATGTGACGACGTGTATTCTCAATTGTACTGTTCCGATTTACATTGCTCAGTTGGCCCAAGCAGAAGCGATCGGAATTATTTGCTGGATTTGTGAAACCATCAATGATAACCGACGGCGAATTAACACGAAATGCTTCACCAACACGGCAATTAAGTTCATAGTATGCGATTGAGGCCCAAAATGGTGGTTCTTGGTAGCTAACTTGGACTAATTCAGGGCTCTGATTGCCTGTATCCATTGGTGTATCAGTGTTTGTAGAACTGGCGTCATCATGTGAATTGTAGCCCGGCGGTGGTGTTTCTGCGGACGAAATACCGTATGGACTGTTTGGATTGAAGCTTGCTGACGATGCTGACGACAATGCCGGACTTGATGGCCCATTTTGATTGAAGTGCGTCATTTGTGTATAATTTACATTGTGCGGCATATTTGGTTCGGCCACTTGTGGAAACATGAGCAATGAATGGCCGGGTGCGAATTCCGAATGGCGTGGCACCAATACCGGGGGCAACACAGGACTTTCAATACGATTATAGTGAAATGGATTAATGCATACTTCTTTTTGTTTGGCACTTTTTGCGCTAAACGGAAACTGGCACGTTTCAATTGGTTTTAATTCATGTGGTGATTGTAAGTCTGGCCAACGCCAAACACGGCAGTAAATTACATGTGGCAATCCTTTGCGATGTGATACCTTAAAATGGAATTATTCAGAGATTGATTAATTTTGTCTGCTATTGTAAGAAATTTATTGAATGTGTTACCTGTAAACGCCCGTCCAACGATCTGGGGATTGTTACACATTTCGATGGCATTCCTGGCGATGATAGAGCCCGTTCCAAATCTTCGATGGCACCTTTGCGATTTTTCAGCTTTTTCACCAAACTTTCGATGGCTTTTTCCGCCCATTTTTCCTCTTCGTCGCCTTGTTTCCATCCGAGAAGTTTTTTGGCCGCTGGACTCGTAAATACAAACAACCTGTTTAGTCGTGACATGGTGCTGTGCGAAGACTCAGCGCAATTGGTATCCATATTCAAATCCATTTCGGAATAGTGTCAAATTACAAAAGGATTCTGTTGAAACAAACTGTTGATATGCTCCAAAAATGTAGATTTTTTTGCATCAAACGTGAAACAATCGACTTATTTATTGATGCAACTTCACCAACGAATGCTCCTTAAAATCCTTTCTTTTTCTTTTGAATGTGTCTATTGTCTTTATGTGGATTGTATTTAAATTATGCACATTTTTAGCACACACAAAAAAAAACAAATATTGAACATAAATTTACATGTAGATAGATTGAGAAAAATAACAAAACTAATATTCAATGCACGTGCAAACATATAATGAAAGTGTTGCCGTTGAAACCAAGCTTTGACATACAAACAGTTGCATGGGTGTGAGTCTTTATAATACACTACTCGTACTTATCATTTTCAATCGCAAAATCAAGATTTAACATAAACTGTTTCTTTATTCAACTTGGAATTTCAAATATTTAACACATTTCAAGAGTTCATAATATTTTTGCTGAGATTTAGTTCGTTTTATCGAGATTTTTCACAACAACACCTGTCACTCCGTGCTTATGGATTAAACACGCACTAAAATGAAAAAAGAAAGAAAATTTAGATTACTTAAAATTTTGAACAATCAACAACAACAACAAAATGCATTTTACTTTTTTGATGTTTCCAAAATAACGACTGGTGGTCCAGAGTGTGGCTCTAACTTTTGTGCTTGATCAAGTAATGCGACTAATACGCCCGATGAATGCTGTGAAATATCACCACGAACTGTAATATGTAAAAATCATGTATTAATCATTGATATTCAATGTCAACAAGTGTGAAAGAAACAGACCTCCAATACAAAGACCATGCCGATTTGCACTCAAACAAGCCGTAATATTATCATTGGAAATTCTATAATAAACAAAACATTAATATTCAGCCTATCAATTTAATAAGTGTTGTATATTTTATTGATCTTACGTGTCATCTAGAACTTTCTCAATTTCTTGCTCCATTTAATTGTGATTCAGTGGGCAAAAAATGAAATTTGATCAAATGTTTATATTAGAAATACAAAGTATTTTTTTTCTGAACTAGTATCAGTAAATGTTTTGAGTATGTCAAGTTCTGTCAAATCGAATAAGATGTGAACAAACGCACTCATCAACAACATTGATAACGTGAATAGGGCTTAATTGGAAGCTATTGAAACTGGAATTATTAAAAACAATTTTTCTATCTGGTATTTAAACAATAATTGATTTTTTTGTTATTGTTTTCATTTTATTGAAATCCGTTTTGAATTCATTTGGAACATTTAAGTTGAAATGAAAGCTATGAATATTTCAAATTATTCCATCTGTTCGAATATACGACAAGGATTTAAATGCATCCATTGTAATAACTTTTTCAAACGTATTCGGTTGATGACATTTCCATTGAGTGAGGTTATGTTGTGGCTTGCCATAGCGTTGACATTGAGTAAACTACATTTTATGTTGTGATAAAATATTGTGAATATTTTTTTTGTCTCAAAGTGATTGAAGTTTTCAGTTAAAAATGGGTTCAAGAAAGCGAAGAAGGGAACGTGATTCATCACGTAGGCACAGAAGGTCGCAATCGCGTTCATCATCGGGTAGTCGGTCTCGGTCACGATCGCCAATCGCTCCACCGCCACCAAGCATTTCAAAATCAAGAGATAAAGATGAAAAAGAAGACAGACATCGCCACAGGCACAAGGAATCAAAACGGAAGCATCATCACCGTGAACGAAGTCGGAGTCCTGGCAAATCAAGACGCTCGAAACATGAGCAAGAAATCCACAGCGACAGTAAGTGTGATATCTATTATTTCCATTTATGCACAAATATAAGACATTTCATTAATTTGTATTCGTTAATGTTGATAGGTTCGGATTGTGTTGAAGTGCCATTGGCCCCACCGGCTCCAGTTATTTCAAAGCCAGCCAAATCACCGTCACCAATTCCGGAAAATGGTGCTGGCGATTCGCTATCTATCGAAGAGACAAATAAATTGCGTGCAAAGCTCGGCTTAAAGCCATTACAACTTGATTCGAATACAAGTGCATCGTCATCATCATCCAAGAAGAAGACCGGTGCCGAAGGTGAACCATTACATAAAGATGAATGGGGTGAATTCTATCACAAACCAGCTAATAATCTTTCGGAAAAATTGCAAGCGGAAAAACTTCGTGAGAAATTCCGTCAAAACAAACAGAAACGAGCACTTGAACAGAAATTAAAAAAGACCAAAACTTTGGGCGAATCAGATGAAGACGATGATGTATCGAAATGGGTTAATGTTAGCCGTGAAAAAGAAAAGTTAAAAGCTGAGGCAGCGCGTCGAGCCAAGATTTTAGAAGAAATGGATGATGAATTTGGCGTGAATGAGCTTGTGCAAGAGGAGACACGGCGTGAGAAAAAGAAAATCTATTCGGAAAATCACTTGAAGGGTTTAAAGGTTGATCATGATTTGGACGCGTTTACTGAAGGCAAATCAATTATTTTAACACTCAAAGATCAAGATGTACTCGATGAGGAAAACGGTGACACATTAGTCAATGTGAATTTGATTGATGATGAACGTTATCGCAAAAATATTGAAAATAAAAAACTAAATCCGAATCAATATGGATACAATGTTTATGACGAAGAGGTTGATGAATTTGGTAATCCCATTGAACGGAACATTTTAAGCAAATATGATGAAGAGATTGGTGGCAAAGGAAAGAAGAAAACATTCACCATCGGCCATAATGTCGAAGAGGAAATTGCCCAAAAGAAGCGATTACAAGAGGTGGGTTAAATTAAATTGAGATGGAATTTTTGTTGAAAGTGAACTTTGAACTGGAATATTTTCTTTCAATATTGACAATCAAGTTTATGAACAATGTCTATTGGAAATAACTGGATTGAACAAAATAAAAGATAATCAAAAGCTGTTGGAATCTGTCTGTTTAGTTGACTTATTTATTAATATTGATCAACAATATATAAATTCAAAGTCTATTTTCAACAATTTCATTACCAAAAACTTACAAGTTAAATCAATATGTTAAAATGTTGAAATTAATTGTATTTTATTGTAATTCATTTTTATAGATAAAATCAAAATTGGCTGGAAAACGTCTAGAAACGCTATCTGAACCGTTGATTAGTCTTGCGTCCGATACGTATACTGAATCCGAGCTGGCAACGTAAGTAAACTATCAAACAGCTGGTAAACTTTCAGCTTTTCCCATCAAATTTCCAATGGCTTTCATCACAACATTTTCCACCGGTTCATCCGTCATTTGATCAATTTTATCCGTGATTTTCTCCTGTTCCATTAACGTTTCCGTCGATTCAATTGCATCTTTTGGAATTTCAGCTGATTTTATGACTACAAAAGTCAAACACTGCAAAACAAATCAACAATTTATTCTCGTTTTAATAAATAATACAAATCACAATCATTTCATACCTGAATTAAAACAAACCAAACCACAAGTTTTGTCGACATATTTGCTGAATGTTCAATCACAATCTGTACACAATTTTGCGAATTTCTAAACATTTATATAAACATTTCACTCATTTCCCTTCTATAAATTGATATTAATTTGGCGACAAAATGACATTCAAATGATTGCCTTTTATACTACAGACCTACTATTGATGCGCATGAACCCGTATCGTAATGAGCAATGTCGGTTATTCGGTGCATTGTTTTGGCACAAAAGATCTGTCAAATAAAACTATTTTAATTGGAAACGACTATGGCAAAAACACGAAAATATGTTAAACACAGCGGAAACAGTTTAATCGTTTTCCAAATAGATTGAAATTATTATTATGATTATCGAAATTATTAAATAGTTTAATGATTTTATTACCATGTTATTTCTGTTTTATAGATTCAAAAAGCCGAAAAAGAAGATAAAAAAATTGCGAAAAAAGTTGAAGGCTGAAGATCTTGAACTGTTATCAAACGATGCCGATTCGTCATCGAATCATCGCAGGCGTGATCCGAATCGTCATTTATCGGATGTTTTGGATACGGATGACACAGATGATATCAAAGAGGAAATCAAGATTGAGGAAGAGGACAATGAACTCGAGCATATTTTGTCGAAGGTAAAAGTGTAAAGAATTTCAATTGAATTTCACTTGAAATTGAATGCAAAAAAAAAACAGAAAAATAAAAACAATTTCAAATGATTTCAGGCGAGACGTTTAAAACAGGTGGAATCTGTGAAATCGTTAAGTTTAGATATGAGTAAAATTAAGGCAGAGGTTAAGACTGAGCCCGACTTAGACGATGAGGAAAGCTCAGGTAGTCATAAAAATGATTTCATCACACTTAACCAGACTGCCGAGTTTTGTCGAACACTTGGAGACATTCCAACTTACGGAATGTCGGGCAATCGAGGTGTCGATGCCAGCGAAATGATGGATTATGAAGCTGGGGCCGAAGAAGCAGCAGAACCGATGGATGAAGAAGAACCAACAACTGGTACATGGAACTCAGTTAATCCCGATATGGAGCCACAGCCCACGGAGAAAAGTTTGGATGTGGTTGAAGTGGCAATTTTGGATGAAGAGCCAGATGTCTCAGCTGGTATGGGTGCGGCATTGAAGTTGGCACTTTCGAAGGGCTACTTAGAAAAAGAGGAATCAAATCGGCCGAGCAATACACGAATGGCTCATTTGCAAGCCCAAAACTATGCCATTGAAGATAAAACACACGGGTGAGTCTTGGAGCTGTAGTGATTTTATGGATATTTCTCCAGTTTTTACATTTTTGAAACTTTTTAATTTGCAATTTCAATTTGGTTTTGGTTTTTTTTTCTTTTTTGCAGAGATGACGATAAGTTTAATCGTCGTGATCGCTTCCACAGTGGCCCAATGAGTGATTTCAAAGAAAAAGACAATTATAAACCAAATGTTAAGCTTGAGTATATTGATGATAGTGGACGTTTGTTAAATGAAAAGGAAGCCTTTCGATATTTATCGCATAAATTCCATGGCAAGGGCCCTGGTAAAAATAAGATCGAAAAACGTTTGAAAAAGAATGAGCAAGACGGAGTAAGTGCAGTATGGCATTGGATCCATGGGAAAAATTACACATTTTGAAGTATATTTACTAAATCTTTGTTTTTTTTAAATTTTTAAATTCACAGCTAATGATGAAAATGAGTTCGACAGATACACCATTGGGCACGTTAACTATGCTTCAGCATAAACAAAAGGAAACCAGCAGCCCGTATATCGTTTTAAGTGGCAGCAAACAGGCCCACGGCTCAACTACAATGACAAAACATAAATAAACGTCAACAGGTCAAACTAATGCAAAACATCGTTTAGATTCTGTATATTTCAATGTGTTTAGGATAATCTTTAGAAACATAGGAAACCAAAAAAATGATTAATAAAATTCAAATGATTCGGAACATGAAATCGTTTTGAAGATTTATTAAGAGTCCTTTCAAAGGACTCCTTTGGGTATGGGGATGAGGTGCATCAGTTATGTGCTTATATTCGGTGGTTTGATATAACTGTGCAAGCATGTCAATGCTGGCAGATGCACAAAAACACTTGACTGTCATGGAGTTGCTATATTTCTCAAATTATTCGTCGAATATAAGGAACCCCCTTTGTACTGTAAATCAAGACACATAAAAATTCCATTCTAAAATTAAAATTTGAAAATTTCCTTTGATTTTTTTTATAACCAAAAACGGGAAAAGGTAAAAAAATCCTCAGATAGACAAATAAGAAAATCGATACTGTTATTCATATATTACGACCATAGTCGAATAACAACTCCTTTGGACTGTCACTACGTTTCTATGTAATTTGAAGTCTCATTTCCATTGGAACTCAGTGACAGAGCAGATTTTTCCCAATGTATAGAAATATTGACAAATATTTATTTGGGAATAAAATTGATACAACAATAAATATATAGATCCAGACAAATGGTGTGCACATTTATTTTTATGTTTAAACTTGAAGCAGTCTTTTGCACAACGAGCAAAGCGATGGTCATTTATCTTAGATTCACATGGAAGCAGTCCAAGAAAAATATTTTCTTTATTCGCATGTAAAAAACTACTCGTTACTGAAGCGTGAATTATACGTGCACGAACAAGTGCGTAGGCATTGTATTTGCCTTTTTTGTACGTAGTTCTATCCATCTATCTGCCGGTTTTTGTATATGTAGTTGTGGGCCGTGAGTAAACGCATTATCATACCTAAGTACGGCAATTTTTTAATTACTGTATAAAAGTTTATAATTTTTCCTGCACGATCAAAACGCAGAACAGACAGAAAAAATGAGCCATAATTATATAATATGGAGCTGAACAGCGTGCATACAATAGTTTCGTTTGATGAATAATTATTAATTATAGAGTTACGCATTTAAGGAAAGCTGAACACCAAAATCAAGAGAACATCGTATCCCCAACACCCGAGCTCAGTAAACGAAAACAGAAAAAAAAATTGTATGAATAGATTCCACGACAATTATATCAAGTCGAATGCACATCATGCGAATAGCATAACGAATTTTGATCGAAATCTTTAAGATGAACATGCTTTTATGTCGCGCACAATTTTTTTCCCTTGATCTTGCGTTTCAAATAGTCAAAACGTGATTCGCAACAGCTCAACATTTTTTTGGTAAAATGAAGAAAGAAATCCATTTTAAAAGTTTCTCTATTTCACGGTAATCGACATTCTAATTATGGAAGTTTTTTCTTCATTACTAATTTCAATGTTACGCACTTTTTTTCAATCAAACATATTTTCAACGTTCCATATTTGAGCGAGAGTAGCATTTTAACCAGATTTTAAATAGTTTTGTCATTTTTCATGCTTGGTTTCATTTATTCTCGAGAAATCTTATTTTTTGTTACTAGCCTAAAAAGTCTGTTTGCTGTGGACCATTTCAAATTAGAGAAACACAATTACCTATATTCCTTCAATTTAGTGATTAACAGGTAGCGAATAATAATTCTCTTGCTGAACCTCACTACATTTTTTCGAATTTCGAATAGGCTGAAGCTTATTCGACTTTCTATATAAATTGCTTTAAAATTAAAATTGTACTTTTTCAAATGATTCTTTTAATTGTACAAAAATACGAAAATATGGCTTTTGTTCTGAATTTGAAAGATGTTACTGTATAACAAATTCAATACATTTTGCGATAAAGAAAAAATATATTTCTTTCGTACTCTCGTTTATCTTTTATATTTTCCGCAATTATGTTTTAGAATAATTCATTCGAACAAACAATGATTCAATTTTCACTATAGAATATCTTTTTGAAAATGATTTTTAGAGTTTAAACGGAGGATTTCATTAATGAGAAGAATAAATAAATGAAGTAAAAAATAATAAGGTTTGTCGTGGACATTTTGTGGCAAGTAATTAAGTCTAATATATAATGAGTGAGGGTTTTTGTACCATTACTTCCACACACGTCATTATGATCGTAATAGATTTGCTTTATTCATCATTCACATAAAATCGTAGCCATAAAGAATGAAACCCGTGCACAAAGTTCTTGTCGGACAAGTCTTGTATCGTGAATTAAGCGAAGGTATCAGGTGAAGCGTATCACTGAAAGTCGGCGATGCAACAATATTTCCGCCTGGATGAAGACACAACCTGAGGTATATGAGCAATCCAATTCCAATTCTCTAAAATGAGTTGTTTTCTGTGAGTTAATCAAGTTACCAGCGAAGAGGTAAACCTGTATCAATATGTTTCAACTATATAGTTCAAATCGAATATCTCTGAAACCTAACATCAAATCGATATAACGAAATCTTCAAAACGGAAGTCTTCATGAAGACTTCTTTGCAAAGAAGTTGCCAAAATATATAGCACAATGAAGAGAAGACTGAATGAAAATGAAATGTCTGTTTATCGTTTGCATGCAATTTAATGAATTCCAGGTCTAATTTATTACCTGTGTCGTTATTAACATTAAACATTTTTAATTGATTTGAATTAGTGAACTAAAAACTACATTCAATCGTTACGAAATACTCTATAAGAAGAAATATCCTATTACACTCTTTGCACTACTTTGAGTAACAAACACATTTCGATGAGAGAAAGAATTTGAACATTATTGACATTACAACGAGTTGAATAAAATAAATGAAATTATTTATTAGTTAAATTACTCCTCGCATTACAAGGAGTTGGATTTTTTTCCATTCCGGTATCGATTGCAAATACAAACTGAAACCCAACAACAACACTAGCAACGTGGCAACATCAATTATGATTTTCAAACTTTTTCTCTCATTAGATTGGGATATTACGCCGTTTAGAATAATATAAATATCCCTTCTGAAAATAAGACGATTGAACAGTAAGTCGTTTGGCAAACGGCTAAATTGGGGCGAAAGACGACTGGCAATCGAAACAAACATCGAAAAATAGCAAAGCGATGCAACGATGAGACTCTGTGCCCCAGCTACGCTATGCAAATCATATGGCGTAGCTTACTTTGTGCCCTAGCGCATTTGTATATCGCTTCACCGCTTTGAAAAATAGCGCGGTGAAATATAATGTAAGTACGTGAATAGCAAATAATGTACTAACGATTATTTCTAGGACGTGGTGCATGAGGGGCCACAGTCAAGAGAATGATATCTAGATAAGAAAAGACTTGTTGTTTTTTTTTTTGAAAAATTATGATGTAAATAGTATTCGATTTTTTTTTAAATTCCAAAAAATTAAAAAAAAATATTGATCAATTTATAAAATTGAATTGAAATGATGACGATAGATATAATCAATAAAAAAATTGAATTACAAAAATGTGTTGACAACAATTCAGAACAATTTCTTTTAAATACTTGTGTAACTCACAATACAACACAATTCCAATTTTGAAGTTGAATTGGATTTGAAATGAAAGTCAATTCAACCACAAATTTTCGAATTGAGTTCAGAATTTCAAATTAATTAACTGTTTTGGCACTGATGCAGACTGTATCTTATCTTGTATCTTTATCAAACTTCGATTATATCCTAATGGATCAGCATTTTGGATAAAGAAGCTAATATCAGCAGCAGATTCATCAAGATGTAGTGCTGCTAAATGACTAGGTTTTATGCATTTCACTGAAACTGAGGCCGAGTGCGATGAATTGTATCTGAATTGAAACTGATGTTTAATTTGCATTTGTTTGAAAATGCATGTCCAAATGCCCTGTTTTCGCTTCCTGTGCTTGCCCCTGTATTTGCCTATTCCAATCCAACTATTGACTTGAATGTATCAAAATCGGTTTTGAGAATTGGTGTTCTTGTTTATGATCAATTTGTAGAAAAATTGGGTGTTTTTTTGAAATAAATGTGGCAGATATAAAACCTTTCAAATCTATATCCTCCTCATGTATGAGCCAATATATTGCCGAAAACCATAATTTTGAATACAGGGCTGCGAGAAACCAAAAATCACAACATCTGTCACAAATGATACGTATGATAAATTTTTCACTGCATCATTCACCAGGGGTCCAATTTTTTCTTCTTTTCAAAACAAAAAGTTATATCGACTGTGACGAGTTCCATTTGATTGAAGTATTTTTCGTAGACGCTATTTGCACTGGAAAGTATAGCTGAAATGTAAAATATATAATAATATCATCATATAAATATCACAAATAAAACTAGTAAATATACATTTATAAATGTGGTAGGATTTATTAATTATTTGAGACATTTATTCAAAAAACATCATTCTATGGAATTAAGTAACATCATTATTTCAAGAATATTTATAAATATACGACATTTTAGGCTGTGTCAAGAACTTTCACAAAAACACATTGATGATGATAAGTAACCAAGTAGCCATACTCTTAGTATTTGAAGAGTAGGTTAGCAATATTGGATTCACCTTCAGCTGATACTGTCTCGTTGTTTTTAAATTCACAAATATTCGACGTAAAAATGGATTCAGTGTGATCTGTCATCATACAAGAAAATTCAAATTTCAATCGGAGTTCATACTTGGTATTGGGTTCAATGGCGATCGTATCTGTAGTTATGTAGCACTCGTCTTCATCACATAAAAAAAAACTACGTCGTTCCAAAACAATATCCCCAACATTTGGATTTGATGACTTTTTGATCAGACTCGCATTTATATGAGCAAATCCCAATTCCGTGTTCAATAATTCCGGTGACCAATCATATCCAACGAAGAATAGCTTCCGACTTGACTGAAATGTTATCGTTTCGACTTCTTTCAGATAGTATTCTTGTACTGGTATATTATCAACAGCTCGTAAGGGACATTTCAATTCGGTGCAATCATCCAGTTTCACCGGATACTTTATTGCCAAAATTTTGTGAATCATGATCAAATCGGATTTTGTAAAAAATTCTGTGAACTCCGCCAAAATTGACACAATTACTTGACATTTGATTGAACTGAATTCAATCAAAGCAAAGTAATCATTTAGTTGGTCTCTGACATCTGACATCAAAGGTTCTTTTTGGATACCATGTTGCTGCTTCCATGCGTTTCGAGCCCAACGAAAACAACCAACAAATATCTCGTGACTGTAGAGTTTCAGCTCGTCCCATTGTAAAATCATTTTAAGAACGTCGACGCTACACTGAACAAATGCTTTTGATTCAAAAAATTTCACGTTCAAAAGACGAACCCTGGCTTTGCAAAATGTCTCCAAATCATGCATTTCAAATTTGGATGCCAGTTCAAGACCCGTGCACACTTGATCAATTTTCAGTTTTTGTTGTAAGAATACTGAGCAAGCGGCTAAATACGCATCCACTTCATACTTTTTCGCCAAATATATGACTTCGGAAACATTTTCGAGTGTTAATTTCGCCTCATCGAAGTAGAAATATTGCATGAATTCCTTAAATCCATCAGCTGTTGCATCGGTTATGCGAACATCCCCGTTTTCTGGCAGGCTACCGTAGAACATCGTCTGGAAAACGGGACTGCACGAAGCCAAAACCACTTTGTGAGCCGGTAACCTTTCTGGTTTTGTACAATTCAAATCACCAACAATAAAAAAGACATCAGCAGTTGATGGATTGAGGTAAAATGATGCAAACTGATTGAACTTCTTGATGCTAACTTTATCCCTAACTTTATCTGAATCGGTCATTTTGCCTGTGATTGAACACAATTTGATATGAAAAATATCACAAATCTTATTAAAAAGGAAATAAAATTAATAAGTAAGAAATATGAATGTGACCGACCTTGTTGAATTAAATCCGCTTGAATTTAAACAAAAATAAAACACTGATTCTGCGTTCAACAAGTTGCTTTGATTTGTCTCGATACTTAACGTCAGCGTGGTTATGTATCTGCATATATTCAAAAATAGCATTGACAGTTCAGCGTTGAACGCATTTTCGGAAAAAGGGCGCCTAAATAGTGTCAAGTAAACACACATACATACTGAGACAGCGTGGGCATGATTTTGCAAATGAAATTGAATTCGCAAAGTTACTGTTATTATGTTCAAAGTGATAATAGTGAAAAGAATATCACTTTTTACATTAACATGAAAATACCTAACTTGAGAGAACAAAAAAAGTCAAGAATTTAATTCGAACTGATTTTGGTTCTTGTGTTGCCTTTGACAATGTGACAATTACATCACACCAATTAATGACCATTTTCATCGGCATACTTTCACAAAACACTAAAATCCCAACGCTTAAACCATAAATGATTCACCGACAAATTGTCGGCGACAATCAAATCCTGTGTTTTGTTTTATATTAAAAAAAAAAGAAAATTGCTATAATGTTTGCTGGCACCCATTATAGTGACATTTCCGTCATTCAAATTGAGAGACTCAATCAAGAGGATGTGTAGATTTTTGGGAATTGTCTTTTGTCGCACGAAAAAAGGTTCAATGCAACAATTGTTTTATAGCACTCATGGTTCATAATTTGAAAGTGTTCGTGTTCAAAGAGTCACTCAGTTTCAAGCGAAACGAAACAAAAAAAAAAAAGAAAATCCCTTGCTTGAACCATCATCGTTTTTATCGTCGACCAAAAAAGTTAATGACCTCAGAAATACAGAGCATAAAGCACTCTTTTCCAGATATTAATAAACTGAAAAAAACGAGAATATAAACCGAAATTGAGTATTCCCCCTCTGCTTCCACGTAATCATAAATTTCACACGTTTGTTGGAAAGGAACAAAAAAACACATCGAAAGAGTGAAAAGTGTAGTAGTACATGATTTCTTTGTTTTTGGAAGTCGTTAATCGTTTGTTTGTTGTGCGAACGCCATCATTTTCTTCCCAATTCAAAAATGTGTACCTGTCCCAATGATGATGTTTAGAAAGCAATGAGTACGAACCGTGTCCATTTAGATTTGGTTTGCTTCATTTAGATCAGAATCAAGCGAAGCAACGCTGCGATATATGCGGTGCACAGTTTTTTCTTCTATCGAGTGCAACAAGCATAACAGGCGGTACGAGAAAAAAAACACACACACATAAAATAAAATAGTTTGGATAAAAAAACCTCAAGAAAAAGAAACTACAGTGGTAGAAATGGTATGCGTTTTTTTCCTTTCTGTTGAAGAATATTAACGTATTTTTGCAATAAAAATCGCCGTACCATATCGTTCCGTAATAATTTTGCTGTATTCCCCCTTTTATTCGTTATTCTTTGCCACTTTGTGCGAACAGTAATCAAAATAATGTTTTTATTGATAACGTGCACACTTTGTGTGTTTTTTTTTTCAATTTCGATGACTATTCTTTCTGTTCACTTCTTTCACTTTATTTGTCCTTTCTGCGGCGATCAATTCAGTTTTCCACTATTCCTATAAGACCAAATACATGCATTGCAAATGTGAATGTAAATTGCATTGGCTGCACAACATTTACACCACATCATAATGATGCAGTTGCCACTGCGTGGATTGGACGGTATGATTTGTTGTTGTTGGTGTTCCTCTTTCTCATTGTCATATCGAATGCGAATAATGAATTTAAATGAATGTTTGACACGGTTGGTGATCACGATCCAACGAAATGCAATTATACATTCGGTATTCAGTTCTGTATGTTTTTTTGTGTGTGTGTTTCCACTCGACATAAAATGTGGCTTTAATCGTCATAATTATGTGCATACACAATCAAATACCGTCACAAATTAAGGACAGATAGAGAGAGAGAGAGAGAGAGAAAAAAAGAGAGTGAGGCGAAAGAGTAAGAGCCAAATTGGCGGATAGAAGACAGTAAAAAAAATCATGAAAATGACAAGGAGAAATGCACACAGATCATTGAAAAGGTCCTTTAAATTTTATGTCATGAGAAAATGGAATGGATCGTTTTACCATTTGCATTCATCGTTCTCAAAATTGATATTATCTTCTTTTTGTCAGAATGAGTTAGAACGTGAAAAAGTAAATACGAATCACAGCATAACAAGTGTGCTCATGTGCACATGGTTATCCAGGTAATTGCTAACTGACAGGCGTAATTGTGTTTAGTAAACACAGTTTACCATAAAAACAAAATTTCAATATTTCAAGTGCAACGTTGAAATGTATATTTGAATACCCGCAAACTCGTATTGCTTGCTCGCCTGTCCATATTTTGTGAAAATGTTCGCTAAATAATTCAAGCCATATCTCTGGTCCGTTAAATGCAGTTGCGTCTTCACTGAGAGACAGCTGCGTTTACTGTTTTCCTCTTTTTAACTCAAAAGTGATTCAGTTATTTAATGAACTGTACAATTTTATCGATTTGTGTCTTGTTACAGTCATTTAACATCGTGAGTTTTTCCCGTTTTAGTATTTTTTTGTATTCAATAAATTCGATTGAATTTGTTCATTTTATCAATTATATGCAGAATGTTAACGTCAAATGTAAGAATGAAACAAGGAATAAACGCGTAAACAACTACTGATTATGTCGATTCTGAGAGTTCATTTGAGTATTTTCGTTATTAGACTAGTCGATGGAATCAATTTTACTATTTAATCTTTAAACTTCATTGTGAAAATAAAAAATTTCATGTGTTGACGCAAAAAGTACAATATATGAAGTTGATACTAGTTGATTTGCGGGAATTAAGTTAAGGCAAAGTGGAGTGAAGTATTTCTTGGATATTTTGTTGGAAAATAAAATGTTGAAAAATTGATCACTTTTTTGTCGACCGAAAATGTTTCATGTTTCTTGAAAATTTATAGCGAAATTAAAATTTAGTTACGTAATTTTACAAATACCACTTTTTTATGTAATTCTCATGGATCATTACCGAAAATCGTAATTTTTTTCTAACCACACCAGTTCTAGAATTCATGGCAACGTGTATCAAAATGTAAAAAAAAATATGCGGGTTCAGGTGACTTTACACTTACAAAATCAACATGTTTTGGCCTGTGGAAAAGGTGTGAAAGAAATTCAATTTATCTATTTTATTTACAAAACTTACATCAAGCCGACTTTTACCACATCAAAACTGTGTATTATTACAAATTGAATAGTGTCATTTTTGGTTCATAAACACTTTTTCAATTGACGCTTTAAAACATTGTTTCAGGTATCATGAAAATGTCATGAACAAAACACCTGAGTCTGCATTGTAGGCGCTTCGTAAAGCACTCAGGCGCTCATCTAGCGGCTCATGAAATAGCAACACATTAAGATAGCAATAACACTCTTCATATGAATTGTAGAGAGAATTGTTGTTTCGATGATTTGTTCAAAGGCCAACGAACTTCTGTTATATTTGAATGTATTGCTATTTTAAATGTCCCTGGATGTGTTTCTGTGTGCTTAACAAAGCGCCTGAAATTCGATATATTTATTGTTTTAAACCCAAAAAAACAGCAAATGTTGTCACTGTTGCACCATCGTTAAGTAGTTTGAGTCTGTTGGTATCCGCATCATGATGAATTCCCCACTCACTAGTGATGCCACCAGGAAGTCACGGGATTATCAAATACACCCGTGAATTCTTTCAAGTGCCATTGCCATGTGATGGGTTTAGTTCGCATTGAGACCATAAAGGTGAAAAGCGTGAGAAAAAAAAATAGTTGAACGAAGTCATATTGACTGTGAGATGAATTCAGTTTGATTCGAAGCTGTAGCGTTTTTAAATCATAAGACGAACATTAATCGATTTTTCGGACATGGTTTACATCCTTCAATCCAGCTCACCGTTTTGAAGCTTCATTTTTATTCGCCTAAAATAGACCCGTTTCAACAACAACAAAATCAGCAAAACATCAAATGCCCATCACCAGACAATTTCTTCTCAATATCATTGCCTGGTGTTGGGAAAATGTATTTTAAGTGCCAACAAATGTACAGAGTTAAATAATAAGAACAAACAAAACACATTGAACCTCTTCTGATTGCCATCTGATGGTGAAAATGTGTGTTGACTGCAAAACAGCGAAGACAAAGAGAGAGAGAGAAAGAATGAAAAAGAGCCAAACGAAAATACATTAAAGCACACTACATATCCATATATCGATGGATACGATGGGGCGCAATATCATGTATGATCGATAGCAGTACACAAAAACACACATTCACAATGAAGTAACGCGATCAACGTACACTCCGCACTAGTTATCATAACTTGTTTGTTCCGTTGTTTGATCGATTTGTTTGACCGTTTCAGTATTGAATAAATGAAAATTACTAAAACAAACAAAACCCAGCCGATCGATGTATGTCGATGCAAAAACTTTTCATTTCATTTCTGAATCGTTGATCGTGTGATTTTTCCTCATTCGTTCCAAGTGTCCATTATGACTTTCTCTATGCCACATCGCATATAAACTAGCTGCCCGTACGTCACTCAATTCGTTCAGCAAATTTTATTTTTATACAGGTCACAATCTAAATAAATAGAGAGAAATTCAAAAAAACAAATAAACGAAACAATAATAAAATGAAATAAAAGAATAAGTACGAAGTACTATATGGTGTCGGTTAGAATGGTTCGGTTGTTTATTATTCTAGTAAAATTCGTTTCTTACGTCAGCAAAATTTGCTAATTATACGTTGTCGTTCAAATGAAGTTGTTTCTGGCCAAAAAAAAAATAACAGCGGCTGTTATTCAAGCGTTCGTGAGTCGTTCTATTCTGTTTCTTCGATTGTTGTAAAATAACGCGATTTCAAACTTGTATCTAACTAAATACCTAAATTCACAAACTCACAAAAGACTCAATTGAAGCTCACCCTTTTTAATTTACTGATCAACAATTTCTTGACAAATTATATGTACAATTTTATAATTGTTTTGCATTTTTTTTTCTTCTCATTTCTTTCAAAAAAAAAATGTAGAAAAAAATGCTCGGTGCTGCATCACGCAAAAGGCTATGTCTGCAGGTGTGTGTTCACTGAATTAAAACGTTCGAATGTTTCAGTTTCTTTTTTTTTTCGAAACAGAATTATTGAGAACTGGTTGTTTGTATCGAAAAAAAGCCAGATGCCAGAATAAATCGATTTCATTATAATCACATTGAAGACCGATCACGATATTAAACTGTACCAAATTGAAAAAAAAAAATTAAATTAAATTCGAAAAAAAATGAAAAAAGCATGTAAATTGTTTGCAATTTATATGATCAAAAATCATTAGTGAAAAATAAATTTATTCTAAATTCACCATTTTAATATTAACCGAAAAAAACGCTTGAAAGTCACCGGATGAGGTTTCAAAGAAGCACACACTTGTTTGATTCGGCTTATTTTTTTGTCTTTCTCAAATAATATCTTATTTTTTTTTTGTGAATTTAAACAGTCACAGAAAATAAAAAGCAGCACCAGAAATGTTTCATTAGCTCGACCACTCGTCACAACGTTCTATTGAATACTGACACTGGTGATCAGTTGAGCGCGTTCAAGAAGTTTTCATTTTACACCTTTAGCTGGAACAAGTGCAACGGTATTGGTTGAGGAACTAAAATAAAAAAACACGATTCATTGTGCTGCTCTCGGTGCTTTCGTACGCTCTATGCTTCGTGTCGTGTTTAATGCTCATTCCACTCGGTATTCGTATTGGTATTGAGTTGTAGTTGTTTATGTATTTGCGTAATGCTTGGCTGAGAAGCCCCGACATTACATCGATGTTTCACATTTGTATCGCGTTTTGCTGAGGCATTCTTCGATTTCTTTAATTGTTGTTGTTCGTTTTTCTCTTCTTTTTCGCTATATATTTCTCTCTCGTGATGTTTGTGTATGAGTGTGTGTGTGTGTGTGTGTGTGTGTGTGTGTGTGTGTGTGTGTGTGTGTGTGTGTGTGCGGCTTGTATTGTGCTGTTGATTTGATGGTGTTCTCTTTCCCTCGTTCGTTGACGCCGTCTCTTCGTCGTCATCGTGTCAGAGTTCTTTTAGAACAATTGAATAGCAACATACCGAACACGTTTGAATGCTTCACTCTCTCACGAGCACAAAAAACGACGCGAATCAAATTGAGAGAGGGAGAGAAACAGAGACAAACCAAAGGAGAGTGTGAAAGAGAGAGATTGAGCCGATTACGTGTGTGACGATCGAAAGATGGACATTGTCTGGTTGTTGTTGCTCTGCTTGTATTCGTCAATCGGCATCGTGTCAACTTTTGTTCTATATAAAAGTCATTTTCATGTATATTTGCTACACGCAAATCAACGTTCCAATATGCTAAGGCTTGAAAATAAAATCAACCGCGTTGTGTGTTGCCTTTGCTATTTGTTGTTGTTGTTGTGGTTGAAATTCGTCGTTGCTGTACCGTGTATTTCACGAATTGTGAAACTGGAATCGGTGCACACACAAAAACAAGTATCTCTGTTCATGGTTCCATGCAAACCGGCGCAACAACAATAAAAAGCAATGACACTTTTTTTTTAGCAACACTAATCATTAAAAATAAAATTTCGTAAAAAAAAGAGAGACAAGAACAGCGTTAAATAAGAGTTGAAAATCAAGCCAACATTTCCGAAATAATGGAATGACTCAGAGATCACTTGTTGCTTGTATTCTTGCCACACAATGCCTCAAACGCAAGTGTATTTTGAGTTGTGTGGCTTTTTGTCCCTCTCTCTCTCTCTCTGTATTCTCAGTACAACATTCTTAAGTTGTTCTTACAACACAAACCATGTAATTTACGAATTTTTCATGGGCTCAAAAGAATCGAATTTTCAAATAAAAAAAAATACGATTTAAACAATTTACTACAATTCGTTTTTGAATTTGTCTTGATGACACGGTTGAATCTCTTGCCAAGCTACGTGTCTGTTTATATCATACACCCGATTCAAAACTGGAAACTGAACAAATACGTTGTCTTTACTATTGACACCGCATTCAATACTCTGACAAGCATTTTATAGATTAGAATTTTTTGTTGTTGCCATTGTTGTTGTTGTGGTTGTAGTTGTTCAAGCGGAACTGTAAAAAAGGCTTGAGCGAAAGCAGAGAAATTAATCAAGTAATTTGACCAAATGCCGAAGTAAATGATAAAATTATAATTTTAGTTTCAATTCGGGTAATTTTCAAAACAAAATAAATGTTTTTTTTATTTTCAACAATGACAGACAAACTGAGAATAGATTACATTTGGTGAATCGCTGCAAAATAATCATCGAGACCCGAGTAATTTTTCTTTAGAACTCTTAATTCGGTTCCGCTTGACGTAGCAAACGCTTAAAACGCTCAAACACACACCGGCTAATTTGTGTTCGTTCGTTTTGTTTGCATGAAACATATACAACAAGAGCGTATAAGAATATATTTATTGAGATGCAATGGTGTGTTCACTGTTCATAGCACGATATATTCGAATGAAATCAACAAGTGTACTGAGCTCAACTGTGAATAAGCGAGCGCACTCGAGCTCGGGCAGCAGCAACAACAGCAGCCGCAACAGCAGTAGAAACAAAAAAAAATGCCATAAAGAATGAACAAGAACAACGTATTCAGCAAATTAAATGGAATTGAGTAAATAAAACGAGAGAAAATGCATGGTGAATTGAATAAATTAGTCGACGCTGCAATTATCCATTGCTAAGATTCGCCTAATAATTTTCTAGAGTTTGCAGAAATCATAGCCATATTGAGAGAGTTTTCTATGTTCTGATGTTCTCTTGGATCTCTGTACTGCAATTTTTTTCTAGTTTTAGTCTTATTGGTTAGCCCTCGGTGTTTCTATTCAATGTTTTAAATTTAACGACTCGCTAAACTTTACGGTTTAACATGACGAAGAGTGCAACACGGGAAAAAACCAAACAGAGAAAAACCAACATTGCAGCAAAGAGTAAACAAGAAAATTTACGTTTCACTGAAAATTAACGAAAACTATTTTGTAATTTCGCACAATTTGATATGGATCGCGGAATCACACCGGGGAAAGCGCAATTATGTTGCGATGAAAATAATAAGTCGGAAACAATATGAAAATAGTTCAAAGTGTACAGCACTGTAACAAAACAAATAAAAATTGTTTTTATTTGGTGAAATTGTTGACTGTGGCTCATTAAAAATGAATTAGACATTTATTTATCCGAATATATTGTGGTTTTGGTGCGGAAAAGAGATGACTTAAGTTGTTACATTTGAAGTTTGGCGTTTGACTTTTGGATATGCATCAATTTCTCACTTATTTTCTCTCCTTCGATCTATCTTATGGTGAGTTCTTTTGCATTATGCGCGAACAAACGATTTAAATTTAGATCAAATGATCATTGCAATCGTAAGGGACGCTGCTCAAAATGAAAAAAAAACGCACACACAAAATCGTGTGAATTCATTTGGAGAGCAAAATAGTATTAAAAGCTTAATGTTCTTGGTATTTATCAAGATGAACGTTATATACAATTCAAAGCTGTCGTACATGAGAATCGAAGATCGTAGCTTCACATTCACAAAACATAGAACCACTTCAATAAACCTAAGCTGTGCTATGCTGTCCCATGCTTTGTGTGTGTGTGTGTTGATTTCTCTCATTCACTCTCTATCTCATTCTATCTAACATTGGCTAGTGTGCTGGTAATTTGTGTGATCGCGGCGGTTCTAGTGAACTGAATCGTCATTCCCACATTATAATGGATTGTAATAAAAAACAAAAAATTGCGCATTGCTAGCGCTTAATGGCCAAATGCCGAATATAAATATAAAAAAGAAACATTGTATTGAAATGATTTTTGTTTTCTTTCATACCGATCTGTTTTTATTCTGTGTACCACATCACACTTGCACGTGTATCTACACATATACCAAACTTACTGTCGAAAGAGAGTGAATTTCACGCACGAATTACATTTTTCGGGCCATTTTTAGCCGTTTCTGTTTTCTCACTCTCTCTCTCTCTCTCTCTCTCTCTCTCTCTCTCTCTCTCTCTCTCTCTCTCTCTCTCTCTCTCTCTCTCTCTCTCTCTCTCTGTAAGTGTGTCTTTGGCTCTATGTCTCTTCTCTCTCCGTCTCTTTTTTGCATTTAATCGCGATCACTTTGTTACATTACTTAATTTACGCTAATTTTATTTCATTCTGTCAGTGGTGATTCTCATTTTGGCCGTGAATTATCGAGTGTTTGAAACCAAAAAACGTGCCATGCCTGCCGCGCCGTCTATTCTAGACCTCTAGGTTCAAACCGGAGATAGAAATCATTTTGTTTCAGTGCCAAAAGGTGTTTTTTTTTATTCATGGATTCGCTGCGGGAAAACATGCTGTGAACAGAAATGACATGAATAGATGAAGCAACTCGATGAACCTCAAACAAAAGCCCACAGTGTAACAACAACAACATTAACACCCAACAGAAACAACAGCTATACATACAACCAAGCAACAACACAAAAAAAAAGAAACCAATCTCTTCAACGGAAGAAATAAATTATTCACACTTTCTGAGGTGCTTCTTTTGTTGCACACCATTTCATTAATCATTGCTATAATTGAGTAATGAAAATTTTTCAGCTCGAAATCGGCCTTTGTAATTGCCGGTGCTGAAATGTCGACCGATTCTCGTCGTCTTTGGTTTTGTACTGTGAGTCGGAAACTTTATGTAGCATGTCTCATTATTCAAGCTCTTATTTTTGTGTGTGCTTAAATTACTCTCAAGCCAATTGCAACATCGAGCTGAGTCTTGTTTTTCTGTCGATCGAAACTGATTATTCGAGTTAAATTCCATTTGAATCTAAAAGTTTCAATCCAATATGTTGGCAAACAGTCACACCACTTATTTCTTCTCAAAGCTTTTTCAATCTAAAATATTTTCACTACTAATGCATTGTTTGGTTGGTTGGTTAGAACAATTTATTCGGTAAGCCGATCTCTATCGAAAAATCACCACTCAAATTCAAATAAAAAGCGATCAAATTATCTAAAACTACAGAATAATGGACACGTGTAATTAGTTGCCATTGATGTGATGATGGAACTGGGCCCACAGCAACAGCGCCAGTAACACAAACATACGTAAAATAATCCCGAAATGTTAAAAACACATCATAAACATCCGCCTTGTATGGTTTTGGATTGTAATTACGATGAAATTGTTCACCATTTTGTTTGCATGATTTTTAATAAGTGCGAGAAATTGAAACATTAAACATTTTCGACCGGTTGGTTTAATGAAATCGTTTAAAAAAAAAAAAATTCAACAATGGATTGATTGAAACGACTGAGCATCAACATCTTTTGCCAAAAACACGATCTTTTCTCATCAATGATTGGACACGAAATTTTTTATTTCATCGTACAGAATTTATTATTTAAGCATTGAAATATTTACACAGTGATCATTTTTCATACACTCGCATCGGAAACAAGCGAGCTTTTGTGTTGGATGTGTGGAACGAAGTTCATCAACTGAAATATACACAAATTATTATAATCACCGGATGATAATCGATTTTTTTTATTCTCTCTTGTTTTGTTTTGTCAGCGCATTTCATTGTTTGTCTATAAAAAGTGGTCACTGATTTTGGAGTGTGTTTTGTTGTGGGCTATTTGATAACTATCCATAGATATATCAATATGATGTAATTTTGCTTGAAACTGCAGAATTATACTGAGTCATTGTCGCCGGCCGTTTAAAGTTTAAACAACAAACCTCATCGAGTTTACTATATTTGAAACTGAACAAAAAAAAACACCCAAATCATTTTTGATTCGAATTTGATCGTTTGATTATTTCGCTTGGAGTTGGCGATCGCGTATACGGGTCGACATTCGACTGCAGTGCACGAACATCAAAATCACGGTATAAATTACAATCGAAATGAACAAGATTGTTTTATGTTTGTTTGGTCTACTTGTTGATATTTCGTGTTGTCATCAGTCATTTTTAAAATTATAGCGGCTTTTGAACGAAACAGTTATTCCAGTTAAAATAAGCACCCAATTTCCAACTGGAATGATTTACTGTTGTGTGTTGTTCCAAAATGGTAACGTCGACACAAACACAAATACAATCAAATTTGAAACATTTTGCGGTCGATAGATTTATTTACTGGTTTTCTGAATAAAATGGTTTTTGCCCGTACGGTGCATTATCTGTCCGAATGTCAAATGGGTTAGGATCAACCCAGAACACATGCAAAGAAGCAAAACCAAAGTCAAACTGTTATCTGATGCGAACCGAGCCGTTTAATGCCCATTTGCAAATGCACTGTATGTGTGTTAGTGTGTAATGCAATGCAATGCGCTTTTATTGTATTTGTGAAAAAGTGTTTGAAACAATAAATAAAGGCATTTAATTTGGTCAATAAATCACAATCTTAATTGCAAATGTTGGAATGTTTCCTTATTGAGTCGCTCAATTGCTGAAATTTGGCCGCATTTTTTTGTTGTTGCTTGTTTTTTTGTTTTATTTAGATCATTTCTCTTTTTCTCTATCTTTTTATTCCGTCAACTTTTGTTTTATTTATTTACATTTTTATGCCTACTCATTCATTTCCCTTGAACGATATTGTTCACCGAATGGAACATTTATTGTGTATTTGTCAGAATGTTGTCTGTTGTGCATCAACGATGAGTGAGAAAAGGAGAAAGAGATAGAGAGCGCGCAACGTGTGCACAGAGAATGGAAAGCCTAGTCTATTCTTGACAATACACAAGTATGTAGATCGATTTTTGCCCATTATTTTATGGTTTCTGTGAAAATAAAGTGAAGAAAAATAAGAAAGAGAGTGCTTTGTCTATGCACATAGAGAATAGACCGAAGCACAAAATGAGCAGCGGTAAAAATGTAGATTGATGTGAACGTATCACGTCTATTTTCAACTGTTGGGAGACAGACAGACAGGTAAAAAATTGCGCTATACGAGGTACAAGCATACCGATTGAGATGAGCGCGCTAGCTAGCTAGCGATCGTGGCAAACTTGGTAGCCCCAATAATATAAATGAACGTGAGGAACAGGGACAGGCACAGTCATCGAACATCAACGCATCAACAATGATCACGAGCGCATCCCGAATCACTTCACCGAACCAAAGAAATGAAAAACGCTATCAACTCAAATTGTTGGAACAATGAAGAGTTCAACGGCCCGTCAAACCATGAGCTCGTATGTTTTCCTAACAAGACTAACAAACTAAACGAAACGAAATGAAATGAAACAAAAGCAACAGCACACAAGTAACTAAGCAACAAAAAAAAGTTCTCTCTCTTCATCTCAATGCAATCGCACTAGAAAACATTTGGCTCGTAGCACTATTATTTCAATCGAATTGCTTGCTTACTTGCCAATTCACCCATCGACTCATTCATTGTGCGCTCATCGCGCGTTCAAATGTTAGAAGCGTCTCTTTTTCACTTACTCCAAATTCTTTTTCACCATTTCAATTGTTTTCCAACATTTTTTTTTTTTTTTTTTGATTTTCTCTTCTATTTTTGTTTTCTCGGTTTGTTTGCTCATGAACAATGAAGAAAAGTTCGGGGGCGAGCGCGCGAGCGCACAGAACACAAGTGAGCAATCTTTAGGATATGGAGAAAATAAAACCGCTAAGTTCATTATAGAAAAAATAAATAGTAACTACATTTTCTGAGCGGTTGAAGCTTGTGGCCTGGAGTTCCGCTAGCTTAAAGATTATTTATTGCGTTTCACAAATCAAAGCACACACAACTTTCCAGAAAGAAGGAAAAAAAACACACACACAAAGAACTTCGTGCATCGAAGCGAAACGATGCGCAATTTTATCTGCCAGTTAAGAATCGCAAAGAAAAAGAAGAAGAAGAAGAAGAAGAAGAAGAAGAAGAAAAAGAAAAAAAAATGGCAAAAGCTAAGGTGCATTTCGATTTAGAAAATCAGTTCGTTTGCCATGCGCGAAGTGAATTTTTCTATTTGGGCTATTACAATCGTCGTTACAACCATGAAATGCACTTGTACACGGTGCAGTGCGCATTGCACAAATAATCCCCATTGCCCATAGTCAGTGCAATATTTTCTGAATCAATCGACAAGTGATTAAATGTGATAAATATGGAAATTATCCCAATGGTTTTGCGCTGTTGAACACATCCACATCGCCACTCCACACACACACACACACAGTTTCGGAGATACATCATGCATTAACAAACAGCGATTACATATTGAGAATGATTTGTTTTATCGTTTGCCTTAAAAAGGAGATCGATAACAATTTCGCTAGATTTCGAGCGCAAACAGTTCAAAACAAACCAAAAATGTGCAAACGATTCATTAAAGTGTTGCAGTATTTGGGCTCTAATCGAAAATGGGCTAGCTAAACCGCTAAACAAATGCTCAACCTCAAGGCAAATGGTACGTGTGCCTGTGCCTGTGCCTGTGCCTTTTGAATCATCTGCATTTTAAATGTAAATCATTCAATTCGTATGCCATTTTCCAAAACGAGAAGGAGAGAGAGCATCAATTGAAATTTTTGTCACTGCACTTTGTGCTTGTACATTTTGTGATTGTACACGGTTTTGTACCTGTGTGTAAACCTGTGGGCCGGTTGCAATTTAGCATGTTGCATACATGAAAACGATGTGAACATACCAAATTGGAGCCTGTTTATGTCACACAAAACACATTTCGCGTACAAATGGCTCTGTTCTTCAGTTTATCTCTGACAATCGCACATTGGCAACAATCAACCAACAATCCAATTATTATTCAAAGAACCTTAAATCGTTTGCCTGGCAAATGGTTTATCTCTACCTTTCTCTTTCTCTCTCTCCCTCAAATACAACGCACTTTAATTGTATTCAAAATCAATGACCGGTTGGATGTTTAATTTTGCGTAGTAGCAATTGATTTGCAAACGATTTGTAAGCAAAAGCAATGAATTCTAATTTTGGTTGCTTGGGAAAAATACACAATACACACAATTTCATTCGGAAACATGGAATGAGGTTTTTTGGACTGTTGATTCGGCGATAAATCACTTCAAAAAATGGAGCAATGAAACCGTATTTTGGGAAGAAACAGCATTTTTTTTTAAACCGAATCTGGCAGTCATCGTCGATTGTATATAAATAGTTGACGAATTTGCAAATCAAATGCCCAAAAGAAAAATGAAAAAAAAAATACACACGAAGCAAACTGAATTTAAAGAGGCACTGGTTCAATGGATACGGGCATTAAAAAAAGAGATGTACATAATGAAAATTGGCAAGCTATTGAAACACTACCGATATTACATGCGGCTGGAAACCGGTATCTTTCTTACAAAACGAAACGAGTAATGGCCAACGAAAATGCACAGCCGCACACACTATTAACGATAGAGAATAAAGGAAGCAACACGATTTATATCGTTCAATGCGGAGAGATATTGCCACATCGTTCAACGTTCAATGTACAACGTCGGAACATGCAAATCATTAACTTAAAGGAGAAAACAAAACAAAAAAATGAAGACAGAATCATTTTTGCCGTTTCTTTCTCTTACGCCACTTTCAGTAGCAACGAGACGGTTACAATCGTAAAATACCACTAATCTGAACAGCCAAACTATGTTTTTTTTTTCAGCAGTTTTTCGAAGTCGCGCTCGATGGCAAGAGAAGAGAAAGAAATTGAACGAAATGAATGGAAAAAAAGGAAAGAGAGAATCAGCAAAAATTATGGTTTGGCTTTCATAAGGAATCATAATTTGCTCCTGTGAAACTTCATCTATTGATCGAATGCGAATTTAAATCATAATTCTCATGGTTCTACAATTCTGTGTGCGAATTGAGGTGTTTAAATCGCATTTTGTTATTTCATCCAGCGCATTTGTCACTATTTCATCGGCTTGGCACCGGCGAAAAAAGGGGCTGGCAGATGAGCGAATATAACGTTTTAAAGTAGTAACAACAACAACAGCAACAACAAAAAGAAAGACTCTATTGGCCGCATCGAATTGCGGCGCTCATTCGTAAACAATATATCAAAGAAGCAGGTATTTTTGCGAAATGGATGATGATGATGGAGAGAGATGTGAATTCAGCAAGATTCGTATTCAGTAGCCCTATGGGCAACACCAATACATCGGATCAAGTGCAAAAAAAGACGAGATGTTATGAAATTAAATTATCATATTTTTCATTCAAACCGGCAACAGGCTTTGAATGGATTTTTGCCCCATTGTATACGTGTGTTAAACGATGCGAGAATATGGCAATATTGGTCTTTTTGTAGCCACCGCTGCTAAACGTACCAATGGATTAATACAAGAAGGTATCTGGCGTGAACACATGAAGCATCTATGAAAATGTAGAAATTGGATATTGAAACTAGCCGAACGCCAGTGGATTGATCTCCAACTGAATCGAGAACATCAATGTATAAGATTTGAACAAAATTACACAATCAAATGTGAAAATTATGAAGAAAAAAAAAATCATCGTATTTTTTTTTTATTCATCCTATTCTTTAATTTGCTGGGCAAATGCTATTTTGTGTTTTCTTTTAAAATGATACACATCCCGTAGCCGGTTCGAGTAAAAAAAAAGCATACACTCTGATGATGATCATCAGTTTAAACAACAGCAACGAATCGGCAGCCTAAACTATGGCATAGTAACAATGAAATCCCATTACATTAATGATAGAGAGTAATGAAAAATACACACACACTCCGAAGAAATAAAAAGACCCGCTCGCCGTGAGTACAACGGCACAGTTGAAAAAAAAACACGAATCTATGTGCATCTTTCCCGAAGACAACAATAAGCGTAAAAGAAAACAAAAAGAAAGAAATGAAATCGCTTTTCAATGGAATACGAAACGAAAAAGTTCTTCTCGTGTGGCGGCATCGCATGCATCTTTTTACACGGACACACACTTTACGAACAAATCACATTGAATCATTGTGACGGAATGAACATGATCTCATCAAAAACTAGTCACATACAATCAAATGTAAATTAAATGTTAGAGGAAAACACACACACACACGCTCAAAATAATATGTACTCGCGTTCGAATCTAAATGTTATGCGACTAATTCTCATTTGAAAAATTTGTGTGCGCACTGTGATATAACGACGAAAAGACCGTGCTCAGTTGTTTCCACGAAATGAACGTACACATAAAATGAACATGGGAAAATGCATGATTGAATCGTGCGATACATGGAAAGAGATTTCATTCTTTCATTCATCCGACTTGAATTAGTTTATCACAAAGCTTGCGATTTGCCATTTTTATCCATTTGTAGTGACATATCATTGAGGAAATCTCTTCAAATTCAATAGTAGTGAAAACATTCAAAAGTATTCGTATTTACGTTTTGTTTTTTTTTTCTTCTTTTCTCTATGCTGAGAAAATGATAACTGGTTGACATAACTCAACAATCTTCGTTGATGCCATTCATTTATGGAGCAATTTAAATAAACGTCAAAAGCCAATGTGTGCTTGTGATCTGATTCCGAATGAAATGAATATGATGAAGATGCTCAACTCTTCATGGTTAAACCACCAATAAGATAGCAGTCGACTTCGTGTTCAAAGCGGTACGTAACTTTAATTTCATTTGAAACTGCGTGCGCCGCAAACGATCACGTACAATTTACATACTGTGCTGAAGTTGAGAAATAGTTCTGTGAACAGATTAAAAAATAAAACACACAAACACACACACACATAAACAAATGAAAATGTAGGGAAAAAAGACGAGAAGCAAACGAAAAAGGTTGTATTCAATCGAATCTGAACGCATAGTTTTGTTCTAGCTCGGCCTGGTTCTGAGTAAATAAAAAAAAGCATGCCATCACAACATTATACACGAAGAAGATGAAATTAGGCACGTCGCATATTGCCAGCGAGTGAGCAAACGAGTGAGAAAGAGAAAAAGTGTGCTTTCGGGGGAAAAAATCGTTTCACATCGCATTGCATTTCTAGTGATGCTCCGAATGCAAGAGAGATACCGATCAATGAATGGTGAAAAGAGCCAAAGTCGTGCACCAAACAACCGTTTTTTTTTCGCGTTGTGCATGTCATCAACATCAGTTTTTTATTTACTCACAAAATGCACTAATTCATTTCTCGTTTTTATTTTAATGTTTTTTGTTTCCAATTTAGTGTCTACCTCATGGGCTCATGCTTTATGCGCATGGCTATTTTTATTACATGAAATCGACAAATCCGATTTCAATCCAAACACAAAACTCTGGCGCTTGTCATCAGCACATAATGAAGCGAAATACACGGCATAGCAAATCAAAACGAAAAGAACATTTTGTGTGTAAATTTGAATGCTTTGTTTGTGTGTTTTGTTGTTGTTGTTGTTGTTGTTGTTGGTGAATCAATCAAAGTGACGAGATACGGTGAAAGCGAATGAATGAACGAGAGCGAGAAAGGGTACAATCGAAATTAGTCAATTGAATTCGATATTACAGTGAAATGAAAGAAAGAAATCCACTTAAAATGATTGTGATGTGTCTTTTCCCGTTTCACTCGTTCTTTTTTTTCTACCATCAATAAGTGCTGTTGAGCGACCAAAGCCGATCCGGGCCAAGGCATAGAAAAAGCACATGGATAAACCGTTATCCACGTAATTATTGGCCATTGGAGAGTACAATAACAACAACAAAATATATTTATGTATGTTTATAAGTGAAAAAAAAGAAGACCGAAGAATCAAATCAGTGTATGCGAAAATGTAAGCAATCACCCGAATGCATGAATACTCTCAATGTAAATTGTTGCCTGATGGCTTTTACATTTCACTGAAATCAATCAGCCAATGTTATTTTTGTTTTTGTTTCAAAAGAAATTACCCGATCAAAACCGGTCAACGATCAATGACTTTCGACCACAATTTTCAATGACTTTCATCAAATTGGCAACGTCGACGCAAATGACGGAGCCCATTTCAATTCAATTTACATTTATTTTTTTCATGTTATCACACCATTCTTTGTGATAAATATTCTGATAAAATGTGTAAAATGAAGTTGTAAATGGACATTTATTTATATGAAACAACAACACGTAGAAAAGGCGCCGACTCGATATATAAATGCTGTTTTATTGTTTCGGGTGAAGGATATGCAAACAGTTTGATACAGGTGGAATCCAGCAAATTGCAGCATGTAAACACACACACACAGACGCACACTAACAAACGCCACAGTATTTAACCATTATAAAATGCCAATGTGCCAATGAGCCAATGAGCCAATGAGCCAATGAGTCTGTAGGGGCCTCGGCAATACCACGAACTTATCGAAGAGTTGTGGTGTATGCAATGTGCATATGCCAAACATAAATGGTAATGATCGAATGGCATATGGTCATCTTGGAATATGACACATGCAGGAAAAAGGTATACAGCGCTAAACAAAAGTAATGCATTCCTGTTTTCTGTGCACTGTTTTCACTCATTTTTTTTTCTTTGTATGCCATACTGAATGAGGCATAAAGAGACATTTCAGTGAGTGAATGTGATCGAACGGATTTTTCAGCTGCTGATCTCACAACATATTGCATCTAAAGGTATTGGCCGATCGATTTCACAGAAGTATAGTACTACTAAAATGGTATTTATTGACACGTATTTACCTTTACGTATTGTGTCATTCAAATGGCGATCGAACATCGGCCAGCGCACATTATCAGCAAGTCTCAACATTGCTTGCGGACATACATTTGCTTGAATTATGGTTTTATTTTTGTCGCTTTTAAAAACACTTTAATCGCTTGACCAACGGCTTAAAACTTCTTCTCATACACGAAATGAGCGGATGGACGGACCGGTTTCTATATATTCAAAGAACATTGAGATACTACCAAAGACAAATGAAGTCACATCGAAGTGATCAAGAGACGCTTGAGTTGACCGTGTATGTATGTATGTTTTGTGATTACGACATTTGTAAATTTCAATTGGTTAGCACAAAATTTTGGCTACTTAAAAAAGTAGTCGTAATTTTTGAAAGCTGGATTTTAACCGTCTTCATATGCGTGTTCTCGTGAAATTTGATTTTGGAACCATTTTATTCGCAAAATCTTAAGTCACAACATTCAGAAAAATGGAAAAAAATCCATTGCTCTGGAATCATTAATTATGGTGCGTATAACGAAGTAACAAACAACAACATCAACAAATTACATGCTATTAGTTGACAACGTTCTGCAACATAAGTCTTTGTCCGTTAATATTCTGAATGAATTCACTGGACTTGAAACAAACAAAAAAATGGAATACAACGAACTCGATCGTCGTTCAGCTTAATTATGTATAAGCCGAATCAGTTTGTGTGTTTGTTCTCTTTTTCAGTTGTTACTTTTGTCGTTGTTGTCTACCTTCAAAATACTGTTCTGTTACTTGTATGCGAATTAACACGATTACGAAATATTCGGCGAAAAATTGGCTGCAGCAATTGTCTCTGGGGTTTGATTACTGTTTTAGTCTTTCTTTAAAAAAAAAAATAAAATATTAAATTTGTTTCTGTTTCTGTTTCATTTGGCATTATTAAGCCCAGATTTAAGAGGCGAATGAAAAAAAAAGAACGATCTGTGACATAAGTAATAAATTATAACGTATTACCTGAGTGTTGCGGAAATTGCGAACGGTCGCGCGCGAAATGCGACGGTTCTCTGTCAAACTATGCCTTTCAACACCACTTGAACTGGATTTGTGTGTTTCAGCCAATTTTAATTACTTCATATAGTTCTCGATTCGTTCACTTTTTTTTGGTTTTTGTTGTTGTTGTTGTTGTTGCAAAAAAAAAAAATAAAATTGAAGAAGAAAAATAAAACCGTTAAAACTCAGAGTGAGAATCAACGCACGACTTTGTACTTTATGTTTCAAAAAAATAAAAATGATCTGCATGTGAAAAATTACGGTGAGCGATTGGTTTTTATGAAAAAGAAAAAAAAAGAAACCGATGGAGAAATGAGAAATGTTCACCACTGCGTGTTCACTTATCGAAAGTCAATACACGACTAACTGCCGATTCATAAATGACTTTCGAATATAAGCAGTTTGTTTTGAGCTGTCGGATGATGTGCGGTGCTTTTAAGCTGGACATACGCGATCACAGCAAACTCAAAGAAAGCAAAGCAACGCAAAGATAGAACACAAAGAGCAAAAATGACGATCAAAGAATGAAGACAGTGAAAGAACCAGAACGAGAAAGAGAGCGAAGAGAGAGAAAGAGAGGGTAAACAGGCAACCAACTGACGTTCAAAAAAGAAAAACACAACAATCATAAATAATCAAAAGAAGAGAACGGAATTCAAATCAAACTCATTATTTTCAATACTCACACTCACACACAGCCGCATTCGGCAATGATGAGGAGAATACATCAAGTTCGCCGTTTGCCGTTCAGCATATTGCCATCGAAAATTACAATAATGTAATGCGTAACGCGTTGTTGGAAGCTCCAGTGTTGTGCGTGTGCGCACGACTGAGCTCGTTCGCTCATCATTTTTCCCAGATTTCCATGAAAAGCGTACACTTGCGCGAGCGCTTAGCACTTGAAATCTTTTTGCCGTGTGATTTGTGTGCTTTGCGCTACGTTGCACATTCTAATCGTATTGTGTGTACTGTACCTAAAAGAAAATTAGAATTTTCATTGTGATCTTGTTTCTTCATTCAATCCACATCCACACAATAGAGATGCGCAATGCCGTTTTTATTTTCTTCGTCTTCTGGGTAATTTTTGCTTTCTTTCTTTCTTTCGTTCTTCTTTTTCTCCATTGCAATCTTCTTTATGGCACTTTAAAGCACCATTACAAATTCCAGTTATTACAATTTAAAGCTGCCGAAATCAGAGCATACACAAAACAATAATTACGCTCTAATACGAATTTTCAACCACAAAACATTCAGTTGCATGTGTGAAAAAAGAAGCAGATACAATAAAAGTACAGCACATCAGCCAGTGAATGATCAAATGAGGAACTAAGCTAACTAAATTTAAGCTGTGGAAAGTATTGATCTGAAAAAGCTAACGATTTAGAAACAGACAATTGTTCTGTTGAAACAATTACGACAAACAAAATTTCTTTTTTTAAATAGTTTTTTTTTCTACCGTTTATTTTAGCTGATTGCTCTTATTTTGAATCAGTTCTGTATTAGCAATGGTTTCGACTGAAATAATCCAGGCTCTCAAACACTCATTCTGAAGGGTTCTAATGTTCCCATGTGGACAACCACATTAAAAAATCTCAATTTTTCGGTGAATTCTTTTTGCCACGTTTTCGATTCAATTAAAAATTTTTGTTGTTGAAATAACGAATTTGAACCGTGAAAGTGTTCATATTCATCTCACTTTTTCTCACTCCAAATTTTCAATATCGACATTTTTGGTGTTCATTATAGAAAAGAGTCGTGATTCAATTCGAAAAATTAAATTGTTTATTGGAATGTGCGTAATAGAAGCACACACTCTTGCCGTCTAATAAATAGCGAAAATATTTTTTTTTCTTTTTTTTCTCTCGAACGAATAGAATAGTAAAGATAAAAAGTTAATTTCGTTCAATTTTAAAGGCGTTTGTTTCAAAAAATGAAAGAAAAAACGAAAATTTCATCAGGCATTTGAAATCAATAACAATGAGAATGCACGAATAAAGATCGAAACATTAAAAGAAAAATGATAGATTCATGCATTCCATTCGGCAATGGATTCCATTGCGCAGTTGTAACCAAATCAATGGGTAGGCCAAGCTCAGTTCAACAACAATAACATCAAGAGTAACACCACCAATAACAACAACAAAAGTGATCTATCGAAACGATTCGATCAAACGTGCAGACAATTCATTCGACAAGAAGAGAGAAAATGAAATCAAAGACCACCAGCCAGAACAAGAACTCATACGCACAATTTTTGTGCGTTAGCAATGGTACAATCGACAATCTTGACAAAGAGAGAATGCTATGCGTAAGTTTACTGACTTTTTAAACGATATTTAATTTGGCTTTACACATTTCGTTCATTATCCATGGCCAACATCCAAATCGAAAAATGTATGTTCGCTCAGTGATCTGACGAACGTTTCCATTAAAAAAAAAAAGAACATGCCAGGCGAAATAACAATGGAACCATGGTCCGAAACGAAGAATCGATTTTCGAATGAGACGTGAGACAAAATGATAAAAAAGCACACATCGCACACATAGAACAAACGTGAAAAAATCAAGATATTTTGTTAGGTTGGCTCTTTTTTTCCTCATCGTTTTATTTCATGTATCTTAAACTGTAAATACGCGTGTGTATTTTGTCGTGTAAGGCAAATATACCATACAATTCACATGAATCATGCTTACAATGATAGGAGCCATTTGATTTACTCTTTCTCTTTCGCTAAGTTTGACGATGAGGCAATCGACGGATTTTGATGTGCGTAGAACAACAGTCACAGTCACACAATAAATAGAACTCGGCAAAATACCATTACACTGTAATTTAAGCGGTTGATTGAAGCAACAACACCACTTCATACACAGTCCGGGGCATACTCGATCGATGATGTGCGCTGTTGCGCCGCACTTGCGCGCGCAATCACACAACAACCACAAAGATGATGAGCGAAACTAACGATGAACATGGTTGAAGTAAAAAAAAACGGCCAAAATGAAATAAAATGTAATTTAAAAATCAAGGTGACCCCAAAATAGTTCGGTCACATCACCTCATGCGTTTTGGAACTATTCTTTTTCTTCTTACTTACTTACATGATTGCGAAATTTATTTCTTTGACTGGAAAAAAAAACCGTACCGCAACTAGCAAAAATGCACCATAAACCATTTGCCGTTCTTTTTTCTAACACCGCCGATAATAATCATCCGAAAAAAGAAATGCTTAGCGGCTAAACATCGGCTTCCCAAATCAAAGAAAACCGTATTACTTCGTTCGGTTCATACGGTGAATGAATAAAAACGGCAAGTCAAAGTGTTGATTGTAATAAAAATTAGACATGAAGATGGCCTAAGTACGTTTGATCTGCCGTTTATAAAAAGCATAAATGACATCGCCAACGAAAAACGTGAACAATCTTAAATTATCCGGACACGTCGTAATTACGCGTTCAAAAAATTCATTGCCACCAATTTTTTTGGAGTTTTTCCACATTCTCCACATCAAACATGGCTTCGGTAAGAAACGCAACAAATTATGGATGAAATTAGGAACTTTTGTGTGTATTTTTGTGTTTGCATTCGTCTTGATATTTCGTTTTTATTTCGATTGAAATTACCGCACGTTATATAATTGCCGGTAAAACTCGTAACCGTGACGCCTTCAGTCGTTTGTGCGAGATTGTGTAGAAACATGTACAAAAGACAAAACGGACAAAGCCTTTCGTTTATGGAATGTAATGATGACTTTCCAATCAAAGTTTTTGTACTCTTGGTGCAAGACTTATTTGATATTGATCGCTTGAAAATATAAAACAAAACCACTCTCCTGTGTCATGTCATTCGCCATTTTCCATTTCAATTCATTAGCCATGATTACTCGACTAGAAACAGATAGTAAGCAACGGTCATTTCTTAAATTTCTTCGTTAATTCCATAGAAAACGATGAGCAATTGAATTTTACAATATATCAAACCAACTAAAATTCGGTTATTTTTTATTTTTTTTTTTACCATCATGAGAATGTCTAAATAACTACAATTCACAATTATTTTTGATTGAAACAAAAATATATGTGTTGGTTTGGAACTAATTTTTGTCGTTTGAACCAAAAGTTGAATGGATTGAAAGCGATAGGAAATGTGAATTTTTCTCATAATTATGAAACAACGCCTCACGAATGATTCAAACAATTGCTCAGATTAAAGTGTCTTATGGTCTATTTTTCATCTAATTGGAACTCAAGTGAATTAAATGAGAGAATGGAATTTTATCATTGATCAGAGAATCAGTCAACAAGACACGAAAATCAGCCAATTTAAAAATTGAGAGCTCAAATTAAACCGAATTTCTATTCGAATAGATTCTCATAGATTATGGTTCACCTGTGCAAAGGAGTCGCATCAGTAACGACCGTCAGCCGAAAGGGGCAATTATTTGTTATTTTGCACCCAATCTCAATACAGTGGCTTCTTGTCGGTTCATAAATGGCTGTTTAGTGTGGCGATCTATTCAAAGAGGTAAAGGTAACATTGAATTTATTACTTTAAAAAGAGAAAAATAAAATAATCATAATGTATGGACAATTGTTGACGATTTATAATAGAGAGAAAGAGAGCATGGCAAAAGAAACAAACAGAGTGAGAGCCTAAAAATACTCGGTCTCAGCGCAAAATTACTACGGCATATCGGTAGGCATACACATGCTCTCTGCGAGAGCGGAGATGCGCTTCGTTGATCAAATCTTTTAAATATTCATACATTAAACAACACGGAGCTCGGTGTACAACAACAACAACAACACTAAACAACATAACAACCAAACAGAATATCACCCGTCTACATATAACGCCGTGCAAAGTTATTCACTCGAGCAAGTTCAGATTGTAGCTGGAGCACTGAGTGAGTGAATACATTTGAGCGATCGTACTTGTTCCATCGATTCCATCCATTCTTTAGCGTCTATCGTTGTGTATTCCACAATACGGAACCAAATTCGAGCAACACAAACAACAATAACAGCATATGAAAAATTTCATCAGAATGAGATTCAGAATAAAAAACTAAAAAAAACGCAACAAGAACAGCGGCAGCCGAATGGTTTGTTTGTGTGTGCTCCGAGCATGACGTTATTTCAATTCCTTTTGTATGAAAAATGGCTGAATTTTTGCTTATTTGCCGTAATATTATTGCTGCTTTTGTTATTGTTGTTATTATTATTAGTATTTATTTTGAAAAGCAAGAAAAAAAAAACACTTTTTCTACTGTCTTCTTTATTTCCATCATAATCACGTACGAATATGCACGATTTAATAGAAATTCTTTCATTATTCTTGTACTTGTTACTTCGAGGCAATGGAAAAGGTGCACTGGTTGTTTTTTCGTTCTTCTTCCAATCCACTTGTCTTCCACATTCGACCAACAAACAAATACAAACGCATATTTTTCGTCTGCCGATTGAACATGCTCTTTGTAATTTTTCACTGTGCGCACTGCGAACATTCATTAGAAAGGGGAATCGCTCGCGCTTACTTGAACACAATTGAAACGCAAATGAGACTTCAAAATTGTATGTGTTTGTATGTTTTTCTGTGTGTTTAAAACAGAATAACAACGAGAATAAAATTACAACACACACAACAAGGTACAGAATAGAAATTTAATAAGAAATAATTCACTCCTCGAAAATCGGAAATCCAAGCTACTTCCCTTCGAACGTGGAAAAGTACCAAACCACGGTAAAACATTGAAAAAGATAGAAAAATGTGTGCATGTAATAAAACAATTTACTTGCCATCGTGTTTCATTTTAATAGCATTTTTTTTGTTGTTCGTCGTAAACACCGGAAAACCGTAAATGAACGATGTGCTTACGTTTTTGAGGCTAATGCTTTTTTAGACCGACCACTTTTCTTTGCCGGTTTGTTTATGGAACGAAAGACATCAAGACATCAGAAAACAGCAAACCTTTGTCTTGTCACACGGTTACATTGTTGATAACAGCCATGCACCACGAGAATGAATCTAAATCTGAACACTTTAGAGGGAGTTACGCCAAGACTCACAAGCTGTAACTTTTAGACAATCTTTAATACAGATTTTTTGTTTTCAGAAGCGACAAATATTTTTCAGTGCAAAAACCCCATGTGCACTCAACCGTATCCATCAATTAGCTGTGTGTAATTAAATTTTTAATAGAAAATTGAGGGTGAAACGTGTTTTCTTTTTGTTTGTTTGAAAAAGATAATATCAGTGTGTCTAATTTGACCTCGGAATATGAAATGTGATATAGACGCTATCAACATTGATCGGTCAACGATCTATATTTAGCATTAGAACGTCATTAAATTGGTGAAATAATGATGTCGCATGAACAAACCAGCATTCTTGCACGCTAGACCGATACAAAACATGGATTAATGTGAAATTACACCCATTTGTATTGAAATGATTTTTTTTTTATTGAAATCAAAGTACCGATTTGTTATACTAACGCCATCCTCAAGCTTGTTCTGGGCCCCTTTAAAGCATAATTTTACTAGATAAAAACTTTAGAGCTTCAGAATTTGGTTTTTTTCACCGCACATTTGCATACAAATTTTTCTGCGATGCGCCAGGAAAGAGGCGTCTTTGCGTGCACATTTCACACTGCAAACGCATTAAATAATAGCCGCAGCACATTTAGGCACACATTTTTATGAAAGTGACTTGAATGTTACATTAATAGCTGTTGTGACGCCAAAATGTTACGATATCCATGGCAATAACATCTTTCTCTTTAATCATTTTCGGAAGGTAATATCAAGTGAATCGCTCTTCAGATCATTTTAATGCAGCATGCAGTTAGAATGCGTGTGGGGCGTTGAAAAGAAAATGCAAATTTATGAACGAAAATGGATCGTTTCACGAATGAAATTACGCGCCACAATGTTCAACAGGTATGTGGCGAAAAACGTTTTCATGTCGCAAAATATTGTATCGGCACAATTTATTCAATATTATCTTTTATTCGCGTCACATTCAGCAACTCAACTAGATATTTATACTGAATTCTATCATTTGGAGAAATATTTTAATGTTGCTGAGTCAGCAATGCTGGCATCATTTTTAAACTTCAAAACCCATTAGATATACATTTTGTTTTTGTTCATGAAGAGATGGAACTTTTGAACTCACGAATGCGAATTGCAATGCTTTAAACTAATTAACAGGTTTCATAAAATTATATATTAATACTCTCAATTATGAGATCACTTTTAACAGGCATGTTCTTAACAAAACAAGCGGCTTTAAATGCTTTTATGTTGAAACTCTTTAAATTATGTATGTACGTTAGTAGAGAAGAAAAAGGTTCGGATGTACACACCGATTTTATAATAACCCCATAAAGAGCAATTGAAATTTCAGAGAAAAAAAACACTCAGAAAAGTTCAAATTATTTGAAATGTTGTGGAGATAATTTCTTCCACTATTTTTTTAAATTTTCAACCATCGTTGACATTCGGAAGTATAAAGAAAATGAGTGTAAACATAGGGATTACTATAGGCTGAAAATAGCAGCTGACAATAGCTGATGTTGCAAAATTTCGGCTGAAAATAGCAGATATTTTCCAAATAAAACAAAGGATTCCATTGATAGTCACACTGAATCTTTGAGATGTCACATAAAATTTGTATAAAAAATCAACTATTTGCAGCTCCTTGTAAACCCTGTGTGAAAATCTAAATGCCTGAAAAATGTTCTACATCTGTTTGTTTTTTTTTTTTTAACCAGAGATTCAAAATAATGATGATTATTCATTGACACTAAAACGAAAACAAACATTAATTCCAAATTATTGAATTTTTTTTCTAAAATTTGAACAAATCCATTTCATGCGTGAAGTCTCTTGCATCAACAATTTAATTGAAAACAACAATTGTTTCTCACGTGGTCGTAAAAAATTATAAATTTCCTCTCGTTAATATTCGAATATTTCAAAATAATTACTTAAATTATAGATTGTTATGCAAATCAAATGCTAGAAACCCTGAAGATCGGGTTCAACAAATGAAATTCCTAATAGAATTAGCCAAATTTTCAACAAAGTTAATTAGATTTGTATTCTACGCATTAATCTGGTCAAAATAAATGATGTAAATCCAGGTTGTAAACTCAAGTACAGCAAACTCAAATTACAATCAACATTCGAATGGAAAAATTTCAGCCGACCACAATTTTCTCATGTTTCCGATGAAAGCAATTGAACTTGAATTAACTTTATCAATTTAATTGATTGCAATTAAACCTATAGTTTGAATAAATCAAAAATCTGCTGCAACAGATACAATCAGTCGGAGTTTATGCTATCAGAAATCAGGAAGTTCCTCAAATATGGTCGATTAAATATCAATTCTAAACAACTGAATTTTCAATTTAATATCACAGTGAATAGAGAATATTTGTGTCGCAATACGAATAGACAAATTTGAGTGTATCAACGCTTTTGTGTTTCTTTGAAAACACATACGACATATAACGCCATCTGTAAACTCGAACATATACTAAGTGTTGTAAACTTACAGTGAAGCATACATTGGGGCAATTTTCAATGAGACCACTTCGTTACTACAATTATATTGATTGTGGTTAAATAACTAACTGTTGATATATTCAACTCAATTCTTTTATATCTGTTGTGCAAAACTGTAGTTGCAAACCCAGTCAACTTTCATCTGATGAATGCTTTTATGGTTTTTCATTGAATCTGATCACAATCCATTTACAAAGACTAAAGAAAAATATAATAATAACAATAACGAACGTCCAATATTCAGTTTGATTGCATGTGATTACTGGTAAACTTTTTGATATAAAATGACCATGGAAATAACTACTCCTTTTACATAATCTAAACGAGTTAATTTAAGTGAATCGATAAACTAATAACAAAATTCAATATCTCAAATTACCATCAATGGGTCAGCTGACGCAGTACTAAACCGCATCTCTTCTTATGTTCCGACAATTTTATAACCAATTGCAATCAAAATCACCAATCAAAATAGATGTGATGAAGTGCAAATTCCATTCAGAAATTTCAATAATGTTGATAGGTTTTATTCAAAACTAAAAGTCACAACAAAAAAAAAGTCAGTCTGTCAACATGAAAAGACAGCAACAACAAATGTTATATCGGTACAGTGATATGAATGTCAGATATCATCGTTTTGTAGTTGTTTCATTATTATTGGTCGAGCCCCACTTGTGATAGACAAGACAATCTCGAAGGTGATTACTAACCGATATCAATGAATGACAAGCTCTTTTTGACATTTCTTCTGTCAGTCGCATTGTTTAGTTTACTTGACTAAATGTTTTATTTTCTTTGTTTGATTACGAGCTTCTTCAATTAAAATTTCTAAAGTTGTAAGTGACTCATTTGTTGATTATTTCAATGTATTTTTTGCAAACTTTTAAACAGCTTATCGAAAATATTTTAGGAAATTAGTCCATTATATGAAACTCTAAAACCGTATTAGAGAACCAATAGTACTTGGCTCCGAAATCCAGTGGATTTACGTCGACAATATTCAGTAAAAAAAACAATTACCCAAAGGAATCGGACCGGGTTCGGCATGAAACGCATCACTAACTACGGCCGGTAATAGCTTCGAATAATATACAAATGTTTTGCGTACTCTTTTGTGGCTCAGTACATTTGTGTTGGCATTTTAATTCGTTGTTGAATTGAATCTCTTTATCATACATATCGAACAAAGTTTGTGTATTCAAATATTATGATAGTTGCAGTTTGAAAATGAGTACCACAGCATTATCATCCCAATGCAAAATGTACATTTAAAACAATTATATTTGTTATCTATTTATATACTGACGTTTTTTGTACAATTGAAAATCTGACAATAATCCAGGATTAAAATGTTTTTCCAAAACTACGTTGCTTTGTTTAGAAATGTAGCTTCATTTTGAACAACACGAAATATAATGAAATTGTTAAGTTAAATTACCAAAGTTCATGTTACAGAGACTTTTGTATTGTGGTTTTTTTAGATGTGCCGTCTGAAAATGGATGTGTTGTAATTTGTTCGATTTGCTTTATCATCGCATTACCTCGATTAGTAAGTGAAATTCAGAACCTCACATCCCTAGATAGCCTATATTTTTCACTAAGACGATGTAATATGATGAAAAAAGAGAATTTATTATTGTAAATGTTATAATTCACCACATATTATAACATCGCACATGTTTAATGTTTTGTTATTGTTTTTGTCATGTGACACTTAAATGTGATTGATAGTTCCTTCATATCACTCAAATGATATGCTCCCAATTTCCATCTATTTAGTTGGATAAAACACAATATTATTCCGAAATGGTATAGGATAATAAATCTATGGTATATGACATTATGAAACATTAAATCATTCATCTATTGAGCCGTAAGGCACAATTGTGACACTGCACCAAATAAATCGACATGCTTATGAAAATTTACATAATGTTACGTAGTTGAATTTGCATGCTATTGAATTTATTATTTGACATATCGTAAATGCCATTTTTGATGCTCATACTACGAACGAAAACAGTAAAAGGCATCAAAGAGACTACACACAATTTAACGCACAAAGTGTATTACTATGGTTTGAATTAAATGAATGTGCATTAACAATACTAATAATCAGTTCAAAGGTTCGATTCAAATATGTTCATTTCGATCGGATATTCAATACAAATAATCAGATTGACATGATTTCAGTGAAATGTAATATCAAACTACACGCGGAACTATGCTTTAATCAAAGTTCAAAGGCTTAATAAGCTATAGCAGTTGTACCGTGCAAACGATTATCGAATGTTCTATATCATCGAATTTAGTGATTCAAATGAATTTTACGAATTAAACCGCGTAAGAGAACTGAGAATTTCTATGTTTGCCCTATTCAAAGGATAATATGATTGAATAACAATCGGATGAAATTTGTTATTGCGATATAAAATCAAATATGCTTAGCTTAGTCAAATAAGCGTTTTGACGTAGTATTTTCTTTGACATTTGATTCTTTTTATTCTTTTTTTTTAATAAGACATAACAAAGTCAATTAAAGTCAATCAATAGATAATAAATGAATCATTACATTCCAATTGAAAGTATTGCACTCATAAAATCGACCAAGATTTATGGATTCATGAAGATGATTCGATAAATGTTCAAATTGAATAGTGTATGTGCACTGTGCAGTCTCTTTAATTCTATATTTCTTCAATTAGTCCGAAATTCGAATTTGATCGACTTAAGGTGCACAAAACCAGTGAGTTAATTTGATATTGAATTCCATGCAATTATGTGGCTAATCTATAAAAAGTATCCAATAAAAATACACATTTAATATAGCTTGTATCGAAGCTTTCAAAGCATTTTATGAAGAGCCAATAGATTTGAAGCCAGCTCAATTTGACCAATGCCAGTGAATTTGACATTGCCAGAAGTATTTTCGTACGTGATATTTTCGTTTTCGTTATTTTTTTGGCAATTGAGGATTTGGATGTATTTTTTTTTTTTTTTTTTGGTTTCACAATGACCTGAATGAATGTTCTATGGATTCGAATATCGATGAAATTGGCAGGCGATAGCATTTAAGCGCTTGTTATAAGTTTCCAAATAATCCACATAGAATCGACTTTCAATGGCGTGTGTATTCATGGGCGAGACGTTCAAATGCAATTCGATTTGTCCATGTACTTTTATGGACGCACACACACCCAAACACCCACACAAAAATCACGTGAATCATGGCATCAACAAGTCCAATACAGAGAATTACAGACGAAGTCGGTGTGTGTATTTGATGTGGTGGTCGAACAAATCGAAAATTCAAAACAAACGACAAAACGACATTCCAAACTAAATTGAATAGAAACCAATTGAAGCGATTCAATTGTGCGTACCAACAGATCGCTTGTAGAAGCGAATTGAGCATTCTCGCATTGAATATCGTCGAGACATGTCGTATTGATTTGGTTCATCGTCTAGTATTGAACCAAATAATCCATCGTATCAATCAATTCATATCACTGTTTTTTTTTTTGCTGTTAAGTTGAAATTGCATTTTTTTCTCTCATCCTCACTCTCCTCCTCTCTATCCAGCAGCAACATTTTAAGTGTTTTATTCGTGACAAAATAAAAGCAAAATACAAAAAATGTGGACTTTTGTGCTATTGAGTGCGGTGTTCGGTGCATTACTTGTGCTGTATGTTTACATACAATTTCAACGATCCTATAAGCTGTGGTCGAGCCAAGGAGTTCCAACGATACCACCAACATTTCCAACAGGACATCTCGATACACGCATGGCATACACGAATTTCGGTTTAGTGGCAATCGATTTATATAAAAAATTCAAATCACACGGAGACTATGCTGGATTATTTTTTCTCAATAAACCCGTTTTATTTGTGCTGTCGCCGGAATTTGCAAAAACCGTTTTAGTACGCGATTTTTCATACTTTGTTAATCGTGGCGTATATTTCAATAAAGAAGATGATCCACTGTCAGCAAACCTATTCTTTATTGAACACAATGATTGGCGTCGTTTGCGAATTAAAATGACGCCAACATTCACCAGTGGCAAAATAAAAAACATGTTTTCCACCATCTACGATGTAGCCGATGAAATGGTGCAACAATTGCAAATGCAATGCCAGAACAATGCCACGTCAAATGGGAAATTCCATGTTGAATTGACTGACTTGATGGCACGCTACAATACCGATGTGATCGTTTCATGTGCATTTGGTACACAATGTGACAGTTTATCGAATCCAAAATCACAATTTCGTGCTGTGGGCAAAAAAATGCTCACATTTACGCGAATTCGTTTGCTAAAAATGTATGGTGCAATGTTATTTCGTCGACAAGCTCGTGCGCTTGGTTTTCGTCTGTTGCACAATGATGTATCAAAATTCATAATTGCCATGTGTAAGCAAACGATTGAAGAGCGCAAAGCCAAAAATATCGAACGACGCGATTTTATGCAGTTAATGATTGATTTATACCGTGAGGATGAAGATGTGAGCGGTGACGGTGAAGGACTTTCGCTGAAGGATATTGCAGCGCAAGTGTTTTTATTTTTCTTTGCTGGTTTTGAAACCTCGTCGACAGCAATGACTTATGCACTTTATGAGCTTGCATTGAATGTGGATATTCAGGATAAAGTACGCGCTGAAATTAACGATGTAATAAATCGGCACGGCGGTAAAATCACCTATGATGGCTTAATGGAAATGACCTATCTCGATCAAGTGATTTACGGTGAGTTGATCAAACACAATCTCATTCCCATGCACATGCACGCATCCAAACACATACTCACACTCACGAGCACGAATGAAATACATTTTTCTAGCTCAAACGATCCGTGACGCATACTCCATTTCCGGCCAATGTAATATTTAAGCTCTCAATGCTCTTTTTTTCTGTCCATCTGATTGTTCTCTTGTTGCATTTTTTTATTTCATCTGTTATATTCTTGCAATTCTTATTGAATACTAGAAACGATGCGAATGCATCCAGCTGTTGGTACACTTCATCGAATCATTAGCAAGGATTATACACTTCCCAATGGTGATGGTATTGCACCAAAAGGTACTTATGTAGTGATTCCGGCTGTTGCGTTCCACAACGATGCTGAATTCTTTCCCGATCCGCAACGCTTTGACCCAGATCGCTTTAGCGATGCAAATAAATCGAAACGACATCCGTTCACATATTTGCCATTCGGCGAGGGACCGCGCATTTGTATTGGCGTTCGCTTTGGCATGCTACAAACGAAACTCGGATTAGCTATGCTACTGAAACATTTTCAATTTGAAAGTTGTGCAAAAACTCAAATTCCAATTAAAATTGATAATGTTTCGTTACTATTATTGCCATCGGGTGGAGTTTGGTTGAGTGCAAGCAAAGTGTAACTTTTACTGAACATATCGAGAATATGTGGCACGCGAATGCGCCCACGCCACACTTGATTTTCGGAATTTTGCTGTAGTCAAGTTGCTCTGTACTCGTTTTGTTTTTCAATTAAAAGTGAGTTATACAATTTTTCATTTGATGCATTTTTCTTTCATTTCATTTTTGTGAAAACTAGCTTTCGGCAGCTTCGTGAATGTGCTGTAGATAAAAGTTGAACGAGTTCAAATAGTGAGAGCATAACCTTGATTGACTTGTTCATTTTCAAAACAAATTGCATAGCTTTTTATGTTGCTGTAATGAAATCCATTCTTTCACCTCCTGTGACTTTATGCATTTTAACGTGTGGAATGAAATTCAAGTGAAATGAATTGCGTTTGCAATAGAAAACACCAACGTTTAAACCATTCATAACACTAACATCATAAACTATCAAATTTCACTCTTCACGAGTTTTAAATTGCTTGAGATTTATATAGCCCCGAAATATTGCTTGCCGAGTAAAGTTTCAATTAAATGTCAATTAACTGTAGTGCTTTTCACAACTTTTTCTCTACCTGTGGTTGCCCTCACCCAGATTTTGCCGTCAGTAAGGCATTTTTGCCTGTGGTTATTTTCCACTCGCATATGTGTTTCACCATGAAAAAGTGCTGAAAAAAAGACGCATCCCATATGCATTGGGGATGTGGCATTTGTTCGCATCCGCTTCGGTTCGGGAACATCGTTAGCACTCATGTGGAAAAATGCACAGAAACTACTTAAAACTACAGTTTCGGCATTTGGATAATGAAACCAAAGGCTGATCAAATTGCTACTTTTTCCTGTGGAGAGATTTACACAAATTCTTTGGCTTCGAGCCCGATCTAATCTCATTTGTTTGGTTTTGTGTTTTTGTTGCGTATTTATGGGACAATTGTACCGCACTTGGCACATGGAGATTTTATTTTTCCGCACATTGAAAGAAGTTAATTGAAATTAATTGATGTCAAGCATATGTATTCTTAATATGATGACGCTTTTGATAAACAGTTAGATGCTTAAATTAAGAATTTCGCTCAATTTGTATTTCAAACGGATTTTCATTAATTTGTCTCCGTCTAAAAATAGCAACGACGCAATGAAATTGTGATTTAACGTTGATAAATTGGTATGAATGTGAAACGCAAAATAAAAATGGTATGAAAACCATAAATAGAAGCCATAGTCATGGGAAAAGATTAAGTACACAACAAGGACGTATGTGTCTAGCGTCACGTGAAGGTAAGTCAAAAAATCAGGGTTTTATACATTTGGGAGCAGTTCTAGGAGTGAGGCGCACACACTTTCTGGTCTCATAAATTTCAAATTAACAATTATTACAACCTTTTCGTTCGTGTGTTTAATTTTTTAATCAGGAATTTCAAATAAGCCGACACACAAAAAAACTTTCTTTTGATCAGCATATTCTTCCATAATCCATGGTAACCAGTGATAAACCGGGTAAAAATAAATAAATAATAGCATGAAATTGAAAATGGTAATACACGGCAATGGTTTGTGTTTGCTCTTTTGTAAACCAACGAAACACCCGCAATTAATTTGCGGTTGCATTTGTTTGTTTCCGTTTGTGGAAACTAACCAAATAGATTATTTATGTTTGTTCTTCATTGAAAATTATGTGAAATTGTAAGCTGCCTGCTGACACCAGAGAAACAATTCAATTTCGACCAAACAGCCATTTGATTTTGTTGATGTGTCGATAAAGTTTTTAAGTGTATTAGTAAATGATGGAAATGAAAATCAAATACAACAACAGCTGAAATTGCATTTAAACACTGCAAAAGCGGCAAACCATTTGCACTGTTTGACGCTTTAAAAGCGCTAAAGTTTTGTTCAATTTCAGAAAACATTTACATTTTAAATTGCAGAGAGTGAAAAGTTTACATACGAAAAACATACAAAAATAAAGTCATCATCACCGCGCATCGTCAGTGGCAATGGCTGAGACTGGTTCTTGCGTCAACTGCATTGCCATTCGAAAATGCCACAATGCGTTTGTTTGGGTCGAAAATGGAATTTTACCAGCCACACACATTCAACATTTGCAAATTAATAGCACTTTACGCACCAAACCAACAATCGTCACATACAAAATAACCCAAACAATTGCAAATGTTTTCTATTCGTTTGTTTTATTTATTTCAGATGCATGCATTTCGCATGATTCCATTAAAAGACTCTTCGTACAACTTTCTTTCTCGTGCAACATTTTCAGCTGGCAGTTTATTTTTTTTTCAATTTTATTGTTGTTTTGGTTCTATTCGCAAACAAACGCTGTCAAACTTTTAATTTCAATAATTTCGCACATGACTGATGACGACATTTTATACATTTTATAAAGTTACCATAATAAAGTTATATTATTAGAGGAGCTCTCATTGCTCATTTATTCATGGGGAATGACAAGAAAAAAACGAGTCGATCTCATTAAAATTGTATATATGCAACCCATGGATTTCTACATTTTGGTACACCAAATACAAAAGCAAATACACTGTAATCTCCGAATGCTAATTTAAACTGGAAATGTAAACTGAAATCAATGAACTTTGACTTATTTGCTCAGCATAAGTACATTTTGCACTTGCATATTATCAAACTTTTGCCATTGGACAAAGCCCCAGCATGTCAGTTCGACATTTCAACACTGTCAAACTCTGCCAGAGCAACAGTGTTGGTGACCACTGAAAATTTCAAATAATATTTAAATGCAAATGGTTTCATTTGAAGCCAATTACATGATAGCGTACAGTATTGGGAAGCAATCATTCTACCACAATGTCATCAAAACTGCTTTCAAAAATTCGAATATCAACATTACGTGTCAACCAGGTGGTGTGGCCGTAAATCTTGAAGGCACACGACAGTTGTTGGTTTTCATTTGGTCTACTGCTGAGCACATCGATGTCATATCGGAACGTTTGACATATTATAGACGATAGCAATATTTACTTTAATGATTTTGTGATGTTTAATTTGGATTTGAATCGAATTCGATATGATTCAGCATTTTCGAATTCGTGTTAAATTGTTGGTGTGGTCGAAAATATTGTGTATTTGACATGAATATGCATGAATATATTAAGGAAACGACAAATTTAGTTTGATATAAATCCATGCCGAACATTTTGCAAACTTGACCATTGATAGTGCGAATGAGCACTAACTCAGTCAAATTGGTTCAATTTAGCACGATGCCTTTGAATATGATGAATGTGGTAATATTTGCAAGTTACACAGAAATTTATTGATAAGTCGATAGTTTTGACAGATTAACTACCAATAACTTGGTAGGAAATATATTTTCTTGGGAAAAAGTTTTTGCACAACTTTAACGTGAAACGTGAAACTTGACGCATTCAACAATTCAAAAGATTAGCAAAAAGCACATAAACTTTTAGCAAGTGGAAACAAGAGTTGTTCAATGTTTATCTGTCATCGAACCAACGAAAATGTGTTTTTGTTCGGCTTATATTTTCCGATATATTTTGTACACACGAATCGATTTAGATTGAACAAAACATCGTAATATGTTGTACGTTTTCATGTCGCCTGCCAAGGTAATGAACAAGAATGAAGAAAAAAAACAGATTACAATGTTACTAGTTTTGGAGGCGGCGATTCTGCTATTGGCAATGAAACACAAGTTTTTTTTTTCCTCCCATAAAATATGAATTACATTAGTTTATGCTTTTGATGACTTTCTACGATTTTTCTTTTGAATCTGGCACATTCATGCCAGTTTACGAATGGTTTTTCTCGTTTCGTTAAACTTGGATCACCATTTTTCCGGTGACCAAAAGCATACGAAAGCGAATTGTCTGCAAATAAAATTAATGCAAATGCCAGAATAACCGACTTGAAGCAAGCAATAAGACGGAAACTGTGCATTTTCATACATATTTAATGCTGACTAGGAAGTTTTGCTGGAATGAACATAATGACCTTTTGCAAAGAGGAAAACATTCTCCTTGGCCCAATTTGAATACGATTCGTCCCATGTGTGGTGTTGCTGCAACAAGGTTATGTTATTTTAAATATCGTATGGGATTTCGTTTTCAATTATTCGTTTTAATTTGATTGTTTGGCAAGTGAAGAGATCCTCTTTGCTCTGTTAGCTAACCATATTCTACATATTCAAATAGTAATATTGTTGCATTTAATTTTGTTTCAATTTGCTTGATATGAGTTGTGCTGTTAAAATATCAAAATATATTCGTCCATTAGATACATTTTAATGGGAATAATAAAATACGTTAAGATTTTCATTCTGTCTCAGTTTTCACAAATTGTACCCAAATTCAGCTCATCGATATCAATCGATATTAAATATTTCAACCACTTCCAACAGATACTTCTCACATCATCTTCTAAAATTCTGATATTGGTTGCATAACAATTGATGGATCATGACTAGAAGTTCTAGTTCTAGTCTAGAACATTGATTTCCCAATCTAAAGGTGGTTGCAGCTGCTGCTGGCAACGTGCGTTAGGTTTACCTTGAGATAAACATGTACCAAATGTTTTAAATGTCTTACATATGCATTAGAAAATTGATGCATTGCATTCACTCCGCTTATGCTCATAAGATCGTTCAATGGAAATTAAATTCAATGCTAACAGTGGCATGGATAAACATAAGATAATATTTACCTTGAACATACTTGCATTCAGCGCAAACACGCAAACGCCGACACAACAACTGGAATTTGTCGAAACTGTAACTAATATTCATATTACTATCAATTTGAACGACTTGATGAAAATTCAATATGAACGCGATGTCTAGTGCAAAAGCACTTGAAATTGGGTACACTTCATGTGGTCCACATGGCACACGCAATGCATCGTGCAGAGCATAACGGACGATAGATTCTCTTGAACAACAATTTTCAATTGCTAATTATGTGCGAGTTTCTGAGATTCCTTGAGATAATTTATACTCTTGGCATCGTTAAACCAATTTTCCTTCAATATTTTACCGGTTTTTTTTCGTCTCCTTTGCCCCCGCATAACTTTATATACATTTACATTTTAAGCAGAAACCCATTATCAACTGCATGTTTCAAACACTTCGGGTAAAATGCAAACAAGTGCTTTGTGCTTTCTCTTCATGGAAATACCGGTGAAGGTGTACTGCATTTCATTTTATCGTGCTGAATTTCAATTAGAAACATTTACATAATTTGTCGAAACATATGAATCAAAAGTGGTGCACGATATTCCAGGAGCTGAAAGATTATCGTTAAACGACAAAATGCCAAGCACATGTTCAACACCTACAAAACGTCTTACGAAGTCATATCGTTCATAGCAAAAACGGTCGCCAGCATTTCGGTATCAAGCGTACACTCGAGTCATCAAAGGAATTTTCTTATATATGAAATTTAAACACACACAAAAAAAGCAGCTCCGTTCATTATCACATAACAACATTTTCATCTCGCAATAAATTTCTTTCTCGTTGGAAAATGGAATAAATTTTTGTTTTTCCTCGCACAAACAAAACTCCATATTCATACACTCGCAATGCAAGAAAAGCGCATTACACATGAACTACAAATTTAAGATGGAACACGTTTTTTTTTTATTTTGCTTCGCTTTGCAATGTTAAGTAGAGTGTTATTCAAAAGCAAAACAGTTGTTGCTGTTGAACCATTACGAAATGTTATTTAGAAAAATCGTGTGAAAATCGCTTTACAAGAGCTTTTGCATGTGATGGAAAGATTGAACGCGTTTACTCACATTCTTTGATCTAATTGCAATTTTTTTACTCCCGTTTCATATCGTAAAAATGTTTTATGTGACGATTAAAAAATAATTTTCACACCAAAAATCAAGCAAAATTAATATAAATTTAGCGGTCCAAAAGCGTTGAATCTGCACACTCAGATTCCAAACCCGCACAACATTTTACCAATTTACTTGCAGATTTACGACACACAAACTTTCCACATTTTGCACGCCAAATTGTGTGATGATAGCACACCAACTGCAGAGATAGAGAGAGAGAGAACGAGAGAAAAAAGCGTGTTGAACAAAAACATTCGAAATTAGCGGTTTGTGAAATTAAACCACTTGTACCAGTAATTTTTTTTTCATTTAGTTTGCGGAGTAAGAGCGACCGAGCTATGTATTCCTCCACGGCAAAGAGTCTCTCTGTGCACATTATACACGCTGCATCATGACATAAATTTTTAAATTCATTAACAGATCATATATTTTAATAGTATCACAGAATTAAATTAATGAGTCTGGTGGAGCAGACGTAATAAATACGATGATGATATTTTAAAGGTGTATGTGAAGTGCATGTTTCGCCGCACGTTCACCAGGCAAAAAGCTCATGAAATCAAATTAACACAGCTTTGTGTGTGTGCATGTGCGGTATACGACATCGTATTTGGCCGATAAAATTTCAGGAGAAAATCAAGTGACTTGATTTACATTGCCAAGTTTTCACAAGCTGCATCATTTTAAAAACATATTCAAACCACAAAAGCTAACTATGCAAATGCATTTTCATCACCTCAATCACTAAAGTTCACATCCGGAACTCGGTTTTATACTAATTGAAAAGTACAAAGTTTTTTTTTTATTTTAATCATGTGCTTTTTTTTCTTTGTCCACAACTTGAACTTACATTAAAACAAGGTGAAAAGTGTGTCAGACTAAAAAGAAAAAACGCGATTAACATTAACTTTCATTGGCATTGAGTGACATTTGTGTATGTGGTTAAGTAAATGCACAAAAGTTTGCTAAAACTTTTTATTGTGTGTTGCTTTGCAGTGAATTTTGTGGTTTAATCAAATTTGTCGTAAAAAGGAAGCGTTACCGAAATCTTTTCAATATTCACATAATGACAATGTTTCGATTCTATATTTAAGCGCCACCTGCAACAGCTCAGGTGACAGTTTAAAGAAAATAGAATAAAATGTTGGTCTCAGTGGCTAAAGTTTTGGGATGCGGCATTAAAAGTTATTTTCCTTTGAGACAAACTTTAAATAAGGCGATAGGTGGCATTTTTATCGTGACTAAGAACATCACATTTATAATTTGTGTACAACCAAATTTTGGTTCGTAACAATCCTCAATATTAATGAAATATTCTTCACATGGATTTTTGATAAGTTTTCTTTTCATAAAGGTAGCTAAATTCCAAACGGTATACAATTTGGAAGGAAGCTACCGAATGGAACGAAAGTTGTTGTAAAATGGAAATCAAATCATGGGATATATTCGAGGGTCTATGTTTTGTGAGTGAATCGACAAAAATATGCATTTTTTGTTATTTGAATTTGTTAGTTGATAATTTCATATTCCATCTATGCTAAAAGCAATGTCAAACTCAATTTTAAGGAGGCTCACAATTGCCATGCAGGGACAAGTTTACGGCACGCTCAACGCCGTTGCATTTTGTGTTAAGAAGAGAAATGTATTATTCATAAACATTTCAGGAGACAACATCGTTCCGGCTGTTGCAGTGCTCACGAATAGCTGTACATGAGGAAGTGTACTCCCCATAGCATTTATGTTCACGTTTTGTCTCGTTCATACATTTTCATTAGATTTTTGTGTATTGTCTGAAATTTGGCGTATGCATTTACATTATAATGAAATAAATTGTTGTTGGTGCTGCTGCAAATGCATTCAACAAATAAAAGCGTGTGTGTGTGTGTGTTCGTGTGTGTATGCATGCAATGAATATATATCCATAAAGAAAAATTAGTGCAGAAGCAATTTCGGTGAAAATCGTATCCAAACTTCATAGTGGATGAAGAGATGCAGAGCTGAGAAGGGGAAAAGGGTATTTCAATAGAGAAAGAAAAATGGGAGATGCTCTGACTGGCTGTTTCCGAGACTGTTTGTTCAGCGCAATCTGAAGGATTTAAAACTGAGACTTCAATGTGTGCTTTTATGCACGTCGATTTGCTTTTCGATTTGCTTTTCGATTTGATTTCATTCGGTGTTTTCAATTTGATTTCGTTTCGCCCAATTTGTTAGCTCAACAATGTTAACACTATCTACGATTGCATGTTTATTTTTGCCGGTCGATTTTCTGTAAATCAGTGCGTTGGTTGCTTGACTTCAGGAGTAAAGAGAAACAGCTTAAATTCGTTTATATTTGCTCACTTTAATTTTCCTTTTTTTTTGGCTACGTGCTGAGTATCGATTTTATAATATTTTTTTTGAAAAGTTCAAACATTAGAGAAAATTTCACATGAAAAAGGGTAAATAAGGGTAGGTAAGGGTAATAGCAAAAAGCAAACATTTTACCAGTTGCCATTCATGGAAAACTCCTTAATTTTTTTTTTTTCATCCAAGCCAAATATTTTCATTACAATTTCCAACTGCTCCATTTTCATTTTTATCAATACCCAACATTTTCAGCGTTGTGCGAATTAAAATGAGGGTTATGAAAAACATCTACGGAATTGACCAGCAGCAGGTTTTTTTTCGTTTGTTTCTTAAACACCAAAGTGTATTAAAAGTTGAAGGGTCTCTTTTATTCAGTTCATATGGTCACGGTCATTGCGTAGCAACTGTGCGTTTTATGGTGTTGTGTTTTTATGAGCTTCAGCATTGCATTGCTCAATTAAGAATTGAATTGCATGGAATCAGATGCAATCAACAATCAAGAATGAACAAAATGAAATCACATAGAAGCACATTGCTGTGTACGTACACTGTACAGTGTGCACTGTACAGCATCGAATAAATTGCTCAAGTTGCACCACTACTGCTCTAGTAAAATGAGATGATAAACGTGACAACTTGATTCCACATCGCGTTACAAAATCACACATAAAATGGGAAAAGTCATGAAATTTACTGAATCACGTACCAAAGCATTTAATTTATTGCAAACTTTTAAATAAATAAAGATCGATTTCCATTTGCGGGATCATTTGATTCATTGCGTGATGGTTTTGATTTTGGTTTTTGTGGTCGAACAGTAATGCAGAGAGAGAGAGAGAGAGAGAGAGAGAGAGAGAGAGAAAGAGAAAAAAGGAAACGAGCACAAAAACGGGAAATGGATCGTCAACCATTTAGCGCATGAAATGAACCTAATCGATTGTCCATAAAATAAATGTTGAATAATGCGACGCGTACGAAGTGGAAAATTTTATTGCTCTGGCTTTAAGCGTCACTTTATTGCTGTTTCACAATTCAACTTTAACTCTATGGCGATTGTTTTCACTCGTGCTCTCTCTCTCTCTCTCTCTCTCTCTCTCTCTCTCTCTCTCTCTCTCTCTCTCTCCCTCTCTCTGTCTCTCTCTCTCCCTCCCTCTCTCTCTACACTCTCTATAATATTTTCGAAACCATAGCCAAAAAACATGACAATAGAACGACATGAAAACTTTAACACATAAATTACCATCAAAGACGATAGCAGTACAATATGGTAGATATAAAAGAGACAAGTTATCGCAGTACGTTCACCCAAACTTATAAGTGTTTGATTTTTCAGCGGAATAAGCATCTCATTTATTATTAATGGCATTTATGTGGCTCTTCCACATTAATTTTTTTGCAAAAATAAATTGTTTTCTACCACAATACATTATGTGATAGAATTCGCGCAATTTCCAACAGAATTGGAAGCCAGTCAACTAGCCATACATTCCGACTAGTATGGAGTCTGCAAATGATATTGCCATTTTTTATGAAATTCATCTGTAAATCGCCTTTCCCGACAACTAAATTACTGCTTCGAACTGTTCCTAGAACAATTCTAGAAATCCAGAATCTGAGAGACGGTTCTCAAGCATTCGTATCTTGTTTTGTTATCTTTTGAATTGCTTTCTACTCCCGTCCTATGTTATTGGTTGATTGTTGTTATTCGGAAAATCTAATCTAATTCAATTCTGCGTTGTTTTCCAATTTTTTTTCTATTTTTAAGACACAATTAATTTCAATAAAGCGAAAGTAATTCGATTTTGACTTTTTACGGTTGCGATACGAAGTTTATTGGGATTAATTCAATTGTGATTATGTGGTAAGTAGTCTGTCGGCGGTATCGACATAAATGTGGAAAAAAAAGTTTAATAGCTCAATAATTTTGAGTGCTGTTGTACTGATGAAATTGGATTATGGCTCTGGCACTCGAAATTAGGTAGCAAATTCTACGGAATTCGAAAAATATTATTGTGAAACCAAACAATTGTTAACAATTCGTTGTTGCCATGGTAACAGAAAATGGCATGCGGAAAATTAAAATTGGAAAGCAATCAAAAACTGCTACTTGATTCTTTGAACCATGGTCTATGGCGAAACACGTGACAAAATCAACTTTTCTCTACGGAATGTCCTTAAAATGACGCAAGCTTATTATTTTCTATAGGTTTCTAAAAATATCTCTTGAAACAAATAAATCTGAATTTTGGTAGCCGATATAGCGACATATGTGCATTAACAGAACAAGATTAACTCGTGACATTAATAAAAGTTGAAATTTTTTTCATGCATGATAGAAGACTCCATGAAATTTTTTTAACTCAATCTGTCGTTCAGCTTAGAAGTTCACGGAAAAACCCCAATACGGGAATCTCACGAGACCAAACTTTTATTCTGTTTACTCAAATAGGTTTGAAACTTTTAAATTGAAAGTCTAGCAGAGGTACGAGTTCTTTTAAAACATTTCATTGGCCCAATGACAATGCACAGAGAGGAATCTCGGTATAAACGCGCGAAAAGTTGAACGCATCTCAGTGTAGGACATATTTTATTGATTCTGCTTGTTGGAAGGAAATATTTTGTCAGGAAATTTATTAAATATGGCTCAACGGGCCATCGCTACGCAACTACATCTAAAATTTATATGTTTGCACTGGAGTGAGTGCGTGCATTTCCTCGAATTTATGAAAACATTCTAATATAACAGGAAAAGAATTATTCTCTTACTCTCTCTCCTTATATTTATTATACAACAATATACCTTACCATCGGAATCGATTTTTGTAGAATTTATAAATATAGTAATTATAGTGGATATTTCTATTCGCATATTTTTCTCGGTAATTCTGTTATATCTTTTAATCATTGCTCAAAAAATGGTGTGATTATTATCATACACAATCGCCGTTTTTTCCATATATTCTACTTTAGTCATTATTGTTCTAAAGGCTGGATTCCCTCAAACTTGGATCGAAACCAAAAACCATAAATCCTCGACTGAAAATCGTATTTCATCATTAGCTTACAACAACAATAAAAATTGGCTGTGAAATAGATAGAAAACATAAAAAGAGTAAATTAGTGGCAACATTCAGTGACAATATCAATAGAAGCGAAAAAGATTTATTTTTTAACGTTTAAATCCATAGCACAGAACAATGGATAACGTCACGTTTTATTTATTATTTTACATTTTTCTTTTGTTGAGATTTTTTTTCCATCGAAAATCATGATTCTTGTTACATGAAGTTAAGCGAGCTACGTATCATTGTCATATGTTGCCGATTATCCTTATTCACAAAATAAATCCGTATTTGTATTTATTTCCTGATACATCAACGTAATAATTTTTCCCACCCATTCAGTGTTCACGATCCATGACTTCCATTTGATTAATTAAAATATAATTTTAAAAAAACGATTGAATCAATTTTCACGTTCCATTCAATTGAATTATTATGAGATAAAATACAAAAAATAAATTGATAAAAATGTCATTCAAAGCAACAACTGTAGCGAATCATTCATGGATTGTGATGGGTAATTGATAAATGTGTTTCGATTCTCGGCGATACCAATTGACATGCGATGAATGTTCGATATAAAAGTCGTGCAATGTTGAACTCAAAATTCAGTTGATTAAGTCCCAAAATGGAATTCAATATCAAAAATTTCCTCTCTATTCTTCTCTATTTGTTAGCGCACTTGATTCGAATGAATTTGGCTGACGATGAAGTAATATTCGAAATAAAAAAAGAGCTATAAACAATTTTTGACATTTTTCTGTATTATGTTATTCTGGTTCACAGATGAAATACAATATTATATACGATCGAACGGAGACTTTCAACGGCACCGATACCTATTTCACCTATAAGTTGGACATCGTTAAAAAGGATGAGACTAAAAATATTTTCGTCGTTGACGGAACAGTGGGACTCAAACAGGAACTAAACGATGATTGGAAGGTAAAACCCATTATATTCACAAAAGTAATTGCACCTTTAAAAATACAATAAATGGATTTTTTTTTTTAAATTTCATTACTTAGATGGCAATTGAACTGTTCAAGCTCAATGAAAATAATGAATACGAATCAATTTTTGGAATACCCAAAGTCGGAGTGTGCCAATACATGAAAACTTCGTACAAAAAGTACTTTTATGATGATATTTCAAAATATTCCAACTTGCCACATTACGACACGTGTCCAGTTCCAGCTGCTCAATATGAAATCAAACAATATCCATTCGATATGGAGACTTTCAAAAAATTCAATCATCTTATTTCACCAGGAAAATATCGCTTGCAGACATTTTTAGTTCAAAATGATGTTTCTGTTTCCGGTGTTCTGTTTTATGGAGAAGTCACCGAAAAATCTTAAACTATCTTTGTTATGTGCGTGTGTATTTATATTCTTCTTTTCCATTTGCACATATTTGCACAGCAATCTTCCTCACCCAAAAAAAAATCAACCAAATAACTGTTGGTTAATTCAACCACAAGCACTACATTTTCACCGAAAAAAATGTATCACATAGCATCTGCGTTTGATTTCTTTCGTTCTATTGATACAAACATCAAATATTTTTTTGTTGGTTTGCGGAACATTCTTTTGAAGGAAGGTTCATTTTTTACTCTTCCCCAATGAAGTTTGTCGAAATTGATTTTCCGCTGATTTTCGCAGAAAAAATGTTAAGGTGGGGGGAAAATAGAGGAAATAAAACATCAAAGTATTTCATATTCATCGAAGTTGATGCATTTTTATTTTACCTGAAGCACCATTCAACCGTAAAGTTTTTGTATAAAACCACCAAAATAGTAGCTGATTCTTTTTTTTTCTTCGAAGGGCGATAGGAGGGTTCCTGTTATATATAGCTTGTAGGCTTGCAATTTTTCCATGTAATCTTTTTTTTCTATGAATCACTCAAATGAATTGTTTGAAAAAATATAAAAAAAAGATGAATAAAATATGTAGCTTTTCACTGTTAAATGAAGTGCCTCTATTTATTGAAAATGCATTGTTAGTTTTATTTTTTTGTGTTGACGAAAAGTCGTCTTTATAAAGTCGTCTTTATCCATAGACAATATATAGAAAAAAAGATTTATTTGTGAAATGAGCCGATCAAATACGCCTATAAGCACTTGAAATTCTATCAATTTAATTGAGTGTAAAACCATTTCGCATACAAATTGAAAATTCTGCGTGAAAAATAAAAAAAAACACCGAAATGAAAAAATGTACATGTAGAATGTTAAATTGGAAAAATCGAGGTGATGATTAATAGCCATGACTGCGATTCTTCTTTTCAATTGACAAAAGCCGCACACTGTTTCGCACAGCACATAAAATATATCGCATTGGAATCGATTCCAAAAACCAAAAGTTGAAAGGAATGAAATACCTCACATTCAACAGACACATTGTACAAAAGCATGATTTTTGCACGCATCGCAAAACTGAAAATCGACTCGATGCTTAAATTTCTCAATATTCGTTGTGTTCAAAACGATTTTCCCATTCAAGAGCAAATGAACATGATTCCAATGAAAATCAAATAGAGTGCTGAATTGTTGCGGTTTTATGGCATCTAACACCAATTCTCATTCAATTTATTTCCATATCAATTAACAGCAGCATTCAATTGAATCCATCACACCATCTCGGGCGCGCAATATGATTCACGTATCAATTTATCTGGATTTACTGGGATGTGTTTGCCACAAACAGAATGGAAATTGTATTATTCCATAATTCAGTGGTAGTTCATCAACTGCACAGCGTGCACACAATGATATAATCATATTTATACTATCAAGTTGATAGTATCAACATTCATCGTTAATTCGTTTCATATATCATTCAAGAAATGTACCTTTGAAATGTTCTACCTCGGAATGCCAGTCTCGCGAAATAATACGAGATATATGATGTCGATGTGCGTGTATATCTAGATAAAATGTCGATAGTTTGATTGATAGTTACCGTTTGAGTAAATAAAAATTTCAGGCAGAACATTTTCAAGCCTGTCACTGTATTCATTTTATGAGGCTTATCACATCCATTCAAACGTATAAAACTGGTTCATTTCATGAGAGGAAGTTAACGATAGATTCAAACAATTGGTGAACGGAAAGGTGTGAGAACATCAAAGTTTTCAAGGCCTATTTTCGAGAGATATATATTAAATTGCATCAATTTAATTTCCACATCCATGCGTCTCATGAGACAAAATCATCACCATTTCCTTCAGCTTGATTGAAGTTAGCGTGCAGTCACAGAGATAACGGCGGCAAGAGAAAATGCCATCAGGATAGATTCCAAACGGAAATTCCGGCAACATTTCATGCGACAATCAATTCCACTTGTGTTAAAGTTTTAATCGATCTTCTATTTTCATGAAAATTCGATTTCAAAGTTTTTATTGACAAATTACAATTTAACTAGCTTCACGGTTAACCTGTCACGTATGTGACGACAGATAATTCATGTTTATTTTTGGCTGATGCTTATGTTTTAACATGTAGATTATCTTGCATTTTGTTGGAACATATTTTGCTCGATGAGATGCTAGAGAGCATTTATATGCGTAGAATGTGGTGCAAAGATGCGATGAAATGTATTCTAGATGCTGTTGACTGTCATCATGTTCATGTAAATTCAATTTGTACGCTCAGCCAAAAGAGCACAAGCGAACATTTTTCGTAAGCAAGAATACATTGAATCAAAATTTATACGCGGGAAACGTTTACTTCTTCGTTTAATATACTAATTTGCTGATAATATTCAAACTTACGACAAAGTTCAGTTGAGTTCAGTTTGTTTGTTTGTTTCGAAACAATCTAAATGGTTTAACATCAGATGAAGCCATCAATACGTTTGGGCTCATTGATTGAACTTAGACCGTTAGACTGCGGTTAAGTTTAAGTTAATTATAAGTTTCAAGTCAATAAATCATTGGAGATTACAAAGATAATGTAGGAGGCAATGCACGGTATTTGCTCAATTTCGTCGAGGCTTAACCAAAGTCAAGCAAAAACAAAAATAACTTTGTATCTAAACGCATAATATTTTGACATCGAATTCCGCCAATACGGCTAAAACGTCTAAAGTTGGCTCGTTCGCACAGTTTGCAAACCCATCGCATGTTTATATTAACCCATTGTAATAATGCACATAAATTCGTTCCGTGTCACTTTTTTTACGTATAGCAAAAGCGGCACAATCCATAGATTCCGTACATGTGTCGATTATCGTGGGTAAGCCAATGTGAAATGTAGATAAGCGAGAATCACACTTAGAATTTCAAATAAATTCACTTAGATCGCATAAAAAGTGCCATAAGCGATAGATTGTCAGCATTACAAGAGATTTGAATTGTTATCCAAAATAGAATTTGTGTTTCAGAAACAGTATCTCTTTCGAAACGAAACCGAGAAAATAAAAATATGTTGTACCATATCTCTTCAAGACATCAATTTCCCCGAGCACAGAGAGGCGCAGCAAAAAAAAATTGCTCATGTCTTTTTATCGCCAATTGTAAAGAAATGCAAAAATAAAAACATACGCTTTTTTGTGACTCATCAATTGACATGCGAAAATGTCATTTCGGTTTTTTTAGTTGAATGCCATTCGTTTTCAATGTAATACCATAAACGGTTTCATCTGTGCAATTGATTGGCTCCTTGCATGTGCCGTCGGCATGAATTATTCACACAAAAAATTTAAATATTTGAAAAGTGTATTTGCCATCCGTAAAATGTACAACGATGTTCAATGTAAACCAAGTTGATGTAAACCCACTAATGTTTGTACACCGTACCCACAGAGGTATAGTGCTTTTGCATCAACAATTTCACATTTCTCTGAAACCAGCTTTGGAAAAGTCTCGCATCCAGGATATGACGTTTTCGAATTTGACACAGATTACATTTTCTTGCAATTTCCTCACAAAACCAAAAACAGAAACTGTTCATCAACAAAAATAATAGAGCCAAGTGAAAACGATTTACATTTTCAAGCAGTACGAAAACTAAGCAACATTTCATTTTACGCTTAGATTTTTGGTGGAAACATACACAACATAGAAATAACATCAATCAGCAACGGATAACATTTGTGCAAACCGTTATCGTGCTTGAGAAATTCCTGCGTGTGCAGTTATTTGAATGCAACTGATTATCAACGATAAATAATAAATGACAATGAAAGATAACATTTCACTGCGAAATGCGAATACAATGTTTCGCATCACAAGCCAAGCGTTAAGGCAGAAGATTCAGGACCTTGGACAAATATAAAGTGTTGTGTGCATTTCATGGTGATGAAATGAAAATACGAAAACATCCTCACATTTTCGGGTTTTACCCAAAATGGACTCATGACTGTGACCAACCAAACTATTCACATGCTTCACAAAGAACAGAACACACACACACACACACACACACACACACACACACACACACACACACACACACACACACACACACACACACACATGTGCGACTGAGAATCAAATCGGGAATACCGAAATATATTGTACGTCTGTTAAAAACGATTCAGTATCCTTGCGTTTGTTTTCGGACATTCTCGTGGAGAGCGACTTTAACAAATGCACAGTTTCGTAAAGAGTTGATACGGAACAAACATGTTTCAAGTACCAAGGACAAAGTGTTGAATATGATGTTTTGTTTTCGATTGTATATAAGTGCCATCGCCATTTTGCCATTTTCTTTTAATTATTTCAAATGCATGTATGGAATGTGTTCTACCAAAAGCTGATTTGAGCAACAAAAACCAACCGAAAGTTTGACAATTATCAAAATGTGTTTACACATGTGTATCCCAATGTCTCGCCGTACCACTTTATGTGACCAAAAATGGAAACCAAACTCTCTGGTCGGATGTGTGTCCCTTTTTTTCTATCGACAACCAAATGTATTGAGATATTTGGGCTTACGTTCAAAAGATACAACATTCGGATAAAATAAACTCAACAAATGGATTAGACTTGGTTTTATCAAACGGGAAATTCGCACAGACAAACACGATTGAAAGCAATGTACAATCTCAAAGAAACAAGCACTCTGACGACACACACACATCCATAGCAATATAGAGAATCCCTATCTAGAGATATCACTTTAGTGTTATTTGTTGAACATGCTTTTATTCATTGAAAAAAGGACCATGTTTTCGACACAGAGATATTATCTGACAAAAGAGAATGGATAAATATGTTACAAATCTAAGCATAGCTTACTGCTTCTTGTTTTAAAAGTCGCTTTGAGAGATATTCACTTTGCTATTTTTTTTTATTCAAAAATTAAAAAAAAACAAAATCAACAAAAATCGAAAAAGTTTTCTGTTTGAACACAAGTTAAGCTAGGATACTTTTTGCAATTAATAATTTCGTTTCGGGTCTCCTTTGATCACGCTCGACCATCGAACAAAAATGAGAATTTAATTAAAATGATTGTTGAAATATTCAGATAATTTTCGAGCAAATAAAGCAATTTCAATACGATTAATGTAAAACATAATCGTACTGATCCCCTCATTTCATTCTTGATAATGAGCAGATATTATGTAAAATTACTTTGAATAAATCTGCATCCGTTCGATTGGAAACGTTCAAAAGCAGCTTGAATGCAATTAACGTGATGCAACTAGTTCAGCGAGAGAATGACGTTGACGTGTTGGCAAAAAGGAAAATGAAGATCAACTGATGACAATGTTTCCATTTTGAAATTATAGTTCATGTGTTCACGTTAAATGAATACGTGACTAAATGTTAACCCGATTAATATTGCAAGAGCACAAACAAAAAAGAATGCACATCAAATTGATTTTATGCAGTTGGGTAGCTATGCCAACGATAACAATCATACTCACGTTTCCAATTTTGATATAATTATTTCCGCCTGAAATTATCTTTATCTCATGAATAGCTTTCTGCTTTCTCGTGCAAATAACAAGCCGAACGCGACAAATTTTATTCATATTTATACCATCTCCCATATAACGGATTGAATAAAAAATCGTATATGTACTGAACTGTACAGTGTATACACACCCCAATTTGTGATTCGGAATGTGATGTTTAAAAATGTATGAGCTCAGCTTAGAAAAACCGAAATCGCACTAAAAATTGGCAATATTCCGTAAGATAAAATCAAAAGAAAATTGTATTGAATAAGTAGCATCGACATCGACAATCCCCTCCATGTCAAAATGTTATGTGTGGATAAAAATCCATCCCCTCAAAGTTCCATGATTATAATTTTCTACATGTCACTAAACCTAAATCGCTATTCGATACCCAGCTTTTGCATTTTTTATTAACTTTTGAAGAAACTTTGGTTTTGCTTCATCGTTTCAAAGGCCTACTGTACGTTATTTTGATAGATTCACATAAATGTGGTCCGTATCGCACTCACAAATGCTTGCGGGCCCACACCAAAATTATCAACTTTGTTGGCAAAACAAATAACTTTTGGCCTGTAGATTTTAAAAGCAAATGTCAAAACTTCAAATCACTGACGCAGAGAGAGTGTGTTGGATTATTGGTGATGCAAACCACGCCAGCCTACGAGAAAAAGAAACACGCTTGATTAAGTTACAAGTAATTGATCCATGTAAAATATGTTCGAATTTTGATAGAAATCTTAGAGGAATCGATCGCATGTGACAGTCCAAATAAATCAACGGTTGTGCTTCCGGTTTGGTGCGTTTGTGTGTTGTTAAAATGGTATTTTATTCATGAATAGCTCTTTGTCGTTGAAAAGTTTGTTTTTTTTTTGCACCCGTCGCTTCACATTTCATCGGAACCACAATTCATGGCATACCATCGACTGACCATTTATTTTATTACACAGCCAATAACAGCCATATTGGTTTTGTAAACAGCGTTGAAAAATAGCCAAAAATCGCTTTTGTTGGCGTCAACATACACATTGAACGAGAGGGAAAACTTTTATTTTTCCATCGTTTTTTTTGCGTCTCATATTTTCCAAGAATTCAAGCACGTTCCATAAGCAACAAGATTATTCAGCATCAAAAGCGGAAAATCTTATTGCTCTTTTCGCTCGTTTCGCTGGTTTTCAATGTAAACTTGTTTTTTTTCCCGCACTTAAATAAATGTCTTAACAAATCACACGATAAAGTTTCATTTTTGTGAGGTGACAAAAGAAATGAAGAACAATCAAAACTATCGCAAAATCACATTCAATTCTACGAAAGTTTTCATTATTTCCACAGTTGCACAATCGAATTAAGGCAACTGTCAAGTTAGTTTAAAAAATCATTCGTATTAAATGATGAAGAACGCAAACGTACAGTTTAATCGGAATATGTGTTAAATCAGCTGATGAACTGATCTACATTTTTGCTAACAATAGTTTGCACAACGACAAGACAAAAAAAAGTTTTCGACAACGGCTCACAGGCACTAATGAAAGTTAAGCAAATGATGGTTTCACTTTCATTGCTCGCATTATTATTTGAGTTCGTCGGTTCAAGTTGACATCACAGCATCAACTTTTTTACCGCAATCTTAACGAGACAATGACAGAATGAATTGAGCTGAAGTGAAAATTGCACTTTCGCACAAAACTTTAAATGATATTGTTCTTCTATGCTGATTGTAGACAACATTCAGATAATTGCAAAATCAATGAAATGCCTTGTCATTTATTCAACAATTCATTTTATTATTTCCCTCCGTAACAAACATTCACCCCGCAACAATATTACCATTGAATGTTGAGCTTACAAGAAGAAACTTTGTTCTCAACAGTGTAAAACTCAGATATCCGCATGTTAAAATACAAAATGTTGAACGTTGAACATTTAAGGTTTGGCGGAACAAAAGTGAATGAACAAATGGAAAATCGTGTGATTTATTATAAGTTTTTGGAAAAGTGTTTTCAAAGTCATACCATATAAATTTGATTAAACACTTGAAACATTTTCCATTGAACTGAACCGAACTGCACACACTGGTGTGATTGTGTTTGTGTGTGTGTGTGTTTAGTTGGTGGTTCATGTCGATGGTGATTTCAATGCGATATTCAACTTAGATTACACTTTAAACAACACCTAACAAGGTAACCTTTCTACTGGTATTTTTGCATGATTGCGGCTATTGAATGGTCACGACTTTGAAATGGCCCCTCTAGTCAAGGTATTTGCCATGTGCAAAAAAAAATCAATTGCCAGTGAAAAGTTTAGCTGAAAAAGATTATTATCGCATCGTGAAATCTCTTTATTAAATTTTAAAAGAGATGTAGTGCAAAATCGAATGCAATATTGAAAATTCGAAAGCAAAAGAGAGAGAAAGGAAGAGAAAGTAAGAGAAAAAGATAGACAGAGAGAAAGCGAAAGAGGAAGGGATTCAGTGCAATAGAGGAATTGGTGATTCAGGGATTCAATGTGGAGATTGCAATCGCCGTTTTGTGCAGCGCATGTATGTGATTACAGTAAGACGAACCAGATATTGAAATGTGAATTGAATGTAAATATGTGGCAGTTCGTAGCACATGTAACTGAATAATGTAGTCTATAGTCTGTAGTTTTGTGTGCTTGTGTCTGGTGGATACAATGAGTTTGTGTCCATATTATATCGTGCATGTGTTTCAGGCAATGGCTTATTTTGACCCTCAATTTCGTTGCAATCGCATGCAATGGCTTCACATTATGCACACTGAATAGGCATTATATTTTCATTGTTTTTAATGCACACTTTTTTTTCAAATGCCCCCCATTTAAAATTGACAATATGCAGACAACGATGCAGACTTTTCCTTGCCGGGCAGTTGAGTTCCGATTCTTTTTTGGCTTTAATACAAAAACCTTTTAACATGTACATTGTACAAGTTGCCTGTGTTGTTTTTTCATCCCTATCGAGCGACATACTAGGAAAAGTGAAATACTTCATAAGCTGATCAACAGACGGACGATGCACGCATTGGAAACGTATCAAAAAATAGCACATTTTCAATAATGATCTTGTTGTGCGATTTACATATGTTTTCGCCTGATGATCTCGGCCAAAAATCCGGTTGGTATTGCTGTTTGTTTTTCCTCTATAGTTTCTACATTGAAAATGGAATAATGCCAATCAATTTATTTGATTACGCTTAATGTGGTCGAATAACTTAATCTCGGTATTTGTATTCGCATCATGTTTTTCAGGCGATTCATTTATAGAGTGTTTTTTTTAACATCTTTCAAAAGAATTAATTACTCAAGTAGTTTTCTTGATGGTAAAATGTATTGAACGTATTTCAATTGCGATGATTACATCATGGAGAAAAATTAATTCACTTTCAATCGGATCCATTTGCTCAAACCACTCTCGGTATTTTAAAAACCAATACAAAAACACGAACTCGCACGCTGACTCAATTTTTCGTATTTTAAATGTTTTCACAAAATGAAAAACAAACGAAGAATAAAAAAAAAACATTATGAAGATAGAACGAAAACAGATACAGCAGAAAAGTTGTCGAGAATAGTGAGAGAACGACAGGGATGAGCAAAAAATCTGTGCAAGTAGAGAAAATGCAACGAGATGTGAATAAAATGATAAATCAGAGACAATCACAAGTTGGGTCTTTGTTTTTCCCTCCAAGAATGAGATAAAGAAACAGCATATGTTTTCAATGATCGATTTGTAGATTTGTGCAATGAACACAAAGTATCATATACACGCGACGAGAGAGAGAGAGAGAGAAAGAGAGGGGGGGAGGGGGTGATAGCAAGAAAAGAGACGGCAAGGAAAGAACTTTTGTCATTCGTTGTATTGTGACTAACATTGTTCATTTTCGATAAATAAACGAATGAAATGGGAATGAAAATCGATTTGAACCGAAAGCAAGAATAATGGAAATCGCAAGAAATTGAACGCGTGTCGGATATTCCTTGCGATGGATAATAGCAATAATAATGTCATTGGTTGTCTGAACAAGCTGAACAATAACGGAAAATGTGCTCGCACTATTGTAATGCTGGAATATACATTGAAACAGGAGCCACGGGTACAAGGACTAAATCCATAGTGGATGTGAAACCGAAACACTGAGAGACTGAGCGAGTCAGGAGATGGAGTTCATTGAATTGATTCAATTCCAGCACTAAAATCAAATTCAAAAGACAATACAATTTACGATGGATGTTAATAAAATATCCATGTGGATTTAAATAAATTATGGAACTGAAATGCGCAACGATAGCATTTTAGTTGTGTCAACAACGAAAAACAAACGGATTTTTTTTTTCGGTATCAAAACAATAACAACTAAAGCAACACGATATTGCATTCGCATGCTTAAGGTTTGGTGAATGGCATCAAATGAAAGAATAAACTAAATAAACTGAATGGATGAACTGGTACTCAACTGGTACGAATCGAGTTCACAAGGCAACCTTAAACTATCATTTTACACTTTTCAGCAAGTATGACCATCACAGATGCGACGCAGATGTGAAGGAACTCATGCTCATCTAATTGATAATGATAATCATAGTCCATTAGCGTGGACACGATTTCTGCATTTGATAAACGGATTCCAAATTTGTTTATTTGTTAGAAATGTTACAGAAACCGCACTAGCGAATAAATACAAGGTCTTTGCAAATACACACACACACACACATGATGCCACAAATACTGTGCATCTCATTCCCTGTTTTCGAATGTTTTGAATCAATTCCAACTACATTTCCCCCGGATTTTCCGATAATTCGTGGAAATTTGACGCATCCGACACACATTCAGCAATCAAACCAATGTCTATCCCAAACATGAATGCATTTGGCAACCAAAATATACGATTCGTTAGAAGCTTCATAATGTAAGTGCTTCGGGCATTTTCAATTCATATCATTGTGGCTTTAGATGGAGGCCATTGTCGAATATAAGATTCCGATGAATTCGATTCTTGACTACAAATATACATTGATGAAAGTGGAAAAATGGGGGGAAAAAATGCTTGAAATGAAAACAAGAATTGACATTGATAAGAGCTGGATGCGAAACTCAATCAAAACTCAAGCCTAAGATACACATTTTTGCAAAACATGCCAGAAAACAAAAAATAATTCGATCAAATAATAAAAATGCCAAAAATTTGCCGAAAAATCGGCTATATGCTGTTCTTTTTTGTGTGTTTTTTTTCACGTTTTCATTTTCTTGATCGACTGTTGGCATATGCAAAAATATTTGAAATGCAGGCTCTCCATCTATTTCGTTCGCATTTATGGTTTGACTCTGTATCCCAAAATGTTTAACCGAATGTTGTTCCGTTGCACTATGTTTACACTCACGTACGCTTTGAAGTGGCAAACAACAGCGATGATGACTACTCGAAAAATTAAATGGCAACACAAATATTGTTTTGGTTGAAGCCATTTTATTTTATTGATATTTTGTGTGCTTTTTCTTTACATTGTTAACAAAACCCAAACAGTTTTGCTAGACAGCGTCGGCAATTGTTAAACAGCATCAGTTTGCAATAACCATAATGGCATAAAAGTGGATATAAAAATTCAAATGGAGCAGTTAAATTGGGGAAAATTGTGATTTAGGTAAAGTTATGAAGTTATGGCAGTGAAAATGCATTCGGTTTTGTGTGTGCTGCGGTGTGTTTTATGTTCCGACGCACAGTGTTTAACATTCATACCATATATACGTATACGAATACACATTATAGATACAATACAGCTCACAGCTCACGACTGGCGTTTTGTTGGTGATTTGCATGAATTTTTGGGTTCTACGGTTCTACCATTTCGATGAGTCTAATGAAGTGGAAAATTTGCTGAAAACGCACCGAATTTCTTGATCTGCATATTTTCCCAGCGTGTTAGTATTTTACTCGGACATTGTAATTGACGCGACTTCGGTCTGTATTTACTTTTGAATCGTCTGTACGTTTAATGGATTTCAGTTGGTTCATTACTTGACCGCTACCAAATTGTCTGGCCAAACAAGCCATTCGAATCAGATGCGTGCAATTTGAATTTGTGTGTTTAGCCACATGAATTGTTAATTGGAACGTTTGTTTGACGTAGTTTTCTTTCCACTGTTGTTTATCAATCGATATTTGAATCTTATTGTTTTCAAAACAGCATGCAATTTCAAGTTAACCTTATTCACCAGCCGCACATAAATTCGACTCTCCAATGGTTTCGATTACGATTGAACGATGTGAAGAATCGTGCATTGAAACAGTGAAACGTTATCAATTGAAGCAGCCAACGGAATTTCAAATGAATAAATGAATACAATCGACAGGCTGTCATGAGGGCGACATGCACACCAATCCATTGTTTCGAAATACAGGCGCACCACATATCGAAGTGTCAGACAACGTGTGTTTAGGTGAATAGGATGAGTTGAATGAAGAACACATTTACAAATCTCAGGTGACGATGATGACAGCTTCAAGCCAACTATCAGAACAGCTATAGTGAAACTTCGACAGCATACATTTCGGAGACAATATTAAAAATGAATGTTACATAATATGGTTGCGCTTGCAAAATACCATCTAAAATTCAAAACCATTGTTTTTGCATCTTTTCAAATCGATGAATGAATGAAATTTTAGCATTGATTTTTTTTTGTGCAGACAGAAATAAGGTTCATAAATGCGTTTGTTCACAGACACCAAATGGGTTTATCTTTGGTTTCAAAACCATTCAGAATTGACATCACCATCGTTCGGCATGGTTTTGTGCTCATGTGTATGCGTGTGGTCGACTCATCACAAACCATTGAAATCTATCTGAAGAGGTTTTAAACGAAATACAAAAATATTATCTTCATTTGAATAACTGTTATTTATGATCCTATTCATGATGATGCCTTGCAAATATGCCGCATATGTTGGCATTTTAAATGTTCTGAACGATGTTCAGTGAATGTTACATTCCGTATTTTGTTTCAATGCATTACGGTTTTTTAAAAAAATTCCAACAAAGTTATCAAAAAAAAACCCAGCAAAGCCAAAAAAAAAACAAAAATGTAAATTCAACAGGAACAATTTATTTCTAGTAAATTTAATATTTGTGTTGTTTCGCAAATATTTTTCAAAATAACAAAAATGCAATAAAATGTTTAAAAAATGTTTAAGAATGAAAAGTAAATATGTAATTCTTTTATATTGTCATTCATTGGAGTTGTCTTTCCATCTCATGAATGAATTGTTTGCGCTTCAATGTAAAGTTGCATGGCATAAAATGCTTAATTGAGATGAAAATGCGATACAAACAATGAAAATTATAGAGTTGCATGAAGAAAACTAACAATTTGTACATTTCTCTTATTCAGAAGTCTCTTAATCAAAAGCGAGGCAGAGATAATAAATTCGTAATTACTATTTGTGCACTTGGAATTCAAAAGGAAATGCGTTGTTTTTTGTCTGTGCGCAAGGAAAAGAGAGAGAAAAATATGTATCTCTTATTCTTCAAGCGAAAAGTTTACTTTGACTGAAAATTGCAGTGCAATTGAAAAACAAAAATAAAGTGCACTAGATGAATGTAGCGAATGCAATTGCTTTGGGTTACGCCATGCGATACAAAGAATAGTGAGCAATTTTAAAATTATGCATTGCATCATCGACACAGAACCACAAAAGATTTCTGCGAATACATTGACAGCATTCACATTGCCTGCACATTCTCACTGTCGTCAGTTATAATGTATGCTCTTGTAAGTTTGCAGCTTTTGCACAGACAATCTTTTTTGCACACAGTAAAGCCTAATAAAGGTGCATATAAAAAAATCTACGCACGATTATAATCGATCGCCTGGCACATTTTTCGATTTAATTTAGCCTCAAAGCAATTGGCCAATCCCCCTTCAGAGATTTGCATATAAGATTTTTTTTTTTAATTTGTTTCGATGTTGCTATTCCATCTTGAGCCGTGCATTGCTTCAGAAGAATCACAATGACGTTAAAATACAGTACAATGATGCTGCATCTTCAATTTTCAAGGCATTTTTGCAGTTGTTTATTATGAAATTGAGCAATAAGCATTGAAGACAAAATTCAAGTATTTATTTCTTCTTTATCTTGTTTATGAAATCTGAGTCAATAAGACTCCCTTGATTAGTGTTTGACTATTAGTGCCTATTAAATGACGTGGATATTCGAAACTGAAATGTCTAAAATATTCAGTGAAAAAGAAATGTGTCAAGTTAATTTTCGTTCACATAGAATAGACTGATTTAAATTTGCTGTATTGATATTTGTTACAATGAGATCTACAGTTTTACTGAATACACCATGGTACCTTTCATATTGCAATATGAAATTCATTGCAATTTGAGCGTCAGTGATAACCCAATTTATAGGAACTTTTACCTTTTTTCAACACAAAGTGATGTCCAGTCCAAAACTTCTAACCCGACTTGGCATATGGATTTCATATTCAATAAAAAACATTCTGTAACAGTTTTCTCTTTCAAGAGTTATCTTTCTAACGTATAGAGAACAGATGGTAGACAGCACACTTACACAAACACATCTCAAAAGATGACTTTCTGTGAAATAGTTGCCAACTAGGTGGAAAACATTGTTTTCAAAACAAGTCTGAGATTATTTAACTTTTTGAAATCAATTCCAATAGTTTTCTTAGACTATGCGAAAAAGTAATATAAATACATTTAAAATTTTAATCGTTTTTAATTTTATGACTTTTTAACGACTTTATGACCTTTGCGAATAAGTTGTTGCAATTTTCAAATGTTAAAATGTGATTATTTGGATTTTTGTAATAAGCAATTGCAATAAAGATCAAAGTAGCAATTTTGGGGGCCACTTCGGCATCATGGGCGATCAAATCTCCCACCAATAAAATATTGTTTGCAGTTAAATTTTTATTTCGTTGCGCGAAAGAAGGCTTTGATTTTGATTATTACGAATACGGGAATCGTTTCAAAGTTTCAAATTCAAACAACCTTTTGCACATAGAGAAGCCCAATAAAAAAAACTACGCTCGATTATAATCGATCGCATGGCACATTTTTTCGATTTAATTTAGCTGCAAAGCAATTAGCCAGTCCCCTTTCATAGATTTGCATACAAGATTTTATAATTTGTTTCGATGCTGTATATTTCATCTTGAGCCATGCATTTTATTCATTCATTTAACGATTGAGAGTTGATTGCCTTAGTCTATACGTGAATGCGAAATGAACGCATGATTTGAAGAAGTGGATTTATTTTTATCGATAGATCAAAGATAAAGATAAATTGCATTATTGAAATAAGTGGAGTCGAAGCGTGAAATCAACATAAAAATCGTCAAGTCAACAACAAGAACAGAGGAAAAAACGTTTTGGTGGGATTAAATATAAAAGCGACTTAATGGAAATTTCCATTCTTCAGTGTTAAAAGAATGTTTAAATGAAAGAAAAATAAGTCATACATTTGAGCGTACGCATATAAACTAAAAGTGGGCTGGTTGATTATTTCAAATCAAATTTCAATTTTATGCAGTTCGGTACTTTCCGCCTCTCTTGGCACTTGGCAATTGGACTATCTTCAGTGTATCTTATGCACTGTTGCTCAATGCATTTACCATTCAAAGCAGCAACACCGTAGTATCCAATGTGAATCACGTACGAGACAAATCTGTGCATCATGTTTTGACTACACTCTTGTGTATATTCCTATGTATCGTGGTTTTTACTGCTCCACACACCAACCGGTTTACATTTGCATTCGATCTATAAGAATACTGCAGCACCAAGTTGTCCGATGAAAAACTCAAATTACCGTGCGGTGTTGATATAAAAGTCGATGTGACTGCTTACATGTATTTGGATGCTGTGTTTGTGAATGTGTATATGTGTGTGTTGTGTTTCAAATCTATTCTGTGGTTGAGTGTTTCGAATGCAACATTTTGAGTTTCGTTGATTGGATGAATAGACCCGAAATGAAAATACGCACACAAAATGAACGGTAATCCAAACCGACACCGAATGTCGGTTGCGTTGTTAGATGCAATTAAAACTTGAACAAGGCGAATGATGGTATAATTGTTGGATTTATTCACATTTTAGCCTACTGAATCAATTTCAGAAAACAGTGTGAATACTCGATCACTTTTGCACTTAATATGTTAAATACAATTTAACACCATTGAAAGACTCGTTTCGGCGAACTGGAGAGAAGAGAGCATTTTCAGAAGAATTTCGAATGAAAAATGAACTGATGTAAAGGTGCATACACAACATAACCAAGAATAGTCATCATTAAGTCCAGTTTACCGCGAATTATCTCTCTCTCTTGGACTTCCGACGCTCTCCACCTCGACCAGTGAATGAGATAACGAGCATTGAAACGTATTCAATGCAGATAAAATGCAGCGATCGACAGAAAATAAAACAATTAAAGAGTTAATTTAGTTTTAATTGCATTTCAGTTACCATGGATAAGCAGTGCGTGTGTGTTTGTTGTTTTTGTTGTGTGTGTTTTGTGCCGCACTGCACAGCATGGCTTAGCGTAGCTCAGCATAGCTCAACACCGCGTAATCGCGTAATGTCCTTATGCTAACTTTAGAACTTGTTCTGATTATACTATTATGCTACCGTGTTACCGGTCAATAAAGATACCGTCAATCGCGCCTCGTTTATTTCAAAATGGAATATCGCTTGCACACATTTCGCATTCTAGCATTTTCACAATCACAAATGACCATTTATTCCAATGCAAAAACAACGTATCGCCACAGTAGATATAATTTATCGCACTTTTAATTCAGACTGACAGCTCATAAAATAGATTGGCCGCTGGCAGAGCACAAGCGAATTTCAACAGAAAAAAAAAAGAAAATCAAAATGCAACAACTTATGAAAAATTATTGTTTGCACGCACTTTGCCGCGCCAGACGTGTGTTTGAAATCTGGTTTGAAAAAGATACTTTACTTATTTTAGACATGGATAAATGAGAAAAACCGAAGGTTCGTGTGATTATTGATTTTATCTATAGAAGCCAGGCAATTAAAATACTGATCATATTTTTAATGCCATTATATCAAATTGGTTCGATTTATATGCTTATGTGGCATTCGTTTTACCCACTAAAACACTCATTTACCACTCGTTTTCTATGGATCGATTGTCAATTGTTTGAGTGATTTGTATTTGTTGTTATTGTTGCAATTTTCGCTTGAATTGAATGGGGCAATTTTACGGTCGGCTCTTTATCGTTCTGGTTGAGATTACACACCGGTTTGGCACAGACTCCAATCAAGCAAGTGTGCTATGGCATTTTACAAATATTTTCTTTTCCGTTTCGCATCATTCGATTCTCTTCATGCTGTCGGTTCACCGGATGAAATGTGACATCGACACACACACACACAAACACACATACACAGAGAGAGAGAGAGACGCACCGAAATGAAAAGCACTCACTCACAGTCACACGTGCATCATTTTCATCATGTGGTGTATGTTTTGTAAGTGCTTTGTATCGTTAGCCCGTTTTATGATTCAATGAATTTTATAGTTTATTTCGTTTGCCAGGCGAATTCCATAAAAAGGTGATTGTCTTATTTTGTTGTTGTTGTTGCTACTAGCAACTCAGCTAGTGAATCGTAAATTATATGGTTAATGGTTGAAATCACTTGATTTTTTAATACTCCCTGAATATATCGTCGGCGACAATGAGTAAACTGGATGTATTCATTGCGTTGGCATTTTCAGATTGACGACAAATATTTCAAACGTGAAATTACTTATCTTCTCGTTCTCGGTCTCGGTCTCTTGATGCAACAACATAATCTTCGGTATGGTATGTCTGGAGCGGCTATTAAATTGTTGCTAGCACATTCTCAAGTCGCAAGACTTAAAACTAAACAGTGTTGAGTGCAATGTGAATGTGGTTGTGTGCTATACTCACCTTAAGCGTTGGCACATGGAATGCAAAACATGCCATCACGGTATGCGCATCATTTTAATACACTCTCTTGATTCATTCATTTTTCGTTGTGGATTTAACGCAATACAGCATACACCGTTGCTAATTCGTTGTCTCGATTTATCATTGTGTTTGAAAATAATTTATTTAAGACACCGACGCGAATAATATGCTATTCATCCACTAAATCAATTGCTCCGGTAAGTTTTCTTTCTCAGCAAAAGCGCGTTGTCTTCACTGTCAAACGTTGTTCGCTGTTGTCTTCTCTCAAAAGTCAACTCATTATTCATTTAATCCGGATGATCCAACAACAGGAAGATATGTGTTAAGGTGTCGTAGGTGTGCTCGTAAATGAAATTTTAATTATACTTACGAACATTGCTGTGTACAATGGCATCATCATTACAATTACACCATTACATAATTATGTTGACAAGAGCATTCATGTAATTGATTTATAATTGTGTTTTTTATTGTCATTGTATTTATTCGATAAGACACAGATCGCTTACTTCGCTTATTCATTATTCACGACAACACGATTGCTGATGGCAATTACATGTCTCTTTCAATTTTCAACTTTACTTTACAGTATCTGGAGCAGTTGGAGTGTAACACAATACGAAATAGTAGTGTTACTCAAATCTAAAGTGAGAAAATGGAATAGTAACCACTTCCAATCGATGTGATTATAACAAATACCCATTTTACACACCTACTCGCCTCGAAGGCAATGACTCTTTTGCTTTTCCAATCCAAGCAAATGGTTTACGTCCCCCGAGATGCGTTTGAGAATGTGATTAAAAAAGAAATCCTCTCGTCAAATCTTCTCAAGTGCTATCAATGGAATTTGCTTTTGTGCTAAAGTGAAAGAAAACTCCCTCATCAGCAGCAACATCTATTTGAAATTTATCCGTCTGTGTGTAACAAATGATGCTTCAAGCACAACGTTTGAACTTGAAACACTTTCAAATCTCTTCTGGGACATCGTTTCGTTCTTTTTTATTACTATTTCCATTGAATTTTTTTTATCTAATTAAGGCAATGCACTGAAACAGAAAAAAACAGGCAACGATGTAATTTAAGTGGCAAATGGCTTTGTTGCTTTGATTCATTCATTTCATTTTAGGATTTCTTCGGTTTTTTTTGTTCATTCTTTGGCTGAATGTGAGAATACGAACAAATATCATCGTGAAAGATGGAAAACGTAAAAACAAACGAATCGCTGATTATGACACGGAAATTAAAGTTATGAACTTTAGATATGGATAATGATGTACAATTTGAACGCACGTTTGCCGCCTTTACAGTCTTGCGAATTCATCATCAATGATTTATTTGCGAAATTAAATTGAGACTTGATTCACACTGGGACGCCCTCAATATACGGTCTCGAAAATGACGAATGAACTTTTTTTTGTGCTGCTGTTTTGAAAAATGAGTAAATTGTGTCGATTCAGATAAAATGCGTGCTGAATGAAATTTGCTAACGTTTCGATTCAAAAGTATAGACGCCCTACGGACATAGTATATTGTACGTGTATAGCTGTGAGGTGAAATTTTACCGAAATTAAATTTAGTTGTTTAACTTGTTAAACAAATCATTCTCTAAGGATTTAACAAGGCAAGTCAAGATTTCCTCACCATGAACACAGAACGATTGCTTTTGTCTCCCATCTGTCATATTCTTGGTACCTTTTTTTGTGCGTGCTCCATGAGTGCGATGCGGCAGGCAACTTTCATATTTTGCAACTACTTATGGAAAACGGAATGAAATTATGGAAATTCGTTTTCGTTCCTTGTGCTCATATTTTGCGTAAAGCCAACAAACGTTGTGTTCGTATACTTCGGCTCCAACTCGAAAATCCATCGTCACATTTCTGTTCCGTTTGGTCTTGTGTTTCTGATGAGTGAAACATTAACACAAAGGTGAAGGTGTAAAGAGCGTCGGAAATACGTTGATAATCTGCAAAGTGCAACTACTTTATGTGGGATTAGATTCTCTTTGCTTGTTTGCACATTTCCAGATGAACGAACCAAATATTTAATATTCGAGTGCAACAGCCAAAAATTGGTGTTTTATGTATGCGTGTGGTTCAGATGAACACCTACATCTCGGCTTAGGTCGAAGGTGGGTATAAATGTTGGAACGAAAATCCACTATTTAGCCCAATGTAAATTGTTTGCCAGAGCATTGAAGGAGTGTATTTCATTCATAAAAAACTGTAATATTTTCCAACCACGTAAGTCACGAACGGCTTTAATCTTAAATGCAAAGCCGAAACAATCACACCTTGTAAATCTCTCTCCGTTTCTCTTTGGCACACCCGTAAATTTGTTTGGATAAAATGTCGCCTACGATTTTGTCAACTCATTCATTTGGAAATTCTTGTAAAGTGCTCACTCTTTTGTACCATTTTAGTTGGGAAATTGAAGGCTTTTTTCCACATATTTTTCCAAAAAGAATACTTCACAGCATTCAAACGGATGACTCTTCATTTGGACGTTGGCAATTTAATGAAAATGTCATTTCAATATGTTTCAACTAAGTAACATATATTTGGTCGGATTTATTCAATGAGCTCATCAAACACTTTTCAAGCCCAAAGAATTCTTCTGCAAATATCGAGCATAATATTGATCGGTATTTATCGGCAATCTGCTGTCGATTTTCAAATGAAGTCATCAATCAATCAATAGTCGGGTTACGCTTTTGTTCGATGAACGAGTACCTCCATTTTATTCACATCTTTCGATCAAATTGATGTTTAATGGAAAAGTTTGTTTGCGCCTACGAATGGAGTTCTATGCATTCATCGCAATAATGAAAATAATGCTGAGGATTTATGAACGACTATTTATGTAATATTTCATCAACGGAATGATTTAGTCCCTAAATGCCGTCTGATGCCAGATAAATGTTCGAAACAAACATGCGAATACAAAGGCTAGCCAGCCTCGGGTATAAAAATAAATTGGTACTGTAACAAAAGACTACAAAATTCACCGTACATTTTTCTTTGTATCCGAAGTTGTCAATTGAAAATGGAAAACATTTCCGTTAAAGCAGCAACAACAGCAACAACAGCAACACCATAATGTTTTATTAATAAGGTGTCTACGATGTAATGAATGCATGGCAAATCGTGTTTCCGTAGGAGAGAAAATAAAAACGAATACAAATCTCGCAATTTTTGTTGCGATACAAAATTCGATGGTGTTTTTTTTTCTTGGAAAAGGATCAAGTTTTCGTTAAATTTTGTTTTACGAAATGTATTCGAACCCCTTGGACTGGGATACCATTTCGTCTACAGTCTACTCGATTTTGGATCAGTCAACGGTGACGATCTGAAAGATGGTTGTCTGTTCGCTTATTCTCTCCACAATCGTCTCATACTTTGCAGCCAATTTTCATTTCATTTGATTTGCTTGTGCACATCAATCTTTCGGAAGTCGATTCACTGTTGATTTAATTCGTTTGGATGCTGCTTCCTTTGGCCTGTGTGTAGACGTGTGTAACCGGTCTTCTGAAAATAGTCATACTATTCGCATTATATGACCGTTGACCACATAAAGAAGAATTCTATCAACACATTTTTTTCAACAGCGATAAATCATCCAACATTTTTCTTCTCTTTCTCTCTTTCTCTTTCTCTTTCTCTCTCTCTCTCTCTCTCTCTCTCTCCCTCTCTATCTTTCTATCTCTCACTCACTCACTCTCTCAAATCAAGAGAAAAGTAAATAAAAATCGTATTGTCTGGTTCCTATTGCTGCTTTGTGGCCTTGGAAAAGATTCGGGTAGTTCAGTCAATTTTCTCAAAACTTTACAAGAGCTATTGATGTTGCATTCTGATGTTGTGCTTTTTAACTGTTATTTTTGTAAAAGCCAAACTTTTTGTTGGAGTTGTGTGTGGGATGCGCGACGTATAAATCACAGCTACAATGCTCTGCTGTGTGATGATGTGCTCTGTATTTTCAAGTATTTCTGTGAAAACGCAAACGCACATGCAGAATGAGCTTAGATTCTTTTTGTGAAATTCCAGTTAGTGTAGAGTGAAATTTGTCTGCAGCGCACACCAACAGCATCAGCATCAGCATCATCATCATCATCATCAGCATCAGATGTGTGTCGGCCGCATAAGATTCCACGGGGTTTTTGGGTCATGGTAACCGATACTTCTTGTAATGTTGTTTATATTTTGTTTTGCCGTGAATAACAACCAAGAGAACATCATCAAATTGTACACGCACACACAACGAATTGTAACTGTGACAAATGGTTGAAGTTCACATCAATTGCAGATTGATCATGAATATAGCTGTAATATTGTGGCCAAAATAGCACCACCACCATTTTACATACAACTTGGTTGCAATTTGTATCTAGCAAATGCGATTTGTCACTCGTTTCATGTTATTTAATGGGTTCTTTCTTTTATAGTTTGCCATTCATTGTGCGTTGACGTTGTGTTTTGCTTTCTTTCATTTCTTTCTCTCTCTCTCTCTCTCATTCTTTTTTCTCGCAACAAAAATCAGCATTCAATTCGTTTCGTTGATGCGAGTGCATTGAAACGCGCATTTGATTCTGAAATAACTGGAATTGGCATTTCACAAAACTTTTCACTTGAATGCAAATACCATTTGAATGGTCGACTGCTTGAACTATGCTTGGGTTTATCCAATGTTATTCGGTTTCGAGTTGAGCACTGTTTGTTTGGCAATTTTTCATAAGTCTTTTTTTTCTGTCGTCAGTTCTTCGTAACTCGATTGAAAAATGCGCGTCTGCATGCCATTGTACCATTTCAAGTTTCTTGTTAAGAAGCGACGAAAAAAGAAACTCGTTTCCATTCTTTTGTCGGTGTGTTCCCAAAATGTGTGCACACAATTCGACAAAATTGATACATCGACAAGTAGATACACACTTTTTCTTTACGCTTTTCCATCATTTGCCATGCGTTTGCTCGTCTGAAAAACCGACTCACCCGCCTGCTCGTTCGCCTCCAGCACGAGAAGCAGATGAACGATGCCAAAAGTGCTCCATACAAAAGACGAAAAGTGTTTGAATTTGTCGAATAAGGTTGGAAAATTACTCAATTGCATGAAATTGTTTTTGTGTCTGCTTCAATCCTTCGTTCAAATTTAACGTGAAATGAAAAATAAAAGAAACGCACACGCGAAAGTAGCGAGAAGTGAAGACTAATGTTCACCAGAAGAAACCCAGTTCCAACAAAACATGTGCATTTTAACACGAAATACAAAAAAAAGAGAATTGTACAAAGTCAAACTTGTATTTTGAGTGTAATTTCTTTCATTTGGAAATTTCATTCATCTTTTCAACTGTTCAATGGGTTCATGGTTTTTTCTTCTGGCTAATGAACGGAAACCTAATTAAATAAGCAAATATCGATCGTGTTGGCACATTAAATTCCAAGTGTTTTTTTTCTTCTTCTTCTTGTGATCAGTATTAGTTTTTCGTTGTGCAGGCGTGCTCTAATGCTGCTGTTGAAATTCAACATCACTTTGTAGCATTTTGACATAATTGTTGTACTTATGCCAATAAAATATTGGCAACGATTTATTTTACGAGTGCTATAAGTTGTTTTGGCGTGCAAGTCAATAATGAAGATTATTGTTAGTTGCGGTTGATGTAGCACATTCACATTGGCTGTTCGACAGGATGATGCTTCACCACAAGAGACTTTTTGTTTTGGATTGTGTTGTGCAACGCAATGCACAGATAAACAAGTCCTTTGAGTGACATACTAACAAAAGCTCGAAACCTTCAAGATAAGCGATTATTGTGTCATTGTTTGCTCTCAGTTATTATTGTAATATACCCACTAGAAACACTTGTGTTGACCAACTCTCCCTCTCTCTCTGTCTGTCTTTCTCTATAGTTTTCCCACTTTATTAGGCCTGAGCATGGCTCACTTCCAAATCCATGAGTTATGAGCGGTACCCTAGAAAAAGTTCACGTGCCAGTTTTATGTACAGTACCAGTAAGTACAATACATTCAACATTGACGCACAGCTCTCCTTTCATTGGTAAAACCAATATTCATTGCATATTCAATCAATTGCTTTTGGCTTTTATCGATCGCTTAATATCTATTAAAACTCGTGCTGCTCTTCGAAGAAGCTGATGAATTGATTTTTTATGCGTACGCACGGCCATCTAGCAAAACAAAGAAAAGAAAATGTAAATATGCAATCTGCCGCCTCTGTTTGGCATGCAAAGATGAAATTGGAAAATTCAAAACGAATTTAATTAGTTTGTTTGTGCTGGAGCTTCATAGCCAGAAGCAAACTATAATTTAATCAAGTAAATTGTATTCTTTACCACTTTCACACAAATATTCAATTAAATTTGAAATTGATGGTTTTCCTTGAATTTTACCTCTGAATGTTCAGTAATGAAATTGATATTACGTTTTGCTGAAAATACCAGAGAGTTGATGGCACAACCATGGTATGAATTTTGTGGTATGAATGTTATTCCATAGACACTTTCGCATAATATATTCTTGCTATGCGGTTTCTGTATCTCTACATTTTGTCAACTATTTTTACATCGAAAAACACATTTCCCCATCACAAAAAACAATTGGGCACAATCCGTCAACCGTCGTATTAAGCTGGTTTAGCCATTGGACAAAATCGGTCTTGAGTAAAAACTTCCTGACGCAAACCCTGACTCTATCGTATATAAACTAAGTGAAGTTAAATTGTGACATTTCCAGGGTGAGTTATAGTGGTATTAAAATTGAGCTTAAAAAAGGTCATTCATCAAACGAGTGACACATTTATATTTCATTCATTGAACGCTTTAGTTTTTCTCCCAATCGCACTAGAGATTTGGATCGATACGAAGCAAATGAGTGTAACTCATCACGACCATCTCATCGAATTTACAGCCTTTTTCCTTTTCTTTTAATCAAGATGTGAACTGTTTCGTGTGTTTCAATTCGACAGATTGCTCAGTGAGCAATGCTCACTAAGATTCCGGTTCGTATCGAAAATTGGTTTTCTCAGTCGCAATCGCAATCGTAAGTTAAATACCACAGAATGTCTTTGTTGCCACGGGGAAAAAATGTTTTTATTGCGACTTCCCTTTTCAATCAAACGGATTTTTTCTTTCGCCTCGGTAAGAGCAAAAGTGAAATAAGTGTTCGATTTTTCTTTGTCAGATTGGCCGGCTTAATAACAAGATGACAAAACTTTTACAGTAGCAAAAAACCACAGCCGCGTTCTTGTGTGTGAGTGCAAAGTGTTTAAGCTGATGTTGATGATTTATTAAGTATATTGGATTGTGTTTTCACTCTCTTCCACATCCCTACATCTTTATCTATCTCTGGCTCATTTTACTTTCTGAAGTGTATGAGCTTATGTTTCGATGCTTCAGCTCCTTCAATGGCATAATAACGAATAGTTCGTTTATCGGATATCATTTTTCGAAATGCCTTCGTTCAGTATTTTCAAATGAGATCATTTTCAAGTGACACCAAAGTCATCTATAGTCGATTGCATGCGACACACACACACACTCTCTCTTTCCAGTCTCATATTTTTGCGTATTAAAATGAAAGATGAGAAAGAAATCGACATAACTGCTATTGATTGAGTTTAAAAGACGATTTTGAGGAGCGTAAAAAGCGAATAAAGTGGATAAAATCCCATTAAAAATGCAGCGTGCACTTCCTTAGGCGGCAAATTGTCACAGTTTTCACAGTCAGCGCTTTGAAAATGATGAAGGCAACCGAGATGAAAGGCATGCACGAACAACTTTAACACACTTTTATTCAGGTTTATCGATGCTCTGGGTTTGTTTTAATAAATTTTTTTCTCTCTCACCGCTGTGCAGGTCGATTGAAATATTTGCTGATGACATAGTCTGGTTAAACCATAACCATCATGCAGAGGCTTTGGCTGCAAACTATTGACAGACTTGCATATTGTCAAAGGAGAAATGAAAATGAATAGAAAAACACCGGAATTGGTGTTACAGTATGCTCTTGCTCTCGGTCCTTGAATTTCCAGGCGTGACATTCAGCATTCAAACGAATTCATAATACGGCCAAAAAAAAACCCTATTTTTTACGGCATAACAAATGTCCATTGTTAAAAAATACCTTCTGGTATTTTGGCCCATTCAATGAAAAATCATAAGTATTCAATAACATTTTGAAGCCATTTTTGTGAGGCCATCAAACCAAATTTCTGGTATTGACTGTCAGAACCCTGGCGTACTAAAAAGTAAGAACAACAACTTGACAGCAGTTTTTGACACTACAAAGACAGAAAAGGGTTCGATTTCCTTGATTGCAAAAGGGATCTGCTAAATAATCGAAAAATGGTAGTTATTGTTTTTTTTTCTTCTCTCATTTCGTCGATAAGAAAACGCGTTTGAATATTGAATGGCGAGATATTTTAGGTGTTATATCATTTTAGCACCAACCCATCCGAATAGAATGCCTCAACCGATGAATACAATGCGTATTTTTCTGAAGGTTTTTGCCCCATATATTCATGGTTGTTGTGCCAATGTTATGGGCAGTTATTTAATATTTCTTCAAATATACCACATGTAAAGTATCAAGGATAGGTTTAAAGCGTGGGCCAAGAGCAAATGATTTTGAATGGCTGTGGCTGTGGCTGTCAATATGTACGTTGTGTTTTTTTTATCGATGAAACGTGAAATATCGTTTAATATTTGATAGTTTCGAAATGAAACTGCTTCTCATTTATCGCTTGGGTCATTTTTAACACCTCTTTGAAAACGACGTGTTGGTTTCAAAAGTTTTCTCTATTTTCTTCGATGATAGTGCGGACTCTATCATCGTCATCCACCAATTTGTTGATGAAATCGATATTGGTTGAGGAAGAAAAACTTTTGAACAGTATTCTTCTGAGAATTGAGCGTGTTCCGGTTGTTGTTTGCAATACCAAAATACCAAACATATTTTCAAACATTTTCCGTCCATTGAACATGAAGCTGACTGTGCTCCATCAGCACTGAGCACCTTTATGTTCTGAGTCGGCTCTGTCTCAACATGTTGACACCATTTAAACCAGCAAATAAAACAAAATATGACACAGAAGATAGATCAAAATGTTATGCTATGCGAATATTATCATGAATGCTTAGATGAAGCCGTGTTACAGACGTGCGCGCATATATGAATTGCATTTGCGTTCAGATGTGTTTAGCCACCACATCAATTTATAACATATATGAAGCATAGTTACCGATGCAAAACATTTCCGTGGAGATCACGAAATGGAGTACTTGCCCGATACTCGAGTGCTAATGCCCAAGTCATTTATTATTCGGGGGGGAGAAAAAAACCAAAAAAAAAATTATGCCCAAAACGTTTTCTCGCTAGAACTTTGGCCAAGCGAAAAAAATGAGCTCATAATGCATGGAAAAAAGACCAGATTTCAAACGTGGAAAAGAAAACAACATGGCAGAGCAATGTGGTAGCATAAAGCTCAAGTGTTCCAATTCACAACGATTTGACTGCATCATTTACACATGTAAAACGCTACCCGAATACCGATTGGCCAATTTATACATGGACGAAGTAAGAAAGCAAACATAACAACCAAAGAATGACTATTGCTATTTGCTATGTGTAGTGTACACTGTACACATATAGACATAAAATGGCTGCAAACCAATATTAATGTGAACACGAAAACTATTCGATAGAAATGCGCGATCTGTGCTTTATCTGCCACTGTTTTCCATTAACACTAAATAAGTTGGGATTTATTGCCTAGTCAATAAGCGAATCGCTGTATCTCATGTGCAAACGTCCAATTTTCAAAACCGCATATATAATTTTTTCGCTAATTTGTGAAACGGTCTACCATTCGGTTCATGACAAATTTAATAAAAGCGGTTCGTAAAATCACCTGATATTTTATGAAAATGTATGATAATATAGCATTTTCGGAAAATAACAAACCAATTATATGAAAGCATATCTTCCGCTTGTTTTTATAAAATATCCATAATATAATGGTACAAACCCAAATAACCAGCACAACAGTTTCCAAAGCAAAATAGATACTTTGCATGAGAGCAGAGCATGGGACTAGAGTTTAGACACTCGGTTTAACTATGCGAGGCGATTTGATCCATTTTTCAGACATATTAAATTGAACATTTTCCGAAGCGGAAGAAATAGTCTTATGTTGCCATGCAGTAGCAAGATAGTGTGCTCATTTATCTGGTGGAGAAAATCCGTATTGCTATCCCTTATCTACCTGCACCCCTTTTTAAATCGGCCTGTGAACTACAAAACATTGTGTGCGATTATACTAAATTCAACCGAAATATTTCGTAGCATCCGTTTGCTATGCTGAGAAAAACAAACGCAAAAAAGGAGTATATAAAATAGAAATTGAAGCACAAACCATAGAAAAACCAAGTCATTTGTATGCGAATATTTGTCACAATGCAAAATAAAAATACCGAAAATTGTGAATAGACTCATTGGTGCGTTTGTATTTGGTGCACGTTGAATATAATTTTCGGCTAAAGGATAAAGACGTACAATTTTAAGCAATCGAAATTAATACTCATTGAGAGAACGATACGGTTCCATGCCTGAAATGACTTCTGTAAGCATTAACCATTCACGCTTCAATGTATGTGCGTGCGTTGGGTTGTTCAAGAGTGCCAAACTCTACCTATATACAAAACAGTTGATGCAGTTTGAAAATCATTGAATTTGCTCCAATTTGTGTGTGTGTGCGCGTCGAACGAGAGGCGAGAAACGGATGAAAACGACATTCATTGTCGCAACACATGGAACGACTAACGAAGATATTAACATTCATTGATGGTACGCACTTTTTCCCAATGATGAGCGTTCATATTCTCTGTGCGGCACACAGCGTAGTCACACACGATGAGTGTGGCACTCCAGCGATCAATAGACAGTGAGACGGTGGAGTGTGTGAGCTTAACTCAATGCAAACGACTACGAAACATGTGAAATTGTATGAGCCGGATTTAACAGTGTATATCTCCCTGTAGTAATGAGCCGCGCTGTGTGTGTGCGCACATGCAATAGCCCCCCAATACGAGTACTACGTGGAAACATGCGACCAGCACAAGTGCCTTCGCCAATCGTACTGAGCTGGCAAGTGAAACAGAAATCCAAAACTGTCGACAACAATCAGTTGTACCGCATCGTTGATTCAAATCGTACACACAAAAATTATAGTCTCTCGCGTGTGGCGGTATTTTTACGCTCTCATCATCATCGTTACACCACATCTCGTCGCGCGCTCTCGCCGTCGACGATTTCATTCGTTTTTGCATCATTCATTCATTCATTCATATCACATTCAATTCAGTCACCATCATATCTTATTGACCATCACAATTCATTTGCATTTTCGATTGTGCGGAGTGCAGACAGCAAAAAGAAGTCTTTTTTAGAATATCATCGAGAAAAACAAAACACAAAAATACAAAAGAAAAGAACAAAACAAAGAAAAAGCAACACCAGGTTGAATAACAGTTGTTGAGACACATAGAATAAATTAAAGCAGTGATCGATTGTAATTTTGTTCGACAAATGTTACAAAAAACTTTTGCTATTAAACCAATTTTGAAACAGTAATTGCCTGAACGGAACTTTTTTTTTCGTTGTGTGCAAATTAGTTGTGCTTACTTTGTGATGATTGCTGGAGAAAGAACAAGTGTTATTTCGTGCGTTTAAAATAAAAAAAAAAAAACATTTCTGTTAAATTGCTGTAAATCTCGTGAATTTCGAAAACGCAAATAAAGAGCGATAAAAAATTTATACGTTAAATGAACGAAATAAGAAGAGCAAAAAACCATTCGAACAATTTCCATATTAAAATCATCATTGGTGAGCAAGGGAGCATTGTCATCGAATTACGCTCGTTGTTTCGAATTGCAAGAGAGCTGTAAAATAAATATAAAATTTATAGTGTTTGCATTTGATTTTTATCTTGTCAGTTTGGTGCGTTTTCGAAACAACCAAGCAAACCGAACAGCAGCTGCTCGAAAGAAGTCGCAGAAAAGATAAGGCAAATCGAACGAAATACAAATCAAGAGATAGAAGAAGAAAAAAACCAACAACAACAAAAAACACTCGGGAAATCAAAAAGTGATGGTTATTTCGATTACGTTGTATCTTCTGTAACAATCATCAATTCGTAGCTCGTTCACGATCTGGTTTATTTGTTTATTCATATGGCCTATCAGCCCAATTATAGAGCATTATATTGAATGCAAAAGAAATGTGAAACAAGTGAAATAACATTGACTTTGTAACGAATATAAAGAACGGGGAAGGGACGATAGAGCAAAGTGTCCTTGCTATCGGCGGGGATGTGTGTTGTGAAGCGCCTAACAATTTTCGGAATTTTTATCGGGCATTCGAAGGATGATCCAATTTTTTGATTTGGCACGCAAATCGTGTTGACTAGTAAACATTTGAACATTTTGCTTTTTTTATTTGCTGTGCTCTCTTTTCTCTTCAACATTGTTAAGACATTCGCGACACTTGATAGATGACATCAGGCGTGATTGGCTCATGCGATGCTAGACAAACGTATCACAGTTTGAGAGAAGCGTCAAAGTAAACACCAAAAGATTATTTTAGTGGAGTGTTTTGCGTTTAAAATAGACTTGAAGCAAACAAACAAGTTTCCAGCATTAATGTAGCAAAAGTTTCAAGACCGTACAGCCCTCGGCAACAATACCAACGGTATCAAACTTGGTTTGAATTTGGTAAAACTCTCACTTTCACAAAACTGGCATTTACGAATGTAAAACGCGTTGAAACGCACATTCATTTATGTTTTTTCAATCTATGCACACACAAACAAATGGTGTTCTGAACAAATCGCAGCAACAACAATAAAAGAAAAGAAAAAAACTTTTGCAACACCAAGAATCGTGGAAAAAGTAACGAAATGCAAACAAAGAGACAAATCAAACTCGGAAAATAAGCATATAAAGTTGACAGTGAAAGAAATAACAACAACAACAACAAAAATAGACGTGATGACTGTGTCGATGCGACGCGCCACACATTTCAAATCACAAAATTCAAAAAAACAAACAGCAAACGAAACGGTAGCGTACATTTTCCGAAGTGAATTGGATTTTTGGTGTTTCGTTTGAGCACCTTTTTCTTTGACCTGCACCTGAATGAACACACACAAAACACTCAGCGACGAGCTATTTTCCATCCTTTTTTTTTGTTCGTGAGCTCAACTACCAATAAGGCACATGTACAATACAAATACAAATACATCGATTTGTCTAGGAGTGAAATAGAAAGACGAAAATAGAAGTTGTATCAAAGAAAAGTTGATAAAAATTGAATTAAATGTGATTGCTTGTTAGTGTTTGTGAATACATCGTGTCACAGTAATTTTCGAACTGCTGAATATTGCTAATATATTTTCTTGTGAATGCATCGAACATAAAACCTGACTTTGACTTTTCAAATTCGTGAATATTTGTAGCGTGAGCAGAGCATCCCATTTGACGTAAATTCGTTATACACGCAAACCGTTTTTCACCTGACAAAACTAGCAGCATTGGGTGATCTGCGATTAGAAGCGAACCAAACACGAACGTGAGCCAACAAGTAAGAATAACAACAACAAAACACACACACACACACACATACACACCGAACACTTAATTTCCTTTTTTTGGGATTTGAACAGTTCGTGTGAAACGGTAAATTGACTACTCAATTGTGCCAGAGTGCCAATCAGATATCCATGTAAATGTAATTATTTTTCGTATTCAACCTGTGCACTTCTCGTTTGCTGAAACATGCGATTTTACCAATCTGAATTGTAACAGCCATCGTTCAATATCCACTCTCACACACACACACACACACACACACACATGAAACAGGCATTTCATTTGAATTAACCAATTGTTCGGTAGCGTCAACGTGTACATAAATCTCTCTATCGTTCGCATCTATTCGAAAATTCAGAAAAAGAAGGTAAAAGGTAAACACAAATAAATTTCAAATGTTAATTGAAACAAAACAATAACCAAACGAAAAAAAAATATGAATGGAGCCTCTGGTGTTCATCCGTATCAGTTTTCACCTTTAGTTTGAGTTTCAATCGATATGCCGCTTATTTTACTCTTATATGTTGTGGATTCAATGGACTGTACAGCTGCACACCTATACACTGTGATACAATGTGCATACAATACACAAATATTTTGTTGGGGATTTTTTTTGCGTTGCAATTAGCAATTTTCTACTCGGTCAAATTGGATCGAAGCAATTGCATGTGTATGCTTTCGCACGTTCAACTCGTACAGGCACAGGTACCTGTTTCGTTTCACCTATGAAGTTAAGAAAAACATGATTTGATTGGGGACACAGATGTGATACATACCACACAAATTTCGATTACCTATTACGTGCACCAATCGCACACACACACACGAGCACATGTGGATATCGTAACCAGTGTTTCGATAAACGCGAGTCAATGCGACAACAAAAAAGTATCGCTCCGAATAAATTTACGTTTAATACCATCAGCATGGAGGAATTAATAACGAAAACCAATTACAGTACAAAAAAAAACACCAGATCCAAGGTCTATATTTAACGCCCCACTTGAAAAAAAAAATTATTTATCTTTTCTTCCGATGAGATTAACATGTGTTACCATACCAAATGAGATTCGTGGCTAATTTAAAAGTCGGAATAATATTTTGCGAATAGACGACATTGCGTTGACGAGAGGGAGGAAAATTTTGGTGTACATCATTAACAGACATTGCAATATCGGAATAAAAACGACCTGTGAACTCTCTGTCATGCAATAAAGTTATTTAAAGTCAGTTTCGAGACATGATTACATCAACATTTACCAAAATATACAAACCATTTTAAACGCAAATGTATAAGCGCGTAACAAGAAACCGACAAAAAAATCTACTCGAATAATTCGATAGCAGAGAAGTTGTCGTTCAACAAGTTCATTGTAAAAAGCCCACATCGTACATAGCAGAGATGCTGTGAAGAGCCAACAACAGCCCCAAAAATCAATAGATTGAATTTTTATCGTAAAAATTCGTCGTTCATTCAACATCGCATAAATGAAAATTTATATAAACTTTAAACTGTTTGTGGGTTGCTAAGGTTGCTCGCATGATTTCCTTGTTCCATCATTCGAGCATAAGTTTCCATGTGCTTGGATGAAGCATACACTTATACATATCAGAACGCGTTAAAGCAACGTTGGTGTACATAAACAAAAACCAAAAATATCAAGAGAAAAAAAAATGCCGAAAATTTTTCGTTTATAACCGAAAACAGATAAGGCTAGGGAAGGAAAATCATTGATCGATGCTATCTGAAAAATTTTCTGAACCAATGCCACCAACCGACATAATAAAGAATAAAATGAGAAAACGCCACCGAAAACACCATGGAAAACAGCGAGAACCAAACGAGCGAGGGCGAGAGGAAGAAGAAAACTCCAAGAAGAAGATGAAATAAGCATGTTTATTATTATGTTGTATTATGGGCAATCGGTTGTTTCTTATGGGTTTCTGCATGGAATTGAACCGTGGCAGACAAAAGGCGAACAATTTCCTCCAATTTTCGATCGTGTTTGAATGAGCATGTGATTTTCTTTTGTGATGGCAAAATTTCATATTTTTGATAACAGGAATACGAAAAATTATATGACCGCGTCAGCCACAACAGCGCCGCGCATACATATGAAAACGATACGTTAAACTGATAAGGGAAATATTGGAATGGAATTTCCATTTTTCTGGCGTTTTTTTTTCTCGTTTTGAAAAGTGAGTTACGACCAAAAAAGCTATCGAAAATCTTCCAAGACAAACCGGAATATTTATTTGATATAAAATTGATAACAATAACATAGAGGTGTGTGTATGTGTATGTGTGCCAAACTTTACCGAATAGTGTGGTTTTAAGCAACGAAGAGTCGTTAATGTTTTTAATCTCGACAGTCTGACAAACGTTGGAAATTTATCGGTCTTCATCAGTATTGCATTGTTGGCTGTAGTCCTTTTGTTCAGTTTGTATTTCCTCTTGTCGTCCTCTTGTCCTCCTACTCCTCTTTTATATGGATGTTGTCTTCACATGAGTGTCCGTGAGTGTGAGTGTGAGAGTGTGTTTGGCATCATACATAGACGATAACTAAACTTTATCAATTTCACATTAACATTATAGAGATACGTGCAACAAACGTGCTCATTCGTTGTGTTTCCGTTTTAGCTTCGGAGTTTCAAATGAAAACATTCGATGAAACAATGGAAATCTGCACCATTTTCAATGTTGTTCGTTCAGAAAATTGAAAGCATTGTTAAACCAATTGAGATTCTGTTCTCTCTTCTTTATTTCTATTTTATTTTGTCTGTTAGCCTGTTTATTGTTTGTTCACTCGTTTGCTTACTCACTCACTTTTATTTTATGGGTAAAAATATTGTCTGAACAGCCTTCGAAAGGCGTACTTTCGTTCCTGTTTTAGAAAAAATGAGCAACCATAAATTCCAATTGACTAACAATTCCTTCCCACATGAGTCTGCTTTTAGATTGCAATTAAAGAGCTTTCATTGAACCCCAACACGAATTTCGAAACCAACAACAAATTGCAAACAATTCTTTTTCATCGTTCCGTTCCGTTCGAAGTTCGAACAGATTAAAAATCGTTTCTACACATGACGATGCTTGAAAAAAAAATGTTAGCCGATCTCGAAATTTATGCATCCAAGCTTCTCAATCTGAATTTATATATTGACCTCGTTTATTCACAATTGAGAAAGAAAAATGGAACAATACGAACAGTATTATTCGAATTTAAGCCGTTTTTCGAAAGGAAAATGTTTATGGCATCAAATTTTTTTTCTTGAAAATTGGAATATAAATTTGAAGCTATTTCCATGTTTAGTGTGGAATCCCAATGAGGTAACCACATTAAGTTGGAAATTCAGTGTGCTGCCTAGATATTCCCCAAGAATTATCGGAGAACCAGAAAATATTCAGCTAATGTGCAATTTCAACATTCCCAAAATACAGATTGTTGTGAAAATATAGATCATATTTTGTGTTGAAGAGAGAAGCTTTATGTGCTGCAACATGGATTACGTATTATCCAAATTTTCCAAACGAACAGCAACAATTCTCGTTAAATGTTAGTTTCATTAAAGCAGGCGATCAACTTGAGCGCTCAAAATGACTGAAAATTGCCAACGAGCAAAAATGATGAAAAATATTCGCATTTGAAAGATGATTTTATCCTCCCACGCTCGCACACCAAATTGCTAGTTCGTCAAGATGATTGAGAGACAACACTCAAACCCAAATAAAAGGACAAAAAAAGACGTGGAAAACACAAATGAATTTCCATAATGTTGGATTTGTTATGCGCGAAACTTTAAATGCGATTCATGTAATGAGAAAAACTCAATCTGCTGGAAGTTTTCAAGTGTGCAAAATGTAGTTTTCACTTTTCACTTTTAAACATTCTGCTTGGTCGATGTTGTTCATATATTTTTAGCAAAATAATTTCGTTGCACAATTCACTGTGTGGAAATGCTTGGCTGATGAAAGGGAGAAAGAGAGAGCGAGAGAAAATTAATGAGGATGAGGAAGAGAGAAAGAGAGGATTAGAGAATGCAAAAACTTCAAGTTTCTATCGATATCTTGAGAAATGTTTCATTGAAGGTAGCTACTTGGCTTGAAATGGATGAGGGTCGTTGACATAAATATCGTCTGGATATTTATGACAGATAGCTGGATAAGCAAAATATTGTGTGTTTTTTTTCATTCATTCTTTCTTTCTCTCTTGCTCAGCTCTCGTCTCATCGTTATTGTTGTCGCTGTATGCATGAGAATAGAAGATTCTTTCATTTTGTCGTAATCGCTCTAATCCAATAAGCTGTGAAACGGGTATTGGTTTCTGTTTTCACAGATTATTTCGTTTGAACAGAAAGCGAAATTTGAAAGTGAGCGTTGGTGGTGCTGTGACTTCAGTGCACGACATGTGCACACCGGGACCAAATTTGCGTACATCTTTCCGTGGCTGATAACATGAACTAGAGATATGAGAACTAGCGAAAGTATCAAGGGAAAAGACAAAAAGAAAACCGATCAGATTCCAATTTTGCACTTCATTTATTTCAATATCCTCCAGAAATTGCGACGCTTCATGGAATCTGTTGCATGTTGTTGTTTTGTGTGTGTGTGTGTTCCAAATGCTACAAATTGCACAATCGACCGTGCGGAAAATGAGCACATTTTTCTTACTTCTAAAGAAGCAGCAAGCAGCTCGCTCATTGTCTCAATTTTTACTCAGGCTTTTGATTTCATTTTCCCAATTCATTACTGGCGCACAATTTCATTTGTTGTGGGTTTTATGCGATAGAATTTTGTTTTCATCTATAATTCCAATGAAATTTTTAGATTTTCTAGCGTTAAAAATGCGCTCCAATGAAAACCATTCATTGCCTCATTTCAAAGGAATTCAAAACATTTATTAAATGATCCCCATTTTAATCTACTTTCATCCGTACATTGTCTAATTTAAATAATGAGAATTGCTGAATTTTCGAAGGATTTTACATCAAGAGCTTATGAACCAACGTCGAAAAAAAGTGTCAGTACATTTCGGTTGTAATTTGGAACAAAGGCAATGTGCTATTTTGAAGCTGACTAATAAATTAAATTAGCCGTATCCTAGGGTACTTTTCGTTCAATCCATTTGGATTTATCTCGGAATGACAGTTAATTTATCGTCCTGACCCAAGTAACACAATGTAATGCACATTGTGCAACATAATGTCTTCTATTTTTGTAACGCACTATGTGCAACATTATGTGAACATTTTGTACACATTTGATGGAAAAATGTCGACTTTATGTGTGAAAATGAGTTTTGCACGTAAATTGGTCATTTTTCGGTCAATTTGTGCACAAAATGTATGACAAAAGTACACGTTTCATTTCGCACGCATTTGGTCAATTGGGGAACATTTGTACTAAATGCTACTAAAAGCAATTAGTCGGCAAATTGTTTTAAATGGCGTCAAGCATATCATTTCGCTTTGTATTTGAGTTCTATTTATTCAGTACATCAACTATGTGGGTATCTGGAACAATATGCACGATTCAAAAATTAGCATAATTCCAACAGAACATGTTGAATTGGAATAGAATCATATTAACGCACTCGTGGAAATCGATGCCGACCAATCGCTGTAATTTCATTTAATCCTGGTTTAATCCCATGCGAAAAGTTGATTTCCAGGTTGAAAATTGTATTTGCATTGAACTTTATCTAAACTTACCTAATGAGTCATTTGTTCGATGAAATCGGTTTATTGGCCCTCAGCAGAATACATACATGGTAAAACTTTATAAAAATAGCTTAACGATTAAGAAGTGAGAGATTTTTTGTTTGCCCACTTAATTCTGCAACATTAACGAACTGGGACTGGCTACATAAAACTACATATGTATATTTTATGTCAATGTGTATTGCCTGCAGAAGACACACCAATATCTTTAGCAAATTGTCAAGTTTGTTGCACGCCCATGGCAAAAGTGATGCTGTGAACGACCGACGGCAAAAAAAAAACTCGATTGGCTTCAATCGGTTTAATTTCATTGATTAAAATTGCTGTGAGGGTCGTTTGATATTCATTTTATTTATATATCACCGTAAATGGGCTGCATGGTGATAAATTTTCGCTTTTTATTGACGTAATTTCTTTTTTGTTTTGTTATGATCCATCAAAATCACATAATCATGTGCGTTTTTCACCTACAGCCCATCAAAATGTCGCACACAGTCGTTGCATGCTGGTTTGTTGTCTCGTTTATCTATTATTTTATAATTAAACATAATCACACTCGAGTTCATATTTATCACTCTCTATCTCATTGAATGAGCCAATGTGGTGCGGGCAGATTTTGGTGATTGACACGCACACACATACATGCTCATGGGTCGGTGTGCGTGAGACCAGACAATGCAGTGTGAGATTTTAAATGTTTTTTTTTATTAAAGTCACTTCTAATTGGCATCGCAATATGTGCAATAAATGGTGTGTTTATTATAGGCGTTGCATGTGTCATGTGCGGTGTCAGTTGAGAGAGATCAAGTGAATTGTAGCGATGGCAATTTAAAACCAAACCAGTGTCAAGTGGTTATGCAGTGTGTGTGTGTGTGTGTGTGTGTGTGTGTGCTTGATGCACGGTTCCTGCCATTGCACCCATAGCTTTGGCTTTGCCTACTCGTCTTGCAATAAAATCTGATATTAAATTACGTATTGCATTTACTTTCACATACTTACTGGTGAGTATGTGTGTGTGTGTTTATGAGCAAATGACGTGAAAGCAAAAAAAAACAAATCTGTATTTGCTATCAACTGGACAAACATAAAAAAAAATTATTGACCCTACATTGTGCGTGTCACAGATTTTTTTTATTTCGTCTCTCTTTCTCTCGCTCTTTCTGGTTTCGTTGCTGCAAATGAAAAATATTGTTTATCTATCAACGTTTTTCGGGCTCACTGTGGTGCGTTCGCAATATATAAATTAATGCCATGCTGCGACCTGTCAACAGTGATTCTATGTTTTTTTTTTCATTTTGCATAGAACAGCCTGAATATCAGAAATTGGAGAACTGCTGCTACTGCGGTTCGTTCAATTCAGTGCGCACATCGGAAATGCCATTCAAATAATTCTATATTAAAATTGGTTTGATGTCACCACTTAATCAAAATGCTCGGTTAGTACATTTTTATGCTTCGTTCAATATCCATGAACTTGATATTTGTCGATTGATGACAATATTCCATTGTCGCATTACACCGCCAACATTTAGTTGAATCGTAATAGCGACGCCATAATATGAGAGCGTATTCCGTTGAGTGTGTTGAGCTGCTTTTTTTCTGCCATTCGTATAAATCTCAGGATCTTTTATGTGTCGATTACGACTAATATGCTGAGACTGGGGCAAAATTGAACATCTTTGCCGATTCATAGAAACTATTGGCCCAAGGACTAAAGAAATTAAAGCATAATACGTAATAATGAAGAATATGCCGGCTAAATAAATCTTGGAATAAAAGTCCGGAAAATCGTGTGTGTACGTGTGTGTTTGTGAGAGAGAGTTTTTTTTTCTCTCGATGAGAAGCTTAGCACTTAATACGAATGTGAATGTGTAGTTTACTACTCTTGATTGGATCATGACCGAACTGAATGTGCAAGAGATACAGCACTTCATCGGAGAATCAAAATCATGATTCTGCAGCATTTTTGTGAAATTGCCTATGGCAAGCAAAACCCAGCTTAACGGCCGTTCTACTTGGCTGAAGCAGGATGGAAATGGTTCGGGTAATAAAACCTTTTCATTAAAGTAATATCAAACCGTCATCACAACAATATAACATCCTTTTGTTTGCTTTCTCCGTTTTCCTGTATCTCGCACGCTTTCTCACACCAACACACATCGAATGTGCAGAGCTTCGAACTTTTCTGATGATAAAGTTTCAGTTTATCACATTTTTTTTTGCTCTCTCTCTCTTCAAGTCCAGTGTATTTGTGGTCTAGTGAAAATAAAGTGACCTACCGAAAGTGGTTTGTGGCTGCATTGACAGCAGCAGCACAATATTCGCATTGAATCATGATAGCAATAACATCGACCAAATGCACAAGGAATTGTAACAAAAAAAAAATTGAACTAAATAGACCCAACAAACGACACACATTCATGTGTACGTAACGTACACAGCAATACGTCCAATCTATTTTTCTCTCTCTTATCCTGACACAAACTATATGGTTCTTATCCAGCGATTGTGTTAATGCATTCGAAGTGATATCAACGAGCAGCCGGATGTATAGGATACTGGTGCGTCAACAAAAACACCACCATCTAACAGACTGTACATCGCATATTGTGACACTTGACACTTGTCCACATCTTTTGCACAATACTCAATGTACGTGAGCTTAAATTTTCAACGATAAAAATGAACACTCATGATAACATTAAATAACAAGACACATCAAATGCGACTGTCTAAAAGGAATGAAGCCACGCTCAGGGAGTCAAAAAAAGCACACAACGTGCGTGCACTGCGAGTCAACTCAGATAATGTCCAAATAGAATCAGACGCACCGAGCACAAATCACAAAGCACATAGTGATTTTTTTTTTCATCAAACGGCAGCATTAACAACCACGGGAAAAAACGATGACCAAAAATGAAAAATGGCCCAAAAGCGTACGCCTTTGATATCACTGAACTTGTTTTGTGTGGGCATCACAATCTATCTCAACGGTGGTTTATTCATAGTGTGATACACTGTCCACTCTTAAATGCTGTACTGTCTCCTTATATCAGTCGGTTTCGACTTTTGCTTATGCTGAGCACATCCGAAATTTGACCGTGCCATTCAACTTCAACTCGTATATCATTGTAGTGACGAACAAGAGAATCCCTTTCACATAATTTCATTACGTATCCAATGCACAAGATAGTCAGTCAGGTAGAACATCTGACACTCATCTACGCAGTGTCATATTTTGTTTCCCATCTGAAATAACCCTTTTACATAAAGCCAACGCACAATTTATGGAAATGTTTACATTTCTTCAATTTTTTATCCTTCCTTTTTTTCTCGAATTCAGCACTAATAAGCTGAAAAAGCATTATAATTGTGAATGTCAAAAAGTACGTTAGATCTTTGGCGAAAAAAAAAATAGTTGGAACGCACGTGCTAGACAGCAAACATCAACCAATGGACAAACTAAAGTGGTTTTATCAAGATTTAATCAGTAGCTAGGTGATATTGTTGCTTTGAATAAAATATGAAAAAAAAAATAGAACGGCATGACTTTGAGAGATTCAAGGCTTCAAAGAAATGGCCTTTTTTGAGCTGTCATTTCAAATTCATGAGATAGCATTTTTAAATTGTGGTGCTAGTGGCCCTTGATTTGGATTGAAACAGTCAGATTTGTTTGAAATCATAAATATTGACTTTTCTATGATATATCATAGCTCTTAAAAATCCCTTTATTTTGGCCAAACAAAGAGTCTGGTATAAAGAAGACAGAAAAAAAAAATTGTTTTAGCCGCATAGCTAATCAATGACACCAGATTGCCTTTAAAGTACTTAATGTAGCTCATGAAGTTCATCGAGCTCGACTATCGATGCCACAATATCGACTTTTGACCTTTTTTCACTCTCACAAAGGAAATTCCATCATGAAAACGTCTATGCATCGTACTCTTCGTTCCACACGGAAAATTGTTCACACCGAAAAAATGGTCGAATGATACGAAGAAATTGTTCGTCAACGCCATAATCCGTCTCGAATTCAATAAGTACAAGCTGACTTTTGTTGTTAAGCTAAAAATAGAAAATGCTCGATTATTTGAATTCATGAGATGCTATTTTTCGATGATGTTCATTGTATGGGGGAGAGAAAAATGGCCATCAATGGAGAGAAAACTATTCTGAGCTTATGTATACATTTGATTTGGTTGTATTTGTGCAAATGGTATTGAAAATCAACGCCAAAGCAAAAGAAGAATGCACATACAAAGGGAAAATCAAGTCACGCTTCGGTATTCATGAAATATTCAAACAAAACGAAATAAAGACCACAATTTATACAAACGAAAATTGTGAGGAATATGTGCACAAAAGAGCGGACGCTACAAACAATCGAAAAGAAAAGTGAACGGGTGAAATGTTGAGACAAAAAATAAGCATAAAAAAAGTCAACTCTGTCGAAGTGTTGGGTTTCTTGGCAAAGAGTGTATCAAAAGACGAAAGACGAAAAAATAGTATCAAAAAGAAGAAGAAACAAAATAAGCATCGCATCGACAATAACAATTGAAACTTTGCATTCGGAAGAGACAAGCTTCCCTTGATGCGATAGCGATCAAAACGTCATGTGTGTATATTGTACATATGTACGACCGAAGTGCGAATAATATTTTTATGTAATACACGTTTTGTGGTGCTCATTTTTCCCATTTCGCTTCGGAGTTTTGTGTGCAAACTGCCATTTCACTTTATCATAAAATAAGGTGCTTTCGACTCGACTGAACATCAATCGATTGCACTTTATTGTTGTGAATAGTGAACGGTTCTTTTTCTCCACTAATTTATGTTTTGCTCACTGGTGAATCACTTTCCAGTATACAAACCATCATGAAAGATACCATTTGTCAATATTTATCGTTCTCTTTGCGCATATTACCGGTTTCGTTGGTCGTTTTCGTGCGATGCGATGCACAATGTGATGCTCCAGCAGTGACTGCTGAGTGTAACATGAATCGGTGCATATTCAATGGTCGTGTTTCCGTTCATAATTCCAAGCAGTACATTTGACAATTCCAAAATGAAGCTTATTTATGCATTCACATCAGGATTATGATGAATATGAAAAATATGAAAACTTGACTGATTTTTTTTTGTTGGTTCATAAAAAAGACAAAAATGAGGTGCAAACTGTCAATTTGAACTCTGGTTGGTTTATTTTCATCGCACAAATGGTTACAGCAAACAAAACGATGAATGCCAAAGAAACACAAGAATGCTGTGGTAAAGAAAAATATGGCATAGAAAAATGGGGAAGTGAACGCAAACCTAGGAAATGGCACATTTTAATGTATACATCTAACCATCAATTCAGTTTCAGTTTGGTACTTTGCATTTTTTATTGAAAACACCGCATTCGTCATTTCGACGAGCAATCCCGTTGAATGGATTACGAAAAAATGTTAAAGCTCTTTTTAACTCAGCCAACTGTAAAAAAAGGGCATCACCAAGCGAGCGAGGAAGTAATTCACAAAATGACGCGCACAACAAAAGCGAGAGAGGAAAGGAAAAGAGAGAGAGAGAGAGAGAGAGAGAGAGAGAGAGAGAGAGAGAGAAAAAAGCAAGACCAAGAGAAAGCGCTTGATGGGGATTGAGGATGGTGATGACAATATGTTTATAAAATATTCTGACATTTTCCGGGGCTTTTGTTCCGTGTTTTGTTCATGAGCATGTTGTCGCTTATTTCACTGACGTCGCGCTTTTTTCGCACCAAAACAATTCAATCCAGAAATCATGCACGCACACATGCAGAAAAAATAACAACAAAGAAAAACAATGAGCGGGCCCGAGAATTATTTTCCAACAACATTTGTTCAGTTTGACACCACATCAATTGAGTGAAATGGCCCACGTATTTAAATTTTTGAGTTTAGCTCAATTCTGTTTTATTGAACTGAATTCCACATCCAATTGTTCTCGCGCTATGGTTGTTCTTGGCTCTAAAGAAATCTTTTGAAAGATAAAAATGCAAAGTAAGCACTTGATGGATTTACAATTGAATTGAATTGCTGTGATATGTGAACACAGATTCAATACTTGATGTGGCGTTGGCAACAATCTCAAATTGAATGAAGCGATTATATCAGTGATTTTTTGTTCCGTTTAGGTTTTTAAATTCATTCCATCCATTTATATTGCCACCTCATGAAGAAATGGCTAACTCGCAAGAGGTTTCGAAATGGAAGACGATCTTACTTTTTGTTTTGTTTGCATAGCATTTATTATGCTGCTGATTACAATGATGGAGTGAACTCATGTGATTAAACCTCCAGTTGAAAATTTAAAATATCATTTCTGTTAGTTTTTCTTTTGAATTTTCTTGAAACTAGCTTCTTGTCTTCGTATAACAATATAATTTATTCATTTAGTGTGCATGTTGCATGCTGTATGCTGCTCCCATTCGATGTTTGTTACTGATTATAGAAAGAATTGTAAATTCTTTCCTTGAAAGAAGCGCGCAAAATAACTAAAAAAATTTCGTTTTTTTGCCAAGAAAAACAAGATCAGTCATTATTTCAGCGCTGCTTTAATCCAGGCCAATGCATTTGAGACTGGAATAAAAACCACAGAATATAAATTAAACCGAGTCTCGGCTGCACTTTTCATTTACTCATCGTTTCTTTGATTTTCTCTTTGAATAGAAGCAAATGGAAGAAACAATGCGTTGGCACCAACGCTCCTGCATTGTGCCTTTTTTTTAATATGATTATTCATGTTGTTGTATGCATCATTTTCATCATAATCGTGGCGATGCTTTTTTTTCTATCTATCTCTTTTTCCTCATCACTTCCATGCATCCAGGCGCATAAATAACGATGTTACATTTCTTTCTTCATAAAGATGCTCAGGTTTTTGTTGAATTTTTGCAAAATTTAATAATAATAAAAAACAATAAACTCCAAAAATGAATAAAAAGAAAGCAAAACGAACGGATGCACCCGGGCATAGAGGCAAAGTCGTGCCATACCGTTTTGCTGCTTGCCCTTGCTACTCAATTTTTATGCACCACATTTTATGTCTTTATCAACATGAAAAAGAAGAACAACCAAAAAGGAACAGAAAGATTTCTTACGATGGATTTTTAATGCCATTTTCATGTACACATTTATGTGTATATTTTATATATATATTTCACTTCATAACGTTGATTCGTTGCGAGCTCTTAAGTTGTTTATGCATTGTTTTGACGCCATTCGTTGCTCCGTTTGGTTTCTATTATTCGTGACTTTCTGCAAACAAAATGAATGGATGAGTGTGTTAGTGTTACAATTGCTCTCGCGTTATGGCTACGATTTAAAATCCTTCGATGTGGTTTCCTAATGTATTCGTTTTGATTAAACATCTGATACATTCATTCTACATCTTTTTTTTTGTTTCGTATCGTTGCTATTTTCTTCGGCACAATGTTGGCGAGTTAAGAGAGAGAATTTAAAAAAAACACACCCGAGCTATATACTCGCATTACCATTGCTATCGTTTCTTGTTCTGTCTTAAATTTCATCCTCGTGTGCTTCGGAAGCATACGTATAGAATTGTGTGCTTGAGTTGGAATTTTCTGCGATTCGCATCGCTTTTTCACTTGCCCTAGTTATCGCATCGTTTTCCCCAAACACACAATCCAGTTTTGCTTGTACGCATAAACTTCGGCTGTTTGAAATACATCGCGATTCGCGCACACCAGAGGCAGCGGTAACAGCACAAAGAGACGAATTATTGAAGTGGAAAAGAAACAAAAATAATAATAACAATAAAATAAGAGCAATGGAGAAAAACAACGATGACAACGACACACAGTCACAAAAATGAAAATGAAAATCGACTTCATCTTAAATGCGTATATTATTGAAATTCGTGTAAAGCATTTGATGGTGCTGCCACATCAACACCAGTATGTAGACAACAGTGCGCTTGAAAGTGCCTGGAAAAAAATACCTATATTTTTTTTACGGCATCTGAATTCAAATGGACTAATCCATTTTTTTTTCATTGGCTCCTTATCCCACTCTCTCATGAACGTTTGACACTCATAGTGCGTCAATGTACGTGCGAAAATGAACAATTTCAAAATCTAATTGATGTCAGCAAACTGAAACGTTTGGAAACGTGCGCGATACATACAGAGCAGTGTTGGGTAAGATACTGAATAATAGTTTCTAGCTAAGATGAGATTTTTTTTTTGTTAAATAAAACAAAGCATCTAAATGAGATGAGTGAATCTTATCTGGAAAAACAGAGAAAGATAAGATAATATCTGAGGAAAATCTAGATTATTTCCAGATATTTTTCTTTTAGAAAAATGTTGATTTTTTTGGTATCTCTTTACAAATAGTAAAAGTATCAATATACATAGGTAACTTTATAAAAATATTTGTTTTTCGAAACGAATTATCACTTCACCAGCTTGGAAGTAACTCGAGATACTAAACTAGATTTTGCTCAAAGATACTACACATTTTGTTCATTATGTAGATAAGATTAGTTTTTTTTGTTGAATAAGATTATTGTTCTATATAAGATACACATCTTATGTGGTATCTCATCTGTTATCTTATCAAATATCTATATCTTTACCCAACAGTGATTGAGAGGGCATAAAAAATTGCTTTTGACATGACAAATTGAGGCGAAATATAACATCAACAACAATATCGGGTGAGAATAAGTATGAAAACGAAACAAAAATGTAATAACAAAAAATGCGGCTTAAAAAATTGACTCTAGCTTATGAATACTAGCCTCTCTAAAGCATATTCCGTGTTTCCCACATTTGTCGATACACAAAAAAAAATAAGCACTCAAGAATCTAATGAACAAATGGTATTGAAGTGTTTCCAGTTTTTACCATACGAACCCGCATACGCGCACACACTGACGCTGTTATTCATCAGGGGACCTGTAAAAATTGGCAAATTAAGGGTCTCAATGTGTCGACAGCAATATGAGAAAATGGACAATTCATCGCAGTCACAGCTAGTGGACGCATTGTAGCTCATATGCGCATCGTTCATCACAATCACCATGAAACAAATGAGTTCGTACGCACAATGAGATTCACATACATTCACGCAACACAAAAAAAAAATCCAATTTGCTCTGTTTCTCTCGCACGCCTTCAGCGATTCTTCCATTGTCAGCTTTCGAATTTTAGCGAAGCAATGCAAATAGCAAAATAATAGTCACTGGCCATGGCCATTGTACGTGCTGACCGAAACGTGGTACATTTCATCACTGGAACATATTTTCAGGCTTGTTTTCTTTGGAATGTAGTATTATTCATAAACGAAAAGTTATACCATTTATTTCGAAGAGAAAAAAAAAATCGAAATTAAAACACAACGTCAAGAGAGAATTGTTTGAGTGGAATAACACACACGAATAAAAAAGTCAGCATCAATCATAAAGTGAGCGTCAACCGTCACATCAACATCAAAATAATAACAACAACAAAAAAAGCTGAAAAGAAACAATTCGAAAGAGATACAATAGACAGCGGTTAGGAGATGACTTGAAAACAAATCGTGCGCATTCCAACAATATATTCAAATAAAAGAAGAAAAAAAAACCACTCACAGTTGAAGAGACGAATATATGACAAAATTAAAGACTCAATGCTAACTGAAATGGATAAAAGGAAACAAGAAAAAGAACACTAGATAAGATGCGGTAAACATAAATACCAACAATAACAAGCGAAAAAAATTTCATTCAATTCAGCTGTAAATGTAATGAGATGAGACAACGAATGGGCGCGCATGTTAACAATGTTATATGGCTGCCTTGAATTTGCCTGTACACATTTTCATTGAAGAGTTCAGTGGAAAAACTATATCGTGACGGCCATTCGCACGGCTGAACATCGAAAGCTTCATATCAAACGACCGACCATTTTATCTTTATTGTATTCTCATGATTTTGCCTTTTAGCGTTAATTTCAGAAATTTAATCAAAGCTACTACGACACATTAATATTTATTAGGATTGTACTAGTTGTCGGCATCACTCCATGGTCTAATGCTTAATGGCAATACCATCCATCCATATAATACAGTAATTATTTCTGAAAACTAATGGCCACAAAATAGTCTCTTGCGTTGCGTGTGTTCGAAATTCGCACCGAGGTTTGTGCACTGAGAAAAGCAAATTAAATTGATTATGTTTCCTGGCCACCCGTCGTGACGGTTTTTGATAGCCGGTCTATGTAACGCGTGTACATCTTGTAGCTCTTGTGGCTTGTGGTCGAGCCCGTGACATTGCAAGCATCTTATTTGCTGATTGTATTCAAACATCATCTGTATCAATCAGACGCATTTGGCCGAGAAAAAAAAATGCTACATCGTCATTGTCATTGATATTGGGTAAATGGTTAACGGTGGTGAGAGTGTGAGAGAACACGAGTGACTTGAATTACATCAACAATGTAATTATATGGAATTACCAATTTTCTGGACAGATTCTTGTCTCCCTGTTGTGCATACACATCCAACGAAATTGAGAGACATCGAACAAATTAAATTTCATTTTGAATGACAAGAGATCAAACAAGCAGCACATTTAATGCTTCTTCTGGTTTGTCTTTTCTTTCTTTCTCTCTCTCTCTCACTCTCTTCATATATACTATATTCTAATTTAATACTTTGCAGTTGGTATTAAAATGTCGATGGAGAGTTAAAGCGAAATGAATTTTCTTTGGACAATAATGTTCTGATGGAATGGATTCATTGCAAAAAGTCAATGAAAAAAGTTGATATGCGTTCATTCTTTAATCGCTCAAAGTCAAACGGCAATCCCAAAGGAAATGAAAATCTCTTTTGTGTTCGCACGCATCTCCACAAAATAAAAGCCGGTAGTCAAGTGAAATTGAGAAAAATAAATGGCATAGACTGTGTGTATCGATTGATAAAATCAACGCGATAGTGATAATCGCTCTGGGTGTGTGTGATGAATGTAAAGGTCTGACTTAAGAAATCGATGCCATTCGCAGATACACTTGTTGGTTGTGTATGTGATTGCGTGAGTGTATGTCACATTCAGTAACTGAACGCCGAGTTTGGCTTGTCCTTTTACTTAAGGCACTTAAACAACAATCGAAACTAAATATGTTTGATTTGATCAAGAGTAAATGAGATTTGACATGCTTATTTTATGAGAATCAATTCACTGTGCAATGAAATCACAAACTGGTTGTGATTCAGCTTGCGGCTGTTTTGTGTTAATCAATGATTCAGTATTATTCGTATTACAATTTGAGTTATTTACCTATTGAACCAAAGTAAAGAATATTTTTCCATATTCAGATTGGATTTCAATAGCAAATTTCCTTGTGTACGAACGTATATTGAGCCTATGCATATCATGCATTATTCACTTACCCAGTATTTACCTAGCGATTATATCGGTAAATACGCAATACGCATTCCATCAGCTGTTTAAGATATTTGAACGTCGTCCAAATCTCCCAATTTTGGGGCCAGCTTATCAATGATCTTAATATTCTATTTGTTAGAAGGTTAATGTTCCGTGTTTATTTCGATTTGCTTGGGTCTCGAAAAGCGTTTCTGACAAAACTCAAATAAAGTGTGAATCAGCTTGATAAATAAAAAGGGACCAAAACTCCTAAAATCGTATTTGGAATGGCTTGAAATCGAAGGTCGCTCCCTTCGTGAATACAAACCACATTTCAAAATCCAGCAATTTAAACATGAAATGAAAATACACACATACATTCCATTCCAGCAAACTCTTGAAATCACAAAATTAAATAAGAAGATAAACACATTTGAATATGATATTTGCCAGCAAATCTCACAAATTTTTGTCAGCATCAAAAAAGCGCACAAATTGAAATCGTATTTTGAAATGTTTTACTTTGTCTAATCTCAAACACCATCTTAAAAGTCTGTAAATTGTTTCGTTGATTTTCTATCTTTCCAATTCTAATATTTACGTTTGATACTTCATGCTGAATAATGAAAAAAGTTGAAATCAATACGATGCAAAAACAACAGAAAATTCACGTTTTTCATATGAATTTACACTCGTTTTTCTGGCTTTTAATATGTATACGAAACATTGTACGGCGAGAAAAAAATGAGAGTATGTAAATCATGTATTTTCATTACAAACAAGTGAAAAAAAATATGTTGAAGTATGCTGCTGACAGAAATGAATGACGGCAATTTCACTGTAAGTGTTTTATATTCGTCAAAATTATGTACACGTCTTATTAGGTTGCAAATTGCTCATACTGACGTTTCATCGCTCTGATAAGGCTTCTTACGCTTTCAACGCAACAATTCATAAGGAGAAAAAAAAAACCATTAAACTTGCCGATTGAATTTTTTTTTAAGTTCGTTTCACAATGCTTTTGTTATGTATATTAATTGAAAATTGTTCATGCAGAAGTTTATGGAAGTCAAAGAAATGAAAGGTAATATAAATACCGTTGAAGTAATACACTATTGCTTGATGTATATCGTGCCAAGCTCTAAAATCGTTTTGCAATTGCCATCGTCATGGATTTCTCACACAATTTTAAACATGAAAATATTGAGAAGAAAAACGTTTCTTACTTAAAAATTAAATGATGGTATGATTTGTTTCGAAAGTATGCCCTTGGGGATTTCGGTAAGAGCGGTGAAAATAAACCAACTCCGATCAAATTCATGCTTGAATTTTTTGACCGAATTTGTTGGTCCCTTGATCAAATTCCTTCATCAAATTTTTATGAAAGACCAATGTTTTTTCAATTAGTCTTGACTTTCAAAACTTCAAAGTAAACTGATCAAGAACTTGAAACTGATGCAACAAACGATACATCAAGCATTATTACCAGGGTATGTGCTTGCAAGATATATTTGGCTGTGCATATTGATGGTGTATATTGATATCACCTTTGTACCATTTCCAATTTTTATTAACAACTTTTTTCTGAATCCAATGACATTCAATTTTATTTTCACTTTGAAAAAAAAAACAACAACGTCAATGTAAATTGAACATCTAAGAACGTTCTAATAATAATAAGATGTAAAGGAAGTGGCTCATTTCTCGTACCAATTACAATGTAGACAATTTCAAAGAAAATATTGGAAAATGTTTTTTTCATAACAAATTTACATAACAAGATCAATAATGAGATGATGAAAAGCCTTTGTGTGCACACAGTGAACAGGAAAATAAATGGCTTACACGCGTTGGAATGTAAAATTCCGTGATTTAAAAAAAAAAATCAAACTTTAATATCAATTTTCATGGCGCGTGATCACAACAGCGCAGCTCGCTTACAAAGGAATAATGCGATGCGACATATTTTCAACGCACACAATGTTTTACAAGTGGTTCAAAAACATGTTGCAAAGACGCGTGACAAAACATGCATAATACATCTCCACTTGATGCGATTCAAGCGAATGATTTCATTGCATATGTGGCACAAACATTCATCATTCTCATAAATCATATTGTGTATGGTAATATGAGCAATCACAGCAAAAAGAAAACACTCACTCAACTACGCAAACACAAACACCAATTTCGATTTCTACCGAACCAAGTAGAAAACCAAACAATCAAATTTGTGAATGATATTTGATGAATGAGTGTGTGGTGTGCAAAATAATTCGGCTAATACATACTTTGTGCGGTTGCTGACGCATTCATTCGATTTCATCGCATTGCAGTGCAATGGGATGAGTATTTCTATTAGAATGGAATTGAATTGAATGCTGTAACAAATGCTCGTTTGAATGAACAGAAACGACGAAAAAAAAAACAAAACGTGTGGGATCCTTGGAAATTCATCGTCAGACGATGAAATATGAGAAAAATATGATTGAATATGGACGAAACACATTCCTCGTCACTTTCATGTTCGGCAATCCTGAATAAATTGCAACTTGTCAAATATAAAACTGTTTTGGCTGCAGTTTGTCTCAATGTGGCTGACTTTCGCCAAATCGAATTCCACAAATGAATCTATATAAATAAAACCACGCAACAAATTGCGGCCAAAATTCGAAAACATAAACAAGACTCAGTCTGAGACTGAGAGCACACTCTAGCAACATTGTCAAACTGCTTTTAAAACAAATTGATATTGAAAATGAAACATTCTTTTTTTGTTGTTGTTGTTTTTCCCACCTTGAGTGAACGGACGAGGCAATAAATTCTCGGTTTTCTCGCGCTACCTTTGCACGTGCGGATAGATTTTTTTACGAAGAATGTGTATAGAATGAAGCGAAAATTGCCCGACAATCTTCTCTTTCTTCTCTTTGACTTCGCCATTTCAATGATTTATGGGTCATTTTTTTTTCTCTTCATTCAATGCGTATAAAAATCAACCTATGTCTTGAGTAATATACACGCCCATCGATATTCGCTACGAAATTACAATTAGACATTGAAATAAAGCAGACCTTAAGCCAAGCGTTTGCCTCAAAGCATATACTCACTTGCGTGCCAGTTTTTCTTGTGCGTTTCTCGCGCAATATAATAAACAACTTAATTGCTATTGCTTGAAATAGCCAATTTCAGCTTAGCACCAGTTCAAACGGAGCTATTAATCAAAATTAAATGAAATGATTTTTTTTTTATCTTCATCGTCAACGAGAGTGATGGTTTTTTTTCGGTTGCTAAGTTGCTCATAATCCAAACTAATTTAAACCAGTGCAGACTATGAAGTCGGGTTCAAATCTATTTGTCGACACAGAGATTGTTTTTTTTTTGTTGTTGTTGGTGTTCAACGTTAATTTCGAGCAATTTGGAGTGCATATGGTCGCCATTAATTACATTTTGCTTGACAATTATTGTGCTCGGTTTTTCTATCTGTCTCTTTCTGGCCGAGATTGTGTCGGTGCTGTTTTGCCAGATCAACGAATCGCATTGATGAAGCACATCAGTTGTTCTGTAACCCAATTAAAGTGCATTTGATTTTTTTGATAGCATTTTGCTCTGGCTGCAACTCATTCATTCGTTTGCTGGTGATTTTTGACTCACAGGATCCCATTTATTCAATGCAACGGGCATGCACACAGCGCCACAAGATAATAAATTTTAAATGTGCTCTCTTTTCTCGCGACATTATCTTTGTAGTCATTCGCTTCACTGCACCCATAACTTACATTTCACCGACCACGAAAAGCAAATGAAATGCACACTTTTTGTATGTTTGTGAGTGTGTGTGAGTGCGCAAATATCATTCTCTCGGTCGACTCTATTTTCCATTCATACACTGCAAATTTGTTGTGTGTGGTAAGCGTTAAATAACACCATAGCCAGGGCAAAAAGCGAAAAACAGCAGTGCGCACACACAAACAAAAAGAGAAGCGATTTTGCAGTGTGATGTAGTTATTTATATTCATTCGAATGATTCTTTTGATCCGTTTGTAGATCAATCTTTGTTACATTAATATATCTAGCAAAGAAAAAACATATGTTTTTTTGATGTTCCCTGGTGTGCAAGACCATTTTGTATGTATTAAATGCACACAACGGGAAAGAAGTTTGTCGTGGAAAAATGTTGAAAGAGAGAAAAAAAAAACACATCGAAATGGATATTTGTCCAAAAAAAAAGGAGTCAACATTTGGTAGTTATGAAACAGTTTTAACCAATTTATGCCCGGCGCCACATTCCATGTTCAGAAAACACTCATTGAAACCGAAAAGCCATAGAAAACTTCTGCACTTACGAAACCGCAACGAAATAGAAAAAAAAGATTGCTTGGTTTTGTTAAAGCACGTGAATGGAAGCTGCAGATTAAGCCGTGCTTTACCGGCGTTTGACTTTCTTTTTATGAGAAAACTACACTCAAATTCCAACCATCTTGAGGCAATTTAAAATTATTTCTAGAAAAATGATATTTAAAAGTTTGAATAAAAAAGACATTTCAAAGAAAATTCATGTCCATTGGTGATGGTAAATTGTTTTTTTTTTCTTTTTTTTTGCTCAATGTGAATACAAATTGACCAAATTGCTTTCGATGTGCTAAACGAGCGCCAATTTGTCCGTGCTATATTAAAATTGGTCAACTGACAATCAAATTAATGGCACGAAAGGGGCTCTATTAGAGAATGATCACAAAAAACTGCATCTAATTTTAAATGAAAAGTACTTTTTGATGGTGGCTCAATACAAAGTCAAACTGTGAAATGAATAGCTGACTTGAAGCGAATGCAAAGCAATCACAAACGTATGCCAAGACTGCCGAGTCTTTATTAAATAAAAAAAAAACTAACTTTAATATTTATTGAATTTATGACAACGACGGCATAAGATGATAACCGAGCACTTGCAATGGAATACAGCAGTCACCGCCAAAAAATACTGTGGTAGCGCCAGTGGCGCGTACATAACAACAAATGATTATGACTATTATCGTAAAAACCCCCATATGGCATGTAAATTTATAGCCATGGTTTATAACCCAGCATTCTGAACTGAATGTATTATTATTGTTATCGTTCTGGCTTTATTCTTTTCTATTATGCCACACTTAATTCGGGCCGTTTATTTTTCTGTTTTTTTGTCTTCGTTTGTTTTCTGTCATTTTTGTTGCTTGAGAATCAGGAGCGAACGAAGGGAGAGAACGAAAAAAAACTGTAGACAAAAGCGAAGTTCAAAGTTTTAGTTCAACCATGTTTTTCTCTCTCTCTCACTGCGCTGTTGTATCCCTGAACGCAGCTAACTTTTGTGATCGCTTAAAAGCTTGCTTATTCGGCGCGGAGTTAAATGTTGTAGCAGCAACAAGAAAAAAGAACAGAAATCTTGTTGTCATTATGTTGAACGGGAGAGTGTATTTAGGGGTGAAATGCAGATACAAAAACCGGATATGGAACACAAAACGTGGTTTGTGTGTTAATGTTCGCAAATAGTTAGGAACAAAAGGCGACGAACGAACCGCAAATTCAAAACCGGTTTACACGTGCAACGGATAAAATGCCACGCATCGAGCTGCATCACCATCGAAAAACAATCACAGCTATTACAGCCAATGTAATGCATAAAGAAAGAGAGAGAGAATGTACTAACTAGACCGAAAATGAAAATCCAATGGCAAAATGTGAATATCCGGTTGTGATAAAATAAAAAAGCCAACTTTAGTTGTCGGCGACGACAATGTCGTATTCAGAGGCATCAACTAACAGCACCCAAAACTGAAAAAGAGAATGCAAAGAATGAACAGACGAACGACATACACACACACACACACACACCCAAAACAACAACGTTAATTCAATGAAAATAACAACACTGACGAAATCAAATACTGAAAAAATTCATGGAAATATGCTTAAGTCTAAAATAGCATCGACGAACAAACACATATACACCAACAACAACAACAAAATGAGCACGTAAAATGAGAGCAAAAAATAGATGTGCTTGTGGTAGAAAATATTTTAGTGGAACAAAACTGCTAATGACATAGCTCGTGTTTGCATTTCACTCGTCCAGAGATTCGCTTCGAAACGATTTTCGTTGATGTTGCTCTCTTGTACATTTTTTCGACCAACTTTTATGATCTATTTACGACTTACACATTTTTTTTTCTCTCCAGTTTCTTGGTTTTTCTCGTTAGTCGCGTCTCTGTTTTGGAGCTCTGTTTCTCCACTCATTCTTCCTTTCTCGACCTCTAGCTTTCATATAAGTTTTCAGCTAATTTATTTTTTTTTTCGCTGTTCGTATTGGAGGGTGCGAGTCACGTTTTTATTTCTATTTTTAGTGAATATTCCTTGGGATATTCTCATTACCAAGCGGAAAATCTCGAATTATCATCCGATGCTGATTAAATCTGATGAGATTTTTGTCATTGTTCGCTCGCCTCCTTTTTGTTGTAATTTCAGGGAGTGAAAATGAGAATTTTTGGTCACTAATTGAAAATACATTGAAATGCTAAGTATATTAACCAAAAGTCTGTAATTCCAATCAAACTGCCATTATAATGCTGCTGCACAACGTAATTTAATTGACATGCTGCGGTTGAAAGCGATTTAATTATTTCGTGGGTAAAAGTGAATAATTTCCAAATTTGTAATTTTTTTTAACCATGTTTTTGTGCGATGTTGACCATCTTCAAATGCAAAGTAAAATCGAAAATTGTTTTGGCTTGAATCGCTCAACATTTGGCGCATCGTATTCTGCCTTCGACCAGACAACATTTCCATATGTTTCACTTGAACAATGCAAATGCAGTCGAAAGATTTATAATTCGGTGATCAAACTAAATAATTCATATGCGCTCAATTTCATGTGCATCTCTGCGAACATTCACCATTTAAATCAATTTGTTTGTTGTGGGCATTCGCATAAATCTGTCGGAGGCAGACGTAAAGAATCAATTCCGTATCCGGTGGTTAGTGCAAATGATTTGTCTGCAGCTCCTGCTGTACTAAATAGTTTGTGAACCGCCAATAACTGGCCCTGAATGAGTTCGTTGAACACCAAATCGAAACATATATCTATTTAAATGGTATTGTTATTTGAATACTGATTTGAATTTTAATTTAAATTGCATATACGAAAATCGTTACCCTCCAATCTATGGCTGAGTGGATGAGTTTTTTGTTCGGGAGAGGAGAAGGAGCGGGGGGGGGGGGGCTAGTTTTGTGCGGTTTTATTTAATTTAAAATGAAATTGTAACCATTTGCCAGCATTAACAATTCACTATCGAATATGTCAACTATGCGGTTTGAAATTTATTTGGTATGGTTTTTGTGTGTCCACAATCGGAAAGGGAAAATCATTTTTCATCGGTTGACATTCGATTGGGTGAAATCTGATGCCGTAAATCAACCATTGTAAAAGGTATTCATTTAAATTCAGTTCAAACGAAAAGAAACAAATATTGGTAAGCCAATATGGAGGCTGGTTCAAACCAATCTCATTTGAATTTATTTCAATTAATACCTTTTTGATATTGAAAAAAAGAAGATTTTTTTTCAACATAAAGCCAATTCTATTTTCACTCGTGATGTTTAGAACGAACACTGAAATTCCACACGTTCTACACTGTCAAAGGCGAGAATTCCCAACCATTTTTTTTTGCAAATTCATTTATCAAAAATATTTTCTAAAATTCATAAATTCTCCGATTCGTTTGAAAGAAAGCCGCATCGCAAAATACATTATTAAATGCCGCAAATTCTGATGGTATTGATATAATTATTCGGTTGGGCTGTTGGTTTCATTGCGAAATTTAATAAAGCATAAAATATGCATACAACATTTCGATCAACACCAGCCATTCATTTTGAAGGTTCAATGCAACAACGGTATGCAGTTATCGATGAATTCATTCGGTCGGCATTTAATTTATATTCATTGATTAAGACTAACAAGCGGATCAAATACAAAGGCTATTCCATCCATTGATTTGACTTGTAATTTACAAATTTACCAAATGAAAAACCATTTTCAATGCCTGCTAACTGAAAAGAAAAAATAAACACCACCAACAACAACGGTGGCAATGGGTTTAGGTTGGTTTGCAGTAGTTCATTTGGAAAATGGAAATAATCCATATGATAAATACTCTCATGAATACACCAGCGAATGAAAAAGAAAAAGGAACAGTGATCGATAATTTCATGTCGTAATCGTGGAGAGAAAAAAAAGGAAACACGTACAAGGCAATTGGATATATACGAAGTCTGCCCGTTCACCGACTGCATACGAAACTAAGCGAAGTGATTGTTCGGTCTCAGTATTCACAGAGCAGTTGGGCTGCTGTAGTTAATGATTTTCCATATGATAAATGTGTTCATTAGAGAGAGAACTGAAGCATCGTTTTAAGACACTATTCTGCAGACACTGTGAGAATCAATGCAATTGTTGGTGGCATGGTTGTTGCTGTTAACACTCCGTTCGTGTGAGATAGATGTTGACGGTGGAACGAACAAACACACGAAAAAAATACAACATATTGCATAAAATTGAATCGACATCATTAGCATATTCTTCATATTCTCTTTCTCTCTCTCTCTCTCTCTCTCTCTCTCTTGATTTTGCCTGTGCCAATTATATGTGTAATCGTTGCTTCATTTGCGAAACATTTCAATGGCCATTCGATTTACGCCCCGAAGGATAATAACTTTTAATCTTAACAGTAGCTTAGTGGTTTTGCCTTATGAATATGAAACAGACGGTTAAACATATGCATCGATCGAGCATCAACAACAACACATAATTCTTGTGTTCGCTTTGATGTCGATAATGAAGTTTCTGGGCTAACGAGTGATTGTAGTTCATTAGATTGATGAGAGAACATGCATTTTCGACCAGCCGGTTTTGCGCAAAAACAAACAACACACTCAACACGGATTGAACTAACCATTGCAATCGGTGAATGCAACTCGATTGCATGACACATGATGATGAATTGAAATGAACTTAAGGAATTGACAAACGGAAATTTATAATTAATAAAGATATAAATCATATGCATTATGTTGCACACCGAGCATTAGTTTTAATGGAATTTTAATTGAAAACAAATTCTCCAATCAAATTGAACCATAAATGTAATTGTATTTGGATTAACGACCTATAGATGTGGATATTAAAATTCCTGTTCAAGCTGCTCTATCGGGTTCGATTCAGAGAAATCTAAATTTCACGATGAATTCCATGTTTTCTCCTGAGATCAGGATGATTATGATGTGCTCTTTGAAATTCAAAAGCCAGAGAATTTCAATTATATGGAAACTATTGAACAGTGTTCAACGAACACTTGATGCATTAACGATTCGATAATTCAACAAATTGATCCGCATTTATTCTCACAAGAAAATTGCATTGCTAACAAGCATACAAAGCATTGAAGTAGCTTAGAGGGAATTAGTAAAATGATGCACCAAGAATGATCATACTTGCATTTTTAATATAAAAATAATACATTATCCATAAACTATGTATCAAGCCACAGGTTTAAATTGTTTGTGGCATCGAGCATAATCAATCTATTCTCTTGGTCCATTATGTGTCAGATAATCCATCAAATTTACCCAATTAACCGATGGATATTTTTCTTGACCATAAAACCCACAATCACCTTTTGGTCATAAAACATCAACAGGCAAATAATATGAAATGCTTTGGGGAATTATTTCATCTTTTTTTTTGTTGTCAGTCAATTCATGAAATGGCTGAACATAAGCACAATAATAGCACACAAGTGAATAGAGCTCTATTCCTTTTGTTCTACAAAACAAAGCAAAATTTAAACAAACAAAAAAATCAAAACCCCCAAAAAGAACAGAACACACAAAAACAAGGCAATTTAAAATGGAAAAAGGTGCCAGTTGAATGCAAACAAGCAATCTCATCGGATTTGAATGGCTTAGAGTGAAAGCGGAGCATGAAAAGAGACCGCTTGAAGTTTGTCAATATTTGGAATGAAAGGATCAGGTGTATTTCGAACACATTTTACAAACAAAATGTGCTTATATTTCATTTTTGGATTTAAAGTGGTGCAAAAACAGTTTGTGAACTTTTCAAAAAGTTTGTAAATTTTCTCGCCTCATTGAAGATGCTCTTGCTTTGTGTCGGGAAAGTGTGAAAAACGGAAAAATACCCATTTATAATGTGCCAGAAATGTTGTCCTTGGTAACAAACTCTCTGCCATGAACGATGAACTTAATAAACACATTTTTTGTTGTTGTGGTTGTTGTTGTTGGGTTGCGAGTAAAATTGAACATTAGGATCATATGATGTTTATTTTTGGCCCTTAATGTATCATGGTGAGCCAAATTTATTTGCTTTGGTGCAGAAACATTCGACTTTTTTTTGCACAAGTTATAGTCTCAAATAAGTGGTTGGGTTTTGTTTTTGCTATGTGGCCAAAGGCTTTTCAATGATCGATATGAATATGAATATGAGAATATAGCTTGAGCATTATTTTATTGAGCATATTCAAAGCTATTAGTAATGTTGCGACTCCCAGAGATATTAAACAAAGTTTACCTTTGAAGACAATCAACTATCGTTAACATGCTCTAATATCGTTTGGTTAACGTATAATGGCATTCAACACATCAAAAGGCAACACTTGAGTGAAACTACTGTCTCAAACTACTGTATATTGAACAGAACATGTTTGGTTGTTTCCATCGAGAAATTGATGAAGACCACCAATACCATTGGTATTGTTCTAAAAAGCATAATTGTTGTCGAAGACGAGAGTTTTCTATATTGCATACGACAAAGGCTGGGACAAAGGTATATATCGATCAAAATAATGATTATTTTTCGCATGTAAGTGTTCAATCAATAAACGGCTTCCAAAAGTAATTGTTAAATGGCCAACATGGAAATATGGAAATTGCCAAATTGTTAAAAAGCCAATCGAGCATCATATCAGGAGTATTTTGTGAAATTACCTCATGATATGGCAACTCAGAGTTGAGGAGTTTAGCCATAGAGTAAAACTGTTCATTTTTGTACTTACAAAGTCAATGTGAAACTGAAATTGCCAAATTCAATTAAATATCAAATAAATGTTTGATTATCAATATCAGATATACAAAAAGGAATAGGAAGAAATAAAGAGTAAACATCATGCATAAAGAACTAAAGCACGGAATTTGAATATTTTTTTTTTGTTGAGAAACCACATTCAATGGAATTTCTTGTATGTTTGTAAATTTAAATGTAACCATGGCCTTGTACGTGTTTAACATACTGGAATTACTTTGAAATTGGAAATGGAGAAAGCATGAGCCACGAAACGTAGATCGAAGGAAGAAGAAAAAGTGGATTACGTCAACACAAACGCTCGGAATGTGTGTATCGTATGAAATTAGTAAAACATTGAGTTTATTGGAAACGATGGATATGGAATCACGCAAAAAGATTTGAATAAAACATTCCTTAATACCAGACCAGAATGACGACAGCAAATTCAAACGAATTGAAGGTACACTTTGCACTTGGTTGTTGCTTCAATTCACAAACGCTATCGCATCAATGTATTTTCCGAGCTGTTATTACCCTCATTTAATTTTATTGGTTACAAATAACACAAAATCCAATAACATGTCTTTGCCAGCATTAGCCAGCAATACAATGCGTAATGCATTACTTATTCAGTGTTGAGCGACGTCAATGAGCGCGAACACAGTAAAGAATCAGCAGAAAATGAATCAAGACGATAGAGAAGAAAAAAACCCGAGCAACAACGAACAACGTGAGAAATGAACGCACATTTATCGCTTTACGGTTAAATCCAATAAAATATTCGATGGAAGTAATAAAATCATCGATTGTAGCAACGAACGAAGAGATGGAATCCAAATAGCCAGATAAAAGAGCAGCGGCTTAAAAAAAACAGAACACACTTTGTACGAATCATCTTGGTCTCTGGCACGACTTCTTCATGTGTCTTTTCATTCTTATAAATACACATTCACACATAAACACACACACAGGAAATGTAAGATCCGTTGCCGAAGACAAAAAAAAGAACGTGTGTTCGATATTTTTAATGAGAAAATTATTCAATAACGGCGCCACGAATGAACAATGTACGTACGTGGTACAATTGAAACGAAGAAAACAGAGCAATTCCAAATGACCGGATTTATCTCGGCTAAGCTGTTCATCTTGTAATAAATGAGCCGACAGAAAAACGAATGAGAATGACCATCTCAACACAATTAATTAAATTATTCTCGATCTCTTTTTTTTTCATTGGCATGTAGAGAGTGTATCTTTGTTGAAATCACATTTTCCTTATTATCGTCTCATTCAGTCTGTACGAGTCTGCACCATAATCCGATCAAATCGTGATGAATACATATTCATTGTTTATTAACATTGCGAAATATATATTATGTATTATAAAAAAAAAAATATTCAAAACAAATGCGACATTTCTTTTTTTTTCAAAGCCATTTTTCATTTCACTGCACAAATAACACTGATAAATGTTTCACCAATTAGTGGCAAATGTTCGCTGGTTTTTGTCGTCGAATTTTCAACATTCTATAAATCCATGTGTTTTTGAAGTGGCTGGCCGTAAATTTCCAGCTGACTTTTCACACACACTCGTCTCACTCTTTCACTATTTGCTCTGTTGATTCGCGTAAACAAACCATCCAATTGAACCATCGTAATTGCGTGTTACTCCAAAAATAAATATATGACAAATAGTATTCGTGCTAGTGTTTTTTGCCTTCTCTTTCTCACTCGCCCGGTAAAATGCTATTAATTAACTGTGTTGAGGTGTATTTTTTCAGCTTGTTTTTGTTGTTGATGTAAATATTACGCATTCAATGCTAGCAAAAAAAAACAAAACAAATTTAAATAGCTAATAGCCCATTTGCAATTTTCCAATTATACAGTTCCCTATGTGGAATTCGAAATGAGAGTGAGCGAGACAATGCGATGGTGTGCCAAGAGTTAATCGTACAATTGCATCATTCAATGTTTCATTTAAATGAATTCAACTGTCTTTTTTTTCCTCGGTTTCCATTGAAAATGCATTTTCAATGGGTCTCTGGTTAGGATCAACACGATGTCGATTCACATGGCAAATGTTCCATGTGTTGAAAATTTTCACAATTACTGCAGAGATTCTCTGTAAGAGTAAAATCTGGTACGGAATTCATGCGAATATTCTAAATAGAATTGCACGTCGCAAATTGAAATATGTGCTGCCAAACTGAAATACAACGAACTGAGCGATCTTTTATCGGTTAAAATGAAACGAGATGGAACGACAATGCGATAAAATCAGTTTCTCCTACATTAAAGCACTTGAAATCTTTTTCACGCATATGAATGGTGAATACGGTTTCACTAATTAAAATAGATGTGTGTGCGCACAAAAAGTGGGAAAATGGCTGTAATGCCAGCAGGCAAACAGTGAGCCGGTTACAGCCAAAACCATCTCAATATGTATCCCTTTTTGTGGTTTGAGCGGACAAATTTAACTAGTAAATTTATTTTATATTTGCCACTGCTGAGATGCCAACCGAAAAATTTTAAAACATCCGCACGCAACAGTGGTGAACGTTTAAAGCGTACAGCAAAACAGCAAACTACAATTAGTGCCAGAGTAAAAGAGGCCGGAATACCGAGTGCGTAAATCTATGTTAATATGCTCAAATGATTGAGGACACCGAAACGCACCAAACACTGTAATTGACTATAGATTAATTTTGTCGCTCGAATACGCTTAAAATGTTGACATACCAAAATCGCATCTCATGTTAGATCACATGCTGTTCACTTGCACAAGTGCGTGAATTCATTAACAAAGTTTCGTTCAACCAAATGCGAGTGCTGTTGCTGTCGCTGTTGCGTCACATCATTTCATTTTGTAATTTACGCTACGCGCTACAATTCGCATGTATTTTGGAAAATTTTGTTAAAGAAGGCTTTTTAATTGAAAATCGTAATAATCATAAAGAAAATTCAGCCAAAATGTGATTTTACTCTCGGTGATGCCAATTTGTTGCATAAAAATATATACATCAGCGTTAATACAAGACGACAGTTTGTTATAATTACAACAATTTTTGAAACATTTTGACGGTATGTGTTGACACTGTTAGCAAAGCAACGTTGCCTATTAGACATTAATTGAATTACTTTTCGGGGAATGTTTTTTTTTCTCTCTCCCCCGTTTGATGTTTGTGCAATCAAAATACGGAAATGAATATATGAACCAAAATCAGAACTAGGAGGATATTCATAGCATAGATGCCATTCGAACTGAAATTTAAATTCAAAGTTTGGATAGAAAATGCTATGCCAAAGTATGTAGAAAAAACCATGTACTCGAAGAAAACCTAAATTCTTATTAAGTTTAAACGTTTTTCCGCTACGTCAACCGGAAATACCTTGTAAAAGTTTAGATACGAATTTCATTAATTAAAAGTTGTAGTTTTCAATTTTTGTTTTCTTTGAATAGAACTGATGTTGAGCAGTACTGAAAGCACTTTGAGACAGAATTTGCAATGTAATTTTTAATATTTGTTACCTTGACACAACGGCAAAACTATAGTTTGTTTGGGATTTTTTTTGTATTTCGCTTGTCCGAAACTTCCTTTTTCCCGACCCACATTCAATATTTCTTTTACGCTCTGAATGACTCTTCGTATTGCCCTGTGTATAGTTACACATTGTTGAAAACCAAACAATGAAATTTACTGAAGTTGTTGCAGTTGATGGTGACAATATTAATAAATTTTCCTTTTTACAACATTGAAATAATTTCAACAATACTTCACGATATTTTCACAACGCAAAAGTGCTAATTACTGTTTCGTTTTTAAACCGATCTCTCAAATGCGTTATGATTCGTAAATGTCAAATGTTAAAATTAATTTTCCGAATATCAGAAAACAAATATAACAACGAATTTCGTGAGTGCACCATAACTGAGTGCTCACTTGAAACAAAAATTTCAATAATTTAACGACCAAAATAATTGCTGAAATATTTAACGGCCGAATTGTATGCTAAAATTGTGTTTTTAATGGTAATTTAATAATGGTGCATGATTGATAGCCATCGAAAAAATTGGTTAAAAAAACATTGATGTTGCATGATTATCAATAAGCTGAAATCATTAGTAGTAGTGAATTAATATGGATTTTATTGAATATTTATTTAATCCACTGATTTTTAATGCAATCGCCATATCTAAATATTTTATTCATTGACATAATTACTTCATTTAACATTTCCGCTCAATAGTTAGGCAAAATGATAATTTCATTTGTTTATTGTGAGTTAATAAATTTTTGTGAAAATGTAATTAGAGCACCTGTAATCATCCATTTCCACTAAATAAATTTATAACGACTGTAAATAATCATTCATTCTATAATTTTCGCTTAATTACAGTTGGATTTGTGTGCGATCATGCATTGAATCCGTAGTTGGTCACTTAATCAAGTGAAAGCTCCATAAAATATGATAATCAAATTTAAATTTGATTTTATGTATCAAATTACATTGAAATTTGGTGTTGCGTGAATAATTGAATAAAAAAAAATAAACTTGAGAAGAAAGAAATGAAGATTTAATTGAAATCGTTTTCATTTTGCTAGACTAAAACTTACACAATGTGCTTTGTACTACGAGATAGTAATAATCTTCTTGGACAAATTCCAATCCACAAAACTTTGTTGTTGTGTCTCCAACGACCAGTTTTTTTTTCGTCCTCTGACTTACTTCGGCTACCATTCATTTTAATTTCGATGGATGGGAAATAGCAGAGAGTTCACAAGTGCAGTGAAATAGTTTTCCATCATCTAGCCCCATATCCGGAATGAATTAAGAAGAAACTGCACCAAGGAAACCATTTTTCAAACGAGAGAAAACTTACAATTTACGTGCTGATATTTCTCGTTTCGTATTGTTCTTAACGATAGAAGTTACCGATGGCATTCACAAGAGTTGAACGATTAAGTTCGTTTTCAAGTGAAAACTTTGCCATTCATTCCATCGATAGAAAACAAATTTTAATGAAAAATTTGTTCGAAAAGTCATAAATAGAAGATTTCAAGTTGAACACAGTTTTTTTTTTTATTGAAAAGCTGACGCTGAAATTTATTGCTTCGGAAAAATAAAATGGTGAATTTTTTCCAGTACTGAACATGTGTAAGCGATAAAAAATGATGCCAAACCTCATTAAATCGGTTTCTATACTGAAAATTATGTAGTGTTTCAATAGCTTCAGTTCCAATAATTCATTAATATCTTCCATTGAAGCTGAAGTAATTAAGAAACGATAGCATTTGCGACCGAAGAATGCGTTAGCGATGGAGAATTTAATTTTCAGCACAATCGATATCATGGAACCGGAGTTGAGTGTCGGTTGAAAGTATCAAAAGTCAGCTGATTTCTTCCAAACATTCACTTTGAATAGTCACCAACGACACTCATTAGACTCTGGGATCACCAGACGCTTATTTATTCATGAGATAAAAGCGGATAGTTGCAGTCTCTCAACATTGTTCCAAATGGTACATGTCCGCATACAAAGATGCATTTTTGTTGCATTTTACTTTTCTATGGTAAACTACAATATGCGTCCATTGGACATTTTTTTTCGTTCTTGTTGTGAGCTGACAGAACCGCATGATATCAAACACGTACACATATTTTACAATGTAGTCATGTATCAAACATTGTGCTTTAAAGTAAATTATGATTAAAATGATTTATTTGCCATATCAACGTACATCCTTTTCTGAAGGAATTTTCATTTTTATATGCAGCCATTTCGTTTTGTCCCAGCATTTAACTATTTTATGCGTATTCGCTAGCATCTGACCCTTTGGTTAAGTAGTTAGCTGGCCGGTAGTCACCACTTGGTGTCAGTCGGGTGTAATTAGATGACATAAAAGGGGGGAGGAGAAAAACATGCGGTGAAGTTTTAAAATCCCCTTTAATGTTCAAAGCACAGTGCGATGACAAGGCTCACTTTAAAGGGTTTTTTTTCTGGCAGAGAATGTTGGAGAGAGATGGATAGATACAGATGTATATTTCCATCTCTTTTCGTTCTGTGTTCACATCTAAAAAAAACCCTACAAAGTGAGCCTTGTCATCGCAGTGTGGTTCAAAGTACTTGGATATAGTTTGTCTTGCGGCAATGTCTGTGTTCACGCCATTTTACCATCCAGTTATTTATGTAAAGTGCGAACGAGCATATTTCATGCTAACACATTAAGCATAAAAAATCGTATTCAAATTCAAATGCTGGCAAAATAGAGATATCATAATTGCGTTTGGCTCTGTACTAAATTTAAAGAAGAAATTAACTGTTTAAAGCATAATTACACGATAATACTGAAAAGCATTTCTTATGAGTTGTATTCAATAGCACGCAAAAAAAAACCGTTTAGAAAAAACATTGAGCAATTTGCGAATCAGTCGATCTTGCAGTGTTTGTGGTCAATGGAACATTTTATTTCGTGTAACGTAGACTTGAGTAGGTACCACGAGGAATGACATGGATCTAATTTTTGCCAGTTTTGTTAGTTTCTTCTAATGTAAACAATATCCATAAGAATAACATTGCCATGCATTTCTTATGATGATTCGTTGCAATAAGGAATTTCTTAGTACAATATAATTCTTATAGAGAGCAATCGAAAATTTATCGTTATAAAAATCGCCGTACAAAATGCATTTCAATTGTTTCAATGCATTTCAAATGGTAATTTTTGCGCCCCACAAGAAATTCATTGAAATTTCAATGACAATGAACCACCATGAGAAATACATGGCATTCTTACGGCTTTTTAGCGCTAATTTTGCTAATTTAGCTCAACAACATCTTAAAATTGACGATTCTTTTGCAATGGATTCGCGAATAAATTTCGAATTTTCACAGCTCCGAGCAATCTGCTCCCATCAACCTGAATGCAAAACCGTTTCGTTTACACCCTTATCACTCTGCACACACAATTTTTTGGATAAAATTCATGGAATGAAAATGATGAACCAATTAATTTTGAAATCTAATTAGGGTTATATAAAATCAATATTTATATATGAATTTCCTAATTAAAAATAAACTAACATTGAATTAATTCTCTTCAAAATTTGTCATGTCAGTTTAATGAAAAATTAAAATAATCCAATGTTTTCACTCAATAACGCTCATTGTTGTCACCGAATGCCAGAATTCCTATCCATCCTCTTCCAAAAGTTCCGTCGTCTTATTACTTGTTGAACGTCAAATGCTAGACCTCCAAAGCTTTATGTTGATCAAATCTTGTTGATAGTCACGAAGAAAGGGTTTAAAATAATTTTAAAGTTGATCAAAATAACGTTAAAGTTCGTGTGTTGCCTTCTTTAACCGTTAGTACTTTCCATTTAAAATCATCTTCCATTTTAATCGATCACTGTAGTGTTCCTCAATGCTTGTTTGAGGTTTGTTTATTTTGTATTAAATAAATTTCAAAATTGCTGTTTGTGACAGAACATTTGAAATAAGCTTTTTTCAATTTTCACTTGATAAATGTTCAAACGTACTTATGTTGTGACCAAATGAACAAATGAAGAGCGTGTTAGCCTTCGAATACAATTTTTCCATTTTGCCATTTTCACATTTTGCAAACGGTATACTCGCTAGAGCAAAATACACAGTTTATTTAAGGCATCGCAGTCGTTTTTGTCGGTTCCGTTCAATTCATTGAAAATTATGTCCTTTGGAAAATAAATGTTTCGACTGTGTGTCGTCGCGTTTTTTGTTTTGTTTTGTACGTTGCAAATGTTAAACGCATAACTCGGGAAGTCACTAGTTTTTTTTTGTGTATCAGATTTTTGCGTGGTTCTTTTTTTTGTCGTTTTGGTTACTGTGTTGTAATTACGTTCAATCATGAATTCCAGTTGATTTGAACATTGTCGACAGAAAAATCGACATCAAACACTCACTTTTTTTAATGTTCAGTGCTCTTGTATTTGGTGACGGGATTTTTTTTTCAGCAAAAGTTTTTTAACTTTTTTGTTTTTCAATTCATATATTTCTCTTTTAGATTCAATTACCATACCATGATTGACATTGCCCAAATGAAAGAAACAAAATAAAATATTGGCATACGCCCGTGAATAAAAACGCATGTTGAATTACAGTTTGTGCATGAATGATTCCGTATATAAAAATATGATAACGAATCTATCGATGCGAATCGAATATTAATTTGCCGTATTTTCCATTTTTTTCTCGCTTCATACGGCCATCAATTCAACAAAACTTATACATCAAGAGCAATCCGCATTTTTATTCCGCATATCGAAATAAAACTTCAAGCAATGTTTCATTTTAATATCGAGCTGAGTTGAAAGGAAGAAAATCGTGCTTAAGCACCAATAACGGTTTATATACATATAATAAATAGTGTGTCGTTTCAGTGAGAGGGAAAAAAAGTGCCCACCAAACGAAACTACATTATTCAATGAAACGACAGCATTTCTTTTTGTTACAATTGTTTGATGTTCTCCACCATTCTTTGCATGTTGTTATTTGTTTTTTGTTTGTGGAATTCTGACATGATGTAAAAATAATTTATGACAGGATAAATACCACGGCTATTAATCTGAGTGAGACAGAGAGAAAAAATGCATGCTGTTTAAATGAGAAAATGCCTGATGAATCGTGTTGGACGATTAAATGATTCGAATGACTTTATTGCATCGTATGTTTCATTCGGTGGCATGAAGGTTTTTATACACGGTAATGCCATAATTCTTTGTCTCTTTCTCTGACTCCACTTCACCTCATTTTGTGGGTGTTAATGCTGTTCGAAAGACATTTCCGTTTGGAAATGTCGTTTCAAAAAAGATGATTTTAATTGGAATTCCATCTGTTAGACCGAGACATCATTGTTCAGAATGAAAACTGCGTCCCTTTTCACCCGTCACAATCGTTGTCTCTTCTTTTTCGGGCAGATTTTCCACTCCGTTTTTTATTGCACAATGCACATGGACTATGGAAAATCCGTATAAGCCATTTTCTTAACACTAATATAGATGAAAATGTCTTCGTTCGTGTCTCATATTCACTTTAGAATGCTATTTTTATTTTTTAAAAAGTGGCCGATTTTTTTGCCTCAGGTAAATCTTTGCGAAACGTGCCTTTGGTGCTTTCATGTATCGATCCGCCAGCAAATTCCAACGTAGAACGTGATTTTATCTTTTGGAAGATTTATCTGAATGGCTCAATACTTATTTCGTAAATCGTTTCTGGGATTGCAACTGGCGATCCGATATTTTTTCCAAAAAAAAAAGAAGATTGAAATACCTCCTACCACCTTTCATGGTGCAAAATAAAGGCGCTGAATGAGATCGGCACGATACGAGTAATAAATTCATATTTTGAACGTTGAATATTCCGAATAAAATTTTAAATCAACTATATGTGCTGTGGCTATTTTCAACGAATTCGCACCTCGTCGAGGAAGTGGCACCAATGGAATGAAAATATAAAATGTAAAATAGGTGCTTGCGACAATGATAATTGGCTTACTGCGGTAAAAAAAAATATACCAAAATAACATGCAGCCTATAAAATAAAAGAGTATCGACAAAAAAAATATCTCGTATTTTGCGTTTGCTGTTGTTCCTGTTGCCCAAGGAAAATGAAAAATCAACACGCAAATTCGTGCTTCCGTAATTTTCAAAATGGAAATTATTAAATATGCTGTGTATACAATTCTGGACCGGCAATTTACATTTCCAATCAGTAATGAACGACAAAGGAAAACATTTGCCCGCTTCAGGACTATTATGTCCTGGTCAGAATTACAAAATTGGTGCAAAAATACCTAGGGGGTAATTTCAACGCCAAATAGAATGGAATATTATGGAATATTGTGGAATATTTTGCGCATATTCAATGATATAACATCAGGCAACACCAATTAGTTCAGCAATATGCAGTGATATGCATGGCAGTGAATATTGTGAATGTGTGTACATTTCTCTACCTAAATTGCATGTTTTGGCCTGATAATCTGCAATCAGCCCCTAGAAAAATACCGTAATATATTTGCAAGTAATTTTGAAATCGTGAAGTGTGACATTCACAATTTTCACGTGTACTCATTCAATATGGCATGAGCTATAGTTGTGCTTGTGGAATTGCTCCTATATTTTGTGTTTCCGTTTTCTTCCGATAGCACGTGATTGTATACAGTCACGTGCTATTCACAGTGTATATACTGTACGTATATCGAGTGTCTGTGTGAATTACGTGGAGAAATTCCATATTTAACGGTTTAATCCAAATGTTTTCATTGAAAATATGCTCGCAAACAAAGTCCGTCTGGTAAAATAAAACAAACAATGAAAAGTGTTCTTGTCCGAATTTATCATGGTAAGAAATGGTTGCCCTTAAGCAATAAAACAAATAAAATTAAGAGTATTTGTTATTTACATTTGTTGCATTTCCAAGTAATTTATTGTGTTGCGATTGCGAAAACTCATTATGTTTAAGTGAGTGTTTTCGATTGAATGCCACTCAAAAACCATATTCATTCCATTTGAATGAGCAAAACAAAGTAAAGCCGGACAAAGTCATTGTGAATTTTGATTCTATCTTTGGGTCTCATTTTTTCTCTTCAATGCTACTTCGAATGGGGCTTGAAATGTAAATAAACTTTGGAAGGAAAACATCGAATTGGATATTTATTTGTTTAGCACAAATGGCTTTGCCATTTTGCACTTTCGACAGAAATATATTTATCACTTAAGGCTATGTATGTTTTTCATAGTCCCAAACTAGTTTATAGAGAAAACATTTTCAATGCTCAAAAATGCAGTTAACAAATTGCAATAAATTGTTATTGGGAAAAAGACTTTGGGCTCTTAAGCCTTTTGATGATTAAAATCCCTCCAAATAGTCTCTTTGCATGTGAAATTGTTTGAAATACAAAAGAGAGAAGGAATATTATTTGGTCAATAGATCCAAAGCCAACCATTGCCATTAATTATTATGCACACAAACAGCATTCAAAGTCCAAAGAAAGTGACGTCAGTATCGATGTGCTGCCACGTGACGTTTTCAAAAGCATTCAACTATTCAAATATTTAAAAAAAAATAATAATAATAATAAGAAGTGGAGGAAGAAGAAGAAGTAGAAATGTGCATAAAATTGTGTCTACATAAATACGGGTTGGTTTCACAATATTCAAACTATAAAATCCCTTTGATTATATTCATAACTCCAACCTCAGGCATCGAGTGGAAAATGTGATATGACACCGAACTCAAAGCATTTAAGTCAAGCTAATTGTTGGAAATTCTGAGAACTAATAAATCATGAACGTAAGCTTTCGTTGTGCTCAATTCGTAAAACAAATACATTCGATGCGGTGCCATATGAACGGAAGGAGAAGTCATTAAATGAAACTGCTCGAAATGTATTCGTAACCAGTTAAAAGCTCTAATTCGAAAGGGCATTATAAACACTGGAAATGACAATATTTATAATTATTACTGTTATTTGGAAATTTGGGTGAACATTAACTCAGTGCTTGTTTCATCTAGATACTGAAATAATACATGTGTGTTTTGGTGATATCAGCGTGTGGTTTTGAATGTCGCTTGAGAGAGAGAGAGAGAGAGAGAAAGAGATGGAGAAGAAGATTTTTGCTTATACAAACGCTTTATGACATTTCCAAAGCAAAACAGTGAAACGGAAATCGCTTTGGTCGTCCCTAATTCCATTGAAATCGTTTTCTTTTCGCTTCGCTTTCGATTGCTTTAACACTTTTGTCACATTGCAATTGCATTTTCGATTATAACACTAAAACGGAAATCACAAAATCACTAAAAAGTTCATTCGTATCGTATAGTAAATGTTCCATTGCAATTTACCATTACTTTCAATGAAAATGATTTCATTTTTAATGTGTCTCCCTTTGTCGCGCGCGCGTGTGTGTGTGTGTGTGCAGTTTTGTAGAGACACTTATCCAATTCTTTCCTTTTTAAGAATGCAGCGCAAGCAATAATACTTGACACAGATATCAAAGTTTCAGAAAATTTGTGGTTTTCATTTCGCACCAACACTTTCTAAGCTTTGGAATAACAGGAACCATTTCATTTTCTGTGCCTTCGTATGATGAGATTGCATTTTTGCTGTTGTTTTGCTGGTTTTTTCTATTTTCCGCTTGCAGAGATTCCTCATGTCGCTACAACCACATAACAATTATTTCAATTAATGTTTGAGATGCACGTCGTTAAATTTATGTCCATTTTTTTGTCCCATTCCGAATGCGTGCATCGGAGTATGTGTACGTGCCATAAGTTAGTGTCATTTTTCATTTTGATCGAAATGAACGATGTCATGTCACGTTTATATGACATTTTATTGATTTAGTTGTACTGAAAATTGAGAAAAAAAAATGCAACTCATTCTCTTTGAAATGTTATGTTCAAATTCCTTTTTTTCCTCGTTGACTGTTATCCAAACATTAAATAACGTTATTTTCTCTCTCTTTTTTTTGTCATCAACAGGAAAATATTTGATGTGGTTTTAGCACAAAAATCGAAAACAATATCGCTTGCAACATTGAATGATATCGGCAAGAGAAGAGGAAAGGCGGAAAGCTGCTGCTGCTGATGCTGCTTGATTGCATGCAGTCTATAAACCGGAAGTAAATTACTCGACAACATCACGAAATGCAAACAACGCTCCAAAAATGGATCAACCACTAATTCGACGACGGAATACGATAACACGACCGAATTTAGTGGGAAATACTCGAGTTGAATAGCATTTGGTGAGTTGAGGCGATTTGAAGAGCATTATCGAGCTTTTAGAGATAGAAAAGTTAAAAGGATAAACAAACAAACTTCAAATCACAATTGATCGGATTCGAATCCGGCCAAAGATCGCACCCGAAAACGCACTAAAAGAAAATCTCATCCACATCCAGAGCCAGACAAGAGGTATCAGATCGAAAACGTTAAACTGAAAATGTATTGCACCTGTAATGTGAACGATCCATGGTTTCAACAACGTCTGTCTAATCAAAATATGTCAACAGCCGCCTGTAATCACAGTGGATCGGCCCAACAAATTCAATCCAACGGACCCGCAATACTAAAAAGTTGTCTCAGTTCGACTACCTCACATTCGTGTCTACCAAACATTTTATCACAATCGCAAAATCACTTGCACTGTTCGTCCGCATCACAATTGCCGCAACAGCAGCCACATTCACAAAATGTGACACCGTGACGATATTACAATTGCTCCTGTAAAACCAAGTGCATTTTTTGTTCAAACTCGTGGTGGCCAACCTGCCCTCGTCTTACCGCATCCCAATCAACGTCCAATTGCCACCCGGGCAATACCTCAACATTTCTCCAAGCCAAAGAAAACCAATTAAACATGTCTAACGGAAATTGTTCGCCGGCAATGTCGGCATCACCGGTTCCAGCACCACCGCAACCTCCACAGCGCATCTGCTCACGATGCCGTTTTACCATTGCCGATAATCATACCGGCCAACCAGCACCAAATTACGGAAATGCCAACAGCTCGTACACCGGTGAGTAGTACACACATAGTATCGATGCATGTGCAGATGTGCACTTCGTACTCTGTACAGTGTACACGGTTTTCGATTAAAAACATTCCATGTTTAGGATAAATTCACACGTCACAGGCGCCACACACACACACACACACACACACACACACAAACACACAAATTCATGGTTTTTCATTTAATACTCAAATATTTAACCTAGAGAATGTTTTTATCCCTTTTTCTCATGTAACCATTTTCGGTTGTGAATCGTATTAAATGTGGTTGTAGAATGTATGCAAAATACTTGCACTGTGTAACGAAGTGTGGCAAAATGTAAAATGTTCGTTCGACAAATGTAATTCGTTAACAAACATTTGTTCGTTCGCAATTTCCGATACTTACATCGGTAAATGTTTAATGGCATTTAAAGAGTACGAGGAAGGGAAAAACGCATGATGATCGATTCGAAATTGAAGCCAACCTGCCAATCAATTCACCAAAAGCCAGAGTAAATATTAGCTAAAGACCGAGCAAACGAGAATGAAAATCTCGAATGTGTTGGCTTTTATCCACATTCAGGTGATTCAAAATAATGCCACTACAGCGAATATAATGCGCTGCAAATGGATCGTAGAAACGACAAAATTCTCTACTTAAAGCCGTGAATCACTAGGACTGCCTCTGTATTTACGTGAGTGCTAGTGTGTGTTTTTGTTGTTGTTTCATTCGAGAGTTGCCCTACGAGTGCCATATTCAACGTGCTACATTTTAAAAAGGTGTTCTTTGCGCGCGAAACACGATTTTTTACTTTTATACTTTGATTAATGCATCGACTAAACATGGACGAATGTAGAGGTTGCCGCCAATGTTTTCATCTTGTTGTCGTCTTGTGTGCGTTTAATGTGCACCAACCAAAATGAAATATGGCTGTGCAAACTCATTTTTTGTGTGTGTGTGACTTTTTGCTGAAAAAGTCGTCACGAAATGAGCGCTCCAACAACAATGAAACACTTCATAAGCACATAAAACATTGTCAAGTCCGTAGTCGACATTAAGCTCGAAAAATGAGCATTTTTCATTGAATAGAACGCGCCTTTCATAATGCCATTTCATTGAGCAAAAGTGGGAAATAGCGTGACATCAAATTTATATGGGTGGTTTTTAAAACCCATTGCTAACCCGTTTACTTGAACGCATTACAATTTCTTTGTTTGTGCGTTCGCACTTCGCATGCACTTTGGTGTTGGGCATGAATTTAATAGATAAATTGTGTGCGTGTATTTACTGTGCAACGACCATAAATAAAAATGATTGAGCAATAAGTTGCTTTGCCATTTCATTTTTGCTCACTGCTGCGCCAAATGCTAACTAGACATTGTATTTTACATGAAAGTTATAACACAAAGTGTTGGTGGTGATGTTGATGCCACTGAACTGGATGTGGCTAAAGTTACTTTTGTGATTATAATGGTCGCAATTCTGCACAAGACACACACACATACACATATATTCACTTTCCTTTTATTCCCTAATTTAATGTGCCAGCGGTTCAACTACATGTACTTTTTGAAGGTTCAACAACTTAATTAAAATGTTACTGAAACTGAAACTTTCCATTTTAAACAAACATTGCAGATTACTTGGACCATATACCTATTAAAACAGGCCTCACACTTTACAATTCATGCAACAACGCTTTGAGCGAGTGTCAACAGTGGGATCAAATTAAATGTCAAACCATTTCAAGCGGGCTATTTTGGCATTTATTTTACAACTGAAATGGACTAAGCTGCTTTAAAACTTACTTTTTTTCTGTAAATATTTTCAATAAAGCCACTGTTTAACTGCTTGATGAAATACAAACTTTAATTGACTATGCTAAAATTTGCGCGGGAACATTTTTACCATTCAGCAATGTGAGGGCTCTTAAACATTGGTTGTGGTTGTGGTTGGCTATGTCAAAATTGCATCCCAAAAATGATGATAAACACTTTAATGGCTGTCATGTATAAAGTGATTTTATGATAAACACAGATTAATTGCAATTACATGATTAATGTGAAAATCATTTTCATCATGAAGGACTACAGAAAATGCAGGATTTTCCTACGGTTTTGATGGTTTACCGTACAATCAACGCCGTGTTCGCATTTATAATTAAACACATATCTAGTGCATGTGGATTGAAATAGTTTTTAATCAATTGAAAATGAGGTGCTTTGAGCATACACCATACATTGTTTGGCATAACTATTTAATCATAATAGACCAGAGATGTGCACATTGTGCAGCGACTGTGTTCGGATAATGCTTTTTGGAAATTGATGTAGTACTCTGAAAAATACACACAATTTTGATCAAATGTTTCTTACATAAACATTAATTTTGTAATTTATTAAATATTTTCATTTTATCAGGCTTAGAAAATCGAACAATTTTATCAACATCATTCAAGCTACTAATAATAACATTCTCTATATTATTAATCCGAAGTATCACTATGGTGATTTAAATTAATGCTCATTGCACACGTGTGTATGTAGATTCGTTTTAAAATGAATTCCCAAAAAGAGTTGTTAGAATTAAGTCGCATCTCTGGCCCCTATTTCATAAACAATTCTCATGCAAGAAATTTAAAAACACACTCCGATGACAAAGATTGACGTCTGAAGGCTGTGATCATCAATATGTTTGTGTGCAACGTCAAACTGCATTGACACACAAACAAGCCTTCAGAGGGCGCAAGTGGACTGGCAGAGAAAAGTTGAAAAATGAGCAAATGTCAATCTTTATCATCGGAGTGTTTCTGTGAGTTTCTTCTGAAACACCATACGCCCTCCATACCTCCATTTAAAAATATGAGAAAATCTTGAAATGATTGAGCTAGTAGAGCACTTCATCGAACAACACGTGTTCGAATGTTTTTGTACGATTTTTTTTAGGTCCGAAATACCCAAATCCTAGAAGTGTTCGTGATCAATTCTAGCTTGAGGTGAGACACCTCACGAATACACGAATCCGTTCGACATAAAATAATGTCAAACACGTTGACATTCCAATTAGATAATTTTGCAGCTGAAATTCGACATTATTCTATGTCAAATGAATTCATGTATTCGTAGAATACTACTACTCCTAATTCTCAACATAGCTACCTCAAATGTCAGTGCCATTTCCTCGATTTGTTTAGTTCCGATAAATTGTTCAACACAATTAATGTATTTTTTTCTCATTCAAAATTGAGAATATTCTCGCTCATTTACATAAGTTATTACAATATAACATATATACCCGATATTTTTTCTGCAACAAAATCTTTAGAAAACCTCAAAATGTAGAGGGTTTGGGAATTTCTAGCTTGAGAATTGTTTATGACATAGGGTCCTGGAAATGAAAACATTCAAATAATTAATCACCACCAACTGATGATATTTTAAAAAAAATGATACGTGAAGTCAAAAAGAGAAGTGTTCTGATTCGTATTCCAGCAAAATATTCAATGCCCAAATATTTACTCCAAACTACAGCACAGAGCTTCTAATTAAAAATAATGATATTGTAACTGCGGAACTGCAAACAAAACTTTGTTATTTCCATAACACACTATGCATCACTGAAACCAACAAAGATTAATGTATATGTCGCTTACAGACACACGCAAACACTAATAACCGCTTTGATACTCTAACAACGGTTAATTCTGTCAGTTTTTGCTAACCACACAACAAATGATATTTGATAGGCAAAACGAACAGCAGTGACTCTGTGTTTGGGTGCGCATACGATTCCCGATGGATACGATATTCGCTCGTATCTACTCTTTGTGCGGTCAATTAATGAATATTTTCACGGTATAGTTTACCGGTAGATTCATTAAGTGACGCAGAATAATCGGCGAAAAGGCGTCAGGAACATGGATGCTATTAAATGTAAAACAGGAGTCATTAAGTAATCGCAACCTTTTTTCCACATTTATATTCCATTCTAATTAAAAGTGGGCGACTTTTTTTTCGCTCGTCGTTATAATCTCATTTGCGTGAAAGATCAATGTATAAAAACGATTGAGCAGGAAAATAATAGTTCATTATTTGCATTTTCTTTTGGATGAAAATCAGCATTCGTTTATTGTGCAGCATGATTTTTAATTGTTTTCCCATTTCTCGGAACTTCGTTGAATTCATTAACATGAAAGTCAATTTCAATTTCTACAGAGCCTTTTGTATCGAATTTTATTCTTTTTTGCTCAGTATTTTTATTTAACATGGAAAAAATGGTGTTGAATCAACACTGTTGATGCACATGTGAGCGAAAATTCAAATCGTATATAATTATTATAAAAGCTGATGCGATTTATTCATCCATAACTTTAACTTTTTTTGCTATCAATTTTTTTCTCACTCAGCGAATTTAAATACAATTCAATCTCTTATTGCCAGCGAAAATACACAAAAAAACTGCCCATAATGGAATTATGTTTACGCTCGACACAAATTTCTATAGATTTTATTACATATAAATTTGCATATGTTACTACAATTAAACTCCATTCACCCAACCCATCGAGATCGGAAATGTGATAAAGTGTTTACATTCTGCACATCATCAAACTTTTCATTTTGAAAGAAAAAAAAATGTCCATTTTGTATGGCTTTACTTAAATTTAATCGTATGGTATTTTATGGGTATTGCAACAGCCTAGGGGGTAATAACATTCATTTTATTCATAAATATGCACACATATTCACGGAATCCATTGAAAATCCATTAAAAACGTTCTGATTCACTCATATTCACAAAAAATCATCATAATTTTTGATGGTGAATTCAGTGAATTCAGTGCATATCGTTGAATATTTATGAATCTGCCGAATTTAAGTGATTTTTTGACTGCCTGCACACACAGTTGTGAAGAGCTCCACTATAATAGCAGTTTTTCATAAGTGTAAAGAGCACCACTAGTAGTAACAGCTCCGCTACTTACTTGAACGAGAATAAGCGAAGTTTGTGTATTGCTACTGATATGCGGCACTTGCGTTTATATGTGTGAATTTTGACATTATGATACCAAAAAATTCACCAGAATTCAACGGAATTCACAATTATGCACGCGTATTCATTCAAATCATGTCAAATCCACATATATTATTATTATTCTTCAAGATCCAATCGAAAATGTCTCGTTATTACCCCCTAGGCAACAGCTCAGCTGGTTTCAATCGCTGCAAAAATCATTTTATTTTGAAATTCAATGACCGGAAAGTTTTCTTCGAAGTTAATCAATCAATAAAGTGATTCAATTTGTTCACTGCAAAACCAATACGGGCAGACCAATTGGGGCATCCAACAATGGTTACGAATTTATGAATCAAGATATGATCAACTTGTGGCTATTAGATTATTTTGTGCACAACAACTTTATTTACATTGACACAACAAATTTTACTCTATATTTCTTTTTTCAAATTTGTCATATAAATTACCAATAAAAAGTGCGAGCAGAGGAGTAGAGCACTTGAAACTCATCAAATACGATAATTATTATAAATTACTATAAAAATCGATACAGGCAAATGAATCAGTATGAAAAAATTGTCTAGCAGTAGCCGGGCAACTAGTAATCGATACCAAGTTTGCGCTTGGATTCCATCAATGTACGCAGAGAGATATGATAACAATTTATTCCATAAATTGGAATTTATGCCGGATGATTGAATTTCATCGATGTGTTGATAGGACATTTTGGGTGATTGATTTTCATGTTCTTTCGAACCCTCATTACTTCGTTTCTTTCGCTCTATTAACGTTCCGTAATATAGTTGACATTATTGGATTCTATTCGTGTTTTAAACATTTATTATCATCATCATCGAATTTATCCCCATAAAGTATGAAACAAACAACGTTAGGTGTTTGATGACGGATGCGCAATCGATCGTGTACTTTTGGTGTTGGCTTTTTCACTTGGAAATACATTTAAATCAAATTCAAAATCGATAATTAAGCACATTGCAAAGGTTTTTGACAAAATTACATCTCCATCTCATTATCTGTACTTGCGAGTATATAGGATACGACGGTCGTGGTGGTCGTTTCTACGAAGAAGAAGACTCAGCGTGTCCAGCACTGCTTGAACGTGAATTTCATTCAATCCATCGAAATGTACCCGGTTTACGACGTGCTGGCGTTGATACGAACGCCATTCGTCAGGTAAGTGAATTATGCATCACAGACGAAAAGTGCCGTTCACTCTGAATTCACACAGTCAATTCAAAACTTGAAGCAATGACAGACAATTCCACTGTTTATCCAAACGAAGACGATTTCAATTAAAAGAGATTGACTTATCCCACAAAGTTTAGTTGAAGCAATTCTTCAAAAGCATCATTAAGAAGTTATGCAATCCAAATAGAGAAATTGAAGGAAGAAAGTCTTTCAAATCCAATGGGAAACAGTTTACCTTTTACAGTTCACCAGTAAACTTGTCGACGACAAATACCTATCTGTGGGTGTCGTTTGTTATAGCTCAGTTTTGCTGCTTCACTGTGATAAGAAATGACGATGGCACTTCCCGTTGTGCTGGCGTTTGTATATTTAACCTGATGGTAAACATTAAAACTTAATTATCAAACACAATATAATGAACATTTGTGTTTTGTTGTAAAAACATCAACTATACTCTTTGATACGTTAATTTTCATGCTTACCCTTGCTTTTTACTTAATTTCTCGTTTACATTTCATTCACTGTTGAAGCACATGGATCATGACATCTTTTTGTATTTCTTTTTCGGTGTCTTTTTCTTTTTTTTTTTGACTATTTTCGTGTGTAGCACTTTTATCCCGATGGTGGATGGGGATGGATTGTGTGCGGAGTTGCATTTCTTGCCCATGTCTTAACTACCGGATTTCAACTTTCCTATGGTTTACTCTATACTTTTGCTGAAAAACATTTACGGACGCAGCTAGAAAAAGATATAATGTCATCAAGAAACCAAAACGACCAAAGCATCGCAACTGAAACGAGTAAGTATCTGGTTTTACTGTATTTTTTGTTATCATGTTAACAATTGTACAACGAATGTTCCAGGGTTAGATGTGCTTTGAGCGTACTTGATTGTTAAATACGTCACCGTCATAAATATTTCCTTTGTACAGCACTTCGACATTGCTGGTGCTTCTTAAAATATGGCCTTATTTACATCTCAAAAGCGCTCATTCATCACACGTACACGCACACACAAAAAATATACATTATCAACGTATTTACAAATATCTTTTCTCCCCTAATCATTTCCGGACACAACACACACACACACATAAAATTTGGCTTTATTCAGCCTTTATCATAATTTATGTGACAGTGAAGAAAGATGTTTCGGTCGAAAGCTTATACGCAATGAACCCCCTACCCTCTTCACTGTGGCAAACGAGGCATTTCAAGCCATACTTTTATTTGCAATCTACTTCTAGCAGGTGTGAACAACATCAATTACGAAAAAAGCCATTCGGTGAATTATGAACAAATCTGCATTTTCACGTGGGTAACATGTATGTTAATTTCATATATCTAACGCCAGTTGCCAGCACTGGCGGGCCAAATTGGTGTGCAGACAGTGAATACAGCACAGTCAACAGACCATATTGAAAGTCTCGATTGGTCATTCCTACATTATGCGAACCGGATATATTCATGTGGTGCATTCTACCCGCATATTTGATGTTCCAAGCACTAAACACCGAATACTAAATACCGAAAGCAACCCTCAAGCGGGTTTTACGCCACGCACCTAAATTGAAGCTTCAAATCTAATGACTAATTTAAATATTATCTTCAACATTAACGTTAACTGTTGCATTATGAACCATGGACCGGATTGGTTAGCTATGCACTTGCATTTCGATCAAATTTCAAATGCAGTAATTGGCAATTCGTTCAATCATGCATGCTATGCGTGCAATGTACGGTACACCCCATGTGCCCAATTTGCACATATTTTCACACTAGTTCGCAACAGGAACGGAATTCGTTAACATCATTAACATTTTGAATTGAACATTTATTTTACATTTTATTAAACAACAACAAAAATTAACACACTACATTTCTAACACTATTTATCACGGTTCGATGTAATCATTTTGAATTAATTATGAAAAGCTCACTATTTTTGGAAAATAAAAAAATCATTTTCATACAACAAAACACTATAGTCACAATGTTTAAATCATTGATTGTTAAATTTTATAGAATTTATAATCAGTTCGTCGGTACATTTCAACATTTGGAACATTACGGACGCTTTTGGTTCCATATCAGTCAATCAACCTATTGCCATAATATTCTAAAATATATATAATAACCTGCATCAATGGGAATACATAAAATAAAAAATTACATCAAACAAAATTGTGTTTAACAATTCAGCAACATCAATTGTGGTGTTAAGCAATTTTGTTATGTTCCTGTTTTCAACAGTGAAATGTCAGCGGCATGTTAAATTTTGACACGATACAATTCGGGATGAATTTTTAACAAAATGTTGAATATTTTATTGAAATGTAACAATCAACATGGGAATTTCCGTTTGCACTGTTGCACAACATTTCAACATAAAATATCAATGATTCAAATCTTAACGTGATTTTTCCCCACTCACTTCAATCGAAAATCGATCACAATTTCAATTTGCCGCAAGAAAATTGCAGATGGATAAAATGGGGTGTTTTTTGTCAATTTAAATATCATTCCCTGGAATATCATTAGATTTTAATATAAAAAAAAAATAAGAAAATAGCAATCATTTAGAATTCGGTTCGTTGTATTTGAATGTATGCTGTGATTTCAATTTATGTCTCTATGCGAAGTGAATTTGAAGCTCACTGGAATAGAACAATGTGCCGTTCGGCATTCCATTTCTTTTAAGCCCCAGCAAGTCAAATGTTAATATTCACAGTGAGGCACCATCATTTTCAAAGCATCATACAATATTTTTAGCTTGCAGCCATTATTTATTGAAGCCAAAAATCCTAACCGGAAATTTATGTAATGAGTTTCGGTAATCAATCGTAGAGAGTTGCTGGTTTGAAATGTTGGAACCTCTCCTCTAATAGAAATTTTCTGTAACTAACATTACATCGCGTATGTAAGAGATGTGCCAAGGATACTTATAGTTAGATTCCTTCATGCTGCCGATTGTTGATTGTTTCTCGATTTGATTTGTCATGACACACTAATAGCACGAATATATCGCTATCTAACTGCGCCAGTATGCCATTTGATACCCCCTTCGTTTCATTTATCTCATACGTATTGCATAATAGTAATATTGGTGCGACGTTGGTATCAATCAATCAAAATTATTGATTTTGAAAATGCTGGTAGCGAGTGAGTGCTACTCACAGTTCTTGATACTGTTATAAGAGTAAAGTTTTCTGGAAAACGGAAGAATATCATTGCCTATATTCCATCAGAGTGAGCAGATAGCGTCGAAATCTCGGCAAATAGGTAATGCCAAATCGACAAAATGTGAAATTGATAGCGGCTATTGAGAATGAAGTCAATAGACCTTTAGTAAAGTACTCAAACAGACCAATCCAAAGGATCGTTTTTTTTGTGTGCTATATATCTTCAACTTTAATTTATCGTACTTGGGCATTCTGCCATTCGAATGTGTTTTATTCAAAATCATGGTTGCGTAAAATTGAACGGGAATGAAAAGCACATACATTTTCCGAAAGCGAAATAATCCTACCTAATTTAAATAATATTCGAAAAGGATGTTCATGCAATCGAACCGCTCATTACATACCGAAAATCAAACACATGCACCACTTACTTTGAGTTGTCATTTCAATTTTACTTTGTTGAACCTTTCAGTTTTATTTTCCACAACTAATGTTTGCTGATGCTTCAGCAATTCATTCATATTTTTACGATTTCCTCTACATGGATAAGGTCACCCAATGGACATTTGAACAAGGTTTCTTATGTTCCAATTTTCTGCCGGACAATTTTATTTTTTTTACATTCGTTTTCCGATAGAAAAAAGATTGTGCTCGTACATGTGCACACAGTTTTGTTAACACTGTAAAGAAGATGAATAAAAAAAAATCCTTTGCAGCAAAACGAATGACATCGAATAATATCGCAGAGACATTTTACTTTATTTGCCGAAAATAATGGGATAGTCAACAATGTGAGCGAACGAAAGATCGCCAGAACGATTTCAAAAGGGCAAAATGTGAATTGTAAGCGAAAAAAGCGATAAAACTTTTCGATTTGTTTTTTTTTCTCTCTGGTTTCTTGTTATTTCTTTTGAGCTGTTTTGGACTTCCAGTGAACAAATATAAAAATATTGAAATTTAATATTTGCGATAAAATCAAGAAAAAAAATGCACCGAATTGGACATTTTATAACATTTTTGCTCATGCTATTTTGACTACAAGTATTTGAAAATACGGGATACATGGAAATTTGTATGTTTGTTTTTTCAACACATGAAAGTTCAACTTGAGTGGATAGTGAACACGAGCAATTTTGAATTCTTTTGAAACGAAAGCAGAGACCGTGTAATCATCATCTCCCTTTTGCGAGCCACCTGCAAACAATATTTTCCAACAAATTAATGACCAGACCCAAATCAGCTCTCGTTTCTCTTATTTCTCATTAAGACCAACGTGCCAAAACCAATGGTTTACAGCCAACAAATAATTTCAGAGATTAGACTAATCTAGTTACAGATGCTAATTATAAATTTCGCTGAAATTATTTGATTCATCGCGAGATTGTTTTCTTCAAAAGATGTAAGTGAGCTAAGCAACAGTGTTATGCAATCATTATTACCTCTAGCGGCCTCAATTTGCTTTTAATCGCTGCATATAGAGCCCAGGTACCCAAATTGTTGAAGACTTACATCAAATTTGAACGTCATAGCGGATTCAGATTTAAATAAGGGATAAGTGGTAAAAAATGGAGCCGCATTGAGAAAATCTTTATATTTAGCAAATGTTGCTTTCTGCTATCTACTTTCAAATCGACTTCAATTATCAGTTTGCTTTAAGAATCAGCCTATTATTTGAAAATTGGATTCTATTGAATTAAAAGATCCAAGTTTTATTCCATTAGAGTTCTAATGGAAAAGTATTAGTAAGTGGCTGCATGATTGTGTGATTCCATAAAAAAAGCTTCATCTTTTTTCTTCTGAATAATATTTGCATTTCACTAGGCAAATTTTAGACGGAACAGTTTAATTGAACCATTTATTTTCTGAATTCCATTAAAAATACATTAAACTGTTGGCTATTATTGAGATTGAGTATCATGTTACTGAGAGGGGAGGAGTGAATGAATGCTTTTGCTTAAAATGTATAAATGTAAATGTGTACATCTGTAGCGTTCTGCCTGAACCATTTTCTTATTTATTTGATTTGTATAAGAAAACATTTAAATGTTGTTATTTGATTTTCTTTCATTGTGTTTCGATAGATTGGCTGGGTGCGGCCAGTTGGGCTGTTTCAATGTTTAGCGCACCGGTTATAATCGCATTTTGTCGCCGTAAATCAACACGTTTAACAGCTGTCATTGGCGGATTAGTACTGGCACTCGGTATATTGTTCACGTCATTTGCAACACTATTTCACCAAGTGGCCTTAAGTTACGGTGAGTACAATTTTATGCCATGAAAATACATATAAATATTTTCATTAAATTCATTTAAATTCGACGGTGATTGGTGTTGTAGTCTTACTTTTCACAAATAAAAACATGGGTGCGTGAACAACAGTGAGGGGTGTCAAACCAAATTGGTTTCGAAGCTTATTTTGACAGTGTGGTTTCCAATGAATTGGAATAATGCCTTAATTTAAGAGAGAGAGAGAGAGAGAGAGAGAGAGAGAGAGAGAGAGAGAGAGAGAAAAAAAAAGCACTCGATTTTATTCCATCAAATGCACATGTTTACCTGGTCTCAAGTATTATTGACGCATGTTCGATGGGGGTATAAAAAGGCGAACACCCAAATACAGCCAAATCATCTAATCCAATAAATTATCCCAGTGTAATTCAAAAAGTAATCCAAACTCGTATAGCGAATCGGTTTCTCTCTCATTTACCGAACAAAGTCGAAATTTACGTATCGCATCGTAAAACTGGCAATAAAATAATAATTCAAACGAATAAATCCACTAAACACTCTCTTCATACACCGTATCTGTTGGATGATTACAACTCAACAACACAAACACAAACACACACACGTTCTGAAACATTTGCTGTAAATGGAATATAATAAACATTTTATTGCCTATTAAAATTACATAATTTCAAAATGCTTGGATTTATACACCACCTTAATGTTTACACAGTTTTCTTGGCACCGCATAGAATTCAATGGCCTAAGGCAATGTTAGCATTCTTGGATTGGAATCCCGCTTCATCTCCCATGATGCTACATTTGAGCTACATTCACCTTGAAAACAAGTCTATTTTTTTCTTTCTTCGAATTTATTTTATTGGTACTTTGAGCCTTCTGCTATGAACATCATTTTCTCTCCGAGGTGAAATAAAAACAAATAAAAATTTGCAAATTATCCAAATAGATTGTTGGGTGGTTTTTTTTGGTTTGAATTCATTGCTGTCATTGAAAGAATGCCAAAAACAATGAACATTTGTACATCTGTGCGTTGCATAAGAGCAAATAATTTGGTTGTACAATTAAAAAATGTGTTGTCACACTTGCCCTTATCAGCGTGCCAATGATATTCAAACGGTCCAAAACCATACCAAAAACATTACCGTTAACATTTCTTTCAGGCGTATAAATGCTATTACATGGCACTCACGTGGACATTTTTCATTGAAATGTCAGAACTGCCTCGAACATTTTATAAAATATGTACTCAAATTAGTTGTTTTTTAACGATTTTGGCTAGACATTTGGCAAGCATTTTACGGTAACTTAGTACTGTTGTGACAGCTTTTGGTGGCTTTCACTTAAAATGGTTGGCGTGATGTCAACATTAATCGCACGTAAATCTGTAACCTCAAGGAACAAATGGAAAGAAATAGTACCAAAGCAATTTAAAGAAAAGCTAAAGTTATTTTGACAATCATTTGAAACAAAAAATTTGTTCGAGCTCTCCGCGTTGTTCTACATTTGCAGTGCACATAAACAAACGCACAAAATAAATATCGACATCAAAAACAGAAGTTGTTAGTTTATTGTTCACCATCCATTCATTATCATGATTTTCACCATAAATCAAATGACGACGAATATTTATATCGACTCATATAATTCACTCCGCATTATTTTTTCACATTATTCATTTGTTTTTGCTTTTGTTTTTTTTTTTGGCTCACATTGAATTATAACTTGAAAATATTGATAACATTTGCAGCTTTATTCACAAATGGGCCACTCTGCAAAAAATATATTTTATTTTCATTTGTATAAACGGTCGACAATAAATTGCATGATGATTTTTATACGGTTTTTGTTAATTTTTTTACATCGATGCGGTTTCCATTTGCATAGGAATTGTTGTTGGTATTGGAGCGACAATGGTGCGTGAATCATCGGCAGTGATGCTAGGCCACTATTTTAAACGACGCAGACAATTCGTCGAAATGATCACAATGTCGGGCGAAGGTGTTGGTATTGCGCTATTTTCCGTCATTCTAAAAGAGGGAGTTGAGTAAGTGTCACATTTTTTTTCTCCCTCCCCGTTAAATATTCACTTTTTATTAATTTTCTTTTGTGTAAAAGTTCATTTTAGCTGCACAGTAAACATTTTTCACTGAAAACTAAACACAATGAAATATATTAGCTTTGTGTCGTTAATCATAATTAAATTTAACAAAGAGAATATATTTTATGGAAAATACTACCACAACGTTTGGTGCGTTGGTACCAAACGACTATCCTTCATTTCCGTATTCAATGAATATTTTATGCATTTTATCATGTTAAAAACTGGGCGTTCATTTTTGCATTGTATTATCAACCATTTCATTTACTTTGTTATTTCGCAGCAACTTGAAATGGCAACGCGGACTACAGGCTGTTGCTGGTTTGATGTCACTGAGCTTTTTCATGGGCTTACTCTATCGACCGGCATCACTCTATCATCCGCAACGACGAGCCATTCTTTTCATGAAAAATCAACGAAAAAAGGTAAATGTAATAAAATAGATTAAGCAAATTTAATCTTTTTATTTTCAGCATGATCAACCTAACGACTAGGGTTCGGACTATTGTTCACCAAACTGAGATGGAAACGAACACTGCCAAATAAATATGATTTTTCATATTAATAGTATTAATAAATGTTTACTGCGCTAACAGCAACATTCATGCGTAGCCCACTAAACCCTTTTGCCTGTGCATATTCCACACCGTTTGTTCGGTATACCGCAGCACCAATTCAACCGCAGCGAATATTTATTAATATTATTATTTATTAAAAAATATATTCATATTTATTTGGCTTGGTTTGTGAAGTTTTCTATTCCACAAATGAATGGTTACAATTTCACTTGATATTTACTTATATTTGTTATGTCACACATTCTATGAATAAATTAAGAATAATTGCCGAATGCTGAATCCATGCAAAAAAAACAAGGCATTAGATGTTTATCAAAAATGGTTTAATTTTGTGAATCCAGAATTGCGTTGGAAATACCAAAAACTTTGTTACTTCATTGAAATTTGAGTGCAAAGCAGAGACTACATTGGGCCTATTCCGATAGTTCGGGCTATATATAGTTCCTATGAGATAGGCGCTATGGAAGCGTAAAACAATGGATTTCATTGTCCATTGACATCTAATGGGGAACATCCAATTTAACGATTGGATGTCAGTGAAGAACTATATATGGCTCGAACTATAGAAATAGGCCCAATGTAGTCTCTGGTGCAAAGAAATGGTCAACTCAAGAACTTGAGATATTTTTTTTTACAGCAAACAACCCTCAGAAATAGCGCATCGTTAGACTACAGGGCTATTTCGTATTCACTGAATTCCAGTAATGTCAGTTCTTTCCATTCCGTTGTTTTTATTCGTTCAACCTTGCTGAATACCATTCAGTGAATAGTACCACAAAGTTTTTCGAAATTGAACATCTTTGAAAAGTTTTTTTTTATTTTCCAATGCACATCACCGCATCATCACTGCAGAAGTTAGTTTTTCTGCATTAATTCCTCTTCATTAGTATTCAAACGAGCATTTGATTAACTGAAGCAAAGAGCAACGAAAGCAGACATACATGTTCCATTAAGTTCATCAAATTTCAAGTGCTTCTTGATAAATTTTAATAATTCATTGTGAAAAATCCAGATTTGCTTTTGTAACACGGTCCAAGTAAGCCAGTAGCTTCTCTGGATAATTACACTTCCGAATAGAACACGTTTACTAAGAGTGAGTTATTATGCGTTTTCGAGTGAAATGCAATTTCTGGGAAAAAGAAACATCTTCCGTGTGAGTCTCTTATGTAATTTTATGTGTAAAAGAAGTTGAGCAATGTTAATTTAGCAATTTTATGTATTCCTGAAGTTTATAGTGCAAATGAAAATAGTCAAATTGATTGGAGAAATGATATTGGAATTTGGTGAATTTTGAAGAACCGTGTATTTTGTTATTTTAGCCGTTCGTTACCTAACATGTAATTGAGGTGTAATAAGAACAGTTTATTTTTAAATCTAATTCGAACAAACTGGAATTAATTCGTCAGTGCAACAAGCCCAATTAACAGCTGAACACTTCAATTATTATATTAAGAAGAGTATAATATACACTGTGGTCTGATTAATGCTGCAATTTTCTCGATATAAGTTGGTTTAACTTAATTTTACTTTCCGACATTTGCTATTTTTACATTAACTTGCGAGCTCTTCGTTCAATGGATAGTTACGTCGTCTAATGGTGCGTTAACGTTGATTGATTGAACCGATTTCAAGTACTTAGTACAAAAGGCTCACATTCATTTATGTGGAATGGTCAGTAAAAGACAACCGTCTCATTTCATTTGATTGTTATTGTTTGGTCTAAGCCATTGAATGTATACATATATATATTGCAAAATGGACCATTCGGACGCTCAAATTGTTGGCTCTTTCTTGATAGAAGCCGCAATGTCTTCCTTAAGTCCGGAAATAAATTGAAATGGAAACTCGGAAATGGAGAATCATCTAACATTATACAACAAACATGTGATGGCTCTTATATGGTTCGTTGTGTAATGTATTCACCAGCTTACACTACTCTGTCAAAACTCACACACTGATACAAAGAATGACGTTTCTACGCGCTGCAAAAAGTACCACACCGTTCTATGCGCTAGAACCTCAGCATTAATATTTTCATAATTCAATGACGTCATTATATGCATACATATTTGTATTAGTAATCTGGGTTCTAAATACAAGAACCATGGTACTTTTTGGCGCTAATAGAAACGTTATTCTATGTGTCAGTGTGAATATTTTGACAGAGTAGCCAAAACAAGCCAAATACTTGGTGAAAATGAACTTGAGTTGAAATGAAAGACAATTTTCTGTACGCATTTTGCAGAGTGTGTTAGCATAGATCTAATGAATTATGCCGAAAGCAAGAAAATCATGATGTCTCAAGAGGTTCCAGCATCTTTTCTATTTATAAAGTGGTTTTAGTTTGAGTTTGAATGATAAAGTCCAATATGAACCACAGCCGTTACCAATCCATGGTTGAACCATTCTAGAATAAGTTTATTCAAATAAAATTGGTATTGAATCATTCGGACAACTTTTGAACATCTTTTCGGGTGGATTCGCTTTTGGAGCAGGTTCTATCCATTGACCATTGATCATACTATTGACTGCATGTCAATATTATTGTGATTGGAGTGAATATTATATGAGCATTGATCAGAGCAATGCATTTTCGAAAGGAAAAGATGTTATGAATTTAAAATGGCAACTTGCATGTTGCATGCAGACTCTTGAAACTTGAAACTCTTAAAACTAAAATATATCTAAACAAACTGCTCAAAAGTTTTGTTTACGAACCTAACTCAAAATTGGTATTTCAAACCTGAACAAAATATTATGTGAAATTTTTCATTGGTCTAATAAAAATATGTCTGATTGCGGTGTTGATTCACTTCATAGCTTTACTACTACATCTACTACGCATGATTTGAAGTGAAACTACCTATTACTTGACCTCACAAATATGTAGAAACAGTCATTATATTATCAAAATAATCGCTTTTCGTATAGAAATTCAAAACATTCAATTGTGGTATCGAGCACTCGTTAGGTTGAAATATAGTGTCCTTTAAATTCAGCTTACATTTATTTATTCTTTAACGATTTCTAGCACTTCGATTTCATGTATATTTCGCAAACATTTTCTGTATCCTTCAATAAATATATTTATTTTATATTTTGTTGCAGGTAAAAGAAAAGAAAACACACATACGGACGCCAAAACCGCCGTTTATGGATTTTTCACCGTTTAAATCGTCGACCGTGCGAATGTTAATCATATGCTCATCGATTGCATCGTTCGGCTCGTATGCGCCATTGTTTTTTATGTCACAGCATGTCCCAAAGGACAGAGGTGCACAAGAAGGCAACCTTCAGGACCCCCCACTCAAAGATTTAGTTTTATTGCAAACATTTCTCGGTCTTTCGATTGCATTTGGCATTGTGGCAAGTGGTTCAACGATAAATAAAAATTTTACGATTTCTTACCGGAAAATTAATATATCAAGGCAGTATGTATGTCAGGTTAGCACATTCAATGGCGCAAATGCTATTTTTGCTTGAAATCCGAGTTGGTGTTTTGTTGTTTGTTTTTTTTTTTTATAAATCACTTCCTTTTTCTGGGAAAAAACATTGAAAACAAAGTTCTGCACTCTAACTCATTCTTATCGATGTTTGCGTACAAGATTTTGTACACACACACACATTTTCTGTTGGTTTGTTTAAATAAAATAAAATGAACTTTTTATGAAATGCAATACGTAGGGCGCATAACGATAGCGAAATGTTTTGAAGGAAAATGGAGCACCAGATATTCTATACTTTTGCTGATTTCTATGCATTTTTGCCATTGTTTTTTTTTTCTTATTTTACCATTCCCTAAACAAACAGATTGGTTTGGCAATGGTTGCTGTTTCCACGCTGGTTATATCTGGCATTGTTAGCTACACTGCTTTATGCGTAACGGCTTGGGGCTATGGACTTGCGTTAGGTTGTTATCGGTACACATTGAAAATGTTAGCTTTGGAACGCGTTCGTGCCAAGCATTTCACAAAAGCGTGGGGTAAGTACAATCGTGCAATTGTTGAGCTATTTCAAATGCTGTGAATTCACATGGAGAGGTAGAGAATGAGAGATAGAGCGAAAGCGAAGAAAACAAAAACCCAAATGAATTGAAGCTATTTGAAAGAGAACAATATTTTTCGTTGTGTACTTTTATCTTAACGTCATTTTATTTATGTACAGGCTTTATTCGGTGTGCGGAGTCAATACCTGTACTGTTTGGTGTCCCTTTGACAGCATTTTTAAATGAATCATCACAAAATGGATATGGCCGTGCCGGTTATTTTGTTTGCTCAGCATCTACAGCCATTTCGGCTATCTTGATGTTCTTTGTTGGTTACCCGGCGGGCGGTCGTCAAAATGTATCGAAATATTCTGCCAATGGTTCGATCACATCACATTTCACGGTGCCAACCACTGACTGTCCCGATTTACTAAATCGAAGCTTCTCATCCCGCTACAATAATTGGTATAGCAGTGGCACACAGTGCACCTCATGGTAAGTTAATGTGAACAACTTTTGCAACACGTTTTCGGCAACAGGAGTCAACGAAGTCGTTTTTTTCTTCAATGATCAAATTTCCTTGTAACTCTTTCACTTAAGTAAAATAATGGTGATAATAAAATGCCATAACCAAAATAACAGCTCAAGGTTACACGCTAACTCTTGAAGTTTTCCCTTAATTTCCGGTTTTGAATAAACGAAGAGAAAAAAAAACACCCAAACATCTGTAATTACGCATTTGTTTGGATTTTGTTTAACACCGGAGTTCTGAACATCCCAAAAATTAGGTCGCTTCTTAATTTTAAAACAACGAGATTTGTTAGCAATTTTGAAAACTCATCATTTTAATTAAATGTGGTTTGTAACTTTGGCAGTTTGTCGAACGGATGCTCTTCATTTCGTAATCGAGTGAATTTCACGCCAACGCACCAATCCTATGGGACGAATCGATGCTGTCATTCAAATCACTGTGTTAATCGCAATTCAACCGAGAATGGACATGGTCGCTTGCATAAGAGCTTGTCATTTGCTTTTCAAACGCCAATGATGTGGAACGATGGCTACCGTACTTACCATGGAGCGCCAAGCTATGCAACAGTTAGCCGAGCACATTCAAGGTAACGATACAACGAATATTGAACGTATATTATTATTACTACCTGAATCGGCATCACAGTGCCATAAGCATGCAGCACAGTTAAAGTATAGCTTCTGTGCGTCGGATATTAATTTTTCTTTTTCTTATTTCATTTTGATGTTCTAGGTGCGATTTACAACGTCAGTACAACCATGTGGTTGCAAATGGTTTACAGCAGCATCCATCACGCAGTAGAAGTGTTCCGGAGGGTTTGGCCCATGTTTCGACACAGCCGGGATTTGAATGCCACTGCAGCCGTAATCACTGGAGATCAAGCAGCTTTCGACACCCAAATCGTTCAGTCCAAGTTGTCGAACAAATTACAACCTCAGTTTAACCTTTAAGTAAGTATTTGGAAAATGGATGAAATTCACACATTTTAAGGCGACCATTTTCAGTAAATGTATGAATAAATAAAAATGTACATAGTGGAACTTTGTCAAAGAGGAATCGAGCTAAAATATTCTAAAATGCACGGCAAAATGACATCCTTTTTGGCACGCAACTTTTGAGCAGTTGCATTCAGAGAGCTCTCTCTGAATCGAGAGAAAGGAAATTTTCAAATGTTTGCGGTACTTCCATGTTCATTTCGCAACAAAGCTTTGAATGAATATTCGAATGAAAAACGATAAAACTGTTTTGATAACTTTTTTGAAAGCTTTGATGAATATTAAATTCCATTTCGATGCATTACTAACGGAACACAGTTGCATAATGCCTGATGTCCATAACAACTTGTCACAATCACTAAACCATAGTCATGACCATTGATCATGCTGAAAAGAGTGTTTTGCTGTGCGTGTTCCTCCGCTCTATACACGATTTAAAAAGAAAAAGAAAAACAGATCAAAACATACTGCCATTTTATTAAATAAATTACACCTATATTCTTGAATTAAGCTGCATTCTAAATGTAGACACATTTAGGTTATAAATAATTTATTGCAATGTGCCAACTATTATTGTTTCTCTCATTTTTAGATTTTATTCTATATGTGTATTTATTGTTATTGATTTCCAATGCGGAAACATTTGTTCTCAATTGATATATTTCGATTGGTACAAAGTATAATTGTCACTTTGTACCATGATAGCTTCTCAATGGCTGTATATGAAATAAACTTGAATATAACACACACATGCAACACACACACACTAGCACAACAACAAAAAATTAATTAATTAAATTGAAATTTAAAATTTGAGCATACAAAAAATTTACTAATTTATTGCACATTTTATTGAAACTCATAATATTAAACACAATGTACTTTTATTACCTAATTCATAAAAATCGACGTCGTAAACACTGACTACACTCCAAGCTATTTAGAGAATTATTTTTTTCTTTGGTTGTTGTGAAAATAAACACAGAACTCCACGTATTTATTGAAATTGATGTTTATGAGTAGTAAAATGTTTTGCGAAGTTTTGATATGCTTGTACTAACCGCACCATGAAACTCTTTGGAATAACCGTGGGACACGTGTGTCGAACGAAAAAAGATATCGACAGTATTTTTCTTTAAGAACAATTCGCACGTAGAATTTTACCATATATTTATGCACAGTGTTTTTACAGACATTTATGTGCACACACACACACACACATACAGCGAAGCGTAAAATTGAAAATGAATGTTATTAAGTGCATTGTTTGCGAGCTCTTGCTATTGGTTTTGCATTTAGTTTAGATTCTTTGGCTCAGTCAGCAAAAAAATATTCAAAATATCCGAGCTAGAAGACGCTGTAAACACCTGTTGCATTTGACTTTCCGTGGGTTTTTTTTGTGATGTTTGAAAATAAAATAAAAACTTTGGCTACATCAAAATTTGAATATCCAAAGTTTGTTTCATATACTAAATCGAAATACTACTAATAGAACATGAACCATATATTCGTAGAACATAAGCATATTTGAAACATATTCATGCATTACAAAATTCAAATCCAAATATACTCATACAAAATAGCATTTCTACAAAATTTTTAATAGGAAAATTTTAAATGTACCAACGAATTTCACAGTATTTCTTTCAAGCAAGGCGTTTTCATCCATTTGATTTTTTTCTCTGTTTTTCTGAAGTTAAGAAACTTCATAAAACATGCTTTTTCTGAAAAAAAAATCTCCCGTTTAAAAAAAAAAGAATAATTTCGAGATCATTTTTATCATTTAAATGAAAATGAATTTTCACTTAATATTCTCACATGTTTCAGCTTATTATTGTGAATTAGAATTCAACAAATTCCAACCAGTAAAAACTTTATGATATAGTCAGTGGCATTAGCAATGGATAGAAAACCACCGATTTTGTTCGTCATTTGTTTTTCAAGCTTTTTCATGAATGCTCATTTCAACATTACTCGTATGTTTTGCATGTGGAATTTCAAAAAATTACCCAAAGTTTCAAACTGAATCAGATATATAACGATAACTCTATAAACTTAATTCATACACTAAGGGACTAAACACCTGATAAATAAGATTCCAAATTCAGATTGTAGTTTTCGCGGTATTCATTTTATGTGTTAAGATTTTGTAATCTTTTAACGGTGAATATGCAGGTTCTTCGTCAATAAAATCGTCGAACTTATCCTAGATTCGTGGAAATAAACCCGGGAAGAATGTTCAACTGTGCATTTATCTCAAATAAAGTAATTTAAACTGATTAAAGCAGTTGCTTCTGTAACATTTATAAATGTGGTATTCCACTCAATGTTACAGCATATGAAGAATAAACCAATTTAATTAAAAACCGAATTTTTCCAAATTTGATTAAAATGTCCCTGAGATATATTAAGTGTCTAGAGGAAAATAAAAATAAATGGATCAAGTTTTAGGTGAATTCAAACCATATTCACAATGCAAAGATTGAAAAGAAAACAAAAATCAAACGTTATAAATCCTATAAGAATTACGTATTAAATGTTACTAATTTATCCCAGATTTGTTTATAGTAAAATACATCGCCGCAAGAAATGACTTTGCTTTTTCACCATATTCAAGTATTGTACAAAGAAAACGTGATGTCCTTTGTTAATTCTCAAATTGAATGCTAATTTTTTTAGAATAATTTAACTCAAATAAGTTTTAGATTCAATTATTGATGAAATTAGCATAAATAAACGCAATTGAAAACGAAGTTAATAAATAAACAAAAATAGAACAAATTTATGCCGTTTTACTGAAGAAATCATTTTACACGTTTGAACTTGTAGGTTATAACCTCAGCATCTATAGATGTTGTATTTCAATGTTAAGGTAAGTGAAGTGGGCTGAAATTAAGCTTCCAAAAAAGCCAGTCATTATTGAACCTTTATTTTTCTAACATTCAGATTGAATGGTGTCTTCGAAATGGAATATTCGAAAAAAGTCCTTTAAAACACGTTTTTTGATGCTTCGATAGAAATTTCCAACGAATGAAATTGTGAAAATCATCAATAAATGTTCGATTTCTAAGGTTATAAGAAAAAAACCTTTTTCATAGTAAATGTTCAATTCTCTCATTTGAAATTCTATGTTTGCGCATTCACATATAAAGAAAATCTGCTACACACGCTTCAAGGTGTCGATTCATAGTGATTTCACTACATTCCATATGATTGCCTTTGGAATTTCCAATTTGTATTCATGCTTTTCATTAGACTTTCTTCAGACGTTAGCAAATAAAAAAAAAGAACAAATTTCAATCTTCTCACCAATAACATAAGAAAATCCGGTTAAACTACAACAGGTAGCTCTCGTGGTTATTCCATTTTATGTACGAATATCAATGATAACTAAAATTTGAACACAAATTGAATTGAATTTTACAGATTGAAGCATATTCCGTGAATGCATAATCGAAATGCTTTTGTGCAGTTATTCCATTCTGTACAATGCATACAACAGCACATTCAATGTTCCTCTTCAACATACGCTTTTGTAACGGCATTAATTCGCACCCTCGAGTCAACTTGGTATGCCATCGTTTGTATATGATTACAGGAAAAAAGATTAGATTTTTTTTTTCTGTTGATGTTTTGCAATTGCTGGATTTAATAAAATGTGTTGGATGTAAAATTCAATTGTGTTTTTAGTGGCTTAACGCTCCGTTTGATTTTGATTAATGTTTTTCTTGTTGCACGTTTGCATCAGTGGCTGCATTTATCATGAAAACGGTTGAGATTGATTTAACGGTTGAGTAATGGTTGCATATGACCTTAACACCCTTTCCCTTGAATAGCTGACGGTTAGCTTGCAAGGTATGCATTTGTCGGAAGTGATGATTCTGAAGCACCACTTATGAATTTCACTCACGTACAGGGCAGTTTTACGTACAAGCTATCTGTTATCTGACCTAAAGGGATCTGAATCGAAATATGTTCAATAGTTCTGAAATTTCGGTTTTCTTATTTTTCTCTCAACACATTTCAAGTTGACACTAGCTCGTTGAGAATTGTAATTTTTAATGTCAATATTTTTCACAAAATCAGGAAAACAAGTTAAACTTTACACATTATCAATGTGATTGTGGCATTCTTTGCACTGAATCCACATTTAGGTAAATATTGTCAATGGAATATTTGTTAAGTTAACGAGACTTCAGTGCTCTAAACTGTATTTCATGAACATGTGCTTGAAGTGTGTATTGTGTGGCTTTGCTTGAGATGAAGCTGTTCATCAACAGATGGCGTTCAATGTATTCGGTTTCTATGGAAATGTTCAGTCAAGTGCATTGCCGAAACAAAGTTTAGTTAATTTTCAACATATTTCTTGATTAGTTGTTTCGTGTTTGTTTTATTACTTGGATTCATTTTATTTTCAAACGTGTGTCAATGGATCCATTTTATTTGGCTATTTCATTGTTTCGACGTAAGAAGTTTGACGAATGTATAAATACATGTAATGAATTGTTGCAAAAGAATGCCCAACAAAAAGGACCATGGGAATTGAAAATGCGTGCAATGATTCAACGCGTATATGTCGATGATATTGAAGCCGATGATGGTGTGCCAGGTGATTTAAATGACATTTCATATTTTAAATGTATATAAATTTTATGAATAAAATTAAAATTTCACTTTCATTTGATGAAAAAAACTGTTCACTAAAATGGGCAAAATGTAGAGAGTGACGATTTGGATATGAATCGATTAGCGACAGCACCTCGACCTGGTACAACTCTACGGCCAGAGTCAAGTGCAAAAAATCCACAGCAATTGTTAATAAATAGTCGCCCAAGGACTTTATCTGGTAGGCCAATATCTGGAATGGTAAGTTTGCAAACGAACAAAATCATAGCTTATTCCGCAATAAAATTGAAAATTGGTTCGATTTGCTACTGGTTGATTGTAGTCTCGGCCTGGAACGATGTCCCAACGTCCCGGAACATCGATGAAAAGTCGCACAGCCTTGCGAACCGGCGGTAGTCGAATCGATTCGGCTCGCAACATACGATTGGGTTCAGCAACAATGTTTGCATTGGGCGATCCGGCTGGCCCACTGTTTCAAGCATCACGATTAAATCCGGCCAATTTCATCAATAAACCAGTTGCAAAGCCACTTTTTCAGTATCTCTATTATCACGACGGTGATATTCGAAAGGCCTTAGATTTGTGCAAAACAATTGTCGACCGGCGTCAAGGTGAAGTCTCTTGGTGGTGGCACACTCAAATTGGTCGTTGCTACATTGCACTGGGCAATCCACGAAGTGCTGAAAAATATTTACGCGATTCACTGCAAAAATGTTCACATATTGATACAGCACTGTTGTTGGCTCGTGTCTATGTGAAGATTGATCAGCCGCTGGCAGCGATAGACATCCTTGAAAATTCGTTGAAAAAATTCCCCGGTGAAGTGTCGTTGATGACACATCAAGCGAGAATATTGGAATTGATGGGCAATCTTCAAACATCGGTGCGAATGCATCGACACATTGCACAACTGGAACCAATCAACAGTGAAGCGCTCGCTTGCATCGCTGTTCATCATTTTTATGGCAATCAACCAGAAATGGCCTTATTATACTACCGGTGAGCAGATTCAAGAAAACCAAAATAAATATATTGTTATATATACATATGTATACAACACCAAACTAATTATATGGTGCAAAGAAATTGGTTGTAAATATGAAATTGTATTTTGTTGATTGTCAGACGAATCCTTTCAATGGGTGCTCACAGCTGCGAACTATTTTGCAATCTCGGACTTTGCTGTATGTATGGAGGTCAATTAGATTTGGTATTTCCATGTTTTCAACGTGCAATTCGTTTAGCCACAACACCCGAACAACGAGCTGACGTATGGTATAATTTAAGCTTCGTCGCATTGGTAGGTTTTGTATTTATATATTCCGTTCTTTCTTTTCATTCTTGTGCATGCAATACGATATAAGAAATGTATCCGATGAATGATGAATTGAACAGCAAGAATCGGATTGCATTCGACCATGTGTTGATTTATTTCGTGAATTTTCGATCGAGAAAACAAATGACTTTTGATTTTTCAAAATCCAAAAAAAAAACAAAAATCAAAAATAAAACTACAATAAGTTGGTCAAATGCCAGTCGGATCTCACAGTTCGATATCATAATAAATAAGAACCTACTTTCCGGGCCACTTCAAACCACATCATTTTAGTAACTTGATAATAACAAGCAAAGGAATTTTTCGTTTAATTAACAGACATATTTACGATGTACACACGCGTACACCGTACGGCGTACACTGCATTCGAATAGTTGTTTTTTCTGTGTTCAATTTGGATAATTAATGGACAAATAAGAATGAAGCGAAACTATCGGATATTTGAATCTTTCGTATTGAAACGCTCGAGTTTCGATAAATCGACGAAACACCAGAACCGATTCAGTTTTTGTTGTTGTTTTTTTTTCTTTCATCTTTTGAAAAGAATGATTTCGAGGCATTTATTTGAGTTATGCGAGAGAATTGAAGTCTATTTCATATTACAGAAAGATTGCAGTGCTTTCAACACAACATGCAACTTGCATGCATCAAACAATTGAAATTCAATCGAATTTCATTGATTCGTTCGATTTAGGCTTTTGATCAATCATTTTTGTTTTGTGTTTCCATATGTGATGCGAGTTAAGTGTAAAATAACATAAAAAATATGTATAACGGTACTCGATGTTCATCGCATTAATCTTGCTGAACGATGACTTAATGCTTTTTTTTTCTCCATTAGAAATGCACGTGATTTCCATTGCTCACGGAGTGTATTCCCTTAACTGGCTTTCGTATTTGCCTTAAACTAAAAGCATCAATTTATTTAATCGATATCACTCATTTATTTCACGTGACTGGCTTTAAGCCAATGGCTTTATACTTCAATCGAGTAACTCCATTGAATATTTTAATGAGAAATAATTTGAATAAAAATGTGTTCATCGAAATGAATATGATTCATAAATTTACCCATTTAACGTTGAAAATCTATTTTGTTTTTGCAATATTACAGACCAGTGGCGATTTGAATTTGGCACGTCGATGTTTACGTTTGTGCTTGAGCTCCGATGGATCACATGGTGCAGCACTCAATAATTTAGCTGTGATATCAACACAATTGGGCCAATTTTCTAAGGCAAAATCGTATTTAACAGCGGCCAAAGCCGTACTTTCAAATAGCGAAGAAGTTGAACAAAACATTAGCTTAATTTCAAAATATGCATAAATAAAATCTACCGTTGGTTTTTTTTTCGCTCTTTCCCATTAAAAATGAAGTAAAAGAAATGTTTGTTTTTTCTGGTCATAAACCCAGTTACAATGTGACAGTAAATGAAGAAATAAAACTATACGGATTAATATTCAATTAAGCTTATATTATTATGTTTATGATTTTGATCATAACATTGAGTGAAAAAAAAAATAACCATTTCTATGTTGGGCCGTTTGCTTAGTGGCGGCGGCACTTTTCTGAGGTAGTGCATTTGCTTGTTGATTAAAGTGTCTCTAATTCACACACAAATCGTTTGAACAGAAGCACATCTTTTGGGCTGTTTTCTCTCAATTCTCTTTTTTTTCATGTTCAAGCCAAGAATCGAGTAAGAAGACACATGCGTAAGAAGACACATATTTCCCTACACATGCACCGTCATGATAACCTGAGAAAAAAAAACCAAAGAAGAAAAAAAAACAAGTTAACAGCAGGAATGGAATGAAATGAAAAAAAACCGACAACAACAACAACACACCAACACACTATGTACACATAAGTGTGGTGCAGCGAAAAAATGCATTCCGATCCACATTGAAGCTCGTTGAGTATGTGTAAAGCAGGTAAAACGAGACAACGAAGCAGCCAACAGACGCAGCACAACGAATACACACATTCATAAGCACGAATTTATAGACACGAGAGAGAGAGAAAAAGAGACAGAAACGAAACGAAGAAGAAACGAATGAAAAAAAAACACACGGAGAAGAGCAAATCATGGCCGCCACAAATTTTAAATTCCATCTTTCATTCTCCCATTTTTCGTAAAGATTTTGAGCCGAAAAAAATTCGGCTAATTTACGGAATCAAATTTCGGATTGGTTTAAAATGTGCTGCGAGCACACGGAACTCGTCATTGAATTTGCTTATTTTGTGTTTGGCCAAATTCAAGAGAGAAAGAGAGAGAGAGAAAAAATAGTTAAATACTTTCGGAAGAAGAAAAAAAAGCCAAATGTTGATGTGATAAGTCAGAACTCGTTTGATTGTGATTTGATCAAATCGATGTGAAGCATTTTCAATGTGGCAGCCACATATTTGTAAAAAGAATAGAGAAAAAAAAGAATATGGCGCGCATAGTAAAAATGCATTTGAATTTGGGATTTTGCTTTTAGCTTAACAAGCACACAAACTGTGAGCAGAAGATAGAGTTTTCAGCGAGTACGAGTGAGCGCGCCTTCAACAATGTGAGTTGATCTTGCCAGCCAGAGCCAACAAGCTGAGTGCATGGCATACGTACTGCAGTACTCAATTTTATGCCACTTCAATCGAAAATGTGGCTGCTGCTGCTGTTGCTGCGGCTGCAATCGTCTTGAGAGAACATCGTACGGAATGTTATTACCTATGTGTAACATAATGAGTAACGTGTACAATGCGCGCATCCACGGAATGTACATATATTGGTACATACACAATGCGCGATCGATCTTGCGCGTTCCATATATACAAGAGAGTCAGAGTCAACTATGGGCGACTTGTTTGTACTTTTGTTTTCTACATTTTTCTTTGCGCTTCATTTATTCGGATCGACGACGCTCGTTCATTCGATCGATCGAAAGCCGTTCCTTTCTATGTGCAGCGCTTCGTAGTGGAGTATTCGAAATGACTCTTTTTTCGTTTCTCTGTCGTGTGTGTGTGTGTGTGTGTGTGTGAGTGTTTTTTCTTCTTTTTTGAATTTTTATCTTCTTTACTCCATGAGTTCTAAGCCACGACACAACGAACAGAAAAAGAAACAGAAGAAGAAGGAAAAAAAGAATTCAATCACACATTCATACAGGAACGGATGGAAAAACTCAACGAAATATTTCGAAGATAAAATGATACCAAAGCATTCAACACAGTGTACAAACGAACGAATGAACAACATACACCACCGCCGAAGAGTATTGAAAGAAAACCAAAGCAATACATACAAACGGCATGGTCCCAAATGCTCACATCCATCCATTTCAACGCACACTTGTTCGTCGCATAACACATCGGTACACATACACACACATACCGATTGTAAGCATTGCATGCATAGTTTTGCTTGAAATGAACGAATGTATGGTGCGTGTTATTGAAGGCGAATGAGCCACAACAAAGCGTCGCATAGCTGCTACATACGGATAGTTGATGTGAGTTTGTCGAATGAAGCAGACACGCGATTACGATCGATGTACAAAAGCAACAGAATTGAACAGAAAAAAAAACAGTCCAAGGGAATATACAGCTACACTGAGAACCACAACAACAACAAAATACATCGACCGCATACCGTTGCAGTGCAATTTATTCGATGCAAAACAACAAACAACAACAACAACATAAACTCAATGGATTTCACTTATTATTGATTGTGAATTAAAATTGTGTGATTAAACGAGCAAGTGTTTGGAGTTTTATCAATGTGAATAATTTGGAAAAGTGAGCGAACCGGCACAAGTATTCCATTTATTTTTGGGTGAATAGTGAACACAATTGTTGCCACTTTTAAATCAAATAAACGTGCTGAATATTTCGTGGGCTTGTGAGTTCAAGTGCAAGAAATAGCGATATTTTCGGAGCAAAACAACCTGTTTGATTTCAGCTATACAAAAACTAGATGCAATCCGATATTTGAATAGTTTGGTGTTTTTCCACTTGGCCATTAAGTCATTTCAACTAAACAACAATAAAAAATAAAACGGTGAATTTCGATAATGTTTTGATGTGTGACCGATTCCGTATGATAAATAAAGTGATCACTTACATGCTTCAGTTCTACTGGATTCAATGGAAACTCATGTGATTTATTAAAAAAAAAAAAAAACAAAAAAAATTCGTTAACGAACAGACCCTTTTACGAAACGAGCGTACAAATCGATTGACCTGAATTCCAATCTGTGCGATCTTCATATTGGATTGAAATTTGTACAACAACAACTAAAAACAACAACCGAAAATAACATTTGTTGCAATCGTTATCTTGGAAATTTTTCCTTGGGAAATAAAAATTTATCAATTCAGCAATTCATTGGAAACCGATGTGTCTGAGACCGAAACACCATATACCATTGCATTGAAGTGTAAATTTTACCGAAATAATTTGGCCTTTGAATCGAAATAAATTGAACATTAACATTTCTGAAATAACAAGCGAACCGATCGAAAATTCCAATTGAATACGATCGTCATGTGTATTGTGTGAATGTGTCAGCATAAACAACAATTGACAAATAAAAAAACAACACACCAAAATTAGTTCAATATTCATTCATTGTTTTGGCACTCTGTCTTCGTCTCAACAACCACAAAATTTCAATGTTGACACGGTGAGCATAAATCGTGTGTAAAATCAAATAAACAGCCCCCCATTCAAATCATTGATGAAACAATTGAGTGTGTGGACGTGGACACGATTAGAAAAAAAAAGAGTCGTGTATTCGGTGTTGTGCTCTATAAATTTAATCTAACTAATTCGCGTTCCGCTCTCTTTCAAACCATTCGGTTGAATACGGCCGTATCTTTTTGTTGCCTGTATTTTTTTTCAATCTAAATAAGGCTGGATTGCAAACTGCACTGACACTCACGCATCTCATGCAGCAACAGCAGCAGCGGCAATCACCGATCGTTCGATTTGTGTGAAGAAATAACAACAACAAAAACATTACAACGTCGTCGACGAAATAAAAAGAAAAAAAAATTACTCACACACACACACAAAGAACAACTACTTGAAGAACAGGTTATTTTCTCATTTTTCTCGATATATACAATATTCAAACACACACACACAAACAAACCAACAAACACGTACGCGTCTAGTTTTTTACTGCATTGGATTATATGCATATTTTCATATCACATTGATACACAAGAGACACACCATCGAATAAACAAATAAAATTCGAACACCGAGTGATACAAGTGTAAAAGAGAAAGAGAAATAGAGAAGAAGAAGAAGAAGAAGAAAAAAACCTTAAGGAAAATTAAGCGGGATATTCAATCATAAACCGAACCACATTTGTGAAGCGGCATCGAGTGAAAAAAAAACACACACACAACACAGCCAGCGACCACAACGACGACGACAATCAACCACGTGAATAAAAAGTGCATACGGAAAAATCGGGGGAAAAAATAAACTAATATCGTTTTAATGAAGCGTACAAACGTGTGAACTGAATTTTGGTTGTTATTTTTTTTTTTATTTGTTGTTGATTTGAAGGAAACGGATCCTTTTTTTTGGATTAAAGACCGCGCTCTGATTCACAGTGGCCGACATTTTTCGGGGGATTGAAATTATTCGTTAGAAAACTGTGTGAAAAAACAAAACATCGAAAACTACGCATCATTTATGCGATTAACTGAATTAAATTGATTGGTTTTGTTTTGTTGTTAAATTGTTCATCATCATCATCACTGGATTATTGGATTATTTGACATTAATTTTGTGGGTTTAAAATAAAAACATAAATGGTAAGTAAATTAATGCCTTTTTTAGTTGTTTGTTTTTTTTGTTAATGTGAAATAATAATTGGCTTTCAATTTAAACAATTGACTCAATATCGATGAAATCCAATCAGAGGATGAGTTTTTTTGTCACTCCATAGATAGTTTATGTGTGTTTTAACACATCCAATAAATGCTTGTTCTACGAATCAAACCAAAAAAAAAAACAGTGCACTTTTTCATCGATTCGCCGTTCTGTATTTTTGGTGTATCGTGTTCGTTGCGCGTTGATCATCCACATACTTTCCTTTCATCGTGTGTTTCATTTATTTACGCCATGCCATGTTTCTGTTCCATCGAAATCGTCACTCTTTCTGCCATCATCCTATTATGTGTCGTGTGTCTTTTTTTTTTAATTTTTTTTTTATTTTTTCGTTGTCCATACACATAAATGTAAAGCTTAAAAAGTAAGATGAAATCAACATGACAACAACAAAAAAAAACAACATGCACCATTCTATATATGTGTAACATGTCTGTGATCGCATATCGAAAAGAACGCGTTTCTCGCATTTACCGCGCACAAATCAAGCGAGAGCGTGCGCTCATCGAAACGCTCGCACAATACACACTGCCAAAGAGAGCTCACTACGAACCATGCACTTTCAGTGCACCCTGTCACATTCCAACGAATTATTGGCGTTTAAAATAAATATCTGTTTCTTTCGTTTTATTTTTCCTTTCTTGATTCATTTCTTTTCTCTGAGCGAATGCTGAGCATGTGTATGTATGCTTCGTGTATGCTGCATACGTGTTGTGTGTGTTTTGTGCTTTTTTTTTCTTCCTCCTCCTCTTTCTCCTTCTTCTTCGGTTTCTCGTCTCTCACTCTTCGTTTGCCTGTGAGCTGCAATGATGATTATTATGGTCGCTTATGGCAGTGGAATTTCGTGTCGCTCTGTTCGTTCACTTGCGATATGTGAACTACAAAAATACATGCACGTATCCATTCCATTCCACTTCGATATACCATACATAGAGGCCCAGAATGGATATGTGAACGTGCAACAGCCAAACACACAAACACATTCGCATCGTGTGTATTGCTTCGAACGAAAAAAAAACAACAGCAGCCACTGAACAGCAAGCCAACAGAAGTGTAGGGAGAAGAGAGAAAGAAAGAAAAAAAAAACATACACAATTCGATCGAATCGGTTGTTGTTTTAAATACTCACAAATACCATTGTGTGTTTGCTGAACACGAGACGTATCCATGAATATAATAGGTGTATGTACATGTAATGGTTTCACATTCTTTTGATGGGTGTTCCACAAGAGCACGCTGCTGGCTCCAATCAAATCCAATCCAGTGTAGATGTGGAATTCCACGAGTTTTCAAAGCCAAAACGTATACATTTCGATGTTGAATCTTAGACGGTTATTGATTGATGATATTATGATACTTTGATCATTATGCACTAAATTATGTGATGGATTTTACATATGAAACAAACACGAACTCAGACATACACACACAAACACACGAGCAAATATTGAAAATAAACAAAATTCCATTCGCTGAAATTCGAAATTTAATCGGCTAATATGCATTTGACCTTTTTACATAGACATTCAGAAAATATTCATTGAATTGACCCCGTCATCCAATGTTGAAATAATCAATCGATTCGTTTGAATCATTTGTTTTATTCGAATCCACCATCTGGATGCGTTTTCATTAGATTCACATATCTAAATGGTTCGTTTTTGTGTTTGTGTGTTTTTTTTTAAATCTCCATTTCATTCGCTTCTCGATTGGATTAATGCAAACGATGCATTACAATTAAATGGAAATCACTAAATTCAATGAATATGCGTTTTGATTAAAATTGATCGAAACCAATATATTCTGTTCTCTTTCTCTGTTTTTTTTGGAGTCTATCGATTTGCATACGCGTAATTTCGAATGGTATTTCACAATTGTGCATTTTCAAAAACCGTAATTTCTTTCGAAATATTTTTGTGCATACCAATGCGAATATTTACTCAAGTGCGTGTGTGATGTATGTGTACGACTATGGAGCATGAGAGTGACTTATATAAATACCATACGGCCCAATAATATGCGTTGATATTTTTATTGGAATTGGATATATATTGGTTTTTATTTTCGGTTTTGTTGTTGTTATTGTTGTTGTTTCGAGGCTTGACTCTATTTACGGTGTTTCGAGCCAATTTTTCTCAACATATTTGGCATATTCCCATTCACATGGGTTTGGTTGAATGTGAACACGAAAGCATTTAATGTTGATAACATTTTCCGTGTGTGAATTGGCGTTCGAATTATGGGCATTTTTCGGGCACTTTTGAAATAGGAAACAATTTTATGGAGTTATTGCAATTGAACATTTCTTAAAGTGTGACTTGTTGCTTGTAACTTTTAGCAAACCGCATTCACATGACGAATTTTCAATTGAAAATAACATAAAAACACATTTTATGAAAAATGGTTGCATTTCACTGGAGAATTCCATGAAGTAATTATTCGATTTCAGTACCCAATTCAACGCCTCAGCCAATATTGAATTAATCGCATTGCATTGAAACTATACGGCATCTTACAATGTTTCAACGTCTCCTAAAAATTTCATAAAAAGGATTTTATTGTTTGAAAGATGCTTGTCACGAACTAACATAAAAACAAATGTGTTGGAATCAATTCAATGGTTTATTGCTAATTAGGATGCACTTGGTGGCGTCGCATGACGTGTCCTTAGTGCGCACATAAACTTTTTTATTTGAATTTTGATTACTTATTATTTACATTTAGATTAAATTAGGATCAGTTTCAGTTCGTTGATTCTTATTGCGCACCACACACGTTACCACTTGATCGAGAGAGATTTGCTAATTGCCTCACAAATTCCTTGCAATTTTATACGAACAAAAAACGCATTTCAGCAATTAAATTCAGTTTGACGTTTTACGCTAATGTATGCATTCGTTTATTTAATCGATGCTAACGGTGCAACGTTAATTATGTGACATGAATCATTCGAAATGAACAACAATTGAAGTATTTTACAGAAGAACAGAAACGAAAAGCAGGTCATTAAGAGTTCGATTTGGTGCTTGTTAATCCGTTCGATAATTGGCAAAAGGGCAAATGCTTAATATCCGCTTAAGCTCTCATGCATACAATGTGCGAATGTGATTAGTATCATTAATTACAATGGAATGTGGCATGTGGAATGTGACTTTGATAAAAAAATAAATAAAAATAAACGAGAATTTCTGTCACGATAATTGACATTATTTTACACGTAATATTAAACCAACAATGAAAACACCACGCATTTGTTGACGCACACACGCGGTACAATTCAAGCGCACAAAATAATACAGAAAAAGAAAAAAAAAACACACACAAATTGAATGAAACAATCAAACTGTAATGGAATTCCAAATGGCTCGGTCTATGCACCAAAATACCTCTATGAAAATGTTTATATATACATATAAATAGCAATAGGTGATAATTTTATTGCAAATGCAATGAAATAACAAAATGAAAAAGAAGCAAAAATACAAATAAAACGTGTTCACATCAATTTATGATGCTTTTATTGAGTGCTGTGCAACAAAACGAAACAGCGGCGAAAAATTACACAGAAACACACACACACAGACACGTGAAAACGATGGAGTACGGTCACCTATTTAGATTGTAGTCATTGTTTTGAACGTGATCAAATGAGAACAGAAAAACTTGCATTTCATTTTCGCAGATCATTAAATATTTTGGAGAAAAAATTCCGAGAATTATTCTTTTTTTTTTGAAATGCCACCAAAAAAAAAACAATTACACAAATTGTTTTAAAGGAGAGAATTTATTATTAGTCAGTTTGTTTGGTTTGTAGCACGCACAAATACCGTTTATTTAGCTTTTAAATCGTAAATACGTGAATGACTAATGAATGAGATGAAATTATTGGCACTTAAAAACCTTGTGCGTGCAGTTTTTTTTCATCATCTCGGCTTCATTGAAGCGAAAAACTTCTTTCAACTTCTTTCATAAAAAGCAATTCTTTATGAGTAACCATTTATTTCAATGGTTTTTGGTGACATTGTGCAAGAATTTCAGCGGGCACGACCGAAAAAAAACCAGATAAAATGTAAAACGCGCTGAATTTTTTGTTTTGTTTTTTGGTATGTGTATAAATTGTCATACGGGTTATATCTTATCTGGGTGATTTATTTACAATTTTAACGGCCTGCTTTTGCACTCAAATAAAGTGTATGCGGAGAGCAAGAAGACCAAAAAACAAAAAAATGCGGCAGATTTGGATAATGTGCAGATAATTAGTCATTTGACAGCGTGTATTTGTCACACATTGCCAATATTCAATGTTTATAAATGGTCGAGGTTATCCATTTTCGGCCATTTTTCCAGTTCAAGTGATTTTTGTGTCTCTGTAGTTTCGATAAAAACAAATTTCGATATGAACTTTATTTGATATTTTGTTTCGAACAACAAAAACAACAGTTTCTTACATTTTCTTTGTTTGCTCCAAAAATAAAGCAAACAAATCAGATCGATGTGAATGAATCAATGGGTCACCATTTCCGGCTTCAATGCCCATGTGAATGCTTGTGATGAAATTGGTGCCTTGGATAACGCACATTTTCACCTCGACCCAATCATTCTTGCCATCCATAAATATCACTCTCCCAATCAACACACAAATGAGATATGATAAAATGTCGATTGCGGTGTGGATCACAATGTGGCATTGCTGGTGTATTTACGTTGTATTCGTTTCCGATTGCCTACCATATCAAAATCAAATTAACATTCCATGCTAATGATCACTTGCAAATGGCACGATTCGTTCGCTTCGAATAATACGTACATATGAAATGGCTGCCACTTAAGCGCGATGACAAAAACTGGAGAAAAAAAAGAGAAAAATTTCAACAACAACAACAACAAAATAAAAATATAAAATACGGAGAAAACAGCAAAACAGCCTAATTGGTTGTTTGAACTGTGGAAAAATTCAAGCTCGAGCATTCTTTGTGATGAGTCATTTACATTGACGGAAACTAACGACATGATTGCTCAATACTGGGCTTTTTATTTCTAGCATTTTCGATTCAGCTCAAACAATTATCGTGGGCGTTTCAACAAAACCAAAATTAAATAAAAATGATAGCATTCACAAATGAACATTGCATTTTCATTCGAAGGTTACCGCTGAATGACTTGATGTGAACTTAAATAATGTTCAATTGTAGAATCAAGAAATGAGTTCGCAGAATTATTGCACATGCAAACATGAATATAACATTTCAAGTGAAATGATTTTTATGCTTAAAGTACAAATGTTCGATATTTCCAAAAATTGGGTTGCCCTTATTGCCTTAATGCCGCAAAAATACATTTTTTTCACACACATACTCACACACGAATACAGAGTTGGTCGATTAATTTAAGTACGCGTGCAGACTTGATTCACTTGAAAAATTGGAATCTAACACCCGGAACATTCAAATAATGAGCAATTCATTTACGTTAATTGTTGCATTTAGCGCGTACAAAATTCGTAATTAAGTCGACACCTCATGTGTGCAACATCACGTCATTTCGACGGCGAAATGTGCGATTCCATTAAATTTGAGATGTTACAGCTACATTGAACCGTCATTCCAAATGTTAGACAAAGAAAATAAATTGACAAGAACTAAAAAAGAATGCGTGAGAGATAAGTATATTATCTTACCTAGTTTGTTTATTATGTGTGTGTGTGTGTTTTAATTTTGTGAGTGAGCTTCATTGAAATTGTGTTGTTCCTCTCTTTTCAATGAAACCAGTTCTATAAAAGAAAAAAATTTCTTCAAGACTTAGATCTCTGATGAATATTGATGCCATTGGCATTCTTTTGAAGTGAGAAATGTTTCAAATAACTCTTTTCTATTCAAATAATCATCTTTCTATTCAAATACATTTTTTTCTTCCATCATAATCGTCACAACAGCAGCAACGACCGGATCAGTTTGCGTTAAGCAGACATAATTTGTGAGTGAATATGTGTGAATGTGTGTGTATGTGTTTTGGAGTGCTCGAGCTTAAGCGTGCAATCGGTTTTTTCGAAACATTTGCAATTCAAATCACACAACCATCGAGAATGATGAGTTTAATGTCGTTATGAACACGACTAAAAACACCATAGAAAATCATTTAACGAATGAAAGGCGCCCAGGTGAAAATACAGTGGCACGATCCACAATCAACCATTTATGAACGCACAAAAAATGACCCGAGTAATTGATATTTTAGTTAATTTCAATTGCATTACACTATCAAAACGACATTTTTATCGTGACTGAAGTCTAACATTTTAATCAGTTGGTCATTGTTTTGGTTCGCAAAGTAATTTATTCCATGAATAAATATTCGGTTCAAAATACCCACTAATCGGACTAATACATTTACGGTTTTTTATACTTGGGTGACGATGATTTCTCACTGCTGCTGTTGATGCTGCGGAAAAAAAGAATGATAATGACCGATAGCCGACATGGGCATTTGGTGATTAATCACCAAAGCCGAAATATTCTATGGTTTTGTAATTTAAATTGGTGATAAATGTTAAAATTGGGCTCAATTAAAATGCCTCACTTTCAAATCACAATCAGTTCCAACAAACCATAAAATCGATGTCGAAAAAAAAGCATTTCGAAATGCAGATCATTGGCACCGTCCGACTGTTTGTGCACAATGGTCATGAAAAGCATTGAAAAAGAATGTCAAAAACCAAATATTCGCCATAATTTGGTAAAACAAAAATCGAAACGTGGCGAAAATTGGCGACAGTTTGCCGAATTCGATGAGCTCAAAAAACTGAAGCAAAGAAGAAGAAATTTAAATGTGCATAAAAAAAAATCCATGAAATCTTTTTTTTTCAAGTCTCGTCAACGAATTTATCCGACTGGGGTTGATATTTATGAGAATTTTTGTTTGTTTGTTACTTTTATCGCTTTATGAAGACATTCAGCGGCAATACTTGCGGTGCTTTTGCGTACGGTATATTATGATAATTTATTCAAAAAGTCATTCATGTTTTAATTGATCTTGTGCGTGTGTGCTTTTTCTTTCCTCCATCTGACAGTATTTTCGCCACGCTTTAAACTCTCTTCGGTGCGCTCATTTCTTTTCTTTTTTTTTTAAAATATATTAAATTGTTTATTTATTTTCTCCGATGGCGCCACATATGTGTAACACATCTGAACTTACAAACGAACTCAAAGGCAACCTGTTCAATGTCTACGTGAGCAGTCTCAGTCTTTGGTATCGGTTTGTGTTGTTACCATTCTTTAAATAGAGTTTATGATACTTGGAAGCGATCAAAAGAAATCGATGCTCGATGTGAAAACATGGATTCGGGTGAAATGAAATGACGTGCACCGGAGCGGCATTCGATTGACGTCGATCGATTGAGTTTTCAATAAATGTGCTGTCATTTTAATTGAAACTGGCGTCAATGCGATGGATCGATTTAAACATTGAACTGCACGAAGAAAATTGCCAAGCGTTCAATTTGAAATGTATTCCATGTCGTGTTGATTTAGCAATCAGTTAGATTTGATCGTATGAAATGAGCTATAATCCATACACAATTCACCTATAAGGTTGATTATCAATTGTTTCGTTAATAAAGTCTGATGGCTCGATTCGAATAGGCATGCCATTTCATCCGAATCCATGAGAAGAGAATTAACACACAAAAAACTAGTTTCATATGAACAAGTCGTTGGTCTGGTAGAAAGATCTGATAAGTTTCATGTAAATTATGGGATTCGCTTGTCCAAATTGCGCCAAAAATCATCAGAATGAAGTGAAACGGTTACAAAACAACCACAAAATGGAATTTTTTGTTCTTCTTTGTGTGATTAAAATATTCGGATGAAACCTGTTATGGTCTCCCTAAGGTTCTCAATAAAATGTCTCTCGAGCATAAAAATTCCAAATTTCGAATCGCAGCCGTTTCTTATCGCGATTGTAAATGATTTATGATTTCATGTTGACCAGGCCAAACGAATGCCTTTTTTTTAGTTTTGCTAGCATCAAACTAAATTCTCTGAAATTTTTAAATTCGCAAGAATCGCGCCCCAAAAAAACCGGCACAATTAAAATTGGCATCGAAGTGTAGGTATCATTTTGATTTGTAGTCCTTTTTCTCTGAATTTTGGACGCTTATTCATTTTCGGTCAAAAATTCACAAAAAAAAAAACATTCAAATTAAAATATATGCCACTTCTATGCTCCAAAACTATGGAGTCCATGGCGAATCACACCACCAAAAAGAAACACAAAAAACCGATCGCTTCTTATTTGAAAATGATTCGCTGAATTAAGTATCACATCACTGGCCAAATATTCATCGAATGTATGATTTCTATCGTAAAATAAAAACGATGTGTTTATATGTGAATTTGAATGTTGCGTAAATTAACGATGTCTATTTATTTTTTGCATCTCATTTCCCCCATAAAAGGAATCCCGATTTTGATAAGTCGTTGAAGAATTTTGACGACTTATGATAAAATCAACGATTTAAAGAACGTTGTTGACGGCTCAATGTAAATCAATGCCATCACGATGCTTATGATTGAGACGCTAAATTTTAATTCGTTTTTTTATTATTAAATGTTTGATTATAATTTAATAGGTTTTTTCATTCGTGGCATTTGTTAGACAAAAAAAAAGAACCGTTTTACATTGATTGACACTGTATTGTTCATTTGATGATCAAATAAATATCAAGTGAAAAATGGGATTTTACACATACAACCAACAATTTGGCAATTCCCAGTTGAATATTTTGCATATTGAGATGAGCTTTAACATGTTTTTTGTTTCTATATTTGAAATTAATATCACATTTACGTGTAGAAAAACCACACATAACCGTTTTGATTCGCACAATAAAACTGGCAATTTGTGTCGAAGCTGTCAACATTTTTTGATTGGATCATGTTTTTACTCTGCCTTCCGATCGAACAATAAAATGCTTTTCGTGTTAAAGCATGTTGAATGATAGAAAAATCTATTTTTTTTTTTGTTTGTAAAATTAAGCGGATGACATCATGCAGTCGAGAAAAATAAATGCTGTAAAATTGAATGTGTTTCTGCAAAATTATGTCCAAATTTGACTACATTGTAATCTTTAGAAACAAAACATTGTCTCCATAGAGTATAGAGGCTTGTTAAATTGAACTGTGTATTGTCGTCCGAGAGAAATCCACAATGAACAACACGGGCGCTAATCGAATCGATTGCTTACGATACAAACAGGCAAATAAATTGAATCCAAGCGGAAAAGAGGTAAAAAAAACGTACAAAACTATTTGGTGAGCGTTTGGAATGCAGCCAACGAGGAGACACTGAGAAGAAGACAGTGTGCTACAATATTACTGTGTTTTTTTCTGTCTTTCTTTCTTTCTTCCTCACATTTTGCTTGCGCTTTACACGGCGAATGACAAACCAATCGCGACTGTGCATATATATTGATTGCGTGAACACAAAATTGAAAGCATTCGATGCTTTCGTTGTACCGTTTCGAAATGAACGAGTGCGACGCTTGTACTCGCTCACGCACAAATCAAATGGCGATACACGAGGGAGAAATTCATTTCAACAAATAAAATGAATTGTATGCGCGCTTAAATATTTTGCTCCTCTCCTATTTTTACGTAAGCGTACAGGCGTATACGATACACACACCGCTGAATGTTTTTACCCGAGCTACATTTTTGCCGGTGATTTACTCAAGAGGATCTTGTGAGTGTGTGTGTGTGTTTGTTGTAAACAAATTCAATCACCGGCTACGGTAGCATTTAAATGAAAATTCAAACTTGTCCAATGAAACCTTTCATTTTGTGCTGAAATTTCAGTGTTTGACCACTGCAACGACTGTGACAATGCTTGATCTCACATTGACTCATTGTGTTTGTGCCAGATGAGTTTACACGTTAAGTAATGTTGCACATGATTTTAGTGCAAAGTCTTTGTTCGGAAAACTGAAGCTCGGAAACAGCATACAAGACATAGGCATTGTGCGTGCTGTATTTACTCTTTCAATGCTTCATTTGTACCATGTTTTCTGTTTTCGATGTTGACGTTGAAATCATGAATCGACAATGACATAACCAATGAGACGTTGTTTGTATTGCAATCGAACGGAACAAAAACAAATACAATCGCTACATTGTTGCGTTGTATTGACGTGCAATGGGAAAGCAAATGCTGTGGCCAGCACACCGGTCAAGTGTTGCTTATTTACAAAACTATTTATGAAAATTCCTAATAATTGTTGCTCAAGGGAAATTTTTTCAGCCAGTGTTGTCGTCGATCGGTTGGTGTGCCATATCTTTAGACAAATGAAAAATTTGTAAATGCAAATGTGATGAACAACAAACAATAGCCAACAATTTCGTTTGTTTGTTTTTTTTTTTAAATTTTGAATTGCCGAATATTCAGAAACCACAAGTTGAAACTTGAAACTTAAAACTTGAATTTAGTCGCCAGCACTGTGGAATGAGGAAAACGAATGAATATCGGTGAAATCGTAAATCAATGCAGACAGGAAATTGATTCAGCTTCTTGTTTGTCTCGGAATTGTATTAATTTGCGCACATTTTAATCAGGCCACTCGCCTGGGTCTTTTTACGTGTGTTGAAATACACCAACAACGATAACCCAATATAAATTCTGGCGATGATTCAAATGAATGATTCAGTATATTTTATTGATACGCCTTGCCCAAAATGGAATAATATAATCCGATAACATTGTCACACTCTCATTCATTTGCAGCGGTTACACAATCTCGATATTTTGTCTCATCAATCGATGACCAAGTCAAACCAGAATTCCTACGTGAGAATCGAAGAAATGTGTTTAAATATTTATGTCAGCAAATACAAGCAAATCAAAACCGCAAAACCGAAACACTCTGAAAATGCCACCACACGAAAATTTCATATATGAATTTTGTGTTGTTGTTGTTTTTTTTTCTTTTTTGGGGAACGTTCATATTGCAATTTCATTGGAATATGATGATTTCAGCAACTAATGTAATATGTTTACGTCATTGACGCTACATGAGAAATAGAACATGCGGTTTCCAAATGTGCCTGATGTTGGTTGACGTTTTGATGGAGCTAGTAGTCATGTCCTAACCAGATTTAAAGTTGCTTTATCTGTTTGGGACGTGTGCATTTCCTAAATGTCAACCGATTCCTCGTAAAAACCATTTTCATTATCAATTTTCTATATAAATGATAAAATTGTGAAAGAGCAAAAGTTACTGCAGGTCAATGTGTACGGCAAATATGCAGTGTGAATGAACCATTTGAATGATGTGGCATTAAAAATACATTTCATTGTCCGTCCATTTAAATTTCAACTCTATCAAAGTAAAAAATATTTTCTATAAAAGCACTCAAGCAATACCGACTGCAGTGCAGTATTTTATGGGAGAAATTTTAATCAATGTGACTATTTCTTTTCTTCTCTCTCTCTCTCTCTCTCTCTCTCTCTCTCGCATCATTTTATTGTTGATACATCAAATTCCAAAAACCAGCTGGTGAACGCGTTGGCTACACCTATTTAAACAAAATGCATGAATAATTTTCAACAACGAAAAAAGAGAGATACGAAAATAAATTGCAAACGTCTGTAAATGTTGATTTCATACCGTTTTGGGTAGTGATACACGCATTGTTGAAATATCGGTGAAATATTATTATTATCGTTTGCGTATGTAGACAAACCGCATATTAAGCAATATTACGTTCTTCGCCGTGAATCGAAGATTCGATGATTAAGTATTATTTTTGCTAAATATTCCTACGAGTTTTTATTTTCTGTGTAAATTTCGATGTTGCTGTTAATGTTGTGAGCATTTCTTGTGTTCATTAGTGTGGGCGCATTTGTACGTTCGTACATTTTATATATGATTGACTTTATGCGACCTGAACGCAATAAAAATGTATGAAATATCGAATATCGTTCAGCAAAAGAAAGTTTATCTGGTGTGCAATTCAAATGTATACACATCGTCCCGTGCTCAAACATCATTATATCCATTTAAATTTAAACACCGAAAGACTCTTTGACACGAAGGATATAAAAATACAACTTCATTGGCCATTTTATTTCTCTCGTTAAAATGTTTAACCTCTTCCTAATGATCATATCGAGCATTCAACTATCATTTCTTATTAATATCGTACCAAATGCTCGTCTTATTTCTTTTACTTATGTCGATAGTTTTCGTTTTGCAATCAGCAATGGAAATAAACTATTGAATTATGTGGCAGAAAAAAAAATCCAAACATTAATAATTTGTAGCCGAAAGTCAAAAGAATCCGGGAAATTTAGTTTTTCGATGGAAATGACCAAATCGAAGAGTGGGCAGCCTCTTAGTAGCTTCGGTTCATTGACGTCACAGAACTACCGAAAATTCTTCGTCGTTTTTTTTTCTCATAATGAAATAATTATGCAAATCGTAATGTTTTGGAATGGAAATGCGCAAGAGGTTTTAGATACATGGGTTTTATGATTTCGTTGACTTGTGGAATGATGAGAATGAAATAGCGTTCAGAATTTGGATTCGTTTTTTTTTTTAATGTGATAAGCGTTTTAAATTGCATGAAACCAGTTTCGAGAGTTGTGGCATGCAAATTCTTTCGACCATTTTTTTAATGAGTGAATGCGAGTAGGCGCCTAAGTTGAAGCTATCTCCAATATCCCCAACGGAATAACATGTTTTAAAGATCACCGAGTTGCTCAACAGCCACTCAACAATTGTTGTAATTGTTAAAATTGCTATTCATTCACAGATCTCTTCTGGAAGCAAAATTTCAGTAAATTTTGTTTCCCCAGAAGCATTGAACACAAATCGATTATGCCGACAGATTGGCATAAAAACCCGTCTGGGCTATTTGGTAGCTCAATCGACCGGTTAAAATGAGGTTAACGTCATGAATTTGGTTGAAATTTTAACATTTGCCGAATGTTATACGGTTTCTTGCGAAATATCAACATCGAAATATGTTTCAAATCAATTCAGTTAATGTTTCGTGCAAATTCTTTCAATGCTAATATGAACCTCTCAAATGGTTCGGACACAATTTTTTTATTGCTATCCGTGCTGGGCGATTGTGCTAAACCCGTGCGGTGCTCGTATTATCATGAAATTTATGAAATTCAATTTGATTCGGGCTTCCACCAGTGAAATTCTTTCAAATCATAAATCATAACGTTTACCGGTATTCATTTGGAATGTTCGAATCGTGAATTCCGTTTTGCTCGTATGTCATAAACAATTTATCTGACGGTTGCTTTGTTCGAAAATATTCAACTCTCAATACAAAAGCACACACACACTCACTCTCACACACACAAACACATACGTATACGAAATGATACGGAACAATAAAATCAAGCGGACTGCAAATGGAATGCAGAACTTTCAACTCAGTGGCCAAGCATTCTTTGGCACACGGACCAATACCGTTCGCGGTTCTGCCGCGTGCGAGGCACGGATTCACGAATCGATAAATGTGGCCCAAAAGGGAAAATACCATCGAAAAGTTAAATCATCAGTCACAATTGCTAAGAACATTCCAAATTTGTTACGTATTTTTTTCTCCAAGTTATTTTTTTCGTTCGATGCACTCGGTTCAATGCATCGATACATCGAGCGCTGGTTATACACCTCAGTCATCTCTTTGCTTTGCTCTATCCTCCTCAATTCAGTTCGAGATGTGTGCATCTCATTTTAATGGAATGCATTTTTCTCTGGAAATGTACCAGCAACATTTTTGTGCAATCTTCTTCTTTTTTTCTCTCTCGATAAAACGTAAAACTGAGTCGTTCATGTAATTTCGTAATTGTTTGCGTTTAATACACATTTTCATGCATCGATCAGGCCCGAACACGGGCCGCTCTCGATCTCTCTCTTTCTCGCTCTCACTGTGTCTTTCCACTTCATTTTCTACCTTCTTTCCATGTTTCACTCTCTCTCTCACTCTCCTTCGCGCCATTCGTTGATGATTTCGAGCGTGTTTGAGTGTGATTTTTTTTTCTCTTCTCTTTTAACTTTTTCAGTTTGCCCCATTCGCATTTTTAACCGGAGATTGAACTTTAAATATTTTTATGTTGTGCGCACAACAGCACCACGATCGCGCCAAAATAATCTACATTCATGGAAATTATTATTGAGATTTTCTAAACGAATTTTAAATTTTATTCAAATCGATACAAAGAGTGTTCGTTGCATATTTATGGTTCCATGTATTTCAACCGTTGACAACACCTATGAGTCCAATCACACACACACACACATACTACGGCTCACTGGATTATCATCGCAGATGTTGTTCGTTCTGAAATTAAAAACTCTCGAATTTTAATAAAAAAAAGAGAAATATTTCATTCGGTTGGATTCATTTCAGCTGTCATTAAAGCCGATTAAAAAGACGATTCAAATCACACCAGTTACATAATTTGTAGAATGAGTTTACCTTTAAAACTGAAGAAAAAAAAACAGTTTCGAGAAGAAAAATTGACGCAAAAGCAACCAATCTGTTTGAGATTCTTAAGAAAAAGAGCGTTAAAAAAAACACAACAACTCAACATGATCATCATCAACGAACGATCATCGATAAAAAGTCGCGTGTAAAAAACACACGTTGCTACATTACAATTAGTACATACGCATCGAAATAGTGCTACCTGTCTTGAATGCTGCTTAAGGACAGAGAAGGAAAGACATCAATGCTAAACATCACCCAGGTCAACTGTTGAGTTTTGAATCGATAGCATTTGGAGTGTGCGCATTTCACGAAGGAGAGAGCCCAAAATGAAAAAAAATATTTGGCTATTTTAATGAAGTAAGCATCTGAGCACAAAGAAAACTATGCGAATCACTCCACACACACACACACACACTCACAAATAAGAATTATTTAGATGCTTGGTTTCGAAAAAGAGACACATATTTTTGTCGAAATACGTTAATTCACATAAAAAATGAATCGCTTACAAACCAAACGAATGAACGAACGAACGAACGAACGAATGAAGGAAAATAAAATGAAGAAGCGATTGCATTCCATTAGTTTGGAAGTGAATACTGACCATCAATATAAATACAAACACATTTGCAGTCCGTACCATCGAAAATAAACGTATATAACCATAATTACAGCGTCTAATCCAATTTACATACGAACGCGACGCGAGAGAGGACAGAGCAAGCGAGAAAAGAACGAACGGAGCACGTAAAAGAAATGAAGAAAAATTCCTCATTCTTCCTCTGATTAAAAGCGAGAAAAAGAAAACAAGATGAAGGGAAGAAAAAAAAACGCAACGTTGAAGAGATAAAACCGGACCGGCCATCGGCTACTGTTCGAAATTCTTTTGGCTTCGAATATTTCTCTTTCTTCGTTGTATCACCGTTGTTGTAATTTTTCTCTTCTCGTGGTTGTAGTTTTTTTTTCTTTTCGTTTCAATGGTCGTGCTTTTTTTTTGTTCTTTCAGTGTGATTTTTCAATTCCTTTCTCGATCGTTTCAAAGGCTCGTTGTTTTTTTTTCCTTTTCTTCTCTCTATCTCGTCGTCATTCGCAGCATATTTTATGCGTTATACAATCCCAAATGGTTCGTTTTTTTGGTGTGTTTGCACGAGTCAAGAGAATATGCGGCCAAAGCATTCGGGATTGAACTGCACGAGCGCATGAATATCGTTGTTTTTATCTATACAGGAATGTAGTTCGTTCTCTGTTGCTCAAATGATTGAACGGGGGAGAACCGGGAGAACATTCAAGAGGCGTACATTTTATGAATGTATAATAATCAGTGGAGAGCATTGAAACACGGTTTATGTTTATGGTTCTCCATCACTCTCTCTCTCCCGCTCTGTCCTTCATTGGACTGGGGCAAGGCAAATGGACGCCTGCACTTTCGAACACATTGAGATTTTCGTCATTCAAATGCAGACAACTGGAGTGCAAGGCAACGCAATCCAAGCCACTATACATTTTATTTAAGATCGTACAAGATCGCTTTTTCCTTGCATTTATTGCTGGTTATTAAAACGAAGATATGCATTCTCAATGCAACCGAAAACTGAAAGAAAAAAGAAAGAACGAAAAAAATATAATGCAAAGACTCAAATTTGCGGCAAGAATTTCATAATAAAAACCGACTCATAAATGGACCTGAAAACATGCACAATTATTGTTCTTTCTCTCTTTTTTTTAAAATTTTGGAATGTTTTTTTTTTATAATTTGTGGCCGAAAAAAAAACCAAAATACAGACACACATCTACGAATACGTTGGTGGAAAGTTTTCGAAAATAAAAAAAAAATATTGAATGAGATTTTTACCGAATTTATAGATTGAAAGACTTAAACTCTTTGGTGTGTGTGTTTTTTTTCAGCAACGAACCATTCGGTGGTAGACAGACAATGTCAGCTGTGGCTAAACGACCATCAATGCAATTTTTTTATTTAATTCAAAACCCAAAGTTGCACACTGCTTGCTGCATTCAGTTAGCCACACTGAAAAAACGGTTACGGCTTCAATATGAATACATTCACCAATTGTTGTTGTTGGCACAAGAATGCCAACAAAATCAAAAATATTCTGTAGTAGGTAGATCAAAATGCCTGCACACAAAACGAACTATAAGGTCGCGTGGAGAATGTGTGTTGCTGGTATTTTGTTTGTTCTCTCTCTCTATCTCTCTTTTCCTCTGGTATTGACTGCATTGATCGACAAACCGCATCACGGTACACATAGGAAACAGTGATCCAGAGTTCGAAGCCTGTATATATATGTGTGAATGCATTCATAGAGATTTTTCTTATTTCTTTTCGCTTATTTCCTTTTTTCCATATCTTTTTTTTACCATGCATTCGATTCACTCGCTCTCATCCGAATTGTGTGCACGAAGTGCAGTGCAATGCAGTGTATGTCGTAGACTTGAATGTGGTATGTTGTTGTTGTTGTTTTTTGTGTGTGTCGATTTCTGCTTTGTTCAGGCATTCGTTTGTTTCAATAGAGTGCCCTTTTTGGTATGTAAATTGTTATTTGATGGCCAAAGAATTTCCTTTAGGTGTTTTATAAAGTTTTGTTGTTTTTTTTCTCATTCGTTCTTCACCTATACTTTGTTGTTGTTGTTGTTGTGTTTTTCATTCTTCATCGTTGTTGCTTTTGCTGCTTCATTACCATGATGATGATGTTTTTCATCTTTGATTCACACATGCTCACATTGAGTCTTCTGTCTCTTCATTTCTTGTTATTTTTTTTCGTGGAGAATTCCTACGTGAACTGATGCTGCTGCTGCTGCTTCAGTTGTTGTTGTTGCTTTTTCTTGTGTATTTTTTCTGTTTTTTCGAAATGCACATGAGCGTATTTCGTTAGCAATGAAATAAAAAAAAGCACACACACCGTCCATTTGGTGGAAAGGACGTCGGCCCAACGAATACGGGAGAAAAAGAACACGACGATGAAACCACAGTATGTTTGGTATGTTCATATCTATAAGAAAAATGTTTCTCGAGATGAATCTGTAGATTATTTTATATTAACTTTTTTGTTCCAACTCCTTTTATTCGTTGTTTTGGTTTTGTGCCGTGTTTTCATCCGTATGCGTTGTAAGTATGTATGATTGGTTTTCATGTGGCGGTTTGGTGTTTGGTTTCTACCAAACACATCAACGTGGTTATTTTTTCCGGAATGTTATAGTATACTCCAATTGTTTTTCGTGGCTTGAATCACTGCTTCATTTAAATTTAAATGAAGATTAAGCAAGACACAAATAAAGAAAAAAAAATAGCATAAATGCTAATGCCAACCGTTTTCACATTTTTGGCTATTCGTATTCAATACTTTTTTGCTGATTTTTGCACAGTTTGACCATTCTTTCTGAATGGCTTGAAATTATCACTGGAATTTATCAAAAAAAGGTTTGATGAACTTTGATCGGAGGGAATCGAATTAATTTGAATTAAAAATGCATCTATTCAATAGATAGGACGCTCCTTCATTAATTTGGTTCATTTCACGATTTAAGGTATTCCTTTTATCCAACTCGAAAGAGAAAACAAATGGACGATTGTTAGGGGCTAAGCATGAGCTGTAGAACTCTCAATAGATTCACAAATGTCCATCAATTTGTTCGCAACACGTCAAGAACATTGACGAATGAAATTCGCTATGTTATAAGATCAGTCTATAAATTGAAAATATATGGACAAAAACTAAAGCTAATCCACTGAATATAGTCGATTAAATGAACTAAGAACTGTCTTGAATGTGATCACCCCCTAGTGCAGCTCTTTTTCGAGAGAAAAAAAAAATCCAGATCCGGTTTAAAGAATTGTTTTTTAGAAATATACACATAATAATGCTTTGATGTGATGCTTCGTAATATCAGCACCCTCATTCATCGTATCACTGAAATTCTTGCGGCTAATAAAAGACCGAACGGATTAAACGATTTTTTCGCCTTTAAAACCCGAATAAATCGTTATCTCAAATTCCCAAGTTATATGAAAAAAGAGATTGGCGGCTCGACAACGGAAATTTCAAACCGTTCTGGTTTGCAATGGAAGAAAAAATCATTTGTTAAAAAAAAAATCTTTTGCATGTTGCGTTTAGCTATGGCCGAGTGTTTTTTTACATTGTGTGATGTTGATAAGTGCCATTGGAATGTCTGGCCTTGATAAAGCAAATGAAACATGCCCTTTAATTGACATCAATGCCATCTTAACAGTGTTGAATCCTGATTACACTAGATTACATTACGGCAACTGCTATTTTTAAAATAAAATTATACAAATAACACACTCAAACGATAGAAAATTAAGAATAATTACTCAGAACAAATGCATCAACAAAACATTTGAATTTCTCAAACAAATTGTCGAACAAATACACAAAATTAATGTTTATGATTTTATAGTATCTTCCTCAATTCACATTTGTTTTTTTTGACTGTTCAAAGTTCAACAAAAATAAAAAACCCTTCTATATGCCGATGTGAATCACTAATATAAATTCACACAAATATTTGTCCAAAATTCATTTGTTACATCGAAAATGACTTTGAGTAAATTAGACACCATTTCATCGCTAACGTTTGTGGTTTTTGGTGCAGGAAAAAGCGTACAATCCTCGAAAACCCAACCATTCAAAATTGGGCAATAAGCCTCACATTTTCAATATTTTTTTTCTGAGATGGTCGATATCATAATGTTAATAAATTAAGAAAAAAAAGAAAAGGAGAAAAAATACACAAATACTTTTTTTCGAAAAGAGGTATGGTTCTTTGAGTGTTGTGGTCATTATCATTCACATTCTGGTGCTTTTTCCGAGCTTCTTCTTCGTATGTTTTTTTTTGTTTCTCGTTTCTTTTCGATATTAAGTTTAATATCGTTTTCTGGTCATTCGCTTTTGTTTCTCTTTCTCTCTTGCATTTCTTTTTTGATCAACGGTTTTGAAATACGGACACGTTTCAATAGTCTTTCATTTTGAAGTTCGTCTCGTTTACTGTTTGTTTGTTGTTGTTGTTGTTGTTGTTGTTGCTGCACATTTTTACGTTAGAAGTTTTGTTCATTTCTCGATCGTTGCACCACAGCCAGTTAGTTCAGTTCAAATCAGGCAATGTCTATACAAAGACACACAATTTTTAATACGCTGTTTATCGTTCGATAATTTTGTTACTATGAATTTAATGTGTGTCTTTTCCATATTAAGCTGATCACGGTGCACACATTAATATGAAAGCGCAACGGCAAATAGTATCAACGAACAGAAGCAAACGATAGAGACAGTTGAAATTCATAGCGCGATTAAAACAAACTCACACATACACACACACACACTTGGACATAATTGTTGGGCTGCAGGAGAGAGAAACAAATTCATCGTTAATAAAAATTAATCGAAATGTGTATGTAATTAAATGCGTTATTTCTTTGGAATGTAATCGGTGAATGATATTGCTAGCGTACTGATTTGATGAAAGAATTTGTATATGCTAGCTCTTTTATTTCTCTTGAAATGTGTGTGAGCTGGCTATAAAGCGGTGGGCTTCATTTGGCGCACTTAAGCATCTGTGTTTCTTTCTTGCGGGCATCATCTTAAAGTAGGGAAACAAGTTTCTAATCGATGCATGACCATTTCGATTGAAAAATTTGTGACTTAAGCATATACACGAAAATAAATGTATAGCTATTGAATTTATTTGTGATGCGTTGAGTTGAGTTTCTTTTCGTTAACCAGCCATGTGTTGCTATTTTATAGACATGATCGAGGTATGACATTGAAGTCTCGACTAGAAAATCACCCATAAATGTCAATTAATGCAGCATTCGACACTTGGCGCGAGCGCACATTACCGACGCACTGAGCACGCGTGAATGTGTGTGTGTGTGTTTGAATATCGCATGAGGAACAGCGCGACACACTCTGGTGGTTGCGCATGTCACTAAATTACCGCGCGAAAATTTCACGAATCAAGCTCCAACCACTCGACTATACAATTTGCTACATCAGAAACTCATCGCCGAACAAACACTCAACGCCATGCATTGTCGAAGTGAACAAATAAAACGAAAAGACAAAGTCAAAAGAAAAACGTAGGCCAAAAGAAATGGCCATTTACCCGCAAATATTTTTGTTTCGATTCATTTTCGTTTTGTTATTCGCTGTTGTGCACTGTTTCGTGTTCAATTTTGTTGTTGTCTTTCTCTGTCTTAGTTGTTGATTCGAAAGAAAAAAATGGACTTTGGGCTTAAGTATACACCATGCAGACGTCTCAAGAGAACATGAAATTCAATCGGAGCATTTTAAGCACGATCATAAATATTTGTTTAATCATGGCCTTTAGTTTGGATTTTAATGGTTCTTTTTCTTCTCTCTCTATCTCTATTGGTTCCTTTTTCCAACCGGGAATTTTATACGAATGAAAAAAAAGAAAACAATCAAATCCTGCAGACAAATATTCCATTTCAGTTGTATTTTGGTGATGATAGGTTGTGTGCCGTTGAATTTGGCTTGTATGTACTAATTTATGGAATTGTCGTTTGTTTAAAACCAAATGTTGATTAGGAAAAACAGAGTTTGGCATAGAATTTAATCATTCAGGAAACATTATATCACATCGAGATTTCAATTGCTTTAATGTCTTTGTGGCTCTTCCAATTTTATTTTATATTGGTTATGCTTAAATGGAATTGAATAAATGGCAAAAAAATTACGAAAAAATTTCGAACTATATAAAACACAAACAAATAATTGTTGTTTTTGCTACTGCGATAAATGGTTTTTGCATTGATTTGAATAACATTTTCTTCGTCATGATGCTGGTGCACTGTATATTTGGTGTGGTGTGTGCCAGCCGTATGCTGTTATCTGGCATTAGCATGGCAAACCGCAAAGAAAAATTCATAAATGCATTGAATCGAGGTCGAAAACGAACAGAAATATGCGCAAAAATATCAACTCGAAGCTATTTACGTATAAACATTCCGATGGTATATTTCCTCTTTGAACGTTCTTCGTTCAAGCATTTTATCTTTATGTGTACCATCGATTTGGTTGAAATTTCACAATGAATAAATGAAACCCGTTAAAAACTCCATAATTCTTTTAACAGCTTGCATGTTTTTTTTATTCAGCCTGTTCCACACAATGACAATTATAATTATGACGTGACATTTTCGATATTTATTGATATTTTTGACCAAAATTGAAAGCCAGTTGTTTAATTTCTTTTTTTTTAACGCGTATGCGTGTAAAGTACAAACTTACAGCAAAAATAAATTGTCTCCGAAAATAAAATTAATGCCAGTTTTTAAAATGTTTGTTATATTTGATTGCAGGAACTATTTCTGGAAAGTCTTTGCAGCTGGTAAAAATGCAGCATGCGAGCTTTTTGCACCGTCAGCGCGCCCTTAGAGGTTTGCGCGCCACCAACAAGACCACTGTTACCAGGAAGCCGATTTCTTGCTTTGAAGTAAGACTAATTTCGATCTATTTGTTGTTGTTGTTGTTTCAAATGCAATTCGTTTGCTCTCACAATGAATCACATACTCAATTTTCTCTTTCAATTGACATTATTTACACAGATTACTCGGAACTCCACAGCCACGCACACTATACTTTTTGGTCGAGGCAAAGAGTCGTGTTCGCGAAGTTTATACACAAACATGTCTTCACTTTGGCAAACAAGGAATGCTCGACACCGAACTATTCGGTTTGGCTGTTCTCATAGGTAAGGTTCCACTTTTTCAGCTTAGCTTTTTATTCGACTTTTTTCTCTCTCTCTCTCTCTCTCTCTCTCTCTCTCTCTCTCTCTCTCACTCTCATTAAATTTACAAACATATACTGAAATATAATTTGCATACATGCAAAACGATCAGTGAAAGATCGGCTGGAGGTTCTAAAAATTCGATATAAAACACACCAAAAACATTTTTACTGGTCATTCTGCGTTGTTTTTCCCTTTCCAAATCGAAATGCCATCGAATGAATCGATTCGTGAATTGATTTCACAAATTAGCATATACTGATGATTTGTAGCCTCTAATTCAGCTGAGTATTTGAGACAGAATTCTTTTTGTCACAAATTCCTTTCACATCGCAAAAGCAGTAGCTTTTTATTTCATATCTGCATGATATCAACAAAGAAAACCAAAACAACTCTAAACAAACAATAAACAATTTACGTTTATGTGAATCTACGATCCATGAACTAAAGCGTGATTTTTTTTTTGCATCAGCATTCGATGCTCTTATATGTGTATCAGATATATATATATATATATATATATATATAACTATGACGCTTTGACAGGTATTTGTGCATTGTGTCACGTGACCAACAATCAAATCAGGATTGGTTGTGTGCATTCAATGGCAGCGCTTCTCTGCTGTTCTCTTTATCCCATCGGTTGTGTGGTGCTGATTCAATTTTTAACTTTGACACTCTTATGATTCGCTAGTCAAGGAATTCGCATATTATAATATTTATTGATTTTGAATGTCCCCGGAGGTATTATAGTGGTACATCTTTTGGGGCCTGTGCTGGCGATCGGACGTTTCAATTCAGTAGAATGAATCTGCTGGTCACAACTTCTCAGAGAGAGCACAAAATTACCGCCAGTAAGTAGCTGCATAGCGTCAGGCTACGCACTGAGACAATGTAAGCTTTGGGAAGTGTTCTCGCACGGAAGCACGAGAGTAACCATTCATTAAAAGCAAAAGCATATTTTTGTTTGTGTAGGGGGGAGAAAATGCATTCCACATTTCCAAATCATCGTTTGATTTTCATATAGATGAAATTTTATGCGGTTTTCTCAATAATAGTGCGAATGGTTCAAAGCAAAAGAAATGGAGAGCGAGAAAGAGGGAGAGATGGGAACGAAGACACCAAGATTGAGCAGATAACATTAATCAAAATGAATGATAAAATAATGCAAATGGTGAAGATCAAATCAGTCGAAATGAATCAATAAAAGGCAGTGACCATACGTCAAAATGGAATTTCTTATTTGATTCAATGCTTTTCACATACGCTCGACCAAACGACCAAACAACCAAACGACTGAACATACCAACAACAACAAAACCGTCACAATCGCTTGATGAACAAATCGTGCTGCGCCGAATGCACGGAATGAGAAAATATTTGAAATTTACTGTGCAACTACAACAATCAACGATGAACAACAACGAACAACAACAACGAACAACAACAACAACAACAGCAACAATAACTGAATGGCCTGTCATTTATTCAAGCCAAACGCACACATAAACATATACAAAACGAGAGAAAGAGAAAAAACTGAACACAACAGGAAAAAATGATCAACGAAAATGAACAAAATGTAGAACTAAAAAGGAATCAATCAAATAAATTCTATGGCTGAACGTATGTTATTGTTGTTGTTGCTTGTGTCTTTTTTTTTCGCTGTCAACATTTTGATATGCAAGAGAACATTCAAAGTGTAAACAATTTCTGTAGATATAGATGAGCGTGTGATGCACACAGCATAGCCGAGCGTGTGCGCGAGCGAGAGCGCATCGAAATGGGACAACGAACAATTGAAAAATGCATACAAACGCCATTTGAATCACGCGAGTTAGATGATCAAAATACATTTGACCTGGTATTTAAAGCCTCGGCTATTCGTGTTTCTGCTTATAATATGATCGCTTGTAGGCTCATTTTTTTTTTGTACGTTACATTCAATTTGTCTCTTGTTCTCTTTCAATTGCTCTCACTCTTTCTCTTTTGAGATTACAAATCGACTGAATATGCACTCGTTGAATCATACTCAAGCGCAAGCATAGATGTATTTAATGCTTATTTTCGAGTACTATTCAGGTTCAAATGGCTAAATACAAAAATCCAATGAATTCGTATTACTTTGTTACAAATGCATTGCGTGCAAAACTAAGACCGAAAAAAATGTGTTAAAAAATGTTGGTGTTTTTGGCCACAGTACAAAAAATATGTATGGACAAGACTTAACGCTTGCTCAAAGCGAATAAAAAGCAGTAAAAACAGGATTGAATAAAATAAAATTAATAACTATTTTCTCAACAACAACAAAAATGTTCAAGAAAAACAAAATGTGGAAAGAATCGAAAGAGAAGAAAAAAATCATCGACATTTTTCTCTCGCGACCACAAATTTTGAAGAGAGATTAAATGAAACATGCAAAGTTTATTAACAAAATCACCAGAACACATGGACAAGCACGATGCTGAACGGCTTTCAATGCAATACAAAGAGAAGAGCCAAGCGACGAAGAGAAAGAGGAAGAGAGAGAGAGAGATGAAGCAGGCAGCCACGATATCTTCTCGTCGAAGGCTACAAGCACAACAGCAAAGAATCCAAAACCTTAAATGAGTGTGTATTGCGCAATCGTTATAGGAAATACACACGCGCACAAATAACGATCGAAGTGCATAAACTCAACAGCATTCAACCAATACTCATCCTACGATCATAAAGAAAAATGATATTTTTCTTGCGGACACGAAAAAAAACACACATAAAAGATGAAAGAAGAGCATATAATCAACGTCAATGTCGTTTTATACGACGAATGCATTCTGTTCTACACATAAGCGACAAATGAAAAGTTGGCGAGATGGTTAACTGCGTTCGCCTCAACGATGTGCCATCTCGATCGAAATGCATGCGAACGAGAGAGAGAGAGAGAGAGAGAGAGAGAGAGAGAGAGAGAGAGAGAGAGAGTCTCGAAGAGAAAAAATTACCCGTCTCATATGAACCGGCCCACTCATTATATTCACTTTGTTGTAAGCTCAACAGAATGCGCACATAAAACATTGAAAGAGAAAAAAAAACGCATACAACTAAGAACAGAGTGAAAAAAGCAGAAAAGTATTAAGCATGAACGCATTAAAATAAAAGACGTAAGACGCGTGTTTAGTAATTCAGGTAGCTGACACAAACTTAAGTCTCGTTTTCATTTTATTATTATTTTGGCATTTATGTTGTTGTTTTTGCTTTTTTCCCGAGCCGCTTTCAGTCTCTTTTCTTTTCTTCAGCGATGCTCTTTTTTCTCCATTTCCTCTTCATGTCGATGTGTTCTTTTTTGTTCCCTCTGTTTTCTTTGTGATGCAAACGATCATCTCATGCAGGTATTCAGTCTTCGACCGAGGAATTCGATTTATTCACTTCATTTAACTTTATGCATGGAATTTTACGGTGCTGATGTTGTTGTTGTTGTTGGTGTATTCGACTTTTTTTTGCATACGCAAAATTGGAAATAACCGAAAAATGCTGGAAATAACATTCTGATTTTTTTGTTGTATGCATGCGTTCTTTTTATTTCGGTTATGGCCGACTGGCGGAAAGATAAGCGACCGCAATTTCTCATTTATTTATACAAACGAAAAAAAAAATTAATTATCCCAAAGGATTGAATTAATCCTCATTTTAAACAGCTATAAATCGAACACAATGCATAAATATTTGCTCACAAAAATGCCACATTAACTCAACTGCATTTCGGTCAGAGGGAGAGACACTTTAAATGGTATTTTACATTTTTAGTGAATTCAAAGGATGGGAAATGTTCATGATTCCTATGCGATGAAATCGGATTGGTACGAAACAGAAACAGCATGCTCTGTGCACAAAGCCCATTAGCCTTCATTATCACGAATATAAAAACACATTTTTACTCCGCAAGTTCAGTAAAATTGAAATTAAAGCATAGCAAATAACCTTTCGTGGCTACAATTTAACACGCTAACGATTAATAATTCGCTAATTTGAGTTTCCATTAAAATGAATGAAGAACGACATTCGCTGTTTTTATCACAACGTTTTTATTGTCACCCTCTTAAGTCAATGGAAAATTTTCGAGAAGATGGAAAATTGACCATATTTAAAAAAAACAAGTTATTCAGTCTCTTTTTATTTACTGAAATATGATGAGTTTATCTGTGCTTGCAATAGCATTAATCAATTGTCTTTTATTATGTTCCAGATGGCGAATACCTATTTGCCGATCCCGAAAGCAAATTATCGAAATATGGTCCAAAAAGTTGGCGCTCATCCCACACACACGTGAGTATAGGCATTTAAATATTATTTTAGTATCAATTTCATCGTCTTTGATTCAATTCAATTGACTAAAACAAATCAATATTATTTCATTCATTCTAAAATCGCAGGGCCTGGATGCAAATGGTCGTCCACTGTTGGAGTTCCACTTTCGAGTGCAGTTTTACATCGAAAGTCCGCTCATGTTACGCGACGAAACATCACGTCACAATTACTACCTGCAGCTCAAATCAAACACAGTTAATCAAGAGATCCCAAAAGAATGTTCCGAGCAATCGTTGATATTGCTCGGGGCGCTTGCTCTGCAAGCCGATTTTGGCGATTGTCCCGACGAATCAAATGAAGATTATTTTAAATTAGACGATTACATACCAAGTAATTTACGTACGAAATGGGGAGCAACAGCATTAAAATCATGCCACAAAGAGTATCGTGGCATGTCACGAGCTGATGCCGAAACCAATTATATCAAAGAATCGTGTGCGTTAAACGATGCCATTAATGCGCACATATTCAAAATGAAACTAACGAAAAACGAAAGTGGACCCGGTTCAATATGGTTTGTTGTCTATGCAAAGGGTATCAAAATTTTTGGCGAAAATTTTCAAACGACCAATTTTCTATGGCCCAACATCAGTAAATTGTGTTTCGAGCGTAAAAAGTTCGAAATCAAATACGGCGAACAAAAAACCATTTTGTATTCGAGTTCAGACGTGAAAAATAAGAAATTATTTTCGCTATGCAAGGAGACACATCAGTTTTCTATGAAAATTGCAACGAGACTGAACGATGCCATACGCCGCGAAGAAGAAGAATGCAGTTCGATGCATGTGTGCGACATGTATTCGAGGGCATTGAATTTACCGTATAAAAATAAAGGCGATCAACGAATATCGGTAATATCGAGTACAAGTTCAAATACAACGTCGGGAATTGTGAGCGATCGTGTACATTCGGAGGATGAACTGGAAATTATGATCAATTCACCGCCAGCAGCCAATATGGCGGCACCATCAACGGAAAGTTTGGCATTGGCACATTTACTTGATAAGCCGAGCGTAAGTCGGCAAACATCGTCCGTGAGTCGAATGTCACTGAAAGAATTAGATGAATCGATGAAGCGTTTATCAATGCGGCCAATTGTACGATCGGCCAGCAATGAATCAACGCCCGAGCAAAAAGAACGCAAAATTGAATTGTCTGAATCGGATTCGCCGAATTCACAGCACAACATAGGATCACAGTGTTCATCAACTTGTAGTACAATTGTTGTGGCCACCGAAAATAGTCTGCCGCCAATGCCGAGTTCAGCGGATTCGAGACGCCGACCATCAACATCGAGTAGCATGGAATTGGGTTTCAGTCACACGGCTCAAAATTCGGCCATAAGTGAGTCGACAACGACATCAGTCGATGTGGCCTATGGCAACAATGCCATCGATGAAGAAGACATTTCGGGTGTTTATACGTTAAATAATCCGGCACCGACTGAAACGAGTGGAGTGTATACGATGAGCAATAGTGAATTAACCGGCCAGTCATCGGAATTAGCTGAATCGGAGAGCCACGAGAGCTCATACTATGGCAGTTTTGCACCGAAGAGTGAAATCAATGAGGCCATGAATGTGGATTCGGTGGATGGAAATTTTACCCAATCGAGAAAAGAAAGTGAGAACGATTTTCGAATGCGATCCGATTCGAATGTTAGTTCAACATCATTTCGTGGGGATGGCAGTGATCCAACAGATAAAAAGCAAACTCTACTGACTGCTGAAGAGTTGACCGATTTAATTGTTGGCCGAGGTTCATATCCATCACGTAAAACAGTCAGCAATACATTGGATTCAGATTGTGACTATGTTACGATGCCATTGCCATTGAAAGAGGGTGAAAGTTTTCTACCCGGTCACGAAGATACAGCACCTTCTGATGACACATTTGACGTTGATTTGCTGTCATCAAATCCACCACCGCCACCGGTTCGAATTGATAGCACATCACATCGATCATTTGCTGGTTTGATAAACACAAATCGATCGATGCCACCTCCGCCCTACAATGCACACCATAAAATAACACCAGTCGCAACAAAGATCGTTGATAAACATGACGAAATGCCTACGATACCCACGATACCTGCCAGAGATCCACCGCCATATCCACAGCAATCAAATCGTATGCTAATGAATCCACCATCGAATTTACCTTCCAATCCAACGGCAGCCATGTCATCGCAAACAAGCCAACCAGAGGAAGCGGCTGCACGATTCATAACAACTCGACCACAAATTAACATTCTGAAGGCTCACACTAGTATAGTTGGTGAAAATCAATTGAAACCAAGCTATGCAGCGCCAACAATTCCGCCCCCGATGACACAAGTGCCGCACACTGCATCACAAAATCTCTTAGCCACTTCGATTGGAATACCAGTCGGGCCATATAACATAAGCAATGTTCATAAGAATTTATCCAATATTCCGTCTCCGTATCCAGATGTGAAAGCTGCAACACAAACACCCAGAGCTTGTGTTCTATTACCAGTAATTAAACCAGCTAGACAGTATATACCCCCGCCGCCAACATTGCCTCGTCAACCGCCACCGCCGCCACCAGCACAGCTTGCAACTGTTTATACCAGCCAATTGGCACAGTCACAAATTGAATTGTACCAGAAACAATTGTATGACAGGTGAGTATTTTATTGTGTTTCAATACAAACAACCGATGTATGTGACTCTGTTTATTTATTACTGAGTCGATTACTTACTATTATTACAGTTTATAATAAATTACTAATTTTGTTCCTATTTTATTGTTTACGTTGAACAGTTGCGATTATGTTATCTATCCGCTGCAAGATCCAGCCATAAGCCAGCAAGAGTATTTGGATGCAAAACAAGGTTCAATAATTGCAGCAATGGCACAAAATCCAACAATTCCACCACAATATTTGGCAATACATGCGAATCACGGTACATGGGACGCGTGCAAAGGTCATGCAATTTATCGCAGCACACCATATCTATCGATGGCATATTCAACACATTCGCATTATGCTTCCACACAAAATTTGTCCGATACGTATGTGCAGTTGCCATCTGGTGCCTATTCACCATTGTATAGTCCATCAATAGCTAGCTTATGCTCATCGTATGATGCACCTCCGCCAATACCACTTCGACCGAGACCGATGGCAACTGCCACAATGTTTGCCCGTTCAAAGTCGGACGACAATATTTTAAATTCAATAGACACACTGCCAAAAGCAAAACGACTACCTCCACCACCTCCGCCATACCCGAAAAAATCACTGAAACCCCCAATGCCGCCACCAATTGAAGAGGTTACAATGTCAACAGTAATCAACAACATCAATCATTCAATACGTAAGTTTGATGATTTTATCATTTTAAGGTAAAAATCAATTAAAGTTTTTATGTTTTTTTTCCTGTATTGCAGCGATCATTCAAAAACCGCGTTATGTTGGGGTACCCAATGTTACAACAACATTACCGCGAACCAATGCATCGATGAAGATGACAATAAGTGAACCAACCAAAACTATAACAAACTCCACAACAACAAACACAATCACATCGCCATCAACTCCAATCGATATAAATGTGTTGCGCGAACGAAGTAAACATTTGGACTTACCATTGATATCGGCTCTATGCAATGATCGTTCGCTGTTGAAGCAAACGGCATTCGTGATGCCAAAGCATCCAACCTCAAATATGAAACAGAACACATTGCAATCGTCGAAGGGGAAGTATCCGGTTTCGGGATTGAGCACAACACAGTTGAGCAAATCACGGCCAAAAACATCAATCAGTCATCGTCATCCACAAGATAAACTACCACCTTTACCCACGACTTCCGTCACCGGAAATAATTATGTCATGGATCCAGCCATGAAACACAAAAGTTTCAGTTCACAACCGAACCTTAAGCAAGCCTAATCATTAAAAACAATATAGATACTTGAACATTGAACAACTCGAAATGGCAACGATGGATGGCAAAAAGCTAGTAGTTTAACAAAAAGTCGTTTTTGCAATTTTGTATTTAACTGAGAAAAAAAAATTAAACTGCAATGTGCCTTTCGAATTTAGAAATTAAGCAAGAGACAATGTCCCATTCATTCAGAATGGCTATTGACTATGAACATTTTAAGTTAGAGTTAATAGAGCCAAGATATTTAAGCAAAAGAAAAAAAAACCAATCATACACGAATTAATTTGTTCACAGAATCGTTTAAGCAATTTTGTGTATTCCTTTTAAACTTTTACTGTGTACGAATTGATGAGAATTGTAAGTCGAAATAATTCTAATTTTAGAATGTTAAAATGTTTTAAAATTTCAAATAGAATGAAAACAAAATACTGAGACGGCTTCACAGGAAATAAACCTATGTCTATAAATTATTATATAGAAAGTGAGACAATTTTCATTGTGAGAAACAATTAGGAACAATAATGAAAACGTATATTATGTTTTGTTTTTAAATTGAAAACAATGTTACATGTCGTTTACTAAACATTCGATTTCGTAAACAATTTCGAATTAATTGTAGATATTAAGATGACAATTGTTTGTATAAAACAATCTAAATTATATATTTCATTTGGGGTTAATTTTGTAGGAAAAAAGAGAATAAAAAGAATTGAACATTTAAAAAAAAAAATGCTGATCGGCAAAAAGTTAATGGAAAAAACCGATCGGATTTATTAGACTACCGCGCGAACAAAGTGGTGAAATAAAAATAAATTTAAAAAAGTCGTGTTTGCTTTTCGGTCGAAACAATTGCAAACAATTTTTCCCGTTTAGATGTTTAAATTGAAAATATAAAAAAATGATACAAAAAATTAGATAAAAAGGAAGAAACAACTGATATATGATAAATAATGCTATTTTTTTCATTTAATTTTACGTAACAATTTCATAAATTTTTAATTGTAAAATTGCTTAACAATTGATCAGCACTTTATCAATCTCAAACCGATCACTGGTTTTGAATGTTCAAAACAATCAAACAAAATTGCCAGATTTTTAAAATGAAAGCAATCCAAGACCTTTCTTTAGTTTTATGACATTTCTTGTATTAAATTTTAATTTGTTTTAAAATAAATCGATAAAACAAAATTAATTAAACAATTGGCTTTAAATGAATTTTCTATTCGAGCGAGACAGGGTTACAATGGAGAACCAGTACCTGTATGTTGCTTCCACGCTGCAATGCTGGGTGATTATATTCATGAAAACATTGACACTGAACCAGTGAGTACGTTTTGGATAGGATACCGTAACGGTACAGTTTTATACTCGGTTCGTTTCTCTGCGTCACAAGCGTTGAACGAATACACAATAAATATCTCCTACAAATATCGAGATATTCTAAGCATTTGGATTATCCTATCCAAAATGTAAATGTTATGAACTGCACTGAACACGAAAGTCCCTTTACCATGTTCTATCGCTTCATATTTATCGCTAAGAAGTTGACATTCATTTCAAACACCTTCAGTTTTATTTTTGCATTTGATGCTAATCAAATTTTCCTTTATTTTTATTTAAAAATTGATATTCATTACAGTAAATTGTCATTTAACAACCAAAAAGTCATACATCTCTGCTATTCAATGTGTGCAACAAATTTTATGAAATTATTCTACATTGTGTTGGCTTGTTCAAGCTAAGCTTGAACCATAGTCAAGGGGGAAAGCACGTCTAGGGTAATGATAATGCTTTTGAATACCAAGGAACACTAATTAGTAATTTGAAACAATACAAGTGAATTTCTGTCCAATACAAATCGTTTTTTGTATCTAAGTATTGTTTGGTATTCGAAAGTGTTACAGTCATTACTTTAGAAATGCTTTGGCCCTTCGAAACAACTATCACATCGATTTATTTATCTAGTTTCACAATGATTGTTTGGCTCGGTCCAATTTCGAACTTATCAAAATAGATTTTTTCATGTGGTTTTCCACCGATCATAATTTGGCCGCTGTAAAAATAGTTTGTTAAATCGAGTGAAACGTTTGAATTACCAAAATTTGAAATTGATGCAAATGTATTTCGTCGCGGGTACCATCGCATCAATATTAAAATGTTGCCATCTTCATGATACAATGCTGATGTATTTGATTCATATTTATCTTTTTTAGAAATGATATTTTTATAGATGGATGGTGAAACATCGCGTAATGAAATCATTTGTGCGATTGTATCATAATCGTCCGGATTCATTCGATGTGATTGATTGAGGCCATGATGTTCAACCTGTGCTACTGTATTCCATGCCATTGCTGTGATCAAGTGTAAATGCTTCGAATCAATTGGTTCGCTGAAATGCTGACGCGCGCTTTCGTCATTATTTCCATCACCATGATAGACATTTGGCGAACCAGGCAACATCAATGACATGAGAGTCGCCGCTAATGCACCATTTGTTGTCAATTCGTATGATTTGTGTGATTGATGCTCTGATACGCCCCCGATGCTCCATTGAATATATGCTCCGTTACCAGGTTTCAGTACACCATTCAAGTTTCGATTGATTTGCTGAGCAATTTGCTTTGTTCCATTTGTCACATCGATAAAAATATCCACCAAATCAACATGTTTGACAATGTCCTCGGCTGTTTGTGTATCGACATTCTCAAGCAGCTGATTGTTGACCATTAGAATTCGATTCGGACCAAGCAAAGCCTTCCAAGCCTTAATATTGTCCAAAAGCAACGGATCATCGTGCATATTTTCTAAACCCTTGATATAAAATCCATCAATGCCACACTTCATCCAAAGTAAAAGAGCATGAATGATCGTATTCTTTTCACTTGATGCACGTGCCACACGAAGCGTACCCTCATCTAAAATCATTGGGTGTTTGGTGCTCTCTTCAACAAATGTTACAATCGGTTCCAATCGGGTAATCAATGGATAAACTGGCAAGTCAAGAATCAACGATAAATTGTGGTTGTGAAATGTACGAACCAAATTTTTTAGATCTTCAGCAGTTCCCAGAACGTCATCAATGCCATATAATGTTGTTATATTTTGAAAATGATCCGGCTGATTTTTCGATGGGAAAATTGAATTTAATCGAACACCAACCACACCAAGTTTCGTTAAATAATCAATTCGATGTTGTAAGCCCTTTAAATCACCCAAACCGTCCACATTTGAATCTAGTATAGCAAGAAAAAGACATAGTTGAATAGAATGAGCTTTTATTTTGACACGTTTAAAGCGCCAGTCGATAAATACCTGGGAATCGATTCGGATGAATTTCATAGAAAACGCTGCCCTCATACCAAACCGTTCTGAAAATAAAATCACAATTTGATGTTACTATTGAATTTGAATGAAGACTAATGACCTTGACAATTCGTACTTACTTTGGATTGCATGTTTTTGGTAGTGTATAAATCAACGCAACAACCATTGCGGCCATTGCTACAACACCAGCAACAAAAAAGAGAAATGAACATTGTCGAATCAATTTCCAATTCCAATAAACAAATGATGGCACATCTTTGCTATCCGGTAGATTTAAGTGTGAGTGCAATTGAGTCTCACTCTCGGGTATAACTTCACCATTTTTGCCCAAATGTTGGTAAACATTTGGATTAAAAACAGTTGTTGTGCCGGCAACCACTTGACCATCGATACATCCAGAGCTGCCCGAGCACGAGCTACTTTCTTCTTCACCAGCTCGGCCATCGTTTTCGGGTTGGATACACTCTTCATCCAGTATATTCGGTGTAAGTGGATCGTTGAAATTCATTGGTGGCGGTGGTGATGGTGTATTTGGCAACAATGGGCATGTCGATGCATCTTCTTCGGGTAAAAATGTTGAACAGGATGGTGACGTGTTCAAAGATTGCACTAAATCAACACCCAAAAGGGCCTTGTTCGTGGTTATTTCCGAATTGCTCATTTTAAAACCTCTTCTTCACTGATAAATCGAAGTCTATTTTTGCTGTGTTTTTCTTTTCGTTTAATCGGTTAAAATATGTTCCATCGATAGACGCACATGAAAAACGTTTTGGTTGCACTGAATTCTATTTATAAACTGTCGTCAATCGCAAACGTTTGGTTCAAACAGCTCACATTTTCTTTATACTTTGCATTCAATACACTATATTCCTCTTTTTTCAACGTTTATAAATCGAAAATTGTTCAGTTAATTGATTTTAATTTGTCTGTTTGATATTTGTTTTCATTCAAAACGATGTGATTCATGTGGTTTCGTCGTCAAATTAGGCACATTTGCGATAAAATTGAATGACGTCGTAATATCAATACAAATTGAAATTGTTCAATTTAAATGCGGCACAAAACATAGAACCTTTTTAATTGTTGGCAAACGTTTGCTTTGTGTTTATTAAACATTTAATTTATCAAGAATCGCAAATCACATGAAACAAAAATTGAATTCGTCAAGTTTTATCCAAAGTCGAAAAAAGCAATTGTGTTCGATACAGGACTATTTGACATGTATGAAATTACTGCTACGTGTCTGCTCGAGACTTTTACGTGTGCATACACGTTGCGAAGCATTCGGCCACATCGAAAGATATTATTATACGTCAAACTACACTGTGATACAAGGAATTTTTTTTCGAAAGACTGGCACATGCGCACCAATCTTTCCTATAATTAGGTTTGACATTCATCACAGCGGCACACATCGCACATCGTGCAGTGCAGTGGCAAGTTGTTTTAGCAACACCGAACCAAACCAAAACAAATGTGAATAAGCGGGAGCAGTGAGCACACAACATGCAATCGCTTATGTTCATTCAGTATCATTGTTTTTGCACACACGCACACAAACACACACGCACACACACTCCCACATTCCGTGCGGCTCATTCACAATGGCAAAAACATCGATAAGACTGTCTGTTGTTGATTCAGTTCGAATGGAAATTCATGAGCCGATTACAACTGGAAGGGAATCACTTTGTTGTCTATTTGAGCTATTACCATGATCTATCATCATTTAACTTTATGATCAGTCTAATGGCAAACAAATCACATTTCATCGGGTAATGCTGACTAACACTCAGAATAGAATACAATAAAAATTGAATATAAAAATAAAACGATTCGTCCCAATGCGACTGGTAAACAAAAATACAAATTTTGTTTATATATTTTATTTAGTAGTAAGTCAATGGTTATCAATAAATCGAGTTTTCACCCAATTTTTTGTACATGTTTTTCCATTCACGTGCTCCAATTCAATATTAATTTTTAGGATTTTCTTTAATCGCAAACCAACTCTGAGTTTTGTTCAGAATTTGCTAGAAAATTTACCAATCTTATCTATGAACGTTTGAATCAACGGCATTGAAATTTACCGGAATCTTTTGAGTTTTGTTTACATGTCGGAAGAAATTTTCCGCGTTTCATGTATTTCAGTTTTTGATTGTCTAATTGAGCCAACGCTGCAAATGCATATATTTATTTTAACATGAATAATGTGGATGAACTTCAAATTACATTGCAGTTGACATATGATCTAACTAATAAGGGCCTTTGTACAAATAAAGCAGATGATGCGATTGATTCATTTTTCAAATAATAAAAATCGTTTGGAAAATATTTGTTTCTTGAAATTCAAAACTTGAATGATCACTGGCATTATTTCTTTTTCGAATAGACTTTCGTCTAGAATTATCCACGGAACCTTGGGTTCATAGAACTTAAACTTAGCCATTTTTCTGATAACTTTTTTTGCGCACATAAAACAGTGAAGCAACAAAAATAAGCAAATCTCCCTTGAAACACAATATCTTCACAATTTAAAACTGAATAGAAGTGACTATGAAATCATTGCAAAGAGAAGAATTGATGTATGAAGTAAACACTCTAGTGCGAATGTGGATGGAATTATCAAATTCAATATTTGTGAACTGTCATCGAAAACAAAACACAACAATTGCTGTTAACAGTTGTGATGTGTATGCATTTGGTACATCATTCTGCTTATAATTTGATTTATATTGGTACTTCATGGCGTGACCCGTCTTTGCTGATAACCTTTCAGTAGCACATACAGAGCAGAGCAGAACAATATGACTATTTAATCATTAACTAATTGAATATTCACAATTTCAGGCTCAGTTTCAAGTGATTAGTCTTTGAAGTCAGTCAAAATTCAATTTATTCAACAGGATACTTTCATCATCTTATCGAATTTATTTGATTTATTAGAAATTTATTGATTGGCCGTGTATTCTGAATGGATTAAAATTGATTATTTTCAAGTCAGTCAAAATCAAACCACAGCAAGAAATATTTTTTTTTTTATTATTGTAATATATTGTCAATAGTGTCCTATATTCGTGGTGAATTTGTTAAAAAGATCAGCCGATCAAGTTTAGATGAAAAAGTTTAAACTGACGCAAAAGGAACCGATTGTATTGATTTGAACGGTTGATTTTTACGTGAAACCTCATGGAATATGTTCTTTTAACCACAAACATAAGTTTCCTATTGGATTATCGCCTGCCATATCGTGGTGGTAAAGTGAAGGGTGCGATTGATTGATCAAATTTGACGTTGAATTATAAAAACAGAAGAATCGAAATATAGGAAAACATTTGGGTAATTTAAAGTTTATAAAAATGTTAAAATATTCCAAATAACAATAAATAGATGCAATCAGAGTTTGAAATTAGAAATCACAATTTATGGGAATGGCCTTGTGTAATGTAAAACATGTTGTGAATTTGAAAAAAAAAATTGTTTATATCAAGTTGTACTATATGAATTAATTTTGTTTGGAAATTTTGGTAAAGCCTACATAGAATATACGAATTGAAGTTCTTAATCATGGAATGATGTGCAGGGTGCACTGCGTAGTTTCTTATCATCAAACGGAAGGTTTTAGGAACATACAAGGGTGTAGTGTGAGCTTAAACTTGCACTTTTTTGCAATCAATTATACTTAAAGAAGTCAATCAAAACGACTTTTATGTTGAAATCCAACGTAACGACTTGAGCATTATGTATCGATTTTGTTAGCTGTTTTTGGTTTTCGGGAAAATTCGACATTTAAAATGTTTTCATTAGACTTTTTTTTAAATTATCTTTTATCATTTCTACTCCATTTTAAGATGTTTTTAAATTACTAGTCAGTTTTAATAGACGCTTTCGATCACGGTCGGAAATTCGATTGGGCATTTTTATAATAATAAGTTTAAGAAATTGTGATTTATAGAGGAATTTGATTCATATTTTAAAAAATGAGAGAAAAAAGTCCCTCGCTACACGGGCACTTGAAAGCACATCAATTGTGTCAGATTTGTAATCATTTTTAGAATCCTTATCGTATTGATTATTTATTTTAAATGTTTATTAAATAAATATTTTCACATTAACTGATGCGTGAAACTTATCAAAAAACTAATTTATTATCTCATTTTTATTCAGACGATTCCAGTTTCTTCAACATTTCGACAGAATCAGTTGACTTTTGATTCAATAGCGTGTTAGCATTTGGAAAAAAAACAATTGATAGTAAAGCTAGAGACTAAGCTCAAACGACAGAGAGATAAAGAGAAGAGAAAACACCATTGACCGGATTTGATCTATTCTGTGGTTGTCAGAACAGTTGTGATAGACATGGCAGCAGCTGATTTTATTGCGGGATGTTTAGGGGGTAGGTGGTGCCAAGCCTACTATTTACGAAAACAACCTTAAAACCCTGACATTTTCATAGTCACACCATAATTTTCACTCTTGTGTACATAAGATAGCATTTGAATTTTTTTTATCAGTTTGATGTGCCAACATATCGACACAGTGCTGATTTAGAGTTTCCTAGTTTGTTTATTTCTTGAAAGAGATATGTTCACGTGCTAGTCGCGTGGCCGTTCTCGAATTCAAAAACAACTCGGAAAGGTTATCTTCGTCTGAATGATCAGTAAAACTGTGACGACGACAATTTTTGTCAAATAGTTTTCTAATATTTCTTGTTTTCTTTATTCAAATTTATCATTTCAACAGGATGTACTGGGTTACTTGTGGGTCATCCATTTGATACGATCAAAGTGCACATGCAGACACAAGATGTTAAAAATCCAAAATATCGTGGTGCATTTGATTGTTTAAAATCACTTATAGCCAAGGAATCATTTCGTGGCCTGTATCGTGGTATGTCAAGTCCGATGCTGGGAGTAAGCGCTATAAATGCCGTTGTATTTGGTGTTTATGGAAACGTTCAACGGATATCATCCCATCCAGATTCGTACATGTCACATTTTTTGGCCGGTTCAATAGCCGGATTGTCTCAAAGTATAATCTGTTCACCGATGGAGTTGGCAAAGACACGGCTTCAAGTGCAGATGGATAAAATTGGTGCTACTAAATTTAAAGGACCTACACAATGCCTCTCATACATCTACCAGTGTGAAGGATACCGTGGAATATTTCGAGGTCTTGGGGCAACTGCTTTGCGTGATGTACCTGGATTTTCATTATATTTTGTATCATATGAATTTTTGATGCGATTAAGAAACGAACCTGGAATTGGTTACACACTTTTCGCCGGTGGAATGGCCGGTTCAATATCATGGGCACTGACCATTCCGATCGATGTTGTAAAATCGCGCTTACAAACAGACGGAATGAGCGGTGACGGTCGCATGTATAATGGAATGATCGATTGCTTTAAAAAAAGCTACGAAACTGAAGGTTCAGCATTTCTCACCAGAGGACTCAGTTCAACGCTGCTGAGAGCATTTCCAATGAATGCTGTTTGCTTCCTAATCGTATCATTGACACTAAAACATTGGGAAAAACACTTCGGAGGAAACGATCTCAACAATAAGTCAAACACAGTGGAAACGGAGTCGTTGAAAATCAGAACCGATCAAACGGACCGAGAACATAGACGAAGGATATTGCAAGGATTTTTACACCTTGGTGCATCATTTAGTGATGCTATTTGCTCATCGGAAATCATCGAAATTGCACGCGATTTATATGAAAATAACAAAGCTCACTTTAGCAACGATCGTGTTAGTTTTAGAACAAATTATGAGAGTTACTTGACTCACGACGTGACTGTCACATAGAATAGAAGATTTATTTATAAAGAATCATTTTTTTAAAGTTATAGATTGAATGCTTAAATTAAGTTATTCAAATATTGAATTATAAAAAATTAACTTACATTGTCTAAAAATAAAAAAAAATCAACGGCTGTTGCAAGAAAAATACAAATAAATATTCGAAAGATTGAATGAAATGAATTTGCGTGTTTAGTTTTTGTGCATGCACGAGTCATAATTATCTGTTTACCATAGGTGTAGAGGGGTGTGGGGGATTTCGGGTTTTGCCCCTCTGAAGAGCAAGCCTCTGTGATTTGCCCCGGTCTGGAAAACTTGTTAGTGTATCCGCGGCGCCCTTTCAACAAAACATTTCACTGATGCACAAACAAAGTGACCTTCCTAGAGACTTCCCTTCAACACATACCATTTACCCCCTCTGCTACATCGAATCCTGCGCATCTATGACTATTTACAGTCTAAATAAATGGAATTCCACGTCTATATTCATTATCAAAAATGAATAACCTAGCTCAATTCTGAAAAAATCATTTGCTGGTTTCAAATAGTGGAATATTTTGAAATAGTTCATCCTAATTTTAGCATAGGCGCATTTTTTCCGTTCGCTTCTACGAAATGTAAATGCGTATCACATTTTTCGTGTGTTGCTCGTGTTTGCTGATAAGCGTGTAATGATTTCGAAATAACTTTCACAATCCAATGAAACGGATAACCCTTGAGCACTTTTAAAAGTGATGCTATTGTATCGTTAAATTAATTGTTACTGTTTAATAAGAATAAAAATGATTTCAAAGTAGGATCAAAATATGCGACGTACTGAATGGAGCCACTAAAAATTCAATTCATTGTCCTTCATTGTTAATCAATGTCCAATGGACATTGTCCATTGATTGGCCACGTGGCTAGTACAAATGTGAAGCAATTATTTTTAATTGAAAACAAAACAAAATTTGTTTGTCTGCAAATAATGAAACATGTAAACTAATTCATGAAGGTGCCATTGATCTTGTTTTCCATTTAATTATTGATGTTTAGAAATGATAGTTTGTACGATACAATGTGACGTTGCAATCTATATGCGAAGTATTGCGGAATTATGTCCATTGAAACGAACGTATGAGCATTTTGATGACGTTGCACGTGATATGTCAATAAAAGTTGATCAATAGATATAGATATTTCCCAACGAGCACCAGCAAGCAGCACCAGCGGATATGTTCGTTTGAATATGATTTGCGGTACTCTCTATAATTGCGATATTAACTCAATTAGGTTCTATTTTTCCTTTTTTGAAGTGACTGAATGACATATTGGAGTGGTCAGACACACAAACAGGGAAATAAATATACAATAATTGTTGGAAGATATAAAATCCAGCACGCAGTTTACCTTTGACCATACAAAGTGAAAGTATTGTATGTTGGGCACTCTCTGTGCTTCGAATAGAATATCCGATTTTCAGAGAAAATAAACATTCATGTGGTTTTTGGTGTCATTAATAAAAAATTGAAATTCAATTTAAAGTATTTCATGATGGAGATTCAAGAGAGTACATTACCTGGATTTTATATCAGCCGAATTTTGGGATTGGCTCCATATTTTCTACGAAGAAATAACAAAGATCGTATCGATGAAATTCGACGATCGCCTATGTTATGTTTTTATAGCATTTTCTTCATGGCTGTATCTGGTAAATGAAATTTTATGACCTGTTCAAAAATATTTACGTTGATAATTCTAATCCGTTGCTTTTTTTAAACCGAAAATAGTCAGTATGACAGTTCGTTTTATATTTATTGATGGAAATTCCAAAACTCCAATACGGTAAGCATTTGAAATAAAACGGATTGAGTAACTTTTATACAACAACATAATTTTTCCGTGTGAAAGGATGAGAACAGCTACATCGAAGTTCGTAACCGTATTTGATGTGTGTGTCGTTGTGGGTGCATGCCTTTGTGGTGCCGTTACGGGTTTGGTTGGCAGACAATTTATTTCGAAAATAAATTACAACCTTAAAAAAGTAAATTTAGTAATTATTCATAGAAATTCAATTGTTTCGGATCTAAAAACATTGGTTTACTCCACTTTTAGGCTGACGAAGAGCTGTCAATATTTAACGAACAACGAAAAGACAAAAAACGAAACCTATTCATGGTGTTGATTGTTTATGTCACAATGACTGGAATGATTATTCTCGATATCGTGTCAAAATATCGAAGCTTTGCTAAATACAAGGAAGTTTTAATGCGCGAAAACAAACGTAACGCTTATTCGCCAGAAATTGTCACTAAACATTTCATTTCAAATTCTCTATTTAAATTTTATTTTTTTTAGCAACCGAGGATATTCGCATCGAAACATATTTCCCTTTCTACCTTCAGTATTACATTTTAATGGCGCTCCATATACAATTTGCCCAAACCGCACTAGGCGTTCAAAGACGATACTATAGGCTAAACTTGGCAATCAAAAACATATTTTCATTGAGTAAAATCGTTTAAAATGTGATTTTCATTTGAATCACCAGTAACGTGAACTATTTTTTACAATAGAAAAGCTATTGGATCCTGCGTCGAGCGTGAGAAACTTCAAGATCGTTAAAGAGCAAGGGACGGCAACAGCAGCAGAAGCAACGACACCAACGGTAGCTGTAACATCAACGGCAGCAAAAACATCGGACACAAACAATGAAACTCCTTTGCCTGGATCAAATATTAATAATACGTCCGCAAAATCAGTAGTAAAAGTGACAACATTATCGCGTGCTATGCAAGAAGAAAATCATGTAGTGCCCACGTTTGGCACGGGCATTTATTCAGCGTCTATTTCCACCACACCATTTGGTGCTAATTTTTGAATAATTTAGCAATATTTATTGCGCGATTTGACGATTAGACTTAATTTCAAGTGATTTGATTATCTATTTAAGGTAAACTGGCAATGACAACAACACATTTAACGAGAGCCAGCTTTTTTCTCGAACGTTTGGCCTATACACACGCAATTTTAGGTGAAACGGTGACATTAATTTCAAAGTGAGTGAAAAAAAAAAACCATAAATATTTCCGAAGTGCGATTCAATGTTTACAAATGTCTTTAAATTTGAAATGTGTGTTCGTTTTTATTTTTATGGCAGAGCATTTGGTATGACATTGTTGGTAATGTTAGCGTCTTGTTTGCTTCACCTGGTTGCAACCAGTTACTTTTTATTTATTGAACTTCTTGGAAATCCGGTATCTTTTTACATAGCAACTTCATTCGATCAAAACCATAATTCCGTCCATTTAATTCCAATATTTTGTTTGAATTAGGACATGTTTGTTGCGTCTTTGCAAATGCTTTGGTGTTGTTTTCACCTATCACGGCTCTTACTAATCGTTGAACCATGTCATATGGCCACCACTGAAGTGAGTACTTGTACGCTGTTTCAAGCATTTACAATACGTTATTTGTTGTGTATTTACTTTGATGTATTGATTTGTCCGTTCCATATGGAATCTATAATTTATCACAATTTTGACATGTATTTTGTTGTGCACAAAAAATTCAGGCACGGAAAACGATAATCATTGTTTGCGAAGTATTGAGAAACTGTAGAGACAGTTCGGTTGAACCGGTGGTAAGTAAACAATATATTGCTGTGATAAATGATTCAAATCAATCATTTATATGCTTCCGCTTTGCGTCATTTTCCGCCACCAATTCACTCAAAAGCTTCAACATTTCTGGCGACAGTTGCTTGCAGACAGAACCTATCACTTTACAGCCTGTGGAATGTGTGAAATTGATCGACAAATTTTGACATCGGTTAGTGCAATTTATTGACTCATTTATTTGCATTCACACAATTGTATTTGTTCTGTATTTATTTCAGTTGTCAGCGACACTCGCCACATATCTTGTCATTTTGATTCAATTTCAAAAGACTGATGGATAAAATAAAGTCTATGCGATACGAAGACCGTGCAATTGCTTTCAATGTAATGTATAATGTACTTTTGTTCAATAATAAAGGAATATTTTTGCTGTTCCAAACACTATAAAATAATATCCACAACCTTTTTTTATACCCATTATAAGATAATATTAAGACGCTATGTATTTCTAAGACCCCGCCAGATTCCATGCAGGTGCCATAACAGATCATTGATCTTTTGGAGGTTTTCCGTTTATGACCATTTCGCGCATTTTCTCACAGCTCTCAGATTTATCTTGTAGATCTTCTGGACATGCTTTGAAGAATTCTCTCGAAACGCACATAAACAGTTTTTTCGGGACTTTACTGCAACCAGATGGATTTTCACTTGCGTCCTGTTCTTGTGAAGCCATTTTGACTTCTTCAATACATTTTGCTGCAACATCAGCAGCTACTGCTTTTTGGTAGTCTTGTGTAGCTAATTTGTTTGCGATGAGTTCCTTGGATGCATCCTCATTCAAAGTGTTGTCTTCGTTAAGCTTCAAATAATTACATTGAGCCCAGATTTAATATACGTTTCATTTGAATTGAAAATGGTATGAAATTGTTGACATTTGTACAATTTTACGAATGAGAGAGAAAAACTACTTACAGCATTCACTTTTTTAGCCATGCACTCAGTAAGGCAAAACATTCTGCCTCGTGGTTTTCCTTCTGGTTTGCCTAAAAAGACATTTCTCATTAAATAACTAAATAAAATTATCACTCTTCACCACTTTAATTCGATTTCTGAACAAGATAATGATTTTTTTCCGAATTCAATCAATTTAATCGGAAATATATTCAAAACTGTACCAAGTTCTTCATCACACTCCTTGAGCATGTTTTTCACTTCTTCTTCGTATTGAATTCTGGCAGGTGACTTTTCGACTTTGCAGCAAGTCGTATCAAAACCTCTTGGTCCACGATGCAGTTTTGCATAACTTGCCAATGATAGCATTTGGTGTATTAAAGCAAATGCAAAAATATGAACGAACAAACGGCTCATCGTGATCAGTTTTATTTTTCAGTTTCAGAAAGTGATTTTAATGTTGAATTCACCAGTCAAACTGAATTTACATTCGATGTTTGATCCATATTTAAATGAAATTCCATTTGGACGAAAACAAGATGACATTGTCATCATTTGTGATATTTTATACAATCACACTGAATCACGCGATTAATTTTAATTATTTTTACAAGCAAAATGCAAAATTCAATGCAACGAACAAAGATTTTGAGATTTTAATCTATTTTGTCTCATAAAATCAGTGAAATAAATTTTTTGTAAACAACAATATAAAACAATATTCGCACGTTAGACCATAGGTTGTTGATGTGTACTGATAAATTGCGGAATTGAAATCGCGATTTTAGTTTATTGGCAGCATTTGAAATTTCGGAAATCAGGTGAAGTTTACTCATTGATTATTTAATTCATAATAAAAGTAGAAACACATCGTATGCTCGTGGCTCATTCTCTTTCGGCTGACGTCAAACAAAAATACAGGTTATTTCAATGTTCAAACAATCGAGATTTTTTAATATTGTTTCATTCAATACATATCAAAAGTATAAATTAAATTATAAATCGATTATAAACAACTATGGCCTAATTTGATATCCCGTAACCCCTGAAATCCAGTCCAAATGGCTGGTGATACGAGTAAATACAGCCGGAACTGCCAATTGGCCGCAATTTCCATCTTTATGGATAAAACTCAACAGTCCAATGAGGGTGGCTTTTCCAAATTCGTTAATCATCATTGGTGCACCACCATCACCTTGGCATGCGCCCTGTCGTAAGTTCATTGGCATTGCGCATACCACTTGCGATGAAATCAATTCCTTATTGTTTCCAAAGTACCCAGCACAAGCACTATTCGAAATGACTTGTTGCTCAGCAAACAGTAAAAATTCACTGATATTTTTGCTACCTGCAATAAATAAGATTGATCAGATATTAGTTGTCAAGGGCGATTAGAATATCACATGTACTTGTACTGTGTACACTACATACTTTGTGATGATAATCCAAAACCACTGAAATATGATTCGAATTTTTCAAACGATTCGTCTATTTGGCGTCTTTTAGGTAAGCGAATTGGTGAATATCGTCCCTGAGACACTTCTAGGGAAAAGTTCAACTTGCTTGCTTCGGGCAATCGGACGAGCGCAATGTTATTTTGGAATTTATCTGGCTGATACTGCGGATGCAATGTGAATGCATCTGGCAGCAGACTTACTAAAGGAGAGTTAATATCAACTGAACCCACATCAACACGCATCGTAGAGGCATTTGCAATGCAATCAGCTGAACTTAGAATCCATTTTTCATTTATAATTGCACCAGAACAGAATGTTGGCTTTGCTGTAGGATCATCTCGACGATATTTGATGGCCAATAAAGCGTGCCATGGAAAATCACCAATTTGTGCACGATTGCCATTTACAATTCGTGGTTGAACCTTCACTGGTCCTATTCTCAACTACAAAATAAAATATGAATTTTAGGCATATTTCAAAAATCGTATTGAATCTTATTCTTCACATACAAACTTATCATTGAGTTGAAACAGCTTAAAAGGTTGATCTAGTTCGGACGAGACCGTAACAACGAGAATTAGGCACAAAATACACGGAAGATACATTTTCAAAATTATAAAGCACAAGACTGCCGAATTTTGACTGATGTGTAAGTTTTACTGCTTGCTTTTATATTTCATAAGAGAAACCATTTATCTCACCTCCAATTTTACTGATAAAAGCGGTCGTTCATTCTTTCTGATATAATTTTGATAACGAAATCTTCGTCAACATCGTCAAACACTTACTCATTCAATGGTTTTGGCGAAGACAAGTGACTAATTTCAATGGATTTCCCGACAAAGTCCACTGTCGCCTCCTGTCGAATTACACATAAAACATGATAGTTCTTGTCTTCAGTTTAACATGAATTTAGTGACAAATAGTAATATGGTGTTCTTTTTTTTTCTCAAAATAATCTCATGAGTAATAATAGTTTGTGTTGTCAATCAATCACAATTTTGATAATAATTTCGAAATAATGACGATAACGAAAGGTCTGCTATCAATTTAATAAAGAATAATAATAATAATAAAAATTTCATAAAGTGTAATAGCCTTGGTATAATTTTAGCTTTTGGCAATTTCATATCGGAGTAAACAAAACTGACTCATAGTTATTTGCAAAAATCGAGGCAATGCTTTCAAAACAATACACAATCGAAACACTGATAAATCCATTCACAATGAAATACAGTGTGAGAACATCTTGAAGTGGAGACGGTTTGAATTTCATGTTTCAATTACCTTTCAAAAATTACGAAACACCAACATGAGACGTTTACGTAGAAATTGTTTACTTATAAAAAGTCGTTTGTTTCCAGTAAAAATGTAGAAAAGTTTTTATTCGAGTTTTTTGTAAAAATTGCTCAATCCAAAGCCAATATTTTCAATTTTAATAAAGTTTTCTTTCGCATAATTTTAATTTTAAATAATTTGTCGAAAATATGAATTATAATTCATATTATAATATAATATTTGGCAATACATATTTCTTATTACGAAAATGAATGAGTAGAATTTGTATAACATAAACAATGTCTTGCCGGAACCCGAATTATACAACCAAGTGTTAACCGAAACGAATTGATGAAAATTATAAATTTTGAAAATAAAATGTGCATTTTACCTATTAAGAGTGAGCGACAATTAGCATAGAGCACATTAATCATTGGAAATTCAATTCTTGATGGTTAATTTACCGAATTTTTCCTCTATTTTAATGTTAATACTAATTAGTATATCATTTTCTTCATAAGAATATCACTTAACTTAATTTAAAGATTGTTTTGGATTATTTAAATTGCATTCAATTGAATTTGGATTAGAATGATGTTAAATACGAATAGACATATTATTATTATTGTTGTTTACTAAACAATGTTTAGGTGCTTATCTGGAAATGTAACGTAATTTTCATTGTCAGCAATTCTTTGTCGATTAATCTTAAGTACAAGTGGAAGTGAATTAATATAAATACGTATGAGATAATGTGTCAATGATTAAATTTGTTATGGCACAAAAATGTTGTTATCTTCAATGTGTTGATGCTCAAATGGTTGAGATGGCGTTTTGTTTGGTAACTGATTACGATTGTTCAGAATGGGCTTAAAGCAATGGTGACTTTTAAATAACTTTAGTGGTTGATACGAGATAACCTCTTCGTTTAATTTTAGCACGACCTGAATTACATATCCATGATTTGGTTCCAGATTTTTCAACTTAAAACGCTCCATATTCCGTGATGTACTGTAAAATTCAATGAAATAATTATATATTGTTGATATTCTTATTCGTAGACATTCCATTTCACACAAAAAATACCATCACCTATCATTGCGTTGAATTGAGCTGATACAATCAAACTTTTGATTGGGGAAAATCTTTTTCTGATATTTTTCGACATCGCAAGTGTCCACATTTAACACGAAATCATTAAAGTGTTTCACACGTATTTTGATAGCAGCAACGCAATAACTAGAATAATAGAATAAAATAAACATGGAAGTTATGAACAATAGTTTAATGAATGAATGTTTTTGGAAGTATTTTACGTTATTGGCCGGGTATCTGGCGAAGAATGCCATGTGATTGTTGACGATGTGCAAGTGTTCAATGAAGTGACCTCTTGAATGTGCATATCCGACGGCAGCATTGGATAATTATCGAACTTGGACTTTGTGGTGGCCACTATTTTGAAGTTTTCTACGTAAAATTCATAAAATTCTTGCATGAAATAAATTACAAGGCTATTTTTTATGCTTCTGGCTTACTTCGCTGCAAACCATCCTCTAAATTGGTTGGGAAAAATTTCACAAAAAATCGATCATTTTCTTTCAAGTGATTAAACTTGAGAATCATAGCCGAGGTCACATCGACGACTTTCTTCATTTTTTTTATTGAAGAGACTTTTATCTTGACCGGATGCCCACACGGTAGAATTAAAAACATGACTCTTGCTGTATTCTGTGTATTGTTTAGCTGTTCAGATGAATAAAATGATCGTAAAAAAGAGAAATATTTTATTACATTATGTATTTACCTTGAAAATAAATGACGACCGCTTATCAAATTCCGATAGTTTTCCGATTTCAGGTTGATCCTCGTGCAATTCAATGGGACTTGATGAATTAAAAACAAGTGATGTTGATGCCAGCTTAAAAATTAGCCCGGGAACCTTTTTATGAATGCCAAAAACGTCTACAAAATATTGTTTGTTCGGAACTAAACCAGACAGAGTATGTTTATTACGTAGTCCAGTGCAAGCTAAAGCGGTGCCACGTTTCGAATCTAATTGAATAAAGAAAACTCCAACAATATAAAATATTTCAAAAAGATAAAAATTTAAAAATCGACAAATCTCTCACCAATATTCGTAATGCGGTCAATTGGCCGAAAGAAGTAATTATTCAAAGTGCCTTTCAGTCGAGAACAGACAAGTTTCGGTGATTTTCCAAAGACATGATCAATGGCATCACAGAATGTTCGCTGGTTGCTGTGACTATTTATTGACAGGCAGTATTGCATAGCATGTATGTCAAGTTTGCTATTCCGAAATATTTTTAAACCGAAATGTTATTGAAAGAAATTACATTATTTCTGTGATATAGTAATGATTTGTTTACGTTATTCGACTGATTTGATGTTTATAATTGATCGAACAATGTTTGACAAACAGCATTTTATAATTTAAAAACAATTTTTCCCTCCTTTGAAATTAACATAGCAATTTGTTCCGAGTCATAACATTCAGCTTTTCCCTCAAATAACGTAAACAAAACAAATTACAAAAACTGATATTCCTTTGCAAGAACCTTTTATCCCATTTGAAGATAGTTTGGCGTTTGTGTATACGATTTTCATAGCGAATGCGTGATGTTTGAACATATTTTAATAATTTTTGCGCTAAAAATGGTTTTTGTTGTGAAATATTGACATTAATTTGAGCATTTCCTTTGGCAGCAACCAACACGTCATATTGGCCAACAGGTGCGCATGGAATGTTGTAAATTGTTACATTGTTGAAGAAATATTTTGATAGATTCACTTCACAAAAGAAATAAAAGATACAAAAAAAAACAAAAATAAATTGTCTGAAATGGACAAAAGTTCACATTTTGGTTTGAATTTTACTTGATTCATTGTAAAAGAGCTGCGGAATGATCAAACCCACTTGATCGGCATGAACTGCAACGGACAGTGGTGATGTTTGGTCTAAATTCACCGAAAATCTGAAAACAGAAACAGAAAGAGACAAGTGTTGGTGTGTCTCATAAATTGATGCAATGAATGTTGACAAATCGCCACTTCATCTTGAAAATGGATTCCTTATGTTTTCAACGATCTGAGCGAAATTATTTTTGATAAATTAACGACCATGACTTGAGCCATACGAATTCATTGCCAAATAGTAATATCATACGTTGTTTTTTTTGTTCTTCTATCTTTATATCCACTTAATCCGTATATCAAGCCGAATAGTAACGGCATTTGTGTTCATAAATCAATGAAAATGATGATTTTATTATAGTTGAAATTACTAAAGCCGGTCATAAATTCTGGATTGGAAAATGGCATCGAAAAATGCCAAATGAATTTGCTGCTTGAAAAAAAAAATGGATTTATTCCGAGAAAGAGATACTTTAACATTTTTTTTTGTTGTTGTTCGCCCAGCCATTGTCAAAATGAGTCATTTCATTGAAATTGTCGTAAAAGCCCGTTCACGCGCTCACACAATGCAAAGCACAAATAAATGTATGCGAATGGTGGAAAACGATACATAAAAATGCTCTTTTATTGTGTCGTGCGCGCGTAAAATGTGTGCAGACGTCTGGTGCTTGAAAAGAGACCATTAACTACCCCAACAATATATATTCAGTTATCAAGTATGTTTGTCTATTTTGTTTTCCGCTTTTCTTCTTTCAATTCAGTCGAGCACATATTTTGTTGTTGTTGTTGTTGTTGTTCTCTGATGTTCACTTTTCACACAAACTGACGTCGCTGTGGTGAGAAAAGTTTGCGAGACAATTTTTTTTCCACTCGATTCCCTGAAAACCACGAACACAACGGAGAATTGTTCGGTAGTTTTGAAATGTTATCGATGTTTTTATTTCGGTTTTCACACATAACGAATAAAAACAACGAATGCATTCATGAAAACATGAATTTTTGTTGTTGGTGTTGTTGCTCGCTTCTCAAACTCTATTTCAAACAATCTAATTAATTACAAACCACTCATTTGGTGCAATGTGATTATCAACTTGAAACTTATTTTGCGTGACTATGACTAGACCAATATTTACTGTTCACCAATCAGGATGTTATGTGACTCCAGCTCGAAATCACGATATGGTGAAATTGAGCCCTTAATGGAGGTGTAATGAAGAGTACATTGCCATACTGTGTTTTTCAGTTGTCAGTGCAACACCATGAACAACTTTTTTCCGGGCATTTTTGTTGTTTTCGTTTTAAGCTTGAACAATTCAAACGCTTCAATTTGGATTAAAAATGTAAAATCGTACGGTCCATCAGCTGCGAATATTGGATTGTCATGTTTATCGAAAATGACGCAATTTTATTTTGACGATCCAATCTTAACAAGATCACGCAATATCGTTGTATCATATACTCGCAATCTCACAATTCCAGCTGATAATATTCAACGCATTTACTTGAAGTGGCTTCACAATGCAATCCTTAGTGGTGAAATGAGTGGGTAAGCGTTTACGCGTTGCCTTTAAAACCGTTTTTTGTGTGTTGAATGTGTGCTAATATTTGTGCTAATGATAATATGTAATGTTTATTATTAGTTTGGAATTACAGTTGATTTCAAATGCTGCACCAATTCAAAAAGTGTCGCACGAGCAATCGAACACCGTTTTTGAGAGAGATTATTATGTGCTAGTGATGGATGACTATAATAAGGTAGGATGATGTATTTGGTTCGAGAAAAATACACGTCAATAAAATTATTTATTTTTGTTCTCAAGTTTAATCAGCTGATGCGCTCGTATATTATACGCAATTCATTTAACCCTGGAGCAAAATTCATCATTTTTTTCATCAATCCAAATGTTTATGCTACCAATGCTAAGCAAAAAGAATTTGCCTTCAGGCTATTCCACTTGATGTATGATCGATATAATGCAGCAAATGTCGTGTTTTTGTATGCTTCCGATGACAGTCAATACAACATTTATGTCACAAATCCATATCAAAATAAAGAATGTGGTAATGACATCATTTTGCGTATTTTCAAATTTGTAATACTAATAGTGATGTGATACTAATAGTGGCATTGTTTTGATGTATTTTCATATGTAAATTAGGTTCGTTGCAACCAATTCTATTGGACACTTGTCAAAATGGTACTTTGTACCGAGAATCATACACGAAATCTTGGCTATCGGCACCAAAAATTCCCAAAGCTTTACCCGATTGCACATTCAAATTTTGTGCTCGCGTTTCCGAACCGTACATAAATGAAGAATGCATGAGTGGACTAGAGGTTGACATTATTCATGTTTTACAGGAGAGACTTCGGTTTCAAGTGAGGCTTAATTGGAGTTAAATTTGCAATAGACAATGTCTATTAGACATAGTCTGATTGAGTTTCCATATATTTAGATTAGTACATTCTGTACGAATATAAGCCGAGGTGAACCGTATGGAAATGGATCATGGAGTGGAATTTTGGGATTACTTCGGGACGATCAATGTGATTTTGTTGTGGGTGGATTTTTCCCGGACTATGATGTGCATGATGATTTTGGAGTTACTGCTGCTTATTTGCAAGATGCTTACACATGGTAACAATTTGCAATACAATTAATTATTAATTATTCGGAACTCAAAAACTTGTGCTATTATAAAGGTATGTTTACGTGGCACAACGTCAACCTGAGTGGCTTGCAATGTTGACAATTTTCGAATACCCTACATGGATTGTATTCTGTTTAATTTTGGCATTATCGGCTGTTACTTGGTGTCTCTTAGGCCGTGCAATGCCTGAGAAAATTGCTCATAAGAAATTGGCACTTTGCTTCTTGAACAGTTGGGCCGTATTTTTGGGCGTTTCAGCAAATAATCGGCCTGTTTGGAATCCTTTACGCATATTTTTCATTACATTGGCTTTGTATGGTATAAATGCGACCACAATTTATACATCTAAGCTCATAAATGTCTTTACAAATCCACCGTTTTACGACCAAATCGACACAATTCAAGAAATTGTTGAATCACATTTACCAATTGGTGAGTCTATTTTTGGATATATTATCACAAATTCATTACGAAAATGTTTTTCATCTGATAAATTTAAACCTTAAAACCATAGTAAACTAAATAGCCATACATCACTAAATGCTAATGCTAATGCTAATCACAACCAAAATTAATCAGTGCAAATAAAAAAAAAACAACTGAACGCTTGTGCATGATATCACATGTTTTCACGATTCACTCAATTTCTTGATTGTTGAACTTGCAAACAATTACACTTTGCACAATAACAACTGTTAAAAATGAGCATTTAATTAATTAAGAAACAATCATTTTCAGGCGGTCGTCAAGAGTATGAGGATTGGTTTGAAAATGATAATCCATACGATCAGATACTCGGTCGACTGTATAACAGAACCGAATTGTTTTGGCCGACGGAAGAGAATCTTGCCGATGTAGCAGAAGGGAAGCGTGTAATATTAACAAATCGTTTGTTTATTTTGAGTAAATCAATTCATCACGTTTTTCCATTGCCATTTAATGTATTTACAAATCCAATTGAAATGATAAGTGAACGTGGATTTCCATTGCTCGACCGTTTTAGCAATATAATATCGAATATGAGAGATTCTGGTATTATACAAAAATTATACAATGATTTTTATTACAACGTTACAATGTTGTATCATATCCGAGATCGTGATGAAAACCATCTCAAGGAGGCGCAAATTGTTTTAACATTGGACCATTTGGAAGGTGCATTTACAGTGCTTCTATTGGGTCTTTTAATAAGCTCGTTAACATTTGTCGCCGAAATTATTGCTGGCACATATTGCAGGCGGCGAAGAGCTCGTCGCCTGTGGAAATTACTGCAAAACTCATGGCGTCAAGTGTCAATAATGCGTTCAGTGCAGAAAAATGGCAAAAGGAATGCGACAAAATTAAACAGCAAATGGAACAAACCGAAAAAATTCAATAACCAAGTAAAACTAAAGCATGTCTAATGGCGCATTCAAGTCCATCTAAAATGAGTGCTACGTTTCAATTGCTATGAAAAATGACCTATAAAATGGACAAAACAGCGAGAGCAACGTATTGAAATGGGCATTCTTGGCCCAGATTAACGCAAGTAAAGCTTGTCTTCGATTTTAGATGTTATGCCGCATTTTTGTTACAGTTGAACTTGGAAATGCAATATAAATAAAAAAACATTTCACACAAACACCAATACCATTTTCACAATCGCAGATGGTCGACATTGCATGCAAAAGGTCTTTGCAAAACAATTATAAAAAACAAATGCACACCACAATAATCACTATTTAAGCAAACACAAACATTAAAAACGTGATTAAATCGAGAGCACATTCGTTGCACCGCCAATTTATTTGTATGTACGTGATTGGTATGTGAAGTTCGCGTTCTATTGCATTCTACGCATAATGGCGCTAATGAACGAAACACAAGCTTTGATTGCATTTAAAATTCACGTAAACGCCTGACAAAAAAAAAGCAACAGTTCCTCCTTCGTCCAGCACCAAAACTATTTGATGAATTAGTTTGATGTTGATCAGAATTCATATAAAATGTTCGTATATCGAGTGCCCAGTAAACAGTGTGGTGTTGTAACAAATACATGAATGTTACGACCTCATCTTGTATCCACCCGATACATCAACATCAACACCAACAACAATCCAAAAAAAAGACGAAAGAATTAAAAATAAAAGCAACACTCGAATTGGAATTGAATGTTGAACACATACCTTGCATTTTGGCCTTTTCGCAGGAATGCGGTTACGGTTTGTTCGGCACTCAATGAATACGTTTGGTTAAAATTTCGATGAAAACTGACATGCATAATATTGGCACCATTCGTGCAATGTGCTGAGATTGTAGAAATTCCATTACGCTGAAATAGAGCGCCACAAAAGATGGCTGTCGCACACGTCAACAGAATTGACCAGCAACTCTGAAATGGGCAGAACGATGAAACAGCAATTGAGACAAATTGATGAAATTGTATGCAAAGGCAGAGAAACATGTGTGCCCATTGCTCGTTTATTGAAGAGTTCAGGTGTTGGTAATACAACACATAATTGGACCAATTGAATCCCTCTCTCTCTATCTCTCTCTCTTTGTTGGGCCAGCACCATTTAAATTTGATCCACCTGCCGATTTCAGTGCGGTTTCATAATTTTTACGCTAATTTATATAACAGCAACGCTCATTCATAACGTTTCTAGACGTAAATTGATACATCATTTCCTCCCTTTTTCGCCACTAAATGTCTGCAGTTGTGGTTTTTAAACTAAATATTCGGCTGTTTTTGAATGGACAGCAAGGCGAAGCACGTGCTTATATTACAAAGTGTTTGCTTTCCAATTGAAAAAAGACACAGACTTGTTTTTTTATTTCACTTTGTATTGAAGTTTGATTCAACGATCACATTTTATGACTCCTTAAAAAAATCATTTTTTTTCTATCGTGCATGCCCGACGAAGCAGATCGAACTGTGATCACGTAACAAATTTTAACTGACATAAAAAAAAAGAACAGACGGGAGCATAAAACAGTCGAGCAAAAAAATGTGCTATTCTGAGAATTTAACAGAATTTCGGTGATCTGGTTACCATGTCGATTTTTCTCTGACTCAATAAAAATATTAAATTTATGCATTGACTTGGGTGAAAAACGAAAATTTATGCAAAAATCAGGGGCACTCAACTTGGAATTCGATCATTCATCTTGGTAGAGTGAAAAAAAAACAACAACAAAAAACGAACAAATTCAAACAAGCAACACCTTGAATAAACTTGTTCAAAATGACCGATAGACGTAGATTTTTATCCGCACGTTTCGATATCACTATATTTTGTTGGCAAAAGAGAGCTTTTTGTATACTCTTCTTTTGCATTTCCACTCGTGGCCGACAAATCGAACGGACGAAAAGCAATGCTGTGATTTCTAAATTCATATCAATTTGCATAATTGGTTAATTATTGGAGCCAATTATCCAATTGGTAAAAAAAAGGTCTTTAGGGCTTACGAAGCCAACCGCTCCTCACTCGCAAACCACTCAAATCAATCAATTTTTGTTCAGGTTTCGTTTGCTAGTTTATCGTTCTTTCTCTTGCAATGTATTCAGGTGTGCATGTGCTCGCTTGTTTTTTCTCCCCCCGCCAACGAAATGCTAATCTTTTCCATATATATTTTGCGTTCACATATTTTGCTGCCTCTGTAATAAATGTTCACGCATCAATCACGTATCGGTGTAATGGATTTTTTGCACCGTAACTGTTTCATTCGTTCGTCATCTTTTTTGACCAATATATTTTCGGCTCGATGAAGCCTGAGCTCAATCTCGGAATTTGTATGAGTGTGTTGATGTGAGCGAACGCAATCTCGTCACATTTTTTTTTTTTTGTCATATTTTCAATGAGTTATTTGTTGATTTAATTCTTGTCGGGGAGTGTTTTTCTCTGCTTGGTGCCCAATATGTGTGTGGTTTGTATTCACGACGTTTGTTCGTCGCCGTGGACGTTTGCTCCTGGTGATGCATGTTTACGTTTTGTTCGTTCTCTCTCTCTCTTTTTCATTGGTTTTCACGTTATTTTTTTACATCGGACATTGGATATTGGAATATTGGGTATTGGTCATATTGGCAGTGTAGTGATTGTGTGTGTGTTTTTTTCCGCTTCAAAAGCATCCTTGTGCGCTCCCATTCACTTTTAGCTCGAATTAATAAATTTAAAATTTAAATTTGTTATGCGCCAGCAATTTGAACAACGCTCTTGGTCCGTTGCTCTTGGTGTGTTTGTGGGAAAAAAAAGGGACTCAAAATAACGAAACGCCACATAACATACAAAAGACTTTACAAGAATAGCCGATTTCACATTATTCGGTTTCGCGTTCGATTTTTGGTGAGAGATGATTTTCTTTCCTTTTGCATGACCTTCTTTGGTGATTCAATCGAAAAATTTGCTAGTATACTGCTCTTGTTTCGGCTTGTTGCTTAGTTTGTGTATTTGCTTGGCTGTTTTTTTTTCTCTTCTCTCATTTTTTTTCTCATCTCATTGCCTTTTGTTTGAAATACACACATATACAACGCACTTCTTGAGCTGGTTCATGCGACGATCGTCGATTTGTTTATTATTTGTTTTCATTTGGCGGCGTCAATAGTACGCAATTCGTTCTGCAAAATATAGTGATTTTCGTCTGTCGCTCCTTTTTAAACTACTCGGCATGTTGCTGTTTTATTTTTTTTTTATTTTTTTCGTTCTCATGGTCATAAAACGCATGAAATTCCGTTCGAATCACAAACGCACACATACACACGGAAATGATGTTGAAATTCAGTTTTCAATTGTCATACACGAGAAAATATCAAAATTAAGTAATAAAAAAAAACTCAACGACTTTTTCAAGTTTTATTTTGCCGGCGTTTCTTTTTTCTTTTTGACATGTTTGCAAAAAAAATTTGTATTCATTTTTCGTCGTCGATGTCGTCGATCTTCTTTTTAAAAAAAATGCACAAAACTTCAATCAAACAAGCGAATTATTTGTCAGCAATCACAATTAAAGCCGAACAATTATTTTATTGATCAATAGCCCGATGAAAAAGAAACACAGAGAGCGATTCAATTCGCTGGATTCAATGGTTTCATGGAAAAATCAACTTACAATTCGACGACCGTTTTTTGCCGCTGACATGTTGAACTAATGGGGTGCCGATTTCAACTGACCAAAGTGAGTTAGTTTTCTTTGCCTGTAAGGCACCCAATCAACTATCCAACTTAATTCCAACATATACACGAATGTTAATGTAAAGCCGGCACTCACTCACTCAACTTCACCGATGTGAAATTCAGAATACGGAATGTTGTTGCTGAACAACGGCGGCATGTGTTGCGGAGCATAAAATGCATCACGATACGAATCATAGCGGCTTACACATATCGTTTCATATCGCCTTCCGTTTTTAGCTTATGTTTTCGCTGCTTTAACGCAAACCCACTGCTGTCGTTCACACACACACATACACATGAACACTCACTATCGAACGCATATTCAAAACTACGACACAAAACTTTTCTCAGCTTACATTTTTGCTCCGGTTTTTGTTCGGATTTCAAACGGATTTTTAACGATGACACACACAAAAAAATTGATTAGCACACCATATTTTCTATGTTTTATAAGAATCACAATGGTTTTCGGCATTCGAAACTTTAGCAACAACAAATGTTATGGAAATATCATTTCCGTGGTAGAGAAAGAACCACTGTAAAATACTCGACAATTTTACTGGTTTGTCTCTTTCTCATGTGGCTTTAAATAGAGAGGAGTACGTTTTTTTTTTATTGATAACATCAACTGTTACACTTCATTTATGCTCTTTTTAATGTGCACTGCACCGAGTTTGCTTATTCGTTGCGAAGAAGACGGCTTACTCACATTACGAATGATCATGTCATTGCTCAGCGCATAAAAGAGATGCATATATCAGACTGAAAAGAGGCAGTCGCTATCATAAGCGTGCTCTTTAAAATGGTTTATGTGCTACGTCTTTAGTGGGGCTTACAATTTTCGACACCTTTTTTTTCTAATTGGATGCAATTGTTGGCACTTATCACACACTTCTCGTTTTGTGTTTTCATTTAAAGTCTTCTAAAAACCAACACTCAATTATCAATTTATCCGTTTAGATCAACATTTAAATGTTAGAAAAAACACCAAAATATGCAACTTCCTCCTTTATAGAGGATTAAAAATTTGTTGAATGGGAAAAGTAATAATAAAGGTTCCCTTGGAGTTTGCAAGTTCTCTTCGCCGGAACATTCTTCACCAGTTTTTAAAAATGGAATTGTTTAATCTAAAAATGTTGATGCTTTTCAAAATTGATTTTGAAAATATAAACTAAATTCGGGTTGGTTTCTCAACTAAAATAATGCGTAAACAAAATATAACAACATAAACTATAACAAGTTTACAGTTTACACCTACACAAAGAATCAATCATATTGTTTGCCGGTATGTTGACATAAGGACTATGCTTCCAAGGAAACAGTCGATGTGGCGAGCATATTTATTCGATATAAATAAAACAAAGCAGCCTTTTGTTCGTTTGATATGTTTATTTTATTGCATTTCCTGTATAAAAAAAAACAATAAAGATTTTTGTTCCCTTTGAAATTGTGTTGAAAAATTGTTTTGTGTCGTAATCATTGAAATTGTCCATAATGTCGGATACGCCAGTGAATGCAATTGTAGCTGACCATCCGTTGTTGGAAAAGTTCCAAGCGACACTAAAAGAGCATTTGAGTCGTATAAACGAGCAATTGATTAAGGAAAATACTGAAATTGACCATCAAATTCAGATTTTAAATGGCGAACGTGAAGAAATTGGATCAAATTTATTCGATTTACAGCGAAAAATTGATCGTCAAAAAGATGAAATTGATTCATACAATCGACGAATTTCACAAACATCTGAAAAACGCATCAAATGCGAAGAAGACACACGACAATCGAAACTTGAATTGAAATTACTTCATAATTTTAATCGTGATGCGAAACGTATGCATTCGGAACGTTTGGCTGAATTGAAAAAGTTAAAAACTTTAGAGCAAACAATTGACAAGTGGCAACAGGAAATGGAACACAATTTAAAAATATCGAAACTGATGCTGAACAAGGATAAACAGGAAAAAGAACGGATTAGCAAAGAGAAACGGGAAATGGATTTATTGCTGTTGAATTTGGAAATGGAACTCATGAAATCGGATATAAAGTCTGAGGAAATTATAAAAGATCTACAGGAAAATGAACAACAAATTGAAATGTTGAACGCAAAATTGATTGTCTCGAATGCCGATTTAGATACACTGCAAACGGACAATCGACGTTTGATTAGCTCTTGGAATGAAGTGATTCATGCCATTGGACATCGTGATAAATTATTGGCAAAAACTTCAGAAGAATTGACGTAAGCACTTTCTTTTTTTTAAATCAGTAATGTGTCTTTGATGATGTTTTTCATTAAGTCATAAAAATGTCAACATTTGTTTATTATATCAGGACAGAGATTGAACGGATAAAGGTAATTCAAAATGATATTGATGCAACGAAAAAGGAAGCGCTCAAGCATATGGAACAAAATGAGAGTTTAGAGCAGTTTAAACAACGTCTTTCGGAAGATTTGCAACATCTCGATAAGCAATGTATGTAAAATGTTATAGGATCAAATTTAAATAATTTTCCAAATATTCCTGTTGTTTTAGACAATAAAGCAATGCGTGATCTATCAGATTTAAATGGCAAAATCGATAGATATTCGTTGTTAATAAGTGAAACTGAAAATTCGCTGCAACAGGCAACGGTTGAGAATCACATCCTTGAAGGCAATTTAAAATCACTATTGCGTGAGCATGAGCGCCATGTCAATAATAAAACCACTCAAGAGAATCAAATACTGGAATTACTACAAGACCAAGTAACAACTGATCAAGCAAGTAAAAAACGGGGCCGGAATATTCGTGATATGCAAAGTAAACGCCGCGATATGGAACTTATGATGAACAACACCGAGGCACAGCTCTCGGAAATTTTATTCGAAATGGAAAAGCTAAAAGGCGTTAGCGCACGTAGCAGAGATTATGCAGATGATTTGATCGTAAGTGATGCATGCCATTCACTAATTATTACATACGTACTAATGTTTATAAGTGCAGAAAATCAAGTTAATAACACACATTGAAACCTGTGCATTGTGTATGATGAAGTTGTCTTAATGGTAATTGATCAGCTAAGTACAGAAATCTACATGCAATCGATTAATGAATCAAGACGCGAACATATTTCATTACCACTGTTTTATCAAGATTAAGTTAACAATATTGAGCTATTTACAAACGTTAATTGCATAAAATCGCCATTTATTTATCACAGAGAGAGCAAATGATTTTCGAACAAAAAGCAAAAGATTATGACAGAGACTTGCAAATTATCAGACGAGCTATCGAAGAAAAGCTGAAGTTACACGAACGTCTGAATAAACAATTGGCTAAACTGATTGAAGCGGCTGGAGGTAGTGAGGATGACCCGTTGCAACGCAAGGTGAGACTTCAACGTTTACACAAAATCTAATTCATTCAAATCAAATCAATATTTCAACACACCAAACACAAAACCAACAGCAACAAAATTATTCCATTCGATACCTTTATTCATAGATAAAAGATTTAGAAGCGTCAATCGATGAACTGGAAACTGAAATGAAAATTGATCAAAATAAATGGCTACGTTTGCAATGTAATATTGTTTCGATGTCAGAGAAATTAACTGAAATGTTTAATGATTCACACTTGGCCAGGCAACGTACGAACATTCATAAAATATTTTTACTTTTAATCACTTTAAACTAAATAAACACTATTTAATTTGCAGAACTGTTGGTGATCGAACAAAAAACATTGAAAATTGATGCTGAATTGATTGATATCGAAAAAACGGACCAAAACCGAATCCGAGACATCAAAAATCTGAATACAAAATTGGATATTTTGAGTGCAAAATTGTACGATAAAAAGCAAAATAACGCCACCGAAAAAGAGCAATGCCAATTTGTGCACATGAAAATGGTTGATAAATTACGAAACGATGAGATGTCTGTGATACAATTGGAAAATGAACTGTTGAACATAACCAATGAAATTGATGAGCTAAAACATACGGTTTTGGATCGACATCGTGAGGCATTAACATGGGAAACGAAATGGAAGATGACGGAGGAGGCGAAACGACAAAATGATGAAGAATATGCTAAATCGGGTGAAATTGGAGCGATGAAAATGGAAATACGACGCATGGAAGTTCGTCTGGGTGAATTGAAACGTGCACAAGAAAAATTGGTGTCCGATATGGAGCTGTGCGTTCATCATCGTGAGCATATTTTCGATCAGGCCAATATGCGAAACAAATTGCCACATAAAAAGTCTAAATTGATTGACACAATGCAATATCGATACAATCAATTGCAATCAAAACTGGCACAAGTCACAAGTGAGATTAGCGCATTTGAAAAGCAAAAGAGTGATGTGATGAGTGCACGAACAATCATTGAAGAGAAATTAGATAAACTGAATCAAGATATTGAAGATGAACGCACCCAATATATTCTGCTGCAGAATGAAATTGAACAAGCACTTCTACTGAAGCAAGAGGTAATCAAATTTGACGTAATTAAATCCTATTTGCCTGGGTATCAACTGGGTTTTTATTCAAAATTTTATTGAATTTTTCTATGTTAGAATTTGGACCACATCGTTCGTCTGCAAAATCGTGCTAAACGCTATCGTGTCGTTGTACAAACACAACAAATCCCAAAGAATCGAGCTGAAAGCATTGTTGACATTCAATTTGATCGAAACAAAGATATCAGTTTGAATTTAATGTCTATACTTGATGATTTATTGCATGAATTTCCCGAACATAAATTTTCCATTCAACGTGTTCGTCAAACGATTAAAGATTAAAACATAAATCATAATATATTTTGCCGCATTCAATGAACATATTTCACAATTAGAAATTCAGTCGAGTCACTCATCAAACATTTTAGCAAGTGTTTAATGCAATTACTTGATGAACTTAAGAAATCGCCGAATACACGTGTGGTAAGAGGTAGACATTAAAGGTGTACGCAATTTATCAGCTGTAATTACCTATCGAATTCATACTTGAACGAGATAAGAGAGCAAAACTGTACGTAATATCGAAAACAATATATATAATACTTAAGTACGTAAATATTTTATTCTTTTAACAACTGAAACTTAAAAATAGATGAAACACAAACTTTATAACAATAATTAACATTTTGTTTGTCTGTACTATTCGTATAAAAGTGTGAACAAATTAATATTAATTGATTGAGCTTATAAACTTAACTGATATTTTCTAAAATGCTATTTAAATTAAGCAACTATAGTTGTAAGATTTGGGTTATATTGCCTATATTTTAAGAAAGCATCGTATCCATATGCAAATGCCGCCAAGAATCCAAAGCACTGAAACGCATAAAATCGATCAATGAATCAAGAATATAATTTTTCAGCCGGGGAAGATACATCCGGATGAATTATATGAACTGAATACATACAGCACCATCTACTTTATCTCAGCGAAAACCTTTCATACGTGCACTTATCGACACATTTATCACTAAAATGGCTATCATAACCAAATATATTCAGTGTTGAGTGCATGAATGAAAGGTTTTCTCTGAGTCAAAATAGATGGCTCTGCACATATTTAGTTCACCTGTCACAACATTTTATTCTATGGAGGTATTCCCCTCCTATAATTGTTCGTTATGATTTTCATCATATTTACTTACGGCTGCTATAATCAATAGAGCGTCGACTGTTATTACTAGAATCGAAGCCAATGCAATAATTACAGCTGCTGCCGCATCGAAAAAGAATTCAATTTTCAACCACGGTATATTACTGTGTACGTACACAAAATTGATCAAATACAAAACAAATAATATTCCGGTACAAATAAATTCAATCAATGTAACAAGTCTGAAAAACTCAGAAGATCCTTCCTGCGATAATGAACTGAATTGCACCAATAGAAAACTCACTAGCACTGAAACCTGCAACCGATAAAATTAGCTCGTAACAATTACGCATTTCGATTATTTTACTTTTCAATAAAGTGTTTTTATACCATACAAACGACTTTCAATTGGCCAGTAAAGGTTTGCATATAGCTTGTGCTAAAATGAATATAATTATGTGTTGATGACATTTTTGGTCTTCACTTTTGTTGATTTGAATACAGAAAACAGTCAATGAATATACAATTGATAAATACAAAGTAATTATAAAAACATCTGAACGCTATACTCGCTGAAAAAGTATTGGAGATAAATTCTATTTGTTTGACATCAAACTGAGTCATTCTGACAATCGTTAAAAAAAAACGAAAGAGAAAACATGAGTCAAGTATTTGCGATAAGATACGGCATTTCTAGAAAACGTTACTAACATTAACCCTATAATGCATGAATTTTTTTTTCAGCGTTTTGAGGAATCTAATTGGGATGGTTTTATGGTTTTGGCCTCAAACCTCTTAAAAAATAGTGATAATTCTTGAGATCGCATAGTTGACTTGGGAAATGCATTTTCGAAAAAGAACAATGAAATTCTTTGTTTAAAAATGTCAAATTTTAAGAATTCGTAATCTTTTTTGGTCAGATTCTTTTTTACGCTCATGCTTGTAACTCAACAAACGCTCAAAGTAGAATTGCCTTGCAGCAATTGAAAGGCTCAACATTTCCGAGTGTTTTTTATGTCATTGTTTTATTAGATTGCTGTTTGAAGTGCACTAGTAGGGATGGGCATATGTGAGATAGCTTACTCTAGTATAGGAGTTCACGAATTTTCAAAAATAGCGCTATTAAAAAATAGCTATTGAAAATATTTCGAGTGTAGGAATTTAATTCAACTCAAAAGAAAACTTTTGGCAATCAAACATTTTTCAAAAATGGGTTCAAATTTTTATTGAGCTCAAAAAAGATGAATTTACGTTATTTTACGGGGGTTGTGTGCAAATGCACGTAAATGTCAATTTAAAAAAAAAGTGGTGTCATTTCCTCACCATATTGTAAGTTGGTATTGTTTTATTTTTGTGCTGTCGCTCTATTTTCATTTGAAATTAACCATATATAACAGTTCGACCCAAGAATTTTAACAAAGAATCTGCAAGTTGCAAAAAACTCGCACAATATCATAACATTTAACAGAGTTCTCGCAGTTTTCGTTTCAATGCACGAGTGCCGTATTCAAATAACACATGGGAACTCTCACAAACTCGTGCAAGTTTGAGTGCAGATATGAATTCAAATGTGTTTGTCAGTTTATAAACTATACTTGAATCAGTTTTACGTTCATTTGAAAAATTAGTGGGGTTTTATATATATATTAAAAATGCATATTTAGCACCATTTCAAATGCACATAAATCTTGCTATAAGTGTAATTTAAAAACCCTGCAAATGTTTTTTCAGAGTACAAGAGAGTCAAGAAATCACATTTTCGATTTTTTTTAAAATTTGCATCTGGAATCGAAAAAAAATTGTCCAAACATTTTTCGAGTAGTCTCGAGTTGGGCTTATTTCAAAACAATAATTCGCATTTAATCTTTTCTTTATTCGAAGGTTTCAACTTTTTACCAGCTTTTTAGTTAAGTTGAAACTGATCATTTCATAAACTCTTCAATTCAGAATCTGACCGTGCAGCTAAACCTGAGCGGTACACAGCAACCGTTGAATATTGTGGATGTGAATGTGTGATTTGTGAATTGACTGTCCTGCCGCACCACAATCGAATGTCGATTGACGCTTCATATTACGATACTGATCAACTGCATCTGCAAAATACATACTTTGGTTGACAATCATTGAGTCAGTTTTAGGGTCGAACAGAATGTCGGCCTCAATAATGAAGCCATTTTGTTCAGTTGGTTCGTCAAACAGACATTTTCTATTTTCTAAAAATTCACCATTTTCAACATCCTGGTATGTTTTGCGTTGATTTTATACTTTTAACAAAAATATCATTTATTTGAATCTTTTATAACAACAATTACATAGAGAAAATGTTCACTAAAAATTATTCAAAAGAGTGATTCATTTGAAAACATATAACTTTTGGTCTATAAAGGCATTTTAAAGCTTCGACATCTAGATGATTTAACATTATACATATAATTTCCGTTGTTATTTAGTGAGTGAGTTTCAAACTTGTTTCGGTATGCGGCAAGCTTAATAATCAAACTAAGAAACTCGTATTGTAATGTGTTCCAAAAACAGTATGAATATTCTGCTAAGAATTTCGCAATGATTGAAATGATTGATATTTTAAAAAAACATGTAAATTGTGTAGAAAACTCGTTTTGTAGCGTATAAGTACAAAAATGTAAATGTATTCGACGATTGTCAAATTTTTTACTTGTACGACAGTTATCAGTTGACTAATGTGATGGAAGGCCGTTTGATAAGAAGAATGAAATTTTAAAAGCGGGAAATTAATTTTAATACACTGTGCAAACCGCAATCGAATTTGAATATCACAAAAAAAAACATACAAACACTGAGAATTAATTAACATTTGAAACGTTTTCAAAATGACGTTATTTATATGAATAAAAAATAGAATATCGAAAATCGAAAGTACAATTATAAAAAGAAAAAAAAAACATTTAATAAACTATTGAGTTGAAAATTCATTGCGAGTTAAATGCGAAAGTAAATTGCCTTTGTAAATTACAAATACATGTTATCTTAAAGAATTATGCATGATTTTAAGAAAGAAATTAATTTGTGTGAAATTCTCATGCGCTTCCTAATATATTTGGTATAATTTCACGCTCAACGATGTGTGATGTGCAAGTGTATGCATTGTTTTTGATTATATCGTTGATTTATGCTACTGTTACAGTGGTTGTTCTCGTGATGACATTCGTTACGACCGTATTGTACATTCTGTACTTCAAAAATGCATCATATCCGTACGCACACATCGCCACAAATCCAAAAAACTGAAAAGCATGAGATAAATGAAAACAAATTAGTCGGTTTCGCTGAATCACATTCGCATATATAATAATAGTCAATATCAGTTAGTGTATACATACTCCAGCTGCTAGAAGCAATCCAACTCCATTGGCAACGATCAGTGCGGAAGTCAATCCCAGAAAGAATGTTGCACCGAGACAGAAATAAAATTCAATTTTGATCCATGGAACCTTGCTGAATACGTAAATGACATGAAATAGGTACAGAGCCAACAAAATGCCAGTGAACCAAAACGAAATCATCGTAATGGTGCTAAAAAATTGAGCACTTTTAACGGCACTGTAATCACTAAGTTGTGTGCATAGAAAACCAATCACCACGAAAACCTGATACACATAAAAATAAATATCACAGATTGTTGTAATTTTTTTTTTATCATTTCAATTAGACCATTTAGATCATATGCACACACATAAATTAGACAATACATACCAAGCAAACAACTTTTAATGTGCCGGGAACGGTATGTAAATAGATTGTACTATAATGGATGCCCGTTTGTTCGGTGGTTGTTGTTCGAACTTGTGGTGCAGTCGGTGATGTTTGTGTAGACATTTTCGTTGGTGTTGTTGCGGTTGACATTAAAAATTGAGACGAATTCACTTTAATTATTCCGTTTTGTGGGTCTGAAAATGAAACAAAATGAAAATGAAAATGAAAGAGAAAAGAGAGGAATCCACGATTATTAATTCAATTAAGTTTGTCGGTCACGCCTACCGCCATTTCAAGCTACTAACTCAATCAAATGTGTAATTCAATACACTATGATTCAATATTGTGTATGATTCAATACGGTTGACCATTGAAATCGAATGGATTGACTGAGTATTTGACGTATTAGCAATTTAAACACTCCTGTACTGAGTCCAAATAAACATTCATATTCACATGTTGTTACAAACGAATATACGTTGATATGTTTGAGTTTGCTCAGAATATACATTTCTAACATAAATGATGTCATAAAGTTACAACACTTTCGCTTTAGAATGTTGAGAGTTTGATGTAGAAAAAAAAAATTATAAATAGCCACTCCGTGGCAAATAAAAGAGCCCAAGTGTATTGGCTAACAATGAGCCGAATCGAGTTTTATTACATCACACACGAGTGTATCGCACACAAATTAAAAATGTGACATTTTAATAAATGAGAGAGATAAAGATGAAAATTTAGCGGTGACCTAATATAATTACAGAATCAACTATCAATATTCATGCTGTTTGGATATTTTATGATCATTTCTTTGGTGATGCATTCAATTAATACACATTAACACGGCGCATAATTTTGGGTGTGGAAAGTGTACACGGAATGTGTGAATAAATGAATGTTTCGATTTTAAATGCATTTCATTCATTTTCCAATTGAATAAATGTGTACGCACTTCACGGTTGCTGATGAAACCATCGTCTATTCACCATTCATTCATTAATAATGCATTTCGCAACCAGCCACATAAACACATAAACACATTACCACTGAGCAACGCTTTACAATCAAAACAAAATGTATATACACCAAACGAAATTATTACCTTGAACCAGTTAAGCTGATTTTTTTCCCTTTCTCAGATCTATCTATACGCACTACAATACTAAGATCTTGCGGTTTTCTCTTCAATTTGCCACAGTCCAATTAACAGAGCGCAATGAGAATGTTTACGATTTCAAACAATAGCACTAACAACAGGCTGTTGTATTTACAAATCACTTCAACGTCTTTTGTTTTACCAATTAATTCCTTTGCGCCACAATATTGTATTTATGGTCTGCTAAATGAAACACTTGTGAGTGCGATGTGTATGAATTTTTCTCCCTTTTCACGTTGAATGTCTCCCGTTTAAATGTCTGGCGAAAAGGTAGGCGTTTACATGGACCCAGAAAAAATAAAAATTTCAAATCAAACTTAACTAAACTAACTGAAAAATGCTATTGATGCGTAGCACCGAAAATCTCTAGCCGCACTGATGTGTGCGCAACAACAGCGACGATAATATTTTATTTTTTTTTTTAACTTTAGTAAATATTCGCGATGTGTCTATTTTCCTTGGACATTTCACCAACTATGTGATATGCTAGCGCCCAACAACACATTCAAACATATATACTTCAATATCGTTTATTTTCTCGATAAATCGTGGCTCAGAACTCTCACAACAAAACAATAATAAAAGAACGACACAGTCAACTTTTGAACACATTCATACACTTTCAATGCGACGCACGTATTATTGTACGCAGATTTGTTTGTGCAATACCATTCAACGTTGTGTCATTTCGACACTCTCACATTCAATATGCTGCGAAGAGAGGGAATTTCGAGCACGAAGAATTGTCATTTCATAGCCGTTTTGAGATGATCGAAAAAATATTATGAACCATTCGAATGGCGATGAATGAAAAGAATTATCTGCTTTTTACACGTTTTTAAATCTAAATTCAGTCCGAAAACTTATTAAAATGCTTCAATTAAGTAAATATGATTTGTTTTGTTTGCCCATAATTTGAATCATTCGAAAAGAGGGAATTGAACGAAGCCATCTCTAAGCATCAGACACATTCACCGCAACGTCTATGGTTTATTATCCGTCAAACTCGTTTGCTTTTTTCCTCTTGTCATTTTTCAGTCTAAACTTATAGAATAAGTGGCGAAAAGTTAATAATTTATCCATTGAAATTTCAACAAATCTTATTAAATAGACTATCGATAAAATGTCGTTTACCGGATTCACGAAAATTCTTTTAGCTGTAGGATTCCTATCGCTCTTACACGCCGCATACTCGGCTGCACAACGTAAGCAAACAAATCATGATATATTTATTATTAAATGTTGTATGTGTTAATAAGAAAAATCAATGATAAATTATCTATTTTAGATCGAACATATTTGCGAGACACAGACCAAGAGAAGACAAACGCATTCCTACCCTTAGATGTAAGTTTCGGTCACGTTCATACATACACACACACACACACAAAATGATTATTTACCATTTAATTGAGATGTGATTTCTTCAACAATACAATTTATTTTTTGCCACCAGATCATCATACAATCAGTAGCCAGTTTGTTTTTGATCATCTATAGTTTACTTCACGTGGTCGGTGATTTCAAAGAGATTCGTGCCACAATCGATTTACAAGCCAAATCATGGGAAACACTATCGAATATTCCATCGTTTTATATATTTAATCATCGTGGTAAAAGTATGACATGCGGTGCCCGAGCCGAGCGATACAATGAATTGGAAAATTAAACCACATTAATAAACATTGGATTTAGTTTATTTATTTAATCAAATCATGCAAAATGGAAACGTACCAAATTATGAACTGCAAAAAAGCAGCATTAAGTTGATACCATTAACGACTGAATACTGTATTTTAGCAGAAAAACGGAAATAAATAAATTGTCTGCTTTTTTGCAGATTTACACCACGAAAGTTAAATTCAATTTTAAGTGTTTTTGTTGTATATTTCAGTGGTTTTTTTTGTGGTGTCTTTTATAAGTCAAGTGCTTTACGAGCTGAAGAAATGGTGATCATTCATGAACTGACACATATTTTATTTGTACTGTTCAAAAGAATTACCCATCATTCATATATTCTTTCAAAGCAAATTCTATTCCATCAACTAGACATTCGGAAGCGATTCATTTAGTTAATTAATATACAACTGTTAAACTTGCCTATATCAAAGCATACAAGTACATAACCTCAAAATTGAAACAATTTCGAAATGAACTTCGAAATAGAAACAAAGGTTTCATCTGACATAAGTGACAGTTTCTGAATCCTTCAAAACAAATATCATCTGCTTAAACGATGACACTTTTATATAATTTCCTGGAACGCAATAATCAAGTTCACGACATAAACAATAGATTTTGAAAAAAAGAATCATTTAATTATATAAAACTTTGTGTTATCTTTTCCAATGTTTCACGCGAGAATTTTAAGTAATACCGCCAAAAATGTGTAAGTATAAGGACGGAAGAATCTAAAGCGAGGTCAAATAATTTCACTAACGATTTTAAATGGTAGCCGAATAGTTCATTGTTTTTATCAGAAAACATAAGGTTAATATGAATTAAACTCTGAATTTTTGCACTTTTTAGTGTTGATTTTTCATTATTTCGTTCAAATACTTGGCATGGACATTCGCCAAAACTAAATTCAAGGTGGATTTCAAGTGGAGAATTGTCATCAGTCCTGAGGCCATTTTATTTTGCTGTGCATCCAGATTTATTCGGTCAACATCCTGAACAAAGGGTTAGTTTGTATGACATCTTTGAATGGGGCTCAAATTATTTATGTGATTTCTTTTTGTAGAAAACCAATGAAGAGTCCTTGAAACACTTGAGCGCATACCTTGAATCGTTACAAAGTCACAGACTGTCAAGTTCATCGCCAAAGTACATCAATTTTTATGTTCGAAATCCAAATGCTAGAGGTAAAATCTTTGGAAAATTCTTTTCATCAATGACCAACCGTTATTTATTTCCGATTTTGTGTTTCAGATTCGTTTAAGGTAATTCGAATTCCATTGGAAAAACAGCCAGATGTAAAACGGTTTTTAAAACACATTTTGGAATCTTGCAATCTATCAACGGAAAATGTAGAGAAGCTAGAAATTAAAAAAGTGTCATCAAGTTCAAAATTCCATTCCGATCACAATGCGTATTCAGAGTCGAACAGTTCAACCTATGAAGAGTATGAAATATATGCACGCAACGTTCATAGGGCGAAACAGGATAAGACATTGAAGTAAGTGCCATCACTGCCAGCTCCTGAACTGTTATTCATCAAATTAGATATGTTTCAGAGAGTGGTTAGATTCCAATACGAAAACGGCTAATGAACGCACCGAATCATTACAAACAATAAGAGATGATGTGGAGAAATTGGAAAAACGGCTTCAAACTGAACTTCATCTCACTGGAATTCAATATGACTGCGCTTGGAATATTGAACATATACGTGGATGTCTGAAAAGTCTAGAGCATCTGCATAAAATGCATCCTAGTGAAATGAAATATTTGAAAGGTGCGTTTAGAAACTAGAATTTTGTTGGCATTTAGCCAAGAGGCCATCGAGAATGAATCGATGTATTCGTTTCTTTGAATCAGGTCGAACAATAGTGTTTGCTCAAACGTCGGGCGTCAGCCTAGATGGACATGTCATGCTGTCGACCGAGGATGTCCAACATAATTGGCTAGATGTAAGTAAAAACGGTTCAAGGTTTATACTTCTTAATCGTCCTTTTGTGAGTTATTAAAATATTCTCTGATTTTGCAGTTTTTCAAAAATATCCCACAACAAGATGAATACCTTCATCACATACCAGCCTATGAAAGTGCACTGTCTCAAGTGTTACGCGGTATTAAGGTGTCTCGAAGAAAATTTATGCCAAAAGCCCATGTGGTTCACTATGCAGCTCATTTACGAAAAGTCACCACTTCAATGCTAGATTATCTAACTGACTATGCACATTATCCAGCATCTTGGCCAACAGACTTATCCAATTTCGAAATTGTTATTGAATCGTAAGTGTAATAATTCTCATGAATTTGATCAGTCATAGTCAAGTATGATGATAAAAATATTGCTGTTGTGAATGATTTACAGAGAAGCTGGTCCATTGTGTGTCAGTCCAACTGGGCAAATTATCGCCCCATCCACATGTCCTGGCTCGATTCTGGTCGAATTTTTAAGCAGCCATATGAATGAGGCAGCCGAAAAGTCGGAAGCTTATAAAAAGTAACTACTAACTAAACAAATATCAAGTGAAATCGGAAAAATATTCTAAAGCTACACCGAAACCACTGAATATTGTCATTTATTTTTAGGAACAAATTCATCGAAAAGGAGCTACATAAAAATTGCATCGAAAAATTTGGTCTTGCATTGTTGACGAAAGACGACTCCGTTGATCCCGACCGAATGATTGAGTGTTTGAAGCGTTTACTCGATGCTGAGATTCGTTTGAGAAATTGTAATTTACACATAACTCATTACTATTCAGTTTTATCAGATGGAACGATGTGCATTCCATGGGACTGGAAATTCTAATAAATGCGCAATTAACATTTGACAAATGGTATTAAAGGATCTGGGATGTTCACTAATATAATGTTTGAGTTGCTGTTCAATAAGTTTAGTTTCAACTATAAATTGATTTATTGGTAGTGTAAAGTATATAATAACTTTTGATTTGTTTGCTTTTCAAACGATGTAAATATTTTATTTCTCAATGCTGTATTACAATTGTAAATATATTTTGAAGTTTTTAATTCTATCAATTAATGCATTGTGTATCAGAATCATTGACACTTGAGCCCATATCCAGAGTTATCGCACAACAGCCAACGAAAATTTAGTTGCTTGAATTGATTTGACCTTTTAATGTGCACTTTTCAATACATAAACACCAAATTTTCAACCTTAACACCGCAAAAAACCAAAAATCATAGAATTAATTAAATTATTTGCATATTTAACGTGTTTCATAAAATCTGAATTGGAATATATGCAAAAATATTGTTGGAACGTGAAAGTTTTATTCAAAATTGTCGCTAGATTCTGTTCAATTTGAACGTTTTCCGATAGGGATCAAATGACGCAAGTCAAATTTGATGCTTGGAATAATGAAGTTCAATGAAACTAACGGAATCGTAAGTTTCTTAATGGTCAATATTATTGTTCATCACTTTTATACATGGAAAGTTAACATTTTTAAATGATTTAAATGAATTCTAACGAAAAAAAATCCATCTTTCAATGTTTATTTATTGAAAATACTGAATTCATTTAACGAACATTTGAATGTTCGAAATTCGGCATTAGTGTTTGAGACTGTCATCGAGTCGCGTCGCTGAGGTCGCTTCATTCGATGCTTGGTGCGCACGACAACTCATACATCGCATTCGGTCATTTCATTTACGAATTTGAAGCCTGGCGGACTGAAGTGAAAAAGAGAGAAAAAAGTGAAGTGAACAAATTTTAACCATAAAAGAAGAAAATTCAAAGGTAATTATTTTGATTTTTTTTTTTTGAAGAGAAAACAAAATCCAATTCGTTAGATTGTTTGCCCGTTTTTTTTCGATAACATTTAATTTGAAGTATCGGTGAACATTTTTGTCTTCATACTTTAACTATGGAATAATAAAAAGTTGCCATTTTTCGCTATGACGGTACCGTAGAAAACTTGAACGCGTGAAACGTATGTAGTGACTGTATGTGGTTTTCGGTCTCTTATAGTATCAAAATCGTGTTAGCCATCTTTGAAAAATGATTCGGTGAATTTTTTCACGCTACATTCAATTAAAATTTCATTAATATTATAGTTTTCGTTGGAAATTTCCGATTAAATTTTTTGCAAATTAAAATTTACTTTCGCTTTTTTTTACATACACATCAATCGCGAAGTGGAGAATTTTTTTTTCGATCGGTCTTTGTTCGGTTCATAAAATGTAGCACGAAAATGTGGTAGTCACAACACGTTAACTGTATTGGAACCATATAACATATGTATGTATAGATACGGATATACATATAAATGGTGACGACGCCATTGCAGAAGATACGTTCGGAGTCGTTTTTTTTGTTCGATTTTCGTTACAATTTTTTTCTTCCTCCACTGTAAGCAGAAATATGAAGAAAAAGAAGTGAAGTTAATGTAACTTGTTTTTTTTTATGCTTTAACTGTAATTTCGATCGGTATTTTAGGAGTTTGTGCAATTTTTTGTCCAATTCATATGTCGTTTTTTTCTGTTGAAATGGTTTTTAGTGTGTGTTTCAAAACGTATTCATCGTCAAAATTGGTCGGCAACCCATTTAAATACAGTTCCGCATAACTCTATCTATATAAACGAGAGCAAATCTAGGCAATACACTGCTTTCGTTTTGAATACATGCATACAATTGAATTTGTTTCAAACGCTTATTTGCATCTAAAATGGTCAAACGCAGTTAGGTTCTTATTCTTGAAACTACATAAATACATTTATTAGCCAATGGCGTGCCTCAAACTACACTGCAAAATCAATTAAAATTGCTATTTTCATTTCAAAATTCATTTCATAACGCAACACAAGTGTTAAGAGAAATCATTGTATCGTCAATGTCGTGCTATAAAAGTGACTTTACCGTTATGTTGGCATGATCCGAGAATGATGCTACAATATAACTTGAGATGTATTCTAATGTAAAGAGACTTCACAAACTGATGGCTTTTGACCGGAATTTTCCATTGTGATTTAGGATATTTAAAAAAAAGTGTCTATTATTCAAATAGTTTCAAGCTTATATTTTAACTGAGACCAAAATAACCTTCAGCGATGTTCCTAACTGCATTTCAACTGCACAGCGGTTGACTCGAATGATGCGATACTGTGCCTATGCTCGTCGCATCAGTGGTTCATGTTAGCATTCACACTTTGTTGTAACTTCGCACCTATTTAATTGCTTCGGCGTCACTTACACACATGGAGAATAATTCAATTTCGATGAGAGTTGGTGTTGAAGACAAAAAAAAACACGTGTTTTTTTTCTCAATCCCACTGAAGTGCCCCAAATGGACGTATTTTTAAATCGAGATAAGAAACTCGTACACTCTGCCGTTTAGCTCTATTTATAGCATCGAAATAGGAGTTTTTTTTAAACATAATTTTAAAGGCACTTTGGCTCGATTCTCACCATATTCGTTTTTTATCTTTTTTTCTACTTGACAGATATCGAATCATATGAAAATTGAAATAAATCGCAAAAAATAATAATAAATAAATAAATGTGTTTTTAAAAAGAATTTAAATGTGAAAAACGAAAGACACAACCTAATTTTGAATTACAGAGTTAAAAAAGAAAAGTTCAGATTATTTTTGAATAAAATTCTATGTGCGTGAGTTTAAAAGGAACAATATCTAATTAAAACAAGTGAATTAAAACGCATGGAAAATACACGAACATTTTGTGGTACTAATGACATTTATAATGAATCGGACATATAAAAAATTCTAGTGAAAGAATAGAAATCTTTTTTTTTTTTTTTGAAAAATTTCTCCAATTGAATTGGATTTTGTATGAAAAATTCAATTCGGCTTGAACGTTAAACAAATTTAAAAAAAAAACGAAAACGTAAATAGAATTGAATGTAAAAGACATAAACGTGTTTGAAAACAAATTAAGATTAAAAGAAAGCAACAAGAAAGAATTCTACGAAACACTTGAACTGTTCTTATTTTGTTAAATTTTCTTAACATTTATTTTAGCCCTCGGTTTATTGTACGTATATTAACTGTATTATTATATTATAATTTCTATTTTAATAAACAAAAAAAAACAATTTAAAAGAAGAGAGAAAGGGAAAAGAAAAATCTATCAAAAACTCAAAATAACGGTTCGTATATATTATACAGAATCGGTGCACAAACAAACTCGCAATTGAAAACATTTCAAAAGATAATCCTAAAATTAAATTCGCAATAATCGCGATTAATCATTTTGTGTAAGTGTAAAAATCAAGTGTGATTTTTTATCAAAATGATGACAGAAAACATGAACATGGCAAAGAACCACCTATCCAACCATGCAGCTCCAAAAAGGTAAGTGAACTTTTTTCTTCTTCTCTCAAAAGAGGCAAAATAATAATAGCGATTTTGACGCGCATCGTTTCAATAGTTGGTTTTCTTATTTATCGTAAATCTTATAACAACTGTCCATTTCACTGTACATTCAACTCCCAGCACACATAACATAACCTTCAAATCATTATCCATCAACGGCCAGCCAGTTGAGTAAGACAAATGTGTACAATGCATTTGATCTAAATTTTGGTCGGCCAGAGCAAACGGCATGCTCTGCTCACTCCATGGAATATTTAACCATTTACCAGGAAAATATTCTACTCATCGCAGAATAACACTTTTTCAAATAATATCATAATTTGAAGTCAACAATGTTGACTAATAGCCTTGTTTTAACTATTTCATCAATCTCAATAACCAATTCATTTAATTATTTCGTTTTATTCCGGAAATTTCTACAATTTTCACCTCGGATCTAACATCTGTGTCCTACTTATCACATTTGTTTCCTTGATAAATTGGGTAAACTTTATGTTGAAATTATCAACTAATTGTTATAATTGCAACTATAACATTTAGTTGATAATTTCAACATAAAGTTTACCCAATTTATCAAGGAAACAAAGCTATTGACATTTAGGTGATAGCATCTGTTTAAATAGCAATGTTTCTGACTCTACTAAAACATTTGTCTTTTATAGGAATTTTCATTTTGATAAAGAAAATATTGATAATATTCCAACCAAAAATCCGTATAACGATACCAAAATCGACACTATTTCACGCTTTCACGTCATGTTAACACATTTTAACACATGAACATGTATACATTCCATTGCCCATTGATCAAATGAAACGCATCGAATTTATTCGCACAAACAAAAAAACAATCAAAAATAATAGCCAATCAGTTGAGTAAGACAAATGTGTACAATGCATTTGATCTAAATTTTGATCGGCCAGAGCAAACGGCATGCTCTGCTCACTCCATGGAATGTTTATTCATGTACCAGAAAAACATTCTACTCATCGCAGAATAACACTATTTCAGAGATTATTTTGGTATTTCAATTTAAAGTCAAAATTTCATCAGCGAACTCTTTTGATCATTTCACCATACAGCGTAATTTCACTTCCCATTTTCATGATTTATCGAATGAACGCATGAATGACCCGGTAATCAAATGAAACGCATCGAATTTATTTGCAATAGAAAACCAATACAAATTGATAGCCAATCAGTTGAGTAAGATGAATGTGATTAATGTGTTCAATCTAAATTTTGATCGGCTAGATAAAACGGCATGCTCTGCTCACTCCATGGAATATTTGTCCCATTTGCCAAGAAAATATTCTACTCATCGCAGAATAACAATCATTGTTTCTAATAAAGCCTTTGACATTATATTTGTATGTTTATTTCTCAATTCTTTTGTCTAATGTAACAAACACTTTGTTTTTTTTTCTCCATTCAATTCATTTCGAACAGCGATGGTAAAATTGTGTCAACGGCAAATGAGCTGGACATCACTGGCTGGAAATCAAAGCTAAAGATGCCCCCAAAAGATAATCGTGTCAAAACGAGTGATGTGACAGACACACGTGGCAATGAATTCGAAGAATTTTGCTTGAAACGTGAATTGTTGATGGGCATCTTTGAGAAAGGCTGGGAAAAACCGTCACCAATTCAGGAAGCGGCAATACCCGTTGCATTGGGTGGCAAAGATATTTTAGCGCGTGCAAAGAATGGCACCGGTAAAACAGGAGCATATTCGATTCCTGTATTGGAACAAATCGACTCAACAAAGGACTATATTCAGGCATTGATCATTGTGCCGACCAGAGAGTTGGCCCTTCAAACATCGCAAATTTGCATCGAACTTGCGAAACACCTGAACATTAGAGTAATGGTGACCACCGGTGGCACCGTTCTTAAGGATGATATTATGCGAATTTATCAAAAAGGTAAGCCACACACACAACCACATCATTCATGATTGCATTTTATTGTTTTTTATTTTTATGATGAGTTTTTACGGATTCCCCAACATTTAATAATAAATGAGAAAAAACGACGCTGAACCATTCATTTCGTCAACAAATTCCATTGCTACGTTTGAAATCAATTTTTTGCTAATTTGAATTTTTGTCTTTCTTCTTTTTCTTCTTCTGTTTTTTTTTTATTCGTTTCTATTTTGTTTACGTCGGCATCATTGCAACCACAGTTCAACTTATTATCGCAACACCCGGCCGTATTCTTGATCTCATCGACAAAGAAGTTGCAAATATGTCGCAATGCAGAATGCTCGTGCTCGACGAAGCCGATAAACTTTTGTCACAGGATTTCAAAGGCATGCTGGATCATGTTATCATGAAACTGCCAAAAGAATTGCAAATTCTTCTGTTTTCGGCCACATTCCCGCTCAGCGTGAAAAACTTTATGGACAAGCATTTGCGTGATCCATATGAAATCAATTTGATGGAAGAGCTAACACTTAAGGGTGTCACACAGTACTATGCATTCGTGCAGGAACGTCAAAAGGTCCATTGTTTGAATACACTGTTTTCGAAATTGCAAATCAATCAATCGATCATATTCTGTAATTCAACGCAACGTGTCGAATTGTTGGCCAAGAAAATCACCGAATTGGGCTACTGTTGCTACTACATTCATGCGAAAATGGCACAAGCGCACCGAAATCGTGTGTTCCATGATTTCCGTCAGGGGCTATGCAGAAATCTAGTCTGCTCCGATCTATTTACACGTGGTATTGATGTACAGGCTGTGAATGTTGTTATCAATTTTGATTTCCCGAAGATGGCTGAAACCTACTTGCATCGTATTGGTCGATCGGGTCGTTTTGGACATTTGGGTAAGTGTGTGAACCGGCCACACTTTGCCATTGACATTTTCAATTAGACAACCATTTGAAATGTGGCTAAATGCTAAATGTGTTTGTTTTTTTTTGTATGATGTTGTGATTCACAGGTATTGCTATCAACCTCATCACCTACGAGGATCGTTTCAATCTTCATCGCATCGAAAAGGAATTGGGCACTGAAATTAAGCCAATACCAAAGGTTATCGATCCAGCGCTATACGTGGCTAGTGCACCAAATGACTCGATCAATAGCAACAATGAGAGTATCGTCAGCAAGTAAGCATCATCCTCATTCAAAAACAAATCACTTAATCATCTATCAAAAAACAAACCATGTTCGTAGGAAAATGCAGGATTGAGGACATCAAAATGAAAACAATTTATCTATGATCAATACCAATCGCCTATTGTTTTTTTTTTTTTTAAATGAAAAGATAAATTCTACCAAAATTAAATAATCATTAAATAACTTCATAAATGATAAAAAACAACAAATCAACTAATTTTACAAACAACACACACGAACACAAGAGAGAGAGAGAGAGAGAGAAAGAGAGAGAGAGAAACACTAATACATTCAAAGAATTAGGAAAGGGTAAAAATTTTCACAGGTGTGAAAAAAAAAACATTTTATTATGTGAGATAGAAGAGGAAAAAAATACACGCGAAACGAGATTTAAGATCAAATTGCTGCAGCAAAATACCCTTATCTTGGAAAATGTGCATACCAATCTTGAAATTGAAAGTTTAAAAAAAAAGCAAAAGACAAAACTGATGTGAAAAACTTGAAAAACTTTTTTTTTGTTTGCGCACATTGAGATTAAATGCATTGTAATAATCAAAAAGGGAAATAAAAACTAAATCGCGTTGTATAAATATAATAAATTTAATGAAAAAAACAAACAAACACAACTAAAACGAAATAAATGAGAAACAATTGTAAACATATTAAAGAAAAAAGAAATTTAAGAAAACACACAAACAATTCGAGAATCGTAATTTCCCGCAAAATGTCTGAGCATGTCTGTGGATGTGCAACAATTTTAAAATTAAATGAATTAAATAGAATCTAAATTTCGTGTGTATATAAGCTCAGTAAAAAAAAAACTTTAATATTAAAAGAACTTTGTGAAAATTGAACCGAATTGAGTTCGAGACATAATCTCCATTTAAATAAAATTAAACAAAAAAACAAACGAAAAATCGCCATGCATCAGACATTTTGACGGTGAAAGGATTCTCTCTTTAAAAACATCCAAATGGATTCAAACAAAATCAGAAAAAGTAAAATCAAGAACCAAATTTATGAGAGAGAAAAGAACAAACATTTTATTGTACTACGATAAAAACAGATACCAAGTAGCAGCATGAATAAATTTGTATGTTGTGCGAGGCAAATGTGTAGGATGAATTCAACAACTTTTTTTTTCTACAAAAAAAAGAATCAATTTTCAAAGAGGAAACAAACATACTTGAACATGTTTCAAATTGATGACGTTCATTTATCAATTTGAAACATTTTCAAATGGATTTCTTTGCTGGTACACATGAATCGAATATAATGACTGATAAATGAATGCGATTTAAAACGACTAAACGAACCCACAACATACATAGTGAGTGTCTAGGGACACACAACCATTATTTTTTTGGTTCTGTTTTTGAGAAATAGAAATACAAGTGATTGTTTTTAAAACAAGAGACAAATTCTCTGCAAAAGTATGAAATGGAACTGCAAATGTTCATGTGGCCAACTCAAATCGGGCATAGAATTTCTGCCTTTGTTTATTTGGATTTCGTATACGTAAATTAACATCACAATTTAAAACCAATAGAAAAACGCTCTTCATTTCAATGTTCAAAAATACAAATTTCATTCATTTTTTTTTTTGGTTCTCTTTCATTTGAAGTAACATTCGAATCAGACGCGACGTAGTTTGCGATGCTATTTAGTAGAGTACATTTTTGTCTGAAAAAAACGTTTCAAATGCCAACACATTCTTTGATACGGCTAAGCCAGCCGACCGAGTGACATTTGTCTGTAATATTGAAATGCAATTCTGTAAATAGTTTTTTTGAGCGCGTAGTTCATACTTTTTTCTTTCGTTTGCACAAAACATCGCTTTAGCCAAACGTCTCGACTTATATGTCAGTCGTGTGCAAATCAAACGAAACAAACAAACAACATTAATGAGTACGCATAAACATGATTTTATGACATTAAAAACCAAAAAAAAACAAAAACACATACACACACAACACAGCAATGTAAATTAATGAAATCACATTTGTATATAAAGAATGAATTTAAACCATTGAAATTGAGAATTTGTATGATGAAAGCATACAAGTGATGTGTGACTTTCACAGACAAAAACACATAAACACACACACACACACACACAGACACACATCTAAACAATCATTTGTTTTGATTTTTCATTCGGTCTTTCTCTCTGTGTGCATAAAACACATAAAATAGTATGTTAAAGCGAAACGTGTCCGACTTGTTTTGCAAAATGTTAACAACGATGTCATGACAATTTATTTAAAAGAAAGAAACAAAAAAAGAAAACACTGAACAATTTACAAAGCATTCATTTAGAAGGACGAAGAAAAATCGCGCATCTAACAATCGGCAGAGATTTGTTGAATTTTATTTTTTGTTTCTCCAAAAGTCTATTTCGCATAGAAAAATCACATCCATTTCATCATTTGTCACATTGTAAATTAAACGAACAGTGAATAGATGAAAAAAAAAGCATCAAAGCTATCAAAACAATCGTCATTTATACCCAAAACTAGCAATAAGATCCTCTCAAATCATAACAAACAAACAAACAACACATAAATCCATTTCTAATCTATGCAGATAGGGGTCCTTTAAAATGTGCTCTCATCAGAGCAAACACACATACACACAAACATACTGAATTTATGGACCGACTCAGAGCATAGCTTAAGTAAGATGAGAAACATTTTTTTCCAACATTTGCAAATGTTTCACATTGTTCTTTTTTTTCTATTAATTTTAAATCCAAGACCATGTATTTTGCCTTGAAACAAAAACCAGCTGAAATTCGGCAAATTGAAATTCGGACTCATGTATGTCCATATCGATTGAACCGATTTAAATCATAAATCACAAACTAAATCAACGGTATTTCACTCCATCGGCATGCATTGATCACTAGTGAAAACCAAAACGATACGAATAGACAAATATTGTGTATATAAACTAATATTTAAAACAAAACAAAAACGATGAAGATGATGATGAAGAAATGATGTGAAATTAAGAATGTAAATGGGATGAAGATTTATTTACATATAGATCATTTTATAAACGACTTTCGCCTCTTTTTGCGAGGCTTTGAAAAAAAAAATTGAAACGTAAATTCCGTCGATTATTGAAAAACAAAAATTTAAAGATACACAAAAAAACACACACAAAACAAACAAAAAAAAAACATATTTATTTAAATGGGATGGCATAGGCAATGACAAAGACTGGATCAATAGCAGTGAACATGATTTAAGCATGAAATAAAAACCAGTTTGAGACATTTTCAAATTGGGGCGAATATCGTTGGGGCTAAAGCGATGCCGCGAAATACCGTTGATTTAGATAAATGTGAACAAAATCTGCAACATATACATGCGAATTTCAAATCTCATTCAAAAAGAAACCACACAACAAAATATCATTTGCCGAAGATTTTGCTGAGTCACACACACACCCACACATACATTCACATCATTTAAAATTCAATTTGTACACTCCATGTCAACGCATGCAATTCACACATGCAAAGCACATGGAGATTATTCGAATATGTAGTGTGCGTAAAATTAAAATGTGATTTTTTTCCATTTTTTAAGAAAAACTTCCGATAAAAAAAAAATCTACATAAAAAATTATTAACCACAATTCGAATAGCGAGCGCAGCTATTCGAAATTTGTAATGGGAAAACTGTATTGTTTAAAAAGAAATAAGTTTTTCATTTCAAAACATAAATGATTCGGTTTGAATTCATTAAATTTGGTAATTTTGTACATCCAAGCGGGGCTCATTTCGTATTGATGCTATCAGGTGTGAATCGATTTTTCGACAATGCGAACGCCAACAACATAATTTCTCGATAAAATATCACGATTTCCGAAATTCGATTGAACAACCAAAAACATCAAACAATCGAATCATTGATGCAGCTTCTTCAAATGGAATGAGCCACAAATATTGAATCTCTTTGCATTTTTACCACATTCAATTGATTCCAAACCGATGAAATCAAACGTCATTCATACTTCCCGTTATTCGTTATTTTATACATTTTACCGTGCGATTCCAGCAATCGCGCTCAATTCATTTCGATTTTTTTGTTAATTTCGCGCGATAACATAATATACATTAATTCCCCCAAATCATTCAGACAAGAAGATGATGCCATTCGTAGTACTTACATTGCAAATCAATTTATCAGATAGCATTTTCTGACAGAAACACTTTTTTGTTTGGTTTAGAGAACGAATATTTAAAATGAGAATTCAAAATAACTCAAAAATGAAATTGCACAAAGAGTACCTGTTTTTTCAATAAAAAACGATATATGATTTAAATGTGCGATGAGATAAAACTACAACAACAAAAAAACAAATTGGAAATTTATTGCGAACAATTGCACATGAATCAAATTGGTGATATAAAATTACAAAAATCAAAGTAAACCAAATCTGATTGGAATTGCAAAAAAAATTTGCTACAAAAAAAATAGTGAAAAAACTGAATCAGATCTATAAAATTGCCCACCTAAAAAACACAATATGTCCGTGACAAATTTGAAGTAGATAAAATTACGTTTTGAGCTTATTTAAGCAATGAACCCAGGGGCCTGTTTTTCAAAGCAATTGAGATGAACAGTTCACACAATGTATTTCAAATGGGAGTTCAATTCATTTTGAACATTTGCAACAACAAAAATATTCAAAAATGTTGAACTGTTCACGAACATAAGACGTCCGTTTTGCTCACGTCAAATTCTTATGAAAAGTTCACTATTCTTGAATATTTTTGTTGTTGTAAATGTTCAAAATGAATTGAACTCCCATTTGAATTGCATGGTGTGAACTGTTCATATCAAGTTATTTCAAAAACAGGGTGCAGAGCTCAGAGCAAAAATTAAAACTGAAATCACAAAGCAAAAGCAATTTTTTGACTATTTAAAAAAGTAAAAAAAGCAAACATTAGAATGAGAGAGTTCGCAAATCACACACTCAAACACACACACACAAACAACATCATCCGATGTCTAAGAAAGAGATTCAAACATTTTAAAATGGTTCCTTCCTTCGTGGTGATAGATCAGTTAACTATCAATTTTAAGCAGCGTTCAAGGGTTGGGAATCATTTTAAAGTGAAACTGGTATTAAATACCAAGTATTATTACATACAAAATTACAGAAAGTCGAATTTGAACGTTCCATATTTTATTTTTTATTTAAATCCGTATGAAAATGCGATGACACAACAGCAATAGCCCGAAAGCCGATAAGTCGTTACTAAAACAAAAACAAAACTAAACGAAAATTCAAAATCAGTATTCCCTTTTAGGCAATCGAAATTCTAAATTGGTAATACCACAAAAAAAAAATACGCAAAAAAATGAACAAAAATTAGTAAAACCAACAGCAACAGCTTATCGGCGAGAAGTCATTCAGATGTGAACTTGTGAACATTTTAAAGTAAAGATCACATTTGAATGGCTTCACCTCTGTAAGCGACATCATCATATTCGGTTGTTCGATCATTGGACCCGTAAAATTCATCGATCAGCATCGTCAAGCCACTTTTCGACTTGTTGTATTTGACCAAAAATTTCCAAACACAGTTTAATCGAAATACCATTTATCTGATTTCGTTGCATTGCTGAGAATTTGTTGAAGTGTCAATTCGAGAGACAAACAAAAAAGTACACAGTGATAGTTCACCAGATGCAAAACAAAAGAACGAAAGAAAAAAAAACAATAAGGAATTGTGATAATTAAACTGAGCATGAGTCATTTTTGAAAAGAAGATAGAATTAGACACGAAAGAAAATGTGATATCGTATGAAATTTATTAACTCGTCTCATTTGGAATGCTCAAATCAATTATTTTTTGTTTTTTTTTTGTAGCCAAAATTTCCGTGATTTTCAACCATCTTTCGGTTGAATTAATCGATTTTCTGTGATTCTGTAGGAATAATACAAAAATTAACATCAAAACGCTGCCAATTGGCTTCAATCAGCCAACCATGAAATTATTTCGATAATTTCAACAAAAAAAAAATGAAAATTAAAATTGAAAAAAATGCCGACAAATGTAACAATTAGTATAAACACAGACAATTGGTTTTTTAAAATATAAATTAATCAGGGTAAAAACAAATCAGAAATACCGTTTTATTTTCTAATGTCAACAGTCGACGTAGATCTTTTCGAATGATCGATACTGCGTTTAGTTCATAGATCCAAGTGAATTTAGCTAAATCCATAGGCAATACGCTATTTAAAATCACGATCAGCTCGAATTCGAAACTCGACTCGACTAGATTTGTATACTAAGTGAATCAAATTGTAACAACTCTTTTCAAAATACTAAAAACATTCAAAACACACACACACACAAAAAAACAAACTGAAATAAAATAAAACATTTATTGGCACCAAAGATTCCTTTGTTATTCATTGTTTATTTATTTGAAGACACAGGAGAAAAGAGATTTATGTGCATCAGATGGTAAGTACAAATATGATTCTTATCTGATGTCAACACAGTTAGGTTCAAATTCACGTATCATTCGCTTGGCTCTGCTTTATTCTGATATCTTCACTTTTTTCAGCAGGTCAAACATGTGATTTTCATTTTCAACTGAAATTCGTCATAGACCTTTCTTTCTACCTCAAAATACTCCTGATAGCTATGAGTTTGATAGTATCAAGTACTAGTTTTTGAACTCAACAAAAACATGAAACAAACGCTCTTGCTTCCGTGTATATTTTATCCGTTTGAAGTACAGCGACATCTAATGTACGATAGCTGAGAAATTAAGCAAGTACGTATTGTGTAGTGTGCTCTGAACGTAAGGTTCGTACTGTGGCTACTTTGACACATTGAATACGTACGAATGAAATTGACAACACAAAAAACACATCGTAACATAGTTGATTAGTGAAGTTTCGGTGTTTTTCTCATTTTCACTAAATTAAATAAGTAATCAACTTAATAAATTATCTATAGCTTATATTTTTCCACCTAATTTTTTTTTGGATTCATATCCATTCATCTTAAGAACAAATTTATAGCAATTCGGTGAGTTTTTGCGTTATTTTCATTGAATGCAAAAAAAAGTGACGTGTTGGCGTTTTGATTTCGTTGCTGCCGTCGTTGGGCCCAAATCAGTTTAGACCACAGACACAGTTGTTCCCCAATAATTTACACGATTTACTCTTTTACTCAATTTAATTGTATTTGAAAACAAATTTAATTTAGGAAACCATGGCTAATTATGACCAATCCTATAACAATTGGGATAATCCACAGCAAACATCATATAACTTCGATATGCCAGAACAATTCGGAAGTGAGCTGTAAGTTGTTTAAATCGTCAATCTATATTTAAATATCAATTTCGATAGACTTACAAACAATTGATCAATTTTATAGAAATTTCCAATCATTTGACACGAATCAAGTGAGTGATCCAAATGCCGGTGCCGGTCCCTACGCGAATACAGCATACAGTGGTTCATTTTATGATCCAAATGCATACGCTGCACCCGATCCAGTTTATGATGGAACAACCAGCGATTTTGACAACGAACCACCACTCCTAGAAGGTGAAATATTTGTTTTCATTCATCAAATGATAGTTTTCATTGATAATTTTACCATTCATTTACCCCCAACAGAGCTTGGCATCAACCCAAATCATATTCTACAGAAGGTATGACATCTGTTTCCCGTAAATTGTCTACCGGATTTTTCAATTAACATTCCATTTTATTTGTAGACATTGTCAGTTCTTAATCCATTTCGAACAACCGATCACACCATTTTGCAAGATACTGACTTGGCCGGTCCGCTTGTATTTTGCTTGACATTGGGATCATTTTTGCTTCTGGTAAGTGATCGTAAATTATTTGTGTAGAATGTTAAACTTGATAGTTCATAACAAAACGATATTTATGTATTTACAGAGCGGAAAAGTGCACTTTTCATACATTTATGGTATTGGAGTTTTAGGTTGTTTGGCATTTTATGGATTGTTAAGTGTGATGGCAACACAAGCATCAGTAACATTAGGTGCTGTTGTATCTGTCTTGGGATATTGTTTACTTCCGATGGTTGTATTGTCCGGAGTTAATATACTCATCGCATTACAGTGAGTACTTAAAACAAACTTTGTTTGATTCACTCTAGTTTGTCTGTGTTTTATTGACGATTCAAGTGAAGTATGCAAACGCTAGTAGAAGTCTGATTTTGTGTAGTGAACTTTTGTTGGCCAATTTATTTATCTATCCTTTCAATATATGAAATCATATCTAATACTGCTGAATCGTCGAATACTACAGACAAATCCCAACATTTTTGTGAAAAAGTCTTCCAAAATCAGATAATATCAAAATTTCCATTCATGAAAACAAAACGAATGTTCTTTTCAATTTCAGAGGTGCATTTGGAATAATATTTGCCGGCGTCTGTATTTTATGGTGTTCGGCATCAGCTTCAAAACTGTTTGTAACTGCATATTCAATGGATCATCAGCAAATTTTGATTGCATATCCGTGTGCGTTACTTTACGGTGTCTTTGCATTGATTACGATCTTCTAAAATATTTTGTTTGTATAAAAAAGAAATGTTAGACCAATCTGATCTGCACCTGGAATGCAAATGAAACTGAATTTGTTAAAAGGATGAAGATCGGATGGAAGGCAACGATTAATTGTAATAAATTCATAAGAAAAATGTATATCGTTTTCCATTTCCAAAAAAAAAACAAATGTATTTCAATTCAAATTAAATGTTTTAATTGATTAGCTACATTCATAACTAACGAATCGGCAAATTATTGCTGAGAATGTAATGAAACATTTGAAAGTGGCAAATCAAACGTAGACAGTAAAACGGAATTCGTGTCACACAGCATCATTTGAGTGTCCCTTGTTTGCGTTGAATTATTATATTTCCAGGCATGAAGTACGCATGATGAATTTATATTTTCCATGTCGCATATTCAAAATAAATCGAAATTCATAAATTATTTGTTTAAATTTATATTAAAGTGCAGTCAGATGCACATCGCACATGCGGCTGTAGACTGTATGCCATAACACATAAAGAGGGAGACAGACTGTTATCTGCCAGAGAGAGAGAGAGAGATGAATCAACCCGAACTGATACTTGATGTGATTGTGTGTCGCTAGTTGATTTACGATATGCTCCTAAACAACAAAACAGCATGAAATATCAGGAAGTTGCTTTTATTCAGTTGCATTCAACATTTTTTTTTTTCAATTCAGTTTATATTCAAGTATTCCTCTTCACAAATGAAAAATTTAAAAAACAAGTCATTGGTGACTGTAGATATGTGCAGCAATCCCAGAAAGTGCATTTTGTAGAGCTTGTAGTACAAGCACATTGTACGCACCAAAAACACTCAAACGCACTTTGCATATGATAAAGTGGAGCCGATGCAATGAGCAACAGATCATATATATGCTTGCATATGAATTGGGATTACGATGCCAATGGCAACAGCAACAGCAGCCACAATCATATGACAAAAAAAAGTGACAAACAACATTCGAATAACATTAATTCTCTAGTCGTTTTAAAATGCATTTGCGTGCATGTAAAATGTATGATTGGTCAGTTTGGTTGAAAATAATCGTCGTTTTTGGCCAAAACATGTGTTTGACCCAACACCAAATTCTGGTATTTTAGCTTGACGCTTAATGTTGATTATGGCGACGAGATGAATTTTGGTCAAAGATTTTGAAATGTCGATGTTTTGTAAATTAAAATTATTACAATAAATTATTAAATTAGGTTCGTGATTAAACATGAATCACATGAATATTTATCCAGTTGTTATCATGGTCAGTGATGTTTGAATTGAATGTACAATGTGTTGTAATTTTCATTTGAAATATCGTTGATATTTGACAAAATGTTGTGTTTTTATGAATGAAAAATATCTACGCAACCACAGCTCGATTTTTTGAAAGTCAAACCATGGCAGCAGGTAATTAAAAAGAATGGAATACAATCACAGGATGTTTTTGACGGAAATTGTGGCACAAAATTAAATTGAGCTGAAGTTAATTTTTGATTTTAAATTAGTTTCAATTTCTTTTCCACTGTCTATTTTTCTCATACAGTTTGGTCCGTGCTGTTTCAAGAATCTATTCTGATTGTCGCTATAAATTGTCCCATTAAGTGTGACTCATGTACTAGCTCAATTTGCATTTGTACTAGCAACAGCAAGTCGTTATGCGGAATTTTTATTTACCCTCTTTCAATGTTAAAGCCAAACTAATCATAGACCGACGTATCTCGGATGCGATGGCAAAGCACTATTGAGTATCGGTGACCTACCACATAGTCGAATCGTAGTGGAATGAGACCCGTTCAAATCACATTAACAAGCAGAGAATAAAGCACAAGCACAAGTATGCTCTCAATTTGATGGGCTTTTTTTCGCGATGCCATTTAAGTCATTTCGATTCGCGGGAGAAACCAAAAATACGGTTCGCTGTGTCATAGCAATGATGGTGTAACGATGCGACTATCATTTCTTCACTCTCTCTCTCCCCAAATTCAACATTCGACAAAAATCGCAGTTTTCATTTAATTATTTTATTCGTTAAGTATTTAACTTTTGGTTCCATAAATACTTTGATTTTCATTTTGGTTGGGCCAATTCCTATCCCCTCCATTTTTACGGCAACGCGTTCATGCGACAAAGCACTGCAATTTCATTTAAACTTCGTCTCATTTTAAAAGGATTTAAATAATCCCGCTGTTTTTTTTTCTTCTATACATATAAATTCGCCCACGAAAATGTGTTGTTTGCTTTTTTTCTTTACATTCTTTTTCTGTACATTTTTCATGGCAAATGTAAAAAGCAAATAATCATTTAGAACAACGCTGTTTCAAGAGATTCGATGCTGTAACGAAATTTGTTACGGTAGATTTCAGATAAGCGAATCATATTTAAGAAGCGGCAAATAAAGTCAACGAAAATTGAATGAATTTATTATGAATTTGGTGGAATGATGAATACATTCAGCACTTTTTTCCCACACACACACAGAGAGAAAAAGGGAGAGAGAGAGAGAGAAAGAGAGAGAGAGAGAGAGAGAGAGAGAGAGGAAGAGAGAGAGAGAGAGAGAGAGAGAAGTTTCAATTTCTGGTGTAATATTTTGTTCGGTTGATAGAGCTCATGCGTCTGCCAATGAACTTCGTCAAATGTTTTTGAAGAGCAGTCATCTAGTGTTGAACGAAACCAGTTCATTGTATGCGCTTGATTTTAACAATTCACTATTCAAGATACTCACAATTTGATGTTGAAGTGCACTCTTTTTCTCTCTCACTGTGTTCGCAGTCACCCTTCCCACAAGCACAGCTCATGATGATTTCTCTCATTTTCATTTGCTTATTCATTATCATGATTGCATATTATCCACTTTTGTCTGTTGCTTCAACTCTTATGTCATTTTACGTCTCTATCCTCTTCTATCCATTCAACTCTATTTATTGTGAGACAATTCATGTGTTTTTATCTGTTGCGAAAATAAATGTACAAAAAACGTAAAACAAAAACAAAAAATATTCAGTGAAATCAACTCACCAATTGCACCCTATTCCGTGTGATGACTAACTAAGATTCAGTGAGAGGGGGGGGGGAGTGAAGACACTATTCGACGCACATAAAATGCTGCAATTCGGGTAGCAAAGGCAACAATATCTGAAAGAATGCTTGATTTGCAATTTGTGCACATTGTAATCAGTGATCCTTTTTTCCTCTATTTTCCTAATGAAAATTCATTGCGACGAATGAGTGAAAGGACCATGCAATTTGAAATCTTGCGAGCTAATGTTATACTTGATATATATTTATCATTCACACTCATTGCCCCATTAATAAATTGTACATCAAACTTGATGTTTGCCATTGGTGTATTTCTGTGTCAGTCAAACTCATCATCGCACAAACAATTTGTGAGCGGTTTTGATCGTTCTGATTGTTCCATGCAAATTGTTGTCTTTTTGCTTCCTTTAATGTGTCGCATTCCGCTCACATTTTCGCAAAATGCATAATCTATTTTTCTTAATCAAGATTTATTTCTGTTTGTATGCATTCAGTATCAGAATCCAGAAATCAGTTCGCCTTTTGTTACTGCACAGGACAACAAAAACCGGTCTGTGAATGCACGCATCCCGAAATGAAAATACTCTTATCTTATGCAGCTGGATTTTTGGGCCACTACGAACCATGATTTCTCCCCAAAGGCTCTACCGATTTTCTTAAATGTTATATAAGCAAAAAAAACCGCTATAATCAGATTACAATTGAATACGACTTGTGCTGGCGGATGTAAAAACACCGAAAATTATTACTACTCGTAATTTTATGGTGAAATCGTCCGTTGAACTTGCGATAAACGATATACCAACTTGAATTTTTGTGTACAGCCCAAATCAGTTGGCACCGAAAAAAAATCGTAAGAATTTTAAGGACGTCAGCACCAAACAAGAGGCTCTGCAAATCGTTTCGCCTAATAATAATAATTTTCGTGAAATTATTACATCGTTCCAGTCATTCTTCATAGTAGACATGACCGCGAAAACCAAATGAACATGATTTATTTAGCACGAAAATCGATATGCTCTCTCTCGCTCTCGAAATCAAATGACATTCAAAATTTGCACCACGGTGAAATGGTACATGGGATTATGCCGTGCTGTTATAACAATAATTACTTCATGCATTTATTAGCATGTTATTGTGGTTATCAGTTGATTTAGATCTCAGAGCACACCGAATGATGATGGGTGTTGTATTTGCACAGGGTGTTTCATTGCCTTGTAAATAATTTTGTTTAATTTGAATTTTACATCTTTCTTTGATATGCTAAAAACAAAAGTCCAAAAGTAACGAGGATTCAGCTACATATTAATCCATCATAAGTATTCGCACACCTGAAATCTGAAATCATCTTTGCACCAGTTTGTTCAAAGCAACCTCAAAAAGGTTCGACTCGACATAAAATGAATGATATTTGAAATGTTAATAATAATGCTGTCTCGTTATTTATGGTTTGTTTTGTTTGTAATGTGAATTTAGTTGGTTTGGTGTGCGTTTGAATGTATACCATTGAGTATCAAGTCTAAAGCATACTACGTACGTGCAACATATGTAATATTATTTTGTGTAAAATCGTAATTTTTATTGCTCTAACCGCATAAATTATGAACTCGATTGCGGCTGGTTCTGTTTTTTTCCCCTCTCGTATGGCCATACAAATGGCCGTTTGTTGTGATAGGATTTTCGATTAAGTTCACATATTAAACCGAAAATGGAAATGATTCCAGTGAACCTAAAAAAATCTAAATAATTGCTACGGAATATGACAATAAATCGTATGCAATGTATCGTTTCCATCTAATATATTATTTTGGGTTTAAAATCAAACGGCTTATATTTTCAAATCGATTTGTAAAGTGCTCTAAACTGGCTCTAATTTCATAAAAATCTCATTTCTATTCGTTATGGGTTCAATTTGTTTAACAAACTACCAATAAATACATCAGAGCGTAAATGGTCGACACATTAGCTGATTATTATCGGAAATTAGGCAAATAAATCGAGAATATTTTGCTCTAATAGCGAATGTAGACGACTTCATAAAAAATACGTCACTGAAGTGCCTTGAAATGTTTGGTGATTTTATTCTACAATATATTTATGTTTAAATTCGCAGTCAAAATTCAAACAAATCCCTTAATCTGAAAATTGGAGAAATAAAAACAATAAACTCTTAGCCAAAAGCGTTTAATGGAAAATTAAGTGAAACTTTTCATTTCTCAGTTGTAAGTTCCTACGTTCAAAGCAGCAATCAATGAAACAAATCGAAAATGTAATTGGATTTTTGAAACTTTGGAAATTCATTTTTCGTTCATTTTGATTAGCAACAAAACGGAAAAGAAATTTGTATGAATTGAAAAAGTTTTTTTTACAGTTGGTGTAGCAACAGTGTCTGGAGCACAGTGTCTGTGCCACTTTCACAAGCTGCAAAACTAATAGATAAACCATTCGATGCAAGGAAAATTGCCACTTCAGTTTTAAAACATAAACGCTAAACAAATACGTGATCTGCCATGGAATATGCGATGCAGAAAAAAAATTGTAAAATAGAAAGACATCGCAAGTATACTTGGCGTTTACATTTTAACGAATCACACATTTTATTTGCTTGCTAGAACGATTTCCAAGTGTTTGTTGATGCCGTTTTCTTTCTTCAATGGAATTGAAAATTCGGCATATGTGCACAACGTTTGCGAATCTCAATTTCGCCCATATTGCAGTCGCCGATTGAATATACGTCTGAACGAAGGATATTGGAATATGTTCTATAAACGGAAAATCTCAATGGAACGTGATCTAGTAATTCAATCGGAATAGCAAAATGTTGAATCCTCTTTTGCTTGGCGGTTCAAATGCTTCATGCGAATGAATGAAAAACGATTTTTTTCCCTATTTAGATTTAAATGCTATCGTGTCATATAAGTTTTACTGTCGACGTTCCGGTTTGCCCAAAAAAAAAAAAGAAAAAATCTAACGAAAACCATGGAAGCAAGTAAGTTAGTGTGCGCAGACACATACACACGTTCGAGACACACTCGGGATGGCTCGATGTTCTAAGATTTTATTTAAAGCTTTAAACTTTAAACGATAAATGTTCAACTATTGGAATACGTTTTTATTCATCTTGTGGTGCTTTCAACCCAACGAGAAAAAAGAAGAAAATACACCATTTTCAATCATGGCCAATGTTGAGGCTGGCCAAACAGGATACAACCGGGAAGTAAGAATCGAATGCCATACAAATAGAACTGAAATTGCATAATAAATAATATTTGACGCGTAACATATAAATTTCGTGTTTTCCCACCTGAATGATTTATTTGGTTAAATTTTCCAAGAACATTTGCATCGTAACTTATTACGTTATGATAAAGAACGTCTGAAAAGGAGGCGACGCATGTGTATGCACTCGCCTCTCGGTACAATCACATGCAGAGGGTACCAACCAGCCAGAATTTTTATCGATATTTGCACTTAATTTTATATTCGCACATCATTTTTTTAGTATTTGCTATACATTTTCACAAACATTTTAAGGCATTTTAACAAATGTTTATGCGTTTGTTCGAGGTGAAGCTGTTACTCCAGGAATTTTGAAAAACTTTTCACAACAATTGATTTTTGTTTTTTTTTGTGGAAGAACAAAAATAGGGACGTTTGAGCCTCAGATAACAATCTATTACCGTTCTATCATCACAGCTTAAAGTGGAAGAATTGAGTGAATGACACCAACTTGATAGCTTGTTGAAGTAAACTTTTTTTTTATATATTCATAGCGATGGCACGTTCTCAATGTTGAGCCCAGCCATTTGATCTTATAAATCATTGAATAAATGTTTACATTAAGTTTATCACTTTTTTTCTTTCTCAGACAAACAGTAAATTTTAAACATTTCTAAACAATCAATGTCACTCCATGAATATTGAAAAACCCGGCACATTTTTGTCTGGCATTCAGTTTGTGAATATTAACACATTCTTGTGGAACCAAAGCAAAACTCTTGTTACGATTTTATATTCTAGACATTTTGCGTTTGATTTACTAAAAAAAATACATAAGTTTCGTGAACAATCAAGAAAGGAGGAGAACACAATGAGTTTCATTTGTTAGAAACGTTCAATTTGGAGTAAAATCTTTGACTCTACTTGTATGTGGAACGTATATTCAAATGAAAACTTATTTTCAGCACAGAAATCAAACTACTTCAAACTAAATGAAAACACAACCCTTTGGATCTGATTCATTCTGTCAACATCAGGTGAACGCATTTTATCTTGTGTTGAATTAGTTTCTGAAATGTTGAAGGAGTAAAGATTGCTTCATAGAGCAATTGGATTCAAGAGTAATGAAACTAAATGCTAGAAACAAATTTAGTATCGAATTATTTTCAACTGAATGCTTTAAGCCGATTAAATGCTTAATAGCTGTTGTGTATGGAAAATCTTTTTTGCAATAAAAATGGCTCAGTAGACTTATGACCTTGTCATATGTTGTTAGATAAAAGGTGAAGTCACCCAATTTTAAGATTTCATAGATAATATGCTTAAGGTGAATTGTAAATAAATTTGTTTCAACCTGGCTGCTGTACTTTCAAAATTTACCTGAACGAAGAAAAATCGATAGATGGAACTATCGTTTTTCATGTAGCGATTAATTATTGTCAAAATTAATTAAATAGTTGTTTCAAAAATAAGTACAAGTGTACACAAGTATTCCGTTCTAGAACATTGCCGGAAATGTTTGCTATGCTGAGAACTGCAGATGTCTGCTACTCACAGCTGAGACAACAACAACAACAAAAACATAAAGAAGCAAATTTTCCTTTCGACGTCAGCACGATTGTTCTGCGGAGTGCTGAACACAATGGCAAAATAACCGGAACATTTAAAGAAAAAACTAAAGTTTTACAGCCGAAATAAAGTTGTTGTGTATAAATTTACCAGTTGCATTTAGCACCAATTAATATAATTCCCATATCGTTTGGGCTACGTTATGATGTTTTTGCTTTTCGCGGAACTATTTTTGCAACGACAAAATGTTGCATTAATGACAGAATAATAGATAATAATGTTTCACAATTTCCTTTTCGTGGAATTTTGTTACCAGCAGCAGCAGCACAGCCACACGGCGAAAACTTTGTGAAATAACTTTTCGTCAGCAGACAAACAGATGGGTGAGACTGAGTCTTTGTTCGTTTACTGTAGCCGAAATTGCAACGCAAGAAGGCAGCCGGTGAGAAAAGTTGTGTATTGTAATTTTCGGCAGTTTGTTTTGTGTTTATGAATGGGTTTTTATTCCATTCGGTGCTTAAATACATAACGATTTTGGGTTTTTATTTCGTTTGTTACAGTTGCTATAAAATGTTTGTGCTAATGAGTAAAAACGCATCGTAAAACGCTATCGTCCAAATATTTTGCGTGTAGGTGTGTGTGTGTGTGTGTGTGTGGAGCGCATGTTTTCAATTGTGATTTATATTGTTGACGCAACAGTAACACGTTCCTTTGGGTAAAAATTCGCATGGGTGACAACAAACCAACAAAATATGAGATAAGACAACATTGTGCTGCAAATAAGGCCCACCAAAAAAAACAAAAAACAAGCTGATTCCAACATTCACAACTAATCTCGAACCACCAAAACAAATCTTAACACACAAACAATGGCGAGACTACTGCACACGATATATTTGTAACTGTCGCAATGGAGACGATACCTCGAAAATGTTAAACTAACAAACAATGGCCAACCCGAACGTGCCGATTTTTATCGAATTGCACATTTGCGATCGTTGCTTCGGTGTTCAGGGAATCAAATTAAATATAACGTGCAAGCCACACAATCCAATGCTATAAACGTTGGAACACACAAATTGAATGCAATTCAATTTCGGCTTGTTTAGAAGACCCCCGAAAAACCAGCTATAGCTACAAGCGCCCATCAACTCATTTTCGACTATGAATTGTGTCGGGTGCTATTTCTTTCGGGTGTTCACAAAAATGTACATTGTACACGCAGAGACTGATGCATCGTCACAGAAATCATCTACTACAAAACAAAGCCAGATTCATTTTGTTACGTTACGTAATAAATAGAATGCAATTGCGATGTTCGATCCTCCGTTCGCTTGAACCCATAAGTAATTGTGTCAATATTGGTTTCTTTAGACAATCCCACTTTTCAACGAAACAATACACATTCTAACAATAAAAGTTCTAAATAAAAGTTTTCACGATGAGTTCGTTCTCTGTTTTTTTGTCTTTTGTTTTTGTCGTTGGTCGTGTTTTGTCAAAATCAACGTCTGAGATTTTGTTCCCGATTATATGTAGCCGGAAAGCGTATTTTGCCAGTTTAAAACCATTCAATTTGGCACGAAGAACCAGCACCCGTTTTGAATTCGTGCTTTTGATGCACATGCACATTGCACACTCTATTTTCCTCGAAATTTATCGAACGGTCGAACGTGATAAGCAACGGAAAACTTTGTTAATATTGAACTTTCTCTCTGATTCATCCCGAAACCAAATATGGTTTTTTTCTTCTTCTCTCCGTGTTCAATTCGTGAGCATTTAATCTGTTCGTAAAAATTAAACAATTGAATGCATTGATGAAAAGCCGGAACAATTTATCGAAAATGGATTTCTTATTTGTGAAAGTCACTTTTTCAGGATGGAAGCGATGAGTGCATTGTTGAGAAAAGCTATTTTTCTTGCCGTTCGTGTTACTCCTTCAAAACTATGTGGAATGCGCAATCAAAAATGCGTATGCTTTCACAATTTTTTTTGTACAACACAAATGTACTCGAGTACAGTATCGCTAAACCGTATTGCGTTTCAAAAGAAGACACAAAAGCCAATAAGTGCGAACATTTTCACAACTATTGAGTCTCCAAATGTATATGCTCTCAGTTGGTCAGAAGTATTTTTTAAAGGCTTTCTGTAGCGATAGACGAAATCGGGGCTTAGTTTTATAGTAAAACTTTTATTGCTATCACTTCTCAAAGCAAGTGCCACTCTTGATAACGTCCCATTTTGATCAGGCATCTAACGTTTGGTTCAATTCATTATTATTCATGGACAAATGTTCAGAGAAATCAAAACTTTTAGATTTCAACAGTTTACAGAAAAACCAAGGTAAAGAGTGAAATTCTATTACATGACTGATTGATGACAGAATTTCAACTTTTTTATTTGTCTTCAAATTGAAACGTTTATTTGTTACCCACTGAAATTAAGGAAATTTTGTTTAGCTATTCGGTGAAACAAATTGAATTACATTAGTGATCCTAACTTTTCCGCATTTATATGAAAGAACGACGAACATGTTGGAATCATTATACCAATTTGAAAAATATATGCGAAATATATCAGTGTTACCATTGTTTATACATAAACGACAACAATAAAATATTTCTTTATTTCTTTATTTCTATGAATTAGTTTTACATTATATTCAACAGCCTTACGGCCAATAACCGAATATATTGAGGTGATTTGATGGTAACAGAATCTTAAAATCTAGTTATGAGAGAGGGGTAATTAATTGATAGTTCTAGGTTGAATCCTCATATTTGGATAGCATGTGACTTTATGGCAACTTATAGTTTTGTTTGTTTATTGGTGTGTGGCAAAGATTGGCAACTGTAGAGGTTCCGTATAATATGAACTAGGTTTCATTAATTAAAGGGTATACCAAAATGAGCAAAGACGTTCTCTATGCACCGGTCATGTGCATCTATATGCAATTGATGTGCATAGTGAGTGTTATCCTAAGTGCTTTAGGTATTTGAACTTGGGTACTACTACTTTTTTTTTTAATTGGGCTGTAGGTAATTACATAGCTGAACCCTTTGCTTCAATTCAAAGGCAATATAACGTTTAAATGCTTCAAGAGATGGTTCCGAGAGGTGAACATTTGAGAAAATAATATCATGATTTCTTTGAAATCGTATCAATGGCGAGAAGTATTCGACGTTGGTAGTGACAGTGCGTAGAAAGAATACATTATTTTGTCTGGTTTGACGAACTCTTACGTTCAATCGTATATTATTTATCAAATCACTTGTTAGTCTTGATGTGTGAATTTTAAAAAGAGTAACTTCATCCGAGATTGTTCTTCTATTTGCTAATGACAGTAATCCAAGCCTTGCATATCTCATTTGATAATTCAATTCATTTGGGTAGTGGAATTTACTGAAAACATATCTTGTGTATCTCCTTTGGACTTTTTCGATGTTATTAATGTATTCATTATAATGCGGACTCCAAACTGGACTTCAGTATTCCAAATTGCTTCTGATGTATGTAAAGTATAATATCATGTATGTTTTTAATTTGTTGAACTTATTCAATGATCTCATTACAAATCCGACTAGAGCGTATGATTTTTGGTTATATTATTAATGTGGGCTTCGAAGGATAGTTTCCGGTCAAAAGTAACACCAAGATCTTTCATATGATTCACTCTATTTAATGAAATTCCCCTAATATTATAATTAAAGTATTGCATATTAACAATCTGTTTACGAGTCAGTGACATGATACAGCATTTGGCTATATTGAGTTGAAGATTATTCGCTATACAAACACAATGGATTGTGTTTAAGTCTTCTTGTAGTATGCGAGCATCTTCTAGGCTGCATACTTTTCTGAACAGTTTTAAATCGTCAAATATATAAGTGATCTCAATGCCGGTCTACCTAGGTCAGTGCAGTTATAACAGTTTCTATGTATTGGCAACACCAAAACATGAACTGTCAAATGATTCCAATTTCGGTTTAAAATGTTCATCGTTCTTTGGTTTCACTCTTGATCAATTAATTCATAGACTAATGTATGCCAATGTAAACCAAGATAGTGGATGTGTCATACTTCGATGGGCATTCACAAAAATGATGGAAATGAAGCGGCGAATAATCAAATCATATATCGTGAATATGGTATTGTACCATCTCTCACTGAAACTTATGTTATCGGTGTAAGATAACAATGTATAGGTGACATGTGATAGCGGCGTAAGTAAACCCATTTCAAGATCGAAAAACTCTTATATTCCATACGGACCTGTCCCAATTTAATGGTTGTGAAATGACAATTAAACCAAATATGATCTTATAAATATAATGATTTAGTTTGTTTACATATTGTCACAACTGGAGCATTGAATAGATGTCCAAACATTAAAAACGTATCATGGTAAACTTCTTCATTAATAACTAAGTCGAAATGCAACTCTGTTCTGTGGATAAATTCTTGGACTTTTTTATCTTCCAAAGCATGACCAGACGACCAACTTCCAAATCCAGCAAACATTCTAAGCATTTGGAACTGGGACATTTATGTCATTTTAAACATTTCCTCATCTTTAACTGTGAACAATATAATGAATTTAAATTTTTAAAAAACCAGTCGAAACCGAAATATATTCACCGATGCTCCCTAAATTAAATGGTGGATCGATTAAAGTCTCCGTGTAATTATCAAGTTTTGCATGTTACCTCGTGGCCCCGATACACTAGCTCTTCAACAACCACTTTCATATAATTCCAATGGCTTTTTCCATTTATAGGAGCCAAAACTAATATTTCGTGTCCTTGAATGGAATTTGTCAACGCGAAAGCGCACAAAATGCTCAAAATATGCAGTATCTAGATTGTTTATTGAAGCAAATTTCATTCAAATTCAAGTAAAATATAATTCATTTCAAACTCACCATAATTAAACCTACAGTTAATTGAACGAAAAAGTAAGGCGCACAATCGGTCTATATAATCGGTATACATTTATTTAACGACTAATATCATTGTTTTGCTTCATTGTATTTTGATTGAAGCCTATTGACATTGCATATGGTTGTGAAACTCTTAGTATATGACGTATGATATTATGGTAAGCATGCACTTTTCGAATGTATTGATCATTATCATTAAGACAATACTTCATTACTGATGAAGTCACCAGACATTGGCGCTATTGGAGGTGAATATATTTTTATTATTCACATTTATAATCTATATGAGATACACTCTCAAGCGTTTCAAGCGCATAAAACACGGACTCGTGAGAGCGTACGCAAGAGAAATTCTGCTGACCGTATCCTCACAAATACTAACCAACTAAGTTGCGATGAAGTGATTGCGTTTGTATTAACGTTCTCCGTAATTTCCTTTTAATTTGGCATTACTTTTTTGTTGTTGAATGAAACATGATTTTTTCGTCATTGAATGTGATGTTTTTGGTGTTATCCGTTTTGTTCATTCCGAGTGTGATTTTTTATTTACTTGATGAGAATGATTTTCTTTAAATATCGGTATTTCAATTAAACTAAAGATACAGTCTTGCCATGATAAGAAACAAACTGCGCTTTGAACATCTAACAAATTCAACAAATTATTCTATAAAAAATGTTCTTCTTTACATCACAACAATATTTGCCTTGTTAGATCAAAAATGTATGGCAGAAAACTTCCATGGAGCACAAGATCGAGAAACGAACTAAGATTACCATACATCAAATCAGAATTTTGACGTAAAATTATATTTTATAATAGAGCTAAAATGAACAAACCCAACGAAATGAAAAATGAAACTAGCTCAAGGAAATACAAACTATTGTTATTAGATTATATATAAGGATAAATTAATAATGTTACAAGACTCGGTTTTTAATGAGGCACACTACACTCTTTAACCGACAAACAACAAAGCCACAATACGAAAGTTAATGTAAATTTAATTTCATTCTTAATTCTGACTTTTCCGTACTGATACTGATATGACAGTTGATTTTGCTCTCAAACGATTAATTCTTCCACAGTGGAAGTTCCACTAATAAAACAAGTGAATGCACAAAATGCAAATGCACACAGAACACTACCTGTCATTACGAAACACCTACTGCAATATGGTAAATTTTCAACACAAAATATCCTGAAATACAATTAAACAAATTGACTATCTTCACTTTTCATGAGATAGATTCATATCACAGATCGATTTTCTAAAGATGTCGTATATTTTGATTATTGTTCATTTTCGATGGCTTTTTTTTAGCAGAAAGATGCATTTTGTGCCAGTGTTGCAAATGTAAATACTTGTTCAACTGTGTGCAGAGAAGATGTCTATACAACACAGTTGCATATGTCAAATTGTGCGATGAAATATTTAAAGAGAAAGAGAGGGTAAGCGTGTCGCTATGATGCTTTCTCTCTCTCTCTGCACACAGCCGCTCGGCACATACAGAACATGCCTTTCCAGTCAATTTGACTGACAGTCAAATCTGTCATCACTGTTTTGTGCTATTGTTTCGATATCTAAAAAATCAAGAGTACTTAAATAGCTTTCAAAGACGCAGCTTTTGAAACTTTCGTACAAAATTATGGTCAGAAGAGTCCAAAAGGTGCAAATCGGTTAAAGTGTAAAATGTACTGGAGGTTCAACGCATGTGCACCTGAATGCAGAACACTCCGAAATGGATTCACTAATATGGCTCAAATGAAATAGGCAACATCAAATAACACAAGAAGTTTTTATGAATCCGTATTTTTGAATAGATGTTCCCGAATGTATTGGACCGAAATTAACTTACTAAATTGGATATGGGAATGCAAGTATTACATTGTGAAGGTTTGTTTTAACACTTGAACGCCACCTTGAACATAATTTTTCACTGAAACGTTGACTACTTGAACTATATATACGTTGCCATTCCATGTATTTTCCATCCATTTGTGTGGCTTATAGCGCGTATGATTTCATACACAGTTACGACATATTGGGTTTTATTGCCAATTGATCTCGAATGTACGGAGCTACTACGTACTACATACTTATCAAGCAGTACTTACTTATCATACGTAATCGATTCAATCGATTATTTATGGTCTTGGTCAGTGATAGATGAACATATGAGCAAATTTTGTAGATAAACGAATTATACAATTGTATATCACCAACTTTTGAATGATTTTGTTCCATCTAAATTGCAGTGTAACAAATGAAGTTGATTTTGGGCCAATTTAAAAACATACCACCAAACACTTATCAGCTGAATGTGATTATTTATTGGATAATTGTTCCAATTCATGAAATTTCGGTAGCTTTTAATTTATTCTATGACAACTGTCAGTTGAATTAGTCACAAATCAATATTAATTGAATCGAATCAAATCAAAAATATTAGAGATACAACAATTATGAGAATAATGATATTTTTTTTAATTTTTAAAGTTATTTTAATTCACTTTTCTTGAGTTACATTAACGTTCACACTTGCATGTCATCAATCACAGTCAAATTCGATCATTGAATGGTTGTGTTTTTAACAAAAGATTTAATTTTTAGTGAAAAAATATTCTTAAACAATTTATGTTAAAATTTTCCTGAGGTTCTCTGTGTATCCTGACATTTTCTCGTTGATTAGAACAATTTGTATTTTTGTGAAAATTACACAATGTCAAAGACATGCTCTCCACAAAATTCGAAGATTGATTTGATGGCGTAGTTTCGTTGTGATGCTATTTTAATCCAAATCGATCTCTCGCCCAATCCACCATCAACAATTGTCACATTCGATTGTACTTCTTCATAATCAAAGTGTCTTATGGCTCTAATTATAAAGAATGATTTTTCGGGTCCCTGCAATCATTTGGCACATTTTTTTTGTTTATTAGAGGAAAAAAACGATTTTGCGAAAGCTCTTACCGGTGGAAACTTGATAAGTTTGCTCTTGATAAGATGTTTACGAGCTGGTTGAAATATTCGATCCTTTCCAAGCAACAAAAACTGCGAACAATTTCCCCAATTTGTCACATATTCAGCTTCTGAGTGGTAGATGCTGATACAGAGCAAAACAAATAGAAAAATGACTTTCATTACTACTCGTATTAGCTCGTAGCAATGTTCATTAACTGAGGGAAAAAATTCTGTTACTTTTCCTTTTTAAACTGTTTCATTGTTATCGAAATACATAGTAATAAAGATAATCATTTATTTACGAAAACAATTGAAAAATTGTTAAAAAGCCTTTCGAATATCACCAAGTTAGGCTCAATCTATGAACCCATTCTCAAATATTGGCAGTAAATTGTATTTTGTTTGTTTACTTTTTGATCAATGAAAAAGCATGAAATCTAAAGTGATATATCTGAAATTGCTAGTCATCTTTTTTCGGTTATATAAAACACACCCAAAAATTAATCATGTAAATTCTTGAACGTTTTATTTGACGAAATGTTTTTGTTTGAAACGAATGATTTTACATATGCTGTTGTGATTGGTTTTTGGTTAAAATGAATACAAATGTTGGATTTTTCTTTCGAACACAAATGATCGTTTATGTCAATTTAACTGATGCTTTAACTTTCTCGCCATAGAACATGAAGGTTGTGGCCAATGGTTTTCCGACGTCAGCAGTAACAATCATGGTAACATGTTTGGATCCAATTCCTCCGCTTGTAATGCGAACCATTGGTGAATCACCTTCATCAATTTGTTTGTATCCAGTAATCACATAGTTTGAGTACATTGGACCTTTCTGGAAAAATAAAATCTCTATTTTAGATATACAGAACAATTTCAATGAATATAATTGCAACTAACCGGTGGGAAGGTGAATCCTTTATACAATTTGTCAAATCGATTGGCAGGAGCATAGACAAGTTCTCGATCAATCAGCTTGTGATTTTCAATTTCACCGACCACTTTAACGTTCACTGCGTTGACTTGCAGGAAGCCAAACAATGCGATGAGTACACAGAAAAAGACCTTCATTTTGTTGAGAATTTGCAGCTACTGTAACGAAATATGAACGAAGCTGATCATATTTATACTTTGGATGGTGAAATGAGTCAATCTTATCGTAAACAAAACACAATACTCAACATATTTTTCTGTTATTGTTGACAAAAAAAAAATCAATAACAAATTGCACGCTATCAATGATTCAAAGTCTTAACTTAAGTTGTTTTTTTCCCTAACAATAACATAGAAAGTGTGTAGAAAAATTCCACTCACCAACAAATTAGAGATGAGAAACAATTGCACAATATAATCAAATAAGTCTATCCGATAATTTATTGATCGATTGAGACATTGATACTAAGAGAAAGTGGCGGCGAACTTTGGCCCCGTTCTAATTCGAAAATCAGTAAGAGCTCTTTTTCCAAGGCCACGATTGCAGTCGTGCACGATCTTCTCCATGCGTTTTGGAGTTACAAATTTTAACTTAATTAGCGGACATTATGAATCGGGTCGTTAGGGATGAAATCAAACCGTAGACTACATATTTGGCAACAAATCGTTCATTACTTCATCAAAATGTAATTAGTTTTTAGTTTTACGAACTTACGTACGGTTTAAATTGTTTGCAATTAATGATTTTTGATCTTTAAACGACTGACGTTTCGCCAAGCGTTTCGTACTCTTATAATATACAGTATAAGTAATAAAAATATGCAACGTAGGTGAATGATACAAGTGTCATCAGTGCAACTTTCTATAAGCGCCTCCTACAGTTCAAAAAGTAGAATGAAAAAGACATGTTAATGAAACACTCTTTAACTCAGTAAAGTTAACTGATGCAATCTATATATTGATAGCTTTTCATGCGGCTAAGATTCCACTATTAGTTCTATGCATAGAAATAACATCAAAATCAAATTTCACAGATGGCGAATGTATCCAAATGTTGCTTCCATATTGTCTTTGGTGTCACCATCATTCACGTAGAAACTAGTGATACTATTACGATATTATAATATGCAAAGTATCTATACAGTCGGAGTTCATAAAATTACTTTGGACCTTGAGACGATTTTGAGTTTTTTTTTTGGCAACCCGAGTCTTCACCCACATTTACAATGTTATGTTAAGACTCACATAGCATCTTTATAAAAAAAAATATTATTTGAAACCGAACAATGTTGTGTGAAATTTAAATTCCATATGAACTTGGTTGCTAGGTGTTTTTCTTGACCAGCAACAGGCAATGAACATAGAGAATTTTTTGTTTTAGACATATGACGTTCAGTGTACTGATATGGCTGAAAAGAATGAAATTCCGTACCGTATTTTCCAAATTAAAGCTTATCATGGGCAATGTCCTATCCAACGTACTATCTGTATGCTGCAAAGTGCACATCATACTTTGTATGTTTACTAAAACACTTCGTATGAGCTAGAGCCACTTGAACAGAAAAAATAAATGAATTCTGAGCTTTAAAACACGGAAAAATAAATTTAGGCGACTAAAAATTGTCCATCTAAAAATGTCAACTATAAATCTGGTTGACTTGCTTTATACAAATGCAAAATTTATGACGTATAAAATATTTTATCGCCAAAAAATATAAAAATCATTCTCACAAATTAACCCGAATATCCCTAACGTTAACATATGACAATGCCATGGCAATGGTAATGGTCATAGGGTTAGTAAAACTAGCAGAAAATCACGGTCCATCGAGAATGTGATTATAGTGATTTTACCGTTTTTATCAATGTATTGAACTGAGAATATGAACATAAATCATTAGAATTGCATAAATAACGTTATCAAGGAGAACGATCAAATAAAATTGCGTTCTTGTCCTATTTTAATCAAAATTAATAAAAAAAATGGAACTAGAAAAACAAAAACAAAAAACATAAAAACTAGCGAAACTAGTAAATGACACTAAGGGAATTTATCCACTCGTTTCTACTCGCAAGTCCACGAGTGCCTGTATCTAAAGACAAAGCAAACACACGCTAATGGTTTAGGCACCCAATTCAAAGCTGATTTATACCACCAAGGAGTGAACTTTGGGAGTTGGCATCTTGGGAGAAGTTGTTTGTCAAGTCAAGACCTCGATAACTTTGCTGAAGACTACTTGTTTTGGCACTGTCGAACGCTAGAAGTGTACCTAAAATCGATATTTTGGGCCTTGAATGGATAGGTCTACAGATTCATGGAAAGTGGTCGTAGAGCGAAGGGAAAATGACAACCAAGAAGTTGGCATCTGGAGAAAAGAAGTCCGTCTTAACAAGACCTACAACAAGCGATCGACAGTGTCAAAATAAGTAGTGAAACTGATGTTGATGTCTTCAGCAAAGTTATTGGTCTTGACTTGATAAACAACTTCTCCTAAGATACCAACTCCCAAACTTCACTCCTGGGGGGTACAATTTCGCTTTGAATTAGCGTATCCGGACAATTTTATGAGCCACAGTATTTTTTTAGTCCTCTATTCATTCCCAAGCAATATTATACATTAAAAACTAATTTTCATAAAATAAAAACCAATGGAACATGTTTATGTACTGCTCTAATAATTTTATTTTAAACCGCATTGCTTTTTTTTGCTTTGAAAAATCTCAAAATTCAAGAATAAAATGTGAAAACAGAGTGGATGGCATGACCAACTTTCGATTTAACTATGATAACAACTTCTTTGCTGCCAATACCTCCATCAACAAATCTCACTTGAACATCGCTGTCAGCGTAGTTTATGTGCTTGATGCCCATGATTGGAAATTTTATCCCGCTTCGCTATTTGAATTATAATTCAAAATGGAATATTTTTATAAAGATGTACAAAATACATTTCCCAATAATTCTGAGAATAAGAGTCCTTATTACAATTGTCTATACTAACCGTTGGAAATGCAAAAGATCGAACTTGATATTCATCCGGAAAAGCATCGGCTTTAACTGTTTCTTCGCCAAAGCTTCCAGTGTTTACACGACCCCATACGATAGTAGTCTCTGAGCTAACTTGAGACAAGCTCACGCATGACAAAACCAAGAGTATAGCGAATTTCATATTTGTTGTGCGTTCTTCGTATCTGAGATGTGAATTACAAATGCAGCTGCTCTAAACTAATATACTGTACGACTGATTTGACTTTTTAATCAATTCCTTCATTCGGTTTATGGAATCCAAGATTTCGTGAATTTTATTACGATAGCGACACCAATCTATCAATGCAACTGAAACCACGTCTTTTGTTTTATATCTTATCAATCACTTGTTCGACTTAAACTATGATATGAGTAGCAATTAAACCACAGTATTCAATAATTCCACGAGTAACACAATTGTAATTTTCGACAGATATCAATAACATGATAATAATCAGTTTCCATTTTTTTCGAACATAACCATATCAAATATATTTGATTTTAAACTTGGCGATAATATGTAACGTCAATCTCAGGCGGGTGGGAAGATAGATAGAGACACAATTTTGGTTACATGCGTGTTGAAAAACTTTTGGCTGAATGCGTGCTTAAAGCTATTACCTGAATTAAATTCGTTATAAAAGCTAATTTTTTGCTCAAATTTAAAATGATAATCAACAAAAGGTAGAACAAACATCGGGATTTCATTTGGAACATATAACAACATCAAGTAGAGCAAAACTTTTGCCATTTAAATGTGGTTTATTAACAAAATACTATGCATACAACATGTTAGAGGGTTCGCCATTCAGGCAACTTTTCCCTTATTTAAACTTTCACTTATTACAAAACAGCTGTTTCTCTGTGTAGAAATTTTCAATTTACACTGAAGGGATTTTCCTCTGGAGAGATAGCTGATGCATTTATGTCCTACAATGTTTTCCGAATGCATCAAATAAAATCATACAATAATGGCATAGATATAGTTTATCTCTTCGATTTGAGTAATTCCAGAAATGTTCATATTATTCAAGTTTTCATTTAAATTTGATCTCAATGGAATTGCAGAATGGAAAAACATTTCAGCGGTACCGACATTGAAGGCTTACACTAAAAAAGTATTCGCTTTAAATAAAGCTTTTTTAATGCATTCAAACAATTTCTGTGCAGTTCAAATATGATTCTCTTTGATGTTTGGTTTATTGGTTGCAAATTAAAATGAGTTACATTTGGTATTTGTTTAAAAAGTTGCATATTACATTGTAATTTAATTGTATTGCTCAAAAATTCACAATCTTATGTATATCATAATATAGATTCAAAGGCCAGAGGCCCTTTCAATTGTCTGTTGCCAATGTGTTGATATCTGACTAATCATTATTTACCAGAATATATTTTTATTCAAATATTGTAGTTGATCCACCCACTACTGTACAAGAGGTGGAAGTGAACCAACGCAACAATGAATTAAATATCTTTCATAATGATCGCCTTGAGACTGTCACTTTCAGAAGAAATATCTTTTTTCAGAATTACTATATGAAAATTCTTACATTACTTATCATCATGAAAGCCATAAGATTATTAAGATATAACACCATAATAAACAAGGATGCAATTAAATAAATAAATGATCTATCACATTATAACATGAAACATTATCCGAATAATTTTTTGTATTTATAAAATCCTACAAAATCCACTTGACTGACGTCAATAATTAATTTTTAGTGATATCATTGGACCTGGAAGCGAGTTGAGCACGCTCCGCTACTGCTTGCAAGTCGACTCGAAAGTGAAAAGGTGTAAGCACGTGAAACACCTCAACACCCAATATCTCTCTTAATATCACAACCTATTTTGATGTTTTTTTATATTGAATCGCACTAATTTGTCCCGGGACACATTTTTCTCCTGGGATTCATATTTCCAAGATTCCCCAGATTTTTTTTTTTTAATTTTCCAAATTGAAAACTCTGTGGAAGCAAAAAAAATCCGACGAGAGCTAAACCAAAGGTACCGTCGGGTCATATTCGACCCCCAGAAGAACGCCCATTCAGAATTTTCCATGTGTGAGAAAAAAGTTGGAAATTTGTTGCACAGTGATATAACTTATAGCCATTCAACAATTTTGATAAGATTTTTTGATGGCACAACATTTGAAATTACATATTGACAAAATATTGTGATACGATGCTGCAATCCGCGTGTAGCGCCAGAATTAGATTTATTCATAGAAATTCCAATAAACATGATTTCGAATTGGGCCATTTGAAGACAATTCCGAGAATTTAAACATCTACAAGCTATTGTATCTGATATTATAACACTATTTGGCATAACACAAGCGTCATCTAGAAATTAACCAGTTGAGCAATGCTCGCATTCCATATTTTCTCCATAGAATAGCAAAATGTTTGATTCAATGCATATATCTAAAATCTCAGACACCCCAATCTATTGAATAATGTACCACATGCAATTGCGGAAATACGACCGCAATTCTAATTCCCAACGAAAGGGAGTAAATGGTGCAACAATCTTGTCTATTGCCATCGCCAAATGTATTTGATGTGAATTTCAAGAAAATGCAATCGAATATATATCCTTTCCCACTTCCCAAGCATTGAAAAGAGCGGACGTTCAACTCCAAGCTAAAATAGGTTCAAGTATGATTTAATTTTTTTTTTGTTCGGTAAGAAATTGTATTTTTTGAATCATATTGAATAAATCCTGTGAGAAATAAAAATCATATTCGAATTATATGATCCAAAATAAGTACTGTAAGACGTTTAGATGATTCGACTTTACAATTTATTAGAATTTATCTGATCGCTTCATTCAGCCCGTTGAATTTTTCATGAGGAATTTAAATACATTTTAGAAATCTAAAAAATAAATCATTTCGTTGCGTTGCGTTGCTTTGCTTTTACCACAACGGGGGGTTGTAAATTGCAACTTGTAATTCATTCGATTTAGTAAAATAAATGAAAAATTAGCATTGTGCGAAAGCATTGTAGTTGTTTTATTTTTAGCGTATATTAAAGTGAATTTAGTTGTTAAAACTGTTGAAAAGCCATTGATTCGTGCACTTATAGCCAGACGCTCGAGCGTTTCCATTTGACTTATTTCAATAAAAACACTGATTTAATGCATTTCAAGTGAAAACCATATAATTGAAATAGAATCTCCAATCTACAGACAGAGAGATTCACTGTTGCGAAACTATTAATTTCGATGGAATGAAACCGCAATGTGAAATCTGAAATAAACGAAAACAAGTTATTCATATAAAGATTTATTTTAAATTGTAAATGTTCGAAAGGACTCTGCATGTGCTTATATTACAAATATATACAAATATACTTACACACACACATACAACTCAAATTCAAATACATTCTGTACAATGTATAAGAAAGCTTGCCTCACAAGAGATAGGGTAAATTCGGCGAAACGAACTGCAGCGTCTTTTTAATGGGAAAATTCACATTTTAAATCATTTTCTTCAAAACGATAAATTACACCAATGAAATTGAGGATCTCCGTAATATTGAAATGTACTGTGTTTTCTCTCTTTCTGTCTCTCGAATGTATTCCGGAATTTCATCTTGGGTGGATTTTATTGAATGCCAAAATGCAAAATGAAAAATACCGTTTCGCAACTGAAGAAGTATAAATGAAGATAATATTTTATTCGCTTGAATTCGAAACACTTTTTGTGTATGCTTTGCATGCGCCGAAAGGGCAGACATTCGAAAAACGTTTATGAAAGAGAGAGAGAGAAAAAAAACTTAATAAATAAGCATGTTGTTTTGAGTTGGTTGTTTTTAAACGAAATTATAAAAAGGAAAAACGTCGAGACGAGAACCGAAATGTGAGTAAACATCTACAAAAGTACAGAAAATCACAAAATATGCATAATACAGATACTTGTAAATGGCGTAGGTTCGGATGGGGAGTGTGAACCTTGCAAAGAGCAGTTTGATTATGAGCCAGATTTTGAAATTGATTTGGTATATTTGCCACTTCAGAAGTTGTCTGGAACACATGAAACACATAGTTCTTTCCCCAATCACATCCACAAATATAGGCACAATCAATACAGATAATCTGAAAACAATGAAGTTGAATGGAACAAGAATGAAAAGAATTTATAAATCAAAGCGAAAACGTAACCCTCCGAAGACCCATCCGCGATGATAAAATGGAATTGATTTCAGAACGAATAAAGATAAGAAATATTGTGGCATGTAAAACTATGTAAAAAAGGCAATGGGTTAACCCTGGGTGAGACGAATCTTGATAGTTATTGATATCAGTAACAAAAATCCAATTGCAAGAAGGCATCAAAACTTGTATACTATTTCAATAGAAAACACATCAAAATGAAATCAATCATTCAGTTATTGATGGATTCATTCATTTCAATATTCTTGTTTTCTACAACTGTATTAAAGAAAACATTATGAATGTCTCAAAACAGAATCAACTTTTGTCACCCACAGCAAAGATACACGAAACAAGGATATACAAACGAGCTAGATAACATTCCACGAAGTGACTAAACATTAACGCTGAGCACTTGCAAATACTTTGTGGAAAGTTTCTGTAACATGAAAATAGAATTTGTTATTTTGCTCCCATTTGTACAGTACATTTTAAAAAACAAATCTATAATCTAAGGTGTAAAACATGGTGACTTCGATTGGTGACTTCCATAAAATGTTGTGTATTAAAAAAGCGGCACTTCCTTGCTACCTCACTACGAATCAATAACAATGTGATTTACAGTGTGTTATGTGTTAGCATGAGCAATGCTATTTTAGTTTAAACATTGTGCTCAATTTCAATGGCGATCAAATTGTAATCATAAAAGTCATTAGCCGTTAAGAAACTCTATTTATATTTCACTTAGATGGAAGAAATCTAGAATAAAATTACAATTTAAATGATCAAGCAAATAGAAATATCTTGTTTTATTCTTTTCATTCAGCTGCTGTTGTGTGTGTGCATTTGTATGGGGCATGATGCATAAATCTTTTGCGTTACGGAACTTGTTGAATAGTTCGTCTTGAACGTGGTTGGTGAACAACGAGACGCAAAAATAAATTGTCCAACGAAACGAGCGAAAACAATACACCAGTACCCGATTGGGTACAGGGGGTAAAATGGTGCAAGAGAGTAAGATATAGTTGAAGTTAACTTTTGCCGGAGAGATAGAAATGAATGGCTTTTTTGCCTTGACTTCCCCGATTGTACATCCGTTGTGTGCATGAACAAATGCCATCGAATTTTTGGGTCGACACGCGAGACGAAAAAGTTTGCCATAAAATTGAAATGATCACACAAACACCATTATAACAAAATATTATGAAAGTTATTTTTGCATACGTTGAAACGAAGAGAGGTGGAAGAGCGCACTGTCTCTGGGACACAATCGCATTTAAATTGTTGTCGACTGTTTGCCGTGTAGTATACGGAATTTCATTTTGAAATCCAATTGTGAATTGTCGTGAAATTGAAATTTACTACTTGTTGTGAATGTATGTGTGTGTATGTGTGTGTTTGTGTGCGTTTTGCATTGTCCTGACAGTGAAAAAAGGGAAAACGAATAAGAAGAAAAAATAGAGTCTAGAATCCAATTGAGCTTTTGCAAAACACTGCTTTGGCCATTCATCCTAAATGTATGCAGTCCACCCGAGAGTATCTGTATTCATGCACTAACAAGCCGTGCGTACGCGACACTTCGAGATTTTATTCACATTGGGAGTTATTTTCGTTGGGAATAGCACAACAACAACAACAGTAGCAGCAGCAACAAAAAAAGAATCCACTTTAATTTATTTTGTTTTTATTGTAATTTGATCGGCACAACGGCACAATGTCATGGCATTCACTGGTGCATTGTGTAACTTGTAATAGTGGTAAAATGATAGCCACCGAAACCAACCAGCCAAGAAAATGTCTAACCAAGAAACCATCGAAGTTCAAAACAACAAGCAAACAGCAAAGAAAGAATTGCGCAAATGGAACATCCCGTGTGCACAAATTCAACTGAAAATTTGCCAACTATCTAAAAGCGCATATCATTTTGAAGGGGAAAAAAAACAAAAGCAAATTTCCACCATTAGTGGCGTTTACATACAATGCGTGCCATCAACCCAAAAGCTCGTCGTACTCGCTGGTCTATTCTCTATCTCTCTCCACACACACACACACCAGCAAAAACACGCTGAATTGGAAGTGAAACGGAAAAGTTCACAGTCGATTTGGTATGCAAATGAAGTTGTTTAATTACCTGCCTTATAACCCTTAGACAATTACCGTCATCTAATGAAATTATTTATATACAAATTCGTATGTTATGATTATAGCTGGAAATGCTGCAAAGCGCCACCGGTTTATTTTATCCGAATAACAACTGCAACATTGAAATGCTATCAAAACAGTGTGGGGACATTTTCTGTGTCGCACAATAGAGGTGAATATAATGTTCAATGCACTGCATTTTTGGTGTGGTATTGCTAAACATTCAAAAGATATTCAGATATGGTACACTAGAGATACTAATTCCAACACCGGATAAATTAATAAATAATCACAGTTTTTCTCCTGATTTTCCCCGTCACCCAGAATATTATTGGCCGGTTCAAAAACCAGCAAACCGAACTAATTAGAAAATAAAGCACGTGATGCATGCCAATTAAGGGAGATAACAAACGAATGCGAAAAATAATTCCAACACTTTACTTGCACCGACATTTGTGTATGTATGTATGTGTGTGTGTGTGTTTTATTTTTCAAATTATTATTTTCTGATTGCGATGATAACATATGCTTGATGTTATTAGGTTTAATTCAATTAAAACATTTTCATTTATACAAAATTGAACAAATTTTTACCATAAACAAATCGATTGCTATTTGATTTCCAAATGTTTGTAATCGAATCGATGTTATTATTTACAGATTAATGATTTATCCGTGTGATTGTGTTTCAATGAATTTTTTTATACCTTTGAAATGTGGCTTTTTAGGTCAGAATATAAACGTGTTAGCGTTGGCATAATGCTAATTAATAATATTAGAAATTATTCAACCAAAATATTGCATTTTGTAATGATTTTACGCGAATAAACTTTCGAAAAAACCGAAAACGAATGAGTTTTAATTTCATAACAGAGGCAATGGAGTGAGAAACATCACCAGATGCATAAACATTTTATTAATTTTTGTGCTGTAAATCTCACTTAAAATAATGTTGATATTAAAATTTGGTCATTTCTATGATGCAAAATGTTTCCATAGAATAAATTAAAGCAAATAACAGTAGCCAAACATGAATAAAAAAAAAACTCAACTGAAAATCAATTCGTTCATCCATTCAAAAGCAGTCCAAATACGACAAAAACACTCTAATAATTGTTTTCAGATGAAGTATTCCGTTTTTGTGCTATCTTCTCTTGATTCTAGTTGTTTTTTGTCATCATAATGGCGACATGTATTTGCAATACACAATGATTTGATTTACGACAGCATTGAAATTAAATATTGTTCAACGAATACATAAACATTTCTACACGAATATTTGGTGCTAAAGTGAAGAAAAAAAGTAATCACGTTTCGAATCGACTATGCATTTTTGTTGTTGTTCGTCTTCGTTTTATTTTTTTTTCTTCGCATACAATTTTCGCCGGAGTGATAAATTCACTTGGTTTCTTTTGCACAGAGCATTTTGGTTGGCGAGCATTTCTTATTTCACTGTCGTTTTTCTAGCAGCAGCAGCAGCAGCGTTGTTTGTTTTTTTTTGTCAATTTTAAAATGATTCTTGTGCGAATGGTTGCACTTGGTGGGCTATAATAGAAGCAAAACTGGAGAAAAGACAAGCAAATATGAGTATAAAATTTAAAATGAGCAGAAAAAACAAGATATGTGCAGTAAAAGTGGAAAAAGAATTGTTCAAAAAATTTCAGAGCATAGTCAACAAAATGTATGACAAATAAAATTGTTCAGAGTCATGGGACCTATGAACTCAAGCAAACATATATGCGATAAACATAAAAGCACTAAACGCTACATGAAATGTGCAAGAAAATGCGAGATACTTAGCAACAAGGGGAAAAACATCGGTAGATGAGTGCTGGACGATAGATGAAAGAATTTCAAAATGACAATGTCAGCTTGTTGCAAAGGTTTATCGCTCCGCTCCTTTGTAAATGATGAAAGCGTTCTGTACCAACCGATAATAATACGCTGTGTTAGTTTCCAACATTGCGTTTCTCCCCCTTTGGAAATGCAGAAATTTGTTTAAATCATATGTTTCTTAAATGTTATGCACATAAATGTCAGCTACTAATATCCTGCATGCATTTTATAGACTATTCTGTGTTTGCCTCTGTGCGCTCGTTCGTTTAACACTTTTTTAATACGAGATAGCTTTTATCGTCAATTCAAAAATGCGACAATACCATCGTAATAATAGCCTATGCAAGCATTTCTCGCCTGACTCCACCAACTATTTGCTGTTATTTATTGCCCGAACCAGAGAATATGTAACGGCCACTACACCGGTGATGACATTTTTATTACATGAATGAATGAATGAAATAATGGTGAAAATGACTGCAATTTATCTAAATAATAATGTGAATATGTGTGCAAAAATATGGATGGAACCGTAGGTTCCTGACCACACACACAATAATTTAATCGGATTAAGTCGTTTAACCGGAAAACCAGAGCTCAACCATACAGTGATTATGTCTTGATAATTATAATAACAATTAATACAAGTGAGGATTGACACTGTCAATTTACAGTTCAATCATGTGGCTTCAATGAACCGTAATTAGCTATTTGTTTATAGACCAAATGTAATTACTATATGTGTTTGTTTGCTAGGTCCATTGCCTCAGAGCTAAGTCTTTCAATCAATCAAACGAATTTTATGGAGATTTGTTCGTTCTATTTCGTTACACTTACAACTGAAATCAATATTTGGTTTATTTGGAAATGATCATGCTGATTGAACAATTGAATAATCAAAATTATTTCATTGATTGTTAATGATAAATGTGATTCAATTGATTTAAGTGATAACAGCTCTAAGTGTTCTTTTTTCTCGTCTCTTTTCCCGATCCATTAATAGATATTCTTTAAAAGGAAACAATAATGAACATTTGAACACTCTACACCTTGACTCGTCTGAAATTGAATCGGCTAAATACATATCACATGAACATTTCCGATGGAATAAAAACAAACACATTCCGGTTTTCCATTTCCTGTCAATTTTTCCAATTTATCAACCAAACCGTGGCGATTGTATTTATTGATTTATTACATTTGTAAACACAATGCGTACATTTGTCATGTTCCGCACAAAAATCAATGAAACGTGAATTAAAATCCATGTCCAGTGAAGCAAGAGTGAGAGATGTTGACAAATTGGAGGCGTTTTGTGGTTTTGGATTAATTCGTTTTGAATGAAATCACGTTGCAAACAACTGTTTTACTCTTAAGCTCATTTCGAGGCTCGCGTGTTCATCGAATATTAAATTTGTCTCTTTGGTGCGTGTGTGTTGATAGTTCGTATGAATGGCATGTATACAAACTGGAATCCAGTTTTATCGAAACATTCCACCAAGTAATTTCCACATGTAAATGAGGCAGAAATAACGACGAGGAAAAAATGCGGCGAATGAACAAATGTGCTTACACGTATCAATTCGTGCATTGAAAGTATGGAATGGCGATCATTTATCATCAAATTTATCATTTGAAGCATCTTAATTGGAATCGCTGTTGCAGCAAATTACTGTCAACTGTGTCAAAACCATGTAGAATGCCATCACAGGCGTTTTTTTCTTCATTTTCCATAATTATTGTTATGATTTTTTTGTTTTCATCGCGAATAATTTCTGCATGTCTGAATTTTATGTGTTAGTCACTGTAAAACTAGTGGGAAAAAGACTGAAATTCAATATATTCCATGCCGTTAGGAAGGACATTTCGGGCGTATGTCAAGCGTATGTGAAAAAAAGCACTGTCCAATTGGCTCTATAATATTGAGTGAAGTGCATCAAGCACTCATTTTGTGGATTTCATATTGATCTACGCATTTTAAGAGTTTTTAATTATAACACAAGTATTGAATATGTTTCCCATTAGAGAGAATATTGTTCAATTTATTCCAATACTCCAAAACTAAACCATAAACTCAAATAAAATTCAAATAAAACATTTTTCAAACCTAGAATCAATAAACTGGAATTGAATTGTCTGCGTTGAATGACCGACAATGTTTCATCCATGGCAATAAAGGCTACGAAGTATAAATAGTATTTATTAAATACTAACTATGAGCAAGCAGGTGTGCGTTAGCAAATCCAATAACTGTACGTTTTAAAGCTTTGACAATAGTATAAAAATGTGTGGACAGAAAATCCCATCAACTAAATAATTAATTAATGGACATTGCAAATTAAATTTTGATTGCTGATGTGTTGTGGATTTGTGGATATGTATGGATGCATTCTCTTGGGTTTGCCTAAATGATGGCCATTGACCGCTTACCGTGCAACGCGGCTAATCAATCAATTTATCACATCACTTTGAAACATTTCCGAATTTTTGAAGTGGTTAATGAGGCAATGATGGGTAGAATGATGGATCCAAAGCGCGAAACAAAAGCCGAACAACATTAAACTGATTTTATTGACATACAATAGAACTATACTACTGCTGGAAAATATAGTATTCAATTATTTCCAAATCCTGTAAATAACGACTCGGATATAATCATGTATATTCGATTAATGGCTGAGAGTTTTTCCGGAAATATTTGCCATTTTAAACATTAGAATAAATGAACGAAAATGGAAGTGGCAAGGCATGAAATTTTCACAAAAACTACATGCAATGTGAACAAAATAGAAATAATGGGACATTTCTATGTTTTCCTTTCATTAAAGCTTCAAAAGAAAAGCAAACAGAAGAACCCGAAAAAAAAGATAGCAATTGAATGGGAACATATTTTAGTTCTAAGAACCTGAGCACAACAAACCCAAATGTGTGGGAATCCTTTTTGGCTTTAAAGTGCGTAGTTTATTTAACAAACTGGTGTTTGAAACGTGTTTTATTTATCGAAACTATAAAATCTGCCACATTTTCACTTGTGTTGTGATTTTTTGTTGCCTGCCTCGGGATAATCTTATGATCATCACGTTGACTCTAAATGTTTACTGTCCTAAAACATTTTTATCTGATTGCTCCGTTGTGTGTCTGTATACAACAATCATTTACTTCACATGAACATCCGAACATTTATCACAATTGTACATGTGCCTCACGTCCAAAACCACTTCTGATATCTTTTATTCAAAATTATATGGCCATTAAGTATAAAACCCTTCCAAATTCCCATTCACATAGCGAACAACAACAAACAATTTTCTTTCTCTCTCTCTGGGTGTGTGTTTTTTGTTTGTCCGCTCTGTCTTTTACGGTAAAATTTCCGTCACAACGAATTCACAATTCAATTGCTTCTTTTCAGCTAGCACTTAAAGAGTGGCGTATCCATAAAAGGATATTTCATAGAATGTCATTGTCACCCAGGTTTGTTTTGTGGTCCTGTGAAGTGTATAAATGTAAATATTTTATTGCGAACATTCACTCTAGCATTAGCACACTTTACTTTGAGCATTTTCAGGCGAGCGCCTTTGTCATGGTTATGCTTTTCTCTTTTGTTGTGCATAATATGAATCTAAAACTGTATAGGACATGGTGCGCTATTAAGTGTTTCAGATAAAAGACCGAATCATGTTTGTTTAATGAGCTAGCATTGGAAATGACATATTTAATAAACACTCAACACAATGAAATACTATAGAAAGAGAAAAAGAAAAAACAGTTCAAAGTTTGCATCAGTCATTGATACGGCTTAATATTTTGGTTTAGTTGGTTTAGTGATTCTTAGAGAAGTATCTGCAACAGAGTTAAATCACTGTTAACTGTTTCATCCTCACGTTCACACCCGTCAAAATTGTTTATATTTTGATTAAGAAATAAAAGTCAGTCAATTTGAATAAGTTTTACGTACAATTTCTTTTTTTTACCAAGCCAAACTTAATACGATTGTAGGTGATTTCTGGAATAATGATGACATTGAATGCCACAATGAAATGTGTTTAACATCAATCAAAGCACTTTGAGATCACCATACCATTCCGGTGTATTTATATTCATCATCTTTTTTCATCACCATTCGAATTGAATGCAAATGTCTGGATATGCATGCATAAAGATGGTGGATTTAACACTGCTGGAGAGCAAAAGCCCACAATAAAATCAAATGTGCTGAATATAAAATAAAATGTAAATTGGCAGAAGCGAAGAGAAACATTCCATAAAGTTTCATTGGTTTGGGGCATCAATATTCGACGAACTGTAGCTAACTAAACCACTGTGTTTTGCTGCTGTTTGCTGTACATTTTTCGTTACTGTTATTCGTACTGGTACTGCGTAATGATGTTACATTTGCAGCACATTGTGCGCGTAAATACCTTTATGAATAATAATCGTAAACAAACCTGAAGCACTCGCTCGTATCGAGTTAAATACATAACACATTCGCTTGTTAGAGGAAAACGAGCTGGCGGATAGACAGCGAGAGTGGGCGAGCCAGAAGGAGAGAGACACACAAAAAAAAATGCTAACTAAAATCTAAAATGTTGAAAGTGAGCGACATCAACAACAGCGGTACCATTTACGCAGCTCAGAAAAACATTTCGCTCAAGCTAATAAAATATGGATAAAGTTATGTAATTTTCAAGTTACATGTCACCTGCAACCTGGCAAATGCCATTTTAAAACAATTTCATTGCGAGATGTTTTTTCTCCATTCGCACGCTTGTTTTGCTGGCTGTTTATCGCTTTTGCTCTGTCTCTCTCCCTTTTCTATTTTCAGATACTCCATGTGCAAACCGTATGTCCTCGCATTATTTCAACCTCATCGTACACATTTGAAAATCAGAAACTCGCCATTCGCTGTTAGATTTAACCAGGAACAGTGCGACAAGAAAAAAAAACACGTAAACGATGCCAGTGATAGCATTATTTGGGATTTAAACCATATTCACAGTGTGCGTAAATCATTTTTCGTTCTTCGTTTAAGGTTGTGCTCTTTTCTAATATGCCAATTTATACATGCCAAAAAAATGCATGCATTTTCTAGTGGGAATTCACGACACTTCTCTCTAGGAGATTTCCGGTTTTCATTAAATTTTCATCATATTCTCATTTAATCTAATAACTCATTGCAATATTATTGCAAATTTGGTCAAATATACGCTCATGTTTTATTATCATCATCGAGATCCACTGAAATGTTTTACTGGATTGAAACTGTGTGCGAAAAGATCAATAGAATGCTAGCTTTTGAACGAATTAATTAGATTTGTGGGTTTTCTAAATTTTATTCATGAAATAAATATACCAAAACATTCTAAAACACGCCGCACTGGACCGGACCCATTGAAACCACACCAGAACCCTAGCCATAACCAAAACCACTCCTATTTTGACATTTAATGGAATTAAATCAACAATATTCCGATAAAAGTGTGCTGTGTCGACGGTGGATTGGTTGATACTCTTTGTCGATTGGGGTGGACAAATGCATTATTAATGTTTACACAAATATTGAAACTGTTTTAGAATACCGGTTAAAACAGTTGTTTATGTTATACGAGCACTTGTATGCATAATAATTCATGAAACTTTTTATTTTTTGAAAAAGTGATTGGGAAAAGTTTATCCTTAAAAATAGCTGATTGAAAAAACTTATTTACTGGATTACTTACCCGGAAAATGATTTAAACACATTTTGTTTTATCATTTTTTCCATTTTGCTTTACCTTGTATCATTTTTCATCAAAATTCTCAATTGATTCTAATCCTCCTGGGAAAAAAAACTTTAAATAACCACAAACAAATCACTTCAAATGTAATTTATAACTTTATTTTTTTTTTGATTTCCGTGTTTTCTGTTTCCTTTCAATTCATTCCCATTCTCCTTGCTAATGATTAGTATTTCAACGATATTAGTCTAATTCAGATTAAAATATTTCATGTTTTTGTTGTTGTTGTTGTTTAATTCAATATCTAATCTATGAAACAGTCTATTTATCGATGAGCTTGAAAAATGAAAATAAATATGATTTGGTGCGAATATATCCATTTAAATGTTGTTTTCGACCGAAATCCCATGGATTTCGGAGTCAATGTTCATTTTTCCAACAAATCTTCCATACACAATACATGTCCAAAAAAAGACTTTTTTCGAAAAAATTTAGGCATACAATTTGATAAAATTAGAATATGGAATAATTGGACAACATAATAATAAACCTAATCGATAATTTTCAATTCTTTTTTTTCCCTTTCATTCAAATTACAATTTTGTCAAAACTTAACCAAATTGCGATCAATTTTAATTGTGTTAGTTTTTTTTTTTTTTAATTTATTCATTTCGACACCGAAAATATGACTGAATTTTAATTTTAATATACACAGTTACATACGTAAAATATTCCATTCGACAGCGGTAATATTCTTTAATTAAATGCTTTAAAATGCAATCATACAAAATTGGATTTTGCATAATTTATATGAACTTATTTACATGTAATCGATAAAAAAACGATTTTCGATTGAAAATATGGTGAAGAAATGCCTGCGTTTTCTACCATTTCAATGCATTTTCATCATTTTCTTTATGTTGCCATTCGTATCAACAACTTTCTTTCGAGAAAAAACAACACACAAATTACTGCAATTCTTATTCAATTGTTTGACTTTGTCAAAGACATTGTGTATAAACTGGAAAATAGCCGTAGGAAAGTGGTATGAATCGAAATGTTCAAATATACATAAGACATGTTCTAAAGTGGTTCAATTGAGGACAATTTCTCTGGCATTTTGGGTTCTATTGCTTCATATTCTTGCCTACATTACGTATAAATTTCTTGAATAAAATTCTAAAATGTAATATTTGTTTGGTTGGGTTTTTCTTCTTCTTCTTCTTCGGTCTCATTGAATGTGTGTGTGCATTGAAATGCAGTTGTCTACTGTTCAGATGGATTTCAGCTTTGGAAGAAATCTGGGTTAGGATCTTGCAGTCTCTTAAGCATAGCATTCCGATGCAAATAATATGGTGGTGGATTTGATGAAATCGATGGATTTGCTGACCAATTTTGTTGATTCGGTAATAGCATTTTATTTTTTAAAATTCCTTTTGGATTCGGCGGACCGTCAAATGGTAATGGTCCGCTAACGCTTGGATTATTCAATGCACTGAACATAACTGGGTCAGCAACTCTTACCGAATTTCCAGCGGTTGCACGCAACGGCGCTTCTTTCTTTCGGATTGTTTCGCATGTCTCTTTCATTTTGCACAGTTGCTCTTGCAAATTACGATATTCTTCGAGAAAACGTTCCAATTGAGCTGCATGATAGTCGTATGCATTTGCGGTGGTCGTTGATGTTGATGAGCTTGGCGTGATAATCATTTGCTGTTTGTGCATGGCAAACGATGAGAAATCCAATAGGGGCGTTTCATCGGCACCAACCAATTTTGTTGGCTCTTTGATCGGTGACGTTGGCAAACTTGGATTCCTCTTTTGATTCATGTAACTGCCATTTTGTGGCTTTGCACCACTGCCATTCGATTGTGTTGTTAAATTGAGGAAGCTATTCGAACGCCCGTTGCTTGATTGATTATTTCTCGTGCAAATTGAAAGTGGATAATTGCCAAACGATTCGCTTGATAGACGTCGACCAAATAAATCACTATCAGCAAATGTACTGCTTCCGTACTGGCTCGACGAATCATTCAGTAATGGCGATTGACTTTCCGATGTTGTTGGCTTTCGCCCCGATATATGCTTTTTCCGCGGAAATGTACAAAATGGATTACTTGGCGCTGATTTATTGTTATTGCTATTGGTAGTGCTGCTGTTGCTGCTACAGCTACTTTGTGTGTACAGTTGAGCTCTCGATGATGTTGGTACGCTTGTTTGCATCGACATTCGGCTTATGTCTAATAGGTCTGGATACTTTTTATCAATATCACAATCACTTTCTGATACCCCGGCCGCATCCACGCTGCTACCTTGGTACACTTTATCTCGGCCATAATTCTTCTCGAAATTGGCATTCGATGAGATTCTCTCACGATTCGCAATATGATGTGACCAGGCCGCATTTGTTTTACCTCTTTTCGATACCTTGCTATCGTACAGATCAATGGACGAGTCGGTTGCCGAATCACTACAAGAACACATACAACAAAAAAACACACAAAAAAACGTGACATGATAATTGAACAGTATTGAATGTGTTTATCAAATTGGCTTTCAACTTAATCGCAATATAATTACTTTTTAATGTTATTAAAAACAAATAAATTCTCATAATTGAATTAATTTCCAATGAAAAAAAAATGAAACATTAATCATAATCTTGAAAACAATTTTACGCCAATTTTTGCTTTGTTCAAGTGGGAAAACAATGAGCATTTGAGCATGCGATAAAGCTTACCTTAATTCAATTAAGCGTGGTATATGTAAATCGCTATCGGTGAGCTGCAACGGTTTCATGTTGACACCATCCGTCTGATTCGATATGACATCTTTTTTGGCACTCCTGCTAACCGATGTCGCTACAGTGGCCGCATTCCAGCTCAGCACATCGTCTACTTTAATATTGCTTATCGTTGCGTTGTTGCTTTCGGCGTTTTCTTCAAAACAATCAGTTCCATCATCTTCGCTGGGTACATTACGATAATCACCATTTCGACGACGTACTTGCCCAACCACCGAGATCCCATTTTCGGCATATGATTTCGTAAATGTGCTTCGATCACCGCGGGGACTTTTACTGGCATTATAATTAGGCTTATTATTCAACTCAATTTTCTCATAACTATCGGTGCGACCTTGTGTATTCCATCGGCCGAGCTTTTTGCGTCGCTTCAGCGTGCACACACCAATCACAACCAGCACAGTGGCAATTACAAAGAAAACAAAAGCGATTACACTGGCCAAAATTACTTTTGTGCTCAATATTGTTTCGGATGGCTTTTTCGATACGGCCAATGTAACGCTCACTTCAACTTTGCCCGCTTTATTTTCCGCTGCGCACACATACGTGCCGGCATCTTGAATGTCCGCTGTTAATATCGTGAGATTGCTGGCATTTTGTTGGTATTTATATGATTTTCGTCCTTGTGCTGGCAAGTGTGTATTTCCCGTGAGATTCACAATCACCCGATTGCGTATCATCCATCGTACGTTTGGCTCGGGTATGCCACCGACCGCACAGCTCATCGTCACATTTCGCCCTTCAATCGCATGAAATCGGTCGTTGTGTGAAAAAATGCTCGGCTTACACGCGTACTCGTCCAAATCGATTTTATCCCATGTCTTTGCCACTAATCGCTCCGGGTATTGACACATCGGCGGTATATTGTATGGAATATTTTCACGTAGCATCCATTCGCGTAATGGCCGTAAACTACATGAACAATTCCATGGATTGCCAGCCAATTCAAGACCGTGCAGATTTTGTAGTGACAAAACGGCTGCCACACGAATATCCGTTAATTTGTTACTGTCTAACTTCAACCATTCCAATGTTGTTTCTAAGCCGGTGAATGCGCGAACATCGATTGCCGTAAGATGGCAATTTGACAATTCTAATCGCACCAATTGTGGCACTTTAACGAATGCATCGTTATAGATTCGCTGTATTGGATTGCCAATCAATTTCAATTCACGCAATTCGGTTATCGTTTCGAACGCATGCGATGGCACCATACTCAATATATTATCACTTAAATCTAATTCAACTAAATTGATGAGCTTCCTAAATGCAAACCGTTCGATCGTTTTTAAATGGCATTTTGTTAAGAATAATTTTTGTAAGTTCAGTAAATTTGCCCGACTGAATACATCATTTGCGATAATTTGAATATCGTTACGCGTCAAATCGAGAATCTGGGTGCCGGCATCTAATTTCGTTGGTATTGCACTTAAATTGGCATTAAGGCACAGTACCGATTCTTTACCACTTTTCCATTTGCATTCACACAAATGCGGACAACCAGCCATTGATTCGATGCTGCCGAACACAAGCGCTAACACAACTACAATAACAATGGTCCATATGCTTGGCTTTTGAGCGGCTTGCGAACGACGATTGATCGTTTCTTCCATGGCCTATCACGTGCTCTTGTGCTTTTTCATTTGCTCTGCTGCGAATGCCTGGGTACATCGTCGCCATAACGATGCGATGTCAGCGCTCATTTCTTCATTACCATTCGAATTCTTCTTCTTCTCGGTGCCCGGTTTTGTTTTGTTTTTTCTTTTTTCTTCTATACTTTTTAATGACACAATCCTTTGGGTTTGCTCCAGCCACGTTATATTTAAAAAAAAAAAACGTCTTTTTTGCTTGCTGATGACGCTTTTAGTAATTTTGTCGTCGGTGTCTGTAACGAGAGAAAAGAATACCAAAACATTAAAAGTCATGAAATGCAACCAACGACTGAAAAAAAAAATTTAAAAGGGAGAAGATTTCTGATTAAATTCGTGGTTGAAACTGCACCTCGCCGCAAATATATAAAAAGCCTTTGATGTCAGTTTTTATTTTCTTTTCAATCCGGCAAATAATACGAATCTTTTGAGCCATGTGTTTTCGTCAACAATTTCGCTTGAAACCATTTCTAAGTGGAAAAATTCCGCTGGTTATTGCACTTTTTTATCCATGACCGATTATTGAAAAGAATTTCTCTTTCTCTCTCTCTCTCTCAGCACGAAAATTCTTTTGTAACGTACACAAACACATCCACGCTCTTAAGCATAACGTTGAATATCAGGTACGCAATTTGATGGGAAGTCCGCCAATTACGTTTGCTGTTTTTGTCACATTCAAAATGCTTATATTACATCTCACGCGTTCGTATCAAATCATTTTACATAGTAAGTCCTTGATTTTCTCGGTTTTATTCAAAAGTAAAAATGTGTCAGGGGGGATTTCAACGTAGACAGATTATTCAATTATATTATATGCATTATATTTCTCATTTCCTTTGTGTACTTTTACATCTTTTTTTTATCTTTTTTTGTCACTGGCTTTATAATGGCCACGATGTTTATTAAAGAACATTCAAAGATTTCCATGACAAACGGTAATGCAAGCGTCACTCTTTGTAATTTATAATTCACAATATCATTTTCACCGAGTCGCAACCATTAAAATCAATCTTCGATCTGGGATGAAGCATCTCTTCTCTTCTTTTTCTCATTTTATATGTTCTTCTTTATGTTATGTGGTTTTGAATGCCCCCATAGATTCATTCAAGAGACTTAATGAATGCAGAGGCCAACAAAAGTATAAAAGATTATTCTCACTGAAATCAAAATGTGAATAATTTATGTGAAATTGACTCATGAAACTTTCATTTTTCAATGGAATTTAATGAACGATTCTCAGCAATCGGATGACCAAATACTCCATTAATTAAAATGGTTGATTCAATTTGACTTTGGAATGAAAGAAAATCGGAATGAATAGAAATTAATCTGCAGCCACATTGAAATTCAGTAGGATAACACACCAGAATCCAAGTGGATGATTTTGAGCCTGACCTGGAAGTTAGTGGAGTCGAATCGGATAAATTCATTGAACTAAAGCGTCATTCGGCTAATTCCACACATTTCTGAGTTTATCTAAAATTGTCGGAATTGCATGTGTACCGAATTGATAATGAATTTGATCCAAACTGAATCGTATCGAATGAAATTGGTTCGGTAGCTGAAAACTAAATTGAAAATTTAATTAATAAGATAAGAAACATACACTTGCACTAGAACAATGTCAAGTAATAATTTAAGATTGAAAATTCAATTGCATGTGTTCGAATAATAGAATGTTCAAATAATATTTTAGTTCTGCACTCATTGGAAATTGTATATATATCCAAATTGTTTTAAATGAAATGTTAGTGCTTTTTTTAGCAACCGCGTTGTATGTTTCATTCTTTGCTAACATTTACAGCACTCATTTATTGTGTAAGTGAATTTTTATAATGTGTATTCAGTTTTTTAGGGTGCAGTAGAGTGATAAACTTCACTCACTTCCAGGTCCGCTCTGGACGCAAAGGGACATCGTTGTGCATGTGATTTTCAAAATGGAGATTCATTTGAAAAATTTTCAACTTGCAATACATTTTATTCCATTTGGAACAATGGTTGTTAATTTCGAAATCAGATTTAAATTGTCAAAAAACTTGTGTTTCATATAATTAACTTTCATTTAAATGAATTATTCAGAGCCATTGTTTCGTCGGTAATTTATGACTCTTTGGTTTTGGTCGTAGCCAATTATGAGAACCATTTCTGCCCTAGGCCAACACCATCAATGAAAAATTATGCAGAAAATCGTGTACATTGATGGCGAGATTTTGCGGTAGTTGCAAATTGTACGGCGGTATGTAGAAAATCTTTGACAGTTGGTTCATGCGTTCATTTGAAAGAAATATGAATTCATTTGATTGTTTCACCCATTCGCTCCATACAAAAAAAAAACGAAAATGAAAGAGAGGGAGAGAGAGAGAGAGAGAGAGAGAAAGACAAAAAAGTACCGAATTCGTTTATGAATTTAAATGGACGTCATTGTTCATAATTCAATGATAAAAACTGGTCGTCCTCGTTCAATTTGGAGATGAAAAAATCAATTGCGAGCCTGTTACAGCATTTGGCGTGCAAGAGTGTACTAAAGATAAGCGCCGAATGCTTTATCTTTTCGCTTCCACATAAAATATTTGCTCAGTCACGCACACAAATTCACAGTGAACCAATTGAATGGACATTTGTTTGTGGCTTTCTAGTTCACTAGCATTAGTTCTCCATTCAGATTATATCATGGGCACGGCCATTGAAAATGCACGCTGCGTTACATTCCATATTGAATCACATATTCATATGGCTCAGCCAAAAATTGTCGATTAAAATTCGCGTAACAGGAACCAGGCACTTTGTTTTGGATTTGAAATAATCATCTTCAAAAGATTGAAAAAAAACATAGTGTGCTCAAATAAAAACAAACGGCCAATTCAACGCAAACATTTGTTCAGCGAAAAATTATTAGTCCTATTCGCTGCCAGGTGTATCTTAATGACTTTTTCGACAATATAATTCTATTGTGCGTTGCATAGCACACGTTACCCATATTTATTGATTTGGCGGTAACTTGTGCGAATGTGTTCATAAGCAAATTTGTTGCGATCTCTGTTTTTCGTGCGGAATGAATGTGATGAAATTTTTTTTATTGTGTTGTTTTGTGTGTGTGTCTGTTGTTGTTGTTGAGTTGACTTCCTGAGCTTAGTTATTGTTGGATTCAGACCCGAGAGAAATCAGGTATTTTGTATGAGGATATTATGTATGCAACGTAAAATTCAAATGCAAAGCTACATAAAAAAGCGCATCGCCATAAACTTCATGTTCTACACCATACCTAATCGCTTTTATCTATCGTTCGTTGTGTTTTTTTGCTTTTGCTTCCTCTCTCTCTCTCTCTTACTTTGCAGCTACAAAGATCCATTTGATGATTCTGGTTTTTATCAAGCATTCAAAGAACATAAACATTAGCTAAAGCAGACAAACGTGTACAAAAGCGTGTCCATTGAGCATGTGTTACATACAAACAGTGTGTATTAAACTGTCGTACACATCTTTGTCGAACACGAGGTGAGAATGTTATTGTTGCTACGTGAGCAGCAAAAATGCATTTCAATTACGGTTGTAAAAGAGGGCCAGCACTTTGGCCGTGCTCTCAGACGTCGTTACGCAACGGCACAAAAGGCAAATGCAAGGAAACCATCCAGCGAGATAGAGAGCAGGAAAAAAAAGGGTAAAACCCATCCATTGGACGAAGCTTACACGATTATTACGTATAAAATCAGTCCATTGCCCATTTATCTCCGTGTAAAAACGAACTATAAATAGCTGCCGCTGGATAAAGCGGAAAGTGACAATAAAACAAGCAACATTTCACATGGAACAAGAGACGAGTGAAGGAAAAAAAGAGACGATGGAGGAACAAAAAAACACCAGGCAGCACGAACGCTTAATGCTTGAGCCAACAAAGAGGAAACACGGAAATAAAGCAAACGGCATACTTTAATGATGGAATGAAACTTTTCTGAATGGATTTGGATTTTTTTTTTAAACGCACACACACACACTAATTCGCTTTCAGGACACGCAACACTGTCCGGATTATGTTCGAGGCGTCGTGTACAAACGGAAAGAAAGGAACTTGCCCATAAAAGTGGTAATAAATGAAATTAAATTTTTGCACAAAAATCATGTGAAATGACGGCTATGTGTCGACAACTATTCGTTATGTATGCGTTGTCATGGCGTTTATATCTCGACATGATCGCAATGAAAAAGAGTGGCTACAAATTTAGCATTTCGTTGTTTAAGCCTTTTTGAACGTGTGTTTACATTGTTGGTTGACATCTTTTTTTCTTCCCTAAAATGTGATTCGTTTTTTTCTGCATGAAAAAGCGCGAAAGTCAATTTGTTTTGTGAAAATGGGCAAGACAATGAAACTTTTTTTCCTCCTCGGATATACAAATCTAACGAGTTTGATGTCACAAAAGTGCACGAGTCACAGATTATGGACGGACCTTTCAATCTCTACTGTGAATGAACTGTTTTTTGTTCTCGCAGGTTTGAAGACGAATGCGTCCATTGCGTTGCTTCTATACTTTTTTTCATTCTTGTTTTTATTCCACAGAAACTTGCGGTGATTTTTTTGTCTACATTTTCCAAGTGCACGAATCACAGAAGTGAATGATGAATTGATTAGTACCAATTTTAAGGCCAAACATAAAGAATTTATAGACTTTGGCAATGTGCTTGGTTTTTCTACAATTCATTTGGGTCATATAAATATCATAAAAATGTATGCGGTTTTTCAAAGTTATAAATATGTTGCAAAGGCTGTGTATCAAATGGATGGAATTTTCCCCATGCACATGCCGTTATTGCTCTCAATGGATTTCCGGGCAATATCACCCTTTTGATAATATTCAGCCCGAAAAAAAACCAAGTCAATAAATAAAGTGAAAGTACTTTTGCTTTTTTGGGAAGAGAGAGGTGAAAGGAACGAAAAAGAGAAAGTCAAGAGAAATATTTCAGTTCAATTCATATAAAAAGTTCAATGGATGCATCAATCTAGGCTATTAGTCTGTGTTTACGATCAGATTTCATTGGTTCGCTTGATGTGAATGAATATCCTTAATTCCATCAAATGGGATTAAAAATATAAAACGAAGTAAAAACAAAACTGAGCTTTTGATGGCCCATCGTATCACTTACTACGCACACAACAATATCATATTTCAGACAACAAATGTGCCCATGGGCAATTTTTAAGCGACAATTCAGGCTCAGAATATGTGGATAAAAAAAATGCTTCACGAGATGGTTTATTTTGAAATGGAACACTATATTTATACAATCAAGCTGTTAGTGGATCCATTACTCGGCCCATGGCTTGCAGCATGTGCATTTCACATCTATTTAATATTGAACAGGAAATTTTAATTAATTCAATTCGGTATTCGGTTTTATTCGTGGCATTTTTATATACGAGAAACAAATACACACACACACACAGATACACAAAATTACATCGGATGTCATAAACATTTCATTTTCGAGCACCTTTCTTTTATATTCTCATTTTTTTCTCCAACCAAATACGCAATTTGGTTGTGCTCGGTTGTCCAGTGTTCGCGTTGATACTGTCGTAAAAATTCGATGGGTGAACAAAAAAACTGAGTGTGAAAAAATTGGGCACAAAAAGCAAATAAACAGAGCGAAAATCCAAGTGGAAAAATTGGTTGTGCAGCATGCGATGCTGTTTATCAGCGTTAGCAGTTGATGCAACTGTTTAAAAATTGAATTTTTATCAATAAAAATCAAATGTGGTAGCGAGATGGTTGTACTATGTTAACGTTGTGCATTGACCACGTTGGAAAGTGGTGGAATTGTGCGCGCAAGGGGGATGCACGGGGTTGAGTAATTGCACACGCTGCGGGCTGTTCAATCAGCACTGTCAATGAATAAAACAATTTATAAAATGCATGAGAAAAAAAGAATGTTCAACTTAAATGAACAACTGACTGTAAACCGTAAATTATTATTTGGTTTTGCCCATCTCATTTTTAACGTACTGAAGCCAAAATGTTCATAAAAAAAGACGCATGTTCTTTTTTTTCTCGTGGTATTGCTATGAGAATACCGCACCAAAACATTTATGTGCTTCCGCAAAAAGGCTACGAGCTGCTGGCGTATTTTAAGTACATATTACGATCGCTTACATTATTAAATCTTCTTAATAGGTGTTAATGAAATGAAGAGAACACAAATTCCATGCAACAACAAAAAAGACAAAAGGAATTTAAACCGAGAAAGCGAAAGAAAAAAAAACTGGTTCATTCTTTTGTTCCTTTTCAGAAGAATGAAATTTTCCAGCAGTCAGTAGCAAAAGTAACGCGGGGAAAAAAGTCTGTGATAATTAAGTGAGTGTTCCTTGTTTGAAAGAATTCCTCTTCATGTTTTTTTCTGCGAAAAGAAAACTATTCGCTCTGTAATAGAGTGTTTTTTTTTCTGTAACTTGCAACACAATTCTCAGCTTTCTGTTCGAACGAGTGAAGCAGTTGCAAAGTTCATCAATTTTGTTAAACACAAGTTTCCATTAAAACCTTCTAACAAACCCCAGACAGAATCAATTTTAACACCATCGAATGCAATGGAAAATACCAAGTGAACGTGAGCACGATTTTCTATTGTAAGTCTATTACATACGCGGTTGACTGTCGTTGATGATGCTCTAAAATTTCATTATGCTTTCGATGAAACTGAAGTCTCTTTCCATTGAATGGTGGTGATCACGTGAGTGCATTTGAGAGAGAAAATTGTGAGCACGGAAAGATAATGAAGGTGTCATCATAATTTCAGTCATGGTTTTTTTTTCAACTTCCAACACACACACAAATACACAGAGAGACATATATCACAGACGATGTGGAAAAGTTATTGTTGCTGCTGCGTCTTTGATAGTAGAAGTGGCGCATTGTTCTATTTTTCCACGGGCTTGCTCAACCCACACACACACATTCGATTTTATTAGATTCAACTATTGTTTATAATGGTTTTGCTTATGAATCTCATTCTTGTTCATCGCCTTCGGAAATCAACTTATGTTGAAAAAATCTGCTTTTTTCCATTTTTTTAATTCTCATTCTTACTTTGTGCCATTCGAATAAAAATCTGATAAAAATATGTTAATATTTCTTTGCATTTAACAATGTCGGTATTGATGAACCAACGACCAACCGCTTGCACGTGCTTTACCTCACAGCGACAGATATTCTTCGGTTTTATTCACAAGGATTACAATGGCATGCAAATCTTGAGCAAAAACCCATTGAGTTTGAATCTCACCGCAGAGAAGGAAAAAAAAGATGAGTTAACGATGATACAAAGACCGATTATTACACTGAGTATAAATACCAAGAGGATAAAGGCAAATCCGACCAAGTTTATAGAGCATAAAAATGACATTTTCGGGCAAACAGCAGCATTCTCTATCCAAGCGAAAATCGCTTTATACTGTTGATAATACGTATAAGTGTTCTCTTCTCTCTCTCTCTCTCTCTCTCTCTCGCTCTTCTCGTTTGCCATCTTTTCAAGCTTCTATCAACTGGGTTGGCCCGCATTTTATTGAGATTACTAAATATAGTGGCAAGGTGAATCGATTGTGATTGATACAGTGTACGTTGGTGCAATAAATGTTTGATCGACTGACTGAAAAATGATACATAAAGCAATTGAGCGCGTTTCACTTCGGGCAATGCGGTAAAATGCCATTCATATTTTATAGAAATCTATCGACTTTGAATAGCAACGACATTTGTCAAGTGTTCGTGTGATCCACTTTGTGTTTTCTGTATTCGATTGAAAATAACTTTTAGATCTATCGACTTAATCTCTATCGATCTATGTCAATATAGGACATCGCAATGGTTTTATCATTTTCCATCGGGTTTTTTTTCGGATGGGCTCGATAGTTTGAATAAATCTTTTGGTCTTTAGCAAATCATTTTGAATAATAATCTAACTAATTTAAGCGTCGGAAATCCTCATCATCAATTCCCGATTAGCCATTGGATAAATGACAGCACTCGTTCAACACTTCACTGAAATCCGTGTCGTTTACACAAGATGATAAAGCAAACAAATGATTTAAGCCGACCAATAAAATGCTAACCGATTCCTTTCGTTTAACACCATTTTATTTTGAAACGTGATCTAAGCTGTTTATGCACGCATCACACTTGATGCCATGGCAAACTAGACCATCTTCCGGTTGGTCATAAAAATGCAAGCACACGACACGTCGCATGTGTTGGAATAAATGATAGCATGACAAAAGCCATTTTCATGCTTCAGCTATTGTAAACCAGCAAACAAAGGACAATGCAAGAAAAGACAAAACAAAATTAGTGCGTTAAAACCGAGAAGTGAAACGAAAATTATGGCGACTGTGCTTATTTCACGAAATAAATCATATCTCACAAATTTGATAGCTTGTAATTACGCTTGGTGAGGCTCGATCTCTCCATTCACACAGTTTTTGCGTCTCTCTATTTCGTTGTCTATTTATTTAAGACATTAAAAATTTATAGAGTGTGTCATAAGATGTGTCTGAACATAAGAGGTGCTTTCAAGCATGTTCTTAATAATCGAGCTTGAGGTAGGCTTGGTCGCGTATGTACACATGACACAATCGCAATCACATTTTCCATGCGCTCGTATGGAGAAGATCAAATTCCAAAATAAGAAAATGATACCATCAATTTGCTTTTGATAGAACTCTTAACGGTGTACTGGCACTAGATGTGCACTGCAATGCCATCGATTCGTAGTGTCAGATTCCGTTGTGTTGCAACCAATGCCATTCACTTTACAAAAACGAAAGAAAAACCCATAATCTTCTATACAAACGGATGTAGCAACTAAAATGCCATAAAGCATGTTCTTGAATATTTCCATGTGCTCTCGGAAGTACATTGTACATTGTGCTACTCGGTTGCAAAATTCCCCATTCAACCGATGCTTCAACTCGGTGTGTGTGTACTTTTTTTTCTCTATGCATTTAAAGTAGACGTTTCCAGGATGTTGTAAGAAAGAAATGTTCATTTTTTTTCTACTTGGTGTGTGGGTGTGTGTGTTTGCTTTTTTTTTGTTCATTTCCTATGGCTTGCTGCATTTTGGTTCATCTCACATGTGGCATGTGTGAGCGTGGGAATCCATGTTGTCATTTATCATAGCTATTAGTGAATTTTGTAGACGAAAGAATTTATTTGAACAGCGTTTCACATCAATGGCAACACGACAGCCCGGAGACTGCTTTGGCAGTCTGAAAATATCATGGCACTAAGTTGGTTTTGTTCCATTTCCTCTTTTGCATTGCATGCGCTTTGGTGAAATTCCTTGTGGAAAATACGATGAACAAGAGTGAATGGTTGAAGAGTAACCAATGGATATTATCCATCATCGGGCTTTTTACAAGCACAATCTCGTTTTCGTTTATCATAATGGTCGATGGAGTGAAAACGGTCTAATGTTCTATTCAACTATCTGTGGAAGTGCAATTTTTGCATTCGTAAAATGCATTTTAACACAATACACAGCCACTCAAATTGCCAAATAACACTGATGCTGAGTGATGTGATGTTCATATTTTTTTTGTGTGGGGAAGGAAAGTTGGTTTTTTATGTTTGTTGCTCAAATCAAGTAACTATAGCTTGTTGATGGCTCTTCTCGTTCAGATTAATGTAGATCAACCGTATAAATGTGCGAAGCAATCAAAAATACAAAACCAAAACGATAAAAGATGAATTTAAATGGCAGCAAGTTGGCAGAAAAAGTTTTTTTCCCCCGTTGAAGATGCTTCACCGAATAAGTTTTTCATGGTTATTTGTTCATTTAAGTACTCTTGTTTATCTTTTAAGTTTCTTCATTTATATCCAAAAGTGGAAACGTGATTTCAACTTCAGTTTTTGGGGTGGCGAGCACGATGCATCTTTTGCATTCATTTCGAATGCATCAACATGGATGGCATGTTTGGATCAAAGATGAAATTCAGCTACTCAACCGCATACAACTGCTGAACTAATCAGAACATTCACACACACACACACACAAGCAAATATACGAAGAGAATTGAACGATTAACAAAAACTGTCATAAAACTAAACCAATTAAACTAAATTGTAGTAAAACCACGAGGATTTTATAACGTTAGATTGATGCATCACGTTTTGCTGCGATTTGTTAATATGCATCAACGTTTTGTGCAAATATTTCACGTTGTTCTCGGTTTTCTGCTTTCCAAGTTCCGGATTCCATATTTCAAACGCTCCGTAGCCGAGTGATTCTGTGCTCGATATCGCGCACGGCGGCTGGTGTCTGCCAATATTCAAATGCATTGTCGGAAATGTCACACTTAACAATCGAATCTGCACACATTTCAACCTTGATTTGGAGCGCATAAAACAAAAGTTGTAAATGTTCTGCAAAATTTTCCGAATGCAAATGTGACTTTTGCAAAACTTACATTCCAATGTTAACTGTCAAACTAATGCATGTGCGTATTCCGTATTCTCAGTTTGCTCAGTCAAAGTGATATATTGCAATTTTTCGTGATTCAAACATGCATTTGTTGCACTTCAGTGACTTTGAAGAGTGTGTAGACATTGTGTATTGAAAACGACTGGGCGAAAAGATGTTGAAATTCTTGGAACGTCGTTCGTTGTCCTCACTTCCCCACTTCCCTTGTCTCTTACTGTTTTTTTTTCATCGTCAACAAAAACTAGTCGCATACATGAATATTTGCATGTTCAACTGATTTGCAGCAACATAATTTTGGGACCATTTTAGGTGCGCATTTTTGCCGGTTGCTTTTTTCAAACCCTCGAATATAAATTTCTAACCATTTGGAATAACGTAGTTTGGCATTTTCTTTAACAAAAAAAAAACAGAAATAACTCTTTCTATGGATCCGCGTTGGAATGATAAAAGCGTCGAAACCCCCCCAAAAAAAAACAGAAAAAAGGGAAACGACAATGAAAAGCCCCAATGACTGTGTGATATGATTCAGTTGAAATTTATTCATGAGTTTGTTGCTGTGGGGCCAAACAAACAGAAGTTACCACTCACACTGTAAATCATAAATCGAATTACACAAATACTCAAAAAACACACACACACACACACGAAAAAACAGAACATCCATACAATTCGATATGTATGTTCTTGGCCCAGAATTTATCAAAACTTGGTTCGTCTTGGCAAATTAAATTTGGGCAATTCAGATTTCAAAAGTGATGTAGTACCGCGCTATTTATGCGGCATTTTTATACACAAAGTGCGAGTATTGCCAGTGGTTTCAGTTGAACCGGTGTTCAATCGAAACCGTATAAAAACACCGGCTGAAACAAAGTGGTAAAAACGTGTGTTTGCTGCGTCTTTGGGCCGACAGAGAGAAAAAATGGCAAAGTACAAGCACTCAGTAAACTGGGCGAGTAAAACAATGTGGTATTTGAATGCTTTAACATAACTACTATAACCAACAAAATAGAATGTGGCATAGAGAAATTTAATGAAATATACAGCTCAAAGCAAAGTTTATGAATTCCATACCAACATCTTCCAACAGCACACACTCACACACACATGATCACGTGTAAAACAACAAATTCACCGCTCACAAATGTTGCATTGAATATACGGAATTTATATCATTTTTTTTTCTTCTTTCGGCTGGAAAATGTTTCTCGATTATTAATGTTTTGATTATAACGTTCCGCCTTTTTTTTCACCAATATCGTAACGCAGTGTGCGCGTTTTTCTCTTCATTACGCCAATCAATTTTATTTTTAAGCTTCTTTCGTAACGACGTGTCGTTTTGCCATCTCCCTCTCATATGTTGAGTTTTCGCACGTTTTTATGCAACCCCAGGGGGTGCCATACAAGTATTGAATATCTACTAGAGACCAACCCATTTTTCACATTTCTCTCAGCTTTCATTTGGTTTTTCTACCATCCAAAATGAATTTCTTTGTTCTTTGAATGGAATGAAATTTTTTGAAAAACATCAGTACTATTATTACACAGATGCCAATTCCATGGCGAATGCTGTCTACAGTTTTCTTTTAACTTCGATATTACGTTGTGTTTTGTTAGCGTCAAATGTACACAAACTATCACAAAATCATCCATATCTGAGGAATGATGTCCGAAAAAAAATATACGCTTCATCTACAAGGGTACGCATATTCATAACGAAATAGCTCAATCTGACATTCCAATTGTTTTTCGTGCGGAGAATTCGTTGTTGGGCCATAGACACAGACACAAACACACAAACAATAGAACCAACAACAACAACAAGAAAATATTCAATGAGCGAAAAGAGCAATTTTTCATTTTATATTGCAAATAAAATAAGATATATGACTAGTGATTTTTCTCTGCATGCCATTCACGCATTCGGTCTCCACTCATTTGCACGTATTGTATTCGGTTTCGGTTTGTTTAATGACCTGTGTAAGCTGAAACGATACATTTTCTATACATTCGATTGACTAAATCATTTTCGACCCCATACTTTTTAATGCCAAAGCAAAGGGATTTACATAAAACTTTTTCGCCGAATATCAATGTGAATTCAACGGAATTGCTGGTTCCCAACGGAAATGGGCGACGCGTGATAAAAAGCACTTACAGTGCCATTTTCAATGCGCTTTTTCCACTCTTCCTTTCCGTTTTTCTCTTTTACTCGAATACGATAGCAACATTTTTATTTCGTTTTATTCGTTTTTTTTTGCTATGTCACTGATGTTGTAATAAACAGTAAATTCTTTACATTACTTCGGAATGGCAATAGTTTGGAAATTAACTTTGAGAATTGTCGTATCGTGTTTTTTTTTGTCCTTTCAACACAGAAAAATTGAAATAAAGCACTGAAATGAAAGTTTATTATTTTCTCATGATCATTATTGCTCAAACCATTTTTTTCCCGCAGCCACGAGCAAAATTATCATCAATTTTTTTACGCAATCGTGTATGTGTGTGTATGACACAGAATTCACAAAATAATACAAAAAAAAATAATCGAATTGCTCGAATTATTGAAGTAACACGAATTTTTTAAAATGCTGTCATTTTCCAGGTTCGAAAAGAATTTGTACTAAATTGTCACACGTTCACCCCTTTGAACCCTCAACAAATTGAACGGCATTCCATGCATTTTTGTGACGAATTTTTTCATCAATTAGTCTTTGTCTCACGGATATGCACACATTGTCAAATCTGATGTGTCACCTTTTTTGCTTTCATTCATTTTTTTTTTACCCCACTTTTCATTGATTTGTTTGAGCAGTCAAAAAAATCGCATCCATTTCGTGTTTGTTGATGATTGTACTTTTATGAAACTAAAATCCAATCCAAATATCGATATTTTATCTGATGTTTTACACCAATTGCGATGATGTATTTGATGTTGAAAAAAACATTCATTTTGCCTGCAAACTGAAAACCTAATATGCCAATTCACATGGAATAATTGGAAAACGATTGTTGAAATTTACCATTTCCCATCGAACAAGGACTGAACAAAAACCAAAGAGGAAAATATGTGGATAAAACGAAATCACTTGGTACAACGTAATTGAGGATACATTTCCATTGATGCAAGTGTAATCAAGGATGCATCGATTACAAACAACGATAATTTTAATCAGATCACTTCGTTTTCCAACTGCTGATTTTCAAGTGAGATTAACAATAAAGAGATTCTCCTGGCAAAAGCCGACAAAGAATAGTGAAAATCCCGAGCGAATGAAACTGAATCACGAAAACCATACAGATAAATAATTTGATTGGATTCAACGATGCGCAACCAAAATCGAATTTGGAGAGTGAAAAAGGAACAAGCAAAATAAAACATAAACGAGTGGAAAATTCTATTGCTAAATGGAATATGCTTTATTGAGAATGAAATCACTTCATTAAAAATCGACAAGCGACAGAAAATAAATTGCAATACGAGAACCAAGGAACATCGGAATGGGAGGGCAGAGAATAAGAGAAATAGCTCAGATTTAATTTAGTATTCGCATCTTGTACGGATAATTCGATACGGTTTAAATGATTCAAAAATCGGTTGCGATTTTTCCACTTCAGAGATAGAGGGGGAATGTTTTCAATAATTTTCCCAGAATTTCGTGTGCCATTGAATTCGATGTATACCTTAAATGTCATCATCTATTTTATTAAGTAAATTTTTTTTATTGATATCAAAGAAATGGTCTCTACAGAAACTGCTCTGTATTTTGAATTTCGACTTCGTGGAAAGCGAACGAATACCACATATAAATATGGTTTATATAGACCAGAACTTGAGCTTGCACAAAATAGACAATCTTCAAAGAAGATTACAGTTATCTAATATCCAAGTTTTCGCACATCCCTATTTCGCTAAAGATTTATTGCAAATATTTAATATTATTAATTAAATTTCCTGCCATATTCAATTTCTGTTGTGTGCACGCGCTCTCATGGTTTCGATATGGTAGATAACGTAGACATGTTGTTACAGCTTTGGAGCTGTCAAGCTATTAACACAGTTTCGCGAGGTGAAATAATATCACCGGTATCTCTGCAATACGACGCTCACATCATGCATTAAATATTGATATTATGATCGATTTTAAATGGGTATGTCGGACAGTATCGAAGAGATGATATTACTTTTATCGTTTAATATTCTACACTCTGTCCTCAATTACAATGTTCAATTACCAAAGCAAAGCAATGACCTTATTTTGAAGTAATTTATCAAACAATCAATTTTATTCACTTTTATTCCCGTACGATTTTAACCGACTGACACAAATGAACAATGTATAACATTTATAATTCTGTTTGAATTGATAGATTGGAGATAGATGACTGAGAGGGAAAGCCTCAACCGCAGAGCTCCGTATCAATTAAATCAAATTGGTGAATAAAACTTTCATTTGAAATCTCTACAACGTTTCCGGACTCCAGCGAAGGTAGAAATAGTGTACATAACAGGAACTGTAAACTAAGGTCGTTGAAACTTTTAGAATAATCAGTGACTGTTAAGAGATGTGCACTATTCCATGAGACGTGAATGAAATTACTGAATTAACACTTAACACTTAAAATTAGACATACGTGAATTTGACAGTTGCAGTGTGCGTGCGTAGAAGTAAGCGTAGAGATATGCATCATGCACAATAAAGTTCCTGACTAATATTCTACCTTTTGTCACAATATTCACCATCCAAATTATTTGAAGTGTCTATAAGAACCAGTTCACCCGCTCTTAATATTTTCCATAGAAAGCATCGCGATGCTGAAATCTGATATTTTTGGATTTTAATTTAAATCGTTCGAGTGAAAGATCTGTGTGCTGTGTGCTGTGTGCTTTTCGTAGTACACTTTGGATCATCCGACTAATGTGACACAGCTCTCACAGATGACAGAATTTCGGTATTTAAGGCAATTTATCGCTTAAAAGGTTTTCGAAAGATGTTGTTACCGTGCACCACTTATTCGTTGTCGGCTTATTTAAACGGTTGAAAAACCGCCACAAATTAAGCTGTTCGAAAAGTGTTATACCGGTCGATAAATTAATAAGGCACACCGGATTACGGTATTTAAGTGTACAATTTTAAGTCCAGTACTAACCAGAGAAGCCAATCTACATTAAAACCGTTTGATTTAACACTCGATCCGTATACATTAAGTATACATGGCCACGATAAGAGAGCAAAAGAGAGAGAGATAGATAGAGAGAGAGAGAACGAATGCTGAAAATAAACTACGTTGTGATTAAAATGCTGTGCTATTTATAGGTCTTGGGTGCTCTATGCTCTTGTTATGTCTATGCTTATGCGCTACGGCTGCATGAAATAGCTGGCTGGCCACCAGCCACCGAGCATTTAATATTGCTTTAAAATCATTACAAACCCATGAAACGTGCATGGAATCCATTTATTTATGGTCATTTGGCGAAGAGTTTGCGCGCGCTCAGAACAGCTCGAGAGAGGATGAGAGAAGTCAATGGTTTGTATGCGAAGGCAAAAAAGAACCCGTTCGAAATCAATATATCGAAGCATAAGCTTGTATAAAAGAAAATACAAAGTTGTTCAGATTTATTTTCATTGAATGGATGAAATATGAGGCGAGCCGTTTTTCATTTTCGCCTTTTTGCTTTGGTGTAGTTTTTCCACATGCACAAACTGTGTGTACCGGGACGATGAACGATTTTCAACATCAGCTAACTGTCGTTTCAATTGAAATTTATTAAGTGTGTTTGTTTCACTTGACGATTGTTACGGAATCGGCCACTGTACTGTGGCACTGTGGCATACAACAGCACACAAACAATATTGCCGGACCCAACCGCATTCATTCACTCACATTTATTTATATACACAAATAGGCTTTTATGAGGCCGTTAGAGAACGGTATATTTGATATTGACGGTCATAAACAGCGCTTTATTTCAATGTATGATTCATGACTTTTTCCGTTTTTTTTCATAGACAGACGGAAAGTGAGAAAGAGAGAGAGAGAGAGAGAGAGAGAGAGAGAGAAGGAAAGAGTGCGAAGCGAAAAACAATTGTGAAAAATCGCCAAATTGATACAGACAACACAAACCAGAAATAATTCCATTCAACAGCCAACAACAACAAAATTGACATCTGTTTTTTAGCGATTCACAAAACAATTTTATTCTTTTGTTATGTATTTTTTGTTGTTGTTGGCAGTTTGGATGAAAAAAAACATGTTGAATAAATATATACAAAAGTGAAATGGAAATGTGGAAAAAGCATTGACAGAAATGAAATGGAAATATATTGTTATGACGTTTGAAACGCTTGAAATCGTGCATCACTTTTCAACACTTCACAACGATGCACAAATATAAACAGCATACAACTGAAATGAAATTCAATTCTATTAAAATTCGTAAATCTATTGACAATAAAATACAAAAAAAAAAAAATTAGAAGAGAGCAACGATTGTTGAAACAGTGAGCCGTCTTGTAGTGTGGAGTCCTGTGACTGTTCTGTGCGGTCAAATGGTTAAGCTCACGATCAAATGAATTGATATTGAGATATCAACATATCAAAGTTTCACATAAAATGACTTTATATCACGACACATATATCGGCAATACATTACATTTGATCCATTTGACATTCCTATCGATGAAAAATCTATTCCAAATAAAACGCATAATCAGAATAAATTGTGCTCGAAATACTTGCTGTCGAATAGTAAAGCGACAACAATTTATGATATTTCGAATTTGCCGTGAGCCTGTCAAATTCGACATCGAAAAAGGATACGCATAAAAAAAAAGACAAATGGAAGGTAATACAAAATTATTACAGAAATCGATGTATCTGCCGTGCATATTGCGCACATAGAGAAGAAACAAAGAAAAAAAAACCAACCAAATAACGAATGATAAAATATCACAAAGAGTAATAAAAAAATATTGAAATGAAAAAAAGGGTAACCAGGTTTTTTTTGTCTGTTTTTATTTTTCTCTTTTTGCATCGTATATTTTCGTTTTTGTTTCCTTTTGCTCTCCCGTATAATGAACTAGAATGAAAATAGCGTAAATTGGATTCAGAGCTCTAGTACAAACATTCATAACAAAAATATCATCAAATATGTCCTTTTATTATACTTGATTGCTATTTTGGCTGGTTGGAGCCAGATATCACTTGGTTTGGCTGGAAAATTCATGCTTGAAATATTAAACATGCTGCAATGTATGTGTGCTGTTTTTGAAAAAAAACACACACACACACACTGGAAAAAATTCACCAAATTTTTCGTAGCATTTTGTTCAATGGAGCGTGTGGAAAAGCAAAAAGGGAATAGAGCCAAGCAAATGGTTGAACAACTAGTGGCAAACTCGTATAATCAACAGGGTCACCGATAAATGGTGCACTAAATGGTATACACAATGTTGAAAATAATAAAGCGATTATTATAATAGTCTTGCCGAGTCCTGATTTGACTGAAAATACTGCCTCTTAATATCCGGTTGTGCTGTAAAACGATTCGAATGTTTAAAAGTGGGTTATCTAGAAATTACCTAAAAACAATCATCAAACCGTGTAAAAGCAATCAGTTGCGTTCAATCAGCATAACTGCACCCGGTTATTATGAAGGTAATCGTTTTAAATGGCAGAATATTTGTTAGGTCTTTTTTTTCTCTCTTTCTCTCAAATCGAAATAATACAGTCAAAACAAACCGAACGACAATTCAAGTTTTGATTCAGTTTTTTTTTGTCCATTTCTAGACATTGTCTAATGGAAACTTGATTATATCTTCTGACAATAAGTGATGCAGTCTTTGACTTTTTCCATTTTCTTTTTTTTTCACTGAAGTCGCATTGTTATTCAAAGTGCATGCAATCACAATACCGATTTCGCTATATTGAAATGCAGCGATAGGCTAAAATTGGAAATGTGAATTCTATCGACCAGATTTTCCGATACAACTGGAATATGCTTCAAGCTAAAGTAACAAACAAATGCTTTTCAAATGCAATTATTATCCATTGTCCATGTCGAACGATCGGATATAAATTGTAATTAGTTTATTCAGTTCAAAATCAGCTTAGCGGTACGAAGTGTACACTGTTCAAACACTCAATATTGTTCTGGCATGAATATCGAATTCGGAATAAGCCAATAATAGAAGTGATAATGTATTGGCATGATCTGTTCAATTTCCAGCAGCATCAGAGTACGAGAGACTGTATCATTCATATTCCGAATTTGGACAGAATTTTGCGCTATTTTTTAGTTTTTTGTTGTTGTTGTTTTTGTTTTGTTTCATTCTATCCCTTTATTCTCTCGCCATTACAAAATCGGCATTCAATATTTCTAGGTATTTCTATAGCAGCAGCAGCAATCGAAGCAACACAAATGGCAACAAACAGAGATTCAAATGGACAAAATATCATAACGTTTGCCTATTTGAAATGTTCGGCATGTCGCAAACGCAACATAAGTGGAAGAAATGAACACACACCTTTACTCAAGCAACTTTGGCATTCGGCACACGCGTTTTGTCTCTGTAGATGTGAATGTGGCCCATTGTTTCGTGCTGTGCGCGTGTAATGATGTTTGTTTTCGATTCAATATGAGCTGGCTGTCGTTAGCAGTAGTCAATAAATGGTTTGACTTCCTATTTAGGTTCAAAGCGTTCAAATTTCATTTTGGTTGCCTTTGATATGTTTCCTATTCAGCGGGCATAGCAAACAAAAATCTTTCCCTCCACCCCAAAAAACTGATTTAATGAAATACACTTCACCCCGTGCGCTAACTGTTTGTAAACGTCTCTCGTTCGCCTGTTCGCTCGTTTCAATAGGTTTTCAGTTGGAAATTCAAGCCCAATCGATGGAAACTTTTTGCTAAATAAACACACGCTAGCACAGTGCCAACAAAAAACTTGAATGAAATAATGCGTGACAGTGAGATTTCGATCGAACCTGATGAGATTAGAATTATCGCGTTGCCGCGTACCACTGTGCGAACATGATGGTTAAAACAAGTAAACAGGGTATTTATTATGTATGAACTTATAATGCATGTTTTTCGTTTTGGTTATTTTCGCCAAAATTACAGATGTTTGGCTTTTGCGTTGAGAGAGAGAGGGTAGAGAGAGGAGAGAGAGAAAACATGAATTTATTGTTTCGATTCGCTTACGATCTACCAGTTTTCCCATTGATTTACCCAAACTTTTCTTTTTACCTTGGATATCGTAGTTCAACTTTTAGCCAAAATTCACCAACAACCACACACCAATTGACAATCAATAAATACATTTTGGCTAATTTTTTTTATTTCGTTTGGTTTAAGCCATGGCAAATCAAATATCAAGTTTTGTGAATACAATTTTGCATGCAAAATACTAACTTTCAATTCCGGTTCGAATGTGGTTCACGTAATCCAGTGGTGGCAGCGCATAACATTTTATCCATTAGATGATGAAATTTTTTTTTTACAACTTCCGATATGCACTGAACGTACAGTACACACAACACTTGCACCAGATCAGTTTTAGACGGCCAAATACAATTATTTCATTATCTCTCTTCCAACCGAATATTGATTGTATGTTATGTTTGTATGTTTGTTGAACTTTAACGCGACAATATTTACTGATCGTATTTAAATTGTAAATATTCAGAATAATATTTGCATGGCTTTTCAAACTCTATCTCTTTTTATTTTTGTTTTTTTTTTCAAACACAGAACCACTGATTGAATTCAGCCACTTGAACAGTTTATTTTATTTTTCGCTACTTTTGAATGATCAAAGTATTTTTCTAAATCGACACAGCTCGAATCAAATTTTTCTCTTCTAATAATTTTTCCAAGAATTTGTTCCGTTAAATCACACTCTAGATATGAGTTTCACAGTATTTGGTATAAAATTCAATAACTTTATGCAAACAATTTTGGATGTCGTCTTTTGGTGCTTGAAAAATATAAGATCAAAGTTGATTTCACTGGATCAAAAGAGTGGAAAATAGCATATTATTTGCTGTTTGTTGAATCGTATTGTCGACGTGAATTTTAAATTCAGCTGACACTAAAGAACGTCCTTTTAGAACGACAGACGAAAGAAAACTGACGATTTTCGACAGTGTATCCAATGTAAAACTTCAATTTGATGCACATTGCTGCGTTTAAGGGGTAACATTTGTGGATCCAATGAGCATGCGCCGACATTCAAACAACAGTTTAACGGCTTTTTGGAGTGCGATTCTAGTGCTGCACAGTGTGCACACACATCGCAAGAAATCCGCATACGATTTTTTGTTTGTTTCACACTCTCTCTTTCTCTCTACAACATAATTTCATTTTGTTAGACAACGTAAAATTCCAATTACAAAGTTGTTCGCTTTAACACCAGTTTTATTGATTTGTATTTTTATTTTGGTGCGAGAGTAACAACAGCAGCAAATATGAAAATAACACAAATCAAAGCATAATTCATCCAATATTATATTTCGCCGCACATATTCGGGTTCGTGTACAACAGGAAACAAGCGATTTGTTTTCAAAAGTCATCGCTCTTTCTTGGTAACGTAGCCAATAGTTTTTTCATTTCACCCTGATCTTCAACCGGAAAATTTCTCACACTCACACTCATGCACACAAAATAACGGATTTCAGACATATTCGCATTCGCATCGAACAGAACAGAAATCTAATAAGAAAATACATATTATGAAAATGATAAATGATTGGACGATATAATTGATTGAAACGGACACGTAAACCGACAAAACTGGTCACCGTCAACTCTCTCTGTTGCGTACCAAATTTCATTGCAACTTCCACTTGTGCTTGACCAGTTTCTTTTCGTTTCTTCCTGTTCGGGAATCCATCCCCCCGGTACCATTGAATAATTTATAGATTTGCTATGGCGATGACATGGCACTCACACATGCGACACTATGAAACTAAAGCATATTTCAAGTTAAGACATTTCAACGGGGCTCCTCTTCTTAAACTTGACACAATAACAATGAAAAACTGACCCGTTTTATTTTCTCGTCTCACAGAGTTTCGGTTGGCCGTTTCCGTTTCACATGAAAATGGATTCCATAAAAAATGGTTATGAATGTGGAATGAAATGAAGACGAAATCGAAATATATTGGCGCAACCAAAGTGTGGGAAATGACTGCAATAAATAAAAAATAAATGACTCGATGTGTATCGTGCTGTATTGTGATATTGAGCGGTTGAGCTTTGTGTGTGTGTGTGTGTGTGTGTGTATTTCTTCTTCACTTCTACACACTTCAAACCCCTGAATGAGGCCATTTATACGCTGTGTTGAATATCACTGTAATCAAACTTAAATAAAAATAAATGAATCATTCGAATGGACCTTATGAACTCGTCCATTTCATTTTGAAAGCAATTCATTTCAACACTCGTTCGTTGTTAAAAGTTTGAGTTGTTTTTTTTTTCATCCAATCATAAAGAACCCCTCGTCACTGTTTATTCAGATTTTTAATAAAAAATTTATTATTTCATCATTTGTATTTTATGTCAATTGTTTTGAGTGCGAACCAAATCAGATTTAACAGCAGATTAAATACATCGAATAAAAATAAGTGGATTGGGTGAAGTGATGTGTTATAAATTCTTCATTTTAAGCCCAGTTTCAAACGAAATCTTTCAAGTGGAATAACCAGTGACCATTGAACAGCCCAGTTCACAGTTCAAGTACAAATTTAAACTTATATTCAAGTGCGAAGAGATAGTACATCTCTGTTTGGCACAGAAGTGCCTACCGCATGTGCTATTCAAAAGTACCACTTTACTCGAAACTCAAATCTCCAAAGGAAATAAGTTGAATTTTATTTTATTTTATTTTACCTCCGGTATGAATAGTATACAATGTATAACAAGATTTTAATAAATCAAAAATAAATGCATCATTTTGATTGGGTGTTATGTTTTGGTTGTACTTTTCAAAGAAAATGAAAAAAAAGTGTTCGGAGTGAAAAAAACCGCATTGTGTACGATTGCCTGTGATTGTTCATTCATTCAAGTTTCAATGGGAGATTTTAACATGTTTTACCATTTGCATCTGTTGAATATTTTCAGGCAAAATTCAACACTCACATAGAATGCAGTGAACTACAAGTGTGCCATATGGCCATACAATTCTATGGCATTTCATCTGTGATGCTGCAACTCCTTTTCATAATGTGCAAATCAGATTTTCATCATGATATGAACGGTACTAATCTATATTTTTCTTTTCATCATTTCTCATCCAAAAATCGCATGTTGCACGCGTCCAAGCTATAATTTGTGCTCCAATACACTGCAATGACGGTTCGCGTTTTATTTAGATTTTAATTTGCCCGTTGGAAACTAGGTACATCGCACATTCCATATCAGTTCACATTTTTCAGATTTATATGAAGGAAAAACAAAACGAGTGGTGTTAATTTTAATAGAAAATAGACATCTCCTAATTAAAGGATACAGAATATGTGCATGAACATCAAATGCTCTAAATAGTGCAGTGGGAACTGGAAAAACTATTTTGTTACGATGGCTGAAACACCAAAACTGGATAATTTACATAAAGTAGGCCAACAATTAAAATTTTAAAATCGAAAAGCTTAATTAAATGGAAGGAATTTTCGGTAAAACCTAATTTCTCAATGAGGGGGAGACGAGATCGAGAGCAAGAGAGAGTGCAGCGACGGCGGTTAAAACATTGCATAAGAAAATGCATTTGCATAACAAGAGCAAATGCTACGCATGATAATGAAATTGTGCTTGAAACTCGGGAAGAGGATTAAATTCACCAGAGTTAAGAGTGAAACGATAAACCGGGAGGTGGAAGATACCGAGAGAGAGAGAGAGAGAAAAGCGAGCACGGTGTGGATGAGCTCGGCAAAATGGCAAAATTGCATGCCTTATTTAAACTGATTACGCGAATAGTTGAGCTTGGCGCTAAACGAATGGTTGGTGATGTTTGCAGGCGCATTATGTATAACATCCAGAATCCGTCTTTTAGCTTTTGAATTGATTTAATGCTGCTCTTTTGCATCGCAGACATTTAAGCTGTTTGTTTGCTCGTTCGTTCGCTCACATCCAAACTATCTCTTTTTCATGCTCTTCACACAATTTAACTATAAAATGTTTTTCGGTTGCCGCTTTATCTTCTTGGGTTTTACTTTAAATATTGAATGTCTAATGTTCCATGGGTGTGTGTGTGTGTGTGTGTGTGTGGGCCTCGCTGTGTGTAATTCTGTTGTCATGGCTCGCTGCCGTGGATTGTCGATTGTTCAGCATTCGGCAGAGTGTGGCACAAGATTGTGCTTAATAAAAGCATTTCCATGTTTCATAAGAGTATAATGATGATAGCAAGACATCACGTCAAACATCCTAGTATATATTTCAAATAACACCCATGTGTGCTAAAAGATATTCATTATTAAAACCTCGATGAATGTCATTTTACATGACATACACACTCCCTCACTCTCTCACACACACTGTGAATCAGTTCAAAATCATTCTCCACTGCAACGCCATGGAATGCGGTTGAAATATGTAACACACATATGTTCCCGGCGTTGTGCTCTCTGCTCTCGTCTCTATGCATTTAGACACTGTTGCAATATTTGATTACTTTGCCTGTTTCAACGTTGGCTTCATTAATTTGTATGTTCCATTGCACGTTTATGTGGATCATATGCAGACCGTATTTAATGTTTTAGGAGACACATCAATTTACGTTCATCGTTAAACAAAACCCTTTTAAATTCAGATAAACTTTACCCGAACATCTTATTGATTATTTTCATGAACCTGTCTGAAGCGCAGTCATTTCCAGACAAATTGCATAACATCAAGTGGCTCAACTATCACCGCTCACAATCGATTCGTTCATTTTCAAACAATGTCCGGCATTGGCCGTATATGGTCATGTATACATGCACGTGTACAAGTATCAATGCAATTTTGACGAGAGAAGGAGAAAAACAAAAGTTTCAACGATGGAAACACCACAAAGAGACAGAACATTCTACAAAAGTTTTAGATCAAAATGTAAAGAATATTGCAAACTGACATTGACACCGATCAAAAATCGTCTGCAAGCCGAGCGGTTTCTTTCCTCACTCGTATCAAAACAAATATTTGAACAGCTATTAAACTGGCTTCGACTCTTGAGGTAATATTTGAATTGTTCAAGTTGAAGTTCGTATGCCATTTTTTGCATGTGGAAAAAGATCCTAAGAAAAGTTTGTTTTACAAATTCATTTGTCAAAGTTTGAATCACTTTCACTGCAACTCTTGAACATCGAATAGAATAAGAAACATGAGCACGATACTTATGACAACTGGAATTGCAACAACATTGCTGAATGCAAAGAGTCTTTTGAATATATTTCCATCAGCAAAACTGAATACAAAAATAGCACATGCTGAGCTCGAACTCATTCATATTGATTTCGAATGTCACATTTTTTCTAATTGTACGTTTTGTTTTTCGTTCAAAATTTATGAGTCGACCTTCTCAATTATCTGTTGTTTGTGTGAACGCACACATACACACACACACTTGAACCTTCCGCAGTGAGTACAAAAAAGAGCTGTTCTTTATTTATTTATTTTTTTTTTTTTCATTTGAATTCTAGGTTGCTCTTTTTAATTGCTAATGTAGCTCTATTCAACACTGGAAATAAAATTCTAGCGAATGGCATCTCGTTAAAAAATAATCACAAGAGTTTTACGCTCAATTCTATGGGCTGAAAAGAGCAATAAAAATGCGCAAGCAAAGTTTCAAATGAAAATTTTCATCAATGACGACAGTTGCATTGAACTCAAAATGAGCCACAGTTTTCAGTCGAAATGCTGAGGCATTGAATTTAAGTCACATGTTACAATTTGTACATGTGCAGAACAATGCACAAATTGTGCAACCAAACATATTGAGAATAGAAGTGAAGCCATTAAATGTCAGTGGGTTGACATGGAACACGACTAATTTTTTAATAATATGCCACCTTCCGGTAAAACTTTTCCGAGATCGGTCGGTGATGTGAAAGTTTGTTAATGGGCTAGCACCTGATAATAGCCAGACCATTAGCAGTGTCATCAGTTCACCTTTAAAATTCCATCACAACAAAAATGTTTGTGTAAAAGTTGTAGAAAAATTGAAACTTAGTTCACTGCAGCAACATCAGATGTCATGAATTCACTCCTGTGACATGTATGTTTTCCTTTGCCCCATCTAAAAAAATGGAAACAGAACTAAGGTGATGATATTATCTTGTGAAACATGCTCCTGTCTTGGCACTTCCGTCTATATTTTTTTTAATTAAGTCTTTTAAATGAGTGTGCCAACTTGAATGCCACACACAATTAGTAAACTTTTGCTCGTTAAATCCCGCTCTTCGACCGCTATTTCTCAGATCTAGATTTTGGTCTCTGTGAGTGAGTGAGTGTCTGTGTGTGTGTGTGTGTAAGTTCCTGTGCAATTCACAGTTGAATGTGACGTTGGTGTTTTGTGTGCACACAATCGTGGTTGATAAATGAAATGTTGACCTAATTTATCACCACCATTTATTATTTTGGGGTTTGTCGATGTGATGTCGCCATACAGATATTGCTCCATGCCATGGGATACGTAATCGCCTGAAAAGTAGCGAGAGTGAGTCAGTTTTGTTGTTGTTGTTGTTGTTGTCATTTGGCTAGCATCACTAATTGAAGGAAATGAGCAGTTGAGCTTTCGAAAGAGCCATCAAACCGTCAACCGAATGGTTGAATTCAACTGAGACTTATATTCTCTGAAAAAGTTTCTAATACAAATGAAAAATGAACAACATTACCATAACAAAATGTGACAGAAAGAATAGACAGAATCAGCATTGTCATGGCATACTGGCAGATAGATCTGAGTTGAGCTGAGCTGAACTGAGCAAAGCGCACCCAACACACATCGAATGTGTTGATCAATCAAAAATGACAAACATTCCATGGATGGAATGGAATGGAATGAGCATCGAAGATGAGCTCTAAAGCACGGAAGTAGTTGTATTTTGTGACACAATAGTAACAATTTTGAATGAAGGCAATGGAACATGAAGAGTAAGAGAATGAGATAAAAAGAACGAATAAACATGAATAACACCCTAATAGCCAAAGTGAGAAAGGCAAGCTCAAATAGAAGAAAAAAGGAATACACACAGAGAACTAACAATAGTCGCTAAAATGTTTTCAATCTCGTATTTATGCAAGTGGAAAATTGTACACAGAGAAAGTAGAGTGCATTCATAAATGAAAATGTCGCGCGCGCGAGACACATAGAACACACACACACACACACACACACACACACACGGTAAAAACGTAAGTGAAGGCAATACCGAATGTGTGTAAGAAGTGCATCGAAATGGCAATGCTAGAAAATCGAATCGACATGAACAGATGTCACAAAATGTGATTGTTATTCAGAAATCAACAAACTAATGTGAATTCTATCACGAAGTTCAACATCAAATGCACCATAAACAAATTGCATGCAAGATGATGGCAAACGAACTGAAAATAAGAATGAAATCGAAATACCAACTCAGGATGCTATTCAACGGGAAGTTCACACGTCGAGCATTTGTTCCGGGAATGGGGCAATCGCACAAAGGAACATTATTATTGAAAATATGCTTCAAGTTTTCTGTAAGTATGCAAGTCCAAACGGCAGTTATCACATTTTGTTTGGAATTGGCGCCGGAGCTGACAAAGCCATTTACATATATGACAATTCAATCACATGGCTAAACTTACAAGCAGAGCGAAAAGAAGCAAAATTCATACAAATTTGCATTTGATGATGATTGAAGTCGAATATTGCACAAAACCGATGACGGTGTATAGACAGATCTTCAGTGATACGAAATGAGGTGGAAAGACTTGGATATTGCTTCCGTTCGTAAATAAATGAAGAAAAAAAACACGAAGGGTAAAAATCGTCGAATTTGAAGGAATTTTCATCGGGTGTGATTTTGCACAGCTTGCAATCCATGGTGATTTGTATTCGAATTCATCAAAGATTTTGGTTCGCACTACGCTTACGTCATATTATGATAAATGTATTCTTTTATACATGAATAGTGCTCATTTAACTTATGCATATGCTGGTAGGTAAGGCCAGGTGACGTAAGGTTTTTGTAAAACAATTAAGAAAGTTTCAGGCATTCTCACACCAGTCACTGTAGTGCTGGTTTTGTGGCTTTTCCTAAATAATTCATATTATGAGCACCGAGCATTCGAGACATTTACAATCCATCTTTGGGAATCCTTTAAATTATGCATATAACCAAAATCGAACGATGTTCGTTCATATTCGCGTGCTCAACAACTGTGAAATACTTGGCATTAACTATTCCACAGTTGGATCGCTGTCGAGTGAAGGAAAAAAAAGCACCACTCTCAGGTGAAGTTTACACATAATTGAAATATCCACGAACTTTTGGCCGGGAATATTCATGAACTGAAGGTCAAGAACGAGCAACTTCGATCAAGAATTGTACATATGAATTTTGCATTCATAACATGAGCTGAAATGCCAAAAACGTGCCAATAATGAATATAAATGTGATGTTGGTTCGTGTATCAGCGCGGCATCTAATATGGTAAACAGGCGAAATCCTATTTCGGGACATCACAACGTAATAGATTTTAGTTTTAGTAAAATCCAACCGTTTATACAACGGTAATTGTGAAGATGAAAAGCAGCAAACCATAAACACAAACAGAATGTTCGTCTTGCGTGTTCTCTCGCCCTAACGTGTGCGTGTGTGTGTGTGTGTGTGTTTGAGTGCAAATACATTGACTAATTGAATTTGGTTTCTAATGGTAGCATATTGCATATATGAAAAGCTGTCGCTTCCATGTGAATTCATCAACTGTCCGAAAGCTGGTAAGTTTCCCGTGTGCAAAAGTCGATCATACAAACTGATAAGTCTAATGCATATTTTCTCGGTGAGTGATTCAATCGAGTAAATCAAACTAATATCGAAAGCTATCGCAATATTAATGCCGAAGAAATTCCTACGGATATGAATGGACAAAGCACTTGACTGACCATTCAAGCTAAAATATTTCCCACCCGGAAAGTGAATGCTAAAATGCATCAACATGAAAGTACGAAAACATATTTCATTAATGGCTGAAGTTTTCAATGTTCGCCCAAATATCCGTGCAGCGTCGTGAATTTACTAATTTTGCAATGTCTGCTTTGACGGAGAGGAAGTTCACATTCTGAAAATTAGTTTGAACTTGATTTTCCAAAGTCGAAATAATGGTGTGTATGAGCTCGCGTGTAGATTTGAGGAGGAGGAGAAAGAAGGAGAGAGAAAAAGAGGGGGGTGGGGTGGGTAATCCGTGTCTTGATAGCGGCGCTATGGGCTTCTGTGTATTTTGACGCACTTCCGCAAGCAATTTGATTTATTTTCGGTGAAATGTGAATTTGAACAAGCGCTTCGAGCTCATCGACAATGGACTGTTTGTAAAGCATCCACACCGGCAATAGTATCACACGTAAACACACTTTTGGCAAGCCATACACGTGAATACAGCGACCATAAGACAAACTATAAATTTCATATTTACATAATAATTGAAAACCATCTCATCACAGCTGAACATCTCTTACGCAACGTTGATTATCGTTTGTGTTCCGGTTCGGAAAATTCTTGAAACTGTTCCGAGACACACAGAAACACACACACACACACGCAACGTTGTTCACCAGACTTTTGTTGGCACGTATATGTGATATCTAGTTTATATTCGCACATGTCACCCCTAAAACAATCTTTGCAAAATCATTTCATGGACTTTCCCATTGGTTAACTTTCAAAGTTTCTGGGAAAACTTTAGTCAAAAACCGGTTCGGTTGCATGGGGGGACAGTCTAAATTCCATTTTACACACACACACACATACACACACACACACACACATACAATACAGATTTATTTTCGAATTTTGACTCACATTTTGCCATTAAACTCCATTCATACCTTTGAAAATTAACAGACAGTAAAAAATATGATGTGATTTATGATCAAAGTGTACGTGCGCTCATAAATTTCAACATTCGAATAGCATGTCTTATTAATTCTTGGAAAGAGGCATCGTAAATAAATTACTCGCTGTTCATGATCGAATTGGCTGACACAAAGCAGTCGATTACGTCATAGATATTGACAAAAGATATTGAAATGAAACGAAATGATTGAATTTCGCACATTTAATTGCATACTTGAAATTTTTATGTGGACATAAAAATTCTGTCTCAAGGTAACCCTTCAGTAGTATTTGCTAGGACATTACATGGTTAGCAGCTCGACTTTCCATGCGTAACGAACAGAGAAGTGCATTTCTTTTTGAAGAATTGCACAATATTTAATAGTGTTCAGTGGGTCACCATTATGAGTATTGAACGTTTTCAATTGATTTGAATGATTTAACAAAAGTTGAAATTAGCTCAGAAAAAACAGAGATCACCTCATTTACATCAGTAAATTATCAAAACAGTGTTATAATTACCTTTTAGTGCGCTTTGCTCTTACAGTGGCCACATGACACAACGATACAATGATAGATATTATTTACAAGTCATTCATTATTATTGTTCATGTTATTCGGTATAAGATTTGTGATCAGGTCACGTGCAATAATCTGTACAAATGCTGCCCATTATTGTAATTCCAATGAGTGCTTAGTATAATATTTTACCTTAAATTCTAAATAATCATTAATGTTACGTATCTGTTCTGGAATTTTATTCCATAAAATATAGGGCCACCTATATAAAAAGATGTTTTCTATTAAGTGTTCAACTATTGATAAATGAGTTCAAAACAACAACAGCTCAACACGTTCAACAATGTAAACACTGCAAAGCATCATCTAGCTAAAGTTTATCACCGGCACGCTGATCTACGGAGCTGAGCTAGAACGCGCATTTGACGGGCAAAATCTAATATCCGTCAGGTGTGTTGAATACGAATCGCACGTATATATATGTATTTGAAGATAGTTACGACAAGCAGATAGTAGAAAATAACTGTGTTTGTGCGTGTGTATAGTGCGACAGTTCGTGTGATGCTTGAGTATGTGCGCAAAATAGCGTGAAAAAACAATGCGAGCTATTTCAATCTCATTGTTCGACACTGATGTTCATTTAATTACTGCTATTGGGTTCCAAATTGTGATGCCTTTATTATTCGCCTATTAACTTATCAACGATAACAAAATGCCGCTCATTATAATCCATCTTCAGCGTGCATGGTATTCATTGTTGATTGTCAAACGGTGTGCCGTGAGTTCAGTTCTTTGTTGTTTGTCTGTGCCTTTTGTATCAAGAATCCCTGTCATTGGCCTTCAATCAATAATCAATTGTTTTCATTTAAAATAGAAAACGCTTTAGCAAACTGCATATTTAATTTGTATTTTGTTACATTGAGTTTAATTTTTTGTAAATGTTGTGTTGATACTCTAGATCAAACAAAATTGGATCAAATAATAAATGTTAAGGAGCAGAAAATGAACAAAACTCGTCAATGTCCTCACATTAATATAGATCAGTGTCGATTGATAAGTTATGTCAGTCGGTTGTGTAAATTACAAGATAATATTTTTCTTTCCAAATACGATTTAACTTGTGTATTTCTACAAAACTGTGGTGTGCTATCAATTGCGTGATCACAAAAAGAAAAAGAAAGTTTTATCATTAAAAGCATAAAAATAACTTGAGACACAAGAATTAATTAAAATCGTAAAATCGCCAATTCCACGGAAACAGTCAATCGTTAATTTTTACTACGTTTGCATCGCACTTGTTGAGTGGGCTGAAACGCTTAGACAAACAACGTTTATGTGGTTCAACGGCAATAATCGCAAAGAGCAACCGCCATAAAATCACCGACCGCTGTCCCTTCGACATCAGTTTTTATTCGGTGTTTCACGGTCAACGTGTGTGCAAATATGAAAACGAAATGGGTCATTTTGATCGGATTTATTCTATTTTGTTGTGCATCGGCAGTATACATTCAAGGTTAATACACATGTTTTCGGAGTAATTTTTTAAGATTTTTGAAGTGATACATTTTCAACGATAGTATGATCGACGCGTGTCAATCGCTCAATCGCAATGATGCCATTTAAAAACAAATTGTTTTCATTTTTACGCTTTTTATGCTCGTAAAAATACCAAATAAACAAAAAGCACATAATTTAGTGATGAACAAACCGTTCATAGTCATAAAAATTCGAAACTTTATGATACGGCGCAGTTTTTTTCGGCAATTTTTCGTTTGAACTATGTTTTATTTTTTTGAGATTGCGCCAATTTAATTTGATGTAATTTACTGTGATCTGGCTCATTTATGGTTTTATGTCTTTGTTTCCATCAATTCATAAATTGCGTGTAACCATGTTATTTCATCCATCTGTATGTGCTGTTTTGTGCGTTCAATTTTTAATGAAGGAAATTAGTGACTAAGTAAATAGTTGACTGGAGCAAAATTATTCGGAAATTCAATTTAAAATTGGCATGGTATTCATTTTGTTGTTGCAATCGCTTTTATGATATATCAACGAACCAGCAATGAAAGACAGCAATTGCGGCGCCAGAATCATATTGAATATTTATAGTGTAGTGAACTAAAATACTTTGCTTTAGACATTTTTCAAACACCCATTTCACTTGCACCGCGTATAAAGTATCGCTTCGTACCGGTCGCATTTCAACCGCAATTATGCATATTGATTAATTGTAATGGTTCTGAAAATCGCCCCAAATTCAAGTAAAACGAACCGTTTCGAGAATATCAATTCGAATAGAAATAATTCATGTTGGCGCCTTTGCGAACACAACTTTTTGTCCACTTAGAATTTTTGATGTATCAACATCGACAATTTAAATTTAAAAAAAAAACACACACACACACACACTTAGCGAAATGCTGTAAAATGACACGAGCCAAGATATTGTGTATACAAACGAACACATTTATGAATATCGATTACTTATTATGCAATTGTGATAAATCGAACAATTTACGTAATATTATCACATTCAATAAAATATGGTTATCGCCTTTAAAGAAATGTATAAGATTTTGATTGAATTGTGTTCCAAATGTCTGATTCCTGATTAAAAAAATTGCATAAAAAGTACAAATACTTTGGTGTTAAGGTGTATTCTAGGAAACAGTTAACTGACAGTTTGAATTGATTGAATTATTACGACCTAAAAAAGAAATTGACACGTAAATCATTCATGACAAGGCAATTACTCCACTTTCAATTTAATACTGCAGTATGTTTTTCCCCGAGCCTGATAAGATTCTTATAGATTAATTTGATATCGTGTAATAGTCATAATGGTTGTGTTTTTTTCTTTGTACCGGTCATTTTTGCACTCTATGTTCCACATCTTTAACTATAAGACGGAATTCAGAATTGTGTACATACAGACACAAAAAATAAACACAAAAAGTGCACATGAAATTCTCAAGAGCTGTTATCAGTTTCAATTCTAGTCGGTGCAAAACCTGATAACAACTTTTTAAATCAATCATATTGAGTATGAATACCCTTTATGCTAGTATATTTGAAATAATACTTTCTATTTCAAACATATTCAATGCGTAGATGACGATATCACGAAGGTCCCAGCATTAGCAGTACATAGCCGACAAAATGCCGAAAATCAAAACTGCATTCCAAATGACAGTTCTTCATCGATTGATGAATTTCCTGATGATTTATTCACAAGTAATTAACAACCCATTGATAGCAAATGAATCGTCCATTTAAAACGAATGCATTCTCACTTTTCAGACGAACAACGACAAAATGGTGCCGTTATTTTGCACATAATCCTCGGTATTTATTTCTTTACACTATTGGCTGTCGTGTGCAATGACTACTTTTTGCCGTCGGTGGCATGCATTTGTGATGATCTGCACATTCCAAAGGTATGATATTGTAATTACGGCAACCTAATATTATTTGTACACTTTATATGGCCAAATAACAGTTTCTTAATCTAAATCACTTTGGCATTGTCAGATATGAATTCGCTATATTTTCAATTTGGCATTTTTGTGTCTGCAAATATTTGAAATTCTCAGGACTGTTTATTGGTGTTTATCTCTCTTTTTTTTTATTATGGTTACAGTTTTCTTCAAAACATCGTTAATTCAATTCAAAAATCTAAACTTTAAATTCCGAATCTAAAATTAGAAAATTCAAATACAATGTACAGTATCAGCGTTTAATCTGCATATATGAAGTGTTGATCAAGCGTATTTTGTTTTGTTTTGTTTAGGATTTAGCAGCAGCAACCTTTATGGCAGTGGCAACAACAACGCCTGAATTCTTTACAAATGTAATCAGCACATCTCAAGAATCGGATGTTGGTCTCGGTACAGTAATTGGTTCACTGATGTTCAATACGTTGGGTGTTGCTTCGATTGCATCGCTGGCAGCAACAAAGCCCGTTCAATTGGATTGGTGGCCAATTACACGTGATGCAATTCTCTACGGTTTAAATATTGGATGTTTCATCGTATTTGCATGGGACAGTAAAATTACACTAGATGAAACAATCATGATGGTTGTGCTGTTTTTCTTTTATTTCATTTTGATATTCCAAAATAAGCATATCATGCCACGGGTGAGATGGTTATTCGAAGACTATTTGCACTGTTGCAAGGTTAGCAGTTACGGTAAGTGAAATGACTTGAAACCACAATTGCGTGTGAAATAAATTGAGAACGAGTTTGAATTTCCAACCAGCAGACAAATTTCCATATAAATACTAAATTGAACCAGAATGAATTCGTCTCTAATTTCCGATTTGTATTCTTTATTTGCTACGTATAGACTTACCATCATCCTTTATCGAAAAGAATTTCCAAAGTGTGATTGTTGCACAGCCAACAGCGGACGAACAGAAAAACGAAGCCAATCGACAGAAAAGAGAATTGGAACGAACTCTATCAAAGTCATCAATCAATAACAATCAGATTTTTATGATTTATACGAGAGAGGAAAGTGTCGGAGATGAAAATAAAGTGCGTAAAAGCCTATGGCAATTTCCAGTTGGCAGCTTATCGAAAAAGATTTGGTGGATTTATACATGGCCGATCAAATTTATTCTCACCATAACCATACCAAATCCAAAGACATATCGACACTTATATCCACTGACATTTCTAATGTGCATCATGTGGATTGGCTGTAATGCGTACATGGTTGTCTGGATGGTTTCTATTATCGGTACGGTGTCGAGACTTGATACGCTTATTGTTTATGACCTTGAAATTTATTGAGTTTAATTGGTAATTTTGTTTGTTTTTTTTTTGTCTTATTTTGTCGTTTTTATTTATCAAATTTAGGTTACACGTTTCGAATTCCTGATGCTGTGATGGGACTTACATTCTTAGCTGCCGGTGGTTGCATGCCAGAAGGTATATCAACATTCCTGTTGATTCGAAAAAAAGAAGGCGGTTTTGGTGTATCAAATTCACTTGGTGCTAACTCTTTGGCGATTTTAATGTCACTTGGCATTCCGTGGCTCATTCGAAATATTCAGAAACGTAATGTGCCCGGTGAAGATTTTATACAATTGAATCCATACAGCACAGTTTACAATTTCTTTATACTTTTAACGGCCGTTTTTGTTTTGTATATTGTGCTCACTGCCGCAAAGCATCGTCTAAAACGATCCGTTGGTTGCATTCTTCTTGCCATCTATGCTATTTTTATTACCTTAGGAATTTTATTAGAATTGAATATCTTTTTCCCAGACGCACAATGTTCATAGCCGGAATATGAGTGAGCTTAAAAGTGATTTTATCAGTGAACAAAAAAATGGGTTTAAATTTGCTACAATTTATTTATTAGTATGTATTTTATTCCACGTTTTCCATCAAATATGTTCATAAGTTAGATTTTTTTAATCAGGGGGAAAATTACGCGGAAGTAATTATACCATTTACACAAGTGATAGAATAAAATATTTAAAGTAATTGACAATACCTCTTCGAAGTGTCTATATTATTTTTAATTGTTGTATTTGTGAATTAATAAAAACAAATAGAAATATGTATTGTCACTACAGAATAGAACATGGTGCACATTTTATGAATGTGTTTTTTTTTTCTCTCAATGTTACGCTTTTGTACGTCCGATCACGTATTGTCACTATCATTCTCAGCCACTCATGTTCAGTCTATGAGAGAAATATACATTAGAAATTGATTGTATTGAGAATGAACATTGACAAAAGAGTGTTACTGACAGTGTACAGTCGAAGATATATTTACAACATCTATGCCTACAATGTAATCTGTCTTTACCTGTATGCTATTGCGCTAGTGATTAATTCGAAGCAATTACACTCAACATTCATATTGTGTTGTGTTGTGTTGTGTTGACTTGTCGCTCTCTTTCTCGAGCGCATCTGCTATGGCGCAGCCGTCAAACTCAAAACAACACATCGTTCATTTGGCAACAGATAATAACTGAATATGTGTTGTGCGTTAACGGAATATGGAGAGATAGAAGCAATCATCCATTTGTCGGTTTAGATTACCTAAAACAATTGTAACTGTCTTGTTTTGTAATACCATACACATTGGTTTGTTTATGTGATGTTTGGTATTATGCTCTGACACCAATAGTAACAATACCAAAAGAACAGATATAATCTCATAGACTATATTTGATGCAGCAGTGTGTGTGTGTGTGCTTTTGGGCCATTTTTCTGCAGTGTTTTATTGTATGTTCCAAGAAATATCTAACTTCAATACATCCGACTGAAAATCCCAAAGAAAATGGAACATATAAAAATCTATTCGTATTTCATATGCATTGTTATAGCATTGCCATATATGGCAAGCAGCTCCCAAATCCTCAATCGATCCGTTCATTGTCTTCATTCAATCGATTATATTTTTTTTTTGTTCATCCGCTTCGGAAAACGTGAACAAATGTGATAATTTTTCGTACTTTCATGTACCAGAAATGAACAGACAAAAGACTTTCGTGTAATTTAATATCGGGAACAGTCGTTCATGTGGGATCGAACGAGTGCTCAATGTAATCCAGAGCTATGCACAATGTGTTACTACAGGGTTATTTTTTAAATCCACTCTACTGTCGTCACAATGCTGTAGCGAGAATTTGTATTTCAAATTTACTAACTGATGAGGTAACTGGCAAATGGTGAAGCGAAGTGGAAAAAAAATCTATATGGAAATGAAAAAGCATTTTTGGACCTGCGTAAAAAAAGGCGTCAAATTAGCATTTTAATTCGATGGAAAATGCAAAAGGCCGTAGTAAATGCTTTGATGGTTCTTTGGTTTCAGATTTACTTACGAAAAATAAGCTACGTAATTTTACTTTCGGAAAAATGGCAATGAACTGATTTTGAAGAGGAGGAAAATAGTATGATTTGGCTAGATTTTCTGGAAAAATATCGACTAAAGATGTGGATTAAATTCAGGAGATCGTAGCGGATTTGATAATGTGAAACAATCACTATTCTTAACGACTTTTGGTTGAAAAGCAAAAAAGTGATATTTTCGACCAAAAATACTCAATAAAAACGCAACTTGCTGTAAACGCTGCTTTAAATAGAAAAAAAGTTCAATTTTACTTATATAGAATATGGAATAAAGCGAGTATCAATAAAATTTGTGAGAATTTCACCCGAAACAAAAATCGAAATCATTCAAATATTGGATAGAAAATTCATATTTTGACATTTTAGAATTCGAATTATTTTCAGGTGAAATAAATTTGGTTGAGATTTGTATTCTGTCATTTCGGTCTATGTAAATTTGGCAGAATAAGCTCTTTGGGACGATGGTATGATTAAAGGCCGCCAGTGAGGCGCTGAAATGTGATTCTCGTGAACTGGAATGTAATGTTATTACGTATTTGTTATGTGTAAAGTGCTAAAGGAAATCAAAAATACGAGAAAAATTAAATCATTTGATGTTCTGATTACTGATGGAAAATCCATAAAATACACTGCTGATTGGCTTCCGCAGCTGGGTTTCTGTCACATTTTCCAATGGATTTTTTCCCCTTCATGAGATTAAGTTGTGCAAAAGTCTTGCAGTTCAATGTTCTTTGTGTATTGATGGTTGTGTTGAATTTCAGTTGTCAAGCCATTTCAATACTTCGTTACGTTTTTTTTTGTCGAAGCAAACTATCAACAAAGACATCGAAAACCTTATGTGTACTGATGAAGACATTCTTGCCAATAAAAGAAGCTCATGCATCCACATATTTTGTACTCATTTTATTTGCCTTGCTTTTCCCGTTTCGTAATTGTAGTATAATCTCATTAGAATAAATACGCCTGGAGACATTGTGACTGGAAGGTGTATTATGTGCAGTTGATAAACACACACACACACACACACACACTTGGCACTTTAATAAGCTTGTCTGGCTCACAGTTGAATTCACTCGTTTTCGCTTGATTAATCTACGGTTTGGTACTAACCAACCAAGACATTGGATTCCAATGATCAAAAGGAATAAAAAAAAGAAGAAGAAGGAGAATACCTTCGGTAATCTGTCTCAGCTGAGTTGAACACCAATTCAATAGTAACAGTACCAAGCATTATTGTTCCATGTTATTAAATGCGGTTGAATGAACACGGAATTATCACTATACGAATCCCGTTTGGGTTTGTTTAAATGAAAACAAGTATGAAAAGACACACAAATCAACATATGTAACGTGCATTCGAATGGTTGCTTTCTTTTCGTTGTGTGTGTGTGTGCGTTTGTGTGTGTGCATTGTTCATTTAATCACTTGCGTAGTGAACGAACTTTGACTAAATCTGATTTACGGAGTTACGTGATATGTATTCCATAGAACCATTAACAAAAGGCAAGAGTACTGTACTAAAATCGCAAAAACCAAATCAAATATGCAGCTCAATGTTGATCTTACAGTCAAATCAAATACATTTTCACACTTAATAGAAGATTCACGAAATTACTTTCGTTAAAATTGAATTTGCACGTTTCGTGCGAAATTGAATTTTTGTTGTTGTTGTTGTTGTTGTTGTTGTACACATTTCGAAAATGGGCGAAATAAAAAAAAACGTGATTTCAACGAGAAAAAAAAATTGTTAAAACTCATTTGATTCATAATTTAAAGCAATTTGAAGTCTCTAAACATGACCTGGAATAGCCCATTTTATATTGAGATTATGTTTACGAACACCTTTTTTCCCCAGCGACAAGTACGAGATTTAAATCTTTTATGCGCACTTTAATCGGCGTGAAAAAAAAAATAGGAGTCACATCGATTTTTCTGTTGTTTTATGCATACACAAGTGTTACGTCCATTAGATCGCACTGTTTAAAAAAACGTTATGTGTCGGAGACATTGAAGTGAAAAAAAGTAAAATATTTCAGTTTTGACGACGAGTTTATGAGAAGCCATAAAAAATATGACGTCCGTACCGTCGTTTATCTTCGGCGGGCACATAAAATCCATCGTGAAATGTATCACTTTCATACAATTATGAACGAAGCAGCATGTCGATTTTTGAATTGATGTGTTTCACTTTTCTTTCTTTCTTTCTTTCTTTTTGTTTGTATGCATCTTTCGTATTAAAAAAAAAAAACAAGAATATTGAACCAAGTTAAATGTTTTGGATCCACGCAACGATAAACTTAAGGGACTTTAGTTATTCATTTTCAGTAGTCGATTACACGACCGCTGAGCGCTGATGTCTTGGCGTCAGGCTTGGCGTTCTCAAAACTTTAACATAATTACAAGCAAAAAAAAGCGTCCGTTTCTATGCGCACTTCCATTTTGTTTACAGCCGACGGAATTTTCTCATTGAAATCAAATTCTCTTAAAAACCTATAAAACTGCAGCGTCAGCAAAAGGGCTAATTAAAAAAGCAAGCTTATGAATCACATTTGCGATATAGATATAGATATGGATATGGATACGTGTATAGATTCTAGCATTGCATGCCAAAAAGTTATCAACGCCTATTTTGTTACCAGATAAAGATGTTACAAGACTTGAAATTTGACAATATTCGATGCTTAAAACTGCTGCCTAATGAAATTTGTTTCTAAGCCATGGTAAAGTTATCATGAAAATGATATTTTGCCGTTGTTCGTTATTAAAAATGCATGGATTAATTAATTTTACCAACAATAGCATGGCAACTCTATGCCAAAACAGATCGTTGAGTACAGAGCCTTTGTATGAAATGACACTTTTGGAATGACATTAACTGCATAGAAATGGTAACGAATAGACAGGCAAAAACAGGTAAGTACAGCACAACACACACACACACACAAGTAGAATGAATGGTTTCTGCAGTGCGAGAAACCCGTGTAGAAACCACAACATTTAAAACAGACGCTACAATCACGACACAGCCAAATTGCAAATATTCGAAAAGCAAGCAAGCCAAAGCGTCTTAATGCATATCACATATATGACAAAATTGCTACACAAGGAAGAACCAACCAGCAAAATCTCGTGTATGTACATTACATTCCCGCGTTATTTCATAAAACACCGCTGCTCCTCGGCAATGAAAAGACATTAAATTTTATCGACTCCAGTGGAATATAAAGTATGCGAACGTCTTCTAGTCATTTTCATTCTATGCTCATTCACAATTTTCCTCATACACATACACGTACATACACACACTTACACTGACACACCAGTTAGCTGCTAGCGCACACACGTTTAACACTCTCTATGATTCGGAATTGAATTCGACAAGTGAGGCACGTTCAGACGTGAAAATTTGTTTACTTTAACACACTTTCTATGAACTGAACAGTTTGTGAAACAGCAATTCATAGCATCGTCCCTTTTGTTTGAATCATGGTTTGAATTGACTACAGAATTAAGTATTTTTTTTATCTCAGTTAAATAAGAGATAATGCTTTTTGGGAGGAGGCTGCGGGGAGAGGAAAAACTGGTATTTTCACTCCGGCTGCATGAAATGGCGATAAAAGTATGCGCGATGACTCTGATTTATATGTAGATATTATTTTCTACTGCTGAATGTAATTCGTTTCTTTTTTGCACACTTGAATCCACTCGCTATGGTTTGATTTTTGGATTAAACACTTAACAACTAGAAGCGCTTCCATGTGAAAGAGCCACAATGACAAACCAGGCGAAATCACACGTGTGTGCCTTTTTCTGTTGGTTCCTTTTTGTGTGTGTGCTTTGTTTTGTTTGCCCGACAAATGAATACGACGCAGTTAATGTTCCAAACACACCTCAAATCTCGCCAACATCATTGAGATTACTTACACACGTTGACAGCAAATGATCATGTTTTGACGAACAATACTGTTGTTGATTACGTACATCGTGTATATGTCGTATGCTCAAATTACACATATACACACTGCATAGAAATGCTTCGCGATTTAGAACATGAAACCCACAACAACAAAAATCGATCGATGTATGTAATGGTGGGAACGCATGGTGCACGTTAGGCATGATATGATTACGATTATTCGCATTACGTTCCATCCATTTTGTTTATGGTAATAATTTACATATTTTTAATATGATATAAACAACTGCACACACTTTGATCGCATTTTTTTTTTCTCTCAACAGTTTTTCGCATCCAAGAATTCCCATATCATCAATTGGCGTTGAAAATGACAAAATGTCAATATTGAGGAAGAACAGACGCGGGAAAATAATGTCGAAATAAGGGAAACACACACACACATCGAGAATAGAGAGTTAACATCATAAAATTTGATGCCATAAAATAATCTATCCAATGTTAAGCTGAAGCAAGAAAATGAAAAAGAATGTTTAAAGAGACCTGATTCCAAGGGAATTGAAAATGTGTGTTTAGAGCATGTGAGCTTGGTTTTTGCATCATCGTGTTCGACTTCAAATTAAACTTCAACCCCTTGAATACGAAGCTGAATCATTTCAATAAGATCTTATTTGATTTTTTGTTATCTTGTTACTTCTAGCGTACACTCTAGAATCTAGAGCCTAGATTAAGACACAGCTTAATCATAAAAACATTTATCATGAAAAAAAAACATTGTTTGTCCCTAGAAGTAATACGTTTGGTTCGGAAATGCGTGAAATTCCGTGCGGCAGATTGTTTACATCAGCAAGCTGTGGAATGTGTTCAGCCATGCATTAAATGAACATGTGGATTGTGCAAGATTGCGTGCACTATGCAAATCATACTAAAATCGCATGAGATTCATCGTTTTATAGTTAAATGAATTACAGCATATGCATATTGCACAAGCGTAATGCTTCCTTGGAATTTTCTTTTCGCTATTGCGATTTTCTTATGTCCCTTTTACGATTACGATTGTTATGCACTGGAGAATCAACGGTAATTTTCTCATTCATGGAAATCGAGCGCATTTACTGAAGATAATGAAGATAATCAAGATAATAATCTCAGCCAGTTGATTCCATTAAGCGGAATGGAAATTGCATAAGATTCACCACACTGCTGATTTCCGTTAAATTGGTCATAATCGAATGTAATTAAATGTAAAGCCGAACACGCTTTACACACGGCCGATGAAAGAGTTGTTTACTCTAATATTGATCCGATCAAAATGATTCGATTATTCTGGCCAACGGTATAGTTTATAAATCATAGTTCAACGATTGTGTTGTTCTCATTTTATCGTCATTTTTATGTTTATATGAAGAGTCTTCACATCGCAAAACTGATTCTATTTCGATTGAACTTGTTCGATGAGTAATTTGATTCAACTTGATCGCAATGAAAAGAGAACAAAAAAACTAAAAGAGGTAATTTTGATGTGTATGTGTGTGGTCAGAAGAAGGCGTAATCGATATCGAGAAAATGGCCATGATGCCGATGACCAGTACCACAAAATACACATTGTGATTATTTTCATTGGAAATATTTTTGTTTATTCCGCAAATTCACGAGCACATAAATTCCGCATATAAGGATCGAATGCCAATGGCAAGAGGCAGTTCAATACACCAAACCATTACAGCACACAAGGGATTCCAACTATAAATTTATTTATGGCAGATTTTTATGATATGAAGCGGTGTATCGATACCGAATTGTTTCTCAATCATATAGTTTGTGGCTTCGTTTTCGAATTGAAGTGACCGAAATACACGCCATCCACCATTCTTACCATTCTGCGATTGATTGCGTGAACTTTGAATGTGAACGAATTCGTTTCGAATCGAATGTAATCGGCCAATTTTATTTGAGGTGTGCAGTTTTTTTGTTGTGTTTCGTCCGTCGCGTTTATTTCACACACATATACAGACCGCTTGCTTATGCTTCGACTTAAAAGATTTCCATTCAAAGCAGAAGCAAAAGTATTGCGTTTCTCACGAAACAAAAACATTTATAGCAAGTTGTTGTGTGGTTGTTTAGCCAGTTGTTTTTTCTTCTTCTTCTTCAATTTCCATTCTCTAACGTTCTTCTTAATCTGACCTAACCAAAAATCCGAAAACAAGCATTTGAATTGTCGGGAGTGTTTCTTTGTTTTGGCGATTTTCTTACTCTAATAATATAAAATAAATGGGATTCGAACAAAAGTAACATTAATTTTTTGTGTGTGTGTGCTTTTGCTTCTGTTTGCTATTACATGGCTTTTTTTTCTTTCTGTTGCTGCTCTCATGATTTTGCCAAACAAATAAATCTTTCACGTTTTTTTCTCTCTTTCTCTCACCCACACTTTTTTCTTTCGAACATTTTCCATTCCGCTTTCTTTTAAATACAAGAAAAGTAGAAAAGTAATTCAACGAAAAATACAATGAAAACAGCCACGAAACAACTTCAAAATGCCCGTGAAGTGTAAAAAAGCCCTGATTCGAATGTACGTGTGTGTGTGTGTGTGTGTGAATAAAGTAAATTTCGAAATGATAAAAGAACACGAATGGCGCGCCAAACCAAGATTACATCTATAAATTCGGTGAGCAAACGCAAAAGTTTTGCGTTTCAGAAGCACACGATATCAACATCTACAAAACATTTCGCTGAAATCAACGGAAAACGCACTGTAATTGATTATGCTGTTTTTTTTTCTGCGTTCGGCTACTCGAAAACTTGACTTTGCTAAAATAAAAAGTGGAACAAGCGAAAAAGGTCTAAAATGCATTGAATACTTTGCACGTTTTGCACGTGTGGACAATTACTTGCAAAAAAGTGGAGAATTTACTTTTGTTCCGTAGATTTTTTTTCGGGACTGAGATCAAGAGCATTGTTTGAATATTATTTATTCTTGATGTTTTAAATTCAAACCGAAAAAAAGAATCGAAACGCATTCCAAAGAATATACAAAATCCAAATAAATTGTACAGGTTTGTCTGGCCCCTACAAAAAACACACATTCTTACCGAAGGACATATAACGAGTGCAGAAACCACATTGAAGTTATCTTGTGAAAGTCATGCTTTATCATTAAAAGCCGAGCACAAGTGGCACCGAGATACGGTGATCCATTGATACATTGAAGCACTGATGTGCCAGTAATTTCACCAAACAACAACAACAACAACAAATTGTCTATTTTTGAAGTAACACTGCAATTTTCACGTCACAGTTGTAAAACATGGAAAAGGTTTTACCCGTAACATTGTGCAACACATCCATATAATGGTCGAGCATTTCATTCCTTTAAAGCTGTCACTGGCTGTTGAATGTTCAAAAGCTTTTTCGATAATGACCCTAAAGATGCGGTCATTTGAAGAATTTCCTTCGCCTTTGAATTGGTTGATGCTTTTGCAACACAGATGCCAAAATTCTTTATGCTTCTGTCAGCTTCAACTTTAATTTGGGTCACTGTAAATGCTTGCATTGAGCAACTTTTATTGTTTTAAATCAAGCTGTGGCAAAGTCGAAAAAGTCGAAATCATTTCGTTTGATTTAAATCAAATGGGGGACTTTTGAGTACCATCAACCGCAAAAATTGATTGCCGGTTATTGTGGGAATGCTATATTCTTCAAAATGGCATGTGAATGCTTCTACCATTTGTACCAAATGTCATATTCTGTTTAAACTTACGCATACAAATGGCAAACGTCTGACTCAGTTAAACTCAAATCCATTTCTTCTTTGAATCTAAATTTTTCAATACTTCGAGACACAAGTCAATCAACTTCAATCGCTGAGAAATGTTTATGGAACGAAGAAACCAAAAGTGCTTGATACCATTCGGAATTTTGTTATTTAGTTTCATTTATGTGGCATTATGAACTTTCTAAGTGAGTGCAGCCATTGTAAATATACTCTTTATGTGTGTGTGTGTGTGTGTGTGCCCGTGTCGTCAAAGATGAAAAGTGTTCTTGGCAATGCATCAAATGTTTTCAAACAAACATGGAAGGAACTTTGTTGTTTATAGCACAAAATAAAAGGAAAGGGAAAGCAATCGCCCTATAAAATGTTGATGATTTTTTATGGCAGTGGATTGGAAGAGTGTTTGTGAGTGTGTGTATGTGTATGAGAAAATGTCATCAACGTAATGAATATTCGACGTAATATAAACACCTGCCGCAATGTCATTATCATGAAACAGAAATGATTTTACATTACCGGTGTGCGCGATGTTAATGTGGTGAGCAAGTGATGGAGAGGGGGAGTGAAATTGTGTTGCAAGTGTCTGATATAAACCACAAGCGAACACACACAGACACACACACACACACATTCATGTTCCAAGGCTTTTCTCGACATCTCGACTAAATATCACGCATCTCGGCTATCTCCCAGTTTACGTTTATGTGTTTTTGGTTTATTTATTGGCTGAGTTATGATCTTTCGTTTTTACTAAGGAGCATCCTTTTGTTTTTCTATTGCGGCGGTTAGTTTGTTCTTCGTTTGCCTTTTGGCTTCGATATGCCTAGCGCAATGTCGTTGATACGGATGGTTGACTGTTCGAAAGACGTTCATAACATAGTCAAACATTTTATATCACATTTGAGAGCGCTAATTTATTTTGGCGGTTTTCATCACAGCTGCTTCATCCAATCAACATTTTTTTTTGTATGTGTGTGTTGTTTGGTTGCTTGTTTTCTTTTGTGCGCATTGCATCTAGTTGCTAGGAAAAATTAGCATTTCAAACAGAGAGGGGGGGGGGGGGCAATTCTCCCGCTCATTGTGTGGTGTCACTGTTCGCGTAAATACGATTTCAATTAGTCCACTCGAACCCGAGCCGTCGTTGTTGAAACAAACAAAACTGAACATTGGTTGAACAGTACTTGACGACTGAAAGCAATTTCCTCACCAAATGAAAACGGAAATGAAACATTTTCGCAATATACACCGGATTGGTGAGCATTTATCCCTTCCAGTGGGCAAAACGTTTATATTGTATGTGTGATTGCGAACTTGTGTTTGTTTATATTTTCTTTTTTTTTTTAAATTGTTTGCTTGTCATTTTGACGCTATGCGGCTTTTTTCCATCCATCAGGCGAATGCAAATATGTCAGGCAACAGCCAGTAGTCAGCTCTTTTTATGTCCATACCGAATGCTTTCTCAACGGATTTAATTAATATTTAATTCGAAAATAACTCAATTGAGGCTGGCGGCGGAGATGGCAACATAAATGCAAATTGAACGGAGATTCAACACTTCCATGGTTTTGGGGTTTGAGTGTTAGACACCATTCGATTACGATTTGATATTAACTCGAAATTACAGTTGATGACTAGAGCAAAGAGTTTATCATCAAAAAAGAGAAAAAATGGGGAACAACGAAAATCTCGTTACGACACTCCGTCGCGCCAGCACTTCTCAACATCAAGGTTTTTTTTTTTTGAATTCTATGGGCTCGTATTGAACAATTTTGGATTATGCAACTTTTTTTCCCTGTTGCCATGCTTTTAAATTGAATAATGAATTGTGCAACGTCAGTATTTTCATAATTTGCATTCATGTTCGAAATTCCAAATGTTTGGTATCATTCTGTCTGCTGTCGAAAATTACTATGTTTGCCAAAATGGCTACATTTTACCTTTATTCTGTTCGTTATAACAAACTTGCAAGTAAGAGCAATCAATTTGTCTATTGAATGCACGAGACGGTGCCGGTACATCAGTGCAAGTAATAGTCATATTGATTTGGCAACAAATCAATAGCTGCATCATGTTCACCATCCAAATTTGATGGTATGACAGATAGTACCTCAACCACCTTTACCACCTAGTAGGTGGCACCTACACCACCACTGCCACCGACATCATCAGTCTCACCAAGTGTGGAACGTGGGGCACAACTCATTTCGAAACCTCTTGTACCAAAAATGTTGCACTTCAACCAGTAGCTGATATGTTTGCGAGCAATTTTAAGTCGATACAAGAGGTAAATTTACTTCGAAAAATTCAGCCAACAACATCTTGCCGTTTCGTAGATTAAAGAATTGTACTCGAATACGAAATGAATACTCGGAAATAAGACACAAATAATTTGGTTGAAATGCTTCGGGCTGCAAATGAAGACGAAGCGGAAAAAAATAAACGGATGAAAAAAAAGGACTAAAATGTGAATGGTTCCGTGCAAATTTTTCGGCTTAAATGGAATTGTTGTTTCACATGCTGTTTGTGAATTTGGCGGAGGTAAAGCATGTATACAATAAAATGAAAGTGCACTTGAAAACAAACTAGCAACAACTTTAGCATTCCACCAATGGTTAAAAGGGTAAACAAATAAACGTGCTGCTTGGTTTGGTTATTTGGATGCTTTGTTGTTCATTCGGGAATGAGACTGAAAACGAGCGAATGAAATAGAATCGAGCAGTCGGCACATCCTGAAATAGCCTGACAAATATGGGAAACATTGCCAGACGAATGGAAAAACGGTAGCGAAAAAGATGCAAAGCCATACAGGCGCTGTGTAGTATGCGAATGGATAGCAAAGAAATCACACGGTTGAACAAAATAATGTGGATACACACATACTATATATATATATTTTTTTTCCCTCGCTGGTGTCCTTATTATTGTTTTTGTTCATTTATTTTTGCTTGTAATTGCTCATGATGGGTTCGAGAGTCGTGTGTATAAAGCTTATGTAGCATTTGATATGGGTGCTACACCACGTTTGAGAGACGTAACTTGAAAATGTAATGAACCGTACTGACTTTGTTTTCCATTCAAGTGGAAATATACTCCCTCGTTCTATGGCCATTTTCTACGTTTTGTTCATTTTCGCTCATTCTCTTGATTCTCATACAAAACCGACTCAGTCTCACCGACCTATTGTTCAACAACAACTATATTTGTTCTTGTATTTTTCATTCTCAAAATCACATAAACTCACTATGTGTGAATGCTAAAGCTTCAACATTTACAAACTCTAGGCTCATAAAAATCTTCAGCTGCTGCTTTTTTCTCATTATCGCGTACGATTTTTATTTCTGTTTTTAAGCTCACACTCTTCGCAATTTTTTTCCTACACTCAAACTAAGTGTTCGTTAAGGATATTACTCTTGCAGTGCTGAAGCGTTTCTAATGAATTGAAAAACGAGCTACAAAATCCAAGCGCACATTCGTTGTTATTTCGTGGCCGGTATTCAATCAAAATATCCGAATCAAATGAATTACAGCAAAATCGATGCGTTGAAAAGTCTATGACTGAAATCAAAATGGAATAACAAAAAAAAAATCCAAATTGTAAATTAATTGAATTGTTGCTATTGTGTAAAATGTTTTCAGCGATATTTCGATATACATCTTTCAGGTGAAGTGACAAAGAAAAGCCATAGAAAATGCGAAAAAAGTGCACCAAAAAAGCAGTACATTCCAAGTAGAGACGTGTTTACGCCAATGCAATCGCTATATCAACTACTCGACAAAAAAAAGGGAAAACGGCGAGTCAAAATAAAAACGAACACAAGTAATACATCTATATTGACACCCACCTCGAAATCCGATTACGTGCAGTACACACTTGCCACGTTAAAAGGAGCTACGGACAACCAGCCATACACCGTTTTTTATGCTTGGGTCGGACGTTGAGATGGAACTCATTGTGCGGGTGCAACACCCGCTGGTTTTTGTGCAACAGCAATTTGAAGATGATGCTTTCGTTGCCAGCAATTGCACCAGTAGTTGTTATTGTTGTTGTTTTTCTGCTTCTAAATAGATTTGCGAACGAAACCAGACTATAATTTCTATATTATTTGTTCTAACCATTTCAGGTGAATGCAATCTCAACGAACGAGCTCATCTGTCAAAACATGTTCACTACCTTTCGCCCGCCAGCTTGCTCTCAATTCAAAATAACTTCAATATGAACAATTTTCATCTAAATTTCGAGAATTTCGCTAGCAAATTTTACGATTGGAAAATATCTTACTCTCTTAATTGAGATGAAAATATGGCCAAAAATGTGTGAGTAAATTGCGCAAAGTTAGATGTTGAACGTTGCAAGCATAATTAGAGAATGTGAAATGGTAAATTGTGGCAAATGAAATATGTTTGAACGCATACGTTATGATGATTGAGGTCATTTGATAGAAGTGATTTAAGCAGTTGGCATTCATAAAAGGTTCATTGGATACCATAATGTTATTCTGTTGACCTGATAAATTGTTCATTGCGCAGCATGTGTATAACCTTTGAGAATCGTCTGCTTTTAGATGGATTGAATGTTGCAACCACCACAAAAAAAATGGTGCAGAAAATTTACCATTCCATCGATGTTCATTTAATGATAGCTGCTTGTCGCTCGTGCAGCCAACAAATTCACATTGAAATATGAATGTAATGATCTTAACATCTAAGAACACTGAATAATCATAATGAAATCACATTTGGATAAAGTGATGTGTAATGTGGTCGTCGAGAGCATAGTGTTTCCCATCACATTTTTGGTATGCAGATTTTTTATTTTTTTTTTTGTTTTTTTTTTTTTCGTCGTGTCATATCTCCGTGTACGAGCCATCCATTTAATAATAACGGCAATGCCGTATATGTTGGTGGAATAGAAATTATTCGCATTTGGGTAGTTGGATGTGAATTCGAAACTTTGGAACGAAATGCCATAAAATCTGGCTGTTATCTGTGGCTGTCAAATGAGGGAGAGAACAGCTCACACGCGCGCGAACCAACGCTCACACACATGATTACGATAACGAATTCCATTCCATTGCATAAACAACCCGAAGCACGTACAGATGTTTGAAGTGTCAGGCCTTATGTGGAATGTGGATTTTTGAATGGGTAAAACCACTTTGTGATTCGCATTTTCATGTTTCTCTGTTCATATTACAATTCTCATTGTATCATATTTATGGTACAGCATATGAAATCGTTTTAACTAATTAATTCAACATGTTCAAGCTTTGTCGTTTCGTTGCTATTGCAACGGCACATTTCAAAAACTTTTGCCCACAATTGAAATGCGCGCCATTTTTACCTCGGTTGTTTCATGTCAAATCGAAGCTTTAATGTTTCGGCCAAAAGTGATGCCAACAATTTTCATATTCAATTTTCACTTTTGGCCTGAATCACCGTTTGCTTCTAGTGGCAATTCTGTTCAACCGGTTATTTTCACATATATAAATGCAATGCAAAAGAAAATAGACGAATTTCGGTATGAAAAGTATCCCGAAAATCCAAAATGAATTTTGACATAAATGAATATTTCAGTAGTTACAATGAATCTAGAGCAACATTTCCGGAAAAACATTCAATTTTTTCTTCATTTTTTATAATTTTGTAGAATTTTCCATGTAAAAAAAACCTCTCCGATCCATTCATATTAAATGCATGTGAATGGTTGCTGTTCGAAAATCTGATTGTGGTTATGTTGTTTAATGTTATCAATAAAACATTCGACGTTATTTTCCAGACTTTTTCTCTCTCATCGTTTTACATTCGCAAATATATTCGAAATGGTTGAATAAACTAACGTTTCTAATTAAATCCCTGGGTTTTTTTTGCTCTCTCTCTCTCTCTCTGTTTAATCCGTAACAATTTAAATAACAAAAAATCTTAACCGATTACAGTAAAATTGTTTGGTTTGGTTCAATTCAGTTTAATTTGTTGTTGTTGTTAACCATCGAAATCCCTCCGGCGAGTCAATTCGGTTGATTTCATTGCAAACAGTCAATGCAATCAACAGCGATAAAATTATTGAATGGCTTGGCAAATTAAAATGTTGAATGGCAAACAGTTAATTGGATCAATGACATTTGGTGCACGACATTTTTGCCCTTAGCGCTGCCAAAATATGTTGAACTATTTTGACATTAAATTTATGGGAAAATTATCAGCAAAACGCAATGCCGAACAACGAATGGGGAGGAGACGAGCAACGAAATAATGACACACACACCAAAAAAAACGTGTGAATAAACGCCAAATGGCGTTTCTCTGCTGATATTATTGCGATATAATTTGAAATAATCGTTAAAATTAATTTCAATGGATTTAAATGCGTTTCCAAGTGTTTTGGCACCAATGTCATCACAATTTTCATAATTGAATGAGCACAATAAAATGTTCCCTCTTTTTCGAAATTCGATTCGTAAAATTCCAAAAAGACAGAGTGCACACACACAGCCAAAATATATGAGCGAACAAAAGAGACGGGATAACGAATGAGTGAAAGAACGTGAAAAGTTAAACGTACGAAAAAGTACGTGCGTTTTCAAACAAGCCCTCCTCACCGCCGCTACAAAGCATCTCAACGGTTAATTGTGGAAAAGATTCGAGCCAAATGTTATCGCGAAGTGAGTAATTGAAGGAACTTGAAACTTAAGCGAGAAACGAACAACTGAACGAATGCCAGCTACAAAGTTCAGTTTATTAATTTTATTAATTATTCGCGTCACGTCTTTTCACTGTTAAAATACTTATTCGGTGGTTTGGCTTATGGATGGTAGAGTGAGCAGCTCGAGTTCGAGTATCGATTTATATCACACATTCAAAAACCAACATTCATTGCATTTGTGTCGTTGATTTCGAAACATTGAAATTGGCGCCAAAAATTACATCAAATTAAATATTCACATCGAAAAATGAAATGACACATTTTATTTTACATTTGCTTTTCATTTGCGTTTGAAGGTCTTCGATACAAATATTTTCCAATAATTCATTGGAATTGTTCACTTTTGAACCCATTTGCATGGATAATGGAGCAATTTGATTTAAAAATGTTCAAGTTTTTGAAAAATCCACAATAAATTTGAGCAAATGTCCTAAGGATTGGGTAGTTACGAAGACCAATGAAAGCAAATGCAATGCGTGATATATGAACATTCACGATTAAAAATGTTTGAAGGAAAACTTTGAAGACTCTCGTCAGTGTAGAATACAAAAATAGAAGTGCATTTAACATGAAAGAACATCAGACAGCTCTTGACCTCCTCACCTTTTTCATTCCAAGTTTTTAGGTTTTGAATAAAATAGTATATATTTTTTTCCACTTGGCCATGTGAGTACGTTGACCAAGTGGGGTTGCTCTATCCTAGTGGAGATGGAGATGAACAATATTGTTTGTTTGAAATTTGATGCCAACTCACAGAACAGATACAAAGTTCAAGTTTGCGTTTCACATCCAGAATATTTTATTATTTTATTTGGCATGTTGTTGTAAATTCAGTGGCTGCCGGCAAAATGACTGAAATTTAAAGCAAGCCAAACAGCTAGAAAGAGGATCATCAGAACAATTGCGCGTAAATTGCAGTCATAGTAAAAAGAAAATGATTCCATTGTTTAGCTTTGAGTTGGGGTCGTATCTAATATTTGCTCTTCGTTTCTAGCATACAATTTCACATGAAGAATGTCCAGTCCGGCAATTCATGTCTTCAATAAAAAAACAAACAAACTTTATGCGAAATAAAATTGCACTATTTTTGCCTTAATTCGATGAAACTGAGATCTCTGCTCTCAAGTCATAACCATTTTTTATCCTCGTATTTGGTTGGTTCATAAGATTTTTGCTATGATTCTTGGTTTCATTTGCGTGTGAAAACAATTCTTTTGCTTGATTTATTCAGTAAATGCTTTTTTTTTCTTTCGTTTGCCGCATTCATTGTGTTTTTATTGTGCACACAGAGAACAAAACAAAAAAAAACACCAACGAAAATAAAATGGTATATGGTGAATCCGGCCAAACCACTAAAAAATTGTACTTTCTTGGCTCACAGCTCAAGGAAGAATTCTTACTGCATTCATTATGGATAAATTCTAATTTTGCAGGTTTTTTTTTATTGTCCAACTTGGGACGAGCAATATTTTGGTGTTTGTTACTGCATTCATAATATTCGTTAGTAAAAGTTGAAAGTAGTATTTAATAAAGAAATATTTTTGTCTTCTTTGTTTTCCCGCGCATAAAGGAGAGTTATACACATGGCAAGGAACTAGTGAAATGGTTTTAGTAAAAAAAACAACGTTTTTGGATAACGACATACAACATGAACGCTGCAATTCGACAGATAAAAAAAAGTTTTCGGAAGAAATTTGCGCGCTTTTTTTCACTCATTTCTATTTTATGTTTCAGGATGTTCGTAAACCAATCATGACTTTTGGAGTCATGGTGAATGTTAGACGATGAAGAAAACAACAATGAAAAAAAAACCGGAACCGAATTGCTGTGAACCTATTTATTATCATATATTCGGTGTGCTATATGTTTTTCTAGTGCAGAAGTTTTACAGTTAGCGAATGCAAGGAGAAAAAAAACAAAGTTTGGATGAGAAAAAAACGGTGTAGTGCATTTTCGACACAATGTTTCAATCAGCCGGGTAAGCATGGGAAGCATAACAACGATAATGTTTCTCAAGTAAGTTGGAAAAAATGACATTGAAGCATGACTTCAAGTGGAAAAATGCATTCCCTATAAAACGAGCCACGAGTTATGTGTCTGAACGGCACATAAGAAAAGCGAGAAAAAAAACAACAATTCATTGAAGTTCAACCATAAGCTCACCCAAATGCAAACAATCTGACACAGTGAAAATAATTTTCTCATTCAAATGTTCATTAAACGAGAATAATAATAAAAAAAGTTAACTTCTCGCCGAGAATGATTCCATCTTCTTATTAATTTCCGTACAAAAAGAGATAGAAAAGCGGAGGAAAAAAGTGCGCAGATATCTCAATGTCTCGTTCAATTGTCGTTAAATGAACATTACCACCTTTTTTTTCATTGCGCCCCGTTTATTTGTGTGTCATGCAGAGTTATGGTTTTTCAAATGGAAAATTTACAATGTAGCTTCCATTTTTTATGGCACTTTTAATTTCGTATTTTGCCTGATTCTTTCGGCCGATTGTTTTTTTTTTCTTTTGCTTTGCTTTCTCGTCTTTTTACTCTCGTGCCTATGGCACACGACTTCATCGCCTCGCAAACAAAAAGTATAATGCTTAGTTTACGATTTGCTTACGATTACACACCATTCCATTTTATGTGCATATTTATAATGAAGTCATCAAAAACTATGACGACTAGTATGGTGTTTCAGCTTGTGAATGGCCATCCGACCCGTTTCATGCTGTTGAAATTGTTACTTCATGCCTGCCAAACAAAAGAGAGATGGAATTATATATACTATAATATGTTGTATGTGGAAAAATGGCGACCACCCACCAGGTATGTCACAATCACCGCCATATTTTATGTTAATGAAGTGAAATTTTTATTTCACATGCTATCGCCTGTTCCATGCTACACAATGCTACACAATAATGGGCCACTTGAATATCAAACCAACACGTAAAAGCTGTTGAACGAACAAACAGACATATTTTTTGATAAACCATGACGCCGAACAAGCCAAACGAAAACCCATTGCTAAATGAATTAAAGAGTTCTGCCATATCATTTTTGTGTCAGTGACTGTAAAAGCTAAGCATTTGATAACAATAAATTCAACTATTGGCCATTTTCCCATTTTGCTTATGTGTCTTTTCGCCGAGTGGTCGAGTGGCCAAGTGGATTTAACGGAGACTAAGTTACTTATTCACTTTGTTTATTAAATATGCACACAACACAGCTCATAACGGCAGAGAAAAAAAAACATACACACTGAAAACCATTGAAATGAATTTACAAAAGCAATAGCACTAAATTCATGCTACTTCAACCATAAATATCAAAGTTAGCCTTTCTCAACCCCGTTGGTCATCGGGTGTTGTATTTCTTTTTACTCCGATAAAAATGATTTGTATGAAAACAAAATCTTACATCGAACATAAAAAGTGAAAGAAACCAAACTCAATATATTTTCTTAAATTGAGTGCCATGTGGAAACCAAATGAGACGAAGAAAATATGGTGAAAGCACTGGGTGACGGCTACATATGTATAGCGTGCTGTTGCTGTTTTTTTTCTTCTTCTTCTTATTATTATTATTATTATTTTTTACTTTGCCCCATCACGAATGCCAATCAGAATGAGTAGAAAATGTGTTGTGTATACATAAATTGATTCAATCCTTCATCATTGAATGTGAACAATACGATTGAACGTGTCATATGCACACAAACATGTAAATATACCTTTTTTTCATTTTTGTTTGCTTATTTTGTTGTCAGAATTGCTTTATCACATTCAAATTGTATTTCCGTTGTGATCATTATGAAAGCGCCCAATACGACGAAAACTAGTTTCCGGATACAGTAAAGAAAAACTCACGCAACTTCAAGTCCGAAGGTTAATAAAGTCCAACATTGTTGAGATTCCACCAGATTCACGCCATTTTTTTTTCATTTTCTCTCTGCAACGATGTTGATGATGTGGGCATTCGAAGTTCGTTTGTCTCAATAAAATTGCTCGCAAATGAATTTCATTTCTCCAAAAAGTAATCTGAATAATTTTGCAAGTTTTTTTTTGCTGCAACAGCAAAAATAAGAATATTTTCTTGAATGTTGTTTTTTTTCGGTTTACTTGAGTTAGTATTAAAACTGCATAAAATTATGAACTGCTAATTTTAAGACTGTTTTTCGGCTTTTCTCTCAATTAATTTGGATTTGGCTTGATGTATTACACGATGTCTACAATTTTAATCAAATTCATCCACTTTGGGTATTATCATTTCTCTATACGATGAATTTTGTGGTCATGCTCATTCTCATAATCGTTAGATCTTGTGTATGACACCTTAAGTACAAAGGTTTTTAATCATTTGAATAAATAAACAAGTACAAAGTACAACAATACATCAAGCATTATTACCAAGCGATACTTGGCAGTGTATTTACAATGCTCCACTTTTAACTCGTGAACAATACTCAGCAATTTAAATAGCTTCGCTAAATTTTATTTGGGATTTGAGCTTTAACAAAGTTTATACTGGATAAAAAGTTTTTCCCGTGAAAATCCCGAAAAAAATCAATAACATTTGCGCTTACGTTAATGCAATAATTTCCGCTTTCATTGCAAGGAGATTGTGAATAAGATTTTGGTTGAAATGCTAGAGATGTTCAAGTCCGAAAAGTAGACAAAAAAAAAAACACTTTCAAATGTAAATCGAGTGAAAAAAAAAATCGCAAATAAATTGCCAAGCTATTTGAAATCGAAAAAAAGGTTAGACAAGATTTCGTTATAGCCAAAAACCTCTTTAAACGATTTTAAAAGTAAGCCGAGCATCTGATTCGAAACTATTTCTTATAAATATTATTTACTAAGATAAGCAAAAAAACAAATTTTCACCAACAGCATAAAAATATTTCATCCGGAGAAATTTTCAGCTTAATGAAAACTTATGTTGAGTATTATGCTGTGGTTTTTTGCTTTTGAAAACACTTTTCTCAGAATTTCATTCCAGCAAAAGTGAGCTTTGAACAATATAAAAGTTTGAACTTTCAAAAGTTGAAAATTAGCTCTTTTAAGAAGCTACTTCATTTGGTCTATTGAAAATAGATGAATAAATCTTCAAACCTGCCGGAAATCGATATTCTTGAACATAACGGTGACTCTATGCCATGATCAATGATTTAATACATCATTTAGAGGGGTGAAACTTGGTACGAATACATCACAATAAATGTATTAAATGAGGAAGAATCATCTTCCGCAAAAATGGCAACGGAACAACATGTGTGATTCAAAACATTTATACGAAATCATTGCAAAAGTTTTAATTGAAAGAATAATTTTCTCATGGCTTTGTGTTCCAAATCCACCCATGGTTTCTGGATTCCATTCATTTCTTGTTGTTTCATCAGCATGCGATGACTTTTGTATTAATATGGCTGTATATCTATGTCAAGAGGAACAAAAAATTATGGCACATTCAGGTGATGGCATTTGTTATGTTTACATCAGCTGAACAGAATGAATGGTTTAACGGTGGTTGTTGTATTACCAAATTTTATCTCAAAAACGAATATAAAGTATTTTATTACGTACTAGTTGGTAACATGCGTACTGAAGAAATCACAGCAAATTTTGCAATGGAAATACATGTATATATATATTTTGAACGAATTAAAATGGATGATGAATCCAAATGTATTTAAATACATTGGTTGTGGTTGGTAAAGCATTTCCTATAAGCCAAAAAAAGAAGAAGTAGCAAGAGCAGCACCGAAAAAAAGCTGAACACAAACAAAATTTATTAATATATTTTGTCTGCAAGGCATTCGACTCACGGGATTTATTGTCTGTCAAAGGCCTGAACACACACAGATTGGGAATTACGTATATATATATATATGTATACATAAACGCGAAAAACTTTCACTGTCAAAGAGGGGACACAAAGCATGCGGAAAATATGCGGTACGCAACATTCAAACAACTGGGTAAGAGTGCCAGAAGGGTTTCTACGCCTGCAACAAACGATCAAAAAAAACATCCAAATAAAGAGATCTGAATACTATGCTCTGCCGCCAATTTCAATAAATCAGGTGAGCCGATTCCGAACAAACGGCATGGAAAAAAATATAACGGCCAAAGACACACACAGATTTTCTTTACTCTTTCTCTTGTTTTGTGTGTGTGTTTTTTTTGCTTTCTCCTTACATTTATGCCGCTGTCTTACGAATCCAATTTTCATTTGATATTTTTATTTATATCCTTTTCGTATGTTTTATTGCTGAAGTCGGTAAAAAGTGACATCTTAGCCGACGGTGAGATATATGTGTGTAACAGCACCAGTTTATATATGTGATGCCATACACAAAAAACGGAACAAACACATGATGATGAATTCAAGGCGATATGTGTTTGTGTTTGTGAGTTTTAAACGATGATTATTAGTGCTATCTTCCGTTCGAAAAGTTCCATTAAAAAGAAACATTCAACATACGCAATGAGTATTCCAATTTTCGGTTCTCTTCTTTTATTCAGGCGCAGGTTCATGGCCTGAATCGATCTAATTCATACATTTTTCATCTGACTACTTACGATAGTAAATTTTTTGGCATATTCCAAGAAAAAGGGGTTCTTTTACTTGTGTTGGCATATTATAGTAGCATTCCTGTTTGTTTGCATTCGATGTTATTTACTTAATACTTTCGATTATTTTTGATCTTCGTTTTATTGCCAGACTTCCTTTCTTCGTTTTCGCTTGAATTTCTGTCGATTGGCATTGCATTATGGTTTGTATGCCGAACAGATATGATAAAAAATTAATATACCCAAGGTAAAGAAAATCACTCTTTTTTCCCGCTGAGTAAACATATTCACATCGATGGTTTTGGGATTCACAGACGAGTATTGAACAGCATCTAATCGTTTATACCGATTTATTGGGTTCTCTCTCCCTCTTTTATTCTTTCGAAATGGTGAACAGACATTGCAAAAGGGTATTTTACCGCATATCAAAAGATTGAAATTATTTGCGCAATTTGTTCATAAAAGTGATTTTAGTGAATTCGCGTGCATTCCGTATGCTTTCAACACAATACATTTACATAGTTAGGTGAGTGCACTCGCTCACTCGCTCTCTCTCTCTCTCTCTCTCTCTGATCTGAATAGAAGAAAAATTATTTTCTATTTTTATAACCCAATATCAATGAATGACTTAGTTGAATACCTTTTTCAGAATGAATGCATGCAACCACATGCATATATTCAACGCTTTCACTTGCTTGGAATTCTCTTTTCAGGCTTGGATGAATGAAAAACCGCACAGTTCAATATAATGCCGGATTAGTAGCTTATTGCTACATATGTAGTGTAATATTTAAATATTTTGCTTCGACGCTTCCATTTCACTCTTTGACTTTTCTTTCATCAAAATCTTTTTATGCAGCTTTTATTGAACCAGCTGCTTTACATTCTCTCCGCTGTTTTTTTTATACATGTATATTTCGATGCATAACCAAAGGTTCAACATGGATTTATGAAAATCATAGATGTATTTCGAATAGGAACATGTTCGACCTCGTGTTTCGTGTTTATATGTCGGTTATACACAAGTTAAACAATGTAAACCGTATTCGAATGCTGTAGGTGGATCCAACAAGAGACTTGTTTCTGAGTAAACACATCATCACTTGTATTCGTTTTTAGTTTATTTGAATGATTTTATTTCTGGAATATTCCATCCATGTTATGTATTGTGATGCGTACATTCCAGGTTTTCTATGAGCTTTACTTAAACCATACAAATCACACATCTTTACGACACCTATAACATTGCTTGAGGTCATGTCTATCTTTCACGTGTGTGTGTGTGTGTGTGTGAGAGAGAGACATTTAAATTAGTACAAGGAGAAGTCGTGAAACACATTTGAGTTGAAATTAAGTTCAAAAGTGAGTCTCGCGTTTTTTATCGTTTTCATTCATTTCGACTGTGAAAAATTCTCTTCATCTGTAACAAATGCCGTTTGAATCTTCCATAATTATCGATATGGCTACTAGCCACAGTACACCAATGCCAATGCACCTAATGGACCGAAAATATTTCAACTAACAACAGAAATGCTTTTGTTTTTGAGGGTTTGTACTTTTGTGCAGAGAGCACTATAAATAAACATCGTTGTCTAAAGACAAAATTAGAGTTATTTTCTCCGCATTTCCGGCATTTTGGTGGGGGGAAGGCATTTTATGCTACTGAATTCATGTGTAACATTGATCAAAGCCAACGGCATTGTATTGTTTACCATCACACTTTGGAACTTTTGCATGAAAACTTGGGTCGATAGCAATATGGTAATGGGTCAGCATCGCTTTCAATCTTTCGTCGGTGGCACTGAAACAATAAACTATAATAGCTGTTATTCTGTGTATGAAAACAAAAGTGACCGTTTAGCAAAGGTACTGTGTGATCATCCGTATCAGCAATAGCAAACCATCACACCATATACTGTAATGGCATTTACACAGATCCACCCGAACAAAATACCAAGTTTCACAACAGCCAAAATCTAATGCGAACAATAACAGTCATAAAAGTAATAAACATAATCTCGATAAACCCTTCTTTGTGTTTACTCTTGCTCGAAGCTTCATTGTGTTTTTTTGGTATTTCTCTCGTCGGTTTGCTCGTTACTCTTGTACACTTCTTGCAAAACGTCCAAACACTCACACTTTCACACATAACGTTCATAGTTTTCGCAAAGCTTATCTAAATGATTTTTCCACAGTGCAGATTATCTTGAAGCGGCCACTATTCAGTTTCATTGAATGGGTGCAAAAAAGATGAAACCACAACAGTCATTGAAGGAGTGGTAATTGTTACCGACACATACAAATAAACTCGCCAGACATTTCGTCTCTTCGAAGAATTTTGATTACATTCGCACTTATTCGTAGCTTATTTTCCATTTATTCTTTTAGCAACAACAACAACAACAACAGCAAATATATGGTAATACTGTATCCAAATTGTGTTAAGCACATGATGTATTTATCCTTTCACTTTTTGAATATTGGTGTGGTGTCGTAATGACCAGTGAAATTAGTTTCAATGTCGATATCATTCAAAGCGGGCCTTTTTTTTTGGTTCTTCAGTTTCATTTTATGGACGCAATTATTAACCCACTATTATACATTCATTCACACTATTCCACTAATTAAAGATCTCTGAGATAGGCTTTTATGTGACGCAAAGGGAGCCTTTTCATTGGAAAAAGGTTACACTCTGGAACACACAATTAACTATTAACCCGGTCACGAATTTCTGCATGACATCGGAAGCTTTGTTATTTGGCCATTTTTGTTGAGTTTTACTAATTTATTAAAAGCATTATCAAGGATTCATTAAACACATATTAGAGATCAATTACAATTACTTATGACCATTAACATTGACAAATTTCAAAAGTTTAATCATTACAATCATTTTATCGACACAAAATTTGCAGAATAATGAGCTGTATAAGAAATTGGATAAGTCTTTTCCCAACATTTGTCCTTAATGAAGAGCTTTCAAGGATCCATTCAACTTTTATACAATTATTAATTTATTTTTGTTTCCAAAAATACTTAAAACCGGGGACTCGAGTCCCTGGATCCACCCCAGTGTTGGTTGATTTAATTGTTGTCAAACTTTTTTATACGACAATGTTATATTTAAAAGCATGTCGTTTAGTATTCAAAAAGAGAAATGAATTCATTTTCAAAATGTGTCCATTCTTCCCACGAACTCTTTTGCTGAATGATAATTTTCCGTGATTTTCAATTCAAATATCATAACAACATCAAAATGCAGTTCCACCATTTTATTGAATATTGCAGAATGTAAAGATTTATCATTGATTTTCATTCGATGAATAAATTGTAAACTATTGATATGTTATTGTTTTTGTTTTTTAAATGTAATCAATCCAGTTGAGATGGTTCTTCAATCACTATATTTTACATTTTGGAGAGACAGTCGATTCTCTGACTAATGTATCTTGTTTTCTCAAACTTCAATTTCTGTATAGGTTCAAATTCAAATGTTGGAATTTAATTAGATTTGGCTGACTTACATCTATCCAGCTGAATATCTATTCATTTGACAGCGTACACGAAAAACCAGCTGCAACGGTTTTTGCCAAGTAATGTTCTACCCTTGGGCTGATAGCTATAGACGCTATAGAGGTTCACCATCAATTTGCTCTGGCAACAATTCATATATAAATAAAAATTGATTGGATTGTGTTCAGCGGCAAAAACAATATACGTTATTTGGATTTTTTTCGATAGCCGGAATAACTTGGCATTGGGAAAAGCTAACGACAAACGCTACAATCTAGCTCAATCGAGTGCATATGTCGAATAAGAATCGAAGCTTTTGCAACAACAACAAAAAACAGATACAAACACAAATTGCCGAATGTCGTTAATATTTTACTCAATCCAGTCACGTTCGTTATGCAGTGATTGTCATCAGACATTAATACTGACTGTGAAGCAATCGCCAGACTCAATCGCCAAACGCGAATTTATCTGTTTTATTTTCATGAAGTGATAGCGCTTATGTATGGACCACCTGCATTGCTCCTCTCGATATACATTTGTAAATAGAGCGACACAAATATATTTGCATTTAAAAAAAAAAAAATTAATTTTCTAAATTAAAACAACCAAAGAATTTCATTTGATATATTCTGGAATATTTATAGCATTTGAGACAAATTCTGACCAGAATTTCTTACATTATGTTTTAAATGGATGCCGGTTTTGAATGCAAAAGAAAAACGAAATAAGACTCGAATCTGTGTTTCATTCTGTCGATTGATGTGAAAATGGTTCCATAGCTTTAATTTGATTCTTGTGTACATCGATTGAGGCTTAAAAATAATCAAATGAAAATATTTTAAGGAGTTGTTGAGAAAAGCTTTAAAAATTTAATATAAAGCTCATTGAATGACCAGAAAACGTATGCATTCGCAAAATCGCAAGAGTTTTCACTTCAAATAATAAAATCGTATCACACAAAAAGGAACACTCTATCCTGATCCTAATCACAAAAAATATCGATGTGACCTTCTCGAAATATGTGTCTAAAATGGGCAATCAAGCTTGAAAAATGTTACTGATGCGTCATCAGGTTGTCTTCAGTTAACAAAAATAACACAATAACTGCATATGGCTGTGCGATTGTAGTATTTTCTAGACGGAAAACTACAACGTACTTCCGTGCTGTGCACATCTCCATGCCAGTTTTCGTATTTCATGGCAAATGCTACCTCAGTTCAATATAATTTGGGCTATGAATATTGGGAAAATGTTTGGGTTTTCGATACAAAATCCTAGCCAAATAAAAATGTTTGGTTGAATTTGTGCTCTTGACCATTTCATCATTTTCACCGCCCGAATCAATTTGGTGCGATGTTTTGAATGGTAACAAAAATAGAAACCAGCATTTTACTCAATGGAAAAAAGCAACAGAAAATAGATACGTCAGAAAAACAAAAACAAATCTAATAACGACACACGGGTTTGATTTCCTCATTCTGAATGGATTCATTGCATTTTTCTGCTGTACACACACACATATATATATATATATATATAGATATTTTAAGCTGCTTTCAATTGGCTAGTGTGTGGCAGGTGTTGCCGAAAATTGATGGCTCAATATCTGTTTATATTTGCAGCAGATATTGTTGTCACCATCCTCTTTCGATTTCACATCGATATCTCTTAACTCTGTCATCAAATACAACTAACATACAGCGATTCCCTTTTCATGTTATTCTTGTCTCAATGATTTTGGTTTTATTCAATTTGTGCTTATTTGGATAAATTTATGGCCACTGGACATCAATGATTCCATTTCCAATGGAATAAAAATGTTATTTCTGGTACCGATACATCTATTCTGCAGTACTTTTTCTTCCAAAGCTTACCCATTTATATAGCTGAATATCCATATTAATTATAGTTGCTTTTTTGGATTTTACCCATCAAATAGAAGGAAAAACCTGTATTTCATTCAAATGAATCTTATAAAATTCTTTTAAAATGATCTGATTAAAACGCTCAATTCTCGTAGCTCTTGATAAGTTCCTCATAAATCGTTTGTTAAAATGAGAATTTTCTGTGGATGTTTGATGCTCGGCTTTACCATAATAATTTCACTAGAATGCAAAATATTTGAAAAATTCAACTAAATTTCTCAGAGTTCCTTCAATGCACCTCGAACACTGTGGTTATGAATCGCACTCTGAAATGGTGTTGGGGAATTATGGTATGATTCTCATTTTCAGCGCTTAAATTCTGTTAGTTTAGCGTCAGGAGCACGTTGATTATGCCGATTAAAACTGAGCTGTAAACAACGCAATAGGAACAATGCAAAGCGAACACACAAATAAAAATCTCCATGATAAACACATTAAAGCCCGTATAAAGTTTAATTTGTAAAAAAAAAACTTATGGAAACCGCACTACTAATAGCTTAATATATGCCAAACTTGCACCGCTAACATTAAAGCTTTCAATAATATCTGCAAGTATTAAAAATATGCGCATAAACTCTGAGGAACATTCTGTGCTATCTGCAGTTCATTGCCAGCAATGTAGCCAGTGCTTAACGTGAAAACCAACTAACTCGGATTATTATTCAGACGAATATTACCATTTTTTTGGTTCATTGTTTCAAAACATTTCTTGCAACATTTTTAATTTGTTTAATGTAGTTGCAAATAGTTTCATATGCTGCATTCTATAATAATTTTGCAACCGCAGTTATATTCGTCGGATGCTAACGCTTTTTGCCGAGTATGGAGAGCGACAATAGAATCACTTTTAGCATTTCATTAAGATTTAACTGTTAATTTGAAGCTGCAAAATGTCGTGCTCTTTAAATGCAGACCTCTTTTAACTCCCTATTTATCACTTTTTTTTCGCTCCATATCGATTGAAAGTAACTCAAGTTCACCTTTACTGGAAAAATGATATGCAAAATGTAATGCATCTGTTTTCATGCAATTTGTTTAAAAAAAAGGGACTCCATTCAAAGAAATGTGATTGTAAATGTTCATAATTGAAATTTTTTTTCCCACAGTGAAAAAAAAACTCTTCATTCGAATCAAAATTACTCGCTCCATTTGAACTGCACATAAAAACCGAAATAAAATTCACTTTTATTTTCTGTAATTACTGCTTTTCACTTGGTTTTTCAGGAATACAATGAGTAAATGGGTATTAACATTAAAGAGCATTGGCTTCATGAAAAATGAAGTCGTTAATTGCACTATGGTAATATTCCTTTTTGCATTCCACTTCAATGTAGCTATTGAACCGTTTACTTTTGATTTAAGAATATTCACATTTTGTTTGAATTCAATGCAATCTAATATTTGCGTTTTAAAGTATACTTTATAGATTTGCTACTTACGTAATGTATATATATTTATGAGTTTTTTATACGCTTCATATTGAAATAGATATAAGAAATTGAACCGAAAATTTAAAAGACTCTGGAAGGGAAACAAGTTCAAAGAAAAGAATTCAAATACAGGGTTGGCCATTTAAAGTGGAAGCATTTGTTTTTGAACAAAAGTATTGAAAAAAAAAACAATTTTTTGCTGTTACTATCGAAAATAATTTATTTTGATTCAAGGAGATTTGTTCTAATCATTTATGGAAAATGATATCGCGTAAATGGCCGCCTTTAGCTTGGATGGCGCAAAGTGCCATTTTTTGGCAGTTTCCTCCTAGATCATTTCTTAAGCCCCTCTCGAGCATTAGCTTATTACTAATAAAAGCTAAATAAACATAACTGTGACGGCTGTGTTGCCATAAATTAGTAATATTTATTTATCGAATGAGACGTACTCAAAACTGATTTTCTGCATTAAAACATATCTCTAATGTTTTAATGTATAATTTGTTTGAATAAGGTATTCATTACATTCGAAATTTCTTTGATATGATAGTTTTCAAAGGGCCGATAAAACTACATTTTTTCTTTGTCTCCCACTAAAGTAAATATTTCATTTTACCAATAGATCCATTCTTTGCTAAATTTATCTTTAATATCCGCTTTGAGTGACATGCACGCAACCACATCAAGCCAACATAATGATTGGTCTCATTTGTATTTATTACTGTTTCGAACATTCATTTATGAATACATTTGAAATAAATAACTAGAAAAAAAAATGAATGGTCTACATTTGGAGGCTCATGAGCTTATAACCTAGATTGGTAGGCTGAATGCTGTTCAATATGTAGCAGTCACGTTTTGATTAACAATAAATGCAGGAAGTTGAATACAAATCCATACGAATATAAAAATAAATAGTTACAACCGTCGAGTTGATTTACAGAAATGAGACCAAATCTCGGCTCTTGTTCGAATGCCAATTTGTCGAATTCGGTTTCTATAACATAATGGCTACCTTGTGGTTTGTAAATTGGCCGTTTCGTAACCAATTCCTTTCATAATGCATCGACAGGAATCTGAATGAGTGTTGTTGCAGAGGTGCGCACAGCAAATATCTGTTTTGAATAGACGCAATCACACTGATTGTTCATCGTTAGCCACATTCCATCTTATTAATAATAATAACTGATTATTTATTGTAATTGGTCTGTTTGTGTCCAAAATGTACTATCAAAATTGGAATGCGGATCGGATTGAACGCATTTTAGTCAGACTAACTACCTGGTTGACCTAAGCACGGTAAAATACTCAATGGTAATATTGTGATTCACCAAACTTCAAGTTTTCGAAAATTAAAACTGAAAAAAGTTTACATTTTTTATATTTGTCCTCCATTTGTTGTGAATGTGATTGCTAAGTTTATTTTTTATGTTTGGCCTAATTTATTGTAATTATAGCTCTATTGAGTTCGTCTCTCTATGGAGTAGTGAAGATTTTGTTGTACCAACGCGACGTAACAGGTGACCAAGAATCTAGCCAAAAATGCACTGAAATATTACTTCACACAAAGTTTTCCGGTGCTCAGGTTGAGAAATTACACACAGTGTGTCTTGACAACATGTGTTCCTACACGAAAAACTAATTATTTTTCAACTTTAGCCATTTGAACATGAGACGGGTGATAACAATGTTCCGTTTAACAACATAATGTTCAACATCTTTACACAGCAAAAAGTGTTTTACCGGTAAACGGTAAATCAGTCAACTGTCATGCAATTTATTGTGCGTCAAACCAAATTCAAAAAGGACTTTTAACGAGCATCAAATTACAATTGAATGAATCAATAATTGTCAAACCAAATGCTTTAATCAAATTAAAAAGTGAAAATGTAAATTACCTCCATACGACTTGCCAACAGGTTCATAGACCAATATACCTGCCTCTTTTATATTGTCATCCATTCAAACACTTCCTATCATAGTTTCCAGCACTGTATGCTGATGATTATTTCGATAGAATTTGAAAAACTGTTTTCAATGGAATAAAATGTGTTCCGTAAACTTTTTCAATATAATTATGGCACATAGTTTTTCATTGCATTTTTCCACATATATCAAGCAATTGAAGAAATAAACAACAATAAAATAGAACGCATACGCATAATACAGGAAATAGTGGTAGTATTTTTCCAAACTGTGTAATAAATAAATTGAAAGCAATTATGCCGCATTTGCATTATGGGAAAAGTTGGAACCGATTTAATAGAGTGATAAATTACTTGAAACATAAACGGGCGTTAATTTTTCAGCAACACAATTTTTGTCTAAACACTCAAAACCATTCCAACCGATACAAAGTTATATATGTATATGCATTATCAATCGAAGTTTTTGAAATTGTTGTGACGCTAATTTGAATTGTTCTCGTGGTGTTTGTTTTTTTTTTTATTTTCAGTGTGGCGCAAGTGCCATTAAAACTAATACTACCCGGCGATAAGTTGATACTGATGGAAGTGAAGTGAATCAATCTTGAAAGGATCCTGTAATTACCAAACCATTTGCCAAAATGGCGACGCTTTTATTTAATGAACGGTAAAATGTTCCATCGACCGGCAACACCAGCGCTTCGAGTTTAGTGTACAATGTTATCGCTTCTCCGGCATCATGTTATCGAGAATAATACAATATGGAGGTTTTGCGGAACAGTACCATTAAAATATACGCTCTTAATCGTTAAGTGTTTCTTCGTTTGTATGTTCATTACGACGACTCAAATTTCTCTCTTTCTCTCTTTCTCTCTCCCTCTCTCTTTTGGTTCCTAAAATGAAGAATAGACTCAAACATTTAATCGAAAATGCCCAAGCATACCATCGTAATAAGAATGATGACTTGATATTTTGTGATAAAAATTTTTGCAAAATCGTTTCACAAAATTACATTTTGTCGACGGAAGTTTAAATGTCAAGCTACATTTTCCATGAAGTGTCAAGCTCAATTACATTTTCCGATGAGTTTGAAGTGAAAAACACTCAACTTGAATTTGATATCTTTTGGTTTGAAGGTGCGGTCACGTTGACATGCGACACAAGTGAGCAATGTATCAAAATTTCACTGAAATGTGAATAAAACAAAAAACAATAAAGTCATTGAGATGAACAACTTTTTAGCATTGATGTCTAAGATATATGCATACGGTTCTCGTTGAATGTTAGAATTCATGTTCTTCTTCTTCTTCTTCTTCGAAAAATGACACACGCATACAAATGCAAATGCAAATGCAAATGCTAATGCCTGTGTGTATACTTAAAGGAGACGACGAAGAAGAAGAACATGAAAACATGACATTGACTTTAATGTAAAGAGTTATGCCAATAGAGATGTATGGACACATGCAGAGAGACACAAACACTGCAGGCGGAAGTCACAATGAATGACTAGATATATACTCCATTGACACAATAAATCACCAAAACTTCAACAGCTAGACCAATATTCAGACTCTTTAATAGCAAGCTTCAAGTCGAAATGGAATATCCGTTTTAGGTCGAAAATTCTGTTTGTTTCATTCAAATTCAATTCCGTACACATTTTGAATGAAACAACCACCTGCCCAAATAATAACCACTGAACTTCGAAACCACAAGACAGTCCATCAGATGATGGGTCAGGTTCAGTTTGGCACCAGTTTCTAACTCAAACAATAAAATGATAACAGTAAAACGATAACAATAAACGTTTCATATTGAAGGCACAATAAATATACGAATCTCAAATGAGGAAACTCCGACACTTGAACGTCATGAGCAATCGCTTGAGGTTACCTCAATGAGGTAGAGCAGCATAAGAGCATCATATTTGATAAGACAAAAGTCAATACTGTACTGTGTACAGTGTGCCTGAATGGTTCAGTGCCTCTTTTTACCACATTTGCATACATTTGAAACAAATCCCGATTCAAAGTGCTACTTGTCAAAATGTAAAGACAAGATGAATATGCACTTGGCTTCCTGTGTTAAGGAAACGAGCATAATGAAGTTTTCGATAAGACTAACGGCATCAATTCGGGTAGAATCAATGTGACTTTATCGTGAAATAAACAAATGAAGCAGCTTACTCAAAATCACAGAGCAGATCAATCGATTTAATCATTTACTTAATTGCCTCCCATCTTCTCTTCAAATGACTTGCTGCTTGGAATACCAGAAGTAATGCAATGTTCGATTATTTCGAAGTTTGTGCAGTTCTCTGAACATCTTTTATGTTATGCGATGTTATGATCCAAATTATTCTACATATCAAACCACATCTTGGGCACGCATGTATTGTAAACAATTTCATTGTTGTCTCAATTGCAGTTACCGTAGTCACCGAGAGTATAGGATCAAGAGATTTCACACTTCCTCTTAGATTGAATAAATATGCAATTTAATATAATAAATAATAGCACAAATAGCAACTGTATGAATAGTATCAAGTAGTTTTGAGTTATGTCAACCGAATTGTGCCAAGAATTTTCGATGATCTGTTACTTCTGAATTTCATTTTTGCCGAATGAAAATGTTTTGAATGAGCACATGAGCAGTCTATCAGTTGAAGAACTTTTTAGATGTAAATTATAATCTGATCATTCATATCAATCTAAATTTATTCCGTCAACAGAACACAGTGTGCTATTTTTGCACACAAGTCCAATTTCTGTGGTAATTGTGCCAAAATATCAGACTACCAAATTAAAATTAAAATTAAATTTTGCAAAAAAAAATGCCGTTAGATTTTATAGCACCTGAATATAATAACGAGTATGGCATAAATGTTGATGCTTAACTATTTTTCGTGAAAAGTTTTCTGTTTTCTGTGTTAATGCTGCATTAAAAGTTTGTAATTAATGGAATAATTTGGTAGTCATAAAAAAATGGACTTTCAAAGGCAAAGTATATCAATTTCAATGTGCAAGTGGCGAAAATGCGGAGCACGGATGTTGTTATTGTTCGTTTTTTACCTATTTTTTTTTTGGTTGTATCCATTCAGCAACTATGGCAGGATTATTGAAACCATAACAAAATTACCGCTGAAAGCTGAATTGCGTTTGCTTTATTTATGGTCTCAAGTTCAAGTATGCGAACTAAACTAATGGCAATCCAGCTGTACAGGCATGGGCTAAAGAAGAAATAGATAATCTAAAGCTTGGTCTTTTGTTTTCACACATACTCACTGTAATCGCATTAAAAGAGACGAAAGCAAATGTGTTGAAAGTTGAAAAAGGGAGACGCATAGAATGCACAAGCACACATACATTACATATATGTGTATTTGTATGTTTGTATAATGTATATATATTATTCGAACATTATTGTACACGAGCTTGTGGTCTAAGTGCTTTTCGTGCTGCTGAAAATGTCAGTAGTGGTAAACCGTAATGCGATAAACGTTTACTGTAACAAATAGCAAACTCACAAATGTCAAAACAATGCTGTTTTTCTCTCGTTGCACTCTGTCGCTTCGGTTTGACTCGTTTCGACTTGAACCATGCTGCTGCATGGAAGTTTGTACTTTAATAGTCTCAAAACAAATGTTCATTTTTTGTGTGTTGTTATTGTTATTGTTGTTTTTCTAGCTCTATAGCGGTACATTGAGTCTATTTTTGAAAATCCAATCACTAATTTTAGCTGAACTAATTGTGAAACCAGTCAAAACAAGAGGCGACCATTGATCCAAGCCGATTCAGCTTACATGTTTTTTTTTCTCATTCAAATCTGTGTTTTGGCTAAATCAAAGGGGTTTTCATTCATTTATCCTCATCGTGACATTGACCAAAATGGACTTTCCGAGGTGGAACAAAAAAAAAACACGTCCAGATCTATTTTAAGCCGTATGACGTTAGCGGTCCGTTGATCCACAGTTTCTACCATTTTACCTCAGCAGACAACAAAAAATAAAAATACCTCGAAACACGAACGTATTGCAGCTGTGTGCTTTTTAAGCACACACAAAAAAAATTGGTGCAGTGAAATGTATCAGAAGCAGTGAAGTGGAGATTTTCTAAAATGCATAAAAACCAATTTTTCGACTGTTGGGAAATTATTGAATGAAACTCCTGTCCGGTACCATTGACAATCCATCTGATGAATATGAAAAATGATTTTTATTTCATTCTTTTTTAAACCCATTTTTGAATCTTTTTCAACTCATATTTTTTTTTTAAATTTGATTTTTAACTCGTTTACATTCAGTTTCAAAAAACATTGACGTCTTTGCAATGAAAAATGCAATAGTTCAATTTGCTGCACGTAAATCATTGACTATTCTCATAAGCTCACTGATTCTTGTATCACAAAGTTCATTGGCCCAATGTCCATCACGTTTAAAATATGAACCAATGATGGCTGCATTCGATTTATGAAAATATTCATTAACATTATCGCTGGTGACGCCGGATCCGATTAAAATCGGTGATTTACATTTGTTATAAATGGATGTCAAGTCATTTTCGTTTACAGCACATCCGGTAGCAGTACCTGAAAATCAAAAAGCCTTTATGAAAAATATCTTGTTTTTGGTTATCCTGACAAAATAAATGATACCCGTGAGAATGACACCGTCAGTCAAAAAGAATTCAGCTGCATGAACTGTTTCCAACAGTGAAACATCATTTGTAATCGAATGTGAACTATGCTTTTTCTTTAGATCGGTAAAAATAAGAACATTTTCAGCATCAATTTGTTTCCGATATCGAAGTAACTGGCCAGCACAAGCATCGGTGAACCCTTCATCGGCGACATGTGAAAAAACAAAACCTTCAGCCCGAATAAATTGTAAGTTGGCCACTTTAGCAATGGCCAATGCTTGACAATTTCCACTAGCTAACACTTGAACGCCACACGGTGTGTTCGACAATATTTGCTTTATTTCCGTACTGACACGAGCCATTGACGCTATCACCTCCGCACCAATATTTTCACTTTGAATATATGGAATGTCGTGCATGTTTTCAACCAAAATTGCATCCTGTTTTATAACAAACGCTTTACAATATTTACTATAACTATTATATAAGCGAGTTTAGACGTGAAAATGAGTTAAATACGCTTACAATGTTATGCTTTTTGTAGATATTTGCCTCATGCCGAGCCTGTTCAATGATCGCATTAAAGTTACCGTCATATTTTGGAGTCCCTGCGGAAACAATTCTATTAAAATTCAACTCAATAGATAGGTGTGCTATGCATTGTAACTGGTGTTTACCTGGTAACGCTCGAACATGTATCATTCCAACGATGGAAAATAACTTTGTACCGAACACCTGCCGAAAGCGCTGCATTTTTCTGAGCGAAAATAATTTAAATCTACAAATATTAGTTCATAATTAAGATCTGTTGATGATTTTCTAATACATTTCAATGATTCAGTTAATTCAACGAATGAAAAATGAAATTGTGTTTATGACTTAAGGCATACACAATTCTAATTTAAATTATTTCATTTCATACAAAGGCAAATAATTGTAACTTCAAACCTAAGAGTTGTGTCAATTGCAAAGCCGATGCTTAAAAACTTTCAACCAAAGAAGCTGATGTGCAGTATTCTGATTTATACGAGTTCAGACAACCGAATCAATTTTCAGTGGTTCAAACTATTACTCGAATAGCAAAACAGCGAGTGATACCGTTTGCTGTAGTCTTTAGTTTTTAGTCGGAAGATTCTATTATTTAGTGGTAAACAAGCGCGACTGCTGTAAATGAAATAATTTCCAAATTTATGGCAATGTATTTCGTCGAGCGCAGAATGCCAGAAAGTGAAGTGCTTTACGTATTTATCAATTTCAATTATCATTTAAAGTTTTTGTCACCAATTTTCACATTGGTAAAAGGCAAATGATGTTTAAATGTGTTTGTTTGGTTCTAAGCACCCAAAAATAACTAAACATTATCATAAATTAAATTCTCCCCCGTTTCGTTCGTGTATTTTACAGTGGCTTCAATTCATTTGGATATTGCGACACTGATATGTGTTTATAGAATCATTTTCAAAAGTGAATCACAAGACTCACTTTCAGACTTCACTGTCTGATGGTTTTGCAAACGTTGAATATTATTGCTGCAATACAATGTTGCTTCGTGCAACGAACATTTTCATTTCATTTGAAAACGGAATGAACGGAACGGTTTTGAGCATGGCAAGAGTTCAACATTGTCTTGTTTGGTGAAAATGTTTGTCTCATTTTGGAGTAAGATAACGCAACATGAACGGAATTTATTGAATATTTGCAATGATATGGCTTACGACGTAAGCATTCCTTTGTGCGATAGAGTCGAAACATCATTTTCTATTCGAAACCAATAAATTTAGTAGACAACTAGTAACCGTTAGCGCAAAACGCGGAATAATATACATGCGTGAAAATTCAACAAAACTTTTGTTTGAGTTTCGCAATGGAAATGTAGTCGGGTTTTTTTCTCCATTGTCTTTTTAAGACTTCGTGTAAAAGTCGTATCACTTGGAGCGAATAAAGTTAATGTTTATTGGCTCATTCCGAATCAGTGATTTTGGTGAAGATTTAACATTTTCAGATAATTGAAGACTTATAACAAGAAAATGTTATTCACTAAGTTTTGCATAAAATTCACATGCACCAACGCTTTATTTTTAGAAGAAAAAATTATCGATTCTTTTCCCTCTCTTTCTCTCTCTCTCTCTCTCTCGGTTCAATTTAATACACGTTTTGGCTAAATACACTGGTACATTTTAAATAGAATCAAGGAACTTCTATTTTTTTTTCACATAAACTAAAATGGTAAATTTTAATTAAACTACGATTCAACCGAATATCGACTGAATATGTCATACAATTTGATCGCATAGTGTATGAATTGTTGCCGCTGGGTTATTTCATGTACGTGAAACGTCAATTTTAGTTATTATCAGTAAAACCAGAAGATCGGGAATTTAATAAGACATAAAAGAAAGCATATCCCTTTGAATAAAACAATGTAACCGAGTAAAGTCAGTCATATATGAACGTTCTTTTTTTTTCTCTCTCGACGTTAAAAATAACCAGCTCAATGTACAGCTGTAAATGATTAACATAAGCCAAATCCAAAATATCCGATGAAAGTGAGTAAAAGTGCCAGAGAGCTAGAGTGAAAGAGATGAAACGCATGGAAACACATTACATCAAGTAGATGATGCGTAAAACATAACCTGCATGTTCAGATACGTGAGCATTTAAGCCTTGTGGCTGTGCCAACGTCAGCAATGCCAATATCAGCCAGACCAAACTACACACGAACATCAAGTTACATTGAGCCGTTGGCAATGGATGCCTCTGCTTCTAACCGTTATCACAATGCTGAATTTGCTCGAATGTGCAACGCAAAACTGGTAGAGAAACAACCAAAAGAAAAAAATTAGTACAAAATCTTGGCTAATTTATAGATTGTTTTGCCTTCGGTTTTATGACAATCATTCAATTTTACGCTTATAGACCGTTCCGTCATATCAGACATGATTTAACGAACAAACGACTGATTGACGGGCGAAACTGGATATTGAATTCGGGATTTTTCCCTCTTTTGAAAACAATTTGCGCTCTTCTAAGTGCATATAGGCTTATTTTTTAACGATCAATTTTTTTTCTCTTTTCTTTGGTTCATTTCACGATACCTAATAAATCGTGTGTCTTGAACCAATTCATTGGTGATTGGATTGTGAATGTAAACATAAAACCATGCACATTAAATTGAAGAAGCACGGATCTATTTAACGTGAGCACCAAAGTGTTGAAGTGAAAATGTGTAACCGTTAAAAAGCGGTAAAAATACTGCTTTGTGTACAACAATTTGCAAACGAAGAAAAAAACGCCTAGAAATTGATCGATTAATCGGTGCCTGCAACGAACTATATGTTTTCAATAAAATATGACACAAAGGAGCCGATAAGTCGGCAACGAGCCAAAGAAAAGGGTCAACGTGAATTGCAAATTGTGACGCAGGAATCGAAAGTAAGTCATATCACTCGGTAAATTATTCAACGTATTTTCATCGATAAATGGGTCGATTTCAAAAATGTCTAAAGACTTTACAAAGTGTTCCAAAAACTATGTTGCAGTTTCTCTTTCAATATGTTTGTGTTTTTTCCAGTTTATTCCTTGGAATAACATTCTAACACACTAAGCATTTCACATTTTAAATAGCTTTGTGACTTTGTCATGTGCACTATGGCATTTTAATACTTCCATAAAACGGTGCAAATACTTCCGCTCTCCAATCAAATCACCATTCTTCGAACATATTTTTATTTCAAATTCATATTTGGATTTTATTATAGTATGTCATCACATTGAAATGAACTGAATTACGCTAAGTGTGTGCACACTTTTTTTTCCAGTCTATAAAAGTACAAGCGGAGTTATTATCTGTCAAGACATCGCCCAATCAATGAAAATTGTCATTCTCACTCATCGCAAATTTATTTCATACGGAGGTTGAATTTGAATGTGAATCGACCATAAAATGCAAAGCGTAACTCTTCATTGCAAGTGTGCTTGGTGCTTAGTTAGTAGGTTGAATACATGCTCCATTTTATATGGTTGCTTTAATTTTTTATGAGTTGCTATCACACATTAATGGTATCTACAAATTTGGTGTGCATGTGAAGCGACTCCGCATATGATTGTCGTGAGAATGAATTCCTTGAAATGTTCGGATTTTGTCAAATTGATTGTAGTATTAATGTGTTTTTCTTTGGTCCCAATGCGTTTGAAGACTACATGTAGTAAAACCAACTGTTCGGGGCGTTGCCAATCTCTTGCTAATTTCAATAATTTTTCATGTTTTCGAATGTAGATCACAGTGCATTAAATCCATAGCAGACATCCGTGCAATATAATTTCCGAGAATCCTTTATATTCATATTTCCTTTAGTACACATTGCAAATGGACTGCTGTAATACGTTCACCGGGCACGTTGAGCACACAATAAATTTATACGAAAGCAGGCACATTTGATCAATTGCTAGACAAGAGAGAATTGGCTAATTTACTTTTTTTATTCAGCATAAAATTGGAAAATGAATAAAATACTGCGATGAAAGATGGAAAACCACAAAACGATTAGAATTGTGAGTTGATTGGTTTGGTCTGGTCTGGTCTGTTTTCGTTGTGAAAATGAAATTTGTCTCGGAAATATTTCCATTGATTAAATACATTTGATAGCGGATGACATTTGCAGTCTGGAGATGTGTGTGTGTGTGTGTGTGTGTGAGAGAGAGAGAGAGAGAGAGAGAGAGAGAGACCATCAGGCGTCAAAAGCAGAATTGACTCTTTCGACGATGATGACGGCTCATTCAATGAATCCGATGACAGCACACTCAATTTCGATGTATTGATATGATATTGCCAATATATTGAACTGCGATCCGAACAAAAATAGAAGAGAAAAGAAGAAATGTTTCAAGTTATCTATTAGAATGAGTTTCTATTTTCTTACTACTGCTGATGCTGGGTGCTGATGTTACTGCATGTTATTAAAGTGTCATTCAGATGCTTCAATATTTGATTAGCGTCATCCGATTTTTTTTCTACTATCGTCGAATGGGACGCTGACTTATATTGCGCTTCGATATTTATATCATCGAACATACGACAAAAACTGTGTTGCCATCAGCTACTGTTTTTGTTGCTTGCCATAATCGAACCATTTTGTATGCATAAGATGTGCAATTACTGTTTGTGGGTTAATAACAATCTAAACGATTGACATGCTTTAAAACTACTCCTTATCATAATTGTGATCACACTTTAATACATAAATGCACTTTTACAACGCAATTTCGAAAAATAGTTTCTTCATACAAATCGATCAAGTTTGAAACTATAGCTATGACACAATTACATAGCGCCAACACTTAGTGCTTCGAATAGAATTTAGAAATTATGATTTTTCAATACCATTGCGCTTCAACACTCCAACAATCACTTTCATTAACAGCTAGACACAAGCAAATACATTACGAGAGTGAAATATTTTCCTTAAATTAAACATGAAAATAACTCAAATTCAGTTTGTTCCATATTAAATATGGCTTTAGGTGTTGGAATTTTGCTGTTGTTGTTTATTGTTAAAAAGGCAAATTCGATAATAAATCCAATTCATTATTTCTGTCAACAATCTAATTCAATGTTCAAATTGTTCAAACGTAAACCTTATTTTCATTGAAGACACAAACCCAACCGTCGAACTACTCGAACCCTATTAAAAAAACTAAAACTGTCTAAGAAATGCATCATAATCTGACAATAGCCTCACAGTGGAAATGTGCGCAATTTTTTTGACAGAATTCAGTGCTCTTATTGCGATGCATGTAAACATTTACACAACACAGATAAACTACAACAAGACAATACGGACGAACCATCGTCGTAGTAATTTTTTGTGATATTTCATTTTAAAGATAGGCTGTGGAAATTGAACCAGCAACACTTAAATAATTTTACGAACTAGAGCAGAGAAGCTGTCAACAAAGGTGTTAATAATTCTCAAGTATTTTAATCGGTGTATAAATTGTATTCGCACTTTGTATCAATTTGAATAATTCGGAGCTAAGACGAAAAAGTAAGTGAATACTAATTTGATGTTGTTGTAACTGGGTTTGATTTAGATTACCTGAGTATCCTCTGAAAAACTTGGTAAATATTTCTTGTTTACGTTTACGTTGAGCTATCGAGCTACCGAACTATCGAGCTGTTATTACGATGTTTTTTATGTAAAAATTTGCGGAATGACGTATTTTAAAAGCCGGTTGTGTGTACGATGCGACCGCTGAAACTGAACTGCAAAGACACAAACCAACTGGCATCGTGAATAAAACGATGTCTGTGATGTGTTTGGACTTTATCAACAAGTCGACGACGTCGACTACATCATGCGTGTGGCTCATAAACACTTTTATTTTCAATGGCAATGTGATACCAAAACAAGTGTGCTGACTTCCAATCGAGTGTAGCGTTATAGAAGATAACGAATGTGTTTAGAAATTGTTTTACTAGTCTCGAATAGATGTCGCCATTTGCAATCAAACCTTCTCCATTTGTCGTTTCATTGTTGATTTGATGTTGCATACGTTTAAATCCATACTTAAGACAATATTGCTATTGTTGAGAGTTATTTGATTTAGTTGAGAGAAAAAAAATGCCGGCTATTTGATTTATTGGATTGAATCAAGACCATTAAAATGTCATTCGTAACACATAGATTTGACTTATGACTTTGAAATTATAAAATATTTAATTTATCATTCTCATGTTTTGTTTATGCAAAATTTATGCTGTAAAACCGTTATAATCCTATTTAATGCGGTGCAATTGAAACAAAAAATCAGCCACTAGTTTATCCATCAATGATATTGATTGATAAATATCCTCCTGTTTAATCTACTTATTCATCGAATTAAAATTGGGTCCATTCATGTCAAAGTGTTGAAAGTTTGACATTTAACACAGGTGATCTGCTAGTTATTTTAACGCCACAACGGTATAAAACCACACACACACATATCCCTGTTGAATTTTCCGCACTCAATCAATTAACGAATAAATCATAAAAATCAACGCACGATTTAATTAAATTAGCACTTTTTGGCTTTGGATTTATGGTTACAATACATTAACGCATATATGAGAGCCTAACGTTTTTTTTATGAATTTTCAAATGTAAACTGTTTTGAGTTTGTTTTTACATTAGAAATTTATTTTTAGAACCTTCTTGCGTTTTATATTCTTATTAAAAACTCGAGAAAATGATTGAGTTGCAAAAATATTGTAGTATCTAATCATTTTCTTATCGGTAAAGTACACATTCTTGCCAATTATAAGGATATAAAGATGGAAAATTTAATAAAATCATAACAACAACACAAAAAAACACTTAAAATGCAAAAAAATTTGTTTGACATTTATCGTATATTATAACTTGACAATTTCATAACAAAATTTATTTAACTGGAAAAGATTATCGTTTATGAACTCGTACTGCAAAAATTGATGAAATAAAATTAGAACTGGGAATACGCAAAGAATATAATCACAAAATACAAAATTTGTACAAATATTCAATAGAGATTTGGACGTTTTAGAAAAGTGGTCGGAATTTCCGACACGTGTGAGATAAAAAAAAAATTGGCTTCGATTTAGATTGTCGTTCACTTTAATGTCGAATATATAAATTAATGAAGCCAACTGATACTCAAATTAAAAAAAGCATAAAAAGCAAAAGGGTGATAAAAATAAAACAAAAACAAATTGTGCATTTTATTTCACACATTCAAAAAAAAGTCCAATGTTATATACGTATTAGAATTTGAACAACACATCGAAAACTCATTACAAGCAAAAACATTTTTATGTACAGATCCCACTCAGAATAAATATAGCGTAGCATGTGAAAGAAAGAAAAACAAATTTCGTGCATTAGATGAAGAAAAAAAAATATCACGATTAATTGTATCGCATATCTCAACACAACACGTAGAAAAAAAAACACACGAAAAATATGAACGTTGAAATGAAAAGAACGAAGAAGAAAAAAAAAACAGAAAAAATAGCAAACGCAGCAACAACAATACATGACTCAATGGGGCAATGTACCTTCAAATACAATTTACTTGTGTTATATTTTGTCTATATTCTATTTTCTATTCGCTTGCTATTGCCAAAAAAATTGAGCTCTCATTCAATCTGCGTGTATGTGGTTTTTTTTCTATCCAAGCCACAGTGATTACTGATTTTTATAACAAGTGCATATTCAACGTAACACTTGAAGTGGTAAAAACCGTCTTAATTGTTACTCAATTCGTACCTGATGATGATTTCTACAATATTTTGACAGTTACTTATTAAAAGCAGTGCCCTAGCTCACAAAAGTGACGATAAGACACTAAAATACCTGATTAAATCTTCAATAAAAAGTATATTTTCAAGATGGATTGATTAATTCACGAATAGAACTCGCCTCGTTGTCTAAATAGGTAAAAAGCATTCGGTTCGTCGGAGAAAAATTCAATTCAATTAAAAAGGGAAAGAACAACAGCAAAAAATGCAATTAAATTTGATTAGGTTCAGGTGTTTTTTTCTTCTTCAAATTTGATTCAAATTAGTTTTAATGAAAATTCAAACTCAAGAAAATATTCAACAAATTTATAGTTTTTTAATGAATGACTTGTGAGGTAAAAAAGAGACAAATTATTTATTCATTATTACATTTCCACTTAACAGCTTCATGAATTAGGCCACCAAATGCCTCATGAAAACTATTGGCCAGAAAAAAAGTAGTTGAACATGCGATTAAAAACAATCACCAAGACAAAAAAAAGCAACAACATAATTTTCAGCATGATTTGCAGGTGAAACAGGCGAAGTAGTAATATCAAAGCTCGCATGAAAGCATACACTAAAATATTATATATATATTTTTTTTTCTGCTACTCTAGAAAGAAGAGAGCCCATCAAAATCACTGAAAGTATTATACAATAACATAGTATTACATAGCAAACGTAGAAAAAAAGAATTATACCGGGAATACAGTCACACATACAACGTACACTTCAAAATAGCCATTAAAAACAAGCAAACATTGCGAACGAAATCACAACAAAAAGCAAAATAAGCGCAGCAACAAAAGTTCACAAAAGGAATGGTAGTGGAAAAAAATGCTGTACTTCAGTACATCGGTAGAACTAGAAGAAGAAAAAGAAAAGAAACACCAACAACAAAAACACGCAGCGAAAGCGAACTCCAAACAGTACCTAAATACAGTAGGTAGGTACGCACATAGCACAAGCTATACCGTCACATTGTATAGCTCGATGCTAATATACAACAAAGTAAATGGCTTGTGTGCACACGAAGCGAATTCACAAAGAGCTTTTGGAAGCGCATTTTTCGAGCTCTTGAGCAATTGAATGAATGCTTATGTTTTTTGAAACCATGGAATACGTGAGGCGAGCTACGGAACTCCCACCAAAAATTTACTTCTCATCCTTTTCCTATTTATTTCATCAGAACCAATTATCATGTGCAAATAATCGAGAGAAAAAAAAATGTGAAAAGGTTCAATATCAAGCACTTGATCTCATTCAATTCAATGCATTCTTGAGTTTTTTTTTTTTGTTTCTACTTCATAAGTTGCCCTTTGAGTGCGAGTTGTTTCTAGCAACAATACACACACACAAAAAAAAACGTTACAAAGCGTGACATTATGTAATTTTTGCTTGTTGAACTGGAATCGAGATGTTGTGTTGTGTGCGTTTTGATTACTAAAGATACACTTGTAAAGTTTGCGCTATTATTATTTGATGAGAATGTAGTCGTCCAAACGATAGCTTAATTCTCTCTGTTTTATTATACTTTATTTTTGGTATGTTTACGCATATATGCGAAATATTTGCGATTAAAGATAATAGTTTATCGCATTGAATTCGTACACAAGCAACACGAAACGCATAATTGAGAGAACGTCTCGTAATCAACTGGCCGGTTACTGTACTTTGACGAAAGATTATTTTTATGATATGCGATTACACACCGTAATCGTAAGGCAACAAATTGTTGTTGCAAATTTATTTGAGGAAGATTTTTTTTTCAGATGGAGAAATGGTAGGCGCATCGATAAGATGTCTTGCGCCAAACACACAAAACACGCATTTTTTGTTGGAGTCTTTTGTCTGTGATCGTTTTCGGTGTTTTATGATTTTCATTTTTGTCTAATTCAAAGCCAGCGTTTTATTTCTGTCTTGCGCGATCATTTTTGAGAAAGTGTTTTCGATCGTTCGCAACAGTAAATGCCAAGCCATGATAATTTGAATGCGTAGCAAAAGAAAAACATGTTCCTTCAATAAAGAATATCGATGAAGCGGTAAATGAGCAAGTCACATTCGCACCTCTTTTACGACAAAAACCGGGTGGCTGCTCATGTTTAGAATGTAAAAAGTGTGGATCCCACTCACGCTTCGCATCTATTTATTATCAAACCAAAAAACCCGAGCATTTTTTCGTAGTCTTGCGACCGTTCTCTAACACCAATGAATAAGCGAAACCACAAAATCATCAAAATGCGAAATAAGTTCGAACGCATACTATGCCACAAATATAGTCACGAGAATGAAAGAATTGCGTGAATGACATTTTGACCATGAAATTTGTTTTAATGTGCTTTCAATTCAAAATTCACAATATTGTTATTGCCAATTCCGCATTTGATATCTATCAAATGGTTCCATTCCACATCTTTTTTTTTCTAGTTTGATTGCCTAATTGCGTATGCGAATAAACATGCGAAAAATCGGCACCAAATTAATTGTTTATTCCATTCGATCGGTGCGTTTTTTTTGCTCTCTCTCTCTCTTCTCTCTTGCAAACGTTGTTTTTTTTTATTCGAACATTCTTATCCAATCTTTGCATTTGAAAATCGAAAGATGTGGGCATTGGGGCATACGTAAATTTTATTTCAGTATGATGTATCCAAAAGCACAACCGAAAAAAACAACGAAATGAAGCTGAAGAAGAAAAAAAATGATCATCTAATGCTTTGAATTCAAGAATTACATGCAAAGGAAACGACATTAACAAATGATTGCGAAGAATTAGCCAACAGAATGAAGCAAATCACATTTCGCATTCGCGAATCCGTGTTTTTAAGTTGCGCGAGTTTCTATCGTTGCTTCAACCATCAAGCGATGTCAACGTGGTTGAGAGAAAGAGATATCAGAACGCTGACGAACAGGCACACAACAGCCGAAAAGGCAACAACAATCACAAAAATCTAAATCTAAATTTCAACGCAACAGCAGCGACCTTGTGCGGTACAAAAGTTTAATGCACTTTTCCATAAATTTGTGTGTGTATTATTAATAGAAAATAGTATTCTAAGCCCGATGGGGACGCGTGTGTTCGCACACATGCACACTGTGGTCACATCTAATGCTACACTGTACCGACCAACAACAATTTCGACAACGCAACAATCCCGAAGATCGAGAAAAAGAAAACCGGAAAAAAAAGCGAACGAGCGAACAACAGCAAAAAATTGTGTGTGTTCAGCACAGTAAATAGCACTAATCGACGTTCATTTATACACGTTCACTCTTTCTCTCGCTCTCGCAAATGTGCGAGAACGCACTATCCAATCCAATTCGACCAACGAACACACTTCTTTTTGTTCGGTTCCATTGAAATAATACACACGCACTGTACAAATACAAACACATAAACAAAACGCTTCTAACTCTAGCTTCAATTCAACAACGAATTTAGCGAGAATGTGAATAGAAAAGAAGTGAACGACAACAACAACAACAACAATCAGAAAGAAATATTTAGAATTGAACGCAGTGAGACACAAAGCTGAACTGATGATCGACATTAGAAAAGATTGTTTTTTTTTGGGTATTCGAACTGAGATCAATGATAGAAACGAAATTTCAAATCAAAATTACTTTGCTTTGAGCGAACACTTTGAAATCCAGCAATTACGGACTGAAAAGCTTCACAACATGAGGTAGTAGTGAAAAATTACGACCAACAACAAGAAACAAAAAAGCATCGCAAGCGACCAATTTAACCCATACCCATTGCACGCACTTGAAATTCCATGAATAAAATGCTTTTGCTTTGCGCTTTTTTGGTCACACAAAATGCTTTCGTGTGAATAATAAATGAGCTTCCTCACGGCTTTTCCTATTTCCTTTTGGTCCCCTTGTACTCTCAATACGAATACAGTCGTTATTCAAATGACAGCGAACCGTCCAATGTGAAAATTGAGCCTCTGGTTAATACATAATTTGCGTGAAAACTCTCCACTCCAATATGAATTGACGGAATGGATAAAATCAATTTTTAAGCGTAAAACACAATGTCCATGTCCAAACTCAAAACACATTTCGTGAAAAGCGTTCATAAATTTGTTATTATGAAAATTGCTCCTTTTCGGTTTAGAATGTTGAGATTCGTTTTTTCTTTGGTTGAAAGTGTCAAAAAGACGCAGCACTCAGTGGTTCAGTATAAATATCAAGTGATGTAAACGACATAATGGAATTGGATTTTCATTTTCCATATCGTTCAAATACTTCCGGCCATATTTTTGGTACGAGCGTTATTGGAAATAATAATACCCGATTTAATTGACAACGATAATCAGTGTAATATTTCCATCACATTGAGCTTGATTTGGTTGAAATTGGATTTTTTTGTTGTTGAACAAACCACCTGTCTCACCACTGAAAGCTAATTTCCTTGCAAAGACCAAACACATATACACACAGCAATTTTCTTCAATAATACATTTATCAATACATAATTAATATTAACCGAAGGGATTCTGTTCAACGTTTCCAAAATATCGATAATTGCTTGTTTTTTTCCACTTTATAAATTATTGATCATTTTAATCGCATTGAAAATGTTTCGAAGACAAAAAAATGGCTTCCAAATTTCTCGAGCTATGATGTAAAGTAATTCACTCCAAGGAGTACTTGAGTACGTGGCTTTGTGTATGAATCGTAATCGAATGACAATTTGAATAAATAGGTTACAAACCTGGGTGTAAATTACGCGGATCCATTACTGTTGCCATTAATTACCATTCATTTCTATTATATGTCAATAGTTTGCTATTATTTTGGTATTTGTTCTACTTACAACTTGCTATTATTTTGTGTTGATAGCAATCTGATTGAATCGAACTAGCATTTTATAAGTGGCATGTGGTCGATTTACTTTTGCGGAGCTCTAGGCCTAGGTTAATCTCCTTGTTGCAACTCCCGTTTATTGAAACTATAATAACAAATGTAATAAATCATTTTTGGTAAAATAATTTTTATTTGGTTTTCCATTCATTTGTACCAATGAACTGTGATCAAATCTGAAAATTTTCACAATAAATCCTTGTAAAACTTAAAAAGAAATTGTAATATTGCTAATGCCACAGCTTAGACCTGATTCAATTCAACTGGATACGAATTTTTGACCTATTCTACTCAAGTTTAAAACAAATGGCGTCATAAAACAACAAGCAAAGGCAAAAGCAACTTATTAACAATGTAAATGGGGTGCTTGAGGAAAAGAATTCACATACAACACCGAAATTATGTCGTAGAAAGTGAATTTTTTCTTGGAATTTTAGAAGAAATTAATTCTTTGAAAATTTATGTTGTGTATGATTCACATCATTTGCGTCCATATACAAAATAAAAACAAAAATCTTAGAGCTTTTCAAATGTGAATATTTCGTCGTTGTTTATGACTATGATATATATAGACTACATCTGGTCGTCTCGGAGACTTGTTTTAGTTTTTCATCGATGCCATGAATTTATGCTGGCTCATAATTTATCTGAATTTAGAGGACAGTTTGATACCGAGTGCGAAATCAAGAAGATAGAAGTGGACGAGAGAGGATTTAGTGAGACTATCAACAGACTATTCAGGTCACACATTAACAAAAAATTTTAAAATAAAAGCTGCTCGAATACCTCGTTTGTCTGTGAAATACGATAAATATCATGACAACGCAATGGAAATAGTAAAGTTGTGGTCAATAGTCTGCTATGCGTGAGATGATTTTATGCGAATAGTGAATTTGGTGAAAAATTGCGTGAAATGTTGACATTGACAAATTTTTCGATTTTTTCAGCAAATTTGTTCAGATACCAAAACGAAAACGATTTTTCTCTGCAATACTAAACGTAACAATTTAAATTCTTCCGAATAACCCAATGCTTATATTTTTTTTTACGATCAAATTCGCTTAGCAGTTTTCATCTCACAACTAGTGTTTTTGGTTTGCATAAAACATTTAGCCAGTTGATCCTTCTAAGAGCCACTGGCTATTTGCCTTCCTTTCAATTTTTCTAAATTTATAAAATAGCCAATAAAAATTCGATATTACGAAGCACGCGTGTGATCGTGCTGTTCTATGCTTGTTCAGAAACAAAATTAAAATTGGAATCACACCATCGATCGCATGAGCTTCGTTGCCTAAAAATGTGTAAGCCGGGCGTTTAGATTCTTCTTCGTTTAGATTCTTTCGTTGTTTTCACCGATTGAGTAGTCGAGTAATGCATTCTATTGTATGGTTTGTTTATTCCGAAATCATCTTTGGCTATAAAAATAGTAAATTTTGCAATCAGAACTCATTTCGCTATTTGTTCACACTTAACTGGCGATTCCAAAAATAACAAATTAATCGCGAGGCGATTTCGATGAATCCTCCTGATCTTTGAGCTAGTGAGGTTCACAGCGCATAAATCACAAACGATTAAATTAATTGTATGTAAAATCGCGTCCGAAGATCGGTTACACGGGATTTCACGTTTTTTTCTTCACTTTTTTAGTTGTTTAGTTTTTTCTTCACATCAACTTTTTGTTGATGTTCAGAAAATGTTCAGAAAAAGTCCCAGTGCAACAATTCGTATAAGGAACGAGTGTTGACTGTACATTATACACATCACCCACAGATTATTTTACACTGACAACTTGGTGAGCAACTATACAGCTTTAAACACCATGAAATGCGTGCCCTGGCGTTGAGCATTTCTAATGGATTTGTGCGATAACAACCACGTTTTTTTTTTTAATGAATTCATTAAGATATGCTTAAAAACAGATGATGCGACAATATAATTTGAGATGCGCAAGGCAACCCATTTCCGAAATATTATCCTAGTCAATTTATTGTCGATGCTTTTTTATGTTTCGTGTGGTTTTTTAATTTTTTAAAGATTTTTTCGAGCATGTCCGTTTAACAACCAACCAGATTTGTTTTGAATATCTAACATCATTTTTCTTGGATTCACTTCACTTAAAAGAATCAAATCCATAAAATATTTTGCGAAAATGACTGATTTTAATACGAATTTTTTTGAATCTATTTTATTTCAAAGTTGTCTCGTTCTTGGCATGAATAGTTCGATTTTATTCATTTCTCGTGTCATAAAATCGGTCCAAAAAATGCATGAGCGTTTAAAATGATTGGCGAAAGCTGATGTTGTGTTTTTTATAACTCTCTTATACATATTGGTTTTTATATATAAAACTGTCTACATCCATAAAGTATTAGTTTTTACAGCGATCCATTTAGTGGAGTAGAAAACTCAATAAAAATGTGTGTGTGTGTGTGTTGCGTACGATCATTGGCATTTAATATCGTCTCAAAAATTCAATAGTGTTGTAGTTTGCAGTTAAATTTAAAATGACATTCAAATTGTATGCCTATGGGGCCTGCTGCTGATGCCTATGTAGCCTCGAGTTTAGCGCCCAATTGCTTACGTTGTCGTCATCATCACTGTCGACGCACTCTTAAGGTGAGTGTGTTCCATCAAGATCATACTGACTGAAAAAAAAACTTCGAGCTCCAAACCAATACCAAAACGAGCAACACTAGAAACTGATTTGCCATTGTGAAACTGACGACAACATATAGATATTAACCTTTATTTGGCTCAAAGATGGATGTGGTATTGTGGTACATTTCAAATGCTGGCAATGTCAGTAGGCAGCATTTTTTTACATTTCATTTTAATGAATGCGCCTATTTTATTACAAACACACACACGCAGTTGCGCGCAACGTGCGCATATTTGAATTTAATTTAAGGGCCACAGCCTAATGCTGCTAAATGCAAAATGACCTAAAAGTACAATGAAGACCGCGTCACCAGTTGAAATGCGCAGCGAACGAACGAACCAGTCAAAGAGAGAGAAAGAGAGAGATAGAAAGATCTCCATCTTGGAGGGGAGCCAAAAAAAGACAGTTCAATCATAATGCGAAGCCATATTAAGTAGTGGCCAGTGCTGCAATTTGTGATCGAAAATTATGAAGCTGTAATTTGGAAACGAGATTCTTAGGCTGAGGCTTAGCTTTGGCTCTCATATTTTGGGAACACATCGTCAACTCCACGGTATTTGCGATGACGAAACAGTAATCAAACATATCTCAGTTTTTCTTTCTCTTTTCTGTCTACCTTAAAAAAATAGATTCATTTGCATTTAAAACTATTTTGTATACGTAATTATAGTGCGGTTAGAAACGCACAACGTGGATATTGCGTATTATACATGAAATGAATGACAACCATCGCCATGCGTAGAAAAAAAAACACATACGCATTTTTAACATTTCAGTCATCAAGAAAGTGAACACAAAAAAGCAAATAAGACCTCCAAAAAAACAAAATTTCGTGCGCGCATACATTTGCAGTACATTAAGTACACGCATCATATTAGTTCCACGTTGCTCTTTTCATTGCTGCGTTTTTGTTGTTGTAAAGCTAGCACACAGCCTATGGATTGCATACTTTGCTCAATTCAACTAGAAACTCACACACAAAAAACGTCACTATTACAGCCTTCCCTTTTTACTGTGTCCGTCGCAGTGCGTTGATGTGCTGACTGAATCTATGATAAATGCTCTGCCCAAAACTAAATTTTGTTATGCTCAAGTATGTTTCTTTGTTCGCGAGCATGTATCGACTTTCATAAAGTGTTACTTCTCTCTCTCTTTTTCTCTGTGCACTTAAGCGTTTTATGTTCTCCAATTGTTATCTCTGTCACTCGCATACAGAACATACATCAATTGCGTATTTACACTTCAAATATGTGAATTTTCGATTGCATTTAGTTTTTCATCGGCTTGAAGCGACGTAAATAAAAACAATGAACACAACAAAAATGTATACAACCAAATTTTGTTTTTTTTTTGTATTCACACTGTCTGTTCTAGTCGTTCGTAGGCTCGCTTCACTTAATCGTTCGCTAGTTCGATAGTTCGCTTGGTTCTCCCATTACGACGCGCTCTACGCATTACACATGAACTATGTGCGTGTGCCCATTTATTTGTATTGTGACCTACATTTTCGGTACGCACAACGTACGCACAGTTTCAATAGAGTTTCATGGCTGCCTGTTGTAATATAATTTTTCTGATGAATTTTTGACCTATTTTTTTGTTTTTGTTTCGTTGCTTTGGTTCAGTGTAAGCAACCTTCTGGTTGAAAACCATTGCATTTAATTTAATTCTTTAAGATTACATCAGCAGTGCGAATAAATAAAGAAAAAAAAATTCCTTTTTACTACTTCCTTTACGGAAGTTACATGGTCTACAACATGAATACGTTTCCGAATGGAGAGATTTATTTCAACGCAGCAAATATCGATTGTCATCAAATGTTATTCAATGCGTTTTATTTTCTTCTCTTTCTCTCGTCGTGGACATTGCGCCATATGTCATTTTAACATCGCAACATAATTTTCAACGCATTAGATCACAGTGGAATGCGTATCTTTTTTTTTGGCTATGTGGCCATATTTCTAAATGTGTGTGAGTTGGACTATGAAATGTATGGTTTGTATTTTCAGAGAGTCGAGAATGATAGTTTCATCATCGAATGTGAAGGTGATTACTTTCAAAGCATTGCTTTTGATTGATGCAAGTGAGAATTCAGCTTGAACGTTGAAATGTGTTTTATTCACCAATTAAAATTATGACGCCGTTCGAAAACATATTATTTATCGAGTGTGCGCTTACTCATTGAAATATATACGTATCGCATTTTTGATTAAAACGTACATTGATAAAGCTGTGGAACGAGTTCGTGAAACATATGCCAATGTCTTGGAATGATATAAATCCGTTAAATGATACAACATTTTTATCTGCCTAGGGCTCAGAACATAAAATTAAATTTGGTATTCAAATGTATTTGCAGTCTTACCACTATCGGCTCATTATCAATTCGGAATCATATTAATCGAACGAATATATTTATTCTAAGGTGGGGCCTAAAACGAAAAATTATGGATATTAAAATGCAGACGGTAGAGATTAGACCTATGACCAAATATCAAATATTGAAACTACGCTGTTTCTAGTTTAAAACTACAAAAAAAAAAAACTGCACAACATCCATTCTGTTCTTGATGATTTCCCACAGTTGAGATATTAAAATGGATGAAAATGCAAACACGTGTCCACAAAAAAAAACTTGTAAAAATTTCGCATGGAGAAAGGCATCACGAGGCATATATCAAAGACTGATTTTTAATTATGTGAAGTTATTTGGAGCTATCTCAACATTTTTTTCCGCACTCATGTAAAAACTATAGCAGCGCCTAGGCTGATATAACGAACGATGTTGTCACTACGCTTCTTATATAACTATACATAGATTTGGCCTTGTTTGATTGGATTATCACATAATTTTAATGGATGCTTCCTTCATCATAAAGAGAACTGAATTTGAAGCAGTTGATCTAAAAATCGGTTTCACAAGTCATCGATGAATAGTCATCTAGTTATTAGTTAAGTAAACAGATTAAGAGAGAGAAAGACAGTTTAAAACAGAAAATCGCATCAGAATTTCGAGTTTCTGGAAGCCAGAATGAACTTTTTGTAATCATTTTGACCTGTTATTTTCTATTCGCGATGTCTAGGCATAGTCACACGCAATCATTGTTGTTTCAATTCAAAAATATTGATTAAATAAAACGGAAGCTGAACTCAAGTCTAAGCCTCGTTTCACCTATAATGTCAAAAGGTTCATCGTGTTGATAACCGGTCAAAAACACCAAATCGTTGAACTGTTACGTTGAAATGTTACATTTTTTCTTTATGTTTACGATAACAAGATGATGTGCCTTTTGTATCGTAATATCGCAATGAATGACTTAATTCAATGATTGCTTAGGAGGTTGAATATCTCTCTAGAAATTTAATTTAATGGCATGGATTTATTTGGTGTGGTGTGATAAAAGTGCCTATTTTTAAATGCAAGAAAATGTGCGAAAAAAATATCAATTTTAAGCCGGTCGTGAGATTCGTTTCTCGGGTGCTCGCAAATATTTTCGATGGTATTGAAAGCCCTTCATCGGCTCATGCTGTGGAATTTTAAACACGGTCAATGTGTATTTTTAAGTTTTGTATATTTTTGCTTCAAAGAAATCCATATCGCGGTGTCTCTTGAGTTTTGATTTGATTAGTTGTTTTGTCTCGGTCTTGGTTCTTAATAAAGCCAAACCAAATGTGACATTGAAAATTATCGTGCAAACTATGAAACGATCGACCGTAAATTCAAACGCACACGCATTTTAGTTCGTCACACAGTCTTTTCATTGTGTGTTACGTTTTTTTTTTTCTCTGTGTTTCTCAAAAAAAGGCGCTGGGTGTAAGGTGTGTGTACGTGCGTGTGCCTATATCAATGTGATTTTTGTTCCTTGTATTTTGTTTTTCTTCGTCTTCATTTTAAACGTATTGCTTGAGCTTGATGTGTGATTCGTACAATACATATTCATTTGTTCCACGGATCACACGCATTTTGCGTTGTGCGAATACATCATAGAATTGTTTTTTTTCGGCGATAATTAAACCAGCACGGGCAAGCTATAGGTTTTTTTTAAGCTGTTTGTGATGCGGAATGTAATTCGCAAGTGACCCAATGTGCCCATTAGACGAGTGCTGGATTATAACTTAGCACAATAAACGGTAGAAGAATCAAAATATTTTGCTTCGTAGGCAACGTCATCTATTTCAAGCTGAAACAAAGAGTGGCAGCAGAATAGACACAGAAAAAAAACAGATAAGGATTCGTTTGTATTTTATGTTTTATTGTTGATGTCGTGGCATCGAAACGAATCACTGTGGCTATAGGCGAAATCTAATTCTTTTATGATTTGATTTTGTTATTTTTCATATCTCCTACAGAAATACGATTCACTCATCTTTTTTTTTGCTTTCAATTCCTACTTGCCTATTTCAAAATACGCTCACACACGTCGTCGGCTTGAAACAGCATGATGACAAAAACCGATCGTATACGTTTTTTTTTCGGCTAGGTTTCGTAAGATGATTTAAAGTTGATTTTGTACGTTGGCTTTTTTCCCTCTATCTTCTTGTCCGCTGTGCGTTTCTTGATTATTGCACGCCAGAGTGTGTTTTTTTACAACGCACCTCAAAAAGCGTACGAAAAACTAGCAGTGTGTGTTGAGCACATAACACTCGTATCATCAAGCAGAGAACAAAAAATCAAGCTTACCAATACTAAGTGGAACAGGCACACCACCATTAGATTTATAGATTCAAAAAAAAAACACGCCAAAATGGCGAAAATAAATTCGAGGTAGGCTTTGTGCCACCGTTTGTCATTTAGCACGAAATGTTCTATCATTAGGTGAATCCACCGATAAAATTACTAGAGATTTATCATCTTGTCGGTAGAGCTTACATAGATTCAAACATTCGTAATTAAATGAAGTGGCATCGTGATCTTGTGCTTTATTGAATGCAAAATTCCAACCTATGAAAATGCAATAAATTTAATAGATTTTTCTATCTAACCTCTCCGAAATAATCTAGGCTCAACTTTTCCAATTCTTCAATTTGAGCTACAATATTAAATATTTGGTTTTTAAATTCCACAATTATTGTCATTCACTGTCCGAAAAAAGTAACGACGCCACAATCATAGCCTCGTGCACACTCTAGAATTGGACTCGATCATTTGATTGCTTAGTGATCGCACCGATTAATTTGGTTTCTTCAGCGTTGATGAGTGATGATGATGGTTGTTTTTTGTGTGCTTCATGCACGCCGCTGGAATACCAGTTTATTTCGCAATCGCTTAAAAAGCATCGGTTTCATTAGCGCTTTGCTTGATTGCAGTGCTTTTGTTGTCTTGTTGAGATTTTCTCGTTAATTCCATGTTGTGCCATGTTTGACTGTAAATGCTTCACTCTTTTTTTGTGTTGCTTCTCTTGTGAGTTTATTTCTTTCCATTCTTGGTTCTTATTCTGCTTTTCTTCGAATTCGTTGCTATTTGCTTGCAACTTTTCATGCTGGCTTGATTGTTGTGTGCTTTTTAACGTTGATTCGTTCATTTCTCGCATAGCAAAAGAAGTAAAAGATACGCATCGAAAATAGAAGATGATGTACACATGCACACCATTTTGTGTGATATAGCTAATGTTCACATTTCAAAAAGCACATCGTATTTTTTTGTTTTTTTTTTTCCTGTTCTGTCGCTCAACGTTTCTCTATCGTTGTTCCTATATTCTTTATGCACGTTTTCATCATTGCGTTCACAAACTCACGCATTCAAAAGCATCCGAGATGGTGTTTAGCATCTTTTCTCTCTGTCAGTCTTTACTTTCGTGTTTCGCGCTATCCCATATCATCGATGATGATGATGATGTGGTGTTCGTAAGTTGTTATGGGAACTTTTAACCTTGAAATAGGAAACTTCTATTATGACCGTACAATAGCACCGATGCTTGAGTGGTGTGTTTGTATGTGTGTTTTCTCTCTCTCTCTCTCTCTCGCATTTTATTTTATTTTTTTATCTTCACAGGCAAATACATTCATTTCAATTGAACTGCCATTTTTGATGTGTAGTTAGAATAATTCGTGAGTGTAACTCGCATATTCTCCAAATTTTCGCCCATCACTCAATGATCGTTGATTTTGATTTGGATTTTGGTTCTTGTTCAACGTAACACTGTTGAATTTTTTGCCGATTTAGAAAATTACCGCCCAACAAAAACGCAATTGACAGAGAGTTGAAAAAAAACGCACTCACACAGCAATGCAAGTTCAATTTTTAACAACAACAAATAATAACTATGATGCTAAACTCAACGACGCACAAAGAACCACACCGATGAAATAATGACTTTTGATGATTATCATGATGCAGAGAATGAATTTCGATAACAAGCAAACCAAAAAAAAAAAAAATACAAAAATTATACCGAAGCGTATTAAACGAAATAATGGCTTCTAAATTTTCAAACTCTTATTCATCAGTTTTCTTTACCATCTTGTTCGTTGCCATCGTTTATATAGATTTTATGGCTTCTGCACTATTGTTGAAAAATTTCGTAACTTTGTTTCACAGCGATCATCGAACCTGCGCTCAATGTATGTTGCTGCTAGCTATTAACTGTTGCCCGTTGCCGTGGTACCATTAATGCCATTATAAACCACAACCAACCGAAAATTTCACAATTTGAAAATGAAAAACCAAAAAGCAGCAGCAGCAGCAGCAGTGTGCACGAATAGCAAATGCGTTTCTCCCGGAAGAAACCGGCATAGAATCAAGAATGGCCTTACAAAAGAAATTCAGCGATTTCATCGTGCATGAAAATTAAATTCAAAGCATCGCGTTGTGCAATCAATGTGTTGTTGGTTTTTATTTTGGTTATATGTAAATTGTCAGCGCATTCATCGTCACATTGTTCAACGTTTGTTTCTCATTTCATTCTTCTTTACGTTGGTTAATAGAGTTCTCGTTTTATTTTGGCTTTTCCATTTGATGCAATCGATGCACACAAAATGTGTGCGTTTGTGTGTGTTGGTGTGTTGAAATACATTCGTTTTCGGTCTATTCGCGCGAACACGATGGGCATCAGCGTCGACATGAATGCAAACAATCATTTGAACTGGCTTGCTTACACGTTTTTTCAATTTGGGAATTAGTGCATGAAACGCATTTATTCGTTGTGATCGTATATGCGGTGCGTACATCGTTCGGAATGCATGTTGCGATTGCGTAAGTGCATTGCGATGAAAGTGACTAACAAAGCGAATGAGTTGAAATTGGGTGGAAAGTATTCCCATAGAAATTTTAATGACTGTACTATATTGCCTCTACAATATAACCTCTTCATTCATGTAGAAAAGAAAATTAGCCAGTTAGACTGGCTACACATGCAGCGCATGTCATGCATTTGACCTAATAAAACTGAAAACGCTTCATGGAATTTAACTCTTTTTTTCACATGGATTTTCAATTTCACTTCAATTGTAATTAAACATTCTTGTTTGAGTGACTCGTCGCATTTCGTTGACCTTTTTTTTGGATTGATTTCAACATTTTTTCATCATAACCACAGTGCGATGACAAGGCTCACTTTAAAGGGTTTTTTTTCTGGCAGAGAATGTTGGAGAGGGACGGATAGATACAGATGTATATTTCCATCTCTTTTTGTTCTGTGTTCACATCTACAAAAAACCCTACAAAGTGAGCCTTGTCATCGCAGTGTGATCATAACCAAATAAATTGTGACGACAACATAAAATATAATAAAAGATTATCCCGTTTTTTTTGTCGAATATTCATTTCAATCGTTGAATTTTTTCCGCAAGCACATCAAATAAAAATAAATTGCTATCAGAACGCTTAAAGGAAAAAACGGTTCTGATACAAAGACCAATACAAAAACAAACAGAACTATTTAAAAATGAAAGCAACCAAAACCGGTGAAATAATCATAAAAGAAAGGAAAAGTTGTTTCGTTTTGATCTGCTTTTGACACACATTTGATGATGAAAATCAAAACCAGAAAGAGGTCGGATAGTTTCTTTAGATGATTCGATTATGCTATTGGTAAACGGAAACTGTTCTAACAACGTTGAATTCATTGCAACAAATGATTAAATGAATCATTTATTATCAAATTCCTTTGATATGTTGAGAATTTCTCCGGATGAATCAGTGTTTCATATTGAAGGACAATTTTTGTTTTATCAAATCTGTGGTGTATGCAAAACCAGTGCGACAACATGCATTCATTCGTCAATTCGGGGAAACGGTTTTTTGTTGTTCTCCCTTTGATTTTCATATCAGATTTTTTTTTTCAGAACAGCATTTATATCACTGGGTTTTTACTATTCATAGCAAACCAGCAACCAACAACAAAAAAAACGCCATTTTTATTCATTCAAATCGGATATCAAATTGGACGAATGTTGTTCTATCGTCGCTTTTGCATCATTATAGCGTGTTTCTAGTTGAATTCATTTATGGTTTTGCAAAAGAAAAAAAAACAGCATGGTTTTTGTATTCACTTTAAACATACAATTCTCTAGAGGAATAATAGGCTGTGACAAATCTGGTTAAATAAAAGCCAGTTGAAATTGTAAATAAGATAGAATGAAGTGCAAAAATCGAATGTAGGATGTTGGGAGAAAAAAAAATAAATCGAGTTGAATGTCGAAATGAAGAAATGAAGAATTGAAGAAAACCTCATGAAAAACCATTACAAATGTTGAGCGACTTGAGTGTGAATTGTGAATTTTCGACGATGTTTCTAATCTACATAGGCGACACGCATATCACTGTAATGGCCGATCGCATGTATACGCAGTTTCGGGAATGACGTAATATGCAATGTGAATAAAACAACAACAACAACAACAACAAAATGGCCAACCAAACGAAATAAAATAGACAAGAAGAGATAAAAAGGAGCCCCGAAACTAAAACGAGACTTTAGTCCCAATATAAAAATAGGAAAAACACTATACGCACAAATCTATTTCTATTGAAAAAAATTAGATCCGCATACAAACGCCATGCATTGGTGTGTATAAGGTTTAGCACGAGAAGAAACAAAAAAAAAAACAAAAAACACAGCAACAACGGCAAAATGTGTTGAGCTAGACGAAGGTTCTGTCTATTATAATTTTTTTTTCACGAGTCTCATCGGTAATGCGTTAATTTGTAAAAGGGTTTGCAAGGACAGAGTAGAATGAATTGTGTGGCGTCAAAAGCCTAAGTGAATTGATCTGTAATGTAAACGTAAAAAAAATGAATGAAACATACCTTGAAATTGAAGTAAATTCACTGAATAAAGCTGACAAAGAAGAAGAATCTCAAGAAGATTCTAGTTTCGTAAACCAAAAGAATATTTCAAAAGCCATATGACAATATGCACCAACACAGAGGCACAATATTGTCTTTTGAATAATGGCAGCGATTGCGATTTGTGGCATGACGACAACATTGGCTGTTTCGCTTTGCGATTGTAAATGTTCCTAATGCCTAGTGCCTAGTGCCTAGGAACCGAGTATCTAACGCGTGCGCATATTCAAATAATTCAGTAGTTTGAATTTTGTACGGTGTTTGAGTTGCGCGTCATTTTATTTGCTGTGCGATGCGTATATCAAATGCGTAAAGATATTTTTTTCCATTGGCTCCGTCTTCGTTTGCCACAAAGACAAAATAGCAAACTACTAGCACAGTGTTTGAGACGTATACAAGCGATTGCCTGGCGCAGCAATCGACCACACTGTATGTTTGTTAAGACAATTTCATGAATGCGCATTGATTTGAACAATGAAGGAAAAAAAACAACAAGGGACAGGAATTGTGTGATCAGTTTTACGGAATCAAATTGGAGAGCACATGCTCTTGAATAGTGAATCTTTTGTGATTTTGTGTTGTTGTGTGTATCAATGCGCGTACAATGCCAAATTCATGCGACTAGGCATAAATGTAGTTGTTGTTGTTGTTGTTTATTAGGCTCACCCGAAATGCCGAAACACTATTTTTTCAGATTTGACCTTCAAAAACGAGTTGATCGCATATTTCAGCATTGAATAGAAAAAAAATGAGCCGTCGAAGCACACTCTATCGCGTTCACACATTTTTAGCAGTGGCGTTGATGATGAATGCGTATGTTTTTTTTGGTGTGTGTGCTATTTTGCTAACTGAACGCATATTTTGTATCTCCTTTGCGTTCAATGATGATTAGAAAACGTTCAAAAGATGTCAAGTGGATTCCGTCGTATCGACGTTGGGCTAATGTGTACGTGCACAAATCGAATAGGCCGCATTCCATTTGCGGAAAAGAGTCAAAATGAGGAAAAAATTGCCTTTCTAGACTGGTGTTTGTCTCTTTTTAATTGAAATAATAAAAACTTCCAAACAACTAACTTGACTTGAATGCCATGCCCTGCCATGGCCAACACCAATTGATTTCGTTTTTATATTTTGCTCTCAGTCGATCAACATCTTATCAGTTATCATAAGATGAAAACTATGAATTTCATGGACAATTTTTTTTTAAGTATAATAAAAGCAGTAAAATTCACTACTGAAACATAAAAAAAAAACAATTTGAAATTGCAAAGGAAGATTCCCCAGGATATCATTTGATAAAAAGCTCATTTCTTTACTTCCGATTATGACCGCAAACCAAAAAAGCAACACAAAAATACGACGAAAAATCGTAAATAAGAATGTTTCAACACACACACAAAAAACCAAAGAGTTGGGCTCTCTGGTTAGAATCGAACATGAAGAATGTGGGTAAATTAAATGAATTGAAACCGAATGAAATGAAGAGAATGGAAAAAAATGCAGATGTGATGTTAGATGGGGATGGTGTCGAAGAACTTGAACGACCGAAACATCCAACAAAAACGAATAAAACTGCTTTGAAACTATAATAGTCAAAAACCACTCACTTTGTACACACTCATACAAATACAATGTAGATCTTTCGGTTGTAAACGCAGTAAAAGCAACGAAGAGAAATAGAATAGGAAAAAAAACAACACACGCCAACCAAGAGCAGCAGAAAAAAACAACCAACAAAAAAAATAGAAGAAACTCACACACACACACACACACACTCAGCGAACGAAAATGATCGACGAATATTATACATAGTGCAAGAGCGATATGGCCTTGGAAATTGTATTATTTGAATATTGTTATTATTATTATGAGCTAGAAGTTGCGTATGCGGTTTGCTGCCATTTGGTTACATTCAAATACACGCACATCGTACACTTCATATTATTTATATGTACGGGCAAAATGTGACGCCGCGCTGCTGCGACGAAATAGCGTTCAATTTTTTGGGCCTGAAAAAGCATTCCATCGAATTCAACACTCGCCTTATGTACTAAAAGTTTTCGACTTGTGCGAATACGATTCGTCAACTCAAAAACAGAGTGGGAAAGCAAACCCGAAGCCGAGATGTGGATGAAGCAACGTAAAAAACAACATGCCAAACCAAAAACCCAAACTACACAAAGTGCGAGCGAGCAAACAAAATGAGTGAACAAGAAAATTGTACACGCAGCAAAACCATCCAAGCATTTGAGCTGATATACAATAAAGCATTTTGCATTTAGACTTTGCTCAAGCTATCAAAATACGCATAAAGCATTCACAAAAATTGAGCAGCATTGAGCATTGAACGCACTGGCTTCACTTCAGGCGATTCCATTTGTTCGTTTCGCACTGTATGCGTTCGCCGTTGTTGTTTTTTTTCGTCTTTTCAATCCATCAAATGAATAACCAAAAGCAAAAAAAAAAATACGAAATATACGCACACACAATATTCTTGCACAATCGCTTATATGCCGAACGGCATTCGGCTATGTAGTTGTGCGTATACAACACATTTCTAAACACTTTTGTTCGCGCATTTTGAATTGTTATATACCCGATTGCACGCACATAGGAAAAAACCATCATGCGTTTCTAGTTTATTATGTACTATGGCCGAGCTGCGAATAAAGTGAATTTTTCGTGTGTAAATAACCAGTGTGAATTTAATGACGATGACGGCGCCGAATCACGTCGGTTCCATCCGAATAGCAAATTTATTGTACATAAACACTTTACATAGTCACGAGTCGAGGCAAAGCCGAAGCATCAGCGACAGCAGCAGCAGTGCAATCTCTTTATACGCACTTTGCCGAATTCAAAAAGCTTAAATAAAATACATACACGCGCACAATTGCCCGCTGTGTGGAAGATGGAAAGAGACAGAAATGTGCCGAACCTCACACTGAAACTTGATCGCACCGTTGAATTCAAAACAAGCATTTCTAAGCAACCGAAACAAGCGTTTTTTGTATATGCGAAACCATAGATCGACTAGTTTTCCGAACGCACAATGAATGTGGAAATGAGAAAGCATATCGTTGTGTTGCCACAATAAATACATATATACATCTCGTCTATAATGTTATATATGTAAAGCGCTCTCTGGCTTTGCTCTATGTATACGCATTTCTGCGTTGTAAATAACAGAAAAGCATACACGTGTGGCATTGGCACTAGATATTTTGGTGCTCATCGTCAAAACTTTGTTGATTTTTTTTTGTTATTCTCGTTCGGCTTTTCCATTCGTGCCATTCGTTTCGTTTCGTTTCGTTGCCGACTTGTGCATGTACTTCATCAGCGATACGCGTAAGCACCAAAATGTGTTGACAATCTAGCGCAGCTAAAAACGAAAAGTAAAAAAAATATATATACAATATATATATTGTATGCGATAGAAAAGATGCACAAATACCAAATGGTAAATGAGTGAATGAAATGGGCACATTTCTAATCGCACATCACCAAGTGGCTTGCATTGTTGTTGCTTTTTGATTTCAATCGTTTCAAACCGAAAATTGTTCGGCACAACGCAGCAGCAGTAGGCAAGTAGAAAAAAAACATTTGTTAGACCGAAGTACGACAACATACACACCAAATTCGATTCATATTTTAGGCAATGCGTTTCATTTTATTCGCGCACATCTTGCATCTCGCTTTAGCCTTTTTGCATGGCTGCTTTATCGCTTCAAAACATTCAACTGTTTTTTTGCTGTTGGCCTAATGTTGTATGTGTCTCGTTCTTGTTAATTCGTTTCTGCTCGTTGCTCTGCGTTTTGGTTGTTTGCTTCATTCGTTCGTTCGTTCGTTCGTTCGTTCGGTTTGCATTGTTTGTGCCATTTGGGTCTTGTGTGCTCGTAGCCGAAAAATAAAACTTTTACGGATGTTCGTTGTTTGCTTTTCGTTCATGATCACAACAATCAAATGAATGGCAATTTGCAGAGCACTCTCTCACTCTAACCAATTCTAGCCTGCGTGTGGATGTCTTTGTTGTTGTTGTTATTTTTGTTTTTGTTGCTGCTTCGGCTGCTTCGACTGCTTCTGCTGCTGCTGTTCCGTGTTTGTGACATAATCTTGATATACACGCACTCTCTCAACCACATTCAATGTGTACCAAAGAACATTAGAAATTTGGCTAAAGGAGATGAGAAAAGCGAACAAGCGAACGAAAAACAAGCGCACAACAATCACAAAGCAAAAATTATGCCGAGTGTAACTTTTGTGTATGGTTGATTCGTTAGAGTGGAACGGAATTGGTGCTTTTTGATGCAGGGCTGCCGCCATTGCAATCCATTTTCATGGCTTTGGGTCGTCGTAAATGTTCTTTCTCTTTTAAATGACATAGAATTTCCTATCAAATGGGTGGATTCCATCGCATCGGGTTGAGTGAGTTTGAGTGTGTGTGTATTTTATTTAGTCTAGCTGAGGCGCCGCTATCAAAGGCTTATAGGCTGGCTCCCGGGCCGAAGCAATAAGCTCAATGCCTTACCACTCTATTAAGTTGATTACGACCAAAAAGATTGTTGACGTCGACGATTGCTGGCGAAAGAAAGTTTTACTTTCGTAATAGTTATTGCCATTTTTTTTTTACTGACAACTCACATTCAACATTTTGTATGGAATGACTTAGGAAGGCATTGCAATTTTTGAATGTCTTTTTCTATCTTTATTTCTTTTATTAATTCGGTTTATTTTTCTCCCGTTCGAATGTTCGAAGGAATCCATACTTTATTGGACCCAAACTCGACAGGCTTTCAAACAGTTTTCATCTTCAAATTTAGAAAAAGAATTCTTCTTTTGAATGTGTATTCATATTGTTTGGATACGGATGATGGTGGCATTATTGATTCATAAAGTATTGAACTGATACAAATTGAAACGCTGGCCTTATATACCCAAGCCCAGTATCCAGCACACTGCAATGGTACCATATGCCATTTGTGTTCGTCAAAGCTCAACTCACAGTTACGAAAAAAAGAACAAGCCAGAAAAACTTTTTGATGCGATTTTTATTTGGATTTTCCATCACACAATTAGTAATAAGAGTTTTTTTTTGTTAAAATTACATGAGTTTCTTTTTGAATAAAGGAATAAATTCATTCCCATCTGATTACACACCGCAGCCGTTTCATTTTGCGGTCGAATTACAACAGTTGAGAGAGCGGGAGCATATTTTTTTTAAGTCTATGTATACATAGAATCAGCAGGTGTACTGCAATATTGATTGATGACTGTTTGCTTTTGGGGCGGGCAAAAATAAAATACACCGAATAACATATTCGGTTTTTAGTATGGCCACAGAACAACCAGAATTAGAAATTGCACGCTTCAATTCTATACATAGCGTATGATAAAATCTGCACAGCAAACACCAAATCCCGATATTTCAATGCGCTAATTATCGCTACAGTCAACTTTGGGCGTTCACTTAAACCTGCTCGTGAATGTAGTCTCAAGTGACGATTCCGTTCTGCTTTTCACCAATTCTTCTATTTTAAATCCCATCTCTTATGCAAAAGCATTCTATTTTTTTCGCTCTGCATAAAAAAAAAAACAGATTCATTTCCTTTGCATCGCATACAAAAACATTGTCACTGTATTTATATGTTGTTTTTCAGTTTCCGAGAAAAAAAAATTGGAATTTCCCGTGTGAGTTTGATATTTTTGCACATCGCATGAGCCAAAATGATAGATAAGTGGCTTCCTTCGTCGACAAACAGTTGAGCTGGTTGTTTTTTTTTCGCCTTGCACAAGCCATTTTTTTGCGCGCGCGTTGTCATTAACACATCCATACACTCCACTCACGTATCGTATGCGCATTTTGTTCGTTTGTGTTACCTCAAAATTTTGTGTATTTTTCTAATTCAATTTGGGTGTTATTTCGATTCGTATATTTTGGTTGTTGTCGCATTTCAGTTTTTACGGTGCGGCAAGTTTTATTTTATGCATACACAATACACATACTCGACATTTTGAGTGTGACATCTGTAAGTTCAACTATATGCGCTGCGCTTATATTGCCTCTTTTTTGGCTATTTTGTTGTTTCATTCGGTAATTTGTGTTGTTTGTTTGATCTTTGGAATTTTGTTTCGCACACAAGCATATACACATTCAGTGTTGATTACGTGCCATGCTAAAATATCGCATTCAACTATAAATGACGTTGCCACAAATAAAATTCATTCTAATCATTATCGAATTTTGTGTACCAAACATTTTTGTGTGTTGTATTTGTCTCCGAATGAAAATGTTCGTTTGTGTTGATGGTTCTGAGGTGTTGCATATGTTTACAGTTTCACAGCTTTAACAAACGAACGGAATGAGATGCAGTAATTGCTATATTTGAATGCCATATGATTAAGCGGTTAGCATTCATTTGTTAAATCGCAATAATATATTTTTTTTATTTGGTTTTTTTCTCTCTATTTTATTATCTCTCTTTTGAATAGAACCATAGGAAATTTCCGTTCTTCAGCTATTGATATCGGTATTTGTATATCCATTATTTTGGCTCCACTGATCCCAGTGATAAAGGAACTCTTATGATAAGAGAAAGCCTACTCTCTCTTGCGCGCACAGATACCAAATATATGTACATGCATATTGAGCTTTCTTCGGATATTTTTGGCACAACAATGGGGTGCAAACTAGCAAAAACTATTCCAAATCTAAATGTAGTAACGGAAAATGGAGAGTGAGTTACTAAAAGAGACATGGAGTTAATATGCTACGACCGTAACCGCTTTGGGGTTGAAGCAACGGTGCGGTTTTCCGTCTTATTTTCGGGTTTTGTGAGTGGGTGGTTGGTATTTTTTGCTGCTTTTGATTGCATTGCCTCACATTTGACTCAAAGTACACAAAATACCATATCGCATATCTTTATATGATGCATAACATCCATTCGTACATTGAAATGTGTGCGCGTGTGTTTTTTTTTCGTTCACCAAAAAGTAAATGCTTCACATATACAATTAGTATGAGTTGATTGCAGTATATAAGGTGGATGTGTTTTTATTCACTCTCCACTTGCTTTGAATGCACAAAAATTGTATATGCAATACAAATGGGTTGTACATAGAAATCAAATGAAATCAAGCTCAAACTCAAACCATCAGCATCAACCAAAATTTTAAGCACCTACCACTTCAATGCTTCAATATATGGGCGATATGTGTGATGGAGCGAGATGGAAACAATTTACACACCATTTGAAAAAAGAGCCAAAGATACAACGTTCGTACTAAAAATACAGCAAGAAAAGAAAAACAAAAACAACACCGTAGAGAAAAATCGGCTTGAAACTTTTTCGGCAGAGAAGTATAACAACATATAGAAGTAGTGGTTGGTGCCGTATATCTATCGGTTTAACTTCTATGTTGGTGTCGCTATCGTATTACGTAAACCATGGCAACGTGTTAGATTTTCCTGCTTCACTGAACGAAATGAATAGAATGGAAAAATGAAATACGCACGCAAGCAAACAAGGCAGGCAGGCAGGCAAGCGAAAAAAAACGGCAACGCAAGAAGCAAGCAAACATCACAGGCCTATATGTTTTGATAATGAATTTTCAAGCCTTACATAAGTTCACATCCATCACAAAGGATAGACAAAGAGAGCAACATTTGTTATGTACAAAATGTTGTGCATCAAATCTTTTGGAATACATTCGTTATGTATACGAAGATACTGAATTTCCTTGAATCAGTGAATAAACCATTTCTCCCCCCGATTCACTTGATGAAAAAGAGTTGCAACTCCGAAAAATCCACCAATTTAAATCAATTGCCCCACATAAATTGCTGAAAATCTATCATTTCGATATTGCAATTGACAGTTTTTGTTTAAAATAAAAACCGATGAAACGTAATATATTTGGGTAATGTTGCCAACTAAATTACGTTTGATGTGGCAGAGAGAAAAAAAACGTTTGAACAAAAAAAATATAAAAAAGAATTGAAGCTAGAGCAACCGATACACACACCAACAACAATCATATCCACGGCACACAAAAAAACACGAAATTATACCATTTCGAACTGGTGCACACACAACGATATGCATAAACGTAAAACGCGCGTTGATATATAATAGATGCGGAATAGATCTTCTAAACGTCAGTAACGAAATACCACCGAAAAATTCTCAAGTCATTTGCAAATCGCATATACACGGCACAGCATGAGCCGAAAAAACAGCAACAACAACAGCAGCAGCAGCAGCAGCAGCAGCAGCAGCACAACACCACTGCACGCATACACGTTTGTCTTATAAATTTTTTGGGCATAATACATGCACCCGTGTATTTACAATGTACAACAACACCAACATCGACGACAATCGCACAAAATAACGAAGGGGAAGACGAGGAAACGTGTTGTGCGTGTGTTAGATGCTAGTCCACGGCATTGGTTTTGTTGTATTGTGTGTATTCCCAAATAAAAAAAAAGATTCTTATTTGTACCATTCGGGCCTGACATTTGCTTTACGCATATATACACTGCTCTTCACGGTATTTGCCGGACTGCTTTTAATGAATGCTTGTGATGTGTGCTGCAAAGGCTGGCAGCAGCGTTGAAGCGCGTGTTTTCCTACATTTATATCGATTCTCTCATTCTTCCATTCTACCATCGCATATATATACATATATAAATTGTGTGTATACATATTCAATCATTGCACACCAAAAATCTATACAATACAAACGCATTCGCATCTCTCGCATTGGCTCTGAATTTGAAAATACAGAGCGCGCGCGGCGGGGAAACGAGGCCGAAAAAAACAACACATTTACCAAAATATCCGAAGAGTGAAGCGAGCCAAATAAAAAAAAAATTTCGGCAATTCAACAGAGCGCACACAATGATGTATATAATATGCTTAGCATTCGGCACAATCCACATACAAACACATGCACATAGGCCAAGTAGCAGCAACACCGAAAAACACAGTCGCAATGCTCGCGAACATCGTTACGGACTAACGCATACGAACTAGCTGCACATTAGTTGCTTACATTCAATTCGCTTTATACCCAAAAAATGTATAACCGGGCCAAAACGCAACTCTAAACTTTTATGTTTGTCTATTCGGCCCTAGGTTTTGGAGGTGCTTGGAGCTTGCACTAAAATTCGCAGTGCATTGCTATTGAAAAAAAAACATAACAATTTCGTTGGAAACAAATTTTACGCAAAAAATTCCCAATTTTATCAACACAAAATTGCATTTGGCATACAGAACAAAAATTTTTTTTTTGAAAAAGTAAAAAATTTGATAAAATAAAAATCATAAAAAATCATAAAATATAAAACATAACATGAAAACGACCTCAGCGATATAAAAATAAAAATCGACAACTCATCGAATGCAATTTTCAACTGCATCACTAAAATTCAATTAAATTTGGTAATAAAGTGTGCATTAAAGAGTAAATAACACGAGAAATACGAAAAAATGGGATTAACACAACAAACAATATTTGAAAAAGAGACATTTTTTGATTGAGTGAAAGTGATTTTGGCAACGAATTTAAAATTATTGACTTGATTTCTGTTCGAACAACCAAACAGTGTTAAGGAATCGGAAATTAATCGGAAGCAAATAACTTTTTTAGCGCTCTTTTTGTCCCATTCTCACAAAATTCGTAAATTTTGAATGAAAGACGCGCGCAAAAATACAAAAGTGTGTTTCATAAAAGCAAGCAGAAAATAAAAATTAACTTGGATTGTGCGTGCGTTCCAACTGAAGCTGACTGCATGACCAGAAATTGATGTGAGAGAATCCCGATTTATTGGCGACAATCAGTGTGACGCCGATATTATTTATTGGAAATCATTTGTCATTCGATTAAAAATGATTTAGAAATGCGCCGCATATAAATTTTCATTTCGGAGAAAAAAAATTCAACACCATCAAAATTTTGGTGCAAATAGGAAGCGTAACGAGATGCTTTCATTTTCTTAAAATTAAAAATTTTCTTTAATGAGTTATTTTGTAAAAATAAATCGTTGTGTTTGAACGACAAACTAAATGCAAATGGTTTGAAATTGCAAGTGAAATTGAACTAAAAAATTTGAACGATCGCCAAAAAAAACTGTTTCGCAACAAAATTTGTTTTTGGAATCATTTTGAAAAGTGCATCGAAAGTACATTTTTGACATTTGAAAAAAGACAATTTTTTGGATTTTTGACACACACACAATCAAAAAAGGATAAAAACTTTTCGACTTTTAAAACTCACGATCGTTAATATTTGGAAGTGAAATTATTACCTCGTTGTAGCTTACGGTGTGAACAAACAACAATCGTCCATCAACGTTTCTTTTAGGAAATTACTACGCATTTGAAAGGTGAGAGAATCATTCATTTCGTTGCAAATACATAATACTTTTAAATCGAACCCTTAGTCAAAGATGACATCTTTTACAACGGAAATTAGTTTTGTCAGTTGTCGAAACGAACTGAAACAGTGCATTTATTTTAGAAATATGAATCATTTTACAATCGAGCTGTGTGCCTGTGCATGGTCCACAGTGTCACTGATTTTTTTTTTAAAGACAAGTTCTAGTTTGTATTTGAACAGGATTGAGTTGGTCGTTGATTAGGCTGAGGATAGAAAATTTACAGATTTGAATAATAAAAAAATTGGATTGTGATGTTCATTGGTGTAATTTTACTATATCTATTATTTATATAGATATCAAAATTTCAAGAAATGCCTAACACTCATGGTCCAAGAGACGACACCGAGAAGCGAGCGAATAGAAAGATAGAATAATCGAAACGAGAGTCTGTTTTTTATGATTTTGAAGGCTTGTGCGAGATTTATCATTTGTCACAAAAATTTGTTCTCATTTTCGGTGAGCTATGGCAGCTGTATGCCGAAATATTAAGACAAAATTCATGCTCTCGTCTATAATCGGTCGTCATTGATAACAACAACGACGGAAGAGTCATCGTTTTCAACATCTCTAAACACACATAGTCATTAAGGCTTGAATGAAGTCGGCTAAATGTGCGGAAATCAAAAATAATATTAACGTGTTATTTTTTGCGCTATATTTTGTGTGTTGTCTCACGAGAATGTTGTCAAAGCATCGTTAAAATGGACCAATCCGAAGTGTTGTCGTTGCAATTATTTGTCTTAGTTTCGTCAATTCGGTTTCGTGTGTCAAAATATCTAGCGAATAGTCTTCGTGTAAATAGATGACGAGACTGTTCAACTGGCGCGTGTAGCGTGCTCCAATTTTAATTTGTGCTAATTCGTTTCTATTTCAATTTAGATTCGCTTCTATCTTCATGATATTGGTTGAAAATATCATATTTTTCCTGAATTGAAATTGGCTGATTTGAATGTAAATCATCTGTATTCGGTAATATCCTGCATTGATTATGTTGTCATTGATGTGAATATTGCGGTGCATCAAAATGAACTCGTTTCAAATTGAAATGCGATTAAAATGCGTATGTTTTTTTGTCATTCGTCTTCGAATTATTAGGCCGAAGAAACAAATGAGTAGGAAAAATGAGGAAAAAAAACAGCACAAACACACACAACACACAATATTACACAATAGTTTTCAAGGTGTGTAGCGCGCATATGCATTATACTACCAAAAAAACGCATGAATAAAACGCACGTACACAACGCAACCAGATCGATACACAAAGATATATTACGAAAAGTACAGCCCAAAAATGTGCGGCTCTTGAATCTATGCTTCGGCTACTCTTTTATGGGGCTCACTCGCTCACTCGCTCACTCGCGCTCGTATTCACGCAATCCATTCACTGCACGCATCTAGCATTGAATGCTCATGTGCTTGTGTCTCTGTGTGTGTGTGTGTTTGTGTCATTTTCTGCGTTTGTTGTGTTATTTGCTGCGTTATTGTTGTTGCTGCTATTATTCTTCATTCGTTTCTGGGTTAGTTTATGTGAGAGAAAGACAGAAAGATATATTGCACATACGCACTTTCTGCGTTTTGTTTAAACAAAGACATTTGCATACATTGAATGTTGGGCTGTAGTTCAGCGTTCATACGTTTGCTCTAACATAAAATACACAAAATGAAGAATGAAAGAAGTTGGCCAACTCAATTTATATATCGAGAAAGGTTTCTGTTTTTCGAACTCTTGGGCCCCAAAAAATATTCGTTTATGCATATTTTATTTGATAAATGACAACAATATTTGATGTTTAGCATCTATAGTGTTCGGCAAATGTTTGGTGAATGAAGAAAATCATTTTATGTTCTAAAACCATCCATTTCGGTATCATTCTCTAAATTGGCTTGAGCTATTAATTTTTAATTAATAAGGACTTGAATTCATATAATTAGAGTAGTAATAGCAATGAATTAGGTATTTAAAATTATGATGGGCGATGGGTAATGTGAACCCGAAAGTCAAAAAATAAACTTCTTTTATTTCCTGGCATATTTCGGCAACGATGACAACATCGAAATGGTGTGTAACCCAAACAGACATACGAACTCACACACTCATAATCTATTCACATTCGTGACATGACAATCCTTTCTTTATCTATTTCCAATTAAAGAAATTCAGATTTTCAGTTCAGCGTGCACCGTGTATGTTCTCTCTTGTTGTTGTTGTTGTTGTTTTTGTTTTCTCGTACAGTTTTTAATAATTCATCACATTCCCTGTTGCCGAATGTTGTTCGCCCTCTCACATCAACATAATACATCGCTTCATTTATCTATTGCGTCGAGGTATTGCGCGCAGCGCAGCGATACCGAAACATGAGTAAATTATAAATTTTTACCCTTCCAATCCAGGATGTGCATAGAACGGCCGTTGTCATTGTTTTTCTGCTGCTGGCTGCTACTCTTCATTATTTTAATTCAATCTGACAACAGAAGAGGCAAACAACAGATTAAGTGAAAAGACAGCGAATGGGAATGAATGACAGAGACAGAGAGAGAGTGCGTGAGTGAATACACAGCCTAAACTGAAACGCCGAATACACAAACTCTAAAATGCCATTGAATTTTTAATGTGCGAAATAATCGAATGTGCGTGGTAGTTTATGATGATGGATTGCTCCGTCGCTCATACACTTCGCTTCGGTTCATGTATAACAAACGCCGAATAACTGTGCGTATGGATTGTTCCCATAAGCGAGAAATTGAAAATCGGCCTCATACACTCGCATTCGGTTGCTGCTGCTGCTGCTGTTGCTGTTGCTGTTGCTGTTGCTCTTACATATTGCTAGGCTGCGTTACACCGTTCGAATTGCACACACACCGAGCAGCACGCACTAGGCCTATCATCCTATCAAATGTGCTCTCACTGGTTGGCTCTCTCCCCGATGCATGTGTATGCGTGTATGTATTTTCAATTGAGAACAGCAGTGGCAGTGGCAACAGCAGCAGCAGCACCAAGCTAGCCTGGAATACGTGTGAGCGAATGCGATAGAGCGAGGAAAAATCAATATATGAAATGATATTACTTCACTTTTTCGAAATGAAATTTATTATCATCGGTTGGCACAATGCGTCGCTGCTATTTTCACTTTCTGAATATCCACACTGAGTCGGATCAGGTTTTTCTATGCCTAATACATGGGTGTGAGTGCCGTTGGAAAAAGGCATCGATGCTGCTGCTGCTGTTGTTGCTGTTTTTCATCATCATCATCATTCTTTGCACAGGGCCATAGTTGCGTAGTAATGAATGCGTTTGATGAATTAGTCGAATTTTCCATCTAACTGTAAATGTCTTTTGTGCGCCTTGTGCTACACACTGCTTCGAGTATGTACGCATACAAATGCAAAGGCACACGATTTGCACGAACAGAGTCAAAACCAACGGACCCAAGCGAATGTGTGAAAGAGAACGGAATACGAATTGGGGGGACTTCAAAAACCCATAGAATGAATCGCATTTGTGCACACACAGCACACACAACGATTGCGTTTATTTTATTCGTTGGTTGCTGCTGCGCTCAAAATCCAATGGAAAAATCGAATCGGTTGCAAACACACAGAACAGCCACACACACACACACACACCTACGCACACACCAACCGACCGAAGAAGGCGATCGAATGCGAGTGCGAGTGCGAACGAGATAACGTATAGAATTAAAAACAGCAATAATACACAGCATTGAATGTTGAACAGCAAGCCAATTGAGTGAGTGTAGGCGCGCATTCACAAGCACGCAACGCATAGAATGCGACTGTACAATGTACACACAAATCTATTAGATTGTGTGTGAGAAAAAAAGCAGTGAATTCCGCATACAATTTGAATTCAACAAAAAATTATTTGCTGAAGCCAATTCGACACTGAGTGACATCAGATGCCTTTAAAAAAATGTTAGTTCCGTATATAAACACATAGAGAGAGAGAGAGGCCAGCGAATGAATGAGCCCAGTGTGCCTAAGCGGAAAACATGAACAGAGAAAGGTTGTGGAAATAGCTGCGTGTTGCATAAATATTAATATTATTGATTTGAAACATAGGCACACGAAAGCGACCAAAATGTAGCTGCTGTTGTTGTTGTTGTTGTTGTTGCGATTTGTTGTTCAGGTTGAAGAGCATATCCAAATGTAATTGGGCTCACGGCACACGGCACACGTTTTAGTTGCTTTGCCTATGACAGCCGAAAAGAAATCCACGGAACAAAAAATACAACCAAAATCGCCGAAATATTGCACCAATTCACGCATACAATTTTCGCCACCGTAGCGATTTACCTATTTGTTCACTCCGTTTTCGTCGCTCCTGTATTTGTAATCGCATTCATTATGACAAAACTTGTATTCGATGAGAGTCGTCGTGCTTGCAAGTCATTTACACGTTTTTTTTCGGGCCGTTTGCGTTGCTTTTTTTCCTTTTATTAGGCAAAATCGTCCAATAATTGCATGTTTGTGTGCGAAGAAAGCAATAAAATATGTTCAATTTGTGAATAAACCACATAAATCTGAGCGCGTGAAATATGTGCGTTCAGCTGTTAATGTTACTTGTGCATCTAGAGAACGCATTTTGATACATGTCTGTGTGTGTACACACACATCGATAGATACGCACACACGCACACACGCATACGTCATCGTTATTTCTCAACTACTAAACAGCTCAATATAAATAAATGAACGCGATTTCGACAAGCCTGTAAATATATACACGGGGCATACGCAATCCACCACAAAACTCCAATAAAATGGGAGTGAAAATTAACGACACACAGATGAAGAAAAAAAAAACACACACACACACAACAACTTTGCGCTAGAATTAGGCCAGTTGGTTGAGTTTTGTAATAGATTCATTTTCCCAGATAGACAACATGTTGACATGCTCATCTCTTTCTGAGCTCTCTCAGCACAACATATGACTTGATTATCTCTGTTTCACTCTTTCTCCTCTCTCTCTCTTGTTCGAATTTCGATTGAGTGCTTCACTATCATCATTCATGACACTTTTATGCACGCTATAAAGGATAGACCCCGACAAAAAAAAGAGATCGCTTGCTAAATTTACGATTTGTCATGTTGTGCATTCGAATTATCTAATCAATCCGCTACAATTTTCGATTGTGTCAAGAAGTATATCTGGTCTCGTATCTGGTGGCCTTAATTTAAAATATGTGAAAAAAAACCGCGTGTGCAGTCTCAAAAAAATTATTGCGATGAAACAACATGCTCACGACAAACCAACGAACAAAAACCAAAACCAACAACATTGCTCACGAACCCCACCGTTGAATCATCTAAAACTGCAGTTTTATAACGATGATGTCATTTTTGGGCTTACGAAATATTTGGCACGGAAACCAGGACTAAAATTGTCGTTTAATGGCGCTCATGACTTCCCTATGGAAATGAGAAATAAAGTTCATTAAGAACACATCAGTACTAGTTACTTGTGCTAAAGTATCGTAAAACATACACGTAAACCATTGCACGAAAACTCACTTTCTCGTCTTTTTTTCCGACTAACAGCTTAATTTCGAAGCGATAAAAGTGGTTGTTAAATTGCTAACTGCTCAGAACTTCAAGAAAAATGGATGCAATTCAATACCGTGTCTACCTCTGTAAATATACGGAATTTGTATGTTCTTGTGTTGTTCTCTTGGCCATTTCCAGATACAACAAAACTACTCACAATCGCATAAATTACGTGAATTGCGTGCAAAGAAAATATTTTGAAAGCCGAAAAAAAAATTCCGTCTCTTCGAATTTCGGCAATGGGCAAAAACCCATTTCGTGTATGCTACACTCTCGTTTCAGGTCGGGCCAAAGTCAAAAATCGGTGTGAGAACAACAAAAAAAACGCAACCACGTTAAGGGTGAAGAAAATGTTTACTCTATGTACATTAAGCAAACGGTGTTTTTTTTTTCTTTTGATGAAAAAAAAAAACTTTTTCCGCTAAAATGTTTTGCAAAGCATGATGGTACAGAGAGGTTACCTCGCAAATCGCATGACTCGCAAATCATGTTTTTTTCCTGTGCGCACACCGTTGCCATTTTTGTGCGGCCAATACAAGTTTGGCAACAAATTCAATTCCATCAAAACTAAGTGCGTTCGGCTGTTTCGATGCGCCAAAATACATGCGAACGAATAAATCGAGAGCGCATTCTTCAAACTGGAATAAATCAGTTTGACAGCAGTTGCTTGAGAAATCATCGTTGTTCAGCATCAATTCGACGGATTTTCATTTCATTCCATTTTTCGAGTGTAGAAATAGAATCGAAATGTTCGCTGTTGGTATTGCTGCTTTATACAAAAAAATATTCATATATGAAGCAATATTTTTGTAAGAAGACACCCGAAAAAACCGTTAAAATAAACAAAGAGCAGATATAAATGTAATCGATTAACATGATCCAATCGGCACCTGAGTCACACAATGTGATAATATTGACAAGAGAAAATAATAAAATTGGTTATGCCAATGCGATTTGGGCTATTTTTCAGTTGCTCCAAAATAAAACGAAAAAAAAAACATTTGAAACAATCAATAAGTTTTCTAATCACTATGAATGATATTTGTTGAGTAAAGACAATGCGTGAACTTCAAAATTACTGATAAAGATCCAATAAATCGGAGTTTTTAAAACTGCGCTTATTTTTTGTGACTCTGAAACAAACAAACACCATTATTTTATTCTCACTCTGTTTCGATTCACTCATTTTGCGAAATGACAGCAATTGCAAGAAGAAAACGACAACTGTTTGAATAATTCAAAAATAATAACATTAATTTGAATGTTCATTTTGAAATACGAATGTTCACGTCACCATCATCATGTATGTTTTGTACGGAGAGAAGAAAAGCATAAGGGTTATCAAATGTCTATAATGGTTATTTTCATGGTTGAATCTCGTTTGAAAGGGAAATCAACAAGGAATCAATAATTGAATGAGAGAAAGAGTGAGTCAAAACATTTGAATTCTGAGCCAACCCAAGCCAAGTCAAAATCAAACGCCAAAATAAACCAAATCTACATCAACAGCACGAAAAAAAAACATGCGAAATCAGGAACTAAATAGAAAATTATTATACATATTTGTTTGTTACGCTGATAATAATGATTTACTCGAGCGCGGGGCTTCAAATTTTTTTCAATTGCCTTCATTTTTTTGCCACCCCCCCCCCCAAAAAAAAAAAGATTACTCATTATATGGAAACAGAAGTCAAAATTATACAACGACACACATAGAGCCCAAACGAGAGCGATTTTAGCTCCTATGCACCATTGGTCTTGATTGTCGAAACAAATGAAAACATTTGCACATACACAAACATAAATTAACGGCCTAATGAGCGAACCTGAATAACAAAAAAAAAAAAAAACAAAATAGCAGCAGCAGCACATACAGCGAATTGAATTGAGCGAAGCGAAACCAAACACAAAATTCGTGAATGCAAATTGTTCAAGGTCTCATCGTCGGTGTTATTTTTTCAGCCGTTTTTTGTTTTTGTTTTCGGGCAAAAGCGAGAGTGAGCGCATTATGCCACGTTTGCTTGGATATTGACTATTATTTTCTAATACATTTGCCACTGCGCCATCGTTAAAATGCGTCAAACAAGACACACAAACCCAAAATGACGATGCGAACAAAATGAGAGAGCTTGAGACAGCGTGTGCATTATTATCATTGACCACAAAAAAAATATAAAGATTAGATGACGGAGCAAGACGACAACAGCAAAAAAAGCATTTCAAGATGGAACGCACACACTCATACTTCACATGCACAAATACACTTTTTTTGTGTATGTTGAATGTCAGCGAGTAAATGAAGAAGTAGACGGAGTGAAAAAAAGTCGCTAAGTGATGGCACAACTGTATTTACTGCACGAAATATGCACAAACAAAACGACGTTTATAAATGGAAACTTACGATACTTGGCTTCAGCCTCGGCCAAAAAAAATCAACCAGAAAAAAATATCATCAAAATAACGTCATACAAACACAATCATGCACATGAACATACAATGGATTCAATTTTTTTTTCATATGACCGCTGATGCGCTACACAAACAAGCCAATGCTGTTTTTATTCAATTTTTTTTTCGGCTATTGTATAATAGACCGAGCGAGTTGTGTATTTGTTGGTTGTTGTTGTTGTTGTTATTTTGTTGTCTCTCTCTCTCTCTTTATTTCATTCAATTCTTGTTGCTTCAGCCAAAGAGAAGAAATTCATTTCAATGACACATATTTCGGGTTTGAAATTGAGGCAAAAAAAAACAAATCAAATTCGTCGCATATATTTGTTCTCGTAGCTGAATGAGACAAATGAAACTGCGGTTTTGCTGCTATGCGATCTATCACCATTCGAAGAATTTCGTTCAAAGTATCACATCATAATAAACATTGGATGCACTAAACAAATCTGTTTGAATTGCAATAATTACAATGGAGCACGACTTTTGGCCATTGCAACATTTATGCTATGTTTGTATACAATCGAGCGGATTGTTAAATGTAAACATACTGACAATCGCAATGAAATGAATTCGTGCAGTATTCGTTGCAAACAATAAATCCAAAGTAAATTTAAATGCGTAATAAATTGTTCGTGGCTTCTCGTTCCACCATTCTGCCCAGCAAATATCTAGTTCTCTGCAGCCAAAAATTCCGTTTTCGTTTCGCCGTAAATTGGTGCTCATTTCGGGTGAGTTCGGCTGCTATTTTTGCATCGCGCTATCTTTTTTCTTTATTCTTCATTACCTCCGACAACAATGTGAAAATTACAGCTGTGATTTGCAGCAGACGGTGTAAAAATGATCAGCCAGCCCTTCGCCCCCTCCCCCCGCAAAAAAAAATCCATTCGGTATGCGTTTTAGCGTAGCAATTGTAAATCACTTGAAACATCGGCCTGAATTTCTGTGTTTTTCGGAATTTCATTCACATACACAGAAAATACGATGCGAATAAATTTGGTTCAGTCAGAAGAAAGAAAAAAAGTAAAAACGGGCTTCAAATACTGACTCTCGTTCTCACTTTGTCTTTCACATCTAAATATTCGCGCCGAAAATACATCACGCGGCCCTATTACATAATCACCACCGAATATCTTCAATTATCAAAAAAAAAAAATGCTTCGTCGCTGTTGTCGTTGCCGTTCGTTAATGTTGTTGTTGTTGGCTCCGAATTCTCGCATATACGTTTCACATATTCTCGTGGTCGTGCATTCGTTACGCGCTCGATTGAAAATGTTCACATTCGCGCTATCTTCTCATGTCTATGTGTGTTTGTTTTCTTTATTATGTGCTGGTTATGGTGCACGCGCGTATTGTGCGCGCTCAATCGACCGAAAGTTGTGTGAACAATATTGTATAAAACAAATGAACACATCTTGATTTGACAAACAAACAGAAAGAGAAGAGAAGAGAGAGAGAGAGAAAAAAACCGTTTCTGCAAAGGAAGGTGATTTCGATTGCGCGCGTGTGTTTACATTTTCTCACTCTCTCTCTCTCTCTCTCTCTCATTCAGCACAGAAATTAGAAGAAACGAACAAAAAGAACAATAATAATAATACGAATTTGAACTAAATAAACACAGCTAAAATGTGGCATTTTAGCTAGAATTCAAATTTAGATGTGACACTTTGATCAATATTTTCGTTTTTCTTCTTCGAACGACGATGATTAGATTTCGATGCAAACAATATATTGAAATGGTTATATATTTTATTTTTGGATAAAAATTCATCCAGACCTAGAGAGTAATGAAAAATATTAGATGAATAATATTGTGCACGAGTTCGTGTGAATGAATGTTGGCTCGAACACTGAATTTGCACAATTGATCAGCATATTTACTCAAATGGAATTGATCAAATGAACGCATAGAAACTAAATAGAAAACGGCACCAATCCTCCACACACACGAAAACTATCATCCGCTATCATGATCATTATTGATTCATGTTCATTTGCCAAATCGATCAGTGTGTTATCCATTCAGTTTCAGTGCGTATAGTGCGAGAGAGCGTAAGCAGGTAAAATGTCCTTTATATAGCGTAGCAAACGGGCATCTTTGTTGAAATACGAAAAAAAACAGAATTTTCAAGCGAAAAAAAAAGTGAATGAAATTGAACTAAAGGTGTAGTCAGTTTAACTTCGCGAAAAAAATGTGAAGTAAAAATGCTTCTATTCAAACATCATAGAGTACGTAATAGAGGGAATTCCAGTTGAAGGAAAAAAAACAAAAAAAAAAATATAACCAACAGCCAATTCATAAGCATTTAGTGATACTCGTTAAGAGTAACCTTCGCGAGTATTCAACAAAATTAGACATATTATGATGCATCCAAATGCTCAATTAATGTGCTTTTTATTCGATTGTTGTGGTGAACTTGTCATCATCGTTGCAAACATTTAAACGATTTTGTGTTGGTATTGAAGCGCAGCTAACAAAAAAAAGGCTACACAGCAACAACAACAACGTCCAAAGTGCTAGGCAACAACAAGCGCGCAAAATAGCATTTTCGGGTTTTCAACCAGCAATCTGACCAAAAAGTTGTGAGTTAAAACAGAGAGAGAGAGAGAGAGAGACAAAACCCCATTGAAGTAATAACGATAACGTTGTTGTAGCTGGTTATATTTGTTGTTGTTATTCAGTCAACACTGTGTTATATTTGGTGTATTCGTGTGTCGTGTGCAACAAAACGAATCTCAACTAAAAAATATTCGGTTTAGCTGTGTATTTGCAATGTATACAACGTATGCGCGTGATTGGTGAATTCCACCATGCAGCCCGAAAAATCGTTACGATGTTTGTTGTTGTTATTGCTATTGCTATATGTGCAACACAAAAATATACACACATTGTGCTATAGAGCACGGCCGAAATAAACGATAATATATTCATATGTGTCGTTGATTACACACGCCAGTTTTCAATTTCGTTAGTTGTTTTATTTTTGTTCCATTCCATTCATTCGTTACTTAGTTTCTACGATTTGTGCAGCGCAACTGTGTGTTGTTGTTATTTTTTTTTTCAATTCTCCACATCGAGCTTGATGATTTATGTGGATATATGAATATCTTGAAGACTATATGCGATTTTCGGTGCTGTTCGTTCGATGTGCTCGGTGTTTTCTGCATAATAGCCGTGTATTGGTCGCATATACACTCTATGGAAATAGCGCAGCGAATTAAATGTCGGGAGTTTGTGTTCGTTTTTTTTTGTTGCTGTTGTTGTTGTTGGTTTTATTTTTTCTTCATTTAGCCGTTTCGTCTCCTTTGCCATTGCCGTTGTACAAAATGTGCAGTACACAGTCAGAAAACGGTCTCTCTTTCATTTGGAAATAGCATATTCCGTTGTGGCAGTGCCAGCTACAATGAAATTATATGCATTGATGCGGCGACGGAAACAGCACACAGCTACACTCATCACTTTAGTTCGTTTTGTTGGTTCTCTCTCTCCGTTCGCTTGCCTGCCTCGATTTGCTGGCTGATGTAGTTGTTGTTGTTGTTGTGTGTGTGGTGTGTGTTTTTTTCACTTCTTCGTTGATATTCGTGTGTATGTGCAGCAATGTGAATAAAATTCGCTCGTTGATTATTGGTTGGTTACAAACCATTCTATTTCAATCTGGTTTTCTAGAAAACACTGGGCGAATGAGTCGCGCTATTTCGCATTTGCAAATGAATCGTCATTGGTCTTCCGTATGCATGTGTGTTTGTGTGTTTGTGCATATGCAGGTTGTGTATTTGATTCGTTGGTTGCTTCGTTTTGCGATGTGTGTACGCTTTTGTCGGCAATTGCCGGCTCATGCGAATATTACGAATTTAATATGCAATTGGTCTAGGTTTTTCATGCACATACTCGCCAATTTACAATGGTAAAATCCAATAACCGGGCAAATATTAATAGCTACATCCACAAGCCTATTTAAACAGCAGCATCATGAATATATAGACAGAGTGACAGAGTGACAGTGGTTGAGAGCGAGAGAAAGACAGAGATAGACGTGGATCACTTTCATTGCACACGGGTGGCTACGGATGCAATGTAGAGAAAGAGTGTGTATATCAAACGTAAATGACTCACACACAGACATGCAACTCCCATGTCGGCCTGTCTGCTGCAGAAACACCAGCAATGTCTGCCATAATGCGACGCAACGAAATGCTATTTTGAATATTCACATTCACGTTCGTACCCATCCACGGGCCAAACATATAAAAATGCAATCGACATTCTTGGAACATTTTAGTCATCACATTTGTTTGCAATCGATTGAATTGTTGTTGTTATTGTTATTTGTGTCTCACTTTCTCATCCTGTTTGCCAAATAAAATGTTTTAATTTATTTGCTGATATCACCCAACGAACAAATCGAGTCAAATTAAAATCAAACCGAATTCGATCGAGTGTTCCATGAAAAATGCAAAAGAAAATGATAGCTCAATAAATCAGAAGCTCTTAGCGTCTAAAAAAAGACCACCTTCAGATCGATGGAAATGGTCATTGAAAATGTAATTGATTGAAACCGCATTCATTTCAATTTGACGATTACCGTAGCAACTTGTCGAGCACATGCCCGACGACATATCATTCATTCAACAATGCACACAAATATCAACTTGACTCTGTTTATTTGAAATGGTTGATTTAATCGAATTCGAGGAATCTCTGACTCAGTATTTTGGATGCTGTTCTCTATATGCAATATCGAATCAACAAACACATTTCAACGATGCATATTTTAGCGGCTTCGGTATATCAAAGTATTGCGTCACCACTTGCACGGCTAAACAGTGAAGTTAGTCGAAATGTTATGTTCTCTAATCAAATTTGTCCGGAAATTCCTTAATAAATGGCCTTGATTTTGTATATTCAAATTATGATATATAGCATACTGCATCCAACATGTTATGAATTTGAAGAAATTGGAGTTTTTGATTAGGGGTATTTTTGATCAACCAAAAAAAAAAAATCGAAAATTCGTATGAGTAATTGAATGAAATTATTTGTCATTTGAAATAACTTCAGTTTCACTCATCGTTTCGGGATTCGATTTCGATAAACAATATCAAAGTGTTTATTAGTTGGAAAATATCTATTATTCTAATTATCTATTCGAATCGGGCATAAAACTGTCCCCACAACGTGCAAATCAATTGAATACACGGAACGTTAATTTTAAAGTTGAGTGTGTCGTTATAAATATTTGATTACGTTAAAAATTGCGTTTGTGTGAACCATTTTTGTTTGTGTCACATGGCACAATGTGTACAAACCAGTTACAGTTTTCCATTTCAATTGACATGCATACGCACCGCTCTAATGGCATTGCCCAATTTTGAAGCCCAACTTTGGAAATTTCAAAGTGCCTTTTTCAAATTGTCTTAATTAATATTTCATAAGCCGTACATTTTCCGAAAATTGGTAACTTCTTTTTTTCGGAGTTTTAGAGAGTAGCTTGTGCGGATGAGGGGGAGGAGGGATTGGTATTTGTGTTCTATTCAGGCCAAATATAATTTGGAAGCCCAACAGAACCATATCGATCAGCGTGTGTTCCGCTACCAATGGCTGAAAGGTAGATGCCTGGTGTTGCATGTTTTTTTGGTTTTGTTTTGTTCAGTTCTGAATATATCGATTTACATAAAAACCAACATGTATTAGAACACTGTGAATCGAGCAAGCAGTTTGTAGCTGAAGAGCGCACGCAGTGAAGTCATATAAAAACCTAATCAAAACCCGATAATGAAAATTGAGCTCGCACAAAACATTTCATATCGAAATCTTATTTTAATGGCATTTTCATCGTGGAAAACTGGATGTAGGGAAAAGCGGAAGAGCAAATCATTTTCTTCAGTCATTATCAACACACAAAACAGCGTCTTAAAAATGTCAACGACGAGAGGAATAGAAGAAGAAAAATGCGGCCAATCGATAAGAACGCACGCATTTCAAACACTAACACAAGCACATATTTATTCGAAATTCGAAGTAACAAAAGTGTTTTCAATTATTTAACTATGTATTTAATTTAAAATACAATGAAATTCGTAGCCACTTCGTCATTCCATTTTAATTACTTTTGGAACAATACACATGCCGAACGCTAAAATCGGATCGATTCATTTTTTTTAATTTCTTCTCTTCCTCTGTTATGTGTGTGTGTGTGTGTGTGTGTGTGTGTGTGTGTCCCAAAAAAGGAATGAGCGAGAGTTTATTCAACGTGGAATACTGAAACACCGAATTTCAATCTAAAATGGCTACTGTAATGTACTAAAGCGGAAAATCCACCGAAATTGACGTCGAATTGCAATAACGGCCTCGCACTTACGTTACTCGCATTCATTTTTGTCTTCGGGGGGGATTTCTGTTTTAAATGCATCGTCAGCAAGCGCAACGGCATAAAAAATGAATTAATTTCATACCTCCAGAATGGCAATGCCGATACGACTCTATCAAAGCCAAACCCATTAAAAAGTACCTCTCCCCATTTTGCAACCGAAGCAAACGAGAGAAACAAGAGAACGGAAAAGCAACAAAACTCGGTATCAAACTGTACTTGTGCACAATGCATTCGAGTATTGCTCGGTACCGTATCAGTACCGAAAATCGGGAAAAAGCAACGAATATTCGGCATAAAAAAAATGATTTTGTATGCGCCCGAAAAATACATAGCATTCTGCTGCTCCTGGTGCTGCCGTTGCTTTGAAAGGGAATAAAACAAACGAAAAAGGAAAAAGCGCAAGCGATTCGTGACCAAACTATGTTATCACCATCATCATATCATGATTTTCGTCAGTTGTGTCGCCGTTTGTACGTTTGTGTGTCCGCTTTTCACTTTCATTTCGATCATATACAGCACATACATAAAGTACATAATCAACATCGAAACAACAACAAAAAACACATACATACAACAGTACACAAGTACAGACCCGATAAACAAAGTGTGGAGTACGAGTGAGTGGCGACATCAAACCCCAACCGAAGGTTGTCTTCAGCTATGTATATACATGGTACACCCGAAAAATACATACACCAAAAATACTAATACAAAGTATCTTGCGTCGCAAACGAAAGTGAAATGAAAATTCAATTTGAAAAGACGAACGACGAGGATGGAGTGTGCGGTGTGTATTGCTGTAGATATGAAGCGATGATAGAGAGAGGGAGAGAGTGAAGCGCAATGTTATAATGTACATTCAATTCCGAACCGGGTATGGTATTTCACGTGATTTAAGCGACAGAGCGAGACACAAAAACGACACGAGTGGCGACAAAACATGAAAAAATGCAGCTCAAACCCATTTTCAATGCTCGCAAGCATTGTCAAGTTCAGTTTTCCCTTTCGTTTCATTCACGCGCTTGCTCTTTCACTCCGCCACCCTCCCCGTCTCGCTCTCTCTCTCTCTCTCTCTCTCTCTCTCTTTCCAACTTTCACTTTTTTTGTGCGCTTCCACTTATTGTTTTCGTCGTATATTTCGTGGCGTTTTGTTTCCTTTTTGGCTTGGCTTGGCTTGGAGAATGAAACTTTGGTTTAGTGCATGCCTGTGTATTGTTCGGGTTGCTAACATACGCAGTGAAATGCTTCTATATGCTTGGTTCCATTCACATGCACAAAACACGCATTTTCCATTTTTCGCTTCTATGTTTTACGTTTTCCGTTTCTTCCTTTATATTTTCCACCCGCTTCGTGGTCGGTGCGCGCATACAAACGCATTTGGGAAATTCAACCATACACACCAGAAGAAGAAAAAAACAAACAACGACACTTATCACCATGAAATCGAAATGTATATAATACTGAAATTTTGCGCATCCTCCGTAATAAGGACATGGTTGAAAAGTGAATAAAGACGCGTTATCGCATGCGGTGCCGTTGATGCGTTGAATGGAAACAACATTATGGAAACGAAATTACAACAACAACAACAACACCAAAAACAAAAAATGCTATCAATGCAAACGCAGTGTTATCAGTTCGGCATAGCTACTGCTCTTCTCCTGCGCTTCACTGCAAATGCGTACGTGCGTGTACACTATAATATAGATATAGCTGTTCGTCACTGTACGGTGGTTGTGCTGTGTACAGCTATGAGATGTACATACACCGGTTTTCCCATAAGTTGTAGATTGACCCAATTTAACCTTATGTATGCTTGCATTGTACACTTTTTCAATGGAATACATATACTCACGCACACACACACACACACACATTCATACGCACGCATACACAATCCACAGAAAACGGTTTGCATGCGCGGATATGAAGTGGCATCGCCGAAGAAGGATATGCAATACAAAATACATGTTCTATATAGGGAAAATTGTATACGACAAAGTCATCGCACATAAGCAAAATAACCAAAAACCATCCAACACACTCCGATATCCAGGATCAGTCATTAAATTGTGCATGCAAACAGCAAACGTGGCAAAAGTGAAAGTTTGTTCTCTCTTTCCGTTCGCATTGAATGCGCCCTTGTGTGAGCGTGCACAATGCTCTCGCTCGGGCACACAACGGTGTTAGAGAATGAGCTCGCTGGCTTTGTGCATAGGCACTGGATGGTTTCCCATTCAATTTCAAATATAATGCGCACTATGCCTACCAAACGCGTAATATTGATAGCAGCAGCAGCAGCAGCAGCAATGGCAACATCAGCAACCCTTAACTTATCCGAGCGACTGCACTTGAAAGCAAAAATACAATTAGACAAAAAGAGACGGAGAGAATGAACAGAACAACAACAACAAAAAAACGCAATTGAGGAAATAAGCCTGTATTTTAGCAGAAGGGAAGTGAACTGTACAACTTTTTCATGTTTTGCCGTTCATTTTCGGTTCACTCACTCTTTCACTGATATTGTTGCCGTGTGTTTTATCAAATGACAACGACGTTTGCACAATGGGATCTATGTAACAACGTTGAAAAAAAGAATCAAATCACCAAAAGAGAGAAAAACAGAGAAATCTACGGGGGAAAAAAACAAGATGGAAAATACCATGTATTTTCAACGGATCACCGAGAGAATTCACGAGATTTTTCGCTTGTTGTCTTCTCAATCGATTCTATTGAATGCAACTTTTCAATGCCTATTGCTGTCATTATTTGTTACGGTTCTTATCATCAATACGTTATATTTTCATAATACCTAAAAATGTCATTGTCAACTATTATGTATCGTTATGTATTAAACATTTGATATATGAGAGAGAAAAAAAAAGACGGCCAAGGCATAGAATTTTTCCAAACGAATTGGTTGGTCACTTGATTCGCATAATTCAGAAGAAAAAAGGAAAAAAAAAATATTTCCTCGGCCAGCGCAAAAACTTCCTCGACCAGTGATGATGAAAAATGAGTCGTAAGTAAAAAAAAAAAAACAACAACATGAAACCGAAGAGAAGAATCTGGCAGCGATAGCAAAAACAATGTCCTGTGCAAATACAAACATCGAAACATACACACCATCCAATGCCCATCCGATTCAAGTCGAACTATATATATAGAATTTTAATAGATATTGCGCATGAATCGACGATGTGCATATAGGGCCAGTTGGCCTGAGTTTTGTGAGTCGCACATCGAGAGTATGACATAAATGGTTTCCGAAAAAGGAAGTGAAATTCTAGCTGCCAAATCGGCACTAACACAATTCCGTTCATTTTCGGCAGGCATTTGAAAAAGCAAAAAAAAATCAAGCCATATACATCGAATTTTGCACGTACACACCATTTAAAACAACAAACAGCAGCAATGCCAACAGCAACGGCAAGCATTACAACAATTGAAATTCAATATGCCGTGACGCACATTCATTAAATGAGAGAGGTGCACACGGAAAATGAAACTGTTTTTATGATAACCGAAAATAAGAAATCGAACCAATTCTAAACCAAGCCATGTCATGAACGATAAAATACGAATATTCAAATTTGCAAAGGCAAACAGAACGTGAAACAAACAAAAAATATATTGCAGGAAATTCATATTGGAATTTCAGATTGCAACGTTGAAATCTCATTCCACGGCAGGAAGAGTATTGATTTTTTTTTATAATGAAATAGCAGCAGCAATATTTTTTATTTGCATTGCGTCTCCTTGAAATTTCAAATCGTTGTAATATTCACAGTTGAAAAAAGTTTTGAAATTGTGAAAAAATTTCGAGAGGAAGTTTGATTGTTATTGATTCAGATTTTTTTTCCGTTTCACAACAATTGTATGTGGATGTTTCGACACATGAATCGTTTTGTTCAATTCTCTACGTTATTCTGCTTTGATGCAATTGGACAACATGTTTCTTATGAGATCTGACAGAAGAGACATAACATAGCAAACGATATGACATTGTCGTGTCTAGTGAAACACAGATGGCGCACACGACGCCTGTGTTTTTATTGACATTTTTATACCACATAAAAACACTGTTGTCGCTCGTTGTAGCCGGTATTTACTATACACAAATAAATCATTAAAAATACGTATTTGACACAAATCGTGCGTGGAACATTTCATAATTTTGTTTATTTGTTTTCAATTTTACAGTTTGACAATATGGATCCACAGCAGCAATTTTGTTTGAAATGGAACAGTTATTCGTCCAATTTGGCGATGACTTTCTCCAATCTCTTCAAATCGGATCTATTAGCTGATGTTACGCTTTACTGTGGTGGTACGTATACAAAGTTAACTGACGGAAATTTGATGCATTGATGCATTTAATTTAATTTTTCATTGTGTATTTTTTAGGCACCGTTTTCAAGGCACACAAACTCATACTGGCCGCATGTTCCAAGAACTTTGCAGAGTTATTTGAATCGGCACCACCCAGTTCATCATGTGTTGTTATTTTAGAGGCAACGTCGGCTGAAAATATGTCGGCGCTGCTTGAATTTATGTACAAGGGTGAGGTGCATGTGTCACAAGAGGCACTAAACAGCTTTTTAAAAGCAGCTGAAAACCTTCAGGTAAATACTGCAATAAACAACTTGAATTATCATTTGTGTTTGCACTTTGAAATGCAAATATATTTAATTTGCATGATTTAATCACAATGTTTCTCTCTCTCTCTCTCTCTCTCTATTTGTGTGTGATGTTTTTTTTTTCATGTGTTTTGCATCGTAAAGGTTAAAGGTTTGTCAACTGAACATGGACGTTTGGCTGCAGCGCAATCACAGTCACATGAACAAAGACACCAAAGAAACAGTACGTCAGCAACATCACCGTTACCATTGAATACGATGAAACAAGAGTGTGATTCGTTAATGAACCCAAGTAGCTCGGGCTTGACTGGCGGTTTTGCACCATACATTCCGCAAATGTACCGGCCGTTCGATGCAACACGAGGCAAACGACAACCACGCAGCCCATTCAGTGAACAGGATCGACAAAGTGTACTACGTGATGGATCGCGAGGCAATGCTGATAATGCTGGTACAACTAACAAACGAGCCCGGTATGTGTTTATGTGAAATTGTGAAGTGTTAAAATGATTTGAACGGTTGAAATATAACGAATTTTTTTTTTCATAGACCATCGAGCAGTGCATCATCAACCGCCCCAACGGAAGCTGACACTTTGCAAAATGACCGCACATCACCCCAATCCAGGTTAGGTCACTTTTCATTCAGAATTTTAAACGAATGATATGATTTGTTTGAAATTAATTGTGAATCATTTTAATTTTTGGAATAAATAGCAGATATGAAAACCACAGTCCTCAAAGTACAACGGCACGAAATGGATCAGATAATCAAGAAGGCGAACGAAATGGATCAACAAAAAGTGGACAGGAACAAGATGAAGACATAAAAACGGAAAATGACAACGACGTAAGTTACTAACCAACCGACCATGATTTTTAATTCAATGACATTTTATCGGGAATGTACTAAATTGGATTGGTTTTTTTTTTTTGGTTTAGGGTGGCGCCGAGGATCTACGAATCAAGTTAGAAGCCGATTATTCGCCGCAACCGCCAACATCAAATACGACCCCATCAACACCGACATCATTGGTCAGCTACATGGAAGCGAAGGACGCCGGACTACCAACAAGTTTGGCGGCTATTGCACCGGCTGATATGCTCAACGTATGGAATGCGACGAAATTAAGCAGCAAAAGTGGAACTGTTAACACAGCTGATGGTAAGCATTACAATTTGGTTTCTTTTCTTGAAATATGATTGCATTCTCGATCGACTAGGCATGATCTTAAATCATTCTATAAAATAACCCTTTCAATATCATCGATATCAAATGTCACCAAAACAAAACAATTAATATGCCTTTAAAATGTACGATGTTTAGGAAAAAAATTGAAGTGCCTATACTGCGACCGATTATACGGCTATGAAACCAATTTGCGTGCACATATTCGACAGCGTCATCAAGGTATACGTGTGCCATGCCCGTTCTGTTCGAGAACATTCACGCGAAATAATACGGTGCGACGGCATATAGCACGTGAGCACAAGCATGAAATTTCCATCAATCAAATGCAATCGGCACAACCAAATCATGCCGCATAGACCGGCCGCATTGATACAGCACCAAAACAAACAAAGCAAGTAAGATCCAAACATAAGAAATGAAAAAACAAACAAAACAAAAACAACAACAAGAAAATCTTCACACCTCGTATCCCATTGAAAGTCTGAACGGATGAAGCAATAGCGTCAATCACACAGCTATCGGCAAATTATTCACGAATAACATACAAAAAAGGAAATAAGTGAACGAAGAAGCAATATTCATAATACCAGCGCAAAACTTCATTTCACGGCAAAAAAAATCGTGAATTTGAAGAAAAAAACAAACATTTATATACCATTTTCTCATATTGCTTCAGCATCATTCAACAAATAACAAATAGAAATGTAACTATAAATAGTATTTTATTGAAGCTGCAGTTTATATACAGAGATTTTTTTTATTGCATTTAAATAGTAACAAACAAATCAGTGAAAAATAGAAACCGTTTTTTCCCGTTTTCTTTTTTCTTAAAAAAAAGAGAAAAACAAAACAAAATCAAATATGAATATATCGCAAGAAATATTATATTCAAATGAAGTCCGTTAACATATTTTTACACAAATCCAATAGTCATATTCAACGTAACCGAAAAGAGAGAAGTTTTTGTTTACAACATTAATTATTGATAGCGATACAGATATAGGAAGAGAGAATCGATTTATTTATATTTCGTTTTAGTTTTTTTTTTCCTCTTAAATACATAAAAAATACAAACACAAAATAGCCTTGAATATTCAAATTTTAATTGGCGATCAAAGTCAAATAAAATTTGAATGTTATTTTAAAAAAAAAGAAAAAGACTAATAGAATGAAATGATCGCATATTTACATATTTACCGCTCCGTTAACATAAATCAACAGCGAATTGTCACACATACACATCAAGCATCGTGTTTTAGGGCATTGATTAAATTCAAACGATTTCCTGAAAGCATTTATTCATACAACCGATTCCGTTTTATGCTAATGAATTAATAATAGAACTTTGTAAAAACAAAGAACGTTTTTTTTGCAAATGAAATTCTTAACACACAAACAATGAACAAGCAGCGCAACAAGAATGAAAGAAGGTGAATGAAAAACCCTCACAACATATGTGAATCCCATATGTTTTGGTTTTTTTTTGCGCATTTACCTTATGAAACGAGAAATTGTTTTTTTTTTGTTATACACAAACTTTTTTTTGCGCGACCACAAGAGACAACAATTCCCCCATAACCATAGCTACTATTTAACCCCCATAAGTATTACCCGTTTTTTTTATTGACAATATAACAATAGACCATTTTGTTTACACATCAAATAGATCTATACGCCTGTTTGTAGCTATTTAAACCATTACAAACGGATTCAATATCCAATTCTTTTCACATTTTCTTCTTCTTTTTTCTGTTATAAGCCCGAATACTTATATTTTATCATCAAACCGGATTTGCCTATCCATATGGATCGGCAAAATAGTGTTTTTTTTGAAGAAGAAATGCTTTTTAACATAAATAAAACTCAAGTACCTGCCGTTAAAACATAGCATCGTAGAAATAATAGTAAAAAAAATGAATGAAAAATAGACGATAGTTCACAGTAAATTCGCAAACGCAAACACACACTCAATTGACCGAATTTATCATAGTTTTTACATACATTTTTCCCATACCCTCGCACTGAAAGATAAAACAGGCGCATAGCACACCGAGTTCGATGACATAGTTGTGTTTATGAACAATTGTGTTTTTAGCATTCAGCGCCAAGCTGAACATGAGTTGCTCCAATAAGTTGTGCCGCGTCGATACCTTGGCTAGTAGGGGCAATACGCACCTGACCAAACCAAACACATACATTTTGCAAACAATAATGTTTACACCACACGTTACACTACAATTTTTCAATTCTAAATATGATAGTTGTTTTGACAGAAATATGTCAGTGATATATATAAACAAACCTTACTATTTTTTTTAGCTGTACATAATCTTTTGTTTTCTGTATACCACAATGCTCCAGCTGAAATAGTTTATTTTTTTCTTCAATCTTCAATTTTTAAAGAGAAAACATTTTTGTTATCACAATGTTAAACTCTTTTATCAATTTTTTTTTTTTAAATTCTCAAAGCACAAATAGAGAAACCGTTATTTACACAGAGAAAGTAAAATAAATTGAGAAATAGTACGCAGATGTTGAATTAAGAAAACTAGACAAACAACACAGTCGAATTGGTGTAACATGACACAGTGCTAATAGTGGTTTATTTACTGTTAGATGGATAAAATCAGTGCCTGAAACAAATCAGTGATTTTAATAAATGCCGGAATACGTGAATAAATGCTTTCTAAATTGATCGTGAAATGAATCAAGAGTCGTAAAATACACAATTTTATCCTTGATGCAAAAATTCGCGTGAATCAAACACACACACACAATGCAATGCAATACAATTTAATAACAATTGAATGAAAACCATGCCAAAAAAAAAACAAACAAACGAAATGTAAATAATTTACAAAATTCAAATTCAAATTCACACTCAAAGAAACAAAAAAAACCAACCATTTTGAAAACGTTCGAAAACAAGACAAAACAAAAGATGATGAAAATGGGAGAAAAATGAAGAATTCAAAATCAACGTTTGGACCGAAAACTTTTGGATTGAAAAAATGATTTGATTGAAACACGAAAAAAAATGATTACTTAGGCAAAGGTGGAAAAAGCCTCCGCTTTAGAGAATAATATTTCGTCGATTGCAATGCGATCGATTTGAAGTAAATATAAACGATTTAAAAAAAAAAAGATAAAATAAAAATGTGTGTAAGCGTAAATGAAAAAAAAACGTCGAGAAAGTGAAAATTTATTGAAAAATGAATGAAAAACAAAAACAAACTCGTAAAACGGAGTAAAAAAAATAAATTTACTGTTATTAAAATGAATGAAAAGAGAAATGAATTTTGAATGATGAATAAAAAGAGCGGCGGAAACAAAGTTACCGAAACTGAACAGAAATAAAAAAAAAGCTGAATAAGAAAAGCGACAGGATGAATAAACTGCTTGTGAATCCAAGTGAATTTACCAACGTTAACCATTTTTATTTATATTTTAAGGCTTAAGAGATGCACATCTCTTGAAGATATTAACCGATAATCAGAGAGCATGCGCCCAACATATTTTTTTTTGTCGTAATTTTTATCAATTTTTTTTTATCTACCGAATTTACGTTTATTTTTTTCATTTTTTTTTTTTTTTTTTTTTTTTTGATTTCAAATCAATCATTTTATGTAATAGCAGAAATTGGCAATCAAATTGCCATTTCTTGCCAATCGCAAATCGCTTCTGTGTATAACATAAAATAGTTATTATATTTCTTCAGTTTTTTTTAGACAGATTTTATTTCTAATTAGGAAATTTTCTAATGTACATAAAAAAAAGAGATGAGAAATTATTTCAATTTTTGTTTTGTAAAGTTAAAAGAAAAATGCTTGCTTAAAACGTTCGGTCTGCAAAACCTCTCAAGCTTGAGTAAATTAACCGATTTGATTCAGGCCAGTTTTATGTTAAAACGATTTCTTTTCCATTTCTTTATGTTTCAATTGAATTGTTAAAATGAGGTTAGTTTTTTGTCTTTCGGTTTTTTTTGCACATTTTGAAATGTGCTGGTGTAATTTTTTTTTTTTTTTGTTGCAACCCAAGATGATAAACCACTTACTTTTGGCTCATTTATTTTAAATTCACAATTCATTGTTTTTGTTTTCCGTTCCCGATTTCCTTTTACTGTCATCGGAAATAACAAATTTTTAAAACAGAAAAAATATGATCGGACGCCGAAACTCCAATTAATTTGATCCCAGTTTATTATCTGTGATTTATGATCAATAAGAACGTTTAAAACATCCTTTTTTATGTTTCATTTTTCTGTTATTTGTTCTATTTTTTATTATACTTTTTTTTTCTTGTGCTTCTTTCAATCCATTTCGATAAAAAGATCAATTGTGATGTGTACATAGAAAATCGGCAATCCACGAATTGGTTTTGAAGGAGGAAAAAAAAGAGACGATTCGTTTTGCTAATTACAATATTTGTGTTGGTGTTTCCATAAATTTTGGTTGCATTTTTAACAAAACAAGTTGCACATTCGATACGACACAAAACGAAGAGAACGGAAAACAATGAAGAAAAAAAAAGAAAAACATTGAAATTTAATGCATGAACCATACTTATGGCTACTACTAAACAACTAACCAAATGTACGAGCAAACCAAATAGACAGAACAATATTGTTTTGAGTATTGAGGAATCTATAGATTTCTATAGAAATCAATTCTATTCTATATGATTTCTTCTCATAAAGACCATTTAACACATGAATTTTGCTATGCTCTGTACATTCACAAGCCCCAAAAACCTAATTTTTTATTTTATTCAATCCGATAAAAACCAATGGTATTTAACACTACCAAAACCTGTACATATTGAATATTGGAGCATTTGTTTAGTTGTAAAGAATATGAATGATTTTGAGTTCGCCAATTGACATGGAATGAAAAACAGATGAGATGAATCGCTTTGAGAGAGAGAAAGAGAGAACAATTATGATTTTGGAAACTCTTCTGAAGAGTTTCCAGTGCCCAGTTACCAATCCAATTTGTATGTCAATGATGATCAAATCATCAATGGCATACAAATGGAACAATTTAAAACAGTAAAAGATGAAAAACACACCCTCAGAAAAGGAAATACACACATTTTTCTTTTATATTTGTTTCTATAATGCCTAAGTTACCAATTAAATTCTTTTTTTTAATACGTTTAAGTAAGTGGTGGAATTGAAAAACAAAAACCATGAAAAGAAAATATTACATACACTTAACAACCCATTTAGAATTATACGCAAAATTGAAAGAGAACTCAAATGAACAGAAACAAGTTGCATTTAGAATGGCAGAAATGAATAAAATCAGCTGCATCGAAAATCACAATACGAGTAAAAAAAACCATTGCAAATTGATAAAATTTGCAATATTGCAAACCAGAAATACCTCAGATTTTATTTAATTTTGATAAAACTCCAGTTTTACAATGACTTTATTTTTTTTTCTTTTTTTTAATGACTAAATGATTAATTGAACAGACTGTCAAATTGTAAACCGATTACCTCAAAATCGCACGACTTTTTTTTAGTTAGTAAAATAGTAAGTCAGGAATTTGATCATTCTCCTTCAATAGCGTATTCAAGTTATTTTTTTTTTTAAATATACGCATACCCTTATATAGTTTGTCAATAAATGTGCTCATTTTCACTTCACCTTTACTTCTCAGGTGACGTGAGACATTCTTTCGAGAATATCTCACTTCATTGAACTGAAATTGAGAACAGTAAAAAACAAATAACACACATACGAGAAAATAGTTCGCCGCTTTGGATGATTTAAGACTTTAAACCAGTCGAAAAAAAGAAACAAAACTAACAAGCATCATTCATTTATAAGAGTTTAGGTATTCCTGCAAATAAATGTCGGTATAAATGTGTATGTTTTGTAAAGAAAATTAATGTTAAACAAAGAAAGAAAAAAACAAATCTAATAATAAACTCAACTCAGGGATTTCTTTAAATTGCCTAATTTTAAAACGAAATTGTGCATATTAAAAATTCATGTCGATCAACTTCATACGCAAATAAAATTTAAAAAAAAAAGTTTCTTTTTTTTGAGAATGACGATGTTAAAAGAAAAACACCAAAGCGCGAATCCCCAATTTTTTATATATCGAACGAATAAATGGAAAAACTCAAAGCAAATTCTCAGGTGAAATGTCAAAATAACATATGCAAGTAGAAAAAAACGAGATAGACTCACAAAATAAAACACGGAAATTTTGTTGACACAAATCCACAATTTTTCAATGTTTTTAGGCAACACATCGTTTTTTTTCAAATAAGGCAATACAACATAATCGTCTGAGCACATTTACGACAAATGAAGCAAAAACAACAAACAAACAAAAATTCAACAAAACAATTAACCACTTTTTTCGACATAAAATTTGAAGAAATACAAAAATAACACAACAACAAAAATTACACACAATTCGTAATTTATATGTATTGTATACAAATAAACCAACATTAAATGAAAAAAAAAAAAGAAATTTAAAATGTAATCATAACTTTTTAAACGAGCAGAGATATAAGTAAAATCTCGGACAATTCATGGAGTAAATAAAATTACATTTAAACGTCGTACAATTGGGAATTTAAGTTTGAAATTACGTCAAATTGGTAAAAAAAAACTAAATTTAATCTATATGAAAGATGAAAAAAAAATTTAAAAAGATGCAAAAAAATTAAAAATTTAACAAAACATTTTAGGCGCTACAATATCTTTTCATAAATAACAACAACAACAACAAAAAACTAAGAGAAGAATGAAAACATTGAGATGGCGTATGATAAAATTCACGTATTAAGTAAACGTTTAATTATGATTAACAGAGGCGCCAGGAGAATTGCACTTTTCCACATGGCGGCCTAGAATATACTATTTGTTTAGATTGTTTTTTTCGGTTAATCAAGTGGGTTTTTGGTATTTCTTTTGTTCAATATTAAACAAATTTTCAAAAAAAAATGATTCGTAAATTCAACTGAAAAAGAGTAAAAAAAATTAACAAAAAAAAAAATTGAAAGCGTAAGAATTTTTACTAGATTTAATTGGAAATGAAAAATAAAATGTCGCAAAACGACTTTAAATTGCTATTAATTACCCAACATTAGTAAATATTGAATAAAAAAACACACACATACACAGAAAATTGAAAAAAAAAATTACATACAGTGCACGCATATGTGTATACAAAATATTGATGCAAATCATGTTTAGGCTAAAATTTTAGTGAAAAGAAAAATTAAAAATGAGAAAAATAGAAAGCAAAAAAAAAATATTTTACAAAGAGAAAACCCAATTCTCAATGTTGAAAAAATTAATATGATTAATTATAATTTGGTGTAATTGGATGTAAGCAAAATTTGAATATTAATCCAAAAATTGAAGAGAAAACACACAAACAATCGATTTGGAAATCTCTTGTTCAAAATTGATGCGTTCGTATTGAATTGAACTTTTTTTTTAGTTGACCATCAATTCGCACCTCGAATCTTCCATGCTGTCGAAATCTAAAAAAACGGAGTTTGGTTGAATACGCAATTGCAAAACTAATAATTTTTTTTTAAATAATCGGGTATTAAAAAGCAAAAAAAAATATATATGAATTCTGCATACGCCACCAATAGAAGTTGAACATCTTACACACTCCTCATGTATACACAGAGAGAAATGCACATAAAACTCACATCCACAACAAAAAAAAAACAAACATTTTTTTAGATACACACACATACACACACAAAATAGACGATACAACCACAACACAACTACAACAAGGAAAAAAACAAATAAAATCGAAAAAAAATACATAGATTTTTTAATCGATAAGAGAATAAATGTAATAAAACAAGCTCAGGGATTCACATTTAGGTACACAATTCTTAATTTTTTAAGTATTGATCGTTTATTTTGAATGGTCATTTTTGTCGATTTACGTTTTTTTCTCCGATTTTGATTTTAAAACCATGTACAAGTGCAAAATTATACATTACTTTTTTTTTTCTTCTTTTAAGCTATAACCAGTCGAATTATATACACAATATTTACATTTTAACGAAAATAAAACAATAACAACAACAACAAACACGAGAAAAACACTCGCACAATCACACCAAGCCACCATAAACAATAACGAAAAACAAAACAACAGAAAATAAAGGATGTTCTCATTTTACTACCTCATAGTCAAGTAAAACTTTCTCAATGATTGATATAAATCAAATCAAAATCATGTGAAAGATGTAACTAGTGGCGAAATCCATACAAAAACCAATAATTATTTCATATGTAAATAGATACCGTAACGCAATCAATGAATGTCAAATGATCAGACAGAAAAAACAAAAATTCGCGTTCAAGTTTAGTGAGACAAAAAAAAGAAGATACAAACACGATACCGGTATAGAGCTAAGCTCAAACATCATCTTCATTTGTAATATGAAATTATATTATGAGGAATCAATGCAATAACCGTAAAACCAAACGATTTCAATCATATTTCAAAAGGTTAATAAAACAAAAATGATATCATTATTGTTATTGCATTACAAAGAGAAAAAGTGAAGAAAAAAAAAAATTACGAGAAAGAGAAAAATTCTAATATATGAGAAGAAAAAGAAGCTAAAACAGAGAACAAAATAAATGCAAAAAATCATAATAGAAAAATTTAAACACTTTTTATTTGTTTTATTTTTTTTCCACAACAAACACCCCTTTTCCCTTTATTTATTGATTTATTACCTTTTTTTTTACTTTTCGTTGGAATCTTTATTGAATTTTCAATTAGACACCTTTTTTGTCGTTGTACCTACATCCGATGGCGACATTCGGGATTTTATTTCGTTCTTATTTTCAGCACATCATCTATTGACACCATTCTTTATTTTCGACACATTCATATCTTATCGTGACTCAGATCATATCTTATTTCAATGACCCACCAAATCGACTATCGGCTACTTATTCAACAGCCAATTATCGATTTATTTTTCTGTTCTTTATCAGTTCACCACAAGCATCACACCAATCCTATTTTATTCTGTTGATTTTCCCATTCTTATAATTTTGACGTCCTTTTTGATTGCGATTCAAAATATAGAATAAAATAATAACACCATCACCTAAAGAGTACAAACTAACTTTTAGAAATTGAAAGCATTTTACAAATTTGCATTTTAAAAGAGAAAAAAAAGAAAATGACTTAACAAAAAGAAGAACAAAAAACAAAACGAAGTGAAAAATGTCATTCTGTTCGGCTCGAATGAAAATGCAATGGATAAATAAAATCAAAGTGTTCGGATTGTCAAAATTTATTTAAGTGAATCAATAAATAACTGCATTAATTCACACAGAGAGAATCAATCACATTGCAATGCTCACCATCCACATCACTCAAAGAGAATCACACACACACACTCACACACACACACTCAACACATTTTTTCGAAAGTACAAAATTTCAGGAACAATTTTTCGGTGTCGTCTCAAAAATAAATGAAAAAATAAAAAATCTAACATAAATAATTACAAAGGGAATAATCTATAGTAGTATGTAATTTGAGGAAGTTAACACACTTCAAATTGAATGTTGATTCAAGTGGTAAAAATGGTATATGTATGAAGAGCATATGATGGAAGGAGATGACTACAGTTTTATTGATGCAAACTACATCCAAAAAAAAAGAACGTCATGAAAAAAAAATTCTACGAATATACGTAATTAACATAAAATACTTGAATGAAATGAGAAAAAAAAATATTGAGATAAACAAAAAAAAAACAAAACTATTCTACCTATTTAATGGATACCCATTTATTAATCGTAAAACCAAAAAAAAAATCCCATTAAAATGAATCACTCATTTTGACCCCCCTGAAAAAAAGTTTCACAAACATTGGCAATTCATTGACGATCATGAATGCAATGAAACGTAGTTGAATGGTCCATGGAATGATAACACATTTACTGAGATCACACGGGCGAAAGCTCTAAAACAAATAAATAAGCAAAATTTTTGCATGTTATTTAGTCTGAATTGGATATACGAAATCGCCAACAAGCACGAGCTGCGCTCACATTTTCTTAGCCTGATTTTCCAGCATTTGAAATGAAAAATGAACAGATAAGAAGATAAACCAAACATTTGGTAAGTAAATTGAAACTGTTCGTTTCAACGGGTTCTGTGCAACAACTAACAAGAAGTAAAAAAAAAAAAAAAAAAAAACAGAAGAAAAAAAAACCAACCGTTCAATTCGTTTACTTAGACAAATTACAAGTATTAGATATACACAAAATATTTTATTTAATTATAAACAAACTATAAACATGAATTTATTGATATGATGTAATCCGTGCACTGATTGGAATGTATTATATAAATTGAAAGATGAAAATTATTATACTAAACCAAATGAAAAGGTAAAAGAAAATAATGTTTGATTGGATTTATAATTCCAGACCATTTTTTGTTTTCTTTTTGTGTGCTTAAAACAAGCATTTTCGTCATGAGAAAAAACAAATACCATAAAATTTGAAACCAAATTAAATAACACAACAAAAAAAAAAACATGATTGTAGATGGAACGTTAGACTAAAGAATGAAATAAGCGCAGCTATTGATGAGATCGAATTTGATGGCATGACCAACCACAATTTGCTTTGTCGTTGAAAACAAAAAGAAATGAAATGAAAGTTAAAAAATTCAAAACTTAATCAATAATAAATGTCACAGATTCGATGTCATGTGTAGCTTGTGTGGCGTTACCATGATTATTTGTGAAAAATAAAGTATAAAATGAAACCAAAAAAAAACACACACACACACACACACACAAACACACCCAACAAAATTATATGGACGGTGAATTAGACAAAAATGAAGCCCTTTTACATGTACCGATGTATACTTGACCTAATATAAAAAAAAAGTGGAAACAAACCCAAAATAAAATGGAACTGTGTTGAGTAAAAACTATAAATTAATGAAATTGATTGGTGTTTCTCATTTTCTTGAAATGGTTATTTTCAGCGTTTGATTCATTTTGGTTGGGTAAGTATAAATACTGAGAATAAATGAAAAGCGCCACTCTTAACTCTTCCACTCTGATTCTGGTTCGACGTTCGAACGTCCGCATGAATGCAAACTTCATCCGTTTCAACGGCATTCTCAGTAAATTTTCTTTTGTTGTGTTTTGGGTTGGTCATAAAATTCTACCATCATTTCAAAGATCAATGAAACTAGCTCGTAATGCTCACAACGTGGAAATTTTCCAAATTATCATAAAACTACGGCAAAACATTATTTTCAAGACGCCAAAACAATACGTGAACCGTTTTCTTTGCATTGAACCGACTTTAAACAGAAATAAATAAACAAACAACTGTGTGGAAAAATCCATGAAAACGGAAATACAACGAACAAGTTGTGATGTTTACTTGAAATTGACGGCAATAGACATAAATCCTCCAGAATCGTCCAGTTGAAATTATTCGAAATTGGCTCGATTTGATTCGTGTAAACTGCACTTGAACATGCCAACACTCTCATTTAATTTGTCGTCAGCATATATGCAGAGTGAGTCTGAGACGGTTGTGGTCGCTGTCGAACGAAATGTGCCATTCACTGTGAACTGTCTTGTATAAATAACACATAGATAAGGGACACGAGTGAACATTGAACAAGCAACAGAGACTAATGCTATGGAATAGCCAATTCACACGAATATCGATGTAATAAACGGATATTTATTACATTTCATGACATCGCAGAAAACTGAATCGCACCACGCTTAGTGGCGATGGCACAAAATCCGTATCCAAGTAATGGATACGCACACACTGCATGGCTTATGGGTGTAATGGTGAAAATCTAGGAAGTACAAAACGACTACTGAGTGTCCCTTATTGCCAACTTAAATTGAATCTGTGGGTTTGCTGCGGTTTGCGATTTCCAGAAAATCCAATTGCACTTCATCCGTTGTCAGCTGACACCAAACGAACGCCACTCGTATTAAATGAGTTGAAACGTATACTGCATGCAGCATACTATATATATATAAAAATAATTTCCCTTGATTTCTTTTCGCTTATGTCGTTTGCCTACAACAACAACAAAAAACACACAATTCATGTCCTTCATTTTAGCAAACAACACCGAAAGCCAAATCCAATTTCGTAATAACGGGTTGCAAATGTTGATTAAATTAGCCCAAAATGATATCATAATATGGTAAAAACATCGTAAACATTGAACCATGTGCTCAAACACCATCATCAGCTGAGTGTCGCCCATAAATGCTAATTCAAACGAATCATCAAACATTTTTACTCGATTTCAACTCAATCTGTGTAACGATAGTTGCGAGAAAAAAAAACATCAACAAATAACAAGACAATGACATTTTCGCCGCGTACTTGTTCACATAAACAAGTTTTACAACACATTTATAAGCTAATAAAATTCAACTTGAATTTTCGTCTACATCGTTACAATAATGTAATGTGTGACAAAATATTGAACTAAAATCAACTTCAATTATCGCATACTTGAGACGTCATGTGGACATAACAGTATTCTAAATGTACCGAATTTATTGCGGTGTCCTTAACATGTATTACGAGCATACGCACAATTTGATCGAATTTCAAGCATAGCCAAATAGCCAAGGAAGGGAATGAGAAGTGGTAAAATATGCAAGTCAACCATGAAGTGGACAAAAGCGCCATGATATTTGTATATATTATGCCAAGCTAATTACTAATAATAGTTCATGTCATTACAAATTGCTTGCGTTCGTAGTTTAAGCTAAAGTAGCAACTAGTTCACAATAGATTTTGTTGTATTTTTAGTGAACAAGGATAAGAAATATGAATAAAACAGAAAATAAAGCCTGAAAAATTGTAATGTTGCTGCGAAATATGAATGGAAATACACAACAGAGACGGAGGGGACAAAATAAAAAAAAAACACACGAAAGCACAACTCAAGCATAAACAAGATGCTTTCATTCATCTCTTCAAGTTCTCATTAATTTGAGGCACTATTGACCTGAATGACATAAAATGATGAACAAAATGAAACTTTTACGGGCGAACGCAAAAACGGCAAAGTAAAAAAGAATGAAAAGTTCCGAGATGTGATGGATTACTTTGCATAGATTCTTATTTGAGTTGATGCTTGAGCGCGCCAGACTATACGCGACAGACTCTGCTCGTTTTGGAGCGAAAAAAAAGGGAAAACGAAGGCCATATTGTAACTCATCCCGATGATGGAAAATAGAGGATCATGAACACAACAACAATCGTATCAATAGCAAGCCGTGAACGAAAAAGAGACGCACAAATAGAGGGAAATAGTAAGATGAAGAGATAGAAAATGAAAATACAAAACAAAAGACTGAACAAAGCATGCTTATTATATTGTTGTATTGAAAAATAGAAACAAACACTTGATACTGTTGCTGACCTTCAGAAGGACTTGAACAATCGCATGCATTAAGCGGAAAAAGGAAAAAAAAAGTACACCGAGAAGAAGAACAACAATTTCGTTTTTCCCTATTTTTTTTTTTTTTGCTAATGATGTCTTATGACGTAATATTTTTTGAGTGAGTACCGAAGGCTTTGATATCATTCTCTAGTCCCTCATATTCTTGCCAATTTCACGGCAACAGCAAGATGGTATTGCCGCATTAAATGTTTCTTACTTTCTTGAAAATGTCCATAGTTTGCCCGTAAGGATATCGACTTCACACGCTTACAACTTTTGCTCATGAAAATACTTTTATGACCAATGCCTTGACGGTAGAAAAAAAAAATAAAACATCGAAAAAAATGCGAATACGAAAATACGAAAGAAAAATAGACGAGAAAACTTTAAGTGGATGTAGCCTCAGTAGATATATTTGCCGTCATTTCGAATTGGAGTTTCAACAGACGATATTCGAATACAATAATAATATAGACTGAAACTGAAAAATAAACACACAGCACCGGCAAACAACCGGGCCGTTTTGTAACTTTTGCTATTTTAGGTGAAATTGCCAACAAATGGAAACAATGAGTTTCTTTCGTTCAAAATTTTATACAGATTGAAATCCCGGATACATTCACTTTTGTAACTTTAACATTTTCATCGAAAGTACACTGAATTGCTTGTGTAGAGAATGAGCAAGAAAAAGTTTTTTTTTGTGTTGATGGGAAATTGCAGATTTCATCTCGGAATTACGAATTGGCAATGTTCCATTACGATCGCTTGAATTATTTAGTACAAGTAACACGCTAATTATTCCCCATTAGATGCTCAGTTGCTCAGTCACATTCCGATACATATTTAAAGTTGGCACCCGCTGTTCGCCCCATCCTCCCCTCAATGTCCGCGCAAAGTCACCGTGTTTTGTAACAATGACATCTTGTTTGGGAAATTGCTAATTTTGATGCATCAGCAGGTGCATTGTACCTGATTGTATGCGCAAAATTCCCCAAAGCATTTTATCTCTCGTGTTCTTTATCATTTTCGCTATTGCCTCCCCCATGGCGATGGTTTTAACGGATGGTTCGAGATCGAATAATGATAAATCGACTTTTATTGGCTTCATCAAGCGCGCGCGCGCGCTCACCCAAACACTTGGAAAAACTGACGCAAAGTCATAGAAATGTCGATTAACTTTCGTTAAATAACAGAATCTTTTGTCGATTTTCCGTTTTTGTTGTCGTATATTTTATGTGATTTTTTTTTTAATTCTTCTACTTTTCAGTTGAATTTCCAGTATCCAAGTTTGATGAAGACAATCACAATTAAAAACACCCTGTACAACTGTACAAGTTGTGATGGTTCTATTTCAAATACAAATATTACGTATTCAAAATGCCATAGATTTATACCACCAACGGGAAAAAAACCAGATGGCATTTTTTATGGCTGAAATTGAACAGCCAATTTGAACAATAATATCGAGAGATTTACTTGGATTCAGAGTGGTGTGTAAATAGCATGACAATCCCCACCCCAAACGAACACGATTCCGATCGTTAATAGGGCTTCAAATTGGAAAATAATACGCATAAAAACTGAAAAAGCAATTACAAAATTATTATTGAACTGAATCCCATTTATTATTAAAACCTGAACATTCCTTAGCTATCTGGAGCTGTACGATATAAATCGAAACCATTGTCAGAGCTTCCACTGCATTCAAGCGCTGTACGTCGATATATTCACGTGTTCTGTATGTATGTATGGTGTTAGTTGTGTTGAACGCGTTCGACGATGTTTTGTCTGTAATGCTCTGCTTAGTAATTTCCTTTCAACACGATTCTTCGCTGATGTGTTAATAATTTCTATTATTGGCATTTTGTTGTCGGAATGGTGTGCATTGCACGTCGTTCGAATATCTTTGAACAATATTTCAAATACCAATCGTCCTTGGTGTTGACTATATTTTCTTTGCTCATGTGACTTGGGTCAAATTCATTCGGGTTTTTTTTTCGTTTTCTTTTTCTGCTCTCTGTTGGTTTCGTCCACTTTTAATTGAAATAGTTTACCACCATTGGTTCATCTGAATGTTATTCTCAGTGTGAATTGTTGTGCGATCATTCATACGGTTTCATCATATCCATTAAATGATGTTTTTACCCTTTCTTCTTCTCCTTTATCTGATTCTTTCCGTTTTGTGCGGAAAATTCGAGATTCTTTTCCATAAAATGTGCGCTTCCTTCAGTTGTATTGAAGCCAAAATAAAAACCGTTTGGAATTACGTGTTTTATTTTTCGGTATTTTACACGTTGAAAGCATCACCAGCACCAATTGTTATCGCGGAAAATGTTCTCATCAAACGGGACATTTTTCATTCAAACGCACAAATTTTTTTTTTCGGCTATGCCCACATTGATCTTGTGTGAATGAAAGAAGGCGTTTTATATCGACAAAAGAAACGTTTTCTGGTATTGAAATTTGTGTAGAAGCAACAACAACAACAACGGAGAAGAAAAAATTTAGTTGGTGTATGTTTTGTTGTTGTATGAACGAAGGGAGAAATTAATGAACAGCGCACAAATGAAGGAAGCAACCAAAAGAATGGTTTGAATGGAAGCGTTGTCAAGCACTTCACATTGCTTTTTCTCTCATTCTCTGTCGACTTTACGAGGATTCATTGTAAATATTAAATCTAGCATGCATGGAATTTGATAAGGCAAATGAGGTCTCGGTATATGAGTGTGCACAATTCAAGTTGTCACGTTTTTGTGCTAACAATAACGAATGAAACGGCAATACAGTTCAGAATATACAGAGGAAAGAAAAACACTTTTATTCATGGTCAACACAGGAACGGACGCATATTCATTCGATTGGTTTGGTTTGGTAACGGTTAAATGCACAACAGGAATTGGATGAGAATTCGTTTTTTTCAAAGAATTGATTAATATTATAGTTCCGAATGCCTGATGTGTGGATTGTGGAACTCAAATCCACACCGATGTGTACCGTTAGGTTGCTAGATTCAAAAGTTCAACATGATTCTCCTCAGTGATGCTCTCTCCGCAAATACACACGCACACACACTTGTTCATAGACGTCGAACGTGGAATTTTGGTACATCATCTTATCCAACTGAGAAAATGTACGAAACTGTGTTAGTAGCTCAAGTCAGCACAACAGCTTAAGTTAAAAGAAAGAGAAGACTAAATATTCATATCAGTCATCGGCAAAAGCACGAGGGAAAGCATTTGTATGCGCCTCTGCTATGCCGTTGGATGTAAACGAATACAGTGCTACTGTTATGTGATGTGTGCGAGAGAATCGACGAACGCTCGCGCTTCTCATCAGTTCTACATGATTGACGAATATATGTGCGCAATGAGTTGTGCTCTTCGAACTAACGGTGCACATTGCACTGCACACTCATTGTGTATGGTGTGTGGAACGTGGAACGTGGAGCGTGGAGCGCGCGAATTGTGTACCGTACACAAGTGAAGCGGAGCAAAGCTTTGAATATGCTAGTACCTATAACCATATGGAATCTATTTTGAACAATGTGCCATCCTTTTTCTCCTTTTCGCATGAGCACGGTCATTCGTATCATTGTATATCGGTCGTTTGTCTTTTTCTGCCGTTGTGTGTTCCTCTTTTTTTTATCCATCTCTTCACCATTGGTCTAATTTTATATTCAAGTCAACTGTTGGAAATTTAGTTGTTCGTTATCATTGACTCTCTGCAGCTGATTTCGCTCACACACGCAAAATATCGCTGAGCATTTAGTTCCTTTTTTTTCGTGTTCGTTGTTCACTTCGAAAACAGAACGAACGTTGCTCGTAAACTGCGGAGTACCAGTTTTAAACAAGGTAGAAACAGTACGAAATTGATTTGACAACGTCAACGACGACGATAACAAACGAACGAATGAGATGTTCAAGAAATTGACGGTGGTAAAATTCAAAATAATCAAATAAACACCAATATTTCTTTCAGTTTATTTGGCGATGAACATTTACGAGGCAATTTTTAATATTCAAAAGATGGTGTGTTTCCCGAAAAATGTACTACAATTTTGAATTTTAACGAACCAAAAATGTTGAGAAAAAGCCGTTGCGTGAAATCACATCGTCAAGTGTGTGCATAAACATTTCGTTTAAAAGACAATAATTTTGAACGGGGAAAAAGGTTGCAGACGATTCCAAGTGGTTGTTCATTTTATGGTTAAAATAAAATTTTCGACAGGCCGTAGTCGTTTATTGTGTTTGGCATTTGCAATTTTAAACCATCCTGTTTCGTTCGATCCATTTAGTTCCGGTGTTCCGCTCACTTACAACAGAAACAGCCAAAATCCATCGACATTTCGATGATATTAAATTAAAATCAAAATATATCGCATCTGAATATTGTGTGCGGCAAACGGGGAAAAACGAGAACCATCCTAATGGCATTCATTTGTTCAACACGGTTTTCGGTTGATGGGATTTGGTTTGTAATTTAATTTCTTTGACTCAAAAAAGATCTGCTGAGTGTCTCTAATTCATTCGATTACTTGATGCCAAAACGTGTACGTTTCGTAAAATTTCGAGAGATGAAATAAGCGCTCGTTGTGTGTGTGTGTGTGTATGTGCTAGCTGATTAAATTAACGGAAAATAACATTATTAAGTGTTGAACAATTGGAATTGAACTCAAAACACGATTGTTTTGTTTATTTGTTTTGGAAAATTAAAGACAAAGTCAAGTCAAGTCAAGTCAAGTCAAGTCAAGTCAAGTCAAGTGAAGTGAAGTGAAATCACAACGAAATATTTCACAAACACACGAATAACCTAACAGTTTACGTTTTGCTCTTGCTTTTAATTTCACTCTGATTTTTGCGACCAAGTGAAACAAAGAACAAAAAACACGCACATCACTTTTTTTCTGCTACTGCCGCGTGTCTTTACCGTGTGTTGAAGAGAATTTAATTATCATTTATTTTTTGGCCAAAACGCAACGGATCCAGCCCAGTGATTTAAGTTCGTCGCCATTAACATCCCGAACACCGCAACGGAGGCGTAAATAAGCAGGTAAATGAAGTAATTTTAAGCTGCCTTTGGATTAAATAGTAAAATTAATTACGAGATGGAGAGAGCTAGGAAAATACTACTCGGTATACACCTGGCAGGGAAGTACATTAAACCTTTTAATAACATTTGACTTACTAAAGAGACTAGTCTATTATTCCGTTTGTGTATGTTTACTGTGGCGTCTTGCATACGGCGCACACAGCACACACAGCACACGCACTCGCACATCAAAACGAAATTACACATTCTTTTTGCACGGACTACTTGGTTTGAGGCTATGACGTGATACAAAAATTCGTTGCCGTTCAAAAGCAAAGAGAATGTTTAAATAAGACTTTGGATGTCTAAAAGATACGATTATGTGAATCTTAATAAAATATATGGCAATACAGTAACAGTTTGCCATGACCCGACTGATTTCTCTCAATGTGATTGAAACGTTGTATCGTTGTTTCAATAAACATTTGTACCACAATGTTGATGCCACTGTTGCCAAGAAGTTTTCATTTCAACTGCATTGCAGAGTGTACATTTATTTTTACCTCTGCACTGCATTCGAATTGATTTCATCCATAGATATTGAAACAAAAATTCTACACCATCTTCATCAAGTGATACGCATCACATTCTCTATGTCGTCTGCTGGCTGCCAACCAATCCAATGTAATTCGTCATATTAATGGGAAAAAAAAGAAGATCAAATGTACGCGTATACCAAAAAACCCAATCAAAATCACATTTCCAAAATTAGCACGAATATGCCATGCAATGCATTCCGAATATTACATCAAATTCAATGCTCTGATTCATTTATTACATTGTATACGAGTATTGCGCTCGATACAAGCGACCTTTTCTCGCTCCGGTGTTTAAAAATAGACCAACATTTCACATGAATTTAGAATACTCTGGGTCTGCCTCACTCTGGTGTTGCCATTATCGCTGTTAGTATTTGTATATTTGTACATCGCGCATCAACCGTGTAAAATTCCGTCGTACTTGGAAAATAGCAAAAATAAAATAAATCGAGCATCGAGTGTATCGAAATCGAAAATTCCTTTCTACGCTATGGGTTCAGTTTGAACGCATAAGCAATGACGCTTTTGAAAACTTTCAAATGTGAATGCTATATTGAGAGCTCTCGATGCAATCACTCTGTTGATCATACAATGCAATACATTTCTATCGAAAATAGATTTAACAGACTTATATAAAACGTGTCACGTAAAACAAGACCAAATTCATTTGAAATTTTAATTGTTGTTATCACAACACAAACTCTAGCTCATGCACAAGTCAGCCAGAAAATTCGTTGCAAAAGAAATTTACAATAAAAAAAAACGAAACAAACAGTAAAAGTAGACTTTTGTATGACATAATACAGAAAACGTCAATGGCATATTTCTTTCACATTTATTTTTTTTTTTGCTTTATAATCGACTTTTATATACAGAGTGTTTCACTTTAAAGTGAAATAGTTTGTTTACACATGAAAAAAATACACACACACACACACACACAAAGATAACGTTACAATTGCGACGATTTTCTCTGTTTTGCTTTCCTCTGTCATTTTTCTTCCTTTTTTATGCTACCTCTTTGTTCGGTAAATGTGTATTTTCGCGCTCCATATAATAAGGTCTCATTTTTTATACTTACAATGAAAACTTACTTTGCATATGTGCTATATTTTTATAAAAATATATATTCCCATTCTCTTTCAATCCATAATTTTAGATGTAGATTTCTCAGAATATGGATAAAATATAGTTTCAACAAAACTGAAAATGTTATATGAAAATTGGTGCATAGCAAATTTTAGATGCTAAAACCACACACACACGCTGAAACCACTCATATCCCGATTTCTATGCATAGAAGCAGTACATAATTTTAGTAAAAACTTTTAAATTAATTGACTTGGTCATATTGCATGCCAAGAAAAACTTTTAACACAAATACTCATTTAAAAATTGTGGGTGCATTGTTCGCAAAAATATCCTTAACGGTGGAGACTCGACTCAACACTTATGATGATGAAACGTAGACGGATTTTAATAGAACCCCTCCAAACAAAAAACAAGCGGCGACGACTTAGTTTCGTTATTAGATAGTTTATTATAGTGTTTATTAACAATCGACATCAAAAAAAAAAACTTTTTCGCTAAACACACACACATACAAATGCTCTGCATCCGAATTGTTGAATTCGAGACTCTTGAGCGTTTGATTCGTTATATGAAGAGCAGAAAGAAACATTACACAAAAGCAATAACAAGAACTGTAGTTATCCATGAAAGGTTTTTCACTCAGGTAGCCGTATATGCCGTATTTCTACGGGTTTTTACTATACACCAAGGTTTTTATATTTCTGTTAGGTTTCGAATGGTGAAATGGGTACAATCATCATTTTCAACATGAGAGAAATAAAAAAGAACGAAAGAAAACGGAGTCACAGAGGGGAAAAAAATAGAATTTTTACCACAGGAAAATTGAATATAAATGCGTATATACAACGTATGCAATGCCAATAATATGTTGTGTGCCAGATTATTTCTGTGTGGCAATTTTATTTTAAATGTGAATTGGCAAAATATATGAAAAAAATGGTTTGTAATCATTTGATCGTATTCACGTTTTGCGTGGCTTATCGTTGTACACATTTATGACATGAAATAAAAAGTATGTACATTTCAAAGTTGGACGAGCAAAAAAAAAAAAATTGAATGAAATCAAATGTTGTGAATAATGACATGTAAGTTTAAATATTAAAGAAAAAAACCATAGACGAAAAGCTATTTCAACGTTTTAGAACAAATCAGAATGGGAAAAAAGTACCATTGATATGCCATATCTAAACAGTGAAACATTCTATTCTACCATTAAAAAACAACATTCGCTATCATTTCGCTGGTTTTTTTCCCCCATTCGATCAGACATATTTTCCAATATAGGCCTCGTTCGATGGCACCAACTTCGGTGAATCGTGTGGAGTTGCCGTGATTATTTTTCACATGTTCGTTATCTTAATTGAACAGATATTTACAAGCTCTCTTTCGTTCACTCTATTTATCTCTCACTCTCTCGTGTTTGCCGCCATCGATCCAAAAGTGTCTCGCACTCTGACTAATGACTGAAATACGGCTACAGGAAAATTGATTGCCGAGCAATTTGAATTCATTCATTTGTACGCTTATTGCTTTTGTTTCATACCATGGTAACAATAATTCACGTGCGCGTTCGTTCACACATTCTTATCTGATTGCTAAATTGAAACGATTTTTTAATGTATGCATGACACCCATCTGGCAGATTTCAAATGCGTTCAAGCTGAATTCAACGAAGCAAAGACATGGCATGGAGGCAACAACAAAATTAGATTGAAAATGTTGATGTGTTAACAACGCACATGACGATTACTTGACGAGTAACACTCATGCCGTCGTTCGTCGCTTGATATTTTTTTTTTGTGATTGATTGGCCACTAAAATGAAATAGTAATCCATCGTTGTGCACATTCATTTTCATTCCATTTTATTTTTGTTTTCTGTTGTATGATAAAAACTGCACCATGGATCGTTGACTCAAACTGAGTAAATATTGAGCGAAAGGATTTCGAAAGCAATGAGTTTGAAGCGAATTTCCAATCTATCATAAAATGATAGCGAATTTGGAAAATCTCTTTTTGACATGAACGATGTTGTCAATCCAAATATGTATCTACAAAATGGCCTTGGCCATATGAATTTACTCTCATTCCTGAGACGCCTACTCCGAAAAAATTGATTTAATGACACAATCTAGATTTATAAGACGGTATTAAGAATCAAATTTTGATTGATTTTGGTTTATTGCAAATGGACATACACAATATTCACACACACACACACACACACACACTCAACTCGAACATAGCTAGACTGGATGCTGTATATCGAATGCGTTCCTAGGGGTCTTTTAACAATTCGCATTGGGCTCATGCCATTTTCACTTGGCCTCATGTATTCATAGGTTCTATGTAAATTTTAAACTCTTAAATGAAATAAACTTTCTCGCAACATTGTTGGCGAGTTGAATCCCCCTGCGTTCGCTAAAAATGTTATGCAGATTGTTTGTCGTGTCGATTGGCATATGTGTCAATTTGAAGTAACACAACCAAACCATTTCATTTTGGAATATGATTTACGAGCTAACAGTTTCGAACAGGTATTTTAAATGCATGTGTTAAGCACTCGTGATATCAAAGTGTGAAAGCCGTCTAAGCACCGCATTTATGAATGCCATTTTTTTCGTCTTTAACTCTGTCTTTCTTTCGAACCAATGTCAATTCGTGTGGATGTGTGTGTGTGAGTGTTGTTGTGGCTGTTCGAGCACAGCATCTCACTTAAATTTTAAATTGGACATTTGTAATCCGGCATGTGCGCAATTTCGACATCCTCTGACGTGCATATAATATTTTCAATTGTATCGGCATCTGACGAACCGAGTATTTTGGCTGGTAAGAAACTAACAGTTTGGCAGCCAATAGTCGAACGACTGTACCATTGGCGAAGCCATTTCATTGTGCATGTTGTTCTCTGGTATTTTCAAAATTGATTCTGTCGTATTCTTTAAAGCAAATGATAAATGGGGATTATATGTATCGAGCGCCAAGACGTGGCGCACAAAACGCACACTGTGATACTGCACACAATCGAATCTTTGCTGTGTTGACTTGGGTGTTTTACAGAATCTTAAAATGGCATTGACGCCACGACCATTTGGACGTTCAAATTGGTTTTCGTTTTTCATGACATTGTTTTAAGTGATTGTTTCGCTGCGTTAAATTAGCGTGTATTGCTTTTTCTGTTGTCGTGTTGATATTGTCTCTTTTTTTTCGGCATACATAATGAATTTTGGAGTTTCGCACACACACACACACACACAAACAACAAATGCCGACTGCTAGCAGCAATAAGAATAGTCACACCATGTTGAAGGTTTCAATCATACACACAGAATATTGTACAATGTACATTATCGTTTTTTAAAAAAAAATATAAATATTACATTTGATTCGGTCGCGCAATTGCCTTCAATTTATGAATTCGTTAGTGTAACCGGTCCGTAGATATTTGCCGTAGTGAAAAGATTACAAGTCAACAAAAATATCAAAGCATCGAAAAAGCCAAGAAAAAACAATGACGCAAAGAACAACATGAAAAAAACAACCCAATACATGCGTCTATCGAACTGGAACATAATATCGACTGATTGAAAAATAGAATAAAAATAGACATGGGCAATAATTAATACGATATACTCAATATCGAATCTTAATACTTGATTTGAATATGAGCCTCAATTCGATCGGCACGAGCACGCTCACTCTTACTGTTTCCCACATTCGATTCGTTCGGTTCGTCCATTCTCGCTTGCTCGATGTGCTTTTCCATGTGCGTGCCATTTAGTCTAACACCGTTGCCAATGCAATGTACATTGTACATACACATGATTACAACGACACTGTACGATGTACACGTCGGTACACTTTGTACAGGTATATATATTCGATATCTCTCTGTGTACATTAGTATTGGGCTTTTTGTCGAAAACCAAACTAATTCGTGGTTAGATTTCATGCATTCAGTGTCATAGTTTATTCCGAATAGTTTTGAACTCTCGTGCGTCTCTGCTCCGACGGTATTTTTGTTCAATATTTTTGTTCGTTAGTGGGATTCAATTGAATTAACAGCCCTCAAAAACCAAAAAATTTTGTACGTAAATATTCCAAAAAAGAACATTACACAAAAGTCGCCACAAATATTTAAAGGCCAATTTTTATGTGACATTTTGGACAGTTGTAAACACAAATGTGGGTGGTTTGATACTGGTTATTCTCGTTTCACTTTGTGTTGCAGTTACTGGTGACGAGATTAACGTTTCGCTGAAAAAAAAAACAGAAACCTCAACGCAATTTAGTGTATTGTTCCATATTGTTTAAGTGAAGTGATTATTTTGCGTGCCCATAAAAATACGTACTTAATTAGAGATTGGTTTATTTAGGGTTTTGAAAGTGCGTGCGATATAAAGTCAGTTAGGCGTTAAATTGACTGCAGACACATTCACATCATGAATATGTAATAGTGCACATGCATTATAATGTAAGTAAATTTTGATAAAATCATTTGTATTTTGAATTTCAATCATCGAATTCCAATAAATACGATTAAATATCGGATACACGTCTGCATGAGGGATCGAATATAAATGAACTAAACCAATTACAATTGAAATTTACATACTTCAGTTGAACATCGAAAACGATCAACAAATATTTATAGCTAGTTATAAATGTATTATACTTGAAATTGAACATGAAAATCTGCTGAAAATGTCTTCAATTAGCATCAAAATAGGATAATTTAGAAAGTCGATTCAACGAGCGAAATGAAATTACAACATTGCAATTAATTGTTATTTCGTCTCAATAAAACCCACTCACACACGCACGCACACACACATACTAAACGATCTCTGCTCGTGCTCATTCGTTCGCATCAATATTTCACCCTCTTGTATTTTCCTTTTGAAATTGTAATCAGTGGTAAATGTTATCGTTGCAAAGCAGCACTCAAAAGTGTCAATGATGTTTTGGTTGGGAATACATATTGGAGTCGCGCGCCAAATCATTGTGTACATGTTTTAAAATGTATGCAATTTGAATTGTGCTGTTGTGCTGTTGGGTTGTGCTGCATTGAAGAGGAAGAGCCAATAAGAATGATAATAATGGATCAAATTGTTATCGCAAGTTTTGATAATTCAGTATCGTTGACGGCTTTTGAAAGTAGCTTACGAAAATTCATAGCTAACTCGTGAATGTGAAAGAATGGCGTTGGAATGGAATAAAAACGCGCGTGGAATATTCATTGTGGATAAGTTTTCCTAAATTTTTTTTTCATATTTCGTTCGCATGTGTATTCGAAAAAGCTAAAAAGCAAACTGAACGACGTATGTAAACATACATTTTCCTTCCTTCTGTTATCGCTTCAAATAATTTTTGCTGTCGAACTGAGTGAGTATGAGTACACAAAGCACAATGTGTACACGGTACTGTTTGTGCTGTGCCTGCTCTGTGCTTCAGGATCGAATGAAAAAGGACGGCTATCGCTAATGCCATAATCATATATTGCTTGCGTAGTTGGGAAAAACATATGTATGTGTTAGAGAGCAGTTCGACTCTCGAAAACTCTCCGCTTTGAAATGTTTGGAGCGTGCGTAGACCGTTGTTGTAACATGAACATTTGACATCACATTGGGAAATCGGTTGTGGAGTAGACAAAGTAAGCACACGATTATGTGATACGGTGCGCATGGAATAAAATGAGACGACAAACAAGTATCGTGTGGCTTGCAATGCGTGCTGTTGCTCGCACAAGCTTCATACCAATTGTGTGTCTTTGCCTTTATGCTTTTTTTGTGTGTCTTTGAAACACGAAAAATCGGATACTTCACAGCTTCTGTTGATTTAATGTCACTGAAACGTCAACGTCAACGTCAACGATGTCGAACCCAAATGAACAATTGCTGCAAAAAAAAACCAAAATGACAACAAAGACATCCCGATTAATCGTATCATCATCATCAGATACAAAAAATCAAACATCGGCTATCATCGGCACACAGAAACCATTTCATATTGTGCACAGTGAAATGAACACGTCCAACGGATGCTCGCTATGATCGGTTGTATGCGTCGAATAATTGGAAACAGACAAGGATAAAAAATATCCACATTCTCCGCATTTTATGCCACTTATGCACTCTTATAAATCGACTCTCAGTGTTACTGTTCGGTTTGTGTGTATGGATTGTGAACAAACGGAGAAAATTTTCGACCGTAGCTCTCGCTGTCATGCACATTGTACAATGTAAACTGGAAATCAACGTCAAATGGCAAAACATCGACGACGGTTGTCAGTGCCAATACCAACGCCAGCAACAGCAACATCAACAGCAAATGCGGTGGGAGAGGAGCGATGAACACTGTTGAACAGTAGATATAAGCGGCACCAGCAAGCAAGCGAACAAGCAACCAACCAACTGTGGGCATGCAAAAAATAACTTGCGAGAGCTCACAAACCGAAGAGAAGACGAAATTGAATGTGTAATAAAATGCCGAAACGAAAATTGAAGAAGGAATTCTCAATCCATATATACACACAAAGAGAGAGAGAGGACATACAGGTTCACCAATTCACCATCACCAGAGCGACATACGGCAAAAACCAATGCGAAGAATATATAGCGGCTTGGCGAAAAATAATCGCATTGTTCTGTATGTAAGCGCGTGTAACCTTTGATTCAGTATGTCCATGGAAGGCACCTGGTTCGCGTGCACTTTTATTCACAACATCGTCTCTCGGGTTAAATTTTGTTGTTTTATTTTTTTCATTTTCGCAAAAATCGAACCAAAACGTTGTCTCTCGGGCTCGTACATAATAACATACGGCTTACACAATACGCGCAATATATCGTAATCACTGTAAACTTGAAAAGATAGAGCAATAAAGTAACGGAGAGTAAAAAAAAAAAAAATTACGAACACAGCAACGAATTGCTGAAAGAGAAGTCGTTTTGTCGTCATCATCGTATCTGTTACACACACAAAAATTCGATCAGTGCGTCTTGTTTATTTTTTTTCTATATTTTTTTCATTTGATTTTATTTTTTTCTTCTCGCTCTTTTGATTATTATCATTATACTGTTGATGCTGTTTCCTCCGGTGACTTTTCCGTTGAATTGAATCCGATTTGAGTTCATATATAATATATATTTCGTTTTGTGATGAGTTCAGTTCAGTTTTTGTGCTTTTTTCCATTATTTTTGTTGCTGCCGTGCAACATTCTATCGTCCATAACGTGTGTATAATCAAACTCAAGTTTGTGTGAACGGTGCAATCGATTATTTTCAGGCAGTAGAAAAGAGAGAGAGAGAGAGAGAGAGAAAGAGTGTGAGAGGATAATAAAAACTGATGAAGAAATGTTGCGAGAAGGAAAAAAGTTACTTATTGCTTACAAGTAGAAGAATTATATCCAAATAGAACGAGCAACCGAATACCGAAAAAGGAAACAGAAAAAAAGAATATCTACGAGCAATAGAAAAAAAAACAACAACAACATATGAAACAGTTGAAATTTAAGTTCCATACTTTTTATAGCCTGACATTGAACTGAATTGCTGGCCAAGTTGGAAAAACGAACATGTATATATCTTTTCACGTGTTTCTCACTTATTCTCAGTGCTTTCTCTTGTTAAATTGTGAAAAACGAATGAAACTGGTAAAAAAAAATTGAGATTTACTGAAAACGAAAAGAAAAAACTGAATTCCCAAGCCGAAAAAGTGAAACAACCGAACGAAGGCTACATACACAACGGACAAACCAGCTACTGACGAGAAAGAGAAAGAACAAAAAAAAAACCTCAAAAAATATAACACAAAAATCGAATGATATAAAACGTTTCGCATTGTCAGACAAACTGTTACGATTCACTTTTCGTTCCATCAAAAACATATGTAAGAAAAAATAAATTGTTTTTTGTTTCGTTAAGAAAAAAAATATCATCTAGTGGAAAATACCAGACGCGTTAAACTTGAACAGGAAAAAAAACATACACACACAACAAACAAATGAAAAACGAAAAGCAGCCGAAAATGTTCTAATAAACATTTGGTTTGATAGAATTACATCGTTGATAGAACGAATCTAGATCGATGTGTACGCGTGTATCTATGGATTATGTGGCTTCATCGACCAACCAAAGAAACGAAAAAAAAGAAGAAAAAAAATAATGTGGTAACAAAAAGCGAGTCATAAAATTCCATGAAAATTGAACAAATCTTCCCTTTGAGATCTATTTTATATTTGCTTTTACAAGTCGGCTCAAATCTATCTAGATATTTTTCGTATTTTTTTTTGTTTGTTCCTTGTGGCTCTTGTGTTTTAGAGAACCAGAGTATTGGCTTTTGCCCGCATTTTTGAACATTTTCTTCGGCTAACCCCCTACGAACCTTTGTAATCCAGTGTCGAATGAAAAACCGAACAACAACAAAAAATCACATGCAAAATAGTTGAACAAATATCTGTTGATTTTTCATTGTGATACGGTTTTCTGTTGCGTTGCGCTGTTTCTGCGTGTTCTTTCGCCTCATAGATCCTCCTCTTCTTCTTCCTTCTCGTTTTATTATAGTGTGCGCGTATCTAGCTTATTATTATAGTTGGAATTCCGTGCATGACATATTTTATTTAGGCAAACCGGTATCCTTATCCACAATCTATCAGAAAATTGTTTCGCAATTTAGTCTTGGCTTGTTGTATTTGATTTACTTAAGGTTACATAATTTCAATTAGATGAGAGACAGAACGGAAGCTTCATTTCGACAATAGAATACCGCTTGAGTATACCACTACACCACACAATGCTGTGCGTTTTAATAGGTCCTGCATTGTGTTATCTACCCAAATACCCAAATATGTTTATTAATTATTCACATACTACTTGCTTTAGATTTGGTTCAGGTAAACACCTATCTTTAAGTAGATCTTTTGTGTATATATATATATTTACATCTAGTAGAGAAGATAAACGAAATTTCCTTTCATTGTATTTTGATTTCATTTTCACTTGCATAACATTGCGTGTTTTGCTGATTGAAAAACTGTTTCCAATGTCGATTTGGTGACGAATGGCGAACCGTGTGTGCATTGAACCATGATTCCCTGTACTTATCTACTGGACCAAACGGAAATTGGAAGAGATCGAAAGTGAAGATGATAACGAACGTATCGACACCTATAAATGAAATTGAAGAATTTTGCACCATCTAGCAAAATGTGTGTATGTGTGTGCGTGTCTTTGTGTCTGAAATCGATTTGAGCATTTTATTATTGAAATGTATTTTATGGTGTAGCCTCAGCATCGATGTACTTTTACGCACACAAATAATTGACAAGTTGCACGTTCAAGCGAAACGCACCAGCAACGCGTTGGGTTCGGTCGAGCGTTGGAAAATGAGTGAGAGCGAATCAATCATTCGATGGGCATTGATGTGCCCGTTGAAATCACATTAATGATGAACACAGGCTCACCAAACTCAAAGTAATCGCTAAAGAGGTCGAACAAACTATCAATCGATAGCGATGATATGAGAATGACAGTGAAAAGTAAAGTTAATGAAAAATCCGGACGCAATCTGAGGTTATAGATCGTGCCCATAAACCAGTCAACATTAATTCGTACAAAGGAAACGAAAAATTATGATTTTTTTCCCCTTATAAATTGGCCTCACAATAAACGACATGCATACAGAAAGAGAGACGATATTCTTTTTTTTCGAATATTATTGGTGTCACGTTCGCACCAGCGAAACGCAAATAAACGTTTCGTATCAAAATACAATTCAATTAAGTTGATTGCACATTATGGTTGACAACACCAATGCGCCTATTTACATCGACCGAATGAAACAAAGACATGAAATATACCGCGTGTGTTTATACACACACACAAATTTAACTCATTTTTCTTTCTTAGGTTTCTCTCACTCACTTTTTTGCCATAATGGCACATAACGTTATGTCATCGCTCAAAATCGCATTTCATTTAATTTGTGTGCAATAAAAAAAACTTATGCATTTATGATCGAATTAAACGATGAATGTAGAGAAAGAAAGAGAGGAAAAAAAAAGAGTTCATGTGTAAGAGGCGTGAGTGCAAAACAGCGAAAACAGAAAAAAAAACACTACAAAAAAAAGAGAGAAAAACACTAACAAAAACATAAAAGAGAAAAAGTGCAAAAAAAACAGAGAGTATGTGATTATACCTTGCGAGTGCAGAGAATAGAGGCGAACCGAATCGACCCATATTTATGATTGATGTCTTGCACTGTGTGTTTGTGTGTGTGTATCGTATAGTCACAGCTTTGACAAGAGGCTGAAATGTTCGTGAACCAGAAAATCATATTTCATGCATTAATATATATTCGAACGAACGTTGAAACAATGCAACCGATGAAAATGCCATACATGTGACGAAATTGAATGTGTTTAAATGATAAAATACTGCAGTTGAATAGTGTGTGCTGTTGTTAGTCGTCAATTTAACATTGTAATTGAAGTCATCGAGTGTAGTAAATTGTAATTTCACAGCCTGTCACATGAGTAGTGCAAAGCAGTCTTTTTTTTCTCTCTCTCTCTGTCTCTTTCACTCTCTCTTTCTCTGTGCACTCGACTTCAGTGTCAGTTTCAGTTTCAGTCTCTTTTTTCGGTGCTGTTTGCATTTTTAGTACTAAACAACAACATTGTATGTCCAGAACGCTGATTACAGAGTGACATCAACTCGTTCAAACTGTTACCTGATGCTTATGACAAATTTCAATGAATTTAATCATCGGGTTGTATCTGCATTGTTCCAGTGAATCGTATGAATGTAAACTATTTGTGTAAGGTCAAACGAAAATTTATGTGCATTTCGATGTCATTTTATGCTTTGCACTCAGCTGCATCTCAATTCCAAAGCATTTCGCCCGAAAATTGAACAAATTGCAATTTATTGTATTACTCTGGAATTAAGTGAAAAATGTGCACAGCAACGATGAATGCACAGTTGATATAAACTGGTTTTAGCAATAGTCGAATAATTTTGGTACTCACAAATCCCGGATAATGATAGTTCTGCCATACTTTAATCTACAATGTATGGTATGTGAATGCGCTCGCTAGGAGATTTATCGTAGTTTTCCTGTTGACCAACAAATGCAATGCTGAACACCGGGAGAGAGGCGGAAAAAGAAAGAGAGAGAGAGAGAGAGAGAGGGTGAGAAATGGAAAGGCAAAAGAGATAAAAACATCCCTCTAAACAACCGCTCCACTTTCCCAAAGACCAATGACGTAATAACAAGTTAAATCGCATTTCAGTAGTTTTCACTTCGAATGATTTTAGTGCTGAAGCGCTCATCCTTTAGCAGCACAAGCTTATTCACATGGCTGAGCTAATCGAATACGTGAAACAACAATAACAAAACCAAAAAGAAAAACAAACAACCGAACGGAATATATATTTAGTTTTCCCATTTTATATAAACAGAAAGTAGAAAACAAGCACAAATAGTGGCACACTGTGTGTTGTACTGTGTGTACAGAGTACACTGTACGTAAATCGTAAATCACAATTGGTGATTGTAAAATTCATCGGGACGTTGACAGTACGCAGTTAGAATGGGACACACAGAGAAAGAGTGCGGAAAAAAAGGATGTTCCGAAAATCGTTATTTTTATTAGAACCGTACACATGCGGTTACAAGCGGGGAGCAAAGTTGTTTTGTGCATTTTTGCCGTTGTTGTTATGTGATTGAAATTGAAGGCTCAATCAGTATATGTCTGCGTTGAAATGATTGCATATCAAAATCCGAGGGACCTCCAATCACATCGTTCACTTCATAAATAACCTTGTTTTTTGGGTTAAATACGTGCGGTTATACCCATTCTATATTAACATTAACCATAACCATAACAAAAACCAGAACGAGAACGTTTTCGACGTTTTTTTTTTTGGAAGCAAAAACTTTAGCACACACTTTCCCAAAAAAAAACATTATTTGCTCTATCACTGCCCCCGTTCCATCCCATTTTGTGTTCGGTCTGTTTATAGATATTTCAATATGCGCACAAAATATATTGAAAATCAAATATAAAATTTGTATAGCAGATTTAAGATGCTGGCAGGGTCAAGTATTCCGATGAATGTATTCCTTTAATGTTTTTTCTATCAATTTGACAAGACTGTTGACAAAAGAGCTATTTGTCTTTGATCAATCAGTAATGGACGTTCGATTCGCTTCCATACGCTGCTTTTTAGCAAATAATACTGTAAAATGTCTTCAATCGTTCTCTTTGTGTATTTTGTTTGGAATATAGTCGACTGTTTACAGTTCACTAGTGTTTTTTTTTTACTATATTCGATTTGAAAATGGTGGAAAATCAAGAATCGAACAATTGAAAATGACGATTGCTATTGCAGAAAAGTTGGCTGTTACGCTATTGGCATTTCATATGCTTGCAGCTAACATTCAATCAATTCACAGTCATAGTGTGAGCAAGAAAATGAGAAAGAGCGACGATATGGTTGTTGTTTTTTTTTATTTATTTATTTGTCGTCCCCGGATATTCCATATTCTTTCTGTCTGTTTGGCATTTCGTGCTTCGAAGACTAAGCATCATGCTTTTAAGCATGATGTTGTTGCTCATGTTGGTTCACTAATATCTCAGTGAACTGGAGACAAATCAGCTTAAAGCAAGACAAGCAAAAAAGAAATCAATAAATTTGCGCTTCCAAGGGTAACAAATTTTTGCACAATCTACACGGGGTATTTGTTTGAGCATTCGTCGAAGTGGAAGCGAACATCCAACACTTCTATCTCGCTTTCGCTTTGTCAATGTATATATTGAAATGAGCCCCGTGTTCGATGATTCAATGCACCATAAACGAATTAAGGAACGATAAGCAATCGCAGTAAATATAAACAGAAAGCGAGCGTGACAGAGGGAGACAGAAAACGAAATATAAAGTATACACCATAATTGAAAATACAGATGAGAGACAAAATAAAGAATAAATAGAACGACAACGATTTCACCCGCCAACACTAAAGATATGGAATATTATGTGTATACAAAGCGCTCAGAAGAAGACAACAACAACAACAACAAAAACATACACGCGGCACAACAACGAGCTGATGCAAATTTTACTCCAATATTCACACAGGTAGCGACAATGTATTTGTGAGACACGATAAACTGGGTCTGCATATTTTACACACACAAAAAAAAAAATAAAATGCTCACACATAATAAGTGGATTTTGGTGAAGCGAAATGTTGTTAGCGCCAACAACATTTTAGTATTTACAAAAGCCATCATCCATTCGCTGCTCTTTTAAAATGGAGCCTTTTGCAATATGATTATAGGCATGGTAATAGTATGCTGTCAGCTACCAGTCAAAATGATAAAATCCTGTCAATATTTCGCGCAAAAATGTTAATAAATGTGGCAGTGATGCAGTCATGGTAGGCGTTTCAATCATTTCGACCCTTTGAGTGTTTCATTAAACGCTTTTCCCATTCTTCCCTTCACTCTTTCTCTCTTCCTTCCATCGGTGCTATATTATCGACTAAATTTATTTCAATCGTCTGGCAATTCAACACAAACACACACACACACACACAAATGTGTTCATGTTCACACATCTAGATTATATACATGTGAATAGATATATCGAGAGAGTATGACGATATTCAATGATTGAAAATTGATATGCTTTAGGCATTCAGGGTGCTATCAAAGTTTCTAACGATTAGATAGCAATTCAATCGAAGCCAACGAATAGCATATATACATCAAAATATAGAAACTCAACTAAGCAGAACGCATCTTATACAACCATCACCAAATAAACGATAAATAAAGCTTGGTTGGTGCAGAGACCGCATATTTTCGTGCTTGAAATTGTGCCAAACGAAATAAGAAAATCACGTTCAAGAGAACTGCCATCCATGCAGTAAGTAATGGTTAATGAATTTACTGAGTATGGAATAGAAGGAGAGAGAGAGAGAAAAAGCCGTAGAATTTAAAAAGAAAAATGCGCTAACAGAGTGTGTCATGTGAAAAATGTCGGATACGAACGTTAAGTAGATAAATGTGCATGAAAATTTTTGGATGGTAAAAACAAAAATAAAACGAATGGTTTTTTAATACAGCAATCATCGTTATAAGCCTCGACTCTGTCTTATGTATTCAATCAAAACAAGGCAAGTCAACATGCGAAAACTTGAATGTGGTTAGAATTCGAGAATGGCATTTGTTCATTGAATAGATTTGGTCGGTTGGTTGGTTTGGATTTGCTGGTAGAATAAATATCTCGAGCGGCAGCATCAGAATTAGCAGCAATGGCATTAACGCGTGATAGAAGAAGCAAAAGAATGCCATTTATTCTTTTCTCTGTATATTTTGTCTTTCTCTTTCAACCACTTGGCACTTGACACGATGAGATCATTGCATGGGGTTATATCATATTTGCTCGTTCTGTTTCGTTATGTGTGTGCTGCTGCTGCTGCTGTCGTCATCGTAATTAACGTTCTGTCGTCGTAATAGTAGTAATATGTGATTTTTATATGCGTGCTGAAATAGCTATTAAAGTGTCGCATTTACGGGAATGCGCACCATCAATAATCGTCTGATATGTCACTTTACAAAAGCTGCATTCAGTGTCAGAGCGTGAACGTTGGTCATGTAATTAAATTGATGTGTCCACATAGCGAACAGCGAACAAGCGCCAAACCAAAGAAATCATCCGACCAGCGAATGAACGAATGAGTCAAATTGAAGCGATGCAAGAAATCAGCCCTTCAACCGTGCGCCCATTTTAATCGCCACCGCAAGCTCTATAAGTCTGACAAATAGGTGTTGTGTGCACGTTTTATCCTCATAGCGTCTATGAAAATAATTACTCTCGACGAGAGATTAATCAAATTCAACACATAAAACGAGAAGAATAATAATGCGATGGTGATAAATAACGCACTTATGTGATGTTTCGATGGTTGTGTAGATTGTTTCTCTCTCGCTTATTGATGCCTGTAAATTGGATTCGAGCACCACATGCACATTGCACAGCACACACAAACACACACACACTTTCGTGGACACCTACAGTACATAGACAGCGTTAGCGACAGCCACAGAGACCAAGTTTCAAACGCACAAAGATTCTCTTGGTCACCACCCCTAACCACCCCTAACCACTTCAACGTACTGCAAATTGAATCAATAAAGTCATATTCTGTGTAAACACTACCACACACAAATTATCTACGTTTATGGCATTTGGCTATCTCAAATGCACTCTCTTCATTCACGCTCTCAGCCTTGTCACATCTATTCGACAGCAATCTCTTTGCGAGCAAAGAAAAAATGAACCCGTGCAGTGCACAGCACACACTACATCCACCATCACCTGCGTAATGAATTTGCATCGTTTGCATGGAGATAATCTGCTTAAATTATCGCAACAACTTTTCATATCATTTGCTCTGCGGCAGTGCAGTGCAGCACAAATAAGAAAATGGCAAGAGGGTTTTTCATGTTAGCGTTTCCAATCAAGCTTTTGCATTTTAAACAGTAATACTCTGTTGAGCTTAATGCTTTTGCTGCTATTGCTGTTGGTGCTACTGTGCGTATGTTTATCTGGAGTCGAAAAGCGGGCCAAAAGAGCTGGAAAATGTGTGCGGCTATACAAACACACGGGTCGTGATAAAACACACAGAGCACAGAGAGAAACCAGAAGACAGATGTAGAGAGAGAGAGAGAGAGAGAGAGAGCGCTCTGGTGCTCGGTGTAAATTGGATTCGAGCAAAAACCTCGTGCATAATGTTTAAATGCGAACAATTTTAAATGGTGTGTATGGTAATTTAAAGTCGACTAGAGATGGGTCGGTCGAGCATTCACGTGTTTCACCTCGAAGCTTTTCGCACACTTTATTTGATACCATTTTATATGGAGACAAACAAATGAAAAAAAAGGAGCAAAAAATACTAATAACTGCTATAATATAGCATTTGCTAAGTCAAACGTACAATTTTCTCAATTTTAACTTGATTTTCATCTCTCCGCTTGATCTCTTTCTTTCTCTTTCGGACGCTTTTTATATATATATGTGTGTGTGTCGTGAAAGTCGATTTTATATTCGGTTCGCTCACACTTCGCTGACTCACTACGTTGAGTGCAGCAGCAATTTCATTTTACAGTTCACAACGAAACCAAATTGAATATGAAAATGTGAGCAAGCAGAAATGTTCACGACGTATTCATGAGGGTATGCGTTCTATTCTCTAAGCTATTAAAAATTCAGTCGTCGCATACAAAAACACTATACTGAATGTCAAATGCTAAAAAAGTGGTATTCGTAAGACTGCAAGTAAAAAAAAAATATGTATATATATTTATATATATAAGAATAAGAAAAGCGAAGAAAATGACATGAGAAAAATTTTGATTACTATTTAAAACGCAAAATGGAATTTGTTGAAGAAACACGAACGTCATATTGGAAAATTTACATAAAAATTCTTCCATGAGAGGTGAATTGGTCTGATACCGTTCGAGCGCGATAAATGGATCCCAAGAATGGAAGCGAAATGGAATAACGAAGCAAAAGTGGCACCGATTCAAAGAGAACAGAAGGAAAAAGGACTGTCAAGATGCCGGGTTAAAGAATTGCGTACGTGCACTCGTATTGTTCATTATCCAGCATTCCATTGCGTGTATTAGTAATTTATTTCATTACTGGCATTTGCATGAGCTTGAAAATATACTTTGGCCAACGATCGTCGATTTTTGCACACAGTGTATCACCGCATCCCATGAAATCACTGATGCACATGATACAAAATCCTCAGCAAACAATGTTTACTAAACATCTTATTGTAGTCGTCATCATCATTATAGCACTTCTAATGAATTATTCTCGAAATTAAATGCATAATGATTCTTGCAAGTGGTTTGACACAAGTCCTTAACGAGGTTTGAGTTTTTTTTTGTATGATCGACTCTTTGAAATCACTTTTTTGATTTGATTCAACAAAGCAATTCTTAATTGCTTAGTACATGAATGAAGTGGATAAAATGCGAAAAATTGTAATTTAAATGTACCATAAAGAGTTGAATATCGTTGCTGCTCAATAGAATGGTTTATGTGTTTGAATGTCAATGGCAATGGCTAGAAGTTGTTTCATCGAAAAACGGAAATTTCCATCTCCGGATTCCTTGAAAATGTGAAATTGAAAATTGAAATCCAATCATTTGGTGCTCCCTTTGTATCGGCTTTATCTGTGTCAAAAAAATTCATCTTCAATTTAAATTGTATGCATTGACATGTGGAATATCTGAATAAATCCATAAAGGATGTGTGATGTGAAAAGCCAGCACTTCTTGTCAATGACCATTATCAACGGCATATGATTTCCACTTGAATTCAATTTGGACATTTTGGTCGAAAGCCTTGTATAAGCCAAAGAATTGTGAATGCTTTTTCACTGCTTCAATTTCGATGCGTACATTTTTACCATTCATTCGTTGTGAACTTAAGCCTTTGAAAGATTTGCGTTTGGCCCATTTTTTTCCAACTCATGTAATTTTAGCATTATAGGCCATGTGTTTGCCATCAATGTTGAAATTGTTACCGCTCTGTGTTTATTTTTACTGAGACCAGAAAAAAAAACCAGAAACATATCAGCAAAAAAAACAAAAGCTATACACTCGAGGCATAAACGGTACACACACGCGCGCGTGATAAACATTCGATAGAGTCTTGGAAATATAAATGTTGCCGAATGGAACATCCAAGATTGAAAGCAAAATACACAATGACAAGCGCGGAAATGTTGACAAAAACATGTTCACAATGATATAAAAATAGAGAGGCGCACACACACAAACACACAAAAACACACAGCCGAGAGAATGAGAGCGAGCATAAGCGAATCAACCAGAACCAGAACAAGAGCGTGTTTGTTTATTGTTGATTAGGTGCGCTTCGTAAAATGTTGGCATGCTGAAGTCATTTTTATCACTGTATGCGCCTGTTCCGCGCTATGTATTTGGTTTTATCCTTTTGTTTTCATTGTTGAGTTTCCATCACATTTGGTTGACGTTATCGTCAAACAATCGATTTTGTCATTTGAGAAATGTATGAATTTATGAACATCGACAACAATAGAAGGTTGTGGTTTTCAATCGATTGACGATTAAATTACCAATGGCACCGTATGTATTGAGAGAGCATCTAAACGAAAACAGAAATCGTCCGAGTGCCGCAAACATTGCCTAATAATCGTGTACCCTCGATTAGCTTTGAATAAAGTATTCAGGCATTCAAGACGATGGGATTCACATTTCGATTCATTTTCTCTTGGTTTATCGTTTCAATCGACATTCACCGAAACCCATGTTTGCTCATTCATTATTTTAATTCGGGCCCAAAATGAAATTCAAGCATCAAGAGGAAGAGAGAGAGAGAGACATTTTAACAAAAAAAAAAGCTCACTGAATTTTTGATTTGTATCTGAATCTCATTTCCCATTTGATTCGTTGCGGCGCATCCACAACAGAACGTCATACCTCTTTGACAGATTTAAGCCGGGGTAAGCTTTTGAATTCTGACATTGGCTATTAATCAAAGCGCTATTTCTCACACACCGAAACCACCAAAATGTGAGAATTTGTACAAAATATTTTCAATTCAAACGCCGATCAAAACCGTCAAAACCAACTACAAAAGAAACCTCAAATAAATTTGCATTCATATTATGGAACGTGTTCAGGAATAACAGCAACAACAACAACAACAACAAAAAAAAGAAAATAAAAGCTTTTCGATGCTCAGCGGATGAAATGGGAAAAGTATGCCGCAAAAATATAAAAAAAAACCATATTCACAAAACCCGCCCGAATGAGATAAAGATTTCAAAGCCACATTTTTAATAGCTTTATTACACTCGACGATTGTATAAATGTACATAACATCAGGAAAAAGAGATAGCACACACACAGACACACACACAAACCGCAAGATACATAATGCGAACGAGCTATTTAAACTCGCTACCACACATATGTGCACGTACATTTTTTTTACCGATCAACACATATATATTGTATATGCTATAAGATTAAAATCGCATTTTCTGTCTACTCATGATTATTCTGGTAAACAGATTTGCTTTAACGCTTTTACACCCTCTAAATATTGGCTCATCCTCATTTAATTGTTCTTTGCCAAGCACTTTTTTTCACTTCTTTTCCCGTTCTTTCATTTCGGTGAAATGATGAGTGAAACAACACAACAACAACAACGAAAACAACAAAAAAACAGTCTACTTTGTTTTGATTCCGAGGATGTCACGTTCTCATTAATTTGGCGTAAGCGGTAGTAAGCGAATCATTTGGCATTCATCTTTCGTCGACAGTGATGTGGATGGTTTGTGAAAATTGTATGCTGTAATACATATCATACGTCAAGCGTGATAGCCTACATCTCAAATATAGCGAATAATTTATATTCTAGAATCATATGTTCAGTCGAGCGCACAGATATTCCATTTGCACTTGTATTCTCTGCGTCATCATCATCGTCACCATAGCCATCATCCAACTACAGCACCAGGCACAAACTATAACAGCCCATTCGGTTTAATCTCTTTTTGTGTATTATATGATGTATTTCAAAGATAGACGATGATATTTGTAAATAGCATTGAATCAGGTTAGGCAATATTGATAAATGCATACTTAAAACAGGCGAATATTGTGCGGAAATTATGGCTGAGCGTGATAACATTTAGGACGAAGCATTTATAAAATGATTGTTTGTGTCGCGAAGAGAGTGCATTGTCAATTGTCACATTTCACTTCGGAGTGGGGCACAAATGACAGGATTTTTGTGGCAAAGAATGCGTCCGCCAACCACGTGAAACGAAGCACACGCTGTGCACAACACAATGAGAAAATGATGAGAATCGCGCTTCAATGATGACTATTAATATTTCAGCAATGTGTATTTCATTCCGCGTGAACGAAGCGAAACGTTGATAGCTACCCCCAAAATGATGAGATTGGTTGGAAAGCACGAGCACCAGAGAGTCCATGGGAATTGCAAGTGATTATTACTCGAGAGGATATGGCTGAGTTGTCTGAGCCATTCGTGCCTCTAAATGATACATGCTTTATGAGCCATATTATAAAATTAATGGAAACGATCTGCAATAGTCTGCAATTGTATAGCAGCAAGTTTCACATGATGGGCTCGAATAGTTTGATATTTACGACTCATTTATAATTTCACGTCATACTTTTTCTGTTTTTTTTTTTCCTTGGTTGTTAAGGAATTGGCATGGGAGCATCGCCTTACTGAAAATTCAAAACCGCTTGGTAGCATAAAAAGCAAATAACTTTAAATCGAGATTATGCTTGTTTTGTTGATGCGTTTTCTTTGCCACTGCAAAGAGCGTTATCAAAAAAAAAGGGCCAGAGATAACAACCATCATTTTTCCACTGTTGTTTGCTTCAGATTTTCTCATCATTTTTTTTTTCTCATGTCGGTTGCAATACAACCACAGTTTAAGTGTTCTTCAGTGAGCTCTCTTTTAAGCGAGTTGCTGCAAAATGACGCATTTCAACCAATATCTGTATCGTACCATCTCAACCATGCTCGAACAAAGCCACCGTCGAGACCAACACGAAAAATGCATTCGTATGTTTGATCTTCACCTTTTTTGGGTACGTTTCGTTTTGGATTTTCTGAAGATTACATGTTCATACTCACGAAGATATCTTAATGTTATGCATATATAAAATGTATATTGCTTTGGTCTCGATTTGTTTGTGTAATGTGTATTCAAAGTACAAATCGTGACTAGAAGCGTGAATAATGATATCGATTTCATAAATCTGAAATCAAAATAATGAAAAATTGGCGCACTCACGATGGCGCGTCAATGGAGCAATAGACAAGCAGCAGATGCACGCCGACGAAAATCTTTAAACGAAAACTCGTTTGAATGATTGGATAAAATCCACTTGATAAGAAAATAAAATATTGGATCTCGAGACTTAGGGAAATTTATCTTTTTCTTCTTTGCCTCTCTCTCTCTCTCTCTCTCTCTCTCTCTCTCTCTCTCTCTCTCTCTCTCTCTCTATGTGTGTGTGTGTGTTCGAAGGAAGGCGATACATTGTACATATGCATTGAAAATTATAAGTCGATTAATTTAAATGTGCACACATCCTTGGATATCATATAACCAAGTTAGTTTATTACCTGTGCTGAGATGAAAGCTTGTTGAAAGGTATTTGATGTGTGCACGCGTGTGAACGAATCAAAATGAAATGAAAAATATTCGAGGTTCTTGGGCACGAATAGAGAATCTCATTTCATGTATTTGCTTATTTTCAATGCATCATTTTCCATTTCACCTCATTTCAATTTATACCATCGAGCGTAAAAAGAAAATCACACGCAATTCACTTGTTATTCGTTGGGTTTACCGCAAAAAACGAATTCATGTGATATGTTCGGTTGTGCTTAGTCAGTGTTAAATGGTTGCTATCAGATAATGGTCATGCCAACACGGTTATAGACCGGGATGATTGCGGCTAGGGGGTTTTAACTTAAAATATAAATACATATAAACGCCTATAAACGTCTATAAATGTGTATAAAGCGTAAATATTGTGTATATTTTTTTAAAAATATAAATATATAAACATCTATAAACGTCTATAAACCGAAAATATGACGTATATTTTCCAAAATCAACCACGAATATAGTGCATATATTTAAATATGCGGCAGCCATTTTGAAAAAATAAAAAAATATAATCGTGTATATTGACAAATAATGCGTATAAACACTCAAAATACGTGAATATTATACAAAGCTCTTGAATATCGCATATTTTTCCCTCGATAAATATACATAAATGCCCCTAGGATTGCGGTTGCTCAGGCCGGAAAATTCGGTTGAAAGCCCAAAGCTCTACATCAACCGACGCGTCACAACCAATAAAAAATCGTCTCTTTTTAAGTGTGCTTCAATTTTTCATTTCAAATTTAATGTTGAGCGGGAGAGAGATAACAAATTTGCGCAATATTGTTGAGCACAACAAATCTCGGTTTTTATTGAGTTTATTAGTGAGTCCGTTCTTTTTTTTTCTCTCTCTCTCTCTCTCTCTCTCTCTCTCTCGCTCTCTCTCTGATAAACGTCATCGACCATTAAAAAGTTGCGATGAAAAATCGTTTGATGGTTGCAATTAGGTCGCATTCGCACTGTAATGGTAATTTTATTAAAGCATTTGATGGGCAGTGTAAATGAAAGACAGAGAAAAAAAAATCGGCGCCCATAAAATGTGGATATATATTGCGACATTGTGCTCAAATCCGCTGCATTATTTTATTCTTTTATTGAAAATTACTGAATGCTTTACATACAGAGTCAGTGTTAAAAAAAAACTGTGCGCGATGCAACCACCAAAAAACGCCCGTTCTCTGTACGCCAATGAATATCACATTTTATATTCACAAAATCCTGCATGTGACAAAGCAGTTCAGTGTCTTAACTGATAAGAGATATGCAAATTTGCTGAAACATTCACGAAAATCTCTTAGGCAGAGCATTTGCGTTAAGACATAAAGCGCTCGTCACATTTCTTGATTATTCTGTTTGTGAGAGAGAGAAAGAGAGAGTGAATTTTCGCCAATTTTGTGGATTGAGCACATCAAAAGCATCCAAGACAGAAGCACAGTATTACTGGTGATTGGAGCTATAGCGCCAATACTTTTCAATTAGCACCGAAGCGACAGCGAGATGTAAAATGAAAGTTAGAAATTATGTGGATGAAAGATTTTGTATATTTTGTTTTTCGTGTGGTCGGCTCCACAAAGCGAAGGGAATCTGGCAAGAGCACAAGGGCAACAGCAAAATATACATTCGCATACCAATTGAATAATTGCCTCGTTAGCATCACGAAAAATGCACAATTAATTAAAGTGAAACATCTTGTTAACTTAGCGTCACCACTCATTGAAAAGTTTTCGAACTGAACATTGACTGGTGAATAAATAGGGCGGTAAAAATCGTTTGCTTACTTAGCAGCCTCGACTTAAGCAGGTTCTTTGTGTGAGTAAGTATGTGTATGTATGTGTGTGGCAGCTGAAAAAAAAAGACTAATGAATAAAACTAAATGGTGAAAAATAGGGTCAGGCCATTTCAATGCATTTCCATACCCGTACACTTTTTTTCTTCTCCTCAACAATCAAATCTTTGGAAAAAGTTATTTGATAAATCCCTCTCACGCTAACCATTTCAGACAGATCATAAGAATGTCGACGGAACAAAATCGATTTTACCAAACGAACATTTCAGTCCCGAATGTTTCTTTATTGGGTGATATTTGTGAGTTCTTCTTTCGATTTTGAGGGTAGACTCTACCCGGTAGAATACAACAACAACAACAACAACAACAAAAAACCCGAATGGATGTTAAGTCGGGAAAATCGTCCATTTAAGATGATTCTCTTTTTTCTCGCTCTCTTTTTCGTATAAAACACAATTTGTTTATTATTTTGAAGCATTTTGTGTTGATGTTATAAGAATACACAGTTCGGTAAAATGTTATTTTTGACTATGTAAACGATCTGATTTAAAGCAATGCACGAACATCGAAATAATAAACAAGTTTTTCTTGAAGAATCTTTTGGCTGATGGGATTTTCGGCAAACTTTTCGGCCCAAACATCGACATATGAAATTCAAGATGATTTTTATGTGTCTCGCTGAACAAAGAATGATGGAAGGTTTCGTTCTCATTCTGTCTAAACAACCAACTAAGGCCCAACTAAAAATACCCACAAACACACGCAACATTTGCCCAAACGATGGAATATAAACAATCATTTTTTGTTGTTGTTGCTCGGCGCGGCAAATATATTGCGGTCAGTGCGATAAATGTGTATCGGTGTGGCGGACAGTGTGAAAGAGACTTGAGTGTCCATGATGATGTGAAACGATGCGATCTCATAAAAATGCTTCGACTATGATACGTGCTCATAAGCAATTTAGAATAGAGAGGATAGAATGTGATACGGCTTTCATTAAAGGCCTCTGGCAATAAATTCTAATCGCACACATACGCCACACGCTCGTGCGCGTCTTTTTATATTCTGAATGCGAATGCGAATGTCGGGCAGCTATTGATGCTGCTGCTGCTGCTGCACACTAACGAACATTAAATATATCAGTCACACATATCTTATAACGCTAAATAATAAGACGGAATATATTACTATTAATGTACAATGAAATAGATGGAATTCGTTCGCGCTATGGGTGATTTACTCATTCGTTCATACACTGTCGTTCACTTCGCATACTCGTGCACACACACGCGACCGATTTTTCGCCAAAGTTTATATGATCTCGCTCAACGCAAATCTAATTGACTCTCTTAGTTTTCTCGAGTTTATCTGCCGACTAGAAGAAAAGTTTTTTTTTCCCTCCAAAAACAAAAATTTTGTGTTTGTTTTGTTCGTTCTAAATCAGGCGGATTTTCAACCAGAGCTGTTGCTAGATTGAACGCGCGCGAACGCGAAACACACGACCATAGATTAAGTGGTGAATGTTCAAGCGATAAAAGTTTCTTTTCCTCTGTACTGTGTTTTTGCTGTTGTCTCGCTTTTGTTTTTGCGCGCATGATGTGAACATCAATGTGAAAACTTTCGACAAAATAAAACGCACGCCAAAATCGATAGTAATGCATACACAAGTATGGGCAACGTCAATGTTAAAGCGCGTATTACGGAGACGTTGAAATAACGTACATTAATTATTCTGAAATAGAAGTAACGATGTGTATATGGATTGTGTGGTGTGTGAGCTGGTGCGTGCGCTTACTACACACGAAGAGCAGTGCCGTAGTGAAAACAGGTTTCAATGTTAATCAGTTATTAATAAAATGCTGAAAAACTTGCGTTATTACAACTTCGGTCAAACTTATGCAGAGGACGGCTTTGCTATTGAATTTATTATTGTTATTCATGCTCTTGGCTGGGGCTTTTCATGCTCAAAATGGTGATGAATTGGCGTATATTTGCCAATCGAATAGAATGCAATGCATCTTGTCTAGTGTACGGCGTACGTGCGTATGAATCAATCAAGTTAATTGATAGTAAAGAATCAATCGAATCAACTCCACGACCAAACAAATGATGTCGAACATCCAACGTTACGAATATTTTTGGAAAATTCCATTCATATCAAAATATGTAGTGATTGAAAAATTAATATTAATATCATTTAACTATTGAATATGCTCTATCCAAAGGGCCACCAAAAACCTATTGATCTTGTTCAACTGGTCAATTTTGAATGTTTCTTATGAGGTACGTGCGGCTCTCGCACCGCTTCATTCAAATTATTCATCAATTTTTCATCAACATATCCAAACAATATCAGTGTCATTCATTTTTCAATATGTTTATGTCCATTCGAAATGTGTTGAAAATAGTTTTTAGCACATTAGGCCGTTTTTTGAAATTCCCATCGTGCGGCAAATGTTTACAAAAAAAAAAAAAAAAATGCTGATTTCGGGGAAAAAAACGTACACATATTCACACGCATCGATCAAATGCTACGAGTTCGAGGCGAAATGATTGATCAAAACAAATTCAACTAAAGCCGATATGAGACGTCAAATTCACATTAAAACACCTATCAGTACTGTTTCGAGTGTTTGATGATTGTGCAACTTTAGTCTGGTTATTAAATTGGCACTCAATCGCGTAGTGTGTATTTAATTTGCAACAAAAAAAATAGTGACAGGTTTTTTTTTGTGGTAGTGTTGTTGTTGCTGTTGTTGTTTTGGTTTTTGTTTCATTTCATTGTGTACATTTTGTACATGTACACGTACATGACAGTACAATATTCGGTTCAAAAAGTGAACGCGCAATGATATGCAATTAACTAATCAGATGACAAAAAATAAATATCTCTGAATTGCGGCATATTCCATAAATTGTAATCATAAGTTATACGCATATAGGTGAATTGGTGTTAAACATAACATTATAGTCCAATTAAAATCTTGTTAAATTGATTATGGTTATACAATAATCTAGGTAATCTAAGTATAAAGGAGCCAACATTAAATGTGTTTTTTATATATATAATTTATATATACATTTATTCGTAAAAATATCCACCGAATGTGTAACATTTAGTATAAATAAAATCCAGTTGAGGTTGCATATGCACGGCAATTGAACGTAGCCAGCAAATAGGTCTGGCCAAGAAAAAGAATATTTATTAATTTCAGTGGGAAAATCAACGAATATTTAATGAAAAACCCTTCAGACCAACAGGCACATATAACTGTAATTGTGGATGTTGTACATAGTAAATTGTATTAAATGACAGTTTGATTCGGTGGTGTGAGTGAATGTGCGTTGAGTTTGTGTATTTGTTGGCGTCCGCGCATTTGTGTTCATTCGTTCATTGTATACGTTGTATTTTGTTTGGGTAAATGTGTTGTTCAATGAATTTCCACTCTCTTTTCTCACATAATGTCGAGATGAATTTTCATTATAGCTGAATGGTGTATGGTGTATAGGCTTTGTATGGCATTTTGTCTATGGCAGACTATGACAGGCTATGGCAAGCAAGGCAACAGATAAATAAGATGCTTCAATAAACATAAATAGAACAGCAAATTAAAATATAGCTAGCAAATTGCCAAGATCAAATTTGTTGCTTCAAAAGACAAGCATTTCCATTCTTTATTTTGCGTCTTTTTTTTGTGTGTTTGTGGTGTCATTTAAGAGGAATTAGAACAAAAAAAAATACGCACTTTTATTTTATGGCATTTGAAACAGAGCCAATTCAACGTTGTTTGACACATTTTTGTTGTTCCTTCATGTTTGCGATGCTTTTATGGTAGAATGACGTGAAATAATAAACAAAAATACACGCACACAAATAGAACAACGGGAATAAAAAAGGAGAAGGAAGAGGAAACGAAGGAAACATTGAACCACAATTTAATATTACTTAATGATTGCTTTTGTCTTTTTAATAAGAGGATGTCTCACGGTCTTATTCCCTCTCTATTTTTTTTTGTCTTTCTTTCGTTCGTTGATTGTGTTCAAAAAACAACGGTGAACAACTTCTCAACCGCAAAGTTTGCCAATTTTCATAGAATTGAAAAAGTTTCCACAAGCTCTTCACTTGCGACCCTAAGTCATTTGTTTAGCTCTGCAATACATTTGATTTGGTCTTATGGCTTGTTATGCTCGTCACATAAGTGAACAAAAATACACGTGATTTACATTTTATGTGGTGAAAAAAAAACCAAATATATAAAGATCGAAAATATATTAAAATTATGTCAAATACTTTAGAACACAATATTGTTCGAGTCAATCCAATTGAGAAATGTGAATTCACTACGCATTAAACTGTCGAACAAAGTGAACTGAACGAAACAAAAGTTTTCCATTGAATTTGCACGAGTTCACCGAATGATCTATTGAGAATATCGTCCCCAAATGAATGGAAGATGAAACAAAACACCCAACAATGTCAACCGAATATTATATCCGAACCGAATTAATTCGGTTTTGGTGTATCGTTTACTCCAACAGAATTTTCATGAATATCCAAATAAAATGTATAAATAGTTTGGCGTATTGAATGTTTGCTATCCATTTCACTGCTGCTTTCAGTGACTGGCATCGAGCTGCTGTATAGCTGTATAGCGGTGTCACACTTCCGACGCCAAATCGTCATATCGTATCACATTTCAGTTTGACGTCACTGCAAGCGCAAAACATTCGACGACATTCAACAAAGCAAAGCCAGTTTGTTTTTGTTTTTTGTTGTTGTTGTTGCTGTTGTTGTTGTTGTATAATTATACCGAAAAATAAAAGAGCGCGCTACTAATGAAATGAAAAACAAACAAAAGAGTGAGCAGATGAACAATTTTAATGAATTAGCAAATAAATGGGAAAAAAAATTTGGCTTTTTGAATGGACGTGGATTGCAACTGTTTTTCATTTCCACTGAAATCAAACGATTTTTTTTGTCCGTGGGTGTTCGTAATTTTTTATTCGCGGTCCTTTTAATCGTTTGATCTGTTCGCATTTTTGATCTTTTTTTTCTACCCTTATAAATGCAAACCAGTCATACTCGCAATACAAATCCAAAAATTGTCTTTTGTTATTTGTTGTTCAGTGACTTTTACTGCGAACCACACACACACACAAAGTGAAGTTGATTGCTAGCGCCGGAACAGAGAAGATTGGATACAGAGAAAAAAAAACCAAATCAAATGGAATGAAACGAAATGAAATGTCTGCTCCCCTCGGACAAACAATATAAAAAAAAAACATTTGTACTCGTCGCTCATTCGTTCCATCGCTCGCTAGCAAACGAAATGTATCAGCAAAATTTTCATTTTGCATTTATACCCTTTAGCTTCTGGGACAACCGTTTTATGAAAAAAAGTGTTTATGATGTGACTTTTGCTCAATAACAAAGTACACGCTGAAAAGCGTTCGCCAAACTTGAATAATAAAATTGAATTGAATGAAAGTATTGGTGGGACAAAAAGATTCAACATAAAAAAAATGAAGAAATAAATACAAATACACATATATCTTCATCTAATCATCACCATTTTGCTATTCATCATATTTTCCCCCCCGAAAAATAGCTTGTGAAAATGAATACGAATTTGTATACGTTGCCTCCCGTAACTGTACCAATAACAGCACCAACAACGGCATCAGCTTCTTGTATGTGTGTACCTGATGCGCACGAAGGGTTTTCATGCCAAACTACTTCATCGAAACTGGTGCTCTTGTGTTTGCACGAAAATCTTTCGATTTATTTTTCGTCAATTCGATGCCAAAACTCATACTGAATAATTTTATTACAGAAAAATGAAAAATTTCCATGGCCTTCTGCTTCGGTTCATTGTACCGCTAAACGTACGTGTGTTCTCATGAAAATCGCATAAATAACTGGCTGGAAACCAAATTTTCTCTTTACACACGTATGACTTTACGGAAACCGTGTATGGTGCGCGTTGAATGCAAAATATTTCATTGTTTCATTTTAATTCGTGTCCTTGCCAAGGTGTGCTTGGTGCGTCGATAAAATGAAATCAATCGTCACAAATAAACCAACAACGAATAAATTTATTCTTTTGTAAATTTATGCATAAAATAAAATGAAAAAAAAGAGCCATTCACCAAAACAAACAAAAAATTACTCGAAAATTCATAGAAAATGTAAATGTGGCTTGAGCTAAAGAAAACTCCTGAAAATGTCGACAAAGAAAAAGATGTTTCGCTTGACAAAGTGCAAACAAATTCTACGGTATTATCTTTGACAAGTACATACAAAAACATGAAGTGACCCAATAAATGAGATTTTTGATGTTGTCGAATCATTGTTGTGGATCAATGTAAATATTCTTGGGGCGCATATTCTTGTTACTGAAGGGAACAGTGCGAACAGATAGTACACAATACGCAGACAATGCGACGTTAATATTTAAAACACATTTCGATTTTTCCGTATTTACATCACTTTGTAACCTGATGATATCTTATGCGCATTACAGCGCAACACAGAAATTACCGGGGAAAAAAGCCATTTGAGGGATCATAATAGCAAAAAAAAACCACACTTTTGTAGCTTCGAATTCATTATTATTTGTCGTTGGGATTGAATTAAAGTGAAATTACACATACACACATACAAATGTGGAAAAAGCGGAAACTGGGTCAAGAGAAACCAATTTTACTCATAAATTATAGACAATTTTTCTATGTTCAACAAATTTAATTTGTTCGAAGCAAAATAAAACCCCAGAACATAATAATTTGTCTTCACCCCGAAGGTACACGAATCGAGAGACAGAAAGAAAGATAGAGAAAGAAAAGAATTGAATCAAAAGCATCTAAACAAAAGCTAATATCAAATTATGTGAATAGCTACAAGCTGAAATGAACGAAACGAAACGAAATAATAATTTGAACAAAAGAACAAAACACAACTGAACAAAAAATAGAGGAAAATAGTAAGAAAAATAAATCGCGTTGAAATTTCGAAAGAGTCGAGTAAAAGACAAATGTGGAAAGTGAAGAAGAAACAGAACTGACACAAAGCATGAAACCGGCCCGACAAACGAAAATGTGAAAACTTGGTGGAAAACTTTTACAATATAAATGGTACGTTTGTCGAATGCTAGAACAAAATTAAATCAACAACAACAAAAATACACAAAACGACACAGATCGTCGGAGCACCAAGTGACCGTAAATCCAAATATCACGTACGAAATCATTCGGAAATGTAAGATAAACATGTTCAACGTCATAAAAAGGCGATCTGAGGGCTAAAGCGACCGCTAGCGTTCGCACGCATACACACAAACACATATACAACATACCTAGCGACGGGGAAGCCATTTAGATTCCCATTTTATACACTATTTGATTTCATCTAATTTTCATTGATTGTCGCTAAAAAAGAGAGAGGGAGACGGACAAAATAAAAACGACAACCGATAGAGAGAGAGAGAGAGAGAGAAAGAGAGTGAGAATGCTTCAAACTGGGTGCTAATAACAATAACGAACGGAAGTTTTCGTACGCACAAAGTGTTTCGGTCTCATCGTTTCCCTCTAATTCGTTCGTCAAACATACGCTTTGCTCAAAGTGATGGATAATTCGATTAGTGATGATAATAATATAACAACAGTGGCTGCTGCTGCGGTTGTCGCCGCCAGTACAGCGACGGCTGCTGTCGGAACACCAACCATCACCAAAAGTAATGATGGATCACATTCGAGCCTCGACGATGACCATACAATTGCACATGATGATAACGGTACAAGTAACAATGTTAAGGTGTTTTCGGCTTCCGTACACACAGCCACCAGTGATGGTGAGCCCAAATCAAAAGAATACTCATTGCGTCGAAATGATGGCAACTACAAACGTATCACATCAAAATGCATTTCACGTGCTAGAGATTTTGTGCATAAATGTCAATCGGATCCGGGCGGATCACATCTGACATCGATAGCACTGAATGCAACTGCAAATCGATCGTCTCAACGATCCTCATTGCGACATCAATCACCCGGTTGTTCATCAAACACAACGACTGCATCATCGATGACACGTAAATGTGTTCTTACACTGGATGGATACAATTACGTCATAGGTAAGCGTCTAAAATCACAAAATTCCGTGCATTCTGTGTGTTTCAAATTAAACGGGAATTTGGCCTAAAGTAAAAGCTTTTTCACACAAATTCAGGTGAATCGCAAATGACCAGAGTGTTAAAATGGCTAATGAGCTTAATTGAAATGACAAAAGTTGATTTTTGAAAAGTTTTTTTTTGTTGCCATGTGAAATGCCATTCGATTCATCATATTTTTTGGCACATGAAGATATACTGTTTTTTTTTGTAATTTCATATTTTTTACAAAGGTTGAAGTTTTTGCGATAAAAAGTTGTCCGAAATTCAAATGACGTAATCACTTTATTATCTTCATCCACACTGAATATCGTTCAGTAAACACATTTTTGTCTGTTCTCAGAATGGTATTCTGCACCGAATATGAAAGCATTAGCCGTGAACTTATATATACCAAAAGTTAGTGTCTGTTATTAATAGCAGCTGATGGCTCAATCTAACTAAATCACACTCGATTTCAATCAAATATGTGTTTTATGCAAAGTCCGCATATTGAAAAAGTGCAATCGATTTATTTTTCTCTCACACATAATATCATTCCATTTTCACTACATACACAACTGTTTCTCTCTCATAAATAATTTACTGTGATGAAAATGAGCACATCAACTGTCATTTAGGAAAATGTCTATTTAATCTAATAGATCGTCTAAAATTTCCTAGAAACTCAATGACTAAATACGTTCGAATATGGTCAACAAATTAAGCTAATAATACAGTAAGGTCTCGCTAATGGAAACAATTTTGAAGCACAGGTCGTTTCCATTATCGAATCGTTTGCATTATCCGATACTTTTTTTTAAAAAAGGTTTAATTCTAGTAAGCCATCCTTTGTTTGCAAAAAACTGCCCACTTTCTCTAATCGCCTTTTCTTGCAAAATATCGGATGAAATTGCAACTTTATTCGATCTTTGACGAACGATCCAGTCGTATAAATGTTTTTCTATTGAATTTTCGATACGTTTGCTCAATTGATTTAATTTTTGATACTGCTGACTTCACAATACCAAATTGATTGGCAATGACTTCCATTGAAACACCATTATTCACTTGATCTATGATTTTTATTTTATCCTTTAATGGATAAAAGAATTTTGGTTTAGTTTTACAATTTTGTGTTGTCATTTCGAAAAATATCAAAAAGTTGACACAACACGAACAGCAAACAATGAGAACTAAAATCATATTTGCAAATTCTAATTGTGTTTGGTTCGATTCGATGACAGAATATATTGCTCATAGGTGTAAGGTAAATACAGTTAGAATGTAGCTCGGTTCCATAAAATCCATGCGAATCACTTGTTCGAACAACAACCCAGCAACACATTTTGTATTGAAACAATGCACTGCTTTCATTAGTGAGTCCGTTGTGTTTCCATTCCAGTCAACAGTGTATTCGCAAAAAGTGTTTCCATTATAAGGTGTTTTCATTAGCGAGACCTTACTGTATCAACAAAAAAAAAACCTTCAGTCAATTGCTCAATTAATTTTCACATTTAGAAAATAGAACGAACCATCTTTATGAACACGAATCCAGCGCTTAATGTGATCTTGATATGACTGATGTCTCAGAACTATGACACTTTCAAAATAATGGCATCAAATTTTCGTTCAACGGTTCATTGTCTCTTTTCACGGAATATTTATAACTGATGAAAATACATAAAAAAATAGAGAAAAATACATAAAAGGAAACCAATAAGTTTCTTTTTCGCTATAAAAATAACACAAATAGGTCATGCAGTACGCCACACAAAGTGGAAACCATTTTTATAACAGACCAAAAAGAACCCAAAAATGTGCGAGAAACCATCATACAAAAGAAATAAGTGGTATCGATAAATAATATAGCGATTCGATCAAAATCCAATGGTAAATATTTTTTCATGAGAAGGGAAAATATGAAAAAACACGAATCAACGAATTTAAACAAAGAGAAAACGAAAATTGAACTGAATGACACTATCGCCAAAAATAGATTGGTCATATTTTTGTGCAGTTTATGATCGTTGTGGTGTCAATCAACTCAGGCTATTGGATTATTGCGTGCTTCAATTCGTTTCGAACAATCTGAAATAAGTGAGTGGTTGAAGGATTGACGAGAAAACGATTTGATGCCATATTTACCCTTGCAAATGGCATTAGTCGATGTTGGCAGCACTTACTTCAAGTTTTTCGGGTAATCGCTCAACGACGTCTTCTATCAGTATAGATAGAATACGATTTTTTTCTTCACGAGCTCCGAAATTAATAAGCATAAGTGTTACTTCCATTCAGTGCTCTGAAAAAAAAGAATCGCTATGATAAACAACAATTTCATTTACTTTCATTCACGCCTTCTGTCTGATCGTTCGATTTTATGAATTTAATTTTTTCTTCACGTGCACTAAAATTGATAAGCACAACATAATTGTGACAGTATCATTCAGAGCTCAGCGACTAAATGAATCGTAATGAAAAACCATAATGTTATCTACCTTCCGACACTCACAGATTCGCTTTCATGTCACAATACACTTTTAAAAGCATTCAATCAATCAAGTATAGTAATACATTTTTCTATTATCTGAAATATGCGAAAACATCTTCGTTCAGAACTGATGAACTCAATAAACCATATTCAAATGTTTTTTTTTCTCGGAGCTCCATTAGTCTTTTGAAACAAATTAAAGGAGGTGCGTTGTGCTTTTTGGAGTTCAAGGCTAATTTCTTCGCAGTTTGGCCGCATTGGTAGCCATGGCTTCTCGTCTTCCAGCGTATTCAAAGCTATACTTTACTGATATAGTACACCTTAAATTAACGGAGTAATTTTAGCTTATTGTTTCAATGTTCAATGCTTTTGAAACGATATTTAATTCTGTGAATCTCGTGAACTTTGTAAAAAGTGAATTAAAAGTTAAATATTTGATATAGCAAACTATAAAGTTGAATCGAATTCAAAAGAACTAATGTTCATTTTCACATTCCACATTTAAACTTTGAAGAACTGTTTTCCCCCCAAAACAGTCTATTTTTTTTCTGGAGGTACGATATCGATAAAGTTTTGACGAAGGTTCAATAAAATTACAACGAAAATTGAATTGACATCGTTAAATTGGGTTCTTCTCTTTACCTGAAACAAAATTTAAGTCACAATAAAGCAAAAGATCAATTTCGACAGATATAGAAGACTTTTATTTTGATAAATTGAAATCAACCATAGTGGGCTTTATGTGCAAAGACACGACCTTTCTACAGCATGCTGAATGCAATGAATAGTGATGATTTGACAGAGTTTTGACAGAAAATGTTGATGTGGAATTTAAAAAAAAAAATGATTTGCTGTGCTGTATTAATCCTTTAAGTATGGATTAAAGTATTCTTTTTACTGGTGATTTGTTTCGATTTGAATATTCAAACATTTCAAATGAAATGACGTTTCGAATTGAATTGTTGGATTAATATCTGCCATTAGTATTCGCGCCAATAATCAACAACGCTCCAATTTCACTTCATTATTTTCTAACAAATAACCATTTGCAATCAAAACCGGCATTTGAAGTGTGATTATGTAAAATATCCGTTTAATCAAATAAAATGTTCAAAATAGTCCGGATATTAAACATAAAAATTGTGCTTACAATGAAAATTTTAATTTAAAAGCTAATTGCTCAATTAATTTTTACACTCGAAAAATAAAATGAACAATTAGTATGAATGTAATTCCAATGGTTAATGTAAAGCTCGCGATGATTGATGTCCCAGCATTAAAAGGTACTTTCAAAATAATGACATCGTACTTCCGTAGGAGGACACTGTCGCTGTTCACGGTATTTCTGTGAATGAAACAAAAAATCATGCGGAAATGATCAAATTTTATTTTAATCGAGTAAACGACTTGATATCACATCACATTACCCTTTCGCACAGCATGATGTGTCGGCGCCGGCCGCACTTATTTCAAGTTTCTCGGGCAATTGCCCAACAACGCCTTCTAACAGAGGCGGAATATCAATGTTCTCTTCACGAGCTCCAAAATTAATAAGCACAACATAAGTGTCACTTCCATTCAGTGCTCTGCAAAATTTCATTCACATTCTGACACTTTAGTATTGGCGTTCATATTGCAATACATTTTTTAAATCATCCAATCAATCAATTGGTGTAATAAACTGTCCGATTACCTGACATAAGCGAACACATTCTCATTCAAAACCGACGAATTGAATGAACCACGTGCAAATGTTTCTTCTTTACGAAGCTCCATTAATGTTTTGTAGAATTTGAATGTGCTGCGTTGAGAGTTTTGCTGGAGTTCAAGATTGACATCTTTGTAGTTCGGATGAATGGGTAACCATGGCCTATTATTCGTTGAGTTGGATGGCATGAATCCAGCGTACTTGGAACTTTCCCATTGGAATGGTGTGCCTTCAAAAAACAGTAGATATTAAACTCATTGACGCAATGCGAAGCCCAATTTAATCATGTATCATTAAACTCACGTTCTGGGTCTCGTGAACGACTTTTCCAGTCGCCAGTGGGTGGCTGACTGCACGCTGGTGGATCTTGAGTTTCTTCATATGAAATTCCATCTCGGTTGTCCACCATTCCAATCTCCTCGCCCTGTATTCAAATCAAAATCAAGTTGATTATTTTGTCGCCGACAACACAATTTCATGACATTTTAATTGAGTGGAAATTATTTACGTTGTACGTGACAGCAATGCCCGGTAATGTCATAACCAAAGTGAGGAGTCCGTCGATTTTTCGTTCTCCCAAGCGCGAACCAACACGTGGTACATCATGATTGCCAATGACCCAATTGAGACGAGTGCCTTCTGGAACATCTGCAATTCGATTATCAATTACCCTCTTAATGTCATTTGCTGTTGAGTTCGTCGATAACCCAAAAGTTAAAGCGAAGTTGAATGGCATGTGAGAACCAAGCTTTTTGCCATCAGTCGATTTAAAGAATTTTGGATACTCAGTTGCGTTGCTAAATGCTTCAGTCATTAAAATTGGTTGCTCTCCTCCATTATTCTTTTGAAATTCATCCACAAATTCGCGAATCTTGTATACCATTTCGTACATTTCGGGTAGGCCTTGAGTATGATAATGCAGTAAATAATCATATTCGTTACTATCATTTGTTTTTCCACTCTGTGGTTCGTCACGAAATTGATCATCTTTAAATATGTGAGGAATTGCATCGATGCGAAAACCAGCAGCACCTTTTTTAAGCCAGAAATCTAATACATTGAACATCTCTTTAACGAGATTTTCATTGCGGTAGTTCAAGTCTGGTTGCTCTTTAGCTGAAGATATGAAAGAAATTAAGAAATAAAATGTATATATTTTCCGTTTATAAACGAAATCAGTATTCATATTCCAACTCACCGAACGCGTGGTAATACCATTGTTTGCGTTCTTCGTTGTAAGTCCATGCAGAGCCATAGAAAGCTGACACCCAGTTATTTGGTGGATCTTCATTTTCATTCTTTCCATCACGCCAAATGTAGAAATCGTCGTAGGGTTTTTCTCGTTTTATCGATTTCTTAAACCATTCGTGTTCATCAGAGGTATGATTCGGTACGAAATCTAAGATGATCTTGATTCCTTTTTCCTTTGCTTTTTCAAAGAGCTCATATAAATCTTCGTTTTCGCCAAATATTGGATCAACAGCATAAAAATCTGAGATATCATAGCCGAAATCCACCATTGGACTCTAAAAATATCAAAAAATCACCATCACATATTGTTATCAACTAGGTTATCAATCTTTCATGAAGCAATAAATGTATTTATAACGATTATTATCAGAGTTTTGAATTCATGGTTGAATGGACTGATAACTTTTTATCCGACTTCACTGTATGGATCTTGGATTTATGTGTCCTTTTGAAAGTTGTGAGAACAAAAAAAATTACTTTAAAAATGGGCGAAAGCCATGCTCCAGATATTCCCAATTCCTTTAAATAGTCCAATTTTTCAATGATTCCCCGAATATCACCGATGCCATCGCCATCACTGTCTTTGAATGAACGCGGATAGATTTGATAGAAAACACCATTTTCCCACCAATCGAGCCTTTGTTCACCAATTTTATTGGTGGTGGATGCGACAACAACACATAGAATCGTTACATAAATCACTTTAAATGCATGCATAATTCAAAAATGCAAATGATTGATTTGAATATTTTACACAAATTTTTAAACTATTTTCAATTTTTTACATTTGTTAAGTCGATTGCTTGAAATTGACAGATCAAACTCAATGAAAGCATTTCTAGAACTGTCGTTCAATTTGTTTAACAGACAAGTACAAAGCAGTAGACACATGCGATGTTTAATCTTGGCCAACACGCGTTTTTTGATTTATCACGACGTCAATAAACTTTGAAATATACTTGTGTTATCATCATCAAACGTATATTAGGCGAGACTGAGGCAAACCGTGCCAATTTTGATGGGGATTTAGTAAATGTAAAAAAAAAATGGCGCGTTGAGAAGATCATATCAAAATCATTTTTGTTAGTTCGAGAATTATTAATGCGTTATTAAAATAACTTTAGTCTAGAACTCTTATTTTATCAATTTAAACTGAAAAATACAATGTTCTTGCAGTAAAATATTCATGTTTCTTTTTTATATTTCAAACGCAAAGTATAAAGTGCATAAATAACACCGTATCACGAAAAGCCCAGGTCTCTCTTCATTGATTAAATTAGACGAGAATGAAAATTATAGTTTAATATTTAATGGTATGTTTGTTATTTACCACAAATCATAAACAATATATCAAAAAACTCATATATATGTATCGATCCTGGAATTTACAGATAATGATTTGGAATTCCGTTCTTGAATTTCATGTTTAAATTATGAAAAAGCAATTGTATGATAGCTATAATAAAATTATATTACATACGTGTTGTTGCCTGTTATTGAAATTTATTTACAATTTGCACACGGGGAACTCAGTGCAATATAGAGAAAAATGGAAAGGAGATCAGTAAAACTAAAATTATTCAAACTAAGCAATTATAAATGATAATTTGTGACTCAAACATATTGCCCATGCACATGACATGCTATTGCTTTATGGATGCATTTGGACTACCTATGACGGTGCGTCACGATTCGTGATCCTTATTTCATTCTGCCAAAAATAGCTGCTTTTAGCTCTGCTGCTTTTAGCAATCAAGTAATGCAATCGAGTCTACTGTCAATCATTAATATGAGTGCATCTGTAATGATATACCGTATATGACTTCAATTAAAGTTTGACAATATATGACCATAAAAGTATGCACTTTAATCTGAGTTTTAATCCATGTCATCAAGTCAATATCCAAATAATTGAAAAAAAAATTCAAAATATCCGAACGATGCGAACTGAATATATCAAATAAAAATTGAGCGAAATTTAATTGCGAGGTCAATTTGTGTCTGTATTTAGAAAATAAAATGAACAATCTAAATGGGGAAAAAACCCAATGGTTAAAGGGTTGTGCTTAAAAAATGAAAATATTTCAAAATCTGTTTGACGTGCTCAAAATCATAAATGAATACCAAAAATCACTCGAAAGCACAGTTTTCTGCGATGATTTTTTTTTCGCTGAAGAAAAAAAGTTCTTCCTGTCTAGAGCCCTTCAAAGGTGATAAATGATGTAACATTCATAAGCAAATTATTTGTATCCACAAGTGAAACATTTTATTCCTGACATCAGACTGATTCTACTAATTACTGAGCCGAAATTTGATTTTAAAATTTTTAATTTTTAAGTCAATTCTATCTAGTGTAAACCGAGTATCAGAAAAATTGATGACTAGAAAAAAGGTCTTCACTACAGTTTGAACTCATGGGGTGGTAATTAGAGCCCTGATGAGAACGACTACAAACGGTTGACAATCATTTGTCAATCGACTTAAACCGTCTATTGAACATAAAGGTCATTAAAAAAATGAGTTCAGACGCCAAATCAAACGACTATAGTCATCCATCAGTTGTTTGTTTGACAGTCATTTCATTTTACATGAAATTGAATGATTTAGACAATTCTTGAAACTTTCAGAAACTTAAGCCCCCTAAACAATAAGCATGAATATAATTCCAATGGTTAATGTAAAGCTCGCGATGATTGATGTCCCAGCATTAAAAGGTACTTTCAAAATAATGACATCGTACTTTCGTAGGAGGACACTGTCGCTGTTCACGGTATTTCTGTGAATGAAACAAAAAATCATGCGGAAATGATCAAATTTTATTTTAATCGAGTAAACGACTTGATATCACATCACATTACCCTTTCGCACAGCATGATGTGTCGGCGCCGGCCGCACTTATTTCAAGTTTCTCGGGCAATTGCCCAACAACGCCTTCTAACAGAGGCGGAATATCAATGTTTTCTTCACGAGCTCCAAAATTAATAAGCACAACATAAGTGTTACTTCCATTCAGTGCTCTGCAAAAAAAAGAATCGCTATGAAAAACCACAATTTCATTCACTTCCTGACACTTTAGTATTGGCGTTCATATTGCAATACATTTTTTAAATCACTCAATCAATCATTTGGTGTAATAAACTGTCCGATTACCTGACATAAGCGAACACATTCTCATTCAAAACCGACGAATTGAATGAACCACGTGCAAATGTTTCTTCTTTACGAAGCTCCATTAATGTTTTGTAGAATTTGAATGTGCTGCGTTGAGAGTTTTGCTGGAGTTCAAGATTGACATCTTTGTAGTTCGGATGAATGGGTAACCATGGCCTATTATTCGTTGAGTTGGATGGCATGAATCCAGCGTACTTGGAACTTTCCCATTGGAATGGTGTGCCTTCAAAAAACAGTAGATATTAAACTCATTGACGCAATGCGAAGCCCAATTTAATCATGTATCATTAAACTCACGTTCTGGGTCTCGTGAACGACTTTTCCAGTCGCCAGTGGGTGGCTGACTGCACGCTGGTGGATCTTGAGTTTCTTCATATGAAATTCCATCTCGGTTGTCCACCATTCCAATCTCCTCGCCCTGTATTCAAATCAAAATCAAGTTGATTATTTTGTCGCCGACAACACAATTTCATGACATTTTAATTGAGTGGAAATTATTTACGTTGTACGTGACAGCAATGCCCGGTAATGTCATAACCAAAGTGAGGAGTCCGTCGATTTTTCGTTCTCCCAAGCGCGAACCAACACGTGGTCGATCATGATTGCCAATGACCCAATTAAGACGAGTGCCTTCTGGAACATCTGCAATTCGATTATCAATTACCTTCTTAATGTCATTTGCTGTTGAGTTCCTCGATAAGCTAACAATCAAAGCGAAGTTGAATGGCATGTGAGAACCAAGCTTTTTGCCATCAGTCGATTTAAAGAATTTTGGATACTCAGTTGCGTTGCTAAATGCTTCAGTCATTAAAATTGGTTGCTCTCCTCCATTATTCTTTTGAAATTCATCCACAAATTCGCGAATCTTGTATACCATTTCGTACATTTCGGGTAGGCCTTGAGTATGAAAATGCAATAAATAATCAAATGATTTGCTATCATTTGTCTTTCTACTCTGTGGTTCGTCACGAAATTGATCATCCTTAAATATGTAAGAAACTGCATCTATGCGAAAACCAGCAGCACCTTTTTTAAGCCAGAAATCTAATACATTGAACATCTCTTTAACGAGATTTTCATTGCGGTAGTTCAAGTCTGGTTGCTCTTTAGCTGAAGATATGAAAGAAATTAAGAAATAAAATGTATACATTTTCCGTTTATAAACGAAATCAGTATTCATATTCCAACTCACCGAAAGCGTGGTAATACCATTGTTTGCGTTCTTCGTTGTAAGTCCATGCAGAGCCATAGAAAACTGACACCCAGTTATTTGGTGGATCTTCATTTCCATTCTTTCCATCACGCCAAATGTAGAAATCGTCGTAGGGTTTTTCTCGTTTTATCGATTTCTTAAACCATTCGTGTTCATCAGAGGTATGATTCGGTACGAAATCTAAGATGATCTTGATTCCTTTTTCCTTTGCTTTTTCAAAGAGCTCATATAAATCTTCGTTGTTGCCAAATATTGGATCAACAGCATAAAAATCTGAGATATCATAGCCGAAATCCACCATTGGACTCTAGAAATATCAACAAAATACACACAGGTTTAAACTAATGTTTTTAGAATACGACGTAAAGTCAAGGGGCGAACAACTACCAATACTACTAAACAAACGTCAAAAGTACCGACAAGTACTGAATCAATATCTGCACATACCGATGTGCGAGATGCGATTCTGTCGATTCTCTCTATCTATTCAGTTACGCATGCCTTCTAGTTGCGCATCAGTAGATGCAGATTTTGTTTCAGTACTATCCGGTACTTTTGACGTTTGTTTAGAAGTATTGGTAGTCATTTGCCCCTTGCGTAAAGTCCACTAAACACACAGGTTATCAGTTTGCATACTAAGCAATGGGTACTGATCCAATAAATTAACTTATAATCATTTTCATCGGAGTTTTGTATTCTCTGTTATTTATAGACTGTCAAACTTTTATCCGACCTGCGCGCATTTGGATTTATATGTCACTTTGAAAATCATTAAATAAATGTGGAAAAATAAAAAATTGTTTAAATTTTAAAGCTAAAAATTACTTTAAAAATGGGCGAAAGCCATGCTCCAGATATTCCCAATTCCTTTAAATAGTCCAATTTTTCAATGATTCCCCGAATATCACCGATGCCATCGCCATCACTGTCTTTGAATGAACGCGGATAGATTTGATAGAAAACACCATTTTCCCACCAATCGAGCTCTTGTTCACCAGTTATATTTGTGGTGGCTACAGAAACACATAGAATCGTTACATAAATCACTTTAAACGCTTGCATAATTCACAAACGCAAATGATTAATTTGAATATTTTTCATAGATTTTTCAGTTCACAATTTTTGAATTATTTTGCCTATTGCTTGGAATTAACAGATCAAACACAATGAAATCATTTCTAGAACTGTCTTTCAATCAACTAACACACAAGTACAAAACATTGAGCAAACGCAAACTTTAATTTTGATGTTTTCAACTTTCATATTTGAACTTAGCAATTGCTATAATAAAAATACAAAAGTTTTGTTGCCTGTTATTGATACTGAACAAATTTTATTCACAACTTGCACACGGAAACTCAGTGTAATAAAGGATAAAATAAAAACGCGATCAGTAAAAACAGATCTGTTTGAACTAAACAATCATACATGATTATTCGTGACTCATGCAAATTGCACATACACACGACATGCTATTGCTTTATGAATCCATCCTGACTACTTATGTGCGTCACTATTTGGGATCCTGATCTCTCTTTGCCAACAATAGTTAGTCTGCTGAAATGCAATTGAGCTTAATATCAATCATATATCAATGAATCTATTTATTGTATTCATTTTCTCCTAAAATAACGTCATTTAAATTACACACCGTAAAATATTATTTTGTACTGACAATAGACAATATGTAACTATATTTTAAAATTGTTGAAATTTATTTGCAAGGTTAATTTGTGTTTACATTTAGAAAATGGAACGAATCAGACGCAACATTTAATATGCTCCAGCAGTTTGAGGTATTTTCAAAATGATGGCATCGTATTTTCGTAGAAGTACGCTGTCGCTTTTCACACTTTTTCTGTAATTGAAGAAAAAAAAATGCTCAAACAAAATCTATTTGATTTAAGATATTCTTTAGTATTCACCCTTGAACATAGCATGAGTCTGCGCCGACAGCACTTATCTCGAGTTCATCGGGCAATATCTTGACAACACTCTCTGTCAGTGCTTGGATACGAATCTTTTCTTCACGCGCACCGAAATTGATAAGCACTACATAAATGTCATTCTTATCTAATGCTCTACGAAAAAAAAAAAAACCAAAATATCATGTGCTCTTCAATATCGCCTTTCGTGCTGCAATTCACTTTTTTAATAATCCAATCAATTAATTGGTGTAATAAACTGTCCGATTACCTGACATAAGCGAACACATTCTCATTCAAAACTGACGAATTGAATGAACCACGTGCAAATGTTTCTTCTTTACGAAGCTCCATTAGTCTTTTGTAGTATTTAAAAGTGCTGCGTTGGAAGCTTTTTTGGAGTTTAAGATTGACATCTTTGTAGTTTGGGTGAATAGGCAGCCATGGTTTATTTGTTGAGTTGGATGGCATGAATCCAGCGTACTTGGAACTATCCCATTGGAATGGTGTACTTTTAATGTCATCAAATTAATAAACAGTGGATTTAAAACCTACTGTCGTAATGCCATGCATATTTTAATCGTCTATTATTGAACTTACGTTCGGGGTCACGTGATAGAGTTTTCCAATCGCCAGACGGTAGCTGATTGCATGCTTTTGGATCTTGGGATTCTTCGTACGAAATTCCATCACGATTGTCTACCATTCCAATCTCCTCACCCTGTTTTTAAATCAAAATCAAGTCGATTATTTTATCGTCAACAATAAAATGGTGATAACGAAGATAACGAAGTGTTTGTTTACGTTGTAAGTGACAGCAATGCCCGGTAATGTCATAACCAAAGTGAGAAGTCCGTCAATTTTTCGCTCTCCAAAGCGTGAACCGACACGTGGTCGATCATGATTGCCAATGACCCAATTGAGACGAATACCTTCTGGAACATCTGCAATTCGATTATCAATGACCCTCTTGATATCAGTGGCCGTTGAGTTCATCAACAAATCCGAAATTAGAACGAAGTTGAACGGCATTTGAGAACCAAGCTTTTTTCCATCTTTCGATTTAAAGTATTTTGGATATTCAGTGGCATTGCAATACGCTTCAGTCATTAAAATGGGTTGATCTCCTCCATTATTCTTTTTGTATTCATCGATAAATTCGCGGAACTTATATACCATTTCGTACATTTCTGGTTGATCCATAGTGTAGTAGTGCAGTAAATAATCATATGATTTGCTGTCATTTGTCTTTCCACTCAGTGGTTCGTCCCGTAAATCTTCAACTTCAAATAAATGGAATATTGCATCAACGCGGAATCCAGCTGCCCCCTTGTCCAGCCAGAATTTTAGCACATTCAGCATTTCTTTAACAAGATTATCATTGCGATAGTTTAAATCCGGCTGTTCCGATGCTATAAAAGTAAATAAATTTAAAATAAATGATGAAAAAGTGATCGTAGAAACCGCTTACCGTATTTATGGTAATACCATTGTTGGCGTTCTTCGTTGAAAGTCCATGCAAGCCCATAGAAAGATGACACCCAGTTATTTGGTGGATCTTTATTTCCATTCTTTCCATCACGCCAAATGAAATAATCATCGTAGGGTTTCTCTCGTTTTATCGATTTCTTAAACCATTCGTGTTCATCAGAGGTATGATTTGGTACGAAATCTAGGATGATCTTGATTCCTTTTTCCTTTGCTTTTTCAAAGAGCTCATATAAATCTTCGTTGTTGCCGAATATTGGATCGACAGCGTAAAAATCTGAGATATCATAGCCGGCATCCACCATTGGGCTCTAAAAATATCAAAAGACCAATAATATTTCAATATCAATTTCCATCAATTGAACATTTCTATTGATCAATTAACGATGGGTCATAAATTAGAATCCATGAAGCTCATCATGATTTCAAATTATTGATTTAATCACGTAAACAGGCTTATCTTCTAGAAGATATTCAGCTGAACATATGCAAACGGGTTGATAAGAATAGCGACTCAAAACAAGGAAATTAATGAATAAAACATTTGAAAATGAGTGAAAAGTTCCAGGAAAACCAAAGTCTGTTAAAAATATTAACTAATTTAAATTCACCTTAAAAATGGGTGAAAGCCATGCACCAGTCACTCCTAATTCCTGCAAATGGTCTAATTTTTCAATGATTCCCCGAATATCGCCGATGCCATCGCCATCACTGTCTTTGAATGAACGCGGGTAAATTTGATAGAAAACACCATTTTCCCACCAATCAAGCTCATGTTGACTGTCGTTACATGGAGCTGCTATAGTGGCTGTGAATGAAAGCAGTGCTACACACAAGACCTTCAAAGTCTGCATGACTCGAAACTTTTTATAAATGATCGTTAAGTAAAATATTTGATGGAAATTTAGGAAAAAAATTCGGACTATTTTTGTTATTGTAGATTGTAGATCACTCTTCGACTCTCAATAAAATTCACATCAAAATTAAATATCTCAACTCTAAATTTGTTAAACCAGAAGTTAAATGTAGATCATGTTGAAGTGAAGCCTAACACAACCCATGATCGACATTTACTAATCACTTTCAGTGTTTTTTATTGACCTTTTATTCAGTTTCGTACTCTGATTATTTAAAAAAACATTTGAGTTATAATAATTATGATAACATTTGATAACATGATTATGATATTATAATATCTATATATATTATTTATGCGATGCAATCATCACTTGTAGATTATCAAGTACTTTACAATAAATCATAAACAATTGTTTAATAACCATTCGATTAAACCACAGCGATAATTTTCGTCGTTTTAAGTCTATGCTATAGAAAACCAATACCCTTTTAAACCATCATGGGAATTTACTTGTAACCAGACGTCAAGGTGTGCTCACAGGATTTGTGTGCCCGTGCGTGCAATAGCTGATCAAATGAAAATCTAGTCCGTTTTGACGCCTGCTTGTAACACATTAGATGATATGTCTCATTCAAGTTTCACCACAATCTGTGGTAGATGTTATTTTTGCTTGTTTATCTAAAACCATGAAAACAGAAGTGCTATAATCAAATAACAGCGTAATCAAATTATTTGAACAATAATACAATATCTCAATTAAAAGCATTGATAATTGTGAAAATATTACACCATAAACAAATACTTTATTTTCTCTTCTTGTTCACATCATTGCAGTTTCATGCCATACAAAACCATCATTTCATAAATTATTTACTGTAAAAATGAATATTTCAAGTATCATTTTGTCACATATTCAATCAATTGTACAAATAATCGAAAATCATGTAGAAATTAGATATTTACAGTTGATCAAAAACTACGCTTACAATAACAACAACAACAATACACAAATTCTGACAAATTACTCAATCAAATACTGCATTTAGAAGATAGAACGAACAGATTGTATTAATGCAAATCCAACAATTAATATGAAGCTTGCAATGCCTGTTGTTCCAGTATTATGAGATACATTCAAGATAATGGCATCGTATTTTTGTAGAACGATATCGTCACTCTTTACAATTTCTCTAAAATTGACAATAAAGAAACGTTTCATCAAAAATTGATTCTAATTAAATAAATGATTTGACAAATAAAATTTACCCTTGTGAAAAGGACGAGTTGGCGCCGGCAGCGATAATTTCAATATTTCCGGGCAACTTCTCAACAACACCCTCTGTCAATGGTTGGATCTGAACTTTTTCTTCTTTTTCACCAAAATTGATGAGTACCACATAAGTGTCACTGCCATTCAAAGCTCTGTGAAAAAAAATGAATCGTATAAAAAAACTATAGTTCTATTCGATAATTATATTTCATTTGCATTGGAATATAGTTTTTGAACGCCAATCAAGTAATGTAAAACATTTTCCAATTACCTGACATAGGCGAACACATTCTCATTCAAAACTGACGAATTGAATGAACCATGCTCAAACGTCTCTAATTTACGGATCTCCATTAGTCTTTTGTAGAATTTTAATGTGCTACGATCACTTTCATTTTGAATTTTAAAGTTGAGTTCTTTGTAATTTGGATGAATGGGTAACCATGGTTTTTTCGTTGAGTTTGGAGGCATGAATCCAGCATGCTCAGAACTATCCCATTGGAATGGTGTACCTTCAATAAACAATTGATATTAAATCGATTGTTGCAATATTCGACTATTGTTTTTACTGCTTTTGTTAAACCTACGTTCGGGATCCCGCGATAGAGCTTTCCAATTGCCCTCCTTTGGTTGATTACATGCCTGTGGATCTTGAGTTTCTTCATATGAAATTCCATCACGATTGTCCACCATTCCAATTTCTTCACCCTATGAATTATCGTAATTAGTATCTCAAGTTATTATCGACTATGAAATGTTATCAAATTTTGTATATATAGGTAATTATTTACGTTGTACGTAACAGCAATGCCCGGCAAAGTCATAACCAATGTGAGGAGTCCGTCAATTTTTCCTTCTCCGAAACGTGAACCAACACGTGGTTGATCATGGTTTCCAATGACCCAATTCAGTTGGAATCCTTCTGGGAGAATTGCAATTCGTTCGTCAACAACCCTCTTAATATCATTAGCAGTTGAGCTTTTGGATAAGTCCGTAATGAGAACAAAATTAAATGGCATTTGTGGGCCAAGTTTTTTGCCATCTTTGGATTTGAAGAATTTTGGATATTCAGTGGCATTGGAATATGCTTCAGTCATCAAAATTGGCTGATAACCTTTATTTATCTGTCTGAACTCATCAACTGCTGCACGAAATTTATACATCATTTCGTACATTTCTGGTAAACTTTGAGTATAGATATGCGATAAATAATTGTATGAGGTTTTATCTTCTGTTGTTCCACTCAGTGGTTCATCAGGCAAGTCTTCAACTTCATATAAATGAGGAACGGTATCAACACGGAATCCAGAAGCACCCCTTTCAAGCCAAAACTCCAGCACGTTGAGCATCCTTTTGACGACCATTTCGTTGCGGTAGTTTATATCTGGTTGTTCCTTAGCTTCAGAAATGAATAAATTGGAAAAATAAAATATTATAAAAAATAGATAATTGAAACAAAATTTAAACTTTGCAATGCTCATTGCTCATATCCTTACCAAAAGCATGGTAATACCACTGTTTGCGTTCTTCGTTATAAGTCCATCCACGGCCACCAAAAACTGACAACCAATTATTCGGAGGATCATTATTTCCATTCTTTCCATCACGCCAAATGTAGAAATCATCATATGGTTTTTCTCGTTTTACCGATTTTTTAAACCATTCATGCTGATCCGATGTATGATTTGGTACAAAATCCAAAATAATTTTGATTCCTTTTTCCTTCGCTTTTTCGAAGAGCTCATATAAATCTTCGTTGTTACCAAATATTGGATCGACTTCGTAAAAGTCGGAGATGTCATAGCCGGCATCCACCATTGGGCTCTTAAATATCAACAAGATAATCACATTTTATTGTCGATTCATATCAATTGCATTTTTTATAACAAAATATTTCGCTTAAAAAATATCCACTTAACTACAGAAATAAAAATTCTTATCATGTGTTTTGACATATCTATATAATTAATCAAATCGAAATATTTTACAGAGGTCGTTTGTATCAACATTAAATACATTGAAATCTATGTAAAAGATAGCTGAAAAACCAATAAAAACACACGAACCCACAACTTTCACATTTAAAGTATAGGTAATTCCAGGACTAGGAAGAAATATCAAATCTCCATACAAATTATGTCAATTCGATGTTACTCGTTTCACAAGTGCGCCATCAAACACCGATTCTAGGAACTACGTGTATGCCGCTAATAATGACACCATGTTGAAATGTGAATATGAAATATCAATGTGAAATGTTTTTCGACAGCTGACGATTGTGTTTTTCGGTTTTCTTTTCTCTACATGTAGTTCATGGAATCGGTGTATGGTGGCTTCTCACTGTTCGCCGATTCTTCCTCGGCCTGGGTAGTTCGTGTGTTTTTCTTGACTGCATTTCCATGACATTGACATAAGTAACCTGTGTATTTATAATCACCCGAATACCACAACGCCCTGAATTATTCCACTATATTGAACAAAATTTACCTTGAAAACGGGTGAAAGCCATGCTCCCGATATTCCTAATTCCTTTAAATAGTCTAATTTTTCAATGATTCCCCGAATATCGCCGATGCCATCGCCATCACTGTCTTTGAATGAGCGCGGGTAAATTTGATAGAAAACACCATTTTTATACCAATCAAGCTCATGTTGGCTGTCATTACATGGAGCTGCTACAGCGGCTGCGATGCAAAGTAATGCTGCACAGAAAACCTTAAAAGTCTGCATGACTCGAAACGTTTTGATCACTTATATTTCTGCTGTGTATTAAAAATAAACGCAAAGTTAAATATTTAATCGTTTAAACTATAAAATCAAACAGAATCCAGAGGTGCATCTGTTCACATTCCAACATCCAAGCTTTTTTGTTGTTGTTATTTTCTCATATCTCAAAACAGTTGACGATTTTTGTTCAATAGAAATAAAATATCGAACTCAAACAGTTTACTAAGTTGCTACTCCACCCATAAAATATAATTTTGTTCACCTTTTTGAAGTGTTTGTCACAAGAATGTTAACGCAAGGGAAAATCAATTTCGACTAATAAATTTTAGCGATATTTATTGCCTTTTTATTTGGTTTAACGGTAAATTTTTGAAGATTTGATAAGACTTTATGTTCTGTGGAATACCGTTGCTTTTGTTATCAAAGTATATTTATCGCGCAATATATTTCGTTTACTTACAAAGTGTTTCCAAATTATTGCATATACTTTTTTTGGATTTAACAGAATTGAAAATGACTGACGTGAAATGAAGGAAATGAACATTTTAAAGACTGTATACTGTTTTTGGTATATAAAAACTGTTGCATTCGAAGGTATTTCAACTATGATACGTAATACAAAACGAGTGCTTACTGCTCCCTTTTCATTATATTTTTAGTACTACATATTCGTGTGTGGTTTTATCTTATGTGGAAAACACATAAGACATAGACAAACAGCATCAGGATTCTTTGTTTTAGGGAGTTATAATATTAATGGGACTCAGGATTCATTTGGTTGTTAGTGTCATATAGAAGAATGATTTATTTAATTGAAACTGAGAGAAACCGTGAACTCCAGTTTCTTCAAAGTTCAGGTGATGCACGATTATGGTGTTCTTGTGTGCTATTATTGATTTTAATGTTCCCCAAAACGTGCATTCTCTTACCTTGTCGATGAGCCGGCGAAAAAAAAAAACAAAAATAAAACATTCCAAATGAGATAAGAGATAAGTGCTTCTTCAGGTATTTTGTGTCGACGATTAAAACCTACAACGTTTGCTAAACATAGCTCGCGTAATGACACTTCTCTGTTGCCGAACGTAGCCCACTCGGTAACCAGTTATTTCCATCAAAAGTAAGATTCTATTATTATTTTAATCTCCACGGAATTATTTTCGATTTCGAAATCGAATGGCAGCATACTAATTAGGGCATTTGCAACATAAGTCGCCAATTCAGTTGTTCAAATAAATGGGAGAATCTGAAATTAATTGAACAGCTTAAATGTTGTGTTCAGCCTTTTCAACGGAATACTTTAGCAGTGCTTGAGATAATTATAATCGTTTTTTGATGAGAATGAACGCGAGAGAGAGAGACAGAGAGAGAGAGAGGGATTTCGGTCCGACTCGTGTGTGCGATAGAATATTTTTGCTTGGAAGCCAATCGAAGGCGTTCGACAATTGTTATGTCTGTGAATGGCTTCGGAAGCGATATTCGAAAAACAATTTCAATTGGCCTTGCGCGATACGCCACAGTAAAAAGAATGAATAGCAAGCAACAATGATATTCTTGACAACAGATATTCCATCAAAAATATATGCCATTGAACACATTGCATTTGCTTTAATCTAATCGTTGACATTCACACGGTAGGCATTCTTGATAAGCTATCATGCGTGCCTATAAATTTTCAGAAATGGTATATTTATTATGATTTGGGACTCTTTTACTTGACTCATTAATGTGCCGAGGCTCCATTTCTGGGAACAAACGCACTTGTTTTTTTAATGGTGAGATAGGCGTTAACAAGTCAAGTCATCAGATAACGATGACTCATAACCATAATGGATTTAAGCATGTAAACTGTGTTATTGTATTCGTACAACACAACTGAAATGTGAAATATGATTGAATGTTCAATTCTTTAGAGTCTTTTAGCTCATGAGATGTTATTGTTTGATCATTTCCATTTATTGATGATTTTATCATATGAATAAAATCTCTGCTTTATTTCCAAACAATGCCAGATTTATGCATCCATTGTAATTAACACACATGTAAATGCGTCACAATAAAAACAACGGGGAAAAAAATTAATCCCGTTATTGTAATCGAATTCCATTTTATAACAAAATATTTATCAATCAATCTAGCTGATTACTTGACACAATCATACTCTGGTCGATTGTGAGTCTATTTTTTTTAAATCAAAAATTTAATTCTGTCAATGTGTCGAATTGTGGAATTTTCTCATTTATGGCTATTTGCCAGCGCCTGACAGTTGCCCATGTGTATATCGTTCTGTTAGCGTTGGCACAATTCTTTCAAGTGATCTGAATGAAAACATACACGAAAAAAAATACACAAGAGAAACAGAGAAATTGGATCGATTTACATTATATACTTGTTTGTAACAAATTATCGATTTTCATTCGTATTGTCAACAGCATGCGAATGTGCGCAGCCAAAACCGCTCCAATACTATATTTGGTCTTATTCAATATTTTTAGTACGCTGCAATACACCAACCAACCGTCCAATTAAAAACCAATTAACAAATAGCGAAGAAAAACAACCAGTAAACAATGGCATGGAAGCACAGTGATGTATGAACAGTGAAAACACTGGAATAGGCATGGCCAATTAACAAACGAGCTTTCAACATTGGGCGAGGCGAACACTGTGTGCTATTCATTTTCAATGCCATTTAAAATACATGCTGCACATACACATTGCACAACGAAAATGTCAAACGATAAATGTTCCAAGCCAAACAAAATTCGATTGCAGCAAAAACCACAAACTATGCAAATACGATCATCTAAACTTTCTGAACTGTGTGTGCTCTCTGATTTTTGTGCCACGATTTTGTGGTAAAGATGTTACCATCGACCGCATCAAATGTCAACCTTTCCAATGCAATCTCACCATGAATTCACATCTCGCTGCTGAAATTCCATAAAAAACAACATTTTTGGCTGATTTGATGATTTATTATATTACGACGGGCCAAACTGGAGACCAAACGACGATAGCTTTTACAGAAAAAAAAACTGCTAGTTTGACATATTCAAGAGACGATTTTTTGGGAGAGAACGCGAGACATTAAACAAGACGATAAAACAACTGATCACGATAGAACATCAGTGGTGTTGTATGGTTCAATAAACAAACAAAAAAACATTTTAAGTGAGAAAAAATGTGGTTGAGGCAACAGCATTTTACATTTTTATTAACACAAATTCCGCACGTTGTTACATCAAATTATTCACGCTATCGTTTTTGTCGTTTATTGCATCGTCATATTTCTTGTTGTTATACTTTTTCTGGGCCAATTGAACTTTTGTTCCATTCTATTCAAAATTGCTAAAACTCTTGTCTTTATTTTTTGAGTCAGTTTAACTTTGAGAAAAAAAAATACGGCAATGCGAATGTTAAAAGAGAATTTGTCACAGCCTTGGTGGCTCAATGCAAACTATGCATAAATAGGTATATATTCGTTACACAGTATTCACGCAATCCCCTTTGACAAGCGACCGGCAAGACCAACTGCGAAAAAGACACTTGTCATTCAATAATGTTTTCACATAGAAAACCAGCATTAAAACCCTTTTTGCTCGTTTGAATTGAGGTCAAATGTCCAAAACGAATTTTTCGCGCAATGAGAAGACAAGTGATACAAACGAAATAAAATGGTTGAGAGCCTGAAGTTGAGACGATGTGTCATGAATACATAAATGAGTGTGGCTATGTAGCAATGTGCCAACGTATGATTGAGCACGTAATCTTTCAATTTACGCAGCTATGAAGTGGATCTTTATCGTTTTGGAGCTAGTGAAAACAAAACAACAACAACAAAATCGAACTCTTTTGTGTGTACACAATCGATAACAGCACGTTTCGATTGATGTAAAAAGCTGTATGCCCAAGCCCAACGAGCAATTGATATCGCGTGCTCATTCGTCGAACAATTCATTATTCGGAATAGCTTGGCATTGAAATATAAAAATGTCACTGAAGAAAAGCACTCACATAAATAATGTAGTTATATGTTGAAATCGTAGATAAGTTTTGATGAAAAACGGGCAATGAAATGAACAAAACACACAACAACAACACCAACGGAGAGATATACATGGAAAACGAAGAGAAACAAAAAACCAAAACAAAAATTGTTGTCTGTTCATTAAAAATGTATTTCTTATTCTCCAATGTATCAGCGAGGAAAAAATATATTCGATTATTTTGAAGCCGGATCCGGAGCTAGAGCTGAGCTAGAGCTGTACGTATAAATCACATTATCTGTGTATATTTAATACACTCTGCGGTCAGTATGTGCTTGGATTGACGTCATTCGAAGGAAAGTTCAGTAAACACACAGGTTTGCATTACTAGCGGCTAGCAGGTGACATTTGATGACGTTTCCAACTACATATCGTTTCTATTTACACGTCGACCAAACAGCAAACACACACACACAGAGAGAACATACATTCTCTGCTAAACATTATATTGCACTTGTGCTAGAAACATACAGCACACTAAGCATTCTCTTGTGATCCAACTAAACGATTTATCTATCGTAACATTATGACATTATGGCATTGAGCCTTGCGGCGGAGTTCATTCTAATTAAAATTTTGATATTGTACACGAATTGCGACAAAAATGCGCTCATCAAACATAACGACAACAGTGTTTCGTCGCACATTTGCTCGATGAGCTTGTATACTATGTACTAACATTGGGACCTTGATTTGACAATTTCATTCGCAACACATCAAAATTCGGTCTGCACTTTCATGTTCGTTCACAATATGAACTGCATTTGAATTATTTTTTTTTATGTTCTTTCATTCATTTTCAATTATTATTTTTCCACTAACCGACTACTCGTTCCATATAACAGGATATTGAAATGTATATCTAAAGATAGAGTAGAAAAAATAAAAACATAAAACAACATTGCTCAAAAATTGAAATTCATGAATCAACCATTTTCCAATTGAATCATACAATGGAGTTGTTGTTTCTTCACCACAGTTTAGCGGTTTGCATGTTCAAATTTGTTGTTGTTTGTTATTGTTTGCTATTTTCCATTCACCAGAGCACATTTTAAGCGCATTCAAACAAATATCGAAAATGGATGAAAACGCGAAAATATTGGATGATGCAAAGTGCTGTTTGCAATGATTTATTGCGGACCCGATGACAACCAGACCATGCAAAAAATACGTGATATCAATTTGCATCTGCCCCAGAAAAAGTCACTAATTTTATTAACATTTCGACATGTTGGCGTGTTTTCAACGTGCTCACTGATTGCCATTGCATTTCAATTTTCACTTCTTCGAAAAATCTACAGATATAAACAGTTTCTCTTTTTAATAGACATAAAAATTGACAAGAGCCAACGTATGCCGTGGAAATCGTGTTAATTACATTTCAATCGCAATCGGAGATCGAAATTAAATTAGTGTCTTTCTTAATTTAAAAGTTTCAAACATTAAGATTCACGAACTGATCTGGTCATCTTCATCGCTTGAGCATATTTAATTACATTGCCATTGCCCAGTGGAGAGACTTTTTTCCCCCCATTGACAGTACCGCAGTGATACCGATGAAAATAGAATGAAAAACCAACTTTTCCAAGAACTAAAATGTGCTCGCGGTGGGGAATTCTGTAATTTATCACTTCGCTTGAGGTATAAAGTGCATAGAAGCTGAAACAATAACGAATTCCACTAATTTCTTTGGATTGAGACAAAAGTTAAGGTCATTGTTTTTGGAGAAAAGCCCACTTTCCTGTAGATGCTTTTGTAAATGGCCCGGTAATTAACCGGTACAATAAAACATTATTATTATTTATAAAACGTAGCGATGGAACAATTCCAGACACAATTTATATAATGACTTTTGGAACACCAAGTTGTCGGAAAATGCAAAGAATTTTTTGGCCACGGATAAGAAGCTCACAAACACACACACACACACACAGGGAAATAGCATCCAAGTTTTCGAGCTTAATTACATTCGTAGCAATTATTCATTTGCTGAGTAATTATTTTACTTTTTCGAAGTTACAAATTGTTCTATTACTTACAGTTGTGATTTGTAATTTGTACGGAATCATCATTTCGGTTGTTGGAAATGTTATTGTTTGAGTGCTGAAAATGTAAAGTGGTGAAATCGTTTTGAGTTGGATTTCATCAGCAAAAGAAATAACCTCAGCTGTTTGGTAGATTGTTGTGGGTGCACCACTCTCGATAAAATATGCTCTGACAAATAAAACTCTTGCTTAAATTCTATACAGAAATAACACATATGTCATTTTAGAGTGCATCAAACCATGATCGTGCATTGTTTTGGCGACGAACTCGTTATTTGCTTTGGATCCAGCTTATTTTATATGATAAAAATCAATGCATGCGATGGGAGAAGTGATGTAAGCAGGGGATGCATCGTCTTTTTCCATAAGCAAATGCTGAAAGATAAACACAAAACACCAACAAGCCCCTGTGTTCATGTTGATTTTATTGTTTTGTATGTTAAATACCCGATGGAATAGATATAAATGCATATATATTGAAATGGTTTTATTTTATTTGCCACAACACAATGCTATAACAAACATGAAATGGAAAATATGTTTTACTGACAACAACGAATCATCACTAGATACAACAACAACAACAACAAAACCATTCCCATCAACATGGAATTAAACAAGCAACAATAATGTCAATCAATCCATTGAAAATAGCTGCTGGTGAAAACAAAGTTTATTTTCCGGATGAAATTGTAAAGCACCCAGAACTGCGTAAATACAACAGAATATCACTTTATTGAATGTAAATGTAAAATTGCCATGCTTCACTTTGAAATTTGACATCAATACTGCTCTGCTAATCTAGAAGTAGCTGGAGTGCTTCTGAAAATGACTTTGTTTCAGCTCATCCAATTTCAAAAATAACACATTTTCGTCAAATTTTCGACATATTTTCACAAAACTATGTGGAGAAAAAAAACGAAACAAATCAATTTACAAGAACAACAACATTTAAAGTTAAAGTTTTCAACATGCGTCACAAACCAAATACCGGAAACAGTCCCAATCACAAAATGGTCTTAATTTGAATAGTTTGATGGAAAAATTCATTTTTATTATTTTAGGTAAAAATAGTCCAAATTTAGAAGTTCAACGGGGCTGTATAGCGTTTATAGCTGTCATAAATCAAAACCAAATCTGATTCAGTGGAAATATAGACTTTTTAATGGTGTCAGCACAGTCAGCATTGTCACAGTTGTTTATTCAAATTTTGGATAAGTTACGGTATCGGTGGAAAATGTGTTTTACAGAGTTTTTCCCGAATTAAAACTCATCAGCAATGTAAATATGATGAAAATATTGATTTTAACCGGCGATTGTTGAGATTCTGTTGAAAATAAAAACGGTTGGGTGGACAGTTTCAGGCAATGTAAAAGAAAATCAACATAAAACCCAACTGATTGAAATACGTGACAGAGCATTTAATGTGCTAGCAGTGCTAGCCTAGCACATATAGCAAAACAAATGACATTGAAAAATGAACGGGACAACATTTTAATGTTGGAAACTTTTCCAAATGCGAAACGGATATGTGAACAGTTTGCAATGTAAAATGCATTAAGCCGCTGGTCTGTTTGTGTATGGCCAAATTGAATGGTTTTTTTTTTTGAAGTAGTGTTTGTTTTTTGTGTCGTACCGCTGTTATAACGCAAACCAATTGTATTGACTGAAAACTTTTAAGCCAATTATTTATTTTATATCTGGCAATAATCGCATAATGATTCAATTCGTGGCTTTCAATTAAATTGCAACAGTAATTGAAAATTGCTCCCATGAAAATATCCATCCCCGTTTCACCACTCAAATGTAAATTGCATTTTTCAATTTTGCATTGCAACGGTGGCTGTTGTGGTGTGATGGAATTGTCTGCGTCCATTTGACGTAGTTTTAATGCATTAAAGGAAATTACAAACTATGAAAATAATCGGAAGCCTATAATGGTATATTGCATTTTAAGTATAAGTTTATGCTTGGGTACGTACTGAACTATACTTTCCATAATGGTTTTGAATGTTTGGCCATAAAATCATCGCTCCTTAAATGTTTGACTATGGAAAAGTTCATCATTAAAACTATAAAACAAAATGGAAATTCCATGCTATTGTGTGCATTGCACAGACACAATATGCGGTATAAAATCAACAATTTACATTTTGTTATGCCAACTGAGTACATTTCTCTACAGAAATTTCAATTCTCCGTAGACTGTGCAGCGCCAAGTTTGATTCACAAAATTCATCAACGAATCAAATCAAATAAATGTATACAAAAGACAATTCACGTCACCCAAATAAACTGCAAAAGACCAAAGAAATTAAGTGTGTTTCGTTCGAAAAATCAATTCCAGGCATTTTCGTTTGCAAAACTCAATTATTATGTTGGAGCTTGAATGCCCTTGTGGTTTATAATCTAAGCCACAGATCAACCATTCGTTGTCTGTAATTTGCTACTTCAATGTGTCCATGTCCACGTTTGAATTTGCAGATGGCATTTCGGCTCACGAATACATAAGCACACCAGCACACATCGGGCACCGTGGTACACACCAAATAAACGCTATCCAACAGTCAACGACTGGCAGTACATTCAGTGTTCACAAGGTACCGTTTTGTTCATTCGCATTGTGCCCATGTCCATTTGTAGCGCATTTATCGAAGCATTTTGCGCCATTCGTATATCACGTCATACGTTTCCGACTGACAAAATGCATGTCGAAATTTGAAATAGCACGATTAATGTTTATTATTCATGTGGCAAAATTCGACGGAGAAGCCAAAAATCAGCATCAACTGCAATATAATGGAGCACATTTTTAGCACTGCGTTCGATAATATGTTCATATACAATGCAAATGGGGAGGTTGAAAGAATTCCAAATGAAAGAAGACAAAAACCGTTTGCATTTATAGCTATAGTTTCATTTATTTCATTTCATGTGTTAGTTTTTTTTCTCTGACTAACACTTCTATTGCAAGACGGCATCGACCTGCTTTTAAGAATGAAGAAAATTCGCTCAATTATGAAATTCCAAATGGACGACTATTATTTCGTATTTTCTATGGTGCATGCAATTGGATGAAATTCCAACGCTTTATTTTTTTTTTGTTCTGTCTCTTTCCCATTGCGAGCTAACCGAAGAGTGGAGAGCTAAATGTAGTGGAAAATAAGACTGAATAAGCTCTTCGTATGAGTTATGTGAGTTTTTTGCGTCTTGTAATTTTCTGCGTTTTTTTCTCTCTCTCTTGTGTTTGCTAGCATTTTTCCAGTCACAAGTATGTCGTATGTAGATATGCACTCCGACCATAAATTAACTCTGAAAAGAGGTGCAGAAATAAAATGGAGGTAATTGTCTAGTGGCTTACATGTGCTGAGCAATATTGTGAAAATGCTTTTCAAAATCTTGATCGTTGTGGTGTCGCGTGTGTGTTTGGTGTGGCCACATCGGTGAAGCGTATGGTTGGAATTTTAGGTGGTTTTAAACGACATCACATCCATATTTCATTTGGTCCCTATATTTGATAAGCCCATTGCCAAGAATATAGCTTAGTACGTCTTTCACTGTCTTTCACTCAAATGCAGGTTTACAGAAACAACAAACAAAGAAACAGTGACCAAAATAATTTCTACACGCCATTTCAGTATGAACCTGAAACCACGAATGAAAACACTTAAAATGAAAGCCACGATATCGTGTTTTAAAATCTAAAGGACACGATATAAATGTTTCAAACTAAATTAGGCTGATGTAAAATATGGAATTCAACATTTCCTGCGTTATTGTTTCTACCATAAATTATCAAACACACGTGTTTATTCAGTGAACCGTGGAAATGGGTTTGAGGGCGTGAGAGACAGAAAGAGAAATGGTGAACGACAGTGAAAATTTACTGCAAAATTTACGAAAAACTTCAAAATTGCTCTGCTATGCTCCATTTATTCGTAATCGTGATAATATTTTACGACGTATAGCTGACAAACATGTACAAAGCACAGCTTATATTACTTGCTCTTGCTCGCTCACCCTCTTCCTCTCCCTCTCTGTCTCTCTCTCTCTCTCTCTCTCTCTGAACACTCGCTTTTAATGCTGAAGAATTCACCTTAACTCTAAAATAGTTGAAAACTGATTTTCCCTACTTAATATTAACTTTTATTAGCTGCAACTGTTTGAAAAAGCGAATCTTATTGCAACGCATATAGTAGCAATAACATAGCAATTCTTGCATCTTTTTACGATGTATTTTGCTTTAAACATTCCAGAAATGATGAAACTAGTACGGTAGCTGTGTAAGTACGAATGCTGTACTGTATGGTATAAGTAGATTCAAAATAATTGATTTGTTCATAAAAATAGAATGTTTATATCAAGTACTTCCCTTTTATCGATCCACGCTCGACGATAGACTCTCCACTTGAACTAACACATCCCAACCATTTTTCGTAGCAAATATAATCTCGATTTAGAGAGAAAATGTCAAAGAAATAATGACAACATTTTTCTTTTTCTCTTTTATAGTTGCCAGTTCACCGGATAGCAAATCAAAGGCAGAGAATCTCACAGGTGCGACAAGCATTGAACACGAAAAAAGTCCATTCGATGAAAAAGGTCTTGACATTGAAGCACAAAGAAGCCAAGTATCACCGTCAGCATCACAACAACCATCAACGCCAACATTAAACGGACTCATATCAAGTGAGTGAAGCACTCAAACTTTCAATTCTGGGTTTCTCATACGAATGTCAATTGCGTTCGTTTATTTTTATTTTTCTATGAAAAGTCATTCCGAACTTTGTATACTTAATTTTTGATTAACTTTGTTCGGTTCATTATCAACATACTGTAATAGCCATGCCGAAGCGTACTACGCTTTTGTGCGTAAGTGTGATAGAAACCACAAATCGTGGTATCACGATGGAATTATTCCAATTATTAAGTTGCCTTAAAAACGAATAATTTATGAACAATATACATATACATTTTGAAAATACATAACACCGATTACAGACACACCGTAGACTTAATGCCATTTCAAATTCAATTCAATTAATAATTGATAAATTAATGCGAATTTGATTCATTCAGCATAACATGAAATCCAGTATTTTAATTAAATTTAATTCACCCCAAAAATGTTTGAAAATTTTCACAGTTCGACGTTCCAGCACCAAGAAGAGTGACTATTTTACAAAACGATTTTCACAGCCACAATTAGAAACGGGTCACGAATTTACGTATCCAACAAATCATTCTCATCAATATTCTGTAAAGCAAACAGAAAGTCCGGCACAAAGCCCATCGGACATCAAGTGTGGATTGGAAAGTGTAGCTGAAAATAAACGTAAACCATTTTTGAATCGACGTAGTCAATTGTATCGCTTTAGCTGTGACGATTACCACCCGAGCAGTGGCGATACGGTAACGCTTGGCGATAGATGTAGATTTGACGTCGACGAATATTTCGACTGGAATAAAATGCAAAGTGATTCGGTGTCATCGTCATCGTCGGCACAAAATCGTCGACCAACCGAACACGATGGAAGTGAACCAGTGGCTACGAATGCCGTTGACTTAACTACCGATAATTTGCCAGCCGTCGATACACCTGATGCCTGTGATAAAGCGGCACTGAGGTAAGACAATCGATTGCTTGAATTTGAGAGCATTGGCAAAAATGGAAAACAGCAAATGTGGAAAACGATTTCAAGAAAAGCCGCACATTCAGCCGATTCTACTTGTGCGAGTGGAGTGTGTGCGTGTGCCAGCATCAATGCTCTAACTATTTGCTTGCTCGCATGGAGAAAAGCTACCGTACATATGCTAAGAGCCTTTTTAAATATTCTCTTGAGTGAAATGTGATTTATTTATTCTTAAGTGCATAAAGGGGCCATAATTGTGCAAAATTTTATGCTTTCATTTCAATTCGATGAGTCTTTTGGATTCCCTTGCTTTTATTCACTCGCTCATTTGTCAGCTATGACGTTCGTTTCATTGTGATGCCATGACACATGGAGAGATTGCCTATTTACCCTCTACCATATCATATCATTTGCTAGCGCACCAAAGTAGCATTTTTAATGTTGGCACAACGAAATTCTTCAATAAATTTTTTTAATTCTCGTTCTCTCTCTTTCTTTACGTCCTTTCTCATGATCGCGTTCTCAATCTTACTCGATTTTATTTACGGCTGTTTTTCAATTTATCACACGACACACATCCATCGCCCAGACTACGTTGCATACTCAAGCTTCTCCAGCGTGGTGATGTATCGGCAGAAATTTTGCAGAAGAATCTTCATTATGCGGCCCGCGTACTTGAAGCTCTCTACATAGACGAAACAAAGTAAGTAAAAAAAAACAATAATTCTCTGACAATGTATGTATCCAATTTTCGTTTTTCATATTTTGTTCATCTTCTTTTTTGTTTCCTACGTTTTTTTATATATAAATATAACATTGTAATTTTACTCTTTGTTTTACTCGTTACTTCATAAAAACGAACGAAATAACAACAACAAAATATGATTTTTCTTGTTCTTGTCTTTGTTATCTGAAATATAAAAATTTATTCACAGCTACAAATATTTAAACAGGCAGCATAGAATTTAAAATAAGTTACTTAAAAGGTCGAAATGGAACAAGATGTATGTGAATGTGTAATGTGTACACAAATATATACATAGACAATTCGACGTATATTCATTAAACGCTAAAAGTTTCGTTATTGTATGTAAGATGTACGTGTACGTTGTATGTGCGCGCGTGTGTGTGTGTGTGCTTTGGCTCATCGTTTTGTGTATTGTATGAGAGAATAAGTGGTGTTGGGGGTTTGCTGAATAAAAAGCCAGGGGCTTGGATTTATATACTGTTAACGTTTGGTGCGTTATTCGCTTTAAGTGTTTCGACGTTTTCCAGTTTTGCACCGCTGATTGCTTTTCTAATTCCTTTTTTTTTCTCGCACTCTCGACCATTTTCGTCTCCACTTTTCTGTGCAGCTTTTTTCCCGTTTCAATTAGATGTGCTCGAGTAAAATCAACACGAAGATGAAAAGTAATGAATAATGCGATCCCTCCTACTGAATTTAGAGCATCTTTGTGATGAAAGAGCAGAAAATGTCGACTAGCTAGCCAAATGTGTTCCGCACAATAAGTTGTCATTTATTTGTTGACTTTCTACCGTTCGTCATTTTTTGATACTTTGATTGAGGATTATGTGGGAAAATGTTCCTGGGAAACCTCATGAAAAATCACTTGATGACAGATGGTTCGGGGATGTTTTTTTTTTGCACTCTAATAATTTAAGAACAAAAGACGATTTTTTTCCCAATGCAAACAAGCGGGATTTGTTGTCGAAAAATATTTGAACTTTACCATCATCTCAGACATTCGCGAGAAAATCTATCTTAAATTCCATTCGTGAAATGTAAACAATCGAAATGTTAGTAAATACCTCATTGCCCTACATGCCGATAGAACATGCAAACCGTTAGATGAAGCTCGCAGTTAACAAAATTGTCGCCACTTTATCAAATACACATTCACATTAGTATACCTGATTCGATTTGCGAACGCAGATTCCCATTGTAGGCACAAGCTTTTAGCCCATTTAGATGTCGGTTGGGTAAGATAAGAGTCTGTTATCTATGGAGAAAATGTGAAATATCTTAACACTTACCGTTACAGAAAACTTTAAATGTTTTATGGAAAGTTTTGCCGTCGGTTTTCGTATCCATTTAACAACAAAATGGTTTGTTCAACATGGGAAATGTCAGTCTCATTCTCTTGCTCTCTTTATCTTGATCGGTTTTCAAGACTTCCAGACATTTATTATCTCAACGATTGTTCTGTTCGTATCGCCCAAATGTACGAGACACTACAATACCTTACCTTTTGTTTCCGTTTAATATTTATCGTTTTCAAGCCACCTAAGTGGTCGGACCATCGAATTGAATTACATCTATCGAGAAATAATTCTTAGGCCAAGGAGTTTTTGGTCGTTGGTTGTGTGTAAGTGTTCGTTATGTGTTCGTCTCGGTCAGTTGATAGAAAATCTAATTTTTTTTTCCTTTCTTTTTGTTTGGGAATGGAGCGTTCAAAAATAGAGCTATTGTTATGAGCTGAAAGTAAATAGCAAATTTTAATACGAACATTCGCATGTTTTGTATAAGTGGAAAGTAAAGTAGCTGCAAATAAACGAGGAAAAATGGTTTCTGGGGGCCCAAAGAATAGAAATTTATAAGCTCTTAACAATGCGATAATCTTATATAACCCATTCTGCATTTTTTTTTGTTGCCTTTATTTGGGGATTCAATTTTTATGACGCACAAGTTTCGTGAACCGAATATATTTTCATGCACTGGTGAATGTGGTCTCTATAGGTGATTCCATCAGCACTTTTTTTTTGTTGCTTCGGATGATGGAAGTAAGGTCAAGGCTGGTAAATAGAATGAGGAGAACCAAGAAAAAAGAAAACAGCAACATCAACCCGCCTTCACAATGCTCTTAAATTAAAGATTCGATTTATTTTTCTTACGAATTTAGCTTCTCATTAATACATTTCTTCTAATCAATTTTTTTCCATTTTTTCGTCGAATTTATTAGATCAGACAAAAATCAAAAGAAAAAAATTGATGAAAATACGGCGGCTGATTCTGATTCAGTGCACACTGATCCAAATATTGGGGATGACAGTGGTGAGTGTGCGAATGATGATGATAATGTTAAAAGTGACAATGATGTGGCGAACTTAGATATTCAAACCGATGATGTGCCTGATAGTCAAAATACCGACCAAATTAGTTTAGGTGAACACGAAACCAATGCTAAACAAATCGCAACAAATGAAACCACCGAACATGATACAGCGCATAAAAATGATGATTCGGCCAATTCGTTTGGTGGTCATGAACCGAAACTAAAACAATGGCATCGACGTCTTCATACACCAGTTTGGGCCAGGTGTTCTATCAACTCAATTTATTCTATTTGTTTTCTTTATTTACTCTGCATTCTTCCATCACTGATTAAATTTTCAAAAAAAACAACAACAACAAAAACTACCACTAATTCGATTGTTTGATTCACAATGAACATGTCAATAGAATGTCATATTTTATTATTTTTTGCTAGCAATCAATTTTATCGGACGAAACAATGGAAATTTTCATTGTTTTGGTATTTTGGTCGTTTGCAATTTTGTTTCGAAAAAAAAAACCAAACACAATTTTAAATAATTTTTTGACTCGTAGCAACCCCTTTTTCACACACACACACACACGAGTTATGTCCCTTGTGCTTTGAAAACATTGTTTCCAATTAGAACAATTTGCACTGAAACCGTATCGTATTGAAACATTTTAAAATAAAAGAAAAAACAATCTTTCTTTTTGCAGAGCAAATTAATTTTTTTTTTTAAATGGCACATCGATCCATTCCGTAGCAATATACGTTTTGATATAGGTAGTGTGTGTAGAGATTCATCAAAGAAAAAAAATATATATACAGCAAATAAAAAGCATTCTCACTCTGCCTCATAGCACTTTTTATAAATCATTTCATGCATTGCACAATACATAATATAGATTTTCTAGCAAAAACGAAGAAATTTATTCATAACTCTTTGCTGCCGCTTATATTCGCCTTTTTGCCATTCAACCGAAAGCTGAGAGAGTGGCTTTTGTATTCAATAGTTTTATGCAAACTGGTCAACTGGTCATTCCATTCCATAAGCATATTTCATTTGATATTATATAGATCAGACCTTGCATACGTTTGCCTGTAGATACACACAAGGTTCGTAGCCTATGAACAAACCAAATGTGTTTTTTGACCATCGAACAATCGTCGTATGCCGTCCGAACTGCTCACGACACACACACGAATACACACAACCTGTTTAATCATATTTGACCATTCCATGAATATTTTTCACATTCTGTGTATTTGCAGCTGAGATGGTGAAGATTGAGATGGTTGGATTGTCGTTTTGAATTTGATTGATATGTTTGGTCGAGACAGTCGCAATGAGCAGGTTCCAGATGGCATAGCACATCCAATCTATAAATGTGCCGGAAAGTAACTGATTGTTGGGCTCTTATCATTGTTGTCGTTTGCTTGCTCCGCTCCTAACGCTCACGCTCAATGTTAAATCAAAAGCAAATACTCTGCCATAATGGCATTGCCATCGTTGAAATGTCCCAATATTGACTTTACTTTTCGAACAAACAAATTGAAAAGAAGAATCGAATTTCCAGTGCTGATTTGAGATTTTCGAATGGAAACTTTAAATACAAAGTTTAAATACAAACGTACCAATTCGAAATGCGAATTAAGCATGCGCATTTAGGGCACTTAAGTCATATTTCAACGACGGTAATACGCTTTAATACCGAATTACATCCATTCCATATAGCATATTTAGTTGGCAAGCAGCTTGGTGAAAGATTCACATTTTGAATTCCAGCTAATCCAAACATTTACATTTCGTGCGGTAGACAGAAAAAACGTTTAAAAAAAACACACACACACAAATTGACATGAGCATATGTTTCCATTCTCTTGAACATTCTAAAAATGACTTTTTCTCCGACAAAAATATCCATTTCGAAATCGAACTATTTTCATAATAAACGTGATATGAAACGTTAAGCAAATAGAATCAATTTGAGTATTTCAAATCTACTGGCCCCAATGCTCTCATGCATTCAATTAATATCAAATGTATGATGAGCTAGAAAATTGCTCTCGAAGAGTATAAAATTTATACAGGCGCTTTTGTTCGCCCACCATTTCATTTTGCTCATTTCGAGCGTAGATTGTATTCCACGGTTGATTTAATATTCAGTGAACACTGAACATTGAACAGCAAAGTGATACAACACCAATTCGACAGTCGACCGAAGAATTGTCGATATGGTTGCGATGAAAATTATATTGCGTTTCGCTGGCGAATCGAATTACTTATGGAATCGTATAGTATAATATCATTCCATATGGCAGCACCGAAAAAAAAATTGGGTATGAACAAGCTTGTTCGCTTTGCATTTGCTTAACATGCAATCTAAGTACCATTTTTCTGTCGATTTTGTTTACTGAACAAATCGAACAAATCGAACAAAATGACACAATCGATGTCTTTGTCTCTGTCTCGCTGTCTGAATTGTAACAATGTACAATTTCAAGCCGAAAAATTGAATAAAATGACAAAGAAATGTGTGGTTAAATAAAAGGATACTATTGTTTCGTGTTTTTTTTTTGTCCTCATCGATCACTTATTCACGATTTTCGAAAATGTCATTTTATTTCCGGGCAATCAAATTCACATTAAACGAGAGATAGAATGGAGAGAAGAAAAGAACCCAAAATGCAAACAAAACATTATCCTTAACGCGGTTTTCACACCAAATTCAATACTCGAACTCGGTGAAGCTTGAGTGAACATCATTGTGTTGAATCGACACAACTCGTCGATTGTGTGAATAGACAAGACAACCAAACCATCGTCGAGTGATAGAGATGAGAAGAGCACTCGTCGAAAGTATAACACGTGCGTACACTTTTCAAATCGTGAGAGAAACCCTCCGTCACACAAATATATGTATATATCTGTTTGTGTGACATTCATTTTCAATTTGGTTTCATTGCTCATTGTTTTTTCAAACCACAATCCATCATTCTATCACCCACCAGACGTTGGCTACAAACTAAAACCAAAATACTTTGTGTGTCGCTTTGCTCACATCTAAATCTCCATCTGTGTGCGTGTGTGTGTGTGCGTGGATTATGATGAGTGCTTGGAACTTCTACTTAAGGAATAGAATGTTGATAATGCGACGATACACGCACACACATACCAAACATCTCATGCGCTTTCTCGCTTAAAGACACAGATAAGCCAAAGATTTTCGGGTACAATTGGGGATGGGGAAGCTAGTGAATTCCAAAATACGCATATATCCACCAAATGAGACACATTCATTTATTTTGGATTGCCAACCAATGTGATGGGTATAGAATTTTATCTCTCGACATCGCATTAAATTCCAATAAATCCACCAACTGTACGACTTTCATTTCGCTTCTAGTTTGTATCAACTTCATCATTATTAAATAAGCGGTACAGGGTACACTGAATTGTTTGAACGCTTACCATTCATTATTCGCATCGGACTGGATTCTCTTTGATATTGAAATAAAAAAAAAAAGAAGAATGAAGCATATTTGATCTAAGCGAAACCCATCCAAACACATTGGTTTGATTAAAAAAAACCATTTGATTTTGAACAGCAGAGAAAAAACAAATTCCACAGAAGAATGCAAAAAAAAAATGCAATCCAATAAACTGCTAAGAAATGAGCCAAAACGTTCGACCGATTTTGAACACAAACATTAAATGTACTACATAGTCGAGATGTAAATAGCAAAAACTTAATGCAAACATTGCAAAATCATCTCTCGTTTGCCTTCAATATCACTATATTTTGAGACTGAAATGGGTTACGTGCTTGATGTGTATAAGAGAATATATTTGCTCCGGGAAAATGCAAACAAACGAGCTTTTAATTTTCCAAATGTATGCACAACAGAATCGGTCTAAAAATGTTTTTCTACTGACCGCTTTGCTCTTGGCTCGGCTTGACCATCGGACGATGCAGCAGAAACAAACAGCAGCAGCAAAAAAATACGTGATACATCTCTTTTTAGTAGTCTTTACGTGCAAATTAAGAACGAAATGTTCCATCGTGTCATAATGGGTCAGTTTCTATTCATCCAGCGTCAACAGTTTCTACATTGTTGGACGACAAATTTTATGAATGTTGATTTTAATAGAACGGCCGTTTCCAAGTTTCAATTTTAGATAGAGAAATGATTTTATGTTTTTTTCTTTCTACATCTATTTGAACTATTTGTCATTTCGCATTCAAAGTTAAATTATTATCACCATAGTCGACCATGAAAATGGCAATCAACAGCAATAACAAACAACAGCCGAAAAAAAAGAAGTGACAACACTCGTATCTCAATCGGTTGTTATCAAAGTTTGCAATCATATTTTGTGGGCAAAACGTGTTCATTTTCAGTTGGGTGACGCAAACAACAGCTTTTTGGTGAATGTATTTTATGGCAATGGACAAGACACATTGAGATAGGTCCAAATGGTTGCATGGGTTCGTTATAAATAATTATTCCATATTTATTATGCTTAGAATGGAATTATCTATGCCACTAGCATATTTTCTGATATGCGCGGTCATTACTAAGCAATAACTACTCCCATCCATTTGGTTGATTTATTTCCATCCTTTGCGCATCAATAGCATAATAAAATGAAAAAAAAACATCTAACAGCTTAGCGCCGTTTTTATCAATGAAACGCAGTCAATCGAGATTACATTATTCGATTTACTTGGTCGTCACAATTCACACTCTTCTCATGGTTTTTTTCCCCGCATTCAATATTGTCTGAGTTTGTTTTTTTTATGTTCATGTTTATGGTTTGCTTTGTTTTCTCAACGTTTAAGCTTCGATAAATGCAATGATTTCTCTTCTTGCTCCAATAATTTTTACTCATGCCATTCGATAATTTTTTTGGTTTTGTTCTTTTTTTTGGCGCACAACCGAAATTCAATTGATGCCATATATTTTTATCTCGAAATATATCCTTGGTTATGCGTCATTTGCACCATTCTTATGGTCATTTTCTCGTTATTTGGTTTCGATTTTCGGTTTTTGTCGTTTTCATTTTGGTTTTTATCTTTGCAGTTCGCTGGCACAATCATTTGCATTAGTATGTTCTTTTTCTCTCTTATTCAACCCCAACCCCTCCGATAAAGCAGTTAATTTCCGTTCTATTCATTGAGTTATCTTCAAACTATCGCGACATTATAGTGAACATTATCACTTTGATATACGTTTTTATTATCAGTAAGCACACTCAGAATACCGTTAAATTTGATTTTGCCGCATTGTTTCTTTTTTTTTCAGCAAAATGTTATTCACCTCAATCATTTATAGCGTTAACATCGCCTGATAGAAATGAAACAAACGCGTTTTTTTTTTAAAGCGTTTTGCTTCATTTAGCACACCACTTTGACAAGCAGTTTTATTTGTTTTTGGATGGTTTCTTTTATCACTTAATCTGTAGCTCAAATTGAACATGATTTTCTCTATTTTGTTTCAGTTTCTTTTTCAATGCTTTTGAATTTTGGTTTGCTCAAATGAAAACAAAAAACAAACTATAAATCAATTTAAACACACTCAAACACATTTTAATGACCAAACATTTTTGCTAAAACGCCTTTTTAAAACTTATTCTTTTTCGACACAGACAAGAAAACAAACTAGCTAATGAGAAAAAGAACACGACCGACGATAATAGCGCATCAACCAAAGACAACGATTCGAAAGTGCAGAGGTATTGCGTCGATCATACTTCTTCTTCTACCACTACTACTACCACTACTACTACTACTAGCACTTCTTCTAGCCGACTTGCTTCTAATCAAACTGAAATGTGAATATTATTTTCCCCCCCAACACAACCAACAACACAACGAACATTTTACGTTTTCATTTCAACACTCAAATTGAATGTGTATTTTCTCTGCTCCCCCAATTTTCGTTATGATTTCTTGTGTTCCAAATAGTATTTTCGTTTGATTAATTCGTAGGAACCACATTTCCAACTCCTTCAAGAGTTTTAGTTTGATTTTTAAATCTGTGAATAGTTTATTTTACCTGACTAGCTAGATACGTTTTCAAAGACGTCAATGCCAATGTTAATAAAGTGTTTTTTTTGTATCCTGATTTGATTCGTTTTTCGCATGTTCAATGTAAAAACTTGATTTTGAAAATCTTCCAACCATTACCCGTTGCTTTGAAATCATCGTTGATAACGTACACATTGAATTGCTTAACCGGCAACCACATTGCCGTTATCAGGTAATTTTGATTCAATGGGCTCTGGTATGTGAAATGGAAGACAACTTACAACAACAACAACAACAAATAATCCGGTATAGAGCTTGTGTTATGGAGAATCGTGAGCTTCCTGTATCAAAAGAATTTCGAGCTCGTCTAGTTTCCTAATCAACTTTCTCTAGTTTCCGATCGATGTAAATTTGAATTGTAACATTTTAGTCTAGCCGTATTTCTCTCCCTTTCTCTCTATCTCTGTATGCCTGTCTCTCTCTTTCCCTCTCTAGCTCTTTAGCTCTTCTTCTTTCTCTGTCTCTGTCTCTGTCTCTATGCTCTGTTATTTTTTTTAATGCATATTTTATACTATCTCTCTGTTTCATCTGTCTATTGATGTGTGATCCAACACCCTTTCAATTTTAAGAACTGTAACTCTCCTCCATTATATTCTTTGCATGATCAATGAATAATGATAAATATGAATACTATTCGCAGTATGGTTGTGTATAATTGTAAATGTCTGTGTGACATTTAAACCTCAAGGGCACAATTTGTTTACACCAAATTACAACACACGGGTCATCCAATAAGGTAATCTGTGTGATGGCACTCAGTGTGTACACGACACAAACACACATAAACTATTACACAATTTTGATGTAACTCCATCGAGAAGCTAAAATAATTTGCTTTATTACATTGTGTTACTTAAACTCAAATATTTTGCGATTTTAGATTGCTGTGCATCGAGAGACGCACATTGACCATCATCTAGCCTCTCTGTTTGTTGATTGATGGAGATTAAATATTTATCAAAGAATTTAAGCTTGATCTTGGCCATTGGCATTAAATTATATGGACTTAAATTGGGTACATGAAGTGGAAGTAATGTCCTTGAATGAGGTTTCCGAGCACAACATGAGGTTTTAGTTGTACAGAATTAGAATTGAGAAATTTGATTTCAATGACGGCCAGCAGCACGGACAGCATGTTGTTGAAAGCAATTCATGAATTTTTTAATGAAAAATAAAACTGTCGAATGGTTCATAAAGTATTTTTTTTTTTTAAAGCTGTTCAAATAAGTAGTTCCTGTAATGAAAGCATGGAATTAGAGTAATAACCGTATTTGATATGCTAGAAAAATCAATTACATTGAAAATTCCGGACAATACCCATTGAATAATTAACAACGCAATTGATTGATCAATTTACATGGGCAGAGTAAATAATTAAATTGTTCGACTATTTTCGAATACGATACCAATACACCATTTCGCTTTACATTGTGTGTGTGTTTGTGAGTTTGTATGTTTAGCTAAACTTTCCCGTACTTAGTTTACTTAACTCAATTATTGTAATGTAGATCGAAACTCCCTTCATAAGACCCTTTTTGTATATGAGATCATTGTACAAGTTGGCATGGTGTTTAAACCTAAACGAGTGTGATTTGCAGATTTCTGTTCCACTTCATCTGTTTTGCTGTGTGCTTTACCCTTTTTTTTGCGTCCCTCAAGTAACTTCTATTCAGTCGTCAGTAGTATCATTAGTCAATGTTTCACTGTATGTCATTAAACGCATAGCATCTCTTTCGAAAACCGAAATATAAGACAAGTACAACAGTAAAGAAAAAGGAGCAACAACAAAAGAATACTCAGTTTTTCATTTCATTATCCATCCGAACTGTGTGTTTGTATACATTTCAACTTTCACACGATGACTACACCCGTATTTGTATGTACATGTACAATTTTACCTTAATTGTTTTGCCAGAACTAGTGCAAAAGTGATAATCATCTCAATGACAGTTACGCGCAAGATGCAAACCAATTCATATTTATTTTCTCTGTTTCTTTTTTTTCTTCTTTTTCTTCTTCTGTTTTGTTATTATTATTGTTGTTTAGCAAAGAAAATCCATTTCGATTGAAGAAAGTTATTTTGTACCCGTATTACTTGTGAACAGTGTTTGGTAAATGGTCGTTTTTATTTTTATTTTCGTTGAATATGGTGTGTGTATGTGTGTATATCTCCATTGTTATTGACGGTTTTTATGTTGTCTTGTCATTTTCCATAACTTGTTGCTGCGGATGGTGTTATCATTTTTGTTCATAGCATAGAATTTTTCACTTCTAACATAATTTTCGACATAGTTTGATTTTAGTTGATGTTTTTTTTTTGTCTTACTTTTCCACATTTCTACTCCCATGTATACAACAACCAAATGTCTCTCTCTGTCGAACCAAAACCAAAACCAAAAACAAACAAAAAATAAAACATAAAATAAACCACAAAACAGTTGTAAATAATGATGCAAGCATCTGTTACCACTTGAATATATAGAGCTAATCAAATTTTCTTCTTCTTTTATATTTGTTTGAACTCCGTAAATCGAATGTGTACTTTTACGGATGTGCAAATGTGTGGCGGCATCGCAATAAAACGCACACGATTTTCCGGAACCGTGAATTTTTCGCCATGCGGTGCAAATATGTTGCGCGCACGCATCAACAGACGTCTTGCCGACGAAGATGATGAGCTATCTGAAGTTCAACCGGGTATAACTGTTTGTTTGTTTAGATTCAATTCGCTTTTATTCCCATGCGAAAAAAAAGATTGTTAAATGGTTAGCTATTGAGTTGATCAATTTTCGAGCCCAAGCGATTGGACATGTTGATTGTTATTTCGGCCATTGAACATTGATTTTCAATGAATTAAAGCGTTAAAACAATCAAGCACGTCCTGAATTGGTCTACTAAAAAGCTAACTATTGGCCTTCTGTGACTAATTTAGTGATTTTGTTTTCATTTATGTTTTTAGACGCCGTACCACCGGAGGTAAGAGAGTGGCTTGCATCGACATTCACTCGACAACTAGTCACAACACGAAAGCGTACCGAAGAGAAGCCGAAATTTCGTACGGTCGCTCATGCCATACGTGCTGGCATATTTGTCGATCGAATCTATCGGCGGGTATCCAGCACGGCAATGTTGCAGTTCCCACCAGAGGTGGTTAAAGTGTTAAAGGTAAATTGGTTCATCGAATGCAATACAAGTACAACATTCACGTTTCACGTAAATCGTGTAAATCGATAACATTTCTAATAAATTGCTTTTTAATTGTTTTTGCTTTGTGTAATAAAGACACTGGATGACTGGTCATTTGATCAATTTGCATTGGCCACGGCAACAAATGGTCAACCAATCAAATATTTAGGCTACGATCTATTGAATCGCTATGGAATCATACACAAATTCAAAGTGTCACCGACGGTTTTAGAGCAGTTTTTAGTGAAAATTGAGGAGGGCTATTGCCGTTATCAGAATCCCTATCACAATAATTTACATGCGGCCGATGTGGCACAAACGATTCACTATATGCTGTGTCAAACAGGTGTCATGCATTATTTAACCGATTTGGAAATTTTTGCCATTTTAATAGCGGCATTGATTCATGATTACGAACATACCGGTACGACCAATAGTTTTCACATAAATACCGGTTCCGATATGGCAATGCTGTACAATGATCGGGCTGTATTGGAAAATCATCATGCAAGCGCCGCATTTCGTATGCTCAAAGAAGATGAGTATAATATATTCAGTAATTTGTCGCGCGAAGAATACAAAGAGATTCGTAATTTGGTTATCGATATGGTCATTTCAACGGACATGTCATTTCACAATCAACAGTTAAAAAATATGAAAAGTCTTATAGCGATTGCCTCATCCGATACGCATTACAATAAAACCAATGTGGATTTGAAATTTAAAGCTCTGTCATTTATTTTACACTGTTGTGATATTTCGCATCCAGCGAAGAAATGGGAAATTCATCATCGATGGACAATGCTGTTAATTGAGGAATTTTTCCGTCAAGGTGATTTAGAGCGTGAACTTGGTTTGGACATTAGCCCATTGTGTGATCGCAACAGTACCGTAATACCGAAATCACAAATTGTATTTATTGAAGTAATTGTTGAGCCAAGTTTGGCCGTTTGTGCCGATTTACTCGAACTCATTTTAACACCAATCGCATCACAAACGGCCAATAAACCGATCACTGACACAACAATCGTAGAAGAATCCCAAAAGAGCGGTCAACCATCAAAGTCACCATCACCTGATCCACAAAATCCCACGCAACCGCAGAGAATTTTTATCAAAAAGCCCTGGATTACTTGCATGAAAGAGAACAAACGCATCTGGAAGGAACAAGAAGCGGCAGGTAATTGAATTTTTTTAAATAATAAAGTTAAAATTGTTAACGACTATTTTTGCCGTTTTTTAATTTTTATTTTTTCACAATTTTATTTTGATTTTTTGTTTCTAATAATCTAAAAAAAAATACAATTTGCGAGCGCAGAGCCATCAAGTCAGCCTTCACTATCGACTGAAGAATCTAGCGATCCAGACGCCAATATAGAAAGGCCTTCATCATCTTAGATTTCAACTTGAACAAAAACAAACAAACAAACTTTATTCAAACTTTTATATGTTATTTTTACATCTACTTTAGGAAGATTAAAAATTTGTTGCAAACTTTTCACACACAAAAAAAACTAAAAACACTCACACACACAAATTGTTCGTGCTTTCAATTGATATTTACACTATCACTATAAGCTTAAGAAAGGCCATCAACAGAGAATAAAAATCATCCAAACTCCATTTAGTCAGCAGACAACAGCAACAAGCAAAGCACTTAAACTCCCGTGAATTGAATACAAAATGGGATTTGATAGCAAATAACAAATGGAAATTGAAGCACTTTAGCAAATATTCTAACTCTATTTAAATTGTTCCAATTGATCATTTAGGCGGCAATTTCATTTCTATTTACTTACAATCCACGTACACATTTATAAAAAAATGAAACAAACATACAAACCTTTAGATTTTCATATCATTCCAAAAATCTTAACCCTTCAATGAAAGGGCTACACAGGCATTCAACCAGCGAATTTATTATGATATCCAATTGTTCTATATTCAAAATAAAATTCAGAGTGTAAGCAAATCAAGCGTTTTGTTTTCTCCAAATATTGATTGCAACAATCTAAGTTTGAAAATGGTTTGTGGAGCAAATTATTTGGTTTCACCTATTTTTATGGCCATGAGTATCAAGAGAGACAGACAGACAGTGTAAATTTAAACATATATTTTATTTCCAGTTGGAAATTATAGAATGCAAACAGTGACCAAAATGAATTGAGCTTAACATGTGCAACACAAAAAAAAAACATATGAAACTTTAGCAAGAGAGCCAGAGAGAGAGAGAAAAAAAAGCGTAGTTTGAATTTTATTGACTTTGCAACCGTATATGGCCCAATTTTGATAGCTGTTTTTTTTTCCTTTTGCATTGCATTATTTATATGCCATCACTATATGATATGGCAAATTGTAAAATTCCTACAAAATGTTCAATGTACGGTAAAGTTTCAAATATGCTGCTGCATTGCAACAGCAAAGAGTTTTTAAGTTTTCAATGGCAAAAAGTTGTAAATTGATTAATAAAACATATTTAGTTGAATTTAATTAAAAAATGCTTCTTTGCAAATTCGAATCGATTAGAATTTTTAATTTGAGTTATTTATTATTTCATCGTCAACGAATCAAACCATAAACTTTTTATTTGATGACACTTCAAACTGAGTTCAACATATTCCCGGTTTAAATTGAATTATAAACCTTCAAACGTGTTGTTCCGAAACTTCTCTTATGAAATTATCCGCACGTGAAGCGATACATGATGAAGCTTATAAAAAAAAACAAATCAACTTTTCTCAGCAAAATGTCTTAAAATAAAATCAAATTTAAGTAAGCCAATCATAGTAAGGATCCAGTAAAGTATCATTAAATTTGAATTCGAAATTTAAATTTCAATGCGTTTGTCGGAAATGTTTTTAAAAAAATCTCTAGCTTGGTACTGTCACTAAGCACTCATAATACACCGAATTTCTATGAGTGTTCTTGATTCAACTGCGGCATGCAATTACTTAAGCTTAACGTCGATCCATAACTAACTCTATCCAATCAAATATAAACTTTCGGTTCTTTCATCCTTAAAAAAATGGCACCACATTCAAGTATTGCAGTTAGATTATTGTTTGAATATCCGTTCTATTTCCCATTGCAAAGTTGTTTGTGGGCAATAACTCTTCGTGTTTTGCTTGTACAATTTACTGGGTTAAAGTTTTTCGAGTGTACTCAGATATTTCACTTCTCAGTACTTACCGCTATTACGATACGGGGGCTTTGCTCAAATGGTGTGCATTTCGCAATTTGAATATCGCACAACTTTTATTTGGCTCAGCAATTTACCAGTTTCTGATTCAAATTCTGTTCGCCATCAGCCGAATGAATTATTGCGCGCACGAACGCAAAATGACTTTTATCACAGCTCCCCAATCAGTTTGTATTCACACGTATGTCGAATGTTTCTCACCACAAACGCATGAAATCGTTTCAGGCATTTTCGAAAATGTTTCTCATTTCATCAGATTTGGCACACACAAACACACACACAAGCACACACACAAGCACACACACAAGCTCAACAGATTCGAACAAGCCATAAACAAATCCAGATAAAATTAATGAGCAGATTAAAAATACGGATAACTTTTACCTCGTTATTTGTGAGGAAAAAAATGGCGTCGAAGTCAAAAACTGAATCAAAAGTCAATGTAGAATTTCATTAGCAAAATTTGAGCAAAAAAAGCACACCTAGATCCCAAAGCTGTATACAAATAAATGAGGAAATGGCGAATTTGTTTCAACGAAGATTTGTAAAATAATTAATTTGGTTCCTCATGGTTTTTTGATTCAGGCAACACAACCTTGCAATGTCACAAGCATTTTCTCTCACTTTGTCTCTTTTTTTGTCGCCAGATTTTTCCGCTTTTTCTTGTCGCAAAATGCAATTTCTGATTTAATTTCCATCGTATTCATTTCGTGCACATTTCTAGGGTGCTTCGCATTTTGCAAGTTTTAAACATCTTAATGGTATGTCATGACATATTTTCAGTAATAAGAATAACGTTTTTCAGACGATTTTTGACGCACTTTTTTCCTTCTGTTCTCTTATATCACTGAATTGTCTAGAGAGCTCTTGAAATTCTTTCACATGCATGAAATTTTCGTCGTTTTTTTGGGTGAGAGAGAGAGAGAGAGCGCGCGCACAAATAGCAAATACTTGATGAATATTAAAAATTGTGCACCAATGTCATACATATCATTCAATGCCATGAAAGTCACTCAAAATGTGAGTTTTTAATGAATTTTTCGTATTTTGAAGCTTTTTGATATGCTCTTTTTTCTTTTTCACTTCGGTTTTATTTCCCTGTATGAATTTGGGAAAAAATCATCGTGTGTTGGTGTGTTCGTGTATCTGCTGTGTGAGCGAGCATAGTTTTGATTCAAGGATGATAAAAACAATCCAAAATACACGTTGCCATCTGCTGGTTTCTGTACGCTGTCAAAATTCCACGAAAAAATTCCTTTGCAAATAGCATCAAACTATTTCCACGCGAATATGCAAATGAAATGCGATATTATGCAATTTTTTATTGTTTGTTTTGTGAATCTTTATGAAAATTATCTCTTCTCTTTTCGTCGCTCCAGTGGTTATGCATTCCATTTTCTTCACCACATTGATGTACCGATTCAAGCTCGCTTAGTGACAAGCTCGATTTCATCGTGAACGAATTTTAATGACGATTAACTTTTTATCCGCGCCAAAAATCTTTTATTCACGATATTCAACATATTCAATTGGCTGATATCCCTTTTATTTGGAAAATCGCATAATCATATTTTCACATGATATATCCAGTGGATTTTTCGATAAGCGTCTGGAAAACTTTAAGCTATTGAGTGCAAAAATGTTCAATGTTTTCGACATGAATGACGTAATAGTTAATTCAAACACATAATCAAACTTTTTTACAACATTTTATCCACAAAATATTATGGTATGAAAAAAAAAACGGTTTTCTTTCTCTTTTATTCTGCTTTTGTCATTACAAACTTAACGTCTATTAAATCAACCAGTGTACATGATATACGGTAATTTCCTTGAACATTTTCAATGAGAATATGCAAATGGCACATTACAGCAGACATTTTGGGCCCAAAAAGTCTAGAAACTATTCAAAACCAATTTTAAATTTAATCGAAAAGTATTTTTTGGCAAAGTGAATCCTAATATTGAAAATCGGTTTGCATTTAGGCTGACTGATTAATTACCTCTCAACCAAAAACCAAAAACCAGAAACCAATTCAAATCAAGAGTCGTCCGATCCAGTCTTCCGAACTAGAACCCGAACACATCTATTTGATCGAAAGAAATGACAAATAATCGATTTATTTTGACCAAGAACAACCATTTTAGTTTGGTTAATCGACCAATTTGACCACATTCACAATTATTAGGATTCTCTTTCCAAATGATCTTCATTTTCATCGATACATGAATAAATAATAATATATATCTTTAAATCAACCAGCCAATATTTAAATCCAATGAAAATCGATTTGTTTTGAAATGTGACTTCTCACATCCTTAAAAAATTGCATTGTTTTTGCTAAAATGTGTTACTTCAAAAGCTCTTATGAAACAGACATTGCTCATATAAATAAATATATGGTATTTTGATAAAAACCTACATGAACATATTTAAAACCAAACTTATCTATATTTATATGATAAAGAGAATTTGTAAAGAACATTTCTACGGGGGACATGTCATAAACGCTGAGATTTAGGCAGCTACCGTTTGCTGTGTTGAACATCTTTAAGAGAGTAAATACTTTCATTAAATGTCATCAGCTTAATCTTTATTGATGAAAGCCTTGCCACCCGACAATCTGGCTTACATTTTGGAAAATCAACTCAAAAAGTTTTAAATCTTTAAATCTTTCAATTTAAATTTTCGCCTTTGTTCAACAATTTTAATTGCTGTTATTAATCCATTCATAATTTCAAATGCAACGTTTATGAAATGAGCCCCATAAATCCGTCTGTAGCATACAATTTATTCTCCTCCTCTCCCCTCCTATCACAAATGTCCAATTTTCTATCATATATATAAATTATATTAATCCCTCAACCAAATCGATGGATCAAATTTTCTCTGTTAATTTTCATGTTACAAATAGAAACCCTTAAAATTCGGATGGTAACTTAGGTAGACGTGCACATAAACACACACACACACACACACACACCTCAATGCGTAACTTTTAATATAATGCCTATTTTAATGTGTCAATATATTGAAAATAACGCGTTGCTTAGAGTGCATACCGATAGATAAATAGTTGAAATCAAGAAGATATTTCTAATAGTAATTGATAGATAGAGAAATATTCATTAAAATAATGAACCTTGAATTGAACGATTTAACAACAACAACCACAAAATAGCTCAAAGTTTGCTGGTAGAACGTGTTTAAATTGAGCAATGTAAAATACAGAATGTTTAAAATAAAATACTTTAGCTACTTCGTACTGTTTATAGTCGAATAACAGTGGTGCAACTACAAATTAAATTTAATAACAAAAAAATAAAATTAAAATAAAACATAAATGGAACATTTTTGTCGAAATTGTATCATTGAATTGCAGTGCATCTTCTGAATATTTTCGTGCGGCAAATTCAATAATTGATGGTTGCGATAGCATATTAGAGACATACAGAGAGTCTATTTTTAGTTTGAAATAATAATACCTCTTAGTAGAGTTTGTTGAAATTAAGGCATTTGAATGTTGAACTGATGAAATCTGTTTTCCGTATTCGAATATTCACTTCTAATATTTTTTTTAATCAAAAACCTTATGGCCTCACTGAATTACATATTCCTATCAATAGAAACCTATTGCATCCGTGCAGCCAAATAACTAATTCATGCTCAGAATTAAGATTATGATATATGACATTTGGTCGCGAACAATTTACCATTTGATATCCGTTCAGCTTGATTTCACACATCCAATAAAAATCCAAACACACAAAAAGCCTAGTTCAGTAAATTGACAAACATTGCACTTGAATATTAAATGTATAAACCAAATGAATAAGCACTTATTTTGGAATTTTTCATTCGATTTATTTTTCATTTATTTTTCGCCTGATTGACGGGACCACAATGATTAAGTTCACAATATGCTCATCGATTTCGAATGGGATCGCAATTGTCCGTATATTTCAAACAATTTTTCAGTAGAAACTAAAAATTTCTTTATAATATTATAATCACAACACTCAGTAGATCGCTTTTTATAAGAAGCTTGGTTTTTTCTTTGTTAGAGTGCAGCAACACATTCGGAAATGATAAATACCCAGACTGGTTCTGGTTAAACTGATACAACTTTTAAGTTTTTTTTTCCCCGTCTCTAGAGTTCGTGTGTTCTATTTTTCCAACGTTTTCGTTACCAAAATTCAAATTCAGCCATCGAACAACCCAAGAGACAATTTTAGCGACTTAATATTTTAATTAAAATATCTCCCCAAAACATGTCCAGATTTCCATGAATTAATAGCAAAAATCATTTCACATGAATGTTTTAGGAACCTAGCAACAATATGGTCCATATTTCGTAATAAAATTAGATTCAATCTCACATTTTAACCTAGCCTAACCGTTCGATGAGCATTCGTGACTGGACTTAGCAATAAGGTACCTAATATATCAGCTGAAATTGGGATCATAGCTTTATAAACATATACTTGAATAGAAAAAAAAATCACATGAAAAAAATGTACTAAATTGATTTAAAAAAAAAAACAACAACAACTGTCGAACACTTTTATTGAAAGCACTAATGGAGTGAGAAAGAGGGACAGCGCTAGATGTATGATAGACAAAAAACAAAATTAGTTAAAAGAAGAGGAATTAACAAGAAAAAAATAAATAATAAAATAAAAATCCAAATAACAACTCGATTCGTGTAGAAAATTCATATAAGTACAATTTAATGATGAAGAATATTTACACAACAGCAACAACAACAACAAAAACAACAAAAAACAACTAAAAAACAAAAATTATATGAAAGTGAAATTAACTTTTAAGATTAGCAAAACTGACAGAAAAATTATATTATCGAAATAAGTCTACCACAAATATATGATTCATAATTACAAGATAAACAATATTTCAATTGTGTTTTAATCAAACAGAAAATGGTGATGGACAATCTAAATAAACGGTAAGTGTATAAATCTTTCAGATAAATTGTCTAAATCTAGTACATCAAAAACGGTAAGTTTGACAGTTGACAGTTCTGTGGCACAGGCGCAATACAAATCCAAACAACTCAACACACATAAATCTAGCCATCTGTCAAAGAAAAGTCTCTTTCACTGCGAAGCAATGACGATATGACGTGTTCAATACGAAAATGTTTTGGTATTCAATTCGAGTATCAGAGAATCGCCTTAAATTTGGTTCAATGTTTTTGTTAGCGATCACTTTTGGTTCGGTATAAGTTTTGTAAAAATAGCCAAAAACAAACAATTTAAAACATTTAGAATTAGCATACACCCTCGGAGGCTGTCGAAATTATCCGGTGCGCTCAGTTGGCACGGCTATTTTGTTGTTTGTTTTTTTTTTAAAGCTGCCATCGATTGAATTTGAAATTGGAGAAAGTTAAGCGCAACCAAGACTATTAATTTTCATTTTAAAAAAATAAACAATTGGAATGGATTTTTTCAAAAGTGGTTTAAAAAGTGTTTTGGGCTCTCCTGAACCAGGCACACAGCCAAGCGGCGCTGAAACAGTAAATATCATCTGCACAACATTATTTTCTCAATCTATTCTCTAATTATTTTGTGTTAAATTGTCAATTGCATTGAATGGCTCTTTAGTGTCAATCCACCATATTTTATTTTGTTGCTCATTACATTATGCTCTTTCTCCATTGTCATCGTTTGCATTGTAATCTCTATCAATTAAAATAGAAAATCATTGTTTTGAGTTTGATACAAAAATAACAAGAAATGAAATAAATTGCACGATTAAAAATATACCACAAAGTTTTCATCGGAACAAATGACAGAAATGCGGTAAAACAAGTGAACCAAAGAAAGAAACTAATCGAAATGCTGTGTTGATACGGTGTTGGATGGAAGGGGAGAAAATACAAAAGACAATGTCAAAGAAGAAAGAATAAAAATTCAGATAATCAACGGGAACGGTAAGAAATAGAACAAACAACAGAACGGAAACCAGAGAGAATGACGAGAGCAAAGATGTCAGGCGACGTGTGAACTATTCATTTATACGTGGAATTTTTTGTCAGCGGAACCAAAGCGGTTTTGGTTTTTATTCAACAAGTTCTTTTTTTTTCGAAACGATTCTTTGTGTTATTGACGTGCCACAGTGTCAGAAACATGAGTAAAGCAGATGATGTAGCAACAGATTTTCAAGCGAGCTGTGAACTATTGAAAAATCATCAGAATTTACGCAACGAAACAAGAGAACGATTGAAAAATCTCTTGGCTGCAACACCATCATTACGTGATTTAAATTGTGACATAACACCCGAAGAAATTGCCGCTGAAATTGCAATTGTCAATGGTGAATCGATAAAATTGTATGTGACACGTGAACCATACCAGCAGCTAAAGGTCATTGTACCAAAATATAGTACTGTACGTGATTTAAAAGCGGCCATTCGACGTAGTTTTAGTGCGCTTGAAAATCGACAACGTGAATCAAACCGACGTGCATCTATCGATTCAGAGAAATTATCTCGATATCCTGGTGAGCCCATCGTCTCGTCTATTTCATGGAAATACATCTGGCGAACATATTATTTGCAAAGTGACACAAGTGATGTTTTAACAGATGATGAACAGACGCTGGCTGAATACGGCATACGTAGCAAAACTGTACTGAAATTTGTGAAAAAAATCAAAATTGATCGAAGAATGAAGACAAAAAAATCTAAAATAAATAAAAATGAGTAAATCTTTTAAAACCAGTATAAACAATTGTGTGTTAAATTCAGATGTCAAGCAGACTTTGTAAACTAATAAAAAAATATATACGAGTGAAATATGTGGACAGTTCCGATCATAAAATATACGAATAACTGAATGAACAAAATCATAGAGTATTTTTTTTTGAATTGTGTACTTAAATAGTGGTTTGCCTTGAACGGATAGAAGCCTCGATAGACATGAACGTGCAATTTTTAATTGAGATAATTGGAGAATATGAAAGAGGCAAAATGCTTATTAGTTGCGTTAGTCGTGAGTTGCTGTGTATGTGATGTACACATTTTAAATTCAGTCGTGTTTAACAATTTGCCCAAAGAAAATGTTTAAATAATTTTTGCAATCGAATACAAGTTGAAAAAAAAGTGTCATTCAAAATTCAAAATCATTAGCAAATTTTTCGAAAATGATTAATTGACAAATTTTGTAAGGGTTCAAAGTGAATAAAAACGCATGAAATATTGAAAGTAGTAAATTGAGTTAACCAAAGAAAATGTTAAAATACGAGATGTTAAATAATGATATAACAGCAACAAAAAATGCCACAATTCGTGTGGCGAATACAAAATGTCTGATTTTACTGGGTTTTATACTTTTCGAATGGTCATACCTTCGGCATGTTTCAGCAACGGAATCTGAAAGTAATCATAATATTCGTTTGAATAGTCATGGTTTTGAGCTAACACAGGCAAATAATTTACAACGCCAAGAGCAAGTGCAAAAAGTGTGTGCGAATACACAGTCCGAGTCGATTATAAAAGACATCGCCCAAATACCGGACGATCAGCTTGATCACATGATAATTGATGATAAACACAAATTCCTTTACTGCTACGTGCCAAAAGTCGCTTGCACAAATTGGAAACGTGTTCTGATGCTCATGACCAACCAATGGAAAAATGGTACGGATCCCATTAAAATACCGGCTTGGATTGCCCATTCGGCTGGCATTTTTCGGAAATTCAACGCTTTAACACCTGAAGAACGTGAAATGGTATTAACACAATACACACGTTTAATCATCGTTCGTCATCCGTTCGAGCGATTGTTATCAGCATATCGCAATAAATTGGAAAGTAATATGCCCAGTGCTCGATATTTTCAAGCGCGCATCGGACGACAAATAATTAAATCATTCCGTTTGAATGCAGCAAGCGATTCGTTGAATCGAGGTCACGATGTTAAATTTAATGAATTCATTATGTATTTGTTAACACCTGAACTGAGCATGAACAATCAAGCGAATCAATCATTTAATTCGTTCAACGAACATTGGGAGCCCATAAATAAATTATGTCATCCTTGTGCAATTAAATATAATGTAATTGGAAAATATGAGACATTAATCGATGATTCGGCACTTGCACTGCATTTGGCTGGTGTTAATATCACCTTTCCAACAAGTCATCGAGCCTCCGGCACAAGTGAATTGCTACGTGAATATTTTAATCAAATTCCGGTTTCAGTCACCAAAAGTCTCTACAAATTGTATGCCGATGATTTTAAATTGTTCGGTTATAGTTTGGAAGATGTTATGGGCTATGAATTAGAATAAAAATCGTGCAAAACATTTCATAGAAAGAAAGAAAGAAAGAAACAAACAAACAAAAAGGTATATACTACTGCTGACGATGACAATGGCAATTTCAATCCAACAAAGGTTGTCATATTTCTCTCAAATCCTTTTTATTTTATTTTTATTTGAACTTTAAGTTTATTTAATTAAATTGAATTCACACCTCATGATATTTGGCACCAACTTCAATAGAAAATTCCGTTCATTCACTTCATCATACGTCACTTACAGTGGCAATAGTTTAAGAATTATTCAAAGTCAATAAATCAAGTTGTTTTTCTCTCTTTCTCTCTATCTCTCTCTTTCTCTTTCATCTGCAATAGGTTGAAAAGTTGGTAGATCGAGTTTCAACGTCTACACTGCTCGAAGATCGACGCGATGCGTGCCGAGCGCTTAAATCGTTATCACGTAAATATCGTGTCGAAGTCGGCGCACAAGGAATGCAATGTCTCATACAAATCCTTGAAATGGATCGCAGTGATTGCGAAATTGTCGGCTATGCTTTAGATACATTGTGCAATATCACATCACAAGAGCAATTTGATGAAGAAATTGACAATCCAACGGTGTCGGCGAATATTGGTGAACAGTTTACGGAAATGTTTATAAAAAATCCCGACAATGTGACAACAGTATTAAGTTTTCTCGAAGAGATTGATTTTAAAGTGCGATGGCCGGCAATTAAATTGCTTACATCGTTATTGGCCAATCGAACAAAGGATATTCAAGAGATAATTTTGGTTAGTCCAATGGGCGTATCAAAATTAATGGATTTGCTCGTTGATAGCCGTGAAGTTATTCGAAACGATGCACTTTTATTGCTGATTGAGTTGATCAAAGGGAATGCAAATATACAGAAAATCGTTGCATTCGAGAATGCTTTCGATCGTTTATTCGATGTGATACGAGACGAAGGATTCTCTGATGGTGGCATCGTTGTTGAAGATTGTCTTATTTTAATGATCAACTTGTTGAAAAATAACTCAAGCAATCAACAATTTTTCAAAGAGGGTTCATACATTCAACGTTTAGCTCCAATGCTAGTGCTTCCACCAGAACTGGACGAATCTGGTTGGACACCACAAAAGGTTTCAAATATGCACTGTATGTTGCAAGTGGTTCGCGCTTTAGTTAGTCCAATTAATTCACAGATCATTATAACATCGTGTCAAAAGACGATGCGAAATTGCGGTTTGCTTGAAACACTGTGCAAGATATTGATGGGAAGTGGAGTCCCATCCGATATATTAACGGAAACAATAAATACCGTCAGTGAGGTAATCCGTGGTGATAATGAAAATCAGGAATATCTTAATTCAATTTTAGCACCAAGCAATCCACCTCAACCGGCTATCGTCGTTCTTTTGATGTCAATGGTCAATGACAAACAGCCACTTTCCCTACGTACTGCTGTTCTCTATTGCTTCCAGAATTTCCTCTACCACAATGAAATCGGTCAAATCAAGTTGGTACAAACTCTCTTGCCATCAACATCAAATGTGCCCACATTGACAGCTGGTCAGCTTTTGTGCGGCGGTCTCTTCAGTTCAGACCCATTATCGAATTGGTTCTCATTGGTCTCTCTAATGCATGGTCTCATTGGTAATAATGCTCAGAAACAGCAACTATTGCGAGTTCTTTTGGCAACATCACCTGGCAGCGAACCAATTTCACTTCTTCAACAATGCACGACACTACTTCAGATGAGCAACTACAAACTTCAATCAAAACTTGGCATTTTGATGTTGCTTTGTACATGGTTACATGACTGTCCTGCGGCTGTTAAGGCATTCCTCAACACACCAAATACAACCGCGTACCTTATCTCTCAAATCAGCGCCAATGAACACGACGACAATGAATATTTGGTGCAAAGTTTGTGTGCCTTCCTTATGGGGATCAGCATTCAGTTTAATGATAATTCAGTACAAAACTATCGACGAGAAGATTTATGTCAATTGGTAATCAAACGAATTGGCTTAGAAACATTTACCAAGAAATTGGGTGAGGTGACCAAACACGAGGCATACAGTCGAGCTGCTAAAGTACCACAGATACGGGCCAAAGCCGCTAGTGACCTGCTCTTAGATTATGAATTCTGCAAATTAATTAAGAATATTGAAGGTAAGCGTTTTCGATAGATGATTTCAAAATTGGTTTGAGCTAAAAGATACAAACTCTGAATAATAATAAATCTGATTTCAAAACAGGTATCATCGTTAAGAATTTCACCGAAATAGAAAATGTGACCAATTCACCCGAACATCAAAATGCTAGCGGAGTCATTAACCAGTATAAGGATATCATACGCGATCAAGACTATAAACTCCAAAATTTCCAAATTGCCGCTAAAAAGTATGAAGAAGATATTGAAAGTCTAAAGAAGCAGTTGACTGAAATGCAACAAACGAATGCGCAATTGTTTGATCAGAATATTTTGCTAAAGGCACAGTTGGCAGCTAGCACTAACAGTCATGGTGGTGTAACGCATAATAGTCAAATGCCGAATAATAACAATAATCTCGTGCGCTCGACAACCGAAACTGAATTCTACAAATCCGAAAATCGTCGCCTCGAACAGGAAGTAAATAGTTTGAATACGAAATTGAACGATGCACTTGAAATGACGGAGCAAAGTTTAAGCTTAACTGAAATTGGTAAGCTGCGAAAAGACCAAGAGGATTTATTGGAACTACTAACTGATCAGGTTCGTACATCTGAATCTGAATTTATGAAAAATCATCATTTCATTCAGCAATTTATTATTACAGGAGAATAAAATCAAGAAATATCGTCAACGGCTCATTGACTCTGGACACACTGTAACGGATGACGAAGAAAGCGATGAGGAAGCGGACGATAAATGAATTAAATTTGGCGTGTAAAAGATATCATTTGAATGATCCATATAAATATGAACCCAATCCATGTAAAATTTATAAATAAAAATTCATGAATCGATGGATTTTACAATAAAAATCATTATTTACTTGAAATCGTGCAATTGTTTGTCGTATATTTGAAATTGTCGAATTTGTGCGCCTATTCACAGAACAATGATGGTTGACAAGGTTTGTATGTGTGCGTGAACGCACGCTTTACGTTTGTCAATGTATTGGTGTGCGGCGAATTTTGACAGATGTCAAAATGTTTCGTATTAAGTCAAATAGCATGGTTTACGCAGAAACGTGTGTTTTGTTTTATTGTCACGATTCGTAAAAAATATACAACTGAAACGGATTTGTGCGTGTTTTTTTGGAAATTTTGATTAAATATAATTAAATTGAACGAAAATGGAGATTGAGACTGGCGAAGGGCAGGTGCAAATTCATTTGGTCACCAAACAATCACAGTAAGTTGAAAATGTGCTAATTTTCTTGAAAATAATTGTCCACGTGGGGTTATGTTCTGTGTATCCTTACAAAGTTGCTTACCGTTCTGACGAGATTTTTTGTTACCAATTTTTCAGGTATGCCGTGCCGGACATTCCATATTCGCTCGGTGCAAGTGTTTCTCAAGAGGAATTAAACACATTTGTGAATGCATTATTACAAGAAAGTGGTGATGCAAAGGCATCGAAACCAATCGACTTCGAATTCATCGTTTTGAATGAGTTTTTAAGGTAAGTGACGCCATTTCCTCCCTTTTCCTTCATATTTATTATTAATAACTTACATTTGTGTTGATTCTTAGAACTCGTCTAAATGATCACTTGAAAGAGCGATCGATTTCATTCGAAGATGTTATCGAAGTTGAGTATGTGGAACGATTTCCAGTGCCTGAACCACAGGACTGTTTACTTCATGATGATTGGGTGTCTGCCGTTCAAGCAAACGGCAAATGGTAGGATTTTAGGTGAAAATATGTCTTCAAAGGGAGTATAATTCACCAGTTTCTATCTTTTTCGTAGGATCTTGACTGGATGTTACGATAACACAGTGAACATGTGGCTTGTGAACGGCAAACATTTATTGACAATTCCCGGTCACACGGCTCCAATCAAATCAGTTGCTTGGATTTCAGTAAACGATAAAATTGGAACATTTGCATCAGCTTCACAGGATCAAACTGTTATGATATGGGAATGGAATATCGAAAGTAACGCTGTTGATTGTATCTATGTGTGTAAAGGTCACGAACGTGGTGTTGATTCACTTGCAACCAGTCCATCGATGAAATTGCTTGCATCTGGTAGTTGGGATACAATGTTGAAAATTTGGTCGTGCGAATTGCACAATGACGAAGATGAAGTGTCCAGTAAGAGGCTAAAAGGTGAACAAACACGAACACCAATCTCAACACTGTCTGGCCATCGAGAGGCAATCTCTGGAATTCAATGGATTGATGAATGCACCGTTCTAACTGGCTCATGGGATCACACGTTGCGTGTATGGGATTTGTCACATGGTGGAATCAAAACCGAAATCAATGGAAATAAACCAATTTTTAGTATCAGTCGATCGAAAGTGAATGGTTTAGTCATAACTGGTTCGGCTGACAAAAATATTCGTTTATATGATTTGCGAAGCAATTGTAAGTATATATAAATCACATTTTGTTTTGTACTGTTTATTTAAAATGATATAAAATTGTTACTTGACAGCCGGAACAATCGTCAAAAATACGTACACAGGACATACTCAGTGGATCCAATCAGTTTGTTGGTCATCAACTGAGGAGCATCTTTTTATTTCTGGTTCTTATGATAATCAAGTCAAACTATGGGATATGCGAAGTCCAAAAGCACCATTGTTCGATTTATTGGGTCATGAAGATAAAGTGCATGATTGCGACTGGTCGAATCCAAAGTATATGGTATCTGGTGGTGCTGATAATTCCGTTCGCATTTTTAAATCCAAAAAAGCTGTTTAACCATAATATTAGTTTTAGTAATATTGATGGACGTTTACGATTTAATTTTAAATAAATAAACCAAAACAAAAAATCCCATACGAATTGCGTTCGGTTATTTTTGTGTGTTTCAAATTTTAAGGTATAAAAGCACAAGATGGCATTTATTGAAGTTGAAACAAGAAAAGAAATATTTGTAGATTTGCTGAATAATCGCAATTTTTGATCCAACGACTGAAAAAAAAAAATGAATCAAATTTGATGCGAAATCGCCGTGATTTGAAACATAATCAAAATCAAATTTTCGCACAAACAAGGGAAATTCGCTTGCTACGCGTGAATTAAACATTACAAAAATGATTCGATGTAAACCAAATCTGTCGGCATAATAAATATAAGCCGCATTCGTGCAAATGCTAAATATTGGTATTGCCTCAGCGATTGCTGTCATTTTTGATTGTGTTGTGTGCGTTAGTGGTGCCGTGTATGTATATAAAACACATCGACTGTGTACGGAAGGCGTTCAGTTCAAACAATGTCGATGTGCGTATGTGTGTATTTTTTTGTGTGATTGTGTGTCTTGTGTTCGTTGTTGCTTATGCTGTATATTGCTTTGTAAACGATACACACGGTTTGCTGTTCACTTCAAGAATAAAATAGCGAAGCAAAGGTAGTGCGTGTGTGCACAAGAGACAGCAAAAGAGAAAAAAGCAGTGAATTTTCGTTTTCTTTTATTCCGATTAAAATTTTAACAAAGCCATCATAAATTTGTCAATTGTTCTAACAAGATTAGCAGAAAACGCTCGAGGTAAACATAAGCCTGAATTGAATATTTAATCCAATCCAATATTATTATTTTTTTTTTTTTGCAAATGCTGTAACAAAGCTAAAGGTTATAACCTGTATATGTGAATATCAAAATCGTCTCTCTGCTGTGTAAGTACAGTAGACATGAACATTTTTTTTCTCGATAATTTTCCATCTAAAAACTTGATTGAATGGTGACGCATACAGTTTTTAATTATTGTTTAAATGTTTAAAATATGTGCGAAAAAGTTGAATCAGAAACTAGTAAAATGAAAATGCAAAGCCGACTAAGCTAAGGATGATTAATGTAATATCGGTTTTTTGTTTCGGCAATGTCTCAAAATGGCCGTCTTCATGAGAGTTTTTTTTCGCAAAACTTTTCGATGTTACACTATATATTCGATACCGAATTTTCAACGTAAATGCAATCATCTTGAAAAATTTGGGTTTTTGGAAAAAATGTCATGCCAAACAATATTGAAGCGTTTGAAGAGTTTTATTGTACGTTCGGTGTTGTTAATTTGTATTCATTGTTGGTGAGACAAGAACGCAGACAAAGGAATGATGTATTGTTGCCGATTCCATTTAAAATGCATAAAATTATTCTGATTACGCAAATACTGGTGCTCCTAAATATTATGGATTTTGTGAAATAATTGATGAATTCTGTCCTTCGGCTCATTTGCTGAAATCCCCCTTAAAACCCAATTCGATTGAATGTACAGCATTTTGCAAAATTAAAACTCAAGAATTTTCCTTTGACTTTGTGTATCTGTTGTTGTATATTTGCTGTTCCTGTATTTTTATTCATTTTATTTTGTTTCTTTTTATTTTCCAATAAATATTTTGCGTTCAATGCATCAGACGTGAATTGTGTAGAGGTGCAGGAAAAGACAAATAGAACATCCATTTTTTTCGCATTTGTGTGGTGCCGAGCGAAGAAAATGTCATCGAGCGCTGGTTCGAGCAGTGGCAGTGGACGTGGTCGTGGAAATGGTAACGGCAATAATGGCAACAACAGCAATGGTAATGCATCAGCTGTAAATGGTCCGCAAGAAACAAAGCCAGAAACAAAAGATCCAAAACCAAATCCAAAGATTTCTAAGGCATTAGGAACATCGGCAAAGCGTATACAAAAGGAATTGGCCGAAATTACACTTGATCCACCACCAAATTGTTCAGCTGGTCCAAAAGGTGATAATCTATATGAATGGGTCTCAACAATTCTGGGTCCACCCGGCTCAGTCTATGAAGGCGGTGTATTTTTCCTAGATATACATTTCTCACCGGAATATCCATTCAAACCGCCAAAGGTGAGTGCCTTGCTGTATCGATTAGCTCAACTAAATCGGACAGTCTAGACACCAGTCTGGATTCAGTTATGAGACATTTGAAGTCAAACTTATTTCTTTTCTTCATAGGTCACCTTCCGGACGAGAATATATCACTGTAACATAAATAGTCAGGGCGTGATTTGTTTGGATATTTTGAAGGACAATTGGTCTCCGGCACTGACAATTTCGAAAGTATTACTATCTATTTGCTCACTATTGACCGACTGCAATCCTGGTAAGCAATTAACATTTCGTTTTTTTTTTTTTGTTCTATTTAGCCACAAATTCGTTTAGTCTTCTAATTTGCACACTTTAAGACACATCATACATTTTATTTGGCACTAAGTGGTTAACCACAAATGATGTGAAATTGAAATTGATAGACTCAACTATAAAGAACATTGGGCGTTTTTTCAACGATCTATTTAAATAGAATTTCAAATATCTAAATTATGTTTTTTCGATTGTTTTGTAGCCGATCCTCTTGTTGGAAGCATTGCCACACAATATCTGCAAAATAGGGAAGAACACGATCGAATTGCTCGATTATGGACCAAACGATATGCAACGTGATTCTGCTTTGTCTTTCCGTTGTAACCAAAATCGATACACACAAAAAAAGAGAACACAAGCAAAAAACACTACAATAAAAATCTAATCAAGATATGTATTTAATTCATAAGGCAAACTAAAAACTAAACACGTACATATTACTACTATCAAATAAGAAGAAAAAAAAGCAACAAAAACAACAGCAAACATTAACATAATTATGTATTCGATTTTCTACATACTACAATGCAAAAGAAAAACAAAAAAATCAACCGCAATGAAAATTAGGAGCTACCATATCTTCGATCAAATTTAAATGCCATAAACGTTTGAACAAAAATTCTTTAGGCAAAATATGTCATTTTCATTTGAATGCTAGATACACAGAAAGTCCGATACATGACAATTGTTAATGGAAAAAAGAAGAGAAAAGACGAAGATTGCAACAACAACAACAAAACATTTGAGAAACGAAATTGATCATGAAATTCTAGTTTGTATACTTATCTTGATTTATGATGAATGAATTTACACTTGAAAAGGAATAACACATAAGAATTTATATTAGTTTCCATAGGTTCTCTTTTTATTCACATTCACATTGTGAACGAATTAGGTAAAAGCATGAAATATAATTGAAACGAAATGAAACAACAACAACATAAAAACCAGATGAATCACGCAAATGCGAATATCAACCATTTTTAACTTATTCACTCTCGTCGAGTGCAAACATTTTACGAATAGAGAATGCAGGCTGATTAGAAAGACGGCACTTTTAATATGAAGGGACATTGACATTTGAATGACAACAATATTTGAAACGTGATCACATTTATGAACATTTTTTTTTAGCTTTTAAGTGATAACATTTTTGCTAAACAAAATTACTTCTTTTTTTGTTGCGTAACTTGATATGAAAATGTCATTCAACAATTTACGATAGCTTCTTAAAATCTATAATTGGACATTTTTTCCACACAAGCAAAATCGAATACATAGGAAAAGAAAAACACCATTTGCGAAATGGATAAAGATCAAAAATGACTGTTCATTGCCAGTAAACTCATTAAACCCTTAACATTGAACATTCATGGTAGATCACAACGCAAATGAATCCGCTGTTATGCTTCACCTCTTTTGCTATTTTATGTATCTATTCACCCACTGAACACATCGAACGTTTGAAACAAAATATGAGTTCCTTTTTTCAGCACTGGAATATGATGACTTTTTTTTTCTTGCCCATTGATGACAAGAAATCCAGCTGAACTTTTTTTCTTTGCATCCATATAAAAACCTTTATTGTGACGTATATTTCTTTCAAAAAATATGTTTCATCAAATTTTGTTTAAAATTTGTTTTCTTGGAATTTTAAATTCGATTTAAAGATAATGAAATAAATTCAATTTGTGCCAATGATTTTTTTTTTTAACAAATAATTTTGCTTTTTCTTCAATTCTGCTATATACGTTTTAATTGACATCCGTTTTCATCAGTTTTTATAAAATTGAATGACAAGTTTGTTAGCCAAGTTAATAATTATCACCAAAGGTACAATTTGTACAAGATGATATCAAACAATCGGACAAAATGTAAATTACCAGTTCAAACCAAATATCACAATCAATTTGGTACGTTTTTATCTGAACATGTTTTTTCCGGTTTCCGTTGTGGTCATTCGGTACATTTACTTGAAATTTTGGTAGTAAATAATCTCTTGATGCTAATCAATAGAAAAAGAAATTCTGTGAAAAAGAAAATATTCATTCTTCGTAATTGGGCGATTAAATATCAGTTGCATCACGAGACTCATAGGAATCGATCAGATATCAATTTATCATTCTTTTGGCGTTAATGCGTTAAGAAAACAGCGATTCAACTCTCACAATTCTGTTGATAATTTATATGATTAACGCTGAACAAGGAATATTGTGTATATTTTTGGATAAGTAAATAATTATAATGTTCCCCAATTTTGTGTTATTTTGATTTTGATTCGATGAGATATATCCTATTATGATAAAAAAAAAACAGTGAGATATTGTGAATCACAGTGAAAACTTACATTTTAAGACAGAAAAATCGAAAATATTCACATAAAAATAGTAAATAAATCGTATTATGTGTCAAACAATGTGCGTCTTTTCTTTTATTGCTTGAAATTTTCCAGTAAGAAGTGATCCAATTGCGGTAAAGGATTTTGCGGTTTTTAGCGATCAGATGTGGTGAAAATTCGACAATCAGTTCACTGTTGCCAATCGATTGAAATAAATAGCTAATTTTGAATTTCGATGACACATTACAGCAGTAGGCGAATTCAACGAGCTTAACGAGCACATATGGTAACGTATGTTTACATTTCCAAAAATAAGTAACGCGACTCGACTGCTGTGTGATGGGAATAGTGCGTTAAACTCTATTTCATGTTAGCGGTATAAATCAAAGGAGCACACCACAAAAAAACTAAATACACTGTTATTAATGACTATTCCATATGGACAAAGTCAATACTCGTATTTCATTTCCTGAGCTCAATCCCCCTAGTACTTCGCCATGTTTCGCTGTACTTCGCTGATACTGAATTTGTTTTAATTAAATCCTAATGATAATTTCAATAATGTGCCCTAAATAACGTTTATTTTAATTTTAAAAAAGTGGCAAACGAGCCGTCTCGAAAGTCATATTGCTGAATTGAAGAGTTTGGACCAGAGTTGGAAATGCTTACGCATTCATAGGCCGAGTGCTGGCTTATGCAGGCACACACACACACTAAAAATTTCAATTATAGAAGATCTAAACAGATCTAAACATAGCGGATGACAAAATTTGTACAACGTAATCGTGTGATTGTGTGAATGTGCTGTCCTACGAAAGCATAAGCAGATCGGGGCAATTGTCTAGCTTATTGAACAACTCTGGTTTGGACCATTATGATGCATCGAATAATTTCATAACCAATCACCTTGTCTCGTTTTTATTTTTGAACAGTTCTACGCCTCAGAATAATATCCGAACGCAAGTAAACATTACTCACCATGACGCTTTCAATGGCACGTCATTAGCGAAATTTATCATAAATTTCTATACCGTTCAAGATTGTTTACAGCAGGTGTTTGGTGTGATAATGGCAATTTTGAAAGCGATTCGCTTAATTTATTTGCGTTTTTAATACTCATTTAGCGATTAATGAAATTGCATGCGTTTTGTGAATGTTTAGTTGATTAATCTATTATTATGATATGACGTTGCCAAATCAAACTGTGATCAACTATCAAATGACAATGTTGCGGATGATTAAAAAAAGAAATGCGACAAAAATAGTAAATAATGTATGGCAACAGTGTAAGCGATAGCACATGATTTCATCATAAATAAAAAGCATGAGGTTGAGTTAGTTTACTCAACGGCAATTAAGCGAGTCATATCAAAGTCCCACAATTAAAGTCCCTTCTAGAAGTGAGGCGATAAGAAACATTTTTCAACAAAAAAAAAACAACATCATTTTTTATCATTCATTTTTTGTATTTGGATATTTTTCAAATTATTTTTTTCAAATAATTTAACAATTAGATTCACTTAAATGCACGTATTTTAGTTTGAAAACTTGTAACTGGAATGATTTTCTCGGTTTTTGAAATTTTTAAAAAAGCAGTAGCTGGTTTAGAATAATCTTTTTTTTTTAAAAGGGTATCAATATTTGATTTCAAAAAACAAAAAAAAAAGATAACTAACGAGAACTAAATCCCTGTGTAAATGGAACAAAGTTGATGCTCTTACAGCAATGTTTGATATATGAACTGTTTGATTCCGTAGGTAGCTAAACAATATATCAATCAATGAAGTTAGGCAGCGATGGTAAATTTACTCGATCGTCTAATAATCATTAAATTAAACTAAAATTCCTTTAGTTTATGCAATTCAAATCAAAAGAATGATTTTTAAGCGTACATCGATATTTTATACATATCAGTTGTTGTTGTTGTTATTTGTTTTTGTTTAATATAATTCTAAGCCTGATTTTTTTTTTTTTTTTTGTCTGTAAAACTTAAATTATAAACATTGGTATGCCTAACTCAAATCACTTAGAAATGTTTTTTTCCGTTTTCGTTTGTATGTGATTCTTTAGAATAAATAAGCTATTCGTAGTTTAATATTTTGCACCGGATTTAGACAATAAGTAAAATCACGTATAACCCATCATTTTGAGCGCTTAAACAAATTGGCAAAACATGATGTGTTTCTTTGTTGCTGTTGTTGTTGTCTCTGGACGAAATGAAAATGGCGCTGGCTGATGGGTGAACCAAGTTGAATTGAGATGTTTAAACAAAATTATGATTGTATGTAGCCCGTTTGATGTTTCGTAAATGTGTAGGCTGATATTTGGTTTTGATACTCGTATTTGGGTTGACATTTGATGAATGCTGGAATCCAACGATGTCGACTTTTTTTTTAACAAAAAAAAAAACGAATGCCGTCGTTTCAAACGAACGTCAATTATAGTATCGGCTTAATCGAATTCGACTTTGTGCATTAATCGATTTTTGTTGGCAAGCACAATACCACCGATAATTGCAATCGTAGCTCGATCTAACCATGTGATTGGATTTGGGTAGATATAACCACCTTCATAAAATCCTAAATGTCCACCGTGTGCTACCTCAACATACAATGTATTGGGATGTTTACCTGAGAATATGATAAAAATCAAATTAGTTTCCATTCGATTAGACATTTATTCAATATATTCATTAGATTCAGTTACATTTGCATGTGTAAATTTACTCACTTGCATGTTTTTTTATTGGTTCAAGCAAAACTTCGGGGATGAGTGGATCGTCTTTTGAATTGATGAACACCATTGGTTTTTTTATGTACGACAAATAGTTAAGCGATGAACTCCACTGATACAAATCATTAACCGATGGGAAATTATGGATTTTCCGTGTATAAACTTCATCCAAATCGGGCAATGTCAGTGCATATTGAACGTCTGATTCGTTGATATTATACTTTTTCTTAACATCTTCCGATAACAGTACATGCTTATGTTTTCGAATAATTTGTTTCACATTTTCGGTCATTACGTACAAATACAAGCGTCGGAAATTTTCCCATTTCATCAAAAACTGCGTGCCTCTGTGTAAATGAACAACAATTTTTGGTTAATCGATAAATTCGATCACAATGAACCAAAAACATGAAAAAAGTAACACATACTGTACAGCATTATATCCTTGGCATATCGATATGCCACCAATTACATTGCGTGGTAGCTTCTCTTTTTGTTCGCCCATATATTTGGTCACAATATTACCGCCAAGACTAAAACCAACCGCAACAATATACGTCGATGGAAACTTTTTCTCTAAATTTGAAATCATTGCACGATAATCTCCGGTATGACCTGCAATTATATAGTCAAACAACGCATTTAATTTCATGAGAATCAACACATTTGTTGTGACACATTGTACACGAAATTATTGGTAAACGTTTTATTGTTTCATATATTTTTAACACACGAATCGTCAATCATGCGAGAACATTCTTATCATTGTACAATAATTACAGATTTTTATCATCTTTCTATTATTTTTTTTTTTTTTTGTGTTCATTTAGGGAATGTGAATCGTGTATTAATAATTAATTGTTGAGTCACTTACCGTACGAGAATATTCGACTAGACGTTACTTCAACCGATGGCAGTGCGCCAATATGGTTCAGTACGGCACATCGATATCCCATCGATAAAGCCAAATGTACAAATGTTCGAATGTAAACGGTTTCCGATGAATTACCAATGCCGGGACATATCGCAACAGTAATATCATCTGCGCAATTAAAAAAACAAAATTGGATGAAACATTAAATATTGTTTGTTATGAAAATCATGTGAAAATGAAATTGAAATCGACCAGATAGAATGCAAGAGAAAAACAAACAACAAAGAGGTCATCGATTTGATCCATGTTGTTTTTTGCCCTCTGCTCTGCCTAGTGACTGGTGAATCACTAGCCGTGATTGTGATTGCAATGTGTCAATCGTTAATATTGTGACGGTCCATAAACTTTGAACAGCTCAATCGAAGTCTGACGCCTTCAAATTTAACGATCGATCATTTTCTTTGTAAGGGTTCATTTTTCTTTTTTTTTTATATAAATAAATTGATTGTTTATCAGCTTACCATTAGGCTCGTTCAGAGGTTGATATAGGTCATATGTGAGCGTTGAATTATCATCTAATGTTAAATAAATTCGCTCGCCTGTTGGCCATGGACATTTAACACGTCCAACAATACTGTGAAAAACGGTTTGCAAATGCCCCGAATAGCCCCATAGCGTTGGAACATATCTGCCGTTCATGAGAATTGAAATGAGTAGAAAAAAACAAAAAAACAAAATTGACAAAATAGATTATTAGTCGATAAGCATAGGCATTCTAATTTTCGAAATTATCGTCTATTTCAGCAATTTCAACCATTTCAACAACAAGAAAAAAACATGCAAAAATAGCTTTGTTGAATAACTGCAATACTTTTTCACATTCTAGACACATCATTTAACTAAACGGCACAAAATAATAGCACAAAATCGTCAAATAAGAGTGTAATGATAGTAATAAAATGCGACGCACACACAGCAAAGCATCAAATGGAATTAGATTTAAACATGATAGCATTAAGGTTCAGTGGGGAACAAATGATTATACTTCTGGTTCAAGTTACACAGCCTCTAACTATATCATATTCAAGACACACTCAAATGAATAAAACAAATGAAATAAAACAAGTTTAAGAATAAATAATAAATTTCTATTTCATTGCACAGAATGTGTCTACTTGACAAACAGTGTCTTGTGTCTCATGACTATCCTACTGACTAATAATTCGATATAATTGAAATAAAATATGTGACAGGTTATTCCAGAGAATGTCGATTGACTGTGTGAATTAGTGAATCGTATAAAATTGGTGCCAGTCTTTTTTTGAAAAGGTGGCAACAACCAAAATATGCTGCCATTAATATTCAAATCCGTTTGCATTGCAGTTTTAGTTTAATCTTTCTTTATTGTTGAAAACTTATTTTATTTTTGTTGTGGTACGCCACCTTGAATTGCTTTCTTTCCAATTTTTTTGTTGTTTGTTCTACATTATGGAGCAATAAAATAAAAAAAAAAAACCGTAACAAAACTAATTTATTGAATACAACAAAAGTTCCGAGAATTCAGGTAAATTTCTATGACATAAACACGAGAAGCTAAGTGCTTTCGTTAAAATATAATGACATTCTTCAAAAAAAAAATGAGCAACTAATAATATTCATTTCAAACTTACGGATCACGAAGGATGGGCGCATATTTGTAGATACAGTCCAGAAATGATTCATCAAAACATGCTATATACGGTTTGATTGGTTGACAATTGACATTCAACAGCCGAAATAGAATGCAGAATACGACTCCAACAAATGTTAGGAAGGCCGGTGACATGATTCTTTTTTTTTAATTTTTTATTTTCACAAGTTTATTTGCGATATTAATCGATACGTCAAAATTGATTGTGTTACTACAATTTCGATTTGAGTTTGCCTTCAAAAATATTTTCCAAACTATGTATTCGAAACACACACGAAAAAATAAAATTGAAACTGAGTGTTTTTTTTTTAATGTCCGAATAAAATTACACTACAATGAAATTTCTAAAAAAAATTGTGTCCACTGTCAAATGTACTTTCGCATGATTTTCATTGATCAAAACGAATTTTCGAGAAACTCTCCATGAACATGCCTCGTAGCGTGAATAAAAACATCACTTTCCACGCAACACACAAATTATTCACCGCTTTTATTTTTCTATTTAATTTACAGAAACCAACTGTACATCCGAGTCGCAAATCTATAAGAACTTCACCAATCAACTATACCACTCAAACTATTTCTATGAACACGAAATATTGAGAATAGAAATAAAAAAAAAAATCGGAATCAAAAAAATCTATCTATTCCTATCCAAATTTTATTTTACAGCGTAGATTTCGTTTCGTCCGTTTCTCTCTTTTACGTCTGTACACGATGAACACTGATGCCTACACTAACGTTCACCGCAGTCTAAACAATAAATGAAGTAATACTGCAAATACATGCCATATAATCGTATCTCTTTCTGTTCAATCGTCTCAGTGCGCCTGATGTTGTGTGTTTGTTTCGGCTTTCGCTTTATCACACAGCGTTTTTTTTGGTTTACAGCGTCTCCATGAATTGTATGGTGAGCCGAACATTCGGTTCGGTGGACGTTTTGCTATACGGCAATTGGGCGTTGTTTGTATTGGTTGCGATGTGAGCGCGAATTCTTTACGCTCTAAGAGTGTAGAACTGCTAGAAAATGAATACCGATACTTCAATGTATACGTGATTGACATGACATTCACTCGTATAAACGGCGCATGTATGCGTTCACATCGCATACGTCAATACGTCAACGCTTACTGTTGGTTTATTTGTGTACGTTAGCGAGCTAATTCATTTTCTAGTAGTTACTTTCAGATGCTCGATATTCATTATGTAGTTTATGTGATTTACAACTGCATTTCGCTATATGTTTTCATGTGGACTTTCTTCATCCATTTTGACTTTTTGGGTCATTGACGTTTCATCTATTTTTGTATTAATCGGTATAAACTAAAAATGCCATGGTATCAGCATCACAATAGCATCAACTAAATACCATATAAAACGCAAATCATACATTGTTAACCTCGAAATAGACTGAATATTGATGACGATTTTGATTTGAATTGGTTACGCTCACGTTTGTCTTCAATCGAAGACAATTAATGACTCACAGACGCTCACTCAATCGCCTAACATTTTCTTTTAAAAGGCAATCTAGACTTTTTTTTTATTGATATTTATTGAAATCCACCGTCCTCTAGTTCGCCTGTTGTTTATAGCACTTTTTTTTGTTACTTTAGTTTGATTACAGTCTAAATACGTATTACAGTTCGAATTTATCGATAAAAGTTGTCCGTTATGTTAATGTAAACAGAAAATGCGTGCAAAATCAGTAAATATTTGAGTCGTAAATGGCTTTCACTCGACGATTTGGCTATAGGCAGCAAATAAATAAATAGTGATAACGATCCAACGAAAAAAAATAAGTAAAAACATTGAATGAGTCAATTAAAAGTGGTCTGATGCGGTGACGAAGCAAATAACGTGGAATTTGTTATCTTTAAAGAGCATTAATTGCAAATGTGTGATATTTGGTGACAATCAAAGAATTATTTATCGATATTATTGTTTATCTATTAGATAAACACAAGTAAAACAATCGAAATGTTTAACACTAAAATTTATTTGAATTGTTCATTACTTGACACATAAGCCAATATAAACTGCCAAGGAACTAGATTAATACTTTTGTTGATTTTTCTTTATACTAGTCAAAAAAAAAGATATATATCCAGGTTAATTGCATAAAACGAATTTTCTGGATACTTAAATGCTGTGTTCCACTGGTTGCGGTTCATTGTGTTCGGTCTTCACATCTTTCGTTTCAGGTTTTTGCTCGACATGATGTGTGACTTTGTGTTCGACTTGTGGTGGCTTCACTGCTTCTGGATGACCAACATACTGGAAATACCATAGAAATTTAACGGCTTTAGTTTTGTTTTTTGTCAACTGTCATGCAAATTTATGTACGCTCGATGTTATTGTTTGCATTAGAATTGTTTATGGCTCATAATTTCCGACTTACTTCATCGTTGGACTTTAATTGTCTGCCATTTACAGCAACCTCATGAAAAGCAACGGCCAATTCTGGGTTGATTTCATTCAATGGTGTATCACCTAATCGGATATATACTGGAACGTAGCCCTCTCGAGTTGGCAAAAATTGATATGGATACGAATCTATTAAAATAAAAAGCAAACATCAGAATATGAAAGTAATTTACCATTTTTCTTGAATGCAAAACAGTTTTTCTTGTTAAAGTCGTCGCACTTTTTCCTGTCTTTTTTTTTTCTTCTTCTTCATTCATTTCTTCCGTCATTCGTATGCATCAATTTCAACACGTTTTGCTGATGTTTGCATTCAAGTGCAAAGAACTTTAATGAAAACCTTTCAAATGATGGCAAGTCAACGCATTTAAGTTGATTTGCTATCGATCAACCCGTCGGCAATTATATTTTCATAGAAAACGGTGCGATGTGCGTGTTTATAGGCCGGTTGTTCCACAAACGACAAGTCAATTTAAGTAAAAGCGATCACACCTCATCATCAATGATGGGCATTAATTGATTCTGTACTCAATTTCACATTTTTTCCGTCTTTGCCAACTTATCGTTCGAATGATGCCGAATTGCGATCGATATACTTGTTATTTTGATATTCGTTTAGCGAGTTTATGTCCAATCTGACTTTATTTTTCATAGGAATCAATTTTTAAATAAATATTGAGGTGCGGAACTACAGAACAGATACACTACTATCTATGTTCCTGATGAGTTTTTGTGAAAACATCCATCATGTTGCACTGTTGATTCAGCGATTTGGTATCCCCGTCATCATTCTCAATCATTTATATGACTAAAGCCGATATCGTCAAAAATGCGATTGTGAATGAACTTGGAACTTTAATGGCAAAGCCAATTTACGAAATGAACAACACGAGCTAATATGCGCTTTTTTTCAATCATTGCCGATATTATCGGGGCCACGTCATTTTGCTTCACATGCTTATTTCATTCGACTAGTGCGATGCCGCACACGTACTCCTTAAACGATTTAGTCTTGAACTTGATAACAACAACAAAAATTTATCACAAATATTGCTGACTAGCTATACCGTTCATTCAGTTTAATTACATCAGCTTTAAGCTTGATTGATGATTCATCACATTTTGTATTTTTTTCGTCTGTTATTGCCTATACTTGAAACGTGTTTTGTGCGCCGTCAATAGTTCTATCTGTATTAATTTAGACGCATTCAAAACAAACTTTTAAGAATTGAGCCGCTTTTAGATGATTCTTTCAAAACGGGTATTGGAAATGAAAAAAAATAAATAAGATGACAGCTTCAACTTACCACAATTATTCACCAGAATGGTGACTAAGAACACAAGAGAACATCCAAAAAGCACCAACTTCGACATGTTTTCCTTTTTCCAATGGTCTACTTTTGAAAAGATACAAAATCAGATCGCACCAATTTAGAATCACCAAGAATTAATTAACATTTTATTTTAGAAGATATGAATTGGGCTTCGACTGCTCGTGTCTCTTTCACTTTTGCATCTTTTGCAGCTTAAATTCTTAATTTTTTTCATTTCTTTTGTGTCCTATCTTTTTGTTTGGTGTTTTACGTTTTTTTTTTTGTGTGTGTGTATAAATCTGAGGTTCAAGATCACGAACAGCGTTCACAAAATGATCGGTTAGTTTCTGTGCATATACGTGATTTAGATGCAAAATAAAATGAAAGGCACAAGCATAATTCGATACAAACGGCTGAAGACACTAGGCACAGTGCACTACAGCTTAAATGGATTTATTGAACCTGTTTTATTTTTAAAATTCTTTTTTTTTCGCTTCGCACCTTTTTTTCTGTTTGCGGTCTGCTACTGCGATTTGCTGTATGTTGTTTCAGCGATGTCAATTAGTTGGCTGCTTGAATAAAACTAAGATTCTGAATTCGAGAGTTCACCTCTTTATATGTTTCATCTGGTAGCGAGCTCTCAATCTCTGCGAATTTGTTTTTGTTATTCTTCCACTCATTCCACTACTAATGAGATGAGATTGATGTTAGTGTAATAACATCGTATCCACAATAAAGAACAAGAAAAAGCTGGTTTTCATACATGGAACATGTAATCTGCAAATATGACCAACGGACATAATCAACATCGCTGAAATGCTACCGCTGATTCTATGTGTGTGTATGTGTGTGAGCGTGTGTATTTTTTCTCAAGTGATAGGCAAATCATTTGCCTCTAACTATCTTCGTATCACGGTATGTCTAATAGTTTCAAATCACTAATTTCCTACTCATCATGAGGCTGCAACCAACTTTTAATTATTCGTTAATGAAATCATATTACTTTTAAACATTAACCTCATAAATTATATCTTTCGCTCGTGCGAATCATAGTCTTTCAGCTTTCAATTCAATTATGCCATTTGAAAGGTGATCGTTTTGTTTTAATGCAGTGAAAGAAGGAAAAGCATGTTGAAGCATAAACCGTGGATCACACGACGTTTCTTATCATCAACAATCATTCATTGATTATGTTTTTTTTTTATACGACAAATGAATGCATTGATAATCTATACTCAAATGGAAATTCTATGTTTTTTCAATGAAGTTGAAATGCTGTAGGTTCGTGACATTCAAATCGAGTGTTGAGTCAATACTGATGACACTTAATTGCCACCGTTTATGTTAGATTATTCAACCAACATGAACCCTTCTAATTAAAATATATGATTAAACAGTGCGGATAAGTATGATTTATGCTGGAATCAATATAATTTAAACAATTTTATGAGTGAGCATTTCAATTCATGAACTAAGAAAAATACTTTTATTGCAAGATTTTTCCCATGGTTTTACAGGCAAATGCTATACCCATGAATCATATGGCGAATGAAATGGAATCAGACTAGGGTTTCGTACATCAATCTGTTTGCACTGCATCATTTTTAATGAAACTCAATACGAATGCTATTGACCCCAAAAATTTCACCAGTGGCAATATGATAGCTTGATAGCTAATGACGTTTTAATCAATATCTTATGTGTCATGATCGATGTTTTATCGGCTTAATACAATTTGCTGTTCCGTACATACCTTCAGGTATGTTCTAGTATCTGCATTCTTGTTGATTAACGTCAATATAAATGATGACACTATCATTTACCTATTTCACAGAAAACATTTGCAGTCGTTTACGGTCGTTTATCAACCATTTAATTATTAGAAATTCAATCGTTAAACAAATGTAACATTTCTTCTGTGAATTGGTCTTAATCAATTCTTGTCCACATGATGAGATAAGTTGAGTTGAGTCTCGATCTAATCGATTTGGCCCCGAGTTAGTTTGAAGTGTTTTTCTATTCCCAGAAGAATCCCTGTTCGTATTAGAATTTTTGCAACAGAATTGATAGACATCTTTTTTGCCTGTTGTTGGCTTCAATCACTGTAACATAAACGGTCGACACAAACAGCCCAAAGATAAGAGCCTGAAAAGAATTCAGCGATATAAAAGACAACATTCAATTAAATAAAAAAACATTTGCATTTGCATTTATTCAATCCATAAAATTTCTTGCTAATCTACGATTGCTGATGTTTTAAAAATACCATTCACAATTTTGACGTGAATTAAAAATGTTTAAAATTGCTTTATTTTCATGATCGTCAAAGATGTTGCTGCAAATATAATTGTAATTTTGCTTGGTGTTATTAAATTTATTCAATATTATACCCTGTTTTTTACTATGTAATTGTGCTTGTTTTCACAGTTTTTATTTTTCATTCACAATAATTGAGTTACCATTTCGTTCCATATAAAATGTTCTGATTGTTGCACTGAGTTGGCATGTCGAAAATTCCATTCAAAATGTTTGTTATATTAAACATGTTTATAAAATTGCTTCAAATTATTCTCTCTTCAACCTTATTCACTAAATTTTAAGCCATTAACGGACGTACATAAGCATTTTAATAATTTGTTGTTTTTAAAATTGAATTAAAAAAAAAATATTTATAGAAATCGGATATTAACAAATGAAAAATTCCAAATCAATTAGAAAAACATTGGTATGTGTTGGGATCATGAGAGTAAGTGAAGACTTGTAAATCAATACAAATCTCATATGGGCCGCGAAATGAATGGAAAATGTTGTTGTTGTTGGAAATCTCATTAATTTTTGGATAAAAATAAACCATAATCAAATTTGGGATTGTTCAATCCGCAACAAAAAATCTTTGAATGGTTGATAGTATTGATAATTCAGAGTCATCACTTCCGGTAGATTCTGATCCAATTCATCGGAATCCGATGTGGATCGATTCCATATGTTTCTAAGCCTCTTGCAATTGCCAAAAATTCATCGACTGCTATTTGAACATCCTGTCCAGGTTCACGTTTTTTATGCAATTCCATCACTTTTCTTTCCAACTGATTGGATTGACGAAGTGCATGTTTCAACTCTGAAACGTAATTACCAACATGGATCTCGGGATTGTAGTCGCCCAGCTCCTCTGCAATACAAACAGATATAATCATGATGATAATTTGATTCAAATTATGTCATTTCAAAGTAATTATTTAAATATTCGTGCCGAATAATTATTGTGTATAATTTACATGCCTATAAAATATGCGAACAAATCAGAATTCAGTTCAGTAATAAACTCTACACATGTTAAATCAGACGTGCTGCGATCGATTCATTCAGTCACAATGCTGACAAATTTAAAGACTTTTGGGAAGTTGCTCCTTCTATCAATGATAGTTTTTATTCAAGTTTGGCGGGACTTTGCATGGAACTTGGTAACAAACAGAACATGCAAACTACTCAAAGATCACTGATATCAATCAATTCGGAGAGGTAAAACACTTAATTTTTTCTCATTTTCAGCGTCCCAAAGATTTGAAAATTGAACAAATTAAACAATGTCCAGTACATAAAGATAGTCCAATAGTTATTGATCAGTTTGATATAACTCAACCCGAACGACAGAAATATGCGTTGAACTCAACAATAAGAATTTTGCAAGACGTAAATACGCATTTATATGTAAGAGGCAACGATATTTTGAATCAACTAGAGCCAAATCTCCAAACATTTTTTTTTATTTCTAGTTTAAAATGAATATTACAAAATGTTCCTTTAGTCAGTCCACATGCGAAAACTTTGATACATTAGCCTCTCCAAATGTATGTAAAAATTTAAACAACCCAAATTCATTGTGGTCACCAGTCATAAGTAAAACACAACCACCTCTCCGGTGCCCATTCAAAGCGGTAATTTTGTTGCGATTTCTCTTACCAGTCGGAAAATTGTCTGCGATTTATTTTAGACTGAATTATTTTAGTGATCGGTTAGAGCTATTTGTTAAGGTCCAAATGAAAATTAGTGCTCCACTCCAGCACCCTTTACATACTAGTAAAGTTTTGTAGCAGTTATAGCACTGATGTTAAATTACGCGTTCCATCAAAAGAGAATGCTCTGTTAGACATATTTAGGCATTACCGATCTTCAATCGTGTTTGGTATACAGACGAGATCCCTTTATTACGCCTGTTATCATTTGATAGCACCTGGCGGCAACCTGGATATTTCTACGCATGAAATATACTTACACTTGGCGCTCAATGTAAACAATGACATTACGCTATACCGAACGATTCTGGATTGGCGTCGAATCCATATATTATTGAATTTGAATCGTAGCCTCCAAGTTCTACGATATTGAGCACCAAATGAGCGGTAATATTGAGCTTTGAATAAATGATTTAGTGTGAATAGATCGGAGACAATTTTCCAGCTGGAAATCGTGAGCCATTTTTTTTCTGTTCATTAAGTGATTATTGCTATTTGCAGGGAGTATATCATGTGGAAAACAGTACATTTGACCTGAGTCTTATGGAACGTTTTCCATCGGAACCTAGTAAAATATTTAGCAACGTGTCCATTTATGATTATGCGATGGATTCAAAAGATCAACGAATCAAACGTGTTTTAGCCTGTATTATGACTGAGACAACTATAACACAGGCAAAACCAACCAAACGTAGTAGAACAAACATTAAATCATAAGCAGTGGATTCAAGTTGGATGGTACACAATTCGGGTTTGCATGTCGTCGCACAGTTGTATGTTTGCTTGTTACTTATTCTGTCAAATAAATATGTTTAATTGAAATTATCCAATAAAATCCCAGTCAAATATCTTAAGAAGTCAAATTGGAATGTCACAAAAATGAGTGTACACTGTACAGTTTACACACTCAAATTGTTGAAATAACTAAGAGTAAGTGTAGTGAGTCATACTTCCAGCTACTAGAGCTATAATTAAAAATAAATTGATGAATTAAAAATAGCTAGAATAATTCTTCACGATTCGATTAGATGAATTGAGCTATCTAATTAATAATATAGTTTCATTATATTTCTTGATAAGAAGTTTTGGGAGCCACACATTGGCAAACATGAAATTTTGTATGTGTGCCATTGACGATCATTATTAAACATTCAACCAAATGTGACATTTCTTCTGTACAGGATGAGATAATTTGATTTTAGTTAATTCTCGATCTAATCGATTTGGCCCCGAGTTAGTTTGACGTGTTTTTCTATCTCCAGAAAAATCTCAGAATTGATAGATGTTTTTTTGGTTTTGCTGGCTTCAATCACTGTAACATAAACGGTCGACACAAACAGCCCAAAGATAAGAGCCTAAAAAGAATTCAGCAGAATGAAAGACAACATTCAATTAAATAAAAAACATTTGCATTTGCATTTATTCAATCCATAAAATTTCTTGCTAATCTACGATTGCTGATGTTTTAAAAATACCATTCACAATTTTGACGTGAATTAAAAATGTCCTAAATGTTAAAATTGCTTCATTTTCATGATCGTCAAAGATGTTGCTGCAAATATAATTGTAATTTTGCTCTATTTTTTACCAGGGTACAGCATTAAATAAAATTAATAGCATCGATAGATTTATAACAAGGATCACAAAAGGGTTTCCAGGCAACAGTGATCCATTCTGTGGGCGCGTCGAATTTATAACACAAATCCATATTATAAATCTATCCATGTTATTAAATTTAATCAATATTATGCCCTGTTTTTTACTATGTAATTCAAAGTTTTTATTTTTCATTCACAATAATTGAGTTACCACTTCGTTCCTTATTAAAATTTTATAATTGTTATACAACTTTGCAATTAATTTTTTGACCTTGTGGATTTTTAAGCAGCATTAAAATGCAGATCATGGGCTAAATTTGAACAAAAATTGACTATAAGCCTTTTCTTATCTGATTTCTTATCTCGAATATATTGCACGAATTTTGTTTCTTTTCATCAAAAAATGGCGGCGGATTAAAGTTTTGTAAGCTATTTTCTTTTTAGCTTTCGAAGCTTAACGCTCAAATATTTTATCAAAATCCGTTAAAATGTTCTGAGAAGCCATCTTTGAAATTACATCATTTTAATAACAGATCTCAATTTAGTCAAAAGCAATGCATGAATTCATGATTCATTGAAAAGCATCTAAATGGGCGAATGTGGCAAATTTCAATAAAATTTGATATATTTTAGGCAACGATTTAAACAATCTACCATTATTTCTGTAAATAAACTTAAAATTTGCTAAACAGAACTGCAGAGCTGTTAAACAAAAATATAATATTGGTTTTAAAATAGCCAAATTTCATATTCTGTTTGTTATATAAATTGCAAGTGATGTCAAAATGAAAAGAAATATCGTCAAAACTGGTTTAGATAAATGATTTAATATTTCAATTGACAGTAGTGTGGGTGTGTGTGTGTGGTGTGTGTAAATGTGAGTAAAAAGTGTTTCGACTGAACCTTTGCGCTTTTATCCTATTTGTTTTAAAATGCATTCTCATATATGTATAGATCTATATATATTTATCTAAATATCTCTTAACAAAAATGAAAATGATTGATGATTGTGATCTACAGCATTTTTAGAAAATTCCTTTCAAAATGTTGGTTTCTCAAATATTTCGTCTATTATAAGGATGGGATGCATATCGATATATATATATATATATATATATATAAAATTGTTTCAATTTGTTCTCTCTTCAAAATTATTCACTAAATTTTAAGCAATTAACGGACGTATATAAGCATTCTAATAATTCGTTAGTTGTTGTGAGTGATTTTCGATGAAAGCTTCAAAATTGTATAAATCATCATTTTGTGGCGCGGTTTAACCAACAATTCTTCTCATTGTTTTGGATAACATAATATCATTTATATGAATCACAACTCAAAAAAGAAATCGTTTCGATTTGCATAAGTATTGGGTGAACTGGTGAGATTTGACTCTAGAATGATGAGGTTTTTTTTTTTTAAATTGAATTGTTTAAAAATTATTCATAGAAATCCGACATTAACAAATGAAAAATTCGAAATCAATTAGCATAGCATTGGTAGTTTGTGTTGAGATCATGGGAATAAGTGAATACTGATAAAGCAATACAAATCTCATGTGGACCGTGAAATGAATGGACAATGTTTGTGATCTCATTAATTTTTGGTGAAAAATAAATCATAACCAAATTTGGGATTGTTCGAACCGTAAGCTCAACTTTTCAAACCTAAACGTCGCAACAAAAAATCTTTGAATGGTTGATAGTATTGATAATTCAGGCTCATCATTTCCGGTAAATTTTTAAATGTTACAAAATTATCGGATTCCGATTCAAGAACAAATATTGTGCCAATGACTAATACAACAATAACGAATATGAATGACGGTATAAAAGCATGTAAAATGGAAAACTTCTTCATATTTTTAGCACTATTGATGGCATTCTGTTGGTTTGCCATCGCCGTTGAGCTAGATGAATTATTGTGATGCAGATGAAATGTAAAATTATCGGTGGTATTATGATGTAATCGATTTGGCCCCATACGCAAAGCATCATAATTTGTTGTGTAACCACTTTCGGATGACGAATGCTCAAACGAGTCGCGGAAGTAATAATCAGGTAGATCGCTATTATCTGATGAAGAGAGGATCAATTTATTTTATTAGCATCGAATGCGATTCGATTTTGATGTGAAATATCCAAGTTACCTGTTTGACGTCTGGCCTCTTCAGAGACCGTCTCCAGGCATGGGATGGTGGTGTCTTGGCAAAAACGATCACAACCCATTGGCTCAGACATTGTTGATCTCGGCAAACTGCTATAGCCTGTAAAGTAAATTTGTTGAACCCGTTTAGGCATTTCATAGATTTGATTTCATTGGTGTGATTTTATTTAAGTTTATTCTTACGCATTTCGGCTAAATCACCCTGAGGACTAGATGGCGTTGCTGGAACACTGTTCGCTTTCCGTTTGCTTGGACTGGTATTATTTAGCAAATGCTGTTGTCTTAAGGCATTCAAACTTTCTGTCAAAATTTCTCTCTCAGTGCGTCCAGTATATCGAAATTTGGTTCCACGTATAAAACCGCCACCGCTCATAACTGATGCATGTTGGCTATTTGGCAACCTATATACAGTTCATATTCATTATATCAATTTTCAATCGTCAGTCATTGATTTTTTTTTCGACTATAATAAAAACTTACGTAAAGAAAAGCATTTGTTCGATTGCGCACCGCCACACATAGCGACAGGCAGAGCCACTTGGACATTTAAAACCAACCGTATGTTTTTTCTGTAATTATAGACATACACGGTTTATTCATCAGATTGAACTAACGGGTGCAATGACATTTGCACTCAATAATTATATGAAAAGGACGCACCCTTTTCGCACGTTTAAAACAAAAATCGATATAATTATATAGCAAAACAAATGACTCACCGGCTCTCTGCTTTCACGGTCTGTGTAACTGAGATGGGCAATAAACATTTTCCCCTCATAGTTGAGCTTGTGCACTTCAGGCCATCGAAAATGTTGTACACGTTTTCCTGACGCATATGTGCTAATCCCAGTGGAATTAATGCCTAAGTATATTTGTGTGCCACGATGGTCTTTCACTGGATGCGGATCGATTCCGTACGTTTCTAAGCCTCTTGCAATTGCCAAAAATTCATCGACTGCTATTTGAACATCCTGTCCAGGTTCACGTTTTTTATGCAATTCCATCACTTTTCTTTCCAACGGATCAGATTGACGAAGTACAAGTTTCAATTCTGAAACGTAATTACCAACATGGATCTCGGGATTGTAGTCGCCCAGCTCCTCTGCAATACAAACAGATATAATCATGATGATAATTTGATTCAAATTATGTCATTTTAAAGTAATTATTTAAATGTTCGTGCCGAATAATTATTGTGTATAATTTACATGCCTATAAAATATGCGAACAAATCAGAATTCAGTTCAGTAATAAACTCTACACATGTTAAATCAGACGTGCTGCGATCGATTCATTCAGTCACAATGCTGACAAATTTAAAGACTTTTGGGAAGTTGCTCCTTCTATCAATGATAGTTTTTATTCAAGTTTGGTGGGGCTTTGCATGGAACTTGGTAACAAACAGAACATGCAAACTACTCAAAGATCACTGATATCAATCAATTCGGAGAGGTAAAACACTTAATTTTTTCTCATTTTCAGCGTCCCAAAGATTTGAAAATTGAACAAATTAAACAATGTCCAGTACATAAAGATAGTCCAATAGTTATTGATCAGTTTGATATAACTCAACCCGAACGACAGAAATATGCGTTGAACTCAACAATAAGAATTTTGCAAGACGTAAATACGCATTTATATGTAAGAGGCAACGATATTTTGAATCAACTAGAGCCAAATCTCCAAACATTTTTTTTATTTATAGTTTAAAATGAATATTACAAAATGTTCCTTTAGTCAGTCCAAATGTGAAGACTTTGATACATTAGCTTCTCCGAATATGTGCAAAAATTTTAACACCCCAAATTCATTGTGGTCACCAGTCGTTAGTAAAACACAACCACCTCTCCGGTGCCCATTCAAAGTGGTAAATTTTTTGTGATTAAATTTTTTTTCCGTTCATCATGTGTATTATTCTTTCACGGCAGGGAGTATATCATGTGGAAAACAGTACATTTGACTTGAGCCTTCTCTCACGTTCTCCAATGGATCCTGGTAGAATACTTGCCAACTTGTCCATTTATGATTATACGACGGATTCAACAAATCAACGAATCAAACGTGTTTTAGCCTGTCTTTTGACTGAAACAACTATAACACAAGCAAAACCAACCAAACGCAGCAAAGTAAATAATAGATCATAAATAATCACAGGATTCACAATTTGATACACAACTCTGGTTTTCATGACGTCGCACATTTGTCTTTATGTTTGCTTGTTTGTTATTCTTTCAACAAAAATAATTTAACTGAAATCATTCAATAAATCCCAGTAAAATAGCCTAAAACATAGTGTAGTTGAGGTAAATAAGTGATAGGTTAAACTTATTGAAAAGAAAACAATTTTCTGATTATCATTGTGATACTTGCAGCTACTAATGCTAAAGATAAAAATAAACGTGGTTCTATCTTGACACTATGTTTCTTTCACAACAAATCATAGCTTATTTATATCGACCATTTTTCGACCAAGACAATGTGGTTTGACAGTGCGGTTATAGATCCAAAGTTTGTTGCTATGGCCTTCTGCCATCAACATTTCTGAATGGATTCTCTGGGTGTGAGAATGGCGCAATTTACAATTCAAATCTAAACAAGATTTAAATTGTATATTATAATTGTATTTTACATGTGTGTATATAAGTTTTCAATACTTATTAACGTAGTTATAACTTTAGTTACAACCTCAAATTACGTTCATATGATAAACAATTTGTTATTGTTCAAAGTATTCAAAGTTGGGAAATCATCATTGAAAATACGAAACTGTATTTGTTCCCGGTTTGCGCAGTTTAGAACATACTCCAGAATGCAAACACTTAACGATATTGATTATGGATATTGCTATTAAATGTTAAGCCCCTGTGTTTTTATTTATCTTTCAATCTGGCTCCTCTAGCTCTTGTAAAGGAAAATAATTTATGTTGTTTATCTAAATATTTAAAAAAAATTGTTGATTGCCTGGGAATGAAAAGTTTGTAATGTACATTTTCAACAGCTGATTGTATCATCTCTTCAGGATCATTTAATTCGCCAAATTTAAACCAAACCCAACTATTTGTTTGTTTCGAAATAATTAGTGTGTGTCAAATATGCGTGTGCATTAGAGTTGTTTACATCTATTACAAAGTTATTTTGGAATGTGATACTTAATTTCACGCTTTAAGTTGGCAACAGAGCTCTTTTTTTTCATTAGCTAAAGGTTATCGCGAACGAAGCATGTGTCATTCGTTACTCCAAAATGAATCGTTGTGAAATAATTTTCAGTTCAAATTTAATTTTTCAATTTATTAGCTTATGTTTTTGTTCTCAACTAAAGACATTTGTACTGAATAAATTCGCAAAATGTCCACTCAGTGAAAAAAATCCAATTAATTTTAACGGCACCATCAAAACTGTATCTCAAAATAATTTCGAGTTGAACGGAGTGTTCACTATTAGCGAGCTCATTTCTGGTCCAATAGAGGTATTCGAAATAATTTAGTGATGGAACTAGTCTTAGTAATTCATTTTTATTTTCAGGCACAAATCAATTTACGAGGATGTGACTTTGACATGAATAAATGTGATAATTCTTTTACATTTGTTGTTCCAGACATTTGTAAAGTCATAAATCAGAAAAATCCACTATTGGGTAGCCTAGTAGCAAACACACATCCTCAACTTAACTGCCCATTTAAACCACCGAAAATTGAGCTTTGTAACGGCACATTAGATGCCTCTGTGTTATCTCATCTCCCTTTGGAAGGCTACAGATGGACTGTCACAACTAAGCTATTCAAGTCTATTGCTAATGTTCGCCACAAAAAACGATTGGTGTTTTGTTCAATATTGGAAGCAGATATAGTTAAAGGGGAATGGCGCTCGAAGAAGAAGAATTAACACATGTGTGACAACTATAATAGCTCGATGAAATATGACCGAATGTGACAGTACTTGTAATCATGCATGAAAGCGGAGCTTTTGGGGTGTGTATTTTTATTGGAGGGAGATTATGGTTCTATTGCTCGTTCATTTATATTGTATTTTGTTCGTAAATAAACACATGTTTCTTGTCACGAAATCGATGTTATGCATTAACGTCAAATATAACTCGCGGCAATCGGTCTTACTTTCGGTCTTCATCTATTTTTATCACTGAATATTCATTGATATATCATATATTGTTATATATATATAACAACTTGGGACAAATAATGGAATGAAATCCAAAAACCGGATTGTTTATTGATACATTTATATAATCGTCATATGCCATTTATTTATGAATAAACCAATGTCACCATATTCTATAGTTTAACTGTGTAATATTCTTAGATAGTTTTTAATTGTCAAACACAGTGCACCACCTGTGTTAGTCTGCACAGAACTAAGGCAATGAGAGAAATAAACGAAGCACATATAAACATTTTTGAGCCATACTAATGAAATGACACTTCGTTTTGTGTGATGGTAGCACATGCAAATTATATCTGTCGGCCCAAAAAAATAGTAGCATAATTCCGTCGGTGGAATAAATATGTTGGGTCCAAAAATTTCAATGATTTTGACAATTTGACTTCCGTAGACACGGGATCTGTTGGAAATTTCAATTTATAAAGGATTGAATGATTTGGCCTTCTTCTTTGTAAGTATTCACCCCAACATAAAAAAAAGGCTGCGTCCCCGGACATAAGAGCCCATCCGAACCCACTAACAAGGTACTAGCTGGGACGTTGACAATGTCATTGTTCACGGAATGGGACAAGGATTGAATCGTGATAGCTAGGCTGTTTTCGACCCGTAATGGTTACGGCTGGAGTCACGAGGCCAAACAACCGTGTTGACTTATATCATAATGAGAATTTATTTTAACAATTATTCCGCGTTACTTCAAGCATTGCACATTGACCATTTCCACTAATTAATATCACGAAAGAGGAAATGAGTATATGATTAAACCAAATATCCATCCGAAAATTTAACATTAATTTCAAAGTCGTTCGAGCTTAACTATTGATAGCCAGCGTAATAATGGCTTTAGATGTATTACTATCCATTAGATGTGTTGATTTTTTAAAAGCTGAAACCAACTCGACGTATAAAAGACCATGACAAATAACATATGTGTCATTTGTGAAATGTATACGATCACCACGAAGAAGAACATGAAACGGTATCAAATAGTTTTCCCTACGACTTTGTTTTTAAAATTTGTTCTCTGTTGCAGTAGCTTCCAACCTTCGGAATTCATTTTGAATAGCTTTGCACAATGTCCAGAAAGTGAAAAAACTCCAATTTACTTCAATGGTACGTTTAAAAGTATGGGACGGAGCAAGTTCGAGGTCATTGGAAATGTTCTAATAAAAGAATTAATTACAGCTCCGTTGGAGGTATTAACGTTCTAAAAAACACAACGCAAATGATAATAATTATTGTGAACTTCCAGGTGCAGCTCATTGCCAAGGGATGTGATTTTCGCATGAATCGATGTGATGATCAACATACTTTCATTCTTCCGGATATTTGTAAAATTTTGAATCAGAAAAATCCGATTTGGAGTGAAATAGTCGAGCATACTCATCCTAAAATGAAGTGCCCAATGGAACCAACGAGTATGAAACTCACAAACGCTACATCAGACATGTCCTTCGTAAAATATCTGCCCATTGATGGTTTCACTTGGACTGTTTCCTTCAAAGTGTTCAAACCTATTGCTAATGTTCGTTACAAAAAACGATTGCTATTTTGCTTGATCGTTGAGGCAACTATACAAAAGGAACGTCGAAAACCAAAATAATGACGGCGAACAAATTTCCCTAATTATTGGCGAACTCATGCTTTATTATAGTTTCTCAAATAAACTTATGAAACAAAACTAGAAAATGTCTTATTTTAATTTACTCAAGTTTGAGTTCGCCACTCAACTAATAATTTTCATCAAATGAATTTAGCGACAACTGTTTTAGAGATTTCTTTTGGTATTCGCATTAACAGGGATTCTGAGGAGGAAATGAGGAGTTCTGCGAGTTCGTATTTGTGTTCACATTCACTCGAGTTCTTCCGAGTTCCCATGTGTTATTTGAATGTGGAACTCGTGTATTGAAACATAAGCTGCGAGTTTTCTACTAAACGTAATGATTTTATGCGAATTTTCACGCGTGTTCGTGTAGTTGAGTTCCCCCAGAGGAATTCACTGTATTAATAGTTTAAATAAATAGAAAACCATGTAGAAACTGACGCGTAGCTGTCATACTGTATTGTCAACAGATATTATAAGGTTATCGACGAGCATGCGTTTGACTTAAGGTAGCGTTTTTGCATGAAGATTGAAGATAAGATCATCAATCTAGTCATAGAGGTATTAATTACATAGAGCACTATTGGCATATCTTTTTACATTAAAGTCAATGTAACGTTTCTCATGTTCTTCTTCTACTCTTAAAAAAAACAGTATCGAACTGTGCGTATTGCTATTGAGCTGTGTGCGGCATTTGAATTTGTATGCGTGCATTCTATTTTCGAAGAAGAAGAACATGATTTCTAACATTCAAATAGAACAGCCGGCTTAATACATTGAAACAATCGAAAATTAAATTCGTTAAAGATCTTTTAATTTTCTGCGCTTTTAAAAAATCGATGTTTAACTGATAACTAAGCGGATAGAAAATTGTAATGACCCGAAAGTGCGCAGTGAATTTTGGTACATCAATTATGATATCAATTTAATGTTTCATATTCATTAATGACTTTGATGATAGCATTAGATGAATTGATGAATTGTTGATTTAATAGATTTGAAATAGGAACGAGAAAAACGTATTTCCACTATAAAAGATCAAACTTTAAATATCAAACATGGCATTTGTAACATGAGTTCGGTTAGCATTTCACCTAAAATTGAGATGAATAGCCATCAAATAATCTACATTTTGATTAAGTTTTGGGCTTTTGGGCTCTCCATTGGTGGCAAAAGGTTGCGGTTTTCAACATTCACATTGAATAAATTCGCACAGTGTGCAGGTAATGAGAAAAATCCGTTACAATTCAACGGTACATTTACAAATGTAGGGCGAAGTAAGTATGAGGTGAATGGAGAGCTCGTAGTAACTGAATTACTTACTGCTCCGATGGAGGTATTTAGATAGAAAATAATATAGTATTGGTCGTAATATGTGACACCTTTACCTTTTATTGTGCTCAATTTCAGTTACAAGTCACCGCGAAAGGGTGTGATTTTCGCATGAATGGATGTGATAATCAACACACTTTCATTATTCCAGATATTTGTAAAATGTTAAACCAAAAAAATGCCGTTTGGAGTGATATAATAGCACATTCACATCCCAAAATTAAATGTCCGACGAAACCGGCGACTATAAACATCACAAACGCTACTTCGGATATGTCCTTTGTAACTTATTTACCTTTTGATGGCTTCACATGGACCGTGTCCTTCAAAGTGTTCAAATCTATTGCTAATGTTCGTCACAAAAAACGTTTGCTGTTTTGCCTGATCATAGAAGCAACCATACAGAAGGAACGTCGAAATCCAAAATGAAAATGCAAGTAGCCAAATAAAAATGAACAAAAATCAACTCATTTATGAGTATATCTATATATGCCCTTTGCTATGTTTGTTTGAATATTTAGTTTGTAATCTTGTGGATTCCTCAAATAAAATAAGCGTTTGCCTTAAAATAACTTTATAATTTATCACTCCATTCACCATTTTGTACCAAACATATTTTATGGTACAAATAGTCCTAAGAAGGTCTTCCCGACAAGACTTTTGCGGCTTTTTAATGCAGTGTATTTCTTACGCACACAAGACTTTTTGATGTACACAAGTATGCAATGCGAATCAAAGTGAAAGAGGATACGAGAGGTTTCAGTGGAGTGTTTTAAGCTTCATTAAACGTATTTCAATTATTCGTTGAATATTTCAGTTTTGAATGCCCTTCGTATAAAAAAAACAATGTTATGAATTCCTTTTTGTCGGGTTAGATTGACTCACGACGCTAGCATGGGGACGTTCATTCATCTAGCCTTTGCTAGCCTCAGCTAGCCTTTGCTAGCCTATATATGTATTTTACAACAGGAACGAAGAACATCCGAACAAAAGAGAATGCAAAAACTGTGAAAAATCATATAGCAGTGTACTGAAATTTTTGCTAGCCTTTGCTAGCTTCTGCTAGCTTTCATAGTATGACTGTCCCCATGCGCTAGTTTGAGATTGGCAAAGTATAGCAGAAGACAATACACTAGAATCAATTGATGTGATTTTTTATACAAAAATTCGAAAAATAATCGAGCCTTTTTATATCTTATCCGAGTGTTTTATAGTTCTGCTTGCACAGAGCATGAAAATCTACTTTGTTATTCTTGCTGTAGCTTCATAGCCGCGAATAAAAAGCATTTTATCAAATATAGAAAATGAAAAGAGTACCAATAAGATTAGATTCATCTTTACACAAGACATTATAAAGTCAGGTGGTAACATTTTAGCAAGTATTCTACTCATAAAGGTGTGAATTTCGCATTCTGAATGTTTGAAGGGTTTAAAAATTGTGAATAAAGATCATTAAAGATTAATTTTCCACGCTTCAACTAAACCAATTATACATTTATATTTGATTACGAAGAGTATGAAATAGAAAATTGTAATGAAACATAAATGCGCAATAGATTCTAGTACATCCATCATTTTAATGTGTATTGTAATGTTTCACATTCATGAATCGCTTTGATTAATAACATTAGATTAATTGTTATCGCCAAAATGACCAAATAGAATATTTGTCGATTTGAAATAGAAGTGAAACCGTATTGCCACTATAAAAGATCAAAGTAAATAACAAACATGGCACTTTCAACCTGGCGTCCATACATATTTCATCTGAAATTGAAATGAATAACCGTCTTATCATCTTTTTAATGATAACATTGTCCATTCATTTCTATAGCTTGCAATCTTCAATATTCACATTAAATAAATTCGCACAATGTGCAGGCAAAGAAAAAAATCCGGTTTACTTCAATGGTTCATTAATGAATATCGAACCAAATGTGTACGAAGTGAGCGGAGTGATCATAGTAAATGAATTACTTACTGCTCCGCTGGAGGTATTTACATTACAAAGAATATGGTATTAGTCGGTAATATATGATAATTAACTTTATTCGTTTTGAATTTCAGCTTCAAATCATAGCAAAAGGGTGTGATTTTCGCATGGATCGATGTGATAGTCAACATACGTTTACGTTTCCAGACATTTGTAAAATTTTGAACTCAAAAAATGCACTATGGCATGAAATCACTTCACGTTCACATCCCGAAATGAGGTGTCCGTTGAAACCGTTGGAATATAAAATCATCAATGCAACGTCAGATATTTCGCTTATAAATTATCTACCACTTGATGGCTACACATGGACCGTTACTTTGAAAATTTTCCATACTATTGCTAATATTCGTCACAAAAAACGATTGCTGGGTTGTTCGATATTCGAAGCTACTATAGTCAAAGATCGTCGGCGATTAAAAACATCAAAAAAAATTGAAATAAAAATGTTTTAGTCTAAAAAAATCAATTATTCATTGTTGCTTTCATATCAAACCGCAAAGAAGTAGTCAATGCAAGTTTTTGTTAAAACCAAAAGTGGCATTGGGTAGGCAATTATATTATAGACCAGACACATTAATGACAATTTTATGCATTAAATCAGAAAAGGTGACTCCTTTAATTTTAATTTTTACATGAATTGTTTGATCTGTCTACGAAAAAGGCCAATTAAAACATAAATTGATTCAGTATGATCGAGACAAAGTTTAGCTATAAAAGCTTGCCATGAGCAACGTTTGTCACTATTTCAACTGTGAATTCAGTTTGGTTACTATGTCGTCAAAAATGAAAAAAAATCAAATTATATGTGTGACCATTTTATTCGTATATCATTTCAAGAGTTGTTGTTGCTTTAATTCAAGAACATTATTGTTTAACGGCTTCTCACAATGTGCAGACAGTGATAAAAATCCAGCCCGTTTTAATGGCACTGTCACAAACATAAGACATAATGTGTATGGTGTATCGGGCGAAGTGACGATTGATGAACCTATTTCCGGTCTACTGGAGGTATATGTATATTGGCATCAAAACACCCAAAGAGTGCACAGATTTCTTTTTATATTTTTCCAATTTTCAGATGCAAGTGAACGGAAAACGATGTGATATCCATATGACTCAATGTGAAAATTATGATACATTCGTTATTCGGGATGTTTGTAGGGTCATAAACCAAAAAAATCAATATTGGAGTGATTTAATAGCTCACACCCAACCAAGAGCAATGTGTCCATTCAAACCATCCGTCATCAAGATTGTCAACGGAACGATGGATTTCTCCTACCTAGCACATTTACCCATGGATGGCTACACATGGATTGTAACTACAAAATTCTTTAAACCAATCGCCAATGTTCGCCACAGAAAACGGTTAGTCCTATGCATTATGAGCGAATCAACAGTAATCAAAAACCGCAAGGAACGCAAAAAAAAGCAGAATTAATGGAAAAATTAACTCTTTTGGTTCAGCTCCTCGGATCATATCGTTTTTTAGATGAGAGAACAAATACACATTTGTTAGACATCAAATATTCCATTAGATGTAAAGAATATGATAAAAATTAAAATATTGTCTTTTAGCTGAATCTTTTTTCAATAATCAATTTAAAACTGATCATCGTTTAATAAACAACACACAGTTCTATGATTGATAAAACATATATGAAAATGAGCTCAACAATCGAATTAATGTGAAAAATAAAAAATAAATGGACTGGCTCCAGATTTGTATGATTAGTAAATTTTGTGATTCCGTCTCTTTCAACATCGAAAACAAAACGGAAACAATAATTGCTATCGCAAGTATAAAAGGTACGTCATATTCAAAACATGTGTCATTTGTAATGGACTATTAGTGGCTGTTACATTTAAAATGCGACCAGTAATGATGTGCCAAACAATATTTGCTTCCATTTGGGTTTTTACGCTTCTTCCATTTTATAACTTCAATTTTTGCTATCGTTTTGAACCTAATACGTTTACATTCAAAAACTATTCATTGTGTCTAGGAGATGAAAAGAATGTAGTGCACCCTAAATATTCGATTGCTCAAGTGTCTAGAAATAAATATGTTGTAAATGGCGAAATTCTGTATGATACAAATCTTGATGGGAAAATGGAGGTTTAAATTCTGTCCAATTTAAAATTTGTTCCAATTTAAATCACTTTTTATGGTATTTATTTTGTATTCCCTTACGTTTAGGCACATATATTTTCAAAAAGATGCGATTTAAATCGGACTCATTGCGAACTATTTGATACTCTTGTCATTCACGACATTTGTCGACTTATGGGGCTGCAAGATCAATTGTGGAGTGATTTTATTGCACATTCGGAGCCGAAAATAAAATGTCCATTTAAAAAGGGGATCATCAAAATAACAAATGGTCTTGTGGACCTGGGTTATGTGGCTCATTTACCCCTTGCTGGCTACACATGGATTTTTACCATTAAGATTTTTAAGTCAGTGGCAAAAGTTCGACGGAAAAAAAAATTGTTGGCATGTTTGGCATTTGAAATAACTATCACAACATTACGTCCAGAACGAAGGAAGAACACTCCTTGAAAGATGTGAAATGAGATATATTATCATAATTATGGCAGACTAATAATAATATTTTTTATTGTTTTAGTAGTAAACCTTGGGTCTTGGATATAAATTTGTTTTATTTCGATATTAATTAGGAGAAGCATTAGCTATTTTTTTTGTTTTACAGATTTTTTTTTGAGTAAATAAATTGCGTAATGAAATTGAAATAAAACACTTCATTAAACATTTTTTAATTTTAAAATTTTTTATAAATGCCCAGCCACTAAATTTAGACAGTATTTGTGTAATTAAAATATGACCAAACACATCAATTGGAAAGCGGAAACCATAATTGCTCCCATATTTGATATTAGATGTGACATTAGATCCGACATACTTTGCAATATAAAATAGCCATAATAATCAAAACCTTTATTATTTGCAATAGATGTTTGTTGGCTATTCTGTTAAATATGATGGAATACTCTAAATTTCAAATATTTTTTACTTTGATTTGGATTTATCGTGTATTGAATAATTTCACTGTCTGTTATCGCTTCGAACCTAATACGATGATACTGAAAAATCATTCAATATGCGAAAAAGACAAGATTGTAGTTCAAGCTAATTTTACAATCACACAAATTGTACGAAATAAATATAAGATAAACGGTGATGTGTTGTTTGAGCAACTTCTTAATGGAAAAATGGAGGTATTTGTGTTGAAAATCATCTGCATGGAAACCAAAAACCAGTCAATATTACTAACGAAAACCTGTTAATTTTTCAGGTCCAAATTACTCCAAAGCGATGTGATCGTTATTCAACCCATTGTGAATCGTTCGATATATTGGTTGTTCATGACATTTGTAGAATTATGGCACTGCAAGATAAATTATGGACTGATATTATGGCACACTCTGACCCAAAACTAAAATGTCCAATTAAAAAAGGAGCCGTCAAGATAACAGACGCTGTATTAGACTTGGGTTATGTGGCGCATTTTCCTCTTGCAGGCAATACTTGGAGCATCCTCCTTAAAGTGTTTAGAACAGGTACTCGAGTTGGACAGAAAAAGCAATTGTTATTTTGCATGATGTTCGAGACAGATGTAATAAAAACACGCCCCGAACGGAAGAAGAATTGAACAAGATTTAAGAACAATAAAGAACATACTACCGTTAGACTACTACGTTGGACTGTCACTGAGTCTCAGTGGAAATGAGACTACAAATTACATAGAAATGAATTGACAGTCCAAAAATGATATAACTTTGAAATACTGATCTTTGATTTCGTGAGAATTATTAAATTAAAAATGTTTTTTATATGGATGTGGAAATTATTCATTATAAAATGATCAATGAGAGAAATAAAATTTGCTGATGAAGGCGTAAAGGGCAAAGTTAAATATTTCGTAAATATTAGATTCATTTTATTCTATTTTTTTGATAAATCTGACTCAGACTTTTGAAGCAAATTTATAATTGCAAACATCATCTAATTCCTGCATTTCCAGAGTATGTGACAAAACAAGTCATCCATTGAATGAGTTTTACAATTGTTAGATAATTAAACGTTTACTGTTTCAAACGTTTATCTCAAATTTAAATTCTAGTTAATGGGATTTTCGTCAATCGGTCTGTATGAAGAACAATTAAATTCTAATTTGAGTAATTAAAAGTTGAAAACTGAATCAACATATTATCTCATGAGATAAAAAGTTTTGCGACATAAATTGATGGTGATGGTTAAGTGCATTTGTTATTCGGACGGTATCTTCGGTGGTTGTTTTTGATAAACAATATGCGCAAAGTAACGAGATATCATTTCACATTTGGCTTGATTTGGGTTTTTTCGCGTCTGAACAGTTTCATCGGCTGTTATCGCTTTGAGCCAAATACAATGACAATAAAAAACTACTCAGTGTGTGAAAATGACCAGATTGTGGTTCGTAATAACTATACTTTAACACAAGTTTCTCGAAATAAATATGAAATAAATGGTTACATATTGTTTGAGGAACAACTTGATGGTAAAATGGAGGTAAAATTAAAATTATTTACAAGAAAATGAATACTAAGTCGATTTTTCTTATTGTTAGACCCATATAACTGCAAAGCGATGTGATCTTAATTCAACTCATTGTGAATTGTTCGATTCTTTCGTCGTTCGTGACATTTGTAGACTTATGGATTTACAAGATCAGCTATGGACTGATTTTATGGCCAACGCAGATCCAAAAATAATATGTCCAATAAAAAAAGGTGTCGTCAAGATATCAAACGCTGTACTAGACTTGGGTTATGTGGCTCATTTACCCTTTGCTGGCTATACTTGGACTATTATCATTAAGGTCTTTAGAACAGCAACTAAAGTAAGACGGAAAAAGAAACTGCTCTTTTGCATGGTATACGTAGCAGCTGTCACAAAAGCACGTCCTGAACGAAAGAAGAATTGAAATTTTTTTCAACTTTAACAGAATTTTGGGACAGTAAATTTGATTTAAATAAAATTGATTTTTTCGGTAGAAATTTCCACGTCTTTTTAATGTTTCATTTCCATGAGTGGTATCTGATCAATTGAGCTAATGAATTTGAAAACGGAAATAGTAATGACTGCTTATTCATTCAATGTGCATAAGTCTTTTCCTATTCGAAATATGATTTCTGTCTTGTCAATACATGGAACATCATCCTTGAGGATTTTGAAACGGGCACAAAATTTAAACGCAAGAAGCAATAGCTGTTTTGCAGTTGATTGCTTTATAAAAAGATCAAAATAAGACAGTTTGGTGATGACTCATCACTGAAGAGTGCATAGAAGGTGAGATCAAATATTTCATAAATGTTTTTTTTTATTTCATGAACTTCGGCTATTAATTTTCTCTGTGACGGAAATGATGATGAATTTGTGTAATTTTTCAGAAGATAAATTTGGATAATCAATTCCACAAATGGTTATTTCGAAAAAATCGTATTGTATCCACCGTCTGGCAGCATAATAACATTGAAATAAAACGCCACCTATCGTATCAATTTTCGAACTAGGCCGAGACGTCGGTGTCCATTCAAATGGACCTATGTATGTGCTATATTTTGCGGTTGAGTTTTTTGTTCTTGTCCATTGTAGAATAAAAACGCACACACAAATAAGAAGTGAAGCATTTCTGCATATTCTTCTTCAAGCAAAGAAATTGTCCTAGCTCAAAAATAAGAGCTGAGAAAAAAGTAAACAAACAAAATAATTCCTCGAATCCAATAATATAAACAAAACATAAATATTCGTAACGTTCTACTTCGTACTTGCGAAAACACAGTGAATATGAACAAAAACCCGAATGTATATTCTTTCTCTCAAGCATTTTTTTTTTCGCATGAAAAAAACTGTGTTCAATTATGAAATTCTATCACATGTCCATCCAAAACGACAAATATAAATGTTTCAGTTGAACTTCGATTCAAATGGACATCGGTGTTCATTCAAATAGACAAATATGACTTCACCCACATTTTGTACAATGTAATTTCCACTCTCAGTTCGGTAGTTATAAGCTACCAACTAATAATATTTGTACTTCCCGATTCAAATTTATTTTGTTTTAACATTATAAAACATAAATCAAAATGTAAACAATATGCTAACAAGAACCAATGCAACGTGAATGTGTCGCGGCAAAATTGACATTGAATAGCATTTCATTAATTTGAAAATCGATAGGTGGCGTTTTGAAATGGAAAAATTTACAATTAGCATTGAATTCAATGTAAACGTCAAAAATGCTGCCAGACTGTGATTGTATCAAAATAAATCAATTCCACTGGGATGTTTCTGATTCATGTTTATTATCTGATCAATTAAGTAAATTCATTTAAAAACGGAAACAACAACATTTGTGATGTCAGCTTAACATTTTGGGACATAAATGGTGCATTAGAACTAAATTGTTGATCAGTTGTAAGCTGACTCTTTCAATATGCAGAAGGTAAAGATCTATCAAAATATAATTACTTTGATTTGGGTTTTCAGGCCTCAGAATAGCTTCACCGAGTGTTATCGTTTTGAGCCCAATACTCTTACATTCAAAAATTATTCATCTTGCGAAAATGAAAAGGTTAAAATTCATCCCAATTTTACTATTACGGAAGTTGCTCGAAACAGATATGTGGTGAATGGGGACATATTATTTGATGAATATCTTGATGGAAAATTGGAGGTATTGAACAAATGTCAAAAATTAGTTAAATGACTATCAAATTGATTTTTCTCATTTTCAGAATCGAGTCATCACCAAACGATGTGTTCACGATTCAATTCATTGCGAAACGTTTGATACTTTCGTTATTCATGATACTTGTAGGCTTATGGACATGCAAGATCAACTATGGTCAGATTTTATGGTGAATTCTGAGCCAAAAATAAAATGTCCGTTTAAAAAAGGTGTAATTAAGATAAAAAATGCTGAAGTAAATCTTGGATATATAGCGCATTTTCCCTTGGATGGTTATACCTGGATATTTGTTATAAAATCATTTCAACAAAATCCTAAAGTTAGACAAAATAAAAAGTTAATCTTTTGCATATCATTTGAAATAACTATCGTAAAAGCACGTCGCGAACAGAACAACACTAAGATTCGTCGAAAGAATGGAAAAATATGAAAAACCAATTAATAATTTAGCACAATCAGAGAATAATAAATGTTGTTATTCAGATATGCCTTTTACTATTTGTATTTTTGTTTTCATAATAAAATTGGCTAAGATGATTTTCGCAAACATCAATTGCTATGGATCATTTAACTTCAATATAAATTGTTATGCATGGCAGAACTGATTTTCCGCTTAATGGCGTAATTTTTCTCACTAAATTTAATGTTTGGCATTTCAATGACAAATTTTATGGTGAAAACAGACTAGTGAAGCAATTGTCTGCTATGTGATGACATCAACATATTAATTAATGGTTTTTGGTATTATAAATATAATGTACACTTCGAAATACTCGTTACTTGTCTTTAACATGCAAAAGTCGATGATGTATCGATTTATTATCGCTTTGATTTTGATTTGGATTTGGATTTTTGTATTTCTGAGTAGCTCCATCGAATGTTATCGTTTTGAGCCGAACACATTGACACTAACAAACTATTCAGTATGCCCAGGAAGTGAAAAGCATTCAGTAAAATACAACTTTTCTATTACTCAAACGGCTCGGAATAAATATCGTGTAAATGGTGAATTATTATTTACTGAATATCTTGACGGTCAAATGGAGGTATTCGTAATTTAAATACCAATTTTGTGTCTTCTTTTGAAAATTATTGTCTTCCAACTTTAAGGTTCAAATACATTCAAAACGATGTGATTTTAATATGAGCCAATGTCAGTATTCGTGATATTTGTAGAATTATGCAGCTATGGACTAAGTTTTTTTGCGAACACACAACCAAAAATTGGATGTCCATTTGAAACAGGTATCATCAAGTTAACGAATGTTGAAGTTGACTTGGGTTACGTAGCCCATTTACCACTTGCTGGTTACAATTGGACATTTACCTTTAAAGCGTTCAAATCAGGTGTGAAATATCGACAGAAATAACGATTATTGATCTGTAATGCATACGAAGTGTCTATCACAAGATCACGTTCAGAACGACGGAAAAATTGTAGTAAAACATGTAAACCAAATGTAGCGTAGGGATATTTACGAATAAATTGTTTTATGTATTAGAATCTTTTGATCTAAGAACGTTTAGTTTTTAATTCAAACTTTTGAAATAAATGACATTTTAAGGTGTAAAACGGACAAAATGTTGTCCATCCGTCCGGTCCGTATTGATGGAATTAAAAAAAAAATCATTAGTCCCTATCGCGTTTGTTCATTTAACAATTTTAGTGGAATCAGTTTCCCAGCTATGATTATTTTCCTCATTTCTTTACAAAGAACGTTTAAGCTTGCAACCGAAACAACGCAAAAATAAAGAGTAAAGGGATATTAACACAGTTAAGCCATTTGTAATAAATCTGTTATGAGTTTGAAACGTATTTGAAATTGAAAGTAATTTATATGAGGAAATATACAAATCGGCATTAATTACCATTAGAACATTGTGAAGCCAAAAAATATCGGAAAAGCAATTTAACGTGACAAAAACCTATTTATTAATAATGAACTACATAAAAAACCAAATAAAATATTATTAGAAGCAAAGTCATACATTAAATTTAATGTGTTATTACATTGATTGCGGAAATGGCTACGCACATAATATTTTGATCATTATCTTCTATTTGAAGATTTGGATTTTGAGTATAAAAAGTTCAACATTATCGACGTGTTTGTTAGTTGTAAGATATTGTTGATGGTCAATTCATTAAATATGCAAAAAGTAACAAGACTTCAAGTTATTCTAGCTGGTTGGATTTTTGAGCTTCTGTGCAGCTTTATCCAATGTTATCGTTTTGAACTCAACACCATGACACTGAATAACTACTCGGAATGTTCAAAAGACGAACACTATGAGGTTCACATTAACCATTCAATTACTGAAGTTTCACGAAATAAACTTGCAATATATGGTGAACTGTCGATTTATGAAAATCTTGGCAATCATTTAGAAGTATTCGTTTTCAAATTATAATCTGGAAAGAAAATTCGGAAATACATTTTCTAATCATTTCTTTTAGCTACAATTGATCTCAAAACGATGTGACTACAATGTGACACATTGTGAAATATTCGATTCATTCAACATTCGTGACATTTGTAAAATAATTGATCTGGCCGATCAACTTTGGAGTGATTTTATGGCGCATACAGAACCGAGAATGAAATGTCCAATCACAAAAGGTGATCCTAAAAAGGAGCATTGCAGACTTGGGTTACGTGGCTCATTTACCGCTATCTGGCTACAAATGGATCTTTACCATCAAAATATTCAAACCACAAACGAAAGTTCGACTGAAAAACAAAAAGCAATTAGTATATTGTATGGTATTTGAAGTAACTGTCACAAGAGCACGTCCGGAACGAAAGCAACATTAAAATTATACACTTTTGATCTAGGAGCTTATCTTATGTCATCTGAATTGATTTAGTTTAATGTTTGTTTTCAATAATTAATTTCATCAATTTCAATAGTCTGACTCGCCGAACTTTCAAAACACCAGTGCGTATTAATATGTTAAATTTTATATAGATGTGAGTTTGCTATGAAAGCATGGTTAATGGAATTTGTACCCTGTTTGAATCACAGACGATCACATTTGATAGAAATGATATTTTTGCAATTAAAAAAAATGCAAAAAAGAATAACGTCCTCTTTGTCATATTGTATCGTATGAAAGAGTAATTACTGTCTATGTGTTTATCTGCGACTTTCACGTAAAATCAAACACATTTGAGTTATAAATGGTAAGTCATTATAAAAGAGTTGGTCATTCTTCAACTACTTGAAAATGTGATGAGATATCATATTATTTTCGCTTCCATTTAGATTTTTCGAATTTCATCTAGCTCCGTAGATTGTTATCGTTTTGAACCTAGTACACTAAATCTGACAAACTATTCCGTGTGTCCGGGAGATGAAACGAATGTAGTGCACCCTAATTATACCATTGCATATGTGACTCGGAACAGATATATTGTAAACGGGGAATTATCATTTACGGAACATATCGACGGTCAAATGGAAGTAGTTGATAGTTTGTTTTAAGTTTCGAAAAATTTCGTAGTCTTAATCAATTTTCCATCTATTCAGCTTCATTTAATCTCAAAACATTGTGATTTTAATCTGACTGATTGTGATACATTTGATATTTTGACCATTCATGACAATTGTAAAATTATGGACTTACAAGATCAACTGTGGACGGATTTTTTTGCGCATAATGAGCCAAAAATAAGATGCCCATTTAAAAAAGGCATCATCAAAATAAGAGATGTTGAAATGGATCTGGGATACGTGGCACATTAACCTCTTGCTGGCTACAAATGGACCTTCACTACAAAAGCATTCCAATCACGTGCTGAAGTTAGACGTAAAAAACGACTGCTTTTTTGCATAGCATATGAAATAATCATCACAAAAGCACGTTCAAGAGGAAGCAAAAATGGATAAATTCGATAAATATATACGAAATTGGCTCAAACATTTATATTAATATCAATCAGTTTTTGAATGATAATTCGTAGCTCAGCATAAAATATAATAAATAAATAATTCTGTATGTGTATGCAGAGCGTAGACAGAAGTCAAAATTCTCAATTAAAAATGTAATCGTGAAAAAGCTTCAATCCCTGATAATTAAATCGAAAACCAATAAATTATATTATTTGCTGCGCTCATCTCATTATTATTAAGTAGACGGTTTTTTATTAGTTATTGATGGATTATTAAAATTGGCACAAGCCGCATTGTTTGAAAGCTATCAAAACTTTTGTAAATTATTTTCTCTACGGCAGATAATTATATTTTGATTAAAGCTGCCAGCATAGTTATTGCAATTGATATCATGGTCGTTTAATACATTACAGAACTGCTATCAATTGATTGCATTTCGAATAATTATTATGTTTCAATAATGTTGAACTCAGATTAAAAGGGACCGACAGAACCATTCATCATTCACAAAGTTAAACAACTGATTCTACATGCCAACTGCAATACTTGCGATTGGATGAAAAGAGACAGAGTATAGTTTTTCCCATAAATTCACTCGATTCGAAGTTCTACTGTTAAATCGAACCAGATTTGCTGTTGATATTTGTAATACCATTATATTGTTCTGTAAATAGAAACTGTATGCACGCGAGAAGTACGGAGTGGACAGAAATTGAACGAACCTATGTAAAACAGGTGTTTATATTGATTTTCGTGTGAATCACATTCTGGCGATTCATACAAAGTGACCATTTTTGTGAATTTATAAAATGTTTTGTCAAAGACTCCATCCAAGATCTAATATTTACAGCTAGTCGTCTGATTGATAGTTTACACGTGGATTCACGTATTATCACTACATTGACACTGGTTAACCATCGTAGCTTGGATGTAGTATAAAAGATGGTATTAATGCAGTGCTACTGTTCGAATTATGCAGTTCTACCAAAGTGAAACTCCATCATAAATAATTGAATAATTAATTAAATTACCTTGGGCAATGAGGGATCCAAGTGCAGCTGCTTCACCAGCTGAACAGTACAATCTGCCGTGTATCAAATCGCGTTTCAATTGCTGATAAATCATAATTTTCGAGTTGCCTGTCAAGCGAAATGGATCAGCTGGGAAAAATTTCACTCGAAATGAAAACACAAGCGGCTCCACATCTGGAAGGAAAAGCATTTGAGCTATTATCGATACTTAAAACGATTTCAAAGAAAAGCCTTTGTTCGAGTTGTTGATTTTACCTTTAACTTGCTTCAGTATCGATTTCGACAGATCTAACCAGTGCTGAGAGGGAAAAGTGGAAAATTAGTGCCCGGTTTTTCAGTCAATGTCAAATCGTATAACTTACTCTTTGTCGTGCTATGTCGACAAATCGAAGACCAAAGTAGTCTTTTTCCTTGACGGACATTTGATCGCAAACATAATCCAAGAGGTAGCATCCTTTGTGATTTGGCTATCAAATTTACGAATGAAAAATAAAACCACAAATACGTCAGAGAGCAGAAAAAAGGTTTGATTAAGCAAGTAGTGGGGGAAAAACTGTAGAATTATTTGTTGCCGTGGGCTTTTTTATTCGTCAGCAAAAGCAGATCAATTGAAATTGAATACTAATGAGAGCGATTAGTGGTAGTATGCGAATGCGGTTAAGTCCGTTTACAAGTATTTTCAAGCACAAGTAGAGACATGTGTTACTTGACTGCTTATTTCAAGTGACGTGCGTGTCTCAAAGCCATCAAATGTCAAGTGATATGAAACGAAAGACGATAAATAAAATCGTATTTCGGGGCTGATTGTGTAATGGTGTTGTTGGCTCAATAGCATGCCTCAAAAGAGTGAACGAGCAAAGGCGATTTTGGTTGACTTCACACAACAACAATGAATGAAAAAATCGATGTCACAGTAAATCAATAATTATATTGTAACTCTAATGCCGAGCTCGTTTCGTTGGAAATCTTTGCATTATTCGTTGATAATTTGATTTATCGTACCTGAAATTCACACTCGAGCACATCTAGCTCCTCTAGCAAGCGTACGGTGCATTTGAAAACAACACTTCCTTCCGTTCGACTTTTGAACATGCTTTCTCAATCACGGGGGCAATCTGCTTAGTATCTTCGTTCAAAAACCGACCCAACACAATTTCACTTGCTTTTAACAACCAAAATGCACATTTTTCCCATTCAATGATCTTAATTTTGTTTCAACCTCACAACTTCTAGCATTTTCCACTTAATTATGAATCACACTTGTTCACGGTTTGCTTTGAATTTCAATCACACAAAATACTTGCAAATAAACTTCATTAGCAAATAGGTGATGGGAAAAATATTCTGTGAAAAAAGCTGTATCGAAAAACATCAAATAAGAAAACTAAATAATTGATGACACGAAATGAACTTCACGAAAATGCATGGCTATTTGTGTCAAACTGAAAAACTCGAACCAAACCAACTGAAGCAAATATAAAGCAATCCAAAATTTATGTGATAAATTTCGTTATGATTAAAATAATGTTAATAATGTTGCCCCTGAGCCGTTTTTTTCTTGTTTGCTCCTCTTTTTAATATTCCTTTCGATATCGCTTTTGGGTCTGTGTACTTTAGCACTGACACTTTCGCTTTATTAAAACAGTTTTTTTTACTCCTATAACTATGCTATTCGACAGTTCTGTGTGAAATGAGAATCGCAGAGAGTGTGAAAGAGAGGAATTGAAAAGCTTTCGCTCGCAAATGCGCATGTATGTGTTTGTTGTCATACATCATACCTAGATAGTCGCGTGTATGATTCCACATAGCAGCTCCGATGACAGTTCCCAGTTTGACGCAACATGAGACACACACAGATAACATTTTCTCAACAGCAACACCAATTTTCCATGAATCACAACGGCGCTCTTTTAAAATGTTTAGCTAACATTGCAAATGCATTAAATGTCGTGTTAAGATATTTTGATCTGGAAATCGATGCACTTCTGCCCATATGTATGAAAAGTAAAGACTTTATGTGAAGAAATTGAAGCATAATGAAGAAAAGTCTAGTCGAATATGAAATTAAATCAAAATTGTGTTTACAATTACAATACAACCAAATAACATTGGCAACATTCGAACTGAAACAAACGTCTATTTATATTGTCCAAGAGATTTTATTAAATTTATTAGTCTTTAAATCAGGAGCGTATTGCTATAATATATATTGAATAATTTAACAATTGAACACTTGAGTTAAACTCACATAAAGCTTTAATTTTAAGTAATCTTCAATACGAGCGACTAGTTTCGCATTTTTTATCAAATCTAAACAGACCATTTACAGATGAATATTTCTAGAATAATATTATTATGATTTGATTTGAGCACATTTTAAGATTGGAAAATATTGGCAACAATATTATTGCATAGAATTTGATTTAGCACCATGCGTGAAAATACTGTTTTTGGAGACATTTTGTAAATTGTCAAGTAAAATATATGAACTTTGTAAGAGCAAATATATACAGAACGTTATCAACTCAACAGGTGGTAAAATGTGCAAAATGATAATATACTTTTTTTTAAAAACAAAACTCAACTTTTTCTCTTATGCACATGAATTTGAAATAATTTGGACATTCCAACCGCATTGTAAAATATCAATTGAATTTGTGGAGTGTCGTTTTCAAATCATCTAACAGCTGATTCGATTGAGTTGTTTTGGATGTGAACGATTGTAAGCGCGTCGCTCTTCCAAATATTCAACAACGGAAGTGAAATTTTGTTGTCGCGCTACTTGCAATGCCGTATAACCGTTTTGATTTTTCCATGTAATGTCGCTGCCAGCCGCAACTAGTTGTTTCACCACAGCAACGTGTCCGAACATCGCTGCCGCGTGTAATGCAGTCTCACCGTTCTAATGCACACCATAAAATGAAAGAAAAAACAAACAAATCAGACCGAATGAATTTCACTAATAGACGATAATAGTTTTTAAGTTTCTAATTACCGGTAGTAAGTACAAATTTGGATTGTATTTTAAGAGCTCGTGCACAACAGCCGAAAATCCTTTATGTGCTGCTTTAAATAATGCGGTCGCTCCATCCTATAATGAAGCATTGTGAAAATGAAAGTAGTAAGTAAATAGTAAAAAGTAATTTTTCGGAATTGGAATTTCAACTATGAAACATACACAGCGAACCGCGTCAACATGTGCACCATTTTTCAGTAAGACACGAACTATGTGATCATGACCCATTTGACTTGCAATCCACAAGGGACTGGCGCCATCAATACGACATACGTTTGGGTCACCGTTTTCGGCTAGCAGCATAAGCAGCACAGCACGATGTCCATTTTGTGAAGCAATGAATATTGGTGTTGCTCTATCCTGCAAATGTTTTTTTTTTTGGGAACAAAATCCGAAAATTATAATTTATGACAAACGAAAATATGATGCTATCAAAATGTGTCTAGCATGAGTAATTTACTGTTTATTAAGTGGGTTAAGACATAGAAGGATACAACTATGCAAACTATCAAGTCATTTGCAGTCGTTTTGCATACGTATTACATTCGTCAAGAATTTCGGGCAAGTCGAACTGAAATGGTTTTTTTGCAATTTTATGGAAATTTATTTGATTTGATAAATTTACCTTCATAGCCACATGCGTATTTGCGCCGAGAGCAATCAAATACTTCACCATTTCGATATGACCTCCTTGGCATGCTACAAACAATGGCGTTCCACCATCCTGGATCATGGAATAAAACAAATGAATTCATTGTATCAAAGTTATCCAATTTTCCAAACCATCATCGACTGTGATCGAGTAAAAGTGAGTAACATGCGAAGCCCATTGGCGATACCGCATATGCTTCATGGCCCCAATTAACCACCATCGCCAATAAAGCTACTTTCTAATGAATAATTTAAAAAAACAAAATCAAATTCTTACGAGAGATGCCGCATCAATGTATGCACCATATCGAATTAGAATTTTAGCAACATCAACGTAGCCAGCTTGTGCGGCAAAGAAGAGTGCTGTGGTTCCCGTCTAAAAATAAAGAAAATTTCCATTATAATTTTACGCCTAAAGCAAAACGAATGCAATGAAATGTAATAATTACAATGCGCCGTGCATTTGGATCTGCGCCTTGTTCCAATAGCTCTGTGACACACGATGCATGACCACCGGCTGCGGCCAAGATCAATGGAGTTGTTGAATCCTATAAAAAAACAACAATTCAAATCATTTATAGTAATGGATCAGAGTACATTTGGATCGTGGATTAAGATAAAATTATTCAAATCCAAATGATTAATTCAATGAAAAAGTACATCGTCAGTGCAGTGATTTCACAGCTCAACAATCTTTTAAGTCTAATAATTTTTAAACGTTTTAAAGATTGTTATCAATCAAGAATTAATTTACAGTGGAATAAAAACTAGATCATTAGAAAACCCAAAAAAAACTTAACACTTTTGATGAAAATAGTTTATGACGCTTGTATCAATGAAAATATCAATGCACTTCACTGCATGAATGAAATGTTTGACCACACGTATTGCTACTTGTTTGGCATTTTATTTTGTTTCTTCACTTCGTTTGTTTCTTCCGCTCATTGCGTCCGTTACACAAAGCGTCTCATGAACGCACAAGTGTTAATTAAGTTGTGTTACAATGACTAGTCAATAGCTACTTGGTATTCTTGGTATGGTTTATCTTCCAATTTGGATATTGAAAATAAAGTAAGCTAAGCCGTTTGAAGGGGAAATGTAATTGATTCACATGAAATGAAATCATCAAATGCATACCGGAACAATGGTTTTTACAACACTTTATTTATTTCCTTCTCAGTGGATTAGAAAAAAAATAAAAATTAAAATGCATTCGCCGTTAGATTTTTGAATAGAAAACAAATGCGATTATAAAAATTGAATGGTGTTTTATTGACCCACTTCCGAATGAAGAAGATTTCGATTTCAACGTTCATTTTGATGACACCCAATAATATATCACGAGACTATCAATAATCTTCTCTCATTATTGTTTTTTTAGTGATTGAATCAGGTTTAAATGAATTAGATAGTTAGATCACTTATTTAAAATCCCAGAGCTATCACGAGCATCACATTAAATGTACACACCAACGATTTTATGTTGTAAATATTGGAATATTCCATAGAACACATAAAGTGCACAAAAAAAACCTTGACTAAAACATCACTCTAAGGCTATTGAGTAATTATTTTTGAAAAAAAAAAAAATCCAAAATGTGCACTACTTACATCATCTTTGCAGTCGACATGCACACGACCGCTATCCAAAAGTTTACGCAACGTTACATCATCTCCACGGATTGCTGCTAGATGCAACTGGATATCTGAAGGTGTTTCTTTCTAGAATGAATTAATTAAAGCCAGATGTCTATTTAGTAGAGATATGCTAATGCATTTTCTAAACAAAAATCGATTAATAGAATTGAACACAGCCATAAAATATGAAAATCGATTACAAAGCAATCTATTTTGGATTTTCGAGAGAGAAAAAAACATTCGATCAAAACCTTTTCGTATTAAAGGGGAGCTATTTATATAAATCGAGTAAGTGAAACTCCATTATAATCATGCGACTTTTCACACTATCTATTTTGATATCGCTTCATCACCCATCAATGCATCAATCAATAAAATAAGCAAAAAAAATGGTATCAATGCATAATTGGCGCCGAAAGTGAATGAAACTTATAAACATATTGCATGTTCATTCAAAGTGTGATGAAAGTTGAAACACATTTTTATTTATTAAATTAAATTCATTTCTCTTTTCATTCTTTTTTTTATTTACTTATCAAAATGTAGACATTTGAAATTGCATGTTAAGTTTTTTCTATTGTAAAGTTGGTGAGAGCCTTGGTAAAAAGAAAGGTTAATGCTTGTGTAAAACGCAATTAAATAACTTTTATGGAGTTTTTCTGCAAGTTTTTCAACAACAAGTTTTTCAACTTGACTTTTTACTCTAATTTTATTTGTATGATGAGTTATGTACCAGTACCAGGCGACTGCCGTTCAAATCACTTCGATTCAAGTCAATGCTCATTACATATTGCCACGACCAACATGGTTGTGTTTAATAACAAAAAGAAGGTGTTTTGGTTTGGCTGGTAAATAGTGGCATATGTACATTGTACAATCGAATACTTCAGCTAATGGTTTGCAAATACACACAATTTTGCTAATTGAACTTTCAAACAAAGAATGTTAACATTTATTTTGGTTTGACGGAAATAAATTTACTTGTAAAACGTGCATTGACTTGAAACCATTCGAAATAACAGTCGATAATAAAAGTGCTTGTTAAACAAAACCACATTTAAATGTCTAGGCATTTTCAATGATCTGCGATCTTTCAAACAGATTTCTAACGAATGTTTCGAAATGATACAAAGCGGTATTTGTTTCTATGTCAACCATAGAAATGAAGACCACAATGAATAGAAATAGACATATTTGAAAAACAGATGTGGGTTTGTGGCTGCATAAATTAGAACGCCAAATAAGGTTCTTAATGATACCGCCACTTATAATCACATCAAACAGTAAACACAATTCAAAGCATCATCTTACTTGTCAGCTTGTCACTTTCATAATATAACATTGAAATATATTTACATTAGATTGGTTCAACACTTGTAATCTTATCAAAATGAATGAAAGTTGTGCTTCTCAAATGCATAAATATTTCATTTCACTGTAATTACGAACGAGCTATAATTTCACTCACCTTCAATGACATTTGATAATTTTGTTTTATTTTTGTTCTAATTTGCCGTCCGAATCGAAGAAAGTCCGGAAGAAATTGTTAAAAACTCGAACTTGATGATTGACTACAACAAAAGATCAAACACAAATTGTCAAAACTAATAAAATGTTCCGATTAAATTCATAAATCACAATAAAAAATTAAATAAATTAAATGTTTAAACAACTGCAAAATTGATGCGTTTTTTAAACGAAATATCAACACGTCAAGCTTGGCGAAATGTTCAAGCAACAAAAGTAAACAATGTTCGCGCAAGCTTCGAAATGTTTTTCTTCTTTTCCAAATGATCTATTTTTAAAACACGAATTTTTCTTCGCCAATTTTATAATTGCGTCATTTATGAGCATGCAGCTTAAATTTTGAAATGTGCGCCATTTGTTAAATCGTAACAAAATGCTGATTAATTGAAATTTGTTTTTTTTTTCTGGAGCAAAATAAATCATCATATTATTAAAACAGCACCGGTTTATAACGTATTCAAATAAAACAATTTATTAGCATCAATATAAATATTTGTTGAAACAAACGGTAGCGGAATTTATCTCACCCACTCAGCATTGATGGGGAATTGGCTTTACACAACTACTGTGCTAAATTCAGTGTCATTGAAACTATTTTACCGCTCAATTCTCAATTTGTATATTATGCAACATCTATAACGACCGATTGATATTTACCACGACTATTCGTCAATGAACGCAAATCAACTATTTTCACTGTAATTTTTTTTTTGTATTTATAAATTGACGAAAATAACAAACCATACACGCCACCGACAGCGATAATTGTTCACTAGGTGAATTGATATTTTATGTGTGTTCGCGCCGAGAATACTTTATCAACTAAGTTGCTAGTAAAGTTTTCACGATCACATTGGTTCACCCGTCGAAGTAACAAATGATGAAAAGCAAACAAACCGAAGCAACGACGTTCATTCATTCTTGTAGTATTGTAATAGTTATTGTATTGGCAAACATTGGCAAACAAATAGCGGTTTTATATTGCGTATATGGCCAAACGAATATATATGATTCAATTCGATTACAACTAATACAAATGCAATAAATAAATGTGCAACACTAAATTCAAATCAGGAACATTTGTTTTGGCTACAATTCTCACCTGAAGCAAACAACGCACGCTACTCGCACTCAATTCAATCCAAAATTGACTCATTCCTTCTGCTTCCTGCAGCTTGTTATTTGTGATGAATCTGGTAATTGTTTTAATTCGAGCAATTTTCTTTCAATCCGTTACATTTGCACTTCATTTCTACATCTACCGTGCAGATAGATATTTATGCAGTTAGTTATGTGATGGAATGTTGCTGCACTTCTTGTTTACATTTTCATGGCAACGTAATGATAGAAAAAAAACACCACAACAACAACTACAGCCAATCTTGTCCAATGCGTTTAATGAATTATTCAGCAAGTGGAACTAAATGCAATAAAATCGTAGCACCAATCGTATCACTGGCTCAATAGCACCTTTCAATAAAACAGAACAATTATGTTCTTACTAGTACTTTCATTATATAACGGAGCATTGATTGGCCATTTTTTTGCACACTACAAGTACTTTGCCTTTTAAACACAATTTTATTATTATGGTTTTTTACAATTATTTTAAGTTTAAAAAAACAAAACAATTAACAAGATTTTTTTGTGAAATTCTCACAGCAGAATAAAACATCACCACTGGCGTTTGTTATGTAGTGAAAGTTGACAGAGCAATGCTCTCTACATTGTATTCTCGCACTCAGTGTGCATACGCAACAATGTTTTTGTTAGTTTACTATTTCAATGAGCCCTTTGAAATTGTTTTGGTTGTTTACGACACACTTTGACACTTGCCACAACACACTGTCCAAATGACTGTCAAGTTCATTCAGATTGAAAATTCATCACTATTGTTTGATATTTGCCACAATTCAATTAACGTACATTTCGATTATTTTAATTTCCAGCAAATTTTTCCTTCAAAAATTTACCGAATTTGTTTTAACATTTACTAAACCAAAATTTAAACTTAATGCGAATTAAATAAACATTTCCAAATAATTCGTTTCAAACGTATTTACCACCACATAGATTAGCTGCCAACTTAATCAATTCAAATACGAACACATTCGAATTCGAAACATTTTGACGTGTGGTATTTCTGGTTGTCATACGCCATCAATAGCTGCTGAAATCTAGCCGAATATGTTCACTGTCACAAACAATATAGATTTGCAGGTAATAATGTTATGATTAAACACTGACAATCAGAATGAATGATTGTCCACCATTTTTGAATAAAATTCTTCATTTGATTCCATGCCATTTAGGGCATTCGGAATCGTTCTAACGGGAAGAACTTCGTGTGGAATGAAACGGTTAATGTGCCAGTTGACAATTCGAATGTCCTGGTCAATATAGAAAATGCTCTTATTCGTCAACCAGAGACAAACAGCGTTCTGGTCAAGAGGAACGGCCTGTTTGTTTTCAGAATTGATTTCGAATCTGCCAAAAAAGAGTATGTTTTTTCATTATCATCCAAATCTCAATTTCATGAGTTAATTAGTTTTTTTTTTATTTCATGACTTTTCCAGATGCCAGTGCTTCGAAAAGCTGTTTGAATTTAAAATAAAAACTAGAAACATTGAACAATAATTTATTTTGAATTAAACACACATCTACACGAATCACAATAAATATTTGGATACATTTCGTTTAAAATTGATCCAAGTTTATCATTGAATAGCTTCTTTCAACTTATAGATGTTCAAACATGAGTGCAACATGAGTTTTTTTTTAAATACAAGCTCTAGCTTGTATTTGAACTGAATTGAGTTGGTCGTTGATTGGGCTGAAGATCAAAAATTTACTGATTTGAATAATAACAAAATTGGAATATGATTTTCAATTATTTTGATGTAATTTTTGCGATCCACTTTTCATGCAAAATAACCTGTAAACACCGTGCAACACACACTCTCACACATGAGAAATTCCGAATGGGCGTTCTTCTGGGGGTCGAATATGATACCGGATTTTTTTTTGCTTCCACAGAGTTTTCAAATCGGAAAATTAAAAAAAATCTTTTTTCTGGACATCCTAGGTATATGAGTCCAAAGGGGAAAATGTAGCCCGGGAAAAATTAGTGCAATTCGATATAAAATAAAACATCAAAATTGGTTGGGAAATAAGAGAGATATCGGGTTTTGAAGTTAACACATTTTGGGTTATTTTCTATGAAAAAGTACTGATTCACATTTCGGTGATTTTTTTTTTGGTGCTATTTCTGGCCCCTTTTTTGCATTTTTTGTCGTATTTTGAGTTACCATTATTTTCTTGATTCCGGGGTGTGAATCAAAAGTATAACACTATATTTGAGACATTAAGTCAAAATCCCCCAAAGATATCAACATAAAGCTAGTTTATATGGCTCTAAAATTGACTACAAATGTGAATTTTGGCCAAAATTAGCAATTCCTGGAGTCAAGTACCTTTAAGGCACCATCAAACGTGCTCCTGATTTTTTGAAATAAAATTGATTTTTTGAGAAAACTATGGCATGTAGCTCAAAAACTCCATCTCCATAGGAAAGCTCAAGTAATTTTTCTATAGAATTATGTGTATTTAACAAACTTCATAGAAGCATATTATTTTTATTTTCAAAAAAAGGGCCAAAAAAGTCTCGGCCATACAACAAAATTGACTTACCTTACTACTTAATTATGAAGGAATTGATTATTTGAATAGTTGTTGAGTTCTGCATTTAACCAAAACTAACTTGAATAAGACCAAAACATATACAGCCTACAATTTGATTTTTCGAGCTAATATTGCTGATGATTGATTTTAACACCCAGCCATCAACCTCGAGAAAAAAAATATCGTTTTTCCATATAAAATGGAGATGGAATTTTTGAGTTACAAAATTTTAATTCAAAGCAACAGGTGGCCGAATACTTTTTTAACTGACTTAAAGTTAAACATTTTATCAAAACAAAAATGCAAAATAAACTTAGAAGTCGAGTCAGAGCGCAATACCAATCAACGATGACGATTTTATTGGGTTTGTTCATAAACATTCGAATTCACATTTTCACAAATTTTCATTCTTGATGTCTTTTCGAACATTTTGAACAAATGTATTATCTCAGAATTATCTGAAAATTGCAGATAAGATACTCGAAAAATACAGCTATCTAGATAAGATTAAGATAAATGAGCCAAACATCCCGTTGAGGAACATCCCGTTAAGGAACATTCCGTTCACATTTAGCAAACTTGAACGCTTTGAATGTGCATATATAACTAGAGAAACTATGAATTCGTGTATTTTGGATTTCATAGCCAAAAATGAACATTTGAAGTCAATTGAAATGAAATCTGTATCTGATGATCTTTATGGATTATTTGAACTCGATGTTGTTTTAAATATTGAAGAATTGAGTATTCACATTTTATGTGAAATTTCATCTGAAGTGGTTCTTCGTTTTCTACAACAAAATCGATCTCTTAAAAAGTTAACTTTATGGAGTGAGCCAAAGGTTTTCGAACACTTTAATGATCGGATAAAGTTAAAAATTATAGAGACGAACATCTGATATTTTTTCCACGAAATTGATCCGTAAATAAAAGTAGAACTTCTTGAAGAAACAAAATTAATCTACATTCCAGGGAATGAAATAAGGGGCTGTTCATGCGGAAATCGGTTGTTCTTAACTCAAAAGTGCTACTCTTAATCAAAAAGTCGGTTGTTAAAAAATTTAGCTAAAATACCACTAAATGTTCATTTAATATTCAAATGTTTGCATGTTATGTATTAGACATCATTTCTTCACAATTTATGGCTAACAGCCATGAAATAATGAATGATTCCATTCCCAGCGACATCATTGATTCCATTATAAGTCATCTTTGAAAGTGATGGCTTAATCAATTGATCTATGAACTCATCAAACCATTCGATCAATTCGAAAAGAGTGCTAATTTGTTGGCCTCGATATAGTCAATCGAGAGCCTGGTCGCACTGTCAAATTAATTGTTAGTTAAACTCTTAGACTAAGTACTAATCCTCAATACTAATCCACCATTGTACTGACTCGAAAAGACTCAGTTTTTAATGAGACCCTTGGTACTCTTTTCTGAAAACAAATTAATAAAGAAAGAAAGAATTTGCGCGAAATTCATACGATGTTTGGTTTCGACCTTAATCTCACAAATTTGTAATTGCAATACGATGAAGTATATATCAAAAGATTGCAGATAAATGTGGCGGAAATGTTCGTGAAATAACCAAGGCTCTCTCGAAATCGAACGATCATAAAGAATTGGTGACCGTTTTGAGTCGAACTCAAGTCTGTATACCGCACTCTGTAGATGTTGAGAGAAGCGTCAGTGCTGACAATCGTTTGAAAACCTCCTCACGAAATCGAATTTCACTTGCAACGGAAACTAAATATTTATATATATGAAATCTCTTGAAATATGGGATCCAAAACCAGCAATAGCATTAAAATAATGTTATAGATCGTTATTTCTTGTGATTTTCATTTAATTTAACCAACAACTGATTTTCGGCTGTTCTTAATCGATTTTAGCTCGTTTTCGGCTGTTCTTAATTTTTCTTATTTCATCCAGTGCTACATTCCCATTCAATTGGATGTCTGTAACTTAAAATTATGAAGAAGGGGAACTATTGTCCAACATGAGCATTATTGTTTAATATTTGTGTTCTTTATTTTGATGTGCAGCTAAATTCTTAATGATTTCACATAAGAAAAAACGTACAATTAAAACATATAAATCATCAAATCAAATAACTCGACATTGTTGCATTTTTATTTTTAATCTTTGAATTTCTACATTATCCAGCGATTAAGATCGTTGAATGATCCATTACGAAACCACAATGCAATTTGAATTGGTTTTTGCCGATGTTACCATGAGATCTGGATGATGGTAGACGTGCTGCTTTGACTTGTATAAAAAATCAATTATGATTAAAATGAGCAATCGTAACAGTCCACGGGCAGTTGAGATGAACACTTGTTCAATACCTCGACCACCATTTATGGCCGACTTCTCAAAATACGAACCATTTATCAACGATGCATACAAGAACACCTCTTCACGTGACACAGCCCTTTGTTTTTCTAAATCAATTTTATTACCAACCAATGTTAATATCATCGGCTCGATAACATTTCTACAAAAAATCATACCTAAAAGAAAATGATTTGATTAAGTAAAATGCTTTGCCAATTGATTTTTTGGTTGAATTTGAATCAACAAATGCTAAACAATACTTACTTATGCAATTCTTGTACCCAACCTTTTACTTTCAACAAAGCTATTGTAATTCGTCAAATCAAAACAAAGCAATGCGGCATTTGCATTACGGTAATATAATGGCGTCATTGCACAAAAACTTCTCTTGCCCAGCTATAAATTAAAAACAAATGCGATAAAAATACGATAAAAACGATTGGTGGTATACAATTTTACGACAACAATGGCGATTAATATCCAACTTACCAGTATCCCATATCTGAAATAACGCAAAAATGGATGAATAAAAAGGAAATGAGAATTTTAAAAAATAATATTTGAATTTATATTCATAATTTGTAACTATGTTAATCGATTGACTTATGGAAAACAACTAGTGCAAAATGTTTACCTTCTTCCAATTTGATTTTGAAGGTCGAAAATGAGGCACCGATTGTTGGTGTAATCTCCGATGGATTCATTTCACATATGTACTGCTTGATGAGGCTGCTTTTACCGACACCTTGAACACAAATTTCGGGACATTTTAATGAAAATGCAATATCATGATTAATATTTGATAAGAATGCTGAATTGGTGGCTGAGCTCATATGGGCAATGCCCATTGGGCATTCTCATAGAATGTAATATCAGTGGAATGAGATTTCGGTCAAGGTCTATTTATAGACCACACTGTTATAATGAACAACATGTGTGTTTATCTTTGGCAATCGTATGGCTTTTAATAAAGTAAATTTCCGTTAACGATTTGGATTTCAGTTTCTTTTGATCAAATCGAAATAAATAAGTTCAGCACCCGCAGCAGTTGTTATTGCCCTATTTTAAGCGATTATTTAATTGGCGAATCACCGCTTGTGGAAAAATGCTCGTATTTATTGAGAAGAAATTTGTTTACCTTGTGAGCCAAGCAAGATTTTTTTGTGAAGTTCTTGCACCAGAATAAAAGGTCACCACTTGCATTTGTTATGTAGTGAAAGTTGACAGAGCAATGCTCTCTACATCGTATTCTCGCACTCAGTGTGCATACGTAACAATATTTTTGGTAGTTTACTCTTTCAATGAGCCCTTTGAAATTGTTTTGGTTGTTTACGACACACTTTGACACTTGCCACAACACACTGTCCAGAAGACTGTCAAGTTCATTCTGAATGAAAATTCATCACTATTGTTTGATATTTGCCTCAATTTAATTAACGTAAATTTCGATTATTTTAATTTCCAGCAAATTTTTCCTTCAAAAATTTACCGAATTTGTTTTAACATTTACTAAACCAAAATTTAAACTTTCTGCGAATTAAAGAAACATTTCCAAATAATTCGTTTCAAACGTATTTCCCACCACATAGATTAGCTGCCAACTGAATCAATTCAAATACGAACACATTCGAATTCGAAACATTTTGACGTGTGGTACTTCTGGCTGTCATACGCTATCAACTTTCTTTTACTTAAAATCGCCATCACGGTACTGTCGCTTCGTTCACAAGCTCTACAGAAAAAGTAAGGATTTTACACTTAAAATTAATATTTTCAGCATATTTTTGGTGTGAAAATATTAAATCAATTGAATTTCTATTGCAGTTAATCAAAAATGGAAAACGACTCTGGAGATTTCGTTGATTTGTACTGCCCACGAAAATGGTAAGTCACTTGGTGCCTGTGTCCACGTGCATACTGTATGGAGCAATTGATTATTGCAATATACAAAAAATGTGTTGTGTTCTCGTTGTGTTTATCCATTGAAATTGTTTTTCATGAAAATGTGCTATTTTTCGGATTCCCTTAACAATTTTGTAGATTTCGTTTTACAATGGAAAAATTAAAAATGTATCTTTGATACACATAACCTCAATGTTTCGCTTTATCATGTTTTATGAGAAAACAAAATGTTTCGGTTGTCTGCACAAAATATCATTGTTTGATATCGTTGATTTGAAATGAATAATTAAATAATTGTTCTGTTCTCTTTGATATTACAGCTCAGCCAGCAACCGTATCATCCACGCTAAGGACCATGCATCAGTCCAACTCAATGTTGCTGAAGTCGATCCAAACACCGGAATCATGACAGGCAACTCAAAAATCTATGCCATCTGCGGCGCTATTCGTATGATGGGCGAATCAGATGACTGCATCGCTCGTTTGGCTAAGCGCGATAACTTGCTTACAAAGTACGTGAAATTTGTTTCATTTTATCATTGTTTTATTGATATGTTTAAATTGGTGATCATCAATATTTCTGTTTGTTGACAAAAACTAATCAATCCCTTTTTCTTTGTTTCATTTCAGGAACTACTAAATTAATTTTTACCTACCAACACAACAAATTGAAATATTCAATGAACTTTGATTGAGAAATAAAAATTAATTTACTAAATAAACAGCTGAAATCTCTTTATTCTATGAAAGTGTTCTTATTTTTTAAGTTTAGCGAAACAAATTTATTCGTAAAATGTATGCGAATTGTCCTAAAGAACATTCTATGGTTTGTATTTTCCTCTTAATTTTGAGCTTCCACCTAAAATTTCATATTCAAATGACTTTTTGAATAAAAAAAAAGAATCTTTTGATGAAAAGAGATGTTGAGAAAAAGTTCAATAAATTAAAATCAACAATCAATTGACCGTCGAACGAAGTTATGAAACGCATCCATTCATATCATTTGCTTGGATTTTCGAACATATAATTACTTGTAACCCATCGTCATTGTAAATTCGAAATTCGAAAATAGTTGTGAAATTGGTTGAAAAAAAGCTACGCTCACACAGGCAAGCAATTAACATACGTGAACACATCCAACACACACGCACACATTGTTAAAATGGTAATGGACAAAGGCGAAATAAAATACATACATTGACTTGCTCATGCCAAACAGCGATGTACTAGATTTGCGCTTTATTTTGCTGCACTGATCTGAGCCAAAAGAACACCTCGTATTCTGTTTTATGAGAACGAGAGAAACCAGTCGAAATATCAGATTTCTTACATATTCACATTTTTTGCGATTGAATATATTTTTTTTTTTTCAAACTATAAAAAAATATGTCTTTATTGCGAGCAATTTGATTGTAGTTGTGTCTGTATTCGTCAGCGCCATTAATTTTTCTAGCACCTAGAAGAAGAAAAGGAAATAAACAAAGCAATAGGTTGCGTCGAGAATAAGTCGCAATAATATTGGAATTCGGTTTTGCTCACACCGAAAACGTTTTTAATTGAAACAAAATAGTGTGTGTATCGTTTTGTTTTGAATGTGTCTATTTTTCGTACTTGAATTTTGGATTCGCCATTCGGATTGTTCGGGCAATTTTTGGCGAAAATGGATGTGATCAGCTTGGTGTCATCGGACGAAGAGGTTTGTTTTCCAAAAGAAAAGAAAAAAAAATCCAAATTTTGAGTGTGTGCTTTTTTTTTGACGGTCTTGTGCACAATATCTCCATGTTTACTATGATTTTGTTGTTTTTGTTTTATTGTGTTGCGCCATGATATTTTGTGTCTGCCGTTCGCCACCATTTCGAATCTATGCACTTGTGTAGAGCTGTTGTACTACATCGAATGATAAATATTATGATATTTTAGCGCGCTAAAAATGCGATTGCACCGATTTTCTGATGTTCATCAATTTCTTCATATTTCAGTTGAAATCTTGATTTCCAATAACATTCAAAATGAATTTTTGTAACTTTTGAGTTATATAATTTAAATGTATTTTTTTTTATTCGGATATTTCAATGCAGCGAAGGTGTGACATTTGTGTTAAAATGAATGAGATGTCAAAAGACCGCAATGTTTATGTTTATCTAGTTGATGTTTTAGCCGCCTTTATTGTGTGTGATAAAACAAATTAATTGGAATTTTCTTTTGATTTTTGAATTTTAGGACAATGGCCATAGGCGACTGAAAAATAAAAGCATCACAATAAAAAAATTGAAGACAAAAGACAAGCAAATTGAAAATAAGATACCCGCACAGAAAACGGCATCGACCGTGGCTCGAGCGCCGAACAACAATAATATAAAATCAAATATTACGGTATTACATGGGCTCAAGCAGCAAAAATTACCCATCGTACAGTCAAAAGATGGGAAAACATTGGAATGCCATAAACCGGGCAATTTATTGTCTGGTGTCACAATCACATCAATCAAAGATGTGGTGACCGCCAATAGTCATGGCAAGCTGAATAATACATCCAACACGAGCTTAATCACAGCAAATCCAAAAACCGATGCAATGATCATTATTCCAAAGACAAATGCGCCGTCAGTTTCACCGCCAAAAAATGTGGTCGTGAATCTTGTGAGCCCAGCAAAACCATCAAAATCAACAAAACCACCAAAACCGGCCAAACGAATTCATCCGGTTAAAATTTCCGATGCGATAACAATACGTGCAAGCAGCATTGAAAAAAGCAATGATTCGGATGTGCTGAGTCGTGACAGTTCAACGGTTCCTAATGATGAGAGTGTTCCTGAGATGATGAGAACGGAAGCTAACGGTACAAATCAATGTCAAGAAAGCAATCAACCGCCAAAGCGGCCAACAGTTGACAGTAATCAAAACCAAAAGACACCAATAAACGAAGAGTACAAGGAATTGATTAACGCATGTAAAGCGGCCGAATCATCCGATGAAATGAAAAAAATTGTCATCAAATTGATAAAATACTATCAACAAGCGCATCCGGATTATGTAAATTCGAAAAGTTTTCGTAAACTTGTGAAAAATTTAACAAATGAAATTAACGCACAACCGTCTATGGTGTACTTTAAAATCACAAGCCTTATGGAGGAATTGAGAACACGTCGAACGGCCGATAATGTTAGTGTAACTGATAAAACATCAACGGAACCTGAAGTCGATGAGAAAAAAGCAAAAAAAGTTCAACGATTGAGCGAAGCACTTCGAATTCTTCAGAAAAAAATTCGCAAATGTGAAGAGGCTGAAGTTGATTGGGATGATGAATATAATTCAAGGTACTTGATGACGGAACGATACAAGAAACGAGCCTGTCAAATCTATGAGAAACTGTGTGATCTTACCGGTGAAAGCCGAAATGCTGAACGCATCGTAAAGAAACCGATCAAATTTCGAGGCACAAAGTTTCCCGAATTCAATCGAAAGCTTGAGAAATTCGTCAACGATACCAAGTCATTTCCTGACATGTTTGACGTGCTACGGATAATCGACCATTGTAATCAACACTACGGTTATCGTTTGACCAGGGATAGTCGACAGACAGTTGGTGAGTGTGGTTTTATCATAGTAAAATCTATTTCATGAGTAATTAAAACACAGTGAAGATTAATTGTATGCTTTTTTGTAGCTCAAGATGCCTTCACACATATCGGTAATTTGCTACAAGAGCGACGTAAGAAAGATTTATATGAAATGGTGCAATACTACACATCAAATCACAACGATCCGGCTCGTGAGGACGCATCGCTAAAGATGAAGTTGGAAGAAAATCACAAACACTACAGTAAACGAATGAATGAAGTGATCCAAAAGTAAGTGTGGCGATTGATATTGAATGGCTTGAAAGAGTGCTTTAATTAAATATGTCTTCTAATTCAAGGTACACAATGCGGCAAGATCGTGAATCAAGTGACGACGAAGAAGAGCAATCACCTGCTAAGAGCAAAGAAAAACCTGGCAAGAGCAATACAAATAATAAAAAGGTGCCAACTACTTCAGCTGTCTCATCATCCGCACAAATGACGAGAAAATCGGCACCTGCGCCGCACTCAGTACCAATCAAAATGGATGCAGACCTCGATATAAATGATGATGATATCGAGATGATTATTCCGGATGGTGATGGTGATGGTACTGGTGAAGAGGCGTTGCGTTTGATTGATGATGATGAAATGCAAGAGATCGAGAATGACCTGTTTCCTACCATAACATCGGTTACATCATTGCATCCGAACCATGAGCCTTTTAATGACCTCTTCGAAACGAGTTCGCTTGGTAACAGCAACATTTTATAGCTATGCACTAGCTAGTTTCATCAATCGTCGCGCACTCAGCCATGTGATTATCATCAATATCATCAACTCAATTCATTACCAAATGCCATACATTCAATACAATCAGTTTCGTGACATTTCAATGAGAACACAAATTAAATGCCAATATGCAGTCTCATGCTGAACCTTTGAGTCATCGTATTTGAATTTAAACTAAAAGTTCCCAATTGAATGAAAACAAAGTAAAGAACAGCAAAAAAACACACACACACACACAAAAGAACAGTCAAAATGAAACTGCAACTATTATGAAATGGGTTGTTAAATGTTAGCAATATAAGTCTCTTTGTTACTAATGAATATTTATTCTGTCACGAATTTATAAATAAGAAACAAAATTTTCAAAATTATTCATTACGTTGAATATAATCGTATCGGCGACACTAGAAGTAAAACATTTGGCCATTCTACAGCTAATTATAAGTTTTTCATTTTCTTTTCGTTCTCGATTGACACCACTTCAATCAATTGTGAACCAGTTTCTTTTTTGTTATTTTGTCAGAGAGTATGCAACTCCTTCCATCTTTGCTTACGATTCGTTGCTTCCCAAGTGTTTCTCTATTATTCATGATAAATCGATTTTAATCAGATCCGATTCTTATGATGCACAAAATCCTCTTTTTTTGTATCGAAATAAGATTCGATTAATGTGTATTTCAAGCAAAATTTCCTGTGTAAAGAAAACTAAAACGATTAAAAAAATCAAAATAATACGAGAAGATAAGAGAAATATGATAAGAAAATAAAATACGGATTTATTCAAGAAATGTAAATATATTTTCAGAGCAGAAAACATTAATAAAATGAACTGAAATCATATCCGAATCGGTGTATTCATAATCCATTGTTTCGATCAATGTCTATCGAACGGTGTAGCCGTGTAAAAGGAATCCGCTGTTTCCACTCATGTTAACATCTGGATGAGTACGATTCGGTAGCACTTGGTACATACGAAGCCAATTTGATGTTAATTTTAAACCAGTAACATTTCCATTGCTTTTTAAATCAATGAACGTCTCCATGAGAATGTCCCTTGACAGCTGAAATACGACAACAGGTCGACTTGGTTTCACGAACGGTAGCAAAGCCTTTAGAATCGCAACAGGGTGTTCTTTGGCTACAATGATCAATGCATCTACATTTTCACGCAACATTTCACAGCCACGTTCATTTTCAACCATCCATTTTGGTGTTTTATTGACTTTCGTTTTATCGGACTCTTCTTCTTTTACTTGGTCAACTTGTTTGCCGTTTTCAGTTGCAGAACCATTCTCATTGTTTTGTTCCACCTCCATTTCCATTTCTGACGTTTCTTTTGGAGTCTCATCATCAACTTTTGGAACTTTGGCTGATGAACTATTAATTTCCCCTTCAATAACTTCATCGATTTTCCTCTTGACGCCTCCACTTTTCTGATAATACTGCCGTAATATTGAATAAATATTTGCCGAAATACAACGATCCAATTGTTCCTGTTCCAAATTCAAAGCTAGCAATGCCTGCTTTTGTGGCACATTTCCTTGGTGAAGATGTAATAATTTTCCTTCTGTATTTGCACCAATCGCATTCAGAATAGCAGCCGGTACTAAACCATTCGTTCCAGATTCGTATAGCAAAAAGTTTCCAGTTGCACATACATTTGAATATGAAATTAACTGTGAAAGAGAATCGATACGAAGACCAAGAATCCGTTCGGGATCTTGCCGATACATGATATCAGCCAGCAGTCTCATGGTTGGACGACGAATTTGCAAGTATCTATAATTGAAAAGCAAAATTTCGATCAAAAAAAAATTGGTCATTTTATAGAAATAGATGGCTGAACTCACTCAAAATACTTTTTCTCCTTCTTCCGTAAATATTTGTCCTGAGAATATTCGGTTTTAGTGGCAAATGTTTTGGAATTTTCAATGATTGCACCAACAATTTCGGAAGCGCTTGATCCAGATTCTCGTAATTTTTCGATATCATCTGATTTCAGAGACTGTGTTTCTCCGTCGTCAACCAAATTTCGATTGTCTGTTCCACTTTCAGTGATGTTTAATGTCTCTTTTAAGGTGCTAATATCGGAACACGGTTCTAGATCAATAACTCGTTTACCAAATAGTGTGGCTGGTACCATTTTAAATGTTGTCGCGTATGGATGTTCATTGATATTTTTCAACAGAACTTGATCTTTAGCGAGTGTGGCTTGTGAGTTCAAACTATTGAATTTGAAGAGTTTTGTGTATTTTTGTCGTTGAATAATGACAAAATGTCCAACTTTAATATTATCGTCACCCATTTTTCGGTGTGCAATTCAATTTCAAGTAAAAGCCGACTTTTGTTTACACTTTCTGTTCGGGAAAATTGTATATTCAACGATGACAGATATCCACACGTGCAAATCGCTGTACAGCGAGTACTTCGAAATGACTGTACCCTAGTTTTTGGTTTCGTGTGAATGTCATTTTGACAATTCAGCTGTCAAAGTCAAGCTCAGTCATATAGATAGTCGAAAAAAAATTATAATTCTTTCCCATTACCAGCATAAACAAAGAAGTCGAGCATTTTTTGTTCATCTTTTTTTATTAAATTAAAGCATCTGAAAGATGGCTCAGGTTCCAACAGGCATTATTACACACGCTCAACGTGTTTGTAGATTATATAAAAAGTCTGTTCGCTTGACTCAAGCTTGGTATGGTGGTGCACGGTATGTGTTTTTCTACTAAACAATCGATTATGTAAGCCATTGGCCTTTGACAAAAAATTAACTCTTGAATCGTTCTTTTTTTATTCCTCCAATTTTAGGCATCAATTTCGTTTCCATGCCGTTCTGTTGCGTGAACGGTTCGACAATAATAAAGATATCAAAGATTTGCGAATTGCACGGAAATTAGTAGAAGCAGGCGAAGCGGAACTATTCGAAAAAGCACATCCTCAACCACTTGGATGTAAGTATTGACATTCGTTTAATGTTTTGATAGTGATGTGATTGTGATTCATTTGAATTTCAGTTGCAAACAGTCCTGGTGGGCTAGCATATGGTCGATCAATCGAATTGCCTGATTGGGTTCTCGATTACTGGCATCCGCTGGAAAAGGCACAATATCCCGATTATTTTGCTAGACGTGAACAACGTAAAAAGGAATATGTCATTTGGTGGGAGAAACAATATGGTAAATCTGAACCCGCAGGCGAACATCATTAACATAAATTACTCCGAATTATTCTTGGTTATTTGCAAAAAATTGAATAAAAATGGGCAAATTATCTAGCAAAATTATTTAATTGTGAATTTATTTCATGTAGTGGCAAACAAGTATAACAAATTTTTAGCAAATTGAATAATTTCAGTGCCGCCAAGTTTTGATTGGCCATAAACACGATCGACAAATGTGATTGGCACCTCACCAATGGTGTAGTCTAATTGTCTGGCACGAACTAGCATCTCCATTTGAAATACATAGCCTTTGGATACACATTTGGATATTAACTTTTCCAAATTGTCTTTTTTATACAAGCGAAATGATCCAGTCAAATCGGAACAGTTTGGCCGTAGCAACAGTTGTGATAAGAAATTTGCACCTCGTGAAACTAACTTTCGCTTGAAATCCCAACCATAAACTCCACCATTGCCAACATATCTTGTTCCTGAGACGATGTCATAGTTGTTATCTTGTTGGAGTTTGATGAACTCTGGAATGAATTTTGGCTGCAATGTCAAAACGGAATGGATCACAATCAGTATGTCTCCTAAATGGTAGGTATTCAGACGATCCAAGATCAAAAACTCACATGATGACTTAAATCAGCATCCATAATAATGATAAAATTGCCATTTGCATGCTTAATTCCGTGTATATAGGCGGTTCCCAATCCAAGTTTAGCCTCTCTCGGTCGCAGTAAAATTTTATCCTCACCGTAAATAGTTTGCAACTGTTTGGCCACATCGAGTGTTCCATCTGGGCTGCCGTCATCGATTACAATTATTTCATAGTCAAATTTGCTGCAATCGAATAGAAATACGCAATTAATGCACTATATTTACCCTTACTACGTGGCATTCGGTGTAAAAAATGACATTTTTCTTACCTTTCGTCCATGTATTTTACAATCAACCAAATGATAATCGGCAAATTCTCTCGTTCATTGTATGTTGGCAGTAAAATTGAATATTTATTTCCTGCCATTTTGATTCTGAATGATAACAATTTTTGTTAGTTCAAAGTGATTCAGATATGTTATGATAGCCGCTGTTAGGTATATTGTTTCCAGCAACAGCAACACAAACAAATTCAATGTCTATGACTGTGAACTTCATGATGTGAAGTAGTAGAACTGTCAAACCTTCAAGTACAATATCGAAATACAAATATGTTATTCCCGAAAGCCATCTGTGCTGTTTTGGGTTTTAGAATTAATGGTCGTTTATCATGCAATTTGATTACTTAACAAATTATATGGATATTCATGAATGGTCTTGAATTACCTTCGAAAATTATACTTTAATATTAAAATTGTCCAAATGTTAATTTCAAAGCATTTCTAACGTTTCTACCCACATTCAACGCACACCTACTTTGATATTACGCGCAAACGCGAAATTTTATCATCATCCCTTGCTTTTATTGTATACAGTAATTCAATGCATGAACAGTTCAGAAAAGGCAACTGTGCAATAGTGAAATCGATTCGTGCAAATTTCGATGCACGTCGCGTTTTCAATTGACTCGATTTCTGTTAAATTGTGAAGTTTTTATTTTATTATATTTGATAATATAATTTCATCGAAACAAATAGATTTTACTCCAATTTGAAATGTAAACGGTGTTTTTTTAAAATGATAAACGAAAGATAATTTGCATTCTAACGATTCTTGTGCACATTTTTCTTGGAAGCCGAGTTTTGAATTAAAATTTAATACAAAGTTTGGAAAAAACAATTAATTTTGGTGAATAAAATCGAAACAAAAACGGAGACATGGCCAAACGGATTCCATTCAATATTATATTTGCTACAGGTATTGAGTCCATTAAATGTGTTACTGTTTCACTATTTCACTATGTCAACAATTAAAATGACATTTTTTTTTTAGTTGTAGCTAATTTAAGTTAACCTATTCTACATATTGTCGTTCAAATTAGCAATTAACTAAAGCCATACAAATCGAGTCAAAATGGAATTTGTGACAATAGGTCATTGGTGTAACGTTGTTGAATTGTTGAGTATATCAAATAAAATAGACGCTCTACCACAATTACTCATTGCTTATGGGCTGCACTAATAATAGCATGGTACATTTCGTGTGGCACCAACTAATGAATTGAAGTTATGTTATAAATAATAAATGTATAATTGCTGTGCAAAGTTGGTGGGAACATGTTTGGTTTCGGTTTTCCATGTTAACAAAGATAATTGGAAAATTTCTCGATTATATTTAACTTAAGAGACAATGAACAATATGAATAGCTCGGAATAGTCGTTTTTAACTGTATGACTCATCATCATAATTTTGAATTGTTTCAGATGAAGAGGCAGAGTATTCATCCAGCGAATTAAATAGCCATGGTCCAGCTGTTGTTGGATGGCGATGTCGGGCAAATAGCACATTGTCACCAAAAGAAATTATTTTACGTTTTGAAAAAACTGCGGTAATTTGTCGTATTCAAGTGTTAGCACATCAATGTATGATCCCTGAGCGCATTGAATTATGGATTCATCACTCGACACGAGGTGCACCGACCACACCTTCTAGTCAAACATATGATTTTCTTGGTTTTATTGCACTATCGGATAACTCAGCAACGAATTATAAGTCACGTGAATTACAAAGTGTACCAGTTGGCCCAAAAAAAGGAACACATTTAAAATTGAGATTCGGTCCACCGTATCCAAATGACCTAAACAAAGAAAATCAGGTGAATTTGCAATCTCTTGGCACCAAATCCAAACAACATTTCATTCAACCACATCATTTAAATTCAACAGGTAGCTTTAATAGCAATCAATGTTCTGGGTGAATTTCTATCAACGGAAAACGCAATGCAGCTCATTCAAAATATGAATAATGAACGTACTGAGACAGCATTAGCTTCAATTTGTGATGATTTATCGTTTTCAATGTATGTCGAAGAAAGTATTGTCGAGACGATTCGTAAACTTGAACAAAAGAAGATCAAGGCAGTCAATGGTAACATTCACATGAATATTTCATTCGCGGTTTGCGCACAGAACAAATGAAAATTTACATTTATCGATTTTTAAGCAGACGAACGATTTGAATATGCACGCAAGCTGAAATTGTGCATGGGTGCCTTACGAAGTGCTGGCGAACGCTTAGGACGATATTCGTTGGCCAAACGTCAAGCTGTGCAACAGGAAGATTTCATTGCTGCCAAGCTACGCAAAGAGCAAATGGAATTGTATAAGAAAATGGTATTTGAACAGCTTCAAGTGAATATTTTATTGGAGCCTGATGGTCTATGCGCTGACAATGATTGTGTTTCGGATTTGTATACGCAAAAACCGTCATTACCCTCCCCACCAAGCTTACAGGATGTTGCTAGTACATTATCGAACGATGCAATGTTCGCAGCTAGTGCGATACCATTTACTAGTCCACAAATGGTTCGTCGAGAAAATTCAGATGTTAAATCACCAAATACGTTAAATGACCATAGAGCATCGCCTCTGATCGGATCAAGTCCTAAACGGGGCTCACCAAATACGGGATCGTTACGACGACGAAATAAAAGTGCTCCACGAAGCACATTCGAGGAATATGAAGATAGAGCCATACCGGCCTTAAGACAGTAAATACCATCAAGTGTTCGGCTTAAATGTCCCATTAATACTCGTAGATGCTTTTTTGTTCAATGAAAATCAAATTTTTGTTGTTGTTGTTATTGTTGTGTGTTTTAATGTAATAGCACTTTTGAAATTACTCAGAATATTACTTGGGTTGAAGTAGCAGCTTCTATCGAATGGTGTGCCGCATGCTTAGAGGCACAGTTACATTAGATTCGTTGATGGTTCAATGTGTTCGATGTTATATTTACACTTGCAGTTCACATACTAATGAATTTTTAAGGGAATGCCAAGGTGCTGTAATCCTGGAGAATGATCCATGCCGTGGACGTTCACGGCTCAATGAACGAGAACGAAGACAAGCAGCATTACCGATTCTAGTTTTTGGCAATGAAATGGTTTGTAGGCAACATTTTGAAGCATTTTTAACACGATGATTGTCCAATTTAATTTAATTTTAATTTTACTCATTTAAAAGGTGGAATTATTTTATTCGCGACAATTTCAAGACCGTGAAGAAGGTTTAGCTCGATTGACTTCGATTCTAAAGGGAGAAGCGTTTGACTATTCAATTGGTGTAAATAAAATCGCTCGAAGTTCAACATTACTACTTCATCGTGCTGTTCGAGATGCCGTATTTTCCGTATTTAATCATGCAGCCGAAACAGTTCGTGCTTTATTCATTGACTTTGTGCCAAGTCGTGTAACTCCAAACGAGGTTGCACGATGTGTGGATCGTTTACTACCAGAGCTGCTTGCAAAAAGCGGTGATCCATCAGCAAGAATTCACACTTTGGCCCAACACACTATTCTGTGTATTGCTGCATGCCCAGAAGTTCGGTGAGTGTCAATAATTTTCAGTCATCATTCTTGAATGTTCATTTTTATTTTTGTTTTCATTTAGAATGCAGCATTTGATTGCCCCATCACTTTCTCGACCAGTTAGCTCTGCCACTCATCCACGACTGGCTTTAAGTCGAATGCAAATGGTCGAGCAGCTTGTGTTGAGCCAAGGGATTAGTAGTGATAAACAAAGCGGATTGACATGTCGTATATTGTCAGAGTGTGGATGCTCTGGCATTCATCATCCCGCTGAACCAGTTCGCAAGGTTGCCGAACGTGTATTATTGCTAGTATATAAAGTAAATCCTCGTCTTGTTCGAAAACAACTACCTCCAGACGATGACATAACACGACGAAATTTACTCTATAGACAATTATTTACCGAATTCGATAAACTTGATGATGAACGTCGCCGTGAAATGATTGCAGCGAATCAGTATCCCCCGATTGGGATTCTACGTCATACAACACCACCGTATTCACCAAACACTGGAAATATGTCTACATCACAACGTGACTCTATTCAAAGTGATTTAGATCAAAGAAAATTTTCATTTAATAATGGCACAAATACGAATTCAGCTGACAGCACAACAGTAAATAGCCCACGAAAAACCGTTGCTTATAGTTATAGTCCAACTAAAAACACAACCGAAAATAGTGAACCAGAAACACAGACACAAAGTAGTTCGAAATCAAATTCAGAATACGAGAATCAATGTCCATTTTGTGATTGGCCGTACAACGGAGACGCTGAACAACTCGATAAACACTATTGGAAGGCATGTCCAATACTCACTAAATGCCCACAATGCTCTCAGGTCCTAGAAGTAGCAGCATTTTGTACACATTTAATTGGTTTGTATAAAACAGTGTGATGGAATATATTTAAAAAAAAAAAAAGCATTGAAATGATATTTGTTTTCGAATTACAGAGGAGTGCGAAGCAAAAAATGGCTACGTTCAATGTGATAGGTGCACAGAAGCTGTACACAAAACTCTCCTCGACATTCATAAATTGGAAGATTACTGCGTTCAACCAAAACCAAACAATATGAAGTGTCCGTTATGCCATGAAGAAGTGGAAGGACCGTCTAATGGCGGCTGGAAACACCATTTGGCCAGCTCAAATGGTTGTGCTGGTACAGCTAAACGACGATCACGAATTTAATGCAATTTTGCATTCATCCATAGCAAAATTAATACCAACAATTCAATCAATCGCAATTAAACATAACACTTTTAACTAACAAAATAAATACATTTTTGCATGTCTCAATAAATTATTGTAAAATATTAATAAACATCTCTTTTGGAATATGTTTGCGAATTGCGTAAAACGAAGCTATTAGACTTATTATTTCTTATGCATATAATACCAAAAGTTCAATCATTTATGGTTTCTATGAAACGGGGCCCGGACCATGAATATTTGATGACATTACACAGAATTTGGTTCAGATGTTTCTTTTTTCCTTGAAAGTAGATAACAGCATTGATGATTCTCAAAATCATTTTCTTCTTTTGGTATTTGTTTGGACCTTGTTTTGTTTTATTTTTATTTTTTTTCTACAATAATGAAAACAGTAAACACTGCATAGTTTAATTGGAATTTTTGTATTTCATTTTGAGAATCAATTGTAGTAACTAATAAGATCAAGTAAGTATTATTCGAATGAAACAATTCAGATTCATTTCAACATCTTTTTACATCATATTTAAACTGATTGATTTTCAATTTAAAAATATCAATTTTTGTGCAGAGTAATTCGTTTTCTTAATCCCTGGCCTCAAAACTAGAACATGAATTTTAATCAAATCATTTTTTAATTAAAAATTGTATAACATTCAGTTGATTCATTTAATTTTGTGAACAGCTTTTTTCAATGAAAAAAAAAATCAAGTCCATAAATAAAATCGATTTTCCTGAATTTCGGTGTTAAAATAAAAGAAAATATTTGTATTTCATTTTTAATTTCAACATTTATTACTCATAGTCGTGCTTTCACATGTACCTCGAAAATAAGCACATAAATATATTTTGAATTTGACATTTAACAATTGTCAACTCTGACATTTACGTGAATTTGACAGTATAGCATGCTGTTTACAATGCGTTCGGCTCATTCATTTTAACAATTGTTTCTATTCAATTTAAAGAATTCAAATATGTTTACAATATTACGACGCTTAAAATCGATTGAGCCAACTGTTCGAGTGTGCACTCAATTCACCCAATTACTAAATAATCCTATAAGTGCATTCAGTTCGGGCTATTCACCACAGGCTCTCAAACGGAAGAAGTCCAAAGCGAAGGAAGAAACTGTAAGTGGAATTACACCATATCACTGGTTTCTGATTTGTATATTTGATAATCATGAATATTTTATTGATTTATAGGGAAAACATTTTGTAGACCTTAAGAATGTGCGAACTGTCGGCGGAAAGGGTGGAGATGGATGTATATCACTTTCGCAAGTATGGGCTAACGAAAAAGCTGGTAAGATGCAGTCAACTGAATCAATATCAATGAATTTAATATTTCTACAAACAATTGAATGATATACTATTTACTTGTATTTTAGGTTGTGACGGAGGTGATGCAGGTGCGATAAATACATTTTATATTTTTTAAACTTTCTGAAAATGTATTATAACAGAGAAAAACTAACAATTGATGTTATTTCATAGGAAATGGTGGTCATGTAGTGTTTCAAGCTTCATACGACGTAAATAATTTAGCCCACATTAAATCACTTATCAAAGCGAATGATGGAGAGGATGGTCGTACTAAGGATCGTGTTGGAAAAAGTGCCGATCATAAAATAGTTCAAGTTCCGGTTGGTACAATCGTTCGAAATTCGGCGGGAAAGATTGTTGGCGACTTGGATAAGGAAGGTTCAATGTTTGTTGCTTCCAGAGGTGGTGCTGGTAGGTGCTATTCATGTCTTCACCTCATTTTGAGTGAATGACTTGATTTAAAAGTGTTTAATCAAATGCGTTATTCATTAAAGGTGGCAAAGGAAATCATTTTTTCTCATCCAATAATGAAAAAACGCCACAGGTTTGTGAGTACGGAGCACACGGTGAAGATTTAGCATACACAATTGAACTACGGAGTATGGCACACTTGGGTCTAGTAAGTTGATTTAGGCCAAACGTTTTGATTTATTGATTCTAGCATTGATTTAACTATTTAAATTTTGTATCAAAACTATAGATTGGTCTTCCGAATGCTGGAAAATCGACACTTCTGCGAGCAATAACACGAGCGCGACCGAGAGTGGCACCATACGCGTTTACAACGTTACAACCACACTTGGGAATAGTTCACTACGACGACTACGAACAAATTAGCATTGCTGATTTGCCTGGTTTGATACCCGGTTCACATTTGAACAAAGGTCTTGGCATTCAATTTTTAAAGCACGCTGAACGTTGTAGTGCACTTCTGTTCATCATTGATTTGTCATGTGAAGAGCCATGGAAGCATTTCGAGCAGCTTCGTTTTGAAATCAGCATGTTTAGCGAGGAATTAATGTCACGGCCACAAGTTATTGTTGGTAATAAAATCGATGTTCCAGATGCTCTAATCAATTTAAAATCCATGAAAGAGATTTTCCCAGAAACACCAATAATTCCAATCAGTGCAAAAATGGGAACAAACTTAAGCGATCTTTTAACTAATATTCGACGTATTTATGATTTATATAACAAAAAGAGTGTTTAGTTGAAATGTTGAATTGATTTTATTTTACTTTTATTTTAGTTGTTATAAACAAATAAAGACTTTTTTCGTACAAGTCATTTTAGCCTTTTTACAGTTAACACAATTATTATTTTTGTTGTTGTTGATCTTAATTTTGGGATTCTAGTAGATTTCTAGTAAATTAAATCATACTTAAGTCGAAACGAATCTTTATGAAAACTTATTGAGAAAGATCTTCGGGATTTGGCAACCAAAATGCCATGTTCGTACACGCGCTCGCCAACATCATATATTTGGGATTGAATTGAACACATTGAACGGGTGCGGGGTGATCACCATTCAGTGCACAAATCTTGAACCCGGTGTCAGCGTTCCAAACATGTACGCGACCATCAACACTACCGGCAAATATAAACTGGGAATCAGGACTGTATGACGCTTCAATTGGCAGTTTTTTGTTGTTCGAATGGCCTACAAATGCAAAAATCAAAATAAGTAATTAGAAATTTATTAAAAAATGTCCAATAAAAATGCCGACACATGTGTCGATGAGTGCTTACCTGTGAATGTTTGCAACGGTGTACCATGAAAAGCGTCAACCAAACGAATAACTTGTCCATCGGTGCTGATGAGAATGGTTTTTCCATCCCTTGAAAATTTCAATCCTGTCCATTCACATTCCCGTTCCTGATTGAGTTTGAATGTAACAAACGGACCTTTATCAAATGACCTTAAATCGTACAGCTTAATGCTTTCTGAATTCACGCCAGCTGCAAAAATGAGACCTTCTGGATCGTAAGCAGCAATCGGACGGCCGGATAAATGCATAACACCTTGACAATTTGGTGAACGTAAATCCCATAAGCGCAACGTTTTATCCATTGAACCGGACAAAAATGAATCTTCAACCGGTGAAATACACAATGAAATGACCTTTTTCGTGTGGCCCGGAAAATAGCGCAAATATTTGTTATCGTGCAATGAAAGGTAACGAATAGCATCATCGACTTTTGTTGAACTGTGAATAGCCGTATTTTGGCTATGAGTGAAATGAATCAAATCCACGCCATACTTTTTGGAATTGACGGTGCGCGTCTGAGTACCTTTATCACAATCATAAATTACGATTTGATCGTCTTCGCTGCATGATATCAAATGTTCACCATTCGCCGAAAAGTCGATAGCATTTATTTTGTCGGTATTCTCGCGAAACACTTTGGCAACTCGAAAGCTTCGCACCACCTGGTCGGCCAACTTCATTTTGACTTTACCGTCAACGGTGCCAGGCCGTGACGTCTGATGATGATAGTCACCTATTTTGACGGATTTAATTTGAACGAAACGAATGAAAAAGTATGATCCGAATGGTTTTTTAACCAATTTTTTTTTTGTCGACGAATATCAATTTAGTGCACGGTGTTTGTACAGCGTTCCAAATATTGTATTACCAAATAAGTTTGACGTTTTGGCGGCGTTCTATTGGAATTGACGAATGTACTTTAGCGAACGGTTAAGTAATCGAAATAGAAATTTCATTTAAAATTAAAGGTATATTTTGGAAAAAAATTTCCTTTTAATTTGATTTTAGATTGTTCGTCTTGAATTTATATAAGATTTACATGAAAATAAAATTTAAATGCTTTAGTTTTAATTGCAATTTGAAAATTATCGTATACTTAACCTTAAACATAAACAATATCAAGAGTAAACGTTTGACAGTGAACTCATGTGCACCATGTAACGCTGTTGTTCCATTCCCGTATGCTCTTTTAAGTACTGGAATGCCAGTGCCGGTTTGATGAACTTAAGCACAAAATATTTCATTTCCATTAACGTATGGGAATACAAAATAAACAAAACTATTAGCTATATCAACATAAACATTTGAATGCATTTTTAATATTTGAAATTTAGTTGATACAATTATAAAATATTGTGACATCATAATTCTTCTGTGAAATCTATACATTTCATTCAGTATTCATGTCACGAATAATTTTGGCTGGATTACCAGCTACAACAACATTCGATGGAACATCTTTGACAACAACTGCACCAGCTCCAACAACAACATTATCACCAATAGTAACACCCGGACATATTACGGCTTTGCCTCCAATCCACACATTGTTTCCAATTTTCACGGGATATGCCAATTCATAATAATCTGGGCCACTTTCACGATACTTTGCATTAAGTGGATGTGAGGCTGCATAAATATGAACACCCGGAGCCAAAAGACAAGAATCACCGATTGTGATGGGTGCACAATCCAAAAATACACAATCAAAATTGGCCTCAAAATTTTTACCAACTGTCAAATTGTAGCCATAATCAAGTCGAAATGGTGCTTCAAAAAATGGATGATTTCCACGACAAGCTGGATTCAAGAGTTTTCCAACTATTTCTCGGCGCCCCTCTCTATCTTCTGGCTCAAGTTCATTGTACTTCTTAACGAGTTTTCTTGCTTCAAGTCGATCTTTTTTCAACACTTCATCACTCGGTTTGTACGGAAAACCAGCAATCATTCGCTCTTTCTCAGTTAAGTGCTCATACAATTTGACATCGGGCTTTGGTGAGGGTGGACGTTTCGTAACTGGTTTCGACATTTTTATAATTCTGAAAATACAATAACATTTATTATTTCATGAAAGAATCGTTCTGAATTGTTTTTATAATATATAGTATATTTTGAGCGGAAATTCAACTTGAGAGTACTTACAAATGTAATTGCGCGTCTTGATGATATAATCAGAGAAGACACGGGGATATTTAGCTGTTTTTCACTCGATTTGTTAATCTAAACTAAACAATCGTTGCAATCAAACTAACTGTTTTGATTGTTTGTTTTGCATTATATAGACGCAATAGTATCATTCTTTCAATCAAGGTGTTATATGATGATGTCAAAAGTATCGTGCAGGCAAGTATGACGCGGATTTATCAACATTTATAGAGTTTTATAGTTTCATCGGGATTTGAAACGAACCACAACTGAAATTGATAGAGTGCTCAAACAACGTTGATGACAAAAATTATAATATAACAAAAAAATGAATAATTTTAAAAACAGTATTGACGAGTCAACAAGATTCGCGAGAGTGCCCTCAATTCAATGAGCAAAAATATTGTATAATCAGAATTAAACAACGCGCCAAGTTTGAAATTTCATCATGCCTTCTTAGGGCTATAATATATATATATATCAATATATCTATCAACTTGCATTCATTTTTTTTTCAAATTCATTTCATTTCAACTTTTGAATATTTCCATTGGATTCAGTTTGCTTTTTAATGTTTTCCAATCATGGCATGCTAAATTGCTGTTGATGAAAATGTTCTTTAAAACTAAATTGAATGTACTCAAATACTTTCCAGATTACGGTCGGACACACGATTTTCACAAAATTAGCAGAATTTCCTTTTAAACAAATTATTCGAAATTATATAAATTGTTGCTATTCGTTAAAAAAATTGTGTGTTATTGTTTAGTTTAAGATTTGGGATGCCTCCTTCGATTTCAAAAAAATATTTCGTTTGAACTTCGAGCGAAGTAAAAAGCACTTAAGTTCCACACTCTCCACAGTACACAATGTGAACGTCATGTATAACTGACGTTTAAGTATAAACATATAGATACCTACTATATGAATACATTCTTGCGGTCTTCTCGTCTTACATCGACGTGTATAGTCTATGTAGTTTTGCCCATTCAAAACGTGTAGACAGTGTTGAATTTGCTGGAACCATAATAGTGAGAGGGATTGCACAAAAAGATACCGATATTCGTCATTTATTTTGGTAAATATCAGAACTTTATTTTTTCTCAAATAAATTTTGCCAATTTCATTTTGATGTTCGTTCAAATCATCAAATGAAATCAATAGTAAAAGTTCTAATACTTTTTGTGTGCAACGTGTTATATTGATCGAGACACAAAAAAGATTAAAACAGTGAAAAAAGTGAAGGTGCATAATTTAGTAGTAGAAATGAAATTGGAACGTGGTTTGAATAAATCCATTCTATTGAATGATATTGTTTCATTTGTATTTTCTGCATGATGCCATTTTATCAAAAAATTAAACAAACAAACTTTATTCACTACACTGAGATTCGATTTAGAGGTTATATTTTCATGTTTTTTTGTGTTTGTTTTTTATTTCGTAAATTTCTAGAACACTTGATAGATTTGAAGTAAAATGTCAACGAAAACTTCGCTCACTGGAAATGATGTACGTTCTGCGTACATTAATTTTTTCAAAGATCGTGGTCATATTTATGTCCATTCGTCATCAACAATTCCTCTCGATGATCCAACTTTATTGTTCGCCAATGCTGGTATGAATCAATTCAAACCGATCTTCTTGGGTACAGTCGATCCAAATAGTGATATGTCAAAATGGGTTCGAGTTGCCAACACTCAAAAGTAAGAAAATATATTTAATTTAAAAAATAAAACAATCTCATGCCAATGACAACTTTATTTGTTAGGTGTATTCGCGCAGGCGGCAAACACAACGATCTCGATGACGTTGGCAAAGATGTGTATCATCACACATTCTTCGAAATGTTGGGAAATTGGTCATTTGGTGACTATTTCAAGAAAGAAGTTACCGCATGGGCCTGGGAATTCTTAACCGATGTTTTGGGTTTGCCAAAAGACCGTTTGTACGTCACTTACTTTGGCGGTGATGAAAAAGCTGGACTCCAACCTGACTTAGAGTGCAAACAATTTTGGATTGATTTGGGTGTGAAACCGGAACATGTTTTGCCGGGCAGCATGAAAGACAATTTCTGGGAAATGGGTGAAACTGGTCCATGTGGTCCTTGCAGTGAATTGCATTACGATCGTATCGGAAATCGAAGTGTGCCTGAACTAGTCAATATGGACGATCCAGATGTGCTTGAAATTTGGAATTTGGTCTTTATTCAATACAATCGTGAATCGGACGGTAGCTTAAAACCGTTGCCAAAGAAGCACATCGATTGTGGATGCGGTTTTGAGCGTCTAGTTTCAGTTATTCAAGACAAACGATCAAATTACGATACGGATTTGTTTGTTCCGATTTTCGATGCCATCCAAAAAGGTACTGGTGCACCAGCCTATCAAGGACGTGTCGGAGCTGAAGATGCCGATGGAATTGATATGGCTTATCGGGTGGTTGCTGATCATGCACGTACTATTGTGATTGCTCTGTCGGACGGTGGATATCCAGATAACACTGGACGAGGCTATGTGTTGCGTCGTATTTTACGTCGTGCTGTTCGATATGCAACCGAAAAATTGAATGGCAAACCCGGCTTTTTCGCCAACTTAGTCCATACAGTCATCGAATTGCTTGGTGATGCTTTCCCTGAAGTTAAAAAAGACCCACAGCACATTATTGATATCATCAACGAAGAAGAACAACAGTTTTTGAAAACACTGAACCGTGGTCGCAATTTATTGAATCGAACCATTGCCAAATTGGGCGATTCAAAAGAAATTCCTGGTGATGTTGCATGGCGTCTATATGACACCTATGGTTTTCCAATTGATTTAACCACTTTGATGGCTGAAGAAAAGGGCCTTAGTGTTGACATGAAAGGCTATGAGGCAGCAAAAGAAAAGTCGTACATTTTGTCGCAAGGAAAAGCCGGCGAACAAGCTGATGTCATCAATCTTGATGTGCACGCCATTTCTGAATTGCAAAGCAAAGGTGTTCCATTGACAAACGATTCAATCAAGTACAAGTACACCTCTGGCCAAGAAAAAGAAGCCGAATACAAATTCGAAGGATGCACAAGCACAATTCTTGCTATTGTGAACAGTGAGAAGAAATTCACCGACAAGGTTCATTCCGGCGAACATTGTGGTGTTGTTTTGGATCAAACCAATTTCTATGCTGAAAGTGGTGGTCAAATCTACGATCAAGGTGTCATGACAAAAGTGGGTGAAGAGGAAAATGAGCTCATCGTTGATCGTGTATTCAATCGAGGTGGTTACATTTTGCATATTGGTGTTGTTGAAGGTGAATTAAAAGTTGGAGATAAATTGGATCTTCAATTCGATGCTGTACGACGACGACTCACCATGAATAATCATTCAGCAACTCACTTGCTCAATCACTGCCTGCTCAGTGTTCTCGGACATGATACCGATCAAAAGGGTTCATTGGTTGTGCCTGAAAAATTACGTTTTGATTTCAGCAACAAGAGCGCAATGACCACCAAACAAATTGCAGCTGTTGAAAGCCATGCTCAAGATGTGGTGAACAAAAATTTAAAAATTTATGCAAAAGAATCGAAATTGAGTGTTGCCAAGAAAATTCGCGGTCTTCGTTCAGTTTTCGATGAAGTTTATCCCGATCCAGTTCGTGTGATTGCATTTGGTACTCCAATCGAAGAGCTCGAACAAAATCCGGATGGTGAAGCTGGTGAAAAAACATCCGTTGAATTCTGTGGTGGCACTCATTTGCAACAGTCCGGCCATATTCTTGACTTTGTCATCACCACCGAAGAAGCTATCTCGAAAGGTGTTCGTCGTATTGTTGCATTGACAGGACCAGAAGCAGCAAAGGCTCTAAAGAAAACCGAATACTTTGAAAATGAAATCAACAAACTCAAGTCAATCATTGCAAATGATAAGGATGGCAAAGATTCAAAAGATCATGTCAAAAAAATTGTTGAACTCACTGAGGATATCTCAAAAGCCACAATTCCATACGTTAAAAAAGATGAATTACGTACCACTTTGAATGGCATTAAAAAGACTTTGGACGATAAAGATCGTGCCATGAAAGCTGCTGTTGCTGCGACTGTGGTTGAAAAGGCTAAAGAATTAGCTCAAGCCTCACCAAATGCACCATATCTCATCCACAAATTCGATGCATTCAACAATACAAAGGCTTTGGACGCTGCACTGAAACAAGTGAGAACATTGAGCCCAGACACATCAGCTATGTTTGTTTCAGTTGATCCTGATTCAAAAAAGATTTTCTGCTTGAGTGCAGTTTCAAAGGCTGGTGTTGAAAAGGGATTGAAAGCAAATGAATGGGTGCAACATGTTTCAACTGCCATGGGCGGCAAAGGCGGTGGCAAAGCCGAATCAGCACAAGCATCTGGCCCGAACTACGATAATGTTGATGAAGTTTTGCAATTGGCTAAAAAATTTGTTGCCACTAAACTGGATTAAATGACATTTTCGATAGCATCCATAATCTCTACATAGTTTTTGGAATATTAAAAAAAACGCATCATTTTATCGAAAATTATACATTGCTCGCATTTTGGTTTAGGACACTTTTGAGCTATTCAATTTATAAACATTTTTACATAATAAAATTTACGATACAATTGTCCAAATTTGCGTGTTTTGTGTTCTAATGTTAAAATTTCAGAATTTGATTTTTGCTTAGATGAAAAGAAGGTAAACAAATATGACAAGAAAAAGATCTATAAAAGATTTTGCATTTAACCAAAGACGCGAATTATTTGGCGCGAACCGACAAACATTTCTTTGATTATATTTGACACATCCAAAAGCGACGCTTCAAAAAAGAAAAAAACAAATACATACAGACATGTAAATGATGATAAACCAATATTTCAGCATTTGAATGTATTCTATATGCGTTTGTTAGTATGGTCAAAGATGTTTCATCTTCTTTCTAAGCTCTATATTGATTGACATACGATGACGTTGTGCGAAAAATAGAGACAGAAATAGAGAGCACTGGCGTTTAATAAAAACACCGGCACCACACAGTTCACCAACGCAACAACCAGCAGTAATAACTTAATATTTGACTAATAGACATCATTTTTGTTTGAGCAGAAGCTAATTTTTGTCATTTTTGCGTGTTGAAAACGAGTCTTCAAAAGTGAAAAGACAACCATACTGAAAAATAGCTGTTTTCCGTTAGTTGAATCATAAATTTAATAGGTAATGATGATTCATCATTTTTGAATACTTTTTTAATTGATTGTTTTTCCTGTATTTTATAGCAATAATCGATTATTTATAACATTTTCATAAATTAAAACCCATTTTAAAAATTAAAATCGATTGATTTCATTTGATTTTATATTTAATAGTTTCCGTCATGCCACCACCCGATCTCAATATGTTGAACCGCGTTCTCGGACAAAATTTCCCCACTTTTGAACAAGCGGAAAGTGCATTTTTATTGAAATACGCCGATGAATTCATCGAGATTGCTCCCGATCAATATGAAAATATCCATCGAGAGATTTATGAGCCCATTCTACAGGAATATGGACCAAGAATGACGGCCATATCCATTTGCTCAGTTGAATTGGAGGAGATTGACGGTGATGATGAAAGTAATTGGTTGATAAATTTGCTAAGACGAAATATGACATCATTGAAGAAACTTCAATTGGCTTACTTATCAGTTGATTTGGCCGATCTGTTTTCATGTCAAGAAAAACTGTTATATTTTTCAATGGAAAATTTAGAAATTATTGGCGATGCCTGGATCGAATGTGTATTGCCAGAACTGGAACACTTCAAATTAATTTCCGATATCAGGTTCCGTTCGGAACATTTCGCAGAGTTTATCAGCCATAATCGGCAAATCGAGACACTTGATCTTAACACGCATTTCAATCCATTAAATTTAATTAATGGTAAATTGAATGCATTGAAGCAACTCACGGTCAAGGGTTGGACTTCTGGTTTGGCCATTGCCCAAGAAACGATGAAATTCGAATCATTAGAATCACTTGATATCGATTGCATTGATGTTATTCCAACTCTTCAAATGTTTCAAAACGATTGCACTAATGTACAAAAATTGGTGCTAACATTGACGCAGCAAATTGCCGGGCGAGTTCCTATTGATGAAGATGCTTTGGTAAATGTAATTTGTTCTTTTGAAAAGATTACATCGCTTTCGGTTTTCAATGTTCAGTTCAATGGAAATCAAATGGAGCAACTTGCAAGCCGCTTGACACAGCTCGAATCGATCCACGTCGAAATGAAACCAATTTATAATGTTGCATACGAAGTACTCCGTCTGGTGCCAATCTTTGCACTATCAACTACAGAATTAAAAATCAAACTGAATATGGAAATGCCGTCGTTTGGTCTTAACTATGATTACCATCAACAATTTTTGTCAGCCATCGTCGAACATAGCCCTGTCATCAAACTCAGTTTGGTTTTCGAAAAAGATGAGCTGATCTTTACGAATGAAAAAATTTTCCACGCCGAAGATGGATCAAAACCGAAAATGATTCATTGGACAAAATATGAATCAGCGGCAAGCACATCACAAACCACCATTTCTGATTTGGACGAGAAAAGTTTGTGGGAATTGTTTGATCGTATAGATTTGATGAGCATGATTTCACTGAAGAAAACCGGTGATGAAATGAATAAAAAGGTTGTTACTTACATGGATGAAGAGTATAAGTCACGTCCACTGATTTACAAGGGCGAGGAAAATATCGAATGGACCAAAATATTCCAAACGTTTGGTAAATATTTTAGAAATTTGAACATTACAATTCCATATTTGTGTGATGATACCGAGGTTTTTGGCCAAATCAATCGTTACTGCAAGAACGTCGCTAAAATACGTCTGGTTAATAAGAGCTATAAGGATCGTTTGATTAACCCGGTACAATTTTTATTGCCAAACTTACTAGAGCTGTATTATGAAAATGAAAAAGACATTTGTGTGGAAGCTAGCGCGTTTGCTGAATGTTGGCATTTATATAAATTCGAATTGAAAGCAACCGGCGCAATGGATCCGGATATAGGGGTAAGATCCGTTCTAACAACATTTCATTTTCTTTTTATTCAAAAATTTTCCACTTTTTTACCTTTCTAACATTTATTATTTCGTTCAATGTAAATATTTTCTAATCTTTACAGATTTTACGTACAGAAGGTACCCTTGGCAGTTTGCAATTTTTAAAAATGTACACAAAGCTTGAAGCTGCAGTTGAGTTACTTGACAACTTTAACAGATACATTTATGAACAATTGAAAGAATTAAGGATCGTCACACCAGTTCATATTCTCGAAGCGAATGTCGATAAGGGATTGGCTGAGGTTATTCCCAAATTCGAAAATTTGCTTATTCTGCACTTGACTGTGCCAAGCAATTATTTGGACACCGAACCATTATTCTCAAATTGTACACAACTAATCGAGGTGTCAATTTTAACCAAGCCTGCGGAGGAGGCGACAAAAACCACACTCCAGCATATTCATATGTATTGTAAACACTTGCAAATTCTTAACATTTATCGCTTCGAAGATGCCGTTCCCGTCAATCATCTTAAGCTTGCACGAAATTTATTTCCCAATGTTCAAATCTCATCAGTTCAAATGGATGAATATGGAACGCCCATCTCTAAGGACATCGTCAATGAGGAATTTTTGCAAAAATTTGCTTAATTCATTGAAATTACTTTTAAACGAAATTTTTAGCGTCAAAATAAATAACAGATCATGAAATTTAAATTACTTATTCTCTCGTGAAATCGAATTTGAACATCGGAAACTTTTACTAAAAACAGAAATGATTATTTTTGATAGAAACATAATGAATAGAACAATTTTGAAATAAATTCACATTTAAAATATTGAAATGTTTTCGTGTTGGGATAAATTCATTTGTCTTGGTTCAGAATGTGGTTTTAATTGTGTGACATCTGTTTAATCAGAAATATTTGCAGTCGAACACATTGTTCGAGAACATTCTTCTTTCAGTCGACTCAATATCGATGGTAAACGAATTCATTTCATGAAATCGTTAAAAAAAATTCAAACTCATTTGTCACCATCACATCTAGTATCTCGAATATAAAGTGTACAAAAGAGTGTATAAAGTATCTTCTAAGTACGACTTTTTGTTTCCCCTCTTCATAAAGTATACAAAAATGCATGTGCTCTAATCGCTGGAGCTCTTGTTCAACACACATAAATACGTGGTAGTAAGACAGAGACCACTGAATAACATCATATTTGAAAGAGAGTGTGTGAGCTCTCCAACGGAATGCTCCTCTATACTTAAACACACATTTCAATATCAACTGGTCGAACGGCCTGTTATTGTGTTAACTTAAAAGTAAAATTGAAAGGAGAAATGAGCATTGAAAACACAGATACAGAAAAAAAATGATTTAGCATGGCATGAGGCATGAGGCGTGTGATGTTCATGTTGTTCGCTATTGCAGTTATCGTTTGAACGTCGATGTGTATCGTTCTGCTTATTTGTATCTCAACGGATTTGTAGTTTTAAAAGCGAAATTGTGCGCACAAAATCACCAACAAACGAAAGAATCAATATACAATCTACAATTTACCGAAAAAAAAAATCACGTGCAAGCGGCTGTAAATTATTATTGCATTTCACTTTCCATTGAACACTAAACTGGCCAAAGAAAGTGCAAACATTAAGCGAATTAAATAAATCCATAAAATTTCGGAATCGCGATTGCAGCTCAATTATTTAATCTGATTATCGTAAATTATTCTCGTAAAAGAAAAAAACCAAACAGAATAAGATAAAAGAAAAGAAACAGAAAAATGTCGGCTGATTCGGAACTAAATTCAATTTTAAATCGTCGTCAACAAATTAACGATGCATTGGAAAATGGTGAAACGGTCAAGCACACATTCCGTCCGGGTAACATCTATACGGAATTCCATGAATTTTCGCGCAAAGAGATAAAAGACTATCAATCCAGATTTAACGAGTAAGTATAAATTTAGCTAATTTCTTTTGAAAATTCGTACCTATTTAAATTGATTCTCAGATAAATTGATTAAAAGCTGAAAATGCTACAGCAAAATGTTGTTAAAAGCGGTACAACAAAGTTTCGTTATTCAAATGAATGTGCACTTGTTTGACGGTTGCATTTGTGATGGTGTACAATTTACCCGCCAAATTAATTCGGATGATTTATTTGCATTGTTTCAATGACGTCAGGCGAGCACCCGTGTATCATTATCTTTGTTACAGTTTATTTTGTGTATGTGTGCAAATCATATAGCTGTATATCGATTTACTTAGCTCGATGTTGTGGTGCGTCTAAAGTATCCGTTGAACAAAAAGACATGATGTTATTTTATCCGATTCAGCAGCATACAAATTAAGAATTCCGCCATACTAGAATCGTTCATCAACATCATATTAGCGACGGCTACATAACCCGTCTGCTGCGATAACAGTTCAGACGAGTTCACACTTATTGCAAAGATTTTTTTTTTCAAGCACCTTTTGCGATTCGATTCGCTTTTTATCGATTCGTCCAGCATGCTTTCTACATTCAAGCACACACTGTGTTGATTTCTCTTATGTTTTATATGTTTGGTTTCTCCACAATGGAAGATTTAACGTTCAAGGGTGCAGTGCCGCCTTATGTAAGAACGTTCACTGAAATTGCGTATGCGCTTCATTCATCCTTGAACCTTGACCTTCGACGAACTGAACGATTAGAATATTTTGAAGCTGCATGACATTCTCCACAAATCCACTCCTTTCTGTCACCTCCAAAATTGCGGACAAGTTTATGTTTATGTATAAATATGTAACCATTTTGCTGCCGTTTTAATAAGATGGTTCTAAATTTATGGTAATTATACTGAATTTCAAATCAGTTGGAAACACTTGTTTTATGTGAGCTCAATCGGATCGTTATGCACATTTTGATTTGAAATCATTTTTGTTTGCATTTGAAAATTTGAATACTATGAAGAAATGTTGATATTTCGTTTTGTTCCTAGCTTTGTTCAAACATTTCAAAATATATCGAGAAAGAATGCAAATTAGAGAGTAATATTATGGTGGAGCTGTGTTCTTGGAAATAAATCATTTTATATTAAATATAATTTAGTGCATGCTATATCGATTTCCATTGTGACTAATTCAATTATAACTAGGCTTACATCGCATAAGTGCGTACATCAAGGTTCGAATAGGGGATCCAATATTATCGAATGTTGAATTTCAATTTGGGAATGGATCCGACCACTGTAACATTCTATGACGTCAATTGTTACACTTAACTCAATGTTTTATTAATTGCGAATGCCTAGAATTTCTAACGTAACATAAAACAAATTAAATGAACCGAAGTGTATTGAAGTACTTCAAGTAAATTCCAATTTACCGGCCATGCATAGATATTTGATCATATTTGGTATTCACAGTGGCACTTCAGCTTATATTTTTGTGTTCCATTACCTTTGCCACGTGAATACCGTTAACACAAATGTAACAAAACTGAATACTAAACCAGCTTTATAGTGATGACTAACATGATAGCAGTCATCGTTCGAAATGAAGAATAGTGTTAATAATTTATGGAGAAATGCCGTCGTCAAACTGATTTGGGCCAGATTTCAATCTCATTTTGTCATTCAATTGTGTTGACAAACTTGATGTGATTTGATTGGCCTTTTAAAAATATGGGCTAACTCAATTCACGAATCAAGAACACTCGAGGTCAAATGAAATGCGAAACAAAAAGGATTGAAAAACAAAAATCGCTTGTTTTCACTTTCATCATTTTGCGTGTGTACATTTTTACCTCAGCTCAGTTGCTACTAAACGATCCATTTCATTTTCTGTTCTTGCATGTGCACAAAAATAATGCTAAAGAGCAACAAAAAAAAAAGAGGTGCGCATTTTTTTCCACAGCTGTGTGTCGATTCACTTTCCACGCTTGAAAAGGTGCATTAGGCATTTGGTGCAAACATTTCGCTAAAATCAAACGTTGCATAACTTTATTGCAACGATGCATGCCATCACAACTAGCATATGTTTTTCGGAATTTGACCGTTGGTTTCATGCCTTGTTGCACATTATCATGCCCATATGGTCATCGATTTTGCGCTACCTTTGCATTGTTTATGCTAGAAAATTGTGCTAAAAAATTATTGACCGAAATAGGCCGAAATATTAAAAACAACACACACACAAAAAAAAAAACTGCGAATGAGCAAAGCACTGAATGTGGGGAAATGTGGAATACAATTCGGGTAACAACGTATCGATAAGGTAATGTTATTCATGAGTAAAATTTTACATAGAAACAAGAAGCATAACAAGCGGAAAACTTGTATGAAGCACTTGAACGCTCAGAATGTGTGCGTTTCGTAGATAAAAGGGAAACAAACAGTCATTTTATGGATAGGCCCATTTTATAACGAGATAAATATGATAAGAACGAATTGGCTAATGGTTATGAGCACGTGCAGGAGATTGCGCTTTGTTTGTGCAAATAGAGCACAGTCTAAATCCACCTCCATTCACTACGAGTATGTTTGAACTCAATATGTATGGCGCTACTTTGCATGGGATATTGATTTTTCTTCTTCAAATATTCATGTTTCTGTTTTCGCTTGACATAAAGTCACAGTATATTGTTTGCTTGTAAACAAATAACCTATATTATGCAGGCGAGCCTGAATCAGCGGAAATAGAACAAAGACATTAACAGCAACAGTTCTAAAATTTATCTCTGCTCTTCAGCCAAAAAATGTTTGTTATGAATTTTTTTCAATTTCAAACGAATTTTTTTTTATTCTCTTGGAAATAATGAGAGAATGTCATTGCTTATTGAATGCGACGTGTGAGGCGTGATCCCTACGAAAATGGTTGAACATTGTATTTTTCAAAATATCTTTTATCTGTGATAAAAGTATGACTGTTTTCAGAGTAAATATGACTGAAAATGAAAAATAAAAGCGGGACTTTGTGTAAAAAAAGAATCCCGCATTTTGTTTCCTTCTCAACAAAGATTAATCTCAGATTGGCGCTTCAGCTCTGTGATGTTTTTATAATGTTGAACAATGGATTGAAAGTTTTGGCGTGAATGTCACTCATTCATTCACTTAGAAATATAAGGGTCAAGAATCCCATGAACTATAAAATGAGAAGCAAAAAACGGGCACCAGTTGCCCGAAGTGAGAGTGTTTCATGATAAAAACTTGTCAAATACAAGCGAGAAAATTATAATCAACCAAACCACCAATGAATTATGTGAGAGGCGAATACAAAGGCGCAGACAACAAGAATATGTACACCAATTGTTATCAAACAAACTCAGTGTACACAATTTTGTGTTTGTTTTTTTTTTTGACTTCTTCTTTTCATTTAATCATTGTTTTGTGCTTTCCTGCGGTTGTCGTCGGCCCCTTTGTTTAAAACAGTTTACAGTTCTTTTCTTCTGTATGCACTTCATTTCAACATCGTCAGCTTGTTTGCTTTTCTTTAAACGCATAATCATGCGTCACACGAACATTGAGGCTGAACAAGATGTTGCAATGACGATCTTCACTTAGTGCTCATTAACTTTTGGACTAATGCCTCCGATAATGCATTGCAATGTGTGTACATTGGAAAAAAACATATGTTTTGCGGTTTATTAGTCAAAACCACAAAATCTAAATTAACTTTGACTTGTCAAAGTCCGACAAGTATAACGAGTTCAACTGCATTTTTAGTTGAAATGGTGAGTCATGACATAATGGCGAAAGCCTAGGGCTCGAGCCTCACACATCAATTATTTTTGTATGAACTCAATTGAAACCATCTTTGAATTAATTTTAATTATTCAGTCGGGCCATTTACTATAACTGGAAAGAAACCAAGGATCTGCCTAGAAAACTAGCAATCAAAATCGCTCGCTATCTTTCAATGATAAATTTAACAAATTGCTTATCAAAATGAACGTGCTGAAAATTAATTTCAACAGCTCAACATATGACGCTGTTTAGCTACTTATGATCATGAACCCAACTTGAATAGTCTATTTTCGAGAATGTTTCGAGTTTTGATTTACGTGTTTGTGTTCGTTCGTTTTCGGTTCAGTTTGTTCAAAGCGAGAAAAACATATTCCGAAAAACAACCCGTTCATTTCATCTGAAAATTCGAACAGACTTGAACGGAATTGAACGAACTTTAGCAGTTATTTTCATACAGTATCTCACAGATTGCAGTTCAGGCAAATTTCGATAAAAATATGAGAGATGCAAATCGTCTCTCTCTAACATATGTTCACGTCTCCAATTGTGAAATAAGCAATTTGCGCAACTGCTGAGATTTAGAAGTTAATGGCGTGAACTAATGCTCTATCGTCACATTGTGTCCATTATTTTTTTTTTAAACTGTGATTTTCGGTATTTTGTGAATAAATTAATCACTTTTGTGCAATAATGTTGTTTAAATTAGTTGATGTGTGTCACTTAAAATGAATCACTTTCAAAGAATCGTTCGCGTGTCAGTAATTAACCAGAGCCCTTAACTTACGCTTGTTTGCCTCCAAAAATAGTTTCGCTATTTTTACCGTCCTCATTCCAAAAGTGTGTTCACATATTAAGAAAAAAAAAACAACAAAATTGCGTGAAGTGAGTCGATTCCTCATTCAATGAGAGATTATCGACACAATGTTAAATTCAATGGAGTTTAATCGTTACGATGATGGTCAGCGCGTATAGTTTCAAATATGGTACACATTGTGCTATAAATTGCAGATTCATCGTATTTTTTCACCTGATTTTCAGCCCCAGTTAACATGCTCATTTCCATTATCATCAATAAATAAAACCTGAAAACAGTTAAAAATAACATCGAAGAAGAAGAAAACATAAAGAAGAGAAACTAAAACACACATTGATTTCGTTTAATGCGTTCGCAGAAAGAAACAAATAAATCGCGTAGAGTACGAAGCAATTTATTAGGTACAATTGCTTTTTTCTGTATAATTGCTCACTAAATATATTCCGAAAACAATACACACATTTGAATGCGCTTATACAAATTAAAATGAGCGGTTGCATTGAAATTCTTTCACGTTGGATTGTATTGTTTTAATCGCTCATGGCAAATGTGAAAGACGCCACACAAAATGTGTGGACAACAAATGAAACAAAACACACAAATAAATGTAAATAAATAAATAATATTGAGGTAAAGTCGACGTTGTGCGCTGTCGAAGAGACAGTGAAATAAAAAAAAAAGTGAAGAGACACCCGGCGTTCAATTGTTTCACTTTCACATAAAACGTATAAGTTCATCTGACACAGAGAGTCCACAACGTGTGGAAAAGACAATGCCAAGAGATAAAACAAAAACAAAAATCGCGAAAAAACACAGCAAGAGAGAAGGAGAGAAATGGGTGAATGCGAACATCACGAATTGCATACCAAATTGCAACACCAACTTCCGATTCAATTAATTCATGTGTTTCCCATTACCACAAAGCATCGCAAGGGAAATAAAATGCACCGCAAATATTTATCACATTTTCAAAATATTTTGAAAAGCGTTGAAAAACGAGGCTGAAATGTATGTGCATTGAAGTGTTGTTTTTTTTGTTGTTCATTGCCTTAGTTCAAATATGCAAGACCGTACCGCACGATTTCAATAAAAAAAAGCGGTTAAAATCATTTCAACACTTTTACGTATCATTTTCTTTTGTGAAACTGTTTTAAGAACCTTCAAATTGAGAATGCGAAAAAAAATGTGTGTTCAATTTATTATTATTGAAATCGAAGAATGTGAATCAGTTCCATTCACGGATGCGGTAATCAAAGAGTTAAGTTTTTAATCAGGAACTTGGGGCGTTTGATTTAGTTTTTGTATTGGCAATCCAAATTGATTAAGATAAATATCGCTATTTTCATAAAGATGTTCTTCCTTTTTCGATTTAAATGCGGTGCAAAATAGGTCTTGCTGTTTACAAACAAACACCATATTTTGATATGCTTGAATTCAATGCATGTGTTTCTATTTGGATGTGGATTTTTTTTTCAATCTTACTGTTAATTTTCGTACGAAATAGGAAAAACTGGTTGATCATTGAACTCGGCAGTTCAAAATAACAACAAAAATAAAATCTTTCAATTGTTCAGCCCATGAGCAGGCTGTAAAATCTAAAATAATGATTGCGTTGATGTGTTTTTTTTTTTGCTTATTTGCTTATGATCTTTGTGTGGGTATATTTTGGACATTGACTTTTGATGTTATGTGCTACACTTGTGCTACACATGTGCTGATGCGGTCGTGTACACACACATTCGACTCATCCTTATTACGATTCAGTACAAAAATAGATTAAAATTATATCACCGTAAAGATGCAATCGAAATTCTAACTCGTTCCGGGAGAAGGCAGTTCAAAATAGCTCATAGCTGTGGCCATATTTATGGCATTAAAATAGCATTATTACTTGAAATATGATGAGCGATGAGTGACATCAAACGGTCGCCATTCATCAAGATAATGGTGCATTTATCGCTCCAACAAATTGACATCAAAGCTAATGTTACATAAATGTGTGCCCATTAACAGGGAATGGAATGAAAAACAAAAAACATATTAATTCACAGAAAGTTCCCTTCACATTGATTTGCTTTATGATGTCCACATAAATGTTTGTATACAGAAGCATCATTTACAATCCAGTTGATAAGAGTTCAATTTATTAACCACAATCCACAATGAATGCGTTAAACTGATAAGAAATTGACAACTACTTTGAAACTATATGAGAAACATGGAATCGATTCATATTCATTTGAAACGATTGGATTTTAACGAACGCTAAATGATTCACACTTCAAAAGCTTAACTTTTGAGATAACGTAATTTGATATGCCATTGTTGGGAATTACACACAATATCACACAATATTTGAAATAAAAAACCAACAACGTCAATCATTTAGCAAATAATGTTGTCTGCTCGTTTCAATTGTTCGCAGATAATTGTCATATTATGTAAAATACGCTTTAAAATGAAAACCGTTCACTGTAATTGTTGATATTCACTTTTGCTCTCGATTTCGAATCAATTTGAACTTTTGATTTGCCTTCACTCTTCAGATCATATTTTATTCCACATAAAATGAGACAATTTTGTCATAGTGACTGGCTCTATTTTTTCTATTTGTTAATCATAATCGTTTATCGGTTGCAAGAAGAAAAAAAAACGGCAAATTGATATTCAACTCACTTTAAAGCGCCTCATTTACTCAGTATTACAAGATCATTTGCTTATCCATGCAGAAATTTATCATAATGATTGGATTTAATGATGGCAATGTTTTGAAATCAGAGAACTCTAACATATATTTTACGGAACAGCAAACCCATTCTAACTAATGTTCAATACGCACACAATTTTGCCATGGAATTTAGAAATAGAAGCAAAATTGCTGAATATAATTTCATACGGAGACCGTTAAAATCAACAAAAATTGATTCATCAGTCAACCATGCAATTTCCACACGGTGCGATTGTGGTGACACATCAGAGTTAACCACAGATTGAAATCTTAATTGATAAATTGAACAGAAACTGACGATGAGTCATGCGGCTGCATCGCGTGATATCGAGTATGCCTGATTTTAAATGGTTCTGCGTAAATATGAAATAAAATTGTCCTGATAACTGCTTAAATTGTCCAGTCACCCAGTTGTTGATGACTGATAGCAGTCTCAGGAAAAATATTTGTTTTGTTGAATTCGATTTAGTGAAGCAGTAGAATTAGAATGAGTCGCCGCATTGTTATACGGTGAAGCCACGAATGTTTCAGATACTTTTATTGCTTTATATAGTGACGGGAGCACCCTTTTGCATATGCTTAACGTAATATGTATATCTATAAACTCTCTGGCTATTGCCATTTTTAAATGCCCATTTCCAAACGGCTTCAAAATTGTACTTGTACAATGAACATTACATTTGCAAATAGAACAAGTTCAATTTTTTCCCCCCCCCGGTAACTCTTTTATGTAAAATCTCCCTCTGCTTATAACACTTTATTGCACACGCATAATATATTTACTATATGTACAATTTCAAAACAAATGAGAGCAACGAACGAATGACCACCAAATAAATAAATTAACCGCGTCCTGAGGGAATACAACAGCTCCTGAATTGAAGTGCGTTTATATTAAAGTGAATTATATGGTTTGTCGTAAATTTTGCGATGATGGTCTCAGTCAACATATTTTATATACAGCAACTACAATTTGAAGCAGACATCTGGGCTCCAGAAGTGTCACTGCCATTTCCGTTCATTCATTCATCGATCGAATAAATGAAAATGAATATTTCACATTTCTACCATAATAGAACCATATTCTCGAAAGCATTTCAATAGCTTTATTTTTTTTTTAAAGCGGTGTGTTTAACATTTGGATATATCATATTCAATTTTTTTTCTTTATCAACCAAAATGTAAATCAAATAAACATATGTTCGGTTCAACAATTCAACAAACTGGTTTTTATCTATGAACCATAAACTGTTTCCATTGTACTAATTGTATGTGTGCGTTCAACGGATGAACGATATGAATGGCAGCGATAAAAATAAAGACTTTGATGATAAAAAAAAACACAATACAGTTATTGTTTTCGCAAGAATTGATGATTCAGTCTCGACATTCGAATATTTTACCTTCATCATTTTCAACACTTTTTTGTGATTTTTTACGTTAAAATTCCATGTTTCAAATTAATGTTTTTGTTTTCATTCATTCTTATTTCAGATACGATGTCGGTCGAGATGGTTTCTTGGATTTGGCTGAATTGAAATTCATGATGGAAAAATTGCAAGCGCCACAAACACATCTCGGATTAAAGGCAATGATTGCTGAAGTCGACGAAGATAATGATGGCAAAATTTCGTTCCGTGAATTTTTATTGATTTTCAGGTAAATGAATATTTTAAATTGTTTTGTATTCTTATTGTGTGTCAATAGGTTGTAAAACTCGAGTAAAATTGATTTTTGTTTGAAAATTTTAATGGTTTTTGTTTCCAATAATACAGAAAAGCCAAAGCTGGTGATTTGGATTCAGAATCTGGTTTAAAAGAATTGGCCCGTCTCACCGAAATCGATGTCGACGAAGTGGGTGTGGTTGGTGCTAAAAGTTTCTTTGAAGCAAAAATTCAAGAGCAATTGCTTACCAATAAATTTGCCGATGAAATTCGTCAAGAGCAAGAAGAGCGAAAACGTGCCGAAGAAGAAAAAATGATGCGTCGCACACAGTTTCAAGCCTGTGCTGCCATTTTTCAACAAAATTAATTCAACCATTTAATTTTAAGCTGTTTATTCTAATTGTGAATCTGATTTTAAAATATTTTTTTTTTGTTTTGTTTCTGGAAACTCTTTTAAAATTCAATCAAAATTGTATTGTTTTTAGTAAATCGGGATTTTTTGTTTGTGTAATGTTTGTTGCCTCACAAATACTTTTCTTTTTTGAGGGGTTAGTTTTAAAGATGTTTCTGAACTTTAACAAAATGTAAATTAATCTGAATATATCGTTCGTATCGTCGTAGACCTGTAAGATTTTAACCACAGTATGCTTTATGATTGAGCTAGTCGAATAAAATAAAATTGTATAAACAGAAATTAATAACAAATTTAATTTTATGTGTATTGCATCTGGATGTATTTTAACAATTTAAACATTTTAAATGAGAAAACAAATGATTCAATCTATTCAATAAAAATGTTCTGTTGTCGAATTGTAAAAGAAAAACACGATGTACAAATGTTCATGCGATTATTTTGTTAATTTTTAGCTTTGAATGTCGGCATCGTTGCATGTCGCCCCTTAATGCATACGAATATTTGCAAACTGGACATGAATATGGTTTGATTTTATAGTGATAACCACTGATGTGTTGCTTCAAGCCTGATAATCCTTTGAATGTCTTTGGACACAACGAACAACTGAACTTACGTTCAGAATCATGCTCGCGTTTATGGTGTTTGAGTTGTGCGAACGATGAAAATGGCTGCCCGCAGGTGTCACATGCAAATTTCCCATTAAAATTAACACTTAAACTTGGTTCACTCGGTTGACTTAATGGCATTACTTTACTTTCATTCATAAATATGAATTTTGAATCATCAACAACAAACTTAAAACTTTGTTTGACATCATCATCACCATTTGATATGCAGTTAAGATTTAATAATTTTGTATCAACTGCATCACTGATATCGTTTGGAGTTTTCGTTTTTTCTGGTGCACCACTAAGATTCTCATGCATTTCTTTATGATATTTCTGAAAAAAAAGGAAACATTCAAGGGAAAATGTAAATAATCTCTTTTAAAAATTGAAAGAAAAAAAAATCCAACTCAATCGATAAACTCTTACAAAAAGCTTGAAGCGTGAAAACGTGCGGTTGCAAATATCACACGTATACTTCCGTACTGGGTTGCCTTGTCTTCGCGACGGTATTTGCGCTTCATTCGTTGGCACTGTTTGTTTGCCAATACAAATACTAAGATGTTTCTTCATGATTAAAAGATTTCGTATTCTTTTGCCACAATGTCGACATGAAAAGCAGAAATCTTTTGATTCGCGTGTACAAAATCGTTCATGATATCTCAAAATTGATGGAGTGTTAAATTTTTGTTTACATTGTTTGCACTGAAATCGATACGCATGCATTTTGCTTTTGTGTATTAAATACTCAAAACTCGATTTAAATTCAGCATTGCAAATCGAACAAATTTTCAACTTCAATGGGTGCAAATTGGCTGAATGCTCATCAAGTAGCTCTTGGGACACAAAAGATTGATTGCATCGTGGACATTCGAAATAAATTTGGAGCGGCTCTTCAACATATGCACTTTGATTATACGAATATTCATCATTGTCGGTGAACTGTTCGTTAAATTCATAACCATTTTGTGAAGCATCATTATTTGGATCGATAATTTCCTGCTTGAGATTACATGATGCACTTGTGGCTCGTTTAGCATAGGCATGTTCAAATTCGAGCCGTTCTCTGCGTTCAAAGTCACTGCAGCCCTCTGTTTTGAGTTTTCTTGGTTCCATGGCCGTGACATTTTCATCTTCAGCCAAATCGATGAAACTCACTGGATTATTCAGTGTGATCACTTCCATGATTTCACAATTGTTACCCTGCTCCCGATCCATATTTTGCTCAGCAAATGCACATTTGTGCGAACGAAACTCGAAATTGTTGCCAAAAATACGGTCACAAGTGGGACAATATGATGTGCCGGCCTCAGTCTTTGGCAAATTGGCATCTTGTTGCACAAGTCCTTTGATTTTTTTCGAATCTGCAAATGGATTGAGGCATAATGAGGGTGAGATCGTTGGAATTTGAGTTGTGAATGGCCTTCGATTGAAATTGTCCACTTTCTCTTGTTTTACATTCACTGGTTCTTGTTTGATAAACAATACAGTGGAAGGATTTGGCGTTGAAGACTTGATACAGCAACGAGAGGTGTTTCCATTGACTAGATGGTTTTCATTGGGCACAAAACTTAACTCTCGTTGATACGACAATACTTTATCTATAAAATTTGAAAATTGTCTTAGCTGGGCGAAGCAGTCAGCACAAATGACTCGAGAATGATCCATATAACTGTGAATGTTTAATGCAGGTAAACATTTTCTAAACAGTAACTCAGTCTCTGGTTCATTCAACGACCGAACTGGATTACAAGTTAAACTATCATTTCGGTCGCCACACAAACGGCATGTTTCGCCCATTTCGGAATGTGTTTTGCTACCATCCGTGGGTGGTACTCCATAGTCATCATGGTCTGACTGTATCGTTCGAGCATCTTCCAGTGAACCAGATGAAATGTGATACGTTTCGTATGAAACGTTACTTTTGGTGTTGATACTTGGGATTGCATCTTTTTTCAGGCATTTCCGTGACAAATACTCACGAAAATCGGTTTTATCAAAGTGACGACTGCATATTGAATTCCATCGGGATGGCTTCCAATTTGCGTCACGATTTGTGAATTTTATCCATTCCGTAAGTATTTTTGGGTTTTTCAATGGAAATCTAAAGAATAAATGAATAAAAAACGATTCTTTAGTCGCTTCTCAAACAGAAATAAAAGAATATCAAATGAAAATAACAAGCATTCACTTACTTATGAAATGAAACATTCTCGGAATGTGAGTATTTTTGTTCACAGTTTGATACAGCACAAAATGACGGCATTTTATGATGAGATAACGCAATTATATTCAACCCTTTTAATTCATTTTCTCAAATAAATATACAGAACAAGAACAGGAACAAATTCTGGTATTTTAATAGTTCAATGTTTATATTTTGATTTTGTTTGTGTCAAACATTAACAATTACGTATTTCATTGAGTTTGACGTTTCGATTTCAGTTCAATGGATGTTTTTTTTTCGATTTGGACAATCAAATGCCTCATGTGCACGTAGAAGCGGTATTCAGTTTTTGATTGGTTTAATTTCGATTTTAATCATGTTTAAATTTAATTTCATTACTGATACTGATGAAAAGGATAATTCTAATACAACCGAATCAGGTTTGTTCTGTTTGTGAAAATCTTTAAGAAAGAAATTATTCCCATTCATTTTCTGTATGAATTTTAGAAACTAAAGCTGAACCTCAAACGGAAAATGAAGATAAAACGGTGACCAAAGAAGATGAATGTTGTGAAGTTTTCCCGACAAATGAGCAAGAGGAATGTGATTACTTCGCACCAGATTTACTATCACATTTAAATTGTTTAACTTTTGAGAATTATCACAAGATCTACCACGTCCCCTTAGAAGATATAATTGATAAACTAATCGATCGATTTGATGATATAAATTGTGCCGAACAAAACCATTCAGATTTGATTGCCGGAGTGTATGAAGGTACAAATGTGTGATTTTTTAATTATTCAAATCCAATGACGACATTTTACGTACTGAAATGATAATTGGTTTTTATTGATTTATAAGGAGGAGCAAAAGTATGGGAATGCACTGAGACCGTTGGAGAATATTTCACGAAAATTAACGATGATAAGAGTATAATTGAGGAATTTAAAGGATCCAAAGTTTTGGATCTTGGCTGTGGAGCAGGAATCCTCGGAATACTTGCCTTACAAAATGGAGCTTCTGTTCACTTTCAAGATTATGTAAGATAATTTTTTTTTGGCATACGAAGAGTTTTGCTTAAAATGTCTCTTTTTTGATTGGTTTATAGAACAAAACGGTGCTTCAACATATTACCATACCGAATGTGCTTGTAAATACAAAATCCGTATCGAAATTGAAAGAGCATTGTCGATTTTACTCTGGCGATTGGTCGAATTATGTCAACAAAACCACTGACGATGATAAATTCGACTTCATTTTGACGTCCGAAACTATTTACAACGTTCAAAACTACAATAAGATAATTAATGTACTGAAAACGAAGCTCAAGCCATCTGGAGTGTGCTACTTGGCGGCAAAACTTCATTACTTTGGAGTCGGCGGTAGTTTGAAGCAATTTGAACAAACTTTACTGAATGAAGGCTTATTCAAATCAGAAATTGTATTCACGTGTAATGACAATGTTGCCAGACAGATTCTGAAAATTACTTTCAAATAAAGTAAAATTAAACAAATAAAATATTTTGTGATATTATTGTTTTATAAAAAAAATAATCGAATATATTTGATTTATTACGTCAAATCGATTCTTGTTTGTATGTTTTTCAATCCATAAACGGACGTAGCTGTTGCTGTAAATTCGTTGGCCAAGCCGGGAGAGTGGCGCCATCCATTTCAGTAGCCAATGCGTTACTGGAGTCCACCGAATGATTCTCACCTCCGATTACCGACTTACATTCAGGACAAACGCTTCTAACTGTCGCTCCACCGCAATCCCCAATGGCATACACATATCCATTTTTACACTTATACCAATGGCCACGCTGAAAGCCCATTGCTTTCAAAACCATATTTTTTTCTTCGATGGAAATGCCGAGTCCGGTCGCATGTTTAAATGCTTCATTCACGAGTTCCTTGAAATTATTTTTAACACTTTCCGTTGCACGGCCATGTTTGTACGCCAATTCAAAGGCATCATTCAGTAGTTTCTTTCCAGTATCACTGAATGGTTCGACACTTGCTTTGACAATGACCTCGGAGATAATTTGCAGGAATGAGATCTCTGTCTCGATATCGTGTCGTTGTTGTTCGCTATTTTGATATTCCTTGATGAATGATGTGGCCATTTGGATTCGTTCTTCGAACTTCGCGATCGCTATGTCGTCAATGTTCTTTACTTGTTGATTTCGATCTTCGAAACTCAAGCAAATCTGCTGTAGTCTCTCGACCAAGCTGAATTTGTTGTCCAATTCAATCAGTAAGTGCTTCGGCCTTGGTCTGAAATTTGGTTCGACGAATTTGATTTCATGGAATATCTGCTCATAAATTGAACTTAATCGAACGACACGGTTTCTAAACAATTGTGCGTTCAGAACATAGATGATTTTATCATACAAATTACATTGCAACACTCGATTCTCACACCTACGGCCATAGATTTGAAGTTTGACTTGTTGAACATCCTTCAAACTTGCCTGAATAAATTTGTTTAATGCTTTCGTGTGACGAATTTCAGTTTTGCATTTGGGACACTTCTTCAACTGGATGCTACTTCGATTGTCATCTGAATTGGATTCTGTGGAATCTGGCTCCGCTTTCATCCATTGGATCAATGCTTGAACTTCAATTACTTGCTTACAATCGACCAACTCAATGAAACGGGCGTCTTTATCGTCCTCGTTACCGAAAAATATCTCGGTTACTTCGTCTCTGTTACAAATTCGGCAAAGGCGCGGCATTTCCTCTCCACAAACACCAATAGACTTATGTCTACATTTTCAGAGCGTTTTCGCATTTGAATGATCGCATAATTCACGGTCACATGGTTCCGAGCAGAGTTTTGTGCACTTCAAATGTTTACATTGCCAATCACATTTCTCCATACACTACAAAATTTAAAGAGATAAATATAATAATATTCCAGAACACGATATGAAAAAACCACATACCGGCGGACACGGTTCACCGCATCGACTCGGACAAATCGAATGCAGACAACAGTTTGAACACTTTCTTTTGCACGGCGGACAATCGATAGAACAAAAACTAGGACATGGATGCCCGCAAACCAATACTCGGGTGCACCTCTCAGGACACCTGAAAATGGAGATAAGAGTTAGATTCTAACTGAGAAAAGAGAACCTGTCATGAATCACCTGACATGAAGTCTGTCGTATTTGCATCGACCACATGATCCTTTACATAAATGACCGCATTTCAATTCAACGTTACATATTTCGGTGCATGCGTTCAATAATTTCAAATTATTGTTAGCATTTGAACATTTGATCTTAACTGTGTGATCGCATGGTGATTTTGCTTCTACCAGCTCATTGCATACGGTTTCATTACATAATTCACTGCATAAACCTTTGCATTTGTGTCCACAGCTGAGTTTTCTTTCGCACAGATAATTTCGCAATAGGCTTCCGACGGATTAGTGGAGCAAAATGTCTTAACAGAATGCCCGCACTCGGGTCGTACTTTTTCAACCATGACAGTACATTTTCCGCACTTTTCGTCAAAATGACATTTTTCTCGACATCGATGTTCATTTTCACACACAATTTTATCGCATTTCTTTGAGCATTTCTTGAAAATGCCTTCGTGTTCTCTGTCAACGATGTGACAAACCTTTGGGCATACATGACCACAAGGCAGTCGGTAGTCGCATGGACGCATACAACCGCCATCGGGTACCGGAGTAAAGTCTTTTTTCGATGACACAGATGTCTTGTAATCCGGATGATTTTCACAATAAAGCACCAGACTATCGCCAATCGCTTCTTGTGTGGTCAAGTGTTGTATCAAATTGCTCCACAAATGACATTTCTCGGACAAACATTCAAAATTACCAATGCAATAGAGTCCTTTTCGGGCGCGTGACAACGCCACATTGACTCGATTTGATGTTTTCAAGAAACCAATATTCGCTTCGTCGTTGCTACGCACAAACGACAGTAAAATAATATCATTTTCCTCGCCTTGATAGTTGTCGACGACTGCCGCCCTAACACCACTCAGTAAATGTTGGTCGCGCATCAATTGACGAATCAGATGCAACTGACCAGAATATGTGGTCAATATGGTTACTTGCGATGTATCGTAGCCTTGCAAAATGATGTATCGACAGAGCTCGACGATGAATGATGCTTCATATGAATTCATATGGCTTCGAGTCTCCTGTTGAGAGCTCTCGTCTTGATTGTGATTGATGAAGAACATATTTTTAGTGATTCCTGATGAGAAAATGGAAATCGATTCATTTCGAGAGACATAAAATAAATTTATTTAATACACTGAATTCATTTTACCTTTAACATTTTCGTATTGGTGAACGAATGGATGATCGAGCAATTGTTTGTAAATATGCGGCACCAATAACGATGAAATGCACGGTCGCATTCGATGCTGCTGCTTCAACTGATAGTAATCCATTTGGTTCTTGATCAATCGCTCGAATAGGGAAATTTCTAGATTAAATTTCTTGGCCAATTCGTAAACGGCTGGATTCGGTTTTAGCTGCATATGATCACCGATCAAAATCAAGTGATCGGTCTTTTCGCAAAGGGTAGTCACAATATGTGCTTCCAGCACTTCTGCCGCTTCTTCAACGACTGAAAAGGATTGACTCGTGACATTTGCGATTTTCGTTCAAAATTTGTGTTCGAACAAGGGAAATTCATTTACCTGTTATTTTCGGTTTAATGCCGGCGATGATGTGTCGATATTTGGCTGCACCAGTCGTGGTCATACCGATGATTTTTGCACCGCGCACGATTTCAATATCTTCTTGGCTGCGCATGCCATTGAACCGTAGGCGTTCGTTTCTGTATGAATCACGATTCATTTTTATTCTCTCTTCCAACTGTTGGGTGTACAATTTAACCCAGAGTCTGTACAAATCCCATCGCTGGTTTGATGAAAGCGCGTTGATATTTCCAACGAATGAGGCCTCTTCGCGTGACATGGCATGACTTTTTTTGATTTCACGCTTGAATCGATTCTTGAACTTCTTATTCATGAAACCGTCAGCATCAATGTCTTCGAATTCATTTGGAATGATATTGTTGAGATTTATTTCTTGCTCCGTTCGATACTTCGGATAATTCTGCTCTTCTACATCGTCCCAATCGTAATCGATAAGTCGATTACGTTCGATTTCATTGATTTCTTCTTCATCGAATACGGGCTCCTCAACCAATTTCAACTCTTCGAATACTCCCCGTCCATGCGAATCAAATTTATCGCGGCATTATCATTCCTATTTTCAACCGGAGATGTATAAAGTTGAATTTGTGGATACATTTGACCGTTGATACAACCGCCGCACGTTCAGGTGAAATCCATATGCAGAAATGAGAGGATAGAGAATTGAATAAAATTAATATAATAACTCATTTTTCAATTTAAAATAAAATGCTTATGTAAAATACTCCTGTTTATGGCCAATAGTTTCACCTAATTTTACCCTTGAAACAAGGTTAAACTCAGGTGTATTTGTGAGGGTAAAAATGGGCGAAACAACTGACTATGAATCTACTATTTTTGTTGTTGATCACATGATGAATTTAACGAATAATGTTGATGTGCATTCGATAGTGTGCTTACCTACACACACTTAAGGCGTGTACTTTTTTATTCTAAGGTACATCATTCTCAATGAGAATGTCACGCTTAGCGACTAACTAAATTGTTAATATGTGGGTTTTTTTGTATGTTTGGTTAATGTTCGTTTGATCGCTGATCATTGGACATTTGGATCAGGTGCGGCAGGGGGTCTTTGTCTTCGCTGGTTTGGTGGTCTGTTCACGTCCATTAGCGTAGCAGGTATCGGTAAGTTCAACAGCATGCAACGGCCTGAAACAACAATCGCAAACAAAAAAATGTATAAGCAATGAATCACTGTGTTTTTCAAACAGAATATACCTTTGAGCATAATACACTTGGCAGCAACAATGTCCCGATGCCAAACAATTGTCAATCCTTGTTGTTCTGCAACAGCATTTCCAATGTCACCGTCCACGGGGTTTACTACTGGCCAATTTTTCCAGATAACATGTATCTTTGACAGTAAACGCCCTGTAGCTTGTTGATATTGTTGTACTGCTTCCATATCAACTTGATTCTGTTCAATAAGGCGGTTCAGCAATTGTCGGTTCGATCGTAACCATTTTCGTCCTCTTTGTGTCACAATTTTGGCTGGGCAAACAGCTCCTGCAGCCGGCACACAGTTTCGACATATCTTGAATCGATGTTGTCTGGTTTCACGCGGAAATCGACGAAAACAGATGGCACATGTCTGTGATGTGAAGTCCTCTTTGACGTATACGATATCTGAATGGCCAAGTTTCTTCACACTTTTCACAATTTTCCGTGTGCCGGGGCATCTCTTGTTCTTTTTAATGCCAATTGGCGAATTAGGAGCTATTTGTGCACCGCCCATGAAGATTAGCGTTGGCATATTTCTTGTGATCGCGATGGCCATTTTGTCGCACACTCGTTGCGATTGAATGTATTTGTCAAAGCTTAAGCGTGCATATCTTCGCGTGGCAAACACAGCAATTCGTTCATTGCGCATTGTTGCTCGATGTCGTATATAAGATTTCCAATGTATCCCACGTGGCGATGGCATGATTGGATATTGTTCACGATCGAGCCGATCTTTTTTTGTGAATTCGCCTGTCAATCGTTCTCCTTTTCGTTCTCTCTTCGTTTGTTCCGTGCGCCAATGATATTGTTTTGGGCTTATTTTGATGTTTTCTTCATGACCGGTTTCGGTTTCGTGACGTACGCAAGCCATATAACATTTCATGCCAGGATCGATGCCTGTTTGATATTTATACTCATTGTTGACAAGCTTTTCCTTGATGGCTTTCATGTATTCATTGTTCTTCTGATTGGCGTCTTTGACTTCCTCAGGTTTCGCCTGTTCATACAACAAAGACATGGATACACTGTCAGTGCGAATGTGGAAGTGGAAGTGTTTGTGTGGCCCTCCTAACTGGTTGATATATTCCATATTGAAGATGAGGCCCCAAAGCTCTTGCCGATGTTCGTTGTAGTATGCTTTGGTTTCTTTTGTAAGGCCTCCTTTTAGGCTACGACCGAACTCTTTTGGTGCAATGTCCATCCGACCGACCAGAGCCAACATATCACTGTGTTCAAAATCAACATGTTTTAATTTGGGGCCATGTAGCGGAACAACTGTGAAGGGATGCACTGTTGGGAAATCCGGCATGCTCCATATCTTCAGCAGTTGGAATTCTTCTATTGCTCGTTGAATTTGGCAAAACATCCACATTGAAGCAAACCAATGACGTTTGACAATGTATGTCATGTTTCCTCGCTTTCCGAACAATGGTCCACAAATATCGATCACTTCGTTATACAATCTCTCCATTTTGTTTACTCGGTTAAGGTCACCACCTGTCCAATCTTGACCAAGCATCAGCATTTTGAGGGCATTCCGAATGTCAATTTCATCGAATTGAGCGTGTTCATTTTGATTCAATTGATAGCGCTTCATTCTAAGGAAGTACAGCAATCGGATTTCGCAATGCATTTCCAAATTGTTCTTTACGTTGGTAATGTAAAGATTATGCATGTTCACAAACATATTTCCCATCAACGTGTAGCTTGGCCATCCATTAAATTGCTCCTTCAGCTCAATCTCCAGCCGGAACGCAATTGGCATTTGAGGCTTTTCCGGTTTTTCAATCCGATCTATTGTCACTTGTCTGAAGCATTCTTTGATCAGATCATTGCCATCTTGAGTGAAGAACACTTCGTCTCCATCGTCTATTGCTGTGTTCACTTTATGAAGCAGTAGCAATGAGGCGAGCTCACATATGTTGGTGGCTCTCAAGCTTTCACCAAAAAAGTATTTCGTGAAACCCTCACGCCATCCCTCACGAAAAATATCCTTCAGCCCTGTTTTGATTGTGCGTATGTCATAGTTTTCGATGGTTGATTGTGCTTTATTTCTGGGTTTCCCTTGTTTTATTGTGTCGTCGTTTTTTGCTTTTTTCCTGGGAACGCCAGAACTCAAACCATTTTGTTTTCTCTTTGCCATAATCGATATAACTGTTAATCCATCATACAAACATCAAAAAACTGTAAAAATGAGAAGGAAAATCAATGATGTATGAAATATTTGATGAACATTTAAAATTTGAATAAAAATCAAATCAAAAATTGCAATGATTCATTCCGTTATCGTGAAAATACAAAACACACAATATAAACTGATATAAAATTCACAACTCACTTGACAGTTCACGATCGAACTGATACAACGGCTTTGTTGTCCCAATGCAACAATCAAAGTATTTTGTAAAACCGATCAACAATTCCGTTATCCGAAAAGAGAGTCACCTTTCTTGAGCTGTTTGTTCACCATACACTGTTTAAACACCAAAAAAACTGTAAAAATGAGAGGGGAAATCAATGACGAACGAAATATTTGATGAACATTTAAAATTTGAACAAAAATTGCAATGATTCATTCCGTTATCGTGAAAATACAAAACACACAATATAAACTGATATAAAATTCACAACTCACTTAACAGTTCACGATCGAACTGATACAACGGCTTTGTTGTCCCAATGCAACAATCAAAGTATTTTGTAAAACCGATCAACAATTCCGTTATCCGAAAAGAGAGTCACCTTTCTTGAGCTGTTTTCTCACCATACACTGTTTAAACACCAAAAAACTGTAAAAATGAGAGGGAAAATCAATGACGTACGAAATATTTGATGAACATTTAAAATTTGAACAAAAATCAAATCAAAAATTGCAATGATTCATTCCGTTATCATGAAAATATAAAACACACAATATAAATTGATATAAAATTTAGAACTCACTTAACAGTCTCGTACTGATACAATGGCTTTGTTGTTCGAATGCAACGCTTTTCACAAGTCCAAAATAGTCACGTTTTACGAACACCGAACAACTGTAGAAATGAAAAAGAATTTAATGACACAAAATTCATTTTTATTATACTTGTTATTGGGCTGTTGAGTTTTTATCATTTCGTTGTTTTTCATTCAATTTTTCTTTGGTTCATTTTCATTTAAATATTCGTTTTTATTTTTTTTTTTAATTCTGTATTTCGTTGTCCGTTTTCGGTTTTGATTTATTTTTCGAAACTAACCGTTTTTTTGCACACCACACTCAAGACCATTTCAAGTCATATTTTAATTTTCCCATTAAATGCATATCTGTATTTGGTCTTCACACTCATCCATTTGTTCCCCTCAAGTTGCCAGTGGATATTTTGTTTTGTTTTTCGTTGTAAAAGGGCACCGTCTAATAAGTAACTAAACAGAGTTTCGGTTGAGCTTGTAATTTCATCCAATTTTATTTATTTCGTTTACTTTGTGTTGCACAACAAGAAACTTCTACAGTTTTTAACAGTTCGCGATCGTACTGATACAATGGATTTGTTGTTCCAATGCAACGCTTTTCACAAGTCTAAAATAGTCACGTTTTAAAACACCGAAAAACTGTAGGAATGAAAAAGAATTCGATGACACAAAATTAAGAAACAACTTAATATTTATTGAATATTGAAATTGCAATGATTTTATCGAAAATAAAATTCGGTTACAGAGCTGTAAGCAAAAAGACAGCGTTGTTCCGTTATCATGAAAATAGAACACACAATGAAAAACAACAGTTGATATAAAATTCACGACTCACTTCTTTGGGCTGTCAACTCGTTGTGATGCGATCGAACTCAAATTCCGGCTTTCTTGTTCCAGTACAAACACCATGAAATCGCCAGTTCCATGGTATTGTAAATGTGATGTCCAATTTGGATTCATATTTTCCGCCTAAAATCTTTTAGTTTGAATGTATTGATTTTATAAACTATGAACTGAGGCCAAATACGATCTGCTTTGATTGTGGAATTCAGAGTATTATTTTTTGTGTGAATGTAAACAATGGAACGAAATGTCAAAATCTGTTCGTTTAGTTTATTCAACTCTCTCTTTCGATGAGAGGTTAGCATCAACATACATAAACATCGTTCTAGATACACGTATTTTTCCCGTTGATGTTGAAGATGTCATATTTTGCGTCGATTTTAGTTTGGTATGGAATAATATTCGAATGCACATCAACATTATTCGTTTAATTCATCATGTGATCAACAACAAAAATAGTAGATTTATAGTCAGTTTTTTTTTCGCCCATTTCTATCCCCGCAATACACCTGAGTTAAACCTTGTTTCGAGAGTAAAAATGGTATTAAAGGTCATTAACCATAGTATATGGTTTATTTATTATTACTATCGATTTATGTATTCGATTTGCGATGCAAATTGGTGCACAATATCGCCAACAACTTCGAACGACTTCTGGTAAAGTGTCAATTGCACACGGCGTAAAAACTTCAGCAAATTTTCGACGGCGTCGACGTGATTTTGACGTTTTGGTGAGTGTGTATCTAGCTCGTTCCGCAATTTGGCACTGTACATGAAAAGTTCACGCTGGAAGTTGGCGGTGTAGCGCAACTTCGGAATCATTTTTATATAAAAATGTATCAACAACTGAACTGTATCTTGTTCGGCTGAACAATCTGACGCTCTTGCCAAAGCGGCCAATATTAGGCACATCAAATCAGGCCGAATATTTTTTTGTTCCAACTGTAAAAAGAAACCGAACATGTCCGATGACAATTTCAAAATTACTTCGGCATCATCATCGATTTTCAATAAGTTTTCTAATGTTTTGTAGCCAATCGGTTTCCTCGTTTCAAGTGTTCGACGTTTTGGAGCGCTGCTATTTGAGCCTCCTGCAGAACAATCACGTGATCTTTTATTGTCGTTTCTCCGAGAATATTTTCGTTCCATTTTTGTCCGTTGGTCACAACATCACACTTGTTTCGGTATGCAATGCCTACTGAATTTTAAAATATTACCAGTCACTTAATGCAGTAAATAATATAGTGTCATTTTATTGTGTCAAAGTGCTTGTTTCAACTTGTTACTGCCGTTGAATTGAACAAAAATTATTCTTTTTCATAGAATACAAATCTGATTGTATATGTACTCAAAGATGGAATAAGGTTTAAAGATATTTGATTTTCAGGAGGACTTAATAATCAACTGCGTTTAACTTTAGTTTGTATTCAAGTCAATGTAAATGATACGATTGAATTCAACGTTTCAGTATTTAGGCGCTTCAGCAAAACATTGAAAATTCCTGCAAACAATTTGTGTGTTGCATGTTTATATTCGCACACTATTACAGTTATAAATTTGCGATGTTGTGCGAACACAAGCATATAACACACAAGTTGTTTGCAGGAATTTCACAATGTTTGATTGGAATTGCGAAATACTGAAAAATTGAATCTACTCGCATCATTTACATTATATTAAAAATAAATTATAGCTTAAATCGATAGGCCATTAGATCGAATATATTTTGAGTCCTTTATCAAGTTTATATTTTGTTGATAAATTACAATGACGCTTTATTCAGGAGGCGCGGCAGCAACAAGCAACAGTATTGATTGACTGATAATGTATCTTTTCGAATTATGTGGATAGCAAAGAGGTTTATGAACATACTTACAATTGTAAAACTGAACAAAATTTAGCAAATTGAGATTGCTTAAAATTAAGGGAAATTCTCCCGAAAAAGTGGTTTTACGTGCAAAGGCGCAACAATGATTGACTTACGCGAAGAATGTAAATTTAAACGCAAGCTTCCACAAGTAAATGCGCCGAACTCTGCGATTATACGGAGAGCAACACAAACTACAATTGAGTAGAATATTGCAATCGAGAACATGACCAATACAATTATACATTGAGACGTCATCGTTATATGAATTCTTAACATTGTAAACAAATCGCTTTGATTTATTCAACAAACGTGTAGGGCTTGAGTCCGACTACAAATTTGCTGAACATGCAAAATCTGCATCTCTATCTATTTCCGCTGTATATTCATTGCAGACACTGGGCTGACTATAGAAATATTATCGATACGTAGCATGGGCAACTAGATGATTTTTTGGGCCGCCAAAAATCGCATTGCCAATTCTCTTTTATGCGATATCCTTCGTCTCTGCTTTGCAATATGAAATATTCTCTGGAATAATCTATATTATAGTCTATAATATAGTGTGCGTATTATAGTATGTAGCGATACGTATCGATAATATTTTTATAGTCAGCCCAGTGTCTGATTCATTGTGGTTTGAAAATCATTTTTCAACATATTTGTTCAACAAATCGAAACACTTCACGTATTTACGAATCGTAAATTACGATGGCTAGTGACCGATTATTGTGCGAAATTATATCAGTTCGACAAAAATATAGCCGTGCAGTCTATGGAAATATTTAAATTCTTGAAACTAAGAATTAAGCATTAATGAAGAATATGAGGATTTGAAGAAAAAGGTGCTTCAAAATGATAAAAATAAACTTCATTTGAGAGAGTACGGACAATAAAAAAGAAAAAAATATGTTTTCATAAGAAAAACAAAGGTTGTCAGCATCAGTTGGGCAGCTGACCCCCCTGCGTACGCACATGCACTCAATTCAGTTCAAATGCAAGCTAGAGCTTGTATTTACTTTTTCAATATGAATCTTCCAATTTACTACAAAACAAAAACTGAAAAGACCAGTACACAAGCACAGCACCATGTCACGACTAAACAAGTTGCTTGTGTTTACAAATCCTGTGGCAAAAAAAAACTACTTGGATGGAAACAAGATGACGAAGAGGAAAAATTGGCCGAAAAAGCCGTTGTAATCGTTGTAGTAGTTTTGGATGAAAATAGCGAGCGTTAAAATTTTAATGAAATGATAATTGAATTATTTGGAGGTGCAAAGGTATGGGAATGCACCGAGACCGTTTAAGAGTGCCTTCTGGAGTGTGTTACTTAACGGCAAAACTTCACTACTTTGCAGTCGGCGGTAATAAGAAGCTATTTGAAAAAGAAAAATTCTGAAAATAACTTTCAAATAAAGTAAAATAAAAATTTAAAATACTTTATCAAATTGACATGATTATTTATTATTGAAAAATTTGTATTGTGTTAAACAATTGTTTTGCATTCAATCTCGTTCATTCAAGACAGACTCGATCCACGGAAGCATTGAATGAATTCTTGTATAAATTTTCGGTAAATGTTGTTTATACCACGAAGCAATTCCGATCAATTCATAATTTTCGGTTGAAATCAAAGCACTGCCATTGTCCAATGGCGGTAGAGATTTATTTGTTGGGCCATAAGTGCAGATGACACTGTCTGGAATCCGAATGCCCTCAGCTTCATCAACATCATCGATTCGGTTCCAACACAGATCCATTGCCATCACTAAGGTTTGATCGTATCTCAATGGATAAATACGATATTTTGACCCATTCTAAAGTTGAAAGATTTAATTTTATTATAATAATGAAACTATAGTTTCATCCCTTCTGAAAATAAAACGATTAAGCAGACAGTCATTTGGCAAACAACTGCCAAACGGCTAAATTGGGACAAAAAATGGCTGACAATCGATTAGCAATTAATTGGCAATCGATAAATAAAGCAATCGATTGAAGCCGTCTAAAGTACACAAACATCGTTTTCAGACGTCTTTTGCCCCAAATCAAACGACCATAGTTGTCTAAGAGTCAGCTGGATGGCAGACATTTGTTTTCCACAAGGTATGCCATTTGGAAATATCTATTTGAACAAACCTGTTTGTTTTCCCATCCAATAGCATACGCTGATTCATCTTCTAATGTTGCATTGCTCGGTAATCTTGCAGCTTGAACATAATCGCTCAATAAAATGTCCTCTTTGGTTTCAAGCAAGGCAACGTTATTAACCAATGAAATTGGCTCGAATTCATGATGTATTTTAATGTTTTTCACACCAACATTGACCCGATGCTCATCATTTCGATCACTTGATCCATAGCTCACTTGTATTTCATCGGGATTTGTATACTTTTGGATGCAATAAGCTGAGGTTATAATCCATCGTTTGTTCAAAATCACTCCACTACAAATGTCACGTGTTTCAGACGAAATTGATACAGCCGATAAGAAATTTTCGATAGGCGAAGTATCATTCGATGAATCATTATGCGCAATTACAGATGCGTAATTTGACGCCATCACTATGATGCCGATGAAAAGAAACATTAATTTTACCATTTTGAAAGCCATTTGAAAGATTTGGTGTTGGTGTTATTAATTCAATTTTACTGTGAACAGTTTAATCCAAATTTATTTGCCTTAAGTGAAGTAGATATGATATAAATACGTCGAGTTGAGTAACTGATTAGACGATTTATTGATTAAGAATGGATAATTTGCTTCAGTGATAGATAAGGATTTTGAAATAATTTTCTGCATAGAAACTAAGATTTTGACAGTTGATCTGTGCCATTTGGTTAATGAGACAAATTGACAACTTTTAATGAATTTATTGCAATTTTTACGAAATGTCATTTTTGTTGAATCACATCACAATGTTGTTCGTCATTTACACACCCATATTTCAAATACACCCGAAAAGGGCAATAAAACACCACATTTAATTCTCATAAATTTGATCAGCTTATAATTTTATAAAAAAAATTACAAAAGGACAGTATACTGGAAATTGATTAACTTTTGAAATTAGAACACAACAAAAAAATTACCCTAATTGCTTTTATTATTTGCAAGTATGAGTGCAAAAAGAAAAAAAAAACCTCATTTACTTGACCCAATCTTCCATATAAATAAGTTACGATTTCAAGACGTTTTCTTTAAATTGTCGTGTTCATTTCATTTTTTTTTGTTTTTTTAAATTGAGTTATTTTGGATTTTTCATAGCCTACCCGATATAATTGTAGGATAAAGAGACGAAATCAACTTTCAAGAACTCGTTTACTTCAACAAAACACAATGTTGATCACTAAAATAATAATTGCTTCGAATCCTCTTTTTAACCTGAGTTAAATTTTAGCTAGAACATGAATTTTAATTAGCTACGATAAAAAACTAAACACAAACGAACAAAAAAAAACACTTTGAATAGGTTTGATTGATGCCCTCGACGAAACGATAGATCGCAGTATAATTCACAATTTATGTTGAAATAAGTGATGAAATCATTCTGAAATGGAGAAAAAAATTCACGTATTTATCAGTTGCAACTTGCAACATAAAACCAGTAACATGTAATTGCGTCGATGTTTGACGTTTCCTATTTATCACATTCGCTATGGATAGCTATTGATATGAATGTAATAATTACCCGTATAAGTAGTAGAAGAACGATAGCAAGTAAACAGCCAATTTAATCCAACCCTCTCGTTGACATTTGGCCAATGTGTCAGCATTCATGATGCTGGTTGGATCATATAGCCCCGGCCCACTCATTACTGGCCGATTTTTATACCTGAAATAATGACGATTCATTAATTTTAGATTGTTCACCAAAAATGGTGCCGAAAAATAAAACCATTCACCATACCTGAATACATGATATGCGATCAGTGGGATGTTTAGCAACAGCGAAAACCATTCACCCGCCAACAAAAATAAAATGTTGAAAAATAAATGCAGCAAATACTCCGGTATAACAAGCTACAAATAAACCGAAAACGAAATAATTGATTACATTTCGATGTTTTCACACTTTGCACGCTTGTTGTGAACAAATCGATTCGTTCATCGTGTACAATTGTTCAAGTATGTGTCGTTTACATGCACAATTCACATCTCATGAATAAAATAAATATCTCATCGCCTTTGCTATCGTTATTATTTTTTTCTTTTTGTTCTCTCACAAACACAAACTCACCGGGTTCAAGCTGTTGCATTGATCAATTGGATTTTTATAATCCGTTTTTAGCTCATCAAATGCAATCACGTGAAATATTGAAAAAAATATTAGAAATGCGTCTGAAACGAGCGCAATAATATAGGTGACCGCTGGAAAATTGAACGCCATTCTCGTTTTTCTATACACTAAATTTTATTTTATATTTATAATTAAATTTGTGTGTTGCTAATTTCGTACATGAATCGTGAAATCGAGTAACACCGTCTATTTAGAATACCAATTTACTGCGTACACTGAAAAAAAGTGACAAACTCAATGACACTTCATTTGTAGCGCCAGTGAGAAAAAAAAGGTACGTTGTTGTATATTCATTTGACAGCTGCTGTAGTTGAGCGAAAAAAAAAAATGTCATTTTTGTTTACTGCCGGACTTTCGTAGTGCGTAGTCGATTCAATTTACGAAATCGTAGAAATGAAAGAGGAGTTTTATTTCATTTAGTATTGAGATTGTCGTAAAAATGACAATTTATTTATGTTTTCAATAAATTGAGCTAAAAAAAAAATCAAATAAAAAAATTTACAAACAAATAAATATACAAAACGAATCGAATTGATAAAATATAATACTGGAAAATGTTCGTTTTTAGTACGGATGTAGCCTTTGCGTATGAGTATGATGCATCATGCTGATGGTTCCTTGGTGATGTGTATGTCCAAGCATAAGCCCAGTAGGTGGCCCCAGTCCAAACGAACCACCAATATGTGCTGATGTTGCAATCGGTGCAATTGGTGCCGTTGGCATCATCGTAGGTATAGCAGCCACTGAATTTGTATGAATGCGATAATGTGTGTTCAAACTTAAGGCTGTAGCGAATACTTTATGACATTCTCGACATTTGTACACTTCATTAGCTGCTCTTTCGTTCATTAAATGCAATTTCTTCTTATGAGCCACCATGTCTCGATTTCGAGTAAACGATTTCCCACAAATATCACAATGATAATTTTTTATTCCGGTATGAGTGGCCATATGCCGTGATAGATCGCCAGACGTTAAAAAACCTTAACGGAATTAGATTATTTTATCATTAATTCAATAGAGAAGTTGTTTGACATCAAAAATCATTAGCAAATATAAAATTCCTTACCTTTATTGCACACGGGACAAATTTGATCACGGATTCCCGTGTGAATCTTTTTATGGGCCTGAAAATTTCCCAATGCTGCAAATTGCTTTGAACAAACTTCGCATTGCAGTGGTTTCTCTCCAGTATGTGTTCTGTAGTAGAAATATGTTTTTTTTTTCAAATAAAAGAGAATTCTTTTCGATCAAGTAGCTAGTTTATGGTTGAACTTGCCTGATATGAATCTCTAGATTATGTTTTTGCGCAAAGCGTTTGGTACATGTGTTGTAGGGACAAATGTATGGTTTCTCGCCAGTGTGCGTTCTGGAATAATAAAATAAACAATTAAAATTGAAAGATTCCATAGATCCATAACCAAATGTCCATGTTGTATACCGTATATGGATTGTTAGTTGAGCAGCACTCTTAAAAGTCTTATGGCATTCGTAGCACGTTTGAGGAACTTTAACTTGTGGCTTAGGTCCTCGTTTCTTTCGCTCTTCGGGTAGTTTCTTTTTGTATCGATTTCGATATCTTTTGGAAGATTTTGCTAATTTATCCGCAGTCCCATCGATGGCACTCTTAAAATACGGATCTGGGTCAGTGTTGGTTTCGTTGTCTCGTGTTTCACCGTAGCCTTTATCCAATATTCCCAAATACGATCGCAGTCGTAAGTCAGAGTTTTCACATTGCTGTTTGAAATGATATGCGGCTCCAAGTCGATAAATGCAATTGTTACAAATTACTGGTGGCAAACCATCATTTTTGTACACCTAAAACCAAAGACAATTATTCGTGTGCATTTCAATCCTAAATGGATTTTGGAAATTCAGTGAAAAACATATAGCATTTAGCTGCATTTTATTATTATTACCTTGACTTTGGCGCAAAGCATAAGCATCTCAGCTGGAATCATTGCAAATTCTGTATTGAAAATTGATGTCAATACATTTTCTTCTAAACACACCCGACAAATTTTGTTTATGTCTATGTTGTAATCCATTTTATCATTTTAAAAATACGGAAGAGCAAATTATTGAGTGATAACTAGCTACAGTGATTTTTAATTTGAAAAAAATCCGAAATTATGCAGTTAACATGCGAAAACGATTACGTTTAACAATTAAAATATGATTGAAAAGTTTATTGATATTAATCAGTCTCAAGAATCTACTTCGAAGCATCCTATTGAGAAACAAATAAGATCTTTATGACAGCATAGAATCATCTCTTACAATGTAAACACTTTTATGGTTTGACATTTTCGATTTTACGTATTACGAAACCTGTCAAACAGTGCACATATTATCTTTATTATTCTGTTTATCAGACAAGAAAGTCATTCCAAAAAAAAAAACAACAGAAACTGTGTTTGGATACACAACGAGGATTTCAGTCGACAAATAATCATGACTGATGATATAAAGAAATATTTCAATGGTCTACTTCAAAAGTAAGTCAAACAATTAAAAATTTCAATATTCTATGCCAATTGAATATAAGTAAAATATCATTTCATTTAATAGAATAAGTGGTGTAATGTGTATCATTGTGACTGATCGCGACGGAACACCTGTGATAAGTGTGAAAGCGGATGCCCTCATGGAAATTGGCCTAGCCACAAAACCATCATTCATCGCCACCTACACGATGGCTACCGACCAAGCCAGTAAACTGGGATTGGGAAAAAATAAGTCGATTGTGTGCATGTACTCCAATTATCAGGTAAATTTTTCAATTTACGGAACTTATTCTAAAGCAACGTAAACTAATAATGTTTTCAATGGATTTAGATTATTCAAATGAACAAGCTGCCATTGATTGTGACCTTTATTGGCACTGAGGATTGCAATACGGGTCATATTCTGGCACTGAGCGACCAAATCGATAGCTACTTAGATGAAATTAAGCAAACAGTCATAGAAGCCTAGCGATTGTCTTCAGTTTGCAGTGCAAATAGCGACACGTAACAATTCAATGCTCAAATCTGTTGTGTCCATAGGTTATAAGATTCAATGTTATTTTGCCGATAAGAAATTTAAGATTGGAATAATTCCAAATAATATTTTTTTATAATTAATTATAAAGGAAAGTTAATAACAAAAAAAAGAAATCGAAATAAAAATGACAAAAACATGTAGATACGGAAATATGCCTAAAGTAATTTCAGTATATTGATAGTAGAGTCCTTATATTAATTGTTGATAATAAAATTGTAATTGAATTTCAATAGATGATCATATGTCGATGAATGGCCAACATCAATTAAGAGATATCATCAAACTATAGCTAAATGACAATGTTATAGCCCCAAAAACAATTAAAGTACTTCAAGTACGACCAAGTATTTCAACATCTCATTCGTTAATTGCACTACATTTTTCATGAATGAGCCCACAGTACAAAATAACACATTTTTATCGGCAACAAATAAACAAAATGAATCAGCATTTCGATGTTTCGCGAAAGCGTACGTCTGTGATGTCCAAAAAAAAAATATGGCACACAGTCAATTTCAATACGTACGTAATAAAATACTGTAGTCTGGTTACGAATAACATGTTTGACAGTTCGTGTGCCAGTTACACATAAAGCAACATAGTATAAATACGAACACGAACAAACGCAGCAGTAGCAACAGCAGCACAAATGTGTATTGTACGGCAACGGCAACAGCAATAAGAAAAAGAAGAAGCAAAAGAGAAAACTAAGTCAGAGGTAGATGACGTGACACATACACACAAAAGACCACTTAAATCTCTCGCCAGTGAATTTTATGTTCGCTTTTTGAAACGACGAGGAAAAAAAATAGAAACAACAAATTATTTTTGGGTTTTTCAAACGAAATTCAGATAATATCATTTAGTGAGTTTAGTAGACATTCAAGTGCAGTTTTAGTGCTGGTGTCGCGGTATTACGTTTATTTATTTATTTTTTTTAATTTCTTCTCTTTCTCATCTTGTGTTTTATCACCGTTCGGTGTGCGTATTTTGATCGAATCTCATTGCATTCTCTTCGGTTTGATTGTCTTACATATCGAGAGATAAAAGAAAGAAAGAAAAATCACGTTTGAACTGAAGTTTGTGAACATTCTATAGATATTTTGGATTCAAATTATCCAAAAGAATTGCAGCAAAGAAAGTGACGTGTATGAGTTGTTACCACAGTCATCACGTACCGTGGACATTTAGTCGGCAAATAAATATGTAATTGGTAGCTTGTTTTGTATCAAACGACATTTTCTGAACTGAAGGCGTGCAATTTTATCGGATCCCGAACATCGAAACCACAATCCGAAGCGTTATCAATTTTATCACACAACAACAACAAAAAAAGAAAGAACAGAGTTAACGTTGTGAGGAACAAGTTTGATTTGTATCATCAATAGAGCAATCACAATAAATCATATCGTACGGATGAACGAGAGCACTCTTTCAAGCAGAAAGCAAAATAACATACATGATAATAGATTAATGAGAACGCATTGCGATCGAGTCGAAGTTGATGTGTGGTGTTGGTCAAAAATACGTGTGAATATAGCGCAATCATATACATTCGTGTGAATTTGGTTGGCGGTGTAGTCGGTGTAGTGGTCGGACGAAGAACTTCAACAAATCGCAATTTGTTTTTCATTCGTACAATCTCAGTCACTTGAAGCTATCGGTAACGAGCATACACGCAATTGCTTTCGTACGAAAAATGTTCACATCGTTAAGCGTTTGTTAATTATCGAATTAACGTGTTTATTAATGGGCTTTAAAAATTTACTACAAATTTAAAAAAAGGAAAAATTGAAATGTATCGTTTAATTCTTCAAATAAATTCTTGACTCATTGTGGTTTCCGTGTTGCGCCAATTTTAAATAAAAATCCGTTTATTAAAAACGTTGATCATTGCAACACATTTAAAAAAAAGTGTAATGTGAGTTTATTTTGTCGTGCGTGCGGAACAAAATCAACACAATTCATCATTTACCAAATCGTATTCAACTTTTGCATCATCGCATCAATGTATTGATTCCAATGAAATTAAATATTTACTTAATGATTGAGGTGTGCAATAACAATTGCAGCGGAAGAAAATTGTTCTGATACAATAAACAGACGTGTGTAATTGTACACCAATCAGCTGAATGAAGACATATGGTTTAAGCTAAGAAAAGAGATAAAATATCGATTCACAAACAACAAATAAAAGTGGCCAATGTGCATAGATATACACACTGTGTAAAACGAGAAACTCGCACACACCGAACAAATTGTAGACAGTGAAATAGTTTATGTTTCGTCAATAAATTTACGGTGAACGAAGAAGCGTTCGGCGTTCGGTTGAATATTTCTTTATGTTTATTGCAACGGACACTATATTGCAGCGCATTGTGTTCGTTTTGAACAGTTAGAGCACTACAGTCTTATTTTTTTTTCGACGTGCATACGATATATATAAATAAATATAGCAAACAAATAATTCAACAAAATAAAATAAAACATTTTACAAAGAACATGTCAAGTACACAGAATATTAGCGACGGCATTCAATCGCCACTTTTATACGACGACAGTGATACAATTTTAAGTGATAAAAAAATGAACAATTTTCAAATGTCGAATAATTCAACAGGATTTTCATCGGCGCCATCGGCCAATCAAAATGGCAAAGCGTCAATCGCTAACAATAATCATGGATCTACAGCAACTGCATCGACAATTACAAAAGATGCCCGTCCAGCGGCCGTTTTTATGAAACTCAAAACATATCTGTTCGCATTGAGACCATGGTCGCTGTCAGCCAGTCTGGTTCCAACACTGTTGGGCTCGGCACTCGCCTATCGATCACATGAATTCAATTTTTTGACATTTATTCTAACCATTTTTACGGTAGTTACGGTACATGGCGCTGGTAATGTGGTGAACACCTATTATGATTACGTCAAAGGCATTGATAATCGAAAATCCGACGATCGTACTCTAGTCGATCACATTTTATCAGAAGATGAGGTAAATTGAAATTACAAGTGCATCAATTTTAATTACAATTTAATTGACATTTATTTGATGTGATCGTCATGAAACATTGAGTATAACACTTAGAAATGATACAAATGTTCTGTTTTCTTTTCCTCTTTTTTTTGTGTCGTTTGTTTGTTATCTCTACTTCCATCCAGGTGGTGTCATTGGGTGCAATTTTATATATGGCTGGATGTGCTGGCTTTATCTTGCTATCGATACTTAGCCCCGCTAAAATGGAGCACTTGGCGTTGGTGTATTTTGGTGGTTTATCGTCAAGTTTTCTCTATACGGGTGGCATTGGATTGAAATACATTGCACTTGGTGATATTTTGGTTTTAATCATATTTGGCCCAATTTCGGTATTGTTTGCATACTTTGCCCAAACTGGTGCTCTCATATGGTCAACCATTTACTTTGCCATTCCGCTCGCCTTGAACACCGAAGCCATTTTACACAGCAACAATACACGTGATGCGAAAAATGATAAAGCGGCCGGAATTGTAACACTTGCTATTATGATTGGACGATCTGCATCCCATGTACTGTATGCCATCTTACTATTCACACCATACATCATATTTGTTGTGCTCACGTTGAAATATTCAATATGGTTTGTATTGCCATTGGTCACACTGCCACAGGCATTCAAAATTGAAAAACTCTTTCGATCGGAAACAACGCTTCACTGTGTGCCAAGACAAACGGCCAAGTTGAATTTCTTCTTCGGCATTTTGTATGTAATAGCCTGTTGCGGTGCATCACAGCTACCCGGCCTTACAATTACACCCCACTGAAATCGACAATAAATACACAAACACACACACACACACACACACACATATGCATCGCTGAATAACATACTTTTACTGAATAATGAAATATAAATTAATTCTTTTTGTACTCTTTAAACCGCAATACATATATTGAAAGAGAGCGGCAGGAATATGCGATCGCACTACTGAAATAGTCACCGAGATTTTTTTTTTTTGCTATTTTCATTTTGACCCCTTTTTTTATAAGAAATCTTAATTAGAAATCACAAAAGAAACAATCACAACAACAAGTAAAACGAGAAAATATAATTTGTATAAAATAATTTATAAAATACAAAGCAACATAAATCTATGTACCAAAATCATTATGTCTTTCAAACAAACGAAACAACAATGTGCAACAAACTCTCTGAATGCAGTTATTACTTAACTAATCATTTAAATGTCGTTTTAGTAACGAGAATTGGTCCCATGCAAAAGAAAAACAAACAAAAAGAAAATGAATGTTCAAAAAATGTTGCAAAAACAATTATTGAATTCAAAAGAAAATGCATTAAAATAGGCATTTCAACGCTATACAAATTGTTCAGTTCAACAATACTTTGAGTAGTTCAATTAAACAACAACAACAACAACAAAAAGAGATCAATTTATTTTTCTGAAATCATGTTAGTTGTTAAACTGGGCAATTTTATACTGATAACAACAACACAAATTCAAAAAGTCCTTAGCTATTAGAAGAGAATCAATTGATTATGAATTGTATTTATTTAATGCTGTAGTGGCAAATACTCAATGTTTACATTTATACTGTCTCGTCAAAATAAATGTTATTCATTTTATTTTGGCATAAAACAGTTGTTCACAGATTCAGCAAAGCCTTTGATTTATTTATTTGACGAAAAATCAAGAAAAAAAAAACAAACAAACAAAAAAAAACCAAAATAAAAAAAAATGAACAACAAATTGATGTAAAGAAAATTGTAGTCACTCTTTTATTATTTAGTGTATATTGATTGGCTGAGTTTTTTTTTCTGTTAAATATCCAAATCACACACAAATCATTTAAGATAGAAGCTATTTATGGCGTGGAATGGTGGCATTTAAGGCTGCATGTATTCATGTCACATTTGAGTCGTAACAAATAAAGTACAATCACCGACAGACTCTGTAACAATTCAACGACTAAATCTTTGTCGACATAAAACAATTTATTTTTCTCATGTTCGTACAATTTTAAAGTCATGTCATTGGAATTGTTACGAAGAATTTGGCTTTATCATTTACAAAATCTTCTTCAATCAACGACTAACCGCTTGACGCATACATTTTGCGTTATAGATTCTAGACGTATTTGCATATAAACAAAAAAAAAAAAAAAAAAGAAATTTAGAATTTTAAATTTATAAAAAGAAATCCACTTAAGAATTAAGAGAGGCATTTAATGAGAAATAAAATAAATGAATGTTGCCTGGAAATCAATATAAAATCATCGTTTATTGAGCATTTTTCACGAAACATTTCACACATTTCATATCGCAGTGAAACCCGGCCCAACGTCTTTCCAAGCAAAATTTTCAAGCGGGAAATTCACCTTGAAAATAAAATAAACAATGAATAATTTAGATGAAATAAACCGATGATTACACAAATGGCGTTGAGTGTTACAAATCAACCGAAGAATGTGAGATCGATTAAATCTCCGAAGCAACGGAAACGAGGATGCTATTGAATAAATACAACCAATATCCAAAATATAAATTACAAAATACATATCTATTTCTGGATCACTTTTACGATGCGCAACTCAATTGGCAAATTTATATTCATTTTACGTCGTTCACACGAGCTACCATGTACTTAACTGAATGTTTTTCTCGCGCACGCTCGTACTTGAACACAATTGTTATACAAGCGCTTGAACTTGCCAATGAAAAACGAGCAGCGTTTTATCGGAATTTTCAAAATCTAATCAAAGGCGGTTGCGGTGATTCTTTCGACACGAATCGAATACTTTTTACATGAATCGAAACTAATTCTCTACATGGTAATTTCTACTATGCTATCTGGTTTGTCAATCAATCTCGCTCCCAATTTTCCCCGTCAGCACCGTTGATCAACACTACTTCGTTTTTACCTTCCAAATAACCAAATGAGTAGATCCCGCTTTTGCAAATGATATTTGGTCATGAATGGGTATTCGATCTAGCTTGAAATGTTGTCATTCGATGTAGAAGTGCTTTTATTCGTATTAAAAATTATATTTTCATGTAACACTCCTCAAAGACACAAGTGCTCTGCAGGCAAATACGGACCAATAAGCGTTCAGGTCATTGGCATATTATCTAAGTCAAGGGTATGATATAGCACACTTATATACCACTATACTTTCATACAAACAAAAAAAAACTCACATGGCAAAAATTGACATGAAAAATAAATGATGGCTGAAAAGCACTTAATAAATGAATTAATTGTAAATATTGCTTTCGATGAATAGATTTACCCATTTTAATACCGGCAAACAGAAATAAAAAATAATGCAATTGCGCCAATCATTAGTGTGCTGTTCCATTCGGTGGACATTCATTTTTATACAGAATTAATTTGGATTTGATTTAATCGGGAAAAATAGAAGAACTTTACATTGTAATTTAGTATGAATGACGACAATAAAATTTGCTAGAATAGATTAGATAAAATAAAAACGAATAAACTAATGTTTCATTTCACAGTTGCTTCTGTTTTCAACTTTCTTTTCTTTATTTCGTGTACTTTTTTTTATTATTCAATTTTTTTTTCCAAGAGACAAACTCTTGCTAAATCAGTTTACTTCTTGAAGAGATTCTAAACAACTACGTAAACAGACTACATTCTTATGTGAATATGACTTGTGACAATGGTAATGATCATTCAGAAAAATGTGCATAAATCTTTTCATTGAAAACACTACACAATGAACACGGTACGTATATCAATCAAATATAACCTTTGACATTCGGAAATGCCGAAAAAGAAAATCGTATTAACATCATGATGATACTGGTTAAACTGTATACAATGCTACCATACTCAAAATGCTTTACTTCAATTTTCACACAATGGTAATTGGTTATTCGTTACAATTCACGTTAAGATATTTCCATAGATTGGTTTTTTTTTGCTTCTATTCATTTCAATGATTTTTATATGATTGTGATAAACATGTGATTATATTGAAATCCAATGATCAAATTTTAAAAACTATGCCCACGTGAGACGGAAAAATTTAAAAGAAAAATGGTGCAAAAAAAAAACGTCCAAAAAAATTATTGTGCGATAACACTATCAAAACGGTACGAAACATTTTTTTTCTGGATCATTTTATTGCAGAGACAACTAGTTAGTTTTGAATTAAATGCACGTTTTCCACACTGCAAATGTTAAATGCTAAGACAAATGTGCTGTAATTATGTTTTGTGCCCATTCATTTTGTATTTATTTAGCTCTTTTTGTTTGATTGTTGATGATTGTTCTGGACGTCATTTGATGTTGATGGAAAGCCAAGATAATAATCAGCGATTCGACCAGCTTCACGGAGACCACTCAAGAATGCACCATGCACCTATTTGATACATGCAAACAAATAACAATGCATTGAATGAATGAAACATACAAATGGGGAGATAGTAAGAGAAATTACGATTCAACTTACTGTAGCCGGATAGTTTCGGATGGTGTGTTCACCGGCAAAGAAGAGGCGTGGCAGTTTTGGTTTCTTTTCTTTCGGTTCATCTGGGACATTTTCATCGTTTGGTGTAACCGGCGCAGCCAGAAGATCATAATCACTACCGGACGAACCAACTGACACAAAACTGTATGAACCACGTGCCCATGGATCAGCACGCCATCTAGTTACAACGGTTTCTTTGGGCTGTGGTACGGCCGTTACACCAAATATGCCTTTGAGAACGGCTATGCAACGGCCCACAATGACATCATCCGAAACGGTTTCCATGATGGCAGCGGCTTGACCAGCAACCAATGCCAACAAAACTGGCGATTGTGTGATACTCCAAAATAGAAACAATTCACCACGACTAGCTGTTGTACTGCCAACATGACCAAATAAATTGGTATTTACATCCCAAAAGATCCGATCAAAGCATAAAATCACTTTGTTTAGATTTCCAAAACCCAGACGCTGAATCGCATCTTGTTTCCATGTCGGTAGTGGTGGATCGAATTTCACCGTATTCTCTTGATTTGTTGAATCCGAAATGGCAAGCTTGAGAATACCAAGTGTCAATGTACACAACACCAAATCAGCTTTGTACGTCACCGTTGCATTATTTGTTTTTAGATTTTCGGCGGTCACTTCAACACCATTTGGGAAATATTTGATTGTTTTCACAGCTGTATTAACACGAATATCAAGGCCGTCAGTTAATGCAATCGGTACACACGAATAACCGTTTCGAACTGTCGTATGATTTCCAATAAATCTATAAAAAAAACAATTCGATTAAAAATGACAGTTTTAAATTGGATTCAGTAAAACGATTCAAAATGTCTATCACTTACTCATAGTCGTCATCCTGATCCCAGTGTTTGAGTGATAGATTTTGTAGTGGAGTGGCGTTTGCAAATTCAAGATTCGCAAAATGCCAATCGAGTATTTGACGATCACTGGACGAAAGGTATACGTCGCTCGGTGGGTTTAGTTCCAATTCCTTAAGATTTGCCTCGAGATCTTCTTTAATCGCCTGCAAACTGTCCAATTCTTTGTACGCAGCATTCCAATCACGTGATGTACAACGAATATTAAACTCATGATCTAAATACGAAGTGCTGTTTTCGTTGCCTTTTGCCGGCCGTGTCTCAACCAATTCTTCGTGCAACTCTTTGAGTTTCTGTACTTTTTCCATTTGATTCGATATGGCTTCTTCATTTTTGATCACTTTCTGTTGTATGGCAATTATACTATTTAAATGTTGTACTTGCTTCTCTTTGACATGTTTTTCTTGTAGTTTGATGATCCATTCAAGTGCTTGACCAAGTGAAACTGGCGTGTTACCTGTAAAGTATTTCGTTTTTTTTAAATGCATAAAGTTCGATATTTCGACCACAAGAGCGACATAAAATCTGATCTTTGGACGCAAGCATTAGGAACTCATTAGCTTTGATGCATAGACGATGTGTACTCAGTAAGTACAACAACTCATAGTATAGTCGTTTTCATTAAGATCTGTGTTGATTTACGTCGCATCGACATGTAATCTAGATGGCGATGAGACGTAAATATACACAGATCTTTATGAAAACGACTACACATTAAGAGATTTAGTTGATGAGTCGGTCCGCCAGGGTCGCATCAATCATTTGTGTTTAACACATTTGAAGAAGTAATAAATTAATGTTTGTACCTGCATAATTGAAGTCGAGTTGATGTGACAAGTAGCTAGTTGATTCAAGCAATCGATTGAATTCTCGTTCAACCATTTCATCTTTTAGGCTGCTGATTGATTTTCCATCCGGCCCATACAGGCGACACGATTGTTTAATTGGTACCATTTGCATGCCAGTTTGTCGGCTAATTGTTGTCAATGGATTGCCCCAAATGCCAGTCACAACCATCGCACCCATATCGGCATAGTAGTTATTTTTGCGGAATGTTGCGATTCGGCCACCAACTCTATCACGAGCCTCCAATACAATCACATCCATACCAAATTGCTGCAGTTGCTGAGCAGCGGCCAAACCTTTAGATTGAATGCCATCACATTGATATTCCATTTAGTTTTTGTGTTTTCACAACATATAATTTGAAGAAATTCAAAATTTACCTGATATTCCAGCGCCAATAACAATGACTTTGCCTAGTTTTTTGGTCGGAATCGGTTTTAATCTCTTAAAAATGCCAAAATTGATGAAACCATGACGCTCCAAATACTCATGAATCTTTCGAACCAAACTCGGATCACTGTCAAATGGTTTTTCCATCCTTCTCATTGCATTTTCAAAGGTGAGTTGAGTCTTTGGATCTTCAATCCACATTTGAAGTAGTCTATTTCTTATATTAAGAAATACACGCTGTGTGGCCAAACCATTTTTGGTGATGTCCGGAAAACTTGACGCTTCACCCGATGTCATTTTTTCAAATGGTAACCTGTTTGGCATAAAAAAAAACATCCTCTTTCCAGTAAAATTGTAAATATGAATAAAAAAAAATCAATGAATTTGTCAAACCTTGATTGAAATGCAGCGCCCTCCAGGCCGGATAAAATCTCTTTGTATTGAATGGGATCATTTTCTCTTGCATCAACTGGAACTGGACTAGGTGTTCGTTCACGTTTTCTCGATCGTGTTTCGGGTTTATTTTCGACATTACCGTATTTTTTGTCGGCGCTTGTATTTGAGGTGGATGAATTTGGACTATTTTTGTATATGTCATTGATGTGGTCATTGCCATTGCTTCGTCCACTTCGTGATTGATCGATATTTTTTACATCATCTGAATTTTCGGTTTTATTTTTTCGGCGTCGGCTAACGCGTCGTCCATCGCTATCTTCTAGCAGAAAATTGGTTGAATGTTCATCGACTGCAATTTTAATGTCATTTGAGTTGAATGTCCCCGGCTTAGTAGCCAATTTATCTGGTATGTCGTCGTCTTCTTCATCACTTATTAAAACACACTCAATTTCTTTTTGCTGATTTGCATTCGATGTGCTCATTTTCACTGAATAAACAACAACAAACAAAAAATCGCTAATTTTCACGAATCGCAAATCTACGTTGAAATAATTAACACCACTTTTTAAGACACTAGAAAGGATTCTATTTAATTGTTTTGGGACTTTATCTTGTTTTCCATGTAAATTGTTTATATTTTCCCCGCAATTTGACAGTTAATGCTGTAGTATGCAGCGCCTCCGTGCGACCAGTGAATGAATTTAATTTTTTGTTTCGTACAAACGAGTGGATGCGTTTAATGGGGTGGAATAAATGAGAAATAATGGAATTTTGAACACAAAATGTTGTTTTATTTTTGTTTTTCATATTATTCTACCCACTATTGATATAGTTTTAGCGGATCATACTTATCATATAGCGGATTTTTTTTCGTCACATATCTCCAATACAAATTTTCACCGATCAATATTAATAAGGCGATACTGAAACCAATGAGCAGAGCAAACAAAACACCGTACAATTTTTTCAAATCCATTAGAGCTTCTTGTGGTTGCTCTTCAATGCTCGCCTCAAATCGTTGTATGGAATCCGATAACCATTTGCTAATCAATCCGGCTTCCATCACTTGTCGAAGCAAACGATCAAAACTCGGTTTCAATGGTGAATTCTTTTCGAGTCCAATTGATATTGGCATATTTATCGCACATTCTTTCATGATGTGCAGATATTTTAATTTGTTTGCTTCGATTTGGTCGTGCTTAAATCGCATTTCTCTTAAGAAGTATTCATTTTCGTAATATGAAAACTTTCCTTGAGACACTCGGTTTATCTGAATCAAAGTGAAGAATAGAATTACCATTAAATCATGTTTCGTTCAAATTCAATCGAATTTCTTACAGCTTCTTCTGCAGTATTAAGTAGTTCAATTTTTTCTCCAATTTTATGGCTAACTTCATCGCTTGATGTCAAGAAAAACTGTCGATTTTGCTCTCCCCAAGCTCCACAGCCAATTGGACTGTTTGCTAATTCTTGCAATGTGTCAATGGTCACACGGGGAACAGGATTTGCCAGAATAGCCGTTAAACTCGCACGATACGCAACAACAATTAAAATACAGTAAATCCAATACCATCCCGTTAAAATTCGAACGGCCCATTTTTGTGGTAGTCTCGGCAGTGATACGACAAGCAACATCGAATATGTGTACAGAATGCAATCATTAAATCCATGGAAAATATCTCGACTCTTTTTAACACGTCTCTAAAAAGCAAACAGATCAAGTAACTTTCATATGTAAAAATCGAGAGATTGTGAATTCGAATTACCTTCTTAAAAATGAATTTCGAGCTTAAAAATGGCGTTTCCGGCATTTCAATGTTAATAGAATTAACAAGGTCGATATGACTATTACTTTTCTTTGGTTGTTCGTCTTCATTCCGTTGTATCCAAATGTTTATATGCTCAAATACATAAAACACCATACCAACGCAAAACAAAAAGAACAAAACACCGGCCCACATTTCGGCACTGCAATTGTTTAAAATGACAAATATGCAGAAATATAACTTTCATTTAACATTTTGACTTTAGTTGAAATTGGTTACACTTGGAATGTCGTAATTCTTTGTGTGTTTTTCTCTCTCTCTCTCTCTCTCTCTCTCTCTCTCTCTCTCTCTCACCTGAATGGTAACACTAAGGTCAGCCACGAATTATCGCTCAGTGCTTCTGGGGTCAAGAATGTCAAGCATTGTGAAGTGTATGGTATTGACAAGTCCATAATTTCTAAATGGTATGGAATATAATGCAGATCGCCTAATGCTATATCGGCTTCACCATTTACCTGAAATAGAACCATGTTTATTTTTGTAATTGCCAATAAAACTAGAACAAATGAGAATACAATGTCTCCAAGTAGTCCAGTATAGGTTCCATTTTCAGATTTCATTCCCCATTGTTCGCTGACAGCGTCGAAGGTTTCATAAAATTCCAAAGAGAAATTTAGTGACTGCGAAATGCCACGAATTATCTGAAATTGAATGTTCAACATATACAAATATTCTAGATGTTGGTAATACACTGAGAAATTTAAACCTCCACTTCAAGACCAGAATAAACTGTCTCATTCTCAGCTGAGTAATCGGAAAATACACCGGGTGTATGTTTCAAGACGCAAACTACCATTCGTTGGCCTAAATTTGTAGTGTAAATTAATTAAATCTAATATCACGTCTACATAAAAACCGAGACATACCATCCAAATTGCTAGTTTTATCAGCACCTAATTTGGCTCCACGTTGATACCGTCCATTACGCCACAAGTCAATCCTCTTGGTCACAAATACTTGATTAATGGGCAATGGATATGGCACAGTGGTAAGTTCGAATGACGTGCTATTTGTTGAAGATCGATTACCACGAAAACTGTGCTCATATTGGCGCACAAAAATCACATTCACGAATCGTTTCCAAATGTAGTGCATCTGAGGCACAAATAGCCGATAATCATGTAAAATGATGAGTCTTGCTCGAGTACTAATTGCTCTCTCACTAAAAAGGTAATAAGAGGATTAATGTTACATAATTGTATTAGGTGGCATTCAATTAAGAAAGCTTTAACGAACCGATCGATAAATCTAAGAAATTGGTTCATTTGAATTCCATTGGCTAAATACATTAAATAGCACTGACAACCAGCTTTGTGAGCCTCTCTAAGAACAGCCATCGTATCATTTCTTGGTGATTTCATATCCTCATTGAATCGAACTTTAACCACAAAGTACGAACTTCGGCTAATTTCATTAAACAATTTCACTTGCATAATATCAATGTAAAGTGGGTCTGTGATCAAAGTGTAACAGTGACCTGGATCTAGTTTATAAAGTAAATCAGATGACAAAAGTCCAATGCTTTCGAACATTTCCTCTGATCTCAGGATTTTATCAAAACTGGAATTATCGCCTTTACAACATCTGAAACATAATCACACAAATCAGAAACGATTTAAAAGTAAACTTAAAATCTTTCTTTTGTTTTGTTCGTTTAACTCACAAAACCGAGCCCAAGAAAATTAGAATAACTTTCATTTTCACTGGTCAAAGCTTATTACAATCCAACGGTCAACTATTCAATGAACCAAATTCATTCTGAGTCACGTTAAAAACGAGGCAATTAATTGGCCCAAGTCAACTATGCAACGGAATCGTGTAAATAAATAATTTTTCAATTTAAACGTCTTCTGAATAAATAATGATTGAATGCTAAGCGGACGGAATTTGTCTTGGGATCTATATATTCTATATATTCGATTGTCTGGTGCCATTGAACCTATTTTGATTCGGCATGAAAATTCGATTTTCATAATTGAATGTTTGCTGATTTTGTTAGTTCAAATAGTATCAAGCAAAATCATTTTACGCAACATGTGTTTGTTTGAAAAATCAAACCAAAACAACAACAAAAAAAACAACAAATCGTTTGCTTTGATTGCGGGCAAGCGCATTAAACGCGCTCATCACTGACGGAGGAGAAATGTTTCAACTGTAGCAAATCATTTGATAGAATGGAATTTAATGTGTTTTGGAGCCGAAACTATGACACTTCAAAAGCCGATATTTGACAATTTCGAATAGGAACTTGGAAAATCCACAGCACACAAAGTGTATTCACAACAATAAAAAAAAATACACATGCAAAAAGTTCGGTATTTCAGCGATTTTATTATCGCATTCTCGTTTAACATTGCTTGGTTTCGATAGGCTCAATTTGAATTGGATGCGTGCATTGTTCAGACGAAATTTATAGATCAAAGTGAGCATTTTTTTATTGGTACATTTACGGAGCAAACAAATAAACAAATAAAAAAAAACTAGCAAACGCATAGTTGATTGTTGTGTCAACACAGGTGTTACATGTGGCATTTTATTGATTACGTGGAAAATCGAATGAAAATTTTGGCCAAAACATTAAATACAGTTTAATCACAGAGATTGGTTGAATGTGAACAACCAAATTAAATTGGAACGTGTTGGAATTCATCATTGTCACGCAAAACGACCTCAGCACAATTAGAATTACATTTTTGTGATACGCGTGACCGAGCCTGGTTTTAATCAACAAATTAATGTTACGTGAATCTATTTGAATTTGGCAATTAATTTTAGCAATATTAGGAAAATATGCAAAATATAAATATTGTGTGGGTGTTTGTTGAGCTTGTGTTGCTGGTGACGATAACAAATGGATATGAAGTGATTTATGCTGTAAATGCTGGTGGTGGTGCCTTTAGAGATACAAATGGCATTCATTATGAATCGGATCCACTTGAAGGAAAAATGGGCATTGCGTCTGATTTTGGAAAACAGCTACACATCGGTCGAATACCACCAGACGACGAATCATTATATCAAACGGAACGTTATCACACCGATTCATTTCATTATGATGTTCCGTTGTCGGGTGACGGCGAATATGCTATCGTATTAAAATTCTCGGAAGTCTATTTCAACAATGTGAATATGAAAGTATTCGATGTGGTTCTGAATTCGGCACATACAATTGTGCATAAATTGGATATATTTAAACATGTTGGCAAGGGTGTTGCTCATGATGAAATCATCTATTTTACGGTATCACGTGGCATGTTGCACTATGAACGTGAAGAATCGCGGATACGAAATGGCCAAGTGCGTGTGGCATTTATGAAAACATTCTTTGACAATCCAAAGATCAATGCCATAGTTTTATTTAAAGGAAAAAATAGAAGTGACCTCGAACGCATTCCAAAATTACAACCAGTTGAGGAATACTTTGATCATATTATAAAAGATAAAATGGATGTATACGAACCAGATGAAGATACCATGCGAAAAATACGCGAAGAGCCAAAAGATGAAGCACCAAAATTACGTAAAACAAGTGGACCGAAACAAGAAAATCCATACACATTAGACGATTCAACAACTATGTTGCCCATTTTTATTGCAGTCGGCGCATTTATACCACTTCTGATTTGCCTATGTAAAATGTGATTGAATCACTGTAATGCCCCAAACATTTTTATCCATAAGCTAGTGTTATTTAAAGCATTAAATCAAAAGCCATATTTGTTGGTGATTCTATTAGCTAATTTGCAATCCATTCTTTTAAACAATTGAATTCAACCGAACATTAGTACTTAACCTGTTAGCAATTTAATTTTGAATGAATTTATTTGTAATATAAGCGCACAATACGCCAGCACATTGATTACTCGTTCGAAATTTGTTTTGTTAATCTGTACAACATGAACGCAACCAGTTGTTTAAACAAGACAATGTACTGGCGCTGTTTAAGTTTGTTGTGAATCGACTGAGTTTTTTTTGCATTTACCAGTGATGTTCTGTTTTTTGGATACACTAATCTCAAATATCCAACTTTTTGTGTTTTTTTTTTTTTTTAAATTTGTAACCATACACGAATAGAGAGAAATGTTTATGAGTTGATGACTTTTATGAGCAATCGGTGAAGGGAATTCATCATATTATTATAAAGTTACTTTTTATTCACATTTTTTCTGTGCAATTTCGTTAAAATTTCGTTGCTTGTCTTTTTTTAAATGGAGAGAAAATCATTTTTTTTTATGATAACTTTGAATCTGGATTTTGTTTTCAACTTTTTGTGATCTGTTTTTTTTTTTTTTTTTTTTTTAATCAACTGTCGCTGATGCATACGTTGTACTTAAGCAAAGTGAATTGAGTGCTTCTCATTATGATTAAGCTAAACATGAATATTATGTATCACACATACAAAAACACGCATGCACAAACCAGATGTGTGTCATTTAGTTAAATATAATAATGTTGATTGAAAAAACATTTATCATACTGGAATGTACTACATGCATAGAATTGAACCAGAAATCTCTTTTGCCCATGATTTGAACCAATAAATATAACAATGATAAAGAATAAAATGTCGATTCTGTTTTTGAATTTAAATTTAATTTTTTTTTTTTTTTTTTGACAGCTTACATTCTACGAGTATAATATCAGTTATTAGCAGCTATTTTTTTTATCGCAAGCCAAATTTCCGGTGACTTTCTACTGCCATGGTGACGAATAGCACTCTTTAAATTCTGCGACCCATTTTGCGAAATATATTCGTTGATTCGTTTACAGTGCTAAACTAACTTCTACTATGAAAAAAGATCAATCATTTTAGCTTTTTTACTCCAGCTGCTCTATTGCCTTGGGCGATAAAAATGATAAGAGGCTCAATATTCCGTTCCTATTGAAAAATTAAAATAAATGAAGAAGAAAATGTTATGAAATTCAAATTGTATATCATTTTATGGGTAAGATTATAGAGTCTAGATAAGGCCAAAGAAAGGGGATAAAATTTGGATTTGGGTTCAAGTACTTTGAATGATGAATTTTTCAAATGCGCGACTACATCCAAAACAGTCTTAAAAAATGAATGTTTAAGATAAAGCTAAACAAATGCGAATGGATTCGAAATGTGAATGAATCATTTGGGTTAAAAACAAAAGTATGCTAATCAGCCAAAACATTTAGAGGGATAGAGAAGTAGTAGATGTTGCCGTACAGAATGAAACAATTCACATTCTCCGCACTTACAAGGTCGGTGAACTGAAACGTCTCTGGTTATTTTGGCATTGCCCATTCTGATTGAAAACGCAATTGCGACGAAGTGGCTTTACATGGCCCAAAGAATTTTTGCGGTATTTATTATTACCGATAGCCGCAGCAGAAACGGAATGCTGTGAATGTTCGTCATCTAAATGAGGTGGAGTGATTCGTCGATTGTGACTTGGTGTAGCACGCACACGATTTCTCAAACGCCAATTACCGTTTGGTCGTTGTCGGCTGTTTTGTTGGTTTGATGGTAATGAATCTAAAATGATTTGAACTGGAATTTCATTCGGTTTGGTTTGAAAGAGTGCCGCAAGAGATGATGGCTTTTGAGCACTTTGAATATTAGCTAAATCGGTGAGTGTAAGTTTTGGTGGTAGGTCTTCTGATGCTGGTGTTGATGTTGAAACGACAATGCCACTTGTAGTTGATGTAGGTCCACTATTTAAATTCGTTGAATTTTCATTTAGAATCACAACTGATTGGGTTTTATTTACGGGATCTTTAAGAATTGGTTCCTCAATTGGACTGTTTGATGCATTTTCAGTTTCATTTGTTGATGTTGCATTTACGGCCAACGAATCATCCAATTGAATAAGCGACGGTGGTGTAGTGCTCGATGATGGTTTGTCTGATGTAATTTCAATTAAACCAAGCATTGGTTTAACCGTGAAATCACTTAAATCATAGTCTTCGTAATAATCTTCGCCAAAGTCACCGATGCCACCGTCAACGCCACCAGCATCTAGGGCAATGATCGCAACATCTTTTATATTCAAATGAATGTTATACTTTCCGCTCTGTTTTTGATCGTATGTGGTTAAACCGGTCTCACGTTTATCGTGAGATGCTGCCGAGGCTGGCACTGATACAGCTGCTGACGGTGATAGTAGTGCTGATAGCAACGTAGCCGGTGGTGCAGACCAACATAACGTACAGCTTATGCATAATACGAATGCACAAATAAAATATGTTAAGTGAAACATTATGCGAAGCGAAACTGACTAACGACAACCGTTCCCTATAATTAACGTTCAGAACTTTTTAGTATGCTTTTCTTCTGAAATACTGTTTTGTTTTCTTCGCTGGGTGTTCTTTCAACTAAACGAAATAAAAAATACGACAATTTTCTTCACTTTTCAGCACAAAAATTTCACTGTTGTAATACAATCTAGTTCTGACAATCTGAGCCGGTTTCGAATGCGCTTTCTGTATATGTCTCGTTCTTACTCTGTGTGTCTTTCGCTTACTTTCAATTTGCTTATTTATCGTTTGCTTTTGGAATTAATCTGGTGTGTTGAAAGTCACATTTCACGTCCGATCGCCACGAATAACCAACAACGACTGATTAGTTAAACAAACTCTTCTTCGTCTTAAGAATGTCCAATTCTTGATTTCTGTTCGTTTCTTCTGTACAAATGTGGTTAGCAACTTTCATATGTTTGAATCGTTTATGACATATCCATTTCACATGCACGAATGCGAATGGTATTTCATGCTGGAATTGAACATTCTACGATGATCTTTGTGATCTTTTCGCTATGAATATTATTCCAATAAACCGTTATTCTATGACGTAATTCAAAATGAAAGGTGATGATGCTACGCATTTAATTTGTTTACAGAAGTTTTCTTTCGACAACATAATTAGATTTAGATGTTGAAATGTGAGAACCATCTTTTGTTTGTATACAATTTGTGTTTTTCATTGTTCTTAATTATTTATTTTATTTATTAAAACTACATCACTGTTAAACCTAGTCGTAAACTTCTAAATTTCTTAATTGTTTACTTTTTATTTGAAATGTTATCAATGCTTGACAGAATCTTCAGATGTCTAAAATGTTTAACAACAATCTTAGTGGTTTTGTTTTTCAGACACTTTGGTCATGCAGTTCATTCACTTGAATCATTGGATTTGAAACGTTTTTGGAATTTAAGATCCATTCATTTATTTGTAGATGTCAATCAAATTTAAAACATACGTAAACCTGACTTAAAGTAGAACACGTGCAAATATGTTCATAATGATAATGTCAATATCGAAATGTATGACATATGGTCTAATTCAACACTTTGAATTCACTCCAAGTACACGACAGAAAATTCATGAAATATCTCACCTGCCCATCTTTTTGAATGGTATGGAAGCGCCTTACACAAAAACGAATGCTCTATTTTGCTGATTTTCTGATATCCAAACGATTTAATCGCTATTTTAGATCGCTGTACAGCTACTCAAATTTAGAAATTTCGCACACCTTGCAACGGTTCGTTAGTTCATTAAAGAACTGATGAGGTTTGTGCAGCTGCAAATATGATACCGTTGCCTAATCTAACATACCATTTCTATCATATTTCAACATAAAACATAAGAAGCCTCTCGTTATCATCAACTAACACCACTAAATGCTTTTCAAAAATCTTTATCATTCATTTAAATTATTTATGTATCTATTTCTATTTTTGTTTAAAACCTTACGAATGCACGAGATAAACCGCGTTTCATTCACACAAGAGTTTTCATTGGTGATTTTGTACAAATAAGAGGCCTCACTCGAGGTGCTTGACCGTTGACAGTGATTTTTGAATACAAAAAAAAAACAAAGGCAACATGAAGTTGATATCTAAATATTCATTTTGTTATGAAAGTCAATGCGATTCGATTATTGTAGATGAAGATGGAGATGGAGAAACATGGAATTCAAGCATTGATGTAAAAGGTAATCGATCAGTATGATTAAATTGCATATGTAATAATGAAAGGAATATCGTGTACTCATATTTAGAGGAAAAGCATAATTCCTACACCCGTATGTCCTGTTTGCTGTGCAAATCAATAATGTAAATTCTGATGTTCCCACGATTTATATATGCCACTGATGGGAAATAGATAATGCTCGTTTTCAGTTTGAGGCAAACCGTATTGAGGTCTATATTTTCATCGAACTTTTGTTATCAGCAGTGAATAAAGGCATTCACAACAGAATCTCGAATAATAGAAAAGCAATTTACATGTAAAACTATGCATCGAATGCAAATAATATGCTTGAAATGCCGTACTTTTTGTTGGATACCTCGACTTGCACCCAGTTTGTTCCCGTATCTAATGAATATTAAAGTAACTTCTGTAATAAGAAGCCCAATGTGTCTCTGTCAGAGAAGGATTTTGCCTTTTTGTTTCTTCTGAACAATGTTTTAAATAATTTATTCGATGAAAATTCTGCATTCTTTTTGAACTAGATACATATTCATTTCCAGCCAATGTGTGATACATGGTTCATTTTATAAACTTTTCTCCATTCATCATGATGCATTGTTGTTGAGGTTGTGTGCCATTTGAACAGTTGAACATTCAAATTCAGTTGATTATTTGGACAATGCTGTCACTTGAGCAGACAAAGGTGAAGGGCAACGTCCGAATCACTTGTATAAAAAGAAATTAGATTCCATTGAGTACGCATTTCATTGAAAACTATATAGTGAAACAATAAAAATGAAACCGCAAGTGTATGTGCAATAAAAAAAGAGGGGAAACGACAACGAATTGACTGCTGTAACACAAAACATCGCATAGTAACATGTCACTTGGAGTGTTCGTTTGCGTTTATTTACCAAAGCGACAGCCGAACCAACGAAACCGAGAACTGAATACAGTATAACATCGAAGCACCGCAGTGTACGACCGGCATTTTTGCAGCGAAATCAAACACACGGATTCATATATTGGAGGAAAAAGAGCGCGAACAAGAGAAAAAAAAGAAACGAGAGAATAATGTGTTGCGATGTTTTTGTTCGAGATAGAATGCGAGTGCGCAACAACCACAACATCCATGTATGTTATAGAGAGTATTCGTTATGCAGGAAGGTATGATCGTTTCGTATGTGCTGTGGCACGCTCAGTTACGATTTTTCTATCGAACGAAACAGGACGGATTTGGGGAATACGCTGCACGACTCATGCCTTGAATCGTATCGTATTGTTAGTGCGAATGTTGGCGTACTGTGAACACCGAAGTGATATCGAATTGAAAATTCTCGTCGATTTGATGGAATAGTGATGTGGCTTTTTTTGGATGATGAATCGAAATTAATTCATCGCATACAATTTTCCACGATTTTGCCTTATTTTCGGATTTATCTTGTGTCACGATAGCTCTTTTTTTTCCACCAACTTTCAATTGGATATCTTCCTTCTCAAACTGCGAATTGTGTGTTGTGCTTATACATTATAAATTCGTTTAGATAGTGCTTTAGCGAAGAAATTTTTCTGTTCGTGTATAACATTGAGATATGATAAGATTCTTGTTTGGGTTGGATTAAATCAATTCAATTTTATTCATTGAATTCATGCGGTGCGGATCAAAAATTCGTGATATGGAAAATGTGTGCTGCTTTCTCTGTTTCTCGCCGTCTTCGATTAATACGGGAAAGTTTTATGGCAAACAGTAATTGAGGAAAATCCGTTTTGTTGAAATTGAGAAACTCATTCCGTTTTCATTTGATGTTGTGCAATCTTTCGCATTGAATATTCACTGTTCGGTTTGTTTTTTGCACAGCAGAGGAAAAATTTTCGTGAGCAAATATTTGCGAGTTTTATTTCATTTTTTGAGTGTGTGGAGAGTGTTGGTGGAGCAAACAAAAAAATACAGAGAAAAAGAGTGAAAAAAAAACACCTTAAAATCAAGCATCAAAAGATAGTTTGTCGGAAATTATTCAGTGAGTTGCTGCAAAGTGTGCATAAAAATGCAAAAAATATTACATTGTAAAATGTCTGTTGAAGCAGTTTGCTTGGATCGATTATCGCCATCAGCTATCCATGTAAACAAAGTGTGAATCTTTTGAAGTGATTTTGACGAGACGCGAAAAAAAAGTGTGAAAACTCTTAAAAAATAAGAAAAAAAAAAGTTATAAAAAAACGGAAAACAAAGCATTGATAATGGCTTTGGATAAAAGGAAAATCAGAACTTTTATCGTTCAACAGTGTTGTTTGCTCGTTTTGATCTCATCACTAGCGTCTAGCATAAAATTCGGCTTAATTTCCCCAATAGGTAAATATCTATAAATCAGGCTCTCATTAGACATTTCATTTTCAAAATCAAAATAAATATAAAAATAGACCAGTTTCGACACAAAATTAACCTTCCGTATCATGTTGACACGATATTTTTTTTTATCAAAAGAAGTGAATGAGTGTGGAAACATTCTCGAGCTATCATAATCCTTGAATGAAAACAAGAATACAAAAAATAAACATGCTCACAAATTCCGTCGTTAATAATGCTCCATGTGAAAATTCCTTTTGCATAAATATGAAATGGGATAGTTGAGGCGATACGAGAGAAAATCATACAACGACATCAATGGCTATGTAGGTCACCTAAATTCGCCGCTGCTGTAGCTGTATGCCCATGTTCAATGTTCATGCTCATGTAGCTAGCTCGCTTCGTTGCTACGTGTTATGCAAGGGATAAAACTTTTCATCTCGTTTGGTTATATGCCAAACCATCGCACAAGTACGATAAATTAACGCATTGAAAGTGATTTTGCCAGACGATACGATGGATATGCATATAAATGAGATGGAACATTTTATAAAGCCATGAGAATGTTGAATTATCACCTCTTCAATGGAACGATTTTTGTAATCCAGCGGTATTTTACGTTATTTAAAGGAATTTGATGAGTTGAATGCGTTCAAGTGTACTAATTTAATATGAAAATGTCAAGCGATGTGATGAATTTACAATTTGGCTTATTTACCCTTTTCAATAGCCAAAATCACATAACAATGATTGTGATCTGGGAATCAATTTCCCCATACTCAATGGTCAAATCCATGGAAAATCAGAAGCGCTCATTCATTTCCATAAAACCAATTGTGGTAGTGAATGAGTGGTGTGGTTTGATGATGAAATCCGAATATTAAATTGAACATTTTCATCTGACACAATTTCCATTTTATATTCAAATTTTACAGAGGTGGTCGAAGAGTGGGGTTGTCAGGATTCGGAAATTCGATTGACATGCAGTAATTTGGATTCAACAATTGCAATACTTGAAGCCACATTCAAGCCAAATTGTTCGTTGAGTGGACAAAATGCGGACAATTTTACGGCCAATGGAAACGAAACGGATGCCCAAAGTGACAATTGTGTTCAACTTGATTTGAAAAGGTACTTACAAATTTTTAACACAAAAATCTTTGATAACATCAAGGCTACATTTATTATATATATATTCTACATTTGAACATTGAACCAATGTTCTGTCTTATTCTATTACGTCCAGAGTAGTTGAGCCATCAACTTGAATGTTTTGACGAGGAAATAAATATATTTTCCATCGTCTGAATAAAATACAGGCCATGATAAAATATTCAAGCTCACTGTTTCCCTTGCAGACATTCAAATTAGAAGGCAATTTGTATGTGCGGTTTTACACACAGGTTCTCTCTATGAAAGCTATATGCAAATTATTATTTCGACAAAGCACACATTCAAAATGCGAGCGTGTCATGCAATGAGAATGTTCGCTTTCAGCTTGATATTTCATTTGATGGAATGAATTTTCCATTTTCTATCGAAAATGATTTGTTAACATGAATTTCCTCTGCAAAAGCCCTTCACACACACACACACACACACACACACACACACCGAAAACAGTGTCTGCATGTGATATGTAATTACGGTAGACAGACAAACTGAGACCCAAAATGTACATAATTTCGAATTAATAGAATTTTATTTACAATCTCAACAGGCTTACACCACCAAAACATGAACCAATCTACGATGAAACCATTGCTGGTCGCCGATTTTTGGAAGCGTTGCGTCAACATCACAAAACGGATAATGATTCATCCAAACCCACGGAACAAACGGTGAAAATAGCATCATTTGATTTTGGTTTGCAGCCAAAGGATGATTCCAATGAATTAAAACGCAAACGATTGAGTTTGAGAGCGTCTCTCGAGGAGCTACTTGTTGAATATTTAAATTTACGCAGTTTGACCGGCGATGATGACGGCTTCAATGACGATCAGTCACGAGTTAAACGTAGTGCAAATTTTCCACAAAGCCATCCGTACACTCATAATGATCGAAATAGACGTGAAAACAGTGACGCAGAAAATGTAAACAATTTGGACAAGGAAAATGATGTGCAAAATATTCAAAGTGCTAAAATTCAACATGAAAACATTGAAATTGACGATAAAACGAATACAACAACAAATGCCACGAAAAGTGTATGCCCACAACGAAGACAGCGTATCACTCAACTGGATCGAAACGAATTAGCTGCTGCTATTCTAAGCGACTCACCGCACGAACACAACATTCGCAGACTACTAAATTACAGGTATTTGAACTGAATTCGGGTTTTATTATTAAATTATAAAACAGTTTGTGTTTCTCAAGTTGATTGCGATGAAAAGGTTTCCTAGAGAAGCTTTAGTTGAGCTAGAAGTGTTTTTCAATGTACACTTCACATTAAACAAAATCCATTTACAGATGAGCTTCGTCGCGCGTTTATACGTTGCTAACAAATTCCAATGTTTTTTTCCGTGGGCTTTCCTTTTGCATTCTCACATAGAGTATTTCAATTTTCAGAGTCATTTGAAATAGGCAAACACTTGAGTATTTTTCACCGTAAAGAATGTCAAGGATGAAATGAAAAAAAAAATGCTTCATTTATTTCATCCATCCAAAAATGAATTGTGATTTATTCTTGGGAGTGGCAAATTTATAAAATTAACTTCTGTTAAAAAGATCATGACAGTGTTTACAATCCCATTCAATCAATCAAATATCATTGTCGAATAATAACATTGTTAGATATCTCATAAATTTATATGAAAAAGAAAACGATTCTCATAAGCCGGTAATGTTCATTGAAATGTTGAATTGGCTTAAGTGACTCTTGATTTACTTACCTGGTTTGCGAAGATATTTTCGAACCAAGTAAACCGCATTCGATATTCATCAACGTGATAATTAGATTTGTATCTGAAAAACGTTACAAATCTCTGCATTGTTCCGAAGTTCCCCTTATTTGGTTCTGCTTCCATGCATCGACAATGAGTAGAAATTCAAAAAAAAACACGCAAACGACATTTCTTTTTAGTTTAATCAATTTGTACTTTAAGCTTCTGCAAATATTTCGAACAATGAAGCCCTAATTGGAGTAGCTTGGTTTAAAATTCTCTCACCCAAATGCTCAGCACCTTGAACTCTTTGAACAGAAACCAAATAGCGTAAGACAAACAATAGACGAAGGGACGATCACAAGAGGAAGAAATGGGTGAATGGAAAAAAGGCAAACCTTATATCCACAATCACGTCGCAAGTAACGACATTTACTTTATTTATTGCAAGCAGTCTGTGTTCAATCAACACACACACACACACACACACACACACACACACACACACACACACACACACACACACACACACACACACACACACACACACACACAGTTCAGAGGCAACAGTTTCAGTTTCTTCTGCATCGTTCTTTGTCGTCAAAATCGATACAAATTCATTCAACTATGGCATACCGGTCTCTCGTATTGTCGTCACAACCGTTTTCGTTATACCAACCACTTTCAAAGTGTCTTGAATGAAAATCTTCTGTATAAATTACGCATTGAGAAAATGCAATTTCATATCGGGCAGCGATAAAACGACCCTCTTGAAATCGAAAAAAATTATCTGAAATGGGAGTGAGAAAGCAGAAAAAACAACAAATTGGGTTTGGGAATGTAGACTAAATAAAGTTGAATGTCTGAGACGCAACGAAGGGCGGTCGTGATGGACTTAACAAAAACATAAAAACAACAATTTCACTATGTTTTTACTATGAATTGGCGAGTTGTTCAAATGAAATTTCGTTGGCTTGCGTGTGAACAGAAACACCGACCAATTGCATTTAACGCATAAACTCTCAACATGGCAGTTAACGGGAGAAACTCACTCTTGGGCACCCAAAAAAAGCAGCGATAAAGAATTACAATGAAGGAAAGGAAAGAAATGAACATGTCTGCTAATATTTTATGCTATGAGCAAATTGTGCACAGCATAAGGGGCCAATATGCTTGATGCACTTGTTTATTTACTTTTTATTTGAAAAAAATACGATCGGGTTTCAATACACGTGGCATTATACAATAAAATTATTACATCGCTCGTTGCTAAGGATTCAAAGCATTTTTGCTCCCTTTTTTCATGTTCGGCATTCTTTTTGTAGCTGATGCAACGATGCGAAAAAAATAATATGAATATATGAGAATAAAAAATTTGCTCACAAAAACTTAACCGGCACCCAATAATTCATATATAAGCATTGTTGGGCATATTGGGAGCTGGTATCTGCCAACACTTGAGTAAAAAATATGTGTGGCGATGCAATCGCCTGACCCTTTCCAAAAATATGTGGATAGCGTGCCATTTAATTGGTCATAAATGAGACAATTTCCAGCAAATTACTCCTTTTCAGTTTGCTCAGTTTGGTTGAATATTTGACAGTGCATTTCAGCCCCTCATTGATAAAATAATATCGCATGAGGACACCTTTTCAGTGAGTTTTTTTTCCCGATTGTGACTGTGGAGTGGCTTAACGACCTCACATATTTGGAGCGAAATTAATGTAAAAGTTCGAGTTTGCATCAACAATATTTTGTTTTTGTTTCTCTGGCATTTTTTTGTAATAATAGTTAATCGAATTTCCTCTGGTAAAGGACGTGTCTGTCTCGTTGGCAAGTGAATCTCATAAAATTTAAATGAACTAAAAAACAATTTGAGATGAAATAATAGGTAAAAAAAAAGTCCAAAATCCCTCATCTCCATCGATCCCAACCGTAAGCTCATGCGACTGCCAAAATGCCGAAGCCCAAAGCGGAAATGAAGAAAATGAAAACAAAACTGAATTTTGTATCGTGTTCAAAATGCTCTTTTGGTGGTTCACTGTAGCGCGTCAATTTCTATTCATGTTCAGTTGATTCGATTTAGTGCTGCTTTTGTGTGAATCTACTGAACAAGATTCTTTTTTTGTTTGTGTATAGCAAAACAAGTGAAAAGGAAATATCAAGATTTCACCAGGGGGAAAAAAATAGGGAAACGGAAGCAACATCACATTCCTCGGGCTGAATGTGACAAAGCCATTTCCCAAACGGGGGGACTCGATGATAAAATAATAAAGACATTTTTGCCAAACATTAAACTGAACATTTTGACAAAAGTATTTTTAGATGCGGGATTTATTGGAGTAAATAATATTTTATGTAGTTGGTGGCAGTTATAAAATGAGATAGCATCAATCGTTTAAATGTGTATCAAGTTTGATTTTCGGCAATCAATTCAAACTTGTGGTGTGTGGGTAACAAAAAGTGGCGCAGGATTTTGTCAAAGCAGAGACTATCATCGAAGAGAACATATTGAAAGTATGTCGTTTATCTTTTTCACAATATCACAATTGGCAATTTTTATGTAATGTTTTTGGGTAACCAAACGTCGATGCGGTCTGATAACAGCAATGCTGTAATCTCAACATGCAACAATACATGTATTACATACACACCCGCACGAAGTATTATCACAACAATGAATAACATTTCATCCCCATTTAAATTGTTATCATCGCATGTGAAAGCAGGTGTAACATCAATTACTCATCGACAAAAACCCTCCGAGAATGAGTTTTGTTGACGTTCAATTCGTTCCAGCCATTTCTCATACCCCCCACACAAACACCCGAACCGTAACGGTTAAAGTCTATAAGTTACCATATAATTAAAGTGGCGCTTTTGTTTTTTTATTGGATGTCGAAAATAAATTGTGTACATCTTAAAACGAAATATAAACATTGAAGTGAGGATCAGGGCATACTATCCAATAAATTTATCAGCTTGAATATTTTTATTAAATAAATTTATTAGATAAATTTGATGCGTCCACCGTATCGATGCGACGCTCCAAAAGAAAAACAATGGATTCAATTGATAGTCACACTGAATGTTTGAGTTACACGAGACATCCAACAAAACTCAAGTTAAAACTAAAGTTAACATCCAAAATTCTACTTCGGTCCAAATTTCTACTTCGACCCAAACATTCAGTGTGACTATCAATGGAATCCATTGTTTTTCTTTTGGAGCGTCGCATCGATACGGTGGACGCATCAAATTTATCTAATAAATTTATTCAATAAAAATATTCAAGCTGATAAATTTATTGGATAGTATGCCCTGGTGAGGATAATAATATTTTGAACTCGCTGCCATTCCTGTACATTTGACTACATTGTGAGTGCTCGTGAAGCATCGTAAAATCGAACGGCTCACTCTTCTAAAATTAATAGACGCTCAAACAGCGCTAGACTATTGCCCTCTTGCCAATAGCAATTTTTATTACACGATTTGGGTGTTTTTCAATTTACGCATAAATTTCAAAAGTTGTTGGCATTTTTGAACGCACAAAGCATTAACATGGTATTGAAAACCAGATATATATATATATATATATATATAAATAGAGTGATGCTGATCTATATAAATATCCAATAAATTGAAGAATGATCTTCGCATGCTATATCGAATATACAGCTCACATTAGTTTATATATTGAGAGTAAATAAAAAAAAAGTCGAAATGATTAACAAAGATTCAATTTTAAGCTGGTTCAAAATAGGCAATAAACCATATGAATACAAAATATCCATTGTGTAACGCATAACTCTCTAATGATTTATGCTGAATGACGTCTTACAATACACTGCCGATGAGTTGAGTATGCATAGAGAACTACTAGGAGAACTATTTTTAAAACAACTGTTGCCAGTCGAGTGAATCAAGCAAAAGCCCAGAGTATTGAGCATTTTCAAATGGTCAATTTAATATTTAGTAGACAGAATTTCTGCGTCGATGCACTTTGTGAAACAAGATATGAAGAAATCTGAAATGTTCTGTTTGTGTTCAAACAATGAAATCCAAATTAAACTCCGAGAAACCACAGCAGAGTTTGACGTAATTTATCGGCTTCTTATAAAGAGTGCCTTTTTGAGCAGTTTCAAACTAATTCAATAAGATTCAGAGTTTTGCTTTTTAGTTTGTCCATTCACATACTTGACATACCTTTTTTAATAAATTGCGTGGGTGTCAAAGATTATGCAAAAAACGCATGGTTCATGTCAGTTCTCTATATACAAATATCATTGCTGACTTAAAAGGAATGTTTTAAAATAATGCGCATTCCGAAGAGCAACTAATGTAAATTAACAATGACGTGATTGCGCTGGTCTTTTGCGTCTTAACAATACGTAATTTTACGCTTAAAATATCTTCTGATGAATAAAATCAGCAGATTTTCTATGAGAAATGTACAAAATGTGTTCCGTTGTTCTTAATTTCGAAAACAACAATATGCAATCATCTATTCATTGTTCTGTCACATGGGACGATGACGTTCCATTGCAACGCTTCAGATAATTGCACGTCGCCCGTGGTTATGCCTCAATGCGGTCATAATATGGTGAATTTGTCATATTTCCTCTTCATAAATATAATTTGTCAATGTTCTCTTCTTATCACACTGAATCTTCAACATCGTGGCAAACTTTTAATTAGTTTACTGAGCAAACTTGGTGATTTAAATCCATTTACAAAGCAAGCTATCAGTATAAACTTTGAATACTGTGAAGCGAAGGATGCTTTGAATAGCATTTAAGTTACATGAAAATATTGTTTATCAACATCAGACGCTCATGCCGACAGTTAATGTAAACGAAAATCCAATTTTCATTAAAGCTGAATGAGAAAAATGTGCGTGATACGAAGAATTTCGATGGTATGAGAAAAGACATTAAAATATGCACCGGTTTGGCTGCATCACTGTTCTGGCCAACAGTGCCATAGTAAAAACATTTTAATTAAATAGTACGGGACAGGACAGGACAGGAAGCGAATAAATTATAAATTGTTCAGTATCGTTTAAACATTACACAGCATTTTTACTATAAATTCTGAGAAGGAGAACGTGAATTGGGTTATCTAAAAATCTGGCCATTTCAAGATAATTGAATTGGAATATACTTTTTTTCGTCTTTTTCGTTAATTATGAAACATGAAGGAGTAGCAAAGTGAATCTATGAATTTGTTATGCTGTTGTCAAAGCCACTTGAAATTGATTTAAATTGAATGAATTAGTTGGAACTCAACTTTGGGAATAGTGACCGGGTGGCTGCATGTCTGACTAATGTCCGGACTGGACGTGAATAGCACAATACAACTTAATTTACTTCAGTCTTTTTCGATTTTTCAGTGGTCAAACAGCTTACCTAATTAATGACAAACACAGTTCATTTAATTCGATATCTCAATGAGAGCAAAGCAACAACAACAAAAAATCAAATAAAATGGAATAAAAGTAATCAATGCGTTTAATTTAATGGGTTATAGTTGTGGCACTTAGCAAATTAACTCAATTAAGATAACATCCTCTGGATCGATAAATGTCGTTACTTCAATCGCCCACTAGTCACAAACCACCAATCATTCAAACAAAAACCACTGCTCGTAATGCTCTCGTAATACTCACAATAAAACATATGAACAACAACAAAAAAAAACCTTCAGATAAAATCAAGGTTTCAACAGACATCGTGTTGGAAGTTCGAAAAGTGTATCGTAACGTCTATTTATTGCTTCTGACAAATCGTATTATAGTTTGGGTTTGTCTAACTCAATTGCTTCGCCATATTTGCTGCTTTGCCAATATTTCGTCTTTTGTGCTGTGTGCGGCAACATTTTGATAAATGAACGCGGCGCGCCTAAATATTCACATATTCTGAACCGCAACACAATGCGCCATTCTTTAGCCAACTTTAGATTAGAACATGGAGTGCCCATTTGTGTTGTGTTTTGTGTATGTTATTTACGAATAAATGAACTCAAGACGAATAAATCATTTACCGTCTAATAAATAAGAAATGCAATTTTTGCATTCGATGTTGATGCGTCAAGAATTTTATAAATGAATGCAATTCCAAAGTGATACATAATAAATGAATCAAAACGTGAAAAGTAATATGATTGTGAGCGAATGAAAGACGTTAGATGTGAATGAACGAACAGCGCAAGAATGTATATGACGCTAAGTCTCTATCAATTTATGCCTGCTAGATGATGGAAAAAAATTGATTTTTCTCTATCGCTTGACGTCAATGGCATGAAGCAACTTTGTCGTCGATGAGTGAATTTATCATTGCAGTTGTCACTTATCTCAATGAAACACTCGAGGCGCATGAATCGTTCAGCCATCGCTACTGTCGTTGTCTATTCATCCCCCAAACATTTTCCTATCCACATCGCCATAGCAAACATAAAATTCCAAACATCAGCCGACGGAAATTTGGCTCATTATTTACTTGTCTTTATAAACCGCATGGCAAACAACAAATTCATCAACAGTCGACTTCATTCGTGCGTTAACCCCAGTTCACATCGATATAGAAACCCTGATACCGTTCGTCTTATGCAACTTGAAATAATTATTGCAAAACGATGACATTAAATCGATATTATGAAACGAATTTTGCCCCAACATCGAATCTTTTTTCGAGCACGACTAATGATTCACCGATTTATGATTAACGAGTAAACAAACAGCCATGGCATTTTGTCGTCTGTGTTGTGTTACTGTTTTTCTTGTTTGTTTTCTCGTCGACGTGCATGTGTCTCTCTGTGTGTGTGTGTGTGTGCATTGTGCAATAAATCCGGATTTTCCACGGGATTACGTTTGCACACACAAATTGCCGCGTTTAAAGCACTTTTTCAACACGTTGAACCGTGGCATTCAATGTGCACCGCATTCGATTGTGCAAACAGTGAATGAATTTAAGGTCAACATTTCTGGTTCGTTCGTTGGTTAAATCGCTAGACAAATCGTTCTCCCCAATTTTAACTCGACAAAACTCCACAGCTCTCGACTCTTTTTTGTCAGTTTTTCATCTTTTTCGGCTTTTGAACGCTCGACTTGCCATAAAAAAATACTTGAATTTAAATCTACCCTCGGTGCTGCAAGTATCAAATTCAATAACTGTATACATGTCAAATCTCTTTTTCTCTACCTTTTTGGCTGTGTACATTGTCGTTGTGCGATGATGGAATTCTATTTTGACATCCGTTCATTTTCAACAGTCACAGTCAAAGCAAATGAAATTCCAACAAAATTGAACACGAAAATTATGAAACGTCCAAAGTTTCACTATATTTTTTTTTGTTGGTTCTTGTTCATTGAAATTCTTCACTTAGTGTCTAGATCCTATCACAAAATGCATTCATATTTCGCTCAAATGACAGTCTGCGTTGCGAAACTTTTTTCAATGAAATTTTAATTACGGCCTGACATTTCCATTTCCATTTCCATTTCAATGCACCAGAAGTACAACGGAGTGTGAATTATTAAGATTGTTCTTAAGAGAAAACCAATTTTCACGTAACAACTTTTTGAAAAAGTGAAAATCAATTTGCACCTTCGAAGAGCTCTCATAAAATTGTGCATTTTACAGCGTTTTAAATGATTGCATTGAGTGTTGTACTGATTGATGGCTACTGACAACACAAAGCATCTTTGACATGATGAACGATTCCCACGAGAATAAACACACCATAAAAACAAAACATTGGATGCACGCATGCTGCTGCTGAAATACCAGAGAAAATGAAATATTTGGTGGTTTCGATACAAAAGAGAATACGCCACAAAGCGGCAAACGTTTTAATTTGGCAATCATCAGTGTGCTGATGCTGTTGCTGTTCTTTTTAATTTACGCTGGGCACGCACTCTCGTGTGTGTGAATTTATTTCCAGTTTTCAACAGTTCAAACAAAAGCGAAGAAGACCATACACAAAGTACACTGATTCAAAATGGATTTACAGATTTTTTTATTGCGCAATGTGTTGAATGACATTCACCGTGCACGAACTTAAGCGATAAAGTTGAACCAAGCTCATTAATTACATTTGGGTTCTGTCTTACAGTTTTTTATTTTATTTTATTTTATTTGTCACCGCCAAATTCTGGCTGTATAATTTGTACAGTTACAGGAAAACAAGTTAGCAAAGCCTCCTTGAAAAAACCTGATCTTTTCGAAACAAGGGATTTTGTCCCGATACATCAAAGAATAAACGTATAATAAAGTATTTGAGCCATTTTCTGTCAAAAGAAACAGAAATATAACAATGCTAAGGCACATATGCATAATCTTGAAGAATTATAAGTCAAAAGGACACTACGTTAAAGATATATCACAGCTTAAATTAAAAACTATCACAATACGTGACTTGGTCAATTTGAATTGTTTGAAAATAAGTCATCCCATAACTAATGTTTCGTGTGTGAGGACAATTTGTGTCGTGGAAAACCTCACTAAAACCACATCATTTGAGTTTGACTGATGAAGGGGTGTTCCATACTTCATAGGGGTCCAGGTTTGCATTCCCCGATTCTTATGTACACACTGGCAAGTCCATGCTTCTACGGAGTCCCGGGTTACTATCGACAAACAAAAAAATCTTAGGCTTTTTAAATTATCATGAATAAAATGCGACAACCTGGAGTTGTACTTTCGTTTTTCCCGCGTCCCCAGGGATGATAAAAAGAAAGTACAACAAAAATTCTCGAGCAGTCCAGAATGGATCAGTCATGGCATACGAATCGCTCTAGTATTCGGGCAAAAAATTGCAGGTGCACTGGGGTAAGAGTGCACATGCACACACCATTTTTGCCAGAATACGGGCTACTGTTCGCCATCCAAGTCAAACGACGTAAGGGGATACAAAGAGTAGGTGGTCTAAGCATATATCTTAGGCAGGTACCGGCATCCCGTCAGCTCGTCTGATTAGCCATCACATTTTGGTCTGGTCCGCGCTCAAGTTGTGTTTGTAACTTGTTCGCATGTAGAGAAAGTGTGTAAAATTAGTGAAGAGTCTGCTTTTCTCCCTCGTGAGAACATATACTGTGCAAAATTGAGTTACCCGACAGGTGCTCATGTAAAGCCAAAATCCGAGAAACAGCGACCGATGTTTATACAAGAGCCGGGATCTCGAATGTTCCATTTGGTAGTTTGCGTATATTTGTAATGAATATTTTTTGTTTTTGATGCCAATCCGCGGCTGGCATGAAATCTCTATTTTTAGTTGAAAATGAAATGCAATGAAAATTGACAACAAAATATCGGGCGTTTGGTTTCATGTTGAAATGACATTTATATAATAAATGCATCTGAAAACATCAACAGCGCCCAACAGCCACAAAAACTCTCGTATTCCTTCGCAGTCTCCACATTGTGTACTGGGAACAACAACAAAAAATATTCTTATAAAACTTGCTGCGGAATAAAAATTTGTCTTTAACACTCTCAACTGTAGCTCATAAAAGACAATTATTTCATGTAAATGAAATGTGAACAGTAACGCGCACATTCCATTTATGATATTCAATCTTAAAGCAGACGCGCTCTAAAATGCGCATACACAGCAATAAAAAAATAAATAACACTACATTCCCATTGAGTCGAAATTAAAAACCGATGTTTTTCTCAGAAATAGTTCAGTTTTCGACCGAAAATTACAACGAATGGCCAACACACGCGCCTGCGTTATTATTTACCTTAAGTTATGGAGAACAGCTTTAGAGGAACGGAAACGAACACGACAATTTGTTCAGCTCCTTTGTAATGAATGAAGCGTGTGTCGGCCTGTTTTGTGGGTGGGCATGAATACTCGGAAATCTAATAAATAATAAAAAATTACAAAAAAAAATATGGCAACACATTTGTTTCATTCATAAATCTAACAAAACAAATTAGACGGAATCTATTATTAGTTCAACTCTTATCGTACGGTGTGCTGAAAAGTACCATATTTTTGACCTCTTTTCGATGGTGAATTTTTATTTTTTTTTACATCAAACTATCATCAGTTTCACCAACAAGATAGCGATATGGTAAAACACGGTAAAAACTATACTTTGGTGTGCTATCAAAACTTGTCCGTAATATCACGAAACCAGGTTACATGAACGACAAACTTTCAACCATTTAATGAAAGCCGTTGCAGTGAAGCAAAAAAATTTCATTAAAAAAAAAGAACAGAACGAAAAAAAAAATTCGATCCATTGATTCGTGTCCCTCTTGAGTTTGGGTGTGCATATTAAATCGCGGTTGGGTTGTAACACGGCTGGAAATTGAAGTTCGCCGGCATTCGTCTCATTCCATTGAGAATAATATCCGGGTATCGATTAGACCGGTGCACCAACCGAGTGGTTTTTGGTATTTGTTTATTTACACAATGTGTGAACTAGACATGCAAAAATAAGGAAAGGCAATCCCAAAAATAGCATCGAAACATAACAAGTGAATGTTTACAATTGATTCAATAGAAGCCTTTGTAAACAGAACAATACAGCCGCGACATTTCAGCTACAAGCTGAAAGTTTTGCTTGCATGCATACATCGACAATTTTTCTCCCCTCGCATTGCAAAAATCTATGGACAGAAAAAAAAATCAATCCGGTTGGCTTTTTGTATATTTTATATGTCTGTCTGTCTGCGGTTGTAATGGTCATGATTGGAAAACCACATTTTCACTTTTTCCAATCAGTATTTTCCTTCCGGAAAATTTTCATGCATTCATTTCGTTTACACAAATATATGCGAATATAAAAATCCATACGCTTCACTGAATACATGTTGAGAATTTGAATGGAATCGAATACAATGAATAGCGTTTGTGTGAAATTTATGGCTCTTTCATCGACAATAATAATAAAAATCAAAAAATATTCTAACGACAGATTCTTGAACGGAGTCTAGAGAATAAAGTTTATATCGAACAATATATGGTATCGGATGGAATGAACAAGCACCAAGGCGTGCAATGACTTCCAAGCTAATTAAATCTTGACTTCATTCAACATCTGTAAAGTCTTGTACAAATGAATTTACTCGCTTGAATTAATTTCAATATATCATTAAACGGCCCTTCAACGGCTTATTTTCTTCTCAAATAAAATGAAGTGTCAATCTTGGAATAACGTTCATTTAATTTGTTTACACAATGGAAATAAGAACGAAACTCCAAAAAATAACACGCAAAAACATAATTATTTCATAAAAGTTTTTTTTTTCAACGGACGTTTTGGTTCTGTTCGATTTGAGTAGCGTGGTTTCGTTTTTCATGTGAAATCGTTTCATGAACATAATGAATATGTTTGGCGGCTTTAATGGCACTGCACAGAATAACTGATTAAAATCTAATGATGTAATAATGCGTGCAGTGGGTGATCAATGTGAATAGAATTTTTTTTTTCGGCGCCAACGGTTACAATTATGCATTACAAAAATGAAATGAATGTTATTAAAGAAATTCAAGCATATGACACCACAATCGTGACCAACATTTTTTTTTGAAGACCACACTTTATTCCAATTGTAATATTTGGAATGAAATGCAGTGGAAAATATCACTCGCTGACAAAGTAACCATATCACTTACGATGGGCTACTTTTTGGATGAAATGAATCAACCATAAAAAAAGGGAACAATTCAATCAAATGGAAATTATCTAATTAAATCCAATTTAATTTTTCCTAACTCAAAATTGGTTAGCGTAATTTCAAGAATAAAATTAATTGTAATTTGCAGCAGTCGAACAAAAACTATGTCATGTAACAACATGATTCATAGATCGGATTTCGAATAGTGCAGTGTGTAGTGCAATTATTCATGTATTCATGTGACATCAAATTTCATTTTTCTGTTAATTAAGTTGACAGATACTCTAAAAGGCTTTCAGCTCGGAAATAAATTGTATTTTTTCGTTGATAAATAATATCAGCATACATTTTATGATCCAATTGAATTCTTTAAGCACTCATATTAACGATATTGTATGTTGAGTTGGCCCAATAAATCTCTCTCGAAAATGTTTTTTTTTTCGTCACTTCAATCTGGTTACATAATAAACGTATGGCCTGGTGCCACATGCTCATAAAAACCACTATTGGGATTGCTCAGTGCTCACGTCGGCTCGTAATTGCTACCTTTTTGATATTCCAACTGCATAACAACGATATGCGTCCAAAAAGGCCATATGATTCGGCTATCGATCATTTCCGTCACATTTCTCATTCAGCTCTCGGTGGCTCCAGTGCATTAAATTACCAACAACAAAAACAACAAGAAGAACAACAAGAGAAAAGAAGAGAGAAAAAAAAACGAACAATAGACAATGGAACATCAAATATGGGAGTATCAATCAAATCATCCGTAATATTACGGATCACAAATCAATTTTCAATTGGGATAGAACGTCCAAATACAGTGTTGCAGATGTCTACTAGGCATTTTCATGAGGCGTTTATGTTTGGATTTCAATGCCGTTAATTATTCGCTGCTTTTTTTTGTCAGCAATTTAACTTATGCTATTGACTGCGCACGTACACAGGCTCATTATTTCAGTTTATTGATTTTGACTATTTTATTGTTTTTTTTTTTCTCCAAATTTCAGATGCTCCGGTAAAAACCACTGTCGAGTCGTGTTCAATGAACATCATCCATTCGCGGTACTTTGGCCCATTGGAACCATTCACATTAAATACATTTGCATGGAACGTAAGTAAATACAATGCAATAAATCAATCAATTGGAAAGCAAACAATATTAAATTCAAATGTATAATAAATGGCGATGCTCAAAATGGGAATCAGATTATTTGTAAGCGATATATCAAAGCCCACAATCGAATCGGCCCCAGCAACAAAATTGTGTGGTGTCTACGAATAGACTTTATAGTTCTGTTTATGCTATTAATAAAACCCAAATTGTGTTTCGATACTTTACCACTTTAAATTATGTATCGATTGCCGTTAATTAATTATCGTTAAAACGATTAAATTCGATACGCATTTCTGTTTATTTAGTTCAGTTTATTCACACGTATAACATATTTACGCATGTTCTATTTAAACGTAGCAAATCACCAGGTTTACAGTCGAATGTTCAAGAATGCGTCCGAATTGTCGTTTGTTCGATGCTGAAGATGGCACGCGACTAAAAAACGGTAGCTATGCATTTGTGAAAATTGTTGCAGCTGTTTTCGAACTCTGATAATGCATTACTTCCACACGGAACCGTCTGTTTCCATTTGTGTGTTGCATTTTAGTGTGTTTCGTCCACAAGGTATGAGCAATCAACCGAATCTTCCGTGTCGGGTGCATTTTTCGTCATGCCATTCACTTTTTCCTCTGTCATTCCATTCAATGTCATATCCACCCTTGTTTCGTTTCACTCACATTCTTTTAGCCTTTTAAATTCTCTAATATGTTATCCTCGTAAATAGGATCTAATTGCTGTAGCTAGCATTTGCTTGATATATAAATTGCGTCAACTAATCTTTCAGTTGGTATAAATTAAACCTCCTTCGGTTGTGCCTTTTCACAATTACATGCTTATGTATTGCAAACACCTGGAATACAAAAAAAAGGTTAATTTGAAATTCATTTTTTTTCGGCAGCAATATATTCTATCATTTTTGTTGTGGTCAAATTGATGAAAACAGAAAATGCCCAAAATGAAAAGAAAATGTTTGAAATGTTTGAAATGTTGATACAGACACACCGAAACGCACTTTAATTTACTTTTCTAATGAAAAATGAACTGGAATAACAACTCTAGCAAACACCCAATTTATTCATTAAATTGCTGGTCGGACACATGTTTTTATCGCAGATCAGCGGTTCTCTTATTAACGCAGCAGGTTGCTCTCAATTTATTAAAATTAGTGCTATTAACATTTTAATTTGAGTGGAAATGTTGTACATCGAAACATATACATTTGTTTGTGTCGCTTTTAATTTAAACTTAATAAAAAAAGTACGCGCAACATTTTATTTCTTGCTTCGATAAAATCTAACCAGCAAAAACTACGAATTCAAACTCAACACAGAATCCCCATAAAATACTTTTTTTTTTATTTTCATCAAAATTCGTTTAAATATGATTTCCACCGTTCATTCATACAAATACTCACAAAAAATACAACTTTGATGTTGGATGTGCTATGGGTTGATTCCTTTGTGAAAAAAATATGTTCATGTTCTCTCTCTGAAGTTTCTGCCCAACACATGTAGTTTTTTTATTACTTACTCTTGTCATTTTCAACATCATCGCAATTCTGTTGCCTAGAGATGGTCAATGTGAAACATGATGGGTGAGTACAACTATTCGAAATTCGAATTACACACCAGTCTGAACATGTTCAGTGCTCCGGACGAGTGGATGTGAAATAGAGTAAAAACGATGTCCGCAGCACTATCACTAACCAGAAACGAGCCAAGTTTTCTAGTAGTTTTCATTCATAATACATACATACTTTGAAATATTTAAATAATTCTATCAAACTATAGTTGGTATATCAACGTGTAGATTATATGCAATTATACTTGAATACACTTTTAGCAAATGGAACACAAGAAGTTTCCTTTCAAGTTCCAGTCGATGGAATTGAACACAGCCACTCCATTTTATCAGACTTTCTTTTTAAGCTATACAAATTTAATTGGTTTGTACAGTTTGCAATTAAATATTTTTTACACCGAACGAAATGCACTGGATACGATTAAAAATTCATTTTCCTGCCAAGTGACCAGGACTCACCATCTGAAATTAGTGGTTTATTCAGTGAAATGAATGATTTAACATTCAACTTGCTTCTATCGTGGAATTTAATGTTATTCTTGTAATCTACTAGAGCATACTAGAGAGTCTAAAATGCAGTTTCGAATGGTTCATTCTTTTTATTTATATACTTTATAATTTTGTACAGTTTTCCGATAAAACATTTCGAAAAATTGTATGCAATGCGAATGAACCGAAAATGTCCGACTTATAGAAAAAATTTGATTTCATTTATTTGACGTGAGTAAGGCACAGTTCGGAAGCAATCGGCTGACTAACAGCAAAAACACATAAACCATACCTAGTATAACTAAAGTTCCATTTTCCGAAATGACTTCTCAAAATATCATCCATTATCGAAAAAAAGTTTGACAAATTCCAGAAAAAAAATTGAATGAGCCGCACTACGTCAAAATGGGGCATTTGATAAAACTTTAGAAGTAAAATATTTTACGTGTTCTTGTAAACGAGCATCAAAGCGCGTTGGAAAAAAATGAAGTGGTTTCATACACGACTGAATTGAACGTTAGCCTAATGGAAAAAAAACCTCTACTGAGGACGCAAAAGTGGTGTTTAAACAAAGACACTGCGCTCAATTTTTGTAATCAAAGTTTTGACAAATGAAATGCGCAAGAAATTGCGTGATCGAAAAAAGAACTAAATTCCAGAAAAAACTACAATATTCCCTATTGAATCGTAAGTTTTCTTTGTTCTTTTCACCTTTGTTTCCACCTCTGTGGTTTTGAAGCAAATACTCAATGCAAATTCAAATCCTTCCCCCATTGAAAAATCGATTTATCTATCTTTTGTTTTGAAACTTGAATGCCGTACTGCAGTTTAATAGCTCCATTCCGATGCTAGTGTGAATATACTATTCTATGCGTCGTTTTGATTTGCTGTATTGAATGAAGTTCCTTCTAGTTCTATTTCCATATTGCGTCGTATGTCAACAGAGACAATGTACACCAAGTTTGCTTGTCTTAATGAAATGGATCATATTTTATGAGAAAGAGCAATGAATTAAATTAAAATATCGGTTAAGTCTGAGCGTCGACAATATGAATAAATAACTAGTGTTGGCTTGCGCTTATGAATATGTATTTCTCACGCGATCGAAGCTGACGAACCAGGTGTTTAAGAATGTTTTTCCCTCGGATGGCATAGCCCATACCGGAAAAGTGGTTCCTTTTTTTCCAGTTTGTTTATTTTTCTCCATTTTGTTTCGGCAAGTGATATTACAAGACGAAAGGATGAATGAACCGCGGTCGTTAACTTCAGTTCACTTCGTGTTCTATTTAAAATAAAAGAATATTGCGTTAAATGGTTGATACTCCCTCTAAAAAAAGACGGAAAAAATAAACAGCAGCTCCTTTTACGTAGATCAGAAATTAGCGATAGTGACGCCTCGTAAAAATATGGATTTTGTATAAAATTCTCATAAAACTATTCGCTTGACTGAAATTAATTTATGTGAAACAAGATCGAAAGTAAAATTTGATTAAATATTCACCCACTTTGAATGTAAAAACGTGTCACGACAAAGTGTGCAAAAATTGCAAATCTTGAGAGAAAAAATATAAACTTTTTTATGAGAACATTTTATCGAGTTCACTATCGCAAAATTGAGTTGCTGTATTCAGTGTTCAGAGAGACACCAGATGTGCATACTTGAGCAGCTAATCGCATTTCCGTTACGACATCAACTGAAGAAATCGAATTGGTCTTGCAACCAACAGTCAGCAGTATTGACTTAACACTCAGCAGTCAGGATAGATTGAAAGACCGAGGGAGAGACAGTAGAACAAATAATGTGAATTGAACACGTTTCCACGAAGAATTCCCGTTTCAATTTGAAAGAAGCGATGGGCAAAAACAAAAAAATCAATAGCACACGTGAATACGGCTGATATAAACAAAGTTGGAAATCGACCGAAATCACGGCACGACGGTTTTTATGTGTATTTATTGATTTCATATTTGAAAACCGTATCGAGATTATACGTTCTATAGAGGAAAAAAATGACAATGAAGTCAAAAACACATACAAACACCTTTATTTCCTTTTATTTTGGTTACGAATTACTGAAACGGAATGGAATCACAAAATTGAAGCGGATGGAACAAAGCAAGCGATTTGAACATAAATGATGGTTTTATTCCAGAAACAGCTTGGAATTATTCACTAGCAATAAATTGCGATAAAACACCAAATACGCCATAAAACACATCCATGAATCCAACTAGATTCAAATGGATTGTTCTATTTTCGAAAATTAATTCTCAAATACAAAAAAAAAGAGAACAACAATGTGAAATAAAAACGATGTTAATATTTTTCCCATCGGAGTCATATGATTTTTTGTGCCTCTTTTTTTGTGGGTTTTATGTACAAAAGACTTGATTGTATTCATACGATAGCTGTTATTTCTAACTGCATCCGTGTGCGATTCACGTACAATTATCCCTTCATTTCACGTCATTTTTTTCACTTTATTTATGTGTGCGGTGCAATGGTGAATAGCCAATTCTGCATCATCATCTCGAGACTCTTTTGTTGCAAAATTCATAGGCAGCTATTCGACAGATAAAGAGATGTGGAACGTGACGAAAGTGGAACAATGGAAGAATTGAAGAGAAAGAGAGTGAAAAAATAGAGCTATTGCGCAAAAAGTAGGACGATGCAAAAATTATGGAATTATCATTCCGAATGAATCTCTCATTCATGTCCCTTCGTAATGTTCCGTTTTTGTTTGTTTTTCACTTGGTGAATGTGTTTGGGGGTTGCACATTCCATTTTCGTCACATGTGTGTCTGTTGGTTAGACGCTTAGACGAGTGAGAGATAGTTAAAAAGCCGTTTAAAGCGACGCTCAGCAACACTTAGTGCTATACAAAGAGACTGGGAAATGGTTGAAAACGGAAAACCGAAATAAAAGAATTTGGCTCATCGTCAAGTACCCAGATGTACAATTTTGTTTAAGTTTCCACACAATAATCTGTCTGGGTGTTGCATTTAGGTCAAACGATTCCATGTTGCATTTGGAAACACTCTGCATGCGATTATTTCACACAAGAAATGCACGATTTATACGCGCATAAATTTCCAAATGCATTTGCTCACGGTGTTTTGCGTGTTTCATGGAAGCGCGGCAATGTGTGGTATTATCTAGGTTTTAGTACAAAACATCGAAATATAACATGGCTGAGGAAATCCACTCAATTTAAAGGGCAATTTAACTGAATATAGATTTGTGCTTGATTTAAGTGCAAATATTGAGCTCCTCTCTTTGCACACAGTGATCATCATTCGAACCGAACGCCTAACCATAAATGTGATTGATATCTGTTTGCAATAAAATAATAACACTGGCATAACGTTTGCCATTGATTTGATTTGATTTTCAATCGACATTCGATTGAAATGCTCTGTTTCCATGCGTCGAAACCAATCAGTATTTCCAATTTGATCGATATGTGAAAATTGCTTTTCAATTCTGAACAATAAAAACTACATTTGAATATAGTCGTTTAACATGAACACTGAACAATGCACACGCGCTGTGTTAATGTATAATATAGACGCGCAAGACCCAACACAGCTATTAATGTTGCTGAAAATTGCCCTTTTTCGCAAATTTTCGACGATAAATCGAAAATCGAAAATATTCTCTGAAATTGTCGGTCGTCAATCCAAAGTGAACCCATGAAACCCATGAAACACACTAAACACACTGAGGAAACCAACGTCAGCGATGACTTTGCAACACGTGTGCGTACATCGTGATTTTAATCAATACAAACGATCTTTGACATGCATCGAAAATTTTCCCAAAAATGGAATACATTTTTGCCAAGAGAACAAAATAAAAACGAAAGACGAAGCAAAATTGCTGGCTAGGAAAATTGTTGAAACGAAGAATAATGCACATTCAACAGAAAGTTGGACGATTTATGTGAAAAGGATAGCATGTGCATTGCGCAGTGTGCACTGAATTCAAAATTCATTCAGACAGATTAGTATCTTTTGTTCGGGTGCGTGTCAAACTATACGAAATAAGCTGAAATAAGTTAACAAACATTAGTGCGTGTAGTGTTTGAAACATAGGCGATGGTGAGTGCTGTGCTGTTGTCACACTTGAAATACATAACGATGAGGTTTCCGCATCGCAGCCGAAGCATAAAAGAAGGAAATGGAAACAGAATACGAGTCGCAATATGAACGAACAATGAAAATCGATATTAAAACGCATAGAGCTGCATAAAGAACCCCTACGAAAAGTGATTTTTATTTTCGGCAGAACCTCGATTATTTCGTTACGGTGTTTAACGCAAAAACTTCGAATAGCAACGCTGACTTGAGCCCACGCAGCAACATTTATGAACTAATATTCATTTTGGTCTAATCATGAAAGTTAGAAGAAATGTTCTGCATTCACGTAAAGCAATATATCGGAAATAGACGTCGAAATGAGGAGTGCGTTTTGCATTTCTTTTAATTGGCAGCACCGCACTCGACACGGAATCCATTGGCCGCAACACATCCTCTTGTTTTATTTATGACAAAATTAACAATAACAACAATGGGTAATGTAGGCAAGTGTTGTTGCACCGTATCAAGTTCATGCTCGAATTTCGTTGTTGTTCGTTTATTGGCTGGAGGGGCTCAACGTGAGAAAGTATATAATTACGACGTACTTTTTCTCGTTAATATTGAGCCCATGCAATAAATTTTTACGCAAGCCGATCGCAGTTGTCGTTAGCAACAAATCTTCAATCTTCATGGAACACTCGTCGACACACACACACACACAAAAACAGAGAAAACGAAAGAAACAGAAAAAACGCATTAATCTCGTTTAAATATTCGTCATTCTTTCGTTCATTTTATTGGGTAAACTCATTCAATATATTTTTTTCATTGTCATAGGAATGAAAATGATATCATTATTTGATCGACAGCAAAATGTTCTTGATTCGCACATTTTTATGTGATTGCATTACTTGGAAGAATGCTCTCGAAATATTTTCCAACAGCTCATCGAGCTGAAAAATTCGCGCTTTCATTTCGCTAAACGAAATTTTTTCGAAATATTCCACGAATTTCGTGTATATAGCCAGTCGATTCGAATGAATTTTGGTTTTTTTTCGGTACATCAAAATACCAAGGAAGAAATTCATGGAACAATTTTCGGTGTCGCCTTCGCACGAAAGAAAAAGATCGAAACGTAACGCAAAACAGATGGAACACGTGAAACAATACACTTATGAATTGGATACGGTGTAAATAATTGCGAAATCCAATTACATTCTAGTTGAGTTATCGAAATCGTTTCTCACAGCTTTAATTCAGTTCGTTGCTTCTGCACATCGCACACCACAATTCAAATGCTCTCTGTGCCATTCCTGTTCTTGGTGGTGCTGTTGATGTTGTTGATGTTGTTGCTGTTACGGTTGCTCTTTTAATGCATTCTTCTTTCGTCCAATGCTCTTGAATTTATGTAATTGCATTCATGTCTGCCAAAATAAAAGCGAAAAATACGCATATCGAACACTGTGCGAATGGCAGTGGCAACGGTGCGTTTCGTTGATTTCGAAACCAAGTCGTTCGTATAAATATCAGGCTAAATGAAAGTGTAATTAGTTGCCGTTAAAATTTATTCTGGCTATTGGATTCAGCACATTGGCCAACAGTTTCATTACATTTACTGTTGTGTTGTTTCAAACCGTTTGCAACTAATACAAGTGTATTATCATTAAATGGTGCAGAAAAACTTCCAAAAAAATTCATGTCCACCGGAATTTTTAGTGGAGTAAAACTCATTTATATGAACACAATGTTGGTGTGTGACCAAATCCCAATGGATCAATTTTACTGTCCATTTTGGTTGCGAAAAACTGTGCATTTTACGTGAAAACAACGAAAAATATCCATTTTAAACACATAAACAGACTTAGGAGAGGGGTGAATGTTTGGTCGATTCATAAGTGTCATAAGCAGAAAATAAATGAATGCTGTTTTGTACACATTTTTTGCAGCTTGGTTTCTGGCCCCAAAAACCAACATATAAATTTATACACCCTTTCAATCTAAATGTCGGTTGCTGTTGCCAGGCCGCTGTTCACTGCGTACCACTCATATTCAATGTACATTGTGCACAGTAATAGCCGTTACCACTGTTTTAAATGAATCGGATAGATTCAATTTCAAAATTTGCCATATGTGCAATGAATCGACAAACCAATCGCTGATTTGTCTTTATCAAATGGAAAATGCACCCATCGGAACACATTATTGAATTCGAATTACAACTGTTTTGGCACTATCTACAACAGAACACATTTTCAAAATGGGTGTCTGGGCTTTAGCTGATTGAGAATAAATGTTTATTTCGAAAAATAACCAAACAACATAGAAATGATTGAGTCAAGCGGATAAATCACTTTGTTCTTATATCTATCGATTTATTTCCAACTAATGAAAGAATGTTGGCACCAGAATTGCCGTCAAAGCAAACCACGAATCGGTTTAACCTTGGGAATCTCTTATCTGTTGGAAAAATCTCCGTACACAATAAAATTGAATTCTCAATGGGGCGAATGTCTTCTGCACGTTTATAGTAAAACGCCAACGTGGCGAGAGTGCAATCGATTTTTTGTTGTTGTTGCTCAATAAAAAAAAGAGCATATTTCTTCACGCATTTACGCGATACCAGTATGAAGAAGTATGCTTTTACTGTCGTCGTCTTTCCATCCGTTTGACCTTGACTACTTGCTTACGAAGACACATTCGCTATAGATACGGAATACATAGAATATAGAAGTGCACGTTTTACTTTCGATTAGAAAGTAGGTTCGTGTCTGTCTTTTTTTATTCATCAAAATTCGAAATCGCCATAAAAACAGATGCGATGGGTGTGAGATGAATTTACTAAGGGAACATTTGACTTAGCAAACAAACTATCTCAATTTTATGCGCAAAATACGCTCGTCTTTTTTTTCCGTCGCCTTCGATGTGCGTGTGTGAGTTTATTTTTTTATTGTCTCACATATTCAGCAGCATTCATCACATTATATTAAATGGTCACGACAGGATTTACAGCGCACAAATGTTCAAATTTGTTTCATTCAGAGATTTGACGCTGAAATACGTGACGGTGACAAAGCACAATTTGATTTCACAGCGGCTTATTAGATTATACAATTCAAAATACCCAGGCTAGTGCTAGCAAGCTAGCTGTATGCTATGTGTCTGACCTACATCGAATAAACGTTATTAATGCCTGAGGGTGGTGGTTGTTGTGACGCGCGTTGATAAATGACATGCTTTGCTTCTGTTGACATTTTCTTTTCTCTATTTTCACTATACGCCAATTTTCACATGCAATTGTCACATTTGCTCATTTGAAACCATACATTGAAATTCAGTTGTTGTTTTTTTTTCTCTTCTTTCAAATCGATAAATAAAATGCGAGCACAAATATTCTGTAGTGAATTGAGCTGCGCCCAAAATAATACAAACATTGTATATGGAGACACTGTGTCATACCATTTGATTTTTGCAAAAAATGTTCATTTATACATTTTTGATTAAAGTGTTTTTTTGTTTGTGTTTGCATTCGTCGGTGCTTAACGTCCAGCTATTCATGTAACCCCTTTCATTTGTCATCACAATAAATTCATTCATTTTTTCGCACCATGCAAATTGTATGATGCGCAATATTAATTCGGTTTACAGTGTGCAAATTTGCACGGTGCAAACATTGCGTGCAACGAGCTTGATTGGCCTGCAGGGAACACCAATGTCACATTACTATTAATTTAGCATTCATTTTGTCATTGTTGTGTATCGTCCTTTGTTAAATATCACGTAATTGTGAAATGATATAATTTTAACGGGAGTTTACATTTCCTTTAGGTTATCGTTTGAATAAATTTTGCGGTGAACACTTGAAGGTTATGAATGAGTCTCCGGAGCCAGAACCTGAGCTATCGTTACATCAACGATCCGTATCGAACGACAAGGACATTCAACAAGATGAAAATAGTGTCGAGCGTGACGGTCCAATTGCTGAAGCTCTTATACAAAATGAGCAAATGTTCCACCACTTGAAGATTCTCAAACCATCACCATCCGAAATGGAAAGTGAACGACGCAAATCGGCTGCGATAGCTGAAAAACTTGATAAGCCACCCACACGGAAGGGAGTTTACTCACAGGTTCGTATTCAAATCGATAGAGAACAACCAGTTTTGCATTTATAGCCTAATGAGCAGAAAATTGTTCACTTAGTTTTTGTATATTTTGCACATTTCCTCGATTATTTTCATTAAGTGAATTGAGTAATTGAGTTGAACAAACGAAGGTTCCTTAACTGACGTAACTGTGTTTGCATTGTAATAAGCGTCCAAGTTGATGAACTTTCACACAAAAAAAAGTGTAGACATAACAACTTAATGAAAGAATGAACAGCATGGATAAATTTGCCTGATTGAAATTCTTTCAACTCAATTAATTCTCGTTTCAATGAAAAAGTGCACACGCATTAGCATAACAAAAAATTTATTGACACCCAGATTATATTATCGGAATTTTCCAAGAAAAGGCTTAAAGCTAAAAATTTATCCAATTTTATTTATTTTCCCTAATGAAATGCATACATTCAAACTTTTGTGCAGGATTTTCGTGCGATGAAAATTTTACCAGCAAATTTAGATGATATAAACGATATTGAGAAAATTGGCGACGAATTTACATTCAAAAAAGAAGTAGATATTCAGCATAAAAATATCGATGATGCAAATGTGAATCGTGAGAATTTGATGAAAACAAAACCAGCTCTTGAAACAACCGAAGCATCAGTCTATACAAGCCATGTCAAACCCATTGAGCATGATGATGACATAAAAAATATCATCGACAATGGATTCGACAGCAGCAATAATGGTCTACGTGATGTTCGTTCAACGCTCGGCTACGACGAACTGAACAATCACAAGGATCATTCATCAAATCAACCGATAATACCATCAACACCGACTGCAGAAACAGCAACGCACACACAACAAGCCACCGTTAATTTATGGAATAACGAATTGCTTCCAGTGAATACGGAAATTTTTGAAACACGTCCCAACGATATTGATGTCGGCTATGATATTTTTAACATGAATGAAAATCAAACAAAAGCTCAATTGGATGCAAAAATTGTAAGGGCAAAAAATGATTTCAGTGTGATAAAAACCGATCGAGCTGACATTGATAGGGAACCAGAGAGTGGTGAAGAGTATGATTCTTACGAAGATTATGAAGTTGAATTAGATGGACCGAGATATTGGCGAAAAAATAAAGTTCGTACACATGAAAGCTATCAAAAGACAAGCCTACCAATACGACCGTTACAACAAGGTTTCATCGCATCGCCCGGTTACCCATCGTATTATATCGGCAACTCAAATTGCAGTTGGCGTATCACCGTAGATAGCGGTCAACCCATTCGGCTTGTACTGCTCGATGTCGACCTGAGATGTAAGTTAAATGAACACCTGAACGTTTGAATATTCAAAAGAAATTGTTTAAAAATTTAATAATTTGACCTTATAATTTCCCATAGATGATCCTATATGCAAAGATTATCTGCAGATTATTGATGTTGGAAGTAAAATAATTCTGCACCAAAACTGCACAGAATTCGATAAACCAGTGGAAATAATCAGCCATTCAAACGAAGTGAATGTAAGATTAAATGAAAAATTATGAAAATTGCACATCTTTATTTAAATTAATGGGATTTTATTCTACAGATTGCCCTGAAAACTTCTTCAAATTTAGTTTATCCAAAACGAGGGATATTAATATATTATGCAGGTAATTTAGTAAATTCAATCTCATCCACGTTCAATATTCATTGCTTCATTCAACCGCACAACACACACACACACGCACACATCACTGCAGCGTATGCGACAGTACTCGGGCATGTTTGCACTCTTCAAAGACGAGACACTCGTATTGAAGACACACACCTTCTCTATTCTAGTTTCAGTTTGAGCGTCTAGATGTCGTTAGTGCCAGCCCATTTGTTCATTATCTTTTTCCATTGCACCTCATCACACATTTTATTACACATATATCACATTGTTTTTGGTGTTCCTGGACCCAATTTTTTTCTTCACTTTATATATTTTCACACAGCACTTGGATGCATTGCTCCAACAGCACCAAAAAACGGTCAATTAGTATCTCAAACGGAAGATACGTTGAAATTTCTTTGTGATCCATCATTTGTATTTCCTGATACATTTTTGGGCAGTCGTACATTGTACTGCACCGATCGAAATACATGGGATAATAGCCTACCAGATTGTGTTGGTATGTTAGCGATTATCGCTAATCGAGTGTGTTGATCTTACGAAACGCTCGACCAGTTCTTTGCACTTGGCTTTATTATAATCTTGTGTTTTATTCCTTTCGTTTAATCTTTGCTTATTTTTTGTTTTCCTTATGTGTTGCTTTTGTGAATGATAATCAATTGGCATTTCCGCGAAGGTAAATGGTCAGTGGTCATAGGCATCAGTTTCATTATACCTAAATTGTAATGGTTTATGGTCTAAATGCATTAGAAATGCCACAGAAAATCATTTTTCTCGTTCTCGCGTTGCTGATATTTGCAGATGATTTGTTTAGAGATAAGGATAGACCTAATTCAGCTACTCACATTTGCCTCTCAGTTTGTTTGATACTCTCAAACTGTAACGATCGCAAACTGCTTCATTGTGACGCTTGTTTTTGTTTACATTCAGTTAACAACAATTTTTTTTAGTGTAATTTCAACGTAACAAGATATTGTCAAAGAAAATGTATCCACTGACATTATTCATGTTTCTTATGTTTCATTTTGGTTTCAGTGAGTTTTTATTTTTGCTTTGTTCTGTGATTCGGTTGCTTAGATTTAATTTTTTTAATTTCATTTTGGTTGCATTTTTTTATCTTTTTGCTTCATTTGTCGACGAAATTATTTGTTTTTTTTATATAAATAAAATAATCCGTATCTTTTCATTACAGAGCATACAACAATAAAAACAAAAAAAGACGATCCATTTGTTACGCAATTGTGGAAACAAAATCGAATTGGCGCCAAGAAAATTGATCAAGCTGATATGCTGTACGATGTTATAATTCCGTTGATTATTATTGTTGGTCTATTAGTTGTGAATGCATTTATAGTGCTGGTTATATGGCGATTTAGAAATAAGAGGTAAAATATTGACACTTTTCGAATGAAAATCGGCGAAATACCGGTGCAAAAACATCAATAACTGAATTTAAGTTTTCTTTTCAACAGGAAAAATCAGCAAGAAAATGAGCAACTCGCACGTCTTTAATTGTTCAGATGTTAATATGTACGCTGTAAAGCAGCTGTAAATACAAGTGATATACGTGATTCTACCATTTCAAGCAAGCATCAGTAGAGCGATTTGGCTTAAATTACCGTGTCTAAATAACTACGTAACAAAAACACAAGTTAATGTTAAATGACAACTTTGATTTTCGACTCAGAAAATGATTTTAATCGATGAAATTACCAAATCTACCCACTGAGAATACATTAAACTCTAAATTATTCACAAAAATTTCCATTCATATTTGAGTCACAATTCATTGAATCAGCTTCGAAATTACAGTTTATGCCAAAGAAAATTTACATGCATTCATTGTTCAAGGCAGCAGAACCAAATACGTGTAGAAACAAATTGTTTTTCTAGTGTAAATAATTTCATGTCACCTCTTGAATTCTGTATAGAATTTTAGTTTATTTAGTTGATGATTTTGTTAACCAAAGGAAATGGTAAACCCATGGCCATAATTCAAATAATTTATTTCCCATCGAATCATTCATTTGTTTTACGAACTCTATTTTTAATTTAAATCTTAAATTTTAGTTCAAATATTTTTGTATAATATATCAGCAAGTGCTTAATATATAATCATTTTTAAAAATTCAGTCGACATTATTGTGCATTTCATTTTGAATTGTATTTTTTATTAAAATAAAAAAAATAAATAAATAAATATTGATTCAATTATGAACAAAGGTTTTTTATTTATTTTTTCTTTTAATGCCTCAAAAAAAATTTCAACAAATCATAGAAATCGTATAGTCAAAATCAGACTAAAACGAAAGCAAAAGCAGCTTCGATTCGCATTAAGGTCTGTATACAGTACACATTGTGCACATGTAGGGAATCCGAGCGTAGACAGCACTAGTACCCGCACACATATATTCGTCTCGTTCACACTATCAGTATCTCATTCTTTCGGAGCGTCGTTTTGACATGTCTTTATCTACCCACTGAAACGCACACAAATACATCGGCATGCCATTGAGAGTCCATTGAAACACACATGCTTCGTCTGTTGTGCGTTAGTCGACAATCTACAAGCCAATTTACCGCATAGTTTGTTCCCAGTTTTTTCAATTAAATATAAATTAAGATCATCAATCGACACTCACTGTGACATCTGCACTTTCGTTTACAGTGTGCAGTTTTGTTGGGTTGTGTATGAAATGTAAGAATGAAATTAATTTTGATTTAATCAATATTCATGGAATCTTATTCACTTAACCTATTTGAAATCAATGTTAAACTAACACTTTCATTTTCTTGTCTCAATTTCTTGCTTTTGTCTGACCACACATTTTCTTGTTTATTTGGTTCATTTGATTTAAATTCTCACTCAGTCTGAACGTAACCGAACGAAACAATTTTGAGCATTGATAACACGGTTTGAGTAAGTCAACGTAAAAAAGTATATACCGACTTCCAATCAATAAATTGATAACAAGCCAATCACAAGGCAGCCTAGACTGAGTGTGAATTAGATTGTGAATTAGAACTTAGTGAATTGACGTTTTTTTTCACTGTTACATTTACATTGAATTTGGATATTGTGCAATTTTAGAAACGTGTGCGGGTGATTGAATAATCCACAAAAATGGTTGAAAATGATACACTTTTCGATATTGTCATACCATCGCTAATTATGCTGGGCCTGTTCCTCGTCAACGCAGCTATATTTCTCGTTATTATGCGATACAGAAAGAAGAAGTGAGTATAGTTCCATTTTACAAAAAAAAAACTAGCCTACCCAAACAGTATTGAATATTATTAATTTGAATACAAATTCTTTGTTTTTTTTTTCTTATTCATTGCAGCAAAAATAACACGAGTGAAGAGACTGGCCAAGAATTACAGGAATTGACTCATTTCTAAAGACACTTAGAATTTATCGTACAAAGACCGGGACAAACAGTTTGCCTTTCAAATTTGCCATCCAGTCAATTCGATACAAATTATTTACAAAAAACATCGCATACACTTCATATAAAATGAATAATCATCACAATATTTTGTGTATACAAATGCATATAAACATTTTAATGTAAACGAGTTGGAACCAAAATGAGAGAAACTTTCCTATTTTTAAAGACTGTTTGATACAAATTCTATATCTGTACACTAAAATTGTACCAAATTAGATTCATGCATTTACTTTTTTTTTGTCTTGCAACAATGTGAACTGAATAAATTTAGAATTTAACTATTTTAAACGAATTTGATTGTATTTCTGTATTTTTATCGAAAGCAGTAAATTTACACGAGTTCAGATAACGTTGCTAGAAAAGTCTTTGTGAAGCGTTTCTTTGTTGTGCCAGTAATTGAAGCTCTATGTGACAGTTATTATATGTTGGCTGTGCGCAGATATAAATATATGATCGTATATATATTTTCTAATTGCGCATTTCTATTGAGCTGGTACTTTGAAGCCGTCTGAGTTTCGACATTTTTATGACTAATGAAAAACACTTTTTTTGTGTTAAAAGTCAACGTACCGATACTGTCATTAAATTAACAGAACAAATAAAACGAACAAAAATTGATCCATATTTAAACTTTGTACTTTAATTTGTTCGAAAGATGTCTATTGAGTTTGAAAAATAAAAAATAAAACGAGTCTGCAGTGAAAAAAAAAAGAATCGCCCGGAAAGGGACTTGAACCCTTGACCCTTGGATTAAAAGTCCAATGCTCTACCGACTGAGCTATCCGGGCTATACGTTAGGCTTGAGCCAAAAATGTTCTGAGCCACCGATGACTTTTCTTGCCTCACAATACGTGTGCTTCAAAGCAGTTTTGCTTCAGTATGTATTGACGTCGTCTACGTTGTCTCATAATAATTTAGTGGTTTTACGTCACTCATATCTGAACAAGCCAAATGTTTCCGTTACAAACACTATCTATTCAAAATCGGAAATATCTTTAGCTGTGATGATATTTTCTAGAAACTTATTTGTAACATGTTGGCATACAAAATAAAATGGATGAAATGAGTTGTAAGAAAATATCGAATAGACTGGTTTGTTCTGTTATAAGCGTAAGATAAACAAGAGCAATAAAAACATCCACGTACAATTTCAGGAATTTGCATAATTATAAATGTTATCAAGCTGTGTAACGCATGGTAGACTGTATAGTGGATTGGCGCTGGCTTAATTGTAGCCCGGATAGCTCAGTCGGTAGAGCATTGGACTTTTAATCCAAGGGTCAAGGGTTCAAGTCCCTTTCCGGGCGATTCTTTTTTTTTCACTGCAGACTCGATTTATTTTTTATTCTCGGTTTATCCGATTTTTTTTTTCAAATCTAATGCGATAAATGAAAAAAAGAGGTTGGATGGCTGAAAGTATGTGGAATACTGAGTAGGTACAGCAATATTAAATGAGCGTACAGCTCTGAACCGGTTTGCTAGGTACGAAAGAAAATGTTGATTTATTCGCACAATTAGAAACAAACAACAAACTCAAGACTATAGTTATAATAATTGGAATTTATTCAAAAATTAATGTGAGATACTACAATACGTTTGTAGACGTATTCATGGATGATTAATGTTTACTGTCCCTAATTAAACGAGTATAGTCGTCTATCTGTCGTCGGTCTCCTATTCATTTTTTCACTAGAGGTATAAACCACATAATATAAAAACGCACACAGAATTCAAAATCAATTTCGAATAAATTCACACACATATTTTGTTGCATCATTTGAACAGGCTCCTTGCCACTCGCTGCAAAGACGACTTTCTAGATCAATGTATTCGGAATGTTGCATTACGTAGAAACTAAATTTGGTCAGCGATTTGAAGTGATCAATCCATTTGATGGCACCGTCAGGTGTAAATTTGCAACAACGAAGGTCGATTTCTTCCAACGTCGGCAATGTCTGCGCAAGCTCGAATACATTTAAATTCTCCTCGGATAATTTATTGGAAGTTAATTTCAATTTCAAAATGGACGAATATTGACGGAAGAAAGCATAAAAATTTGCATCATCCTTGAAATTCAATGTCAAGCAAATCTGTTCGAGGTGATCGAACAATGGTTCTGCCAATTTGTGTTCTTTTTTATAGTCACCGAAACTTTTTGAATTTCTCAAATTTACTGAATCAATAACACTTTTGTGTTTTTTAAGCGTTGTCAGTGAATATCTGTTTGGGCTGTATTTCGACGTTATTTCCATGCACTCCATAAATGGAAATAATTTTTCTACATTTGCGAAATCAGTGGCAACACATTTACCGTTCTGGATGACATCTTGGCTGTAAATCAATTTCAAGTTTTGCACTTTTGGGAAAAATGTGTTCAGCTGGTTCATCGACAAGTTGTCAATGTAAATGATAACTTTTTCAACAGTTTGAAATGACTTGTTCACGTTGTTCGATACTCCTGATGACAGCGTCAAAATGTGGATTTCATTCAAGCGTCCTGTGCCGCAATATTCAGTCGCATAGTTCATCACATGATTAATATCGAAGTCAAATTTTTCATTTGATTTGATCAAATTCAATGGCCAAATTTCCAGTTTTGGTATTAAATGCCCAAAACAGCGTAAAATTTGTAATCCTGGTTTTGTCGCATAAATAATAATGTATCCTCCGGTAATTAAGGTTGACCAGCAATTGTCAGTTTGAAAACTCTGTATCCATACACATTTTACACCATATTTCAGAGTATAGACCATATCAGCGGCTTTTTTCAAATATTTATTTGCATCCGCTACATTCAGCAGGTCATCAACGCTCAAGTGGCCGAAAATTTTCTCTAGACAATCGACATTGACATCCGTAATTTTTGTATTTGAAACTGAATCCATGGTGTGATTTCGATTCTATGAATAAAAATGACAATTAACGAATTGTTAAAACTACTTTGATGTTTTTCCGTGATTGACTGAGTTCGAATTGGAATGCCATTTAACAGAAAATGTGTTCAAAACATTTATATTAATTAAGGTACGCATGAATTTTATGGAATATTGTTAGGCAGTCTCCAATCATCATGCAACACTCACAATTTAAAATCAATCTCTTGTTAAAATCTCATGATTAAAATATTTAATATAAATAATGAACCCAACATTACCTGTGAATATTACGCGGTCATTTACCAATAAAAACACATTGACAACTGAGCCTCTAAGGCCATGAACGCACTTGCATGAAACTGCATGGTTTAGACGCACTTCAGGTGTTCAATTTTGGCGGTTAAAAACACAACGTTGCTAGTGCATACTAGGTAATTTTTATTCCAATGAAATGAATGCAACAATTAAAAATCATCGCTTTATATTTGTTTAGAAAGGGATTTTTAACTATCTCTAAAATCTAAAATATTGTTGTTTTAAATTTTAAAAAAGGAAGTTGAAGCAACTAAAATCATTAAATCTCTTCGAAGACTCCATTAAAAATTAAAAAAAAATTCCTCAATCCTGTAAAATTTATTCAGTTTGAATGAAATATCATTTTTATTAAGATTTTAGTCTATGATTTGATTGCAGCGAATCATTTGTTTCACTCAAAAGAAAACAATTACAATCAACTGTTGTTTCAGCGTGGATGTTCAATTCCATTCGAGAAGAGCATGTGCAATCAGCAAATATGCTGTAACAAGGACCACGTTACCAAGCATAACTGGAAATCCAACTCTGAAAAGAACAAGATTTTATTGAAATGTCAATATCTTAATTCAATTAAGTTAATTGTTCGAATTGGAACTAGTAGATACCTGAAGTATTGAAAGAATGTGATTTTATGGCCAAGTTTTTCAGCAACACCGGCACAAACAATGTTCGACGATGCACCATACAAGCTTCCATTGCCACCCAGAGTTGGTCCAAATGCGAGCGCAAATGCCAAAGGCTGAACTGGAAGATTGAGTGTCTTATTTTTAGACAGGGAAACTACGATTTTCACCATCATTGCAGTTACTGGTATTGAATCAACGACCGATGATGTCAAGGCTGATACCTGAAAAACAATTCAATTGATGACATTTGAATAACAAAAATATTTGACTTAAACAAACATTTTTTTAACTAACTGACCCACAATATGATGACAATGGCCAATGCTAATCGAAAATCCTCATCAACCAAAAGAATAAATTCCTCTGTTTGTTTTCCAATCCACTTGATTAGTCCAAGTCTTGCAAGACATTCCATTGTTATGAACATGGCACCAAAGAATATCAGTGTAATCCATTCAACTCGTTGCATAATCGTATCTAAATTACAACTTATGGTTTTAGTACAAAAAATAATGTAAGAACTCCATGGACACATTTGGGTCTTACTCGGATATTAAAAGCAGTAAAATGACTCCGGTGAACGCACACCATCCCAATGAGAGACGTTGAATACTTGGAACAGATTCAATAAAGAACAAAGTTAGAATGAACACCAAAACTGCTCCAGCTTTCTTCAGAAGAAGTTTATCTTTTATCGGGTACTACCAGAAGAAAAAAACACAAATGAAAATATTATATTGATTTTTGTTCATTTTCTGGCTGAAAACAAGTAATTTTTCAGCACACCGATTTTTTCAATTGCCTCAAAGTAGTTTCGAATGATTTCTCATTGTTGCCTGTCCGATCAAATGATGTGATTGAATCATTCGTTGCTGCAAGCATTTCGATTTTTTGCAGCAAAGTCATTTTCAAGCCATTCAATTTGTCACCATCAACATTATTTTTTATGGATTCAAAGCAATTTTGCCACATTTTCAGTTCATCATCAGACTTATTATGAGGCGCCAGAATTTTATGTATATCTCTATGTTGAACACGCAAATGGAAATTGGTTTGAATAAGAGCAACTAAAACACCAAAAGACATATGCATGGTGAACGTTAAAAATGTGATGTTTTGTTTAGCAATAAAGCTATTGGCGGTGATTAAAAGGTTGGGTGGATGCCCAATTAAAGTCGTTAATCCGGCAATATTGATGTTTAGTATGATGAAAGGCAACACCGGTACGGGATTTAAACCCAGACATTCAAACAATTTGATGGTAATTGGTGTCATTAAGAGAATGGTTGTTACATTGTCCAAGAACATTGAAATGCTCGCACTTATAATGCAAAGAATGCTGATTAAACGCCAAATACGACCACGGCTCAGCTGGAAATGTATTTGAATGAGATAAAATATTCGGTCTAGGCTATACAAATTGTATTGATAGTGCTTACCTGGAAGGTGTAGACAGCAATATAGTCAAAAATGCCTGTGTCTATAAGAATCGCCACTAAAATCATCATGGAAAATATCAAAAGTAATGTTTCATAGTCGATCCATTTAATCATTTCATCCATTGTTGGCCGATCGTAAAATGCCGACAAAGTTCCAATAGATGCGAATGCAGCCAATAATGCGGCAAGCGTACGGTGCACCACCTGCCAATTAACAAAAATCGGTAATTTAATTTGATTTAAAAAAAAATTTGACAAACACGAAAATGTGACGAGAGGATCATGAGAAATAATTGTTTCACCTCTGAAATGATTAACACATTTAAAAGTATCAAAATGATGCCACCACAAATCGCTCCGATTTCTGTATTCAAGGAATGTGTATCGATGAACAATTGAAATGGAATCGCATCTTTTGTATTTGTTGTAAATTTCAGTGATACATTTAGCTGTGATGGCAGTGTGTCGACGTTTAACTTAAAGTCAAAACCAACAATTTCTGGTTTGTTCTGGTTATTGCTTGTTCTCTTGATAATAAAGTGATTTGTCTCGCTTATAATGTTTCCTATTTGCGTATAAATGGAAACAGTATCATGGGTATTGTATGGGAATGGCTTGAATGGTCCTATCAAATTTACGCTAATCTTTGATCCAAAGTCATCATAAAGATAATTTAAATCTAAACAAATATGGAATGAAAATTAACGGTTGCAATCGCATGGCACATTTAAATATCGAGATATAAATTTACTTTTTGGTGCATTGGAATCGAGCAGAACGTTGAATTTGGGTAGATTTTTCTCTTTAATCGTTAGTAGATGCCATGCCACAAAAAGCCAAATTGCCGAAAATCCTATGTGTTTTATCAAGTTAAATGGACCTGACTTCTTCACATTTGACTTGTCCTCAATTTGTGGCTGCAGTAGTTCATTTTGCGCAGATAGTGCATCGGCTTCAATGAGAAAATGAAAAAATGTTTTATTTATGAAATGGCTTATACAAACAATTACCTTCAAAGTTCTCGTGAAATGCTGCAAAACACGGATCATTTCGGATGGATTTTGGGAATTTTTGCCAAACCGAAATTACGTCGTCGTTGATCAGTGTCGAATGTGACATCTTATTTCAATGCTAAGTCAATGATGCTGTTTCAGTTGGAGCACTTACACAATTGATTGATTCGAGCTCAGCTGTTGCTCGTAATTTACTGACAATCTGTTCAACTTCGTGCTTGGATCGTCGACTATCTTCAACGGCAAAAACATTTCTATTTATGGAGGCAATATAGTTTGAGATAATGCTGTTAATCAACGTTGTTTAGCGATAAAGTGACACACAGATTGATCGTTTAAACAAATTACTTATTAAATTGACTGAACTGAATGTTGTCGTTGAAATAAACAAAGCAAATGTCAACGCAGATACCACACCAACAAGAATTTGGTTATGTTCTGTTCAAAATTACAACAATTGGAACCATTGTTCTCAATATATGCCGTTGCTTGAGAGAAATTAAAAAGAAAAAACATCAATTTTTAATGTTATTATGGTGATTTGCATGTTTTATTACTTTCTACCTAAAGCATACGTCGAAATATAAATAAAAAAAAGGTAATACAAATAGAAATGGCCATGTTTTTTTTTACAATTAATATATAAAGTCAGTTGAATATGGTCCGATTTCAATTGGAATCACATTATGAGTTGGAGTCGATTTTCTTGGTCGATGGTTGATTGTCATTTTCGATGAAGCGCCGACTGGTCTTGAATATTTTATTGGGTTTCCCTGTATCAGGATCAATGCTTTCGTGGAAATTTAAAGACGTTGTCGAATTTGACGAATCATTCGATGAATTTGAGATAACTGTGCGGGTTGTTTTTCGTGCAGTTTGAATTCGCTTGTTAGCTACCTCTGTTGATTTGGCTGCAGCACGTTTAACGGTTCGATTTGGTTGGCGGTGGCGGTGGCGAATTTTTGGCGGGCTTTCAATTAATTCATAGCTTTGCTCGTTTAAATCAACATCTGATTCACTGTCATTTTGGGCGGCATAGCCCAGAATCCCCGTGTGTAATTCCAATCCACATTTTGTCGAATAAACCATTTGGTCAAGTGTTGATGTTGATTCGGGTTGCGTTTCATTTTGTTCAACTTGTTCTTTATACGTCGATACAATTCGATTCATTCGCTTCGCTAGTTTTGCAACGCTGATATTCATATCGAAAGATATATTTTCTATTATTTTTACCTTCTTTTAAGATTGTGTGAATAAAAATGTATGCTGATGCCTGTTTTTGTTTATGCAAAGACTTGGATGCTTATTCAAATATATTTTAATAATTAATTTTTCTTGGCTTGTGTGTCGATGTCAATGGCTCAATTGGCAGCAATAAAATGGCGTTAAATGAACAAATGAAATTTGCAACCAATAGGCAAGCAGAAACGTCAATCTCTTTAGATGGTGAAAATGCTGCATTTATTTTTATGAAACGCATTCATTTCAAATTGAGATATTTTGAACATAGAAGAGGTTTCATCGAAACAAGTGGTTGCTACTTTTGCCAAACAAATGACATTTGACATATTCTGAAATTGATTTGAGTTTTCCATTGTAAAGAAAACATGTCAACAGTCCAAAATACATCTTATTTGCAAAATGTTTCATCTTTATCTGAAATTGATTTTTCCAATCTTTATACTCAGAACGCCATGTATATTAATCGCCAAAGACATCAAACAATTAAGACCAGTTGATGGTCTGCAGGTAAAATGTTGTTTAGTTGCATATAATAATGGTAAAGTATTCTCATTAAATCATACTCTCCAATACATCTCAATTGAAAGGTTCTCCAATATCCTAATCAATTAGGTACTAAGTAGCTTGAATCTTATGAGTTATAGCTTTCTTGCAATCAATTTGAAAAACTACAGTTATGCGTGTACCGAGAATTCATTTGCTATAGAAGAATAATGATGCAGTCTACTTAATTTGCAACTTGAATTTCGCGTTTAAATGAACAGCTACAAAACCGAAATTGCTGAAAACTTGAATTCTTTTCATCATCCAATGTGTTGTACTTTCCTCAGCTAGTGCTTCAACTTTAATAAAAGAAAATCTGGGTAATTTCAAATAGATTTTGGAAAGTTCTTTTTTCGTTTCTCCCAAACTTAATTCTTACCATGGCCGATCTCACACGCCTGAAACCTTTTCGATTTTCTATGGGATGAACATCAGCTACGGAATTGATCCAAATTCCTTCAACGATAATGATTTACAGCTAAGCCAAACAAGATCAACTTTTTGGTTGTAAACAGGATATTTATTTGATGTTGTCGTTGAAATAAACAAAGCATTTGTCGGCGCAGAAAATATATCAACAAGATTTTGGTTATGTTCAGTTCATACTTACAATGCATGCTAACAATAAGATCCAATATTCTCAATATATTCCGTCGTTTGAGAAAAATTAATGGAAAAAAACAACATATTCCTATTGTTATATGGAAAATTGAATATATTATTGCTTTATTTCAGTATTAAATATTATGATAATATTGATAATAGCGTACGTCGAAATGTGAATAAAAAAAAAGGTAATACAAATAGAAATGTCCATATTTTATTTGACAATCGTCAGTCGAATATCGCCAGAATATAATGGTTTTTCCTTTTAGTTTCAATTGGAATCACATTTTGAATCAGAGTTGATTTTTTTGGTTGGTGGTTCATTGTCATTTTCGATAAAACGTCGACTTGTTTTGATTATTTTGATGGGTTCCATTGTATCGTCATCGTCGCTATCGGTGAAATTAAAAGTCGACGGTGAATTCGATGAACCATTGAGTGAATTTGAGGTAACAGTGCAGGTTACTTTCCGTGAAAGTTGCATCCGTGGGATGGCCACCTTTTTCTTTGTCGTTTTGGCTGCAGCACGTTTAACAGCTCGTTTTGGTTGGCAGCGATGGCTACATTTTGGTGGGCTTTCAATTGTTGTGTTGTTTTCGTTTGACAAATCAAAAGTGTCATCATTTTGAGCGGCAAAATTCAGTATCTTCTTGTGTAATTCCAATCCACATTCTGTCGAATAAACCATCTGACCAAATGATGATATTGATGCTTCTGGCGGTGTAACATTTTGACGCAGTTGTTCTTGATACGTCGACACAATTCGATTCATTCGCGCCGCTATTGTTGCAACGTTGATATTTCTTTTCGGCATTTTTTCGGTTTTTTTTTGTTATTCAGGTGAAATTGAATAAATTGACTAACTATACGTCAGCTTTTGTCTATGCACAGATCTTTTTTATTTTTTTTCCCAATAATTTCGTATATTTTCGATGGCGTTTTTTTGTCTTGAGTATTATTTTGCGTGTGAATGGCTCAATTAGCAGCACCAAAATGACGTTGAAATCGACAACTTGAATTTGCATCGATAGCTATTTTATGAGAGAGAAAGAGAAAATCCCGTTAACGCTGCAACATTCATTTCGGCAAACAAAAAATCAAATGTTTTGTTTTGGGAGCATAACGATGAATGCGTTTAATGTGATGGACCAACAAATTGGCATAGATTTACGTTTAATGACATTCTTTATTGAAACAAGATGGGATTTTTTCATTTTAATTATTTTAGTTAGTTATTTAACAACTGTTTCATTTGAAATTTCAATTGTTGGCATTAATCAAAAAGTGGAATTTTATATTTGAAGATTTCGTTCAACTGATTTTTTTTTATTTCGATAGATCTGGCGTCTCGATCGACTATCCATTTCTAAGTCAATATCCATTAAATCAGTGCTCATAAACTAGAGGGAGTCTATTTGATTGATGATAGATCGTCTAATTTCTTTATTTTTCATACAAAATAAATACACCAAAATAAAATGCATGACATTTTAGATTTCATAAAATGGTTTTTATTTTTATTTTATTTTTTTTCCTTTGCGTTTCAATTTTAATTTTCTTCTGTCATCTGTCTATTTTACATTAATACATTATAATAGTAGTTATTTTATCTGTTTTTTTTTCAATTTTTCGTTTCATCATATATTCCATTTTAAATTTGAATTAAAATTGTAAAAAATGTTGTCCATGTGTAATTCTGTGTACTGGTTTTTCATAATTTTTTTTTTTTAATTCATTTAAATTGCTGTAAATTTAAAATCAATCATTTGAATGTATCTACTGCTCAACTATTTACTGAAAATATCAAACTAATAACGCCACAGAAGCCATCATTGGACTCATGATGAGGTGCGAATTTATTGTGTTGTTATGAGCTTATTGACAAAATACATATTCAAATGAAAAATGACTCTTTTTCATAGTGAAATTCAAAAGAGTATTTATTATTTGAATCAATATCAATTGTCTACAAAAAAAAATGTGACTAAATATCCTGCATTTTCCTTAATATGACACACCATTCAATCTCCCACAATGAACGAGGGAGAGACTAAAAAAAACCGATTAAATTGTGTGTTGACTGAAATTTGTCGCACCATCAAAATGAGTAAATGAGCTTCTAACATTAAATTTAGTCTGTACTGAGCTATGAACGTTCTAGAGTGTATTTATGCTTTTGTTAAATGGCTTCAACATTAAATAGTTTGGAATTTTTTTGTTTGTTTTTGTTTTTTTATCTTTACTTTTTTGTATGTGTAATATTCAAATATCTATTTAATTTATTCCAATCATTCAGAAAATGAAATCAACTTTGGGTTGTTCAAGTACACACATTTAATACGCCAAGGACTGCGACCACCAGACATGGATTTACATTATACATTATTTTTAAATATCATTTCACAAATTCACAATTTTGCACATTTTCACCTTACTACGATCATTTTCATCTATACAACAAATTTATATGGAAATAAAAGAAATTAAAAAGAAAAAAAAGAAAAGTGAAAAGAGAAAATAATAAAAAAGAAAAACAAATTAACTATAACTTCATGTTTGTGTTGTGTGTCTGTCTCGGTGTGTGTGTGTGTGTGTTTTTTTTTCCTTTAAAGAATTATGCGATATAACTTTATTAATGATGATAATAATAATAATTATAATAATAATAATGCTTTATAATAATAATAGTAATAATAATAATAATAATAATTCTCAACAACTTCAACTTTTGCTCTCTGCGTGTGTTTCTTTCCATTGATTGGTGGATTTTATTCTCTGTTGTGTGTGTGTTTTTTTTCTTCATTATATGTGTAAAATTGGTTTGCATGTTGTCTGCATTCAATCTACTAATTCATAGTTTTGTCTTGTTAATTATTATTATATTGGGTTGTCTAACTTTTGGATCGTCTATTTGTTAATTTTTAAATGTGTCAAAGTGTAAGTTCTATTGTAATTCATCTACACGCTATTGCGTTAAGTCAATTTAAAAAAATAACCAGTTTGTATACCATCTGCGTGCTACATGTTTTTTTTTTTTGTATTTTGCTATGTTCAATATTTATTTTGACGATATTATTTGTGTTTTTTTTGTTTGTGTGTATTTCATGTTTTGTTGTTTCGCATTAGGAAAATATATTATCGTTTCCACAATGTAGTCGAATTTCGATCAAATGCTTTATTAATTTCTTTGCATAAAAATGATCGCACAAAATTGATCTACACACACAAGTGAAACGATAATTTATTGGTATATTCTTAAGGGGATTTTTATATGATTTGGATGTGTGATTGGTATTATTTTGATTATTTTTGAAGATGTTAAGGGATATTTGACGGATGCTGCTGCTGCTGTTGCTTTCCTCTCGGCCTCTTTCTATATTACACAACAATTTTAAACAAAAACGATGATAAATACATTTTTTTTTTTTGCAAAACAAAGGGAACATTTCGCCTAGATATTAGAGTTGTTTCTTTGTAGATTTTTCCTACGAGTAAAAAACAAAATTGGAAAATAAAACCGTTAACATGTTGATACTGTAAAATCCAGTGGAATAATGCAATTTGCCTGCCACCCGGTTGTTAAAAGTGCACCATCACCGCTGTTAGTTCGATAAATTTAAACTTACCTACCGCAAAACTTTTTCAATAAGCGTATTTATTCGGGTTTCCGAATAGCCAGGTATCAATTTGTGAATAATTTCTTTAACAAATAAATCACTAATGCCTGGACAGCTTCGTTCGGCCGATTCAAATGCGGCTTGCAAATCGATAATATCCACCGCTGATGCATTCTTACCAGAATAATGATATTTCTTTTGAATCTGAAGTGAGACGGAAAACATACAACAATTGTTATATTTATTTGCAAACTGAACGGGCCACTTGATGGGATTCGAAAGTTCGATTTTCAAATGAAACACTTACATCCGACAGGAGCGGAAATATGACACTGTTCATATTGCTACTGCTCGAGTTACCATTTGACATGCGACCAGATTTTTGCGGTGTTGATGGTGCAATATTTGTGATACTTTTGCTTGACGACACATTTCCATTGTTGCCATTTTGTGAAATTTCCTTTTGGCCGTCTTGATGCTCGCGTCGCAAACTTCGTTTTCCGTAGTTATTGGCCGCTGGTTCAACCTGAATCGAAAAATAGAGAGAGAAAGAAAAATCATAAATACCACGGAACTTTGAAACTGACAAAAAAAAGCTGGTATCAAACAAACCTGTTGTTGTTTCTTTTCACGAAGTATAGCTTCAGACTCTCTCTCGCGCTCTCTCTCACGTTCTCTATCTCGTTCACGTTCGCGTTCACGTTCGCGTTCTCTTTCACGCTCTCGTTCCCGCTCCCGTTCCCGTTCTCGCTCTCTTTCTCTATCCCGTTCACGTTCGCGTTCCCGTTCTCGTTCTCGTTCTCTTTGTTCGCGTTCCTTTTCACGTTCACGAAGCTCGCGCTCTTCTCGCTCTTTATCCTTATCCTGATCATATTCCCAGCCATCATCATCATCATTTTTCCGATGCCGTTCATTATGCTTGTCCTTGTCCTTTTGCGGTGACATTGCAATCGATTTCGAGTGGTTTGGCGACTGTGACAGATCGCGTTCCTTGCTATTGTCATGATTTTCTATCGATATTGAATGCGATACGGCATTTGTTGTAATCGTAGTTGCTGTTGTTGTCGTTGAAGGCCTTGACTGCTCGAATAAATTAATAGAAAGAACAGAAAAGAAAAGAATAGAAAAGAAAAAAACAAAATACCATGAATATTACATCATCATGCATGGCACTCTAGATGGCACATAATTCACTTGAGCTAATAGAATTTATGCCAAACCAATACCACTAACCTGATTAACTTTGTAATGATTTAGATTTGAATCCCTAGTTAACGAATTACTCGAACCGTTATGTTTGTATGGTGATGTTGACAGAATTGCCTCATCACCACTCAATATGGCAGCGCCCTGTTTATTTGAATTATTGAAATTGTTTCCTTTTACCGTCATAATCCATGGCTCATCTAAGTCACTGTCTGGCTTCGACTCCTCCCTACATCAAAAATGACACGGTAAATTCGTTCATTGGTTAATTTGATATGCAACCTGGATATGGATGTAATCGTATTATTTCACACAGTCACTTACGAATCCGAATTCTCCGATTCTGTTTCGCTTTCTTCGCCTTTTTGCGTTTTCCATTTTTTATAGCGATCAATCAAATCGATGAGGTACGAATTCTTTTTGGCTTTTTTGATGAATTGAAACTTAAGAAGCTCCTTAGCTGTCGGCCGCTACAAAAGGAATAAATTCGTATTGGTTTTTATTAATTGATGTTACATTCAATTGCATTCGTTTCATTGATTTGAATTCCACTTACGTTTTCAGGCTCTTTATTCAAACAAGCCTCAACAAATTCCTTGAATGACTTTGTATAGTTGCCGGTGAGTTGAGGTGGATTATTTTTGGGTATCAAAAATAAAACACGCATCGGATGTAATTCAGAGTTGGGCGGTTCACCTTTGGCCAATTCAATTGCTGTAATTCCCAATGACCAGATATCGGCTTTTGAATCGTACATCGATTGTTTGATAACTTCGGGTGCCATCCAAAATGGTGTACCAACAAATGTGTTTCGTTTGGATGTTGTATTTGTTAACTGACCCGCCACACCAAAATCGGCTAATTTCACATCACCCATTTCGCTGAGCAATACATTGGCAGCCTTTATGTCTCTGTGTAATTTACGCTCCGAGTGCAAATAATCTAAACCTTTGAGAACTTCACGCAATATAATGGCAATATGCATCTCTTCAAATGAACCAGCCTTCATAAGATCCAACGCTGAACCGCCACCCAAATACTCCATGATAATCCATAGTTTCGTACCCTAAATTAAATGATAACAATCAAAATGTGAGTTAGCATCACAAACGAACAATCGAAGACGAAGGGAGTACGTGTTGAGATTAGCAACAATTGTTATTGTACGTACCTTAAGGAACGATCCATAGTATTTTGTGACAAACGGCGAATCGCACTGTGACAGCACCATAATTTCCTGTTGTATATCTTCGATTTCATCTTCAGCTTCTTCTAAATCAATGATTTTAATGGCTACCACCTGGAAAATTCAATTTCAAATTAATTACATTTCATTTTCATTTCATTTCAATCGCATTCCCAAAGGCATTTTGGCACAAACAATTCGATTACATCGAATCGTGCAAGTTTCAATGCGATACACAAAAATCGATTGCCATGTTTTAGTCGAGGGCATTGTTTTGTTGAAACCGAACATGGATTTTGAACGGACACAAGTGTCTTCAGATAAAATGTAAGAAAATGCCAAAGTACTTTGAATCAATTAAATTTTGTTGTGATTTGATTTGCAAACGGAGAATGAGAGAGAATGAGACAAAGTGAAGAATTTATATGCAAATGTGAAATACTTGGCACATGTTCATGTAGTTCATTGACGCTATTGAAATTTGCATACTCTTTTACACCTCGGTGGCAATTTAATTAAATTGTTGAACATACCTGCTGTGTTCGGTTGTCGATTCCTTTGAAAACCTCACCGAATGATCCTTTACCGATGCGCTCTTGTTTCGTGAAAATCAGTTCTGGGTCGACTTTCTATTGAATGGAAGAAAAAACAGCAAATAAAAAATAGGCATTAGAAATGTTTGTAATTGCAAAAAGATGAAAATAAAAATAAAAATACAAATTTGAATTTCAATGGTCAATCAATTTGTTACGCTTGTCTCGTTATCGTGGTGTTGATTCATTCTATTGTTGTTTGCCTCTTGTTTTCTTGGATTATTAAAATTTCAATAAATTTTATTTTATGACTCCAAAAAAAAAAAAAAAATTTACACATGCTATAGAAATCGCGATAGGCACACATATTTATGGCTTCATTTGAGTTCCGCTATTCCATGCAATTGAGACATTTCACGGACGCTCACTCTGTATTGTCAGTACATAGAAGGGGGCTATATCAAAAATCTCACATTGCCAAACATTTCGCAGTCCATGTGTTTGTTTGCTCGCTTAGAGAACTGTGTGCTGCACAGCAGCGGGGAAATAACACCGAGTTTTACTACATGTCATAGCAACCAATATACTAGATATATTTATGGATCATAAATATTGGCCGATATATATTATTTCCAATAAATGTATGATATTGTAATAAAACGTAAACAAAGTCACAAAAATGCTATTAATATTTTTTAAAAAAATAAGCCATATTTATGTTCCTGTCGAATACTTTATACGAAGCACGTCTTTTTTTTGGTTAGTGTCATTGAGAAATGGATAGTATCGATGGCCAAAACATGCATTAGATTTCCTTTTCTTTTGGTAAGAGACATTTCAATGGAAAATGATATCAGTTTGTGTCGTTGAATTGCTATAACAGCCTTTCAGCACACTCAACAATTTGTTGAATTAACGCTTTGGGAATATTTCCTTTTTTTTCGCAACAATATACCAAAGAGGATTTTAGATGCGAAACATGTTTTCGTTGATGTGAATTCGATTGTAGATAGAACTTGAATGGAAGAAGTTTAGATACGGTTATATTCTCATAATTCTTTCAATGTGGTTTTACAGAGGTTGTTTTTATTGATGCATAAATAGCCATACAAATCTCAAAATAAATAAAGCAACTAGAAACACAAATAGAGTATTCAGCAAACTTGAAATAAACGTTTAACAAAAAAATCTGTCGAGATTTCATCTCACAAAATGTAGTTATCTAGTCTTAATATGAAAATTTATCACGTTATCAGATAAAATTTCACCACACCGTATGTTTTCGTTTTATTTTTTTGCGTTGTTACCGAAGCCAAGTTTATAACACTCATTCATATAATTTCATGCTCAAGTGAAGTAATTAAACGTGATTTGAAATTTAAGAATTTAAGTGTTTTGGCTCGATTCAAAATGGTTTCTCTTAGCCTCCGGACATTTAGCGTATTGCTTGTATTTATTTTTATGAGATTCATCACCGTTTTGGCTGCACCCAAGTACATAGTAAAAGAGGTGATTCCGTTTGTATGGTGCGAGGATGACTACCCCATTATCGAAACAGTCGACCCATATTTCGTAGATGACATCAACTACATTGGCAATGACGCCTACGACGAATACTATTAATTTCTAAATGTATACAATTGTAACAAGTCGAGTGAATAAATAAATAATTTTAAGGAATTGTCCCTAAGTAATTGTGTTGAATTATATTCACAAAATCCGCTTAACAATAAGTGATACATTTCAATGTGAATAAAGGTTTTTCAATTAAAATCATTGTTGTCAGCAAACAAGTTATTTAGATGAAATAAATTCAAGCCTGCAAATAATCAAGTTGGTTATCTAACAATTTCAGCAAAATGAAAATGAAATGGTATTTTAGGTATTTTCGAATCTCAATCCCAATTTTCATTTATTTTTGTTAGGATTTTCGGATGAGGCACCAACCGATTCCTTTTGTTTTTTGCCACTTCAATTTGCAGAGCATTTGTAAATAAAATTGTTGAGAAAATGTCTTCATAGAAACACATTTGCTGTTATAGCATTGAAATGTTTATCGAATAATTTTCTCATAAAAAAGCGTACCAAATTCCCGAAATGAAAGTGGCTGGCGACATGAAACGTGTTTGAAGACGAAACATTTTTTTTTTGTTTTGGTTTTTTTTTCTCGTCTCTCTTGAAAACCAGTTAAAGAGCTAGCAGACGGATGGGGTTAGATCAAGTTCGGTGAACTTTTCAGTTTCTCATATGGAATTTGGTAGTTTATCGTTCAAGACGGACGATAAAATGCCTATAATATGGAGCCATGCTATGGATTTGACTGGTTATTCGTTCCACCATGAATCTCATTTGATTGTACGTGGAGTCTTTGCTAAATGGCGCATTTCCATTGCGCTCCATCGCACATCGTACTCTACCAAAATGCAATAACAACTGGCTATTTATTTTGGAAGAGGAAAAGAGATGGCAAAATATGTATCCTGCATATGATTCGATTATAAAATTGACTGGGCTGAATTCAAAACATGTACCAAACACTTTATCTAATGTCAAAGCGTATTCCGTTTTGCCGAGTGTAGGAAAATGTCCGCAATGTTCCTGATTTTGTTGTTTATTTTTTTTGCGGGGGGGTTTCTCCAGCCAAAAATGTGGCAAATGCAGCGGCTGGAATAATGGCCAAACCAGCAAAACTAAGCAGAAAACCAACAACAATGTTGGTTTTTGCGAAATATAGCAACAATAATATTTGCAAAACACGCACATGTGTTTGCGAGTAAACATGCGAACAATTTTTATGCCATTTTCACGGACGCTTTCTGTACGAATGTGACGAAATGAACAAAGGGGGCCAAAACGGCATATAAAACGGTAGAAAAAAAATGTATGCTTCGTATGTGTCTATGAGTCTATGTGAGCGTATCTCCCCAGAGATATCCGAATGCGGAAAACTAATATCACATTGAATGTTTTTATTTATGTTTATTTGTTTATCGCCTGCTATGCTGCAAGCATTCCACGCAGTGGTAATTCGTGTGTTGAGTACATCGCGATTGTGTCGCATTTCGAATGGTATGTGGTGGGGTGTTGTGCTGATGTCGGGTGGAATGTGAATGTGAATGCAAAAGCTGATAGCGCCACGTTGATAAGATAGAGGTGGTTTGGTTGCTTGCGATTTTTTGGGAGTCAATATAGCATATTGGCACGCTGCATGCTACATTTACTATGCTGGTGTGCAAAATAACCAATTTATTTTTGGTGTGAAATTTACACACATCGCTTATTCAACGACGTTCAATCAAAACACACATTCGAAATTGGCTAACAACATTTTATTCATACCGCGTACCAATCGAACACACACACAACAAGTCCCGTTCTTGAGATGCTCATGCATTTTATATCACGGAGAAAAAAAAATTGCTTCATCATATAACGGGAAAAGGTTATTTACACTCACCCACCCTCACCACCATTTTCGAAAAGGAAAGGGAAAAGAAAGTATTCAGAATTTGTCTACATCTCAATTTCATTAGGTGGTTTATACCTACGAAGTAGTGGCTTGTCACGGCTATATCATGTTTCCATGTACTGTTGTTGGCGCAAGAGAACATTGAACATTTCGAAGTGAAAAGCAAACATCGTTAAAATAAAAACTGAAATAGTTCAGGGATCATGTGAAATTCAACACAACACCAATTGACGGATGGCGTGTATGCTTCAATGAAATTCCACATGGAAAAAAGTAAAGCGTCATTTTTGTTGTTGTTGCTGAAAAATATACAATGTACATGGTACATGCTTCCGTACATTTAACCTTTTCAACGAACAAAAAAAAACACGGACATAATATTTTCGGTGATAAATTACAAAAATAGAACCCGCTACGTGAAAAGCATTTTATTAATAAAACACAATCTCTCCAATTTCAACGATGTGTGAAATATTTTGTTCCAAAATATGGACCTATTTTTCTCGTTGACAGCAAGCAAAAACCTTTTCTTTTTGTAAATAATGAAATTTTCATGGATCATCTCGATAATGTCTGTGCAGAAAATATTCAATGCTCGATTCAAGATTGAAAAAAAAATAGTAGCTCGATTTCATAATCATTTCGACCACATAACAGCTGATGCTGTATGAGATTGTTCAGAGTGACCAAGATGCATATAGCCCGGTTAGCTCAGTCGGTAGAGCATGTGGCTCTTAACCACAGGGTCGTGGGTTCGAGCCCCACATTGGGCGCATTTTTTTTTCATTCTTCTTTTTTTCGATATATTTTATTTCAACAGGTTTTTCTAGTTTTTACATCAAAATCGAAGAAGTAAATTATTTTCAACGAAAAATCATGTCTAAAAATTATGATATCACTTTGAACGTGATCATTTTCATCAAAGAAGTGTATGAGAATGAAAGCATTGCCACTGAGATGAAGATGTGTATATGAGTACACAAGAGTGTTGAGTCTGATACTATTGAAACCGATAAAATCTGTAAATGTTTCTTGCATTGACTCAGCAATACTTTGAATTGATCACATGTAAAAATGTTAAAAACACTATTACCAAAATAGAAGAATGAATAAAATGTTCCGATGTTCATTTCGAGCGTCAATTAGCTCAAAATAGTTGAAAACATTAAATAAATATTAAAATTCCATAAAGTGCTTTATGTTTCAAATAAAAAGTTATACGTTTTAAAAAAATATCTCAAAGAAAGTGAAATAAAAAAAAATTGCGCCCAATGTGGGGCTCGAACCCACGACCCTGTGGTTAAGAGCCACATGCTCTACCGACTGAGCTAACCGGGCTATATGTATGAATGGTCAATATGGCAGCATGAATTTGAATCACAAGATCGTGGCTATTTTTGTTCAACTATAAAATGAAACGAAGTTCAGCATCAGCTGCTTGTGATTATTTTTTCGATGAGGATTTAAAAATAGTCAAATACATCATCACATTCGAATAAGGTTTGTTTGTTTCGAAGAAAATATTCGAGAAAAAAAATCAAATTTCAATCGAAATAAATCATTTGAATCGACCAAGTCACCACGTGTACAGAATAAATCTCAGTTGAGTAAATCTCTGTTGAATAAACAGAATTGTCTCATCATCATTTTTGAAACACATTTTTTTTTCTTGAAGTAAATAATTTGAAATTCAAATGAATTCAAATGTAAGATTGAAAATTGTACGTTCAGCTAACGTAAAATTTCCACAGATTATTCCAAATATGATTTTTATTATCTTGAAACACACATGGCTTGATATTGATAGCGTTAGCACGTGGTACGATCAATGATATTATGTCGTTTGATCAAACAATGTTCCGTCAACACTGAACATTTCACATATGTGATGAGCCACATATAGCCCGGATAGCTCAGTCGGTAGAGCATTGGACTTTTAATCCAAGGGTCAAGGGTTCAAGTCCCTTTCCGGGCGATTCTTTTTTTTATGATTCGAAATAAAATCATTTTTTCTTTTTCGTCACCGTTGTATTGCTGTTTATAATTTTTTTTTTGACTTTAACCTTAATATTTAGGCATAAAGTCAAGTTTAATTTTTAGGTATGAGCATGTTTTCATTTTGTTATAACCATTACAATATTGATGCAGAATAATTTTCTTTTAGCAAAAAAATAATTTTAGATGAAAAACGAATATTTAGATGTGGAAAATCAGAAGTTTGCTTTAATTTTAAAATCGGACATTTGTATTCGATGTTGAAATCTCTTATAAGGAATATTAATCGTTCAAGAGCTTTTAAATATTTTAAAAAATCTATCCAACTCTGAAAAATCCATCTAGCTCTGCCTGTCGGTCCTTAATTACAAAATTGAAAGATCACAGTAAACTGAAATGATTTTCACCAGATTCTTTTAGGTTTAATTACCTACATCCGAAAAAACAAGAAATTATAATTTCTTTCGACTTAAAAATTGACCTTCATTATTCACGATTGCTTTATTGTATAGATAAGAAATCGCAACTCATATGATATGTCTTTGAGAAACCCGAATGTAGGAGGACCGATGTATGCGTGGGCCACATATAGCCCGGATAGCTCAGTCGGTAGAGCATTGGACTTTTAATCCAAGGGTCAAGGGTTCAAGTCCCTTTCCGGGCGATTCTTTTTTTTATTATAATTCGAAATGAGAAATTTTTTTGTGATTCAAAGAAATATACGTCAATTTTAATTTTGCTTCAAATTTAATTCAAAATGTTCATCTCTATTTCCTTGAAAAACATTCTTCATGTGAGCACTTCTATCTAACTATAGTTTCATTTTCTTTTATGTTGTCAAGACATATAATAAATGAAAGCAATCAACTTGATAGTGAATTTTATGTGAAAAATTGCGTTTATGAAAGAAATTCATTGAAATGTGTGATTTTTGTTGAGGTATTATAACAGACCATAAACTGTTCATATAAAAATGCTTTTTCTCTGGAGAAAAGCTATAAAATTGTTTTGAAAGACACACTCTGTCCAAAAAATGAATATTTCTTGTTGAAAATGTATTGATTTTCATCATTGAACGAATCATAAAAAAACATGAAAAGAATTTTATTGATAAATCTCTCTATGAGAAAGAGGCTCGTTATATGCTTACATCATTACTGGAACATAATGAAAAAATAAATAATAATAATATTTTTAGTACCAATTTCTTTTTGTCACGACACATTAGACTGTCATGTCATGTAAAAGCTACGTGTACAGAATAGCGATTGACGAACGTGAACGAAGAGCATCACACGGTTTAGTTTTGACATCTGCGCTGTACCTCTCACAGCCCGGATAGCTCAGTCGGTAGAGCATTGGACTTTTAATCCAAGGGTCAAGGGTTCAAGTCCCTTTCCGGGCGATTCTTTTTTTTTCATCGTTTTAATATTTTTTTATGATCATTTTTCACATTTATTAGTTATTAAATGGATATTTTCATGAAAAAAACAATTTTTGAGTTTGATTTTTAGTTTAAAAACAGTTAACAATAGATTGTTAGAAGTGATTCGTTGAGCATTTGTAGTGGTTGTAGTAGAACGTGTGCGATACAAGCATTGTGTGCATATCGTATATTTCAATCAAGTTCTGTTTCTTATTTGAACAAGCTTATTTCAAGGCGTCAATCAATCGTCACAAGTTGGACTTGTTTAAAACTTGAAACTTCAACAGCTGTTAATTTTAATCGTTTCCAACGCAACCAAATCCATTTTTTATTTAATTGGACGAAAATTTAAACTATCTATGTTTAGAAACGTGAAATTCACATTCCAACAAATTCTTTGAAAACAAAACAAAAAAAATAAATTGGATTTTAACATGCTGTTTACTTGTGAAATGTTTAGTCGAAACAAAAATGCACATTGGCATTTGCAGTAATGGTGCGAAAAATCAATTTGTCTGGGCTGGTTGATTAGACGAAAATCTGCGATAAGATTAACTGATATGTTATAATTGCCAAGCTGAGCTAACACAAGGTAAGCCAGTGCTTACATGTGAGCGTCTTATGTTCCGTATTAGATTTCAGTGAACGCATATTGCGCACCAAACACTCACACACTACATGCTCTAGTTGAAGTCGAACAGAAGACAAAAAAAAACAACACACAGAAATAATACAGCACATTTAATGATTTCACTGCATTTATCGTCTATCGTATTGTGTATAGCGTGTATTACATTGAAGATTACTTAAGTTCTACTAGAAAAACTTTGGTGCCATGTGTGTGTGTGTGTATTTGTGTGTGGGGTACATGAAGCAGTAATTTTCAAAAAGGTGTGGTTGTAGTTTTTGCTTTCTCTCAATGGTTTTAAATGTGTAATCATCTGACGCCCTTTTAAGGAAACATTTGAAACTCATTTTCTTTGAATGTAAACGATGGAATCCACATTCTCATAGAGAACTTAATCGAGGGCGTTGAACATTAATTAAAATTTTTAATGATAAATAACAAGAAAATAATTATTTCTTCGCTGTTTCCAAAGAGTTTTTCTTTCTTATTTTTCTTTCTTTTTCAGTGTGTTGCATCGTGGCATCTGAGAATTTGCAGATGATATCGGTTATTTTTCGATTATATTTCGAAATTGAATTTTCATCATTGCTTACAGTCTCGATGATTTATACGTTCGATGTTTTCTTTTTACTTGATAAGACGAAGCGCCAAATTGATCGATTACGAAATCCAATGTTTGCTTACCTGCAAATTAAAAAAAAGGAACATTATTAATATAATCGTTTAGCTATAAAAGAAACTATTAAATGGTCACGAAATGAAGGCCCAAATATATAAATTGGCTTTGGAATAGCAAATCATTAAGCTCATAATGAAGATACATAAAATTGGTATGGCGTCCATTGATCGATAATGTTGGTCCGAAACGTCAATTCGGGAATATTTCATCATTCAATGCCTGTTGCCAAGCACCATTTTCATTCGACCGAATAACAAACAATTGAATTTGTTAGCCCGTCTTGATGGATTGAAACTCAATTTTCATCAAACAACCATCGACTAAAGCGTGTTCGCATCACGTTCGGCATAATGTTGACGTGAACATACTTAGAAACAAACCCAATGGAAAAAAAAGGTAGCTCTCCCTCCGCTCACCTCAAGTAATAAATGCAATAAACAATATATAAAAATGCAATTCGAATCACGAATAGATCGAAGCATGAAAACATTGACTCGATCCATCGAACAAACAGAGAGAAAAAAAGTGTACGCAGACTAGACAAAACGAAGTAAGAAGAAATAATTGAGCGAACGGAAATGTACCATTTGTGCGATAGGTTCTTCTTGTTCTCTCTCTCTCTCTCTCTCTCTCTCTCTCTCTCTCTCTCTCTCTCTCTCTCTCTTTCTCACTCGCTTTTTTTCCGTTCACGTTGAGCTCATCCATAATGCGACTGATATTATTATTGTTATTTTATCCATAAATTTTCGTTGGAATCGTCGAAACGTAAGCATGTTAGTCATGCACATATCAATTGCATTCATATGAAACAGAAACGAAGGTAGCGTGTTTGAATGGAAGTCTGGTTCCGTTCACCGGTATGCTCTTGATGATGCTGATACTGTTGCTGCACAAAAGAACAGCTAATTTTATTGAAGAGAATGAATATTGAACAGTGAGGAAGTGAACGGGGAGGATACCGGGGGCGAAATAAAGATTTCTAACTGTCGTCTTTCAGTTTCAATACATTAATAACATTTTTGCATTACATAAGCTTGATACTCTGATGCCTCACACAGCTCAAGTATCCTCTTTGTTTTGTCTCTAAAGATGGATTATTTTTACTTTATTGTTCAATAATTCGATTTAATTCGACCGGATTTTCAGCTGCAGCTGTACTGTTTCGTTTGCAACAGTGAACACTTATGAATACTTCCATTTAAGTGATTGATTTTTTTTTACTCTGATTTCAGTGTTGAGCATTCATTTTTGCCATTTTATGATGAAGAAACTTTGTCCCATTTCCTGTGAAACTTTTTTTTAAAGCTCCATTCATACCGTTTTTAATTTGTCAAAAATAAAAAAAAAACAATGCGTTATTTTAACATTCAGTGCATTCATCTGCAAAATGCCATGCAAAATACCATAGAGCATAATGAATACATACACACAAATCATATTTCAAGCAAGTTGATTTGTCACGCTATGAAATGTTCTAGTTTCAATGATGTGAGACTTGCCAGATGAAAACAAAAAATGAGCAAAGTTTTTCGAGTGCTATTACCAGTTTTAATGGAGTCGCTTTAATCCATCGCTGAAATCGTAATGCATACGATCGAATTGAAAGAGAAAAAAAATGAATTGAAATGCATATTTGAAATAAATGCACATTTTGAAGTGTGCTTTTTCATGCGGAACAAACGAAATAACAATTTTATTAGATCATTTTCGAAATGAATAAAATGTGTTCACGGAGAATTAAAAAACAAAAATGGCACTTTACACTGGCATTGGCCAACATAATATATCTAATCTGATGCCAGTCACGAAACCAAGCAACAGAGACGCTTGATTGACATTTAATTGCTCAAGAGATTAAACTAAATAACACAGAAAAATGCCCATTAATAAATTGTCATGAACTTTTAATTTTCTAGAGAGGTGGCGGTTCGGTCGAACGCGCGCAATCGACCATTTCCAAGTAAAGCACATTCATCGGAATTGATTGCACAAGTTGCATTATTGGATTATTGGTCGAACAATAATCCATTTAAGAATGAATAATAATCGAGAAACTTTCTTCGATCGTTTCTTTTTTTTTCACCCGGCTTGAATCAATGCTAAGAGCACAGGTGTTCCATATTCAAATGCACCATTACAATATTAAACTGGTTGTGTATCTGTATACACGGTAAACAGTGTCCATTTGGTATTGATGTGATTTTTATTCGGAAAGTCGAATAGTAGTGGAAAGAAAGAGCGTAAATAACGTTACAAATCATTCGTTAGTTTTCTATCGTTTTCTTCGGTAAAATCAAGTGTATTTTTTGTTCGTTTGCTACGAAACGAAGACATAAATTGTTCGGATTGCATAACACAACTCATTCCAATCGTGTTGCTGTTTAAAAGGCACACGGACTGAGTAAATGAAGTACGAGGAGGACGGGTATTGAATTTGCAGCACAACAACAACAAATGACGATCGAATGAAATAAGAAGAATGACGGCATTTTTTCGCCAAACATGATAAAAAAAAGGCCCCAACTACACTTATAACGACTACGGCACAAATATATTCGCCTTAAAATACTGAAATATCTAGGTTGCAAATGCACTGGCAATGGCAGGCACAGCACACCATCATAGAATGATGCACGTGCACGAAACGAGCCTCAACCACTTCGATAGCTTCGATAGAGTTTCGATGCGGTGACAATATTGCGCGAACATTACATATCGATTGTGCATCAGTCGAGTGATGATGTCGTTTTAATGAGAGGGAGAGAAATATACACCCGAACCAATACAAATATTGCAATCACAGCACATTTCGATTGATCAGCGAAGAGCTCAAAACATCAATCGCTCAATGAAATATCTTGTATACAATGTACAATAAAAAAAAATTGATACTGCACTCACTCGCATACACTAACAGTGTGTGAACTGGTTTTCAACGTTTTTATGCTCAATTTTATCGATCAATGTGAAGTATTTTATTGTGTTCCATAATAGATTTTCATTTTGTTGTAATACGAAAAAAGAATATTTCATGTCAATGTATATTGTGTACTGTGTAGTTGCATCGAGGCATTGATGACAGAAACGAGCTGTGAATCTCTTCAATTTCAGCCATAAAAATGTGCAATAAATTTTGTACTGAAAGCAAAAAAAAATGGTCGTTTTGAGGCGTGAATACCACGAACAATGAAGCTGACCTTTTAGCTCTGTTGACAGACGGCACACTACAAACAGCGAATGCTAAACGCCAAAATGAATCATCGTTCGATATGGCATTTTAGATTAATTTTTCAATACGAAAATCGGTTTCAAAATTAATTTTTCCGTATTTGGCTTGAAAAATTCATTAAGAATTTTGCATTTGTTCAGTTTGAAACTTCTGAACAAAGGCAACACTTCAGTTATAATCGTATTTCCTATGAAATTCAAACAATAATGTTCAACAAACGTTGGATTTTTGCACTACACAGCATGTGCATATTGTGCATGATGATGGCTTGAAAATATTCTATTAAAAGCAAATATTTTCGTATCTAATCAAATGCCGTGGTCGAAGCCTGTTTGCTTATTGGGTTATTCAAAGTTATAACATTTCAGTATGATTATTTGTTTGTGGAATTTACCAAACCGAATATCCACTAAGTGGTTTTTAGTTTGAAGTTGATGTTGTTACGTTGTTTTCCGTATAATCTGGCTAACATTTTGGTCGATATTGGCTGCGTATAATCCAGATGCCGAAGTTATTTTGTGGTTTTGATTAAATAACAGCAGACAACATGAATGAAATAAAAATAAATTGATCGACAGCAGTTCTGTGCGGGAGCTCCACAATTGAAGCTCAAATAACATGAAATTTAGCTTGGAGTGTGCGCGCATTCGCACACGTTCGCACCATTGGAAATTCTGTATCTCAAACACAAAGTTGTCATAACAGTGGATACAAGTTTAAGGTTAAATTGTAATGTGATATGACCGGATATGACAATTGTTTGTGGTGCAAAAACAATCGAAATCCATTCGATAACAAACACCATCGATAATTAAGATATTTTGAATATCTATTTCGAATGACAGGGCCTGCAGTAATAACTGCGAAAACCAACTGGATTATGCTACGTATTACCTTCGGATAGTTGTTTGCCTTGTTTGGCTTCCGAGCCAGTCAATAAAAAACAATCAATTGTCCGTTGCAATCCAATTAGTATGTAATGTGTATGTTGGCATATTCGTATAAAAAAAAATTCAACACACATAGATCATTAGTAAACGTCGGATGAACCGTGTACACCCAAAATTATCGTAAATTATGGTCAATTTGAATTTTACGGTTTGACCATATAAAATTTACTGTATTTGATTAATTTTCACCCTAATGAACGACAGAAACATCATCGATGCTAAATCGCTGCATTAAATATGTTCATGTTTCTGCCTTGAGATTTGAGATGCTCAACATTTGCAACGCACACACTCGCCAATTTCTGAAAGTTAAAGCTGGATTTTATTGTTTTGATTGTCATTTCTTTTCATTAATTCCTCTGAAATGAAACGAGCACCAAAAAAAAGACAATGCGATTTTCGAGTGATTTTAATGGGCTAATGAACACAAAAAATAAGACAATATAAGTGAAACTCAAAATCGTTTGTTTACGCGGCGTTGTCAGCTCAGCTGTGACCATACCACAGCAGACACAAAATGGATTGTAATTGTCGTGTTCCGGATATGTTTTGTCATTACAGTTTAACTGCAATCATTTACACAAATCACGCTTAAATTTAATGGAGCAATTCGTGAAAATCGAGAAATCTATGGAAAATGGCAAAACCTAACAGAGAATCGTCGTCGCCACAAATATGTGCACAAGGCATAAACTCACACCGCTATGCAGTGTGCAAGTATAGTAATTTGATTGTGTGTTTCACACGAATCGATTGTTGGGCATTTAAAATTTTAAAAAAAAAGTAAAAAATTGTACACATTTCGAAATTATGCATGCAGCCTCGAAAATGTAGAAAATCGATCAACAATTTTCGGTAGAGTGAATGTGATGGGAAATGAGCCAAAAATAAAGCACACAACACACACACACACACAAACCAAACAAGCATCTATCGATGACAATGAAATATTCAAGCAAACAATAGACAACATTAAGTAGCTCACGGGCCAATAAATAACCGTAGAAAACTTTACAGTGGCCATTATGATAATTCGTCAGTTATGCACGTTTTTTTTCCGTTTCCCGTCTCCAACTGCTGCCATGTCTAACGCTGTCGATGTGTTTATGCCACATTTATTGTTGTAAACGAACCAATTTCCCAATGAAGATAAAGAAAAACCAGATCGAATACCACGACTGATTGCATATGGCTAGCCGATGGACAACGTTTCACAGTATCGGAATGCTTTTTATTGGCTTTAGCTGGTTTACTGTTTGCTCTCATTGTGGTGGCTTCAGCAACATCGATGAACTCACGATTTTTTGCTTCACATTGATTTCGTCATGAAAATACGCCAATTTGAACGGTTCCCATCACATTCTCGATGCTGTACATGGGCCCAAAAATTCCGGCCGCAATACAAAGATGTTGTTTCCATTTTTAACAGCTTGCGGTGTGCTGTATTGACGCAATGGCATAGAAAAATACCAACAACAACAACCAAAAACACACGATAGAGAGACTCTATTTTCTTTGGTTTGTAATCAAATTGGCTAGAGTTAATGGGATTCAGTGGTCGAAATAATCGATGCAAAAGCTGGCAAAGGCATTTTCCTTTTTCTTTGTATGTTAGTAAAATCCTAAGCGATTTTATTGGTTAAAACGAAAATCCGACTATGGAAGGGATTACAACCATTGAATTGCTGTCATCAAGAAATTGGAATGGACATATTCTGATTGAAGTTTTTTTTTACGGAAATATTAATAAAAGTGGCATGAATATAATGGAAATCAATGTGCATTGTTTGATTCGATATTCAATTCAATTATTGGAAATATTGACGATACAATGAGAAGATTTATGGAAAATATTTATTAAATGGAATCAACATCGACCGCAATGTTTGATTATTAGCAAGAGACGGTCACAGATTGGGATGATTTCTTTATCGTTTTTCTTCTTCTTTCATTTAAGAGTTTGAACCATGTGACCCGCATATCAAGCAATCATCTAAATCTATGCCATGAGCCTTTCTCAGAGTATTAAGCAAAATAAAAAGTTTGCACATACACAAATACGTTCGAACATTGTTCAGCTTTGAAAAAGTTTTGCCATCGTTGTTCGATTTCGACATTTTTATCCGACACAGGATATAAGTGACCAAATCGAAAATGTCCTACATTTTATTTATTAGAGTATAGTTTTTCTTTTCATCGCCTAAAAGCAAAACTTATGAGCTAACAGTATATTGGTTTTCATTTATCGGTCAATTGTCGACTGTCACTCGATTCCTGTCTGCTTTCGTCTGCCGAAAATAGTGAAATAATTTGCCATCAAAAATAAGCCGTGTGTGTACCCAGAGAATGAGAGAGAGAGAAAAAAAGTGAGAAGAAGAAGGTCGACCAATATAAACAACAATGATGGTCTACGGTCCATTGAATACAAATGAAAGTGATATCATTAAATTGGCAGATTTCGTTTTTTTTCCTTATTTCTCTACCTCTCTCGTCCTCGTTCTATTTTATTCGGCATTTGAAACATATGGCCATCCATCGATCGGTGTGCGCGCCTTTTCGCTCCATCAATATTCTTCCATTCAACAAATCTCCCAATTTCAAATTACCCACAAAATGAACAACATCCAAATCCAACAGATCCAAAACTTCCTTCCATTTTTCGGCTTCTCTTTCTAGTCAATTTTCTTCACAGAAATGCCGTTATTCAAGTATTTAAGAAAGCCAAAAAAAAAGTTTTTCCATTTTCGAGTCATGGAAAAAATTCTTGTAAAAGAATTGCCATTTGTGTGTGCGCCAAATGATATGAATGAAAACGCGTCAAAGGGAGAAATTCTTTTGGAAACGCAAAAAAAACATTAAAGTGAAGAAATTAGCGACTATTTTATGGTGTAAATGGTCAAAGTAACAAACCCGCTGTCGCATGCTGTGAAATTGAATACGTTCAACAATAGAGCGCTTTTTGTTATTGATTCTAATGGTGTTTTGAAGCTCGTCATCGTTGTCACCACCACCCATCAATTTGCAATCATTCTTATTCCACATCATTAAAACAGTATCATGAACATAATGTCGATCGAAACATGAGCATGAAAAGTATTATGTAACTACTCTGGTTACGCAACTTTTTAACGAGCGTAAAAATGATTTTTCTTCTCCCTTCGTTAAAAATAGCAAGTAAAATTGACGCGCAGATATTTACGTGTAGATTTATCGTGTAATTTGGAACACCGCATGCGTCAAACACGCTTCAGCACATCTACATTTAAATTTGTATGAATCACGAAATCGGCTTTCAACACACGATTTGTCTTGGGGAATCGTTTCCGAGTGTAATAATTTTCATGGAAATTCCGGAAATTGAATAAGCTCACAATCAACAACGCAAGAGTGAAAGCAACAACGAAAACAAAAAATAAACATCTTACCAATTCGCCAGGACTTTGTCGCAAGCCAATGTTAGCATTTTTACCAGATGCGTGATGTTGGTGTTGCTGCAGCTGCTGTTGCTGCTTGGCAACATCTTTTTTCGATTGATTCGATGGCAACGGTATAAATCCGTTTAAATGATGATTGTGATAATTTATATTTGGCATACTGTTCGGTGAATCGTACATTGAAGCTGGTCGTTGTCGTGGCATTCCAACACCCGGCCCAAAGATTTGCCGTTGATCATGCATGAATGATGCATTTGGCGGTATGGTTGATAAATTTCGTGTTGAATTCGATAGATTTCGTGGCGGTTGTGTTTGGGTGGCTTTCAAATGAGCCTTATCGTCATATTTATTCCAACGCATATTACTTTGGGTGTGGCCGGGATGCGGCAATGAATATGAACTTCTTTGTCCGGCTATATTCCATTTGTTCATGTTACCATTGTGATGGGCAACATGATGATGAGGTATTTGTGCTGTTGAATAATGTTGATATGCATTTATCGTTGGATGATGCACTTGTGTGGCACTTAATTCATGTGTCGTATGCCACATTTTTGTTCTGTTTGCCTTTCACTTGAAACCCTTTGAACTTTTCGATTAATTTTTTTTATTTTCCTTATTTTTCTCTTTTTCTTTCTCGATTGCACTTTTCTTTCTCTGTTTCACTCACTTCTTGACTTCTCTGATGGATTGTTTATTTCTTTAATTTCCTTCTCATTTTTTTTTGTTTCTTTCGTTGTTAGCTCCGTTGCACACGTGATCGTTTGCGGCAAATTTTACTATATTATATACATTTCAAATTTTATCATAAGCAATGTGATGCATGACCGAAGAATCAAGCTTTAGCTAATGCTTTAGAAAAATATATTCGATTAAAACAAAAAACTCAAACGGAAACTCTGTTTCACCGCAGAATCGTATATGCATTCCACTGTGGTTGCTATTTCGAGTTTGGCTAATAGACCAAAGGTGAGATTCGTTTGTGTATAAATTGGCTTGTTCTCGCTAAAATGCAGTTGATTCAATTTAATTTTCCACTGTGAATTGTCTATGACTGTTTTTCGATGCAGACACTTATTTATGCAAAACACGAGACCAAACACACAACAAAAACAACAACTACAAAAAAATGAGATAGAAAATCTGCTTTGGCATAAACAGTTATTTTACAGCTACTGCATCAGCCCAAAACAAAAGTTGAAGCATATCTGCAGCAGCAGCAGCAGCATAATAACGGAGACGGAGACGGTGATGGTGACGGTACCACACCATTTAAGCATTGGTCGGGCGCGCTATGTGCATGTGGTCATAAATTAAATGATTTTGTATGTGGTTTCACGAAAACAAATGGAGCGTGAGCGAATGCGAATTGTGCACACGGCAAAGCACACATAAAAACGATTTCATTAACGTGTGCATAAATAATGTCCCTTTTTGTGTGTGTGTGTGTATGCTCGGCGATACTGTATTTTATTGTGTTTTACTGAAACCGCAGACACAAAAAACAATCACAGCGGACGGTGACGATTAATCACAATTGTTTTGTTAGAAAATATTTGGGGTGAGAAATAAATACCTAACAATCATTTGAATGGATCATCATGGTATAGAAAGAAAAAAAAAACACGAGTATTAAACTCTAGTCGTGGCGAAATTAAATTTTTTTTTTGTTCACGTGCGGACCCCAAAACGAACTGACCAGTATACAATTAACACATTTTCACTTTGACCAACACATTTTTTGTTTAAACGGCTCAATAAAACAAAACGAGGAAACAAGACTAGCCATGAAAAACATGGGAAAACGCAAACACAAAGATGTTGCTTTTTAATGAAAAAAAAAAACAACAACAAGTCGAATTAATTTATTACGTATATCAGATCTGACTGGTGCAATATGTGGTATTCACTATCGAACTTTATATATTGCTATAAAAGAGTTAATTTTTGGCCAGCAGGCACTCAACGAATATTGCAAATCGTGAAACAGACAAAAAAAACTCGGCAATCCGAAAATTGGCAATTAATATTTTAGTTCGGCGTTGCAGTTCCTTTTGCTCAAGTTCACAGCTTGCTGTAAATGTTGCCTCGATAGAGTTGGTGTTGCGTTTTTATTTAATTTTTTATTAAATGTTGATTACACAATAAAATTGAATCAGTTGATGGGATTTTCAGCTAAACTTTTTAATTGAGTGTTCACTCTGTCTATTCAGTGCTTTAAGTGAGTGAACGGAGTAACGTCATGCCGACTCCAAGAGTTACGCAAAAAAATAAGGAAATACTGAGATGCACAATAATAAACCGTAATTATGAGCTGAACTGAGAGTAATTGCGATTTGATGTGAAGATGATTTCTGAATGTTTTAACATTGGTGTTCGACCAAACTGACAACGACAGTGCATCGTGTGTGTGTGTGTTTTTTTTCTCATTCAAGGCATTTGATCCATATTAAACACATTGTTGTGTCTGTGCATGCATTTGCATAATACGAATTCCCATTATGCATTAACAAAATAATTAAAACGCTTGTTCTCGTTCAGTTGCTGTAAATGCGCAAATTATGGGAAAAAAATTGCATTTTGTTCGTTAGCTTCTGTAAATGATGTAAGCAATGTGCCGACAATGAAGTCGGTAAATCGGAACAAAACAGCTTCCACTCAAAGAAACTGTCTCACTTGATTTTTAATGTACAACTTGAAACAAACAATGGCCATGATTTTGATGCATCAACAGCACCAGCACCAGCAGCTGCCGCTGTGGAATTCAAGCCACTCGAAATCACATTCGAAATATTATATGTAAAACACTTGATGATACAAAACGTTTTCATGCAATCAAAATGATTGCATTTAATGTGCATTTTATAACGGTAAAATTGGTGAAGTGTACACGGTCGCAGCCATAAAATGTAGCACAAAGTCGACTTTATTTTATTTTGATTGGGTATTTCGATTCTCATAATAAATATAAAATATATGTGAATAAAACTGAAATTTATTTAAAATGTGCATTTTGTAATGCGCTCGCGCGCGCACACAATTTAAACCGCATTCTTTTTAGCCATTAGGTCAATACGAATTTTGACCTTTATATCTGAATGGAAAATCAACGGCTATAAATTAAACATAAAAAAAAACAGAATTCGCAATGATTCGAATGGTTTTGGAAAATTTTTAACACCTTTTTGCATATCCGACAAACATTTAGCACGAATGCACATAAAATTGAACAAGTTACAATCGAAATTGCGCCATAAAACCATGTCCTCTTGTACTGTCTGGAATTCGATTTCGATTTTTTTTTATTTACAAAGGAAAAAACTTGTTAATTTTCGAGCGTTGTTTTTAGTGCTGAAATTTTCATATTGATGCTAATCTCTGGAGAAGCATTTCATCCGACATTCGATTGTCAGATTTGTACTCTTTGATATGTTTTTTTTTGAGTCAGTTGTTTCACTTCCAAATGAAATGTTTTGATGCTGTCACATTGCCACTTTGAAATTTGTTTCTTTTTTTAGCTTGTAAGAGGCGTTCCATATCGAGACTTTGTATAGAATTACATGTAATTTGAACGTCACACGTAAAAAGGTGAACAAGAGGTGGATATGACAGGAGGGAGAGAGAGAGACAGGAAAAAAACAACCACGACACAACAACTTGTTAACGTTGCCAATTATCATCGGTCGTATTAGAATTTTGTTATTGCTTTAAATTGCAGCGTACACAAACACACCGAAAGCAATGAGACAGCAACAAGACAAGAGAGTGGCATGGGCACAATATGTACGTAGGCAATTTTGTTGTTTTGTTTTGTACGGATTGATATGCATGATTTACGATGGGAACAAAATGAATCGCAAAAATGGATGGTTTTTACTGTTGCTGTTCCAAACAAAATGTCAATACAGCACACAAATATGGCTTGGCAACAGAGAAGCTATAGACATGCGAATCAACATGAAGAAGAGATGAGAAGTGATTGTAAACGGCGTTTATACATTAAGAAGATGATTACAGTGAAATAGGTAACAATTTATTGAGGTTTGCATCAGCAACCAATTCGATTACGATCATTATTAAGTTTTAAATTGCGGATTGAAACCACAAACATTTATTTGGCAAGCACTTGAATTGGTCGGCCCATTTTGAAGCTCAATCACAGAACTTCTTCACAACAACATAACAACAATATACACAAGCTTGACTTTTTAAGCATTCAATTTTCTCACAGAGCCTACATTTAACACTCAAACCATACTTGGTGAATTTTGTCCACAAAAATTTTACAATCAAATCAAATGACTTGAAATTTTCTGCGGCATCAAAAGTGTGTGCACATCAGCTCAAAGTCGAGATTGTGTGTAATTGTGTGTTCGATGTCACTTATTGAAACTAACAATAAAATGAGCTTGAAAAACAATCATACGCCTCAGAATGAGCAGCTCTCTGCTTCAAACTGAAGGTAAACATATCATTAATAACAAATGGTTGAATACGGAAAAAAATAGCAGCAGCAACAGCAGCAGCATCACAAAGCAGAACATGTGTTTGAATTGCCTGAATCGAATCAGGCCGAATAAAAGAGACATGGACTTTTTTCAAGCCATAATTGGGTTCGTTTGCAAAAAAAAAAAATGACAATATGTTTTGAAAAAAAAGAACGCATATTTGTGGAAGTTATTTTAATTGAAAAAAATAAGGTTATTATCGAATCGAAAACAAACAAATTACGTGAGGTCGAAAAAAATTATGTCGAATTTGAAATCGTGTGTGTTGTTTTTCTACGTTTTTTTTTCGCAAGTATTGCGCTTTCCGCTGACGTGCTCACTGAGCCCAAATACTTTTCACTATAGAAATAAACATAAACGCACATTCACAACGGAAAAATGTGATTTGATGATCGCAAACCAAATCGAGAATAGTGGCAATTCATGGAAACGAAAGTGTATGAGAATGGGTCTGAGGTTCGCAGCACACACACACACACTTACACAATGTGTTTCACCAAATAAATCGCTTGTTATTTATTGACAACGGCCCAAAAATAGTCCATTTGTTTGACATGTATACACGCAATCTGTGCGCCCGCTGGAGATCACGCTCACTTACTCGCTCTCTCACAACATTTAATGTGATGAGCGCGAGCGCGTTCACCAGTGACAATCCAGCCCAAGAGAGCGCAACTCTTGTCACAGCAATGCACGATATGTGTTATTTTCTTTGTATGGAATGTTCATTTAAATAAATAGTTGCTTTCATTATAATATTTCGCATTGACATATTTGGCTATTATATGATGATGTCATAAGCTTTTTCTACAATTTTATTGTTTTGCAACGCAGCAGCAATGGTCACGACGCAGCTCGAATTGGCGGTGAAATTTAAAAAGACGTATTGAGAAAAAAAAATCACGCTTTTGTGAGCAAATTCACTTTTCACATGGCATAGGAAAAATGGCATCGCAACACAACGAACACATCACATCACAATACCAAATTCGATGGATTGAAATAAAGTAATCAAGTGAAATTAGCACACATGCTTTTTAATCACACAAACACACACATTTCACTTTTTTTGTGTGTGTGTGGTGTCGACCACCAATCACACCTTCATTACCATTAAACTAAGGAACACATCTGATTGAAATTATGTCAATAAAGCGTTAATGGTTTTGTTTTTAACTCGAGTACCGTAATGAAATGTTCAAGTTTTTCAATTTGCCGAGAAAAACCAATCACATTTGGGTGCGCGCACGCGAATAATTAAGATTTCGAATGAATTAATCGAACGACCGCAAACACAGCCATCTCAACATGAACTGAACATACGGATCAATTTACGTTCGTTATTTTGCATTGAAACACACAACAGAGAGTCAAGCAGAGGCCCCGAAGTAACTCAACAACTCACTCTTCGATGCTGTCGTGCTGTGTATTGTTGTTTTTTTTCGTCTCTTTCAATAAAATTATTGAAATTGTTTAAACTGCGGAATATGTTTTGTTGTTGTTTTGAGTGTATCGTGTTCACCTTTTAGTAGTTGTATTGTGCAGAATACAAACAAAGAGTTACTGTGGCATGGCCCATAGTGTTGTGTATCGCTGTTGACACAAGCCATAGATTCGAACTGCAACAACCGTACGCTATGCTGTCGCACGTTCTGATTTTTAATCATTCATTTAATATTACTTTGTGTGTGTGTGTGTGTTCAGTGTTTGAGTGAGTGTGTTCGCGGGCTCGCGACTGTGATCATTTGTTGTTGCTGTGGTACAATGTTTATGATCCAGACAGAGAGATAGAGATTGCTTTGTTAGATGTTCGATGGTCTTTTTTGGGGGATTTTTGAAAATGCAAAACATTCTGGCGATTGAGTCATCGACTGAGAGATTGTTAGGCATTTTATACAAACAAATAAAAAACACTATAACTTAATCCATAATTTGAGCCAATTTCATTGTCATTTGAAATATTTAATACGACAACAACGAAATTTTAAAAAAAAGTCAACACGAAAATTCAGAATCATTTGAACGATTGTTTGTTTATGTAAGCATTTTGCACTGCATTAAATAAAACGCTTGAGATCTGAATGTAATGTCCGTGTATGGATTTTATCGAGTGTTTGGCTTTTGTTGTTTCGATTTCGAATCGAGATTCTGTACACTTAAAATGAGCAATGCCAGCATCCCATTCTCTTGTTATTGCCATTGAATTGGCTCGTTATTCATATTTATGGACATAGAAATATTTTTACTGGATTTTACCGTAGTGAAGGCGTATCAACAGCTTTATGCAAACTGATAGTATGCGTATAAGTTACATTTTATGACGATATCGAGTCTATCGATATAAACTGCCATTTCCATTCAAGAGATGCAATGGTGCAAATGCATTTCGGTATCGTTGTTCGTGTATGACTTTTAAATAAACATTGCAAACATTTAAATGTAAAATGTAAACAAAAGGCTCTCTGCTTTCGCACCTCCGTGCATACTGCACATGCACAAATACAAACACACATGCAAATGCGAATGAGCCCAATTCCGAATATTGGTCGTGTTTCATTTGTTAAAGCACCGAATGCACATTGCACAATTTGACTATCGCATTCATTTCCATTTCAATAATTAAATGAATTTCAATCGAAGCAAAGCTCAGCAATATTCCGAAACCAATGAAATGTTCCGAAAATTTAATTGGATCCCCAACATTTCGACAACCGAATCACATTTCGATCGTTTTTCATACGAATATATTTGTGATGTGATTTTATGTTATAAATGACCAAATCACAGCCATCTGAAGTTTTGGCACGTTCCATGCGAATGAATCGAGGAACAGATGTTAACGCTTTTTCAATAGAAACTGAACTCTGTGTGTGTGTTTTTTTCCTGAACCATTTTGTTGAATGAGTTTTCGGGTTTCGGAACGTTTGAGAATAAAATAAAATGAATGGAAATATATATCATCGGCTTGATTAAAGTCAATTCCTCATTTTTGTGATGCTGGGTAAAAAAAAAACGTGAACACCGATAAACGGATAAACGGAATTTCTTTTTGATATAAAATTCAAGGAATGCCTAATTTTATGACCGAACTGATTCTGACAGATTGAAAATTCGTTGCCGCCCTCATCTGTCCCCGATGTTTTTAAATGAATTATGCATGACTTTCGATGCTATTTGATCGATGACAAATCACTAAGTTGCTGGAAACGTCATCACATCGAGAGCTACTCAAACGTCATCAACATCTTGAAATTCTCCGAATGTATGAAATGTTGTAGCAACATCACATTCAGTTGCGCTCTTCTAGTTTTCATTACCATTAAACGAATGGAAATTACGAAACGCATAAAAAAATTGATGACAAATGAAGTGTGCGGAAACAAAAGCCGTTTCATGATATCCATTCAGCTCCTGGAAATGACAACAATAATGCTACTGATAACGAAATGAAAATGTGCTGCTGCCGAAAAAAAAGTATAACAAAAAAACCAGGAATACGTGTTTACCTAACTGTATTCGAAATATTTCGAACGAACAATGAGGTTGTCGAACGAAAATTGCACGATGGGTGTATATATCATGCCAAATCATTCATGAAATGGAAATAATAGAAAATATTGACTTTCGATTTCGCATTTGTTAACCAGAGAGCGAGAGAAAGAAAGAAAAAAAATTCGCAAATACTGCCATGTAATTGTATTGTGTTGAACTTCCATCGGAAGGAATTGAACAATGTATGTAATATACACACACACTGTGTGTATCGGGTGCTGAGTATAGGTAGACTAATAAATTATCATGGTAAAAACATAATAGCATCGAGTAAGCGAGAGCAAGCGAGAAAAAAAACGCAACGCATTTACATCAAGTTTCAATCAAATAAATATTCGTTGTCAGCACGCTCGGGTACGTGATTCAAGCAAATGTTGATAGAAAACTGCGTAAAAATGGTGAACCGAATGCCATAAAACAACGATTCGATTGAGTGGAAAGGCTTGATTTTTTCCGCTATTTCTACAAAAAAAATCAGTTACAATCGTCGTCAATGAGCCAAAAATCTATAGAATCATAAAACAAAATTACAATGCATTAAAGGCAATCATTTTTTTCGGAAATTCATAAAAATTCAGCGTAAAATATCTCCATTTTGTTTTTTTTTGTGTGTGTGTATTCATTCGATGGCATTTTTCTGGGTATGTGTGTGTGTGTTTTTGTGTTGCCTTCAGGATGTTGAGATGTAAAGATGCGCGAATAAGAGAATGTGAAATTCTCTCGCAACGACAAACGAAAAACAGAGGTAAAAAATAGCAGAATTCAACATCAACATCTTCAAGGAATAAGTGCCAGATGTTTTTGCACGTCAAGATGACGATTAGGAGAAATGCGAAAAATGCCTTTTTTCATCGCAACAATTGGATGCTTTTTAACATCTTCGTTTGCCAAACAACCTGTGCGTTTTAGTCATATATTTCTCTCATTTTGGCATTGTAAGCATTCGAGGAAACAAGGACTCTTCATGCTGGATTTTTTTTCGCTTTCGCAATTTACACGATGCTTTCATCAAAATAAAAGCGAAATCTCATGCTGTCACCATGCTCTCGTTCATTCGCTTTGAGCTTCAAGCTTAAGAATAAATCTTATGAGTGTAAAATATAGAATGAGAAAAATAACCGAGAAATGTGTATAATTTCCTGCTTTTGTCATTCATATTCCATAGGTTTTTAGCTTTTAAAACGAGTTAATGCTGCGTATGAAAAATACATATTCACTTTCTTTCAGGCAGAATTGAAAGTAAAAATGTGAATTGATGGATGCGTGCTGAATTCTATAAATTCATTGCTAACCCCATTTGAAAAGCAGCAATGCTTCGTCGTTTGACATCATCGTGTATTGCAAAACAACAACAACAACGAAAAGCGATGACCTAGTTTTATATTCGTGTATTTTAATCGTAATATGGTTTTGAGCCAGTACATAAATTAAACAGCAATTTACGAAAAGAATTTCACACTTTGAAACAGTACAACTATGAAGGAAAACCCATTTTTAATGCTTGTTCTTGGGAGGATAATAAAAAATGTCTGCTTGCCACTCTCTTTAGAATCATTTAAACTTTTGGCGATAATAAATGATTTTCACAATTATACCGAAAATTCTTTTACATTTTTTGGCAATAATTTTTGCACCAGTCTTACGTGGTCGAGAGTATTAGTCGTCGAATCGCATTTTTGGTTGAATGTTAAAACTTGTGCATCGAGCACATGGAATAAAAGAAAATGTTTATTCATGGAATTAAATGACGTTGCCATACATCACTGCTGTAAATAATGAACGGTAATTATTTTGCACAAGAGATAAGGCTAAACTGTGGAGCAAAATAAAAGGAACTCGGAATGTATTTAATTTACTTCGAAGCGAACGCCATTTATTGAACCGTCGTACAAAAAGCATGTCTCGTTGACCATTTTCATTTTTGCCAACGCTTGTGTATTGTGTGACAAGGAAAAATGTACACGCTTACCGCTGGGGTGTGATTACTGTTTGTTTACGTCAATCACTGAATGTTTCATTTTGCTTATCAGATCAACAAAGAGACTCATGCGATATACAATATTGAGAGAGAGACAGAGAGAGAGTCATAGTGTAATCTAGTCAAGGTCCACGGAATAGACGAGGGCAAGTGAAATTTACACAGTGAAGTCAATGCAACGAAAATAGAATGTCTGGCCAGAAGTTTTGACTCACAACTTTACCATTGCACATCAATCGGCGACATTACAACTTGATACTTTTTCCATCCCATTTTTCATTTCGCACTTTTTGATAACAAAATGATAAATGTACTAATCATTCAATTTTCGAATGTCAGTATCAGTGTTTGAGTTTTTGCCACCACCCAAACCGAAAAAAAGCACATAATAATGAATGCCCTGAGTCAAGCGAACATCACGTAGACAAAAGGTGTGATTCAATGCTTAAGAAAAAGCAAATATATTTTGTATTTTTATAACTTCAATCAATCACAATCATATGGACAATTAATCACGTATTTTCGTTGGATGCGAAACAAAATGTATAGGAAATTGGTTAGTTCTTTGGCCTCAGCATCTCACAAACATATAGAATTCAAGAACGTGCATGAACGCGAAATATCATGAGTTAAAGAATGAGATTATTTTGCCAAAAGAATATTAATGTTAAAATAACGATGCTACATGTTTCAAGACCAATCAAACCACATCATCATGATTGCGTCGAGTGTTCGCACAGTTTGTATATCAAATGTCGATTAAACGATTTCAACTTCGAAACACAATCTCTATACCAAAATCCCGAATAAAATGATATCATGTCAAAGCTGTCCATTAAGCACGGTTGCGTGCTTCAAGTATTTCCGTTGTCTCAAGTTTTGATTGACAATTTCATAATTAAGTTCGCGAACCGTGTTTGTTTACCCACATAATTGTGTCCCATTAAATATCATAATAATAAGGGGATAATTAATCAAATGAAATAAAAGCCACGAAAAATTCATTTTGACACTTCATAAATCCGTGGGATAAATCATATAAAAGGCGACCGAATTGTTGCAGAAATTTTAAGAGATTTAAAAAGTTTGTGCTTTATTTAGCGTTGAAGAAATGTGATTAAAATTATTGAAGAGAAGTTTATTGCATCAAAAAATGTTGAAAAAAATGAATCACTTTCGAAGAATTTATAATCAAAAGTGTTTTGTATATTAAACGTTGAAATTCTAAGCCACGTGTCTGTGATGAGATATCTTTCTTATGGTAATGTAAGGCCACACCATATTCAACGACTCTGCGCATCCATTCATTCTGATTCGATTCCACTAAAATGCACTTTTTGTTCGAGTCTCATTCATATTTTAAAACGATTTATTCAACTCCCGGAGCGGTGTTGAGTTAAAACAACCTCTGTATTGAAACCGAACGAAATATTTTCCGAATACACAGTGGTTTGATAGGTTTTCAAATAGAGGTGTGGTTCAAGTCCCAACGATTCACCATTCTGTAATAACTTTATCGCATTTTATCGATAAACATAAACAGATGATTAATGAACATTGAAATCAAATCACATTGAATACACATTGAACAGCACGAGTACGCTCATCGATCGTTCAAAATTCCATCGCATAAAAGTGGCCCGTCCGATTTCATTTTGGATCGAATTCATATGATGGATTTTTTCAATGTTGCGTTGAACATTTTTGTTTTTAAAGCAAGACAAAAAAAAAGTAAACACATTTTGAAACTTGTTTCACTTCGAACCAGAGCATTGACCAAAAATTCAAAATCATGTTTGCTCTGTTGCTCCCATTTGTAAACTGTTTCATGCGTAACTGCATGTCCATAGATTATAGAAATCTCGATGGATTAGGCTTGTACTTGGGCTTGTACGGTTGTGCTTTACAGTGTATACAAACACAAAACATAAACACATAGTTGCATATTTTATTCATCATTGGACATATTACGAGCTTAGCTCATCTCTTCAGCTCAGAGAGAGAGAGAGAGCGAGAGATTTACATGGATGATTGTTTACTTTAAATGTGAACACTGAATAACAAAACACGTACATGTCTATAGAGAAACAAATAGTATTAAAATTCACACATACTATATGAAACTGGAGAGTGTTTATCGGTTTTAGTCGCAAATTGATAGAATCTGTATTCAAAAGGCATGTTATCGATCAATATTATGAATTATATGAATTTAATACAGTAAAAAAGTAGTGAACATGTTCGATCGAAATGAAACTCGATTTACAACATCTCTTCTAACACAACCACCGCATATCTTACAAATCTGCCCGGAGCCAGTCGGCGTATACATTCGATTTTTATTACCATTTAAACAGTTGAGGTAACATTTATTGTTGAAATTACGTGGTTGAAAGAAGGTCAACACTTCAGTCAATACAAACTGATTCTATAATGAAAAATCAACTTCATCATAATAAGTGATCAATTTAATAGCTGAATTAATTTTTGCAAATTATTGAAATAACAGCGCGAGCGCAGCACAGTTTAGAATGTGGGCGAAGTTGAATATTTACATGATTAGATTCAATTTTGCTAATTGCAAATTTGCTATTAAAGTAGCAAAAATAGATGTTAACAATGACAGACTCTCTATCGATATGATCACATTCAATTAAAAGCGACTCAGTTTGTTTCTGTGGTTTCGATGGATGAGTGCTTTTTATCATCAATCGAAGAGATGAAGATGAATGTGATCATAATTCAAAGTGACCACTTCAATTAGGTGAATTCGTGTTCGATGCTTCGTTGCTACGGATACAGCCAGTGGCTTTTCAGCGCCCATTCAAAATGACGGTGGGTCTTATTACGAAGGTCAAATTACCATCGAACCATTTCCATTACTTGAGCTCCATGGAAAAACAAAACATAACAATTTCAACGATTCACAATGTAAACAAAACGTTGAGAACGCATCACAAAGATTTGGCCCTGATCAAGTCTTATTGTTCGTTTTGTTCTCTGCGTTTCGCTCGCTCTCTCTCTCTCTCTCTCTCAGGCATTCCGTGCTTCTTATTTTAACGCGATGATTCGATTATTTATGGTTTCTGTTCCATTGCTTAAGTGCACCTATCACAAATGATGATTAATATTCATTTGTTCGAATATTTATCTGTTTGCTGATTTGCTGAAATATCATGCTCTCTCGGTGTGCTCACATTTTACACACAATAAATTGAATTTACTTCATTTCCGAGAATGAATTATGTGTGCCAAGTTCATGAGAGCGAGCACACATTCAAACTACAAATTGAAATGAGCCAAACCAATGGATATATGTGCTGTTACCATCGCATCCAGAGATAAAATGCGGAGAGAAAAAAAAGATATCCCGATTACATTTCTGTTGCTTCATTTCACTACATATCTTGTTAGCATTTATCTGATAGTATCTCTTGTGGTGCGTGTGTGAGCATGGTATTCGATTTCATTGGATATCATTTTTCATATTTAGAATTTTGCCAGCCTTCTTTGCCCGAAGCCAATTCTTGCAACGCAAAAATACCAGAGAATTATATACTGATTCTGAGCATCGAGTCACACAGAGATAAATCGATCGAAAATAGCGAACATGTTGGGGTTACTGCCACAGCAATGCCCAAGCGAATCGAGCACATTTATGTGCGCACAAACATGTGATCAGCCATTGAAATTAGTTTCACGGATTGTTTCATTTTGCATTTCATGAAGATGTCAAACACACGATGTCATTATGCTGCAATTGAAACTTGTTGATCCTATTCGCATGTTTGTTCCATTCACAGTCACATTCAGTAATTTTGTTATTGGGCCATTTCCTTGATTATTTTACCCAAACAAATATTTTAATTGCATTTATAACATTGTGTAACTGCGAACTACAAATTAAAATGTTACAAATGACTATTGAAAATGGGCATACAGCGCGTCCATGTTTTGATATACGCGAGCAACCAACGCATGAAAACACGCCTGAAGAACATCGCAAAACATGGTTCCACATTTAGGCTGGCAATTAAAACATTCCCCAGTGGTTAATATTCCGACGAGCATCCCGCTTTTTTGATATACGTTAAATATGAATTTCGGCAAAATATTCTTGCTGTGTGTTATTGTGCCAATGGGAATAGCTCTTGGTTTTTTTTTCTGACAGCTTCTTGAAAACATCATAATTTTATGAAAATTTCATATAAATAATGGCATATTTTCGTTTGAAATATGTTTATCATTTTATTATTTACACTGTTATCATTCTTTAAAATGAGTCACTTTTAAGCAATTAAAAGATGTTGTCTTGGGAATTTGTGTACTCAAACACACACATTGTGAGAAAATATCATGAGAAAATGAATATATATTATGCTTTTAATTGTAGCGCACAATATAACAGCAACTGCAATGAATTTCAATGTCGGCAAATAAATGGTTTGCAATTTGGTTTGGTGAAATTGTAATTTTGATTGTGGCTTCGAATAGCTAATTAAGGAATTTCCAAGGCCAACACACAAATATGCAACTCTTTCGTGATCGATTGTTGTTTGTGGCTTATGAAATTCATATTTTGTGTAACGGGCAATTTAACCGAAATTGGGAATGGGCCAACAAAAACTTGAGGCGCTTGGGCGTTTTCAATCGATCAGTGTAGCTGTCGATTTATTTTTAATGCAACAAATTCACACTCAAGCAAACACATTTTCAGCAAAAGCATTGAATTGCACACATTTTCACTTTGGCAAGCTTGAGAATTAATTTATCTCAAGGTTTTGAAATGTCTTGGAAATAAAAATTCGTTAAAAATGTAACACCACACATCACCGCGAAACAGCAATGACAACAGCATCATCATCTGTGCTGAATTGGCGCATCGTGTAAAGTTCAACAATAGCATTTTCAATAACACACCAATACATTTTGTCGTTCTGCACCAATGGATTTTTATCTATCGGTATTGGTTTTTAGTTTTCACTCCGTATATGCATGCACTTAATCCGCGTGGTCTGAAGTACGTGGAAAGCGGGCGTTTGTGCGCTCACGCACACCAAACACTCATACATACATCACATTTTTGTGAAGCTGGTTAAGCACGATGTTGAATTTTCCATATCAATTTTAAGCAAACATCAAACACCAAGATATACAAGCTGTGATTGCCGTTGTCAGCCATTTCGTCTAGATAAATATCAATCATCTCCAGGGTGTGCTTTTAAAAAATTCATTTCGATTAACAGGTTAAGTGTGAATCTTTGGCAGAGCCACTTCGAGGCAGCTCAAGTTGCGTTGCATATTTTCGAACATCATATATCCATTTTACTTATTTAAAACGCAAGAGAGAAAAAGAGATGAAGAAGAAGAAGCAGCAGCAGCAGCAACAGAAAAAAAACACGTCGAAACCAATCAATGAACCTTACATGATATGGATGCGCTTGCTGCGCCCCATTCGCTAACATAAGCAAAACAGCTCAATGAACGATCGAACGAATGAACGAACGAAAAACACCATTCCAATGTTAATGCAAATGCGATGTGATTCAATTTCGTTTCAGTATTTGGGTTTGTCTATGTAAATTTAATTTTCTTCAAGCATGAGATGCTTTTCTAATCAAAATATGAATATTTTTTTTCATTCATTCATTCATTCATTCATTCATTCATTCGCAAGTCTTGTATTATAGATGTTATTATTTTTTTTCCATAAGTTTGTAATAACAATATCGAAAGGCATTCGATACTGAAGGCAGAAAGAAAATAATCATCGAAAAGCAAAACTATAGATAATCAAATGGTTTGAAGTATGCAGAACATCGTTGGATTCATGTATCAGCCAACAAATATTCATTGAATAATGGATACGTTGAAACAATAACACTGAATGGGAGAGTTCGATTGTGGTGTATGCTACAGCAGCTAATAATATTTATAGCCAATTCAATGACGAATGTATTAATGTTGTGAATGAGAGAAAATTTCAATCACTAAAACGAATGAACCCATGCATTTTCATATGTTCATTGCATGTACACCAACTTCCGTCCTAAATGAGAGTGCTCGCATTTCTCGCATACTGTGCACTATGTAATTTTGACTTGTAAATACATACAGAAAACACACAGCAAAAATATATGTCGAATAAATGTGCGGAAAAGCCATTACTCCCATGAGCGATTCTCTAATAATAATCACTGTCATAACCATCGTAATCATAACCGATTGTGGCCAGTACCATGTAAATGTGCATATCTCTATTTACGAGCACCGCAAACACATGCAGCACCACACACACACACACAACGCAAAATAGTTTGAAATCGATTTAAGCTCGGGATTTCGCCATTCGGACTGTTGGCGCGTATTCATGCTTATCGAATTATAATGTGCAAGAGATTGGAGTGAGGGCGGGTTATTTTTTTTATTTTCATTGCATGTCATTCAGTTGTGAATTGTAGTTGATTGCTTTTTTCCCTCAGCTATTCTCTAATTGAAGATTTTTGTATTTTGACTTTAGCCTTAGCTCCAGCTTCGACGTAAAGCCGATTGTAATGTGTATTCAGAGTGTTCGGTCATAAAAATCTATAGCATTTGAGCTACTGAAGTGAATGGGAAGCCGACACAAATGCGTTAGAATCGCCCCAGAATTGTAGATAAAATCTCTAAAATTCGATGAAGTTTTTAAGCGATTTGCCCTGAAGATTGCCATGCACAATGAGGGGGAAAACTCAAATGAAATGTTTTAACAGAAAGCTGCTTTTGAATACGAAATAGTTATTTGATCTATTCGCACAATATCTGTGGAATGTCAACCATTGCATTTAAATTTTTCAATATTTTTTCAAACGTAAATTCTTTGTGCCATAAGATTTTATTACGTGGAATGAATTTTTCAGTTCACTTGAAAATGGTTAAAGAGAAGGGAGAAGGGAGAAAATCCTGTACATTGGAAATGTGCACAGCTTTTTAATTCATGTTTTTCATATCGAGCAACAATGAATGACGTTCGTTGTGTTTTTGTCGACGCAGCAAAAAGGATATATACCACAGCAGACACACATACACACACACATACACAGGGAGACAAAAAAAACCTATTACATTTTTCGCATGATTGACAATACGGGCATGAATGTGAATATTTTGTAGCGTGTGCGTTTTTGTGTGAATGCTTGACTGACTTGCGAAGGCGAGAGGAAAAACCAAAAGGAGCACAATGGCACCGTTTGGTTTTTTTTTGTTTGCTTTCCATTTTCATTCACAAGCCGCACCAACAAAAGCGGATTCAATCAAGTGTAAAACAGAAAATAAAAGATGGAAAAATTCAATTAAGCAAACAAGTTCGTATTTGGATTGTTCAATGTCCAATAGTCGATGTCCATTTAGCTCATTGGGCTTTTTTCTCTTTTTTCTCTTTTTGTGTGGATGTGTGTGTTTGCATATGCTCTCTATTCGATCACTTGCTGTTTGATGGACATTTTGCAATATTGAAATGGCAAGGATCAACGGGCAACATTTTTAATTTCCTATATGAAAATGGGCCCCGTTTTATCTGATAGCTGACCGAAGACAAAGATGACAACCAACCAAAAGAATAAACGATTTACCAAATTGCACATGTTTGATTGCAATTTTCAGTATATTCCCCTCCCGAAAAAAAACCTTTTAGTTTGAACATTTCATTTTTTGATTTCATGTTGGTGTCGGTGTTTTTGGCACGTTCAACATTTGACAGTAACTAAGAAAAATCATTTACTGGAATGTCAAAAATTTAGATTGCATTTTGCGGTAACGAAATCATATACCATCCGCTTCATCACCTCCGTATATCAATTTATGTGACGGTGACACAGAGAGAGAGAGAGCGAGAGGCAAAGCGAAATGTATGGAATGCGACATGCACAATCTCAGCAGTTCACCTGGCACACAGACGATGAATGTAAGCGCTCACATTGGCAGAATTGGCCATTATAATTCAGCTTCAATTTGGTTACATCATTCAAATCATAATAGTTTTGTGACATAAATAGATTTAATAGCAGCGGTTTCATCATCAAATTAATTAGAACCAACGGAATCCATTAAGCGAAATGCGGGAATCAGGGACTCTATCAAAAAGTTTTGCATTGTGAAATCTGTGCCTCAATTGAAAATGTTGGGTTTGCTGGTGGTCGTGCGCATACGTGTATCTTGAACACATAGACAAATTCATATTGGAATATCATGTAAAATCGCATTTTACTTTGATGGCCTGATGGTTGTAACACCTGTGAAATCAGAGGAGCTTAGAGACGAAGAGATATTTCAATATATTTTATTGTCACCATTTTCGGTTAAATTTTCCAGCTCAGAATTTTCAACCATCATACAGGTGGACACGATGCTCATGTTCAATTGGCATGTGATTTTTTTTTTAATTCGATTAACAAAAAATTGATTAGTTTTTAATTAAAGGGAGAGTGGTCGTGTAACCAAATATTGGATGTGCGTGGCTCAGTTTCACGTTCGGTCTTGGTAAATCCAACATTCATTGCATTGAATGTGTGCTGTCAGCCCACCAGGCGGTGCGATTTTTCTCTTAATTCCATTTCCTGGCAATTGATCTAATTTTCGGCATTTCTCATTCACTTTATTAGCGTGCTCTTTTTCAGTTTCTCTCTCTCTCTCTCTTTCTCTATCTGTATCTCTCCCTCCAACGCCATTCGATATACAGATTTAATTTAGTGCTCGGGTTTCAATCGGAAAAATCAATTTTCAACGCGAACCTCTAAATCAAATGCATTCAACTGTACAATCATAGTTGATAGTGGTATGTGCTGAATTGGCAAAATAACATCAAATTGCTGTCATTCGATACCATTATGTAAGATACACTCGACACACACGCACACAAATGTTAATGCTACTCGTGCCAATATCAGGTATTCAGGAGAAAATATTACTGTCACTTGTATAGCTTTCGGCACACAAATCACACACAATGAAACAGTGCAGCCAGTTTAATTGTCATGGAATTGTTCAGAGAAATGATTTAACTGTATGCCAACTGTTAAGTGCCACTCTCTATTTTCATTTCAATCAATTTGAAAATGTAAACATCATATTTGTATTTCATAATTGGCATTTACAAATCACCGATTTCCGATTCAATGCTATCAAATTCATCAACATTTTAATATGTGTTTGTAAATAACAATTAAAATTACTCGCATTTGTGAGTCGTAAGTGAATAGTTGAATGGTTTTTTTTAGAGCCGATACAATCAAAAAGTGGTGAGTACCAAAAAGAACGTGCACATTTTTTGTTTGTGTTTAGGTTGATTGATTTTTCGTGCGAATGCACACATTTTGGTAGCACATTTAATAGGCATTGGAATGTGAGTGTTTGCTGTTTGGTGAGCTTTTGTGTTGTTGCCACGATAATTGAAATAAAATAAATTGATTTCATCGATTCGTTTGCCATTTTTGATTTTCAGCACAAAATTTATTCAATTCAATAATTGAAAAAAGATCTGATGATAAACCATTTCAATTTGGATAAATTCTATCAAAGGATCAAATTTTCATACCAAAATCGGACCGAATTTCAAAGAATATTGTTATTTTATATTAAAAAAATTCTTGTGAAATCGTAGACAATTTTGCCAAATATTCACTTTTATGAAAACAGAATCGACCAAAACATAAACAAACGTTGAATATTCAAGTGGTAGTCTCTTGGAACCGTGGCTTGTGTACAAATCAGGGCAAAAACAACACACGATACACACGTATCCATTTGAATGCTAATCAAAACAGAATTGAGGTGCGGTTTGTTTATGTTGTTTATAAAAAGGATCATATAAATGCTATTGGGACCAGTGACATGGAAAACCACACAGTGAAAAGAGTTGAAGGTAATCCATAAACCGTAAACCCAATTCCAAAAACCCAAGGCAAATGCTCACGAGATAGTAAATAAAATAATAAAAGTGTCATAGAAAACCTGGCAATTCACCTGATTCGATTTTTCTGTTTGATAATTTTACGCATAAATCGATGTGCAAATCGAAAATATATTTCGAAACCAAGAAAGAATAGGAAGAATGTTTGATGCCGAATACGTGGTGCCTATGGGTTTTTAATTTATTCCCTTTGTATATACAAATGTTGCCTCGAACCTTCTTTAGCAGCAGCCGAAAAAAAACACGTATATAAGAAAATAAACAAGGCACGTACGCCATACGTTGTACGTTGTACGCATCAAACCATCGTTCCGATCGACCTGCTTGACGTTTCGAGTGTTTTTTTCAAGACATTTTTTTTAAATATCGTTTCGCTTTCTTTTGCATACGCTTTGCTTGGTCGTCTTCGTATACGCACCTTTATCTTCATCACGGGTAAATTTATTAAATTCCTAAATCTTTGGCACGTAACATACACCAACATGATATCAAACTGGCAAAATCAGAAATTCTGCTGTCTTTCTTGTTTAGAGATATATGTGTGCTGTGTGCTTTGTGCGTATGGATTCTCTGGATGTGGCATGTAACGTAAAACGAAGATTGCAAACGACTTGGCGAAGAAGAGAAAAAAAAACGATGTAAATCGCTTACGTCACCTCGATTTATTGTCCGAAAATAAATGCGAAATTGAATAAGAGAAAAAAGGTTTATTCAACTTTATTGGAAGCGTGAAAAAGTCTGTATGGTGTTCGTTACAATGGATGGCAGAAGTTGAATTGGCGCATATCGATGATTGGTTGCTTGTGCTAAAAATCATGCAAAGTACCAAATCAACCATCATTTCTGATTATGCTTTGTAAATTGATTTCGTTTTTTTTTCTCTTTCATTTTCTGGCCATTTTTAGCGACACCAATCAGACGCGCATATTTTCTAATTAAACTTTCAAAAGCATTATGAATATATTTTTGGGTAATATAAATTTAGTGTTTGGATTAAAAAAAGAAACCAAGCCGCGATTTTATGACCAAATATTCCGAAAAGACAAATATTTTTTTACGTAATATTTACGTCTTGGAATGTGATGAAAACCAGTTATTTATGTGATTAGATTGGCTTTCTCTCTCTCTTTCTCTCTGTTTCCGGAATTCCCGTTGCAGATGACTCCCGGTGGAGTGTTGTTTGGAATTCAATTAATACGGAATGGCTCCACCTGGATTAGTGAACCAAAACGGTCTCCAAATAGAGCATTGCTGCACGCTAGAATCACTGCCGAAATTGGCATAATTTAATGCATTTAAATCTATAGAAGGTGTGGTGTATTGACGTCATCTTTCAAATATTACACAAATTACAATCCATTTAAAATTAATTCAAATATTACGCGTCTAATTGTAATGTGTGTTTTTGAAAAATTCAAATCTCATCGCACAGAACGAATAAATTGAAGATAATTTATTGTTAGACTAAGAATACCATAATCCAGCACGGTTCTGTTGATGCACGAAACGGTGGAAAGCAGTTGCTGCATTAGATACGCCTATAAACTCGTAACAATACTAATCGAGCTGTTGATTAGGTCTTTGCCAAAGGCAAATTATTTTCTAATTTTCGTACCGTGTAATTGTTGTGAGCGATGGCCGAAACTCGTGTACGTTTGGCATGTTATAAGAAAATTCTTTAAAAATAGGTTAACAACATTTAATACAGAGCATGGAATTTTAGATTGTTGTCGTCAGTGCCGTTGCTCAGGTTTCTCTCTCATTTTTTGTGTGGAAATTTTTTTTTTCGTTTTGGGGGCAGAAATCGTTTTTCGGCAGTCACTAACTTGAAATTTCCCAATTATGGTTAAATTATTTTGTGTTTTTGCCTTGATGCTGTAACAGTATTGCTGTTTAAACGGTCTCATTTCATTATATGTTATTCTCGACACTTTATTTTGCAATGTCTTGAGATTATGCTTCTACGTCTCAATGTCTATCTCACCATTCAAAAGTGCCGAATTTTTCATTGAGTGTTTTTTTTTCTTCTCGTTCTAAACGTGTGAGCGCACGCACAAATAGCATTTTCAGAAAGAATCATCATAACGGTAAGTTGGTTTTTTTTCTAAACTCAATTTTCTTCTGCCAGTCGACACTTTTCTTCTTCGTGTTGCTGTTGTTTGAGCGTATACACATTTAAGAATCTGTGTTAAAATTTGAATAAAACTAAAAACGATGAACGATGTGGCAACAACAAAATGGATAGAGAGCAAAAGAGAGAAAGAAAGATAGACATAAAGAGAGAAAGAGAGGGAGAGAGAGAAAGATCGAGATAATTTAAATAAACGTGATTTAAATTTGCGACAAAGAGAATAATAGCTGCTAGCACAGGTATATATGAAAAGAATAGAACCATCAGCACTGCTATTGTCGTAACTTTTAATTTTTCACCTATTTTCACTCAATCTATTGAATGTGAAAAATATAAAACGCATATTTATAAAGAGCACATTAATAATTGTAATGTCAAGTGAGACTTCAAAAGCCTTCAGCAAAGTTTTTTGTTTGGCGTTTCGTGTGCGTTTTATTTATATTTTTTTTATTCCTTTCAATTGACATAAATTTTGAATTACACAACTCAACCCAACTAATAATGAGTTCCCTTTGATTCAGTTTAAATTACTTTAGTATTTGCGAACAATGAACACACGGTATATAAAAAAAATCAGCAGAATAAGTGAAATAAACCATGAACTGTTTGCGTTCATGTGTTCAGGTGTCTTTATGTGATGTACCGCAAAACGGTTTTAAAAATTGTGTGAAATGTTCGAATGTTTGAAGTTCACAGACGACACCGAATGATGAAGATCGCATTACATTTCAACCCAATAAAATATGTATGAATGTTGGTCTGAACTAAAAATTTGAGTCGGGTTATAGATGTGTCTAACAGCATCAGCAATAACAGTAGCAGTAGCAGCAGCAGCAGCACAAGCAGCAACCATTTTTTCGCATTCGTTCTTTATGCCTTTTGAAGGACACTCACTTATGTCGTTTATCCCTTATTCTGTTGAGTTTTCACAGTTTTATTGCATAATTTCCACAGACAAGAGATTTCCATTTAATATAAATGTAAAATTCATTGCAAATATGATGCACAGAGAGCCTTTTATCATATTGTTTCAACCGCCAAAACTAAATGGAAAAAAGCATACACAGAAAGCGCTGTGTGGATTTTTTATGGGTGTGTGTGTGTGTGTGTGTTTTGTTTTACTGCAAAACTTTTGTTTTATCGTGCATAAAAATTGTGTCGCAATGGCAACTACCGCTGTGTGACTCTTGAAATGAACGGATATAGTGAAAATTGTCCATTAAAATGCAAAAATTAAATTTTCCTTTTGTTTGTTTCTCGACGCTATACTTCATTTGGTGGTGTCTAGTTAAGCCACAGACACACACAAAATAAAATGTTTGCACCCAAGTCTGCTGCATTGTAAATGCCTCAAGAAAAAAACTTCAAACATAATCCAGTAACTGATAAATGCAAACACAAAACTAACACTACGCCAAATTCGATGCGTACGAATTGAAATTCATTTTTGTGGTTTTGCACGATTTAATGCACTGTGAAGTATGCGCCCTAGACCGAAGTAGAAAAAAAAAACATTTAACATGAAGCAACCAAAATCCAAGGAAATGAAATCTCTCAAAGCCACGCTACCACATTACTTGTGACTGACCATTCATACTTTTTTCTACGCCATACTTCGTGCATCGTGCAATTCTGTTTATGCGCTGCTTAGTATGTGAATGTTGTTTTCAGTTCATGCATTTGACAACGAGAACAATCGTCGTGATTTTTCAAGTGAAACGAATTGTCGGGCAGTACTTTTTTTATGTATTGTGGTAGAGCCACTTTAAAATCTGTAGCTCATGATTTTTTTTCGTTTATTTTTTTTTCAAATTTCAAGTGAAAGACTGAAGTCCAATGAAAAAAAAATTGAATTGAATTAAAAAAAAATAACAAGAAAAAGAAATAAAATTATCCCATTGCATTTGTACGCATGTAAAAATCGTTGTGGCAATGGTGCGATGGCTATTTTCTTTCTCAATTTCAATTTCAAATGAATGTAATTCCAGACATGAATCCACAAATAATACGTCTCGTTGTTAGAAATTGGTTCTTTACTCGTCATACAGTGCAATGCGAAGTGAACACATTTTGCCAGGTATGGTTTCTTCCGTCAACAATACCAACACACACATGAAAAAAAAAGAATTGAATGATGATGAAGCAGCGCTAAAGTGGGCTTATTTGTGAGTGTTACGCGGCATTAACCAGCCATAAAGAATCCACATCATCATTGTCGATCGCAAACGCATAAAGAAATAGAAAACCAGAGATAGATAGAGAGAGAGAGAGAGGATGAGGCAGATGGAAATACACACCAAAAGAGTGCCCAGTACAAACACTGAAATGGTTCAATGCAATTTGAAACATTAAAGTATCCATGCATAGAAATGAAGAGAAGAAAAACACACTGTACACTAACAGCAATCGTCGATAAACTGGCGGTCGTAATGAAACATTATACACTAGAGATTAAAAAAATATGGAAATAACGATAAACACGAATGAGTGCATCAGGTAGACGCAACATATTTGACAAGTAAAATATGTATTTAGACTTTTAGGTTTAAACTGCAACAAGACGGCACAATGCCACCTTCCTCAAGATTTTAGATCGATCGAAAAAAAGGTCAACTCAAAATAGTTGGAAAATTTGTGTTTTGATCGTTTTGTTTCGTTTTTGCTTTGCTTTGTCAAAATGACTCTAGGTGGCGTCTTATCGACCACAAATTCTGCAATGCTCTTACTCTTGCTCGTGTAGTACACAAAAGTACTTAGCAAACTGTTTGAGGTACATCGGCCACGACATTAAGAAAATGCCGAACAAAATATAATGACGAAGAGAAAAAAAAAATAAATAAATACACCGCAATAAATTTCTGTGAAACGAAAAACTCAACTGGCAAGATTGTGAACTTAAATCATCGAGATTGATATAAAATCATGTTGATTTGTGAAAAATCTCTCTCTATCTTGCCGTGTGTGTATGTAACATGAACGGCAATCCATTGTGAGATGTCATTTGTATGGGGCTTGAATGATGATGTTCACACTCTTTTCTATTTTCTTGTGTTTTTTTTCTCTTCTTTTTTCATTTCAAATCCTACACATCTTGAGAACAAACAACTTGGCCGATTTGTATCTGTGTTGCTAACGATCGCTTAGTTATTTTATATGTTTTCCAACACAACAACAACAAAGATATAAAACAATCGTGTCGATTTTCTGCGAATATGCGGCATGTGTACACATTTTCACGAAAAAAAAAATACGGCAAAATTGGGCAAAATTAGAAGCGGCACATAACAACCATATGGAAACGTGGTGCTTTGTTCTTCATTGTAGTTGTTTTTTTTATATATTATTTTGTTTCTTCCACATCATTTTTACAACATGCCATCACTCATTATTCTGTAATAATAACTGTTATTTGTTCTTGGTTATATGACTTTGAAAACTGGTAGCTTTCATTTGGATTCGTTTGTGCGGTGCTGGATGTTTCTCTTCATTCATTTCTAATTTTGTACACTGAAAATTCATTCTGCGATACGGAAAACTATCGCATGATATTTTATACTTTGAATTTTTGATTCTGTATAGCAATTAATTCGAAACAGATTCTGTCTGCTCATTTTTTGTTCGTTTGGTTGTTGATGTTTTCGTTTGGTGTTATTTTGTTGTTTTTGTTTTTCATCTTTCAATCCGTTTGTGTATTTCACTTCGACTCTCGGCCAAATGAAACACCATTCACAATCATATTCGTATATTATATTCCAGCGCAGGTCTGTAATTAATATTACAATTAAAATGCTTGACACGGATGATGGCTACAAAATATTGTTGGATATATGCGAGCTGTAAAGCTATTTGTTGGCCGCAAACAGCGACTACAAAACACGCATTTTCGACTCACGAGCGGTCGATCCGCATGTGTATATTAACCGTTGTCCATAAACACACACACAAACACAACAAACTCAATTCAACATTCACATTCACAATTCCTCAACGCTTTGATAACTCGCGCACCAGCTTAAATGATGATTATTTAATGAATTAATTTCATTTCGACTTTGCTTCAGCAATTTTCTAAACAAATGTTGAAAATTGCCAACGCAACGTGCGGTATGCCCAATGCCCATCGGCCGAACCGCACGATGCAGAAGTGAAAGAGAACGGTCATTATTAATTTTCAAAATGGTTTTTATCACGTGAATAAAAATAAAATGGTCAGCCAAAAATTAATACACAAAACAGAGCCCATGATGAACCCAGCCAACTAATTCGGCATCCAAAATATATGAATTTTTTTTCTCTAAATTATACCGTCATCAATCAAAATAATGCATCGACATCATTGTTGATGGTCTTTATTTTTCGTGGAATTTCATTCGGTTACCAATTGATTTTAACCGAATTGTTCGTTGCATTTATACAAGCGATAGTTTATACATTTTCATCGAATCATTTTTCACTTCACATTTTAAAAATATATCATTCGAAGCGATTTCATAATTGAAATACGCATTTTTATTCGAAGCACATAAAATTGCACACAATAACAATGAACCAACAAATGATATTGAATTTATTCGATTTCATTGAATCGAAAATGTCTTACGAAATTGGGTTGCGTCCAATAGTAGTTGATCAAATTTCAATTTAATATTCATCAACAAGATGGTATTTTAAATTGAAATGGAAAATAAAAATGCACAACAATTTTGTTAACATAAACGGCCTTTTAAAACTGTGGTAAAACTAATGAAAACCACGATGAAATTTCACATTTAGTTCAAATATATATTTGTTTTTTTTTTTCACTGAAAACAAAACAATTTGACTGCGTCTACTTTTTTTTGTATCAAGTTTTTCGTTTTCGAAGTGGGTAACAAACACACAACACAAATGATTTTAAACAAAACAAATACACAACGCAACCGGACCGACGCGTAAAAATCGACTGGCTGTTAACCACACATTAGTTTTTCGTAACGTTCGAATTCATCATTGTCTTAAAAAATAAAAACGACCCAACAAACAACAATAACAAAGAATAACAACAATACAGAGAAAGAGAGAGCCGTGTTAACGAAGCACTGTAGCACTCAATGTACTACCTAGGCCCACTGATGAACCAGCCATCCAAAAGAAGAAAATGAACAATCATCAGTTGGAACACGAGAAATGGTGTGTGCATGTGTACGGCAATCAAGTCAACGTGAACGAACGAATCGTATGATCGCTGTTTCAGTTTGTGGTAGTGGTAAGTCGAATCGTACACACACACACACAAACAAACACAATCGAATCGAAACATTTTGAAAACAATTCATTCTTTTGGTCGATGTTGGAAGAGTACGATCGAATAAGCAATAATCTACCACGCACACAATCACACAACGGTTGGCTGACTCGTTCACTCATCTGTTCGCTTACATTCTATGCTCATGTCGTCGATGGTTTCGTATTTTCTTGTAAGACTCTTTGCATTACAGATTACACGCAGTGATTGTGTGTGGCTTCAAATAAAATGCATTGAATACGTTGCTCACTCGCTCACTGAATGAATACCAAGTGAACGTGATGCATTTGAATTTCGGTTTTGTTTGCACTGCATTGTGAGTCAACCGCTTGAATCTTGAAACGATGTGTTTTTTTGTTGTTGTCTCTTTTGACCAAACGTCAAAAGACATACCCTCAAACAAACCGATGTGCGTCTCAAAGAGCGTGCCGTTGAAAGGAAATGCTTCGTTGAAATATGCATTTGAATGATGAAGATCCGGTCATACTTCTGCTTCACGTAACATTAAAACACAAACGACTGAATTTCAATGAAAAATGAATATTCATTTGTCAAAGTAAACAATGTGCTAGCTCTTTTAACAGCTGACTCAGCCAACTTTGACTTGAGGTTGCACCAAGAATGAAAATTGCTTAAGACATTGAATGTGATTACTTGATGGAATCCCAATTTATTTCGCCTTCAATCAATAGAAAGGGAGAAACTCTGTTTAAATTATATAATTTATAAAGTTATTTGTGGTGAATAATGGCAAAAAGAGGTGTAAACTATTTCCATTGCTCACAAAACCTTTCATTGTTTCGAGGGGCATATGATTTTGATCGTATTTATGTTGTTTATTTTCGTTCCTCACTCTGAAATGTATGCTTTTGATCGATTGCATTTGACTAGTGCTGTTGTAGCGCAAACCAAAGTTATTGTTCAATTCGAACAGTTACAAGCTCAAAATTTCCTATAAAATTAAAAGCATATCTGATCTCAATTATAACCTTTAAAGAATCAAGATAACGAACAAAAAAATTGTACATTGTTCGCATTTTGCATTGAATTCGTGTGTAATTTATTTATTGATGTGTGTGTGTGTGTTCGGGATATTTTCAATGCAAATAGAGATTCCAATCATTTGAGTTTCATATTTGACTTTTCTCCACATTAACTTTTTCATCCGTATGATCTGAATGCTGAACGATGGAGCTCCGACTATGAATGAAGCTGGCGCACCGAATCACGTTAGCTGGCAATAGAAACCAAATATGGAAGAGAGTTCAATCGTAATTTGAAATGGTGTATGTCGGTCTGTGTCTGTGCCTCGGCCTCAAATACAGTGCTGTTTGAGCTCGTGCGCCCCGTTCAAAAATACACAACGGCGATCTTGATAAAATAATAACAATTTAAACTTAATTTGATTTTTCAACTCTCGCCAGGTGCCCATATCTTTTTGTATGTATTATAATAAGATAATTGTCTATCGAATGGCTGTTTTCCAAAAGGAAGCTAAATTCTTGTAATTATTGCGAATCAAGATAAAATTGTTTGTCTACGGCTATTCATTACATGTATTAACATTGGACATTTTGATAAGATCAACTATACACTTTCAATAATGAACCAAAAATGAGAGAGGCTGTGTAATGCAGAGCGAAAGTCTCTGATTTCAGAATTTTGAATGCCAAATCAGTATTGTGCGGTTACAGTGCATTTTTAACGTCACAATTTGTATTGCCAGCAAAAATCATTAGAAAAATTGACGCCCGAGCAGCGAGAAGTGAGAAAAGTGAAAGGAAATTTGCTGCGTAGCATTCAAAATGAATTTAATTTTATACTTTCAACTGATATACTACTATATTCAAAGTCTATTTCCTTGTTTTTCATTTGTGAAGAATGTACCACTCGAAGCAACGCCATAGCTCAAGTAATCTCTATTTGTCTTTATATCCAGAGCACTGCATATGCATAATCAAATCCCATTTTCATGGTGGAAATGATGAAAATGAGCTATGCAAATTACGTGTGCAAAAGACGACGATTTCAGAGAATGATGATGATGAATCATGATTCATGAATATCACTCTGATTGGATACGATGCGCGTTGATGTTGAAGCGAAAAATCGTGTCGTGATTAACACAAAGCCACATACCAGCATGAGTAATGCTAATGCCTGATGCCTGATGCAAAATGAACAAATGAAACGAGAAAACAAATGAATCGATCGGATAATATTTCAGCATTGGCATTATTCGATCGAAATGAATATAAAACCGGGCCAATTTAATGTATTAACATTGGCAAAGTCAAATGGGGCTCAAGTCATATTCACTAATGCTGTTGCCTACTAGTACATTTGTTGTTGTTGAACATCATTATAATTTTTGCCTACATAACGAAAAATAAAACACACACACGAGCTACAAATGTGGGTTTCATATGTGGCTCCGATGCGAGAGAGCTCAAAAATTATATGGTTGCCAGTGAAATTATAGAATATTTGTAATTTAATTGGACCGTGTTCGACGCACAACTGTCTTCATAATCGTGGACATGAATATGAATTGCTTCGACGTTGTCATAATTTGCATAAATTTTGAAAATAGCATGCTGACTTTTACTACGATCCAAAGTGATTGCATATGATAGAGTGATTTGGCACACTTCATCCGACTTGATGTTCAAAAGTCGTTAAGTGCAAAACACTCAAAATGGAATGCCGAGGCATTCGTTTGCCTTGAAGCTGTAAAACAGTCGAACATCGATGCATAAATCTTGTGAAAGTTTCATGCAACCTTCTATTGTATCTTTTTTTTTTTAAATGTTGAACAATGATTTGCCATCCAAACTTACCCCGCACGCGAACCAAATCGCTCTGTTTTAATGCATTCTACGAACATTGTCTGACGAATCAGAATCAAGACTCACCTGAAATGAGAAACAAAATAAATCAAACGATTACTCGACATTTGATGGCATAAATGAAATTTTCGGTAAGTTAATGTGCTGTGACAGCGTTTCGCTGCCTCATTTAGCGCAAATCGTAAATAAATTCACTCGCTCGTCTTTCAATTTGGATGTTCAATTACGAGCAACAAATAAATTGTTGCTCATGCGTTCACTTCCAGCATTTAAGCAGACGAACCCAAATCAAAATCAAATCACTTTCGCTCGCGTCAAACAAATGATGAATCAGCTAAAATAGTGAACTACTGTTCAGGCGGTTTGATTTTTTGTATCGATCTCAAGAGCTCCGCGTATTCCATTCTTTATGTAATTTTCCGTTGGTAGTGCGGCCTAATCATTGTTTTCCAATTTGATTATTGTTACATCCATAAGTCTATTCCACTCGTGAGCTCCCGAAACTCTTGAGGCTTTGAAACAATGAAAATTATGCTGATTTAAAATGCATTATATTCTCTCTTCCGTATTTCGAAAACAATATCATCGAAGTTTTGGATGGATAACTTTTGACATTCCATGAATATTTTAAAAGCATTTGCTGTTTGCTTTGTTTTTTTTTGCCTGGCGTTTTCTCTTACGTTGCTAGAGTATAATTTTTGAAAACAAAATGTAAAATCCACAAAAACGCTGATTAATGTTTTAAATTGTCTCTTGTTGATCGTACTTTTGCCTCAACAATGTGTCGAAGTGGCGATAAGCAATGCAAACAATTCAATATGCCAAATATTAAAATGTCATACATTTGCATTTTAAATGGTGCGAAAAATTAAACTCAGAAGCCGAAAAATGATGGTGCGTTGTAACATTGTAATATCAAAATGAGATTTTTCTCGTTAAATTATGCACTCACATTGTACTCGGTCATGCGTAAGATGATGTAGCAAATGTGACGACAGTACATTTGATATAAAAAGGAAAACACAAAACATGTGACGTGACTTTACTTAAAGCACGGCTTAGAAAACTTTATTAATTAAAAAGTTTCTTTTTGATGAATTATGAATTAATTACTGATATCGATAGTTTTGGGCTGTGCACAGGCCAGAAACGAGCTTACGCATTGTCGAACCGAAACAATTACCAAATGCTTTATAAAGTTCTGGATAAAGTTGAATGCTTAACTTTAGGGGTATTTTTAATTTTAACTTTGTGTCCACTGAATTAATTTCCTTTTTTCGAAAATTTCAAGCAATTTATAGCTTCATTTTGAAACTCGCAGCAGCTCAGCAATAAAGTGAAGTAATCTACAGTTATTTTCACAGCTCTTGCAATCTCTTTGATGTGCGTTTTACTTTGTACAAAGTGCTTAAAACGAGCAATTACTGTTACATTTTAACGAAAGTGCAATCATTGGGCTTCAGTTCGTTTTCGAGCACAGCATAAATTCTTATAAATGGCACGGAAGCTGGATTTTTAGTGGGTTAGAAAATGACCAAGGATACTCAAGACTACCAACACTTTACTTTATAATAAATGCTTCTCTTTATGGGGGCAATTAGTTCATTCGTTTCATCGTATGTTTCACAACAAACTGTTTGTGTGAGTGCGAATGTGTTGGGTATGCTCTTTGCAGCTCGAAAATGCATTTCAGCTAATTTACTCATTCATCTAGTAGTCGTTGTGGCAGCAGAGCTTTAACCCTCATCCGCCCTCAAGAAAAAGTCACACATCCGTTTCTAAGTGTCAATCGTAATAAAAATGGAAACTATATGTTAAATTTCTTTTTCCAAGCTCAGAGAATAATCTCTTTTCGTTGAAAAAAATCCCAAAATATTGTACAATTGCGAATTGAAAAGAGAAGTGGAACTGTGGTTCAAAATTATCTTTTTAAAACTTTGTTAGAATCGACTTTCATTTCCCATTTTCATCGAAACCAAATCAAATTTTACGATGGACCAAAAACCAAGTGTCAAATTAACACTAGAAGTGAACGTGGGTTAAATAAATAATAATTAACCTGGTTGGATATACAAGGCAAGCTGCATTCGGCATCCATCGAGTTTAACGACGAATAGTTAGCATCATGATTCATTCAGTGCATCAATGTGATTCCAACGCTTCCAGCGTTAGCATGTCGACACCGAATATTTTTCAACAACTAATTGTTAATTTGTATGATTGAGCAAACATTTTTCCATTAGTGTTTGTTTACCAGAACGTGAACGAAAGCAAGAGATAAAATGACAGAATGAGTTGAATGGAAAATCAAGTAAGTGGACACTTGTTTATGTTATTTTTGTATTGACACACAGTCGAAAGCTATTTTCACGCTGCAATTGAAAATGAAATTTTCGTTCATTAGATAAACTGTTGAACGAATGAGACACGAACGAGTGCAGTGACTCGAGAAAAATCATTACTTTATTTTGTATAATGCCGAATCTATTTTTGGACCATTTGTAATTGTATAACTTCAATTTGCCCAAAGTTCTCACGAAATAAACTTCTCACTAAACAAATGCTTGTAACTTGTTTTTCCCCATTGATATTTCATTTTTCCAAAATGTTTTGTTTCAATAAAATAAACGATTTTATCTGCTTCTGGCGTCCATTTACTCTATTACGATGGTATTTGAACGTTTCCATGAAAAACATGACCAGAACATACCAACTCCAATATCTCTTCCAGCCAATGAAGTCGATTATTTTATGGAATTACGGCATGTTCTGTTCTCGATTCCTTTTTGGGGTAAGGGAACTAAACGATTAAAACCAGTGAAATGTTTCGTTTTGCTACCGCAATGAAATTGGATTTTATTATTATCATCGTCATCGTCATCACCAGAGTGGTTGTTGTCGTTGTAAATGTTTTTTGTTTTTTTGTTGTTGTCGTTGTTTTCATCAAAGTAAAACACGTCAACGTTTGTACGTTTGCCCAAATGTATAAGCCGAAGAATCGGTGGCAATAACAAAAGACTGAAATGAGGAGTAACTTTTGAAAGTTTTGTTGTCTTCGAAACAACACACAAAAGCGAAAAGCATTTTCCATTTCCTAGATTACGTGTTTATTTTTTTCGCCTCTGTTGTTTTTCTCGTTTCTTCATCTCTTGTCCCGCATAATGGTGACAACAATTCAAATTAAAAAGGAAATTTGTAGCCACCACCATTACCATCGCGACAGTTGAAGCGCAAAGTAATGTGTGCATCAAAACAACGAAACACGAAGAAAAAGTTTTTTTTCTGTTTGTGTGTGTGTGTGTGTGTATTCCTCGATGTTTGTGCATGTGGCTTATCCTGTCACGTGATTGATAAAAGACTGTGTAGAAAAGAAACCAGTTTGGTGAATTTATCAGAGAGTGAGTTTTTCCACATTAAGACTTCAACAGGAAATCAGTATACGAAATATTTGTATTGTTCCATGTAATCTTGCGAATTAAACGCACCGAAAAAGTCGTCAGCATGCAAAATGCAGCGTACCCAAAGTAAAGTTCGTGTTTTTTGTGTTGTTGTTTAAATCGTCTTTGTTTTTGAGCATGTTTTTCATGCGTATGAAGCGATAGAAAGTATTCGAGATTTGAGGGTTCGGTTGACAATGGCTTTGGAAGGAAAAAAAGAGAAGAAAATGTATGTTGAACTGAGTCCATCGGAAGCAATCACAATAACAATCACAAACTTTGCGATTCTATCAAACATGTGGAAAAACTTTTAGCCCGATTTAATTCCAGTACATTTGCAAATATTTTGTTATGCTTAAAGTCGCCTTGAACGGCACAGAGAAAATGGAGAAACAAAGTCAAACATTGGTGACAAAGTACACACACACACACCGTGAGAGATACACAATCATCGCATTTTGTGCCTACATACCAAAGCATGTTCCGGCCGATTGTGGTGCAGCAGCAGCAGCAGAAAGATAAACAGAGGCATGCAGCTAGCTCCAAGTGTAGTAATATTGCGTCTCATTAGTTGCAATTATAGTGGTTGCTGTTGTCACCAAGGAGCATGCATATCTCACTCGGTTTGTCCTCAATGAGGTAAAAAGCTGTCAACACAGCAACCCCATGTCGAATAAATGTAAGTTTTTTTTGTTGTGTATGAGCTCTTTTTTGTTGTACATTTTGCTCGCACTCACTAACATTGTATCAAGGCTATTCAGTGATAAAGAAAGAGGAGCGTGTGTGACACAGAATTAGAATAATATTCAACTTTTAATACCGCTGAAAGCATCTCGAGATCATGAAAATGGATAAAATGAGGCACAATGTTAGCAAAGCGTGGTCTGATGAATATTAATGCCGCTCCCTTTTTTTATGAGTGCTCTATTCCATGTAGGCAACACTGCAGTGAAGCATTCTCTTTTTTTTTCTCTCAATAAATACCCCCAAACAATGGCAAAATGTGGCGCTTTTAATTATTTTCTTTCATTTTATTCTATTTTTAGATTAAAATATCCTTCATCCTTCATTGAGAATTTCAAGCTCGCGAACTAAACAAAAAACCAAACCATGTCGGATGATTCACCTTCACGATGCCACTCGTTTCTCTATCGATTGCACAAAATGAAAGCCAGAACTAAAAGCAATGACATAACATTGAATGCTAAATGTAAAGTGCAAATGCACAGCATACGAGGGGAATAAAAAAGAGAATGCAGCAACAACAGTACCAAGCTTTCAATTTCCTTGTGGGATTTTAATAAAAATTTCAGCTTCAAAGGCAGACAGACAGTCACGTTTAGCGCTATGAACGAATAAAACGAACGCAAAGCAAGAAGATATTTTGTTAAGTTCAGTCAAACGTTATTGTTTTTCGCCATTTTTTCTCTCTCTCTTTCTCGCGCTCTCTCGTTGCGCATATTAAGTGGGATTTCGTTGGAATTTCACTGCGTGGCAGCGAGAGAGTATTTTTCATTTGGTGACTTCGCGATTTTATCTGCAGACTTTAAAATGCCTGTACAATAAAACGAACATGGATTTGTGTGCTGCATAAACTGTTCCATGTCTTTGGACAAAGCCACACATAAAAGGCTTGCGAAAAACGTGGCATTCGAAGTGAATTTGTGTGCTGAGCTCATGAATTGCAAGCGCGGCACAAAAAAATAATGTTTCGACAGAGAACAAACAACTACAAAAAAAACAACAACAACTAAGTGGATAGCGTTGCTGATGGCTCTTCACTTTGAAATATTCGAGAAACAAAAGATCGAATTGAAAATTTCGTTATATTGAGCTCAAAGTCCCACTAACACTCCGATAGACACTATATCCTTGTTCCACCTACATGAATCAAATTCGATGGCGAATAAAGAGTGCTTCGTTCACATTTTTATTCATCCAACTATTAGTTTCCTTTTAGTTTTGCTGTTGCTTTTTACCTTTTTTTTCGCTACATATTCTATTTACTGTCAAAGGGTTGTCTAGTCTTTGAGAAACGAACACATGTTTAATGCTCATGCAGCATTTATGACTACACACACTTCAAAATGAAGGTCAAAATAAAGTTCTATATTGAGCCATTGAGCAAAACCTAATTCAAATTTAATGAATTGAGCTAGTTATTAATATTAAATCATGTCATTTAGTGATCTGGCATTATTTTTTGTTCGACATGTGTATGTGTGCGAATTTGTTGTGTATATGCCAAAAACGTGCTAAAGTTTGATGTGGGTTATATTTTCTCTAACATTGTGACATTAATTCAGTTAACCGTGAGCCAATATAATAGAGCATGGAGCAGCTCTTTGAAATGCATGTCCATGGTAACACGTGCCTCGCTTCGCTAGTTCATCCTTTAAAGTTTTAAAATAGATTCGCACGCTTGCGTTTCAGCGAGATCACGAGAGAGCCTAACTCAACGTTCAACCCCATAGCACATTTTTGCTCAACCATAAAAAGCTCAAGGAAACCTTTTTACGTGGAAATCTGTTTCAAAATAAATTTTCATCCAATCCACAAAAGTGACGGAGTGAACGAACAACCGAATAGAATACTCCGTGTATCAGATGTACACTTTTCAACGTCAACACTAACCTCATGAAAATTTCATTGGGATAACATTCAAATTAAAATTTTCTGTCGATGCCATTTGACGGCGTCAGCTATGGAATTAATTATTCGCAGATTGTTAATAATGAGGCAAAAATTACATCCCACCTTCGAAAAAAAACGCGAATCTTACCAACAATATTATTGTAACAAATTTACCCCTTATGTGAAATATTTTTAGGGTAAATGTATGGCAAACCGTAATTAATGCTGTATGTTATGCCAACCCACCCCCATCCAAATACCAGATGAAGATATTTTACGTGTGCTTTTCCTTATACCCGGACTAAAACAGTAAACTACGTGACTGTTGTGGTGTGTATTGAGATACTGCGACAAACTTTATTCAATCAAGTAAATTACAAAGCATGAAAAACAGGGAATTCACATTTTATGCAAAAGTTGATGTTGAACTAAACCACGTCTTTTTCATCGTTGGCCATTGACATTCATTTGCAGAATTGGATTAATGTGTTCCTGCTCTCGTTTGCAAGCCAGTTTACTCAACGCTTCGATTAAAATATGACGAGAGCAACAACAACAAAAAACACACACACGCAGACAATGTTCTGGATCTTAGCTCTAAATATCTTCAGCACATGTTGCTAACGTGCAACATGTTAAACACATTAAAAATTCACATGATTTGTTGTGCGCTAGTAGTGTTGCTGTCATACTGATTCTAGTCGACCGAAAAACTTTTGATATATATAAAAATGGACGGCACATGTTTAATGTTGCTCATCGTGTATCAGCTATCGGTATGTGTGTGAGTGTGCGTGCTTACAAAATGAGGAAAAGAATAAGGGAGAACAAAAAAAAAATGTAAAATTCAAAATTGCTCCCATCATGCACATAGTTTTCTTGGGGAATACGCTATTTTTAGATGCAAACTTTGCTTCGAAATGTTTGTTAATGCAAAGAATGATGGTGGAAAAGTAGCTCCTGCCACCATCGTCTAGTGTTATAAGAAAAGTTTTTCGCCAGCGACTCGCGTTTGCCAAAAAAAATAACACATCAATTTTTTTTCGCTCCACATCACACACCAAATGCTTAAAATATGCAGCAATTTGTTTTTGTTAACCATTTTTTCTAGAGCAGGACACTTAAACGGTATGGACGGTAAGTAATTTTTGATCCTGAGGGTCTTTTAGGACCCATTTTGAATCCATAAAAATATATTTATTTTATCATATATTTTTTTCCCTTGTTTCACGTCAAAATAATTTGTTATTTGCTCTACTCAACTTTAAGCGATGTTGACTCATCAAAAATCTATCGAAAAATATTGACTTTTTCACTTCAGCTGAGTGAAATTATAAACATAACTGGAACATTTTCAAATTATCAAGTATGTAAATACATTGTTACTAAATATTTTATCGTTGAACATAAAATCGATTTTCCATACTTGAATACACTGTGAAAACACGAAACTTTGTGGAAATTCGATTAACTATTCCACTTGAATACGTGTCAAGCGACGTAGCGTGGGATTCAACACATCATTCTTTTGATTTTCCATGTGGAAATGTGAAATTGAAAGTGGATTATTTTTTCTGTATTTCCCTCATCCATGATGATTACTATACACCCAAAAAATCCGTAACACAACAACAAACCCCAACGAAACGATTTTACGGAAAACCGATTTTAAAGTTGGTAAAGTTTTAAATAAAGTTATCGCATTTTATTAGTCAATCATGTGTAAGTTTTAAAACCATAATCAACATCATGGCAAAGTTCAATTTGGTTTGAACGAAAGACAAAGAAAAAAAGGGTATGCTCTTGTAGACCTCACGCACTCATAGTACCAGTTAATTGATTGGTAATTTACTCAAACTATTTTATAACTAATGTTGAAAGTGTAAAATGTGGTTTTGGAGAGAAAAAAAATATTGCTGAATTTGGGTGTTCGTATTCAACACCATCGAATTTAAAATTGCCTCATTTTGCATGCCTCAATTTAACTCGAGTGAAGTGGTGGTTCAATAAATATAAGTGCTATTCAATACCAAAAACCCGGTTCAGGAGTTTGGGAAATTCAACGGGCTTGAAATCTCTCAATGGACTTTATCAGTTCATTTGAATGAATTTTTTTCTGTAGTCTCGGTTGAAATACACACAGCAAAACTTTCATTGAACACGTGCAATCATCGTCCTGTTTTATTCAAATGAAGCCGAAACGAACGTGGTCGAAATATTAAAATAAATTTTCTGTGCAACCTATTCAAACTCATCGTGAAGCGTTTTGCATATTGCGATTAGGTAAGAAGTATTCGGATGACTTGGTTCGCGTTTAATTTCAATGGGATAACTACAACACAAACAAAAAGGGGTAAAATCAATACGAACCAACTCATAGAATGTTAACTAACATTTTCATTTTGTCCAATGAACTGTTTATTGTATTCGGGGTTATAAAATAGATATGATGCTATTACAGCAATAGACATGGTAATTAAGTGAAGGTGAACGGGAAGTATACGCTAAATATTGTATGAGAACGTGATGTGTACGAAAAAAATAGAGACGAGACCGTGGTCTGTCTTCTGTCTCCTGTCTCCGGTTGTGTTTGTCGGTTGTTTGTCGTTTGTTTAGTCCGGTGAATAATTTGCATGCCACGAAAATGCACCGTGTTGTCCAATCACAGCACCAAAATCCACATAATCCTGTTCGAATGCATTGAAATCGTGTGCTTGCCGCCTAATGTTACCAAGTTGCCGTTTTTTCTTTCGTTGACGATTCTTGCGACGCCGTTTTCGTTTTGGTTTTCGTGTTTCGTTTTGGTCATGGCTTGTTATCGATTTTTCTAATTGGTATTCAGTGCTGTTGCGTTGTATTGCTGGCAAACGTTGCACTTCAGAATAAATAAAAAATTTATGAGAAAATACACGAATGCAAGAGTGTGTATTTAAAGAGTGAAGTTTGCTTGTGAAATGAACCTCATGTTGAAACCGTCAGCTTGAGCCGACGAAATGAGCAAATATTCACCTGATTTACTTCTGTCAACATTGTCGTCTTGAATTAAGATTTCGGTTGAATACGAACGACAATCAACACCGTTCACTATGTGAATGTAAAGCATCCAGCAGAGAACAGTCAACTGAAATATTTTGGGGGTGTTGATATATTAATTAAATTTCACAATATAAAATGTAAGCAAGCAATTCATTAAGTACAATTAACATTTGCCGTCACTTACACGATATAAATTCATCAAGACAGATGTAATTGATGCCGGGGCTCACTTTCTCGAATACGGTGAAAGAATTCAAAACAAAAATTAACTGGTTCCCGTTTACTTGGGGGAAACTGTCTGGCAAGTCGGCTCAAATGAAACTAAAGTCTCATTTTCAATCGATGTTCAGTGAAATGTTACAGCGCACTTGCAATACTCAAATGGTGAAAATCCATCTCCAAGATTTTTTGTGAGTTCTTTTATTTCTGGTGTGAATGTGCTTTTCTTACAGATTATAATGATTGGAGTGTTTCGAACAAAAACTTAAGACTTTTGATTGAATTTATTTTACAGCTCGTTTTTTCATTCATTCGAACGGTTTGCCCTTTGCGTTTGGTTTTCATTCGTGGGCATAACAAACGCGCGAACAACTAAACCAAACAAATCGAATTTTGTTGTAAAAATTGTGAAAAAAAACAACACGCGGAAGTTCGGTGGGGGTAAACGAGAAATGACACAAAAAAACAGTGGAAAAAAGCGATTGAATTGAACCATTTATTCGGCCTCTTTCTGCAGCCAGTAAATGCATTTGACGTAATTCTAATCATTTACATCCAGTATCGTGTCTCGAAATTTTTAGACAAGAGAAAAAACCAGCCATTTCATACCGTTCAATCGAAAGAAATATTATGGCAATTATTGGTTTTCTTCCTTTTGTTCAGCTTTTTTTCGTTCTAGTACAATGAACTTGATGGCCTATCTCGTTGTTTTTGTATTATGGATTTGCTTTGTGTATTTTGGTTTTTTTTTTGATTCCGTGATTTGACTTGATAATACAGAGAAAAACCGAATTAAATTTAAAATAACTTGGTTTGCTTGTGATATTCATTCAAGAAAAATAAAAAAACTGCTTCGAGTGAGTTTTACAAGTGACTCAAACAGATAGACAAACTTGGTGCTATCGTTTGCAAAAACTTTTCCATCAAAAATGATGCTTGGACTTGGGCGTAAAACAATTGTTAAATAGCTGGAGTTGTACAGATGGAATAAGTCACAGTGTGGAAGAGAGCGCCTATGATAGCCGTAAAATACTTGAAAACTTTTCCATCGTGTTGAAAAATCATCGCACGATGTTGACTGGGTTTTTTTCCTCATGAGCCCTTCAAAACATTTGCTGGATGCGAACGCGCTAAAATAAAGAGAGAGAATAACTCCGAATGCGAAACTTATTTTAGCAGAGACATTGAGATGGCAAAAGCGTGTGGCAGCAGTGGCAGCAGTGGCAGAGACCCAAAACAATACACACAAATAACATAAAATGCTGAACCAAAGTGGTATATTTCTTGTATACACTCAAAAGTGTGAAACTCATTTGCACAGAAAACGCCTGTAACGCTACACTTTTTTTTCTGCCGTCATGTATGTTTAAAACAACTAGAGTACGTTACCTGTCTTACAGTTTGTTTTATGCTTTGACGTTTAGCATCCAACAATTTATATGAGACGCGTTGCTGCGAAAGCGAAATCGTAATGGAACGAATGTGCAATTTTTTTCGTGTATGAAAAAAAAATAAAATAAAATGAATCGGATACGATGTTAACGTTAGATGATGTGAAATCAAAGAGACATTCATTTTTGCTTGGGGAATTCATGACACGTAATAGAATGAAGCAAGCAAAAATCGAGCAGAAAAAAATGTGAAACGGACAAAAATCAAACGTGTATAAACAACGAAGATTGCGAATGAAATGGACTTAAAGCTGCAGAGCACGGAACAAATAACTTACTGTAAAACTGAATTTCAGTTGAAAATTGTTCGATGTCATTTTGTGTTTATGAACCGACTAGACGCTAGACGAATCAGATGTGTGAATGTGTGTGTGTGTGTGTGTGACAGCGATGATTTGGTGGGAGAGGGTGGTTCTGATGTATAAATGAGCAAAATCGTCCATTGAAACACTGTGAGTTGAATGAACAGCAACAGCAACACATACAGCAACAGCGTATGGCGATAGCAAAATGAACATCGAGAATATCTCAATCGGTTTATTTGCTGAAATAAAATAGCAATTGAACAGACCGAAACTAATATAGCGGTTCTGGCAACTCGAAAATGTATGGATTATTGAGAGTTTGGGTGTTTGCATTTTCATTTTGCCAGAACCAGGCACGTTTGGAAAATTTGCGTGACAAAATCGGAGACAATGACTGTCGATACACAGATTGAACTCACGAAAAGCAGATTAAATCGTTTGCATTGATCGAAACAAGAAACAAAAAATGAGCAACTCAAATCGAGATGTTAGACGCTCAATATAGCCGGAGCCAAAATGGCAGCCGAAGGCAAACGCGAACGATAATTTTTCTTTACACCACCAAAGACAATCTTCACGCTTCAGTAAATCGCTGAGAAGTCCACTCTCATTTGGCATATGTTTGTTTTTGACATAGAAGAAAAAAGTATATGTTCATTTTGTATACGTTCATTCCATTGGAACCAATGTAATCCTCATTGATTTCAGACCAACTTGATTTTCTTCTCTCCCTTTTCGTTTTTTTTTATTCTACTTTGTTACGATTGATTTAGGCTAACGAAGTCATCACCCCCCTGAGCCGATGTTCGTTTTGCACTTTTCGAACTCATTTTTCTATGAGCATGCATTCAAGCTCGAATGCTCGGGAATAACAAAAAAATAAATCTTGGAAATGCGGTGTTCAGTGTACACTCGAATATTGGAAACGGCGACAAATAGTTGAAACAAGTAGCGACCTACAAAAAAAAGTTTGCATTACATGTCCCAGAAGTGCAATTGTTTGAAAAGTTCTGTTTTTCTTCATCGTCAGAAATTGTATATTTGTACAAGGAAGTATTTGGTAGTTTACTTCCTCTTTTTTCTCTGCTATTTCTAAAAACTTTTTTTTTTATGAGCAACAACTGCTTTATTGCAAAACTCCAATCAATAGTTTTATGGGATTGAGACAATGCAACTGAACAAAAAAACGTTGATTTTATTGTATATTCAAGAGCATAAATAACGAACAAATTCAAAAAGACAACAACAAAAATGCAGACATTTAAAATCAATTTGAAACATAAGTCCTTCAGTGGGGTGTTTTTTTGTTCTTCTTATTTTCACAATTTTACTAATTGCGTTAAAAATTCGGGAAAAATAATTACCAGAGAGGATAAAGTGGATGTTGTGTTTAATCCGCGTCCTGAGAACCCATTTCGAAGATTATTGTTGATGATCGAGGTCTCAAAGCCGCCGCTATCGTCGTAAATATCTGTGGTGGTGGCATTGGTGGCATTGGTAGCATTGGCAACAGCTGCGGTGGTGTTGGTAGCTGTTGCCTTTTTGTTGGTGGCATTTTTCGAATTACTTCCATTGCTATTACTTTTCAATGAGAACGGAGCCTTTTGGAAAACCATCGCAAAACCACCGGGCGATGGCTGTTCCTCAGCTCCGTGCACAGCTCGCCAGCGACGAAATATTGTTAGACCGATGATTAACTTTAAAATTGCGACGTCGGAAAAAAAGCGGCCAGCGACACTATGCGTTCGCTGGCTTATTTGATACGTTTTTGCGACGGTTTTGCGTCGTTTTTTTTAGTTCGCAAAATAACTGCGATTTTAATGGTCTCTTTTACAAAATGATTATTTATCGTTGGATTTTTGGATCAAACGCGTTAAAAAAAAGTGATTTTTTAATTAAAATTACGTTTATTGATTTTATTGTCTAGTACAGCTGCAGTTGCCTTCCGAAAAAAAACGCGTCGTGTTAACTGGTTATTTTTATGCAGTTTCACTACATTTGCTGCACGGGAAATAGTTGAAAATGTGATAAAATTCAATTTACACGTTTTTCTGTTTATATCACTTCTGTTCACTGATTGTGTTGCGATTGCATTTATGAATCTGTCATATGAACGTTGTGCCTATCAACTGTCCACAAATTCTCCGAATAACCACAAATTAATAGCCTGAAAAGTGTGAGTGGCAAAATGAAAAAAAAAATATGTATGCATGTGTCATCGATGCTGCACTTCACAGACAAAAATGGAAAATGTGAATTTTTATTTCAGCTGAGCTCATATGAAATGGTAATTTCAATTCGATTTTATGCTGAGAAATGACATATCAATTTGCATTTGGATACTATTGCGATTGCATTCGATTCAACTTTGGAATGCATTTGAATTATTCAGAATTCAACCATTTTCCCCGATGTTTTCGAACCATTCAAATATTGAACATCAAACAGAAAATAGCAAACAACTGCTGTCTGTTTATTGATTTAAAAACACTCGAATCGATGTCTTTGTATTGTACGATTTCAAAGCAAATAGCTCGGCAAATAGCATAAAATGAATTTTAAATTAGCAAATAATCATACATCAATGGAAAATCAATAGCATAAACAAGGAATTTATAATTGTTATAAATGTGGAACCAATACGGAATCATTGTTGTCTATCCGTGTCCATCGTGTATGAATAATACAATTAAAAACTTGTTCATCGGTTTTGAGACTTATCGGGTTTTTAGTTCGGTTCATGTGTGGGTTTGTATGAGTGTTGCCTCTGTGTATATTTTCCCACAGTTGAATTTCTATACTTTTCGGACTTTGAAATGAGAATCCGATGTGGAAATTTGTCAATGCATTGGCAATCGAAACAACACAACAAAGACACATGTATAAGTTTCTAAATGTGTGTATCTATAGTGGATATATCGTAGCTTGAATGGGTAGCTCTATGCTTCGATATTGATTTATTATTATTTTGAACTTTTGAACTTTTTCAGTGTACTTAATCTTGTTGGAAGGTTTTCCATATCAATGCAAACGCGCCTTGTGTGTGCATGCTCCATGGACATTTGATAACGTACGTCTGTTGATTTACGATAAGAAGCAAGAAAAATATATAGAATCGAAGTGTACAGTGTGTTTGGTTGTGAATCAAAATCTCCCAAATGAATACGGGTCATCAGCCATTCATTTAGAATGGGAATGGGAATGGGAATGGGAATGAGAATGGGCAATGTGAATCGATCTATAAAATCAGAGATGAATACGGTAAAAAATCGTTTCGAATTGAATTTCAATATTCGGTTTTATACCCAGGAACGGAAGGAAGATTCTATGTTGATGGCACAATGAACCATCGACCAGCAATCTTGAATCAGCACTTTTCTTCAACAATACGTCATCACTTTTGTCATGAGCAGACAATTTGTCTTTCATCCGTTCGGCCATAAAATGACAAAGGCTGAGCTGGTGCGTCAATATAGTTTTGTCCTTCACAATTCAACAGAGCAGCTTACAATACTGAGCATATTTGTTTGTTGCACAAATGATGAATCGGTTGGGCAATTTGCAAAGCTTTATTCTATCACTAAGAAATGCTTCAAAGCTCTCTAAATGAAAATAATCTGTTGATGCTTCACCGCAAAGATTTTGTGTGTGCTTGCACAGCAGTTAAATGGAAAAGTGAACGTTCCATCTAAGAAAATCGATATATATCATGAAATGAAAGGCAAATGGAAAACAGAGAATAATCAATGTATGGCAAGGCTGGCAAGCAATTTTCAAAACAATAAAAATAATGCGAATATTGTCCGTTAGCAACCGAACCAACAAAGTAACCCGTTGTTTGCTTTATTGCCCAATACAATCTAAATGCAACCACATGAAGATTAAAGTGGCCCCTCTTTACAGCCGTTTCCCTTTTCCTTGCTAAATTTATTATTAAAAATTGTACACCCAAAGTCTCGAAAAAGTAAAACAGGATAAGGTCATTGATACAGTGCCTTTTTCCATGTTCCTTTTTATTTTCCTTACATCAACACTTGAATCCGTTCTATTGACTCTTGTGACAATAAAGCGGAAGAAATAAATACGAAATGTTTTGCGGATGAGAGAGAAGCAGTTAAAGGGAAAAAAGGCCTTAACTGCCTTTAATGTGATTTAAACGGGTTCAAATTATATTTTTATTTTTCACTTTGTAAAACCGCCCTCCAGTTTTTCCTCTTCGGTTGATAACACGGATTTCACATACCGTTAGCCCAACGAAAACAATTAAATTTACTGTGTATACATTTTTTTTGCGATGGAGTTTATTTTTTTACTCGTCAAACAATATTTATGCGGCTTCACAGCTGAAGGATTCATTGCATTGGATCGTTTTTTCTTGCATTTGTTTCATTCATTTCGTTGAATAAATATGCAAAAGCTGTAGAATTTTATTATTTCAAACACGCAATACAAACAGTTGCCTTTTAATTTACGCATCAAATATTAACATACACAGAGAGAGAACGAGCGAACGAGAGAAAGAGAGAAAGAGAGAACAAACATAACAAAACAACAATTCCCTTTGCCATGGTGAATTTCGTTTTCCGTGTGAATAACAAAAGAATTGTTTGTTTCGCGAATGCTTCCGTGCTAGTTTTCATTAGCTTTTATCGATTTTACTAGCATAATTTGTATGTTACAAAATGCCGCCTTACAATTTAGTTGTTTTCAAATTCACACTCTGTCTGGCCGCGCATATGGATTCGAAGCAAATGTGCATAAATGCATTGTGCAACTGTAACAGCATAGTTTATAGTTTGGTTTTGGGCTCTACGCTCCTCTATATGATCTTATAATAAGCGCCCAACGACTGCTGTGACATGTAACTATTTGTGTGTTGTGTGTGAACGAATGAGTGTTGTGCACAGCAATTTAAAAAAACGACAACAACAACAACAACATTAACAACAACATAAACCGTTGGCTTCCCGAAACGAAAAATCACTTTTGCTAAGGCAACGAGCACTGTGAGTCATATACCACACAAATGGAAACTTCTTCTGTTTTAGCAGCAGTTTGACAAACAAACGTACGATTCGTGATTTTGTTTTTTATTGCATTTTGTATGAGTCACACGGGGACCGCCTTCGCTATCCAATGACTTGATATGCGAAAAACAACACTAGCAATCCATATCCACACAGTCAGTTCAATTCATTTTCGACGACCAAACCGATTTATCTAATGCAATTTTCAGATTCAATTTTGATTTGTGTGGTTTTACCATTCGTTTTCATTTAGCTTCAGTTCGATTTATTACATTTTATTCGATTTGTGATTGGTTGCTTGATGTAGATATATTTGTAGATTAGTTTCAAGTTCAGTTGACATGATTCAGCACAGCAATCGATTGAATAAGTGGACAGATAGTTTATAAACATTAATTTCGAATTCGTTTAAGTTCAACACAAATTGGTCTTGTTTAGTAAAAAAAAAAAACTAAAAATGAATTCAAGAAAATTGTCAAATTTATGCTGAGAATTTATCGAATTTATACACCACACACATGAAAGAGGTGTCAGAAAAATAGAAAAGTCATTCACAAAATGTTGAAATTATTTTGTCGAGTGGAAAAAAAACAAACAAACAAACAAACCACTCAAAATTCACACAATATTTCAACTTCAGCTCGAAATTCTTATGAAATCACAAATATGAATTGGTTCGAACGCGGTTCAATTGCAAAATAATGACCGTTTAGTGCCGGCTACGCAGATAGACTATTTTGATTTGGTTGCTACTCATCGAATATAAGTCAATGATATGCGAGGTGCGATGGGAATACGGATGGAAAATGGTACGCTGGAAAGCGTTCAAATGTTTTATGTGGAAAATATGTTTGCGTTTTCGTCGTCTCGCTCAGTTGGAAAATGATAAAAACACCGCAAATACACATGCAGTGAAGAGAACACTCACACACAAGTGAGTGCAAGTCAAGGGTATCGAAGACATTTCAGATTGTTTGTGTGTTCACATATTTCGGAGCACCCTGTTTAACTGGCAAAGAAAAATTCATGCAATGCGTCACTGACAACCACTCGTGCTCGTGCTATTTCAATGGCACTTGCATGGAAAATGGTTGAACAGTGCGCAGTAAACCCATCATTATGTATTTGCTCGATTACAGCCAAAAAACTGGAAAGATCCAGTTATTTCAGATGTTTACCCCAAAAAAAACACACACTCAGTTGATTTTTCGTTAGTTCCAATTCTAAGGGGAAATGCAGAAAATGAGCAGTACACACAGTGCTTTCTTTCATTCGCTCCGATGTATTGGCCATTGGTATTTTCAGCTTCCACGCTTTCATTATATGAGAGTAAATTGTTTGAAAACGCATCGTTCAAGATGTGGTTTTGACTTTGATACCAACTCCACACACAACAAGCTAAAAAAAAGGGAACGAATGTTATCAGTTCCGAGTATTTTATGCTTTGAATGGAATTTGCATGAAATTATTCCGTTCGAGAAAGTTAAGGCTTATGGACATTGCGTTTAGACATGGACATGCTGGGACGGGATCGGGTGGAAACTGAAGACTATAAATTGGGTACGTAGAACTTATTGCCATATATATCAACACCATTCATTGTTCAATGGACATATTTTGAATCGCAACTGTCGTATGTCGCATGGTATGTTCGGCATTGAAAAACGCTCATGATGAACTGTGAACTCAAATTGCCTTGCAGTAGTTTTGCTGGGCTTTTTGTTTGTTTTGGCATTTTTTTTCCTTCATTGCCAGGCAATTTTCTGCACCAATCATATTTGTTGTTGTTTGCAATGATGTGATGCAGAACTTTTCATCGAAAAAAATACAATTTTCCTCGTACAATTGCCATTGTGTAGTTGGGCTTTAGTTTAGTAGTTTTGTTATCAGTTATGGCATTTTTTTCTCTCACTCTCTTTTTTTTTATGACAATATAAAATGGTGCAGGATCTGTTTGCAGACATGTGTTTGTTCACCGGCCGAGAGATCCCAGGTAATTAGCTTCTAATCTACACATTTCGCTGTTTTGTCAGTGTTCAGTGTTGCTTGTCACATATTTGATATTGTGATTATGGGCTTTATCGTCAGCTTCATTCCAGACGAATCATATCGTAGCATTATTTCATCGTAAAGCATTAACAGCGACACACATATATACAAAACAAAACAAGCAAGTACAATTTGCAAATTTTCCGACACCGAACTGAACTATTCAATTTTGATATGAATTATTTTGGTGTTGTTTGGCCATGATATGCCTGCATATGTCATATAATAACGAATTACTTTGCTCACACGCGCGCTCATTCGCGTATTAAACGATCCAAGACAAGGCATTTTCGCTTGTGTGAACATGAATATTGAACAAACACATAATAAACACAAATGTTAATAAAACATAATCGTTTGTGATTTATGGTGAATCTTGTGCGAATTTCCACAAACCGAATATATGATTATAACATAAAATGCCATCGTTGGCTATGCGTTTGTAATGTATATTTGGTAACCTTTTGCAAATTCTCTCTCGCCCAAAAATAATTTCTACCATTTTCGAATGTCAGTATAAATTTGCAATATGATGCAATAACATATACACTCTATAGATCTTTTCTGGTGAGTTTATCACAAATGAATAAAATTTATGGCGAGACATCATGTATGCGATGCTTGCAGACAAAGCTTCGGTTCATGACGTAAATACACGCTCTTGCACTCTCATTCTCGCCCATACACGACGCGCATTCATCTTGAGAAATAATTTATTTTTAAGTCCTTTGGCCGATACATGGTGAGAATCAAATCCTTCAACGGCAGCAAATGTCTGAAGCTGTTGTAATCGTGTGATCACTTCTAAGTTCAAGGCACTTCACATTTTTTTTTTCTCAAAACATTTTCTATCTTCGAAACAACATAACTGTTTCCATTTCGTGCGTTTGTTTCATGAGTTCCGTATTAAATTCACTTCATTTCAATCGATTTGTAATTTTACCTCGAAAGTGGATTTTCCAAATGCTTGAAATTGCGATTTAAAACTCCTATCATTTTCACCATTTTCAGCAGATTTTGATTCAGTTTTGATAGTTGCATTTTGTTTTTCATGAAACAAAATTCATTTCCCAGAAACTCATTTAAGCAGAAAATTTCCCATATAATTTTTCACTGCTTATGAGTGCTTCGTGGGGCGTTCGTTGTTGGTATGATATTATTTTCTTGTTAGATACCATTTTTCCTGTGCACTGACGCTGGTGCTGTCAGTTAGAACAGCATTTCCTGTGTCCTAAATTGCATAAATCATAGACGATAGAGTTATCGAAGCACAACTAACCGGCATCACTAGATAAGAGGCAAAGACTCTGGCATGAAGACACACTGTTTGGCATTGCTGTGCTACGTTTTCTCTTTTATTCTGCCAGAGACAATAAAGTTTTCGCTCAAAATAGACGGGATGTGAAGGAGAGTGTATAATAATAATAAAAAAAATAGTATCGAGCGTAATCTGTGATAAAATCATTCGTGTCAACTCTCGTTATTTTGAGCTTGAAGCGCAACACATTTGCCGCTTGATTCGACGTTCGACCGAAAGAAAAGGCACAATTCGACAAAACCCACTCATCATCAGCGTGCAAAGCGCCTCACGTAAAACAAAGTTCAACATGTTTGAGCGGCGACAAGAAATTCGATTTTGATTTAATTAAACTGTCAAAATGAATTTATACCATTCCGTTGAAAATGAAGACTCTTTTTCTACAAAAAAAGAAAGAAAACAAACTACGAAGCGCACAAAGAATTCTCATTACATTGTCTGTACGTGAGTGGAAAACATCGAGATTCGTGTAGCTTTGGTTCAGCACACTCACCACACACACACATGTTGTTGTTTTTATTCGCCAATTCAATTGGTGATTACGATGTGATTGCGTGTGCATCGATGCACTAAAATCATATCACATACACGATCGATGCGATTTTAATTCGAATGAATCCCACTGAGAGAGAGAGAGAATGAAAAGTTGCTAACGCAAAAGCGTGCCCGCATTCACCGTTAGACGCTTACAAATGGAAATCGATAAAATCGTATTCAGTATACGCTTTGAGGCGACAGGTGTATTTTCACTGGTAAAATTGAAATGTACGCCGACATGAGCAGTTACATAATTGATTACGAAATTCGTTGATAGTTTAATGGTGTTTCGTAGCAATAATTCCTAGTGGAATAAACTGGCGAGGAAAAAAGGGTTTTGCTAGAACCCATACACATCCATCACTGAACCGCACGCAGTACCAATGGTGGCATATTCGCTTAATTCATTAACCTAAATTCGCACAGCTTTTCAAAAACCCAAACTTATTCGATTGCAATCAAATAGAATGGCAAAGCACTTTTCGGTTGAAGAGATGAAAAAAATGTGTGAACTATGCACATAATGCTCACGACAGGACTATGATATATCAAAAGGCTCTTCAAAATGCATGTCAAAATGTTTGGACTTTCTTTTTTTTTTGTGTGTGTACGAAAATGCCTCCATAAAAGAAATAAATTGCTTAAAAACACTTTGCAGCCTTCGTAGCTGTGATGTTATGTTATCCCCCTTTCATTGAATCGCACCAGGAAATGCTCGCAACTCGTGCGATTATTACTTTTTTTTTGGTTCAGATGTTGTAAATCGTCGAAACGCCGTAAATGCTATAAAAGTAGACAACCCTAATTTTGATTTATCATTTAATGTCACGGGTAAATGTATTCGAAGAATCGAAAAAATAACGAACATTATTATGCATGTAAACGCACTTTTGATTTAAATTAGAGACGAGTAAAAAAAAAAGAGACCTAAATTAAGCGATTTTCAAAGGGTGCTTCATTTGCTATGCGAATATGCAGAAGCGCACACCTATTTCCGTACCGCTTTGGGCACCAAATCGATGTGTTCGTAAAGTCCGAGGGTTAAAGAAAAAATCACCCTTCACTTCTGGTACGTCTTGAAATTAATCCCATTGGAATTACAATAATTGGAAATGGCCAAACATCGAAAAGAAGCTGTGAACGTCTTTTTCGTTGTTTCGTTAATTCGACTCGTTATTTGTTTTTCGTAAAACCTTTCTCTCGGGGAACACAAAAGTAACCAGCCCAAGTCATCGTACCCCATAAAAATAATTATAATAAAAATGCCGTACAATGTTCGCGTAACATTTATTTTACTTTACAAACACACGAAAAGTGGTTGAAGTTTTGATGTTGAAGAACAAGAATTGGCGGAAGAGAGCATCGGATAATTAGTTACATAAAGAGTAAACGAACAGAGTTCAGAAGATTGCGATTGTGGAACCGTTCATGGATAATGCTTCATAATGAAGCGAAATAGATAAGAGAACCACAAGACTAACGTCAGTCACAAGGAAAACGATCAATTTGAAACGAAGAAGAATGAACGGAATCATGAAAATCGATATCAATTCACATTTATTTGCGACAGTTTTCGCATGACAGCCAACATCGACCGATAAGAAATTTATGACAACCACTTATTGCATATCGCAAATGTGTGCAAAACTTTTTCGTCTCTTACCCCCCCAAACATTTGGTTTTCCCTTCAGATTCTCTTGTGAGTACACTGTGTAAACAAAAACTTGTGTATAACCTCGTAAAATTGCTGGTGGCTCATCAAAATTCTTGATTCAATTAAATAATAAATAAGCAACAATGAATGAATCACATAAAAACCGTATGCAGTGGCAATACCATGCCTAGATATAAATTACGTAATTAGAATTACAACAAGGGTCGTTTATTTTGTGATGAGAATGAGTCGAAAGAAAGTGCAAAGAAAGCAAATGACTAATGAATTGGAGGGTGTGAAAAAGTAATTTAGATGGAAAAATGTATTTGAAGAGCAGCTCATTCCTGTATCCTGTAGCTCTTCAGAAGGCAACTGAAAGCCTATTCACCTTTTTTTTCATTTTGTGTTGCTGTTGTTTAGAAATGTCGATGATTATAACATGTTTGTTTGTTTACGGTGCTATCAACAACCAACATCTGCCGATGTTTGAAGGTGGAAATGTGTTAGATAATATGTTGTGTTTGGTATAAATATACCTTGGTATAAAGAAGTTGGTTTAAAAAATTCGCAACAATAACATCACAAAAAGAAACACATTAAATTACTTTCTTTTAGTACAATAAGGAAGTGGTTTTTTGTTGTTGTTGAATTCCATTCATTACAAAAAAAAATGCGGGTATTTTTTCTCGTTTCTTGAAAGTAAGCTCTACGAAATTCCTTTGGTTTGAAAGAGCAATGGTTTGCAAGAAAAAGCATCGTTTGCACGAAAAAAAAAACTACATTTTCTTTTGGTGATCGCAAAAACTCTTTATTATTTATTGTCCTTTGGAATCTCGAAATAACTGCTAGGGTAAGGGAATCCCAAGGAAAAACCTCTTCGCTTGCAAACGACAAGCATTTCCTTTAGACAATCTCTTTCAGCTTCATTTTTTTTTTCAAATTGTCCATGGAAAAGTGAACACAAGGTTATTGGAAGGAATGAAATCAAAAGAATCGCAAGTGAAAAAGATTTCTCTATGAAATGATAAATGTTGTTGTTCATCAAAATCGTTAAGAAGAAGTCTTTTCACATAGAGAAAGAGTAAAAAACTGTGTTGATTTAGTTTGACTTTGCTTCAGGGGAAGGACGAAACAAAAACACATTCGATGCCTTTGTATTCAAATCAAGGAAGAAAACCCAAAGTTATATGAAAAAAAGAACTGAAGTCAAGAGAAAAAAATTTGGACTGTTAATGCAAAAACAAACTTATCAGCACTAATAAGAAGAAAGGATTACGGGGAAAAAAGGCAGTCGATGAAAAAGAATTTCCAATTTAAGTTCTAATGTTAAGTCAAACAGTTGGCTACGTTTGTAATGATTGTAATGCAACTAGGGGAGGTCTGTAGACGCCAAAGTTTTCATGCAAGTTTTGCGCGTTCGCTTATACCGCTCTCTTCGTCTCTTTTATATTTTATTCAGTGAAAACTAAATAAAGTTAGAGTAAACGAAGTTTCTTTTGTTCAATTATACACCCACACATTTCCAATTACACACAGACACATACCGCAAATCGATTAGAACAAATTTATCGTCGACTGCGAACTGAATCAACGCTATACAAGATGCGCTCATGCACACAAACACACACACACATACATCGGAAATTCGCATAAATAATATTTTATTTGCATGGTGAATGCTCAATAGAAATATGCGGATGTAAAAAATGAACTACGCATTCACCGGAGAAAAATAAATTTCCATTAAATATTTGTTGGTGTGATGATGATGTTGGAATGAGAAGGCGCCTTATTGAGTTGAATGCAATTAAAGTTACATTCTTTGCCTACCGGCGTAATTTTGGATGTGATTTATGCGAAAACATTTTGTGATGCTTTGACTTTTATAAACAAACCCTCTCCGCCGGAGAGTTGAAAAAAGCAACACCAAAAAAAGCACCATCATCATCATCAGTAATGGAAGTAAAGTTTTTGCAAACGCCTTCTCTGTCGTTACTTCAGCAATTTTATCTTCAAAAGTGAGTTGCTATAACACCCAGTGACAGTGCGCCGAGTCAAAGCCTTTTTTCGTTTACTTTATTTGCATTTGAAGGTTTCATTTTTAGTTTGGTGTGTGTGCGCTTTTTTTGCATCAGTGTCCTTTTTATCTCGCCACAACAAGCGAGATTTGACCTCAAGTAACATTTATGTAAATGCACGACGGCTTTGGTGTTGCCTTTTATACGTAAAAATGTACACAAGTTGACAACAGCTGCTGAATATGCTATTAAAGAGGATAGCCGTTGATAGAGAATCTGACAAATAAGTTTGCTGGAAAATATGCGGTCGATGTTTTTGATACTTATTTGCATTTTCAAAGGGATATCTAAATATGAAAAGATTGCGATCGAGATAGAGACTCTCTATTAGAGAGACAGAGAGAAAAAAACAGATTGAAAAAAGGATGAAAAATTCTTGCAAATTTGCATCAAGTTGATACGGTCTGATGTCAAGTGGTTGTGTATGAAAAAAAAAGAGACAACGATCGATCTAAATTTTATTGGGATGAACTTCATATTCAATAAAATCAGGCATGATGAAGCGAAAAGCAAATTATTTACGCAGTAAATCAAATTTTGCCTTTTTCATGCATCTGTTGAAATGGAGTGAACAATCACCGAAAAAGTTATCGTCATTGTGGGGATTGCTGGTGAGATTGGTGCGCACGCTACATATATAAATTGAATTAATACAAAAAACCCACAAATGGTTTTGATTCTTTCACTTGAAAATCCAGAATCGATTATGAAAAAATTTAGTGTTTGAAAATATATTTTCCAATTTCAATAGTGCCATTTTCAAAAGTGTTCATATACTTTGAATGGTTAAAACTTTTTGTTCAAGAGTTTTCATTTTCAAAATATATACGTATTCAATTAATTAATTGAAATGTGATGTTTTGTGGAAATCCATTCATGAGAGTTGAAAAATGAGCTCTTACTGCTTTCGCAGTTGTGTTATTGTTATTGCGTAGGAACGCAGTTATCAATCTTCGGCTAACATGCAAGTGAAAAATGTGTTGCGTGTCATGGTGAGCTAGACTTTTGGCCTCTCTCGGCCACGACGGCAGCTCACAGTGGCAAGCTCACAGCTGAATAAGAAAACGAATGAACAAATGGTCGACAAGCCAACCATTTGCTGATAAAATGCACAAGCACACAGAATTCGCTTCGGCGCGTAATATTTTTAAATCCAAACAAACAACAAAACCATTTGTTATATGTGAACATGAGTAGAATAGACATGTAGACGAATCCATTGACATCCCGGTATCCTTATCACCACTTTACGGTACGGTTGATATTGAATCGAGTGCGGTATCAGTACATCGAGAAAAAAAAGTCCATACTAATAAAATATAATTCATTAGAATGACAAGTGGCCATCTCACACTGCCGCATTACACACTTATAAATTCGATGCAATCTTCTTCCATCTGTCATTTGAATTACATAAGTAAAACTGGGAATGAAGCATTTGCTTTTACTTCAAGAGCCACTGAAATGATTGAGTGCACACGACACTAAGGGAAAATCCAACTGGCAAACTAAAAATAGGAGCGAACATATTCTGTGACTGGCATTACTTTGCCTCTGCCCAGATAAAATGACCACTTTTCGTTTCATTCTCGTATTTAGTTCAAGGTAATAGAAAACAAACTTCAAATAATAAATAGAAATTTATTTTCCCAAATGTTACTTTTATGGGTTTTTTCCGTCCTGTTTCCATAGCTTCATTGTTTTCATTTTCTTCGCAATAATTTTGCATCAACCTTCACATCATTTGGCATCCGGTGGATGAAGGCAAAAATATCACAAAAAGCAAAAATAACAGTAGATGCTCGTCGTGAATGTGGGTGAGTCTGTTGCCGCCGGCACTTGAGCGATTGCACAACACCACCAACAGAGCCCATATGTGTGAGTGTACCGAGTAGAGCTGAGATATGATCCAAAGGAGGTGTACTGTTTTCATAAATAATAAAACATTCCTTTATTCTTCACAACCAACTCACCGAGTGTGTCGACACTCATGCGAGCAGAACAAACAGGAAGATGCTTTTTCATCTGCACTCAACAATAGAACTTTTTCACCTGATCAATTTCCCAATAATCATATATCTTCATTGGCATCTGTTTGTCGAAACGCCAAGCTTACGGTTACCATCGAAACAAGTATTCATGGAAACAGTGGGCAAGCCCAACAGCTGCTGATGTTATGTGAACAATTAAATGTTATTTCTATTATTTGATCAGATGAGATTCAGTCCACTTGAAATGTGCACCTCACAAGCGACAATCAAATCTAGTATACGACCCATAAATTGCAGCTAAACATTAAATGGGAAAAAGTCATAAAGGAATTTATGCTATTGTTTCAATCTCCTGAAGGGGGAAAAAGGTCTTTTTTGTCTCGCTTTCTTTCTCTCTGGTTTCCCTTCTCTTGCTTTGTCCCACTCAATCTCTCTTTTCTTATTCAACAACGGTACCGTATCAAGTAACGAACACCATTGTTCTGCATTCGAAGCACGTGCGTCATCGAAATGTCGTTTTGTGTGCACTTGACTTGACGTGCTTTTTCACTTCACATTCACAACCTTGTTTGGTGGTATGCATCAGTTGTTATATCCAATGGAAGTTGAATATATCCACGCCCTCAATGGTCAAAAATGGTTAGTTTTTATGTCAACGATTGTGAATTCTATGGTATTGTGCACTATGGTTATGTATAGTAAAGGTCTAGGTTATTTTGTGTGCAAAAAACAACAACAAAAATTCGAAACCTTGAACGTTCGATAAAAGCACTTGTCAAAGTTCCACGAGTTAAGTTGAGTTGTGAGTCAAGTTTTGAGATGATTATATTGTACAAATAAAGGCATTTTTACTGATGTCGAAGCGTATGATATCTGGCCGGTCAAGAAGGTTGCATGCCTCTAATACAATTGAGCATAAAATTGAGATCGATGGAGAAATTTCAATTACACCGTGTTTTCGCAAACGAAACACGTATTTCAATCAAATAATTTTGCCATTTTCTCATTTTATCTCATTTAATCGAGTTTTTTTTCATCTTCCTCGTTCCACTTCGGCAAACGGCTCGAGGTAAAAGTTTGCGTTGGCGACCATTCGACAACAACTGGTTCGTCTGGATGCAACAACTCTCTGCTGTCTAATTGAATATTCTAATGGTTTCGTCGAACATTTGCATACAAAATACACAAACCGCATGCAAAATGCCGGAAAATACACAACTTTATCATGGCAACCATACTTAATTGTCCTTGGCAATGGATGCTTTTTTTTATTTGTATTATCGTTTCAGGTTTTTTTTTCGTGGATTATGCAAAAACCCGTATCAAAAATGTAGCATAGGGTTTTCGTTCCAGACATAGTGAGGCGACGACGGCAACAAGAACGTAAAAAAAGTGAACAATGCGGCAGTCCAAGGGAAGAAGGCATCAAAATCTCATAAGAACTAAGGTAATTTGCTGAAGTTTATTAACATTCAGGCAGATTAAACTGCATCACTGAACTGTATATGTGTGTTGGTTTGAATATCAACTTCCTTCCCGTGAAATGCATTGCAAATCCCTTTAATGTGTTTTCAAAGCCAGACAAATGCATTATCGCTTGAACAACCTACAACTAACAGCTAACAAAACGCTCATATTTCGCTCTTGAACTAAAATAGTCATACGCAAGCATGTAATGTCAAATACCAAAAAGCAATTAAACTGAAATTCACTGTCAAATATAATATGCACAAGTAATTAATGCAATGGCTTAGGTCTTGTACAATTGCGCGCACACACACACACACATACACACAAACACCTCATGTTTCTTTCTCTCGCTCTCTGGGCAAACGTCTCAAGAAATAACTGGCATTATTATTTTTCGGTCGGCGTGCTCCAAAGTTCAGCTTTACTATTTGAAATTGCTTGAACATACAACTAAGTGCATGACAGAGACACAATTTGCAATTTATTTATACAATTAAGCTCATGTACGGAATGCTCATCCATTGTGATCCTTGTTCCTTCAACCATTTAAATGTCGAAACGATTTGTATGGTATTGCATTCACAAGCAAAAACCTATACAATTGGCTTCGGCTGGTTGGTTGATGCTGCTACTACTACTGCTGCTGCTACTGCCATTGCTGACGTTTTTCATGTCTACACGAAAAATTATTTTCCACATCTTGAAAATTGATAACGATAAAATCTGATATTTCATCAAATTCTATGCTGAATGTAACTGATTCATTGTAGTTTATTGCTTAAAATACGTACAAGAATGTACAGATGATCCCATTGTTCCGAAGCAAAATGTGCTTGCCATGAAAATTGGAAATATCTTTACGAGCGACTATGCTCAATTGAATCGTCGCTTTATCTACGCTACTCTTTTTTTGAGTCGTTCGATTTTTTTTTCTTCTCGCTCTCTCTTTCTCTCTCAATCGTTTTCAATTTTATTGCAATGAATGTCTCGAAACAGCAGGACGAATATTTGCGACGTCGGAAAATGGTTCGATTGACATGAACGGCGAATGCACCAGATTATTCGCATTATTTCAGTCGGTTTATTGGCAAATCGTACCGTCGCGTCATCATCATTACTATTGTATCCGATGAAAGCGCTTTTATATATTCAACACTTTTTATCCGTCTGGTCGCGCATCATGCACACATGTGATGGCCAAATACACAGAGATACTGTGAACGATTGAAGTCAGACCGGCTCGAAATTGCCTGTAGAACACGGCACGGAAAACCAGCAAAAACATACACCAGAAAACTAGCATCCATAATTTATAAAATCGATAATCCATCTGATGTTATTTAAACGTTAGCATGATTTTCGTGGAATTGCAGACACATACCAAAAGAGAGCAAACGAGTGTACGTTTCCTGCATTCATGCTGCGTTTTCAACGATGATCATGGCAATGGATTTAAACGATTACTTTAATTTTGCTAAATTCAGCGATGAAATAAGAAAAAAAAAATGAATCAATTTGACTTTGAACTGTATATAAAAAGAAGTTGCTCGGATTTCAGAGCGTTGCTTTGTATAAAATGGCAACTATTCTTGGACAACAGATTACACGTAAATTCTCTGAATTTATCTTGCAAAAATAAAAAATCCATCAACCGAACGATGATTTTGAATCGATGATGAAGTCAACTGGAACACACCTTTACTGATTGAACATAAAAACGATAAATCGAAAATTCGAACTTTTGTTTGAATTTTACACATCACCAAATAACAGATATGCAATCGATAATAATACCGTTGTTAAACATATTCAAAATTGATATAGATTCAATAAATCCATTGATAGTATTTGTCGAAGCAGATGGAATGAGAGATGAATGTGCATTGGAAATGGCATGTGATCAAATTGACAACAATAAATTTCTTAAATTAGCATTCCCAATTAATAAATTATAAATTTTCAATTAATTATACAGGATTATTGCAAAATGATTGCATACTAATGATTTTATAATGCAATTGGATTTTCAATTGTTTTCACACTATCGATCGGGCCACAGTGTTGAATGTTTTATATGTTGCACACCCGAAACTGGCTGATAATTTGAATGAAAATATGCAATTATTTCGAAAATCGCCTGAATACATCGAGTGTTGAACTCACAAACTAATAATACTTTGATGGTATTTTATCACGTTGGAGACGCCGGTGTGTTTTGCTGCTCGTCGATGGCTGCACTAGAATTTTATTAATTTAGATATGAGTGAACGCGCTCGCACGCATTCACACACCAATTTTATGCAGTAATGAAAACTTATCATATAATTTATGCAGCGTTGTGCAAATGAAAAGCGGATGATTAAGTATACGCACGGTTTTGCTCAAAATAACCGAACAACATCGACATGAAAACATCATCCGACCGCTAGGCAAAAGCGTTTTTGCCGTCATCCCATGAAACGGCATATATATTTAAAAGGATTTTTGCCAGACTGTATTAATATTAAATTTTCTCGGTTGACTGCATTTTTTAATGGAACGACAATTGACACAGTCATAGCAAAAGAGGAAGACATCATGACGATGACGAAACCAGTTAATGTAATTTTCAATTCAGCAAATGATTGATGAATTTTCAATTCGATGGAAATTATAATTGAAGATTTTCCAAGCAAAAATGTCACTTGTTCATCATTCAACATCTTAATACATCGCCCCTTTCGTTCTGCGGCTGTCAAATGATGAGATAATATTGAAATGTTCACTTGCGTCAATAAACACGACAGAGTCGACACCGATACCAATAGCTCGGTTTTAACGTCGATTCAAGTGTAACATCAAACAGTCGAGTCGTACGTAAAAACCATGAAACAGATCAACTCAAACCAGATGGTTTCTGCTTGAGAATATGGAAAATAATATTTTTAATACGTTTTACAGCATTTTTGAGCATTTCCAATGATGATCCATCGATTTGCAGACCACATAAAAAAACACGAACCAAAAAAAAAACTGCTCTCAAATTGGCACTTTTTCAAGCTCATACATTTTCATATCTTCAATGTTATTTGATTTTCTTCTACATCAATAAACAGCGACCAATTTTTACGAAATGTTTATTACCATGGAAATGAAATTGCGGCGATTATAATAATTTTATTGAATTTTCAAAGAGAATGAAATTATTGATCTGTTCGACTGCAATGGGAATATTTTATCGAAAGACTTTTATTGAACCGTAAATAATTGGAATTTCACGATTAAATTACTATAGCGAATATAATACAGAGCAGATTTTTTCTGTCTATATTTTGGGTTCCACGCGATGACTGTCGAGACATTGGTTTTCTGCGAGCGCTTAAATGCATCAAACTTACCGAATTTTTGAGCGTTTGTTGTTTTAAAACGGTTCTAATGGAATTAATCTCTTACCTGCAAATAAAAATAAATACGGTTAGAAAATCTGGGTGTTATTGCATATAAAAATGAAATATAAAATATGGCCTTATCAGTTAAGTAGCTTATGAAATGAAGAGTCGGATTATTCTGGTAAAAATCTGTATTTAGCAGTAGCATTTGACCTCCTAAACCATGTCCTTAAAATAGAACATTAAAGCGGCTATACAATATTAATATGATCCAAATGTAACAACCAGATGCTTTTTGCTCACCGGTATTGATCCATTCAGATGTAGGCCGACTAGGTATACGAACTGAATGTCACTCAAATTGAATGCCATTTCATGTTAAACTTGAACTCTTGATTTTTCGCCATTTTGAATATTCGAGGTTCACATTGAAAATGCATTAAGAGCAAAGAAAATGGTTATAAATGTCTTTTTGCTCAATGTGCCTATTTTGAAATGTTTGCCATTTTAGAATCTATACGTAACAACCGTCAATTCCTAATCTAGTTTTCACCTTATTTTCTACGTTGACTAATAAGAGAAAAGCGGCAATGTTGTGCATTTTTTTGTGAAAATCGATAAAATGCCATGAAAAAAAAACCGGCAGCAAACAGTTCGTGATCAAGAATTTCGTGTTCGTTTATTCGACGGAATTTTTTCTGTAAACATTTTCTGTAAGACAGCCAGTGGCAACAGCACCAGCAGCAGCAATAGCACCACCGGTAATAGCAGTACCACAAAACATGTGAAGTAAAATCAATCAGAATATCGACAGGAAGGGAATTGCGAAGCATAAAAATAGAGTGAAAAATACTATGCAAATAACATTAATGCGGAACAAAGGTATGCAATATACAGAATACAACCGAAGAAAGACGAAAGAAAAATCATTACAGAAACGATGTACAATTTGCAATTCAAATCGGCAGTTGTTTATTTTCATTTGATGGGAGAAAAACAAGGTGCGCTCTAATGCTAAAGTGCGAAAATGGTATCGAGTAAAAGTGCGCAAGAGGGCAAAAGGGGGCCACACCATAATAGAACTAAAACATAAACATATTTTATGGCAAACACTTGTACTTCTTATTTTCCATTCCAATGAGTCATCATAGCACCGAAATGCCTGCGGTTCACATGCCAGCAGAACATCCAACGCAAACTGAAACATATATACATCTTACGTAACGGAAAAATAGCTAACATTCAATCGATGCCAAAAGACTATTATGGCCAGAAAGAAAAAAAAAACAAAATCATTTTCTTCCACAATCCACAAAGTTATCTATCACTTGGAATCTTGGATCATTTCTTGGCAAAAATACAAAATGAACAGGTTCCAAATCTGGCTTGAACGTCGCCCGTTTCCCTCTCAAATATTGTATCCAAATCGCATTGGTTTGCAACCGCTCAACCATTTTTCAGAGGCAAAACAAATCCAAAATCTTATTCAACTGCTATTTAGATTTTACGCCGTAGATTAGAAAAACTCATCCAATAAATTGTTTTACCTTTTTCTCGACTACGTTATCCGAACGGAAGTCGTACTTGGAAGTGCGACAAGGTAATATTTTCCTCATTCACATTTCTCTTGTGCTTATATATATGTGTGTGTGTGTTTTTTTGTTATTTTGTTTCATTTGTATGCGAAATCTGTGCGCAAATACGTTAACTTTGTGCTCATTTTTCTTTCATTTTTGCTTTTGCAACCAAAGTACCCGGAAAATATAGTGGCACGTGCTACTCAAAAATATCACAAAAGAAGACCTCAACACAAAGACAAGAAATTTGTATACAATATGTTTCTCGCTGAAGCTTTTCTTTTTGGAATAAATCGTCATTGTGAATAGCATCAGCATCACTTTCATTTGTGATTGCAAGATAGAGCTCACACACACACACACACACTCTCAAAATCTCAGAGAACGCAATGCCAATATATTTTTGCCAACGCTAGCGTTTACCTTGGAAATCATGATCCAGCCACAGCACAGCATACATGGAACATTTCTGGCATTCAATTCATTATATTTTATGTATGATAAAATAGAAAGAAAAAAAGCACGGCATTTATACGAATGCCATGGGTAAAATTTATAGGCTCCGAACAACACAAGGGCTCGTAATTTTCTTTCGTTCGACAAGAGCAAAAATAAAATGTAAGGATGTTGCGTCAATCTCCAAGGATTGACAATTTTGGATTATTGTTTTTTCTTGTACAAGTAGATTTGCTGCATGCAAATGTTCTGCAAATGCTTCGGAAACGAACATGTTTCGAACATATACGACGTAATACTTCCGACCAATTAGAAGTTAAAAATGTGCTCCGAGCAACATTTTCTCATTTACATGCAACAAATTCCCGTGAGAGCTCTTGGCATACGGAGTTTTTCGCGCGAGCAAAAAATTGTTTGCCCGGAGAAAAACCAAAAAAAAAAAACTGCGAATAAAAAGAACTATTATTTAAATTCACCGGAAATAGTAATTCTATTGAATTTATATGCACATAAAAGCATCAAGTACAGTTATTATAATTGAAGAGCGCCATGAATATGCCCCGTATGATGAATATGTAGCCCTTGTGCTTACAACTCAATGAAAGCCACAACCGAGTAATATGTAATGTAAAGAGTCAAAATACGATTGGAGTAAAAAAAAATCAATTAAAGACGAACATTTGGCGCTGACATGAGCCAGTCATCATATAATCGGTTATCTCTTACATTTTTATTTATTGAAATCCAGGGATTTAAACCTAATGCAATAAAAATTTATACTGTCCAATTCTCGTTAAATTCCCAAAAGATAACGTGAAGTAAAGTGAGAGTTATCAGTAACAACAATTTTTATGACTTTTGCAAACACACATTTAAAAAACATAAACAGAACCAAACGGCTATTTAAAAGGCTCTTTGAATGCATTTAATAGACATTAGGCTATAGATATGATAATACATTTTGAGGAATTAATTGTTTTGCATACAAATAGAATTTTTTAAGGCCATGATTTGCCACCACTCAGATGATGATTAATTGTATAAATAATATGTAACACGATGAATCAAGATTCGGTAAAATGGCTCGAATTTCACATATAAATTCACACATCTTCATTGCGACAGCTGTTGTACGAATATTCTGACTCATTCATTGTACGAATATTCATGATTTACTTTTGATAAAATTTGAGATTAAATGCTTTTGACTCAAAGTAAACACCTTCTGTATATAATGACAGCCATTGAAACTTTGAAAAAAATGTCAGTTATTTCATATTTTGTTTATCTTTGATACTTTGATATCATTGGCATATGCCATGGCTGCAACGCTATTGTAAAAGCGAAACTAAAGAAACAAAAAGCAATAATGTTTGGCAAAAGGTTAAGGCTTTGAAATAATTTTAGCTTTTATTCAGATTTTATCATCGAAAAAATCGAAATGGCAAATGTCTTGTTTCCTCATGAATTAATAAGATGTATTAGAATTGCAAAGATGTCAAGCTTAGCATAAGCGTATTCCGTTTCGATTCGTTTTGAGTGGTTTTTTTCCCTTGTGAGGCGCGTAGGCGCATTTGATTTGGGCTTAGGGTGCACAACTACTGTTTCGGTGTGTGGTCGCATTACATCCCAATCATTCTGATTCATTTCTTGTAATCGTATCAACGAAAAGCGGCAATTCGACTAACATTCTCAGGATTTGAATATTTTTGGTGGAAATTTTCATTCGCAGCAGTTGAGTCTCAACACTTCGAAATTTATTTAAATTATATTTACGTTTTGGAATGGTACATATGACAACACAGTTTCATAGCCACTGAAATTCTGCCAATTCATTCACCCGTGGCAGCAAAGATATAAATTTAGAATGCCTAATAATCAATAGAATGTCGACATTTAGCTGGCTTGAATACGTAAATAGAAGGAATAGAAGACAAAGCACCTACACATAAGGAAAATATAATAAAAGAGGCTCGTGAATATATGTATAAATTGATATGCATACGTCGTGGGGGTTGCTATTTTTTTTTAGTCTATACCAAAAAGAAAAAAAACTGGTACATATATAATAATGTAGCGGCAGAAATGCCGAGGATAAATTAAGAACAATTCATGTGAATAAATTTGTGCAGGATAAAGTTTGATTATGATTTGTTTTTTTTTTCGGCCCGTATCATATGTTTCATGTACATGCGGATGGCTGAAGGCGGCATCGGCAACGGCACCGGCTGTAGCAGAGATGGCGGCGTCAAAATTACAGTTATTAAGAGTATACACATACACATGCTTATTTATAAGATGAAAGTTTTAAGACACCAAACAAAGGCACCAAATGAAAATACCACATATTTTTTGAAGGGGATAATTTTATGAAAATATGTGAGTGTGTGAATGCGTGTGATGTGAAATAAAGTTTCGGAAGTGATGTGCTACAGAATAGGCTGAAAATTAAATTAAAATCGAGTTGCGTGACGAAGTAGCTTTATGCGCCTTCAAAACGTTTGACTTTGGCTTGGTAGAGATTAACTTACTTTGTTTTGCCTAGTAAATTGACAGAGTTAATTTTGTGGAAAAGTTTCGCATATTGAAAATGGTGCACAATCCGAAATTATTTTTGGTAAGTATCTGCTAAACATCTTTGATATGTTTTGTTGTGATGATTCACAATTTCAAATGTTTTGTGTGCATGAACGCACACACACACATATTTATTTCATCCGGCGGGTGGTTTTTTTCTTATCTCTGCATTCATCCCAACTGATTCGCATAAATGGTGTTCGTGAGCAATGAGAACAAGGCAACATTATTTAATCAAATGAAGAGACAGAATTTAATAAATTGAATAAGTGTTATAACACTTTGCGATGTAACTTTTCATAACGAGTTTGCTCATGTGCTGAAAGAGTTGTCTTCGGTTTATTGTGTGTATGTGTCTGCTAGACAGGCGTTTTGTCGGTGTTGCAAGGATGTTTACAGTGAGTGCAAGTTAGCAAACACTTGATTCTAATTAACATTCTTGTGAATTTTGAACGTATCAAGTTTGGAATTGTTTTCCATCGCGCAAAGTGTAATTTGTGATATTTACTAGCTGTCGCTTAGCTCATCGCATGCTCTTGGATGAATTCCGTGCGAATTTTGTCGCTTTAATACCCACTGTTCTCGGAAAAGCCCATGTTTAACAGTTGACATATGTCGGTAAAAGAAAAAAACAACAACAAGCAATTGACATAGAATTCCACCAAAAATTCCAATGGAGAATACTTAAAAAGTTTATTCAACTACTTTAGGAAACAGATGATGCTTGTTTACTCATACAGATGAAGAAGATGAAGACTGATGCCTATGTATTTTAAGAGTTTATTTAAAATATTTTACCTCAGCTAAATCATCAGCATAAATATCGGTCATTGGCGCACCATTGTGACGTTGTTCGTTGCCACCACGACCAATATCTCGACTATCGCTTGAATCCTGTTGATAATTATCACTTTTATAATCATTTCGACATTTTGGTGTCGATGGCATAATCTGATGTCCACTAGTCGACTCAGATCGATATAATGACTTTGGATTTTGTAATGCTGACTGTGAATCACGTCGACATTGACTTTTAACATTCACATATTCATGTGTCATTCGACTGTGATGTGATTGCTGTTGCGATGCACACGCAATTGATTTAGCGGACGATAGCATTCTCTTATTGGTTTCGTCGTGTTGCATCTGATGAGACGATGCTTGTTTGCTCGTCGCCTGTATTGATTTGGACATCACTCGTGCATTCGATGATTGATACACCATTTTTTCATAAGCAATCACACGCAAAAAACACGTCAATATAACTACACACAATTTCTTTTAGGTGTTTTTATTTTTCTAATTTTTGAATTGTGGAAATATTATAGTAACACATGAACACAATCAATTCAGATTCCAGCCATTTATTGCTGCCGGTGTTTTTTTCCCCGACTCATTAATTTGATTTGTTCAATTGGTCGATCAACTCTGTTGATTAATTTGTACCCAATGAAATTGCATGCAGACACAGAAATTACACGAGCGTCGTACGTCGAATGTTCATGCTATTGCGAGCACCTATTTAGTACCGTGCATCGATTGTTAAACGGTCGTTCATTTCTTTCGTGTCATTGATTTTTGCTATTTTCTTCTTGGGTTTGCCTTTTTTTATATTACAATTTCACATAAAAACTTTACTTTTCTCTATCTAACACTAATTCACTTCTTCCGCTTGGAATCTGCAATGAATCGATTCGGCCTCTTTCACTCACTATCGCCAATTGCGTGATTATTCGTACTTCACATTTCACACATTATGCTAAATTTGGTAAAACAATGAAACGATTGAAAGAATTTCATGAGCGGCTTAAAAACAAGAAGCGTTACTTATTCACTCGATTTTAAAATAGCAATGGGCAATTTTCTGTTTACTTGCCATGCAACACGATTGCACGACCAATTTCGGAACTCTTTGTGATTCTATGTTTTTTCTTTCTTTTGTGGTTTGAAATGAAATTCTAAACTTCCACTTCAGACAATGAGTGATCGATTGAAGAAGAAAAGTTTGAATTTAAATTACACTCAAGTGAGTTTGTTCATTTGATTGATGATAATTCAAATGAATTGTTGAAATCTGAAAGCCTGAGAAAATCACTTGTCGGGGATCAAATGTAAATCCACGCACAAACACTCACACACACACACATGCGTGCAATCAGGAATTGTTTTGGTTGAAATGAATGATCGTGACTTGATCGTATTTGGATTGAGTATAAAAGAGTCGTTGCGCAAACAAGCTCGGTCGATACTCGGCGCACTCTGTGCGCAATGAACTCAACCGAAACGAGTTTTATGTATTTTCCGTTTTGTGTGCTGTTTTTTTGTTGTTGTTGTTGTATTCAACTCTCTCGCATTCGTGCTTGGATGTCGCAGAATTACGCAGCAGCTGGTTTACAAGCTCAACTCAACTCAACTGAACTGAACTGAACTGAATTCACATTCACGTTTGATATATCGGCTCGGTTGAGCTGTTGTGCCGTATACACCGTGGTCGCCGTTGCGGTCCCACATTTCTCATGCTTTACTTTAGTCTCTGCGAAGCTCACTCATTCCGACAGGTGTATGTAAGTGTGAAACGCGTCCGATGGCTTATTTGAATAAATGGCAAAATGGTAAATGGCCGATGCTGTTATGCCATGTGCAATAGAAGTCGTGCATCAAAACTGGTTACACCTTAAAATGGTTCGGTGTGCGATCACGAACCAACCGTAGCAATTGTATGCGGTATGCGTCACATGAATACATGTGTGAGAATGTGTGTTTGGATACTTGACTTTAGCTGAATAATGCCGACCGATTACATTGTCACTGAACGGGAACACACAAAACATGAGTGTGTTGTTGTGTTTTTTTTAAACACACAATGACGAAGAAAGCCCATCCACAGCACACATAATAATGAATGAGGAAACGGTAAATCTCTATAGCATTGTTTTGTCGTTGTTTTTGTCATTCCATCGTCATTCTAATAGAATTTACACGGACAGTGAACCAAACGAAGCACACATATGACAGCAATGGATAGACACAGATATGCACAAAATATGTTTTCTTTTCGCTCAATAAAATGTAAAACATTGGCTCTTTACATTTTTGACAGTGTCAAGTGGAATGCGATTTGAAATTTTGTATCTAACCGATGGTTGTGGACAACCAAATGATAAACGGTAGACGGTTGAAAACCAGAAATTAAAAGTATTTCAACGATTTGATCGAGTGAAGGGAATTTTGACTGGATAAAATTACAGTTGCAGAAATTGAGACATCAAGTCAATGCTCATTTTACGCAAAATATCAAAATAGCATATTTATTTTAATCCCAATCTTTTTTATTAACATTCAGTCATTTGCATTCTCAGTATCTGTTTAATTTTATATCGAATGTGTGATTATGTCGTAAGCCATTTGCTAATGCAGAAAAAAAATTATCGAAAGAACTCGAAAACGGGTTTTCTTTCTCTTTTTTCGCTAACGTTTTCGTTCTTGATCTCAAAAAACTTGCTAAGCTTGTTCCATAGAATACACGCAAATATGCTTTTTTTTGGATTGTGTGCCATTTAATTTTAAATTTTTCCATTACAATCGCATCGCAAATTTCACGATTTTCAACTGAAATTTACCATTTAAAACTGCGCATTCTTTTTTTTCTTAATGTGTAAAAACACGAAACTCTTTTAAAAGTCACTCAAATTGTAAACACAATGAACGAAATGTTATCAAAATGATCGAGCTAAAAACCTTTTTGTTTTATTTGCAAACTTTCTTCTTGCATTCAATTGGTAGTATTTCACTTTTGTGAATTATCTAGTCGGAAATAATTTCATGAAAAATGATTAAAGAGACAAACAACAATCTCCATGGAAATGCTCAAGTCAATTTAAAAATAAACTGAAAATATTTCGCAACAACTGTTGACTGATTGTTTTGTTCAAACAATTGAGTTGAAAGAAACAAAAGAGCACCTTATCACTTAAGAAACACAACCGTTACCGCAAGCGCACAAAATCACTATGAACGGTGGATATTTGTTGTGTGCTCATTATTTGCGTACTTATTAGGGTGATCCATACATCATCAGTTGAACCGGTAAAGCGATCGGTGCGTTCACATTTGTCAGGTTTGCATTGAACAGGTTTTTGAACATTTGCACATTTTCATTGTGTCATTCATTTTAATAAATGAAATCATGTATTTGGCGCACAAATTGTGTACATTGAAAACTCAGTTGAATCACTGCTGTAACAACTTAATTTAGAAGAAACCGTATTCGGCCAATCAGAACATATTTCTCATGGCAGCTATTTGCTCAAGCCAAATACAGTTGACATTAATCAATAGTAATCATAATGAATAATCCGTTTTTTTTTTTTTTAATTTTAATTTAATTGATCCAATGACCTGGAAAAGGCCAAACTCGAGAATAAATGCCCACCGTGAAATCGTATTTAAATCGCTGAATTATGATTGAATTAATCATTCGTTGCAAATTTTAGCAACAAGTTAATTCAACAGTTTCGCGAAACTGGTTTCAGTAGGCACGACGAAATGATTTTCAAGTTAATCATTCTCATTTGCTGTTTTATCAGCTTAACGGTAAGTTTTGTGCATTCAATGTTATTACTAGTTTAAATCGAACGTTAACTATGCGCAACAGTTCAAAATTTAAATAAATTCAAAAGTTTGATAATGTGAGTGATGAAACGGTTTACATTTTTTCCAATTTCAGTCGAGCAAATGTGCGTCGAGCAAATGTATGTCTGGCTCTTCTAGGTCGTCTGGTTCTTCTAAATGTTCTAGCTCCTCTGGATGGCAGAGTTGCTCTAGATCTACTGGTTCATCGAGTTGTGGTTGTGGAAACCTTGCTAACACCTCCAGCTGTAATTTGGGTCCCTACAACTATGACGACTATTCATACGAAATAATTCCGATGCCAGATGGAGTAGAAGTTGGAATATTGGATTCACCATCTTACGATTGCCGAACTAGAAGCCTATACTTTTGCGATCTCTTTGGATATTTAATATTCCGATATTCAGAAGATGAAAATAAAGTCCATTATACTTCGATTCCTGGATATGCTCCAATATCATTTTTTATTCCAACTCGAAATGATCCGTATAAATTTGTGTTCGGTAATAATCGATCGTATTATTTGGCTCAATGGGATGGAATGACGGGTTCAACACCAACTGTGCTGACGAAATTATTTGAAGTGGAACAGTGTACAAATCACATGACAAATTGGGCAATGGCCGGCCCGAGGGGGGCACTCTATACTGGCACACTTGCTCCAGAACTTTGTGGTAAATAGGATGGATTTAATAGCTTCAAATACGATATTGTTGTAATTTTTACAATCTTTGAATGTGTACTTTATATAGGTGCTTCTACCGATCAGGGATTCTATCGTTGGACCAAAAGTGGCCAACTGCAAACTCTACCTGGCAAATATAAAGTAACAAATTCGATAGGATACAACTGCAGAAAAAATATACTGTATCATTTGGATGGATGTCAACAGCAGCTTTTATCATTTGATGTGAATCCCAAAACCGGCAAATTATGTAAGAATATCGATTATTAACAAATGTTTTCTTCAACAGGTGTAATAATTGTATCTTAAAATGTGAATTGATTTATTTTTAGCTAAGAGACGTGTTATTCTATCAAATTTCGGTGTACCGAACACGGTGGCTCCAGTTGGTTCTGCTATTAATCAAGTAAGTAGCATTTATTCAACAAATTCCCTTAAATCAATTCAATCAAATATAAATTCTATCTTCTTCAGTGGGGCCATATATTCATTTCCGCGTTCGGACAAAACACATTATTTATAGTCGATCCAGAGTAAGTTTTTTAAATTTGTTCCGACAATTTTTAGAATGAATGTTAATACGACTTGTTATGTTTTAGCAACAAAGAAATTATTGATCAAATTGAATTGCCCGTGCAATATCCATCTTCGACTGCATTTGGTGGTGGTTGTTCATTGGATCGTCTCTATGTGTTAAGTGCTAAATATGCGGTTAACATTTTGACGGGAACTGAGACTGGTGTGGTTGTACCACCGCCAGGTGGTTCACTGATCGTATTTCGAGGATTTGGTAAAGGAATGGGTACATATAAACCTTGTATTTCATGTTAAACGGAACGATTTCGTTACATCAACACCATCATCTCCAGCTGAAAACTCTTTTTTGAAATCAAAATTGTTCAGTCAACCAGAAAGATTCATTGCATTTGACATTTACGGGATAATTCGTATTTAAGGGTTTCTTCTAATTATTGTTGGTTTTAAATTATTAGTACTATTTATTTTATTCTTAAAATACATCGCAAAAGGTAAATTGCAATCGTTTTGTTGACGTCAATAAACGTAATTTGAAAAGAAAATATTTTCTCTTGAATTTAATGTATCCAGTTGTGTATGAGTATGGGGAATGGATAAATATTTAATCTTTATATTTTTATTTGCATAAGTGGTACAAACATTAGTCATGTTTTATACAATTTGAGAAAAGAAATAATCATTGTTCATGAAGCAATTGTTTGTTTGAACTTATGTGTTTACTTTTGACTCAATTGTCTTTTTTGTTGTTTTTGGTGAAGAAGACTTATGAAAACTATATTTGCGGCAATGCAATGCTCAACTTAAAATACGTTGAAACCATAGATGAGTCGGAGTCACCCTAGTAACCAACACACTGTGTTGATCGTTTGCTTGCATCATCGAATACAGCAAAGATATCGTGAAACTAACTTAAGCTACGAAAAAAATGGCATACCAAGTACCATCGGGTTTTTGTTCGCAAGCACTTAACCGGTTTGTATGCGATGAGCAAAAACAGCAACAACCGCAAAACATGCAAAAGCCATGGAATACCATGTTCAAACTCAATGCGAGTCTAGTTATCAATGATTCCGATTCGATGAGTCAGAAGTGACCATGAAAATGAATAAATATAGCTGAGATTTAGCTGAGATGAGAAGCCACGAGCCAATTAAACAGGACTCGTGCTGAATGAATTATCCCATGGACAAACATTAAATGCAAAGCTCAAGCTGTTCTTTTCCATTTAATCGACATTTTGATCTGTTTTTCATTTTGATTTCGAATCACCTTCTACTCGACTAACATCGTTCAATTTGCATTAACTACAGATGACATGCCATTCACAGCAGCAACAGATTCTAGGTCAATGTGATATTCGAGATAAAATTGAAACGGCTCGAACATAATAAATCTGGTTCAGATTTCAGCAATTTACACATTTTAAGTCCACATTTGCGCTATAAATCACGAACTGCAAATAGGCAATTTCAAACAAATATCTGTTTTCACATGTTGTCGATAAATATGTGTTTGGCGGGAATAAGCTGAGCTCATGGCATTCGAGCCATCGCACACACACACACAGAGAGAGAGAGAGAGAGGAAGAGAAGATGAAAATGTCATCATATTGTTTGTTAATGTCAATCATCAGTTAGTGGGCAAAAACCACAACCTACATCAACATCAATTTGCCTGGGCGCATAATTCATGCGATGACATGGTGATTCCGTAAATTTTTAACCCTTAATACTTGAAACACTCTGTCATTCAATCATCAGTTGAAATGGCTTCAACCACATAAATTCTTCAATTTAATTCCGCACCAGTGTCGTGTCTTCCGTTGCACTGAGTTTTACAATACGTCATTGCGTCACACGGAGAGCATACAGAGCACCGAGGCACCGCAAAAGCCGCCACACAATTCGATCTCTTTGCAACACATTTTTTATTTGGTTTTGTTTTTATAGTGTGGCCAAGTCTCAAGAATATAAAACAAGTTTAAATCTTCATGAAAAATGGATGAAGGATAACAATTGCAATAGAATGGCATCGCATTCGTAATAAAACAAACGAACAGATAATAAAGCTCATAATGACTCTGAACCAAGACGGGTTTTGTGTTTTTGTGATCTTGCACAAAATTTTGCACCATTTAAATGAATGACACTTTATATTTCAAGTGATTCACTGCAATTCGCTGGTTTTTCTTAGCAACGAACATAAATTTGTGAGTGTCGTCTAATGAGATTGTTATTTTAAGCATTGTACTATTCGTACAGACGCTTCGCATAAATTGTGATTTTCAAGTGTGTTCAACTCACTCAATACATATTTTATGCATTCATTTTATATTGACCGATTTGATGGGTTGGCCATTTATATTATACAAATCCAAAAACTGCGCAATCAATCAAGCGAACACCATTCAATAGATTGTCTGGTTGTGGTTCATTCAATGTATATAAAAAAAGGCGTATTGCAAGCGACACACAATGAATTGGTTGCATCAATTTATGTGCCGGAAAATATAAAGTGCATATCATCAGCAAACGACAGCACAAAATAAAGCCACAATATTCAACAATAAATGGTTTCCGCATTCGGGTGTGTACAGTACACTGAGCTGTACCGTAAACTCTAGCCGGAATAAAAATAACAACAACAACGACGACAACTCTCTGAAATAGACGACATCATTTGCGAACAAAACATTTTATGATTGCATAACGATTGAATTCAGTAAAAAAAGTATAGTATTACTGCCACGGAGATAAACTATTTTGCTGCATTTGAGCATTTGAGCATTTGAGCATTCGAATAGTTCAGTAGTCGATGGTGTGCAATCATTTTCCCAGATGCGGAACTTAAATATTCTCATCAATGAATTAAAAATAAATGCAATTGATTTTTTGTTTCTCTCTAGTTTTACGCTGTCATTGGAGATGGAACGATGAAAATGGCGTAGCAACAAGAGAATATATACGAACGCGAATTGAATTGAAGTGAAGTGCAGTTCGCATAATTCGAAGCCATTGCAATAAATTAGAGTGAGATCGTGTTAGTAGGTCAGACTGTTTGTTGTGCTGAACACACAACAACACCAATTACGTTCGAATGGCATCATAACGATTTCAAACTATAGCATCGTAAATGCACATGTGATACCCATTTTGGCGCATGTATAATCTTGCGTGTCTCCAACGGGCTTTTGCCAACGTTTTATGCACACGAGTCGCCCATAAAGTCGGCAGCAGCGGCTCAACAACAACAATGACAATAGCAACGGCAACGATGACACACAAAAAAAATGGATCTCCAATCCACATATATTTGTCTCACATTTCTGTTTATAGGGAAAAGTCTAGCAAACATCTTGAAATGATGGGGCATAGCAACAGCAGTTGCAGCACCACCAGATGCATCTTGCATCTAAGTTACTGAGCAAAAATTTTCGAGGCAACAAAAAAATAGCACCATGTTGAAACAACCTTGACCACAATCCAATTTATTCCTTTAACCATTTTTTTTGCTGCTCAATGGCTTTGCCATGTTCTTTCTTCGACTTTTTTTTTTATCAAAGTTGTATTTTCAATTTTCTGGGAAAAGAGTTGATGTACGAGAGGGGGAGAAAAAAAATGGTTTATTGAACGGTGACATACTTTGTAAGTATGATTAAAATTATTTGACATGTTTTTGAAGTTTTAAGTATTTTTTTTTGTTCTGACGGGTAATCAAAAGTTTGTCTGAACCTTCGACCCAATCAATCTCCCAAAATCTCATTTTACCAATATTTTGTCGCATCCTTTTTTTCTGTACTATTTTGCTAATGAAAAACGAACCTTCAAACAGCTTTCAAAGCATTATCGAACAAAGAACAGTCTAAAGCAATATGAGACAGGGTAAATGAACGGTTTTCCATTTAGTCGATCCATTTAATTAAACTGGCTCGACAAACACATGACCTGATTCAAAATTGTATGAAACGCGGTTGGCCTGCAAAAAAAAATAACGTGAATCTCTCTTTTGAAGCACAGAGAGACTACCGGATTTGTTTTGGGAAAATTGTAAAATCGTAAAATGGAATCAACAAAACGGCTCTCTCACACACACACACACACACACGCACGTATGATAGCTGGATTTAGTGCCAAAGCAAACAATTATTTTTGCTGCACTGCGACACCTAAATTGAATAGCTGCATACTGAACGTGAACATTATTCGCTGTTCGATTTTCAGTTTTTCTCGCACACACACACACGTATTTTTTGTTTGTTGGCATTCTCTTATCGAGTGGCACCGTATGCTATTCCGATGGGATGCATAGAGGATTAACCAGTAGTTTAATGACCACACGGCGACTCATAGCATCTAGCGATGTTTGCATGATTCCAAATCGATTGAAGTGCATTGATTTGCTTTCGACAGGCCCATCAAATTATGTCTCATAGAATAACATTTGAATTTTCAACTAAATCGCTGATGCAGTCCCCGTATTTTCAATTTACTGAACTTATCACATTTCACGCAACGAGAACTCAGCTTGTCAAACTAAATCCAACAGAATTTCGTAGCTACTAAACCAATTTTCAGACAGTTTACAAATAAACTGATGAATAACTCACCTCTGTCCAAGCCATTGTGTCGTTTCAATCCAGATGCACTGACGTTAAAAAAAGAATATCAGCTCGCAATTTATCACTTGTTCCAAAAAAAACAAGGGTAAAGTTGTTAGCAGCAAATAAAATAAAATTCCGTTATGAAGACGTAAAATTGTTGTTGAATAATAAAAAAAAAATTGAAACTATGGTTTATCTGGCACATAAAATTTCGCTTTTCAAATTGCAACTGATAAAAAACAAATTATAAATGAGGCACATAAGACTGAAAATTGAGCACGTTTTTTTTTTGTCTGCACTGTCACATAAAATATAAAATTCTTGCGAAAATTTTCCAGAATTTCAAAACTGAATAAAACAAAAATAATAATTTGATTGCAATGAAAACGTAAGAAAATTATAAGCACGATAAAAAAGCATCAGCGTTGACTGCACGGATTCCTTTTGAGGCTGCAATTGAAGCTCTGTAAAGAAATGCAAAAAAATGAAGTTTGAATTGAGTTTTGTGTGTTTTTTTTTTTTTTTTGTTGGGTTATTCGTATCCAAACTTTATGAGAAGATATTGGAAACTATACTACTTAAAAAAAGGTTTGTCTAAAGAAACGCCAAGCATTTATGTGGTTTCAACAACGGTAAAACTTAGCGCTCATTGAATGGGCACACTTTAGTCCAAAGAAAACCAAAAAAAGACTTTGAAACTTAATGACAGAACTTTACGACATCAAATTTGCTTTAGTATTTTAGCTTGAGACCAAAATTATGCAATGAAAATTATAGAGGTTACTGGTTACTAGCAGTTCAGCACTTAAGCAATGGGTACGGCTTAGAATGGTGAATGTTTAACATTTATCCTATGATAAATGAGATACATGGAAGTTCGGCAGAGATGGAATATCGGTCATTCATTGGAAGATCCTCCTTGGAAAAGTTTTCAAGAGTATGCTATAATTTAAATGCAAATCCAAAATGGCATGGAGCCATTTGTGGTGTGATTCGCTTAGTACTCCAATAACTTATTTTAATATTTAAGTGGTTAAATTTACTCCATTTATATAAATCGGGTCCGTTTCGATGTTATCAAAGTAAATTTTCGAAAATCCAACCCAAAAACCATAAACAAACGAGTCAATTAGGGAATTTCCAAGCACAAAAACGAACACACAAACAACGATAATATAAAGTTTCAATTGAAATCGAATTAATGAGTCAACCTCGAGAGATTAATTGTTAATGAAGAGTAATTTCTATGTTACAATCTAATCGTATGATACACAAACACAAAATCATTGTTGAATTGTACGTGAACAATACGTCGAGCAATACGTTTGCAATATCGAGGTAAATTGGTAAATGCTGATTAAATGTTTATAAACAATAATGACTAGAATAATCAGAATAAAAAGAATTCAAAACGTTGAAAGAAATGTGACGTTTGAAGAAATGAACGTAGTAAATGCTAATTATTTTGTCGAGGTCAATGGAAATGTAAATAGTAAACAATCGTGAATTCGTACGAAAACAAAAGAGTTTGACCAAAAAAAAACACACACACACACACACAAATTGGTTAAATTTGTGTGCAGTAGAGAGACAGAGACAAAATGGTATGCAAATTCAAAGTAATGCAAAAACAACACAAACAACTGTTAAAAGAATCAAATTTGATTGCAACAAAGAGAAGAGGCATCTACACAAAATAGAGGAAGAAAACTGCACATGCACACAATAAGCGCACAGCTAGCAAAAATCACAATAAAAAGCAGCACTTCAGAACGAATGGCGTGATATGCAAAGACGTGTTGGGAAAATGCGCATTCGAGTGTGATTCGGAATTTTCTTCCGTATTTTGTGCTCGCACATAAATCGTCATTGTTTTGACGTCGTTGATTCTTTTGTTATTGCTAACGCTAGCAACAGCGCGTATTATTTCACTCTCGCAATTTCATGATGCACATTGCACACAGACTGCACGTAGGCAGAGAGGCACGGAAAGAGAATGAAAAGAGAGATAGAAAAAAGTGGCGCAATCAGACACATTGCTTGTCAAGTAATAGTTATTTTCATATGGTTTATCACTGAAAAGAGGCTCATCCGATAAGATAGCGTTTGAAATTATACTAATTTTATGGGATTATCGTCGTAAAGAGAAGGTCCCATTCCGTTGAACTTTCATAATGTTTGAAAACATTTTCATATTTAAGAGTACACATACGAACACTGCGTGTGTGTGTGTATGTTTGTGTATGTGTCTAGAAATGAGCCCAATTCTAGCATATCTTCCACTGGCTTGTCGAATATTAGTATCATTCCCGAGGTTGCGCTTGAATAATTGCGGTCCCTATCGAATGCAATCACAGCAAAAGAGTGTGGGTGCATAAAATGCTTGAATACAGCATGTTTTCTGCATGCGCATCAACAACGGCGCATCATTTTCGGTTGTGTCGTCGTTACCACAACAAGGCGAAATATTTCTCAAGCCAGTGGTGTGTGCAGTTGATTAACAATAATGATGTAAATGACATATACGATGAAAATCGGGCTTTAATAAGAGTCTGGAATGCATTTTATATGCAAATGTGATTTTCCCCTCGTTTCTCGAATGGGCTTGTGCAATATGAGGAATATTAAATATGTGTGCTGTACAACACATGTAAACAACAACCAATTAAGGTAAGAAAAAAAAATACACCGAACCAACACCTGAATTATTAATAAATAGGCGAAGCCAACGTAAAAATGAGTGGTTGTCTCGCTTCGTTCTTCATTCTAAATATTCGACGAGTTCTGTGCTCATTTATTTTTAACAATGGTGCTCACTTTCATTCAGCATATATTTTTGTTTGGGTGTTGGCTTTGTTCATTCACTCTGATGGGTTGTCAACCCAAACACAGTGTCTTTACGTTTTCAAAGATGACAACAAACAGTTGAATAAGGCAATGAATATTACTATGGGAGACGTAAAAAAAACAAAAGCAAAAAGATGATGAGATGATTGAAATTCATCTGCCGGGGCATCACAGAAGATTTATGGCTAAAATGACACACAAAACAATTTTACTTTTGTTCCAATTCTACGTTATTGTTTTTTCTATTGGGTTGTGATGATAATGAAATGGCCTTATCACAAATAAGGCATTTGAAATTCCGAATTGATAAGGATGACGAAATTGAATATACATGATATATTGTAATCAGCAATGTTTGCAAAATGCTCTACCTCGTTTTGATTTTAATGAATTACACAGTAACGTTGTTTTGGATGGAATACACACACAGTGGCTAACAATGCTAAACATGGGAACACTGTTTACATTGACGACCCCGGCTGGGCAAATCACACCATTTGTATGTTATCGAAACATTATCGTAATCTGCCTTGAGTACATAAAAACACAAACAACAATAACAAAAGTTGATACATTTCGACGAATACACACACACACACTCGCACACTAACACTCATGGATACATCTAATGACTTTCCCCCCTCAGAATTTGCGTTCAAATGATAATTATTTTGGTTGGCAAAACAAAAACACCAACCCGAGTACTGCACTTGGCATATGAAGCCATGCGTTTGTGGTCGCATGGCACAGGCGATGATTAAATATTGATAGAAAAGATGAGAGCGTCTACATTGAAGCCATGTATATTTATTTATGGACATCGAAAATTTGTAGCGAATGCGGATGTGGCAATTTTGGCAATGTGTATTACAGTCAACCAGAGTACTTGTGAGATTAACGATAAAAACGGAACGCATACTTATCAAAAGCAGCCCAAAAGAATTCAGACTGATTTTCAACGAGTTAGAGATTAATGAGCCAATACAATGGAGATTTGCCCCGTTTTTTTTATGCAGACGAAAATAAAACTTGGCTCAAATGGATGATGGCTATAATATTTTATGACTTTCTAACACTAGTTCGCAATGTGAAATTATACGCAAAAAGTCGTGCACGCAGTGCGACGTATGACGAAATATTTATGTATATAGTATATTTCTATCAAATGTCTTCGGTCACCACATTCAGACCGATTCGATGCTATGGATAGAGTTTTTCTCAATTGAACCGCATTCATTGTGTACCATATCGAAAATGCTAAAGTAAGTACACAAAAGTGAGCTCATCGAGTGTTCGCATTGTGTGTATTGACTTTTTCGACGTGAACCGCGTGATTTCTTTTCGTATATATAATATTGTTTGGTCTGTACGAAAACATGTTTTTGTTCTGTTTTGTTTCGTTGGGTCGGAATAGATACGAAGACGATACGTGTAGCAAGTATCATTTTGCGCGATATTGTGGGTAATTGAGTCAGAACGGTCGATAGTGTGTGTATTTATCGATTGCGTTCAATATCTGTTGTATGTAATACACTTTTGGTGTTTATTCATACAGTGTGTAACACAAACAGGGCTCAAAATACTTTAAATGACGCAACCAAGAATACAAATTTACAATATACAAATCTAATCTTTTGCTATGGATGTGATTAAATTTTCCACTCGTTCTTGTATGCTTGTACATGTTGTACATCGATACATTAAACTAAAAAAAACCTCCGGCAAAATCGTAAAACATCCTATCGATCTAAACTCAAAACGAAGACAACAATTTTAAGACAAATCGGAAGGGAAATCGAGAGCATAGTTGCTCTGAATGTGTGGCCATAAAATGGTGAAATGTCAGTGTCAGAGGCACTAAAAACTAAAGCATCATCACATCTATTGAAACAGGGAATTGTTTACGATATTCGCACATATAAAACGACAAGAGTGAAATAAATAGCAAGTTGAATTTGCACATGGGGACCAATAACATGACGCTGTGTAATGAACTTTTCCATTGTTCTTTCGTGTCGTGCATTTTTGTGAACAACAACAAAAATCCAATTCTTGTTGTTGCATATTAAAATCTCTTTTTTTCATCTTTTTCGCACAATCAACATATTTTTGCTGTGTCTACTTTCTATTGTACAAATTCAATGATGATATATGATTCTATAGCCAAGAGAAAATGCCGTCTTACATATTTTGATGGATTGCATGCAAGCCGATTTGACGTGCGTGTGTGTTCTTATTGAAATTGGAAACGGGGCATATTTTTCTAGCATTTGAAATTTTTGTTTTTCATTCAGAATTATTATTGTTATTAATTTACAGTGTGTTTTCGGTCTTATCTTTTCCTGTATTTGGTTCATTTCTTCTAATTTTTGATTCATACATCTCATAGTCAATGTTTTCTCTCTCTCTCTCTCTCTCTCTCTCTCTCTCTCTCTCTCTCTCTCTTTTCGTTGAGTGTGTGTCCGTGTATGTGTTCACTCATCTCTGGAGGTAATTTGGTTCGACGCAAACAAAAACTGATATACTTTTTTTTGTTAAAGGTAAGCCATAAAGAGTGAAAAAGAAATGATGAATAAAAAGAGACAGAAATGTTGCCGAACAATAACAACGGCAACCAATTCAAGAGCAATGTGATATGATTTCTATTGAGCTGTAACATCGGATGAACGTGTGTGTGTGTGTGCTTTCCGTGTTCACCCGAAAGCGTATATGTGCCAGTGTATGTGTGGATGGAACACACCGTGTGAGAGAGTTCTTCTTTTGTTTCTTGTTTTCGTTTTTGTCTGATTTTTATGTAGGTTTTTCTTATATGCTGCTTGCGGTCTTTAGTTCACTCACTCTTTCTCTCAAATCTCATGTGTATGTGGCACCATGTATGCCGATGACGGAAAAAATAAGAAAAGAACGGATAAAAAAAACTATTCAAATATGTAGATGTGAATTTAATACACAATTGAATTTGATGAAAAGAAGCCAACAGCAACAACAACAACAACAACGAATGAATGACGAGCGAAGAGAGAAAAAAAAACTCGTTGAGCAATACGCGAGAATCCACAAAAGAACGGACCAAATAAAGTTGTAGTTGTAAAAGAGCCCAAAAAATTGAACGATGAGACATGATACGATTCAACCGAGAGACCGAAAGAGAAGAGTGAGAGAAAATAAAATTGACAGAAAACAAGAACATTCTTCAGGTGTTGTACGATGTACGTGCCTTTTATTTGGGTCTCGTTTGTTTAGATATAAAAAGTTGTTCGTCTCTTAATGAAACGAAATGGCATTTTCACCTTCAGCACATTCGTGTGTGTGTGTGTGTGAAAATGACGATATGTTCTAGCGATGTCGACACACAAAACCAAACAACAAAATATTTGGCTCAAATATTGGCCAAATGAATAGAATTTCTTTGAAAATTATCATGCTGTCGTATGGATTACGTCACACAAATCAAACATATGCACTAACTATGTAATGGTTACTGCAATTGTCATGCTCATCGTTTTATGTATTGCTTGAGCGTTTGCTTTCGTTTGGCAATTCAATAACCTTGATGAAAGTCCTGAAAAATCCGCATGCCAATTCACTCTCTATCTCGCTCTCTCAATCTCACGTAACTCTATTCATTCTTCACTAGCATTTCTCCTGACAACTCACAAAAAAAGTAGATGATTTTCAAACCCATTTCAAAGCATTACGATCAATAAAATACTTATTAAAGGCTATGAAGCACTATTTATTGTAGGCCTCCGTTTCTCCTGCTCACTCACCGTGTTCAAAAACCGTGTACGTATGTTTGTATCGCTCCGCTTTGAATTTAATTACAAATTAACTTTTGAACGCTGGCAATTATATCCATTATTGTCACGATCACAGAACAATATCAAGCACTTGAAACAATTGCGGCGTATTTTCTATCTTCCGCTTTAAAATTGATGTATTTTTCGATGTTCGAATATTGTTTGAATCGACATAAAATTTGTGTATACACTTTTAATCCACTGTCAAATGATTTTTTGCAATTTCCATCGATTTCATTTCAATACAGAAAACAAAAACACACAAGAAAACACCGCGCTTTTTTTTTGGTTCTCTCGTGAGTTCAAACAAATCAACAGAATAACTCAAATTGAAATCACTTTGATGGCATTCCAAAACTCAAAACTTTGAATTTCAATTGTCTTCCACAGAATTCTTAATCGCAGCCTAATCGAAAATTTTGTTTATTCACTGTGTTTATGATTTGTGAGTTTTGTCACTCGTTTTGAGTGCGATCCAAATTTCTTTTCTTTCTTTTTTATTTGATTTGAATGCACTTTATTTAGATTGACTTTTCGTCGTTTTTCTTCTTTTTGTGTGCTCTCTTCCTTCTCTCGCTCGCTTTTGCCTTTTCACTGTATGTGTTTTTATTCCGAATGGTAGCTAATTTAATGTTCATCTATTATGAAGTATGTGTATTACGTTTTTTTTTTTGCTTGACAGTTCAGACAGTCTCATGGAAAATGTTTGTCAGCAAAGCTAGACAGTAGCGAAGTTCATTGGAAGTACATATAAACCGAACAGTTTTTTTTCGCTCTCTCTCTCTCTTTTCCTTTCGAACGTTGTTATTCTTTTGATGATGTTTTGTTGAATACCCATTTATTATTTTCGGTTAATATTCGCAATGAATTTTCGTTTGATTTGCTCATTAATTTTCAACAATTTGATTTAAACTTCCAATTTCAATCCCTACCACTAAATAACAATTTATTTGACGCAACTTTATGTAACTTTATGTTTGTGTTTATATTCCAAAAAGCTGATGTCAACGCGCCATCTGGTTGAACATTTGGAATGACAGGCACACGTTCGAAACGATGAATTTTGAAACCCTCTTATGTGAATGAATAAATAGATTGCAAATGCATTTGAAAACGGTTGGATTCTTCGTTTTAAAACGAATTTTTATTTAATTTTGATTACAAATGATGACATTTCATGATATAAAATTTGTATTTTTCATGTAAACTAAATTCGATATTTCAACAGTTCAAATAAGAATTCCATCAAATGAAAACAGAAACATTGGAAGTGTTGTGCATTTGAAACGTGATGACATTGTGAAGCGATATGTTTTGATTTTGCTGTGCATGAGAGTTTCACAGCAGTAGACAAAAATAAACGGAATCCCGCAAATGATTGGCGAGATACGTTGAAATGCGGAATTATGACATATGGTCGTGTATTTGTACATCCAAGCGCACACACAGTGCGTATTATAAACATGCATTACCTCAATATATGTATACGATGAATATATACGCTAAATGTATATAATTTTTGGAGATTTATTTATAGAAATGTTTGCAAAATAATGCGCATAATCATTTTTTTTAGCACAGTAAAATAACTATCATGAAAATTAGCAACACCAATATTAGCATTTTAATGAAGATCTTTCTTAACCTGAGCCAAATCCAATTAATTGCTGTTCCAGGATACCATTCGCTTACACAAATTGCATTTTACTGTGTTGATGCAAAACACAAAATAGAACAATATACACACATAACATAAATGGATGGGAAAGGGAGGACAGATGAATATTGCAAGTGTGTAAGTAGGTCATCATAATCAGGTTATTGCACTATTGAATTTTTCCAGTTTTCCTTCGTATTTATATACTGGCTGCTATCACACAATGTTTTGCGTGTGTTGATCTATTTATAGACGGTTTGAATTGAAATTGGTTGTACGCGTTTGTATGCGAGTGCCTAACACACAATTCAACCAAACCACCGTAACCTTGTAATATCCATCAGGCTCAATATAAACAACAAACACACCAAATATGCTGATCAAGTGATGCAATATGATGGTTTTTCCATGGTTAATGCGCGTCTTCGCATATCATTCAATTTCCTTTTCAATATCCATGACGTGGATATTTTCACTATGTACTGCGTTGTTTGGATTGTTTTTTTTTGCCCCGGTCGCAATGTTCGAGCAAAATTATGATGGATTGATTTAGTTATAGGTTTTGTGGTTATTTGATGGCGCGTCGATTAATTTTTTTTTTTATTCCGTATGACATACATATCGCCGCGTGGTAAATATGCGTGTTTGTATAAATCCATTTTAAATGCTTCACATAAAATTAATTGGCATCCGTGTGTATGGTAACCAGGTGAATTGTGAACATATTGGATTGGTTATGGAAGCATTGAACTAAACTTGTTTGAACTTTTCACTGTTGTTTCCAGCTATTAAAAAACGAAAGAAAAAAAAACTCACCCCGAAGACAACAACAACAACTACATCGAAAAAAATAGTACATGTTTCGATCATTGCTGAAAACTGATATTTGTTGTGTCGTAAATTCGGTGTGTGTTTTACCTCACTCATTTTAGAAATTAAGTTCCTTGATTTGCAATTGGCACGGCACATAAACCAGCCATTGACTTGTTACAACTTACTGAACTGAACTGAATTAATTAATTTTTTTCTGTTGCTTTCTCAAACTCGAACTCGCATTGCATTCATCTGGTTGTTGGCATATAATATGAAAAATGTTTTGCTGAGTTTTTTTTTGTTGTTGTTGATGTGTACATGTTGAGTTTTCGGTTTTTGTTCGGTACCATTTTTCGAATTATTTATCCAGGAGCTCAGTCGAAGTTAGTCACGTCAAACGATTAGAGCGAATTTCCGTGTGATTTTGAAACCGATTCTCATACATTTTTTTGTGAGCCTATTTTTATGTTCTGTGCTATTTATTGACATTTATTTTGCATTTGATTGGAATTTGAAATTTAATTGAAAAATTCGTTATTTCTATTATTTCCCGTGGGATTGGAAATTTGTATTTGAGTTTTTGAGAATTCAATTCCAAATTCAATCTCAAATTTATATTAAAACTTTGTATGTGAATAACGAGAACAATGACAGCAAAATTGAAGCTCATTGAACCGAAAGCGGTATCAGCAAATGGATCAAGGACATTGACACAGACAAAAATGCTGGTAAAACGGGCCACAACTACAGTCGCATTGCCATCGCCAACCTCATCCAAAATTGACACGGATCGAAAGTCAGATTCAAGCAAGTCCGATTCCGCAAAATCGGATTCAAATAAGTCTGATGAAGGAAAAGAAACACCAAAAAGTGCTGAGGGCGATAAAATGCCGAAAATTGACGAAAACCCAAAAAATACTAAAAATGATGATCCCAATCCACTTGACACCATTCCCGAGGTATACAAAACGCAAGGAACTATGACTTACAATAGTTGTACGGGCTACTCTGAAAATACGTGCCTTTGCAGTAGCATTGATGATGGTTCTCAAACAACAATGAAACGTATTTCATATTTGGAAAGACGCAACTGGATAACCACCGAGCGTTTGAGTGAATTAAGGAAGAAAGCTCAGGATGCGATGAAACATCATAAAATCTTTACCATCCGTGGATGTTTCTATTCCATTCGAAAGAGTTTAGTGCAACGTGGATGGGTGGAAAAATTGGATATTCATCGTCGTTCAGTTGTGAACGGTTCGTGTCAGGTGATTCTGGAAGATTTAGCACAAAATCTGCCACAACGGCGACCCGGTGAAACACGACGCCAGCACATTCAAAAGTGTGAACGAAATATTATGTCACGGTTTCTGGAGCATATGCCAATCGATTTCTTATGGTCGGCACGCAAAGAGAAATCCGATTGGATTGACATGGCACGGAATCCCAGTTTAACCATAAATAAATTTCACAAATCCCCATTCACAACAAAAGAAGGCCTTTGCAATGTGCTAAGAGATTTGCATTGGTTTTTCGAAGAAGGAAAATCCGAAACATATTATCCGCGTAGTTATAATGCATGGAATCCAGACGATTTGTCGGAATTTATCGATGATTATCGATTGACAGCTTGCATGTCGATGCTGCGCTTTCTCGTCCGCAGCAATGAACGTAAAGAAATGGATTGTGTTTATGGTGAAAGTGGACAAATACCAATAACAAGTATTCAATTTGCGCTAAAACAATGCAAAACCTATGTTAGAAGTTGTCAACATTTGGATATTGATGAAGAGCATACGGAACGGATTTGGAACCATGAATGGGAACTGTATTTGATGCACTTTCAAATGCTCACTCAAGATCATTTAATATTTCAAAAGCCAGACGATTTGGTGCAATGGAATCACTTGATGGATGAATGCAAACGTTGCCTAAAGGACATAACACAGCATTGGCCTCAAAGTAATCTCGATGGCGTGCTCAATATTTGGATAGTTAAACCTTCGAATCGATGCCGTGGCCGTGGAATTCTCCTTATGAACGATATTAAGAAAATTATTGCGCACGTAAATCCGCCCGTCGTTAATAAAGGACGTTATGTTGTGCAAAAGTACATAGGTAATTCATTTTTTTTTTAAATTTCTACGTGAGAATCGTGCTTGAAGTAATTGTTTTATACAATGCACTAATAAATCAATCTTGCATAAGTTTATTGTATGTATGTTCGAGAGTGTTGATTATAATCTGTAATAATTAGTTGTCCTTGTTATTTTCACCTCTGATTTTAGCATATATTTTTCAATTCATGTTAATTTCTACTGTTCGATCAGCAAAAGTAGAACAATTAAAATAATTTTTTTGTTGTTATTACAAATCTGTTACAGAACGACCTATGATTATACACAATTGCAAGTTTGATATCAGGCAATGGTTTCTAGTAACGAGCGTGCAACCGCTTATCATTTGGATGTATAGAGAAAGTTATCTACGATTCAGTTCACAAGAGTATGACCTAGTTAATTTTCATGAGTCCGTGCATTTAACCAATCATGCCATACAAAAGCGATATGAAAATGGTAAAAGGGATGAACGTTTACCGCGAGAAAATATGTGGGATTGTTATACGTTTCAAGCATATTTGAAGGTAACTACCAATTAAATAGTTATTTATTTATTTATTTATTATGAAAAATGATTCTTAATCGATGCCGTCATCCATAGTCATCAATTCATATTAGAAATTATATTGATGCCTTAGAATGATTAAATTGACAAATGATCAAGAGGTTTAACATCTATGTAATTTATATAATTTATAATATGTTTGAATATTTAAGCAAATTGGCAAGGCAAGCATGTGGACAGAGCGCATATATCCCGGGATGCAAAAGGCATTGATTGGAACAATGTTGGCCTCGCAAGATTCAATGGACCGCAGACCAAACACATTTGAACTGTATGGAGCTGATTTTATGATATCCGAAGATTGTCAACCTTGGCTAATTGAAATTAATGCTAGTCCTGATTTGGGTGCTACAACTAGCGTCACTGCACGGCTATGCCCTCAGTGCTTGGAAGACGTCATTAAAGGTAAAGAAACTTGTTTTTTTCCACATTTTTGTTGAAATTTAAAAATAAATCTTCTCCAGTTGTAATAGATTACCGAGTCGATCCAAAAGCATCAACGGGCAGTTTTGAAATGATTTATCGTCAGGTAATACCACCAGCACCCGCTTACTTGGGGTTAAATTTATTTTTGAAAGGAATACAAATGGCACCAAAAAATGGTGGTGGAAAAAAAGAAAAACCAAAAGTCGAGCTAAGACCCAAGACCGAACGGAAAGGTTCACAGCTCACGGTGAAAACAACAAATGGAGAAAACGAAAAAACACCGATATTGTCACCACGATCGTTGATGATTGATTTTGCCGATTCCAATGACAATAATGGTTCGACCACCCAAATGTCTGGTCGGAAACGTATTTGTACGCTAACGAGATCGAATAAGGAGAATTTGTTCAAAAATGACAAAATTATGTCCGGTCGATTGCATTCGTATTTAGCATTAACTCGATATCCATCGAAACATAGTGACTTGAAGGATCCGTTGAGTGGTCGAAAAGCAGCGGGAAAAATTCCCGATTCATCGCGTCGACATGCGAGCTGTGGTCCAAAATTGATGTCAATCGCTCCACAAGATGAGAATAAAACTGAAGATGCGGAAATTGCAGACAATGATCGAAGTAATATAAAATGTGTTGGTAATAAGTGTGGTCCAGATGTCGAAGTAACTGATACAACCATCGAATCTGGTAAGGTATCATCGAGGAAACCATCACAAGAAACGCCACGAGTAACAAACATACGGACAAAACTGAAACCGGTTAATTCATTGTCAAAATCAGCTCGAATGGGTTCGAATTCCAAAGAAAAGTCTGCTTCAACACCGAATGAATATCGAAAGTATTTAGCTCAAAGCAGTTTACATCTAAATAAAATGCCATCGAAGCTTCCGATCCACAGCAATTATTATAATTCACATTTTTATGCTGTTGGTTTGAGCTTGCGGGCATGGAGAACGAAGTACAATCGAGATAAAGGAAATGGATTGAGTGCCCCAGCCCCTGTAACAAATAACAACCCTCTTAAACGTAAAAATGTCTAGGTCTCAACTCCTTCGATTCAGAAATTCTAAATATTAAAATTGGTTAAAAGCAAATAAAATGAACACCGCTCTTTATTGTTAATGTGAATGTGCTTTATTGAATTCTATCAGAATTATTACATTTAAATCAAATGGTTCAACCCATTAAATCTGATTGTTTCGATCTATTGAAATACTGTCAATTAGTGAATCTTTTAAATTCTCTCACAATCGCTTCAATCTCATTGGAAATAAATTGAGAAATTGTATATTTTCCTGGTTCCAATTGTTAAACGTGATCAATTGCTTTAAAACCTTAGAAATGTGACTAAATAACTTGATAAATGAAAGCCTCGAATTCTAATATTGATATTAAGCTTTATTGAATGTTCAATGATTGTGATTTGGCGTAAATTTTTTTTTTCTTTATCATGTATATCGTACTGAAATTGGTGATTTTGATTCGTTAAAATAAAATAAATTAAATTAAAGTTTGGAAAATCTTGAAAGTAAAAAGTTTTTACTAAAAAAGTAAAGTATGAATAAAAGGGGAATCAAATGCACTTATATTTTGTTTGTCAGCAACAAAATGAAACCACATTGAATGACTTGAATAATGAACTTTCAACTGTTTAGTATTATATGGTCATTGAGTTCATTGACTTTAAATGTATTAATAGACAATTATGTCGCTAAAAAATAAACATGTTACCAAAAATTGATCAACAACTTTTGTCCCAACAATATTATTTTGAAGCGACATATTATTTTCAATGTTTTCTTCACTTGCATTTATGCTATATGGTACGGATATATAGATTATTTGTTTCAAAAGGTATAGTGTCACACGGTAAATGCTCAAATGGGAGTTTTTGTGCTCTTCATGGTTCATCATTTAAATTGTCATAGTTATATTCAATTAATTCTCACAAAATTGTTTGTTTTTTTTCTGAGTCGATTGAGTGAAGCCCGAAATGTTTTTTTTTTTAGACAGATGTGCACGCGAAAATCAACGAAAATTTTTAACAATTCTCATACATGAGGATCACATGTTCGAACAATTCACATACATTTTTTACTTCTGTGTTTTTGATTTTTTGGTTAAAATATTTGTACACTTTATGAAACCGTTGGTTTTAACGAGAACGATAGCTTTGGACGCGAATTGTTTTTGCCCAAGATCATTTTCTGTTCTTCCTTAACACGTTTTTCATGTTCTTTGCGCATTTTTTGCCGGGTTTCATCCATTTTGCGCTGCTCTTCAATTATACTCAAGCGCTCTTCGGCCTATAGAAAGAAAACAGATGTTAGGGAATAAGATTTTCAACTCAATTAATAGCAAAATTAAATCCAATTCGATACTCACCAATTTCTTTTGCGCCTCTTCAATTTTCTTGTTATTTTCGGCAATGATCAATTCGAGCTCTTCACGTTTTTTCCGCTCAGTTTCCTACAAATGAAATAATCGATTAATATCCAATGAACATTCAATAAATTGATGAAGCCATGAAATGTCTTCAGCAGTTGACAAAAAATGGTAAATTGCGCGAAATGTAAAAACAATTTGACTAAAAATTAATAAATTCTTCATCCTACTTAAGTGTTTTTTATTTAATGACTTTTTTTTTATTGAAAAAAAAAAAAACAAATCTGTTCTTTATTTTTCACTTTACATTTTACCTAGAGAAAAAGAGAAATCACAATGTTATGCGAAAATCGGTAATTTAATGTGAGACTAAATTCATTTTTCTTCGAAAAATAAGCACAAATTATAAATAAAAAGAGAAAAGAGAAACAAAATTAAAATAAAACGAAAAAAAAATTATACATTGATTTAGAAAGCCGAAAAGAAGATTCTGGGTTTTAATTTCACTGAATGAGAGGGGGATAAAGATAATAATTCAGCGAATTTAATTAATTTATCAGCCATTTAATATTAAATATGCCTAAAATTCTTTTTTATTGCATTCCGTTCGTCGAATGAAAGTGTGAATAATCACAACAACAACAAAAAACCAACAACAAAGTAAGCGCAAGCATCTCACTCAATCAGACCAAATTAAAACTCATATCTTCTTAACAGCTATACAAAAGTGACGTCTTTGAGTGTTTTATTTCATCGATATAGAATGTGCTCTTTATCTATCACAAGCATTAAAATGACCATTGTGATTATTTTTCTTAGAAAATGTAAGCGTGAATTGTTCATCGCTACTGTTTAAATGTAAAAAAAAAATCAACAACAAAAAAATCAAATTGATTGGATTTTAAATTCTTCGTTGCTCACGTTCACATTCAAATCAAAAAGTGTTATATCTAAATAATACCTGCGATGCTTTGGGGAGGGATGCCTTACGCTTGTTTAAAACTACAAAAAATTGACTTTGGTAAATTTGTGGCTGTTTTGCTTACATTTGTTGTTCATTCAATTATTTTGTCTAGTGGAAAATGTGTCCATAGCTTCATTTAGAGAAAACTCTCAGGACGCCGATTAAGGGCCTAAAGAGGTTGAATTGCAACCTGTTTCAATTCTAGAGATCATTGTTTGTTTTTGTTTTAAATTTTAACTATTCGCTCTATTTTTAAAATGTACTCTCTATTTCCGTCAAAAAATGTTTTTTTTCTCTCGCAAAAATCTGTCTTCTTTCTTAAGAAAAAAAAATGTTGATTAAGAGTCGTTCTTTTAAACGAAATTTCGTACAACACCCTTATTTAGATCAGTTTGACACAGTGGTCGCAGACATTATTGACATAAACATGTATTTATTGAGCTTAAGCCCCCTGCGAAATCCTCGAATCTCCCACACGAATTGAGAAAATGAAGTCAGTTTACAGTACAACATCGAATTTGAACTCGTTACCAAAATAGCGTGCGTTTGTAATGAATGGTCTCCAAAAATTGTTCGTGCTGGCGATTTTAAGGCGTTCCAGAATTACATAATTTGATTCAGCTTCAGGTCTTTGTTTTTAACAATTAAAATGCTAATTCTAATTATATTGTTTGTTTGTTTGTTTGTTTTTTTTTGTCTGTTTTACACAAAATTAAGAAATTATCACATACAAAAAAGTTCTTTTTGCTACAGATGAAATAGAGATCAAACCAACTGAAAACAAAAACACTGCATGCATTTTCCGCTATAAAATATCAAGTTAGTACAAAAACAAAAATCAAAACAAAACGAAAAATAATAAATGTGTTTGAAAACTATGAAAGAGAATTTGGTTTGTTTGTTTGTTTGTTTGAGTATGAAGTTGTGGTATAACATAAACATGCCCAACATAAATAACACATTGAATGTTATCGCTTATCACTCTTCTTAGTCCACTTCTTGACACACAACATAAAAACAATTCAATTATACCGAAATTTTGTCTATTGGCATTTTGGTTGTCAAAATGAATCAAAAACATCCATAATTTTGTGGGAATTCAGCAACAGCAAATGGGTAATTTGAGATCGTGTGCGCCTTCGAACTGTTAACAAAGTCAATTTCGGGCAATGTACAGAAATTGAAATGGACTTTTGGTCAAAAACGAAATTTTTGTTAATGGAAGGAAAAACGTTATTGGACTACGTATCGGAAAAGAAATGTCGGTATTTTTTTTTTTGTACATAAATTTTGATGATGGGATAAATAGAATGAATATATGAAGACTTGATAACAAAATCATTGCATGATTTTAAAAAGATAAATAATGATGCAAACAAGAAGAATTTTCATATAGAGATGAAAATTAAAAAAAAAATATATGTAGAAAAAGAATCAATTGTCGATTTCAATAATCGAATCAAGTGACGACGAAAACGAAACAAACGACATCATTAAAAATGTTTACCTCGCGTTTTTGCTCTTCTAATCGAGCTTGTTCACGTCGTTTCTCTAATTCAAGCATCATTTCACGTTCCATCTGCACCTTGGCCGCTTCAACACGTCTCGATACTTCAGCTTCAATTTCATCTTTTCGCTTTTCCAACTCCTCTTCGACTCGCTTCTTTACCAAAAATTCAATGCGTCTCGCTGCTTCATCCTCAATTGTCTATAAAAATACGAAAATTTTATTAATAATTTTGAGGTTAGAAAGAAATTAAATGTTGACTTTCAAACGTACTTTCTGTTCGGCTTCTTTTTGACGCCTTTGTCGCTCCATTTCGGCCAAGCGCTCAACTTCATCCAATTTCCGTCTGCCGCTCTTCTTTCGCCGTTTTGGTATATCTTGTGAGTCATCACTGCTACTTCTCGAAGACACTGACACAGACCGTTTTCTATGAAACAATATCGAAAATATTTAAATATTAAATTAAATCGATAACATTTGCAGGGCAATCAGTTCAACATTTGTTTATCGCACTTAATCAACGAATGAGTAATGAAGGTGAGGCGACTCCATCCAAATTAATGTATCGTTGACATAAACAAACTGGCATTTGGCATAGCAATCGATTTTTCACTCTCATCAATGCATAATGGAATTCATTAGTTGCCCATTGAAATGATGTTTATATAAATTGATAAGAATTTTACCTGGATTTTGGGCTTCGTTCATGGCTTCTATCACGCGAATATTTCGAATGTGATAGAATTGAAATGGAACGTCTTTCAGATCGATCACGTTCTCTGTCTTTTGATTTACTCTTTTTGCGATGTTTACTTTTATGATGCCTTTTTGGTGTTCGACTACGTGACCTGGATCGACCCATTTTATCTGTCTATATTCGTTATTTTCAATTCACCAAAATCTCAACAATCACTTTTATTTAGATTAAATTCACTTTTTTGATTTCTCAACAATGAACATTTACAATTTTCGTGAGTCTAAACTAATTTAAATTATTTGATGCAAAGAGACAACGTAGTTCTGCTACTGAGTCGTCAATGTGAATTAATTGGTAGCCATTGTGAGCAATGCAAATGTCAATGGCACAAGCATTTTATGATTTGACGTTTGTGTGTTGGCACCACCGGAACTGTCATCGTATCGTTTGCAGCCAATACTGTCAGTTAAACCAATTTTTCACCAGTAACTGTAACAATTTTGTAATGCAATCCATAATCTTATTGGAAATTCGTTTTAGACATTGAAATTAAAAATTTACCATACAGAAAAAAAAATTGAGATTTTTATTGGTGACTTTTGCTCAGTTCAAAAGCCAACTTCAAGAAAATTGATTTTTTGTTATTAATATTTTGTTTTAAAATTTGAACGTTATTTATTTAGTATTTTAAATGTTGATCTGAAAATTTATTTGTTTGAAACACGTGTATTAATACCGTGATGTCTAATATAGCATCATATCTCATTCAAAAGACGGTGTTTCCCATTTTATTTACATTATGTTAGTAAAAACTCCAAAGTGTCACATTCTTCAAAGGGTTTTCACATTGAATTTAATGAACAAAATTACTTTTTAGGTGTTATTTGTCGGCCCGCCGTTTTGTCAATTCCATATTTATTGTTTTTATTTTATGCGCCATTTTTGCCGGCTGGAACAAATAAAACTATTCATGGTCGTTCAAGATACTTTTTCAAATGTGTGGCATTTGTGACGATCATCATTGTGACCCTTCAAATTTGGTCTCAAATAGCATTATATGCCAAACAACTTGAATCTCTCTCTTCAATGGGTACATGGGGCAAGTTTTTACAGAACATTGGCGTGACCGAATTATATAAATCAGAGTAAGTGATAAAAATCTCATGTAAAATTCCTTTCAATCCGATTCATACATTCTCATCTATGTAATGACATTTCAACAGATCACAAATGTTTTGCTGGTGCTTCTTGCTGGACATGATTATATGTGGATTAAGTTTCATGACACTGGTTGTCTTTAACAGAAATACAGTAGTTGATCGAGATAGTGATATTGAAGAGTCAATCGTCCTTGACAGCATCATTATTCGAAGCAATCATCTGCAGATGAATATTCGTGCTATCCTGGAAGGAATCGGTGATTATCCAATTTTTAAATTTTTCCATAATGGAATTGATTAAAACTTGTGTTGAATAACATTTCACTTTTCAACAGCCATATTTTGTGTGCTTTCGACTGTGCTGATTGCGGCAACATTACAGCCATCCATTCCAAGTGCCATCTATTTTTTGGTGTTTTTATTTATCACAACGACCTGGGCAATGAACAAAAAGATGTACAACACTCTAATTGGAAGCATCTGGTTTCTTTGCTCTGTTATGATCATCCACATGAGTATCATGTTTGCATTTCAAACCACTTGGTTACAGAGCCACATCAATCACAATAGCACGATCTTACGGTAAGATTTCGATTTTTATGATTACAGGTGTGGTTTTTTATTAATTCTAACGTTAAATCAGGTACTTTGGACTGAGAACATTGATTGTGTCAAATGTCGATTCTGAACAAAACAAGCTTCTGCCAAAACTTACAGTCGTTCATGCGGATGTTCTTCTGAATCCAATTGCAATTTTACTATGCTACTATGCGTCGGCCATTTATCTACGTGATATTGCAGGAAAACATATTGAAAAGACACATTCAGGTGCAATCCCGCTACAGCCAATGAATGGTAATTCCTCATAAATAAAACATTTTAGGCAAACATAAGAAAAATCTTTGGCATACATTAGGTTTTTTTTAATTCACAGATGAGCGTCATTCAACACAAATTGGTGATCTCAGAACGTTTGTAAGGCGTCTTTACTGTTTTGTATGCCGCCACTGCAATATCGTATCAAATCTCATGATGATGGTGATGTTCACTTCCAACAACTCACCTTTTCAATAACATTTCAATTATTTTGTTTTCATTCAATTGTAGATATGGAGCATAATTTTTCGTAGTTGGCTGTCGATCGTATTTCTATTGGTTGTGAGTGTGCTATGGACACGTCCAATTGAACGCAAGTCGGCGCATCGTATCAATTTATTTATTGTACTCTATGCTGATCTACTGTTAATCCTTCAATATTTTTACGATGTTATTTTCACGGGAAATGAGCCTCCCGTACGAGATAGTGCCATTGTAACAAATTTGTCACAAATTGGCATCGTTCGATATGATTCATTGCCATGTATACCGTTGCTGTTCAAGGCCATATGTACAGTTACATTTTGTTTTACCTTACGACAAAAGAAAATCGATGAAGAACGAAAAAGAATGTCATACTCTTTCCAAATCAATTCCGATGAAGGCAAAACGATTTGGAAGTGTTTTGATTTTGGTATCAATATTTTAACACATATTTGGGTCGTGATGATTTTGCTCACAATGTTCATTTATGCAATTTATGGCAAGGAAGTGAATCTATTGAAACTTTGTTACATGATTTATGTTCTAATTTTCATCACGTCATACCAAATATCGCTACACTTTTGGAAGAGAATATTGTACACACTCTGGATGCTCGTTATCATTTCTTCTATGGCAAATATGATCATAATCTATACGTATCAATTTGATGATTTCGACTATTTATGGCAGAACTATTTGGGTGTTGATAAACAGATGTAAGTGTGTCTATCTAACTACTGAAACTATGAGTTAAAATTTGGTGAATAACATGATTCGATTTTACAACAATTTTAGGCAAACTATAATCGGATTGCATCAGCATGGAACCAAAGAATTACTAATACAATTGTTTTATTTCACATTTTTGGTTGTAATTACGGCCATTCAACTACTAATTTTTCATAAAAAATATACAAAACAGTTCATTATGAAGCCCACTGAAAATGGCTCAAATTTTATGCAGCAAGATGTGACTGACGAGCCAAATACCACGGAAAATCCAATCGCTGACAAAACAATTCTGGAAAGAGTAACCGTTAAAACTTTAATTGAAATCTTTACTGTGACAATTTAAATTATTTCTATACGTATTTAGGTCGTTCAAGGCGTAAGTTCGTTCATTGATGTGAACAGAAAACTATTCGATTGTGCTTGCTCTTTCTTGGAGATGCAATTTTTCAAAGTCGTTTTGATTTTGGGATTTCTGATGGGCGTTAGTGAGGTTTGTTAGGAAATTCATACGTGCAGTGTTGCTAGCGTTTCATATCTTCCTTTAGATTTCAGCATTCAATATGTTAATAATTGTGCTAGTGGTAATTGCATGCTGTTTTGAAGAAAGCGCATCACATTTGAGCAGTGGATTCATCACATTATTTGCTGGCGTTATTATCACATCAAAAATGCTTTATCAATTGCTTAAAATTCCGGAAAGTTTACTCAATCTTTTATGCATCGTCGTAAGTTTAGCTCAATTTAAACTGACACCATGCAAAAGACACACTTAGATTGGTTTTGTTTGGTTCTGAACTAAAGAATCTCACTCAGTTTTAAACTAATTTTCTTCCATTCAGGATGAGAGTAAAAGTTTGTCTTTTACTTCGATGACATTTTGTGATGTAAATAATACAGCCAAGTGGTTGGGGGTCTATAGACCAAACAATGACCACAATTTGATTCAGTTTTTGGGAGTTTATTTGATTTTCATAACAGCAACAACAATGTTCAGTACAGTTTCTTACTATCAAAGACGAAAGAGGTAGATTTGAATTGCTGAGAATCAAACTAAAATCTCAAAATTGCCCAATTTCTTAATTTTGCAGATTTAAGAAAGGCGAACCACTACAACGTCCGCAGGTTTTGTTTGATGGTGTTACACGTGAAGATGCGGACAAAAATGTTGTTTTACTTGTTAAATACCTTTTCAATTACGGTTTCTATAAATTTGGCATCGAAATCACACTCATAGCGATGGCAATTTTAATTTGCTTCCGACGAGATACACTCTCAATTGTATATATCATCTGGCTGTGTGTGATCTTTAGTGTTCAACGGAGCTCAAAACAATTCATTTGGCCAGTTTTGCAGTATTTTGTTGCAATTACAATTCTCATGCAATATGCAATAGTCCTCAATTTGCCATCGTTTTTACAATCATGTAAGTTTCGGGAAAATCAAAATCAATATACCGAGTAAGCATTCTTCTTGATTTATTTTTAGCATTTGACTGGGAATTTGCATTCATTGAATGTGTAGAGGGTTTCATATCGTTAAAAAATGCTCCCGACAAATTGTTTATGGATTTCATTGTGTTGATGTGCGTGTGTCGTCAACGCATTGTTTTTGGAATTGAAAAGAAATACGGAGGAAAGAAATATCCAGGAGGTCGAAATGAGTCATCAGTTGAGGACATTGGCATCATAATTTCGGGTCAACTCCCCATCCGAACACACGATTTTCTCTATCCCACCAACTGGCTAGATATTCTAAAAAGCGTCGTTTATTTCAGTTCATTTTGGGTTACTCTGTCAATTGTGTTGTTAACTGGAACAAATAATGTGAGCGCCTTCTCACTTGGTTACCTCATCTCATCGTTTTTATTCTGTTACATCGGAACGAATTTCTACATGAAACAAATTCATTCGATTTTGCGATGGTGGAATCTCTTAATCGCTTTCAATATATTCGTGATTATCATTAAATCCATTCTGAATTTAAGGCTTGTAATTGGCGGTGTTTTTTCAACTCATGAAACTTTAACTTCAATACATACATTTTTGAGTGAGGTAAGTCGCTGTGGGGAGGAAATTGATTGAAAAATTCATTTTTATCCTCAAATACTTTCAACTCTAGAAAAAACAATCGACAAAACCCCTAGACATGTGTTACGATTGCCTTTGCTTTGCATTTTTAATATTTCAATTGCGCATCTTTAAAAGTATCGACTTTTGTCACATAATCAATGAGAGCAGAGCAACATTTGTGTGTGATTCAAGGTAGGTGACCAACAAGATTTCATGCATTAGCAAAAATGACACAGACATAAATTACAGAGGAACCAAATTATTGGCTGATCGTATGCATGAAATGCATTCCATTCAAATGCAACGAGAAAAAGAAACGATAGAAAATATAAAACTTAAAGTCGAGCGAATTAAAGCAAACCAGCAAAAATTCGAGCCAAATCTAATCCCTGCTAAAACTCATCATGAAGGTATTCTAAAATCATGAAATGGAAACTTAATAACAGCTTCTTAACAATCTTTTTTTACCATGATTACAGCCGTTCGGTACAATGGAAGATATCTATATGAGGATCTGGTTGATAAAGGTGAATTTGATCCACGACAGAATGAGTCTAAAATTGGAACTGAAGAGTCATTTTTACTAAAGAATCAAAATCGTATTGATTCCACCACAAAAGAGTTCAACTCAACAATCCGAAATGAAACCTATAATGTAGAAAACGAATCCGAGATCAGAGATGATGGGGTCGACAGAGAGAGCACGGATGATACGCAAAGTGAGTATTAAACAAAGCTCTCATCTTCCCAAAGACGACTCATACTTTTGATTTTTCTCCAGAAAACTACTTAGTGCTAGCTTTACGGGATTTTGTCATCTCAATAACCTTGTACCTGTACAAATTTTCACGGAATTATCGATTTGTTCATGAAATCCTGTCAAAAGAAAAAAAATTATTGAAATTAAAGTCATGCGGGTAAGTGGAATCGTTTGCATATCCGTCTGTATAATTAGAAATTACTTATTTTACCGATTTAATATTGTAGCAGTGAAGATCCGGGCGAAGAGAGAGTATATTTTTTTGCACATCAACATTCGATTTTGTCGGAATTTTTCCAAGCATTATGGTTTGCATTGATTGCCAATACGGACGTACTCTGTTATTTGTTCATCTTTTTGAATACAATTATATCGATGAGTATGCTCACATTGCCGATGTCACTGTGTGTTTGCTTGTGGGCAACGCTAACCACACCACGCCCATCAAAGCGATTTTGGCTCACAATCATTGCATACACTGAGGTAAAAAAGCACAGATTCAACAGATTTTGCTCATCCCTCTTATTAATTACCTCTTTTTCCAGTTCTTGGTTTTCGTGCAATACTTTCTACAAATAATTTCACATTTCCATAAGATTGACATCACAAAGCTGAACGCCACTTACAATCTCATCCTCTTACACTTTGTGCTATTTCACAGGTACCACAAATTGGTCACATTTGAATAGATTCAAAAAATATTTCAACATTTCATTATTTTTTTTATATAGATCCGTTCTAAAGCATATGGGCATTTGGACATTCACGAAGAGAAACAATAAAGATGCTGTGCATGCTTTGGAACTTTTAAGAACGCGTTCAGTGTAAGTTCAAAAGATTATGTGCATTTGAAATGTTAAGCTGTTGCTTAATTGACTTAATGAATATGCCATAAAATTCTGTAAAGTACCTGAAACTTAATCCAATTTAAATCTTTCAGAAATTCAGATATGGAGTGTGAGCCAATTGTTCAAATACCTGCAGATGTTTATACGCTTATGTTTTTATGTGACCTGATTAATTTTTTTGTGCTCATGTTCGGTTTTTCCGCTTTTAGTGTAAGACACCTTTCATCCTATTTAGTATTTGCGAGTCCTTCAACTAAACAAATATAATATATAAAACCTTTCTAATCTTTCAGCAATCACCGGCTGATGGTGGAGTTCAAAATTATTTAAACGAAGACCAAGTGCCGTTCCGATTCTTGTTAACATTGCTGGTTCAATTTGTGTCATTAATCATTGATCGTGCACTTTACCTGCGCCGAAACATGAACGGCAAAATTATATTCCATATAATATCAGTGGTTGCCGTGCACATGTGGCAGTTTCGATTCATGCGTTTGTTCGATGAACGACCATCTCATGCAATCACTTGGCCGCCGATGCTCTTTTATTTCATCAAATGCATTTATTTTCTACTATCCGCTTACCAAATACGCTGTGGCTATCCAAAACGAGTGTCTGGCAATTTCACCAACAACGGATCATCTATTATGCACTGGCGAGTGTTTGAATTGTATGAGTATATTGAGTAAATGACATCAATTTTTTGATAATCTCTTAAATTGCTTCAAATTGCAGTTATCAAATGATACCATTTCTGTCTGAAGCTCGAACATTGCTCGATTGGATTTGCATTAAAACATCACTATCATTGTATGAATGGTTTAAAATGGAGGATATTTATTCGGCCATGTTCACTATAAAGGTGAGATGAATTAAAATTAAACCTTTATGAAAAGTGTTTGTGGCTCTAGCATCTTTCTGAGTGGAATTTTTGAATTTCAGTGTCATCGACAGTATGAAAAAACAGTACCACGTCCACGTGGAATTGTTAATGGATCGAAGAGCGACTATGTAAGAGCGTGTGTTTCATTGGTCGCCTTTTTTGTACTCATTTGGGGTCCTTGGGCGTTATTCACATTCGATCATACAGTTGGAAAGCCGAACATTCCCTATGAAGTGAGTGTCTCATTACATGCCGGATCCATGGAACCGATTTACAGAATGACAGCCCAAATGAGTGAAATTCATCAGTAAGTTTTAGTTTATCTCATTTATGGTGACAAGAATTTTGACAAATTGTCCTTCTTAATCTCCACTTTCAGATTCACCGAAATGGATTTGATCAGCATGAAGAGCATTTATGTCAATAACACTGCGATGCAGTCGTTCATTTCAAACTATGACGAAGAGGACATTGCAGCGATCTCACTAAATGTCAATTCAACTTCACTGTGGACCATTTCGCCTCCAAGTCTTCAAAAATTCATAGATGATCTTGATCAAAATGAAACGATAAAGTTTCGATATTCACTTTCCGTATCGAGATTCACACACGAGCAACCATCAGACACGGTCGAGGCAAATCAATTGTTTTATTTGTCTGAAGATGATTTGGCTAGACAAGAGCTTCTAAACATTTTAAACCAAAAAAATCGCACTCAATCTGTTCAATTATCCTTCTTGTTCCCAAAATTCATTAAGGTATGTCTTTAGTATGAACGGTACTTTAAGTGAAATCATACTGAACTTTTGTTGTTACTTCGGTCAGGTAATGAATTCAAAAGGTTTGCAGCCAGTACCGCAATTCCAAGTAGAAAATGCCGACTCGAGCCTACGCAATATAACCATTCACCTTCATGAAGTTGAAAATATGCAGTGGTGGGAGGTGGCAGAGAATTGCAACGATACATTCTACCAAGAGGTTTTATCAAAGCTTCCTTATGCTGACTGTGAACAGTACAGCGTTTTCTACACATTTAATGATAAATTGTTTCCATCATCACTAAGTCCATTCATCGGCGGAGGGTAATAAATTCACACGACTGAGACAATTAAAGATGTGTTTTAAAAGAGAAAATTTTCATTTTTACAGCATTATTGGACTTTATTCCACATACATTCTTCTCACATCGAAGTTTTTCCGACAGTTTTTGGCTAGCAAAATTTCGGACATCATCCGTGAAGATTTGCCATACGTTGATCGCATTCTACAGTTGTGTTCAGACATTTATTTGGCTAGAGAACAAGGCGATTACAAATTAGAGGAAGATTTATATGCAAAGCTAATATTTTTGTATCGATCGCCAGAGACAATGATTCGATGGACTCGAATGCCAGAAGTGGAAACGCCTGTCGACTGTATTGGTGACATCGATGAATCAGACGCTGAAAAAGCGCTGCGAAGATCTCTAAACCATCGCCTTCTTTAATTTTTTTACAATTTGTATCTCTTTTTAATCTGTGGTATATTTATTTTGTAATTTAGTATTGTACATTAGGAAATCATTTAAAATTCAAAATACTGAGAAATAAATACTCATAAACATGTTCATTAGAATACATTAGTATGATCGGATTCATTCGATTCCATTAGCCAAGAAAATAGGTTTGAAGTCTTATTGTTCAGTAAATGATTTGTAAAAGTTTGTTAATAAAAAAAATTAAAAAATAATACAATAATAATTATTTAAAGTAAAATATTATCTTTGAAGTCAGACTTTAAGTACCAAAATGAACGAAACCATTGTTAAACATAGAATATAAATTTGAACTGAATTCACCGACGCGTGGTTTTTTCCTTCCAAAACATATCTAACACAGCGTGTATCTTTGTAGTGGGAACAGAGTAATATCAGTGAGATTCTAGTGACTACTTGGATGAACTGATTAGTGACTCCAACAATTTTCTCTATATAAATGTCATAACTGCCTGGAAATTCAAAAATCTCATTTAATATCACTTCTTCGACATGTTCTTTGTTGTCACTTTTCCACAGTTTTATAATATTAGCGACGAAGCCAAGCTGAAAATTGCAGGCGGACCAACGCTCATAACTCTTGAATTTTTTAGATAAAAAACCGAAAAAAAACTCTCTTGCGCATGCAGAATAAAAAAAAATCGGAAAAATGCTTAGTTTAATACTAATTATTAGCAATTAGGCAATACCAAGAATCATAGGGATTATGAAGAATATAGAATTTGAAATTGTATTTGAACGCATTTGAAAAGAAGCCTATAATCTGGTTTGACCTGAAGTGTGTTTAAATATCAATATAATGGTAATCTCTTAATTACATGTAATTTTCACACAGTGAATACAAGTTTGACCTGATTTGATCATAAAAAGTATAAAAGGATAACTAAATGCCTGAACAAATATCATTCGCACATCATCCATTGAAACTGAACGTTCATAAGAGTTTTTCAAAATATTAGTTCAAATTGAACTTTAACAAATTGAACAAAGTGATAGTTTTCTAGTTGAAATAGTTTGAATTTGTTATTTGTGATATTCAGATAAAGCTGAGTTTACTGCTAAATACACGTATGTGGACTGAAACTAAGATGAAAAGCTTGCAATCACAGCCCCAGATGGCATCAATCTATGAAGAGATGATTTTACAAATTAAAGACGAATTTCAATCGACGATTGACACAATTGAGACTGCATTGATGTTGGCCAACAAAAATTATAACAGGAAGTGTCACGAATTTGAACTGATAAAAGTTGAATTAAATGAGGAGCGAGTCTACAACAAGACACTTAAGCGGCAGTTGAACGAGTTGGAAAATAATGTAAGAGTTAATGACGAGGTCATTTTGAAGCTACAGCAGGAACTTGATCAAAGTGAAAAAATTAAAATGGATGTGATCAATCAAGCTAATCAACAACTGCAAAAGGAGCTGGCCGCAGTGAAAGGAATTCTTGCTGAAATGCTTGATTATGAGAAGTATATCTTGGACATCGAAGAGCAAGAGAAGAAAATTGTGGCTTTGTCTGATGTTTTGACTGATTCCAAGAACGAAATTAATACAAAGAATCCAGAAATATGTGTAAAACATCATTTTGATGAAGTTGATATCAAAATTTTGAAGCAACAGTTGAATGCCCATATTTCTTACCCGATCGGAGCTAAAATCAATGATGAAATCACGAGCAGTGTTGGAATGGAAATGAAATCAACAAAAATTAAATTACAAAACTTGATAAATTTATCGAAATCCGGAAGTGAAGACGGAATTGCTTCAATGCATAAAAAAATTACCACAAGATTCGAAGGAAAAACGACAATTTCGAAAATTACACAAAAAAATGATCAAAAATCGGATGATTTGTTTGAAGTGAAACAATACGAGTCAAAATCGAATGAGACGGTATTGAAGCAGCAGATGAATTTCGATGAAAGCCTTGTTGGGAGGATGACACACGGTGAAGGTTTACAACAACAGCTTCTTAGACGTCAAAGTGATAAAATAAAATCACTTAAATCGCAACTCAACCAAGAGAAAGAACGCACCGAAAAAATCTTCGCTCGTAAGCAAAACAAATTTGAACAGAAATTGAATGAACAAAAAGCACGCAAAGACCGAGTCAGGACCAAATTGGAACAAATAATTCGAAAAAATAGGGCTGTGATTGATGAATTGAATGATGCTAGAGAAAAGTAAGTGAGAATAATTCCAAAATTGTTAGTCGTCTGTTTTGGAACCACTATCATTTGTTTCCGAATCATAATATGTTTTTATCAATAATCTCATTATAGAGCGAGGGCACGGGACACGGATGAGGTGCTTGAAGGAGCAAGCAACTTGAAAGAGCTCGAAATTAAGCTAAAAAATCTGGATAAAGACTGTGATGTCATGCGAGAAAAGGTATCGACACTGCAAGTTGGCATCGGGCGAGGAATTCAGCGCAAAATGGATCCGATCACTAACCAATTTATTCCACAACGATTCCTGCACAAATTGAAAGAAATGAATAGCAATTTGAGCGAAATCATCGACAAGAATCGCCATTTAACTGAAACCGTACAGCTTTTGACCGAGGAGCGGCATATGCTGCAGACGAAAATCAAAGAACTTCAGCAAGTGTGCCTTGACCGTGATGGAAAAGCCAATTATTTTTTGGACAAGTACACGCGCACAGAAAACTTCCGACGAGCTTTGATTCATCAAAAACATTATCTTATGATTTTGCTAAACACATACAAAAACGTCGAAATGAAATTATCGATCGCCATTGGCAGAGCACCGATACAATATAGAAGGAAGACACCATCGTTCAAGTCAGTTGCGTTAATCGTTTTGTCCATCATGCGAATGAAAGTAATTTGCCGACGAACGCAAATTCAAAAACAAGACTGCATTAATAATAAATACACCTCTTCGCTAGAGTATTGAAGTAGAGCCTTAGATAGGGAATATTATTAAATCAATGAATAAGAAATATGCAGCTCTGAATTGTATTCTAATAATCTATCAATAAAATCGCATTCGAAAAATTATAATTATAATGTTTTAAATTGGTGTGAGTTTAAACGGTGGAAGCGATACTTATCGATCATATTATAGCGAATATGCCACACAATGCATATATTTTATTAAAATCCAGCGTATTTCAAATATTTCAGCTATTCTTAGATGTGCTTAATGGAATTGTTTGACATAGTTACAAAACTGTTGTGTTTTTCTATGATTTCTAACAAGTGACAGATTCAATACTAAAAATAGTCACGCTTTCAAGTGACCACGCCATCTTATATTCGCCTAATGTGAAGAGAATACATTGGCTCAATAAAAAACAAAATGTGTGAGTTCGTAAGTTGATGTTTGGAATATGCCATACAATGTATATATTTCCTTAATAATCCATCGTTTTTTAAATATTTCAGTAATTCTTTAAAATCAAATGCTATCAAATGTAAAAATATTTGTATTATCGAAATATTTTGGAAAATCGATTAAAAGCGTTTCAGATATTCCATTTTCACAATTTAGCATAGTTTAGACTGAATTAAACGAGTCACAAGACCTTCCAAATACCGATGCTCTCAAAATGTTTAGTAGTAATACAGAGGAAAATATACGTTGTGTAGTTTTGATATTCAAACTTATTCATTGCTAAAATCAACAGTTAAACATTCTCGTAGATTTTTACACTTCCTTTAGAAGTAAAATAAGCGTAATAATTGACTTCATTGTCTGGAATGTAAATCATGAGTCAACTAATTAGGTTGTAATTCAACGAATGAATAAATGTCACCTGGCCGAATGTATCCAAATTACACTTGAGCAAACCAAAGCCGGACAAATATCGTGGTTGTTGAACGAGCATTAGTGAAACTTGGATGTATTTTCGGTAATTTGGTGACCAATCTTCCCATCCAGTTGAGTATACAGCCGACGACAGCTCTGAGAACTTCAATAAAGAAGGAAAGATTGTGATAAATTATCATTTGCTTAAGTTTGTGTGAAAATGGTTTAAAAGGTACATTGGACAAACCTTGTAAGACACTTCGTCACTCATTATGGAGCTAATAAACATTGAGACTACAGCACAAAGCACAGCAAAGTTACATTTGATCATATTTACATCGCCAGAAAAGGATGCCTGCGAGTTAAAATATTTCTTCAAATGTTTGCATTGATAAAGATTACTTTAATTACAGTTTTGACCATTGAACTTCCGGCTCCTACAATTAGACCAATTAAAGTTGTGAATTCAAAAAAGATAATTCCACTGACGACTGCGGAATATTGCTGAAAGAAACTTAAAACAAAACATTTATCATTTGAAATTCCCATAAACGATTCGCTGAATTCAATTACTCCAACATTCTTCCATGAAAATCAATGACATCTTTATAATGCGTTTGTAGGTGCAATTCAAATTTCCAAACAGAATCTTTTTCTGAGCTATATCAAGTAATTAGAAAAATTGTAAAAACTTGTTTAACTTCATAAAATATTCTCAAAATTTACATTCGACGCAATGCAGCTACATTAGCCAATTGAGCTTGCAAATCTTGACATCGGGCAATGAGATGCAAACCATGCCGATAAAAAATTTCAGCAGTCATAGTTTTACCCACCACCATAGACCACATGCAAAAGGCTGATGAAATAAAAATCAATAAATAAACCGGCAGACTAGCAACTTCGAATGGAAGCCTGTTGGAAAAATTTGAAGATCAATACATTTCGGAGAAAAGAAAATCGTTGGCCTCTTACGTCAGTTTAATCGGTAAAATCCACATGTCAGACGTCATTTCATCATATTTCCAGATATTTTTAAATGTGAAATAAACTGCTGAACTCAAATACACTAACGTTGATACGAACAAAAGAATTAGAAACCATTTTCTTAACACGAAATAAAGATTTTCCATTTTCAAATAAAATCGGCCTGATTCAGTTTTCTTCCCTGCAAGATGCTTTAAATTAAAAAGAGGTCTCTACGTAAAAATACCAGATAGTCTAGAATCTGGACAAGTTAATGATTACTTTGGTACATTTCTTCGGTCAGCAATAGCGATAACTGCCGAAGAGCAGGTGCATTCCAAATAGCACAATATAGCTGAGTATTGATAGCAAAATGAGCCGATACAAAAATTAGACATTCCAAAGCTGAATCGACATCCGGATCGACTGCAGTGCAGTGATAGAACATAATGGCCTATAGAAACACATATTAATTGACTTTTTTTGCAACGAAAATGAGTTCTTAAAAAAATCAAAAATCAAAATTCACTCACATTGGGCAAAAACAGTATGCATGCAAAAAACCGAACCAAATAACCCATTGTTAAAAGAAACAAACGTGTTAGTTTATTTTCAATTATCGTAAAATCAAACCAAGATGAAAATTCCATTTCAGAAACCGAAGAATTTTATTTGGTTATCACTAGCGAATTGATCAAAAACAACTGTGCGAAAACAAGTGTTTTTCTTGCATTTATACAGTTCCAAAAGTTGGAAATGCACACTTTAATTAAAGACTCCGCTGAAACGTAATTACAGTGTTACAGTATCAGTTCTCCTCTTCAAATCAATAATTCAAATGGTGTTCTATTTGGTCTAGTGTTTGATACTATAGGTGCTATGAATAACGAGCAAGCTTCTAACGGTTTGCTAAATTGTATGTTATTTAGTAAATACCGTTTATTTTTGGCTATCAAAATTATAGTTTATGTAAAATTTGAGTCTTCCTTAAACTGAAAATAACATGTTGCTTTTTTGTTTGGGATGAATTTTATTCGATAATTAGGATAAATGTATATTTTAATTGTAGTGTACTAAATGCATATTTACACAATTTTTAAGGCGTGTGAATTAATCCTGGGCTGGCAATGCAGCCTGGCATCTACAAAACTTCATGTCAACATATCATGGCTGAAAATGCGACAGAGGTCCAAAAAAATCGATTCTATCTTGTGTAAGAAAAAAGGGTGTTCGTTGTTTGGTTTTATACTCGAATCACAAGTGATGACCCGGAAGTGGAATTTTCCCCCAAAAACCCTAGCAAATTGAAAAAAAAAATTGAAGTCCATTCTATCTAATGTAAAGCCATTTTTTCAAAACTCATTCTATTTTGTGTAAACTGGGCCTCAGAAAAAGTTGAGGACCTAAAAAAGGTCATCAGCTCCGAAAAAGTTAAAAAGGGGTTCGAAGGTCGTACAAATGTACGAAAACCGATTCATTTTAAATAAATTCATGATTAATTTTTGTATGTAACATAATGGAGTTTTACTTTCATTCAATTTTAATAAGTAGAAGTGTATTTTTTGGTGCACCACTAGGAAATATGGGAAACTGCCGTTCTCGGTGATATGAAAATCAATCTTTTGTTTTGATAACATGTTTGACGTAATTGATTACCTTTTGAACGACACTTTTTAAAGTTAATCGCGAAAATTACACCGAAGGTAATATCGCAGTGCAATTTTGTTATTATTCAAATCAAGCTAGAGCTTGTATTTTTAAAAACATCGGTACATTTTTTACGCCATTGCCAATATATTATTATTGCATATATATGCAATTTGAGATGTGTTCTACAAAAGATGCTCAAACAGCCCTTTGATTCACTTTTTTAAAATGGAGAAGTCCCTTTTTTTACTAAAAATGCATACAAATTATTCTGAAATGTTACCAATAAAATATAATCTCAACAAAATACATCACGACTAAAATTACATTTGGGAAAAAACCGCGATATTAAATAGTGAGAAATTCTCATTCCACAACATCCACACACGGTGTGGAATACGTGAACTGTCAACATTGCATAGCATCGTAAATTGACAATTCAAGCGGCTTGAACCTTTAAAAACAAACGTGAGCGAGAGCGAGACGACGGGATGTGACGCGTCCAAATGAAATTATCCAAAACAACAGAACCACGGTCGAGCATACATGAACTATCTGTCGATCAAATAGAACGCAGTGAAATTCCAACTGGTTGAGACGTGTATTTTTGATCGTCGGTAGCGCGAAGTGATTGCCTCATTCAACTGTTTCTATTCGTTCACACATTTTCGTTTGTTCGTTCGTTTGTGTTCGTGTTTTTTTTTGGATTTTTATTTACACGTTCGACAAGTCTGTTGCTGTCCAAAACTTCAGAGGCCATTTGATGGCGTATTAAGTTCTCTATCTATTTTTCTGGTGACTTTAAAATGTATTTTCAATGTGAATTAGAAATTTAGTGATGTGTAACTATAAATGTGTGGTTCATATATAATTTGACAGTTGAAAAAAAATAAAAAATAGAAAATACACACAGTGAAATAGTGAATTGGAGATACTTATTTTTGAATCATAGAAGCCAATGCTTCGGATTCATCTATGCAAAGCAAAGTCTATCATTGTATCGTTTTGTTGGAGAATGTGCTGTTCAATGGATAAAGTGATAGTGAACTAAGTGTAAAAAACATTTGTAGAAAATACAAAAGAAAAAAAAAGTGAATTTTAATGGTGTGTACAAAAGGTGAATATTCTGGCTGCTAATAAAATGATGCCAATTTCATTTTTCTTCTAAAGCATTTTATTAAAAGGTTCTTTATTACGCGGCTTATTGAATTGCGCCATCACACACGCGATTATCACACTCGTAAATTCCAGATAAGGTTATGTGCTTTAATACGGCTCTTCTATTTGACATTGTTTTTAAAAGAAAAGTGACGCGAAAATGTGTGCAAACTGAATCATCTGTGTATAAATTAAGTGAAGTATCTATCAGCGACATGTGCGATCTATAATGAATTCTATATACATTTGACTTGAGTCAACAATGATTGCTCAGCTATCGGTCGTGAAAGCGTTCTTATTGTTCTTATCGTCTGACTGTACGATGTCACCCTTAACCTTATTGGAATGCCAACCGAAATGCTGACATTGTGTTTTTGGATCAGTTGAACTGCATTAGATCCACTTTCAATTGAAGCACTTTAGTAGTTGAATGTGTATTTGGACGAAGCCACAGACGCTAGTCATTGCTTTACGCATTGTGTAAACAGTTCAGTTTCAATTCCATTCTTGTTTCTGTCAAATGCCGGTGTATAATTTGTAACAAAAACAGCTGTTTGTGCATTGTATGATGTAATCAGAAAAGGTTTCTTTAATCAATATGAAACTGTTACGGTGGCAATATTTATAAATACTATACACATTTCTGGTTGATTCGATGTCACTTGTTCATACATTTGTAATGGGATTTTCAAAACATATATACAGTTTCCTATTGAACTGCATTTCATTATGGCCACTCGTTTTGATCGTGAATGTCAATGCTACGAACATACGCGTCGCCAAGTTTATTTTATCTTTGTTACATTTTCTCTTTCGCATATTATTTTGTTTACGTGAAAATTTCAACGACGATTCATGCATCGATAAAGTATAGAATCAACAACAACAACACAAAATATGTGTAAATGCATTTAGCGGCCGTCAATGATTACGGCGATCGTATTAAATCATGTCAAAACAATTTCAATCGCATCGAAGCCTCGCATTCGTATTCACATGTGAAATTCATAATCCTGCATGAATGTGTGGTCAAGATAGTAGCATTCTATGAAGTTGTGTTAATTGAATAATTCCGGTGATGTTGATGATCGGTTATTTTTACGCTTTGGAATTTTTGAATGGTTCATGAAATCGCATTCGATTCAGACTAATGTTAATTTGTTTGTTTAATCATCATATTCACGAGCTGAAGGCTTCCAATTTGTTTGATTCATTTTAACGAACCGTGAAAGAGTTTTCACAGATTTATAGCAACTTGCGTGTATTTTTCAGTTCAGGTTTTTATTCTGCTTTTTCCGAGTTAGCAGAATCACGCTTGAATTATCAATCATTTGACTGGAAATATCTCAACCAAAGCAAAAATAATGTTCTGGCTTATTCAAATTTTAAATTGTGTTATTGTCAAAAGATTTTCAAACCAACAAACACATTTTACGTTCGCTTTTGGCACAGTTTCGAACAATAACATCGTCTATTGTTTGAAAATTGCTACGTGTTCGTGTGTCATTCAATACACATTTCGAAAATTAATTTAAATAAACTTATCATCAAATGCAACTTAATATGTCAAGTATTGTGCTTGACTTGTGATCAAAACAAAGCGATATATGACTGCAGTCTGACACTGTGTCAACATCGATGCGCCATTTGTAAAAATGTGTGTTTGCAATGAGTAATCGATCATAAAATTAACGATGTAGATTTCTTTCGCTGAAATTATACTTAAAATACTTTCGTAGCGCAAAACACCAGATTGTGATTCAGTCAAATAAACCGAATGATTTTATTATCGCTTCTTGTAAATGGCAGAGACCCGCGCCAGTATAATTTAGCTATTTTCAGTTTAACGAAGCCCATTATTGAATGGGTTTATTTTTTATAGCGATCTAGTGTATTTTAAACGATTCACAGGAGGTAACTGACACATACAAAATACAACACCCTTCTGACTAGCCTTCTTCACCGGAATTATATGCACATTGTAACAATGTTCAACAACATATGCAAATACGATAATTATTAAATACTTTTCTATGAAAATATCTTTTGAATTTTATTCATTTCATATGCTTCAATGAATTTCATCCTCTCTCGTTTCTCGTCCTCCCTCCGTACAAGCTGTTTTAGTTGTAACCTCAAATCATATAATGGGATGGAAACTATTAAATAAGTAGACAAATAAAGCAATTTTTGCGTGGCAAACACATACAACTTACAACGCACATGTTTTAGCAAATCCCACTGAACGATCGCAGACCTATTCATGCTTCATGGTCTGCCCATTTGTACACGACTAATGAATAAAATAGTTTCACTGTTTTATAAACTCTAGCTAACTATAGACTATAAGTTATAGCCTATAACATATTCAAACCTTAATTCAGAACAAAAATTCGAAAACAAAAACAATTGCATTTTTTTCACGTCGTGGCAGTTGTGCATTTTTTAAGACCACCGAGGTGAAAAATTATAACAATGCCGATTGTTTGCAATTTTTTAATAGAAATGTTTGAAATATGCAAACGATCCAAACAAAAGCATAATCTGAGCTCTCGCGATAGGAATTGTTGGTTTTGACTTCAACTGAACATTTTGCAATTTTTCTCAAATTACGATTTGATTAAACAATTTAATCTCTAGTGTGAGAATTTATTCATATGAAAAAATGTACATCAAGTTGCTATTAGCTTGCAAAATTACATGTCAAATACGTATGATTCACTATAAATCATTTTGAGTAATGTCACCTAACGCATTAATTGTCGGTTGAATCAATCGGAATAAGTGATGAAAGACAATGAATGAAAATTAATCATTTGACAAATGCGATAATAATGAAAATGACACATCTTTTGAAAGCCGCATTTTAAACCTGTTCCGATCATTGAATGTTAATTGTATGAATATTTACCCAATTGGCTTTTTTGCTGGGTTTTGCTGTTTTCGTGTGATTCAATTTTCCCCTCCCCTAGTGAAAAATATTCTGTTGACTCAGGACATTTGTTTTTCAAGTAATGAATGAAATAGGCAAGTACCGATATGGAAGATTAAGCGAAAAAAAACAGCTAAACTTGACACAGCAGTGACCGTAATTTTCTTTCCAGTTTGCAATAAGCCGTTTCTTTTAATAATTCATATGGTGTAACATAGACTTAGGTAGCAAATTACTGTAAGCGACATTTGTTTATGATTTGCGTTCAATTTTCTGAATGGTCTTTGGTCAGTTTATTACAACGGTTAACCGCATAAATGCTCAAATATTCACATAAACGAATAAAATTGTGAAATAATTGAAAAATGAAATTCTGAAGTACTGCAGATAAATGAGAGTTGATGTATTTGGCTGAACAAGCTGACGACTAAACACGTACAGTTAAAAGCGGATTCAAGCGTCAAACGTTGAAAGTTGAACGTGAGACTATAATAGAGTTTTGACCATTAATTTCCAAAGAACATTTCATTTTTTTTTTACATTTCATATTTTGTGAATTCTAGAAGTTGTTTGAGTGGAATGTTGAAATCGCTTTTATTTGACAGAATATTTCAGCGCCCAATTTATAAAAGAGATGATTTGAAAGTAGTATGTGCAATTTTTATGAGCCATTGAAAGCACAAAGCATTTCGAAAATGCCGAAGACACATGTGACCGCTTGTTGAATCACAAAAACGAAAATGACTGAAAATCGAATGAAACAATATCGTAGCATGAATTCAGTTTCAACAGAACAAATTACAAAATTTGTATGAATTGAGCAATCGCGACATGAAAAATTGTGTTAAAAGGAACATAAAATGTCGTTTTAAATGAAAAATAGGGTATGGTCTTTACGATAGCCTAAATTTTGTGCTTGTTTACTTGGCTGATTTTCCATGATGCATGGAACACCCATAATAAAACGGAAATACCATGAATAAGCGTGAATGTGAGTGCTCGTTTGGCGCGCTTTTCGCAAATAACCGCGAAATGATACATTTCGGCATTTATATGCCATTTTCATCGAACCATATCAAATGGACGACTAACAAGTAATCGTTTACGCAGCGCAACTCATGAAAGCGGAAACATGTATAGAAGAATATAGATAAGGGAACCGTTTTTGGCGGAATTGATGCAATTTTTATCGTGGCCGAAATGAAGTGTTTTATTTTTCATCATAAATTATATTTTTTATTTTGACTGTTTTCGATGAAATTCGCATAAAATATTTGTGTTCGTTCTTTTTTAGGCAAAACGTAGCTGTAGATTAAATTAGGATAAGATGGCCATCGCAACTACTATTATCCAGAGGATAATCGTTCCGGTTATCTTCGCCTTGTGTAAGTACAATTGTTTTTTTTTTAAATATATATTCGTTTGATTCAATGATTTATTCTTAATATTTCATGTTTGATGCAATAAATCAAACATTTTTCGTCCAAAGTTTCGTGAGATCTCAATCTCACGTCGATTGCAATTCAACATGATTTCGTCAAAAATGAAATATTCACGAACAAACTGTTGATTGAATCTGACATCAAGAGATTCTTTTCTACATGAGACACACAAATTTACAAATTGCATTTTTTAACAAATTGTTTGGAATGATGTTCAACATGAAGTTAGGAAGCAAAATAGCACGAATTGACTTATATCTATGGCTATTTATCTATTCGATGGTGTTGGAATGCAAATATCGCGGATATCATGGCGAACAAAAATTCCATCAAAATAATTTTGTTGATTAGATGATCGCGCAATATAATAGTAATCTCGAACATATTCACAAGGTTACTTTAATTTGATTCTGTTCTCTCATTCTCATTCACATTCCTGTTCCCGTTTGCTCGCTGCTTGCTTTAGTGCAACCATATTTTGTCCTTCGTGATAATGTGGCAATTTAAAGAGCCACTGAATATTCCCACCTCAGCTAAAATATCAACTAAATGTGGTTCTTCCATTTATTTTTATCATTTAACGTTGGATATATTATAACATGTGACACGCAAGTGGTAACCTATGATGTTGGGATTGTTCTGGCGCCGAAGCTTCCATTGCCATCATTGACCCACAAACCGTATTTTTGTTTTTCCTTTTATTAATTGATATTTAGGGAATAAATGTGTCGATAGTTTATTGTGTGGGAAATTGATAAGATCAATTGACCATGATAAAATTGCTGCTTTGAGTTGATTGTTTATGTCAATATGATCGTGAGAAGTCAAACAACTCATAATTTCGTTTAAATGAGCTTATCAATGCACCGGCATCGGTTTATCTATTAGGGATTTTCCTTCGACAAATGAATGCGTTTGTCGCCGGCAAATTGTCAGGCTGTCTGTGCTTTATTCAGAGCATTCAACTAGCTCACTTTTAAATCCAACGAATTATCACTGAACTTTATCAAAATTTTGCTTGTGAGTTAGGTCATCATTTTGCTAAAGAATGCAGCCTCATATTTATTGTGATTTAAGTTATTTGTTTTCATTGAATTCATAATTGATAGCGATTGTTTGAATACAATTACTGAATGAACGCATCCCAATGATAGCGTGTGTCGATGGACATAAATGGCATCAAAAGGTCAAAATTCAATGAATTTATTCGTCGAAATCAGTCTTCTTGATGCTTGTTTAGGAAAGTTGTATTTATGAACCGGGGGCACTGCTGTCTGTTGAATCGTTCGTTCTTTTGCTAATTCGCTCATTTATTCACTCACTCGCTTGCTCATTTGATGACATCATTATTGCCGCTTATAAATCTTATCCTGAAACCAGTTCAAACGATGTTTTTTTATGTGCTTATATCGCGAAATGCCGAAACAAATTACACCAGCAACAAAAGCGGAGCCAATGAAAAACATCGAATGACCACAATTTGCTTTAAAATAGCGATCACACGAAATAAACATTGATTTTTATGAATTAATAACAGTCAACACTGAAAATTGTATTAGATTTTTGTTTTGTCTCTTTTTTTGTGTGTGTTTTTTTCTCTTTTCGTCACATAAACACTTTCTCGAATTAGTCGATTGCTGCCCATCGAATTTTGTATCTAGATTGTCTTTTGCCTTTTGTCTTTCATAGTTGAATTTATAAGTTGAACAGAGTCAGGCAATTAGACTGACAACACACAGCATGAGAACGATATTTACAGCCGTTTTTCGCGTGCAAAACCTTCATTCCACCGGCTTAGTTGTCGTAAATATAGATTCATTCCTACGCACCAGCCCATATATAGGTGTATGAAGAACCATAGAGCCGGTTTTTTTTCGTTAGATTTTAATTTTCGTTAAAAGTTTTATGCTCTGTACTCTTTTGATTACAACTGTGAAAAAAAGATATTTTCATAAGAATTTGTCATAATTATGGAGATATTAATGATGTTTGTTGCCAACTGAGTTCATTTCCTCCAATTAATGTGGTGTTATCACATTGGATTACTTTTGGAAACAGTTCTTCACATTCCGTATTCTTTTTGTTTGCTTACAAAAATATCAAATTCATTGCCAATCAAATACAAAGCGAAAACTAATCGAAGAAGACAACAAATGCCATTTTAATGTTTTGAACGGTATCTGCTGCAGTCAATCTGGGTGTCGCGGTTTAAGTAGTAAGGCTAACCATACCTCCATTTGATTTATTCACATCATTAAATTTGTTACATTTTATGGACATATCACGTCATACGTTTACAACGTCGCGAATCATCACTTTTTAGTTAGACTAGCGTTTTTGTGTGTGTGTATGTGCTAATAAATCGTCAAACATGCAATGTACGGTCAACAAAGGTGTTGGCCCCAGAACAATGATTTTACCTCATATCGTACTGTATGACCTGAGCTCTCGCTCTCGATGACAGTGATTTCATGTGAACACAAATTCATATATGAAACTGTGCGGTTAGTTTCGATTAAATCACGCAAAAATTCAGCACAAAATAAATGTACAAGTCATTCATTTACTTGAATGCTCGCCAAGGTTTTTCATCAAAAGTCTTCTTTTGGGAAATTAAATCGACGTAGTACAACATTCTAATCAATATCAAGGGAATTATGAAGAATTTTTTTTCTTTGCGAGACATTTTATCGAGGTGACATCGATAGCAATTTTATTTACGTTCGATGATAGTGCACTTTTAATGGATTTACGAACGTTACGCTTTTTTTAGTATCTATACTTTCGTTAAAATCGATAGACTTTATCGACCAAAGCTAATATTTACACATGAAATCTAGGCTTTGCTCGTGCATTTTTCCAATCACTTGAATCGTTCACAATCATTCCTGTGTCAAATGCGGTGTGTGTTTATATATTACTTTTAGGTGTAGCTCTAACAATTCATAGAAATTCAGCGAAATTCTGTGAAACATGTGAAATGTGCGTCTAGAATTAGGTCAGTACGTTTGTCACTTTCATTCATTTTATGCACACACACAATTACACATGCTTTTGATCGCATTTCTCAATGAAATTTTTAATGTCATCAAGTATTGTGAACTCGATTCCACTGATAAGAGTGAATGTGATGTGTAATATAAATGCGTGCTAGCGCCTGTTTAAACCATAAATTGAAGAAAACACGACAAATAGGTGCGGCTCTTTTCTCGGTTTGCTGTGTGTTTATTTTTATTCGATGTAATTATTTGCGAGTTTGGTTGTGTGTCTTGTTTTCACTGCTTCAGCTGTTTTGATACATTCAATACGGTGTGAGTCATTGTGCCGCTACCGCTGCCATCACCGATCGCCCGCACTTGCTAACAACTCGTGTGAATTTATCGAATAAATAAGCGAATCCAATCAATGTGATAAGCATAAATAAAAATGACTATTAGCAGCATTCCCTAGATATCATGTTGATGTTAAGCAGCTCAAAAAAAAAATGATGACAGTTTTACTTAATTGAAGTGAGTCGTTTGAATGATACCGTTCAGCGTCCATACACAAACAAAAAAATACTTTTATACAAATCCTGTGAGTGAGCATGATTAATATTAAATTTCCAAAGAAAATACAAATTGGTGTACACCGTTTACCAGTAATTAAGGTTTGAATTGAAACTCATCTCACGGGACACACCTCAGTTATTTAAAACATGTGAATTTCCACACTCTATTTTGCTCTCAATCGTGATGAATAGAACGCAACTAGATCATCAAGCCTGGGCACGTGCACGCAGTTTGCTATATAATTTTCGTTATTTAATTTATCAATCATCTATTTAATTGGCAATGTCTGTCTTCACATGAAGCTCGGTGACCTATTTCGACCTTTATTTAACGTTGAATTATATTCTGAACATTTCTGAATCTTTCTTCCTGACGCGTAGCCTACACACGAAAATCGTGCGGTCAATCCAGTTTAATGCTCATTTTATATCGACCAAGCAAAACCTTTTTCACGCTAATGTAGTGTGTTTAGCGAACATTTGTTTATTCAACTAAAACCGACTAAATGTGTTTGACCTAATTTTTCTGTTTCGAAAATGTTTGTCCCTATGCTTTATGCAATTTCATTATCCCAAAAATTGATTGGGTGTCATATCAATTTCAGTAATTAATCAAAATGAATGCTTCAATTTTCGTTCATAAAATAACGATGAAAGTTAATTTAGTGTCATTTGTATGACACATTGCCCGTTGACAGATTTCTAAATAAATCCATGTTTTTGTTTATTTTACAGGTATTCTGTGTCGGCCAGTAGCATTATCACTCCCATATCTCACACTTTTGTTTTACATACCATGCGTACCTGTTGCAACAACGAAAACGATTCGCGGTCATACTGGTTACTTTTTCAAAGGTGCCATTGCCATTACCACGATTATTGTTCTATTACAAATCGCATTTCAAATTGTTCTGGTGACGCAAGGCGAAGACTTTTTACAAGCATGCGAATTTTTGGAAATTCTTTTCCGTCACATTGGCATGATTCGACTGAATGACGTAACGTAAGTACATTGGATATTTTCAATCAAAATCCGATTCACTGTTTTAACTTTATGAATGAAATCATATTCAGGATTGTATCGATTGCATTATGGCTTATACCGGATATTGTGATGTTCATCACAACGATTGTTGCTTATGTGATACTAAGAAAGTTAACAGCACCACCAGCCACCGAAGATATCGAAGAAAATGCAACTGGCAGCGCTAGTGGACCAACATCAATCGATCAAACCGAAGAATGTGGCTACACTCCGGAGCATTTTGCAATATTAAAACGGACTGGTAAGTCAACACACACATTTACAATTATCGCTTGAATGAAGTGCACAAATTAAATGTCAATTCTGATTTTATTTTAGCAATATTTTGTGCAATGGGAACGCTTCTTGTTGCTGCAACTCTTCAACCGTCGATTCCGAGTGCAATTTATTTCATTGTATTTCTGCTGACAGCCACTGTTTGGGCTACATACAAGCAAATCGATCGAGGTTTTGCAATCATCTGTCGAATACTTTCTGCACTCTTGATTGTTCATATTATTGCATTGTTGACATATCAAACCCCGTGGCCACAAGAGTTTCTTGATGCCAACAGCACTGTTATCCGGTATGTGATTAACACTTAAATTCTACTTGATTGAATTTTTTTCGCACTGTTTATTTGGAATGGCTAAACTGTGATTGAGTGTCTCTAATTCGTGATTTTCTCTGTTTCCAGATTCCTTGGCTTTAGCCCTTTGTTAATATCATCATGCAATGCAACGAATTCAACACCCGATGGCGACATTCGTGTAATCTACTTGAATAAAATGCTCGAATTGGACGCATTCTTGAATCCCGTTGCACTGTTGCTGTGTTACTATATGCTAGTGATATCATCAGGTTTCATATTAAACACTAAGGTAAAAGTGATTTCCATTATTTTCACCTAAAACCAGATCGTAAATCTCTTCCAATTAACCCATTCACAAGTGAATGAATGTCGTTGCTCAGTGAAATGGCTAAAATCAATTATCCAATTTCCACTCATCAAGACCAGTTTTCTTTCTTTTTTTTTATTCATTCAACTTATAATAAAATTGGCCGTGTTTGACTCTGATGGTTTTCTTTTCCCATTTAACTCTTATCGTTCTTTTTCGTGTTTCATGCTTTTCACGGATCAATAAACTGTCTAACGAATTCGTGGCTATGCTTTGTTATTCGCTTCGATTCGTTAAAAATTGCGCGTGCTATTGACGATTCGGTGCTTTAATGGTGTGGAATCATCAAATGATAATTCACATTGGTTTGTTTCTCATATGAATCGCCTTTGGCTACGAAAATTTACACCCAACATAATACGAAAAATAAACGAACCAAATATATATAAAAAAACACACACACACACACACATACACACAAACCCAACACAAAATCAAACATTTTACCCGCGAATTTAGCAACAATTCAACGAAAGACGTAGCGGTGCATTTGGCCAATTCGAAAATGGTGCACAGCAGATAACACGTCAGGTATCAAGTAGAATCCAAAAGGGCCCATTAGTTGGTAAACGATTAGCAAAGGATTCATGGCACGAAGCTGCTGATAAAGTTCGAGTAAATTTGTCTGTTTATTTTGTTTTTTCGGATTCTTTTCATTTTCGCTCTGTCTCTCTCTTTTGCTCGCTCATATTTTATAGACATAATAGATGTTTCGCCGTTTACAAATTCGATTTTTAATTTATTTTTTTTAGTTGATTCACCATCGTGTTACAATTTTACACACTTTTCATTGTTTATTTTAGCGTTCGAACAAAATCGAGTATGATTCGAGCTCTCGATAGACCGACCCTAAACGAGCCTTTTAAAATGTCATCTTTTATTCAGTTTATTTCCCACATTTTTTTACCATTTTGACGAACTTTACGAATATAATGTTTCTTTGCCATTTTTTTTACGTTATGCTTCGCATCTGTTACAAATCAACGTCATTTACACAAAACATTCAACTAACTGCGTCAGCATTTCCATCGCCACGTTCCTCTAACACAATTACATTACATTTTTGATTCTATTTTGTTTCTGTTCACAAATCATTTTCGCTATTCAATTTAGATTCAATCAATCTGCAAATTGTTCTTAATTAATAATGAAACCATTTTTCTTTTGATTTCTTTTGGCAAATGTGTATTTTATGTTGCATTTCTTTGGCTTGCACACATTTTTCTAAAACCAAAACAAAACAAATATATAAACTAAAACCAAATGCACAGGATTTATTCGATAGCAGAGATGAGCCAAATGAACGAACGCCTGTACGTATGATTTTCGAATAAGTATTGCTTTAAATCTATTGTTATTTTTTTTTGAGTTTTCATTTGGGGCATTTTACTTTAAAATTTATTGCAAAGAGGAATACGGCTAGATTTAAAAATGGTTGGAAATGGAAAAAAAGCACCTTAAGTATAACAATTTGTATGTTTTGTGTGCTTGCACGTTTTGCATGATTTGTATAATGAAATAACGCACAATTAATTTATGTTTAATGTCCACCACTTAAAAAAAAAAATCAAATGACTATTTTCATCACTCAAATTGCACTAATCCATTGAAATCGTTAATGGAATAAAACTGTATATGTTCGTTTCTCCACAATCAATCGTGATAAAATCTAATGCAATTTTATCCCGCTATGTGATCTGTCGATTGAGTCCTGCACGCTGGAGCTTTAATCTAGATGAGATAAATATATTGTTTCATTCTCAATATGGCTATTTTACATTCTAATCAACTAATCTGTTAGCAAACAATACAACAAAATTACTGGAATTCAAAAACTAATCGAAATTTTCATTCAATTTTTCAAATTCGAATTGTACAGTTGATGCGTCGAAGTATGAAACGATTGAAAACATTCAAACAACTTCGTCCCACTGAAGGAACATCGAGTGATCCAAACTCTATTCCGCTGGAATCGATTGGCGGTAAGCAATTATCAATAACATTTTGATTTTGATTTTTTTATCATTTTTGTATTCAGTTGATATTTTCATTTAAATTTGGTGTGTTTTGTTTTGATTTATTTCTTTTTTTTCCCCATTGTGCATGTTTTCATCCCTTGAAATGTGTGTATCGTTTTTATGTGTTTTTGTATTTTGTATTGCGGTATCGTTTCTTTTGATTTTTGTTTCGTCACACAATCCATCCAAAAATCCTTAATTTCTTCGACAAAAAAATGAATTCTAAAGGCGAAAATGATATTGTATCCGTAGAAGAGGATGGTCAACCCACAATTGGCGAACATATCTCGTTCGCTATCGGACATTTGACTGATTTGATATGCAAACACAGCTACGTCATTTCGAATATCATGATGATGGTAAGTGAAGTCGATTCAATTTTTTCAGTTGCTGGCTGATGCACAAACGTCTCGATTCATTGTTGCTCGTATTTTCAGGTGTGGAGTATTGTCTATCACAGTTGGTTGACTTTTGTATTCCTTATCGTTGCCAATTTGCTCTGGATTATACCAAATCAACGGAAAAACATGCATCGTATCAGTCCATTTGTGGTGATTTATGCGGAATTTTTACTGATTACTCAGTATTTGTACTGCATGAATTTAACCGAAGACGAACTACCGTCACATGTTGATACAAAAGGCATCAATTTAGCTCAAATTGGATTCATTCGATACCGCTCACATCCATGCATTCATCTTTTGCTGAAGACACTATTTACGGTTCCAATTTGGTTAACATTGCGTCAAATGAAATATGAAGACACATTGCGACGGCAATCATCAACACTTGCTCATTTGGCGGCACCATTCCATGTTACTGTGTCAGCAGCTACCACAGATCTTGGACCAAAACAAGAAACGAAAAAATCCAAACTCATGTTAAAAGCGGGCACAATCTTTAAATCGGTGCTAATGCATGCTTGGATTTGGATTGTTGTGTTTGCACTTTTCTTTTTCGCTGTTTTCGGCAAAGATATGACAGTGTTTCGCATCGTTTATATGGCATTGTTCTTGATTTTTATGGTTACATTCCAGGTAAATTTGCACTCAAAAATCTCTTACACATTCGAACATCAATGACACCTCCCTCATTTTGTTGCAGCTATCTTGGCGAGTTTGGAAGCGAATGATGTACATGTTCTGGATTGTGGTTATTGGATTTTCAATGCTCTCGCTAATTATGATTTACACATATCAATTTGATCGATTTGAAGATTTTTGGAAAGAATATGCTGGCATTGATGAAGAACTGTAAGTTTCATCGACCTGAATATTTTGAACACTCTTTAGAACATGATTCATCATTTGATTCCGTTGTTTTTTTCGTTCACTCAATCACAGGCAAAAAGATATTGGGTTGGTACGATATGAGACAAAGATTCTATTTGTGCGCTTATTCTATCCAACATTACTCGTTGTCATAACGGTTGTTCAGCTGCAAATGTTCCATAAAAAGTATTTGGAGCAATTGGAATTGCCATCTCTAAATCCACGTAGAGAGAGCAGTGTTTCAGGCATTCAACCATCGTCGAGTGTTAACTATGGAAGTCTTGAACCAGAATCACCATCAGAAGAGCAACAAAAAACCAAGAGCCACTATACACGACTCAATGTTTCTGATTTAAAGAATTTGACAACCAAACAAGCGATTAAAAAAGCCGTTCTGTTTTACAACAGAACTAAATGGTTCTTCGATATTTTTTGGCTATTCATGGAATTGCATTTCATCAAAGTCATTCTTATTTTGGCATTTTTACTCGGCGTTAATGAGGTTTGTTCAGTTTACAAAATTTTTCACAAATTGGTTTGATTTCAAGCTTTTTAGAGAAAAAAAAACCGAATCAACTTAATTCAAAACCACGCCTTTTGTCACGCACAGGTGTCGGCTGTCCACATCAGCATTGTTGTATTGACTGTGATTGCTGTTACATCACGAACAAATACTCAAACCATTTACAGTGGTTTTATTTCGCTTGCCGTTGGTTCGCTGTTCATTCTAAAAATGATCTATCAAATCCAATACATTCCACAGAGTGCATATGATGTTAATTGCACGGTAAGCAACGCATTATAAATACTAATTCATGCAAAGACACCCAATTAAAATTGAATTGTAATTAACATTTAATAAACCAGAGCAATGCAAATTCAACAAATGGCGTTTCGGGTGTAAGCAATTCATCGGATAGTAATTCAACCTGGGTTGTTAACAATCCAAACAACAACACAGCCAATTGGCTTGGATTCAATAAACTGGTCGAAGGACAAACTCTCATGCAACTTCTTAGCGGTTACATTGTTTACATCGTGGCATTAACAGCATACAATTTAATTTTAATGCATCAACAAAGAAAGAGGTAAATTATTTTATCGAATTGATCACTTTCGCAAACGTCTAATCAATTTCTATTTATTACAGATATTTGAGCGGAAAATCAATTGCAAGACCAAAAGTATTGTTCCCGCGAGTCACACGCAACGATGCAGACACAAATATTTCGAATTTGGTCAAATACCTCTTCAACTTTGCATTCTATAAATTTGGTGTTGAGATTACACTTTTGATGTTATCGATTTTGATCAACGCACGAATGGACATCGTTGCAGTTTTATATGCAGTTTGGCTTTGCATTCTTTTCAGCACATCACGTGCAACGAAACATCGTCTTTGGCCAATATTCCAAACATTCATTGTGATTCTCATTGTAATCCAATATATTGTTGCTGTTAATTTGCCACCATTTTTATGTGTTGGTATGTTAAAATTGATGTTCAATTTGAGAAAATCTCAAATGTTCAAATGATTCACTTAATTTTGTCACAATATGTTTTCTTGATTAGACTATCCATGGGAGTCAGAAACACTGAAGCGATTGCAGGAATTGATGTGGTTACCTGATCCAAATCTACGTAATCATACACATAAACTTGTGCTTGATTTTCTATTGCTGATGTGCACGTGCCGGCAGATGCTTGTATTCCGCATTGAAAAGCAATATGAAAACAGTGAATTTCCCGGCGGAAGCAATAAATCGGTATTGGATGAAATTAACAAGCTCGGATCGGGTGAAGTACCAATCGAAACGCATGATTTTGTGTCAATTCAAAAGAATTGGCTTGACATTATGAAGTGCATCATATTTTTGGGCTGCTTTTGGATCACATTGGCCATTGTATTTTTGGCCGGATCGAGTCATGTCAACATTTATTCGATTGGTTATTTGATTGGTTCATTCATTTTCTTGTGGCAAGGCGGTGAATTCTATCTTCGTCCGATTTACACAATTTTACGATGGTGGAAAACATTGGTCGCATACAATGTTCTGGTGATCACACTTAAAGCAATACTTAATTTGCCGGTGTGCATTTTCATCGATTGGCTACAGAATAATTGGAATGGTATTTGCTTCTTTATAAAAGTCTTCGGTATTACATGTGCTGCTGGTGAATCGAAAAACTCATCGGACAATTTGAATCCTGTAAGTAAAATATTTCTAGTGGCTATCAGTTTTGGATTTAACTGTAACTAATATAATTCTCTTTGCTCAAAATAGGCAAATCACTGCGATATACCAACAGAAGACTCCAGCTTAGCATGGGATATCGTATGCTTCTTCTTCTTAATATCTCAGCTACGCATCTTCCAAAGCTACTACTTCTGTCACATTATCAATGAGAGTAAGGCAAGCACTATCTTGGCATCAAGGTAATTTCACACCATTTATATATACAGAGTAATGTTTCGACGCCTGATTGTACTTTTATCTCACATCTTTTCAGAGGAGCCGAATTGATCGAAAGCCTACGAAAGAAGCAAGTAAAAATTCAAGCACAACGTGAGGAGGAAATTTTGCAGAAAATCAAACAAAAAATGGATCGAATCAAGGCGAATCAACAGAAATTGCAACCAGCATTGACAACACCAAAGACACACTATCAAGGTAAGTACAATGTTCCACAAGTCTTTGTTCAATATAAAGAAGATTTTAAAAACCTATACGATAAATGTGAGTATGTGCGTGCGTGCTAAAGAGTAGTTTAAAAGTAAAACAGTTCAAATGTTTGAAAGAAATGTGGTCACTTTTCAAAGTGTTGAAAGTTTTATTAAATATCAATACCTTAAAGAAGGTACAGCACCGTTGGCTCGAACGATAAGTATATCTTCGTGTGCAGGATACCATACACCGATTGAAGATGAGGTGGCTGCTGACGGTATATCTGAATTACCATCGGACCTGGCGCCAATATCACGCGGTGGTTCGATGAACACACAAGTAGATGAAATCTCGCCAAACAAAAAGTCGACCCCATTCATACCGTTCAATGATTTTAGGTACCATCACCAAGTTCTGCTATCATGACCGTATCTCATTCACTAGACGCGTACTTAGAACCTACACGTTTATCATTTAGCTCTCCACCCGCATCGGAATTAACACAACAGGGTTCCGATGAATCGTATCCAGTATTTTCGCCATTGCATCAATCACGCAAACAAAGTCTTCAATCGAATATTGTGGCAAGTGGGGCACCGGTGAACGTTCCCACAACAACCGCCAGCGGTACAAATACATTGCAACCAGGCAGTTTTGTTCGACAGCACCGGAGACAGTCAAGTGTGAATACCGTTTCATGGACCGATCAAGGTGACGCAACGACTGGTCGTGTGCGTCGCCTATCGACAACACTAAATCCATCAAATGTTAGTTGATTTTTAGCTTGACTTTTGCCACTTTGCAAAACATCTTGGATAAAATTTTGTGTAACTTCATTTAAATGGTGATCATTGATCGAAAAAAAAGGAAACCGAAGAAGAAGAAGAAGTCACATTAAGACGAAAGCATCGCAGACAATCATCACTTGGTGTTTCGATTAGAAGTGAAGGGGCACAGGATTCACGGCGTCGACGTCTTAGCACTGCATCATCATGGGGACCATATGATACAGATGAATTGTCGACACGCACTGGACGCAGTCGTCCATGTAGCTGGGGACCGATCGGTGAATTTTTCTATCGAGACTCACTTTCTTTCTGTGATTCGGAACGTTCGCCTATGTCGCATCATGAATGTAATTTCCAAAAACAGCCACTGTGCGCCAACAAAAACCAAAATCGCTTCTGTGCAACTGTACAAACAATCACACGCAACAGTATCTCGTATCGAGATCGAAATCTTAGTGAAATTAGACATATTTTCGGTTCAATCTATCTTCGCTTTGTCTGCTTAAACAGAATTTCGCTTCAGTTGGAATCTTCACAAAACGTCGAATAGACGCAAAAGCAACACAATATACAAAGTGTACAAAAAAATCAACAGCTTCTACTTATGAACATTTTTCTTTTGATTTTCATTTAATGGGATAATTTGTTGTTTCTTAAGTTAAGTTAAGCTTCTATAAAAAAACGTGAATATATTCGAAATACTCGTTTATATGTTTAATTTTTTAAGACAATCGTCGACCAATTGATCACTTAAAACCCATTTCATGCAGGAATGTACAAAGTCACCTTTTAACACTTTTTGAATACTTTTGGCACCAATCAATCTCAAATGAAATGGGATCCAATTTTATCGCACATATTTCATTTACGTACATTTTTAAATAGTTCATAATTTTTGTTTCGATAATTTGTTTTTTTTTTCAGTTTCAATCATTCAATCTAATGTCTTGTTATTTTTTAGATGATTCCGATGGAAGAAAACGTTCACGATCTTTCATTACTCATGCGCGGGGTAATTTTTGTTTTTGTTTTTGTAGCATTTTTTTGCGTGAAGGTTTGAATTTGAGGAGAGAAAAGCAAAGTTTTGATATAAATATTTTTTTTAGCTTCGCACTGAAATCTAACCAAATTGAAATTTGTGCAAAATTTTTACTGAAATGAAATTTTTAACAAGCTCTTCACGAGCCGTCGCATTTTTTCGGCATGAAATTTTCGGCCATAGTTTTGGTGATCACTTGACCTATTTGCTAGTAATTTTTTTTAAATTTTACAATGCATCGCTATATAAATTTTTTTAGATGAAGAAATTAAAAGTCTTGAGGAAAATCAAACTCATGAGGAAGCTCATGAAGATGAACATGAGGTGACTTCTCAAGAAACAAAAGGCCATTTTGATGAAGTTTTTCAAGAAACAAAGCCAAGAATTACTCGTAGACATTCATATGGTAAATAATGATCGTATTGATTATTCGAACCAATGACCAATCAGATATTAACATCAAATCAACGTGCTCATTTTTCATTTCGGATAGCTCATTTGACATTTGTATCGTCATACTCTTACATCATTGAGTTATTGTTTCCATCTAAATTTTATATTTATTTACAAATTTTTAATTGTATTTTTGAATTGTTTTGTTCCGTTCTGCCTTACTTTATCCTAATACTTCTTGAATGGATTGCGTCTATCGGTGATACTATCATAGATCCGAAGTGTATGTATCAAATAATTAGTCTGTCGAAATTGTCAAAAACGATTTTTGTGAGCAACTTTCGATTTTACACCTCTAACGATTACCTAACATTTTGATTTAGGTTCATTGGTTACTCAAACTATTCATTATGTATTAATGGGCATAGTTTGATCATTTGTTTCAAAGTTTTGAAGTTTCTAGTTTCGAGTTTTGTGACTAAATTCATTTCAACAACGTTAATTGGATCATATTCGAATTTTATTGGTGATGAATTTTAACCCTTTAACATGATTTTTTTTTTTAATTTGAAAAAAGCACTTTAAAGTTGACAATAAAATCAACCAAGACATGTAAATTCAATCAACACTTAGTTGTAGTTATATATAAAACAATTTCTATCAATTGATCACTTTTACTTTTTTTCTATATTCTCACAATGAAAACAATTTTGAGTAAAATTGTTCGATGCACCTTTAATAATATTTCAGTTTTCTGAAGAATTGTATGAACACGTGCCGATTTCCTATTAAATGCACCTTGTAACATAAAAGTATCTAGAGCAAAATCGAGTTCACATAACTCGATTAGAATGTTTATTTGGCACCGTATAATTGAATACAAATACATAGTACACCAAAACGTAGCTTTTCTTCTTTTGTAGTGAAGCAATCTGTGTGTTAAAGTTTCGTTTTTGCATAATCAATATCAGAAATTGCCTGCTTTTAGATTCATTTGCTGTGGTCATTGACTATAGTGAACAAGTACAAGATTTAGTTTGAATTTCAAGTAAATGGCTATTTGGCTCAAATTAAAGAGGAGTTTAAATTCAATCAAAAATCTAAGCGCAGGCAGTTTTTGGACAGCCACTCTCCCTTCCGAATGGAAATTAATCAAACATTTGTATATGTTTTGTTTTTTAAATTCAGCGGTTCGTTCCGGTGATTATTATTTGTTTGAGGATTTGGACGAAAAGGTTGAATTGGATCTTCTGCATGAACGTCCATCAGCTGGAATCGATGATGATATTACTGATCGGAAATTATGCGACAAATTGACCATCGAACAGGTAAACTTTTGAATGCTTGATTTGTGGCGGGGGAAAATTTTCTATTTCAATTTATTACCTCTCATAAATTGACCATGAAAAATAACGATTCCTTTCTTGTTGTAAATAAAACGAAGCTCAGCAAAACCAAAAAAAAAAAAAACAATCAGAAATCAAAATCAGTGCACAACTTGAGTGTCTCGCTTTAGCATCATTTTTGTATTTGTGAAAAATCGCAACTCGTTTATTGTTCCAATGAAAATTGGAGCGTATTGGTGGGAGCGTATTTTGTGCCGAATCAATTATTATTTCGTGTATCGTTTTTTCTTGTTTTTCGTTAATAATTTATATTTTCAACCAAAAAAAAAAAAAAATAAATATTTTTTAGCTAATTCGCAATAAACTCGGTTTATCAAGTCAGAAGAAAGGTGATCGGTATAAGGTTTGTCTATTGTCTGTCAACTGTCATAGATTTTTCCAATTCTTTTTTTTACGTTTTGTGTGACATTGTGTTCGTGTGTGCTTTTTGCTTTTTGACACAGTCTGTTGACATTAACTAGTTTTTTTAGTATTCATTTTCTATATTGTCTTTTTTTCATGGCTAGAGCTATAGTAGATAAAATGTGAAAGTGAAAAAAGATCAAGATATAGATGATAATAAAAGAAAATAGGTTGATTTTTTTCGAAGTATCGCGTAGAAATGAAAGAGAAAACATAGAAAAAAAAACAGAAGCAAAACCGACAAGCAGTACTAAAAAGATGCTAAAGATGGGCTAAATTGGTATTTACCCGAAATGTACAGTTGTTCGCATGACACATAATTTAATACAAAAATAACAAGTTGTTCTATCGTCAATGTCAATCATCTTAACGATTTAACTAAGATCGACGTTTTTAATCGCTTCAACTTATTATTTGTATGTTTTTTCATTTCTTTTCTACAAACCATTTGAATAATCATCAATTTGTTCAAACAAACCAAAAACAAACTGAATACTGAAACTAACCAAACCACAAATCAATCGAATCATGTCAATTGTAATGCAAAGGTGTTGACGAAATCCTTCCAAAACAATCCGCCAAGCAAACAAAAACGACTATTAGAAACGGTCGCTGACGATGAGGAACATCATGCAATTTCATTGCCTGCGCAACGCGTCACACCATCTGAGAAAACCGCCACTGACGCGAAATCCACCATATCAGAGCCAATTAAACCAGCCAGGAAAAAGTCCGCTGGTTCTGTGAGTTATTATTACCATTATCTTCGTTTACGAATCGATCATTTTCACTGGGGCTCTGTACAGTATACAACCCAATGGTGAGAATTAAAATGAAAACAAAAACCTTTTGACCAAAACACCTGAAAAATCTACATTTTCTTATGTGATGAAATGGTGAGGAATATTTCGTTGCATGATTCAATGTAAACATTTGTTTTTTATCACGATAATTTGACAGTGAAACATTTAGGTAAATTCTAAAAAAAAAACTTATCTATCATGTAATGAGTTTAAAGAAATTAATAATTTTTGAGGCATATTTGGTCAAAAAACTAAATTTTCATTTTCATTTTCACGGAAGGTGTAAAAGCCCTGTTAACACTTACATTTTAGATAGCATATTGTCATAATTTAACACAGTTTGTTGTTTGCTTGTTTGTTTGTTTTGTTAATTTTATCAAAATTTAAGCGTGTGCTTTACAGCATTTTATCACACAAACCTCTAGCTCTCTAATTTCCTAATAGCGTTTTTCATTAACTCTGAGTTTTTTAAATTTTGATCAAGCAAATGGATGTTGATATTTTGACATTTTTTTAGGAACCTGTTAGTGGAGCTGTTTCCGCTCCCAAGGATGGTAAGCATCAAATGTTTATCACTTTTTTTTAGATTGTCTGTTGTACTATTGAGATTTCATTTCAGAATTCACTCAACCAGACGGTGAACAACCAAGTACGAGTCGAAGCCTTGACGATGACGATGACGATGACGAACCAGACGACTTATCAGATCCATTGTCATCAACAGGTTCGGAAAGACCAGGTATATAGAATTCAATGTTTGTTTGAAATCATTTTAACAGTCTAAAAGCAGACAAAATCAAAAAATTTATTGTTCCCTTCAGTATCGTCAGTGTTTGCGTTCATTACGGCATTCATATCGGGTATTTTGGTTTCGATGACATTGCGTTTATACAAATTGTCACGAAATTATCGATATGTTACACGTGTTTTGTCAAAGGAAAAGAAAGCATTAAAACAGGAAAAAGATTTTGGCCAAGGTCATCGTATTGGAGCTGGTCGAGTTTGGGCACCAATGCCCTCAGTCTTACGCACCCAAGGGTAAACTTTTGAGCAATTATTTTTCCTATAATATTAATCAATCAAAATGCGTGAAAATCACCCAAAATTAGTTGTCCAAATTAGCTGCACCAAATTGATGTTTTCATTTGATTTTCCAATCGAAGTCTTTTGTTTAATTATTAATCAACACTTATTAATAGATATTAATTGAGAATGATTTGAACCTAAAAGTCCAGCAACTATTTTCAAAAATGATTAATTAATTTAAAAATTCGGACACTGTACAAATTGTGTATATACAATAATTAATGTGAATTGTAAAAATGTGTGTGTGTTTAGTCAAGCAACGCCAAAAACAGGAGACACATCAAGTCAAAGTACATTGTCTTATCATTCGACACAACAAACTGGAAGCGAAAGCGATGACCAATATGTTGATCAGGCTGTCAGCGAACAATCGCCGGAGAAAGGGTAATAAGCTTTAACAACATAATGTTACTGAACATTCAGCGAAAAAAAACACAAATCAAATGTCATTCAGTTGAATTAAACATGTATGATACATACATTGACGTAGCTGTAGTCAAATAACTGCAACTATTTTTGTAAATAACGCTGTAGATGTGCATTTGTGTATGACAATTTCTAACAAATCATTTTTAATGCTAAATTTACATCATATTTGAAGGTGAAAATTGACCAAAAATTAATTTTTCACAGGGCAACAATTGCACACTTGTTGAAACCTCAACTATTCCCAACCAAAGACCAACTGCAGCCAGCTGATGATGTGTGAGTATATTTTTTATCACAAATTTGACTCGATAACTCTTTCATTAACCGTTGTCCAATCGTAGTTTAGTTGGAAATGCCCTTAGAATTCGTAATTTTTGCCACTTATACTAATTGGAATGGAATATTTCTTTAAATATTTTGAAATTGAGCTTCTTTTTGGGAGGTGACTTGTTGTAGTTAAAAAATTATTGTAATTTTAACGTGTCTTGAGATATGTTGTATATTATTGACTAAATAATCCTTTTCACCGAATCTGGTGAATGCTCATAAAGTACATCTTTAGCAAAGCAGATACTCATTAAAGTATTTTTTTTGGCATCCTAATATTGAACGCCCCAAAAAATGGAAGAATAATAGCTAATAACAATATTTTAATGAGTATACATATATTTAACAATTGGGAAACGTAATTGCTTTACACTAAAATGCACATGTGTACAGGCGACGACCAAGTATTTTACCAGAAATTAGAGTCTTAGCACCATCTTTGGAGCGAGGACTAGATGATTCTTGGCCTAATGCCTCATTATCAGCAGAACCTGATATGCCATCATCGGTTCAATCACTGCAAATTTACCAAAGTCATGAAGAATTCACTGGTAGCGAAAGTAGCAGGTACATCTCGGAAGATTCAGATGGCACTGTTGCACTTGATTTGCTTTTATTTAGCACAAACACAAATAACAATCCTTTTAGCATATATTTGTATATTTCCATCTTTACCTTCTATATATTCTTATTGAATGATATTTATGGCTTTTGCACATAATTGTGGATACATATGTATGTCTGTTGTTGATCTGTCTACATTTCTATATAATTTCTCTCTTCCTCGGTCTTCTCTATCATACTAAACACTAATGGTATTCTTTGTCGTAATTTCTATTTGTACCGATTCAATATTCATTTTAATGTTATTTATTTGTACAGTCTTAAGGACTTTTCGGAAGGTGACGATGACTTCTACTCACAACGGCACTCAATTCTCACGGAATTCTTCCAATCGTTGTGGTTTGCTCTCATTTCAAACACGGATCTGATTTGCTATCTGCTCGTTTTCATCAATATGGTTGCATCGCAGAGTTTGTTAGCGTTACCTATGCCATTGATGGTATTCCTATGGGGAACGCTAACAGTTCCTCGGCCATCAAAGACATTCTGGGTGTCTTTGATCGCTTACACAGAGGTAATCTTGTTTATTTTCCCACTTTCTCTTATTCTAATTTTTAAACAAATGATTTGTTTGACAGGTTGTCGTTTTGGTAAAATGCATTGCACCGTTGTTCTTATGGTTGGACAAGAATCGAATTCCAATCCCTGAAAATAATCCAATGGCTATGCCTCGTATTATTGGCATTGAAATTAAACCAAATTATGCGACATGGGATCTCGTTCTTCTCTTGGTCGTATTTTTCCACCGGTAAATTATTGTTTTGAATATTTTCCTGCATCTCCTCGAACAAAATTAACTCAATCTAATTTACGAATTTTATTCGATTTTATTATAGATTCGTTCAGAAGCAAATGGGAATCTGGAAAACTGGATTTTCAGATGAAGAATATGCTGTCCAACCAATTGATCCGAATAATATGTAAGTTATTGCGAAATTTATCTGCAGTGTCCGTTAAAATCTCTTCTGACTAACTGGAACTCATGAGAGTTTCAGAATCGTAAATAGAGGAACAAGTAGAGTAACAATTTTCTATGATATTATTTCAACAGAAAAACCTTGGTGGCAAATGAACGAGAAGCAGGATCAACTAAAAATGTTGCTGTGACCAAACCAGAAACGGATGAAAATGGAGAATGCGATAAATTGGTTCAATTTGAGAAAACACCAGAGGAATCGAGCTATGCCCAAAACTACTTTTCAAATGTTTCAGCTATTTCGTATGTTCAATTTTCCCGTTGATTCCTTCAAACTTTGTCTTATTTATTTGCTTGTAATTTCAAATCAATAGGAGGACCAAATATTGCTCGCCATTTACTAACTTCTTCCGAAAATTGGTGAAAATGACAAATCGTGTTTCGGCTGATGTGTACACCTACATTTTCCTCTGCGATTTTATCAATTTCTTTGTGCTATTGTTTGGTTTTACGGCATTTGGAAGTAGCCAGGGAGATGGTGGCGTCACGTCTTACTTGCAGGAAAACAAAATCCCAATCGCTTTCTTGATCATGTTGCTGTTACAATTTGTGTTCATAATCGTTGATCGAGCATTGTATTTGCGCAAAAATTTACTCGGAAAGATTATCTTCCAATTCATATCGGTCGTGGGAATGCACATTTGGTTGTTCTTCCTTGTACCAATATTCAGCGAACGAAGCTTCAATACGAAACTACCACCGGTCATGTACTACGGATTCAAGTATCTATACTTCCTGTTGTCAGCTTATCAAATCCGTTGCGGCTATCCAAGGCGTATTCTCGGCAATTGCCTCACCAAAGGATTCACGATGTTTAATTTGTTTGCATTTAAAGTGTAAGCATAATATACTATAGGCTCATTGATATCAAAACGAAAATTCTTAAAATCTAACAATTTCACTACAATATTCAGGTATATGTCAACTCCATTCTTGTTTGAGCTACGCACATTGATGGATTGGATCTGGACCGATACGACGATGCCATTATTTGAATGGCTGAAAATGGAGGATATTTTTGCGAATATTTTCGAATTGAAATGTTCTCGTCAAATGGAAAAGGACTTCCCGGCACCACGTGGTCAATCCAAAGGATCTTTCATCAAATATCTCATGGGTGGCGGTTTTCTTATTGCGGTTATTGGTCTCGTTTGGGGTCCGCTTGCTTTGTTCGCGTTGGGCAACACGGTCGGCGAACCGAATAATCCATATGAAGTGCGTGTTTCACTAGGCATTGGACCGTACGAACCCGTCTATAGTATGAGCGCGCAATCTAGTCAGATTTATCCGTAAGTATCACCAGGCATCTAAATCTTATTGATTTATTGGACAAACGAACGAATGTTTTGATGTATCTATTCTTTTTTCGTTTAGTTTCGATGAACAAAAGTATAATGAATTCAATCAAGCCTATCTGAAAGATCGATCTGCGTTAACATTTTTATCAAATTATGAAGCGAATGATGTGGCAGCGGTTATTTTAGGGCCACAATCAACATCACTTTGGATCATCTCACCACCCGATTTGCAGCGGCTAAAAGAGGATCTGCAAAGCAATGTTACACTGAAAGTACAATTTAAATATGTTGTATCACGTGTGACAAACACGGAAAAGATTGCGGGCACTGTAACCGGGGAGCGATCATTTGATTTGAAAGACGATACACCGGCACGTCTTGAGTTGCTAAATATGTTGAATCATACCAGTTCGGATGGAAAAAGATCGCAACTACCATTTTTGTTCCCCAAATTTTTAAAGGTATATTGCCTTTTGTCATGTTTACCCATTCAATTCTCTCTTGAATCGGACGAATGTGCTTTAGGCCAAAATTATTATTGTTTTTGCTTTTTAGATTTTTTTTTTATTATTTTCAAGTTTTTAATTTTGTGAAACTTTTTACATTTCACAACATTTTTTGTGATATAGTTAGCAAATAATGTTGTTTTAAATAATGACGACTGTGACTATCTGTGCTACTTAGCTCAGAAGGTAAACTGTTCAACAATTTACAAGCACAGTGACTAAAAAAATTCATTACGTGTTTTTGGAAGTGATCACAGATCAATTTTCTAAGTCCGTTTTCTAAAAATTGTTATTATAATTCTAAAGAACAAAATACTAAGATGGATCATCTATTAGTAAATGAAATAATTCTAGTTCATTCATTGTAATATTTAGTGGAATTTGTGGTGTAATTTTGTATACATATTGGTCTAGTCCTTAATACATTTGATTACTGAATTTTGGACATAATTTTCTAATATCCCATCCAAAATCCTAAATGGATCATAAATCATTTGCCGAATGCACTTATTTCAATTTCTTTTTCATATAACCAAAACTTATTTATATTCTTCCAAAAATTTCGCTAGGTGAAAAATTCTGGAGATTTAAGGCCAGCCCAGCAACTGATTCCGAATCCAGGTGACATCACAGATCTTTACTATCGAAACTTGACCCTAATTTTGCACGAAAATGGTGACGAAAAATGGTGGGAGGTGGTTGAAGAGTGCAACGATGAATTTTATAACAAAACTCTGTCAAATTTGCCATACGCAGACTGCAAAAAGAGTTCAGTTATGTACACATTCAGCGATAAATTGTTCCCATCGACTTTGAGCTGGCTCACAGCCGGAGGGTAAGTGGTTTCAACTAAAATTTTGTGATTTAATAAACATTCTTAGTGAATCGCATTTATGAATCATATTTGATTTCGCCCACAGTGTTATTGGTATCTACACCACGTTTGTATTCGTCGCATCACGGTTCTTCCGTGGATTATTCTCTGGATCGAGCTTCAATATCATGTACTCCGAGCTACCATTTGTTGACCGTATTCTACAGTTATGTTTGGATATTTATTTGGTGCGAGAATCACTTGAATTTTCACTGGAAGAAGATCTATTTGCTAAACTGATATTCCTGTATCGCTCTCCGGAGGTGATGATTCGTTGGACACGACCAGCCGAAGAGCAATCATCCGACGATGATGAAGCTAGTGATATCGATGAAACAGAAGCAGAAAAAGTACTTCGCAAGGCTCCATCACGTTCATTATATAAGTCATAGACTCGAAACCTCACCTAGAAAATGTAGACGAGTTAAGACAACGTAAAACGCTCTCAATGGATTCATTCATTTACGCATATGATCCATTTTTAATTGCATTGAAAGCAGTTATTTGTCCAGTGTCATTTTTCATTTGTATTTGCATTTCATTTAAATTTAATAACCCATTAAATTGTTCACCAATTCATTTCAAAAACCACTTTTCTGTTTGATATTATTTAATTGCATAAATATATGGAATTCTAGAATTATTCTTCGAACATAATCATTGATTATAAATTTGCATTCATTGTGAAAACAACAAAATCTAGTACGTAATTTAAGTGGAGTAATACGAGTATTTAGTTTAAACTTATTTGAATTGATTTAATAAAGGATTTGACGAATTAAAATTACACTGAATAAAAACAAATGTGAATTATGCACAATCAATCAATCAGTGTTGGATTTTTTTATTTTTATATATTTGTAATAGTGACGATTCGAAATTGGTCCATTGATTGTAAGGTAAAATGGAAGATTACGGATAAATCTGACAAGATATCACCCATACCAAGGACTCTCTTAAGCTGTAAACAATTTTTTGCAATTGTGGCTTAAAGTACACGGGTGTGATCCTTCGATAGAAAGAATTGCGATAGAAGGAAGAACTGTTATTTACAGTACATTCTAATGAATGAGCTCGGTTGTTGAAGTTAAATACCAAAACAATATTGAGATTCCGGTCTTCGTCGTCGACGTCGTCGTCGTCGTCGTCGTCGTTGTCGTTGCTAATTACATTTAATGACTGTGGAGTTTACATTAGATATCTTTATTGTATGGACTTGATAAAATTCAGACAGTGTCTGACATACACACAGTCGCATTTTAAGGGCCATAGTTAAAAAAAAATATCGTATAATCATAGAAAAATGTCTAGCTCTGTATTTCTGGTAGTAATTTAAAAAAAAAAAAAAAAACAATGAAATTGACTAATGAATGATCTCATTCGTCTAGGGCAAAAACGCATAATATTCGGACAAAGGGCATCGTTTGAACATTTTGAGCAAATGAGCACAGGGCTGTCACATTCAAACAATAAAAAACAGGTAAATAACATCAAACGCATTGATGGTTATTCAACTAACCACAGTGTAACTGAATCTAAAGCATGAATTAAGATCAACTTTCAATTAATATAAAGATCTATGAATGAAAATAAAAACAATAACAAAATCTATAAAAAATACTAGGACAAATAAACAAACATTAAAATCATCCGATTCACAGTCAGTCTCACAATGACAGTTTGTGAAGTAAACATGTCAGTTGTGTCACAAAACCGAGAGAGAGCGAGAGAATGAATGTAACAAATGAGAGTCGAATGTACGGAGCGGAGCGTTGTACGTGTGCGTGCGTGTGAATGTAAGAGAGTGAATGTATGCGCAGCGCATTGGTTTTGTATATGATTTGCGAATAACGAAAAATAAATAGAGCTTCAACAGTATCATTGCCTAGTTCGACTTCAGTTTACGAATGGACGTCGTGACGTGTCTTTTCGTTGTTACTCGACGGCACTGTGAATTATTATTTCATGTTAAATTGTGTGATTTATTTTCTATTACTGCAAATTGTGTCTAGCTCCATTTAATTCAATAACGTGATAACAAATCATGTATGATTTGATTAAATTAATATTTTTTTGTTTCATTGATGACTTATTGAATATAAATGATTGAATTGATTTGTTCTCATTCCTGGAGAAAATATACATGAAAAAAAAGAGAGATACATGCAAAAATCAGACGAATCAAAACGAACACAAACAGTGACACAGTGAGATTGTATTTAACATCGGATTGGTGACTAGTATCGTTTGTTATTTGGTGTTTTTTGTGCGTGTCAACGACAGTGAAAGAAGTAAAAAAAAGAAGAACTTCCAACAACATTTGACGATTTCTATTTTGGATGCAACCAGAAAGAACATGACACTTATCATTGGATTATGAGAATCGTTGTGTGTGCTGCATTTTCTTTTTAAAAAAAGTATAACAATTTATCTAGCAATGATCTAGTATTTAACTATTTTGGATGTTATCGCTAATAAATAGAAAAAAAAACATGAAAGCTCGAAAGCAATAACAACAACAACAACAACAGTAAATAAGAAGAACGTAAAACACATCAGCTGAATAATCGTATATTATCATTACTAAAATGATTGCACGAACGAGAAAAAAACGAAACTACAAACAATTTTTCACAAGAAAAAAAAATATATATGATAGAACGTGTTTTTGATGCATAATTTTTCGTTGAACCGCCTTGTTTTTTTTCTCTTTTACTGAAAACCAATTTTGTTTGAAATCCATTTTGCTTGATGTTTTAATGGTGTTTGGTGTGTTCCACTTGTTAGTCATCGATTGAAACGGTTTTTTGTTGTTGTAATGCCATTTTGTCCGGCTGTTTCAATGTTGTTCTGTGCTGGTTTTGTTTCATCCAGTTTTTGCATTTCATTTCAATAATATATTATAGTTTGCAATGGTTCTTCAGCTGCTGCCGTCCATTAAATAGTTGTTGTTGTTGTTGTGGTTGTTGCAAATATAAAAGGGAAAAGAAGAGCATTTACAATTGCGAACCATGAACTATTCCCACACATAAAACGTGTATGAAAATACATTGTGATACAATGATGTATAATTGGCATATTCATAATAAGCAAACATTATATCTGCCATGCAAATAGAAAGTGTCAATGCATTCAACAGAAGAGCTCTCTGCGTGAGCTGCTACTGCTGCTGTGTGTATGTGTTTGTGTGATGAGTAAGAGCGCAAAACTACCTGATGAAAGCTCTTCAGTACCTGCTGAATGAGGTTACCACTGAACAAAACAGCATTGGTCATGTGTATTACTAATGCAAAAATGAATCATAATGTCATACAATTGATGGTTCTGACAATTGCCACGCTTCTTTTCACAAAAAAAAAAAAATCCAAGAAAAACTGAACTAAATTTGGAAACTGTTCAATGATTTAAATCAATAAATGTGTGTTGCATTGTAAACCGACCAAATATTATTAGTGTTTTCAACCATTGAAGACTTGGCCTTTATTTTTATCTCATCGATGATTTTGTCATTGACCAAATACGGTTTTCGTGACATAATAATGAATGGAACACCATTGCCGTATACAGCAACGGTGTGTACGATTCACTGTGGTGCTTTTTAAAAGGCGTGTGTTAAATAGTGTTTCTTGGCCTTTTTTTCTCCATCATTTCGTATACCTTCACTGTTTATAATAATTTATTTGCGATTCGCCTGCGTGTACGTGGTAATTATGCTAGATCAAGGGCAACGCACGGCACTCTCAATTCCATGGAGAGTTGCCATCGTTTAGGTTGAACGCTCTGCACACTAAAAATTAAGTCGACGAAATTTAATTGTATCATAATTGGTTTTTGTTTCAAATCGAATTTTCAATGCAGTCTCAATTGGGATTAATAACAAAGAAAATGAACTACGGAATGTGTTAAAAGGCAAGTGTCTTAGACCTCAATAAAAATCACTGAAGCGACTCGCATGCGATGGCAGATTCACAAAATATTTACGTTTCGGCTTGTTTGTCACCATCATTTGTATATTTTCAATTGCGATCAACCTGATTCCAACGGTTCAAATACCGTTATTTTCCAAACAAATCGATAATGAACAACAACAGCAACAAAAATGGGGTTTTAAAAAAAGTGTGAGCTAATTTCTCTTAAGTGTTTCTCCTTGCATATGAGCGCTAATAAATTTTGTAGCGACGCATTTTCAATTTTTTTTTTGTATAAATTTATTATTTTTCCCTTCATAAGTGAAAAATAAATATTTACATTGCGAAAGAAACAAAAAATGGTTTCTGCAAACGACGAAATAAAAGACGATTCCAGCGATTGACGTAAAATGTGTACGTTATCAGCAAACATTCTAAGCCAATGAACGAAATAATTAGACAGCAGAACGTCACCACGTATACATTCATATCCATTGTTTGTGATACGATGCCAGCAGCACAGCAATAGCACATAACAATGATTCTTTTGTGAGATTCACTGACAAAGATACGCATTTTATAAAATTAAATGCCAAGAGCAAAAATTGTTTGTTTTTAACAATGCGAACGATTTGGTTGCAGTTTTGGTGTATGAAACGCCCGTCTCACTGTATCACCGATTCATTCGAAATGGGCGAGTGAGCCTTGATTTTGTAGCGTATCTAATATTAAATTCCCGTGCTGCTTAATTACAATTTATATTACATCAAAAACAATGAACATTTTGCCATGAAAAATCTCATAACGTTTTGATCTCATTCCATTTAATTTGTGCAGGAGCTTTATCAAGCAATGACTTTGACTGTATCGGGAAATAACAGTAGCAATTCGTCGATACGTTTAATGGATAATACAGCGGGTTCAATAGCGGCACCACTTGTTGATGCTCTGCCAACCTCCGAACAGAGTCTATTGGCCAAATTGGAAGCAGCAAATAAACTCATTGAAAGCGATGCCAAAAGTTTAAATTCACTACAGAGTTCGGCGCACAGCCGCAAAAGTTCCGATACAAGCCAAATTAGTTTAAATTCCGGTAAGTTTGCTACATTGTCATTGTTTTTCATGGAAATTTGATGATTTTTCTATGAAATTCCGCAAATCGATTTCAGGTATTTCCATTGAGGAGGACATCTGTTCAATATGGGCTGGTATCGTAAACGATTGGGATGCAGCCTCAAAGCGCAAAACTCCATCGGTTAAAGATCTGGTTCGTAAAGGCATTCCACATTATTTTCGGGCGATTGTCTGGCAACTGCTCTGTGGAGCATCCGAAGCCGATAAAAAACAGTATGCTGATTACATCAAAGCGACTTCGGCATGCGAGAAGGTCATTCGACGTGACATCGCACGAACATATCCAGAGCATGATTTTTTCAAAGAAAAAGACGGCTTGGGCCAAGAAGCGTTGTTTAACGTGATGAAAGCTTATTCGCTACATGATCGTGAAGTTGGCTACTGCCAGGGGTCCGGATTTATTGTTGGCTTGCTTTTGATGCAGGTTTGTTCGATTTGCATTAAATTTATTTAAGAACCGAAATAATTACAATGTGAAGAAAACCCGCATAACATACGTATAATTTCGTTTAGATGCCCGAAGAAGAAGCATTTGCCGTTCTCGTTCAAATCATGCAACAACATCGAATGCGTGATATGTTCAAACCGTCAATGGCCGAGCTTGGCGTTTGTATGTACCAATTGGAGAATTTGGTACTCGAACAATTTCCAGATTTACATGTTCATTTCCAATCACAAACATTTCAAACGTCAATGTACGCATCACGATGGTTTTTGACACTTTTCACCACATCACTGAATCTTCAAATTAGCTGCCGAGTGATGGATATTTTTTTGAGCGAAGGAATGGAGTTTATTTTTAAAATGGCATTGGCAATGTTGGCTATCGGCAAAGAATCACTTCTTTCACTTGATATGGAAGCCATGCTGAAGGTTAGCCATCAAACATTTATTACCTTTTATGACTTTGATTTTATTATTTTGCTATATTCTACTTGTGACGTTTTTCGTTTATGAGTTTTGAACTTTGGAAATGAACTTGTCAGTGACAAGTTGTCACACATTCGAACATATTGAGTAAAACTTACAAGTTCTCTCGTGTAATAAAACTCGAACATTCAGGTGACTCTAATCGATAAACGTGTAACTTTGTAAATATTTGGGTCAAATTGAACTCAATATGATCAATAATGACTAACAAGACATTTCATTGTATTGGATAAGTGTTTTTATGACATTTGGCAATTTAAAATACTTAAGTTCAAAGATGTAAACATGTAGCTCAAAATGATATAGCATTCAAGGGTCAGAGGTCATCTCACTTAATATTTCTTCATCTCTTAATTTCAGTACTTCCAAAAAGATCTTCCCGAAATGGTTGAACGTGACCCAGAAAACTTGTTCAATTTAGCCTTTTCAATGAAAATCAACACAAAACAGATGAAAAAATGGGAAAAAGAGTATGCTGCCGTTCGCAAGAAGGAGCAAGAAGAGATGGGAGAATTGAGAGTATGAATGATGAACTAAAAAATTGTTCAAATAAAAATTGGTAATAATAATAACATCAAAATCGAACATTTTAGCGTCTACGAAACGAAAATCGATTGTTGAAAAAACAAAATGAGCTGCTTGAAGCAGAAAGTACTGAGCTTGCCCATCGTTTAGTTCGTGGTCAAGTGTCACGTGCCGAAGAAGAAGAAACTGCCTTTGCTATTGAATCCGAGCTGATGGCACTGCGAAAATCACACCTGGAACTTTCACATCAATTAGAAACGGCCAATGAAGAGATTCGTGGACTAAGTCTTCGACTACAGGAAAACGTAAGTCTCAGCAAGTGCTTTCTTTTTTAATGCAAAGTCCAAAGAATTTCATCGTCAATTGCTAGAATCGAAAGAAAAAAAACATAAATGTCCTTGAAATCAGAAGTTACAGTTTCATTAATTCCGATTGAAATCTGTTTAAATCTCTTTCGAATATACAGCAACAAGATAATTCAATAGAAGCTGTAAGTCAACCTACACAGGTTCAGTGCATTTTGATTATTAATTAGTGTGTTTGTGTGCTCGTTTCAATATTCTGCTCTCAAAAATGTCAACAGTTTGATTTCTTTTTTTTTTAATTTTAAAATATTGTGTTTGAATTTGGTTTGTTTTCTTAAACTGTCATTTTGCGTTTGATTAATTTTATACGCAATCCGTTATACTGCATGATTTCGTATTGGTTTTATTTTAGTTGAATTTCTCTTCATTTTTATCTAATTGTTATGCCTTGATCATAAATTAACGAATAAATTCATTGAATGCTGAACTCATCAATAAAATAACCCCATTTTATAGAATAATTCACGCCAAAATTCGATTGACGAGCTTTGCTTAAAAGAAGAAGCGCTAAAAGAACGCGATGAGATGGTAAGTTGTTTGCTGGAAGAATTGGTCAAAGTGAGACAAAGTGTTGCTGAAGGCGAAGACACCATTCGCAGTTTGAAAACGAAAATCGAAGAGCTCGAAGAAGATAAGAAAACGTTGCGTGAAACAACGCCGGATAATTCAGTGGCACATCTACAGGATGAATTGATTGCCAGTAAATTGCGAGAAGCTGAAGCAAGTCTCTCGTTAAAAGATCTGAAGCAACGTGTTCAAGAGTTAAGTACACAATGGCAACGACAATTGCAGGTAAGAGTTTGATTGACTAATTCATTTGTGAGCGATTTACGTGTTTTGCGCTTTTTGTTTAAAAACAAAAACTTTGCTGAATGAACCATTTTTTATTTTTAGGAACAAAAAAACGAAAATACCTCCGATTCCACATCGAAAAAATTGATGTTCTGGGATAACTCAAAGTCAAATGAATTGCAAAAGGTTGAAGAAGAATTGATGACAACAAGGATACGTGAAATGGAAACACTCACCGAATTGAAAGAGCTACGTCTGAAAGTTATGGAGCTGGAAACTCAAGTGCAAGTGTCGACCAATCAATTGCGCCGCCAAGATGAAGAGAATAAGAAGTTACGCGAAGAGCTCGACGCATCTCTCGCAAGGGAAAAGGAAATGGCAAATAAGGCCCGTGAACAGCAACACAGGTGCTTTGGCAAAAATTATTATAAAATTCATGATAAATTGATTTTCCTTGGCGATTCGATCTTCAATTAATTCTTTTTTATTATGTTCATTTTGCAGATATTCTGATTTGGAATCTCGCATGAAAGATGAGCTGATGAATGTTAAGATTAAATTCACTGAACAAAGTCAAACGGTGGCCGAATTGAAACAGGAAATTTCACGCTTAGAGACAAAGGTACCGCGTAAAAAACGAAGCATCTCTTGTTTTCAAGTGATTTTAAAACAATAAATTCTCATAATAATTAAATTTAGAACTCTGAGCTACTGGCCGAAGGCGAGTTACGATCAAATATCGATGAATCCGATAAGGTTAGAGATTTGCAGGACAAAGTTGCCGATCTTAAAGCAGAGGTATATTCACCTGAATTACCAAATCTATTTTACACACTCTATCACGTCATCAAATGATATACAAATTACAAATTAATTGACTTTTATGTGCTTTTCACACTCACAACAAACTCACACTGATACACAAACCCAAAAATAACAATACACATTTAACGCTAAATTGTAAATAATCGACATTTCAATTAACCAAAATTATGTCGCACTAAACAAACAATCACCCATTTTCCATCTAACACAAACTGTGAGCGTGTGTGTGTGTGTGTGTGTGCGTGTGCATACTGTTGAATTCATATGAAAAGCGAATAAAATCCTTCAATCACTGTTTTTTTTATTGAAGGCGGATAAAATCAAAATTATATTTCTAATTATAGTTTGCTACACCGATTACAAGCCCAGATACTGAACAATGGAAATGGATTGGCTAAAAGATTGATTGCTAAATTCCCATCGATGGCTGAACATCGCTTGTTCGAACCATTTTATAACAAAAAAAAAACCATTTCATATCACAGTTTATTGATCTCAATCCTTCGTTCATTTCGGTTTTATAAATATCCGCTTTGATCGCTGCGTCACTGCCAACAACTGTCTCTTAACAGGTGTCTGCTCACATTTCAAACATGTCAAATATTTTCATATCATTATTTCGACCGTGAACTTTGCATGACTGTGAACCTTGTGTTTTCTCTGATGAATTCCTCTTTCCGTATCATTATTTTTGTTTTATTACGAATTCATTTCGCCTTCTATCAAGATCTGTTGATGATGATTTCAATTAAATGTCTTGCAATGCTTGCGATTTTTTGTTTTCGTTTTCATTCTTTTGGTAATTCTATTACACATTTTTCCGTTTGCGTGTGAATTTTGTGGAATTTCCTCCACACCTTTTTCAAGTGATCATTAAATTAATATTTATTTCAACAAATCTTCATTGAAATATTTTTATTTCTCGGAATTGTTGTTAGCTATACCTCAATATATTTTATGAATTTTATTTACTAAATTCTTTGAAATTGGCTGGATTTCACAGAAAAATATCATTTCTATATCATTTTAATGTTTCTGGTATATTTTCAGTTCAGAATTATCTTTTCATGGAGTTTTTTTACTTTGAAAATTGTATACAGTAAAACCTCCCAATAGCAAACAAGGTCTGAATAGCGAAAGAAAGATTTGTTGCTTGGACCGATTTTACTTAACGCCTTTACAGAAAGAAAATAATAAAAAAATAACAGAACAAAGAAGTTGGTTCCATGAGATTCCAGTATTGGGAGGTTTCACTGTGTATTGAAATTGTAGCATTTTCAGAAATATGTGCATTTTATATATTAAGATTAAGATTACATAACTTTTTGGGCCTTGGCAATTTATTATAATACGATTGGCTTATTAAGTAGCTTCTTTGGCTATATTTTTTTCGTGCTTTATTATTTGATGGCTTTCAAATGTTTATGTGCTATTTCATTTATAGATTTATTTCATTTTGTATTCATTAAAAATTCACCTTATTTAATCCACTAATCACTGGTATGTATTTGCATTGTTTCATTTCCTATATACCATTCTTTCGATTCACACTGTCGCTTATTAGAATATCGTTCAACTGTTTTCCATGTGACTAATGCATCCATTGTGTGATCAAATTTCAATTGAAAGAATAATCGATTGACGCAAAATGTTTTTTTTTTCTATTTCTATTTTATATTTTATTCTCATTTTACTGCGATTTATCGAATCCGGGTGGAAACAGCTGACGGCATACAAATCCCGTGGTGACTATAGTTTAAAAAAGTTAAAAAGTGATTCGATTCATTCCATCGAGTCTGATATTGATACGAGTGAAATGCGACTCTGAAATAGTCTGACATTGACAACAATACTGTGAAAATACTTAATGATAAAAAAAATCAATGTAACACATGGGCAATACTAACAAATTGAAACAACAACAACAACAATGTGCAAGTTAAGAATAAATTTAAACAAAACATGAAATTGTAATGGTAAGTTTGAACTAGAGAAAAACTGATTTTCAAAAAATTGAGTAAAAAAAAATCAACAAAAAAAAAAACATTTAATACGGCATTGAGTTGGAATGATTTCCAATTTTATAAAAGAAAAAAATGTTAATTTTGTATTGTAAAATAAACGTGGATAAATGTCGTAGATTTAGAGATAAAAATGAATGAAAAATTTGAAAAAAGAAATTTCTATTCATGGGGACGTTCATTCATCTAGCCTTTGCTAGCCTCAGCTAGCCTTTGCTAGCCTATATATGTATTTTACAACAGGAACGAAGAACATCCGAACAAAAGAGAATACAAAAACTGTGAAAAATCATATAGCAGTGTACTGAAATTTTTGCTAGCCTTTGCTAGCTTCTGCTAGCTTTCATAGTATGACTGTCCCCATGTTTCTATTGAATTATTTGAGTGGAAAAGAATTGGAAAATCAATTTGATTTAACGATTTATTTGCAGTGAATATTTCTGTTCTTTTGTTCTATAAAAATTTATATCAATCAAACAATTATTTACACACTCACGCAACAGATGAATTCTATTGAGCATTGTTATTGTTTCATTTAATTTTTTTTTTTTGGAGTTTATTTCCGAATTAAATATGAAGATGTCATTTAAACATAAAAGATGAGAAATCGCACAATTATGCATACAACAGAGAATTTTTAGGATGATATCAATTTATTGTCGTCCGTTTAGTGGCAATATTTTAATGCTTACGAGATTAAAAGAATGACCATTTTACTGCTTTTGGATTGGATATGATGATTTGCATCAAAATTCCACATTTTAATTCACTGTTAAAATATTTGATGCTAAATATATTTATCCAATTTAAGGGCATTTTTGATATTAGACACTGTCTAGACAGCTATCTAAACGAATAAGATTTAAGTAAATTAGTAAAAAGAAACATGACATCTTCTCATGCAGTGACCTTAGGTCTAAAAATAAAAAAAAATGAAAAAAAAATCTGAATATTCAGTATAAATCAATGATGTAACTTTTCTTTTTAGTTCAGCAAATTTATCGAAATTTGTATTTTGGCAATCACATCACGCAATCTTAAAATGCAAACCATTTTTCTTTTTAATTTATGCAATGTTTTTTTTGTTGTTGTTGAAATGAATCGTGAATATAAAATATTTTCAAACCAGAAATCAATTATTTTGGCAGTCAATGTACTTACATTTTAAGTTTGTATTATTTAAATATTATTTATTCGACAAACAAAAGTATTCACTTAAATCCGTCTCTTTTTGTTTATTTTAATTCCATTTGTCATTCAACACTGACCATTAACCACCAATATTTCATTTTGGCGAAAATATAAAAAATAAAAATGCAATTTTCAAACGAAAAAATTAACGGTTTTTCCTTGAATATTTTTTGAAGCTTCTTTTTGCAGGATCCGAGTTTTCTAGACTTAAATGGTAAGAAATATAGAATCAAAACGTAACACCGTCTTTCTAATATAAATGTGCATTTATTTAGTATTCACTTTTTTAGGCATATTTGAGAGATTTCAACACATAAAAACTGAATAAATAAACGAGACAGAGAAAATGTCATGAGGGAGAATAAAACACGAGAGGAATGCCATTTTTGGGACTCTAGAGATGACAGCATGCTAATTAATGCCATAATAGGATGTAAAAAGTAATTGCGTTTTTCATTTAATTTTGATGAAGAACTGTCAACACGTGCGAAAGTGAATTGTCAACGCTACTTTTAATAAGTAAAACACCCATTCACATTTTAATGGATTCAAGCAAAATGTCTCTTGTGATGGTGAAACTTGTAATGGTGAAACTGTAAATCGCAGCTTTGTAACAATTCTTGAGATAACGCATATGTTGGCAGTTCTCCATCAAAATTTAATGAAATGTGCGCTTAATTCTTACAACATTTTACAGACCAAATTTAATACCAGAATGAGTCTAGTATACCAAGAGTGACATTTCTTTCGATAGAACACATTTCTATAGTGGGCTTTGGAATATTTATGCGATTCAAATCGATTATATTCGTTGAGTATAGTTATAGATTGTGGGTATTGTGTTCAGTTCAATCAACAAAGAGGTGACAGAAATCACCAAAAATACCCAAATTGGATAATATCAAAATCGACAAAAATATTGTACACGTTGACATCGATCTCCGTAGACAATTTTTCACCTGAATAAAATAAATACATGAATTTCAATAGAATTTTATTCGCTCTGTGGAATGATATTGTTTTCGTGGGGTTGTAATAGTTCAGTCACTGTAGCCTCAATCATTTCATGGAGTATTGTTTGCAATCCAGTCCAGTCCCTGCAATTGAAATGGCAATAAGTTGTTGAACAGCAAAAATAAGGAAAAACACTTATACATGTAATGAAATCACTTACTTTTCCTTTGGATTGGCGCACATTTCAGCATAGTACTTGATCTTTGGTTCAGTGCCACTCGTTCTCAATGTTATGACAGCACCATTTTCAAATGTAAACGTTATCATTTGGCTGCTCTTGCTTGTAGGCAACAATGATTTTCCATCTTTTTGACATGTGTCGATTCCGGTTGTCAAGTCTCGTACGGTCGATATTGGATATTTTCCGTTGTGTACATGAGCTGGATACTGAATAACGAAAATACAATTAAATGTGACCTTGAACATCAAACTGATAATATGCAATGATATTCACTAACCGTGTTCGGTGCATGTTGGAAATTTCGAATACGTTCGAATATTTTTACGATAACATCGGGTTCATAGCACAAAAAGTATGAATTGCTAGTGTAATGAAAACCGTAATGTTCGTACAGCTCATTCAATTTGCCATAGAGTGTTTGATTTTTCAATTTGAGGAAGGCACACAGACTGGCCAAATGACAAGCTGCACTCACACCATCTTTGTCAAGCACAGCTGGTGAACACATGAATCCAATTGCTTCTTCAAAGGCGAACAAAACCGTTTTGCCAGCATTAATCAGTTCATGTGCTTTATTGCCCATCCATTTAAAACCCGTCAATGTCTCAACAAAATTAAAACCTTCAACTTTGGCCATTGCTCGTAACAGTTTCGAGCTCACCGTACTTGCTAACATATAACATTCTTTCAGATCTTTTTTGGATGATTGAAACTTGTAACATTCAAGAGCCCACCAACCAAGCAAAGCGGCAATTTCATTTCCAGTGAAAACATGCCATTGTTGTTTGCTGCAATAGAATAAAAAATTCAATTAAAAGTCATTTTCAACATGCAATCGATGATACACTGGATTCTTACCTTTCATTGAATTCAGCACAGGCCAGCCTGTCTGCATCTGGATCGTTGGCCAGAATAATGCCAGTTTTTGTTTCGTTGGCCAATTTAAACGATAACGTTAAACTGGATTTACCTTCTTCTGGATTTGGAAATTTCACAGTCGGAAAGTCTGGATCTGCATATTGTTGCTCAGGAACCGGTATTAATGGCTTCAAATTGGCAACTTCCAGAGCCTTTTCAACGAAATTATATCCAACACCATGCATTGCCGTGTACACAAAACGAATATCACTATTTGCATTGACCTCAGACAACACGTTATTTGGAATATTGGCGACCAGTTTTTCATAGTACAAATCAAACATTTCCTGATACGGATTGTGTAAAAGTGGGGAATTCAAACTATTCAAGTCCCACGATGACGGAAGTGGTCTACAAAAAAAAGATGGGCATATTTGTTTAACATAGAGTGCAACTTAATGATAACAACCATTGAACATGACATTTGATTGTAAATTATCATCAACTCACTCTAAATTATCAAGAATGTGAGATTGAATATTTTTGTCATGTGGTGAGATAATTTGGGCACCATTGCTCCAGTACACCTTATAGCCGTTGTCTTCTTTTGGATTATGTGATGCTGTCACCATGACACCAGCAAGTAAATTCATATTCGATATGGCAAATGGAACGAATGGTGTTGCGACCATTTCACCGTATAAGTAAACCGGAATGCCTTCATTCAAGAATACACACGCAGATAACTCAGCAAAACTGTAACATTGATGAGAATTTATGTCAGTTGAATATCTCATAATCTTGCATAATATTGAGTTAAAAGAAGCATGTGATTTATTCAACTACCGTTTGCTGTTGTGTCGCCCGTCATATCCAAAGACGATGCCACTGGATTGTTGGTCAGCGGATGGAAAGCACTTTTTGATATACTTGGCGAGACCCTGAGCCGTTTGAATCACCACCAAATCATTCATGGCATTATATCCACCTCGCATTGCTCCACGCAGTCCAGCCGTGCCAAATGATAAACGCGTCAACAAAAGATTGCTCAATTTTTTATAGTTTTGTTGCATGTCCAGCAATTCAATTTCACTGCGAGTTTTCTCGTTCTGAAATAACGATAAAATGGCCAAAATTATGTAAAATATTTGCTATTTTAATACTCTGTGATAAAATGAATAGAGAACTACTCACCCGGTCCCATTTAAGCCATTCGTCAATTTTTGCACGCAGTTTTTCGTTGCAGTGCTCGAAATCATTGTTTGTTGGAGCCATTTTAGTTGAAATCGTCTGGAACAAATAGAATAAATTAGATTTTTCTGTTTAATTCAACTACGGAAATATTTTGTAAAACGCAACACTTTCTACAACGGTTCTAACGTGACTGCGATACTACAATGCATAAAAACAAATTCAGTGTTAATCGCTAATCATTTGGTTTGTTAAAAAGTGAAATGTATTACGTATACATTTTGTGTCGTTATCGCTGAGCGCAACAACAAAATCCGTTCCAGAATTGAATCGATTGCGTTATAACTTATAATATATGTTTGGGTTCACCAAAGAAACATGTCATTTTACAAATACACATTTTCCTATTTATTAGCGAAACAACATTATTGAATGTGCCGCCACTTAACAATTATGAGATAAATTTTTTCATACAATTTTGCCATTGTCACACCACTGATGTGTCATATTTAGAATTGGTTTGATTCAATTTGTTTGGTCGTGCATTCACTTGTTGGTTGGTGGTTGAGCTTTCAAATCTAGAAGAGATTAAATTAAAACGTGATGTGACGTTGTGAGTAAGCATTGAAAACAATAAAAAGTTCATGACATTTGAATTTTATCAACAGAAGTGAAACGACATGCATGAAGTTCCTGCACACACAAACTCTCTATCATTCAGTTGGGTCATAAATCCTATAAAATTTAATCACGTCCCAGTAGGAGAGATTTATAAGAGTGTATTTTCAGCGGAATAAATATATAATCAAAGTACGTGCTACGCATCCCATTGAGTGAAGTCTATCAATAATGCGACAATTTGGTGGATTTTTTTTATTATTGTTATTCTTGCAAAAGCATTTGCAAAACCGTTGTGGTATTTGGAATTTTTCCGCATTTTTATGTGATGTACTGAAAGCGATTGAGTTGCTTAAGCGTTAAGCCCTATACGAATCCCGACACAAAACGGGCAAAAATAAATTAACAAAGTACTTATCAATTGCCATCATTATCACTGTTATTGATTCATTTCCATTGACGTGATCGCCACACGCTGTATCAATTTTGTTCCAGCATTTTAACGACAACGCAAACCGATAACACTGGCAAAAGTATTAGAAAATCGTAATTAACTTTTGCCCATAAATGAATGTTCGCTTCATTAATTTTGAATTGCTTTGAAAGCAATTTCACTGCTAAAAGTGTCGCAACCATCAATATTGTAATGGGTAATGTTTTGCAAAATGCTCCATTAAATTCGATGGCAATTGTGATATCATGCCTATCCATGGCTACAAACCATGCACATTGGTTTGACGTTAAAATCTGATTTGACCGCCGCTGTGGCTGAGCGGAAAAAAATATGAACGGAAAAAAATTGGCACATTTTACTGGTTTTGGACAACAAAAGTATTGGCCAATTTAATGCGTAATAAATTCGAAAATGTGACAGAAAGATTTTTCCATTTATCCGATTTTCGTGACACTGAATTTCATCTTTAAAATGATTGACGTCGGAAAAATGCTATTCATATAGAAATGAAATAGCAACAATTAAAAATGAAATAACCATAAATAATAAAACGATCGGAATGAAAATTAGTTTTTGGGAAAAGGAATCGACCTCGAAAACATGGAAATGAACACTTTTTCCACCCATAGTTATCTCAGCCACGGTTACGTTTTTTTTTATTTGTTATTGCTTCAATGTCTACTGCTGTTATCCATTGCTCACTTTATCAACGGAAGAGTTTACTTTTTTGTCTACCCATTAATTTGGCGTGAATTATTTGAATTGGAATTGTTTTAAGCGTTTTACGCCGATGAATCAACACTGTGTAGAGTCCCGAGTATCCGAGTATTCGATTTCTCACGATGACAACAACAACAGCAACAATATTAATAAAAGATAGCAAATGTAAACCAGTCAGTCCCGGCATGTAGCAAATAAAAAACAATACTGATTAAACGGAAAGTGCGACGCATACGGAAGCAAATAAACAACAAGGGACATGTACAAGGAAAAGCGTGGTGAGAATGGCACATGCGCCATACAAAATTGAATGATGATATCAGTATATCGAAACGAAAATTCATGTGCAGCTTTTCCTCAATTCGTTCGATGTGTTCAGTGACTGTTCACCAATTCGCACACGCATACAAACACAACGGCGGCACGGCAATTGTAGAAGCTTTTCATAGTACATGACGATTCGATACACAAGCAGATTAAGCTTTAAGCATTGTGGTTGCATTTGATTCTTATTCATCAGCAATCATCAGTCATTCGGAATACGTTCACTGGCTCCGAAGCTCATTTGTTTGACTCTCTTGAAATATTCAATTTGTTACATTTGATGTGTACGATTGTGGAAAAGCAACAGCGACTACAGCAATAACGACAAGCAGCAGTAGCAGCATAGCAGAAAAAAAAAGAAGTTACATGAACTAACTTTTTTTTGTGAGAATTGTAACAAGAATCAATTTAAGTTTGATGATTTTTATCGCGCCCATTAATTGGTGTTGTTTTATGTGGTAACGCGAACAAAAAGAAGAGAAAAAAAATGTGATACATATAAATGAATTTTCTGCTTGTAGCGAGTTTTAGTATCGATTGAAATAAATGGGAATGTAAGCAGCAAGTACATTTGATGATAAATAGAACGCCAGATGTATTTAAATGGCATATAAAGGATTTGGGTGTAAAAAATATTAAGAATTGAATACAACTTTTGTTGCTGTTATTCTGCATTGTGTGTGCTTTTCACATTTTCAGTGAATGTGCCAGATGTAAGTTTTCGGTGGGCAATTGTTTGCTTTCGATTTGTGTGATAGTTTCAGTTCCGTTTTTCCTTGGAATGAACACAACATCGTCGTCGACATAATTCCACTAGACATTTTCGCCATTTGGATCAACGTTCTGTGAAGCCTGTTGATTGTTTCAACCGTGCAGTGGCGATGCGGGCGACGTAAAACGTTCGAACATATACACATATTTATATATGTAATAACAAAAAAAAAACACACACAGAGCGAACTAAGAGTGACAACAAAAGCCATAGCAATCGTTGTATATGAGTGAATAGAGTCCGAAAAAAAGAGAGATAGTGTGGTAAAGACAAAAGGAATGCATAGCATAAACGATAGTCGAAACATACAAATCACATGAATAAGGAAATGGAAAGTTGAGTGATGAATATTGAAAACGAAAGCACACAAAGGCACGTTGCTTGAACATTTTCATGCATTAGAAATTAGGTCAGTTATTAGTTAAAAGTGTCAGTAAAGAGAAAACGAAAGAGAGAGAGAGAGACAGAGAGAGAGAAAAAAAACCAACGAGTCAACGAGTAAGAGTGAGTGTGTTAAGTTTTCATAATCATAACCATATTAGCACAATAGATAGAAAACTGTACGCAGTACGCAGTGAAGTGGTAAAATTGGTGTATGCAATTGAGTTTGGCGACGGCAAACGCAAAAGAAAATCGAAAGAGCGGGGGAAACGAGTGAGAAGTGAGAGTGGTTTTTTTTTTATAGACACACACATAAAATATAAATTCAACGAGATGGAAGAATTGGCATGCATTGCAGACGACGATGATTTTGCATCGTTGAAGCGTTTAGTTGACAACGATGAGGGCTGGTCACTTGAAGTATGCAAAGCAAATACGCTGGTATGGACGCGTTCGGTGCCTGGTTGCAATTTTCAAATGGTTAAAATAAATTCACGTTTCGAGGACATCGATCCGGATTGCGTGTTTGATGTTCTGCTCGACCCCGATTATCGCAAAGAATGGGACTCCCATATGTTGGAAAGCTTTGATATTGGCAATTTCAATGTGAACAACGATGTCGGCTACTATGCAAGTGAGTTCATTTCATGTTCGTTCGTTACGAATTTGATTAAAAAAGTTGCCTAGTTAACTTTTCATCTTTCCACATTTTACACCTTAACTCATCCATTCCCATACATACACACAAATGTAAATTGTACGTTCAATTATTTTCAAACATTGTTGTTAAATAGTGTCTTGCCCGCCGCCACTCAAACCAAGAGACTTTGTACTGTTGCGCTCATGGTTGGATACAGGTCCGCGTGGTGAACAAATGCTTCTATCACGTTCCATCATTCACAAGGATTATCCGCCGAAAAAGGGATACGTACGGTACGTACACACACACACACACACACACACACACACACACACACACACACACTGACGCACATTTCATATTCACTGTGTGGAATGTTTTCTCTCTTGTTTTCTCGCGTTCTGGCTTCTCGCATTTTTATTGACTGTAACCATAAATTTTATGGTTTCAGGGCTGTTTCGCACATTACTGGATTTGTTATACGGCATCAACGTAACGGCGGCTGTCGTGTTGGTTACATTGCACATTGTGATCCACAAGGAACATTGCCACCGTGGCTCGTCAACAAAGTTACACATTCACTGGGGCCACGAATGGTTAAAGATTTGCGTAAAGCAGCATTGGGCTACAAGAAATGGAAAAATACGCAAACACATCACCGTAAGCCGTGGCGCTTTCCGGAGGAAATTATTACACCTCGAATTTCGATATTGGATGTAAGTCAATGCCTAAATTCACTTGTACTTTCAACGCATTCATAATTTCATTTATTCATACCACAAATCGATAATTTGTCTCGCTTCTCTGTTTCTCTGTTTCTCTCCCAATTTTATTGTCACTTTCACCAGTGTCAGATTCCTGAATCATTTATAAATAGTAGAAAAAACAGTGCCATCGAATCGTTGCCAAGTTCACAGTCAACATCATCCACAAAGCCAGAGGAGCGGCGCAAAAAACGTGGCGGTAGTCTTCGAAAATTTCATCGTATGCTGCCAAAATTACCAACCGATAAATAAACTTTGCACATCTTTATTGATGATGTATAAAAAATCAAAATGGTTCTCCCAAAAACAAATGCTTATTTTTTCTCGACGGTTTCGACATGGTTACATTGAAGCAACTTTTGCATACAGAAATACAATAATGAGATGAAAATTGGAAAAATGAATGCGCCACAAACACAGATATACATACACAAACACACACACATACACCCAGGCACAACTTTCATTCGACTGGGTAATTGCGTGAAAATCTTTTTCGCCGGAAATTTTGCTCATGTTTTGGCAATTGCAAAAAAAACGAAGAAAAAAAATTGGAGGATTACTTTGCATATATACTTTATGATGAATAATGCATGAGCGCACAAGGTAAATACGAAACATAGAACATTTCTAGCCAAAGCTCAAGATAAGCATCAAGCATCTCTCTCTCTCTCACTCTTTCCCGTATTCTATTTCTCTCTTCATCTGTCTCTATTTATCTCGTGTTATTTTTTTTTGTCCCTGACAGCAGAACATAATCAGTAGATATATTTGTTGAACATGAAATATGATTCATTATATTTTGTCTTCAATCTATCATCGACCGGAGGAAAAAGCTTCGAATTTCATACAATGTATTTGCATATTCAGCAATTGAGTACCGCACAATCGCTGCGGGCAATTCAAGCAAATTTTGCGTTGTGAAATTGAGTTTGCTACAATTTACGTTTTATTTCACTATCCGTTCTCTATTCTCAGTATTTCCATCATTTCTATTTCTTTTGCATTTCATTCTGTCGGTACTGTATACGGTGACATTAAGATTTAATGAGATATTCCTTGGCAATCAGCAAATATTTTGCATTTTGTGGTGGCTAAAAAGCACCAAAATATATCAAAGCTTTTGAAAATTCAAATAAAAAAAAAAATGGAATATGTTTGCATTTAGCTTCTTCAGAAGGTCCAATCGGCAAACCAATAAAATATCAAAGGAAATGGGATTTGGTTGGATATTCAATGGGTTTTTCTCTATCAATATCGTTAAATATCGTTTTTTATCGAGATGCTATCAAATAAACAAAAAACAAACAAACTGTGGTTGAATTTGAATTTGGATGAACATTTGTTAGAAGTTCGCTGAATGCGTTTCATTGTGATTCAAAATTGTATAAAATAGTTGCATGAAAATGGTTGGTTTTGCAAAGATAAACACAGACACAAACACAATCACAAAAACACACACTCTCACATTTTAAATTCTAATGTTTATTAAGAATTTATTATTATTGTAGTGAATAAGTAACACACAAAATGATTTTCCTCTTGGCTCCAAAAAAAAAAAATACATTTACTAATGAACATCCAGGTTCTGTCAAATTGCTACGTTCATTCTATGTGTTCTGTATTATAATTGTACTGAAACAAAACCGATATCTGTACTGATTTACGATAAAACAGGGTCTCTGTGAACAACACACATGTCTCATGGAACGCCATTTCCTTGAAAACTATACACATTAAGAGCAGAATGTTTAAAACTAGATGACGTGTTCACCGAAATTGTCTATTCAGATGATATTCTATTCATTTTTGGTGCAAAAGGCATAGATGTATGTAATTTATTGAAGTGAAGTGCATTTGAGTAGTAGCGAGACTTGATAGGAGCTGAAATTGAACGGAGGCACAAATCCTCAAATCACCAATAGTCTAGCTGAAGGCTGCACCAATTACATCTACAGACACAACGAACTATAGTTACAAGCAGCTTTTCGTTGATTGCATTTAAACATTGACAGAAGCATACAAAAGTTTTCTAAATTCCTCTTAATGTTTAAATACACTTTCGAATTCTGGGAATTTATTTCAATTTCAATTGCCAATGTCTTTTGAACAAATATTTAATTTTAAAAAAAATGAATCCCCTTAGAGCACATGCCATCTGTAGTTTTCAGTTTTCTGTTTTGAAAATGTGATAAATTTAACCATTCCAATGAATAACCACAAAAAAAAATTAACAACAACACAGAGAGAGTATCAATTCATTACGCGCCTTTTCTTCCCCCATTTTCCAATTATTCCGAAAATTTTCTACGACATTTGTAAACTCAACTATATTTATATTTAACGAGAAAAAAAAAGAAGAAGCATCAATCATACAAAATTGTATCTGTCAAAGGACACAAAATAAAAACAATTGGCTGTCATTAGTAACTAAAATATCTACATTGAAACAAACAAAAAAACAAACTATGGAACACCATCCAAAATATTTTATCAAATTGAACAATAATAGATAATGGGACAAGTGTATTTCAGCCATAGATAAATCTATTGGCCTAGATGTATTTTTAAAACAGAAATGAAGAATTATTTAAATTCCATTTTGATTATTATAAAATTGCTTCCATATAAAAACAAAAACAAATTATTTGATTATAATCAAAGTAAATTGCACAAAGTTATCTAGTATTTTTTATTAACAACATCAAATCGACAAATCAATATTCTAACAAAGTTTTAAGTTACATTTTCATTGAGATTGAAAAACATGCAGTTCCGCACTTCTGCGGAAAGCGTGAGCAGCGCATTTCTATATTTATTTATCCTTAATTGAATGAGTCTAATGAGAATGGGAAATGTTGAAAAAGATGGCATTCGGTTGCGGAATGACTTCAAATATTCTTTGAAAAACATCCTGCGGTGATGCCAACCATTCAATCAACTTAAAACAACCTCACTGAAGTTGTGAAACATTTCTTGCCCTCTTTGGCACATTACATATATACAACATAAACATAAACATATACTATATTTAAAATGGCATTACATAAGTTTTCTCATACTTTAAATTACATTTATTTTTAATTTGCGTCATCAATTTCATGGAAAAGTGTGCAACAATTGTAGGCACTCAACATCGGTATTTTTTGTGCTTCCAAAAGTATTTCAAACATCCATTGATGCCAATGTTACAATAATTTTACAATCATTTTTAAAACGAGTTTTTGGCATTTGCTTTTGAATATTTCAATCGTTTTTTTTTTAAATATAACAATTCCACATTGCAACAGTTGTGCTGGATTATTATACATTTTTCGATTTTTCATTCATATTTTACTTTTATTCACCAAAGTCTCGTTCCTTTCGAGCTCCATTTTATTACCACAACGAATGACGAAAGCACAATAAAAACACATAACACGACGCTCAATCGAATTTGTGAGATAAAAAAAAAATCCAATAGATTTTTATTTTAAAGGGTTTAACAAAACATATTGTTCTCTGACATTAAGCAAAGCTGTATCATTACGTAGGAGTTACGGTTTTAAGCAACATAAGATCATCCAATAACATTTAAACATTGTCAAGTGAAATAAAACAACAACCCATTGAAGATAGAACAATCAATTACTTTGATCAATATTTATATAACAAATAAAAATTAATTACTGAAAAATTATTTAGATGAGACTACTGAAACAGGACAGAATGATATCCAACATTCTAGTTTTAAATTCAGGTTGAATTCACAGATTCCAGACAAAACGAGTATTGTAAGAAACTGCAACACTGATTGCTAATCAGAGAATTGTTAAAAATAAAATATGAGTGTTAAATATTGATATTGTTGAATTTATTCGAGTGTTAATGTGTTTGGAATTTGACAGTGAATATATCAGGATGTTTTCGCAAAATGGTTTCGAATTGTTTCACATCAACTGTTATCAAATACTTGAAATGGTAAGACTTTGAAAAGGAATGCAATGGATTACTACTGGTAAGGTTCAATATTGATATACAATTATTGAATGTAGCCTCTTGCAATGAAAGTAATTCTGTTTGCAAAATAATGATTAGCACATGCTCGCAGTCGAAAATTTGAGTATTGCTCGACGCTATAAATGCAGTGCACTGCAGTAGCTGTACACAGTTCCGAATATAAATTGGTACAGTAAACATTTTCATTTTCACATCTCTTGTGCGAATTGTTTCTAATCAGCTTTTGGTTTTCTTTGTTTGTAAGAGATTATTTTGGTATTCAACAGACGAATTTCAATAGACGAACGAGAATGAATTTTCTGTTGAACGGTGAATTTGAGTGTAATTTATAAGCACAGACTGGATTACTATTTAAAGACTCCGGCTTCAGTTGGCTGGGCACAAATAAATACGTTCAAGTTTTTGATTACCTAATGAAGTTTTGACTTGAAGTAAAAGCTATGCTGTGTAATTGACGTTCTCGTGCTCGTGAATCGTTTCATTCCGAAAAATGGTAACTGGTCAAATTTTATGAATTTTCAACTTCTTTCTGTCGTTTTCAATTTCAATCATCAAATGAACAAGATGTCGAAATACTCCTTTTATCGGTAATTGAGTTTGCAAAGTCTGTTATTGCTTTTCAATGTCAAAGTTTTTCATCGCAAACCGAATTCAACTAACACATCAATTGAATGAACTTTTATCGGTCAACTGTTTGATTTCAACACCACTTGAATCTTCAAAAACAAGCCGCAAAATTCGTCAAATTGAAATCGATTTCAGTTATAAAGCAAATGCGTGTTAGTAATTTTCAAATGTATATAATAATTGCTTTTGGACTGATGAAGACCATTGGCCTGTTGGAGTAAAAAGTAATTCTATTTAACTTCAAATTAATATCCGGTCGCATTTTTTTGCAATACCTAAAGCCATTAATCATGCCAGCGACCGTCGAACCGTTGAAAGCAAACAGCTGTATTAATTAATGTAGCTGAACACCCTGAGCTGAATTCATAAAAATTGCAATTTATCATGTTCCATTCAAAAAAATAAAATAAACGTTTAAAAAGGGTCTTTGATATTGCTATTGCAAATTGGGAAATCCATTTTGGTTAAAGTCTTTCCTGATAAAACATACTCATTTCTCTATTGTATTCCATAGGAATACCGTCGTTCGTGTGTAAAGCCTAGAGCCTAATGTTAGCTTTTGTAAATCAAAACTATAAACTTTCGCATTTACGTCATTTGAGTCAGACAGTAATATTAGCTTATGGTAAATTTAACACCCAAAACAATGATGTTTGTATAGCGGCCATAAGCGTGCATAAATATCATAAGAATTTATGAATATTTACATTTTGTAAATTAGGGTTTGAAAAGAGCATGCAATACTATTCACGCTTTCGTTTGACAGCTGTCGCTAGGGTGTAGTTGTCAAAAGAAGGAACAAGTATATACACACTATGCCGAATACGGAGTACACACAAAGCACACACCTATACTCATACTCATATTGGTTGAATGCAGAACACAACAGAAGAGAAAAGTTGAGTTTACACGTGAACATCGTGGTATTCAATGCACAGCTTTTGACTGCATTGGAAGGTGATCAGATTTCATCGTAAAGATAAAAGTGCATCGAATTATAAAACTAAAATCTAGTTATGGGTGATAAAATTGGTTGTTCAAATATAGAAAATTTTTGTTATTAAAAGGCATTATTGTTATTATCGAAGTGACACACATTTATGAATTGGTTTGACGCACGAAAGCTCACACGAAAATTAGTATATTATGGAAATCTACATCCGCAAACTGGGCAATATAGAGTGCTATGCAGATTGGTAGCAAGCAAGAGTCAATCTATGCAGTGTTTACTATACGTAAAGTTACTATAGTTACGTTCGAAAAAACAAACGTCACGAATGCAAATACTTGCGATTTTAATTGTCATAAATCATGTGTGTTGTTTAAATAAATAATGAATTTTATTGTTGATTAGCTCAATTTTTATTCTAATTCGGTAAAAATGTGCCTAGTGAAATGTTCAAGTGGAAATTACTCGATTGCTGTTGAGGTGTCATTTAGATATCAATTTTATGATTTATTTAATTTATGACACAATTATTCGCAAACACAAACACAATGTAAAACCAGATTAGATTTATCCGGAGGATGTACAGGACGGTTTTTTTTCTGTCTTGAAAAATCGTCGTTTGAACCTTCTGATAAGGTTCAATAATTTTAATTGCCATCATCAAACAAGGCCCACATTTAAAATACAGCGTGACAGCGTAAAATTCATGCTATTTAAACACCTGAGATCATCCCGTGGCGACCAAGTTGTGTTTTACCTTCATTTCGGAACGGATTCATTACTTCAGTTTGTGCTCCGATTGATCAATATCTTTCTTGAATACGGTCACGTAATCTTACATCAACGGGGTTGGTTTTTCTTAATATTGAAGGTTGTCATCGGTTAGTGAAAATAAAACAACAACATATTGACATTACAAACGAACAACGATGGACGAATATGACGATGAAGCGCATACCTTGACCTACAGTTGCATAATGGCGCCAAACCGGTGCACGAAACGATTTTTGAATATTAGTGATACGATAATTGCACTGGTCATTGTAACACCGTTAGTCATTTCATATTGGTATGGAACGTGGGTTTTCATGGACAATCATTCGGATTACTTTTTACCGATACCATCGCTTCTATTTGGTATTATATGGAATTTGCTCATCGTGCTCATAAGGCATCATGTTCATGAACGAATGAAAACCAATCAACACCACGAAAAAATGCTCATGCAACGGATCTTCCGATACTTTTTCACTAAATTATTTATTTATACATTCAGCATTGCTGGTATTATGGTTTTTCGAGCCATTTTTGTGCTTTGTCAACCGTACGGTAAGTAAATCATCCGAAGTCAAATTGGTCCTTAACTGTCTGAATGACTTCAACTAAAAACTCGAAAAAAAAACCATTTTTTTGGAAATTTTAGATGCTGGTTACCTGCCCGCAACATTTATGATGGTGACTAGTGTAGCGGCACTTGTTTGTTTGAAATCCATTCGAAACATTATTGCTGCACCAGTGGTTATTGTAACTGACTGCAAAGAAGTCTCATTCGCTTTTCCAACGCGATTCAAGTCACATCTTGTAAGTAAAAATGTTGATTCTTTTATGCATAACTTTTTGAGTTAAAAGAACGAATTCAATTTGAAAACTTTCGATTCGCGTTTTTCATTTGAAATTTTGTTTTTGAACTGATAACTGAAATGAAGTGATGCGTTGCCGTCACTGTGGCTAAGCGCTAAACGCCAATGGTTGTGACACTGGTTTATGATAGACATTTCGAAATAAGGCACAGTGATTACTGAAACCCAAACTTAACAATTAGGACTGAAAGTGAATGGAGTCGACCCCGAAAAAATGGATGAGGTAATGCGTCACTCGGAATGAGTCGAGTTCTATAAATCACTCATTTTATAAATGGATCTGTACCGAATTGGATTGCAAAATTCTGATAATCAATTTGTACTAACCGAAACGTATCGAATTGTAAAATAAAGAAATTTGTTACGCAGCTACGAACTAAATTGAAAAAAAATGAACAAGATTGAAGGACAGAGTATTGAGGATGTCAGAACGACCATCTCGATCTCGATGATAATGTTAACAATCAAGAATGTGGTTGGAAAATTACCATTTAATAAAATCGATTATATTTCATTTGGTTTCTTCAAGTGTAGAGAAATTATAAGAGAATGAGCGTCACAGAACCGGGCTCGAGCCACTTCGTTTACTTGATTCGCGCAAAAATATATAAATTCATTCGACTCACTTCCAGGTCTATTAACGATGGAACATGTTCGACTGTTTGACAACGAATGTAACGCGCGCAGATGAAAAGGACTTAGTGTGAACGTGACAAACAAATGTTTTATGCAATCGAAAATAATCAACAATAGTTGTGATTCTGGTACCGTATCATCACTTTATCACATCATATTTGAAATGGGCATTAACAATCATTGCAATCATCAGTAAAACTACACATAAATGCTCTTTTATGTACCGCCACAAAGAATATAATATCATTATTTATTTATTTACTGTGCTGGACTTTCTTGCTGCTTGGCAATGTATGGCTCCATTATCAGTGACGCTGTTTTTACTTACGCTATTCAATCTAGCATACCTTTTGATTTGGTATGGAATGCTGGCTGGTGTTTGTGTATGCATGAAACCACGATCATTTGATTTCGTTCATACAGAGCGGACAGCATACGGTCCACACACAGGTCAATCAAGAGATATGGATTCAACTGGACAAGCAAAATAAATCGCACACAAACATAGTGATTTTTATTTGAATGATAATCACATTGATTCAGATCGGTTTAACGAGACAGTGAATAGTCGAACAGCAACGGAGCACATCGCCAGTGCTCTCAAGATCATCAAGATAATAAAACGGCTCGAATATTTTGTTATCAGTTTTTCAAAAATCTGTCGAAAATACAAAAAAAAATCCGATTCCGTAAGTGAAAGAGGATTCATTAAATTCACTGGAATTGTTTTTGGTTTGAAACCAAAATTTCCCCAAAATGATAAGTGAAAACATCAACAACGGCTTGAGATTATTTGAATAGGAAGAAAAAAAAATCTGATTTGGACATGATCATTGTTTTGAGTTTGTGTTTGTGCAATTGGTGATAATATTCTTGTATATTTTGTTGCAAACAAAGACACTGTTCTGATTCAGAACTGTAAAAATGTGTTGAATCGTGGGTGTTACGAGCGCGACAATAATTCAAAGTACGAAATAAAACAGTTTTTTCTCTTTTGCGCGCACACAAGAGAATCGACCAAAAGTGTTCAGAACTAAAAATTACGTTCTACTTTAGGAAGACTTTAGTCTCCGTATAAAATTGCGTACGAACGGATACAAAGAGTTGTGCGCAACCGTTTCGTAGCAGAAAATCAAAAAAAAAAAATTCGTTGTTGTATTTTGCCATCTTATTATGAAAGAGACTATTTAGATCACGAATGAGCATGAACGAGCAAAAACTATTGAAAGCTGTCTTTGTTCGTTTGAGAGTGTACTTCAATGCGACTTGACGACATTATACAAAGTGTGGTTGTGTCGTCGGCTTTAATAAATTTGTCAACTAGTTATTCCAATTAATATCAGTTTGTGTTGCAAGTTCCGTATAATTTTACAACCGTTTTTTTTCCTTATAGCTTCAATTTGGAGGAAGCGAACAAAAAAAAACAATGAAAAGTCGTCTGTGTTGCGCGTGTGTGCTTTGAAATTAACCAGAAAATTTGCATGCTGACTTGCATTTTGTTGTTTGAATGTTGTACTTTTTCATATCAAGCATAAAATATCCAAATCTTTCAATTCTAGAGCATCTTGATGAAACTAATCTCTTTTTTTTGGTGATGCACAGTGACAACGAAACATTTCTACATGATTTCGTTTACATCCTTAATTCGCCTAGATTGAAACCAATAGCAATAAATTACCTCTCATCTAATCGCATGTTTTCAATATTTTTGTCAATAATAAAAATGCTTTGTTTTGTTCATGTAATCAATGAGAGAACAAATAGAAGCTTTTAAGTGTTCTTTAAATTTCCAAATGGAATGTCTCTTATCGTTTCATATAAGGTATCAAATCATTATCAGTGGTCACAGTTAGTGTTCCCCCATTTCAACAAACTCAGACTTTGAGTTGTCCATTGTTTATTTTTTCCGTTTAAGTTAAATCAATCTAATTCCGGCTTCAGTTTCAATTGAACTATTGAACACGATGTATTAAAATATTACCAAAATTTTCTTACAAAAAATATGTGTTGAACATAATAATGAAAAATATGTGTGAATGCACATTAAAGTAGTAAACACCATTTAAAATAGAATAGTTTACCGGAACTAAAAATGTCAACTGTAAAAAAACAGTTAATTTAATCATCAAAATGTGCAAAACGATATACGGGCATTCTAGTAATTTAAAATCATTCAATTTTCTACGCTGAAAGTGATAAAGGTGCAAACTGGGGTGCGAACTTGTGTGAGCTAGGCTCTCATTCAGTCTTTTTCTTTTTAAAAACACGTGTAAATTATTTATAGGTACTTTTTATGTGATTTTCTGTGAAAAGTGATTCAGACATTTCTGTGAAATAGGGTAAAAAAGAAAGTATGAAAAAATAAGGAATAAAATTCATTTGTTCATTCATTCACAGTCTCAAGTATAAATGAGTATCAATTCGAACACTAGGAATATTTTGTCTGGCTCAATGTATTTTATCTGTTTGTTTGATATTGTTGTTGTTTATGTTATAGTTTTGTGTACTCTGCAGGCTCAATGGACGTTTACATTTTTTTATTGTAGGGGAAACAATTGAAACGTGTCGGTGATTATCAGATGATACGAGATACGAACTGCCCTTTATCTAATCTAAAGTAGCCTATTCTGACTACTGTAAAAATGAATTAAAGGCATCTAAATTATTGGCATATAAAGAGAACGTGTCGAATGGAAAAACACGTTATTCTAAGATTTTACCGTTCAAGACAGATTGGACCTTGATATTGAGAATGGTCAATAAAAATAGTCGACAGAAACAAAGGCACTTGAGAATAGATACGTCAAAGTGAATTTACACGGTGAATTGTGACAAAATTCATTGCGAAAATAAAGTATTCGGTTGTGAGCTGTACAATATCCAGCAAAATCTGGACATTCCAAAGGGATACGGAATTTCAAAGGAAAATTGTATCAAAATGCGTGGAAGTACAGCTGGACTGGCAGATAGTATAGTCCTAGAAACACAAAATACGCTGCACGATGCGTTTCTCGTATTTCTTGACATGACATTTGCATCAGTTATTGTGACACCAGCTGTGATAACCCATTGGCGAGGCACATGGAATCTATTCAGACTATATTTCTTTCCTGAACATTTGCTCTACAATGGAATCGCCAACATTTTCGTCGGAATAATGGGACAGTTAATTTTCACGTATTATCAAGATACTCTCGCTCGCACTTTCCATCCAGACAAGCATCGGATAACTTATATGGTTGTTTCTCGCCTGTACACTCTCGTTTACGGCTGCATTGGTGTCTGCGGATGGCTTGGAATATGGGATATTCTGGACATTTATTGTCCATCAGACCTTTCTTCAATGATCACAATCACATTGATCGGTAGCGCTTTGTTAATGTTTTGTAGGGGTTTGCGTAATATTTTATCGCCACCATTTGGAATTTCAACAGATAATTCGGAGGACTATTTTTTCGTTGCAACAATGTTTAAATCATCGGTAAGAATATCGACATTCAATGAAAGTGAAAATTACGAATCGAAAGAATTTCAACCATTTTCTATACTCACAAGTATTTGCCTGTGTTTCGTTTGCTTGATTAATTGTTTCTATATATTTTAAACCTCTACTCTTTCCACGTTAAACATTTCATTTCTGATTTTTTTTTCAGGCAACTAACGAACCAATTTACTTCTTCATGGACTGTGCATTTTCGGTGATTGTAATCGGTACATTGGTCGTGTTGGTGTGGCGAAGTTTATGGGTTTTATTTGACTTGCTCATATTTCCAGACGACCCGAACTTATCTGCATGGTACTCAATTGTAAGTGTTTGCTCTTCATATTTGTTCATTCGTTCAAACTATTCCATCCATCAAATCCATATCTAAAGTTTTTGCCTTGATTTTGATTTTGCTCGTGCAGCTTTTAAAATGGAGTACCTTGCACCGAAGGACTTGTGAGCATATTTTATACGTCACAAGCACCTGGTACTGTTTTATTTTTCAATTCAGTTTTCAATGTTGAGAAATCGTGTTTACTTTACAAAGCTCTTAATCCCATCCATTTCATCCAAATCAATCCATACTGGGAATAATATAGTATTCAGTGTATGTATATCAGGGATTATGACACTGACACAATTTACATATTTGATGGAGTCAGAGCCAGCGTCGCTTAATCGAAATTATCCAATAACAAAAACACATTTTAAATTCATCTTATCATTTTCAGCCAGCAACTGGCTTCTCTGTATTTATGCAGCATGAAATACTGCAAAATTAAACGCTGAGCATTAAACATGATAGTTTTGATAAGTGTTTGTGAACTCATTGTTGACAAATTAGACTGGAGCACATAAATAGCTTGTACGCTATTCTTCATCAATCAACACACGCAATTTCGCTCTCTTATCTCTGTCCAAATTTACACTCAACCAAACAAACTTTTTTTTTAAATTGCATGTGACTCGTATAAACTTAAGTCTCATTCATCTACTTTTCAACAGGCGATTGGTTATGGTATCGTAGCAATCACATTTGCTCTGCAGCCAGTAATGAAATGGACCTGTGATCGTTTGACTGGATTTTGGCGTGTTGCTGTTTGTGATGCATTCCTATTTCTTAGCTTTGTCGGTACTGTGAATGTTTGGCGCGGCATTTGGGAATTACTTGATCTTCAATTTTTGCCAGGTGAAAGATCAAACGCAAATTTAATTGTGGAATAATTGCACCTTTTTAAACTCTTTTTAATTATGTCTGGTTTAATTAACTTATTGTATTGTTTGTTTTTCATAGACGATCCATTGATGAGCAACATATTGACACATAGTGTTGCGTTTGTGTTTTTAGCGATGTTAAATTGTTCAAATTCGGTGCTTGTGCGTGGTGTTTTTATTGATGCCGAAGAACCAGCTGGTCAATGTGTTATCTTCCCAGTGTATTATATTCGGTTATTTTTCCAAAAAGAACGTACCAAAAAGCGACAAAGAATGCTTGATGCACTTGAAAAAGGCGATATTGAAAAGGAATTGTTGGAAAAACCCGAAAAAATCCAACCACAAATTGTTAAAAGTTCGGTAAAATCAACTGAAATGTCAGGAATGGTGAATAATCGGCCAAATATTGAAAACGGTTACGAAAAAGAGCATTTTTTAAATGGTGACCATAAAATTGAACAATAGTTACTAGAATTGTGATTTAAATGCCAGTGATTTATTGGCGATTTAGAGGTTGAACAAGTGTGCCATGTGATGTTTTCTGATTAAACGTTGTGATACCCGAATATTTTTTTTTTCGATTGATCGATTGCTCAACGAACAGTTAGATAATATTAGAAACGAAATAAATTGTTGTGTTTTTGTACTTAAATGGAGAGACAGAGGGATTACATTGTTGAACAGGAGACAATGATTTCATACATATACATAACAGTTCTCGAATATTTCGGGAAACAATTGATTAATTTTATTGAATGCAATTTATGCCTTGCTTGATTTATTAATAACTAGTCGATTTCCGAAATCAAATTAATATCCTTCCTGTTTGCAATAAATGAAGAAAATTAAAAATTGCCTATCAAACACATATATTGTACATAAGAGCAACTCATAAACAATGAACGAATGAAACAAACAAGTATTTTTAATGTACAAAATAAGGCCATTTTAGACGGAGCTTCCAACTGTCGGATCAAATATTTCAACATTGTTTTGTTTTAAGCTTCATAAATTTAATTAATCAAAACAAAACAAAACAAAACAAAACAAAACAAAAATTTATTCCTTTACAATCAAATCATTTATAGCTATGCTAAATAGACTTATAAAAACAACTTTCTTCTCTTTCCAATTGATAGCTTATCATCAATGTAAATATTTATTTATATACATATCTAATAGACCAATTCAAAATGAAAAAAAAAATCGATACGAAAAATTCCCGGCTAGTTTCCGAAAATATAGCCCAAAATATGATATTTGGCGTTATAAGTTGCCGTAAGTTGCCCCAAATCATATGCGCCTAAGCTTGCTCGAAAACTATGATTTTACATCGAAATTCATATGGGTAGACAGGGACCTCGAATAATTCAGCGGCTATTTTCAATAATTGCCATCTCTTTATATTATAGAAAAAATGATCTATGCAAAATTTCAGGCTAATTAGTTGACATATTCAGATAGTTATAGTTATTTTGGTAGGGCAAATGGAACAAACGTCAAAATGTCCGAGGAAGTTTACGACTATATGACTTGAGGCAACTTATAAAGCCAAATATTATATTTTAGGCTATATTTTTGGAAACAAGAGAATTTTTGGCATCGAACAATTTTCTCATTTTGAATAAGTCTAATATCTAATCATAAATAAACTTTTTTTTTCTGCACAAAACAATAACTCAGTTCAAACCAAAGTGCCATTTTTGCTAATTCAATCAAACAGTTCAAACATATCCAAAGCCATAAATAAATAATAAGATTCTATTGTATAAAAATTATTTAAAATATTGTTGAATAAATTAATGAAGAGCAAATTTGAAATGTTCAAATACAAAAATATTATGCATGAATAGAAAATAAACGAAATGCTATTTTTTTTTCTAAAACATTTATAAAACTATTTCATTGGAAATCATGCGCTGAACTTTCTGTAAATGTTGACTCAAAATCTATAAATTTGCACGAACACATGATAATCTTCTTCACGTGCATGCATCGAATGCATCGAATGTGCTCGAATTTTCAATCAATACTTGATAAGAGTTGCTTGTGAATCTGAGTGCATACATCAAAATTGCGGCATCTCTAGCAGACAACACGTTTCAAGTGTTTTCGCACATATAAAATCGGAACACCTTATCGATCGCCGTGATAACACCAGTCATTAAACAACACAAATCTTTAAGTTTACAAGGAAACCAATGTTCGTGAGTTTCTATATAAGAAATGTTTTATCATACACACAGAGCTCTGGGTTGGCTTTTAAGCTTCCGGGCCCAAATATAATAATCTTCTGAACTTGTTGATGTTTACACACCGAAACAATGATTTCAACAGTGAAAGCCTGTCATACACTTTATTGCAAACTCAAATAGTCATAGTGTTTTTGCATTCGACTCTACGGTACCAATTTATACCATCGTAAAATGGAATTATAGTATGTTCAGTGGTATTTCCTTATCTGTATCATTTTGATAGAACGTGAAATGTAATGCATATAAATGTGCTGCTATTCGACACATCTTCGTAAATAAAGCAATGAAAGACCAAAGGTTTCTTGTGGCACTCAGTTTTCATGCGTTCATTTGAACTATGGATCATTCAAACGAGTGAATGTTAATGTAAAAAGTTGGACGGTAAATTGAAAGCGCTGCAAAAACAATTATTGCAATCAAAGTTTTCAAAGGAACAGACAGAATTTATGATTTATGAATGGATGTTGAGAGTAAAAGTTGGGGTAAAGTTGGAACGGTTTCAAGTTGATGTTTCAGAGTTTATGAATTTGCAACGCGCAATGGAACAAGTGGAATTAGTTTGTGTTATTAGCTTTTGCAACTATTGCATAAGCATTTAATTGCATTTCAGTGTTATTTACATATAAATTTCATTAAGTTGAATTTTTTTTCTTTCATCAGGGCAAGCAAATTTAATGAGTATTTGCTTTGACGCATCAATTACGCATAGATATTAAATAATCGGATTTCCATTTATCTAATCTAAATTGCTGTAGCGGCGACGATTGTGATTAACTCAAACACATATTTATTCAAAATTGAGTTGCATTCGTAGAAAAACGGCGAAACTGAAACCTCGTCGAATTCATTGTTGCTCAATAGAACAGCCAAATATTAAATTTTTTTCGAAGAAATTCAGTGAAATCAAGGAAAAAAAAACATGACCCAACGAAACCAGACATCAACTTAATTAGAATGATGTAAATATTGAACTGTTTTTGTTTTGTTTCACAAAGTGTTCTTAAAAAAAAATAAAAACGTGCATTCTAAGAAAAATAATTTCTACGAATAAAAAACAACGAAGAGAATTGAATTAAGTGAGAGAAATAAAAAAATAAACAAGGAAAAATGCGTGGAAGTACGGCTGGATTGGCGGAGGGCACAATCGTAACGCCCGATACTGTGCACGCCGCTTTTCTTATGTTTCTCGATGTAATGTTCTCTTCAGTGATAGCAGCACCAGTTGTCATCGCCTACTGGCGAGGGACATGGAATTTAATGAACACCATTCTATTTCCCAACGATATGCTGTTGAGTGCGCTCAGTTCGATGCTAATTGGAACATTTGGCCATTTTGTGTTTTACTATTATCAAGGAAGATTCAGTAAAACTTTCCATCCAGATAAGCATCGTGTAACCTATATGATAATATCGCGAATATACACAGCCGTTTATGGTATTGTCTGTGTGAATGGTTGGCGAGGTGGATGGACGTTGATGGACTTATACATTCCGAAAAATGTTTCCACATATTTTTCTATTTTAATGATAAGCTGCATACTGTTGGCATTTTGCAAAGGTCTACGAAATATTTCAGCATCACCATTTGCCATATCAACGGACCATTCGAAGGATTATTTTGCAGTGCCCACAATGTTCAAAGCGTCGGTAAGAAATGCCAAAGCAACAAAAAAAAACAGTGGAAACAAAGAAGTTTAAAATCATAAATTTGATTTATTTTGTTTGAAGGCGTCCAGTGACCCTGGATTTTATTTTGTCGACTGTGCCTTTTCAGTGCTTGTAATTGGTACTTTAGTTATTTTCGTATGGAGAAGTATGTTCGCGTTATGTGATTTACTCATTTATCCGACTGATCTAAGCTTATCGGCATGGTATTCATTGGTGAGTTTTTACGTTGTTGTTGATTGTTGTTGTTGTTCACATTAACTCCTACGAACAAACGAACATGTTCTGTATTGAGGCTTAAAATATTTACTCGAATTAAGTTTCATCCAGTTTGCACAAGTGAAATGCGTTTACAAAGTTCTTTGGACTCACAAATTTCAAATTCAATTAGGATTAAATGATTAAATTTCCATGTTGAAACTCTTCATATATCAAACCACAATTTTACGCTATCATGTTGTGTGGTGTGTAGCGATCAAAAGAATATTCGGTATATGTGGTCATTTTGAAAAAAAGATTACCAGAAACAAAGCACCACTTTACGACACTGACACGATTTACATGTTTGATTGAGTTACAGCTGGCAATCACGTTTAATCGAAATTATCCAATAATACTAAACTAGATGTCACATGTGATTTATGTAGAAATCGTTTTACAGTCTAGAGTGTGCTTCTTCTATAATCTAGATACAGCCAAATGAGACAATCTGCTTGAGTTGTAAAGCAAAGGCATGAAGTGCATACGCACAAGTCAGAACGAATCAGATAGATAAAAAAAACTGTCTCGCAAAATGATTCTTAAACCAATAAAGTCATGATAAGACTATCATTTCTGCCGATTAAACTTATCGCCTAACTTTTGGAAATAATGAACAAATTACATGTTGTTATCAATCTTTGTAATTTTCGCAGCGAAATTGTTAGTTTTATCAAGAATTACAACGTTCTGTGGAAAAATAGTCTATTTACACTAAAAAAATTGAAGTGTACGCCTCAACAATATATGAATATTACTTTCACTGAAAAAGATTCCAGTGCCTCTTATTCACCAATACATAAGACGTTGACTATTGCTGCGTTCGCGACATGTCAAATTTATTTAGTATGTGTAGTCTTATTGTTATCAAATTAACCGAAAACGCTATAAATGGTATATGCTATTCTTTATCCATTAACCTAAGCAATTGCAGTCTGTCGACTTACTTAACCGAAAATGACTTGCGATGGCTTGAAAGTGTGCAAAATGTTAATGCTCATTTATGTATATTTTAACAGGCAATTGGTTATGGAATCATAGCTGTGACGTTTGCTTTGCAGCCGTTGATGAAATGGGCATGTGATCGATTGAAGGGCTTTTGGCGAATAGCCGTCGTAGATGTGTTCCTATTTTTGAGTTTTGTTGGTACAGTAAATATATGGCGAAGTTTATGGGTAGTACTTGATATCTATTTTCTACCAGGTAAACCAACTTTATTAGAACTTCATTTATCTGGTCAACATTCGGACTTTACCAAGAAAATCTTCAAAATAATGTTTGTTCTTAAATTTATGTTTACGTTCACAGATGAACCGCTCATCAGTAATTTAATAACGCATGGTGTTTCATTAACCTTCCTGGCAATGCTGAATTGTTCAAATTCAGTACTTGTTCGTGGTGTCTACATAGACGCCGAAGAGCCAGGTGGTCAGTGTGTCATTTTTCCCGTTTACTATGTTCGGCTTTTCTTCCAAAAAGAACGAACCAAAAAGCAACGAAGGCTTCGTGATGCTGAGAAGGGTGAACAACAAACAGAACTTTTGGAAAAATCGGAAAAAAGTCAACCGCAAATTGTGAAAAATATCAACGGTGAACACAAAATCGGCACATAAAACTAACTGTTCCGGTTGGTCAACCAACAAATGATTGATAATTTAATAAAAACCAATTGACAATTTGAAATAGTCATGTGCTAATTCGATGTGACCTTTTTCAGTCTAATGTTGTGATAACTTGGCTTTTTGAATAGTTCCTTTGTATTTGTTTCGAATGAGCTGCACGAGAAAATTTTCCATTTTTTTTTTTTTCATCAACATGAAAGATGCAAAATCACAGTGAATTCATAAAAAAAAATTTAACACGATTCGAATTTGGTTTAGTACTTAACGGCAATTGGGGATTATAATGTTGATTTCGAAACAAATGAAGAGACGACAAAACAAAAATGAACAGGGAAATTATCAAAATTTACCAGCAGTTTAAAACAAATTCATGACGAACATCAATCGTCTTTTTTTTCTCTTCTCGAACATTTCGAGCCGACAAATGATAAATAATAATAATGATTAACTAGTCGAACTTTAGCAGCAAATTATGTATCTTCCTACTAAAAATAAACAATGCGAGCAATTTGCTCAGATTTAGAATGAAATGAGCTCAAGGGAAAAAAAGCCAATTAATTTTTCTTTTGGAAGTATTTGCAGCATAACAGTTTATCATGTTCAATCAAATTGGCCACTCCAACAAATACCAACCATTTTAGTGAGACTAGCGTAATAAACAATTTATTCCTTAATAATAGAATATTTATTTATAGATGAAATCATCGCCATGGTTACAGGGTCTTTTCTTCATTATTTTTTTCTTCTTTATTTCTCTTTAAATGTATATATTACAATCATTTATATCGCATAGCAAAAACAAAACTGTATCTTCAGACCAAAATAAGAAGAGCGCCATTTTGCTACATCGGGATCAGAAAACCGAAAGCATGTTCAAAACCAGTTCAAGTAATAATTTTGTAAGATTAGACTAATTTCATGTGAATTATTGCCAAATGTAAGTGAATTTGCAAATGTTACAATTTATGCTTGTCAAAAAATAAAAGAAATGTTGGATTTTATGAGACTTGTACTGTTTTTGTTATCACATTTATACGTTGAACTGTCAACTCCATAAATCTATTGTGTTAGAACAGAACGGTGGCTGTTGTGCGATAAATGCTTTGTACTGAAACCATTTTGAGTCGATTTGGTATTGTGTTGTAGCCATGTGGAGCTAATTCAATGAGAGTGAACCATGTTATGCCAGCTAAAAGACCTCTTGCTGTGCTTCTAAATAAAGTCATGTCATCACTTCTATAATGCTTATCAACAGTCGCACTTTCTGTGCTATTTTCGCTGTCGTCGCTTATCATGTGCCTAACGAGACGAACATACAGTTCCAATAAACCTTCAATGATCATCCTAATAATGTATGCCACGTACAATTAACTCCAACTATTGCTGTGGCTGAACAAACAAACAAACAAAAAACTTCGATGCAAAATCGCTTGAATTTCAAACTTATGTTTTATGCCTCTATCGCAAACGACACTCTGCCTAGCGGCCAATGCTGCAGCAAAACCACCGACAAAATTGATTAAATCAGGTCTAATTCGGTTGGAATTTGGTGCAGCCGGTAATTTTGCTGGTCATTTAAATTATCATCGAAAATGGCCATTAATTAGTTCTTAATAGGTCATCCGCTCTTCATGCTTCATGTTTAGCAAACTTTCGCACTGTGTGAACGAAAATATTACTTGATTTGACCGAGAACTGTAAATCAAATTAGCATTTTTTTTGGGGATTGTATGTGCTTGATGTTGAAACGGGATGTTGGCACTTCCGTTGTTTTGAAGGAATCTACTTGTTGACATTGCATACCATTTGTCTGTAAGTTTTTAGTTAAACTTTGCACAGATAATTAATGAGTTATCAATGCCCATTAATTCGTTCAATTGAAATTGATGGTTTTCGCTTTTGTAATTACGTATTTTAAACATTCAATTGAAATGAAACAAAAAGAAAAACAAACAAACCCAAGCCAAAATATATTTCGTCATTATCGTCAATGGTTAGCGTCGCTTCGAATACACGAAGATATTTTTAGATGCAATTTCGTGGCGATTTAAAATCACACGAGATCAACGAGACCCTTTAAGAGTTTATTGATACCTATTGTGAGCACATCAGTACAATTCAACAGCTCGACCGAGCGCAAATTTTACTCTCTATTGATTGCAAAGTCGGACATATAACATTTTTTTTTACTGTGGTGTACATTATTCGACAACTTTCAAACCAAATTTCCCGAACCTTCTATTGATGGTGGAATTGATTTTATTAATCAGTTTGCTTTTGAATCAAGACAAATTTAATTAGATTTAATGAAGATGGGTGTTCCAGACATTTCCACTATGTTGGTCCAAGTGGATTTTGAGGTTTTTGGACACGTTCAAGGTGAGCATTTTTCGAAACAGTTGTCAATCCATTCTCATTGAAAGAATACCCATTTTCATTCAAATCAAAATCGAAAGTTGTTTAATTAAATTGGTTGAAAAAACAAACGTTTTTATCAAAAATTTGACTATGGTTGAGTTTGATTAACCTTGAGGCATTATGTGATAAAATGCGTATGCTTAAAATTAGTACAATACAAATTGGTGTGTGCGCTTTATTTAGACGAAATCAACGAAATCATTCAAAACGCATGCCGAAGTTTCTGCGAAAAATGCGATACGATTAAAAGCGGTCTAATTTATTCATTAATTCTGTTGCTAAATATTCGAATGCGTTGTCAGGCGAATGAATATTTATAAACAAGTCGCACTTTAAGCAATTGCGTTTTTATTTAAACAATGCATAATGCATACATATGCATTTGATGGGTTGTTGATAATCAAGTGTTATGGTTTCTTAATTTTTGAATTCAATAATTCCAAATTTATGTCTCAACGATGATAATATGCCAATTTTTTTTTCAGCTATAAATAACGTTGGTTGTTGCATTCTCATTACCACATAATAATAATATGTGGTAATTCAAGAGGTTATTCATTTCTTAATTGTCTGATCATAAATCCATTTGCTATAGTTTTAATTGGAAAATGAAGGCTCTTATCAAACTCATTGAATGAAATAACAAGACAATTACGTGTATCGCTCACTGTGAGCTTATCATATTTCTTACTGCATTTTATTTTATAACCATACGGAATTTGTGTCACAGCCTACAATGTCGAACGTCAATTAATTAAAATTTCCGCTTTGTATATTTCATCACACTCACACAGGTTGCTCTTTTACCAAGTGCTGTCGCGAAAATTGCACCAAATTGGGAATCACCGGTTGGGTGAAAAACTCAAAAGCAGGCACTATTCTCGGTAAAATGCAAGGAACTAAACCCAATGTTGATACAATGTAAGTAGAAACCAAATTTACTGTTAATCATTTTATCCGAACCGGAACAAGTGCTCACCTTGAAATGATTACGGCGCACATTGATGTACATTGCCATTGGAAATGGATATATTTAAGATAACTAATTGGTATTCAATTAATTAAGGTATTCATTCATGATTGGGCAACTAGTAGTAGCCTACTACGATATGCGATTTTGGCTCATGTTTAATGACAAAGCAAAGAACATGAGACATGATTTCATTTGGCGGCCACTCTACATGAATATGAATGTGACATTTTCATTTCACGTGAATGCCAAAGAATGTAAGGCCTGACATTTTCGATGTATAATTCTAATGCTTTGTTAATGCAATGACATCACCACATTTTGCAAATTCATCAGATTTCTTCATAACAGTGAAACTCATACGATAGAAACATAAAATGAATTTTTACGTCGCATTTCTTCATGAAATGTCACATTATTTCAACATATAAAGAAGATGCTTGAATATTTAGTAAGACGGGTGGCAAAAAAAAACACGTCTGATTTTAAGTTAGTTCTTGAAACAAGTTCAAGTGCAATGAATTGCGTCTTTTTACAGTTAAACGACATCGAATTTGTAAAAAACTTGTTGATATGTTCAAATTGTGCACACAAAGTGCTGATGCTTACAATAATTTTTGTATATTTGTCTGTAGGATCCATTGGTTGCGGTACGAAGGATCACCGGGCTGTCAAATTGAGAAATTAGAACTGACCAACCTCAAGAATCTGTCACGGTACGACTACAAAGATTTTGCTATTCGATTTTAAGGATTGGTCTGTTTACATCTAAAGCATCGATTTTTAACAATTTTTCCTCTCTTGTATGTTTTAAGTTAAAACTTTATTTTACAATCTGTTTTGTGTACTTAATAAATGATTAAATTTACTTGCCAAACTCATGACTTTTCTTATTTATTTTGTGTTGTCAATTTCAATACAACACAAACACAAAATCAACCTTCTTCTTTTCTATATACATTCTTGCACTTTCTCTGAATTGTTCTTATTTTGCAATTTAATTCATCGCAGCGCTAAATTGAAATAGCAGATCTCTCATTAAATTTCTTTTATCTCGAAATTTCTGGCGACACAATTTTTTGTCTTCTTCTTGTCTCTTTTATTCACAACTTACCGGCGTCGTATTCTGTGGTGATATTTATGTGGTTGAATCGTGTAGTTGAATGGCAATTTAATGTAATTAATACAATGAAACCTTCAGTATCCCAAAATACGTCTAATGTGTGAACACCGTGAAAATGTAGTTGTTTGAAAAAAGCAAACAATGCAAGGAAAAAAAAGTTTATCACTTCACTTTATTGTTCGGACTTGAAATTATCTTTGTTTGACAACGTTGGTTACTTTTCTCAGTGACTTTTTGTATACGACACATAAAAACAGATGTTAATACGCACTAAAAATTATGAGAGAGAGAAAGAAGAATATCACTTACATATTACTTAATATCTCGCTCTATACCTCGCACAATATGTAAACAATACATACGATTGTGATTGCAGCTCGAACGCACCCAAAGTTTCTAGAAATCATAAGTGACAATGACAGATCGTAGTTCTGCCGGTAGTCACCAGAGCGATTATCTCTCAATCATTGGCTTTGAAACCATAAACAATCGTCTGCTAAGGAAAATATTTCATCAATTCGATAACATTTTATTTAGATAAATATATTTTAGTACAACTTAAAAATGTCTCACAGTCCTTTGGATAAAATTCAGGCATTAGACGCCATTGAAAAGGAAATCATAACATGTATACAAAGTGCAGGTAAACAAAATGTTTGGTGGATTTTTCTTACATTTTTAATCACCAAAATCTTGAAGAAATAAGCATACGATCGATTTGTATCGTTTCACTTTAGGTCAATCGCTCCAGGAGTTGGGAAAAGAAAAAACCAGTCAAAAAGCTGTTGAGAATAACACACAACAATTTCTAAAATCCTTGAATATAATCGAAACAAAGCTATCCGAGCAAATAAATTACCTTACTCAAGTGTCGACGGGACAGCCTCACGAAGGTTCAGGTTATGCATCAGCAAAAGTTTTACAGATGGCTTGGCATCGTATACAACATGCACGGTCACGAGTTCGTGAATTGGATGATTCAAAAACTAAGTACATGCAAGCAGCCGCACGGCAACAAAGACAAGGTGCGGGTGCAGCCATTGCTCCAACAGCGGCTCCATCGCCCGGTCAACCTACACCACCGAGTTTGACGCCGATAACCAGCAGTGCATCAGAAACCACATCGGCTCCAACCAGCTCCGTCCCGACAACCAGTTCATAATCTCTGATTTTCCATGTTTTTATTCAACAAACTATAATTTTACTTTTAAGTCTTTTTAGTAAGATTTTCATTCTTCAACCAAAACCGTTTTCTAAATAAAAGTATTATCAATTTAATTCAAAGTAGTTGTTATTTTTTGAAAAATGCATCCAAATTTATTCAATAAAATACTATTATTTTCATCGAGGATTTTACAATTTTTAAATCAACAACTTTTAGTAAATCGTCATGATAATGTAAATAGACTTAACATCCAAAAAGAAAATGTTGAAAACAAACGAAAATGGGAGAAATGGTTCAATGGAAAATCCTACATACGAACACATATATAAATAATATTAACTAATTTCTATCCGCTCGGAATATCTTCCATTTTGATTTCATTTGAATCGGTCGAATCGTCAGTGTCTTCAACGGGTGTTTTCAGTGAACTGAGCAATGCTTCGTCTGTAGTCGTTAGTAAATTGAGTGCATCTTGTGTATTTATTTGAATATCTTCTTCTTCTTTGATTCCAGAGGACACAATTAATTCGCTTGGTGGTTCAGGTGGAGCAGGAATAAGAATTGTGGTTGATGTTGATGGGATCGATGACAGCAATTGTGGTTCACTTTTAATGTAAACTGTTTCCTGTGTCACTTGTGCAACTTGCACTGGAGCAATTACTTGTGGTTGTACTTGAACAAGTGAAATTTGTTTAACTGGTATGCCGGCCTCCTCAAATGCCTTTTTCTTCAAGGTTTGTTTGATTTGGGATCTACATTTAAAAAAAAAACAATTAAAGCAAATAATGATGCTAAAATGCTTGAGCGACTTAAAATGAATACAGAACAGATGAAGAAACTTACACGGTCCGCCCTTTAATGCGCAAACTGATTTTATTCAAATCATCGCAAAATTGTGTGATCGCCGATCGAAGCATGTCGATTTCTTCATCTGTCCATTTGCTCCTTAAATTGAATATGTTTTTCATGAATAAAACTGCTTTGGCCGAATAAAAATTGATAATTTCAAGTTTATTTACCCAGCAGGGGAATCAGCTGTTGGATGCAACTGCATAGTAAGCTCACCGAGCCGGTTGAAAGCAGCTCTGCAAAGAAAAATTGAATTGAAAATTTAAAAATACGCTATTTATGTTTGTGTCAATGTTTGATTATGTTCATATTTACCCTGCTTGAGCGAATATTTCTCCAACCTGTGAAACATAACCAAAAATGCGCTCATTTTATTAAATAAATCAATCCCAAACGACGTTTAGCAATGAATTTACAGCATAAATATATCATTTTTTAATTGAAAATGATTCAACTTACCTTGGTTGCGGAATTCATGGTTTTTGTCCAATTAAATCACTGAATTTATTATTTTAGCGCCTTTAATATAAATCTACGACTATCAATTACGATGATTAAAGAGTCGCAAATGAAATGTCAAAGCAGAAGCTCTGTTTTGGTGCTGCCAGATGCATTTGATGGTTGTGTAAACGCACAATTTTTGACATGTAAACAGTCAAAGCATGATAACAACACAATTGCACGTGTATTTTGAACATAATTGAATATTCATTTAAAATATTTCCAACAAAAAATGGCAAATAATTTGCCGAATCCATTTCAAAGTGCATCTGTACCTCCAGTTGTCAATTCAACAGCAAAAACCAGCCAAAATGATACGTGTTTTTTCTATGGTTATCGGAGCAATTTTGATATAAACCAACAAAAAGAGGAGTATCAACAGCGGATGAGCCAACAACAATCGAACAACCAAAAGCCTCAGTTCAATAGAAATATACAACAAAGATCGAATCGAACTGATCGGGGCGCACCATCACAAGACGTTGACCAAACAAATGGTTCTTATGTGAGTAATTGGTGTGATTTGTGTGAACGTGGTTTTAAATTTCCATACCAATTAGAAAAGCATCGGGATGAGCATGAAAAATGTTGGTTTGACAATTGCAATTTTGAAGGCCATTCAAAGCTATTGCAGAAACACATTGAAACACAGCATCAAAGTGGTTTGTTTCAGCGAATTGGAAAAGTTGAAACTGAAGAGGATATTGAGAAATGGCGTGAAGAACGAAGAAAACGATACCCAACGAAAGCTAATATCGAAGCGCGTCGTATGGCACAAGAGGAGCGATTGAAACGGGGCGAACGAATTGAAGAGCCAAATCATCGTTTTGGTGACTTTAAAAATCGTAAAAGTGCACAACATCGAGCGTTTACACAAGATCAAAATGATTCGAATAAAAATCAAATGGGCAAAAAGAAGAATCGCCGTCGAACGCGCAACAAGAATAAGAATAAGATCAACAAAAGAGAAGAAATTGAGAGTGGAAAAAATGGAAATGAGAAGACGACGAATAAACCAGAAGAAATGAATAAGAAAAATGAAACGACTGGAACAGTGAATGGGAATGAATCGACGGCTCCGAGTCAGTATTCGGTCAAACCAGAAGATAAAGTGTTACAGAATACAAATGCATTAGCGGCGATTATGGGCATGTATGGGTCAGATTCAGATAGTGATTGTGACGACGAAGAGACACCAGTGACTGAGATCAAGTCAACAGAAAGTCAATCCTCGGGCACTGCTACTAACATAACCACACCAGAAAAGACACTAGAAACAGAACAACCAATGCCGGAATCGAATGAATTGACTGCCACTCCCAGTGACGATCCAATAGATGGTACAAATTTTAAGAGGTCAATCAGCTTTAGTGATGAATTGCCAGCCAAACAGCCAAAAGTTGATTCCGATGTGAATGAAAACTTTAAACCTACGCCAGAAGATGAATCCGATGACGAAGCGCCTGAAGAGCAGCCTGTTCAACGTAAATCTGGTGATTCAGAACAAAATGATGATGCTGAATCAGGTCCAACTAAAACAAAACCAGAGCAAAAACAAGCCCTAAATGACAGAGCCCCAAAGCGAAGAACCATTTTAGATATGACACGAAAGGTTCGCAATCAAAACACATTGCTTGAAAAATTATTGCAAAAAGATATTCGACATGAGCGAAATGTTTTGTTGCAATGCGTTCGTTATGTGATTGAAAATAACTTCTTTGGAATAGGACAAAAGATAGACGAAGAAAATAATCAAGTTGAATCTGCTTAGGAATACACCCATTTTCATACTTCAATAAAAGAAATTGACATACTTTGACCTTTAAAAAGATTTTTATTTTTTATTCACAATTTTATTCAAGCATTTTTTCGATATAGGCAAATTGTTCGTTTCCATTTCGTGGGATCACTTTCGGAAATAAGTTGCAATTGTTTTTTACTCCTTAGGTAATCTTTGATATGATTTTCAACATTATTTCGAATTTTTAGATTTCCATACAATGGAAATGTATTTTGTGCTCCAGCTCGTTTCATTCGGCGTACAGCATTTTGATAGCACTTCCATGGTTGTGGTTCAATAACTAAAATTTCACTTAATCGTTCCATAAGGTCCAAAAATCGTTCTAAACCGTCGTCTCCATTGTTCAGGTGAATCCACATCGTGATTGAAAAGCAACACACAACATCGAATTGAGGTTTACCATACAATTTTAAGTGATTGGCTATACAATTATCTTCATTTGCATATTCCATTACATTGTAACATGAATAAAAAACATTTTGCTGATATTCGTTTGCTTCTGTGGCCCGTTGTATTAAGGTTGGATCGATGTCAATACCAAAAACTATCACTCTTCGTCCCGGTTTCTTTTTTAACAGAAACTCGTACAGCAGCTGTGTGAAATTGCCGGCATTGCAACCAACATCTAATACTAAGTATGGATCTGTTGATCCATCGGATGAAGTATTCCACAAACTATCCTCAAGAGGTAATAAATTTAAACGTTCTGGTGCCGAATTAAAGTCGTAATAATTTATAAAATTGCCATGCTGAACGGCTCCTGGCTCTACAAAGTCTTCCATCACTTGCGATATTTCAAAAGCACGTTAGCTACTGTTCAGTGTTTACAATTCAACTGAGAGAGTGACACATGTATTGACATTTCCAATAGACTAACTACGGAGTTTCTCTCTGAGTTCATTGTGAGCAATGGGTTGAGTCCAAGCTAAATTCCTGCAAATTACTCAAGAGGTCGCTGTGCCAAATAAGGATAAATTAAATCATTCGAACCGAATAACAGCTGTAATTGATTGTAAAATTAATCCTAATTTGATAAATGAAGTTGATTTCATTGAATAAAATGGAATTTCTCTGCTCTAAAATTACTGTGCCGACAGAACTAAAATCGGTCAAAACATATCTAATTGATCATGACACGCTCGTTGCCGTTGACCAAAAAAATTCGATATAAATTAACTGGATTACACGAAAACTGTACCAATTTTATCTTCTCTGCTCATCGTTTCTTTTTCACATGAATCGAACGATCGAAAAAAAAGAGATTTCAAATAAATGAAAATGGGAGAAAATAGAAATATGCGAATTAAATCTGCATTTATCTTTTATTTCTCTCTCTCTCTCTCTCTCTCTCTCTCTCTCTCTCTCTTTCGCTTTACGTCGAAATTCATTTTGTGGTAAAGCGTAAGTGATTGTGGTCTCAATATTGGATTGCATTCTTTTGATGTGAATAAGCTAGCATTGGCTGGCATTGGCTGGCAATTCGAACGCAAAAAAGAAGACACAATTGGAATTGTAGACGAGATGAAAAAAAAACGCGTTTGCCCTAAAAGTGCAATCTTACGTTACTGTTGTGCTGCAGCTCTGAGCGAACATTATGAGTCGCTCAGCTCAGTTCATCATCATACTTGGTCTTTCAGCATAATATTCTCGGCAAAGGCAATTACACTAATTTTGATGGGTATAAAATTAGACTCGTTTTTGATTTGAAGCATTCACCATAATCGTAATTTTTCGGTGATTGTATTTTGTCTTTCTCTCTAGTTAGGCTGTTGTAATTATGTGGATTGTGTGCTGAGCTCGGCTCACGCGATATGGCTAATAAATAATGCGCTAGAAAAGTGGAAGAGAAATATAGCGAGAGAAACATCAACAACATGCAACAACCGATGAGTATGCGCTTGCATTGCGATGAAGACCAACATCAATTGCCAGCCAAAACAAGAAAAATATGAAGTAAAACAATGAGCAAAAAAAAGAAATCATTTATTCACGCATTATCGTTGCAACTGGACCAAATCTAAACATCTAAACATTGAAGCTGAAATGTGAACACGTTTCATTCAATGGAATTACAGCAGCAACAATGAAACCGGGCAATTCGAAATGGTATGAGATGTGATATACATGTGTACGTTTCGAGTGGCTCTTTTTTTCTCTCGGCACAATCAAATTCATTCGCTTTAACACTCGATTAAAGATGCACGAGCCCAACTCGATTCCAACGCCAAATGTAGGCAAATTGCGAAAGTTCGTGCTTTCAAACCGCTGCTTTGGATATATGTATATTGTATATGTTTTTAACGCTGGAGCTAATCGGTGCGCGTATTTCAAATCGACAGTAAAACAGTGCAAAAAAAAGCAAAAACTATTTTGCTACTAGCAAATTACTAGCGTGGACGAGCACGCGCGCGCTCATTCATTTCGCGTGTTTGGTTCAACTCATCAGCGCCGTGCCTTTTTTTTCATCTCTAATATCGACAGATATGGCGCAACCGAAGCGCAAGCAAACGAGAGAAATTTTTAGTGCGTACCAAAAATGTTCTAAATATCCCTTTCTACGGTTCTTTTACTCTGTTCCACTGCTCCACATTTATTTTCAACGCTATCATTTTCTCTGTCTGTTCGCCCATTTTTTCTCTCTCCATTTGTGTTTGTTTTGCCAGCATTTATATGTGCAAGTTCGATGTGGTTTTTTTTTATATCGTGTGGCTGCAGCCGCGCGACAAACTTTACTCGAAACACTTTCACTGAACATCAACAACCAAATGTGATGTTTGGATTTTGTCGCGTGCATTTTTCTCTCTCTCTCGTTTTCTCTCTGTTTCGTACATCACCAGTAGATAATGTTATGGTAAGCACGCACAAAAAGCCTGTAGTCCCGATAATAACGTGTTTGTAGAAAAAAAAAACTAGTGACGACGCTTATGTAAAAACGCCGGTGAACGCATTTGGTCAGTCGCACGCAGTTTTCCATGGCGACACTTTCGACGAGCGCAAAAATCATTGACCACGATATAACATTTAAAAACATTTCATTATCAGACGCGTATTAACATCGCCGGGGTCAATGCTATTTTCTTCGTATCGTTTTTCCACGCGATTTTCAGCGATTTTCCGTGGAAAACTCATTCTTTTTTTGTGATTAAATCCGCCAAACTTTGTCGATGAACGGACGAATATTTTCGCTCATTATGCAAACATGTCGAATTGACAGTGTCGTTGTGGGCAACCAAGTGAACTTGAAAAATGTTCAGATTGTAGATTTGTGCATCCTGCACTGCAATTGAAATCGATTTATTTTTTTCAAAGATTGAACTTCACATTTTCGAGTTCATTGTTTGCTGTTGCTCTTGGTGTGAATTTTTTTTTTATGATTCGATTAGCGTTCATTGAAATCGGGTTCAACTCACAGGAGTATTGGCGAGACAGTGTTTATGATTTTGCAAAAATGTTTTTGCTTGTTTGATTCGAAGATATTTGGTTTTTGGTGTTATCGAAAGAGTGCAACTACCACGACACGTACCAACACCGTATAAAAAACGAACTGCGCCCCGAAAAAAAGCAAAAACGTGCTTTTTTTGCGCTTGATTTTGTTAAAATGTTAATTATGGAAATAACCAAAATGCGAAAAAAGCACGCACGCCCTGCATCGCTATCGATTTGATTGATGGAAAAAGTAAATATGAATGCAAAGATTTAGATCATTAGCCACCTGCGTATGGTGAGCGCGCGTGCGCTATTACCGATTATGTGTGAATGATGATGAATGTGTGAGATGAAAGATGTACAGTGGAAGCGTGAATATGTAACGGGTGTTTTCATGACTGCACGCAGAAATGATCACTTAATTCCTTTTTTGAGTATCTTTTTATAGCCGTTGCTGCTGCTGCTGCTGTTATTGTGGCCGAGACCGTGGCTCTCGTGTAAAAATGCAGCGTTTGTTTGTTTTGTTTTTTTTTTTCAATCTTCTATTTCTGTTATTTCCATCTCCTCATCGTTTATCGTATCGCATAAAAAAGTAGATTAATTTGTGAAGAAAAACAAAGTGAATGAGTGCGAGTACGGTGCAAAGTGATGTGAGAAGAGCCAATCGCCAAAACAGCAAAACTACAGAGAGAATCACAAGTCCGTGAAATTCATAATTAGTTTTCCAAATGTAATAAAAAGAAATTATTAATAAGCCGTATTAGACAGATAATATGCGCGTGCGCAATGTATTTACGCTTGCGCCAATGCTCATGGTTTTTTCGCGCGCGCGTGTGTGTGTGTGTGTGTGTGTGTTCGTGTGTGTATTTGTGTTGGTTCTCGTTGTTGGACATGATCATTTGTGTTTTGCGTTCATTCGTTTATTGTTATGTTACTGTTTTTTCTTCTTCTTCTTCTTCTTCTTCGCTATTACTATTGCTGTTGCTGTTATTTTATTATCTATCATATATATTTCTTTCCTCTCTTTTGTGATGGCACTCGATGACTGTTGCTGTAGATGCTGCATATGCACATGCGCATTTTTTTGCTTAATAGAAAACTCAACAGTCGGTGCGCGCAACAACCGAACGAATTGTTACAGTTTGCACGATTTTGGAATGGTGTTTGTGCGAATGCGCACGTAATTTATGCATGAAATTAACTCGAATACGAAAACTAAGCAGAGCATTTAGTTGCATTTAAAAGCAGAAAATTGTTGTGGCTGATCTTCAGTTGTAATCGGTCAAACACAAGTGCAACACATAATCTCCACTGTAGATTTGTTTGTTTGCTGCGTTCGCAAATTCTTCTTTTCTTTTTTTCGTGAAAACCATTTGAATTGGTTTTTTTTTTGTTTTTGGTGTGTGTCTTCACAGTTAAAACAGCCAACCGTCCAACAAATACGGAATACTCTGTGTGATTTTGTGGTGGATCAAAACGATCGAGAAAGATAATTTTTTTTTTCATTCCCAACGGATTACGGGCCAATATATTTGTTCGTAGTTTGCTTGCAAAGAAGGAAAAAGGAAATTTAATTAAATACCATTTAAACAGGAAATAACAAAACATAACCAACAGAATGTTGAAAATGTTGAGTCGAGTGTCGGTGGAATTAGTTGTTTTTGTGGCCATTATCACATCAATAGTGTCAGCTGCTTCGGCAGATGAAAGTTGGTTTGGGCCAGAATTCAGTGTTTTACAAAAAGTGTACGATGATTGTTTGGATAAAGATGATTTCACTGGATGTTTAAAGGGTCGTGCTCTAGTCGCTTTGAACAAAGCTATAAACCAGGTGTGCCCCTCCTCTATAGCTCCAATTGAACCTATTGATTTTGTTGTGAACTTTTCTGTTATTACCATTGATGGCTCTAACTCATCCAAAATTCCATAATTTTTCTCCTTTTCAACTCTTCAAATCTTTTGTTTTTCTTTTCTCATTTCCATATCATAAAGGATTCAATTTCGATTGTTGATGGCATTTATATGGAAAAACAAAATGAGACAGATGTTGAGAAGACACCAGAATTTGCTGATGCCCGTGTTCTAAATGACCTAACTGGTATCGATCGTCAACTCATGGAACGTATTAGCACTTTCTTGCGTTCACACGTATTGAAAGTTGACTTGAGTGAGGAGCGTGGTGGTGGCGGCGGATTTGGTGGCAACAAAGGTGGCATCGGAGGCGGAGGTGGCAAAAACAAACTTAAACGTGAGTATCCATTTCATTAAATCCCGTTGACTTCTTTTTAAGTGTTAGTAGTTTAGTTTCTGGTTACTTGCACTAATAATTTTTTGTTCAAATCTGCACCATTTAATTTGTACATAAATTATAAATACACAAATGTTTTAATTGATTCTTTTGTTCTGACACCGATACTACAAGTATAGATTTGCCAAAGGTATGGAAAAAATGTGAGCAATTATGTCGTACATACAATTAAATACCAAAAAAACAAACAAAAAACAAAATATACGAAAAAGGTACACATTCATTCGTAGAATAATGCGTATTTCTGTTTTTCTCTTTAGACAAAATAAAAAAAAATAAAACAAAACTCGGTGATCAGCACACTCAATCTCAATATGAATTTCTGTAAATGTAATTTGTACGTAGTCAGTTGCCTCAGATCTGTTCTGCTGTAGAACATCAATGCGATTGCAATGCAAAAACTATAATAATAATGCGCTTGTATAATTTACTGTAACTAGACCAAACTTTGAGCTTTATTGAACTGTCGACCGTTGTCGTGCCACTGTAACATTCTGAGCAGCAAACTGTTGTGTAAAAACGAATTTCTAGTCATTTCCATCAATTTCTCTTTTGTACAACAATCAAAAACAAAACACCTAAACGTTTGCAAAGCATACAAAAAAAACAAAACCGAACTGATCACGTGATTTTGCCTTTCTTTCCAATTTTCTAGCGAAAAAAGCAGGCCGTTACATAGTCGCCGCACTTCTAGCCGCAATTGGCATTGCTGGTCCCTTAGGTTTAAAAGCAATTGCTGTCATTGCGTTGAAAGCACTTCTAATAGCAAAGATTGCTCTTACAATTGCGTCTGTAATCGCATTGAAAAAAATTTATTCAAGCGACGCTCCTCGCGAAACACAAGTTCAAGTGTTTGCCGACGATCATCGGCGAATCGGTCGTCCAGCTCGATATCGATCACCGGTAAAACCAAAATCGACGGAACCATACCGACATTATTCTGACTATAATTCACGACGCCACTAAAATCAAACCGAAAGAAAAATACACACACACCAAATAATAAAGCAAATCAAAAATTATTTAAAAAAAAATAGCAAATCTAAAGAAAAATCAGAGCAAACGAACCAAGCTAAAACGCACCGCACACGCTCAACTTTCCACACACACCAACCATATGCAATCGACAATTAACACACCTGATTAGTCATTCCAATCACCAAACTCAGCTTTACCCTCGAATGCAATAAGTTAAAAGACTAAGACTAAACTAAAATCAAGTAACGGTAATTGAAATTACAACACAGTTTGAAAACCACGACTTGTGCTAGATTTAGAGAATAACAGAGAAACAGAATGTAGCGACCACTTTGGCAAACCTCTGAATCAATGCTTTGTAGCAAGACAACGTTTATTTAACAATTAGTAACCATTATTTTTTTTGTTTTGTTTAATAATTTATTTATTTATTATATATTATATATGTTGTACATTGTTAATTACCAAGAATTTAGAAGAGAGAATCGATTAACATGAATTACACGAAACAATATACTATACTCCATACCTCTGACAGTTCGACGAGTGAAACATTTGAAAATAAAGGCCAAGCGCTGCAATTGTTGGCACTTGGGCTTTCATAGTCGTGTATAGATAGAGTAGTGACGTAGGATATCGAGGTAGCTTATAAAAAAAGGGAACAAGGGAACAAGGGGAAAAGGAACTATTGAAAATCTAACCATTAAATTGTACTGTTGACTAATTGCAATTAATTGAACAAGCTTTTTGAGCTCGGCAATCTGAAATACGGAACTATTATTTTGAACAAACCATTAAAAAAAATTTAATAAATTTATTTATTACGCTCGAAGCGGAATACAATTGATTTTTTATTATTAAATTATCATTTGGACCAAAAATAAAACAAATTTAGATTGACGACGCATCTTCGGCTAACCTAGAAACAATAAAGAGCAAAACCAACACTCATCCAGTTTAGCAATCGCATTTTTTCCACCCAAATTCGAAAACAAGCAAAACAAAAAAAATAAACATGGCATGAATCAAAACAGGGATCGCAATAGAATGGCACCGAATTTTCCAAATTTTTCTGTATCTCGCAAAGAACCAAACTAAAAAAATAAAAAAACAAACGCAACCCCAAAATACAACGTTCTGGCAATGCAATTTCAATACTAGAGCAACCACAAAATTTAATCACAAAATGAAATGGGCATATTCTCTGATTTAAAACTTAACCAATCAAAACCAATTAAATTTTTTAGTTACGTTGTTACTGATACTGTTCCATGTTTTCCCTATTTCATTTTTGTAGTGAAAAAATCTGGTGGATATATAATTGCTGGATTGCTCATGGCACTCGGAATTGCTGGCCCGATTGCCTTAAAAGCGTTAGCTGCAATCGCTGGAGCCGCATTAATCATCAGTAAAATTGCCCTAACAATCGCCGGAATCATTGCTCTGAAAAAGATTTTTAATAGCCATCACGACGGTCGTAGTTTCAATGAATTGCTTAGCATGCCACAATCCATTCTAGACGACAATGCTAACAATGATGATAAAATGCCAAACCAAAATAATGATCCATATCGATCCCATCATCGTGCATTCCGCCATTAGATATTCCAAACCGATCGAACACGAAATTTAAAAACCGAAAACTAATACAAACATCTAGGGACTATAGACTATCAGAATTGTACCAAACTGAGAATCATCAAGAATTGAAACCAAAATGAAAAAAAAACCTTGACCAAAAAAAAAAAAAAAAAAAAAATATGCAAAACGCACCACAAAGAAAATAAAATCTATGATATTAAAATTATTATCATAGAATAACCACAAAACCAAAAAAAGTAATAATCACACGCATACAGCAATTTCTCTTCAAGGAAGATAGAAAATCGTTCGCGTTAATTGTGTGTTTGCTCGCGTAAGTGTGTGTGTTGATCAGATCCATTTTTTTTTTGAAGTTCGTGTAAATATATTCGTTAATAGAATACGTTGTACAACTGCAACTAGACCGTGTGGTGTTTAATTGACTATTAATTTTAACTGGCCGCGATTTCATGTCATTTTGTTTTGTTTTTCGTTTGCTCCAAAAACAAAAATGAAAATCATTACAGAAAACAACAGAAACAAAACGGGGGGGAAAACGATTGTTTTTTGTTATTGTTTCAACAGAATTTAGAGAGCAGAGAAATTAGGTGCTTTAGAGCTTGGTGTGTGTAAGCGTGCATCAAATGAGAATTTGGATGTTCGTGTGCATGCACCACATCTCTTGATTTCGTTTCGGTTTATTTCATATCTGTGCATGTGTAAATTCATGTTGCTGTATACAAATAAAAATATAATCCAATATAAAAAAGAAGATTAGTAGCATAATTTTCTATTTTCTAACGTAGAAAAAAGAAATGAAAACCAAAATGAAAAAGCAAAACGAAAAAAAACGAATAGGGAGAAAGAGATAGCAACTACAAACAAATTATACGATTTTTTTTCCTGACTAAAAATGATTATATTTAAGCGCTTCGGTGGAATTTTTGTTTTTTTTTTTTTTTGTAAAAGCTCTTCTTCATTCTACAACTTTGTAAAATAACAAAACAGAAATGAAAAATACAGCTTAAAGTCACGCCAAAGATGATGATAATAGTACTGGAAAAGATGAAAGAAAACTGAAGTGAACGAAAACACCATGTGCATTGTGCACGATATGCAACAATGTTGCAGCTAAATGAGAGGCTATCAGCTGTTTGTACTCTGGTATCCAGTAACTGGACAAGTACAAATAGCATTGACTGGCACAGCATTTGTGTGGGCGTCAATTCACCATGAAACTGGGCATTATCTCGAAATGATTATTTATTAGCATAATGTTTGTGTTCGCGTTGAATTGTCGCATTAGCCAATTTACGTTGTTGCCGTTAGAGGTGCACACACGTACATGGCACAGTATAGAGTTCACTTCAAATCATCTCTCGTTCACGTGAATTAGGTCACTAGGAGAGCAAGTAAATTTAAACAAATTTAACTTATTTATGACCTTTAGTTTATTTAAAAAGAAGAAAACGCATTCCATCTTAACTTATTGTTAATATTTTCACTCGCTTGAATGGGACACTGTAAACAGATAAAAACGAAGAAGCGTTTACATTTAAAATTTATTTATTTATTTGAATTATTTATTTTGTTCTTCAAATTTTTTTTTTCCGAAAAATGATAACGAATAAACGTCTGAAACTTGTAAATCTATAAATAGTTTTTTCCGCATTTTATGGGTTAATGGGTGCAAAATTAAGCGCATTGTGTGAAACACATTTCAACAAACCAACATTTTTTTTTCTTGTTTGGACATTATTTATTTATTGCAGCCAAGAAAAGCTATCGATATATTATCGCTGCACTTCTCACCATTATGGGTATTGCTGCTCCATTGGCAATGAAAGCGGTTGGTTTGATTGCATACAAAGCTTTGGTAATCAGTTCAGTTGCATTGACTATTGCTGGTATCATTGCATTGAAAAAGATCTATTCAAGTGATCATCATGATGAGACAACATTCCATGTTGCATCCGGCGATCATCGTCGAACAGCATACATGGTACGAGGACAACCCCAAGGACAACAACAACATCATCAGGCACAACAAGAAAATGATCCATACCGTGGCTATTACTACGACTATCCAACCCAACAAACACAATAAATTGCAGCTGCAATTTACACTTAACACTAATGCCGGCTCATGCGAAACCAAAATGCTTCATATACAAAAGGAATAATGATTCGCTCAAATAATTTTTTAGGTTAATGATTCAAAAAAAAACAAGCATCATCTAGACGTAAAATATGCATTATAATGAGAGAGAAAAAAAACCAGACCGTCCTCGTCAGCAACAACAACAATAACAACAACAATTCTGATTCGTTAATTTTAGTTTATTTATTGAAACGTATTTATTTATTTATTGAATTAATTTTTAGAAATGAAACAAAGAAACAGAGAAAATCAGAAAAAAAAACAACGAAAGAAAATGAAGTAAGTGTCTACGTGTTTACATTGTCTTTTTTCTTGAATCCACATTCATTTGTTATCGCACTTCATCACTGGATCCAAAATGCATAGTGAACTATTTATTCAACAACTTTTGTAACTACCAAATACAATTGTGTGCATTTTATTAACAAAAAGAAAATGAGAAATAAATATTGAAAATTTAACAACTCTTCGACGCAACGCTTCGGAAACGCAGTTGGCGATAATAAAAGCTTGGCCAGCTCCAAAATATATCAGCTTTTGTTTGGAATTTGATTTTTGTCTTTCTTTTTTATTTTCAGCTATCTTTTATTTTATAAAAATACTCAGTATGAAAAAGTTAAATCGCAATCTTCTTCTAGAGTAGAAAATGTAATATGTAAGGACATAGATTTTGTTGCATTGTTCAGCCTCTTCCATCAATTCATTTCATTTATTCATTTACTATTTTAAGTTGAAATTTTAAACTTCCTTTAGCTAGTGCAAATACATTCAAAGTATGGAGAGGAAGGCCAAAAGAGTGCGCAGGCTGAGATTCGATTTGCCTCTAGTGTTAATATAAGGGTTCAAAAGACGTCAATAGAAGTTTTTTTTTTCACAAGTTTAAATCAATGTCAAAGTCATCAAAATAATTCCAGTTTTCATTGAATTAGATTTTTTCTGCTGAATATGGATTTTTTCCGGCCTCCAAATCCATTCTCCGACTTTCTGGTTTATTATAATCTCGATTCAGTGTTTCAACCGAATCCGTTTATTTTATGACACATAAAAAATTCGTTGACTATTGCTGCTTTGTTTCTGTACTTCGTAATTCGTTTCGATGTCTTATTTTTTGTGTTGATAAAAAATCCAAAGACGCAAATATTTGTTATCGTTAGATAATGACAAGATAAGCTGCAACACACATTCGTAAACAACAACCGAACATAAATGTTGATTCAGTTATTTGCATATCTATGCTGTTTGTTTGTCAATTTCAAATCGGGAGAATGCGTAAGTAAATCGAAGGAAAAAAAAGAAGCAAAATAAAAAAGGCGAAAATAAAAACGAAACAGCCTTTGGCAAGGTTTTTTTTCCCTTTCTCCAGTGAATTTGCCGGAAAGTCTTGAACCAGCCCGCTTGAACACACGAATCTTGCATTCATCATGTTGGAGAAAAATTTCAAAAACTGTCAGTAAAAAAACATTCAAACGTGTTTGAAGAGCTTCCGAAATATCATTCGTTTCCATCAAACATGATAGCCTTTATTGCGAGTTAAGCTTTTAAAATCATTGAAATTTTTCATTTTCTTTCAATTTTTCGTTTGCAGAAAAGCAAATTACATACAAAAAATGAACAACCATTCATTTTTCATTAAATATATTGCATTTTTCGTAAATCAGCACAACATCTAGAACTTATGCGGTCATGTTCTTGGTTTTACTGCACATTTTCTTTTTTCTTGAAAAAAAAAAAATTAAATTAAAATCGAGAAACTTATTGAATACTGCGTTTAGGTTCTAGGGTATGTTTCAATATGTGACGAAGTTTTTTGCTTGGTCACTCGAGTTATTTCACTCTCGAGCAAGCAGAAAGCAAATCAGTTTGCAGACCAACAATTTCTCATCAAAAAATTGTGCAGAGTAAAGATCACAACATCAATTTTGAGAGCGCTATGCGTCTCGGTCTCTATGAGTCTTTGGTTTCTGAGTTTTAAACGTTCTTTACTTTGATTTTTCGTCGAAATTTCTTATCTATACTTTCTGAAAATGATTTGATGATTCGGATGCCATACATGCCGTTCCACTGGAAACCACAGAGGACACTTGCTTTGAGTTTGTTGCAGAAGTGCACGTTGTACGATGTTGGTTTTTCGCTTTCTCTTTCTTTTGCCTTCTTTCGTTTGAAAGGAAGTCAAATTAAAGATTGCAATAGCACTGAAAAAAGATTTAAAAAAAAAACATCTAACCGAAATTCTTCAATTCATTTGTCCATCTGAAATTTAACAGCCATCACATTTGACATGAGTGAAATTGAATATTTTCGAAATATTTTCGGTTCAAAGAATGCCATTAAACATTTTCAATTTTCATTTAGAAAATTTCAACTTTGAGTCAAATGAAAATCATTGATTTCAGATAAGAAATTGATTCCATTTTCCATAGAAATCTATTGATTGAAAGTTGGTTATCAAAGACAAATTCCACAAAACGCTTCGTTATTTTCACTTGTTGTTGCAAGTAAAATTCATTCCATCATTTACGCGGTAAATCACACTTTCATCTTCAATGTTGGTTTGTATGAGAATTTATGTGTTGGAAATGGAATGAAAATGTGCTTTCATAAGACCGACTGAATCACTCGAAAATGAAAATGGAAAAAAGATTTTCTTCTATCAAGAAAATTTATTTCTTCATTTTGTCGGCCATCTCGAATCGAACACAATATGAGGCGGTGCTTGATAGAAAAAGAAAAGTCGTTAGGGAATTCAGTCCCGAAATCATCACAAAGTCCATCCATTTGAAAATCAGTGGAAATTATTTTCATTGACATTGTCATTTTCTTTTGTTTCTTAATTGCCTTTTCTACTTTTTTTTAGCATCAAATTTCCATTTCTTTTGTGTTTTTGCGTGGTGTGTTATTATGGCCGGGATTTTTAATTAGAAACAGTGTCATTAAAAGCCCGAGCCAAACGAACAGAAAAATGCAAATTTATTTGCGCTCAAGTCAATGGATCTTTTTTTTCTCTCAGCGTTTGTGTGTTTTTTTTTTTTGCTTTTCGCCTCGTTCTTTTCGATATTATATTTTATCTGGTATTCATTGTCTGGTTTGCTTTGTTTTTGTCGATTTTCATTCAATTTCATAGAATAATAAAGTAAAAGGATCGTACAACGGACGACTACCGAAAAGACTACAGTCCAAAGACTCATTTTTATTTTCAAATGTAAAAAATTAAATGAATAAAAGAAGATAAGTAAAGGAAAAAAAATACGCTAAGAGTGAGCGTAAAAGGAATCGAATGCAAGGCGGGCAAATGAAAAAAAGCCATCACAATCGAATTGGGGCTGGGAAAGTGAAATAGAAATGACGCAAATGAACAACGGGCGGCAATGAATAAATACAAATGAATTAAACTTAAGTTCTTAACTTTTCCAATTAAGCAAAGCTCGAACCGAAGACCGACGACTGAAAGGACAATTCGAGCAACAACAACAACAAAAAAAACTGTGGAAAAATAATAATGCGCCAAGAATAGAAATCTCGAATGAAATGGTTAAAATTAAAAAAAAAAGAAAAAAAGTAAAAAAAATACACATACCCAACGTAATTACGGCAAATGTTTTATTACGTGGCAAAGTTTATACAAAATGTCTCTTCGCACTCCGCACTCCGCAGTTTGAAAATCCAAAAAGCAATTTACCCTCACACCATCGCACATTTGAATAAATTATTGAGTTATTGTTATAGATTCGGCTGCTCTTTCTCTTCCAATTTCCAAACGACAATTCGGCCGACTCATTTCGTTATTCTTCCGATAGTGATTAATTTTTAAATGATTTTGCATCAGTGTCTTTGGGATTTTAATCCAGCTGATTTTGCCCGGCTGTTTGCGTTAATTTTGTTTTGAAAATGCGCGCTTAAATTAGCAATTAAACAAAAGATAATTTCACAAAAGCAACCATTCTCAATTTTTGCTCGCTCTTGAAATGTAATTTTGTTAATTGCATTTTTTTGCGTAAGATTGGCCAGTTAAAACCTATTTTTAGCAGGAAAATTCCCCTTTTTTCTCATTAAATGTTTTACTTTATATTGATGAAGTCTCTTTGTCAATAGAATTTCGATTCATTTCTGAAACAATCGAATGAAAATAGTTGAAAGGAGCCTTTTGATGCGAATCGCATGCGACTGCTGTGATTGATTTTCAAAAACTTTTCATTTTAAATATTGTCATTGATACTTCTAAAGGCTTTTGTGTGCGATAATGCAGCATAAATTGCGATCTCGCTATGTATTTGATGAATGCCCCAAATCGAATCCAAGTTTTCCATTCTTCTGTACAATATGTGATCTGATAATTTCGATAACATTTCATAGATGAGCAAATAATTTAGCAAGTAAATGTGTCACAGCCGATTGGAAAAATCTATATCCAATAACATTCAGAGAAATTGTAAATATAATCAATATATATTCATTTTTTGTTATGACAAATTCTTACCTAGAAAATCGTACAAATAAATACTAAACTCAACTAATACCTGCGAATTCTCCTGTTACCTGTGAAGTAAAAAGCCAATGTGTTCTCTGGGAAAACCCCATAGAATGTTAACATTCCACGTCTGATGACGGTAATTTTTGGCAGTGTGAAGATCAAGATGACTTGATTAGATATCTTCGGGCGCAGTCACACGGGGAAACATTTTCTGGAAACGTTATGGAAACTGGAATCATTTACATAAATTTTTACAATGTTTCCAAAAAATGCTTCCGCGTGTGACTGCGCCCTTAGTTTCATAATTTGCCAACTCACGTTGCTTCAATTTAAAACATTTCCAAACATAGTAATGTGCAGCAAAAAAGAATTCAATGTAAATATAATTTACTTCACCAGAAATAGTAAAGAATTAATAGAAATTGTAATGAATTCAAAGTTTTTATTAAAGATATATAATTTGTATTACACAAAATGTTCGAATGTTTAAAAGTTAATGTGACTTTCAAGTGTACGTTTTCGAATGAATCAAAGAACATGTGGTAAATCTCAAATATAAATGTAAACTCTCATGTGTGTTTCATAGAATTCTATTTTCGTTTCATCTGAACATATCCATAAGCCATAGAAATATTCCATTCTTTCGGCAAATGTTCCTTCAGAGTGTCAAACTTTGAGGTTTTTGCCAAAATAAATTGAAATTTTTTCAGCGAATCAAACTCATTTAGGAATTGAATAACTTCATCAATGGTGAATGAACATGATGTATTGATATCTGTTAAAGGAACACCGGTTTTGACAATTCTCATTTTAGCGTCTACACTATTTAATGGGTCATAATTTTCGAAATTGTATCGATTCAAATTCAATGTGGTTAACGATGGCTGATTACTTATAAACTGAAGGAAATTCTCGTTCAATTGACAGCCAATAATAGAAACGCTGATTGTTTCGAGATGATCAGATGACAGCGGAATTTTTGGAATTTCTAATTGGCTAAATGAATTACCAAAATCAAAATCCATTTGTTTGACATTCTTTAAATGGATCATTCCATTGTTAAGATTAAAGAACTTATCATTCCAACGAATACTAAGATATTCAATATTCTGTAAATATTTGCTTGCAGTTTTCAAAAATTTTGCATCCCAAGCGACACCGCTAATATATAAACCGAGTAAATTTGAGTTCAAACGTAAAGCTTCCAAGACATTTGATTTTCCAAAATTGTGCCTTTGGTTCTTTTCTAATTGAATACTCAATGTAAGTAAGCGTGGAAAATTATGTTCAATGCATTTGCGATTCGTTATTTTGTTGAAGCCGTGAAATGAAAGATACGTTATCTTTGGAAACCATCGATTGAAGTCGGTCAATTGGCATCCCAAATTGCAGTCTTGAAAGCGCAAAAGTGAAGCATTTGCAAACGGCTTCAGAAGCATATTCATTGTCTTTTTTCGGGCACTTTGCAATTCCAATGAGTGTAATGTGTCAGCACAATATTCATTTACATAATGATCGATTTCAGCACAATGATCTGGAGCTGCACCATCATAATCGATGATCAACCGTTGAGTTATATGGCCAAAGCATCGTATAAATTTTAGGCATGCTGTTAGGCATGAGATGCGCACCTCATAGTAATTTACTTCAATGGATTGATTCAAAAATGCTTGAATGTTTTTGAGATGGATCTGCTTTCGTCCAATTTTCGCCACAAATGCCAAGTCGGCGGCTTGTTTTAATTTTTTACTGGAATCAGCTACGCTCAAAAGATCGACAATGTTCAAATACTTGAAGATGTGCTCGAGACAGTCGTCATTGATGTCAGTGATTTTCGTTGTTTGGATTAAATTTTCCGCTATCCGCTTTCTTTTTGCTTGATGAACTTGTTTTTTACCACTCCGGCGTCGTTTTGGTGCCATTGTTTTCAAATTCAATACACCAATCTCAAAATTTTATAGAGAATTCCGCCTTTGCACTCACAATTTTGCCTCGAGAAAATGAATTTTATTTTAATGAATATTTTTATGATGACTTGAACAAACTTTCACTTTTTGGAGTCAATGAAATGTTCTCATTGTTCTCATTCCAACGTTCGTCATACAACTGACACTTTCGAGATAAATTGTGAGAAAAAAGCAACCGCCAAACGCCAAATATTTCAATTTTGACATATGACCACTAGAGGAGTATAGGAGTTTATTACATGTGCTAAATACACTAACACCTTAGATGCACACTAAAACAAATGGAGAAAAAGACATCATCATACTCGCATCATTATCTGAAGGATGTTAATCTAATACAAGCATCGCATTAGAATGAGTGCGTTTAGTGATTTTGCATTTCTTTTGGAAAATGATTTTACACGAAATTTTACGTAGAAACAAAATTGAAATTCAAGTTTTTGGTTATGACTCTTGAAAAATATTGACGTGATACAATACAAGCCAGATCGATAATAAAAATAATAAATCATTTGCATAACCACTGAACGCACTCATGCTAGCGATGCATGATCTACTGTAATGAATATATACTCTGTATTTACTACCTGCATGTCTTGAACGTGATAGTATTGGTTCGGAATACTTCGAATGTAATTATTTGTAAATGTGTCACATCCAAAAGATGTTATTCTTTATGTTGAGCAACATATATGTTTGTATTGATTTTCACAGTTGTCAACTGAGTTGTGTTGGAAAACAAATGCAACACATTCACTTGTGTGTATTTTTGTTGTTGACATTTTGGAGTTGGCGTTTTGATTAAATACAAAACCAATTGTTTTATGAGGACTTCTCCAGAGCCAAAAAAAAAATGTTTATGTTCGCTTAAAATGAATCGATATCAAGGATATATAATTTTTCGGTGTGAAATTCTTCCAAACGCCACTCAATGCGTTGATTAATCATTTTCTGGGTGATTTTATCTTGATTTTGATGGTTCAAGTGCCATTTCTTTTAAATATTAGATTTGAATTGGTATTTTCGACATGCAAACGTGGTATCGTAATGTCAATCCAAATACATAAAATGATATTGTAAAAAGGGATTGGCAACGCAAATACGAAGGCGAATCAAGAAGGGACTTCTCATACTTAACACATTAATTTCTTCAATATAAAATATCCGCGAAGAATTTTCATTGAAGAGAGAAAAGACAGAAGAAAAATCCTCCCCACGTATTCATTTCGTATTTTATTTATGAATCGTAATGGATTCTGTTTTTTCTTTGGTTGCTTGTCGTGCATGTTAAATTCATTAATCAAATCATACGTTCAATGAGAGATCGAATATTCCCTCTGTTGAAAAAGTTACATTTGTCGTGTATATTCTACAGCATTTATGTAATTTAAATTCAATTCGTGGTATAAAGTGGCTACAGCCGGTCGATGCGGGGGAGAGCCGGATGTCAATGGCAGAGGCCAAGGCACGATGGGTGTCTCAGGTTCGCATTCCATTTTTTCCCCCTCAACGTTGTATTAGCATGTTAAAATTATGGCTTTTATTCATTTTGGGATAATGATTAAGTGAATTAAACTCCGTACACTCGATATTTCAGTCCGGTTGACATCATTCTTGCTCACACAATTTGATTTATAATGTTATTTTGCAACCGAAGACTGCCGTTTCAAACAAAACATGATTGGGGATGATGGTTGAACATCGAATGATGAACGGAAGTTCGTTGAAATATTCAATTGTTGACTTTTTTTTTGTTTGCCAGGAAGTGATGGAGTTTGGGGCTCCCAAGTTGATAATGTTTTGGTTGTAAGTTGAATGTAAGTCGCTGATCGAATTAATTCATTGCTGTAAGGTGAATTACGACTAATAAAATTCACACTTTGACAATAGCATTTGAATGATTTTTCTTCTGTCAAAACTTTTGACTCAAAAATGAACATTGTTTGTTCGATTATTTGTTGCGAAGTGCGATAGCAAGGCTCACTTTGGTGGTTTTTTTTTCTACAAACAATGATGGATAGATGCAGATGTATATCTTCATTTCTTTTGGTTCTGTGTTCAAATCTAAAAAAACCTACAAAATGAGTTCTGATATCGTGTAACTTTTGTATCATTAAAAATTGTGAACTCAAAAAGTGTTATTTTCTAAAGGAAAATAAACGTTGTATGACAAATATCCCAAAAATTACAAATTTCCAATGAATATTTTTGTTTATATTTAATTGAAAAAGTCGTTGTCATTGACGGAAAATTACAAAAAGTGTTGAAAAAGCAATTTCCATTGCGATTAAATTTCAAGTGGCCGGAAAAAGTTGTCAAAATCGCATGTCTGCGTAAAGTGTAAACAAACCACAAAAAAAGATGAAGGAGAAAACTCTTGGCATTCTCGTTCGCATATTTTGTTGAAATAAACCATTTTAATTACAAAAATTTTCCATTGAGCATAGCAAAACTTGTTCAGTTACTCTCTGAGAAGGAAAAAAGAGTGTGAGAATTGCAGGCATTAATCGCTTGTGTTAATAACGTGATAATATTCGTTTGGCATAATGTTGGTTACTTTATTTTGCTTGCCGATATAGTGAAGCACGGCGTTAGAGTTGACGTACAATGTGGATGAGAAAAAAAAATAGCGATGCAAACGATTCAGAGTGTGGTAACGACGTGCTTGAGATTCTTTATGTGAAAAAGTTACACACTGAACTGATTGAAGTAACAAGAAAAAGCGACGCGATAAATGACAAGATTTAGTAAAATCGGTTACACATAATTCGAAAAGTTGCGTATGAATCGGGCGCTTGAGGATGACGTTGAAACATAACGGTGTGTTGCTTCTGCCTCTGGTGTTGCTGTTGCTCAAGGGAGTGCTCTGATTGGTTGACTGAGGGTGAAATATTCAAAAGGAAAACTTTTTCACCGCATTGCACACACTTATCTTGCCTTTTATATTAGAGAAGATTGAAAACAAACCCGTAAAAAAAAACCAAAACCCATCCAGAAAGGTAGACGCAGGGATGTCTGGCAGGGATGCTTGCAAACATTGATGTGTATGTGAGAGATAGAGTCTGTGCGCGCACATACACACAACTTGAAAATGAAGCATCATTCAAAAGAATCTGGCAAACAATTTCGATATTAATAAAACGACTGGCTTATGTTTTTTTTTTATACATAAAACCTGCAGATATTCGGTTCGTAGTGTGTTTCTTGAAAATTGTGTGTGAGCCTCCGTCGAGATATGGTTTATCTGTGTTGTGGAATTGAAAAGCTGTGGAGACAACATTTTATCGACAGGCAGCACCAGTACCGCCAATAGCAGCTACCAGTTTATGCAAGAGTGTATGAGGCAAGCAAACGCAAAGTTTAAATTGATTTAGTTTTTGAGAAAAGTTATATGAATCACAGACGATGAGCGATAGAAGCAAAAGAATGAGTATATGCATGTGTGCGAAAAGGAATGGGAGAAAGAGAAAGGGACCAAATGAAAAATCCCGTGCATATTCAAATTCATATTGGTTTGAAGTATGCGAAAGCATTCGAGAGCTGGAAAACTTGATTAAGATTTTCCACTTGCGTACACACAATTTAATTGAAACATGTCGACTCTTTTCATTTGAACGCTCTGGGTTTTGGGCGTTCATCATTTGATCCTATTGTCTCGAATGATTGAAAGCGTTAAAATTTTCAAATTGATGCGATAAACGTAAATCGAACAATTTTCAATTTGATCATATATTTTTTTCACTCTCGATAGTCGGAGCTGTTGGGATAAGATTTATATGTGTTATTTCATTGTGGAATTTTTGGCAATGACATCGAGGTGAATCGTAATATACACAATAAATAGAGAATTTTTTGTCTCGTAAAACTGTTAAAATGTAAGGCAAAACCATAGAAAAACTCCATCTATGTCTGCATTGTTACTGTTTAAATCGATTTAAACAGATAATTTATTACATTCCACGGATAGACCAGTATGTGCACAGCGTAGACATTGCACGGTGCATATCACGCACATTATGTTCGAGTTAGCGGTATTAATATTATAAAATTATAGACACTGAACTTCTCTTTTATTTTCAGACTTTCTCCCCCTTCGTATTAACTTGGCATTGTCATGATTCGCATTTTTTCCCGGGCCGCTTTTTTTTCCATTGAAAGTCGTTGAAGCAATGACTCGGGGATGACATTACACTAACGACAATAAAAAAAAATCACTTTAGTCCAGCGCTGTAATATTTCCGAACGCTAACAAGTACACCAGTTGACTACCACTAGCACCGAATATCATTTACTACGTTTGATGTCTGTTTTAGCATTTTTTCTATGAATACAGTGTTTTGCGTTCAATCGAGTACATTGCACGATGTGCTCGCAGTGTGGCCCGACATAGTAGCTGGTTTTGTCGTCAGTCGTAATACATGCCAGATAATAATAATAACAATGAAATTCAACACACACACACACAAAAAAGACACATTGAGTATGTCTCGTTATGAAATTATATACCAACAACCCAAACAAGTGGCATCTGTTTGATGAACAAAGCGTGAAATTATAAAATTAGTTCATGCTTTTCATTTATTTTATTTTCACTTTTGTCATTGTGAGTTTGACACTGTGTCGTACAGTGTATGGAATTTCTCGGTTATTTTTTTTTTTTTATTGTAACGCAAGCCCAAAAAGTCCATTGTTGCGTTCAAGTATTTTATTATATTATAGTTGGCTGTGGGTGATCCTGCTGAGTGCATTATTAACGTATTTCACTTACAGTGTTTTTTATTTGCTTAATCTTTTCACTCGCCCCTGCTAAGCGAGAGAGCCGCCTTGTTACCGCTCAAATGTATATTTGGTATGTGTTCAATATTGGGGTGAATCGCCTCTATCGCTTCGGACTGAAAAAAAAAACAAATATGAACACTTTTTAATGTTGCAGTATGAACACCACAGCGTTTTTTTTCATGTTCAAAATGTGTAGCGTGTGCTATATATTTTACAATCATTTCATAAATTTGTATTAAGTCTATTAAACAAACAAATGTGATGACAATTTTCCGCTTCCACATGATTGGCGGTGACGAATGACTTATCCAACATTTGACTCGCTCTCATGAATTTCAGGAAGTGCGTCAAGCCAAACACTTTGAATTATGAACTTATTGTTTTTTTGAATATTTGAAATGCGTTTTTGGGTGACATGAAATTCGATGCGATGAAATGTCAGACGAAAATCACCACCACTTGAAATTTGAGAGCATAAAAATCCACTGGTTTAATTTATTGATTTGAATCATTTCCTCTCCTAGGAGAAAAACAATCTACGGATTTACACTTTTGAATGAAACCGAGTTTTTTTTGTTTGAAATTTAAATTTTCACATTCAAAAATCCTGAAAAAAAATTATATTCAAATATTTTCATAACACCCAACAGCTTCACAGTTCCGAGTTTGATTCGAAAGTGACAAAATCTCTTGTACGTGTCAAGGAGCACATATTTGACAAAGTATCATTTATAGTGCGACCTTTCTCTATCCATTTGAATATTAATGTAATTTCTATTTTCTTTCATTTTCCATTTTCCAACCGAAAAATCTTCACGAAATATAATCCGATAGGTTCTCTGTTTCTTTCTTAATTGATTCGAGCTAATTATAAATATTTTGAATGAAATCTGAGTCGTCGAAACTCATGACATCTGAAGATTAAATTACTTTGAATTACAACTGGCAGATACACAACATTTAATTTAAATCGCTCCAAAACGAAGTCATGAAAATTGATTTGTATGTTCCTTAATTGGGGGGATTTTTGTTTCATTTTTAGCTCACATCTCATTTGCTCTATTTCGCTGGGCTACATGAAAATGTGTTTATTATTTATAGAAAATTTGTCAGATTTTCAAATCGGGAGTCGAGTGTTTACCATTTAGCTGAGCGTTTTTTTTTTTCTGATGATCTTAAAAAAGTCAGTAAGTTGACAGTAGAACCTTGCACTTTATCCATTTGAGTCAATCTCCAGGCTTCAATTCGACCCCAACAATCCAACAAAAACTATGAGAGTTTATTCACGTGTATCTTTTTTTTTATAATTAGAAATAGGAAATGTTTAAAAGTAAACACACTAAATTAGCCACAAAGTCCGATGAGTGTGAATGACAGAAACAGGCAGTTTCAAAGATCAAAAATCAACGATTTTCATTGAGGAAATGTTGAGCTTGATATGCTCAAAAAGGTTGACATCTACACATTGAAATCAATCCAAGTGTCAACCCGAACCATAAGTATTTTCGGTAAACAAGTGTCACTTGGTCTGCCATTGGGAAGTGTTCAGCAAGATCAAAATCGGTTGAAGATAATTTATCCATAAATAATATTTGATGGTGGCAATACATCAACACCATTGTTCGGCTATTAGTTGAACGACGTCGCGTGATGTCACAAATGCATGTCTGCCGCTAAGTCACAACATGGATTTAAACGATATTAAATATGTTTTATTGTAATATGCGGCGCGTGGCATCGGCACGAGTCATAACTTTTATCACGGAAAGGCAATCGCAGTTGCTTCCATTTAACATTCATAATCATATTGTTATGATAATCTCTTTCTGTGTAAATTGACAATGTGGCGCACGTCAAATCATTGTGTTTGTTTACATTTTATCATCATAATCTTCCGTCATGTTCTTTCAATGTCATCATTATGGGAGTTTTGTTGTCTGTTTGGTCTCCCTGCATCATTTATAATTTTTCGTTGTTTTCTATTTCTTCCCATTTATTTGCGAATGTCAAAACATAAGCAACTGTGAAATATGCGTAATGAGATCGTTGTTAGCATCGTGTTTCATGCATTTGCACTGATTCTATCGCATCGATAACACCGGATACATTTTCCAGAGGAGTGATTTTATACGGAATTCCGTTGTTGTAGATTCGTATCGTTGATGTTGATATTCGGTTATTGGAACCCCTATTTTATATATTAAAATCCATACATCATCATTCGATTGATACATTTCTTGAGCCTTCCGTTGGGAGTGAATCTATTGCTTGAATCTATCTTTTTGCACAAAAGAAATTTCTTTGAAAGCATTTTTTTTCTTTTTTTTGACAAAAACACCAAAATGACTTCGAAATCATTCTGGTGTCGATGTATAGAGGAGTTTTCGGGGGGGCCGGAAATGCGTCGCAAAAATACCAATATTTGCACGATGATGAATGGCAAAATGCTGTAGCGTTGTCAATAGCATGAAAAATGTGTCATTGATTCATCCCTCTGGTCTTTTTGCATTCATCTTTTAGCTACTGAAACTGCGATTTGTCTCCTGATTCATCGTTCTGGATGACTTTTGTCGCTTTAATAACATTTCCATATTTTTACAATTTAACCGAACAAAACAGAAGTGCACAGTGCCAGCGTCTGTGCGCATATAGTCATCAATAGCATTTAACTGATACATATCACAACGGTTGTTTATCTCGTATGACACTTTTTTTCTTTGGACACATTTGAAAATTCCCATCAAAATCAAATCGGGATCTACGAGAGCAACGCTCACTTTCATCTTTCATTCAGGCACATTCAGTGTGAAAATCCATGCAATAAAATGCCTCTTACCATTATAAAGTTAAATCGGATAAATACTTTTCAGCATTTTCGGTTTAAATGCGATATAATAATCAGAAATTGCTTGCTTGTTTGCGAGCAAAGCATACGAAAAATGGCATCTTTTTCATATGTAAAATTCAGTCGCCTTTAGTTGGCAATGGCAATCTGGTCGACCGTTTGCGTTTGTGCGTTTGTAGCACATAATCAGTTGTAAAGAATGGTTAAAGATTATGACACCACCCCCTCTGATGTTGTGCGCCTAACTCGAATATTACACTAATAAAATGCAATCGGTAGAAGGTTTTAATTTTGATTGGGGTCACATGACTCTCACAATCTACGTTCCATTCATGCATGCGTGTGGATGTGTGTGTGTGTGTGTGTAATACGAAGCGAGATTCGACTCGTAAAGCAATCTTACCATTTTGTTTTGGCTGACATATTTACAAAATACATAATTCACTTGGATTAAATCACCCGCTTTTGCTATTTGGAATGTGTTTGTGCGTGTGTACCGAACGATTTACTCGACTGCCATTGTTAAAACCAGTGTCATTTCGTGGGTTTTATGCGTACGGCACCGCATTTGATATTGAAACCCAGAGCAAAAAAAAAGACTAACTCTTATCGCTGCAAAAAGGAAAAAGGCTTTGGAAAATGCGACTGAAGCATTCTCTTCATAAACATACATACATATATTTAGACAGTACTCGTTTGCATATCGCATTCAATCTGTACGAAGGAAATCATTACGAAAATTATGCGGATTGTAAGGGATTTTGTATGCACGAGCTCAGGAATGGATGATGGATTTATAAAATATGGGAGAATAAGGAGCATTTAGTAAGAACGTTGAGTAGCATGAGAACTTCTTATTATTATTACATGCTTTTGATATTTGCAAATTTTTTTCCGGGACCGTTTTTTTTTTCATGAGTCACTGATAAAAATGGGCTGAAAAAAACATCGGAAGAGAGATTCAAAGAAATTTCCATTTGAGTTCCAGTCTGAGCATGGCCATCTCAAACGATGAGGAAAACACTTCATGAGAGAATATCTTGAAAGTAGTAATCATGTGCTACAGAATGGCAATTAGGGACAAAATTATTTTGTATATTTTTAGGTGATGTATTGAAAACCACATCAAAAATCATGACACATTTTTCGCATAAATTTTCAAAACAAACAGAGCTGTCGATTTTGCATTTTAATTACATTTGCGCAGTGCATAAAAACTATCTAAATTTCGTCGTGGAGACTTGAAATTTTCAGGGAAGTTGTATTTTTGGCTCTAATTTTCGGAACTACCACCAAAAAATATGCATTACGGGGTTTTGGATAGCTTAATTACAGCAAATACACTTTTAATTACGGTTTTCTGTAATTAAAAGTGTATTTGCTGTAATTAAGCTATCCAAAACCCCGTAATGCATATTTTTTGGTGGTAGTTCCGAAAATTAGAGCCAAAAATACAACTTCCCTGAAAATTTCAAGTCTCCACGACGAAATTTAGATAGTTTTTATGCACTGCGCAAATGTAATTAAAATGCAAAATCGACAGCTCTGAAAACAAATTATTTCGATCAATAAAATACTAATTCTGTTGTACGGTCCAATAATCTTCCATTAAAGAAATTACAAAATGCTGAAAATGCGAAGTTGGTGGTTGGTGTTGCCGTTTTGAAGTATTTTTTTCTGTGTCGATGAAATAACGCAGGAAATGGAGGTGAAATAAATGGCAATAAGCAATGGAACGTGATAGAGCACATTCAAAAGATTGCATAAAAATAGGCCATTAGCCAATGAACTGTATAAATTACACCGGATGACTACTCACAAATGCGAATAAATGCGAAATTTATTTTTTTTTATTCATCGAAAGTAAAAGAATAAACATTTTCGGCAAAGTTACTGTTATTGATGCTGATTTGGCATATTGCGTATTGACGGTTGAATTGAACAGTGAGTGTGTGTGTGCAGGTAAACAAAAGCCACACAATATCGGAACATAAACCACGACACCGAATAATCTTTGAAACACCCTCGATTTGTGATCAGAATTTGTGAATAGCATTGCGATAAAGATAATGCGAAATGAAATGAAATAAAATAAAAACACCTATTGCGAGCAATGCGCACACATTATAAGTGATAAAATGTAATTGTTTGTGTATCCGACGTTCGTCACCATTGTTTCTATTAAAAACGTGCACGGAATAATTTGGCTTTAAAATTTTTCCAACACAGCGATGCGATTGTGTGGCAACGTTTTGACGCCCTCAATTCATCGACCGAACGAAAAATGTGCAAAAGAAAAATGAGAAAGAGGGCATTTTCCGTGCGATCATTTTCGACAGCAAAAAGTATGATAACGTCATCGTTGAGCACTCGATATGTCGATAGTGTGGCTAAAACATCGCTTCATGGTCCGTTGATAGTGTAATTTCCGTCCAGAGAGAGATGAAAATGATTTGAGTATGATTTTGCCGTTTATTTATTTTTACCCGGTTCCATGACGATTTGGATCAGTGAAAGGGGTAAAGATGCCGTTTTCTATTGACATATCTCAAACGATTGCACACGGTTGGCTGATTAGAAAGCCTCTATGGACCAAACAATGCCGGAAACTCAGTTTGATATTTACGATTATTTACCGAAAAAATATTGAAAGACATTCAATTTCTTGTTCAAATAAAAGGAGCCGAAAGCAGACGGAAATTGAATTTCATTTAATACCGAAGCGGTCGATGCAGATGAAAATGCTTTTGTTACCGCACATTCAATTGATTTATATGAAAATATTGCTTCATTATTATTTTATTCCAATTTTTTTCTGCTAAACTGAACTTTTATTTATTTTCATTTTCGAAAAACAATGCGAATTTTACATTTCATACATTTTTAATGTATAAAATGCGGCAACATTTTCACCGCAATTCTGTTCAAATCAAATCATGGTTTGATATAGACACTCTGCACAACGTCGAAGCGATAGCATTTTTTGCCATGCCAAAAATATCATACAAAATTGAGTGAAAGTAAAAGAAAGAAGATCTGTTTAAACAGCATGAATCATGAATGTTGATTTTGTGCCAGTTGCCGCGTGAAATCATAAGAATGAGCAGTTTGTGTCTCTTTTTTCGTTCTTGTTATTCATGCCAGGCATTTGCAAGCGCAAAACAATTCTTCTGTTTGAATTTCTTTACTTTTTGCGCAATCGACAATCACATATTTTTCAGCTTTCATTTCCGTATGCAAAGTGTTTCAACGTGCCCGACCAAACCAAAACGCAGAGATGGTAGAAACAAAAACACCAACAACAACCGTCTGTGGAACAGTGCAAAAGATTTCCGCCTCTCTGCCGAATGAAACCAAGTGTTTTGCAAATAGCTGAATTTAACATATTATACGATGATTGGAAAATAAATGTTTCCAAATTTATCTATAAAAGTGAGGGCTTATATTAAAAGACATTTTTCTTTGTGAGTTTTATCGATGCTGCTATTGTTGTTGGTGATATTGTTGGCGTTTTGCTAAAACTGTTCGCCATTACATTGCTTTTCCTTATTTTCTCTCTCTCTCTCTCTCTCTCTCCCTCTGTGTGTGTTTTTTTTTGCTCTTCGCATTTCTGCTGTGCATCGTTTTTCTTCTCATGCTTCTCTTACCCTCTGCAAAATGTATGGTATTATGTGGGGTTTTGTTTTTCAAGTGTGTGTTTTTGTTTCCTTCAGTTTTATTCCTGTTATTGTTGCCACTGCATAGTGTTTGGCATTTTGATTTTTATTTGAATAAACATGGCGTTCATTTCGAGGCTCATTCAACGAAGAAGAAAAAAAACACGAACGAATTGAACAGAAAATAAATTTCTTGCCATTGCGAATCTATAGCGATATTGATACATGTTTGAGGCGCCACACCACCATATCGCCGTATCGAATGAAATTCATTTTATTGTTATTGTTTTATGTTTTGCATGCTGATGTACTGAATATTCTATCTTTTATCCCCATCTTCGGTAATTTTTTTTTCTCTTTCGTTGGTAAATTTGCTATTCCATTTACGCTTGTCTTTGCTTGCCTCATTTCATTTCTATTGAACATGAAAAAAAAAACAGAATTCAAATTTGATCGGATCGCATACAAAAAAGTTTCAAAACAAAAACAGAATATTCCTATAGCAAATGGCTACAGATTTTCTCTAGTGCTTTCAATTGCGTCATTGAGGTACTATAGGGAATACCCACCATTTCGTTTTTTAGGTTTGCAAAAATTCATTTTTGTACGCAAAAAAAATAAATTGTTTTGAAATCCCACCTTTTTTAGTATTTGGATGGGCATACGTATCAGACCAATGAGAATTAAAAGAATATGAGATTTTTTTCATTCAGGCTGAATTGTTGGTCTGAATCCCAACCGAACTTCAATTCAACGCACCCGAACCACATGAAAATTATTAACTTAATGTGAACATCTCATTTACTAGAAGAAAGATTTGGTTATTTACCTAAAACTTTATGAATTTAACATACATTTTCTGAACTTTTATGATGTTGTTTACATTGAAATTCAATTGAATGCCACTGCACAAATAATTTTTTTCGAAAACTGCAGTTCATTGTGAACCAAAATTACACGCTCTTGCACAATAATCGACATAACTTACTTAAAAATTGGATTAAATATCCATTTTCTTTTCGAAAATGTCTCGTTTCAATTGAATTATTCACGGTATCAATAACGTGCAATGATCATTTTGTGCAAACAAAAGATGCATTAACAAATAAAAAAGGGAACATTTCAAAACTGCGTAGCCAAAAGGTGATTACCTCAGCTTGAGATCGATTCTTCAGAAGAGAAAAAAAATGAACATTGTCGTCTTTAATGCGGTTGACAAATTTTTGTCGTTCGACAATATTTATGTTTATGAAATCGATTGAACAAGAAAAAAAACCCCGGAGAATTATTAGGAGAATGAGCAAATATGAGGCAAACACTGAAAAGGAATAATTGTTTTCAAGACAAATTAAATTATACGACATCATGCAATGGATAAACAAAAAGCAAAAAAAAAAAAACAACTTAAAATACGACGTAAAAACCTGAATCATGGCCGACTAATGCGGAATAAAGGAGCAGACGTCCACAATACAGGTATTAAAAATTATGTCAACAGATGAATGATTTTTTACTTTTTTTGTTTCTGTTTGTTCGAATTTGTCATGCGAATGTTTGTAATTTGAGGAAAAAAGAAGAAAACAACTCGACTGGAATTATTAAAAGGAATTATCGTTTTTGTGCTGGCTGCTGCCGCCGCTGTTGCTGTTATTTGCTTTCCTTTTTCTTGAATCAATCAGCAGAATGAACAATGAGCACAATGGAAAATCAGCCCATGGAAGAAGAAAAAAAAAATACACAAAAATTATGTCATCAGAAAAGAAGATGAGTATCAAATTGCATATTCTATTGTTTTGTTGAAGTTTGTCAACAGAATATTATTTCCGAAAACAAATACGATATTTTTTTGTCTACCTGTCATAATGCAATGAATATGAATTGGATGACATTTGTTTTTTTCATGATTCATACAATAATTATGAATAGTTGCTGAGAATTTCTAGAAATGTCTTGTGAATGAACGAGAATGAACTTGACGAGGATTTTCGTATGGTCGAAATTCATGTCATTAGTCACATATGCGATGCTTGTCACTGATTTATTACCAACATAATCACAAACCATTGATGTCAATCTTTGCACAGAATCTCTAATTCCAGTCGACATACAAAATGTTACAGCGTAGTAATTATAGTATCATCCTTTGTATAAACGAAATCAAAAAAAAACACACACAGCTTCATTTGAATAGTTCATGTATTTTATGACATAATTTGTTTGGTTGATGCGCGCACACATTTGGAGCTCGCTCATACTGTATCTCATTTGTGGCATATTCCATTCGGGATTCCCCCCCCCCCCCCTTCAGCAAATTCATAGATGTTACACAAGGCAACACATTAATAAATGAGTGAAATTATAACAAAAGCCATTTTTAACTGAACTCAACTGAACATGAGCTTGAGCATGAGCATAGTTATGCCAGAATGTTTACATTTTCTGGCGGAAAATCTTCTCTCATAATTAGAAAGCGAAGTGGTATTATCTCGTGTTTGGGTGGCATGTCTCTATGTCTGCATGTGTATTTGTTCCGTTTATGTGCACATAATCCGAAAATATGCACACATGCTCGGCTCTATAAAATATAACAATGAAATCCCTCCGCCATTCAGAGTTCCATTGAAACGAAATAACAACACAATGGTGTATTTAAAATGTGCTCAAGGAATTAATATAGATATTAATGCTGATGTTTCTATCGAATTGTGCTTTTGAAAATGTTCGAATATTTTGGTTTAACACTGTTTCACAATTTCATTTCAATTTCGAAACTATAAATTATCACACGAAATCAAATCAGCTAAGAAAATCTTCACCATTTTCTCATCCCCTCGTTCGATATTTTGCTGGCATTGCAAAAGGCATCAATGTTCGATGGCGTATTCGAAGAGACTTTCAAACAAACACAACATCGAGCTAAAAGATTTTCGTAACCAAAGTGTGTTGTGTCTTTTGCGGTATGCGAAAACATAAACATTTTATTCGACAGTATGCAGAAAAACGGTACATGACTACAGTTAACGTAGTATACAAACGGCGAGCACATGCTTGTGTTTATTAAATTGTCTGTCGAGTGTGTTTGGGAGCGCGTATTGAGAAAGACGAAACCAAAATCGTTACATTGTCCCGGAAAATTCGATGGTGTTGTCTTCATCTCTTCATAAGTATCCCGACGATGGTTTTTACCGGGGATCCGAAACACACACACACACACACACACACACACACATTACAAAAATAACATTTATCAAGCGAGTGTGGAACGTCTTAACTTATTAATGCATTTCCATGGCAAGTGGATTCATTTGAACACATACGCGACCGAAATGCAAAGGGTCTAAATACTTCACATCGTCGCACACTAAACGAACGAGCCGCCAAATACATGTCCATCAAACAATTCGTTTTGCTTTGCGTTCATTTGCCACGATATATATGACAAGAGAGAATTCACATTCGCACACACTCATGGCTCAACTAATTAATGTTTGATTTCTAACCAAAAGTGTTTTCTTGTATTCTGACTACTACTTCTATCGCTTTACCAACCATTTCATCCGTTGTCTCTACCTCACGTAGATTCCGAATCACAACGCGATAATAATTTATAAATGAAATGATGGAAGCATTCGATTTTTCATTTCCAAGTTGTCGATTAATTGCTATCGTATCATCAACGAAACAAAAATAGTTTCACCATCTTCTTGATCATTTTTCCCTCGTAATGTTTCGATGCCATTCATTTCAAACCATTGTTCTTAACCATTTTGCTCGCTATTGCGTTGTATTTTGTTGTTGTTGTTTTTTTTTTCGATGAGAACGTTTCAAAAGTTTTCTCGTACATCTCGAAATGAGAAATTGAACGTGCATGATATGCGCACATATGTGAGTAATTTGGTGGAAAACATGCATAGCGAAAAAGGCGAATGAGCAAACGAATGAACGAATGAACGAACGAACGAATGAAGAGCAGACATACGCTTACATTAAAATTGTATGATTTCTATTGAATGTTAATTCAAGTTATCCTTGATGCGATTGCGATGGACAAAATAAATAACAAGCTGCTATTGAATATAGATTTCATTTGGAATAAATCAAAATGATGTTTTGATCGAAAACTACAACTACAACTAGCTCTTTTTTTCAGAGAAGTGAAAACGTTATTTACCAATCAAAATTCATTTTAAGATTATTTCTAATTAAAATCTCAAGCATTGACACTGGTTGCAAACGGATAACGAAACACATTTTGTGAAATGAAATTGAAGTTTGAATTTGCTAAAAACAAATTTTGAGCTGGCGTCTTTTCATAAAATGACATTGCCGTAATGATACGCTTCGAAATGTGTACATAAAATTTGTTATTACAATTATCATCATCATCATCATCATCATCATTTGGTGCTGCACTCAGTTGGATTTACAACGAAAGAACCGAAAACATGAAGGTGGAAAGAGCAAAGGTTTCGTATGACCAAGCATAGGGGTGTGCTGTGTATTGTACAGTGTGCAATGACCAAGTATTTACATTATACCATTACTGATGACACGATATCATATTTGCGTTTAGTGAGTGTGAAAACAGTACACTTGTCTGTGATGAAGGGCAACTGAACAAATGTGCCGGTGTGTTAAAAATGTGCATCATTCAATGGAATTGAAAAAAAAAACCACTCACGTTAGCTTCAACGCATATGTTAGCTGTAATTGTTTAAATATGAGCATAAAATGAGAATACGCATATAAAAAAAGGGGTGATCCGTGTCACAGTCTCATAACATGGTATTTGCTTTGCATTTCATTTGATACACATCTATATGGATGTTTGAATGTGGCTCACATTATATGAGTGGGTTTGAAATAACAGCGTACATTGAGATGTGATACGCTCTCGAAATAATATCTTCGTTCTTTTTTATTTGCCATAAATTGAATTTCGGCTCATAAATGATATAATTGAGAACAGAGACAAATGTGAGTAAATAATGTGATATGTGTATGTATATTGTATTTGTATTATATGCCTCATATTTACCGGTTTGGTATGTGAAAATTGAATTTTGTTTGACACATTACCATTTAACTTGAGCATCAGAGCATTCAATGTGCCTGATTTTCGGAATGAAACTGAAACGAACTGGGGTAAGAGAAGTACGATATGGAAGATGGATATGATTTCAAACATGAAATTCATCTTTTCGGTATTTTAATTATTAATTAGAAAATTAGTCGAATTGTGACGGGGTAAATGTTAAAAGTGTCACCAATGGTGATGGGATGATTGGTTTAGTTGAATGGTTTCTGAAATGTAGCAAATGAAATTAACTTTTGTTCTAAAAAGTGAATTTCGATGCGATAATAAGTCACAGATAGATGGATAGTTACAGAGAGAGAGAGAAAAATAGCAGGGAAAGCGACACGTACACGCACCAGAGGTTATTTCTTGAGCGAAGCGGAAAACTTGTGCTGTCGAAAACTTTCGAAGCAAAAGTCAATTCATTTTCATAAATCAGCACATGTAACGCACATATACCAATTTCCTTTTAAAATAAATCCTTGGCTTGTTCCTATGTTAGCCATAGTTGTAAAGGAGTAAGAGAGAAAAATTGCCCATCGAATGAAGATATTGGGGTGAGGATGAGATGGCGAGAGTGAAATGTGTAGTTGGAACTTGAAACTTGTAAACTTTCAAAAGTATGTGTCTCTGTGTGTGTTTTTTGTGTGTGTTGGTGTTCAGTGGCTACGAAAAGTGTCCTTCACATTTGAATATAAATTTTGCCGCAAAAGATACATGATGGCATGGCCCGCATACATGGAAATTGGGGTATGTGAACACATTGGCATCGGTAAGAAAAGGAAAGACCTTTTCCGACAAAGTTCCACCATAAATACATTTTGAATAAGTTGAAACTTTACGTAAGTTCTCTGTTTTCGTCTCTTTTCATTTCTTTTCGCCGGGTCGATCTCTTTTTCTTTATTTTTTTTTTAATGTGTGTTCACTTTCGGATCTGGCTCTTCTAAGCACATTGTCGCTCCCGGTGGTGTGATGGTTTGATTTTCTTAATTTATTCTCAATTGTCTCAACACCGTTTTATTTAAATTATTAAGTGATTGTGTCTATGAAATGGTTTTTGTGGGTGCACATTTAGTTCGGTAAAATATGCGGTTTCTAGACAGGTTTGACACGCTTCGAAAAGTGGCTAAAAAGAGAGTTGAGAGAGTTGAGAGAGAAAGTGAAGAAATATTCGCGAAGAGTCACCACATGCAAATCGACATTTTGCATTTTCTGCTAAAATGCTAAAATTTCAATTGATTTTGAAATCGCATTACCATTTGCTTTCACACTTAGTGTTTTGGTGTGTGGGTGTGTACCAAATGATTGCTTTTCTTAGACAAAAAATATTTGCATATTCTATTCAACAATTCGTCGTTGCTCTTTCATTCACTCTTGGTTTGTCTTGGTAGATCGGTGTACGTATTTTATGCCATTTCAAAAGTTACACGTAATCTCAATCTCCGGTCCATAAATCTATATACCATTTATCGCAAAACATAAATTTTCATTTCTTCCCTTTTTTACACTTTTTAACCGAAAGCGGGCGAACGAGAGTGTGTGTGCCTTAAAATGAATTTCAAAATGATATTTATATAATCTTATGTATTCTGGCCCTGCTTTGAGTGTGCAAAATGAGACGATTTTCCAAAGTTGATAGAAACCAGCACACAGCATTATTCTCTGATGCTGTAAAACAATAGCATTAACTCGAAAAGATGTCCATTTCATTTTTTCCCTCTTTTCGTTTTTTTTTCATCGACTTCGTTCGTTTCGCCTTTTTTCAATCTATAACTTTGGTCCGTCGTACGTATTTTTATGTAGTCGCTTCGATTATTATGTACTTCAGCAACAACTCAATAATACTATTGCACCGCCCTGTTGGTCTTAAAAAAAAATTCTCCATTTTTTTTCTCCCTTTTACAAAAGAGAGCTGAATGTGGCAACAACAATGTGAAAAAAAATAGAAGAAAAGGAGGAAAAAAATAAGCACACCATCAACCAAAAACGACGGCCACAATAACGAAGAACGGTTTCTCTCTCGCTTTTGATAAGGGCACAAAATGGAGCGAAACATACACGTAATCGAAGTCCAATATCTCCCAGATATCAAAATCGAAGCGAACAAAATATTATTATGTGCTACATTCATTGCGATTGGTCAGCGTATCGATACACTCGGAAATGTGTACTGTTGTTTCTTTTTCTATAGCTATCCACCATATCGAAATAGCACTCTTCGCTATTTTGTTGGGTACATGAATCGTGTGCACCTTTTGGACCGTTTCATTTATTATTGTGTGGAAAACGGAACGGACACAAAACCAACTTTGTATTTACGATACATGCAATCGTATGCGTTTGTCCGGCGAGTATTTTACACATATCAACATATTCTCGACAAGTGAACAAGAAAGAGAGAGAGGGAGCGCACGAGGGAGCTAAAGAGAGAGAACCGAATCGAATGAACAACACGCTGGCCGCGTAACGTTTTAGCTAAAGCCATAACACAACTCCGGCTATACATAAAGATTTATTGATTATTTTCCTATCTTCGGCTGCCCTTTTGCTATCTTAAGCTACTCGCATTCGCATCGCATCGAATTTTTCGTGTAAATGTACAACGGACTCGCATTAACTAGTTGATGTTATTTATCCCTTTCGGGCATCCCCCAACTGCCATCGATGCTATGACACAACACAAAATAACAACGAAGCAGAAAAAAATCGTCCACTAAATATAGCATTTTCATTTTATTTCGTGGTTCAAACTTCTTTTTAAATGAATTTTTGGTTTCTGACATGAACAAAATTCGATTGGATTTTCTCTTTAAAATAGAAGCGTTTTTTTCTCAGCGTTTCAATTCTATATCGATGCAAGTTTATGGTTTTGCTTTTAAATTTAAGCCAAACCTCATCTTCGACAGGTTATTAAATGATTTTGTGAAACCAGCAGATTGTATTTAGTTTTTCTTCGTTCATTCGATATATTTCTTTTTTTTTTCTGCTGCGTCCATAAGCTCGAAGATGAAAATGGCAATTTTACAGCATTGGCAGACTTTGGTGGGTGAAGAAGAGGCACTCCGTAATGGTGCACGTATGTATATATATATATATAGATGTGTGTAGTCTGTGCTGTGTATACACAAATATATGGAATATGACGCTTGCGCGCAGAATTTCTGATAGATATAATAATAAATTTTTCTTTCTTTTCCCTGTCTCTGGGTCTCGGGCTCTCTGGTTTTATGTGCAGTTATTACGGACAACAGTGAGTATAGCGCTCAACAAATACGCTTATGGATGGTGGAAAAGCAGTGCGATGCCGTTGCTGCTGCTGCCACTACGGTTGTTGGCAGCCGTTTGTTGTTGTCATATCGCCCGTTATAGCAAAACCCCATCGTCGTCGTAACGGTTGTTGGAATGTCGTAATATTGCGAATGTTGTATGTTTGATTCATCGTTGTATTTGTGCTTTCGCTCAACGTTCGTTGGCTCATTCGTTTGCTCGCTCGTTCACTCGATCCCTCACATCCACTGACAGAGACAACGTTCATATTGCCATGAAAAACATAACCATATTTCATCATATTTTCTCCTCTGTGTATGTATATCCATTGCATTTTATAGCCCTTTTACAAACATATCTCGCCCAATGCAAAATATGGGCCCAACAGCTATCCAGTCAGCCAACACACTTGCCGCTCTTAATCGAAAATGGTTGTGTGTCGCTCTCTCTCTCTCGCTCGCTCGCTCTCTCCCTGTGTGTGTTGGTGGCATGAACAGCAACTGTGAGCAAAGAATACCGAAAGCGGTGAGACCACTGAGCAGCAGAAGCACACAAAAAAATGATACACACCGAGTGCTCAGACAAGAAATATGTAATATGAATCGTGTTTGGTGCCTTTTCTATCATTCTTTCTCGCTTGCTCTGTCTTTTTTCTAATCTCTAGCGCTTTCATTCTCCCTCAAGCTCTCTCCCTCGCTTGCCTTTTGCCGCTCTCTCTCTCACTCTTTCCATGTGCTCGTTTCACATTTTCCCGCACATTCGTTTCGTTTCTGGCCTTTTGGGGATATTTTCGTGTGTGGAATATAGAAAATTTTCATATTTTCTTCTTCTTGTGGCGCCTCCCACTTTTATGTGCTTCGCATGATTTTTCGCTCGGCTATTTCCTCTTTCATTTCCTATTCCAATATATTATCATCGCAATAATTTTTTTTTCTGTTCACGTTCATTGCATTCCATTTTCGTAACGATGTGTTTTTTTTCTCGAGAAATAAAGAATTTATTTAAGAACTAAAGCGACGAGCATGGAAAATTGATTACACTAAAATGATGCAGGCATAAAAGATACGAAATTGTGAAAAGTTGAAGAAAAATGGATTTGCAATTAAAAAATTTAGAACCATCAATCAGATATGTCGATTTCATTTTCAATTCATTTGACCTGACGGACAAACAAAGCAATTAAAAATATTTTTAAGTCAATTTTCAAAAGAAAATTAATTTCAAATACGATTTTCATGTTTCATGTCCATTAAAGATCGTCTATACTGAGATTGGATTAAAAATTGTAGCAATTAACTGATTAAAAGGCAATTTAGCACGGAAAAAAATTGAACAATTCCTCGACTGGTTAATTGATTTTCTTAAGAGCTTTGATAATTTCGACCATTTTTTTGTTTCATTTTCGTTCATTACCTCTGGCATATATTAGGCTAATTTGCTATCGCATCCATCTATATTTTGTGAAATGTCCATTTCGGATGTTTGTGTGTAATGCCAAGCAATGACATGTCGTTATTAAACGCTCTTAATGGATGTAAAGCGAATGTCAACTTGAGGCCGTATTTTTGCTTGGTTCGAACGATGAAATAGCCAACGATGCCGATAGAGTATGAGCATTTGAGCATGACAGTGAATGCGCTTTTATTTGTTTTCATACGTTGTGTGTGGATGGCGTTATGTGTATGACCCATCCTAAAGATAAGCCATAGATTTTTATTGTTGTTGTTGTTGATGGTGTTGCGTTGGCCCGTTGGAAAAAAAAACGTTCTTTTTCGTTCCATGTACAATTTTCCCGGTGCGGTAACCTAGCAACGCCTTCATACTCCATAAAATAAAATCATACAGCAGGCAGCATTAAGACAGGCGACTGACAATATAAAAGTCGATGGAGAGTGTGAGCATGATGTTTGTGTATAATAATAGAATATATGAACTTTGTCCAGTGGCGTTATCATTCGGGTTCCATTTGCAGACATTGTTTTCGTATCCACATATTATATAATAAATACGGATGGTAGCGCTGGGCGAAAAAGTGACAGAGTGAACGAGTGAGAGAGCGACAGAGTAAAAGAGTGAGAGTGACCATACTCATAGCATCGGTTGAATATTGTAACTGATTCAATGCTGGTCAACGTTTACCACATCACCCATAATCCACAACATTGATGCTGTGCTGGAGAGTTTGCCAGCCACATACATACACATGATATGAGTTACACGTTCTTTTTTTGTGTGTGCACATATCCAACAATTCAATAGCACACAGTGTCGAGTATCCCTGCATTCAACCCTCTAGTTAACGTTACCATTCCATTTCATTTGCTATATGCTTTTTATATAATTTTCGTCAAAATTTATTGCGGCCATTTGTTGAAATTAAAATTACTCAGTCCGTTGGAATTCTTGACGATTCTTTCGACAGCTATAAATGAAATATTTGCTCATAAACTGTTAGCACAAGTGCTGACTCATGCATATTTTGGTCATTTTCAGTTGAGCTGCCCACATAGCATGTAATCGTTTATTTCCATCTCAAATCGACTTTGACTCTTTTTTTTTCGGATTCAATGGGAATGACCACAACACATTTGAGTTGAATATGACCACTTTCATGACATGATTTTCGAAAATTCTAAAAATTGACCACTTTTTAAGATGAAACCCAATTCCCGAGATTCTGAGGGTGGTGATGAGCCCGACAAAAATGAATATAATAAACAAGATTGAACGATGCTTTCGAATTTAAAGAGATTTGTGATTTTATGCTGTTGGGTGAATGTGTCGCATGTTTTAGCTACTAGCCAAATGCTTAATGCTTGGAATTATAATCGCATGTATAAATCGCTTCCCATTTCCATTCCACACACACACACACACACACAATACGGATGCATAGATCAAGTTACTCGTCCATAAAACCTTTTTGTTGTTTGGTTCCTTTTTCCCGAATATTTAGACGATTCACGTATTCACAATGTGAATTTCACATGCAAAATTCCAGTCCAATGTAAAATTTTTGGTGAATTTGCAAAAATATACAATATTATATGGATATTGGAGTATGTATGCATGGCTTCTGATGCTTGTTTCGAGACACGAAAAATTCTATGCCAGTCCAAGCAGCTTAGACAGATTCAAATTCACACACACACACATACAACAATTCTATCTCATACACAGTGGTTAGTTGATGAAGCGCATAGGTGGATGGCATTAGGACGATACGCTGTTTGACGTAATTTTTAATAATGCACATCGCCCATCAAGTACATCGAGTATTTGCGTTTAACCATTGAAATGCCATCATCATCCGTTTACGCTTACAAAATAACAAGTCGATGCATGGGCCAGTGAATCTGATCTCTCGTTCTCTTTCTTTCATTCTCTGTGTATTCGTATGCAAAATGTGCGATTCGTTTTCATTTCATTGCTAAAAGTGAGTTATTTCGTTGTGTTTAACTCCCTGTCTTCCCATTCTGTTTCGTGCTCGCACATTTCCGACTTTGCCACAAAACGCATAGATTTCGGGATCGGCCACTGGAATACTAATATAAAATGCAAAAACAGAATAGATAAGGAAGTGTCTTTTTGCTCCGATTTTCGGCACACACACAAATTCAAAATAGACGACAACTACCGCAAAACAATAGATAGGAAGCTCGTTGTCTATTTGCTCATTTTGGATGTGAGCACGTTGATTGTCGACTGCTTTTTGGGCATTCGGAATTTTCGGTTTTCGATATATGTGAGTTTATCAAAATCTAATGCGACGAATTTTGTGTACACAATGTGCACCGAATATGTGACTTTGAACTCAAATACACAGTGAGACAAAGACAGAAAAGAGTGAAGAGAGCCCCGGCAATTACACAAAAAGACCAACATTAAAAATATGGTTTTGGCTGGATTTGGCAAGAACCAAATTCGATACCGTAGCACGGGCAATAGCATTGTATATTGTTAATGCAGCTGTTCCACTTGTCCAAACTCATTTAGTGTGTAAACAAAAATACAGGATCTTGTAGGTGTATGTATGAAAATACATAAATTCGAATGGCGCTTTATTTATGGTAATCGATGTGTATGCATGTGTACGAATTTGTATGGTTATTTTTGGTGTGGCTGAAAGGATAAAGGATCCAACTCGCATCTGTCCAGTGCCCATCAAAATACGATACATTGCCATATTTACACACGACAGCGAACTGTATACGCTTTTGTCATCACTTTGATTGAGCTCCACGCGCAACCCATTTATAAATAGAATAATTTATCATTTTCTATGTCAATTCCATTTCCATGAAACATTTATCCATTTATCCACATACACAAAATGATGAATAAACACACTCGCAACTCGCAAAGAATCTAAATAGAAATTCGTTCATTTTTGGTTCAATTTAAACATCATTTTCATTCAGGAATTTCAGTTCGAATGGACATTTTTAAGTAGGCTTTTAATTATTCAAGCATGTCCTTTCGATGAAGTTATTTCAATTTAGTTAAAATTTACTCATAAAAGCTGATGAAGTAAATATCCAAGTTCACATTTACTGCAAATCAACTCTTTGTATATAAAATGTACGTGATTCAGTAGTGAGTATAAAAGAGTTTATGTATAAGTCTATTTGCATGCAGAGAAACCATTTGCTCTGTTGTTGTTGTTGTTGTTGTTGTTGTTGTTGTTGTTGTTGTTGTTGTTGTTGTTGTTGTTGTTGTTGTTGTTTATATAGGAAGAGGATCAAAATCCAATGAACTAAAAACTTCCATTTCGGTCAAATGCATAGAACATTCTAGCTGAATATATAGATCTTGTTGTGTTTCTAACTAAGTTTAACATTCACAACTGAATTCCCCTGTCAACGTTTGACCTTTGTTCGGTTGGCAAGTCTCAAAAGCTATTTATTCAGGCCAAAATGAATGGAAACAATTCCATAAATTACATTGTATTTAAAATTATGTTTATAATAACTCTGATGATAGATATCCTGAAGTGGCCGGTCACGAATCAGTGAATGCGTGAAATGAGGCAGTAGCAGCAACAACAGTTCGATTCAGTGTGTTTGAATTGAATGGGCGCAAAGCGCATTGAGTGACGACACAAGCAAACAATGCATTCATAAATTGCGTATATTGTGCATTAAATTATCACATTTGAATTATTGAATGGTGGTGCAGGTCTGAAACTTGTGTGTGTGTATGTGACGGCGTAGCCACGAGACAGAAAGAGCCAGATCCGATACGATGCAATTGTAATTTGGTTGATTCTTGTTTTTCCATTTTTCATTTTTATTTTCATTTTTATTTTTATTTTTATTTTTATTTTCATTTTTAAATGTTGTCTACATTGAATGAAATGTAATGTGTTTGCGTCCGCAAACAATGACCAAAAATATATTTTATTGCACCATATTTTAATGGATGAGCGAGAGAATGATGACGGCACAGCCGCTGCCACTGCTGCTGCTGCTTCTGTTGCTGAATAATGTATCTCGTTATATCAAGAGCAACAATGCAAAATAATGATAGAAGGTTATGTGTCGTAACAGCACATCATATCGATAAATATCATTTCAGAGTCCCGTACCGATGCAAACGGACGAACAGACAATCGAAAGAAGACGAAGAGAGAGAGAGAGAGAGAGAGAGAGAGAGAGAGAGAGAGAGAGAGAGACGGCGAGACGGCGAGAGGGGCAAATCGATTAAAACTGAATGATCATGCTCCGAACACATTGGCACATGGGCACATTCAGTGTGCAGTGCGCACATTTCCTACTGCTAACGATCCGCACACGAACAACAACAGCAATTGTATGCTAATCAAATTCGTAAAATTAATCGCCGATCATTTATGCATTTACTGTTGTCAAAAATCGTTTGTTTATGCATATTTAACGGCCATTCAAAAACAAATAAATGCAGCGCATGATGAATTATGAGCAATTTCATGCTATTTTGATCACAATAAATATGAGCGTTTATTTTTGTTGGTTGACCTCGGCCATCGATACAGTCACCTCTGTGAAAAAAAAATGTTTTTGATATTTTAATATGCTTAATAATGTTTGCCCAAACATTTTTCAACGATGATAAAAAAAAAGGTAGAGTTATGATATTTAATGCATTACAGAATGTATTGTTGATTGTTGAATCGAGGGTTAAGCCGGAATAATACACACCTGTGGCATTCTTTTGTTGTTTGTTATTTGTTGATGGAGCGTTTAATTCCGGTTCAATTTATCAACAACAACAAAAAAAAGAACTAAAAATGCATTTTTTTGTATAGCTCAATGCACCGCAACATTTTTTTTTCGTATAATCATTGAGATTGTGCTTGTCGCAGGCCTTGCAGTTGAAACCGATATTCTTGCGCGGTTAGCAAACATTAAAAATATTATTGTATAGCCAAACCCGTCAATATTTTCCACACATCCGCCAATAAACGCAATGTACGGATAAAATAATCTATAAAAAACAACTGTAGTTCTGTCAACGAAAACTACACTTAATATCGTTATATTTTAACTCAGTTTATTATTGCACATTAATTGCTGTTCGTTGTAAGAGACAACAAAAAATTGACTGAAATCTTCCACACAAAAAAAGAGATCTTGAAATGCGCATGTATTAGCGAGCAAGCGACAGTTTTCTTGGTGGCAAATGTCATTCAAGATTCAATTTTATGATATTTAATGCTGGTTTGTGAGTAGCGAATCGAATGAAACAAACCAAAAAAAAAACAACACACACACACACACTTCATTGAGTCTTCTGGTAGCTGGATTTTGTGGACAGTTGCTTGTGTTTTGGTCGATGTATGTATTTCATTTACTTGTTGCTCTTTTTTGCGTTTCAGTGCATTTTATGATCTTTAGCACACGTTGCTTTTGACGCTATTCCAACGTCAACGCTAATACTTTGTTGAGTGGTTTTTTTTCCTCTTTTTGCCGCCGTCGCCGTTCGATATATATTTCCAAAGATGTATTTAGTTAAAATGTGCACTAGAAGATCTTTGAGAGTAGCTGCTGTTACACTTGGTTCTGTGCACGATTTTTTGAATGCACAAATCGATGGGAGTCGAATTGTCGTGTATCGTTGTCGATGTCGTCTCTTGCAATTTAATGACTAATTCCGAAAACATATTGATTTTTTAGTAGGTGAAAATGCAGTGATTTTATAAATCGATAAGCGACAAACAGCAAATTCCATTGTGCCACCCATGGCGATTTTCTTTTCCTATCGCCTGCAGCCCTCCCCGTCCAGAATTCAATCGATTCACATCCACTCAGTCATTTTTATTGAGATTGAAAAAGTCCATAGTAAGTAAAGCAAAGTAATGAATTCATATTAAAATTTATTCAAATAGAGAGCGAGAGCGCGAGAGAGGCAGAGAGAGAGAGAGAGAGAGAGAGGGAGCATTTGCATTGATAGTGTGATCGTACAGAGTAACTCGGCAAGTTCAAATCAGGTCGTTTTGGTAACTTGCGTATTTTTAGACGCGCGATACCATATGATATCGAGGAGTTAGTCAACCTCTCATTCAACATCATTAATCTCAGTTTTCTCACCGATACATGCCAATGCTGTCTGCCGGACATACACATTATGCATTCAAAGCTTCGGGTTAAAGTTGAATTTTGTATTTATTCATTCGATTTGAATTTCATTGCAGAGAGCAGAGAGCGAAAAAAAAATCGGCAATAAATTTCCCAAAGAAGTCACAGAGATTTTATTGACACAGCTTGAGACAATTTTATTGGAATCAATAAAAAACAAAACTAAAACGCACGATGTTCAGCAAGTTGGCAACTGTATTAGCAGAGCTTCCATTAAGCTGAGAATGATTTTTTGTTGTTGTTTAGTAATTTTACAACGTCATTGGATTTAGTTTAGTTTAGTCACTAAGCCAATGATAGTTGTTTGAGGAGTCAACCAATTCCTGATTTACAATCACGTCGCAAAAAAAAAAATAAAGTCAACATTTCGACCGAATAAAAACCCGAGTCAGTGAAATTAATAACGTGATTGAATGTTTTTGCATGATTTCAGCCAATTTCTTGGTATTGGATTTTGAATGAGCACATGAGTAGGTTTATGTTTTTGCATACATAAAATCATCGTTAATAAATTGATTGACTAGTCATCAACTATGAGCCAATTTCTTGCACAGTTATATCAATTTCAATTGCATTTCCAAAGTCCGGAAGCATAACCATGGTGTTTTATGATCGAATGTATTGCTTAAAACCGTTCATTCAAATAATGGATATTCGAACGCACTCTACATCCCCATAAAGTGCATAGCCATTTAACGACATAATGCCGGTGTGTTTGAATTTTTATTCGACTCAAATGCAAATGAACCAACTGGTGCCGTATGCAAGGAAACCTTATTTACGATGCTCTCCACATCAATGCGCATATTTCCATTTTTATTGGGTTTCGCAATGAAATTCAACACAAAATCAATTTGTCGCACAATTCAGTTGGTAGTTCAAATTTGAATATATCATTTCTGTATGAAAATATCATTCCACTTAAATGATAGCTATCGATGTGCGTAAAACGTAAAATGTTGGCTCGATTTCATGTTTATTAATACGGATCATTTCAATTAATTCCGTTCACAGGCGATCAATTTGTTGTTATAGCAAAAACCAATGCATACGGTTTCATAAAATAGAATTCACAGTCAAAGAAAACGGACATGATATTTGGGATGTGTGGGAAAATGTAAAACGACTCAATCACAGTCTCATTTGCGGATTTCCTTCCAGATTGTTTCGGTTTAAATGGTTTTTGTTTTGTTTTGTTTTGGTTTTTGTTTTATATTCATAAATCAAATGATATCTATGAAATCAAAATAATTTCATGCAAAGGCTTCGATGAGAAGCAGGTTAAAGAACCAAAGTCGTTATTATTAAAATTGATTGCGACAAATATCTTGAATTCTCTGTTTGAATAACTTGTGTTGCTTGAAATGGAGTTTTGTTTTAAACGATTGACCGAAAAATATTCGATCCAAAAATAGATGGAAATTAATTTTTTTTTGAAAAAGGGTACAAAAACCATTAAAAACAGAAGCCTCATGTGTGGAAGCGAAGAAGCCACTCCAACATTTCTACATCAGAAAAACTTGTTCTGATCAATAAATCAAGCAATTTATTTGAATGTGAGTGTTATCTGAATTTGGCAATCGAATATAAAATTTTCGATTCATAGACTATAGTCGGATTGGTCAAAAGATATGATAAAGTGGTTGTGCGTGTGTGTATGCACACTTATACACTAATTTAGTGTGAGAATATGCGAAGCGGGAATGTTTTCGACGCAATGGAGATGTGAATTTGATAAACAATTTGGATATCATCCATTTTATGGCATTTTTACACACAAAAAAAACAAACAAATAATAAATTTTGATGGTCAGTGGTTTGCAAGATTATCATCGGACGAGCGAGAAAAGAGATAAAAGAAGAATCAAATCATTTATGTGGTTGAGTTGAGCGTTGATATCTGGGAACTGTAGTTCAAGTACATTTTGCCACGGCACAAAACTGTTTACGATGGAACTTTTCTTGTTTGGTTCGTACAAATTGACAACAGGTCTTTAAATCATAATTAATAAGGTCGTTCAAAGCATAAATTTCCGATATCTTTTAAAACAGCCAACAACAACGACACAGTAATAAGGAATCACTTAAAGCAACCGAAGCCGATGGCACAAAAAAAATAACCGGCCACAGATTTGAGCTTAATTACCTGAACGTGAACCACAAAGTAAGGAGTATGCGCTAATGCGCTCACGCGCGTGTGTGTTGCGTTCAATTTGAAGTTGAACTGTTATCTGTTTGTAAATGAGTTTTTATATGGCCATTTGTTGTTGTCGGCTGCTGTTGGTCTTTTTGTATAATTTGCGTCACTTTGTTTTTATTCTCGTGCGCCTCAAACGAATGGCGAATACGGTCGGGCGATTTCATTTTTATACGTTTAAATTAATGATTGACATTTACCTTTCATTATAACAGACATTTTCCACCACATTTATATGGCAATAATTTTAAATCATTTTTACAATCTCGTTCGGATTGAATAGCCACTAAATGTTACACTGTCAACTGCCGTTCAACAATTGAAATTCGCATTTTGGTTCGATGCTAAACGGGGCTAAACGCAACCAATAATTTATGATTTGATATTTTCTTCAACAGCATTTCATGTTCGTTTTATGGATTCCGTTCTCAAATTGGAGTCAGATTTTGTTGCGGTAATTAATTGATTAATTAAGTAAAACCTGATCGTGCGGTCGAGTTTGGGATGCCAATAAATGTGGAGTTGCCGGCCGGAATATGCAGTAATTTTTTAGTTATTTTTTGCCAATTCAATACAAAAATCGATAAAAATTCTTTTAGTTCCATTTCACGCGATTCGAAATGGCAACAATTTGACCGACAACAAACTAGCCATTTTCATAACTAACCGGCAAAGCATCTTGAATGTCTTGAGTAACAATTTCGGCCAGTTCATGCATCAAGCAACACATAACTTGAGCATCTGTCGCATATCAGTTTTTATTTTCTCGCTCTCCTCTCGATTCACTTCTGTGCGTGTGTGTAACCTTTTTCGGTGGTGATTGTGAAAGATGATATCATAAATAAAATTCCTTGCGAATATCGAAAAATGTGCTGAATTGTTCAACGAGATTTTTTTTTGTTGTGTTTCGTGTTGTTTGTGCTCATCGAGTTTGTACGCCGATTTGTCCTTTGTGCTGTGGACAATGCATTCGCCGCACATTCGAACACACCGATTCACCGAAACAATGAATGATCGCATTTAAAATATTCAGTGCGAATTGTGCGAAACAAAAATGAACGAATGGACAAAAAAAAAATCCGTTTTTTGTGTGCTTTTACCAAACATATTTCATTGGCTATTTCATTCTCGGTCCATTCGTAGCCTGCTATGGCATAAAGCAGACACGGCCGTCGATATCGGTGTTTGAAATCGCAAACTCTTTGAATATCATCGAAAATATTTTTGTCCGAAAATTGAACACCTGAAAATCGGCAAACCATCACCACATCAACCGCATCGATTTTATTTCAATACAAATAGCCGAAAAATAAAATTTTACACAATAAAAACCGAACCGGAATGCTCATTGAGTTTGAGTAGCGTGTACATACTCGTGCAAGCGAAAAATTCAATTCAAACATACCGGCATTTGTTGAGTTTTTCAAAAAATGTATTCATATGCCAACAAAAAAATGAGCAAGGAAATGTGTTTAACGTGTGGATGCTTCAAGGACACCGAATAAAAAACAAACAAACAATAAAATATTCTCGCGATGATATATAAAAAAAGAAGAAGTTAAACGATGCATTGATCAAAGGAAAAACGATCAAAACACTTCAAATCTCGAGTCAAAATCGCCTGTGAAAATGTAATGCGACATAAAAATATGGCCAACACAGAAAAAAAAAATGGATAACTGAAAACAAATCAATATTTTTCCAGAAGTTCAGTAACTTTGTTTATTTCATCGGCCGCAAAAAAAAAATAAACCAAACACCAACAAGATAGAGACGAGGTGCGTGTGAGAGTTATAAGCTGTCGTTTGCTGACTCACCGAAGTGCAGTTTTCGTTCGTGATACAGAAACGTTGTCGCATCGATTTTTAGCACTTTGGCTTCATCATCATCATCTCTTTCGTTGTTGTTTTTTATTCACAGCCATTTCGTGTCCTCTTTGTGTTTTGCCTGGTTATTATTTCACTTTAATCTTATTCAATTCATTCGTGTTAAGCCCATGGCTGCCAGATAGAGATGGCAAGAAAATGGTCGTTTTGCCATTCTTGATTTCGTACCAAAGTGAAGTGCACACAAATCAATGCACGATCTCACGGTTTGTCCATTCAGTAAGTGACACTTTGATTTGTTAGCCTATTGAAAAATATTCAAAAATTTTATAAATTCGCAAAACGACTAAAATAACAACAACAACAACAACACGAGATACAAAAATTGCCGCGGCAAACGGCGAACACATCGGGCGCAAGGTAAGAATAAAAACAAACAAAAAATATAATAATAATAATTGGTGAAGAAGAACGAAACGATGGAGGAGCAAAGGCAGTATCAGCATCAAAAGTGTAGTGTGGTTGAGACTGGATCAGGGGCCCATATCGATTGCCGTGTTCTACACCTCAATGCGAGTGATGATATGCGGCAATTTCTACTTGAACATTTTCCGATATATCGAATTTTATTTTTATATGCATTTTCGAAGCAACACAAATCAGCACGGTCTGATTTTGATATGCAACAACCGATTTTGCGCCTCTTCAGTTTAGTCCCGCACGAAACTCTATTTACGGACATATTCAAAGCATTTTGTGAAATGGAATCTATGGAAAAGCACACACATCGCTCAGTCAAACAAACACAAGCAACCAAAAAAAAAAGACAAAACAGAACTCCGATGTCATTCGGGCGATGGATGAAGTGCAAATAATGGCAGTCAATGTGAACGCGCGCGACATCACTTTATTACGCGATCGTTTTGCCTTTTTTTGCTTTATTAAACACATTTTGGCGGGATTGAACAGAAAAAACAGCGAGTCACAACGCGACAGACATTCAGTGAAGCACAATGCAGGAAGATGGCCAAACAGCGATATCATATTTGAGTCGTTTTTCTTATTCGACTCTTTTTTTTTAAGGAACGTTATCGTCCATTTGACAGACTTATTTTGCGATTCGGTCGATGAGAAATAAATATTCCTTTTGATTACACACATCGAGCCGCATTCGTGTGGTTTTTATTTTGTATGTCCGTCTCTCGGTTTTATGCTCCTGATCACTTCTCACTCACGTTGACTGACTGACTTCACCGTTTGCATGCTGATCGCTGGTCTCTCTCTCATTTTCACTTAATGTCACCATTCAATTCAATTTGGACTAGTGGACGAGCACTATTCTCGCAATGAACCTTCTAGTTTTTATGCTCTTTTTGTCCACATTTTTTTTTGTTCGTCAACTTCCTCGTGCTTTGTGCGTCAATCAAAAATAACAATCAAATATGCATCGAATATACTAATCAAAAATCTGTAGTTTTTTTGTGTCTTTAACAAAAAGATTTAATGAGTCTTTTGTGAAGGCAATCGATCCAGTTTAAATTCTCATTCGAGCACTATCTTTATCGCCATCATCTAGTTAGTGCCGCCGCAGCATGCAAATATCATTTTAGTGTTTTGATCTTGAACGCATTCACTTTTTCAAATGATAAACGATGGCATTCATGAATATTATTGGCTAAATGATTTCACGTCATTTAACACCACGTTGCTTCAGCCGATGAATGAACCTTAGGTAGTGCTTTTAGAATAATCAACTGAAGTTATAACGTAGAGTTTCTTATTTCTTTTTTTTGTTACATAAAAAAGCAATAGAGCACTATTTTGATTGACGACACAGGACCCATCCAAGAGGACAGAATTCAATAGACCAAAAAAAGGCGATATTGCACCCCAAAATTGAATTAAAATGACTTAGATTGAGTAAAAAGGGACCAAAAATCCATAATAGTGCATGATGGCAGAATATGTCACGGTGAAGTTTATTAGGTAAGCAAAATCATTGCACATTATAATGCCAAGGTAATCAATCTTACTTTACTTCAGTCCAACTGCGCACTTTTCATCTCCAAATTTTTAGCGTCGTTTTTTGTTGATGTTGTTGATCTATTTTTATCGATGTATTATATCACATTCGAGAACATCTACGCATTTAATGTACTGAGAATATCGAGCACCAGACCAGGATTCATTTCGCAAAAAAATGTCATGTCAATTTCTGACACAAAACACTGAACTGTGCTCACAAATATAATAAATTGAGGGTATTTTGTTTAGTAGGCGATCTATTTTTCGTCCGACGATATGTGTGCGTGCGTTTTTTTTTTATTCGTTATGAAAAGCAGAAACACAAAAAATTAATATGAAAAAAGTCATCATTTATTCATATGCCGTGGAGACGTCAACCGAAATGGATGTCTTTATCAAAATATAAGATGTGTTTTTGCGAATGAGGCAACAACACATTTCAAACCGATTATAAGCATTCATTTTAAGCGATGAATAATATCGAAACAAAATATGAATTTACGTATTAAACTTCGACCAGACTATTTAAATCTTTCGAACATTTCTGTTCCAAAATTTTAAGGGCTTTTTTCTTCTCAAATAACTAATTGAGAAATTTTTTATTCGATACGTCAAACGAATTAGATGTGTTGCAATGTGATTGAATTGTCATATCATATTCAATGTAAACCATTCAATCTAATGCGAAACTCCCGCCTTTACAGTATTACGTACGAAATTTTCGTACCAGACACAAGAATCGTGAGAGGTCTTTTCATGAAAAGAGCACTATGAATCGAAGTGGCCGCTAATCGGTCAACATTAAAATGTTATAAAATTCAACATTAAAAAAAACTAACCAACTGGCCAATTTTCAATTTTTATGATGAGACATCGAATTTGATAACGATGTTGTATATACGATTTTTTGTTTAAATATTCCGGTATTTGGGCATTCTTTTTGGGGGCTTTACTGCTAATAAAATATTCAATTAAGACGAGACCCAAAATGAATCAAGAATCGTGACCATTTCAACAGAAATATGCATATTTTGTGGTCTCGTCTATTTATTTCTCATAAAAATTGTGTGTTTCGTCTGTCGTTACCTTCACACAAACACTCAAACTCTCACACATTAAATCACATTAAACAATTTATGATGGTCAATTCATTTTCATGTGTTTTTTTGTTCTCTTTGAAGTGTGTATCGTTAATTTAAAAATTAAATGAACAAAAAAAAAATACAATCGACCATTACGAGTGCTCAAGCGTTCCTGTTTCTGAGCCTCGTTTCGGCATATATGAATTCATCAATAAAACTGTTATCAGCCAGAAGCTATCAATTTAATAACAAAAAGAACGCTCGATTCGTGATGACATAAATATTACCGATTCGAACATATACCAACTGAAAGTCCAGAGAAAAAAAACCAAAGCTTGAAAATTGTGCCGAAACACCATGGAAAAAAAGGGCTGGCATTCGTATGATCATCTCTTTTTCGTGTATTCACAAAACGATAAATTACGATCGGACAAAAATCTTCAGATGACAATTAATTAAAGGCCGAAAAATGAAAAACAAAAGGATTATTACCACGACAATGTGTTAAGAGGAGAAAAAAGGAGGAGAGAACAGAGAAAGAAACGAATATCTCAGGAATGGACATGAAAACCATTTATATTTTTATAAAATGCATAAATGCCGATGACTAGATTGTTTGTATCTTGATTTAAAGATTTCATTTCAGCGGCGGATACATAAATTATCAATTTGAGACCTTTTTTTTGATACACCTCCAAACAATTTCCATGCAGCTCGTTGTGTGTGTGTGTGCGTTTATTTTTTTTATATTCAAATTGTTAAGTCATTTTTCTCAATGATTTTAGTTTACGATGTTTCGAAGTTCAGCGACAGAATATGCAGGCCAAGTTGAATGTTATCAAACTAATGGAAACCGAAAAACCATCAACAAATGCATCGGCATACGAACACAGGTGTAGAGCGTTAAATGATTAAACATTTTTCATATACGTTAGTACAGTGTGTGTGTGTGTGTGAGAGAGAGAGAGAAAGAGAGATTCTGAGCGCAATGAGCTCTTTAATCTTTCTGAGCCGCAGAGCAAAACGAACGACTGAAAAATGAAACATCGAACGCAACTCAATGTGCGTATACAAAACATATGATGCTACTAGTTAGAGAGCGCTTTGAAATTGACCGATGTGGAAAAAAGGCCTGCCACCCGAAACAAGAAGTGCGTGTTAAACATAAAAACTAGTTTGGAAGGTCGTGCTCTTGCGCTCGCACACTCGAGGAGTCTCTTTCTGCGTGTGTATGCACGACGGCGATGTTATGTCTCTTCTGATTAAAATTGACTTTCGTTTGATTGATATGTGGTGAACCTGTGTTACTTCTTGTTCGTTGTCTCTTTTTTTTAACACTTATGCTCAAGCCGAAAGAACGATACAAAGTAACCAGCACAATCAAAGACCATAAACTGTATAGGTGAATCAAGCGAATGTTCTTCTTCAACGTATAAAAGCGGAAGATAATAATGAACGTGTGGAACAAAAATTGTTTGTTTCTTTGTCAACGAATTTATGTAATGTATATGCATCGCTATTTTAAACATCGGCTAATAATAGGCTCATCATGATTGCATATCAAAATCACATTCGAGCCAAAATGATATCAGTTTGATTTCGAAATGAACAAACTCATTTATTATTTGGGTGTTAAGTCAGCATTTCAACATTTCGAATGACACATTTTCATCTATTTAACATTTTTAAATCGCTTGACGTCGAATTTTGCATGATTTGCTGGCCTGTCAATTTCATTTGAGTGAAAATAGATCAGCTAACAATGACCTAGCCGTGGTTGAGCCAGATTCGGGCAGTTTATTTGCGATTTATTATCAGTTTGTTGCTAGTGAATTCAGATTTAGAATACGCACTTATTCTTTGTCAATTGGAAAACCTGAATTCAATTTAGGGTCAGTTTACAGTTCAAATCGTATAGCATTTCAACGGATTCGAATTTTAGTGTGATTTTCATTTAAAAACGACATTTTTCTAAAACAACAACCCAAATTGTTCTGTCGCTCCGCCAAAATTACAATCCCGACAAAGATGAGAAATAATTCAATTGCGCTGGGTCGGTGCATTTTTGTGTGCATGCACATTGATTTATTTATTTGTATGCGATGAACCGAGTTCGACATCATAGAAAAATAAAAATAATTACGATCAAGCAATGCAAATATCGATGATAAATATATCTTTTGGTTTTTGGTGTGATGCGGTGCGTATATGGTACGATCGAATAGCTAGCAAAAAAAAAACAGCATCGAGAAGACGGCAAGAAGCGCGTATTTACGTGCAAATATCAAATATTCAAATTATTCGAATGCATTCTCCTCTTCATACGCATACGTGGCATGGCGAATTGAGTAATTCCTTGGTTCATTTTCTTTTCATTTGGCGCGACTTATGTGCGCGATGCGATCACACTTCACTTCAACATCCTCTATACAGCAAACAATATAATTTTTTTTTGGTCGGTCGTCGCGTCATGCACGCGCGCTCAAAAAAAAAGTGTCATAGTGAAAAGACGGTTGAATCGATGCCAGAAATTCTTTTATTATAAATGTGAATCGGTCAATAAAACAAATGATGAATGAGATTTGTTCGAGCTAATCTGATGGATTCCGTTTTTATCGCGACGCTAACTTTCAATGTGCAACAATTTTCCGAACAACGACTGAAACGAACGGCACGCGAACGACTGTGACACACCGAAACCATCACAAAGAAACGAACTATGCGCCGAAAATAACAAAATTGATGCATACCGTACGTTGTTTGAAATCAAACAAAACACGGAGAGTGCTTGAGGATAGACGAATAGGAAAAAAAATTTCATTCGATGCTCAAAAAATAGATACTTAAAATTTATGTTCCGCTTGTTTCAGTGTAAAAAAGAAATTGAATAATTTAGAACGAGAATTTCGACAAACCACGTAAGCATATCAATAAACATGATTTCGGTGTACACTATTCACATGTCGATACAGTTTTCAACGTTGCATTTTACTGATTTTGTTGCAGCCGCTTGGATCTCACAGTTAAAATACTATATCGGTGTTTTTTTCCCCGCGTCAACGGATTTTAGATATTTTTAGCATTAGCCGAGAACATTCAAATGGCATTATTTTCACTTAGTGCTCAATAATGAACCAGCAACAATTGTAAATTGTTGCAGTCAATTGACGAATTCAGTGGATTATTCATATACCATTTGCACTGTTCAGCTTGTGAAGTCTCCTGACGAGTTGACGATTTTTTTTTTTTTATTTCATTCTGTGTCGGATTCTTTGCAAAATGTCAATATTACAGTGATGGTGTTGCTGTTTTTTTTTGTGCTCAGTCGAGAGACGAGAGACATGAGACATAGTGTTACGATGTAACAAGATTCAATTCCATTAAACAATGCAGTCAAAATGTGGCATAAGCCAATCGTTTCATTTTGACAATCGAACAATGTCTGCATGAGCATGAGTTGTGGCGACAAGCCTAATTTCGTGATTACATTTCTCAGTCATTAAAATCTAATGGACATTTTATTTCTGTTTTTAATAAACTTTGACCGGTTCGAATGATAAAAGTAGAATTAAACGTAAAATTTCCACTATTAAAACGACAATAATATCCTGTTCACAAATTGACTAGAAACATTTTGTTTTCGATTCATTAAAAAGCTCCAAACAATCACCAAATGGATCGGATGTCAACTCAAACGTAGATCCAACATGTTTTCTTTTTTATGACTTCCATCAACAAACATTTTCCTTATTTTCCGCTTCAGATGAATGTCACTTAAGCATTTCACGGCTGTTCCTAATTTTGTGTATGTGTGTGTTTGATATTGCTCTTTAACAAGCTCACAACGAACACCGAAAATATTTTTGATGATTGAAAATGGGTATTTTGATGAACGCCAAATGACATTTTATTATGTTAATATTATAACATTCAAGCGACTCTTTTAAAAATACCTTTTATCTCGCTTTTCTCGTTTTTTGATGATTTTTTTTGTTCAAACAAATTTCCTTCCATAAAATATTATGTCAAATATAATTTAGGCCACGTGCTGTTATCTATCCGGTAAATTCATACACCAAGTGCGAGGAAGTGAGAATTTTGCTTCAAAGTGAATGAAAAGACAAAATGTTTATCATTTTTTTGGTTTGCTGTTTTATTGTTTTTGACTGTTTTATGAACTGTCTTTTAATTTGCTGATTATTTTTGATGTGGAACAATGAATCTTCACTAATCTCTATAAAATCACTCACTTTAGCATGAAGTAAATTTCTCTTTTTCAAATGTTTGGTTTCAAGTGAAAAATAGTCTAATAAAAAATGAGCTGGATTTCGAGAATACAATAAATCATGTAAAATCTGGCTTCCGATTGGACGTTTAAGTGTTCGGGCGAAGAAATGCGAATAACAAGTGGGCTGAAAGAAGGCTACAAACGAAAATAACGCCAATGTTTAAACGATTAATTGACATAATATTTTGCGTGTAATATATTTTGATTGCGGTTAAACAAGATTAAGATGACAAACTTGGCGAATGACATGTTAAATAATAGTTAAATATGAAAAATCTGTGCGCTTTGCTTAAATCTGGTATTTTCGTCATTTCTTTCAACATCAAAGTTAAAGCGACTCAGTCAAAACTGAGAGTTAACCTAGCTTTAGCTCAAAATTTATATCAAAATAACCAAAAATTGAAAATAAAACGTCAGTAAAAATGCGTCCACACATCCACAAGCCTCACTGCGGCTGCTATTCCATGGTCGTAATTTAGACAGCACTGAACGTATTAAAAGACAGTTGAGTTATTAGCAATTTACTAATGGCAAGCGAAACCCTAGTTCAGATCATAAAAATGTAACTATCTACATTTGTATCTATATAAACATATATGGACATGAACATATAAAATAACATGCCTATCTATTCATCAATGTTTCATTCTCTTGTCTGTTTATTGGCTTTCAAAATGCCAACCAATCTCACAACAAAAATCAAATTACGATCAAAATATTAAATGATTGTCATCGAAAAAACAGTACAAAATGTTACAGTGTGCCGACATCAAAACATTTGTCAATGCATCACATCATCAACATCAGTCAGACGATGAGTCGTTGTATGTGTTTATTCATTGCTCACCACAATTGGTGCGTATTGCGTGAATGCAAGCCAGAATCGGAAATAATAAAAAAAAAAACAGAATCCAGCGGCAACATATGAGCTTCAAACAGACGAACGACCATAAACGAGAAGAAAATATTTTAATAAATCCGAAATGTTTAGCGATGTGGAAGAGATAACAATGTTTTTATAAAAAGGAAGATAGGCGCCTAATATGAAGTAGGCAAAAATATACACACAATATAAAATAACATTATTCGTTTATGAAATAGAAATGGGGAAGTTTGGTCTTTCTTGTTGTTTTTTTTATATATTATGTTTTGTCATCATTACGAGCGTATCGTTGGAAGGAATCTTTCACATTTGCAGAGCTATGAGTGTATAATATTCATTGTGTCATTGCACATCGGTTACCCAAGCACAGTAAATATCAACAGCAATATGTGATTGAAATTGTGAGTAAGTTACCAGTTTTCATTTCTCTCTATATCAACATTATTAAAAGTATTTAAAAAAATAGTCCACACGTTCAGTGTGCGAGAGAGAGAAAGAGCAACCCTTATTATTTTATATGAAACTCTATTGTATTTGTTTTTGTTGATAAAAGCCGCAACGGAATATAGAGATCTAGAGCCAAAGCATAAAATCGAAGCCTCAACCATTTTGCAATTGTATGATACGTAATGATGATTTTAAATATGTTGTCACATAATTCGGTAGCTGTGTTAGAACATGATTGGAAACTGGTAATATTTTTCAAGCCTTCGGCCATATTATTTTGTCAATAAAACATTTTGCATTGTTGTCACAGCTCTCATTTCCTGTGACTGGTTTTGGGCTCTTCTCTCTCGCACTCTCTCTGTCGTTTGGTTTGGAATCAGCACGCAATCAAACGAATGAGTCGCCAAATCATACCAGAAAATATGTACGCCGAAAAAAAATACGGTTTAAACAGCGAGGCACACGCATTGTAATTCTGCCCACAGACAAATCGACATATGGATTTTATTCTATGACGTGGAAACAAACCATGAACATAAGCATTGTCGCATTGACAAATGGCGCGAATGGTGCATCAAATTCGAATAATAAAAAATTGAAACAAACGGAACGGAACAGTTGTTAATAAAAAAAACTCTAAATTCTAATAAAATTGGTTGAATTCAATCTAAAAAAAATGTTAGCGATGGAGAAAATGATTAAAAAACGATTTATTCAGTCAAAAATTGATTTTAATCAACCCAAAAATGCAATTCAATAATTTTGAATTAATCAAAATAAAACAAAAATCATCAGCCCGCGTTTAGGTTTCGAGCTATGTTTCGGTTTTGTATAACATGGTGTCATTGTGAAGAGATGTCATTGCCACCGTTTAACTCATTTTGAATCATACAAATAAGCATACTATTTTCACTGCTTTAAAAAAAAAAATGCTTCGAATGTTCCACTTTATGGATGTTGCCGTAATTCCATTGACACTGGTGAATGTTGCTGTCTCTTGCTGTGTACTGTGTACAAAGGCAAGGACATTGTGTTCCATATTGAATACAAATCGTAATTGAATCTAGACCATATTATAACTATGTATAAAACATTGTTTACTATCTTCATGTCATTTGTTGATTTTTTTTTTTTGCTGTTGTTTGTTTGCCATTGCTGTTGTGCGATATGCGTGTGTGTATTTTGTACATTGGTACCGTTTCGATGTGTGACAATGGAAATTATTTTCGGAAGCCTCTTAGCTCATTCAAGCGGAATTTTAATTTTTTTTTCTGGCGATATGTTGATATACATCGAGTGAATAAAAAAAATCTGTGTGTATGCCGTTTTTAGGCGATTCAGTACATGATTCGAAAATCATTTGACTAATAGCACAAGCTGAAATATTAGAGATCATGCGACAGTAACACGATAAAATCCATTGAACAATGGCAACAGAGCACACACACACACACACCAAAAAAAGAAATATGCCAAGAGAAAATCATCCGGTTAATAAGCAGAAAAGTAAATAAATACATGAAAAATGGTCCCAACGTTCATCGATGACAACAATTTTCTACAGTTTATCGCCTGGGCGAATTAGTGGCGCGTTTTTATTAGTAAATCACATTTTTTGGTCGTTTTGCTCAAAGCGTTTGTTGCGCTCGGATGGGAAATGGCGATAGATTAAATCTCTGCATATTTATGAAAAGCATTTGAATTGAAAATGTGAAATAAAAACACTGTTTAATTTATGTGTTGTACGATTGCAATGACTAGATGAGAAAAGCAGATGGTGCAAAATGACGAGTGAAAAAAAACGATTGAAACTATTCGAGCGGCTCGATTGGCAGAGGCAAAAACCATTTTATCCCTTTATCATATCATAACATGCTAAATCATAATTTTTAGCTCCGCCTTGAACATGTACGATACATGTATGAGAGAAAAAAAAGAGAAACGAATGACAAAGTGAAAGAGAGAACGTTGCATGAGCACCGCCACAACAGCTATGAATATAAAAGAAATAATAAAAACTTCATACAACAAATCATAATTCAACATCATACGGAGTCAATTGAACGACGCAACCAGTCACATTCAAACACAAACTCACTCAGCATTGTGTATCGTTATCACACTCAGCGCACAGCACACGCAATAAGAGCGAGCGAGCGACCGAATGAAGCGCTGCAACAATGTATGTGTGCGAGTGTGCGATGCGAAACGATACGATTAATAAATCCGACACCAAAACCGAAATATGAAGTGTATCTAATATGCGGCAATATAATAAATCCATAATCAAATGCCCCGCCTGTTTATCATAACACTGGTGTGCCGAGTGATGACGGTGTTTTTGAGCTTGCGTATCACGAACCCAGCCGAAGCAAATTTATGAAAATGAATACAGGAGACGATGGATTCATGTATTCAAAAAATGGTTTCACGAGTGACTTTGTCGGCATTATTTGACTGTTGGCTGTTTAGAATCGAATATTATGATACAGCGAGCAAAATGTCGGAACTGAAGTCGGAGTCGGATTCGAAACGTTTCGTAAAGGTCAAAAACAGTGCCTTCAGTTGAATTAAACGGAAAAACATTTTTGGCATTCAAAAATTGTGTTTTCCGTTCGCTCGATTAAGTCAAAAAGAGCACAAAAAAATCTATCGAAAGACAAAAAAAAAACACATTTTCGAAGTAGCTTCTTAAAATACGTCTACTTAAATTTCACGTTATTTTTGGTTGCAATTTACCGTATTTTCGTGTCTATGGCAATTCATACAGCCTTTTCGAATTACAAGCGTTTTGTCGTTTGCCGATTTACAGAGAAAAAAACAACAGCTACGAAAATAAACAAAAGGCAATTGTGTACAATTTTGTGTCTGAGTTGGAATAAAAGCGGGTTTTTCGATGTGATTTGCAGACGATGCGAGTACATGTATCTGAGCACACAAACAAACGCACGCATCATATGTTCATTTCCCCTTCGTATTGTGAGCACAAACGAGGAGAAATATAATTTGCGAAATGGTGTGGTGAGTTTCAGTGCCGAAATTCCCCTCGTCGTTCATTGACAAAAAGACATGCATTCTTTTCTCGTGTAAATGATCAACGGAAAACGCATCGAAAACTGGTTTTTCCCCTTTTGCTGTTATGTTTGTCAGTAGAACTTATCATTCAAGTATAGACAACACATATAGACTACAGAGGACACGGGCTTGTGTCATTGCGTGCGGTTGAAACGAACGATTGAGTTTGCGACGTCTTCAGTTTGCTGCCGACTAGCATCCAGTTAGGCTCGAGACAGATATTTATTTATATCCACGTTTCACACGTTTTCCGTCAGAGAGAAATGATTTCTGTACAACAGAAATCGATTTTTTTTCTTCCCAACTTCTGGCTTCGGGTTTCAAGTTCAATATTGATTTGAAAAAACAATAAATATTTCACATTTATTCAAGATCATCTCAAATCAACAATTTATTTATTGAGTTAAAAATAAAATTAAAAAAAAATTGATTTGGTTTCAAGTTTTATCAAATTTGACGGAAATTCTGTTGAATAGTTTAAAATGTAGTTGCCGACGGTATGACCATTTTCAGTACACATCATTCATACCAATTAATTTCTCGTATTCCAATTAGTTCTTTTAATTTTTCTGAACTTGACCAAAAACGGCAATTGAAAAATTTAATTTACATGAATTTATGCTTTTTAGAGACTTCCGTTAAATTAACGGACTTGAAATGGTTTTGCTCATTTTTCACTAAATTTATCAGCCTGAGTCATATTTAAAAGCAAAACTCAAATGCTCGAAGAGAGTGGAAAAGTTGACAGCAAACGATATCAACCATAATTTTCAAGTTCCATATTTGTGAAATGTTCACTAAAAATGAGAATTCAAAAAGAGATGCTACACTTTAATTCCTCCACAAATGACCGAATAAATTGCATGATTGCACGTTTTATTCATTTAATTATATCTCTTTGGCGAAAGTAACAAAAAAAAGAACAAACTGTCCAAAAAGAAGCCAGAGATGCTCTTCTAATTTTAATTGGATTTTTTCCACAATTCTGATGGCCAAAGGCGTACTTTCAGATATTTTATGATTTCAGTTTTCAAAACCATACAAAAAAAAAATTGGTATGAGTCTGCATCAATATTTATGTGCATAGCCTTCAGCTTCTGCATTTACAGTGCCAAGTTGCAGTGCTGCATAAAAGCGAAAAAGCAAATTAACAATGTGAAACGATAAAAATTCAGCAGTATCCCAGACCAAATATGAAAAATCGTTCGAAAACTTAATTTTTTATTTAATGAATTTACAACCAATTTCAGGGCATTTTAATTGTTTTAGTCATAAACACATGAAAAAACAAATGAAGGCGCAAATTTTGTGTGTGTGTGGATTTTAACCATAGCCAGAACCATATAAGTTCATGGACCACTGTTTATTGATTTATGAATTTTTGATTTCATGTCATTTGGTAACTGAGTTCTAGCCGCTGAAGCCAAAACATGCTTTCTGTAGACATGGTACAATGTCTTTAATTGATAAGGCTGAATTAATGGTTTTGGTCATTCCAATTGGTAGTATTTCTTTCTTGATAATTTAAAATGTTGTCACATAAAATCGAAGTTTATCCCGAAATATTGTCATGCATCAACATGTCAAATGCATCGCACAATACATACACTTGAAGCTGCCATCATTTCATCATGTCAAATTGCATTGCTGTCATGCAACGATAAATAATAATCATTAAATTTCAGTTTAATTCCCATTTTTATTGCATATCATTCGAATTGGACGTGTATAAATCCATTTTTGAACCAATTTCAAAATGCCAAAGTGTTCACGCAACGGCGTCACATGATTTTTGTTTTGTTTGTGTTTCTGTACATTTCTTGCTGTTGCTCTTTTTTCCACATTTTATTTGGAATCGTGGAACTGTCATTTTGAGCATTTCAATATTCAATGCGTTCAATTAAATAAATTATTGTAAATTTAATCGATTTTATTTGTGTGTTTTTTTTCTACATCGAAAATTTCACAGCAAAACATAAGCTCATTTGTCGATGTGTCTGTAGTTGAGGTTCATTTTGTTTGCTTCATAAGTTTAAATATGGTTGAAATGATATTGACATGAAATGCGCAAAATTTCAGTTTAGGAATTTGAATTTGTACTTTGTACAAATAACCGATTAAATGAACGAATCGACGAGTGAATGTGAAACAGAATAAAAAATGGCGATGGATTCATTAAGCATACACAATTAATACATGCCACACAAATAATGAATTGGTGATCGGCGCGTACATCGATGACGACTTTTCTGGCTGTGTTTGACAGCCCAGTTCTTTTTTGTGTGCCATGTTTTAATGTATGGTGTGTGTGTGCGCGCGACTACAACAACAACAACAACAACAACAACAACAGCAGCAGCAGCAGCAGCAGCAGTTGCAGTGAACCCGTTGTTTTGAGTTCGCATCGTGCATCCATTCATGTGAATAACAATTAATCGATTTTTATTGAATGTGGCTTGTTGTTCTCTCTCTTTTTTTTTAAATGCATAAACAACAATTTCACAAAAAGGTGGAATAAAACAAGCCAAACATGCCGTTCCGGTAGAAAAACAACCATTTCAATGCAATAGAAATTGCAGAATCTAAAGCAGATTTTGACATTGATTCTACAAAATACGAATGAATAAAAAAAACACACGAAACGGAGAACGTGTTTATGTTAATGAATTTTTCATCATTTTGGACAGTTTTTCTAGCGTAATTTAAACTTGAAATAATTAAAACCGGTGAAATGTTTGCAAACAATACGAACGCTACACACATTGTTCTATGGCTTCAACCTCATAAAAAAGCGTCCATGCCCAGACGACACTTTCACTTGCTCGTGAGTGACAGTACAGTGTATTTTTTATTTTATTTTACCTTCGCAATCCAATCGTGCATTTAATGAAAATTCATTTTCCATCAGGCAAATTTTTAGCATTTGCTTATCTTCATTTGGCATTTTACAGCTGCTGCACCTCATAAAAGTCCATCACACATTGCCAATACTCTATTGACTAATCAATCGATTTGTGACAATTTGTAAAACACGATTCGTTAGGGGGAAAAAAATCACTTATGCAGTGGCAAGTTGCTTGTTTACTTGGCATCGCGTGGATTGGCTTTGGCTTGGGCTTCGTTTAGGCATGGTCTGCGCCTTGATTGTTAATTGCATAAATCAAATGCACGTCCGCGTTTCACTCTCATGTAATGGATGTGTACTGTGCTGGAAAACAATAACTAAAAACACTGCGACTTTTGACGGTGCGCTACGATGAAAAATCACAAAATCTCAAATTGTTGATTGTGTAAAATTTTTCTCGTTTGCCCAAACGAATAAAACGTGTCAAATTGTCGCATTTTGCTTTTTTCTTCGGTACGTTGGTCTGCTATGCACACGTTGTCGTTGGCTATGCACTTATGCGCGGATATTGTTTCAAATGAATTTGGTGTGTATAGTTCAACTGTAAATTGTATTGCCATTGCAACGCAATGGACAATGCAATTTTCATCATGCATCTGTACTGATCGCCTCGAAGTTCCGAGCGGCATGCTGGTTTTGGACATTGCGTTGTTATACAAAAATTACAACATTTTCAAATGTTTCAATCAATTTTGGAACTTTACCAAGCGCATGGATAGAAAGATTGGAAATGACTTTTTATGCAAATTGGAAAAACTGCTATTTGAGTACAAACTAACACCAATCCACATTGTGAAGCTTCCAACTTTGGATCGTTTCCAGATTCCAATTAACTACTACTTAAATTTAAACTTAGAACGCTTTTGTGGAGGAAGTTTTTTTAGGGCATCGCCTCGGTTTAACTTTTTTGAAATTCCGTTCGTTTTTATGATTAATTGCTTCATTTACTTTTCGATTCCACTTATAGATATTGCGTTTGTACGACGTCAATAGCCTTAAACAAACATGGAAATATTAAAGATAATTTTTGCATTCAACTTCCATATTTGGGCATTATTTTTCAGCATTGAAAACCGTTTAAATGATAAGCACCGCTTAATAGCCCGATCAGTGCGTTATTATTAAGAAAAGAGTGATTTAGGCACCGAGATAGAGACGCAAAGACCCGGTTGTATTTGAATAGCTGTTTTTGCTAGGGGTAAATTTCTCGAAAAATTGCTCTATACAAAGCAAAAGGGCAGTTTCAAGTGATTCATCATGTAATTCTCATTTAAATGACAGCACCACGAATATTTTTGGCATTTGAACTTAAATTGGACTAAAGTGTTGAATTACTGTAAATTAGGTTGAATTGGCTTCAAGTAATCTGCCCCTTGTATTTTTGCAATGATAGTGACAAAAACTTGTTCCAAATGGTCGGTTTTTTTCATTCCATTTTTTCTGGCTTCGATCGAGAGAAAACAAAAACTTGGCATTTCTTGGTATACCAAAAGAAAAATGCACGTCAACCGATAAATGTTCGATGAATTTTTGAAATATGCCACCATTATTTCAAGATTTTCAGTTACACTGTTTATGGAATTCAAGTTATTATTACGGCTGTCGCTGCATCATAAACCATTGGGCTGCTTAAAGCGCATTTTGATTGTTTCAACCAGCCAATAAATTATAATCTCTTGTTCGTCGTTGAATGTTCGTTTCGAATGTTGTTGAGTACTAAAGCCTGAACTTGTATCTGTCCATTTAAATCAATGTTATAAATAAAAGTGTGATTTGCATTTTACTGCGTTTCGGATGCCGTGTTTGCATATTGAAAATTTTCATAATTCTTTGGAATGCTGTGTAGTCAATGGGCAGCGAACAAAACACAATGGAGTACATCATTTCTATCTGTGGCATCGCTTGACTCAGCATATCGAGAGATTTGATCATTTTTCCATGGAAAAAAAATCCAATTTATACCGATCATTCGATGACAATTGAAGAATTTACATATTTATGCTTTTTGTATATCGATGGCAAGCGATGAACATTTTCATGGTAAGAAATTTTCTAACAGTTTCTGTAGATGATGCAGCCAAGGTTTTTTTTGTTTTGTGGAAGTGGGAAAAAAATCTAGCTAGAAAATTCGAACACAAAAAGAAAAGTTTCGACTTTTCACCTGGCTACGGATTACATACCGATTCAAAAAGGTCGTCTCAAGCAATACAAACTCCTCATCGGTTTCGTATATTTTACACTGGCTTCGCAAAAAGAGACGAGACTTAACTCACTTACTCAGCATGCTGTGATATAGTCGTCCTCATTATATCAGAAATTATTGATGTTTGCCAGAAAAGGGCCTACCACAGACTGAATCACTTTTTGTTGTTGCTGCAGCACATGTGCGCAAGCGATAGCGCTGATTCTTTCTCTTGCTTTTGTGATGATGATGATGATGATGATGATGATGATGATGATGATGCATAAGGCAACAACCTTAGCTCATACGCAAATCAGTTGGTCCCATCGATCTCGCAGTCAATAGCCAATAATCGAGAATTTATCGAATGGTGAATAATATGTTTCCCAGGACTTTGTCCTAATTATATCGAAAATGTCGAAGAAAATTTCCGCTGATTTTTTTTCTCTCTCTCTCTCTCTCTCTCTCTCTCTCTCTCTCTCTCTCTCTCTCTTCATCTCTTGGTTTTGTCCACAACAGTGTCACTGCCATTGCCAACTAGCAAAATGTCTTTCAACAATAATAATAATGAAAACGAAAACAGAAAAAAAACACAAAAACGTTGATGTTTATCATCGATGCTTCAAACTAATGAATTCTCCGAAATGAAACAGGCAGAAGCTGAATGCAACGTATTCGATCATCGGAAAAGATTTGCATATCACAGAACAAACACAAAAAAATACGCGCTGGCAATATGGGCAACAGAAGCTGCTGCAGCAGAAGCAACAAACAGTAACAACAGAAAGTTCCCAGTTTCGTTCTTACTCGCTCTTTCTGTGGCCATTCGGCGATTCCAATCAAGTTCTTTTTTGCGTTGGTTGTATTTTCGCTCCTCTTCAATGTAATACAGTGCTTTGATTCGCTCAATACTTTTGGATCGCATGCCGAGATTTTGAAGTTTTAAATCTCAAATCGCTTTATACATTATATTCATAATTCCCAAAAGCAGTCAATTCAATTGAAAAGAGCTCAGCAGGCTTCCAAACGTGTATTACACCTATTCGATGAAGCGTGGCTCGTTTTGGTGCGTATGACACAAGAGATTTGAAAAAAAAAGTTCGACAGCAGCGGCCACAGCATCAGCGATGCCGTAACCGACACCACTGTACCACTTGCTACAGCAACAACAACAACATCAACAAATGTAAACTATAAATCGAATCTCGATGAATGCGTAATGCTTTTTATTGAATACAGGACTCGGCTGGCAAACGCACATGATATAAATAAATCAAAACAAGGTTATATGCAAAATAGTTTAGCAGAAATCTGTCAATTTGTGCTCGCATTCTTAATTCACAATGTTGTCAATTGCAAAGTGATTTTCTGTTTTTGTTGCTGTTCGTTTCGTCCGTACGAATGAAAAATCAAAAAAATCGCAGACAACGGACCACGTTCAAGTGAACTGAGATGAAGAATAGGGAAAAAACCAGTCATTTCATTAAAATCCACGCAAAAATACATAAATATTATTTGATTTTGACGGTGTGCGATGACGACTGCAAACAATCATCAGCTCAACTCGATCGCTCTCTCTATGTGTGTGTGCAGAATGGTACGTATGAAAAGGGAGTGCATTGTTTATGTTAAGCTATGGATTGAGATTCAGGCGAATAGACTCTGAGAAACCAAAAGACCATTGACAGTATCCAACGTCATCGAGAAATGAATTGTGTATTGTGATTGAGTCAGATTGATAATCGCAGTACCAGAACAAACCACTAACGACAAACATTCGCAGAGAATGGGCAAACACAAGCGAATGCGAAAAAGGTACACAATTTGAAGTGAGACAGATTGAATACACTGCCGCGAAATTGAATGCGAAGAAGATAATAAAAATCATCGATGCACCACCAGTGTCTTTCGACATCTTTTTTTGGCGATTTCTTGATTTATTTGAGCTGAGTGATTTTACGTTTGCTTTCAATTCTCTGGATTTGTTGTCTTTTATTCTTCATTTTATTCCATTCACTCTCCTTTTCTCCTTTCCGAAGGACGATGTGCCGATATTTAAAATCAATTATCAGTTGAGTTCGGCTACTGTCAGCCCAAATGTCAAAAATGCTCTCAATGATTTTATTTATGATGGTCGTTTTAACACTCGTAAATCTTCGAACGCTTGGTTTTGATCTGCGCAAGAAGAAAAACACCGTCCCAAAATAAACGTATGGCTGATAATTCGCACGGTAATCATTATCACAAATGGATTCAACACTTTTTTGCCATTCAATTTTTTTTTTAAACATCGCAGAAAATTTTATGTTCATTTCAAGGAACACTATTGAATGTGATCAACACATAATAAAAAGTGGAGGCATAAAAAATCCAAAACATTTCAACCGGGAAGGTCTGGCGAGACGAAATAAAATGAATCCACTCACAATAAGCAATTAAATTATATTGTTGATTCAAATAAAATAGACAAAGAACGAATTTGCGTACCGAATGTTATTTAGCACCAGCTTTTTAAAAGAGTTATTTTTATTATTCCTTCTTGTTGAATGATAATTATAATGCTGCTCATAACGACTGAACAACTTACATAAAGGAAGCTTACAAACATTTCACATCACCAGATTATGCTGGTAGCGTTGAATCTTTAATGGACATTTCATGTTCGGTCTTGTAAGAATGGAACATTCTTTCGATTGACATAATAATTTTGTTTTTTTTCCTCGTTTGAGTGTTTTTTTTTTCTAGTTTGTTAGGTGCACGTGAATGTGACTTCTTTTAAACGAACGTCTTTTTCTGCATGGCTAACAGCACACATTTATATGACATATATGTTGCACCTGATACGTTTTGAATGCATTTGAATTTCAATAGCAGAATAGGTCTTGAAATGTTACAACTTGTTAGCAACATAACAAGTGCAAGCGGAAGCATCGAGTTCATTGAGCATGTGTACATTTGTACAAACAATTCGAAATTGATGCGGGCAAAACATTAATTGTGAATATGAATTTTAATGACATCAACAGTGCATTGAGCACGATGAGCATATTTATTGTTCTGGAGAAATGAATTACAGTTAGAAAAAAACCGTTTTGCCCACTCGTCTGTGTTCGTTTTGTAGATAGCTGTGGTGATGTCCAAGTGTGAATGAACGCAGAAAGCGTAGTTCCCTGTGTTACTGCGCTTGACCCCCAGTTTAACAGCTTCTGGAGCAGGTGCCTCCTAGATGTTTAAACGCTCTCAAATGCAAATGCTTACAAATCTATGCAAATGCTTATCCTGGATTCGAATAGATTTCGAAATCCCTATCACCGCATTCACAGGCGGACTCTAGTTAAAACTGTAGTTTAGCAATAAACACGAGATTTAGCACGATATATTGCCTCATACAATGGATAAAATGGGAACGATCTCCGGGTAGCCTCCGATTCGTCAAGCTACTTGGACATTTAGCTGACATTAGGACTGTTAGAATACCGTCCACAGTCATTCGGCTGCGGTGTACTTTGAGTCGAATAAAATTGCAATTTTTGATTTCGTTGGTGATTTCTTCTTGAACCTATTGAATTCAATGTTCAAAATTATAAATCTGCTGCATGTCACGAGCAAGTTTTGTTTGTGAAAGTTAGCCTAGCTATGAAAGTGATACGGACACTTTTCAAAATCAAGATTGAAAAATCATACAACGCAATCGCCTTCAAAAATGTAGATTTATTTGGTGTCAAATCGCACAGTCAGTCGGGTGCATTCAAAACAGCAATAAAAATCCATTACACTGTGAAAGGCATTGATATTCACATGCATTCGTAAGTAATAAACAATGGAGCGTTTTCAAGCATTTTCGCGCAGTTGTTCGATTGGCGCATAATTCAAAGTGATGTGATGTATTGAAAATCGGAGGTGGTTGATGCTTGAGATAGATGAAAGGATTTATATTCATAGCACAAAATTGGTGATGTCGCGTGAATTGTAGCATTTATTAAGATGATGTTTTTGTTGGTGTTGTTGTTGCTTAGCATTGCTTAGTATTTACATCGAGCTGTGATTCGACGATGAATATTCACGGTCTCACAATGCAAAATGCGAGTGTCGTGCTGAAAATATATCACTTACTTTTGATGGGCGATGGCATTGACTTATGCCATCATGTGCGCAGCGCTTCGTTTATAAAAAAATCTTCGTTGATGAATTGATAGCTGCCGATCATGCATATCTTCGAAATTGCCAAAATGAATGGGTAGACAAACGCCCAAGTTTGATGAATAGAAAGAAATACATTTTTCATTTTGTCAGCTCCGAACAGAGAAAGAGAGAGAGAAAAACATATTTTCCATTATTCTAATGTTGTCGTTTTCGATCGCAAAATTCAATGAACAAAAAAATGTGAGGCAGCTTGAGTCATAGCGCGTGCAGATCGATTGCAAATTTTATTTTCGTTTTCTTTCGTTCGGAAAATAAATTTCAACATCAGAAAAGTGTCAGATCGTTGACGTATCGCAAGGTATGGGATTTGATTAATATTTTCCTATATATCAGCTTCATGGCGTTATTGCATAGACCAATTGAAAAACGCGCCAATGGGAAAAGCGTATTGAAACGAAAAATGATGTCAATTTATTTGTTTCATTCCGTTTCTCTGCCACTCGCCGTTCACATTTACAGCCATTTTGATATTACCTGTGTATGCTATGTGTGTGTGTTTTATCCCGGTGCTCATTTGAATGTCATACACTTTGGCAGTGGAACGGCTCCGGAAAGCATATCGATGTTAATCTTCCATTCGATAGAGAAAACGTTACATTTTTGGTCCCGTCGATTCAAATAAACATGCAATTTATATAAATTTTCTATGTCATATATTTATTCATTTTGGACTGTGATGCGTTCTCATTCCAATGGGCTCGCCCTCTCTTTTCCTCTCAATGTGAAAATATAAATATGTCCGTGCCATTGTTTTAATCGAATTGTGGTGTTGGTATTCGCAGACGATGAAGACGAAAGCTCACCATTCGCATCTAATTAAATTCGGCCTCATATTTACGACTCGCCGGTGTGTTTTGTGTGTGTGTGTAAATGTACGCATTTTGAAAAACGTCAGCCAGGTCACAGGAACCAATACCACTGTTCACTTCATCCAATGGCTAAAATGTTGTGAATGTTTTAAATGGTCTTCGGTGCTTCCTCACCACTTTTACCGTTTTCACATTCCAAACATGTGTATTTTATTGTACGTTGCCTAATTCGATACAGTGAACATGCCCAGCAACCCGCTGCATAACGCATAAATTGTACATTTGTCTAGGAGATATTGGCCGAACACAAAAACACCCAGAAAATGATTGGATGAAACAAACGAAAAATACATTGTATTAATAAATGACAACGATTATATTAATTGCAGTACATATTATAATCATTAAATGTATTAAACATGACATGTAGCCATTGTTTTTACGCAATTTCTCTTTTTCACTTTTTGCTGTTGTTGTTGTTGTTGTTTTTATAATAAATGTGCGCTTTGCACACAAGCACACAGCGAATCCCATACTGTGTGCATGTCTGTGTGTAGAGTCAGGGAGCCAGTGAGCGAAACAATCAAAAATATGTTTTCGAGACGAATGAATAGGAGTGCAATAGTGAATGCGAGGCATGGCATGAAACATTCACAATGACTCGGAACATCACATTTGATTAAAAAAAAGACACCCAACAAAACGATATAATTCATCTGATGTTGTACAACGAATCGCTAGCACACATACACAAGCATACCAAGCACAAAACGCTAATGCTTTAGTCTTTTCACCGCCCAAACGAAACATCATTCTCGCCCGACACGAAATGATATTCGGAGATATACACGCTGGCAACAATGATGGATTGCGGATCACATCAAGTGTTTCATCGTTGGATTTTCAGTCGACCGACTCCACGCGCGCATACAGAGAGAGAGAGAGAGGCAGACACACTGCACTGTGCATAGTGACACCGGAATCAAGAGACCGGGATTTTAAAGTGAAATACGGTAAATTATGTATTATGTGAAATTATTACTGGTGCGATTGTTTGTGAGCCACGTAAGTGGCTGTATTTCATTTCCTCTTTTTCCCTACCTCCAAACGTGTCAAGTTGTATATATTTGCGTAAAATATTATTGCAACAACAATGGTAATAATCTGTTTATGTCATTTTCTTGAGAGAGAAAGAGAGTATTCTCTTGCGCTTCTCCCCCATTTGCTGCCTGCTCGACTCTTTCCACTGATTTTTTTTTCTTCTCTGTTCTCTTGCTATGTCTCTGTCGTTCGTCTTTTTTTGTTGCTTCTCTTTCCAACAAGCAATTTATAAACGCTTTTGAATGTTTTATGCTCAGAATAAATTACATATTTATTCAAATTTTTCGTTCGTTTTCCGGCCCAGCAATCCAACAAGAGAAAGAGAACCAGCCATTGATATTGAGTACAATCCGTACAACACCACCAACATTTCCATCGTCTTGGCTCCGGCACATTCACAAAGTTAGATTTATTGTTTCGTTGGTGCTTTCTGGCTGGCTACTTAGTCATTGACTATGAATAAAGAGGTGCTTTTCCTATCATATTTTTTGTTTCTTTTTGCTCTCGTTTACCGGATTTACCCGACTGGCTCAGCACCAATTTCCATCATCGAAAATTTGGACCGAAAATTTGCAGGGTGCCAAATATATTCAGGAGCTCTAATCGAGCCAGATGAAGCCACACCACTCGAACCACAATAAAAATCAATTTCATACTGAAACCAAATTCAAATGTGCCTTTCATTTTCGGCAATTTCAACACATTTACGAAGGCAATTTATATAATTTGGCTAATAAATTACACAAGCTTCGGTCTGGTTGATAATTGGTGCTGGCGCAACTCACCAATAGAATGAACGGACAATGAAAATGCTGATACAATTTTTAATCACCTTTTTATTCAAATTCACAAAAATATCATTTTGCCTTCCACTTTGGCAAAGAGTCTTTTGTCTATTTTCTCAAGTAGGCGGCAGCTCAACGCCATTTTCCATTCAAATGAAGCGACCTCATGATAAATAATTATTAAAAAGAAAACAATGTAATTACTCAAGCATAGGCGTAGAATATCGTTCGGGCTGCATGAGTTCTGTGTTCAAATTCAAACCGTTTGCAATGGATTTGCATCGAAATTTCGAAATTACAAGTTTACACTATGTGAAAACGCGAACAAAATTTGATAAATTCGCTATGTGTCTGCTTCAATTTTGCGAGTTTACTTTGTTTTACTTCAACTTTTTGTTGTTGCAGGTCGTTTTCTTTTTCGTGTGTTTTTGTTGCTTTTGCTCGACAAATTTTTTTTTAGTACAAATGCATAATAACAGCAACGTTTTGGCGTAATTATCTTGTCGGATTGCTGGTGCTGTCAATGTCTGTCTGCTTGCTTGCCTGCCTGTTGACTCGTCGTTCTACCTGAGTTCAATTGCAAATGCTCATGTTCATATTGTTATTATCACGTCGAATTAAAGTTTAATCGAGCGCGCCTATCTCGCCTTTCACACTGTTTGACTTTAATAAAAGAGTATTCATTCACAAGACATTTCCTGCAATTATTTGCAAAATCCATTTTGAGAAAATAATAAAAACGATTACAGAACTCTTTCGAATGCACTGAATGAGAGTGAGAGAAACAAAAATGGATGAGCACTTATTCGAATCGAGTCGTCATTTTGATGGGCAAATTGTGGAACGATATTGATAATTTTTTCCCATAGATTCTAATGGCGTTGAAATTGATGTAAAAGCCAAATTGGAATGGGAGAATCAATGAGATTTACTGCAGAAATATTGAGAAATCTGATTTTATGTGAGAAATCGAATGAGAATGCCGAAAATGATGTCGACATGCGTCGATTTGTGGTTTTTAGTGTTTTTTCTTCTTCATCATATTACCATCAACAAAATATCAATGATGATAGTCCATCGCCATACAAACCATCATATCAATATAGCACCTGTCCATGAGATAAACAAATCGCTATCATTCTAAGCAAAACATCGGTGAGTGATTGCAATAGCCATTTATTAATTAATCACTTTCAAACTTGATTTACTTACCTTGTTTAGAATTTTGACCAAGGTTATGCAAATCATATTAAAATGTTATATGGCTACATTTTACACGCAAAGAATTTCTACTAAAGATGGCATTTCAATTGATTGTCACCCAAACAGTTTACCTTATCTTTAGCATAAAGAATTAATTGTATTGCTTTTTCTCCTTTTTCTACTAGTGGCAAATTTATACAAATCTATATAATTTCACAAACACCGAATCAATGGAAATTGATAAGAACGCTAATAAATTTGGTTAAAATTTAAATATTCAATTTTACGCATTTATTTGTGGGTTTCTCATTTCAGTGATCTTCTAGTCACGAAATATAAATAAAATTCATACCATTGCAATCTTTCAAACCATATATTAAGGCTAAAAAATGTGTGTGAGAATCACATATTCAATTTGACTGTGATTTATTAACGTATTTTTCTTATTATAATTTCAGCATTCATTTGAACACTGGCTTTGCTCATATTTGAAATTTGATTGAATAAACTAGTAAACTAATCGATAATAGAAATTATAGCTTGAAATTCTAAATTAGCTTTGGCCCCAATTTAGAAATATGTTATCTATTAATAGCTCCTTTTTTGAAAATCATGATCTCTTTAAAGAATTGAAGAGAGAATTCGTCTGCAAAAAAAGCCTTCATTCAAAACGCCAAAAGTCGATTAATAATCGATTAACATGGTGGGTGACCTTTTTCAAATTGGCCATTTGATTAGCCAAAATTTAGAACACTTCAACAAATAAAATCCAGCTTGAAAAATTATGAAATCATCATTTTATAAAAACTCTAATAACTTATGTTACTTGCGTGTTATGAAATGCCATTCAGTCATTTGTTTCTCTATAATTTTAGTTATACTTTTGATTGGCGCCGAAATGTAATCACGTTATTACAAATTCATGAATAATACCTGCACGATCTTCTCTAGAACAACGGAATGGTCAGCATGGGTTCAAGACTCTCGCCCACCTCAGCTACCGTATTTCTTTATGTGGTTAACTCGCGGTTTGAAGCTAATCAAGCGATTTACATGCAGAAAGATGTTGAGCTTACGGTTTATGTGACACTGAACTCGTGTGATACTATCGTATATAATCAGTTGCTGCGTGTGAATGGGAAAATAATACGCACCGAGCGACAGTAGCTAAAACTTACACAGAATGCCAAAATAATTATTGTCATGAGTGTTCAAAGCTTTTTTGAAAATGTCCAGAGCCATTCTGACCGAAATGTTGATGACCAGCATGATAAATCAGTCAGAAATTATGACGCACTTTTAAGAGGATACGGAACTTCTTCATTTTGCCCTGTTAAAACTCTAGTCCAGAGATTGAATATGCGGAAAAACTGAAGAAACATGTCTCTAAGCTGGTAAACATATTCTAAACTGTTGCAAAATCTGTTTATGTATAACAATTCAATATTAATACCATAAAATGCTTTCAAATCGAGTGTTTATATATTCAAATTTTTCCATTCAGACATTTATTTTGTTATTAAAATGAGTGCCATTTTTTTCATGAAAAGACAAGTTTTATTCAATGATGAGATCGTTGTTTTTCTATTTCAAATCAATAAAAGATGATCATAAAATGTAAAACTGATTTATTTATTATAAATAACTAAATCTAGTTTATATACAGTGATGATTTAATCGTTTATTCATAAATTGAGAATTGATTGATTTCGAAATCACTTCCCGAACTTTTAAATTTCGCAAATAAAATCTCAACCATCTGTGATTAAGTGCTTTATAGACAATATTTCGAAAAGTGAATAAAGCAATAAATCTGCGGGAGCGAGTGACAAAGTAAACATGAGTTTCTTTCAAAGTTTGTCCCATAATTTATGAATATGAAATTAAATGTGTATCTATTTGTGGTGCGTGCGATGAATTCAAAATGTGTTGATAATTTAAACGGTTTAACGATCACAGCACGTTTTTGTGGTGAAATATTCGTGCTCGATCGAATGCATCGCAAAAATATTTCACCGATTTTTTTTTTGTTCATGTAAATATAAAATATGGAAACAGGCCGCGACTAAATGGCCAATGGCCATTATAAGTGAGCAATGTGTGGGACATGGATGAAATCACACAAAAAAAAAACAAGTAATTTCAAATCAAAAATTCAAGTAGTCACAAAATGTTGTGTACGTGCAGAAATTATCAACATTTATGAATTGTTGTGTTCTTCATGTAAATAATTTATTTCCGCGTATTGCGGGAATGATCTAAAATGTCGTGTTGTTGATCTTGGGAATAAAAACAGTTGTTGTTACACGCATGTGGCCACCGAATAAGAACCATAGCAGAAAAACGTGTACATATTTTTTGATGAACGAGTCAAAAAATAAAATTGAGTAATTGAGTGAAGTTTGACTAGGTCTTTTTGGCAAATGGGACTACCTGGAAGGTAAAGCATGACTTCTCAACGAACATATGACATGACGTTATCGTGTTAAGATCCTTTGATATAACCATGACCATTGAGTTCAAATGCAATGGATGCGCACCAATGATTGATAGTGTGGAAAGGTTGTGATCTTAAAGGCGGCATTTTCATCAAATCGTATCGCTAGTTAAACTGAATAATTACGCAAATGATATGCTCTAAACAATATCACCGATGTACAAATAGTCGACTCGAGAAAAAGAAACATGTGAATGGAACAAGAGCCGGCGGAAACGTTTTGTAATTGGTGTTACGCTTTTCAATTTGAATAACGATCGCAATGCGATCTGCTCTCTACGAGTCCCGTCTCGAGCACGGCAAGTGTATTTGTGTGCAATAAGTGAATCATAATTTGTGGAGCCGATTAACAAGATAATAAAATAATTATATTTTTTTCTTTCATTTGTTTACTTTTACCTTTGTATTGCCTCGCCAATGCCTTTATTCCACGCGTGTACTGATGAATGGTGACGTGCCAATAGCGATGTATACTAAGAATTATATAAACGGCCCTTTAAACGAACACACCAAATGCCAAGTAAAACACATCTCAAATGGTTTTGGAACGACACGATGCCGCGCGCGCACACACAATAACAACTGCATTCGCCTTGCCAAGGCGCATTTGATATTTTCCGTTTCACATTGAATGCATTTTTCGTGTTCTTGGTTCTGTTCCTTTTCGTCTGCCATCAGTCGTTCATGCATTCTCACCGACTATCAGTTCGATGCATTTGTCGCTGGTTTTTTTTCTCGTTATTGTTGTTGCTGCCGTTGTTTGAGTTTATGTTTGTTATAAAATTAATTTACGGTGATGGTGCGTGCATTTAACTAGCTCTTTTTGGGTAAACCTTATCTACTTCATAAAATCGATATTTCCTTTTATTTCATTCCGTTTTATTTCCCATTATCTTCAGCATTTTAATTCATTCGACCAACAACAATTTTCAAATTACGAAAATTATCAAAATTTTGGGTGATTTTTTCGTGTTTTCAGACGCTCAAATTATTTGCCCACCGCCAAGATGTGTTATTAATGTACAAAAATGCGCTTAAATTCTCTCTCACTCTCTCTCTCTCTCTCCAGCGAACTCTTTTCATTTTTCGAACCGTTGTGGAACTGATGAATTAAATGGTGAATTAAAGACAACAGAAAAAAACGCCAAGTTTTTTTGTCATCAAATCACATTTTTTTTGATCGCCTGATTGTTTGTCGTTTGGATCTTTAATTTCGAATGTCGTTTGTCGTTGGGTATTAAGGAATGTCGAAGTGGCTTGTTTTTATGACTTTTGTACGTTTTAATGGCACATTTAACGGTGTAATAAACGTACGCTTATGTCGCTTTAAATCACATTTGATGAATTTCAACAAATGATTTTCTATTTTTGTTTGCATCAACTATCGCCCCGAACACACCAAACATATATTGCATGAATGACATCGCTGTTTCAGTTTTAATCGACAGCTAGAATTGTAGTTTCCGCATCACATTCGGCCCGAAAGTATTTTTAATTTCTTTGGAATGGTTTTTAATTGCCCAACTAAATTACTCGATTTTGGTGTTTTTCTGTTTATTTCTCATTTTTTTCCCATTCAAATTGATGGAATGAAGTCGACATGGGATTGAAATTGCCACCGATTTGGACGCTCTTTGTGGTGAGGTTTTTAAGACATCATGGTTGTGTTTAGAAATTCCAAATGAAAGAAAATGATTCCGATTTTCCAATTCATTGGCACTTTGGAATTTGTTTAGTTGAAAATTACAAGGAAATCAAGCAAAAATCAAAGTCAGTTCAAAGCAAGAAAAGAAGCAAGTAGAAAAGTACACTCGAGAAAATGATCATTGATCATTCTGTACTAAAATCTTAATAATATTACTTTTCATAGAAAATATTGGTCAATCTCAAACAAATCACAGATTCGCTTGAAGAAAAACCCATACGCATATGGGTTTCATTTCATGAAATGAACGATATTTTGAAAACTTCTCTTGGAACATCTCCAAACAAATACTAAATCAATTGACGAGCTGATTTGGTCATTCGCACTCAATTAGTTTGAGATTTAGATCATTTTCCAAATAGAAGCCTTGAATGACCATCACTGTGATTGAAATTTGGATTGCAGCCCATTGGTTCAAGAATCACCAGATGCATTCCATCAGAACAGGATCATGTTATCAACAGAACTCACTGCGCCACAGCATGAAAGTCTAAATCGATATTTCAAAAGATATTCACTTGATTTGTTTATAATTTATTAGATATTTCAAGTGTTTCAACATCAAACGAATCGGTTGTTTGATTTCTGTTGGAGGGGCTAAAGTAAGTCAGTGTGTTATGCATCTGATTGATTTCAACGCACCGTGCCACGAAAAATATGCAATTCAATAAATTCGTATATGGATTTGATGTGATATTTTCAGCGCTATTACGGTTCACTAATGTGTACCTTGACTCGAGATAAAACAATTTATGCTCATTTGATAATAATCTTAAATTAAATTTAAAGCTTGAACTCTCTGCATCATTGTTAAATGATATTTTTCGACCATTCACTAATAAATTTTTCACTCATTTTGCATTGAGCATTTCCATGTTTAATCTCATCATCAAACTCACTGTAGCTTCATAGCCCCTGAGAGCAGTGAGTGTGAGCCTTTTATTGTGTATGTTTTACACGGTCTTTTCTAACGTTCATGAATAAATTCGTAATAAATGCTCCAATTTATTCAAATATATTTTTATTTGCATGCAGAGAGTGAAATAATCATGAGGACCGTAACTGGGTTGGTATTGTTGTTGTACGATCCGGGAAGTAGTGGGCAACGCATGACAAAAGAAATTTATTTACTTTGTCTTTTTTTTCTCTAAATTATTCAAATTAAATGGACTAAAGTGAATTTAGTTGGCTACAAAAACTTTAGTACAAATATTTTTATTATGCTAAATTAAAGTAATTTTATCGCAAGCACAAGACTTGAAAATGAATTTAATTGTGTAAACACGAGAAGGTAGCGAACGAGAGAAAGGGAGGCACATCAGTAACGTAACACAAACGTCTATTAATTTCACGGGCTGTCACCTCAAGCGTTGAATATCATTGATACTCATTCGAGACCATGTTTTCAAAGTCAAATCCATAATTCGTCTTGACATAATGAGAAATTATCACCTGATTATTGTTATTCACAAACGAAACAAAAAAAAATTCAAATTCCAAAAAGGCAATGATCGCCTTCAAAAAAATATTTATCGCAAGTGAAATTTATTATCCATGCCGAAAAAACAACATTGTTTATATTTTTTTTCCCAACATTTTTGTCCGTTTTTCCGGTCAAACAAAAGATAAACAAAATATGCTTTATTTACTTGTGAGCCAGTCTATAAATTCTAAACTGTTTGACATGATTCTTGAAATGCCTGGAATAATTTACATCGTAGTGTTACCGGCCCGAAAATTCTTGAAAAACCATCCCAAAATGAGTGAAAGGTGTGAAAAATGTCTGCATTGCGTTTCGAAATAATTGTTATGGTAATTTTTTGAAGTCCGAGTAATTTTTGTCGCTGCATGCCATCGCGCGCGCTATGCACCCCGAGCAGATGTGCTTTTATTCGACTGACGTCTCTATTTTGCTCTTTCGTGAGCAAAGACAGTAATTGAATGATTTAACATTGCATCGGTTTTTTTGATAGTGTTCACTGCAGGTTAGCCATGGTTTGGCAGCGAACCAACGGCGACACACAAAAAAAACCTAGTATTAATTTGGTTGTCAATTTGATGGTGTGTTGACAAGACAGCAACCAAATTAATCAAATAATGACCAATTTACGTGGAATTTGCTGACGAATTTGTTGAACAAAAGCTACGATTTCATTTAATTTCTTCATACTTGTCGGGAGATGAAGATGTTTGACATGAATTCTACTTTGCGAGTCAAATGTTTTATGAAAGTGCATTGGCAGCGTCCAATAAAAATGGCCATTTATGGCATCATATTCTTCTATCAAGCTAATCACTCAATCTTGAAATGTTCAAAGCAACGCTGACTCTTTTGTGTCAACTAAAATCCAGTTTATTTCATTCGTTCACAAAAGTACATTTTATTGAGGTGCTCCTACCGGCAAAAACAATCAACTGCATAAAAACAGCAAAATAAAAGAAAACTTCTTAATAAAATATTATCTTCAATATAGCATAAAAATCAAAGCAGAAATGCATCGAACAAAAACTAAAATATTCATTGATCCAGTCTTGATTCGGGATGGCAAATGCAGACGAAACGATGCACGAAATGTACACAAGGACAACCGAACCGAACAACACACCAAAGACTGAAACTAAACGAAACGAAATAAAATTTATAATGACTGCATTAAATTAAGATTCGTTGTTCTTTTATAAATTATTAACTTTTGTGCGAACGTCCAACATACTTCATTACATCTGTCCTTGTTTCGCTTTCTCTCTCGTTCTCTTTCTCTCTCACTCTCTCGCCTGAGCCTCGCGCAGACGTGGCCAAGTGTCGGTGCTGATGAATGGTGCAATGCTGCCGCGTTGAATCGAAGTATTCTCATGCCTCAAAATGGTTCTCATCTCTCGGTCTCTCAGACACTCTGCTATCTCAATACTGTAGCGCTTGTGTTCGTGTTGCGCATGGTAGTGTGTAAATATTTATAATATTCAAAATGCGAAAAAAAAACAAAGATAGCAAAATTACACCAACAACAGCATCCGAACAAACATCGTCATCGCTAAAATGAAGCAAGGAATCGGTTTTGAATAAAGCCGTTCGATATCACACGAAAACGAATAACATATTTACTCGCATCGCATTCATTAAAAGCCGTGAAACCGTATTGAATGGGTTGTCGATTGAGCGAGGAAAATCATTTCACAAACATCGACAAGGCTTCTTTGTTCACATCGTTCTCTGGTCCTGATTCATCGCATCCCATTCAGCGCGCAAAACAAAAGGAACGGCCACAGAAACGAAGAAAAATGATGATGATATGAATATATCGTAATTATATTTTTAGTTTTATTTCAGTTGATATGGATTTTAATCGGTTCGTGAGTGTGTTGAGAGCAGTTCATTTGATTTTTTGGTGTGATTTCTGAGGGAATCTTTGCGATCGAGTCACACAAAGATCAATGCAACGAATCGTTACTTATTTTTGAATCAAAAGGAAAATCCATGATGCGTTGGCCAAACAGAAAATGCAGATCAGACACGCAAAAAACCATCCGTAACATTGCAGCTCAGCCTCTTTCTCGATTGCTTGCCACTCTCAATGAAAAGAAAATGTGATTCTTCAACAGCAACATATTTGCTTATAGTAAATTCATTCCCAGAGATTTATTATTATTATTTTGTTGTTTTTTTTCCCCTCTCGCTCGCTCGCTGGCTGTTTTGTTCTTGACTTGAATATTACTGGTATCGGCCGTGACTGTTGTGTGTCGTCAACCATTCTTTTTCGATCGATCTCATTTGCTCTGCACTCTCTGGCTGGAACTTTAGCCAGTTGTTGTCGCTGCTCTCTCGACAACAAACAAAATGCCAATGAGACCGATTAAGTTTTGCTGTTGTTTATTATTTTATGTTATTCTGTGAGAGTGTTTAGTTTTTGTTGTTGTTGTATTTGGTTTTATGTTTAAAAAAAACACAAACAAGAAGAATAAACCGTCAGTTGTGGTGTAGAGAGTCGCAACCTCAAATGTATATCATTAAATTATTCGCCATTTCCTTTTGATACGTAATGATACCACGCACTTTGCGCAGCCGAATTCAAGTTCCAATCATGTGCTTGCATAGAGGATTCTCTCTCTCTCTCTCGCTCTCCTGCCTTTTGCTCATGTCTCATGTTTCAATATTTTATTTTTGCTGATCGTTGTTGTTACGTTTTTTTTTGTTGTTGTTGTTGTCGTTTTCGTATTCAAGTCAATTTCAACATGGAAACCAGAAAAGAAAATCACACACACTCATACAAACATACAAAAGGAAGAATTTCGCGACCGAATGGCGAAACAGCGGCAAAAATATGCGTGTCTTTCGTCACACACAACAACCAAATCGCGAACAAGAACAAAAAAAAAATTATATGAAACAGTCGGCAATCGAAGCCAGTTACATTCGTACTCAGATCGATATGTAACGTCTCTCCACCAATCGCATTTCAACGATATTTATGAATATTTTTCTTATTTATTTCGAATTACGATGCTATGGATTACGTTTCTGGTTGGTGAACACAATCACACGGCACAATGTTTACCGAGACGAGAAATAAAAAATCAATGCCATTGCATTTGATATGGGCTCACAGGGGCTCTTGGCATTATCATTCGATACATTTTCAAATTGTAATGTGTGTTCTGTACAATTCGTAACATTCAGAACATTCGGAACATGATCGTTATTAAAGAATAAGCGCACGCATACAGCTGCAACCATGTGGTGAACAGAGCAAATGTGCAGTTCAATTCCATTTGGATGCGCAATGTCAACAAAGAGCGTTCCGATTAACAAGCAAAGTATTTCACATCCTTTTGCATTTGAGATTAAAAGAAAAAGCAAATGAACATGGATCGCAATTTTGGACTTTCTTTCACCAAATTCGACCTCATACATGAACGAATCGAACGAGACGAGTGAAAAGAAGAAAAAAACAGTCAGAGATCTTAAGGAAGCGAATCATGTTCGAATTTTCTGGATAAATAATTGTGTACCGGTTTCGGATAAGACAATCTTTGTAGCGACAAAACAATGGATGATCTCACCGATGTTCGATTTGTCGCCAATTATTCTTTATTACGTATACGCGCGCTTCTTTTTATTTGTATCGAAAGTTACCAATTTGCTCCCACGGGAAAACGCGGCCTTGAAACAATCACGAAATTGACTTTCATCAAATGAATTTTGAATTAATTCATCGATTTCAATGCATTTTCGTGCATTTCATCATCAATTGAGTTATTGAAATCAAATATGGAGATCTCTCGGCAGACACTCCAACACTATTATCCTATTAAACTCATTTTCTTCGTCTCAATTCTAATCCCTTTACAAATGAATACATTCGGTTTCTGAACTCATTTCAACCATTTGAAACCGGAAGATAAGCGGAAAATCATAAGTTAACACTTTAATTTGTGATAAATTTCAAAAGGCATGAAATGACTCCATTCGGAACGGGATTATCATCAGCACGTTTTCAAAGAAAGTCGCAATCATAATTCATTTTACGAAGATTTAACTAAGTCTAGAGGCGAAGAAAGGGGCACATATGGTATATTCTAACCTAACACGGTTGATGACGATCAGAGAAATGGTAAATTAAAGAAAAAAAATATTAATGGCACATTGAATGAGCATGAGTATTTACACTTTTATGCTTATAGCATTATTCAGAGGCATTGAGTTGACATCGGAGCATAGAAAAAGTGAAATTATGACAAACATTGGTATCGTAAGCAATGTGCATCAACGTGATCACCGTATACCATTACGTTTTTATTTTTTTCAGCATCAATAATTCAAATGAGTGGCTTGAATAATCGCTATTTGACGAAATGCGTTCGGTTAATTCCATTGAATGAGTAGTCAAAGTGTTGCTCTCATGCAATGTTAATGGCGGTGCATTAAAAACATGAATAAGAAGGGTTGCTTCCTTTCGCGGTTGCATTGTGCGGGATCTAATATGCATTTAATATTTCTGTGACTCATAAATTGTGACAGTTCAAATGTTTAATGAACGCGGGTGTCGTATAAACAACATTTGGTTAGAATTGAGCTCTGAAGTGCATCGTAAAAGGGGACAAATGAAATTATTCATTCTAAAGGTTACGGGTTCACCGAAATAACAGAGACGACATGCTAATATGATTACATATTTTGGTGAATATGCATGCGTATGACGCTCTCTAAAAGATGAACTGGCAGTTGGAACCAATTTTTGGTTAGTTTCATTTCTAAAGCGCACAATGCACAACTGCACAGAAAATAAGTGCCATTGATTGAACGGTGTCGATCTGTCAGTGTGCTACGATTGTTTTTATGATCATAACGCAAACGTGTCACTTAATTGCCCAATTCCATACATCGCTGCCATTTCAATTCCGATAAATATTTGGAGTTTTGTGTCAGAATGCAATGTGATTTCCATGTAAACAATTTTTCAACCGTTGAAATACTAATGGAAAAAATGATGTGTTTAATATGAATAATCCACAGTGAAATCATATGATAAATTGTGCACACTCCATTCTATTTTTACCACCAAACACTGAAAGGTTAACGTTACAATCATCGAGATAAATACATATCGGAGTACAGGAGAAAAAAAATCTCCCCAAAAAAATGAAGAAAACGTTTTTTTTGTTGTTCACTTGCTCACATCATTGCAGCCTGTATTTACGCATTGAAATTGACGTGCGCTGTTAAACATTCCGAAAACATAAACAAATTATGATTTCCACAAGCCATCAATTATGCGCGATTATTCAATGTTTACGCACTCGCTTCGAATGCGAGTGAATCTCTTAATAAATTTGTATTTTATAGAAACATTTCATCGGTATTTTGTTTCCGACAAAAAATGAACCGTTTATTTTTTGTCATTACTTAGAATCTTTTTTTGTTGTTGGGAAAAAAAATTTGAAAAGTTTCAGTGGAAGTGAAAAAAATAATGTTCGAAATCATCATGTAACTGATATACGAAGTTAGATCACTTTTGGGATGTACAAAAACCGGATGCTCGGAAATGTATTTATATTTGCTTTAGCTACACGAAAATATTATGATTTCGTTTTAAAAATAATAATTCACACGGAAATCTGTTCAGGAATGGCTCAAATGTGTTGATTTTAATTGATCTTTCTAAATTGATACACGGTTTTTTTGGTATAGTAACGACCTAATGACGATATGATTACAAAAATAGTGAGATTTTGTACGAGTTTCTAGCAAATAGTTTTCTTATCAGTTTTAGAATATTTGTTTAGCATTCGAAATTAATTTCCTACGTGTGTCAATATGCTTGAAAGCGTGAGTTTTGAAATGGAAAGTTTGGTCTTATGAAATTTCTCTTTGATATCCTCCAGAAATCTCATATTAAAAGCTGTTTGAATAGTGAAAAGTAGTAATATTGGCCAAGATTACCCATAACGATATCTAACAAATGGCAAAACATTTGAACGTGTATAATGTGTTTGGTGTTTACAAACGGCTTCTATTCTAAAATTGCTGGAAAATTGATAATAAAAGCGAGTGCGCGAAATTGGAATGCACAATTGCACAATGTAATCTCACCAAAATGTCCAGTACTCGTAAAAGAAGCCATTTATTTTATTGATTATCGCAAGTTCAGTGTGATCATAATGAAGAGCCAGATTCATTTGCAATCATTTATCGCGGTTCGTGTTGAAAAATCCATGGATTCTGGCTGTGGAACCGACGCCCATTCTTTGATTATATGTATATTCTTGTGCAATAAAATGTAAAGGAATAATGCTGTAACAGATCCATCATACGATGCTGAGCATGGTAGAATGAAAGCCGCTCACTATATTTGTGCACTATTTCTATGAAACCTGCTTTGATCGTGCAATAAAACATCTCGCTAAAATGGGATTAATTTCATTTGCAATCACAGCGATGAAACGTTTATCGTAAAGTATATCGACATTCGACACTGGAACCAAACAGAGAGAGAGAGAGACGGAGAGAGAAAGAGAGTACGAAGAATCGGAAGAAGTAGAATTGGTAGAAAAGGAATACAACTGATGACTCGTGGTCGCGGCAATGATGCAGTAGTCGAGATGGCAAAAGAAAAAAAAAGGAGCGAAAGTGCGAGATAAATGGACGATTAAAATATGCATTTAGATTCGCCCGATGCAATATTAATTTCAGTTTCGTCGCATTGCTTGCTGTTGTTATTGTTGTTGTTGGCTCCCTATTTTATAATTAATACAGTTTTATATTTAGATTTACTGGCCGGCGACGGTGAAGAAGGAGAGTGAAGCGATGGAAGGCTGGCTGGCTGACTGGCGTCTGGTGTTTGTAACGATCAAGCGATGTGCTTGTTGGAATGTTTGCACAATGTTTGGTTGAAAAGAAAAACAACGTACATTTACATTGGTTACGGTTATCACGACGAATGTGCTCGTTGTGCGATCGCCACCCATGCTTCCAAATACAACCAGCGCAGAAAAATCTTGTCTACATTTTCTCTGTACTGATCTTAAGAGCCATCAGGAGCTCGCGCTGCATTTTTACTAATCGATTATTCCTTTTTTAGAATTTTAATTTCTACTTCTTATACTTACACCACTGACGTGATCGCTGAACCACAACAGAGAAGAAACAAAAAACACCAAACCGAATGAAACAAGCCACAATGGCAAACACAACACATCGATCAGCCATTACTTTTACGATTGCAAACAATTTAAGTTAACTCCTTTTTGGTGTGTGTGCGTGCACCCAATGCACAATAATTAAGCTAATATGATTGATATTTATTCATTAAATGCGGTGTATTGAAATGCATGTTTCGCCACACGAAAGGCAAGTGATTGATGACAAATACTTCGTGTGCACCTCGATGCCACTTTTTTTAGACCATAGTTTTGAAATGGAAATTACAAAATATTTTTTTAATATTTTCTCAATCAATTGCAATTTGAAAATTTGAGACACGTCAAGTGCTATAACTCCAAAAATGATTATTCATAGCGTTTCAAATGAAAAATGGTGCATTAATTTAAAACGGCACAGATTTACTGATCAACTCTGGTAAGGTAGACTTTTTCGATGAAGAATAAATGAGAAGCCCTTAAAAACCATTACAAATTACCAAATAAATGATAAAATCAAAGTGACTTTCATGTGCATTCAATCGGCAAGCATTAGTCCGTTACGATTGCACGGATGGTGAATCAGTCATCAGGCTGTGATTTGTTCATTGTTTTCAATTACATGAATCAAAAGTTGTAATTTTCCGCGATTGGGAAAATGGCCGCCATTGCGTTACTTTGGTATAGAACTGTGAGTTGTTGGATTTTTTTTTCATTTGTTTAGACAGCATTTAAATTCGGTAACGAAAAATTGGTTCACGACTGAACAATTGGGAAATCGTCAGAAAACCATAACAATGCATAAATAATGCGCGAAAATGTCGAAGCAATGGCCCGGCCCGGCCTGGCCTGCTGAGTGCGGCCAGTGATTGAATGAGTGAATGAGAGATGTCTGGTGAGATAATATTTTATAAGCACAACACACAGTATCAATCAAATTGTCAGTGTGGCTCAACCAAGCTGTTATTTCCATTTTAACTCGCAAAATCAGCGAACAAACATTCACAATGTCCGACTAATCACAAAACGATCCAGTCAAACATAATACAGTACACGTCACGATGTGCAATAAACAATTGCAATATGTTATTCATGAAATCGAGAGCAGTGCTGAAACAAACAAAACAGCACACGAAACAAAAACTCGCTACAACAACAGCAACAGAACACGAATGAGCCAGCACCGTTTCGCGAACCGTACACCATGCCACACCACAGCCACGATAATGCATTGAAATGCACCGCACATAACAATATAATTTGTTCAATTTTAAATATTATTTGGAGTGTATTTGATATTTGTGGTAATTTTCCGATTAAATGTAGCCGATGAACGGGGCCATAGCCAATAGTCACATATTTGCGAGCGCGCACTTGCATTTTAGAAGTGCATCAAAAAATCAAAAAAAAAACAAGTCTATCATTTTGACCCGGCCATAAACTGCAGCAGATGGGCTTATTTTGTGCCGTACTCATCGTTACATGAAATGCAATTTGTTTGGAAATAAATGAATTGATTTCTGACTGTGAAGACAGTCTAGCTGAGGCAAAGGCGAGCAAACCGTAACCGCTGAATTCAAGAGAGAGTGAGCGAGGGAACACGAAGACGGACAGGAAGAACAATGATGAAAAGCAAATTCACGCGAGCGATTACTGAATGATTTTAATTTGTGATATTGTCTAGTTTCATTTTCATGTGCACAAATGCAACGATCCAATCATTGCCCGCAAATGGATGTGCCATACTGATTTTCTATCATTATTATTGGTGCATTCAGTGTAATTTCTTTCTTTCTCTCTCTCTCTCTCTCTCTCTCTCTCTCTCTCTCTCTCTCTCTCTCTCTCTCTCTCTCTTGTTTGCGCCCTGTCTCACTTTACCATTTTTTTTTCTCCTCTGTCCGCTGCATTTCATCTATAATTTCTGACTGTACGATAAATTTGTGGCGCAACATGAAATTGCACATCAAACACACAGGAAAATGAAGCAAAATACGAACAAACAAAAAGAAAAAAAAATGTTATTTGGTTTGCTGTCTATTTCGTGAGAGCAAATTACTAAGGCCGATCTCATCATCTGGGTTTGTTTCAAACGTTGTAATTTGTTTTGATTTGATTTGTGCAAACTAATTTAATTGGTTCGTCGCTTTCAAGCGTCTGTGCAAAAGAACAATATTTTTACATTTATTTCGCAAGATTGCGATCGCACATAAGCATTCTTATGCCGCTGTTCAGCATTTAGTTGCATCCAACACACAACATAATGTGTATGTTTGTGTATGTATGGTTCATTTTTCTGTTTATCCTCCGTCAAATCATTGTTTTCATTCGGTTGAAATAGCTCGAACCAAATTCATCACACCGAACGGAAATACAATCAACTTAATTATTATATTTTTATGTAAATTCATTCGATGTGTTTGTTGCTTGGGTCTATCGAAATGTTAATCAGTGTCCGAAATGTTCTCACGCACCACATCGCTCGAATCCAGGGGGCCCCGGTATTGCAGCCACAATTTTAGTTTCTGCGCATAATTTTTAGAACATATTCATAAATTATCGCTTCACATAAATTAATCAAAATTGCTTCACATTTGTTTGAAATGCCACGGTATGAAAAGTATACATGGCAGCGATTGTGCTATACATGGTTTTTGTCACGTGGAAAACATATTTGCGGTTGAATTATCGCAACTAACTCATATTGCATGAGGTGTCATTAAATTATTTTTTTTGTTCAAATTTATGCATGAAATTACCTTATTAACATGATAAATGATAAAACAGCACAATGAATGTACGAACATAGAACTTGAAATAGAACAACTCATCGACTGATACATTCAAATAAAACAATGCAAATTTAAAATGTGAAACAATTTTTGCACACAGCAAAATACATACCGCAATGTATTTATTCAGGTATCAGCAGTCGAACTAACAATTTTTTTTTTCAAACCACAATTTGATGTCACAATGTAAATGCAAAAATAATGTCTCATTAGCAAAATTAACTCGTGATTTATTCATATTCTTGTCGGTGTTTTGCTTCATAATCACGGAAAAAAGTGATATAAACATCTATTAAAACGTTTTGCACCTGTGAAACCCCTTCACGTGGATTTTCACATATTTATGTCATTTTTTTTTGGTTGCTTTTGAATTGGTTATGCTTCGTGTCATTTTTTCATTCATACATTGGAAATTTCCATTAGGAGCATAGTCTTGATGTGAATTATCTGAATAGAAAACTAACAACAACAAAAAAATGAAATTATAAAAACAATATCAAAAGCAGACACAATAAAGATTTTATGAGTTCACGACACCATGTCCGGTCGATCACTATTTTATTTGAACATTTGTTTCAGTTCGTTCGTTTTGTTCGGGTGGCTCAAAATGATTTTATTTTTATTGATTTGCATAACAAATAATATTCTGTCACAATGGATTCAAATTGAAACTATTATATTCCAGAATATATTCTAATCTAAATGGAAACAGGGCTCAAATCCGACCATCCGACACAATTCACAGAACATAATGCAATTTAGTAACTAAATAAAATGCAGACATTAAAATGTTATTGATGCAAAACATTCCATCTTTTGAATGGAAAATTTTCAATGAAACAAAAAACGTTCGCCATTCGAGAGATAAATCAATGCAAAAAAAAATGAATTGAAAACGTTAAAAACTGGGCTTGGTGCATGATCATTTCGAGCAATTTTCATAACAATGACCCAAAAATAAATCGATCACATACAAAACTCCATTCAGGAAATTGAGTTTTTTTTTTGTCGCCAGAAATTATTCGTATGAACTGAATCGATTTCAGGCTTAACATCAATATTTTTTTCATTCACAGCCGTCAATAAATTAATCGAATCGTTTTTAGTGTTTTGAATTTTTGTCGTATGTATTTTATTTATTTTTTTTTATTATTTATCTTCATGAACAAATAAATGTTGTGTATTCATACACAGCGCAGGCATAATATGAAGCTATAGAATCCAAACAAATCGATTCAATTGAAATGGAGAGAAAAAAAACGTGCACATGAAATTTGACAAAGGTAGAGAAAAAAAAATAACATCAAACGGAAATGGAAACGTTTGATTGATTGACGTCACATAATATTATTGCATCGTGTGCCTTTATTAAATTCTATCCGAGTTGTGTGTGTTTTTTTTCTGCTGTGTTTTATTTCAAAGCGCGATATTAATTGAATTGTGCTCGTGAGCCCACTCAATATCAATTATTCAGAGAATAAGCATTACAGGTGTGTTCAATCAGTCAATGTTTGCGCATTTATTGTTATCATCATATTCAGTTCGAAATCGTTTGCCATTTATGCCATTACAAAGCAAACCATTTTAATTGTTCGATTAATTGACATAACTAATATAATATCAATTGTGTCATTTACAGGTTATTTAGAAAAGCGATTTAGCAGCATTGAAGCGGTTTGACTTGAGTGAAGTTCGATGTTGACGTTTTGCATTGAGCATTCGAGCTCAATCACGAAAATCTATAATCACACAGAAAATTGACTTAAATAATTTTAGCAAAATCTTCACTGGATTTATGAATCTCTTGATTCATGGCCTGTAGTTTCATAGACCAAGTTTCAATCGATGTCGAAATATTGACAGTTTGAAATGAAACTCACGAGAGATTCTCATCGTATTAAATGAAATCATTACAGGAACATTTCGTTCAAACGCTTAAAAGTCGCTTTGATATTAAAATACTCAACTCCCACACTGTAATTCCACCACGTTTCAGAATTAGAAATTCGCTACCAAAAGATGACCGAATTCTGAGTGTGACGCAATCAAACATTCTTGTGCACACAACATTTTGTGGTTGGCAATAGTACATACAAATGCATAATACAAGGTCGAACAGCGGCCTTAAGAAACTACCGTTACCCACATTTCATACAACATTTGGTTCATTCGTTGCGATCTAATCACATTTCCAATCTCTGGCAAACATTTTCAATTGAAAATAATTCCAATACACTTCAAATGAAGCTCATCTAAAATTCCATGCAGAATTGTAAAATGTTTCACGTAGCAAAGGAAAGTTAAAGTGATTTCTTTAGCAATGAACGAATTTAAAATGAAAAATGTCTTTCGAATAAATGCATAAATCACTGTAAATGATGACGACGAAAAAAAAATTGCATTTGCCTGGAGCCAAAACATCGTTGCGATAGGCGACAATTGGTTGCAATTGATTGAAATGCACAAAATAAAATGTGTGTTAAAATAAACATTTGTGCGCATGGAATCAATTTTCAGAATGCACGATTTTAAATGTGCAATGGAAGCGATTGTTGGGCGAGCCCAGTTATGTGAATTTTATAGGTTTGTTCAGATGACCGATAAATATTATTTATTCCGATGGGCATGAATTCGTGATGTTGCTGTTTTTTTTTTCATATGTCATTCATTCGGTTGTCGTAAACAAAAATTTGAATTTATTAATTTTTTACACAAATTTATTTGTATTTGCCATTTACATTAAAGCGTAAAAGAAGATGCCAATGGGGGGGGGAAATTTGTATTCGGCTCACGGAATCAAAATATGAGCTTGGTTGAACGAGTGACTTGGTGATTCTTGATTGTGAGAAAAACCCAAAATTTCATAACAATTATTCCTCGCATGCCAACGAAATGGGGAAAAAAAAGAATGGAATAAGGTTCAAAGCAAGCAAAAAAAATAACAATCGTGTTATTATTTATGAAATGTGCTAAGAAATTCATTAAGTTAGTTCCGTGTTTGAATCGATCATTCGTGGAATTCAATCAAAGTGAATGAAGTCATCAATTTCATTTTACTCAAATGCGTTGTGAACGATTACGATACCGTTATTGCTCTAATTTAAGCTTAAGAACGAACAGCGCGTTCAAACAATACATTGTTTGCCACTAGTCCATTAATAATATTTAAGGCAAAAGAAGCCGATTGAATAGCGTTGAACGTTTTTTTGTGTGTGTGTTGATTCTTTAAATTTTGTGCGGGGATCAAATGTTACACACACCCGAAATGATTAATGATATTACGGGATTGTCATGCGACAAATTAATTTAATACACACTACGTTGTTTTTTATGGGCATTGGTGTCGATGGTGTGGCGATCAATATCTAAAGTGGAAGTCAACACGCATTTAATAGCAGCGATTTCATCATTAATCAATTTTTCAAAGGTGCAAACAGTTTGATCTTTTCCTCTCTTTGATCCATTATATGGCAAGAAATTGGCTGGAATTCAGGTCTATTAACACTATGAAAACGTTGTTGACATTAAGTTGGAAATTCAAAATGGGGTTAACAAAATAAACAATGTCATTTTGAAATTGTGAAATCAGTAGCGCACTAAATCCATATGTAAATAATTCGGCATAATTCAAAAAAAAACAAACATAATATCAAATCAAGGCATTATTTTTTGTTCAGCTTCGCTCAGTAAAAACGCGTTTTAATTAACGACTAATTGTTGCCATGTACACGCTGAAAGGCATGAGTTGAACGAAAAAAAACATGTTTGGGACTTGGAAAAATTCATTAATTTTACTTTCACGTTACGTTTGCAATAAGGGTTAGGCGCTAAAACTGTGCACCGTTTGACAAATGATATTGCACATTTTCAAATTGATATTCGAACCAACAACAAGCACTTACTCTAACACAATGCGATCAATTCGAAGTGAAATATACGCCGAATGGGCACACACAAATCAATTTTAAACGTCACGAATCAGGATTTTATCGCTTCTATTTGAATAAATACCAAAAAACAAATAAAGCAAACCTCTTTTTTTTGTCTGAACGCGAATCAAAATAGTTCCATTTTTAAATGATATCAAAATGTGAAATACATGAAATTAGGCGCACAACGTGGAAAAAAAACGAATATTGCAACGAACACGTTTTGAATATTAATTCCATTTTGTCAATCTTTCATTTGTTTTGGCTTTTGTGTATCAAAAATAACTAACGATATCGCTCATGTTTTTTTTTGACAGCACCTTATGCTATGTGCAGAACAAACAGTGACAATGTTCAATATAGTTTGAGTAAAAACCTCGATTTTTGTGCAAATTGAAAAAAAAAACCATTTTAATGAATATTCAATTGAAGGAATTGAGGTTCATAAAGTCACATTTTATCAAAAATGGACTCTTTTTGACTCATAAAATGCTAATGCTGTTTTGATTAAGTAAGCAGCTTACTAAGCACTAACTCATTGATTTTATTCGTTGAACTCATTCTTTGAATTTATATTCAAAAGAAGTAAACAATTATCCAAAAAATTTGTTGTCTATCAAATGTGTTTTCAGTTGATGAAGTACCTTTGCCGCATGTTTTTTTAGGCTTTAAAAGCCTTTCGAAATCCTCAATACTCATACACAATACCAAATGCTAAATGAATACATTCACTTTATTTCGTTACTTCTTTTATTTATTTTGATTTCCTCTTCAGAAGTTGTCTTCAGTCCTTTGATAGTGTTACATTCAGTTCGAAAAAGGTACGTTCCCACGGACAAAGTGCTAAGAAACTGACACCAGGGTGATTTACGCGTTCAGCGAGCGCTGTGTGTCGTGTCGATAAACTTGATCCTATCGCATACATGAAAATCGATTACCGGTTATATTCAAATCCATTGGCACAGACAGAGCACAAGAGCACATACATGCGAACCACAAAATGCAGAATACAAAATACGGCATACGATGAACGAAGCCTATGGCTTCAAGCAGAAGAAAATGAAAAATAAAACCAAAAATCGCACAAACAACAAATTCGACAATTTTCCCTGTAATTCGTCTCTAACTTACCCTTTTTTGAATCGATAAAATCGTCATATTTCAACTGAATGGAAAAATTCAAAATCTGAAAAAATATATTTTACTGAAAATAAAATTAATTAAAATACAAATTGTGATGAAAAAAGCCAATTTCAATAATTTTACTGCTCGAAATATATGCCACTTCAAAAAATCTTTCCCAATTTTTTTCCATACCTTTCGTTTGATTTTCAATCAATACATTCTCATAAAAAAAAGAATCCCATTTCATACGATGGAAAAAAAGCTCGTTAATTTGTGTTCGGCAGCTTCGGTTCTCTTGATTGTCGTAACCATATTCCAGTAGCTTCTCAATAATAACTCCGCCTTTAAAATGTCAGAATGTTATCAAAACATAGAACATAGCAGTTCGAACATGAGCAAAGAATAAAAATGAAAATAAAAGCGAATCGGAAAAAAAGAATCGCATCGCAGCACACTCTTTGCTTCAGAGAGTACAAAAAAAAATGTGTACAACGCGCAAAATGAACACATGCGAGAGGACGATGAGCGAGAGCACAAGCAGCAACATCAGCAACAGCAGCAAAAAAAAGAGAATCTGGTGGCGATAACATTACAAGGAAAGAATAGCCCCACTTTATGGTGTATGCGCGTGATTCATGTTGCAAACGCAGTCGTTTGTGTGAGTTTTTGTGTCCCAATGAAAATGTTCTAAGAATCGAATGCGATGGTAGTTCGCACCCAGTATATAAAACAGCGAGGAAAAAAAGAGTCAAGAACGAGAACCCAAAAACATCCAAGCACCAAATATCGGTATTGGAATCGGTTTGCATGTGTTTGTGTGTGTATTTCTCCAACTTTTGGAGCAAGTAACGACACAATATCTTGGTGTTAGTTTGACGTAGCCGTGTGCCGTGTGCTCTGTGCACCCATTGCATGTTTCACATTCTCTTTCTCTTGCCGTGGATCCGAACGCATTGGTTCCCATTTAAAATGCTTATCGAAATTCGCGTATAAATTCACAGAGCATTTGTGTTCTTTGACAATGTCAAACTGTTCGATGCTTTCAGGCCAGCGCATTCATGCTGCTGCGGCTGCTGCTACTTTTTTTGCTGCTCTTTCTTCATTCCCATTTCTCAATTCTGCGTTTTCTTCATCTCTATCTCGGATTTTCATGAGCCATGAATGCATTTGTGTGTGTGTATTCAAAATCGCATCGTGATTATATGATGTAGAAAAGCCTTTGCGATGCTCCAAGCGTCTTTGGTATGTATGCGTGTTCGGTTCGTTCGTTGGGCGCGCAAAAATCTTTTCATCCAACGAAAAATGTGATGAGAAATCACCAAAAGCGCACGGGCTGCCGAGCATAAGAAAAACACCGACACCGACAACGACAACGACGATGTGAAGACAACAAAAACGAATTGTTGTATACACATTTTCTTACGTTTTATTTCTTTCTTTCTTTTTTTCTTCAACAATTCTCGCTTTTGTAAAATGTATCGAAAGACGTAAGATGTTGATGGTTCACGGTGCACACACCGTTGCCTGTTTTTCGGTCGTTTATGTGTGTTCAATGTATGCGAGAGCGTTGGGCGAAAAAGAATCACACACAATGTTCTATGTGTGGATTTTTCGCTATTTTGTTTTCAGTTTTGGTCGTTCAGTTTTTTACCGTTTACCGTTCCGTTCTTAGTCTCATTCTGTGCAAATGCGTACATACAACTTGGTGCTCGATTGAGTGTGTGTATTGACAGTGTTGCTCTCTGTATCGATACACGAGCTTCGTTTATGATCGAAGCAATTTTTTTATTGTGTTATTGTTGTGTGAATTTTGAAGCCGAAGTATACAGAATAAATTTTTATTTGGTTATTCTCTCGATTTATTTTTTTGTTTCGTGGTGTTGTTGTTGTTGTTGTTATTTGATTTGTGCGTCGTGGCCGAGTACTTTCAATAAAATTACAAGACTTGTCTACAGTGTACACGTTTATTCAGCAACTAGCTTGAACTTGTGAAAAACTTTTTATTAGCCGTTTGAAATTGACTTTAGTGGTTGTTCGAACAGTGTCCATTGCTCGTGTGTAGAGTGTGTGTGCTTTTTTATTGTTGTTGTTGCTGTTGGTTATTGGTTATTTGTTATGGTATTTTGTAAAACCCCCAAAAATACACGAACGACGTGCAACATTTATCAGCTTCCAAAGATTCACCATTTTCCATTGATGTAATTTTGGTGTTGTAGTGTGTTTTTTTTCTCGGTTGGGTTTAATTCGGTTCACTATTCAATTTCACATGTGTGGAAACGCAAATTGCCAAAGGAAATGCTGCGTGTGAAAGTGTCAATCGAATGGTACACAATAGTCGATCGATGGTGATGTAATAGAATTGAACTCCGAAACCGTGCAGCACAGCTCAAAGGCAGCATCAAGTGATATCCAAAATAGAGTCGGAAATCGCAAGGCGACACCATTCGCAAGCAGCAGCTACAAAAACACATTTTCCACACATAAGACACAGAGAGAGAGAGAGACGCACTACGGTTTTACTACATTTTAACCGTAAATCGATTCGGGAGGGTTTTTTTCTCTGTGTGTTTTTTTTTACTCTTCGTGTCGTTGCCATTTTTACTGAATTGCGATAAAAACGAATCGAAAGCGTAAAAAAAGGGAAAACCTTTGCTCATGCCGATATCAATTCAATCAGTCGTTGAAGGATATCGTATCCACATTGACGGATTTTTTTCTTACTCGCCCCGTTTTCTTTTTGAATGTTTTTTTTTTTTCCAGTGCGCCTTTTTCATTAAATTTATCTCTCGACGAAAAACGAGTGATTCTTAAGACAGAATGATAGTTTAGGCTCCGCAATTTGTGTGTAGAAACTCTATTTTGGTGACGATTCCGGGGTTAATTAACAGTGTATAAATTTGGATTTGGAGGTGGACAATGCGGGAATTCGCCGTGATTATAGTGATATCAAAATCAACCGTATGACTTTGAAATTCCTTACGAAGTGATTTGAGTGAAGACCTGCACGCTTCGGCTAGTATGTCCAGACGAAAACAACTGCGACCATTCAAAGTACAAGATGACGATGACACCAATCCAAAGCAAGCGGAAAGTAGAGATAACGGTCTTGCGACTACGTCGAACGGTGACAATACCAACGAGGCACAGCACACTCCCAAGCCGAGTAAGTTTGACTTTCCTTTCGCTTGTTTTACCTGTTTCAATTGGGTTTGCCACTCAAATATGCCATTTCTCTACTAATCTGTACAATTGTATCTGAACAAAGGCGTACATTCTCATTGACAAGAATCGTCTTTACTGCAAATAAAAAAAAGCAATTAAATCCGAAAATAGTATGTCTCAATTCGAAAGAGTCATGAAATTAAGCTGTGAGCACGTGTTCCACTTGAAATTCGGGTGTAAAAATTGCGTTCGCTCAAAAAAATCGCCGCAATTTAATGCGCTTTAAATCATCAACGTTTTTTTTCATAGACATTGTTTCAAAATTGTCATCAAAATTTGTGGGTTTTTGTAATACGTTTAAGTGCTAGTGTCAATCAGCAAATTTTCAAACAGAATTTAAATTAAATTGGTCAAAAATACAGAAAAAAGACAAAAAAAATAATAGACGAGCAAATTTGGGAACACGCGATTCAATACGGAATCGAAACAAAAGAAATAAAATCAAAAATGCGTCGACACCATTTTCAAATTCCAATTAAAAATCCAGCCAAAAGCGTTTAAAATGTGTGAAATAAAAAGTTTGACAACGGAAGCGTGGCAAAATAAAAGAGTCAAAAACGTATTACAACAACAAGTTTGAGTCTCTTTTTCATTCGGTTGGCCGAAAAAAAAACCTCAAACGATCACAAGTTATGCATATGAGGCACCGGAAAATGGGATTCGAGACACAAGACAATGACAACAACAACAACAACAAAAACTTAAATATATTTAATTGAAATTAAAGTAATAGGTTTTTTTTCTGAACTGTTGTTTAGTGCCACAAGGTAGTAATATATCGAATGCATAATTTAAAATGAATTATTTTAACGTTGGATTTTTTTTTTGTACATGGCGCCATGGACTTACACGTAATTGGCTTACCATTTGCGTATGATTTTTCGATGTAACTGCAAAAGCGAAAAAAAGCACATCGAGTTTCGTTGAGCAACAGAAACAATTTATATCAAATGACGATTTAGGCAGAAAAAAAAATGGAGAGAAATCTTCATTCTCTTTTGTCTTTTTTTTACCTTTCGCAAAAACATTTCATTCGAGTTTTCGAGAGTCACCGTGGAACGGCCCCAAAAGAACTACAGATGAAATACAGAATAAAGAAACATTCTGTGTGAGTCTTCATGTAGATCACAGTTTTGCTTTAATCACTATTTTGCAAATGCTTTGCTAAAGCACCAAGTGAATGCAGGGCTGCTCATGTCTTTGCGATTGAATAAAATCCACCAGCACACACCAGACAACACAAGTGAATAACAACAACAACAACAAAATTGAAAGAAATGAAAAGAAAACAACAACAAAAACAACACAGACAAACAACCCAGCCAAAGCGCTCAAAGCAAATACACAAAACACACTCACTGCAAAACATTCGAAAACAAACGACATCGTATGCATATTTATTTTGTCGATATTCAATGAGAAATAAAAATTCAACTAATTGGACATGTTTTCTTTTAAATAATATCGATTTAAGAAGAAACTTTTGCAGCAACAACAATACCAAAAACAACGGCCACAACACACCGAAGTCTCTCTCTATCTCACTTGCGTTCATTCTTTTTGTTCGCTTGGCAAGGAATGATTTGCTGGTAAACTGGTCAAAAACGTAAAATATAAGCGCGCGCGCTAACATAAGCAAGCACATGCAGTTCAGCATAAAGGTAAACGGGCTTCGAAGTTCGAAGTAATCGCCATCGATCAGTGCAGAAGCGGAGCGAGAGAAAGAGGGGGATAGAAACATCACCACTGCCAGCAACAACAGCACAAATTCAAATGTGCATATTTCATTTGTGTGTTATACTTTTAACGCACTCACCAGTGCTGAGCTGCTGAGGCTCAATCTCTCAATGGCCACTTTTATTCACTTCTATGCATATTTGCACATTGGCACGTATAATGTACCTGCGCGTATCGATCAAGCTTGCAAGTCCTCAGTGTGCGCTGTTCTTTTTTTTCTCCTCTCCACTTTGAGCTCTCGTCGAAAAAGATAAAGGCGATATTGTTTCATTCGTTTAATCCCACGGCTTGGTTGTGGTCGGTCACTGGTCAATATATGCATTTTGCATATCTTGCATTTGAAGTGCACGGATCGAAGCGTCTCATTCTGAATGCCTTAATCAAAAATATCAAACGAAATAAACGAAAATGAAAATTTATTTGTGTTTTATTTTATTTTATGCTGCAATGTTTTTTGTTGCTGTCTCTCGTGTTGTTGTTTGGTGTGTTTCACTTTTTCTTTCGATGGTTATGCGTTGATGGCTCCAGCTTAAAAAAAAGAGCCTTGTCTGCATTTGCATGCGAATTGAAAAACTCGAATTGACCATATGCACACACACCAAAATAGCAGCATATTCGATCAGATATTGACGGACCAGACCCATCGATTCGGGAGATTCGCTATTCGCAAACCGGGCAAGTGCAAGTGACCAAGAAGCACAACAAATAGAGAAATTTAACAACAACAACCACAACAACAACAAAATGTTATCTTTTTCAGTTGAATTTATTTCTCATTCTTTCTCTTTCTCTTGGTTCGACATTCACATTTGCTGATTTTATTGTGACCTGTGCTCCAGCCGCATGTGTATAATTTAATTTTCAAATTCTCTTTCGCATGCTGTGCGTCCTGTGCGCAGAAGCCATTGAGCAACAACGTTCAATGATCGTGCTAACTATTTCAGTAGGGTCCAAATGTCACCTCGTCTCTGGTTATTTATTCTGTGATTTCTTGATTTTTGCAAACGAAAATGAAGAGAAAAAAAAACGAAGTCACACAACCAACTAGAAACACATTCTGTTTCGATCGACTCACAGTCAAATCTATACATGCATTTTGCTTAGCAATGGCAATCGATTTGGTGCGACTTTTGCATGCGTGTCTCATGTGGTTGCTCTTCATCATCATGTAGGCCTTTTGTTTTTAATTAATTCATTCGAAAAATATAAAATATTTCATCGCATTGCGATCGAAAGTCAATAAAATGTTAATCGAGCACTCGGCGAATGGAACGCACTGCAGTGTTCTGCAGATGGCTTAAACCTGGCATTGCAAAGAGTGTTGCAAAAATGTTATGCTGTTATATTGAGCGCGTCTGATTCATCTTGCAAATAGCGACCATAATCGAAGGGTATTGTTTTTCTTAACCTCAAGTACCGAGTTGAGTCTATAGAATCCGCATAAACGAAAGGCTAAAAAGTCATGCTACTGGTTTTTCTTCTGCATTATGATTATCTGTGCTCTTTTCTCTTTTTACTCCATTCGATTCGTTCTTTTGAAAGTAACAATGCGTTGTGCAAGAGAGTGAGCTAATTCGGTGTTGTCTTTCATTTCGTGTATGATCGTGCATTGAAATAAATGAAAGAAAAAAAAACAACAAAATATATAAAACGGAATATATATATCGAATGCAATATGAATGGGTTTTTGTAATGCAAAGCGGCTGCCCACTATTTATTGCCAATTTGGAGCACTTTTGTTATTACTTACTACGCCTTCGTCATCGTCTCCAGTACTTGAATCCATTGGCTTCAAACACCGCTTATTGCCATACCGATGCAGAACCGAATGTGAATCATACGAAAATACAGTGAAATAAAAATAAAGTCATCATTATGATTGTTAATGCTTTCACGTAATAATAACAATCGGCCGAACAAACATCTAAATAATTCGTTACACGTAACGTAATAATGATAGGCTCTCACAATACCTTCTGTCCCATTGCCATTGTTTACGCAGTGCGTATTCTTCTTTATTTTTCTGCTCGTCATGACAAAAAACAAACACAAACACACACACACAGCAACCGTAAAATATTGCACGCATTTTTCTGTTGTTGTCGATGTTTATTTGGAATTGTTCTGCTTTTAAAATGAAAAGTGAAACTAGTACTGGTTACAGCGCATACTGGTGTACTGCTGATGTACTCGATGTACTGGTGTACACGACCGATGGCATGGAATATAATTCGCTTTCAACGCTTAATTGATAAAATAATTGCTCAAGGGAAACAAAATGGCTCGTTGATAACGTGTTCGTTAGTTAAATCAATTGCGGTTTGGTCGGTTGATTGTGTGATCAATAAAACTGCCACGTGGGATCAAGTGGTTTTTCGTTTGAATTAGTTTACAATAAATACACCGAAAAAAGGTAGATTACATCAAATAAACACTAATAATTTCTAGTTGCGGTAATGCAGGGAAAAAAAGACGTTGAAAATCAACGGAATCATTAATTTGCATTGAATTGCAATGAACAGCAGCCATGCGATTCACATATATCGCGGGCATATGGAACAGAGACACATACACATATAGAGAGATAGAGAGAGAGAGAGAGAATAGAGAAAAATTGTTGCACAAAGCAAAAGGGTAAATAAGAAAAATCAATTTATTTAACCGATACCGTTTGATCGTAGTTAAAATTAACTGTCAGTAATTTAGTTACTGGCTGCTTTTACCATTGAACGAGCTGCACCAATTGAGAAGTCACTATGATTTCTCTAATGAATTGCATTTCAATTCACCACATCAATGGTGGATGCCAAGCCACGCGTTTTAAAACATTACTGCAAATTGCAAACGATAGATAGATTATTGTAAATAAAGACATTCGAAATTTCGTTAACTTGCGAGAGCGTATCGACGTATATTTGGCGAATATACATCCCACTCACGCACATTCTATCTCTCTCTCTCCGCTGCTGTGCTGTGCTGCATATTTCTTTGCAGGCTCGTGCTCTTGTACTGTACTCTCATGCGCCGGGCATGGGTTTTGCTGTGTGTGCTTTCTAAATGCAGAGGTTTTCGTTTGTGACATTTCCCATCGACTCTAGGAGCACACAATGTACAATATCGCACACACATATTTCGCATGCACCATTTCAAAGCAATACCATATCCATGTCAATAACTCTATTAGCTTTTCTACTCAGTTTGCCGAATCACACACGGCTGACAAACGAACTATTTGCTGTAATTAATATCGATCTGGTTTTCGCTACTGTGCATATGATATGGTGCTGAAGCAAATATACACAAAACCCCAGCCGAATAATTGGGTTCATTTGCTGTATTATGTCTCATATTTGTTTATTTCATTCCTCTTCTTCATGTTACTGTTGCCACTGTTGTAGTTAGTACTGTTGTCGTTCGCTCGTGCGCGTACACACACCACTCACACACACACACACATACGCACATGCACGCACACTCTCTCTCAACTGTACTCGCTCGGTTTTTTTTTGTCTGTACTCCTCTTTTTTTAAAACGCCCGCACATAATCGCATCATACGTTTTATGAAAACCCACAATCAAATATTAAACACACCAAAATACGTGACTAGAATACTAAAATCAATTTATAGACCAATTTTTGGTCCCATTCAAAAACTAATACACGATGAACGGCCATTTTCGAAATGGAAATGGCTCTACTAACGAACATATCAAACTAAAACAATTCCAAACCGAAAAGTATACAATGTGTTTTGTTGTTGTTGTTGTTGTTTAAATTTATTTTCAGTCCGTTAACTGAAATTGAAACGAGTTCATTTCACAATTTTTTACCCCATTTCAAATGCTACCGCACAACAATTTTTGATAATAAATTCCAGTTTAAAGATAAACAAAATGATTTTTTTTTTGTTTTCGTTCTTTCGGTTTGCATAAATAATCATGCAAATGATCGCTTAGAATTCATTGTTCTAACCGCATCAACTGGGTTTTTGATGGAGTTAATATTCACAGCTGCAAAGAGATATCAAAGAATAATGTCATATTCGGTGTAGAATCTATGAGAAACACTTGAATATAGATTCATAACGCATCTTTGAAACATGGATATAAAAATAAAAATATTCATCGGTGACGGTGTTTTGGAAATAAATTCTAGACTATTTCTTATTGTGCACTTGTTGATTCGCGTCAAACAATCATTTAAATGCCTTCGGGGTACGTGACTCATCAACCAATGATTTGATGTTGCCGTGGTTCTAAACGTTGTGAAGATACTTGATTCAAGTGCGGTTTCGGTAGCAAAAAAGAGATCTTGACATTTGATGGCGGCGTTTCATTTTTTCTTCTTGGCGTGACTTACACTTTATGAATTTTAATAATTTCATATTTAACAACAAGTGTCTGAAAATGGGTTTTAGTGTAACTATTTTTATTGGTTTTTGATCCACCACAGAATTTCTTAATTCTAGTTCTCTGATGCTACTTCTTAGAATGGAGAAGATGTAAAAAGATGCGGCCTCTTTCAAAAAAAAAAATCAATTTATTAGCAGCTTGTTTATTCCTATCGTTTTCTTTTTATGAACGGGCATAATTGAATTTTAACTAATTTTTTTCCTAACCAACAACGTCTGTAACGTTATTTGTTCATCCAAAAAAGATCCTTTGGTAACGATTACAACTTTGTGGTGCTTGGTGCCAAAGCCACAAAGAACTAACATGATCATACAAATTATTATAGGCATAATTTCGATTGGCTCATGAAATATTCAAAAATTGTTACGACTCAGAGCGCGTCCTCATTTGAAATGAATCATTTGTTGCTGTACGATTTGAATACATTTCCCCCTGATGTGGCCGTCAATGCAGCTCATCCGGCGTATTTTATCATAATGACACCAGCATGAATGAGATGGCTGTCTAGTAGACAGTGTCTACTGAGGGTATAAAATATAGACGCACATTTCAAAATCAACAATAAATTATCAATTTTCAAAACATTTGGCACGAAAACCGAAATGCATTTTGATCAATTTTTAACACGGTCCATTGGTTCGAGCTGAATATTTTCTTGCTGCATTTGGGTTTATTAACAGACAAAATTCAAATGAAGTTTAATTTTTCCATGTATAACATTCAAATTCTATAAAATGAGTTCATTTTTGAAGATTTTTTTTTTTCAAATTACATTTATATACACGATATTCCATCGTTTTCTTCCGTATGAGTCATGATCAATTCATAAAAAATTTATCCAATTCATTTTCCATTCGATAAAATCCATGAAACACACAATCTCATTTCGCTGGGAAAAAAAACCCGATCAAAACCCACTTATTCTATTATATCATTGAGGCTTTGCTACCAAAAATATAAAATCAATAGTTTTATTCATTCGGCCATCGATAAGGAAGCGATAGTTTCCATGAATTTAATATGATTAAATTTAATTAATGAAATGAAATTCATAAGGTTTCCATTAGAGAAAATTAAATGAGATTTGTTGTTGTTGTTGTTGGCTGGTTCTCATTACACGGTTCTCAATTACTTTGCCTGTACACAGTTACCCACTAAAATGATCGATAAGAGTTGCTTGATAAATTTACATTGGATAGATTTTTTGTTTTTGTTTTCGTATTGAATCACATTTCAATTATTTTCAAGTATTCACGTTATGTTGGTTTCAGCGATAATGTACAATGTTCATCATTGTGCTGGCAAAACGACAACATTCGATAAAATTTATGTCAATATTTTTAGCGTTGGTCACATGGATTTGATACGTTTGCATGTGATTAGAATGAAGACACTGGCTGTTTGTCTCGAACTCGAAAAAAAAACATGTGTTTTCAATGGAATTTTTATGTTTTCGCAATAATCCCAGAGTATATATAAAAAAAATATTGTCTATTCAGTTTAATAGTGTGCCCAGAACGGTTCGAGTATTCATTAATAATACAGTAGAGGAGATCCCATGGAAAAAAAAGCGCGCAATGGGTCAAGCATTCAAAGTAGTCGATTACGTAAGCAATGTAATCGACTAGCTGTCTCAAGGGGCAAATCACTAAAAAGTAATTTCTAATTGCATACAAAAATGTATAGTAATTGCCAAAAAACGAAGTAATTGTATCGGAAATATACAAAGTAATTGCAGTACTAAAAATATACAAAAGTAATTGCATACGTCTCATGCAATTACTTTTTCATATGCAATTACTTGATACATTTCAAAATTACTCTCATCGTGACTAATTATTCTGAAAATGTGGAGAAATGTAAAAGTAATTGCAGAAAGTAATTTCAAAATATATAAAGTAATTGTTGGCGGAAAAAAAAGTAATTGCATGAGTGATTTGCCCCTCGAGCTGTCTAAATTATTCACATACGGCAAAATCAAATCGGAAATTCAATAAATTCGATTGAGATGTTAAAATCGAGCAATTTTCAATGGGTTTTTTTCCTCTTATTCTCATTCGATAAGCCAATCTGTTCGGCACACTCGCGCTATACCGGCAAAACGATCCGAAAACATCGACATCGAAAAATACATAAAATTCGTTCTTTATTTACGTTAACGTGTGTAAATATTTTATAATAGAATCGATTCGATTCGAAATCCAAGTGAATAATGAAATTCAATGGCGAGGAGAATAAAAGAAAAATACTATTCACTTTAAAATGACCCTCTCGTTCGCCTTTAGGTAACCGTCATGAATGGCAATGCCATAAATAAAACTTTGATAAATTCATTTTGTTGTATAGAAAATGATATTTTCAAGTGTTTGCAACACCAATACCGTACGAGTCGTACGACTTGCACACATTTTATATGATGTGCGGCTGTGCGCATTGTGTACGCCAGCAGAAATGACGCTCATTGAAATGGAATTGGAAATGAAGACAAAATCCACCCTCACCGAAACTCTAGTGCGTTCACAAACTATATACCATTTATATAGAAATTCCTATTGGGAACAACAACAAATTTAATTGTACGAAATGTTATTATTATGGTTATTGTTAACTAGTACAACAATTCACATTATAAATGTCAAACTGCAATCACTTCCTTCACTTTGTGCGATGCGATCTCTGTTGTTGTGCGATGATATTTCGTCATATTCGCTTTGCACCGCAACGTGGCTCGTTCACACTTTTTCATTGTAAAAATAGATGGTAAGGAATAAGGAGCTATTCAAAACTACCATATGGAAATAACAGTTGAATGTTAGGGCGATTCGTTGTCGGTATTGTATTTCACGTGCTGCTAATAACGATGACGCGTGCTTGGCTTCAACAATTACCCCAACTATTAGACGATTTTTTCTTCTTTGCCTCTTCGCTCTTTCTCTCGCTCACTTTTTTGTGTGTCTCTCTAGCCTCGTTTCCTCCGAAAATCTTGGCCAAGACGACACTATGTCGCTATGTATAATGTGTGTGTAGTGTTTGCACAATGTGATTGAAATCAGTGGAATGTGAACGATATCGTTCAAATTGGAATTGAACGAATGAGACTGGGAAGAGGCCAAACCATTTAATAGAAGTTCAAGTACATGAAATATCTTCCATCGTCATGCACTATGCTCGTTCGCTTCCGAAAATAGAAAAAAAAATAGGGAATTATGAATTCGATATGTTTTAGCCCTACAGTTGTTGGATTCTAATTATGATGTTGTAGGATTTCGCGTCATTTTCCATAAAATATTGTCACAAGTCCATGAATTATTGTAGCTGCGGGACCATATTAAATATTGACATCGAAAAAGGACCATCTATTTTCGGATGGAATTTTTTGTGAATTGGTTTGAATTATGGATGTTGATACCAATGAGATGAAGAAGAGATGTTTTAATTCCCGCATTTTTTTTAAATTAAATTTTTACATTGTTTTCGTCATTGCGAGTGCAAGATGCGCTTGAATGTTCATCGTGAGGAAGCATATGGTAGCTCAGGAACATTATTTTAGTCATAAATTTGTCAAAATTCCCGATCATCTTTCACCCTCACCTAATTCAATTCATACCAAAAACTAAACACTCACGTATCAAACTCACCTTTTTGGCAGCTAAATGCACTTTTTCACTTAAAATTTGGTTTTGTAAGTTCTTATTTCCATATCGATTTTATTTTTAAAACTAAAGATCTATTTTGTAAAAATGAGGGCAAAATATGTTCGAGAAATCAAAACGGAAGCTATTTGAAATGCCTTCACCAATCTTAATTCATATTTCTGAAAATGATGAAAATCCGGTGGTATTTTGAATTCTAATTCTAATTCTAGAAATAGTAAAGAATGTACAAGAACCTGATTTACACAAAGTAGTTCACTCGAGCCGAGCACATTTGTCACAAGGACTTGTTGCCAAAATGGAAATCAATACTCATTCAGTTGAAGGCGCAGATGGTCAAGATTAAACGCCTTCTGATGAGAATTAAAGAAAACAGAGATATCACATGTACACACCGTATACAATCGAAAATTGTGTCAATTCTCGGAACTATTTGATGACCAAATCGAATGAGCAAATTGTGAGCAAACGGCGACAGATGCGAAACATAATTAATGTATATTTTGATCTAATTTTCCTTTCTGGTAAGGCTTTGCACATCGGATATTCTAAATCACCCACGCGACTTTACATCACCATCATTTCGGATGGATCGGAAAAGAGTGAGCATGGTCAAACTTCGTGAATGGTTCATCATATCCGATTCATAAAGCATAAGCTCAATGATCAAATCCAAATCCAAATCAATGGGCTGAACTGAAAGTAAATAAAGTCATTAATCCATTGAATCAATTTTAATTGAAATGCCAGTAGAAACTGTCGAAATGGCACATAAAAATTGTTTGGCTGACCGCTGTGATCCTGTGCCCTGTGCCGCACGCTTTTTAAACACCGTGTGGATGCATGTGAAATAACCACCCGCAGCGTCTCAAAATCATCTTTATTGATAAATTTTATTGCGCATCATTTCAGCAGATCGCCACGTTGATGACGTTCGTTTGTTCGCATGATGTCCGAATTCTCTCAACGTGTCCATTTCCATTGAAAAAAAAGAGAATGTAAATGTTCATTAACTGCAAACATGAGAAAGAGAATACGGAAACCGTACAAAGGTCGGCTCGTTGCAACGAATGACCGCTATAGCATGTGCCACTGGCATCCTTTTTGGCAATTTAGTAAAAATTATATTTATTGATAAGTCAATTTTACTCTCTCTTTCTTTCTTTCTTTTCTTTCTCTCTGTCTCTCTCGTTCCATATTTCACAAAATTCAATTTTTTCACACTTTTTCCACCTCGCCTCATTGAAAATCGCATTAGAATTGATGATTTCATTGTACGATCGGGTATTTTTTTGTTCTCTCATTTTTTCTCCATTTCTTTCATCCTTTTTGCTCAAAAACAAATACTAAGTTGGTATTGTATTGCGCACATGTGCTCCCTTCTCGTCAGCCAATTTCAATGAATCACATTAACATTGTGTGTTGTTTACTGTTACAGCATCACACTATTGGGATCACTGGGTGGGTGTTTCGAATGTGCAATTGTTGTTGCTTTTGCTTTTGTTGTGCATTTTAGTTCGGTTGACCGATGGTCAAAGGGCCAAAAATGAAATTTATTACCAATCATTTATTTGTTACTCTCGAATACGGTTTGGTTCGGGTCAAATCAATACGCGTGTGCTCAACTTAAACACACACACACACACGCATTCAAACCATTTCGACAGATGAGCATTTTTCGAATGTTGTTTGTTAATGATGATGATTTTCCTATGTGTGATTCGTTGGATTTTCAATAATATATTGAATTTCATTAATATATTTTTTCACAATTCCAAGCGCACATTAACGCAAAACACATCATTCGATATTTATGGGGTAGAAAATTCCCTATCAAAATTGTATTTGCGTCAAAAATGTGCTCGAAAATAAATATAAAAATGTATTTAATGAAACTTTTGGCTCTGAAATGTGGTAGATTCCAAAGTTCAAATGGTTAAATAGCGATCTATTTCCATTGACTCACAAACATTTATGATTATGATAGCGTAGCAATATTCAATGGCGCATCCTTTTCAAAACAAAGCCTTGCGTTGGCAAAATAATTGCTAATAAATTTTTGTTGATTTAATTTCCGAAAATTCATGAATCCACCCGCTTGATGCCGAAAATTTGATTTGTATCATCTGGTTACTATCATCGTGAACAAAAACAAACGCATAAAATTTTATAAAAATTCAGTTAATTTTCTATATAATATTTTCTGTTGTTCTTTGCTGTTTAAACCATTTAATAGCTTTAGCTTTATATTTGATGGATTTCAAATTTAAGCGTATATCCCTCTTTAGCACATGAACGATGTTTAACATTTGGCTTGATCGTAATAAAAATCTTGAAATGTATAAATTGTATTCCTTCGACGAAAACAAAGAAGAAAAAAAAACACAAAGCTGATTGCTCATGTGTTGGTCTTGTGTAAATAGACATAGATGTTGTGAATTTTCTGTTGAAACATCATGAATCTTAAACATCGTCATTTTCCATGTAATCGCACGTTCTAATTATAATCTGCGATGGAATATCAAAGGCAACGTCATTTTTCTGGCGCCGTTGTTAATATTAACTGTCAGAAGATGGCCACATAAAGTATATTACAGGACAAGCAAACAAACATGAGAGAAACGAAACAATCCAACAGCATCCAAGCGACAATTGAAAAATCGTGTGATAATCTTTTAACGAGCCCATTATTGCATTTAAAATCTAAAAAAGGAAAAATCAAATGAATAAATGAACACTACAAATATTACGTCCACATAGTCATAAATTATGCATACATGACACAACATTATCTCAATAAAATCAATCGTCACTCACTAGACACACCGTCCATTCGGTGACAAATCTTCAATTTGACTTATGTGCTGCTTATGTTGATGTATGTTTGAGGGCGATTCAAGACGAAAAATAAAATTAATCGAATGGTCGACAGGAGAATTAAAAACGATTAAATTTATCGACGGATTTGTTGTTTATCAAAATAAAAACACAACTAAACTGGCCTAATATGATTAATATCATGGCATTAGGCATCTAAGCAACCATTTTTATATCATTATAAATGTTGTATTGTCTCTAAACCTTAGGTTTTAGAAAACATGTGGCATTTTCGGGACAGAAGAGAAAAAGAAAATGATGCTCGAACAATTTCAGTGACATGACGATGACACGAGGCGAAAAAAACACCAACCAAAAGCAACAACAAAACGTTACAAGAAGGCACACACACCACACACACACATAGTGAATGTAAATCAGTCACCGTTTGGATGGCATTTGTCAGAATGTTGATGCTTTATGATCGCTATCGTATGATCATCAGTGACGGTGACGACAATGTCAACGACGTCCGTCGCTTACATTGTATTACAGCAAAATATGAAAATGAATATTTTCAAAGTGACTGGCACACATATTTTGATGTGCAGCCGTTCATTTCGGTTTGGCTGTCAAGTTATTTGGCTGGTTTGGTCGCTGAGGTGAATCGACTTACAAAAGAGTCTATAAACGGTGTAAATGAGACGTAAATACTGAAGCCGACAGAAGCAATTAATCATTTCAATTTTGTGAATGTGTTTAAAACACAAGAAAACATGAATGTGCAATGCAGTAGACACGTTTACGCATCACATCCAAATCATACAAACAAACGCATGTTTATAGTTTGCGGGGACTTTATTTTGCCAGCGACACAAGTAGCGCCAGTCACCATTTACAACGATCAAGATGAAGGGTTTTCATCTTTTTCCTCATTCCACATCATCATTAGGCAGTCAAAAGACTCCATTAACTTTCCCATTTCTAGTCTAAAATCTCCGTAATTTGGCGACAATTTTTTATTTTTAAATAAATCCCATCATTTCTTGGAAATTTCAGTGGAAAATGTATTTTTGCGCGCGACAAAAATGCCGTAAAATTGATTGAATTTTTAATATTTACCTTGAATTGTTTCACTTTTATTGCATACACTTGAAAACTTTTGAAGAAGTTAATTTCCTTTACCTTTGGCACAATCGAAGCGCACTGCCACTCTGATGTACATGGCTGATTTTATCATTTGACTTTCCATTTGAAAGCAATCCATATAAAATGCATGGAATTTGGTGTGCATGAAGCACAGGTTGCGTGTATGTAAGCCGATATCACTTGTATATTCACATTATATTATCGCGTATTTGTATATTTTTCATCGTTTGTTCTCAAAACAAGAAATAGCGAACTAGTTTTGTATACGCGTTTATAATTTATTGACTTCTTGAAGAACTTGCGTAATAGAATGAAAACTCACAGAAGCGTTAAACTAGGAGTCGCCGAAATCGTAATCCAAATGCATATTGTATAGTGTAAAATGTGTGTTTTTGGAGTTAAATTCAAAAGTATGGCGGAATGGAATACATAAAACGGCTTTAAGTTTTAGATTTATTAAATGCTTTCAGGCAACCACATTGCCATTTCGAACATGGTATATTTGAAATCCATATTTACACAATGTTGGTTGGCAACCCTTTTGGCACTCGTCGTGCGGTGCAATCACTCCACACTCACACACATAAACACACACACCGTTTGGAATGCCATTTGGTGTAGTTCTCCAAAATCAAATTGTAATTTTACCCTTTCGTTTTCCAAAACGCTTTATGAAAATTTAAACGGAGAAAATCCACAATTTGGCGCTCGTCGAGTGTTGATCGCTATTTGTATATAAGTTTTCATAAAACACCATATAAATTTGTATTGCTGGTGTTGGCTAAAACCAAGTCAAAGTCTTAAAAGCGAAAATGTTCTGCATATTTGGAATTGGAATTAAGTATTAGAAGCGCTTAATAATAATGAAGTTGTTGTATGGCTGTTCGCGAATATCATGTATGCGCCCCCTCACACTTGTGATTTATACCACACCGATTATAAGGATAACGATATTTTGTGAATGAGTATACTGGGTACACTCAACGACGGTGCGATAGAGTTGAGTGTTGTTGTTGTTGTTGTCTATATGCGGTTGAGTGTCGCATATTACAACAATAAACAAAGGTGAATGTGGTTTTATCCTTACATAATTTGACTTTGAGCTCGCCATTTGTGTGTGCAGTTGAACTGTGAAATTATAATTCGAAGATAGCACCAATGGGAATGAAATAGAGTGAAGAAGAAAACGCACCAATGCCAATAAATAAACAACACATTGATGTTTAAGATTTACTCGCATACACTACACTAATCACTCGGATCGTTTATTAATATAACAACGCGATATGATATTTTCGGCATTTAATCGAATGGCTGGAGTGTAATTTGAGTGATGCGTGATGGCGTGTGAGTTTCATGTGGTTTTCCGCGTCTCAATAAACCGTGCATAACAGCAATTAGATAACAACATTTGACTCGTTTCAATTTGTTTTGGGTGGAAAAGGCGAAACGCCTTCAATATTCAAGTGTGCATGCACATTTTCATTTCACTCGATTACTTCATATCGATTGGTTGGTTGGTTGGTTTGCTGTTAAACCAATCCACAATTAGACACCAGGCAATCGTGTGTTGGTTGATTTTTTTCTTTTTTGGTTTCATTTATTTTTATGAATATCATAATTGATGTGGAAAAGTCAATTAGGCACTTACGGACGACGTATCACGGTGAAATTATATCGATAGCAATCAAAACCATCAATACACACTCTCTCTCTCACACTCACACATACACATCCGTGACAGAAATATGCTCGAGTCTGTTGTTGTTGTTTTATTTTAATTCAATGAAAATGTCACGCGATCGTATCGAGTCTCACAACTCACCGTTCACAGGCTTTTCAATACGTGTAATGTGAATGTGTTGCGATGTTTTCTTTTTTTACACCACTTAATTCTGCGAGAGAGCGCAGAAAACCGAAATGGAAAAACAAAATTCCAGTTTAACCGAAATGATATAAAATCCCAGTAATATCAATAATGTGATCGGATATTTTATTGCTTAACGTTCATCACATTCAATCCTCCACTCCCATTAAAATAAAATTTATTGTATGCGCGCTGCGCTCTTCGCTCTTCTGCTTTTTGTTTTTGGTATTTTCCCTCATAAATGGTTGTCTCTCGTTGTTGACTTTCAACCATTTCAATTTTACTGCTCCACATTGTTTGTGCGTGTCTGTGTCGATGTGTGTAAGTGTATTTTATATCGAAGAGTCTTCCCGGTTCGCTTTCCACACAATTTCATTTGTTGTTTTGTGTTATTCGCTTTTAGTCTTTTTATTTAGTGATTAATTAAATAATTAATTATTTAGATCGATTTATTTATTTTCTATTATTCGATAGATTGTTATCAAAATATCGCTCTCATTCCCATTGATGTGGCTTGTCATGGCATGGCATGGCATTTTTTTCTGCTATTGCAAGAAAAATACACACAAATCTATGAAACAATACAGGCTCATTTATTCAATAAAATGTTCTGTTACTCATTTGTACTCGGCGAATTAAGACTAATCACACCATGCAAATGGCTTTCATTTGAAATGTGCTCGAATTGTAAAGAACGAACCGATAGTTGCCAATGTTGATATTTCAATGTAAACCATTTGAATTTTAGTCACATACAATTCTTTTATGAATTTCGAAACAACAACAGAAAAAAAATGAGCTGGGCTTGTCAAAACAAAAACAGTCTGCGGTTTGATACATTCTAGCATAAATTTCCACGTTTAGTATTTTGACGCATTAAAAATATTAAAGTCGATCCCATGAGATTGTCGAATGCCAAGCATTCTGAGTTGACAGCTAGACCGGTTATTTCTTTTACCATAAATAATCATAAATGAATTAGATGTCATTTAATAAGCATAATTAAAACAGTTGGTCATCGTGTGACAATGACGCGCACAATTTTTCAAAACAATTTCCATTGTCACCTTAGCTAAACAGCACGTCGCTTGACTCTCGTATCCTGGGGATAGAATCCAACAAGCCAATGACTGATAACACGCTCATTTTTTTTTCTCTCGAAATATTTCGTATTATTTCATTTCTCTTTGCGAAAAAAAACGATCATACGGTGAATTAAACATTGCAGAAGAGTTATTTAACGAGGTAACAGCATAATAAAACAGGCAACGCATTGAACAAATTCCTCACATATTTCGGTCGAAAACTGGAGCCAGTTCAGAGATATACGGATTGAGAATAAAAATGAGACTTTGGCTGTGCAGTGCTGAAAGCGGGCCTGAAGTGAGCGCACAACGTACAAGAGTCTTCGTTTCACCAAAGAGCAGTAGCGCAAATGTAAATGATGTGTCTATTTTATCGCACATCATAAATATTTCGTTAGTGGTTCGTGAACAATTTGCATACGATAGAGCATAAAGTTGTGCTGGGACCAGGCCCAGCTGACGGGTATCGGTTTGCCGTCAGGCACACACAGAGACCACAGCACCACACACTCACACACACATCAGCGTACGTAAATAATTTTACATTTTATGTGCGACGGTTGAGCCAATGGCACAGAGCACAGCGAACCAATGTCACCGCTCGTCTGCACAGCCATCGTACACATTTGTTACGATTGCACGGGCCGCGGTGGCCGGTGCTCATGAAGAAAAATGATTATAATTTTTAATTTTCATTATTGGCATTCCATCTATTCCATATATTTTAATGATATTTAAGTCTCGACATTGGGCAAGGTTTTCGTTACACACCACACAACAAAACTATCATACAATGAATACAAATTTCATTGTTTGGTTCGGTTCATTCGTACGCTCCATTCTAATGTTCCACCATTAGAATACAAATAAGTGTGAGAGATCGCAATTATTCTGGTTTTTCAAACCGCAGGCAAAACAGCGCAGAAAAAAAAAACACAGACACACACACACACATTATACAGGTCGTACATGCCAAAAAGCGATGCACAGAAGTAAAATAATCATGGCCAAATCTGCATTTGGATCTCATTTCGCATGAGACACACAACCAAACCGAATGGCATCGTAAATTGAACGACACAACGGAAAAACGGCCGAATAAACAGCAGGCAGAGAAAAAAAAACAACAATTGCATACAGCATTTGTAGCATGCAATTGAATGTTGGAATTGGTTATACCGGTGTTTGTGTGTGTGTGTGTGTTGGTGCGGCGCGCATCAGAAAACTTTAATGTAAATGTTATGGCTGCCTTTTATTTTATTCGTTGTATCGCGAGAGCCAGAGTTTTTGGTTTCTTGTGCGCTGATGTAGCTGCCTATAAAATCGATAATGTCCCATTAGTAACGACTAATCACATTTAATCGCACATAAGAACAAAATGTGCATTGTGTACTATACACACATCGCGGTCGAAAATCGTGTGCCCGATTGCATTGCATCGGCTTCAACTAAACCATATTGCAAGTTTACACATACACACACACAATTTAATTCTAGTGTGTCGATAGACTTTGAAAATGTAGCAAACGTGCGAGAGCCCGCGCACACATGGTCCATACTCGGCTGCCATAAGATGACGCTATTGGCCGCGATTAAATTTATACGCGTAAATCGCCTTTTATCGAACAAATATTCTCCATTGGAAATAGTGTTAATGCATTGTTAACGTCAATGTTTATGACAGAAATTTCATCACTTTACATTTGCCAATTGCAATCTTAATCAAGCCAAATGATTTCATTTTGTAATAATTCTGTGTGTGTGTATTCTAATTGGTGTCGTTTGAATGCGGTGAATGGTGTATAGCACGTTGGTTGAAGATAGATAAATGGCTATTTTGGTTTATATCATTCCAGAACGTTACCCATCAATCAAAATGATGATTATTAGCATATTATTTTTTCAAGCTTTTGAGCTTCGAGGCATGACGTCCGAAGTCTTAATGATTACATTTATCATTTATTAAAATAATACGGCGGTGATAATTAAAATTTATTCTCTTTCAGTGAGTAATTAATAATAAGGCCCAAGGAGGATGTTAACATTTTTTTTAAATGAGCCAAAGAAACCGGCTGTACACCATCCAAAAACCTTACAGTCGGAATAGAGCTTGACTTCACTTAACACTTGACGTTTTATCATTTTAATGTTTTACTTGAAATTGTGTATACATTTCCTCGGGCTATGTCATGAACACGTGAACAATAAAACAGTTATTGCATAATTATTACGTTCGCGTCGAAAATGACCGATGAAAATGTGAACAATTTCAAAAATTATTTTAAAACAAAAAATAATCGTCAATTAAGATGAGCAATGGTTTGAAGCGATACATCACTGAACTTCGGTCCGATTGAACGTTAATCAAGGCCAATCGAAATAATTTTCAAATAAAATCGAAATTATCTTAAATGAGTAATTCTTTTGACACTAAAGACATTCAAGGATCTTTGGATATTGGAAGAAAAAACGTGTGTTCAGGCTGAAGACATACGAGAAAAAAAAACATACACAAAATTCACAATGCATTAATGATAAACAATAAAGTGTAAACATGAGGTATTTTATTTCTCAGTAACTTTTTGGCGCCACTTTGTGTTGTGAAACCGTGGACTCTTTTTTATTGTTTGAACGGTTCAATTCGGGAATATCATTAAAATAAAAAGAAACATTGAATGATTCACGTGGAAGAATAAACAGTGGATCCGAGAGTTCGAGAGAAAAGAAAAAAGGAGATTGAATCCGTTTTGCGTTGTAAGTGCAGCTCTGCAGGCCATTCATATTTTTTTTTTTTTTGAATTTTATGATTTAATTTTTTATGATTTTATAACTCATAAATCCGGGGCCAGCATTTGAATATGTATATACATATAGAGTTTCGACCATGTGAAAGCTATAATGATTCGAGGCAATTCGATGGACTTTTTGTTTATTCAGTGATCGTGCCTTAGTCATCATCGCCGTACTCGTCGTAGACACTGGCGACTCTTGTCGTCATTAATTTGTGTGCCTGTTTCGCATAATTTTTTCGTTTTCGTTTTGTTTTGTTTTGTTTTGTTTTTTTTTGTGTTTCTTTAACTTCTTTTCCATTATAATAAACCATCAATAATAACTGATCTGAACTGGCACAATGTGCAATTAATATTGGTTGCACTTAATTTAATTTTTATTTCATTTTCGAAGACAACGGTCATTTCAAAGCCATTAAAACAGTCGTTGATTATCATTGCAATCGTGTTCGATTCGTGATGTTGCCATTAGTCTTCGATTTTGTTCGATTTTTGCTGAACTAAAATTGATGACTTCATTTAATGATCAAAAATATTTCTTTATAAAAACACAGTTGAAAGAAGAGAAACGGCTGATCGACAACACCAAATGTTCCCATGTCATTAAAATTATTAAATTTTTTATAGATATTTTTTGTTTTGTTCCTTTTCTGATTGTTGCCATTCCATTTTTCTTCAATATATATATTCGATTTGATCGCAAAACGTTCGCCGTGCAATTCGAAATTATAACCGCAATAGTCGATCGTATGGCTCCGCCTCATTTCATGTGAATCATACCAATTTATTTTCCTGTTTTTATTCGCTGCTGAACGAGATTCTTATGAATATTAAATCAAAATAATGCAAAGAATTCATGCGTGTGAATACATATCGACATCAATAAAATTGGAAAAAAAAAAATCGCGCATCGATGTGCAATAACGCTCCGCCCGAACGTTGTTTCGAATCGTATGCAAACAGGATCCAAAACTGATTGTTGTTGTTCTTTTTTTTCACTTCGCTTCATTGCATAAATTTAATATTTACAATTCATTGCGTTTTTCATTACGTTTTTTTGTGTGTGTGCCTCTGTCCAATGCATAAAATGAGAAAAAAAATTATGTTAATTTCTTTTGCATTCTTCATCATCGATGCAACAAATTCGCGCGATGGTACAGAATGAACCAAAAAAAAAAATCCGCCGAGCAAAGTGCGTTCTCGTCTGCACCGCATAAAATACCATTTCGAATGCAATTTTATAAAGCATATTCACAATTGCAAAAATTTAATTTATGCAACAAGAAGCGAAAAAAAAACTAGTAAATTACACATTGTTTTCAGTGCAAACTTTGCACATTTGCATGTGTTCATCATTATCGGATTGCATTCATATGGATTTAATGGTGCTTTTTTCCGCAGTCGGCTCCATTTTTATTATAAACGTTGCAACAAAACAAAAACAAAAAAATAGCCACGCAACAAGAGCAAGAGATAAAAAAAAGAGCTCAACGCAGCAAGAGAAAAATTGCAATGGAAGGAAAAATGCATCGTCAGAATTGAATAAAACAATGAAAATCTACTATTGAATGTCATTAATATTTGTATCGCTGTGCGTCGATGTGTTGGTGGTTGAGAATAGCCGCCGATATGATGGCTGGAGCTATATTATGTTCGCTCGTTTGCTAGTGTCTTTCCGCAACCAACCAATCGCCAGCTACTATACATTTTTTTTTATTCGTCCGCTCTGCCATCATCCGCTTATAATTTAATTGAATAATATTGCGTCTGGATTTGCATATACACAACAGCAATACATGCCCAAGAGAGTTGAGAGATTGGGTTGCAATTTCCCAATCTCATCTATTTATATATGGTCGCTCTCAGTGTGTGTGCCCACAGCAAGTACAACAGAATGTGATGGTGATACAGGGAGAACATGTCTGGACATAAACCACTGCCGCCATATCGTCGCACAAACAGCATTTATATACATCAAAACATGTTGATAAAATACATATTTGTGGTCATGTTTGTTTGGTTGGCTCTTTCTCTCTTTCGATGTTGTACACGGTCGACGATGACGGCGAAACGATGTGAGCTGCGCAAAAACGCAAATCCCCTCGACAGCCCAACGAATTGGTACATTGATTTGGTAAAAGATGCTCCAGTAGATGCAATTGTAGCAATCCCATGCTCTTGTCACTTGCTGCCATTGCCGTCGTCGCTACCGTCGCATCTCATGTATTACTGTAATGATTGAAAGCCGTGGAATTTTTATCAGTAAAATACGACGACAACAGCGCAAAAAAAACATACATTGACTATGATGATGTAGTCAAGGCGATGATTGAAAGGTCTTTGTTCAACTATTTAGATGCCATTTTTCGTCGTTTCGAGCAGCTATTGCAATTGATTTTTTTTTATCGTTCAAGTACTTGCATTGTTCATTCGATTACGCATCTTTTCGACCCTAGCCATCGGCACACACAGTCAATTTAATTTATTTTATTTCATTTCAGCTTCGGGTTTTTTTTTCTCTTTCTCTTCGTTTCTTGTTGATTTAATCGAAATCGTTTCGAATCGATAGCACTCGATCGTCATTCCGGAAAGAATTCACTACTCGCACTTCATTCAGATTACAATTTTCCATTTTTCACGTACACACAACGGAATGGCTTTTAGTGTGTACCATGTACCCCGTGTGCATGGCACGCACACATCCATCTCGGTCGGGTTTGAGTGGTATTGGTGCCGTTTTTGCACTCCAAAAGCATGCCTTGCATCGAATGCTGATGAAATGATTGATGTCACTACAAGTTCATTCGTGCAGTTTTATGATAGTTTCAATTCGTTCGCTTACGTCAGCAGTTCGATTTTTACCATACAAACTATATTTTTCTGCATTTTTCTCTCGTTCTATTTGAATTTCAAATGGAAAACGGTGCACTTTTTTTTCTAACATGAATAAAAAAGAAATTCGATAGAATTGAAACTAATTTCGATAGAGAATTTGAACTAATTGAACGCCATTGTTGTATTTCAGGTCAGCAATTTGAGGATAGTGATGATGGGAATATCCAACAAAATGACACCGTAGCTCGCAATATCCTTAAATCAAACCTCGATGACATTGATGGAAGGGAAGGAATGCCGTCAAATGGAAACAATGGAGCGAATGGAGCGAATGAAGATAATCAAAAATGCCAAGACAGTGCCAATAATTGTGATGAAAATATTCACATCGAACAAATAGAGGACTGTCCAAAGGCTGATGGGGATGGTCTCTCACAAGAGCAGCTCACGCTTGAAGCATTGGAAAATACAAAGGTGGCGGTTGCTCAGTTTGCAGCAGCAGCTTTATCAAAAGGACCCAACGAATCATCGGCCAAAGATCTAACCATGCTTCAGTCAGCTCTGTTCACATTACAACATCAACAAGTATTTCAAATGCAACTCATCGAACAGCTACAATATCAATTGGCCAAAACAAATACACGAAAAGACAAAAAACGAAAAATTTCACAAACAAAATCAAAAAAAGAGGAAACTGTCGACCCAGTTCAAGTGGAGACGATAGAGGAAACTGACTCTTTTGTCAAACCGAGCGATTGGTAAGTTTCATTTTCATTTGAATTTCATCAAATTTTTACATTTGTTTAAAAAAAGTTGATGCACTTCTGCATAGGAATTCAGTATTTCAATTTACAAGTTTAAACTTTACTCGAAATAGCGGCAATGAAACGAATGATAAAATAAAAATAATTGAACATGAGCGACAAGAAATACAAGCTACAAAAGAAGAAATTAGAACGGAAGAAAAGCGACCGGATCCAGAGCTTGAATCATCCGACTGCAACATTAGTTCGTCGTTGGCATCAAATATAATCACAAATCATGGCTCTGACGCACCATCTGATGAGACCAATTCACTGCAACTCCTGCAAAAGCGTGCAGAAGAAGTATTGGATTCAGCTTCACACAGCTTTTCCACTGGCAGTTTAATCGATGAGCTTTCTTATCGAACTGGTGCATTCTTCAATGATAGTCCAAGTGATGACCCGGCGCTGAAGCACCGATGCCGGTACTGTGGCAAAATTTTCGGATCCGATTCAGCGCTGCAAATCCATTTGCGATCGCATACCGGAGAACGACCGTTCGAATGCCGAGTGTGTGGCAGCCGTTTTACGACCAAAGGTAATTTGAAAGTTCACTATCAACGACACACTGAGCAAATGGACTTTGTCGACGAATCAAAAAAAGACCGCCGACTACCGTATGATTTCCGTGTACAAACTAAGCAACTGCAAACAAATCAACTCCCAGATAAATCTTCAGTCGACGAATCATTTGATTTGACTGTTAAAAAGGATGAAAAAGATGATGTTTATTTTAACGATTTCAATGAGAGCCGAAATTCACAAGCATCCGAATCACCAAAGCGATTCGATGATGATTTAACGCGAAGTTTTTTAAGCTTTGATCAAGAGTATTCATCGTCAAAAAAGAAAGCCTGGGAAAAGTATATGGAAATTGTTGACACACCGAAAGCATCAGAACTGCAGCAAGACGAAGCCTATCGAGTTGATCCAAACAAATGTCCGATTTGCAATCGACTGCTGTCATGTCGAAGTGCGTTGCGTCAGCACTACAGAACACACACAGGCGAGAGGCCGTTTCGTTGCCGTCTGTGTGCTCGTTCATTCACAACGAAAGGCAATTTGAAAACTCACATTGGTGTTCATAAAATCAATCCGCTATTGAGTCCGGTACACAGTTGCACAATGTGCCATAAAAAGTATTCAACAGCTCATGCACTGCAACAGCACATCAACACTCATACCGGTGCTCCGATTGAAATGACTTTAGATCAAATTCGAGCGTCTGAAGTGCGAGATTTTGTATCGCGAGACTCGCTCAATGAACTCTATGGATCAAATTCATCGTTGGGCGATTGCAATGAAACATCAACTCGGGATAGTTCACTTGATTTTGATTCACCTCAAAAGAATTCGGATACTGAACCTGCAAATAAAATGACGAATGTCATCGATTTATCCGAATCAGACGAATCAAAAAGTCGATCGAAACGAACGTCACAAGATTTTGAGAAGGAAATTGAAAAGATTAGAAAGAACTTTGACTACTCACCAGAGGCAAAACGAAGGTGCAATGAACCGGCTGTTATTCCGGATAAAACAGCGAAAGGAGATACTACTGGCCGTATGGACTTTTTCACCAAATTTTCGCCAATGTTTGGCACATCACCGGTTCCACTGTCATCGCCATCACATTTAATTGGCAGCAATTTAAATACTCTGTTTGCAGGCAATTCCTTCAATCCAGCCGGATTTCCAACAGGTACATTTCCGTGAAAATTGCTTTGTGAAAAATGTTGCAATGTCAACCATATGGTTGCAAATTATTTCACGTAATTTACCATGATCAATCGCTTTAAAATCCTATCTCACAGGTGTTCGTGGTAACACAACGTGCAATATTTGCTTCAAAACGCTAGCTTGTCAATCAGCGCTTGAAATTCACTATCGCAGCCATACGAAAGAGAAGCCATTTGTGTGCAAATTATGTAATCGAGGATTCTCCACCAAAGTAAGTTCACTCATTTTTTTTTATTCGGTCCTTGAGTTCTTTTGCCTGATTTCGATCATTTGCCTTGCGAAATACAAAAAAAAATGAGCATATGAAAAAGGTCGCCTGCATTGTGCCACCAAGTGAGTGCATTCTCCGTCTAAATGCACAATAAATGCGTGACATTCTCTGTTTGTTGTGTGCAGAAAATGAATTATATCGACCAGACGAGACAACTGTTCAAAGGCACAGAACACAAGAAAAAAACAAGAGTCGACATTCTATCGTATGAAAAATCACAGCCTGTGCTGACTTTAAATAAAATTTCATAAATTAATAATCTCGTCTAGTCGCTAGACTATGGCAATGTTTTCACTTTTTTTCTCTTCATTTCTTCTGGTTGTTGTTGGTTCTGTAGATTTTGTTTTGTCTTTCGTTGAATTTTGTTGTTACATTTCAATGCATTCGAGAGCATTCGTCAACGCTTTTAATTGTGTCCCTTTTTTGTTCTTGCGTATTGCTCGATTTCAACACATTTTTTTGGTGTACACAACAAATCCGTGTGTCTGTCGTATGCAATTAATGTGAATTGAGCATATTTTGAATGTTATGATGAAAATGTGCAACCGACATTACCCCAGCTGAAATCAAAAACACACCGTCAAACAAAGTGAATATGATCATCTTCATCGACATAAACAACAAAGACCGTGAGAGACAAAACGTCTCATTCGTTTTAAGTCGCAAATAGATCATACAATTTATTGTTGTTTATTAAGATTCTGTGTGAATAAAGCGACAAATATGATGATGATCTGCACGCGTTCGCGCTCACGCACACACACAAACACAAACACAACCGTCCGAACGAATTATAATGATGCTGTGCATCATAATAAACACGACCCAATCAGCCACAAGCAAATCTTGATGCGGGCACAATGCCAATCGTTTTGCATATTATGCCGTCTAATAACGAAATAAAACGACTAATGTGTTATTACGCGAAGCACAACGTTTCTGTCTGCCGTGTATCATAGCGTAAAATTCCCAATTCTCTGTCGTCGGCGAATTTTGACATTGTTTTTATTTTTTATTTGTGTTTTTTTTTTGTTGAAATGGTTAATAAATTGCCTGTGCATTCACTGGCTGGCTGTTTGGTTGACATGCATTTTGTGGATCTACATCACGCACATATTGCGTTGGCTTTGTATTTTTGAGCTCATGTTCAGATGCTCATGCTTGATGTAATTCATCTTGAAAACTGGCAATGTCTCTCTCTCTCTCTCTCTCTCTGTCTCTTTCACATGCCAAATAAGAAAGTGATTAAAACACTCAAAAGCACCAATATTTTACAATTATTTTTAATCTTATTTATGACTTTCGTTCCTATTTCGTCCATTTATTTTATCCTGTCACATTTGATATTTTAAATTTACGAAGAAAAGAAAAAAAGATGCGCCTCACGACAATGGCTGAAATTGGTTTTTGGCTTTGTTTCATTTATTTCATTTATATATATATATTTATATTTTGTTTGCTCTTGTCTGTTACATTTCTTCGATTAGGGCAATCTCAAGCAACACATGTTAACACACAAAATTCGGGATATGCCACAACATGTGTTCCGAAATTCCACACAATCACCATCATCGGATAGCAACAATTCACTGTCAGCCTCTGCATTTCAACCGGCACAACATCAACAATTTGAAACGCATTCGCAACCAGCTGAAACAACACTGAATCTCACTGATGACACACTAAACGCAGATCATTCACATCGCCAATTAAATGTATCGCATGAGAAAGACATTGATTTTGACAAAAATGCCAGAAGTACGGTGACAAACGTTGATCAAAGCAATCCAACGTACTTATCATCAGATGATTCAGGCTCAATGTCATCGCCGATCCAACCGAAAAATGGTGTAAATGATTTTGTCGAGATTGGCGGCGGCGCCGCCGCCACCACCGCTGCTTCCTCTGCCACTGCCACTGTCGACGACGATGACATACAAAGTGCCACATTTTCAAGTGCAACAAACATTCTGCGCTGTGAATCACAGCAAACACCTACAAAAACTGATTCAGATGGCGAATGTAACAATGAGATTTCACGACGAAGCGGAAAAAAGGCTTCAAAACGTGATTATTGCAAAATATGCAGTAAACATTTTGGTTCGTATTCAGCGTTAGAGACTCATATGCGATCTCACACCGGAGCCAAGCCATTTATTTGCTCGATTTGCGACAAATCATTTTCCACCAAAGGAAATTTAAAGGTAACAAACGTCAAGTGTACTTTTTACTTCAACCGACACATAATTTGGTAAATTGTTGATTAGGTACACATGGCAGCTCATACCTGGCCAAATGAAGCGAACCGATCCAATCATCATCATCGGATGCCGCTTGATTTACAGAATCATTTTTCCCAAATGAATCCATACGGTTTACAACGACCGGCTGATCTATTTAATCCATTCATCGCAAATGCGGCCGTTCTACAACAAAAGGTAAGCATCCCGATTATGTGTGTGTGTGTGAGTATATTTTTCTCTGTCTTCATTGTATTCGATCTAAATTTAGCCAAATTGGCTACAATTTTTGGCCGACATAAAAAAATGAGGTGTTTTACTGAAATGTTCTGTTGTTTCAATTGTCTAGCTACATGAAGCTAATTTATATCACAAATATGTGAACGCGGCAAATATGAGAGAATTTACAGCCGACATAATGAAAAACAGTGACGAATCAACCTCATTACATCGAAATTTATTTGGGCTAGCCCATTTACCATTTCAAATGTTTAATGACCATATCGATCCCGGTTCGATGAAAAATAAATAAATTGCACGAGATGCCAAAAGCGCGCGGCTACAATGACAACCATTATTAATCATATCGCTGTTTTAACAATCACATTCGTGTATTTTTTTTTATTAAATTTTACATTTCATTCGTTTTGTTTTTAAACTCAATGAAAAACAATATCAAGGACACTACACAGGAATCAAGTACAACAAAAAGTAACAAACAAAACAAAACAAAAAACAACAACTAAAAAAAAGAAAGAACTAAAGAACCAACAACTATCACATTCATATTTAAAATTAGCTGGTAATCTATCTAATAAGTGTATAAGTGTGAGAAAACAATAAAGGGAAATCAAATAAAAACAAAAAAATGACATGAAAAAATGCATTGAAAAAAAAAAACATTATTCGGTTTAATTTCTGTCGTCTTTTGATTGTGTTATTAATGGGAAATAAATTTGCATGTCAAAACAAAGGTAAGGTGTAATTCGTTTTTTCTCTTCATGTTGTCTGCCACATTTATTTTTTGGAATTGACTGCTTAAAAACGCATTTTTTATAAACAAATGCAGATTTTTGTTCGATTTTCATACTTTTGTATGACTTTCAGATTTTTGTAACGGTATAATTAACACGACATTTACAAAAGCAAAGAAAGAATAATTTCTTTTCACAGCAGTCAAAATAGCAAAATGTGAAAATCAAATGTGCGCCGTAGATCGGAGAATAAAGAAGATTGAGAAAAAAAAACCACAAAAAGAGTTGAAAAAAGTAATTTTCAATTTTCGATGGCATTTCCGTATTCCACGTCGAAAAATGCCTTTGAACATTTTCCAGCCTTTTGAAAATGGAAATTGTGTGAAAAATGTGTTGAGCAAGTATTTTGCATGTTTGTTTGACTATCAGCTGAGAATTTATCATATTCACATTCATTTTGTGGATGAAATATGTTAAATTTTAAACATCTGTAATTATCAGACGAAAATGAAAAAAACATGCGTGAAAAACAAAAACAAACAAATGGAGAAAACCCGTGCCAAAATGACACATGGATCATGCCATCGAAAATTAAGAGTGGCTTTGACTGTTGGATTTTCAACCGAATGTGAAGTGAAAATTTATAAATCTTTTAATAAGTCTGTCTATAAAAACACAAGTGGCACTCGTGGCATGTGTCAAAGAATGAAAACAGTGACAATGGTGGCAATGAATAAGCATAAAATGTTCAAAAAAAGACACCAAAATAGCAAATGTGTACATTCGTCGATTCGAGCTTGATGCTTGCTGCATTGTGCAATGGAGATAAATAATAAAATAGGTGAACGTCTCCTAAATGATCTTCAGTAGGCAGCAACCAACTACGAAACAAGCAAGCAAACACAGACCCCTGCACTAGTTTAAAATTGATTGCCTTTTTCATACACAAAAAACCACCGAACACGAACAGGGCAAATATTGTCTTTCAATATGTTCGCTTATACAACTTATTCACATTCAGACACATTTTTCTTCAGCTTATTGACTATTCAAATGCACACCGGTTTCGGCTAGTTCCTCGTTCATCGCCCAAAGTCTGAGCAAATGTGCGCGACATATAAAAATTAATTTACGAACACGATCCTTTGTCTGGGGCCAAAAATTTAATTATAATTTTTGATTTGATGCTCTGTCTCTGTTATTCTCCTCTGGGGAGCTTTGCAACAAAATATCATATTTTATAATTGTGTCTGCACTTGCATATTGTACATTGCACTTTGGGCTCTGTTTGTGAGTTATTGTTTTTCCGGCCTATATACAGTCAAACAACGATTCCGCATGCATGAAATAATTTATAATTGTGACACATTCTAAGTGGTAAATATTAGCGCAACAAATGCGCCAATAGTGCGTGTTATGTCGTTGGCGCTTTTCTATGTATTGCATTTTTTTCTATTCTTTGTTCTTTGTTTTTGTCATGCAGTTTTTTTATTCATAATGTATGATGCATCAACGATTCGTTGACAACGAAACCTTTGTTCTGTAGTCTCGCATGGTGCGTAAATCTTGATGCTTGTTTTCATTTTCATTCGATTTTATGATACACGTTTTTCATTTGTTCAGGTTTTTTTGTTGTTGCGCCGATTGCATTTTCAGCTCAAGTTGACGTCATCATACGAAAACGTCTGAAACCAGAAAACCTTTTAAATATTTTTTGTGCGAAAAAAAACGTATTTACGACTGTAGACACTTAAAACAGGCCAGTAAAGGTTTTTTCACCATTTGGATTTATTACATGACATCAAATGATATAATAGAAATTTGCAGTCATCGCATTGAACGTGTAACTGTAACGTGGTTAAATGTTGTGACCGTTGTTTTTTGCGCGACAATGTTTAAAATCGAAAACATTTTGCTGAATTATGCACAGACATCGATGGCATTGCACACAAAACATTGTAAATTGAATGCTTTTGACATTTTGAATGGTTTTAGCCAAAATGTATTATCATAATTTTAAGATGTGATGAAAAAATCAGCGCAAAATATTTAAAAAAAAAATCGCAACGTCAATCCGGTTGAGTTCTCACCATTATCACATTATGCATATGCATGACTTTCGCACCGGAATGTGCGTTAACCGGGCAAAAATTGATGTGCGGTTTCCGCAACGCAACGGAGAGTCACCATCAATCTCATACATCTTTATTATAAATATTCCCACAGAAATGGAAAACAAAATAGTCGTATCAGTTTTTGTTTCAACAAAATCTCAAACAAAATTATGAAAAATCCAATGGAATTTATGGCGCAGATAAAGTAAAAACGAAAGTCAGTGCCAACAGCAAGAGAACAGCAACACACAGCCATCAACCGCACATATCTAATTATAATTAATCAATTAGTCAGTGAATTCAAGGAATGACGCTTGCTAGGTATGCGCCCGCGGAAGCAACACCAAACGAATGTGGAATACAAAGGAAAAAAAACAACAACAACAAATCGGTGAAAAAAATGTGTTGTATGCGAGTTTAAACAAACAAATATTATAAGTTCTTATTTATGAGTCTATGATCTGAAACAGATCGACGCAGTGAGCATCCCAAGCGAGAGAACGAATATGATAGCAACGATGATATGTTTCTATATTTAATTTATCAGTTGCTTGCCTTTATACTTACACTTTAGCATATGAAAATGTGCGTGTTTTTATTCATTTTTATTTATTTATTTTCTTGAAATGATTGTTTACAGTTTTCACAAAGTAATTCAAAATGAAAAACATATTTTTTTACACTTTCCACACACACACACACACAAAGTTTGTTTGCCTCACAGTCGAACCCAACAAAAAAAATGCGCCTGGTTCGTCTCGACTCGAGAACGGTTCGTAAAATGAGTGATTTATGGCATTTTAAATGCAGTGAAATGAAATTCAGCGCGATTTTTATCCCATTTATAAACGTCAAATTATTCAATGTACTTTGATATTTGTTTGGAATGCTACATGCTGCCGACTTGGGCAAAAATAACACCAAAATCCGAAGGAGTGTTGTTGGAACGTATGAATTTCACAGGATTCAATGCGTGCGTGCGTTATAATTTCGTAATGAATTACGATCGCATAAATTAAAATGTAAAGAACTCAACCGAATTGGATCACACAGGCTGCCAGCCCGTTTGCTAAAATGGAAATGGTTACTGGATTTTGAGTTTGATTTGGCAAACGAGATTGTTTTTTAAAGTTTTTTTTTTTGTAAATTATCTTCCATTCGTTGGAACTGTTAATGTATTAAATTAAAAACAGATTAACACAAATATCAACAAACTTGAGATTGCAATCGATTTATTTTGGAAGATGTTTATTATTCACGAAACTGAATGGCATTTCCATATCCTTCAACATTTGGTCGTACTCAATGGCACTTGGTGACGTAAAATTTAATTCCCACTGGCTTCTGGTTTTCGATATGATCAGCCATGGGCCTTTGCCTCTGACACAAAACCCATTTATAATTAATAAGTTTAATTTTTAGTCCAGTGCACTCTCTTTCTCTCTCCCTCTATCTCTCCATCCTTTCCTCTTTTCCACCGACATCCCTGGACATTGAAGCAGCCCATTGCTACTGCGTGTGACTACCATAAAGACACATTCGAGATCTGTAAAAACAAAATTATCGGTTCGTTTGTATCAAAAATTTTGGCGCCAAGATACCGCATCACTATCTTGCGCTCAATGTTCTCGACACACAAACACCGTGTGTGCATTACGTTTGTTGTATTCGCACAAATGCAATGCACAATTCGGTTGTGCATCCCGTTTGGATGCAACGCTGGCATAGACATTGGTAAATATGGCATATACGAAAATAACATAAACAACTATTTGCCCATATTGATTCGTCGCTTTGAAAATTGTTCTCGTTTTTTTTTTTTCATTTGTTCGTTGTTGTGGATACGAACATTTCGACCGGAGCCGAGCCGAATGAGCATCAGCTCTCAATTTTTGTTGTTGTTCTCACATGCTACAAAAGTCAACGACAAGAACTAAAACTGAAATCCAATGGAAAAAATTATCGCGCGTCACGATTCTTTTCTTTTCTTCACATCGAAATTCACTACTGGAACTGTATGGATTCGGTTGTTGCACCACAGCCAAACGGAACTGAAAATTTGTTAGCAATTTTCCGATGCGATGGTTTCAAATTAAAAAACAAAAAAAGTTTAAAAAAAAAACGACGAGCACACCACAACAAATTAAGCGAATATGTGGCAAAATAATACGCGAATTGTGAAAAATTTGTGTGCATTTCATGAAAGCTATAGGCTTGAATCCGGGCCGACGCGATACATTCGATACAAGACAAAAACAATACTGAACATTGGCCCAGGCAAACAAGACGACACAGCGAATGAAAAATAAAACCATAATCGAAATCGCAACAACGCAAAAGACAGCGTTCGCGCTTAAGCGCACTTTGAAAATGAATTAACAGAAAATGTACAAAAAAGCATTCAGATCGCATAATTAAAGAGATGCCAGTTTTCAGAACATTTCTACGAATTAAATGTTTTTCGCTCGTGTTTTATTTGTGTGGTTCTTGCTTAATCGGTCGCACTAGTTCTTAACTGCTTGGAATGTTAAACTCTGTAGCCAGTGAGTTGTTTGAAAGTTACTGCTTGCAGCTAATTAACGCTATTCTGAAGAAAATTTACAGAATTCTTGAGTTTTTCGATGCTTAAATTCATGGAAATGTATCGATAGAAAAGCTTCGAATGAATGGATTTGAAACAAAACAAAAGCAACACGATGACATCAAACAAAAGCATTTCAAGTATTGTACATTATAATAGCAATACTTTGTGATGATATCATTTTTAAGTGGGTTAAAGAACTTTTAAATGAACACTCACGTCACTTCACCTGAAGACGACCAATTTTTCAATCATATTTTATGGCCACAGAAAATGACATCTGATACGATTTTAACACAACCAAAATCGAATACGGACCGCATTCGGTGGCGATAAACTGTTCTATTCATACAGTTTACAGTCATCGGGTATAAAAAATTAAGAGCCATTTTCGGTGTGTGTTTTTTTTTCTTGTTTATCAAAAACCCATGCATGCGGTTCGTGTGTGAATCAAAAGGAAATTTGATAGCTCGTGAGAAAAAAAAGCATCGAAAATGACTTCGAAAAAGCGAAAATTTTTTTTGGTTGGTTTTTTAGTTTGCATGACAAATATACGAATGATAATGGAATGAAATGGACGATCGATCATCGAAACGGTACAGCTAAAACGTGCGCAAAAATATAAAAGAGCGACAAAACACAAACCGTTTTTATCAAAACATAAGTAAAATGATGCTTTTAATCTTTTTGCACGTTTCAAGCGTTTCTCATCTTTTTTTTTGTTATCGTCACACACAGACACGCCGCCAAAAAAAATAAAACCGAAGAATGCTTTTTACCAATGCAAATATATTTCACGCATAATTTGTTCATCAATATTATCGAGGCCAAAACCACATTTATGCACTCGTAAGCGTTTTCAATTTGCTTGCGACATTTTTTTTTAAGTGGACGTTCTATATTTCACTTTGATGAGATTTTCGCTCGCGATTTGTCATTTGAATGCAAAATCCAACGGTATTCCAGTCAACCGAATCAAAGCACAAATAATCATAAATAACAATTGAATAAATGGCACTGTTTGAACAAATTGATTGTTAACGGTTCAAGCGGTGTGCTGACGCATTCGATTCATATCACTTTCAAGTGTTCTATTTCCACGTGCAATTTTTTTCATCATCTTATTTGCACAATTTGCACATCAAAACGAATTTATTTTAATATTTTGATCACAATCAAATGATAAATTTTATTTGAATAATATGCAAAATAATTAATAAATTTTGAATAAAAATATGCTTAAATTTGAATATTTTACCTTCGAAAGTTTTTAAATTAAAAAATCGTTTTTAAAATTACATAAATAATTTCGATGGACAGATAAAAGAAACAAATCACTTTTTATGAGAAAAACTCTCACGTTTTTCGAAGCATTGATGTGAAATGAAATATCATTTGCATCATCTCTTATAACGGTATTCGGTTTTGGCTTTACACCTTTTGCCTACGAATGCGACAATTTTGAGGCATTCGAACAAAGTTGTTGCATTCATTTGTATTTTGAATTCGTTTGAAGTGCACTGAAGTGTTGCAAATTGGATTAAAAACTCTTTAATATTGAATTAAAATGCATTGTGTCCCAAATAGTGCTTGGGTTAAATGCGCTACAAATGACACGATTAGAGTCTATGGAGCGCTAAAGTGTGGGAAAATCAAAATTGAATGAAATATTGAGTTTCGATTCTTAAAGCTGCATGATACTCACACAGCCTGACAAAAAAAATTGTAAATAGCATTTAATTTGAGCATTCTTTGTTGGAGGTCGTCAAAAACACAAGCGTTAAAAACTTTTTCAACTTCGGCCACAGTACAAATGACATCGTATCAATGGTGCATTAGGTGCTTAGCATAGTACAAATTACTAGACGCAACACGAAAAGATCCACAAAAATTGATAACACGATGACATGCCTAACGTGTGTAAATATTACAGAAACAGAAAAATTCAACACACAACAACAAAAAATGGTTATTAATAATTTTACGATTGAGCTTATATCGAGATGTAACAACTGAATTTATGCGTTTGTATCATATTTCTCGATGTATGAGCTGGTCACTAGCATATATTTCTGATATCTATGAAATGGTATGCAAATGGCATAACCTAGCCAACGAAAGTCATGCGTCCAGTTGCAACTTATCAGAAAAAACGAAATAAAAAACAAAACAAACACGAAACGTTTGCAAGTCATTTATATTTATGGGCAATTCATAGATGATGGAAATTCTATAAACCAATAAATATGACCATTTCAAAATGAGCCACATCTCTCGGGAATGTGAACTTATATGGCCACTTCGATCTCAATCAACTGGATTTTACCGGCAAAACAATAAATTTGTCACAAAAATATCGTGTTGTGTGCTCTTTTCGAGGTACATTCGCATCTACATATATTCATATTCAAATCTTTACATTTAATTTACAACAAACAAAATTATCATCTAATTCAAACAATATTTTAATGCATTAACTCTTGGCCATCGTCTTTCATCTCACATTGTCATTTTATCCATATCCATCATTGAATTAAGAGAAATTCCATTCTCGTGGTATAATTTGTGTGATCAAAACGAAATCGTTGTAACGAACATGACATTTTTATGAAAATGGTTTTGTTGTGTCGTCCGTCCGTTATTGAGTCTGTGTGTTGGACACTCTTCGCACTGTCGTGTACGCAAATTATCACCACGAATACAAACGAACCAAAAATAACAACAAGAAAATTGTTATTGAATGGGTGCCAATTTATTAAGCATACGTTTCAAAGACGGCATTCGTTATCAGTGCAAATAAATATGAGGAAATGTATGGCAATAATAAAATATATTTAAATTGCCGGACGAAGAGTATCATCGGGCCAATGGCAACGGCAACGGCAACGGCAATGGCAGTGGCCGTTCAGAGTGAGTGATGCAAGAGAGAGAGAGAGAGAGAGAAAGGAAGACCAAAGACAATGATTGAATTAAATTTTGTGCAGTGAAAAAGTGTTAAAGCGTTGTGAGTGCACAAACAAGAACAACTCATGCACACTGCACATTGTACGGGCATTCTTTTTTGTGCTCGACTAAATTCAATGGCACCATGATACCACCACATCAATGCGACACTCGGACCGAACGAGTAAGAAGAAAAAAAAAACAACGCCGAAACTCAAGTGACTGCACAACCAAATCATACGCGAAAGAAAATGTATAACGTTTTGAATGAAATGACACACAATTTTCGAATGAGCTAACGAAATAGGGACGAAGAAGCAAAACAGACTAGTGACTTTGCACTGATTGGCGTGCTCATCTCATCTTTGCAAGCAATTTCTCTCTTCTCGTCCGCTCTCTCTCTCTCTCTCTCTCTCTCTCTCGCTCTCTCTCACTCTTTCGTACCCGCGCTAAAAAGTCTCTGCTTGATCTGTGCATGCATTAAATGTAAACGTTCACGAAAACCGATAATAACAATTCAAGTGTGCACGAGATGAAACACAACATTAAACATTCTATAAATGTATTTTTCGGATTTTATAAGGTGATAATTATTTTTATACTTATATTATATTGATATTTATCGGTTAAGCGAAACGAATCGACCGAAGGTGAGAACGTCACTGTGTCCACAATGCTTGAGCGAATGCGCTCACTCGCGTATCGTCGAACAGAAGAAGAATGAACAGAAAAAACAAAGACACACATCGACAACGAAGAAAAAGCATATGAAAATTATTATAAGCGTTCATCATAAAGTATTCGCCGTTTGTCGTACCGGTTAAATGTGCTCAATAATTTTTGTCTGTTTTTCTTTAGCACTTTGTCTTTCGTTCTCTTTCGCTCTTATTGTCTTGCTATATCATACGAAATTCCAATTTTGCTTGGTGTTTTGTTTGTATGCGCGCTATCGCATGTGAAGTGCAGCCCGCGATAAACCAGCATTTTCAAGTGCATGACTCGCACTGATCCAACCAATGCAAATTACATCGCGAACATATATATATATATATATTGAAACAAGGAAACACGCTCGCATAAAGGTGGAATGTCAAATACAGAATCAATAGCGTGGCGGGCATTCGATTGCATTGAAACATCGTGAAATTGTAGATGCGCACATTTAAACATTAAAAACATCTCATCTTATTAACGAAATGATTAAATTACTTTGGTGCAAATAATCATAAATTTTCACTTCTATGAATGACTCTGTTCGTTATCCGCGTTTACTTCTATCGCTCGTATCATTGGCAGGGCTGATTGAGATGGAAGAAGAAGGAAATTTGCTAGGGGCGAGACACATGGATTCTGTATTCGTAGTATTCTACGAATACACGAATCCATTCGTCAAAAATAATGTCAAATGTCAGCTGCCAAATCAGCTGATTAAAATATCGATAATACCGCATGACCACTCAACGAATCGATTTCGAATTTTATCGAATTATTATTTATCAAAAAAAGTGTCACGAAATAAGTTTTAAATAAATTAAATTACCAATAAACGAAATTCTTTTTTTATTTGGCTTTTTGATTGATTCGAAATGTGACATTCAAGAGATTTGATTTTGTGGTCAGGTGGACTCGATGTCTTTGACTCGTTAAAATTGCTTACATCCGGAAAATCTTTGAGCGATTTTCTACTCGATTTTTCCATACCATTTAAATAAAGATTCAATCTGCTTTAAAGTGTAAAAACAACGATAACAATTATCTATTGATTTTAAAGTTCATTTATGCTTCTTGAATAAATTAACGGAGTTTTGCTTAAAGAATCCGCAATCGAATTTATTGTTGTTTATACACTTTAAAGCAGATTGAATTTCTATTTAAATGATATGGAAAAATCGCTCAAAAATTGTCCGAATGTAAACGGAATCCGAATCAATTAAAAAGCCAAATAAAAAAAGAATTTCGTTTCATGGTAATTTAATTTATTTAAAACTTATTGCGTGACACTTTTTTCGATAAATAATAATTCGGTAAAATTCGAAATCGATTCGTTGAGTTTCGGTCATGCGGTATTATCGACATTTCAATCAGCTGATTTGGCAGATGACATTTGACATTATTTTTGTCAAATGGATTCGTGTATTCGTGGATTTCTGGATTCGCAGTATTCTACGAATCCACTTGTATTCGTAAGGTGTCTCGCCCCTAGGAAATTTGCACACAAATAAATGACACGTTCCTCTGAATAGAAAGAAAATTCCACATTTTTATTTCTCGATTTCAACACATTTTTTTTATGAATTTTTCCACTGTGAAGCCATTTGGCTTAGATGCAAAAATTGAAATGAATCCCCTGTTTGTAATCATTGTAGCGTCAATCTCATTTGAAATGAATGTCAAGTAATTCATCAAATCAAGCATCTACTTGAACACTTCTTCTTCGTTGCCTTCAATTTAACCGCAATCTCTTGTATGTCGTTTGGGATTCGATTTTAATGGCATATTCATACTTGCCCATGTGAAAAGCATTGAAGCACTTGAAATTGTGCGAATTATTCATTCATCTTGATCGAAATTTGGTCGATGATTGAAATAAATAAAAGCAAAACTAATTCAATCGTAAACACTCAATGTTGAAAGCACGATGATAAAAAAAAAAAATATGATGAAAATGTTGCGAAAATCGAAATTAATGAACCGCAACGTCATCAATGACGATGATAGAACGCGTGCTGAACATCAGGAGACCGAGAGTGTGGTGTGGTCAATGCGGTGAAGATGTGTGTTAACAGTTCTGAATTATGCTAAGTTGAGGGATGTTTTGTTGTTTGAATATGCGCCTACTTAGAGGAAATCATCGAAAAAAAAGTGAAGGGAATTTTCAATGGGAAATATTTACGTAAATTTTAAGTACATACACATTCAATTTGCCTGTTTTGGTACACTCAGCCCCAGACTCTGGACAAGGTTAAAAGCCACTCAGAATCTTTGGCACTTGAAACATGTATACATTCAATAATTTTCGGTCTTCTAATCCATTTCATGTCCAAAATTTGCAATCGCGTCCAAATGATTTATTGATGCGTTGCAGACACTTTTTCTTTGATTTTTTTCTATGTAGACCTTATCATATGGCCTATGAGTTAAATGTAATGTCTATAGGTTGAATATGGAGTAGTATTTTGATAGCGATCCAAAATTCGGATATTGTTTTTGCGACGATTGATTTTTGAACGATAACATAAATGGTTAACAATTTGAATGTGTAACTCATCAGAATAAAATTGAAGCGAGCAGCATACGAAAGCGAAGAAAATGTGTCCGAAAAAATGCATTTGCTGTCAGTTCATTTGATTCCGTTCGATTTGATTGGGGCGAATATAAATGTTTACGGTTATTTTTATGATTATCATTTCAATATGGTAACTTGAATTCTTTTGAATTTTCGTTGAGCCATCAAATAAACTGAATTCGAGACATAGCGCATAAATGCATCCATAAAAACGTAGCGACAGCAAAGCAAATTGAAAATAATACGTTGTCACAAATCCAATTTTCTACATGAATTCCTGCCAATGGTGCCTAATGCACTAATAATAATATGTGTAATTCAGATTCGATACATTCAGTCGAACATTACATCGGGTCAGGCAACAGCAACAGCAACAGCAACAGCAACAGCAACAGCAACAGAGTACGGGTAAACATGCAAGCGTACAAACACGTAAACGGTAGTCAACGGTGAACAAAAAATTATTGTGACATCTGTGACCTTATAATCTGCTTGTTAATATAATTCCTCATTTGTTTCTTTAGCAAAATCATTCGATTTTATGGTCATATTGACTAGCACTTTTCTAACTTCTTTTCGATTGTTGATTCGGATGTTTGTGTTCTGAACTTGAGATATTCGATATATTTTATGCGCTCGTCGACGACCAATGTCATGTTCATGTTGATTAATCTCCACCAAATTAGCATAAATCGCGTGTCAGTGATTTTATTTAAACTATTGAACTATTCCAAACACTTGACCATTTTCGATATAAATATATATTTTTTTTATCGCTTTGTAAATTCAAATAAAGAAATTCTATTTTAATTTGTATTTAATTGAAATGCTAAACATCAAATGGTTGCCACTCAATCGACCAATCGAATCAAACATATCTGTTTGATCAGTGTTGTTATTACATTTGATTGGAAACAAAACACGTTCCTGTTTGACAATAAGTAGTAGCTAGCTACCACGTTGACCTTCAATCGCTTTCTTTATGGTCGTCATAAAAATTTTGTCATATTGTTTTTTTTTGCCTTTCATTTCAATAAACACACATTCAAATCATAGTCATAATATTTGACCAGACTCAATCTCGTGATTGATTCGTCAGTAAACTAATAAATACTTGATTATTTATTAATATAACAAGGTTTTTATACAATTTTTAATTGGTTTTTTGTACTTTATTGATCATATACATGGATTTATGGGCATTGTTAAGCGTGTTCACTGTTCAATGTGTACGCGGAATCAAATTTGAAGTGAAGTTGGGCTTCTGTGTGATACTTTAAAATCATTTGAAATGGAAGAAATCACATAAATGCCACTCAATCCACGTGTTTTCCTGTAAAATATGCAATCAGATATTTATTCCATTTGATACATTGACATGTTTTCATATCACTTCTATGTACTCGGGGCTGCAAATCCAATTAATTATACAATATTTTCCATTAAATTTATCGAATCACATTGTGCTATTTTTGTGTGTGTCACCTGTCGGTGTCGTTCATTTGAGTGCTCATTGGTGATTCACAATTTCGGTAACAATACGCGTTTCTATAGAAGTGGCAAATGTTGCGTGGTCGTTTGTCAAGCAGATGAACAGAAATTAATTAATGACCATTTGCCATTTTAAGATCGAATATGGAATCAATTGACAAAAGATCTTATCAGAATGAAATGATGATCCAAAACGTAGATGTTGTTAACGCACTGATTGGCGATTCAGCAACATGGCACCAGGCAAAGCATGTACCCATTTGCCTATTGACTCACTTGGTCATTGCACGAAAGCAAATGAACACAAACACCCAATGACACATACACAATTTGTTGATGGCACTTTCGTCATTAATCTTGCACACGGCCCCACATAAATGCGGTATTTTGCTACTGACGAGAGTGATCAATATTTACAATTGAAACACACAACCGACACACACACACACACACACACACACACACACACACACAACGCAACAATTCAAGTGTATGATCTTTGGCCTCATTCGATTGTCTCTGCTGCAACCATTGTCATGGTAATAATGTGTCACATGAATTATGGCTATTGTTTATACATGCCTTTAATCTGCGAATGAATTTGTATTAAATGTGCATTGGTGTTTTGTTTTTTGTGCATGGTTTTTCATGAAACATGCATCGATGCAGCGTATTGAACATTTTGTTGCATGCAGCAATGTGGCTAACATCTCATGAAGTATGCCATAATTAACCTAGTCTTTGCTCTCATGATAAACAAATAATAAAATAAATCAAAACTTAATGAATGGACTACCTTAACAAGTAGTACCCAAACTGCCTAAATTATGCAGGAATCATTAATAGAATTTATTCTATTGTCAGATGTAAGCAATGATCAAATTCATTAAACTTTACGCTGAACCTCGACTGTTGAGGTGATTATTCAGGTGCATATTGATGCAGTATTATGAACCTTATCAAACCGTTTATTGTTGATTCATTGTTATAGTGAAGGAGACCAGGGTCGGCTCTTTTTTCGCATTTCTTTGCAACAAAATCTTGTCTTTTGATCACTAAACTCATCTTAGAGGGAATTTGCTTTAGAATCACTATTAAATCAATATTCTGTTTCTAATAGAAGCTTTTTATGTTCACACCGACAAATTTCTCACACAGCATGCATCTAACAACACTGAAAGTGTCTGCTCTTTTTTCTTTCTTCTCTGTCAGTTCCTTCTGACACCTTGTCCCCAACTTTTCTAGTCTGTTTCAACTAATTTGTTTGAGCTCATTTCAGGCATAAAAATACACAAAAATTCTTTTAAGTAAAATGTACAGCAGTTAAACACCCATCACTGGAACACTTTCTAACATTGGCAACTTTTCTGTTGTATTTATTGCGACGAAACTCGATTTTAATTAACTTCCATCGGCTTAAGCACCAAAGATTTATATATTCTTTGTGCTCATTTTCAATACTCCTAAATTACTAAGCGTTGTATTTAATTTGGTTAAAAGCTAACATTGAAATGGCCAGAGCAAATAGCCTCAAAGTGCTGAATATCCTTTGTGATTTTTTGTCTGTCTCGGCAATAAGGCAATTTCTGTTTGAGTTTTTTTTTTGTTTCAACAACAACAACAGAAAAAATGTCACTGTAAATGGTTTTCGGTTAATAACAATATCGGCACATAAAATCGAGATGATGATACCGTTTCTGCCTTTGAAAATGTTCGTTTTTTTTTATAGATGAAATGAGTGTGGGGTAAATATACATGGGATCTAAACGTGGCAAATTGAAGCAATATTTGATTTTATTCAGAGGGAAGTAATTAAGCTTCACGCTCGATTCACTCATGCCATTTTCACAAAAGCGGTGAATCTTATTTTAATTTCATTAAAATTAATTAAGTTTTATTTGTTGAAAATGTGCTCGATTAGCGTATGGCCATTATTTGGATGACAAGGGAGAGAGAGAAAAAAAAATTGACACCAATTTATTTAAATTAGATTTTAATCCAATTTCAACGTTATCTCGATATTTGCGACATATTGAAACAAAATGTTAGAGCCATTTTAGGCAGCAGGCTGCATGGATGTAAATTTATTGAAAACCCATTAATGTCATCATTTTTCACAGGCTCATGTGTGTTTTTTATTAAATTTGAATCTCATTCGAAAATTTTGTTCAATTTCAGGGGAAAAAAATCTTGAGAAATATGAAATGGTAAAAAAACAATGATATTGACGCTGTGAATCATTGCCTGTGACTTGATAGTTCATTTACCTTTAATCAATGGTCAAAAAGTCCATTTTATTTTAAAGATTTGAATTATATTATTCTATATTGATGTAATCTACCAAATATCTCACTGAAATGATACCAAAAACGACAGCATCAAAGCAAAAATGTGGCATAAGTATCCATTTCAAGTCAACAGCCATACCAGACAATACCGATTTCGAGACAATACCGATGGTTCAAGAGAAACACAACTGAGAGCTTGAATCTTTTGTCAGTTTTCAATTTAAAATATGTTAATTTGAGGTTCAATCACATTTTCCTCTTAAGTAGTTCAATCATTCAAAGGCTTCCTTTTGTTTCATTCTAGGAGACAACACAAAAAAAAAATGTTTCAGTTCAATAGTTGTCAACAACACACCGGTTAATAATCTATTAACCAAAAAAAAATGCGATCAAAAGAATGATACAAAATGAGAAACAAAAAAATGTTCTCATGACATTTTATTCACTTATATAGATTATTATATATCAAACCGTCATTCTAAGGAAGATGTGTACGTGTATTGCTCACACCACCGAAACCGCGGCGAAATTGATTCAAAAGAGTGTCTAATGAAAGAGATGAAAACAAAAGCGTACAATGAATTAAATAAAATGGACGAAACAAAACGAAACCGAATCGAACAAAAAAAAAAGAGAAAAAGATTCAAAAATTAACGGCATCATAATATCCAACGATACAGTAGATAACCATCTTTCTTCGATTCATCGGTATGAATATTTTATTTTAATAAATTATAACGAATATTTTGTCGCTTCTTGTTCTAATCAGGTATCAAATTTCTCAAATGCAAATCAGCATTGCTTTATATTCGTTCAACGAATGAGATTCTTTTATTTTTGTTTTTGTTTCTGTTTTTTTTTCTTTTCTTCATTCTTTTGGAAATCCGAAGAGAGATACAATTTGTGTATTTTATTCGTTTTGTTTGGTCATTTCATTATGGTAAACAGTAAATATTCATTATTTATGTGTAGAGAATATATGGCAATGTGTTTGGGGCGATCGAAAATGGATTCAAAATGAGATGATGCGACGATGACTTCCAACTAATATTAACGCGCCTTCATATTCAAACATATTTTTGAAATTTATTTGATGGTTAATTATTTCTTGTTGGTTTTTATTTATCTACGATCTTTCTTGAAATTTTCGATGGGTTTTGATTCGACATTTTGCTTACCGTTTCGATTCGATTCGTTCAATTTCTTGCTCATTATTTTTTATATTAATGGGCATTTTGGCGGTTTTTCCTTTTCCTTTAGTGCTGTCATTTAAATATATAAACGAAATAAATGGATACTGATTAGAGGCGGCTCTGCGGCTCGGTGGCTTATTCGGGATCATTACTTTGTTTATGTGTATTTTTTCTTCGTTGGTCGTATTCAAAAATTCAGTGGGCATTTTGATGTTTTTGTGGTAGTGACCTTGAGACGTGGGAACAAGTGCATGTGAAATATTAGAAGTGAAACGATCTATTTTAAAAGATTCTATTTCCGGCCAATGTTCGATGAACCAAATGAATTTTACCAGTCAATTAATAAGAGCCGATGACATAGACATTTTCTATTCGGAAAAAAACGCTTGTGGTTGCACTACCGAGTCACTACTATCGACAAAGTCGATTGATCAATCTTGATTTTTTGTCCATTGTTTTATTTCTTGCATGAAAAATCTTTGATTAAGTGAACCCGTTACCAATGAAACATCGGAAATAATCCCAATATCACGTGCTGCAGTCGGCTTCATTTACTTCACTTGTTCCATTGAATTCAACTTAATTATTCCACCTGATTAAAAACAACAAAAGTCTTCATTTAATAAATGTGAACTCACCAACAATAGGTTGATTTCCTGACTTCCGAATCGCGTTAATTCACTTGAATCGTTCTCAATATTCCATTCCATCATTGGCCTTGCCAGTTGATTGGAAGTTTATTAAACAGACAAATATTTTTCAACCAACAAAAGAATTACATTCACTTTTTTTTTAAACTGTCATTCGTTGGTTCGCATCAATAAGAATATTGACATCAATTGCAATCAATCAGAATTCATGAGCCAGTCAAGTGGTCAACAGCTGTATACTAATGAATTTTCGCCGTTGACAAACGAAATTTCGGTGATCAAAGTTTTAATAAGCAGCACAATTCGCAATCGTTTTTATTTTCGTCGTTATTTTCTTGTGCATGTCAATCGAATCGACATGAGCGAGACACGGCCGCGCGACCGCAACTAAAGCAAATCAAAAGCAACAAAAAAAACAAGCATTGACGACAACTTCTTTTCAACGATCGTTTCTCATAATTTTCGCAGGCGTGTTTTTCATTTCGCTTGTCAATGTCCTCGTAAATTTTAGAAAAACCGTTTTTTTGTTTCTTATTCAGCGTTTGGCGACTGAATCATTACGAATCGAACGAGCTATACAACTATAAAGCGATGGGTGGCCTGAAAATATGATATGATGATGAATGTTTCCAATTCGATTGACAAACAGCACCATTAAATGATGGCAATGCTAACTGTCTGCATGCGATGCATGGCGCACATTGGCCTAAAATTATGAATTATTCAACGCATATCGTTCAAAACTCTCAGCACATGCACATTGACATTCACTTTGAACAAAAATATCACTCACATTGCTCTCAAAACACCGAAATTCACTGCATTCAGTTTGACAAGAGGCCAAAAATGAATGTGCAAATTTCTTTGATGGCTTTTGCAATTATTCGGTGAATGGGTTTGGGCTGCAATAATTGTCAAAAATTGGGCATTGAAATTATGATTATTTATTATCGATCAGCTGCAAGTGGCACCAGACCGACAACGGACACACTTTCCAGGAACTCATAAACCAGTTTACACATTCCATTTTTTGTATGTGTGTGTGTATTTGTGTGCGTTTAAATCTAATTAAAACTCATCGTTTTAGTAGCGTATTTAGCAAACGAACGCTTTGCTAAAATGGTACGCTGCAGCCAGCAAAACGGATGAGAGCAAAATGAAGACAGAGACAAGAATTTCTTTATAATTTTGGCAAACGAAAAATTACAATACACACAATGCTGCACTCTGCTCAAAATGTGTAGGTTCTGTGCTGCATGCATCGTTGGAATTCTAATGCAACGGTGCCTAATTGGCGACTGATTGCACATAAATTAAACATGATGATTTTTGGCCGCGGCTATGATGAGTTCATCATCATTATCAACATTTTCGATGAATGATGGCGCCTATCCATTCTATATTTGTCAATACGATTTCAGTTGCCGAGCGGATCGGCCGGTTTTTCTACGTGCGAAGTCGTGTCAATGCAAAAATCTATGTTTTATTTTCATTCTTTTAAGTTTGCTACACAATTCAACGACATTTAGTCAAAAGCAAATGGATTCCAGTAAAAATGTTAAAAGAACAAAAAGTTTACCGCTCCAAAATCAGATATGTATGTGGGTTAAATATTTAGACAAAGAAGCAGATTTTTTTTCTCATATGGATCATGGTTCCAATGTGAACATCACTTAGAACTGTTGCTGTCTAAATCTGAGACAACGGAATCTCCAGCCGCCTGAAGAATAAACAAAAAAAGTTACATATTTTCGAAAATTTGGTGAAGCAAAGACGCAAAATAATTCAAAACATGATGAGATGTTGAACGGCGCTGTTCTTATTTATGTGCTGTTTCAGTAGACATTCACATGGACGATTGTGTTATGCGAAGCAAGCGCCAGCACATCGATTGATATTTGTCATTAAAAAATTAAAATCCAATACTCTGGCGCACATAATAAAGAAAAGATGACAACAATGACCGGTCGCGTATGGCATTTTCATCGTCGTCGTTCACAAAATCGAAATTGTTACCATTTCAGGCCATTCGCCATTTCACATGCGCATTCAATGTTGGCTTGATCACGACTACGAACGATAACCAAAAAACAAAATCGGTGCCCAAATGGTAGCCCGGCAAAAACAAGTTGAATGCCATCACAAAATGCCTTAGATTTTTGTACGCATATCTTAATAATAATTAACAAATATTGGAATGTTGGCAATGCTTGAGGTGCGTATGTCGACGTTGATCACCGACATCCATAAAACAACCATCAGCACACCGACCGTAAAAATCCATTTGAGAAATTTATTTGTGTATGTTTGTTTTTTTATTTGCGAATCCTTCATTTCTAATATGAAATGCGTCATTCGTTTTGGGTCCTCAAAAAAAAACATACAAAATTAACTGGAAAAATACCATCAAAAAATGAGTAATTTTATTAATTTGTTCCTTTTTTAGTAACCATCGAAAATGGACAGCAATCAGATTTCTTGAGAACTCGCTACTGCGGTCTTGAATAATTCCCGAATATTACGAGAGAATGTGAAAAAAAAACAGACATGTCAGACCGAGCAAAGAAATCTCAAATCACTCATTTACAATGAAATCACTCATGTTTTGTAATCAACAAACACCCGGGCAATGAGTTAAACGAGCTTGATTTGAATAAAGATGATTTTATTTTCACTAATAGAATATTTAGTAAATCCGTTGATGATGATGATTTTATGGGAAACGCATAAGCTGACTATAAATCAGAATCAAGCAATCGATGCGCGAGATGCCGCAACATGTTTATACCATTAGAGATGAACACAGCGGTAAATTGTGATTTGCTACATATTAATATATCATTCGAAGGCACACGCATTCTATGAAAGTTGTTATAACCCTTTCACAAGAGCACTGTCAAATGCCATCAAAGTGTTCAATTTTTCATGTGTTTTATGAAAAATAGCAACGCTTTGGTTGGCATCACAATGAAGAGCAAATGTGATGAAGAAAAAGCGTGCCGATGTCATTAAGCAGTGATCTAATGCACATGACAAGAAATCCTACAAAAATGGTCCTTCTCCATATACAAGAAGATCGGTTAGTCCGACTAGACATTTGAATATCATCATTCATCTGTTTGAAATTTCCATTAAATTTTCGGTAGTTTGGTAGCAATGTCTAGGTTCTTTAACCGCGTCTCGCTTTATTTTTAGACGGATGTAGTTGGCCGGGAAAATTAGTGGAAGTAGCGTATCTGTGATAGAGACGAGCCAATGATATAGAGACGACAAAAATTGAATAATCTCAAATAATTAGGCGTTTTTAATATTCTACGTTGCTTTTGCCCTTTTTGTTGTATCAAATCACTCAATTTAAGTGTTGGCCATTTATTCTGGCGAAAAATGCACTTCACATTTCAAATGTTCGAGTTCAAGTATTTTGGTGGAAACAAAAAATCCTAAAAATAATCCCAGAAATAATCTAATGCAATGTTAAAAATGACACGACACACTCATTTATTTCGATCATTAATCAAACACTGAATGCTAGGCATAAATTAAAATCATAATAATTTATACATTTTACATGGATCGCATCAGAGTGTTGTTGTCTCTTCTCTTGTGAATATGTCCGAAATAGATAGCTCGTGCGTTGATTTAGCATAAAGTAAAACACACTCATCATTCATTGCTTGGTTATCGTTGTCTCTAAAAATAGAAAACCAAATTGGATATAAATCTGGCTTGATTAGAGCATTTGTCGATGAATCGATTGTTGATGCATCAACAACACACCAGCAGCCATACAAAATGTTCATTGTAGTTTTTAAGCCACACGTTCTCGCAACCATAATGAAGCAACATAACTCAAGCGTTATCCTTAACGTCAGCATATTATCGTCATTCATCGTTTATGCAAATTTGAGTAATCCATTTCCATGATATGTGAATATGTGAATACACCGGAATATTGCCAATATTCTATTTGGGCATGGTGTAATGTGGTAGTTAGTTTTTGGCATTTTTTTTTTCTTCTCTAATTCGGACTGCGGTTTTGAAGCATTTCGATCGATGTATGCGCATTCATATCAGACCGCTTTGAAAATTGGTCGCTTAAATTGGCGAGAGATGTAGAGTGAGTGAGTGAGTGGCGGTTTGTGTGTGTGTGTTTGAGAGAGAAATAGAGACAGAGAATGGGATACGTGCATTACAAAACGTCTACACGGATTTTGCAATATGTTGTGACAGTTCATTCGCAGAATTTTCAATTATATGTATGCAGAACCGCCTTATTCTCTAGCAATTGATCCATTCGCCAATGAGCATATTTTTGTGCTATCGCTATGCGCGCTCGATTCCAAAATGTAATTTACAAGGCATTTTCATATTGGATATAGTATACATTTGCAAAATGTTACAAAATCGTAAACATATCGATAGAGAGTGAGAGAGAGAGAGAGAGGCGAAGAGAGTTGAGGAGAGCCATAACGACAATGATCCGAAGTGAAAACCAGGAGGAAGCGCCATTTATTATCTCTAGCACAGTTCTCGCTCTCTCACTCGCTCGCCCACACGCTAACACACCGTATCTAGTTTAACCGTTGCCAATTTCCAGTATATGTATATAATTCTGCGTGCACACGCACATAAAATTTTCATTTGCCTATCAAAATAGCGTCGATATAAAATTGAATGCTTGTTTCGTATATTAGATATGTCATGCAGATTTTCTATGTCAGTATCCTCGACGAGATGAGATATGCCCCGTGTTCAGTGGAATTTTAACGGCGTACACAACGAGGAAAAAAAAGAAGTCGCTTTTTTCCCCATCTCACTCTAGTTTAGTGATTTCAACTGTGCAATTCGCATTGCATACGATCGTAATCATCCGTTTGTTTGATTGTGATAGAGAGCAATGAAGCTCTCTCAGGCTCTACTGCTACTGATGCGGCCACTGCTGCCGAGCTGCTGTTGCTCGAGTTAGTTATTCTTGTTGGTGTTGTTGTTGTTGTTGTTGCTGCTTTTATTGGCATTTGTAAAATGCAAATCAGGCACGTCGATAAATTTATATTAAAGTCAATATTGCTTCCGAAAGCGATGAGCTACAAATTTCAATATAAATTTAATCAAATGGAATACAGGTTTTCAGATCCATAGACGATGGCACACAACCAAATCCATTCTCGCATATTCCGAATATATATCGTCAGATATATACGCACACACACACACACACGTGTACACACGGCGAACCAATATTGCCATAGGATCGAAATGTAAATTTTACGAAATATATGTATTCCATTATAAACATTGTGTATAACATGTGAAATGAGCAGAGCAACGAATTTTATTTTGTGGCAACTGTTGTTTGCTTCGCGCCTAAGAATTGCTATCGCAATCGACAGCAGCAGCAGCAACTACGAAAATCAGAACCAAAACACCGATTCTCCATACAAGGGAAGAAAGCTTAATCGCATTTATACACTCACGTTCATGGAGCTCGTTTCACTCTCTCTTTTTCTCTGCTACTCGCTCGCATTACGTTTACACAAAATTGGCTAAAAGAATCAGCAACGCTTGGTTAATATCGCACACCGCATACACGTTTGTTCATACTAAAACCATTGCCAAACGAATTTCTGGTTTTCAAAATCTATTGCGATGGCTTTTCATTTTAAGCTGTTCCATGTTAAAATCACTCCAATTCCAATGTTTTCGCATTTGCTTTTTCTATTGCCTATAACATCAATTAAATCGAGCACACCACATGAAAACAGATCCATGCAAAAGTGTAAAATTCAATTGAAAAAAAATTTGGCGTCTGATTGATCCATCCGTTGCAGAAACTCTGTATGGCAGCACTTAGCTCTCAATGTGGTAACCAAATAGATTTCTGAATAAAGCCATTACAGTCATTTTAATAGAAAATCATTAAAAACTTCCACCAACAACTTTGGTTAAAATTTTAAATCGACGCAAAGAAAAAAACATCTATTTTCATTTGCATTGAAATATTTGATTTTCCACACGGTCATTGCTCAATATTTTCCCTCAAATTATCTCGTCTCGGTGAGTGCATGAGAATAAAGATAAGAAATCCACCGAGTCTCGGCCACAGAAATGTACATGTGTGCCGTACATCTGATAATTGTGCACGATTCCCAATAGACATATTCCCGCGCTTGCGTCCACAATTCACAAAGTAATTGTTTTCTAAATACAAAACGATCGATGGTGAGCCGTTGCAAAGCACAGACAAACAACGATGCACCAAATAACAACATAGTCGACCGATGACAATAAACATGGAAATGGGATAAAAAAAAGACGAAACGAAACGATACGAAATACTGTTCTCGATCGAAAGAACAAACCATGCGAAAGAATGAGAGATTCAGACAATTGGTCCGTTTGCATTTGCTGATCTTGCGTTCGGACAACACATAAATAAGAACAAAAAAACACGAATCGTTTCGCATGCATTTACCTTATTGGTTTTCATTTGTTAAGCTATTATTTTATAAATTTGCTTATTTCGTTCGTTGTTTTACTTTATTTAACAAGGTTTTATCGTAATGTTACCATCTTTGCCATTGTACTTTGACTGTTGATAAGTAAATTTGCAGCGTTCAAGTTCCCAATGGCTCTTGAGCGTTCCGTGTACTCAATGTTGGTTCCGTTTGAATTTGGTTCTCTAATCCAAAAGGTTCTATGCCAATTGTTGACCATTAAAATTTCATCTTTTATTTTTTTTCTTCGGTTCGGAGGAAAATTCTAATTCATCGAAAACACGAACTTGTGGTTATAAATAACACAAGATATCGAATCTAGTTGTTAATGGAGGAATATCACAGATTTTAAAACTGTTTCAATGACCTTTGTCAATTTTGACAGATATACAAGATGATTAATATTTTTTCTATTTTTGAAGTAAAAAAAAACCCAAAAATTTACCGATGTCACCAGATAGTGTAATTTCAAATACTGATATGTTTATAATACACAACGATGTAATGAACTTGTTTGAGCCGCATTTTGCATTGACCTAGTTTCAGTGTTGAGGAACAGAAATTGCCAGATTGTCAGTGATATTGTGGTTTTGATAAGTACAATCACATCTGGTTTGCTATTCATAAACACAGAATTTGAACTTCATTTTCCACCTTAGTTTTCTCCGATGGGTCAATTCAAATAATATATAAACTGTGCACTTTGTTTTTGAAATCATTAACTATTTGGTGATCTACCAAGTAACATCCATATTTATTTGAATAGAAAATCAAATTTTAAGCACTCAAGTGTAAGTTGTGAAGTGAACGCTAAAACTTGTGGAAAACAATTCAGTATCTTTGTGTGTTTTCTCGATATTTTGATTTTCAGGTTCATCATCATGAGTAAATTCCTTGTGGTTTTTGTTGCCGTGTTCGCCATTGGCAACGCTTCCGTTATCCAAATCTCAGCAGTCGAGCCAACCTTCCTACGGACCTTTGCCCCATCCGTCATTCCAGCTATTGCTCCATCCGTATCCGTTGTACGATCATACGTCCCAACCGTCGTTCCAGAAACTGAATTAGCCGACTGGGAAGCATACAAGGTATGATTGACTGAACAACTTAAAGAATTGGCCGGTAGATGATTTATTTTCTTGTTGTTTTCAGAATAAATTCGGAAAGACCTACTTCGGAATCGAAGACCATTTCCGCCGTAACCTTTACATCGCTACCAAAGAAAAGATCGCCAAATACGATGAACTCTTCAAATTCGGACTCAGTTTCGAAAAACTCGAATTAAACATTTTTGCTGACTACACACGTGATGAACTCTTCTCATTGCGTTCGATTTTGGAAGAATCTCAAGACGAATGGGACAACTTCAAGGTACACATTCTTACAATCATATATATTGAACTATGCATTTATTAACAACAAACCATTTTCATCCATTTCAGGTGCTCTATGGTAAAGTGTACGACAGCTTCGAAGACCGATTCCGTAAAACATTGTACTTCATCATGAAAGACACAATTGAAGCCCACAATAAACTCGCCGACTATGGATTCGCTTCATACAAATTGGTGATCAACCACTTCTCTGACGTTTTCCACGATGAATTGCCATCAGGTTCATTGCTGTTGCCAACATCGGCCGCCGCCATCCCTGTTACCCGCATTGCATACCCATACACCTCATACCCAGCTTTACGCAGCATTTCACCATTTGTTTACAATGGATATTATCCAGAAGTAGTCCCACTCATTAAATAAAAACCAAGATAGAAAATTATATACAGCCGGATTTGAAGGAACAGTACCGAAACATCAGAATCGAATTTTTGACAAAAACAATTGTATAAAAATATGAATGCACTAATAAAATAATAGCAGTTCAACTGTTTTACCATACCTCAAAATCTTGACTATACAATTGTGTGGCTGAGAATAAAAGTGGGCTTAGCCGAAACCACACATTTGAATACGTGTGATTGGTGAATGACTGATTAAAGATAAGAATTTCATACCTATAGGAGAATTGTGAATCATGAAAAGGTCGAAAATATTTTCAAGTCATTATCCCATTATCTCTCAATAGGAATAAGCTAAGTACACGTGTTAACAACCGTGGTTTCGGCTAAGTATACTTTTATTCTCAGCCATTCAATTGTACAAAGTACTTCATTTAAAAGTAAACTTTTTTTATCCTCCAATCGAGCCAAAATGTGTTTGGGCAGGCCGACAAAACACATGGAATACTCCATTTCTTGCTAAGTGGTCCTTGGATGTATGGTGCATGTCCGCGTCTCCAGAATTTGGAGTGCCAAGACTTCTGTGTACGGCACGAACTTTCTGGCAACCGTATAATATATTTTACGGTCACGATATGATCCACAGATCCACGATGGGATTCACAAATCTTATTCTCAATGGTATTTGTTGATACGTTGATAAAGGTTTTTAGCTCTTCGAATTCTTTAGACCCCATTTTGCTAGTCTTGCTCTTTTTAATTGAAATTGATTGTGATTGTTTCGCTCGGGATCTTCAAAAGATAAGAAGACCCTTGTAACTGGCCTTCTTCACGTAGCAAATTGAACACGTCCACCGGCATATGTATGCTCCGATAGAATCGGACCCAATAATCAACATCGGTAACTGGAAACGCAGCAACTCAGCAAAATGCATGTTTGAGAACGTTGTCCGTGGCATTTTGAAAAAGATTATAGAAAAAAAGTTGGAATTAACTTAATTTCAACTCTCAGTTGTAAGGCCTGTAACCTTATTTTCTGTTTTCGACCCAAAAAAACACTAGTGAAAAACCCTAGATTTAACCCCACCCCGACCATGGGTTAACACGGAGGATTAACGAGTGATTTTCATTTCTTTTGAAAAACCATGTCAATAGAACATATTTAGCGCGAGTGTGATTAACAAAAGATAATATAAAGATAAGAAAAGTGTTCAAATTAATTGACGTTTTTTGGCGAGCTGCACCATTTTGGATTCTTTCTTATTCGAGAAGATTATGACTTGAAAGTAGTTGAGTCAGCTTGGCGTCATTATTTTACAGGGCGTCTCCATTACAGTGGCGACGATAGAGCACAAACGCCCACTCATGCAATTCCAATACTAAGTGGAGGATGACTCCAAAAATGAGGCAAAATAACTCAAGTACTTTACACAAGGGTGTTAAAAATATTTAAATTTATGATTTGTTGAATCTATTCGAATATCGATTCTATTCCGATGATTCAGACGAAATACTTCACAATTCATTAGTTCACAAACGAGAGTTTCTTGACACATATTGACCAAGCACATATTTATGCACAAGTAAAATGACAACGAGTAGCATGATTCGAGTGTAAATGTAAGTGTAAGCACAATGTACACAAATGTAAATCGATTCGGTCGATATGAAGTGAAAATTATTTATTGTAAGCGAACGAATTATTAGGTGTTTTGTCAATATAATTTCGTATTTCTGATTTTCCGAGAGAAATTGAATCTTAGCATGTGTGCAGTATAAGTGCATCCAATCAGACCGATCGGTATTTTGTTATATTTTATCTGAAAAAAAATTTAAATCTGATATTGGCCATAATGTGTTTGGCTCGAACGTTTTCGCTCACAGGATATAAAATACATTGGCCAAGAGAGACAAAATCATATTGATCACATTGCTAGCCGATGCATTATAAGTATTGGCGCGTATAAAAACTATCTGCGGTCAAGACAATGTAAGATAGTGTAATTGTAAATGAAGATAATGTAGTGAGCTTGTTAAGCCTGCTTTTTGTACTGACCTGATTTTTGTGTTGAAATCAAAGAATTGATCTACGTGATCTTATCAGGTTTGCTATTAATAATTACATTTTGGCGACAGTTTTGAACTTCAGGTCTACTTTGGCATTTCCCGACAGGTCAATATAATTAAGCAAGCGTTAAATCAAACAATATATAAACTGTGCACTTTATTTTTCAAATCATTAACTATTTGGTGATCTACCAAGTAACATCCATATTTATTTGTCTAGGGAATCAAATTTTAAGCACCCAAGTGTAAGTTGTAACGCTAAAACTTGTGAACAACAATTCAATATCTTTGTGTGTTTTCTCGATATTTTGATTTTCAGGTTCATCATCATGAGTAAATTCCTTGTGGTTTTTGTTGCCGTTTTCGCCATTGGCAACGCTTCCGTTATCCAAATCTCAGCGGTCGAGCCAACCTTTCTACGGACCTTTGCCCCATCCGTCATTCCAGCTATTGCTCCATCCGTATCCGTTGTACGATCATATGTCCCAACCGTCGTTCCAGAAACTGAATTAGCCGACTGGGAAGCATACAAGGTATGATTGACTGAACAACTCAAAGAATTGGCCGGTAGATGATTTATTTTCTTGTTTTTTTTTCAGAATAAATTCGGAAAGACCTACTTCGGAATCGAAGACCATTTCCGCCGTAACCTTTACATCGCTACCAAAGAAAAGATCGCCAAATACGATGAACTCTTCAAATTCGGACTCAGTTTCGAAAAACTCGAATTAAACATTTTTGCTGACTACACACGTGATGAACTCTTCTCATTGCGTTCGATTTTGGAAGAATCTCAAGACGAATGGGACAACTTCAAGGTACACATTCTTACAATCATATATATTGAACTATGCATTTATTAACAACAAACCATTTTCATCCATTTCAGGTGCTCTATGGTAAAGTGTACGACAGCTTCGAAGACCGATTCCGTAAAACATTGTACTTCACCATGAAAGACACAATTGAAGCCCACAATAAACTCGCCGAATATGGATTCGCTTCATACAAATTGGTGATCAACAACTTTTCTGACGTCTTCCACGATGAATTGCCATCAGGTTCATTGCTGTTGCCAACATCGGCCGCCGCCATCCCTGTTACCCGCATTGCATACCCATACACCTCATACCCAGCTTTACGCAGCATTTCACCATTTGTTTACAATGGATATTATCCAGAAGTAGTCCCACTCATTAAGTAAAAACCAAGATAGAGAATTATATACAGCTGGATTTGAAGGAACAGTACCGAAACATCAGAACTGAATTTTTGACAAAAACAATTGTTTAAAAATATGAATGCACTAATAAAATAATAGCAGTTCAGCTGTTTTACCATACCTCAAAATTAGTTCGTATTTATCTGTTAACATGCGAATCTTGTCTGATTAGACTAGATTTTCCAACAAATGAACAATCAATTTGGTTTGAAAGTAATCAACTTATTAGAAATCAATATAATTTTGTTAATAGACTTAGACCATTTTCAGCGGTGGATCCAAATATCCATCTTTCGTGATTGGTATGGCTAACCTCGACCAGTAGCACACACACTTTTCTGGTGCAAAATCAATTGTTGTTTCTCCAATCTCTTTAAATAACTTTAAGTACCATTTCAATTCAGTAAAGATTCATTTCTAACAACCATAGATAATCTTTGAAGTTGCGTGAAGTGAGCGGAATGCTGTCAAAATTTGGTGGTTTTTTTGTGGAAAAATTTCAAGATATGAGAAAAATGTATATTAGAAAAACTGTTTCCACGAAATGTATCTTCGTTTGACACTGTTATTTTGTTAAATTTGTGAAAAATATATTGAGGTCGTGTATTTAAATTTAAAAGCTACGGAAATTTTTTCTACTGCTACTATTTCGACTGCTTCTTCAAAGCCAGGTCAATAACTTTTCATTTGAGCGAATTGCATGTTCATGCCGCTTACAATTTTGTGCCGGTTCAAGTTATATAAATTACATACATTCATGCTGATAACAGCAACTGTCAAAATTCGTGTTTATATGCCTTTGTATTGATTAGCAATATACAAGTTATTCCAAGTTGAACAAAAAATCGTACGATATGATTTGACGCCGATGCCTAAGGGTATTTATGCACTTACATCCACTGCTTCCTATTACATTTATAAAATAAGCCGGTCTAAAATATTCGAATATGTTTACTACTTATATGCACACTAATAATGTATATAAGTATAATAATGAATCTGAAATACTAAAAAATCTATAGAGCAAGTAAATTGAGTTCTTGATTTAATTGTTTAATTGAAAGAATCTTAAGCGTTTTTTTGACCACCATTTTATCTTCACCTGATATTATAATGTCAATATACAAAACTTGTCATAAGATGAAACAAAGAATAGATTTGACAATACAAAAGCAGTTTTGATATCGAATATAATTTTATCAGTTCTAAATACTATAACTGAAAATCAATTCTGCCATGATATTTTGATTTATCAATGCCAATGCAAATCATATATAAGCTGTACAATACGATTTTAAAATCATATAGTATTTGGTGATCAACCAAGTAGCATTAAAACTGAATCCAAGAGTAAGTCCAGTCTATGTGGTTCTAGTGATCTAAAGAAACTTCCAATTTATAACACAAAATATTTTTATAATAATTGTAATTCAATTTATTTTCAGGCTTCATCATGAACAAATTCATTGTTGTATTGGTTGGCCTGTTTGCCATGGGCAGTGCCACAATTATTCGAACATATCCGTCAGCAGCCATTCTACGATCGGTTATTCCAACCGTTGTGCCGGCCGTTGAATTATCTGACTGGGAAGCATACAAGGTAACAACAATTGAAATGATCATTTGAATGGAATGATTATTACAGCTCTTTGCTAACTTATTTCCTAATAGGCTAAGTTCGGAAAATCCTACTATGGAATTGAAGATCGATTCCGTCGTAACGTTTACTTCGCCAACAAGGACAAAGTTGCCAAATACGATGAACTTCTTAAATACGGACTCGAAGCCGAAAAATTGGCATTGGACAGCCTCGCTGACTTCACTCTTGAAGAAATGATGAAATTGCGCTCTCTAGAAGATGATAAAAAAGAAGAATGGGACAGGTACAAGGTACACATTTACACATAAGCAAGCTCACGTCGAACAAAAATTAACCATATTTTCGTTGATTGTAGGAAAAATACAACAAAGCTTATGACAGCTTCGAAGACAAATTCCGTGAAACGATCTATTTCATCATGAAAGACATCATTGAAGCTCACAATAAACTTGCCGAAAGTGGATTCGTTTCATACAAAATGTTGATCGATCTTTACACTGACTACTTCAAGGATGAATTGCCATCAAGCGCATACGTTTTACCAACAGCAACAGCTCCATTGCCTTTCGCTCGCTACGCATACCCATACGCTGCATATCCATATGCCTCGTATCCATACGCCACGTACCCAGCTGTCCGAAGTGTTTCCCCATTCGTTTATGACAGCTACTCTGGACTCTATCCAGTCATCAAGTAAACTCACAAAAATGGCTCTGACTTGATAACGTTAATGATGGACACCGCTATGGGAAATCTAATTGTTTATTGATAATGTGCTTGATAACTTTCGAATTATTCAATATTCTTGGATTTTGTTCGGTTTTGGAAAATTCTCAAATAAAAATTCTTCAATTCTTTTGTTGAAAAAAAAGCTTGACATTTCATTAAAAATAAGACTAAAGCAACTTGATTCGTACCACATATCAGTCGATAAATGTTGCAAGTTGTTGTCGGTGCTCATTGGGTTTAAAAACCACAGCTCAAATAAAAACCGTTTAATAAGAATGCATTTGGCAGCACGTAATCATCGCACCCATGCTGAGCATCGGTTTGACTACTGGAATTGATGCAGTCACAGCGATCGAACACCAAAACAGTATTCGAGACGCGAGTCAGCTTCGATTTAGCAAAAACTGAGTGGCAATCAAAGCACAAAAGCGAGACAAGTTTTTACGTGTGGTTTTGAATAATTACGAGTGAGTTTGTAATTGTTGAAGCCAGTTTGAAATGCGATTCGAAAAAAGTATCGCCTCTCTTTTTTTCGAAAACAAAATGACGATTTGGGTGGTCATCAAGCAACCAATATTTGGTATTTGTTATCAATCACATTAATACCACATTTGGCTACATACAATTTTCACGGACATTTCATTTAAATGAATTCATTTTGTTGAATTCTTTAATTTCGATTATACAGATAGCCAGTTGTTCTCATCCATGGTCATTGGTCATTAATCAAAAAATGTAAATTTTATTTTGTTTTCACTTAAAATATTAGAAACCAAAATAAAAATCTTTGATAAGAAATTGAATTGCAAATGAATGTTACTCAAAAGTTGCCCAATTTCAAGTTAAATTTAAATCAATGTAAAATTATTTAAAAACAAATGCCAGACAAACCAAAAGCTTAAGAGAAAATATTGAAAAATGCAAAATGTTGTGCAATTGCACAATTGTTCTAGTTTTTAATGGTGAATAATAATTTAGATCAGGTGAACACTCATAAATGCATCGCCACATATTTACCACTTAAATGCTATTTTAACTGGTAAATTACCCAAAAAATATGCATGTTTTTGATTGCTGTATGGTCTCATTGCAGCGGTATTAACTTTGCACAATAAACAGAAATGAGTTTTTGGTGAGAGAGTGAGAGAGAGATATATGGAGACTATGATGTTGAAGTAGTCGAAATGAGTACAAACGATGGAACGCACCACAGAAATTGTGTTAATGCATGGTTGAGTAGCCTCACATCCGTTTAATGTCATTTCGCACGATATCACATTGTTACAAATTTCCTGTTTTGTTTTCGAGTTTTTTTTTTTTATAATCTCAATACCAAAACATTCAAAATAATGGACTGAGTTACAAACACATAGACGATGAACAACATGCTCGATTTTAATATAAAACCGATGTTTTCTCATATATGAATTCATAGAGTTGAAATGTCTTTTGTTCTGTAAATGCGAATGTCATGTCTCTTGAGCATAGAACCGGGGATTGGTTGGATAAAGTGAATTTTAAGATCATGTTACCGATTTATTTACCTTTTTGTCGTTTATTTGCCTCTGTCACACATTAAATGCTAACTAATTACCAGCAATCCTCCGTTCTCATAACTTGGCCATTCAATTTAGCACTAATGTGTCTTCTGCTCATAATTTTCTCTTTTGCTGTTTTTTTTTACTCCTCTCGTCTTTACCCTCTCTCACTCTCTATCGCACTTGCTCGCCTTCGGTCTTTCTTCCCACAAATTACTTAATTGAAAATATGCTGAGCAATAAATTGTTCACTGATGCCGTGCGGACGATGCCATTGTACACTGCCAATTATCAAATCGCTATTTTACTAGATGATTTTCTTCTCTTGAAAAAAAGGCTTCTGCTCTGCACAAAATCAAGGCAACGAACGAACATCGCAAAAACAAAGCAAACGAGAGGAGTAAAAAAAAACCGATCTGAAAATTTATTTGCGCCAAGTGCAAATAATTCAGCTGATAATTTTCACTTTGTCGGTGTGTTTCATATTTGTTGGTGGTTTGGTAAACGAGCGCATTAAAATATACGGACTGTACATTGTGCTTGGTGTAAGTGCAGTGAGTTTAGAGTTTGCCACCTCTCTCTCTCTCTTTAAACAGTGAGATGAACTTGAACTACAACAACGGCACATGGAGCCGCATCGAATCGAGATTGATTCAAGATAAATCAAATGGGTGCTTTTTGCGTTTAAAACCAGAGGCCATTGGTTAATCCACCGCTTATGCAAACGAAAAATCTATCGCAACTGAAGGTATTTTGTGCACCAAACTACTGCAATATTTACACATCGAGAATCATTGAATATTCCGATTAAACAAAACAAAAATGTTCCATGGAATTATATGAATATTATTTATATGAGCATAAAATTTATTCCTTTTCTCTATTCTGTTACATCGCCGCTGGGGCGATAATCAAAATGAGCTTGAGTGTTGTTGTGATGGCGCGGCGAAAAAATGTTCAGCCTATCTACGATTGGATATTTCTCACAAAAGCGGCAACGCTCTTTGGAAATGAGCATGCACACACAATCGCAATGTGACTATAGTGACTATCATGTGTTTTGTGCGCATTAAATGCATGAAAATGCACGATTTACAACCATATTTTATCAATAATTTAATACGCCAGTTATCGGCAGTTTCGACATGCTGTGCAACGGCTGGTTAAAGGAATGGAATCTAGTGGAGCCGATGCAAAATTTCAGGATAAGAAAAGCAACTATGCAAAATCCATGGAAAAGTCTCTTGATCGAAATACACACAAAAAAAATCACAACAAGCGAATGAAAAAAAAAGAAACAATATTCTGTAGCAGAGAATGTATATCAATAATTACTCATGGTTAGTCAAACAATAATTTTTCACCACAACATTGGTAAAACCACAAAAGTATAATTGAGCTTAAGTAAATTGATATTGAAAGAGCAACACAAAGTGGTTGCTCAAAGTGGCCAAGCAAGAAAAATTTCCGGTACCATGTATCGTTAATCCAATAAATTGCCTTGTTGAAATTCTCAATAAAATATTTCTCAAATGACGTCGATCAATAAGCAATAATGTCATCGACGGTCGAATATAAAGTGCAAACCAAATACACCCGATTTAAAAGTCGACTGTTGATGTTGAATCGCACACTTATTCGCTGAGCTACGATATGCATGCTCCACGTGCATTTTGTACACGTAAAAGGTATAATCACGCACCAACACACATATTTTTCACTGATTTGTGGTGTTTGGAATGGTGCTGTTGCTGTTACTTTTAATTGCTTTTGCGAGAATTTATTTGCTTTTAATTATAGACCGTACATTCATTATCATCGTTCTGCATGTAAATGGGCGAGAAGCGAAGAAGATGAATCACGAAAAAAAGCACGCGGAATGGACCAACAACATTTACCAAAGAATTCATATAGAAAAAAGTCCGTACATTTTGGTGGTTACGAAAGAGAGAGAGGAAGAGAACGAGAGGGGGGGGGGGCATTACAAGTATCTCGCTTTCTGTACTGCACAATTTTGGTAGTTTCCTTTTTTTATTGCTTGAGCAATGAAATTTTTCTATTGTTTTTATGGCAGTTGACAATTGTTCTAGTTTTGCATTTTCAGTTTGCATCTTTAGCTGTGTGAGATAAAATGAGTTCTTTTGGGCTCTTAATTCGCTGTTTTCGGTTTGCTCTCATTTTAAAAAGAGCAGAAAAAAACAAGCGCGTATGTGACAGATGGTCGTGTCTTGTTAGTGAAAAATTGTAAAAAATTATCAGAACGACAATAAAAGTGTAAAAAGTCAGTTGTTGTGAGTAAAAACAGCGAAATACTCACACACAAATACACACACACCCAGCACATTCAGCTCGTATCATATCGTCGCTGATTGCAGTTGAAATTCCCTGGCATTTTTTTTTTCGTACAACATGCGCAAAGGCATGGGATCGTTTATATCGCAATTTCGTCTGTCTCACTATTCCATATTCTTTGTTGTTGTTTTTTGCTTGTTTCAGATTGGATCATATTGTCTTTGGATTTCGTTCTTCACTTGGAATACGAGAAAAAAAAATCAACAACACAAAACAAATACTGTGTAGCTCCTGGTCGTTGTCATGAATGCTAGTCGTCCTGATGCATGCGAGAGAACACAATACACACACATACACAGCACAACAGCAGCGAGCTGAGAATAAAAAAAGTTGCAATAAAATATATGCAAGTTATTCGAAACGTAGCTGAAACGCATAAATACACAATTCGTTTAGTGAAGTCGCGACCATAGCATATGTACACATTTTAGTTACATTTTTGCAATTGACAATGAGAAGATGAACGAACGACAATATCAAGCGTTTTCGTTTTGTTGTTGTTGTCTCGAAATTATTTCATACAAAAGTGTCCGCACAAGCGAGCGCATTGTGCAATATGAGTTGTCTGAATCCGAGCAACAGAACTCGCAATGACATTTATTTTCGATTTCATTCCACCACGTTTGGTCTGTTTCGATCTGCTCGATATGTTTCCTATCCTTTTGTTTGCCACTTTTTTTCCCCTATTAATTTGCACAATCGCTAGCGATTTGTTCGCTTCAGAAGCGCCATTTTCCGTAAGGAACATTAAACACACTGATTAGACACATAGGCAAGATTACAATTCACACTCCGACTTTGCATGTTTACGAGTGGCTCATAGAGTACCTGGCACGGCACCAGTCACAGGTACAACCATACACATACCATCGTTCTATCGACATCAACATAAATATCCGCATTGTCAGAACTTCATCCAGCCTATCGTTTGTATGAATCAAACTTTAGCGTATAAATTTTATCCAGCAAAACTTTTATTGTCGAAATCTGTTGTGCCGAATAAAAATACAGTTATTTAACATAGTTGTTGCCGGCTCATCGTTTGTCACTTCAGTCATCAATTGCAAAATCTGTGGACTTTGAAGTCATAATTAAGAGTTTCATTCACTGGACAGTAGATAACTGAGCACAAAATAAGGACACGAGCGCAAATATATTGAATGCGATCGAACACTTTTGGCAGATATTCGAAGCGAAAAACCCGTTCGCATCTAGATCTATAAATTTGAAAAACATTGAATTATGAATGGAAAGCACATAAATTGATAAACAATCGCTAATTTGTGTAATTTTTTTTTCCAAACAAATCTATCTCTTTGAAGAAAATTAATTTCTTTGCTTATTTCTAGTTATTTCGTTGACAAAATCTAGTCAAGCTCTTTCTAAATTCTTTAATTAACACACTCAAATATTACGAATACATTCATAATTGGATTGAAAAATGTGCGAGTGCTTTCAGTTTTTTAAATCAAATTGCTCAGCTGTCATTCGTATCATCACAGCTCATGCATCGAATTCAGTAAACACATGGTGTGTATCGTTTGTATGAGTATTCGCATGTTACGTTTGTATCGCTTCGCACAGACGCATTGAATGCCGTTCTCGTTCAATATGATTCAATTGCGTTTGTTGTTGTTGTTGTTAAATTCCAATTTCGTACCTACATCGGAAAATAAATATGCAAATTTGAATGAACTCACCTATTGTTTGTTTTAAGTTTTTTCCCATAGTATAAAATACAATAGATTTTTATGAATATTTATATATTTTGTTTTGCATCTTGACGCGTTTGCTTTGGAGCTTCTTTGAAGAGAAATAGATTGTTCTCACTAGTGCCGACCGATTATCGATTCCAAATACTCTTGAAGTCTAATTTCTGCATTGATTTTGTGAATTCAACACATTTTGTCTGGTTCCTTGTCATTAATATTCATTTGTTCCGGGTTCATTAGCAAATAATTTTACCAGAACACTTCAATTAAAATGAGTTTTGGACCGTACTATTTTTCTGGAATTTGTTATGATTTATTTCACACCATAGAAAAGATATCAGTACAACGAATAATATTTTTTTTAAAGCCAAATTGAACCTATAAAAGCAACAGAACCATCGTGAATAGCACAAATGTAATTGCAACAGCGAAAGTTGAACAGTGAACGTGGTTAGCCATAAATTTGGTGCAGTTTCAATTGAAACCTTAAGGTTTAGAATCGAATTTGCAGAAAAAAAAAGTTAAATAGCAAAATGTGGTCGTGTTTCATTTTAATGACGTTATGCTGGTCGGTCAGTGGTTTTCAATTGCATTCCAATATTTTGGATGAAAATAGTAAGTCCAATCGAAAACGTTCATCACACTGTTTATTGATGAGTAAAATTGGGAAATTATTCTTTACAGATTATGCAGATGCTGGCGATAGTCTCACGCGAACCAAAAGAGATGAGAATAAGTACACGATTGAGACTGTTGTGGCCGTTGATCAAGGAATGGTCGATTATTATGGAGATGAGCTTGACGACGTGATTATGTCATCCATTTCTCTTGCATCAAATGTTTATGAGAATTCGAATTTGAAACAATCAGTCAGTGTATCTCTTTCGGATATAATTCGTTTGCCATTCGAGCCTACTAAGGGCACTGATATACCGAGTGTTAAAAATGGTTTGTACAAAATAACTTGAATTGAATTTTTTTTAAAAAATCTTTTTACGTTGACTTGAAACCTATTTACGTATGATTCAGGAAAAAGAGCCGATAAGATCCTTATTAATTTTTGCGACTATATGAAAAATTCAAGTATTAAATACGATGCAGCAATATTTATAACAAGGTAATGCATCTCATTGTATTTTCAACAATTTATTGGGTCATTAAAATCAATTGACTTTTCATCGTTAGATCTCTAATTTACTCTAATGATGAGCAAGCTGTAAAATTAGAAGGATTAAGTAATCAGAAAGCAATGTGTCGTCGAGATGCATGTTTAATTCTTGAAGATTCGTTTATATCCACTGGATGGGTGGGTGCTCATGAATTAGGTCATTCGTAAGTATCCATGTTTTCAATTGACTTAAGTCAATTGTTATTGGTACCATGTTGAAAAATAATTCATCCACGTATTTCATCATTCTAATTAGATTTGGTGCCTTCCATGAAGAAGATTCCCAATGCGCCAGCTATCCAAAATTCGACGGTAAAAACATTATGCAGGCTGTTGTTGGACAATCGTGGAATTTTTCCGCTTGCGCGCAAGACTATCTCGATAAATTTTTAAAGTAAGAATTTCTATCGCCTCTTTTAATATACGGAATAAAATAAATCGTGGTAATTCTCAATTTCCTCATAGAGATGATCAATCCAAGTGTTTATTGAAGCAAGAGTCTCCGAACAAGTTATCGTCATATACAAGAAACAATAGTCTTTTCACAATAGCGAGACAATGTAAAGAATATTTGAAAGACAACTACAACACAAAAGAGTTATGGAATGTAATGACATTTTTCTTATAGTTTTAAATATAAACATCAAACTGTTATTTTGATTTTCTTTCATATACCAACAGTGGATAGCAGTAATTCTAACGGATTTTTTTTTCATTATTTTAGTCTACGGATGATTGTAGTATAAGTTGGTGCCTAAGAAAAGAAGGCTATACACAGACAAGTGGTTCACCATGGCAGGATGGAACTCCATGTGGAAATAATCAAGTATGTCAGCATCTAAAATGTGTCTGAAGAATCGATGCGATGTGACGAATCAATTATTTTCATAAAAAATTATCATCCGGAATTTCAAAATGGAATTAACGTCTTCTCTAACGAATGCATTTTTTGAGTTTTAGGGAATTATATTTTTAAATTTTTCTTGCAATGCTTGGATTTGGAAGTAATAAAAATAATAAAATTTCTATTTGTCAATTCATCATAAACTTTATGATTAAATATTTTATTTTGTAGAAAAGTATTGAATTAAAAACGGAGAATGCAAAAACTGATAAATAGTCACAAATTGGAAACAGTTTTTGTGAACAATTTTTTCCAAAATTATCTCCTTAAAGAACTCAACATAATTTCAAGGATTTTTAGAAGATTTTACCACTGGGACATGTTTCCTCGGGTGCCTCTTATTTTTTCGGCTGAATTTTGTTCGCGGTCGAATTTTGTATGGCAAACAAAATTCATTTTCTTTTCGCAAGCGCATTGTGCAATATGAATTGTCTGAATCCGAGCAACAGAACTCGCAATGACATTTATTTTCGATTTCATTCTACCACGTTTGGTCTGTTTCGATCTGCTCGATATGTTTCCTATCCTTTTGTTTGCCACTTTTTTTCCCTATTAATTTGCACAATCGCTAGCGATTTGTTCGCTTCAGAAGCGCCATTTTCCGTAAGGAACATTAAACACACTGATTAGACACATAGGCAAGATTACAATTCACACTCCGACTTTGCATGTTTACGATTGGCTCATAGAGTACTTGGCACGGCACCAGTCACAGGTACAACCATACACATACCATCGTTCTATCGACATCAACATAAATATCCGCATTGTCAGAACTTCATCCAGCCTATCGTTTGTATGAATCAAACTTTAGCGTATAAATTTTATCCAGCGAAACTTTTATTGTCGAAATCTGTTGTGCCGAATAAAATACAGTTATTTAACATAGTTGTTGCCGGGTCATCGTTTGTCACTTCAGTCATCAATTGCAAAATCTGTGGACTTTGAAGTCATAATTTCACAACGAGTTTCATTCACTGGACAGTAGATAGCTGGACAATGTCCGAGCGTTGAGTTTTCCGAGCAGCATTTTATTATTTAAAGTTTCAACAAACAAATCTTAACCTTTTCTTGGCCTCAGTCTATCAGAATGGTTTTCACAGTGATCACTTTAAATAGTTAAACGAATTAATTTCCTTTCTTGCTTCAACTTACTTCGAAACTACATAAATAAATGCACTTTCGGTGTGATTAGCAGTGTGTGAAATTAGTTTGAAATAAATGTTACCTGCACATTTGCAATTTGAATTTCGATTCGATGCTTTCATTTAATTCTACGTTACATTGGCAAAATAAAAGTCTTCGTTTCAAGTGCAGAAATAAATTTCGAAAACTTTCGGTTGATTCATTCGATAAAAATTCCAGATACCGAAATAAGAAATGCAGCCAGTAAAATTGATGGCAAAAATTATCGCTATAAATAATCCGGATTTAAAATCACACTCAATTCAAAAACCGAATATTCATGTTACGAAACAAATAAATTGTACATTTCACTCTGGTGCACTTGCTGTGACTGCAACAAACATCCAATTTTGAACACCAGACGGATTTTTAATGCAAGAGATTCCTCGTCAATTACAGTCTATTTATTGCATTTACCTTTGACCTCGTCATTGCAAATGAAATTCACTTCTCAACCGAAGATGAAAATATGCGCTGCATATCCGTTTCATTTGCATGCAAATGTGCAATTCCAACAAAATAAAAATCAAAAAACACTTTGCTTTGATCAATTGCTCGATTGCTTGTGCACATATTCTCGAAAATATTTCAGACAGTATTTGCAATAGTTGAACACGAATTTTGGACACATTTTATTTATTACACGTCTCAATTTCGCTCTAAACTGGAATGCGAGCAGAACGAAAGAACCTTTCTTTCTCTTGGTCTGGTTTGTTTGGGTTAAGGTTGGAATTTTTTTTTTTAAGCATTTGTTATACTTTTTGTTTGTCATGAATGATATAAACTTGCACACAAACTTCCTGCCGATTTACAATGTGCACTTGAAGCAAGTACAAAACAGTTATTTTTTGTTTGTTTCGTACAGTTTGGCATTTGCATGGATGGTTGTTAAACGAGTAAGACGAGTAACTGAAAAAAGCAGTAGCAAACGCATTGGTATTCAATGAAAACGATCTATAATCAGAATTGAAATAAAAGAATGGCAAATCAAATATTGGCTTTAAATCAACACCACTAATGTGACTTGTCGACTGATCAAAGTGAATGTTGTGTAGCAAACAACAACAACAACAAAAAATCGCACGGAATGAAGTGCGTTTCAATTTATGCATATAAATAGATTAAATTGTAAAATCACACCAATAAATGTACCATAAATACATCAATTTGATGACAAAGAAGAAACTAGTCTGCTCGAATTGGTAGACGACTCATGTGACGACTAGCATAAATGGAAGCAACATTATGCATAAACAACGTTAATTCTTCACGCGACCGCTCAAGCATCAATGATCCAAAAATAAGGCATCGATGTGTTCAATTCAATGCAACATTTACGATATTGAAGACGCAGAAAATGTTTTGAACCGGCAAGAAAATGAAGAAAATTGTTTGTGTGTGTGTGTGTGTGTGTGTTTTGTGCATAAACTAATAGTTGCATCTGAAGCTAATCGGGCCTCGTTTCGCTTCGGCCTGACAATCAGGAATTTTTGCCGTTTTGCCAATGACAAGATTACAATGTGACGTGTGCGATGCGCAATTGCAAGCCCCAACTATCGATTGCAGTGTAAACAAATCGAATGATTTAATGCCCATCAACGACGTAATTAAAGCATAAATAACGAAAATAGCATCAAAATCACCAATTTGCATATCGATCGAATGTAATTGAACTATTTTACATGGCAAACCCAAGCACCCAACCATATATTTTGTGTTTCGCACATTCTGTATGTTTCGGATGTTGTGGGCAAAAGATTGTAAACAAAGTCCTTAGCCGGTTTGAAAATGGTCCACGGGAATCGTATAATTTGCCGTCATCCGTATTTATTATGCAATTTGGGCCGTTTAGCAATTGGCCAAGTTTTCAATTTCGTATGTTTTAATCGCACTTTGTAATGTGAATTAATTGTGAACTGGGCCGTTGGGGCGTGGAAATTAAAATTAATTTACAGAGAGTGAATCCACAAAAAATCACCATAAAAACACCCGACGCATGGCGTTTTGATTGGCTTGACCGATAAAATTGCGCGCTCGTTTTCTACGAAAAAGCCATCAATCTTGAGAAGCCCAATGCGATGAGATCGAAACCGACCTTTCAACGATAACTAGAAACGATAGCAACATTGAGCTTGTTTTATTAGGTAACCGTGTTCACTGTTCAGTGCTAGTGTTATTGTATATTTAAAAAACCATAAAATATATGTGATTTCTCTATAAATGGTCCACTTGTCAGCATCTCAGTCTATTTTGTGCTTCATTCGCTGATGTTAGTTGAGTTAGATCATAATTTCTTTAATATATTACTAAAAACCAACAAAGATCATCTCATCCATTTTCATAAAAATTTGTATAAAATTACTCGAAATACACAAAATGAACCGAAACAATTCTAATAAAAGGTATAAGAGAATCGTGCAGGAATTTTCCATTAGCTTACATATTTTTATGACCAAAAAAGATAACGATGTGATGGTTTCTTTTTCCTTTTCTCTCTCTCTCTCTCTCTCTCTCTATCTTGTTCCATCTCAAAAGAATGAGAGAAAATCAAATTGTAAAGAGTTCATGTTCACGGAATAAACGATGAAAGCGATGAATTCATCAATATTTTTTATTGATGAAGCGCGCTAAAAGATTCGATTGTCATTAACTTTCAATATTTTGCCCATAATCCATAGACATAATAAAAATAAACCATATTCATATTTGTTGTAGTTCGTTCTCCGGTCCATTGAGAAATTGAATTGAATTTATGGTGTGCATTATTCACGGCAGACAGTCAAAGCATTATGAATATCGAATGAGTTTACTAATCCGAATAAATTACAAATCGAATTGTGGCTGGACTCGCGCGCTCTTGCTCATTCCATCTTCTGTTTTTTTTTTCACCTTCATTCCACTTACACTCGATAAACCAATTTCGATTCGTTTCCCTTTTCAACCGGTCTGTATTCTGTGCATTGAATTTACCACAAACATATCGTTATGGTGTCAATCATTTTTTTTCTCTTAAATATTGGATCGTATTAAGAATTTTGAATATTAGAATGAATATGGCTGCTTCGATTTAAGAAAAAAAAAATGGAATCGAAGAGGCGATGAGTCGATTAAACGACGCAAAAGAGGTGTGGAATAAAAGCTATCATCGCATCTCGTTGGTGTATTATTTATTGTTGGATGATATCAAACGATGAAAAAGAAGCGTACGAAATTTACCCGCGATGCTTGAAAATAAATTCAATCAATGCATTTGATTTTTTTTCATCTTCGTTTTGAATCGATCACCTCGATTGAAATGAATATAATGTATAAAAAAAAACCGTGCTCAAGCAGACATAATGCCAGACAATGATGGAATTTATGGTTTGAAAAAAAAAATAATAACGAATATTTGCTACGCATATTATACCGAACCATTGCGACGTTCGTTTCGCTCACGGTCAACCAATGAAACCGTTCTTTTTTTTTGTTCGGATAATCATGAACACGCTAAAATGGCGATTAACAGTCCCATTAATCGATGAAAAAAAGTACATTTTTTTTTTAATTTTTCCTTGCTTGGAATCTTTGACATGCTTAACACTTTGAAATAATTGCTCAATAAAATGAAATTTCCGAAGGCTTTTTTTTATGGTGAAAAATATGATTTTTTCATTCTTTTTATGTGAACAATAATAAAATTAAAAACGAAGCACTAACAATTCGATTATATGATTTGCACGACGTTAATTAGAACATAAATGCATGAAAATTGAATACAAGCCGTTAAAATGCGGCGTAGTTTTACATGCGGCCAGACATTTTATACTTTTCATCACAATACTTGATGTATGAATTAGTGTGTCATTTGCACGCAAAATATTTTAAAGCCTTTTCGACTTACATGGTAATTGGATTCAATTTAAGGCTTATTAACCAAACTCCGTTTTTATGGGGGAAAAAAATGACATTCTTCGGAAAAATCGTACAAAAGGATTACCTTCGTTGTTTTTCTTTTGTTGAGGCGATAATTTTACTGCTGAATACACCACACTGAACGTTTTATGAATAAATCACGTTTTGAATGTTCAAAGTCAATGTGAATTCTTTCATTTTGATTCCCAAAAAAAAGATCAATTATTTCAAATCAATATCAAGTGTTTGAGTTAAGAACTTTTTTGACCAAAAAACTGCATACCCAATCGACTTCGAAGGACAATTCTTGTGAATTGTTCAATTGGCATGCTCAAATCGTATTTTACATCATCAAAATTATTATGATTTTCCTGACGCTTGATTTCATTGCGATATCATTTCATTTTGAGGAAGGTCGACAGCAAAAATAGCAATTGTAAATGAAACCGAGAAATCAACGTCAAGAATTGTTGAGGCAAATTCCAAAATCGAAGGTATTTTCCATACATTTGTCTAATGTCCAATTAATTATTTAAGCACGCCAAAACATTTGTGGCATTAACCGCATAAATAAATCCGTAATTAAATAACTCAAGTAGTCAACTTTTGAATGCGACATAATTTTTCATCGGTTTTTGTGTGTTGCTTACATTTTCAATTTCCATTCATTCACGTCCGCACATGAATTATACAATCAAATCTCTAGTTACGGTTGATAATTAGCAAATTACTGAATGATTTTTCCACATTTTAAAATATGCGTAGTCGCATGTGTGTGTGTGTTTTTTTTTCTACTTCATTGTTACCTCCTAAATCGCATATTTGGATCGTCATTCGCATCGATAATTAAGTAAATTTGCCATAGAAAAACGAGGCAACGCGACTGAATTAAGCGAGAAATGAATAAAAAAAAAACACACACACAAATCTGAGCATATGCGACTTATGTTGCACACACATAACGAACTATGAAATTATTCGATAACCAATATCAAGGTGTCATAAATGGCAAGCAGCCGCACATAAATATGGACACAATCAAGTTTTGATTAATAAACACACACGAGATTGACATCGCGTTGAGTGATGGACACTGGACACTGAGCCGTGTGTCGATTAAAATCCATGATTCTATGTTTTGAAATAAATATGCAGTTTAAAATTTTACAGATTTCCATCAGAGATTTTTGCACTTTGGTCTTTCGACAGTGTTTGCTGCTTTATTCTCGTTCCGTTCATTGCAGTCGTGAAAAAGTTGAAAAATCGAGTTGAAGTCTAGTGAAAAATTCATCATCTTAAAATTCTGTAAAAAAAACTCGGTAGAAAGACCTCAGTGTTTCATATCGAAGAAACCAACGGAAACAGAAACAAAACAAAGAAAAAAAGTAGACAATCAGTGTGACCTTGGCGAAGAGTAGGCAGCTATTGACAGTGTCAATTGCAATAGCAGCATTTTAAGCGCATAATTGGTCAATCAGCAGACATACATGCATTGAGATAACACAAATCGATAGATCGCCAGCGTATATACAGCATTTTCATTTTGATTTTTACTAGACATGAGTTTGCGTTGTAAAACGTCTAAAGATGATAAATGATCAATACATTTTTCACTGTTCAATGCATATATTTTCAATTCTCTTTGGATGCACCATTTTGGGAAATGGCATGCAATGTAAGTGAGACAACTCAAATGACGACAAGACACATGTATTTTTGTAATTAAGCGAGAGAGAAAAAAACTGCAATACAAACATACACATAACGACGGCCGGAGAGAGACAGAGACACCAACAAAAAAAAATCACTAGAGACGAATCAAGTTGAGAACGTGCCACAAAATCGGCAGGTTTCAATATGATATTGCCTCATACAAATCCTCATTTTTCACTTTTGGGCATAATTCAATCACAACGAATCAAACAAATAAACATACAAAAAAAATTGGACTCAAAGTTGAGAATTTCATAAGATTGGAACAGTATCATTGGAGCCGAGCTCAATAAATAGACATTCGGAGCGATATAAAATAGCACGAAACCATAACGAAATGAAAGCAGCTCGCTTTACCATAACCATTCAACAACGACCGACCAACAACGTTCGAGCCAAACGAACAAAAAAATAGATAATAATAAATATTTATGGTGGAGTACGCAGTGCATCAATAAATCGCGTAATCGAAACTAGATGTAGTTTTCGGATTGATGGAAGTGCTACTTGTATCGCTGTGTTTACTGTGCAGTGTCTCTCGCTGTACAACGAAACACCGAATAAATAAAATCTCAAAAGCGCTCATAATTTATCAAATGGCATTTCAAGCAGCTGTCAAATCATTATTTTGTATTTGAGATTTCAAGCCCAAAGAGTAGCAAATATTGAGTTTCAGTTTGGACTTAATTCATGCAACTTTTGCAAATATGTTTAATTCCAAAACCATAATTTATCGGCCGAGCAGAAGGCGAAAAAAATATATATGATCATAAATTTTTATTAAAATTGCATAAATGGAATGTATCCGAGCCGATTGAGGCAATTCAACGAGCAATCCATAGCATTTGAGTGCTGCGGCTGGTGTCACAGTGCCATGCATTTTATTAGCATTATTTTTCACATTCAGACAAAATGGCACGGCTTCGGTTTTTCGCCTTTTTCATTTCGCATAAAAAATATATTTATTCATTTTTATGGACATCATTTCAAACTAGGAAATAAAAGTTGCGCAAAAACTCACCGACACTATCCACAGCAAGCGAGTTCTGTTAAGGTGCCAATACACCAATTGGCACATAGAAAATCGCAATTTTTGCCAGTAGCTATAACACATGTATAATACAAAATATGACAATTTTTTTTCTATGTTGCGAAACAATGTTAAGGTGACCCATCAGGAAATAAATAGCTCCTGTAGAAAACGGCTATCAGGGAAGGTGAATGCATTTGTAATTGTATAAATGGATCTTATTTCTTTTTTTTTATTGTAACACCACATTATCTTGGATTGATTCGGCTCATTCCAATCGAAGCATTCTACTCAACGTGCCAAATGAAACCCCAGAAAATTATCATAAAACGTCATTAAATTGAATCGCAGCCACATTTATCCATATTTCTGATTTAATGTTAATTGCATTTGTTGCATTGCATTGGTGTTGTTCGCATGCATGCGGTAGCTTTAATGATATGATTCAGATGAAAACATAAATCTTGAATTGCTTTATTGCCAGCACACGACGATTTATGTGTGATTTGGTTTGTTGTTTGTTGGCTGGCTGGCTGGCTGACTGAATGGGTGTTGTTGTTGTTTGGTGCTCTTGTTTAGAAAGTGAACATTTGATGCTCCTTACAAGTCAAAGCGAGTCAAAACCAAACCAACCATAAACAATAATTATATTCTTTATGTGATTTTCTACGAAACAAACGAAACATCAAAATTCACGCTCCACAGCGAGCTACGAAAATCGAGTTAAATGAAGAAAAATCGGCATGAACCGCGATGGTGTTCGAAGTAATAGTGAATTGAAACCTATTTGAGATGGGGAAAAATGCTCGTTATTGCCAGCCGAAATGAATGCATATACATTTTTCGATTCGGACAATGCTTACTGCCCACTGCCCACCCCAATATTATATTCTAGGGACGCATTACTTTGATGCATTGCTAATGCGGAAAAATATTACGTGGCAATTAGCCTTCTGAGCAGCAATATTACATTCAATACATCTATAACCTCAAACTTCAATCCGAAGGTGCAACTTGTTTCTTATTTTAAGATTGCTTGGTATATTTGCTTTGGCGTGTAAACTTTATTGAAATTCCCGGTGACAGTGTATGAAATTGGACGGTCGAATGTGCGGTGTTTTGGCAATACATTGGGCTACTGCAGACTTCGATTAATATTTCATAGGCGGATTCACGCATTGCCGTATAGAAGATTCTATATAGTCTCCAGAGATTCAAAGAGCCAAAGACCATGTTAGACAGCATGCAGACAACATGACTTCGTTGAGTTTTTGGATGTAAGATGCTGGTTGAGACAAAACTATACAGTATACACTCTCATTTTGCCACACATGCACACATTTCAAGTAAAGTTGTTCACTTGAGTTCACCAACCGAACATGAAACAATAAATGAAGTTTCTGAATCCAGCCCGGATCAAACTCAATGTTTCAAGTTAAACGAACACAAAAACAAACCATAAAAGATGACAGCCACGCCAAAACATGAGCTCTGTACCCAAATAAACGAACACACAAAACATGTGCAACATTCAACGGGATGATTTATTGACAGTTTTCCCAGTAGCTCAAACTTTGTCTATGATTCAAACACAATCGACAATTGAATTGAACATTTTTGAGTGAGTTTGGTCAATTTAAGCCACAATATACTCATCTGAATGTCTAAAGATGTGGATTTTAGATCTCTTGTTTGAATTAATTTGGCCATTAATAATGAAAGAAAAATGTATCGTTAATTTGATTTCCAAAATTTTCTCAACGATAAAACTCCGACAACGGCAAACACACACCAAAATATTTCACAGCCGATTCGAATTTATGGGCGCTTATTGAAATTTCGTTCATTATCCATTCAACTCCTCGAAATGTGTATTTATTATCAAATATGCGAATCTAAATTTGTTTGGCTTTAAATTCTTATTCCTCTTTTTTGACATTTGTTTCTCTCTGTCTCTTTCTTGAAATGTGTGCATTTCGAGGTGTTCAGCGTTGGTCTTGTTTAGTCATTTGCAAGAGGAGCGCGTGTTTGCATATTACAACTAGTCATTTTATCTGTCTCTTTATTTTTTCCTTTATTTTTTCTTTTCTTTTAAATGTTGTCGTTCGTGTTGCATTCGCCCCGGCATTTGGTGGAGTTAAGCGTTGCGTTTGTTTTGTCCGTTTATGTAGCTGCAGACTTGTTTGTCGATACCATTTTAACCGGCCCCTGATACCACTCGATAATATAGTTCAACGTTTTTGGATTTCTCTTAATTAACGCGCGTGTAGTTGTTGTTTCATTTATTTTTATAATGTCGACTCACGATGTGTGATCTGGATCTCGTTGAGTTATTATGTCAGCACTTCATTTAAAATGTTATAATTATGGAATATGCATTTGCTAGGCCGATCCTTTGCCCACTTTGCCCACTTTGTATTCGAATAAGTATGCAGTTTTAAGTATGCTTAATCATTTCAAACTATCTACATTGAAAGAAGCACAGCGACAGATCGTTTTTCGTTTACATCGAATAATTCACCCAGTGTGTTTGAATGAGAGAGCCTGTGTCACACACACTCACAACTCCGCATCAATTTTACTGATTAAATTATTCTTGGCCATTTCGATTAGGTTCTGTGGAATCCAACACAAAACGAATGGGAGAGACACACACATCGGACAAAATACGAACATAAATGTGAAATAAAAGTAACAATTATTACGTGTGTATCATTTATTTCTTCGTGAGATGATTATGGGCATAGGAACCTTTATAGATGAATGATTTTATGCACCTTTATTAAGATGTTCCGAATGAAAAAAAACGCAACTCAATGAGTTCAACTGATGCCACAACAACGATTCGTGCACTAATGCTGAGATACATGTTTGGATAAGCAATGTTGAAAAGGAAATGCTCAACCAAATGAGGATTCAAAAATTCTCAGAAACGGTGCATCCTGTGCGTAAAAATAGTCTGAAACGCTTTGAAATTTGCGTGGTCAAGCAGAAATATTCGCACGAAAAACAGAGTCAAGATTTTGTATATGAAAATGCCGAACATGTATGATCAGAGTAAGTTGGAAAGTATCAACATTTGTCCAACTATATCTCGAAGACCATTTCAATGTTGATCAAATTTTTGTTTAAAAAAAAGAACAGTATACCTTTGTGTTCAATGGGTAATTTTCTTCGGTAATATGCGAATATCCTTAAATCCGATCACTACACAGAGACATGCACTGTATTTGCTTTTGTCCGATCACATGAATGGAATACAAAATCAAAAATTCATTCATTGACCAAAACTTATATACATTGATGATCTTTGTAACTACGTACTACGTAAAAAAAGGCAGTATCTTTGTTCATGTCAGACATCCAAAGGAAAGCGTCGCCTTCAAAATCGGATTTTAAACATTTGAATATGAAGGGTATTAGAAGCAAAATTGTCATTAATCTGGGAGATTATATTTCATTAGAAACAATAGAGACATATTTCAAAGGTAAACAAACGATGAGTGATCTAAAACAACTGATAACCCGAAATCGGCGACAACTCTTTTTTTTCAGTAAAAAATTACGCTTTTGTTGAAGAAAAACAATTGCTACAAAAATGAATTGAATGCAACTCAACAATGTAATGCAACTAAATCTTTTGTTTGTAGGAGGTGCCTTCATTTCACTTGATTACAGAATTTAAAAAGAAAACTTAGAGAACAAACCTCAAATAAAAGCTAGCGATTTTCGAATACACCATTTTTGCACACAGAATTCAAACATACACGAAATGATGTTATGAGCTCTATCGCTAGATCAAAGTAGAATGATTAGTATCATCTATTGGACGTGAATAGTAAATAGAATTGCGGCAGGTACAGAAGTTTAGTTGATGTCACAATTACGACGTGTGTGATTTGTTTTTTCTTAACTGTTTGCTGCTTTTGTTGAGGACACTTTTTAGCTTCGGTTGGTTACAAACGATAGTAATCGCTTTCATCGTATCCATTATCGGTTATTATTTCATATTTGAACGGATAATCTGATGGTATTTTTGGTAATAATCCATTGAAATCCTCCGCTCCATATACTAAATAATTCCATTGTTATGAACGAATTTGTCATTGCACACATAGAAACTCATCTGTTTGTAAGTTGCTTTAGAGCGAATAAATGAAGCCGAATCCTGAATAAACCACACATGCAATAAATTTCAGTTAACTTGGCTCATATTTTAGAGTTCTAGGTCGACATAATAAAACTGTGATTTCATTTGATTTCACTTTATTTAAAACGCGGCTTGATTTCCTTTGAAAATGGTTGCTTTAATGTTATTCGAACATCAATCCGAGCACCAGACTTCAGTTGTGAGTCAATACAAAATTAATTGGTTGAACCTCACAGAACTTACACAAAGAACATGGAACTATTGTGGCTTTGTCTAATCTTTCATAAAATAGAACCGAAATACTTGTTGTTAGGTTTTAAATAGTTTATGAAATACCGAACAAAAATAGAATTGCAAAGAAAATTCAAAACGAAAAATCAAGCAAAAATACCGACAACACAACCGATGACAACGATTATGGTGTACAATGGTTGGAACAGAGAAGTAAGATGACGACTTATAACAATATTTGAATCATATTTTTGTTGACATAGCCTCGTATTTGAGTTTTTGAGTACTTTGTTATTGCAACAAGAATTGCAATTAGTCAACGATATTGAGACGCAAACAAATCAACACAAAATATCTTTCCGAGGCACATACGCACATACTTCAGTGATGTGTGCGCATTCCACAGATAACATCGATTGAGATCATGTTTGTTCAGTAAGACTATATGTTTGCAAATAATAGAAAATAAACACGCCGTACAATTGATCTATTCGTTTCAAAGTAAAGGTTCGGATTATATCCGATTGTGATATTTTTTTTAAAGTTTTGGCAATGGTCTGAGTAGTTGAATCTTTGTTGTTTCTTATTCATCCAACCATTTTTGCCGCAATTGGGACAAACAGTTGTCGTCATGTTGGAGCGGCTGGATAAACAATGCAAAAATGAAACGAAAGTGATTTTATTTCAAATTTATGCGTATTTACAGTTGAACGCTTACAAATATTACATGTTTAAATGTATCGGCTGGATTTTAATTTTATCAATATTGAATACTCTGTATCAAAGATGTCTCACCGTTACAAACTATAATCATAGAAATATCATGGAATATTTATTACATTTTCTATCTGTAAACGACTTATTCAAATTAATATCTTTAATAGTTTAGAAAAATGGTGAAATATTAATTTAAAAAGAATAAAAAATGAACACCTCAATAATTCGAATTTGGTAGTTTTTTTCAAAGTGAAATATGCTACTCAAGTTGCCATAGGACCAAATGAATAATGATGCTCAGCCTCATAAAGATTTATTATTGACTGATTCTGAGGAAATAAAGCCGATCAAATTTACCAAGTTTAGTCGTCAGCGTCAGCGTAGCTATCGTCAGCGTCAGCGTCAGCGTAACTATCGTCGGTGTTATTATCCTCAACATTGGGCTCTGTTACGATGTACGATGAAATCTCGTCAGATTTGTCTGTTTCGAATTTTGCATCTGTATCTGGACTGTTAACTTCAATGATAGTCGGACCATCGTTATCATTTGTAGAAGAATCATGACTTTCTTGGATAGTATTAAACACGACGCTTGTGGGTGATGAAACAACTTCAATGGACGAGATAAACTGTTCGTCAGCAATGGTCTTCTCTTGATCCTTGGAAGAACTTTCAATAATAACTTGGGAAGAAATTACTTCGCTTTCTTCGTGACTATAAACTGATTTTGTTGTTATTTGAGATGAAATCATTTCAGTTTTCGATGACATCACTTCGGTTTGAAATTCCGATTTCGATACCTCCAAAGTGGTAGGACCTTGGGTAGTGTAAGTGGTCGTAATAATTTTAATTTCCTCATTACCGCTTGTCGATTGAGATGGAATGATGTCAGTCGTGAATGATGTCAGCTTATCGAAAGTGAATGGGTTTGGCTCATCACTTGAATGGACAATCGTTTGAGAGGAAATTTCGGTCTCTTTGTTATCTACGACAAGTGCTGTGCTCGCTGATAACGGTATAGTTGGCATTATTCCGTCAACAAACAATTTAAAAGCTTCATCGACAGCCGCTTGAGAAGCCTCGATTTCACTTTGCTCAGTTGACCTTGTAGTTACTTCGGACGAGTTTACAACGATCGTTGATATCATTGGCTCACCAACAATTTTCGAATCAAATGACGTTTTGTTGTTGGAACTCTCGGTTGCAACCATGGAAGATGCAATTTGATGTTCTACATCACCGATCTTGGATTCTGAAATCGTCGATTGTGATACAAATACTTCAGTTGTTGTGGACATCATCTCCTTATGGAAGCCCGAATCGGATGTCTCGACCTTTGTTGAGCTGCTCGTAACCATTTGTGATGTCACATTTGGAGCAAGTGGAATTTCTGAAGTGACCATTTCCGTTGGATGAGTTGAAATCATCTCAACTGGCGGAAGAGTTGTGGTCTCAAAGACCTCAGGCTTAGTCGTGTCAGTTGTAGACATTTCAGATTGAGCTGAGCTATCAATAACCACTTGAGAAGACACAATTTCATCTTGCTCAACTGGTTTTTTTACCAATTCTGACTGCGTATTCATAAAAATCGGTGGAGTTGGAATTAGGGGTGGAATGGGTATGTTAACGATTTCAACCTTGGATGGAATATTCATTGATTCTCCAGCAATCTTAGAGTCTGAGAGCGATTCGTTATTTGAGCTCTCGGTTGTAATCACAGAAGATGCAATTTGACTTTCCATATTGTTTACAACAATCGTTGATATGATTGGTTCTCCAACAATTTGTGAATCAAATGACGATGTGTTGTTGGAACTCTCAGTTGCAACCATGGAAGATACAATTTGATTTTCTACATCACCGTGCTTTGATTCTGAGGAGGTCGATTGTGATACATTTACCTCAGTAGTCAATGGCGTTACCTCTTTCTGAAGGTCAGTGCTCATTGTCTCGGCCTTCATTGAGCTGCTCGTAACCGTTTGCGATGTATCAATTGAATCATCTGCACTGCTATTTTTGGCCAGTTGAGTTGAAACCATCTTAAATACCGATGGAATGATGATCTCAACAGGTTCCGGCTTAGTCATTTCAGACTTAGACGAGCTATCAACAACCACTTGAGAAGACATGATTTGACTTTCTTCAATTGGTTTTGGTGCCGGCTCTGAGTCATTTTTTATAATAATCACTGGAATCGGTGTGCCAACGACTTCAATCTTTGGTGGTGCATTTTGGTTGGAGCTTACAATTGTTTGAGAGGAAGAAATTTGATTCCCTGGATCGCTAACGTTAGTTTCTGGATTTGATGCGGTTACTTTATTCGAAGTCACGTAAGGTACCGATGGCTCCGAAGGTTCATCGTGAACAAACGACGGATTTGAGTGATCGGCATAAGTAGATGTAACTTTAATTTCCGGCAGCCCATTCACATGGTTGTTTGAAACAACGCCTATTGGTATTTTATTTGGTTGTGATATAATTTGACCATTGGGTGGCTGAAATTTATTGCAAATTTATAAATTTTTATCTTCATCAAAAATTGAAACAAAAAGAAATCTTACTTGTTTTTGGATAAAAGTACCAGCGGTCTGCGATGGAATTGGTGTTTTTGATGGATCCGTAATCTGTAGAGTTTGTTTTTTGCAGCAACAACAGCCGAAATAATTCATTGTGGCAAAAATTATATAATTTATTAAATTCTTTTGAAGTATATTTGATTCGAACCTCACGCTTACACAACGATTTTAACTCTGATTGCGAATTTCGCGTGCAAAATGTAATCTAATTCGGTTGAAAATAAGAGATGTTGATATCTTATCACAATTGATATAATGCGCCTAACTAATATTATTGTTATTATTCATTTGATTCATGGAAAAAAGAAATTGGTCATTTTTGGTTCATTGCTCAACAATCAATATATGAATTTGTAATCTATACGATTTTATCAGCCAGAATAGCAACACCGAAGTTCAGGTGAACTCATTAACGCAAAAGAGTTTCGGCCACTTGAAAGTTACGTGGTTTTCGCCGCATTGACGTCAATCTCTCGAATGTTTAGACCATATGTGTTATTAACTGCGTCGCAAATAACAATTTTTTTTTTATCAAAAGCTGCCAAACAATTGATATATGGATGTTATGAGTGTTTTGCTATTTAGTTTGAATGATTAATGTAAGGAAATGCCATTATTAAGTGCTTCAGTCATGAATAGCAGGCGTTAAATTTATGTTTTATTCGGGATGGCAGATTTAAAATACAAATAGTTCATTTTAGACAAAGCATACGGCAGACACTTTTTTAAGGTGTGACCAAAAGTGATTCATTTTGTTTCTTTGCGATGCGCGTAAATATATGCATATCAGATATGAAATCAAAGCTAAAAATATCAAAACAAACAATGAATCATTGATTAAAGTTCTCTTTATTTTATATTTTCAATAAACATTTTTTTTCCTTGAACATTCATTACCAATGGTCAACTAAATTAATACGAAGCATTTAACTTAAATAAGTAGATTTTATTGATAACCCAAGTTATTTGAACTATCGGTTGTGATTTGTGAGGAACCAATTCCACCGCCCATTCCTCCGTCATATCCAGTTGATTGTGTTGAAACCATTCCTCCACCAAAGCCACCATCGTATCCAGTTGATTGCGTTGAAACCATTCCACCACCAAAACCACCGTCGTATCCAGTAGATGATGAAGCTGTCATTCCACTACTTATTCCACCACCGAATCCAAGAGACGGTTGTGATATCATTCCACTGCTCATTCCTCCGTTGAATCCGGGATCAAAACTGTTTGTAGCAATCGATGAAGATTGAATACCGCCTCCAATGAAGCCTGGTTGGGATGACACAATGGTGGAGCTTCCAAATCCGGGAGCATATGCTGGCTGCAATTGATATAATTCAATTATTATAATTATATAAAACAGTAATACATAAACAATTGGATTGTTGGTGTGAATAACCATGATTTGATAAAATGAAGTGATGTAAATAAAATGAGGAGGACTTAAGTAAATCTATTTATTTTATAGACTAGTTTCATTGGCCACTAGTCCAGAATATAATGCACGAAATAAATATTAAATTGTAAAACCTAATGAAACTAATATTTCCATCAGTATGCTAAAGAAAATGTATTTCAATTTGAAATTTTCAAATAGGAACTTACGTCTGAAGATGGTGCTGAAGAGCTCCAGTTCGTGGTAGTGGTATTAATATTATTGCTTGCCATTCCGATTGGTCTCCCTTCTGAGTTGTCACAAAAACAATCTAAGCACATTTAATTACTTCAAAATGTTGACTTGATTTTTTGAAGTGTTTCGATCAAAAATAGATTTATTTTAACTTGAAGTTTGTTCGATATGAACGATGTGGTTTCGACCAACGCAGCTGTATAATTGTGAAATGCATTCTCGTTGAAGCTATTTGTAGCCGGAACGTCCAATCTAGCGCGACACTATCTGTCGATAGCTTATCTTGAAGTGAGTCAACAATTAGTCAGTTTGGTGAAGTCGTTTCATAATAAAACAACTAGGGGAATTTATCATTGAAAATATTCAAAATATCTCCACAGAATCGTATTTATTACGCCATTAAGATCGCCAATAGAAATGCAGTCCAATGTATTTCAAAAGGTGACAAATCATCATAAGAAATTTACTTGGATGTAAAGCCATTTAATAAGCTATATTGAACAAAGCTGGAGAGAAGTGAAATGCTTTGATCGACGTGCCCCCAAATTCAATATAGCGGTTGCTCACGAAACTAAATTATCTATATTATTGTTGTTATTTTTGTTGCCGAGCTGAGAACAATTTCCCCTCTTTGATATTGAAAAACCCTTTTTCAAATGTATTTTTTATTTCTTTTTCCGCTATAAAAATCACCAATTTATCGGCACAATTCATTTCAAACATTTGTCGCCATTTAAATGATTTTGAAACAATGCATTTCATTTGGTAAGCTAGAACCGACGATAAGAAACGTATTTTTTCAATATCTTATAAATAACGAGGAGTGCTATCGATTCAAATGCATTTGTTCAATGTATTTTGTATGACCATTTTTGCTTTTGTTGGTTTATTGAAGCTTGTTAACACATCTCCATACAATACAATAGCAATTTTATGGGAAGTCGGGGTAAGTAATCATAATATTCGATTTTGGTTGAAGTCTCATTGGCTTCGTAGTTTTCATCAATATTTGTTGTATTTTCTGCAATAGGAAACACAGCATATCCCCCAGATTAAAAGCTAAAATTACTAATATTCCATTGAACGCTTATCTGCTTTTATCATATTTACACCGTTAAATTGCGTGCACGCAAAAAAACAGATTGTTGGTAAATATTGTTCATTGCGATTTCGAAGAAAAAAACTCTTTTCTCATTAATATTTTTAGGCAGTGCTGATAAATAAATCATTTCCGCTGTAAATTGCAAACACATATAGCTGTATATTTGTTTTGCTATTGTAACACGTGGACAATGATGACCCTTCAAAATTGAAAATTTCTCAGTAAAGAGCAATTTTAAGTGTGGCGATTTGATACGCCCTTACACATGTCTGGCATTTATTTTCAGCGACCTCAATCGAAATTGGACATTTTGACCGATGGCTCTTGTTCGATAACAATACAATTGCAATGTGTGAATCAAATGTGATAATTCAAACAAAACAATTCTCAGGGTTTTTGTCGAGTGGACAATGGTCATCAATTGAAATCCGAAAAATAAACGAGAATGAACGACTGAAAAAAAATTGCAACTCAAAATGTAATCCCCCTCATTAGATGTGAAAAGTGTGAACGATCGATTCGAAATAAATTTAATTCAATTCATATTTTATTGCATTCATTGCAATGTTTCTGTACAAATGAAATTGTTTCCGTTATGAAACATTCATTGGAAAAGCCGTGCCATGTATCGGTCATAAAAGGATTGTCATCGTTCAATATAAATTGAAGCGTTTTTCGGTTAAACTGCAAAGCATTAGACAGTAATGTCTGCTTGCATCTGCCTAAATTGGTCATTTTGAAACGGTTACAATTGGGCTGGCGGATGTGAATTAGAAAAAGATATGATGAAAAGCAATAAAATCGTGATTGCACTTTGACAATGTATACATGAAGGCGCACATTGCAAATGCGACCAATTCAATTTTGAAAGAGCGAACGCAATAAATAAAACGTGAAACTATAACCGCTACAATTGCCGTAAATTGCTTGTCACACCATTTCAGCCGGCGACCAAATGAGAAAATGCCCCATTCATTGGTCAACATTTTGCACAACCGAATCGAGTGAGAGAGAGAGCGAGAGCGAGCGTTCGAGTGTAATTTGAATCTTGATTAATTGTACCAGCAGCAAAATGACCAGAGCCGATTTTCAATTTTGCATTTATTGCTTTCGACCTCTTCAAATTTCATACCAAAATCCGTCTCATTTTATATTATTTTGAAAATTGTAAATGTAAATTGATGTGGTGAATGCAGATTTTGTTCGGGAAAAATGTGGTTCATTTGCGCTGAGAGAAAGCGAAAAGAGACAGAAATCGGCCGTTTAATAAATGGTCAATTGAATTATCACTGCGTCCATGATTGACGTTGCCGTTTATTATGAACAGTTTTTCGGTGGTTTTAATTCGCTCTCGATAGTGGTTAAAGATCAGGGTTTTAAGTAACGTTCACCGCATGCAATTATCCACATCTAAATGATCTCGATGGCTCTGAATCAGAACCTTTGATTGTCATCGTCGGTAAAATAATTAAAATCGCTTAAAATTCAATTCGATATTTCGTTGTTAAGTGAAGTGTGATTTATGCAATTTTCATGTGATTCGGATTTCTTTCCCTCCCCTTCATTCATGACATTGTCATTCATCAGAATGATTGAATTTCCATATGAATTTCCTGTCACATGCATATAACGAACGCTTTGCATCGATGCCATAAAATTTTAACTCACAAAAACTGCACACAGTTTTTATGCATATATTTCAAATCCTTTTCGGAAGTTGTAAATTTACTCCTCTCAAAACAATAAATGTTGCATTCGAAATGCATGATTTACAAGGCATCAATAAAAACTAATCCTGACTAATTATAAAAAATATTTGTTAGCATTTACCAAAAATATTTACAATTTCGGACAAACACAGCCGAACAATTGTGATGGCAGTTTGTTGTTTCGGCCTTTCTCTTTGGTTTACACGATTACATTTTACGCTTATGTCCAAGTGTGTTGGGAACAACACAAACACAACAATAGACATCATTCTCGGAAAGGGTTCAATGCTCACACACTCAGCTGACACTTTAAATGACGCTCACTAATTGTTCTGTATCCAGTTGTTTATCTTTTTGTTATATGCAACGGGTTACCCATTGCCGTTCATATTTTTGCACACACACAGTTTTTCATTTGCCAAAAGACAAAGAGTTTGTTGCTTCTGAGAATGCAAATTTTTATCTACCTTGCAAAACACTTCCATTTTTTTTTCTCTACGCTTTGCTGTTTCCATTTGTTCAAACATGGTCAAATTCATAGTCGGTTAGAATGGAATACCAAAATGCATGGCCCGAAACATGTATGAACCGACAAAATAACCAAAAGATCATTTTTAGTGCGTTGCAAAACGGCCATTTTTTCCATTCTATGTTACTCTATCTGTATTGGGAGTTCAAAGAGTCGTCTAAAAACACTCAACTGATGCCGATTTGTATATATTTGATGAATCATCATCATTTTCGAAAACATAAAATCGATCAATAGAGAAAATTGAACTAAAAATGATGAAAAATGACATAAATGTGCTGCAAATTCAAAACAATATTTTCGTTTCATTTCCAATGCACACCATGCGTGCAAGCAGATCAACAATGAACGCCGAACACCAAAGAAGTCGACTGCTTCTAGTCAGCTATTTGAAAGAATTAGCAAATATTGATTAATGACTAACAATTGTAGGGGCGAAACATAGAAAATGTGTGTTTTTTTTTGTATATTCTTGCATTTGTTGCATTTGCAGCCAAATAAGATGCAGAGGATTGTTCGAGAAAATAAGAACGAAAATGAGAAAAGAAAAACGCAATGGAAAAAGAATAAGAAGGAGTAATGAAGCCACCACCTTCTGTTTGAAAGCAATAAAATTGAAGGTCAAACAACATCCCAGTTGTTGTTTGTTTTGTCTCGTGTACGGTACAGACGAAGTCAGGTAAAGTAGTTCGGTTACTGTACCAAAACACTGTTAGTACTAGAACCGTACGATGCGTAAGAAAATGTATGAGGAAAAACGAGAATTTTGCGAGAATGAGCAAACAGCACTAGCAAAAGGGTACTTCAAGTAACTATAAAAATTATTTGTCGACTCTATGAATAAAATCAGTATGGGGTTAGTTCTTTTCATTGATTTTACACTAAACGCCGATACAAAACTGACGAAATATTCTTAGAACCACAATGTATATTGCACATCATAAACGGCAAACAATACGGAAATACAATTTGCTCGACCAAATCCAATGAACCATGGTTAAACTGTAAAGGTTTGGTTGTGTACAAATGCATGTGTGCCATAAATGTGCAACTCTTTTCGTTGTAAAAACAACAACAAACAATCTGTGCTAAACATAGAAATTCTATCCTATGAAACAATAAATGGACATCGTTTAATTATGAAAAATGAAAAATGGCACTTCATTTGTTATAGATTTCTCGATATTTTTTGTGTTTAGACAATGTGCAGAAAAATCAAAAGAGCACAAAAATCGTTGGTAGTTTTACTCATTTTTTTTTTGCTTCAAGTTGATCCCCCGCAGTTTCACAGAAGAGTGAATTCGATTTTTTTCGGTTGAAATCGTTCATAAAAATGCATGCCGTATTTGAGAATTACAAGTTTTTGCTAAAAACATGACCAAACTTTGACCTGAAAAAGCACTTTAAATTCCATTCCTTAATCATAAATTTGGATCGTATTGAATCATCGCCCATGGATTTTTTTTTCTCTCTTTGGCGAGTAAAATATTCCGATTTATCGAATTTAATATTTATGAGATGCCAATAATCGATATGAATATGTATTGCCTGTGACGGAGTCCCATCATAAAATAAATATCGAAATGTCGTTAGTTCACTCGAAATTGGTTGTGTTGATGACAGTATCGAGAAAGGCAACACAATACAATTTTTTTGTTTATTTTATAGATAAATGCTAATAATTCAGTGTGAACAAACGACTGAAAGAAACAAAGAATGAAAAAAAACAAAGGCTAAAAACGTATTTAGAATCACGTTTTCGGTTGTTGTTCATAAAATCATTTGATATGCGCAATGTTTTCAAGGCTTCCATAAACACCCATCGAAGGAATATCAAAGACATAAACATTGAACAAGTGAGAGAAGAAAAAGAAGAAGAAGAAGAAGAAGAAGAAGAAGAAAGAAAGAAAGATTCGGCGACACATAAATTACCGTCACAATCAGTTGACTTTCTGACACTAGGCGCCTGCTCTATTCTGATTTGTTTGCCCTTTTCCTTCCTCGGCACCGTTTTGATTTGACAAAAATTTTAACAAATAAAAGGAGAAAAAAATATTAAAACAAAACGTTTCAAATGAAACACAAAAACGCATTCTTCTTATGCATTTTTTTAAAAGTGTTCATTAGTTGCTGTTGCGGCATTCAATACAATTTATATTCTATCAACGGTATGAGCTGTTGTGTGCCGACTTCACGACGTTTTATGTCCTTTTTGTCTGTGAATTTCATGCACTTTTTCCTCTTCCTTCTTTCATACCTCAACCATTTTATCCTTCTTTCCATCCGATGGATGATTTCACAGTCAAAACCATATCACATTCCTTTCTTCTGATAAAACTATTGAATTATTACGGTGCTCACTTTTTTTTCTGTCTCTTGAGAACAATTTTCATGTTTGTTACGTAACATATTGATGATTCGGCACAGGCAAAAACGAACAACAGAACACATCTAGGTAATGAACATCTGATTCATTGCAAGACCAACGGCTCCATTCATAAACCACGTTATGAAACAATGAATTCTGAGCATTTTGACAATATTATTTTCAATTTCATGCCTTGCGACCGAATTCAGTTCGGAAATTTATGAGTTTTTGTTGTTCGGGCACTGTGTCGACTGGTCATCTGACGCCTCTGACGCCATCACTTGTCTCAAATTCGTCTAAAAACCGCCCTCAAACAATGCATTACATGAGAATCACATCCATCTTTCGTGCAATCAAATGGTTATTAGGAGACCGATCCAGTCAAAATAAGACGATTTGGTTCCATTCAATACCGTATTTGATCAAATGAATGAAACTTACTGGATTTGATTCTTGCAAATTGCAGATTAACTTCATTCAAATGAATTTTACCAGTTTTTTTTACTACTTTTTGTGATTTATATCTGTCATTTGCATTACCTTTAACGAAAATTACAATAGAAAAATTAATTTGTCGAAAGTGATGTGCAAGTTTTAGCCATAAAAAGAACTCAAGCACAGCTGCATGAACTGAAGTAATGAAACCGCCGAATGTTAAAAATGCTCTAAAAAAATTAATGGAATATTTTTAATTTGCGCTTTGTGATTTCTTTTAGTGGTTCTTAATTACAGCTTCTTGTTGCCTTATTATCCACATTTCATCGCTTTCTGCAATTTATGCAGTGGTTTTTCTTTTATTTCGTTTGTGTTTTGTGTCTGTTTTATGTCAGTGTTTCAGTTTTCGATGTGGTTATTAACGAGCATAAAAAATGTTCGCTGCACGTAATTAACGAGAAACCAAAAATTGTTTGTGTGCGTATGTGATTTTTGGTTTGCTCATAATTTCAGGTCCATCATAATCATTTTTATCATAATTTGGATGGTTTATTTTCGGCTCATTAATCATTTCATTTGTTGAATGATGAAAACCAGCGCCTCGACTGTAATGAGGTATAAAATGAGGTTTAATTGGCCGAATTTCGGTGAGTGAAGACAACCAACACCGACAGAATTGTGAACGGTTCGAAATTTGCGGGTTTCTTTTGAAGAGCAATGCGCATTGCGCACATTTTGTATCGGACGATTTGATCTTTGTTGCTTGTATTGCGACGTGGTACGAAGTATACAAACCACGGTTAGTCCGGTTCTGAATATTACTTGTATAATGTGCAAATACTCTTTGCACAGTCACACTTTGAATTCAAACGAAAAATGAATAATATTTTGTTGTAGCTCCTGCCGTTTGTGCCATTCGCCTTTCATCAGGCTCAATTGTTAAATATTTCCTTCGTCTTCATGTTTGGAAATTCTTTTCAATGTGGTTGCCTCCTCTGTATCGATTCAAGCAACTCGCTCAGTGGGCATCTTTGTTTGTGCTTCATTTGTTGATCATATTAGCGTTATTATGTTATCAAATGAAAAAAACAACAACTTTGAAGAGGTACTTGCTCGTGCCTCAAGTGCAATTGAAGACGGGAAGTTATTTCTAATATACCAACGTTCAACAAATGTTCGCTTTAAAGAATGTAAACAAGTAGAGTTTGGTGGCAGAAGCAGAAGGTATTATTTATTAGAATATTCAATTTTCTGAGGATTTGTATTATCGATTCACATGAGCTTAAGTGATATAGGAATTGTTGAGCTAGAAACTAAAGCATAAAAACTTTGATTAGTAATAAATTATTACTCTATTTTCCACATAATGAGTAGGAATCAGAACGAATGTAATTGATTGCATCATTGCTGTGTCCGAACTGTGGACTCAAAGTCTTTTCGATGAAAGTATTTATGGTTTTACTGCATCAACGCTTGCATCACTCACATGGATTGCCATCCGCAGTGATTTCATTTCAACGATCGCCCAAACGAAAAACGCAACGCCGACTCAGATCGCTGGAGTGAGAGCACGATCGTGATTATGTGTCGTTTTGTTGTCGTTGTTGTTGTGCTTCATCTTTAGCGCTTGATCGCTTCGGTATCCAGCTGAGTTCGACAACGCTACTGGATTTTTTTATACGATTATTATTTGTAGCGTTATAAATACATTAACTCCCAAAGAAAGAAAGAACGAATAAATAGATTTTTTTTTTATTTTGAAAGAAATATGCGCGCTGTGCATGAGATTCAGTTTTCTCCTTTATTCATTTCATATTCTCCAAATGTGTGTGTGCGTGTGTGTTTCATTCGATTGCCGGTTGGTGTCTTATTGATAACGAATCAATGCCTTCCATTTGAATATTATTGTTTGGTTGTTAACAGATTCTTGCATTTCCAGATCATGCTGTTGAATTGTCGAATTTATCAATTCAATCAATAGAAGCCACACAAATGCGAAGAAAAATACTTTAAATTACGTCAATCATAAAAGTGCACAATGAAAACGGGTTGCCACTATCTCGCGCAGCAATTTTTTGTTTTTATCTCTCGACCAATTTCTCACACAAAAGCGAAAAACAAACAAAGCACACTATTTGATGTTAAGTTATAATCAATCCACATGCCACAGGCTTCTTTGAACTGTATCGAAAATTTCCATAAAGAATTTAGTTTAACTACGGACTTCTCTCTCTCTCTCTTTCTCTTGTTTTTATTAACGATTTCAATTTAATTGTCAAATTCCGCTTTAAATAATCTCCGATGGCATTTGTCTTTTGACCATTTCATTAATTATAAATTCTTGTGTTTGTGTTTTTGTTTTTATTCGAAACATTGGTATACAACTTCTTTTTCTCATCCAACGGAAATTAATTCATTGCTTTATTTCAAAAATTTTATGACTTTGTGTTTTCATTCTTAAATGTCAACATTTTTGTTTGATTCAATTTTTTCAGTTTCTTTGTATTTCGAAAGGTTCAACCAACTGGCTTCTGATTTCTTTTTATTCCCTTCGTTCATCATCCATTCAAGTTGATCGACTTGATTCCATTTGTCAATTGCTAGTGTATAAAAATTAAATCAAGACAGTTATTAAATCAGAGAACAACAACAACAAAAAATCACCTTTCATTTGATTATAATACTTCAGTTTGGTGACCGCTACTCATAGTGCATATGGCCAACATGCTCAATTTGGCATTTTGCAGTTACCCAACCGGAAATAGCGTGTTATGTCTTTAATAGGGTTTTTGATGTCGAACAGTTTGAATCGGGGGGGAAAAAAATCAACGCAATTACACATTTTGTTGTGGGCAATTATTGCATTGTTATTCTTCTGGTTTTTTCGCTGTTGTTGTTGTTCAACCGAACCAGCAACGAAATAGTGCCAAAATGTGGAACTTGGAATGCATTTACCGTTGCATTTACGCGGCCCGAAGACGAGTTCGACAATGCGGAAAATGACACACAAAGCACGGCTGCAACATAAAAATTAGTCTTTACCTTTGAGTGAACAGGTCAATAGGTGCAATTCGCGTCGTTGGTTGTTTTTTTTTTTATTCATGTAGTTACAACGTGTGTTTTGTTGGGGTGGCTAAAATGTGGCGTGTGTTCGGCCATTCAGCACAGGTTTAACGTGTGTATGTCACTATTGTAATCGTGGCGGGACTGGTGGTGGTGGTGTGTGTATATTTTTTTTGCTATTTGTTGGCTTTTGCGGTCGATCGATAGTCTGATTGCTGTAATTTGTTACGCTTAAACGTCGTCACGTGCTCCAAATTATTCTGATCAATTACTTGTCATGTTCAACATACAAAAATACACTTAAACAGACAAATGAAACGACATCAACTGATGAAAAAAAAAGCAGTAACAGCCAAAACCAAAGAGCATTTTTTCGATTTAAAAATCGAACATACAAAACAATTTCGTTGTTTTTTTTGTGGTTATTCCTGTTATTCTCGCACACATAACGTCAAATGAACTGAATTTGCGCTCCATTAGTGCATGTTGTTCATTGATGTATCGAACTTTCATCGAATTTAAATTTAAAATCAAACTGTCAATACAAAATTAGATGTCAATTGCATGGGTTTTTGTTGTTGTTTGGTGATGAGATTTGATGAACTGCCGCACGAAACGTTTTTTTCTTCTTCTCGAGTGATTGCATTGTCAATTTTAATTCATATATTATTGGAGTGTGTTGGGTGTGTGTGTGTGTGTGGAAAAGAGTCTTTGATGAGCGACATAAGGCAAAATACGTATGCATCGTGTACACCAATCAATCATGATTTTTACCTGCCTTTCACACAAAACAACAATTTGACAATTCTTCGATATCAGATCGAAGGTTTACAAATTGTCATTGCACATCAAAGAACTAAGCAAGCGCAATGTGAACACATCGAATCAATGTATCGAAGAGTGCATTGCCATTAAATCTATTTGCTGTAGACAACTGAAGCACACTTAATTAATTTTCAGACCCAGGAGAAGTGAATTTTCGATAGAACCATTTTCCAATTGCGAACATTTGGTGACAATTGAAGTGGAATGACAGTAGAATAGGCCCAAGTACTTTAATATTTATCAACCGCAAATAGTCCGCACACACACGCACATGCACACACACACCATCACCAACCGAAGGCAACATTAATATGCGAGAAATCCCCCTGTCATATACATTCAAAATCAACATAATTCCATTTACTGTCGATATTATAATCATAATGCGGTGTATTTAATGGTATAAATAAATGGTTGCATCCCATACAATTATTTATATTCAGATGCTGTAAATGGTGTCTTTGCTCACAGTTGGATTCCACTTTTCGACTTTGTTTCCAATTCGTTTTATACTGCTGTTTTTTTTGTTGTTTCATTGTTGTCGGTTGCCTTTTTTTCTCTCTCCACACAAACTCGTTGTTGCTTTTGCACCCAAATCGTATACGGAATGCCAATTTTATGAGCTACTGGATTGAATTCGAATGTGAGATTGTCTTGTTTGTTGATATTTTGTCATTTTATCCACTTAAGACTTTTTACGCGCCCAGAAGACTGAGCTAAACTACCATATGAATCTCAAAATGTGTTTCTTCACGATCATGTTTTTCTTCTGCTATCCAATTTGTAAAAATGGATAATGCACAAAATGCAACTGAATAAATACGTTTATGTTTAATTTTATGTGTTAGCCACGGCAAATATAATATGAACACCGGTGCCAATATGTATAATCGAATAAACAAATAATAATAATAAACAGTAACACCGAAACATCGAAATGCATCGCATCTCATACATAATAAATGGCCGAAGGATAGAACAAGAGAAAGAGGGAAACGTGTTCTCTGTACACGGGTACAGTGTATGCATTCAAATTTTCTTCATCTTCGTTGCCCTGACCAACATTTTCTCGGTTTCTATAGAAAATTGTGCGTCATAAATTTGATCAGCGCATTTTCGGCAACAATCGATGTGACAATGCGACGGCAGCTCATCGAGTTCAGTTCGATTTCAATTTATCACCATAAGCCGCAAATATTTACTGTGGTCGTGATTTCATTGTTGTTTGTCATATCTATTTCCATTGGCCGTAATAAATATGCATGCGCATCCTTGCCACCAAATGTACTGTGTGCGACGATGACGGTAACTCAAGTCGACAATGGGTTTTTATCTGCGGAAAATAGCATCAATATCATTTAGTGTTATTTGCACATATGCCATCTTTCATCTACTTCACTTTAAACATTTCGACTGCACGCTGTACACTGTACAGTCGTGCGGTAGAGATTTGCCATTCATGTCCAACCCTCGCTTTTATCGCTCAAACATACACATACTTTATTAAATTACTAACAATGCAAATAGCCGCTTTTTTCCCAATTCAAGACAATTTATCATGTGTACATGTTTTTTTTCCGCTGTGTTCTCTTTCTGTCGACAAATTCAGTAGCTGCGGTATGAATTGCCTTGTCACAATGAAACAATTTGTAGGAAAAATTATTGAGATAAAAATAAAACATTTGGCTTGAATAGACACTTTTAAAACATCAGAATGAGGGACTCCTTTTTTTCTAAATTGGAAAAATGACATTTTTTTTTATTGCTTGCCTTGTTTATGGAGATGCGCAAATGAATTGCAATCTGGTAGTTGATATCATTCAATTGGATGTATTAATTGAAAATATTACACATGGCGACCTTTTTAACATACCATTTACGATTTTGATGACGATGATGAATCGGCTACACGAAAATTCACGCCGTATTCATTAAGGCTAAATGCAAATTCAAAAACGGAATTCCACACATAAAATGCAAATATCACATTGCGATTTTGTCGTTATTCACGCTGTCCATGTGACGAACACCCAATCAAATATGATAAATATTTGCACAATTCAAAATGTTACTGAGATTATTTTTTTTTGCAGTGCTGTGCGTTGTTTTTTTTTCTCGTGAAATGCACATTGATGCACCTGAATGTGAACAATTAACGATAAAATAAATGAGCAAAACTGCAAAATGCATGAAATTTTTCATCGACCAAAGTGGTGCAAAATGCTTATGTACTTTAATTGCACGCCTTTGAATTGCATATTCAATGGGCTTGACTGACTGGGCAAAAATACGCGAAAATGCATCGACGTTTTTGTTGTTGTTGTTTTTGTTCACTGAAAATATTTGTAAAACACAGTTGGGAGCAAAACCAGTTTACCGATATTCAGTTTAAACAAAACAAAAATGCGCACACAGCATTTCTTTGGAAAAAAGTATGAGCTTTTCGCACAGTCATTTGCACGTGAAATTTGTGTTAAATTATGAGCACGAATAATTAAAATCGGTGCAAATGCTGCAACTACTGTTGCTATTTGTTTGTGTGTTATTATCGCATCATAAAAATATGGGCATGTGCACTGTGCAGAGGTCGTATTTATTTCGTATAAATTCATTTTCAATGAAAACATTGACCACAATGAGTGCGCAAATTCTTTATGTTCTATTCATTTTACTGTTGAAACTTGTGAATCAATTCAACAAAGTCCTTTTCATATGTTTCGTTTATTCAACAAACAAATACAGCGGTTTTTTGAATTGTTAAAGAAAATTGGTGTCATCAAAATAGACATTTATAAATTGAGTTGGTCGCATATCAATTGAAAAAACAGCTATTTCCTCGATTTGATTCTATAAACCCGGCCCATAAATTGCATCTTCGAAAACGATGAAAATTATTATAGTGAATGATGATTGTACCGATTGATGCTCATGATATTCCACTTGATATCCTACTGAAACTGGAACAAGGAATTGGCGGAACCAAACGATTTAAATCCATCATCTCATTCGACTGAAGGGGACGAATACCAGTGTTGCATTGACATGATTTATATTTCCTTGATTAGCCTCATATCCACCAAAAGTGGTGACATTTTTAAACAATGTGAACTGTGGGTTCATTGGTTCGCCGATGTATTGATTCATGATGCGGCGTTATCATGATGCCATCAAAACCATCTAAATCACATAAAACGGCACATCAAATTATAACATATGCACCAAACATTGAAAATGTGGAACACTTTTTTTTTGCATCTTGTTCCCAATGCCATAATTTTCAATCATGTTGTATGTTCTCTGCATCCACTTTCATGCTTGCCAAGATGAAGCGATAGCATATAAATTGTTTTGACATTTTTCAAAAATCGAATTTTTTTTTGGTTCCTCCACATTTGTAGGCAATTCGAGAGTCATTCATTATTTCCGTCATTTATCTATTGACAAATAAAATACACATAATAAAATGTAATGGGGTAATGAAAACCTCCACAATTTTCTATTCTTCACATTAATATTCAAATCTAATTGATTGTTGCATTCATTAATATGGCTTTAAAAGTCAATCCAGTAGTTAATTTTTTGACATCGCAGTGTTCATCTTCCTGGGAGAGAGAAAGAGAGAGAGAAAACCATATGAAACAAAATGCTAACGTAAACGTTCATTTAAATTGCAAATTGGTCAAATTTATTGTATCAACGTAGACGGTATAAAGCAAGTGACGTCGATCAATAATTCATCCTAATATAAACAGATAATTCTGAAATGAGAAAAAAGTTTTCTTTCGATTGAAAGAAAAAAAAACTCGAAATTTTGAAAAATGGCCTCAAAAAGGTGAATATTAAATTAAATGATATTTTTGCATAACTGGATTAATTTTAACGTTTGACCATAGCAGTGATATTTCATAGCTTAGATTTGTAGATTTATAACCCCTCGTTTCTTTATTAGTCTCCAATAATATTCAGTAGATGGGAAAAGAACGCAAATTAAATTAATTAAACAAAAATGACTGAAATGACAACACAGAGAAATATTCTCATGGAGAAAGAGACAAATTTTATCGATTTTGAAAGCTATAGATCCAATTGTTTCTGGTGTTGGTTTCGATGCCAACCGAAGAAGCGAATGGTAGAATTAAAATAAACATTCTTTTTATGGATTTAAAGCATTCGATGGATTGAGCTCAGATGACAAACGTAAAGATGTCTCATTCCTCAATGAATCGATCGAAAATAGAGTTTTATGACACTGTTTCAAGGTCTCGAAGGTCAAGCGCATTGGTTTTTTTGCTACTTCAAAACCACTCCAGGAGCATTCGAGCGATGAAACAATCAATTAGTCAAAATTCTCTTCACTCAACGATTTTTGACTAATTTTTTATTAATTTTTTTTTGCTGTCGATTTTTTTCTCTGTCTCTCGAAACTTAATTCGCGTGAATTTGTTGAGAACTAATTTTTATTGAAGCAACATGATAGAGTATAATTCATAAAATGTTGACTTGTTTTCTGGTCATCGTAAAAGTAATAAAAATAACAGTGTTTCCTCAGTGGATGCCACATTCTCTGTATTGTGTGTCATTTGATTCGAACGTCGTCTGTTGTTCAAGCGAAAAAAAACGTTGATAAGCATCTTTAAATCATAATTTTCCACACAGCCGATGAATCTGTTGCTTGGGCAATCATTTTTATGCATGCACACATGCGAAGCACCACCAAAACATCGACAACACTAAACAGGTAAGAAAATTGAATAGTTGTTACTCTTTTTTCTGTGGTGCTGAGGGAAAAAGGGACAATAAAATTGTTATTTATTGCCATAAGGCGCCATCAATTTATACGAATATTTATCATATTATTATAATTTTCTCTCTTCCTCTGCCTCTGTTGTGTGGTGTGTGCGCTTGTTCAGTATGCAGTGAATCGTTGCTGCACGAACTTGACGATAGATCAAGTGTACAGATCGATCAGATGGATCGAATGAATCGAACGAATCGAATCGAATGTGGGTAAATGAGTAAGAAGTTAAAGAATCTCTCATTTTTTATTCGAATTTGTTTACTTGGTTTTTTTTTCCTTTAAATATGTTAATGGTAAGTTTGAATTTTGCTTAACTCGAACTCCAAAGATGAGCACACGGGTGATGACGAAGAACACCAGTGATATTTTTTTTCAGTCTTTTTTCGTTCATTTATTGAAATAAATGTGATCTTTTGTTTTATGGAATCGACATGAACGCATATTACAGCAATCATGACAAAAAAATAAAACAATAAAAGAAACGAAGCAACTGAACTGGCATTCGAATGAATTGGATGGAAAAAGATGCAAGAAGCAACCCATTTGGTCGTATCAAAATTGTCATCAGCCATAAATAATAATAATAAAATGAAATATTTTTGATCCGTCGTTTTTAACGAATTCACCAGAAATCTCCGTACATTCTTTTTCTCATTCTTGCGCCTCTTGCGCTGCCATTTAAATGACACGCCACTGGAGAATATTTTTGAATTTATTAAAATTAAAAAACAACGACCGCATTTGCATTTCGAAGATCTTGGGCCGTTGATTGTAAGTGATGCTGTTGAAATGATTCGAAGTGAGGCATTTATGGTGATGATAAAAATGCTGCGTCTCGCTCTCAATGTGGGCCCTATAGTTTCAGTAGAATTATTAAAATGAGCCCAGGGAACTCCAAAGAGAATCATATGTTCGTTTTGTATGTGTGTGGGTCAGCTGCGCAGATTCGATGGGAAAATGATATTTCGTGGTTTCCTTTCGTGAAACAAAAAACAACGCTACTGATCATACTGGCTGATGATGATTTCTGATTCTGTTTCGATGTTTTCAACTCTTCAGCGCTTCGGATCATGTTTTACATTCGATGGTCATGCAACCGAAGCCTTGGATGTTCGACAGTATTTTCGGTTGAATCTCGCACGGGTGTCTTTATGGCTTTTATGCTTTTTAAAAATGTTGTTTGTTTTCGAAATGCTGGCGCGCTGCCGCGTTTAACGATTTCATAGAATGCTCACTAATTAAATTGAGGGGAAAAGACATGGTGATTTGGAACCGCTGTTAATCATATTACAAGCGTACCAAAATTGAGCAGTGAACACATGTGATGAATTGGTCTATGTTTTAATTTTAGTTTTATTTGTCTTTTTTTGTTTTGCTCAAACTGTGCATGTAAATTCGTGCTAATTAGATCTAGGTGAATAATATGTTAATCGAGACTTCCATTTACCATTTGACCAATTCTTTTAATGGGCATTTTTAAATTGGCATGAATATGACATTTTATTGGATTTGCGCAATGCGCATAGAACGAGCCGGGGTATCTTTTGTGCTAAATAACGGATCGATGATGTGCGTCGTGTTCACCTCAAACCTTGAATCACACTAGCGATTCACTTCGATGAATCTCTTCATCACTCATTAATCAGCGTGCAATCGACATGGTTTGGCCGAGGTAACGATTGTAATTTATTAAACATTCGCTTGTACATCATAAATTGATACAACTAATTTAAATTTACGAGAATTTCGATCGGTTGGCATGTAACCACACTTGTTTTTTCGCACATGTTTTCTCGCATTCAGTTTCATTCGGTGTATATACTCTGTGAAGCCAATTGATCATATTCTCGATTGTGCTGAACGATGTGACTGCACGAAATGGCATTTTTTCTTGCGCCTCTTGCCATGTTATATTCATGTTATGACATTGTAATGTGTACAAATTCGTGTGATATCGCATTTGGACTTACACGTAATCTATCTGAAAAATGATCCGCAACATTTTCAATGTGCACAGTGCGCGAGCGTTAAACAAACAAACAAACAAACAAACAAAAAGCGACCAACTAAATGCTGTGTTGTCGTTTGGTTTGGAAAACCAACCGTGGAGTTAAATCATCGCATGGTTAAAGTGCAATAAATAATGATTTTTGCAAGATGCTGTTTGCCAAGAAGAGTGACCGGGAGGGCAAGACGCAGCAAAGCAATGTGAAAGAAAATAGCACACACACACACATACACCGATTCAAAAAAACACACGCAGCGATCATCGGAATCGAATAAAATGAATATATATATTTTTTGTTTTGCTGTCATGAAAACATGATATTCCACTTGTCATAAAAGGTGCGAGCTTAAACTTTATCTATGCCATCAATTTTGTGTGTATACGTTGTTTGCCAAAGTGAATACGATGCGTAAAATGAAAGAATTTGCAATGAGAGAGCCTCCACAATAATCTCAACGACCGAAGAGAGATAAATAAAAAAAAGTGCACAAACGACGCGTTATATTACAAATCGGGAGATAGAGAAGACAACGGTACAAAAATGTTGTGGTGATGATGTGAAGCGGACACACACCTGTAAAATTCGTATGCACAATAGACTGGCCAAATTTGCACCGAAGTCACCACATTAAACTCTTCAAACCCCAAACAAACGATTGGTCAAATTTGAACGCGAAACAAATATATATTCAGGGGTAGCGCACAAGACCAACAGCTCTCGTTTCATACAAATTTTCAGAATTTTGCAAAAAAAGCCAAATTTATTTTTTCTTAATTTTTATGCATTTTAAAGATCACATTCAACTTTAGCCTATTCATTTCTATCATTTTCATCAGTTAGTTCAAATGTTAAATTCAACCAGATTACCAAAGGCATACAGAGCTCATTCTGTTTTCGTTGGTGTTTCTGTTTTTGTTTTTGTTTTTGTTTTAGATCGGAGTGCATGATGAAAAATTGGCTTCAAATTGATTTCAAAACGATTGTGTGAAATGGGATTTTATGTTTATTTTAAACGTCAAATGAGAGTAAGTCACAAAAAATAATGATGAAAATGCCAAACGATGGATTTTTCAGATGAAATGGAAAAAAAATGAGGGATCAAACTCTACATGATCTGGTGAATTCGGTGCGAATTTGGCCAGTCTAATGACTTTCAACGCTTCGATGCTTTGGTTTTCTTCGCGCATCTCTTTCACCTCCGTCCCTCTCTCACAATGAATCTCTTTGTGCGACTGACATTTTTGGTTTGCTTCCGTCGTTACGGCAATGATCGATGCGAAGTGTCTCCAGAGGATTTTCGATCGTGTTATCGATAGCATACATCATACGCATTGACAATTTGCGGTGAATTTAAAATCAACAAATATTTTTATTGAAAAACGGTGTTCTTTTGACAGATTTTTACGAAATCACAACAATTCCGTGCATGAAATCTATCAAAACTCGTTGAAAATTCGCCGTGCCGTGTGTTTCAGACGAATGGCCATTTATCATTCCAACGGCAATTTTTGTTTGATGCGCATTTCAATGCTGGCCACTTTTTTGTGTGTTCAAACATAGATCCATGTAAGATAACCCAACTGACTGCTTCTCCGTTTACGTATCTCGCACAATTATCACCCATTTTGCTGGTATAAGCCAAAATTAAACATATGGATGCACGTGTTTTGACACGAAACTTCGATTGTTTTTACAACAAAACGGACAATTTATTATGCTAGCCTGTATTATTGTGGGATTATGTAAGGAGAGGCACACACACACACATCAACCGAGCGGTGCAATGGACGGAACCGTTTTTGCCATTTCTAATCACAATGAAAGTAAAAACAGTGTGACACGTAATAAAAATGGAATATCAAATACATTTTATCTTGACACGCATTCATTAAACAGATACAGTTGGGTTCGCGAGTGAGCGCGAGCGCTTGATTGTTGAACACCAATGCAATTGAAACAAAAACGCACCTACAGACACCGGAGACTCACTACAACCAAATATATCGTATATCATTGCAATTGAAGCGGCCAGATGAAATGGGTAAAAAAAACTGGTGTCGCGCGTGTATTAGCCATTCCTTCGACTTAACTTGTAAATAGTGTTTAATACCTGACACGTGATCATGTCTCTCGCTCTTCTGTTTTTGTGTGTGTTTCGCAGCCAGCATCAACTGTGTGGCTTATGCGCTTGGGTTTTCTGCGTGTGTGGCAAAACTAACAACAGCCAACAACTGATTTAGAATAGACAAATTCAAACAATGAGGTGACATCATGCGCCTAATCTTTTTTTATATGATAAATTTACGCGCATCTCAGCACACGCGCCGATTTATGTAATGATGCTATTTACAAGGTCCCACATTTTTTTCGGTTTAACATTTTCTAATCCATTTAGTATAAATTTAGATGGCAAAAATTCCCAGCAAATGAATGCCATGATTCAGATCAATAAATGTCAAAGGATAAAACAACAATAGCACAATTATGATTGTTTAATACGTCAATTCGAATTTGACGTAATCGAACAACTGCATTAATATTGAGGGATTTTCAGTTTCATTGTGAACGAGTGCCAATTTTTTTTTCGGTTGAATTGTGTTCGCATCAAAAATGTTGCATGGCATTCTAAATTCGGTTTTGATAGCGAAAAAAATCATTTATCACAAAAACGTTCCTCAATATTTGAAAACATTATAATCGCTGTTTTATTTTTGAGTTTCCCTACCAGGGAAAAAATTAAATGCACTTCAAATAATATTCTTCTTTCACAGCGAATAAAATATGGGGAGTCCATTAAGAATAACAATTTTCTGAAAGTTCTCGGCAAAAGGTAATAAATCAACTTTATTCGAATATAATTTCGTTGGCTATAATTGGTACCCCGGTCTTCATACGGTTTTATTATATTGCGAAAAACAGATTTGTTCAATCAGTTCCAGCGAAATCCTTTGCCTCAATTATGAAAAATAACAAAAGTTAATGTTTATATTACTTGTTGTATATCTGCCATCACCTGTTTGGACAACAGTTTTTGGACAAGCTTCTGTTTTGTGAACTAAACGAAGTAATGCTGGCAAGTCACCCAGTGGTTAAAAAACTAAAATCAAACCAGAGAAAACTTTGAATTATTTTTTCGTTAGTCGTTTTTTTCCATTCCACATTTTATGAATGAATCTAAACTATTTTCTGTGAATGAAGTGAAGAATATGCAGATCAATTTTCATTAATCGATTCACGATTTTGTTGAGAAATATGTTTCATTGACGGTGTATTAATCGCGGCCAGTCAATTGTCGATGTTTTCAACGTAATGCAATTGACTGCACCAGACCAGACCAAACCAGACAATGAGACACCGAAGCGATCGAAGAATGCATTCGTCATTCATTGTGCACAAGATGCGCGAGGAAAATCGATACAAATCGAAAAATTCCACATGAAATGCGTATTATAATTCAATGAATCAGCAATTTTCATTATCGATGTGTGTTCTAGTTCATAACTGCCTTTTCCTCTGATTCGGTTGTGTGGCGGATGAAAACAAAATTAAGAAAAAAACAACTTTAATATTTGATAGAAAAGAAAATCTGTTTTGAGCCCAAACATCCTGCGTCATCGTTCAACGATTTCATGATCCGGCTACTTTTACTTTTCCATTTGTACTTCCCGCCTTTTTCATGTCGACGTGAGAATATCGGATCGATGTTTTCTAATCAAATTAATTTCACACTTGGAGATTGTGGTTCATATTTTTTTAAAACGAACAATTGAAAGATATTCGATCCAATTTTAATGCATTTTTTCAGTTCAGCCGTTGTTTTGATGAATCTTCCGAAAATAAAGCGTTGGCTACTCAAAAGTACACACTTGAGAAAGCTAACACATATCATTCATGCTTTGAATCGAATTCTGAATGCAACAATTGACTTCCATTTGTCTATTATTCTACGGCAAATTGCAAGATGAGGCATATGTTTCGTTTGACTACTGTTTTTAAATACGCGCACGATGATGTTGGTTTTTTTTTATATTAGTTTCAGACATTCGACGCTCAACGTTTGAGGTTTGAAATACTAGCAACAAAGCGGATTTGAAATCGAACGATTAGTTTATTAATTTTTGACCATAACGAAATTTTCTAACCGAAAAAAATATGCGCCTCACTTTGTCTATTTCGGCACCTTTTTGTTTAAAATTAATGTTGGCATATCAAGGTAAGAATTTAAGAGCCTAGTAGGAGTTGATTTTACGATCGACCGTCGGTGCATTTTATGGTTAATTTATCTGAAAGTGTAAAAGTTAATTTGATTGAAGTTTGAATGTTGCCGAAATCCCCTGCATGTAGAGTAGAGCGTTTCTCATAGTTCTAAAATAAAAAATGTCCAGTCTTAATTTAAAGTGTACTAAATTCTGTGTAAATTGACAGCATTCATAAAACAATATGAGTTCGATCCATACTTCCCGAAGCAAAACATGAAAAATAAATCATAATCTCAATATACAATTGAATTCCTCGCAGATTATCGCCGAATCGGTTACACTCATGGTTACACTACTAACACTAATTCTCAAAATTGAATTTCCCACTTTTATAATTTGTGAACAACTTCATTGCATTCGATCGATAAGTTCAATATCAGGTGACATCAGATGTCACAGAGAAATGCTACACATCCAAATATTGTTTACATTCACAAGTGAACGATTTTGAAGGAGACAGAAAAATATGCAGTATCAATTAATAAGCATTGTTATCATCAAATTTTGTGCCATTTGGAATTTGATTTGGATACAATACATTGACTTCATCATGTTGTGTTTTTCATTGGTATTGGTGATTTCCTGCTCAAAAGAGAATATTTTGGATAGCGGATTATTTTATGGCATGCAAATTTCGCCACGAACGCATCAGATGCAGCTAGAGTTTCAAAGAAGTAAGTCAAATTGTGTTTTTTCGTCTTACCCAAAGTGAGATCAATGGATTGCATTGTTTACTAATAACTAATGAATTTCATCATCATTTCAATTATTCAACTTATTTTTCACTAGACTCGTTTTTTGGAATTGAAACAGTGGTTTTTGGCGTGTTTTCAAGAGATGTGGAAATCATTTAAGCGAAAAACTGAATCAAAGAAAACGAACGATGGGCAGAATGATAGTGATGATGAGGAGGATGCCATCAAGTATACAACAGTGAAATGTACACTCAAAAAAGTTCTTCGGCCTGAATATAAAGAAATCATTACCCAAAGTATCACTGAAAAAAGTTTGATGTCAACAAAAATATGTGCATTGGCATCGATGTTATTTTTGTACAAAGTGGAAAAAGCGTATGACGACGGAAATGTGGTTTTTTTTTGGCAGAACGGAGAGCTCGTGATCAAAGAGTGTTTTGAAGGTGTTCTCGAGCATAATGTCAACAAAAACACCGACAAAATGGCTCCAGAATTCCGTCAATTTGTGGAAAATATGGATGAACGATATGTATTTGAGTGGCCCAATAACGTAAGTTTCGGAAATGGTTTGAAAGATTTAATGAAACCATACGTCAAAAGTGTCATCACAAATTTGAAAACGCATTGCAAACAACGGCTGGTGAATTACCTCAAATTGAAAGTGTTCGAGAACAATACGCAGCCGAACGTGATTTTCAAATATTTTCCAGAAGATATTTCAAACGTAATCGACCTCATCATCTTTGGAAAGGACATTGAAATTGGGAACAACAACGATTTCAAACGTATGCGACGCGACGGTTTGCTTCAAATTTTACGACGCATACATTATCGGTGGGGTGCTGATGATCATAGTATACTCAAATGCAATAAATTGAATTGGTTCAAGTCGATTCCGATATGGATTGAAATGCAGCGTGAAATTGACGAATACAACATCAATCATCCACAGTCACAACAGCCACAAGGTGCAGGCGCACCAAAGAAAAAACGTCGCCAATGGCGCCGTGAAAAACAAATGCTTGACAACGCAATAGATCCACCAGAAATTCGTAATTTTGTCGTAATACCGCAATGCGATTTCAAACGCACACACTACACCATGGATAATTATACGTTGTTTTGCTTATTGAGACAACTCGGATTGCTTCCCAGAAAAGGTGGAGCGCAAATTAAGTTTAAGCCATTCATGGAAAATAAGGACAATTTATGGAATCAGTTCTTTTACATGCGGAGAATAAAATGGTTTGTGCGACGTAAAAAAGAATTCGATTTTCGCATTCTTTCCGATGGTATATCAGTTTCGCTGCAATTCATATCGTCAAAATCGGAGTCCACACTGCTCGATTTGGATAAAATCAGAGACGATTTCGAACAAAAGAAATTCAAAAAAGTGCTAGGCATTGATCCAGGCCTGAACAAATGGAATTCAACTGTTCAACATGATGTCGAAACTGGGAAAGAGGTAAGTTTTTATCTATTGTTCTCAACCACATTCAAATACAATGATTTCATTTGTTGTTTTTTTTTGTTTCAATCTCAACCATACAAATACAATGATTTGATTTATTATTCTGTATTTCATTTATTAGGTCAACTTCAAGATAAGCAGCAAAGATTACCATTGGTTGGCAGGGCAAAACAAGCGCAACAGTAAGGCGAAACGGTTTACGAAAGATTTTGTAGCTCAAGAACAAAATGACCGAAATAATCGCGGCCTGTACCCAGTAATGCCATCTCCGCGTGGAGGAAATTGGTGGTACTATATTCAACATCGTCTGAGAATGCTTAAAGATGGTATCAACGCGTATTCAACCGCAAAATACACGCGGCTTCGCTTCGATAAGCATATAGAATCATACCGTACCATTGACCAAATAACCGGCAAATTAACCAACTACCAGCGGGCACTCGTATTTTTGGGAAATGGGCAAACACCACCGAATTGTCCCATCAGAATAAAAAAGAATGTGAGATGCCCTGGTTCACGCAAGGTGGTCAATGGCTTCAAAAAACGTGACTGCCCTGTGCTACCTGTCGATGAATACTACTCATCACAGACTTGTGCGAAATGTTTCAGACGCTTTGATGTTCGGACGAAAAAAGACAAATTCAAAGTGTGCCAAATGTGCACACCACAGCGAAATGCGATGTTGCCATCCAGAATTGTGACGCAGTTAGGGAAAAGACAACTTCAAGCATTCCGGAAAATGGAACGAGAGCAGATTGCAGAAGAACTCGATGTGAAAGCAGAAGATGTACCAGTTGGACTACTCTTGACCAAGGTCAAGACATATAAGAAATTATGGCAAATTAACCGTGCAACTGGTGAAATCGTGAATGCTGCTGCCGAACATCTGTTCGATTTCGATGCTGATGCTGATGTTCAACATCCACATAAGACCGTGTGGCATCGCGACGTTGTCGCCGCCAAGTGCATACTCATAAAAGGTATTGAATGATTGAATCACATATGAAATAATGATTGATTTATTCGATTGATTTGTGTTTCTTAGGCTTATGTACGCTGTTTGATCTACCGATTCCGATAACATTGCAGAGACCAACCGGCCGTCAGCCCAATCAGCCCAATCAGCCCTAGGCATCAAATCATTCACATTTAATTCAAAAATTAATTTGCAACAATTTGTTGCTTCCGCTATTCCTGAAGTTGTGGTTTAGTAACTCTTTAAGAGTGGAGTACCTAACTGGGTTCTTTTCCGTATGTATTTTAATGTTTTATTGGCAATAACACTTCAGAGTGATGGATTTTTCGGACATTGAAACCGTTTTTAGCTTCGGGAAGTCTGAAAATCAATCGCTAAACGTAGTGAGTGCCATTTTTAATGCCAGAATTTTATGGACTTTAAATTAACACTAGACATTTTTTTTCTTCCTAGGTTTGGAAATACCCTAATGTAGAGTCATAAATTCATTTAGTTTGCATTAATAATTAGCTAAATGGTGCTGTGCTGAACGTGACACTGAATTTTCGAACCATTTGCTTTTGTTTTTTTTTGCCCAAAAGTTTATCTGTTTTAAACGTAGTTTTTAATAGCATATTTAATGTTTTACATTCATTTCGCTCAATATGCAGAGGGCCCTTTTCAGAGATTTAATTGCTCATTTCGGCGCTTTGTATCCAATGAAAATATCTTCGTTTTTTTCGAATCAACCGCTTAATTTTACAAACAAATTTATTCACGAAGCATCAATACAAGCAAACTTACCTCCTGATGACCTGGGTTCCAAATCGAACCAATCCCATTCTATCGGTCACATCCGACATTTCTTCTCTCTAAAACAGCTGAAACTGAAACAATCTCATAAAATAAAAATGCATGATTTCAATAATAATTACGTTGATTCATTTGATTTTATTTGTTTTTTTTTTTTGTTTCATTTTTTTTTCTTTCATATGCTTGAATATTTCGCACGAATGAATTTTTGCTTAAGATTTTAATGTGTATGTGATTTGTGTGTGTGTTTGTGATGGTGAATATATATTTAAATTACGAGAGATATTTTTTTTTAATCAAATTATTTCATTTGCTTGTATTTTACCTCATTCAGATGGTTTGTCATAATCCATCTCTCCTATAAAATAATCTTTAGCGGTTTTTTTTCTCTATATCCTTATCAACTTATGCATTGAATAATTTCCCTTTACAAGTACAAGTAAAATGTGTTTGCAAATATTTCTTAGTTTTCTTCATTGTTTTTTTTTTTGTTTGTTTACTTTATTTCTGTAGTTTTGAGGATAGCTATTCGTATGTTTTTTTGTTGTTGTTGATACAATCAAAATGTTCATTCATAAGTGTATACAATAGAATTGGGGGGGAGTAAATTAAGTAAAGTTTTATAATGTTAAATTTTGATCAACTATTTGCTAAAATTTGTTCGATATCCATAAGTGTTTTTTTTGTGTTTATTTAGATGATTTTTGTCGATAAATTACAATTCGATTAAGATTATATCATTTGTTTGTTTGTTTGTTTGTTTTATGTGTACGTGAGATAGTGTTGTGTTTGTGTCGATTGGTGATCTTGTGTATGATATTTTGGATGCATAAATTTGCTTTACTTTACTTTACTTGTTCATTTTTATTTTAACATTAACGCTAATATCAACTAAAAACCTAAAGACGATTTACATAAGTGTACTGTACTTGCAGTTGCATCATTAATCTATTACAAATATCTACTCGAGAACCATTGTGTCAGCGATTTATTCCACTAAATCCCATTTTTACTTTAGCCAAATATTTAATTTCCGACGATTTTCTTTTGTGTACTTCATCCATTCAATTGCAATATTACTTGCATGTTAAGCGCTTGACCAATTGTTTTTTTGTTTGTGTGTGTGTCCAAAGAAACAGAATATTGGATACGATTTTAATGAATGATTTATTTTCAAAGCAACTAATTATTTTGTATGTTTGTTTAAAAATTCCAGGAATATCAATTTAAAATCAGTTTAAAACTACTTCATTGATCCTTCGAATTCAATTGATCGCCATTTATTTATTTGTTAAAAATATGAGTTTGTAAACGAAATTAGAAATCAGTTCGGCCGCTGATCGAACGGCAAAGATGCCGTCTTAAATTGTGATCAATTCGTGCACTTTTTCTTTCTAAATGTCCATTTGTTTACGGTATTTTGTGACCCTTTCACAATTATATTTGAATGCATCTTCATTAAATTTACATACGCTTTTGTTTTTGTTGGTTATTTAATCACAGTTATGACTAGTTTTTTCATGGGAACGCTCACCTTCTCTCGCTGTTTCCCTTCTCTTCTATCAATTTTATCTTAATCGGATATCATTTCGCATACATATTTCACATTCAACCAAAATTCAACAATAGATTTGTGTTCAAAGCAACTAAGTACAAGGTGCAAATAATCTATTTACCGACATCTCAAATCGATTTGTGTGTGTGTGTGTGTGTTTGTGATTTTATGATATAAACGTCTATATTACATAATAAAGTGTTTGTTCAGTGGCTCACCAATTTAGTTGTGCATACAAAGAGAATCGATTCGGCGGCTTTGTTTTCACAGATGCTTACTTTTTTTGCATTCGTTTGATTTTGATTTTATGCGGTCAATTCTTCGACGGGTTTACTTTGATCGTCACCTTTTGATTTGGAATCACGATTAACTGCTTTACTTTCATAATGTAATTTCCACATGCGCGGCGATGGTGAATGATCACGGTCACCGTTGCGTTTTGGTGAATCAGCGTAACGTTCATCGCGTAGACTGTTCGGTGAGATTTGCTGTTTATCACTGTCAGCTGGCGATGGTGGATTGGAATATTGGCGTTCATCGCGGCCACGTGACAAACCATTTGAATTCATGTATTTGCTTGCCAAATTCATTGCTTCACGATCCAATTTTTGCTGTTGCTGTTGATGTTCAAGTGACATTCGGCTTAGCAAATGCGGTGGATATGGATGGAAAAAGTCGGAGTGACGCTGCAAAAAATCCGGATTCTGTAGCATTAATGGCATCGATCCATTGAATGGTAATTCCAATGACATGCGACGTCCCCGACGTGATGCACCGCTCCATGTGTGAATGCCCATATGAACCTGTTACAAACGAATACGAATGAAATCAATCATCGATTAATAAACATTTATCATTAATTCAAGTGGTGTTCGGCTTTCGGAACAACGAGCCATATATTGTATATAAATAGAATGAAAATGTAATGTCTTGATTGAAAGTTACGCACCTTCAAATTTCCTTTTGTTGTGAATGCCTTTTGACATACCGAGCATACGAAAGGACGTTCGCCGGTGTGCGTTCGCATGTGAATTTGCAATGATGACGTTGAGCTGAAATTCTTCTGGCACAAATGACAAAAGTGCTTTTGATCAGCATCATTTGAACTGGGCGATGTGGCCGATGATTTTATATGCGACGATGGATCCAATTTGATCGGTTGATTGAGTAGCGATGATGTGTGAAATTGTTGCAATCGCTCCAAATGTGATGCAGCTGTTTTCTCAGACTCATGCATCGGTGGCATTTGATAGGCTTCTTTTAAGCTGGTTGGGATGTCTTGCGAATCGGATACTGTTTGGAACAATCAAACAGGTAAATTTAGTTAAATTCAAGGTAAAATTGCATTCAACACAGGGAAAACACCGACTTTGTCTTCTTTCTTTTTTAAATGGATAAAGTGATGGGTAAAAGGTAAAATACTTACATAATTGCCGTTTAGCGGCCGGTTGATCGGCATCACTAATTGGTTTTTGGCGAGAGGTGAGTTCACTTTTGATATGTTGTGGTGGCGACAATGCGCTCAATGATTGCCGCTGAAGATGCAAGGGGCTGTGACGTGATTGCATTTGATGTTGTCGTTGCATTTGCTCCAAATGATGTTGACGTTCAAGCATCAATTGATAGTTGCTATCCACTTGTGATTGAAATTGTGACGATAACGAACGCTCTCGATGATCTGGTGTGGTTGCAGAGCGTGGATTTAGCTCAGCCTCTGATCGAATGCGTAACGATGGTGCTGTCTCTTTTGCACTGTCCGGCGAAATATTTCGCGATTGCTCCATTTTACTGTTTGAAAACATGTGCTGTGGCACATCGCGTAATTTGTGCGTCATCATATGCTGTTTCATATTACCCTAAACAAATCGAATGGCAGAAATAAGAGAAAGAGACAGAGAGAAAGAGAAAAAAAACGATCAGTTAGATTTGTGTAATTCAGTGATTCAATGTGAATGACGAACGTAAAAACAATAGTAGAATAAAAATAAAAGACCAAAAAGAAAACAAATTGAAGCAGATTAATGAGTATTAACAGTTAAACTAAAAGATCAAAACGAAAATTAATTGAGCAGCTCTCATTTCTCTAACGGTGACGAGTGCGATATCAATAATATTGCAATGTTCGATTAAATAATTATAATAAAACATAACAGCGTTATTATTATGTTCCTTTGGATGCATCACATGGAATGGGCACTTTTTTTTTAAAACAGAAACGGTTAAAACAAATTTTTTAAAAAAAAGACAAACAACCAAAGAGTAAAGAGTATAAAATACACAAGACACAGTGTATGCATGTGGTTGATGGGCCGCATGCCAATACATGTTCAGTAATAAAAACAAAAAATTAACAGCACAAACAAAAAAGAACAAACCGTCAAAAAGACACGAGATTCAATTTCAATGCAATTGAATATATTCAATCGGTTGTGATTTTTGGTTTACATTATTTTTGTATGTGTTGAATCATGTTTTATCATTCATCGCTCTAAATTTTGATTAGTCAATAAAATTGACTCATTTTCATGTCTGATTTTCGAAATTTTGAATTTTCGCCAATTGGTTTTTTGAATAGATATATATTTCTTTGTTTTTTTTTGTTATTTTCGGGTTTGAGTGTGTTTTTTTTCAGACGGCTTTGATTTGTTGCTCTTTTTTGATATATTTCATTAAAAGGAGATATAAATGTCTAATGGCATTTTAATTTATACTATATATATTTTTGTGGCAAAATAAATTGCAAATTGCTGAATGTTTTTAGTGTGTTTAGCAGAAGCGGTTTTTAAAAGATGCAAAAACAAAAATATGATTTGGTAGGATATAAAGATATGCATTCATATGAGATTATTAAAATGTCTATTTTATAAATAAAACGAAAGAAAAAAATGTAGTGAGTATAGCATTAGAATACACAATACAACCAATTCAATGGAATCGGAATATGGCAATCGATCGTTTACATATTATTATTTTAGTCGAATGCTCTGTGTGATTTCGTTATTATTGTTGCAATTGTTGGCTATTACAATTTGTTGTTGTTGTTAGACTTGCGATTTTTGTTTTCGGTATGTTTGAGTTTCATTTTGTGTGTGTGTGTTTTTTTTATATACAACTTACATATATTTGGAAATGGAGGGATGTATGGATGAGCTCTTCATTCTATAACAAAAATACGAAATTGTTTTTGATCAGAAAACTTCTTGTGAAAAACAAACAAACAGCAAGGGATGTTTATGTGTTTCAATTGTATGTTTTTTTTTGTGGTTTAATTTAATTTTGAGTTTCATTTTTATTATTCAATGTAATTGAACAGTTTCCAATTTTTTTATTGTAGCCTTGCGACATTTTGTGCTTTTTTTTAAAAAAAAACATGTGTTTGGTATATTTTGGTTTTTGTTGTCTTCATTTTTTATGAGACCATGAAATTATGACACATTAATAAAACAACGGACCAACGGAAAATTAACAAATGGCCAATTTTGTGACACGAAAACATTTTTCTTTTGTTTGGTTAGCAATGGAAAACAAGATGGAAATTTTGGTTGTTTTTTTTTTTGTTGTTGCATGAAAACTCATGGAAATCAACGTGAACTGTTGTTTTATTTTTAATTCAATGCCACATATGAAATGCTGTGTGCTTTCTCTTGCTGTATGTGTTTGTGTATGTGTGTAATTAAGTAAACCCACTGCCTCGATTTGGATACATAAACATGCTCAACACATAGTGTGATTTTGTTGTTGTTGAAATTTAACCGCACAGTGCGCTTGAAATGCCATAAAACAAAACATCGACGCTTCTTTGCCGTGTGTGTTTGTGTGCTTCTTTTTGAAATGAAACAGAATGAATTTGATTTTGCTTTATATCTTTTGATCGCATAAAATATGTCTCGATGGATTGAATCCAAACCGAGCAACTAACAATTAGAATTTAAACAAGTTTTCAAAATGTCATACAAATTTCATTGAAATTCAACAAAATTCATTCCGCAACGCCATTCTAGCTCACTCCAATACAACTTTGATATTCACTTTGTCATTTTCATAAATTATCATTATGATTTTATCAACAAACAAAAAAATCTCTATCACATATCCAATTTCACGTCGAATAAATGAAAAAAAAAAATTATTGTTGTAATCGATACTAAATTGATTTATAAACACGCTCACACATTCAATTTTTATATGTTTTTGCTTCGCATGATATCATTTTGTGTATGCGTATTCTAGCAGTAGAAGCCGTCGGCATTTTGAAATTTTTAGCTTCAAAAATGCTCACAAATTTTGTTGTTGTAATGAATCTAAACAAATCAAGCAGAAAATGGAACTAAATTGCCAATTGTCGAAAATTTTTCGGTTCAAAAATCAATTTATCATCTTTTGGATGATTTTTTTTTGATAAACTAAAGAGAAAAAAAAGAAAAATACCAAACAATTTAAATTTTCTTTTGAGTGGTGAATAATTAACACATCATTCAAATAGAAAATCATCGACCGCGATCGGAATATTGTTTGTTCGAAAGAAATTCTTTAAAAAAAAGAAAGAAAAGTGAGCATTAGCTCGTGTTTAAGCTAAATACTGGCAAATGCGCGCACTTTGACAGAGACAAGCATTTTAAAATAGTAAACCAGCCGATTGATGTATTTGTTTTATTTTACTTGATATTGCGGGTTCATCATAAGGTTCTTCATTTTTGAAATTCTCTTTAATAAATGTTTCTTTCATAGAATTGTAGAATTGTAAATTACTGACAAATTGCATGGATTAGTATTGGCATATTGACTACAAACCTTTGTGGTGAATGCTTTATCGCAAATCGAGCATTTAAATGGACGTTCCTTTGTATGGCTGCGATAATGAATCTCGAGCGCTGATTGACATGCGAATGTTTTGAAGCAGATTTTACATGTCGTATTGCCACGAACACCTGAATTAAAATGGAAAGAAAAAAAGAAACAACACATTTTATAAATATCAAATTTGTAAATCATCAAGAGCATCATGTCATAATAACCATAAAATATGAAACATTGTGAACATTCGCAGACAAATTTATATATACATCGTTTTTATTTCGATACAACGCACATTTTTTTCGAGCCTGACAGATCGACGTTCAACGGTTTATATAACTGAACTCATTAAAATGGGCGCACGTTTTGGTGCCAATTAAGCAAATTATAGATGAAATCTAAGAGACAAAATGTTCAAATATGAACGATGCGTACAAAATTATCCGTGAACATAAAATGTTATGATGTTGATGACAACGAACGACAAAAAAAAAACAGTGAAAAAAGAGTAGTAATAATCCATTAGAAATTCCTGTTCAACAATAACGATGCACACACACAAAAAATGGAATATTAAGTTCTCAAAAAGACAGGCTCAGCTAAATACGTCTCTCTTGGCTATGCGTCTCGGAGCGATACAATGAATTGAATCACGTACGCGTTCAACGTGCTCACATGGAAAACGCGAACCAAACCAACCGACCGAACGAACGAACGGAGTAGTCACATTTTACACACTTAATTAACATTTTCATCTAATTGCTGATAATTGTGCTACTAATCGCCTATTACCGCCTTTTTTCTCTCCTGCTCTGTTTTGCACTCGCTCACTCTCTCTCTTGCACTTTTCTTAGTCATTCGCGAGCCTGTTTGCAAAGCGCACAATTTAGCGTATGCTTCTATTTCTTTTGTTCAAATTGTTCTTGAAACACAATCTAGACTTTTGTTGTGTTCGATCAAAACAGAAATAGAGAGAGAAACGATGTTGCCGCTGTATTTATAAGGCATTCACATTGAAGTCACTTTCCAATGACCATGAAGATGAAATCCATTTGCCGTATAGAATTTTAAGCGTGATGCAGATACTGCACAAAAGAATCAGCCGGTTAATTACGTGAAGTGTAACTGAAATAAGCTGAATGTAACGACTGGCAACAATGTAAATGGCCGGTCTAACTTGATTTCGAATAGATCCACATGGTCCACCAAATCACGCAACACTTTATTGTGATGGCCACAAATTGAACAAACAAATTTACAAATTTATTGTGATTGCTTTCTTTTAACTTGCTTGATGACATTCTCATTCCAAATTTTAATAAAAAACCAGAATAATTTAGCAAACTTAACTGCAATGGCAACCAATTGGCTGAGGTTGAGAAGTTCATTATAAAATTCTCGTATGAGCACAGTGGACAGAAAAAAAAACAACAACGCCACCCACCCACTCACGATGGATCCGACCAAAAATGAACGCACAAAACAGCGACAGATAAGCGAATGCAAAAAGAGAGATGAAACAAAAAAAAAAAACTCCATCCATTGGTTATAATGAACATTAAAATTATAATTTAGATTGGAACAAAAAGCCATCCACATCGCCGATTTAATGAAAAGTCGCGCATTAATTTAATATGAATGTGCGATCATTTATTGTTTATGCGAGTCAAAAAGGCAGAAAAGACATAAACATTTTTTGTTTTTGTTGTTGCTGGTCGTTCGTTGTGTGTTGTGCTTGGGCGCGCGTGAGCGCGAAAGAAACATTTGCAAGCCATTCGACGACACTCTTTGCCGATACAAAATACACACATTCGAACAAGAGACGGAAAAACCTGTTCTCAGGCCATTTCAAGCCTGATCGAGATTTGCACGAATAGAACGAGAGAAGCAAATCATCAATTCATGATCACTTCGCAAATACGATGAATCGATTCTTTTTTGTTTCTTTTTTCTTCTCTCTTTTTCGCTGTTTTCTTCTTTTTCACCCCGTTTTGTTGTGTGTACCTCTTCCATGCACAACACACTCACCCAACACAATCAACACATAAACATGGTCTTGCACTGCCAGCCAACACTTTTGCTTCAACAATATTTTTGATTTTGATGGCAAAACAAAAAAAACAAAAAAATCTTGAGCAAGGAGAGACAAAAAAAAACGATAAGAAAAAAGTTACACGGAATAAAGATGAAACGAAACAATTTTCAACACACACACACAAAAGCACGGTTGTGCGTTTAGAGTCGGGCATTGAGTCTGGATTCGCGTTCGTGTCCGCATACCACATCATACATATCGATTGTCAAATGCACGTCGAATATATTTTATACATTGGAGTTGTTTGGTGTGCCTGAATATTGTGCGTGTTTCATGAGCATTGTATCAATTTTATGTTCTCAGGTACACGCCAATAATAATTTTCTCTTTGAATGCTGTCTTGTTTTTCATCGTCGACGTATCGCTCAGTAGAAACAAACAAAAAATGCACACAGACCATGGCTATAGCTGCCTGTAGTCAGCTTTAATGATGATGAAAAATGATGATGATTTTGTGCGTTTTCATTCAGTTGTTGTTTTGTGTGTGTGTGTGTGTCTCATTTTGCCATCTCAAGTTCAGGCTCTTTGAACAAAACAAAATGAAGATGCGAATCACATTTACGAGCTGCATCTTAATATTGAAAGGGACAACTGGCATTGCACTAAACTGTTACTGTTTTACATTTTACTATATAAATTTGCCATTGTAGTGTGTCTGTGTGTGTTTTTTTTCATAAATTTCAAATGTTTAGTTTAAATTTGTGTTATTGAAACATAAAGCAGATTAAAATGATTGCACTAAATATTGGCGTTGATTAATCGACCGTACAATTGGCCATGCAATCACACTCGCCACACATATCATTCCGTAGAGCAATATTAATTGCACCATTTGCAAAGTGTTTAATAAATACTGTTTATAAGAAGAGGTCAGATCAAAAAGATCCTTTTTATTTAAATATTATTGAAGTTGCTTCGTTTTTTTGTGTTTGCATCCAATTTTCTTGAGCATCGTCAATATCGAAACCGCCGAATGGCACACGCAATACACAATGCACTCAAGCGAGATAGACACAATCGGCATGAGATTGAAAGGCAAATGTAAACACCAAAAATAGTGCCATTAAACGAAACCATTTCTAAATAATAATGGAATTGAAAATTAGCTACTTTACGTTTATTATCTGAGCCATTGCAACCGAATGAGATACGTGTGCAAGCTCTACATATTCGTATTCGGTGTGCGCATTTCACATATTCGAGGCAAATGTGCAAATACATTAAGATAAAACTGCCAGGAGAAAGAGAGAGAGAGCGAGCGAGCGAGCAAGTGAGTGAGTGCAGAGAGACGTTCGAAGTCAATTGAAAACGAGCGAAAAATTATTGGCTTAGTTACCGAGTGTGTACATACAATTTACAATTGCAAATGTGAGCGCACCGCACCGAGCCACTCGTATTTCTTCTTCTTTTTTTTCGAGTGTATGGATATCGGTGCAGTTAGTCGATTGGTTTTATGGTTATTATGGTAATTTAAAGTCATTGTAAATTTTCCTAAACGGTGAACACCACACGCCGAAAAAGACAAATGAATAATCAAAATAATTGCCATCGCATTTCACAATCAATTTGTACAACTGCAGTTTTGGCGAGGAGAATGAAAAATAAAAATTGTGCGAGTTGAGGCATTTGAAATAGTTAAAAATGTAGAGCAATGGCCGATTCGTAGCATAAAACGATCGAAAAATTATGCCATAATTTAATTTATTTATCAATCAAATGGCCCAAAGGCAGCTTGTTGTTTCGTTAAAAATGGACAAATTTGTGAACGATTTAAATTGTCGCACGTAATTCGAATATAATTTAAAAATAGTTAACTTACCTGATAATGCCATCGGATTGAATGGTCCCATTGGAGCAACGGATTGTACAAATGAATTAGCTAGTGCGCCGGACATCATTGGTGAGGTTGTGATTGCGTTGTGAGGCATGAATGGGAAATTTGGGAACGCATTTAAGCCAGCCACAGCAGCTGCTGCAGCGGCCGCAGCCGATGTTGGCAATGGATTTGGACCGTTTGTAGATGATTTTGGTTCGGAGCGTGGCGTTAAATCAAGTGCACCCTGTGACATATCAGACGGTGCTGGCGATAGAGGTTGTGGTGTGCGTGGACTTGAGCTACGTTTCTCATCGACACTATCGGCATGGCTCGTGGCCGATGGTGCACGCGATAGATTCTCAACCGATTTATTATGAACGGAACGTAATGTACGTGACTCGCGTAATTCCTCGCTACTATTTAATCGTGATGATATGTTTTGATTTGAATCACCTGAAATTGAACCAGTATTTGATGCTTCTTCATAGTTGCTCTCTTCATCGAAATCTTCGTCCATGAGTTCATCGTTGTCGCCGTTTGATGATTCGGCGCTCATGCCGGGATGCAGACCGGGTATTGGAAATGCGAATGGATTCAAGCCCATTGGAAATGCAGCCGAACCAGATGGTGATATTTGTGTAATTTCTGCGGCGCTAATTTGTTCGAGCGTTAGATCGGTCGGTTCGCCAGTATGCAAACGGATATGTTGCTGTAGCACCAATGAATTTGAGTATTTTTTGTGGCAAACGGGGCATTGATGAACGGTACGAGTTGGTGGCTTCATGCGATGCACACTCATATGTGTTTTTAAATTGCCTTTTGTCGTGAATTTGCGGCCACAAATCAAACATTTAAACGGCCGAATGCCGGTATGTGTGCGATAATGCATGATGAGCGCACTGTGACACGATAACACTTTGTGGCACACGCCGCATTCATTTGGTTCAGTGATTTTGCTTTCAATATTATCAACAAATTGTTGCAGCTTTGATGTTTCAGACGATCGATCCACTTCAATGAAACTTTCCCATGAGTTATCATTGCTGCCGGGCCGTGGCAAAAGTGTTGGAAACATTTTCAAATCGGTTTGATTTTCATGGAAGTGGTTTTCACGTGCGACCGAACCAACACTGCTGGGCGAATGATGCTTTGACGATATGCGAGACGATAAATTTTCGGGCTGATCGGCTTTTGGTGAATAGTTGTCTATGCTTGGTGTTGGTGACATTCCTTCACTTTTGTTATCATCTTTCCACGATGAACGACGATGTGGTAGCGGTGATAAGCTACGGCGCTTTTCAATCGATTCGTTACGTTTTCGGTCGACAGGTGATTTTGAGTCTCGGCTTCTTTTTGGTTTGTCAATCACTTCATCGGTGTGCGACCGATGATCAGCATCGTCACGTTCATCCTCTTTGGGCTCTTCTTTGATTTGGGGTTTTGATAGATCGGCCGGTTTACTTAAATCAGCTGGCGCTTCTTGTTCGAGTTCACGTTCACGTTCACGTTCATGTTCATGTTCATGTTCACGTTCGCGTTCACGCTCTTTTTGTTGTTGCTGTTGAACAGCATCACGCATTGCACCGAAAAATGGATGAGCGCCCATCTGTTTGAGTAAATCGAATGGCGGCCGCAAAAATGGCAAACTGTGTAAGCCTTGAAGCGATTGTAGACCTTGCAAATTGCTCGGCAAACCAGGTATCGGAGGAAATGGTAAATTCGGTAGGTTCAATGGAGATGCTGGAACGCTTGTGTTTGCAGCTGGCGGTGAGAGTGGCGCTTGTTGACCCGGCGGAATCGGTGGCAACAGTGGCGGATAGAATTTGTCTAAATGTTCCGGTATCGGATTTGGATTCATGGGAATGTGTGGAAACTTTTGTGTATGCCGTTGAAAATGGACTTTTAAATTGCCTTTTGTTGTGAAACGACTTCCGCACACATTACATCTAAATGGCCGTTCACCGGTATGAGATCGAATGTGAATTTGAAGTGCTGAATCTGAACCGAACACTTTGCCACAGTATCGGCATCGATGCTTGAAAAATGGCTCATTTCGTCCTTTGCCATCATTTTTAAATGCCATTTCATCGGTTAAACCGCCGGACAAAATACCTTTTGACGCTGAATCAAGCACCTCTTCAGCACGCTTTTGAAGCATTTCTAATGAATTTAGACCATCCATTGAAGATGGTTCGTCATGATTTGTAATGATATTCGATGAATATGGTGAGCTAAATGAAGCTTCCATTGCGGATAGCGCATCAGTTGTCTTGCTATCATTTGGATCGAGTGGTTTTGATGCATCATATTCTTTAGTTCGATCCTGTTCACTGCTTTGCTCTTTCTCCTGTTGCAATTTTTGTTGCTGTTTTAAGCGCAATTTCTCTTTTTCAATTTCAATGGCTTTTTGCTCTTCTTCATATTTGCGCTGTTCTTCGGCCATTTGCTCTTCGGATAATTCACCCTCTTCCCGTTCATCGTCACCATGTTCCATGTGTTCCATTTGATCCAATTCATCGTCGTCATCGTCTGCATCGGTTTTGCCCGATCGTGTTAACGACAATTGCGATTGAAGCTGTTGAATCAATTGCATTTGAAACAATTGCTGGTGCTGTAGTGTGAACAGTGTCGATTGTAATAGTGCCAATTGCTTTTGTGCATCTTCATTGTCACTGTTGTTGGTCATTGCTGCTGATACTAATTGTGCCATCTTTTGTATAGCCTCCATTGAAAAGTAACCAGCACCGGTTGCACCGAAACCATTATCAAGTGTTTGCTCGGTTTTATTCTCCGATTTATCATTTATCTCATCATCTTCTGTGGCTGCATCTTGTTCGTTGCTATTGTTATTGGCAGCATCTTCATTGTGTTTGGACATTTTCGTAACATTGTCATCGTTACCGGACGCCAAACCATTTGTATTTTGTTCGGTATTTTCATTGGTATGATTGTCCATTTCACCATCGGATGGACAATCTTTTTCTATCGTTTTGCGGCGTTCATCTGTGCATATTGTATTATTTTCAATAATTTCTGTGTTCGACATATTTGCACACGGTTCATCAGTCAATGTATTTGTTTCAGGTAATAAAACATCTTCCTCGGAACAAGAACTGGTACTGTCACCTAAACATACGCGAAAACAACGAAAAAAAAACGGAAAAAAATATATCGAATCTATTTAGATAATGTGATTTTATTGGCGTGTCAATGATAAAAATGGGGAATAATCGTTATAAATGAATGAATGCAAAGTGTTTACTTTGTTGCACCCGAAGATGATCAATAGCATACAAATTTATTGGCTGTTCAAAGGAAGTATCGAATTTCATTTTCAATTTGATGTTTGACACAGTGTGCAGCACAAAACACACACACTGATTTCTGATCGCATCGACGATTTTTATTGAGGGTAATTTTGTTTGTTTTTTTTTTTTTCATTTGATTCAATGTTACGTGAACCCCGCAATTGGTAAAATATCACATTGAACTCTTTGTTCGTGTCGAATTTCAATCGAATAAAACATGAAACTATAACACAATATCGAATTTGTGCTCGATATAAACGAAAAATCAAAAGGATCAAAAGCAATGTGAATGCTGCAAACGAAAAAAAAGCCACAAAAGAGACAAACACTTTTTTTTCATTTGCATACAATAAGCAACAAAAATCAAAACACAAAATAAATGAATATGACGCGAAACAAAAAAGAAATAAGTGAACACATGCACACAAAGTCACAAGCTCACGCTTTGTGCAACAATGTCAAAATACTACACACGGCAGAAATAGTGAAAAAAATGCAGTCAACAGCAGCAGCCGCAGCCGCAGCAGCAACAGTAAAAAAGAAAGACGCTTCATTTGTACGGCATCGTTGGAAACACAAAAATGACAAAAGAATTCTACGATGAAATTGTGAGTGTTGCACAAGCAACCGAGTGTGTCTCGATGACACTGTGTGTGATGCTCTCTTTCGATCGCGTTCTTTATCGTCTGTCTGCAGCAGAAGCAGCAGCAGTTTTTTTTCTCTGTTGCCTTCATGAAATCAAACGAACAAAAAAAAATGTATTTGGTTGCTTTTGTATCGCTTCGATTCCTCTTGGCCATTTATTATATTTCATTCGCTTTTTGTTTTAAGCAATTTTTTATATCGGCTAAACTTCTTATAAACAACCAACACCGATATTTTATGTGTGATGCTTTATTATTGCTGTTGAGATACTGTTGGCCTCATGCAATTTTTTTGTCTTTCGTTTTTTTTTTGTCAAGCATAGCGCGCTCTAAAAGCGTTAAATTTATGGCTGATATTGTTGGCGGATTGATGGAAAACGTTTTGGCTCACAAATCACCAACGAATATGATTTACAAGCGATTGAATGTTTGTATTCTTTGTTTTTCGAAACAACAGGATAACAATGAGAATCATCGCCGAAAATATTCCTCTGTCCAAAAAAAAAATGTGAAAAAATTGTTATAAACGAATGGCGATTAGGATCTTTCGACGAAAAATGTCATTTTTGGTAAAAATATTAAAGCCAGTTCTGTCTATTTTTGCATATGTCGAAGACATACATTTCAACGGAAATGTCATACGAATATGAGCGAAATGGTTGCTGATTCTGAATCTCAATCTGGTTCTTTGAACCGTTTTTTTTATACTCCGAATCATAATTCTACGTAATCGATCCTTCCCAAATTTATGGGCGTTTGTCCCCGCCACAAGGTTTGATTCACACGCTTCAAATTTTCAAGATAAGACAAAAAAAACCTTTTAACCGATCAATGACATATGAGATATTAAATTAAGAAAAATACCTTGAAATCTACGTCGATGAAATGATACAAAAAATGTTGGTTGAATTTACAAACGGATTTCAGCAAACCCATTCAAAATTAAGAAAAGAATAATCCAAAGCGCTCATATGTACGGTTAATTAATACGGGTTGCGTGCGTTAAATTACGGCCTCCATTGAAGAATAACAATTTTCAATTTAGCATTTCAAAAACTTGAAGTGAAAAATATGTAAATGTTAATAAGCTCATAAATTTGGGATCGTTTTATGTGCGGTAAGACCTGCACACATCGGACCATTGCACAGCCGTAGTGAACATTCTAATTTAACTTTCGAAATGGACAAAATAACGAAGAAGAAACAAATCCAGCGAACCATCGTAATCATCATAATCAACATAATAAGCCCGTCATATCCCCATATATGCTGGATATGGTTGCCATTACATAGAGAGACAAAAATGCAACAAAGTCTTAAAATCACTGCCGAATCATTATTTTAGCGATAAATATTTCGTTTTTAATCAACTCGATGAAAGTTGGATGATTATAGTATCATGTGTATTTGATGCGTATGCAGCGCCAGCAACAAACAATCGCACACGGAAAATATAAAGAAAAACATTTCTTAATGATCATATTTTTGCTGTTCTATTGACATTTTTCAGTTAAAAGCTTTTTAACCGTTGTCATATTCACATACAGAATGGGCTTAAATTATTTTACACGCGCGACCATCACACGAGAGAGAGAAGAAAAAGAAAAAAAAAACAAATATATTCAAATTAATGCTTTTATGATTGGTTGAACGAAAGATTCGTATTTATAAACGATCCATAATGACAATATGGTTAAAAGTGTTTGTATATACATATATATATATATTTGTTCGTGGCATCGGATCAAGAGGTGGCCACGGTTGCGTGTGTTACTGTTACTGTTTCGACTTTCCTGTCAAATAAATTATTTCATTTTATTTAAGCGACGCCAAAATCTTAGGAGAGGTAACTAGCGAAAATGAGAAGACACAAGAGATGCGGAAAAAAAAGTATGAGGCAAAACTTATCAGGTGAATACTATCAACAAAGACACAGAATAAATTCGAGACGGCGTTTCAGGTTTTTTGATCTCAATTTACCGCAGTCATCGTCACAAAACTTTTTTTAAATGATATGTTTATTTTTTATCTCATTCAGCTCATAGTAGTGATTTGTTTTTGGATGACACAAACATTGCTCGATGTTGAAATTGCTAGTTCTCTTGTCTAGTTCTCTTTTTTTTCTATTTGTCGCTCAAATTTATGGTGATAATTATAATGTATAATAAGTCGTTTGGAAGATCATCTAACGATACGGCATGAAACTAACGCGATATTTTCATTTCAATTAAAAGAACTTATGTTTTTCACCGAAATACGATTGTCTAGTTTCGAGAGACTTTTATTTTCGTTTCAATACCGTATTTTTTCTTCTCTCCTTGCAATCTTTTTTAAGCGTTTTAATAAAGTATTTGACGAATGAATATGAAAATGATGCGCACAAGAAATATCCATTTGGAAAAAATTAACACAAGATGTTTTCAAATAACAAAACAAATGAACAAACGATAAATAAACGCTATAGAGACTCTATCGTAGAGTGGATTTCATTTGATTGAAGTTTTGGGCTTCTATAAATATGTTCGCTTAAAACATTTAAAAATTCGTAACATATTTTTGGTATCATCGAGTGTCTATAATTGGATATAATCATAAATTTGGTGCTTGAACTTGAGTGTTCTTTTGTTTTGAGCGTCACAAAAAAGTGTTTTATTTCGTGTCCATCAAATTGTGATGGAGATTGTAATAGTTTGTATGCGTTTCAAGTGATTGAACGTTGAGAAAGTATAAACAAAAATTTACTTGAAAAAAAACTTGACTCCTTAGACTTTGCAAGCTTCGATTTATTAGCGATTCTAATTTAAACGTCAATAAACAAATACACGAGACAACGAGAATGAGGTATTTTTGTGGTGACAATCAAAGTAAACAGAAATGCATTTCAGAAGTGACACAAACCAAAATTTAACTCAAAATTGAACAAACCTTTTGACATTTTTTGATTATCCTTGGTTTTTTTCAATATTCCATATTTGACCGTTTCAAATTGGATCATTTTTATTAGCCACTGTTATGTCACTGGATCTATTTACTCAGTCGATTTATCGAACTAGAAAAATTATGTGTGGTTTATTTCACCGATATTTTTTTTATTTTGTTTTTAAAACTCAGAGGTTTACGATTACGCGACAATGGACAACGCAAAACTGAACTCAAAAATGGTGTGAAAAAAAATGATTTTTTTTATATAAACTCTTATTTTGATTATTCTTGGTTTTTTTCCAATATTCCATATTTGACCGTTTCAAAATGGATCATTTTTTGTTAGCCACTGTTACGTCACTGGGTTCATTTACTCAGTCGATTTATCAACTAGTCATCAGTTTCTATCATCAATGCTGTGAACAATTCGGACGCATAACTAAGATTTTTTTAACTCTAATCACTTTCATGGTATTGAATTAAACACTTTTATTATTCATACACGACGAGCTACTGCTCCCTGATTTATCCAATAATCCACTATCAACTAGAAATATTATGTCTGGTTCATTTCACCGATTTTTGTGTTAAAATTTTATTTTTGTTTTTAAAACTCAAAATAAATAAACGAAAGAAAAAAACACAAGTAAAATGATTTATTCAAACACACCGAACTATTCGTCGATCGAGCGATATATTTGATTTGTTGTAATTTGTAGTGTGATTCTCGTTGTGTTTGGCTCGTCAATATTGAGTATGAGCGGTGTGTGTGACAGTCAAACGCAAAAACTCAGAGGTTTACGATTACGCGACAACGGACAAGGCAGAACTGAACTGAAAAAATTTGTGGCGATTGAATGGAACGTTGAGCTGAAGCGTAGCTAGCTCACAATCGTCGTCTTACTACAATCGCGACGAACGTACACATGTCTCTGTGCGCGTATGTGAGTGAGTGTGTGTGTGTGTGTGTGTGTGCGTGTTTCAATACTCTTTTTCTGCTTTCTGCTTGTTATTTGAGAGCGAGATATGAATTTTTACCGACAACATTCGAGATGATTTGTTGTGTATGAGCCCAGCACCCGAACGAATGCTGTAGCCAGAAAAGAGAAGAAAAACAACAAAACACTGCCGAGAGAGAGTATATTGTGCAAACGTACAGTGCACGCACACATACATTGAACAATCGTCAGCCACATAAGCCAATGAATGAAGCGACAATGGAATACAAACACCCAACAGGCAATCGTGTCTCTGTATTGTTTACTATTTACATTCACATGCATATACAAATATACATCCATCGAATCGCCGGCACCTCAATCGAGTGTAGAACATATTGTGATATAAACGCAACGGAATGGTGAAAATTGTGCAGAGGAGAAAATGGTGCGGAGTTCTCCTCTGCAAGTCGCATGTTGAATATGCATCATCGTCTTTGCACTGATTCCCCTGCTGTTTTGGCCGTCGATCGTGTGCTTCTCCTTTGGTTACATTTCGAGGAGTTTGCTTTTTTGCTTTACCATTCGTTCGACAAACTTCGTAAATATTCGTCTCAATGGTTCGGCCAGGCAACACTACCACACATACAATCTCTCTCTCTCTTTCGTGGTCTCTCTCTACTTCACATGACACTGGCAGTCAACTAAAAATAAATACGACACATTCATAATTTTTCGTTCGTTTTCATTTTTCCTTTTGGTTCGGCATTCTCGTTCTCGTAAGCATTGTTATTTTTTTGTTGTTGTTGTTTTCGGTTCTATCGGCTTTGATACGATATATGAATAAAGCCCACTGTTATGCGGCTCATACGCTTTGGGGCGAAATATAGGATCAACGATGCACTCACACAGACAAACAGAGCACTCATACTGGCGCATTGTGAAGCGCACGCGATTCGATTACAAAAGATATGATGATGACGATGACGAGCTCAACACAACGTTATTATGAAGACACACTTGGGGCTCGGGATCTTGTCGAGTGTGCGGCGAGTGTATTGTACCATCAGAAAATATTACATATTTTTATAAAAGCATAAGAAAACGAATAAACGAATCGGGCAACAGACACACACACACACACAGCGGCAATCGGGCGAGTAAGTGAGAGAGAGCGAGATGGAGAAGGAGAGAGCGAGAGCTGAGAATGAAGAAAATACAAATCCATGTGCATGTAGTTGAGAATATATTTCTCATTCGATTCATCCGAGCCAGTTTCATATTCCACACAATGCTCGGGAGAATACGGTTGTGTGCGTGTGCTGAAGCGCACACACAAAGGTCTCGTATACCAGCGAGCACATTGCACACACATAGCTCGCTTTCAGTTCGCAGCAACAGCAAAGAGAAGAATAAGCAGAGATATGAGAAAGAGAATATATCGAGGCAGCAGCGTGAGGTTGCTGTGTGTCTCTGTTGTTGCTAAAACTTTTATGATGGGCAGGCGGAGCGTTATTATATTTTATATTTTCAATAGAATATGAAACATCGAGGCGGAGCATATTTTTGGTTATAGTATGCTATATATACACACACCGGGTTTATTCGTTTATTGTTTTTTTTTCTGCTGCTGCTGTTGCTGTTGCTCTCGGATACGACGGGTTCGTTCGTTCATTTTTGTACATAAGTATTATTCATTTTCATTTCATACAGAGATGTTATATTTTGTTGTTGTTGTTGCTGTTGGTGGTGGTGTTGCGTTGTGGCGGAAAATGGGAATATAAAATAAAAACGCAACTCGCAACGAGAGAATATATTGAAAAAGACGGAAAATTAAGAGAGTTTGTAGAGGCATATAAAAGATATGAATTGGAAGGATGAAATTTTTTTTTCCATGTTCGCCTCATGAGTTTGATGAGAGTATGCGTGCAATCGAAGCAATGATGAACATTTTTGTATTGGCATCGAACCGAACTACCGTCTATAATCACGGATGAGATTTTGCGAATGTTTTTCTAATGTCTGCAGAAAACCGAAGCATTTTGCTCGGTAAATTTTACTGATGCTGGTACTGGTGCTGCTATTTTTTTTTTTTTTGTGGATGATTCGATTCGATATATTTTCTCTCTCGCTTCGTATATTTCTCGGTATTACGATATGGATTTACAATGTTGTCTATATGAAACGTTTGCTTGCTCTCTCGCTGAGTGTGCTTTCGTTGGTGGTGTAGCCAGTTTTGATCTATATGCCCAATGCATGGCATTGGTGGCAACAAACATAAATCGCTATATCGCACATCGAAAATATTGACATGTAGACAGAGACAGAATGAGGAGCTCCATCCGTTTCGATTGCGTCCTCTCCGTTCACCTTGCACTGTGTGTGCGAGTGTTGTATCCGACTTTCGTTCATATCGATGAATCATAATTTACTAGAGAAGCTGAACCGCTGCTATACATCGTTTGTTTCTATGTTTTCTTCTCCGTGCGCACATAATATATCATAATCATTTTCGTGTTTCTCTCTTTTTCTCGACGTGGCCTGGCCGGGGGATTTGCTTTTGCTATCGATCGATTTGACAAAAGTTCGTTCTCTTTCGTGGTTTAATCCGATTGGTCGAAAATGGGCTCTTTCACAACAACACACTCCAAAAAGAAAGCCAACCAATTTTGGTGAAGCGACGATTTTTTTCCCCGAATTTAAGTCAATTTTCTTACCTTTTTATTGAATGTTAACCAATTGTTAAACACGTACAACGTTTTTTTGTGTGTTTTATTTTAAATAAACATGTAATTTTATGGCTTCAAATGAAATTCTATAGAACAATTTTTTTGTGAGCTGTTGTTTTTTCTTAATATTATTTTTGATATTATTCATTTTCAAATGGCATTTCACGCAAATTTTCATCACAATCAAATAATCAAACAAAGCATTAAGTATGTGACGTTATTCTTATTTTGGTTCAAGTCAAATTCATCCGTGTTATTTGATTCCGTATCTATTCCGATGTGTACCGTTCTAGTCGTATTTTTATGCTCCGAATGTGTTTTTTTCCTCCATCAAATGGCCAAACGTCACAAGCGTCTTCAGTAGTTGCTCTAAAGTTCGAAGTCAAAAAGACATTCACCCTGCCAAATCACATGTTTACGTTTACTAGTTAGAAATTCAACGAAATCGATTGTGTGTTTATGCTGGCATCGACCCCAACTCAACTCAACTCAACTCAACTCATTGCCTTTATATTCTTGGCGATGTTTCTTTTAGAAATTTTGCATATACACACAAACACATACTAATTTTAGCACAATAACAGCAATACGAGAAGCATTCAAGCCAAATTACAAATACCTTTGAGCGTTTTGCATTGGCGTCATCAACCGAGTATCGGAATGTACGGGCTGACTAGGATATTTACTTGAAAATGACATCTTTTTAGATTCGCACATAAAATACTGCAATTTTGGCAATGCGAAAGAGAAACCCGGGCGCCTAGCATGAGAGTCGGTTTCGATTTTCTCTTCATAGCATTTTAGTTGGTTTTTTTTCATTGTTCGGTGGCCCGTTTACTGCACAAGTAAATGAACGGTTTCTATTCGCAATGTCATTTATATCATTATGGTAAAGACCGAGCTTCGCATTTAAACCAGTCTAAGTGTGCACGACTATTGCTGTAGCTGTTGCTATTCTAAGGACATTACACACTGTGCGATGTGTTTTTTTCGTCGTTGTCGTCGTCGTCGACATTTCGTTACTGCGACACAGGGATTTTTCAGCTGAAATCAACACTCTGTTTACTTTAACACTTTTCTAATAGTTGCGCGTAACGCGAGCCAAGCGATTCCATTGAAGTGCTGACGTCAAACGTACGGAAATGTGATGGCGGAAGTAATTGTTCGATGGGGGAAGAGAATGAGAGAGAGAGAGAGGGAGATGAGATTGTGTGCTATAAACAAAATCGATATCGATTTTCTTGTCCCAATTAATTGGTCTGTCAGTGTTAGCTGCTACCAAGAGGCACTTGGTCATTTGGTCGGCAATTTTGGCTTTTTGAATGTCACTGTAAAATATCGATTTTCTTTGACTCTTACAATGTTCTTGTGCAGACGGGGTTTTTATGCAACAACTCCTTTCGACATTTTTGGACTTGGAGTTTCGGTCACTTTCATTCGATAAAAATAAACGTACAGCGGTTCAAGGGAAATTGGCAGGTGATTTAGATAACAAGCTGATTTGGTCAACAATATGCAAAATTATCATCGAATTTACTTGCTCCAGAAATTAATTCGCCAAAATACACAATGTTTGAATTTGTATATCGTCTTTCATCATCTTAAATCCCATACAAAATCACATACGCACACATACGCACACATACACACACACACACACACACACACACGATACATTGTTATGAGGCAGGACACAATGGTGAACAAGGAACAGACACTTGGTGTAACAGTATTTACATGTTTTTGGTAGCAGCAGTTGCTTGATGGTTTTGTTGCTTTCACATGTATGCGCGCGCAATTTCAATTAAAGCTGTCGCTCGATGAACATAAATCTTAATAATATCTCTGGTTGTCGTTTTGTGTGTGTGTGTTTGTTTTTTTTATTCATCGTCATCGTTGTCACAGTTGTTGTTGTAGTAGTCTCAGTCGTTTGTTTGTTTATAAATGCTGCCATTGTTGTTATTTCATATCGCATTTTTGAACATGCTCTCTCTTCGTTACATATTCATACATTTGCACATCGCAACATGCGTTAGAGCCGTGAAACACAAGTTAATGCGATTGAATCATGTATATGTTATACATAATTGTGAAACGGCTGTACAAAACGATTTAATATCTTATTATCATTCGCCGTGTTTTTTGTCGTTTTGTTTCATTTTATTTATTTTTTTGCGTTCTGTGTTTCTCATTTCATTGAATGATGATAATTCTCATGTTTTTTTTTTTGTTTGCTTTTTTTACTATTGGTATTTACAAAGGATATGACATTTCAATAACAATGCGTTTCATTTGGCCGGGCTGGTTGGTTGGTTGGCTTGCATTATACACAATGATTGAGACTCTCGCAACATTTTCAATCGTATCGCTTTTTTATCATTTTCTTCTATCAGCAATTTTTAGCCGCAAAACGCTGCATTCAAGTGAAACGCCAAAGCGTTCTACTCGCTAATTTTGTTGTTCGAATCAATTTATTATTATTTTATGTTCATTTCAGCTTTCTTTTTGCTCGGTAGATCATTAAACAATTCCTTGGGTTCGATTTTTGCGATTTGCGATTTGCGTACATATAATAACTTGATGTGGTTCTGTGTTGTTGAGCTTTTTTCTTTCAAACTGTGTGTGTCTTTTCTTGAGTTTTGTTTCGTTCGTTGTTTGTTGGCCAAGCAAACATGACAATCGCATGCAAATGTCGCATCGTCAGACATTCAAGCCCTGGCTTGAACGGAACGAAGTGTGTATGAGAATGTTTGTGTGGTTGTACGGCTTGTGACTGTGGTTCATGTCAGATGGCAGTTGCCAGAGGTATAATAAATTTTCATATTGTCTATTAAATGTTCATTAATTGAAAAATGTTGATGCCGTGAAACCGGCGCTCAGGATTGAAAGTTGACAGGCCGTGTGCCTCTCTTTTATCCGACGTGAATTTTTGTGTGTCGACGAGATAGAAGAGCGACCTTTCAAAGTGGTTAACGAGACAGTGACGATTGCTGATTATTATGTTTACGAGCATGAAACCAAAGCAAAAAGGGCGACACAACGGCACACAATCTAAGTGCACAAGATTGTTATCAATGAAGATAGATTCTTGGGCTATGTTTGTGTGTGTGTGTGTGTGTGTGTGTGTGTGTCACTATTACCAATGTCAAATCTACAGCGCAAAAAAGAGCACAGAGAAAAACAACACACCCAAGAATGAGCATCCAAGTTGATTCTTTCTCTTGAAAAATTCTCTTTCAACACTGACAATTTCATTAAAATTTTTGCTTCTTTTGTGCAGATCGATTTCCGGATAAGACACAAACGAAATAAAATAAATATCAAAGTGAATTGTAATTTTTTTCTTTCATTTGGGTTGTCGTGTTTGCTTGCGGCTCAATGGTTACCAAAATATCCAATTGGATTTTTGACTTTTAGTAATGATAATGGCAATTTTCGCACATTAAGTTTTCAAATCGCTTCAAGCTAATTAAATTCGTGAATGAAATGCACACACTCAAACACACGCACACACGCCAACGAATGTATTTATCAATGCCAAGCAATCTACCACCGTTGCACATGAATGAACGATTTGTGATGGCGATAGCGTACGGATCATTTTTTCTGAACGTGTGACAGCCCCTTTCGTGTCATTCACTCAGCACTACTATATTGGCTACTTATGTCAATTAAAATTAAATCACCGTCTCTCGCTTTTATTAATTGACATCTTTCACGTGTGTTTTTTTCAGTGTGTACAGTTTACAACGATTTTGATTTCCTGTTGATTCATTTGATTGTGTGTCGCATTCATGCCAAAGGATGACCTTTTATTGCCTGAAATCATGTTAACCATATTTCAATGGTGAATGTTTTTGTGTGTGTGTTGGCAAATGGAGCAAATAAAATGTTTATTAAAATGAATTCAACAAATCATGCATCACTCAAATATAAATTATATATGCAAACACACCCGAACCAAATGACTAAAAATTACTGTCCATTTTCTCAACACGTTACATGACTGCAATCAATTTTAACCCACCAGCAATTATATTCATGAGGAAGAATTTTTACCTCTTTTCTTATCCCGTTCGAACGCCGCACAATGTGTACACGTCTTGCCAAGTCCAGCAACATACAGTTAAATGACTCGTTCACACACATTCGATGTATTCGTACCAAATAAATCGCTGCAAAAACTGAACTGCGCCTAAATTTATTACATGAAAAAGTATCAATGAAACAACCCAAAAAACGGTCATCACCATAATTTTTAGCGCATTTTTATTTCTTATTTACTTTTTTGTACATGCCAATTTAATTGCTCAAATTTTCACATTGAATGGGAAAAAACAACAATCTTAATGAAATTCAATATAGTGTGACATTTAACACATTCAACTGTTTGTCAACCAACAGTTTAAATAATGATTTAACTCCAATGAAAAGGTGAAATTTCTATTTGAGCGGGAAGGATTTTTCTTTGTGTGTGCTTCGAGCATTGGGTAGTCTGAATGTGTCTTTAGGTGGGCACTACTCTAACCGATTATTGGTCGCTAGCTGAGAATAGCTCTGAATTAATATGAAATATCAATATATCAATTCACTCTAAAATAGTCAAAGTGTCGTATTATGGAAATTGTAGGCTGTAATAGCGAACATTCACATGTTGGGATCATCAATACGAAATTTATTAGACAAATTAACAAAAATACATAAACTTTGCTTGTTAGTAGTGATTTGCTCATCAAATATTTTATTTCAAAATTATTCTCTTCATTTTCAGAGAGAGAAAAAAAAAATATAGAATTTGGTTTTGACAGTGGGTTTTGCATTGCAATACACCATTTTGAGACATATTTCAAGCGATTTTTTTTTAATTTGGTGAGTCCCATGAGAACGCGTGAAAATATCAATGAACGAAAGTTTGTACAAATATTTACGATAAAATGTCAAAACTCGAAATGAATTCCAAAGGTAAAATTAATAATACAGAATGGAAATAAAAGCACAAATCACGCATTAAATTGGTGCGTTGTGCGACAAAATACAGGCGATCATTCGCTTGAATGTGGTTTTCTGCCGGTTATTTTGAATGAATCTTAATGATGTTTTTGTCTTTAGATTTGTTTTGCGTTTTGCTTTCAAAATTCGTGGTGTTGCTACATGTGTTGGTCGCGTTGAAATTTTTTTTGTTTTGGTGTGTCATGCATCTCACATTTCTCGCATCATAATTTATGAAAAGTAGCATTTTTTTGTTTTCTCGACTGCTTGTTAAAATATAAATGCATTTTGTATATTCCCGCATTCGGCTGCAAACAAACGACCAAATTAATATCCATTTCGTTTTTTATTCGTTCGTCTCAATTTTTTTTCTCTGACGATGTCGACTCAATATGTGACTGTCAAAACGCGGGATTCTGTTTTTTTTTTTTTTTTTTTTTTTTTAATTCGAGTTTCCATTTTGTTTTCGGTTCATACGTCAACACACCCGAAAATTTATCGATTTGGCAAGTTATTCCGCCAATCACTAATAGCACGTTTAAATTATTTAATAATGCGCACATTCAGATGGGTTGACATATTTACGGCACTCGCACCTTCATTCATTCTCAGTGCACAAATTCGTTCATTCACAGCGACATCGTTCCGTTTCAATCAAATTCACTTTTTTGCTTCATCGAAATTGTGCGATAAGCATATTAATCCGCATCATTTACATTTTTGATCATTTAAGCACGTCAATTTTGATGGAGTTTATTGCATATCGGATATTGGTATAGTGGGTGCCCTTATATTTTAAATGTTCATGTGTTAACTTCATTTGATCGTACGTATCAATTGTACATATCAATACTTGATGTATACGTTGTCGGAGGCTCCTGAGTATTATTTTTCTGAAACTACTGTTGTGCCACCTAAAATATCAATTCAACATCATAAATATTCATATTTGACAGTTTTCGAGGTTAAGACCGTAACATGCGGCCCGTTGCACATATGGAACATAAAAAGACATTTCTCTTTCTATTGGAAAAAAAAGAAATTCTCATTGGATTCTAAATTTAGTGTATGGTGTTGACTTTTCGATATACGATGCATGTGTTTAGTTAATAGTAATAGCTCCCGGTTACTTTATCCCAATAAAGATAGACACTGAACTTGGTGGCTGATCGTGAAATGCAGTTCGATTCAATCGAGATAGAAAACCGTGTAGTAACCTTTACCATATTTGCAGTTATCAAGTTTTTTTTCTCTCTCTCTTGAGCTTCGGCTCTATTCCATTTGATCTTGTGTCTCAAATCAGAGGTCTTTGACATTAGATGCATGGCGTGAAGGTCTTTTCGTTTATCTCATGCATGTGTCATGGCTAATTGTGACATTGAATACCAAACCAAAACAAGATTATATGATCATTTCCCAATAAGAAATGTACAAAATGAAAAAAAAAAAACAAGAAGAAATCCATACTCGCACACGAGACAGCTCAAATTGGGCGAAATTTGAAGACAGACGAACGCGTGCCAACAAACGAAGGCAAATGCACCAAATGTAACATATATTCATCATTAGTCATTTAGTCGTACCCTCACCCAAATGAACTTGAAATGAGCACCACACAACATAAACGCATCGCTTCGTCTAGTAGATTTAAAATGTGAGCATTGGGTCCATTACAGTGCCTCGTATCTACCGCTATGTTCAACTCAAAAGAGCATGAGCCTTTCAGAGGCAGCGATAAAAGAAAGCATTTTTACATTTCGAAATTTAGTTTTTTTTTTTGCAGCCAGCATCGTTCACTAATTTATGGCATTAACTAATATTCGTGCGAGTATGTGCGGTATGTACGGTGCAAACACTCACTCATCAAGCACCATATTGGTTGGCTATAGCTCGAGCTACCGTACCGCTTTATAATTACACTTCAGTCTATTGCGAACCGGGAGTTAAAGAGACTAATAAAAACACCGACACACGCGCTCAAATGGGGACGTGTTCAAATTGCATGGTTCGGCTAGAGGTTAGCATCCCGTACATTCGATGCATATTGTTATGATAGATTTCTTGAAAAACTCAAGAATTTCGAGCAATAAATCTTTATACATAAATAAATTAGGCTCGAGACTTGGTTATTTTGTCTTTTTCTTTATTTTTTTGTTGGTGTTTTATGATGCTTTCCAATAAGAAATTTACTTTCATGGCAAATGGAAAACATGCAAGACCATGGTTCAATGCAACACTTATACTATATCACATTTGCTCCCTTGTGCCACGCGCGCGCACTCTTGCTCGTTCGCACCGAACAAGTAATGTGCCGGCTTTATGTACAATAAATGGGAAACAAGAAGAATGAAAAGAAAGCGAACGCTTGGTTTTGGTTGGAAATTTCCTCTTTTTTTGCTGCATTTGAGCCGCTTTATTCTACTTTAATTCAACGGCTGAGATGCTGGTTCGGTTTCATGGCTTTGTACATTATTTTTAGAATATTGTTTATTAATGGGCGTCACAAGCACATAAAATCATTCACAATGCATCCAGATTTCTTCACTGAAAATGTAATTTAATAAATGGAAAATGCCCAAAAATTTACACAAATTTACGATTGAAGAAAATATTTATTTAATACCCGCGCGTGGATCTTGCTCATTTTCCGTCACTCTTGCTCTGGCTACCGATTTCCATCTGTGTCTGAATGTGGCTCTTGTATTGAATTTACAATTTGAAAATCAACGACGTCAAAAAATATATATATCGAAAAATTTCGAAAATGTGCTATAATTTTAATGGCATAATAAATAGAGCCGTAGAGTGAACGTATAAGAAAAGAAAGACAGAGAGAGCAATGAAAATGAAATGAAGTGAAAGGAAAAACAATAACATTGAGAGATAAAGTCATATAATATTTCACCCCAAATGCCTAAATCCATATTCTTAGTGCATTTGCATTAGAATATTTTATGTGTGTGTCGTGTGCCATTTGCCGCTACACCAATCCAATTTCACATTCAAATCCATCTACTGTAATACAGTCATCTGCTGCCAGATTTACTCAAAATACATATTTTGACGTTCAAAAGCACATTTTGGGATTTCTTCGGTTCGAAATTTAATGTACATTAACATTTGTTCAAAAATAATAGAGGACAATGAAATGAACGTGATTTTTTCTTTTTGTTCATTTGCAAGCCAAAGAAATGCGGTTTGGTTCATGGCATGACAATTGTCAACCATTTTCTTCAATACGTTGGCATTGGGCTGTGTCGCGGTTGCCAACCACAAGAAAATGTGAAAAATCACCAGCAACCACAAAGTGGCTGAATTATTGCATGCAGGCTCCACCATTTTCAGTGGAATACCGAAAATCTGTCGCATGACATATTCGCGGTATGTGTTTATGCTCGTCTAACACTGAGTATCGCTATGAAAAGGGCCGAATCAAGCACATTCACCACCACCATACAAAAAACAGGAATGATTTATGGAAAAAATTTCGCTCCTTGGGACAATCAAATAAATTCATTGTGTCATTTTCATTGTGCCGCTTGGATTTTCCTCATCGCAAACTCATTCATACACCGCAATTGAATGACAGTGTACACATGCTGAATCTCCACTGGTGTGAGTATTCGAATGAAACAGCAGCAGCACCAAGCAATATCTTGCATTCATAGTTCAACTATGGGTCTTTTTGTGTATTTTGTGAATGTGTGTGATTGTCTTTATTCAGCGTCACTGTTATGTTTTATAGTTCCATTGGCATTGCCTTCATCATCAATAACTTATATATTGTTTTGTTTACAAATGACAAAACTGGAATATGGCAAACTCAAGATACGATTTCCACTAGTCCTCTGCACATGTTTGGTACACTTTATCGTATTTGGTTTCTTTTAAATCACAAACCGCATTTTTCTTTCTTGACACACGCGACACATCGAACCAGCCCACTGTCAACGCATAACTTCTTTAATTTTCCCCAAAGAAAGCCAACAAGACATTCAACTTTTTTCGTCGCACAAACAAATGTTCGCTGGCTTGTTTGCTCGTTTGACAAGTGAAAAGTTTTGTTATGGCGCTGCTGCTGCTGCTGCTGCTGTTGCCGTCAAATATGTGAATAACCACAAGCGGCTACTGAATCGCTCCACGAAATTTATCACAAGTTACTACTGGCTCCTGCTGCTGCGCCAATGCCATGAATCCAAATCAAATAATCAACAGCACAGTGCCAACATTCGCATAAACACATAAATAGCAAAATCTCTAAACGAATGAAAAAAAAACAAAATCGCCGGCCACAACGATGAGCAAAAACAATAAAAATAGAATATAAAGTTGAGAATATATTATTCGAAATCACAATATGTTCTCTGGTATCGTGCCGAGTAACCGCAACTCATCTCACATGATTTTTTTTTCTTCTTCTGTTTTTGCTTGTTCATATGTGGATATGTGTGTGTGTGTGTGTGTGTATGAGAAGTGAGTGGTGGCTTTTACTCGAATTGCTACCCCATTTTCATCATTCAAATAAATTTTATCCATCACACATTCGAACAATGTAGCCACATATATGCTCGACGACAATTGCTCGAGCATAACTTTCCGAGTATTATATTCCTTGAATCAGTTTTCATTCTTTCTCCATCCCATTCGACATTTCTTGGCATTCCGCATGGAGCATAACATAACGATATTTCTCGTGCAATAAGATATAAAATATACAAAAGAAAGATAGACGAGAGGCGAGGAAAACGTGTGTGCATATGTGTACATCGTCATGGAATAGCGTGAAATAGAAGAAGCAGCAACAAATTCCATCCAGAATATTACTGCCCCCAAGAGACTCATAACATTTCGCTTTTTGCTGGTCTGGCCAAAATTTTTCCAACTACTTTTTTTTCTTGTTATTCCATTGTCAGATTCGTTCGGATGTGCCGAGAGAGAGAGTGTGTGTCTCACTACCATCTCCTCCACATTTCGTATCACAAATTCATAGTTTTTTTCAGTCTTTCATCTTCTACCAAACCGAATTTAGATGGTTCGATTTATATTTCACTATAAAATATCAACAGCATCCCTATCGCCTTATAATTCGTTCTTTTTTTTCAGCAGAACATAAACTCTTTTTTAAAATCAATTTGGAGCTGTTCCGAGAAATAAGGTCCCAACATCTCAAATCTCAAGTATAGAGAATAATTGAAAAATTGCCGGCAAAAAAAACAATGACATTTTATCGAACAATGCCCGAAGAAGTAGTGTTCTTTTTACAGTTCTCATATTTATTGAGATCAACGATTTAAACCGAAAAAAATGATAATTTTCGAGGGCAACGCTTGAAAAGTTAGTACTATTTTGAGTTCAAATGACTTAATCGAACCAAATGCCACTGACACTCCAAAAAAGCCAATGAATCATGGATTCATGGAGTGCCAAACGGTCAAATCAAACTGCTCAACAATAACCAGCTGATTTATTTGAGATCTTCGACTGTAAAGGCCAAACATTAAATCAAAAACCGTGGTTGAGTGAACTTCGGTTCAAAAATAGTAAGATATTTACATTTTTCACCGCGTTCATTGTAAGAATTTTCATAATTTATTTCGAATTTTCACCAGACTGATGGCCATTTCTGGCCATTTTTCAATGTTTTCTGATTCGATTTTACTACTCTTTCTCCGAACACTCTCTTGAATATATTTGATCAATTTTGTGGTAAGATAGAAAACTATCTGCTTGATGGGCAGCTAGGAGGGCTCCTCGACAATCTAGTTGTCACATCGAATCAAATTTCCATTGGCACTGACGACCAATGAGAAAAAAAAAACACACACACACACAAACTACATGAAGGTGATCTAATAAGTGATTTGCATTTCAATCTAATTTTTTGAATTTACAAAAAGGGGGCGAAAACTGTTTATTTCGAATAATAAGTAATTTATTTCGTGTACATTTTCCGTATGTTGTGTGCTGTTCTGTGTCTGTTTTATTCATTTTGTTCAACTCATTGTATGTATTTAATTCTGAGTGTGTATCGTTAAGCGTATGCGTCTGTATAAACATAAATATTAAGTTAAGAAGAAGAAGAAGAAAAATAAAACGTCCAAGAATAAGAGAAGAAATGAAAAAAAAGAGATGAGAAGAGAGAAGAACTCAAGCAAATAGCAACAGTGAAAAAAAAGTACACAGTCATAAATTCAAGAAAAGCGCAAAAAAAACGGAATAAATGAAAAGAGCATAGTTGATTCGATGTATACTATACATAATCATGAAAATTAGTTTATGCGCAAAGTGAACAAAAAAAAAGAGGTAGAGCCAGAGTCAGATCCAGGGCTCGAGAGTCAACGAGTCAGAGAGAGCCTCAGTGCTGAATCGGTGGAAAAAACGACGCGAGTAAATTATTGTGAATATACATAATAACAAGATAAAAATGATAGCTCGATCAGAAGTGAAGGCACACCAGCCGAGAACTTACATGAACTGCTGCGCAATGCGGCCAAGCAACAATAACAACAACAACAAAAAATGGTTGATGAAAATTTATTTACTTCTTCTATCGCACATTTTTTTTAGACTTTTTTCTTTCGTACACAATCTCTCTCTCTCTCTCTTTCGCTCGCTCCCTGACTACAGCTCAGCAAGAGGCCAATGCGAACAAGCGTATGACAGAGATAGCAAGAGAGAGATAGAGAAACGTTGAGCTAAAGAAAGGCAAAAAAAGAGACCACGAGCAGCGAGGCAAGCGGTTGAAAGAGGTTTGTGAATATGCTTCGGCCTTTTGCACGGTGTATTTGTATTTATATAGATGTTTTTCTTTCAATGGCATGGTTTATTGTTTTATTTATAATGTTCTACATAATTTTAGTGCGATCGCATGAGTGTCAGGCGTGAAGGAGTGAGTGAGGACAATGCATGGAAATGTATGCGCCTCACCAGAATAAATACATAACTCTGTGAGTAAGAAGATTAAATCGCATTTTATCAGCCGCTTTTTTTCATTATTATTATTATTTTTCGTTTTTGTTTCTTTGGTTCGGCTGCTCATTTTTTCTCTTATCTTCTTCTTCTTTTCCTCTCTGTGTGTGTATATATGTATTCAGTTATTTTGTAAATTCTTTCTTATGCAAATATGTATAACATAGCGTACCATTAGCAGCCGTGCATCCATAACGGAACGGCACTTGAAGGGTAAATCGAAAATCGGCTCAGCGCACAAAAACGCTTTATAATTTATTTTTGTCGATGAAATTTTCTTGCTGTTGGGTGTTCTCATGTTTAATGTGCATGTTGTCAAATTGACGATGAAACTCTGAATTCAGTCCCACTGAAAATCAGAATAGAACTCATTTCAAGTTTTTTTCGCTGCCGATTGTTGCCACTGAAGATGCGATTCTTATCGCTTTGGATATATGTTTATATATTTTTGGTATTTGCTAATGTTTTTGATTCATAAAATGTTTCATTCATGCTCAGTGCACGTCATCTTCATCGTCAGCCCCATTGTTTGGTGTGGCGCTGAAATTGAAAAGCAACACTTCCATTATGAGTCTTTCTCTTTGAACTCAATTGTTACTATGCATACGGTGCGCGTATCCATACATCTAAGCTTGATGTTAACTAAACTAAGTACATTCATCAGCAACAACAACAACATCATCATCAACATCATCATCGTAATGCATTAGGTTGGCAGGGCGCATACAATGTGAAAAGAGAGAAGAAAGCATTGAAAATGAAGAGAAACGAAAAACAACCAACCTGCCTGCATGTGGATTCGCTTGTGCTGGCAATTGAAAAATTGGTACACGTTGACAGCGTGTGGAGCGTTCCAATGGAATGATGGCATCCCATTCTCATGCCATTGCCGGATACGAAAATTATGAAATTAATTTCATGGTGAAGAATATTTATTGCTTTGCGCCACAAACAAACCATTAAATCGGTGTTAATCTCGCATAAAAAATCCAGGTAATACTAATTTGAGTGTGAGTGTATGTGTATGTTTCATTCAACATTTTTATGCGATGCTCATTGAAATGCCGCTTTTTGTTCCGTAACAATTATTCAAATGTAAAAGCGGACAATTCACTTGATTTATGTGCGCCAAGTCACATTGTGAATGTTTCATCTTCAAATAACATCATCTTTGATTACGGTTGTATTTGTTGAGCTGGCGGTGCTGTTACGATTTCGTGTCAAAGAAAAGGCCGGAAATTAAGTTTGGCTTTTGAACTTTGTCAATGATCCAATATTCACATCCATTTAAGTGTTAACGACAAATCGCCCACACACACACACACACACTTTTTTCACTTTTTTTTGTTCGCTTCAATGTCCATCGTGGACGAGGTTCTGTTTCATTTCAACGGATCAGATTTTGTGTTGTCTTTGTCTTCGCAAAACTTTGTCTCGATTTAATAAACTCCGAAAAGAAATGAAGACACACAGACGAGAAAAAAAAGTATCGTAATGAAATTGTAATATCAAGTGAAATGGTTTCCTGCAATCCAAATTCCAACGCTTAAGAAGATGAACTTCTTCATTTATTGTTATTACATTTATTTGCCTTTGTTTCAAAATTAATTGAACTTTTGTTTTGATAATGCTCTTCGTCTGCTCTATTCGGACGTTCATTGTTACGGTTTTTCTTTCAACCATTTGGCTATTGTTCGCAATTTTCATTTGTTTCGATTTTGTGCGTGTGTATCTTCTCTCCGTTCAGCTCTTTTATATTTTCAAATCAGTTTTATTTGAGATGAATGACAAAAACAACAAGAAGAAAAAAAAAGAGACGAGGATTGAATTGTATAAAAACGGTATATTTTATTGTACAGTTCTATTTTAGATTGACCCATTCCAAATTGTTATTACTTTAATTCTCTATTTTTTTTTCTCTGGCTAAGCTCCGGGGTAATAGGCACAATGTTTCTGTTGCTAAAATACATTCATCTTCCAAATGGCATGCTTGTTGTTGGCACTGTTGGCAATGCAATTTATTAAAGCATCATTTGAATTTTTACTCTCCTCTCATCGAACGACATACCATTCTTTTTCTGCACTAACGGTACAACAAATTCTCACATGTGCCTCACCATTTCTTACTCAAAGAAAATTGACAGAAAGAAAAATAAACCCGGCAAAGAATTTATATGGAGAAATTATAAGCGTCTGTATTATTGTCAAGGAAATTGCTCGATTTGGTTGCCAGCATTAGAATTATGCCGAATGAGAAGATGTGTGAGTGCGCGTGAGCCTATTCCTCGCAACGAACATTCTGGAGGATTTATTTCGTTTGGTACCTCTGTTTAGCCTGGGATTATCACTGCAGTTGTTACAAATTGTAAGTTACAATTGAATTAGTTCATCGCCAGATAATCCGATGTCACAGTTGTAGAATACATTTTGTCGTGCAAATTGCAAGAAGTGGACATATGTTTTATTCTTTTGTTCATTGGCCAACGGTCGATTGATTTCGTTTTGAAGGAAAGTTCATCAAAAAGTTATTTGATTGGAAATTTACACAAATGACGTTTTCAATCGGAGAGCAAAGAATTAAGAAAAAGAAATAAATCGCTGGCTGTGGACAATTCAGTGATTCTTAAAGCCGACAACCGAAATTATGAGTTTCTGTGACTCATTCATATCTTGAAAATGCATTGATTGCTTCCAGTCACCAATTTCATCGGGTGATTGAGCTTTAAAACACCAATTAAAAATATTTTAAACATTCTGTGGCAAAAACATGGCGCTATTTATCATTTGAATCGGTTAACAAAGCCATTTGTTGATGACAATTTCCATTCCAAAATTTTATGTGGCAACAAAATCAACGAACGTTGAATAAAAAACAATAAAAATGTTTGGTTGATGACATTGAATCGAGAATGGATGTGCTATAAAGTGATAAAAAAATGCTTATGGAAACAATGCGATCCAAAACACAGACACACAAAACTCGAAGGAAAAAACCACCAAAAATTATTGTATTTAATTTTTTTTTTAAATCAAATTTATAACCAGCATTTAAAAAAATAACGTCGAAATAAATCGATGTGTGAGAAAATAAAACAAAACCGCGGCACAATGAATTCAATTTCATTTTGAGAAACACAACTGACAACTTGATGGCTGACTTCAAAAAACGAATGAGAATTTATATAAAAATGAATTCAACTAGATTGTTGATGGGTGCGCACGGCTACAATACGGCTTTTGATTCATGTCAGTTTACATTTTTTGACAGCATGAATTGTGCGTTCATTGAATGATGTGAATGAGTTGAAACGAGATGCACACCACAAATTGTTCAGCGATTGAATGAGAGAAAACAAAACGGAGAGTACTAATAAGAAAACGTGGGCATTTGAATGTGCTGCTAGAGGTGGATAAAGAGAGGCATAACAAAGAAACGAAAAAAAACTTGTTCACCATCATTTCCATATCAATAATTTGAAAAATCGAAACGCATGTTAACATCCATCGTTGGCCCCAACAACAACAACAAAACCATCCAAAGAAAATGCCGAAGATAACAACCATTCCACAAAGAGTGTGATGTTTACGCAGTTGGTTATAACGATGACAGCGTCAAGCAAAATGTATCTACACAATAGACGACGATAAAGTAAAATGATTAACGACAATTTATGAACGTAGCGATAGGCAGGCGATTAGTTCCACCCATTTTGTGTGTGTGTGAGTGTGTGGTGTTTGTGTGCTTGTGTTTCTGGCTGGTTTTGGCTTATTTATTGAGTTGGGGTTATGAATATGAAACCACAATTCGTTGATCATATTCTTATGAATATCAAATGAGCGACTCGCATGCCCGCACAATAAAAGGCCTCACACTCGACTGGCTGTGTGTGCTGTTCGTTTGTGTTGTTTCCCAATCAAGTTGTTTCGTTTGGATTTTCTTTTTCGTCGTTCGTTTGTTTCCAACAGCGCGAAGCCGTCATTGTGGTTTGACTCTTTTGTTTCGGTAGGCTCTTTGTTTGTGCTCGTATAATAAATTTAGTCGTGTTTTTTGTGTTGTTGTTGTATTTATGACAACAATGAAGAGAGAAAGGCTGCATTTGTGTGTTTCATTTTTTCCTTTTTCTCTCTCTTTCTTTCTCTCTCTTTCTCTCGACGAACGTTTTATTTTTCTTTTCTTTTTGATGGAATTTATTAAAATATCATGCACAGCCAAATATAGACGATGGCGTTTTTCAACCAATCTGCAGCCACTATATTTGTCTCTTGCATTCGTGTGCCGCATTCAATCGTTTCGTTTCTCTTCAGTTTTATACATTTTTCTTTTCGTTATCGCATGGAAAAATATGACATGGAGTTATCGTTTTCATTTGTATTCAGTGCTCCGCCTTTTTTGGAATTTGCCCGAAAACAACATTCAATATTCATAAAGTATCTTTTTTTTGTGTGTCTGAGTTTGCTTTGCTGCTTTAAATGTCCGTTGCAAGTTTCACCATCGATGATTCGTGCACTTATTGTTAGCAACTTTGCAAGCAAATTAGCTTGAGGTAGTGTTTTTTTTTTGTTCATTGTTTTTGTTTTGCTGTTATTTGTGTGCAATGTATTTGATTTGCTACTTTGCGCATTTCGGTGCGATTTTTTTTCCTGTTTGTTGGCTAGCTTTCAGTGTACTGCCTTTCAATTTGATATTCAGCCATGCATATGAGTTATTTCTTTGTTACGCTTCGGCCAAAAACGCTCTCACACATAACGTGCGCGCTCGGCCATTCGTCTCTTACATACACACGATTCGTATTAGCTGTCATTGTTTCAAACACTTCACGTTCTGCCCGGATTCGTCTAGTTTTTAATTTGTTTTTCATCGCGCGCTCACCTTTAATTTCACCAAGAATGGCAAAATGGGAAGTGTTCACAACCTAACATCAGTTCGATCACCGGGCACAGAGCACATAATATATTATAAAACAATTGCGAAATACTTGAAGTTAATTTGCTTTGGGTGGTCAAAACAATAAAAAATTCGTTTCATTTATTTTCTTTTTATGGCGCTCGATGGAAGATCAAGAGAATAAAAAAAGGGATTATTTTTGTTGTTATAATGGTGCGCACCAAAACCAACTAGCGATAATTTGTTTCAAGTGCGCGATAGAAAACACGGCCTCAATTTGAATATTTCCACAAAAGAGATCACGTGTGGCCGTAGCTCCGGCCAATGTATGGCTGTATGTAAATTGTAAAATTGTGAAATTGATCGTAATCATCGTGCGATTGATTCAGGCATGCGATTTGAAGAATTCGTTGTTGTTGTTGTTGGTCGTCGTCGTCGTTTTTTTTTTATTTGATTCAGCGTTGCCCAAGTGAAGAACAACTCCATTAAAACGGTACAAATTTAATGACGACGATGATCCATTGTTTTGATTAGTTGATGGTCTGGCAAAGTATTCTGCTTGCTTCTTCTCTATTTTTCGTTCATTCTCGTCAAATAATGATGGGTTTCGAAGCGAACAATTCATTTTGGGCAAATTTCAAATGGCCAAGTATAGCAAAAAAAAAACCACTCACACATCAACCATCATCATCATACCGCTAAAATAGATAGCTTGTAATTTGCAAATAATAGTCTAGCTGCGGGAATTTGCGCTGAACTAATTTCAGCTACAAAAAAATATATTCAAATCAAGAGATTGTAAGTGAAGAGAACAAGATTGAACACATTTGCAGTGCTTCATTGCGATGAAGAAGATCTAGCTGTATCCAATTATGTTGCCAATCGATAGCCAATACTTTTGCCATCATCATTTTTTTTCACCAAGTCGCGTTTTTTTTATTGCAATGAACACATACAGAATATATAGTGAAAAAAACACACTTCACATCCAATTTTTTTTTTTTACTTCAGTATTTTATCTTTACATCATTTGCATCATACACACGTTATGGGATAATTTGCTGCCATCGTTATCGGCTTTTGCATTGTTGAAAATGTATGCATTGTAATTTCAGTGCTGTGAATGTGTATGCGGCTGCGTTGCGATTCGATTTAAAATCAATGTTTGCCCGTGAGCGCAATGTGAATTGAAGAGTTTGAGAGCAAAAGATGCGGTTAGAATGGGGCTATCGAGACAATGCCAGCCACCAGTTTTGTGTGTGTATGTGTGTGAGTGTGTATCTGTCTGTGCATGTGCAATTTCTTTACCATTTCGAAATCAAGCCAAAAACAGCCCGAAAAAGGTGAACGAACATGCAAATGCAGCACACCAAAGCACCAAAGCAACAAAGTACCAGAAAACACCAAACAACGAGAAGAAGAAAAAAAAACACACACACAAACTCCGCTCACTCTCTTTTCCTCCTTTTGCACCGGATCACTCGTATGCGCACACAATAAACCACATTACATTTCGCATATTGAAAATCGGCAAAATTCTCATGCATGTCGCAAAATTCCATTTGCTCACTTTATTGTCGACCGAAAATTATAATCTCTGAAATGCGACGACAACAACACATGTACACACACCCAAAAGCGCAACAAAACGATTCCCATTCATTTTGCGGCATTTTGGCCGCTGCCGTGTGCGTTTTTGTTAATTTTCCTCTCGTTGCATTTTGTCTGCTCGCTAAACTAAACCTCTACGAAATAGACAGAGCTATCGAATTCGGGCTCACAAATACGCGCATTTTACCAATATATTTTGATAACCACAAAACGTACGACGTAAATAAGGTAGAACATATTCAATTTAGTACTTTGTTGTCGCTGTGTATTTTTTATTGTTGTTGTTGTTCGAAGACCACGATTTTAACAATGGAATTCCGAACTGTTTTCATTGTGTGAATTGAAATTTCAGTCTTTTACCATTCATTTCTTTTGGCTTGCCATTTGCAAATTAATCATTTTAAGGACGAATTATTCATTTGTTTACACACTCACTGCTATCAAAACTGATATGAATTTATTGCAGACAATCCATGACATAGATTCAGTATTTTGGGTGACAATTGCGATGGGAGTTCATGGGTCAAAGCAATTGAAATTGGCAAAAAAAACCATTCAAATAAACCACAACAAAAGCGAAAATTGGTTATAATCAAATCGAATTATTAATTAAGAATCGTCAATTTGACTGAATCTAAATTGACCAGTCATAACAAAAAGGTGGCACACACCAAATATCGCCGCGACATATTCACGAAAATAAACAACAAAACTTGACTTACCGCTAAATTGAATTGTATATTTTAAACGCACACGTTTGTGCATTTCATTTGAGTTTCACCGAAATAAATCTGAATGGCAAAAGTCGGCCAATGAATAGGAGTTTTGATTGGCAATGGATTTACGCAAATTTCCCCTGCATAAATTCAATGTCGAAATTGAAATTGTATTGACGATAGCTACCTGATGACGCGTGTCCTATTTATTATGATTCGACATTTTGTGGATACATCACAATTTATGGGTAATTGATTGTGTTTTTCGGTTGATTCTTCGAAAATGAAAATGGATTTTTGACACCCTCACATTACAGTAGTGTGTATATAAATGGTGCGTATGCAATTTGTCACCTGCGTTCACAAAGGATTTTTCTCCGAATTTTATTGAAAGGCTGCGTAAGTTACGGAGTTTTTGAATACAAGATCATGAAAATCGTCACACTGTGAATGGTCTTTTTGAAAACGATTTATCTCTTTACTGACTAGAGTCAGTAGTCAGTAAAATAAAGCCAATTCATAGGGAGAGTCTACCAAATGGATGCCGTTATAATGTAACTAAGACAGTCTTCATCGCTGTAGCAACCACAATACAATGGCCAAAGTCTGAATGAGCACGCGACACCCACATTTCAATACCGGATTATCGTTCAACTGAAAGAAATCATCGAACGGCGATAGAGCATTTATGGGCAATTTATGCAATTGCCATTCGAACAATTGAAATTGGTTGCAATTGTTGTGCTTGCCCTCGTGTCTCGATTGAGTTGTAAGTGCGGTCGTTAAACGTTAAAATTCCAAAGAAAATATTGATCCATTCTTTGAACGCTTTAATTTTCCTTTTTCTTTGCTATTTCTATTACCCAGATTGATGAAAGTAATAGGACAAGTCCGATGCCAGCTGCTACCGTTATTGCTGCTGTTGTTGCTGCTTATTGCTAGTCATGTGACATATCTGTTTCATTCAGCCAAAAGCATTTATGACCTGACTGAGAAACAAAAATGCTCACACACAACACTCAAAAATGCCATTGAGACTTTGCAGTGTGCAATGCACAGCATTTTACAATGTTAATTGCATTTATGGATTTTAAAATATAAACATCACTAACGCTACCCAGATGGCTTGTGTGCGGAGAAATGGTGAAAAAAAAAAACAAAAAAAAATTGGAGATTTAGTTGTTGTATCGCGACAAAGTGAAACATATGATGATTTTAAATTGAAAATTGATGGTGAAATAATGCATCATACGATTCACATAAATTTTGTTCGTGACAAACGGCGTGTGTAAACGAGCAAATGGGCGCGCATCTCAACCGATTCATTTGAAATGGTTATTAATTTTCTCAATAAGAATTTCTCCCTTTTACTGACTTAAATGCAATTTCATAAGTAAAAGTAGGAACAACAGCAACAAGAGGTTGGATTTGGCTGGAGTCGATGTCAAACGCGTTATTTAAACCATTGGAGCAGCAGCAGCAGCAACAGCAGCGGCGGCGGTATGCTGCTAATTTAAAACACAAAAATGACTGCTGTTAATGTATAGGCCCATCGATTATTGTCTATTTTCGAAATTTAAATACATGGTAAATGAATGGCAGTGACAACCACTTTAATTTCGATGTTTATTATTATATCGTTTCGTTCATTCGTTCGTTGTGTTACTGCCACACACTCTTTCCAATGTCCCGCACTCGAAAATGTCGACAGAAAAATATATTTGCATTGAATTATTTAATACAATAAATTTATATTAATGAGTTTTTGTATGTGAGCGAGTGAGTGAGTGTGTGTGGGTATTTGGTGCGCTCTTTGAGTATAATGTGGATATTGAGCAATAAGCAATAAGCCTGAACAAGCAATGAGCATTGAATTTTATTTAATTTTATTTACTGTTGTTTTTCCCTTTGGATTTTTAATACACCGAATTCCGTACCGATTTTGGAATTCGTTGAGATTATTGTTATTCTCTCTTTTTTTTCTTCGTTTCTCGGTCTTTCATTGCGACTCAAAGTTGTTAATGTGAATTATGCATTTTATTGTCAAAGGACTATTAGGTCGTGCTGTCGTGACTTCAAAAAAATACTTTTCGATGAAAATGAACGCCCATTTAAAATCAACCACATAAACACCAGAGCCCAGAGACGAAACAACAATAACAAAAAATATAATAAACAAACGAAAATCGTAAATAAAAAATTAAAGAAAATTACATTTGCTTTTGTACAGTGGCTCAATTTATATGTGGTTTGGCTTACTCTTTCACTCATTCTCAGCTGGTCGATCGTGTTCTGATTTGTGTTTTTTTTTTCGTTCGAAATGTAAATGAAGCAAATGTATTCCATTTCCTATTCGGCTATAAAGTCCGTGTACATTTTTTATTGAATTTCTACAATTTTTTTTCTTTTCTCACTCTCTTTTCACTTCGTGAAGCTTGTTTTTATTTCTACGTTTTTGACGGGACGGTGTTGTGTGATATTGCATTTGCCGCACATTATTCAAAATCACCGAACAAAAATCGTTGAAAATACGATTGCGGACGCAAAGTATATTACGGAAACCCACACGATGAACATATTCGAGGCGCGAATGATTGGTGTGATATGCATAATAAAGTATTTTCGACTCATTGCCACACATATCAACCCTTGCGTGCACGTCCAATAACATTTACCTTTCTTTCTTACCTCTGTTCCTCTCTTGCACCATTCAAGTCATTCTCTCTCTATCCCCCTCTCTGTCTCTCATGCGCTCTCTCGTTCAACCAACACAAATTGAACGTCACATTATAAATGGCCATATTCGAAACCAACCGAATGAACGATGAAACAACACTTTTGGCCGTGGAAAACTAAATCCAATGTGCTCTTCCATACCTATATATGACTGCAATGCACAGGAAATATGTCTAATTTCGATTGATTTTAATTTTTTTTCTTTCTATTTTAAAAATAAAAATCGAAAAAAAAAAAATCCAAGACAAAATGATCAACGATTGAATGGTACACATAAATCGACCAAAAAGAGGATGGCGGCTGTGGTGTGACTAAGGCTGGGCTGAGGGAGTGTATCTTAACTCTTCAACCGTGTTAATTTTTAAATTCTTTATCTTTATAGGTTCTAAATCTTTAGTAAATAAATCGATCTCATGTAAATGTGAATCGAGACCTATGAGCCCACATCGTTTCTATCATGATACGATCAACATATATCAATACCATCAAAAAATAATTAATAGATAATTTATTATCAAACTTTTTTTGTTTGTGGTAACACATTCTATTGATTCGACGAAAACGAAAATGCCCATAATTTGAACACATCGATAACAATATCCGAACGAGTGAGAAAAAGACGAAAAAATAATAATAATAATAATAATATCAGACGATAAATAAATCCTAAAAAGAGACAAAAATTATTTAAATAAAAAGCAACAACGAAATAATCAACGAATCGTTTTTGATATGAGCGCGATTGCTACAGCATTCATCTAAAATTGAAGTAAGAGATAATATTTCGAATGAGCCTGGGATTGGACTCATTTTTCTTCATCTTTGTTCTTGGTCTGTCATCGATCGTATTTAAATGGTATTGAAATAGCGTTGTGCATTGTGAATGCATTCTCAACGAACACCAAAACAATAAAAAAAACCAAAACAAAAATTGTGATGGAGGTGACGATTTTTTTATAGATCGTGATGAATGGTGCACCTATTAAAATAAACATACAGTCGCATCAAATCAAAGCATAGGAAGAGTTTGGTCGCACTCTCGTGCACGCTCACACATTACGAATATTTACCATTTTGAGGATGAAAATGAATATTTAAATTTCATTTCATTCTTTTTCGATGGTTACACTTTAATTAAGAAGCTTCGTTCTGCATAATAATGAGGTATCGTGGTAAAATTCGGCTTTCGACAGCACACACACGATATACCGAGACGATGCGGCGTCATAAATTCACTCATTTTATTATATATTTTTTTTAGTTTCTTTCTTAAATTATTTAAATGCATCGTACCATTTTAGAATTAGACATTGTGGCTATTGGTTCTGTTTTGTTCTTCTTTTTTTTTGAAATGTTGTACTTGATTTACCGTCAATTTTCACGTCCAATCGATGATCACATGCATTCAATTAGCATTGTTGTACATGAAAAAGCGCTCGATGAAAGAGAAGCGACACCTTGTCTAGTTGAAGCGGCTTTTGCTCGTTAGCCCAGACACTCTGTTTCCATTTCAAAATATTATCGCTTGCGCTTGGCATTTCTCATATGGCAATCGCTCTCACCAACATTCTCACTGGATATTTATTCAAATGAATTGTCAATTGACAACCGTTTATCACATATTTTCCAAAAAAAATATATATATATATATATAAATTTAAATGTCATGCGACGAAATGCATTGTGTGAGATGAAATTCGGATTTCTATTTTTGATCATTTCTTTTTCTATCTGTAAGGATATAAGCCCTTCAATTTAGACATGTCACACGCCACACAAGTTCATATCGTTCCATTTGTTCATTAAAAACAAAAAAAGGTTTTTAATGACTAAATCGAAAGGAAAAATACGTTATGATCAAAGAAAGGTCATAAAAATTCCTTAACAAATCCATTTTGTTGCGATGCAATCAGTTGAAAGCATGCGATGAAGCAATTTAATGTCTTAAGACCATGGGTTAGTGAATTATACACTTTGGATGCTCTTTTGTTTTTCTATTTTCGTCAAAGATAATTACAAGTATGCAGAATTTTTTGTGTGCGCAGATTCAAAGAAGACTGCCGCATCAAAATGTGCATTGAACCGAAGATGTGAAAATCATGAAACGATGTGACAGTGACGTTTCAATGGACATTCGAATGGCACACAAATTCAACTCACGCTTTATAATTTGAGTGTGAATTTTTAGCACTTAATTGACAGTCGACAAAGTATCACGATGAAGAATCCAATTTACTCCATTTTTGTTGAATAAAAACGACAATTCATCGGATAAAGTGAAAAAAAAACACCAAAAATTCTTTGATTTGTATAAATGCGAATAATTTCGCTTGATTAAAAAAACAGTCGACAGAGAATTCGTGCAGTTCACGATTCAACACTAGAAAAATGCCTGAGTTTGACATCTCTATGGAATCGAGACTGATGTCAAAAATAAAACATGTAAACACATTTCGTGTGTGAGGACCAAAACAACGATATAAAATTGTTACACGCATTCGGGCGGGCAAGCGTCTGTTATGTAAGCGTTGTACCTCTTCAATTGAAACGGGTCTGATGCGCACTAAAAAAAAGCGCAACCTTGGTTCGGAATCTTTAAATTATTCATTGGTTGTGTCTGTGAGATGAGCCAAGTTTGCACGGGACACTGTTTCGTCCAAATAAAATGACATTCTTGTGGTTGAAGCAACTTTTTTTTATCGTACACAAACACATGGCGCAATGTTTTTTAGCCTATTTATTTAAATAGAATATGTGTGTATTTTTTTTTGTGAGAGCTGCTCAAGGAGCCGCTTCATGTTTGATTAAACATATAAAACGCCACCGTGTATCCTGTTTCCTGGATGGAATTTCTATTAAGAAATTTCACGTGTGCATTTTAAAAATCACACGAACATTTTGAAAATATTACGAAATGGTTAATCAATTGGTGGGAATCAGAGCGAAAGTGTTGTAGCAACCTGATTAGAACTCTGCATGCGTGAGCAATCAAATAAATGTTTTGTTTTTGTTTTGGATTATTCATTTTTAATCGGTGGTTTGTCATCACGTAACACAAGTTTTATTAGTTCGATTGAGCAAGCCGAAAATTCAAATAAATGTTTATAATAGACGCAAAAACAATTGATATGTTGACATATAACCCATTTAAATATCCATTAGATTGAGCCGCTCACATTTCAATTTAATGGCTTGATTTCTCATTGGCCATTCCAAATAAAATGTGGCCAAGCAATAAAATTCAACAACATTTGTACTTGAAGCAATAAAATTTCGTTCAATATTTTGTGAATTTAAATACAAAAGTCAATGATGCGCACACACGGACTCACGATGCCACACCAAAAAAACTCAATCATATTTACAAAATAAGCACACGCTTGGGAAAAATTGACACAATTGATTCCATAAGTGTTGTGTTCGCATCTGAAATTTGGTGTTGCTATTGAATTGAGAGCGAGACACTTTACAGTTGTCACTTATTTATGCAGGCGATCCGAGTATTTTTAACACGAAACTATGTATTTGTTCACACTTTATACTGTCGCTGCTACTCGTTTAAAATGCATGCTTGGCATTCATCAATAAATGTTTATTAAAATCGGTTTTTGTCATATTAAAATGAAATTTATAAATTCCAACAAAAGTCACCGTTTTTTTGTTCGTTGGTTCCACCGCAATTTACATTGGAGGCCATTTTCATGAGTTGTGTACGTGTGATTATTCACACATGAAATCAAATGGTTTACTTATTCACTCGAATAATTACAGTTAAGCGGGCGTTCAATTTATACAGCTAGCATAAATTCACAATTTCGGTGTGTTTTTTTTTTTTGTTTTGTTTTTCTTTTTGGTTTAATATGACGAAATGAATTCAGAATAATGAATTTGAAAATTATATGTAAAAAAAATGGAACGCCATCGATGGGAATTTTTCCATCTCATAGTGAGAAGACAACGGCAATGACAATGAGAAAAGTTATTCGCTCAATCGAAATGTTGGCATAAACATGCCCCGTTCTAGTCTCAGCTCTTCAGCTTCTGCTAAAACATTGATTGTACAAATACAGGAAATGAAAGGCAATGATCAAAATCTAGTTGAAAATTAACAAAACTGAAATCTATTAGCAAATTTCCTTTCGAGAGCAAAAAAACAACTGCTTTTTACTGCTGCTTTTTAGCAATTGTTTGCGTTGTTCTCTCTCTCTATCTCTCTCTGTTTATAGGAAATTTGTAACATTCAAAATGAACCGATCAAAATCAATAGTCTATAGACTTTGCCTTGGGCTAAAACCAAAACGAAGCACACAGAGTAATTGTTGTAATTTAATCTGATACAGACGTTTAAAATACGGCGAAAATTTGTTCGACGTGCCCAAGACGACGATAGCAAAAGTAAAATAGAGTAGAAGATTGAATCGAGAGCCTTGCAAAGAAAACCAATTGAAACACAAGTCAAGAGTGCATAAGCATGTAACGCATGTAGCGGACGTGAGCAATATAAAGAGCAGACCTTGAATATTTTGGTGTATCATGCGCGCTCGTATGGTAGCTCAAACTGAGGCTGGGGATTGGTGTGTACTTGGTGCCCGATGCCTGATGCTTGGTGGTGAGCTTATCAAATCTTACGATTGCCAAAGCAAAATCACTGAATAACGTGCGAATCTCAATTCGCATTTCGGTGCACATTTTTCGTCGATTTCAATACATTTATATATATATATCAAATAGTTATGCATTGCCGAATCCGTGCGCCCAATGCCAAATGTGAGTAAGTGAAAAACAGCCATGGGATTGAGACAATGGGCGAGAGAAAGAGTGCAATTGCACATTTCCATGTAGATGATAAAGATTTCGCATTATTGCATTTGCATACATGTTCTCATTTAATTAATTATAGGCAATGTTTTGTGTTTTCATTCTCATTCTCTCGATCGTTTTGTCGACGCTTGTTAACGTTGCTTTTGCGGTTGCTGGTGTGGATTTTCGTAATTGAATTTACAGAATAAAGGGGATTTATCCCCGCGCTTAGGACATTATCGATTTTGTTTCATTCGCTACAGAGAGAGAGAGCAAAAAAAACGAGAACAAAATTTAGAAAAGTACGAATTATTTTACGATTCGGTCGGACGGTCGGCTCTTAATTTTTATTTCTTCTCTTCCTTTCTATCTTTTGGCTGCTGTTGGCCTCTCGTATCCTCTTTCACATCATCCATGGGATTGCCTCTTTTTCTTTATGCGGTTTTTTAACTTTTGACATCGACGTTTACAGATTACGCTACATGTTCAATCCATTTAAGAAGGTTGCGCGACGACGACAACAACCAACCAACCAACCAACGATCAAATCGCTTACACACACACACAAAAAAACACAGAAAATTAAAACAACGAAAATCCAGTGTGGAACAACAGAGAGAAGAAACAAAAATTAACAAAATACTAAAATAATTCTATAAAATCGTGACAAAAGATTTTATTTATATGCATTCGGGAGTGTTTTTAAGCGCATGGACGACGATGGCAGAAAATTTTCTCATTTGTAAAATAGGAAATGAAATTGAATTCAAAGCCAACAGCCAATGGCATTCACACATTCATACACATTTCTATATATATATATATATATATAGAAATAAATTGAAAATCAATGCATGAAACGAAAATTGTACACACGCAAAAATTCACGAAAAATCCACGGTTATTCATGTGGCGGCATGGCGTTACTTAATCTTGCACTGGAAAACGAGTCACTTTGGCGTTTGTACCTCTTTTTTTTTCTCGCAAAGAATGTTAAATAAACAGTTCAACTCGTACATTATAGGCAAATTTCAAATGAGAAAAACCGCGCTGATTCGCCAAGCTAGCGGGCGCAATCGCATTATCGCACAATTCCAAATGAAGTAGCTTCGATCTCTCAACCAAGTGAATCTCACAATATCAGAAATTACAACGGGAATACGATCGGCATTCACAACATGTGCTATTCGTTCATTGCATTTGTTACAGCGTTGTGTGAACATGCTACAGCTACAAATAAAGAAAGCCAAATAAATACACAAACCGCAGAAAACTAGCAAAAAAACCGAAGCATTGAGTTGGCGCCTAGGCTCGTTCCAACTATTGTGTTTATTATTTCCTTTTTGTTCTTATTTTGGTCGGCTGTTACTACTCTCACACAATGCACAACACGTCCATGGAACAAGCTGCTGCGTAGATTTCTTGTTCTTCCATTAGATTCGTTCGATATCAGCTTAAGACAGTTTTCTAATCGCTTTTATTGTGAATATGCACGAAAGTCAACCCAAATTATGAGAATTTTAATTTGATTTCGAATCAAACACGTTGATTGCTACACTTGGTTATTTTTTTTAACCAAACGTGTTTTTTTTAAACATTTGACCCCAGTGTGCTATAGATAAAGAAAACTTGGCTTGACAAGCTTCAGAAGATCAATCTACGGATGTGAAGCTAACAAACAATAAAAAAACATTTTTCCACCAAAAAACGTAATTTTTTGGCTAAAGCTCTATATTTTATCAATAAAAATCATCAATCGGATCCATTTCTAAGAAAGTATCTTTCTTCTCTCGTTCGATTTGAATCGTAATTTCGCTTATATGCTTATATGCTTCACCGGGAACCTCGCTTTGAGTTCATAAAAAAGTATACAAAATTCTAATGAGGATTGAACTTTTTGAATGTGTTTACGTTCGTTTATCAATCCATATCAATTTCATGGCAGTATTTCAAGTATCGAAAGCACATCCAAAAACACGACCAAACAAAAATCTGCGCCCGATCGATTTTTATGCATAAAGTGCATGCCATCAAAATATCAATAACAGTCCAGTGTCCCGGTCTTCGTTGGTTTATCCGTAATAAGTTCATTGTAAAATTGCGTATAACATGCAAACAAGCAACAAGCAACATCAACGCAACAATCGTCGAAGGAAATCTGTCAATTTGCAAAATTACGAACTTGCATCGAAATGTGTATCAGAACATCAAGAGTTGTTGACTGCTCTTTTTGTTATAGATTTTGCATTCTCTCCCTCTCCCATCGTGTTTCGTTTGCGTGTTTTTCAGCAACATATTTAGTTTTTGGGATTCAGGCGATGTGGTCGATATCATTCGTGTGGTTGTTGTTGTTGTTGCTGTTGATGTCTTTTGCTCGATTTATTTGTTCATTTGGGCAGTTTTTGGGAGGTTTTTGCTACATAAACACATATACATTGTACGCATATATTTCAACGATGAGAGAACTTGCGACCCGCCGTTCGCTCCTACTATTTATATGAGCCTTCATTAAAATTTATTTTCGATAACATAAATAACATAAAAGTCATTTTTAAATGTAACGAATAAACAAACCACTGAATATGTTTTGTTTATGCCTGGTGCGATCATTTTCGGGGCCAACCTTAAAAATGCATTTCCGAAACTATATATACTATACTCTCAACACTCACACATCACCACACATTTTTGCTAAAAACATCTTTGACTTCTTTGACTGTGCCTTGCACATCTTGTCCTTAAAAAACATTAAATGATGATAGCAATATTTTGCTTGCGTTGGTTTGCTGCCGTTCGACAAAATGAATACGATGGCTTGATTTATATGGTTGATATTTTATTTGGTGTACGGTGTTAAATACACAGAGCTTCTTTCAACAGATCGTTGGCTTCAACAGATGAAATCATTAATTTTGCATTCTCTTTGAATGTTCATGGAATTCAATGTGGTTTCGGATGAGAAATTCATGGCCGCTTTGCTTATCAGCGAATCTAGTCATCTTTACGCTTGAATATTTTATTCTCAATGAAGAGTTCGAAATGAATGAAATGTTTGAAGAATTATTTTATTGGGTTATTTTGTTTGATTATAGAAATTTGTGACAACTAAAAAGCCTAGAAAAAACGTCAAAATCTATAGCAATATGCAAAAATTGTATTTTCCAAAAATGTTTTTAGAATTCTCTTAAGAGACGAAAAACAACTCTCTGATATTCAATGTCATTTATTTCAAAGTAAATACCATTATGTTCGTATTTGCAACAACAAACATCCCTTTCAGTAAAGATACTAAAAATTGTATTTACTGCAAATCCCCACACGAAAAAGTATAATTTTCTAGGCCATTTACCAAAAATGCGCATCACCATAAGAAAATATCATTTTTCCGCATACGTTTCTATTAGCTGTCGAAATATTAACCCTTTGCTTGCTTATCTCTTTACATTCTCTCCCCTTCAACAAATAACCCAGCACTATATCACGTTCAAAGCCAGCAATTTGTCGAGGCATCGAATGGATTGTACAAAATATGAATATGGTCGTGCACAAAATCAACAAATCAACACATGTCTGCCGGCAACTCATAAGCAAGCCGAGAAATCAGCCAAGTGCCAATCAAACAAGGTGTTATTATAAATAAAGTGCTCGCCATACCAACAACAAAAATTCGTGTCAGCTCCACCACAAGTATTGAACCGACATTATTGACAAACTAATGAAGCCACGTCAATCGTTTGTCTCGAAATTACTTCCTGCACGCAAGCCACCAAGCAAATATTTCATTCAGGCACGCATCTTTTGATGGATTAAGTACATCAGAACAATGAAAACATAGGCCAATCGCAAAAAGTTGTATATTTGTTTTTGGATGATTTATTCGAAGAATGAATTCGGTGCTCGCAAATTATCGATTCTTGCAATGATATCAAAGCACATAAAAACGGATTCCCTTAAGCTATATTCCGGATTCTGAATGAGAAAGAAAAAAAAATTCTGCACGATTAAAAGTTTGCTGTACGTTTCACGAACTTATCCACAAGTTTTTAATATGTTCTGAATGTTCACCCTCATCTTATGAGTTTTAATATTTGGTGAAGAAGCAAAAAATTGCCAGATTGATTACGAAGCTGTTTTTTATTCAACGAAATAAAATTGAAGAGGAAAAGTTTTTTAGAAGACGCTTAGGAATGTCGACAATAGCATCGAGAATGAATGGCTTTCTGTTTATCATAAATAATTTCGGTGGTTCAAAAAAAGAAAAAAATCAGGAGATTAACCGACGAAAATCGTAAAGAAGCAGCAATCTTTACACGCACAGTATCAGATGGAATGCCAGTTGAAAATTGTTTTTGGGCGTTTATTTTGTGACACGCTCATTCGACATTGTTCGTCGATAAATTTCAACCGAATCAAAGTCATGAACAAGTCAAGGAACTAATCGAGATGCAAATTAACTTGGAAGGAATGGTTACAATCGATGTTCGACGAGTTGCTCATCGCTCTTTATTCGCAATGCACATATTTCTCGAATTATTAAACTTATTTTTGAATCCCCTCACTGACAAAATTCCATTCGCATTTCTATTGCTCATCTTCTTCGTTGCGCACGCTTCATTTCCAAATCGGTATTTCGAATTGTTCAATACGTGAACGATACACGAAGTGAATGAGCACTAAAGAGGCGTGTTTCTTTTCAAATATTGTATTTTTTTTCTACTGTGCAATATTGAATATAAAAATAATTGTATGCAAAGCACATCCTTTTCCTCCCACACGAATGATGACGATCCCGGGATCCACTTTCATAGACTCCGAATCAGTTGTTGTTGTTGTTGTTGTTGTTGTATTTGGTGTCTTTTGCCTATGCAAACATTTCATTTGAAAATTTTGTCGCGTTCCGCGTACACGATTTTCCGCAATGAAAATAATATTTATATTGTAATGGGGATGCTTATCACAGCAACTCAATGAAATCGATATAGCATCGGAGTTAAATTAGGGTTGCAAGTGCTCACTCACACTCATCCAAAAAATACGATGCTTCATCATCACGGAGAATATATCAAAGATATACAAAAACATTCTCAAAGTTTACAAAATCTCCTTCCCAAATCGTTTGGCTTCACAAAAGAAGCGCATGTTTACAATTTTACACAGTGTTTGTTTGGGTTTCTTTCGTGTGCGTTTTTTTTTCTCTTGTGAGAAATTGAGCGCGTTTACCCGCGATACCGTCAACATTTTTTTTTTCTTACAAGAAAAATTTTCGTGTTCATTTTTGTTGTTTATTAAACATTGGCGTTCGTGCGATTGAAAAGTTTTACATTTACAAGAATGACGAAGGTGGTTTATTAAGCGGAAAAATTCACCGAAGGCGCTCGTCAAGTTGAATGATTTCGGTTTTCCAAATGAACAGCACTGTAATTTCTAATTTATACAATTTTGTTTTTTTTTTGGTGATTCAAAGGTTTTGCTATCTTTATTGAGTCTTTTGAATGACTTTCTTCTGAAAGATGAACAAAAACACAAAGTCATCAAATTTTGGAGATTAATTTTTTCTTCAAATATCAAAAGTCAAATACGCAACGCCTGAAAATGCGCTTCTCTCTTCAATCCACATTATATTGCTATTTTTATCAAAGTATTTCTATAAAGAATTTTTTTTTCTTCCTTCAAATCGTGTAACTCTTTTATTGCTTCAAAATGATTTCCTGTCGAACATCGTCTGCAAAAGCAATCAAATGATTACATTGAGCAAAAACGAGTAGCAAAATGAAAATTCAGCATCAAGCAAATCAAAAAGAGCGCATATCTTTGTCGTTTTGAGCCAAATCAGCATTAAAATCACGTTGTCATTGATTTCATTGCTGAGTTCAAACGTGCCTCGTGCTTTAATACAATATTTTTCATTAAACTAATGCATGGCATAAAATCATATCGTTGTTTACAGTACATAGGAAATTGGCGCATTTCTTCTTTAGCAAATAATTGCGTTGTCTGCTTCCTAAAATATGTTCTGTATGTGTGTCTGTTTTGATGCTTTGTTTGGCTTTTGGCGCAGGAACAGTATGTAAGAGAGGGGCAAGAGCATCACGATTATTGGAAATGACAAACCCTGTTAAATTTTTAAGATGACTTTCATTTTGGATAATAAAGGATTGCGTATGAACATTGAATGAAAAAGGGTAAAGCGAATTGAATGACAAAGTAAAGCAACAAACACCACTCTATCGATGAAATCAATGTCATTTACCAAATAATTTTGTACTGTTTTCATAGCTAAAACGAGAACCAAAAAAAAAATCACGACCTATTATTAATGTACCGTAAGTAATGATGTAATTTTTGTCGAAAAACAAGTTTCAATTTCAGTGTCACATTTAGATGGTAAAACCCCATTCCATCATAATTTCCATCGATTCTTCTTCACTGAACTGATTTTCGTTGATATTTTTAAAAGGAGAGCAAAAATCCAATCATTTTTAGACTGGCTTATTTATATTTAATTTAGAAAATGAAATCACAAAAAAAAACATACACACAACAAGCGACCAAAATAAAGCTTCGAATAAAGTCAATCGCATAAAAAAGTTTCGAATATAAAAATTTGGGTATCTCTTTTTGTGCAAGGAAGCAGCCAAAAGTCATTCGATTTTATGGAGTTTGCAATCATTTTTTATGACCAAAACTATTTCTCGAATGCAAATTGTAAAAACGATAAGAAAAAATAGAAATTTTATGTTCAGCTGAGAATGTAAAAATTTGGTAGATATGTCTTAAGATAGTTTATGGAGTTAGCGCTAAAGCCGGTTTATTTGCTTCAGTGTTATGTGTTTAAACATTTTGTTTCACATTGGCAACGTTCAACGAAGAATCCGTTACACTTGAAACCCTTGATAATCTTAAATTGACGTGAATTTACAGTGACACTTGAAAATTAATCGAAAATGAGCCAACAAAATGCTATCATCGATTGGCCTGAGGATGTGACCGTTTGTGATCTCACCTGCAATTAAAACATTTTAATAATTTCACTTCTTCATGTTCACCGCCATGTCTATAGAACAAAAAAGTGATAGTGTCTGGCGAATGATAAATGAACCCCGCATCGAAAATGGGTTTGTTTGTGAATAGTTTGAGCCTTGAGGTCACAGAACACGCGTGCCGCTTCATAAAATCATCTAATCAAAGATCAATAGCAGTATATTGAAAAGGAAAACTTAACTGTTACCACATTAATCGCACCTGTAAGTGTGCTGTGGTTAAAATCCAATTTATAATCGGTTAAACGGATCCGATGCAATGGCGAGAGCGCGCGCACACAATTCGCTATGAAACTTATACTGTTCGGTTCGATATCTTATGTTCAGTGTGAGGGCGTTAAATATGTTCAAATTAATAACTTCGTCATTTTAGTACTTTATTCCGGGAGGCTATAGCCAAACGTGTGTGCACATTTCAAGTGGGTTACCGCAACGATAATCGATTTAACTGTTTTATTGTTCACTATTTTCGGTGTAATGTTCTTTGTTTGTCTGGTTTGGTTGCTTTCGTTTTCCGTTTTGCGCGTACACAGCTATGTTCCATGGCTTAGCCCAATGCAAGCACCTGCATTTACTGCAACTGTTAAATAGACTGATATGTTTGTGTGTGTTTTTTTATATTTAGTGCTCAAAAATTCATTGTTGTTTATATCTGATGGCAAAGTGCAGGCCGATGAAAATGAATTATTTTTGGTACAACGAAAAATGTAATCGAGTTTACAAACAAAAATTAACCTTTCTCTCTTTGCTTTTATTAACAATATCGCTGCGGGATACAACGCATTCGTTGGTTTTCTTTTCCTGTGTGTATATTTTGTAGTTTCTCGATGCGCTGACCTCATTCACTGTATTCATTCGCAGTCTCGCGCGCACTCTCGCCCGCTCTCTCTCTCTCTCTCTTTCCTGGGATCATGTGTGAGAACAGTTGTTGGTGTGACTAAACACAATGAAAATATATCCACAATATTGATAGTTTAAAGGCGATAAAAACACATACCAAACACAGTTTCAGTTTACGCTCGATGACAAAAATGTATGCTAAAGCAAATAAGAACGGAGCCAAGCCACCAAATGTCGGAAAATATCATTTGGTGGAATTTGTTTACATTCAGAAAGGAAATACTCATGGAAACAAATTAATAATTTTCAACGTTTTTCCAACGAAAATGAAACAGAACTACATTTGGGCGTCTCTAACCTATACACTAGGATTGTTTAAGAGTCGAAAGAGAATGTCAACATTTTCCGACAAAAAGGGACTGAATTCAGATTAATATTAATATAAGCGATAAAAATTCCGTATTTGATTAATTGTGGACATCAACCACACATTTTGGTGTCTTCTTCTTTATTCTTTTTGGTTTTCACCAATGCTTCGGTCAAATGTGTCTCCGGTGAAATTTGAAGCATTTTCAGGTGTAAATATCCGTAGAGGTGTAAAATAAATGCTAACCACAAAACTCCAATGTGGAATGACTTGAACAAGAGACCTGTAATCTTAATTTTCGTAAGAAAATGCAAACAATGCCATGTGCTATCGACATCGTCTGGTTTTTTTTTTGGTTCGCTTTTATAATTAAAAGTTATCAAAACTGTCTAGACTCTCTTAAATTCATCGCGATGATCAAATGTACCAATGCCCAAACTTGATATCACTGTCAATGGACAAAACACTAATAGGCACCTGAGCACAATTCATTCACGATGTCCCGATTAGCATAATAACATAGAGAACATGCGAATTTCATTTTAATTTTTACATTATTATGGATGTCAAACGAATAAAATTTTGGAGAAAACAAAAAATGCTATCCAATCTTAATAATAGCGAGCACAGCTTGTGCTGCACAAGCGCAAAATATATGCAGTATGACCTTGGATTCGTACGCGTCTTTCATCTTCGGATGTAAATTTTGCCTCGCGGCACATTAAGTTATAGCGCTATTCAGTTTTGACTCGGTTAAAACCAAAAACATAACGAAATATTTCATAATTGGCGAACGATGTGGAAAAATTGATTGACATTTCTGCGTATAATCATAATATTATCATATCAAAAGCGAAAAACTGTTCAACATATTTATAATGCGATTTAAACTGAATGATTCAAATGCCAAACATGAAAATGCTTTATCAACGCTATTCCACAACACCTAACAAATGCATCAACCATGGCTGATGAGTGCGTATACATTTCGGTGGATGTGGAGCAATTAATAACATTTCAAATATAATTTTCCAAATAATTATGTAGCTAAAATCTAAATTACAGATTTAATGGGTGATTCCGTTCTTGTCTGCGTCAATAATATCGGTGAATTGTTCGCTGTGTTTTAAAGCGGCATCAAACCGAATATATGCATATTTGATGTAAACAAATGGCTAACATTAATTTAACAATACCCGAAATGAACAAAAAAAAGACAGAGAGGAGAAAATGAATATATTTCAATGGCATTTGATTGTGCAGCCGAAACAATCAAGAGAAATGTTTGGAAAAATGAAAGCATGCCAAAATGAAACTGGCAAAAAGATGAGGATGACAGTGACTGCAGCATGAATGAAAATAAACGCACATCAATTCAAGTTCATTGTTATCCGTTGAACTATCATCAAACTGTCTGATTTCTGGTTCGCTATATTTAAATCTACACCGGCAAGTAAAAGCAACGCCACGAAAGAAAATCGGTAGATATCAATGTAAAAGGGCTCAAATGGAACAGTATTACAGCAATTATGGCATGTTTAGTCGGGCAACGCATATTTCGATGAATGGAGTTAGCACAGAGGAAATTGATGGCTAACAACCGAAGAAAGGGTCAAATTATGTTGAGCTCCGTGTGTATCTGTGTATGTGTCCTTTCAGTCGATTTGATGCACGATTAAATATTGTCGGATGTTTTTTTTTCTTTCTTTATTCGCTTGTATATTTTGTTTTGTTTCATGGAATAATAACCGGCTGCAAGCTTGACTTTACAGCTACGGACCAAAATAAATGAATCGAAAACTGATTACAATGCGTATTTTGCAAATAAAGAATAAAAAAAAAGGGTTCGAATGCCAGTTGCATATGTAGGAACACTCTGCTGTTACGTTTGCTTTGCTATTGCGCACACCAAACCAAACACAAGCAATCATCATTTACACAGAAAAGTCCAAAGTCAAAAATTAGTTGCACTGTTTCAGCATTGACACAATGAATTATTACACCAGCCTTCGAGATCGCAATTTTCAATGTATCAGCACAATTTTGCACACAACAGAATCGAAGCATTTAACAAATGATTCACAAAATGATATAGAAAATAAGAGCGAGAAGCAGAGGGAGAGAGAAAGGAACAAGTGCGCGAATATATTCAAGTGAAATTAATTACAATAGCTCATGTATAACAACGCATCGACGTCTGATTTTGAAGCTCATCAACCATTCACGTCATTTATTAATTTTACTTTTCTAGTAAATTCATTCGACATCAGACATCGATTGTCATGTAATTGCCGCACTTTTTACATCATTCGACTTCATCGACTTCATTTCACTTTGAATGCAAAACTGAAAAGGGGAATCCAATTCAATGAAATGAACGTTTCGAATAAATTCAAATAAATTGATCTGAATTTAAGCGAACACAAGAAATATGCAATTATTTTAATAGCATAATTAAAAGGGCTAACGAGCATACAAAAATGGTAAGGAAATCATTCAGAAGCTAACGCAAAAGAGGTAAAAAAAAACAAGATAAATGACGATTCAAACATTATGAAGTGCAAATGATACGTATAAAAAAATCGATTCTTGTATTTGCATCGTTTCACTTCTTTTGAAAATTCACTTCAAATTGAATTTGTAAACTGACAAAATTATTCGCATCGATGTCACAATCATCATTTTATTGTGATTTTGAACTCACTCGAGACCACAATTTCCGTAATCGAATACAATTGCAATCAATAAATACTAATCATTTTTCCACAATAGCGCACTAGAATCAATTGAACCGAACACTTCAGTTATAACTTATAACTTTAATTGAATTTGATTCTAATTGCTTTTTTGTTATTGTTCTTTTGATTTGCACATTGGTAATTACTCTATTTTACCTTCGATTTGAATAGTTATTTTTCAAATGGTTACAATTAACGCTTTTTGTTGCTGTTTGAAAAGATGGATTTTAAATGGATGTGCTTTTAATGACATCCACACCAATATCATCAGATCCACGGTCCATTTTCATCGGGTGAATTTTTATATTGTCATTCATTTTTAATTACTTCTGCTTTATTCTTCTCACGCCTCTCAGGTCATTATTTTAGCTTAAGAATTTAAACAAAACAAAAAACAGAAATGCGATGAGATGCGAAATAATAAAACGCGGTTTAATTTTTTTTTCCTATTTGCTTCCAATTAAATGAGATTGAGCGTGCGCACGCCAATTGATGCTCGTTTAACAATTCAAGCGTCAAGTGTTGCAAATCTCTAACGGTATTTGAACTGTAAGCTCGAGCCACTATTAATTTAGTCTGAAAATTACTTATTACTAAATTAGAGCACATTTTAAAATTGGTTTTTGTTTTCGGAATAATGATCTTGAAGCAAAAGAATTTCAGTAGAAAATCACAACGACACATTTGATATAGCAGTGAAACAAGCAAAATAAAAAGTAAAAAAAAAACAACATGAAAAAAGAGGTAATTTAATGAAAAAGAGATGGAACTTTTAGTTTTAACTCGTTTATTAAATCGAGCGCCAAGCGGAAAATGAAAAATATCCGAATAATTATTTTGAAATAGACTTTCTTGGAAATAAACGATGGCACATGGCCCAACATGATACATGGAACGGAAGTTGAGATTGATTCTATTCTCTATCTGTTTAAATATTTTAAAGTTAATTTCTCACCGTGAAATCGGTAGTTTGATGCGCCCAAATAAAAAAAAAACATGGTAAAGAGCACGATCACAAAACCAAATGAAACGTACCATGCTAAAGAGCTAGGAGGGCACAAGCGATCAGGTAGATTTGGTTAATTTGATAAAGTGAATGAGCAAACTCATCAATGTCAAATAAACGGAATCGACGATTTGATATAATCGATTGAACATTTTATCGACAAAAAATTTGCATACAGATGATGATTAAATATATCAATTAGACAGTTTGCATTTCGAGGCATGAAATTGTGAGCCATTTTCACGGTAGATGCTTTAGCAAAAATGGGATATCTTCAATCCCATAAAAGTGTATAATAAGCCGTAATAAATGTCAGGATTATTTATAGTACGTTGACAAATTCATTTAATTTCAACCCAAAATGAGCAATAGCATGATTTGATCGCTTTAAGCCACCCAGACAGTGTTAGGGCATGAGGCACAACGCAAATAAAAAAAAATTGAAAGATAATTGAAATCGTGTGCATAAATCTCGGTATATTAATAGCGTGACCAATTGATTTTAAGTGAAAAAAACAAAATTCAATAAAACGACGATTATGCAAATTTCTTATTGTACAATGTACATTTATTGAAAAGGAAGAGTGCTGCTACAACCCTGTCGTTGAACCCTGTACATGGTGATGTGGTGCCGATTTAAGCCACCAAACGGAAACGTTTTTGTGAAACATTCATCGATGTTATGCATTTCCTTATGCATAATCATAAGTGAAAAATGGCGCAAATACGCACAGTCATCTCTGCATCTCATTCGCTCGTGAGTCTCTGAATTTGCCAGCGTAATAAATGTTGAATGAAATTGAATAATGAATACAGCCACATTCGTTCACTCTGTATGCTATAATATTCGGAACATTTTACCAATTTAAACCGTGTCAATCCCTCAAATTATAAAGTCTTTTAACTCCAAGCAATGAATTGGTTATTTGGCTGCTGTGTGCCATAGAAGGCATCCCATTTGTGTGCCGTGACGCCATTCCGTCCCCTGCTGCTTGCATGCAAATTTTCCAAGTGACATTCACAACAAAACGAAGTTATCCCCGTCTAAATAAATACACCCAAAATGTGTTCAATATGGAAATAATTTCACTTTTAATATACAAACAGTAAACGAAACAAAGTGGAGAAGAAACATAAACGCACAACAAAAGTGATGGAGTGGAAAATGCACACATTGAATATATAGAATATTATAATGGCATAGGACATAGGGTTATTCTAATCATACTGAACGTTAGAAATGTGAAACGGCACCGAGCAGACTTGAGTGTAAGAGAGGGAGAAGGAGAGAGAGAGAGAGAGAGTGTGTGTGTAAGAGAGTATTTGTCGCCGTAAGCCAATGTATTTATGAAGTGAAATTTTCCGAAAATATAGACATCGTAGCAATGATATGATTTAATATACATGTAAATTCACACCCTTAAATAAATATTAGTTTAGTATATGCTCGAAACGGTTTCATAGACTAAACGATGGGGAACGTATACTGAATTATACAGCGTACAACAATTGACCAAACTTCGAAATGAATATTAACAAAAATTACACCCTTTTTCCACAAATATTTTGATACGTTGACACGAAACATTTTGTTAGCCATGAAATGATACACGTGCATATTAAATAATAATCGTGAAATAGACAAAGTTGATATAAAATCCAAGTGCTGCTGATGGCTCTGAAGTTGACAGCTTAAATTTGGTATTCGTTTATTTCGGCAAGTGTGAATACACACATTCAAGCCGATAAACATCCGCTGTAGACCAATTTAATACATTTTGTATTGCAAACGATGACTTTGATGTTGCATCTCTTTCAATGCATAATCATGTTTGCATATTTCACAGGCGTGAAAATGCTGGCAAATTACTTTATGAATGTTTATTAAATCAAATAGGGTCTTGAATCAAATAAAGGATAGTATCGATTTCGTGGCTTGAAATTTCGGTGTTGAATGTGGTTTGCATGTCCGCATTAGCATAAACGGCATGCCCATTAAATATTAGTCTAATTGAATGTATTAAGTCATTTGTATAGAATTTGTCACACTTTTTCGATTATGTCTTGCATAAGCTATGCAACGTACCAAAGAAATAAATCAATTGCTTTTCAAACTGGTAATGAATGAAATGAACGAATATTATTTGATGGAAGATTGTTTTCTTCGCGAACAAATTAACCAAAACGTAATTCTTTCCATATGAGATTCCTTCTGTATATTCATTCATTTAGGTAAAATAAAATCAAGAGAAATACGATAACGGTATTTCTTGTTTGATTGTGTCCTTCTAATGATTGCATATATTCACTGAAAATGAGTTCGTTTAATGATTTAGATTTTGTGTTTTTTTTTCTCAGGTACACATACGATTCAAATGTGACTTTTAATTCAATTGATGGAAAATATAAATTTTATACATTATTTCAATCATAGTCAACATTGCTATTTAAGTTCCCAAACGTAGTTCAAATGTTTGACTAGAGCAACATTGAAAAAAGAGAATCTCGAGAAAATAAGAATTAAGCGATCAATCCAAACCGAAACAAATTAAGGAATTGAGGCTATTGGAGAATTAACAGAGAAGTAACAATCCCAAGCAGAGACATCAATTGGAACATTTGGAAAACACGACAATTGTAAAAAAAAACTACGAATTTCAAGTTTAAACCAGATAGACACTCTGAAAGGCCATTGAAAAATGTTGAAGTTGAATCTTTTGATTAAAATTGCATTGTTGTTGGCAATTCTTATTGCTATTAATGCTCAAGATGAAGATTCTCCCACCACCGTAGCCCCCACCACTGAAGCCCCCACCACCGCAGCCCCCACCACCGTAGGCCCCACCATCGCAGCCCCCACCATCACAACAACCGATTCAACCAACTCCACAGAAGGTACGGCTGTAGAAACCTCTACAAGTGGAGTAAATCTAATTTATTCCTGTGGAAAACTGATTATATCATTGGCAGCCTGTGGTGTCCTCCGCAATCGGTTTTTGATTAAATTTTAACAATAAATTTATATATCTATGGATCGAATTTCAAAAATAGCTCAAGTTTAAAATATAGAAAAATGAGTCAATAATCCAAATATTGTGTATGTTTTTGTATATTTTCTTGTTTTAAAATTCTAGTAAAAAGAAAGATGTGAACTTGAAATCTCAGAAAAACTTGAAAACATTTCATGATGTATTTTGATGAATTGGCATCGTCTTGGGAAATCATACATGATAAAATTCCTAATGAAATCACAATTACGTACTACATCATCCATTCAGAATCGTACCGAATAGATCTCCTGAGCTATGTCGTTTGTAAATCCTTGACGAAAAATATAAACACCGACATTGTGATATAAAAATCTAAGTAGCTTTTTGAAATGTGCAAATCAAAATGTGGAGATTCGAAAGGAAAAGTACGTGTACTTGGTTTTTTTTATGAACTGTAAGTGAAAGGTGTCACAAAACCAGCGAATGAAAGAGTTGAGCTGGTGATATGTGTAAAATGATGCGGTGGTGTATTTGAGCGTGTTCTAGTGATGCATATTTCAATTTTTCGTGCTAAGCCATCAAAACACCCCATGAGAATCGCAGAAAGTATACAAAAAAAAAAATCAATATGAATATTGTGAACAGGCAGCAATTGAGTCAGAAACAAAATGCACCGAAATGATATTGAGAGTGTGCAAAGTGTTGCTACACCATCTTCATTCGATTTGTATCATTTCATTTCATTTTTTTTGTTTGGCTGTTGTTGTAATGTTATGGCAGCTTAAGCAACGACATAAATAAAATGTAATACTGGAAATTCGACTTAGATATAAGATGCCGGCTGTGTGTTGCGACTGTGCATGAGAAACGTGCACACAAAACATAAAACATGCATAAACCTCAACGAAACAGATTAGATATTTTCGACAAAAGTGGTTTCATATGTTTGCCCGTTGTCGCTTCGTATGTTTCTGTTCAAATTTTTTTTTTCTCGTGAGCGTTGCGTTCAGTTAACTGAGCCGAGACTATACGTCTATACGTGCATTGTGCCATTGTCGTTGTGTTAACGGGTGTTATTGAAACTTGAAAATTGAATGAGACATTTAATATGTTGAATATATAACGACGAATTTGCTTTTCATATTCAATTCTTCGACAAGAGAATCGAACTGAATGATGGGTGAGAGAGTACACTAGTACATGTGCAGATGTGCACGTATGACGGCATTGCCACTTCATGGGGAGACAAAAAAAATCACATGACATCTCAATAATGCCAATAAATGTGAAATGATGTTGAATTTATTGTGTAATAATATATTCGCGTGGCAGCCAAATCTACACCAAAAATTTGAAGGAGTGTTTGCAGTGATTCGTTTGCTTAGGCAATTTGATACGATACACACTTCCGATATTCCATTTGAAATGATTTCATTTGTCACATAACACGGATTTCCTTTTTTCTCTGCTCACTCGACGATGACATGAGTTGCGAGTGGGTGCCATGATTCTGGCTGATAAAAACCATCATATTGGCCTAACAAATCTCATCAAAATATGTACGACGTGCGACCTCTTCGAATAAGTATTTGCTTCTTCATTTCGGATCACTTTTCATATTCGCGAGATCAACAAAAAAAAACCAAACAAAATATTTTACGTAGGAAAACTCATGGGACGTGCTCATTAAAACTGTACTGACCGGAAGAGATAGAAAGATAGAGAGAGAGAAAGAGAGAGAGAGAGAGAGAGAGAGAGAGAGAGAGAGCAAGTGGTTTCATTGCTCCAATCACGTACAATTAATAACTTAGTAAACATTGATGAGAGTTCACTCTAAGCTACTGCAATCCAAACAAGCAAACAAATATTGCTCAACTATTTCAATCGAAATCGAAACAATTCGAATTACAGAGAAAAACACACAATCGTCGAACAAGTGTGACACGGTCTATTGCCGGGGCATTTATCATATAAAATAAACACTGCATCGATATAATTGAACTGGGATTTATTTCGGTGGACGGCATTATATTTGACAAGTTACATAAATGAATGCTTAATAAAAACGGACAAATTACGGCCAAAAATTTCGGTTCGACTCTCATTCACATTTATTAGCTGCTTTTTGCTGCGGCTGCACACCAAAAACAGAAAATAATCGCAATCACACCCTCGCACGTGATGAAGCAATGATGAGTACGTTGCGTATTCAGCATATTGTTTGCAGCCATGGAACAACGGCTAAGAGCAAAAGTACAAGCAACTTCTCACCATGATGATAATAACAAAATAAAAATAAAACAAAAGCGAATTGGCAACGAAATCTTCGGCTAGATCATTCTCTTCTTCATCTTATTGTTATTGGTTATAAGCCACTAAAATTTACTTCCTTCTGTTGTCTTATTATTTATTTCCATTGGGCCATAGCATTTTCTTTTCCGTTTTTTTTTCTTCTCTTCTTTCTGTTGATGAAATGACAGCCAGTGAAAGCAATAAATGCATTAAATCGAAGTGTTTTGGGTAAGATAACGGTGTCATATACGCGATTAGCTGACGTCTACATTACATGTGCTGCATGTGCACAGATTAACCACTTGAGATGGCCAAATGAACAATAAATGAAATCTCGATTTTTGCCATTTTTTTCTTGTTCTTTCTTTCATCGAAACGAATCTCATTCATCCACAAGTATTAAATTGGTTGCGGATTAGAGTATTCTCGGCACATTATTTTGAACACTTTTCAATGGTCACGTAATTCGAAGAACGATTTCGATTTCAGGAGGTTTTATTTTTTCTTTGCCGGAAATCAATAAAATTCATTGAAGGCGATAACTTTTCTGATTATTTAGCTTAAACGAAGGCTGCAGTTTTTTTCCTTGTCAAAACATTTTCTTTTTCTGGATGGGAGAGCTAATAAATCATAATCGATCCAATCTACTCCAACAGGAAAATTGAAATTCTGGCTGAACTGTTTAGCTGATTTGTGCTGGACCAATCTAAACAAAGACCAAGAATTCAAACGATAATAGTACAATTAAATTATATTAAAAGTAATAGCTTTGTTTGGATGGTAAAAAAAATGAGATAATAAAAATATGGTTTTGTTGAAATAAAAGTCAAGGCGAACGCGTCGTTCCATTTCACTCCGTTCGTTTATTTCGATTCCCCAACCAATGTATTATTTAGCGAAATGGAGCCGGACACAAAAAACATCATTGTTGCATTTGTGTTGAAATGTTCACATCATAAATATTCATTATTATTTCGCATTACGAGTGTATTTCATAATAATCCATGCTGGTATTTGAGCGATGAGCATTCGACCAGGCGCTAGACCATCTGAGTCTGATATAAAGAATCTACTCCTTGGGACAAGATTCATGCTTCCGTTTACCCCATCATCTTTTTGTCGTCGTCGTCCTCGTCTAACATTTCTCTCGCAAGCAGAATAGCGAAATGTGCAGCCAAAGTGATAATGGAATAATATTGTAAAGAATTGATTTTTATCGCATGTGACCAGCGGTTCTCTTTTCATTCTCTCTCTCTCTCTCTCTCTGTCAAGTTTCTTTAATAGAAGGGTCGCAAATTTGCCCATCATTTACTGTTGATGGCAAACATTCACTTGTGCGTGAAAGTATCATTTTTCTTGTCTTTTGAAAGTTATGATTCACAAGTTTTAGCCAAAATCACATAAGCCTCTTGTTGGCTCGCAAATATTATTTAATGTAGCGTTGAGCAATTGTCATAAAAATGTTATGAAAGTGCATTAGACGGCTAGCGATCCTAATATTTTCAGTACAATGGTCGTATGGCAGGCATTCGGCCAACCTTGAATGAAGTTACTCGAAACCGTTGCACCATTGAAACATTGAAACGACTATTGTTTCAGGAGTCGATCATGTATATGTATTTGGCTGGTGGGTGATGTTGTATGCTGGTTTCCAGCTATCTTGAAGTAGGTCAGTGACATTTTATCGATTTTCTTTACGACGCATTCTTTTCGTTAATTTACATTAGCAATGTTTGAAACACAACGGCCATTCATTGTGTCGCACACAGACGAAATGGGAAAACTGTTGCTTTTATGCATTTTCACTTTCAACAGTCGACTAGAATTACTCGATACTCAATGTATTTATTTACAAACACCTCGAGGCGAAATGTGTGTTTTTTTTTTCTTCAACTGATAAACGTATTTAAATATTAGCAACGTAAATACGTAAATACGTTGGGTGTATTTAAAACGATGTTTTAAAATATAAAAGTAAATATTTGGAAAATGAATTTACAAAAAGTTTCGACGAGAGAGAAAAAAAAACTGGTGCCTGTAATTGGTTTACAGTAAAGTTGATATTCAAATATAAGATAATTTGTTTGGAGTTGGAGTTGCCATGTTATTATTATTTCTTTTCTTGATGCGAAATGTAACCGAGGATGACGTACAAGCGACGATTTTCCATAAACTTTGAATCCGATTAGCTACTTAAACACCCTAAGTGTGGGCTGTGCTCATGAATACACGTGTTTGGGTGCCTTAAACGCAAAAATTGTCGACTAAAAGGTCCACTTATTCTCGAAAAGGGTTTAATTAAAACATTAATTACCTATAATTCGATATGTCGTGTATAATATCATTTTTTTGTATTGATATTGATACTTACACAGCTGGAGCGTCTCAAGATGGCTTGGGTAATATCACCGGCCAATTTGTCTATTTTTTCATATTCTGTAACCTGAATAAAAATTCTCTTCATCGGTAAATGTGCTGATGACTCATTAGAATAAAAAAAAAAATAGAAATAAAGCCACTTTATTCGATGTGAAATGAATACTTAAACCAAAACATTTATGAAATTTCAAAATTTCGATTGACGATGAGACGAAATTATTCAATAAAGTAATTATTCGTTCTCTCGGGCCATGGATACATGATAATGACTAAATATTTAATGTTTTCCATGGTGAAAAGCGTTTCAACGTTATCCATTATTGCTTTTGAATTGTGTACATCATGGCAGAGAACATCTCAATTTCTCCGTTGAACCATAGAAACGCTTTCTTTTTGTATTTTTGTTCGATAATGAGCCTATTAAATTTAAATAAACCGAATTTATCACTATGTCTCGGCTCACAAAATGGAGCATTGAAATTTTTTTGTCGATTTTATGAGGCCATTCAGTGTTTCAATAGAATTGAGATGGAACTGAAAGCATGAGCGAAAGTGCATTTCAATGACGATGATGGCGTGCAAATGGGATGTAGTCAAAGGAAGATTGTTGTAGATTGATAGTGAGAGAAATTGAGAAATTGAGAAATTTTCATATAAATACAAATCAAATGAAACAAATCGAGAGAGAAAATGAAGAAGAAAAAAGTGCTTAAATTCCAGACACTCATTTGTTCAGGCAACTATCAGTGTCTCGAATCACGGAGAAATTCTTCAATTTTCTTATCATTGACTTGAACAATAAAAACCAAGTATCCATCCCATTTTAAAGGCTCTTTTTCATGGCCTTCATTTTGAATGCGAGAAAAAAAATGGAAAACAAACCTGAACAAACGAGTGTATAAACTATTTTCGTAATTGCAACAGTTAGCATCAGTTATAAAATTCGATGACCAATCAAGTTCAAGAATCAATATTAGGAAAATAGACGACGAATATTTCCCGATTGAGATGGTCGGTGAAATGCGTTTGAACATCATATTGAAACAAACACAAGCATATTGAATTTTATCGCTTTGAAGAAATTACTTGAAACAAGTCGTTAGAACCAAGAATGGTTTCGTTTTGAATGCATTGTAGGCCATGTCCGTGATCTAACACAATATTAAATATGTAAATGATTATATCTATCAGAGATCAACACATTTATTCGTTTGGTTTTTTTTTTCGTGGACAAAAAGTTCAAGATCATAACCATGTGTTGTTGTTGACAATTTTCTATTTACGCGCAGATATCTCCATATCTTTGACTTTTAAACAAATAGCATAATGAAAGATTCAGAGAGGCCAACACACACAAACAAAAAATGATGCTGTCTGGAATGAATGTCGACAAAAGCCGTCATCAACTTGGTCCCATGCGTGCAATGACGATGATACATTCACATACAAAATGCTCATGAGTGAATTTTCATAGCTATATCCATAGAGAGAGAGAGAGAGAGAGAGAGAGAGAGAGAGAGAGAGAGAGAGAGAGAGAGAGAGAGAGAGAGAGAAAGAAAAAAGCAACTCACCGAAAAATAGAATCACTTCGTTTTTCGTATGCCCATAAATTTTCGTTAACGTCAATTTGATTTGTCTCTGAGACAAGAATAAGACAAAAGAACACAAGAAGAAGAAGAAAAAACTGGTCAGACCTAGAAAAAGCGCACTGAAAAGAACACACACGCTAAGCCAAATGTTGATGTGTGTTATTAAGGGCATAAAGACAAATGAAAAATGAAATGAAAATTGATTCCTGAAAATGATGGCTGAAGTGAAAAATGCCATATTCTTGTGTTTGCTGTAAATTGAAATTATCTCGCATTTTTATTCGATTGGTTAATGGTTAGCAATCAAAATTCGAATTTTATGCTTATCAAAATGGATCAAAATACCAAAAGAACAAATGGTTAGTGTGAAGAGATTTAGAATACCGAATAAATTAAGAAGTTAGAGCAATGAAATGTTGATGAAATACTAGGAAATAGAGTGGATGAATTAGATTTGAAATAGTCTCAAGGAGCTTGGAGCTCGGGTAATTTTTTGTAAACCAGCACCTTAAGTAATTTCGCAATTTTCGCTTAGAAAGTTTTATATTAAATTTTTGTTCAATGAGATTGTTTTGCATGTGTTGATCAGGAGCAGCTTAAAAATGAATCGTATTCTCTGTACGACAAGAATTTCAAGAAAAATTCGTCCACTCTAACCAATGGCAATGCACAATTGCCCATTCATACGTTGCATTTTATCACGATTTACCAGAGCAATGAAAATAAATAAATAAATTGGTGCGCATTGCAAAGTCACAATTCCAATATGTAATTTGAATAATTCGGTATTACTGAACGATGGTCTGTTTCAAACGGATGCTGTTTTGTATGTTCAAAATAATTGTCATATATAAAAAAATAATTTGGCATTGCACAAAACAAGTATGCAGTGGCTGACAATCAGGAACATAGGAGAGAGGATAAAAAAACATGTGTCGAGTTGGTTCGTCGACAATCGAACAAATAATAATATTTCACTTCGTTTATTGTCGCATGTTGAACACACGTTTCACGCCTTTTTTTCAACATTAAACACTCAAATCATTCGTTAAGTTCTAGCCGTGTGTAAAGCAAACTACAAACATTTTTGCATACAAAACGGTTTTTCACTCGATCTTAAGTGCAAGCAAGTAGATGGTGCGACGAAGACCAGTAGCAGGCGATATTGAAGTGTGTTTTTGATTGAATAATAATATCATTTGAATAAAATAAATAAGGCGAATGAATAAAATGGCACACACACACACACACACTGAAACACAGACACACAAAATGCATGGCAAACGGCAAACAGCAATGCATTCGATATTTCATTTCATGTGTTGTTATTTTGCGCTCTTGTTCTTTCGTTCAATCTGTTTTTCTTTTCGCTGTTGTTTTGTGTCATTTCACACACTATTTTTTTGTCTTGCTTCTTTCTCTCAATTGTATTTATTGGATGTTCTATTAGATGTTTGCATTCAATGCTATTAGGAAGTTTTGTTGTTGAAACTGACATTGCGTTGCTATGACTAATACTTATTTCGATTGCACAAACGGCGAAAATGACGAAAAACTATGCGCGCGAAAAGAACCATATTCCACGTATTATTTATCCTCAAAATGTACATTTCGTCGTTATGCTATTCGTTGTTGTCGTTTTTGTTTTTGCTCCGTTCGATCTTTGTTATGGAAACAATTTTGCAAAACTTGAACGCTTCATATGCGAAACACATTCGAATGTCATGATACGAATGCCACTGTAAATGGTTACACATGTTTTCTCGAAATAGAAATGAACAATAGCCTGGATGAACATTTGAACATTCAAAACAACACACCAACAAAAAAAAAACGATTTTTCCAATTGCTATTTTGCAATGCAGATCGAAATGTGAAGCAGCTAGCGCAAGAGACAACAGCACCAGCACCAGCCACCAAGCGTTACATATTATATTCATACATAAGTGTAGTGTGCCGATTCAATGCGGAAGGAGAAAAAGAGACCGAATTAAACACAACGAAAAACAATACACATTGCAATTTATTCATTGCAAATAGTCAAATCGATGCTGAAAAATACGGTAACGTGATGGTCCGCTATGAGTAACACACGAATGCGCGCCGCGAATAAGAAACCATTGCGATGTAAATCGAGGAGAAAAACGCAAATTGCTACATAGATGATGAATTTGGCTGTTGTTTTTTTTATTACTCGTTATCAAAGCAAACCAACAACAACAACACAAAAACACCACCACCGTAAATATTGAAATGCGCTTGATGTCTTTCAATAAATAAAATTCAATGCATGTGAAATGTTCGATGTTCACAAAAAATCATTGGAGATAAAGAGAAAAGAAAAAAAAGCAACAAACCAATCAAAAATTTTATAACATATATCCACCATTTAAACATAGTTTCGTTTCAATCACGCTTCCAACATTGCCAATGGAATTGACCAAAAAAAAAATCCATTTTCAATGATAGCGACCGAGACGCGAGCATGGAAAAAGGCGAGCAGAACTCTTCTATGGACTCCGAGTTGATCGTTTCAATGTGGTGCAATATTCGTTCGTTTGCTATCATGGTGTATGAGTGTGTGTGTTTTTTTTTTTCATTTTTATTTTCATTTTTCTCATTTCCAATCGGTTCTTCTCTGCAGATAGAAAATACGTCTGTTTCTGTACGAGAGCTGACTATCCTCTCGGATGAAAAAGTGAACGACTGACCAATATAAATAGATTGCCAAAAACCAACATCATTTTGTTATTTCAAATATAAAATTTGTAGCTTATGTGCCATTTTTCTCGTGTATGTTTTTTTCCGTGTGTGTATTTTTTTTCATTTTTCACTCTGGAAAAAAAAGATTAAACGGTTGAATGGTTGAAGCGCATACACACGAAAAAAAAACACAAACAGCAAATAGAGCACCGAAAAGGAAATTGGCTGCCAGTGCACGACTGCTCAATTTATTTAAAAAATGTATTTCAATCGCTTTCGGTGAACCACGTATATGTTTGGCGCGGGGGGGTTTAATATGTAGCATTTCGCTTTGGCCACATCAATAGTACTTATTTAATTTTTCTTTTTGTACAAAACGATCGATGTGAGTGAAAGGGGCGCGCGCGTTTTCATCATTTCCCGCATATGGGATGTTCTTATTGACCATCCTTATGGCCATTTCACGAGAAAGAGAACGCAGAGAAGAAAAAAAAGATATTTTCTATGAATTCATATCGTTTAGTGGTAATGCGGCCGGTTTTCATGTGAAATGAAACGATTTTGGTTAGCACATGCCAGTGGAAAAAAAAACAACTCACATTCACGAAACTTTAGACTGGAATCGATGTATCATGGTCAGTGAAAGAGCACGCGCCATCGTTTAAAAAATGAATTTTTACAACAATTTGCGGTCGAAGCGCGCGCGAGCCTCTCACAAGCAATCAAATTGAGCTATAGATGAAATCTCCATCATCTAGAGAATATTGAATGGCGCGCATTCAAGATAAAATTTTCTCAACACGCTTAACATTTCATTTAAGTGGAATCCATTCAAAAAATGGACAGAAGTGGCGAAAAAACAGCACAAAATGTGAAAAGAAAAAACCGCCAGGCGAATCACGCACACAAAATCAAATGTTCAACGGAAAAAAATATTGCTATTTATTTTGATACGATGAATATGCATTATAAAAACAGTTATTTCATAGTGTTTGAACGGATGCTGAGCCTCAGACCAGGACTCTCAGTGAAATTAAATGTAAAGTTTTATTTTGCACGATTTTTGGCTGGCGATTGAAATTGGCCACATAGTTTATTCTATTGAATCGCGTATGGTGGCTTTGAATTGGGCAAACACTTGATGTATATTGATGATGCTTCTTTCATAACCAAATGTACGCAATACATCATCGTAATTGGCATTTATGGTATAATAATAGATTTTTATTGATCAATTGATATATTGATGTGAGCGCTCGATTTTGATGGCATCGATGCTTTGGCCAAGGCAACCCACTTTGCAAGCCACACCGCAATCGTTTTATGGCCACGTATTCGAGTTTCCCAACAAGCTGCGATCTGAATACGGTGAACCAAAATCAAAAATGAATGTTGTACCGTGCAATATTGAACTATGCTGCGATGAAATATGCGCTACCATGTTTACCGTTTGCAATGTTGCATTATTAAAGTGGCAAAAAAAAGAGAAAAACTGATGTATGTTATGGTTGATATATTTCTGGTTGAATTTCGAAATGGACTCATTCATGAAAGCAGTTCACCGGGGAGAAAGGAAAAAAAAGACCGATGAGAGAGTTCAAGAGTGAAAGATTGAAGTCGATATTTTTAATACCTTTAATATTTATTGATGCAAGGAGTTGAATAGTGAATGTGGCGATTTTTCTCTTTCTGCACAGTAAACGTTGTACGATTTGCGGATTATTACGAAGGGTAAAATTATCAATATTGGAAAAATGGTTTCGAAATATTAATGTATTTTAGTTGTACAATGTACCGTACATTGCATGCTCACCGTGAACACAGCCCAACAAACAACACGAGGATAAAAAATCATTTGCAATATTCATGACATAAGTAATTTGGTGTGTCTTTCGTGTTCCCCTTGTATTTATGCGCCACACACTCACGCTCACGCTCACACTCACTCTGGTTCTTGGTCGCAAATGCATTCGCGTAACTGTAATTGATACAGAAAAGATATGAAAATCCCATCCATAAATACTTCAATATCAAAATGATAACCCATAAAAAATGGTATGGCTTGTTTGTTTTTCTGGCCATGGCAAAGTTTTACGAGTGGCCATATAAAAGATGCTCCGAATTCGAATGACTTTTTCAATTTCCATTGTTTGAATTGTGTGCGACCCGCATCGAACGGATTCAACGGCAAGGATCATATTTTTCCAAACCATAGATTTGTTATTATTGCCATATTTCGAAACGAAAATGGATTTCAAGTTATGGACGTTGGTGGTGAACGAGAGCACGTGATTCAAAGTTTGTCGCCCCAAAAGTGCTTACTTCTGTTTGCTTTGCGTGTGCTCTCCAGTGGCAAAAGAATCATTTTTGTGCGGATTGTTTTTTTTTTTGGTTCGTGTTGCAAATAAAAGCGCCATTGAAATACCAACAGCGTAAAGACTCAAGAGCAACAGCGAGAGAGAGAGATAAAGAAAGAGTATGAGTCTCATTCATACGACTTATTGATATCACTGTCGTTGCTCCATAAGTATCGATATTGAATTTGAGCCATTGAATGACCCAACCAAATAAAGAAATATGAACAAAAGAAGTACAGAATATAAGTTTTTGTGATCATGCATCATCCGTGATAAATTGATAGATATTGTTTCGTATTTTGCAAAGCAACCTAATCGAAAAATATCGGCGAGTAATAAAAAAATGACTTTTGTGTACTATTTATTTTCACTGGTGGACAATCAAAAGCATATTTTCACTGAGCAAACAAAAAAATAAAAATTGCCAAAATTGCTGTTCCTACCAATTTTTTCCCGCACTCTTTTTTACTGCTTTTGAAATCAGATAACAAAAAACATATCAATACATTAATCGTTAATGGCTTTTGTATTTGAGCTGATTTATTCGCATAAAATATTCGAGTTTTAATGTCATATCCCATTTGATTGGGATTGGTGATTGTCTGTTATCATATACGTTGGCATTGAATGTTGAAATGGGAAATTAAATGCGATTTTTTGTTTCGAGAATCCGTTTGATTTCATTACCTTTGTCTATTTGCACCGTATACTATAGGCTCTTAGATGGGATTATCACATGAAATGCCATAAATTGGATTGTCATCTGAAGTGGCCGATGAAATGTAATTCATGAGCCTAACTAATAAATAATAAACAATAAATACGGAAAATTGCTGGCTGGTGATTTTAATGCGGATCAATGTACACATAGTGTACAGAGTGTACAGTACACCCTCAATTATGCAATACATGCACATGGGGTCAACATATTTTACATCTAATGCCCAGCATACGCAAAACGGATGAATAAACATGAAATGCACTTTTGCATCCGGGTGACGGCAAATATTTGTTTTCTGACTAATAAATAATAATGTACACTGTATTGATCTTTACCCAAAAAAAAGAACACACATTTGATGTAGCAATACTTTGATTTAGTCCACCCTGTTCATCGATATCATGTCCGGTTGAACTGTTGTTTTGAATTGAACCTCAATCTCTGGGGACAAATCGGAAAATCACGAAACTTCCATTGAAACTAATGCTCATCAATAAATATGTGAGGTGACGTGGCCAGTGTCAGGTCGTGATTTCCAAATCACTTTCATTCTGCTGGCTTGCTATGTGTTATTGTTTTCTCATCTTTCACATTTTTCCGTCAAATCTCGATTACAAACGAATTCCATATTCAGTGTGTTGCATTTTATTTTCCGGATTATTTTCATGTTGCGCGTTAGCTCTTTTCTAGCTCATTCTTGATTGCATGCCAAACAAATGTACCGGGCTTCAAGCAATGAAGCAATTACTCGAATGCGAAACAAATATGCCATTTTCACAAAGTGCATGGATTTCAAGTGCTTGTTACACAAGATGCTCAATGGTGTAAGCTGACTGTCAATCGATGAGGATTTTTATATGGTGAATCTTTTGATTCATCCAACAAATCGAGCTGCAAATATAGAATAGCCCCATCGATATCACTGGAATATCAATAAACTTGCACAACAAACACCAACAGACATAGCAGCTCAAAAACAAGTGCCACAGTACATTGAACATTGTGACGTTCGGTTTTCTCGTTCTTGTTGTTTTTTTATCATTCAAGATAAACGTATATGATTTTCTGTAGTTATTTTCAAATGTCAGAAAAAAAAAGTGCTCTCGCATTCGTATATTATGGATGTAAAGAGAGAACCCATGTCAAACTTGAAGCCGACCCACGGATCAATGCTGCAAATCAGCATTTGTCTATTGTTTCGCATTTTCTTTTTTGGCTGTTGTTAGTTTCGTTGGTGTTGTTTGTTTGATGAGAATATTCTTTGGCCGAATGCACGATTCAAAATGACCAAATGTATTGTCGATTGTGAATACACGAATACCGAACATAAACGAAATGCACAACAGCCAAATACGGATGCCAATAATCCGAGCTCAATCAGCAATAAGGTGTAAATTGTGAACATATAAGCATATATACACAGTGGCATTGTTGCGAATGTGACTATTTCACCCCCATATTGCATTGCATGACCATTTCGGACGATGCATATTTTAGTCTAGGTGGTTACTGTGTCTCTCCCTTTCAGCCATTTTCGCAGCTTCTCGATATGCCATCCAATTCGATTCCGAAATTTATTCACTTTTGAGAATACCATTTTTTTTGCTCTCTCTTTCGCACTCACACCAACACCAATATATAAAGTGGTGCTAGGAGTTGTGCCCAGCTTATTTTTATGAAAATTGCTGTATGCAATCGAAAATATGTTCGATTCGGATAATTTGATTTCGATTTTATGGGCTGACATTTACGATGTGACTATATAATTTTTTATGTACTCACCGATTTCTCTGCTATTTCCAGATATTGTTTTGTTAATAAATTTTATTTTTATTGAAGCTGTGCTGTTTGGGACCAATTCGCCGTTTTACCGATTGTGTATGTGAAAATATGAAAAATTATTATTGCTTTCGGCAAATTGAGTTGTCAACCATTCGGACACACATAAATAGTGAGAGGGTTAGTGTTATTTCATTCGTGTAATTTGACCAATTTTTGGACCTTTTCGTTAACTTTATTTTATCTATTCGTCTCTTGAGTACACTCAGTTTATGGCAACGAAAAATTGGTATTTTTTTTTTCTTACAGTGAGCCAACGCCCTTTTGTAAATGCAAACAAAAACAAAAGCAACTTTTCGCATTACATGCGCTTCGTTAATTATTGTTTTATTGGCATTTTGTGTGAAGAATATCCATGACATCGCTTAATTCATTAAATTAATTATCAAAATAAATATTGTGAGATGAGCTAAGATAAGTCTGGCTGGCAAAGGTATGATGCTCCGGAGTTCTGGGATACAGAGAGAAATATCGTGAAATAGATTCAATTGACATTTCGACATCAGAAGTCGAATCTGCGAGAGCAAAGCAAACTGTTTAGACGACAATGAATACTTTACTTATTTATTTATTTCAACTATAATTTTGTGTAATGGCATTTTTCCTTAAGCGATTAGATGAATTTGCTGATCCACACTATGCATTCGACTGGCATACTGGCGCGTTTGATAAGAAACAATAGACCACCACATCAATTGGCCTCTTAATAATGCATCATATTAATTTGGTAGATGAAGATGGTATTTTTGGTATGTCTCAGAACAATCCAACGGTTTGTTCTATTCAAAGACGCATCCACAGACGTATTCACAGCCATTGCAAATAAATGAATCGATGGACGTCCATAAAATATCATTAGTGTGAGCTTTTACGTATTATTTCAATTAGGGTAATAAATGTGTGCTCGCATTGACGTCGTCATAATCATCTGTCTTTGGAGCTGATATGTCGTGCTCTCGAAATATACGCAATCGAGACAATAAACCGAAATCGAGTTAAGAGGGAACAAACAAACAAACCAAAACCATATGAAACAATTTGTAAGATTCGTGTTCAGGTTATTTTATGCACTCCGGACGCAAGACCGATGAGAGAAAAAAAAATCATCAACGAGAGATGGAGAAGCATTTCCACCTCTCTGGGGATGGATATTAATTGAAAATAAGATGATTATCGTGATGCAAAACAGACATTATCATTAAATGTGAAGTGTGTGCGGTGAATGTAATTGCACCTAGACTACAAACTATAATTATGATTACGTTGATAACCGAAGATGAAGTTGTTCCAGCTGTCATGAGAAAACATACACGTGAACCACATTAAGCGAACACGTCTTCATTTTTCAATCGAGAAAATCACATTTGGAGCTAGAAATGTCCATGCAAAACATGCGAACAAGAATACCACGATATTTTGCTCGTATTTAATGTGATGCAATTTTTTTTTTCGTTTCCTTGGCATTTTTCATTCGGCTACAGTAGAATATTTCAATCATTTTGCCATATGCCAATCGATAAACGGAAAATTTATTTCGCAGTCAAGTCAACGCCGGGGTAATTGCATCAAATCTAAATGTAATTCATCAAAATCACCTGTTCGCCGTTCAGTTTGCGTTGGCATTTGACATCAGATGTCGGTTTATTTTGCGTTGATGTGTACGGTTGGCAGTTTCGGCCTCCGCTACCATATATATACACAAAAAGAATGCAATTTTAAATCAAAATTCGATTTCAATTCGATGGTCTTGCACAGAGTTTGTTGTGTCTTCGGTTGGAGTTAAATTTAGATTTTAGCATGAATTTTCAAGCGGTAACCAATGCGTGGTAAAGTCATTGTGTGTTGAGAGCTTGGATGCTTAAAATTGTGGTTAACCCATTCTGCAATTGTGGATTTTATTTTCAAATTATGCTTAGATTGAAGCAATTGAACAATTCATTTAGATGCGGTACAATGACAAGAAATACGCTCACGTCAATTGACGTGCACTAAATATCCACCTCTATTACGAAGTCAATCTTTCTCTTTGCCTCTGTCTACTTCCTCACTCTCTTGCATCAACGTAATTGCGTAGTTTTTTTTTTTGTTTGTTTGTTTGTTTAGAAAGTCGTCGCAAAGCATAATGATTTAATTCATGCAATAAACTAATTTAACAAATGAATAGAGTGCATCGTTGTTTTGGATTGACAAAACCAAATTGATCACAATCTCAAATCGAAATCGCTTTATTTTATCCCCACATTCGAAATAATTAATTTATTGAGATGTTAAACGTTTGTCGACAGAATTTTTCTCTCGTCGGCGATTTTCTTGGTCTTTTTTTGTGCTTCCACTGTTTTTTTTTCCACTGCCATTTGGTTTCTTTTTTTTTTGTTGCAGAATTGAAGCATTCAACGTCATTGGACGATTTCTCGCAAGACTAACCGTAATTTATGTCGCTCAAAACGGGACTAAGTGGCTTTTAATCACGAACCCAGCCACGCAACCACAACAGACGAGATGATAGAGTCTGTATAAACGATGAAATGTGCTGAGTTAATCTGTTCATCGATCGCCAATCATTTGAACGCATTGAAATTTGCACAAGAATACAAAAAATTGGTTGAAAACATTCAGTAGCTTTAATTAAGAAGAAAATTACACCATAGGCAAAGATGATCACCATTTTTTTTTTTGGAAGTTGATTAACGTTTAGTCTTCATTCGAGGTGGCCTCTCCACACTTCAATTTTTTCATCAACATTCTGGACCGCCTGCTGTTCTTCTATTCTCTACTCAATGATTTTATGAATGAATTTTGAAAATTTGATTTACGCACCATCAATTAGAGTGGTCACTGGTCATGTTTGAAATCAACCGACTCTGATGAGAGCAAGCGCATTGTTTGAATTCATTCAGTTTATTCAAATCGAAGTTCAGATTTTAGGTAACACTCAATGATGCTTATTTGATTTTCGATATTCATTGAAGAAAGAAAAAAAAATGAATCATGGTTCAAATAAACAGGAAATTAATGTTAAACGCACGTTGACCAATAACCAATGGCGTGGCAGAGATCCGACGAAAAAACTGTTTGTAAGAAAAATAGAAAAAACGACAACGATGTGGAAGAAGCATCACGAATAATAACGAAGAACGGGCATCAAAATAGGTAAAGAATACCACCGGTGAATGCAGCTTTTTCGAAGTCAATTTGCTCATTCAATGGCACGTGAGTCAGCAAATAATCAATATATTAAACCATATTAATATGTTATGGTTAAAAAGAAGTGCTACTGTTTGCCTCTTCAAACCTTTTTTTAAATTCGATTCAAAAAATTGTGAATGTGATTTTTTGTTGTTTTTTGGTTCGAACTTACAATGTGTGCCGCTGAAAAATAATTTGTTCTTCTCTTCCACAACGGAAAAAATGTGTGAATGCACAAGTGAAGAAGAAGAACTGTCTAATATTTAACATATCAAAAGATGTGTACTTTTACACAAATCAAAAGCTAAAAGCGTGACACGCCTGAAGTCGGATCTATCGTCTGTGGTCGATCATAAAAACTCAACTCGATCTTCCTGTTTTCTTCGTTGGTCTCTTTGTCTCATTTTCGTTTGACCCTTTGATGCTATTTACTTTGTGAAAATAGACATTGTTCCATCTTGTTCGGTCTCTCAATGGTTCTGCTATAATCTTTTTTCCATTCGCCATTTAATGTTTACATATTTCCATGATTTTACCCTATTTTTCAAATCATTTTACTCGCTAACTGAAAAAAGCGTGAAAATAAAAATACACACGCACATTAATTTCTATTAAATTTTTTCTTCTTGCATTTGGTTCATCTTTGCCGCTTATTCACGTCCGAACGCCCATTCACGCACAGGTAAATTGGATTTCGAATATGCAGAACGATTTTTTGTGTGTTAAGTTTTGGGCAAAGCAAAAGAAAACATGAAAATTTCCGTCAACATTTTAATTGTTTCGATGATTATAAAGCGGATATTAAATGTGTTAAGCCGTTGAAATGTAACGTCTTTTGATTGATGAACAAGACATTGACTGTGGATATAGAGTAGCGTTTGTGTACAATTTTTTTCTCGGCGTATTGAACATGAAAAATGCAGAATCTGGACATCAATAAGTTTAGTTCCGAAGTTCGTCGTATTTCTAATGCATCATAAATGAAAAGTACGTGGCGCTGCTGATCCACGTACTTCCAATACGCTGTATTATGTCCAGAGTCTGGAAAAATGAAAATTCACATGAGACAATGCATGGTTTTCCATGACTCATACAGTTTTCTGTGCTTCTGATGCCTTTCCATCAGCTCAGTTCAATTCATTCATTGTTTTCATTTGTTCGACGAACCAAGGCGACGACACATGAAGTTCTGATCTACTACCGTGAATCGCCTTCAATGGAATTTGTTTCTGGTTATACGAATTTCGAAATTTCTTCCATCATTCATCAAGTATTGGCCAAACACTTCGAGATCAAAGCAAATGTGGAAAGCAACCCATTGAGCAGGTGTAAATCGAAACATAATAAGGTTACCTTATCCACTTCATTTTCTTGGTTTCTAAAATAAAAATAAATTTAATTATTTCACACTTTGGCAGCTTCAATTTGGTTTTTAGCAACTCACGATGTTTTCATTGAAATAAAATTTGAAACCATAACGTAGGCTTTGTTTTCATTTTAAACCACACACACACACAGCGCTTGAATACCACACTCCGTACCCCTCAGTCCTTTTGTCTTTTATGATAAATATAAGAAAATGAATTTTTGATTTATTTAGAGCGGCTGACCTTCTTCAGCATGACTGAAGTCATGCGGCACAAAAGCAATGCCAAAACAAAACGGCTGAATTTTTCAATCACTGAATATTCGTTTCGTTCCACTCTGCACAACGAAAATTTCGAAGCGAATCCACACACAAAAAAATTATTTGTAACAAATTGTTTCTTGTTCGAATCGAAAAATAATAATTAACTTGAGCGAAACAAAAGTGCGTAAAACAAAAAACAAAAAAAAGACAATAAATGGATGAGGCAGCCATACGCACACATTTCATACTTGCCGCTAATTTACACAATACTTTAATTTTGATTTATGCATGAGTTAATTTCGATTGGTTCTGCACTCGAAATACGGAACTGTCAATAAAATCAAACTGTTTATCAAAATCACACATTTCGAATAAATTCGATTCTTAGTAGAATTTCAACAATATTTAAACAAAATTAACATTTCTCAATTTATGTTATTATAATATTCTGATTTATTAAGGCCATCAGACTACCAATGAATGCGAGTTCCGAACATTTTTGATGACTTCAATAAACATCTGTTCTCAATGAAACAATTTTAGTTCAAGCGAAATCATTTGAAATATGTGATTTCGCATGGAAATTATATTCGTTTTGAGGACTGTGCTAAGTTGGACTAAAGTTCATTGCATTCTTTGAATATCCAAATATACCTACTACCTGAAAAATGACATCATTAGCGAAGTGCATACAGTATTTCGTCACCAGTATGCTCTAGTTTATCGCAGAGATCTCGTACATTTATTGTCATATTAGTGACTAGCTATCCCGTTCCGATGCATGGCCACGTCAATCTGTCAATCTTTCTCTTGTTTGTCTCAAAAATCTATTCATTAAATGTATTGAATCATTAATGAGGCCGTCAGTTTTTTGCCAATATTATTTTTGACATGGTAGATTTGTTTGATTAAAATATCTGGTTGTGACGGTTGTGCCATAGAATTCCCTAGTGCTATCGACAACTAACTATTGAATCAATACCAACCAGCAATGTGTATACCATAATTTCATTAAGTGTACAAAATTAAAAATTAAAATAAACCAAACGATTTAAAATAGCTGATTCATGGTTTCGATGGATTTTTCATAGTGAAAAAAAAACACACATTGAGTGCGGCTGCCAATTGAAATTCGAAAATGAATTTCAAAAAAAAAGTCATACATATCGAAAATAAAATGATGGGCAGGAACTTCGGCAGCTTTTGTTAATTTCATGCTCGTCAAATCATTTTTAGTCTCCAGTGTTTTTTTTTGCCCCCGAGTATCTCTCGCTTTCGAATCAATTTTGATTGTGGTTGCTGTTTTCCTCTGCAATTTATTGAGGCATTTTTAAATAACATTTAATGAAAAGTCCGGTTAAAATATGGAATTCCAATGTGAATTTTTTTTTGTTTATTCTCTTCCATTCGAAAAAGTTGTAATTAAAAATTACGAACAAACTGAAAATTAAGAGCAAAAATCCGATTTTCCGTTGAATGTGAAATAAAAAAAAAACAATAATATTCACGCTTTATGTTTTGATTGGATTAAAAATGATTGCAGAGTGAGACACAGACGAAAAAAAAACACACACAACACGGTGAAATGAAAATGGGCAAACCAAAAACACCGAAGAATCAAAATTCAATGAGACCGCAACGTGTGCAATGTGAATAAAAACTGATGGCGGCTGATGTCCATTTAACTAAAAACAAATGAATCAATGTTTATGATTTATTTTTGTGTGTGTGTTTTTTTTATTTGTCGTACAAAAATTAAGGTCAGTTACATGAACAAACGAACATACGGCTGGTAACTATGACCGTCAATAGTTTGCTTGTCGCACAACAAACGTGTAACTCATTAATTTTTATTTGATTTGACATTATCGATTTTTTTTCTCTGCTCTCGACATTTTGTTGTAGTTTTTCCCAATTCGATTCGTTGGTGTACTGAACTGCGGCAGCAATTTGGTACGAGCAGGCATCCAGCAAACTAAATGCTCATTTGAACTCAATTATGAAAAACGATGAACAGTAGAATAACAACAACAACAACAAAAAATGAGATACTCTTTCCATAACTGGTGCACGAGCATCGATCACTCGTCGATGAATTGCGGTTATCGATTACAATCAGATTGCACCTTTTCGGTCGGTCGACTGTTCATTCAACTGCCGTTGTTACTGTCACTGCTGCTGTTGCTGCTTTATTTATTTTATCGCAAATGAAATCGAAAATTAGCCGCTCGCATATATTGAGCATTGACGACGAGACTGACAAACATACAGAAAAAAAAAGCGAACGTGATTTTATATAGAGTCAAATAATAAATATAAATCAAGTGTTTGAGTTTAAATCAACTTTGTTGGCCGTGTTTTTTTTGTGTGTTTTGCGCATCGCGTAACCATCGATTTTCGATGTGCACCTCTCTTAGCCGCTGGACGCTGTTTGTGTTTGTGTGTGTTTTTCCACGGGGCAATTAAATGTTTTAAGTAAATACGATGTTATAAATTAATTTCAAGAATTCCATCGTCTCTGTAGGTTTCCATCTGGCCAAACTCCTATGGCTCGATAACAATTTGACATATATCATTCAACGTAACATTTACGAGCGTTTGCCATATGTAGTTGATTTTGCACATGTTGTATAGCGGTAACTAGGTATTTTTCACTCTCAAACCAACCAAAACCGAATGAAACGTACGATTGAGTGAGTGTTGAGCTTGTCAACGAACTGATTCACAGTGTTGACAGTCGAGTATCTTGTCGAACACTCCAATCATAAATTCATAACAAATAATATTGCTGCTCTTACCTTATACGAATCACCGTATTTATCCAATCCGATTTACATTTTATTGATGACCGGTTTTCTTGTGTGTGTCGTATTGCCTGTTCACGAACTGTATAATAAGTCAGGCAAGGAGATAATTTATTAATAACTGCATCAATGTGTCTTCTATTACTTCCAATAAATTTTTCCGTTTATGTGATGATTTGTGATGGATTTGTTGTTCATTTTTTTGGTTTGTCTGTCTGTTGATTTAACGAACCGCATGTCGATCATTCATTTGGTGTAAGGCTTTTTTCTCCCAATTAAATTACATAAATGCACGTAGTCAAGCTCATTGCAACAATCGACACCTTGATTTGCACCGATTATAGATGGCAAATCACACCACAAAAACATCGTACGACGTGAACGAATGTGAAATTCCCCAGTGGAACACGCAAACGATGATTATAAGCTTATTCCATTTTAATTAATCCATATTTTCATATTTGGTTCTTCATTAAAATTGCTCAGCGATTCGCGCAAAATGCGAGCAAAGAAATTCAAGCAGAAACCGGTTGACAACGCATAATCGGTTGATATCTAATGATTTTGCTACATTCTTTTGGTTAAACGCATTTTCCCATCGTCAGGTCTCTTTTCTATGGGATTCAATGATACTGTTTAATGACAAACGGGGAAAAAAACCTTTTAGTGCATGAAGGAAGAAGGAAGTCAGCAAATGAGCATAATTTTTGTTACAAAGTAGTAAATTTTGACAATTTATTACGCCTAAAATGTCTGAATGAGACAGAAATGTGGCGCTACTGATTTCTTCACTTGGTAATATTACGGCTTAAATATGAAACTTAAACGATTTAAAAAAGAACGGAACTGGATTAAAGGCGAAACAATAGAAATTAAACCACATTTTGACCAGTCCTTTTTCTTCTTGTTGTGAGTGATTCATTCTAAATAAAATGCACCTGACTTTGCGCACTCTGTCTGCAACATATAGAATTTGCCTGAATTTGGCCTGGATCTTTTTTTTATTTACCCAAAACATTTCCTGAATGTATTTTGTTACGGCGATCAGGCCTTCTCATAAAATTGACAAATTATTAATAACAAAATAAAATTGGGAGCCACATAAATTTTCATCGTAATAGACACAGACACAATTGGAATGTGTCGCATAGAAAAGCATCGTTTGACACATTGAATGGCCATAAGGCGCCTGTTTGCGATATGTATCAGCATTGAATTCGAAATGGAATGAAGAGAAGAAGAAAAAAAAGCGAATAGGGAAAAAGCAAACAATATCAACCAAATGTAATTATTAATTTTTAAGTGAGTTTGTTCGAAATTTTTTTTTGTCATAGAAACATTTCTTACCTTTTGTTTTGTTCTCTACCTTCCTGTGGATGTGACATCAGTACCAGTTACCAGCACCGTGCACACACAGACTATACTTGTGCAATCGAACAGATGATATGGAAAAAGAGAAAGAAGAAAAGGAACCAAAGCCTATTCTTTCGTGAGCACTGTATGCCGACTGTGGGATGGTTTTGTGCAATGCATTGTGTTTGCCTCTGCTTTGCTTCGCATTTTCATTCAAAAATATCGAGAAAGTAATCGAAACGGTTACAGATAACAACCAGGGATTGTTTTAAAAAAGACAATCGAACGAAAATTTATTGCTTTGTTAAAAATGTCCAGTGTCGTCGTCAGTGTTCATATGCATCATCATAGTTTATTAGAAAATTATTGGGGTTGGCAAAATGGACCAAAATGAAAGTTTTAAAAATACAAGCGATAAGGAAAAAAAAGAATTATTTTGTCGAGCCAGTTACTATCGTACCTTTGATTTTTTTTTTAATTACTGAAAGTTGGTCGGCGACAAGAGCCAACTGAAGAATCAACGGCATATGTTTATGAGTCACAAATTGTTTTGATGTTGTTTGGTTATGCCGATTTCAGCATGGTGCTTCGCTCACTATCGGAAGATATTCCATCGACATGTTGTGTTTCAATTGATTTCTCATATGATACTTTATTGGCCCAGAGCCGAAAAACGGGTCTGTTGCATTGAAATTCAGAAATCAATAATTTCTCGTATGTGAATTGTATGCTTAATACCACTCTATACTACGCAATGATACCATGTAAGATGGTCTCTTCAAATTCAATGTAACAAATACAACAAGTGCCATCTGTAAGCGACTAGTGATATTTTTTTTACTGTATGCATTTCTCATATTTTTTTATCTCATTCCCATTGGGTATCGACATTTTTTCTCTCTCATGTCCGTCGCTATCTTTTACCTTCTTCGCATTCTCCTTTTGTATGCTGTACACAAAAGTTGAATCAAATATAAAAAGTCAACGATACATTGAAACGGTGCGTCTACGGTTTGACTGCGTCTATTGCATATATGTAAACGTGAGCATTGCGTTTGCGTTGGTCATATTCCCATATCGTCAAAAACGCGATACTCAGCACCGAAAGTTTGGAGAGACACGAAAAAAATGCATGAAGCGATATTATGAATCTTCGAGCAGCCGGTGAGCGGTCGCAGTATAACACATCTTCATATGTTGGTTGAATATTGGCTACTGAACGAATCCATTGCCAATCGAATGTGAGCAAAACTCTTCCTTCGAATGTGTGTGTGTGTGTGTGTCTCTGTTGATGCGTGCTCGTATCGTACATATCGCATGAAAAATTCATATTCATTGCTTCAAAGGGTTGTAAATAAGTGAAGCAGACAACGGCAACACAAGAAATTTATTGCGATTGAGACCAGCATCGATACACTGTTAATAAAAATCGGACGGCAAAGAGTAAAAATGGGGCGATGTTATAAGGCAAAAGAGTATCGATGGAAAGAATGGTCATGTTGGATCTTGATTTATTTGAGTCATGGCTCATTTCACAGTCGCTGTTCCATCGATGAATTCACAATTTCAGCTCATGGTCTCTGTATTAAAAAAACATGGCAAATAAAAAGCTTCATATCACACAGCAAATGGAATCAAACACATTCGTTAAATTGAAATTCCAATAAGTGTCAATATTTTTGCATTTTTTTGTTTGTTTGTTTGTTACGCTTTATCCAATGAAATGCTACTGCTTAACATGACATCCCCCCCAGAGGTTAATGCCATAGCCCGCCGATTATAATAAATGTTGCCAATAAGTATCATGTACCATAACACAATTTAAATTTTAAAATTAAATTTTCGGTTTCTTTGTGTTGAACCGATATTGTACGGTTGTCGATTCGTCGACGGTACTGAAAAAAAATACATACGGTCCCCTCGTTCGAAGTCCTGCCATCGCTTGTTGAACCGTAGAAGATGGGAAGATGGAATGAACAGAATATACCCATAATGCGTGTATATAGAAAACACATATTTTTTTCTCTATTTTTTCACAGACAACAAGCAAATTGAATACGCGTATATAAATACCAAATCGGTCCCTAAAATACCATAAAGGTTATCCCGAAAACGGCGAAAATTTATTTGTAATAGAATTGTTGTTTTTTGTTTTTCCTTTTTTTTCTGAAGAAATCAAAATAAACCCAATGCCATTTGATCAAATAAACAGTAAAATATATTTTTATTTAGAATTTACATTGAATCGATTTCGAAAAATGGCAAATTGTTTGGCGAAAGAAAGAGAGAGAGAGAGAGAGCGTGAGTTTAGAAAATGTCATCATCGCATGTTGACGAAGTGGAACGAGGCTAGCGAAAAACAACGAACCATCACAAAATCAATGTATTCATAAAAAGGATATTACAACCCTTAATCTGAACGCATGCGGCCGTATTTTTCATTCATTCAATGTGCAAAGTGATTTATCGTTGTCGTCTTCGACTTGACTTGATCGGTCGCTTTTGACGGCTCTCTGTGTATTCGCACACAATATCAAGGGGGATTTTAGTTTTTATTTGATTTGCAAAGGGAAATAACGGTCCATTATTATCGGGCCCCTGAACCCATTTCAATCCACAATCATATTTACTTTTCCAGCGGCCTCCATCATTTTTACAAATAAATTTATTCAAATTATTAAAATATTTGTTTGCACATTGTTGAGCGACGAGGTGACGATAATAAATGTTTTACTCCGGCAAATAAATCGAATGAAAATATTGAAGTGCATTTAATTGTTTAGTCGAAAACACTTTGTGAGGAGGTGAATGTACGTGCTTTGTGTGTGTGTGTGTGTGTGTGTGCGTATGCACTCAATCACACTAACCCCAAGTGAAAACAATCAACATGGTCGGTTCAGTTGAAAATTTACAATTTGGGAAAATGCTTCGGGCAAATGTGCGTCCAATACACACATCCAACCTGTTTGTATTACCAAGTGCAAAGTTGACACTGTCGAGTTGACAGTCAACAACAGCAACCACTGTATTAAAATGAAATATTTACGCGTATTAATACTAAGCATTATATGCGTTTGGCCACTTAAAAATTTCAATTCATAATTCTAATTCGTTTTTTTTTTCATTGTTCTGCTGCTGATGGCTTTAAACATGTTACCACTCGGCACCCTCATTTTTGCCCGTTCCATTTTGATGCGCTTTCAAAATCGATGTTACTTTTACAGATTTTTTGCGCTCTCTCTCCCTCTCATTGAGAGATTCTCTCGTCACTATTATTGTCAATGTTTTACTCACCAATCTTTTTTTTTATAGATACCATGATTTTATTTGTTTTTCTCCACCCCGGTGCATCGTTCGAGCGTTCTTCTTCCAAAAATATTATTATTGCGTGTAAATTTATTGCAAATATGTATAAACAGAACAATTGACATCTGTCTTCTTGAACATTCAGTGTGAAATTATAAACAAGTTTAAGGCAGTATGTATCTCATTGTGCGGCAGCCTGTTTTTTTTCTGTTCTGTCGACGCTATGCGTTTAGTAAACATGTGAGTGAAGTCCCTTGTGTGAAATCTTCCCGCTGAGCACATTATCATATATGAATTAAGGGTGCCACGAAAACACTGACACAAAAAAACATACGAACTTCATTCAGCCACTACGCTCCAGTATGGAACAAAGCAACAAAACGCATTAGCAACAGTCGAAAAAGTGATTTCATCTTTTTTTTCCATTTTTCGGATTACGCAATAACAGTAACGACAGTAACACGTATTCAATTTTCCGATTAAAATACTTTCTGAAATGGTATAAATGCATGAATTTGTATGCTTCACAGAAACACACATTTAACATGTTGCAATTGAATTTGTAAATTGTGTATGGCTTTATTGTTTTATAATTTATTTTTTGTTTTCAGGGGTTGAATGAGCTTACGATACCTTCACGTGAGGCTCTGCAGCCATTTTTAGTGTAATTTAATGTATAAAATCGTGACAATGCATTTGCAAGTCACATTTGCTTAGACAAGTCTATAAAATATCATACTGAAATATGTTATTATAAAATGACTTCATCAGTAAAATTGATGTGATTTTAAAATATCAATTTATTAAACATTTGAATAAATCACCTGCATACACTACCATTGCAGTTTATGATCATTTTTCATCGACTTTCAAGCCCCCTTTCGAAATGGTAAAAAGGGATTTTCTTCGCAGCACTAAGCCAAATGCACCGTAATACAGGGTTTGTTTTAATCTTATTCCATACACAAAATTAGTCATACCATTAGACCTCACTCTCTGTTTAGTATCCGGTTGAATGACGTAGATGGAGAAGATGCCGAGAAAAATAATAAGTTCGTTCATATGGAATTGATTAGTAAATTATGTTGTAGCAAATTAATACGTGTGTTCGTGTGTAAAAGCGACAATATGCCATATTTTTGTGATGGCAAAAAAAAGTGAGCACCTCATGCCATTAAAAGGGGAAGCGATTTATAATCCCTTAATCAAAAAGACTTGAACAAGTGTACAATTTCACACTCGCTAAGCAAATATGATAGATAAAGTGATGAGGCATTTAAAACGGCATATTCCCGATCCAAACATCGCCGCACAACGACCAATCAACACAATGAAAAGACAGCGGGAGCCGTATTCATATTTTTATTGTTGATGCTGTTGTTGGTTCCTATATGGAGGAACATTTCACACTTGTCACACATTAAATTAATAACTGTGTGTATTAATATGCGCTGAAAAGGTTGGCGCTGTATGCGCATTTTCACCAATTTATGAGGGTTGTTTACTCACTCATCTGTATGATTGTAATGCTTTTTCTTGTTGCAGAGTGTTCGAGTTGTTTTTTCATCTTCTCTCTTTTAAGCTGCATGGTGTTTGCCACACACAATTCCGTATTTGCTTAATATGATTGTGTTCGTGCAAATAGATAAATGCTTTTCATCAATTCAATCGCTTCTGTTTGAACAATTTGTGTTTAACTCGAACAATTGCACGGATATCAATCAAATCTATGATTTGCCACACCATTCCAGCAGCTTTCAACACCCAGCGAGATAATGCGACACACAAAGTTATTTACTTGGTGCTAGAGCATATGGGATGATAGCACTCATTGAAATGGATATCCGAATTTGATATAAAAAAAAATTTGAAGAGATTAAATTATTGGAAGTTTTTTTTGATCATATATTTAATTTTGATGCTGCATTGCGAAAGAGATCTTTCGATTATCACCTATTGCAATGAACATAAAAGTAATACCGGTCTGACAGAGCGGGTCTGTCTATGTCTGTGTTATGGATGCGATGTGGCTGGTGAGGCTGTGTGGTAGTTCGTCCAAGACGAAAATTTATTTTTCCAATAAATTTACCGAAAATAAATTCGCTTTACGGCCATTATCAGTTGAACGAAATTGCTTTTGGTGAGAGGGTAAAAATTATGGTTTGCGCTCTCTCTCTCTCATTGCGCTGGTTTTTTTTCCACCATTGAAACAATTTACGTGGCGTCCATATCACAAACCATCATCTCTTACGTATTCACTAAAATGAGAATATTTATGCAATGGCAAAATGTTCTCTCTCATATCACATTTATCGTGCACAAACACAGACTCAAGCGCGCGTTTTCTTATCCACATCATTTGTGTTTGGCTGCTCTGATATTCTGCACTTTTCACCCATGAAAATTGCAGACACAACATTTTCACATTCACAATTTCATTTGAGCCCAATTCAAAAAAAAAAAAAAAATCATCACCCAAACCCTTGGCTCACGTTATTAAAATCTCAAATGCGAGACACTCTTTCCGAACACAAATGCAAAATGAAGCACCAGAAAAAATACGATTGGTGAAAATGGTGAAAAAGCCAACCTCAATGTCACGTTGCCCATGATTAGTTCAGGTTGCTCAGTCGTTCCGGTGTATTTCACCAGCTTCATCGGCCATGAGTTTTTCTCTGTGAAAAATTTAAATGGCAAAAATATCTTAATTTTAATAAAAGCATTTAGATGTTAAACTCTCGATTCGCTTAAGCCCTTTACCCGCCACATTTTCCATCACTTGCTCAATTGCTCTCGTTCGGTTTACGTTCGGTCGTCGCTTTTTTTGCGCTTCAATACCGATTTTCACAATTCAGTCATAAATTTCGATGGTTGCGATAAGGCGGTGCTGAAAACCATCCACCATTTCGCCCATGAATGAATCGAAGAGTGGAAAAGTTATTATTTGGTCTCGAAATGGCTACGTAGATTGAAATCAGCCAGTGAGCATCAGTTTTACTCATTTACCTGTTTACATTTCACGGTGAGTTGTTGGGTTTTAGAGATCCTTAACTTAGGTTAAAGGAGGAACCACTTTTCTACAGCATAAAGAAAAAAAATGACACACACAAAAAAACATGAGCAAATATTTTATATACAATGGCAAAATTAAAGTTTCATTGCTTTTTAATTGCATTGAAAATGAAAATGCCAAATAATCTAAATTCCATTTGGATTTCTATTTGCGATTAATTTCGTGATTAAAACGAGGGTCGATGATAAGAGTCCTATGGTTTTGAAATGAAAATATTCCATTTTCAATTCGGAGAAGAAGAAAAAAGAAAAACCAACCGAAGATGTTGAACTTAATTTTCATTGACTTAAAGATGCTTAACATGAAATCGACAAGAACGCAACAACAACAACAAATCCAGTAATTTCACGTGAAATTGCGTCTGATCGTTGATTTATTTAAGCAAATAACGACGATGCGCACGAAAAACAACGACGGTTTGGCAGGTAAAATGTTTATTACGAATTATTGTATTTGAATTCAAACCAGAGAGAGACGGAGACGGAGACAAAAGACAGAGACAGAGAAAAAAAAGAGCAGAAAAAAGTGTATGTTGCGGCCAAAACTGCTGTAGAATACATAATGTTTTTGAAACAAAATAATTTGTTTGCCTCAGCATGTGCAAGTCGTTTGCACAAATCTCTTGTCGTGCACGATTCTCTTTCTGTAAGGTGGGATTCGATTTTTGTTTTGTTTTATTTCGCTATGCTTTTTTAATTTAAAAACAATCAATATTAGCTTTAATCTCGTTCGTATTCTACACCTCAATAGAACCGGTGTGTGTGTGTGTGTATGTCGCATCTTCTGCTGCTGCCACATCCACAAGTCATTTACCATCGAAATGCGCGCTGTAATAAACGCTATAATATTAATATACGTTCAATTTCTGAATGAGTATTGCGAATGTGTTGGTGTGTGTATGCGTCATCCCAAATCGACCTCCCATCGCTCGTTTTTATTATATTATCCATTTTTTTTTTCAATTCAATTTCATCAAGCGTTTCATTCGTTCGCTGTTCGATTTTCCATTATTGCGTCTATATCGCAAATTAAACGTGTAAGTCTGTGTATGCGTGCGTTTATGTGAGCTCGTCCTCATTTCTATCTTTAATTTCATTTGAAACTGTTCAAATAGACAAAAGAACGTGTCAGCAATATGTAATTTTGAAAATTAACCGACGTTCATTTGAGAGACGGCATTGAGCAACACACAGAGCAAAAATATGTAATCGCAACGGTTAGCAAATGTGATGTGAGCACGAGCATGTGGAAGCTGAACCAACAGACGACAAAAAAGGCTCACACTTTTCAGCCGGACAAATATTCGCTACTACTCTTCTGTTGAATCATATATTTAGTGCTCATTTAGTGCAATTTAGTGCTATAGTCAGAAAAATTAGTGCTCCATTTTTTCGACCCCATTCAACTACGTCAATTTTTATAGCTGCTGCTATAATGCCGAAAAACTATTTTCTCGAAAAGTTTCATTTCAAAATTAATGTTTTATACATCAAAATTTAGTGCTTAATTAGTGCTTCCCAAATATGATTCTCATTCACCCGAGATCAATTTATAATACCTGATTTTACCTGTCTAATTAATTTTTCTTACCTGTTCAAAATTTCACCTGAATAATTTTTTAGTGCCTAATTAGTGCTCTCAGAATGTATATACCATAGTTCGGAAAAACATTTTGTTTCATTGATTTTCTACAAAAGAATTTGTTGTATTTACCATTACTTTGAAGTGCTTTGCTATGAGTCAGGGTACGGAATTAGTGCTCCAAATTGTTCACCATATTTGTGACAGTGTGATTTCTTTGGGATATGGATACAGTTTTATTCAAATCATCAAATCAATACCAGTTGTTATCTCTTCGTAGACAATAAGCTGTGTAAAGACCATCTTCTTCTGAATTAGTGCTCCAATTTGTTCACTTTATTTCGACATATAGAAATCTGTCCAAATAGAGTGAACAATTCGGAGCACTAATTCTGTACCCTGACTCATAGCAAAGCACTAAATGAGCACTGAATGCTAGTACATGTTTTATTGAATTGCGGATAATAATTTCGAAATCGCAACTTTTTAAACTGGTTCAAAGTAATGGGAAATACAACAAATTCTTTTGTAGAAAATCAATGAAACAAAATGTTTTTCCGAACTATGGTATATACATTCTGAGAGCACTAATTAGACACTAAAAAATTATTCAGGTGAAATTTTGAACAGGCGAGAAAAATTAATTGGACAGGTACTCAGTAAATTTGAAGGGTCATATTTTATTCCTCCGGAGGAATAATTTCTATATTTTTTCCTCGCGGAAGAATATGGGGGAATATTTCATCCTAAATATTCTCCGATATTCTCCCGCGAGGAAAAAATACAAAAATTACTCCTCCAGAGGAAAAAAATGTGACCCTTCGTGTTTACTGAGTAAAATCAGGTATTATAAATTGATCTCAGGTGAATGAGAATCATATTTGGGAAGCACTAATTGAGCACTAAATTTTGATGTATAAAACATTAATTTTGAAATGAAACTTTTCGAGAAAATAGTTTTTCGGCATTATAGCAGCAGCTATAAAAATTGACGTAGTTGAATGGGGTCGAAAAAATGGAGCACTAATTTTTCTGACTATAGCACTGAATAGCACTAAATGAGCACTAAATATATGATTCAACAGAAGAGTAGTAGCGAATATTTGTCCGGCTGAAAAGTGTGAGCCGACAAAAAAAACTATAAACTTTCAACAATTGCGTCCAATTCGTTCGCGCAACTCTCATTGATACTCAACTTTTTCTCTGGGCGTTTGTTTTCGAAATGATAGAAAAATTCATGGGATAAAGATAGAGATGAAAAAAACGAATCAGGCAGTTGACTGACGGTAAGATTACACGTGTTCGCAACGAGAAATGATGGCCGAACGATGCTCTATCGTCAATCGATTATGTATTTATGTACCGCAGTGCGGGAAGCAATCACGACGATGACAATGACAATAGACAAAGCCACTGGCGCAAAATAGAAAACATGAAATTAAATATTTGTCGGACGATAGGGACAAATGGAGGTGGAGGGAGAGAGGGGAGGACAGAGGGTGAAAGAGAGACAAAAAAAACGGGCACACACCCAGCTATTTTTGCTGCTGCTGCTATATGAAAAACCATGCGAAGAAACACGAGCGCATCTCATGTTACGAATACAAATTGGCGATTTACGATGCTCCAGCGCTCCAGCTCCAGATTTAGACCCCGACACAAAACACCGCACACTGATTTAATTTTTCTCCGCATGGATTTTCATCATGTCACATTTTATTAACAAATATCCGTCAATGAGATTGCCTTTCATGTCGATCTGGCCACGCACACCCGCTCGCCTTCCATCGCAATTCTCATTTATTGAGTTCGTGTTTTCCTTTCATTATTTTGTCGTTATTTTTTTTTCTCATTTCTTCGGTTTATGCCATCGATATTCGAATTTAGGGTGAATTTTAAATTCTTTTTTCTTGGCTATGTTTTTGTGTTTCGTTTGGTTTTGATATGGTTGGATGTGCTTCCTGGCTTCTTTATCGAATTTCGACTTATGTCTGTTAAGCTGTGTGTTTCGTGTCACTCTCGTTTGGCATTCGCCCGCTCTCGCTGCTGTGATTGTGACAATGTCAATGCATTAATATCGTTGTCGTACATATTAAGTGGCCATGCTGCGAGGCGCTTGCTATTCTAATTGATTTATTTCCATTTTATTCATTCGACGTGTTTCGGTGTTTTCGCTTTTACTTTTGGTTGTTGTTGTTGTCGCGCTATATTTGGAATGTTCAGTACATCGCTTTTGAATGGTGGTCGCTGAAGTAGTTTATGGTATTGACGATGAGGTGCCGCGCGTCGCTCACAGAACAAGTGGAAAAAAAATTGAATGCGGATAAAATTTTTGATCGGTATTTATTTTCATCAAATTCAATTTGAAATGCCAACCACTTCAATTATTTATTATTGGGAAATTATTTCCACTGCGTTTTTTTTCTCGACACTCTGAAAATGTTATGTAAATTCTCAAAAAACATCGCTTCCGTTTTTTTTTTCTCTCATTCCATCCAAGTCACATTCAGTTTGTTTTTAATTTGAATACGCCAACATAATTTTCACGTTTTTTTTTCTTCGTATTTTTCGTTTTTCGGCGCAAAGTTTATTGAATACGAAAAAGAGGCGGGCGATTTGTGTGTGTGTGTGTGTTTGTGAGTGTGTACGAGTTTTGGAAATTGCAAAAGTCGAAAATTACATAATAAAAATGTATCTAAATTTATGCATTTTCCACTCATAATACCGAATTGATCGCGATAAGTTTGGCGCACTGAGCAAACAGGCACAACATTTTCATTTTCTCTTCTCTTTATTTCTTTTCTCGAAGCTCTCTCGGTTTTGCCTTCTCTTTTCATTTCATATCAGATTTTTTTTTTGGTGTGTATTCACCCCCGTTATTTATCTATCCTCAAACCCTGGTGCTCGTAACTGCCACTCAATTTCCATACATAATATGTAATGTATACACAAATATCATTGAACCGCCAAGAAAGTGGAGGAAAGAGTGTGTGTGAGAGAGAGAGAGAGTGCAAAATACAGAAATGAAAAACCCAACCCCGAATGAAAAACTCAGCTCGCGCTCGAAGCGCCCGAAAAAAAATACGCGCGGTACCAGTCAAAGTGTAGCAAAACTGTTTAAAATTCTTAGATTGTGTCGGCCATAAATTTTGTGAACAAAGCGAAAATAATATAATATTATATGTTGAAATGCAAAAAGCAACATCAGGAATGGAATTGAACGACCGAGAGAAAGAAAATATTGCAAAAATGAAAATGGAAAAAAAGCGATGAGAAAAGAAAGCGCACAAGAGTGGTGGTGTGCGATGAAAAAGAAGAAGTTGTGAGAGAGAGAAAGAGAGAGAAGACAAAAAAAACAACGGAAAAATTATTATGCCACCGTATTTTACCATCATACCGAAACAAACAAAACAATGTTTCCATCGTTGGTGCTGGTGTTTGCCATTTGGCGCGTCCGAATTTAGCGGCGCGCACTCAATGCAAACGGATCAACATCAGTACACGATGCACACACAGAGCCAAACATAAAGAAATGTGTAAAATAATATATAACGTGAGTGCGCGTAGATAAAGGAAAAATATAACACCCGAAACGAAATGAAAAAAAAGAAAACGTTCGCCAGAAAACTGAATTGAACAATAAAAAGATAGAATAACAATAAAAAGTTGAGGCAAACAGCGAACATTATTCAAAGCGCCACCATTCCATGCCGGGGCTGCTTATCGATAGAGCTCGCACTCTCTCTCTCTCACTCTCTCTCTCTCTCTCACCATTCAACCGATCAAGTGTTCGACCAAACTGCTTTTTCCTCCGATTTGCCATTTTCACTCGGTCTAGTTCGCAGCTTATGTACACCAATTTTCATCTAATAATTCTTTTCGGTGTTTTTTTTCTCTACCATTGCTATTTTCATCCTGTCGAATAATCCACTTTTGCATTATGAATGTGAATGGAAAACAAAAGCCAACGAAAAACAATGTTATTGTTTGCATCATTGTTACTTTCACAATTGCCATTCAATGAATGCTCGTTGCTTTTCACATTCACCCATTCAAAATTATGAACAATTCATTAAAACTGGAAAGTTTTCGAATAATATAAAGAGCATTTGCAGCCATTGGTGAAAGAGAAAAGTTGATGATTTTTGCCATTTTGGTTTTAATGCCACCATCGCATTCACATCTTACAATGTGCATTTTCATTTTTCAATTACAAACTTTCAATGGGCAAATCCACGAGCATAATAATTGGGTCAGGTCTTATGAAGTTCGATAAAAGTTTGTGTTTTTGGTGTTGTTTGAGTAGAAAGTTTTATCATTTTACGCATATTAATGCTGTGGCATTCCATATGAAGAAATGTTAAGGAACACGTAGTTGCCAATATCCATCGTTTGTTCGCCCTTAATTGGTTTTCGTTACATTTGCCCAACACTTCTAAATGTTTCCTTATGCTCTTTCTCTCTCTCTATATATATATATGTATATATTTTCATCTGATGGAAACTTTTTTTTCCTTTTTTTCTCATTGTTTCTGTGCAAAAACTTTTTCTCAAGATAAGTCATTCGTTGTAAATATGATCAGCAAAAATCTATATTGAATTGTGAATCCATTTGCGCTTGTGCCATTTCCATCTCTTTCCCATTCCGTCTTTTTATAACATGTCTTATTGTTTGTATATTGCAAATCACTACGTATGGAATTATTTCACGTTTGTGTATAGTGTGTATGTTTGGTTAATCCTCTTAATTCGAACGCCTTTTGAAACGTATCTACAGACAATAGAAGAGCTAGCAATTACCGAATTTTGCCTCAGTAGCTGCTATTAATTTTCGTAATATCGTGAAAAGTTCAACATCAATTCGGCCATGGATGATGAGCAGACTAAGCGAGTGAACGAGAAGAGGAGGAAACGGGCAGGTTTTGATTTTCATCACGTTCGATTCTCAAGCGATATTTTTTGTCCGATAGAATGCGATTCTCAGCAGAAAAAAAAGCTCGTAATAAGTCTCGCGTCTCTATATCTATATGTATAGAGATATCTATGTTTGTTGCTGTTGTTGTTAAGACAGAGAAAGAGAGAGAGAACGAGAGTGAGAGTGAGAGAGCGCGCAATTGTGATGAACATCCCAACTGGGAATAATCCAGTGTTCGAGTAATTATTTGATGAGGTAAGCAGAAAACGTTTTGTACGTGACTTGTTGGCATTTTGCGTGTATGTGTGTGTGTGCTAGGTTTCGAGGCGTTTCAGCCAACAAATCTATCGTTTTATCCAATTCGATTAAATTATGCCAAGAAAATAATCGAACACATTCATTTTGGCTTGAGCTCAGCAATGGCTGAAGCTTCACATAAATAAAATAGAAAAAAAAGAACTACGAAGAAAAAAAAAAACATGTATACAAAAATGTACACGAATACAAGAGAATCGAATATAACATAAAATCAAGGCCTTAAATCATACGATCGGCACAAAGTATTGCATCTTTTGAAAATCCTCATCGCAAATTATTTGCCAGATAATAAAAGAGACACGAAGTCTTTTCACTGAAAATGTAAGGCTGAATAAAATTTCGAATGATTCAAACTGCCGACTGCCAGATCTATTTAGATAAAACCAAAAGAAAAAAAAACACCCAGCAAAAACAAACTTGAAAAAAAAACATAAAGAAAACGTCTTAAAATGGTGTCAATAACCGTTACGTTTATGATCAAAACTTTGTGAATATATGAAAACGGCGTTTGGTGTGTCTCCCCCTTATTTTTCTAACTTCAAAATTATTACCTTTCGTTTTTGTTTCGATGGGTTTTTCGTTTATTTCATTGCCTTACAGCGCAGACGTACGCTCAAGAGCTCAAAAGCAACCAAACAAACCGAATTATACTTAATCTGAATGATAAGCGTGGATTTGTTATCATACTTTTATACACGAATATTCGACAAAATGCACATAGCAACGACAAACCAAATCAAAATCCCAACCAACTCAATCGATTCAGATGGATCGACAATGAAAACTGGGATACCAATTGCCAAATTGGTAAGTACAGGCAGAAAATCTCCTTTCCGAATTTCGTAGAGTGTGTTTGAATTTTGTGTTTTCTTCAACACATAAAGTCATGCAATCACACACACAAACACCATCTTCTAATCCGTTCGAACAATAGCAATGCCATAAAAACTCATTTAGATTTTGATTGGTAAGGTGATAACGTATAAACAATATTAAAAATGTTTATCGGTCGACGATGCAACCCCTTGGCAATGGCGCATTTGCTGGTGGTCGCTAACAAAGCAAAGTAAACCAAAAAATAGAAAGCGATTATTATAAAAGATTCTTTTTTCTGTGTTCCGTTTTTGGCCATTGCCGTTGCCTTTTGAAAAATTCCAAGACGATATAAAAACAACAACAGAAATGGTGGTGGTTGTAAAAAGCTGAAACGTTTTTATGGTATGCTTCAAGTTGACTGTATTTGCTTGATTTTCTCGAAATTTTACCGCCCCGTTCGTCAACCACATTAATCTAGAATGAAATATACTCTTTATCATAGCGACAAGCAACTTAAATACACGCAATCGCATAAATAAATTTTGCTCGCTGGAAAATTGTTATGAAAATGTGGTGATTTGTGTTCGGGGTGGCTTTGTTGCTTGCCTCTTTGTTCGCTTTATTCTTTTGCTTGTTCGCTTCTATCGTTCATTCGTTTGGATGCGCACATATGTGCATCGAAACCGCTGATATTTGCCGGTGCTGTTTCGAGCTCGAGGTATCGCATTACGGTTATTATATAGTCGACAGTATATTTACTTTTTTTCTGTTCCGTTTTTGTCATTTTCGTATGAGCGCGTATAAATTTAATCTGGAAAATTGCTGCTATGAACTGAGCATTAACGACGTTATCGCTGGCTAGAATAAAAAATAATAATAGACGAGAAGAAGTAAAAGCAGGCTGAAGGCGGTAAACAACACATGTGCACGGTTTTTATCTGTGAGCGCTCGTTCCATTTGCCAATTATGTATTGCAAGTGAAAGAGCGAGCGAGTTGTAACGTACGGTTGGGTGGCGGCAGCAGTGGTGACGGTGGCATTGGTGAAGGAGAGCATTAACGATTTTCCACCGCCGCTATATATATACACACACACACTCCAAGATAGAACGGCGCACTGTGTGAGCTATGCTACAACATGAGGGTTCGATGTGCAGATCTCGACCGTATTGAGTATTGTGATGTGCGGTTTGAAGCGCGTGCTTCGGTTTTATTTTCAATGCGACGATTTTATTCCTTGCTGCGATATCGAAGTGGAAAATATGATTTAATTTCATATTTCGACCGTGATAGGAGATTTCCTTTGAGAGCACCCTCACGCCGTAGACACGCCTATTCAGAGATTGCGTAATACAAGATTTTATTCGTATTGGTTTTGATGGTGGTTATGATTTTGTGGTTTCATAAATTCGCCATTTTTCTTTCTCCTCAGAGGTTCGACGCAGTTTCTGTATTTACAGAAACCATATTTGACCGTACAATTCATATGCGCCATTTTTTGTGGAAAACTTGATCATGTAATATTACGGTGGAACGAATACACATACGCTCTGATACATATTACCTTACCTGGGCTAGATTTTCCATTACTTGCCACATACTTGTTCGCAAAAATGTGCAATTTTGTTTTAGACCAAAGAGTTCTACAATTGATTAAAGACAAAGAAAATGTAACATTTAAATCGAAACAACAATCCTTTGAATAAATTTTGTATTTTCATCACTATGCTATTTCATGTCGGCCGCTTCACTGTTGACCATAACAAAAACCATTCTTTCAAACAATTTCCAGTTGAACTTTGTGAAAATTTTTCACATATTTACTTTTATGTGTCTCAAATAATTCGGTAAGCCGTTTGCAAAATAGTGCATGTGTTTTATTGAGTTCACCATCGGTTGGATGCTGTATTTTCTTTACACGTATTGGTGCACCGATGACTGTGGTAATGGGATGCCGTTTTGGAAGTAGCCCAAAATTGTATTGCAAATAACCTCGGCCATTGTAATGAATCGGAACAATATATGTGAATTGTCGAATTGTGTCTTGTATGTAACGAACCCATGATCCAGGCTTGTAATCGATTAAGTCGTACAAATTAGTTTCACCAAATGAAATGACTGGCACAAGTGACGTTCCTGTTTGCAATGCAATACGAACGAATCCCTTTCGATTCTTGAGAAAGCATCTATACGCATTGGGGATAGTTATAAACGCTTCACGAGCACCACCAACAACAAGAACAGCTGCATTTGATGTGTATCCATCATCGTTTGATTTGTCTGCAGGGTCGTTTGATTGATTCAAAAGAGCCTTAACTGAATTTTCTGATGCCGAACAAAAACCACAGTTTAAAAGAATTTCCCGTGATATTGGCATATAAAATGAAAAACCAAGTGTCGTGCATTTTGGACGAATGCCGGGAAATAATGATGACCACTTTGAATGACTTGTACCGAAGTTTACACCTACACCGAGGCTTGAATTTACAAAAATAAAACGACGAATAATTTTTATGACTCAGAATTCAACAATGAACCAAAAAAAAATTTGTTATCATTTACCTGAACATTCCATGTGGATAAACACAAAGCAAATAGTTTCGATTTGATGGTAGATCAACTGTTTTCACTAAACGTACTGGGAAATAATTTTTGCAGTGATTCCAAACGCTTAAGCTTCGCATCCATTTCATTCTGCAAATGTAGTTTTTTTATTGTTAGTTTCGTAGGCAAACTGAAGATATTTCAAATAGTTGCTGAATTGAACCATTTAAATGCATAGTGTATACATACCCAGCGCCCCTTCCACCACGGTCGCCAGCATTTCGATCATAGTAAATGAATGCCAAATACGACACACAAACTGCTCTCAAATAAATGTTTCCAAAGCACTAAAATATAAATCACGTAAAGCAGAATTTGTTGAAATTTTTATGTGATTTTGATTGTAAAATGGGAGTTTACAAGCAAGCATAAAATAATGAAGGCACACATAGGACCTAAGAGAGTTTCACAAAACACCACCAATCCCATACAGAACACCTCTAAACGACGATGCATCGGTACATTGAGCCATGGTGTCCATTTTATTTCCATTTGATTTAATTAAATATTTGTAATTGTTTATTTCATCCACTTCACAATAACGTTTCAATAGCCAAGAAAATAATTTACTTGGTTCAACAGACTCAAAAAGTGAATTAAAATCAATAAATATGCTGTTGAAGTTAATAAAAGTAGCCACAGCCTACGAAGTATTCAACAAAAGTGATATAAAAGTGGCAAAACACAAAAATTGCAATAGACATTCATCAGGTCGATTATTAACAATTGTGGCTATCACGATAAGGTCACATTTAGTCTATGCAAAGTGATTGAAGGTCTAGACTTGGGCCATATTTGTGTCTCATCGTTTACATATCATGCATTGTAACTAATCTATTCATAGATGAGCAGATGAGCACGCATATTGAATACAATGAAAAACATTTCAATTCTCAAATTAAACTTGTTCGTTTCATACATTGTAAAAAAAATGATAAGTGAAATCAATCAAAGATAATTGAAGGTCAAACAAATAACAATCTATAATTTCTAAATAACTCACTTAAACAATGTAGCGCTTCCGATTACGTTAATTCGATCCCACTTAAATCGACTAAATCGGTTTTTATCAATAAAACGTTCGTGTATCTTCAATACACACAACTATTGACAACGATACTGGAGTGAAGTAAAGTGAAGTGAAGCTGAACTAACTGATGTGAGTTTAAAAGAGCATTAAGTAAAAGAAGAAAAAAAAACAAGCAAATGATTTGAATTCATTGATAATCCCATTTGGGTAATTGTAGGCAATTATTGCTGATGAAAACTTTTCTTAAGAAAGAATAAAAACTTGAAGTTTTTCAAGCGAGAACGAATATTAAATGATTCACATGGAAACGTTATTTCCAAGGCGTGAATTCAAGTGATTTAATTAAATTTAATATGAAAATTGTTTCATTTAATTTTGTGTATTACGTGAAATGATATTATAATTTCATTACGTCATCACACTCAGAAACTCTGTCATAATCTCAAGATATTCTTTAAGAAATTAAAAAAAAAGTTAACTCCGTCTTAGCTCATTGCTCTTAAGAAGGGTGCAATTTGCCCGCATTTCTTGATAATTTCCGCACATTTCTCATTATGTGCCACACTTAAGTATGGAATTCCATTTACTGTGCCATCATTTGTGCCAGCGAACGAATTCATTAAACTTTATCAATTATAAAATTTTATGACACAATTATATAATAAGATCTTCACCATTGTTCGTTGGTGTTTTCGTTTTGAATATAGAGTCGTTGACGATGCTATTATTATAATCTCTATAATTAATGAACGAAATTTACCGTGCAGAGAATTTTCCCGTCATCATTTGCGTATTGTGATGTTGTGTGACAGAATTACGTTTTATCCATCAATTTCTCTTCATTTGCCATGTGCAGCGACAAGTTGAGGTTCGGTTGTTCTCTTCGTTTCTTGGAGTTCTTCGTTTTAATTGAATTTTTAACTAGCGCACACAATGGATTTCGAGATATGTCTTATATGTGTTATAAGCAAATGTTGAATATGAAATAAATGAAAATTGCTGATTTGATGCGGATTTTGGATGTGAGAAACATCTTAACCTACTCTATGGGCTGTATGTTTTGAATGGAACAAATACTATGACGAGCACGCCATTTAAGTGATGCCAAACGAAGAGAAATCATGTCACAAAAGACAGCATATTCTCAACATGAGCTTGTCATTTCAATTTGAAAATGCTTCCTCGCAAAATGGAATGATTTCTGGAATGTTAAGAGTCTAGATGAATGAATGAGTTTGTAATGCGGGTATACCGTTCGTTGTCCCATCGTAGACATAAGATAATTAAACATTTATATTTTCCACTTCGAAAATTCACATTATTAAATTATAATTGTTAGCTTTGGTTGTATGGAAATTCTTGTATAAATATTGATCCATTCAGGTAGAAAAGTAATGTCAAAATGGGAAATGAATGTTAAACAATGAAAAATCCTTTCTCGATTTTCGATTTTCATATTAAAAATACTCCTTACATTTCATGGCGTGGGATAAGTAATGCAGCCGTTCGAAAAATAAAAAGTATGGCGAGAAGAAAACCAACAGCGAATAGAAAAAAAAAATCTGAACTCAGCCACAAAACTTCATTATAAAATTCAAACCAGTTGTAAATGAGACCGAAGAGATTAAGTTGTTTGGTACGAGACTGAATTTAATTCGTTGTGTACACCCTTTTTTTAGTTTGAGCCATTGATAAAATGCTTGAAAGTCAGAATAAAATCGGGTTGTTATCTTTTGTAAAATGGTAACATTGAGACATTTCTGGCCATTCCCTCGCCGAAGACAATCAACCGTTTCGACTATGCAAGCGTAAAATATATCACAATCAAAATGAAACAAACAACTACAAAAAAAAGAAGTCACGAGAATGGAAAATGGTGAACATCAAGCCCAAGATGGTAATGTGTTTTGAAAATAAATTCAAAAGTTTCCCATTAAACGAACACCAGCAGAAAAAAAAAACATAAAAACGAAGCAAAAAAAAACTTAGCGATATCTTGAAATTACATTTTTCTGCTTTTCTTTGGCATCTGTTCATTTGACTTATTCCCAACGCTTTTTTTTGTCTTTGTCGTTTTCTTTTCTCTCTCACTCTCATCTTGACATCGCAAACATTTTTTTGGTTACGATTGAGTAAAAAGAATTTTTAATTACGGCTTACATTTCTCAGAAATTAGACAATTCAACGAAGTGAACACTGTGACAATAGCAATGGCAATAGCGATAGCAAAAGTAAGCATAAAAGGACAACGGGGAAAAAAGTCATCGGTGCGATAAGAAATGAAGTTAACGATATATTTGAGAGCAGGCATGACAAGGAAAGTGCGGGAGAGAGAGAGAGGGAGAGGCAACGAATACGCGCCGGTTTGTTGTTGTGGATTTGACAGTGGTGGTGAGCTTCAGAGTGAATGTCCATAGAGAGGGTGAAACAAATTTTATGCTAGACGGAACATAATTAAAGGCAATGCACGGCAACTTTCTACTTGAAAAGTGAGTCCGACACACAGAGAATTCTCCAAAAGACACAAATGGAAAAGGAAAAAAAGAAGAAATAAGAGGCGATTGGTGACTACAAGGGAATAACAACAACAACAATCGCTAGATGACAAAAAAATACAATAATTCCACAGATTTCTTATTATTTTTGTGCTAGAACGATGAACAAAAAAAAACCATCAAAGCGCTAAGGCAAGTGAAAAAAAAACACACACACACAATGTAAGACAGAAATGGTCGGTTTTGGTGCAGAAATGGAGATAGAGTGAGAGAAAGCGATACACACTGAACAAACCGACCGACCGACCGAAAGAAAAACAAACTCGGGCAAATAATGCGAAAGTAAAGAAAATCTTTTAATTGCATCTCCTCTGCTTTTAGTCCATTTTCGTTGTTCGCTTTTTTTCCCTACGTTCCTTTTGTCTTATTCGCAATTTCTTTCATTTCTCTGCTTTTGGTCTCTGTGATGAGCTTTTTTGGTTGCGTTTCTGTTTTCCTCCTGTACTTTATTGTTTTTTTGTTTCTTTTCTATTCTCTTTTCGGTCTCCTGTTCGTTTCAGGGAAAATTTATAGCTTATGGAAGTTTTTATTGTTAATTCCATTTTAAACCACGCGCATTTTTATTTTTGTGTTACGGCGGTTGAATTGTTACTGGTTGTTGGTCATTTTCGTCTTCCATTTGCAGCGAATGAGCAATATATGCACGAAGGGGCTGCGACACGAAGAGACCGAGTAGAATCGGGGGCGTTTGTGAGTGCTTTGCACAGTGTTCATGTTCATACAATACAGAAAAATATGTAATTACAAACATTGTTTGAACAAGAAAAAAAAAGGGAGGAAGAAAAAAAATAATGAAATTAAAGAGAATGTGCCATTGTTCTGTGTGTTTCAGTTCTCATTCTCTGGTCTTGGTTTCCACGTAATCCATTGGCTGTCACCTAAAAACTCTATGTATGTATGTATATTGTATACCTTCAAATTTCATCTCATTCGTTCCAAATTCAATCTATTTTCACTTCGAAATTCTTTTATTTATTGCAAAGCAAAATATAGAGACGAACATCGTGGGCCAATGGATAGAAAGATAAAAGGATATCGACAAATTTAATCAGAATGTGTGTAAGGCATTAAAAATGGTAGTGGACCATCAGTCCATGACGATGCACAACAATGAAATATTAACTGAAATTGTATCGCACTCTCGACCACATCGGAGCACAACAGCTCAAAAAAATAACGACAACAACAACAACCAAACGAAATCAGTGAACGAATCAAATTGCTCGGTTAATAATTGATCAGCATTTCGTTGCGAATGTTACAAGCTAGTCAAAAAGCGCACCGAATAAAAGAAAAACATATGTATTTTTGTTATTCATCGAACGCATTAAAATCAAAGTAAATTTAATCAATTTCCCTGTTATGTTTGGATGTAGTTGCTGTTATTGTTGTGTATATGTCGTTACCGACCATCCATTTCGGATAGTCGGTTGGTCATGTGAAACATGCCGCATTCAATAGTTTGCGCGCATCGAATCACCGTTTTCTGTCCATTGGCTGTCAGTCATTTTGGATTTTCTCTCGTTCCCTCTCGATCCCTCTCTTTCACACTCTATTTCCACTCTATCTCTTTTCGCATATATTCATATTGCATTTTCAGTTTTGCCTTTATTTGGCCCGTAAATACGGTTATAAAATATAAATTGTATTTTCTCCCATTTCGAAATGTCGATTCAATAAACAACAACAACAACAACGAAAGCAACAACACCACTGGAAACTTCCCAGTTGAAAATGTATTTTGTATGATCGTGTGTCCATTGAATATAAAGTAAGAATGGCTCTTTTTCTACATCTGAGTATGTGTGTATGCGTGTGTGTGAGTGTGTGTGTGTGTGATGGTGCTGGGGCTGGTGCAGAGCCGCCACCAAACAACGAATATTTACGAGTGCCTGTGAAATTGTCCCATAGATTACGTTCGAATGTGTGTTTGGCAAAATTCAATAAATGTGTAATTTCGTGTACAAATTCAGCTTCGCATATTGAAGTAGAGTTTATGTATTGTCGCAGCCAGCACCAAGAGCAAGAGTGACAGAAATTGAAGAGAACGAGAGAGGAAGCGGAAAAGAGCCGATATCCAAACAACCACCACGTCCAAGTCGGTATCGATATAACGATGACGATATTTCGTCGTGTATGATGTAAATAATTTATGAAATCAACGTACTGAAGTGGACTTTCATATATTATTCCGTATAATCTCGCATATTGAATGAACACTCGAGACCATAACAAAATGGACTGTTTCGACCAAAAGTACAAAAAAAAAAACACGATCCATAAAGGACGATAAAAGTAACGAAATAAAAAAAAAACGATGGAAATTTATACAAAACGAAATTCAATAAAATTCGTTGCCATTTGGCCCTCGATCTGCAAATACTCGAAGTTTTAAACAAACACATCATTTCGAGGCCCTATACAAACACAGAATATGAAAATACTTGTTCTGCTTTTATCGAATGAAGAGAATGGAAAAGAAGAAGAAAAAAATAATCACATATTTGATTATGGTCCACTATGAATTGGACTTTCTATTGACACAAGAGGCAAGGGTATCGAGGAAATTATTTCAATGAAAATGGTAGGATATTTTAAGCACTACATTGGGCTCTTTGGCTACTAAATGTTCACAAGTTAGATGTAACTAACACTTAAACAACGTCGATTCCAGTGAGACTCATACAAAACATAAGGCGACCAATTTTCGCATTCCATTTCGATATACTCTCATATGTTGTAATATGATTCCTGCCGATCAATAGAAATGTTCAAAATCACATGAATATTTTATGACTCTGTGATGGTTTATGTAGCGCCCAATTTGCATCGATGGACAGTTCAAGCGATCAAACCAAATGTAACCGTTGGCCCAATGCAATTGGGATTTTGCCCCGTAGTCACATTTCATTGGTTAATGATGCATCGGCAACATTTCAATTGCATGCGAACAACAAATTAATAGCAATATCGAGTGCCAAATTATTTACGAACGCAACCAAAAAGCTGTGACTCATTTTCAACCGCAACGGCTATGGCCACTATGTCGATTCATTATTTACATGACAATACTATTGTCTACCAGACCAATTCGACCGATCGATATGAAAATGAATCCCAGTTTCATATCAGCAAACAAACAATATTGTCTCGGTCTCTGTTTGTGGCATTATAATGTATTTATGAAAGTCATAAGATTGAGCATTTGGTAGCTTCAGAGCAAAAAACTGTACAATTAATATTGGCATCTTTCATTCGCAAAATATTCATTTTTCATCATAGGTTCTGACACTGGCACATTTGGGGGGCAATTTCGCCGGGTCTGAAAATCTCTAGCACATTAAATCGACGAAATAATTATATACAAATACATAATCACATTTTCCTTCGATTCAAAACGCAATCAGTTCATTATTTGCCTGGATATTGTCATTTGTCTCTCATTGTTTTTACTGGAATCAAAAGTGAAGCGTAAAATGAAAAATGTGTTTATTTTTTATGAGAAATCTGTAAATTCGAGAAGGAGTGCTCAAACGGTAGGGGGAGGTTAATGCGAGCTGTGCGACCTATGTCCGAACCTATGTTTTTCATCAATCTTTTTCTGTACACTTTTAATATTTATGAAATGTTTATTCTGGAGTCTAAATGAAAAAATTAGTGGTGATATTGATTTTGAAGATAAAATAAAACAAAATGTGTCACCATCGGTATAATGAGTCTATTACTGGTTTTTCTGGGATACATTTGCCTTCCATTTGGTAGTGTCTTTCCGAAACTGAACCGACCAATCCAAGTTTATTGTTTTACATTGTTGACATTTATTTGGTTTATGTGAGCTGTATCAGCCTCAAGGGGTAAATCATTCAAAATAATTACTTTTGCGTTTACTGTCGCCGAAATATTTTTATCGCAACGCTTCGATTCAGATTTTGTATCTTTATTTTCCACTTCCATAATGCGATACAACTCGAATGCAACCGATCCAATTTGCAACTGATGCAATTTTTGATTTCGCACAATATTTCGGCTCATTTTTCCAGGAATTTGCGTATGTGCTGCACCGACTAAAATTCCAAGAAACACAGCAAAAACGAAACAATAAAAACGGTGAATGCGATTCCAAATTTATTGAAAATTATTGTGAAATAATACTGCTAAATAGCTGACAAGTGGAGACCTGTCATCTGAGCTAAGGACCTTTTTTAGGTCATCAACTTTTTCTGAGACACGGTTTACTCCAGATAGATATTTTTTTTTACCACCATCGCATTTTCGGCCATTACCACCCTCTTTCAATCACCATTCGGTCAAACTTTCTTATCACTTTATTTTAATGACACTTTGAATGTATTTGAGCACATGATCGGTCACCTATTCGCGGATGACTGTCAGGCACACATCGAGGTTGATTTTGATAATATCAACGATGGTATTCGTAAAGTAAACTCTGACCTTTATAAATTAGATGATTTCATTAAAAGACGCGGCATGAAATTAAACGGTTCAAAATCAAAGGTGATGATAATCGGTTCTAAGCATCACTTGAATAAATTAAATTTTGAATATATCGATGACGTTGAAATTGGCGGTGTGAAGCTCGATTATTGTAAATCTATAAAAAATCTTGGTGTCATTTTCGACGAAAATCTTAATTTCCAGGAGCACGATAAAGCTAAATTGCAGAAAGTGTACGGTGTTATCAATCGCATTCGACACACCAGGCAACTCATCCCTAACTACGTTAAAAGAGACATTGCAACAGCGCTCATTGACCCAATAATGGACTACGGAAATATTGTGACTTATGGTTGGGGTGCACATGACACAACAAATCAAGTTGGTCGTGATCTTATTGCTGATAACGATAAGATCAGATACATTTATGGCCTTAAACGTAATGAGCACATCACAGAATATCGTGAACGTCTGTGTGGTTTGACCCCTGAGAATAGAGCAAGGCTACACTCGGCCGTACTTATCTATAAACAATTATCAAAAGAGTCTCCTTCTTATCTCAATCAATTGTTCGTCAGAAATGGTGAATCATCGCGCTACCCTGATAATCTTCGCGTTAATTTTCGCCCACATAATGAATACGACACACGCGCTTTCAGTTATTCGGCAATTAATTTTTGGAACAGTATACCCCTTGAAATAAGAAAGTCGGATTCAATAATTACGTTTAAATCAAAACTTAAATTCGAACTTCGATCCAAGCAGCAATAAATAATTTATAATCTATAATAAATCCGCGTTACTCTATTTCTCCGCGTTACTCTAACTCTTCTCGTCACTCTGGTCCTCGTCCTATGCACATTTTCACCAATTTAGTTATAAGTTGAAATTTTCTTAATTTTAAGTATTTCCCTTGATTCTCCTGAGTCAGGTCGGTTTTGCCATGGTTTTCCGGATCCAATTGGTATTTAAAGTCTTTTCATGAATACCATCCCACCAATGACTGTACCTCCTCTTTGCAAAAGTCGCACCATGGGCGGAATTTATGCCGAATTGGGTCTATGACCAGCATGATTATAGCTTGCTATAATCACATAATGGCATAAATTTAGGCTTGATAACAAATAAATAAATAAATAAATGTTCACTCCTCGCATCATGTCTCAAATATTGTTGCACAGTATTTTTTTTGTACTCGATTGCTTTTGTTCACAATTTATTTTTTTGTGTTAAGTTCCTTTTTTTGGTTTCCATTACCAATTATTTTTGAGTGATTCGCCCCTTGAACAGCCGGCGTTTGGGACTGCCTCTAAAGGATGGCTTTTCTTATATTATTTATTTTTGTGTCATTTGTGTATAACATTTTGTACTGTGTTATCAAATGGGCCAATTTTGTCTACGTTTTTCCTTTTTTTCGTATAAAATAAATGCATTTGATAAAATATCATGTATACATGAGCGATAAAAGCGTTTGGCCAACGCAATATAATATTCGAACGTTTGATGGTACACAAGCATGTTTCTTTCCCGCTTGAATCACGAATCAAAGGACATTCACATGAATTATTAATGGCTTATTGTATTTCACATGAAATTAGTTTCTTAGTCGATATAGAAAATATATTGAACATTCAGCCGACCCTTTTTTTTCGACATGGAAAATCACTTGTCTGTTTTGTTTGAAATTTGAAATGGACCAAACGCCTTACAATTCCGGCAATATAAATTTTGATACTGAAATTGAGATGAGAAACACGAATAGTCGATTTGGAAAATCCCAAAGATGGTTCCAAAGCAAATGGATTTTAAATTAAAAGTAAACACATATTTCGGGCGATATTGGCAAGCCACAATATCTAGTGTTTCTATGTGAATGATGAAAAAGTGTATTTCACAGCATAAATTAAATGAAACGAAACTAATTAAACCTTTTTGATGGTTTTGATCTTCGATATATTTATTTTTTTCATTGCCAATAAACGACCACCTTTTTGAAGCAGGAACCATTTGATTTGCATTAATGAATTCTGTTGGTCAAATGGCTCCTCAATGTTTTAAACTTAAATAGAATCGTCAATAAATGTTGCCTGAGACTTATCGATTAAGTTTGGCAAATTCCCAAACCAGATTCACAAGAAACCTCAGTCATTTTTATAGCCATCGAAATCAAATGCAAATGTTGCAATAAATAAATGTAAGTTTGGTAAGTTACGACGAGCATTTATTTAAATGGAAGCCTATCATTTTGATAATTACATCGAATAAATGCATTGACATGTGAAATAAAAGTGAGTGTGCGACAACGGTGGAAAAGCGGATAAAATTGATTCGTTTGGTGCGTACAGCATTTGCTTGGCATATCATTGGCGTTGAATGGATTGTTGCGCCCAATTACATAATAGATCAAAAAGATTGTTGTACACAATGCGGAACATGGATCTAGATGCAAACTGGCACTGTCTATTTTAAAAGCACGGTTCGACTCAATTCCATGCCCATTTTCCGGTCTACGGGATGAAATGTGAAAATGGTCACCTCGGTTTGATGCATTATCTTTTGTAACATAAATCCGAAATTCGACAATTCAAAATCATTGAGCCAAAAGCATCAAAATTGCGTACGGGATTCTTGTTTTGGGAAAATTTTGTTGCTGGATTGCATAGAGGCAATACACAGGCGACGCACTTATTCGTTCGAATCGGGTTCTTTCTAATGCAAATCGGTTTTTAGAGCGAAAATCCAAAATTGATGCTGATTGGAAGTGTACACTGTACATATTTGACCTCAACGCAGTTGCAAAAATGCTTGTAACATTCGCATCAATTGTATGAGGCAAGTGAAGGGCAACGGCAACTGTAACCGAACATGCTTCAAGTAAAAACACGATTCTCATTTCTATTGCCTAGCAAATTGATGTGCACCAAAGGCTTCGATATTAACATTTTGTCCATTTTAATTTTTTTTTTCATTTTGTTTTGTTATGCAGTGTGCTGTGTTCGAGTGTGTAATGGCTGTCGATGGTCTGCACCAAAACTCAATATTTGCATGGACAATCAAAAACGCTTTCAAAGGCGCTTTATAAATACAGATTTCAATGGAAACATATATTGGATTATAACATTGCGGCCACTTCTCGCAACACACATGATTCGATGTACGGCAGGCGCTCCCTCACATACACACTAACAAATTCTCATTTTACAAACATATTGGATCCCAGAAAATCGGCAAAATGTAATTTCCATGCATGCCGATAATAAATATCGCATGATGGAGATGCGTAAAACTTTGAATCAAATTAAAGCTACGACAAAGAGAGCCGAGAACGATTGAAATCACACACATACAGACAAACACACATACACTCGCACACACATTCGCCAACCAAAAAAGAAAGGCTAGCAACACTAACAATATTGTTGCAAGATGAACCGTATGCAAAGCAAAAAGGAACAGCGTTTGTGCGTTGGTATTGGGGCCTGGTGGAAAATTATTGCAAATTTCAAATTCGATTTGGGGTGTTTATGATGCGATTTGCATACTGGCAATGGCATTCCCATATATATATGTGGATTGGCATAGCTTCAAATGCTTCTGTTGTTCGGTTTCGAATACCGGATTTGAATATTTGGATATTTGATGTATCTGATAAAATTTTGCTGTGGATTTACGGCATACGCTTATATTTACAACCACATATTGATTGCACGTTTTTGGTACGCATCGCCACCACCACCACCACTCCCATTACTCATTGCCATCATTCTCGTGCCGTCAATTTCCTTTCGCTCAAAATTATTCCGCTTCACTCGAATCAATTGGGCTGTGTTCGGTGGTACACATACACACATACGCAATGTAATCGGACAAATCCACCATTTATTCGAATAAATCGTACAATTTCGACTGAAAATTTTATTGTAAAATGCTGTGAGGTGCAGAAGCAACCGAATGCTCCAATGGAATCGAATGCATGAATGTGTATCCGAATGATATGACATAATACTAACGCCTATTACCAGATATAACTGTATACAATAAAATCTCCCCAAGTATTCTAAATTGGATTTGACAACTGAAACAACGAACTACGAACGATGAACAGAGAAAGAAAAACGACAGATTTTCATGCAGAGACAAAAATTGAATTTTACGCGAAGCGAGTTCGAGGTAACGGTATTTCGAGTTAAAAACGCTCGCCTGCTTCGTCTAATTGAATTCGATGACATTTTTTTTCGTCTATGCGCACAATTTAACTTCAGGTTGATTTACTGCATGGAACTTTTACAAGAGCACCGGTTCGTCATTAACGATTCAAGTAATTTAGCTTGTAGCCGGTCTTCAGCTTATGCGACTCGTTACTCTTGCATAGTCACAAACTCATACTCGTTTTAAGGTCGTGTGTGACGTGTGATGATCAAATTTTTAACAATGATTGACACAAGTCAATAATCAAATTTTGTACGGTACTTGGCATCGTTTGTGCCCATGCAAATGGACATTGTTGTGAGAAACGAACATTCACTGACGATGAAAAAGTAACTTGTTTTCAAACGATGATTGATGAACGTGTCTTTTTCCAGTTAAGCCTTTTTTTGGCTTTCTCACGTTGCTATCGAATGCATTTGCTCTTATTAAATATGGATTTCAGAGGACGAAAGGCATCCACTGCGTTCAATGTTCCGGCATAAAAAAAAGTTATTGACAATAGACGACGAATGATTTCAGTATGAGAGTCACATCTACGCCAAAGTAAATCATAGTCAGTGTAGTGCCATTTCCACAACAAGTTCCAGTTTACTGTTAATCAATTGCAGAGAGTACGATACATTTGAATTAAACATCTTCACGATTCAACTGAAACTAGTCGCACAAAAAAATTGTCCAAACCACAATTTTGAACAGTCACATTTGTAAAACGGCATAGTACACATGATGAGCTTTAAGGTTGATGGTAAACTTGAAAAATATCAGAATTTAGTGGAAAACGGCTTGATTTGATTTATCTTATCAATACGGTTAATTGATGGTGCAAACCAAGCAAAGGCACGCCAACAATGGATTGGCGATGCTTTTATCGATTTTCTATTTATTTGTGTGTTTGAGTGAGGTCATTGTATTAACTGGTTACCATTGGCAATCAAGTAAATCAAGTCGTTCATTTTTCGTTGGTTGAAACATGCAACGATTGTTTTTTTCTTTTTTTTTTCGAAAAATCAGTGTACAAATTGGGAGGGGTATGAGGAGTGAATATAAAACTTTTTTGATAGCCATTCCAATTATAGAGATGAATTCATGTTATAAATAAAACGAAAGTTGGCACATTTGATGCGTATGCATAGAGTATTGCTATCTTCAACAGCCGCCCACTCTCCCCTCAAAACCTATGCAGGCAGTTCACTTTATAAACATCGGAGCCCGTATTATAAATTAACGGCAAATGAGACCTGGAATTTTTCCTAAACATTTGCACACAGTCACAATTTAACTCATATATAATTTCCGTTTTTCGGTGAATGAGCTAGCAAGCACTCAAACCATCGGGCACTGGGCAATGGTCCGATGTATGGGGGAAAATGAGAAAATGAGTAAACGAGTGTCTGCTGTACGAGCCATCGGTTTTTGTCTATTGTTTATGGTCATTTTCTTTCCACCCTCTCTCACATTTGATTTATTGCCAAACATGCAAACGGAAAACAAAAATAGCCAACACTGGACGCACACTCACACTCCCGCACACACACATCAGACAAAGCGGTAAAAAAAGGAAGAATTATACTGGAGCATTGCTCTAATAATAAGTCGGCATGAACCATTGTGAGTTAACATTTTAGTGTGGATTTGTGTTTGCAACGGTAATGTTCTGAAATATATGTCATTAATATTTATTCTCTGATTCACATCACAGGCATTGTTGTGGCCATTTATTAAAATGAGACTTTTATGTGCATGTTCAATGTTCATGTTCTCGTATCAAATAAGGCACAACTGAATATATGCACTTCACTTGAGGGAATGCTCCCTTCGATCCCTCTCCCCCCCCCTCATCCCCCCTAAAAAGCAGCAAATGATACGGAATATTTTTCGAAAGTTTATATGCAACGATTATGTGCAGCGATTGTTACAACGCAATTGTCTTGATTTATGCATTGACCGAACACATTCGAATATTTACGAAATTTTTCAATGGAATTATCGAATTTTTTTGACCAGACAGACCAAAAAAAAGACGACAAGAACGAATCCAAAAAAGGAACAAATGAAAAAAAATAACAAAACCAAACCAGACTCAACATACAGTAAAAGGCTTTTAATTTAATTGCGAATTAATCTGTAGCACCGAAAACAAATACGAAATGCTTCGGCAAATATGCCCACAAATGGTATTGTTCTGTTTCTGAATTTCACACCATTGCCACCGCCCGAATACAAGTGAGAGTGAAAGAATGAGCAAGAAGAACGTAGAACGAACTCACGAAAATAGCCAATTTATAACTAAAAATTATTCGAACATTGTACTTTGGGTAGCATTTTATGCAGAAAATCCAACCGAAGGAAGGGATGAGATATTTACTTTGGCCAACTGTCTGATTTAAGTGGTTTCGAACCATTTTCGGGCTATTTTAAGAAAATACAGTTTTTTGTTTCTTTTAAATGTTGAACACCTTTTTTGTCCATTTCACTTTACTTTGAAACTTTGAAACATTTTCCAGTTTAAATTAAATGTTTTCTAAATTATTTTTTCATTCATGCTGAAATATTACTGATATCACAAATATACAACCACATTATTGCTACTGCTCTCAAGGGAAATTTGTTCACGTTGAAGTCATAGCCCATCATAAATATATCTTGAAAGTATCCTCTGAGCTATTATCCCAAAGTTTCCATATAAATCAATAAAACATGTTCGTTTTTTTTTTTACAAAACAATATTCTACACAGTTTTTGTGATAGAAAAAGCATCACACGTCGAAGCAGCTCATATTTGTTGGATCATCATTGAAGCCATTGACTTTGCAATAACAAAATTACACACAAAGGTACCGCCTACTGTCGCATCTATAGCGTTAAACCCCAAGCCAAGCCAAGATAAAATATTATATCTGGCCATAAAACACCCTCTCATAAATATATGAAAGTTGAGGGCAGCAGCGGCAGCAGTTAAAAAAGGAAGAAAAAGTCTACGATGTGCGCAATCATCCCTTTTTGCTTGGCAGAATGGATAAAAAAAACTGGTGGAGCTATGGACACAAGGATACACAATGTATTGGTGCTATCGAGTGTCATAAATCTTACTTTTATGGGCTCGAATATTTCGAAATTGTGTATATAATACGCAAGCCGTAAATTTCATGCTTAAGTACATTCAGCTGTGTTTGACTTCAGTGTCGTCACTTACCTTCGACCGCAACCGCCATTTTTTCCTGTTTTTTTCTACTTCTTGAAATTGGCGTGTGAACATCAACATTTTATGAACGAACATTCCATGAAAAATTACAGAGATATTTATGAGCAATTTGATACTAGTTGTTATATCATCAAAATGAAAAAAGAGATAGTAACAGGGGGGAACTTGGTGGAAGATGGTCTTCAACAAACTCCATTGCGCTCAACAATAGTCGTCCATTGAATAGCTCAAACTGAATTATTTCGTTCACACAAGTTTCAAAGAGTGCAATCTAAATTTGAAGCATGAATTTATTATTTATCTACAATCTGTGAGAAGAGAATTTGCTTGCCCCGAACACTATTTGTGCAACATGTTGTCCGTGCTTTTATTCATTGTTGAATGGTATTTTGTATGCAGTATCAACAGTTCATCCATTTGAAAATGTGAAACTTGTGATTTTCTTGAGGGTATTTTTTGTAAATCGAATAAAAAACAACATTTAGCGAATGTGCAATGCATTCGTTCCATGGATTCGTTCTATGGATTCATTCTATGGATTTAGCTAAGTAAACTTACCGTAAAGAGCTTTAATGCGATTTATGTACAGGTAAGATGAACGAGACACAAAAAAGGAGAAATCGACAAAATGAAAAGAAGAAAAAGTCCAAATAGTCAAAATAAACAATAACATCAATTTTCTTTCGTTCTTTGCTTTGAAAATATGCGACGGATGGACCAATTCGGAATGTTGCGGTTTTTCATTTTCGTGTGATTCTTGATGCTAAAGTTGCTGATGCTAAAGTTGTTGTTGTTGTTGTTGTTACAAGCTAAGGAATGAGGGGATTTGTTGATTCCATCGATGTGTTATTGTTATTCTCGACGTAACAGCAAATACTTCAAGGTCCAACATACATAGATCACTTGAATGTGTTTACATAAACATGTGCTTATTTACTCTCGCATCGAGGTTCAATATAGTTCGTGTGTGCGAGTGTGTGTGGAAAGTGAAAGAAAAATTTTCATAGACCCAGTTCATGGGTGTAAAAGTATTGCAGATTTATCGTTTGATTGGAATCTTTTATTATATTTTCTGTGTATATTCATCACTGTGTGTTGTGAGGCCATCGTTGACCGATGAACCCTACCGTTTAGAATCGGTTTTGGCTCTACCTTTCACAAGTGTACAACAGTAAAACACACTGTACATTCACATACTACTCTTGAGCGTTTCAATCGAATGTCGTTTGTTGTCCGTATCTCCAATTCATTTCTCATCCAACAGCAATATTTGCCGTTCACATTGTCGATACGATAGCCATCACTTTGGTCAGTGGCTGTAAGAGTAAAACTAACAATAAACAACATGATAGAGATGAAAACGCGATGCAAGGATACGGAAAGAGATGAGAAGCGAAAAATGTGGAGAAGAATGAAAAACGCTGTGATAACGCAACATCAATTTTATCTCATACCAAAAAGAGTTTGAGCCGAATCAAACCACACCACAGTGCACACATACACATGTGATGATGCGCGCGTATGCCTCGAAAAATGTGTTCATATATAACAAACGGTTGTTCATCGTCCAACCGAATACAGAATAGACCAAGAGACCTGGAATGGACTCTCTCACTCCCCATGTCAAAAGAAAAATGTACAGAAATAACAAGAAAAATATAGATTTTTTTTTCTAATTCGTATTCTCTGCTCGAATCCACATAATCAACTAGAGCTATAGAGTGTAGTCTAGCATACACTCCCACAACAGGTTCGAACTCGAGGACCCATACATATTTATATCGTATAAATAAACAGTGAAGTAGAAACAAAAAAATCACCGCTAGAAAAATGAAAAAAATGGACACACACACACACACATACAAGGATGAAGATGACGGCCAAGAGACACGCGGGGATCGGGGATGAGAAAAAGAAATAGAAGAAAAATATGGCATCGTCATTGCTCGAAGTTCGAGCTGCTATCGACACATCGTTAAAGTATCTCACTAGCAGCTACGCTCGTATACATTGGTAATTGGTTTTGTTGCTGGCATTCGGACAGCGTTGTTGTTGTTGCTGCTGGCTGCGCAGATTTGGCACTTGTGTGTCTGTCGATTGTGTGCGAATATCATCTCGTATATTGACCAGTCATACACACAAATTTATCTATATTTTTCCTCCTTTTTTCGATGGATTTTCAGACTTCAGAGAAAACAACCCACATGGAAAAGTTGCCCCGAAGAAGTGCCATTACCATCAGCAACAACGGTACAACGGTCAAATCGGTAACGGAATGAGAATGGGAAATAAAATATACACGAGTGACCAAAGGAACGAAGGAAAAACTATTGAAAAATACATTAATGTATTCTCAATGGCCAAATGGAATACACACAATTTTTCGAATTGAAGAAGATGAGTTGTGCGATGTGCATTGTGCTGGCATTGTACTGGCTCTGACACTGTGCCACCATCAACCAAATGGACTATCTCGCACCATTACAAATGGATTTCCATTCTGAAATGACTCAAATGCACGAATGGCGAATATTGAATTTACGATGTGAAGAGTGTGAGCCAATTTTTTTTTCATTCTCTTTCTCCCTATATCGCTCTCGCTCACACATTCTCGTTATAGTATATGTCCATCCGATGACAAAATATGAACCGAAAAAATGCAAAGTAATTCAATGATGGATAAAAAATTTGCAATGCAACGAAAGACCGAGAATGGGACTTTGATGACGCAAAATGGAAGAATGAAGAATGGAGAATGGACATTGACATCATTAAACGAACACTTCACATTCAAATACAAAAACGATTCAATGCGAAATCACGTATGCTGTGTAATGAAATGAGTTACCAATTTTATTACGGTGCAGAGTGTCAACTACATCTTTGCATTATTGCATCATTGTGCAAAAAAACTCAATTATTTACTTAACATTTCGATTTTGCACTTTCTTCTTACCTTTTACATTTTTGCCCATTTCTTCTTAAACATATTCAGATTTCATGTTCAATTCATATGAGTTGATTGTTACATGTATGTTCAAATCAGAACATTAAATTCGGAAGAAATCTCTTAAAGAAGTTTTCTTTATCTCAACTTGGATTCCTTATATTTTAGAGAAAATATTTTTTTTTTTTTTCATTCTAATAATTTTTTTCACTTTGGTAAAATTTAATATTTTAGAATTATTCTCCAGAATTCGATTTACATTTACTTTATTCGAATAAAATTTATTATTCGGACCGTGTCTCTCGAGTGCGCCATCTAGCGGTATTCTATTGAAGTATCCCCATTCGGTTTGTGTCTGAGCACATCGATAGAAGATACTACGAACAGGTTCCAGTGTGGAATTGCCACTACGAAGTAATTTGTAAACGTCAACAAAACCGAATCACAAAATATTTAGTTTGTCGACAAGAAATTGAGAACATCAAATGAAGAGATGGATTATGAAAACGAGAAATTATTGAAGCTTATCTTTCCAAATGGTGTTCCAGGTAAACATTTTTTTGGTTTAATCGCAAGTATTTTTGGAGCAATCACTTGTTAACATTTTCTAATTGCTTCATAATATTTGTTATCATAGAACACCTTCGCGAGAATCCCGAGCTTCTGCCTCAAATCTACAAACTAGGTTCATACAAAGTCGACCAAATAAAAAAAGAAGAAAGTCGTTTATCAGAAGACAATAAGGCTGTCGTTGAGCAAACACAAGATTTGGCCATAAGTAACTACAAAACATTCATTCAGACGTCAGAATGTTCGCGCCGAATTTACACAGAATTCAAAGAGACCGAACAACAATTAGACCATTTGATTGATAAATTGCCGAATCTAACAGAGAAATGTGAGAAATTCATTAAAACATCCAGTGAAATTGCAACTTCTCGACGCCTCAATTCATTAACTTTGAGACGAAATGTACAACTGTTGGAAATTTTGGAATTGCCGCAGTTAATGGATACGTGCATTTATCAAGGAAAATACGAAGAAGCACTTGAGCTGGCTGCCCATGTTCAGCGTATGGGTGCCAAGCACAGTGACATTCCGGTTATCAATGTGAGTTCATTGGAAAGTGTTCTTTTCAATTTCATTGACACTTCCTTTTTTAAATTGCCATTAAATGGTTTTATTAACGGTCTTTGTACAGAACATAGTTGCAACAATCGAAGGATCTTGGCATACGATGCTAGAGCAGTTGTTGGCCCAACTACGTACTGATTTGCAGTTACCAAAATGCCTTCAAATTGTTGGATATTTAAGACGAATGCAAGCATTCTCATTGCCTGAGCTCAAGTTAAAGTTTCTACAAGCTCGTGATAGCTGGTTTTGTTCCATTTTGAATAGCATTCCAAAAGATGATCGTAAGTTTTCAAGTTAATTAGGTTCAAAATGGTGAATCTCAATAAAATGTTTGTTTGTGATTTCAGCTCAACATCATTTGATGAAAACCATCGAATTGAGTCGTGTCAATCTGTTCAACATCATAACCCAGTACAAGGCAACGTTTGCTGATGACGATAATTCTCTTGAAACAAGCGATTCAAATGAATCTGGCAATATATTCCATGCATGGATCAACACTAAGATCAATAATTTCCTTACAACTCTCGAAACGGATTTGAATCGAGGCGATTTAACATCATTTGAGGCCATTTTGGGTCAGTGCATGTACTTTGGACTGTCATTCAGTCGTGTAGGTGCTGATTTCCGAACGCTGTTGGTACCAATTTTCGTAAAAGTGATTGCAAAAAATTTTAATGCTCGAATTTCCAAGGTCACCGACCAATTCGAATTGGATATGGACAATTACACATTCATCAATAAAATATCAATAAATGTGTTGAGTGCAATTGGCAAAGCAGATCCACACAGTCTATCGCCGCCTGAAACTTTACTTAATTTTCAACCGTTGGCTTTGTATTGCAATGGCATTTTGAGTGCTCTCAATGAGTTCCGAAATTGTGCTCCGATTGCATTGGTCAATGAGGTTACAGTTCGGCTCGAGCATTCGTTGAAAATTGTTGCAAATAACATTTCGAAATTTTATCGTCAAGAACAACAGGCATTGGGTGCCAAAGAAAGAGAAAATTTTGTTAAGTTTTGCTGTGCATTTGCATATGACTTAACGCCCTACATTCAACGATGCATTCATGACGTGTTTCCAGTTGCTCTGTTAACCAGTCACTTGAGCATTAGTGCAATTGCTCTGCAAAAAAGTGGCATGTCTTACTTGAATAAGAAAAAGATTCTTGAACCATTGGAATACTTGTTGCCCGACAAAGTTGAAACAATTGTCAAAGAAGTGACAGAACAAAGCGCCACAGCCCAAAGCAAACCAGATATAGCTGAAGAAACGGAGCAGATTGTCGATGCCACCAATCCTGTGGAATAAACATCATGATGTTAGTTTTCTTTTAATCATTAAATAATTTAATATGTTGATCTATTGGATGTAAAATATATTTGTTTTGAAAATAAAATGCAAGAAAATTGTTTTTTACGAGCTGAATGCAGCTAGTAATTAATTTAGCTGTATTGCCGTGCTGTCAATTAATATAGTTCTACTTTCACCGAACATGAGAGCAAAAAGTGATCGGAGCACTTGATAAAATGGCATTATAATAATGGCTTGCAACGCGATCACTTGATAAAGCCACAACAGATGTACCGTTTTGCTTTGGCTTACACCATTTGCTGATGCGAATGAAAGTGACAATTCATTCGGTCCAGTTCAGAAAGTTGCTTCATCAAAATTAAATCTAGAATCGTGTATTTTGTAATCCATATCACAATCGTGCACTGTTTTCTGTACGCCTTTGTCCCGTTGCTTTTTTTTCATATGTTATTGTTGGCATGAGAATATTCGGCGCTAATTCTATTAATATCATCTCTGTAACTGTTATTTTCGTATTTGCAAGTAATTCATCAAGTGTTTTTCCTTTGATTCAAATGGCAATTATTTTGACTTGAAACCGACCGTAACCGATTTATTCATTGAAAATTGCAGGCAACAATTGTGGCAATGTGTAAAGTCAGTGGTTTTGTTGGCAGTTGTATCAAGCGAAAAGAAAAATCATCACAATAGCGTAGAGATGCTCTATCAAAATGAGAAAAATGAGCACATATTCTGGCACATTGAAAACAAGTGGCGCAAATGATTGATTAACCTCGTAATAAATCTTCATATGAAATGAGTTTTCATTTAGCAAAATGCCAAATGAGAGAGAGAGAGAGAGAGAGAGAGAGAAAAAAACCAGCGGTTTTTAAATAATTCATTGTAAAATAGATCATTTGTTCTTGAGCCAGACAGCTTTTTTCGTTTGGTATTTTACAAAAATGATATTATTTTTTAATGTGCTGTTTAAAAAAAAAATAATTTAAAATACCTCATATTTCTTCACTTGACTACACCCCGTACACAATATAGACAAACTGGAATTTGTTCTATTCATTCAATTATAGCACGGCGGCTCATCGTACTCGCTGAAACACTCTCACAAAAGTCAACACACAAACATCGCAAATGATTCTCGCTACTATCGCGCCAAACAATTACAGTTTTTCATTTTCGCTATTGACTATACTTTCTATGCTTATCGCTTCATCTTCTTTCAATGAATCAAGAAAAATGAATCTACAGATTTTTATATTACATGATCAACAGTACAATGGAAACAAGAAATTATAACATACAAATATGATCGTTGATCGTTCATCGACTATTAGGGTTCTTTCACTTTACAGCGTTCACACATTGCAATCACATAAGCACACTGCAAACTGTAAATCAACAGCCGTCGAAAATAAAGAGCAAAATGATCTCATACAAATAACATGACTTGGCGTACTTAAACGTGCACGAGCTGGTTTTATATGTACGGTTCAAATGTTCCAAACAAATTTCAACGTTTATTTCACTTCTTAAACACAATTATCCTAGGCAATTACACGCATTGGGTTTGCAACCACCGGAACGGTCTTATACCTTTGGACAATGGCACAGAAAAATGGTTGCTATTATTGAAAATATGCCAGTGTTTAATACTATGAAGAAAATCTGTTTAAACCAATTGAGAATATTAAATAAGAAATAAATGTCTTCCAATCTCTTTGATGTCATTTTTATTGGAAAAGTTATTAAATATCTTTTGAAGTGTTTAAATGTTTCATTATTTGGAATTGAGAAGCATTTATGTAAAATCTCATGAGTTTTTTTCAAAAAATCAAACTATTAATTTGCAAGTGATTTTTTTCCATCAATACGAAAAGAATTAAAAAAGGCATAACAAATATGCTGACCACTACAACAACATCGTGTGTGTGTGTGTGTGTGTGTGTGTGTGTGTGATTTTTGTTGTTTTCATGACTCTCTTTTGTTTTATTAAAAAAAAATCCATTTAGTCCATCAAACAGCAACTTGGTTCTTTTCTCTGCTGTATGCCATCCATTGCAATTGCAACGAGAGAATGTGATGAGAATGGAAAAAACAAAGAAGTAAATGCAATTGTAATAGACTCCTATCACGCGCCCACAAACCAGCAATATCATTTACCATACGAAGAGAAAAGAAAGAAAGAGAGATAGAGAGAGAGAACGAGCACTTTGCTTGATGCGAATCAAACGGCGCAACAGAACCATAAAAGCGCAGCGTGTACTCCGCGGTAGCGCGAAGCACCAGCAAAACACACTGACCTACTAAACGAAAGGCATCTACACTTTTTCTCTTGACTGAAATTTGCTTTTGATGCCTTTTTCTCTTCTGTATTATTGTTTGGTGTTTATGTGTTTCTTCAGTTGAAGCAACAAAACCAATCGCACTGTAGCGAATTGGTGTTGTTGAGACTAGATGGTGAGCAAATGCCGCTGTGAGATAAAAAAAAAGTGCACAAGCATATGATATTGTGGTGTGGTTAAGGTATCGGTGTAATGTAATCATTCGATGAAAAAAAAAAACAGAAGAAGAATTAAAACGTCTTTGAGTGTTTTCGTGTGTTAATGTAACCGAAATGAATGGCAAGTAAAATGAAAGAGAAAGAAATGGTCGAGGCAACAACATAAACGAATGGCAAACGGGCAAATGGATATTGTTGCATCGATGGATGAATCGATACCGAAACTGAAAAGTGTAATGGTAAAAGCACTATCAAAAACCCAAAACGAAGAAGAGAAATGAACGCATTCACACACTCACAACAAACGATTCGATCACTAACAGACTAGCGGACGCGCTACAACACCAAAACCAAGAGAAAGATGAAATGTATGAAACAACAACAACAACAACTACGACAAACACTCAAACAAGCGCAAATATTGAACAAGCCACAGAAAAAGGTAAGTGGATGACTATCGCATCACATTGAAAACCGAACCATTCGTTTGTCAATCATCGAAGAGAAAAGAGCGCAACGATCGCTGAAATAAAAGCAAAAACTTGTAGCGACCAAAGTTTTGTGTGTTTTTTTTGTGTGTGGTGTTATTGTTGTTGTAGTTTTGTTGGAAAAAATGGCATAGAGCACACACAGTCGCGATCGGTGTGAAAGAAAGAAAATTGATTTGTTAGTGCTTGAAGTGGTTATGGAAATAGAATCAGTGAACTTGATGCGATCGAGTCGTTGCTCTTCATGAACGTTTACATTAATTTTCGATGGTTTCGCATGAATTGATTGGTGCGTGAAATGGTGATTAATTGATTTAATGTGAATAATCGAAATAAGCGAAAAATTGCGTAGAATCAAAACAACGGAACAAGTCATTTGCGAATGAACGAATGTTTGCATGACAACTGTTGGTGGAAATAGAAATCAAAAACAACATTTTAAACGTGGAATATAATTGTTTGCATTTCAATAAAGTCCAATTATTGGCTTTGCACTCTAGTTATAAATCAATAAGAGTTTTCATCAATTGACTGCTTAATTTGGAGATGCGCTTTGATTATTTGATTTTTCAATGGATTACTTAAGAACACGAATGGTAAGTGTATCAAGCGATTTTTTTTATGTCGTTCATTTTGGACCTTTTGATAATGGTTACTGATTTCGAAAAATTGAAAACTCTTACTTGCGGTCGTGCCCATTTACGAGCGGCATATTCGCACATGTGGTTCCAATGAAACACTTTCTTCTTCGTTACAAATCGCGGACATTTATCGAATTGTTAATTGGCTTCCAAATAAAAGCCATAAAACAGAAGCTAGCACAAAAGTGCTGCCGTTCGAATTGCGTTCATTTCTTCGATAATGGTTAATTTATTTTTGTCGCGTTTTTGTGTGTATATATTGCCATTCAGTTTCGGTGGTCAAAAACAACAATCAACCACAATCATGGCTTGACATGGATAAATGAAAAATAAAAGAAAAAAAAAATGAAATGAGAAAACGGTAAAAGTTTGTGCACATTTCCAAATGTGGCGCTGTTCATTTGAATGCCAGAGGCCGGTTTAGATTCCGAATTGTTTGTGTATACGAAATGGTCTGGGAGGCTTTGCACAAAATGTTCATTCACCTGTTGATTTTGCTTAGCAAACAACAAACAGAGATGCATACTGAATAATAAAATGCTCCAGTTTTAAAAGCCAATTGCTTTTCAATTTTTCGGCGTCACACCATTTTATATACAAGAGAAATGGTAGATAAATTCGTGCATAATCCAATTCACAAATATCACTATCACGAAAAACTAAAGAACTAAACACGAGACGTTCGTCTCGGTTTCAGTTGGTTTGACGAACGAGAGAGTTCGTGGTGTGCCAAATGTTAACAAATCCGTAAATTAACAAATGGAGTCACTCCCATTAATTGCTATGTTTCTGTTTAGCAATTTATTAATTAATAGTGAACATTTTTGTTCTTCTTCGCGAGTCGACGCTCGCTCGCGCCATTCTTTAATTTTTTTTTCTCTTCTTCTTCTTTTTCTTTTCCATCAAATGGCGAATATGATGTAAAAAACAATGCGGAAAAAATGGTTGCAGACATGTAATAACTTTCTATCGTTTGCACTCTAGTCTACGCTCAATTATATACTATTAACCTTTTTAGGCATTTAAGTCTTTTTATTTTCTTCTTCCTCTTCTATTCATCTTCAAATTCAATTCGAATGTATTCCCATGCAATTACAACTCATTTCTCGATTACCAAGCGAATAAAGTTAAACACAATGACCCAATTTAACGTGTTTTTAAGCAGAATTTTGTCTGTGAATGCAGTGGGAAAAATTTACTGGGAAGAAAAAAATAATGAAAAGAGTTTGTTTTTTAAGTCCTTAATGGTTAATAAATCAATTGCACGGTGTAATGAGTTCTCTTTACTTGAAGTATTCTGAGCAAAGCTTCAATCGTTAAATGAACTGAAGAAAGGCGACTCATTGCCACTAGTAAAAAGCCTCCATTATTTGCCCAGTTTTCTATTTTACCCATTGACACTAAATAAGCTATTGTGAAATGAGAGTTTAAAACTGGTCACGTAAAATCGTTGTGTACACTTAACAAACGCATTTGTTTGAAGTTTGAACAACCTGTTGCATTATCTTACGGAAGTGTGAAATTATTGAGACATATTTTAAGCACTCAAATGTTGAGTCTTTAATTCAACATTTCAAATCGATTACGCCATAAGTATATATATTTCTCAGGTAGGAAAGATCCAATATGGAATTAAAAATTCCATCAAGTGGTCGATCCATGTGCCCATGTTGAATTCGATGATATAAATCATTTGTCTAACTCACTTTTTACGACCTTGAGATCAAAAACCGAACCGCATCACAAAAATTGAATGATGACTATCGAATAGGTATTCATTGGCTATTGATGATGCTGATGCGATGCACACGCAACCAATTGAACTGCACGATGTTAGATGGTTTGTGTTTTGAAATCAATATAAAATAAAAATGCTATGAAGAAATGAAAGAAAAAAATACTTTCATCGCGTGTCGACGCGCAACTCCCAACGAAAAGTAAAAGTATTGTCTCAATTTCTTTGGAAACTTGATTTTATTATTTTGTGTTTTATTTTTTCATTCGCCCAGCGCCTCAAAAGAGATATTGAAAAACTGATACCACATGCATATTTTCGAAACGCCGATATGCTGTGAGCATAATCAATGATGTTTACCAAAGTGCTCAAACACACACACACACATACAGCCTATATGGATTGCATTGTGCTAAGCCGAGCAGTCCAAGTGAAAAATCAGCTTCAAAGCGAATGGAATTTTAATAAGATCCGAAAATTGCTTGGATTTCTTTTATGATTTTAATTCGGGCTCAAAGATGAAATGATCGAATGTGCAAGTGAGAAAGCACAGTTTATACAGTAATCTTAACTGATTTTTTGAATTGAATTTTTTTTTCTCTGTTCCTCTATTTACATTTCAATTTGTGTGGGCAACGACACAGAGTTAAAAAAAAAGAATCGCATGCGTTTGCTAAAATCACAACACAGAGTCGTGATGCTGTCATCTTTCGTTCGATTGCAAATCCCGTAAATGTATACATTCAACACGTTTTCGGTATAGAACGAAGAAAGAGAGGAAGAGTAAAATGGAAAAAGAGAAAAAAATACCGATTCAACGGGAAAAAGTCACCAGCATGTATCAAGAGTGAAATTTTTATGAATATTTAATCGGATCGCTATTTCGTATTGTGTGCTGTGTGTTGATCAGTCGGTCGATGGGTAACTAAGCCAGAGACGAGACAAGAGAGTGCAGCACATAGTATATATGAACAAACTAAATATGAAACATGGCTCGTGTACAATCAACACACAGGCACACAAACATAATATGGAGACAGTTTACCAAAGAAATACTCTCTTCGCTTGATCGGCATGGATGATGAAAGAAATGTGAAAAGAATATGAAATAATTGTTGACCAATGATATTGGTATTTCACTGGTTGTGTTTGCGCATTGTGCCGTGCTTATGTGTTTGTGTGCTCTGTCGCAAGCGAAAAAGCGACAAACCAAAACCATTGCAAGATCACGATGAAGGAAAAAACAAACGATCGACAAACGTACACACAAACCAATGTCAGGCCACTTTCTAATCTATTATTTTGCCGTTGGCCAACAAATGCATAATTTATCAATGCAAAAAACGACTTTTTGATGTTTCAATGGATTTGGTGAATGCATCAATGCATTTCGATATCAATCGCCAATAAAAAAAAACCTTTTATTTCCTCTTTCTCTTTCGCTAATCAGTTGAAAATCGCATAAAAACTGTTTTTAGAAAGAGATATGATTTTTGTTGATTCGAAATTGGCATTTTCTTTTAAGCGGTATGAGTCATTTGATAGTTTGTCTAATCATAATGACTGCTTTTTGTATTTTTTTTTCTCTTCTTTCGCCAGTCAACTGAAATGATGATTCGAAATTTGTAGACGACCAAAAAAAAAGTATATCACAATCATTTAATTTATTTCCACCATTTCTCTTTGCAGACGAAAAACTTAATGTTGACGGTGCTTGCAATTGTTGCATTGGCATTGTCAACCAGCGAAGGTTATGGATTTGATGCAGGTGCATCGTGTAGTGAGAAAACGGCACGTCGTGGTCGTGCTCAGCTGCTAAAATCGATTCCATGTGACCTAAGTGTGCAAGCATATTGCAATCTACCCGGTTCGCTGTATCCATGGCATGCGGTACGGCGATTTGTCAATGAAAATCAAGGCATGATGAAACGTATGTATGGTGATGTGCGTCATATATCGGTGCTACGAAATGAAATCAATAATAATGACATCACATTGGACGATGTTGAAGAAACGGCCATTCGTTATTCACGCGCCGGATGGAAGCGTAACAAGTATTTGTATCAAGAGTCATCGAAAACGAAAAACGGTGACTTGTTATCGGAAGCACACTATCGTCGTGCATCAACACGGCCAACTGGTCGTTCAACATCACGCATTAAAGCACGAACAACACAACGAACGAGCCCAACACCATCGTCAAGCGTTGAAACTTCAGCGCCTAGTTCAACGATTCCATCGACAACTGAATCAACGACTACAAAGAAAACGAAAGCAACCGAAAGACGTGAGAAAATTTCCACCTCGAAATTAATACGAAAACCAGAGACATCGAAAGAAAACAGTAGTGATGATCCGTATGAAGAAGTCATTGAAGCAGCAATTGAAGAAATCTTCGATCAATTTGACACCGAAAATGCTAACGTTGCAAATAAAAATGTATTTGCAAATGTTACCGAATCCGAGAAATTGGCAATGGAGCTGAAAAATGAACCCACTGATAATATTGAAATTGTTGGTGCACCTGATTTATCGACAGGAGTTAATAAATCAGACGTTGCAGCCACGATATCGACTACATTACGAATTTATGGATATGCGAAAGATGAGAAGACAACAACAGTCACTCCCTTGAATACCACCGACGAAAGTTCAATTGCAGAAAATCGAACCGAAAGCATGTATCTTAAGCAAAATAGTACAACACCAAAAACTCAGGTCGATGATAATTTGATCCACTTTGAAGTTGATACTAGTGATATCGATCCAATTAGTGCAGTGACTAATGAAGATTCGACCTCAGGTGAAACGGTGAATACGGAGAGTGATGCTGATATTAATGGTGACAATGAGAAACCCAATAAAGATACAAAGCCAACTGATGATAATACCATTGGACTGTACCAGGATGTTGCCCAGAAAGAGGAACCAGTCCTTATTAATACAAAAGGAGTGTAAGTAGCTCGAGAAATTATTTGAAAGTTGGGAAAACTGTTATTAACCACTGTTTAAAAATTGGATTTCCCAGAAATGCCTGCCCAGTCAAAGAGGAGGTCGTGGCACCATTTTGGGCGAATAATACTCGAGGCGAGGTATTAGCTCTACTAAATCTCTATCCATTCGAACAATATGTCCACTGGGAGAAATGCACACAGGAGCACAAACAGATGTACTGCCGCGATGGATGTCGATGGTGAGGTCTACGATCATTTTAAATTGTTTTCAACTATTTATTCACTTTTAACTTTCATTTGCAGCGAACAACAATATCGATTGCACCGTTTGCTAGCCTACGATCCTCACAATGAGTGCCGTGGAATTTTTTCCGACTGGTTTCGATTCCCTTCGTGCTGCATTTGTAAATGTTACAACATTCCGTTTGAGTATCGAGTTACGTCACGTAGCCCTCGATCACTGAGCAAACACATGAAAAACGATGAAGATCTATTAAACGCAGAACGAGATATGAATGATGAAGAGTTGGACATTGAAGATCATCAAAAGGGTGATTGGTTTCACAAAAAAAGCTACTTCAATGATGACATAGGCGAAATGTTTAGCGAAGAAATTGAATTTTGAAATTGTTAATTTTCAAATGGTCATTTTTGGAAATTCCATTGTAAATAGCTAAAACATGAAGTGATTAAACTAATTTCCACGATATTTTAGAAACTCATCAACATCACTCGTATTTATTTGACGCACAAATAAAGCAAAAAAGAATATTTATCCGAAAAAAGGCTAGTGAAAAAAAATAATTAGTAAGTGAGAGTCGCGTATCCTTTTCGTAAATTAATGTTTATCCATTTTCAGTGATGGGAATCCCATCATGGGATTAAATCAAACAATTTTACGTAATCTTTTTCAATTTTTTTTATATGTAAACAATTTATTATCAAAGAAAAAACGAAAGAAAAAAAAAATCATACAAAATATTCATTGTTTTTGTTTGATGATAAAAAATGAGGAAAATTGATTTGAAAAAAAACCAATAGAATATTTTGTTAGATTAAATGTGTAGAGTAGAAGCAAGTAGAACCTGTTGGGTTTAGCAAGCACAAGTTGTATTCGTTCTCATGTAAATAGTTTATAAGTTTTTATAAAACATACAAATTTTCATTACAAAAAATTACAATTACATTTAAAATTACAAATCAATATAATTAATACTAAACTTTAAAAACAATTCCTAATATTTAAAAAAAAAATCAATTATCTTCATTAGCAGCATATAAATCGCGCAATTTCTCCTGTTTATGTTACAAAGAGATGTCGCCTTGTCCTTTAATACTTTATTGCAATTTGTTTTATAATAATTTTTGTTTTGCTAATAATGCTTATGTCTACACTAGAGCTATTTCTATCAATTTTATTGTCTAGTACGAAAGATTATTGCAAATCAAAATGATAAAAATGAATCAATTAAACAAATAAAAAAAAATATGTTATAAATCCAATAACCAGTAACAATTAGAAATTAATTCTTATAAAATTCGAATTTAAAGCACCAATTTATTCAATAAAATACTTCATAAAACGATTGCTCTGTTGTTGCGTTTTCTTTTCGCCATTTTGTCGGCCTTGTTAGGGCAATAAATTTTCAAAAAAAAAAATCGATTTCGGAAGACAAGTCCTGCTTTCTATATCAATCTCATTCAAAATTTCATTTATAAAAAATTACGTAAGTTTCATATCAAATTTCCTTAATTTATAAAGGTGTATCAAATATGTATAAGAATACAAGTAAAATTGTTGTGTCAAAATTGGTGCGATTTCAGATATTTTCTTTTTTAACGAATATTTTGTGGGTGTGTAAATTTTGGTCTTGCAAAAAAAAAGCCGATTAAATATTTATGGATTGGTGATGGGAACCCAGAGTGCTTTATTTTGCTCTTCATCGACAGCAGATTTGATTTGGGTGCTCATGTGTGTGATATTCACGCCAGCCGGAATGACAGCTGAAATAACAAATTTTTATAAATATCAGAGTTATTTTTAGTTGATGATATTTGACGCGAATGCATCAAAAACGAAATATCATGATTTCATCAGACAAATGTGTCACTCTCACTCACCTGAAATATATTGCCGATAATCAGATTCCAACTTAAGCGCATGCTCATACATTTCTTTAGCTGCTTTCTCTGACATTTTATCTTTGATCTCTTTTATCTGTCGAGCTGATTTAAAACGCAACAACAACACTATTGGATAGATTTGTATACGTTTTAAACGCTCAACAGCCGAAATACTGACGTCGAGCAAACAATGCCGATTCTAAAAAATAAAGCAACATGCATTTTTAGTTATCCTCAATGAGGACAAAACAAGTTAAATCAATGTCTGAATCTAAGGTTTACCTTTTCGCACAGATCTCTGATCGCTTGCACTGGTGTACATTCATAAATGCTTCCACGGCGTCGGTAATCAACTAAAATATTATTTTGAAGTCCTTCTTCCATATTTTCTTGGGTGCAATTCATTGTTGTGGGTAAAAGACGATCAAATGCTTGTGGAAAATCAATTGTTAACTTTTCAGCAACGCAATCAGCCAACGGTCCGAGGATTAATACTGGGCGACACATGTCTGAGAAAAACACAAATTTAAAATCAACATTAGTTAATTCAGTTGGACAATTTAAGCTCAAATCCAAACTCACAATCTAATCTTTCAACACGTTGATAACTTGATAAAGTGCCATCTTCACCGACAATGCCCGAATCTGTAAACCAACTGAGTTGAGTGCTACTGAAAGTGGACAAGTCCTTCGAATCTCGAGATGAACTGCGTTGATGTTGCTTCTTGCGACGGAAGAATGAACGACGTGCCGATTTTCGTTTTGTTGTTCCCTCTCCGTCGGCTGTATCAGTCAACAAACGTAGCTCTTCTTCAATCCTAAACGTTTAGTATGACATTTAATAAAATTTAAAAATGAAAAATAAAGATTTTTTGTTGTTGTGGAAAATGTAATATAATTCCTTTTGACTCACTTCAATTGGCTTGGAATGATGCCACATCTCAAACGATGCCCATATTCATCCAATTTCCATGCTCTCCATTGTCCAAATTTGCCACGAAAAATCGTTGTATCTACATAAAGAATGTCATCTTTCACAAATCGCAGTTCACCTTCATTTAATTCACCAGTGCGATCGAATCCAGCGCGAAAATACAATGAATCTCCAGCCTCATCTTTGATTTGATTGAATTCTATGTGTACAAATTTATATTAATAGAAACAAAATCTTTTGACTAATTTCCTGTTGGAATGTTAGATAAACCTACTCGTCATATTATGTTGAACAAGCACTGTAACCTTATCGCATGGCTTAGAAATTTCAGTAGCTGCATATTCAGCGGTGACTCGTCTCAAGTCAACTCCATTGTACTCAAGAATCTGATCACCTTTTTTCATTCCAGCCAAATCGGCCAATGAATTTTTCTGCACATCATGAACATAAATTCCAACCGCATTTCCTCCCATCAAACTAATTCCCAAATTTGTGCTCTTCTTTGTATTCAAAGTGAGTACACGTGGTTCCTCTTCATCGTACATGCAGTCAGGTGATCCAGCTTGACTGCAGTCCGACTGATTCTCTAAACTGTCTGAAAACTTTTGCTTCATGTTTGATGACATTAACGAACGTTTTGGAATCGCCTGCGGAACGGATTGTGGTTGCATGCTCACTGGCCGTGAAGACAAGGCCATCGATCGTGCGATACCTCGAGGTGAATTTCTTGGAGTTGGTGAACCAGATCGGCTGACACTGTCCTCTTCCGTTATGTGTTGCACTATATTTCCGTGAAATTCTGCGCAAAACAGAAACACAATATTTAATTTAAAGTTCGATTTTATTTGAATAAAAATGAATGAAATAAACTCACTGTCCGGGCAGTACTGCGCTAGCATAGTCATTGTATTGCCGCACTGACGCAAAATCTTTGCAGCAATTTTGTGGTTTGCATCTCGCATATTGATTCCACAGACTTCAAGCAGTTGATCTCCACATCGCAGGCCAGCTCGGCTTGCAATGCTGTTTGTTGTAACGGTTGATACAAAAATGCCACCGCCTTCATTGCATTGAATGGTGATTCCGAGTGGACCGGCACTCTTATCGATGGTGATGCGACGCAGGTAGCCTGGGCCCGGATTATGGTCTGACATGGAGTTGTTAGCACCATGACTTAATACTTCAACTTTAAATGGTGGCGGCATCGGTGAACCATGTTCACTGTGTTCAATTGATCCAGTGCTATCTTTCATGTCGCTGCTTTTACTTGCAACACTTGGATTCGACGGAATTCGAACACGTTGATTTTCCTTTTTGCGTGGAAAAGTGCCACCTTCATAGGTATGGCCATAGCTACCATAAATTATATCGCGATCGCGTATCGGGTGCACTTTATTGCGTTGATATGGATCAATATCCATTGAAACACCATGCGAATGATGCGGTTGCACGAATTCATACTCAAGTTTATCGGATGAATTGTTATTTCCTAATCGAATTTAAAAAGAAAGCATAAGTTTAGTGACGATGTGGGAAAATAAAATGCCATCCGAAACAAAATAAACCACTTTACCTGCAATATCAAGTGATTGCGTCATCGGTACTGTAAGTGGGCTAGATTGCCGCATATGATGATGTGAATGAACGTGATTGGCAAATGGGCTAAACATTCGCTGAATGCGACCATTTGTCGAAAGCATTGATTGTGCTCGATTATTTGTTGCGTACGACGGTAATGTGCTGGTGTAACTGTTGTTTGGCGATGAAATCGATTCCATACCCAAACTGTCACTATCACTCGGAAATTTCGATACATTTTTCGATGAGCGTTTGTTATAAAAATCCTGATTGTCCGATGGATACAGCGGCTTGGCCGATTCTAACGATGGTGGGCTCTTTGGCGATAAAAATGAATCAATTGAATTTTGGCTTTTCAATGAGATCAGATCCTGCGGTTGTTGATGCGTTAAATTTGGCTTAAAATCCAACGATGACATTGGACTTTTTGAATTGAGCAACGAGTCTGTGGAATTTTTTAACGCCACATAATCCATCGACATTGGATGATTGGATACTTTTGTATCGAGAGTATTTGTGTTATTTTTGCGATTGATGACCGTATTGTAAATTCCAGTATTGTCCGATGATGGGGTAATATTGAGACTGAGACGATTGTTGTTATGATGATGATGGTGATAGTGATACTTGCGATTCATGTCTGGCATATTTTTCGATTGCAATTTACCACTTTCATGCATTACGGGCTCAGTTTCCATGGCTGAGTACACCGAATGTCGATTGAGACCGGATGGTGGATAGTGAAACGGAATGGGATTCGAATTACGATTTGAACCAGACACTAACGATAAACCTGGCTTGCTTACGCCCATTGGTCCTGCTTCGTGCATATGACCACCAAAGTAATTATCCTTCTTCATTCCGAGCGGTTTTTCTTCTTTGCCCAATGTAATCGGGCCAGTAAATAGTGACAATGCTGGTCGCTCTTTTTTGCGATGCTGTACAATAGTTCCTGTGTGATTCTCTTGTCCTGTTGCAGTATTTAATATATTGGCTCTAGGCCATGTGCCCAAATTTTTATTCACTTCTTTTGTTGTCTCTTTTTTCGCTTTTTTCGAACGCTTGAAAATATTCTCTTTGATTTTGCCAGTCGTTGAATTTTCATTGTTCAAAACTGAATCAAGAGCTGCAATTGCATCATTCTCTTGGCACAAACTATCACTTTCCGATGCAGTGCTGCCTTTTTGATTACTGTGACCATGCATATGGATTTTGCCACGGAATTTATTGAACATTTCAGATATTTTCGATGTGGATTTTGAATTACTGGATGAATTCGTTCGAGTGGATTCACTCTCAAAACTGAATCGTTCATCGGTTTGAGTGCATGTGCTTTCCATTTGATTGGGCTTATTTCGGCTGAATGTGTCCGTATCTGAAGAGTGGGTAATTTGCTTCAGAGCAATGATATGCAATGAATCAGACCGATCATCATTCAAATAGGCCATTGCATCTTTGCCACTCAAAATACCTTCCATCGATTGATTGTTGATGGTTAAAATTCGATCACCTGCTGTGAGGTCGGGTTCAGCTGAAGCCAACGAGCTTGGTGCAATTTTGGAAATGAAAATGCCGGATTCTAAAGTCAAACCATGATCACGATTTGAATTCATCAAGTTCAATTGAACTGCATACATATGAGCTCGAGTTATTCGTTGCCGTTTAACAACGACAACACACTGCTCCGGACCATTTCGAATTGTTTCGATGACCATTCGCTTGGAAAGCGACGAACAATCGATGTTATTAACCACCATAATACTGTCATTGGGACGCAATTTTCCATAAGCTGGTGAATCTTTCGACACACTAACAACGGTTATATTTCCATCGATGCGATTTTGTGAATCTTCTCGGCCGCCTTCCAAAACAATGCCAATATCATCATTTGGACCAATCAAATTCAAATCAATATCAATCACTTCAGTGTCATTTTTCGGCAACGATTCCACTTCGTATGGTGTGTAACTCCACCGAATGCTACGACGTGAGCAATTCACTTGCGCTTCGAGTTGCTTACGCAAGTGTTCAATCTCTTGAAAAGCTTCATCTTTTTGCTTTTTAATTTCCTCACTGTCGCGAATTGCCTGCAGCAAATCCGAAACAGCTGTATCACGCTCTTTTTGCAATTCATCATTGAGCACTTTCACATTGTCACGTTCGAGAACAATCTTTTCACGTTCGGTTATCGCCCAATCACTAAAAAAAAGAATAAAAAATTACACAAAATTAGTTAAATCCACTTCAATCCAATATTTGAACAAAAAAAAAAATCAAAAGTTCAATTCACCGTCTTGATTTTGCAACTTCAGTCTCCTCCAACGCTTTGTTCAGTTCACTTTTGGCACGCTCCAGGCTGTTGCGCAATTTATCGATTTCTTTGTTCGCTGCGCTCAAATCATGTTGGTATTTTTCCTTTGCATCATTGTTTAGATCATTATTCCAGCTGCCATCATGGCTTTTCATCAATTCCTTCTCTTCAAGACGCTCACGCAACAAATTCCGTTCCGTCAATAATTCATCGCGAATTCTCTTTAACGATTCATTTTCATAGAGAATCGATTGATCGTTTTTGTAATGCTGTTCCAATTGTTCCTTTGCAACGGCCAATTCATCGCTCATTTTTTGATTTTCCTCCAATACGACATCTTTTTCACCGAGAATTGTTTGTAGCTCCAATTTAACTGCATTCCTCTGGGCCGTCACTCGTCGCAACTCTTCGGCTCGTTGGTTCATCAATTGTTGCATCTCTTTAATCTGAATTTCATTCTGCTGCATCAGCTTGTCTCTGGCCTCTGCAAACATATTCTTCTCGTGTATTGCCGACTCCAATTGTGTAAATGCTTTTGTCAACTGTTGCTTCAAATCATTCTTTTCCAACGCCAATGAATTTCGATCGCGTGAAAAATCCGCACACTTTTTCTTACACATTTCATTTTCTTTTAAATGTTTTTCCATTTCAACACGATTTGTGTCGTACTTTTTCTTCAATTCATTGTACTGCTCGTGAAATGTGCACACCGTTTGATGTGTACCATTTTCTTGTTGTGTTACCTGCTTTTCGAGTTGATGAATGCGTTGCTGAAGCCGACGATTTTCATTTGAAATGTCAGCATATTTTGTACGCAACGATGTACCCTCGATGGCCGTTTGGCCAACCTGATTGATTGCATCCATGTATTTTTCTTTATAAAATTCCAGCTGCTTCGTTAAATGGCTCATCTGCATTTCACCGTTACTTTCACGCAAACGCAATGAATTCAATTCCATAACGGCTTCGTCGTATTGCTTTTTCATTGTTTCATAGTTTTTTGTACTGTCGGCCGATGTTTTGCGCGGACGATCATTCGGATAGCAATTAAACTCGTGACTACCTTCTTGACTGCTGTTGCTCGTTAACGATAATTCACCTGACGCCATAATACAGTTTTGTTATCGATTGAGTGCGGTTGTGCGCAATCAAATGCACCCCTCGAAAGTGATGAAAGACGAGACGAGAGCGATGGAAAAAAAAACGTTGTGCGTGATCAATTAACAGTCAACAAGATGCTCCGGCGTTGGTTCTCTTTCTTTCTGCAAAAAACAAAAACAACAAATAAATACAAATGAAAATTAACGATTTGTTTTTTTTTCTTTCATTTTAATTGTAAATGTTTAATGGAAAATAAATTGGTATTTGACTTGAAATTCGATAAATGCAGTTGAAAGTGTGAAGAATTTGTGCATTTTTTGTTGTTTGTTCGAGGCGAGTTTTCGTGATCGAAATTAAACCCGTCATTTAGGTAAATACACTTGTTGTTTCGTTCATTCCACTTTATAAATAAGCGCGTCTAAGTAAACGCTGCTCAAAATGAACACTGTGTAAACAGTAGACCTCACGCAAACATCGCGAATTCACTGTGTGTTTGTGTTTGAATGTGTAGCATGCAAGGCGAAACAAATATTATGACGAAGGTGCACACAAGTCTACGGTTAAGCGATTGTAGATGCACCAACAATCGATCGACATTACGATTTTCGTTTGAACAAACAACGGAGATTGAGTAATCTCATTTGCTCTCTTTGTGCTATTCACAGTTCCCCGTTGATGCATTTGTATTTGTCGTTGCGGCGTGTTTACTGAACGAAATGATCCCCATGCGACGTTTCGACGCTGAGAGAGAGAGAAACACAATTTTGTTTATTCACTAGGCTATTTTTGTTGCTGTTTATTGTGTTTATATTTATACAGAAATTGGCAACAAAAGCCATCATCGAGTGTCAATATGGCTGGTGTGAATGAATGCACAAATCGAACTGAATTATGTGATCAACGATCACAATGTAATCATACAAAAAAATCAGTTTATTTTTCATCTGGCCCAAAACAAATATCGAATAGAGTCATTTTACTGGAGTGTTTTGTTTTTTTTCTCTTCAAAACCGTCAATTGTGAATGACTAAAGCAGCATTGAAAATCCAATGAACCTCTTTTTACTGCGTGTATGTGTGTGCAAACCTGCTGAAATACACAAATGTATACACAACATCACATTGCATTCGGTTTGACGGCAACATGCACCAATTACGATGGAAATGCAATCATAATTTATTGTGCGAGCATTAAATTTATGTGCACCTATAAAAGTAAGCCATGCATCGTCAAATCAAGACATTAGAAGGCTTAATACCTGTTCATTTATTCATTTTGTTTTCAATGCACCAAATTGTATTTCCATTGGAATTCATTTGGAACAAAACTTTTGTTGAATTTCGAAATTTCAGAATTTGTAATTATGACATGCCTTCAAACAGCAAGAGAAATAATAAAAATATATGTATGAATTCATACATTGAAAAGAGAGCCGCTTTCTGTTGGGTGCACTATTGGTGGGCCCACGTCTATTTGGTGTATGCGTAAATAGCCGCATGAATCAGATGCAATTTATAAATAATTTATCACTGGCAGGCTATTTCAAGCCATGAAAATGATCAAAATCATTAGAGATTGGCATCACCATCGCCAACCTATTTTCGACATTTCAACGCTTCGACATTTACTTGGTTGTTTTGCTGGTGCTGCTAATTTGGTTGTTGTTGTTATTGTTGTATGTGGTTGAATTAGAATGAACGGTAACTTACCGATTAAATAAATGTGCACCGCCTCAAAAGAAACGCGCAGCCAGTGTACACGGTGTAAAACATTTAGAAGACCGTTTTCTTTCTGTCGTTTGTTATTTTTTTGTCCGCCAGTTGATTTCTAAATAGACTTTGATTCACCGTTTTATTTTCTAATCGAAGCTTGCTCAGTTTGTTTATTTAACGTTTTGCTGTTTTTTCGCTACTTTGGCTGTTGCTGTTGTTGCTTGTCTCCTTCTCGTTTTCTACGTGTGTTGTTTTTGCGGTTTACATCAAAAGCTCAGGTGTCAACGTTAATACTTGTCGCTCACATGCACATGTATGTCGCTCCCTCTCTCTCTCTCTCTGTCTTTCTCTATATTTTTTTTTGTATTACCACTGTGTTTCGCACACAACAAGTTCCATACACAGGGAGAATGGATTTGTTGAAGGCACACGTAAGATAAGCACCAACTACTATAACCATAAAACATGAATTAATGCAAAAATCATTGCACAGAATGTGAACACATCAACTTGTCTCGAACGAACAAACTCACACGCGCACACACGTTACAAGAACTATTCGAAATAAAAATAATATTAAAAAAAAAACACAATAGAGGCGATTACACCGTAACTGAAACGGTATGAACAAATCACAATGTTGATATACGACGAAACACAATAAAACATAAGACGATGACAAAAAAAAACGAAGAGAGGCGACAGTTAAATGGTGTACATTGCGATTCGTCCGTTTCCTTCTTTTCTGCTTTGTTGGCACTCAAATGATTTCGGGCACTTGGTTTTTGTTGTTTTGCCAACAACCGCCAAATAAATATTTACGTTTTTTTTCTCTCTCTCGATCAAATTTTAATACGCAATGAAACCAACAACAACAAAAAAAAACGAATGCGATCAAAAATGAAGCGTATTTTGAATACGAAATAAAATGCGTCACAATGTGGATAAAACGTGAGATCTGTATTTCGATGTCTATTTCACACTCCAATTTAATTTAATTGACTCTTGTACGGGTTATTCGATTAATTTTTATCTAATTATATTCACTGGATGTTAAACTATAACAAAAACTGGGTCCAAAATTAACTTGGCAGTTTAACCAACACTAGATCTCTCTTAATTTCAACACTCATTTTGCACATTACGTCTATTTGTCTGTGTGAGTTTCCACATGATCACTAATGATCTCTTTTTTTTAATGAGTTTTTGCTTTGCACAAATCAAAATCCATTGTACTAACAACACAAATTTGTATTAGATAAAATAAAATAGAAAATACTTTTTTTTTGGATACTTCATTCAGAGCACATACGGCGTGATCACTAAATTCCACAATACAATTTCACTTTATTTCAATGAGCTATACACATTTTCTTCATCTTAAGACGTATCATTTTCTTCATCTTTCGTATTTATAGCCTTTTCCGCACCCAAACCTTTTTTTTTCTCTCGATCTCTAAACTATTTGTGGCTGGGTGACATTCAATAGTCTAATTTTTTTTATCGTGTGTTTTTTTAAAGTGGATTTTATTAAATCATACAAATCAAATGAATAAAAATCATATATATCTATCTAAAAACTAAAATAAAATGAACAGGAAAAATGATCGTCTCTTGTTTTCTGTTCACTCTTTCTTTTTCACTTTTTCAACCTCTTCTTCTTATTATTTTTCTGATTTTCTCTTGAGAAATTGACAGAATACCAATTTCAATGCACTTGTAACCGTAATTCACGTAGTAAATCACGTAGTTATTTTGTTATGTATTTGTGATGTCGATGGTTGCGACGGTGACAGAAATGCTCATTTTATCCAAATTTGAATCAACCATTTTATGAAATAAATGGAATAATTTTCGAATGCTATCGAAACCAAATAAAGAAAACAACCGGCTTAGAATATTCGCATTAGAATATAAAAATTGAAAAATGTAGCGCCTGTTTGTTTACAGTACCTGTAGCTCTTCACTACTCAATAAATACTTGTCAGCGATACAATATTCCGTGTTGTGTGTGTTGTTTGTGAACATATTCATGCCGGTTCGCGTCGTTTTGAAAGAGATGGAGAATGTGAATGAACTGTCAAAACCACCTTCGTAGTTAACAACACTGAATACGTCAACTCACTACCAAACATGAATGTATGCATCACACACAAATAGCCAAATACACAAGAAAGTAAAACAAGATATCTTCAATCATTTGCCACTTCGGTATTCTATTATATATACATTTTTTTTTCTTCAAAATACAGAATCAAATTGCGATTTGTTGTGATTTTTAATTGTTTTATACTCATTTGCAAGATATAAATCAGTGTTTGTAAATTGGATTGGCCAAATTGTGTGGATATTTAGCATTTGTGATAGACAAAATGGTACGTATTGGTGAAATGTAGTTTTTATGTGTCACGACGACATTATTGTAACCACAGAATTCTATGAAACGGTGGTGTCATTACTAACAATACAAACTGGAGCTGGCACGCCCATGCATTATTTGCTCAACAATTGAACGATTTTATTCGGGGGAGAAAAAAATTACCGATTTCATTTTTCACACACATTATGAATATTTTCATTGAATGTTTTATTTTATTTCCATATTTATGTGATGTTTTCCATAGACTGAATTGCAAATGGATTGTGCTTTGGACTTGATGCGCCGATTGCCGCCTCAGCAAATTGAGAAAAATCTAATCGATTTAATTGATTTGGCACCAGCTTTATGTGAAGATTTATTATCATCGGTCGATCAACCGCTCAAAGTGGCAAAAGATAAAGAAAATGGCCATGATTATTTGTTATGTGATTATAATCGAGACGGTGATTCATATAGATCGCCATGGTCAAATACATACGATCCACCGCTTGAAGATGGTTCAATGCCATCCGAACGCTTACGCAAACTTGAAATTGAAGCAAATCATGCATTTGACCAGTATCGTGATATGTATTACGAGGGTGGCGTCTCATCGGTCTATCTGTGGGATTTAAATCATGGATTTGCTGGTGTCATTTTGATAAAGAAGGCCGGCGATGGCAGTAAAAAAATTAAAGGATGTTGGGACTCAATTCATGTTGTTGAAGTACAAGAGAAGAGCTCGGGCCGTATGGCACACTACAAACTCACATCAACAGCCATGCTCTGGTTGCAAACCAATAAAACTGGATCGGGTACAATGAACCTGGGAGGCAGTTTAACCAGACAGGTAAGTGAATTGATCTGGGAATTGATGATGTGCATTTGATGATACGTACAATTGAAAAATGATGTTTTTTGTACACAATTTCAGGTGGAACAAGATGGAACTGTTAATGAACAATCGCCCCACATTGCCAATATCGGCCGAATGGTCGAGGATATGGAAAATAAAATCCGTAATACGCTTAACGAAATTTATTTCAGCAAAACAAAAGACATTGTAAACGATTTGCGTAGCATTCAATCGCTGTCCGATCAAAAATCACAGGCAGCCATGCAACAAGATTTAGTGAAAGCTCTTCAACGTCGAAATGTTAAAAATGAAAATTAAATCAATATAATAAACGAAATGTGGAATCAATCGATGAAAAAATATTATACAATTCCAGAGCAATCAAGCTAGAGATGAAGAAAAAAAAAACAATTGAATATTTAATGTGTAAGCAATTTAAGATAAACGAGCACACTGAACCGTTACTCTTCTCTCTTTCTTTTTTTAGTTTGTAATCCTCATTTTAACACAAAATTGTTCTCAATTCTTTTTATTATTTTTCATTTTTCATTTTTATCTTGCAAATCTTTTCTATCGAATAATTCAAGCATGGGATATTTTGGAAAATTTAGTTCTAATCCAGAGATAAAAAAAAACAAAAGAAATAATAAATTTCATATCCGAATTCAGCTCTGCCGACATAGGCATACACATAACATTCCAATTGTCTTTGTTTTGATTCGATTCAAAATTTAATTCATTTTCATTTGAATGATTGGATAAAGATATTGATGCATCTTTAGAACAGTTAAATTTTGAACGCCTTTTTGTATGTTAATAATAGTTGCAATAAATACAATCTTTTTCCTAAACAATTGATGCGCGTGAAGGAATTCCATTTTATTAAAGATCGAAACATTTGGACTTATTTGTGCTCCTGAGCAAGGTAAGGCAACAATAACAAAACATCATTCCTAAGTAAGCTGATCGACGCATTGCAGGGCTTACAAAATTGATTTGAAAAAAAAATTCAAACATTTCGGTTTTACCAGAATTTTCAACAGCAAAAATTATTTCAGTGGAATATTTTAAATAAAAGACTTGTTAATATCAAAAATATTTACTTTTCAATTTATTTTTTCTTTCAAATTAAATTGGTTAGTTCAGACGTTACGATTCACTTAAAATAATCTCACGCTGAACTTAGGATGATGAAGTTTCTTCTCTAATAAATGTTTTCATTGAAAAAAATACAGTTTCACATGCATTACGATGCTTTTAAATTCTGTTATCGTTTCGTCGTCGGCCATTATCGTTTCCCCTCTGGTTTCGATCGCGTCTATCTGATGTATGGTCTCTACCACGATTACCATGATTTCGCATCCAATCGTTTCGATCACGGCTCCTCGAACGGCTTCGATCCCGTCTTCTATCGTTCCTACGGTCTCTGTCACGTGAGTAGTTCGTATTTTGATTGTGTGATCGATTTTCATGGCGATGCATCATTTTCGACTGTTGCTTGTGTCCTTCATTGATATCATTGCCCATATTATTATTCGAGCCAAGACCATTTACGAGCGATAACATTTGCGCACTCTGCTGAAGAAGTGCCTGAAAATCGAGCACCTGATTCGGTGGAAATTCCATTCTTGGTGTTTTTGGTGGTGGCATCATATTATTCATCATCGGATTCATTGCTGCACCAAGCGCCAAACTATTATTGGCACCACGCAAAGCAGCATTTCCAAATGGATTTTGTATTTGAAATTGGTGTGTTGATGGAATATTTGGCAATATTGGTTTTGGATCCATTGGAGCCTGACCACGACTGTGATGTCCGATTCCACTGTCGCTGTTGATTTTGTTCGCATTTCGATTGTTCAGTCGTAGGTCTCTGTTAAACAGTTTTGTACCAGAAAAAACGGAGAGTGCATACGGCACTGATACTTGATGCTTGTATGTTATGAATGCGTACGAACGATTTTTTCCATTATCCTTCGGTATCGACACTCTCTCAAGTGGTCCAGCCTAAAATTGATGCAAAAATAACTTTTAAATTACACATTTGCAAATTAAACCATTGAATAAACACAAACCTGTAGGAATAGCTCGTAAAGCAATTCTTCGGTGATTTTGTCTTGAGCCAAGTTACCGCAATGTATTGTACGTGCATCATGATCGTCGTCATTCATCTTTATTGCAAAATGTACTTAAGTAATTGCTAATAATATAACTTGTTTTTTTTTTTACCAAAATGAACATAAACAAATTTTGTGTGCCGTGTCAGTGTTGAATTATAATTTTTTGACTGTACATTTATGAAAGCCATTGACGTTTAGTTTACAGGGAGAGTCCACTATGTGGCGCTAGTTGCATATTACAGGCAAACCGGCGAATACGAATCAATCGTGTTTATACAAGACATTTTTCGTTTTATTAAATGCACATTTTAGATTATTTCATTCTTATTTATTTTTTCATTCCATGTTATTTCATCAACATCACAAAAAGATAAATGTATAATATCATTTGTTTAGATGGTTCCAAAACTGGGGATCAATTCGACAGAGTGTATGTAATGTGAAGAATAATGACAAACATGAAGTGTTTTGTTTACAAATGTATTTGATACAATTTGATAAAAATGAAGATATTGTCTTTAGCGGTAAATTTACTTTGTTCAATTATTAAACAAATATTTTGCCGTATTTCTGCCTCAATATTTTCAGATTATTTTTCAATAAAAAACAATTCATCATTCTAATTTTTTGTTAAGATTTTTTTTTACGAAAATTATACAACAAATGTTTACAGTCTGTTTCAGTGTTGAATTTTAATTGATCCTTCAAGACTGTGCGAGTGTCCGTTGAATTCGAGATGCATTAAATAGCTAATTTGGATGTATTCGAACACTTCAATGTCGAAAAACCTTACAACGTTAAAACCATCTCAAAAATGGTCTTCATTTAAATTCATTGGAGATGTCTAGCCACTGGGGGAAGTGCAATCTTCATTCACATCTTCCATTGGATTTCATAGCATTTCATATATTTACATGCATCGCTTCTAATGATCTAAATCAACAATAAATGTTAATAGGTAAACAGGAATAATCAACAAACACGAACATTGTTACTATATTTGATAATAATCATTCTTTCACAAATCAATCAAATTTAAATTTTAAATTGTACATTGACGACGAACGATGATAAATTAATTTTAATGAAAGAGCGCGTGTGTAAAATTTAGAGAAGGTGTATTTTTAAGGCGGAACTGTTTTATGTTCCATAAATGACTGGGCACGCAGATAATCAGGTGCTTTTGATAGATTAATGAGTGTGGAAAAACTATTATGAATCTTCATATGTGAGTCAACAATGTAATAAAAAAAACCATTACGTTGTCGTTTCATTATGTTTGTACTTCAAATAATTAATTATAAACAAATGACATAATTGGAAGTGAATTGCCACTACTCATATGAAGAATAGTGAAAATTGAGGTAATTTGCACACATGAACACCCGAAATCGTAATACGGCCGAGTTCTGATAAAAATATTTTAACGCATCACTGTAGAAAATGATCTTTGGTTATTCAATTTCGGTTGACACTCTAGCTCATAGCCTATGAACATTATTCCTGAACAATTGAGCTTCATAGTCGACCATCAACTGGTGTATTTTTATAAAGCTATGCGCTGTTAATTATTTTTTTTATTGAAACAAAGCGATTATTTAGTGAATAATACTTATTGTTGCGTTTACCGCAAACTATAGCTATGAATATGTAATAGATGTTACCGGTGAAGCAATGACTTGAATTAAAGCTCAACTCATAGTGACATTGCTTGGCCGAAATCAATTGTACGTTTCCAAGTGGAAAATGTGATTGTAAGCTAATGACACTGTTTGATTGTGTGAGTGTTAACCTGTAAAGCGCAAAAATACTATAAAAATCTGAATATTTGTATTGTTGAGCCCTTTTCACAAGTGTGATCGAAGTGATTCCTTCCATTCAGGATAATCGTGTACATGATAAACATTTTGATTTAAAATCAAAATAATAAAATCCATCGTGTACGCGCATGTGTGGCAATCATCCCAATAGCAACGTATATACCATGACGTACTACATGTTGAACCGAAATCCTCTATAAAACTCAACGTATTTTCCAACTTTGATTCAGTTCTAGTGTACCAACCAATCCGAATAATTGTCTACTTTTAGTGTTTTTTTTTCTTCTATTGTTCAAAACCACACAAAAAAACAACCAAGGCACGATGTGCTATCAAATTTTGTTACACTTGCTGTGTTTTAGTGTTTTAGCCACCTCAAATCGATCGCATTTATATTTGATGTAATTTTTGTTCATTATTTTATGCGATAAATCAAATTGAAGCGGACGTAAAAACTAATAAAAAAAAATAATGTTTTTCCGTCGAATTTTTTCGCGCAAAGAACATGATGAAGTGCAGCAACCAAATGTAGATGAGCATTTGCATTTGTCAAATACAAATCGTACCCCAAATCAAAATTCACCGTGTCGCTCGATGCGTCGTGCTTCAATATCGAATGACGAAAAGCAACAACGTAGTTTAACAATGGTTCAATTAACTCCAGTTTGGGAGACAATTATTCGCACAAAGCGTTTACCAGACAATTTAAACGTACGCGAATTATTCGATGAAATTGCTGAACGTCTACGTGATCCCGAATGGCAAGTGCGACAGCATGCCTTAAAAGTGCTTATCGATGTTTTGATTGTAATGTCTGATCGTTCGGATAATTATTTTCAATCATTAATTTGTCCGCTGGTGGAAAATCTGGGACACTCAGCCCCGGCCATTCGAAAGGGTGCGTTGGACGCACTCAAAGTGTATATGACGGAAACAGCAATGCCTGAAACGATAATATTGGAAATCATCAGTTTGGGCATGGAACAAAAGACATTTTTTGAGCAATTTGATGGACGAGTTTGTGTGGGTGTTATGCTTTCAATGCCCTCATTAGTTTATACGTCACTTGGAACACCAAAACAAAATCACATTGTACGCACCGCCATTCAAGCCCTCACCAATAAAATGGTTCAGGTGACCTATCAAGAAATTGCTCTAAAGGTGTTGTTACGTATTCGAGAAATGATTGGAGTTAGAGACTTTTCCGATCACATTGCTCATGGTGCTTATCGAGATTTTGAATTGCTATGCAATGTGTATGGCTTACCAAGTACACCAAACACTCAAGATCCATCGATGGATCTCTATATGCCACAAACATCAGCCGAAGCCAGCCGAGTTTGGAATCCGTCGTCCGGTGAATCGAATTGCAAGGTAAAACGCACAGAATTGTGTTGGCGTGAAAAAGCCGATGAAACATCGGCCGATGAAGAGAATAACAACATTACATCGAAGACATTTGTTTGCACGGGAAATCAACCAGAAATAAGCTGTACGCCATCGATTAGTGTTACCTCGAAAAAGGTTGATAATGAAAAAGTCATTATGGAAACTGAAATTAAAATTGAAAATACGGCCGTCACAATGCGAATATTGGAGGCGAACAGTAATAGCAGTGAAAATGAAATTGCCGGTGAAAATAGCGAAGACGATTTATCATCGGTTTTGGGACAAAATGGTGTGGTGCGCATAATGACGGACAGTGAAATCGATGAGTCAAACGGGACAACGATCATCGAAATACTAGATTCGTCACGGAATCCATTGAAACGTGTTACTTTTGGTGGTGAAGAAGTGAAACTACGCACACCGGACAGTGATTCCGTTTTGCAAAGTGATAATGACGATGCACAAAAGGCGATACAACAAATTGTTGAACAACAAATTAATAGCAATACAAAAACATTGAACGAATCAATTAATAATCGTGATATGAACAATACTTCAACTAATTCATTAACAGTAACACGACCGCGAACGGCTAGTATAGTGATTACAACGACTTCATCTCCTCCGGCGTCAGATAGTGAAGCGAAATCAAATAAAAGATACAAATCGGCATCGCCAATCAAACGTAGCCGTCGACCGTCATATACTTCTGATGACAATGCAATCGTTTCGCCAAAAGGATCGCACAAAGGTATTGAAGTATTACATAATTTGCAGCAACGCAGCCCAAGCGTCTCACCAACACGATCCAGACAAAATTCAATATTTGAAAATAGGCCAGATCACAACGATAACAACGATAACAACGTTTCAAATATGGAAAATGATAAAAATGCCACAAATGTGGCCCAAATGTCAGAGGCTTCAAAGTCAAGTGAAATGGTCGTTGAAGAGATTTCATCGCCGGAAATGAATCGAAAAAATTCGGCGTCGACGGACGAAATCAAATCCTGGGAACAGCTTGGTTTGGTCGATGAGCTTTGTCTACGGAATTTAAAATGTGGGGTAAGCCGAAAATAAATTGTATTTTCCATCAAATTCAACACTTTGTCACTAGCCACACGAATCTTTGCACAAAAAAGAAATTCGATAAATTTCCGGGCATTCGTGTGTTTTTTTTTCTATACAAAACAATTTTACGGCGCGATCGGCGTGATTTTTTTTTCTTCTTCTGTACAATGTGACGCGAAAACGACCCGAATAAGTTTATTGCTTTATCAGACAATCTAAATAACACTTCGTTTGTTTAATACGATATACCTAAAAGAAATAGAACGGCAAAAGTCTTTGAGACTTACTGCGAGACGTGTGCAGTCAACATACAATCTAATGAGTAATGACACACGCGATGTCATTCTAAAACTTCAAACAATGGCACTCACAAGCATTCTTACGATAGAGAAATTTCTTTGCGTAAATTGTGCCAAAAAAAACAAAACTCCCAGGCAGTATTAAGTGTTTGAATGAGACGACTTGACAACCGTGGACAAAGGGGCAAAAAGCGATTGAAGACTGATTTGAGGGTGGATTCCACATTTCAATAAAATTGAAATGAAATGCAAGCAAATCACGAACACAGCGAAGCGGCTTTTTTTTGTGTGAATCATTCGTCGAACTTATTCGGATATTTTTACGTGCTACTAGTTTAAATGTGACACATTTCAAATGGCTTTATGCGTTTCATGCATGTAATTGATCCGATATATTGCGCAAGTGGACCTTTTTTTAGTCCATAGCTGATTTGGTGAGCTCGAATTGTTTTAACTCCATTTGTTTCAGTCATATGCCAAACCAATTAATATTCGTTGTTATCGTTCTGATACCTCAGATTATATTAATCAATAAATCAATAGTGAACAACAGAATTGTTGGGACTTACTTTTCAAAGTCTGTGCATAAATTCATTGCATTTTTTGAGGTTTTCATGCCACTTTGTAATGGAATCGGTGGTTGAATATTTTTACTTTTAAACAAATGAAATCAAATCGACCGGTCAATCGGCTGTTTGATTCCATTAAATCATATGAAATTCAGGTGTTGGTTGACCTGACCTAGTCTCGATTAGTCGACATAATTGGGTGAAATGGTGAAAAGTTGGCTTTATTAAAAGCTAGTAAGCGATTGAAAGCGGAAATCATTTTTATTAAAATTACATGTATGCCATTTTTCACATGTTATACACATACACACAACACAAACACATAGCTCACACCATCGGTCTATTTTTGGGCCAACGAATTCATTTTAATAAACATGCGAGCCCGTTGTTCTTAAAGAATGAACTGAAAATAGAAAAATGCGCAAATTCAACTTCGTTATAAATAATACAATTTAGTGAAAACTATTGTCGCCATTGACCGCTTAGTGCTTTGGCAAAATGTGTAAGGTGCGAATATATCTTTGGTATTTCTTTCAAATCAATTCAGTCAAAAAGAAATCGTCCAGTCAATTGGCCTACTTTCAGCATATACATTTTTTGTTGTTGTTCTGATTGTGTTTTACGCAACTGTGTAAATAAACATGCGACCACAATGAATAGTTGGAATTTAATTAGCTGGTTTGGCTGAGCTTTGTGATTTTTTTTTTCGCGCACAGTTGGCGCATACATTGAATAGCCTAATCTTGATTTGAGGAACAAATTTATGATCGTCATTCACGGAACATACAAGAAACTCCAAAAACTTATCATAGATCACCCCCTTTGCTGCGAATTGCGTTTTGAATGACCAAAAAGAACCAAAAATTGAATGAATTCGAGAAATCTAGGTCACATATATTTTTCAACCAAATTGTATGCACAAACATTCGACGAAACATGATGTTTATTATTCAAATGCGTTATGTTTTATTCTTGCAACGCATAAGCCAGTGACTGTAATTTAAAAAAAAAAAAATCTGTTTGTATCGTTAACAACGTAATAAATGTTGAAAAAAATATAAATCCATTCTCGGGCACCAATTAATCCACCTAAAAATCCTTTCAAATACCACTACAAAAAAAAAACTGTAGAAAAATTTCACTGCATGCTATCTTATTCAACGTGTGTCGGACTTATGATTTGTGAGGGTGAAGCACTTATATAATGTCTCAATAAAACGTAACTTGAGGGTTTGGTAGTGTATCGGGTCAGCTCAAGCCCGCGTGACTATCGCATTAGCAATCACTGAGTATTTTTCCAAATGGAGAGAGTCGATGGAAAAAAACGAAAGTAAAAATGACCAGCTGGTCCACATTTTGTTGCGTGCACACAAAGCACCTGAGATGCAGACCAAAAATGTGGTACGATGAAAAATGCCGTTCACGATTAAGATTTTCTTTTTTATTTTGTTTGGTTCTTGCATTTTATCCATTTTTCTCGACGAACATTCCATCGATTCGCAAAGTAATTTTTCTTTTTCTCTCCATTTTTGACCCAATTCCATTTTTAATTCTATGTTCTTTACGACTTATTGTTAATGTTTCTCTTGCTATGCGTTGATTTCGTCCCGTTTGTTTGGCTTTCGTTTTAAACACTAATTACCTATAATTACGATCAAATGCTGAACTATATGCACCGTTAACGTCTTTTTATAATAATTGTGGCACTTTTTTCCATGTATAACACATAAAAAGAGAACCCTTTTGTGAAATGTCCGAATATTGCATATGATTATGATACAAAAACAAATATTTCTTGGCATTTTCCTTCATTTTCAAATTTCCACTAATAAGGTGTGCTTATCAGATTGCTTGTGAAAATAATTTTCGCCAAAAAAAAGAATAAACAATTGTTTTTCACAGCTTGAAATTCCATGGCTCATAATTATGACCCAGCAAGTGGTACTTATCTCTTAGGTGATTCCTTTGATATAATGGCCGTCTTTTTGGTTAAAATTTTTAGCTATCCTTGCACATCGTTTTGAATAATTGAAATCATCAGAACCCCGACAACAATAGAGCACAAACGATAGGTCAAACGTCAAAAATATCAGAATAATATCAAAACACTATAATATAGAGACCATATCAAAATGTTTGATTATCTATGCGCTCATTTATTATGCCGATTCTCATAATATTCATTATTTTTACATGGCATTTCTCCATTCAAATATAACAACTGCATAGCACCTCAACTATGAAACACGACTAATGATGAATAAACGTTTAAAATAACTACAATAATTCATATTGAGATATGCGAATAATAAATAATAACATTTAGCTTTTACATGAGAATTTCCGTCCGCTGATTTCAATCCACACATTTTCGTTGAATTTATACAAATAATTTATTCAAATCGTCTTGATACCGTTTATAGACCATTAAATTCATTATTTAAATGTTCTGAAATAAACGGCCGATTTTTTTTTGTGGATGTTGAAATAAAAAGTATTGGCCATTTTTTATGTAATATTTGGACCATCCGGTTGGCAACTCACATATTGCAGCAAATGGTCAAGAAATAGCTCTTGTAGCTCTAGCAATGAAATCAAAAAACCTAATTTCGAATAATATTCCAATTAAATGTTCCACCAGGAAAAAGGTTCAAAAATGTGTCGACTGCAGTGTTAAATAACTACTTTACCTATTAAAAACTGAAAATGCAGGGAAGATTTTTCCTTACTTTTTCCCTTTATCCAGCCATAACATATTTCTCAGCGAAAATTCCGGATGAAATTTTTGTGTGGATTTTTCCTCAAAGGCGTCGTTCAGGTTATTCTCTCTAGCAGGTCATAATGTAGGAATTGCAACAATCTTCGCACAATCACACAAATCATAAAACGTTTATAATGATACTAAAAAATGTTACACTTTTATTGTCGCCTGCATTTATTGCTCCAAAATCAAATTGAACGAAGTGAATAAAAAGCAGTAGAGCTATTATTACTGCTTCTACTCGTTCAACTGCGTGATAAATACTCATTTATCGTCATGTAACAGGCATAGAAAAGTATTTGTTTGCAAAGTAAATTATTGACATTATAGCTTGTTTGAAAGAAGTGCCGGTAAAAATGACTGAACTGAGAACTAAACGGTTCGTTTGTTTGTATACCACTTTTTCTCTCTTCGTAGGATTGGCGTTTGCGATCGAATGCGATGTGTACAATTGAAGAAATGCTCAAATCAACAGATAATTTGTCGTTGGTGCAACCACAATTGGAATCGTTACTACGAACCTTGTTATCATCAGAAAAACATCCAGATGTTGTTGAAGACAAACGGCGAATTTTAGCTAATTTAATTTCAAGGCTTCCATTGGATAATCTCGAAGATAGAGCCACACAAATAATTGTTGGACTCTGTAGGCATGGCGGAGCTGGGAGTAATCGTGTTGCAAAAGCTTTAATGCAACGTTTACCACCGACAGCTGTGGTCATCAAACTGATTTCAGATGATTTTCTGAAGTCCCACAGTTCGAGGGTAGGTTTATAAATAATAAATTTGCAATTATTTATTTTGTTAAATAAGTAAAGACTGTTTAGTTCATGGAACTGAAATGCATAATTTTCAGATGTATAATTGATGTTTTGCAAGTTCACATATTTTCTTCTAGAGAAAATAATGAAAAGTTCAACGCTTCCACACTAAATAAACATCAATTAAAGAATAGACTTTTCGCGGCCGATGAACTTTGAACGCTTAACTCTTGAGCTTATTTTTATCATGTATATCTTTCGCTGAATAGTTTAACAAACTATCGATTTTGTTTTTTTTAATTTTCATTTTAGTTCCGTGAAAATGCGTTACAGATGGTGCTGTACGCACTTATGACATTTCCAAGCACATATTTTGATATACCGACATGTGTAAAGAAATCAGCTGAAGCAGCCAACGATCAAAAGAAACGTGTACGTCAGGCAGCTCTTGATGTATTGGCCGTTCTTGGTCAAATTAGTGCCCCAAAAGCTGTACTCGAAGAGGTCACTGAAACCCTTAAGCATGAAAAAGAGGCTCATCGTTTGATCGCCGCCATCAAGGCGCGGCTATCACGGAAACAGCTACCATCCGTTACACCAGAAGGGTCGGTTCACTATGCACTCAGAATTCCAACACCGCCGCAAGTGATATCGAGCTATTATTTTGGTGCCGATATCGATTGGATAACAGCTGGTTTGTATTAAACGAAATTGGTATTCACCATTTCGGGGAGTGCAAATAATGCAGAGACTGAAGTTCACTCTATAGAAATGATTATTGATTTGTACACCATCAATGTTTATTTCATATAGTGAGCACAGTATAATGTGTGAATAATGATAATTTTGTTGTGATTTTAGGTATTGGTTCGGTTTCACCTGTATCGTCAAAAAAACGCTTTGATCCAACACAAATGGCGTATAATTATTCATCGAGCGATTCAAATAGGTAAACTGCATAGCCTTGGCATAAAAATCCGTTTCTTCAATTTCTTATGATTTAATAACATAGACGCTCAATTGAAATATACTTATATTTTGTATTTTGTATTTTACTTTGACAAGACACTAAGAATAGAATTCGCTGAAATGAAAAACAACAATGGCAAAAAGGTTGAAATGAATGTGAAAATAAACGCCAAAATTTACGAGCATAACAATCAAATTAAAAACAAATAAAATTGAAAATTGAAAATATAAACCGCATGTGCGGTGTGGCCCACGTCATCAAACGAAGCAACAATCGACAATGAAAGCCATTTTTTGTGGTTGAATGGGCCTTTTTTCTGTCAACAATCAAGAGTAAAAACTCGAGAATATTAAAAAAAAACAAATTCGAAACAAAAACGAAATGCTCTTCACAAAATTAACCCATCAAGAGGAAAGGACAATATAATCCGTGAATGTCCAATGGTCGAGAGTGGAAAAAGCTTGAACTACTGGGCATAAAAAAAGCGCTGAACGAACGCAGTATACAATATTAATAACCATTTAACATGAATGACACGAACCATCATCGACCAAGAAAAAAAACAAAAAACAAACTCAACGGAACAATAGTGGCCAATAGTCAAAGCCACAGTTTAGAACCATAGTAGCTTTCCACGTGCAAGTGGTATTTTAAATGTTAATTATTTATGCCGTTTCATTTGGCATGTAGTGTGCTTATTCAGGTTTGCATTTTCAACCCGATTCACATATTAGATTGGAAAATATGAAATCCATAAATCGTCCGTTTCTTTAAATCGTTCAACTCATTGCGTTTATTTACATTGAAAACCAGTTGATGCAGTCGTTGAAAATGCCCTTGAATTGGGTTTGCATGTAGACATTCTATGAAAACGATAAATGATTCCATCTTTATTCAAGTTTTATTCATTTCAACTGCATAAAAGAACAAAAAAGAATTGTTTATGAGCTTTGAAGTGTACTCGAATTTGAAATTTTTTGTCACGACACCAATTTGTTTAATATTTTCTTTTGAAATTTCATTACAGAAGTGTTGAACTCGTCCGAAGATCTACCAAAGACTTGAGTGCTTATAATTTGGGATCTAGTTCAGAGTTCGATGGACCCAGCTATTCGTTTCAAAGGCCCACAATGGTGAGTTTGTCAGCAATAAATTAAGCTTTTTTTAAAAAAAATTAGATTAATTAAGGTTACTTTTAATCCAATTTGTAATGGATCCGGCGGATTTTATGTAATCTAGGAGTGAAAAGGCGTAAACGTCTCAAGAGATTTAATTACAATAAAAGCAAATTTACAAATGTTGACGAAAAGTTCACAAAGCCAATGAAACATGCAGTGCTATGGTTTTGTGTCCGAGAATCGGTTACATTGCGTGTGTGTCGCGCCAAATTGAATTTGATTGATTGATTGACACACCCCGGTGTGCACGCGATCTAATTTCATTGAGCGATTTTGCAAGACGTAAAACACGAATATTCTACGCCTAAATGAAAATGCCAGCATCAAAGAAATGACAAAAATTTGAATAATTTCGGTGATTTGGGTTCATTTCAGTGTAAAAAGTTCTTACTAGGAACGATTCCATGCAAGAAATCGCTCACTACAAATGGATAAAAACACGTTTTGTTGGTTTTTTTTTCAATCGATTTTGCAATTTTCCCGACACGAACGTTTCGTTCAATTCGCTGTGGAGTAAATAGTTTTGTTTTCACCTGCATTTTGTAACGGCGGAATGCAATTAGTTGGTTGAATGGTGAAAATGCTCTACAGAGCGGACAGGAAAATGACTCCGCACCTCGTGAGGTGAAAAACACAAAGTTTCTCTGATGAATACGACGAAGGAAAAGGAAAATACAACAACAAAAACAACAAAATAATCGACAAAGTTTACTGCCAGTTGCCAGTCTAACACAAACAAACACAAACAAGCTGCATGTAAATTACACAGGCGAAAGCGCTATGCATACCATTTAATTTTAAATTGATAGTGTATTATGTGTCAGGTACAATGACTGCCGTACGGACACGATGCCATTCATTTAAATGGATGGAAACAACCAAATCGAGCACTGGAAAATCGCTACGAACAAAAAATGCTAACATGAGCTTTCGGTTTACAGTAAAATTTACATAGATACGTCAGTCGTTTCGTGGCATTCCATTGATATTCACATGAATCGCTCGGCTTGAAAACTTTTCAATTCAGTTGGTTTCAAAGTAAGACGGCTAAATGAGAAAAAGGAAGAAATGTGAGGTTTAGATTGAAGGACCGTGTTTGTTGATTTGTGATTGTGTTTTTGGCTGATGATTTGCATAAATTGTGCAAAAGTAATTGATACTTATAGACTGGATTAACCGGGCTGTGTGCTAAAATATGAGCATTTATTTTTTTTCTTTAACAAGTGAAGAAGTTTTGAATATTTGTGAAATTATTTAGATTCGAGATTCATTTGGGTGTTTGAAAGCAAAAATGCTACTTTGCAAAATTGTGGGCTATGCTCCCGTTAGCATTAAAAAGTATTCGGTGGGTTATTTTAAATGCTAATAAAAATAAATAATTTAGTGGCTGTCTCGAGCTCATTTGGGCCATCATAAATAATTGCAATTGTGTCTCTATGACCTCTCAGTGATTGAAGTAATTGAGAAAACACAGAAAACGCAAAATCGGTACGAACAATGAGTACTGACTCATCAGAATTACATTGTTTGTGGCGCTATGTAAGAATGAATATCATCGACAACCATTACCATTATTCATGAAAGTTAGTCGCATTTTCGGTTTGAGTTCTCTTAAAATCATTTCGGTCATAGCACTTTATTGATTGTGTCACAAATTATAATCGGTATTCCTAAAGAATATCGATTATATGTTGTTGACATACATCCACATGAAAAGTCAACGCTTTTGCTCGTTACTCCGATTTTTTTCAACACTACGGACTAATAATATTCTTGGCTAAGTAATAACGCACGCAATGAATGTACGTTTTGAACATACGAGAGCTCCCTCCGCAGGCATGGCGAAAGCTTCATTCAACTAACTACGAAACTTTCGATGGAGCTCTGGCCAACGGTCAAGCTTTAGAACACCTGGATCGATACACTGATCGCTTTCTAGAACTTTTACTGTTTCATTTGGTTAAATGCCCAAGAATATTCAAGAATGTTCTGAAAAGAACATAAAAAAATTTACGTTTACTGTGTGACACAGTTAGCGTGAGGAAATATTATTGCTGACAGATGAAAATAATTTAACTTTTTTTTGGAATTAGAACTGATATTGAATTATTGAATTTTGATTTTTTCTTAAATATTTGAATTTCTGTAGTAATCGGAAATGTTAAGTACTTCGCTTTTGGATATTTAAGTTTTCAGAGCAACTGACATTTCTTAAGCTTAATAATACCGAGCGCCAACTAGATTATTTAAAATTCCATATAGTAACAAAATGTACAGATGTATAATTTTCTTTGTTTTAGTTGTGTTCATGTTCATATTCAAAGCTTTTAATATTACAATGAATATTTTAGCGTGAAGACAAAAATACTCATTTTATTATGGCTGCATCAATACCGACAAATCATATGCGATACACTGTCGGAAATAGTAAGTTAAAACCTTTCATTACATTATTATTCATCGATATTGATTTGCATCATGCTTGACTTAGAAACACAAACGTTTGCATTGTAAGTTGGTAAAGTTTTTGATGAGCTCTTTTCGATACTTGGAAAATTATTGAGGCATTGCAATAATAGAAATTAAATGGTATTAAAAGAAGTAAATTCATTGTATTTAGGTCTTCAGAAACTGAGTTTACAGTCACAATCATTTCCTGACCTCACTCGTCGTGCTGACACCAAAATTGGGCCATACACAAATAGCAAACCGAATCATACCGATATTAGTGGCAAATCATCCAAGCTACCGGTTGCTTCAAGGTAATCAAAATAATTGAAATATCGAACGGGCGTATTTAAAGTAGTTGTTGAATTTTATCACATTTAATCACTTCGTCCTGAAGGCATTATTATGACCACATTTCATATGAGATCGCAGATAGTAAATTACTTTTTGTTCTTGGTATAAATCATCATTTAAAATAGGTTTCCATCAATGGAATCTAATATGGAAGCACGGAATATGACAAGCAATAAAATCGATTCCAACTATTTTCACGGTAACCGCTATTCGATTCATCCAACTAGCAACGGCACTTTTGCAATGAGACAAAATGGTTCATTGCCGAGGAAGTTCAATACAAGCATACCCATTCGAAACGACTTTTATGGTTACTCTCATGGTGAGTTGAAGTGGCAAGTTTTTTTTATGAATAACAACAAATGTGTCGACATTATCAACACGAGAACAATAACATGTTATGCATAGACTGCTTTTGTGGCACATTATGAAATATTGCTTCACATTTTTTGTTTGTTTGTTTTGATCTGACTGAGCGTAAATAATTCCACTTCTAATATTTGATTATGGCTTTTGTTTCTTCTATTTTTTTTTTCGTTTGGATTTATTATTTTCACGCGATTCATGTGAATGGAATTGTAGTTGCTTTGAATAGTCAAAGCTCTAATGATGAATCACGACCTTCAACGCATCCTGATGAATATGCACAACAGCCACAAAAGCGTTTCGTCAATGTCGATAAATATTTGGACGATTCGTCGAGTGAATCGAATTCACCGCTGAAAACACTGCATGATATTAGGTAAGTTGACCCCTTTTTTTTCTATTTGAACAACATCCTAGACACTAATAACGACCAGACAGACAGAATGGCTTTCGTTTGGAAATGACTGACCAATTCAAATTTTAGCAGCTGATTTTGCCAATTTAAAAAGTAGGTTTCTATTTCACAACGAAAATCGATCGGCCTAATATTCAAATCAGAAAACGAAAAACATAGAATTTTCAACAATTAACTGTTTGATATTTAACACTGTGAGTAAATGAAACTAAAATGAATGTTTACTTTTTCTGAGAAATGTGGCAATGAAAATGACCAACCAATTAAAATCAGTTGAAACTTTTGGGCGCCTCGAATGGACGAAAGTCCATAAAACTCAAATTAAAAACATTTTTTTTACAAAGTCAAATAGCAAAGGAATGTGTATTTAAATATATAGATTTAATGCATTTCCAAGCCACTATAAACATAATGCCCAATAGGTAAAAAATTTATTCATTCACAAGTAATAAACTTGATGTCGTAACATAAAAACTTCCTTATCAATGACTATAAATCAAAACAAATAATTCGCTTGTTTCTTTACACCTGCATTCATCGTGTTGTGATTCTCTCGACCGGTTATGTGAAGGGTTAAGACTGAATACGTGTATTTGATATGATTTGGGACAATCAATCATAATAATCATGTTGAATGCTTATCGCTTGAATTCAAAAAATCAAAGCCAATTAATATGCATAATAAGATGCTTTCTGTAGAAAATAACTAAATGTGTGTGTTTATATGATTAAAGCGATGATTATTAATTTAGAAAACGCTAAAATATAAACACACGTCAAGACAGGTGGGCAGACTAATAACCTAAATAGAACGTCAAGTCTATAGACATGTATGACATTGAAATTCGACATTATTTTTTCATCAGAAATTAAATAAAAGGGGTGAAAACCGATTATATTGGTTCAAGGACATTTTTTTAGAAATTTGTATAACATGTTTGAATTGGTCAAGATATTTTCAATCCTTATTCATTATGGCGACAATTTGACTTTCTTAAAGCATGCACATTCATAATTTTTGTCAAAAAATGTTGGAAAACATTCGAAATAGCCAAAAAAAAAAATGTTAAAAAATGGTCTTAGTTCGAGAAGAGGTTTCTTTTGTCAAAAGTATTAATGAGTAGAGATTTTAACAGAAACATTTATCGTTCCCACCCAAGTAGTCTATCAAGCGCCACTGCAGTGCTTTCGCTCTTTATAGAATTTGAGTAAAATGTAAAATGTTTCGGTTGCTTTTCGCTTTCCATCGAAAGCGACGACATAACGTGAAAGTATATACACTTTAGCGTCGACCCCATGTAAAAAACGAATTAAATCTCCATTTGTTCAAAAGGTGTACGACAACGCCACTTGAACAAACACTTATACACCTTTATGTACTTTCAGTACGTTACGACAATTGACATGAAATGCACAAGTCGATTCCATGCCAGTTTCAAAGCTATGGTATTATTTGGTTTGAAACGGTTACAATTAAAGCAAACGCCGTCTGAAACATGCTTCGTTCATGTAGAATTCGTTTAATAAACTCAGTATGGCTTTCATCGCCATAGCCAACGCTACCATATTTAATTGAATTCAGTGATACGCACGTAAATTAAAGCAGTGCATGAAGTAAATACCCAACATTTATCGACAGTGTAGTGCACTATAGTTGGACTATAGAACAATGATATCCGGAATGGTTCATGTAAATAAAAAAGATAATTCGCAAAACTCGAAAATTGAACGAACTTCGTAGTAAATTCATACATATTTTGCATTTCCATTGTACTTGGAATGGTGATGAAATGTCGATAGTCATTTTCCATGATGGTCGAATATTAATGGCTTTTTTTCACTACTGTATCAAATCATTGTTCCTTTTCCCCCATAAAAATGCGTAAAATTCATGGCTATAATTGCGTTGAACGATTTGTGGTGTCATTAAATTCAGAATACACCCCTGGAAAGTATATACAGTACTTATCGAGACTACTTGAAGAGTATAAAAAGCCATCACCATCACCTGGACGAATGACGGGTGAAAACAAGTAAATCACAACAACTATTAAACTAACACAGGGGAGCAGCGATTCCTTTACACATTCACATTCACATTTACGTCCACATCGACATGAGCCTCGCAATGGTGAAACAGTAACGGAAACGCTATCAAAAGCCCTAGTGGTAGCCCGAATAAAAAAAATGAAACGCAAATGAGAACACACAGCGCTAACACGATACCAACACATATACTTGAGATATGGAGTGTGGTTAGTGGTATTAATATAAAAATGGTGACCAGTACAAGTTTTTAGTTCAGTCGAGAAACAGGCCATGCCAAAGCACACGAGACGGTAGAAAACTTCATTTTAGCTTGAACGAAAGCCCATTTAATGAAAATGAACAAGATTTGTCACGTACACATCATAATGAGGCTAAAACGATACGTGTAAAGTTCAATCGTGTTGATCTCAATCGATACGGACTTCAAATAATTTCTTAAATGCATTCTTTCAAAGGTCGTTTCCAAATACACTTGTTAAACCAGTTGTTCCAAATAAGCAACATATAATGGGTGCTATTAATACAGTGTTTAATTTTGAAATTGAAATTAAAAAACGTAAACTGTAATAATTTTGTGAGAATGTGAAAAGACAAAAACAAAAAAAAATCCAACAAAATGCTAAACTTATTACATTCGAGGATTTGTGGCAGTGATAGTGTGAATACAAGTAATGCTAGAACCACGGGGAATAACTCTCACTATTTAAGTGAAAATCTTCAACGTAGTAGCAATTTAAGGAGTGAAAATTTCGAAGAAAATATGAAAATTGAGCAAATTACAAACGGAGATCGAATTGCATTCATAAACATTCGTGATGATGTTTCGTCAGGATCACCAGTCAAAGAAGTCCATCATCGAACACATTTTCAAAAGTTTTTCCTTCAAAATTATCCCGATTTTTTTCGAAACTACTGTATGTGTATGCATAATAAAATCGAACCAGATGACCCAAATACGGTGTCCAGTTTTGCGGACGACAATTACAACGACAATTATAGCGACAAATATGGAGCAAATAGCTTTTTACTGAACCGCACTCCAATCATACCAATCACAGTCGATCCGAACAAGTTTGAGTATGTGATTTTCAAATGTCTACATTAACCAATAATTTACTAATAATTTATGATTCGTAATAATTACGATAATTCATTCAAGTGTTAACGATTAATTTTGTTTACCCTACTTAAATTACGGTACAGCTTAGGGGCCGGTGCTTATTTCCATATTGAAGTTATACATTGTTAATTGACTAGTGTTCAATTGGACAGATTTTCATAGATAATTTTGTTTTCATCAAGTTCTAATTCCTTGTTGAATCATCTGAAATATTCTCAAACGGTTCGTAAAAGCATCGAACAAACTGTTTGGTTTTGTAAAAGGGCAACGCACTCAATAAACTCAATATATGTAACAATCGATTGGAATATTGAGGCAGTAATTGCATTAGAAGAAAATGACAACCAGGGCATACTATCCAATAAATTTATCAGCTTGAATATTTTTATTAAATAAATTTATTAGATAAATTTGATGCGTCCACCGTATCGATGCGACGCTCCAAAAGAAAAACAATGGATTCCATTGATAGTCACACTGAATGTTTGGGTCGAAGTAGAAATTTGGACCGAAGTAGAATTTTGGATGTTAACTTTAGTTTTAACTTGAGTTTTGTTGGATGTCTCGTGTAACTCAAACATTCAGTGTGACTATCAATGGAATCCATTGTTTTTCTTTTGGAGCGTCGCATCGATACGGTGGACGCATCAAATTTATCTAATAAATTTATTTAATAAAAATTTTCAAGCTGATAAATTTATTGGATAGTATGCCCTGATGACAAGAGAAAAATTAAATGGACAAAACGAGAATGTCCGCCTTTTAATGTTCGCATGTACATTTGTAACGAAAATGTTGGCTCGCATTCAATTTATGACCAAATCAAACACAAAATATGGTCACATGAATGCATTTCGTGCATTTGCATGCTTAAAGTCAATTACATGAAAGCACATAAACGTCGCTATACAAACATTACTATAATACATATTCGATATTCCAAACGGTTGCTGTCCTGTATTAATGGGTTGTATCATTCATACGTGGTGTTGCCCGTAAAATAGACAAACAATAAAAATATTTTCATATTTGCCGGCTTTTGAAATATTCAATCATGACAAGTGCGTGTTACTTCAGTTTAAATTCAATATTCGTTGCATTTGAACCCATCGCTTTCAGTCCAAAAGCCAATAAAAGCCGAAGACGATTTCTATTCTACACTTTCTGAATATACAGAATGAAAAGCTATAGCGATGAGTATATAAATTAAATATTGAAAGAGTCCATTAGGCATTCGATAAAGATTGTTTTGTTGCACTCGGCGAAGGTGAAACGTCAAGCGAGTTCTTCGATGTAGCCGGTCGAGGGTGACTTCATCGATATCAACATATATAATCTCTCTATAATTCGACTATTCTATTATGTGCACTTTTTTTTATCACTTGATACATTTTTATAACAGGCGCACCCGATGTACCACCGTAAATATAGCGTTGTATGAACGAACGTCAACGATTTGAGTGCGCGTGGTCGATTTTTATCAAATAATTAAACCTCATTCATATTTCACCATCGAATGACACATTACACGAAATTGCCATCGAATGATCCACTACACGGAAGCCGTCACAGTCAATTCCATGGACATTCGATTCATGTTTGGTCGAGTAAATAATAAAATCGGCCACAACTAAATCGAATTCGAACGAACAAAAGTTAAACCTTAACATTTGCATGTTGCACAGTCCGCAATGTCCCTGTTCATCAATCAAAGACACATGCAGTAACACTGACCAATTGATTAATGCCGAAATGAAACACCAGAGATACAGTTGACGCGGCTCAATTTTGCAACGTAATTTCATAGAATTGATTGCATGGCCGTTTTACACAAAATGTCCATTAAATTAAATAGATATTTAGAATACATTATTCAGACGCCATTAGTCTTTGGTTAGAGAATATCGATTTTCTGGAATTGAAAGTTGTCCGATGAAAGAAAAGCGTTATCAAAGTACACTGTACGTCAATGTGCTTCATTGAATTCGTTGAATGAAATGAGTACGTCACATCCACTCAAAATAACCGTATATTTGGATATTTATGTGTTTTGTTAACGAACTCCATTAAGCACACAATACCCGCACAGACATTCGTTGGTATTGCGTTTTTCATTTTGCGTGCTCAATTAATACAAATAATTTACATACGAAATATTATTCACACAAATACAATTCTGAGAAAACAGAAACACCCAAAATATTTGTGAAGGTCAGGCAAATCGTAAATATTTACTGTTAATCACCTGCTGCGAAATCGCATTATTCCACGAAAAGCTACTTTTTTATGATTACAAATTATATCAAATAAAATCTAGAATTAAACAATTTTGGTCAAGTTCACACCAACGCATTCCACGAAATGTTGGCTATCCTTCTTTTAATTTCCATAGGAATTTAACTTCAGGTTGTTTAAGTTCTTAGTGAAAATGACTTGCATGACTAAATGAATAATTGAATATTCGTATTCATAAGATTTAAATTTTAGTATGTTTTGATATGATTTCTTGAGAAATTGACGCCGGTTTTATTTCCGTTCCAGATATGCAAGTCAATTAAAATCACCCAGCTCCGAAGAGCGACGACTTCACACAGAAGAACTAAATAGAAAGAATGCCCAACAGAGTGGATTTGAAGAGGTGGCCATCGAAAATGGTGGAATGACGAATAGAAGCCAAAGCATATCGGTGTGCAGCTCAGCCAAAGGCGGCCATAATGAAAAGGACAATGACAGCGACAATGAGGATGTATCAATTGGAATTAGTGAGGGCAAACGGCCATTATCGCATGCATCGACAGCAACAGCGAGGAGTATTCAAGCAGAAGCAAGCAGCCCAGCTTTAGATAGTCGATCAAAGAGTGGGTGTTCAACTGGTCGATCGTCCGTTGGAGAAATGAGTACGGCAAAATCAACCTTCACCGGTGATAATCTTGATGTGGAAAGTGAAGCGATTGATACTTCGCTTGAGCATATTCAAAATGAAAACAACGAAAAACTCATTGCTGAAGAAACTAAAACCAGTGAAGTCACTTCAATGGTAGAATATACAGATACAATTGATGGTGCTGAAAAGACCGAAGAAATCATAATTGAAACGCAACCTGAGCTACTATTAGATGCTGCATATGTTTCAATTCAAAAGCCATGTGAAATTGATGATAATGAACCTCGGTCAGAGACCGATTCGATCAGTTTAACGAGCACTGAAGAGAGCTCAGAGTATTTGGCCATGCGAGAAAATACTGCAAAAACGGTTGTAGTACCAATTTGTGGGCAAAAGATAATCAATAAACCGATACCAAAGATCCGTGCAGCGCTTACATCGCGCCGAAGTAAAATCGCACCAGCCAAAGGATATTCATCTGCTACGGGTATCAAAACGGTGGAAATGTTTCCGCTCACATTGAGGAAATTTGATAAGCCACGAGAGGCGTCAAACAGTTGTTTAAATCAATTGGACAGTCAAAATTGGGAAGTGACAATGAATGGGCTGCAAAATTTTGTCCGATTAATTCGTCATCATCCCGATACGGTTGAAGCACATTTACATGCATATTGTGTTGCATTATCGAAACAAGTGAAAAATTTGCGATCACAAGTATCACGTTCGGCTTGTCAAGCATCCGCTGAATTTTTCCAAACGCATGCCAAACACTTAGAACAGGAATGTGAAGACTTGGCCACGCAACTCTTTAATCGAACAGCTGATACAAATAAATTCTTGCGAGCTGACGCCTTTCGTGCATTGGCCGCAATGTGTGATAATTTAACACCTACAAAAGTAATTCAAATATTTTTAACGCGAGGTGCAACACATCAGAATGCCATTGTTCGTACAACCACAGCAAATTTGTGCAGTCGAATTGTTAGTCGAGTGGGTTGTGAAAAAATCTATTCGATGAATCGTGAACATCGTGACAAATTAATTGTAGCCGGTGCAAATTTCCTCATGGAAGGCAGCTTGGAAACGCGAAATAATGCAAAAGCCCTTTTCAAACAACTTTCAACACATCCACACTACAATCGAATATTACAAGATGTCATTCCACCACGTGTCTATCGTAACATCGAAAAAGCGTTACGATCAATTAAGTAAAATTTGACCTCATTTTAAAAGCGCACCCCTCTATCAAATTTAGAGCCCTCATTGTAAATCTGTAAATAATCTCATGTATTAACCATAATTTGAGAAACTGTGTCATTTTTGCGTGGCCCAGCGTGGGAAAGCGCAAAAGGGCCATAGATCGATAGTTAAATAACGATTTAATAAAGCCATGAATATGAATCAATGCCATGCGTGAATTCATGTAATGGTTTTTCCCACTTCTTCCGTTGAATTCGACCTACTTTTCATTGAACATTGAATGCATGACCACTGATCACTTCATTAAATTCCAATCAAAGATTATTATGATTTTGTTTTGTTTTTTTTTTTTTTTAATGAAATCCCAGTTTTTGTCATGAATAAAATCTAAGAATAAACGTATTTTATCAATAGAGATAAGGAAAAAGGACATTTGTCCAATAAATTGTCCTTGTTTGCCCATACAGCCGTTCCGTCCAATCAAGTGCATTTACAATCTATAGAAGATGAAAAAAAACATCTAATTTATAAAATCGTCTAAATATCGTTTAATCGTTGCTCTTTAAGAAGTTTTAAAAAGAATTTTAAATAAATGAATTTATTAATTAAGACAATTTAAATAAATGAATTAAATTAACATAATTTTCTTGTTGTGGTCTTTGATGTTTGGCGCAATGATCTGAAAAAAAACAAAAATTCTTTCTAGGTGTTTGCATGTCCAATGGTTCCAATGGATCTATAAAAAAAAACAGTTATTTAACGTGACAAACTGACAAAACCACTTGTCTGGCTCCACAGACATTAAAATTACATACATAAAAACAAATTCCAAACGCAATGGAATCTTAAACGGAAACTAGAACGTCAACCACTAATTGAGCTGTAGAGAAAGTGAAAATCGGTTGGCGAAGGTAGTGTATGGACAGCTGTGCGTGAATTCTTAATCCATTGTTCAAATTGAAATTGAGAAAGACACAAAAAAAGAGTGCAACCATTGAGACGATAACAATATGTTCTTCAAACAAATGGGAAGTTATACACCAGGTAATTATGTAAACAAAAGACAGTGCGTACGAAACGTTCAAAAAACGTATTCCAAGACGGTGAGAGAGAACATAAGAATCATAAAAAACAATAACAACAACAACAATAAAAAAAACTTAAGAGCCACTAGAGACATGAGAGCCACTGAAAGCGATCTTGTAAAAGAAAGTAAACGAAACGTTATATTTCTTATCCGAACGATTTTTCGATTTACGTGTGTGTATGTGAAACCGATGAAACGGTCGGAATACGAAGAATTGGAAGAGTATACGACCGTATCTCAGCAACAGCATGCAATAACAATTCCAATACTAATACGTACACACAAATTAAACAACGACAACAACATCAACAACGGCAATAATGTGGCAATAAAAGTTAGTAGCCAAAAGGAAACCGGTGTGTATCAGAATGGTGGAGTAGTGTGAGATGATGAATACGATGGAACACTGTTTAATTGGGATTGTAATACAGGTACGATTCTACTTGCGCAACGCACCACACACAAACACACACTCGCACACTATTGATGTAGTCGTGTAGGTGTAGATGTGGTGGTAACGAACGGATAGAGTAGAAAGAGAACACAATATATTCGTTGAATGACGGGCAGACAGTGTGTATTGCGATGCATGTGTACCTGTACACTTTTAGCCTGTGGCCTGCATGTATTTATTATATGTTCTACCTGTTTTTTTTTCTACTTCGCTTTTTTGTTGTTGTTGTTGTTGGTGTTGCTTCTTTGCTTTTGCTCTCTTGTGTTATTTTTTCTGATGCAGTTCACTACTTATTACTTTCGTATCGTGTGTTGTGTGTTTGAACATGAACATGCATTGCCGTTACGCCGATACTCACACACATAAACACACTGTACAAAAACACTTATGCACCGTCTTTTTATGCTCGTATATTATTATAGACAATTCGAATAACATATATTTTTTTCTTTCTCTCGTTGAATCGTTTGGATGCGCGAGTCATGGCCAATGCAAATGGATTTTTGGTGTGCTCTCTTCTGTGTGCTAGGATGTTAATGCTCACACGCAAACACGCATTTCATATTATTTTTGAGTTTTTTTTTCCACCTCAAAAATGATATGTACGCACTTTTGCGCTTATTCTCATAATTTGCGACCATATTCATTCACGAATTAGTGGATGGAGTGTATGCTCATTTAATTTTTCGTTGTGCATGTGAAATTAAGGTGCTGAGCTGCGATTTAACGTAAATTTGATTGTGATCTTTTAGTTAACTATCACTCACACACTCGGAGCGTATTTAAATTTGATCAAGCGATCATCAATTGAAGATCATACACCGACAAACCGAAATCCTTCAATCGCATTCAACATTCAAGTGGAATTGAATTGTTGGGGGGCATCTCCATTTGATTTGTGTTCCTGTTCACATTACGCGAATGCACAAAATTCATGGAAAAAACTCCATGCGAAAATACTTTCGCCGAGTAAAATGCACATTATTTGTCAAATTTGTTGGACATATTAAAATGTAATTCGGTTTGACGACGATGCAAAGAGGGAGTGAAGAGGGACAGTGTGACACGGCCATCAAGCATACACACACACACACACATACACAATCGGCGCGTTGACTCAGATTCTTCGTTTCGTCGCATAATTTCGATTGCAAAACAATGTTCGACATCGTTGTGAGCGAGAAGTCGAAGACCAATTTATACATATTTGGATCGGCCAAATGCAATGCAACAGCAGCAAAGGAATATGAAAAAGAAAAGACACACACTAACCACAACGACGATGACGACGACGACGATGACGACGAAAAAAAAAGATTGAATACGAAGGGACAGTTTGACTACGCACATTCTCTACGCTGCTACATAGCGATGATGCTTAGAGTTTCTTTTTGTTCGCTTTTTAAACAGGCAATTTAAATTCATTATAAAATTATGTTAAAAAGGTGCATTGGTTGGGGCTGCACTATGCACAAACGTACGGAGACAACGACAATGACGACGACAACAACGACAACGATGATGATGACGACGACGACGACAAACAACAACAAGCAGCAGCAAAAACAGCATTCTTCAATGCGTGCTCATTGTGTGCTGCTTTTATTTTTCGTTTTATTCCTCTTGCACGGCCAATTCGTCCGCATTCGTCCCTTTTCATCATCGCGTCTGGTACATTTGTTTCGATCATCATCATCTTTTATATCATCATCGGTTTCGGTTTATGTTTTAGCGCGTTCTCAAATCAAACTACAAATATGCCTGTACCTGTGTCTCACAGCCAAACACTGTATGTGCGTGAGCGCTCGCTCGCGACCAAACTCTTGCATCGCTCCATACTCGCACTCACAAACACAACGTTCCGCGAGAGAAAGAAGGAGCGAGAGAGAGAGAAAGAGAACCAGAGCCACGTTCAAACTAACGAAGCATAATTTGCGAAATATATTCATCGATGGTAACCATTGACGACTTTTCCCCGGTTGCGCACACCGAACACTGGGCACCAAACACAAAACACAAAAATTCCTGCGATAACAATACAAGCGACGAATCTCACCAGTGTGCTCGTGTTTTTTTGTGTGTCTTTTTTTGGGCCGATTTTGCACTTGTCTGTGTGCGTTTTAGATCATTTTTCTGGCTTAAAAATCCGAGCTCGAAACTCGTAGTTGAATTCATAAAAGACAACAACAACCAAAAAAAACGATGATGGTTTTTTTTCTTCTCTTCTCTTCTCCTCTGGTTTGTTCCCAAAATATACACATATCGAACGACAGAGTCTACACAGGTACACACATTCAAATTGCTTTCTTAGCATTTTGTTTTCATCATCGATTTGAAACTGAAATGCTCTCTTTCTCTGTCCGGCGCATTGTTAGGCCATTGGCTCTGGCATTTTTCTGTGTTATTCTTTTGGTTTCTTGTTGGCTCTTGTGTGTAGTGTGTGTGTGTGTGTTTTTTTTTTTTATCAACATCGTTGATGCCTTAGCATGTGTTTATTGCTCTCTCTCTGCATTTGAATTTGTATTTGAGAATCAGCGTTGTTGTGTGTGCGCTTGCGCTCACTGGTGTTTGTGTGACTAAAGCTAAGCAACGCAACTACATTTGATTCCGATCATGGTTGCTTTAAAAGGAATTGTAGCAAAAAACGAGAACGAGAGAAAGAATGGAATTAAAAAAAAAACTAGAAATTCCACCAATACATTGGTACAATTGATACGGAATTGCCGTCAACTAACACTCAGCCACACGATCGAATCACTTGGTTAGACTCTCTTTTTGTTGCTCCGCACTCTATTCGCTTGATTCGCTTCACATGTTAAAGGTGCGCAGTGCATGAGCACTCAGCACACATGCACACAATCGAAAAACGGCTCACTCATACAGCTGCATCGCCACTGGAATGTTTCGTATGCACACGTTTATTTACATCTCGATGTCTGCTTTGTCTCACTGTTTTCGCTCTTTCTCACCATCCCAAACACCGAAAATTCTTGTGTACGTACGTACGTGCAATTTGGTGTGTCTCACTCAATGCAGCCGCTCGGCTAAGCCATCGATCGAACAAGCAAGCGCTTGTCAGTTTCAAGTTGATCGTGAGTTCGTTGAGAACAACGTCGCGACATTTTACGTTTCTCAACCGTTTCTCAACCACCACACAGCACAAGAAATGTGTTTTTGTATGGTTTTGTTTTTCGTTTTTACAAAAAGAAAAGAGTTTTGTGCCTGAAACATCATTGTTATTTGATTGAACACACAGTGAAATACGGTACAAAAAAAAAATAAACAACTACAAAAATCAACCGATATAAGAAAATATTATTGTCATTTATAGTTTTTGCTCGGTGTGTTTTTGATATTATTTACAACGGCAAGTAAAAAAAAGAAGTGGAACAAAAAAACACACAAGGAAAATATACGACTTGAAAAAGGAAAATACAGTCCAACAGGCAGGCACTGTGCATTCGAGCAAAAGGAAAGAGGAAAAATAACGAAATAACGACAATTGCACACAAAATTTATGGTTTTCAATTGAAATAAAAATAAATAATCCATTTTTTTAAGTTGTCAGTGTGTATTTACCAGTTTACAAAAGGACATTCGCACAGTTCGCATTTTATTTTTTATTTTTTTTTTATTTCTTACGTTTCGAATCGAATTCGATTGAGTGTTCGCTTTGCTGCATGTTGTGAGTGTTTATCGGTACCCGCAACCGAAGTTACATGTGGATTTGTGCAAACGACATCTGTAAATGATAAATCAGATTGCAACGAGACGAGATACGAATGATATAAACCTTTATGTGCCTTTTTTCGTCGCTCCAGACACAAAATGTGCACGGATAAACCGAGATTTTTCTATTAATTGCACATAATTTACGGTTGAAATTTAGCGAACCGAAGTGATAATTCAAAACGAAATATTGATCGATCGAAACAACGTGAAAAGTACAGAAAGACTTGAATTCCACCATCTTCACCATTTAATGACCATCGTAAATTCATCGAAAGGCATTTTATATTTATGCGTGTGATGATCCAATTCAAGTTGGCAATTAATTGATTTTTCACAAAGTGATTATGCGACGACCTCGACCCGCCTGATTTAAAGAAATTCCGCGGAAATCAAAAAAATCTCATCAGAAAAATCACAAAGTGTCTTTATTTCACATGTTTGCGCAACTCTGTGTTTATGTGACAGCAACGCCATTTAATCAAACGGCAAGCAATAACAAAAAAAAAGAGAAATAATAATTTCGAGTTGCAACTAGTTTGACAAAGAAGTGCTTTAAAAAGTTTGATCGAGATAAGCTATGATTTTTTTTGTTCGATTGCTGCCATTGATTTATTTATGAGCACCTTAAAAAAAGTTATTACAAACAATAAATTGTTGTGTGTGAATGTTGAAAATTGTGCTGTTTTGTGCTCGTTGTTTGTATCTTGAGTGTGGTATTCCCAAACCAAAATAAAAACTGTTGGATTTGTGTTTAATGACATTTCAAAATACGGTTAGTATTCAGTTCAAATCGATTGTTGGGTGTTTATACTCATTTAATTGTGACTCTTAATTGGCAATTAGCCATCGATGCAAAGCAAAATATTCATTAGACGCCATCGAATAAATTAACGGGCATGACATACGCGCTTTTTTTCCCTACTTCCACTTCTTCTATTTCACCGCCGGCAAATTCAATATTGCGGCTGGCTCTTCTGTTCTTTTCTCATATTTTGATTCATTTCCATAATGTGTAGTCGGAATGCGATGGCAAAACATTAAATTCGATCTTACTAACTAATGGCTTTCAATTTATCGGATTTAAAGAGCTCCAAGTCATTTTCGAAAAATGATAATGAGACTGGCGGCTCTTTTTTCTCTCTCTCTCTCCATGAATTGACCGTTTATGCGTTAAAATTATTTGAAAAACAAAGTAATTATGAATTTTTAAATATGGTTTTATGAAGATAGAATGGATTTTCAAACCTTTGAGGTCAATATTGAGTGTTTCGTATGTTTAGTGCTTAGAGTGTCACGACTCGCAATCTGTGATTTTACTTTATTTCTGAAACTTGTTTGTTGTAGAATGGTCAATTCGGCGTTTGTGCAGTAATTTATTTGATCATAAAGATATCCATTTATGGTGATGCATGTGTTCAATTGTCCTAAAAAGTTAGATGCTTCAAATCGTTAGACCAAAAGTTCAATCGATGTTTTTTTTCTCGGAGTGAACAGATTTATCGTAAATTCCACTTGAAACAACGAAACGTGTTGATGATATACTTAGCAAACTTTACCCACGTAATTACAAGTGATGTATCCAAATGGATCGAATTTCGATTTTTGAAATGGAATTGATCCATCTTAATTTTTATTCTATTATCAATAGAAATTGGAAGGAACGGTAACTTTTGAAGATTTCATTAATAAAATGTCACCAAATAATGGGAATCCCATTAATTCGATTAACAAAAGAAATGAATGGTCATATCGTATCACATGTAGCTTAATAAGGGTTTTGGGTTCGTCGTCACCGCCGGTTCAAATCTTTCCGTATTTAATTTCTTAGATTTCACATTACAATTCCTATATCGAACATTCAATCGTATTATAGTCAGTCTACAGCAATGAAGCATTTAAGGTATTTTATAGACAAGAAAAATAAAGCCATTGAACAACAATAATTTTCAACCTTATCTCCGATTGTTGATCTCCATTTTTAGGCATAGAAAATGAAAAACGTTTTTTTATTTTATTTTCAATTCGACAAATATCGTAACACACACACGATCATCTAGCTCGTTCTCTCTATCGGTTTCTTGTGCTTTGGCACCAAAAATTGCTTTCAAAACATCATTTTCGGAACGAAAATGACGGAAAAGAAAAATACATTCACGATAAAACCTGTCGGCCAATGTGACAGCTAAAGAATTAATTTCTGTATATGCATTAATTCTCAATTGGTTTTTCGAAACCATAATTTCTACACAGTATCGAATTTCATTGTTCAAAACGACAAAAAGCAAAAAAAAAGAAAAATGTCGAACAAAAAGACACATACTCGCACTCAGTTAGATCGGAAAAAATAAACGAGACAATGAGATAAAAAGTGAGAAAATCGCATGGCAGAGAGTGAGAAAAAAGAGAGTATCGCATAGAAAAGAGAAATACATATTTTGTATCTGGTGTGTGAGTGGTGTTGTTGTTGTTATGTCCATCCGCATTGAGCGCGCTATCGCCTTTATATGCATTGTGTAGGTATGTACGTAGTAACAAGGCAACAAATAAATCCTCAAACAAATACAACGAAGAGTGAGAGAAAAAAAAAATACCGTAAAAAGAAATTCTTAGAAAAGAGCCACACGGAAAATACACAGCATTGTAACTACGACGACAGCAAAAACCCAATAAAAAAAAACACACACACACTCATGTGAAGCAAGCAGATTTCGAACGAAAAATATCGCATTGAATTGAAAATTGTGTATTGACTCAGTCAGAGAGAAGTTTTCAGTGTTCACACCACACCTTCATTGTCGGACGCAAGCATTGCATATACACATTACTCTTTGCATATTTTTTTTTATTTCATCTGCTGCACTCTCTCACTAAACATTCCTCGTCGTTTTTGATTCTTTTGCATCGACAATTTTGCACATTTTGCTATTTCACATTCGGTCTGGTCGATGTTTGCCTATTTTTTTCTTGTAGTTGTTGTTGTTGTTCTTCATATTGCCATTCATTGGCGAAATAGCACTGCAAATGCAGACTTATCAATTGCATAAGTAACCGAAGGAGAAAAAGAAAAAAAAAGAAAATACTTTTGGTTTGCCACACATCACCATCGCCATTGAAGCCAGTTTCGGGCGAAATAAAATATCAACGAGAGAATATTTGAGAAGAATATTGACGCACTTAGACAGAACGACGATTGCAAAATGTCGGAAGAAAAACATTTGCACAGTCATGATCTTGTTCGGTTGTTTGACTGGTGAAATAACACAGAGAGAGAACAACTAAACAAAAAAATCAACGACGAAGAAGAAAGATGACCTAAACGTGGTCGAAATCAATTCGACATGATGTAATGCGAGTGTAAAGTGTCGTTTTGAGCGATACGGATAGCAAGCAGTCGCAATCGATGAGACGAGACGAAACGAAAACTGTCATCTCTCTATTTCGAATTTCAATGTTTACATTGTATACAAGAAAATCGTTTGTTTGCTATCTTGCTTCACTCCATTTCAATGGCAAACACACTCGATGGGCTGAGCTACAGGTAAATGCCACAACAAACCGGAATAGTCAAATTGAAAGATTGGTCCACGTATATTTTTATTTCTAATTTACACACATTCACATTGTAGTGTTTTTTTGTTGTCATTCTCTTCGTCTTATATTAAATTGCGTCTGCATCCTTTTCAATTTTTAAATCTCTTTCAACAGAGTGTCGACACACCATACAGATAGTTATTTCGAAGCAAACATTTTGAGAGAGAGAGAGAGAGAGAAAAAAAAACAAATTGTAACACATAGAGAGAGTTGTGTTCGTGTTACAAATGGAATTTTTCAATTTGGCCGCTATTTTTTACCACTTAATTTATGGTGCACCGTTAGTGCTGGCTCGATTTGGTTCTCTATCGTTTTTCATGCTCTTGATTATGTTTAAGACTTGTAACTTGCCCTGATATTGTCATTGGCCATGCCACAACCAATGGCATTTCTATTGGCGTTTCAAATCTTAATGTTTGCCAGTTTGAGAAAATCTGAGCACAAATGTAAAACAAGCAAAAGAGAGTGCTATCCGATTTTTTTTGTGTGTGTGCTCTGTATACATATTGTGATAAAAAAAACACACATTTCGCGTGGGGATTTTCTCAACAAAGTTTAGATTATTTGCCATCCTTCAACACGAATCAAAGCAAAATATATGTGATATTTGCATGCCGTTAATTTGTTGCAGCTTCTAGATCAAAGACATAAAAAAACGCGCACAACAACAACAGCAACAGCAACAGCAACAAAACAAGCCATACTCCATCGAAACATACTTAAGCGGTGCTATTTCATTTGCAAAGCGATTGTAAAACATTCATCGAATTGCATTTTATGTGTTTTATCTCAAAGAAACAGTTTTTCGTCGTTTCGCGAATCCTCATTCTCTTTAGCTGCATGTATAAAAATTCTCTTGTTCGTTAGTCCGGAATTTGAATGAAATTAATTTTCACCACACCAAAAAGGAGGAAATGTGTCAAGAGTTGTGTGGAGAAAAAAAAGTGCGAATCAAAAACACGGATTGATTGATAAAAACAAAATGTACTGTTCTTGTGATCAAATCTCTGCAAATCGCAAAACACGAAATGGTTGTGAAGAAATTGACGCACCAAATGCCATGCAAAAAAAAAAATTCCATTCAAGTGCACACATCGTATGCGAAGCGATTTAGTTCAACGGCTGAAGGAAAAAAAAACTCAATTTTACGCTGGCGAATGAGTACGATTTGAAGAGAAAAAAAACCCACCAATCTGTTTATGTTCTTCAATTCGAAACAGTTTCCTTCAATAAACAGCATAGCCTTTAATTGTTTGGCGTGGCGTAAACAAAAGCAATGCCGTAAAAAGTTGCTGTTAGCAGTAACATACACACAGATCAATCCAAATTCAACAACAACAACAGTTTGTAATATCAAAACAAAATTAATGCGGTTAAAGATCGAAAATAACGGGAAAAATACGATTTAAAATATTGAAAATAGCCATGCAAATGTTCAAATGCACACAAATACACAGACACTGACACTGATTGTAACAATAAACAAAACTCACGCAAAGTCGCATGGGCCTGGGCGGCGGTGTGTGTATGCGCGCGCGCGCGAGCACCAGAGTTGAACGGACATGAGTCTGAAAAAGAAATAGCTGTTGAGGCGAATCAAAAAAAAGTACACACACCACACGAACAAAACACATAACCGACTTGATGTAGACGATTATTTTTCGAAGGTTCGACTCGTTGGGCAGTTTTGTGGTGTTTTTGTAATTTTTTGTTTGTCGAGTGTGTGCCTTGCTGCTTTAATGCCTGATAATTTTAGCGGTTTGAGCGCTCAGCAAAAGCACACTTATAGCACATGTCCGATGATAATGCACTTTATATTCTGGTTGGATTTTCTGTGTCCATTTTATTCTTTCCGCACATACAATTACATAATTTGTAAGCTGAATTATCCGCTGGTTCGTTGTTGCTTTGGAAAATTGCGAGACAGAGAGAAAAATCAAACACTATACACATTGCACACACATCGGCTAAACTCTTTCCAACATCAGTGATGCTCATGAAGCTGTAACACACCAGCCAAAATCCCAAGATGCAAATGCGAACGGCAAAATAATGAACATTCTTAAAGGTTTATTTTGTTTCTTCGTTTTTTGTTATGGATTTTTCTTCGCTTAGCCAACCGATCGAAACAAGCAAACGAGTCTGAGTGTGATCATGTGTACGGGCAAAATGCAAGAGTGTTCAATGTTAAGTGCAGCATTGATTGAACGTTCGAAAGAAATGCCAGCCACAAGATAGAATGTCAGAGTGAATGCGAAGAAATAACAGATAAGAGAACGACGCAAAACAGCACCAAACAAACAAACGAACGAACGAACAAAAAACAACAACACACACACACACAACATCGAAACCTATGGCACAGTTTAGCGCGCTACGAAAATAATCATCGCATAAATCGCTAAGGAAACGGTACACCCAAATGAAGTGCGGTTGTTGTGCCAAACAAACGGCTAGAAATCTTTGCGTTATTTTCTCTCTCATCCAATGTTTGGTGTGCATTTCACATATGATCGCACAATCTTTCACTAGTTCTAAATCGTTAACTTCAAGGAATCAATTTATTATTGTTTTCGATGAATGCCAAAAACACACATCACCCATGTCCATTTGGCATTTTGATTCAAAACCATTATTTTGCAATGTGCATGGAAATTGCGCCGATGAGCCATTTTGAACTAAAGGTTTTCCAATTTGAGCACCTCAAGCACAATTTGCTAATACTTTTTAAAATGCAAAACCACAAATTGGCGTTGGAAACTTCAGCTATGGATTATTTTTGCTCGGTTTGATGAACCTTAGAGTTCTAACTTAGAATTGTCAAAATCCCACTGGTACCGGGCGCAATTTAAGACGCCACAGGCAAATTCATTGAAAAAACAAATACACTGAATTTTCACAGATTCAACCCTGAACAAACGTCTATAATCCTATCATTTACAGACCAAATGCAAATTTTATCACCAATTAGACGATACGCACTCAATTAAACGCTTCACGATTTATGAATATGCATGACAAAAACCATTCGCAATGTGAACGAGAGTAAAACAACAACAACAACAACAACAAAAGTAGACTGATGATTGTGTGTATATTTATTTCTCGTTGTTCTTTTTCTCTTCATTTCATTAATAACGAAAAAAAAGTAGAATCAGCAGCAAGCAAAAGACGGATGCGTCTGACTGGGACGTTTCGTCTTCATGTTTTGCTATTTGCGATCGGCAAAAGCAAAATTGTTCACCGTGTGTCTATTCTCAGGCTCAAGTGAGCATGTAATGCGCTATGTATAAGACGCCGATCAAAATAATTGATATAAATATTCGCTCTTGTATTTACCGCGCTGCATAACCATTTGCCATTCAATTTCAATTCTTCGTTGAATTGCAGAAGGTGAAAAAAATGTTCTAATATAAACAAAACAACAACAACAACAGAAATATAAATAAAAAAAAAACTAAAATCTTCAAAAGTTGTCATTTCTGAGAAATCCAGAGCGTTGTTCACTGATGAATTCTTATTCAAAGTGAAAAACAAAAATATTCGATCGCATTCACTCGCTCTCTTTCTTTGAACGATGAAATGCGTTGTGCCGAACATAAGAACGGAAGAGCGCAGAAGCGACCGTGCGCATAACCAAAGTGAATAAAATGCTATCAGGTGTTTTTAATCATTTAATTTTGCATTCGAAGCCGATATTTTGTGTGTGTGTTTTGGCAGTATCAAAGTGAATCTATTCACAATTATGAGTGGAGCTCGTCTCGGGTCATTGATGATAATCTGTCGATACTCTGATCTTATGGCCACAACATATTTATATGGATAAATAGCTATGTGTTCGTTCATTTGCTAAATGTTGTCTGTTAAATCGTTTACAGAACGCCTTCGTCATACGATTATAGCTGTTTGCTTTGTTCACTGTTGCTGTTGTTGTTGTTGCCCGGTTCGTTTGGTTACCAAATCGACAGGAACACACAAAAAAAGTCACGAAAACGATGAGAATCACGACAATAACAGCAAAAAAATGCGAATGAACAGAGAGAAAGAGCGAATAAAATATATATGAGAATGCCAAAACGAAAAATATTTCTCGATGTGGCCATGGTCTGAAGCAGAGTTTTAAAGCGGCTTTCGGTGTATTGTACGGTGTATGGTGCAAGTTGAAACCATTCCGTCTCACTCTCGATTATGATATGCTCCATGTGGATGGCACAGGTTACTCACCAATATTCTCTTTCTCTCCCTGTCTTGCTCTTTTCAGTCCCTGGACAATCTGTGAATGTGTGTGCACTCGCGTTGCGATCTGTCGTTTTTTCACTGAATTTCGATTTATCATACTCACTCATTTAATATTCGGAACCATCGTTAGACGTTTTGTTAATTTTTCTTCATGGTGTTTTTTTGTGTGTGCCGATGGCTCATTCTTTCTCTCCGCTCCAACATGTTTCCTTGGTCATGCACATCGTCCCTTCTCTAGACTTCATTTTGGCCTTTCTGCTTTCTCACCTTCATTCAGCTATACAATTCGATTACAGGATTTTGCTGCTTATTTCGACATAATCGATATATTTAACATTAAGCGATGCTTTTTTCTGCTTACATTTGAAAACACTGAAATGGTTTGATCGCTCGTATTGAACCTAAGATTGAGTTTTTTTTACGACTAACTGACAACAAGCGATCAAACGAAGCTATAACTTTAGCCCATAACCAAATATGTTCGATGATGCCACTTCTGAATGCTTTTATTTGAGCATTTAGTACATACAAAAGATGTAGTGTGGATTTTTTTTTGGATCAAGTTCCACATTCCTAGCAACTATTCAGCAAAGACAGTAAAAAATAGCCATCATTTAGATTTTTCACCTTTCAAAAATTACAAAGAACTTAAAAAAAAAACTCACTACAAATGAACGTTGTTTGAATAGTGCCAATAAAAAATCGCTCGATTTATGCGAAACATCAAGAACAAAACAAACCACAAAACGAACAAATCGTAATAATAAAAAAGGGAGAAAGAGAGATAGAGAATCAACAAATACCAAAAAAAAAACAGCACCGGTGAATGGACGGAACATTCGAACAGACGGCCGCTGTGTACGTGTACAAAAGGTCCACACATTTAATCCAAGGAAAAATTGGATAATCGTACGGCGATTATTATTTTCATTATTATATTATAATCATTGAGTTATTTGTATTTATGTGGCCGCCATCGGTTGAATGGAGCCAAGCGCGGCGAGAAACCGAATGCCATAGAAAAGATGTGTGCAGCATGTTGAACGTTTGATTTCTTCAAGTGGATGATTTGTCCGCGCCTCTATTTGCGAGATGACATTTAATAAAAAGAAATGGTTTAACACATGACAACATGAATGCATCTGGGTGAATATGAAAGAGATCACAACAGAACATCGGTGTGTTTGTGTGTGTGTACATTAAGGAAATACCAACGACGAACGAAGTCGAGAGAGAAAAATATGCCCGGACTTCGTTAATAAGCGCACGCCGTGAATATCATCGAATGTATTAGAAAAATTGCATTGGGCAAGAAATAAAGTTTTGAACGCAAAACGCCAGCTACTTTGTTGTGCACAATAATTTCATTTCATTTGTATATAATTGTTTGACTCGCAGCAGCAACAGCAGTTGCACGATTTTCTTTCTAGCTACAACACAGATATAGATAGAGATAGAAAATATGTAATGACAACTGCGTCGCCGATAACTGTTTCAAAAATTAAATGCATTTTTCCATTTCAATGTTTTTGTCATACAATTAAAATTGTAGCAGCTTGAGTACAACAAAAATGGATCTTAATTTGAATTGGATAACATTCGTTGTTGTTTTTGTTGTTGTTTGTTGCGATGAAAGTGTTGCAAAATGCTTAGAAATGCATTGCGATGTGCTCATTGTGTTGGAATTGTTGTGTTTTTGAAAGAAGAGAATTCAAAACAAAGACTGAATCAAGTCTTCCATTTGAAAAAAAAATACGCACGCAGAATATGCCGTTGATGGTGAAGAAAAAAAAAAAAAAAAAAAAAAAAACAGAACGAAACGACAAATTTCCAACTAAATATTCTGGTGTATTTTGTCTGGACGATGCAACGATCAAGCGATGCACACGCTTCTCAGTGTGTATTCGTGTGTATTCCGATGGCCGATGAACAAAATACGACGACACTTTTTACGCGTTGACACGTATGTATTGCGATGAAAGAGAGAAATCCAAACGCAAACGCAAAACCAATATTCGATTTGAAACAAGAGATCGAAACAAAAACAACACACGAACGAACATTTAAACAAAATACAACAACAACAAAAATAAGACGAAAAGAAAAAGAGAAAATGAAAAAAAGATGACTAAAGAACGGCAGCATCGGTCGAGATGCGAAGAGACCAATGTGTTTCTATCATTTGAACGCAGATAACCCGTTTTTCTGTCATAAATATATTCGTGTATGACAAGAAACGCGTGAGTCGATCATCCAAACCGAAAGAAAAGATTCGAAGAAGCTCTCGCATCGAACACCACCCGATGAAGATGAAGAACGTTACGAAGACGACGTGCAGCACTCTCTTGTGTGCACTGATCTTTTCGGTTTTCCTTCATTATCTGCGTACATTGGTTTTTCGTTTGGAATCTTGTTGTTGGTTCACTGTTCGTGTGTCTGTCTGTTTGTCTGCGTTTATGTGTGTGTGTACATTTTTTTATTCATAGGAGAGTCTACCTTAATATGTACCTGGATGGCTAAATATCGTTGGAATTTTGTCTTACTCTTCTTGGTGAAGACGCAACATAATCTCAATATATAGAGTTTTTTCATCATATCGTCATTCGCTATGGCTGTAATGCTGTGCTATCGATCATTTGATGACTTTAAAGGTATAGGTGTGTGTGTGTGTGTGTGTGTGTGTGTGTGCTTGTGTTGGGCCGGAGAGCCAGTGTCGAGCCATTTGATTGCTTAATGTGAATGTGTAGAAATCATCTTTTCATTTCCCATTTGGCGAGCAAACAACGATCAATCCTCATCCAAATAATCCAATTCTCTTGCTCTATCTTTCTATGTGTGTTTTTATCGAACCCTCTCAATATGCTTTTGGCCAACCATCTGTGTGGATGGAATTACTCAGATATTTAAATATTTGAATGCAATTCTCTCCTTGGCAACGTTTTTGTTTGCCTTCAATTGCCAGTTCAATTTCATTCCATTTGATTATCTTCTCGCTTGTTTACATTCATTTTTTTGTGTCTGTTGTTTTTCTACTCCCAATCAACATCATTATTTCCATAATAACGCTACCACATAGCATTGGCTGGGACATTTTACCGTCACTGTCGCTATTGTCAACAAATGTTTGGCCAGACTCAATGAACAGATGAACACACACACACACACACACACACACACACACACACACACACACATACTCGCATACAAATAACGTAATGGCATCTAAATTGAAGCCGGAAAAACTAATAAAACATCGATGGGTTATTGGGTTATTGTTATTGTCTGTAGAAATTCGCTCAACAACACCAAACCAATGCGAAGCCAATTTAATGAAGAAAAAAATTGGCCTGTGACGGGAAAATATGCCGCATTTGGGCAAAAATGTCAAAAATAAAATCACCACTGAAATTGCATTCAAACAATCGTTTTCTCTTCGCTTTGCGCAAAACCTCACATAGACAGCAAAATATGAAACAGCCCAGTCCGACATTAGAAAATGGTTTTGTCGGCATTTGTTGTCGCCTTTTGTTTCGATTCATTTTATTTCTCGTTTTTCACTGGATTTTTCTGCTGTTGATGTGATTGTCTTATTTCAATTTTTCCTATTGTTATTTCTGTCGTCTTTTATTATTATGTTGCTACTGAATGTTGTGTGTTGTGTTTTCTTGTGGTCGAGCCAATTGCCGCATTTTCTCTCATTTCTGAGGTTTGCTCAACAACTCTTTTGCTGCTGTTGCTGGTGATTTTGCTTCTGTTGTTGTTGTTGTTGTTATTTTTTCCCCCTTTCCGTTGTTTTTTTCGTGCACAATTCGCAACTTGCAGTGCTTTAAATTGTTCTTTCACCTCTCGCTTATTGGAACGTGTCATCACTGTCGTATTGCTGTGCTAAAGATGCGCTTCTCTTATTATTTTGTTTTTATTCATTCTGCGCCATAAACAAAGACTGAGCGAAAAAAAACGAGACTCTGGTGGTGTTGTTGTATTATATTCGTACAACAAACGCGCCTGATAACAATGGAAATATTTCAAACTTGTTTTATTGTTATTATTCAATTGATTTGCAGTTTGCGTACACTTTTTGCCTCTGGTTTTTATCATTCGTTTGCTCTGTTTTTTTCTTTTTTTTGTACACGCTGCCACAGTGCCCAAAGTGCTTCGATGCAACCATCGCTCATCGCATTTAATGAAATATATAATTCATTTTTTGTTTACAATTCAATTCCATTGCACTCGGAGTTTAACGATTTCCCTATTCGATGACAGTTTTCTGTTTTGTTTTGTATTTTTTAATTTATGTCATTTATATCATTTAGAAACAATAAGAATTTGAACGAAGAGAAAAAAAAAACACCGTAAAACAACATCATTAGGATGGAAATGGATTGAATGTACTGAGGTTCAGTCTGTGTATTTCGATGGTCATATCATATGGTGAATTTGAGATAGAACGACATTTTCTGCCATTTAATGAGCGTTTAATGAGGTCATTGCTGCTGGATAATATTTGCATTCGATGACTCATTCGGATGCGCCAATGAAAGAGCTTCATCGCATAAATTCAAGAATGAATCATGAAACATTCCCTTTCAACCAAACACAAACAATAAACATTATTTCCATTTATGCACAATTCTCATAAACTTTTCTTTTCTGTTTTTTCTTCCATCACAGTTGAACTTCATGCCGCACGCACAATAGAAAGTTACACACATTTGGCATCGCATAACATTGAGAAAACGATACAAACGCTGATTTTCCACAGAAACAATAAAGTGCATCGCCGAACACAGAAACAAAAACATCAACAAAAAAACGAATATACAGTACAATATAAAGTGTTGCTGCAATAACTCAAAGTGTTAATTGTGAATATTATTTTTTCCGTCGAAAGTGTAAAATTATGTCCGTATAATTGTACAAAAATAAAAAAACAGTGCTTTTGAATTGTGAACAGAAAAATACAAAAATCGAACATAAAAATTGTGTGCTCAAGCAAATTTCGTGAGTTCCGAAGTTTTGTTTGGTTATACGCCCATTATTGTCGGCAAAAAAAATTTTAAATAGAAGAAATAAGAGTGATCGAAAGGTTTTAGTCACACGCTGAAACGAAATCAATGGCTGCGCTGAAGAATTGCGGTAATGGCTCATAAACAAATAGCTATAAATGTGTTGAACTGTAACGAAGCGACAATCGGTGAATTATGACGCTCAGAACGATGTTGAGTGTCAGTATGCTTCGTTTAGCGCGACAACAACGGTCGTTGTATGTTGTCGCTGCAACGCTATTGATTTGTATGGAAATTAGCACAATAAATGCACACGGTCCCGGTCCGGGGCAGTACAGCAATTTTATTTATCCGCGTCGGCGTTCGTCAGCCGATGGTTTTTCATCGCAAATGCAATCGCGTGCCGTTGATACGCGTGTCCCATTAGAGATTTTAGAAAATGAAACGCGCGGTACCGTTGTCGGTTATATACCAACGAAAATTGGTTTTACGTATCGCTTTAATGAGCCACCACGTGAATTTACGCTTGATCCAAATACGGGCGAAATTAAAACAAATGTTGCACTGGATCGTGAACAACGTGATCGATATGATTTAGTGGTGTTATCGAGTCAACCAACGTACCCGATTGAGGTGCGAATCAATGTATTGGATGCCAATGATAATTATCCGGAATTTCCGGAGCCAAGCATTGCGGTTTCATTTTCAGAGAATGCAGCGTCTGGCACACGGCTGCTACTTGATGCCGCCACCGATAAAGATATTGGAATTAATAGCGTCACCGATGATTATCGCATTGTTAGCGGAAACCACGATGATAAATTCCGTTTAGCGGTTACAACAAATCCAAGCGGTGACGTTTCATATTTGCACTTGGAAACAACCGGAAAATTGGATCGAGAGACAAGAGGTTTCTATTTTTTGAATATTTCGGCGAGAGATGGTGGAAAACCGCCAAAGCTTGGCTATGTGCAAGTCAATGTCACCATTTTAGATGTCAACGATTCGCCACCAATTTTCGATCACAGTGATTATATTGTGTCGCTGAATGAAAGTGTTCCACCGGGCACACCAGTGCTGCAGGTTATGGCCTCGGACAATGATTTAGGCGATAATGCCAAATTGACATATTATTTGTCGGAAACCGAAACACAATTTACAGTTGATCCTGAAACGGGTGTCATATCAACAACAGAACACTTATCCTGTCCGCATCAACAAACGTGCTCAACTACTGTCAAACCGGGTGTTAGTTGCCCCAAGAGTTGCGTTTTTACGGTTTTTGCACGCGATCATGGATCACCACGACAAGATGGACGCACATACGTTACGGTGAATCTAGTCGACACAAATGATCACGATCCAGTTATACGATTTCAATACTTTCCGTTGACTGGCACCTTTGCAACGGTCGATGAAAATGCACAAAATGGTAGTGTGGTTGCTGCCATTTATGTTGTTGATATGGATGAAGGTTTGAATGGCGATACAAATATTAAAATCGTGTCCGGAAATGAAAAGCAACATTTTTCATTGGAAAAAACGCCCAGCTTTGATATTGTACGGGTGAATGGTATTTTGGATCGTGAAGAAATCAGCACATATAATTTGACAATTATTGCCACCGACAAAGGTAGTCCGCCACGAACAGCTACCGCACATTTGATCATTCATGTGAATGACGTGAACGATGCATATCCAGTGTTTGAGAAATCCGAATATTCAGCCGTTTTAAGTGAATTGGCGCCCATCGGCACGTATGTCGTAAGCATCGAAGCAACTGATGAGGATACCGGTGTGAATGCGCAAATATTTTATGATTTTGTCACGGGAAATGCACGTCAATGGTTTAGAATTGATCCAATTTCCGGATTGGTTACAACAAAAGCTCAATTGGATCGTGAATTGCAAGGAACTGTGGTGTTGAATGTGTCCGCTCGTGACGGGTAAATATCTTATATAATTACTTACATTACTTTTTAATTAAAATACATTTCTTAGATTTGATTTTTGCTATGTTCTGTGCTTGTTTTAAAATTGTACAATTTTATTTTATTTATTTATTTATTTTATTTTTTTAGTGGACCAAATCCAAAATGGTCATATGCTGAACTCAAAGTGATTGTTTTGGATGAAAATGATGGCGCACCACAATTCTCGCAAAATCAAATTAATGTCACACTCAGTGAAAATACACCACCAAATACATTGGTTGCAATGCTAACAGCTACTGATAACGATCAAGGTACAAATGGCAGTGTAACGTATTCGCTGCAATCGGGTGTCAATCAAAAATATCCAAATGTTTTTGCACTAGACACGATGACCGGTCAATTAACGACAAAATCGAAATTAGATCGTGAAATGATTGCGAATTATGAGATTCAAGTTGTGGCCAGAGATCAAGGTATTCCACCACAATCAGCAACGGCAACCGTTTCACTAGTCGTTGAAGATGTAAACGACAATCGTCCGGAATTCTATCCAAAACAATATTTCGTACCGATTTCCGAAAATACACCAACTGATACGCCATTTATCAGAGTCATTGCAAATGATCGAGACGCTGGTGACAATGCGGTTATAACATACAATTTAGAAAGTGGCGGTGATGGACTATTCACAATTGATTCATGGACGGGTGAAATTTCATTACGTTCAAACTTTCGATCGTCACAAAAGCCATTGCATCGTTTGCTAATTTCGGCCAAAGATCGTGACAATATGCGATCAGAAGATGCAATTGTTGAAATTATCAAGGATATGAAAATGGAAGAACTTGAATTTGATTCGTATGCTGGTTATGAGTTTCAAATAACCGAAGATTTTGGATTGACTGATGCAAAGGTTGGCCGTGAAATTGGACGCATTCAAGTGAGTGGACAAAATAACAATCGCATCGAATATGCTATTGTCTATGGCGATTTAAATGGCAATTTTGAAATTGACAAACACACCGGCACCATTCGTACGGCCAAATTGATTGACAGAGAATCAGCGCTGTTCTACACATTGAGTGTTGCAGCTCGAGCTGGTTTGGCTTATGGAAAAACCACCGTAAACATTTCCGTTTCCGATTTGAATGATTGTGCCCCACTTTTTATGAAGGAATATGATGAAATTAAATTGCCAGAAAATGCTGCAGTTGGACAAGAAGTGTATTTGTCACGGGCGCGTGATAAGGATTCGGGAATAAATAGTCGCATCATGTACAGTTTAACGTATAATCCAGATGATCAATTCCGTATCTCTGAATCGACAGGTGTTTTGTATTTGAATCGACCAATAAGGGCTGAACCAGAGTCTATAATTACAATTGAAATCACGGCCAAGGACGGCGGCTCTATGCCACTATCATCGAAATGCACCATAAATATACGCATTGAAGACACAAATGATCATACACCAGTATTTGATCACACATCATACGAAACATCACTACCCGAATCAACGCGTGTTAACACCAGATTTTTTGCATTGGCTGCATCGGATGCTGATTTGGGTGCAAATGGTCGAATCAGCTACAAAATCATCGAAGGAAACACCGATAATAGCTTTGGCATATTCCCAGATGGTTACATGTATGTGAAGAAAGCTTTGGATCGCGAAGAGCATGATTATTATTCACTTACGGTGATGTGCAGTGACAGCGGCTTGCCATCAAGAAGCTCAACGGTGCCCGTAATCATCCATGTAATTGATGAAAATGATAATCCACCACAATTTACGAATTCAACATTTACATTTAGCATTGCTGAGAATGAGCCAATCGATTCATTTGTGGGAAAACTCACGGCCATCGATCTTGACATTGGACGGAATGCTGAACTTATTTATTCCTTGTCAAATACACAAAATGACTTTACAGTCGATCCACGCAATGGATTTATTAAAACCGCACGCGAATTTGATCGCGAAGCTTTGGTACAATCAACGGGACAGAATTTTATCTCACTCGAAGCCACTGTAAGTGACAATGGAATGGTGCGATTAAATGACACTGTGAAAATTAAAATCTTCATATTGGATTTGAATGACAATGAACCGAAATTCTTACGAACTCCATATAAAGTGCAAATTTCTGAAGGATCACCCATTGGAACGCAATTAATTCGAATCTATACCGTTGATATTGATGAGGGTTTGAACGGTGATGTTTTCTATTACATTTCCGATGGCAATCAGGATGGTCGATTTGCCATTGATAGTTCAACTGGCCAAGTTACACTAGCCAAAACATTGGATCGTGAAACAGAATCATCGTACAAATTGACAGTTGTTGCACATGATGCAGCGCTACGCAATCGGCTCAGCTCAAACACCACTATAATTTTAGATATTTTGGATGAAAATGACAATGAACCAATTTTCACGCAAACCGACACTCAAATTTCGGTCAATGAAACAACACCCGTCGAAACTGAATTGATTCGCTTCCGAGCCACAGACTCTGATTTGGGAATCAATAGTCAAATCTCATTTTCAATATCAGCTGGCAATCGTCGTGATACATTTCACATTGACCCAATTTCTGGTAAATTGTATCTGCATCGCCCACTCGATTATGAAGAAACCACATCATACACATTGAATATAACAGCAACAGATGGTGGCAATCCAAGGCTGCAGACAACGATCCTCTTCAATGTTCTTGTCATCGATGAAAATGATAATCCACCAAGTTTCCCGAGCACAGCCATTGTGCGTCAAATTAAAGAAGGTATTCCAATAAAAACACCAATCGTAACTGTTACAGCTGAAGATCCAGATTCGGGTGCCAATGGCAAAGTGATTTACACACTGATTAATCAAGAGCCCAGCAACAATAATCGCCATTTTAGCATCAATCCAACGACTGGCGTTATATTTACCTTACGTGAAATTGATCGCGAAACAATTGATACATTTAAATTAACCATTGTGGCTACCGATCAAGCGGTGCCCGAATCAAAACGTCTTTCGGCTGAGAAAATTTGCACCGTTATTGTCGAAGATATTAACGATTCGGTGCCAATGTTTGTATCGATGAATGCAGCAATTTTACCGCAAAATAAATTACGTTCGTCTCGCAATGGCGCCGCCTTAATGAATGTATTTGCACGTGATGCGGATTCGGGCACGAACGGCCTTGTGACATATGAATTGGTTAGTGGGAATACGGATCTATTTCGTTTGCATCGAAGTACCGGTGCAATCACATTGCAAAAATCACTCGACAAAGATAATATCGAATTGAAATATCAGCTTGCGGTCAAAGCCACCGATGAAGCGGTGCAAAGTGAACGCAAAAGCTCCGATGCATATGTTACATTAATTACCGTTGGCGATAGTTCAGTGAATGGACCGATTTTTGAAAATAACGATATATTTGCTAGTGTCTATGAAAATGAACCGATTGGAACGAGCATAACAACGGTTGTGGCTCGTTTGAACACCGTCGATATTGAATATTATGTGACTAATGTGACTGGTGATGGTCGACAAGTTGATCGACTATTTGATGTTGATGCAAAATTAGGCATCCTATCAACGGCAGCCGAATTGGATCGTGAAGCTGGCGTTGAGTTGTATGAAATTGAAATCTACGCCATCGCCCTTGAGGGTTCACCCAGAACCTCCAGCACTAAGGTATGTGTTTTGTTTTTTAAATTTCATTCCATTTTTTTCTTCTTCTTTCATTGGCTCCACTGGGCCTCTATTGGTAATTGAAAATTAAACACTCCAAACATTTTAAACATTCAAATGCCAAGGCAATTTATCAACTATCATTCGAAAAGCGCACAGAGTCGCTACTTAAATAGAGAAATATATTGATAAAACGTTGAGCTGCCAACGGCTGGCATTTTGAATAATATCACGCAGCTGAGATTGTAATTTTCTACATTTTTCATGTGATCGATAAGATAATTCACGATGTCAGTTTTAATCGCATCTTTCAACACAAAATGCATATCAATTTTTGTTTGTTGGTTTCGTTGATTTTCTGATTCGCAAAGGTACACAAGGACGATGCAAAACGATAGTTTCGTTAAAAAAAATGCAAACAACGATTTCCAATTGATGCAATGAACTCACGAGTTCAATGCATGTGAACGAGAAATGAAAGCAAAATTCAAATGTTATCGATGTTGATTATTAAAATTTCAAACACATCTCGATCGATTTCAAAATGTTGTTATTTTTTTTTCTTTTTCTTATATTCTGTGTCTCTTTCCTCTTCATTTAATGAAATATTTTAAATGGAAACTATTTTGGATTGCAACACGGTGTGCACAAATGAATTACGAATCGGAATAAAAAGGCTATTCGACACTTGGGCTCACTCATTTTGTATGTGAGAATTTAACTGAAATATTTTTCTGTGTGGATTTTTTTTTTGTGTCCGTTCGTCGTGAGACAGCGAGGCAAAAAAAATAAAGTAAAATATGCTTAAATGCGAAATTATGCGAATGATGCCTAAAAACTATGCGCGCGCGAAATAACGCGAATGGAATGAAAGATGAATTTATCCATTTGTGTGTTTTCTTCTGCTCGTTCGACATACACTCACGAAAAAAAAGTACAAATAAATACATTTTGAAAGAAGAGAGAAAAAAAAATATTTACATGTCAGCCTGTTGAATTCCAAATAGATTTATATGGTACGGTTTAAGGCTTTGCAATTAAAAACCACAGTTAGACGTCTGCTGTTAATCTTATGCATGCATTTTGGTGTATGCGCGCACGTTTCAATCGTTCGCGTTGAGAGAGCAACGTGCGAAAGAGAGAACAACATCAACTCTTAACTTGAGATATAAATTAAAATACATCGAGCCAAATGAACATAAAATTGCATTCAAACGACATTTACGAATCGTTTTAAAAATATAATGAAAGAAATGTGTGCTTCGCTTTTTTTGCTGCTGCTGCTGCTGCTGTTGCTGAATCAAGCAGGCAATCGACATAACACGTGAGGTTTGTGTCTATGTGGTTTGCTGGTGCTTGTTCCAAGGCACATTTTATATTTTAACATTTTAATTTTCATTTAGAGTTTTACTCCAGTGTCGCTTAATGCCCAGAAAACTTAACAACGAAAAAACTATTGCTCAAAGCTTCTACAGAGCATTAGAGAGATTCGGGTTACTTGATTCTCGATTTCTAGGTTTTCATTTTCGCATTTTGTTTGTTAGTTGTCATCAGTTGTTTCTTGTCTTCATTCGGGCACTGTGTGTTTGATTTCGATCTTGTGTCAAGTGCAACGAAGATACGACATGGTTGAGGATGGTGGAAAAAAAGGCTCGATAAAATAGTAACGGTAAATTCACGTATTGCGGTCGCCTTTGGATTTCTGAAGGGACTGATTTTATGTTGTTGTTGTGGCATTCCAATGGCTTGAATCTTGTGAATACCCCTTCATTTGTTCGTTTATAAATTTTAAATCATTTTGTCCAAAAAATAATCTTAATTAATCGATAGCATCGGAAACACAGAGAGAGAGAGAGAGAGCCACACAATTCAATAAAACTGATTCGGCATAGATTCAAGAGAACAAGACACTTAAAAATGCAACAACCACAGCAGCAGCAGAAACAATCGCACCACAGCGCGCGCATTCAGCGCACCAGCGAAACGAATGCAACACGATCAAGCATCAAAAATTATAAATATTCATTACGATCGCAGCACTGAGATGTCTGTAGACATTTACGCGTTCTTATGCAACAATTAACGTTCGTTTGTTTTGCTTTGGCTGACTTGGAAGTGATTTTTGTTTGTTTGTTTTATTGCCCTTTTTATGGGCATTCAATTGAAAATCTCCGTACATTAGAGAGAGCAATCAATGCGACGAAATGAGAGAGTGAACAGCAACAACAACAAAAAAAACACCACAAACACACACAAGAGACACCAGCTACGAGTGAAGACGAAAAGAAATAATACATACGGCAAACAGAGAGCAGAAAAAAACACACACACACACCGTCCGATCGATAACATTAAGCATTCTGGTGCGGCATTCATTCTATCTGCGATACATATTCACCCAAATGGAGTGTGATGTTGTTTTCGATATAATAAAAGGTAGACATTTTCCTTTCTGTTTGGTTCGGCTCTCGGTCCATCGTCGAAATAAACGAACAAGCAACGGGAAAAAAACATTGCCTACTACCATGGCAAAAATAAAAGAAGGTAAAAAATGCGGTAATTCTTAATCTTAATGCAAAAATGGGTGCAACTTTGGCATTAAGTCATTTTGTTAAATTACTGTTTTAAACGTTTTTCCCTTTTTCAAATATGAGCTGCCAACATTCTGCACATTTTTCCGTTAAAACCTTACAGCACATCGCGTCCCGCATTCGGATGAATTCATTCAAACAATGTTTTTTATCTTCCCAAAATTTCATCATTCATGTTCAATTTTCCTTTTTTTAAACATTTTTAAACTAGCGCACAACAAAAAATGTCGTGATTTTATCGACCAAGAAGGATTAAAGCGTATAGTTAAAGCTTAACCACAGAAAATGTTTGCATCAGTTTCTGGGTCGAATTCACAGAGTTTCGGTTTTTTTTCCTCATTTCAATCCATTCACCAAGTCAGATGCGACGTGTTGTGCATTTATCATAAATAAAGTGGATAAAGTGCAATTTTACGCATTTAACCAAAATAAAAGGAAAAAGAATATGAAATTTCACAATCCCATTACAATGCAATCGTTGCAATGAATGGTCTTTCTTTTGTCGTTGCAAATGATAATTTGCACTGTAATTTTTAAGTGGTGCTTGCTGCCATGGCATTTATCGCCATCACATATTTATCCAATTTGGATTTGGTTACTCATACACACACACACACCGAGAGAGAGAGAGAGAGAGAGAGAGAGAGAGAGAGAGAGAGAGAGAGAGAGAGAGAGAGAGAGATACTCAAACTCCGACCAAAATCATTGTGGTTATGGAAAAGAAAAAGCGAGCGCGCGCAAAAGATAAAAGTGTGAGGTGAGCCGAAAGCGTGAGTGAGTATGACTGCGCTTAAAATAATAATCCCAAAATGTACAGCAGAAGTAACAACAACAACAGAGAGAAAAAAAGAGCAACAGAACGTAAAAACAATCCATATCTTTGCCACTTCAGCATATAGGTATTGTTTGTGTGTTACATTCTCGAATTGGCGAACGTCCCTATTTGTTGCCTCTTCCGTCATGGATGGGCTGCCTGTTATCCATAATTATCAATAAATATAATAATTCACGTTCACTATGTCACATTTTTATCATTTCAATCATCGAATTCTGTTGAAATCGAGAGAGCGAACGGTTGAACAACAAAAAAACACACACACACACCATCATTGAACGAAGAGGTGCAAGATGTAAGAGCCATGTTAAAATCTCAACAACAACAAAAAAAGCACACACACAAACACACATTGCATTGAAAGCGTATTGAATGTGCGCATTGCAAACAGCGTCCGGAATACTTTAAGCTGGATAACATAAATCCGTTGAATGTTTGCATTGTTTCATCTTCCTCGTTGCTGGCTGGGATGTGATCGAGCTAAAAAAAAAGTGAAACGCAATGCTGCAATCGAATTGAATGCTGTGCGAATTTAGTTAACAGGCGTGCGCATCAATTGAACAAAGATACAAAATCGAAAGAAAGTCGCATTCGACACTGGCTACAACAAATACAAAACTTGAGAAAAAAAAACCAACAAAAAAATGTATAACAACAAAACGTGCAGAGAAAGATAGTGCATTGATGGTATTCGTTCCGGTGCATGTTAAGCCTTGGATTTTTTTTTCTCATCCGCTTTTCTTGAGTTGTTGTTGTAGTCTTGTTTTTTTTTCTTTGAGAAAGCGTGAAAAAAGATGAGAAAGAGAGAAAAAAGCGGTGCCGCAATTATTTATATTTGCACAAAAATCGTGTAGGTGGTCAAGCGAACAAAAATGCCAATAATGCGACGAAAATGAATTGCGCGCAGGTTTTCTTTGTGTGTAAATGGCCGGTATGGATGATTACGTTACGGAATGTAAAATTGATGGGTGAATCATACGGATGTCCTAATCTCAATGCACCGCCGAAGATAGCACAAAAGAGATTCACTTAATTGAAAAGCCATGCATTTGAATTTGATTAATGAAAATCTCCAAATCGATAAATAACCGAAAAAAAAGAGATTCAATAAAACGAAACCAAATAAATGGCACGACAGAGTGAAAATGCACAGCATCAATCGCAAATCAATCAAGATTGTAATGCTTTTTGCATAAATTGATGCTTTTTACTGAAAATGTCGAGTACGAGATCGCATTAGTGGCCAATCTAATTCGCACAAATCCAGAGCCAACATGATTCAGACCGACGAAATCATGTCGGTGACAGAAACAGTGCGGGGTGAATAAATACAGAGAAGAGAGAGAGAGAGAGAGAGAGAGAGAGAGAGAGAGAGAGAGAGAGAGAGAGAGAGAAGAAAAAGCAACCGTCAGTGCGAATGTCGAAATTAAAAGCATATTTCAGGATTTAACGCTTAATGCGAATGCATAAAACCGGCACTTATGTCAATCGATATTCTCAGATACTCAGACGAATTCTTTTGCCTTTTTTTGTTTCACTTCTTCATTCATTTTCAATTTGTGCTGTGTGTACGGCGTGTGCACGTACGGCCACATCACCAGGCTGCCGAATGCAAATGTGTGTTTGCATTTTCGATTGTCACACAACCACAATGCCTATCCATATTAATAGGTCTGGTTTATTTGTCTTTCTTTCGGCTCTTACGACGTGTTATTTTTTGTTTTTGCTTTTTGCTTTTTGTTGTTCTGCCCTTTCGATTGTCGGTATGGAATTTAGTTGGATCATGTCAAATGTATTTGGCTGAGAGTGAATCGATGATTCGGTGTGTTTATGGTGCGATCATTTTGCATGCTTGCTGACTGAACTGAGTGGCCAGCGTATTCTTAATTTATGTTATCAAAAAATAGAATTTCGTATTCATTAATTTTATTTTTACAACAGCCGTACGCGATTCACCAACAATAAAAAAAACCACCATACGAATAAATTAATGGATTTGGACTCGATCCCATTCGATCGGTCGATTCGGGCAACCGAGTACCGGTTGTGATGTGATTGAACAAAACCGCAAGCCGAGGATTAAATTTTTGTCATTTTTACGTTGTTTTGCTTTTGTCGAAACGTCTCTCTTTCTCCTCGTCGCCTCCAACGCTCTTCCATGGCAGACACTTTGCTTTCGTCTTTCGACGGTTTAAAACTCATTTGGCTTGTTGTTTGCTTTATTTTGAATGCATAAAAACAATAGATGAAAAATTAGCTGCACGGTTAATGGAATATTTCGATTTATCCTGTGTGTTTGAATCGTGTGTGTTTGTGCCTTTCAATGCTTATCAAGCTGAGCTCAATCCGTCTTGATCCCGTACTCGTTTACATTTTAAACGTGAGATCGAAAGAACATGGAGCAGAAAGATCCATATAAACAAATCATTCAAAAGCTTTCTCATCTAAATTGCTGAATGACTAATTTTTTTGTGATTGTTAAAAACTGATTCGTAATCGTCTAAAATATGATCGCGACGAGGCGTTCAATCAGCAACGGCAAAAGAAACAGACAAAATAAAAAGAATATCAAACCAAAATAACAACAAAAAAAAAACAACAACAACAACAGAAAAATCGCCCCGAACGAAGAGATAAAGGCAACGATGGCGGAATGGACACGATAAATAACCTTGCGAACTATCAAACAAATTAAGATGCATGAGTGACGGTGGCTACGGTCACCGATTGGCTTGACCAACCAAACTTGAGTTATTTATTGCATGAAATTAATTTCCGAAAATTAATCAGACTTAAGATTAGTTGTAATAAATTATGCAGCCGCTTGGGTCTGAGTTTTGGTGTGTGTGTGTGTGTGCATTCCATACGTTCAGCTGGTCTGAATGTGTTGAATGTGTCGCGAAAATGAATTTTAAACAGTGGCAAAGTTTTGCTGAATGCCAAATGCTATTTTGGGTGCACACGGATTTTATAACAAATAAAATCACTTTCATTCTCGTTTGAGTGAAATGAAAACGAAACATATCGATTACTAACTTAACTCTCTGACCGGTTGAGGATTTTATTTGGTTTTTCACCTTTGTTACGATCGTTTGCATTTGCAACACTTCTGGCACACGATTCACGAGAAATATTCGAGTGCGGTTTGGTTAGCTACCTGAAAAGAAAAACTATCGAAAATATTTCAACATCATCAATTTATCGCTATCGTCACGTATTCCTTAAATTATCGTTACTATTAATGCACATTCTCGTTTCCAACTTCCCTCTGACATACTGGATCGATAAACATAAACAAAACATTCACTCGCATTACACACACAACAAGAAATAAATCCACCAACCCAAAATGAACGGCATCGACAACATCGACGACGTAAAGAAAACAGAACATATTCATACTGAACTTAAAAAGGAATATAATTTAACTTGTTCTCATTCAAAGGAGCGGAGAGTAGAAAAAAACACACACACACACACTACACATTCGAGAAGAAGATTATCGTGCACATATGCGAGAGTTTCGCTTCGTTTTTGAATGTGGATTTAATTCGTTCTTGGGCCCATTGTGGCTTTTAGTTTCTGTTGCCGATCATTTAATCGAGGCTCTTCTTTCTCTGTCTCTCACTCTTTCTCTTTTTTGTTTCTGTTCATTTCATCTGTTTTCACGTTATCGTTTTTCATTTTACTTTTTGAAATGATCTGCTCTCACCGTTTTTATTGTTTTATCTGTGTTGTTGTTATTTCTCGTTTTTTTCGGGTGTTTTTTTTATTGTTGTTGTTTCTGTCTTGTGTTATTTTATTCTGGTTCTTTTCTCATTCCGTCAACTCACTCATACAACCGCATAAAATCGATATTAACAATTATTGTTACGTTAAGCAGTGAGTTTTTCATTTAATTTCGTTGTTTTTGAGTCTCTTTCTCTCTCTTTCGGCATTTTGATTCCCTCTATCCATTTGGGATTGTTGGGATTTTCATATTCAATCACACACACACACACACACACACACACACAAAAACACCATACTAACGGGCTACTCAAGGAAAAAACCCTCATTTTTTGAATTCAAACGAGAAAAAAAACAACCGATCGAATAAAAAACTCTTTACTTATGAGATTTATTTAAAAAGATTTAAGAGTTATAGACATCATTTATTTAAGATTGTGATTGCGCGCCCGGCAAATGGAGCGAGCAAGAGAGAGAGAGAGAGAGAGAGACAGAGAGAGAGACAAAATGAAGCGCACAAAAACACTCTGACCAGCTCAACAATCATAATCAGTGAATTAAATGAAAAACGAGGAACAGTTTCAGTGAGGCTGCTTCACATTGCACACGAAAGAAAAAAAAATCAAGCACGGCTTGCTCGTGCACACGGTCTCTCTGTAACATGAAATGAGAGGCTGATTTTTGTGTGATGAACCAAGAAAATACAACAAAACAATCAAAAATATAAATCATCGCAAGAATGGTGCATCAATCAAATCGTTTGAGTTTTGTGTGAGCGATGAATTACATTTGCTTCAAAGATTCGGTGTTATTTTTGTGGCCCGAACAAAACCACAAAAAAAAAGAAAGAAATTGAGAAAGTATCAATGCATGCGCTCAATCTCACGTGAAATGCACTTTGGATTTTCAATCATTTTGTTTGGTCTTTTACTCTTTCACTCTGTCCCTCTGTGTCTAATTTTGAGTTATCTGATTCGGTTTTTTTCCTGGTCACATTCAGTTGATTGTGAGAGTCTGTGTTCGGTTTACTTGTGTTTCGGGTAACGATCGGCTATTGTAGCACAGAATGATGTGAGATTTGTTGTGTGTGTGTGTGTGTGTATGGTTGTCTTTTGTCCACTGAAATGTATATCCACACTCATCATCCTACGGCCGTAGTTCAAGAGCGGCGCGAGGAAATCATTTTTCCAACTGTCAGCTCAGAATGATGATACAAATGGCGGAATTTACAATTGTCTGTCTCTCGGTCGCCCGTTTTTTTTTTTTTTTTTTTTGTTCGCGGTGTTTAATTATTCTTAAAGCCACATAATGGGCTGCATTTTGTGATGTTCATTGGAATTAACTGGACTTTATGTCTGCTTAAAGCCGTTTCATCGCATCGTTTAACCGAATCGCCCGAATAGTAGAAGCCAGCAAGAGTGGCGGCCAGCAATGAACCCAACTACGAATGATTGTTTAGTTAATTTCCACGATGAAATCTTGTCGCACGCTTTTAAATTTATTGTTTGTTGTTGCAAAGTTGCAAATGTGTGTTCGTTGTGTACGCGCCAGCGCGCACATACTACTCTTGCCAAGCCCAACGTCCAAACGATCAAACGACCAAGAATTGTCGTTGCAACGATTTTCATGTGATTCCATGTCACGTTGTTAATATCGCGGCTTTTAATTCATTTGCAGTGATTGCAGGCCGATTGTTGTTGGTGTGCGAGTGCGCAGAGGCGCGCTCGAGCCCAACCATTGCACTGACATGAGGCCGTATGATCTCAAAATGAACATGGTCAAGTCCATTTCACAAATTATATGATCATTTTTATTCGCTCGTCGTGCGATGCCACGTACTTCTTCTCAATGTGCACAACAACCACTCAAAAAGAAAGGTCTTGGCCATTTGCATTCAATTCTCTTCTGGATTATATAAGCTTTGTGATGCAAACACAACACACACAAAAAAATACTGTACTCACATTCAAAGATTGTCAGATTCATCGCCGGCAAAATCACACTAATGAATTTACATAGATCGTAAAATATAATTTATTTTAATGACATTTGTCATAACTGCGGTGGCTTGGTTCGGATCGTTTTGGGTTGGATCACACAAGAAAATGCAATATCTCACAATGAATCGCCATAGCAGCCAACCGTCCTGCACAGAGAGTAGAGAGTGCATGACGCTGAGTGCTGTTGTTGTGGTGAAAAGCGTTCGCATTCCGTTAATTTAATCGTGTGATGTGTTTAGCGGCAATGCAGTTGCCATTGTGGTATGTGTTAACAATTTCCAAGTCATGATCAACCGTGCATCCGATCGAAATGAAACGATGAAAATAGTTTAACTCATGTTGATTACAAACACTAAACTGCACTCTTTTCAGCATGATTTTTTCTGTGTAATTTTTTTTTCTCTTCCGAGCAACAACAACAACAACAACAGCAGCAAAATTACACATGAAAAAGAAGACGAAAAATTGAACATACTTTACAATTATGGATTAATGTTCACAGCCGTAACCTTATTTATGTGTCACTTCGTTATAAAAGCGCATTAGTACACATTTTAAACAGACAATAGATACAGTGAGTGCATTCCTTCCTCAATTTTAACATCGTTTGTCGTGGCAATGTTGTTTATGCGTTTCGTTATCTCTTCCAAGGAAAATGTTAAAATATTTACTTGAGCTGACTGAGTGTATATTCCATCGTATTTGGTTCGGGCATTTTAATTTTTTGTTCGCCGCATACACTTTATATTTTGTGCTTTGGGTATTTTACGTTCCTTTTAAGCCAAAATATTCGACATTTTCAGCCGACAACAGCACATATTTTCTGGGGTTTTTCAGTGAACTGATAACGTCATTTGGGACAAAGTCGGTGGTCAGTCAAGTGACTCAAAAAGCAAGATAAAACATGTCATTGTTAGGCTCTCTCTGTTTTTCCGTGTGTGTGTGTGTGTATGTATGTATTTAAAATGAGAAATGTCGGTTAATGTACTCGTATTGTTGAATTTCGTAGAAAGTTCTTTTTGTGTTTGAGTTTCTTAAGAACTTAATGACAATTGAATTCTCAATGAGTCATTCACCAGTCATCCAGTCAACCAGTTATTTCGATGCTCCGATTGTATTAAGTGTGTGGAGTCCAATTAATGCTTCAAGTTTAATGCTTTGTGTTGGATTTTTTTTTCCCTAAGTAAAACCCAAAAGGCTCACCAAATGGCACATCTTCCTCGATCACATACACTCGAATCGGACGGCTAGTGCAACAGCAGCGGCGGCGGCGGCCGCAAGACATAATCAAATTCCATTCGATAATTTTAGCGAGAGTGCAGATAAAAAGGATAAGAGTGAAAAATAAATGAGTACACACATTAGCAATTGTTCCAGGCAAAATCTGCATACGCAGATCAACATTGGCCATTTTACTCAAATGAGATTTCCATTGAAGCTAGAGTGTCGCTTGTGTACGTGTATATGCTATGTACAAGCACATCATTGCATCCAGAGAGAGAGACAGAGAGAGAAAAAAAAGAAAAGACAGCAATTTTAGTTGATTTGAAGTAAATAGCCAAAAGTGCTTCAACCAAATACGAATATGTGAAAATAAATAATGAACGAAACGAAACGAATTAAAAGAAAACAAACAACGATTCCGAACAAACATGGATAGACCAGAGACACACCAACCGAACAGTGACTCCGTAAATGAGAAGACTAGCGAAAAGTGAAGTGCATACCGTGGCGAAAATATGCAGAGACAAAATGAAAAACGATCCAATTATCAACGAAAGATAACATGAATAATTAGCTATTTGTTTAATTTGCTTGAACACCATCTGACCTTTCTGTTGTACAACCAACGGCCTCAATGGCACAGAGGCACACATGTACACAAAGCGCACAGCGCACAGCTCTCCCTGTTCAAAGAGTGTATTAATGTTAATGTGCCTTTTGTATCATATATCGAAATTGCATCAGCCAAGAGATGATTCTTTTTCTTTGTTCGGTTGGTTTGTATTGGGGCCTGTTTTATTTCTCACCTCTTGAAGAGCTTGGTACAAGAGGATGAATTAAATGGCGATCATTTGCCGTGTCGACGACGTATTACAAGCTACTGCAATTATCGCATTCATGAAGTATTTCGGCATATGACAAAGGGGAAAATTATAGGCATGTTTGTACTCTGTTGTTTAGAATTGGAATCAAATTGGTTCAATGCAAAATGTCTTCGGACAAAGTGAAAATCTTTTTTCACAAACGAAAGTTTCCACAAATAGGCTAAGTATTTAATAAACGCATCAGACATCAATTGTATCGATTGTAAAGTGATCTTGAGCTTATTTAATCTATAATTTCAATAACCATTTTTTTGATTTGAAAGTCTTGTTTTTGCATCGCATTGATGGCTTTAAGGAGACCATATTGCAAACAACGTCTTTATTTGGTATATTGAAAACAATTAGTAAATGTCAATATGGTTGAATCGGGGAAAAATAAATAGTTTGCAATGAATTTAAATTGCATTTGCCAATATGGGCGACAAGTTTATTTATGCAATTACAATTGCCACGCATACAACGCAATGAAATAAATTGAAGAACGAGTGAGAATGAGAGGGTCAGAATTGGATTAATCGTTTCCAAAGCGAACGCACACACAGGCTCAGAAATGACAATGAAAAAGAGTTTATTAGTCAGAAAATCGCCCCTAGCACGTGATAGTAACCATTAAGTAAATACAATTGTCTGACCAAATGAATGTAGCCGACACATGAAATATGATTGTAATACATTATCGTCGGACGGCCGAAAGAGTGAGAGAATAATGTAAAACCAAACAAAGTGCGTTTTGGCTATTTACATTTTGGTATTGGGCTTGTTTCAATCGAAATTTATATATGCAGATGCGAGATGAAGAGAGAGAGAGAGGAAGAGAGAAAGAGGGCAGAGAACGCAAGAAAAAGGTTCAAGAAGAACGATCGCGAGATCTCAGCACAGATTTCCATTTTATTGAAAAACTGATGGTAGAAAAAAAATGTTAATCTTTCGTGTCGATTATCGTTGAAAATAATCGAAAATGAATTAAGCAACTGTCACCAATTCAATTTAACCTGAAAGTGGCTTCAATTGAATGCAATGCCAACCGTTAAGTGCGATTTTCGCTGTACGAAAGAAAGAGTAAGAAATCAAATGGAAAAACCAACAAAGTTAAATGAGTTAATGCAATCAATATTCTTGTGAATGCAGGTTCAGTCTGAGACTTCGACAGATCCACTCCAAAATTGTTGTTATCGCATACACACAAATTTTAATGTGGCCGTTGTTTGCGTTTTCTCAACTACTGATACCGATAAAATGCAATCTATCTAGCGATAAGAGAGCTCTCTGAGTGGATATAACAACAACAACCAAATTGGCGAAAAAAAAACAATCCCGAGCCAATAAATAAAAAAAATCGGAACGGAAAAGAAAGGGAAAAATGTGTGCGCGCACAAAACTTGAACGGTAGAATCGAGATCGCCGCTGTTCTCTTCTTCTTCTTTTTTTTTATATATATGCTATAGTAGATATGTTGTGGAATTTGTATGCTAATGCGACGCAACCACACTGGGAAAATTCAATCACGAACCGAATCATGCAACCGTGTGTGTAGAATATTATTTAGCTCGAGCGCGAATCCTTCAGTGTGCGCGCATTGATTTTGCCACACAAACCGGCATGCCGGCTTTTTTTTTATTTACCGAGCTCCTTTCTTCATCGTGAATCGTGTTCTCAACGTTCCATATCAGCCAAGTTATACCTTTAGATGCATTTGTTCATGGTTATTTTTTTTTCGATGTGTGATGTATGTAGAGACAGAGAGTGAGCTTTGCCTAACCGCGCGCACACCATCCAAATGTGCACTGTACACACATATTATAATGATAATAATAAGAATTTAAATGCATACGATCCCGATACTGACACGTTAGGAAATGGTTGAGCGCGCGTACACTCAAAGAGTTTCAACGAGTGAATAAAAAAAACAAACACATTCAAAAGGCACTCAAGAGAGCCAGAGAAAGACAGAAAAAACGAAGTAGTGCAACATAATGATTACATGAACATAGCACCAGCATCAAAATAATAAACGAAAAATATTTAACAAGACGAGGGGCGCAAGAAAAAAAACACAGATCGCCTTTTTATTGAATCGAAAGTCCAAAATGAGAGCAAATTTTGCATAAAAGAGAACCAAAATGCAAACGAGAATAACATAAAATGTTGCCAACGACAAGTCGCACACTGAACACACTCGGACACAGACACAACAACAAAAAATTGAGCAGAGAAACGCTTTGAAAGCGGCATGGCAGCGCTAACAACAACAACAAAAAATAACTCCACTGCAAGAGAGCATAAACGAAACACTAAAAACATGCGCTCACAGATTATTATTTATGGTAACCATTATTTATTGAGATATTGTCCGAGCTCTGATTCGGGTTGAATGTGCATGCAATTTCTAGCGCCTTGGGCTTCTATTTTCGACGTATTTTTTCCATCGTTTTTCCTTCAACATTTTAGTTTTTTCTTCTTCTTCTTCTTATTCTTCAGTGCCCATGTCAAATGATTGGAACGGTTTTTCATGTGATTCAAACCTTGGTTCATGACAATTTACATTGGCTCTCTTCGTTTCGTTACCCTTCACTCTTGGTCGGTTATCTCGACAGTTCGACATCATTTGAAACATGCGCTCCATCCCAATGAATGCACATTTCATATGCAATCAAGAAGACATTACTTTCGGGCACCAAATTCGACAATCATCGACATAATTCATTTGCGATAGCCCAAGCTCATTTATTATGTTTAACGTTTACGAAAAAAATAAACAGAAAACTGCCACTTGAACGGACGGCATTCGTGGAATCTTGTGGCAAACGTTGTGACAGGCAAACACATTTAGATTAACATTAATTGCAGAAAACATCGCAATTAAACATAAAAATTCTCATTTGGAGAAATAAGAAGAAGCAATTTCCATATGAATGGATCTAATAAAAAAAAACTTCGAACTGAATTCAAGATACATCTCGATACGATGTATCGTAATTGATATTCCACTTTGGTGCCGTAACACTAAAATCACACTCAACACACACAAAAATGCTTCAGCCAAGCAAAGAATTCGGAACGACGAGTCGAGAGTTATCAATGCGATCGGTTGTAGGCGTTTGATATAAATTACCATCATTTTTTTCTTTCTCGTTAGGACTCAATCGCAGCACCAACACAACAAAGCTGGTGCTGACCAGTGCATTTAACTCATCTACCGATTTGGTTAGATCGTAAAAAAAACCAGCACAATTGAAATAAAAAAATAAAATGAAAAACAAAACAAAAAACAAATAATGAAAAAAACGTCCCAACAAAATCAACAACCAGATACAAAGACACACACACACACATGTCGGCCTATTGTGAGCGCATAGCCGCTCTCTCGCAACCAAATCCCTAACTTAATGAAGTTGTCAACTCAAACGAAATGTCAATGAATAAAATTAAACAGAAACACGGCACGCACATTAACCGCGTATTGCTCGCGTCCAAAACAAGTCATTTTGTTTCGATTGATTTGCCATCTCTTTCACGTTTCGTTGTGTGAAGTGCTTCGGCCAAAGCCGCATGCTGCTGCATCGAAGAGATGTGCACACACCGTCCATTTTTAATTAGGCGACCACTCTGGATTTCTTCATTTTTTTCATTCGTTCGATTTACTTTTTTTTAAAGTTTTTTTTTACGTTGTTTCCTATAAAACTGTGCAAACACTTCAACTGCGATCATCAGACGTAATGTTTTCCGAACGTAATTCGAATTGAGAAGAAAAAAAACAACAACAACAACAACGAAAATATAAGACACAGAAGGAGCAAAATAATCTTGGACATATTCAGCACAGTGGCAATACAACAGAGCAAAGCATGCGGATGAATTGTAATGGAAGCGAGTGAGCAACGGCCGCAACAGCGCATCAACAACAACGAACACAAAAAAAACACGAAATAATAAAGAAGCAAATACATTTATTTGCTCAAGTGCTTGGGCTACACACATTTTCATGTTGAAAAACGAAATGGACAAAACGAACGTGTTTTGTGCGCTGTGTACACAAATAATTTTAATGAATCACATTTAATACCCGATATATTTTATAGATATAGATTTTAATTCCGTTTTCATTCTTGTGAAGCTCGAAATCGACACGTTGGGCGCGAGCGAGTGAGTGCGCGACAGATAGAGACTTACCATCGTCTTCTGGTGTGTATTTGCTCAATGCCGTTGACGATGCATCTTTTTCTTTTTATTGCATTTATTTGTTTGTTTTGTTCGCATAACGTTTATATATTGATAGTTTCGAATTGAATGCGATCGATGCCCGTTCACTCCGTCGACATTTCATTTTTCTTTTTTTCATTCGTTTTATTTTCATTTTCGAAGCGCCTGCTTTTTCTTTTTCATTTTATTCAATTTTAATTAATATCCAATAGGAATCAAATTATGCGCTCATTTGCCCGCTCTCTCTTTCCACATACGATGTCTGATTTTCTCTCAATCTGCCTCGCTCTTCGCTCATGTGTGTGCGAATGTGAAACGCGATTCGCATTTAAATACCATTTTTGCGCGTTTCAATTTTCCGGTGACTTCGGTAAAATTGGCCAAAGAAAAATAGGCGATTAATGAAGAGTATATACTAACTTAATTGTTTTCATTCTCTTCACGAAGCTTTCTGTGAACTGCACATGTGATGTGCATATCGAAAGCCTTACACACACACACACACACGCGATTGTTTACTCAATCGACGGATTGAATGGGAATTCGATTCTGCGGAAGATTACGATTAACAAATGAAAATTGTTCCGAGTGCAATGCCAACCTCATTTGGTGTTCGTCGGTTGTAAATGTCTATGCAAAGTTTTCATGGATGAATCGGCAATAGAACATCAAACACATCGTAAATAGCAATTGCATCGAAACTGCGTAATTCAATGAATTAATTGCTACAATTTAAAACTTTTTAATGATAGTCACACAGCCGATGCAGTCACAATCCGTGGCTCTGTTAGGTACCATTGCCAGCTGGTTGAATTGGCTCGATTTGCACTTCATCATTTCGAGAACTGTTCTCAAAATGAGCGTTGTGCGCCGATTTTGTTTTTTTTTACAATTTAACGTTGAGCCGCCAACTGGCCGCTCATTTCAATAGCCATGAACGTGAACTTGGACTTAAAAATGAAAATCAATCGCAAATGAACCAACCAAACTCGAGAAGCAAAGGATGAAATAAGACACACACACACACACACAAATGTACAGCAACACACGTCGTTTCCTTCGGCTAATGTTTTTCTATTCCTTTGTTGGTTCATTCTTCGCTTTCATTTGGTGCACATGCAGTTGCAATGTGACGAAAATATAATGAATAACAAGCATTCGTTCCATACACAGACAGTAAATGATGCTGAAATAGCGAAATAAAAAATAAAACAGCACACGAAAAAAGTCGGCAACAACAGCAACCACAACAGCAAAGGAATATATGGCTTGCAATCGATCTAAACGTAATCAACACACGCGTAAACGCACATGCCATTGCTCCTCAGCTCTTCGACTTGTTTGCGCTCGCTCACTCTTTCGGTAGTCATGAATCCACTGGTGATCGTTTCATTTCGCTTCTCATAGCAGCTAAATTGAAAGTCAACAACAAAATAAAACATTGTAGCAAACACGCAATAAAAGACTATTTTCATTTCTATTTCATGCCTGTTTATGCTTCGATTTCCGCGCCACAAATGCAAGAGATGAGCGATTCTATGAGTGCAAATTCTTCGGATTGAGAATTGCGTACCAGCAAAAAAGTGTTGCACCATAAATTGTGCATTCGATGCTCAGAAAAACGTGTTAAAAAATTATAATTTCAGAATAGCGAACGGGATTTAAGGCAATTCCGATCAGCAAAAAAACTGGACTAACTTTGCAAAATCCAAAGCTGGCTATTCGCCGTTTCTCCTGCTCCAATTCGCATAACGATTTCTCATTTTGCAGCGAATTATTGGATAATTGTTCGTTAGTTTAATGCGAAAAAGGCTGGCTATATTTGAGCAAACGGCTTTTGCGCTTGGCGGCCGCACTCAATTTCAGTCTGTGCAGATGGAAAAAGAATTCTCGCATTCATTTTGCGAGTGCATTTTGTGCTGACACGCGCTCCAATATTTTATAGCCGGACTTTGAGACAGCGAGAGAAGAGAGGGAAAGATAGAAAGAGAGACTCACACACAGAACAAAAAAACCAACAACATTACGAAGTTTTATGATATTTGTTTTTTTTTGTGCGGTCATTTGATCTCGTGTGAATTATTACGAATGGTGTGTAGGTGTTAGATCATCGACGACAGTCGCCTGAATTATGGGCCTGTAATATGAAACTGTCTCTAGCACGACAACGTCAAATACGTCAACCAAATACATGGATTTTGGAGCGTAGCATGAAAAAAAGCGTGTACGCAAGAGAGATTAGAAAACGAAGCTTCGAGATCAATGGCCAGTAAGTGAGGCTTGTGTTAGCGTTGTGTTTAACAAATAACATAAATTTATTTTCGTTTTAATTCGATTACAAAATTTACATAAGATTCCGTCGTTCTTTTTTTCATTCTGTTTTTTTTTTCTGTCGTTTGTGTTAACATTGGCCTGGTCACTGGCGATTTAACTCATTCGTGTTGGGAGTTTGAGTGTGTGCGCATTTGTTCAGCGACAACTCTTTCGAAATATTCTTTGTACGTTTGCTCTGATGCTTGAATTCCATCAAACATCTGTGATATGCGATGTGTTTCTGGTCAAACAATAGAAATTAATATCTATAAGCTGACAAGCACACATAAATAAAGCCGAGTTTTTTTCGCTCTCTTCTTTTTCCTATTCTATTGAATGTCTCATAACTTGATGAAAATTGTTGTGTTTCACAAACATACCGAATATGTTTGCTTCGAACCGATTTCAAGGTGGTTATTGTGCTCATTTACATGGGCGAAAGAGAGAGGCAAAGATTTTTGTATGTGTCATGTCACGCCATTATTCTTTTGCTCAACCAGCAATAAAATTAAAAAACATTTGAATTATAGATTTGAGTTGCGTGAGCGCGCCAAAAAACCCAATGTTACGGATTAAAAATGTACCGAGTGTTAGATACTAAGCATAACTGTAAGAATCTCTATCGTTAAGATGAAATATCTTTTATCTGATTCTATTGTCGATGATTTCGTGTATCATGTTTCCAAATTTGATGTGATTTTCATGGCTTCGATTTTCGTGTTGCTGGCACATAAAAAAAGCTACAGAATATGCGCAGATGGAATTTTAAGTACCGCTGCAGCAAAATTCTTTCATTTCGAAATTCAATGATATTATTATCAAGAGTTTGATGACCAATTCACACAGTGAATTTTGTGAAAAAAAAATTATATACATATATTCGTAAAGTGAATCGGGTTTTTGACACAACACACGAAATAATATCCATTGTAATAAACACATACCACTCCCAATTCCAATAAGTTCAATCGATATATCCGATTGAGATTTTTTTTTATTCTCTACACTCTTCGCCACATTCAATTTAAAAGCGTCTCTTTTTCTCTCTCTGCCCCATTTGATTTGCGCGCGCATCTTGCGCATTGCGATCTCTTGCAGGTGAACAAAAATCGGCCGTGTTTCGATCGAACAAAAATCGTTTTATAGTTTGATTTTATTATTCCAACAAATAAATGCAAAGCACACAAACCGATGACCATCGAGCAAAAGAGACTCTGAATATCCGATGTTTTTTTTTTTTAAGTAAATTCAGATTTTAATGGAAATTTGTTTTGTTGATTCAAAGCGATGAAAATCTTTCGAATACGATTGAACAAATCGAAGTGTCGGCCATCATTCAGTTCAGTTCAGTTCAGTCCAGTCCAGTCCAGTGCTATACCATAAAATGCGCGGCGCAAACAACCGAATGCACTTCACCACCAAAAAATATCTATAGGAACGTTTGTAGGATGTGAACGACCAATAAACGAACAAATAAAAATGTAAAAACCAACAACACACACTGAGAAGCCAAGTGCAAAGGCGAGAGATCGGGCAAGAGGAAAAAAAAACCAACGAGACCAGAGGAGAGAGACAGAAAACTATAATGTTTCGTTTTTCTTCGAAATTCGATGAACAAATTTTTATTCTGTCTTAATTTTGTGGTTTGTCATTTTTGTCATTTCGCTGCGCTTTTTTCCCCCTCTTCTCTTTTCATGCTGTATTTTGGTAGATGCACGAAGCAGAGCAACGATGTGATGGTTTCTTCTTTTTTTGTTGCTTTTCACAATGAACCAAACACAAAACAACACTCAACCCGAAAAAAATAATGTTACAAAACGACATACGCTACGCTTATTGGATGGTTTGTCGTAAAAATGATGTTTGTCCGTGAATCACCGACAGCAATCATTTTTCTTCGTTTCGGTCAGGAACCAGTCACTTCACCAAATTCAAGAACAAACAACTTTATCCATGAAGATTCATTTGGACTAATTTGACGTGATTTGTTCATAAAATCGTTGTGGCTTTCATCAAGACTGTATACAAAAAAATGTATTTAATTCCCATGGTTCTATTCGAATTGCTCGATGAACTTCATCACTGATGAATTTTTATTTGTTTTATGTGCCATTCAAAAGAGTCGAAATTAAATTGTGTGTCTCATGACAAGACGATGTCTCACCGGGAGCGCAAAGCGTTATTTTGTTGAAATGTTAAAATACATTTTCAAAATTTTTACTCGATATCAAAATGACTATTTTTCTGCTGAATTTGGCCCCGCAAATGTGTACCACTGTACTGCAACACGTGCAGCAAACGAAGAAAAAACTAGTGGAGCTACAACTAAAACAGCAGAACAAGACAAAATCAACACCGAAAATATTCCGTCACAAACGATGTTTTGTCGTGTCTTCATGTTGGCCCCTTTTTTCGGTTGTGTTCCATTTCAACTCCTCTCTGGATCGCTCTGTGTCTCGTCAGGCGTTTTGACTTGATGCTCACTTTTTTCTGCTTTTGTTTTTTTGACTGTTGTTTTGGCCATTTTGCTGTTTTCTTTATCTTTTTTGATTTTGCAAATTTATGTACGGATTGCACATTTTATGTTTTCGTCATATTTTTTTTTCTTCGTTCGCTCTCACTCTCTCTCTTCCTTTCTCTCTCTCTCTCTTGTGGTGTGACGACGACGCTAACGTTTTTAAGCGGGTCGAAAGCGCTGGAAAATTATTGTTAAAACTTAACATTTTTCGTCAAAAATGTAAAATATTTGCGCATTTCACAGAAAGCAGAATCATTGTCCCGTGATTTGGACGGTTTGGTTGTTGTTCGGTCATCGTTTTGTGTGTTGCATTGTCCATCTGAGGAGTAGGTAGCTGTTTTGTGGTCAAATAAAAATTACTTGCCAAATCAAAGCTCGGACGAGAGACAGACAGTGAAATAGAAAGAGAGAGATGGGACAAAAAAATGCCCCGAACATCGTGCACGTACATATAAATAATGCTTGATAAAGAAGAAATTCGGTGGAAAGCGGATTGCAATGCGCTAAACAGTGCAAGCGAATGACGGAAAATGCATTTGATTTAATTTCGTGTCTGCTGTGTGTATGCCTCATTCTATTGCTCTCACTCTCTCTAGCCTCTGCCACACGATATGCGCGCATTTCACAAATGCGAACCAAACAAAAGTAAATGAGAAATTAAAGAAACGCACACTGAACCAGTGAATAGCCACAAACAAATGTTAAAAGAACGCAACAACAGCAGCCCAGTCAGCCATCCAACAAATCGCACGTCAAATAAGCGAAAATGGCTTCTTGCTTAAATATTTAATGTTCAATTTATCATTAAATTTTATGTCACATTAAATAACTGGAATTCCAATCGAAGATGGTCGAGTGCAGATACTCGGGCTCATTGCATTGCCAATCCAATGGCTTGACGGTTCATTCGGTTACATCATATTGGCTACGGAATGGTTAGGTTTTGCCATGAAATGCGCCGATTTCAGGCGGTTGTGTGCGTTGAGTTTGCGCATCATGATTGTGTGTGCTTTTTTCTCTGTGTGTTTCTCAGGTTATTTTGATGTGTTATCCCCGTAACGCTAAGTAACTGGTTCGCCATCTCTCAATATTGCTACTATCCTCCACATACTCACTTGTCTCTCAGTTGCACAGAGCAAACCACTGAGCAATCGTTCTTAGTTATCACACAAAACTCTTCGGCATCACCTATTCATTCGATGAGACTTTCGTTCTCGTCGTTGTTTGTCTTGTTTTTTTTTTCCTCCTGTCTGAACAATCGTTCATTTCGTTGACTTGTCTTATCCGTCTTATTCATCATATCTTCACGTCACAAATATGCCGTGCGCTCAATAAATTTTCGTTGTGTATTGCCCAAAAAGAAAAGTTCTGTGTTGTTTTTTTTTTGTTTCTGTTCTTTTTATATTTCAAGAGATGTAATAGCCAACAATGATGACGGTGACGTTCTCGACACATGTAAATGCGAACGAACACAGCAGAGAGGAAGAGAGAGTGAGAGAAAAAAAGGACGAAGATGATAATAAAATTATGAAGATTTGTTTGTACATTAATATTTGTTCTTGTGCCATAAAATCGGTAGAAGAAGACCGAAAGAGGAAAAAAACAACAACGAGCCACAATCAAGTTTCGGTTTTCGATCACACGGCAATATGATGCATATCACCTTCATCCATTTACTTACACCAAACAAAGGCACTAACAATCGAAAATAAAGAAAAAAAACCGAAAATATGGCGTTTTACGAGTTGAAAGGAAACGTTAAACTTCGTATCAATGTTTTTTTTCAGTTTTAATGAAAAAAAAACATACTCACATTAAAGGTTGACATAAGCAAACATTTGAAATCCTCTTTGATCTATAAATGCAGGCAATAGCAATGACATCCGATTCGATGTGCTTGATGGATGTTTTCAATCGCGTAGCATTCGTACCTGTGCCTGTACCTGTTTCGGTACATCGAGAAAACCTGTACATTGTCAGGGTTCACATCACAGTGCGGCCATTTAACATGTGCAGATCAAATAGATTCTATCATAAAAGATACGCAAATGATGGATGTGTCTGGATTTTACTGCAGCTATTGATTGTTGTGTGTGTTCCAACTTTCTTCCATTGCAACGGTTGTCGCTCAAAATCGAACGAGTGCACACTGCTGGATTGAAATGCACATTGCACACACACCGCATTATTCAGCAGATTTTCTTTCAATATATTGAAATGAATTGAAATTCTTTGATTAAACGTCTACGCGGCGAAGAAAGGAAACGAACTGAAAAACGACTTGTCATTGTCATTCATTAGAATAAATTAGAGGATTCGCTTTTTCAAGCGAAAAGAAAGTGATAGCGATCGCAAGCTGAACTAATTGATAGAATAAAATGTTTGATCATGTCGGCAATTTGATTACGTTCAATGTGGAATGGCCGGTGTTTCAATTTCTAAGTCAGAAATTTCATTCCGAAAGGAATATTACGTTGATTTGAATTCACATACTGACTCAGCCGCTTTGCTATGGCATGTTAATGAAATGAGTTCACCATTTTCATGTTGTAAACGCCTCTCCGAAAGTGGTTCTCTTTCATGCACACTTTTCGCATGATTAAATCCTTTTTGTTGTTCTTGGGCGAAAGTAACGTGTCAGAAATGGTTGAAAAAAAAACGCAAGAAAAGTTCTTTGTATCCATTAAGATCATCGTTTTTTGCATGAACTCAATTTTTAGTTGTGTTCAGTGTTTTGTTTTGATGGTTTTTTTTGGCAAATATGGATATGATGTGCTAGTAGCTTGTTAGTAGCATCATGATTCCACGGCAATGGAATACGGTAACACCAACCAATATAATATTTAAGAAAATAAAAAATGAGCTTGTATGCAGATTGCAGCGGCTCACATGATTTTCGGTTGGCACAACTGCAAATGTAATTTGATCCGACACAAAATCCACCATCGACACACAGAGGCGAATGTGGTGTGCTGTCTTTTGCATGTCTCCGGTCAACAGTGTGCTGTGTTTTGCAAATGTGCAATGTATCAAACGGGGGCCAGGCCATTGTAACACACGACACCGGCTTCGCCTTTTAATAAACTGAATAAAAATGCCAGACACTTAATCATAAAAGATGTGTTGCTGTTTTTTTTTCTCTCTCTCGAGGCAAACAAAACAAAGGGCTGTCGCATCGAAGTGGATCTGGTTACTGATGGTGCAAATGCAACGACAAGAAACGACGAGAAATAAGATGCAACCAAGAAGGAATTGGAACACAACCGATTCGGTTCGTTACGATTATACAATCCAGTGGTTGGCCTGGTAAAAAAAGGGACAATGCCATCGTTATTCGATAATCAAAGAGAGCATGAAATAAAGTGCTATGTTAACACTTCAAACTTCTTTTTTTTTGCTGGTGCTGCTGTTGCTTTTGCCGCCATTGCAGTTGCTTAGACAGCGATCAAATTATTTAAAAAGGAAAATCGTTGAAACGGATGCGATATTACTTGAAAAGTGTCTGCCTCTTATTATTATTATTTTTGTTGTTTTTTTTCTGTCGGCAACCAAATCAAGACTTTTGACAAACATAATCAAACTTGGCGCGCAATTGAATCACAACAACATGACTGCAAACACTTCTCTCATCGTCGTGTGTTGTTTTCTTTTTATTCATTCTCTTTTCGAAATGGAATTGAAATGAATGGTGGAAGTACGGATAAAATGTAATTTCACACGATTTAAATTCAGTGGTCTTTTGCCCGTGTGCAATTCGATAGCAAGCGAACGCGCGGGCGCAGGCGCGCGCGCACCTCACTCACCATCGATAGACATCTATTCGTCTATGTTCCATCTGCTCGATGCAGAATACAATCTACAATCTTTCGGCCATTAAAATGTAAATAAAATACTTAATTATATCACATGAGAAATTGTGGATTAATGACTCTAGTGAATCCTCGCCATATGAATTCTGAAACGCGTAAAACTCGAATTCATTTCAAATGAAATGTGCATGTGTATGTTTGTGTTTACATGGCAAAAATTGGATTCCTTCTCAAAGGAAATAAATTATAATTCGAATTTACGAATCGGACGTCTTTCAATGCAATTCATTTATTGAGGCTCTTCTAGTTGGCTGACTCGATGCCCAGCAAAATATACATTTGGCATACACAACAATCGATCGAACAGCAACCGAAGCAGCAGAAAATGCATTCGCCCGTAGATGGTTGGCGATAAAATGGAAGTCTTGAAGGAGACCCCAAGCATAGTATCATTGTGTGTACTTGTGTGCGAGTGTTTAGTGTATAGATCGAACTGAAGTGCATACATTGTTGTTTGCTGATGCCATTTTGTTATTATTTTCATGCCACATTTTTTTTAGCATCAAAACACATTGCGATCATTCTTGTTATTTTTGTTTTGGTGCTGCAGAGAGTTTTAGAGAGATCGCATGAAGTCCGCTTGCTCTATCCGAACTCCATTTCAGAACACAAAACTGAGCGAAACGAAAACAAAGAATGGCAATAAGAGAAATAATTGTTTCGTACTGTTGTTGGGCATTGGGAGATGGTGCAGTCTTATGCAACATTGTTGCTCATCTTTCTCTCGTCGTAAGTAAGCCGCTTTACAATTTCGTCGTTATAATGAAACACTTCGAATTTATCTCATCGTATGGTGGCTGTCAGTGTTGTAGCGATCAGTGTGCTCAGTTAGACAGCCAAGAGAGATAGAGAGGAATGAAAGAGCAACAACAACAAAACATAACGTATGCAACAGAGAAAGAGATCATTGCAACACATTCTTGCTGAACGTGTATGTCTGTTGAGCCATGTGTGGCTTGGCAAATGTTCAACTTTTGCACGCATGTCTGGATACGTTTTGGGCGATTTTCTTCAGATGTCCAAAGAAGATGAAGATAAAACACAAAACAAGGCCGGGGAAATCGTTATTAATCTCAAAAAATTGAAAAAATCACACACACACAACACAACCCAACAACGAAGCAGCATCCATCTCGAGTTAAGATTTAAATGAACTCGCTCGGTTAGAGTTGGCCAACAATCAATGTGCTTGGTCATGCTGAATATGGCATTTACGTTGAAATTGTGTGACGGCCAGAAATGCGGCTGCTAAGGCAGCCCACCGTTTTGATTTGTTGCATCAAATAAGGAATCATTTATCGAAGCATTAGAAAGAAATATGAATATTTTGAAGCATTTAACACGAAACGGAAAGGAAGCTACACTTCATCGTCATAAATTGTATATTCACCTATGACTAGCATCCGACATAGCCACCACTGACATATCAGCGTCTCTTTTCCATCATTTGGTCGAGTCGGATTTGGCTCATAAAATACATCAGAATTGCAGCGAATAAAATCATTTAGTGCGAATGAAATGATGATTTAAAAATGGGCTTTTTGTCGATGCGATTTACTTTAATCACATCAAAATGTGTCGGTTTAAATGGTGAGCCGAACTCTGATGATGACGAGATGTGCGTGCAGACATACATTAAAATGCAAACTTGTTTCAATTGGATTTCAGTATTATTATTTTTTCGAGGCCATTGTATTTTCAATTCTCATTTTTATTTTAATTCAAATTCGGCGATTTGACGGTTTACATTTTTTCTGTGTTATATTTTGTTTGCTTTCCATTTTTCAAATGATCATACATGCATTTATTAATGCTGCGAGGAAGCTTTGTGAATAATCAGATATGTCAGAATATGGTCATATGTGAGCAGCAAGCAACAAACATCAAGAGTGTAATCAAATGAACGACAGAGAGAGAAAAATAACATACACACCAAAATATTTTGATTTAAATAACAGACACACACGGGGGGTTAAGTGATTTAATATACATATATATTGAAGCAATGGTGCTGTTGTTGTAGCTGCATGCTTGGTCTGTTTCTTTTTTTTGTCTTTGGCTCGTTTGTTCTTTTGAACATTTTCTGGTAAATTAATAATCTTGAGATATCATTTTTAATGCGTTCGAGTTTTTTTTCTTCTCTCGAATTGTATTATTATTATTTGTTGGCCTGTTGTTGGTCTTGGTATTCTCTGATTGTCGATGATGCCTCATTCCGTTATGTTCCATTCAAACAGAAATCGCATACAGAAAAAAAGTGCGTACTCAATATAATCAAACGTTGGAAAAAAAATAGGCATAAAAAAACCGGCTCAAACGAAGCTGGTTGGTTTTGTCTCCACTCTCTTGGTGCTGCTCTCGGTCCACCATTACCGCAATGAATGAATGGCGCGAAGCACTCTATTTTATTGGATTCTAGGTGATCATTGTGCCGGTGCGCCGTTACAGATTCGTTTGATTTTTATTCTCTGTGTTTCGTTTTCATTTCCATTTAGATTATCCAGAATGGAATATTAAATTTATGAATAATAATCTGGATCTTAAGAATGATCAAAATGACAGCGCGTCTTCAGTCTCATTCGGGGCCACATTCACTCAATCCATTTGTGACTGTGTATCCATTTTGGTTGTGTTGCTCTTAATGAAAATATATCGATTTAATTATTTTCATTACGCTTTCGATTCGACATTCTATTCGAATCTTGAAACGATTGATGATCATAGTTATTTGTTTCGCTCCTGTCGGCAATATTCACTTGGGTATTGACACAATTTGCCCAAAAAAAAAAAAAAATATAGAACCGGAATTGGAACGAAAATGCCATCGATTATGATTTGGTCGTTTTGACGGCGAACAAATATTAATTCATAATTAAGAGAAACGTGCACGAAACAAGCCTACGGCAGTGAGAATGATCTCTAAAGTGGATCTCTAACGTCTTGTCCGATGTGTCCATTGAGTATTTTACTATCGACTACTTTGTAGATACTAATTCAGTGTGGATTGTTTTATTGCACTTTACAACCGATGCCAGTCACAAATGGATGGAGCCAACTGCCAAAGGAACATCATTTTAACACACAGAAGAAATACACTCACAAAAAAAAAACTCATTTCCATATAATTGTTTTGGTAGAATTTGTTGTTTTCAGCATAAATTATTCAATGTCTGTGTGTCTATCGCGAGTCAGTGCTAGTGAATTTCTTTTTTTTTTATTTGATTCACATGTAAAATAATTTGTCCACTTTACAGCACAAGCGAATTGAAATATAATAAACACAAACAAAAGGAAATGGGATTCATAATAATGTTCACATTTGCATGATTTTCTCTTCCTTTTATTTTGCGCCACTTACGTTTTACATATATCAGACACAATGTATTGTTTTTTTTTCCACTAGATTTGTTGAGAGAGAAAATAAATGGTCTAGGTTTGCCCTGGCCTATCCCTTATGCCCGTTTTCAAAACAATGAAAATGCATTGCACAGATGAACGAATGAGTGGCGTTTTTTTTTGTACCATGTTGAAATGCCAACGACGTTGGTTGTTAATTGTTGACGTCCGGCACTTTTTTGTTCAGTCGTTTGATGCTTCATTTTTTCGACATCATTCGTTTGCAAAGAGAATGGGCCCGAAAGAAAGGAAACGAATGGATTCAAATGAGAAACACGAAAAAAAGTGCTGAACAGAACGTTATGAATTGTGTCTGTTTTTTTTTCGTTGTACATTTCGTTTATTCAAAGGCAACATCGGTGCACAGCGGCCTTTCGAAATATACTTTATTATGAAGAGAGAGAGAGACAAAAAAAAACAAATAAAAGAAAAATTGATATGATGAATGCGCGGCGAAAGAGGTTTGCAAATGCTTGAAAGTAAACAATCGATCGAATAAGCCAACAGCACAAGAACAAAAAATCACTCTTGTTGGCATGCGAAACGCACGATTCGGTTACACGAAATTATGTAGCATAATTGAAAATTCGCTGATCGAAACTCAACTGCACAGTGCTTACACACACACACACACACACACACACACACACACACACACACACACACACACACACACACACACACACACACACACACACACACACACACACACACACACACACATTTTTGATGTTGTTGCCTGTGCGGCGCAACGCAGCATGGTGTGAGGAGAGAGGAAAACATCTTGAGCCAAATAAATTAAACGATTTCCTCGGCAAAAATGTAAAGCGCATGAGCCCATCGCTAACGAACTACATCGCGCTTACAAATTGACCATAATATTTTAGTTAAATAACTTTGTTTGTCTTAAAAGAACCACGCTTCAAGAGGCGAAAAAAAAGTACAACGATGAACCAAAATGCATACAGTATCAGGCGGGTGAATGAAGAAATCGAATCGTGGTTTTTAAATGCCTGTGAATAATGATCAAATTTGCTTTTTTATTTGCTTTTTCTCCGCACACCAACTCTCTCCCTATCTCATTCCCCTTTTGTAGTTTATCACGTTTTGTTTTTTTCTTTCTTCAGTGTGCATCGAAACAATTCAAAGAGAATATAATTTTGGCCGGGTGAAAAATGTTCAATGTGCGCTTGAATAGAATGAAAACCATTTGCCAAGTGCATCGTGATGCAAATGTACGGCTTGTAAAAGTGTAAAATTTATCGATTTCATCCGAAAAAAACACCTCGTACACTTTTGGTGAAAAAAAAGCCATTCGTTATCGAATTGGAAGCCCCAAACCCATTGAAATGAGAAACGAGGCACCGAAATGACGGTAATTCGGAACGCTAACATGACATTTTGATCAGTATTCTCTGTTTTTTTTTGCCGTTGCCCACTTAATGGCAAAAGAGAGCAAAGAGAACAAAAAGATCGCGCTGTCTCTAAACAAATACTCTTTTACTGATTACTCTAACCAAATCGAGATGAGTAAAAAAGCACGAAGACTCATCAATACGATTCTAGGTCAGGAGTTTCAGTTGAGAGAAGAGAAAAAGATGAGCGATTATAAGCACAAGCGGAAAAAAAGAACACATGCCATTTTTTTGTGCTGATGCTTACTTAAAGAATTATTACCGCCCAAGTAACTTAAGAAACAACAACTTAAACGGTGCAATAAAAACAATTTATGCGGCGTGTTGCCCTTTTTTTACTCATTCAACTGAAATGTATGTGTGTGTGTGTGCTTACAAATGGCCATAAAAAGGCGCAAGCGCAACAACAACACCAAACACTCCCCGAGAATTGATTGCACCTGATCATTTAATCTGGCAATAGGCAGCTAGATATGGTTTTATGACAAAAAATGATGTACATCACACTATTTAAACCATTACAATACCCAATGAGATCCGGCTTAACGAGCTATCGCCATGTATATGGCCGGCCATCGGAATAGCTTGAATTCCAATTCGATTAAACGCGTACTTTCTTCTATTGTGTGTACAATGTTCATCGTTCATTTCTCTCTAACACTCTTTCACCATTTTTTGCTGTGCGAGCTAAGCAAAACATGCTTCACTATTTAAAAATTCTTTACTTTGTGTGCTCCGTATGCGTATTTATTCTGCACGTTTGAGCATTTCGTGTTGCGAACAAATTAAATACACAGTGTTCAATTAGAAGTAGGTAATAATAAGTAATTACAATGCGATGCTGTAAAACGAGTTGAGGATTGAATGAAAAACCATTTTCAATATAAAAGTGTTTTGAATGAGTTTGGTCAGCTCATCTTGGCTTGGGCTCAACAGCGAGAGAAAATGATCAGATTTAATCAGCAGCTAGTCGGTAGCACAAATAAATCGAAGCCAGAAGCTAGACATAATTCAATTCTCATCTTGTGTATAGACATTTACTTGATCGATTGGATTCATTGACAATACGGTATACGATGTGCGTACGCTAATTCTAAAACCACTAATTTTTCAAACAAACTTAAGCTTTAGCAAAGCCCATAATCATTTTGCTATTCAAACCGTTTATTTTTCAATTGCGATCTATTAGACGTTGGGCATGATGCCATCCACCGTTTTACAAGAAAAATCGAACCATTTTCAAATTGTTTTTCTTTGTTTCCTTTTTCCCAATGCAATGGAAACGAGAGAAAATTGTATGTGATTTTATAATCAATGTGTCACAATCACACAGTTTCGCTTTGAAAATTCGAAGCCAAAAAATCATTTTCAGCCGATCAAATTAAACGGTTCAATAGAATAATAATCATTTGTAGAAAGCGAATAAACACGGTTATGTGAATGTGAATGGCGAAAGAGTTTAGCCGATGACTGGGCGATTTCATTCTTATTGGACTTTCTATACCCCATTATTTTCACATTTCAATTCCAAGTCGTTTTGGCGTTCCGTTGTGTTGTTTTTCTGTTGTTTGGGCACACGCATCATTCAAATCTCCTTACACACATATCAATCAATAATCAATAAACACAACAACAACAACAAAAATGGATTGTAATCTCAAGACGTTAAAAATCGACTGCTATTAATTTGAAATAACCGATGTTTATTAGATTTCACCGATCTGATCGTTCCGTTTATCTTATTGAATAATAATAGTGACAATTATAGCAACATATATGTATGTCGACTGGTGTGATGTCGAAATAAAAATTGGTGAACGTTTTGCATTCAAATGAAATCAAAAGACGACGCGATTAAATTCAATTTGTGCACATTCAACACTGTGACTTGGCGCATTTTACTACCCACTGACATGGGCCGTTTACGAAATCGCATCGACGATGCGTTTGCAATTCTGCTTTGTGTACTACAACCACATCAGCTGCACTTTTTCGCATAGAGATGCAGCTGCAGTTGCGGTGTGTGGATTGTGTGAAGTCGTGTGTGTTTGTGACAGCGAACGTGGAAATTTATGAGGAATTGCAATTAGACAATGTCAAAAGAAATACTATACTTTATGAATATAATCGTAAAATTAATTATTTTTATGAATTTCGTCATAGCGCAAATGTAAGCTTATGGGCTCGCATGGTGTCGGTTTACTTGTAACGCTGACATTACCAATCGATTTATTTATGTATGGGACAGAGTTCGATGGCAAATTCACTGCATCTATTGAATGTGACAATTTTACCGATTAAAATCCAAGGCATTAATATTCAATCATCGGTCACAATCGAAATCGTTTATAGAAATTCATATTTTCACACGTGCATTTTCAATCGAATTGAATGCGATTCTCTAATTAAAATTGGCAATGAAATTACATTTAATCGAGAACTCACTGAAGGCACTCATTCGTTCCACGCTGGGTTTACGGTAATGAGTCACATTTGTGGCTTACTCGGTGTGTGCGCGCACACTGACTTCATGTTGTGTAATTTCCATTTTTGTTGGAATTTATGATCCCAACAAAAATCAAGTAGATTGTTGGGCTTGGTCACATTCATCGTAATTGTACAGGTTAGAGAGAGAAAAAACCACATTTAACCGCATGTATTTCATTACCTATTAGAAAGTTCGAAAGACATTTTAAATTAGCCAGTACTGTTAATATCCCTATCACAAAGAACCATCAACAAGAATTTGAGCTGGTTTTTCTGTTTGCGATCCACCTAATGGAATCACCTCATTAACAAAATTACATTTTCCGGGAACAGCAACAATTTTTTTATTATAAATAATAAATGAATTATGTGAAAAAGAATCTGATCAAAACTTGATCATGGATTGGGAGTGTTATTGTGTGCGACTTGTGACTTGCATTTCGCGACTCAATTCGTAACCTTGATGTTAATAATGCTCACGATTTCAAGCCGCTGCTTTTTCCATGGCTCTTTTATTGTAATCCATCTTCTTTGTTAAACGCTTGCAGTTGTTTTTTTGACCATGCATTGACTCCGTGGTTTATTGTATTCAACTAGGCATCTAGTTAAAGTATAAACCAAAAAAAAAAAAAAAAAAAAATAAAAATAAAAATAAAATCCTGCATTTCAGAAGATGGTAAAACGGATGTACAATATTTTTGTTGCAGTGCGACGCGATCGCTTCAATCGATGTTTTGTGTGGTTTTCGTTGATGTCGCTGCTCTTGTAAATGCAATCATCATTATCATAATACTACAATGTAACTGCCGAGTGTGCTGGCTCTCCTTAAGCTCTCCCCATACTCTTCATGTACTTCACAGCCCATTATCCGAATCGATGTACATACATTTTTTATAGCTCTTTGACGACATCGTCATTTCATAGTGGTTCACCATTGCGATGTTGACTCTCTAATAGGTTTTTATGCACAAGACAAAGCAAATAAATACAGGAGGGTCTGTGCTCTCAAATCGAGCACACTAGATGGTAAATCACAGCAACAACACAAATTGTGTCGTGAACGAATTCATGTTAAGAAACAATATCAACTCATCTTGAGCATGGCTTAAAGTCTCGTTAAGCAGAATTCCAAGACAAATGGAAAAGAATTCGAAACCGAATGCCATTTCGTTGAGTTTTGGTTGTTGTTTACAGAACAAAACATTGGCTTAACCGAACCAAAGCTAGACGAAAGATGAAATTTTAATTTCGACTCCAGGCTCGAATTAAATATTTGATCGTTGATTGTTTTATTATGTCATAAAGTCTAATCGATCAATTCCACTGATAATTAACTTCCATTCTGAAACAAAGGATTATAAAATCCAAAAAAAGAACGATCAACAAGAAAAACGACAGAAATAAATGTGGTTATATTTGGAAACAATATGTTTCCATGTCAGAAATAAAGCTATAATTAAATTAAAGAACATAAAAAAAGAGCTTGATATTTATTTGATCATATAAAATTCGTTTAAATGTTTTAATCCAATAAATCTGACTTGTTAATCATGATTGGAATCCCTCACTTTCGATGAAAACAAACCATCGAGAGAGATTACAACGGAACAAGCGGCCGATTTATTTTTTTTTCTATTTTCTATCCTCCACAGTCATTATTCACATGTAAAGCAAACGGCAAACTTGCCGAACAGTATATTTCTGTTGCAAATCGTATAAAATCACATCACACCAAAAACACCGTCAAAGCCACTGTCTTTATAAAATACACACAACAATCGAATTGATGAATAAAAAAAAATTGAAATACCCACGCATTCTGTTTTGTTGTACGACGATGTATAATTTTCTCGCCGATCCAGCGATAAGCCATCGAAATATGCTTGAATACACACAACAGCATATCAAATGATATCAAATGTGGCGAATAGCTGTTGTGACATGTGAGAGAGCATGTCATTTTGAATAATCAAACAGAAATATTCCGTTAGAATATTCTAAAATGCCGAAAAATGTCCGAATAAACATCGAACAGCAAGATATTGAATTGTTAATTGTTTTTCAAAGTTTCACACGGTATTTATGGCTGGCGAAAACATAACCGATATATATTCATGCATGTTCAAGCCCAAACACAACGGGTGAAATGAAATACTCAAAGAATACACACCATAGCCCGGCGGATGTGTGTACATTTCAGAACGAGTCTCGAATTTGTATAAATATACTTTTTTTTTAAATCATATTTTCGAAACACAGTAGGTAATTTCAATATCTTCAACATTGAATAAATTTTTAGCCATCGCAGTTGCGACGTACGACGAGGCAAAAATAACGACAATAAATTATAGTGACAAACATATAAATCAAGTAGAATGTCCAGATTTTGTGTGTACCTTTCATGATTTTTTTTTCACTAGCCATTTCGATATTTGACTAGTTTTTAATTGGATTAAAATATTTGGTTGTTCTTTTGGTGTCAATTCAATATTTGACTCTCTGAATGACCGAAGACTTGTTTGAAATTTAAAATATCATCCACCTATCGAATTCTATTGACACCGAACACAAAACATGATTGATGGTTCGAAATTAAATAATTACCGAAAAAAATCACGCCTCGATATTTTGTTCGACAAAATACTACGCGTTGTGTTGATTTTTCAAGGTTTTGCAGATGAAATAGAATCTTTGCGGAATTGAAGATTTCACAAGTCCATTACAGCAAATGAGCTCTGATACTAATGCTTATTTATTGTAAAGTGGCTATAAAATTGATTAGTAAACTGCGCTTAAGCAGCACACGAAGCGACCAATTTAACAAATTTAAAATGCCTAATCGTTTATTAAGCTGAAACGATCAAAGTCACAAGCCAAGTCAGTTCAAATGGTTCAACGCCAACTACAATTTCGATGGTGAAGGTGGTGCGGTGAAGTGGTAAAGAGAGCCCAAAATCATAATTTACAATTTATTTAAATGCGTTCAACACTGACAATTTGTTGGTGTTTTAGTTTCTTTTTTCATTCGACATGGGCGGTGGGAGTCTTACCAAATGTGTTCCAAATCGAGAAGTGAAAGACATTGCACACGAATCGCTTGAAAAGTTGTTTATTTTTATTTTTTGATTTTTCGTATAATATAAAATTATCGTTTCCAAATTTTCTCTTGTGAAATTTTGGTTCGACACCCAATTGTTGAGACATGCAAAATTGGGAAAGCAATTTCACATGCACATAAACAGTAGTTGAAAAATATTGGAATTATATATTTTCGAGTGGTAAAAGAATTGGAAAATCACGATAATGTTCGGTGGGATGGGAATGTTCGACAACACCGAATCATTTGATTATCAATCGATTGTCAAGTTTGCCAAATTTCCAAGTAACCAACAACAACAAAATTCAAATAAAAACATTTAAAATATTTATTCATTTTTGCCAGAGAATCAGTAAACGATGGTGGAATTCAGTGAATGCAAACATTTTATTGGAAAGCGACCGCTTAATGTGAGTGGCGCACGCAAATGCGGGTGATTGTGAGAGCGATCGGTGGTCAGAATTATTTTTTTTCCTTTTTTAAACGATTTCCAAAAAAAAGTGCAGAAAGAAAGCGTTCGAATTTCGAAATCACATCGTTCGATGGCTGATGCAGTTTTGCAATTTCAGGGGAGAATAATTGCTCCAAAAAAATAAATGCGTTCACAATATTGACAGAATATGTTTATTTTTTGTTGGTTCTCATAAAGACCGAAACTAAAGGAGAGACCAATTATCGAGAGCTGCTGCACATGGCTCGGACGGCGAATGCATTCGCTCTTAAGAGCATAAACAAGGGAGAAAGATGAGGCGAACGACTTTCGATAAGTATGGATTGTGCATGTGCGCTGGCTGCACCCCCATGGGCAATATGCGGAATCGTGAATAGCCTTTGGATCACCGCATCGCATAATTGACCGGTTTGGAATGGGCTATGTGTGTGTGTGTGTGTGTGAGTGGTCTGTGCCCGGTGCTCGATGTACAGTGCATGCAAGTGCATTTTCATCCTTTATTTTTTTTATTCTCTTTGTTTGCAATTATTCTCTCTCTGTGCGCTCGTCGCTCTATAATTTTCAGCGCTGAACGGGCACAACGATCATGTCCTATTCAAAGTGCAATTCACTTACATTTTATACTCCCAAAAGCGTTTTCTAAACCGAAGCCAAAACGGTCAACTTTCTAAATAACATGGTGCTGATCTGGAGTTTTACTTTTTTTATTGTATTGCCATTTGCCCATCGACCGACGTTTCTCAGTGCGATCAATGCTATGCGCAATTGCAGATGCGTGTGTACACTGTACGTGTACATGCACATAAATATTCATTGCTTCAATGAATTGCCATCAAAACTGCGATAAATCGAGTCCATATCATGCAATTCGTCAAAGCAATTCGTGGCCACATTTTACATGGGTCTTGTAAATCATCGTGCCTTTTTTTTCTCTCTTCACTCGATTGATCGTTATTTCGTTATGCAACCGAGTATCCTTCTTGGAGAGATGAAAGCTTTTCAGTTCAGTTGAGCAGTGCGAAGTCAAGTAAACTGTCGTTGTGTCAAGCGTCTTAAGAGACATTTAACAAGCATTTGATCGATACGCACGAAAATCTGTCACTTAAATGCTCATTACCATTCCAGCACTTAGCCTGAGCAAAAATGATATTGATGTCGGTGAGTGGTAATGGTCTAACTCGTTTGTCTGCTTCAGTTTTCAAGCTTCTAATAAAAATAAATTAGTTGTTGTCGATTGTACAGACTACAGAGAATCGGAGATGATTCATTCAAAACATCACCACCTAGAGGCGTTAATTTGTATCAATTGTGATGGATTTTTATTGAGATAAAGCCAGTTTCCATACCTGAGTTTGGATTGACCGGTACGAATGATGATACACTTTTATCCGAAACGGATAAGGTGCGCTCATTCGAATCACCAACATTTATGTCTTATTTATGCAAAATTCACAATTCCCTTAATTGATATTAAAATAGATTTTACGAGCCCAGTTCGTTCTCGCAGCCACATCAACCGAATCAAGATAAAAGCGAGCGGCTTGCATAAATTCCAAATATTGTATTAAATCAACAATTTAACTCACGCAGTGGTGTGTACACATTTTCTGTTCATCGATACATCGATTTTTAATAATAAACCTACTGAGTTACGATATGGAATTCATCGATATCAATATTTACAGTTCGATCAGTGATCAGATTTTGTTGCTGCATCATTTATATGGAAATGAACTTCAATTTATTCAACAAACATCATTTTCAACACAAAACTTCTCAACGCACAACATTCGTGTTTTTTTTGCAAAGGAGCCGTTTTTGGCGTTTTATTTTACATTGGTTTTCTTGACTGAATGAAACTGTTTCATAAGAAATTTGATTCTATTTGACAATGAACTTCTTGAATAAATGTTATACCAAAATCGTAAAAAAGGCAGTTTTAGCTAGAGCAAGTGTGGCGTAATCGGATAATAAACATAAAAAAGATTTGAAATTAGTTTGCTTTGGATAAAGAATGGAAAAAGAAGCGTGATGCTTCAACGAATAAAAAACAAACCAACAAAGAGATGACGGAAGAAATTTCCATATTTGAACGTCAAAGGTATGTGACCTGTTGAGCATCTAAAACATTTTCATCTTCAAAAGAGCAACAAAAAAAAGACCAACGACGAGTATGACGTGTGTGTAATGGTAATGCATTAAAAAAGAGTTTTTCAAGAATGTGCAAAATGAAGCGCCTTCTCATTTGCTCACAGCAAAAAAAAAAACAACAAAATAAGTCTGCTTTTGCCACACAGAGAAAATGGTTGGGCTTGTAATTAAATGGCACTCGAGTGCGCGGTATATGTTAATGAACGTTTTTCTATGGAAATGTGTTTCACAACATCGCTCACTCATTCGCTTCGATGGCTTAAGAACCTGAAATTCTGTACAGCATTCACAGGATCATAAAATGGTTCTTTCAACTACAAATCACAATTGTTCACGTAAAACGCTACATTTTGATGAATAATAAAATCGTCGACTCTCTTTCAGCCATTTTCTCAATTCTTCTGATGTGTTGCAACCATCGACCACGCAAGCACAAGAACGTACGGCCAAACATCCAAAATGACTATTTTTTTTATTTATATATAAATAAATTTCGTCGTGAGTTTACACTTTTATGAGTTTATCACTCATATCACCGATCGAGTGAATAGCCTCTAAATTGGATGGTGAATCGGTACCTTTAGAACTCAAATGTACTTACTATTATTTAGAATGTTTCAAAAACATTCACAACAAAATCATGTTGTTCTTGTTACGCCTTCATTTATTAGTGACATGAATTCAACACAGTTACAATTTATGACTTATCGAATCATTTGAAAGAAACAAAATGTTTACAGCCAAAAATCAAAATAGTTACCCGGTGAAAAAGTCTTGCAATTAGTGAGCTGGGATGGTCAATTGAACATATTCAAACAAATCAACAAAACTACGTCATGGTTACAAATGAACGCAAATAAAATCCAAATGACCGAAGATCGTGTGAACGTTGATTTTCCGAGAGAAAGACCAAACAGCTCGAATTGAAGCCGAAAAAACAACCCGAAACAAATTAACATTCGCATCCAGAAATTTGTTGTGATTGCGTGTCGTTACCGGGTTCAAATAAAAATAAAAGAAGCAGCGGCAATGTTATGCCAACAATAGAGTCATTGTTGCTTGTAAAATGGCACATTCACTGCAATAAAATGTACAAAAGTAACCGAGTATCAGCCATTCAACCAGTGAACTGGCCATTAAGAAGTGCTAAACGTAAACATTTTTGCCAATTTATTGCGAAATGATGTTCCATTCTTTAGTTTTTTTAAACCCAAAATGAAAAAGTTCACACTGAAAAAAACGCATTGAATCGAAGAGTATGGCTGGTTTTTTTTTTCTTCTCTTCAGCCCATGAAGAGATAGTACCACCTGATTATTGAACAACGTTGAATTTTTACCTCTAATGCTTTAGTAGGTTAATAGTTAGGTAACTGATAAACCATTTAACTTGAAGTATCGTTTATTTGAACGGTACAAAATAGTGACTTTGTTTGCTGCCACACGAAATCATTGCACACAATTTTGCAAGTATAAATATGGTGTGGCTGCTGAGGTTGCGGCGGTCTGCCATCAAAGATGAACATTCCTGATCGAAATAATAAAAACGATTAAAATAAAATATTGTGTTAGAATTGGAGAAGACAATAACGATTGGAAAACTAGATATTTGTGTTTGCTTTTTTTTCCTTCTCTTTCTCAAATGTCAAATAGATTGAAGGTAACCTCAACCTTAAGTCGCACGTTGTTTACTCTAAGTAGCATTCCAAACACCATCAAATCGCCCATTTTACAAATGAGAACTGGCAGTTAAAGGTAAAAATCGTGTATGTTACCGTGTATCCAACCACATTCTACATCGTAGATATGTCATGTTTTCTATTATCTTCGATAAATCATAATTTGTTCGAACAAAAAGCATGAGTGATACACCAATGGACAGCACACGCAAGACGAGTTGCATCACAGCACAGCAATGCATTCAAACGGCTCTCTTGCTTGACTATTGAATCGAATGGTCGATGTTGTTATTGGCCACATATTTGCCACAAATGTACATTAAAAACAGAATTGGATCTCGTCGTGTATCGATTCAGTTTTATTGTGGATTTTATGATAGAACTTACAACTGTAACCATTTTTAAAATGAAGAGAAAAAAAATATTATATTGTACCATTTTAATGGCTTTGTGGCGAAAATATATATTCCATCTACAGAGCGAATGTGTTGGCCTTAAATCCAAAGTGCGTTTCTGCGATTCTCGTACGCTCAGGTCATCTTGACGAAACGATTAATTCAAATGATTCGTTGTCACACAGAATAATACGAAACAACAAAAAAATCACCATTTCACCAAAGACATGTGTCTTTTGCCTATTCTCTACTCCTTCCCAAAGATTTATTTCCATTCATCATGATTCAAGATTTGAAAAAGAAACAAAATTAAGTAAAACTTTAAAATCAAAATGAGGAAGATAAATTTAAAAGCCATTAGAATCCATCGATTTGTTTTCTAATAAGTTGAAATTCAACAAATAACCAAACACACCATAAATCATTTTGAATTTAAAACGCCATGTTTTGTTTCGATTTGCATATTTTGCGTATCAATACACCACATAATATCACATAAATGTTTCGTTTATATGTTGTTGCATGCACTTAAAAAGGGTGAGTCATTAATGTGTGCGTTGCAATGACATAAAAATACATTAGAATATAAAAAAAATAGTCTCTGCTATAATGGCCCATAACATGAATCGCTGTCGTTGAAATGGCGAGAAACGTTCCAAAGAGAGAGAGAGAGTTCCCTCGCATTCGCATTTTTAGGCATTCGCCTGGTTATTTTATGAGTTTTCATTAATGTAACGAAAACACATAAACGTGATTTTATTCCGGCCTAAGTTTGATATTATTAATAATGTTCGCCAAATCTTTTGTGCGCGTCGTGCGATGTCAGTGTCGCAGTCGAAACAATTTCGCCATTCCCCCGTCATGAAATGCGCGCACACACACAAGAGCAAAAAAAAACAAGAACACCTCAAAACGAGATGCAATATTTACATAGAAATGGAATTTGAGTATTCGAACGGAATTGCCATTCGCCCAATCGTTTTTATTCAATCGCTTTATTGCGATGAAACACCATGAAAAAAAGACGTATTTTCTTCGATTGGGCTTCCCAATGGATTGCAATAGAAGTGAAAAATGTGTTGCTGAATTGAGTGAAGTTAAAATGTGAATACCGTTGCTCACTCGATATACTCTCAACTACTTTCAACTCAACGTTTTTAAGCTATAAAAATGTTTGCTAGCATTTACAACGGCCTGTCGAGGCCCGTTTTTATGGAGGAAGATTCAGAAATTCTCTTTCTCGATTCTGTGCCTGTATTTTCTGTTACCTCCAAATTGCACATTCGAACCCCTCGGGCTGCTTTTCGCTTATGTGCATTTCTTTCTCATTTGCTCGATAAAATAGTGGACAAAGATCGTATTAGATTTATAAACTGAACTGACTGAAAAGAAAAATTGGCAAAATAGATGGAAAAAGTGGCCGGTTTCGCCTAAGACGTGGTCACACAGCAGTGTTTTTGTGTGCGTGTGCGCGGGCACACAGAAAGTCTAGCAATATGACAACAGTCGAACTGTCGATAGAATATGGATTCTGGTGTTATTAAAAATTAGCAAATATTTATTATTTGAGCCCAATGGATGACAGTGGTTAATAGGTTGCTGCGAGCGCTCACAATTTTCCAACTTTTGTTTGTGTTTTTATTGAAATCGTTTATTTTTCTCTTCATCTTTTGCAAATATTTTACCATTGTTTTTGAATGGTATTTTTGTTTTTCAAATAAAACTGTACAACGATGAATATTGAAACAATGCTGTCGTACCCTTACGCTAAGCGGTTCCACCTAGTTTTTTTTTCGTTTTGTTTTTATTAAGTCATTTAAAGTTAATGCTTTTATTATTTTTCCATTTAACTGCATAGATTTGATTGCATAGCAATGAAATGAATATCAAAACGACCGCAAGCCAAATTCACAACCGTATAACTGTAAATGTGAATTGTAATCAAAAATCATTTTTGTAATAAAGCACTCAAATTGTATAAAGCCATTTTGACACCTGAATAACTGAGCACATAATTTTCTCCTCATTCGACAGGGTTTTTTTTTCTAGTGCAGAGATGTCTGTGGCGATAGAAAGTTGGTTGTTCAGTGTAATTCTTTTCGCATCGGCTTAAATGTTGACATACACCGACACAGCTCAGGCAGTCGTTCAGTGAATCACTTGGGATATTTAAATGTAATTTAATATTATTCGATCGTTTTACGATTGGGCCTTAAGTGTTTTTGACTGCGAAATTTGTACGGCGGCTTCACTAAGCATCCATTACAACGATCCGGTACATAGTTACCGATTTTAAAATATTACCAATCATAATTTCATTTGTATTGAGTGAATAGTACGGGTTAGGTCATAGAGCTGCTTGACTCACTCGGCTTCAGCTCAACTGAACAAAAAACCACAAAACAAACGATAATCTTACGATCGGCTCAAAGGCATCAAGAGGGAAAAGTAAATATTAAGTCGCTATTATTTACGAAAACTTAATTGTTTTCGTGTTTCTTTTGCACACCAAGTCACTCTTTTCTTTTGTATAAAATTTTCAGTTTGACGAATATAAAATACGGTATTGTTTTTTCTTTTCTTTGTGCGCATGAATTTTCGTGGGTCGTCACCAGATCGTGTATTTATGTCGCTTACCAGTTTGGTTGGTTCGTTTTCACAGCATTTCTTATTGCTGTGTGTGGTGTGTGTGTGTGACAGTCGATTTCGACACAAGATTACTTCGTGAAAATATCGAAATGAAAATTATGACAAAAAATGGCAACAAAACGTACGAATAGGAATTTCAATTAATAATTGCTGTTGAGATTTATTCGATTCTTGTTTATGGGCGCATTTTCTTATTTAGATGAACTGATAGATGAAGCAATTTATTGTTCTTTTTTTAGAGCTCATTTACTTGGTGCCTTTTTTCAGTTGTCTCTCTCTCTCTCTCTCTCTCTCTCTCTCTCTCTCTCTCTCTCTCTCTCTCTCTCTCTCTCTCTCTCTCTCTCTCTCTCTCTCAAATTCATTTGTATTATGAGGCTCATTCAACGTTTAACCGAAAATGGAAAAATGCTAATACAACAATTTAATGAATTTATTTTGAAAAAGTCCCTGGAGAATGAATTTCCATTCGAACAAATCTTTCGTTGTTGTTATTGTTGTTATTTTGTGAATTTGTAATACGCGCCATGCTCATTTACGATATTTTCGTTCATTTTATTGAACGAGAGAGAGAGAGAGAGAGAGAGGGAAAGAGAATTTCGATAGCTGGCAAACGCAATCATAGGCCTGGGCTGCGGTTTATAAGAGTTGTGGAACGTGAATTTTTTGGCGCATTGTGGTTTATCGCTTTCTTTTTTAATTGATTGGACGTGACTGTAATGAAATCATGACTCAAAGATTTATGACGATGGAAAAACAGGCAGTTACATGAATGATTCTTCGACAATAGATAACATATAATGGCAGTTCGCATGCGCACATGATTTTACCGAACGTTATTGATATTTCTTTATTGTAAAATGTTTGGGCCACTTGAAAATTGAAATATCCAAATGGATTGGAAGGAAAATTTTATTTGAACAGATTTTTATTTTTATTAAGTTCATCGATTAATACTGTAACGAATTTTGCATGTTCACCGTTTTCGCCTCTCTCGAAGAGTACCGGCGCATTAACAACACACATTTTTGCAGAATACGACCAAATAATAAAAAAAAGCACCAACTTTAATGTAAATTTATGGGAAAATTATGCAAAACAGGCTCTCGATTGTGCATTGCATGGAAAAGCTGTATGGCATGAAGAGAAAAAAAATGCAACACATTCGTTACTTTTCTCCACTATCTCTTGTCGGACAGAAAAATAATTATTTATTTCAAACTAGAACTATTTGAGATGTTATGTGTCCTGGATGCTGAAATGTGTTTGCTCAGCTCACAGCCAACGTCTTTTCCTCTCACTGCTTCGATCTCTCTCTCTCTCTCTCTCTTTCTGTTTTCTTTCTCTTTCTCTATGGCATCCAATATGGGGAATACATTGTTGGTCTCGAAGTTTTTGGAATATATTAACGAGAGATGGCAACAACAACCCAACCATTAAACAAAACAAAACCAAAACCAAACCCGAATCCAAAAGAAAAGTCGTTTATAATTCGATAACCAACAAATCGCATTTCGTAGCACTTTTCATTCTATGCCGTATCTTGTCGTGTAACAACAAAATATTCGATGTAATCTTGCGCACCGTTTTATAGCGGTAAACATGTAGAAAATTGATTTCATAATCACAAATCATTGGAATCTATTTGGTGTTGTTGCTGTTGTGTGCGCACCAGTGAGAGAAAGAGCGACTGCGTTTTTTTCGTCTTTTCTTTTCTTTTATTTTAAAATTTCTACATCATCTGAATGGAATGGATAATGTTTACGAATGGCGAATCGATGCCAAAAGGTGCGAAAACAAATTTAACACAACCATTTGCCTATTGCTGCTGCTTGCTTGCCAACCAATTGCATTTATATGCACGGAAACAAAGTTTTAATTGCGATAGAATCCGAAATAAATTAAGTTATTAAGTATGCCACGTACTCAGTACATTTCCGTGTTCATCACACATTTGCAAATGTGCTCGATGCATCGATGAAAACTTGTGTGTACGTATCATTTTTGCCGTTTTATTTTTTTCCGTTGCTCTTCTGATCAACGCTGATGAAGCGTTTAAAGAAAGCAAGTGGATTCTTAATGGTTGCACTTTATCACTGTTTGTTTTCAGCGATTTGAATAAAACGCAATCGCACATCATCCGTGCCTAACGTGCACTTTTCAATTCTAATGCTAACACCGTTCACTTTTTGATCGCGAGCACGTAATTAATTTTCATGTAAACGATGAAATGTGAAATTAAGAAGCTCCATTCTGTTGAGAGAAAAATAATCGACTGGTAAAAGTGTCTAAATGACACCACGCGACTTTCATTTATCGCTTAACTTCTGTTGTTGTTGTTGTTGTTGTTGCTTATCCATTCGCATACAATCTCTTCGAACTCAAATGATTCATTTGGTGATTCTTTTGTTGTGCATTTTAATTCATTCTCATGAAAAGAATCGAATTGAAGCAATAAACGTGTATGTGAACTCGGGCTATTTACGTTTGTTACATTCGTATAGAACTTTTCAGCTGTCAAGTTTAGATGTTGTTAAGATTTAATTTAATTAATATGTAAGCCAAGTGTGGATTGACCACAAATGTGCACATTATTCTGTGATTCAATTTACAAAAAAAATCGTTCGGCTTCACAGTAGATTCAATTCAAAAGATACAAACAACAACAACAACAACAACAAACACACACACACACCTCCAAAGGAAGATAAAAGTAATTCAGATTCTGGCCAAGTGTTAAATCTAACTGAAAATCAGTGCCATATTTGGCAAGGCTATTTAGTGTCGCGTCGCCTTTCACACGTCGCACATTTCATTCATTCCGAATGGTGCCGGTAATGTGTGTTTTTTTTTTGGTTTTTTAAAACTGAAGCTGAAGCATTGGCCATCGCCATCGAAAATCACTTAATTAACGTGTCCATGTGATTAATTAATATTAATTTTAGTCACCTCTGGCGACTGTCACTTTAGTGGTTGTTGCGATGTGTGTAGCTGCACACACTGTGCTATTGTGCCTGGTTTTGGTTGCACTCTCTTCAGTTGTATGCGCGTTCAAGTTGTGTGTTCGACAAACGTCGGTGACAAATTTTTCATCCGTGCGAGATGTGGTCGCATATATATGAAAAATCTTGGTCGTTAAATACGCCATATAAGCGAAAAACAGCCCAACAAGTAAATGCAATATGTATGTTTTATGGTGCTCTTTACTTGCATTTGCCGTGGTGTTGTTGTTTCCGTTCCCAACGATCTAACAACGTTCAGTTGAATGATTACCGTTTTGGTATTTGTGGTCTCTCTGAATCGGAGAGCTTGGGCTGTGTGGAGTACTGTAACAGCCTTTGTCGCAAAAATGCAAACTAAATCGATAAATTTGAATAAAATGTAAATTGAGTTGGAATACAGTTGTTGGGCATATTTGTCTGATGTAGCAGTACATTGGTAACATTCGACATATATGCAATTGTATTTGTATGCGCTCGTAGCCATCTCTATCTCATTTCCTTCATTTTCCACATTTAAATTGAATTATTTTAATCGTTTTGTTTGCTCTCGCTCGCTCACCTCACTTCTACAGATTTAAGCAGGAAAAAAAACGCCATCCAAACGGTGGTTTTTTTTCTAGTTTCGATCGTATTGAAAAACCTGTGAATATTTCATTAAATGCAAACTGATTTTTATTTGAACATTGGCAAATGTAACTCTTAAATCAAATTAGAAATGAGTTAAATTTAAGCAGAAAATTCGATTGCAATGTTATTAAAGAGCTGCTGTTGTCCAGTTGGCAAATATTTGGCCTCATGAGCACTGTTTTTTTTTCTTGGCCGGTTTATGGCTGACAAACCGAAAATTCACAGTGGAAATCATTTCGATTGGTATGAATTTTTCCGGTACCGGTTCAACTTCTATTCAATCAATACACATAATTTGTTACAGTCGACGGTACTTAATTGCCAAATAGATAATGTAATAATAGCCTTAATAAATAATACACTCCCCAATGGGATTTCTGTATGTAATTAATTTATTTTTTTTCGGGTGAATGTAAACAAAAAAATTGTTTGCATTTAGAATCGCATTGGCAATCGAATGAGCCATTTGTTTGGGTTCTCAAATGGTTTTTGGAATCGGTAGCATTTATCATTGTTCATTGATCAAATAAAAACAATGAATAAAAAACAAACCCGTTAAATGCTTAATGTCGTGTTTTGTTCTCCAGTTTTAGAGCGCACAATTGACAATAAGTCGATCTAATACTAAAATATCTTGTAATATTCTTAAAATGTTGCAACACATCTCCATCCAATTGTTATGTTAATCAATTACAGTGAACATTCGATTTGGTCTCTTACAAATGTTCGATGGCTTTATCTTGGCAGTCGATATTTTTTCTCAGCAGGTTTTGTTGTTTTTTTTTTCTTCAAAAACTTAAGTAGTTACTTAGCGCGATTCGGCAATTCGTTGAAGCTATGAAATGCATTGCAGCTCGATCATGGTTTGTGGATTATGAAAGCGACATAAACATACGATATCGAATTGAGATTTGTGACATTCTGACGCCATGCCACAGCTTAAACAATATTTGATTAACTAATTACATTAAGCTGTACAGTTTTTTTTTGGTTTCGTTTCTTACAAAAATTCATCTTAAGTTAATGTTATTGCCTGTTGTCGGTCGATCGTTGGTTGTCCTCGTGTGAATGAAGACATGTGTCATTGGCAATACACGTTTGCACGGTAACGACAACGATTAGAATATCGAAACGTCAAACAAAATGGTTTCTAATTTATTATTGTGAATGGTTTTGAATTAATTCAAGATTTCAGATAATTAATTATTATTTACTTTTTCGATATGAAATGACAATTCAAAGCCGCACCACGGTGTGTCTTTCGATGGACGGAAAACGTTTCGACAAACACTGATGGCTCTTCACTCTCATGGGTCGCGTTCACTGATTGTGATCTCACATTTTACACAAGAAATGTTTTGTGATTTGCCTTCCTTTTTTTCCCCTTTTATTTATTTATGCACACTGATAGCCAGTGGCTGTCATTTGTTTCACTCTTTTTGTTTTCATGCGGTAAAATGGTCAGAAAAAAAGAAAGACAACAACAACAACAGCAAAAACACAGAGACGTTATTTAATTAGGATTAAATGGGCAATCATTAATATCAACAGTTGATCGCCGGTTGGAACAGGTTCGCCGATTGATGCCGACAAAATGAAAAATATACATTTTAAGCAAACAACACACAAACGTCCTGAATCCATAAAAGAAAAGAGTCAAACATCGCGCCGTAACGGTCAATATGAATATATGCAGAATGTTGTGCCCTGTAAATGCATCGAAATAACAGCCACGGTTGAACTACAATGTTGCCATAATTACTGAGATTTATTTCAGTTTGATGTGATAAAGTCGGAAAATGAAATGACAAATACACACTCTCTGAAATCTCTTAACAACCACGACGGCAACGACGACGACGAAAACAAAGAGAGATGCCAGAACAAGAATGCACACTGCAAAGATAAATGGTGAAAAGATAGTCGGCGGTGGAATGCGAAAAAAACGCATTTAAATTATGCTTGAAATATTGCGTCAATTCGCTTGAACGTATCCTTAACACACGACAAACCAACCATTCTGCTGTTTTTTTGTATGCATAATTTCACCTTAGTGCTGGCTGAAGATTGCACAATGCGTGTTGGGGCGATGCGTTTGATGTGAGCCGTTCATCATTTGGCTCCCAGCGAATCGGTGCCAAGAATCACACTCACTCCGGCCGGAACTTGATGTGTGTTCGATGAGAATCATCAGCAATTGTTTAATGATCAAAATCTATTTGGCTGGTCATCTGTTGTGTGTGTGTGAGCAAGAATACGATTGCCAATCAATTGCATCCTTAATGTTAAATTAAGATGTTCAAGGCGCAATATCTATTAATAATGTTAATACTCAATAGCATTTGGCATCAAAATGCCCGTTTTTCTTTCTATTTCTTTTGCCTGAGATTCTTGGGGCTGGCAGCCGTTACATTGTAGGCAGTTGTAACGAAATTGCCAATAAATGGCAATTTTAAATGCACAATTTTCTCATTTGAATAAAACCATTCTACCCGAACGCTTTGGCACCGAAGTGAATGTATACACATCAACTTGAGGTGTACAAAATTTGTGAATGCAAACAATAAAAATGCGAAAAAAAAGACAATCGTATTTTCAATTGATGCAAATAAAAGAAACTCCAACGAATTACAGCAGAGTGATAGTGATCATATAATTGGACGAGCTGTGATGCTCTGGCACTGGTAATCATTTAAATGATGATGGGGCCGCTGGAAAGGCCATTGCATTTACAATGCCATTGAAATGCACAGTTTATATGAACTGTCAAAATTGTCAACGAAGAGAATCGAAACAAAGACATAAAACCGATTTTCGTTGCAACGGAAATGATCGTTAAAATAGTTATAAAACGTTATGACGATCCCATTTGTGAATTGTTCAATAAATTTAGTTAAAATCTCGATAAATGTTCATGAAATAAAATATTCATATTTCGACATCGATTTTGGATACGTTAAATAACTGCACTACTTATTAAGCAAACAAATGATAAGCTAGAAAGTCAATCGCTTCTCAATATTTTGCAATAATTTGAATGAGCTCATGCCGAGTGAATTGGCGTAGCGCCTGAATGGCATCACAGATTCACCAAACCGATTCTATTCGCATTATTACAATGTTAAGTTGGCAGATTGGTGATAAAATTTTGAAGAATCATTTATGTTAATGCTTATTCATTGGATTGCGTGCGCGAGCGCGGTGGTTATTTGGCATCAAAAACACCTACTTTTCATGTGAACGTTTGAAAGGAATAAGAAGAGACCAAACATGCCATGTGAATCACTTGCTTGTACATGATGTGCACATCTGCCGTTGGTGCTGTCTGCCTGTCAATTTCGTAACTCTCAGTTCCAATGCTGCTAAGCCACACCGAATCAATCCGATGCGATGGTTTAAAGTTTTAGGTATTGTGGCGCAAAAAAAAACAACAGCATTTAAATAACCTATTTCATTGCGGACATATTGGCTAATCAAGCCTTTAAAATATATATGTATCTGTATCTCTACGCTGAAAGACGACAAAAATATTTAAAAGCCATCAATAGCAATGCGCGATTGCTCAGGTCTTCTTTCAAACGAAACAAAAAGAATAAAATCGATAGAGGAAAAGAGAGGGAGAGCAAGAGATAAAATGTATTCTTGACGATCAAAATGAATGAGAGGTGCACACACAAACGAAACACAGCACAAAAGCAAGAACACCAAAAGAAGAGCCAAAGTAATAAAAATGTATATACGGATTAAGATTTCCTAAAGTTTTGCCAGATAAAAAGCATATTTATTGATGACAAGTATTGAGCGTAATGGCGTCGATTTTCCCATTAAATAAAACAACAACAGTCCAAGAGTGGAACTAGCGAAAAAAAAACCACAAACAAACAAATAATATGAAGAAGAACGATATCGCATATGGGCTGGCGATCGAATGAAAGAAACAGAACGAAATGATTCGCTCGTCAAATAGTCGCTTTTAAGTTGCCACTAATATATATACTTCAATCGGATATTTTGCATAATGCCATCGACTCACTAATGAAGCTCAAGTCCAAGCCAAGCCAAACCTCACCAACACATCGGCAGCTAAACACAATCGATGAGACACGTTATTTTATTTTATTTTTATTTTTCATTGCATTTAAATTTATATGCTGATATAAAAAGCCAAACTTAATAGAAGGAGTTGATGTTTAAATTCAAATCGATACGACTTAATAAGATGTCGCACCAAACATATTTCCCTTTTATCATGGTTGAAAATAGATGTGAAAGAATGACAACCACTTCAAGTCTCTATGGAGTGGAAGTCATCGAAATGGAAGCAAGTCGTAAGCATAGACAGAATATTCATTGACAATCTGGCCAATCATTTAAATTGCTTTATATAAAATACACACTCACAGTGAAACACAGTGAACAACTGAACAGAACAGCAACGATCACAATGAACATTTGACGGAATCAAATGAGCTAAAGAATGTTGATGAAACTAAATTCATTGATGTTATTTGCACGTTTTGAATATAAATATTGCGAAACGACACTAAAATCTTGTTTTATCGAACCGTACATTTCTCCGATTTGGTTACGAGCCTCGTAAATTCCATCAAAATGAAATTGATATTTATGAAAAATGGCTTTATGATTATAAATAAATGTGGATCTTATTGCCGTCCGATGGTTGTGTCGATGCAGATGCCGATGTCAAATGCAATTTCATATTTTTTTCCTAGACCCGGTCTAATATCGTGCCGTTGATCAGTAAATGCCATGCCAATGTCTCTCTTTCTTTCACTACACGCGCACCTATTGTCGCACAAAATGCCTCTCCATTGCGAAATCGAGCGATACATTTGTGTTTGTTGAAGCATTTTACTCAGCTCAATCCATATCCATACTAATAAGTGTAGCGACAAAAAAATTGCAAAAAAATCCATTTTTTCCTCTTTCTTCCAATTGAATCCACTCTATAAAGAAAAGGTGCAGTGACGCGATAAACGCAAACAAAAGCGAAACTGCAATGGGAATATTTCATAAATTGTCCGATTTCTCCTTTCGTCGTGCTCGTGCATTCAATTTCTGGTTTTGTCTTGTTGTTGTTCGTTCGTTTCTTGAATTGGATGGTGCCGCAGATTTCGCGTATGACACACTTAAAATTCTTGAGTTTTATTGCAATTGAATTAAGCTCAAATTTCATCGTATCCCAATGTGTGTGTATGTGTGTTTGTGTTTTTGTTTGTGACTTTTTTTCTACTTTTAATTCGTTGGAAAACTTTTTCTTTCATTCTATGGGATCGTGTAAGTTTTCGCTGAATTGGCGATGGTACTGGATGATTATTGTTAATATTTAATGTCTTCTAATCCATTCGAACATAATTTTATTTTTCGTTTATTTGTGAACAATGAACACCAACTATCGCCATTTGATCGGTAACTCACCGAAAACATTACGACCCGCTTGAACCAAGTGAATTGTGTGCATGCCATACAAAAAACGCAGCACCAAAAAAAAACCACCATAATCATTATTTATTTGAGCTTGGTTGGTTTGAGTGAAGTCAGATCGTTTTGTGCGATGATGAAAAACGGTAATTCGTGCAATAACTAGACACAAAAAAACCAAAAAAACAACGATCGAAACAGCGGCTGCGGCACACTAAGACAAAATGTTTCCCTTTTCGTCCAAACTGCGTTCTCCATGTATATTCAAATCCATTCACCATTTTTACCTGGTTTTAATACAAAAATAATTGTTAGAAGAAAATAAGCGGGTTTCGCATGCTCGGAGAAATGTCAAAAACAAGTACTCGCCTTTTTTTCCCGTCGAGTTTCAATTGCATCGACGAATAAAACGAAAAGAAAAGAGTCTGAAAAAATCACAAGAGAAATTGGAAATATCAAATGTTTGGCTGAATTGTGCAGACTTTCCATGAACTTTCTATACATTCAAATTATCCCATTTTATATAAAATTCATAATTTCACGAGGAAAAAAAAGACTTGACAATAAAATACCTATTCGAATATTCATTCGAAGTATTCACTGATCTACGGCGATTTAGTTCGTAGAAAGTAAAACCTGTTTTGATGAGTCGCAAATTGACGAGGTGAGCACATAAAAAAATCTAAGTCAAGTTAAATTGCATCGTTAAATTGCGACGAAAAATGCATATTAAAAATGTCGAATCTTCTGAACCATCATAATCAATCTGCCTTCCAACTGAAACGGCCTCGACCAAAAAAAAAAAATCCGGTGAAGTAGTGGCCGCATGGTGTGTGAAAGTTGTGCGAGAAACATTTCTTCGACAGATGAAATCACTTACTGCATAATCATCGTGGCATTGATCGTCTCAACATCCACGTAAATCATTCACGAACATTTTAATTGCAATTTAGTCGAGATCGATCAACTTACGTCTTATTTATTTAAAGTTACAACTGTGTGACTCTCTCTATCTGTTTCAGCAACAAACAGCAAGTTGTTTGCTGAAGAATGATTAAAGCGAGAGCAACAGTTTTTTTTCGGCGACCACCACAAGTCGCATAAATGTGACTCAATCACACGATGATAAAAAAAAGCGGTGATATACACAGCTCAATCAATGTAAAAACTTGCCGGCAAAAGTTGCAGTCAGCGGCAGTGCCGTTTCATTGAATGTTTAACGAACGTTAATAGCCATATTGTTGCACTTTCAGAGTGATGTCAATACATTGCGCCGGTGCGCTTATTCGCACTGCGCGCACAATTTTTCGATGTTGTTTTGGCTGCCATACGAAATGATATGTTACCTGGCAGCTCCAGCTTTGGCTAACGAATCAAAATTGACGACATAAATATAACATCATTATTTTGTATCTTTCTTTGAGTTGTGTGATTAAGCGTGTGGCGTTTAATTGTACCGCTGGATGTATTTCTCCTTTTTGTTGTTGTTGTTGTTGTTTTCGTGTGTACTTGCATTTTCGTTTGGGAGTGCAAACGAGAGCCTCCGATTTGAAAATGATATCAAATTGTGTGACACACAAATGTTGTCGTTCAAGTTAGCGTTTAGAGAGTTTTATCGAATGCGGTTGTGTCAACGCCATGATTAATTTGTTGTTGTTCAATTTGTTTTTGACTGTTGTTCGATGGATGGCTGGCTGGCTGGCGAGGGAAGCACAAATGGACTCGCTTCACTGTACTGTTTTGATCAAGACAAAACGACACTTTCGCCATTAGTTGCATTTTCACGAAATAAATTCGTTCATTATTCTCTGGCGGCTTATGGTGTATTGAGTTTCATTGGACAACAGAGACTCAACTAATGATATGCCATTAAAGTATCCATTGCAATCGATTGAAATGCTTCGATATTTTCTTTCCTCGCACCATTTTATTAAGTGAATATATAAATGAATAAAAACAAAAACGAAAACAAAAACTAACTCGATATATTCATAAAATATATAACAAACAGAAAACATGCATTAATTTGATTGCATTGCAAATTATATGATCACATTAATGACACTGTGCGTTGCGCAAATGAAATAGAGGAATGTGTGAGAGAAGAAAAAACAAATTTCGTGTCGGCATCAAAAGCAGTAGCAACACCACCAATTTGACGATTCACTGTGTGAAAAAAGAGTTTTTATGCTTTTTTTTTGCATACAAACATCGTTCGATTTGAGAATGCAACTCGAGCGTAAATTGTGATTGTTTATCAGTAGCTTCGAATAGCACCTTTTTGTTGTTGTTATTATTGCTGCTGCTAAGCAGTATGTGTACAAATGAACACTCGAGCTACGCGTTCAACGAATTATGTATGTAATTGGCAGTAGTTTAAAATATTGGCAGGCGATATATGGCATCGATCTAAGACCTATCCAATTGATTTTCACCTCTTGGTGTCGTTTGGAAAACTAATCGTACACCGGTTCCGAATCATTGAACACTTCGATTCGAAATTTCTAGCTTCAGCAATGCATATTGGGCTGCTGTGGACTGAAAACTGATTATTAGTATAGAAAATTTATAGGTAAATGCGATATATATACGATTGCCACTACAAAAGACTGGATTTAAGCAATTTTCGTAATACTCGAAATCGTTATTCGACTATCAATAAACAGAAGAAAAAAATATTTAAACTTCGATCGATGCGGTTTTTTTTTCTCTCCATCTCATGTTCCGTGGAATACATTGCAAATATGCAGCATTATTGAGTACGAAATCGATTCATTAAACTGCTGCCAGCTTGCGGTTGCTCTTTTCCTACACTCGCTCACGCTCTCATTTGCTCTCTCTCGCTCTCGCCGAGCCAGAAAATCAGTTAACGACGAAACATGCAAACTCGCACACACACACACAATTGTTGGCTTTTCGTCTGCTTTGATTTTTCGATACTTTGGCTGTCTGCCGAAGGAAAATAATAATAAATATATTAAAATGTGCACAATTTGTTTATTGTGTGCTGTTGTGTACTGTTCTCTGTATTTTGGTTTTTTCTTTTCTTTCTCGTCTTTCGAATGGCATGTTTTACATTCACGTTTGCTTGTTGTCCCTCTATCTAGCTTCGGCTAAAATATTATGCTTAACGAGACACATGCATATTTTGTTATTTGCTAGCAAACTAAAAAGATTTGTTGAAATTGAAAACATGAGCACACACAACACACATTTGGAGCATAGTCCATATTGAATTGTAGACACAGAGAAATCGCTCGAGAGAAAAACAAAACGGAGCAATGTGCAATGTGTACACATTGTGCAGGATCTCAAGCGATTTGTAGACTTCCCATACTTTGAAAACTTTGAATAATGATTGTCAAAGCCAGCATATGGATCATTTCAAGCATTTTGCTGCCAGCCACAAATTAAATATCGAGAGATAAAAAGTGATTAACACGTGCGTTTTGTTTCTGTTTTTTATTTGTTTGCTGTTTTTTTTTTGGTGCACCTATGAAAAAAAACAACCCACAAAAAAATTTACATAGATTGAGCGCTTGAACGCTTTGACCGGGTGATACAGCTTATAAAATTTCCTGTTGCCAATGCATGTATGCACGCAATATACCATATAATTAATAGGACTACTTATATCAGGCATTAACCATATTTGGAGCCAACTTGTTGATTGCTTGTTATTTCTTAAATGATCTTCGACTTCTTTTTGACGATCGGTCATTTCGAAAATGATTGGCTGAAATTCGCAATTTCGATCGATAACAATGCATTCGGAGGTCGCTTAAAATTCGATAGTAAACGATTTCGAAATTAAAGCGATGCGATGTATTACACTTAATTTAAATAGACGTGAACATTGCACAAGCAAAACTAAAAATTCCTTTACATTAAATGTCGCTTAAAATTGAAAAATTATTGACCTAAAATAGAAATTGACAATATATTCTATGTGACAGAGAGACGATAGAGTGAGAGCAAATGTGTTGAGCTCACTCATGAATAAAACATGAAAAACCATTGCTCCATCGATTTAGACAGTATTTGTTTAAAACTAATAAATAAGAATTGACTGCGGCTGTGAGGTTGTGGCTGAATCTGGGGCTGGGCCAAAAACTGGGACAGAACACAACGCAGCAGCACCTATGACATGATGTCAACATTTTAATTGGTTTTATGACCACAAAAACCAGTAAACCAAAGAATCTAATGAGATTTCAAATGGAGCATATTTCGTTGCCCATTAACTTATTTGGACCAAATATGTCGACATGTTCTGCTCCCCTGCCGCTGTCATAATTTCAACGGTTGTCGAGAAAGAAAAAAATGTTCGTTCTCAATTCAATGTGTGTATTTCAGCATATTTTCGAATTGTGACGCATTTGATTCACACACTTTTATTCATTCAGACATGTGATTTATGGGCTCCGGTTGACATTAGCCAGACGACAATTTCATTTCCACTCTCTTGCCTGATTTGCATCGACTCAGACGGACCATTTCCTGTCCACACTTTATCATTTTCAAATTTTAAAAATGTGTATACAATATGTCACATGCCTATAAATATACACTCGTTTGAAATATCAAATCACGTATTCTCGGTTGCAACTCGACCGATTTGGTTATTTTTGTTTCGCTTTGTCCATGTCATTCATCGAAAATTATTGTTTAATAAAAAAATCATTTTTTTTTTCTTCGCATTTCTCGTCGCTGTGCATATCGATTTGAATATAATAGTTAGTGAAAACCGCCCGCAACTTTTCATTTCATTTATACTTCATTTGAATGCACAGCATGCACTCTCGTACGCGTTACGATTACATTTTTTGTTTTTGTTTAGCCAATTGAAAATGAAATGACAATGAAAGTTGGCCATATATTTTTCATATTTATGGAAAATGGCATAAAGTATTCAGCAAGGTTTCCTCAATGTGCTTGAGAATCTCAAGTGGATTGACTTCGTGGTTCAACCACTAGACGTGGAAAAGATGAATAATTTAAGCCACTTTTACTTTACAGCCATCAATTTCTGACTGGTCGATAGCTCAAAAATGCTAATCGCCACTCGGATGAAGAGATTTGATTGTTTTGCCATCGTTTTAAAGTCTCAGTGAATGTTGGGCTGCCTAGAAAATGCATTTAAAAAAAAACTTTGCGCTCACTCCGCGGCCCACCTGTGTAGCGAATCAAGTTTGAAAATACATTTTTCATCAGATTTTATGCTTGAATCCGTTGAAATCGCTCACATTGATGGTAATTACGTTAAAATTTATTCGAAAGCACTGTTGCCCTTATGCGATTAGACTTTCAATCTTCAGCACCAAAATTATATGTGAAATCTGGCCGATGAAGCAGCGCTTTAGTTTTGAGTACATTTGTTGTTTTTTTTCATGTCAGAATGAGGAGAGGGAAGAGAGAATGACAGAGGGAGAGAGGGCTGAGATCAATCGAGCTGAGAAATTCGCTATGGCTTAAATAAAGTTGTTGTTTTGACATTCGTTTAACGAGCTGCAAACGACATGCACAAAAGTGTTAATTTTGTGTATGAAATTTTCGACATTCCTCGAAACCACACCACGCCACCATCTAAAGAGGAGTGAGTAAATTTAAGCATTTTATGTCACAATAGGATGAAGCAAACAACAAATGCAAATGCAGACATTTTTTTTCTTCTTTCGTCTTTCTCGGGCTTTTGTTGTTGTTGTTGCGATTGATTGCATCGCGAGACCGAGCATTCGGGTGTACTCTGTACTCAAAGTGTATATCACAAAGCATTGCATTCAATCTTCCGGCACCGATTGAAGTGGTTGATTGAACTGAAGCGTGGTGTAACAAACGCTTGCAATGGAACGAATAAAAAAAAACTCGTGCTTCAGACGCATTTCACGATTGACATTCACAACTTTGGCTTGGCTGTTTTGTTTGACTCAACTGCACTCCACATTTTCATTTAGATCGTTGCCGTTGTTGTCGTTGTCGTCGTCGTTTCATTTAAATTTAATGCAAATAAATCAAAAATAAACCCATTTATAATAATGTAATATGAGTTCGAGTATATTTGAGATTCGAGAGAAAGGAATCGTGCCGAAGCTCAACAACTAAACCAAACTGAAGAGCTATTTCGAAATGAACGTTCTGGCACGAGTAAATTATGTACGAACGAAAAAAGCATGTAATTTTTGCGGCCCGAAATCAAGGGAAAAAAATGGATGAAGGAGAAGCGGAAAAAACGACACTCTCAAGTGAAAAAGAAAGTATTTGGGCTCAGTGACACAGTCGTTGCACAAAATCAATCACATCTGGCGTATCTTCGATCGCATCACGTTGCAGTTGCAGTGATCCTTATATTGTTCCGCTTAAGCTTAGCTTTTATTGTCTCGGGCACATACCAACAGCAACATTAAACCCACAAATCCAATCTAAATGCAATCTCTTGACTACCATTCTCGATTTAACTGCTGTAATTCTTTTATTTCTTTTTTTATCAAAACACCATTAAATCCATTGCAAATAACAGTAATTGAACGGTCTTTTCGCTGGGCTCTTTTAATATTTGGAATTATTGTCAATTTTATGGAAATAATTTCAAGTTGTTCAACTTTCGCGTTTCCCATTGATTCATCTCAAATATCCATGTGAACAATGGATACGACGAGCATCATTTTTGTCTGTTGCTGTTTTTAGTTTGCTGGCTGTTGTTGTTGTTGTCTTTTACTATCCATGTGTGCGCTTAAATTTGCCACTCTAAACGATTTATTCGTTGTTTTGTATGGTCGTTTTCGTTGTTATATCGATTCCTTTTGGTTTGTGCACCTCATTTGTCGTAACCTGCAATTGTAACAATGTTTTGTGCGCGATGTGCGATGCGCTTAATCGAGCGCACACTACCTTGTATGTTGCATTGCAAGAGGCATCTTAAGTCCCATTGATTTGCTTACATTTTTGTTCTTTTTTGTTTATTTACCTTTTCGCTTTTACCTTATCGTTTCTTTGCGACGATTGTTTTTTTTTTCGTTGTTGTTGTGATTGGCTCTGATCGCTTGCAAATTGATTTAAGACAGTTCACAACATGTTTTTGCATGCTCTCAACGAACAACGACGATGAATCCGTGCATTCTGTCTTTCTGGGTCTCCGAAAAAAAAACATGATTTATTGTATTCAAAATTGACTGTGCCAAATGTGGTTGCTTCAATATGTTCAACTCACAAACGATCGACTCTCGATCCCAACATCGACTCGAACAGTATCCAAAAGTCAAGTAAAAACGAGCACATTTATTCATATTAAAATGAAAATTTTCTCGTTACCAGAAAAATATCCAGCGATAAAACTAATGAATATATAATGAGATTGCCGGTCTTGATTTCTATGTATGGGCTTGATCTGTATTCACTTTTACATCGGAAATTTTATTGCAATTGTAAATTTGTAGCAAAAGTGGGGCCGTTTTTGTTGTTGAAACAGATTTTAAATTGACATTGTCAAGAGATCAACAGACGCCCAACGCTGACGATTGAAAAATTACTTTCCAGATAATATGAAAATGGAATGAATACCGTAAAAGTTCACGGGAAATTAGTCACTAGACACTTTTCGATGGAGATGCGATTGCATTTTATGCACGCGCAAATTGAATGTGAAATATATTCAATTGGCTTGTCATATCAGTCAGTCTCAATCTAATTGGCTGCTGTGAAAAATCCGGATTCGTTAAATACACACAAATTTATGGCTTGGAACCAAATTGTCGGTGCAAGAGATTGCATATAAAAAATGGCTAAGATGATCATTTAAAAACTGCACATGAACTTGATATTCACATAATTTCGTGTAATTTGTTGTTTAAGTGCTTAACACGTGACGAGTTCATAATTTTCATTTTCGCAATGACCTTATGTTAGAGAAAACTTTGTACTGCGCTGTGTGTGTGCTTTGCGCATTTTTTTTATCGCTGCACATTTAATGTGCCGTTTCACACCTTTCGAGAGACGTTAAGTCACATTGACACTGAAAAACGCACGATTTCCCCGTAACATTTGCATTTCGAAAAACGTATGTATATCGCACTCAGAAACGTTGCATTATGTCCATAAAATGGCAACAAACACACACACACAAACAGCAACCGCAACGACAAAATGAAAACGTGAATGAATTTTAATATGCTCACTTGAAAATCGCCCGGCGTGCAGTTAAACGCGAATGAGGCAAAATATTTTCATAGCCGTGTACTCAAACATTGTATTGACAATTCAAACATTTGCATTTTGTGTGCTCAGAAACAAAGTAAGTTGAGCTCCTGTCTTTTTTTTTCTCTTAATCGATCTAACAGAATGACGGCAAATGCACAAACTGAACAGAGAAAATGAAAGAAAAAAAAACACACACATTGAGTCGATTTGAATATTTGCATAATTATTGTTCATAACAACACATTCAACATACCTTAAGTTGATTATGCTTGAAATGAGCAAAATACCAAACGGAGAAAAATCCCAATCCCGGGTCTTTTTCTCGCATTGAATTTTCAATTCCAACGGTCTAGAACGGAAATTTGGAGCAATTACCGTCCCAAATTGCGCTTTCTGTTCGCCTCAAATGGTCACTTTGGTCATTTGATGTTATGTGTCGACTTAAGACGAGATATTTTTCTTCTACTTCTTTATCTGATTGGATGTTTCTTCATTATTCTCACAGTGAATCGAAAAAACACAAACAACTCACACAAATCTTACGCTTAACGCTTCGACGATTGTTAAGAGTCATTTGAATAATTTTCAAACTAAAATGATGTTTTGTTGACATTTTGCTGGAAGCTCTGTTTTAAATTTTAATTTAAATCGATATACACATTTTGTTTTTCTAAACAAGATAATCACTTAATCATGATGTTTGGGGCGCTAAACGAAGCATACGGTTGTTAAAATGCATTCACATTCACCAATTGTGAGTCACAATTTAATGTGACCAAGAGGAAAAAAAAATGTCAATCAATTCCACTTGTTGCGCGATGAAATTTCGATTCAACAACAGCATATAAATTAGTGTGGGTTTTTTTATCATTGCTTACATTTCAACTAATTATGCACCGAGGCGTATTTAAAACAAACGTTCTATAAAAAAAATCTAAAATCAGTTGAAGAAAAAAAAACTAGGGAATAAGACAAAGGTGAAGAATACGAGAAAAAAAAGCATGTGAAGAATGCTCATCCAGATGTCGACATGCCAAAGTATAAAGAAAACGTCTCGTGCTCATCGGCACACCAACGGATAGAGAAGCGAGTGTGGAATGTTCATTGAATTTAAATTAATTTGCATATTTGATAATAATTAATGGGATCGCTTGAAACGCACCGAAATGCATTCGGCGGCGCGATGAGCCGATGCCCAACAAACACAAAGTAGCAAATCTATAAATCGTAACATTATATATGAAGAAAAAAAAAATATTGTGCGATGAATGTGGAAAAGCAGAGCGCATTTTGTATTCATAATCGTGTGAGTCAAAAAGTTTGCCCGTTCGCCTTGTTTTTCGATTTGTTTGTATATTGTGTTGTTATTTTGGGGCTGAGAATGAAAATGGTTCTTACCGACTGGTCATTTCGAACGAAAAGAAACATTTTTTCATTATTCGAATCACTTGTGCGCTTACTTTGTGTGGCATTTATAACGTGCAATGTTTGCCGATTTCATTTTTGTTTGTTTTATTTTTGAGAATGTGTTCGAATGAATGGCTTTGAATCGGTAAAAAAAACGAATAAAAAACGTAATCTTTTTGTTGGTTCTGAAGAGAGAAAGAAAAAAAAACCGAAGCGAAATGAAATCGCGCGATCTGTGTGCACTGAGAGCTTACAGGGCGCGCACATTTAAGAGCATTAAATGCAACTGATAATCAATTATATATATGTATCGTATCGGTTGCGGCCTAATGCATTTTACTTATTTTCGATCAAGTGAGCCGTTGTCGCTGTTGTCGTAGCCGCTTTTCTTTATCTTTTTTTTTCGCTTGCTGCAGTGATGCGAGATGCTATTGGCCCTTTTTGTTGGTTTAGAGCTTGAATTAATGGTTAAATGCTCGGTCGCGCGCTCTTCGTTTTATATTTTAAAATAAAATGTGCGTTTACCGCCGCCATGTCTTTGTCGAAGACATTTCATGCGATTAGATTAGTTGGCGCGTTCACTTGGTAAAATTGCAACATCGGAATTGGTGAACTAATAATCAATTTGGGTAAGTGCCTGAAAAGTGTGTGCTTTGAAAAAAAAAATACTCTCCTGCTGAAGAGCTTTGGCGATGCAGCGATTGTGCATGAAAAATGTGTACAGTCTATCGTTCTGACTGTGGTGAGAGTCACTTTGAATGCTCAACCAAAATGTCGAACGAACTGCAGATTCTTTTCCTCAAAATAAGGAAGATTAAACGGCCAAACAACACGAAGAAAAAAAAAGAAGTAGAAAAAAGCGAAATAATATCTAAACCTTTTCGGTTTTTTTTCGGATTTGATGTGGCCTTTGCAATGGGCGCACATGAGTCGCGGTCACCACAACGGAAATTCTTGACTTTGTTATGCATCGCGCAAATGTTTAGGCGTTTATTGTGGATTTTAAACGAAGGCTATAAATTAAAAATTGTTCACACACGTAAATTGCTGAAGATGCAAATTAACGAATGGCACAGGCATTGGCAGCGACAGTGAGCTAAAAACGCAAAATAAAACTCGAAAAATAACTGGCAAGCACCACTGATTGGTGAGCGAGCACAGAGCTCTCACACACACACAAACACACACACACACACACACGGGCGAGTGCATCAGAAGAGAAAAAAGCGATAGAGAAGAAGAAAAAAAAATGTCAAGAGCAATTAAAAACCATGTAAAATATCAGTAGGGCCGATGACTTTACCGCAGTTTATCTTCGTTTTCGAAAAGGATGCCTTCGTATGTGAGCTAAAGATCGCCGGTTTTTCATTCGACCGATCGTTCGATTCGAACAAATTCTCAAATTATGCTTTAAATTGCTGCATGCACGATACACATACACACACAAACACAAACACATACATACTGAGTGAGAGGCACACAGCGCATTCATGCAATCGAATCACAAAGAGACGTAGAGCTATGCTTCAGAATACGCGTTTTGCGTAGCATTAATTTATTGAGGCCGACACACAAAGCGATACATCATCATAGTTACCCGATTAGATGGTTAAGGTTAATAAATTACTTCATCGCATTTGTGGCGAGAGTCAAACGGAGAGAGGATGAGATATTGAGGGAAAAAAAGTGAAAGGTTTCATCGATATAAAAATCCAAAACAGAGTATCCATCCTAAAGAATTGACAGCAAACTGCCCGTATGATTATGTTAAGGCGCAAATAGATGATGTGAGTCGCGTGTGAGCGATTGAATTACGAAATTGCACTGAAATATCGCCAATAAAAAAAACCGAATCATTTGATCTACTCATTGCCACAAAAGCACCAAACAAAGAATTTCCTATCGAATTTCTCTTCACACAAAACCCATGCAATGCACCTCAAATCTCGATGCCATCCAATGGATTTCTATCGTTTCACAATTTGCACAACAACAACAACAAAATGCTGTTTTGTTGCACAGCGAGCAAAAATCTCAGCGAACAAAACTTTCATTTTTTTTTGCTCGAAAATTTTATTTGCCAAATAGAAACAGTTGCTTAAACGTAAAAGCTATTACATCAGTTGAAAGGACATTTCGAGGTTTTTGCTGTATGCAAACAAAAATGTCCAAAGACAAGACGTTACAAAACACAAGCGCAGAAGAAGAAAAAAACAACCTCGGCCCCATCTAAAAGAGGTAGTAGACAATAAACTACATTAAATTGTTGACTTAATATGCTTAAAGCTTGGCTTGGCAAGCAAAGTGTGCACACAACTTGTTCAAGCCCAACAGGAGCGAGAACGAGACGAAACGATAAAGAGTCAGAAAAGTCAACAAATGTCTGAACAATAGGAAATTAAATATAAAATATTTAACAGCCGCACAGCCGCATACACACACACACGACATAATATGATATTTTGTTGGGTTGAATGTTTGCAAATCGCATCTCATGTAGACGTCGCCCGTGCATTGTAGACGTGTCAATTAGCGTATACAGAAAATGGCAAAAAGAAAGCGTAGCAGCAGCAACAGAGATCAGCAACAGCAAACAACAACCATCGAAAAGCGAACGAGCTTGAGAGCATTGAAATGAGATGCGGCTTATGCGCTTTAAACCTACAGTCGCTCGTTCCATCCAGATCACAGACATTTAACAAATAATAACTAAATGGACGCAACTCGCAATCCATTTGCGCAAGTCACACACAGCCTTTTTCACACCATCACTTGGAAAATGAACAAAACAAAAAAATACAAAAAAAAAACAAAATTAAAACGAGCAAAATGCAGCAGAAGACACAAAAAAAAGCCAACAACTAGAATCTTTAGTTAATCCATTGATATTTTTATGCGCTAGAGCATCCGTGGAATTTGCTGGATTGAATTTGTTAATCACTGCATTTCGCATCACCTCGGAATCATTTTAAAAGTCTATTTAATTTATGAAAGGTGGCTTCTGTCGTGTGAATGAGAGCTATTGTCTGGCGTTTAGAGATTGCAAATAACCATGCGCCGATAAAACTATATCTATATGTATACATGAAGTGATGCGCGCAGAAAAACTCGCTTCTGGTATTTTCAGCGATATGGATTGCAGTAAACGATCAAACTGAAGCGTAAATATGACACCTCTTCTGAATGTCGTCATGTCAGTCTGATGCAGTTAGCCAAGTGATGTGCAATGTGCAAATGACGTTACAAACAACGTTGCAAATTGCGTTTTCTCTCATATATTTATCAAGGATTAAATTGGGTCGGATTATAAGCATATTATATACTACATTGGATTAGAAGATGATTTCTTCTGCACGCATTGCGATTGCTCGATTGAGTGTAAGACCCTCCGCGGTGCCATTAGCGGTTGCATTTGATGCATTTTTTTTTCATTATTGTGAGTTGTGTCTCACATGATGTAACTGGTTGTCTTCTTTTCAGTTTTCATTGTTATCTGCTATCGGAAAAGGCCAAGTATGTCAATCAAAAGCCAATTCATTGCGTTAATCATGTGTCAGTCGAAGAGATTGAGAGAAAAATAAAAGTAACAACAACTAAACGGATTAAAGTAGAAAAATGGTTTGTTGATCGGCATATTCAGTGGACGACAACAGTGACAACAACAACAATCCATGCAAAATACTCGGCACTGCATTTAAAAGTACGCCATAAATTTGCATACAAAACCTGGGCTTTCAAACTCATAAAAAATCAAATACTCACCGTGGCTCATTGAAGAAGACAAGAGAAAAAAAAGCACACACACACTCGAAACATTCATTTGTCTAAACGTTTAACAGCAGCTAATTAAAATGTCTGTGTGAATATACCGAAATAGCGCAACGGCTGTATGGGTAAAATGAGTCACGATTCCTATCATATATGTTGCATTACATGAGTTATTCGTATTAGATTTGATTTGCGCAGCTTAACGCCATGCGCATTCTTGTTGGCAAATGTGTTTTTGTTGATGCTGTTGCCGCCATCGTTGCCTTTTGATTCCTTTGGTGGTTATTTGTTGCTGTTGTTGTTATTGAATCGAAATACAACCAGTGAACTAAGAAGAAAAAAACAACAAAACGAAACAAAATTCAACGATCCGGATTGTGATCAATTTGAATGCAGTAGCAAAAGAAGGTCTTACCTCATGTTTATTCGTCTAATAACGGCCAAATGAAAAGGCAAAAAGAAAGACATTTATTTTTTTTCCCATTCTACAATGTGTTATTTATTATTTTCACTTGATTGGTTTAATAGTTGGTACATTGGGAGATTTGTGCATTGCTGTTGTTATTGCTCTGGTTGTTGCTGATGCAGTAGAGTGCGAGTGCGAGCGAGCGCGCGCTCTTTTATGATTTCTTTTCGGTGTCTGTTCGTTCCACTGGCTCTGGCCAAATGCATTGGAAGCATTTTGCCACATGCATTACGGTGATGATGAGGCTGATTCCATTGCGATTACAGTGCATTTTAAAGTTGAACAGAGCAACATTTATTGGGCGCTAACAACAATCTCAATCTACCACACTGCGCTGTGTGTGTATGTTTGAGCGATGAAAAGTGAAAATTGACAAGCGCAATGCAAAAATTAATCCTTCCTTTTGATTATTCCATACCGTGGTAATCGTTCACAGTCATTTCTCGCACAGGAAAAAAAATATGAAATCGCTGAACAATCAAATATCGTGAGTTAGCATTCGCGCAATCGAAAGCAAAATTGCTATTGATTATACAATAAGCCGTTTGATGTGCATTTGAGAGTGAACATTGATTGTTGGTGCTTTGAAATCGACATGCGCACTGAGAGTTTCGACACGGTTTCACTCACACCCTCGCCATCACCTAGGATTGCCATTTTTATCGCTCTTCCGTTCGTCGTGAAAAATATCCAAATTCGACACCACAATCATCGCTACATCTCGACAAGGAAAAAATTTGAATTTTGATTGTTTGCTGATTATAAGGGAGGCGAATTGAGACGCCCACATTGTCGAATTTAACCAATTTTTGCTGCATTTCTTAATAATTTTTATTGATCGCATCGCGGAAAGCGCAAACTCAATAGCAGCTACTGATTAATAATCCAACGAAAAAGAGATTTTTCTGTATACAATTATTTCGTTGGTGTTTTTTTCCATTTCGGTTGTTTGTGCGCCGATTTGCTTATAATCGCTTTTGTGTAAATTTATAATTTATGGTTTATGGCGCATTGTGATATGGGCGAATTGCATTGAACCATTCAAAGTGCACATGAGCAACGACGTCGACGACGACGACGACGAGGACAACAACAACCAAGTCGCAAAAATAAAGACACCGAGTTTTTCATTTTACCGTTATTGTGAATGTGGCATTGGTTACCATGGTGGCTTTTTTATGTGTGCCTGCCTGTCAGTTTCACTCAATTTTATGTTCTGACTATTTTTGTGGCGGCGACGAGAGAGCCGATTTGCAGCATGTGTCGCGATTATGATTAACTCTCAAATGTATACACATTATTTTCATTGCATGTTCTTTGGTCAACAAGCACTTTTTTTTCGTGTGTGCTAAATGCGGGGCGGGCGCGCAACGCGAAGCTTTTTTCTCGTTCATGTGTACATATTTTAATGAAACATACACACACTTTATGAAACATGGCATCGAAATGGACATGAACGAATTACCTGAAAGGCATACACACAAATACCCCGATTTTGTTGTTTTTGTTGTTGTGTTTGAATACAAGAAAACAAGTCTTCCCACGCACTACAGAACTAACCATAAAAAGTACGCACATTCAATTCCGACACAAACAACAAAAAGAACACATATGCATGAAACGCTTTCAACGCAACAACCGTTGTTCTCTGGCTATTCATTCGATGTTGTGCTCCCATTTACAAATATTAAAGTTTTTTTTTTCGTTGATGTTGCTGTTGGTTTAGCAAAATGCACATTTAATTACACATAGCTGAACTGTGAGCTGGCATATTGGGCTTCTATTGAAGAATTATGAAATCTGCACGATTTTTTGTCATAAACATTAAATCGACATCTGCATATTTGATGTCGATGTTTGTGAGTGGTTTTGTTGCTGTTGAGCTTTTTGTTTCAGCGCTCTCTCGTCATTTGTTTCGCGGTTGCACGCTAGAATCGGTCAAAAACCAAACAAACTCGTTTCATGTTGAGCGGGCGCGCGCACACAAGGAAAACAATACGGCGCCACTCGATTGATGGCAAAAATAATAAAATTATCGACGATCTTTTGCTTCTGAATATTTAATTTAATTACTCGGTAGAGAGACTAACCACCTATTGAAATTCTAATGGCAAACCACTAAAATTGAAATGAATGAACGGAAAAAGATTAAATTCCATTAGTAGAACAATATAACGTCTCTTTGGCATGGAAACCAATTATTTCCCGTTTAAAATGCAATTTGGCTGGCAGCGTGCTCAGCCGCATGTACAGCAGCACTCATAAATCAGTCGTAGTCTAATTTTTGTTTTTATTTCTATTTCAAATTGTTATCCAAGTGTTCGATAACGAGTGCCGATTGTGCTGAGCAAATAATATGGTTTGGCGCTTTGCTGGTGGTAATTATAAGTTTTTTTTAAAGAAATTGTTTCAGTTTCGTTGACCCACATTGTGAACATTTATGTGGTCATGTAGGAGGCGTCCATAAATTTGGCAACTCGAATTCCGCAAAAACTCAAAACGATTGTCAAAACTCTCAAATCAAGAGAAATCTTAATGAAATGGACATTTTGAGCCTAATCCAGTACTCGCCGCAGAATTTAATGCAATTAATTGTTTGTCTTTTAACGATGAAACAATGCATCAACATTGTGATTCATTCGATGATCGTAGGTCAGGAATGGGAATTAAACGGATAAAATTGCGCAAATCAAGCATTTTCACATGAGAAAAGAGGCCAACAGTAGGTTTGGCATTATTTTGTTATTTTATTCGGCTTGAGCTCTGATGCTAAATTCGAATTGAGTCGCATGCGTGTGTCTCGTTGTTATTTACCCATTCAATCTGAATCGCGCGACGTTTGCTTCATGTGGACGATCTCTTCCTTCAGTTGAACATGTTTCGCTTAAACTTGGTATCACATCGCGATTTGTGATGGCTGTTGAAACCAAACGAAGAAAAAAAAGAAACCTATTTTTGGAGTGGCTTGTTTTGGAATTTGTTCTTTTCCGTATTCAATTGGGACTCTTGTTTCTTCTTCTCTGTAATGGAATGGCACATACAATCAACATTTTACATATGCAGTGATAGAGAGTGAGACAGAGAATGAAATAAAAAACGAAGAAATGGATGAGTATTCCTCTGTCAATTGATCGGTAAAACCAAGACCAGGCAATGAAAAAGAAGCTGAAAAAAATGGCCGTGCCGCTGGAAACGGGCCTGAAATTAAATGATCGTTGCTAACAACAGCATTCGAACAACAACAACAACAAAAACTTGCATTGAATTGTTTTGCAACTGGCGTAGAGAAGAAGAATAGTTTTCGTTGTGCCAATACTAAATTTTGTTCTGCTGGTTGTTCTCTCGCGCATTCTCGAAAAAGATCAAAAGATTACAATGTATACATGTGTAAATAAGAGAGCACACAGCATCCGAAACGCGCATAGCACAAAGGTAACAATTCCACACAGGCAACAACAACAACAACAACAACAACAACAACGCAAAAGAAAGTCAAACATGTGGAGAGAGGAAAAAAAAGTGCACACACAGTCCAAAGAGCAGTAGCATCAGTAACAACAGCACCAGCAACCGAATTGCAACAGAAAACAACAATTATTACGATTGTTAAAAAGAACTGCGAATGGCTGGCAATCGGTGTGTCGTAAGCGTGCACTATGATCTAAAACACATATTCAACACACGATCGACATTACGGAGGCAATGACGATGACTACGACAACGTCGACGAACACACACACACACACATACGAAAAAACAAGAACATAAAAATTTACATGCATCGAGCACATGCCATCGCGCTTATGTTCCCGCACTCACATGGACTATCCGGGCCACTGTGTGTTGCTCATAACATCACACTGACCATTTCCATTTTACTGGCTACTTCTTTTGCTAACTCTTTTTTATTTCATTAGCAATTACATTCGGTGCGCTCTTTTTTAAACAAAAAAACATAAAAATGCTCACACACATTTCCAAACGCACGTAGAAAATGCAAAAACAAATCGAATGGCTTTTACAAATAAAAAAAAATGTATTTAAATCCAAAACACGTAATTCTTCAAGTATTTAAATTATGATCAAAGTACGCAATTCAATTCGATTTTTTTTCTTAAAAAAAAGCACGTTCTCAACATTAAATTGCAAATGGAACAATTTTGTGTATGTTGAACCAAAATGAACGAGTGTGAAAGAGAGAGAGAGAGGTAAAAACTCAAAATTAGTCGGCTGTTAATCTGTTTTGACCAAAGCCCGTAACTAATGAGAATCACACACCAGATTGAAGATTAATTTCAATTATTGCATTTGACGGGTATTTCGAACATTCGCTTCTAGCAATGCAACACGTCAATCGATCATACTCGAGGCTAGCGGGCAAAAACTACGGCGACAAACTTCTTATCCAAATAAAATGATTTGACGGCGCTCTTTTTATGCATATGCGAGTGAGTGAGTGAGTGTGTAATTGTTGTACGAGTGGCTTGCAGTTTCGCGTATTTTAACGTTGATTTGTGGAATTTCAAAATAAACTTGGTGTTAAAAATATTAAATAATTTTTTTTTCTCGCGCGTCGTACCACATTAACCAATTCTTGATGACGACGACGAGATGAAGTAAGTGGCCAGCAGCGGCACCACCGAAGATATATCAAGTGAGAAGCAAAAGAAAAAAAAATCAGCATCAGCAGCAGTGACAACAGCAGTAGCGAACACTCATACAACTGGTAGAATGCAGTGAACGCACGTTAAAATCACGAACCAAGAAAATAAATCACATTTTTTTCGCTCATTGCTGATCACTTCTAATGCTATATGTGTATCCTACATTTCAAATGTCACACAAAAGCATAAACTGATCACACGAAGCATGCGATCCCATGCCAATGAAATAACAACAACAACAACAAAAACCACGACAACACTGTAAACAGTTAGTGAAACGCCAAATCGGTCGCTACAACACGAGCGAATGTGATGGACGTGGAATTAGCCATTTTGGCGCACCACTCACATCACCTTATTATTAATTACATCTTTGAAAATGTCTGCAATGGAATGTTGAATTACGAGTCATTGCTATATTTTATTGTACACTGTGATGCTGCTGCTGTTGCTCCGTTCTCTCTGTGGCCAAGAGAGTATTTGCGCGCGCGCTCACACACACTCATTGGAAGTGTTTGGTTGTTTGGTGTTTTTTTTTTCATTTTTGGTATTTGTCGTGATCGGTTTTCTTGTGGCGCGGTCGCGGATCTATTGAATTGGTGTTAAGTAAATGCAAGTGCGTTTGTGATATTTTATACTTAATGATTCATGCTCTTTCTTGTGGCCCGTCATTGCCTCAACAAATGGAATAGATAAAAACAAATGGTCGATCGAATGAACGATTTGTGACCGATAATCGGTTGCCACTGAATTTGATTCTCTTTCTTTTTTGTAATTCAACATCAATTTCATTTCACTCTGTCTCCGTTTGCTTTCGATCTGCGCACCATATTTCGTCCCAGTTCATGTTGCGCCATAATCACCACTTTGTGTACACCGGATTAAGTTTATTTTACTAATCTCATTAAGAACGCGTTCAATTGAAAAATGCCATCGCTAAATGGCGCACACTCAAGCTTACGCTCATGCCATAAACACTTTTAATCGAGTAATTGCGATAAGACAGTAGTTAGAGTTTTAAGTCACTTCGTGCCGAAGCTTTCAAATTAATGATAATTTTCTTCTTTTTCTCGTTTCAGGTGAGTTAAAACGCGTTACCGCTTATCATTTTGGTTGGTTTTTTTTTTGTCGATCAACAGTCGCCAGGAATTTCTTTGATATAATTGTTTTGGCAAATAGACCAGGAAGTTGTAAATGATCCGAGTGAGTATACTTTCATGTGTTTCCGATGTTCATAACAATTTCAAACGACAAATAAACGAACAAAGCATTGACTATGGAATCAACATAAAGCTATAGATTAGTAACAGCTTCTAATACTCTGATTGCTAAAGTGAATTGCGACATTTTATGACGCATTCTGTCATTGACACATTGACAGCGGCACATAGACCCGAGATAAATGAAAGAGAGCCAGAGTTCATGGCTGCAACACACAGTTCGGTGAACGTATAAATACGATTTATTAACACCTCCATTCAAAATGAATCTGTGAATTGTGCATTCACATTGAGCATGGTGTTCGTTCGATAGCCGCTCCGCTGTGGCTTTGCGTGAAATCGTAAATAAATCAACAATTTTCGGTCAATTTCAATACAAACCAAACAAAACGCTTCAATGCTCTGTCTCTCTCAGAGAATTTCTTGTTTTGTCTCTTTGGGGATTGGCTGTGATTCGAGCATTACAAATGTTTAGAAATGTGGTGTGGTTCGTGTTATCTCTGTTGCGATATGGACTACGATTGGATCACCATATTGCTGCTAGGCCGGATGAATGCTAGAGCGATGCAAGTGTATAATTTTCCATATTTTATCAAAATAATTCATAAATTAAAGGCAAGACAAACTCAAATTAATCAATAAGAATGCAAATGCTATTTAATCAACGACAGAGGAAAATATGAAGATCGGCTTGAAAATAGCCTTGGCCATGCCTGGAATACGCACGAGAATCGAGTGTAAGTTTCCTCAAGCGATGTTTATCGATAAATGATTCGTGTGTTGTTTTTTTGTAGCCACTGCAACGACGCAATTACGGTATATTATTTAGCATTTGGATTGGTTGATGGCGATGCGCGAGAATAGTCGGTTAAAGATTTGTAATGTAGCTGTATCTACGAGAGCCACAGGGTGCCATTTTAATAAATTGCTCATTTTTTTTCTCTCTGCATCTCCTTCATTCGATGAATATCAATCTATTGAATCATCTGAACATATCATTTCTGTAGTTTGGCTACACGCACTTCGACACCGGCTAAATGATATATTTGATTAAAACAACAGCAGAAAAACAAGAGACACAAAAAAATCGTTAAGTTAAAACCATCTTGGTGATCAATTCATTTTATCGTCTTCAACATACCAGCAAAACTAATTTCATTTGAGTATTGTTTTTCGAAAATGTACACATTTAATCGATATATTTTTACCTGCTGCTTGTTGCAATTGCATCAGTCCAATTGATCTATCGATTTATGTTTTTCTCTTCAATGTAAATCCGCCAGTTTGAACTCTTAACTCGAAAGATTCACGGCCATTGAAATGCAATTGAGTGTGTAACGAATGAACACAAACTGCATAAACGTGTCACTTTACATCATCCATGGGCATTGAGCATAGCCACATTTAACAGTTGAAAGCGTTGAATCATAAATTATAACGAACAGAAACAATGGAAAAACATTTGAATACACACAGAAAGTTGAGCTTCTGACAGGCAAATGGGCTGAAGAAAGACGAAGGAAATAACAATTAAAAAGTCTGTCATTTCTAATCACATCAGCGATATATGTTTTTTTTATTGTTGCTTGAAAGTGGGCACACAACAGCATTTATTCCCAAATCACACGAAGACTGACTGTGATTCAATTCATAATCAAAAAAAATTATGAAAATGAGTACTGTGGATAATTGACGGCAATGCGTTTTATGAAATGAGCGTCAATTTAACATTTCCAAGACGGAGAATACAACAAATAATTCATCGTCTATGTGCAATACGCACAGTTGCACACATGTTATATTTGGAACGATTCTCTTTCTCTCTCTTCCTCTCTTGTTCACCTTTTCAGTTCGTTCAACGTTCACATAAGCAATTTGGTTGATTTTGGTCGTTTACACATGACCAGAATGGACACGAAAAACAAAACCAACACAAACGCAAGAACATGAAAAGAAAGAGAAACACGAAGCAAGAGAATGGAGCTGCCCCGATCCGATTCGACACCATGTTTGTGTATCATCGGATGAACGCCAGCCAGTGTACGCTTCACTTACTTGTATGACTTACCACAAAGAACAATGCCAACCGAAGTATAAAAGGAACGAATACCTATGTCAAAAGAGTAGTCAAACAACATCGCCTCATATCTCATGCATCGAAAGCTTGATTATTTATATTTGTTTTTGGCATCTTCTTCTCGTGTATGCGCTTGTTCTTGGCTTCTCTCAGCCATGTCAGTGTCTCTGTTGCTGGATGTTCTCATGGCTCTGGTGCTCTCTCCCTCTTTCTCTTTCTCTCTATCTCTATCTCTTCCTTTGCGTCCTCAGCTTCAGTCGATTGTGTGTTCCACAAACTCTCACATATGAACACACGCTCTCACATTGAATTCACTTCAATTGAATTCATCACGCTTTTGATATGTGCCATATCTGTTGTTCGCATTTTATTGTACTGTCAACTAATCCACATTTTAAGATCACTGCAGCATACAGCATTCAGCATTTAACCATGTGTGATCTTACTAAATAATGTCAAACTTCACTTCATTTAGAGACTGCCATGCAACAGAGTGTACGTTATGATGATGCACAAGCAAAATTTCCATTGAAAATTGGCATTCGATGGACAGTTTTAAACATAAATAAAACGGTCAAACGGTCATAAATGTACAATTTGTGAATTAAGATGAAGTTTGAACTGGTTTGAACTAAGATGTCAAAATATAAAACTGCTCATCTGATGGCAATGTCAACGTATCAATTCACAAACGCCCTCAATACGCATAAATTTGGCAACTGCCGAGGCAAAAATTCATATGAAATAAATAATTTAAAATATTTGGTATTGCAATAGAATTGTACAAATACTATTGCTTGCGGTATGGTCGTTGGTCTGATCCAAACAATCAGTAGACGAAACACGCCATTCAAAAAGTGACTGAAATCGTATGTTGAAAGCGTTCAATGGTCGGCAGCCATGATTTTCACATGCGAGAAAAGATGTGCAAATTATTTGTAATATTTGTGTGTTTTGTTTTGTATGGACTAGAGCATTGATCACATAGCGCTTGGCAAGCTCCTTAAAGGCTTGAGCATAAAATTGAAATAGAATTTACCCAATAAATTATGAAAAAGGAAGAGACGCGATCGCGCTCGCACTCAGCACACTCACAAGAGATAATTTCAGTGTGAGTTTTTAAGTTTTGTTTTCTACTCGTTTGTTGCGTTTTTATATATCTTTTGAATGATTCATTCATCTTTCTCGCTCGCTCGCTCTCTCTCTTTCTCTGGCGCACATAATATCTCTTTGTAAACTTGCGGCATTATTATTACACAATTTTATACATTTATTTCAGTTGCGTTTTCGTTTTTTTTAGTAAATGTATTCATCACTTAAGAATGTTTCGTTCGTTGGCCAGCAAGTGAATCCATTGCATCGATCGTTTCATAATGTGCAACACTCGTTCGCATCGAATAAATTGTGTAAAAACATTCGTCATCATAAATGAATACAGCAAGTGGTCGGTGGTGTGTGTGTGTGTATGTGAGCGCGCGTTGTAAATGCGATTCAATAGTTTTGGCCATTATTTTTCCATATGGAAATCGCACACCTCGTGCAATCATAGAATTGAGTTGACCGATCATTTGTTGTTTTCTCTTTTTTCCGTTCGTTTTTCGTTTGCTATTCGGTTGTTTGCTTCCAGGCGCTGCACTGAATCAACTTCTATATTTCTCTATGTTCGTTGGGTATAGACATGCAGTTGCCATGAGATGTGCTCGTTCCATTTCATTTTCAATGCCAACTCTCGCAGATATGATGATTAATATCAGTGCATTCGGGACTGCAACAGCGCAAAAAATTAGTTTGCAACAGCTAAAAAAAAGCTGGAACAAAAAAACAGAGAAAAACAACAGAAAACGACGCAACACACTATTTACCAATCTGGCTAGAACCAACTTATCGGGATGAAATTGTTTAAAGAGAAAATAGAATTTTCATGGCCGAACCGTAAATTTATAATGACCATATTAAAATGATGTGCTCGAGACGTGATGATATTATGTTTTTTTTTGTTGTTGTATGATGTACGCACACCATTCCGAATGGTACACACACCTCGTTGGTGCGTTGGGCAATCAAACATCTCTCATCTCCTGGGAAGAGGAAGACTGTGAAAGAGAGAGAAGGACGCTCGATGGATGCCACTGAAGAAAAAAAATGGTGATGCATTTTCACATTAGCCGAGAATGCGCCTCTTAACCGCATTCGGTTCGATGAGCGACGAACGATAATAAATTTTAATATTTCCCAATTAGAATAATATTGTATTTTCTGCCTTTTCTTCGTTGCACATTTGTGAAAATTAATTTGGATGATGGCCACTAAATCGTTGCAAATAAAATGCACATCAGCATTGTGATCATTCATGGTTTTGTTGCGAATTTGTGTGAGTGATGAAATCTTTTGAACAGTGATTCTAATGACACTAATGTCTCTTGATTTGTCAGCTAATGGCCGATGCCGTCAGAAAACAATTACACTGTAGCGTGCGGGCTGCGGGAGAAACGCGGACAAACGATTGGGATTTACTTAGCAACCTGTTAGTTTTAACAAATTGAATTTAGCGCCGCACAAGCAAATTCACAACAGGATAGAATGAAATGCGCTACCATTTCCTATGGATATTAATGATGAAGCAATCAATGTTCACCAGACAACTGTTATTCTATTTGAATTCTGATGTTAAACGCTCTTTTTTTCAGTGCAGCAAAAAACAAAGATGCCATTTTACCTCACTTACCCATGAACGACTGCATTGGTGAATAGTTGCTGATTGGTGATTGTGAATTCGACCCACTAGGTCGCTGGTTCGTTCAGAGTTCATGGATTCTTTTCAAAAGGAAATTACCGAGGCTTCCATATTCGAATCGTTTCAATTAAAATACAATAAATCCGGTTTTCTTGCATTCTTTTTTGGCTTTGGGTTGCAATGAAAGATTTTAAGTGCGCTTCATCTTTCTAGATGACGAACCATCACCGTCAATTGTGTTCTAGACACGATTGTTTCATCCATCAAACACAAAATCCCGTAACAAATGCACAATTGCATCTCTCATGGCATCAATTTTCGTTAATTTTCTATTTTCTATTTTTAAAGATTACAATTTCGAAGGGCAACACCAAAGAAGAATCTAAAATCATTGAGAGCGCTAGATAAAAGAATCACCTGAAAAACTCAAGTGAAATGAATAGAATTAAGATGAAGAATAGAAATGCCGACATGGAATTGAAAGGGCCATTGAAAACCCAACCATTTTCTACACGTTCACTACACACACAGACACACAAGCGTGAGTGTGAATGAATGTACTCGCGACCACTTTTAATTTTAATCCAATTCAAATGATCGAAATACTTCTAACATCACCTTTTTTTTATCGTTGGCCCAAAGCATCTAGCGTTTCGATAGAATTCGTTTTGAAAAGCCAATGCAATACGTGAAAAAATGCTTTCGATATCTTTTCATCTCTGCAAAGCGCAAGTGCGTTCCAAATGTTAATGACTACTCAACACCACACTCAATTTTAAAATGTGCTTGTGTGTGGTTGGGTTGCATGCACTGAATCAAAATGGTACGCTCATTTCAATAGAGATTTTTGGAGTGAAGAAAGAGAGGGAAAAATAATCAGAAAGAAACCACACTTTATTCTTGCTCTATTCATCAAAATTTATAATGAAACATGAAATGAGAATTTTGTTTAGTTCTCTCGTCTCATCCGCGCTTGCGCTTTTCATCATCATTTCAAATATTCCACATCACTCGTATCTATTGTATCAGTGTGAGTGTCAATGTAAAATACTCCAAAGAACATTTGTCTTATTTTGAAAAACAAAAATAGCGCAAAAATCCATAGAAAACGATGATTGTGCGCGCACTCTTCTATCAATGCCATCGAAGTATGAAGCCAAACAAAGCCATTCAGTTTAAATGGTTTGCGCTTGATGTTTTCCTTTCTAAATTGTTCAGGCTTGTTTTTTTTCCTTCTCGAGCTTCAGTGTCGGGAGATTTTTATTTATTGGATTCAGTTGTTGGAATCCACAATGTAGGATAGAGTGACACTGTACTTATTTTTTGAATGTGCATCTTTGAAACAATAATCAATTGCTCAACATGTACTTGGATATTGCTCAACAAATCTATTCAATATGTAATTGTCTTGGAAAAAAAAGCACTTTTTGAAGAATTTCAAACCGTTTTGTACAATGTTAAAATGCACATGTGTTAAAAAAAACGAAACTCAAAAAATAAAAAGCGTCAGGCATTCATTATATTTTTCAGTTTGGCTTTAATCTCCGTTGAATCGTGAATTGCAATAAACGGCGCGACATTTCATTTTTCTTTTATATATTTTTTTTGTTGGTTAGCAGACGGCTGCAGCACGGCTTAAGTCAGTCTTGAGCTCAATTGATCCGAAGCTCGAGCCTTATGTCGTTGTTGGCACGAACACAAATCGCGAGCCCATTCAATGCATGTAATCAAAGCATCGATAGCAATTTTTCATTTTCACTTTTTTTCTGTTCACCCGTTGACAATATAGCGGGAGCAAAGCGCTCGCTGACTGATGAAAATATCATGCATAGGCACATCTGGAATAATTATATCAAACCGAATAATAGCAACTAAATTGATTTTATTTTTTCTCTCTCTCTCTCTCTTTCTGTCTCTGTCTCTCTCGCCTCTCCGCTTTGTAAGCGATTCAGTGGTTTTTCGTTGGATTTCGGTCTATACATCGGAACACTTTATGCCATTCAATTTCGTTTGCATTTTCCAATTTCGAATTGTTCTATTGTTGGGCCAAAGAAATAGCTCGTAATTATGTGAATGTGTGCATTGTTGGTTTCCATTTAAACGCCATTATTTTTGGTTGAACAGAAATAAAGTAATCGATCTGTGTGCCGCGTAGTTGACGGCGCGCATTGCATTCAAAGTTGCACAATTCATCAAACGAGATGCCGTCAAAAGATGTGTAATTTCTTTTTTATCGAACAGATTGAATCAAAGGTGATTATGATGAGAGAGTCAGAGATTTTTGTTCATCGACATCATGTGGCTTGTCCACAAAGAATCTCTGTATCGAATTGAATGCAACTAAATTTACTCATACCGTCAACAATTGACGAATTTCCTATATGAGAAAACAAACGCGTCAAAAAGCCATTGTTTGGTATTTGATTTTTATTTCATTGGTCGAAATTGATCGAGTCACTTGAAGTTCAAGTTGACTTCAAACAGACGATAAATTGTCAATTAAATGTCTTTCATTAAACAAACCGGACGGCTCGTTTTTGTTCTCGAGCCCAGAGCGGATTCTTTTTATCCAAATATCGATTTGAGATTTTTATTTTGTTGTGAACAAGACATACTTAGGCGATAATTAATCGGATCGCTATTGAGATTCGAAAAACGAGAATATTCGGCAGAGTATCGAATTTGTAATTCACGTTCGATTTTGAACAAGAAATTCATTAGCAACGATTCGATTGGCAATTTTTCAAAGTTACCGTTCACAATAGATGCTCCAAACAAAAATATACAGTTGTATTTTTGTTGTGCTTCACCATAGATACTTAATTCGTGACTTTCAAAGAATCGTAAAATCAATTCAGTAGAATCTTGAACTGTATACAGAATTTGGTGAATCTTGGCTCTCAACAGCTGGATTTATTGATTAATGAGACCATATGTAATCAATTTTCCGTTCACTTGGGAACGGTTTGAAGTGAGAAAATGCACGGTTTTAAGTGAGAAAGTTTCAATTCCGCTTCGTTCGAAAGAATTTGCAGCGGTTAGGTCAAAGTGCGTCTGTTGGTGCGTCGTCGTGCAAAATAGATGTGTTGGACACATGTGAGAAAAATCGATCGAAGCGTATCCCGCACGCATCTATATACATTGATCGGAAGGGGCAAAAGGTTTTTCGAAAAGTCATACTGAACGAGGAGTTGGTCGCGATAAATCGAACAACACAATAAACGAACAAATGAATGCTCTTAAACAATGGCAAATCGATATTCGTGCATTTCCAATATTTTCGAGTTACAATTGTGCCGTTTTTATTTTGTTTCCACACCATTTCGAATTGGTTTTGTTGATGGTTCGATATAGATAATTTACACACGTCGAATGCTGAAGAACAAGAGCTATCTAAAAATTCGATATAGACCACATATTATTATGATGACTATCTACCCGAAGTTGGGTGCAAGAAGTAACGCTCATTTTCAGCTTGAAATTAAACAAAAATGACGATCATTGTGTTTCATTTCAGATCGAAATTACTCTTTTGAGTACCTTTTTGAAATGCATTCATTTCTCACTTCGACGTGCATTACAATTTAAAAAACTAGTAAAAAATACAGCCCAAGAAAATCAATAGAACCAGCCCAAGCAATCGAATGGAATTTCTTTTATCCCCACTTCAGCACCGTTCTGTATCAATTTTGATGACTTGATGAGTTGTTTAATGTGCGTACACGACGCATATCGCAGAAGTTTTACGGTCCATGATTGTAGTTCGTTGAGGGAATTGCATTCGCAGTGAACAAACTGATGACTTAAACGTTCAACAACAACCGTGAACATCAAATCAAACACATTAGCTATTCAACCTTCTGGCAGTAAACATGTTTTCCAGCTAACAAACAATTGCAAGCTGGAAAATTATGCAATAATTTTGCAAAAATGCATGCAAAAATTGCATCCGTTGGGAGTGAATGAAAGAGCGAGAGTGAGAGAGAGAGAGAGAGAAATTCAGATGGCCCGTTTCTCCTCCTCGCATTGAGCAATCGCCATATTTCTGTGGATGCATTTCATGCATTTCGATGCAGCGAAAAATTCAGAGCAATAGTTACACAAAATTATCCATTTTAACGCACGCACACATGAAATTGGCATTCATATTGTGCATTTTAAGAGCACAAATCATTGGACAATGTAAACGAACGCAAACACTCGAAGAAAAGTCGTGATTCTCTTTTTTTTTGTAAATGTTGACAGTCGTTTTCTCACACACACAAAATTTTTCAGTTTCAGTAGCACGAATGAAAGAAAAAAAACCTCTCAATGATGTGAACTCTGATGCTGAGAATCCTGTTTTCAGCCACGCAAAATTGATGAGAAACACCAAAAATACATAATCGTCGTTTTTTGGCTTCGATGTTTGTAAGGCTCATTGGTTCTGACAATTGCATAATACTTTTTGACACCAACAACCGATCACATCTATCCGATACGGGTGTTGTTTGACTGAACGAACAATGGTCACAATTTTATCACAGCTCAACGTGACATTTACATGAAATCTAATTGAATCGACCACAATAATTGATCCGATTAAGATTTTTATATCCGTTTAACATTTTGTCGTGGTGTGTTTGCTTTAAATGGCGGCTACTCAAGTTGATTTCGAATCGCATCGAACATAAAGCGCATTAACATCAATCAAATCAGCCAGCATTCATATTAATTTATCGCAAATATGTTTAGTAATTGGTGTCGCAGTTGTCGTTTCATTTATCTCGCGAGATTTTTCTTCGATACGATTTGCACTGGCGAACGGCTCATTTGGATGTGTCAGTTTTATTCGCTGTCGCACGGCGCTTTTAAACAATTTCATCATTTCAATTGATGGCATTTTACAATTGTCATATCTCGATGTGTGTTGTTGTTGCTGTGCCACTACTACATTCCGTTGCACCATTGGCATATCTGTTGTCATTATGTGCAGAAAAAAAAACAACAACAACAGTCGATATACATTCATATCTGGCCCGCAATGACTCAGGCGACATTTTTCATTTTATTGACAGAATGATACGCTTGTTCATCGGGAGCTGTTTTACACACGGTCATTTTTATTTTTCGTTGATATTTAAAACAACTCTGATGTGCTGCTGCCATAAAATTGCTGCACAATCGAAGAACGTTTCCGACGACTCAAGGAATAAAAAAGTGTCACATTGAAAATAAAAATTCCACTAAATAAGTTAATTGACAATTTATGAGCTTTGCCATCGATTCTGTTGTACGATTTCATATGCACTAAATGCTTGCGTGCTCTGCAAATAAACAAGTGATTATAAATAAAATTTTCTTATGGCCAACACCTTGCCATTTCAGCACCAGCAGCTTTTTTTTTTAAAACATTCATGCGAGTTTTATTGTGTGTGTGTGTTTTTTTTAAGACACGCCATTAAGACATTGTAACTATTTTTACAGTCTTTAATTGTTGCCAGTTGGATAAATCTGAGCTGAAATCGCTTTGCATCAGTGTGAAGTCACCTCAAATTGCAACAAAGTCACTGTCGAAGACAGCGTCATTATTTTTAGATTTTGATGTTTATTTAAAAAAGAAAGGAAAAACACCAATCGGCAGATTGGACTTTGTGATTTTTCATTTAAATCTGTGTGGATTTTTCCCGTTTGCGCCTAAAGCCAGAAATTTATCACTTAAACAATGCCTTATTAATATATTGATTTAACCAACAGACTTTTGTTCAAACCTATTCATTTTCGCTGGTGGGAATCAATTTTCCTATCGCTGCACGCGATTGCCTGGAATTACTTTTAAAATAAATGTTCCACCATCGCAAATAAATGAAACAATTAAATACCAAGTGCCTACAAATGAGTAAAACGACGAAAGAATGTCACGAAAAAAAGAACTATGACTTTTTTTTTGAAACAAAAGGCAAAGCACTGATTATTCAGTTTAGTTTTTTTTTTGTTTTGTTTTATTTATTTGGATCTATTCGAACGATGCCAGCATTAGCCTCACAATGTTTCAGATTTGTCGGCACTTGCAGCACTCATTTGCCATTCTGTGTAAATTGGCCCGAGGCAATGTTCATTGTATGTTAAGTTTTTGTGCACGGTTTTTTGTCTTTTCGTTCCCGCCATCATCAATGTATAAACTAAAAAATGAATAATTTTCGTAATATTATTTAAAATATGCCATGTTATTTCATATCGGTGGTGTTGGAATTTCATTCTGCTCATTTGTCGGCAATGGTCATTCACATATTCATTTTGTTGTGTTTTTTTCTTCAAATCAAACAGCAACCAAGTCAAATCTGCGGTCCAAAGTCAGTAAAAAAAATATAAAACAATCGAATTCTTAGTTCACAGACAATCAAATTGTTTTGCTGCTCGATCTTCGAACTGACGGAAAATATTTCTCTTAAAATCGTACAAAAAAAAGTGATGAGAGAAAATTCAATTTCATCGGAAATTCTCACCAAACTCATTTCTGTTTTCCAATCTGTCAATGTGAATGCGTGCGACTACTTTTTTTTACCCATTCAAGCGTATTCTTTGTTGCCTCGTTTACTTATGTTTGTCTGACATTTTCAACCATTTCTTTAGTAAATCAAATATTTATTTATTTACACTGTGTATGGATTATTTCGAAATTGTTATTTCTTGGATCAACACTCCCATTCGGTAGTGGTCGAATGGGCATCAAGTATAACCTGGCAAACAAAATATCGACTTTAAATCTTAAGTTTTCTTGGAATTTTCAGATGTTTTAAAAAAAAATCCATTCGAAAAATCGAAACATTGATTGATTTCTGAAATGCGCCTGTTTAGTGGGGTGTCTTTCTATTCGATCGAAGAGTTATCGCATCGTTTAATCAGTTGATAGCCAAAACAATGAAAAAGAAATTCTTTCAAATTAATCTTTCGAATCGTTTCTTATTACATTACAAAATGAAATCGATTTTTAATTTCTTTTGTTCGATCTTTGTCATTTCAGGTAAGAAGACGCAAACGGTCAATATTACAATGGTAAAGTCAGTCTGTGTGTACAGTTCCAAGTTAACATCTGCACGGTAACCAATTTACTATTTAAACCTAGTGTTGGAACAAATGTCGAATACAACATTTGTATATATGATGGCTGAATCAATCGTCGTTTTTTTTCGCTCAGCTTCAATTCATCGTAGTAACTGTTCGACATGTATACCGATGTAACGCACGTCAGCTTCAGTTGTCAATCACCAATCGATAATTTAATCCGATTGTCGAAAATGGACGAGACCACATCTCAAGCTACTACAAATTTCGAAGTACGAAACGCAATAGCAAAATAGAGAAGACAACAAAAAATACGCATTCATTAGACAGTGTGTTCGAAAAAAAAGGTGTTTGCTTAAAAAACCAGATCAAAGTGGAAAGTAGCCGCAATAACAATTATCGCATTTTGATGGTATCATTTTTCTAAGCATTTAATTATCAATTTAAGCGAATGTTAAAAGAAACTGGCGATTAGCGGTGTTGATCTATATTTGAACGAGTGCACAAAAAAAAGAAGGAACGAACCGATTCAATCGACCGAAAAAATGAAAACACGCTGAAATCGGGCAAAACGGCATTCGGTTGTGCGGTTTTTTTTGGATGGTCGATTTATATATTTTTGTTTTTTTGAATACTTCAAAAAAAAAAGAGAATACAAAAATAAATTACATTACCTGAGTCCCAAAAATGTGGCATCTCACTGGAGTTCAAGCGATCTACAGCGACAGAACAGCAGCAGCAGCAGGTAGATTTGCAAGCACACGTGAAAAATACAGCCACTCTGTGGATGCTTGCTGCTGGCTCTTTCTCTCTTTTCTCTCTTTTTCCCTACGCAATGTGTACAATGAACTCGAAACTGTTTATTGATTAACCGCAGCAACGCACACAAACATAACATTCTTTAAGTCTCTGCCTCATTTGGAATGCTTTTTGTGTGATGATAAATGATTCGTGTATATTTTTTTTCTCCAACATTTTTTTTTCTCTTCAATTTTATCTCTTTCTGGTTCATTTTGGCAGTGACTAAAATGCGAAGATGCGGAGAGCAAAACAAGTGGAGCGCCAAATAAAATGAAATGACTAAATCTGACACGTCGCTGTGTTTTTCATACATGAAATCGTGTGCGTCGTTGGTCGTTTTTTTTTTTTTGTTTCTCTCTCGTGAGTGTTCCTTTTGTTCATGACAAACTATCGTCAAATCGTTGGCCATTCATTTAAATCAGTTCGCATTGTGTTGGTTTTGGATTCGAAGCCAAAATCAAATATGATTCATTCTTACGATTAAATATGATCTTCATGCATATAAACCGATTTAATTAAAATCATTAGAGCATTAAATGAGCAAATTGAAATAATTTAATGCAACAAAAATGACATATTCGAATCAATTGTATGCGGATACAGTGTGCTTCATGTATTTACTTCTTTGTGTTGTATATTGAAGAGTAAGAGACAGCCGCTTGCCAATTGAATCATAAGAAAATTTAATGAACGGAAGCCCAGAGAGACAAAGGCCCATCGATGCGATGCGATATTGAGTGTAAGCACAAATGAATGCAAGCAAACGATGAGCCAGGCGCGTACAAACCATTGCACTATCTCTTTGCCCGTGCAAAAAAAAAAAAAAATCCAACAAAAACAACACCGTGTAGTGTGTTTGTTCAGTCTGTTGGTGAAAAGCAGAAAAACCATCCAATGATATGAGATGTGTTATATTGAGGACCGCCTTCTTCGTCGTAACACCAGAAGTTCTTTTTAGCATATTTTCTTGTTCTCTTCGACAACATCGTTTCGCTCATCTCTTTACTACTTTTAATATAATTTTTCGCCTTGCAGTTTTGTCCTCTCTTCTTTGGCCATTGCAGCGTCGTATTCGGTTGCTGGTGCTTCTGCTGCTGCTGCTGCGGCTGCTGTTGCTGTTGTCTTTTTTATTCGTTCGCCTCATTTTCATGAAGCGTGCATTTTGTGTGCATAATTTCGCTTCGCTGCATTTTTCCCCCTTGTGTTATGAACTCTTCTTCTTTGCTTTATTACATATTATTATTATTATCATTTTTACCGCCGTTTCTTAACTCGCCTCTCATTCTTGCACGGTGTGTTTTTTTTCTGTTCGTTTGGCACCGCCGTTCATCATACGAGCAATTTTTTCTGTAGCACTTTATTGCTCTGTGCTCAACCGTTAGACAGAAGCATTTTTATTGTGTATACGCATTTAATTTCGATTGGGAAATTTATTTTTGGAGTAATTTTTTGTTGTATTCGAAATAGTTTTTTTTCAGCAAATTGTGTTAAAAATCAAACAAATCACGGCCAAGGGCAAAAATTGCACATGAATTTTGGAGTCATTTAACAATTTGATGTAAAAAGGCATTTCTAGAATTCCGACGGAATGTTTTTTTTACCAATGTAATTTAATCATAGGTTTTTCGGTTATTTACAAAAAAATGCTTTAATTTCCAATTAGTTTGGCTGAATCTGCAATCAAAAATGTCTGTCACAAAAATGCACCTCGAACATTCGTAAAAAAAAAAAATCGGAATGAAACCGAATCGATCTGAAAGCTGGCACGTTGCAATCACAATCATCGTGAATGAAGTGAGAAAGATGAAACACAACTAAATGTGCAAACATTTTTAATACTATGTGAATTCGAGTAAGATAAAAGCAGCATATGTTCGAAGTTCGTCCAGCATCCAGGCCAATACGAAGCTGAGTGTGTGTTTGTGTGTGTGTGAATTTAATTCGAATATTTGTAGAACATTTCATTTTGTTGCGGCGTTCGCTCCCGGTTCCCGGTCATATACATTATATATACTTTTATTTTGGTCACAAATACGATAAATGCTAAAATCGGGCTCAATTTATGCAAGCAAACTGCTTTTGGATGTGCTGTTTTCTGTGCAGCGCTACTAAAGTGCAGGCGAAAAAAATGCACCCGATTTGATATTCGCAACTGAAAACACATAATTATAATAATATAACAAAAGAGAGACTCAAAGAATGCACGTCCAAAGTTAAGCAATAAGTTATTTTTTTTTTCGTCTTCTACGTACATTTTTTTATGCTGCGGCGCACTCACATTTCATTTTGGGATGTGTGGCTCGAATCGCGCACACACTGCGCATGGCCCATTCGACATTTTCTGCACATTGTTTGCAATTGTGTGTCCTGGCCCGAAATGTGCGCGTCGTCGGCATTCGATGCTCATTCATTTTTGTGTATCGATTCGATCGCTTGTTTCCTGCGACCTCGTACTCAATCTCTTTCTCTCGCTCTGTCGGACTCACTTGCTCTTGAAATTCGCACACGTGTGCTGTACCCTCTATTCCTTAATTTCATTATCCGTCGAACGATTTATTTAATGAACCCCGGGACCAGATCAATCTAGCATCAGCTGCACACGATTTTCAGATACAGCTACCGGATCGTATTTTATATTTCATGCATTTTTCTCTCGTTCTTCAGCCATACGTTATAATTTTTTCTTTTTATTCTTTATTTTGCTTCATTTGTTGCCATCCACGTTTATATTGCGTTTCACCAACAACAAAACCAGAAATCCAGTCAAATTTTGTTTGATTTAATCTAAATATTGCATGCATCTTGATACAGTGTCGATGATGCTATAGAATCAATTAGTGAACGAAGTCGGCTGTATTCATAAAAAATATCGCCGATTTTATCCAAAAACAACAACAACAACAGCAAAAATTAAAAATTCGATTGATTGACTACCATGAAATCACTTCGAGCAAAAGACACAAAATCCAGCGTTTTTATTGCGCATCCGATTTTTGTTTCATTCCTTAAGCAGAATGTTTGATGAATTCCGAACTAGATTTGCATAACGAATGTGCGCACAAGAATAATTTCATGTAAAGTTATGTAAATTTCGAAATGCGTTTGAGGAGAAAAAAAATGCGTGTTTTTTTTGGGAAAAAAAGACACAGAGAACATTGTCGAAAGCGACAATAAACAATCCATCAACGGTCAAACCGAAAACGATGTAACAATCAATTCATACTCTACAGCTACAGCATCTCGGTGAATACATTACCGACCATATCCAATGCCATTTTATCAACGAGACTTCGGATCAACGATGCAAAAAAAGAACAGCACGAAAAATCTGCGTACGTGAACTATTTGCAACGAATCAGCGACATAAAACTTGTCGTAGTGCAATTTGCAAGTTTTTTTCAGTTTTTTTATAAGCAGATCATTACATTAGCTGTATATATCATCACTGAATCGCAAGACGCGACTTTCCATCAGCAAATAGTTCAATCGTCTGATTTTTGGTTGATTCAGTGTCGTTGAATGACTCTCGTTGTCGTGCAAGAGTGAAGAAAGACAGAGCTGCTTGCAGAGCAGCTACCCGAAGGTATTCCATAAGGAAGCAACCGATGATTCTCTATAATGGTCGATGCATTGCGTGTTCTATCAATTTCATTCTCGTTATGTATTCCTTGATCTAAAAATATTTACGCGTATTTCACAGGATATTCGAATGCATTCAAATTGGTATGTGGCCGCAGGCTCACTCATTGCCTATGTAATCTCGTTTGGATTGCTCTGTGTTGGAAAATTGTTGAAATAGAATCGCGATAAAATGTAGCATGCGCTCGACTGAGCCCCAAAGAGGGAGAGAGAGAGAGAGAGATTGGAAAAATGTCGGACATTGCGACAACAACGGTGACGACGACACACAACCATAATCACAAAGCAGCCATAGCAACAACAGCAACAAAAAAAGAACGGTGCATGCAGACACGATACTTGATCAGAATAGCTAATAAAGCACAGTTGTTAAAAGATGTAAACGGCGATAGCCGGCTAGAGAAATTTCCTTTGTTCTTTTTGCGTTTGCATAAGTGATTATCGTGCGCGCATGATTCTTATTTTTCCATCCTTTCGACAACGTAACATATTTTTTTTCTTCGTCTTCGTTTCATTTCTTTTTATTGCACTGGTTCGATCGTTTTGTCTGCGCGTTTGTCTGCTGTATGTTCACTTTGATCAGTGATTTGCTTGTTTCGAATTGGCGAGTTTTTTTTTTACTCCCTTTCTTGTTTTTGGCGGTTTTTGTTTGGCATCAGCGAGAAAAAAAAGATAACAAAAACCAAAATACAAAACCAATCGGAGTTTTTGGGTTCTATGAATTAGAATACGCGTCTCACGTTTCCACATCGACAAAAATTTGTATGAAAATTTGTATAAAACGTAACAAAGCCAACTGTCGCTTAATTGTAACTATCAACGAGCTCCGCTGCTGGTGAGTACGCGTTTCACAGAAAGATGTTCAAAAATTATCACAAATTCCAATTGTTTGCGGCTCGCAAATATGATGCAATTCCGTATCGTTGTGCCTATTTTAAAATGGAAATTAACAAAATGAGCATTTGTTTACCTTTAAATTGCTACTGGTCAGCAACGATTTCGTTTTATTCGATTACTTGTTTGGCCGGGTTCTAGTTTGTTTTACATCGATTTTGTTCTGCATTAAATCGTAACAAGAAATTCTTTTGGCTAATTCTCGTTGTGTCGCACGATCGTTTATTTTGTTGTTGTGACTGTTGTTGTTTTTTGGTGCTTTTGTTCGTTGGCTTCGAGCCTTTTGGCTGTGGCTGTATTGAATGGCGCACACGCATGCAAAAACTATTCGTAATAATGATGCGATACGAATGTGATTCTCGAACTGTTAAAAATGCTGTACATGTGTCATTTCAACATGTTGTTAGTCAAACGATATATCGAATAGTCATGGTAAACGGCCATTCATTGGCATTTTTACGGGCACGGTCTAGGCTCATGAGGACACGTTTACATACACTCTATGCAAATCCACACCGCAACATTTCTACGCAGTTCATTGAAATCCACCATTTTGGATTTACAATAAGGAAATATCATTGTAAAATATTTGAATGTTTAAGTTGCTGAAAGCTTGAATTTTAATTTGAAATGTGACTCAGGAAACGGTGAACCTCGAAGTACGAAGATCTTAATCGCTAACATTGGGCATATACGAGAGCGATAGCGAGAGAGAGAGAGAGAGAGAGCAAGAGCAAGAGCAAGACGATGATCGACTCGAAGAACGTGGGTTCAATCCAATGAAATATCCTCATTATTTGCATTTTGTTGCGTGCAATTGCAAATCATGGCCTTAACTCAGTATCTTGTCGATCTGATAACGATACATTCGCCCAAAAATGTACACGATTTTCTCTTTCTCTTCATTCGATCGATTTGTAAAATTGGCAATAAAGATAAATATATTTTCAAGTAACATGCGACTTGGCCTCATTCAGCAACAATATTTGAATTTGTTCTGGCTGGCCTAGCAGTAATCAAAACAGTGATAGCCATCAATCGATTGTTGGATGACAATGCATATTTAATCGGCCGCGATGTGGTGAAGTTGTAAAGCAGGCGAGATCAATCTTGTTAACTTTATTGGTGTCGATGGTGTTTTCGGATACACAATGTTTTTCATTGCTGGCCGCTATCTACTGGCGAAAGTGAAAAGTAATCGTAAAAAATAATTGGCCTAACCGACAATAGACAACAGCTATGCAAAGTCAACTCAAATTGGACTATTCAATAACAATTGTTTGTGTTACGCGCTTCGATGGTTTCGTCTGGACCTTTCTATCACCATCATTTTAGTTGTTCACAAACATGGATTCTACGCAAACGCTTAGGCAAAAGCCCATTCCAGAGATCGAAACCCATTCAACAAACGATAATTGGATATAATTTATCGATTATTCGTATTGCTGGCGTTAAAATATTTTATTTCGTTTGCTATAACGATTCAGAATAATGGCCGATTTAGAACGGATTTGAATTTCAAATGCAATTTTCCTGCATCACATTCACCTTGCAAATTTAACAACAATGAAACGACTTGTTTTACATGAAAATCTATGGATTTCCAGATTAACGATGATCCAACCAATTCGTAGAAGTCTAAAGATTAAACGAAAAACACCTTTTCATTAAGTATACTTTACATTTGCAACAAAATAAATGCAAAAAAAAATCGACTCACAAAGTTCTAATTCATGAATTTCAATGAAGAATTTTGAAACTTTTGCTCTAAACAGACTGGGCAATTTTATGGTTTATATTTATTCATGCAAGTTTACAAATGAGGAAACCTTAAGCTATAAATGTGGATAACATTCTGAGTAGATAAAAAAAGTATTTGAGAATTTCAGTATTTCATTATGAATAATCCTTTTACCAGTATTTGGCTCTAGTGTTTGCATATTCGATATAAACGATTACATTTGCACCAGGACCATGAACTCGTGCGCTCATTTTGACTGGAATGCTTCTATCTCTACATTTTTCTGCAAATTGACACATTGACTCGTGAGGAGCCGCATGAAAAAATAGATTTCGACTTGAACGTGGATCATCTACCGCAACGTAACATGGCCACATATCTTGGTGATCATAAGATACACTTTCAACTTGTCCAATCAGAACGTAGTCATAGTGAACACCTGATTGTGCACAAAGAACTGCAAGAGAATCAAAATGATAAATTCCATTAAAACTTCTCATAATTATGTTACTAATGCAATATTTCAAATTTAAACTTACGAAATGTACCAAATATAATCAAGACTAGGAACATATTCACTTTAAAAATATTTCACTCTGAGAGACAATTGAAATATGATTTAAAATGTGCTGGTTAAAAATGTTTGAACCGAACACGAAAAACAAATCTCCTTCGAACCGGCTAACAAAACTGTTAGTGAACTAGAACTTCAACATCAACAAAATTCTAAATTGATAGCAGTTCTAAACATTCCAAATATCACTACAGCTCTATGCACTGACAAAAAGAACTCATCTAATCATGATTACATACTGACAAGCTAGTACAGAATACAGTATGTTCATTTCTATATAATCTATTTTTGAACTATGATATTCAACCAGTCAATTTCATTCAACTGTGTAATTTGGCTCTAAAAAAAATTACGTTTCCAAGCGACTCGCCATCTAATATCAGGTCTATGTCTAAAGGCTATCTATGGTCAACACAGACAACAGTCAAACTGTAGAAAGAACGTTCAGTATATGTGCCACTTTCTCCGCTAACCAATCAATATAGAAAAACTCCTTGAATCTATATTTCATCTTTAAAAAATCAGCCTAAAAATAAATCAATTTACGTGATCACGACCATATGTATTTTAAAAACAGTATCATCTTTATACACGATCGACATCATCTGCAACAATTTTGATCTTCATAGTGCATGTAATGGAAATCTGGTCGTGTAATTATGGATTCGAAATCGAAAAAATGATCATAAATATCACCTTACTGATAGAATTTTATGTGGCATTCCATTTTGTAAATGGATCCAATTCGATGTATTGTGATGGGATATTTACGTTGCACGGATGTTCTTTTGGTGACTATTTTAAAAATTGATCTTTTCTTCTAATATATTGTAGTTCGTGTAAGCGTGAACTACAATTGCACATTTTTCATGATAGTTTTCGGTGAATTTGGTGAAATCGTATATAAGATCATCAGAATAAAGACACAGTTGTAGGATGTTGAATTCGGCCATACATTCCACAGTGATCTGAACTAATATTAGACCAAGTAAATGATATCACCAAAACTAGCAATAAGTTGAACCAAATTGTAATCTTTCAAGTCAGCAATGGTCAGCATAAGCTTACCGTTGACATGTGAATATGCGAAAAACAAGATCATGGTTGTAAATAGCCAACTCATTTTAATAAACATGAATTTTAAATTAAAAAACAAATTAAACCAAATATCTTTTGAATATAACAACTCTAAATGGACGAAAAATGTTTTCTGAACAATAAACAATCAGCTCTTAATAAAACAGCTAGTAATATTCCCAAGAATATCAAAGAGATTTTGTGTCGTTGTATATTCAACAGCCTTGTACCACCTGATAATATTTTTAAAATCGAAAACACAAAGAAAATTATGAGTGTTTGAATCGATAAAAGTCGTCGTTCAAATGAATGAAATGGAATGTCTGTCTAAACGATTCGCCTTTGCTTTTTATGATAGTTGAATCGTTTTTGTTATCAGCTTGTTATGTACTATATGAAATGTATGACAAAATTATTTTGCTAGTAAAACAATCTCGGATTAGTTGACTGGACCAATAATTCATTCCAATTATGACACGGTTTATGAAGGTAACCTTCAGAAGGTTAATCTATAATTTAAATAGATGTGTGAACTTGCGCATAATATCACAAATCGTGTCTTGAATGACGACAGTTTTCTTGGAACTCATTTTTTCTCCTTTCTCTCACAATTCTATTTCGGAGATGTATGCTAGTGCTATAACGAGAAATGGTTTTTTGCAGTTATGTTGGAGCTGAGGAAAAACTTGTTGCAATAGAAATTACCAATTTTAATAACATTGAATTTTCAAATTTGACCAACCAGTTAAATGCCGACCTTTCAATTCTATTCATTCGATGTTTCATGTACTGCAACAATGTTGCGTCGGCTGAGACACTGTAAATATCCTTTGGAACTTGAAATATAGTCAAAACATTATCTACAAGCTGTTAAATAGTTGTTCAAAATTGGAATCAGAATCGAAATAATTGGCCTTTATTGCGTTCATGTGCGTGTAAAATTTGATTTAAATCAAATCTTTGTGGAAAATGGTTTTTCTTACATGGAATGTAGAAAGCTGATACTCATTGATAACAAGACGTCACAAGACAATCATGGAGCAATACTGACTCGATCTTTTCGATGTAAAATCGATAAAAAAAATCGAATGTACTTTGCACTAGGAGGACGATGATTGTAATCTAATTTGCACAGCGCGCAATATGTTCGTTCACCAAGCTGGTAGTAATTCAATCCATATCGGCAATGTCCAATGTCCAATGTGCGATGTTCGATGTGAATTGATATAACCAAATGTTTTGTGTACATTGTGGTGTAAAACACTGCACATTGTAGATGTTGCCACATCCACAAGCTCAAGCCATGGTGAGTCTCACTTTGCGCGCGCTTTATAACAATTTCTTCATGTGACAACACAACTCTATTAATAAAATGTTAACGATTTAATATCTACTTTGGCACTTTACCTCAAAAAACGATAAATTTGTAAATTAATAACGTTTCAGGTGTCCGGTTGGTATCTTTTGACTGTTATTGCGGATTCTTTTCTCCATGCTTTGGAGCCATACAATTCAACTCCGTTGTGACTGTGTGCATGTGTGTTTATCCATAAAAAGTGTTTTTTTTTTCTTGTCACCTCTCTTTTTTCCAACATTTTTACGGGACACACTGCAAATCAAAACAAAAAGGCATCAAGACACGGCCAAACAATTTGATATTTTTATTCGTAGTGCTTCGATTTCGGTCGAATGCGAATACATCGCCATCGATAATTTGTGCTGGTAAAAACATCAAAACATTTGCGAACAAAAAAAAACGAGAGAATGCTTTTGCATACAAAAAGAATTTATAATCTTGTTGCTCTTTTGTAATATAATACGTGTAAAAAGTGGGCATGCGTGCCTGTCCGTCCGTTTCCAGTATCGTTCTAAAAATACGTCGCCTGTGATATCAGGTGTATGTGTCGGATGAACGAATGAGCGGATTAAATTGCATACACTCAATTTTTACTCTCATCCACGGACAGACCGAAGTTGGTTCTATCTGTTTTTCCATCATGTTTTGATGTTTTGGTTTTGCTTGAACCAATTCACTTTTTGTATGTCGTGTGTCAGTCGAAAATGCTTGGATCGCGACTCGAGAGATCTGCCCTTGAATTCTCTCAAAATCACTATTACAATCGATGCAATTTCAATTTTCGTTGCGATTCATTCGCACACTTCAAACAATTAGATTGGAAACGCGATGGTCGTGGTGCAATTATAAAGTATGCAGAATATTTTGCGTTTCGCATGGTAAACCTGTTCGAGTGTCATAAAGTCAACTAACATGCGATATTCGATATGGACGTGTCTATTAATGTTCAATTCATAATCGATGCTTTTAGAATATTCCGGCGTTTGAATCGATGTTCGTGTCTTTTCTCTCTCTCTCTCTCTCTCTCTCTCTCTCTCTCTCTCTCTCCCTCTTCACCCGCTTCATTCGTTCCGCGTGAAACAAAACACAAATTCCATTGCATAGTCATAGAATATAATGATGTGCTTTGCTTCAGCCAAATGCCACTTAAACCATCACATACCATGGTGATGATGAGACATCCTTATGGACAATATGGTGAACTGTGCTTATCCGTTCACATAAACAACTGAATTAAAATTTATATAAAAATCCATTCGATTTTATGGATTCGCCGCATTATCTCAATAATTTTCAATTTCAATTTTCAGCCTGATTTTTTGTGTCTGTGCAGATTTTGCTTTTGTTCGATGATGCCGAGTTTATGGTTTGCCGTAGAAGAGGGAGTGCCCACATTTTGAAACGCTTATGATGCGATTTACTTTGTCGATTTCACAGAAATAAAGAAAAAAAAAACGAATGCGTCACATTATTTAGATAACACTTGAGCGAATGAAATTTCGGCATTAAAATAACAACAACAACAATAACAATAACAAAAAAGAATAAATTCCTTGCAATTTTATTTCACTAATTTTATTCGCGATTGCTTGCTCTCTCGCTGAGTCTCAATCCAAAAGGATTTCAACATTTTCTGGTTAGTTTATGATGTGTTGTTAACCCGATAAAATACTGTAAACAAGAATTCAATTAAGGCACGACATTTTATGAGCGGACGTACTAATGGTGTCTTCTCTTCGATTGCATTATTGTGTTCCCACTTAAGAGAATAAGAAGTGCTTGCATCACGTCATCAGAAATGTTGAACGAGCTGGTTTTGATTGTCTGAAACTCCAAAAAAATTAAGCAATTTGGACCATTCGAACCGAATCTGTATTCAAGTTTTGTACAAATTTTATCACTTAATCTGGTGATGCCCCTCGCAGCGAATCAAAAGATCATTTTTGATTGGAGAACAAGCACAATCGCAAACAGAATAAGCAAAGAGCAACGAATCCACACACAAAAAAATAACAACAAATATTAAAATTCTCGTGTTTGATTTATATCTAGAGATTATTCTTGAAACATAAGTAGGTTGACTATTCATATTTGTGCATTGTTTTCCATCGAAATAATGCGGCCAATCCCAAAATAGAGATAAATCGTGGCCTATTAACTGTGGTGAAATTGAAATGATGCTTTTTTTCTTTGTTTCTTCACACAAAACAACATTCATTTTGGTTGGTGTTGTGGTTTTTGTGTGTGTAAAATTATGCATTTCGGATGATTATAATTGAATGTGTTTTGTATGCGGCGCATTACCAACAACGGCGAAGAAAATCATTTGCATCAAATGTGTAGGTTGCGTGGAATTTTTCGAGTGCAAGCGAAAAATAATCACTTGAAATCGAAGAATACAGGCGATTATGCGATTGCACAGCACACACATCAACAACATGTGTGCAATAGAAAAGGTTCTTTTTCCCACATGTTGCATCTGTTGGCCATCTCTGTCTATCTTTACATTTGTCTCGACATTTTTTTTCTGGAGTCGTTGTTGCGGTTGCTCTCATTCGCCTCGTGAACTTGCTAATATTTATTGTTCAAACTGTATCCATTTTTTTTTAGTTGGTTCGTGTGCTGTAAAAAAAAGTTTTCGATGATTTGATCCCGTAACAATTTTTCCTATTCCACAAGGAAATAAATAAGCTAACAATTATACTTTGGCCAAACTGTACGAGAGCTCTCTTTCTTGATCGTTCTCTTTCACTCTGGTAAAAGTCAAACCACCACAATTCACGTTTTCATCGGTTTCGGTGCAATTTGTTGAATTGAAAAACACTATGAAATCCACTGAGAGGCATCAAATCGAAAGCAGAATAGCGCACGACCAAAGCACAGAACAGAAACAACGAAAATAAGACAACCGTACAGCGTACACGGCATTCAGCACAGCCATTGACTTGGATGTCCCGGAGATATAATTCCAGCAAACTGAAATAATCATAAATAAAACTATTTTATGGTTGAGACGAAGTGAGTAGAAAAAGTAGCAAACCGAGAGCCCAAACACGGGCCAGAGCCACAACACAAATGCAATCGAAATCGGCTGTATGTGGTACTTGTTCAACAGATTTTTCATTTAAATGGGTTAGTACAGTTATTATTCGACGGACCAAAAGATGTAACCGCACCACGGCCACGATTCCGATTTCGCGCTCAATTCTCTTCTCCCGGGTGAATCCGCTAGAGAGATCGTTATAGCTGAATCGCCAATGTGCACAATTGTTTCAATCGATCGCCTTTTCCATTTTCGATCTTGTTACTTTCTAATTTTAATGTCGATTGTCGATTGTCTGTTTGCATTTAGCGGCGCACACTATGAAATGCACATCAAAGTGATATTTTATAGACAAATTACGTGCTGCCTCGATACATATATATATATATGTATGTACAAGTGCCACAATTGAATCGCACCAATGTTTGTTCTTATTTCGCCCGAAAATGACCCCCATAGTATGTTCTAAAGCAAAGCAGAAGAAAATCAAAAAGAACGCGACGTTTTTTTTTCAACAGCTCAACGAAATCGGCATAGAGAAATTGGTTCACACAATAAAATCGAGTTCAATGAATTCGATATCAGTGTTTTTATCAAATCATTCGGTGAGTCTCGGCGTGATGCTTAATAATTTTACATTTAAATGCCGTGGCCATGTCATTAAAAGCCAGCCATGTGAACAATTTGTTCGCATTGAAAAACGAATCGGTGTGGAGCACGAAATCAATACTCGCGAGACTATGATTTTTGTTGTTATTGATTTTTCGTTTTCTTCTGACTTTCTTGCAATACTCAGCTCGCTAATCGACGAAATTAGCATTAATATTGCACAAAACGCTTTGAAAGACACATTATAATCAAAATATAAAGAGTAAAGCACTAAGCAGCAAGTAAAAGTGCAGTGTTGTCGCATAAAAACAATTTATATCGAACAATTTGTTAGTTTCACTAGGAAAAAGCGAAAAAAAAAACAAATATGATGGTATTTTGCCTGCACTCGATCGATTGTTATTGATTTTGATTTTGAGATTTGAGGTTTTTTTGTTTGTTTCATTGTGATTTTATTGTGATCAGTTCGGTATTTTGCGATTTGCAGCGTTCAACATAAATTCCGTGACAATGCATGCGGTGCACTTTTCGCACGCCTCAAAATATCATATTTATTCATAATCACAGACGAGAATTCACTATTGTCGATTTAAGTCGATTCCCGGCCAACATTGAACATAATCTTTTGTTCAAATTGCTTTCCCTATAAATATGATTAGAAACATTTGCCACTATCTGTTTCATTCCATCACAATCATAGGGCGAAGTTATTTTTATTGCTGTTGCGAACATACGCCGAAAAAAAAACAAGCGAAGCGAATACAAAGTGCGGCTAGCAAACAGATCGATTGACCTGAACAACGGGGCCTCGTAAAACCAGCGATGATGATGATGATGACGACGACTTAGACATTTCTATGTTTTGTTCGGCAAAAGATTCATGTGTACCGCATTAAACTTCTGATAATAGAGCAGGGAGTCTAGTTCATTGCAAGTTGCTTGCTGTTTTTCACATTGAACTTCAACTGAATAAAATAAAAATTGCACAACCAACTGTTTACATGTGCATTCAAATGAACTTAAATCAGCGGCACAAACAGTGCGCAATTTCACTGCAATTTCATCGATGCTGTGAATTGTGTACTGTTTTGTTAAAAATGCTGGCCGACGACGATAGTGCTTCAATATCAACGAACTATATCTCTATCTGGGATTCTGATTAGACTGTGTGTGTGTGTGTGCCGGTTGATTGGTCGGTATTCATAATGTGTTTTCGGTCTTATCGAATCACATATGCGCGTTCACTACGTTCAAAATGCGATTCAACCGATTCGATTTCGCATATGCGAGAGCATACACTCGCGCTTCGAACCAAGCTTACTTCTCATGAATATGTTTGTGTTTAGGCATTTATTCGGATGGCATCGGATTTTTATTGCATAATATTTTTACAGTCGAGCATTTGAGATTACGAATATAACCTTAACATTGATTGTTTTCCTGCTCATAAAATAAAACAATAATAACCAAGATGCCTCGTCTAACGGGTCAACCACGCGCAACAATGATTCAAACTAAATGAAACACTGTGCAGAGCGCAAACAGCGCACGTCACCCAATGGCGCGCGTTGCACCGACAATACAAACAACAAATTCATAATATATACAAATCAAACGGGCACACGAAGAGCCAAATAATAAAATTGCATGCCAAAAACGGTCACAGCCCACGATCCCCTTGTACAGACCATTTCACAATTACAATGCAATCTCTGTGAATTGAGTCTCTCTGAGCTCACCATATCACAACAAACCATAAAATTTTGTGAGCAAAACTAAAAACCATCAGGAAGTTCATTGCATTTGAATCAAATGTTTATTTGTACTTTTTGAACGGCACATTCACCAGTACTAGCGCATACATTAGCGTTGATTGCACATTTTACACAGTTCACCGTTCAAATTTTTTTTTATTGTGGCTAAAATTTACCGGCTATAAATGACTATGGCCGTTGAATTACTCAGTTTAATATACTTATTAGTTAAACATTTATTAGGATTTTGTTAAATATTTGTTAAAGCGTTAAACAATCTATTGCATGCTATTTAACCTAGGTGTTCCACGTGGTTATACTTCAAAATGGTTCAATGCCTCCTGCATTGAACCGAGAACAGTGCGAATTTTCCTCGAATTTACGACAAAAACTATGAATAATTTCGATCAACACAGCAAAGACTTTTGACAGAATCAACCGGATCAAGTCTTTAATAAACACATCAAGCAAAATATGCAATAAAGAAGCCGAAATGTTAAAAACGCGGCTTGAAATGTGCCAACAATAATAAGTTGCCATCGAATTTGCTGCAAAACATAACATTTGAAATGGGCATCCTTTGTGGGAAGTTTGTCAATGGAAGTCGATAAAAAGAAGATTCTTTGCACTTATGACAAACAAAAAAATCGTTGCTTCGATCACACGAAATCGCCATTCACAATTTTAATGTCGGCATTGAAATGCTTTGTTCGTCCGGTATAACCATCGATGTTGGGATTGCGCGTTTGCTTGAATGGCTCAGTATGTGGTACAGGAATAAATAGTTTTTATTGTTCCCGTGTTTACTTTTAACACCTTGAGATCGTGTTGTAGCCGAGCAATCTGTCTCAAAATGCGATTTTGCTGCGTGCTCATGTGCAACAGCGATGTGAGTGTGTGTATGTGAGCGCGGGCACAAAAAATGAGCCAAACACCGAAAAAGTTCAATCCAGTCAAACAAAAGAATGAATCGGCGCAAACCAAAAGCGGAAAGATAAATATGATAAAGGTATGCAAACGAGATACTGACGAACGCCAAAGAAACCAAACACGCACAAATAAATTGAGAAGAGAGTAGTTTAGTATCAGCAGGATATCTAAGCGTATACACAGACACAATCGCTCATTCGCTCATACACACCGAAAAAGTGTTTGCTGTCTCGTTACGTCGAACTAACTTCTCTATCTCTTGATAATGCACGTTGGTAGCGCGCTAAAGGAACCTCTTTGTCGACGATTTGAAAAGGAATGAAATGTTGGTGTTTTTTTTTGTGTGCACATTTCCTTTGGTGTATTTTTGCACGCGTAAGATGTGCATAAAGTTTCCACACATTTACACACACCAAAAAAATCAATTGGAATATCTTTGAAAGTGAGCAAAAGCAAAAAGACAACAACAAATTAAAGAATAAAAAACAAGCTCGGCTAGGAATTTTTAACACTTAGTTCCATTGAAAGCGAACCATTGAATTCCTGTTCGGATGCCTTCAACTGAAATCCCGATGTGTGATACGCTCACTGCGCTGTGATATTAAATCGTTAACAAATTTAACTGGTTTATCAAGAAGTGAATGACATATTCGGGCGTGCGCGCGCGCTCGCTCACACATCGTCCAATGATATTTGTAATGGATCACTTACACTTGTTAGAATAATCAGCAGCAGCAGCAGCTCATATTCAACTCATTTCGATCCACAGATGCGCACATAAAAACACTTGGAAAACAACACCATTTCTTATGTGCATGTCGACTGTCATCTTATCACTTCGAGTTACGGCATTTTGCTAAATGCCTAATACAAATATTAAAACGCTGTCACTGATCCTCGTTCAGCTAGTTTCGATGACTAAACTTCTTCGTTTCGCATCTCTATTTCTCTCTTCCATTTCATTTGCCAATCCAATGAGTAGAGTGAATTTTTCATGTATTTTATTTGTGCAGTCTCAATTGAAGTGAATCAAGTCAGTATAAAGAGAAAAAAAAAATACCTGAACAGAATAATAACAAACGTGCACAGACAGATAGAGACAAGCGAGAGCTAAACGCTTAAAGACTGCTCTAACTCAAACACGAGTAGTTCTCAATATATAAACAAATTCTAATCCTTTAGCATGCAGATTTTAATTGCTAAAAATCACGTCCCGCATACATTCTCATTCGCAAATGCAGACATTTTCATTTGTTTGCGCATTTCATTTGTACGCTTGTTAATGTGGCTTTTTTATCACTTGAAATGCATGTACTTAGCAATGTTCACATGTCCTTTGCTTGATGAATCGAAAATATGACTTCATAAAATTATTGCATTGGACTGAGCAATGTAAGCATAATTTGTGTTTTTTTTTAAGACGAACGCGAAAGAGAACGAGCGATGAGTGGCTTTTTGCTTCCCTTCTTTTTTACACAATTCTGTTGGATCGAGATTCTTCTAAACATAGTATGGTGTGTGAGAGTAAGCATCAAACACCAGGTCTTTCAGTTTACTGTGCGCTCTGAAGAGCTTTGATATTAAACTTCAGTGTGTTTGCACCGGTTTGAATACGTTATTTTGTATGGGATTTTGAGTAGTTGGTTGGGGCAATTTTAAAAGGTTATGAATCGAAGAATACTGTGCATTTTTCATAATTGAAAAGAGTGTTTTTTGATTGGCTTGGCCCACATTTGGTCGAATTTCAACTATAAATTGATCGATCGTCCAATTTAATGAACCGCATAAGATGATCAATTCCGGCCATTTGTCGATGGCCGACGCTCAGCCGAATATATTCATCGAAAATGCATTGCCTAGAAAAGCCCGTCAGTTATTCCATCTGAAACTGTGCGGTGTGCATTTCCATTAAATTTTATCGCTCCAATAAATTGTTGAGATGCAAGAAAAATGGCAATCAAGATCGATTCTCAGTGCGAGAGCGCGTAGATTGTACGATCGACCATGGCCAAATAACGATGAATCAGCATATCGGGCAAATCGGCCAATATATCCAGCACGATTTGCAGCTACTTTCGTTCATATCTTAGCGCATCCCACGCTACAAATGTCACATACCTTGAGAACGCATGCAGCCAAAGAGCCAAGCAATTTGTGTGTGAGTGAATGTGTATTTGCATTTACGTAGCGACGTGCTGTCAAAGAAATAAATTGCATCGAAACGTTTCAAAAACAAATTGCTTATGCACACAACAAAATGACCAAAATAAAACAAAGTTTTTTTTTTATTTATTGCATTGAGCAGAGTGAAAAAAACACGTAACCAATGCCAAGCGAAAATCAATTGAACACATCTAATTGATTCACGGGCATTTTTCATTTATTTATTTATTTATATTTTGTTTTGGCCTGTCTGGAAATCACTTGAAGAAGGTGACTTGCGATGAGTTGACCGTCCTGTATGCTGTACACCGAAAATAAAGCATCGATACTATGTGGTTTGTGTATGTGTGTGTGTGTGTGCGCACATTCACATGAATGGTAAAGCTGTACTGTTTTGCACGTATGCAAAGCAATCACAGTTCAAGCAATACGATAATAAATCGTTTTAATTTTTGTAATGTTCTGTTAATATATCAAAATCAAATGTTCAATCGAGCTCACAACAGACGCAACAAAATGAATAACATAAAAAAAAGAATTGCGACACAACGAACAGCAACATCAGCCCTTTGTCCCGCCGAGAGTGAGAGAATCGAACAGAAATCGTTGGTTGTTGTTTTATTACTTGTCTGGACAATTTACGGGCTCAAATCGATCCCATCAGAATCCTTGATCATAAAACGCACCAAAATCGATTGTTCGAACACGTATCGACTTGAAAACAGGCGAAAACGACACTCACACACACACATACCTAAACGAAAGAAGAAATGAGAACCAGATTGAAATGAAATATCTGGTGTGGAAGGAAATTTTTCTTTTCTCGTTCGAGCAAACAGCACCACACAAACGAAGAGAGAAAAAAAATATATATGCTCAAACCACAACTACGACGAAAATAAGAAAAAGATAAACATAATTTTGCATGCGATTTCAGTGCGAGATAAATGACCATACTTGAATATTCCACATAATATGAGCACATACTTGAGCGGACAGTGTGCGGCAGAATATAATAATATTGATATAAAATTTTTGATTTTTCCCTTTTTATCATTATTATTATTTTATTTTATTTTTGCTCAGACTGTGTGTGTGTGTGTTTTTTTATTCTTCTTGTGTTGAGTAAATTTTAATATCCTGGAGCTAGATAGACGTTTGTTCTTTCATACGCATTCTATTAATACCGTTGGCAAATGTGAGCTGCTTTTTTTTCTCTCCTGTTCTCCCCATTTGGATGATTCGTTGGGTTTTTTTTGAGTTGGTTCAAAAATTGTTCGCGCAAGTGGTTTGCATGGTAGTGTCTCGTATGTTTGAGTGAGCGCGCACATTCGCGCTTATTTGCATACTCATTTGTGGTTCGTGTGTGTGTTCGTGTGTGTGTTCGTGTGTGTATTTGTGTGTGCGTTTCGTAAAGTTTGAGCATTTAAAAGAAATGCAGTAAAACTGTCAGTTTTGTTGGTCAAGATTTACGATTAACTTTAGCTGTGAGCATTAACTATATCTCGATTCCACACTCCAGAATGGCGATGTCTTTTTTTTCGTTCTTTTTTGATATTTTGCTTAATGTTCTCGTTTTCCACCTCTTTTTCTCTGTTACTCTTGTGCGCTTCCTTCAGCCGATGCTCTGCACAACTTTAACATACTACATATTTGCTGAATGGCTTCAGCCACCTAGCCCAATATGAATATGAGAACAGTGAATTTGAAAATGAGAAAAAACAAAATTATAAGCGAATGCAATTTGAAGCGAAAGAAAAGCAATGAAACGGCGAAAATGTGAGTGTTTATTCAAAATCCAGTAAATAATGCTTGAAATCACAACAGGAGATATGTGGTGAATTGTCATGGGCATCAGGTTTACGGGAAAGATCAATGCAGTGGCTATTCGAACAGTTGAAGGAGAAGAGAGAGAGAGAGACAGACACAGGGAGTGTGTGAGAGACAGCAAAAATCACGCACGGATGCAACTGACTGCTGTCATTTCAGTGTTCACATACATTGAAAACACTCACCGGACTCAATGTGCCGTGTGCCATCCGTAACGTACAAATGCGTGGAATTGCTCACTGGTCGACTGTTCACTGCTCAAGCAATCGTATAAAAGTGTTTTTAATCGGAAAACATGTTAATGATGCAAAAATAAATATTTGGTGTGTGCATTTTAACCAACGATACGTTTGCACTTAAATATGTCTCAGCGCATGAATGACTCTACAGAGAGAGAAAAAGAGACAGAATAATACGGTTAAAATAGTTGTTTCGCTGCATAAAATATCGTTTTATGGAATTCATAAATGCGATTACGGAATTTTGTAGCTCGGGCAAAAAATCAACGTTCGGTGCATTAAACAGCTTCGAAGATCGATTACTTGATTAACATCAGATGATTTGTGCTATCGACATTTACATAATTCGTTTCCATCGAAATCATTTTATTGCTATCTGCGATTCCTTAATCGAATCACACATGAATTTTAGCATTTCATGTGCCACTCTCAAGAGCGGCTGGTTGCTCTCACATTCAGGTGTTGCTTTTTCCATGATAAAACAGAAAACCAAATTTCTCTTAATTGAGTTCTCAATCCATTTAAACCGCGAACGAGGCTTCACAATCACATTGATAAGAAAATTTTTCGATAAAATTCCGATTCGAGTGTGAATTTTTCTTTAAAATGCATTTTTAATATTTTACTGGCATTTAAATTGTTTTGCCAAAAATTGATGAATGATATCACTTTTCACAACAGTCAATGCATTGATGTAAATAAATGTAATTTTTATATCCATAATTATATTATTATCATCTCCAATTGAAGAGTTTTCAGGTAATAAACAGCTTTATTTTTATTTTAAACGAGTTAAAATGAAGCGATTGATCAAGACATCGTTATGTTTAGCTAAAGCATCAAGCTACTTGATTTCGATTTGAGAGTTGAAATGAAAACGATTTTTAACGCCACAAAAATGGTCGAAATTAAACGACGAAAGTCGCTCATTCGTTTTGGAGATCGTAAAACGTGGAGCACAACCATAGAAACATTAAGTGTTTTTACGGCGCATTCCACACAGACAATGCAGTCAATCTCTCGGCGGGATATTTATTAGCCTATTTTATTCTTCGACAAATCAGGTCTAGTGTGTGAGTGTTTGTGTGTCTCTTTTTAATATTTTATGAGGAATAGAGACATTTTCTCACATATTGAATGTCATAAAAGTTCAAGATCTCATTTACAAATTTATCGACCACCGTACGGTTCCTTTTTCGTTTGTTCGGTTGAATTCATTTTAAATATTTTATTCATGTTGAATGATCATTTTTGGAATAAAAATTTTAATTCAAAAAACACATAAAAAATTATTACACAAAATGAAGAATAAATCGTCATTTTTTTCGATGAATTTATACTTTTTAGTTGGGACAACAATAACCACGATATAAAAAATGCGTCAAAAATCAATCACTTTAATAGAATAGTAATAAAAAAGATTCTATAAATATGACAATAAAATGACAAAAATATGACAAAATCATCCACATTAAACCTGCCTCAATATTTGATAAATATTTATTTTTTGTTGATCAATCGACCAAAGTCTGTTGTGCAATCCCAGTGTACATGATCAGTGAATCTTGGACTCCGTTTTCTCAGATAATCTGAATTGAATCATTATACCTTAACTGATTGCATCTTTTTCGTCACTAAAACCCGTTGCATTTTGTTCATTTATGCGCCATGCCCAAAAATGTGCCCATCGAAAAACTGGCGAAAAAAAATATCGATAAATCTTTTTTCTTCGATAACGCTCAAAACCATTTCGCTGAATGTCCAAATAAAAGAAAAATGACGAAACCAAAACTCCACCCCGTGTAAGCGCCCAAACGATTCGATTTGTTTTTCTCTCGAACAGCATACAAATCGAGTTTATGGGCACAGTTCATTTGTTGTTCAGTGGGAAAAATACACACAAAAATATATTTATTTTTCATATTCAGTTAATTACTTACAGATGAATTTACCCAATATAAATGATGTCCCAGGCGCATTCCATCTGTAAGATGATTAATTGAGTTTTTCGATTTCGGACTTTTTTCTTTCTCGTTCTTTTTTTTTGGTTTTTATTTTGACGTTCTGTTGCGTTGATCATTTAATGCCCATGACCATTTCGGCCATCCATTAAGTAATACACCTTAATGTAATAATTCGGTGTTCGGCTTAAAGATCATTACACAAAATAAACGCGTCTGGAATTTCAAATTGGTAGAGTGTCGCCGTATCACATATCGTTGGTAATATATTTTTCATTTAAACAACAACAAGAGAAAGAGATGCCGCTGACTTTGGTGTGCGCCTTAAACGATTATGAGTGCGCTTCCCATTGACACGGTGCATACAGAAGTAATCGAAGCGTTAAGGGTGTGGTCGATTGGCTTGAGGGTGTCTTGATTTGTGGCCTTTTGTTCAAATATCAAGCTCAGGCTGAGGCTCGAGCTTGATCTCATAGCGCGCGCGCGCGCACTCACACACTCCACAAACATTAACGATTTTAATCTAATTTAAACAAAAACAAACCGAAACCAAAAATGTGACCACACCGAAAATGCTGTCCATCTCATTCGATGTAGAATCGATGTGGAAATGCACTTGTAACATTCACCCGAAGCAATGCTCGAGGTTAGGTAATCCGTTGCATTTTCCATGGCATTCTCTCACATTTTATCGATTTGATCGTAGGTTGAAAATCGACACGATCGCCGTTTAGTCGTTTTGGTTGTTTACGAACAGCCGCTTATTCGCACGAGCGTGTGTTTTATGGATTGCATGATAAGCAAAACTTCACGCCAGCAAAAAAAAGAACAGTTTAAATCCAATCGAATAGTTTTCGGTTGATAGAAAAAAAAATGTCGATTTTCTCATTTCAAGCAATAATTTTCCACAAAATTTACATATTCTGTCGCATAAGAAATGCGCTACTCGTCCGACAACTAAATTACCGCCTACAAAACGTCAACATTTTCGTGCTTGGTTTTAGAAAGAGATTAGTATTTGCCATGGACCCGGGGACTAATCGGCTCAAAAAATGTATTGTGTTCGTCGGTTCGATCAATTCATGCACTACCATTTTTCTGTTAGAATCAGCCTACATTGTGACTCAATACACACAGTTCGATGGTGCATGCGAAATGCGCATTCACATATTTTTGGGTGGAAAGGTATGGAAAAAAAAGAATCAACAAAACGGTACTATCGGTCGGTTGGATGTCTGGCTGTGTTTTTTTTCTCAATCGATTATAATCATTCACGCAGCAGCAGCAGCGATAAAAAAACTGCCTCTTTTGCTGCCTGTGGTAACACTGACAACGCGGCCAACAACAACAACTAAAACCAACACAAAAAAGGCAAAAAATGTTCCACCCAACTGAAGAAGGCAACGAAGAAAATTCAAGAAAAAGTATCGACATGACACACTGTGGTTAATCATTTAGCATATAAATAAACATCTAACTGTTTGCCGATGCAATCGGCTGTGCATCTCTCTGTCGTTCAACAGATGCAGATTTGCCACCATTCAACTCGACGCGTATCTGCTATTTTTTCGTACGAAATTCGTGTGCAGATTTTTGTTTTTCTTCAATTTTGATGTTATTGCGCCGTTTTACCCAGTCGGCATCGAATTATGCCATTTCAAAAGAATGAAGAATGGAGAGAGAGAGAGAGAGAGAGAGAGAGAGAGAGAGAGAGAGAGAGAGAGAGAGAGAGAGAGAGAGAGAGAGACAAAAAAACTGCATCGACCAACATGCAATATGGGAAATGCACGGAGTCGATCGAAAAAAAAGTGGTACGTTGAAAGCAAATGGATTGAAAGGCCGAACAGAACATTTGAAGTGTATTTTAGATGCATTTTAGAGATCAATCATCATTATGTGCTTGTGCTTTGGAACAACAACCGAACGACCTAAAACAACAGCAAACGAATTTATGAACAATCGAACGAAGACAGAGAACCTGATGCTTGCTAGCATTTTAAAAGAATGCCTTTTGCCTCGATCGCTGCTCTTTTTTTTGCCCCTCTGAGTTTGTGTGTGTGTTTTGTTGTTATTTGCTCCTCTATACTCTTCCATTGCCCAACCTAATAAAATGGCATAAATGTTCTGTGTAAACAATGTAAAAGTCCGTTTGATTAAAATCAAAGCATGGCATAGCGCATTCGGCAACAATGAAAAAAAAACAACAACAACAATGATCGAACAAACGAACAACATGCGCCGCTCGTACCACACATAATATTAAAAATCCATAATAATAAGTTGAGAAAATAAAAATCTAAACAATAAAGCAAAACACAACGATTGGCTAAAAGGAAAAAAATAAAATAAAATTAAAGCGCACAGAGCACCGAATAGATTGAAGCTAGAGCTAAAGCCAAAGAGCCATGGAATGTTAGTCATATACATATAGATATTTCCAATATAGTACATGATTCACGAAAGAAGAACAAATGAGAGGAAAAAAAACAGCACTAACCAACAAGTCTGCGCAAATTGCAATGCATAATGGAAACGAAAACTCATGATGGGTTACATCGATTTTCAATGAAGAATGAGAAAAAAAAAACATAAATTAGAAAATAGATAGAGAAAAAAAGCGTCCATTTATTTAGACACACACACAAAAAAAACAACATAGCATCGAAAATTATTATGATACACACAGAAAAGCTATCGAAAATAAGAGAAAATCAGAAAATGCGCACGACGACGACAATAAAAAAAACCGGGCCCTTGCTAAACAAATAAGAGAGAAAGAGAGTAAATGAACAAGAGCAAATGAGTGAAAGAGAGAGGGGGAGGGAGTTGTAGTGTGTGTGTGTGTGTGTGTTCAAGAGCAACAACGATAGAGAAAGGGTCAAAACACAACCGAAACTCAGCTGCACAAAATATAATATGACCGCAGAAGTTTAAAAAAAAAAAGATCCAGCACAACAAACACACACACTCCGCGAAATAGCGGTAAATCATGAAAATTATTCTATTTTTATCGTCTGTGGCATAAAACCGATATTCCCGCATCGATTTTCTTTGCATAACCATCGAATTCTTGAGCCCATGCCAGCGCAACATTGTATATTTGCGAATAATTTATATCGTTGAACCCGTGTGCCCGTGCATATTACCGAATACCGAATTGTGTGCACTCTCTTTGTGTGTATTTTGCGACGCGATTTCGTCGCATTTCACGCTCATTGTCTCTCTTTCTCTCGCACATACACTCACTGTGACGTGATCGACACATGCAGAAACACACACGTACACACAATGAAACACATTCTCAGGAGTAATGTGCGAGCAAACCGCTGAAGTGGAGGAAAAAATGGCAATACACGAAAAATCAGACAGGCAAAATGCACAGAATGGCAATTAGATGTAAAGATGCAAAAATTAAAGCATTTAAATCATCGAAACAGCGAAGCCGGTGCGAGTCGGTTTCGGCACGATTTTATGCTAATTGAGCAATTATTATTCGATTTAGATTTTGTGTCCGACCTGAGGATGCAGTACCGTGTGCACTCTCTCACTCACTCTCTCTCTCTCTCTCAGTGCTCACTGTCTCTAATCCATTTCGACCCGATTTGTTTTTTGGTGTGTGCCATGAACTTAAATGGCATTTTAGAAGAAATTACATTTCATCGACATAAATTAGCGACAAGCGACGTTCGTTGTTTGGAGGAGTGCTTTTTTTGAGTGCTTGATCCAAATAATTGTCCGCATTAAATTAGCGGTTCTGTGGCTCTGTCTCTCGTATTTACCCAATCGATATATATAATTCTCTTTTTTTTTGTTTATGCTTTGTTCCCTTATCATAATTGTATCATATTGGTAACAATATGAACTTTACTGCAAAACAGTTGAGCTGGCCAACAAACATTACCAATCGAAAATCGTTTGGGCCGTGATTCACAAGCAATCGCTCTGTTTACCGTTATCTATTCTCCTATAAACTTTTTTTTCTCTATAGATATATACATATTTATTCTAGCATCTTATTAACTATGCGAATCAAATAACAAATTCCCGTTGATATTGTTAATTTATGAACATGCTGCACATGACACGATGTTAACAAGAATTGGAATTATGTACACACACACACAAATACTCGCACACAGCGCAAACAAAGAAGCAATTTCATTCTTACGTACAATTAGTAAATAAGTTATTTAAAATGAGCCTCTGGGTGAATGAAAACAAATACAAATAAAAAACAAAATATGGAGCTGGATGATAAAATTCAGTCAATATCATAAATTTCAATCCCCTTCCGTACATTTAGGAACGTTCCGATGTTAATTTATTTGATGGTTTTGTTGTTCTTGTTTCAGGTCAAATTGAACGTGCTCGATAAAAATGATAGTCCGCCCGTGTTTCGTGATGAGCCGATTGTGTTTACAGTTTCAGAAGATTTAAGTCCTGGTCATACGGTGGGCACCCTACGAGCCACCGATCCCGATACAATCGGTTCGTTGAGCTATGCATTGATTGGCGGTGATGACAAAAAATTCACATTGGACAAAAACAGTGGCATTCTCAAGCTCATCGACACATTGGATCGCGAAACGAAAGAAGTCTACAAATTAACCGTACGTGTTAGTGATGGCGTTCAAAACACCGATACCATTGTTTCAGTGCAAGTAAGTACAATTCAACATTAAATGCTAATTCTAACGCCATTCACATCGAAATGGTGAATTTGAATGTCTTCAAATCGACTCTTCGGGTTCATAATTTCAAATGAAAATGGAAAAAAAACCAACACACAGAGACAGAGTGAGAGATAGAGAGAGAGAGAGATAGAGAGAGAGAGATAGAGCGAGAGAGAGAGAGAGAGAGAGAGAGGGAGACTAACACAAAATTCAGCACAGGAAAAGATTATCACCACACAATTCGTTTGATGTTGCCGTCTATTGAAATCCATTGAACAGAATGTTTGGAGCCTATTTTCAGTTGCGATTGCAAAACAAACGCATGTCAAAGCGCAATAAAAAGGAAAAACAGAATGGAAATAAAATAAAATATAAAAAAAAGAAGTTCGACGAAAAATAATACAAACGAACGTTCATATCGTGATCGATAAATGTATGAATGCATCTGCGTACCGAAAGACCACATTAGTATTCTATACCCGCATCGATTAAGAGAAACGACAAACATCGCGGCGAACTCCCGTCTTTAGCCCCAAAAACTGATAAATAATCATACAGTTGTGCGCATCTCTCGTTTGGTTCGCACTCACTCACTTTGTCTTTTCGCACATGGCACGAAGAGCGCGGTGTGCCCAAGTGAAATAATCAGAATATTGGTTTCGTTTTGTTATGTTTGTCCATTGCCTTGTGTTTGTGTGCTGTTGTTTCACGCGGCTTAAAAGCAAAATACAGAATTGATAACATTAAAATATTTTGTGGAGTTGAGAAATTGAATGGTATTGCATTAGGCGAATGCTCTGTTTTGTGTATTATCAACAGGCAGCCCAAAGGCAGAAGCAAAAAAAAACTATGCACAAAACCGAACTTACGAAACAAATAAAACGGTTTGAACAACACAAACACACACACACACACACGCCAAATCCAAGAAGCACAAAAATTATGACAAGGAATACGCATACGCAACCCAAACCACCGAAACGAAACGCCGTACAAAACGAAAAATACCATTTCATTTCGCGTTCGTTTGTGAAAACTGCACAAAACTAACAGTAGCATATGTTATAACAGAAACAACAAAAATAAACATTCTCCATGCGAAATACCATTCTGACATTCCAACATTTGTAATATTTTTGCTGCTACATGGTCTTTTGCCCGTTGCGACTGCGATGCTCGATACGATGTGGCTTGGATGATGATTTTTCTGTTGTGAAAAATGCTCTTGAAAATTGTGTGCATTACATTACTCGAGCCAATGTCTCGATTCGGTTTGCGTAATCATGAGCACAGTCAATTCTCACAACCTCAAATCAAATCGCATAGAATAAGAGAGAGAGAGTGAGACGTTTTATTGGACCGTTTCTATTGGTGTGTACATTCACGACACAACCGCTTTCCACTAAAATCGATCTTGATGTCTCATCACCTTCCTTTAATTTACTCGTTCTTCTATAGAACGATTGGCTGCACTCTCGTCGTGTTATGTATGCGATGCAGTTCGACTTAATGATACCGCCAAAACATTGCGCGAATATTTTTGACCATTGAATTGGCCGTGTGTTTTTGTAGTTGTTGTTGTTGCTGTTGTGTCAGTTTGGATTTTCACCGAATCGCTCATGAAACAAATTCAAATTTTTTGTTTTTCGTTTCCATTCTCATTTCCTCTCATCGATTCCACCGAAACATTCCTCGAATTCGATCATATTCGATTTTGATGTGAATGCTTCACAAGCCAATGGTTGATGATTTTGAGGCAATAGGCGCTACTTTTGACCATGAATTTGAAGATTCCGATATTGGAGTCGGTTTGAGAAGACTTTTACAGCAACATTAAATGAAAAAAAAACTCCTTTATTGCAGATAAATTGTTTAGGAAATAAAAGTATAATATTTTTCTATTTATTTTCAGGTTACCGACACAAATGATAACCCACCGGCCTTTGCCGAGCCAGCCTATTCGTTTGATATACCGGAAAATGCTCCACGCGGATACCAAGTTGGAATTATAAACGCTATCGATCCAGACGTTGGAAACAATGCCATTGTATCATATACAGTAATCTCTGATTGGGGAAATGATGTGTTCTCATTGAATCCACAAACTGGTGTATTCACACTAACGGCCCGTTTAGATTATGAAGAGGTAAGTCATATTCAACAGCAACAATACAAATGCGTCACTTTCATCGAATTCTATGGCCTCCACATTCGATGAAATTTAATAGCTATTTAAATGCGCCACTCTTACCTCATAATCGTGTGTGTGCTTGTGTACGGTGCGCATTATGGCAAAAGCTGTCATAAATAAAATGTGATAAAAAGCAAAATCTGCGAGCTTAACCAATAAACGGTGTATTTTTGGTGCCGAAAAAAAAACAAACCAAACCAAACCATGGCAAGCCCGAGATATAATTTCGAATGAAATGCTTGAAAAAAAAATGAGCCGACAAAAATGGTTTGTTTGTCGAATTTTTACCCTAAATAGTCAATAGCAATATAACAATAAAATTCGGGAATAAGGTTTGCCTCTTTTTATTTAGCAAGTGAGCCATGAAATTTGTTGAACTTGCGCACGCTTGTCGAAAATGTTATTTTCGATTGTAACAAGAACAATACGATGTTGTTTGGTTGTTCGGGCGGTCGCCTTTTGTCGAAAATGTGAAAGATTTCATTAATATCAATTACCATCCATAAAGTGATGCTAGGCGGCTTTGTTTTAACACCTTATTTCCAAAGCACTTTTCTCTCTCTTTTTTTTTTAAATTTACGAACCTATAAAAGTCATCAAAAAAAAAAATAACAAAAATAAACAGCTCACGCATCAAACAACCGAAAATGAATAAGAATCGATAATACCGCAAACCACACGCACCAAAAAGTTTTAAGAGTAAAAACATCCGCTATTTGTGAAGCATAAAACCACAACCGATGGAGATGAACAAAAGAATCGATTTTTATTTATTTTTTGGAAGATGTAAATCCATATCAAGAAAAATACACAAACGATTAGTTTGCTCCGTTGTTTAATACACCAAGCAAAATCAACACAAACATTCACGTGTAACCAAAAATTCAGAATTTTTTTCTAACTTGATTTGATTTTTGTTTCATTACAGGTACAACATTATATTCTGGTCGTACAAGCCCAAGACAATGGACATCCAAGTCTATCAACAACCATCACCATCTATTGCAATGTGCTCGATTTGAATGATAATGCACCGATTTTCGATCCGATGAGCTACTCCAATGAAATCTATGAAAATATTGCGATCGGAAAAGACGTTGTTACAGTTAGTGCCACGGACATTGATTCAGGTAGTTTGAGGCTTTTGATTGTTTTGTTTTTGTTTTGCTCTGTATCTGGTGTATTTCGCTACACATTTGTTTTTCACTCGATCGTTTGCTCTTGTACACTTTTCGAATGGAATTCGATGATCAGTTTTCAAATATCAACAGCTCTCATGGTGCATGTCGATTATTGGGCGCTGGAATTTGCCTATTTTGTAGATTTCAATCGCCCATTTGACATATCTCGACTCTTTTGCGCTGCACTATTTATTACATATTGTAGAATCATGCTCATGATTTTCTTGTCGGATTCGTTGTTTTGGCTGTGTCTATTTCTTCTCTATCTCTGTCTGTTTTCTTTCTCTTTTTTTGTGTGTGTATTTTGTATTTCATTTGAACGCCACGCGTAGAAACGGTATAGTGAAAAAAAGTGAGCGAACGACGAATCTGTCGAGAGAAAATGAAAAAGATAAACAAATATACCACCCAGCAACATTTATAGAGCCGATTGTATCACTGCATTGTCAGCATGTTTATGACCTTTACTACGATGCTTATGCTCAAAAACTCAAATTCGAATCGACAAAAATTATTTTTATTATCGAATCCTGCTGATGATTAAAGTATCGACTATTAATGACAATCATTGTATAGGCGGCTTAAGCAAATACAGCGTAAAATTCCGAGTTTTTTTCGGCGGATTAGTCGATTTTCTGGTTTTTTAACTCCCTGCGATATTACCAACCTTACCAGAGTGGTATATCCATTCCGAACATTTCATAACTTCAACAATCAATCAAAAATGAAGAATATCACAAATGATGCGGTCACTTCAGGTTTCTTCGACATTTGCAAACAAAACGAAACTACAAAATTAGAAGCATAAGAAAAACGTAATGCTAATTCTACCATTGGCTATAATAATAAAAATGAAACAAACGGTAAATTCAAACCTATTGCCATTTGAATGCAGAAATTCTCTCGCAGCACACAGAGAACGAATCCAATGAGAATTTACGGCTTTCAATGGAGAACAACATTTTTCTTGTAGAACACAACTGGCACACAAATAATTGTTGTTTTCTGATCGTCTGACTTTTTTTTTTCGTTCTGTGTTTCGTTCATTTGAATATGTTAAAGTCAATATTATGATGTCGTTGGTGCTGCAACAATGTCGCTCATTGGAAACAACAATGATAGTTGGATGTTGCAACAGCGCACGCCGCAATATTCAAATGCATGTGAGCGATCCTTTTTCCATATTGTCTCATCACCGATGAGTCAAATCGTTAATTTGCTGCCAGCCAACAATCGACCGGTCCAATGCAAACCAAACTCAATGACATTTTGTTAATCGCAGCAACAACAAAAAAACAACAACAACAAAAACACACACAAAACAAACAACAACATTGATTCGTGTGTCTATTTTACATCACAAGCAATCAAATAACGAAATGGTGAAATGCACTTTTTACTTTGCTTTCTTCTCCCTTCGTAATTTCGAATACTCGAGTTCGGAATTGTTGGCCAACGATTTGAATACGATTTCAGCGCTTACATAATTTACTGCTCATGTCGTCGAAGAATGACATTACAACCTTTGTTTATTGTCAAATTCCTGCTGTTTTTTTTTGGTTGCTACTTTTGCTACTGTTGTTGCTGCTCGAATTTGGATTTTTAATTTCAAATTGATTTGTACTTGAGATTTGAATCTAATGAAAGAAATTTCACAATGCTAATAACTTATGCTCTTTTCTCTCTTTCTCTCTCTCTGTTTTTTTTTCGTTGGTGTTTATAGGAAATAACGGTCGCATTGAATACAGCATTACGGCTGGAGATGACAACAATGATTTTGTTATTCTACCAAATGGTACGATTCGAACGCAACACGCACTCGACCGTGAAACGATTCCAATGTACAATTTAGTGGTAACAGCCCGTGATTGTGCCAAAGAGCCGGAGAAAAGGCTCTCGTCAACCGTTCAGGTAAGGACAATTTATGAACAACATTTTATTTATCGATTGAATAAATCACCAGAGGCATTGAGAGATTTTTGCTACACATCAAATGACGAAAGACTTCAAAAGCAACGAACCCCGAGAACATGGACAAACGAACAAACAAACCAAACAAACAATAACACAGCAACAACAACAACACCAAACAACGCATATATAGCACAACCGTACACTTATTTCTTTAAAGAATTCAATTCGTAAATAAAATCGCAGAATGAGCGGCACATTTAGTTCTTTTTTTTATCTTTGGTTTCTCGAACACCGAGATTGAAACGCATATTCCAGCTGAGTCAAAGTCTAATTTATATTTAATTACAAAATTTTGTAACATTTATTGTGAATTACTTCGTCGTTGGGTCGCAACCACTTTGCACACCTACTTCGAAACCATAATGCATCGCATAAATCATGTGAATGGCCACAGCTGGAAACGAATAATAATTAATTTTAATGAAGTATGAAATAGTCAAATTAAATCAATCGCAAAATTTATGAATGCACACCATTTTTTTGGTTTGTTTTTAAATTTCCCATCTGGATAGAAGACTCAGGCGGTAAAGTTAAGAGTGGTGCCAGTCTATGCGTCACATGATATTGATTCGAAAATCTTGATGTCATTTATCAAAAAACGCAACGCGTAAATTATTTTGTTGTCAATCGATGCCCCTATCGAGGTAAACGACGGTGTGTGTATGAGCGTACCGAGCGATTTTTTTTTATCTGTCCACATTGATGTCACATTGCTATTTGACTTGTTTAACCGTTGGTGTATGATGATCGCCATTTCGATGCATCAGCCTCTATATCGAAAAATTAATTTCAATGCACAAATGGTTGCGCTCGCGCACACGATTATGGAAACGAACCACGTAAACGTATTTTAAATTTAATTGCATCATAAATATTTGTTTGTTGAATCTTATGCTCTTGTGTGCGCGCTTACAACTCGTTGCGCTCAATTTTTTTGTGTGTGTGTCTCTCTCCACCGATCGTCTAACAAACGATGGATATTTTCTGCCACATACACCAATATGATCTGAACCAACCACATCGCTTTACGTTTTATTTTCCAGCTAAACGTTCGGTAGATGGTCAACAAAAGTCGCGAACATAAAATAAATCGCTGCTTATTTTCTCCACGGAATCGTTTGTTTTTAATCGACAATTATCATTTTTTTCGTCTTTCTTGTTGGTGGTTTTTTTTTGCCGCGCGTTTGAACCGCGATATCTAATAATTTGTAGTGCGTTCAATTGCAAGCCGTACACTTTTCAAGTACATCGAATAGCATCTAATGAAAGAAATGAAAACAAAGCTGCTAGAGAATGCTGGAAATATGCGCAGATTTGTGTCGTTTCGACACCATGTTTGGTCGCCTATAAAAACGGCAAATGCACAATGGGCTCGCGGAATCTATTCGTTAGAAAATTCTTGATTAATTTTTTTTCTGCATTGTGTGCGATTAGAATCAAAAACATTTTCACAATGTCCGGTGAATATCTTCATAGAGGTGTTTGTTTTATTGTTGAAAAATGAGTGAAGCAATTGAATCATCAGTAATTTTTTGTTGTTGTTTTAAATGATTAAACGATGAACATTCTTGTGAATAGATCGATTGAAGTGTGCAAAATCTCTTTCTTTCTCTTGGTGTATTTTGTTTGGAATTTAACAATGACAACAACGATATTCGTAGAATTTTAGCGGTGTCAACAAACAATACAAAACAATTAATTGTTATCCTCTTCTTGCATTTGCTTAGGTTACAATTCAATTAAAAGACGTAAATGATATGTCACCGGAATTTATAACATCGAATGAAACGAGCGTCACTGAGAATACACCGCAAAATACAGTTGTGATGGCAATCAAAGCGATCGATAAAGATGAAGGTCGTAATGGTTACATCGAATATTCATTGGCCACTGAACCATTTGTTCCATTTACATTGGGCTCGGTGGACGGTTTATTGCGTATATCTGGACGGTTAGACCGTGAAATGCGTTCATCTTACAAACTAAAAGTGACAGCCCGAGACCGTGGTGAACCGTCGCGTTCAACACAAACGGAAATTATGGTTAAAGTGCTCGATGAAAATGATAATAGTCCAGTCTTTGATCCGCGACAATACAGTGCCGCTGTTGCCGAGAATGCCAGTATTGGTGCAATGGTTTTACAGGTGAGTAAATTTCATGAATGCTATTCCATTTCAAGCTGAGCATTCTTCAGCGAAGGCGGACCATTTAATTTTATAACATTCCATAATCAACAGGTTTCGGCAACTGATATTGATGAAGGTGCAAATGGTCGAGTTCGTTTTTCGGTAACGGCCGGTGATGATAATCGCGATTTTAGCATCAGTGAAGATTCGGGCATCGTTCGAGTTGCTAAAAATTTAAATTATGAACGTAAATCACGGTATGTGCTCACCATTCGGGCTGAAGATTGTGCCAGCGATATTGGTGATGGTGAATCACGTTTTGATACAACCGAACTCACCATTTCCATTACGGATATTAACGATTCGAGTCCAACATTTTTGGATTCACCGTATTTGGCACATGTCATGGAAAATGTGATCCCACCGAATGGTGGCTATGTGATTACGGTGAAAGCATACGATGCCGATACGCCACCATTCAACTCACAAGTGCGTTACTTTTTGAAGGAAGGTGATGCCGATCTTTTCCGAATAAATGCATCGACCGGCGAAATATCGTTGTTACGCGCATTGGACCGTGAACTTCAGTCCGAATACACGCTGACTCTGGTTGCAATGGATACCGGTAAGTGTAATTCATTTTAATCAAATCCATCGCTTGATGACTTCTTTTTTTTTCTTTTTTTTTTGTTGAACTTTTTTCCACTTTGGCCACATTCATACGTGCGCCCTTCGACTTAACGATCTTATTCATATTTGTGAAGTGCACTTTTCTGAATAAATAAACAATTCGAATATTTGAATAATAAAAAAATTCTGTTTAAAGGAACGAAGAATGACGCTTAATGCACTGATTTTTTGGGTTCTACATCTGCATTCTTCATCTGCGTGATACAACACATTTTTTTACCTTATTCTGCCACTCTCGACAGCATCATATATATTTTTTGCTAAATCATTCATGATGATTGGTGTATTGTGAGATTTTTACACGGTCCACAACAGCACAGTTTACTTTTTTTTCACGCTTTCACGCATTTTCAGACAACAATTTGTTACTGATTTATGTTTGCTTTGGCCAGAACATTAAGTAAATATGATTGAAGGAAATACACCGTTCAAGTTCACTTCATTACCATTTTCGTTGCATTTTTCGTAAGTGCAATTACAAGTATTATTTACATATTAAATACCAAAACACAAAATGCTACAGACTGAAGAAGAAAAAGCAGAAGAAAAAAACCAATCCAATCAAAGTTGCATTCGGGCGATTTCATTGCGTTTCGATCCTTATTTGGAATTCATTTCGAACAATTTTTCAAGTGTTCAGCTTTTTTTTCCACTTGAAAAATGAAAACAATTGAAAATAAAATGAAAAAATATCAAATCTGCCACATAATCATCGATCACCCACTTTTCAATGATGGTTTCCACTTGGCATGGAAATTTAAATGTCATGCACTTTACCAGCCGATTGCTGATGTATTGGATAGTTTGTACAAACAAAACTCAATTGATTTCAAAAGAAATCCTAAGCCTTTATTAAATGCACTTTTTCATTTCATTTATGCATGAGTACAATGCACATAAAGTCGTCCATGTCTTCATTTTTCACCGCTAACAGTTTGCTTTATTGAAAATAAAGTCAATGATTTGCAATGTTTTGTGTATGTTGCGATTGTGTATTTGTGTGTGTGGTGTGGACTGCCTTTGACAGTGCACTAAGGTGTCGACTGCAGCCAATCAAACAAGCTGCATCGTAATTCGTTAATTCGATGATGAAATTAAAGCGTTTACTGCACACAGACAAGAAAAATGATAATGAATGGAACAGTTGTTGATTATTTTCCACACACACTTTGTCTACACATGTTCTTTTTCTCTATTTCATCACCATGCCTTCTTAATTCTTTAAGTGTCTCACTCATGAGTTCTTTTTCTCTTGCATTGGAGAAAAAAAAAACTTGTCCATGGCTTTGGTTTGAAGAAATCCATTTCTTTTGGCCTGGCATCGCACTCTCTCAACCAGCTTCACCACATTGTGTGAGCTGTGTGAAAGTGTATGTTCGTGTGCGAATGCTCATTCGCTAAATGGGCTTGGTCTTACTAATTAGAGATATTTATTCACGCACACTTAAACTGGTGTATGCAACAAAATGCCAAGAATGCGCAAAAAGAAGCTCTTTTTAAAGCGACAGCCAAGCGACCGAAACGAATAATAAAAATAATATAAAGAGCAAAACACCAGAACATCGATGAACAAAAACAAAAGGCGATGGCCAACATTTAATATATACTCTGCTTTTATAAGCACAGGTTCAAAGCATTAATTCAACATGTCACACACGCACATACGCATCGAAACCATCATTCAACATTATTAGCATTTCATGTATGAATTGACAAGAAGCCATTTTTATTGGAATTCTGTGTTGTTCGTTTTGTTCTCTCACTCTCTCTCTCTTTCTCTCTCTCTCACTGAACTTGATATTCACACATCACCGATGAATATTGCCCATAAAACATGGCACAAAACAAGCACACGGCCAAAGCGAACAGAAAAATATGAAAGAATTTGATCGCATTGAATGGAAGAATGTGGAACGACATTACAGTTGTCTCTATCGGTGAGATTGAAGACAACGTTGATCAACGTTTGTGCGGTTGATCTATGGAGTGATAAAGTAGCATTATGCTAGTTTTTTAGGTTGATTAGATGCTTTGAAGTGTACGAGTTGCTCGTTTTATTCCATTCCATTCTATTCAATTGATTGGAACAATAGATCTTGGAGCATGTTTTTTTTGTCTGCTCCGTAAAAAATTCGCTCTGAGTATTTTGTGTGCAGTTCGTCGAAGTTGGTCAAGAATTTGCACCAGATTCTTTGATTTCAGCATCGTATGAATTCATCAAAAAGAGAAAAAAATCCCTCCAAACACTCAGTAGTTTAATTGAAATGATCCTTGGGCGTCAACGTTTAATGTATTCTTTTTGCAAAAATCTCGAAGAAATGAAATTATAACGAGAATAATCAAGTTTTTTGTTTCACTTGGTTGTTCATGTGTTGCACATGCAGTGGGACGGTTTTGCGATCGAAAAATCACCGAAAATCGATCATTGGGAAACAAAAATGCATAAAATATTGCTTCAACGAACTGTATTGCTTCGAAGCATTCGCCGCTTTACACAACACACAAACACACACACACACACACACAGAACAAAATGCAACTGAACAGAAGTAATGAATCGTGGCTGCTTTTTGTTTGCATACACGCATATTTGTTCCTTGAAAAGAGCTTATCATATTATCGATCGATTGGCTTAATAGGTTCATACATATGAAATGCACGCACGACGTTTCCATTGTTATTCGCGGCCCATGTGCACGATACCCCGACACTCAAAACGAGATGCATAGAGAGACTGACAGACAGAGAGAGAGAGAGAGAAATAGAACCCAAAACAAGAAAGCAAGAGCCATGGCTCTTATGGATCAATAAACAATTACAACCGGGGGCAAAATACCATTATTACCGATTACATATACGCACAAATTCCGTTTATTATTTTTCGCTGCTCTTTACTTAAGCATTTATCCCTCCAGTTTCTTTTATTTTGAAGCGCAGTCGCAGTTTGCGTCTTTTGTTGTCCAGTTCCGTCCTTCTGTATTTCGAGCACATCGAATATAAACTGGATGTGTGCAAGTGTATGTGTGTGTGTGTGTGTGTGTGTGTGTTGTTTCCATGATGAATAGTCTGTTTATTGGAGTTCAGTCATATTAGCGCAATGCCCATAAATTATGTTGCATTTTACAAAAATATGAACAAAATTATAAATTGCGCCCATTAGATTATAGAAGTCAGTGTTTTGATTGTGTAGATCAATATTTTTTTGAAATCGTGTTTGTGATGATGCGGTAAAATCATCTAAATACAATGTTATGAACATGAAGTTTATGGGAGTACCTGAGGTACGTTTGGCAAGCCACAGGAGACGCTCGTGCACTGAAGAAAACGCATCGAAGGCAGACCGACACATCAAAAGGCTTTTCATATATTGAATTTTACTTGTGAATCAAGAGACTTACTTTGAATACACATATTCACCGCAATATTTTGCCTAACCATGATGCAACGACTTTGATCTAGTTCAAATGACTCGAAATATTCAATTACTTCATTCATTTCCTACGCAAATATTTATGATTTTACAAATATTCAATTATATGAAATAGCACCATTTAATCATTGCTGTGATCACCACAAGCCAATGCATGCGGTTTGTGTGTTTGGAAATTCCACGAATTTCGTGCAAAAAGAGAAAAAAGATAGAGAAAGAGAGAGAGAGAGAGAGAGAGAGAGAGAGAAAACGGTTTCTGTATCCGTTGCCCAATGCTTTTGTGGTGGAATGAAAAACTAGAATTTTGTGATTTGACAACCAATGATAAATCCAGAATAGAGCTGCATATGGTCCGTTTAGGTTTGGTGTATTTTTGTAACTGCGGTTTTATTATTATTTTTGTTCACTTTAATTCCTCATGGGTTCGGCAAGGAACGAGTTAATAATAAGTAGTTGTGTGTTAGAGATATTAGCGTTTGCCACAGGCCACAGGCCACTATTTTAACAAATTGTAGCCATTCCATTTGCAAACGCACACACTCACTCACTCACAGGCACAACAGATGATATCGAACATAATATCGAATGGACCAAATGCTTCGATACGCAAATTCAAGCCGGTGATTGGCCGGTATTGAAATTATTGGCAGTGCATTTGCCTAGATGCACACCGTTTTTCTTCACCGGGTGTTCCTTTTTACTCATTTTATTTCAAACATGCGAGATCAATATTTTTTAAATGAAAAACGGAATTTCTTTTTTGTCCAACGGCGAAGCCACATTTCAAAAACAATTTATCAATCAGGTGCTGCCTAGAATGGGCGAATAAAATATTACCTTCCGCTTATAATACCGTCGCGAACAGCCAAACCAATCATGTCCATTCGATTGAATGTTTTCCAAACGCATTCCATGCCAATCCGTCCGCATATTTTTCTAAGGCCTGTCAATATCATGACAATTATTTTTATCATCATTATACTATCACCTCAATACAACCTGAGGTTTATCGCCGCTGATTGTAAATCTCTCACTCGTTTGCTAAGCACTTTTCAATTTCAAAACAATTAAATTGATCGGTATAGAAAACCAATCAGATGACGGTGTTCAATAACATTTCAAAATGGCAGCACATCGCTCTTTATCGACGTGCTTTGTTCTTTTTGTTTTCTGTGATATTTTGTGATTTTTGAAGCGGTTTCCGATATGTTATTTCTTTTTTTTTCTGTGTATGTTTCGGTTGGATTTCAAGTTTTTGAAGTAAATCAATGTAAAAATTCGTAAAAATAATGTGCACCTCTTTTGTGCCGATTTCTGGCGTATGATTACAAGTTGTGCAGTGAAACAAGTTGCTGTACTGATCGGTCGGAAATGTAAATTTCAATGTACATTCTTTCTCTTTTGCCTGTTTTTATTTTTGTTGCTGTGGTTGTTGTTGACTTCGATTGCTCTTGTACGCTTGGTTTTGTTCGCCTGTGTGTTGTAACGCACAAAGGCAATCGTCATGCATAATACAGCAAATAAAGCAACCCCTAAGGGTTTCGTGACGTCACGAATATGCGCAAAATCACCGGCTCACTCAATGGCCATTCCACAGCACGGTTGGTTTACGGCGACTGTCGACACGCCTCTACACTCGCTCTTTTTACATCACATTGCACGTGAGATAGAGTGAGAGCGGCAGAAAAAGGCTTCCATTGCATTGCAATTTATGTGTGTTATTACGCGGTTGTGTACTTGATTTTTCCTCTGCATATTACCATTTGCACCAGATTGAATCATAATTTCTATCTCTATCAGAAAACACTTAATAATTTCTGCGGAATCTGCAGAATTGTGCAGCACAAAAATCGAATCATACTTTCGACCAGTTTTCAACCGTTTTGTTTTTCTCTCTCTCTCTCTCTCTCTCTCTCTCTCGATCGGCGAATATGCAGTGTTCAATGTTCATCAATTTGGAGCATATAGTAACAAAATGGAATTTTTTAACGAATAATTTGTTTAAAATGTTTAAAATGCAATTCGATAAAAGAGCTCGACATTTTGTCTATTATATTGCACAAACGATACCCAATGGAAAATATGTATGGTTAATTAGAATCTTACATGTGCTTAGCAAAACATCTTCAAAATGTAATTTATTCGATCCAAAGCGAAGAAAAAAACATTGAAAAAGAGTTCAGCACGATACCATGATAATGTAATGCACTTATTGTCTATGTTTTATTTTTCGTTTTTTTTCTCCCTTTTTCTCTCTCGTTTGTTATTTGGGCTTTATCGCAAATTCCAATCTTGGAAATTCATCACGCGTATAATCATAACAATGACAATTACATAGTAAACCACCGCCGACGACCATTTTAATACACATTTCGATGTTATTTAATGTCGTTAAAGCCTAATGCCAAGCGATGTGCTTAGATCACACACACATACACAGTACACGCTTACATCTGGCCCCGGCCAGATTGTAAAATGTGGGAAGCGGTTGATTTTCTAAAAACATCGTACATTACTTTAGAGCGAGAAGGGAACTAAGCTCGATCGAGATGATCGTATTTTGCGGGACCATGACAACAAGGCCCAAAGTGAATGCGTGAGTCGATGCATTTGAACGAGTTCGTCATTGCAAATGCAGCCTCACATGAGCAAAGGGAAAATGAACAGATTTATGGAGGTTTTTTTTTCTTCTCAAAACCACCAAATAATATACACAACAATTACCGGTCAATTTTTATCCCGTTGCTGTTGCTGTTGTCGTTCCCGTCGGCCTCTCTTTCTCTCACACAATAACTTTCATTCGCATGATTATTACTTATTATATTTCGTTTTTCGCGACAAAATCTCTAAACACGACCACAATATTGAACATCGAACACACATTAAGTGAAACGCTCTTGTTACAGCGACAAAAAAAGAGCCTTCGAATCAAGCGGCTAGCAATGAATCGAAGAAAAAACTAAATAACACTGTCGAGAGGGAGAGAGAGGGAGGGAGAAAGATGGAAAGACAGCAAAAACAAGAGTCAAATGAAACGAAAATTACTCACATTAAATGAATCGAACGAGAGGCACAGCGAGCCGAAGAATGAAAAACACAATGTAAGCAAATAAAATCAATGGCAAACAACGAATTAAACTCAAAAATAACAATAATATTATGTAGAATGTTTAAATGGACTAGGTGAATCTTTTGTACAGAGATTTTTGGTCTAAAAGTCACAAGCAAACCACAAGAGAATATCTCACACAACCAAAATGCCCCAACTGTGCCGTGTTGATCGCTTTACTTTGCCTCAGCCACAGTGTTTAGCTTGATGCAGCGGTGTGTTCCATTTCGTTGCCAAAGTCCTTAATGGCTTTGGCTCTGGCTTTGTCTATATGTGAAAAACTTTCCGGCAAAATGTCGTGACTCTTAATTTCTGATAAAAAAGCCTCTTTTGTTTCTCTTTTTCTTGCCATCGTACACAATCCGTTGGCATCGTTAAAACAACAGCAAACTACCAAGTTCTAGGTATACATTGATCGTTTCGTTTACGATTTTTTTTTTGCTTGTTCGTTCATATCGGTGTCTTTCGTCCATTGATTGTCTGCGACTTCATCACCGCAACCATACGCTCTTTTTTTTATTCCTTTTAGTTAGTACATAGCGTACGTGTGATACTCGTTTGGTTTCATTTACTTTTTTTTTTGTTGGTATTTAATGCACTGTTAAGCGGTTAAATTTGTTTTCCTTTCATTTTCTCGTGTGTGTATTGCGGTTTGCTATTTTCAAAGGGATACACAAAAAAATACACACAGCAAACAAAAAACAAAAAACAAAACGAAAAACAGCACACCAACTAACATCTGACTCACAGTGCATTTCTCAAAATGAAATACTCTCAGGCATGTGTGCACGGTGTACACTTGGCAAGGCAAATGACGGTGATGACAACGTGAGGGCATTGTGTGTGTTCATAAATCACACTTCCTTTATAATCGTCCACAACGAATTGTTAGTCTCAAACAAGAAATAACAACGGACAAAAAATGCAACATGCACATTGAACCCGCCAGAATTTATTTTATATAAACATGAATCTTGCGTTTTGTGCTGCATGGAATACGGCATGTACTTGGTTTTGTCATGAATGCTTCAAAAGTGCACTTCATAATTCATTTTATCCTGCTAAAATTATCGAATTTCAATAAAATTCTTTGTAGACCATCGCTAACTATTTTAAATTTTTTTGTTTTCGTGATTCAGGTTCACCACCATTAACTGGCACCGGTACAGTCAAAGTGCTTGTCGAAGACATGAACGATCAGGTAAATCCATCAATTCCTTTGCACATACAAATTTTTTGTTTACGTTAAATTATTCGAATAAAAATGTAAATCATGTTTTATTTTGTTTTAGGCTCCTGTTTTTTCGCGTCAAAGTTATCACGCAACAATAAAGGAAAATCTACCGATTGGCACGAAAGTATTGCAGCCCACAGCAACTGACAAAGATGCTGGTTTAAATGCAAAAATTCGCTTCAGTTTGCTTGGTGAAAATGTGAATAGTTTCCAAATTGATGCGGATACCGGCGAAATAACGACAGCCGCTGTTTTGGATCGCGAAACAGTCAATGTTTATTACATGACATTGATGGCACAAGACAGTTCACCAACTGAGCCAAAGGCAACAGCTGTAAATCTGACGATTGTTGTGTCCGATGAAAATGATAATAGTCCAACATTTAAGCAGAGTTCGTTCAATGTGAATGTGCCTGATCTTATTGAAGCCGGGCAATTTGTATTTGGAGCGCATGCCATCGACATCGATGAAGGTGTAAATAGCCGTATTTTGTATGCAATCAGTGGAAAAGATGCGGCCAAGTTTACCATTGACAATGGCACTGGTGTTATCCGAACCATCGATGACCTCTCGAATGGCCAAGGCGCAGATAAAGCGTATAGTGTATTTTATTTAATCGTTTGGGCCAGTGATCAAGGAGAGAATAGCAAAACAACGAGTGCTGAATTAACCATTCTTCTACGTCCTTCACATTTATTCCCAACATTCTCGTATTTGTCACAAGCACAATTCACATTACCCGAAGACATATCCGAAGGAAAAATCATTACCAAAATCCAAGCAACGTCTCCAAAGAAAGGAAATGTTGGAACTATTAAGTATGCAATTGCAGGCGGAAATGTGTACGATGCACTGAAGATCGATGCTAATTCCGGTGAACTTTCGATTGATAAGGGTGGTTTGGACTATGAAAAATCGCAAATTTACGAGGTTTGGATTGAAGCTAGTGATAACGATCGGCCAAGCTTGCGAAGTGTTGTGAAGCTCATTCTGAATGTCACTGATGCAAATGACAATTCACCGATTATGGACCAACTTATTTACCATGCTGAAGTGTTGGAAGAAGAAACGCCACCAGTTTTAGTGAGCAAAGTATCAGCCAACGATGCTGATTCGGGCGATAATGGGGTCATCACGTACAGATTATTGACCGACTTTGATGGTTCATTTGAAATTGATGCCGATTCCGGAGAAATTTTCACCACTATGAAATTGGATCGAGAAGATATCGCAAATTATGAAATTATTGTGGAAGCTGTTGACCAAGGTGTACCACAACGCACCGGCACGGCAAGCGTTTTAGTTTCAGTTTTGGATAAAAACGATAATCCACCGCGATTTTCACGCTTGTTCAGCGTCAATGTGACAGAAAATGCTGAGATTGGAACATTTGTCATTAAAGTAACGTCATCAGATTTGGACAGCGGAGAGAATGCGAATGCAACTTATAGTTTTACCGAAAATCCGGGCAATAAATTTTCAATCGATCCAATTTCGGGTAATGTTACCGTGACTGAACACTTGGATCGTGAACAACAAGATGAATATTTGTTGAAAGTGACGGCTTTTGATGGTGCTTGGCGGGCGGAAACTGCATTGACCATTACAATTCAAGACCAAAATGACAATGCACCTGAATTTGAGCACAGCTATTATAGTTTCAACTTCCTTGAGCTTCAGCCAAGTGTATCGAATGTTGGACAAGTTATTGCCACGGATCGAGATAAGCAAGGACCAAATTCGATTATTTCGTATTCATTGCAACAGCCTTCGGATATTTTCAGCATTGATCCAGCTTCAGGTGAACTATTCAGCAAACGAACGCTACGATATCGTCATTCGCACATGATTTTGTCTCCAGAAAACATGTATTCATTAACAGTACTTGCAATTGACAATGGAAAACCACCAATGTATTCAGAATGCTTGGTCAACATTAATGTCGTCGACTCAAACAACAATGCACCGAAATTCGAGAGTAAAAAGTATTTGTCACCAGCTCCGAGCAACGCTGAAATCGGCCAAAAGATTGTTCAAGTGGTTGCCAAAGATGAATTGGACTTTGGAATCAATGCCGAGATTGATTACATCATTGTTGGTGGCAATGGAGCTGGCAATTTCACAATTGACAAATCTGATGGTTATATTTCAGTATCGGAACGATTAGCAAATGAACCAGGAAGAAAATACAAGCTTATTGTGCGTGCTGTCGACCGAGGAGTCCCATCGCAACAGGACGAAACTGAGGTCACAATTATCATCACCGGAGAGAATCGCTACAGTCCAGTGTTCACAGCGCTAAGCTACCAAGTGATTGTGCCAGAAAATGAACCCATCGGTTCGGCTATACTAACATTAACAGCGTCAGACAACGATGACGGTCCAAACGGAATGGTTCGCTATACTATTTCTGGTGGAAATGAGCGCAAAGAATTTGCAATTGATCCAATTAGCGGCACTATTACAATCCTCCAATCATTAGATTATGACATGATTCAAGAGTATCATTTGAATATAACCGCTCAAGATCTAGGCTTCAAACCGAAAGGTTCAGTTGCAATGTTAACTGTTATTGTGACCGATATCAACGATCATCCACCAGTATTCAATCAAAGCGTGTACCATTCTTATTTGGCTGAAAATGCACCAATCAATAGTTTCATCTACAAAGCAACTGCAACTGATAAAGATTCACCGAAAAATGCCATTATTCGATATTCAATAATCAACGGAATGAACTCGGAACTATTCAGTATTTCGCCAACAAGCGGCGAAATTGCATCTCGAATTAGTTTCGATTTTGAAGAAGAAAATGAATTCCAACTCACAATCAAAGCCAGCAATCCAGATTCACCGATGTCAAGTACGGCAACGGTTATCGTTCATATAACTGGTGTCAATGAATTCTATCCAACATTCTTGCAGCCAGTTTTCCACTTTGATGTATCGGAATCGGCTGAAATTGGAACAAATGTCGGTGCTATTCAAGCCTCTGACAAAGATGCTGGCGATGATGGAAAAGTGTACTACTTGTTGGTTGGCTCAAGCAACGATAAAGGCTTTAGCATTCATTGTGATACTGGAGTCATTCGTGTTGCACGGAATTTGGATCGTGAAACACAAAGTCGCGTGGTGTTGACGGTAATGGCAAAGAATTTCGGAGGTATTCATGGCAATGACACTGATGAAGCTCAAGTCATCATTTCGATTCAAGACGGCAATGATCCACCGGAATTCTTGCAACACAAATACGAAGCAAGTATTCAAGAAGATGCACTTATTGGTACTAAAATCATCGCTGTTAAGGCTGTTGACAAGGATGTTCGGGCTCAAAACAATCAATTTAGCTACTCGATTATTGGCGGAAACACGAATCAATCGTTCAAAGTTGATCCACAAACCGGATTTATTGAAACAGCCAGGATGTTGGACCGCGAATCAATTTCGGAATTCAGCATTTTAGTTGGAGCCATTGATACGGGCTTACCACCACAAACTGGAACGGCCACCGTTTTGATTTCGGTTTCAGGTAAGCTATTTAACAAAAAAACATAAATGTAAAATTTAAAAAAGAAGAAAATCCTTACTAACTTTTTGATTTCATATTTATAGACATAAACGACAATGGCCCTGTATTCGACGCGGAGGATAAGATCGGTTACATTTCCGAAAACGAGCCGATTGGTTCAATGGTTATGACATTATCAGTTAAAGATCCAGACTTACCACCAAATGGAGCACCATTTACGTATTACCTGGTTGGAGGACGTCACAAATCATTCGTTTCGGTTGATAAATCGACCGGAATTGTGCGAACAACCCGAACTATTGACCGCGAATCAACACCCCAATTGGATATTGTTGTTGAAGTTGAAGATAGCGGAAAACCAAAAATGCGTTCTCAACATCAAATCACATTGAATGTTATCGATCAAAATGATATGCCATCAACATCACGAAATGCACGAGTTCTTGTCTATGCATTTAATCATCAAATTCCGATTGGCAAAATTGCCGATGTGAAACCCAACGACCTCGATACAATTGGTGATTATCACTGTAAGATACTGAAAGAGCGCAATGTTCCAAACGGATTGAGTATATCAAGTGGATGTGAATTGCATACGACAACAACAACATCAATCCGCAGTTATTCATACTCGATTTCGGGCAATGATGGCACTCATGCAGACGTCATATCTTCGTTCAATGTTGAATTTGCATTCTTCGATAATCAAACGGTTGAAAATTCCATTACAATCCATGTGAAGAATATGACAGCTGAACACTTCCTGTACGCCTTCTATCAAAACTTTCTGGATTTAGTAAAATCATCTCTCGATTCTGGTGATGACGTTCTTCTGTACAGTTTGCGCAATCGCAATGAAAGCTTAGACTTGACAGTAGCTGTTAAGAATGTTGCAACCGGATACCAGAGTCCAGCATACATTACAGAGAAATTGAATAAAAAATTCGACGCATTGAAGCAATTGCTTCAAGTGCAGAATATTGTGATTGGTTTTTCGCCATGCAACGATCGAGCGTGTGATAATGGTGGAATATGCAGTGAACAGATTCAAGTTTACAAGGAGATTGAAACAGTTGATAGTCAAAATATGATATTCACATCGCCTTTGGTCAATCATGATTTCACATGCAAATGCTCAGATAGTTACACCGGACAAAAATGTGACAAGCGACAAGATCCATGCTCACCAAATCCATGTGAATCGGGTGCTCAGTGTCGACGACAAGGTTATGACTTCCAGTGCATTTGCCCAGCACATCGTGAAGGCAAGCGATGCCACTTGGATAAGGGTGATGTGTGCAGCAGCAGCCCATGTAAAAATGGTGGATCATGCCGTGAGAGTCCAGACGGTTCATCATTCTTCTGTTTGTGTCGCCCAGGCTATCGCGGAAATCAATGCGAAACGGTGTCAGATTCATGCCGACCAAATCCATGCTTACACGGTAGTCAGTGCATTAGCTTAAAGCCTGGATACAAATGCAGCTGCCCAGATGGACGATATGGAAGACATTGCGAACGAGCAACTTTTGGTTTCCAAGAATTATCATTCATGTCATTCGCTTCACTGGATGCAGCTACAAACGATATTTCGGTCATTTTTGCTACCACAAAACCAAATGCGTTGCTTATGTACAACTATGGAGTGCAAAGTGGAGGCCGATCGGATTTCATTGCAATGGAAATCGTTCAAGGGAAGGCAATGTTTTCGTTTGGTGGTTCAAGGACAGCAATTACATCAGTTATTACAAGCAATTCTGAAGGAAATATTGCGAATGGTCAATGGCATAAAGTAACAGCAACGAGGAACGGGCGTGTTATGTCGCTGAGCGTTGCAAAATGCACAGATTATGGTGATTCATGTGACGAATGCCGGCCAGGTGATTCGTCGTGCTACTCCGATGATATTGGTCCCACTGGGTGAGTTAGATTGCTTCAGTTTTTACATTAGCCTCTGTCAATTTGATTTCTTATGTCAAAAATAATTCCATTGATATTCCTATTTTCAGAACGTTAAACTTCAACAAACATCCACTTTACATCGGAGGATTACCATCAGCAGATCCAGTACTTGAACGACCAGGTCAAATCCATTCAGATGATTTCGTTGGTTGCATGCATAGCGTTTCGATAAATGGTCGAGCCTTAAACCTGAGCAGTCCAATCAAGTCAAAGGGAATTCTACCAACTTGCAGTCGAAAACAAGGCTCCTGTTCTCAAGCACTTCCGCAAAATCCAACACTCACCCGTTGTGGTGGCTTCTCAGACTGTTCCGATCGCTTCCATTATTCGATGTGTCGATGTGGTGGCAATCTACTTTCACCCGACTGCTACAATTCACTGGATGCAATTTCATTGGGCGATGGTGGCTTTGTCGAGTTTCTCATTTCGGAGAAACATCGTCGTATGCAGTTGCTGGAGAATTTCTATTTCGGAATGAATGCCTGGTCAAATGATTATGGAAAACGCTCGAAACGATCTGAAGTAGCAAATACCAGCACATTCAGTTCAGCTGATGATGGATTCGATGTACCAAAATCAATGAGCATGCTATTCCGAACACTTCGACCAAATGGTTTAATTTTCTACACAGCAACCAACAAACACTACACATCTGTTGAGCTACGCAATGGTAAAATTGTATACCAATCCAAACAATCGTATGCCGTAAACATGACGATTAACAATTTGGAGAGTTTATCCGATGGAAAATGGCACAATGTCACATTATATTCATACAATCGTGCTCTGGCAATTTATGTGGATGGCAAACGTGTTGGCGATGAATTGGATGCACCAAATGTACATGACTTCCTTGATCCATACTTAACAACAATGTCGATTGGAAGCGCTAGACGTGAATTATTTGCCAAAGACAATTTAGTGCCTGGTTTTGAGGGATGTTTTGCCAATTTCACAATAAATAATGAGATTCAACCATTCAACGGATCTGGCAGCATTTTCAAGGAGATTCGATCGCATGGTCGAGTTTACCAAGGCTGTCATAGTATAGCTGGAATAGGTGCTGCTCAAACAACCGATCCGTTGAGCATTGGTATTACACTTGTGATCATCTTTTTCGTTATTTTGCTAGTGGCAATATTTGCATCGTTCGTTGTGTTTCGTTTGCGAAAACAATACAAAGAGAAATCTGGTGGCCCAGGATCAATACAAAATAAGCATTCGGCTGGGTCAACATTGCTGGCGGGTAGCGGTTTGGGCTCATCAACAAGTGATTGTGTCATCAGCCGTGGGTTGCATTCTTCGGATGCATCGGTTGGTTTTCATGGTGAAAATGCGGATATTATTCGACCACATCACATTGTTGGACCGGAATTAATATCGAAGAAATACAAAGAACGTGATATTACGAATGAACATCAACGTCCACAGAGACCAGATATAATTGAACGAGAAGTGGTCAGCAAGAGTCCACCATTGCGGGATGACCACCCAATTCCGATGCCAAATCAACATCATGCACATGATCATCCGGGTGGTGTTGATTTGAGTGAAAGTGGGTTCCCAGAGCATTACGATCTGGAGAATGCTAGTTCAATAGCTCCATCTGATATTGATGTGGTTTACCATTACAAGGGTTACCGTGAAGCAGGCGGAGTGCGAAAATACAAAGCAACACCGCCACCCGTTTCATCATACACTCATCACAAGCACACACCAAGCGCTCCACAGCAACAGCATCGACATTCACCGCATCATGCGAGCCCATTTCCTCGCATTCCACCGCAAACTAGTCAAACACAATCCACAAATGGCATACGCCAACATCAAAGCACACCGTTAGCTCGACTGTCACCAAGCTCTGAGCTGAGTTCGCAACGACCACGAATTTTAACATTGCACGATATTTCGGGTAAACCGCTTCAAAGTGCATTGTTAGCAACGACCTCAAGCTCAGGTGGCGTTGGCAAAGATGCTTTACACAGCAATAGCGAACGAAGTTTAAATAGTCCTGTGATGTCACAATTGTCAGGTCAAAGTTCGAGTGCGAGTCGAACAAAACCCGTACCTCCTCAGCCAAAGATGAAAGCCGTAAGTCCACCAATGGGCTTAACAGCCGAGGAGATTCAGCGGCTAAATGTTCGACCACGAACATCCAGTTTGGTGTCAACGTTGAGCAGTGAAGTGCCAAGGGCCGGCGGTTCACATCATTTAAGCCATTTACATTCGAATGTTGATGCACAAAGTTCAACATCAACCGATGAAAGTGATGCAAATGACAGTTTCACATGTTCCGAAATCGAATATGATGATTTAAATAGACATATGATCGATACGAATCGCGAAATTCTTGATTCAGATCGGCAAATCATCGATTCGGATCGAGAAAATGAACGAGCTGATATGGCAAATAAACCGCCACCGTTACCACCACCATCGTATGATGGGTTTGACTCATCGTTTCGTGGTTCACTCAGCACATTAGTTGCTTCCGATGATGAACTATCGAATCACATAAGCAACATGTATCGTCCACAAAATGCTGCATCACCATCAACACTGGGTTGGGACTATCTCTTGAATTGGGGACTCAATTTTGAAAAGTTGATGGGCGTTTTCAATGACATTGCCGAATTGCCTGATTCAGTGAACGGAAGTATTGTGCCACCGATTCGACATTTGCCAACAAATGTACAAAATCCATCGGAAGAATATGTATAGAAAACAAAACAAAAAAAAAAGTATCATGAGAAAATACGAAAATGAACAAATGAAAACTAAACTGACAATTAGTAATGTAGATGCAACGCAATTAACACCTTGTATCAAGATGTTAAATTCGTTTAATCCATACCTGAATTAATGACAATTTATTGAACATATTTGAGAAAAGATAGAAACATGTCTAGCGAATAAATTCCAAAATTTAATTAGGAAAAAAGCGAATTATTGTGTCGATAATATAAAATTGTGCTATATAGTGCTATATATATTTTTAAATGAACAAAATCCTAATGTTGCCCATTGTTAATAATAGCCGTACGAAACTTTAGCCGCTAACCTTATTTGCATAGAATTTAAAACAATAAAAAAAAACTTTATAAAGCGTCTTGCCATATGGTTTTATACGGTTTAAGCATAGATGAAAATAAAAACAATTAACGGGAACAGTTTTGATTTCTGTACGAATAATTTCAACCACTAATTTTATGTAGAAGACAAAAAAAACAATGACAATTATTTTAGCAATTTTATTTACTTTTTAAATGAAGACTGTACTTTTCCCCATGTAAATAAAACTCATCTTAGTGCAAAGATATTTGGTTTTAAATAGATAGTTCAAAATAGTTTAAAGTCAATTAGTTTCACACTTTCATTCGAATTTAAAATCGATGTTTTTCATTACTAAATTAGCAATATACCGTTTTTCGAACCATTTGGTATACATTAAACACATTTGAATATTGTGAAACTGTTCTTTTAATTTAAAATTGTGAAAACAATAGATGTAATGAACCCAAAATTTCAAGAAAATTAATAAATAATTAAAATATTTAAAATCAGATTGTTGTCTCACTATGCATGCTCATAATTTTATCGCTATTACCACAGAGATTGACTATTGCAACTATTCAAGTCTTACGATAAACAGGTGCGAAACGCAGAGCATAACATCCAGCGGATCTTTTATTTAAAATTATTTTGCTCTTTTTAGATGGAATAGTGTCTTCATTCTTTGATTGTTGAAACTTGACCGTTTGAATTTGATTAAATTGAGTGTGCAGGTTATCCGCTGATTAACAGGTGCATCAACCTGCTACTCATGTTGAACAATTTATATTGTATTACGCAATTGTGCAAAATTAAATGTTCTGCAATATGCTGGGGTGACTGAATGCAAATGTTACATATACAAATTGTATTTGGCTACAATTTTTGCCTTTATCATCTTTTATCGACAGCAAAATCGTAGTCGAGAAAAGTTAGATTGAATCGAATGTAACAAATTCGTATGGAAGTTCTTTGTAAAACGGGACTTTACTTCCAGTAAAATTGAGTGCCAGTTTTTGATATCGTGAATGCATCAATGGTAAGTTCTAAGAATACTTAGTAAAGAGCACGAAGTAAAGAATGAATGTATGTCATAAGATGTAATCGTCTGTTTGAGAGTGAAGTCCACCAATCGAAAATACGCTTCGTGGCATACTTATCAGTACCTATTTATAAAAATTCAAATGTACGCTTCTTCTGGTTAAATAAACTTTAAATAAATATATCGCGAGATGAAATTAGCAAAAATTGAAGAAATGAAATTAATGTCAAAAGAAATTTGATAAACTTGCAATCACATTCGAGAAAGATATATATGACTTAATATAGTTCGACAAAAGATGAAAATTACTTAAAATCTTAGATTTGTTTTGGTAATTGATTTATTATCTTGTAAATGTATTTATTAGAGGATTTTCAATTTCAATTGATTTCAATTATTTATTTAAATTGAACGCAATTACAAATAACGTCAATAATCAACTAACATCAGTTTGTTTTGAATGTATTCAATCAAAAAGTATTTAACAAGTACTTAAGAGAAAAGTATTACAACAGCATAAGTTTGACGTTTTGGCTGTAATTAGTGTAAAGATGTTTGACATTTGAGAAATGTTGATACGGATAAAAAAAAGTAAATATTGAAAGTAAATAACGAATATTAATTTCAACCGAAAATGGCTAGTGTTAGTCGAGGTAAGTTTTCCACAACACGATTATGGATTAACCATATGATTTTATAATAAATGTTGTGTTTTTCAGTGCACAGATGTTTATTCTGTCCACAAACATTCGATAATGCGGCCGCAAAAGATGATCATATTTTGGTGCACTTTGTTCAGGAAACTTGCGGAGATTGCAATCGTAATTTGATTCGCATCGGTCGAAATATGTATACTTTGCATTGTGCCGCAACATGTGTTAAAGATGGTTTCGATTCACAAGAGCACATTGAATCGAATTGCAACAGTCACATTACAACACAACAGGTACCAATCATTAACAGTCACATTTTGATAACAAGCAATGGCGAACATAACGGCCATATTGACGACATTGCACCGAGCGAAGCAATAATTCAGTTGGACGAATTACAAATAAAAGATGAGCAAATGCAAAACCATCGACAGCAGCAATTAGAATGGGACTACCCAAGAGAGCTGTACGAATTCAGCACTCAATCAAGTGAACTGGTTGACCTACAGCCACAAGTTTCTTTAAACACAAACCAAGCTGACGAAATGCCAATTACAAATGGCGACGATCTCACGAGCAACCGTTTACCCTTGAATGATTTATTATTGATTCAAGCTGAACCGTCTGTAATGGAAGAAGACGTGATTACAATGAATGGTCAATTAAATATACAAACAAGGAGGCAACCACGAACTGAGGTTGCAACAGACAAAACGGTTCTAATCAGGAAAACCACTCAAGCGCCAGCCATAAAAACAACGCAAGTGACAGCCACAAAAACGACTCAAGTGCCAGCTCCAAAAACCACTCAAACGCCAGCCATAACAACGACTCAAGCGCCAGCCGTGAAAATCAAACAAGAAAAACAAACAATTCAAAAACGTAGAACAAGTGTTTTGACACGAGAAAGATTGGCATGCCATACGTGTAAAATTATTTTCATATCAGCCGAATCCCTTTGTCGCCACATGAAATTGAAACATAAAGTACAAAAAAGATTTGGATGTATTTCATGCCAAGTATTTTTTACAACAGGATATTCTCTACGACGTCATAAATGTAAGTCCGATCCACAGTTCAAAAAAGACACAACACATAAAAATGAAGTGGAAAGTCCATTGAAACCATATAATTGCCGCTGTTGTGGTGGTAGATTTGCAACAGTTGAGGAACGAGCAGCTCACAAAGCAGAAATTATTCAGAAGACAAAAGTTGACAAGTTTGTAACGAGATTCGAATGTGAAATCTGCAATAAATTATACCAAACTCAATATTCGGTTCGACGTCACATGTTGCAAGTTCACAATAAAAAACCCGAATCAAATGAATCAAAAGAGCAACAAGCATCCAACAGTGATGGCAACAAAGGTTTGGCACAGAATGAAGTCAACATTGATGAACAACTAAAATTGGCAGTGAAATCAGTCGCACAATCTGAAAAAGAAGATGTACCTAAAAATAATGCTCAATCGGTCAAACGAATTGTGATGAAAAAGATTTTAAAGCGCAAAGTAGGAAATGGTGAACAACATTTGAAGACAGTACAAGATACTGGAGTTTACTGTGAAATTTGTGGAAAAAAGTTGTGCCACGACAGATCACTCCAATCACACATGCGTATCATCCATAACATACGAGCTGGACTCCTGCATTGCGATATTTGTAAAAAAACGTTCCGTGGAAAAGGTAATCTCCGCATGCACATGCATTTCAAACACGATCCGAGTGTCGCGACAAATTGTGTTAATTGTGGTGTCGTATTCAAAAACAAAGCGATGCTTCAAAATCACAAATGTAGCTCACCATTTCCATGTGATATTTGTGGAAAAGTACTTAGAACCAGGGATGGGCGTAAACAACACAAAAGAAAGATCCACGGTATCCGCGAAACAATATTCTGCAAAATATGCATGGCCAAATTTACGAATACCAGGGCTCGAAATGAACATTTCAAAAAATGTAGCTTAAAACGACCAATCGAGAAATCTACGGTAATTCAAGAGGTTCGTTGCGCGGAATGTAACAATTGCTTTGAATCAGTTGAATCGCTTCGAGACCACATTAAGCTGCAACATACGGACCGTAAAGTGTTCGAATATGATTTGAAGGATAGACACAACGAACATAGTCCACTGAAACCATATTATTGTCGTTCTTGTGGGGGGCGATTTGCGACGATTGAAGAGCGAACTGCTCACAAAGAAGGATGCATGACGAAAACAAAAACGTATAATACGGAAACGTCGACACGAGCGTCGACAACGAACTTTAAATGTAAAGCATGCCAGAAGGTATACCAAACTAAATCATCGTTTCGACGTCACATGTTAAAATGTTACTATAACGAATCCAAATTGGGTTAAAATAAGTTACGAACTAAATGATAATCCTGACTTAAGCGAATTGAAATTTCAACGCCGACAAATAAATGTAAATATTTATTGAGTAAATAAATTTTATTAAGTAAATAAATACATTTCTTACATTAACGATAATTGAGTTGTTTTTTCATTTTATACATACAATTAGTGAGAGATTTAAATAGATTCTGTTAATAATACTTTTCGAAAGTAATTTGATAAATGTACGAACTAAATTCGAAGACGATATCCTAAGCCGTAATTGCACGTAAGTCAAAACTAAAATTAAAATTAAATGTAAAAACTTAAGTACTTGATGAGCTCTTAAACAGATGTGCCAATAGCTCTGGCTCGGACATGTCCAGCTTGTATTTGTGCACAATGTCCAATGCCTTTAGTCGACGTCGAACATGAGGTGGTTGATATAAATCATTGTCTAAACGTCTACGTTTTGCCATATTGTAAACTGTTTGTCGAATAAGAGTGCCAACGGTTCGTTTATTCACGACCATACCATCAACTAACGGTGATGCAAAATTCATTCGGCCGCTCGGCCCCTGTAGCTTGACGCGAAGCAGTCCTGAATTTAATGAATGTAGGAAAATAATGTGACAATCACTTGCTCTCGGTATTTGTCCCGATTGATATTCTTCGCCGGTTCGAGTGTACGCCAGCAATTCGTCAGATGGAAAATTAAGATAGTCTTCAAAGCTCTCAAGCCAAACCATGAAAATTTTTGTATTGCTTTGATTTGATAAAGCTGGTTTCATAACACATGTTCGGCGTCGTGATGGCGGCACTGGATCATTTGGGTTCGTACTGCCGGGACTTCCTTGTGATTTTGGTTTTTCCAATTCAAGTGATAGAGTTCTTGGCTTTTGACCAATTGGAATCTTTGCCGTATTCCCTTGCTGAACACTGAGACTTCGATCACCCAAATTTGGATGTGATTTTTCACTATCATTTGACGAAGATGAAGCAATCGACAGACAACTACCATCGGCAGTATCGTCTGTTTTATTCGATTTTGTGGGCAAAACAAATGCTATTTCACCACTTACGTCAGCCCAATACAAAATACGTTTTTCGCCATTGAACTTCATATTTTCCGGAGTGTTTACATTGAAATCTTTTTTCGACGTAACAACAGTGCTTGTTTGAATCTTCCAACTTGAATTCACAAATCCAGTCCAACCGGCATGCTCTTCAATTTCAACGGGCCATCCAAGATTCAATAAAACATTCCAAAAATGTTTGTCCAACGATGAAACATTCGCCTCTGATACGTTGTCAATGATTTCAGTTGCCGATGTTTGGCCAACTTTCACATAAAATATATGCAGTGTGTCATTTGTACGGGGACTTAATTTATCGAGTGCTTGTAAATCACTCAGAAATCCCGCCTGTTTAGTATCTAACGCAGTTAGAACGGGGAAATTCACCATTGAATCATTCTGCTCGGTAGATTTATCTTCGTCGATTGAAAGAAATCCAAAATGTGATAAAAATAATCGAGCTGCTTGGAATTCATTGACCACCTGTGGTGCTTCAATTTCGGACTCTCGTCCAAGTCCATCGTCCGAATTGTCTGTTTCGGCCCATGCAAATTTTTCTAAAACTGTTTGATTTTCGAGAAGCTGAACCAGCTGTGTGCTCGCTTTGCTACCGATTTTCTGAACAATCGAGTCAATAGTTGGTATTGAATAGTCAGCAATGCATGACTGAATGCGATCAACACCATCCGGATAGAATTTTTGCTCAACTTCTTGTCGCATTGGCATATCATTCATTGGAACCGGTCGTCCTGGATTTGGTGCGTGATATTTTGTGCCTGATTTGCTTCGCGGCAAGTGCCGCAACTGCATTGTCCATGCATTTCTTCCAAATGGTCCACGAAGCAGTACTAAATAACCAAAAGCAATCACAACCATTATTTAAATTGATGAGAAACAGTTTATTACTTTGTCATAAGTGTACTTACACGTGATTGTTGGCTGTGGATCTTGATCATTTCCAAGTGGCTCTTCTAGCAGGGCCAAAATGGTTGAATTCTCCGTAACAAAATATCGGAATTTTTGTACTGCCTGTTCAGCTGTTATTGATGCTTCATTCTTCTCATTTGGATGCGAAATGCAGTGTTTATAAAGTGTTATTTCGTCCAAAAGCGATGAAATCGATTGTGGTCCACATTCATTTGGGAAGAAACCAACTTGCTCGAGGACAAGAGTCAACATTGTTTCAGCTGCTTCACGAACTCGCATTGAAACCGGCTTCAAATCTTTGTCTTCTTTTAATTTGATTGCTTCGCCGGGCTTGCCAACGCTCTTCGAACCTGAGATTCCCAACTCGATCACTTCGAGTACGGTTGTCAGGCACTCTTTGTCTTGCAATAAGTAAGGATGTTGAATCAACCATGCTGAAGTGCATTGAAAGGCGGCCACAATGGTGCTATGCAAATCTTTACTATGCGCTGGTGGTGGTCTTGAGCATTGATGACAAATGTAGTCACAAATCCATTTAACAGCACGTTTACATTCAAGGGGATCTAAAATGAAATAATATTAGTATAGTTTTGAGTTTTGAATGGATGATGAAGCTGTACATCAAATCGTTTGCAGTGGCTAACAGTAAAAAATATTTACCAGAGTCCTTGATGTTCATTCGGGCTAGCCCGGAGAGCAGCTCCAATGCCGCCAACGAAACATTCAAATCGGTTTTCCACGAGGACATCAATCGATGACAAACCAAATAAGTGGCACGAACAAAGAGCGCATGAGCATTGTCTGTAGAAACATGAATCAAATTAACAAGCAAATAATTAGAATTTATCTTTGCAACCAAACCAAATGTTGCTACTTTCTTTCCTGCTTAAAATCAATATCGTAAAACCAAATGACAAAATATCGATCAAAAATGTATACATAAAATGAACGCGAACGAAATGAAAGCACAACAAAACTTGAAAATGAAAACATTTTGCAAAAAATTATTTACGAATGATCAAACAATAATGAATAAAACAACACGGTTGTTCGTAAATTTTGTAAATGTAAAACTTTTGATCGCGTTTTGTTTTCCATCGAGAAATCTCCGTTCATGTAATTTTAGAATATAATGTTGTTGGGCACGTTACCAGAGTTCGTCGCAAATTCAATGTCATCGGGAAAATCGTCGGATGTGGTTAAACTGGGAAAATCATTGCCCAGCGTCGCTGTGCTATTGCCACCAATCGAACTTGAACCACCGCTTGCAATCGAACAAGCACTTTTATCGGAGTATGCTGCATAAATTATTTTTATTACGAATCAAATCAAATTTACCGAAAAGAGAAAAGAAATAAATGAAAAATGATAAAACATAAAGAAAACAAATGACACAAATAAAACATTAATTGTGAAATATGAAATGATTTATACAACAAATTCAAACAAATCTTTGCTCCGAAGTTGTCGCCATCGTATACACAAACATTAACTATGAGCTAGATCAAGTGTGGTGTGAGTCTAGGTGTATACATCAAAACACTGAATGAAAACAGCACTTCAAATGAGGTATGCAACACGAAATAGTGAGAAGACGTTTCCACGTTATAATTTTCCAAAAAATACTCATTGAAATTGTTGATCACACCCAATCTGAACTCTATACACAAAATTAATAACATACCAGAACTCAGTAGATTTGTGTCGCTGGGCGCTGGTGATGTTTGTCTCGCATCTACACCGATTTCGGCACATTCTTCAAACAGCGCTGAATCTTGCACACAAAGCATTAGACCACCAAGCAACATGTGCGTATTTTGTGGATCTGTTTCGACTTGAATTGCATTCATCAGGATGTTGATGAGCCGCGCCTTCAATTGTATGAAAGTAATCACCCTGAAATTTTAAAACAATTCAGTTAGTTTCGCAGCAGTCGATTTGATTAGTCGATATGCTTACTTATCGGGTGAATTGCTCAAATCTCGTATCGGAAGCGTTTGAAAATGTAGTGGAAGTGCAAGTACAGTAAGTAGAATTTGAATCGACGCTCGTCGTAGTTCGGATTTGTTAATCACAATATTTGATTTCATTTTGAGCTCTTTTTCGGCCAAAACCAATTCCAATGCGGATATGAATGCTGGCAAAAGTACTTGAATCCCATCTAAATCCAGGCGAAATAGATCCGATGAATTGTACAAAATACTGGCCAATGTCTCTTCGCATTCGCGACTATCAGGGATTTTCAATCCCTGTTGAATTGCCACATAAAATCTGGCCAAATACACGGGCAAAATTTCTTCACCGGTTTTTTTCGCGCAGAAAATACGGCACAAAGCACCGATCGCTTCAGCTCGTCCAGCTTCATATTTATCAATCTTCAAAGCCGGCGGCAAGTCGGCCGATTCTGACAGTGAAGATGGTTGTGACAATGATAAACTGCCTTTTCGATTATCCATTATCATTGATGAGGGTCGGCGGCTCGCTTCCGATGCCAATTCTAAGCAAAATTGTAATTTAATTACAATATTTTCATTTTAATAAACGTATATTTATATTTTGAACACTTACTTTTAGTGTTTTGTAGCCAAGCATCGCCACCTATATGGGCTGCTTCAAAAAGCCATTCGCCAAACAAATGCAAAATACTATTGCATTTTGGTCGAGCAGCTGCCAGGGGAGGACGTGATTCAATGAATCCCAACGATGGTAAAGCTAGACAAATATCAAAATCAATTAATATAACTTTAGCAAAAGTCAAACAGTATCATAAGAAAAGCAACAAAAGCATAAAAGGAAATAGAAGTTGAATATATTCGTTTGTCAACCAACATATTAAACTCGATGAAGATGGAGGCCCGGATGTTGGTGTTAATGGGGGATGAACCGAAGTTCGGCTGCTTGTTAATCCAATAAGCGATCCTTTACTGAGTCCTTTGGTTTCAGTGTATTACATGAAAATACGCCAAATTCGGATTTTCATTGAATTTAGTATTTTTTTTTTTTTTTGGTCTTGTTTTTGGTGTTAATTCAAATTAAATTCATTTTTTTTTGTACAGCAAAAGAGAATGTTAATAAAATTGTCTACAAAATATGTAAAACGATTAGAAAATAAGCCAAATGTATTGTTACCTCGAAAATTTCGATTTGAAATCCTACGAATTTTGTCAAAGTCAAAAACTACAAAATAAAATTGTTGCAAACATGCTTCAAAGTCTACAAATTGCAAAAATAAAGCGGATATTTCTTTGTAAAAAAACAAACATAAGATCTGAGAGCTTGATAGTTGAACGCACTGTTGATTTGATTCCGTTGGACAATGAGTGTGGTTCACATGATTTGGATGCAAATTAATACTCAAATTCAAGTGAAATGACATAAAAACTTTAGTTGAATTAGATGAAAAAACAAAATGGATATGAAAATCGAGAACCAAGTGCGTTCGTCAAGCTCTGTCTTAAGGTGCATTGAAATTGATTTGCTTCTGATTGTGTGAGTTGTGTAGCTCTGACTGAGTTTTTAAATTGACAAAGTTTATTTTTATTTGTTAGTGAATTTAGCAAAAAAACAATAAACAGACTGACTATTGGGTGCTTTGGCAGCAATGAGACTGTAATGTTAAATGCGAAATCGGTGTTAAAAGCGTATCAAATGGAATCTTTCAGAATGTTGAAAGAATCATTACTAAAAAAAAGTGCCATCCATCCAGATCGGGACTAAGTGACAGGGAACAGTGTGGATATTGTACAATGTACAGTGAAATGCACTGAAATAAAATGTGTGTTACCAACCCTTTGTTGTTTGAGACAAGGACGGAGCGACACTAAAACTTTTAGCTAAACGACGATGTTGAGTTGGTGTTGGAGAATCACCGCTCCCAGCATTTGAGTTCGTTGCAACGCTAGGCGTTGCTGATTGAGACCCACCACCACCACCAATTGAAGCAATCGCTAAGCTACTGCTACTTATAAATCCACTACTCTTAATTTCACTACCAGACAAACGTGACGATTCATCAGATTTTTGTGGCTGTGCCGATGTTGTCGAGCTCGTTGATGTGTCAGCTGAAATCTCAATCGGCTGATGAACTTGGTATATGCCTTAACCATTTCAACCAAACCATGTGCGTGTGTTGCGTATTTGGAACAGGTATTTGCAATTTTCAGTGTGATTGTGTGTGTTTGGGTGCCAAATCGTGTGATTAAGAAAAATAAGAGAAGAGAGAGAGAGAGAGAGAGTCAGGTGAATTTTAGAATTTTTGAAATTGTGATATAAAAAAAACGGGGTGCCAAATGATCACGGTTCATATACCTAGAAAAGCATCAACTTGACTCGCAATTCCTTTGATTGCTTTTAAAAAGATAAGCGGCAATTGAAGAAGACATGGATGATTGAATGCTTCAACACCACGAGCCGAGACAACCCATTGCATGAACTGAGGTGTTTTGCTAATCAACTGCGGCGAACACAATGCAATTGGTGAGCCGATCGTACGTAAGAAACGATACCATGTTTGTGCAATGCAATCATTTGACATTCCTGTTGGGATTAACTGTGCGTCTTCCTCCACTAAAATTTGAAAAAGAAACATTTTGATTAACTTTCGATCGAATTTTTGGTTGGCAAATTACATGCCAATGTATGGACCAATTTACTCACAAATTTTCAGCTCTGGAAATGTTGGTCCATAGAGAAATTCAAGCAATCGAGCAGTTAGAGCTAAATTAACCCGATTCCACTGTTCGATTAGTGCAATGCGATGCCTGAGCAGTAAGCATGACTCTTGCAATGTCTTCCATAGAGAAGGCGATGGAAAATTCCGAACACAAGCAATCAGCCAAACTTCAAACAAAACGCTCAATACACGTTCACACAACTGATCGCTAACATCATCTTTGGCCCCGGGTGGTGCCAAAAGAACTTCATTTATAGCCAATAAAAAGAGTAACAATGACTCCCATGTTTCTGGCGTTAATTTTTGTGATGATTGAGCCACTTGCTGTAATGTGCGCAACACACGATGACATAAAACCGCTTGACGATTTATCAAATCAGCACCTGTATTGAAGCAAACAATTTAATTCAATCAAATTACAAGCACATTTAATGGAGTAAAAACCCATTGTCAGTCATTACAAAGATGATACATAGATGAATTGAAACAAATAAAATTTTAAATAAATGAGAAAAAAAATATGTTAAATCTACACACAAAAAAATCAGTTAATGGATTCACAATATGAATTTATGATATAATAAAATAAACTATAAATTAACCAAAAATTAACACATGCGAAGCGTTGTCATTTCACTTGAAATTGTAGAAATGATAGACAATAAGAACCAATCTGTCATCATTTGGTTATTATTTTGTTACTCCAATTACACGGTTTTAGTGAAACAACGTCCTAATATAACAATCAAGGATACGAAATCAAATGATATTTATTATTACCAACCGAAATTATATTTAAATTAACTAATGTAAAGAAAATTAGGAAAAAAAACACACGAGAAAAAAAAGAAACAACATAAAACCAATCTAAGTAGGTCTAAGGATGCAGCATTCCAACGACCATTAAGCTAAAACACAAGCCATTCAGAAAACTGGTTGAAAATTCATAATTGCAAATTCTTACCCAAATTATCCTGGTACAAAAATGGCCAAACTTTTTTTTTTACAAAAAACACGATATTTAAAAAAAATGCAAAAAGAAAAATAAAAGAATTTCGTTAGATTTTTGTCAGTGTTTTAGTCCAAAGAGTAAAAAAAAAATTCAATATCAAAACGAGCTTGAAAATTAAATGTTTTTAGAAAATTTAGTATTTTGTTTGAAAACATCAAAATCATTGAGAATTGTTAAGCAGTTTTAAATGAATTGAATGCGATTGGCCGTTTGCATACACGTTTCAAATTTACGATGCGAAGAAGCAATTCTCTGTAAGCCTAACAAATAACGAGACTCGATGTTGTTAAAGCATTACATTGAGATTGAGAATCAGTTGAAATGAACAGCAAAGAAAACCTGAACGCACTGAAATGAAAAGCAGCAAAGGGTTAATTGCATATGTTTGGCTCACCTTCGCCTTGACGCGGTACAAATAATTTGTGAAAATGATTGATAATTTTACGCGCAAATAGATTTGGATCTTCACAAATTGGTCGTGGTACGCTGATTCGAGGCACTTGATACAATGCAGTCAACCATTCGCAGTAGACGTTTACGCAGTCCTTTATTGTTTCATGTTCTGTCAAAGGCAGCGATAGACCTGAAATTATAAAATTCAATTTGAGATTTCTTGTTTCATTGAATATATGTTACGTGACATAACACATGCTAATAGAAACAATACAAACCATGACATATAACACTCATGCACCAATTCACCTGTAGCAATGAAAATCAAATTTTAGACATTAAATTATTTGTGTTGATGTTTCTTCAGATTCAAATTCAATGACTCATTTTGGGATTAACTCACTTCATCATCGGTGACCAAAATACTTGGTTCAGGTGACTGTGTAATGCCCAAATTAGCTGCCAATTGTTTGACAACAGCTTGAGACACCTCACGTCCAGCAACAGCTGAGAATTTATTTAGCACCGTACTCGACGATCCATTGCTATTGGCAGCTATCACTGGCGACAATGATGCCCATTCCGAGTACATTTTAGCATAAATGATTTAAAACACTTTCTTTTCAAGTTTCAATTGCACTAGGCCATAATTACATACTTAAATGTTGAGGAAGATCATTTGTTTAATAATTTCAATCCAAAATTATGCATTTGGAAATCTCAATTTGACATACACTCATAAAAATACGATACAATGTGTTTGAAATAAATCAAACAGAAAATCACTTTGGATTTGTACAAAAACAAGCAATCAATTGAATGTAAATAGTTTTGTTGTTACGTGTCACTGCGAAGTTGACTGACATTGTTTCACTTGATTCATTTTTTCTGTTCGCATTTGACACTTTACAGCAGCCATTTACCTTTCGACAATTTCCATTAGTATTACATCTCTGATATTGATGTGTTGAATGAACGTATAAATATGTGTGTTCGCGTGAGTTCACTCAACAGGTGAGAACACGAATGCTTCAGCTCTGTTCATGAATATATGTTGGTTGATTTAAGATTGTTTATAAATTACTGGTTGAGATGCAGTGATGAAGTAAATTTCGAATTAAAATTTTTTGCAAATGAGTAAAGGTGAGAGAAATTTCATGCGAATAATAAGGTTCAATGGATGCGTTTCATTCCTAAAAATTGTCTAATATTTATAGATATTTCAAACAGTTTGAATGATGCGGGAAAAAATAAATGAAACAAATGTGATTGAAATTTGTTTTTATTCACGACCATTTATTTTATCTTTTTATTTTGCAACAGGTTTGGAAATGTTGTCTGGATTTCAATAAAACTACACAGAGAGTATTTTTAAAATTTCCTTGGCAAACCATTTTAAAAGTGGTTTTATTCAGCTCAGGTTCTAGATGCAACTAAAATCAATATGAGCAAATGACGTCACAAAACATCTCAAAATAGTATAGGCCACATAATATTGTAGATTTATTCAAAATATAATAATGAATTGCATTTTTACTGTAACAATAATTTGACAACTTTCAAAGAGAAACTCAATGTTAAAAACTAAAGGTTGCCTTTGGTGGCATGTCCACATTTGTTATCTATATCTACACTATAAATGAGGGTAAGTTCACATTTTCAACTCAGTGAACAGTTTACACTATATAAGCAAATGTAAAAGACAAAAATACTCGTTAGTATCATTTATTGTTAGTTGTTCTAAAGATCATTTTTCCGTTAACGAAGTTACATGCGTCTGAAATATTCGTTCATTCGTGTTCATTTTTTGAGGTATGTTTTAAATTTTCTTTCCATTTTAATTATCTATTTAGGCAAAAGGAGAGCCAAAATAAATTTCTCAAGCATTACGAAAAACAGAAATATTATTTATTTCATAATGAATGTGCTTTTTTTGTTATTTCCATTTTACTTATAGTAACTGAACATCAAAAACCAAAATGGCAACCACCAAAAAGATAACAGACATCAACATTGACTGTCTTGAAAAGATCTTCAATTATTTGACCGTTGCTGATCTGCTCAATTTAGCTGATTCAAATACACATCTCAAAAGTGGTGCTAATTTAGTGTTCGCTCAAAAATATGGAATGAAAAAAGTGGAGATTTACGATTCTGTTCCATCGGCACACCAAATGTCTATTGGAATGGACACGATTGAGATTTCCGATTTGAAGACAGATCTACAATTTCTACGTTGTTTCGGAAGTTTAATATCAAAATTGAAAATTACTTGCCTATCGACATTTAACGAAAAAGATCGTTTATCGTTTGAACGTATGATGAAATACGTTGGTGAATATTGTACCGAATTAATCGAAATCACAATTTATAACTGTCCGTATGGGACAATGGCTGGATTGAAGCAACCATTTCGAAAGGTTGAAAATGTCTACACAGATACATTTGACCTGGATGGTGGTTTATTAAACAAACTTTATCCAAAAATGCGGTGCTTACACTTTTATATCGGTCATTTTGATTTGCATCGTTTCACGCAACATTATCCACATTTGGAACAACTCGAAATATACTTAAGACCAGGGCAGCCCAGAGAAAATTACGCTTATACTGTTGCTCAGCTTGATTCTATCCTTCGTTTGAATCCACAATTGCAAAGTTTACAATTGCCATTTGGTTCAGATTCATACATTCAGTGTGCAATTGATAACTTGCCACACCTTAAACATTTTGGACTCAATTCGTTTACAGGATTTTCCGATTACATCAGCCCACAATTCCACTTCAAAAACGTAACTGAATTTGATTTGTCCAGTGGATTTTTTAAATTTCCAAGATTTCAAATTTCATTTGATCATCTTCAGGCACTCACCTTGGACATGTATTATTTCCATAGTGATGCGGATTTTTTTTCTTTTATCGGTAAAAATTCGTCAATACAAAAATTAACAATCAAATCATATTATACATCGGAAAAAAAGATGGACGTATCAAAACTCAAAAATGCGTTGCCATTTTTAAGAGAAATTGACCTTCGTAATTATAAGTTTACCTCAGATGAAGTTATGCAATGCATCAAATTATTTGAATTACTAAACAAATTTTGTTTTGGACTCAAACCTGAATCTGAATACAACAAATTACAAACTTTCCTGGACAATAAATGGCATACATCAAAAGTCACATGCACAAAACGTTCGAGTCGTTTTGCATTTACACGACAAGTAAACGAACATGAACCACATTTTGTTGAATTTTTCCAAATAACAATGAAAAGCAACAAGTAAAATACTGAGCCTGTACTGTTTATGTATTTTATTGTAGAATTTGAAATTTCGACAGAAACATTCTGTTTTTTTTTTTTTGAAATATGCATTATTTTAGTTTATTAAGCTCTGTAAACCATAAAATACAATAAAAGAAAATAAGTAAAAGCGAGCAAAAGAAAATGAAAAAAGGGAGATTTATCCTTCTTAGAAATGAATGTGCATTTTTGATGTTAATCTAACAAAAACTACCTGCAATCCTCATTCAAATAGACGTCTGAGTTTTGCAACACATGCATCTTGTGAATATGTAAATTGCCTGCACAACTATCAGTATGAAGTTGCTTTTGGACAACACTTTGTTCACTAAATAGGCAAGAAGAAGGAAGTCATTTGTGTTTCAACTGTGCTTTAGCATAGTTATCATTTAACGTAAAACTACCTCAGTTTAAAAGATACGATTCTTTCTTCGGTTTCTTCTGAGGTAAATTGTGCCATTTCATTTGATTTTGAGTTGCAAATATTGTCGTGAATAATCACAATATTCTAGTGGAATATTGAATTTGCATTCCTATACAAAATTCAAGCTCGATTTTTCAATTACAAAGAGAGTGGAATTTGAGATTTAATTTCATTAATTATAATTTTCGTTTTCAGTCTGTTGAATATTCTTTTTCACAAATATCTAATTGAGAACAAATAAAGGACACCGATTAAAAGTCAACAATCTTGGAATAACAAAATGGCCATAGAACCTGCTGCGAAGATGAATATTACAGGCATAAACATCGATTGTCTCGAAAAAGTATTTCGTTATTTGAGTCTTGAAGATCTGCTCAACGTTTCTGACTCAAGCATGAACCAAAGCATAAGAGAAGCCGCTGATTCAATGTATGCATTGAAATATCGAAAGAGAAGTGTTTACTTGAATTATTATTTAAATCATACTAAAAAACAACTTAGCATAGATAGGAACATAATTGAAATTAATGATTTGAAAATGTGTCTGCAAATACTCCGCCACTTTGGACATCGTATAAACGAATTGGGAATTGCGTGTGCGGATGGTGATAAGTATAATCGTGCATTCTTTCATTACTTAATGACATATGCGAATTTATACTGTTCAGAGACATTGGTCTCAATCGCCATACACGGAGGCCCAAAAAAGTGTTTGAATCACCTACCGAAACCATTTTCAATGGTTGAATTTGTTTGCGTGAACACACCTACCCTAAACGGTGATTTATTGAACAAACTTTTCCCTAAAATGCGATGTTTAAAATTTGGGTACGACTGTGAACGATACGATGCGATTAATTTTATTAACCATTTTCCAAATTGTGAACATATTTTCGTGAACGTATCTGGATGGCAGATAAATTCCATTACTGTTGAAAAACTGTATCCAATGTTGCATTTAAATCCACAGTTGCAAAGCCTCGAGATGAACTTTTATAATGATATTATTAAGCCCGTTCCTACTGTTAATTTCAAAAGTCTAAAAAGTTTGAAAATCGCTTGTTGGTTTGATTTGGCACGGTGTTTATTTGATCATTCATTTAATCAACTGGAAGAACTTATTTTGGAATATATGAAAGTGGACAACGAAGAATTCTACAGTTTCCTTACTAGAAATCCATCAATACAAAAGTTAACGATTAAAATCATCCATCAATTGGCATCATCGAAATTCGAAGATCATTTTGATTTATCAAGGCTAATGGCCGCATTGCCATCACTGAAGGAACTGGATCTTCGATGTTTTGTATTTACATCGGAACAAGTATGTCAATTGGTGGACCAATACAAGACGCTACAAAGGTTTTGTTTTATGCTTCCCAAGCTAGAGCACTTGGAAGATTTTAAAGATCTAAAAGCAAGAGTGGACAATCCCCAATGTTCAATATCACAACTAAGCAGAAATGTATATGAATTTGCTTACTTTTAACTATTTATTTTTTCACTTTTTATGCAACAATTAATAAATAATATTAAAATTGGTTGATATTTAGTTGGATCTAAATATTTCCTTTCTATTAATCTTTCTATCAATCTACAATTCGATGTTTATCATATTTACTCATACAAAAATTTAAAATAAAAATTATTAATTGAAATATAATATAATTTAAATGGTTGAAAAAAAATGTTCATGTTATTATCATTATCAAAATGTATGCGTTTCACTCCAAATAATGTCAAATATATTGTACTGAGCTATTTATTTGCTAGTACTCAATTGCCATTTGAAGTTGAGACTAACAACATGATGGTGAATTGACGACAAAATGTAAAAAAATCAAAGCAATTTCAATATTAAAAAATATATTCGATAAAAAAAAAATTAATTGAATGAATTTTATTCAAATCCAAATCCAAATTCATTTGATTACTGCTAACAAATCGTCGCATCGACAACACTAGACACCGATGACAGTTCATTGAACGTACTTCCCTGAAAACCATGCGACTGTCATTCCGTCCGCCACATTGATTGTTCTTTTCTTTCAAAGGCATTCTACACCACGTTTATTTTTGGTAAGTGCTCCGATAAAAAATTTCAAATTTTCCTGAACATTGCCAGTTTTTCACCGATATTTCAATAAAAAACGTGAAATGAGCATGTGTTTTTGTGAAAAATGATAAAATTTGCTAGAAAAATGTTAAATTTTGTGAAATTTATTTTCTCCTATTTTCCTATGCATTGGATAGCCCCGTGTACAATAGGCAGACACACTGTGCGCAAAGCAGTTTTTATTTAGCGTTTTGTAGTTTTTTTTTCGGTCGAAAAACTGGCAATTTATTCAATTTGAAATGTCATCATAATTTGCAATACTAATTCGCAATATTAATAAATTTTGTATTAAATTTTAGGTTAGATCTACTGCGAAAGTACAAACAAAATGCAGATTTTCGTGAAAACATTAACCGGAAAGACCATCACACTTGAGGTCGAACCATCAGACACCATCGAAAATGTCAAGGCAAAGATCCAAGACAAAGAGGGTATCCCACCAGATCAACAACGTTTGATTTTTGCCGGTAAACAATTGGAAGATGGTCGTACATTGTCCGATTACAACATCCAAAAAGAGTCAACATTGCATTTGGTGTTGCGTCTACGTGGTGGTATCATCGAGCCATCTCTTCGTATTTTGGCCCAAAAATACAACTGCGACAAGATGATTTGCCGTAAATGCTATGCCCGTTTGCATCCAAGAGCAACAAATTGCCGTAAGAAGAAGTGCGGACACACCAACAACTTGCGCCCAAAGAAGAAGTTGAAGTAGATCATCAACTGGTGCCGTCAACGCCGCATATTTTATTTTCGCATTTTCGTTTATCGTTTTCAAATGATGCAATGAACAAACGACCCGTCAACAACATATGGAAAAGAATTAAAATTCAAACTTATTAAAAAAAAAGCAGATACAATTTTGTATGCAATTCCACTGAATTTGTATCCAATGAACGAAAATGTTGAATAAATAAATGTTCCAATTGGAGAAAATACATTACGGGAAGAGTTTTAGTTGGTTTTATTGCTTCGGCATTTATATATTCATTGGTTTCAGGTTAAATGCATGAGCCTAAAAACAAGTCTGGCCGGCATTTTCATTTCAAAAGGATTTCATTCCAAGTATAATCATAACCTAAATTTCTTTTCGCATTTGACTACGTCAATGACTCATATAACATTTTTTTTTCTGTGCAACAACAATTTTCAATTTAGATATTCGTAAGCATTTGTCCTCTTGTTAATGTTCAGCTATCATTTTTGTGCTCCAAATATTTGTTGGAAATAACAAAAAAACTACTGAAACAGCACACTTCAATTGGATTCAATGTTTTGGCTGAAAAGCACACATTTTATACGAGACAGGCTCTTACCGTAGAACAGCACCATCTGTTGTAAGTGCCATGCATTTACTGAGAATTCAAACTAGATTGTCCGTGAAATCCACTACAAGCCCAGTAAACAATGCGGCGTTCACTCTCTCAATCGCTCGTTCTCTCACACACCAATACAACGATAAATGTGCGCCACGGTAACAAACACATGTGCGATGCTCGCTGTACAAATCACCGACTCAATGGAAGAAAATTCTCAATATTGAGAGATAGACGCTCGTGGACTGTTCAGGTCGTAGGACGCATTCGTATGTGTATTTGTGATTTGTAGCGCTATACGCTAAAGGCGAGAGAAGAAAACAAGTAATATACAACAGCGATTTTAAAACAACAACCATTGAAAGGACCCTCTTTCAATATACAATTTTCATTGTGCACAAGTTTTGTTTTTCTCTCACGCTCTCACTCTCTCTGTCCATCGCAGTTGGATTTTCGTTTTGTTATTTTCTGAGTTTAACAAAAAAATACACACACAAAAAAATAATAATAAAATTATTTCAACGATAGCAACACGATTTGTTGTGATTTTAATTTAATTGCCAATTTTTCTGTTTGTTTATTTTGTTTTTTTGTTTTTTTCGCCGATAATTTGTGAATATTTGATTCTGTTGAACGTGTAATCGATGGCGCTGAAAAAGGCAATGCAAACAATCAAGTGAGGCAAAAATATCAGTTCAATAATAGTTTGGTTTTTTTTTTATTGAATTAATCGAGTGAAATAACTGTTCGATAAGAACTGCAAAAAAATGTGTAAACTTGTTTGTTAATTAATGACTTCGTTAAGTAAATCTTGAAGTATTTTCATTCGAAATCGATGAATCGAAAGTTTATCGGCAAAAGCCGCAGTGTTTGAACTTTGATTAAGAATTATTTTACAAAAAAAAAACTATTCATGACTTTGAGCGTTGACTTTAATTTGAAGATAAAAACCAAAGGTGACCAAATACAAACTAAAAACTTTCTCCAGAACTTGTGTGCTTGATTGTTTGTGGTAGTTTAACCACCAAAAGGACATCAGATCTAAATTTAGCCGCCTTGAAATCGAGCGAATACATTGATTTGTGGTTTGATGGACGTTGTGAGAAAATCGATAAAAGAGACGAGAATCGCTTCACAACCATTTCACACAGAGAAAATATCGTGTTTACATTCAATTTGCCGATCAATTTTTGGCTAATACCTAATCATTGATTGCACTGAGTGTTCATTAGTCAAATATTGAATATGATTGATTGCCAATTCAAGCGTTTCATCAATTAAATTATGACAATTGTTGACCATTTTCACATGTTTATCACAATCGGACTAACTTTTGCCGCAAAAATGCGAGTTGAATAATTTCAAATCGCAAGCTAAAACGATAGAAAGGCAAACAAACACACACAAAAAAAACAGAACGAAGTGGAAGCAAAAGAAATATCATTAGATTCCAAAGCAAATAATACGGAACTTTTACAAAAGCGAATAATTTATGACTACTTAATGTGACGGTTTTATGTTTATGCGACCGTAAACCAGATCCTTGTGCAGCTCTATAATTTATTACAAGACAAGAAAATTACCAGTTTTCTATATATCCTGAAAAAGAGAAAGAAAAAAAAGAACAACTGTACGAATATAACAGATACCGACGTAATCAGATTCGGAAGGAAATTATTGTATTGTATTAACAATAGTCAAATAGAAAAGAAAAGGACACGGTGCAATTGCTTATAGTGTGAATAGTAAAAATAAACGAAACAAGTTGAAACCAGTTTTCTGAAGAAAAAAAAAATAGAAACATCTAAAGAAAAACTCTGTTATTCCGCTGTGTGTGTGTCTTTATTATAATAACAAATCAACGTTGAATACTCTATTCAACGGTAATCATCAATTTCGTCAAAAAAAAAAATTTCGGGAAAAGTGTGTGAAACAAAAACAAAACCATTGGATTGAATTACACCGACAACAGATTGGGTTCAACAATTAAAAAGCGATAATAAAAGGTAAACATAACAAACAATGAAAAAACAGGAACAAAAAAGAAAAGAAACAATATTTTTTTCAGCACCAGCAAAATCAAAATGCAAACAAACCTGCGTAAACGCATTGAGTTTGGTTCTCAGTTGATCTTAGTATCACGACTACACACAAACCGAGAGATTGAGTGAGAGAGAAAAAGCGTCCAGCGCCATTGATGATACAAAAAAAAAATTAATGAATCAAATGTAGAGAGGAAAGTTTTACGATGGGAAAACTGCACAAAAAAGAATAAACAAATATCAAATTAGAACGGCAATTATGTGGCTCTGGTGTTTTTTTTCTCTCTCTCTCTCTTTCTCACCAATTGTTTGTGTACATTTCTATGGAACAATATTTTCTTAGAGCACATATTGAAGTGAACTCAATCAGCAACGGTCATAATTTGTATGATAAACATTCAAAGTCTATGACTTTTCGTAGGCATATTTTATGGATTTTTCATTTCTATTTATTGAATATTTCATTGATGAAAAGTCTTGCATTAGTCAACGATTTTGACGATAAAACCATCTAACAATAGAATTGAATAGCTAGTTTATGTTAATAAATTGCTTTCGATTCAATTGTTTGACTCTAATGCGTTGAAATGTAATATCCGAACTAGATCCCAATACCTAGCCCAAAACTATCGTACGCATGTAGCAGGTTAAATGATTCACCAAAAAAAAAACATACTTCGAGAATTCAACAGAAAATCAAATTAAAAGCAAGCACTGAGCAACAATAAAGAAAGATCAAAAGAAACAAAACCGGCATCGAAATAAAATATAACAAAACGGCCTTAATCCTTGGGTCGTCGGAAGAAGATAGACGTCTTCTTTGGTGTTAGATTTATAATTTACTGGGCTATGCCCATTTCGGTGCGTGTAGTTACGTTCAATGTGATTGTGTCGCCTTGTCGGCTGTTCAATCATCGTACAATTTATTTCTAAGCGTGATAATTTATCTTTGATTTATCCAAAATGTACGTTCTCTGTGATTTAGTGTGTCCGCCTAGCAGGTTTTTTTACTCTCTGTCTCTATCGTCACAAATGGTTGAACGATTCATACAAGCCACAGATAAATGAAACTATCTCAAAATCTTTCAAGAATGAGAACAAGACCACAACCCATAGAGATGAAGAGGAACCATACGAAATAAAAACACACAGCGTATATATTCGGTTTAATGGTAAGAGTCAAGCGAATCGATGAAGCAATTCATTGTGTGTGTTCGTTGAATGTTCATCTTCCTTCTCTTCGTACCGTATTCTACTCTCTCGGTCGGTTGAATCGCTCAAGATTGAGAAGAAAAAAAAACCGTATACACGGTTTGTTCATACGCACACCGGTCTCTAAACCTTACACTTAACGCATACACACGCGAATGTGTGTCCTGCATTCTTTCGTTTAATATCGTTTGTTCGTTCATTCTTTCGTTCTTCTTTCCCATCGCTTCTTGTTCCTCTTGAGTTTTTATGATCTTATGAGTATTTTTCATTACCTTCTCGGTATTTTTTTTTTTCATTCGTTAAAGATGCTTTTGTATTGTGTGTTTATTCCCTTGATGATGAGAATTCGTTCGTTACAACGTACAAAAAAATAAAATAAAATAAAAACAGGAACAAAAACTTTCTCGTATGAATGTACACGATGTTCAGTGTGCACAGCACACACTGTGCGTCTCTTGCTCTTTGCTGCTGGTGATACAAATTCAAGAATGGGACGATGGTAACTATAAAATCGAGGGAACGCACACACTGTCAACCGATTTTAAGCATTGTACAAGTGAATTGAGTGCATTTTTTCTACTTCGTTTATTTACACGCTTCTGCACAACTACAAATGCGCATAAGCACATGCACACGCAAATTTCAACTGAAATATACAAGTGAAAAAGACCCTTTTGCAATTGAGTGGCAACGAAGACATTGAAAAACCAAAACAACTCCGTTTATTGCGATGCGTTCTCTTGTGTGTTTTGTTGTTGATGTTGTTGTCGTTGTTGTTGTTGTTGTTGTTGTGTAACCAAACGCTGACTTCACACGAATAGCTCGCCAATATTCAGTCAGCCAGCCAAGCATTTGGCTATTTGACTGCAACTCTGTTGCACTATTACAACCACATACGAAAATTACGAAAAACCTCATTTCGTGTACTCACAACATCAAATTATTCACGTCTATGAAATGGCTCGAGTACACACAGTTACCTTTATAATGAATGTGAAACGTTGCGATGGCACCGAGAAAGAATGAAGCGAAAGAGAGCGAAAGATAGGGGGAAAGAGCGAAAGAGCATGGAATCGAGCAACGGACATGCATCAGTTGGCAAGATGCATCAGGACCATGTGATTTGGTGAACTTTATAGCTACATTTCAAGCGTTCACTTTGACTCGACTCGACTCACCTCAACTTGATTCAATGCACATTGCAACTACATTCAGACAATGTGTTTTCGTTAGTTGATGCCTTTGTCTGTATGTTTGTGTGTCAATGTACACTTGAACCACTTGATTACACAACAATTCCAGACCAGAGAGAAAGAGAAGAGACGAAAGCGCAAACTATAAACACAGACAAAAATATCTCATTCGAATGCCACATAATTAAGTGTTTCATTGAACTACGAAAAAGAATCGCCAAATGGAATACTTTTCAGCTTTCTTGTGCTTCGCTACCGTTCGCGCTCTCTCTCTCTGTCTGACTCTCTCCAGACCACTTTATTTATTTTGTTTTGTAATTACGCCTTAACCCATTCCATCGGTAGTTTTCTACGCCAAGAACAAGAACGAAAGGTGTTTACATTTTGTTTTAGTCGCCAATATATTATGAATCCAGTGAAAAGAAACACATGCTCAAGAAAAGACGCGATTTATTACAATTATAAAATAACATGTGCGGTCCAATGGAAGTCGCCCAGAAACCGTATAGTTCGGAGTTGGCGGTTTTTGTTTCCACATATTTTTTGGTTTTGTTTTATGCATAGCTCAAGCGCAAATACGAAAAAAATACGCGGTGGACAAACAAAAAAAAAGAAGAAAAATAAAATGAATAATGGTAACGAAAACATTTTTCTTTACTTAAGACACACGTTATGTTACGTGTATATCCCATTTCCAAATGGCTCTCTTATGAGCAGCAAACCATTTTATGGTGTCGCTGTTGCGTTGTCGTTGTTTTTAATCAAATTTGTATACATGAACTCACATTTAATTAACTTGTGTATTTCTGCTACGTTTCTTCAATTTCGCTCTCATATATATATTTTTTTGTTCCACTAATTCGGTGCGCTCGTACAATGTTCGTTTTTCTCTGTGTGACTGTGTGTGTGTGTTTCATTCGTGTGCACAGTGGCGACACTCGCATTACGTCTGTATTTACCCGCGTATTGCGTGAATAGCAAGAATTCAAAATGTTTTTTTAAGGCTCGGCTTAAAATCGAGTTTCCGAACTTTTTCATGCAAAACAATAAAATCTTCGAGAATAAAACTTATGACCACCGTGCATAAAGTCATTGCCGAGCGAAATGAAAATGGCATATTTTTTTGTTGTTGGTGGAAATTGAGAACAAGTCGTAATTCATTTTCATGAGATTTTCCGCCTTGATTTTATCTCTATTCCGTGTAGAGTCGCTTTCCCTCCTCCTCCATTGCTCTTTTTCACTCTCTCCCGCTCCGTCTGTCTTCTCGACCATCGTAATTTAGCCATTGTGGTTTTCATATCAATGGCTTCTGTGTGAGAATCTTTTTGATGGGTTTATGTGTCTCATTTGCCATTCGGTAAAAGTGGTCAATTTGCGGTGTCGCATATAATCAGATAAAATGATGCTCTCCAACTATTATTTGTCCATTTGCAATACATCAAAAATTACCTATTTCCTTTGTTGTTGTTCACGTCTGTTCCAGTGACATTATACCAATGACCATTTTTCTTTTCATTCAATGCCATCATATTTTGTTGTCGAACTGGATGGATGTGTTTTTTTTTCAGTCGGCGTTACAGTTTACACGCATTTTATTGTGGCCGGCGCAATTGGACACTTGAGTGTATTTTTTAATAACAAAAATGACTACAGACAGGCGTCTATGATTGAAATGTGGCCAATAAATGATGCGTCATGACCCCGAAATTGGTTCACTAAACACACATAACTGTAGTCCAAATGGTCAAAAATAAGTTATTAGGCGATTTTTGTTTTATTTACGCCCTTTACGACACCGTTTGTGCCATTCAAAGATACCGTTTTTTTTATCCATAAAACTTGTTTTCGCTTGTGTTTTTGTGTTGGTTTAATTCAATGTATGTCGACATTTCGTGACTGAAACATCAACCACCGTTCATATAACTCATATTTAGAACATTTATGAAGTTAATTCGATTTTTACTTTGATTACTTCAGAATGTTTCGACTATATACAATATTTGAAATGAGAAAATGTCATATATGCACCATTTACTAATGGCATGTTTGTTCATCGCGTAATGTCAACCAAATCTTATTGCGCTTGCTATGAAATTCATGTTCGAATGATTTCTTCTTTACGTTGCTTTGACTGCCGTTGCTGTGTTGTCGATGGATTTTTTTTCTCTCTCTCATCTTCTTTCGCTTTCATTTTTGTTTTTATTTGCTTGGGCTGTCATCATTGATGCGGTTCAGCTCACACACTCACTCAGAAAAGTCATAAAATATCCCGTTTATTGCGATGACAACGCATATTGAAGGCATTTGGAAAAAGCAAACGAAAAATCGGAATATTTATTATTAACATTGGAATAATACAGAAAAATACGACAACGGTGGCGATGGAGGGAAAAAAAATGTATGAAAAATCCAATATGGTTTGGAGTGCCATCGCACAAGCGATTCATACAACTTTTCTGATATATGTAATTTACGATTGCTGCGGCTATGGCTGCTGTTGCCACACTGCTGCATACCATTTTATATTCACAAAAGCCTTAAACATACCGAATTTCATTTCACCATTTCCATTTTTGCCTTTTTGATTTCCAAGCGTGCATTTCCATTTGGATTGCCATGAATTGAAGAGTTCACAACCATAAAATGGGAAGTGATGATGATAATGTTTTTTTTTCGTCGCTGCTGCTATTCTCTCTGATTGCTATATATTTGTGCTTGAAAATGTGTCGCATAAAATCGAGTGCGAGTTGAATAGCAACGCGCGATTTCATCTATACAGAAGAACTCCATCAGTTCAGACAATCAAAACATCGGAATGAGTATAGAAAACATGCAATCACATTCACTCTTTCATGCACACAAACCCATTGATGAAACACATTTGCCATTGTTTTTCAGCTTACGGCGTAGTTCTTGAGGGGTTTTTTCTTTCAAATGAAAAGCGAAAACCGCATCATTTTTACTAATTGAATGTAAATTCTAAATAAAAAAAAAAAAAACAGAGAGGAAGACCTAGTGAATGAATGAACGACAACATATTGTAAATAATGTGAAATTCAATTTGATTTCTATCTTCAACCGTTTAAATGCGTTTCAATGTGTAAATAGCACGTAGCACAGCGACCACAGTGTACAGCATTCGTTTCGGAACTAATCCCAATTTAATGCAGGTCATGATGTTTTGTTTAATCATCACACTATGGTTCCGGTGCTTGGATGTCAACATGGAACAAAACTATCGTCACAACACAAATTAATGGCTCGCCATTTCCATTCATTGGAACAACAGAAAAATTGAATACCTCCACGAGAGCGAGGAAGAAAAAAAAATGGTTTCGGTTTTGTTTTGTTTCTCTTCAGAGCGTTCACTTTTTTGTTCGTTCAAATAATGGCACGAAATATAAAATGAATGAAATGGAAGTATAATGTTTATGGGCGATTTCCTCAGACCATGAGCGATATTAAAGTTTATTGCATGGATATCATCGCGTCGTCTTGCAAATGCGATTATATTCAGCATTTTCCTGTGCTCGAATGCTGTCACTTGCTACAAACACCGGCCCCAACGGTGGACGGAGGACAGAAGAAAAATAAAACAAGTCAAACAAATAAACTATGATAAAATATTGAGAAATGCAATAAAACGACCCACAACAATGAGCAAAAGTGTCATTCAACACACAGAAAATATAATCCAAATGACAAAGTGTATGGGCATTCGAAAAGGAAATCGGTCAACTTATGCACAGCGGCCACTGATATATATTTACTATATATCTAAATGTGATGTAACACAATACCGAAACGATCCTATTAAGTGCACAAGCATTATGATAATGTGTTTCATGGTCGGGAAAGCATGTTCAATGTTCATCTGTTTGTGTCTTTTATTCTGTTGTATTTTCATCCGAAAAGCGCGCTCTTCTTCACTTGGCCTCATGTTCTCATTGAATTTTTCGTGCCTTGTTCAAGCATTAACAATTGCCCACTACAGCGCGACTGCGATGTATTCAATGGATGTGTGTGTCTGTGTGTGTTTGTGTGCGAAAGTCTCGCATCGGAGCAAGCGAACAAAATAAAAGAAAAATGGAATTGTCAACAAACCACCTCCGCACCATGAAAAATATTCACATTTCGTTTCTTCTTTTTTGGTCTTTGCTTACATTTCGATTTCTTTTCTTCCATTTTGTTTCCTTTCTCTGGTTGTCGTGTGTTTGTTTACATTATTCATGTTGACTGAGTCGATTGGAATCGTGTTTTTTTTTCTTCTTCTTTGTTATTATTACGGCTGCTGTTTAACTAGATTCATATATTCAAATACCTGAATGAATGAACGACTTTTATTTAACTTTACACACACTCGAACTTGGAACTCCACAATTCGTTTCCGTATTTGGTGTATGACATTGATGGTTTTGGGCCAAGTGCAGGGCTACTGAAAAGTAAATAGCTTATATGATGATGATGATGATGATGAGTGTCTTGTTTGAATGGGCTTATCGTGTTCCACTATTGGTGTGAACGAACTGGGATATGATCTGCAAATAAAATGGGCATTGGGCCTATATATGTATGAAAGGGTTATGTATGATGTAGTAGCCGTTAATCAAGTACAAAATAAAAAAAAAACAATGAATAATGACTAAGTGAAATGAAACTTTCGTTTGTAATTTTTTTTTCATAGAACAGTAAATAATAATCAATTCACTCTCTCCATTGACTTCCAATGTCCAAGCAATTACGAATCAAATGCATTGTCGACGACTTTCATTTCATATCATGCCGCATCTTGATTGGATATGGATTCCATTCAAATCACAGCCTATGGGCTATAATGGCTTGTGGATATTCATGCATTCACATCGAACATCAACTTCTGACAACACACAAATACACATTAAATGAGCATTCCATGAACGTAACAATCAACTAAATGCATATTCATTAAGACAAAGCCATATACAAACACGTATATTACGTACACATTCGACCGTGTGCACCCACACAAACTAGTTCAAAGAGCAATAAGTACTTTATTAAATTTTAAGTCGATACGAAATTTCCTAATTGCACATCTAACTATTCACCACTTGCAACACATTATCCAATTTTGATGCGCAAAATCTCTATCCCGTCACAAATATCGTCGAATTTAATGTTTACGATTGTGAATTTCCTTTGGTAAATATTTGCGACACTTGGATTAAACACATTACATATAGGCACAATGCTTGCGAAGCCATCGAGTTTTGTCTCAAGAAATCTACAATTCCGGTTGTGTGTGCGAGTGTACGAGTTGTGCGGTATAAAAGCATGTTTCAACTTGCGGTAAACATTAGAGACAATAAGATCGATACCAATCATTTGCTGCTATTACGTGTGGCTGCCTGTACCTGTCTATTGAAAATAGCATGCAAGCAAAAAAGCCAACGCCTGAATCGCATTCCGTTTTTGCTTCCATCATCATCTTGTGCATGTATAAGAAAATTTGCCGAAAACTTAAGTGCTCTTATCGATACAAATGAGATTCTTTGGTTTTGGATAATTTTAGCTTCAGCCAGTAATGAATTGACTACAAATTAATTTCGGGATTTTAGCTGAAATCTGATCGATACATGCTTGAAATGTGAATAATTTACTTGTCTACGATAAAATGTAATTTGGGTAGGTATTTCCTTTAGCCTACGAGCATCGATTCATATCAATCCACATGTGGTTTATTATACAGCTGAAAATCATATTCAAAATTGAAATATAATTTTGCACGTTAAATCCACATGTACACACGAAATATGTGTGTGAAAATGTGAACATGTGCTATTGAAGTGAGAGTATCACCGTCTAGAACTTCATATAATCCGATTGATTGTCAGATGCCTGTAGCACCAGAACCACGGTTATTGATACAATCATTAAATCCAATTGACTTAAAATGCGAGCCGAAAAAGAGAAAACGATCAGGTTTGTAATTAAAACAAAATGATGGCAAAGCAAATCCTCAACACTTGAATGTGTGTGGCCAGACGATGATCTCACCGATGAACTGTTAGCCTAGATTCGTTACCTCAATCAATATGCCAACATTCGATAAATCTAATACTAAATCTAATATTTTTTGGAAACAGTAAAAGCCAATATTTCATCTCGTATTACTCTCGAATGAATCGGGAGTGTACAGTGTACACATTTGAGGCAACAATTCGATGTTGAGGTCGATGTGCTGCGCATCGATGAAATTTGAGCTCAATATTTTCATTTAATTGATTCGGACCATATCGATCTGCCATCGTATACATTACAAAGATCTAAATTAAACATAGCATACATTTATTATTATTGAATTGCGAAGATTTGCCACCGAGATAGAGATAATAACCATCGGTTTAATTAAACATTGGATGCGATTGGATGCCATCGGATCTATTCATTGATTTTATTAATATATTTTTGGTGGTGCGTTGTTGTTGTTGTTGCTATTCTTGATTTCTTTTCTATTTGAAAATGTTGATCGGAATTATTGATTCGATGGATGTAATTCGTGTTTGTCGATTTGTGTTTATATTTGCTATTGATGCTTATTGCATATTTGCACAAAATTGCGAATCGACCGTTTGCTATGCAAACGCACAGCAATATAACGTTCGATAAACAATTAAAAGCCTTTAAATAGCCAATAATAATCACAATCAAAATAGAATAATACGATATATGAATGCTGGCAGCAATCAAAGTAAACATCGCATTTGCATTCGGGCGATTCATCAAATAATGGTATGGTTAAACAGCATAACAAATAAGCAAATGGTACAAATGATGTGACCTCTTCTGTTACGATGCATCGAATGTCAATGATGAATAAAATTACCTTTCCACCGGGGCGCCAAAATTCAGAGTCAGATTGAGGACGATTAGTATGCATCGAAATTTATGGCCAACAAATGAGAATATTCAGCCATGAAATTCATTAGATATTGGCAAAACATTTGATACTTAATCTCTTGGCAAAGTTTTCATTAAATACAGTGAATCAGATTTGAGTATGGGTTTTGATCAAGCGTAATCGCAAACGCTAATGTTGGTGAAATTTGGAACGAGTGTGGTGGTGACGGTAGTTGGTTTCGTTGCAGCAAAATAAAGCTATGCAAGTTTTTGTTTTCGTATCGATTACATGGCATCACAGCACCACAGCAACATTCAATCGAATGGAATGCACGCAGTAAGCGTAATTTTTGGCATTTTATGCTTCATTTCTTTCATTCCCGTCAGCCGTGAAGCTAATGGTCACTTTACGCACCAAATACTTGAATTCCGTGCACATCCACATGCACAATTGATATCAAAACGCGTATTTAATTGCAATGCCCATTTATTTTGAATGAATTTTCGGTCGTGCAAGTAATACAAGCAAATTCGATGTAAATATTAAAATCAGTGCCACTTCCATGCAATAAATATGCATTTTGTAGCCATTATTATGGGTGATGTTGCGATTGCTGTTCATGTAATACACATGTCGATGTCATGACAACCCCTCACAATGCCTTATGACAAAACCAGATTGACAAATGCACATTAAACTAAATTGCAAATTTGGTGAATTTTGTGCGCAAAAGATGATTTTGTTTTCACATGCACACACACACACAGGCGCATTAACACGAAGATAGAGAGAGAGAGAGAGAGAGAGAGAGAGAGAGAGAGAGAGAGAGAGAGAGAGAGTGGAAGATTCGTCTCGGGTGAGATGATGAAGCGTTATCGGTCGACGGCAAACGACCACTACCTCCTATTTCATCTCAGTTTTCCCATCATGACGATAATATTCAATATTAATGGTAAATTCGATAGAATAATAAATGCATGGCTGTCCTTTCATTTCATATCGTACATTCACCGCAAATCTAGCAATTCTGCATCATAAATTATTCAATTGTTCATGTGTATTCAAATGAATATTTTAGCACAGTGCAAGCAACTAACCAACCATTTCTATTATAATCCGGATCGAGGCCTGACATCACAGCAACTTTTATTGCAATTTCAATTCATCATTTTGGGCCAAATACCATTTAATATTTTACATTAGAGCAATTGCAAATTTGATCCACAAATGGTCGACAACCATTATCATTAGATATTCGTCGCCGAAATATTCTCTAACCAAAATACGTCAATTTTAAATGACCGCCCGAAAATTACATTGCGGTATTGGGCATAGAAATATCGTTTTTTTTATATTGTTTCATTTAGAAAAATTTGCCACGCTTGAAAATAGTAAGCTTGTCTTTCGATATTTTTGTCGTGTAAAATTTAAATTGCCAAACTATCGGTATATAACTCTTTTTGTCAAAAAACGAAATTTCATTATATAGTGTTTTTAAAGTTTTCCCACAGTTTTCATAACACGTCGACGAAATATTATAAGATTATGAAGTGAAATGTCAGAACTTGCTAACACTTTTCGATCGATGATAGTTTTACAGCCATATTTATTCTTTAGCATACTACATAATTTCCAATCACTTAAAAACTATGCTACTAACTATAGATATGAACGTACTCCTCACAAGCATTGACCTATTTCAAGCCTATTTTGACTAACAAACCAAATTTAAAAGGTTTCATGAGACTTCCCAAGTTTCAAATTATATCAAACTTAAATTTTCAACGAGCACTCAGCAATTCTTCAAAAGAGCTCTGTTCGATCGATTTTATCGTAATTAAAAATTCGTGCTATTCAACTTCAACTAACATGAAAAAAAAATGTAAATGACTTTTGAAATTTGATGTGAGCAACATTTTTAGAAATGAGAATAACTGGAAAGATATTCTTATGCTATGGCTATTTTTAATGAACAAAATCGATCGATGTTGAAATTAAGTTTTCATACCAGTGACAAAAAAGTAACTGAGTCGCTTAAATTTTTCAGTTTTTTTCCCAGCCCGAAGTAAATAGGTTTATAGTTGGATCAATATTGAAATGTTGGTTATAAGCTAATCTCATATCTAACGATGAGAATGGTATTGGTTATTCTCATGCCTGATAGGCATTGGCTATGCTTGTACCCCGAATCTAAATTCATAATACCATGCACATTTGTATTAATGAGTATAAAGGATATGCGCAATCCATCTAACACGAAAGGTCACCTTTATCGTTCGACATTCTCCATTGAATGTAATATTCTTTTTTAGGTTGCTGTTGAAACTCCAATTTAAAGGTATCAATGACGCCTTTTTCCCCTCTCATGATGTTGTTATTTCCAGTTGACTTTTCAATTTTCACATCAAACATGTGGCCGACGTTATATTTCAATACTCCAAAGCAATACTCATTATCCACTTGCTGTTATCGATCGAACCAGTTCCGAGCAGCCGTAATTTAAAAATAAAAATGAACACAAATGTACACTCACTCACATGAAGGCAAAGAAATCCTCGTTAAGTTGTTTCCGTTCAATGCAGCGATCTGACCTTCTGGCATTAAAATGTTGAACGTGAAAGAAGAAAAATTGAACATTTAAATCACTGAAAATTGCCCGCATGCCATATTTTTCAGACGGCTATAATTCGTAGGCCGCGTCATCGTATGCATTGCGCTTGCCGCATAATTGGAAGCGACTGATGAAATATACACAACAAAACAACAATGTTCGCTGTTCGTATCCGTTGACGTCCAGTTTTATAGAACATATAATTAGACTTTTATTATAATGTTGAATTTGTTCTTTTTTGCCATTTCCCATGGAAAATTTACGCGCTACTTTTAATGAACAACAACAACAACAGCAACCAAACTATCCAATTTCAAACTATTTCATTGTAGTGGAAATAAAAAGTGGATGAAAAATGTTTACTATTTTGGAGAAATTAATGCAAATAACTGGTCTGTGTGAATTTTCGGCCACTGCTCACATTGTCAGACCAATCATCTAGGCAAGGTGCTTCGTAATAATTTTGTGAAAGCTGATAAATTACTCATTGCCAAAAGTCAGGTGAAATAAAAAAAAACATACACACAGAGAGAACCTAAACAAACGGAATTTTTGAAAGCTGCGATAAAAGATACGTAGCACAGGAAACCGTATGTTCCTTTGAACATTTTTGTGCGGATGTTTTTTTATGCGCTCGATGGCATTGTAAACCTTTATTTGCTTATTTATTTACACGTATACAAACTTACGGAATATTCTCACACTTTCATTCAATATCACATGCACATGCAGCGAGTCTGGTTTGGCTTTGTTTTTTACCAGCTCCTTTTTCCCCCTCACATCGATCAGATGAAATATTTTATTAAAGTTAAAATGAGACACAAATATACACACACACACACACAATCAAAGTAGCACGAACATTTCATTATGTTGTGGTTTCGTGAGCGCTCATTCTTTCTCTTTTTTTTGGATGGCGCTACCCTGGCACATCGCACCACGGCCAAAATTACGGTATATATAAAAATTCTTTGATCGGTTTTTCGCTGTTATTTTTTTAAACATTTCTTTTCCATTTTCGCTTTGTATGTTGTTGTTGACGCTTCGTTTGCTAAAGCATACGCAAGCAGTAGCATGCGGTTTTTTCCTGTTATTTGGTGACGGCACGTTAAATTGTACTGAACCATGATAGCTGGTAGCTATTTTGGTGTGGAAGGTGGTGTGAGTGTGTAGCTCTGAATGTGCGACAACAACTCTCTCCCTGGTTCTATGTGTGTGTGTTTCCTTCTTCTTCTTGTGTGTGTGTGTGTTTTTTTTCCTTTGTGTTTAAGTACAAACAAAATTTACCTTATTCAAATATCAAAACGTTGCCTGTGAGACTGAAGCCCTGTATGTAGAGTGTATAACTCCGACTATGCACACCAATTTATTTGTAATATATTTGTTGAAGTACTCGTACAGCCACTTCATACACGATTCGTATGCTGTCTATTTGCATTTTCAGTAGTTGCAATGCAATGCAATGTGCTGACAAACTATCTATTCCACGTATTTCTTACATACAAAATGTTCGTTTGCCTCGTGCTCTTGCCATCCTCTCCATTTATCTCTCTGTCGCAACGGCTCTTTCATCCGATGTTGTATCTCAAGCAAGCTATCGCGATGAAGGTGCAGGAAAGGCAAATTTCAAGCGGAAAAGGTATTGATAGATAAAAAAGAAATAAGAAAAAGAACCAGGTTCAAACTTCGAACTAAGAACAAGAAATGAACATCCAATCGAATGATGGAAATACAATTGGAAAATGCATGCAAGAAAAAAAAAGAAACAACAACGACAACCAATGAAACTTCCTGCAATTTGATTTTACGCCAATTCGAGCCCATTCGACAGCGTGAACAAATGAATGTTCGTTTGAAGCAAGTTTTCTTTGTTGGAACTCAAGCAAACTTAATTCGCCCCTTTCGGCAAAATCGAGCATCGTGGCGCAACAACAACAGTAGCACGAATTTTACTCGCTAATTTTCTTCGACACGTACAATTTTTCTAAAAAAAAAAAAATAAGCAAAAAGCGGTACGTCTAAATGAATGACATTTGAAGTGCGTGTTTTGAACGAGAAACATTTCGTGTGCGCGCGTGTGTGTGTGTATGTGCTCGAAACTGTTCAACAAGCAACAACATGCAAATGCGTTCCTCAACATTTCTTCGCCATTGTACCCAAATTTTTCACTCTCACACACACACACACATATTCACTTTGGAAAGTGCTTAATATGGTTTTTTTTTCAACATGCATTAAGAATGCTTATTTTACATACGTAATTTCATGAATAATAACTGATCGAGCAACAAAAGAAGAGAGCGGTCGGAATGTGCACGACAACCAACCAAACGAATGAATTTATGAATTTTGTTGAGTAAAACGATAACCAAAAATATGGATTTTGGTTTTTCCGAAAGTACATAACCATTTCGAGGGGTTTAGTATCAAGCCAATAAGACGATGAGCCCATTCAACTGTAATATTCATAATGAAAATTGTTTTGATCAAATGATTCTCAATTTCTTTCTGATTATAAAGAGATTTCATCAAAATTGGTTTCTATATGAGTGTCTGGTATTTTTGGATTTGATGATTCTCGAGATTATTAACATATTAAATTTGAATTAGACCACTTTATCACTTGATTATATCATTTTCGGTACCCAATTTATTGAATTAAATATAATCAAAGCCTGCGGCAATTTCACATTATTTTCACATTATCCATTTGTCGACGGCGTGTAAGCCCCCATCTCGTGTAAATTCGAGAAATGGTGAAAATCAACAATAGAACCAATTTTGTGCGAATTTCCTTTTCAATGGCACTGCAAATATGCAAAATCTCACGTCTTGAACATTACATTAGTTGAGTTTGATGAGAAAACGCGTTCACATTCGGATGACATGTCTTCTTCTGTATCCAAAAAAAAAAAATCTGACACAATAGTGGTTAGCAAATGTGATGAACGTTGTGTGTAATGTGCACATAAATCGATATGGTTTCTGTTCACATTTCTACACGCTTGTCATGTGTTGCGTTTGTGTTTGAAGCAAGACTTTTTTCTTCATATTTTGTTTACTTGTTGTCGTTGTGGTGTTTTTTGGTTTATTTTTCTTTTTCTCGCTCAGTTCGTTTAGTACTTACTTTCTTAAAATAAAATCCGTGACACTCGAACACTTTTCAGCAGGTGTTGATTTACCGAATTACCTTTTGTGATTGCATATAATACACCAACTTTGTTGCTGTAATGTGAGTTCTTTCGTTTTTGTTGTGTTCGCTATGTGCAGAAACCAGTTTGCTATAGCTGTCATCGCTGTTGTGTGCTTCATAAAGCGTTGAACATTTTATGTGAAATACCCGCTGCGCAGTGCTACCGAATGTTGAAATCATTTGCAAAGCACTTATTATTTCATGCGATAATCAGCCTGAGAAATTACTGATTACAGCATCGTCGACGAAAATCAAGGTCGATGTCTTATTACAGTCAGCTCGATTGCTAAGTGGTCAATGAATTTTGAGAAGATTTCAACATCTTAATGAGATGTTGAGTTCACTACGCGGCTGCTGCGAATACGAAACGAGACGGAATTAATATCATTGATTCTTAAAAACGTTTTGAACCAAATTAAGCGGATTTCACGATTTTTTTGTCTCTTGCTCCATCAATTTTTTTTTGTACGTCATGGAAAATGTGAGTGTCTTATTCTAACATAAGCATAGAAATCGAGCGCTAACGCCTGTCACATGATTCTCAAGTCATTCGCTCCAACGTTCGCCTGTCTATCGTACTTCGAATTTGTCTATTAGCGATATGAATCTATCTGATGGTTCGCACGACTTTATGTCTGCATACTTTTGGATTTTGTTTCTATTTCTATTCATACATATTTATCACGATTGAAGTTCCAAGCTCTCGCTTTTCATGTGAAACCACAAAAATGTCTTCGACCAAACAAAAACAACAGCACCACATCACATTTTGAATTACGAATTACGTCGATATTGACAGTGGAATCATTGAAATTGTCTGCATTACTTTAATGTATATATCAATTTGAGTGAGACACAAGTAAATTGTATTTTGATATTGTTGTATATGTCACTTTTATATGAGTTTCTTGGTAATTGTTTAGAGCATACAAATTGTCTGCAATTCTGGAATTGACTTCAAAAATACCGAAAAACCGCACGTCGCAGCACACCGCATGAGAGAATCTATTATTGAATGCTTGGTTTTTCTCCATTCGCACATATATATGTATACGACTGTGTGAGTAGTTGTGTGTGCTCGGTGGCCTGAATCTTATAGCAGTCAATAAAGAATATAAACAGACGGAACAGAAGATCCCAAGTGAATGAGAAAAGAATCCCAAAACATACAAAAATAAATGCAATAAATTTTCTATTTCACGCTTCATTTACGCATTAAAATCAGTAAATTACAGTGAAGCAAATCAAATGCAAAATGGCAACATAGTGTATGGAATAGCATTTGCCACCATTTACAGGATGAAACCGTTCCTGGTCATGGCATGGATTTTCAATCTTTCAATATGAACATTGAAAGAAATGGTACATGAAACACACAGAGAAGTACACTGCACAAGCGACAGAGAGCGAAAAACCAAATTGAGAACAACACACACAATAAAGGATGGGCCATATAACGGTTGGCCATTTCCTTGGCTATATTTTGTGTATCCGTAAAAATGTGTGCTTTCGCATTTTCCTCGTAAATAACACTGTGAATGTCCTCAAATTTTCGATTACTTGAACAACAACGGAAATTGCTGTAAGAAAGAAATATTCTATACCGAAATCTATGTATGTAATGGAAGAGAAATCGAAGTGAACGAAACAAACATGTGTACCCAATATACGGTTCAGCGCTCGATTCAATCGAAAAAGACAAAAAAAAAGTTCGTCGATTGCTTGCAATTTGCTATTCGTGGGTGAATGAGTGTAGCTGTTGGTGCTATCGATCCATCGATAAACTTAGATTTATGACTGTTATTTTTGTTCGGCTCACTCTCGAACCATATTTTTTTTCGTTGTTCTCTTTCTTTCTATTTAGTTTTATTTGTGCTGCTTTGCTCCATCGACATTTCAACTTTCATTTTGGGTGAGCTTCTCTTGTCGAACAATTGGAACTCAGGAGAAAATAAAAGAAAATATTTTATCAGACACATGGAATTCGTGCTGTTTGTTTAAGTAAATATGCATTGTAGCCGAATCGTAAAATAATGGAGCCAGGACACGTTCAAAATGATTTAAATTGATTTTATCGGTTGTTGGTCGCTGCTTTTGGAATCGCTTTCCATACCATTGCCAAACAAATAGTTCTCCTTTTTTCTTCTTCACTGTGAAACGAAGAAAACAATCCGAATCCTCTTGATTTTCTTCAGCGCCATTGTTTTCATGCACGTTTACTAAATTGCTAGATAATTTAGTTTGCGTATTCGAAAATCTCACACTTTCTTTCTTTCTTTCTTTCTCACTCTTTCTCGCTCGATTTCATCATCGGAAAATGCCAATTCGAATGTTCCAGTAAGTTTTAAGCATTATTCAAGTGCTGTGTGCTTAGAGCAATGACTGCTGTGGAACAAACACAACTACAACATTTTTTTGTGGGTATATCGAATCGACTGCACGAAAGCGATTTTTCATTGGCATCACACTTTTTTCTGTCGTCTATCGTACTTGTCACGGCTATGCTTACTGTTTTATTGCTTGCATACATTTATATATTGCCACTTCTACTTGATTATCATTATTTTTCATTGTAAAGTGATTTTGCTATTTTAACGCTCTTCTTCTCTTTCTCACTGCCGTTTTGTTTTTCACTAGGCCAACCAAATTCTACCGTTCAATATACTCGGTTGATGTCGGTTACCGTTTTATAAATGTATATAAATAAATTTTGTGTTATTATGCTTATTCTTTTCCACTCAAAGTTCATTCATATCATTTTAAAAAAAAGCCATAAAAAATCATGCAACCACCCACCCTCTTATAAGTCGAAGACTTGGTGTGTGTGTTTGTGTTTCGTTTAAGACTCCAGTCTCCTGATCATCGTCTGACAGTCTCGATGCAAACATGAAAACCCCGGTTGAAATAAGAAAAAACCAACCAAAATCGGCCATTTTCAACAGTTCCGACTGAACGGTGAAAGTTAGCTGTATGCCTCCAATTCGTGATATTCTATTCTAATTCAGTTGTTCAACATCACGCAGTTTTGCTGAGTATGCCATTTCATAATTTTGTCTTGTTTCCTACACATTTTTAGTTTTCCTTTTCTTCTTATTCTCTTTGTGTGTTTTTTAGACTAAGAATCAAAATAGAGAGAAAAGAAAAGCGAAAGTAGAACATAAATTTTATGACAATACAACAACAACACAAAATTGACATGGAACAAAACCAGCCCGAATTTCATGTGTTCCGTTTCGATGCGTGTAACGACCGAAGACTATGAATTCGATATGTATATATTTGTTCGATGGTTCATATACTGATTTGACGTTTGACATAAATTTGATTTTTGTTATTTGTTGATTCCATTCTTCACTTCTGCTCCACTTGAGTCCCCCGTTTCGTTTTCAATAGTCTGTTGAAAAGTGTTCGTGTGGCCAAGTATGGCACCGACTACCAATTTTCTATTATTTTGTTTGTTGTGTGTTGATTTTTTTGGTTTCTCTTTCTCTTGCGGGCACTTGCAGTTTTTTTCTGCTTTATTTGTTGACTCTGCTTATTTTTGGCGATGGCAAACTTTTGCATAAAATATTATTCTAAAGAATTTCCGCATATTTCATGTATATTAGTCGGCATTTACATCATTTTCTCTGTTGTTTTTTTTTCTTCGGCCATAAACGTAGTGCGTTACAGTGCTTGAACGCATTAGCTTAAAAAGTAAATAAATAAATATCACGTTTATGCTGCGAGAATGTGCTGGGAGTGCTTTGTGTGTGTGTGTGTGTGTGTGTGTGTGTTGCCACTATCGCCAGCAGCTATCGTTGTACGGCTGGCCTCATCTTATATAAAACACGTAGGCTCCGTGTGTATCGCATCGAAATTCATTCGCATCTAGCTATATATTTGCCAGTACCTACGAAAGCACAAATGGTGCTCGTCACGAAATCCCCATAGAAAACCTGAACAAATGGCAAGAGAATGCCGAACAAAGCTCTAGAACGCTAAACGACAATACATTTCAACACTTGTGATGCTGTAAACAGAGAGAAAAAGAAAGAGAGAGTGAGAGATAAAAAAAAAGTTGAAGCAGAAAAATTTGGCACTTTGTATTTGCATCGGCATGTATCACACAACCACTTAATGAAAAATGCCGCATACGTTTTTTTTTTCTTCTTTTCGTCGGAGCCGCAAACGAAGTGACAAATTTTTGGCATCGGCTCCCTCGAACATATATACACGCAGCTTTCAATGACAAACTTCATCGCATGTAATTTATAAACATAAATATATATTAAATATTAATAGAAATCTCCTTTTTTCGGCTGTTTTTTCGCTCACATTTCACACATTAGACACGATCGAACGAATGAACGAGCAGTAGCGTTAGATTGAATGCTGAAACCATATGCAAGTATCGCGTCACTTGTGGGCTGTAATCTATGGTGATCGCCTTCTGGCCCTCTCATTCAACGTAATCTCTGATGAGCGTTTATGCACAAAAATACACGAAAACTCGAAGCAAATTCGGTTTTTCGTTCATCATTCAAGTAATTTGTATTTGCTTTGCATAGACATAACTCACCATTCGCATGTGTCGTCGTTCTTTTTTTTTCGTAGCGCGCGAGTATGTGCGTGTATACTAATGTGAACCTTGCCGTTATTTGACGCCGTCGAATCGACACTTTTGATGTGTGCTCCGTTCGGCTTTAGATAACAACCAACATATAAATCGAGATTCCTTATTTGTGCGTATGAAAAGAAAAATGTGGTTTTTTATGATGGTAAACATATATCGAATGCCGAGAGCTGTATGCAATACGATATGGGATTTTACTTCTATGACACTTCAGTTGTGTTCGCTACTTTTTATTATTATTATCGCTGCTTCGGTACTCAACGCACGATTATACAATACACAAAACCACACCACACACATGAGCCAAAAATAATGAGGGAAAGAGAGAGAGAGAGAGAGAGAGAGAAAGCATATCGTGAGATTAAGTAACATTAAAAATTCATGTCAAATGTAAACATTTTGAAATTGCTTACAATTTAATTCGTCCGCAACAAAAATTTCAAACCGAAACACATGCCTCATCGTTTCAAAGAGATATGAAAGGAAAAGTGTGTGCACTTTCTCATCGTAGCATCTATCCTTGGATAAGTAGCATAGCCAAACACTGATATGTTGATGCCACCCACCCACCCCCGCCAACAACTAAACATATTCGATAAAAGTTAGAAATGACAGACGCTCACATGGCATTTGCAAAAAGTTTGGGCTTAGCTTTTCAACCACTTCAACTTTTCAAGTTGTTTGTCCTTTTATTGAACGTGTGTGTTTATGTGTGCGTTCGGTTGCTTGCCACACTCAATGCACAGACAGTTCGTCTTTTTGCTCGTTTAACATAAACATTCATACGATTTTGAATGGCTCAAAAAACCATTTCTCTCTTCGTGTTTGTTAGTCGCTTTCTTATTGGGGAGGGAAAAGTTTTCATTTGTACTATACTTTGAACACCATGCAACAAAAAAATGTTCATTTGGTGGAAAAAAGTCTTTCACCAAAACTTTTCGCAACATAAAAAATCGAGCCAAATCGGTTGAAATGATTCAAAAAAATCCACCGAAGTAAAGATTCCAATTGTCAAACTGATACATATATATGCGGTCGGCTTGAAGGCAAAAAAGGGAAAAACTTTACATCGAAAGTGAAGACAAACGATGAACCGGGACGAATTAAGAAAAATGGTTGGAAATTTGTTTGAGGCTCAAATTCGAAAAGACGATGTAAAAAATGATACACTGATCTCAACACCTCCTATTTGATGTAGAGGCGTCTATGAAACATTTACATCAATAAAAAGGACTTTGTAGGCACATTGTCAGTGTGCCTTGGTTAGCCATACTCCAGGGGATCGGAAACCAGAGACTGATGGCATGCGAAAAATTATGTGTTTAACTAGACTGTGGCTAAAAGAGGGTCATCATTTAAAATGATGTCGTCTTTGTCGCCTTTTGTCACACGCACACACAAACACACACACAAACCATGCACACCATCAGCTCATCAATATTCGCTTTATTTGGCTAACTCAAACAGCCATTAATCACGCATAACAGTTTTTTACTATCTCTCGTCTCGTTGTGATCATATCGCGTGCTCGTTTTCCAACAAATTCATCACCATTTTGGACAATCATCTAAAATGATTGGAGACCTTATTTCAAATAAGATGAAAAATTACGCACAAATTCATGAACTTCGTCAACCAATTCGATAGCTAAGTGAATGTTCGGGTCTCTTAGCACTTTGGAATGAAACTATCGCTTTTAAAACGAAAACAAAAACAACTCTTCAAAGTCGATATGATTTCTCAATCAAGTGAGCATCGACCGCGTACGAGCCCATTGAATATGAATAGAAAAGAGAAGAAAAGACGACGACGACGACGACAAAAAATAACTCTGAAAAGATGAATGCCTTTGGAGTGGGCTTGGGCTTTTATTGTGGAATATTTGAATATAGACATAATAAATGGAACAATGAAATTTCATGAAGCTGAAGAATTTAACGCTTGCCACAAACGAACTGGAGCACAAGTTATTAATGTCTCGACACATAAAAAATACCATCGATATTCTTCGGCTTTTTTTCATCGGTTTTCCTTGAATATTTACAATTTGGTTCGTGTTTCGTCTTCGTTTCAGCCGTTGAATGTGGTAATTGCTAAAATGAATGCCGCCGCCGTCAAACAAAAAAAAAACGTTAATTTTCTTGTATCGTTTCGATTGTGAAATTCATCGACGAATCCAACAAGAAATTCAATAATGCCATATACACGACACAACAATGTCTATGCCGTTCCATTTATAACCAAATAAATTATTTAAATGGCTTGTATTTTATCGAAATAAAATTCAACAATTTTTGAATCGTTAAAAATTCACAAAAAATGAGCATTTTCATTTATGAATTCATAAATCCGTTGATCGGCAGCCACGTTATAAATGATCGAAAGAGCCTACCATAATTCCTCTTGTCTCAAAATTTACAGTGAACAAACACATAAAATGTGAAATATGTTAAAATTCAATAAAATCCAATAAGAAATTTATAACAAAATTAATTATTATCGAATTTGATTGGTTGAGCTCACCATCAATCAAACATATGAATACTTTGAATGTCTTGAATGGCCTGACTATCAGCTCTGGCTTTTTATTTTCCAAAATGGAATTTACTCTCTTGAAGTTCAAGTGGATTTTGTTTCTGCGAATACTACTTGAAGGCATAGCAACGAAAATCCCTGCAATCATATTTCTCTATTTATTCTTTGAACTTTCTTTCCATTTGTTTTCACATCTTTTTTTAATTCATGAAACTTGAGCTCCAAACTCGTACTCACAATCCAGTTTCAATGAATTGCGCATTTGTACATTATTATCCAGCTTTACAAAGAAAAAAAATAGAAACCTTGTCAAAGATGATGATAAAATGGTATTTTGAAGTGAATCCAAGCTCAGACGTCTTTAATTTCGCGGTTAAAATGTGATCTGTTAACGTTCTATTGTTTCTTGTAATTGAGCTTACTGAAAATGACATGAATTTTTCGTATTTCTCTATGAAATGATGAATTTTATTATTTGATATTCAATATTTACTTCGTCGCCCAAACATTTAAAATTACGAATTCATTTGACAGTTCGACTTTAGGGCAAAAGATAAATAATAAAATTATATTGGCCTATTTGAACTTGTCGCATTGAAAATGTTTCATTCATTCATATGTTTTCATGGCTGACCAAGGCAATCAAATGAGTGTCGATAAAAAAAAATGTTTGCGTGTGGCCATCGCTTCGATAAAAAATAATAATAATAATAAAAAAAATAACTTCCATGTGCTTCATTTCCTTAGGTTTCTATTTACATAAAATTAAATATTCATCAATTGAGACTTATACTAGTGTGATGCTTGAAACGAATGATTATGAGGAAAATCGTTCTGATGAAAATATGAGGATGGAAGATTTAAAGCACTCAATATTGTGTAACAAATGCAGTGTCAGAGAGAAAGAGAACGAAAAAAAAACACAAAACAAAACAAAACAAAAGAAAGTCATTAAAGAAAACAGCGATGATGGCGGCGGCGGCACAGTCAGTGCGGCGGTTGCTTCATTCATTCGTTGGGCACAAATTATGCCGCACAATCAACTCTTTTTGTTACATGTTATTGATTAAAGGTCACTGAAAAGAGATATGGAAATGAAACGGTTCAACTCTCGGCTGGTGTTCCATTGTTTTCCGTCGTTTGCCATCGTTTGCTACTCTCTGCGGGATCAAAATACACAACCGTATTCAATCGGCTAGTTCAACGTTCATGGAGTAATTTTGAAATTTACAATATTACATACAACGTTACACCTAGCACATTTCATTAAAATGACCAACGCAACACACTGTACACCGTGCAGTTGATGCTGTCCAATATCAGATTCCAAGCAGTATTTTTGTTGTGTGTGAATAACAATATTATCAGAACAAACAACATTTATGTCTTTTCAAAATGAATTTTTAATTTTGCAATTTCAATCGAAATCACCGTAGACAGAGACGCATTTCAAAAGAGAGCATTGTTTGTGTGAAATGAATAATTTTTTTTCCTGATGCGTCTCGGTGAGTTGAGGATGATGGACGGGCAGACGCGGGCTATTTACAGTCTACTATAGTGTATGCTATAGAGACTACAATGTCATGGCTTAACAATGAATTAATTTTTTTGTTTCTCTCATTCTCTCTCTCAATTTCGTATTCATGTTATTTTTTCGAAATTTTTCGACTTGTTTATGCATTGAAATGGCCCGAAAAGAGATGAAACAGCAATTTAAGCACAATTACTAGGCAGAAACGATGAAAAATTACCAAATGTCCAAAATCCAAATACAGACAGACGAAAAAAAAACAACGTAAGCACATACTGTGATAATGGTGATTCCAAGTGATCCACAGATTAGATATGATCGACCGAACGAATGGTCTAGTGAATTGCTCTGAACGTTGATGTGCGTACCTTCAAATGTGCTTGGTGCGGGGCCAACGCAAACTACTCAAACATTGTATGTGACATGATGACTTCGTAAAATGTAAATTACGTCAACTCGAGATGACAACAGAATGTCTCTACTTTAGTGTTTGGTTCGCATCACAGTGAAATGTGCGTTTCAAAATTCAGTTTATTTTCCATGAAAACATAATCTCAATGTTACATCTATCTGTTTGCGTTACAAATTCAGTCAATTTTCTAGCATATTTTTTTTTGGCGCGAAATGAGATTACACATAAAATTATTTAATATGACAAAAAAAGCATCAGCATAAGTTTGAAAAAGAGAAATAAAACATGTGAACGAACTCAAAAATAGCCATGAGTGGAAAAACAATCAAAATACAAGATGCCACATTCCACTTGAATGCGATGCACACAGACACACCAAATGAGTAATCCAACTGGTTTTCCAGTTGCTGCTATTCACCAAAGATAAAATTTAAAATAAAAAAAAAACTGTTGCAACATTGAACAAATATGGATAGATAAACGGCATCGATACACCGAATTGATGCGAAACAGCGCGTTGGACTCGTAGAAGCTGCTTCAATCCATTCGGGAATGTGACCAAAAATGGCCACACAAACAATAAGCATAACTCGATTCACAAACTGATAGAGGTAGAGAAAAATGCAAACAAATAAATTTGGTAGCAGTTTTTATTGCTTTATCGGTAGAAATGTTCTTGCCGCATCGGCAACCAACTGCAGTTAGTGTGTGTGTGCGTATGAATGTGTGCATTTGGAATATGCAGTTGTGTGCCGCACTAAACGATACTGATCAAAAAATATAGACACAATATTTTCATATCAATGCATAAAAGCATAAAATACGACATCAATAATTCATTGAAATGGATTGAAATGATCAGATGGCATAGTGCTGCGATTTACCAAAGCGCGTGCGATGCATTTCACACTTGTGTTATGTATGTTCGTTGTTGCATTGTGCACACTTGCATATTAGCATTTGTCGGGCGATGACATACCAGTATGAACGAAAGAGAGAGAAAGAGAGAGATAGAGAGAGAGAGAGAGCGAGGAAGAGCGAGGGAGAGAAAAAAAGAGCGAAACCGAAAAATGGGTTAAAAACAACAACAAAACAACAGCCAAAACAATAAAATGCATTTGCAGTGTGCACTGTGCACTCAACACATTCCGATATGAAAATGGATGTGCGAAAGCATTTCGTCGAGTGTAAATGATTGCATACATGAGCGGCTGTGTGCATCGTGCCATTGCGCCCCAAATATACGATAATCTGAAAATATTATTTTTATCATAACAAAAATGCATTTTTGGTAGAAATGGGAAAAAAAAACAACAAACGGAAAACAGCATACACGCTTGGCGCTAGAATGCTAGAAATACAACAAATTTAAGCAAAAGTGATGCCAGGAAGCTTTAGCTGTAGTGTTTGTGCATCGCACATCACAACGGCACCCGCACCAGCCACACCACAATCCTAATTCGTCGATTTTGCTTTCAACCTCATTTTCAATTCCACTGAAATGGTATGCCATAAAAAGAGCATTTTGCATTCAAATCAAACTATGCTGAAAATTTTCGATGGTTTTTGATAAATACAATGAATGGAAGCGATGAAATCAGATACAAAGCAAAAACTGATGAAGACAACAACAACAAAATCTGAACCATTTTACAACCGAAAATCGAGCATACAGTTTCTCTCGTTGAGCGTTGTAAACACAAGCGAGAAAAAAACGTACAAAGCAAAGAAAATTGCGAATGAATTTGGAACACATACTGGAAACAACAATCACATCAGCATCAACCCATTTGAGCAAAGAAACTGAAAATACATTTAAAAAAATCAGTGCTAGCCAAATGGCATTCGACATCAAGGAACGTGAAACAAAACTTCGACAGCGACACAAAGTTTTGTCGGTTCAACAAAAATTATCCACTTGGTGGAATTCGCTGTAATTTCTCATTTCGCTGGCTTTTTCTCGTTCCCTTTCTTTTTGCGCGTGATTGTGTATGTGTGTCCTTTGTGTGTGTGTGTGTGTGTGTGTGATTTGGCAAGGCGTGCCACATCACAAGTTGTCATTTACCGAAATCGGCATCCATTGTTCATTTGTTCCGGTTTATCGTCATCAACCGTGGAAATTAAATCGGCAAAAATGCCAATTATATGAACGTGAAATTTTATTTTTATTTCATTATAATTTGGATTCATGCGGAAAATGCAGAAGCAATCATCAGCAGAACGCGGAAAATTATTCTAATGATCGTGCATCTGTTGTGGACAGGGGCATTACATTTACGGGCCCCAGCTCAAGAGCTATATTTTCAATTATTTTATCATTTCTCTCTCGTTTTGCATCGTCTTAATTCTTTTTTCATTTTTTCTCATTTTCTGGTTGCTGTTATCCTCTGGGCGAGTGCCGAGAAAACGGCCACATAAAAGTGCGAATGAGAGAAAAAAAAATGAATCGAAAATTCCGCGTGGCCAACGTCGTTTGTTGTTTTTTTTTCGGCGACTATTCATCTAACTTTTTCCATGTGCTTGTCGGTAACAAAAACAGCATATTTCATGATGCAGAAAATTTGATATTCTTTTTTTCGCCCAAAAAAAAATGACGTGGCTATAGAGATGAGAGTTAAGTGGGTACAAATAAAAGGGCTGGGAAAATTAAGTTCACTTGGGTTGGCATGTTGATTCATTTGTGGGGGGAATTTGTTGTTCAATTTCTCAGTCCATCATTAAAACATTCAAATTTCACTCCAAGCAACCTGAACAATCCACTGCAGCAACATAATCAAAATATGACAAGTATGTTTTGTAGGGCTTTTTTTATTCTTCACCTTAACAGCATTTATTTTTATAAAATTTCTTGATTGCAATATCAAGCTGACCAGAATGTATTTTTTTGCCCAATGTCTGCGAGGCACGAGAGCATGATTCGACATTCTTTTGCCCTTTTCTGCGTTCGAAAACATCACCATAAAAAAAACTCTTTCCTAGTAATTTCTCAAAGGCAACATTTTCTTTTAGAAAACATGAGCATGCTTGAATAGCTCCTCTGCTCCACCTTTCACAATCATAATCATCGTCATCATCTAGCCGCCACACACACACACATACACCAAACATGTAAATCCATTTTTTCGGGTACTTCATCTTCTTCTTCCTCCACCATGATGCATGGAAACATACAATCAGTTATCATGCTGGTGTGAGTTGCTGTTTTTACTCTCGTTCTCTGTCTCTCTCTTCCTGTAGTCGATTGCGACGTCAAATTCTCTGCGGTGCTCACATTCCACGCAATCTATATCAAGTAGCGCAGTGCTTCATCTGGTGTAATGATTCTGGTTTTTTCACTTTGCAGAATTCTCATAAGAATTTCAATTTTCATTTTCCTTGAAGTGCAGTTTTTTTTTTCTCGCTTCACCATGGATTCAATTCGGATGTTGGGATTATATTTGTTTTTTTTTTTTGGCCCACCGATGAAAAAAAGAGAGGTGCCGAGCGACTGTTTCGCTACGATTCTTTTTGACTTTTGAATGGCGTTATTCGGTTATTCGCTTCCCGCCAATCCCTTTTCGGTCGATTCTAACACAATTATATTACCATTAATACTTTAACGTTGCATAGAACGTAATTCAATTATCGCATCCATTCATCCAGTTGCCGTTCAAATCGTCAATCAGGTCTCGGCACTGTGAAACTCACATTCACCAAATACTCACATTCCATTACGAAATGGAAACACTGGAATGGGAAAATTGAATGTGGACCGTGGCATGCAACAAAAAAAAACATTAAATGGAATAAGGTGTTCGGATGTTATGCGATTGAATCGCTTTCACAACTAATGTAGAAATTACAAGGATTCCATTTGATGGGTTACAAGTTATCATTAGTGGACTACGTCACGAAAATTGACATTGATTAAAAGAAATCATGTAACAAGGCAGCGATCGAGAGATGGGAGCGAATGAGGATAAATCCATGCAAACGGTGAAACAGATAAAAGAAAATTAATGAAGACACGAATCTGACAAGACACGGCCGCCATTTACATTTTAAAATGCGTATAAACGTCGTGTTTTGAATTATCATGGGAATTCTATTGATATGCTGCTGTTAATGTAGCATTTATGACTGACATTTTAAAGCCAAGTAAATGTTTAATCCCATCATTTAACCAGTCTCATGAATGTATTTTCTCGAGTTAACATTTAAAGCTCGTTTCTTTCTTATCAGCAACAAAATACAATTTTCCAACAATAAATGGTTGTCACAATCAGTTGGCGCTATTTGTCTTTTGATTTTCGTTCTTCATTTGAACCGAATTCAAATGCGACTATCAACTAAGTAATGTGTTTGAATTAATATTCAGGCGATAATGTTCGCCTTTAGTCTCGCCGCAATAAATAACATCAACTTTTAATTAATTTACTTTAAATTCCATTTGTTGGATTGTATCCATATGTGCTGTTGCTGGACGGATAAGCTTATGGATGAAAAATAAAATATAAAAATAAAATTGCGTTTATATTGAATTTACTTTGCACCATCCGGTTATTTGTGAATGAAATAAAAACGAAGACAAACGAAACAAAGCAGCAATATCAAAATATTTGCTTTGCTGGGGTTTTGGTCTGTCAACAAAGAAATTAAAGAAAATCTGCAAATGATTGCGTCAAATGTGTTTGTGGTGGGTTTTACGTTGGCCCCAAAAAGTCAAGTTATTCAAGTCATGCACTCACTTTTGCGCTAAAATAACGATGGCCGAGGCTCGTTTTGACTTTTGATTTATGCCCATTTATTCGCCAGAAAATTGCTTTCTTCACATTGATTGTAGCGTTGAACATTTGCCCATTTTCCTCTCTCTCTCTCTCTCTCTCTCTCTCTCTCGCCCTCAATGCTTTCGACAACACTAACGAACATACGAACACACCACACCAAAATTGAACGTACAAAAATCTCGTTACTCGTTGCCATTTAAAAATGGAGCAGAGTGTTTTTTTTTTGTTATTTTTTTTTTGCTTCCTTATGAATCTGTACCCCATATCAATTTGTCGCTGTTCCGTATGTGTGTGTGTGTGTGTTTCATTTTGCATTCATCTGGCAAAGTCCCGGAAAACTCTCGCTCCTTTCGAATTTTTGCACGAGAAATAAAAACAAAAATTGTCGCTGACTCCCATTCACCAGGAGAGTAAAAAAACTAAATTAAATGCAAGTTCGTATGCAACTTTTTATTTTTATTCTACCGAAAGTTAGCCATAGCATAATGAAAATATGAAATTACATTAGGTTTTTTTTTTGTCTCATCTGAATCATGACAAAAAAAAAACGCTTGGAATTTGTTTTTTGGCTTTGAAGTGAGTGGGAGAGAAGGTGCTGAGTGTACGATTAGAGAATGGGAGAAAAACGGAGACCAAACAAACCGTTCAACGCATTCAAACAATGAAGACGAAAATTGCAAATACAGTTTTATATGGCAAACGTATAGCGACAGACACCACGAACAGCACAGACAATATGTGCGACAAACTTTTGAAATCGAATCGTATCACCGGAAAATAGAGAGAAGGTATACACAAAAAAGCGTACTCATACACACACGACGTCGACGACGACGACAACGACGACAAACGAGAATTTAAATCGAATTCTGTGGCTGACCGTATTGAGATGAGTGTTAGACTGTAATTTGTTTGCAAAATAGAAAAGCCAAGTTGGAGCGACGCTGTCGACAACAACCGAAAAATAAAATAGATGACCAGCTTCGTCGAGCATTTTATTTGCAATTTTTCATCAGAATTTAAGCTCTTTTTATTTGGGCAACTCCTAACGACTCGACCCACACCTGGCCCGATCGATAAAATCCAAGAGCAAATACATGGACTCAACGATAAATTGACATCGTTTAATATTAGGTTTTAAACAAACTGTTTTACGGACGTGTGTTTGGTGCGATCGAAAGCTAAATGACCTCATTTATATTGAAAAGGGCTGAAAATTCTATCGAGATTTGGTTTATTGGTCTAAATTGTAGTCCAAATCGATATTGGATATAATGCTATAGCCAAAGCTGTAGCTGAGCAAATATCAATCATCCCGTATTATCACTTTCGGCCCAACACGGGTCGAGCTGTTGTACTTATGCCCATCGATTGGTTTTTTTCTTATTAACTTTCAACTTGTCATATTGTACTCATAGTCCTTCATATTTAAATTTTGTACTCACACACATACGAACCCGAGGCTCAGAGTCACTCATCGTCCAAAACCGAAGAGACCGGAACCACTGTTCTACATATGTAGTGTCTAAGAAGTGATTGCACTATGAATAAATAATGGCGTTGAACCAATTTGAAATTACATATGTAATAAAGTGGCACGTCTGTTGACTGCATATGTCTGTCAATATGCATGACAACGATGGTGTCGAACGAACAACCAACTGAAATCTGAAGTACAACGAGTGAACATTTTTGCACACGTATCATCCTAATGAAAGTGCGATCATGAACATAAAATGTAATAAACTTTTACGTAAATTACATTTCATGTCTAAGCGAGACACCGAGCGACGGAGAGATGATGGTCAAACTCGTGCTTGTCAGTTGTTTTGCTCTTCTCTTTTTTTCGGTGCTATCACGCATATAATTACATTTTTAGATCAGACATATTTTGTTTTTGTTCGTTTCTTTTGTGTTCTTGCATTCACTTTTGTTCATTTAGTTGGTGCGCCACAACAAAATCGTACACCATAAAACGATAATCATGTAAAACATCATCACGCAAAAATCGTGAGCAAACAATGAACGTTGAATTCAAAAAAAAAAAAAAAATACAAAAAAATACAAAAGTAAAAGAAATAGAGTGGGATGGAGAGATCAACTCAATACGGGCCACTGCCCTTCAGATTCGTGAGCGACTACCGAAAAAAACATCCACAGCATCTTAAACAACAACCAACGTCCAGAAAATATGTTGTCTTTATTATGTGTGAAAGAATCGCTTTGAGTGTAACCGCATCGCTATGTACATTACAACCAACACTGCGATTAACCAAAAACAAGCGGAATTCTTTTGGAGCCACTTTATTAAAATAAGCTCAAACCGAATCTGGTATTAGATACAGCTTAGCCAAGATTACAAAGGCACGGGCGAACCACATTGAATCGATGAGAAAGTCGAAATTCGTGAAAAAAATTATTAATTAAATACTTTTGAGTCAGTGCGAGCTAGAGTCAACCTAAACCGTACGGTTGAGGGAACTGTAATAATTTTCCATCTTTTAGCCACATTATAATCCGTACGTGTTGGTGTTGTGTTGGCCATGCTCATGATCAAATTCGATTGTATGTGTTGAACTGTTTAATTATGTGGCCGATGTGCGCTGCGCACAAGTCGCGTATCGTTTATCTACGGAAATATATATTCAACGTTACCTTGTAAATCTGATTGGAGGTGTACCTAAGAAAAGATCTCGGGAATTACATAACATTCATCACGAGTTCAAAGTATTCTGATCGTGTTTTGAGCATCCATTAGATGTTTCTTAACCATTTACTGTCATCGTAAATTTATTGTCAAATTCTCATGTGACCTTATAGATTTTGAATGTGCCGTTGGACATTGTTGTTTACATTCATAAATGGTCAATTCGACTATTTTCGAGCCTACAGCTAATAAATATTATTCATTCAAAGACTTTCAATCGACTAATTTGTTTTAAGATTAAAACTGGTTTTCCGTGCGCTCACATTTACGCTCGCTTTTTTTTGTTCTTCCACTTTTTTGTCGATAGTCGATAACACCAAACAACGCAATCACATTTTCCATTTGAATTTGACAACCTGTTATTTCAAAAGCTATCGGAACACTTCATTTTAATGATTTTCTAATAATAAGTCAAACATACGATTAACCAAAAAAAAATCCGAATAAAATACGGTTTGTGAGACAAGCGTACGTTTAATTATTATTTCAAGTGTAATGCTTCAATCCGCTTTCAAACTCTATTTGAATTGTTGAAAATGATTTTTAATTCTATGTTGTTTTTTTCATGCGTTTTATCTCTTTCATTTTAAACCTTAAATTAATTCTAGTTCAAACTCACAATTTGATGATGCGTTCATTCATTAATCCGATGCTAGATCCGATGTGTATGAGGATAGCAAAAAAGAGTAAAACGATTAAATTCTGTGCTTAATTCGAATTTAATTAAAAAAAAGTGTTCAACTGCATAGAGAATGCGGAATATAGAATGCGGTATTTTAAATTCCGATATTCCCAATTAATTGGTGCCCGAGTATTTTCATCGCGCTCAAAATTCACTGAATGCGCCTCAATTCCAGCTGGATCAATCAATCCGCATCGAAATGTCAAGATAAATAAGAGGAAATTTTGCAATTTTAATTTCTCTTCGTTTAATGAAGTTGAGGCAGTAATGGCAACCACGAGAGAATAAAAAAAAGTGTGTGAGATAAAGATAGAGAGAGAGAGAGAGAGAGAGAGAGAGAGAGAGGGAGAGAGAGAGACCGAATGGCATTCTCAGTTGACTTAAGCTGCTCATTAAGGGAAACAATGAGCCTAGGAAATTGAAAGAGCACACTGCACTTTTCCAGCTTTGCTCAACTGCTTGTTATACATTTTCTACTTGAAATGAAAACGCTCAATTGCTTAACCACAACTTGACTGTCGACCAAAACCGTTTTATCGGGTATAATCCAATCAAAGTCAATAGTGCACCCGACGCTGCTTGACTTCACGTAAATCTATTGTTTTGCTGGTGCTGTTGTTCCGGCTGCTGGATGGCTTTTATTTATTTTAGCCATGTTTACGATGCAATTCCATTTAATTTTTCAACAATCTTTTTGTTTAATTTGATTGTGAATGCGTTGCGATATTTTTGCCTTTTATTCATTAAATTGTGTGTTTACGCTGTGCTCTATGTGCTTCGTGTGTACAAAGAAAACTTCTTGTTTTCGTTTTTTTTTCTCTGTACTTAAAGCATTGAAAATGCTTGGAATGGCTCAATTTAATGCAGATCAAAATGTTGGCTGCTTTTAAATTAAATGGCAAAAAATGAAATTTGCAGTGAAATGCTCAATAAAACAAATAAATAGATGCTTCAAAGGATAAGGCTTGTTTTTCTGGGATAATTATTATTATCAGCGCTCACAAATAACATGCTTAATGCATTTTTCATTTTTCCAATTGACATTTCGAATTATGTTTGACGTTTTATCATCGCAGACATACCAATATTAAATTAATTTAAAAAGTTTTTATTTTTCCGTGCATTTTTCTCGGTCACACTGTACGTATCCAATTATGATGTAATTGAACATATTTATTTATATTTATTCAAATTCATTTTAAATCAACGAATTTATCTCATCATGACTACCGTCGTTGCTGTTGTTCTTTAACAGACTTTTTTTTGGCGTACACAATTTTTTATTAATGTATCAACTTCATTGGACGTTTTTACATTTACGTGGCTAATTTAATGAAATGGATTTATTTAACATACCTTTGACATCGCCATCGATGAACGACAAGGAAATATTATTTTTTTCGACAGTTGTTCCTTCCGTCGGTGCGGATTTCCGTTTAATCGATCAATCACTTTGACAAAAAAAAAATCGAAGGCAAATGACCGCCGAAAGTTCACGCAACTTTTCATGAGTTCATTTCATTTTGTTAATGTATGGAGTGTCACGGCACGGTGGGGTGCGGCACGGCACAGTGAACAAAATCAAATCGTTTGTCAACGAGTCAACGATAATTTTCATGAAGCGATTTTCGCGTACTTTTTACCATTAAAATGGTAAAATGTGCCGATTCCTTAATTTTCTGGCGCTTTTTCTTTTTGACTTGAACCGTCAACCAATCCAAGCTAGAAATAAAACATGTGCGCCTACCACGAATGTTTTTTTCTTTTTCTTCTTCTTTTTCTCTGCCCTCATTTATACAAACCGTCATTTGTAAGCCGATTTGATTCATTCTTGCTTTGTTCGTTCTCTGTTTCGCCACATTCAATCTATGTGTGCAATGCTTCATCGAAAATCTCATTATTTATTCAGCATGCCGAAAATTTCCATTGTTGATAATTTATGGGAAGTAACAAAGGAAAATAAATGCTCATGAAAATGTTCATCGTGTATCGGGATCTAGAAGGATGATAATGATTTCATTTGCGCATGCAAATAAATTATGTTAATTTTGATGAAAATCCAGAATGGCTGACAAGAGACCGAAAGCGAGAGTGAGAACAACAGAGAGAATAAGAAAGAGCTGAACTGTGCTTAAGCATCACATTTGGAATAAATCTAACCGCTTCACGCTTTGTGTGTGTGTGTGTGTGTGTGTGAGTGACACACTGTGTGTTCCAATTTTCAAAAATAATATTTTCAAATGACGTACATGCGGAGTGTGTTCGGCCACAAGGGAATAAATGTACAGCATTTCACTTAAATCGAATTAAATGAAAGCGGACACGAAGCGCGCGAACGCGTTTGAAGTGTGATTGTGATCTTGCATACCAAATCATACAGAGAATACAAACGCCGCGAACCATTTCGATTGTACGTCGCACTGAAATATATTGCCCATTTTGTTGGCGTTTCATCCATGATTCAAAATCATAAAAACGACCTTGACGTGCCGCGTGTTTGTTTATTTAGATTGAATTGTTAGGATTTTTCCAGAAGCTTTTACTGAAAAATGTACAACCTAAAGAAAAAAAGAGAACAAATACGATCCATTTTTCGGACATCAGACTACCACACATTCACTTTCGGGTGGTGTTTTTATGTTATTTCGGTGGAACAAAATTGTTTGCTTTATTCATCACGTCATCGGCAATATTTTTCGATGTATATTGAAAGTAAGACTTTATAGGTCTTCACAAATGTCACAGTGCGATGACAAGGCTCACTTTAAAGGGTTTTTTTTTCTGGCAGAGAATGTTGGAGAGGGACGGATAGATACAGATGTATATTTCCATCTCTTTTTGTTCTGTGTTCACATCTACAAAAAACCCTACAAAGTGAGCCTTGTCATCGCAGTGTGACAAATGTACACAATCACTTCCTTTTTTCTGTTTTTTTTTTGGTTCTCTCATTTAATTGAATTGAATTCAATCATTTCCAACACATGAAATGCTGTTATTCTACTTGTGCTTGTGTTTCTCTTTGTGTTTACCCATCATGTTAATTTCATTGGGAAATGAATTGAACCGATTAAGTGGCCTCAAAAATGGCCGCGTACGGGCATATCAATTCATGTACTCGTCCATTTGTTTCTCATTAAAAAAAAAATGTGTATCCAATTAATCAAATGCCTTTTTATAAGCGTAAATCGTACATTTCCGCACATTGAATCAATCTCATTTGATTGTTGCCATTTGCAAGAGAAAATTTGGTTTGTCGTTTTCTTCATTTTATTCATAGTTTCAGTCAAAAACAAAAAAATACACGTTCCAATAACAATGTCGTACGTTGTGTTTGTATACGTTGAATTGTGATGGATTGTGCAAAGGAAAATGGCTTGACGCACAAATGCTGTATACGTTTTACGTGCCTCGTTCAACCCAATTTCAGTGAATGAATTTCAATGTGATTATTTTTCCATTTCGTTTTTAGGAGATCAAATGAAACATTCCCTTGTTTACTTAATAAAAACGCACACACACACACACACCCATTCACAGCTCATTCAACCCTCGTGCTGATATTTTCAAGCGTATTTCACAAACAAAAATTTATGGCAAAATATGCGAAAAATATGTTTTATTTGCGTACGATGCCGGAAAAATCAATAATTGCGTTAAAGCGCAAACTTTATTCATCCCGTGTGTTCGCTGTTTAAAAAAAATTGTTCTTATTATTCGAACGGTGCGTGCGAACGATCGAACGAATGAATGAGTGAGCGAGCATTCTTTTCAAATTGAGATAAATTCGCACGTCCATTGGCATATAAATACATAATAAAAATCTGTTTTACGTGCACAATATTTCAAGCGTAATTCGATGGGTCGATGGCAACAGCACACAACGCCAATTCGTCCAAAGTAATGTGAATATAAAAAAAAGGCCTCAAATGCAACCAATTTGCACGGTATTCGGACGGAATGGTTGAAAAACAAAAGAGCATAAACGCGCGCTCGACAGTCTCACACAGAGATAGAGAAAGAGAGAGAGCGAGGCAGAGAAAGCTATATCACCAGAAAGCATATCCGAATGAAAAATATGATTTATATCATCATATTTTGTGACCGAAAGAAAAATATTTGCTTAAATTTTTTTGCACTTTGTCACTTTTCCCGCAGTTTTGCCATTGCCCTTTTCCATGTACTGTGACGACCAGAGACTGAAAGAGCGAGCAAATGGTTAAAGCCGTTTGTGCTTTTACGGATATTTTCTGATTTTTTTTTTGCTCCAAAATAAAAAAAAAACGAAACTAAAAGAGCGAGCACCATTTTAAGAATAAAATCAAATATATGGAAATATATATTTTTTGTTCATGGCATATTCAAAATATACGTTTGCCATGGCGGCTCAACAAAGCTTTGCCAAAATGTTACAAATGCCATGAAACTCGTTCATAAGCTTATAATCTTATCGCTTAATTCTTATCATTTTACTTTTTCACATTTTAAAAGAAGAAAGAAAAAAATCTGTTTTCTCTCCGGCTGGATGATGTTTTTGGGGTGGCGCACACTTTGTGTTCGCTATCACTTTGGCATTTGTAGTTCAATTGTCGAATTTTCGAGTCGAAAGCCAGATGCTGTATGCATCACGATGTTCGAGTTCCGTCCAACAAATTGATGCCGGAATACAAAGAAAGCTAAAATGCCAAGCATTGCTTGCACACACATACATTGAGGCGGAGAGAGAGAGAAAGAAACGAATCATAAAAACAATGACGGAAACGAAACGATAACATCAACATTTTTCAAAAAGAAAATGAGAAAAATATTCAAAAAATGTCTGGAAAAATGGAGCAAAATAGCGACGGAATATTAATCACAATAAATATTTGTACCGTTGTACGTATTCCTGTGAGCTCTGGATGCGTCTTGAGAAATATGCCGGCGGGTTCGCATCGATGTTTCCATTCTCTTTTGTTTTCTATATCCAGGCTTAAGGAATTTCAGCGCACAGTTCTTGTGTTGCTTTTGTTACTGTTGGTTTTTATTCTCATCTTTTTCTACTTTTCAAACGGTAACCGTTTACGGTATTTACCATATTATGTCACATCAACCAGATGCTGGGCATAACATTCATTGTGCTCTTGCTACAGAAATTATGGTGCAATTGTAAATTTACCGTGGAGGTGCATCGATCACCCATAATGGGTGCCAGATTAACTGTTGTAAAAATACTGTAAATTAAACGAATTAAAATACCGTGCATGGGCAACATCATATCGGCTCCAAAAAAAAAAAAAAAAAAAAAAAAAAAGAGCATAAATTGAGAGAATAAGAGAAAGAGAGAACAAAATGTGTGGAAAAAAAACAGCGTCGACCAGAATAATTTCGAATACAACAATTAGTGTCAATAGACTACGTTTTCATAATCATCGGATGTGCAGAGACACGAATGAAAGGCCATTTTGAAACCAGATATATTTAATTAATAATGAATTAATTTATCCCCATATTTTTAATAATTGAAAACATTTTTAAAATGGAATTATGTGCCTCAGTTTGTTGGTGTGCGTTGAAGAGTGATGGATTAACCAAGCCGCCTCTTTCTCTCGTTCTCTGGCTTCCATTCGTTATCTTTTCGCATGAAAGTTCTCTTTTACCGGGGGTAAAATGTGTGCCGAACCGAAAGCACACGTAAAAAAGCGCGTGTGACTGATTTTCATTTGATCATTGGACGAAGTAAATTCATTCTGTGGGTGCTTTGAATGTTAAACATACCGAAATTATTTCTGTTGATATGGCACAAATGAAGATCCACTTGAAATTCCATTTATTTCAATGGAACATTATTTTTGTTCGCCCATATTCATTTTGTTTGCTCTTTGAATAGTCATTATGGCGGGGATTCATATTGTGTGTGTTTGTGTGTTTTTTTTATTATTATTTTGGAAATTCGGTGAATTATTACAAAGCCAACGAATGATTTATAAAAAAGAATGATTAAAATAAAACCAACATGACGCTTATACACCACCAGTGTTTTCAGGGGAGACGACGACATTCTGTTACCAATTTTTTCTGTTTAAAATAAATAATAAATTTAATTTTCATAATGTTTTTCTGTTTTTTTTTTATATTATTTTAGCCTCGTCATTTTTCACATTTATTATTGAAATATATTTTTGTTCTATTTACTTTTTTGTAGGTATGTATCGAATGGAACCAATCACATAGAGACGTTTCGGGCATTTATGCACATCAATTTTATTGAAATTCTGAGAATAAAAAAAAACAACTGTGAAAAAACATCGATGTTTTTGTTGGGTTTTTTTGTTCCTCATCCGGCGCTTATAATTATCGGTCATCAAATGAGAGAGAAAAAAAAATCAATTAAAAATATGCCAAACGCAGGTATGTAATACAAACGCACAGGAGAAAATATTAACAAACTTTTCCACATATTTGACCAACGACAATGCTCGACCGGTTGATTGCACATTTTTATTGTTATTTTATTTTTTATTTTTTACTTTTTTTGTTTTTTGGTTTTAAAACACAACGACACTGAATAAATACAATACGGATATTTACATAATAGAATTTCATGTGGCTGAATACAAATTGCACGTAATAATATGGCTTCGGTGTGGCCACCTGAGTTTATCACCTTTTGTGGCAAATGCAAGGTGCTATCGAATGTGGTTTCATAGTTCCCGTTTGTTTTTTTTTTGAATCGTATTTGATTACATTTAATTCAACTGTGGTCACCTAATACTCACGATTCACGATAACACACACAAACACACATGCTAACTGTTCTTCTTTATTCGCCATTTTTTCATGGTGAAAATACAGCGTTCTATTTTGAATTTCCCATTGCTATCGAACTCAAGGCAAAATCAATTACAACCGATTCGCAATGACTCATTCAGTTTGGAGTTTGTTGTTTCAGTGTGTGTGTGTGTGTGTGTTAACTGTAAGTGTTTATGTGTCGAATGTAATGCGATCGCAATCGCAATCGGTTTGTTCGGTACTCAGTCATCCAAAAATAGCATTACGCCAGCCATGCATCAATTGTGAATAGTAAATTTAAAGTTTTGCCATGCCATTCAAGTCAATGTGGAACAGGAAATTGCATACCGTCGAAAAAGTGCTGCAATTGTTTTCAATGCACTTTAGCATATACACACACACAGAGAGAGAGAGAGAATAAAAACAAACAGCGAGAGCAACATCGAAAACAAACGCACAAGAGGAGTGAGAGAGCAAGGGATTCACTTGAAAATCTGGTTGCAAAACAATCTTTAATGCATGCATACATGACTTGTTCCTTTGCTCGCGTCGGAATTGTTGATGCAACCAGTTTTCGTTAGCTCACGTTTCTCGCGCGTCTTTAATTCTTATGTATATACTAAACATATACTCACTCTTTACACACAAAAAAAGCGAAACCACACCATAGTTACATCACACACACTCACACGCCAAATATTAGAACTTTGGCTTCGTTATTTTCAATGGCAGTGGAAAAACTTTCAACCCCGATACGCAATATTTATGTACACAAAAATGTTCACCAGATAAAATTCCATTGTAGTCTTTGTTATTTTAGCGCGCTTAATTCTCTGGGATGATTGTTCTCTCGATGTGTGCTCATTGCTCATGTGTATGGTGGTACGGCTGTTAATGCACATTTGCTGTGTGCATGGACGACAAAAAAAATAAAACGAGACAAAAAAACTCTCCATGGAACAGAAAAAAGTTTTTCGTTTTTGTTGTATGGGAATATGTTGTCAAGCAACGATAGTAGCAGCAGCAGCAGTAGCAACAGCAGCTGTATCATTTGTTTGGTAGCAATAATCCATATAATATTCATTCGAATGGAGTTTACTATTCAATCGAGAAACATTAAGCCATTTTCTGCGCTTAAACTAACGCAAACATAATGTTCTATTTAGCAATTAATAGAGAACTAACTTTCATGTTGGAGATGTGTTCGTGTGTGTGACGTTAAAATGAACGAGCTGAATGTAATACCGTACGTAAATTGAACAGTGTGTGCCCTTTTAAATGATGGAAGCTAAGCAGCCGCGCTTAGCCGTAGAATTCTCTGAATTCAAAATCTCATCTCTCGTTGGCAACCCAATGTATTGATACGTTTCCTTTCACCGTCAACTAGTCGAGCACGAACCCGAATTGCGCGTTTACGTACGTGCGACGAACGCTCTTTTGTGTGTGATGGCTTAATGCTTTTACCGTTGTTATGCAAGATAATAAGTTAAGTTTGGTAATTGGCATTATGTGCAATTTAAATGGGTAACCAAATCGAGAAAGTGAGCGCACGCGTTCACCATTGCGCTCACGCTCAAACGAGATAGGTTCGGTTTTATTGCGGCCTGGATTTATTATTGTCAACTAACTGCCTTTTATTCGATCTCGCTTTCTCTCTCGCTCTCGCTCTTTCCATTGCTCTATCGCGTTTGCTCTTGCTATTTGCTTGTTTTCTCATCCGTTTCACTAATTCGTTTACTGTACTCGTTCAAATCATGGCTCACGTCTCGAATTTCACTGGCTCAAAGCTTTTGCAATCACACAGTAACAAGCGTATCAAGTAATTATTCGTATGTATTTTCCATGCGGTGTTCTTTTTATTCTCTCCATCTAAATGAGCTCGTTGGTTCTTTTTTAGATCCTATTGTTTGTAATTCAAACAATTGCTGTTTGTTCGTTGTGTTTGTGTGTGTGTTTTTGCAGTGTTTTAATCACATGTTTTGTTCATCTTAAAACCACAATTCGGACAGCTTTCATTTTGACCAAACTAATCTCATTCTCACATTAATTTATTATATTTTTACGATGCTGAGTTTCCTCTTAACAAATTCCTACTTTGTGCTAATGTTCCATTAGCCGATTTTCCTCGGAAAAATCTCACGTAACCGACTCAACAAAACAGATTATGGTGAGTCCATCAATGGCGAGTGTACAAAGTATGTTGCTTGAAATGTTGTTCTAGTGTTTTGGTGAAAACTTGCAATGAGCAAACATCTAAACCAACAAAAAGATGCAATCGGATGTAATCAAATAGTAATGCGATTCATTCTTCCTTTTTGCATTTATGAATAATAAAGACATTTGCAGCTAGCACTATCAACTTCATACACTTCATTCACCAAACTCAGTCAATCCAATTTCCACGTATATTATGTTGTACTCATATATAAATGTGTGTGTGTGTTTACAAGAAGCATACACCGGAAACACAAATTCTAAGTACCATCAGGGTTTTTGTTGTTGTTGTTGCCGGAGCTTAGGTTGGAATTGAGTTGTGTGCTGTTCATGTCATATTTGTGCACTTTACATTTGCCGGCACTTTTGGAAGTTTGCTTACGATTTGTTTATGAATGCATTTATCGAACAGTAAGAGTAAGTGATAGAACCAAAGCAATGTTTGGCGTCCGGAAAACGTATCGACGTCCGAACAGCCATATGGCTGTTGTGCATGTGCATATGCATATGCATATGTGTGTGTATGTGCCAAAAACGCTTTTACGTGATGTGAAAAATAATGAAAATCGTTTTGCATCGAAGTCACACAACAAAAGATGCATTTTCAATACGATTTGAGTCAATAGCTATTTAATGGAATAAACTCTTTTCCTTCTCTTTCACTCTCGTGTCCGATGTTCTGCTAGAATTCTTCTCTCATACCAACTGAATTCATTTGATGGCGATCGATTGGAATTTCTATTTTGAATTCATATCGCCTCAATTTCCATTTTGAATAAATCGATCGCCCAATGCGTGGAAAAAAAATTGTTTACATTCGAATTTATCGTGCAAGAATCTGATCTCCAACTTAATTGGATGCAAGACGTGATTGAGATTATTTTCATGTTGCTTTTTTTTTTATTCATAAATCGTTCAACAATGGATTCGGTTTTTCTAGAGCGTTTATAATGAACGATTCTAAGTAAGAACCATTATATTGAAAATAGGTTTCTTTGGTGAAAGAAAATTAGCCGTGGGCTAATTTCTGAGCATTCCGTAACAGCAACAAAAAACTGTACACAATTTATTGATTGAAAGCATTTGTAGTGGTCCAGTAAATCGGTAAATCAAAGTAATCTGTTGAAGATTTGAAAAAATAAAATGACTGCAATTTTGATTGAAACAAAGTCCATGTAATCCCCGGTGGAATCAAGAATTTGAGGCGATTGCTCCCATTAACGAATATTGTATAGGTTTGGATGGCGAACTGTAATATTGTAGCATTGTTGATTGTAATCGAAGATGATTACAGCATAGATGCTGATTTGTTGATGTGCGCATATAGAATGAAATTCAATGGCCTCTCTCGCCATTTCACTCTCACACAACGATGAGGAAATTGCCTCGAAACTACTCACTTCGCCACACATACACCGACACACACATGTGCACATTGCACACAAAAGAAGAATCGAAGCAACATAGAAATGGGACTCGAGCTAGTACACTCGCGCGCTCAACATAGCACATTCAAGTGGAAACTGACAACGCAAAACAATAAATTACCGAGCAATCAAATTATTTTCTCCCATTTGATGTGATGCAATGCACTTACGTTCATGTTGTGTACGCTCTTCGATCTTTTTCACATCATGTTGGTCTTGTGTCTCGTTCATTTGTTGCTGTTCATTTTTTGAACTGCATTAGCCGACACCAAGCATTTTGCTATTGCTACAGCAATCATTTGTTGACGGTTCGTTTAATTCATTTGAAGAAAAATGATTGAAACAAAAACAAAACGTAAACGAGCAAAAAAAAAAAAAATAACAAAAAGCTAAAACTGAACAAAAAAACACACACACACACAACGAAAAATATAAGTTAGAGTAGAAAACAAAAGAGACAGCCAACTAGAATACTACAACACATAGTGCAGCGGCGGCATCAATTCAGGTTCCAATCATGAACCGAACACAGGCCAAAAACATCATCTAGCATTTGTCAATAACATTGTTGCGATCGCTTCACTTCACTTACTCGCCTCTATTCTTCGTTTTCCTCTGCCATCCCGTTGTTCGCGTTCGCTCTTTCTCTCATTCAATTTGCTAGTAAATGGTTTTACTTGTTTCGACCCATTTTCGTCGTTTTCATCGTATACAAATCGAGAGACACTGTGAATAAACAACAAAAAAAAGACTTCCTTGTTCTTTGTGCACCATTAATCGAAAACGGCGTAAATTGGATGAGAGTTTAAAATTAACGTCACAGAAACAGAGATTCAACATTCAAAAAGCGGCACAAAACGACTAAAAGAAAAGTTGCAAGGAAAATGGAAACGAAAGAAAGCTAGCGATTTAAAGGGAGTTTTGCACATAAAATGATAAATGTAATTCCATCAAATGCTTTGAAGTTTTGTACGAAAGCATTGGAATCCATTTGAAATGGCTTTAAAAATGCATCTGCACTGAGAAAATAACATTTCACATACACACGATAAAAGACGAACCGAAAAAAACAAATCCGAATCGAATCGAAAAGAAAAATAGTTGCTCTCTGCATATAGAAATCGGATAATTTCGTTTGGTTTCATTGAATCAAATCTCATCTTGGTAACACTGTCGAAATCGGTCTCTGTTTGCGCCGTTTCGTTCGGTGTTCATCCACATGAACGGGCAAAATGCAAATTTCAACTTGAAAAATAGTTTTCATAATTCTATTTGTCTCGAATGTCTCGAATATTGTGTTCAAGCTACCACATTGTTTTTTTTCTGCTCTCGCCCAGCATTTCAAGCATTCAATCGCTTGCATTCGCTTTGCGCTGATTGTTTGCCATGCTCATTGTAGATTAGCGTTTTTTTTCTCTTCATGTCTGTATTTCGTTTATTTAAAGTTCACCTAATAAAATAATGGAATTCTTCATTCAAGCGCTGCTTCACAGCGCCATTGTCGCTCTGGCTGTGTCCGTTGTTGCTGCATGGATATTTGAGTATTTTTGGGAGAATCATTTCCGGGCTTTGTTCATATCATATATTTTGAGCTAGTTACTCAAGACAAACGCCGTGCTCAGTTTTTTTAGAAATGTTCAAAGTTCTTTTGCTATAACTAGATTCCGAGTGTGGCGCATCAAACGAATAACGAAGACAACAAAAAAAAACGTGCTGCAAGAAAGAGTGCAAATGAATTCCCAACGAATTGTATTTATTTTGCATGATTTTATTGTGTTTGTGAGTGTATGCGTTTTTGATTCGTTTCGTTTTTTGTTCACTTAGGTCATGATATATATACACAGGATTTTAAGTTAGTATTTGTTCAACTGCAATTGCAGTTTTATCGTCAACTCCCGAAGAGTAAGGAATTGCATTGCAACTAAGCAAATAACATGCAATACGGTATTCTGAAGCGAGAGTAAAAGACGTAAAGAGAAAAAACAAACCGGCCAAAAATACCACGTACCAAACATACAGACTGATGAGATATTTAGATATTATGGAAACAAAACGAAACTCATGGCACTTGGTCTTGGTATGCATGAATTATACAGCACATTGTTAGTTTGGGCATGCACATGAAAGACTCCATCGAAAGAGAGAGAGAGAGAGACCGGCAAGAGAAGAAATGCAGCGGAAAGCGCATTACAAAATTTGCTTTTTCTGTGAAGCTGTGCGAATATGTTTGTGTGTTTGGCCAGGGCCAACTGAAAAATATGGCATATTTCAGTATTGCTGAAAAACACTATTTTTTTTCCCCATTTGTATGTTGCTTCTGATGCTGCTGCTGTTGCTGCACCATCAACGTCGAATGGCGGTTTGCGTATTCCAAAGCTAAATAAATTGTGATCGGGCCAGAAGTTGGAACTTCTTTGTTTGCGTCTTCGTAAATAATTGGATTCGTTACCGCTGCTGCTGCTGCTGCTGTTGTTGTGTGTATATCGTTTTTTTGTACACGGTGCTCGTAGTGTTGAGAGTAAAATATTTGATTCAGTTTTTTATGTCGAATGTGTGTGTTAGTTTATACTCTCTCTCAGTGTGTGTATGTCTGTGTCTCTCTGTCGCTCTGTCTGTATGTGAAATGAACTCTCTGGATGAGATGTTAAATTTTGAATTTCTCAGCAGAGCGCCAAACATAGACAGCCACAAGAAAGCATATACGCATATGCATCGTGCAATTTAAATGGACTGGGAAGACCGGTTTTCAACTCCAATACAACCGTACTAATGGTGTTCAATGTGATATCAGAATGCATTCACGTGAATCGAAATGAGCCTCACATACAATGTATGCACGATGTTTACTGTACATTTCACATATGTGTTGCATTTGAACTGGTATTTGATGCTTTGCAGACCAAAACCAACAACTCTTTTTTTCAACCTCCACGCTCACAACACTCGCCACACTCTCTTCGCATGTATGCGGCTTTGGTTGTCATTTATTTTCTTGCATACTTTACGTTCCACTCCGCTATTGAAGAAATTCTTTTCCATGAACAAAATACTCTCACTCACACACACACACACACACACACACACACCGAACTTGTTGTTCATCTTCTATATCCAGTTTTTTGTTGTTGTTATTGATTGCATCGTTTTGTTGGTGCTGTTGTTTGATTGAGCACATTTTTGGCTTCTAATTGCTGAGAAACATTCTTAGGGCAATTCCATTCGAAGCCGAACAAATGTTCATTTGAGTGTAATTGATTGGTTGGAAAACGTGCAATAGCGTTGGCCACATGAAGCCAAATTAAGCCAAAATCAAGCTAAATTCAGTACTCGGAACATGCATTTTAATTAATCTCAATTGAACGTGTGTATGTGTGTGTTTGTTTTATTTTATTTGGGGTTAAGCTTAGGAGTTTTTGAAATAGCAAAAAAAACAACAGTTTTGAAATGAACGTGTTTCGATTAACATTGATGGAATACCCCAAGCACCCGCTGGGATACAACAACACAGTCAATATCGATATTGGGATAAAACACCTCTATTCAAACAAACATTTTTCTTTATACGCTCCATTTGCCATTGTTGCTCTGTCGCTGGCACATGCAATCAAATGAGCAAATGAGAATCTGTTTCAAATAAATGTCAGCATGAAATTCATATTCCTGCTACAAAACCATGTGTGTGCGAGTGAAATTCACATTTCTGCTTAATTAATTATGCAATTAGTTTTTTTTCGTTGAATTCGCTCATTTGCGCAATTATTGTACCAAACACACATTATGTTCTTGAGCGTGTACTGTACAGCCAGTACACTGTACACATAAAATCAGGCAGACAATTCTGAATTGTATGTATGAAGAATCAGTTTACCATTTGAAAGTTATGTGTTGTGAATAAATCCCCACAATGCCACCGAATATTTATGTAAATCAAGACAAACTTAAGTCTCAATCAACCGTTGACAAAAGTCTTTTCAATTTAACTTTCAATAAAGTATGTAAAGATGCCTAAAGCTCACACAATTTACGAGTCGAAAAGCGCCAAAAGTCGATTTAAAATGGATTTTAATTCATAAGTCTTGATTCATGAGCTTTGTGAATGGCATTTAATGTGCACAATCAGCTGTTCTTAAGCCATATATTGTAGTTAAACATGCACACGGTGGCTTTTAGCCAGCGACAAAAAAAAGAGCTGCGAATTCAGATCAAAATATTAAACCATTTCCAATCATGAGCCTACTGAAATAGGTAAAATCCTATAAATCGATGACAAAAAAATGCTATTTAGCTGATTGCTTGATTTTGGCCATATTATCAGCATTGTAACATGTTTTATCCGCCAAAAATTGTAATCCCATTGAATGTAAACTGTGACCATTTGAATACCACTGACTGTTAATATTGTGCAATTGACGAGAACTAATGCCTATTGATACGAGGCGGATCATATTGGGAAACATCAATAGCATTAGTTGAAATGCGTAATGAACGAAATCCAATCGAAAAATTAAAAAAAAAATAAAGAGATTCACAACCACTCTGTGATCGAAATTAAATTGCCATCAAATAATAATATCGAACAATCGTGCATTTTATGCTTTCGTTGTTCCGCGATTTCCGAGGTCAAATTTTATTGGTCATTGTAGCTACCATTTTCTGCTTTGTCAGTATAATTGAGTGATTTCACATTCAATTGAAATTCTCTTTAATTGAGAGTTCCTATGCAAAAAAAAAAAAATTCGATCGTAATCAATAAAACGAAAATTACCGTTTGAGCTGAATTTTTTTTTCTTTATTTTTGCAAATTGAATTGAATCAATTCGATTGGATAGCAACTGTATTCATGTGTTTGTCACACCTTTAGTTTGAAATCATCGTGCGTGCATAATTACGATGAGAAAATACTAAAAAAAACGGTGCAACAAAGATATTGAATAGTGATGGCATGGAAATGGAATGAACCAAACCCGTTTTATTGTTATGCATTAGCTTCGGCTCTAATTGGTTTGCGTAATTGCATAAAATCCGGTCACTAGGTTCACACTTGAAATTCATCGAATCGGAAGCAGCAAATACAAGAGCAATCGCCTGCTTCTCTCTATCCCGCTATCGAACACACTCACTCACACATACACACACGCGCCGTGTAAAGATAATGTGATGCTGTCATGTGCATGCATGCAGTTGAATGGCAAAAGATGCGTCTTGTGTATATTACATATTTAAAGGAAAACATCCGGCAAGCATGAGAAACGTGCAACGGATGGTACAAAGGCACAGAATTGGTATGAGATAAACGAAAGTTGGCATCTTCATAAAAAAGAATAAAACAACTGAAAAAAAAATATTGAAAAGAAGCAAACAACAAATTGTCAATATTGATTCGGTGAATGTAATTGCGTGAACAGTGATCGTGAATGATGCGCGCATACACCTCACACCCACGTTTTATAAATCATGTGCTCCATTCTTCAATAGCAATATTCTTTAGCTGCGCAGAGTTTAAGTATACGCAGATGGCAAACAAACAAACAAAAAATATGAATCTGATTGCTATTATGACAAACCAGTAGCCGAAGCGACATACATTTATTCCGTTTGACAACGACGACATCAATGCCAATGAAGTGGCTCGATGTCTATATAAATATTCGTATGCCATTTAACTTTTCAAGCGAAACGATTCTCATCCGTTTCGATGGAAATGTGTGACAAAGATGACAAGAGAAAGCGATTGAATCGCAAAAGAAAAGCATCGCAAACTTTTTAACACTGTGAGAAACAAAGCCATGCCAAGCGTCAAAAGAATAAATTCTCATCGTTCTGTCGTAAAAACACACACAAATACTAACATTCGTGACTTGAACAGACAATGTGTGTGTGTGTGTGTGTGTGTTTGCAAAATCAGTATGTTGTGTGCGTAAGCATTAGCGTATTCAATTTCTTTGTCATTCGGAATGTGTATATAAATTTATCTTTTATACTCTTTTTCGCCGCTGCTTTTTCGTTCATCTTCTTGTGTCTGTGTCTGTGTGTGCGTGTTTTTTTTATATATATAATATGCATATTTTACTACGAATATTAACTCTATTTTGATGTTGAATCCTTATATTTATTCGGTATTTTTTTCTTGCGCGTTTTCTCACTCCTTTTGCACCATTTCACATTCCGCTCTCACTCTCATTCTTTGTGCTCTTTGAATGTCTGTTATTTGCTGTTTATGATTATTGCCAGTTTTTTTTTTTTATTTGCGTCTTGTTATACAATACAAATAAATTTTCCATTTCGGCGAGAATACTTGTGTTGTTAGCATTCTGTTCGATTACATAATACGTGGGAAAAAAGAAGAAGCAGAAATGAAGTCGAAGATGAACAACAGAGCTGAAAAAGAGTGAGAGAGGATGTGAAAATGATGGAACGAACTTTTTCGCTTAGTTAGCAATGGCAAAAATGAAACAACAAGCGAAACAAAATGAATGAAGTTAAAAAGAACAAAAGCACAGTCACGACATCCATTGACGAAAAGTTTATGCTGCTCCAAAACAGAAAGAGAGAGAGAGAAGGAGACAATATAATTGAAAGAGAAAATATTGTCGACTCAAACGTGTGAGTAGAGAAAAGCTTTGGCATGTGAGAAAAAAAAAGAAAACATATAACAAACTAGCTCAAACACACATTGGAATCTAATTTACGCATCAGCGAGCAGATCGCACCAGATGAATGAATAACACGAATGAGACACACAAGAACTTGTATGCATAAATAAAACGGTGAATATGCCAAACGCGCTGAATGACGCTGCTGAAAAGTTTTCAACAATGCGAGAGAATGGCACATGTACACAGAGCGCAACGAAGAATAAAATAAAAAGAACAAGCAGGCAGACAGGCAGTAAATGTTCACAAATAGCGCATTTGAATGACGTGTTCGTTCTTATTCTTTCTATTTCGTGCATTTCCCTTTCAATTGAAAGCACTCGATTCTCTGTTTTTTTTTTTTTAGATGATTTCAAACGCACATCTATTGCATTAGCATAAATGCGGAAACAAAATAAAACTGAAGCTCGTTCCTTAGCTTGCTACCATTTCCATATGCTCATGAGATCCACGGATCCACGATGTGTGTCTCTGAGTGTGTATCGTTTTGAATTTAACACCGAAAAATCATACATATTTATTAAAATCGATTTTTTTTTTCTAAATCGAACGAACCGAATGGTGAACGCATTGAATTTACAGTACACGTGCTGCCAAAATGAAGAAGCTACAAAAAAAGCAGAGAAAACAATTTACATCTACATTGGCAATAAACAAATCCATCGTTGAGGTTCTTATGTTTCAATATTTGTGTGTAGCCACATGAGATGATGTTGCCTTTTCACCCTGCTCTCACTTATTTATTTGTGCGCGTGATGGCTCTTAAGGATTTCGCTTGTTTTTTTTTCTGTTCGCCTCTCTCTTTCCTTCTCACGCTTTTGTCCTTTTTCCATCCATTTTCTGTCCCATTCGATTGGCTCGTAACAGCAAAACATGCTTATAAATACATATAAGTCTAATTTAGTCCATTTATTTATTATTTCTCTTGATGTTATTTATGGGCTTTCCGGGCATTTGGCGCTTGGTACATATAGATTTTGCACACAAACACGTACTTGTGATGTGAGTGTATAAGTTTTGTGCACAATTATTCGGTCAATTTAAATCCTTTGTCTAAACAACGCAAGTTACATAACCACTTTGGTATGATGCGTGATGCGCAATTTGCTGAGGCTCAAGCGCACGCGACCGCTCTCTCTTTCTTTCTCTCTATCTCAATTTTCTCTTTGACACAAATTCTCTCTTACAAATCAGCTCAACACCAATCTATGGAATCGAATCGAGTGCCATATCGATACTTAACGGCTACATCGAACTATAAATTCCGATTACGTATTATACAGACTTCCGTTAAGCATTTTGAACGCTTTACACTGCCCTGATCTATCGAACACAACACAATCTCACTGTACTTTCCGTACATTCAATTGGTTTTATCACTTTGGCACACAAACATATACCAGGATGAGGGCAACAACAACAACAACAAAAACTCAGCTCATTCATGTTCAGTCGCTCATTCGTTTAGTGTGCGCCTCATTTTCTCTGCTGATGAAGCTTTTATGCGAACCTCAATAAAGATCTCCTGTTATGTATAAACATCGGTACATGGATTACTTCCTGAATAAGTATTAATAGTAAAGCAGCAGCAATGACAATGGCAATGGCAATAGCACACGCGCACACACGCGCACACACACACACACACACTCACACACAAACTCACATATTGCCATTTTACCGTAAACAACGACGAAGTAAATGCGATACGACGACCAAACACTTTGGCTTCGAAGTCGTTAAAATGCTTCATAAGAAGAAATAGTCTATTTATAGTTGATTAAATGTCGATAAATTTGGTTTTCATAGTGCCATTTTGTGCCGCCGTTCATTTTTGCTGGCGAAATACGCGAATTCATGTGAATTCGCAATTTTTATATACACAGTAGTTACTACAGCAAAACATGCTCACACTAAATGAAAACCAATTGTATCGTCGTTTACAAATAATAATACACAAACACATTATTGAGTTTCAAATATGTACGTTTTATGATTTACTCTATAAATTTTGCAATGAACAACGTTTATTTGCTACAATTTTACGAGCTGCATCATGATCGAAGATGATCCGATGTGGTGCATTATGGTGAAAACTAGCTAAGTAAGCGTGGTTCGAATATTTAATCCATACCTTAAAGGTTATTTATTAAATTTAACGAACATGTAATACACATCATACAATGCAATCGATGGTTTGAAATTAATCAATATTTATGAACCATAATTGATAGAGATTTAAAGATTGTTAAAACAATTTCCGTTTACTTCTTTGGCCGTTTATTTATTAATTTTTTTGTTGTTTTCTTCATTTATTAATATGAAGAGAAAAAAACAAACTTATTTATTTAGCCGAACTCAATCACAGCGTTAATCGCACCAACCCCTATTACATTGTGATTGAATCACCCACAATATAAATAAAGTATTTCTTTGTTGCCAGACTGAAAAAAACACAAACAGAAAGAAAGAACCAACGCCGTTTTCCATTTCATCTAACCATAGCAACTACTCACAATTTATGGAATCTATTGCGTGACATGTACGGGAAGCGGATATTATTTTTCTGTTTAAAACTCGGAATTTATTTGCTTTGGAACAATGTTTATGCTAAGGAAATTGTGCGAGAGTGTGCTACATAGAGTCGACTGTGTGTCGTCGGAAAAGCATCTTTTTCGTGCAAATGCGATTTCCCTCGAGCTTTTAAAAAAAAACCAGAGACGCAACGATAAACGGCGAAAAAAAAATCGTTGACGCATCATACAAGTCGTAAATTGAGCACTTTTCTCATACGCTAGAAAACTAACTTATCAACGACAACAAAAACAACAACAACCAAATGGGAACACAAAAAATCTCATGTATAAAATGTATAACATTTTTCGAACATGAACACTTCATTCGTAATCGCTGTCGCTAATCAAGAAGATTTTGTCAACAAATTTCATACGTGATATATGCATGAAAGTGGAAATATTGTGTGCAAGCGTTTGCATGAGACGAGCAACTCTATTTTATCTATAAAAAGTAGAAAAGTTTTGCGCTACTTTAATAGACTTTGTGTAGCATCACTTCAATTGCTTTTAATATTGCGAAGCGGCAATTTTACTACATCAAATCGATCGTTTAAATGAAGAAGAAAAATAAACGGGACAGAAAATACTTAGTGATATACTATACTGCACATGAACTCCACACTTATTCGCTTTATTTAACTCCTTTAGCATCTTTTGCTTCGTGAATCTTTATGTAGATTTGAATTAAAATGCGAAATGCACGTAAAACTTTCTTAAACACATAAATTGAGTTGAACGAAGGTAATAAGTGTGCTCGTTTATGTTCTTTCTGCCAATATTATTACTGTCATTAAATCGAGTGACGAACAAACATGTATCTTATGGAGCATTATTGCGTTCATCTTCATTTTTTTCGTCCTGTATTCCCTCTCTCTCTCTCTCTCTCTCTCTCTCTCTCTCTCTCTCTCTCTAACTCTTGAGTAGATTACCTTTACTTTTCTCTTCTTGTACAAGAAAAAAAAACTTTGTTGAGCTCCGCATTCGATTCATTTCACGAGGATTCTTTTACACTTTTCATCCCTTTTTTCCTCTGCCATGCCAACATTTGTCGGATATCTACTTGACGGGCGCCAACATAACACAGCTGTAAAAGTAATCGTAAAGAATTTCTTCGGCAAATTATTGCTAACTACTAAACCATTTCAGTTTGATAAATACGAAAGTGTATTTGCGTTTCAGATCAATTCCAAAGTCTTTAAATGGCTTTATCCAAGTCGATTAGAAGAAAAGAGAGAAAGTTTTCTACATCATGGATAATGTGTGTAATTATTATCATGCATTACATATGTTATACCAAATTCTCAAGTGTTTTTTTTTCTCTGTTTTGTTTTAACATTCGATTCCATCTGTTTAATTTATATGATTTTGCTATCATATTTCATTGCAATTGGATCGGAATTTTAGATTCAAAATTCATACATTTAAATACTTAACATTTGTTTGACATTTCAAACAATTTTATGAATACGGTAACATTTTATGTGATTTATATGTCTTGTTGATATCAAATTTTGGGGAGAAATTTAAGTCGACCGACATTGCATCGTCAGAAAATTATATATCCGACATGTGTTTCAAGTCAAACATTAAGTAAGTGTATAAAAGTATGCGCTGAAAATCATACCGTATGTATGTATCGAATCGCATTAAGAATTCATTTGCATTTCGCCTTTATTTTCGGTTTTCTCGTTTCATCATTATTCATTTATTAGTACCGTTTTGTGTGATTCCCATCAAAACAAGACCCATGAGGCAAAATGTTAAACCTTTTACCAATATTAACATTGCAGATAACAGATAAAAAAAGTACAGTTCGTTTGATACGGCAAATGCCGCATCGTGTATCGCAATCTTGTTTGATCACATTCAATGTGTGAGTGATTTGCTTCTTTAAGAATTAAACCCTGAAGAAAACATGTGTAAGAAGATTTTGAGATAATAATGGCTCATGCGAAACTGGCTTTGATATTCGAATACATCTCGACAATAGATAAATTTAATATTTAGTGAAATCGGATTGAATGCGGAGAGAGAATCCAGTGAGAATGGACATTGGTACTTGATTTGCATGCAATAGTAATTAGAAATTTCCTGCTTTTGTGTCCAGTTCATAAAAATGAATGTTAGATTGTCTTGCATCAAAAATAAATGAATCTAAAAACAATGGCAACACAGCCAAAGATTACCATGTTCAAGAAATGGTTCTTTCCAATGCATAATTAGTATCCACGTCAAGCACTTCTCACGTTTTTCCCAGTCCATTTTGCACAGTGTATGTATTCATCATTTGTATGCAGTCATTGCAATTCGTTCTTAATTTCAGCGTCACGACAACACGAATTACACACAAATCCATACGGTTGTTGTAGTTGCTGTGATATTTTATTGCACTTACGAGCCTGTTACATAACAACGTCTACATTTCCAATGCAAACATATGCGTTGAGACTCATGAAAACAGGTACCCAAGACCACTAAACAGACATACACAATTGGAAGTGAGTGAGTGAGTGAGTGAGTGAGAGTGCAAGAGATGTGAATTGAATGAAAGAAGGAGAAGCTGAGAGATAGAAATCGAGTCAATAACCGGAATAAAGTGACGTCGCTGTACGCGTGATGCAATGCAATTGCGATGGGAAAAAAACACATTCCCGTATTTATATCGCCCGACACGTTGCAATCATGCACCAAAAACAAGTTCAAACGCTCTTTTTATTTTATTTTATACCACTATTTTGCCTGAAGTGTGTTACTGCAGAGCATACACACACACATGCACAAACACTAATGCACCGTGGCTGGAGAGTAAGAGAGAAACGAAGACGATTGATGTAGTTAGATGTATTCGCTTGGCTTTGTATTTTTTAATGACGCCGTTTGGATTATGGGACGCTTTTCAGTGCTTCAAATGCGTGCAAATGACTAAGTGTCTATATCGGCGACTGCATTGCAATATGTATGGCACATCTTGTCATTCAATGACACCAGCCATTTTATACGGGGAGGAAAAAGCAAGTGGTGCAGTTTCGGTATGTAACCAGGCGATAAAAGAAAAAGAATGGAAGAAATCGAGCGACTGAGACAGGGAGAGAGAGAGAAAGAGTGAGTGAAAGAGCTTCGCCGATATGATGATTATCGTTGTCATTAATATAACAGCTTTTGTGCTATCATCACGCGTAAGTGCATTACATTCTCTAGCCAAATTCTAATGAGTTGTTGTTACGGTTGCAATGATGTGTGAATTGCACGTATGCTCATAAAAAGCAACAATTATACGCGTTCAATGGGTGAGTGAGTGAGTGAATAGCGTATGGAGTGTGTATGTAATGAAAATATACGTGCACGCCAAGTGTCTATCAACACACCATGTCGTATCAACAGCCCAGCACACACACACACACACACATTTCGTCAATGGCATGAAAGGGAAAAAAAGAAGCCTCGTTATGTAAAAGTTGGCAAGAACAAAGGAAGTGCCATAAAATCCCAAATGGAAGTGCTTTTTTCGAGCATAGAAAAAAAAACATAGTACACAAAAACATGTCATTAAACCAGAAGCGATTGATCGGCTGAGCGCTTCAGAACAAGCAATTCTCAGCCAAAAAAAACCGCAACCTCGTTAGTTCGGTGCACTAAACACTAAATCCAATTTCGTGTACACTTCATATTTTTTTTTGCCCCCATCTCAACGATTCATCGCATTTTCATGTAACATTCGGTGCGTTCGCAATAGTAATTTAACTAATTATTTTCTGCTCTCTTCCGTGTTGGAAACACAGTCTACTCGTATTAATTAGATGCCATGCAATTTGATTATAAAATACGTTTTTGTAATTTACTCGATTTTTAATCGAATGGTGTTCACGGGGGCCAAAGATGACACGGCAACAGCAGCACCAGCAATCACCACGCTCATCTCAGCAATATTATTATCTAGGTGTTGGTTAAATGGCATGTATTCCACAGAGATTCATTTCGATTAACTCATCCATGGCAGAGAAAATGCTACACCGAATTCACCAACCATGCTGTGAGCATAAATTTTACAAAGAACACCGCATGAAAACATTAACTCACCACATCACACCACCTTCGCTTCGGTTTGTGTCTCTTTTTTGCGTTTATTCATGGTTGATTCCATTTCTCTACCATTTTACTCATCCTCTCATTCAATCTCCCTTTCTCTCCCTCTCTCTCGTTCTCTGTCCCATTTTCTTGCTCTGTCTTTTTGTTTATGCTCGTGTTGCTTTCTCTCCCTCTCCCTCTCCCCCTCCCCCCTTCGTTCATGTATGCGTGGTTGTGACGCCAAGACGTGCGCTCGTGTTGTTGCAACCACGCATCGTTTAACTGGAAATTGATGATGGCAAAAAAAGGCGTACATTCAATCAACTAACAACAGCCAAGAGTTTAGCTACGAAAATGCACAAGCAATTGAAAATTGTGCAAGAAAAAGGATTCGGTTGTCAGGAGCAAACCGTAACCAAGTTTAAAGTACGTCGCACACACACTGAAAATTGCACTCGCAAGAAAGAAAGAAAGAAAAACGAACACAAAGCACGATGCAGAAAATGATGAAGAAAAGCATTGAACTGCACTCTATAATGGAAATCTTTGCATAAAATCCCGTTGAAATTTTGAGAAACACTAGCGAATGCACACATGACTTCGCCACCCCTCACCCCTGTTGCCCGTTCGCTCATTTGAAATCAACGTTCGAAATGAATAAAGGAAAATGCAACGAAAAATACGGGATTATTCCATCAAGTGGTAAGAGGCGCTTTTGTTCACGTGCCATGTTTAAAACTTCCAAAATGGCAGGATCGTCTGAATCAAACAAGAATCGTCTGAATACATGCTACTTCATCGCACACTCAATACATTTTCGTTTTCTTTCAATTTCACTATGCTGCTGTGCTCTTTGTTTGTGTGAGTGTGTTGCCTGCTACCAAAACTACAACAGACATAATTTAAAAGTCACAAATTTTCAACTGCATTTGGCTCTGACTTGCTAAACTATAGTTTCAGAGAACATGAAGATGAAAAACGAAAATCACTTATTTTCCGCTTTGCACGACAGGAGCGAAGAAAAACAAAAACACCAACCAAATTGAATGAAATGAATAGAAAAATAGTGAAACATTGAAATTGTTGCCGTTTACAAAGTTGAAACCTTTCATTCAACCATAATTCTTGCAAAGTGGTGCCGGAATTTTTCATAACTTTCCCAATCATTCTCTGCTCAGCGAACATTATTAAATCATTTCGATATTCAATTTTGAATCAGATCATGTTCCGAAAAACTAATTAACTAACGTGTACGAGGGAAAATTGTTTGCGAGTGTTCGATGTCTGAGCGCGGAGGGCGCGCGCGCTCACATGTGTTTGTATGTGTACTTGTGCCACATATGGGACGAAACGCGCTAAATTCTATTGCAACTATGGCACTAACGGCAAAAAGGTGCCGCTTACATGTGAATGTCTAGTTAATGTCATCGTAAATGAATTTCCTTTGAATTCCGGTTTTGCTCGTAATTGAATTTCCATCTGCACCGCACATATGCACAACCAAATTTCCATGCACTTCATAGTGATCACGTTACAGCCGTATTTTTTTTATTCATTTGCATTCAGGACATTTCCCCTTTTCCCTCCAAAAATGAATGTAAAATGTTGCTTGGATGTGCGAGCAAAAAGCACACGAGCATTTGCTTGCAATTTCGTTTTCCGTTTAAATCAACGAGCTTTTGTTGCAAATTGCATACACCTGCTTCTTGTGCCAAGATCGACACTGAGATAATTCACGAATCATTCCGTTCGTTTCTTTTTGAATGATGCAAATATTTCGAATAATAGAGCAAATGGCTTGACACGAACAAAAAATGCCACACAAAAAGATGTTATTCTTTCAATTCAATAGGGGAAAATTCATTCGCTCTCTCTCTCTCACTCTCTCTCTCTCTTTTCTCTCTGGTACCGCTTTCCTTTTGATTGAAGTCATATTTACTTAATGGAATCGAAACATTTCATTACATTTGCCAAAGTCTTTTTACAGTCGTACAATGGCTAAAAGAAGAGAGGCATATGCCTTAGCATTGGCAATGGTGGGTCACAAAAGAAATGGCTGGTAACGGCGTTTTGAATTTGGGTTTGAACGAATGGATGCACTGTAACAGAACTGGCTTCGGTGATGGAAGGCTTGAATAATTTTGAATATATTCATAAATTGATATGCTTTTGAAAAATCGCTTCAACTCAGTTCGAGATGTGTTTCTGCCATTTTTGTTTGCATGTAAATTACTTTTTCGTTGAGGAAAATGTTGTTTGACGAATAAAATGCTATAAAATACTTCATATCATTGAATCCATCGGTGCTTTAGAAGATCGAATCTTATCGCCAATGTTCAAAAAACAGATAAAAACGACCATCTAAATGTGTATGAATTGAGATAAGTTTACTTTCACAACATTTATAAACATTTCAAGAAACGCTGGAACAGAGACTTTGCATGGGTAAAATGAACATAGCTCATAAAATATGCGTCTACTTGAAATAAGTTCTTTCAGGATCCAAAGTACAAACAAATTTTAAGTGCTTCAATTTTTTGTTGTTGTTATCGTTGTTATTATTATTACTTTTATAGATATCATAATAATAATCATTATTTACGCATTCGATACTCGCACTCATTTTTTGTTGCATTCTTCAACTTTTTTTTTAAGTAATCTGGATCCTTGAGTCTGAATTCAGAAGAGAAAAAAAAGAATATAAAAGAGAAATACCTGGCATCGCTTTTGCTTTCGAAATATGATGCCTATCAATATTGTTCTTGTTTCTCATTCAAAACCAAACTATGCAAACAAGCGACGTGAACAAGTGAGAGCGGAGCATTGAGCTTAAGTGTAGCAACAATGAGGAATTGTTGATATACTTGTGCATTCTTCGTGCATGAGTGGAAAACTGTTGAAACAAACTAAAAAAAAAGCAGCAGAAAAGAAGACAGACGATGAAGAGTGAGAGAGATAGAGAGATGGAGAGCGAACGTAAAAAAAGCCGAACATTTCAAGAGGCGTTATCATGTACATCATCAATGAAGGTATCTTCATGCATTCTAGCGCATATTCTTCCTCATATTTCACAATATCATACGATATTTGAATTCATCATTCTCTCATGCCGCCTCGTCCCTTGGCTTACCTTCTGGCAAACCACTTCTCTGATCAGTTTCATTCACAAACTAAGCTATTGCGTACATTTACTTCATGTCTTTCGCTTTTGCTCTATTTTGTGTTTTTTTTTCTTGCTGCAGCTCAGGACGAATTTTGAAGTTTTTGATGAGCGACGAATGAGAAAAAAAAACACGAACGCATAAGGAATTCTTTTAGCCTTCCGCTTACGGAATACTAATGTACCTGGTAAAAGCTTTGGCTTATGATGAGTATTCAGTTTGTCTTCATCATTCAGCGTGCAGGAGGATAGCAGCAACGGTGAACAATGGATAAATATTCCACCATTGTTACATTGTTACCTGGAAAAATCGTCAGTGCATGAGGCATAATCATTGTATTTTATTACCAATAACGGCTTATGAATGGAATATTCAACATCAAAACTATCACTATGTGCGCGTCCCGTTGTCACTGTCACTGCCGCTGCCACTGTGAATGTGTCAGCTATTGGAGCACATCGTATGTCAAACACGAATGTGTTCATAAGTGTAATAATGATGGCATTTATTCCAACTTACACTTATACTCGTCCCCGCAATGCATGTACATTGGGGGCTTCAGTCGTATCAATTCCTCTCTCGCATTTTCCATCGTCATTTAACGGTTTGTTTGCCATCTTCGTTCAACTTTGCTTTTACGAAAATTAACTATTTTGGTATTCGAGTTATGATTTTCGCTACTTTCATCCGGCATTTTTTTGTCTTACTCTCTTTCGCTCGATCCCCTGATTTTTTCGCTCTGTTTCTTCAGGGTGTTCGTGTCGTGGCGAATAGCTTTTTTCCTTTCTTCTTTCAGTTCACTTTTATCTGTTTTTTTTTTATTTAATTTATCCATTTTGATGCCGAACATCTTCTCTCTTTCTCATCATCTCATCGTTGTCGCTTGTAAAATGCTCGATAGTAGAGGGGCATTTTTTGGATGACGATGATGATGGTGGCTTAAGTGTGCTTTTAGTTTTTGAGAGCTTTCAGCTAACACCACACAAAGTTTTTCTATTTGTTCTCTTCTCATTCTCGTGCTACTCACAATCAAGATTCCCAACGAATCGAAACGAAACGAAACGATTGCATAGTGAACAAGTGAGTTTGCTTTGCGGCAAAATAACCGAAAAAAATGAATCCGCTAAGAAACGGAACAACTAATGAAAATGTAACGATGCTAAAACTTGATTTATTAAACCATACGAATGAATGAACGAATGCATAAAAAAAACGAATTGGATGAAGAAAACTTTTGTCATATCGAAAAGTTGAATTAATAGGCTAACAGCAGAGTATATTCTGTTCACTGCTCATTGTTATTCGATTCTTTCTGCTATAGTCTCATTTCTACTTGTAAAATTGCACAATTATTACATCGTAAATGCAGCATTTGTTCCTCCTTTTTTTGGGCGAAACAACTAAACCAAGCATGTACAATCCTGAAAACTTCTTTTACAAATGAGCATACAAAATAGCCGACCAAAAGAAGCAAAGAGAGAAGCGAAATTCGTTAGAATATACCATGGAAAATAAAATATGTTCATCTTGAAACTTGAAACTATGTATTTTATAACAAACTCCAAAGATTCGGTTCACTGGATCCACAAAATGAAACTAACAAAAAAAACAGAATCCACTTCATTTTTCTTTGAATCAGCCAATTAAACCAAACAAGACTTCATGTGTGTCGGTGTTCGGTTTTGCTGAATATAGAAATTGCTATTTTATCCGCAGTCACACGCACATACACATACACATATTCACATTCACATACACTTACTTAATATGTAGAATCATTTAAAATCTTTATCAACTATCTCAAAATCTAATTCAATGAAAAGCAACAAAAGAGCAAATTAGGTGGATATGTTTCAATAATGGTAACTGCAAGAGCTCTCGACACAAGCGAGTGCATGAGTTTCTGTGTGTGTACGCTGTTTTTCTACTTCATTCGTTCGAAGTGGCAAATATTTGGCAAAAAGCAGAAGCAGCAGCTTGTCCCTGTGTTCTATTAAGATTATGTTTGATAAATATCAGTTCGAAGCCATAGCTACCGTATTTGGCTATTAAATTTGTATGTTGTGGTGTGCGTGTTGTACATGTATGTGGAACACATTATATGCAAACGTTCCCATACAAGTAAAAGTATTTTGATTTGAGCTTGAAATTTCGGTGCTTGATAATCTGAACGATCAAATATAAAACCATCAAAAGAACATGCACAAGCACATTTACTTTGAATGGATGGATAGAGAGAGCAAGTGAATGAGCTGTGTTGAAATATATTAGGAAAAAGAGGAAAAGACAAAAAAGCATTATTCGGGAAATAACCCAATTCGTTTTCAGTTAAGAATCTTAAGTAGAGGCCATTAGATTTAGTTGAAATGGCAACCAAATAGACAGACCGGAATGTTAAGAATCAATGTTAAGTACTTTCCTTGGCTTTGCCATAACAATGCCTAGGCACATGCTCGTCATTGACGATGTGAGGGAGACAAGATAGCTATTTCGCATTTGGTGATTTCAAGTAGCATTTCAAGTATTAAAGATCCCCATACGTAATTGAACATATGACGCTACTGTTCGCATTTTGACATTGTATACACAAAAGAGAGAATTTTGTGAATCACTTACGGTGACGTAAAGTATCTTAACCACACCTCTGGCAGAGCATCTCTCAATCTTCATAACTGAAATGGCGATGTGCATAGATGTCAGGATCATTTGGAAAATGGACGCAGCCGAGGGGCATGAAATAACCGAAAAAAAATAACACAGAATACGAATCACAAAGTCCTTCAAATCAAGAATCGGATTTCAAGTTGAAACTGACATGTGCTAGTTAAATCTGATTACAACATTTTATGAGGGGGAAAAAAAGATTAGTGAGCAGCCGTAAACCATGAAAATCAACCTTTTCATACAAAATGAAAAGTGGATAGAAAACTTCAAGCAGTTTTTCCCAGTAACAAAAATCACTGCATTCGAAACTGATTCGTTATTACTATAAACCCCTTGACATCAAGGTAGGAAAAACCGCAACACTTGATTTCATCGTCAAGAAGAGTGTGCACTTGCAAATGGTGGCATTGAATAGAGAGGAATTCACGTCAGTCGGTCAGTCTGATGAGGTTGAACGCATACAACCATTGCCATGACGATGTCTGAATAAAAACGGTTTATTAAATGACATAGATTTTATCATATTGAGGCGACACCACAAAATTCCGTTCAACTTGGACGGCCCAAGCCACACTGTATATCAATCAAGATCCGAACGTATAGACGCTAATTAATTCAAATTGAGTGAATTTTATCAAAAGCAACTGGCACAGTTCATCTTCTCTCTCTCTCTCTCTCTCTCTCTCTCTCTCTCTCTCTCTCTCTCTCTCTCTCTCTCTCTCTCTCTCTCTCTCTCTCTCTCTATGGTTCGCAATTTATGGCCACAGACAAGCTCATGCAACGTATTTCACGAAATGCAATACTGAAAAAGATGTTCGAGTGGAATCAGTCGGCAATCTTCAGTGTATACTAGAGAAAGATATCGCTTGAATAGCTATTCACCGATGTCATTTGCACAAAGTGATTGTGTGCGGTTAAGCTTGAGATTGGTCGCAGTTTCATCGTCCTTTTGTCTTTGACATTTCTCTCAATATCTTTCATACAATGGCAATGTGGTCGATGCGATTTGAGTCAGCAATTTCCAGTACATCGAAAGGGAGATGAGAAACTTTAAGTTCAAGCCCACACTATAAATTGACCGTTAAAATTTCACACGTTTACAATCTGTTGTCGATGTATTTGATTTACAGCCAAGGCCCTTTGCTACTCGAACTGAATAAACAATAATGTGATTGTAATAAATCGATTCGACGGATAACATGGCATTTGCAAAAGTTGGTTGAAAATCAAAGTGTCTTGCACGTATACCATGCCCATGAACGGGTTGTTCATGAAAATTGCTCCCATGAAGATGTATTTCGGGGTAACATCTTATGCAAATGCATCCAAATCAATCAATTAAAGACTACAATATGAAACATGCGTTGACGTTCGTGCAACCACTTCAAAGCATTTGAAGCATTGCAAACTTCTCGTTTCAATATAATGATTATTGGAAGACTGCAGCCGCAATTTCAGTTCAATCCATTTTCAAGTAATTTATGAGCGACACTATGTGACAAAAGTTTTCGTATGAATAATTGAGTTCAATCGAATTGAAATTTTAGTCGAATGAAGTCTCTCTTCAAACATCGCCGAAATTACATTTATGCAACAGCTCACGTAACTCTCTATTCAATCCTCCACCTATAAGCAGTAGATATTTTACCATGAAAATGATTAAGAGACAACTGAAGAGGCTTAAGTCAATTAAAACAGTAAATAGGCGTTCACAAATCCAGTTCTATTGGCCAAAAGTTTTCCATTATCATTTTCATACATTTTTCCAATCAATCCACTCTAAAGGGTACGTTGAATGGCCTTTTATCGATAGATTAAATTAATTTATCCGTCGAGCATTCCTTCATTTACTTCAACAATGTTATACAACGAACGAAGAACAACGAACGTTGATTATGGTTAGCATAAAATGTTATCAACACAAAATGTTGGCAACAATTTTTCCAAAAATTTGTTTATAAAGTGCTCAGAAACCGCAGAGATAATTTCACCAAAAACCGAATTCAATTTCATGGTTGCAACAGCATGATGAGCATCGTCGATACCGTTGAGAGATCAAAGACGTGAGCCAACGTACACATTTCCAATGAGACTCACGTTTTGTTGAAACAATATTATGTGAAGTGGTCTCTGTTTCTCTTCGGCGCATCCAAAGACCTCTCGCTATCTCTCTCTCTCTCTGTCTCTCTCTCTTTTTCCTTCTCTGTGTGGGTTGATTAAACGACTAGACCACCCGAGGTCGAATATTCAATTTTATCAAGTTTAGTTAGCCTCGGATATGGATAAGCGTGTGATGAGACACATGCAATTCGACTCCACAGTAAACATTTTTCAATGTACGAGAGGGAAAAGCTTTCGCTTGTTCAGCAATACATGTGCCGAGGATTATAAACACATATACGCATCGAATGTATAGCCCGAGCAAATACTTTCAATTTGTTTATTGACATTTTGAATGCATGAACGCTGCGCTCAATAATTTGCCCTTAAGATTTTCTCATGTGCACGATACATATGAGCGTTCGAGCTTGAATTGTCTGTGTCTCCTGTGATGCTTTGCTCGTTCACTTCTTTTTCCAAATATTTGTATGTGTTTGTGTGTGTGTATGTTTCTTTCCTAGAGTAATCTCGATGGGTAGACATATGGCAGAAACCAGTAAAAATAGATCAGATTGAATAGAAAATCCCATGGTAATTTATGCAAGATTGATTTCATAATGCAGCACCCACACGTACGCATATCAGCTCGAGTGTATCTTCCAGCATCTCTATCCATCACAAACACACACACACACACAAATTGATATGTATTCGCTTCTGATTTAACAGCAACAAATAGAGCGATTGCATGACCACTTTCCCATGACATGAATATCCATTGACCATAAACCACTGAAATATCGGACGCTTCAGTTTTTGCATTTAATTAAGACAACATTTTTAATCCACATAAATAAGCGAATAGAACAAAGCCGTTCATTTGTTAATTGATAACTTTGACGTGAATGTGTGTATATGAATTCAAAGCCCCGATGTCTTTCATACATTGCATTCAATGTTGTCTTGAATCATCGCCTTCGTGTGGATTTCAAAGTTTAACATCTATTGAAAGGGTTTAGTTGTATCAATGGTGTAGATTTTAAGGACAAAAGAAAACTGAACATTTACATAGTAATTGAATGAAAAGCAGAATGAATATAAGCTTTTTTCGGCTATTTTTTTTTCATTCACATCACATTCAGTTGGCTACAAGCGATCGATGACATGTAACATGTGAAAAATTGAAAATCCATATACGTAAACAGGCAAATGGAATTTCCAGCATGGAAATTTGATGAGAGACAGAACAGAATAAAAACAACACAATTTTGCGTGTTTAACATCATCATTCATTCACTAGAGAGCATTCGAAAGTGCTTTGTTGAATCACACATTTACGGGAAACAAAAATACATATACATGAAATATTTGCGTCGAACAAACAACGAACCGTTGGCAACAGTCGTACAAAAATCGATGCATCGACAGCACAAGTGCATATTGTTGAGAATATCTGTGCACATTTTTGTGCTCTTATTCCTCATTACACAATTTTCTTTACTCGGAGATTTTCCAAACTGGTTTTACCATCTGTAGACCCTGTAGGTTCACATAAACATCATATATATATGTACTGTTGCCTCAAGTGTATTATGACCTGCGGAGCAACTCGTTTCAATATTTCGATGGCAAATAAAAAGACGAGACCGAATCGTGTTTTCCAGCTCTATATTCTAAAGCTATTGAAATTTCCGTGATTATGAGATGTGCACTTACCGCTCCAAAAACCGAGCGAAAAACCCCTTGTACACGCCCAACACCCAACAACAACAAGAGCCACAGTTACAATAACATCAACAAATATGAAATGAAAACAATGGCAAATACTCGTGCACTCATTTGAGTGTTGTACGATTCTCTCGTTACAATTTTCCTCAACAATTTCTATGCTCATTGTGAACAGACTAGCAAATGTATTCACAATTTTTACAGGCTTTTTTTTATTATATTGATTTCAACATATTTCTATATGCTTTTCACGGATCAATAGTTTCATGCGCATTTTCATATGTTTTTTTTGTGTGTGTGTGTGTGTGTATAACCAATTTTTCGTTGTACACTTTACATAAATATCTATGTACTCTTTTTTGTTACGAATATAAATTGAGTTTTTCGATAAAATCGCAACACAAATCAAATCAAATAATAGAATGGTTTATTAGCAATGCGGATTGAGAATCTCAATCAAAATTATTTATTACATTTGGTTTTTTTTATTGTCATCGTAATTTGGGTCGCATGGTGTGCCCTTGATCACATCCGTGGTGTGGCCAACCAATATGCGGTAATTGTATTGTTCTGGATCTAGTTTTTTATATAAAAATGCTGGCAATCGATCAGATAAAACCCACAAAATACCATTTCGATCAACTTTCAAATCATTCGGAAAGAAAAGTGTTTCTGAATTTGAATCGACAATGCCTTGTGTGCTTGGGTTGTACGGTTTATTTACATTCCAACAGGCAACCGCATCTTTGTTGACTTGTGTATAGAATAGAACATTGGTTTTCTCGTCCAGAAATTCGATTGTTGATTGTCCATTTTCACCACGATCACCAACATAAGAAAAATCCAAATGAGAATCGGAACTTGTTGCACGTGTTTCATTTTGAAGAACGTAATTTGGCACAGAGAACTCTTTTGAAGTAGCCAATGGTCGAAAATAAACAGTTCGAATACTAAAGAAAAAAAAATTGAAGAAATCTATCAAATGTTTATCAACATATGAAAAATATTGATAGAAAAAATTACCCATTGGGATCTTGTTTGCCCAAAGCTATGCCCAACACACCATACGTCCATACAAATTTCGCTCCAGCAATATTAAAGTCAGCGCTTAATGGATCGAAGTGGAAGTAATGATGCGTAACACGCCAAGACTTATTCTCCTTGAATGAATAAACGACGATACTATTACCTTTCGAATCGGGTAAATATGCGTAAGCATTGTCACATTCATTCTTCGAAATATCAACGACCTGTGGAATATATTGAGCACACATTGTTTGGTTTATATTTCAAACGCAAATCAATTGGGCATCTTGAAATCATATTATTGACAACTTACCACATTGCCGAAGAATGAATTGGACTTGATGTCACTTGGGGAGAGTGTGTATCGTCTAATTAGCTTGTCTGTATTCAAATCGAAGATAACCAAAGCGGGTGGTGTAATTTGCGTGTCATTATCATCGGAACCAGTATCCATTACCCACAATCGATCACATTCATCAATACGAGTTCGTAATGTCGATATAATTGATGTATCAGCGAGTGATTTATTGGAATCAATCATATTCACTTTCCAACTTGGATATGGATACAATTTTGGGCTTACTATATTCTGGTCATTTGTTAGTTTGACATAATTCAAGGACGAAGCTACACCTGGCTTAAATCTAAAACGAAATCGTCAAATCCAATATAATTAGTTTGATTCTGATATTGAAATATACAGTCTATTCTATCTCTTTAATTGAATAAGTACCTTGGAACAGTAATGAAAAGTTTGTCTTTCCACACATCTAAACCGAGAGGCAAATTGTTTTCGGCTATGTAAAGTCCACTCTTAACTGCCTCCTCTTTTTGTGCATCCGATTCCCAGGCATATTCAACTTCTTTCCATGCTAATTTTTCTTGTAATGCAGCTAAATTCAAATCGATAAATATCGCAAACACTAACACGAGTTGAAATGACTTCATTTTATATGAATCGTATTTTTTTTTTCGTAACGTCAAATAATGAGAAAACCAATTTAAACCAAACCCTCTTCAGCACTGGTCAGTTGTTGTGTGATTGAATTCGTTGAACGAACTGACAATTTATAGAGCTCAAAAATTTGATGGCATTGTTGTAATGCATGCAAAAATTCTATTAGTCGAAAATATGCAAATCTGAAGACCAGTTTTTTTTACTTGTATAACTTGACTGCAAATCTGGTTATGATGAACAAATAATCATCATATTTTTGGCACACAAAAACCAATAAATATTTCAAAGAATAAAGCGTTAATTGTTGATTGTCGTCATTGTTCTATAATTTGCTGGTCGTTTTAAGGTCAAAAATACGCTACCGCGAAATGCAACTTAAAAAAACGTGTGATTTGTTTTTAAAACTTGTCCATTCAAGCATGAATTTCCAGAAATGTCATATAAGAAAGTGCCAATGTTATTTATGTGTTTCTTCTTCGAAGAATGACACACGCATACAAACGCATGTGCCGCACGCAGCTCAGTATTGGGTGTATGCATATGACTCCATCGTTTTTCAAAAGATGTCGCCACCAACAGATGTTTGTGTCAAATGTCAAATTTGAAGTGTCAATTTGAAGCTTTGGCATTTGTCAACAAATGTGCATCATTAAATTTTTTCATTTTTATACGCATCATATATTTTACTGTGCACAAAAATGTCCGAATTCGTGCCAGGAAAACACCATTTGCGGGAAGTTTTGCTTCATTACTTTATTGCAAAGAAATCAGCCGCTGAAAGTTATCGCATTCTGGTAGAAGTTTATGGGCAGTATGCTCTAGCTGAATCAAGTGTTCGTGAGTGGTTTCGACGCTTCAAAACTAATGATTTTGACGTAAACGACAAAGACCATGGAAAACCACCAAAAAAGTTTGAAGATGAATTACTCAGTGAAGATTCGTGTCAAACGCAAGAAGAGCTTGCAGAATCATTGGGAGTTGACCAAGCAACAATTTCCAATACAATTTCCAATTTTTTCACAATAAATGATTAAAAAAAAAAAAAACGATGGAGTCATATGCATACACCTAATAGCAAAATGCACACTTTGATATTTCTCGTTTGACATCTCTGTGTATATTTAAGAGAAGAAGAAGAGCATAAACACGAAATTGGCAGCAATGTTAAGTTATATGGAGCGAGCACCGTGTGGTGCCATTTATAGATGCGATATTCAAACAGCAGTAAAAACAAAATACTTTGGTGCTTTCATAGCTTCACTTTAGACGGCATATTGTAAATGAAATACTTTATTAATTTTTATTCGCGTGACTAGATGGCGTCAGTCATATATTTTTGACGCTTTTGGCTGCAATCTTATATGTAATTCTTGCCCATGGTCCCAATATTAGTCTATCAACCGATACATCTCCCCTATACATAATAGCTATTCACGATGATTGTGTGTTATGTCAATGATCATTTGTAGTCATTTGTCAATGGACAAGTATCAACCAATTCAAACAATTTATAAACACTTATTAATTTGTCAGACTCTAAAGCCAAAAGACAGGGCATACGATCCAATAAATTTAGCTTGAATATTTTTATACGATAAATTCATCACATAAATTGAAAAAGAACGTTGTTAACCAAAGATTCAGTGTGAATGGCATACTTGAAAGTTTAGTCATATTACTCGAAGTATTAGCTTGTTAAATAATTTGATAGCAGTTATCCAATGTTCTGTCTTCGTTTCCTATCTCATTCAAGTGTATACATTCAATATCTGTTCTAATTTTTAAACAGTTTTATACGCAAAAAGAAGTATTTGGGGAAAACGAGAGAGAGAGAGAGAGAGAGCGAGAAAAAAAACATTGGTTGAATATTGTTTAAAAAATATATATAGTTTATTAGCAATGCACTGTATACTGATTAGGTAAATTAGATTAATTGTTTGCTTAAGTCATGGTCTTTTTATTTTCTTCGAAATTTGGATCGCACGGTGTGCCTTTGATCACTTCGGTGGTGTTGCCAACCAAAATGCGGTAATTATATTGTTCTGGGTCAAGTTTTTTATACAAAAACACTGGCAATCGATCAGATAAAACCCACAAGATGCCACCTTGGTCGACTTTTAAATCGTTCGGGAAGACAAGCGAATCTGAATTTGAATCGACAAGCCCCTGTGTTTCTGGATTGTATGGTTTGTCAGTATTCCAGCAGGCGATTGCATCTTTGTTGACCTGTGTATAGAATATAACATTTGTTTTTTCGTCTAAAAATTCGGCTGTTGCTTGACTATTTGGACCACGATCGCCAACATATGAATAATCAGAATAAGAAGCCGGACTAGTTGCACGTGTCTCATTTTGAAGAACGTAATTTGGTACGGAGAATTCTTTTGTGCTTGAAAATGCGTGGAAATAAACGGTTCGAACGCTAGACAGAAAAAAAAATCAAATAAAATCAATAGATTGGTAGAAGTGAATTAGGCAATTATTCGAAATTAAATTACCCATTCGGTTCTTGTTTGCCCAATGACATGCCAAATACACCGTCAGTCCATTGGAAATTCACACCTCCGACATTATAGTCACCACTCAATGGATCAAAATGGAAATAGTTGTGCTTAACACGCCAAGATTTATTGTCTTTGAATGAATAAACGACAACACCGTAGGCGCCCAAATCCGGAACATAAGCATAAGCATTGTCACATTCATTCTTCGGCACGTCAACGATCTGTGAACCAGAAATGAAGCAAAAATTGTCTCTTAGCGGCATTTAATTGATATTGAAATTGTATTTGGGTGTTATGGAATTGCATTTTCTGTCTACCTACCACATTGGCAAAGAATGTGTCGCTCTTAATATCATTTGGAGTGAATGCGTATCGTCTGATGAGTTTATCCGTATTCAAGTCGAAAATAACTAAAGCAGGCGGTGCTATTTGCCGTGGATTGCCCAGAATATCGGCTAATCCAGAATCCATTACCCACAAGCGATCACATTCATCAACGCGTATACGGAATGTCGATATAATTGATGAATTATCGGCAAGTGGTCCATTGACAGCTTCCGCCTTCTTGGCTGCAGCACGGCCAGCAGCAAATTCTTGCGGTTCAGGTCCTTCACCTTCAATTGTGTTTGCCTTCCAACTTGGATATGGGTACAAAATTGGGCTCGACACATTTTGTTCATTCGTCAATTTGACATAATTCAATGATGAGGCAACGCCTGACTTCCATCTAAACCGGAAAATCAAATAATTACACTTTAATTTCGTGTGTGCATATTCAAGAGTTGTGTACTCTATTTTTGTGTGTGTATGCTCAATGAATGAACGTAAATGTCGGTAAATTTTCATTGACAACTGATTTCCGCGTACTCCAAAGACCGACATAACAACAACAATCGAAAACATTGATTGATCTCTCGTACACACCGCACTCATGCAAATTTCGTAATGACTTTGATTATTCTTCATCATTATGTACGCACATCGATTATGTTACGTCGTCGTTGGTGTTATTTTGATGGCAAAACAAAATTCGGAAGCAAAAGAAACAGCCAACAACAACAACCAATAATGAGAGTCAACAATCATTGAACTGCAGTAGCAATATATTGCTGTGAGATTTCTCACTATTGTTAATGTCATTGCGACATCAACATCGATGCTTCAACGTGTTGATTTATGTATAGAAACAAGTAAAAGTTGACCGTTCAATGTCAATAAAAAAAAAACAATTCAGTTGTGCGCTCGATCACTAAACCAAAAATACATAATTATTGTCAATGATGACAAAGAATAACCGCAAAAAGAGACTATAGAGAACTGAACGCGCAATCATGTCACAAGAGATCGCGTACAAAAACTGGTTATTGGAATCAAAACAAAACAAAACAAAACTGTATTCCAACTAGTTTTAATTGCTTTATTTTGTGATCGCGGTAATCGTGATTGAATTGCTTTTGTTTCAAGCTATAAATTGTGTTCGAGAATTATAATTATTGGATGCAACAAATCAAATGTGTCAATGTTTGAGTTGACATTGTAAAAACCCGGTGAAATAAACAATCCATTAAATCAAACTATACAAGGCAAACTCAATAACCGAGCTGAATGCAAAATTATTTGGAATAATTTTTAATTTTATCTGTATTACCAAGAATTGTCGTTGGACAAAATGAAATCGGTTAACCTTCGTAGAATTCATTTTATCAAAATAAATTCGTAGTAAATCTTGTTTCTTGGTGTTTTTTTTTTGACTCGTGCAAATCGCACGTTTTTTTGTTGTTGTTCAACATTTGAAATGGGGACAATCTGATAGCTAAAAATACACTCGCATAATTTAATTTGAACAAAAACAAAAAATGTACCTTGGAACAGTAATGAAGAGTTTGTCTTTCCAAGCTTCTAAACCAAGTGGCAGATTATGATCAACTATATATCGTCCAGAAGTGACCGCTTCTTCTCTTTGTGCCTCTGATTCCCAGGCAAAGTCCAATTCTTTCCATGCAAATTTCTCTTGTAGTCTAGCAGCCCAACTAAATTGTATGCTCATCATAAATAGGAGCACCGTTGCAAGTTGAACGGACTTCATTATTGTTTTAATGTTATCAAATTTTGACCTCACAACACAAATAATCACAAAACAATTCCAATTCAATCAGTGTGTTATTGTTTGAGAAATTTAAATTTTGAACTAAAAAAAAAAATCTAAAGTCTACTGAGAAAACTGAGATCAAACCAATCTCAACAGCGGTCAACTTTTGTGTGAATGAATTCGTTGAGTGAACTAACAATTTATGCTGATCACAATTTCAACTTTATTTTTATATACGAGCAGCAGCAGCAACTTTATGCCTTCACATTCAATCACACCAGCAAACACAAAACCTATGGTCGTCGTGTGTGTGCGTGCGTGTATTGAGCATATGATGCTGATGTTCATCTGTATCGGTTGATTACGTATACCACGTCACTTTTATACCATATGTCTTTAATATACCGATTGGAAGGTGTACTGTTCATGTTAGCAAAGCGTTTATATTGCTGACGTATTTAAACGATTTTTACAGAATTTGCCTGTGTGTTCAACGCGTCTCTTTTTTTTACCATAATAGAAGTTATCGAATGGTCTTTCTTTATGTGTGTTAATGTTGATGATTTGAGAAGACGTAATCAATTGAAAGCTGAAATGAGCATCAAAGTGAGCTCGGAATTCCCAACAGTTCCATGACGAACAAACTTCTTTTTTTTAATGTTTGAATCGCGTCATTATCGTGTCGATACTAAGAGGCCTATATTAATGTATAACTTTGATTATTGAACAGCGCTGAATCTAAATGGCTGGAAAGTAAGACGATCATAGTGTTTCTTAAGTGTTTTATTCGCAATCAAAAAAACCCAAATATTCTCGATTAAAATCACACGATGAAAATCTGAATAGAAACACAATGAAATTTAATGAAAAAGGCGTGAAAGTTCTTGCAATTACTTACCGCAGTGGCGCATTCAATAAATTATGCATTTGAGCCATTACCATTTATTAGTCTTTTGTTTGTTTCAAACTTTTAATTATCGAAACAGCTTTATTTGATTGAATGAAAATCCATATTTTACAATCGACTGGTTAATTAAGATTTGTTTCTCATTCTTTGGCAGTTTTGTAGTGAAACAGCGAAATATTTAAAGTTTTAATATGATACTTTATTTGTTGTGCGGTCCATTGAAAATTTACAATCTGGATGGATTGAGTTAACTTTGAAAATAAAGTGTTTAAATTGTCTGCGCCTTTAATTCCTCGCCTTCAACTGTTCGCTCATTTTTCGAAGTGGATTTTGGTGATTCTTTGATAAATAGAAAGAGAATTACATCATTACAAATGTGTGTTCGATGTTAACAAACTAGTGCAGTTGTAGTTTATAAATTAGATACAAGTAAATTGATAGGGATTGAACTTACACATCGTCTAGCAAATTTTCCAACTTTCTCGCTCAATTTATTTAATATTAACGTTATTGCTGCTGTGTATTATTGCTGCTAGTTAAATTTAATTTACCATGGTAATGTGCGATCGGGACCATCGGCACAAAACCAACAACACTTGAATCAAAAAGTGAGCCCAAAATTAACAAAAAAGCACAAAGTAAAAAGAATACTGATTGCATTGTGGTTGAAATCGAAATTATCCCGTTAACGTAAAATGAACTTAATCGCTGAGAATAGAACTCTATCAGTCCAATTTGTAAACTGCGTTTTATCAAAAATCAATTGCTCCATTTATAGGACAACACTTTCAAACAATTCACGTCAACATAATTTATTATTTGACGTCATCATAATTCACCGTTAGACGAAAAAATATAATTTTTCATTTGATATTTTGCTCACTTCTTAAACGACGCGCCTGATTGAATGTTTGCCAATTGCGTTTGCAGACAACCAAAAAAACTGTTGGGTTGATAAAAATTCCGACACGCATGAAATTCATCCCAAATATAACTTCTGACGTTTTTTGCTAATCAAATAATTTATTATTGAAATATTTTGGATATATCGCTTTTTCCTCTACATTCCAAACTATTTACACGTAATCACTAACCAAAAATGTTTATTTTCGTTCGTTAGTCATTTTTTAAATATGAAGAGTACTTAATTGAATGTAAGCGTAATTTATTTTTAAGTTATATTTCAAAATGAGTCAAATTTCTGCTCATTGCGGCAGACAAGTGTTGTGTTTGCAGCAGTGTTGAGTAAAACAATGCATCATCCTCCCTGCTGCTAGTGCCATCTCATCGAGCGATATCTGAAGTCTAGTATTGTTCTTGTAAAACTTTCTTCACAAAATGATTCGGAAAAGATCAAGAGATGGCGTTAACGCTGATGAAATCTAGTTCTTTTTACAAGATAACTCTTTGACATAGTTTTCTAGTTCGTTAAAGTGAAATTTAAATTGAGAGTTCTTCAAGTTGGCTTTATGTTTGTATATTCTAAAGCAGCTATAGACGACAATTCATTCTATACGGAATGTGATCCCAAATATTTCAATTCTCAGTTAACCCGTGGTCATGAACTGAGGCTATTACTCCCAACCAAATGGATATTTTACTTTCTTTACTTTTAATGTCAGTTTCTTAGACTGTTTTTTAATCAAAGAGAAAGAAAATACATATTGTGAAAGATGCTTTGTTTATTACGTTGTATATTGACATTTTACAATCAGAATTGGTTCCTTCATCTGTTAGTGAGTTGCTTTCAGCAACAAAGTTTCATTTTAAATAACTTGTAAATGACCGAGATTTTCCAATTAAAAATATTTAATTCATGAGTTTATTTATTAAAATTTTAACAACCATTAAATGGTTACTTCGATCTTATTAAACCAGCAGATTTATTGATTTGCATTCAAACAATAAGAATGTAATTTTTTAGAAAGATAATTTATTTTTTATGCAAAAGATTACAATTTTACAATCAGAATTGGTTGAGATAAATTGGAGCGAGTTGGAGAGTGAAGTGTTTAATTGGCATATCTCAGTGACTGTTTCGGTGCGTCTCTTCTTCCCCCCAGTTCCTCATGTGAATTTGTTTTATTTGTCTAAAAACATTTATAAGATTGAACTTGTGTTTTCTGATGTGTTTCATGTTAAAAATATTTTTGAATCATATTTTTTATAATTTTTTATTTGTTTGTCAACATATTAAAGTTCAGTGTAATCAATAGAAATTTCACTTACACATTACAACTTAGCTTAGTTGCCTGGTTTGGCTGTAGCACTGGCAACGGTATTGTTTGATTGGGTATAGACACCAGTAGCGACTGACAACGGTGACCACATTGCCTCACTTAAATCAATACCTGAAATTAAGATGAGCAAAACTGCACAAACTACGAAGAAAACCAATTGATTCATTTTTATGTTTGTTTTAATGAAGTTATTTTAACGAAAGCAACTTTATTACTGAAAAGTGATCTCAATCAGTCGAGTTTATATACGGCACTTCATCAAGAATCGATAGGTCAATTTAATCAAAGTGGAATACTTTCAAGTAATTAAACATAATTAAAAAGTATTTTTTTTTTGTGAAATTAAGTAAACGGTAAAATATTTGTCAAATTGAAATTATTTCATACCGTTTCATCTCTTGTAAGTTGTCCATTTCTGAATGGGCCAAAATGATGTATTTGTTTTGTGCCACTCGCATTATTGTTAAAGTCATTTGATATTTGGTTCATTTTTTGAATAGAAATTCCAATTTAGTCGAAACTAATACAAAAATGTCATTTATTGAAATTGTTTCTATCATTTGAATTCAAAATACACCAATAAATGTAATCTTTTGCTTAAAAAATAATGATAATGTTAAATAAAATTATCTTTTCCAGAAAATGTGTTTCTATTTTATGACTGTAGATGGTACAATATACAGTGCAGATGGACTTCGTTCCAAGCTTCTTCTTGCTTCGTTCACAGCTTAAACTCAAATCTTATTCAAGAATAAGCATTGTATGCAATCTTATGATTCCGAGAAATCAAATATTTATTGTTCAAGGAAACCAAAATACGGTTGAAGAAATAAAGCATTTAGTAGTTTGATTACTATTAACGTTTTATAGGTTTTGCAAAATACAGACTTTTGAGTTCAAACGATTACAGATATTTCGATAATTAATATTTGTAAAGAAAAGAAAAGCAATTTCAGATTGCTATGAATTTTATCCATATCGGAATTTTTATTGAATTTTTTATTCACTTCCAAAATGGATTGGCCATTGAGCCAAATGTTTGCTGTTTTTCATATCGAATTCAGAAATTTTGTTGCCTCAATTGATTGAAAAACCCTTTTATTTACATTCTTTAAATCGCAAAATATTCCTTTATTGGCAAAATATTACATTTCGATTGTACTCAACCACACGCGAACTGTCACTTTGGCACGTTTGGAATTTCACTAATTGTATCAAATATAGTAAACAAAATGTTTGTGTTATATTTCTTAACTGCAAGAAATAACACCTGTTAATTATATTCAATTGCTTAAAAGTATCTCACTTTGATTAAATTGACCTATCGATTCTTGATGAAGTGCCGTATATAAACTCGACTGATTGAGATCACTTTTCAGTAATAAAGTTGCTTTCGTTAAAATAACTTCATTAAAACAAACATAAAAATGAATCAATTGGTTTTCTTCGTAGTTTGTGCAGTTTTGCTCATCTTAATTTCAGGTATTGATTTAAGTGAGGCAATGTGGTCACCGTTGTCAGTCGCTACTGGTGTCTATACCCAATCAAACAATACCGTTGCCAGTGCTACAGCCAAACCAGGCAACTAAGCTAAGTTGTAATGTGTAAGTGAAATTTCTATTGATTACACTGAACTTTAATATGTTGACAAACAAATAAAAAATTATAAAAAATATGATTCAAAAATATTTTTAACATGAAACACATCAGAAAACACAAGTTCAATCTTATAAATGTTTTTAGACAAATAAAACAAATTCACATGAGGAACTGGGGGGAAGAAAGAGACGCACCGAAACAGTCACTGAGATATGCCAATTAAACACTTCACTCTCCAACTCGCTCCAATTTATCTCAACCAATTCTGATTGTAAAATTGTAATGTTTTGCATAAAAAATAAACTATCTTTCTAAAAAATTTGTTTCTTATTGTTCAACAACTAAGCTATCAAAATATCTAGGAATCTAGGAAAAGTCGAAATAACCGAATTGATTGGTTGTAAAACGTTATTTTGGGAGTATAAGCAGCTACACATAACAGAGTACGATGTGTACAGTAATCAAAGAAAGTCATATTTGAAAAAAATATTGAACCAATTTGACACATTGAATTTAAAAAAGCAAAACTACAGATAAAAATCTGGCCGATTATCTTTATTTCGTATGATGATCCTTGTGAAAATAAAACGATTGAAATTGGCTAATTATTAGGGTTTTTTCTTGTTTTCATAGTTTGGATCGCATGGTGTACCTTTGATCACTTCGCTCGCCTTTCCAACCAATATGCGAAAGTTGAAGTGATCCAAACTTAATCTTTTATATTTAAAAACTGGCATTCGATTAGATAAAACCCATAAATTTCCAGTTCTATCGATTTTAATATCATTTGGAAAAACAAGTGATTCTGAATTGGAATCAACGATTCCTTGTGTTTCTGGAGTGTATGGTTTATTTGCATTCCAGCAACCGATTGCATCTTTATTGGGCTGTGTATAAAACAGAATATCATTTTTTTCATCGAAGAATTCAGCTGATGATTGTCCTTTTGAACCACGACTACCAATCAATGAAAAATCATAATACGAATTCGAACTCGTTGCACGTGTCTCATTTTTTAGAACAAAGTTTGGAACAGAGAACTCTGTTATGCTTGAAAATGCATGGAAATAAACTTTTCGTACGCTGTAAAAAACGAAAAATGGAAACAAATATTGGGGTCTGATGAATATGAATGATATATTCAATTGAATTACCCTTCAGGCGATGCTTTTCCCAATGCCATGCCCAACACTCCGTCAGTCAATTGAAAATTCACACCGCCAACGTTGAAGTCACCACTCATCGGATCGAAATGGAAAAAGTTGTGCCTTACACGCCAAGATTTATTGTCTTTAAATGAATAAACGACAACACCAAAGGCGCCCAGATCTGCCACATAAGCATGAGCATTATTACATTCACTGTTCGGAATGTCAACAATCTATTGAAAGAATTGAAAGTTACAATTCAAAAAGAAATTTGTTGAAGTGTGTTGAATTGTTTCTCTTTTGGTAAACTTACCACGTTGGCAAAGAGTGAACCACTCTTAATGTCGCTCGGCTTAAATGTGTATCGTCTGATTAATTTATCTGCTTTCAAATTGAATATCAGCAAAGCAGGTGGGGCAAGTTGCTTAGTTTCACCCAAAATATCAGCTAATCCTGTATCCATAACCCACAAGCGATCACATTTATCAACCCGAATTTGAAATGTTGAAATAACAGTCGCATTGTCGGGCAGTTCGAATTTGTCCACTGGTATTTCAGTTACATTTTCAGTAACATTTTCAGTTGCAATTTGTTTATTATTCTTCGATTCAATTTTCAGAAGATTCGATTCCCAGTTTGGATATGGCACTAATTTCGGGCTCTTTTCATTTTGTGCATTTGTTAAATTGACATAGTTTAGTGATGAAGCGACACCAGTCTTCCATCTGTATGAAAAACCATTATATCAATAGCAAGTTTAACCGAGTTTAACACAAATATAAATGCATTTCACGTTTTATTTTATTTTATTTTATTTTGCGTTCGCTTCAATTGTGACTGGTTTGTCATTGTCTGTAGACAGATATACGTCTATATAAAGCAAAGATTTATAGCTGCGTCACTAATTATAATTTTTCAAACAAATATTGAAACTGAAAATAGATTGTGTTAACAAGCGTAGACTTTAACATGATAAAAACCCAAAATCAAACATGAAAATGTTTTCAACTCGAAATTTTCGTTAATTTTTGATAAGATAAAATTTGGTTTTTCCCAAAGTTTTAGTTTCATCGTATGAAAAAATATTTGACTTTCATTTAACTTTCAAATTACCTCGGAACAGTGATGAATAACTTGTCTCCCCACACATCTAAGCCCATAGGTAGATTATTTTCGGCCTTATAATATTCTTTAATGATAGCATCTTCTCTTGTTGCATCATTTGGCCAACTGAATTCAACACTTTTCCAGGTAAACTTTTCGGTTAGTGAATGTTGAATTTGATTTGCCAAACCAAAATGTATACATTTCACAATTAATAGCACTGAAACAAGATGAAAGCACTTCATTTTGATTGGGTCTAATCAAATTGATTGACCTCTTGACACAAACTATCACTAAAACTTCAAACTCAAGCAAAATCTTATTTTTCAAACCCAAACACAATTGAAAACAAAAAAATTCTATTGGAACTGGAATGAAACCAATTTAAGCGGTGCTCAATCTTTTTATGACCGATCTCGTTGAATGTGCTGATAATTTATGAGCATCTCTGCTTCATTTATATTCGCATCTATTCATTATAAATACTAGATGAAATGTTGCTATCAGTTCAGTGTTTCCATATTTCATGTGTTGTCGATTGAAACGTGTATTATTCGTATTAATTTGTGTACGGATCGAATTTCTAGTACATTACGAAAACTGATTTCTCAAGTTTATAAATGTTTGGTCTTAACAGCCGGTCAACTGGTGATTTTGTTGTACGTATTTAATACGGTTGGCTTTTCTGACAACTTTATCAAAACCAAACGGTAAGAAAATGAAGCGGTTTCATTGGTTGATGGTTGCATATCAAACCGACAGCCCATTAAATACTTCCCCGAGTAAATTGTTGCCCGTAGTTATGATTGTTATTTTGTATTTTCATATGAAAATCAACCAAAAAATATGCTTTGTGGCATTTTCTCTTGTCGCAAACTTTTCCATTTGCGTCGGTTTTGCGAGAGAGAGAGAGAGAGAGAGAGAGAGAGAGAGAAAAAGAAAGATTCTTAGTTAATATAGAATAATATTTGTGTAAATAATTGAAATGTCTTAATGCCTTCTTCAAATTCAACGACCAGCATACCGAACTCACACCGTTCGAGCAGTAAACAATTACATTTCAAAAGTTCTACCCAATGGTTTTGGTGCGCTCAACTAAAAAGCACACAAACTTTTAAATTTGCTTTCAATTAATTTGCAAAACTCAAATCAAAGTTAAGATGCGTATTTCAAATAGCAAACGCATGCAAATTGAATCATTGTTATTATTTGGAGTGGTGAGAGAAAAGAGAGAAGAAGACGAATACAAAAAAAAAACAGAGAAATCGAAATAAATTTTCTTCATTATGAAATATATGTTCCACTGAATTCATTTATTTTAATTTGTGGAAAAATCGATTTGAAATTGAAATTAAGGATTTATATTTGAAAATACATGCCTGCGGAAAGTCGGTTGTTTTTTTTTTCATTTCGCATCCAAGTTTCAGCTCGTCAAAGTAATTAAAAGCTAAATTTTCTTGGGGCTGGTAATGAAATTTGAGATTGATCTGTATCCCAAAATCCAATTGTGATGTTGAATCAAATTAAATTCGATACGAAATATGAGTGTTGGCACAATGTAATTTAAATATTTCACTTAAAATGTTAATCCATAGCGACAACGGTGCCGAACAAAACTTTTTCAACTGCCCATCAAATTGGATGGAGAAAATGTTCGAAAATGTTCGAAAATATGCTTCTAATGAACTCTCAAATAAAATGAAACGCATCAATTGATGAGATATGCCTATTCCTTTTGCCAGTTACGCACAAACTCACACACACGCACACATCAAAACTAAAACAATAACATTAACGTCGTCTTCGAGATCGTAAGCAGATTTAATCTTTTTATTCAACTAATACTAAAGTATGACAGTGGCTGCCGTCCATAAATTAAAGAGCGGAAGTTTTTCTCTCGCAAAAGATGTTAGTGTGTGTGTGTGTGTGTGTGCGATCTATTTAAAATATTGATTCAGTCAGTTTACTTAGCCCGAAACCAAAACAAGTAGCCTGTACTATATTTAACGATGGCTTTTTTCAAACATTTGCGTTGCAAGAGATAGATAGAGAGAGAAAAGATATTCCTTTTGTGATGCGATGTTCCTGCTTCCTGTCAGGAGATAGAAAGACGTTTTAACATTCACACCATAACCGAAAAATTCCCATTCAAAAATACAGCGAAAATATTTCTATTAAATGGTTATTATGAGATGAAAATATCCATATCAGCGTTACATAATGATGTTTGTAAAAAGCACTTTACATAGGCTGACAATGGTGGCACACGTTATATGCGAATACGAAAAATGATTGTATGTATGCATGTGGTATGTATTGTAGTGTGTATTCAACCACCGGTGCCTCAACCAACGAGAAAACATTTTTCGTCCCTTTTCCATTAACATTTTAATGGTCTCTTCTACGTTGCCCAACAACATGTGAAACATATTATATCAGATAAAATGATACGCCGACGCCAACAGGAAAGTGTATGCGAGAGAGAAAGAGAGACAGAGATAGAGAGAGAAAGAGCCCAGAGCACACTATATGGAAAACGCAACATGCCGTACATGTCTTCACATTCCAAGCGTGGATGGTTTTCATTTCATGAAAACTAACTAATAACATTGCAAATACAGAAAAATAATAATTGTATATCCCATGTTAGTTGATGGTGTGGTTGCTGAGTGCCCGCTATTGTCGCTGCTGTTGCCATCGTTTCAACTGACATTGCGTATTTCGTATTAGATTTTTCGACCTTTTTCCCATCGTTTCATGTGAGAATGAGAAAGTGGGCTGAAATGCCTCACAGGAAGTGCAAATGCTGAAATAATAAAACATTTTTCGAATGTTCGCAACGACATATCCGCATATTTGGAACATAGTGTTTTAAGACATTTTACACATGAGTTCGGTGAATTTGGCTGGTGTTGCCATTATGTTAACATTTCACATTCAACTGAACAGACAATGAAAACTCACTCAAACACGACTAATTTTCTTCATTTATCCATTGGTGGGTTGTCTTTGTTCGCTTGTACTCATTGTTCGAATGGTGCGTTGTCTTCAGCAGTCTCTTTGTTCAAACACTCACTCACTCATTCAACGCTCGTTGCCGTTGTCACTGTCGCCGCCATCATTTCCATTCGTCTCAAGTGCGATTTTCGGTCCTGGTTGTTGATGCAGCGCATGGATTGTCGATGTCAGTCATGTATGACTTTTGATTTGTAATATTTGTCGGGGCATTTATGACCATCAGACTGTGTTATTCATTTTCTCGTCTCGTTTTTTATGATTCGTATGCGCCATTATTTATCGAATCAACGAGTCAAAATTTTGTTTTTGTTTTTGTTACAACATTTTAGATGTGTGGATTCGCATAAGAACACAATGTGAAATGGCGTTAGTTTTATGTATTTTAAATGAAAGCAACGATCTGATGTAGTTTTATTTTGTTTTTCTTAGTATTTGATATGGTTTCGTTTGGTGCGGAACGTTGGAAAGAAATCATTTTGATCAATTGACATAAAGGGACAACACACTCTCGTATATACTTTCGTGTGCTTTTGTTCGCATTGGTTTTACGCGTAAAAAAAAACTTTTCATATAAATTTGCTCGAAGTTTGTTCATCGTTTTACGGTTGTATTGCTGTTGTATTTGTGCTAAAAGCATGAACGTGCGCGCCTGGTATTAACGTACAAAAAGTTGATTTTAATTCGCACGAAAGATGCTTTCTTGGTTCAGCCATTTGGAGCGTTTATATCCTCAAATGTATTATCAAGTTTTGTATATGGCATAAATGTTAAGCGAGATAAAGAGCGAACAAGAGTGGAGTGAAAAGAAAACGGCGCCGCTGACAACCGATGGAACAAATGTATACACACACACACACACACACACCACACACATACACGTACACAACAGAAAAAAATAGCACAGAATCTTTATGTTTATGGCTGGTCTGTGTATTGAAATGGCTATAATATTACACTGTGTTCCATATATACATTTTGTGCTGACCCTATTTTTTTGGGGGGGAAGCAACTGTGGCCAAATATTTCGACAATGCAAAACACACTGCCATCACTTAGTTTGGAATAATCAACTTTCGACCAAACCTGCTACAAATTTGTGCAATTTTTCTGCCGTTCTTTTATCATCTTCTGTCCCAGTCTCTTGTTCGTATTTGCTCACTCAGTCGTGTTCACATTTCGCCTTTTATTATATTCGCATTTTCACATTTTGGAAAATGTATGTGAATAAGTTATTAGATTTGTGAGAAACAAAAGTCATAAACACGGACAACACGGACAGCGCTTGCATAGCAAAGCAAGCGAGCCGAGCGACCCGAGCGAGTGTCGAGCCGCCTCGTTTATATTTATACAATATACAATTATTATAAATATATGTGCAGAAATGGTGCCATTTATGCCAAACCATCATATATGCTACGGATGCTATGCAAAACACATTGTACTTGTGTGTGTGTGTGTGTGTGTGCTGCTATTATTGTAGTTGTTGTTGTTGTTGTTGTTACCGAATCCATCGTTGTGCATAGAATAGCATTATGCCGTTGTTGCTATAATAATATACTAAAATATGAAGGCTATGTTCGTTTGCTCCTTTTCTCGTGCATCATCTTCATCTTCATATTTTATTCGGAATGAATATAATGTTCCCTTGGTTTTGCCTCCCTTTGCCTAGCCATCATCACTTGCCAAGCAGTCGAGACAGTAAGTGGAAAGAGCGAAAATGAGATTGCCTAAATGCCATAGAAAAGTTAGAAGTATAACAATTTTCACGAAAAGTAACGAAAGCCGACCGCGTCACCATTTTTATCATAGACAAAGTTTAAGCCTTTATCGTTCTTCAAGTGGAACGCTCGACTAAAAAGTTTACACTTTTCCAACATTAAACAATGCATACCGAAAATGTCTCAAGTATAAAATACTCAATACGGCTACATAGATTCTAGTATTTTTTGGAAAATCTGTGTGACTTTTTGGATGTTTGTCATTTATGAAAATTGCCAACAACCAATTTATATACGGCTTCCACCGCCTCAGTACAAGTGTTCAAGTAAAACTTAGTCGACCATGGTGACAATCTAAAATCGACTCAAACTCGAAAGTCGCTTCATTGTTATTTAACACCCAGCTATAAGCGATACACAGAATATACCCAGAATAAGGCCTAACAATTCATTGAAAAGGCGAGGAAGTGTGCCTCTTCTTCTTCTTCTTCCTCCCCTTCTCCTCCTGCTTATTCTTCATCATCATCATCCACTTTTTCTCTATCCCCTCATTTTATTAAGATCATAAAAATCTCATGCCACATGGAAAATCATAAAAGGTCTATGTCATACATAAATTGTCTATTTTAACGCTTTAGCATATTTTGTTTTTGGTGTGCAAAGTTTTTGTTTCGGCTAAAAATTAGAATGCAGGAATTTTGTGGAATACGTTTGAACTAACAAAAAATAACATTTTTATCAACTTGTCATACACGAAAAATAATGTCCTTCTCGTTCTAATTTTCTCTTATTTTCTTACTCTCACACTCTTGTTCTCTTGTCAAAAATATGGATTGTAACTGTAAGTGAATTGAAGTGAAATTATGATGTGTATGACATTCGTTTAGTTTGCATAAAAGACGACAATTCGTAATGGATTGTAATGCGCTCTGCTCAATTTTCTATGCAATATACCGTTGGTTTGACATTAAAATCCGCTTTAGCCGCTGCTAAAGCAAACACATACACACAAAAGTAGAACCCAACTATAAATTCTGCATGGGTTTTTATCGTCTGTGTGAACATTTTTGCATGACTCGAAACTAGTTTGCAAAAATTAACATTCCAAATGCGACCAAATTGGCCGATTGCAATGCTATTACGGCAGCTTCGTCTCGTGTTCAACGGCACATATATACTTTTCGCCATAAAAAAAGGAGAGGCACACTTCATATGGCCATCAAGTGAATGCGACTTGAAACGAGATTAAGCAATCTAGTGATTGTTTTCGCATGAATATGTATGGTAGATCCTTTTAAGCTTTCATATACGTAATAGGGCAGCATTCATAATCATTACCATCAGTATCATTCAATGCGGCTCATCATCAGACCGAACGTCAGGATATGCCTTCCTATGGATTTTATGCTATAAAAATTACACACGGCTCACGCTCTCTCTATTTTATGTATACGTGCAAATGAATGCACGCTTTGAAAGGCAGCAACTGTGAAAATTTTATCATCATCAGCATCATCGGCATCATCGTCATTGCCGCACCATTCATGCATTCAAAAGCATTGGACGTTCGTTTCGATGGACAAGCGTCTGATCTAAGGGCCATTCGATGGAATTTAATTTCATGGTATAATCGAAAGAGAACGGATATTATTTCCTTTAGTCGATAATATCACTCTTCAAGGGGTTAAACAAAAGCGATTCTGAATTTGCTTTGAATTTGCTCACAACGTGATTACTAATTTTTGTTTCGCTTGACTGAACATCAATTCACATTTAATCGAAAACACATAAACTCTTTTCTATTCATAAAATTGAATGTGCAAACGTTCAATTTAGAGGAAATTAAAATATTTTCGAGTGCTTCAATAAGCACAACAAATCCAAACAATTTCAAGAGTAAGCCAATTATTTTGCGGATGGTAATATCGAGCCACCACCTTGCTTTGCGAACAATCAACTCGGTTTTTGTTTTTTTTCCCTCTTCAATTCTTATTTGCCTACATCACAAATATCAATAATGATCGGCCATTTTACGCTCGGTATGCCAATGAGTGCATATTGAATTCATCCCGAATATGTTTCGATACAACAACAACAACAAAAGAAGAAGTGACGGTTTGATAAAAACGATTGGCCAATGTCGAAAATGTTTGACCTTTTCTTACATGAGTATGTGATATGGGAATAGCATCAAAAAGGCTTGAAATGGCGAAAACGAAGTTCGTCATAGAATTGGTGAATGTTGAACCTCTTTCTTCCTTTCATTTGATAAATCTTCATATCCAACAATGGTAATCATATCAAAAGTGCCGACAGCGATGCTTTTATTTGACCCGACAACCAAATGTTTCCAAATGCACAGGGCCACAATGTTGTTGTAGTATGTATGTGCATGTGCGTGTGTGTGTGTGCCAAAAATGATCAAATATGAACACATTCCGGCCTAGTGCATGAAATTTTGATAGGTCTATAAAAGGCATCCACGATATTTTCGAAGCTGAACCATTTGCTGGCAACCAAACTCGTGCAAAAGTCGAAATATGTTTATGACCGTATTGCTTAAACATTCATAAAATCTGTATGGAAAAATCATAAATCAAAATATGTGTGAGAGTCATACGTCTGTTCGTGTTGCTGTATATATGCGTGCGATGGTAGTGTCAAAGTGAGAGTAGAAACTAAAAAAATCGAAAAGTGTATGGGGAAAAAATACGATGAAAACCATGATATGATAACGATTTCGTTATCATGAACCACACGGGCTTTTGTACTGAGCTAGTTGCTGCTCGTTTGTTGTTGCTGTGTATATGTTTTATGCTAAAATCTAAACTATGACCTTTTGCGTTATCCGAGCACTTGGCCAGCACTATACTCGTCTTATGTGTCTCTCATTTCTTTTACATCGGGCGATCATTCGTTTTCATTAGAATCCAATACTCTCTTCCTTTAGTTTAGTGGTTGTATGTACTCGAATGGTTTGACTATACCGTGAACGTTTGCCCTTTACGTATCCAAAGGCAATATCGTAAATACCGTAAGCGCAAATATTTCGAACATTTTGCCTTGTTAGATCAAAAGAAAAATGGCATTAAATTGGAAAAATGTAACCTTTTCTCTTTATCTATCTCTTGTGCGCTTGGCCCTTGCGTATCGTGGTGTGCTCACAATTATGTATGTATAGATGGATATGGCTGTTGTTATTCATGTTATTTGAATGCATTTGAATGGGCTTCTTACAAAGCTACTTTGGTCGCTTCCATCCAGCGCTCCTTTTTCATTTGCTAACATTAATATTATAATATCTTATGCGATGGAGTGTGTGTGTGCGTGTGTGTGGTCCCTATGTTTGGTCCGCGTTTTCTTTGCGTTTTCTTCATTTCAATATATAAAGGGCGTCTAAAAGCTCAATGATAAATTGACTGAGAGGAACGGGTATCCAAAGGATTCGAAGAATCAAATCCATCCAATTCCTTTTCATCTTCCTTTCGTGCCGCATCCTTATTTCTTTAAAGAAAAAAGATACTGACTACGTTGCACGTTCACACTGAATATTATTCAGAATATATGTGCGCAAAGTTTAAACTAGAAAAATATATTATTATTTTTTACCTCGACAAATGGAAATACGATCGCATGGAATAAACCTGAGAATAAAAAACTGCTCACATCCGTTACGGAAGCAATAGAAAAAGCATTTTTCTTTAGGTTAATTCGGTTGCCGTCGACGTAATCTTATTCCATAAGCAGAATCAGCAAAAATGTTCATTGTCATTTTTTTTTCTTCTGGTCGTTGTCGCCGTGTTTTTTTCGTAGTTAAGGAATTTTCCTACACGGAATTCTGGGTGTGTGTCTTTCTTTCCTGCTGATGTAACACCAAAATGTCGTTTTGTAGCCAACATGATAAGCATCGAATTTGCGATGTAGAAGCAATATAATAGAGCAATAGATTACAAAATATGCTGTCGTCTTTGCTTGCAACGTATTTTGTATTCGCTGCTTGATGCTGTGATTCTAAAATAGATAACACTTAATTGAATGAAAAACAACAGGTTTCTTATTTGTGCGAAAAAAATAGTCTTAACTGTGGAATTCATTGCATTCGATACAGTTTCTTTTGTGTGTCTCCTGGAGACCATCATTAGAAGCACACGCACAAACACACAAACACACAAGGACACAAGCACACTTACACCGGTTAGAAATAGAGAGTTAACTTAATTTTTGCCAAGGCCGTCGTCATCATTCAACATTCATATATTAAAGGAGGTTTGTTTTAAAGCTCATTTCGTGTCGCTAGCCAAAATCAGCCAATTTACCAAATCTCATCGATTAAATTAATAATGGTACTCGTCGCATGCTCACAAATTCCACTTAATATTTAAAGTGGTTGTTGAAGAAAATGCTCGAACAAACAAAAGAGGCGCTACAGAAAGAAAATGGTAATGGGTGACGATGACGGCAACGGCAACAGTGGCAATCGGTGCAGAATAGCAACAGCCATGCTTCCACTCAACCTCTTGATCTTGGTGTGTATGAATGAGTGTGAGCGTGTATGTGTGTGTGTGTTCGTGTTTGAGTAAACTTTTGAAAAACATCGTCGATTTATTCGTACTATCATTATTATGATTTAATGTTCGGCCGCGTCAAGTGATGCTAATGATGCGATCAAGTGATACTCGGCACAAAATTTTATGGTACCCCATCAATATAAAAACGTTGCGCAGCAAAACAAATACACTTGCACCCAGGAGAAGAGAGAGAGAAAGAAAGAGAGACTGAGCGAGAGAGTGAGCGAGCAAGTGATAGAACGGCATGCTCATTGTGTGTTGAGCTGTTGAGGGACGCACCGGAACGATGAAAATGAATGGTAAAATGCGGACAAGTGGAAGAGAGCAAAAGCGACCACCGAATGGCAAAAAGACACAAAGCTCAACAGCAACAGTATAACACACATACACAAAAAAAGTTCCCGTCATAAATTCATTGTAATGGCTTGTTGTAAACAGGATGTTTTCTTTTTCCAAACATTAAAGAATGGTGAAACGATGAAACGCGGCTGTTTCATCGCATATATCGAATAAATGAAAGAAGCACCGGAATGTTACATAATAATAGCGCCAAACTTAATGGAAATGAAACAAAAATCGAACGCATTTCACCATTCTTATCATCGTCATTTTATCGTTGCATATTTTTGCTCTTTCTCTTTTTCACGGTTCTTCATCATATTTGGTTGCTATGGTCTGTACCATAAGCACTTACAAAGAAAAAAAAAACCAAATTCCTGCTACGACTTGCGAATACTAAAATAATGATGAACACAACGCGTGGCGATTAAAAACGTCGTTGCTGACAATGTGTTCGTAATATGATTTGCGCACGTTTAAATACAAATAAATTGTCGGATGAAGAGCATTTTTTTTTATTTATGTTCAACATTTTAATTTTTTTTTTTATTTCAACATAGTAAAATATGCATGCACTCAAATTGACTATAAAATTGTTTGTGTGCATTACCACAACCGTAGATGAAACTGTGAAAACTGCTGAAATCTAACCATTTTTCTTCTTTTTATTTTCTATCTCTTTTTAGGTAAGCATTGAAGCATTTGGTCGATTAAATGATACACTTTTATACGTTGGACATTTTCACCTGTGATTCTATGGTCTTTCTCTTGCGTCGATGATAACGACGATAAACGGCATCCGAATGGCACAACAACAACAACAACACCAAAAATAAAATGTGTGTTATGTCATCAAATGAAAAGTGGAAGGTATTTGGAGATTTTTTTTATTATGTGATTTTTATCATCAACATCCTTCAAGTATTTTCCGTTGAAGCAAGAAAAAAAAAGAGAAGATATATGAATGAAGAATGCCCGAAGCGCTTTTCCTATGTAGATAGCCATGTCACGTTACTGCTGTTGCTACTGTTGCCATTTTTTATACCATTTGCAATTTTCTTTTGTCATTAAATGTTGTTCGGTCATTTATTTGGCCATATATGAAATATGCCAAAGCATTTGAAATGCAGAGAAGAAGAATCCAACAAAGAAGATGTAGAAAAACAATGAAAGAGATGGGTATGGGACGGAATGGAAGGCAAAAAAGAAAAAAAAAGGCGAACAACAAAAATTGGAGTGATGGCATGGAAAATTCATGAAAAGAAAAATGCATAAAAATATGAAGAAGAGTTCATATTATTGGCTGAACAATAACGGTGATATTTCACATTTTCTCAATTGGAATGTCGATGGCGTCTCGGGCTGTTCTGCATGCAGCAGAGCGACACACGATTTCCTAATGGACCAAGAGTATGTGTGTGTGTGTGTGAGTGAATATGAGACGATGGCACGACAACAGGATGGCACTGTGAACACAAATAAGAAAACGTTAAGAATGCTTGTGTCCTCTTTTGCAATTTCTTCTTTCCGTTTTGCATTCTTCTTTATGACAACATCTTTGTCCGTGGCCCTCCATTGCCTTTTGTATATTTTGCATAAATTCGTGATTTCATTCGGACAGACAAATAGTAGTGACAATGCAAAAAAAAAGAATGTACACATAAAGGAATTTTTCTGGTTTTTAAGAATGAGAGCGAAAAATGGACACTCAGTCGAAAAGTTCAAAGAAGAAGAAGAAAAAAACTAAGGCACCAAAGAAAATTGCTTTTGAAAACTGACACGCACTGTACTTGACACCACTTCCACACTAATAATTTTAAGTGTGTTGGAAATATGAGTATTGCAAACAAATCTTTCCATTACATTCATTTGATGTCCCTTCTACTTGTATTTCAACTTCAGCTCCGTGGAGTGATTGCAACCATCTAATATGTTTTAAGATGATTTTCTCGTCTTGCATTCGGTATTATCATTATGAGTGCAGTTTGTGAAGCTGTCCCATTCATATACAAATGTATGTAATTTCGTACACATTTTTAAGACATTTCTTTCATTCTTTCGGTTGCGTTGGTAACCGTTGCAATAAAATTATGACACATGCTATTTGCTTGGTGTCAGAGTTTTTGTTACCGAATATATTTTGCTTGGTGTTGTTCGTAAGATGTGTACAACAAAAGAGACGAAGAAATGGATGGTAGTGTGCAAGAGATTTAGACGTGTTGTACTTGAAACTTTGACAATACTTCACGTTGTATATGTATGTTCTGTAGAATATTGTACAATGCACATTCAAATGCTGAGATAAAAAGCGAAACACTTCACATTTTCCAAAAGTATTTTCATTTTAAAAGAAAAGAAAAAAAAAACACACAGAGAGAGAGAGATGATAATTTTTATTGCTATTAATGTGTTGTGTGTGAGTTTTATACGAATCGGCAGAGAAAACTGGTGGATCTCATTAAAAGTTTTGAGCTCTTTTCATATTTTGTTTGCAGTTTAAGCATTTCCAGTCAAACTCCTGAATTATTCGTATAAATAAAAATGGGTCTCGGATATTTTTGGATGTGTAAGCTGATGCGAATATGATAGTTCTGTGCACAAATAAACTGTGCAAAAAACGATTCTATTGGTTTTTGTAATATAAAAATGGCGAAAAAATTGCATTTGTAAAATGTGCAGATGATATGATACAGCGGTACAGCTATTATTTCGAGGATATCATTGATGGCTGATACCATTTGAATCGATTACAAGCGTCACACAATCGAAAACAATAGCCTCAAGTTGAGTCCAGAAAACTTGTCAAAATATGGTTTTATTTTTGGTGGAAGCTTTTTCGTGTTCGATGTCTGAATGCTGTATCACATTGACATTTTGTCGATGAAACAATGAAAAACTGTTGGAAAAAGAAAAAAAATAAAAAATTTGACCGAAAAAAGCAAGCTTTGCTTGAACAATGTGTCGCTACAATATGTTTCTAATGTCAGTTATTGCTCATAAAATTTTTGTTTTGATCGTCCAACATAACAGACAGGCAAAGCGAAAGAGCTAGAACCAGAGCCAGAACAACAGCAACAACAGCAACAACTACAACAACAACAACAACAACAACAACAGATCATCGCTTACAGCGCTTTCATATCGAAAATGCCATCGCGCACTCTTCCCATGCAACGGGACACGTTTATGAAATCTTTTCAAATTTTTATTATCGTATGTCGGCACATGGAAACGAATGCGACTTGATCTGCAATGAATAAAACTGAATCGTTTTATGAACACAAAAAATGAGAGATGCAGAAGGAGAGAGAGAGAGAGAGAGTATGGACGTACAAACACAGAGCACACCATAAATTTATTGGAAAACATTTTCCGATTTGAGCACATTGTGAAAAGTATTTGGTTTATGGCTAAGAAATAACAACAAAAAACAACAATAGTAATGGATGAAAAAAAGTATGCGACCAACGAACAGCAAAAAAAAAATCTATATCGTCAAGCAAACAACATAAAACTGGCAAAGCATAAAAAGAGTTGCATGGAATTCGATTCATTCGTTGGTTCGACGTAAGAAAAATTATCGTTCGGGAAGTATTTCGAAGTTTCCTTTTATTAGATTTATTTTTATCTCTTTTTCGTCGATAAAAAATCATCAGATGTTCAATCTCTATGTGAGATTCTTTCGCATTTTAATTTATCCATTTGAAATTAATGAAAGAAAAACGAAAATCCCGTAGCCATCAAAATATTTGGTATGGCATTTGTAATTTATGTTGATATTTGGGCGCGCATAATATTCATTTTGTGTTCAGGTCAATTTTATTTGGACATGTGATTAATACCAATTTAATACTACGTTTCCATAAAATGGAAATAATATTTGGTATCGGTGACGGGTTAAAAAAAACCAACATCTCTTTTGGTTCAATATTTTGGATTTTTGATCACAAAGAGCTTTTCTAGCGCAGTGCACAATACATCACGAAATAGCTGCTAATGTAAGCATCTCGGTGGAATTGAAGTGATAAAAATTCATCATCCATTTTAACAATACGCAAGCACTCACATTCCGTCGCACACCTCGCAACCTCTCTCGTCGCAAACGCTTCAAAAATACACACAATGCAAAATAAATAAATATCTCCGCTTCAACATTTTTCATCGTACATTTTTCACAAATGTATTTTATTCGAAATTTACTCGACCTGGAAATCCAATTGTATTTTTGTCGGTTCATTTTTATTTTATGTTTATTATCTATCTATCTTTCGTTGTCTCTCTCTCTCTCTCTCTCTCTCTCTCTCTCTCTCTCTCTTCACCGCTTGTGCCCACTTTTATTACCAATTTTTTCCATTTTTTTCCCAATACGAATTGCAAATAGTTTATATTTGTGCACATTGAAAATTCGATTTTCATTTTAAAAGATGGAAAAAAGCGCATACCATTTTTTGTTGTATCCTCATTTGGCTGTGCATTGTACAATGTGCATTTCGCATCGATTGGATTCGATTGTAATATAAACGTTTCCCACTGCTCGTCTGCTTGTTGCTATTGTTATTGTTGTTGGATGTTGTTGGTGGGTGCCATCGCTTGTTCCAGCTGATGGTGCTCACCAGCCAATACACTGATTTTTCTATCTCTCTATTGCCAATTGCAATATAATTTTTCCAATGAAATACTGTATTAAATCGAATGAATGAAACAAATGCCAATCTGCACATACTTTTACCGCTAGCAAGTTATATTCTTTCAAATCCAGCGACAAACCATGAAAATTGCTACAATTCTTTGAACATTTTCGCTCGGCTATCCTTATTCTTTATCTACTGTTTTCAGACATGACAAACACACACACACACTCGCATTGCATACACGTACGAACGACGTACAAACACCACGAATAAAATGCATAAAGATACAAATATAGTAATGATAAAGTTTTGCCAAGGCTTAAGTTATCGGAATAGATGCTTCGTAATACGAAGTTCGTATCGAATTGGAACGACTTTAAATACGAGAATTTGATTATTTTTTCTCTCAAAAGATTTGATATGTATACATTTTTGCTGTTCGGTTTTATCGTTTGTCATTGTTCGATTTCGTTCTCGAATCTCGATTTATTTTTTTTTTTAGTATTTTGCCTCCATGATACACCGCATCATGTATTGTAAATCCATTTTTCTTTTGACATACGCCCCATAAAATAGATCCGCCAATTTTGTGCGCACACACGAATGCCACATATAAAAAAAAAGCTATCACAACACCTCATAAAACCGATCGAATGGAATTTTGGCTCATGGATTCGAATAGGCATCTTTTATACGCTTCTTTCTTTTCATGCGAAATCAATGACAAATTCAAAGGCAAACTAACAATTTCTAGGAAAACATTTGAGGCTCCAGAGATTTTATTGGCCATTGCTGTTTTTTTTTCTTCTTACCTCGGTTCATTACGTCTTGGCTTACCCCGATACCAATTTACTGTATCAAATTGGAATACCACAATCGGCTCTAGAACAAGGTTAATCTATTTGTTAGCATACAGTATTTGCCAGACGTTAAACGTCAAATATACAACGTTTGCTAAGTATGTAATTTAACATTTACATTCTTTATGTTGCATCCAATATTTCTATCGCACTGTCACACACATACACAAATCCAACCAATTTCCAAGCACAAAGTAGAAAATTGTATTCGTTCAAGGAATATAAAAAGATTTAAAGTGAGGGTAGTTTTTTTTTCGTACTGTAACGAAAAATTGCAAAAGTCTGGCTCACTTTGAAGGAAAGGTAAATTTTGAAATCCAACGAGGGATTTGCATCCACATTCAAATTGCATTCGGTCATAAAAAATTGAATCCGATGAAAAAGATGTGAAAAAGACAAATGCACTAGCTGGACCGTTATAAATTTACCGTAGAGGTCGTCCGAATAAACAAAAAAAAAACTAGAAAGAGTGAAAAAAAGTGAGAAAGAGAAATGTCTGCAGCGCTTGTCTGTCGAAAGCATTTCACGTCATAAATTCGCCAGATGGTCTAAATAATGAATAAGGCGTATATTCAGAGTGGAAATCACCATGGAAATTTGTAGTGCACATGTTTGAGTTTCGTATTTAAACAAGTGATTATCTATCACTGGAATGGTCGGTGCAGCGGCTGACAGATTTCTGTGCAACTCGAGAAGACGAGAAACAGGGAGAGAGAGAGAGAAAGAGAGAAACCGGGCCATGGACAAAAGAGAGTAGAAATGTGTGATAAAATTCGAATGGCGGAAAATAACAGCGCACACAATTCTTCCTTTTTCTCGGTGTCTCTCGTCATCGGCCAATATTTTCGTGTATTATGCACGAGCTGAAATGCTGATTTGCTTTTGTTCCTGGTCATCGTTTTGCACATGGTGTTTGTCTGTTACACGACATAATACCCAGATTGGTTCGTTTGATTGTGCTTTGTATGGATTTATCCGGCATGCATTTAGGTTAATGGATTTCAAGTTGGCGCTTCACACAGAAGGTACTGATAAAATAATCAGTCAAAGACTGATGCGACGCGTTGCGTCGTCGATGTTGCCGCCGTTTGTCGTTGCCACAATAATCCACGGCTGGCTGAGGGCTGTGTAAATAATTGTTAACGATTTTTATGCGCCAGCTTCCATTTATTGTATATCTTTCGGATTTTCAGTGCATCGCTGTTGTTGTCGTTCCTTTTTCTTGTTCATCAAAATCCATTGAACTTTTTGCGCGCCGCAAAACTGTGGTAAAACGGAACGAATGAGTGAGCTTATTCACCAAACAAAAGATGAAATCCCATTTGGTGACTGATGCTAATTTACCATCGTTGCACCGTGGATATTTATTCAATGTATGCTGTTGCATTGCCATTGCGCGTGACATTTTTTTCTATACCATATTTTTCGGATGATGTATGTGGCCGCCTCAACGAAATGTTAAGTAGAATGAAAAGATCAAGAGAATTCATCTGCGTAAACAAGTTTGCACATACAGAACAAACACATACATTTAGATATAGAAATGCAACGCCCTCTGTGCACAAGGGATTTCAAGCCAGCTATCTGGCAAAAACGAATCCAAAAAAAAAAAAAACAAAACAGAGAGAAAGAAGCAAAAATCAACGCTGCAATAAGATAATACACAAAGGAAGTGAACTGCAATGCGAAGCATGTCATAATGCTGGAGCACAGACTCATTCATCAATATTTCAGCGAGTAACGTGCCGATTTTGTTACGCTCGCTCGTTCTTTGTCTCTATCCCAAGCCATTTTCTTGCCATCTAATTTAATCATGAATTGCAGCTATTTTTGCGCCAATTTATAAAGTGATTATCTCATTTTTTACGCTTCGTCATTTTTCTGTGGTATTTGATTTTTTAATTCGTCCATTTACATTGCACTCTGTCCCATCTCGTTCTTTTTGCTTTTCACCAATGGTGAATCACCATCCAGTTCTCTTTTTCTTTGGGTCTGTTCCAATGCCATCGTGCAATGCGAATTAAATCAATAACTTACTTTTTTCCCCACCATGTGCCTTGTAACAAATGTAATTTTCACCGGGGTTCATTCTTTTGTATGCTATCATTATTAGTGGAATTGCAGTGAAAAGGGAAGACAAAAAAATGTTGCCATTGAAAAATGGCAGCTCACTTTACAGTCCATCCAGTGGAAATAGTTCCATTTCTCTACATGAGTGGCATGTACAATCATTTGCATCTCCATCGAGTGACGCACACACATATAACACATAAATTGGCCAGAACAAAGGACACAAAACTACATCGAAATAGAAAATTGCAAATGCCGAATGGTACTCAACGGGCAGCAAACAAGAAGTGAGCAACGGTTTTTAATATTATTTTAATTATATGCGCAACTAATTAAAACTGTATTTGCTGTATTTTTTTTGCCTGTTGTTCGTTGACCATTCGTGATTCGTCAATGTCGTTGGAATGTCCACTTTTTCCACACAGCTGAAATGCCGGCAACATGATTTTATTGCTTGTGACATGTGTACAAAAGCATAAAGTCATTCGGATACAATTTTATCCGTTACAGGTATTGTGTGTGTGTGTGTGTGTTTTTTTTTCATGTTCGAATGGTGCCGCGTTCGCATCGATTTATTTTGCCTGTGTAATAGAATCAATTTGCATGTGTCACACATTTTCCATTACTACCGTTAATTGGAAACTCAGACTGGCCTTCATTCTATTTGTTGCTGTTTTTTTTCCTGTTTTCATTTTGTCACAATCATATTATGCAATAAATGATTTCCATTAAACACAAAAAAGGCATCACAGTTTTATGCATAAAACCAAAATAATGCATTTTCGTTACAATATTTACCTTTTTATTCACAGCTCTTTTTGTAATTGTATGCATAGTAATTTTGATCATCGATGATCTGGTGAAAATGTTACGACTTTATGGAATACGATGACAAAGTAGTTTTTAAGTTAGTCTATATTTAGATTGTCATTTAATGAGTAACCTAATTGCAATAAAAGTTCTGTTATCATGGAGAAATTCATCGATAATTATAAATTATGTAGGAAATTGTTTAAGCTGATTAAGCACTTTAAGTGCGATTGAGCGTTGAAAGCGATTGAATAATAGAATAAGCTTCGCTGTAACGAATGTACTTTGAAATATATTTCTACGTTGTACGTTGAATATTTTGTCCATGAAAGTTTGCTAAAAATGGATGAACAAATGCCAAAATCTTCTTGTAAATGGCTTTTATTTGCTCTATGATATATAAATGTATCCATGAAGTAATTAGTTGCTGTTACCTCACAGCAGAGTACAACGTATTATCGTCAATAGTACATGCGAATAGCAAGGAAAATTCGGTCACACATTCGGCGCTTACACGTAGCAAAAATCAATTAATCATTGGAAATTACTTGGACATGACTTCAAGCTCGTATTTGATTCAATAGAATCACAGAAGGCGCTAATTACATTAGTCATAAAACGTTAACAGTTACACACTGTAAGTACAATTGAATGTTACGAAATATTGGCCAAATGCGTAAACCATTTGGACAAATGTTGAAAATTGGATGTTGAAAGTAGCAAATGGCCAAATCGCCGAGTGCAACAACAACAACAAAAAAACTAATGAGAACAACAACTTCAGCTAAGTGCTGAAAACAGTAGAAAAAAATTCAATGGTTATTAGCAAAAATGGCAGAAAATTTATCACAAACACACACACACATCAAGGTAGTGATTTGTTTCGGTTGATAGACATGTGCCCATAAAGACATCGAATAACGAGAGAGGAAATAAAAAGTGTCGAATCGAAAATCACTCATCACAATGGATAAATGCGAGGATGCGGCCGCAAAGCTGTTGTGCTGGATAACGTGTTTGTAGCAAGCCAAGTGTTTAAAATCGTGATAAATGGCCATTTTTGGAATTGAAATCGATATCAAAACGAAATGACTGAAAATGCCGAGAATGAAGGTAGTTTGGGCACAGGCACAAACACCAGCTCAACCATAGATACCATGTAACAAACCCACATCTCAATTTCAGTTGGCTCCATCTAAACCCTTTTCCCCTCCACGCCGTTGTTCCGAAAGTCAAATAACAAACAGACAGACGAGATTTATGAATTTATGAATCTAAACATGAATTTGTATTTATTTCATTTTCTGACATATTTAAATGTTTTGGGGGGTTTTCAAATGCGTAAAAAATTACCGTTTTGAATATCATTTGTTTAAATAATTTTTTTTGCCCAGCTTTGGTATATGTTTCTGTTAAGCTATTTGTTACCATCCTACATCTATTCATGGCGGATTAAATGAATTAGTCGATGCGATGGACATTAGCGCACAACAGCAGACAATATTTGCTGGAAAAGAACGGTTTTTTTTTTGTATACGATCATCAGTGTCGCAGACATCAGATGCCCTGATGGAGCCAACTCAATACACATCACCACCAGTTACTAAAACCAACGACCAGCCATCACTTCCACAGCTTGGCACGTTTTAAACGATATCCGTGTATACCTTTCGTGTGTTATGTGTGTGTGTGGTATATCGTCACGTTTTACTATTTTAAAAAACAAAAACAAAATGTGTACGCATCCATAAACGATCAGATGAAAAACATATACGGCAATTTATGAAAAAGACAGTGAATATAATTTTACTGACGAAAATGATGAAGTTGAAGAAACGACGTGTGAAAATAGACCAACTAAAAGCCAATATATTATGTCATGTGTTCACAGGGATCGAAAGGATATAAATGAAATGCGGTGAGCTGAAGAAACAAAAAAAATATGTGTTTGAAGCACTCTACTGATGAATGCTGTCGAGCAAACAAACGAGAATACGATGCAAAAAAGGGGCGAATGGATAAAACGGATGGAATGACGGTGACACCAGCATTCAAATAACTCAGACACGAAATACATCAATAGAATCCATTTATCTTGATTTCGTTCATTCATTTATATTTGTATTGTAGCCATAATGATGTTACAAGCAAACAAAAAATATGCGCATTTTCAACGATATGCCGGGTTTTTGCTCATAATTTAGGTACGATGCGTGAATATGTGCTAGACGCATTGCGCTGTATGTGTGTGTGTGTGTGTGTGCGTATGTATGCCATCCGGTTTGTCGATATCATATCATTGGGATAGAAACAAAGCGGCGATGGTCGTCTTTCTTTTGCGTGCATTCAAATATAGCACGAGAAAACAGTTTTTTCTACTGCTCTTTTTCATGTTATGGCATACATAAATGGAAATGAATCAAGACAACCAAAGTAAAATATCAAGAATGAAGAGCTTTTGCAATCTAAATGGTATACTCTTCACATGCATCACGCACGCACATACCCATAATTCTTTGATTCATTTCTATGCGGATGCGATTCATTCGCTTTAAGCGAATAAAATATAGCGAATGAAAAATCGATGGAGTAAGAACAAGTTGGGGCAAAAACAAAAGAAACCAAAAAGGATTACAACGAAGCGATAAAAATGAGGAGGGAAAAATGTAAAGTGGGTAAAGCATTAAATCGCTATCAAAGCCGAATATTTTCCAAGGAAATGGAACATGAATCACATAATATATTTGACGCATAAAAACATAAAACCATTGTAATTACAGGATATCTGGCAAAAGCAGTAAAATATTCCATTTGTTGTGAGTGAGCTTCCTTCCCGCTTTTGTTTATTAATTATATCTCAGTCTATGAATTTTCATTTGAAAGCGAAATATTCTTGTTGTTCAGAGATTATTTCGAATTAAAGCACTCATAAGCTTTTGTGAAGAACACAAAAAAAAACCGAAATCGTAATCGTATTTTTCACGAATTATGACAGCTGCTCTGATTGAGCATCCCAATATATGGGATTTTTGCATGCTCTACGGGACAACACACGCAACTGGAAACAATAAGATGTTTAGAGCAGTTCTTCTGAATCTTCTAATCGTGGTCTCAACGTTTTTTTTCCCCTGAAACTATCATAAATGATGGAATGTAATCTAAAGTTTACTTGGACTAAATAATTAGAGCATTAATAAAATTGATTTGACGTAATACGTGCGAAATCTGAGCGTTCGCTCACCTCTATATAGCTTTAGTGTCAATTTGTAATCTCATGCAAGCATTAAATTTAGTAGCACTATCAATTTTACTCTGCATATCCGCCCGAACACGCCCACCGTATACTGTGTGTCTGTATATTCGTATCATTTAACTACTTACCACCTTCGATCGAATGGCAAGTGCCGATTTTCTGAATGAGGCCTGGTTCACCTAATTAAGATTTATAGCCGCTTGCGTGCTTTTGTGTCGTTCGCTTGGTTTCACTCTCTCTGACAAATGCTCTCTGCATTGTTTCCAATGTTGAAGAGATTCGTATTGTATTGACGCCGCCACTACCACCTCCATCATTCACATTTCATCATATAATATTTGAAAGCGTTTGCACTTTTCGTCAAGCACTTTGCAATAAATATAGCAACAGCGTTTCCATTAGCGATATACACCACTACACGCAATAACCGCAAACCATATGAAACTGACAAAAAGAAAAAAAAAATTAACACAGAAAGAAATATGGAAATGTATCGTGAAAAGATCTAAAAAGCCATACACAATTTTTGCCAATGTCTATCGATGTGATTGCAAGTTAAATTGTGCTTTTGTGTGTATCATTTGCATTAGAATTTGTGATGGTTTTCGTTTAAAGGCTGCGGCTATCGATGGCTCATAGAATTTCAATTTTTGATGCTTTTTCCTCTCGTTTGTTTTCACATTCTCTCTCTCATCACTCACTCATTCGCTCGTTCCATCTCTCAATATCACATTCCCTAATGACAGCGTCTAGCACAGCACAAATTGTTAATAAATCGTACGAGTTTAATACAAACGACCGAATCATTACTGACAATATGTAGAAGACAAGAACAACAACAAAAAACATGCACATTTTATGATGACATTGCTAGTCGTTCTAAATAGCGCGCACAACGCTTTTTATTCGCCCATCGCGCTTGACGCTCACACACACACACACACACTCAATAGTTAGACAAGAAAGACACATTGGAATATTAGACACATCAGTTTCATAAATGTGAAACAAACTTAATTATATGATTCAGTCAGGAGACAACGATGCGAATCAACAACAACAGCAAAAAAGAAGAAGTAGAGAAAAAAAAAGTTTTCGCTCTCAGTATATATAAAGGCGGAGTGGTATAAAATAAGCACCACCGAGCAAGACGTAGATGGAAAAAAAGTGCTCTGCGAATTAGACGAATAACGATGCCATCGCTCGAAGATTTGCCATGTTTGCTTTACAAAGAATGCGTGTTGTGTGGTGCGTATGGCACAAAACCGTTTTTGTCGCTCGATCAATAATTCAACAACACAAATTCTCATGCACACATACACATACACAAACATGTACAATACACACAAACCCAGCGAATAGCGAAAAGCAAATGTTGGAAAAGAAAAACAACCGAATCATACACACTCTTGCTCATTCTCCACCATCGTTTACCATCCTCCCAATTGCTGTATGATGTTTGCTCGTTCGTTCATCATGCGATCCAGAGCGAGGTTTCGCAAAACCTAGCCGGATTTTGTGCGATTTTGTATGAACACAAATGGCAAATATAACAGACACACAGCACCACACACACACACACTGAACGCATTGAACACTATCGTTCATACGCTACGTCAAAAAATAAAACATAACCCATATTGTGCCTTCATCTTAGTTCGTTCACTCGCAAAATTCACAAGCGCATTATATGTCGACGAATTATCTGGATTTTTGGCACTAGACACTGTGTGTTTCGGTCGACGCCGATATTTTTGTAGGCATCGACTTTAGTCTATGTAGTGTGTGTACAAGCTAACCAAAAAAAAGAAAAGTTATCTACTTATGGTCGATGGAAACCAAACCGAATCAAATCGACAACAAAATATTCGATGGTTTCGAAATTTGAACACTATTTCAGTGATCCATTAGATGATTTGTGGGATAGTAAGATGAATGCGATTGAGCCTCTAGTTATAGCTGTTGAAAAGCTACAGCAGCACCAGCAATATAAAGCTCATCGGCATTACGTCACTGGCTCAAAGCTAAAACGTCATTGATTTTTCGTATTCATTTCGCATTTTGTTTGAGCAAACCGTTATCAATGCGAACAAACAATGTGTGCATGAAATCGTTGCTTTTCTCAGCACGTAGCGAATTGAACATAAAATAATCCATCCTTTCTTCCATTTCGTCGTTGAATTCCAACGCAGAAAACTAAGTTCGAAATGGAAATTTCGACTTGTTCGCGTTAAGTAAACGAATGCAGCAGTATAAATGATGATAGTACCATTGCTGAGATATGAAGAGCCATTGAAATTCTAATGTTATTCTTTTTTGTTCGTTAATTCTAATGTTATACTTTATTTCGTACGGCCATTTATTTTGAAAAATGATTTCATTGTGTTAAACGTGCCGAAAGGTTAATTAATGGCTGCTGAAGCGCACCGAGTCGTTGGTGTTTGTAGGCTCGCGTTGTGCTCGGAGCGTTGAACAATTTTCGGTTTTCGATTAAATGCGATGACAAATGGCAATAAATCGAGAAATGTTACAACATTAATTTCGGTTAATCGGTAAGCGTGCGCTTCACTTTGCATATCAAACCATGCATGACTGTCGAGAGATAGAGAGACAAAGAGCATCGTGAATGCTGTGTGTGTGTGTGTGGTGTATTAAGCATGAGCTTTAGGTCTCATTTGAATCTTGCGTGCAATCAAATGTTCCGAATGCCAATTCCAGAGATAATTATCGATTTCTGCTTGAACTGCGATTTCACATTCACGCTAATTTTCAGCTTGAAAGCTTATATCAATCGAACAAATTAGTAATTTATTACTTGTAATTGCTTTTTGGTTTTTCAAGAAGCGAAACACAAATGCTTCCGTATTTCCGCTTTTTGCCCCAACCATAACATCGCATCCAGACTTTTAACCAATAAATTTCGATGTAAATATCTAGCAGCTGAAAATCGTTTACTTAATGAATTTGAGTGCTGCTTTGGTATATATGGTTTTTATTTGCATTTTGTATATCAACAGTTTGTGTGTATGAGTGAGTGAGTGTATGCAATGGTAATTTTCATCCGTTTGCTTGTCGTTCGCTAACCAAATTCACAATCGGCGAAAAGTAACAACAAATTGAATATCGCAATTTGTAAATCGCAAACACAATGAAGGCGGAGAGCTTCATTTAAATCATCATCGCAGCTCTTGAATTTCGAATTTTGCCTTGTATTTTCACACAAACAAACATGCCAACATGTAGATATATCACACAGCACGTAACATTCAAGCGATAACGATATAAACCATCAGGCAGCCAAACCAACCAGCCATAGCTACACTTGAATACCGCTAGAATTAAAGCTCTTTGAAGTTTGCTCAGGCCTGCATTCCTACTTCAGCTACTTATCAAATCGTCAGCCCAATGCACGCACGCACGCACGCACACACACACCACTCACTTGCGCACAATGCGCGCCCAAATAAACAACATTCAAACAACATAATTTAAATTGCAATTTATGTTTACACACTCACACACATTCACACACATATTGTGCTACATTTTACTAACACAAACGAGTGGAGGTTGCCATCGCACATGAAAACTATGTGGCATTTTATCAGCTATACCGCGCCGCCTGTGTATGTGTATCAAGTTAGTTTTGGAAAAGTAATTTATGAAATAGAAATTGTGCGTGTTCATGACTTTAACTGAAGCATTAATAATGAAATTTGATTCATTCGTTGCATTCGAGTGAATGCAAATTGGGACGAATTTAACAATTTAGATAAATTTTCAGTGGATTTAGTAGCACCGGATTGCGATGAGCCGGGCGAATGCCGTTGAAATTCGAAATTGTTTCCAATTTAGCATGATAAATCGATGGAGCAGAGAGAGAGAGAGAGACAGCGGATATAAAGAGAAAAGACCAAACACCAATGGATTTTATTGCGAACAATCACACAAAAGCGTAACCAAGCAATTCAATCATTAGAACGCGCCCAATAACAAGCGTGTCGTTAATGGCATAAATAATATTTGCTGGTTAGAGAAAGAAAATGCAAATGTCAGCTGGAAATGGAATTTTTGGCCGATGGTGCGCATTGAAATGTGTGTTGACTACGGACGCAACGTACGCCATGATCTGTTTCCATCGATGTGCTTTATTGCCGCTTATTGCTTTGGTTGCTTGATGCGTGCACGCATGAAATTTAATATTAACGTATATAAATCATCATCGAAGTGACCGGTGTAGAAAATCTTATCGACATGTTTTTTTTACTCTCTCCTTCTCTCGGGAGGGCGAATGAGTGAGTTGTCTGTTTTTGGTCATTAATTTATTACGTTTTTATTGATTCGATTTCATGCATTTAGGGAGCTTTTTCAATAGGAGCTCAGGTAATTTTGATGTATTTGTCTTTCACTCACATGTACAAGCGTATCGTATCAGCCGTAAAATTACTATCACACTTTTACAGCGCAGGAACACCCACAAAACACTACCAATCATGTCAAACCCACCGTACCAAGATGACTGGCAAAAGTCATTTATTCATTTGTTTACGAAACATCCGAACAGATAAATTTTCCGCTACGAAAGTTGAGCCTTGAAACTAGGGAACAAAACCGAAAATAAACATCAATCGCCTAGTCATTTTTCGCATTGTCACCGAAAGTAATGAATCACCAACGGTTTCACGGTGTGCAATAATTAAATTGAATTTGAACGTCTATTTATTAATTTTATTCGGTTTCGGTTTGAATGAATCGCTTTGAACGATGATTGAATACCTAAAACGTAAATTTGTCGAAGGCAAAATGATGTGTCTTGGCGTATTGTTGCTTGGGTTTCATTGTAAACAAAAAAAACCCAAACTATTTTAATTGCATTTATTGTTGTGCGAACCCAATGGACCATTGCAAACAATATACAAATGAAAGAGACCCTTTTTGTTTGGTTCTAATTGATTAGTGTCGTTAAAGACACACGCACGCCCGATTCACACCTTTTTCTTATCAATTTTGCCCAACAGCAAAAAGAATAGTCAATTAGGACTTTGAGACTTTAATTTCAGGTGTGAACAAAACACTGCTGTGCCTAATCAATTTTTTGTTTGTTTGCTCACAATCTTTCGAACCGAAACAATCGACACCATTTCAAACTAGCAGAATTTTGTGTATCAGCTATATCGGTTGGCCAACAAACAGCCGTTGTAGTAGCATTAATCCCTTGTACGATTCAATTTCGATTTATATGGTTGTGTGTTATCTTTTGATTAACTGTTTGTCGTTCTAACAAAGGCCGATAATTTGGTTTCTATTGACTCAAGCTAAACTATACGAGGATTGAGAAATCCGACCGGTCACCGTTTCTCTTTCCCGCCACAATGGACAAATATATTCGGTGCTAAACTTGCGATGCAATATGATTCGATGTGAGAGAGTGAAACAGAGTTATGAGGTTGCAGAGTTGATGTGAATGTAAAATGAATTTTGTGCAGAGGAAAAACGAAAACAACTGAAACTTGGCTGTGGAATGAACCCATTTCAAAGAAGATATAATACATACAAAACTTCACGATTATTGTCAAAGCTAAAGGTTGTTACACAAATATTTGCCAATGCATATGTTTCAAGAAGTTTTCGATATTACATCGGCTGGCAAATGTTGGTCGCACATTTAAATTTCATGTGAAATTTGAATTTCTTGACCTAACCTCAATCAAACACAGATGGATATGGCAACCAAAAGTAGATTAGAGTTCAGTTTTGTTCGGGCTCTTAAACGATGGCACCAAAACCGATTTAAAATGATGAACAGTTATGATTTGTTTCAATGCTTCGGCTCGGTTGATGACGAATATTAAAAATGAATTATGATCATCTGTTCATCGGGATACAGCACATAGGAGGCTACGATTGTCTAGGGTAACCAATGGCCAGATCCTTTTAAAAATAAATACGTCTTTCGATGGATTAGCAATTCAATGTTAAGATGTCGAAAACCAGAATCACAACAACTTCGTACAAACAGTACGATTGGTCGATGCTATATTGCATGCACTAGCTTTGCCTCGACATGGCCATTTGTCTACTGCACTTGCATCCATCGTATTTTGAACTCACACAATCCAATTTCATATGCTCATGGAACAGCGTCGAGATTGCAACTACTTTTCTGATCCATTTCCAGTTGGTTGCTTTTTTTTATTCCTCGTTTCGAATTTCATTTCAATTCCATTGCAGATATCGTCCAAATGCAAATATTGCTTGAAATGTGTTTTTACCAGTAAAATGGAGATTCCGAAAGAGAGGTAGAGAAAGAGAGAGAGAGAAACCGTCTTATCATTAGTTTTCGGAGAAAATTTACTTAGCAGAGTATTTAAATTTTCGACTGGATATTTGCTCAAATTAAATTTAATATGTGTTGGCATTAATTTTGGAAATCGTTCGCATTTTGGTTGTTGTTTATTGTCTGGCCAAGTGCAATGCAAAGCGTTTGTAAAGTGGGTGTACTTTATTTTAAGTGATCTGAACTCAATAGTGGCAGCCTGAGCTCAGCTTTGGTATTCGATGCTTATGTGACCTCAAACGAATTGTTTAAAGATGGAAATGGTTCATTTTGGAAATTCATTTTCCACATTTGTGCTGCGGGTGAAATAGCTCCCGTCGGTGTGTTTCCATTGCTTTGACGGTGTGCAAGCAATTTTGTGAACACCGGTTTTTCAGACAATCCATCATTGAAACATTCCGAAAATCTCATTCTCCAATTATAATTTATTCAAATGCGTTGAATTTGTGCATTTGTAGACAGACACACAAACTGCTTGAGAACACCGACGTGTGTAGGTGGAAATACACTTGTATGGTGTGCAAGGCAGATGCGGAGGGGGGGGGCGAGGATGATGTGCGTGGGGTGGAAAGAAATGTTGTGCCATGGACCAAAGCTTACAGAGCATAGGGTGTTTTGAAATCGTTGAACCGTAAGCTTTACAAAACAAACTTGCTCAAATTAGCACAACATCTCTCATCCATCCGGTTCACATGCTGTGAATGTTTGTTTCCATTAAATGCATGCAAAAACCTTTTCAAGCAAAAATATCATAAATAGTGGCTCAGTTAGATGTGGAGAGTCAGCCGAACCGAACATAGAGTACAACATCCACTTTCCCTTCATTTGATGGCACTCAAACCATTCGGGCATTCGGCACATAGTTAGTCATCATGGACGATTTTCTATTTGCCATTTTCATTTGTATTTGCATAACATACATTAAAGTTTCAGTTTATCGTTTTCCGCATTTTTCGGTATGGCATCAGGCGCAATGAACATGAGAGAAACTCAGGCAGGCGAACGAATGAGACGACACTACGAAGGAATCTCTGACCAAAAAACCAACGAACACATCGAATAGAGTGAAATGTGTACACAACACACCGACGAACTCGACACAACATTCTCTCTCCATACATACATACACATAAATATATATATTTATGAAATTCATTTAAATTTACTACTTCTAAAGTCGGTCAGAAAGACGAGCATCGAGTGTGCTTATTTTGTCCCATATCCTAACAACAAATTCGTTTTGTTTTAATGTATCGCTATGAAGACTATTTGGACAATATTTATTGTAATGTTGAATCAAAAATGTATGAAACTCATTTGACGCTATTCAAATGTTCCTTTGATCGAATTCAAATTCGTACAACGGCCATATTCTCAAACTAAAACGCTCACTTAACCATAAAAATGAATAGTTAACAACTGGCAATAACAGGAATATTCAGCAGTTCTGTAGAATAGAACACACAAAAAAACGAACACAAAGAACAACGAGAGAGAGACACACATTATTAACTGGACTGTTTCCTTTGCTGTACTCCATACTCCATGCAGAAAAGTATATAGTTTGTGTGGATATCTGCATGAAAAGTCATTGATATCGACATTAAAATAAAAGACCAAAGGAAAGCCAACCAAAAAATTTCATCCTTCGGCATCGTTTTTTCTCTTTCGCTCGGTTTGTCATTTGAATGTTCGAATTTTCATTACATTCACGTTTTGCACACCGCTCGCATTTCCATTTTCGAATTTAGCGCTTTTGTTTTCGATTGTAGCCCTTTTTATATTGTGCGTTCAACTTAGCATATCTTGTTCATTCGTGCAAATAAATTCCGCTACACAGACGAACACAACCAAAGTATGCCCATCGCACACACAAAAAAACGAACACGGAGTAACAGTAGAATCGACCAGAATCCCGGGATCCGTGTCCTGAAAATGTTATTTAATTTATTGAATGCGCGTGTGCATTCATTTTCATTTTGAAAATCCAATGAATTCAAACATCGCATTTACAAAGGAAAATTTAAAATTGCTGGATTTTCTAAAGAGAAGCTTCCTGACGATGAATCTCATTTCTTTTTCTTTTTTTTTAAATCAATAATAAAGTGAGATGATCCACGCACGGTTGGTTCAAATCCACGCTGGGATAGTTATTAGTTATGCTCATAATCCATGTTTCTCTCTTATTGCTGGATTTGTAAATTGCCAAAGCATTTTGTTTCTGTTGTACAAAAAGTTTAAATTTATAATAATGAATGCTGTCGACCGCAAGCAGCGGTCAGTTTTTCTTCGTTTCACTTTTTTCTTCTTCTTTGGCTGCTTTGTGTTTGAAAAATGAACGAAAGACCACTTGAGCACGCACCGGGATGCTGGTTTTTGTCGATCTTATCAACATTTTGGGGTTACAAAATATATGGCTTTAATTTGGTGCGCTAAATATTTAGCATTAAGAAATGGTTCACCAAAATCAGCAAGCCATTCAGAAGAATAGAAAAAAGGCTGGAAAGAGAGAGAGAAAGAGAGAAAAGTGAGAGAAAGAGAGAAGAATGCGGCTCCACAAAGCAAAAGCAAATAATCTATTTATTTGTATCAATTTACACATGTGTGCCTTCGAACCCAACCATTTCATCCTTTTGTTTCGTTTTTTATGCCATTGCCACTGCTGCTGTTACTGTTGCTGGTTGATATTCTGTACAGTTTTTCATATGTCGCCATTCGTAGTCGACGAGATATCGTTGTCGGATGGTTTTTCCGTCCAATTTTTGCGTGTTGCCCCGAACACATGCAAACAATTGAAGCGAATGACCATATAAATACGTGACTAGTTTAATAATAATAGTTAGAGCTTTTCGTGCTGAAAATGTTTCGCCGTTTTTATATGAGTTGTGTGTGTATATCTGTGTGCTTTTCTTCTTTTTTGTGTGTGTGCAGTCGTCGTCGTCGTCGTGGTTTTGTTGCCTTCTATTACTGTTGGTCCAGCATCGGATGCTGATACTGGCATCCACAATCTCTTTATTTTTGTTTTTGGCTTTCCGTTATTTTTGGTGCCATTCGTTGCATTCGGGTTGGGATTTTCTTTTTGCTAAACATGTGTACAATTTTTGCCGTTGTGTACCACTGTGGCCTGTCAATCCGTGGTGATGTCAATATTTTATGCTTCTCATTCTTTCTATTTTTTGTTCACTCTTTCTCTCGTTTTTTTTTTCATTCGTCCCCATTGCACTAGCCCGGGATGGTCGATAATGTGTGCGCATCGTCGATAAAGCATAATCTGAATCTTGCTGACCACCTAGTGAACTGAACCGCTTATTCGTTCGCTCTGTGGCTCTTTCTCCAATTCGCATCGATTTGTGCATGGCTGAATCTTGTGTGGTTACTAAGCCGCAACGAAGAAAGATAACTTTTCATTTGACACCATTTATTGTGGAATGAACATATTTATTCTATTTATTTGTGTACGGATGCTCTTTTTGTCGATATTATTGCTAGTGCTGGTGCTGGTGTGTGTGTGTTTTGTTTCGATCGGTGGACTATTAAAAATGCAAGATGCGCTCTATCGACAATGAAAACAATGTCACAAGTGCACGAATGAATTGCTTCATTAAGCTGAAGGAAGGATTGCTGCATCTAACAACAATAGAAGCACACACCAGTGGATTGAGTGTTATTCGTCAGGTGTGAGAATTTTACGATATACTGTGGACGGGCATGAACTCATAATCGAATATCCAGTGAAATAGTGAGTGTATTGTTGTGAACACCTCTTTATCATATTCAGGATGCAACCAATAGTTTGGTATTTTATTCATAGTCATCCAAAATGAATATTGACTTGATTCGGGCAATCGAGTTTGAGCTTCGAGAAAATCACGTCCAAGAGAATTGGCAAGAATGGATGAATTGTTGTTGGGAATTTTAAATTGGCTTATTTGACGTCAAATAATATTACAAAGATAACATTAAATTGGATGGTCTATTCTCTCATATTTTTTGTCTCAATTCGAGAGTGAAAAAAGCGTCGAAAAAGATGTGCGTGTGCAACGACACAGCACAGCAAAAATTCATGAAGAATTAAACTTTACCGGATTATAAACAAGAATGACGCACCGAACTGAAATAATGGAAAAAAGTTTACGCATAAATAGATTTATTTCAGGTTCAGTTTCATTTCGTTGTTTCTCTGTCTTGTTCGTTCGTTTATTTTTGTAAGTGTGTCTCCAACGAGGAAACAGATCAATTTTCTTGATTCAATTTTAATTTCAACAAGATCCGCCGAAAGAGAGAGAGAGAGAGAGAGAGAGAGAGAGAGAGAGAGAGAGGGAAAGCAAAAAAATCGAAAATCTTTGTCGAAATTGTTTTTGTTTTATTACAAAAAGCAAAGCAAACAAGCAGCATAGAAACAGGCACATGGAACAGTCAACACGAATTTATGAAGGAAAATAATAATAAGAGAAATATAAAATGACAATGAGATAGGATGGCAACAAACCTAGTTTACCATGGCAAAAAAACACATCACAAAAATAACACAAAAGAGACAAAAAAACAAAGCACGAGAATAAAAATACAGCAGCTCCAGCAGCCGCAACAAAAGCCCAAGCTTTCGGAGCACACCGAGAAACAAACAAGAAACAAAACGAGAAAAATTACAGAATCATATCAACAACAACAACACGAAAAAAAGTATGCGATAAAAAGTGGACCTCAATCTAGCTCGATGCTCTACATGCGATGGAAAAACTGCAAATGAAGTTGTTGCTAGTAACATCGATTACGATGTTTGTGTCCTGGTGTGTAATGTACCTTTTTATATATGTAATTATTCACCAAAAACCAAATGAACGTGTTTCGTTCAAAATTCTAGTTTTTTTATATCTGGTGTTTGTTCGTTTGCTACATCATGCGACAAACTTCGTTCTAAATGGTAACATTACTTTTTGAACCAAACACGCATACATGTGGCTTCGTATTTTGTCATCACATTACAACGGTATCGAGAGGAAGCAACGCGAAAATTATTTGCCGCATTTCATTTTTTTTTCTTCTCTGTTTTGGTTGTTTGTTTCTTCTTGGCGTTGCGTTTGCAAAAATTCAATCAAGCATTCTCTCCTCTTTCTCTCGTTTATATTTTACCTCGAAGCGATTCACAATGCGTGATATGTAGACTTTCGTGAGACGTTTTTATTAAATTAAAAACAATGAAAGTCTTTCGTCTTTCATCAAGTTCATTTTCCATTGCAGTGTTGTGTTGTGTGCATAAGAGATTGCGTGGTGCTTGTTTTGTGCCTTGGATTTTACCGAAAATCTGAAAATTATGCAAAAGCATACTGAAGAGAGAGAGAGAGATAGAGAGAGTGAAAACTAAATTGTGGTGGAAAAATCTAAGATTTTGTAACAGTCGAACTGAACCCACTCACAATCCACATCTCAAACGCTGAAATTTACGAATTCTTAAATTCGTGTATTATTACAAGAATTTAAGTGAAGGAAATTATAAATTAAGAACAGTTGACAATTCAACGCGCCAACATTTTTAACGAATTTCCCGTTAACACGCGCTCGCACGCGCTCCTCTCCCGTCCTATTGTCATCATTCAGCAAACTGAATTTAACAAACCAACAACAAAAAAAACACAATGAACAAAGAAAAGCAGTGAAAACAATAACAAAAACCATCGCGCGACACAAAATGCCATTCCAGTGTTTAACATTATAATCTGTCGTTGGCAAAGAATATTCAATTTCAAGCAGTGTAACAGTTTCGTATACAAAAGTGCGTGCATAAAATGGCTCTGGTAATGTTTACGTGATCTTTGTATGTGTTACGTGGCAATAATGGAACGCTAGTTGGCTATGACAACAATGGGGGAAGAAACCCCGAAGAATGAAGGGGCTAGAGAACAGAAAAATTTGACGAATGCTCAGCAACAACAAATGGAGCCGACGATAAAGACATGACGTAAAACGTAAAGATTGTTTATACAAAACTTTACAAGTTTCGTGGAATCGCGCGTGTGAGCCCACACATTCCTCACACACGTAAAACTTTGCGATGCGAAGACAATTTCAGCCCATGCCCAAAAATACCATACACACGGCGATATATTCACGGCTTGATTATTCAGTTTGTGAGTGTTTCGGTATATGCAGAGGAATATAAAGAGAGAGAGAGACAGAGAGGGGGGATGGAGGAATCCCATATGAATATGTGTGGCGAAATGAACAGTACAAAAGAGGAGCCGTTATAATAATGCCCAAGCTTTCTTGCTGCCTATGTTCGCCCGGATTGTCGAATCCCATGCCATGCCATGCCATGCCATTATGTTTCTGGTGAAAATCCATTTTGTGTACCTAATGTAGTAACATATTATTCTATGAAGTAAGTGCATACAAAAACATGGAAAAATGAAAGAGCATTAGCACAGCTTTTCCAAGCTTGAAACATGACTTGAGCCGATCGCATGAAGCAACAAGAAACAGAGGAAAAGCTCAAATTAAAACAAAACTCAATAGACAAAGTGATTATACGAGGTGACAGTGGTTGAGACCGATGACGATGCCAACGACATTTTCCAAACCAAAAAACTCCACTAACTCTTCTTACACCGTGCGACCGAAACGGGAGTGAAAAAAGGCACACGAACACGCCATCGCTCGCTCACACACTCACTCATACGAGATGATGAAGAAAATGAGCAACGAAACAGAGAAAAAGTGAGAAAGAGAAATGGAAAACGAAAAATTTAATTGAATTCATTTGTTTAATGACATTGAACAGAATTTTGTTTGCATAATATTAAAATTTATTTAAATGGACTTATCGCATCGCATCGTTTCTCTCGTGGTTTGTGTGTGTGTGTGTGTGTATTCTTTGGTGGTTTTGCTAAAACGTTTTCCGCAACACCGTCAAGTATTCCTTCCGTTCTTCTCTCAATTTTTTTTTTCAATTTATGGTTTACTCTCTGCATAAGCATTCAGCTTCAGTATTCAGGCAACACGTTTTGCAATAGAAGTGAACGGATTCAGTGTCTGATTGTATCTACACCGTAGAGATTGTGCTATATTCATATTAATTTATGTACATTTTGAATGATAGCCATTTTCAGTATTAATATTTTGTTTTTTTTTTGGAATTCAACCTGTATGCATCCGCTTTTAGCTTAGACTCATTGAGATGGTAATGGTAAAAAAGGCACCACAGAAAAAAAATTATATATTGAAATAACCATGGTTCGCACCGCCAATACTTTTAACGATTCAAATTAATTTTGGCGCAGCCTTTTCATTCGCCTTCTATCTCTTTCTGTCTACCTCACTGGCCGTCTGTGACTGAGTCTCAAGCAAAAATAGTAAATGTTGATTCGTTGTATATATTTGAGCTGGTGAACTGGCGCTCGCGCACACAATTTCACTTCAAGCCGTTTTTTCTCGGTTTCCCTAATTCAATTTTCAGCATGTTTTTTTCTATCTCTCGTTTTTTTTTTCTTCTCTCTCGTCTTATTCTTGTTATTCGCACACAAGTTAAACGAACATGACATAAGAGCCAACAAAAACGGAAAATTGATTGAATTTATTCTTTCCTTTTATTTCATTTGCGAAAGCTATGTGCTCGTCTTTCGCTCCATCTCTCTCTCTGTCTCTCTATCCGCCCCATTCCATATCTCTAGCCCATTTATTTCGCCGAGATTTCATGTCAAGGATTTATGCATGACTTTGTAGATTCTCTTGCCAATCGTACTTCTTTCAGCATTTCTGATATGAGCAACGAGCGGGCATTTTAGTATTCATGACGCTGAAAGGAAACTAATAGACAGTGAATTTAAAATAGTTGAAAATTCATAGCCACATTGAACGGGAATGGGCGAATCAAGAAATAAAAAAACGAAGGGTTCTCTTCGTTTTTGTGGCCTCATATATTTGGGGAATTGAAACCAAAAATCTTGACTTTTGTTGCTTCAAATTGATTTGATTGATTTCGGTCGAATAACGAAAAAAAAATTGTATCGAATGATTTGTAGAAAAAAGGAGTACACTGACCACAATGATTTGGCATCGTCACGCAAAACAATAATAACAATGGGCAACACACACAAAAAAACCAACACCAACGAAAGAATTGGCATAGTAATCACTTTCGATTTCATCAACTTGACGTTTGGGATCCGAACAGCGGAGGCGGATTAACTCCTCCTCAATGGTGTTGAAGATCACATAAGCAAACACAAGCTTATCGCCACTATATATTTATAGATTTCGAAGATATATTTTTGGGAACGAGAAAAAATAACATTCTTTTTCATCGAGAATCAACGCCAATTCCGTCCAATGCTACTTAATCCTTATTATTATTTGATTTACTTAAACAGTGAATCTGAATGAAACATAATCGAATCACTGCTACAGTATCGTATAGCATCAAATCGGGTACCATTTTATTAATTTAGATATTAACCGGTATCAGGATATCGAAATGATTTCGCTTGTAAATGTGGGTCCATATTTTGTGCGTGTGGGTGTGTGTGTGTGAGAGGATGTTTTTCTATTTTTAGACAAAGAAAAATGTAATGGCAAAAAATCAAATTGAAACATTCCAATGGATTGCCATAAAACCGTGATTTTTCCTTTTTTCCTCTCCATCTGTCGTCATTCTTGTGTTCAAATGCGCATATTTGTTGATAAAATATTCAATATCGTCAAATGAAATGGCTGACCCGGAATCCATTAGCAAAATGCCAAATATTTCACTGGAAAAATCATGTAACAAAAAAAAACAACGAACCAAAATCAATTATACAAAATATAAAATGAAATTCACTAAAAATCGTTCAATGAACATGGTTCCATTGAAATAATAACCGAATTGTTGTTGTTTTATTTGAATGTGTAGTACTTTTTGTTCGCATGTTATGCCGATTCAATGCCATAAAAATGGTCATTCATGATAAATAGCTTCAAACAATTTCTCTTAAATTTTCATATTTTTGGTGCTTCTCTATTTTGCAAACGCATTTTATTTGAACATCATAAAATATTAAACATACAGAGAGTGAAAAAAAAACACTGTATAAAAAGAGAGGTTAAAATGTTCGTTCAAACATTTATATTATTGTTTAACTTATGAAAACAAAGCAACGGCTTCGAGGACGAGAGATAGAGAGCGTGAGCATGTGAGAGAAAACCGAAAGACTGAGCTAAACTGTGAAAGATAAATTGAAGCGCGCTTACTATATGTTTGGGGTGAAGAAATGAAAAATCACATCTCATTCTCGGCACTGGGTTACGAATGAATAACCATTTTCGGTGGTGTATATTAATCGTCGAAAAAAGAGTGAGAGGACATAAAGGCGCATTGCCACACAATAGGCTCGAGAAAATCTTTTATTTACAGTGAACCGAAACTTTAGCACAAAACTGAAAATAGCTCACACGAGAAGGAGAGAGAGAGAGAGAGCAAGAGCGATGATGGAAAAGGGAAGAAAAGCTTTTAATCCAGTTTTCATTTCATTTCATTTTCATTTCGATACAAAAGTAATCTTCACCAGAGCATTTTCGGTTTTTCCTCAAAAACGGATGTATTTTTCAATATTATTTTCTCATTTCATTCTATTGTCGAATTGACTTTGCAATTTCATTTGTTTGTACTGTTTTTTTTTTTCATTTTTGTCCTTTGCTTTCTCAAATTTCAAAGTCAATGCGGGTTCTTGATGCGAACAAAATGTAAGAACTTGATATTCTCCCTCTCTCTCTCTCTCGGTCTCTATCTCATTCCGTTCGCCCATTCAACCCGAAATGACATTTGCTAAAGATAACGAAATTGAGAAATATTAAAAAGGAAAATTAATTATGTTTGTTATTGAGATTAAAAACAATGTTAAATAAACAATAAATTGTTCAACGAACATCGGCAATAATGGCACATGCAACAACAGCACCAGCAAATTGTACGGAACTCATAAAAATAATGATCATGATGATGATATTGAAATAAAAGCGCTCAGTTGCCAGATGACAACAATGATGAAAGCGCATTGAATGCAAACGGTTGGCTGAACCAGGCTGAATATCAAATGTGAATGGAAATGAAAACGATCCAATGATGTGTTCAATTTAAAATGTGAACGCATTTTTAAAATGAGATTTATTCAGTTTTTGTTTTAATGCGTTCTGATTCCATGATTTCAGCATATTGAATGTGATTTCATATTCGAAATTATTGAAAAATGTTACGAATATTTTTTTTCTCGATTCCATCGGCAGCCAGAGCAAACTTGCAAAACCAACTTTCAATGCAATGCACTTTCACTTGAAACAGCAACAACAACAAAAAAATGATAAAAATAATATGCTGTTGTCATGCGAAAGATTCTTTTCTCATGCCAATGTCGTACATTTTAATCGTAAATTGAATCATCGAGTGGAATGTTGATTTTTTTTTTATTCCGACACATAGCTGCCGGCTTCTGCATGCTTTGTTTCGATTTGAATATATCGATTCTGATGGGATCGTTGTTGAGGCTATACACACCCTCACAGATAAAATCTACTGTCAAAGCAGTTTGAAAAAAAACCACATCGCACACACACTCACACCCATTGTAACCACAAACAAAGCATGCGACAAATTTATTAAAATCCAAAAGCAATAAATTATTGTAAAATATCAAATAGATTTAGTTGTATGGAATGCCTGATGTGCTCGTGAATGTCGAACCAAGTGGTGTTAAACAGCTTTGCCTAGCCACACAAATTCACATACACACATATACACAGGAGACAGACACACTCCCAATCGACTGTTACATGAATCAGTCTGTTAGTGACATTAAATTGTTCAATTTAGTGAGCAATGTGCACAACACAAGCGTTGCCACAATATGGCTCTAAAAAGGGCTAAGAATAACATGAGCATAAATTTTATTTACATAAAATAACATCAACTTATTAATAGTGTTGAGGGCTGCCAAAGCAGCTTCACTCTTTTTTTTTTTAGCGCACATATCAAGCACATATATATTGGCTTGTGATGGGCTGCGGTGTGTAAAGCTGTATAATTCCGACGCTTTTGGTGTAGTTTGCATGCGGTTTTTGGTGTTTGATGAAAAGTTGAAAAAAAGCTGCAAAATAGCAATGAGTGAACAAAATAACATAAAGAGAAAGAGAGAGAGAGAAAGAGAGAGAGCAACATGGTGCGGGAAGGGGAGCGAACGAGTGTGCAAAAACTTGTATGATGCAAGCTTCTTTAGCGCCGAACAACATTCCATTTAATCGTCACCGCACAAATATTACGTGATAAAATGTTCGAGAGGAACGGTTGAGAGTGAGAGAGAAAGAGAGCGGAAAATGAAAAATATGTCATGTGTCAAAATATTCGGCCGAAAATTCCTTTTCATGGAAATAATTGAGATGTTTGTCACAGTTGCGTTACATCGATATATTCAAAATCGGAATTGGGTATTCAATTGGTTGGGAATAAATTTGTCGTGTGTTATTCGATTGGTTAGATTGATTCGATTGAAGCCACAATCAAAATTGTTCCGTACAATTGCGCTGAGACTTCAAATATAACATTCAAAAATATCGAACAGATAGAGCGACAGACAGAGGAGTATTGGCGTGCAAAACGGTGATTTTATTACACAGTTGAAAAGTGTTGAAATTGCTCTTTGGAGAATGGTTTTTCATTAAAACTATCCGAAGCAGTACAAAACCATCAAATTTACATGAACTTTGATGAAATTTTACATTCTCAACACCGCAATACCCATGTTTAACAATATGCATTTATGTTTTCCAATTCAAGAGCCAATGGTCTGGCATATTTTGCACACCGTTCATGGAAATGTGCCCGTGTGTCTGTGTCCGTATGGCTGAATGCAAGAGACATGACATCATCATCATAGCAACGAATATCTCTATCTCTCTCTTTCTCTCTTTCTCTCATCCATCCATCGTGTTTTACCACTCATCAAATATTCTATATAGAAATGTCAATATTTAATGCGGTTTGAGCTTTTATTTTAATATTTCAAATGAATAGAGATATTTGCTTGTCGAATGTTGTTATTTTGCCATCTCTCTTACCGCTCCATATCAACTCACTCTCATTTTACTAATTAGCCTTATTTATGCATCACATACTCGCTCAACTAGTTTACACCCGAATGCATTCGGTTGGAATTTTTCTATTGTGTGTGCGTGCGTGCGAGCGAGTGAATGTTGTTTAGGTTTCGGTTCATCAAACATATCTGACGAGAGGATTTTGTTGATTGTGTTATTTAATAAGTGTACACAGGGAACAATGGGCAAAATGGAAAAACCGCAACTCAATTGAAATGTTCCGAATAAATTCTCCACATTTATTTGTAATTTTAAAAATATTGTTGGCGCTTGTTCGCTTGATCTCTCTTCATCCCTTTCACTCTGCCTGTCTCTCGCTCTCTCTCTCTCTCTCTCTCTCTCTCTCTCTCTCTCTCTCTCTCTCTCGCCCGTTAAATCAGCTGAGGCCGCACAAAAATGCCACATCAAAATTGTTGAAACATGTTTAAATAAATCTAATTTTCGCATGTTGGGTATGAGTTTGTGCGGTACTGTTTATTCAACGTTGGTTTATTTTTCATTATTCACAAACAATAGTGCAAAACCGAATCGATTATGGACAGTGGTGCTGATAACAATGACTCGGCGACATCTACATGTGGCTACACCATGATATCAATATGTATTCATACAACAGCAGCACACGCGCACGCCACACGCACACCAAATGAAATAGTTGCAACATGAGTAAATAATTAAAACCCAGATGTAAATGAAGTCGGTCAGTTGAATATTCAAATTGACATATCATAACAAATGCAAATTGCGTAACATACTCTAATTCAATGGCTTGTGAATATTCATAACACGAATGCCCAATTAAACAGCATCATCCTTTTGTATGACAAGCCAAAGCCCAAGAAAATTCATTCGACTAATTGAAAAGGCTATTGAGTTGGGCTAATTTTGGGGTTGCAGCTGTTAAATGCATCACTTCAGTCTCACAGTAAACAGAAACACGCCAAGTGGATGGATGAGTGCCAAAATACTGATGGTTTACAGCCCAAATATAATTTCACCGCACAGTAACAACTGTGGCCTGTTAACGCCTCATTATCAATAATTTTATCAATATAAACAACAATTTTTTTTCTCTATGGTATAATTGAGCAAACATCCAAATGGGCTTAAAATTGATTAAATGATATAGTAAAATTGATATTTCCATACACAATTTTGGATCATTTCACATATTTTTTCGTATTTGTGTGTGTGGATTTGTTAAAACCATAAATCCCGTGGCTTGAATAATGCTCGAGGTGTCCAAATTAGTTTGATTCATCGTACATGCAACATTATTGCCGCACGGAAACTCGTGTATCTGTGTCTATTACAAATTCGATGCGAATTAATTGTATGACTGGACAAAATTGTAATAAAACCAAACATAAAATTAAATTCGCATGAGTTCGCGATCGTTTTGCACATTTATCAATACACGACTTTTTTGTGTTATTTCTCGTGATGGCTGCCGTTGTCATTGTCGTGGTTGCTGTTGCCATTGTCAAATTAGTCGTAGATCAGCGAATGGTTAGCATGGCACTTTGATGATGATGGAAAGGATCAAGATTGTCAAAAAAGACTTTTTTTGTGCCATCCACACACCAGCATCGAACATTTGCGTCGACTATTCAAATCCAACGAACAAATTTAGATTGATGGCTTGCTTTTTATCACCGCACCGATTTCTGCCGAAAATTCATTGGCCATCGATTTTTCAGCAGCACAATTTCCACACCATGAATTTTCTATATTGTATGCCACATGCATACACACACACAAACACAAAACCCACACTAGAATATACAAACACAAGAAAAACGAGGGAAATTCGTTTGATTTATTTTCGGTATAGAAAAAAATGCCGTTCCCCAAATGTAATTCGGAAATGAAATTATTTGGTTGAGAACAGTTCTCGAGAATCTACACACTTCGAATAATAATGGATTATCACTTCGATTAAATGCCGAATATGCAAGTTTTCCTAACGGAGCATAGACAAAGTGGTTGAATAGTGGGAGTATGAAAGAGAGATTGAGAGACAGTTTCGGTGTGTGCGTTTCATCCAAATGTGCTGTTGTCGATTGGCAACATTTCATGGGAAAAACCTTTTTTTTTGCGGTGAAGTGTAAAGGTAGTCAATATCATGATGTATTATAAGTTGCCTAATATATTTGTGCGTTTGCTACTTTATCAACCAACCAGCTCAGCCTTCATCTTCGTCTTAATATCGATTTGGAGAAAAGTTTGATGTGAAATGAGGTGGGGAAGAGGGTGCCAAAAGATAGATAGAAAGGTGTTTGGTGACGAGCAATAGACCCGACGCCGGCGTGTTTGTGTGTGTGTTTGCTTGATCCGCCCGAAGAAAAACGTGTAGAGTGGGTTTGATGTTACGGTTGGCGAACGCGAAACCAACAAATAAATCATCAAAGGCAAAAATATTTTCAAATCATTTGTGACTTTGAAAAATGGGTTACTTTCGGTTAAAAAGAGCATACACAATTCCATCCATCTCAACAGCACCTTTTTTCTAACCTTTCGATGAGTTTGGTGTGTGTGTGTTTCTTTTTTTTCTTTCACTTTTTTGTTGGTGTTTTTCTTGTCTTACCATTCTTATCCATTCCATGCATTTGCGTTATTTCGTAACAATTTCCCACTCGTCATTCCATTCATTCAGCAAAAGGACACGTCGAGACAGAAGCAAAGAATAAAAAAGAAAACTGATCTCAAACGAACGAAGCATCAAGCAAAGAAAAAAAAACATAATGCAACGTGTTTCTATACTTGTTTAAAACTTCATCTTGTTCTCAATTCGATTGCGAAGGCGAATAGCGTCAACAGCACGAAAAAAGGACCAACACACAAAACTAATGGTGGAAAAAAAAGATGGAAAGACGAATCGTTTGGCAAATCCAACTTTGATGTGTGTTCTGTTCGTGGAGTTTACATGAGGCCAACACGTCCCATAAAAACACTGTCAACAGGGTGAATGAAAAGGAAAAGTTGTCGTTGAGTTTTTCATGCGCCCTCTCCATCCCTTGCGATTGCATCTTCTGGTTTTACTCACCTTTTCTTGTATTTGGTGCTTTTACGATGCGCACCCGAAATGAAAAAGTATAAAAGTCGAATCCACACAAAGAAGAAATTTCTTGTTCTTTGAGTGATATGGCTATGTTTTTCAAGCGAAACTCATTCACGTTTTTTTTTGTTTTCCATTTTTTTTATTTTTATTTGTTTCTTTGCACCGTTCATCTCTGTCTTGCCACACCGTTGAACATGCTTTGACAAACATTTATTTTTGTTCCTTGTCACGCAAACCGATTCTTTTATATAAATATTTTTGTTTTGAGGCCGCTTTTCCTTGCTTCTCGAGATACGAATCGCGATCACATTTCACATTTACACCAATGATTCAAGTTACGTATCAGGTAACTTTACCCGAGTTTCCTATCGCGATGACATTATTCTCTCGGTCGTTCACAATGTTTGTATCTTTTAACAAAGCTCAATCAAATTCCGCGTTTTATCGAATGGTATTTCTCTCAATTGCTTCCTTTTCGCTCACAAAACACGCATCCAATCCGAACGCAAAAATATTTCACATACTTTATTCATCGATTTATTTACGATGATCAATGTCAACCGTTTTATCACTTTTACGAATAATTTTATCTTATTCAGCTGCCTAGATTCCTCTCAATTTGTGGAATTTTCCGCTCTTCGTTCACTCGTCCCTTTTCCATCCATTGACGTGAGAAAAAAAAAGAAAGTTATTTCTGATCGCTATTTATGGGAAACACCATCAATCCAAACACAAAATATGTGAGCATCAATCTTCATTGTGCACGCATTTGCACGGATATTGGATGGGGGGGCTAAACTTTAAAATGAACGGAATCTAGTGAAAATATATTGCGCCGAATTTTTATGACAACTTTGAATGCTGTTGCGGAAAAAAATACACATACAATTTTTCAAAAGATGTTTTTTTTTGTGTGTGTGTGTGTCAAGGGTGCTTCGTATTTATATAGTGCAATGAATTCTTTTTACGGTTTGTCTACCTGAAATGACTGAAATACTTGAATTGGTAATGAAAAACAAGGCTCGATTCTAGATGCGCTTTCAAGTGTGTGTTGTTCATCAATATGATATTTTCAAAGTGCACGACATCTTTTTTTGTCGAGTTTTTGTATGCTTGGCATTTGGTTGAGTTTTGTGTGTCATGACTCATGAGTGAGCAATTTTATCAGTCGACATTAGTTTACTGTTGCACACAATACATTCACACAAAACACATTATAACCGTCAACATCAGTATCACAACTCGAACAGAAATACATCATTCACAAACAATTTACAGCACATAATTTTAGGATTGTGGCTAAAAACTTCTACCCAGAACATGGAACATCAAATAAACGGGCATTTTGGGTGGCACACTGGTTAGATAGACCGAGATAGAGAGGCCACACCAAACTCAATGAATGGACTAACTGAATGAGTGAGAGCAAACGGATTGCAAAACATAAAAAAAACGACAGAGACGAAGCAAATTTTGTGACCATTTCATCGCTATGATTAAGTATGAAGTGTGAATACGGCATGTTTACTGCTTCACCATTCGATGAATTACTTTGGTGCGGCACCAGTGGTAAAATGCACAAACGCGTTTAGTTCGACGGGAAAAAGGCGCTGTAGCCACAGAAATATAGATAACTGCTTTTAACCAAAAATTACGGTAATATGTTGGAAAACATCAAAACCATGTGTATAACCAGAAGCAAGACACACAAAAACTCTATCTTTCTAACTAGCTCTCTCTTTCTCTCTCTCTCTCTCTCTATTTCTGTCTGTCTATCCACATTTCGGTTGTAAATATGCTGTGCAATGTGCATACGTGTTGTTGGTGCTGCTGCTGCTTGACTCCTGCTGCTACATGACAATTTTATGTGCAATTGCTGTTGCAACGCGTCTTTTTTTTATTCTTTTGATTTTGTTTAGCGTAATTCGCAATTTCCATGCCCCGTTTTATATTGTTTCTAATATCGTTTTGCACGATACTTTCATAATTGCACTGCAGATTTTATGTGTGCATTCGTTTGTGTGTGTGTATGTATGTGTGTCTCAGTGGTGTTCGGTCATAGCGATCATCCCGAATGACCTAAATCCGTGTTCGGTGCATGGTTTTAATGGTTCCCTATTTCACTCTTTAAGCAGACATACATATATTAAAATGAATTCAACGGACGAATTCAACGAACGAATTCAACTATTGAAATTCGTTACTCATGTTTTTTGTTGTTGTTGTTGCTATTTCTTAAATTCGTTGCTTTGCGCTATACATAAAGGTCATTGCGGTGGATATAAAGTAGATTCGTTCGCCATATAACTTATTCACATGCGTTCTAATAAACTACAAATTTTCTGCGTACGCAAGGTTGAGGGAAAAAAATCTATTAAAAGGCACACGGCATCAGGCCAAAAAGAAACGATGAACAGCTACAATAAAGAATATACTTTACAAAGTTTCTAACATAATAAACTACATTTTCTTTGCCGTTGTGTGTGTGTGTGTGTGTATTAGTGTTGTTGCGCCGAAAGCAGGTAGGCGAATGAAAATGAAAGAGATGGCAATAAGATGGTGAACGCAAAAAAAAGTCACAGCATTCCAAATAGTTGAAGTCATAAATTATCTCGAATTTATGCAGTTTCATGTAAATTATGAAGTCTTGGTGCTTCAGTTCGGAAATGATTGCAGGGCTAATTTTGCCATAGCAAAATTGTATTTTTGGGACGAATATAAAGCGAACGAAGGGAGAGTGCAGTGTGTTTGAAGGAACTGCCATCAAGAATGAAATATTTGTATTTTTTTAAATCAGCCATTGGCTTGCTCAAAGATTTTGGATGGCGGGAGTCAAGAGAGGGATTGAGTGCGAGAGAACAAGAAGAAAAAACAGATCGGAAAATCTTACAAGGCAAGTGATAATAAAACATTCATTCGGAACATTTCGAAATGTTAAACATTGAATTGCCCATTGGTTTCGGTGACGCCAGAAGCATTCATATCGGCCCCATTGCATCCAGAAAATCGGGTGGAGGCCACATTATTTATAAACGATTCATCATCACATTTCGATTGCATGTTTATCGAACGAATTTGCATACGCGACCCTGTCAGTTGTTTTGTCATATGAAATATACCATAAAAATTAAAATAGCCTGTTTCATGGTCTGACATGCAATCGAGTCGCAGTTGGTGGTGTGTGTGTGTTTGCAGCTGCTTTTTTTCCTCTTGTAAATTGTTATTTTGTTGTTCTGATTCGTATGCATTTCGTGAAAAGGTTGCAACATGTGCGACCCATTCGAGAATAAGTTTGCAACAACCTTGCTCCATAAAGCCCATAAATGCCATTCAATTGGCGTTTATTATCGTTATTGTTTCGTTCCGGTGGAGCTGGATAGGCACAACATAAAAAAAAATTAAAACACCACACACACACACACACACACACACACACACACACACACACACACACGAGCACATAAGCACACACACAATCGCTGGCAAATACCGTGAACTCAACTTGAAAATAGTTTTCCCAATATTTTCCGCTTACCACGATATGTGAAAGTTTGTTTTCTCGACTCAACCGATATAAATTTTCACGAACATAATTAATTATTTATACCCATCGTACTTATAATACTGTACTGGTGGGGTTTTGGCCCAAGGAAAATGAGCTGCGGCACCGATAAACATACAAACGTGATTGTAATACCGAAAAATTAAAATACCTCGAAACGCCATTAAAACGAAACATGAGCACATTTCACCGTTATCGATGTAAAATGGTTAAATGCGTCGCTGTGAATTCACTTTTGCGCTCGCTTTGGCTATGCTGCGCCATGCTGTGTGATGTTTATGCTTGCCATCATAGCCCATTTAATGCATTAGTTTCAATGAAATCTCGTATAAATTTTTGCCAGATGTCTCTTGTCGTTCTACGAAACCAATAAACAACCATTTAACAGAGGAACAAAAAAAACGTAAACAGAGAACGCAATTAGATATTGGACCAAGCGCAAAGATCTCCTGCCAACAAAAGCGCCGTACAAAGCACCTGCGCTGCTCAAAATGTATTTCCAATGCGATTTCATTTGATGAACAATAATTCTACGCTAATTGCTACGACTCACTGTGTTTGCAAATGCATTTTCATCATTACAAATGGATACATTTTACAAAACATGTATAATTGCATTGAAAATTCAAAAGAAGCTTTTACAGAGAAAATCAAATTGAAGCTTAAATACTATCAATTTCTAATGCATAACAAAGTTTTGGCCTTTAGAGTTCACATGGAAAAATTATACGGTCAAATATGTTATTCTTATCATTTTCGGTGAAATTGGAACATTAAAACTTCAAACGTAGTAAATCCGTGTGCAAAATGATTGCATTTGCGAGTAAATTAAGAGTTTAAAAAAACCACATTTCTCTCGCGTCCGACGTAGATGAGAAAGAAAAGCGCTGAGTAGCAATGTGATGTGTGAGTTTCAACTTGTAACGTTTTATCGTACAAATTTCCAAGCAACATTACTATAAATATTCTATAAAGAATAAGCGAAACACCTAAAGCGAGTGTATGGTTTCTCCTGCTGCAGCGATTATGGAGCGGCCAAAAGCACGCACATTTCGTCATGCCGTGTACAGAATGAGCTTGTTTCATATTGGCGGCGACCGAATGTATAAGAAAAGTTTTTGAACTTGCTTTTCCATTCGACATCTGCACAATGGTTATTCTTGTGCTCACCAATACACTGGCACCAGCCCAAAATCAACCGCCGCTCCAGTGACTAAGTATCAGCATCCCAAATTCGGTTGATAGAGTCCTGTGTGTATATGTGTGAAAATGAAATACAGATGCAGCATCCGTTTAATGTGTTGTATTATCCGATGCTTATGTTGACATCGCTCAAGTGACAAGCAAGCACAGGCACAAGCACACACAGTATCAACGAAAATTTTTGTGTGGCGATGCGCAGACTCGTGCCTATCCAACATAGAATTTTTTGGGCGACGTCATTATGCGTCGTGTTTCAATGGTGAACACGGTTCGGTGTGCTACACATGGAGCTCATCTGACAATTCAGCATAAGAATTGAGTTGAGTTGAGGCGAGATGGGTGGAGAGCATGCACAGCTTCCAAAGCTATAGTGGTCCTGTGTACTGTTTACAGTGTATGGATGGATGTGAAGCATACACTCTCATTTTCGAGTTACGGGGTCTGTCGAATTATCGGGAAAACTCGTAGTCGCAGCGAGAGAGATAGAGAGAGAGAGTGAGAGAGAGCAAGTGAGAGCAAGTGAACGCTCTTTGCGTATGAATGGTGTCAAGACATCAGAAAGAGCGTTGAACAGAATATGCACGTGAGTGCGCGAATTTGTTGGCAAAACTGAACCAAAAATTTTGCCATCACGATACACGGGATTTTCGTATGTGTTGTTGCTGATGTGTTTTGAGCCTGTGAACAAACTTTCCGCAGAAATATCAGGGCGCTTATGGTGAATTGAACGTACATGCTTTCGCCACTGCACATGTGTGCGATAAACGAGAGCGTAAGCATGAGAATTGAACTGATGTGGAGAGAAATGGTGAATGAGAGCGAGAGAGAGACTGAATTTGTGTACCGAAATCGTATGGAAAATATTGCGGTGTGAGAGCAAATGAGAGTGGATGGCATCCATAGAGAGAGCGAGAGAGCCATTTCAACGGCAAAATGCTGTGGCAATAGCTGTACGCAATACACACCACACCAGATTCAGTCAGTTTGATAATATTTGGTGTTCGGATAACACGGTTTTGTTTTGTTGGTCCCTTCAGTGTGTTGTACATATATTCTCTACAGTTATAGTCTAGAAAATCTTTGCTATATTATATAAACGTGTGTGCGTGTATATAGATGCGTTCCACCCATATTTTCGAGCCATCAAAATTTATCTCGTGATTTTGCTCGTTGTTTTTTTGTTTTTCTCTCGTTTGATTCTTTTTTCATACATTTTCTTTGGTTTTCTACTTTATCTGAATTAAAAAAAAAACAAAAAATTCCAACAAAATAATTTTATAATTTTTCACATGGTTATTTGTGGCTTTGCAATGTTAAAAAGCTTTTAATTCTGCGTTTTTATTTGGTTATTTATCTAAAAACGACGTTTTTTCCCTTAATCATCAGATATCAGTTATGCGCTGGTTTACGCGGACTGTTCAATCGGATTAAATATTTGCCTATCCAAATGGAAAACCAGACATCGAAAAAATGATCTAAAAAAATGGTTTTGATTCTTTGTTTATTTTAAAAGAAAAAAGTTAATTCAATGTAAAGTCAAAATCACTTCCAGACAAATCCAATAAATTAGTGTCTGTCTATAAAATGCATAATTAAAATGCTTCAATTCTTATGTGCTTGAAATAAGATTAACATTGAGTGTGACGAGACGACGACGTCGAGTGTATTTTGTGAATATTGTTTTTTTGTTTGAAGGTGCAAAGGACGTGAACGGCAAAATTAAACCGTGTTGAAAAGTGCAGTTGTATTATCGCGAGTGTATGTGAGATATAGATACAGAGCGAGAGAGAGAGAGAGAGAAAAACAAAAAACGATAGCAGAATATTAGCGTTGGAAAGCTCAACCGTAAGCGAAATGCTGATTTGACAGTGGGGTGATTTGCTTTTGTGTGTTTATAAAGAAAAATCATATAGTTTGGCGACACCAAATTGAGAGTGCAAGAGAGAGTGAGAGAAAAACAGAACAAGAGAAACAAAGACAGACACAGACACAGACACAGACACACACATCGCAACTGAGTTGTAGAAAATTCTTATCCTCCATACATCATCATTAGCCACTTCACTGCTTTTCAGTCACACGCAGCCTGTCGCGAGCATTACACATCATCGTAAGTCAAATATCAGATTTCAAATACCCACTCAAGTAAGACGTATCGAACAAAAACCTCGACAATAAATCGAAGAGTACCCATCGATATACCGAATCATTCAAGTTTCACTAGATAATTTTTGTTGTTGTTGTTGCTGTTGCTGCTACGGATCTCGTCACACACAAACATATTCAGATATATATGTCATTGTATAAAGCTAATAGACCTAAAAGTCGATCAGTAGGTTTGTAGTTCAATTGTTGTGTAGTTAAGCCGTTGGGAAATTCAAAAGAAGATACAGGCCAATGCAGCTGAGGAAAAAAAATGGTGACAAAAAGACAATACGATTATTCGTACAGGGGACGGAACATTGAAATATGGTTTGCATTCATTCTACGCGGTTGACCTTTAGTTGTGATAAATTTTGAACTTTTACAATTAAAAGTGAAATATTGTGCATTTTTATTGAGACAAAAATATCCGTCCACAAAAAAAAACAATTCAAATGATTTAAAAACCTAGTTTCATCAGCCACTGGCTAAAAATAACAATACACGATTTTATAGGTTTCGTATAGATTGGAATTGTAATCAAAGAAAAAAAAACCACACCCGCTCTCTCTAGAGTTATTCGGCATCAAATTTTCGATTGAAACCAAGCCCGAAACCAAGTGTTTCGTTTTTCTCGTCTTTTTTTGCTTCTCATTCTCTATTTGGGCCGCTTTTCATATTGTTGAGATTAAGATGAAGTGAAATCTCTGTCTGCATTTATACCAACAGACACACACACACTCATGCACGCAATATGTTGAACGAGCACAAAAACACACACACAGAGATAGAGACACTAAGGCCGTTTCATAGACATGCCGAAAATCCTTGTGTAAACGAAAATTCGCCTTCGATTCAATGTATACATAGATGAAAAAACAAGTGAGATCTTGTTGAATAAAAATTGGTACTCGGACAAAATCTCGAATACAACTCAGACGCTTTTTGTATGCCGATGTTTCCATTGTTCCCTTTCTTTCCCTTGTGCTCACTTTCTCTGAAAAAAAAAATTTCTTTGCACGTTTTTATCCGTCGTATTCTGTTTTTTTCTGTTGCTGTTGTTGTTTCTGCCGTTTTCTCTGTTTTTCAAACACAATTCTCTTGTGTTTCTTTTTCTTCATCCTTCTCAATCCAATTCGTGAAAATATTTCAATTGATTTTTGAATAATTTCAATGGCTGTTCACAAAAGACCATCTAACCGCTGAAATAAGAGCAAACCGTAATGCAATATGAGAAGCGAGCATGAGGTTTCATTACTTATTTCTCTCTCTCTTTGTTCTACTTTTCCACTTAATTTTCATCCTTGATTTGGTATCCACTTTCACATTTACACGAAATGAAAACCAAGTCAGTGGTAATCAAGGGCGTTATCGACATTTTATAGAAATGCCAATGGAAATTTACGAAATGTACACGCACAGGCATTGTGCAAACGAACGAGCACTGAGGCAATCCGACGTCTATGTTTTACCGTTGAATCGGCACGGTGAATAGACGAATAAATCTAAAATTCAAAATAAGACAAACACAAAACAAAGAGAACGAACGAACACAAAAAAAAACAGAACGAAATAAACGAACAAAAAAAAAGAAAGATAAACATCATTGACAAATCGACGAAAATGTTGGCAACGCCAAAACGAGCCGACTAAGAAAAATTATTCGTCGGCTATATAGCTGCCGATATGGCAACAAAGGATATCGTGTTGAAAATCGCCAAAAATATCGTGCAGAAAGGTGAAGAAGCATCACACTTAGATACACGCATTTGCCCTTAATTCATTGTGAATTTTTTTTTCGTCTTTTGTATTATTATTGGATGCTTCGTGTATTTTTTTTTCTTCTTTTTACTCTCATCTTATTCTCCATTGGATTGGTCGGCATACTCGTTGTTGTTGGTGTTGGTGTTGCTGATACCATTTCGGTTGATTTCATGGGGCGCCTTTATATTGTGCCTTGGCTTCAATGTGCCTGATATTTAATTTGATCGCGCGCACACACACACGAACCGTACACTCGAGTGATTAGTAACAGACATCAAGTAGTATTACTCAAAGGAAATATTTTACACGAAATACGAACGTGAAAATGTTTTGGGCAAAAGACAGTAGCATCCCATTGATTTAGAAAATTGAGAAATACGAACGTGCGCGCGCTCAACTCGCCCATCCATGGTCTCTAGCACAATTTACGTATTTTATTTTTTTTTCGTTTCACATCCCGTGCAGTTTATGATCCTTTATACACTCGAATTTCGAAATGTGGTAATATGAATCAAGCGTATAATATATGTATGTATTCCATCGCCATTCTCACTTGAACACCGTTTGCCGTAAGGCTCAGCCATTTCGGAAGCGCTTTTACTCTCGCTCTCTTTCTCTATCTCTCTCTCAGGCACACTCACACTGGCTGTTTGTATTGACAATCTGACTATGTTCGATTTCAGTGTGTATCTTATATAGTCATTTCTTCAAAAGAGAACACTTCAATTCACTTACATTGATATAGCTATATACGAATGGCCATTTTCATTTCGTCGGTCGATCGTTCGTTTATTCGCGCGCGCAAAAAATACCAAAAGATATTCCCAGCATCGGAATATTGTGCAAAACGAAACCACTATTGGTTCACGTTAAATTCAACAGACGCATCGCTTTGGTTTGATATTTGGTTTATTTTTTTTTTCTTTCTTCCTTTCTTTGGTTCACTTTTTCGTTTGTACATCATTTTGGTCGTTGCACAGTGAATCTAGTATTGGGCGAATAGCACCATTCCGTAGTTTTAGCGAACGGAGATAAATGATGCATACCTTTATTTTTGGCACATCAATGATTTTCGAAGCGATAAAGATAGACGAACGGTAAATTGTGTGTGTGCGTGTATATTTTGAGGCTGGAAAATGTTCGGTGCTGGTAAATATTGGTGTGCGGATGCGCGCACTTGTACCCGTTCACCCGTCCAGCTCTCTCGCTCAGCTTTGGAGCTGCTGACAATGGTGAGTGCGTGCGTGCGTATGTGCGTTTTTCGGCGCGAATATTTGATCAAAGATAGAATGGTTTATCCATAAGGTGTACACCATTTGCGAGACAGAATGCCATACCTTTTTCTCATTGATAATCTCAGGCCATACACCATACATGACTACACACTTTAACATGATATTGTATCCAAGCGAAGAGCAAAAGTAACGCATTTTAGTGTTAAGCTTTTCCATGTTTTCGTTCGTTACATTTTGCACACGAAGAGATGAGGCTCGGTGCCGTCGGTGTGCTTGGCTGCTGTTTTACTGTACACCCAACATACATGGGCTATGTGCTATACATAGCATGGTATGATTTTGTGCTAGCGTTGGCATTCGTTTTCCATTTTTCATTTCTTTTGTGTTGTTTGGTATGTGTATGTCCTCTGCTTAGCGCTCGTATTCCGTTTGCTCTCCGCTGTTCATCTCTTACCATCTCATTCAGTGTCTCACCTCGCTTTGCCTCGCATCACACATTTGTACTGCTTTTCGTCGGTCTATATTTATATCGTGTCTTCGGAATTATGTTTATTATTATATCATCATCGTTATTATTATCTTTTTATATTGTTATTATGTGCACACACCATCAACTGCCATATTCGGCGGTTCATACAGGCAAAACACCAAAAGCGCCCATTTAAGCGCGCACACACACATTTGCGCTCCCATCGATGTTTGCACCATAAAAGCTGACACCATGAATATAGGCGCTGTGAGCATTAGCATTAGCATCGCTACAACCAGCAGCTCTAAGGAAGAGAGTGCAAAAAAAAAACAACCGCACATAACAATGTTCTTGCATTCACCTTCACTCACTTTTCACTTCGCATACTAAACCTCATGTATGGACTGTTTCACTGAATGCGCGCGCTCGCGCCCTCAAGAGAAAGAGAAATGTGAATGAAATGCTCGAATTTGATTTAATGCGGCTGCCGTAATAAATGAATTTACCTGCGCCTCACAAACGATGAATAAGTGGATATGAGTCTCTTTATAAAGAGACACAGCGTTTGTTGTGGCACGCATATTTATCTCTCTATTCAGCACAACACAAAACATCCATTTAGAACACATGGTTCGCATTGGTGAGTGAATCAGTGTGTGTGTGTGTGTGTGTGTGTGTGTGTTTGTGCGAGAGTACGGTGCGCGAACTTTGTTATTCCTTCATTTCTTTTGCTTGTCTGCACATTCATAATTTACCTATTTTTTTCATTTGTTTGTTCTCTGTGTCGGTTTTCTATCATTTGGAGTGCTTATTCTTCCATTTACTCGTTTCCTATAGAACCATTATGTGTTCAGTGTCGAACATCATTCAAAAATCATACGCATTAATTAAACATTGTGTTCAGAATTGTATATTTGATTTTGAATTATGAAAAAGCCACAATTGAGTTTGGTTAGAAGAAAAAAAAATGTAAGGCTTTGAATTTTATGAACCAGAAACATCTTTTTTGGTTGTCATTTCTGGTGTTTTTCGTTTGTTTGTTTGTGTGAACAAGACCATCGAACAAGTTGAATAAACGCAGAGAATAGAAGAATAAAACCAAAATTGATGGCGTTGATTTGATGTTGACGATGCGAAACTGTGAAAAAGTGTAGATAAAAGAAGTGCAAACGTACTGACGAGAGAAAAAAAACTGTATGGTGAAATGTTATGCTAACGATGTCGAGGTTCAATTGACGAAAAATGGCATACCAGACATCATCGAGATCCATTCTGTTTTGTAAAAGAGCTAATTTTTGTCTGAGTGTCGTCTAAAAGGTGCTCATTTTCCTTTACCATTTACACACATTTCTCTTTATTTATTCGTTCTGCTGGCGAGACGACATGTAATGTGTAAACCAAAAGCCACAACTTTTTTTGCTTGTTATTTTCATTCTTTCCATTTGCTCTCTGTTGCACTGAATTAATTTTCAGTTCGTTTGGCTTTGCTTTGCTTCTCATTCGAATCATTTCACCATGCTGTAGATTGGGTGTTGGCAAATGTTAAATCAAAACCTATACGATTCTTGTATCCAGAGAATAGAATGATAGATGTGTTTTATTTTCTCTTCTTCACATTGTGAGTGTATGATTATATTCAAGCTGTGATTTCGGTCTATTGATTTCGAAAAACTTGCTTAGCTTCACATTTTTGATTCTTGTACGTATTAAGTTGCTTCTATGTCTTTTCAATCCATTTATTAATCGTAGCACGTGACCGAAAGGCGAAGGGAAAAAAAATGCGTCACCACATCGATAAAATTCGCTTACGTATCAGTATGCTTTGATGGTGAATTTGCTGGCAAAGAAAGTGAAGTGAAAACCGCACCACACTTGTTCGGGTTCCAGGCCGAAAATTCAAACAAAAGCAACCGACAACGGCCATTCAATTTTTGCAAAATAACATTTCTAACGCAGTGGCAAGCACAAAATCAAAATGAACTCAAAATCTGGGTGATGCTGTGTACCGATGCCTGTATTTATCCGATGGCATTCAATTTTGCGGTAGCTTTGGGTATTTAGTTGGATGTAGGCCTGTACAAAATGCCATAGCCACGAACAGCGCACAAATTTACTTTACGCTCAATCGGAGATCAAAGACAAAAACCGAACCAACTGTTTCTTGTGAGCGAGTTCGTTACGGCGAACGAAGAAATCTCCACCGAGTCCCGCTCGACATGGAACAGCACCAAGCTACGGACGAAATGTGTGCGCTCATTTGACGCAAAAGGTATTTTTTTAGCCGTTTTGCTTTTAATCAAAAGCAGAAAATGTCAAGAAATGACATTTGTGTGATGCTAGCAAAAAAAAAACGTAAGATGAAGACGACAACAAATGGTCCCAAAACTGAAAAACCAAGCTAACTGCTACCAACGCGTATAATTTATTGCGCGCGATGTACGATAAACGAGCTCTTGGTTTGGCCGCGTGTGTGTGAGCGTGAATGTGTATTTAGACATATTTCTAAGCCCGACAATAGCGCTGTAATGGTGGCAATGTCAGTGGCATTAATCACAGTGAAGAAATAAATGGTTTTTTAGCTCCATCGATTGCTTGTCGTTTGGATACGCACTCACTAACACCAGCGATAACAACAATGAAAAAAGCACACACACACACACACACACAGCAGCCGCTATCGAGAGGAAAAATTACGATAGCTCTCGTAAAATGTTGATTCCATGAAGCATCCACAGCCTACGGCACACAAAAACTCGATACGCATATTACGAAGGTTAATGTTAGTAGATCAATTAAATTTTGTCATTTTTTTCGCCCCGTTGAAGGCGGAAAATTACTGGAAATATGAAAGGAAAATTGATGAAAATCCATAATGAAAAGAAAAAAATATCGAATGCAAAAAAATTGGATTCGATATATTCAAAAAGGATACAGCAAAATAAGGTGATGACAAGAAACGAAGATATCTGAAAATTCGCTCGTGCAAAGGAGTTTTAGTGCTATTGGGCGTGTAAAAATGTGTATTCATTTTCAGTGTGACAGCTGAGCTTCTGTCCCTTGTTTAAATACAAAGTAACTGAAGAATATTTTGACTTCCTCAAAATGTATTTATAAATTTTTCGCTCGGCTTCAATCACAATCGAGCCAAATTTGATGTCGTACTTTTGGTATTTCACATTACGCAGATTGTTTCTATTTCCGTTTTTACGGGGGTGGGCCATGTTTTGCGTTGCCAATGCCGCAACATTGAGAACGCATTGAGCTTTTGTATATTTTCTAATGATATATGTACATAATGACCCGAACAATGCGACCCTTGAACAAGAAAGAGAAAAAAAAGAGCATAAAGAAAGACGAAATAAACGTAACCGCCACAAAAAGTAATGGTATTGAATCAACGGGCTCACATCAAACCAGCAGCGACACACTTGCGAAGAACGACGATGATGACAAATGTGCACAGAAATTCAAAAACTTGAAACGAAAATCACTAAAAACACACAAACACAAACACACAGAACTCATACAAATCTAGAGCCCGACATTACAAATCCCATATAAAACTGCGTGCATTAGCAAACGCCATACTTTGGCATAAAATGGAAGCTCTTTCTCCCCGAAAATTGTTTCGCATATATAAAAGTTCTGAACAATAAAATGACATTTTATATACAATTTAGTTTATTATTTGGTGAGTGAGTGCGCCTGATGCTTTATGTGCTTCGCGAAATATGCGACCAAAATGTAGCTCAATGCGAACAACCAGCGACCGAATGTGAATGAGCTTCGCGTGCGATGGTTTATGTTTGTTTTGTGTATTGAAACGAGAAGCGAAACAAAAAACACACTTATCGTTTATGTTGACTGAGTATGATCGACTGGCAAATATACAAATGTGCTGATGGGCATGACCTTAAGCAGACTAGTTATTTGCTCCTTTTTTTCGCTGTTCTCGATACTGTCGAACCAAGTGTGTCGTGATTTCATTCAATTTTTCCATATTTACTACCAATAATCGAGAGAGAAAAAAAACCTTCGCCCCATCGCACGCTCTTGGACATTTAATTTCAATGACGCAGAACATTAAGTTCGTTTATTACCATTTATCGCTTTTATGGAAATTGCATTTTTAGTCGGCAATGTAAGGAATACCGAAACAAAGTATGTTTCATAAAATATTTTTCGCAGCATTGAGATATTCGGTAATTTTCGGGTGCGGCAGTCAACAAGCGACTGAAAAAGCTTTCTACACAACTATCATTTTGAATGTTTTTTGGCTAACATTGTGCCATTGCCATTGTCTGCTCTGTTGCTGTTGTCCATCAAGTCATTTGTTTGACTGGAATTCTATTCATTTTGCACAAATTGAAGTGTATTGCATGCCAATGAAATTTCAAGGGTCAACTGTTTCAATAATTTGTTTCAAATTTATTTGAAGCTTTTGAGGGGTTTCCATATCAACTCATCGGAATAATAAATTTTCGTTTGAAAACATTCCACGACAGTCTTGCTGCGTTTCAGCTTCATTTAAAATTTAATTTCCAAACAATAGACAAAACTCCCTTTTGATGGATTTTCTTTGTTTTCAACGAGACGGAATTGGTGCTCGTTTGAGAAAAGAGAAAACCAGAATCAACACGCCACTTTTAAGTATTTCACGAGAATTAATCACAGTACAATATGATTTATCTGGAATTCATTGCGCAACAATGTAACTTACCCATAATTCACAGTCAACACAGACCTTCGTGTTGCCTCAGCAGCCGAATGTTGTTTGCATTTATTTAATTATTTAATGTTGACGTACCCATTTTGAGCTGGAAATCCTGATAAAGTGAAACAGAAGGACTTTTATATTCACATTTAAACACATGAAATCGCATCTCGAGTCGCAAATATATGTGCAACTGTTTAAAGTTTAAACTCCATTCATTTCGTTAGACTGAATTCATTTTGATTGCGTCAATGTCTTTGCTTTTTTGGTGCTGGGCGCACAAATTAACGAGTCATTTCCCATTGCTTAACAATATGATTGCACACATCAAATCTTACGGATTTGTCATAGATGAAGCCGAAACCGATGTGCATCGGTTAATCTGTCTTAGTTATTATGCGCTGCAAGAATCATTCATAAGCCGATGAGTGAGATGAGTTCTCAAATTCGTAAGAAATGTTAATTTCTGTTTGTGTTTTTTTGGAATTTTAATTTCATTTTAGTCATATTAGAAATGACAACAAAAGTCGAAACATGGATTTTCACAGAATATTAGGGACAGACCAAAAAAAACAACAACGATTGACTTTTGGGCAACTATTTCCAATGAGCAGATATATAATTATGGCAAAAAATCGAAAGAATTTATCCGCCTGATTTGTTGTATTCATAGGACTGCGTGCCTTACTTTCATTTGCAACAGTGTTTGCAGGCTGTATTTACAGAAAAAAAAATTAATGTTTTGCTCTTTGCTTTGCTTCACTTTTTATACATAAGCAATGTCTAAATGCCACTCGTGAACTAAAATGGAAAAATAAATACATCAAAAATTACCGTTTTTATTTTTCATTGTTTATTTTTTTTATATTCGTAATGTGGTTTTGATATATTTGCTCAGCGAATGCAAATGAATGCAATTTGAAAATCATAAAATGCAATTTCCATTGTGAATGAATCATACTGATGTGGTTCAGCTTGAAAAATTAAAACTCAACATTCTCTAGATATAGTTATAATTATGGAAATTTGGTGCAGAATTTGAACGTTCAAATCATTTTTCGTTTCAACACAAATGGATATATAATAATAAACAAACGTAAATTATTATTTTGCGTGTAAAACGTGAGCAAAACGCCACTACATCGATGACGTTTTGTTTTCATAGAGTAAATTTTAAAATCGTCCATTTGAATCAATGTGTGCAGCCCGATATGCAAGCACCGATTTTCCAAACAACAGATATTCACTTGAACGGGCAATTTTCGACGCTGTTCGGTTTTTTGTTTCTTTAACCAATTTCAATAACTTGATCTCTTTTTGTCGGCACTCCTTTTGTTCATTTTGGTGAGAATACAATTGATAAAAACAGTTAAGAGAATTGATGGATCCATTGTTTCACTTATTATTTTATCATTGCAAAAATTGACACGCAGAGTTACTATCTCTCTGTCACTCTTTCTTTTCGCTGCTGAAATATAAAATACGAACAAGCAAGAAACGTAAAAAAGTTGGGTAAAAAAGAATGAGAGAAGCACTTTTCAATAAGACCAAAAATTAATAAATTATATTTCATTTTTCGTTTTTCGGCGATGAGAAATAGTGAAAGAGAGAAAGCAAGAAAATGGCAGATTGAGAGTATGCCGAGAATAGAGACACTGTGACAGCAGCAATTTTCGCGCCAACGAACTGCATTAAAGTGATGAAAAAGTTGTTACTCATTTCATTTCTCATTTCACTTTGCTTGCGTATTTTTTACTACTGCTGCTGCTGATGCTGTGCCGAGCCCCTGGCTGGTTTTTATCATTCGGTGTGTAAATTTCCGTCTTGAATTATTGCGAAATGCCCGAAAAAAATGCATAAGAGTGAGAATGGGAGCGAGATCCAAAGAGGAAAAGTAAAAACAGGAGGAGTAACAGCAGCAGCAGAAGTATAGAAAAATACATCAGCAAAAAAAAAATGAAACGAAGAGAAGGAAAATGGGAAAGCAGTGCACAGTATCTGGATTGAGTCCAAAATGTATTAAATAGCTCTTTTGTTATTTATCGATTGCATGCCAAGAATTTCTAGTTATAAAATAAGCGGAAGAAAAATAAGAGACTACCGCTTCAATATGGAACAATAGCTATGCCTCGACACACACACAAAAAAAGGAATCGCTTTTGGACGAAACTGACGCTGAATGCTCCGTGCCGATGCTGTTTCTTGCATTTTCACGCGGAGCACATTAAACGGATTCCAGTTATGAAATTGTTTTCTCGTTGACTACACATGCATATACACATAATGTGCGGTATGAGTTGCATTAAATGTGGAATCCATCGGTTTTTGGGATGTTTTTGGCTATCAATGATTTTCGACCCTTGCATCACAAACCTTTACCGAACATTTTGTGTCAGTTTGTATGGCACAAGCGATTGAATGAATGATTCACTGTGTGGATGTGGGTGAGCGCAGCAAAATTTACGAATCCCAGTGGAAAACTGATTATTCGGCACGAAAAGAACGCCAAGATCCAGATGCTGAATTCTTCTTGAAATGGAAAACTTTCTGATGAAAGGGAATAACAGAATAACACACACAAAAAAGAAAACGAAGAACTTTTCGTGCGCACAAATTGCTTGAAAAGTAGCAAAAAAATGAAATATCTGGAATGAAATGAAAATTGAAGGAAACGGCAACATACCAAAGAAAAAACGAAAAAAAAACCAATAGAATTATGTGGAAATGAAATATAAATAATTCTTAAAGTATTTATATGACAGGCAATTAGACGTTTTAACTGAATGCAGTTGTTATCAACATATGCATATGTGTGTAGAGGAAAGTTCAACCTCTGCCCGTGCGCTCACCCGTATTACCGTTGTACACCTGCTTTTGCAATTACGTAACAATAACGAAAGAATATTACCATTTCAGTGAAATGGCATGAATAGTTGCCGTCAAATAAATAATGATTAACACACCTCAGGCAATTCACTGGAATTTATTTTCGCAACGGATTTTACTCATATGATTTATGTTCATTTAATTCAGCACGTCTCATTTGAAATGAGTCATTTTAAATCTCTCCTCTTTCACTCATTTTAATGTTCGATGTTTTTTTTCCTTCTCTCCCTTCTTTTTCTTTCCCATTTCTGTTACAGGTGACGCCACTATAATGAGAACGATACGTTAGCTTTGACTATGGGAACAGAGGCATGGGATTGTGTTCGGACCATTGGTCGTTATGGTGGTGTAAGGCATTAAGCCGATCGCGATCATTCGCCACAACACTCAATAACTACCTGATTACCATATTCGTTGTTCTTACAACGATCAACTACACAAACGCCAATTCACTTCCAGGTAAGCGCTAGTTTTACACGCCCCTCATATGTAATATTTAATGTGTAATTTTCAGTTCAGAATTGTTTTATTCAGTTCGTTTTGTTACACACAAATGAATTCAGCGAGAACTGTTACAGGGATTTCTCTTGGTATTCGCATTCGCATTCACAGGAGCGAATTCCTGTAGTTTTAATAAATAAAAAATCCGATAGAAATTAACGCATAGCGTTCATACAGTGTTGTAAACAATTTGACAACAATGTGTCAGTTTCAATGGGGTTTCCTATTCATTTAATATCACTAGAGTGAATTCCTGTGAATGCCAATAGTAAAGGAACTCCCTATAAAATAATTCTCACTAAATTCATTTGTGTGTACCTTTAACATGTATGTTGGTGACACACACACCCACTAATCCTGATTCTATGCTTTAATTGCTTTGAAAAATCGTTTAAAATTAACGATAGAAACAGAACAATTCATCACGACAAAACAAAAGGCAAATAATTCCACAGTTAATCATTTCAACGTTCTGTTTAAGCTCTTTGTTCTGTTTGAAGAGAAAATTATGCACTCATTGTTTGTATCACATATCAAGTTAATTGAATTTCGACATAAGTTTTTGTGTAATTTTTCTTACGGTATTTTTCCACATTGTAACTTTAATGCAATATTTCACAAATGTTCGAATGCAAGACTCATACCATCGACGATTGCAACTCAAATAATCGTCGGTAAGAAGATAAAATGTAAAAGCTGTGGCTCGAAAATCGTAAGCGCTCGTTTTATCTCCCTCTCACTATCCGTCATAATCTCATTTAACGTTCTGATGCACCCTTTGGCATGAAATTTGGGCTAAAACACGCATTCATGCAATCTGTGCAAACAATTACATGCCAGGATCGTGTACTTGCACAGGCAAATCAAATATTCAATCCACTGAGTGAATGCATTCGCATTGCAACATATTCGTGTGAGGATGTGTGTGTGTGTGCTGTGCAGGGTGACTGGTTGTTATACACCCTTTTCAGCAAATGGATGCGGTGAATATTTTGGCATTGAAGGAATTCCGCTGATGGCAACGTCGAGTAGCTCGAGTATGTAAGTGTGTCTGTGCCTGTGTGAATCTGTGCTCAATGTACAGCAGGAAGTAAGCTTAAAATTGTGTTGTGAAAGGCTGAAGACGCCTGTATATTAAATTAATCGAATAATGCTAAAAGCTTTAGCTCATTTCTGTATTTAGTTGTCACATGAAAAATAAATAATGTTTTATGCTTCTTGAGTGCCAAATCCAGCTTCCGCAACACGCTTTGCATGCTGCATATTGACTTACACTGTCGTGAATATATCTCAACAAAACGACCGGCAAATGCACGCAGCCACGAACTCCAGTGCAGCCAGAGCGAATGCTTGCTCGTTGTTTTGTTTGCCTCGTACTGTATTCAATTTTCAAAAATGAATGGCGTAAATTAAAGGCAAGAATTTTTGGTGCACTATGAGTACGCGACCGTGTGCTGTGTATGTGTGTGCGTGTCGCAAAAAGTGTGTTCGGTGTTCCACTTGTGATGATGTATTCAATGGATCAACATAGCAACAAACACAGCCGCATAGCAACACACACAGAAATTTTCTCCGATTCAGCTGACGAAATTACTACAAAAAACGCTGTATGTATGTATTGCCTACAAAAACTGAAGTATTCCCTACAAAAATGCACCTTTGTAGTTATTCAGTACAATACTTGTATGTGTTTCTACGGATTCTGTGATATTTGAATTAACAAGACATTCAATGGTGCGCAAAAAGGGGAATCGTAAGAATACACAATGCTCTAGTCGCACGCATTTAAGATTGTAGTATCGTTTCTCCTTCTTGCGCATGTGATAGTGGCTTACAGAAGAATAGGAGACAATGTAGCAGAGCCGGAGAAACAAATACAAACATTGCACTGAATAACTACAAAGGGGCATTTTTGTAGGGAATGCTTCAGTTTTTGTAGGCAATACATACATACAGCGTTTTTTGTAGTAATTCCGTCAGCTGAATCGGAGAAAATTTCTGTGTGTGAAGAGCGAGCAAGAGAGAGTGAGAGAGAGAGAGAGAGAAAGAGCCAACGTCAGAGTCAGAGAGTATCAAAGTATAATCACTTGGTGGAATTGCCTTGCTTAGCTGGCTCGGTTTTTCACCCCGAACGCCGAATTTTGAACAACCAGAGACAACCGTGCCTGTTTTCATTCGCTGTTGCCTCTTGCGTCCGTTCTCTATCTCGCTCACTCTGTGCACTACATTAATTTTCGTGCAGATGGCTTGTGCAAGTGGAATGTTTTATTAAGTACTTTTTAGTAGTTGCGCTCACATACAAGTATTCGTATAATGTACGTTTACACAAAACCCAGAGTGCTAGGCCGGTTTCCATTCCAAGTACATTCCATTTTGTTTTATTTTTCGACTCAATGTTCGTTCCTTTTTTTCATTGCTTTTCACATTGTAGAATTACGAGATGGAAAGAGGTAGGGAACGAGAGACAAAAAGACGAAAATCCGCGTTGTGCCACATTTTTTCCTCACTCCCCAAAATACATTCTGTATTTATACTTTTCTTGTCGTTGTTTCGTTGCCCTCATTTATTGTCTTTTGAAAGTGAATACGAGAGCGCAGTAAAAAAATGTGCCCATAAAACGGTCCGAAAATAGAAATGCGACGATACATCCGAAAATAAAATCAACAAAAACACCGACATACGAACGGGTTAATATGTGAATTTGAATGTGCTGTGTGCCTACCCAATGAGCTTGTGCTATTGTTTTGTTGCTTCCGCGTTCCTTTTTTCAGTTTGTTATTTTTCTCAGTATGTGTGAGTGTGTTTGTGTGTGTGCGAGTGATTTTAAAGTTTGTTGAAAAAGGTTTTTTTTCAAGCGACACGTACCACCAAACAATCCGAGATGAGCCTCAGCATACAATGTACATTGTACAAGCCCAGCCTGGATTCAAATTTGGTGTTTCACATCCAAGCATCATGATAATGAGCACACGTACTCAATACCATGCAAACCATGCTTTGCTCTCACAAACACACTCACAAGCACACGCACATCGCACAAACACACAAAAAATAGATCCAGCGACGGAGCGAATGTACACAACAGAAAACACATACAAAACTTATGACTATTATCGTTGCTTCATTATTATTTCTCGGCATAATATGCTCGAATAAACATTTCACTGTGTAATTGCATAAATACATTAATGTTTAATGTTGTCTGTCAATTGTGCAGCGAAGCAGCAGCACCAGCTCTATATACCATGGAGTTTTTGTTTGTTCTCGCATATTTTCGTTGAGTAGCAACAGCAACAGCAACAGCAACAGCAACAGCAACAGCAACATCAGCCACCGCCATCACATCCCCTACATTTGTACCGACTTATACTTTTCAAAATTAGTCAAACTAAAAATATGTAGTGCCATTGAATGCCATATCAACGACAAATTGTGAGGCATTAGAATTTGGTTGCGATGCCACAATCCACTGAATAAATTCGAAAATTGCATGTTGGACAATAAATATGCACTGGGATAACGAATCCCTTAAACCAGTTTCAATGGAAAATTTATATACAGAAAAAAAATAAAAACACACAGACAGCGACACACTGTTGTGCTCTGTAATCAGCATGCTTGTGCTTGTGCTTGAGCTTGCGCTTGAGCTTAACGAAATTCGATGAGTGTGAGGATCATCGTGTACGGCTTTTTTTCTACATCCTGTCACTCTCCCGGCATTCATGTGACATTACTGTGCTACTCTAAATAGGCATTCATTTCACTTGACGATATTCGGATTTGATGCTATTTGTTGGTAACCTTTTATATATTGAATTTTCGAATTCTGAATGAGCTTGGGATCAGTGACGACGCAAAGGAGCACGTTGCTTCGATGCCGTTGGTGTTTGTTTGTACTATGGAAACGCTTAAAATTTTATAAAATTATATAATTACCTATTTTAAATGCAAAATCCCATTTGATACATCAACAACCTGGAATTTTCCATTCGATGCGCCAACACAAAAAAGCACCTACACATCGTAATAAGCTCACAAATTGTAAAATAGCTCCAAAGAGTCAACTGACTAACACCATGAGAGAAAAACGGGAGTCGGTGACAAGGGAAATAGAGAGATGGAAATAATCTGAAAAATCCGGTGCGTTGGTGGTGGTGGTGGTAGGTTGAGATATGAGAATTAGTAAATCCAACCGACAATCACATTCCATAAGCGATACCAAAGAGGATTTCAGTGTTCTCTCTACTGAAGAAAAGTAACGTCACAACGATGACAAAATAAAAAAAAAAAAATAAAATAAAAAAACAGCATAACAACAACGAAAATGTTAGTGTACGTCAAATTCATGAGAAATTGCTTCGCACTGATAACTGATCTCTTGCTTAAAATAAATGGGCTTACATGCGTAAGGCTTACTTTTCCGCACTTTTAACCATCAAGTGAGTTTGTAAAACTTGTTTTAATGTGAAAGTAAACATATTTAAATTACAAGAAAACGTCATCCAATCGGCCTCAAATTTCATTTAGACCATTTTTTCTACAAAATGAGCAGTTTATAAGGGTTCGGAGCAGTGAGTCAAAAACCAGAGGTTCCACCTGTTTTCTGAATCGAATTTATTGTATGACCACAAATATGGGATGATTGTATTTCTAAATCTCAGAACCAGTATAGTTTGTCTCAGAAGTACTAATTTAATGAATTTCGTCTATTTTGGCTGCAAATTTGAGAAATGTCACATCAAAGATGGAATGATTGTATTTAGGAATCTCATAACCTATATAGTTTGGCCCAGGAATGTCATATGGGCTCACGGAAAACATTAAGTAGACTTATTTGTGGTAATTTCGTTCAAAAATGGCATTTTTAGGTCAATAAACGTATATTCACTTGTGAGCATGGCCCGCCGAAACGGCTATACCAATATTGCTCAAAATTTGATAGGATCTAAGTCTAATAATTTCCAAACAATGGTGAAAATTTGAAATCGATCGGTGGAGCCGTTTTTGAGCTATCGTGGTAACAAAAAACGTGACAACGGACGGCGGACGGCGGACAAAGGACGGCGGACAACGTGCCACAGCTCCACATCAACATGAGCTAAAAACGGTTCCACCGCATTCCTAGGGGTTCCAAACTTATAGAAAACTCATTTTTGTGGTTTCCAAAATTTTGGCCAATCGCAATACTTTTACGCATCACGTGGTGTGCGGAAAAGTAACTGAGTGGGGGCTGAAACACTATTTATTCATTTTGTTCAACTTGCACTTAACAATTCATTAGTGCATTTTTGTTGCAGAACAATAAACTCGCTATCTCCCCCTTTCTCTCTCTCTCTCTCTCTCTCTCTCTCTCTCTCTCTCTCTCTCTCTCTCTCTCTCTCTCTCTCTCGTTAGATGAAAACAAAACGCATCGAGAATATCGTTTGTATGCATAGAGAGAGGGGAGGGGGTCATTTCCCACTTGCTATATCGTATATTTATGTAGCGTTGAGGCCATTCTCAACAACAAATTCAGTCCTTCCATTTACAATGGCATTTTATTAAATGCTATTAACCTGATTAAGTTTTTGTTACAGTAAATGCTGAGCTACCGCTCTGGAGTATTGCTTACATTATTGTGTTTAATTGTGTTGAGTGTTGGATGCTGAATGTTGGCTATAGATGCGTTATCCCTCTTCGTCTCTTTACTCCGTTTTCTCTCGTTCGCGCTCCATCCACCAGTTCGCATATATATATGTATAAAAGATGAAAGAAACTTTTCGATGCCTTTAAGCGTTTCTCGAGATTAAAATGTTGCAATTTTGAACGTCATGTTAAGTTCATTGCGAAAGAGAAATTATCATTTTTGACGGTTTACTTCCACATACACACAAGCTCACCCAACAGATACATGGCCACACGCCGAACAAAGTTTTCAACCCCAAAATTTTAATGTAATTCCACACACCGCACATACAGAATTTTGATTTGATGGCATCGGTCGGCCGCCGAACTTTAAGAATTCTTCGTCGGCTCCGAATTTTGGCGTAAACTTATTTATTGGATATTAAAATGTGTATACTTTATGCGGAAATCAAAGGCACAGACGATAAATGTGGACGACAGCGCACATCTCTCGTATGCTTCAAATCGCCGAAAAATGGCACACACAAAATATGTGACGACAAAAAAAAACGCACGACGTATATTCGCTAGCTGCCGACATTACCGCACTACCACTGATAAAGAAAAAAAAATGACAACGACAAATTGCCAAGTCGCAACGAAAATTAGTGCGGCGCAAAGTAAAAGTATTTTCATTGGCAACATGAGAAAAAAAAGTTTGTTATTTAGAAATGCGGTTGAACCGCGCACATGAAGCTCATCCGCTCTCGTTTGCATGCCTTTCATTTCACATTCAACACACATATTCCACGAGCAATTTTCATTGTTTCCGTTGCTGTTCCTCTTAATTTCCACATTTCTCGATTTATGCTAAATATGTATGTGCATGTGCACACGTACACACATGAAAGCCCATTCGAATATGTTCACTCTCTTTTCCCTTGTGCAACCAGCACCAACGCAAGACAAAAATGATTTTCAAAGTGGAATACAACAATCTCACCTACGTGCACATCGTATCAATGTTCTACTTTTTCTATATTCAAAATATTGTATTTACCTAAAGTATTAGCAAATTGACATGGTCTATTTAAAAATAGATTGCAAACAAAAGTGAAAAAGCGATGAATTTTGGAAGCAACAAAATTGGTAAAATGACGAAAAAGTGTTTGAGAGCAAAAGCGTGCTGGGGGGAGGGGACACAACGGTAATGAGTTTTATTTACATTTTTCTTGAAATTGCAAGCGAAACTTGTTACCGAATTTTGGTGCTCCTTACTCTCAGCATATATGCAAAAGTGTCGGAAAAGCATTAAATAAGTTTGTATAATTACATGCCTTATCATTGCGAATCCCGCTGTGTATGCGATCCAGTCTTGATTCTCATGATATCCGTCGCATCCGTATTTGAGGCTTCATATCTCTCAGCCTCTTTCATTCGGTATCTCAGTTTGGCTCGTTCTCGCTTTCGCTACGTAATTTATCCATCGATGTGATTTCATCCCTCATGCATCGTTCGTTCAAATTTATGCCATTTCTTGCTCTTAACTGGATGTGTTAAACTGGCATCGACTCGTTATATCCGGCCCCAAACTCTCACTCTCCATCTCCCATCATCTAAATTAAGAACAATGATTTCGAACCGCAAACATTGTCTATCACTTCGAATTAAAGCTTTCCTTCCCGCTTAAGAAAACTTTGTGGCCATACTATTGCTCTCTATCAGAATGCGAACCAATGTCGAAACCAAACTTGTTGTTCGACTTCGAACACTCATTATGGCTTTCGAATTGGAGTGATGTACAAATGTACATGTACATATTCGGTGGATCTTCCATTTGCTTTCTCTTCAACGTTTCTGTCTACACTTATATCTGCTGTGATGTTGACGATATGATTGTAATGGTGACTGAATAAAGTGCATTCGATACACTATTTTCCATAATCCAAGAGCAAGGATTGGGATATTTCAGCTGGCAAAATTGACACAATGAGACACACAGAGTGACTCATTCACTCAGCGAGTGAATCAAGTGTTGTTGTGATGTTTTGCGTGCAACTGAGAGTTGCGTTTTCAACTTATGGAACTTGTTGTCATATCCGACAGCAACAGTGCAACTCACACACACACACACACACACCACCAACTGATAAACGGTGCGGAAAGGGAGAGAAAGAGCGAGAGAGAGAGAGAATTGTTGGTGTGACTGAAATGGCAAAAACTGATAGATGATACATATAATCAGGCGACAATAGAAATGCGTTAAGGATATTGCACTCCTGCTGAGTACACTTCTTCAGTATCTGTCTCTCAATCCTCATGCACACGCACTCACTCTGTCTTGTTCGCTCAATCCCTATGGTTCATATTGCATTATTCTCGCCTGGACGGAATTATTCAAGAGTGAAATATGTAAATTCAAATTACGATTTGCAAATGCACATTACAATATGCTAAAACCGTTTAATGCCACCACAAATACACTCTTTGATTGCCGTGCTCTCCTCCTCCCTGTCACTCTGTGCACAATTTTTTTTTTCACTTTTTATTGAGCTTTGCTAGTGCTTGTTGTTCGTTATCGATACTCTCAAGATAATGGTGATAAAAGGCGAAATCGAACGTCCAGAAAACCCAAATGGCACGAATACCCAACTGGCAAATACCATAAAATGGATTTTCCATTAATCATCATTGTTCGTTTGCACGATTTACTTGCTCTCACTCTTCCTCTGTGTAACACTCAGCTACAACTACAGCTACTGCAATGCATGGCTGCCAAATAGCTAACCAATATTTTTCACCGTTTTATCCGATCTTTTATGTCGGTGTGCTTTTTGCCATCGTACGTCTCTCTTTTTTTCACAATCTCGCCTTTCCCCCCCTCTCTCTTTCTCTCCATCCAGTGCCGTTTTTTCCCTTTGCTTTCGCTGTACTTGGTGTTCCATTACACATTAAGTTTCATTTGCATGCGAGCACAAATACCATCGGCTCTATTGCCGTAGAAATGCTAAAAATCAACATAAGTATGAAAAATACCAAGTAAACAAATGCAAGCTTTTCTTCGATCGCTCATTTTGATACATTTACGTCATTTTTCTTTTTTACGCCTTTCATTCTTTGCTCCGTTTGCTTGACTCTTTCTCTCACTCTTTCTTTCTCTTTCAATTTCTTTGTATTATTTTTTTTATGTGCATGCTTTCAACCACAGACAATTTTCTGGCATTCCTTTGTCTGAATGCAACGACGCAGTATAACGTAATTATATCAGTATAACTTGATACCGCAAGCGAGTGCACAGTTCCGATGCATGTGGAGAACTTTTCATCATTTACAATGTTTTTTATGCAATTTTCCATTCTTTACCCGTGTTGTGTCTGTTGTTATTATTGCTGCTGCTGCTGTCTTTTGTGTTGGGGTGATTCAAACCAGTCGTTTCATTCTTTTGTCTTTGGTAGAGATTTAAATCGTATTGGATGATGTCTCTGTCTTTTTTGTTTCTCTCTCTCTCTCACTCTCTCACTCTCTCTCTCTCTCTCTCTCTCTCTCTCTCTCTCTCTGTGTGTGTGTGTGTGTGTCTCGTATCTGCAAGCACAAAGTGCAATCAAAAACAAAGAAATTCGGCACACAGATGAATCGAATTAAATGCGAATATTCACAAGCTATTCTTATCGTTGGTTCAGTTTCATTTTCACGTGTGGTATTTTTTTCCCCTCTGAGTCGCTCATTTTCTTCTATCTACATCGTCAAGGGCTGACTTCCAAACCTCCATCCATATTTCGAATGAAAATTTCTTTTCAAAATGGCTGCACTTTAAACTGTAATATGCAAATCAAATAAAGACACTAAAGTGTGGCACCAACAAACGCTATCGCAAACTTTTCACATATTTCGAATGATTTTTCTTACTTTTTCTTAATTCTCATTTTCCCGTTGGTTATATTCGAACACGATTATTCTCCTTTGTTCAAGGAGCAATACTTTTGGAATGATTATATTCCCACAGATTAAATTCAACATGAGACTTTGTCTTAGCATAAAAAAAAGCTCATTTACATCTGAATAGCTTTAACATGCAAAAAAAAAACACAAATCGTACAGCAAAAGTGCAGATGTAATGAAATGTATTTAAATCACCTGGCTGGCACTTTTTTCACCTGTTTTTCAGTCTCATTGAATGACTTTTGATTTGATATTGAATGGTATTTAACAAATTCATTGCGAACGCTTTTCATGTGGTCAATGATTAAAGCCATTTCATATTTGAATTCATGGTTCATTGATGCGCAGCAATTTGTAATGAAGCCTTTATATGTATTGAATGATTTGGGCGTTCACGTTACAAAGTAACAGAAATCAAATTACAGAAAATGCAATCATTTGAAAGCGACAAGTAAATTCAAAAATCACCCGTTTTATTTGTCCAATACTGGCCAATATTTGATGACAAAAAGAATGATGCTCGGCCATTTGCCAATGCAGAAATTATTTCGAATTTTCGCTTTGTACTCCGTTTCGTTTCACAGTTGTTGGTGTTTCGTTTTATAGTTGCAACATGTACAAATGTACATAATATATCAATATATAAATAAATTGTAGGAAACATGTATGGAAAAAGCATACATTTCAATGTAATCAATATCACGGAAAATGAACGCATTTCATTCACCATCGTCAATTTTATGTTTTCATTGAAGTTCACTTTATTACATGCAAACATACATTAACATTTGGCCGATAGACCATCACACAGCCTGCTATAACATTTCAATCGATTTGAATGGTTTAAAAACTCACACAAAGTGAGACTGTGAAACATGTTAATAAGTCCATCCATAAGTCCGTTATCGAATTTTGATTAGTTTTTTACTCGTTTTTTTTTTTGTTGCACATTCTGAACATTCATGATACTTCAACATTAATGTTACAACTAGAATTTATATTGCAACCACTTCAAAACAGTGTATTGAACTGCAATTGCATTGCGTTTGGCTACGCAAAAAAAAATGATTATGGGTCACATTTGGGAACGGTGCTCAAAATCTACATTACATTGAATAATGCACTGAATAGAAAGGGGGAGAGAGCAAAAAGGAAACTGGTGTGTGAGTGAACCAGAATCGATATGGACTTGGCACGTTTTTATTCAAAGAGAAATTCAAATGAAAAGCCAGGCTGGCCACAATTCCAATGTGCAAAAGCGCGTTCTCACAAAATTGCAATCACACGGAATAAACACGCTCTGTTTAGTTGCACAATGATACATAAAAACATGAGTTAATTGGATTTCTTCGCTGTCCATTCCCGCATTTGCACTCAAAGTCTCTTCGTTACCCGGCTATTCATTAAGTGCGGTGTAGCATACCCACTACACACACGTCCATTTTGCAATGTTCATCTTTCGAGCGAGATATTATGTGGGAGTGTTTGATAGTGCGTGCTATGTCCATCCAGAGTTTATTCGGGTGTAACGATATTTATCGCTATTTGTTTGTGTGTGTGTGTGTGTGTGTGTGCGAGTGAGCGAGCGAGCGAGCAAATCCAACAGAATGAGAATGTATGTGCGTGTGTCAGCTGTTTGTTATGCTCATCTGTCGTAATGTCGCAATAATAACCATGAGCACATTAGAATCCATTAGAATTGAAACCAATACAAATGACGTATAATCTGCGAAACAGTGAAAGTTTGGCTCGGGTTTGGTTACTGTGCAGTTTGTGGTGCTACGTGAAAGGTGTCATCTCATCTCATTAGTGTAATCGACATGGTATTTGGTTGTTGCCCAAATAATCAGCAATTAACTCGTCTTGTTTAGTGTTATTCGCTGCCATCCCTTCACCCCACCCAATCTACCCGAACTAAATATCGACTAATAAATTTTTGTGTACGTGCCATTGCAACAATGAAACTGATTCGGTACAACAAAACTGTATCTGATAAAAGCCATTCGCATACAACATAGTCTAGTGAAAGCTTTTGGGGATCTTTTTTTTCAGCCCGCTGCAGACTGACACCCGGAATGTAACTTTTGGCACAATGGCTGGCACATCGAGGTCAAATCACAAAATGTACTTTCCCGTTACCATCAATATGTATACAAAAGCTCATTTATTCATGAATTTTGTTATTTCAATGTGTATTTGCGAAGTGGAAATGGGAATAAATTGCATTCGATTTCGAAGCAACGAAAATGGATTTTCGTGATCAATTTCGATGTATGTGTCAAATGGAAATGGTTTTTGATTGAATCACGTTTTGACACACACAAAATGAGCTCGAATTTACCTGACCGAAAAGAAGTCGACCATGATACATGCTGAAATTGTATGAGAATGTCCGGTACACATTTTTTGTGTGTCGTGTTATGTGTGTGTGTGTGTGTGTGTGTGTTCTGTGTATGCCACCGACGAAGAAGAAAAATAACGTTCAAAGATTGTGGAGATTACTGCCGTTTTCAGCAACTTCGACAAAGAGCTTACTAAAGATCATGGAATTAGTGTTGTGTCAAATTCAAGAAACGTCCTACCAGACGAATGATAAACTATTTTCATTGACGTAAATGCCACTGAATCACATCCGTATTCATAAGCCAAGATTTTTTTTTCTCTTTCGTAGAAAAAGTCATTAATTTTCTATTCACCAAGAATGAGTTTTACTCGCTCGTTTTACGTTTCTCGTCTTTCTAATTCATTTTTTTCTCCATCTCTCTCTTTTTTTTCTCTGTGATTTTCATCGTACGCTGAACGTGATCCAACCATTCAACACCTGAACAGGTCAACAAGATGCTATACATATCACGGCCATACTCGGAGAAAGTGTTATATTCAATTGTCACGTCGAATTTCCCGGTGATCATCCAGTTCCTTATGTGCTGCAGTGGGAGAAGAAGGTGAGCGAAACGGTACGACATTTAAATCTTTTCTCTGCTCTCTTAATCAGATTTATTTTTTCTTCTATTTTTTGCATACGTATATTTATATCGCATCTACAAAAAAAAACAAATCTCCCCCCGCATCAATCTTTCTGTGCACGTGCACAACATACGGCACAAAAACCAATTTCAAGAATTACAAAGACAAAAAATCACAAAAATCTCACTAACACGAACCAAATTAAGCAAAAAAAAAAAGTTTTAAGAAAAAGACTACTTGTAAGAATGTACGGTATGAGTAAATAGAATAGCATTTCTTGTATATAAAATAACTTGCATTAAATATTTACAATAACAAAAAACGAAACTCCTTGGGAAAATGAAGAAAACGGGAACGAATTGAGAAAACCAAAGAAACTGTCTCTTCGTTTGATTTCTTTTGCTTCATACACACTTGCACAAATAAAAATGAGATGAACATATTTCTTTTTCGTTTTTTTTTGCTGTCTCGAAGAGTTTTCCGTGTCCTTTCGCATGTTTCATTTTGCTGTATGTTCTAGAAATACGACCGCTAAGTTTTCTTTGCATTTCCAACGTGTATACATACATTTAAGAAGTATTTTGGTTATCCAAACGATTTGAATGGCTACAAAAAAAAAATTAAAAATGCACTTTTCTAAGAAATCCTTTCTACCAAAAGCAAATACTTTTCACAAAAATAATTGCAAAGAAATTGAAGAAGGGTAGAAATAAATATTCGCGCACGTTGAGCAAAACTGAAAAAAATGCGAACTCAATGGAAAAGCCACCGAAACAACACGAAAAACGTAAAGAATTTGATGTGGAAATCTTGTGAATGAAGCAAAAGTACAATTATAATAACGTTGTAAGACGAAAGTAAGTCCTTCCTTTCTCCCAAGTTATATATTTTTTTTCTGTCATTCAATGTCAAAGGAAAATGAATGGTACTAGAGTGAAATCGTTTAAAATAAATAATGGGTGCCGATGACTTGGAAAATAGTCCATCCAATCATTGTGTATAAAATATCAAAATGAATTTCCCTTGATTTAGTATAGAGTTTAATGAGCATGTTGTATATTATATTTGATGTTTCCTTCATCTTTGCTGCTGTTTACGTTCGCGCGAGTTCGATTTTCCAATTTTCCGTTGTGTATTTTTTTTCCTGTCTCTTTAATTGCAATTTAGTACCCTTGAGGCAGAACAAACACTTCAATAGCTGTGTTTGGAATAGCGATTCCATAATCGAAATCCCAAGGTAGGATTGATGCTCTGTGAGTGGGAGTGTCATACTCAGAGTAGAAAACGATGCGAAACGTCAAAACGACGATTCGAATCGACTTTGATCGAAACCGAAGGAGTTTAATATTTTGAGATTGATACTATCAGATCGTCAATAGCATTAATTCTCTCGTGGGATACGCAACAAAGAACTTCCAATCAAGTAACAATTTATAAACATGTAAATCAAATAGCAAATCCTCACAGCTGAGCGCACCGACGAGCTGCTCTGAATCTTTAAATTGATGTGCTAAGTTGTCGCATTTCTTTAATGATTTCTCGTCACATGGCTAATAGAGTTGATAATATATTCAGCATCATTTTAACTTGCCGTGGATGGTTTGTGACGTTGCAACTCTAAACTCGTTTCGTGTTTTTCTTTTCGCAAATATTGCATGTTGCCATGTCTTGGCATTCGTAAATTCGGCAAGAAAATAGCAGCAAAGAAAAAGGAAAGAGAAAAGAAATGAAAACTTGATCTAATTAAAAGAAAAATGAAAGAGCTTAAAACTATGAACTCACTCTATTTACATGTAATTAACGTGAATTCATTTTAGTTTGTTGTAGAAAAGTAGCTCCTGTACTCTTTTTCTCGTAATTATTATTTATCTTGATGTGTTTTTTGTGATTATTTATAGCGTTTATATTTATGTTCTGTATTTCTACAATTCAAATGAGTGTGTACAATGTGCACTGTACACACCGGAGAGTTTTTGAATGTAAAAGGCGATTGGAATGGAAATTGCAATTCAAGCATAAAGTTTGATCGCTTCCGAGCGGGAAAAGTATTTTATCATAATTTCCTGATGAATTTGACTTTTATATATTCCTCTTAAATGTGTTCAATTTGGTAGCAGTTCCATTAAAATCAAAAATAAACCAACCAAATATATATATATATTTGAACAAATGCCGCAGACGCTTTACGTTTCGGAAACCTCAAACGAATGTTGAATCGAAGCAGAACCAACAAATCATGCTCAAATTCAATGTAATTATTTTGATTAAAAATAACGAAAAAGTTTTGTTAGAATTTATGTTCTGGGTGTGTGGTGCGCGTTCTTTCTTCTGCTTGCTTCGTGTTGGCTGTATTGCTGCTCATCTGTTTTCGTTCAATTGTTCGTCCGTCCATTCGTCCAAGTTCATTGTTCCGTATCCCGAGAAGAATCAGTTGACGATCGCAGAAAGTTTAAAGTTTTACCCGTTGCACGGGAGAGAGATAGAGATAGAGTGAAAAATAGATAAAAAGTTCAATTCACAGTTTCTTGACAGATAAAATTTGGCCATAGTTTACGGGGCGATACGGTTATGGCGTTGGTGTGCAGTTTTATCATTGATTGTCGTCTTCAAATGGTAGTTCTCTGTATTTGGACCATCGGCGAACGCAAAAACCGTTGTGTTTACACATTCTGCTGCAAATTTACAGTCCCCAGTGTCCTTCATGCTTACAACTACAAAACCACTGAGTCTGCCGCTGCTGGTCTCGGTTTTCGTTTGCTTGCTTGCGCAAACAATTTCCAATTAAATTGATTGCACCGGAATTATTTTTTGGCAAAAGTTTTACACTGCAATTTCATTTGACGTTTACATTTGCTGTTTTTTGTTGTTGTTATTGTATGTGTGTAGCGAATGCGAGAAAAATTCCGTACGGTTTTCTTATCTCTAATTTTATCGTTAAAATGAAACGTAATTTTAACGTTTGCAATCAATTGTATTGGAATTACAAAGAAGCCAAAACGAGTGAAACAACAGAGATCTCAATAAAATTGGGCTAGACTTTTCACCAAGAAAATGAAAAACAATTCGAAAAAAAGTGCAGCATTTCAATGCTTTACGAACTTTGATACTTGCCATTGATTGAAAACTGTGATAAAAAAAGAAGCAAAAATGCAATCAAATTCGTTTCGATAGAGTTGTATTTTTATTGTTTTCAATTTTATTGTTTTCGTCCTGTGAAAATCTTATTAAAACATTTTCTCCCGTTCGATCTGTGTGTGTATGTGTTCGATGACAACAATCAATTGAAAATAGTTTGTAGTTGCGTTAGTACTGTGTATGTGTATGTTCTTGTGCCGAACGATGAACATGAAATGAACAAGGAGTGCTTTCAATCTGCTTTTTCTCACTGATGTGTCTCTGTCTGTAATTACAATCAAGCACAACAATCAAATGCACACTCACATCCCTTGCAACCCTTGCCATCCAACACTTTTGCTGGTCTTCAGCCAGAATCATTTGAATATGAAGAAACCAAAATTCAACCCAAAACAAGAGAGCCAGAGAAAGATATTTGCAATAGTTTAATATTGATGGCAAACTTAGCTTTAGTGATGCCAAACAATTGTAATATTCATTTTGAATCAAATCCGTCAAAATATCAATGCACAATTTCACATTTGCACCCGAAACAATTTTTAATGCACCGACTCTGTCTGTATCTTTTATATCTTGTGAAGTCAATTCGTCATGTCGTTCAGAGACAGACCGAGCAAACGGTACATAGATGTTATCAAAAGAGCACAATTTGATTGAACACCCAGTGTGAATTCAAATAAAATTGATATTGGATTATAGATTTTATGGTGCAATTTAATTTTCGATGACAAACAAATTGAATTGAACTCCGGGTAAATCATAAATGTAAGTAAACTCCGATTTGAAACTAGCAAAGTACATTGAATGTGTGGCGTAAGTCAAGAAGACAATCGAAAAAAAAACCAATTGATCTAAATGCCTTGAAGTGATTGTCTCTTATCCACTGGTCGGATATCTTAGTTACCAATCGGAAAACTGATTGTTCGATTGTGAATATATAGTGAAATGGTGTGGCAGATTTTAGTGCCAAACCAAATCCCATTTCAAAAGTTATACCAGTTCGAGGCTATTTTTACAATCGGACAACTAAATCGATATCAAATGGAAACACAAACATGTTTCTTAAATGTTTCTAGCTTTGAATAACTGAAAACATGCGATGACATCCTATGTCACCGACTCTTTCATTCTATGTCCATTTAAAAAATATTCCAAAGAATGGTTTTCTATTTAATTGGATAACATTATCCAGTGTCCAATTCATGTCGTTATAATTTATTAATTTTCACTGAAATTTATTTCAAAATCATTGAAATTCAACCCATTCGAAAGCCAAACAGATTTGTCACCATGGTTTCCATATTAAAACGTTAAAAACAAGCACAAAACAAATGACAAAGCAATTCGAGTGAAAATTATGATGACAAACATTAATCTGCAGTTGCAATGCAATTATTTGAATCTTTGAATGGTGTTTTCGAGTAAAAACCAACCCATTTTGAAATGTCATTCATTTGTCATGTGCACATACAGGGAGTGTGGAGTGGTAGCATGAAAGTGGTAAAGCGATAATCATTTTGAAAAATAATACTCACAATCAGACGGATTCATCTCGAATTTTGTTTTTGCCACACAAACGAATCGGTTTTGGAAAAGGACACCATACACCTCTTTCTCAAAAGATGTGTTTCAGTTCTCTTTGTTAGTAATGTATTTGAAGCGACGGCTCCATTCCACTTATTACATCCGTTGTTGTGGCATTCATTTTGCTGACTTTTACTTACAAATGTCCAATTTGTAGCGCAAATCCTCTCATTCCCAACAACAAACAAACGCTTACAAATGCGTTGTACACTTTCATCCACAATTCATTATATAATGTTACTTTTGCACAGTTAAAATTTCAAATTCAGTAAAATGGCACAAGGAAAAGCTGGCAGCTTACAAACGGATGGCCACGGTTTAAGTCGCGATTTACCTACTTCAATGGCATTTATTTGGATGCTTTGAACGATCTATCTGTGTGTTTACTTGAATTTGTGTTGCGTAAATGATAAATGAATATTGAGATTAGTTTCTTTGGCATTCGACGGCTGCAAAGGAGCAAATACTTGGAAGAAGACAATGGCAAAGGGGATGAGATGTGGTACTACTAATACACACAAAACACAATTCCACCCCATAATCTCAAACATTTAATACAAATTGTCTTTTATTCGTTTAAATTGATAAACATGATGACATACAAACGTAACAGCAACAACGACACAAAACGAAAATGTTCCATTTCACAGTGGCATCAATAAAGCATGATGATTTTTCTTCGACGCGAATAAATCGACGTTGGGCCTCTGAAGCGTACTGCAAAAATCCAGGCATGTGTATGTTAATCGCATTTTGCAATGTATGTGTCAATCTAAAGTCGTTGTTGAATCTAGCCATCGTTTGCTGTTGTTGTTGTTGTCATCGTTGTCGTTGCTGACGCTTTCGACAGCATTCTCTCGTTCTCGCATGTACATATGTTTCGCGTTGTGCGCTGCTTTTTTTTCATCCTCACTCTCCTCTTTCTCTCTTTCTTTCACATTCTCTGTCATTTCACTTAGTTTTTATGTCTTTTGAACGGAACTTCATCTTTCGTATTACCGTTTGCGAATCCTCTTGTTCGCTTCTACTTAAAAGTGTCTCTGCGGTAGTTTAAAATGCAAGTCTGTGCCCTCTGATACATACAATACACACACCGCACACAGAGACACTCATAAGTTGCCTGGATAACGTAACACACACAGTTTATCATTTGGTATATTGTGTTGTGTATTCGCAACTGAATCTCGCCTGTCTGCTGCATGATGAACGTGAATTGTAAATATTATGCTTCACATTTAATAGTTGCTCTGTTGAAAAACTTTCAAGTGACATTTTACAAAGTCGGCCAAAAGAGAGATGCTCTATCGTAAATTGCGCACACACAAAATCAACCACCAGACGCCCCGCTCCACCGCCAATGGGCCGACGAATAAATGGTGTGAGAAGGTGACATGTCTCTGTACACTCATGTTTTTCTCATTGCGACGTCTGTCTCCACCTTTGACAGAAATTTGTTCATTTTTGTTCCATTCCCTGCCGCCAAAAGAGACCAAAAAAGACCAACCAAGGGAAATTTAAACACCTTTCATCAGTTGCCTCAACTACCTAGATTCAGCATTTCGAAGCATCCAAATTGGTATTTTTGTTGCACAGCCAACAAAAAAAAATGTTCCCTGAACAACTTCGAACCAGCATCATATATATCATCTTGTGCAATGCACAAAACGATGTCATGTTGCATAATTTGCATAATCTATCTATATTTCATCCTCGTAAATAGTTCTTTTTTTTGTGTTTTTTTTCGGCGTCGGATTTCCAAAGTTTTTCTTTATTTTTCCCTCGAATCTTTTTTCGTTCTTTGCTGTGTTAGCAGATTTGATGCGGTTTTCGTTGTGTTGGTTCTAAAATTGATGATATAAAATGGTTGCGGTCAAATGAAGTTCGGACCAACATACCACGCACATTGAGTTACAAATGTTACTCTCTAGCTGTTGATGGAGACGAAAATTATTTCAAAATCATCCACATAAATAGTTGTTGTTATCCACATTGCCGAGAATGCTTTGCATAAATTGCAAATTTAATAACGCACGGTTGCTGAAAAGTGTTATACAAACATTTTTTCTTAAATTTTACATCATTTTTTTTCTCCATTTTAAATGTGTAATGATCATCCATGTGCAATCGAAATGCTAACAGAAATTTCTGTTGAAATATTTACACTTGACTATTTAAAAAAAAAATGTTGGCATTTGTTCGGTAAAATTGACCTAGAAAAATGCTAAGTGAAAATGGGAGAACGAGGAGCTTTCGATTTGCTGCTCTCATCTATCAAATGAAAACGAGAAAAATGCGAATAAAATAACATATACACATCCATAATTTTGTGTGTTGGGAAACTTTTACAATATTGTGTGCATCGTGGCGCGGGCACAAAGTCAAGCATACATGTGCAGTGTGCACTGTGTACCACTTCGAAATTGTAATTCCATTAACGGGAACAATTTTCTCTCTCCTCTCTCTCCGTCTGCGTTTCCACTTGCACCAGTTCAAGAGCAAAGTGGTTGTGCTCTCGTCCCTTTTCGGCTGATGCTTTTTCCCCCGTTTGGTTGGAAAAGTTTTTAATGCAATTTAAAAAAAAGAGGAGAAAGCACCACTAATGCATATATTTCGAGCGAGCGAATACATATTTGTGAATTCGTGTGGTGCATCGACGCTCGACAGCTTCCAACAATCATAAATGTTTGCATTTTTTTTCGCGCTGCCGCAAAAAAAAAGCTCATTTCGCATTTTACTAAAGTGGTAATGTGTTTTCGGGAAGCTTCAGCTTTTTGGGACAGCCAAACTTTCTGCAATATGAATGCGAATTGGTTTCGGATGCACGCATATCGAGCTAATGTAGAAATGTGGTCGTTTTTTTTGCTTCCCTTGAATTTTTTTTTGGGTTAAATTCAGGTCGTGTGTAATAGCACACCCATCGTTGACTGGCAACCACTCGATACAAATGTAAATTGATGGTTTCAAATACTAAAGTGTTCTTCATGGCGAATGACTGTTCAATGCTTCTACCTAGTTATTCTGAGCATGATATAAAAATGATAAGCTTATTTATACGAAACCTTTGAAACCTTTTGGGATACTTCAATTCACTGACAATAACAGAACAACATGTCTGTGCTTCTTTTGCCCTGTTGTAAAATATCATTGTGGTTACATCATTTCGTACCTTCGCTATGTGAATGGGCATGACTTTGGGCATCGCTTTTGGCTTTCTACCCACTCTAAATTCAACATTTGTGCTGTAATCATTTGGCAACAAGAAGAAAAAAAAAGAATGAAATGCGGCTGGAACCAACGTGTAGCATATGAAAATTCAACATCTTGTCATCTGGCAAATGCATAAATCAACAAACCGTGAATAAAACATCAACCATTAGACAAATGTCAGTTGATTTTGGGTTGAGCGCAATGTAATGTGCTAGCCGGTTTTCGATGTGTTTTCATTTCAATCGCTGAATAGCGACCACTTTCTGGTTTTGGTTTCGCATTTTTGATTCGGATACATTCCATTCTCATGCTTTAAATTGAACTACATCCAGTTTTGGCTACATCGAATTTGTTTGGCCTCAACTTTATCGAGCCGGGGCAAAGTGAGTGAGGGTGCGTCCCATTTTACTAGCTCATCATGAAAATCATATGCTTGTTATTGTAAATTTTCCCCACCGAAAAACATTACCGGAAATTGTTTAAAACTTCATAAAATAGGGGCTAATGCTGAAGTCGAGTTGTTTCACCATCTACTGAATGGATAATATTGGGGATACTGACATTCATGGCATCAACATTTTGTGAACCGGAAAGCAAGTTGTATCGCATATTGTGGCGCAAACCATGTATGAGTGAATGGATGTGTATGTGTGAGTGTGTTGTCGCCGTTGGCACACATGGGACTATCTAGAATGTGCATAAATGACTGGCCGATACGAAAATTTTACCCGAGCATTTACAAAATAAGTTTGGCCCGAGTGTTCATTTCAGATTTTCAAACCACTTCTCTACATTGGACGCTGTGTGCACGAGACGACAGCGGCATTAACATTTAGTGTACATTGTACAATCATGTGCATAATATTGCAAAATACAGTACAAATAGCTGGATCGTTTGGTTTGTTACTTATGCTTGAAATTCACCAAGTAGCTGATAAATTTTGCAGAAAAAGAAACGGAGGAGACCAAGCGGCACTATAACAATGTATCGCTAGTACTCCTTTTGAGCGACCGATATCAATGTACGGTTTACAGTCATGACAAGTATTTACCGCTCAACTAAATGCCATTCACTGTGTAAGAAATCCTTCGCTATCATTTTTACTTTTTTGTTGTTGCGAAAATATAATCTCACCTCACCAAGTTTTACACGTTGACAGCGTGTACCGTTTGCACTGTGTAACCATGTACTGTATATATCGTGTACTTGTTTCAACGACTACCGTCAACTGCATATCTCAATATTTACCGTTAAAATACTATTCTATCATGTCCTGTTCCAAGTGAATCGAAAGCATTAAAATGCAAGCAAAAACATTCTATCACAATGCATGTATACGTGTTGAGGATTCATTATGCTGAAAGAAAAGAACAACAATAAGAACTGTATGCCGTGGCAAATACATTCAGTCTCAATGTATATTCCATATAATGGATGGACTTGGATAAGCGCTGATACACGATTAAACTGATTGTGATTACTGCTCAATTTGCTAACTCAATTACATATTTCTGCACTGAAATGTACACGGTTGAATAATAACTACGGGTGGCTCTGTGTTTGTGTGTATGTGTATTGTGTACATGAACAACACAAAATCTCATTGTTTTTCTTATTGTGTTTTTAGCTGCAAGCATATTTTACCAAACGAATTATCTTTCAACACAAATGCCAGCTAGCAACAAAACAATAACTCTGCTACTATGCCAACCGCATTCATCTATGCTATTTTTCTACTTGCCAAATAAGCAGGGCAAACAATTTACCTGGTGTTATGGTAAATTAAAAGCAGAGATTTTTTCCAAATCTAATTAAAGTCCATTTCTCACGTGCGAAACACACGGATGGATCTAGACAAAGAATTATTATCTTCAAAAACAATATAGTCACTGCGTACAATAGCTAGACCAGTGTGCGTGCGTGTGCGTGCGCTGTTAATCAAAATCCATCTATTATTCAACAGTAGCAGCAATGCTGCTGATTCAACTATTAAATTTAACAAAAACGACTAGAATATACTTCGTCTACGGTGCCATGGTTCAATTGGATGCTATTCGGATCTATTGCAATCAACAATCACGTACTTCTGTTGGACACGTAAAAAAGCAAGCGGTCGCATTTTGAAACGCTAATTAACGCATAAAACGTTGGTCTTTTTTGATCGGATGGTATTTCAAAGCGCGAGACACATTACGTCCACACCATTTTACGATGGACCTATCCAACATTTACTAGTGCTGTTGGTGGTGATGCTGCTGCTGCTGCTACCTTGGTTGTTTGTTGTTCATTTTGTGTCACAGCTAACGGTCTTGTTATTCGCTTTCTGCGTCCGCAATCTGTAATTTTATGTCGCGCGTGAATCCATGCAAAAACACATAATCAGTTGATGGTCCTCTTGTGACACGCATATATTAAATTATCCATATGTTCAATCTAACATTTATCTATTTGGGTGTGTGTGTGTGTTTCGTGCGTATATGCTTTGTCATCGTCGTCGATGGCCTTAATTTCTCGTTTGTGTTCTACGGTGAATTTTAACATCGACCCAAATTAAACTATGTGTACTTGTCTCCGTCCTTCCACCCTTTCTCTTCCTCTCTTTTTCAATCTATCACCCATTGGGTATATCCTGATGAATCGGTGGCATAGAGGTAAATTTCATAGCAGAGAAAATGTTGATAAAATTCATTGTATTCGCGCCGCGCATTCACTCGCTTTACTTTTGCTAATTACTTATGTAAACGTGAATGCAAATTGGATTTGGGAAACATTCACGTCAAAATCGAAGTGTCTGCTGTTGTTGTTGTTGACTCCTGATCGACCTTATACCATTGTCACCAGCATTGGCACTGCTGTTATATTTTGTTTGCCACGTTTTGCGACTTTCATTCTTCTGCCGAGCGCTTCTTCTTCTTCTTCCTCCCTTTCACTGCTGTATGTGTGTGCGTGTGTGAGATTTTTTTTTCTTCTCAAACATTAAACATTTTCATTGGAGCGCTTTTCGTATTGTGTACACGTATTTAACTATGACACAGTGGGGCCGCTTTTTTCACTTCGATAACGTGCGGCTGGCTCTTTTTTGTTGTTATGTGTGCTGCGCTTGTACGGTATCCTCTCTTCTTTTAGCCAAGTTGAGCGATGACGTTGAACAATAACATGCAAAACGGTTGTCCTAGTGCCGTGTAAACCAGGCAAACATTCGTACCCATTTGTTTGTCCGTAAATATAATTCATCATGGATACGAACAAGAGATGCTTTTACGATACGTTTGGGATACAAAAATTCCATTTTGTTACGATGATGACGCACGAAAAATCGTAAAAAAAGTCAGTGGTGCAGGAAAAAAAGCCAACAACAAAAACACCAACAAAAAAAAAAACAATATATATAGCAAGGCATAGGGACAGGCATAACGCAGTAGCAACCATTCTATATTTCACTTTTTGTGTGCTCCCTCAATGTCTCTGCAACTATAAATGCGTGTGTATCGTTGTATGGGCAAAAGAACATACGTTTATTTGGACGCTGTTTTTTTTGAAACAATAATTTCGCTACAAAATCCATAATATGTACTTTGAGTGTTGACATGCTCGGTTTGAGATTGGATATTTTTATCCAGCGTCGTACGAAAAAAAGAGAACATTTCACTGTTTTTGTGGGCATGGCAACGGTAAATATATACATTGAAACACCCTCGACAAGTCAAAGCTGCAATTCTAATTTCTAATATAATCAAATTTCAGTGAAAAGCCAAGCCAAGCTCATGCACAACAAGATAAAAAAAGCAGTACACATTTTCAATTAAGTACGGAATAGTTAGTATCAGGTTTTTTTTTTTGAATGAATCAAATGGCTGGTATGTAAAGTGAAGTAACGCAATTGCAATATCAGCATGTGTGCGAACCCAATTCAAAATTGCTTTTATAGAAAAAACAACAACATATTTATTTAAGAAAGAAAGAAAAAAGAACAAAATACGATTTCAGCAAGTTCTAGTAACCAAAGCTCATGCGTTCGCACCACATAAGCATACACAGTACACACTCCGTAATGAAATGTATTTGAACAGTCTGGTGTTTACGTTCCGCCTGTGGATATTATCATCATAAATCAAATCGTATATAAAGGGCTATTTTTCTGCTGTTTTCGTTATTATTTCCATCTCTCGGCTACAAATATACACACAGGTGTTTACTGTAGTTATTTATTATCGGCAACCAGTCCGCATTCTATCTCTCTCTTTCCGTCTCGCCACTAAAACTATTTGCTACTAAAACACCAGCAATGCAGCGGCATGAAACAGAGATACAAACACACACACACACATATCGCACACCAAAAAAAAACCCGGGGCACACATGAAAATTATAGTGAAGGATGTGAATGTGGTAATTGTCTGCGGTTCCAGCGTTTTTATTTGTGCACAATTTATAAATTGTTTCGTCTTGCCATTTTAATTAATAATGGCTCAGTTGCTCTGTGGCTCAGTGTGTTGGCAAAATGTAAACAGTCAACTCGTGCGCGCAATACATTTATGTAAAATGTACGCCGATTGCTGATGTTGCCGTTACCACACCCATATCACGTGGACTCAACCCCGAAATGCAAATTTCAAATATGCGAAACAATGGGCGAGCAAGACAGAGGGAGAAAAAAAACGAACAAGTAGTAAACAGAAGTATAACTATCAAATTATAGAGCTCGTTTTGTACATGTGCTCGAAAATTCTAACGTGTTGACCTCAATTTTGCACTTTTCTGCTGATTATAGCAATATTCGAGAATATTTGGCCGCATGAACACCAAAATGAATTGGCAGTAAAATGTGCTTAGACGCAGTATCATGTGCAATACACCATGATACCATGAAAACGTGCTTGTGAATGTTACCTCAGAAATACTATACCAAAAATCGGTGTCATGTGGTCATGTGCTGAATGATAGCATAGATCAAAGTTTAATGATCAACCGTAGCCTATGTATCGATAAGGCAGTACCGAAAATAATATGATTTGGTTGAAGGAGCAAAAAAAAGTTGTTTTTTTTTTATATATTTTGGTCGTTGATTGTGTTTTAACATTGCGAATGGTCAGCTATAAGTAAAACTCGTTCTCTGCCCATGTCAATGGTCCTCTGCAAACGACAAGTGTAAAAATTTACTAACATTTGCTTTATTCCTTATTATTTGGCACCGAAAACTTTTTTCGCCTCAAAATGAAAACTTCTTCTCGTGAATGGCATAGAATGGTACAATGTTCTATGTTCGGTCGAAATAGCAAATCATAGCCCAAGGTAATTTCAGTTGAGATGCCCTTTTTGTTGCTGTTGTTGCGGAAAATAGTTGAAAATTTTCAGTTTTGGTGTTTCTCCCTCTTTTTCTCTCTTTTTCTCTCCCATTTCTTCTCTTTTCTTATTCTCACAAAAACTATTTGGTCGCATCAACCGCAACACATCTAAATCACATTAAATTATGCAGAAATCGAAACTCAACTTTTCGTGGCTGTAGTCAAACTTTTAAACGCAAAATTATTTTCATTTTGTACGTTAAAAATCGGTGGTTGCGCTTGTGCATTTCGGGCGATGGTAGAAAACTCGAAAGGTTGTGCTTTGAAACAGCAGCTCATTTATCTTCCTCTTGTGTGGTCATTGTTTTCAATCAACAAAACTTTTGCCATAAATACATCGATATCTATGTGGCATTGCAGTAGTTGATTGCAATAGTTGCTGAGGCATTAATTTCAACCGAATTTAATGTGCGCAAATACATATTACTAAAACATCAAATGTACATGCAGATATGTATATAAAAACATAAATGAGCTCGAAAAATGCGAACAAACCGACCGAAGTTTTATGTACAATGACGTTAAATACTTTCGCCAAAGTAAAATAAAAGCGTTAATTTTTTTTCCCCAGCGCTCGACGTTGTTTTTCCAACATGAGAAAAGTCAGTTCATTTTCGTTGATGAATTTTACTCCAATGGCGAAAATTTAATTTGAACGTTTGAGGTGTTGTTTGGAATGTCGGCACTAATTCACACGGACACACGCTGTTCATGCATTAACTGATATTATTCTTCGTGAATGTGTTTTCATTTGAATGTGATGCGGCAACATAATAAACACACACAAACATACGCATGACGCACCACATGATCTCTTCATGGATTTTATTGTTGTTATTGCGTGTAATAGCTCGTGCACAGATAAATGACCGAAACCAATTCAATAGCGCCCTAGTATTGATTTATCCGTGGGCCATAAAGTGCCAAAAACTTGTGCGAAATGCGAAAGACTTTGGAAAAGTTTAGCATCAATCTTTCCGGCAATTTATTTCAAAAGAGACTCGTCCATTTTCAATGGTTAAATGGTATTTAGAGCATGGATTTTCCATTATGTTCCGTTGATGGTGAAATGGCCATACAAATTGAATTCGATGACAATTTGACCGGTCGATATGTTTTAAGTGGGTTTTAACAAATAGTCTCGAATTGGATATGGATGTGTATTGTGTTGAATGCGGCAAATAGTTGTTGAAAACGTTCAAATTTATGTCATTCATGGTGCAAAGATAGTTCCTTGAATTCACATTTGAAGATCTTCGCTCAGAAACTTATTGTCAAAAACAAAATCCAATCGATCAATCTGAATAGGTTACAAGTGGTGCGTTTCATTTTGAAAAGTAAAACTTAATTAGAACACCAGAATATTATGCGTGTGAATCTGTGCTAATAGTGTACTGTTGCTAGGAGCACTACATTACATCCACATGGACGAAAGTTTGTCTAATATGCGAATAAATAAGTTTTTCTCTTTTTCCCCCTCCCATCCAACGGTACCAATCTAATCATATGAATGCAGAGCCGTCACATTTGATGGCTAGAATTTGGACATGTTCTCGCAATTTTCATATTCTACCATCAAAATAGGAACAGTTTTGACGTGTATCTAAGATCTTTGCATTTTTTTTCTGTTTCGTACGCATTGACTTGTTTATTCGGCAACTTTTTTAATTAATCAAAGCGACCATGCAATAACCAACAGCTAACATGGTGAAAAAGCTCAGCGCAAATAAAACCAAATGAAGTTATCAACATGCAGCGAAACAGCGTACAATCTATCGACCGAACGAACGATATTGTGCTGCAATTTATGACTCGACCATGGGAAAAAATAGAAAACTTGTGATATTTGTAAATAGGCTTCCATGAAAATGATTGTGTATACGGACATTTGTAGATGGGCACAAATAACGCATAATATGTTGCAGCGTTGCCTTTAGATAGGAACAGGCTTTGAAAAAAAAAATTCAACGGCCCAAAATGAGTGACAACTCATGTTTATTAAAGTGGATCAAACCAAATCATGTACACATCTAACTATCGGACTACGATGTCATGTAGCATGCGAATGCATTTTTTGGGTATACCACTTTATTTCATAGTTTTTTTCTCGGTTTTCGTTGAAACAATGTGTGTTTGCTTGCTGTAGGGTTTCAAGTTTATTCCATTTCACCCGTCTCGCAAAATGGACACATAAACTAACCGACATTGAAGTTTGTGCGTTGTAGTGATATGATCTAACAGCCTCAGGCTCTGAGTCGCTTTGACTAAAGCTTGTTAAAACAAGAACTACATCGGAAAAAAAAGCTCGTGATTGTGTCAATCTTTTACATTTTCCCCTTTTTTTCACTGTGAGAAAAAACACGCCTCTTTTGGTTTGCAATTTTTTTCCACCATTCGAATGTTTTCAATGGCAAAAAAAATCCCGAAAGGCCTCATAGTTTCCTTTTTGATGTGTACATCCCAATTGCATGCGAATACAACTTTTTTTTCTCGTTTTCTGTGTTTATTCTGTTCGGGAATTAAATGTTTTGTTGTATTTATCCGGCAATTGTCGGCTGAGCACACAATATTTGTTTATTTTTAATTTTTGGTGTGTATACAATAATTTTTTTGTGTTTCGTTCCATTCCATCTCGCTCGGCAATTCTAAGCAAATCAGCATTTGTGCGAATTTTATTGTTCGCCCTTTTGTTACAAATTATGTGAACGAGATGTGGAAGCAGAGCCCATGGAATTTATGTACGTTGGGCTGCTAGTACTAAAACGACAACAACAAAAACGCCGGAAATTATGTCAATTAGTGTTCTCAATAGCTCGCTGTTTGTATTTTATGTATATTGAATATAGTTGTTGTTGCAGTTGCTGTTTGTGTGCGTTATTTTTTATGTATTATATTTTCTTTCTGATGGTGAAAAGGAAAAACTTTTTATTGAAGCCGTTGATGATGGAAAATGCAAATAAAAATGGACCAAAACTAAACGAAAAGCTAACTTCAGCCATTTTATTCATTTAAAGTGGAAACTCAAGTGGAAACGCAGCGATACGAAACAAAGTACTTGTTGTCGTTAATTAATACGTTTAGAGAGATTGTGCCATGGTGAGTGTTGTGAGAGCGCCCGCGCGTTTCACGCTCTGTGTCTCTTCCAATGTGTGCGATGTGCGCAAACATTTTCATGGCCATTTTCACAAGGGCTACAGAACGATGCGTACCTGTTTGGCGTACTGAAACTGAAATTGTGACACTTCACAGTGAAAATGGAAAACAACAACGATGAAAGAGAAAAAGAGAGAGAGGGAGAGTGAGGGAGAGAGAGAGAAAGATGTTTTTCAATTTACCCATTTTCTGTGTTGTTGTTGGAATTCCACATTCTTCCAGAATTTTGCGCAAAATGCATAAACATCAGCATCCAATGGCAACGACGAAAACTTTTCCTTTTCAACCATTGAAAACTTTTCTAATGATTTTCGTGTTGTGTGTAATTAGACTTGTTATAGAATGAAAATTGTGACGACAAAGCTCATTCACCCTCACTGAATTCTGAATCCTTGGCTCGGTCTAGCCCTACTCGAATAAAAAGGAAAATAAGTTACAACAAAAAAAATTAAACCACTTTTGTACATAAACTCTTATTTTCAGTTTAAAAAGCATAAAAATTATTAAATTGATACTAACTTTTGTATTTTCTTATTTTTTTTCTCATTCACCCGACATCGACACATATTTAAAAAAAAAAACCGAACTTTTTGTTGCAATGTACAACAATTATTTGTGTGTGTCTGTAACATAAATTTCGATGATAATCTAATTATTGCATCGCCTTGGCTAAAACGCACTGCACTCGCATTCATTCGAAATGACCAGGGCCAAGAAATACCGATTTATATTTGGTACGAAAATTATCCAACCCATAGCGGAGAAGGTTACGAAGGACGTGTATCACGCGTGTCACCCGATTCACCATTTGGTGCGGCATCCCTTAATTTGACCAACATACGCGAAAGTGATCAAGGATGGTACGAATGTAAAGTGGTTTTCTTGAATCGATCACCGAATCAACATAAAAACGGTTCATGGTTCCACTTGGATGTCCATGCACCGCCACGTTTTAGTGTTACTCCAGAAGATATAGTTTATGTAAATTTAGGTGAGTGCTCTTTTTTCATTTCTTTTTTCTTCTCTCAGTTCTAGAGTGAATATTGTATAAATTACAAGCAGTAAGTGTAATGTCAAATTAAGTTGATATTTATTTGCAACCATTGCACGGTTTATCGCTGCCTAAGCACGTCTTTAAATATTGATTTCACCAAACCACATTCGACTCTCGAACCGAGAATATTGCTCCTTTTTGGCCTTTTTACGAACGTAATTTATGCGTTTGGTTTCGCGAAAACTCGCTCATTACAAATTAATTATCATTTTTTTTTTCGACGGTTACGCATCGCGCTCACACATACACAAACACAAACACACTTGCACTGTTGTAACAAATACACTGTGTGTGTACTGTGTACATATATTTTAACATTGTTTACCGATTTTTCATCAAGTCGCATTAATGTTAACGCTAATTTATACTTTCTAAACGGTCGAGGTGATTATAATCGTTGGTTCGAACGACACAGCGCACCATATCATCAGCGACACAACATACAAACACACAGTAAAGCGCACGTTGCTAGCTCTGCCAGCAAACAAGTGAAAATACATGCAAAAATAAAAATCTGACGGCTCTTTGTGCTGTGCGTGCGTGTGTGTGTGTGTGGTGTGTTCATTTTGTTTAGTATGCGGCTCTGGATAATGAATATCACAACAATTTATCTTGGTAATGAGAAAAATGGGTGATTTGTTGTTTTTTACGTGGATTTTATTTTAGGCAAGCAAACCATATTACCATTTGGCAGCTTTGTTGTGTCTATGTATATTGTGTGTATTCATATGCCCCATCTAGCTCAATTGTTTTTTTTTTTTGGCACGGCGACTCAAAAGCAAATTTATTTGACCCTTTTTATGACTCGAGCTCTTTTCATTTTTCGATGTGTGTGTTTAGGAGTTCAATTTATATAGGGCATTAATGACGTTCGTTACGTTATAATTAATTCTTTGTAATGGCTGCGTTTAGGTGCGTCGATTCATCATCAAAAACATATAATAAAGTCTAATTGAGGAATTTTTCGCATTAAAAATAACAGATCTTTTCTAATCATTGGGTACAATTTATGCGAAACTTAGCTCTTATCTTAGGTATTTGGCCTAAGTCTATTCCACTGAAATTTGATGCGCCCCAGTTAATTTACTGACATAATTGAAGCTATTTTTAAGCTTCTTTCAACATTTGCGTCAGACATCGATTTTAGTCGAAATACCCAACGAATATCTATGTAATTTCATTTTTATGGCATATTTCAAATAACACATTTTAAAGCTGGGCAATTAAAAAAAAAGAAAGAAATAGAGAAGAGAAATGAAGAGCAAAAAAAAGAAGAACATTTCTCAAAACGTATTTTCTTACAAATTGCAAAGAAAAACTAGAGTTAAACTCTTCAAAGTGTAAACCAGCTCGGATGTATTCCATTGCAAAAGACTTTTTGATGAGATTTTGATTTTGAACACGCGCTCTCATTCAACTCCTTATGCTATTAAATTCCCTACCGACAACTACCAAGAGCACAAAGAACTCTAAAGAAAACTAAAATGTAAAGCACAATTGCGAGACATTAAATAGAGCGTGGTAATAAAAACTACTCGTGAGCACATTGGAATGTGCCAACATGTCGTTGAAATATATCCTTTTGAAGTGCTTGCAAGTCATTTGACATGTCTAAAGTCTCTCGTTTGAACACCGAGGTGTACATTATTTAAACGTTGACTTAACGTCTCGACTGAATTTTCCAGAGGCGAAATAGCTTGTGCTGGTGATAAAAGAGTTGTGTGTTGTTTTGATAAAAGAGAATCCAAACATTGATAAACCTTTGTGCGGAATCGAAGATTGCTTGTGTGTTGTTGTTAAGCTGTCGAATGTTTAAAAAATATGAAGCGCAAAAATGCACGTTGATTGCTTTCAAACGTCATGTATATCGTTTGTGTAGTTAAGTACAATTAAAAGAGAGTTTACAGTGCGCTTGATTCAGTATGAAATATGTCTAATATAAAGTTTTCGAAATGCATGGAATATTATTCATATAATGTGCGATTGCAACACAGTCGGTTGAAGCTCCAAACAATTTATTTCGACGGTTACACCGCTGTTACGTTTTCACATTTGAACCGAAGCGTTCGACTGACAACATACCAATCAAATGGGGTTGATGTGGGATGAGAGTGAAGTGGAAGTCATCGAAATGAAGAGAGATGCAGTAAATGTGGAGCTCACTTATGCGTCGAAATACGAAAATATTTGCTTTAAATTTCGAACTCATACTTTCTCTAGTACCCCCTCTCTCTCCCTCTCTTTCACCCGCGCAATCGCTCGCTAGTTCGTTAGCTCTCGTCATAAAGTCATTTGGTACGAATTGAAATTTCACATTTTATTGACTCAGCCGCACACAATTCGGCATACAATTATTTTGCCAAGTATCGTTTGATGGGACTTCGATGAATTTGAAGCAACTCAATACACACATCCATGTATACATATTCAGCCAAGTGTATTTATTTGTACGCGGGCAAAGATATGGCAGATGAAGCTTGGAATCCATGGCATTATAAGTGCCTAATAGCAAACCTATTTGGAATTTTCCTCCACACGAAGTCGTTATATTTACAGTGGCAATTTTTTTTCTCTCTTTCTCTCTCTCTCTCTCTCTCTCTCTCTCTCTCTCTCTCTGTTTTGATATGCACGGGCAAGAGGATGAGTGTGCTCGAAAATATTTATGTGTGTGAATGTGTGAATGTGTGTGTGTGTGTGGTGAGTGGATGTTTCATATGAGAGAACCGCAACAGTTATGAGATGATAGCAGTCGATGACACATTCCAATTAAGTCAATTTTAAATTGTATGTATGTTCTCATTTCACCATTTGCTGAGCCGTTTTATGTGAACGACTTATGCTGTATGCACGAGATACCAATGGTAATGTCAATAGACATTCGGTTTGTATTAGTGAGAGGGAGATAGAGAGATAGAGAGTTAGAAAGAGCTTTAACTGCGACAATCATATTGCTGTCGGCAGAAAAAGCGGTTCGCATACTCACTTGCCACTCGCCCGTACATCGTACACCGTACACTCTCATAGACTCAACGACTCGAACACTTGGAATCGTTATTACTGTTTGCCTTTTTCCATATATGCATAATATTAAATGTGAATGGATTTATTAAAAACGACACAAGCGCACGCAAAAAGCATCGCTCATAAAAAAAACTGTAGAGGCAAATGTGAAGCAACAAAAACAATCGTGCCTGTCACGATATACGAATGCCAAACATAACACAAACAAAATGGTTGGCGCTCGGTGCCATTCGTATTTCCACAATTACAACTAATATTATGCCGTTTGTTAATTGTCCTTTGCAAATGAAAATTGTGTCATCCCTCACGCGTCTCATCAAAAATAATTACCGGGTACGAGCGACGTACGATTGTAAATATATGTTTGTATGTTTGTGTGATGTGTGTGTGCCACTCTCTGCGTCGGTTTCGCTTTTAATTTCAATTCCAAGTTGATTTTAGTTAATTTGAAAACTTTTTCGCCTGTCACGGAATGTTCTTCACGTTCAATGTCGAATCGATGGCATTTTAACGTTGTATTTCCCTTAAACGGGTGTGTTTGTCTATGTGTGTGTATCAGGTATCCGATGATGGTTATAAAACGTCTCTCAAAGATTTTAGTAGTATTTCCTTGTTTCTGCCGCTTCATATGTTAACTTTAAAAAATATATCTGCCACCGTCAATTGTGAACATCGGCATTAAGAGTGGAATCCTTCAACACTCATATGCTCATCCAGGCACGAGCGCATGCATTCACTGCATGATATGTATTTTATCGCTTAACTAGGTTCATTTTGGCAGGCAAACAACTGAAAATGAAATATTGTCGTCGGTTGATGTTTCATCAGACAACGATACATTTCGATAGTGTACGCTGTACTATGCTTAGCATCATCCGATGCAAAAACACATTCGAAATAATTATGCGATTTGAATGGTTTGGCGTTACTTTCTCTCCACATTCATTCTCTCGCATTTGTCTGAATTTTAAATATCGCATTCATAAATTCAAATTTGCTCTGTCTTTTTGCTGCTGTACTGTGATTTGTCGGCAATGGTATAACAAATCAAATGGGAATACGGTATATTTTGAACCGGAGATAACAAAAAAAAACGACAACAAGCATCGTTGGAGAGCTTTGCAAGTAGAAAACCACAGTAGCATACGGCATACACAACACACACACACACACTCACTCACTCACTCACTCACTCACTCACGCACTCATTCGCAATGATTAATCTCTAGCAATTTTTGACTGTGTTTAATTTGAGAGCGAGAAATCATCGGAAGCATCGGAAATCGAGAGTCGACTCAAGAGTGGAACATTATATTTTATCGATGTATTTAAGGAAACCATTTAAAAAAATATATCTACCATTTTGTCGATCGTTTTACAGGTGATTCAATAATACTTAACTGCCAAGCAGAAGGAACTCCCACGCCAGAAATTTTGTGGTACGTAATAAACAATTTTGTTTTCTCCCTCTTTTATGGAGGGCATCTCTTACATAAGTACCGATGGATACATCAATTTTCAAATAACGACTGTAGAATTAATTTAAATGTAATTTGAGATTAGCATCTCTTGTGATATTAAATTTTCAATTCAACGAATGTTAAATTAGCAAATGGTTTTCTGATAAAAAAAAACTTTCTCCCTTTTCCCCCTATTTTTTTCGGTGTTGTTTTTCGTCAACATTTCTTTTTCTTTCTCATCTGTCAATCAAAAATTAAAAAAAAAAAAAAAAAAAATAGGTACAAAGATGCAAATCCAGTCGATCCATCTTCTACTGTTGGTATTTTCAACGATGGCACCGAGCTCCGTATATCCACAATACGGCACGAAGACATCGGCGACTACACGTGTATCGCACGCAATGGTGAGGGGCAAGTCTCTCATACAGCTCGCGTTATAATAGCGGGCGGCGCTGTCATTATGGTAAAAAACAATTACTTCTGATTGCAAACTTTTTTTTTTTAACAACAACAACAACAACAACTACGATAATCCAAATCAAAATAATGAAGAAAAAAAAATTCTGAACCGTACACACACCCGATAATAACAAATACCTTAATCAGCCAATTAGCTATCCAATCGTACTGATAATGCCACCACCACCAACCAACCAACCAAAAAAAAAAAACAAATTACCAATTGTGTGACGCGTTTGATTATTTCCTCTGTTGGTTTTGTGTTGTGTTCTGTTAATTTATTGTGAATCGTTTGGCCTTTTTTTTGGTTTCGTTACATTTCGTTTCGTTTCGATGCTCGTTATTTTAATTTGTTTCCATTTTCATTTCAGTCTATTTTAAACCCAACCAAATAAATGAACGTTGCGAATGCGCACTTGCTAACCAAAGCTCAAGAAAATCCTCAAAACAATCACATTTATTGATACATAACGAATCTATAAAAAATTTCCCTTCAATTTCCCACTAGAAATGAATTTCAATCATAATTACGCGAAAACAGATTGAATTCGCGCCCGCGTATTGAAAAATGTGAATTAATTTTATTGGTCAATTACATGGATTGTTGCCAATCGATTTATTTTTAAATACTCAGTTTACAGTCAAGTGAGTGCTCAATTCGCAACAGCTCATGAGAAACCAAAAACAAACAAACAAACAAATCCGTTGAAAATAAATTTGTTCGCAAAATTTCAAGCATAGAATTGGCCAATTCCGTACATTCATTTCATTCGTTCAATGGAGTTACAAATCTTTTCTCTTTTCATTTAATTTGCAAATCGATTTGGGTTTTATTTCAATTCTCCATTTTATTGTATTGTTTGCGAAATATTTCGAAACTTTGTTTTATCACGATATGAATTGCCGATGAAGTTTTGCGCGCGCGCGCGTTTGTGTGTATATGTAACAAAAAGCATTTTGCACCACATCGATATTTCAAATGCAACGCTGTATTTTCTTCAATCGAACAACTTGCTGCTGTCGTCCAGAAAAGGTCATCCATTTTTTTTTGTGTGTGTTTTACATTTTTATTCATGAATTTTCCGATTTTGATGCTGCACTCCTGGAAATGAAAGCCAACAGCACAATAAGTTCGTTCATCTAACGCAATGGTTAACACGAAAAGAGCACACACACCCCAAAAACAACCTGATGCGGACGCAGAGATAACTAATTCTGAACATTGAAAAAACAATTTATGCGCTGACCCGCTAAACAAAGCTTCTATTTTTTTTTATTTGAAAAATAAAAACTTCTTCTTCTCGTTCTTTTTCATTCATCACGAACAACCGGCACCACCAAACAAAAAATATCAACAACAAAAAAATACAGTCATGAATTCGCTTTCATTGCCCATCATTTTCAATACACTTAATAGTTAATTCAGAATTCTTTTTCATAGAATACACAAGCACGATCATAAACAACAACAACAACAAATGAAAAACACACACAAACAAAACAAAAATAAACAATAGCCAGAAATCTATGCGAAACTCATAACAATAACAATCACTATTCATTCGGATTTGAATGGGATCTCAAAAGTATGCGAAACAATGGAAAAGCTAAAATAAACAATTTGGATACACCATAGTATCGAGTTGATAGAGAAACAAAAAACAGGTCTGAAATGCAAGAAAATTTTTCGACATTTGAGCATCCACCATGTTCATGTCCAGGTTCATGTCTGCTTTAATGATCGCAAATGAACATAAGTGTATTCATGTAAGCACCATCGTTTCGATGAAAATGCCCGCACCAAAAATAGAAAAGAAAACAACAATTATCTTGCATGAATATTTTTTTTTCCGAAAAATGTACATCGCAACTGCACATTTTCAATTTGAATTGAAAATTAATTAGTGGCTAAAAATAATATTTTGTTATAAACAATGAAATGCCGATTCGAGCACTTTGTTTAAAAAATTAATCAGAACATCATGTCGTTAAAATTGTTATTAATATCGTCGAACGATTCTTCAATATTTGGTTTCAATTTAATTGAATCCCCCAAATAAAGGTCTATTTCCATTCAATGAAGAGATGGTTAAAAAAGAGGCGATTTTCTTTTTTTTGGTTAGATTCAGCGAAAAAAAAACCACATGATTTATCATTGATAAACTCAGTTAAATATGAAACACCAATTGCCATAATGTTATGCCACTTGATGTGTTGTCACTGGGTGTCGGAGTGAAGATTATCAAACAAACAATCCCGATTATTATTATTTGCTCTCACTCCAAAACCATAATTTCAGTGTCAACAGTGTCGGGATAATTACACTTTTATTAATAATGTGCGATCCCCATTTATTCATTGATTGATGGAAATTTGCGATAAAAATTTTCTATAGAATTTGCAATCAATGGCGACACAAATGCTATATAATAACAGAAAGACGTGTTTGCGCCATCGTTCAAATGATTGGAGGCGTCAATGTTGCGTCCACTTTTTTCCTCTCTTTTGTTGTCATCTCGAACATTTGATTACGATGTGTCGATATAAAACGCATTTCATTTATTTCTATCGTCAACATGTTGTCGTTGGCTCATTCGCTTGACTTATTTTTATGTATCGGGTATCCACCATTTCACCATCTGCTTTTACAATTTTTATATTCGAACATAAATAATCTGGCATGGGTCCTTTTATATTTGATCGCATTCAGTGGATTTGTAGTGAGTTTCATTGTTTTCTTCCCTCGCCAGCTTTCGCTCATTCTCGGTTCGAATTTAACAATTAATTTGACCGAACAACAACAAAAAAAAATGATTTTTAATTGAATGTCAACGTTCATTCCGCATATTTGATTCATGTCCCATAAGACACGTCATTCGATTGTTTTATTTTTTTTTGTGTTTTGTTTTTCTCTCTTTTCTCCGGTTGTTATTTTGATTTATTTTTGTATAAATTTTTGTAAAATTGTGTCATTTGTAAGCATCACCCATTATCCCATACTCTCTCAAATCCAAATGCATCATATCCACACACAAAAAAAAAACAGAAAAAATTGATATAGTTCTCCCTTTCTCTGTTTCACATTGCACATTTGTTGTTTTTTTTATTCGTTTTTTTTTTCAAATGGATTTGGCTCGTTTGCAAGCGACTAACAATCGATATGTTTATGGTGTTTTGTGCACAGGTGCCGCCTACTAATCAAACAAAACTCGAAGGTGAAAAGGCGATATTCACATGTGAAGCAAAAGCAATGCCCGGAAATGTGACGGTGCGCTGGTTTCGAGAAGGTTCACCAGTGCGCGAGGTCGCTTCACTTGAAACACGTGTCACCATCCGTAAAGACGGTTCACTAATCATCAATCCGGTTAGTGCCGATGATTCCGGTCAATATTTATGCGAAGTATCAAACGGCATCGGTGATCCGCAAAGTGCTTCTGCCTATCTAAATGTTGAATGTAAGTTTTTTTTTGCCACCACTTTTTCATGTGCATTGATTCGAAGCAAATTTTGAAATGTTGCGAAAATGTAAATAATTCTCTCGATTTCTTTTGCACGTTTTTTTTTGTTTGCTATTGTTTCACATCCAGATCCAGCTAAAGTGACGTTCACACCAACCGTTCAATACCTTCCATTCCGTTTAGCCGGCGTTGTACAGTGTTACATCAAATCAAATCCACCGTTGCAGTATGTAACTTGGACGAAAGACAAACGGCTACTGGAGCCATATCAAACGAAGGACATTGTTATTATGAATAATGGATCGTTGTTATTCACGCGAGTAAATCAAAATCATCAGGGTCGTTACACATGCACCCCGTACAACGCTCAAGGTACACAAGGTTCGTCCGGTGCAATGGAAGTATTGGTACGAAAGCCGCCCACATTCACCATCGAACCCGATTTGCTGTATCAACGTAAGGTCGGCGAATCGGTTGAAATGGCTTGCGATGCTCAAGAGGCCGAAGGTACACAACGGCCCAATATCCAATGGTTACGTCGAGGTAATGTTTGTTACAAGTTTTCGCTATTTTTTTTCTTTTAAAATGTTTGCTAAACGAATGAAAATGAAACCGATTGGACTTAATTTGAATTTTATTTTCGTGGTTTTTCTTTTGTTGTTGTTTTTTTTGCCAGATGGAATGCCATTACAACGAAACCGTGTCAAATCGTCCGGTGGCAATATCACCATCGAGAACCTTCGTCGATCTGATTTCGGTTTCTATCAATGCGTTGTTTCAAATGAGGTGGCAACCATTGTGTCGGGCACACAATTGGTGATCGAGGGAACGCAACCGCATGCACCGTACAATGTGTCTGGCATTGCAACAGAAAATTCAATTACAATCACATGGATGCCCGGCTACAGCGGTGGTCCCGATTATAAGCAAGATTATACGCTTTGGTATCGTGAAGCCGGCATTTCCGATTGGTCAACGATTCAAGTCTCTCCATCTGGTAGCACATCCATTACAATAAACGGTCTAACACCAGGCAAAACATATGAATTTCAAGTGGTCGGCAAAAATGCACTCGGCGATGGTATGATGAGCCAATTAGTTACAGTGCGAACACTTGGTAAGTGTGAAACATTCTCTTTGTTTTCTTTGCTATTTTCATTGCATTTTGCAAATAAATAAATTTCAACATAAATTGATAATCTTGATGATGAAAATAACTGATTATAATTCAGAACCGACAAAACCAAATAAACTGAAGTCACCAACACCGACCACAGCTCCAAATGAACATGCATTCAAAGAAATGCCAGACGAAGCTGGTAAGATTCGTTCTTCTCACCCCCTCCAAAATGCAAATCAAGTTTTAGCCGCTCTGTGTGAATAAATGTGTAAAATTGTTTAAAGTCTTTTCCTTTGTGTTGGTGTATTTGCTTTGTGGTATGTCCATTTTGAACGATGGACATACGGAAATTTAAAATATGTTCCTTCCCCCTTTTAGCAATAAAAACATGACCAATTTCCGATGGTTTTTTTTCGGTTGTTTCGTGTTTTTTTTTTCAAACTAAAAAAAATCTTTTTGAAATCAATTCAAAAGGATGCAATCACTTTCCATATATCAATTTTTGCTTTGCATGTTCAATAACCATATATTACCAGCAGACGTAATACACGCTTCATTCCATGCATTTTCTATGCTCAAAGGCTTTGTTTCAAATATTTTAATTAAATTCCTCTGCATGAATTTGTCATATGGTTTCTGAACAATTTTAGCTCGTCCGTTCGCTTTTTCATTTTCTATGTATACACATATAGATTTATATAGAATGTATCAGCACATTTATTTTATCAGTTTTCTGCCCCTTTTGTGTTATATTTTCAGATTTAAACAGTAGCAATAATTTCATTTATTCAGTTAATTCATTTGGTTCAACACAATTTCCATCCACACCAAGAGGTACTTTATTCAGTTCATTTTCTTTTCATTATTCAGTTTGCTTTTAAGTTGCTGCGTTAAGTTCCTATCATTTCAATTCAGATTTTCATATTTTCAAGACATTTTGAATGTATGCACATTTTGTGATTAGTACAAATGCTGGTGATGATTTTTGTACTTAATAAAGTTGAAAATAGCATGACTTTTAATTTAACACCGTTAAGCAGTTGGTGAAACTTGACAATGCCTATTGTGTGGCGGTGCAATTATTGTTAGCATTAATCGCACCAGTGCCAAGTATTTTCCACAGCATGCAAAAAGTAATAAGTAAGTCGAAAAATTTGTTTGGAATTTCCCATGAATGTTCATTTCTCATTTACTGAACAATGAGTTTTGGCTTTTTCCTCTGTACTTTTGCCATTGACTTGCAGCCAATGATACTAGTGATTCATTAGTGCTTATGCGAATGTTATGGACAATGCTTAGCTTAGCTTAGCTTTGAAAGTCAGAAATTGCATCGATGGCCTTAATAATGATTACAATGTTGGGTACAAGCAAAACCAAATGGAAAATCCATAATATTGAGCATAACTTGTATCGCTATTTGCCTCGGTTTGTGTTTGAACTGGCCACATTTTATTCGAAATAAATTCATCGCAAAGAAGTCTCCTTCAGCTAATAGTAATAGGCACGCTACCAAGTTACTTATGACCAAGGAGTCAATTCGCAGACATAAAGTTCATTGAACACTTTGTTGTGCAAAGCGTTAGTCAAAGAAAACGGATAAGAAATACATGTTAATCGAAAGACTCTTGATCAGTAAAATATAGAAGACTGAAACATTTATATTCCAGTACAAACTTTACCAACAAACTGGTATTTCTCTTATTCACGAGTTATCGATTTAAATCTGACTATTGCCATTTTTTCACAAATGTATTTATTATTTTTACTTTTTGTTATTTATATATCAATATCAATAGTATTGATTCAGAGTATTGAATAGATTTTTTTCAAAACATTTTTTCAAGTTATGCTCGAGCCATATTACCGTCAGGACATTTTAAAAAGCTCTTGGACATTTCCTGGTCTTTTGAAAATCATTTCAATTTAATTTTATTTTTCGATGGGCTTAAGCCCATGTAATTACAATTGCCTTGGGATATGGATCCACCATGATATATACTTTGTGCACTGTGCGCTACGCTAAGCTTAGCAGTACAACCTGTCGGCCTTTCGATGAGGTTATCAAAGTCCATTACGCCAATGTAGACGGGCTGTAACAGCCAAGTTGCCTGAGGCAACAAGCCACATTATTTTTGTGTTTATGCCATTTGTTTTCACCCACACATTCACAACAACTCAAGCCACCCCCGCATAAATACAAACAAAACATCAACCGAAATTCCAAATGAAATAAAAATAAATGCGAGACGAAAAGAAAGCATAACACAAATTACACAGAATAATAGCATTGCATGTTCAAGCTGTGGCTGTTTTTGTGCATGGCCAATGCTTGCATGCCATTGCCATCACAAAAATATCAAAACTATTTGCTTAACATCAACTATTTGGCACCACATTTGTATGGTTGTAAATTGAGGAAAATCCCTTTTCTATTTAATTGTTTTAAGTGTAAATTTGACTTTGAAATTGTGTCTGCACAATCGACCGTTTCGATGTTTAGTGGAAATTTGTGTGTGAATGTTTTCATTTCCATTTGAATGTGCATTAAATTCACCTTGTCTGTATTTACGTATAACAAGTATTCAGATGTTGTTCTCGGTTGTCAAACCAGAATTTTAGTTTGCTTGATTTCATTTCAACAAATATACAAATAATTCAATTTCTTTTTCTTCCCTCTCGTTTTTTCTCCGTGTTCCGTTTTGTTTTTCTTCTTCTTTTTTTTTGGTGCGGTGTTTTGTTGCAATTGTTTCCGAACCAACAAATATCGGTTCCACACAAATTTTTAGGTCCGAAGCCTGGTCAACCGCGTAATCTGACTGTGAATGAAGTGCCAAACGGTTTTCTTATATCATGGACAGAGCCACTCGAACGTACATCACTCATCCAATACTATACCATCAAATATCGTACGGATGCACAATGGAAGACACTGAACCGTGGTCAAATTCGTCCGGTTGATACATCGTATTTCGTGAAAAGTTTGGTCGGTGCCCGAACATATTATTTCCGTGTACTGGCTCATTCGCAAAACAGTTACGAATCAAGCGATGAAGTTAAATTTCCGGTACCGGCACGTGTTAAGCATAAAGCTATAACGGCCGGCGTTGTTGGTGGAATACTATTTTTTATCGTTGCAATCATTCTATCTATTTGTGCTGTACAAATTTGTAATCAGCGTAAACGTCGAAAACAGGAAAAAGGTGAGATTCATTTATTGTGTCCAATTCGGTGTGCGAACGCCTTTTAGTCAAGGTGTATACATGTCGTTCTCTACTACTACTACTACTACTACTACTTCTACTACTTCTACTACTAACAACAACACCAAACTAACAAACAAACAAACAAACAAACAAACAATACAAAAACCTTAGCTTATCCCTCGCTCCTATTAAAACACCTCTACAACAACAATAGTCTACTAGTTCCAATTTTCGTATCTGTACCCACTAATCGATTACGTGTGCCCCCTCACCCCGTGTAGCAAATATCCAACGTCGAGTATGAATCTTTTAGAAAATAATTAGTAAGCAAATTGGAAGGAAAATAACGCCAAAATTAATTCGCTTTTGAAAATTGGTACGCGTTCCACTTAACATATTTAATTGATCCTGTGTATCTAATAATATCTGTCTATATTATGTGTGTAGTAGAATGCAAAATCTTTAAGAGCATGTACCAATCTTGATGTTGATTAACTGAAATATGCGTCGAATGTGTTTAAGTTATAAGCTAATCAATCTAACGGGATGTGGTTTGTAAGGGCGGTGTATGGAAACCATAAAGCACATCAAGTCTACAGAAACGTAACTATTTTCAATATCCAATTTAATTATGATGCTTAAGCATTTTATCATATCATCCACATTAAATCGCATCTATTACAAGGCAATCCCTCATTTCGCTACATTTTTTTTTGTTGAGATTGTTGTTATGAAACACTCTTCATCTCGGTTTTTTGATCGCTCATTTCTTTCAGCACATTTTATAAAGTCATGCATTTTAGCTGTAATCAACTAAGCAGACGCACACTTTAAGCCAAGCTGTTTAGCTTAATTTGGAGAAAATTGAAAAATTATTTACACAACTGAACTGAAATAATTTGATTCGATTATAGTACGAATAATGTACATCTTTTAGAAGATGGGCGTGCATTTTCGCTCACCCAACATAAAAGACGATGCTGAAATTGAAGAAGAGAAGCAAAAAAAGCGTCTCTGATTACGAATTTTGCCTTGACAATGGTAAATGTATTATTTATCGATGGAAAAACGTCGAATGCGGCACTGTAAAACCGAAGCTCGTAATATATTTTTCAAGCGCACACATATTTTTTATTCGGTAAGGCAAATGCTCCGCCAGAACTATTCACTGTGCATTCTCGAGCACAGGCTGAAAATTGTTTTTTAAACGCTGTCATAAACGAGTATTGATCAATTTTCGAAGGAAATTGGCTTCTCAAATGGAATGTATTGCGACGTCATTCATTTTGCAACAACAAAAAAACATGAACCGATAAAGAACGACTCTGCGTTTTTTTTACTTCTGTTGGCAACTTTTTTCGATTAACTAATTAGCGATTTTTTTTCAAAACATGGAATCACTTAACAAAGGAAAATTCTTGTCAAAAAAGTTAATTATCAAAATCAAAGGCATGGTTATTTGTGGCCACAAAATGACGCCTGATTTGTGCTGTTGTAACTGCCTGTCAATACGTGGAATTTCACCTTTGAGACAGTTTCGAAAATTGAATTTTGATAAGATCAATAAGCGGCTCATGTTTGACTTGTTATCCTCAAAGCATAAGCCATGCCATTTCAAATGGATATCACGTTAGTTTTCCAATGCTTGCGTTCCATTCCATTCGTATATCTCTCTCTCTCTCTCTCTCTCTCTTTTTCTCTCTATCAATTTCATTCACTTCACTGGTGATGGTTCGGATTGTGATGGAAATTCTCCAAAGCATACATATTTATTTTTATTCTTTTTTACATGATTGTAAACGTGAACAAGGTAACTAACGAAAGGCTCGCAAAACAATCGATTCATGCCATCGGAAGTCAAGAAAAACGACTGGTAGTGTTGTGAGGCCCTTTTTCGGTATTGGTATCGACATGCACTTGTATCGCAAACGTTAACTTTTTTGTCGTTTCTAGCTCCTCGCTCGCTCGCTCGTCATCGTCGTCCTCGTTGTCGTCGTTACTGTTTTCCTCATCTTCTTCTTTTTCATTTTTTATTTTATTTGTTGCTCTCGTGCACAAAGCATACCCGAAATGGAAATGGGATTTTTTCCGAGTCGTTGTTTTTTCGGCTGTTGGCAGGCAACACAATGGCATAATAAAATGCATGGCTCAATAGTAAATAAGGGATTTTGCTCTTTAGCCACTTTTATTTTGTCGCCTTTTTGCGCGCTGTTACACACTTGACTTTCTTTGTGTCGATTGATTTTCGACAGTTGGTAGTTTTGGTTGGTGTAACTGCAGCACACAATTTATTGCTATGGACTAGAAAGGAAAAACACACTTTGCCAACATTTGAAGCCAGCGGTGACTTTTTGCCTCATGAAATATGACTTCACCACTCTCATCCCCCAGTCATAGCAAATTGAGTGACATGAACCAAAGACAGTGAACAGCAAGTGACCTTTATTATAGGTTTATTCCCGGAGAAAAAGATGCCGATAAAGTGTTGATTGAAAAAGGATCGAACGAAAGCCGCAATTAATTTTGCAAAAGAGCTTCTTCTATTGCATGCGCGAGTACCGTGATTATTAATTGATTACGTACCCCATTAAATTCGTTAAAAAAAGCATTAAAGTATTGGAAAAACCGTCAAATACTTAAATAAATAATAAGGGCAAACATTGGACACGAAGTACCATGTAAATCTATGCAGATCACAGATGGATTGTGTTTTTCTACTCATTTCAAATATACTTTGAATTGCGGATGTACTTTGAAGCCAATCGAATTAACCGAATTTCGTGTGTTACACACCCAAATGCGTTGGGTTTGAATTTGTCCTCGAGAGAGCCTTTCATAATACATATAGATTCGTAATATATACATATAAACAATATAAATATCTATGCGTACATCAGCTTCGTTTCAATTCTTCCCAATTTGGCAACAGCCTTACAAAAACACAACAGAGTCCGTGTGTACCGAGACTATACTCTAAGTGCTGTGTGTTCCCTTTTCTATAGTCCCATTATATTTTCTCTCGCTTTTTTGTTGTTGTTGTTTCCTCTGTGCTCGTTGCGCGCCCATCCCTTGCAGCCAGCAACTTTCTCTTCGGCTGCACATAATTGTGTATTCAATGTGATTGTGCCGAAGTAAAGCACTTAAAATTGTGTACATGTTGGATCTAATAAGGAGCTTATACCAGCTTTTTCGAGTTGTGCCTCAATTTTCCTTTCTTCTTTTCACCATTTAAGTCGCATAAACTACCGATTCGGTAGTACCGAATTTGTACGGTGTTTTGTACAAAACTTAACGCACTACAATGTGCACTGAGGCAGTTCCTGTACAATTTCCAAAATCGTTCGTTGGCTGACAAAACAGAGCACAACAAAAGCGTCGTCCAAATCTTACGCATCTCTCACTCTCTCTCTCTCAATTTGATTACCACCGTAAGCGGTGCAAAAATACAATCGCCCCCATCCTCAATCCAACAAAAACAAGAGACATTTACAGAGGAAGCAAGCACAAATCCCGTAATGGGCATGTCGCTGAAATTGCTACAACCAATTTCTCGAATTGAAATTCAATAAAATAAAATGAGATACGGCGAATGGAGGAAAAAAAACGAGAAAAAAAAACAAAAGTTGGATAATGGAAAGCGGAAAATACACATACACACGCAAATTACACATGTTTGTTTGCACACACATGCGTCTTTAATAAAAACGAAACGAAAAGATGTTTGAAAAAAAGAAGAAAAAAAAAACAAGAAGCGCCAGCGAATGGAGACGAACAAAAAAAAATGAGCGAGTGAAATTCAAATACACTCACAAAATTCGACGAAATGGCATAATGCTATCTTTCAACGCGAAAGCGAGAAAGAAAACCTTTTGCGGCCTATTTTCTTGAATTATTTACATGTTTGGTGTGCACAAAAAGGAGCGGATTAAAAACAAACAGAGAAATGCTTCTCGTTACTCTGTAAAGAATTTTCTCTGCGCCTCGTCGCTCTACATGGAAAAACAATGTGAAAAGCAAACATGATTTTATAGAATAGGCCAAGCGCACGAATGACGTCGTCACAGCCGCAATCGGCCATGAATACAACACATAAAGTGAAAAGAGAAATGAAAAAAACGTCCATTTCTGATGCAAGCCGTTAAACGTAAACAGAATCCATATCTAATTAAACAACAATTTAATGAGGCCCTTTTTTGATTCATTCACCGCAAATTTTACCAATCCCCAAAAGCACCGACAGGACCTTTTGTTCAAATAATGCTATTACTTTCGGCTTCGTTGGCCTCCTTTTTTTCACATCCGCTCGCTTGCTTGCTCGCCTTTTCCTTTTTCCCTGTGCTTTTGGTTGGGTTAATTTCGGCATTTTTCTATGTCGCAATTATAAAGTGCTTTCGTTCTTGTGTCCATGTGCGCAACGTATTCAAATACGCCCATTTTTTTGTGTTGTTGTTGATGTTGCTGCTGCTGCTGCTTGGAAAATAATTCAACTGGCAAAATGGGTAAATGGTTGCTTGTTTGTTTCGCGTAATGGCAATGACGAAATGATGAACATCATGATACGCCAACAAAGAGACACACACAGGACACACACACACAGCACATATCCAGCGCATAAAACACAAAATTTGCCTTTCAAAGACAGTTGGAATGTTAAATTTTCCACTCGGTTTAACAACATCCAACAAATCGCATTAAAATTAAAAGCATGTAACAGCAACATCGACACAGCAAACGACATTGGCTGTACACAATAAGAGAATCAAATGCTGCGTGTGCGATGCCAACAAAGCAAGTGAGCGGTCAATATCTCTCGATGCCGGTGGTTGTGGTGATGGTGATGGTGATGATAACACCAAAGCATACCAACCACACCACTCGCATCCTGTCGATGGAGAAGAAGACGAACAAAACGAAACACCATCTGAGTCAAACACGTTAATTCGCTCAAGATAGCCGCGTATATGTACAGAACTATCAAAGCACTCGACGGCACGGACTCAGGAAAAAGGAATGAACATACACAAAAACTCGTTAAATTCTGCCTTTGAACATTTACACAAACGAGTCGTATTCAATGTCGTCGCCGTCATAGGGTTTTGTTTTTTCGCACCGAACATCATAATTAAACGCCACCGCTTTTGCATTCCATTTCACATTTGAGACGCCTTTTTTTCCATCTCCTTTCATTTTACCTCGTCTTTGCATATTCTCATTTATTTTCAAGAACACCACGGGAACACTTGCTAAACATTTTCATTGTTTATAACACTCATTTCGCTTACTTCCGTTGCTTGAATAAGAAGAAAAAATAAATATAAATATACACACACTTATTAATTATGAAACGTGTTGCGGTTAAAAATAGAAGCGATTGCAAGAGAAAACGAAAAGTTGGTGGAATATATTGTGCACAGTTTGTTGCTGCCATTTACCTCGCATCATAATTCCGATACATTAACAATGGAAAAAAGGTGTGCTGCTGTTGAATATTGCATAAATTTCCATCGAATAAAACGTTGACCATACGTACTGGTACTGGTAATATTCGGCTCATCATCACCGACACCATATTTTTTTTGGCGGGGGTTGCAACACACAACGTGAAACATCAGCATGCCTTCAACAGATAAAAATCATTAAATTTTAGATAAAAAAGGTGAAGTTTAAAAAAAATAATGAAATAATGAAAATTCACATCAACGCTGCGCTGCGTATTCAATGTTTCCGTTTCCCTTCGTTCAACACAGTGGATGATAATGATAATGACAATAAAACGAGAAAATCACGCAAAATATAGATGGTAGAGAATGGGAACATGTTAAATATTGACGTCGTTATATTTGAATGGTTTGGGATATTCAAAAAAAAGAAGAAAAAAATAAACGCCGATTCAGAAAAAGCGAACGAAATGAAAACATGAGTAAAACACATATGACGGTAGACTTGAGGTATACACCTTGCAAAAGGCGTTCCAATATACCTCAATGTTGTGCGATCAACCGTGTCCTAATATATCACTCGATATATATGAATTAACAAACTGTGGTGTTGGTTGCATGTGGTTCAATTAAGAATTTAGATTTAATTTAACACACACACACAAAAATACGAAACTGTTGTCCAGAAATGGAAAGAAAAATCATAAAATAAATGATAACATTAACATTAAACAGTTAACGTAACAATTTTTGTTTTAAAAAGTAAACTACCTGATCGAAATGCAGTGTGTAAAAATGAAAATAAAACACAATTGAATTTTCGAAATGGTACCGTGAATTGTTACCGTGTCGAAATAATTAATTGGTTTTTCTGCCAAACAAAAACAACAACAAAAAATGAGAAAAACAAGTACAACCATATCAATTATACACACCATTCGAAAGGCAATTTATATATATTTTTGAGTGTATAAGGATGGGTTATTATTACCATCATTAATTGTAGAAATTATTCGTTTGCAGCATACAACATGGTAGCGTGTAGAATAACGGATGCCCGCAATTCACATTGTCGTACGGGTTCTGCTTCCAGTAGTCATGTGCCTTTGAATAAGTAAGTATCGCAACTATCCCTGTCAATTTTCCATTTTTTCAATAGTATTACGGCAGCTGGCTGTTGGCTCCATACATTTTCACCGCAATAAAAAAAAAAAAAAATAACTCAGGCGAATTAGGTGATAACGAATTGATAAAACTGGTTCAAACAAAATATAACTTTTTGCTTTAGCACATTGCACATTCGTGTGTGCAGATCGCTGAAAACGGTATCATCGTGCTAATGATGAGTTATATTTAATTAAAAGTGAAAAGCAGTAGCCATTTCGAGTACCGCATCTAAAATTTCATTCAATTGGATAGTATCGAGTTGTTTCGATGGCTTGAAAACCATATTCACCGGATTGACAAGTGCACTTTGCTTTTAATGCTTTCTGTGATACACAACGCAATTCAATGAGTTATACACTTAATGCTGCAACACATCGATAACAGCTCGATATTCACCATTCACCGTTCGCCATTCGCCAAGCCATTTTGTGATGCTCAATCAATTGTATAAAAAATGAAAAACAAAAATTCGAAATGAAACAACACTCAACTGTTTTTTTTTGTGTCTCCCGTCATTCCATTTGTGTGCAATCACTTTTGATTCTTTTGAACACGAACATTTGCGCGCATTTCCAATCGGCACAACATCAACCATCCATCTCGATCTGAATGATACAGTCATAATAATTTTAGAAATGATTCTGAACAATATCGGGATTACGAGACCGTTTTTATAATCCCCGGACCTAGCCAAATGAAAAATCGTAAGACTTGAAATAAAATCTTTCTTACTCTCTCTCTCTGTCTGTTTTGTTTTGTTTCCAAATTTGCTAGTGTTCGCCTTTTGAATTTTAAACAACCGATTTTTGTGCTTGTCTTTTTTTTCGTTGTATTTTTTTTTTCGTCCTGGTTTTGAGTTCATCGAAATGAATATTACATTTTGTTTTTTGTGTTTTTTCCCTCCATTTTCGTTGGAAACCCTTTAATCGATTGTGTACCTTATTCTGTCTTGATATCTTGATTGACATTTCCTTGACATTCTCTCTGAAATCGTTTTTAAGTTGTTGTCTCAGTTGAACATGAAGCGCTCCACTTCATTCAATCTATAAATTATAAAGCTTTTAGCACCATTTTTTTTTTGTTATTGACTTTTGTAGCAAAATGACACGATGTTTTTATTTCCGCTGTAGCAACAACAACAAAAAAACCGTTCTTCAATTCATCACCATTCGTGACATTTTCCGTCATGGCAAACTCATTTTTCTATTTGATTGTAATGGACATTTAGTGACTTTATGAAGAGGATTTCATTACATCATTCGTTTGTTTACACGTTAATCTTCTTTTGAATTAAGCTTAATTTCTTGTTTGTTTGTTTATTTATTCTTGATAGGGGACTTTGCCATGACAATTCTATGTCTTGGCTTTTAATTTAAATTAATTTTGATTTTAATATTGTGGAACAGCGTACTTTTCCAGCTGGCTCATTTTACAGCAAACACAAAAAACACACATTTCAAACGCACTTTTTGTCCATTGATGGCAATAATGCCAATAATTGTGTAGTGTTCATTTGACACCATCAAACCCCTAGACTCGTCGTTGTAGCATTTTTCATTTGTCATTGCTCGATTATTTTTCCATCTCATCAACTTAATTAAATTCACTTGAAGATGTAACACCAACATGCAGTTTATTGTTTGTTTGCACAACATCCATTCGAAATGCTCCAGTAAATATTATTTGGTGGAATTGTTTGCTCACATTTCCTTTGTATTTTTCTGCAAATTTCATTTGCTCAATGAAAATTTGTCATTCTTCTCATTGCAACGCATAAATGGAGAATGAACGAAATTCATTCATTAGCCGTTGCAATGTAACCGCGTTTCATTGAAAATGCAATAAAATCTGCGCACTTTACTCTTGCATTTCTTTTGCTTCGTTCTCCCATAGTTTTTTTTGTCTTTTTTATTTATTCATCAGTTTATATTGAGCTATTTGACAAAGCGCAAATGCAAGCAATGCATATTTTGTTGACTTGGACTATTGTAAAAGCGTCTGAAAAGAGAGATGCACGCTTGACATTATTCTTTCATGGAAATCTTTAAAAAATTGTAATAAATAATAATAATAATAATAAAAAAACACCCGGAAAAAAGAAAAACGAGAAGTTTTGAAGAATGGAGAACAAATGTGCAGAAAAACAACAACGATTGCATTGCCATTATTTAATTTCTTCACTTGGTGTTTTCGTATTTGTGTCAAGTTTTTTTTATTGTTGTTGTTGTTTACTTATTGAAGAGAACATGATATTTTTTGTTGTTGTTGCTGTCCCATTATTTGTCGCTGTGTTTGTTTGTTGAATTCAGTTTTGTTTGCTGTGTGCCATTTTTGAATAATTTCTGTTTTCTTTATTCTCGTCTTTTTTTGTATGACTAAATCAAATTGCATGTAATTTATTTGCGTGTATATGTTTTTTTCCCATTTTTATTTGGTTTTTGTTATTTTTTGTGTGTTTTTGATTTTCCCTCATACAATTTTTCAATTTCTAGACGACTAATGACATGTCCATTTTTTTCTGTTATCTTCCATTTTATTTGCGTTTTTAAAATGGCAAAACTGTGTCATTTTTTGGCGTTCACAATTTTAGATACAGACGGAGTCGAATACCAGGCCTAAAAACGCTCGCTGCAATTTTACGTTGGATTTGGCCAGCCGATCGTTGCACGAATTGTCAATCAATTTATTCGATAACGCGGCCCAATGACATGATTACCAAAAATATCGATCAAATTCATCGGTCGACAGATGGTCGTTTCGTTATAACGTACGGTTCCGATATTGAAATCTCTCGGCCAACCAGTGCAACAGGTTCGAATTCAAGTGAAAGTGATGATGGTGGGTTTTTGCCGCAAAAACAAACGGGCAAAATGCGAACATCTTGGCGCCGTCCACTCGTTTCATATCCCAGTGAAATGAGTTTTGCACCCGTAACTCCGCAACCACGACGAGCTTCACACGATGGTTTATTGCAAATTGGAAACGAACAACCGCTATTACAAATTGTGCCCGTTGAATTGCATCCAATTCCGCCAACTTATCAAAATATCAATTCATTGGATCGCACCCCAATGCGTCATACACTTCCGTATCCGCATACACCGTCACGTGTATCACGCATTATATCCAGTTCACCGGCTGTTTCTAGTCCAATGGCGCATTCATCGACCATTTTATCGCCGCAAACAATGTATTTCAGTGATCTTTCGTCGGTGTTGCAGGCAAGCTCACGTGATCGCTCATTTCCAACACCGCAAAGTGCAAATATTAGCCAATTACGTTTGCTACAGGAGCGCTACGCACAAGAATTGCCATCGTTGCGTGCCATACATGAGGAAACGCAACGAATGGCACAGTATCCGCATGCACAAATGCTATACACACCGTCCCAGTATCTACCAAATTCATATTATCAGCCTCATTTGCATCACTTCAATTATGGCCAACAAATGGCGCTGTCGCTGCCATCGCATCAGCATCAGCATCAGCATCAGCATCAACAGCACCAGGTGTTGGTACATCAAAGACCAAAATCAAGATTACTACCTCGTCACGTTCGAATGGCACGAAGTGCACCTGAACTGGGCTTGCCAAATGTCAATTATATTGATACTACGATGGAAGCATCACCGGAAAGCCAATCAAGTTCAAGCGGTTTTGGCAGCCGAAACACATCACATGCACAGCACAATCAAAGTTTACGCTCAGGAAATTCAACGGCACAGTCAAATGTTCGTCATCTGCCACCATATCGTCCACCACCGCCGCCCATGTACTATTACTATCCGTATGATGCATCGTCAACGTCACAGCATTCATCACCTTATACGATGGAGCATTGGGTTGATTTGATTAGACAAATGTCCGGCGATAGTTATTTGACGGGCGAAAATCAGGCGAGTGCTGCCGCTGCTGCGGCCGCCGCCGCCGCCGATGCCAAAGTGGATGTGGGCAGCGTTGATGGTCATTATGAATTCGATCCGGCCACACCAACACCGACTGCATCAACACCGACGGGAGCAACACGAGACGACCTACTACTATCCACCCTACCAAATACACAATTTACGCTACTGCAAACGCAGTCGCTGCAACCGTACCAACGTAAACGCGTTTCAAAATATGAAAATATGGAGGCACGAGTTCAGGCAATGAAAGAAGAATTTTATGCATACCGAAAACGTCAAGCTATGCAAATGCAAATGCAACAGCATTCAGCCACTGCCGCTGCTGCTGCCACCACCGCCAATAAAAATAATTCGGTTGAACTAGAAAGCGCTTGTTAAATTAGAAATTAAATAACAACACAAAAACACACACACATTACAAAATTATCTCTGTTCTCTACACGACGATATTGAAACACATAAAACGACAACTACAACAACAACAACAACAACAACAACAGAAGAAGAAGCAACAACCATCACACTAAATTTAGATGTTAATTAAGAATGACAACACATGAAATTGAATTCCGCCATGGGAAGTTTGAGTAACAATTCATTTTTAGAATTTGTTACACCATACACGCTAACAAACAACAACAACAACAACAACAAAAAAACAACAAAAATAAACATTACTTATTACAAATTTAATAAAATTTGAGTAGAAAAAAAATCGCGACGTTTTTTGCAGGAAAAAAATAACAAAAAAAAAATAAAATTTAATTTAACAGTTTAAAAAAAACACTGACATTGATCTCGTTATGAAAGTACACACACACACACACGACAAAATTAATTAGGAAATGAGTATTAAGTGAGACAATTACTATGAATTAATATCGAAAACCACACTAACATTCCGAATGCGAAAAAAAAATAAAATCTTTTTATAGCAATTTTTTTTTTCGGTTCACTTAAAAAGATCGTTCAAAAGCCTCGATTTCGGCTTCATCGAACGATCCTTGACTCATGGAAAAGGAATTACTATTGGTTTCACTAACATGTTTAAAACGTTATAATAAATCGGAATGAAAAGTCAAGCCCCTCTTGTGTGTTGTCCACCCCAACTCAGTCAAACGCGAAAGAGCCACCTTTAATTTTACAGCCATTTAGATTCTATGCGTATTTAATTTGTAAGGGAATTTTTTTTATGCGTTCATCTTTCTTTTCGATTTTTTTTTTATGTTGTTTCCACCAGTAATTTTGTGTTCATGTGGTTTTTTTCCTTCTTTTAATTTTGCCTTTAACAAAAATTACCTTTTAATTTTTAAATGTTTCGAAATTTGAGAAAAAAAATAACAATTTTAAAAAATGCTACGGTAAATTTGCTTTATAATTTCTAACCCATCCACGAGGTTGTTTCGAAATATAAATTCCGATTTGGAAATCAAAGACTGGTCGTTCGCCATTTCCACGTCAACACGAATTAAAATAATATTTAAGAATATTATCAATTCACTTTGAAACGAATTCATTCAACTGACAAACAAAACAAAAGTGTCGACTTTTCAAGAAAACAGATGACGATTCACGGAGAAATATAGAGAATGAGTGACGAATAGCGATGTTTTTTTTTAATCTGAAGAAGAGAAAAAAAAATTATCGCATCTTTTCATTTGAATGTTGAAATATTGTGTAAATAAATAAATTTAGGGAAAAAATTTTATCAACCGAATAATTTCAATGATGAGATGAAAAGAGAATGAAAGTAAGGGAAGAGAGAAATGCGTCTAAAAATGTTGCGTGATTGCTAGTGTATCGCGCATCGCGAATATTGACCTCCCGCGAACCGATCATGTAATTTTCAAATTAAACTGAATTTTATTGACAAAAAACAAACGAACAAGCCGAACAAAAACAGCAAATCAATTTTTAAACGAACACAAATTTAATTTATTCATCAAATTAACCAGAACATAAGTCCAAACGAAAAACCCAATTCTCTCTTCACTGAACAACGCTAGCAATAAACATTTTTCTGTAAAAAAAAAAATACAAGTTCTAAATTACAAATTAATTATTATTATAACAAAAAAAAATTACACGAGACGATTTTTAAAAGAGAAAGGAGTGAAAAAGTAAAAGAAAAAAATTGCAACAACAAAAAAATTAAATGAGAATATTGAAATGTGAATTATTAAACGTAAAATATTCAAAGAAGATCAAGTGGATAAAATGCACTTAGCCATAATGCACAATCCAAACATAAATCGTTTCAAACGAAATGCCATTGTGATGTCGCTGTCATCATGTCATTGCCATCGCAACCTTCTCTATCGCTTAAGGAAAAAAAAACGACAACAAAAAATGAGAAATGCCTACTGAAAACATGCTTTCAATTTTATTGTTCTTTTTTTTTCTATTCTGAGCATTTTTTTCAAGCGACATTCACCCAATTGGCAGGTAGTTGCGATTAAAATAACAAAACGCATTTTAACCACTTCATATTTATTAAATATATATATTAAAAATAAAGAACAAAAAAAAAAATAGATGACAACACGTAACTAAAAAAAATCGAAATAGACGTTAAAGAATTATTATTATGTGTATTTAATGAAGATAAAATGACAAGAAAAATAGAATGAGAAAAGATTTTAAATATAGTTAAAGACAAACAAAAAAAAACAACAAAAATTGAATGGACAGATTTATAGGCACACTCCATAATAATAAATAATAACGATTTAAAGTGAATAAAGCATTAACAGAAAAAAAGAAGATAAAAAAATGATATATGCATAATTATAAACACAGTTAGTCTATGATATTGATGAGGATGGGAGAAACGTATGAAATCGTTCTGTAGAGTCTAAATTAATTTTCAATGAGTGAACAAAAAAATAAACACACACACACACACACACTTACACACACAAACAAAATACAAATTTGATTAACGAATTGAGCGTTTGTTTATATATCGAATCTATTTTAAATGTATTTAAACAAGTGAGTGAAATAAGAAATAGTAATTGATTAACTAAAATTAGAGCTATTGATCGGTTAAATGCTATAAAGCTATACACACAGACACACGTTCATACACATTCTCCCAATTTAAACCAAATAAAAACAGCGTAAATTTATCCGGATATTCGAAAACATCAAACACCATCCAAATTTCAATTTATTCCGATTTTAATCCGAACACAACACAACGCATCCCACGAATCAATAAGTCAAATACGATGAAAAATTGTCGAATTCAAATTTACCGTTTCGATAGTTTTGAATTTAACAAAACACACTCGGTTTTTACTAGAAAAAACTGACATTAATGAAGACAAACCATGAAAATAACAACACACAAAACAAACATTACTCTGCATAATTGAATCAATACTAAACAAATTTAAAATTTAATTGCACATAAAAGCAACTTAATTCACTTAATTACTTACGAGACAAAAAAAAATGGGCAAAAAATATTAAGAAAACTAAAAAAATAATGTAATTTAATTTTAAACTTAGGACATAGTTATTTATTTAATGGAAAATAATAAACAAAAAAAAGTAAATGATTAAATGGTTAAAATGGACATTCAACACAAACATAATTTCACACACACACACCAGCAAATGAATGAGAAAATCCAAATGTAAATGTATCTACTGATTCACACACCAGACGAAATAATTCAAACATTATTACGACTATAAAAATTGATAAATAGACAACACACAAAATTTTATTAGAGATTCTTCGAAACCAACCAATATTCCTCAAAATGTTTATTGAACAGACAACAGAATAAAATTAATTAAAAAAAAAAAAAAAAAAAATGACACACACACAACAACAAAAAAATGCAAGCATGTCTAACATAGAGAAACAAAACGCAAACAATGAATAATATCCTCACTCAATAACAATTATTAAAATCAATAAGGTAAACAACTTTAGATTGCTACGTGGATCAACGATTGATGGAAATAATAGCGAACAAACCAGATGCAAATCGTCATCAACACATAAATAGATTTTTAGATACGATTACAGTCTTTATAAAAAAAAAAATTACAATAGCCATTAAGGAACAAGCAAACATTAACGGGAAATTTAAATAAAAAAAAAACAAATTTAACTGAATTACAAATAGTTTAAAACAACGGCAGCAAACACGATAAACCGATTACAAAATGCGATACACATGCAAAATCTTTTCTGATAAAAATCAATAAATAATAAAAATACCAAAAATGTCTGTGTTTTTCTTCTCTTTGTTCGTTTTATCGCGAAATTATTCGAAATTTTTCAGTACACGTGTTTTAGATATCAACTAGCTATCAATTTGAAATAGGTAAGATCTTGTATAATGAGTAATTTGTAGCGTTGACTCCATATGAAACTGTAACAAAAATTTCGTTTAAACCTTGTTAAACAACGCCCTAAATAGTTTTGTTCAATTTGCAACCAGATATTTTATGAAATATAATCTTTCGTATAATAAATGGACTTACGAACATAAGTCGAACTTCTCCGCACTGTTCAGCATGAATGTGTTTGACCAAGAACACTTGAATATCTCTCAAACGACGCAAATTGTATGAATACGGCCAGGAGCGTCAAAAATGTGAAAATTGGTTTTTACGTAAAATGTAATCTGGAGCTCATGTGCACTAGAATGAATGCCGCTCCGGAACGACTACACTAAAAATTACTCAAATTAAATTGGAAAAGGTGATAATACTGAACAAATTTGCTTAGATCACTTTGGGATTTGAGATTCAGTTCAAAAGTTATCGTTACCCAAAATGTCTAGAAAACAGGACGTGATTTAGTTATATAAAACTGAGCTGAGTAACATTAAGTATCCATTTACGAATTTTTATTTGCACTACAAATTGAGTTCGTTCAAAAATAGGGGGCAGCAGACGTTTTAATTGCAATCAAAATTCTTTTCATGAAATTTGATCATTAAAATACGAAACATAATTATTTATTAAAATACTATATAATTTTCGTTTATATGTTCATCATCATTTACATGACTCTTTAAATCTGTTCAACATAACATGATTTAAAATGCATTTTATTTCAATTTTATTCTTTATATAAATCAAGCATTATCAGTAACAGCTGTTTTTGGTTTACTTTCTAAACGTTCAAACAGTAGCACCATTTCGATGTGGTCTGTGTGTGGAAACATATCAACGGCAGCCGCCTCTTTCAGTACAAATGGTGGTCCTTTTAGAGTTTTTGAACACGGTCGACTGAAATCAATCCAATTTTGCATTGCAGCTTTTGGAGAACATGCGATATAGATAAAACGATTCAATCCACGGGAATTTCTCAATGCTTCTTTTGAGCGAGACTCTGTAATAAGATTATAATAAATATTCATATTAATTCAGCATCAAACTGTGCGCAACGAACCAATCGAAGGGAAACACTTACGCAAACCGGCTCTTGGCGGATCAAGAACCGCCAACAAATTATCAGTATTATCCTTGGCTTCATAGACCAGGGATTGGATATAATCGTCACAATTTCCAGCATAAAATTTTGAATTTTTAATGCCATTTACTTCCGCATTGACTCTAGCATCGTTGATGGCGTCCTCGATGATCTCTACTCCAAGAACCTCTTTGCAATGCTGTATAAATACGAGAATAAGTTAATTTAATTGCACTTTTTGTTTTCATTGTGTCAACCAATTTCAATTACCTTGGCAAAACACAGCCCAATTGTACCGGTGCCACAGCATATATCGAGTACGGATGTATTTGAATCCACGTTGCCCATTTTAATGGCCAAATCATACAGCACCTCTGCTGATTTTGTATTGATTTGGAAAAATGCTGCCGCACTTACTTGAAATTTCAAACCCAAAATTGAGTCGTTAATATATTTTGACCCATAAACATGTTGAATTTTGTTGTGCGTCTGTCCTTTTTCTCGTCTATTGATTTCTTCCAAATAAATCGACGTCACATTCAACTCTTTACCTTCACGTTCGGTGAAATAGTTGACAATATCTTTGGTTAAGTCGTCAACTTCGTTAAGTATCTCTGATGTATAAATACCAACGATGAGCATAATTTCGTCAGTTGTTTCTGAAAACCTTACGGTTAACTGTCGAAAATGGCCCGTATAGTGTTCCACTGAGAATACATCATATTTGGACGATTTGATGTAGTTTTCAAATAGTTTGGCTGCCAATTTTGTGCGGTCTGGTAAATGTGGTAAATCTTGAATCGAACCAACTTCAACTGAACCATCACTGTAACTGCCCAAACGAAAACCAACCGTTTTTTCGCCATTCTCATCTCTTCCAATAGCAAACTCACTTTTATTTCGATAGCCATTAATCTGTGGTGATTCTTTTATTCCATGCCAAATGCATGGCAATCCTTTTTCCTTTTCTTGTGCTTGAATCATTGGCCGTATCTCAAGTGATACCTTTTTCACTGCTCTCGCATATGCCTGCAAGTGTTGTACACATTCAGCTTCTTTACGCTTAATTTGTTCAGCATACGGTAAATGTGCCAGTGGAGCCGTTGCTTCAAGAATCGTTTTTCGCTTGAATTTTTTGGCTTTTCGTTGGCTTTCGTCACCATTTTCTTCGGCAAGACGTCGTTTTTGCACAGGATCTAACGCTGGTTTGGCTTCTTTTGCGCGCAATTGACGTCCTTTCCACACATAACCATCGAATAACTTCATCGCTTCATCTTTTTCTTCAACCGTTCGGAAGCATAAATATGCATGATCCTTTCCACCATGATGATTTTTTGTTTTCATTTTGGTCGGCTTTAATTTTAGCTTTTTCATTAGATTTCTGAATTCCTGTTTTTAAACGAATAAAACATATTTTATCAACAATTATCAAATATTATTCAACAACAAACACAAAACAATATTAGAACAACATTAGACGATTCGAATAAACTAATACTTACACCAAAAGCGAATTTTCCCATGTTACTAATTTCAATTTTATTGCTTTCCGATCCATCGTTCCGTTTTCGTGGATTATCATTGGTGGTTTCCTCATTTTGAGCCTCATTCGATGTCTCAATTTGCGCGTCAATTGCAGCGTCATTTGAAGCATCATTTGAAGCTTCATTTGCATCATTTTTCTCGATGTCCATAGCACTAGCCACGATTTCTGTTTCAATTGTTTCCATTTTAATAAATTCAAATAAAACACTTTAAATTTGATAAACGCAATTTATTTCCAATTATTCCAATCAGCACATGTTGTTTACATGCCGGAACTGTCAAAAGTTTTACTGACCACAATGACAGCTCCATCGTTCAGTTTTGTTATGTTGTTGAACGCGATATTGAACGCTTTTTAAGAACGCACTCTTCACAATCTGAAGGAGAGCTGTATAAATTGTATGGTGTTACAACAGTAAAAAACATCAATGTTTCATTTTTTTTTCGTAAAGTAATTCAAATTTCAGTAATGAAATGGTAATAAAAAACAGCATTAATAAAAAAATAAACTGGATTCTTATGCTTGAGTGCATAGTTGTAAAAAATAATAAGAATCTTGAAAATTAAAGCAAATCATCGATTGAGTTGATAACTCGAACATTGGCAAATGGAGACGGTATGAGAATATTCGCTTCGTTACTGTTGTCGTCACTGAAATCGATGAGCCAATCAACATTTTCGCTTGATGGCTCTTGAACGGCATCAACATCGTCACAGGTTTTACTTTGATAACATTTAGTTGGAGATAAAACTTCCATTGCTTGAATGTTATCTGGCAGACTTCCAAATATTTCATCCCAACTGGGTGTAGCACTAACTGGCATTTGAATGTTTTCCGTGATGAAATTGTCCCAGCTTAATGATACTGAATTCGTCATTTCTCGTTCACCGTCAAATTCATGGTCGTCTGCTTTTCCAATGGTTCCATTTGAACTTGCAGCAGAATTCGCTGGTGCCATTGGCTCGTTGGCCATATCGTGTGCAAGTGAAGCTGAATATGTTGATACTCGTTCTGACATAATGTTGCCATATTCTTGTGGCGTAACACACAATCGTTCGAAATAAATCGATGAGCTGATTTGAGCTGGTAGAAGAGCACATAATTTGTGCAGTTTTTCTCCATCAATGACGGTATCGTCTTGCATTTCGGAATTTACAGACATCTTTGAATCATCATCATCTGACACCATAAAAATGTCATGCAGTACAATTGGTGTTTTGTCTGCAAATCCATACTTGTTCAATTCCTGTGCAATCGCTTTATAATGCAGCTGTTTTTCCCCTTTGAACATAATTCGCAAATCTTTCACAATCAACGTACGTTCAAATGCTCTGATGACTTCAGCTTGAAGGTAATTGTTTGTTTCACGCATGTGCTTAATAGAATCCATCAGTCGTACAACGCATTGCTTAACTTCAGGCAACCATTTCGAATTATCACACGGTGCAAAACCCAAAACAAATATCTCAATTGCTTTTGGCAAAAATTCTTGAAATATCTCATCCAAATGATACAAATCATCGTCATTGTAATGACGAACTCGGCCAATATCGATCAAGTAAACACAAACTCTTTTCTTTGACTTGGAAATAATACGGCAGCGTTTTGGTTGGTTGCGATGAAAAATTAGACACATGTCACCAATGTCGATTGAGTGCAGCTTTTTACGTTGACCAGTTGAGTAATGTTCACATAATGATTGATCGAATTGAACCCATTCCTCATCCATGTACTCAATGGGCTTGGTTTTGTACGCTTTACATCGTTTGTGACCCGTCACACGCACAGCAAAATGATTTGGAGCAATAACTTCAAGTAGATCCATGTTAACAAAACCATATTCGGGTACGAGTGTATCGTTGCGGTCGGTCAATAAGTGCCGATATGGGCAATCCATGCCGCAGTCTTTGGCTTTTGTTATTAGTTCGCTGCACAGGGGCTTATTTTTCTTGGTTCGTTCGTAAGATCGCCATAATTTCTAATGACAAACAAAAGGGCAAAACACAATTTAATTCAATGTTACATTTTCAAATTAAATTATGTATACATACATCAACTGTGTTCGTTAAGTACGGTGGAAGTTCGCAATCAGTGCGATTTGATAGCAATTGATATATCTGAATGTATTCTTCGCTCAGATTATCATCAAAATACACGAGAGAAATGGGACGATTTGAATCATATTCGTTCTCTTTGTGCACCAATTCACGACGAATTCTATTTTCATACGATGCAAAGCATGTGATGTGCCGTTGCATAAATGTTTCCAATTTGTTTGGCAAAGTGTAATGAATAATGTGGCTTGCCGTGCGAACCGGGAAAATGTTCAGATTTTCATCGTCACTCACCAAAATATTTATATTGGACGACTGTTTGTTCGAAGGCCGATTTTGAAGTGATAAACATTGATTAGACCATTTCACCAGCTCTGAAATTCAATAATATGTTCGATGCAGTTGCTGTTTATATAAGCTACAACAAGAATTATCGCTTTTACATTCATAAACAATGACTTACTCATTTGATTCCATGAATAATGTTCATCGAACTCGATGCATTTGATGTTGGACTGCGTAAGAGATCCAATCACATATTTCACATCCATTTTATTTGCACATACGATTACAATGGGGCCAGTCATTTTAGTTCTTGAATCAAGTAAAATCTCTGTCAAAAAAAGAAAAATCAAACTATTTTACAAATCTGACCGTTGAATAAGGTCATTTGATTTTTAAACAACAGCTGTGCTTCATACCGATAAGGTTATTGATTTTCGATTCACTGCTCACCAAATCAGCCACAAAGCAGCATTTAGCAAACAATGCCGCCTCAAACGGAGACCGTTTTCCAATTGAAAGCATTGGAATTTTCACCTGATCGAAAAGGTCACGTAAAATTGGACTGTAGGTTTTGGATGTTGTGATAATCTGTTAAATAATCACAAAAAAATATTAGAAAGGTTCACTTAATTTGGTTCACTTAATTTGGATTTTACCTGAATGTCGATCGTTTCTGATGACAAAATATCAGACACAGCTTTGGATGTTATGGATGCATTGATTTGGCACATTTCGTCGATTTGATGAAACCAAATGTAGCGCAGCCGTTGAGATCGAAAGAGTTTTTCCATATGAACGGTTACCGCTTGGAAACAAAATATCGATGTCACAAGAATGTCAATGTTATTCGTGTTTAGGAGCGTATCCATCTCAAATGTACTATTCAAGCAAAACACATTTACTTTGCTTATGCTTGATTTTGCTAAAAACTTTCGACATAATCTGGCCATGTGTTCAACATCTTCGGCGGTTGCAACAAGAATTATGACAATAGGTTCGATACGAAGACTTGTCGACCAATCGGATACTGCACGCTGTTGTTTGAATAGATTAAAATGATTTTCCATGTGGATTTTTGTTGTTGTTGGAATTTTTGCCAAAGTTGGTGATAATTTAAAGTTAAATTTTACTTACATAAGCAGTTGAGCAAACAGTTGGCAAACATAGCATAATGTTTGGTACGGTTTCACCAATCAAAAGGAGTGAATTTGTTCGCATAATATGAGGCCAGCCATATGCGCATTGAGCTTCAATACCTTTTGGAAACACCTTCTGCAAGCATTGCCGTATTTGATCTGAGAAATAAAAAGTGTCTTGCCATTCTTTGGCCGGGACAACATCATCTTCCGTGACAACCAGCAAATTCAGTTTGTTCAGTGATTTTACGGAAAGTGTCAACGAAACTGTGCTCAATGAATTTGTGCCACTATGTATTTGCGAACCGGAATGACTTTGCTGGCGATAAAGTGACGAAACCTCCTGATTCGATGCACTTTCCAATTGAACATCAATGGAAGACAATGGTTCGTCATTCATCCATACGCGCTCGATATTGTCATCCACATCGATTTCGTCGTTAGACCAACAGGCCATCTCATGATTCAATCTCAGAAAGTCCTCACGATCTAGAACACGCACCTCTGACAAAGAAAAAATGTTCAAAATGCATCATTTGATGAAGAATGTAATATTTTGCCAAACAAATATACATAAATTCAAACACAATGAATATACGAGATGGTTTTTGAGTTCACGTTTGAGGTTAGAAACACAATTTAAATAACATTAACGATAAACTCACCGTTCAAATAGTGTCGGTCTTGAATTGCTTCATTCATTTCACATAATTCTTGTGCAATGCAAAACACATTGTTGTTGTTTGTTTCATCAAAATGAAGCATCAATCGACCAAAACTGCGTTCGCTTTCAACCGTAGTCACTTCAAAAGTAATGAACATTTTTTGGTCAGAAATCCATTCCGTAAACATTTCAATTGCCTTTGGCGACCATGTTTTGGTTTTGATAATCTCTGTTTCGAAAGTATCGCAATTGAATTCCTGTGTTTGTTTTAATTAAGAAATCACAATCCAAATGAACAAAATGACATTTTGAAAATAACAAATACAATAAAACTATAACTCACGGCTTTTGCTGGCAAAACATCACTTAAACCACCAATATGTACGTTTATCGGGTGTCGATGCGCCAACAACAAATCACTCAGTAAAATCACTTTTTTCAATGGCAATAGCATTTTGCAGCCATAATCTATTGCCCAAATGTAAATTGATGTTTGTCCGGTTTCTTCGCATTTTACAATTTTACCAGCTTTGCCACGAATCCACTTCTTCCATTCTGGATGATGTGCAGCAATCACATCACCGTGATTAATTGGCAACAATTGTTCATCCCATTCGAATAAATCTTCCACATAATGTGCGATACATTCTTCAAGATCCTCAAGCAGAAGATTTTGGGCCGCATCGTTGCAATTTTTATAATAAAATTTATGTGGATCATCGACTTGAGTGATTTTAATTTGATTTTTCGCCAAAAAATTCACGTTGTTTGACATTTTTATAAATTGTCGATGCAAACACAATGGATGTCACTTTTCAAATACGATGTCAATCGAATACATAACTTTATTAGAGGCACACAAATAAAAACACCAACTGAGTCACACTTTGACAGTATTACTAAAACCATGTAAATTCAACGTAAGCACAACAGCGTACGCAACGTGTCTGTGTGTTTGATGTTTTTTTTTCTCTCTCAGAAATCGTTAAACAACCAAAATCGACTTCATTCTAAATCACTGCGTTGTTAAATACAATATGAAGTATTGGCAATATGCAGAATGAATGCTCAAAAATCAAATTCTACTGGTGTTACAATGAATTTCGTTCGTTCGTTTATCGGTTACTGGATAAAACATAAACAGCGCACTTTTTTTGGCGATGAAGTGGAAAAAAAAGTTCATCTACACCAAGCCGAATTATGATCCAAGCGAGAGTTTCAAAATAAACTAAATAATGTTACTCCTTTGATAAATTCGATTAGACTAAAATACTGATATGCACCAATTCTATATGGAAGGAAACCCAATTGCTATCTTCCATTTTGCCACTCTAAATCCAATTTGTTTTTTGAATCGGCCAATAGCCGATAGTTGCTAAAAGAAATACTGTTAATTGGCACATGATGATGTACAATTTGTACACTCCACTTGACAAAAAAAAAGAAGAAATGCAAAAAAAGTATAGCGTTATTGGAAGTTAAGATCAGAAATTGTCTAGAAGGTAATCCTTACTAATGCAAATTTTGTTTAAATTGAATTTATTTTTTTGGGGGTGAGGCGACGCGGTGGCTACTGCATTCAGTGCGATGCACATTAATTCACTAAGTTAAGCTGCAAACAGCTTGGTTAGTAATTGAATGGGTGACCGATATCGAACTGTGAAACCAACTCTAATGCTCCCAAGACTTACGAAACGCGGTCGATAAACAATTTTTTTTTTTGAATTTATTTTTATCATATATTCGTTTTCTCTCAATTTAATTAAAATCACATCCAGACCATCCGGCCCATAGATTATAAATCCATTCTTTTCAACTATTTCAATTCAATATCTTCTACGTGCGATTTAAATTTTGTATTTACTATTCAAAAAAGCATAATTATTTTTTTTTATTAATTGAAAAAATAAATAATACTGTATCCAGCGTGGTGCGGATACCCAATCGTATCACCCCACCGTGCCAGATACAGTATTATTTCGCCTGCCGCCGCTGCACTGCTCCAAATCGTCGACCTGTAAATGTAGAGAACATAGGCAATTAATGTGTTCTCAATTGATGTACTTACCCGCACTTACCTATTTATCGCTCTAAAGACTAAGATGACCTGAAATAGACATTTATTTAATATAATTACAATTTGCACCGAAGAGAATTGAACCACTGACCACCGGAGCCTTGCTGCGGTGAACGAGTCAGTCAGAGCGTTGCTGCTCTCGGCCACCGCGGCCCACGGTAATTGCACGTTCGGTTATTGTCTTCTATTCAATCGATATGCAAATCAATATCATTGTGTCAAGGCCTGTGTGACGTCACACAGCATCTTTTAAGTGTAAGTGCATACCGCACTGTCAAACCACCTGTCATTGTACATTGTCAACCACACTTTGAAAAGTGACACAGTCGTATTCTTCAATGGTTTTTCACATTGAATTTGATGAACAAAATTACTTTTTAGGTTTTATTTGTCGACCTGCCGTTTCATCCATTCCATATTTATTGTTTTTATTTTATGCGCAATTTTTGCCGGCTGGAAAACATAAAACCATTCATGGACGTAAAAGATACTTTTTCAAATGTGTAGCATTTGTGACGATCATCATTGTTACCCTTCAAATTGGTGTTCAAAAAGGATTATATACCAAACAACTTGAATCTCTATCTTCAATGGGTATCTGGGGCAATTTTTTTACAGAACATTGGCGTGGCCGAATTATACAAATCAGAGTAAGTGATTGAGTAATATTTCCAAGAACATATTTCACTTTTCAACAGCAATATTTTGTGTGCTTTCAACTGTGCTGATTGCGGCAACATTACAGCCATCAATTCCAAGTGCGATCTATTTGTTGGTGGTTTTATATATCACAACACCGAAAATGGGAGTTTCTTTGCTTTGTTATGATCATCCACATGAGCATCATGTTTGCATTTCAAACCACTTGGTTACAGAGCCACATCAATCACAACAGCACAATGTAACGGTAAGATTTCGATTTTCATGATTACAAGTGTGCTTTTTCAATAATTCTGACGTTAAATCAGGTACTTTGGACTGAGAACATTGATTGTGTCAAATGTCGAGTCTGAACAAAACATTCTTCTGCCAAAAATTACTGTCGTTCATGCGGATGTTCTTCTGAGTCCAATCGAAATTTTACTACGCTACTGTGCGTCGGCCATTTACCTCCGTGATATTGCAGGAAAACAAAATGAAAAGACAGATTCAGGTGCAATTCCGCTACACCCAATGAATGGTAATTCTTTATCAAATAAAAAACCTCTGAACGAGGTAAAAGTCGAGTGACAAAAGCAAAACGCAAAATAGAAAATTTGTGATATGAAATTTGTGCCGAAAAAAAAGTTATTTGAATTTTGTAAACAATTGTTCAGTGCATTAGTGCGTTCTGTGCGTTTTGATGTGTTTTCGATAGCCAAAAAAACACAATTTCAGCAACGCACCGAATATGCTATATTAGTTGCTGCGTATTGCTACAGTGTAAATTAATTAACATGTATAATGTGAAAATTAAAACGATTTCGTTAGCAAAGGTTAGGTTCATTCGTTGAGCTCTAACATTGCTGGTCCTCATAGTACTTTCATCAGACTGATGACTAACCGGCTTAATTTTACTCATTTCACACATTGCAACAGTACACTGAACGAGTTATCGAAATTATGAAATGGACCATTTCAAATGGTGTTTGCACCATTGTTGACAACCATTTGTTATTTAGCGATAAAATGTGAGAAGTGAATTTGATGCAATGTCAACAATTCAATTATAACCTATTGCTTGTCTTGTTCATACAGCTAAAAAAATGACAATAATTGAATGCATGAAAGTAATCATGACTCAAAAATATTTGAATACATATACATGAAATATAAACAATGATTTTTCAACAGAAATGAATTTACAGCAGAAATGGATAGAGATGCAGATTTTGCATGTTCAGCTAATTTGTATAGATCCACTTAAGCCCTTCAAGATTATCCCATGTCCCAAAACTATATCTCTTACAGTATTTGATTAAAGTTTGTTTGTTTCCAATATTTGATTAAACTATTAACTATTAAACCATTTTTTAATTAAAAATCATTGTTTATGTTTCATTTATCCGTATTCAAATATGTTGAGGCATGATTATTCTCATGTATTCAATTGACCATAGCATAAACGCCGCCCGTAATGGATAAATACATATTCAACTATTGCTGTTGTTCTCAACAATATTTTTGCATGTTATGGACTTTATCAATGAGTACATGACAGATGCTCGATTATAAGGTTGTTGATTGTGTTAGATAAATTAAATGAGACACAAGCTAAACGTTATAGTTGGCGCGAACAGCGTGACCAATGCATGTGATATTGTGTATATCACGTACGGACATGTATTAAACGGCGCGACATCACAGTCATAAGTCAAGTCAATGTAATGTATGTTTTGAATGTGGCTGTGACTGTGTCTGTGGTTCTAACTTTGTGAATATAATAATATATTCAAAAAAAAAAACAGTCAACAACGCCACCAAACAACACAAGAATTAATGCCTTTAATTTAGGCGCATTACCAAGTCATTTTACACTGAAGCTCAGTTGCGATTTAATTTCCGCGATGGAACGTTTTGTTATTTAAGACACGGCGCAATATTCATTCACTTTTCTCATTTTGAGTGGTTCAGTTCGAAAACGGTTGAGTTTTTTTTCAATTTTGACCATTTTGTGTTCATTGTGATGCTTTTTTCTTAACAAAGGTTGAATAATTTTATTCGATTTAGTTTTCTTTTTACGTTTCATCAAAATCACGTCCAGATATTTTTTGGGCAATTTTTCGTATTCTGGCATTTTTTAGCAAATTTATTTAAATAAACTTCCGTTAGCAATATAACTTAATTGTATGGCTTTAGCAATCGTGAATTGAAATTTCAATCTATTTGCAATAAATTACAGGTTCAAATTATTTCCTCGACAGTTTTTGTTATTTAATCTTCATCAATTTCAGCCAGTGGCTGGTGCAGTTAAATTGATGTTCAACGGGTGAAAAAAAATGCATTTTCGTTTTCTGTCATCGAAATTTCAAAATGACATTGAAAAAAGTGAAGTGGAAAGTATTAGATCTTTTATATTAGGTATTCATGATACGTTGATCCGTGCTTTAGCTCATATAGACGAGAAAATTTCAGTTATTTGTAATTCGAGACACGAATTAATTGTGATAAAAGAAGGAAGCGTTGGCCGCGTAAATATAAAATTTAATACTCATGTTCAGTGGCTTTGACTTGAGCCTACGCTCCATTTTCACACAAAAACAAAACATTCCCGATCAAATACACACGCTTCTTGAGAATAAAACGAGTATTTTCGTCATTAAACGACGTAACCAATTAAAGTTTACAATCACAATTACGAGATAATGTTTGCACGTACACAAGTACGCATTTGTTCATAGGTCAAAATTAAGGCAACAAATTATCATCAAAAATCAAGCCCAATTAAGAGTCACACTGTCAAAATTAGCCAAATTGTTTTCAATTTTGCATTAATTTATACAATATTCTATTTATGAATCCAGAATTTATTTTTAATACTAATTTCATATTCAATTCATTATTATTTTAAAACTAAAGTGAAATTTCATGTTATCAACAGGGAATACGAAAGGGACTAACAACAATGAAAACGGTTGCCATAGCTGCACTATTTGCACTGCATTTTATTTGTGTGATCCAGTGTTTGGATATAGATTTGTTGAATAAACAAGCGACGTATGTTGATGCAAAAGTCGGTTCGTATGCTGTGTTCAATTGCCCACTTGATTTTCCACAAGATATAGAGATTCCATACATACTGCATTGGAATAAAGAGGTAAGTGGAAGAACAAGGTCGATCGAATGTAATTAGGATTGTCCCGGTCTCTGGACTAAATGATCGTTCGTTAGCTGCTTATCAGTCGATGTGAAAACCAATTTTCTCGAATATTGAACATTTCCTTTGCAACAAATTTGCCGCAGCAACTGGACTCAACCGGATTATCTAATTTGCTCATTGATTCGTCGCATATTTGTGCTTTGTTTCGTGAAATTAAGTAATCTGCGGCAATTGTAAATTTTTGCCAAACGTTTAACTAAATTTTTTAATGGTTGCTCGATTCAGTTGTATCCATAGGTTGAGCATTCTTTACCACAGTATCTCATGTATTTCGGTCATCTCAATATTTCAATATTTGCATTTTGCAATAATTTTGATTACAAATGCATGAATTGTGTATGTTTTGCATTTGAAAATATAATTGGATTAATAAATTCGGTTCAATTTTTTCTGTGTTGTGGACGAAATGAACAATTATGCAGTTCAGTTGTTTACAGAATATTTCAAGAGCTCTTCGATGTTTAAAACCATATAAAAACGGTCAGCGGAAAGATGCATGATATCACATGATTAAATTTGTCATGCGATATCGCACGTAATCCATAGCAATTGTATTGAATTGTACGCAATATGCTATGAATGTTCCGAATACAAAGCTTCCTTTTCATTCTACAGCGGATCAAGTAAAATTTAGCCCGAATTTCAATCGATACATCCAAAAGTTGTAGCGTTACGCAATTTATATCAAACCAAAATCTCAACACAATGGAATTAAAGTTCGATGATGCGAAATGTGAGTAATTGTTATTGGATGCGGACAACGCCTTTCGATTAGAATCGAATGTCATATCAGTATAGTTATATGAATCCACAATTTGAATAGAGTACGACAAAAGCGAGTATAAATTGGAAGCCAGTAAATGAGTCACACAAGCCAAAGACAATATAATAACCATTTGGCTCAATGAATGGGTCAACAAATGCAAACAATTACTCAAACAAATGAGTCGTCAATTGATTTTGGTCCAACTTCATAACGAAAATTTACGTTCACGCATCATTGAATTCGGTGAAATAATCAACGGCTTGCATTTAATTATACAAAATGCGCACTGTCGCCTAGTTCATTATTAAGCCTCGTCCAACATTTGTTGCTGTGTTCGGTTGGTGCGGTCGACAGCATTTAATGCGCTAGATGAATGCTCATGATATGACCCAGTCCATACATAATTTTTAATTGGCTAATGTTGTAACTAAATGTGAGACTCTATTTTGCGTACCAATCTTTAACAAATGAAATTAATGACGTAAATTATCGACATTTTGATCTGACTCTTTTTTTCACTGTTGATTTAAATTAATATTTGTTTTTTTTTTGTTCTTTTTTACATGTGCAGGGTCATAAAGTGTTTGCGTGGTATGATGGAAAATTATCGGCCGCAGATTATTACGTTGGACGTGTTAATCTTTTGGATAATAGCTATGGCTATGGACGTGCATCGGTGAATTTAACATCAATTCGTGAAACGGATGCCGGATGGTATGAATGCCGTGTAATATTTCCGAATAGAACGCCGAGCACCCGAAATAATGGAACATGGTTTCATTTGGCCGTTGAAAGTGGTTCGCTTATTAAAATACCACCGATCAACCAAACGGTTATGGAGGGTGAAATGGCATATTTCCATTGTGTTACTAAAGAACCAGATTTATCACATGCCACATGGTACAAAGATGGCATCCCAATAGCCGATTTGGAGGATCTCAGTCAACGATCGGTTGTCACCTCGGATGGCAGTTTAACGATTAATCCAACGGTAATGACCGATTTAGGCGAATATGTTTGCATTGTGCGTAGCGTGGAAAATGACGAGCAAGAAGCCAGAGCCTATTTGAACGTTCAATGTGAGTAGAAGAATCCGTTTTCAATGTTATTCTATTTGATTATTGCTTTGATATTGCTGAACAAATGTTCAATCTCATTTTCAGATAAAGCAAAGGTGATTTATGCGCCAACTGAAATATATCTTCCATACGGACGGCCAGCCACACTGGATTGCCATTTTCGATCGAACCCGCCATTGACAAACCTTCGATGGGAGAAGGATGGATTTTTATTTGATCCTTATAACGTTCAAGTAACTTCAAAATCCATTTTTTTTCCATTGAAATTTTCCTATTTTTTATTCAATTTTCATTACACTAGGGAGTGTTTTATCGACGAAATGGAAGTATCTTCTTCAATTCAGTCGATGAGTCGCATGCTGGTCGATATTCATGCACGCCATATAATGAGCTTGGCACCGAAGGACCATCACCATTGATTCGTGTCTTCGTACAACGTCCACCTGTATTTACATTAAAACCAAAGCCAATCTATGTACACAAACTTGGTGACACGGCCACATTTCAATGTGACGCTACAGATCAAGACGGACAACATCGGCCTATTGTTCAATGGAGACGTAAAGATGGAACACCGTTACCATTTAGCCGGGTCACACTTGAAGGAATTAATTTCTCTATTGAAAATATCAACGAAACTGATCGTGGAATCTATGAGTAAATATATAATTGATTGGCATAATCAGATCAAATAATAAAATGTTGTGTGCAATTTTCAGATGTATGGCAACAAATGAAGCAGCCACAATAACCGTGGATTCGGAGCTTCTTATCGAAAATGTCGCACCTCGACCACCGTACAATTTAACAGCAAACAGTACAGACACATCAATTACACTGCGATGGGAAGCTGGTAATTTTATATGACAGATTTCTGAACATTACATTCCGGATGCACACGATGTCCGTGAATATGATTGTGTGTAAGGACACTGTGATGATACACATGTACAAAAAAGAATACCATATTCTGGTACTAATTTCCCTTCTGACTGGCCGTATCCGTCACGCCAAGCAATCGTATTCACAGACATTATTTGTGTCCGGAAAGTAACAGCCATAATTATTTGATGGGATAATTTAATTTCAAAACACTACATTTCAGGTTATATTCGGCCATACTTGGAGTATGTGGTTTGGTATAGACTAGCCGATGCTACCGAATGGAGAACACTACGAATGTTACAACGAACACCGCTTCGAAACTATGAGAATTTTAATCAGCCCATGCAAGCGACCATTTCGAATTTGGAACCGGGCCAAGAGTATGAATTTATGGTGTTAAGTCAAGACAGATTTGGCGATGGAATGTTCAGCAAAACATTTAGATATTTCACGAAAGGTGCGTGATCCCATTGAACTAACATACAAATTCAATTTAGGTTTTATTGATTTTATTGTGGTTTGTTAATAATAAAATACATTATGGTTGTGTTTTAACGTTGAATGAATCATGTGCGTTTTGATTTTTGTGTTTTTTATAGTTGATAAATGTTCATTTTACGCCTTTAAAACGATCCATTTTCACTATACTTTTGGCACAATATTTTGAACATAATTCTTTATGAAGAAAATTAAAATGTCCATTGACAATCCTATTTTCCCAATGAAGCCCCTTACTACTTCACTGATTCACCCGACCAGCTGAACGAGCCCATTCCGCATTTTCAACAGGTAGAACTCCAAAAACAATGCTATCATCAAGTATATTTTACTTGATTTTAATGTGAGTTTTTCTTCAAGGTTGGACCGCCTAGGAATGTTACAGTTGCACAAACTGATGAAGGAGATGAATTTGTAGTTTCGTGGCATCCTCCTGAATACGGTCTCGATTACTTGCAGGTTTATGTGGTAAAGAAAATTTTGAGCTTTTCGAATTGATTTAAATTTTAGTTGTTACACATTTCTTATCAACACGATTGAAACTAACTGAAACTATTGTCTAGGTACGATGGTTCTTGGAACCTGGCCACAACCTTATCGGATCAGCGGAAACTCGTGAAACTTACTATAAAGGTGGGTCAAAATATTCGTTTGATTGAAATTTGATGCGATTTTTATTTAGCCAATTTCTTTCATCCTTTCGAATTGATTACAATTGACTTTTGTCTTTATTTTCAGTGAGATACCTACGAGAGAACGAACTATATAGCTTCCAAGTGTTCGCAATATCAACAACCGACTACCAAGTAGGCAGCAATGAATATGATTTGCGCGTTCCATTTTATCGTCTTAAAATGCGAATAGCGGCTATAAGCATTATAGTGATCATCTTATTTACGTTGGTCTTTGCTGCAATTTATATCTACTCGAAAAGGCAATACACGGATAACGACCAAAAACTACAAAGAACTTGATTCAAAGCAGAAACATTGTGGTGGCCATATAATTAGAAGTAGTTGATAAGCATTTTCTTTGTGTGTGTGTGTGTGAGCAATGCATTTCTTGTTTTCATTGGCTCGAAAAAAAAACATGTGGAAAAGAGAATGATCGAATCATACACAAGCACGCAATTCATTTGACACCATTCTTTTTGCGCACTGATAATTTCAACTGCATTTAAAAAATACCATTTATGATTCGTTAAATAGATTTTTTTTTGTAATAATTATTTAATTTTTCGGGTAATTTTGCTTAATTTTGTTTTTTGTCTGCAATTTCAATTACTACGATAAGGTTAAGTTTAGTGTATTGAAAAGAAATCAAATCAAATGTTTTTTGTTGTTGTTGAAATAAAGTACTTTGTAAATAAGTTTGATTGTCGTTTTGAAATGGAAATTGTCAATATTTGTGTTTATCTTTTTGTTCAAAAATTGTCCCTTTTCTAAAATAAATCCTTCAAAATTCCCCTTGAGCTACCCAAACAATGATGACTTGATGATGATGACATAGCAACGTAGTTTACGCCAATTATCCATTTCACAGTTCACATCATGTGCATAAACGAGCTGAATGAAAACAAATGCGCTTCGCAAATATACCAAGCACAATTAACCACTTTAATTCAATATGAAGGAGGTATAATAATAAAGTAAATTAACGAGAATTCAAAATGTGCCTCTGTATTTATGGCTAGCGCAAAATTCCGAAACAAATTTATCTCTCTCATAGTTTTGTCGTTTTGCATTTGCGGCCGTTTTGTACATAAAATACTTCATAGATCGTAAATAAGCAGTGGGAATGAGAATGAAAAAAGAATGTGGCTTTTTTTTTATCAAACTGGTTCAAATATTCAAATAATGTGACTGATATAACTGAACCACAAGAAATATGACATGAATGACATCGCGACTCATTTACGTTGAGTGATTTGAGTATCTTAATGTAATATAGACGATTGATGTTGAAAAAAAAAAATCACTCAGCTGACGATGTCATTTTGAGATAAGTCGATATCAAAGAGAGAGTTTGTAATGTCTTTACGGATTCGCAACTGCATTAAAGATCAAAGCATTTTTTGTACTTTGAGCTGCAGTAAAAGCGTGGAAAAGTAAACAATGGAAAATCCACTTTTTGACATATCAAATCATCCATTAGATGAATAAGCACATGACACCATTAAAAGCAACAGCATCACATTCCAAGAAAATAATTGCTGTAAATTATTTCTAATGATCGATGACCGATGACTTATGATGAATCCAAGTACACATGCACTCGGGCACCATTGACGCAAACACGATATTATTATACCAAGCAATATATAGCATACGAGCAAGAATGATTTAAAACGGAAACCGACATTACACGCAAATCATTGAGCAAGTGTTGACAATATGAAATGCAGCACGCGAATTTGCATCACGGTGAACGACTGTTCTCCCAATGGCGAAATTTTATTCTTGATACAATTTTACCTTACCTTACGTAGATATACGTTCTAATTATTATACGGGATAAATTTTACACCTCGGGGCAAGAATATTTTCAAAGAAAACCGTTTATGTTCATAACTTGATTCACAGATTCACATCAGCTCATTATTTTAGCTATTGAAAAGTACTGCCATAGTTTAGAATCAAAGATTAGCAACTTTGCATCGATATTTGGAACAAATAGAAATATTGCTGCAATCGAAAATCATGTTTTCCAAACAGATAAAAGTGAATTCGAATTTTTTAAACAATTTATATTATCATAATATGTTTTAACATTATTTAAAATATATAATAAAAGATTCAGTCAGTAGTTCACGGTGGATGTTCTGTGTGTTTCTATGAATTGATGCTACAAGGAGCGTTGTGCACACTTCATAGCTTCTATGTCGTAGGACGAACATATTGCACTGCCTACAGTTATAGTTCCAACGTAGTCCCTGTTAAGATGAGGCAAGAGTGTTGATAATTATAATGGATAAACAAAAATGTGATAAAGATATTTATTGTTTGTGCAAAACAACTAAGAAAATTGATGTAATTGGAAGACCTAGAAATGAATTAAATGCAGGACAAAAACGTATAACATTATACGTAATAAGTTAAGACAATAATAGAACCCCATTTACTTATTGCTCGTTGATTTTCTATCTAGTCGCAAACACTGACATTGAATAATTACAGATCTAACAAAACAAATTGCATGAAATGTATATTGGGGGCAAATAACACTTATGTATCAACTATCAAATATATTGCAAATACTGAATGTAAAACAAATAGGACAATATCGCACACTCACTTCTATATATAAAATAATTAATGATCAGACAAACAGAATTAGGCTCAGTGACTTTTCTCCCCGGGAGGGCGGGTGAAAGGGCGGGAGGACCACGGGCAGGCACGAGCGGGCACGAGCGGGCACGGGCGGGTCACGAAAGAGTCGTGGGCGGGTTACGGACGGTCCAAGGGCGGGTCACGGGCAGGTCGCGGACGGTCCAGTTATAGTTCACGGGCGGTCAACGGGCGGTCAGCGATTATGAGGAATCTTGATCACGTTGACGTGTAGTCGGGCAGACGGGCAGGCGGGTCTTTGCTGCACTATTTAAATCTGGTTCGAATTTGTTCAGTTTAATTAGATATAAGTGTTCATTTAACAGACTAATAAACAATCTTTCAAACAAAGAGAGACTAAATATCCCTTTTGTTTAAATCAGTGCTAATCAGGTTTCAAGCCTGAATGAAGTTTTCAATTTTATAATATATTCATGTCAGAAAATATGAAAAATATACTCGACTTCATAGCTGTTTACGAACGTTCGTTCGTTCGTTCGTAGAGTTTTTTTTCCAACATGTGTTCGTTCGTATAAATTTTTCAACGAACGAACGAACAAACAAAAATTATAATATTCTACGAACGAACGAACGAACATTCGTATTTTTTCTGTTCGTGAACAGCTATGCTCGACTTACTCAGCATTCACTTTTGAACGAAGAAACTAAATTATCACTCACAAAATTCCGTGATAATTTTATACCTTATTGACTAGGTGGTATAAATTTAGTACGAAAAATAACATACAAATTATAGTTTTTATATAATATCGGTGCTAATTCCGACATCATATTTATGTTTCGACAAGTTAGAACCAAATTTCTTAAGAAAATTATGGTACTAGTTGAAGAGATAGTGTTTAAAAAAAAGGTTCTAGTGTTAAGATAGTACGATTTCAGATTTAACACGTACTAAAATCAAACACATATTTAGCCTTAGAGTGTGTATTCACAGATTTCAAAATCTATCTAGATAAGATAAAGATAGACATCTAAAACTGGAGATTCAATTAAACTAAAATCTGAAAAATGAGATAAATCTGAAATATCTGAAAAGCTAAACGAAATCCGAGATGTATCCACTATTTTGAAAGATTTCATACAAAGTTAAAATTGTCTTTGAAAATGTATGAATTTGAGTGTTATTTCTTGATAACGGTCGATTATCTCAGATATCTGTAAAATCGAATGTTTTTGGTTTTTCAAAAAAAGCACCTGGTTCCGAAAAGCTGCGTTCCTAATGTACTTGGCCAAAATACGGGGGTGAAAATAGACTTTACATGTTAAATTATTCATTTTTATTCTCAATCTCAAAACTCCGCTATTTTATACAAATTCAATTGGTGTCGAATACGGCACGATTATCTGAGATGTGCAGAGATATGTGTCGAATTTGACCCAAGGTTTGAGAATTGCAACATTAATGCGAATTCTCACCACTACGAAGTACATGGCGCATATTAAACGTCAGTCTCTTGTTAGGAGCCTGGGTTCCGAATCATTCAAACCTTCAATTCAAATGTATTCGGCCAAATTAGATGAATATTGCAATGTTCATCTCATGAGATAACAATACGGTAATACGGTGTATGCAAGGTATTAGTCAAAAAAGCGTCACTAACACATAACAAGCCGACCATCAATACACCTTAGCTAATGTCAAATGCATGTATTGACTTTTGAATGTATTGAATTTGCCTTTGAAATTGTTGTTGCTTTCAGTGGCGCCGCGTGGTGAAGTTATTGGGCAAAACTAAAACTTTGGACTAATTTCAATACATGCAATGGTATAGGCCATATGATGGGGTTGTGAGATAAGCAAAAACATCACATTTGTATTGGTATTCAATCATCGATGATTAAATCTTATAAACAACCATTTTTACTGACGAGAATTAACAATAAATTGAATTACATTCGTAATCTTGCCATTTCCGCATTGATATGAAATTTGATTTTTCGCTTGAATAATTAAAATTTAAAATCATCGACTAGTCAAGAGGAAAAAGTATTGTCATGAAAACGAGGAAAATATTCTCTTTTCATACAATATTCTGTACACGTTATGTGCGCTTTGGTGCATGTTGCTATGAAATAGCTACTGCACACAAAGAAATCTATGCGTAAAATAAATTGAATTACATTCGTAATCCTGACTTTTCTGCATTGATATGAAATTTTGTTCTTATCTTGAACTATTTAACTCGTCGACTAGTCAAGAGAGAAAGTATTGGTTTTGCCATGAAAACACGCGACTCTGTTCTATCTACTTCATCGTCACCGACGGACTCTCCGCATCCTTGTTTCAGTGAAGCGCGTGCAGCGAAAAACATTTCCAACATTTACTTGGGTAGAAATACGTACGCGTATGTATTTTTACAGGTAGCTCAATGAATTTTCAGGTTTTATCAATTTCTGTCAGTAAAAATAGTTGTTTATAAGCTTTAATCATCGATGATTTTGAGCGTGCTGTGTGTGAGGCAGAGATTCTCTTGAAAAATCAAATCAATCAAAATCTACAAATTGAACACAGAAAAAAAATTGTTGGTAGATATATATGGTTCGGTGGTATTTCCAATGTCAAAATGATTTTTATACATTCAATTCACCACGTTTGCACATAAATTTTACCAATAGCAATCATTTTCATAGACAGCACCATCTGCTTTTCAACCTATTATCATCGATTTGTCAAAATATGTCCGAACCGATGATGCTTCGGTGAAATTTATGTACAAAAGTGGTATTTCTAATGTCAAAATCATATTAATACATCAAATTTACCACTTTAATTTCACATTACAATGAATGTGAACTAGAGTGCCCCAGTGCGAGCGAGGCGTTTTCCTATCAATTCGACTAAAGTTAGAATTTCATCTTATTAATATGTTTGAAGTTAATAAAAAATATTCATTTATTAATTAATAAAAAAAAAATTCCAAAAATTTCTCTGATATGGTACCATATTAATAAAAAAAATATTTTATTAACGTTAATAACCAAATATGGTATTAAAAAAATATGTTTTACTAACGTAAATAAAAAAATATGTTAATAAGACATGTGTCAAACTTCTCATTTGCCTTTACGCAGTTTTTGGTAAAACAACGAAGTGAATAGTCGCATTGCTTGTGTTAGCTCCAGACATCGTGTAAAAAAAATCTCGAAAAAACTTTTTCTCGTTTTTTTTGAGCAATCATTTTGTGTAGTGAATCAACTAAAAAAGGTGAGTTGAATGCATATATGTGTAGTGTTTGAGCTATATTTTGTGATGGAATATTGATTCAAGTCAATATATGAGAGAATTTTGTTTTTTATTGTCACTCAAAAAATGGCGTCTCTAGGCGGGTGCGGGACAGTGCATGTAGGCGGGTACGGGACACCCGGTTTTTCCCACTCGAAGCATATGTTTGGCATAACTTCGATCAAATGTCGCCATTTATGTCAAACTAAAGTGTTTGTTATGATTTAACTTAAGTTTTTCTGTGTTTTTAGCCATGTCAACCCCCCAGAAAGCATCTTCAACACCAAAAAAACAATCCAAACCACAAACAATTGACTTTAGTGCGCTGCTTCAAGCCATTAAAGATTGTTTATTGGAGAAAAAAGGCCTAAGATTGTCTGCCCGAGCTTATGGAATTCAAAAGAGCACTTTAGAGAGCCATTTGAAGAAAATAAAAGGCAGTTTTGATGATATTTCGATAGTCCAATATAATGTTTTTTTTGGATCACCATCAGATGATGACGCTGACTTCTGCATCATTTGTTTGGAATTGTTGCCAAGAAAATTGACCGCCAATAATTCCATCAAATGCAATGAATGCAAGCGGCCAGTTCATTTGAGCTGCGTGAACATGACGGCAAGCTTCTTCACTTGCAAGCATTGCGAATCGGACTTGGACGAAGATGAAGATGAATTGCAGTGAAAAATTGCCATTTTTTTTCTTTTTTTAAATTTATTTTTGCCACTGGAGGCTTCCACATTGAATAAAAATTGATATTTTCTTAATTTATGGGGTTTTTATTTCATGTATGTACATTGTGTTGAGATTTTTCCAGGTGTCCCGTACCCGCCTACATTTTTTTTTTTTGAAAAAAATCACATCGTCACAAAATTGTTGATAAATTTCTTTCGGTTAATGGAATCAAGGTACTTTCTTCGGAGAAAAGTTGCGTATGGTCTTTAGCTTTGAAACGGTATATATATGTCTGCATAATATTGACTTTTGAAAAAGTTACGAATTTTTTACAAAACGTGTCCCGTACCCGCCGACACTCCCTTATTAATGAAATATCGAAAATGTAAATCTGTACACGATAACTCTCGGACGGACTCTCAAATCCCAAAGTTTCCTGTTTCATTTGAGCCATATTCGTATAGCCGTTCCGGAGATATGTGCATTCAAGTGCACGTGAGTCGGGTTTTCAGTACATTTTTACACAAAAACTGATTTTCACATTTTTTTCCAATGAAAATTCATGCAGTTTGCGTCGTTTGAAAGATATTTAAGTCCTCTTGATGTTCTAATTATTCAAATAATGCACCAAATGTATCTTTATGCCGAAAAATCATGTAATATTAAAAATTGTGAAAATGTATGAAATTCTTAGAAAATCGAAGTGTGATATGAATATATCTCAAGAAAGGAGTCTCAAATCGCAAAGTGAAGATAGCCAATTTGTATTATTTTGTCACATACAATTCAAAGTGCACATACCTTGTCCAAATACAGTACATTGTATGAAAAAAACATTTTCCCCGTTTTCATGGCAAAACCAATACTTTCTCTCTTGACTAGTCGACGAGTTAAATAGTTCAAGATAAGAACAAAATTTCATATCAATGCAGAAAAGTCAGGATTACGAATGTAATTCAATTTATTTTACGCATAGATTTCTTTGTGTGCAGTAGCTATTTCATAGCAACATGCACCAAAGCGCACATAACGTGTACAGAATATTGTATGAAAAGAGAATATTTTCCTCGTTTTCATGACAATACTTTTTCCTCTTGACTAGTCGATGATTTTAAATTTTAATTATTCAAGCGAAAAATCAAATTTCATATCAATGCGGAAATGGCAAGATTACGAATGTAATTCAATTTATTGTTAATTCTCGTCAGTAAAAATGGTTGTTTATAAGATTTAATCATCGATGATTGAATACCAATACAAATGTGATGTTTTTGCTTATCTCACAACCCCATCATATGGCCTATACCATTGCATGTATTGAAATTAGTCCAAAGTTTTAGTTTTGCCCAATAACTTCACCACGCGGCGCCACTGAAAGCAACAACAATTTCAAAGGCAAATTCAATACATTCAAAAGTCAATACATGCATTTGACATTAGCTAAGGTGTATTGATGGTCGGCTTGTTATGTGTTAGTGACGCTTTTTTTGACTAATACCTTGCATACACCGTATTACCGTATTGTTATCTCATGAGATGAACATTGCAATATTCATCTAATTTGGCCGAATACATTTGAATTGAAGGTTTGAATGATTCGGAACCCAGGCTCCTAACAAGAGACTGACGTTTAATATGCGCCATGTACTTCGTAGTGGTGAGAATTCGCATTAATGTTGCAATTCTCAAACCTTGGGTCAAATTCGACACATATCTCTGCACATCTCAGATAATCGTGCCGTATTCGACACCAATTGAATTTGTATAAAATAGCGGAGTTTTGAGATTGAGAATAAAAATGAATAATTTAACATGTAAAGTCTATTTTCACCCCCGTATTTTGGCCAAGTACATTAGGAACGCAGCTTTTCGGAACCAGGTGCTTTTTTTGAAAAACCAAAAACATTCGATTTTACAGATATCTGAGATAATCGACCGTTATCAAGAAATAACACTCAAATTCATACATTTTCAAAGACAATTTTAACTTTGTATGAAATCTTTCAAAATAGTGGATACATCTCGGATTTCGTTTAGCTTTTCAGATATTTCAGATTTATCTCATTTTTCAGATTTTAGTTTAATTGAATCTCCAGTTTTAGATGTCTATCTTTATCTTATCTAGATAGATTTTGAAATCTGTGAATACACACTCTAAGGCTAAATATGTGTTTGATTTTAGTACGTGTTAAATCTGAAATCGTACTATCTTAACACTAGAACCTTTTTTTTAAACACTATCTCTTCAACTAGTACCATAATTTTCTTAAGAAATTTGGTTCTAACTTGTCGAAACATAAATATGATGTCGGAATTAGCACCGATATTATATAAAAACTATAATTTGTATGTTATTTTTCGTACTAAATTTATACCACCTAGTCAATAAGGTATAAAATTATCACGGAATTTTGTGAGTGATAATTTAGTTTCTTCGTTCAAAAGTGAATGCTGAGTAAGTCGAGCATAGCTGTTCACGAACAGAAAAAATACGAATGTTCGTTCGTTCGTTCGTAGAATATTATAATTTTTGTTTGTTCGTTCGTTCGTTGAAAAATTTATACGAACGAACACATGTTGGAAAAAAAACTCTACGAACGAACGAACGAACGTTCGTAAACAGCTATGAAGTCGAGTATATTTTTCATATTTTCTGACATGAATATATTATAAAATTGAAAACTTCATTCAGGCTTGAAACCTGATTAGCACTGATTTAAACAAAAGGGATATTTAGTCTCTCTTTGTTTGAAAGATTGTTTATTAGTCTGTTAAATGAACACTTATATCTAATTAAACTGAACAAATTCGAACCAGATTTAAATAGTGCAGCAAAGACCCGCCTGCCCGTCTGCCCGACTGCACGTCAACGTGATCAAGATTCCTCATAATCGCTGACCGCCCGTTGACCGCCCGTGAACTATAACTGGACCGTCCGCGACCTGCCCGTGACCCGCCCTTGGACCGTCCGTAACCCGCCCACGACTCTTTCGTGACCCGCTCGTGCCTGCCCGTGGTCCTCCCGCCCATTCACCCGCGCTCCCGGGGAGAAAAGTCACTGAGCCCAGAATTAAACATAGAAACAATAATTCCAAGTAAAGCAAATAGTTTGGAGCCTGTAAGTGTAAATCTAATGAACTATCGCAAGAGATCAAAATAAGGACAAAAATAAAATTACATTCCAACGTCAATTAAAACAACATGTAAAATCAAAACAATTGAATATTGTAACCTATTTGCGAATCATCGATTCAATTTGAAAAACAATACTGATTCGCAGTTGCTCATTATTAGCGAACGACATGTTAGTCATTTTTAGCTTTACAAACACAAAATGTGTAGGAATGCAATTATACAAACTATGATACTACATAACTAACTATGTGGAGCTCTCATAATGGGATAATGAAAAATGACACTTAAGCGTTATGCAAAGTCATTTCAAACAAGGCAGTTTTAAAGGGAATAAAAAATGAGGATTTGACATGCAAAGGCATAGCAATTTGTATTTGTGAAAAGGATATAGTGCCATATTATAAGACTTATTGCTGAGAATCTCGATAATTTAATCATTCTAAACTCTTCGAATGCTTGCCGAAGTCTATTCTAATTCAATATAACAAGAGATCTTTACAAAAGAAACAAAAACTTTCATTAAATTATGTTTAGTGAAATTATTCAGGAGCATCTTATCTCTTAAGATACATAAAATTTTATGCCAAGTAATTTTCTGAGTTGATTTATACGAATTTTGTAGTACATATGCTGAGATGAACGCAATCATCCATACAAATCAAAGTCAGTGAATATAAAAGAGATGATTTCGCATGAAAATTGCATCGGAAGTAGAGCTCGAAAGTTTTTCCATAAATAACGTCTTTTGGAGATGATTTCAATGGATGTTCGTTCAATATTTGTATATTGACTACTTGAAATTCATTGAACCATTTTCAATTGAATGAAATGCAAATGCGCTCCGTATTTACAGAAAAGGAGCATGCAAAACGGACAGACCAAAAACGTATATTTGCTGATTGCATAATCAACTCTGAGATCGAGTTTGAATTGTTCAACAAAATAGATACACGAAGTGATTCAAAATTGGAATAACAAATACGTTCAATAATTACTCTGTTCAGCTTGAAACTACATTTCATGATTGTGCCGTTGTCATTGGAACGTTAGAATCAGTTCGTTCACAAGCCAAGAGCACAAATTCATGCAAATATAATTTATTTTGAATTCATTCGAACCTGAGAGTGTATCTCACTTGAATACTGTTTGGTGTTCAGTGAAACTGCGAGGGAAAAAAACACGACCGAACTAAACCGAATCGTCCAAGTACAAAGTACGAACGCAAGTTCAGCTGTTCCATGTAGTGTTGTTGTTGCTTCTCGGTACACATGCACTTAAACGGCACGGCAAACGACTCCATGTATAATAATTCTTCAGTTTGTTTGATTCATACTGTGAGCATGAAAACAAAAACCGCGTATAAACACGCTCACACGTTATACGTAATACAAGGAAAGTTGACGCTATCCTATATGTGCTGAGTCGGCCTATAAGATTGCCTCTGTTGTCTTCCCTTTCAATCCAATGCGAGGCACATTTACGCTCACAAACACATTGCACCAAAAACAACAAAAATAACATGTGCGCTTTCTCTATTTATAGCTGGCTTACTCTAAACAAAGTCAAACCAAAAAACCAACACAACCACACTGAATGGCTTTGATACACACACACACACACACGCAAACATTGAGTTTATTGTTGTTCTATCTCACTCTAACAAACAAACAAAAAGTGCGTGTTTACGAGTTTTCACGATTTAATTCTTAGATCTGATTTTCAGCAAGCTAGCATGAGTTCTATTTGATTACGTTGCAATCATTAATATGAAATATTTCAGTCAAAATATTCAACGTCATCCATGAATTCAGCATTCGTTTTTATCCCATTTTGTGAATGTATGAGTATTTCATGTTCATTCTATTGTTGCTGCTTTTTCTTTACTCTCGATTCTCGGTTCTCGGTGCACGCTGTACGTGTACATATATGTATACCTCATTCCTCGTTCATATCCATTCTTTTCCATATTTTTCTCAACTACACGCGCAACCAAACGATTACGTTTCAAATTTTTACGATATTCCATTGTTCGCTGTTTTTATGGCTCAAACAGTCGCTGGCTGTTCAGTTTTGTTTTGTGTTTGGTCTTCGATGCACACACAAACCAATCGCGAAAACTGATTTTTGCTTACTTAAAGATAACTTCGAAGGAAAAATAAACTATTCTCAACGACTTCTTCGTTTCAGTTAATTTTCGCGTGTTTTCATCAGATTTGACATGTGTGACAGTGGATAAATGAACCTCTTTGAAAATCATCAATTAAATTGGCAACAATTTCATTTTTGAAAAAAAAAAAATTTAATCACGCTATTTCACGTTTTAAAAAGTGCTAGTTCATTTTGTTGAATTCACATTATTATTTTGTCAATCCATATCACTTCAGCAATTAACATAATTTCATACTTGATGAAAGTGAAGTATTAACTCTAAAAAAGAAAAAAAAAACGAGAAAAACTTGTTTTGTTTGCGTGGAAAAATAATTGATAACTTCGAAATTTTGATTATAAAATACAAGGTGTGCAGAGAATCAGTTCCTTTTTACAAAAATAATACGCCACTGAAACGTTGTGGGAATGAGGCTCAATCTGAATTCATCTTAATTTTAAATTTTGTTCATATAAAGCAATTTTATTTTAAGACTTTGTTGTGTGTTTCTCCGATTAAAACCCACTTGTGTCTCGTTTCTACAAAATATATCATTGAAACCTATAGGCGTCTATAGAAAGTGAATGAGCAGAAGAAGAGAGAATATATATATAAAAGGCGAACCAGTCACGAGATTCTAAGTGTGGTCTGAATTCGCCCATATCTCTAGAGTGGAAGAATTAGGACATAACAAACTAAAAATTCCTTAAATGTTTTTTGAACTCTTGGCTGGTGGATTAAACGAATGTAGCGTATGTGCTCAAGTGTTCGCTAAGAAAGTGTGTGTGTGTATGATTTTTCGTTGAAAAAATATTGAGCGTTTGAAATATGTGATCTGATCGTTTATCTTTTTGGATGTTTTGACGTTTTGTATGGACTACAAAATAAAGGACACATTCAATGCGAATGAATCACAGGTAATTTATAAATTATTTAGTAAATTTGTTCTGAAATGTATAGGAATATTTTAGAGAGTAATATTACCCATCAAAAACGAAACTTTGTTGATGTTGTTTAACATTACATATATCATATATTCGAAATTGTTGGCCTTTACCAATGCTTGATTCAAAACTTAGAGTCCTCGAAGTGAACTACTACTTAATTGGAAACTCTAATAAAAACCAATTCGAACCATCTACTTACAAAAGAATCTATTTATAGATGTATTCGAAAATCTTGATAATTGGTGTAAACATCGACAAATCGGAGAATTGTCATAGCCTGCTCAGTGCTCACTGAGCTTGAGTCCACATTTGTTCATTCTGCTAGTCGTCATAAACATGGTAGAAATATATTAATTGAATCGATCCTATCGCTTGTAATTGGTTTGAACAATCGTTCGCCCACTAGCATTCAAAAATATTTGTCTATCAAAGTAATGTTCAAGCATTCCCAAATAAATTGATAGATAATCGAAACATAAATAATACCACTTAAATTGCTCGGTGAAGTCTACCCGGATAATGACAAACAAAAAGAATATGATAGGATATTTCAATCAAAATTGTAGGTTTTGTAATAAATGAACACTGTATAGTTCTGCCGAACAGAATACGCAGTGCTTATCATACTGGCAATTAATGAACATTTAATAAACAAACCGTGAAACGTGGTCCGTGACAATTTGAAAATTGACATTCCGCTATCCATGATAGGATGTGAAGGTTTGTAAAAATGACAACAATTTCAGGGTTTTTCTCCGTAACGGATCAAAGATGGATCTGAATCTCTTGTAATATGCTTCATTTTTATTCTAAACTTGAATACATTATTTACTAAATTTTAGCCTAGAAATTTCAATAGCGGGATTCACAACATGACATTTTCATCGTAAAAATAAAAATAACTCGCCAGCTTCGCCACAAAATTGGTATATCAGTAATTTTGTGTACTGATTCTGCTTGCGGCACGAGTATAAACCGCACTAAGACGTTATTTGATATGGTTTTACTTAAAATTTCACATTTCATGCTGATTCGTCTACGCTTTACGTTCTCAACTCGCTAAAGACGACGAACAGACATGTCAAACCTGATAAACTTCATAGAAAATTTAATTGATATGTCTGTAATTCGACGTGATCACATCATATGTTTACGCGGTGAATGCCTCGAAATGGAATCACCACAGAGTTCCAATGTAATGTGAATTAAAATGCACGTAAGCATGACGTTTCTCCTGCGCAATATTATCATTGAGTGGGATTCAAAATACACGAAGGTATTTTTTTCACATTTAAATGTCATTCAAAAAAACTCCAAATAGTTTTGGCAATTATGATGGATGATGAAAGCCTTGTGGAAAGCAGTTCAAATAAGATTTTCTTAGTTACGAAACTAGGATTTAATGAACAAATACTTTCGATGCATGCCAAGGAATTACCAAACCGAACACTTTCATTTGCCATGCAATCCATAAAGTACTATAATCTATGCTAATCTAAAGATTGTTTACATTGCGAGCGTTTCAGTGGTAGAGGTTCTATGACTTGCAATTCAGTTTGATGCGGAACTCGTTGAGAATGGCAAATGTACGAAACGTCCACTTGGCTATACCACAATGCTTACGGGATACGAACTAACGTTTATTGCTGACTTGACAATCGGCTGTTAAAACTGTGTCAGTATTACATTTGAACGTATGCGAACGCGTGAGCAAGAGAAGGAAATTCATCTCAATGGTATGCAACTGTGTTCTGTTCTCACTGGGACAACAACATTAAAATTTACACAGTTTGTTTGGTGAAAGTGCGCAAACTCGTCAAAACGCCGAATTTCAAATACAGCCACACATACACAGAAAATGACCCATTGCTATTGCACTGAACACAATCCACAGTCACGGACACATGCACATTCCCATTTGCGAATAGAGTTACAGCAGCAGAAGCAAACAGTTCGCAAAACAGTCAGACGTTATCCGAGCGATGGAGAAAATGTAAGCAAATGATAAAACTGTCATGATAGAAGTGTGTTTCTTTTTCCGTGTGAACAAGTGAATCAAACAAAATCGTGTGGTAGATATTTATTAGCATCACATTTTAAAGGACAATTGAACTGAATTCATGAAAAAAAAAATAGATTAGCTATTGAGAATCAAGTGATTTTTATGAATGGTTTGATTTTGTTTGCAGGTGAAGTGATTCTAAAATCTCGATTTTTCAATGAAAAACGATACATTTGCATCTGAAATTTTGTTCAACAACACATACTAAAAGTTAATTAAACATATAACTACACGCGTATAGTTCGCGAATTCTATTTTTCGCACTTCAATCAAATTGCGAAAATTCTTTTCGCTTCGACGACATTTTCATTAACTGAACGAGAGAGCGTAAAAAATACTGAAACGCCTCTCTTTACATTCGATGAAAAAGAACTCTAAAGCACCCATTCAATTATTTACAGATAATATATCTTGTGTAATTGCTTTTATTTCTCATTGTTTGCTTGAATCGGATTCATAAAAATTGCAACAAAATCGTGTGTACGTGTTTGCTCTGTTTTTTTTTTATTCTAAAAACTCAATTGTTCTTGGAGCACCAATGTAGAAAGAGAAATAAAATAACAGAAAACAGTGAAAAATGACGAAAGTACGGGGAAAATCAGTGTGATTACATTTGATCAATAACAAAGATTGTTGAATATCCCTTTGGCTTAAACCTGACATAATTGCATGAAAATCATAATTCTTGATGCGGTAAGTAAAATGTAAAAGTATATTAAAAATCTATCTGTTTTATGATTCCGCATAAAGTAAAACACTGTATTTTGTTGTTTAAGAGCCAAGCGCTCATCAAATTTGGCAGCGTTTTCTTCTTATGAATGTGTACAGAATAAATGCAAAGCAAAACTGCAACAAAAGTACTCAAGGCTATAAATAAAAACGCACAAAAGTTCACAAGAATTGATTGAGGCAGAGTAAAAAGAAAAGGCGGAATCTATCAAGAAAAATTGCTGTGAATATTGTTCGAAAAATACCTCGCGTTTAGTTCATTCATCGCCCTTTTGTTGGGCAAATGAAAGTAGACAAATCCATGAAGTAAAAATTTGTTATTTGCTGAAGTTGGTGCAAAACAAACGCCCTTCGATAATGAAAAAAAGTAATTTTTTTGCGTGAGAATTGTTACATACTTTCGCTGACGTGGATTCACAGTTCATGAACCTGATACCAAGCTGTTTATTCCGTGTTGACTCGTGCGTCAAATACACATTCCATAGAAATATTACGATTACAACATAAATAACAATAAAATATCAAACTGAAGAGAAAAAAAATGAAGTAAAATTGTTGGAAAATAATATTGCAAACGACATAGTAATCATGAAATTGCATGTTTTACATATACATGTAATGGGAGTGTGGTCTGTAGAGGGTATCCGGAATGTGTCATTTTCCAGTAACTACACAATTTCATATTGTGTGTAATATTTTAAAACTCCCGTGAGCCCAACATGAGCTGTGTGCATGGTTGTTCTATTTTTTTTATTGTTTTTTTTTTTTCTAGTGAAACACACAAAAATATAGCATGATGATTTTGTTAAGCATTAAACATGAAAGAACAATTGGCGACGCTTATTTATTGCTTCTAATATGCATTTTGTCTGGCATTCATTTTGATTCATTACCATTTTAAATCAAGAGCTTACGGTTCAAATAGCGAATAAAAACAAATGTCGTGTACTTTTACATCGTTTGTGTGTGGTGGTTGAGATTGTGACCATATATAAAATGATTAGATCAGTTTTCATTTGAATAGATAAAACGCTACTGAAGTTAGTGGCTACGACTATTGAACCGACACCAAATGGAAAGATATCTCAACGATATTCCAATCTTTCGTTTATGTGTTAATTGCACGGAAAAGAAAGTGTAAGTTGAAAGAAAACTCATAAAAAAATGAGGAAACATCAAATAAAGAGAACCAGTTTGTAAGTCTTTGATAATGTGATTATGCGACGCTTACACAAGATACTGTTGGAACGTCTTTGCAATTTTTCGACAAAATGCTATTGAATTATTCAGTTTGAATCAAATGCAAAACAGAGAATCGCGATAGAACTGTGATGTTGCTAGACGTAAACAACTGAAAAACCAAAACACAAAAACACTTTTTATGTATAATTCATTATGTATTATGTGCATTGAAAGTGAGAGCTGATGCTTGAACACGCATCTCACACGAATGAGCAAGCATCGTATCACATCGCAATACGAAGTGGGAATTATACGATAGCTATAATTTGTAGAACTGCACTGATGGATACACTTTTATCTGAGTCATATTGAAATATATTTTATGTAGAGTGATTTGCTCTCGTTTAAAACGCTTGATGTGTTGTGCACATGCACATAATATATTAACGCAACCACAAAGGCGCTTCTCGTCACTCTCGACAATCACGTGTCACAAAAACTGAGTAAACAATAAATGAGAATCACAAAACAGTTGAAGACCCCGTTTCATTCTTCTGTTCCATATTGTTGATGAAGCGAATTGTTGATCGATGATTCAAAGTACACACAGTTCAATTCATGTTTTGTTTGTGCTTTTTATTTATTCAAATTGTTATCATATTTAGTTGATTTCTCCAACTGTTTAACTGCTCATATTTTTTGCAATTGCAAAAAGAATAAACCGTTTGGCAAATTCACGAGTTTCTGCCAAATCGACTATGTAGCATACGTTAAACTAATGTGCACCACGCACAAAAACGGAACAGTTGTGTCAAATAAATCAAGTGTGCCCATTTATTGGGACGGCGACACTGACCGCACCGCATTCAAGCGTGAAAAATGTGTGTGTGTATGAGAATTCAGTGCATTTGTTCACTTTTTCTTCTGAAAACATCTTAAATATAATTGGCTCGAATATCCGACTTAAGGAACATTGAATTGATTTCGTTTCGTACACATAATAAATCCGTAGCACGATGCCGCACAAAATTGATCAAACGGAAACTCGCAGCACGGAAATGGAAACGCGTCTTTTCTATATAAAATGTTGTCTGAATAGCGAGATATTGCTCGAATGGAAGTGAATACACGATGTGAATCCTTACGAAAACATTCTTTTTAGCAAAAGATAACATGGAGCCTATTCCATGGAGTCAACACAATTCATATTTCTTCAATCAGTGGGAGAGAATGGCTGTATTCGATATTCAATTCCCCTTCCAATTAAATCTCAAATCTATACCATAGTGTGACTATAAAAGTTGATTGCATATTATAGCGACAAAAAACAAGCCGCCAAAACTTAGTACTAATCAAGTCTTTATTCTCCATATTCTTTGTGTTAAAATGAATTTGTCGAGCACATAAAAGAATATGTGCAATCGATTTTCAAAGAATTATATGAAAATACTTATGAAGCTTATAGTGTCAAGCTTGTGTCATTCGCAGAATTTTGGAGCTTCTATTAAGAGGGAATTAAAAGTTGTTTGTCTTTAGATTTTAATTTGTGAAATTATTTAATATTCAAATGGGTGAACAATGAAACATGAAACAATTCAAAATGTTCTCGTGAAATTACTTCCAATTTCTGGAAGATACTTATTTCCGAGTACCGCTGTACCATCGCTTATAGTTAAATATAATTTTCGCTCAATTGAATTAAAACGATTTAAAGAACCAATTTATTATTCTGTTTATTATTTGGCCTTACATTTTCATTTCGTCTTAAATTCTAATTAATTTTATAAAAGCGTTTATATCAATTTTGTTGAGGCTCCGGGTCTCCATCTGTAGCCATTTTTGAAACGTTGTAAATAAACATTTTCAGGTTGTTCTGAATCATTCTGGAGTGGAACAATGTCTGTATGGCCAGAATTATTCACAGTAATCGGTGTTAAATGTTTTCGATTGGGCTGTGAAGAAGTGTCTTTGCATTTGGTTTTATTGCAATAGATTTGACTGTCAACACAAATACATTTGGCACATCCATTCTGATTACCATCAAAAACATCAAGCTCATCATATGTCTTTCCGCCAAAGTTGCATGTCGGCAATCCTTTTGTAAAAATTGATGAAAAATAGAGAATATTCATTTAACGAGATTTTATAGTAGAAAATTGTGTCACTTTGACTCACCAGCACAAACTTTCAAAATAACAATTACAAGTATATAGATTGAAGTTGAGTACATTTTAAATCATTTCAATTCATAAATCCACTTGAAGAAAAAATGTGAAAGTAGTAAACCACCTAAAAATATCACTTGAATACTATAAAATAGCAACACCATAAATTCCAATTTAACAATTTATTTTTATTTGAATTGAATTTGTCTTGTTGTTGACCACTTATTGTTGTCTAAACAATTTCAGAATAGCACATCATTTGATGTTCAACATTCGACTGGATTGATTTGCTTCGAAGTAAATGATCAAATATATGCCATGATTGTGCTGACAAAAATACAAAATACACATTCAATAAATATTGATAGTATTTAACCTTTTGATAGCTCGACAAATGTTCATGTTACTTATCACGTTGCTTATGTCTGGGCTGCATTCACCGTAAACATAAACATTACAAAAGGTGATTTTATTATATTCCATGGCATTCTGTAACAACAACAACAACAACATCATCGCAGACAATTTAATCCTTTTACAATTGTTAACAACATGAGGTCATCTTTATCTGCTGTAATTGTTTTCATGTAGCCACTTGTTATTTTCACTCAGTTTTTTATGAAAAAATAAATCTCGAAAAATATTCAAAAAACATTTTCCGTCTGAATGCTCTAGTTGTTTTCAACCGCACGACGTTCATTGTGATGAATTAATTCAAATTTGTGTATTGTCTGGAAATATTCCAATACTTCTAGAAATAGTCATTCCGATAATTTTACGCTTCAAATCTTTAAAAACAAAAGGCAAATTGTTTTTCGTTACATCCGCACCACTGTTGTGTGTATTTTCAACGTGTATTGAAACAACATTTTGAATCCGTAATTAATATTGTTTGCTTTGTAACAACTACGAAAAATTTGGAATAAAAATAGATTAACCTTTGGACATTTTCATTAAAATCTGGTGTTGATGATGTAAAACACGAATCTCTGTCGGAATATATGCATAGGAACACAATGAAATTACGTAGTAATTTTTACTATATCATCTTGAACTATGATGCTCAATTAGCATTTCACTTCCATTAGACTATGCCAAATGATGTAAATTTTATTCAATCTGAACGATGCAATCAAATGATTAAATTATGATGATTGATCAGAAATTAAGTTAATTACGTTATCCACCCAATAGAACTTATGAACACATTTTTTGTTGTTTGTCGAAAAATGGTTTATCGGTAGATTCCATAGAAGATGGTGTACGCGTCCACAAGCTATCAATATGTACTTGAGGGACATTCGCTTCTATTGGCAGAGTTGACGATGCTAACAATGTTTTGACACAAAATGAATTTAAATCCGTTTATTTAATATTGTGATGATTACAAAACAACCTACCATAAATCAATAGCGTGACTGATGACACCATAAAAACTAACACTACAAATATAGAGACTGTTTCAAGTTTACCCATTCTATTCGATTTGTTCTAGTATAATTCACAAAATATGTCAACAAGTAACACAATGTTTTGATTCTCGAAGCAAAAACACATCGTTTTTATTCAAACGTAGCTTTTGATTAAGACCAAGGAATCGAAGAATGTAATTATAGACTTGAAAGTAGAGCGGACAATGGCTAATCAACAAATGAATAACTGACGTAAAATGTATAAATTTCTGCTCTGGTATACTAGTGTGTATCTATAATTTGTTTATCATTATTTTGCTTTCATTTTAATTATAATTTTGTACTCATAATCGCTTGAAAGCCAAGCAAACAACCATGATATCAACAGTCCATATAATGAATCACATTCAGCAGGAGCGTAATTTTTCGGGTGTTTTTTTTTTGCTGCAATCTCTTTATTTTTAATTTTGGTGCAATCTCTTTGAACAAGGCCAACCAAAGCCTCATTTGGATTGTTTTTTTTTGTCCATTATTTAAACGTTTTCGGTGTTTGTTTCCATTTTTTTCCAATTGCTAGATGATTCTATTCTTTTTTTAGACGGTTTTGCTTTTTTGATGAAAGAGACTCGGTGCACAAGCACTAAAACGAGTATGCATGTGAACTGACCGAACACATTGAAATATACTTGAATATCAGTGCTCAATTATTTCAGATGTGAGAATTTGAACAAATTAAGAGAAATATATCAAACTAGATTGGCGTGTGTGTTTATTTTGCATTGTTAGATTGAATGCGATCCAAATCTTTGCGAATATTATAATGTGATATTACGGTGTGTTTTCAATCATCTGATGTGGTTGACGCCACAGGCGAGAATTCTGCCATTTCGTGTGCATGGGAACGAACAACAAAGTTGCCAAGGGAAACAAATGCACATAAGTTATGGCATGTCATGAACATGAATCTACCAGACAGATAAGTGCTCTGTAATTGCAGTAAAATAAGTTTATGTTTTTTTCTTTTATTCTACTTACTCCCATGCGATTGCATTTCATTTCCGTTGCTCATTTTCACCGCTCAATTGTCGATGAAATTTATTGAAAACTCTTTGCTGTTTGTACAAATGTATATGCAAAGGTTTACAAGTTACTGAGTGGAATATCTCCGTTCCAATATTTCACAATGGAAGAGTTTTTGATTAAATTTCAGGCACTAACATTGAAATAACGTCATGCATGATCCTGCCGTTGCAAGCGCCAAATGAAGACGGAAATAAACATAAACTAAACAAGATTGAATACGTGTTTGTTTAAAGAAAAGAGCGTAGAGGGCATATGAATATTTTCGATGCGAAAACCACTCTAAAAGCCTTATTGCTCTCCATAAAATGTTAAAGGTGATCGAAAGGAGTAAAAGCACAGCATCCAGAACGTTCAGTGCGTAGGATGATAAACGACGTCATACAAGCTGTATAAATTGATTGAAATGAGCTATCCACTTGAATATCACAAACTGAACTCTGAACGACACTCGGTCAATGGCATGGTTCTTGTGAAGTTAACAAATAAACATATGCAAACGATCGATTTAAAGTGGGAATTTTCAGTCATAAGAGAATAAACAATTTTATATCATAAATATTTATAAAAGCTATTTTCATCAGTATAATAAGTTATTTGTAGTATATCTTTAAATTAGCTAAAGTATCAACTTTTTGTTTCACTTTCAGATTGAATAAAATTGAAATCAAAAGCATCGACTCCAAACTGTGTTCTAGTTCAACTAGTAGCCCATTTAGATAAAATCGCATACCATCAAACAAATTTATGCAGAACATCTAAAATCATTGGACAAAAATCGGATTTCCAAGACCTATATTGAGCATGAGCTCCTTACATCGCTTCAACTGAGTATTATCTATAAAATGTGATACAAGAGACATTTGAACATTAGCTATTCGAGAGAAAATTCATAAATGTAAGAGGACAATTCTGTTCTAAAGGTTCAATTATTTATTTCAAAAATCAACTCAACGAAGTTTTACATATTATCATTGTGTTTTCTCTTGTCTCTAGATTAAGTGATTTTAATACAAAAAAAAAAGAAAAAGTAGAAAACTCAAGAGTTAATAACCGCTTTTAAAATTAACTAATGCTGCAAAACGAAGAGAATATCAACAAAATGGATGATTGCAATGTGAATCAACACATGATGAGCGACAAGGACCCAAACGAGAGTACTGCGTCCGATTCATTACTGCCAATTGCATCGATATCATCAACGAACCCACAGATAATACCGCAACCATCATCTCGTTCGTCGCCACCAGTCCTAATAGACAATTTAAATAATGGAAATTCCAAGTAAGTTCAAAATACACTCTATAACTAAGCGACAACTAAAAGAATGATATGCCAATATAAGTTGATATTTTTTTGCGAATGCTCAGAAAGGTTAAGTTCGTTGGAGATGTCAGAAGTTCAATTAACATTCAATACAATACGCATTTGGAGACAATGTTCGGTTGTGATCTTAGTTCCAATGTGTCGTTTATTCGTTCGATGCTCATCGATGATTTTAAATTGTTACCCAAGTTACACGAATTTCACAAGATTTGTTGAATTTTATTTTCGACCATTATATTGGTTACAGCAAACAATCGTGTGCACAATTCGTGTACACGATTTATCATATTTGTAGGTTCTATTTAGAAAATTATATTTATACATCACTTTGTTGCGATTTTATTGACAATTTTTTACACTTTATTGTGATTTTTTCAAATGTTAACATTTCATGCTCCCATCCTCAGTAAAATTTGTCACTAAAATCTAAACAAATTTACAGACATCAAACGGATTTTTTTTTCATTCAAATGTCGTTCCATTGATGACTGATTCCAAATAACACATACAAATTTAAAAAATCGTGTATACGATTTAAAATTTGCTGTGACGAAAGATGGTCGAAAATAAAATTTATCTAATCGTGTGTAAATACGAATAAAATCGTGTAATTTGTCCACTTGGGTAGTGTGAAGTAATTGCATTGAATCATTTACGATGCAACGATGCAAACTGCAAATATAATCGAACCTAGTAAACATATATGTTTACTATAGTTTCAAAATTGCACTTCGATCACCTAAATACTAATTTCATTATTAAACAAACAGGTATTTTCATTTTGCAATTGTATTGAGTAGAGTGTGTAACATCGTGAGGACACAAGTGTACCACACGCTGCTTCTTCTTTTTCGAAACTGCTCCATACATTTTGTACCGAATGCCGGCGCCATATTGAAAAATGTCAATAAGAAACTATAGTGAACATTTAGTTCATTAGTTGTGGCGCTGTCTGTCACTGACTATCTATCATCACTGTATATTTGTATGGGAATGTCCTAACGATGGTGTGTAATTGCGCCGTTGGATCATGTCATTGTTGCAAGAGTGAATTTTCTTCTTGTCAGTTAATTCTGCTAACATCAACAAATAAAAGCCAAATCAATTTAATGAAAATTTATCGTGTACAGACAACAAAATTGTGTTCATTAATCTACTCTATCCAGTTTTCTATCATTGACTCACACGTTGTGTTACGGTATTTGCAACTTTGCTATTGTGTCGTTTTCTTTTGCTTCATCTGTTTTTTTTTTGTTGTTGAATAAATTTACGATAAAAAGTAATTATCAAGTATCTCATTTGATGGCCTTGGCAATGAAATTACACGAAATGAATACCAGCACGCGCTATTCGTCGACACCGTTTCCTCTCGACAATAGATTTTTAGGTATCGCCAACATTACAATCAATAATAGACTTTGTAGCTTACTTTGAAAACGATACTGTTATTATTGGCTTCGTTTTGCATGGCAAACCATTTTTGGTGTTATCTCCATGAACATTGCCGGTCAAATATAAAAGATGATATATGAGTACTTTTTCAAATGAAGCCTTTGGGGAATTGAAAAGGGGGCCAATGTTGTCAAACAAGCAACAACATGTCAGAAGTTTTCTGTGCCTATATTTATGGTTTATGTTGACATGAAAAATGAAACCACAAGAAAAAAAAATCAGATAAATGTCTCCTTAATGTAGAAGTTTAACATTTTTACACTAAAGGGTATATTGTTTAAGAGCATATTAGTGGTGTTTATACCTGAGAACATTGTTTTTTTTTTCAATTCGTTCGGCATACGATTTTTTTTCGAGTTTTTGTCTTTTTTCGTTTGCCTTAAATAAAAAGTCGTAAACAAATCATATGCTGTAGTAAAATTGGCTCAGTTTCCGATGGACAGACACATTATTCACAAACTCATTACCATCCAAAGCATAGAAAAACGAGTAAAAATAATCTAGAAACATTGCACAAATGAAGATAAGCTACTAAAATGTCGAATCAACGGCTGTTTTTTAATAATTAAAAGTCATAATTCTGAATCTACAATCGAGAGACAAACATAATGAAATTGCATGTTCACAAGGAAAGTGGCTCGCAAATACTTCAACGAATCATTGAACACGCAAAAACATCCTTTTCTGTCAGCTGTAATTGCGGATTTAATGCCCATCCATAAATATTCTTTATGAGTTGTTAATGTATGGGATTTTTTTTAATTAAATTTCTTGTACAATTTTCAGTTGCTAGGCCCTTTCTTCGTATTCATTCAACTCGTCAGTGCCATTTTTTTTTCCAACTTGATTGACATTCATGAATGTTTTATTTACGAAGTGAAAATGTAATAGAACCATCTTAGTATTCGAACAGTTTTTGTGGCAAACATAAAACATTAATGTATAGTTACGAGAAAATGTTAACCTTTATACTTCATATTCTTGACAGTAATTTCGTCTGCTGATATTGTGCGGTTAATAGCCAAACATTATTGGTTTTTATAGTGGAAAATTACCCATCACATTCTTCATTGCTTCGATACTATTTTCTATTTTTTCGCACACGAAAGGAAAATTAAGAATGAACGAATTCTATGAAAAGTATTTTTCTCTCCACTTTTGTTTCATTTTGCTCACACTAACATGCGCTTCGAATATTTACTCGTGAGTGAAAATGTTTCTTTTTAAAATAAAATTTACAAGTTTTTCTTGTGAAAATACGCTTGTTTCCACATGCAAATTTGATCCATGTCTAACTTAATTAGGTACTCTTTTTCACGCGGTGCGCATGCAATGTGCATAACAAACGCTTTCATTGTTAATTACCAGAAGTGTTAATTATAAACACAATAATGCGTTCTCTGATACTCGTGAGTGAATAGGAAGAGAGCGTAAATGGAAGAGTCAACATTATACAATTATGTAAAAGTCTGACGAGCCCAAGAATTTAAATACAAATTCAAATATAAGAGCAAAGTGTAAATTCAGTTATAATGTAAATGCAATTGCATAATAATTTCTAGTTCACGGTTATTTTTACGATTGGTTTTTGAAATGAAATGTATACGAAAATAATGGGTCACACGCCAGCTCACACGCTCTGCACACAAAATTCTATTTAGATAAATGCAATGCAAATTGCTAATAAAGATGATATTTTATGATACTATGTTAATACCGGATTGTCTTCAATTTGTTTATTTTTGTTTCATTCGAAAACAGGTAAACATTTTAAATTCTGCTTTTTGTGTGCTGGCATCCGGTATGCTTTCTCAACAGCAAAATTGATGTGAAAATATTTGTGTTATAAGAAAAAAAAAATTGTAAAGGATTTTTTTGCTTCATTCTTCCTTTGGCGCGGCTGCTGTCTCATACATTTACCAACAATTTTTCCAAGGGCGAAACAAAAAAACACCAATTGAAGAGAACAAACAAAGCAAAATTTATGTGTTTATTCACACAAGTTTCCATTTCAAAATGTCATTTGGCAAATGTGTTCAGCACACCTACACTGAACATTAGCAAATAAACCTGCAACTTTGGAATCGATGACATTGATCGAATCCCATGTGCCCTGGTAACATAGAAGTGTACTACCGTCGGGCATGCTATTTTATCGAAAACCGATCGGAAAAACATATAGGACGACAACATATTTCAGTGAAGTGAAGTAACACATGATACGCGTGATGATGGAATATTTGCACATCGTTGTGGTTGATATATTATTTCGTAAAATGTTTGTCATGCATGATTGCCAAGGGTTGATGGTGCTTTTGCAAATAATCTTATCCACAGAAAAAACACAAGGACATTGTGTCTAATAGATAATCTTTCATGGAGAAAGCGTGGAGAAATGTATATTTTTGAATTAAATTGATATGAGCTTTGTGCGTTGCAAATTGATGAAAAATGTTTTGAACCAAAACATTATCGTTCTTTTTAAATGTTTTCGTAAATTAAATTCCTCTGTAGACAAATTCGAGTATTGAAATCAAATCGCATTTTCACTTGAATACAATTTATCAAAATATAACATTGAAATAATGGAATAATTTTCAACTCCCTGCTTGAGAATGTTAATCTAAAGAGAATTTAATTTATTTTGTATGTTCACAGTGGATCGCAGAGTAATCTTAATGTGGAAGGTCATAATGGACATGGATGTACCATTAAAAAGTACAACAACACCCTGACTACGTCAAAGAAAAACATGGTAAGTGAGATGGAATTAAATTTAATTCAAACTGTTAATGTCTGATTTTTTTTGGGCAACGAATTGTATTTGAAATCATGCTTCATGCAGGCTTGCTAATGATTCGTAAATATTTAATCGATTTTTGTTATAGGTGATGCTAACAAATCTCCCAAAATGGCCACCTGTGGATGTTGCATTCAACGATATATCATTCTCAGTGCATGACAGTCGACTGAAAGGTCAAAAGCCAATATTGAAAAGGGTTAGCGGTATGTTCCGTTCCGGTGAACTAACAGCGATTATGGGACCGAGTAAGTGGCTATAAATTCGAATCAATAAAATCGAATTAATTAATTAGATAAAATCAATTTCGAATTCAATGATTAAGGTGGAGCTGGAAAAAGTACACTAATGAATATTTTGGCTGGATATCGGTAAGATTCAAAATCGAATGTTGTTTAATTCACTCTCACTAAACCGAATTCTATTTGTAGAACATCAAATGTAACCGGAACGGTATTAATTAATGGAGAAGAGCGAAATTTACGTCGGTTTCGTAAGCTTTCAACTTATATCATGCAAGATGATTGTTTGATGCCACATTTAACTGTCAAAGAAGCCATGCTCATATCAGCAACATTAAAGCTTGGAAAAGAAATGTCCTTGGATGCGAAGAAGCTAGTGGTTTATGAGATTCTCGAGGCAATTGGTTTAAGTGAATCAAAATGCACAAGAACGGTGGATCTATCTGGCGGCCAACGCAAACGTTTATCCATTGCGTTAGAATTAGTAAATAATCCTCCAGTGATGTTCTTCGATGAGCCGACCAGTGAGTTCTCTTTAATTATTTGATATTACAGCACTAAGCATAGCAACATCTAATCTTCTGATCGAATTGAAATCTATTTGTTCAGCTTGTGAGATTAAAATGTAACTTTTTGCAATTGTTTCATTTTAGGTGGGTTGGATAGTTCATCGTGCTTTCAACTATTATCACTATTGCAAACATTGGCTCAAGGTGGACGAACGATTGTGTGTACAATTCATCAGCCCTCAGCTCGTCTCTTCGAGAAATTCGATCATTTGTACATGTTGGCTGAAGGACAGTGCATTTATCAGGGTCGAGTAGGCGGCTTAGTACCATTCCTATCATCATTCGGTTACATATGCCCCAGCTACCATAATCCAGCTGACTATGGTATCCAACTGAGCTCAATTCAATATCAATCCACTCACAACTTTCAACCGATTTAATCTCTGTTTATCCTTTCAGTCATGGAAGTTGCAAGCGGTGAATATGGTAACGCAGTGCCAATATTAACGATGGCTGTGAATTCAAAAAAAACTGGAAACCTATTGACCGAAAATGAAATTGGAATTCAACTTCAAGGAATATCAAGTGTTTCGAAGAATGTTACCAATGATATCAGTAAAACAACAGTTGATACACCGAAAATTGATGAACGAACATTTACAAAAAATACCAAACCTGATCATACTCTGATCAATTTAACAAATAATGAGGATTCAAAAGAATCAAATGAAGTGTCAACGTCATTGCTGAATTCACAAGACAGTGTTGTCATGTTGCCAAATAAACATACGTTCCCAACAAGTGGATGGATTCAATTTTGGATTTTACTAAAGCGTTCGTTCAAAACCATTCTACGTGACAAACAATTGATGCATTTGCGTTTAGCTGCTCATGTTATCGTTGGCACCATCATTGGCATGATTTATTACGATATTGGTGGTGAAGCGTCCAAAGTCATGGATAATTTGGGCTGTACTTTCTTCACCATGCTATTCACAATGTTCACTGGAATGATGCCAACCATTTTAACATGTACGTTAATCGATAAATTGATTTAAAATCCATACTGCTTAACACACTTCTTGATTGATTTTCTGTTGTTGTTTTTGTTTTTCAATAGTTCCGCAAGAGATGGGCGTTTTTATCCGAGAGCATCTGAATTATTGGTACTCATTGAAAGCATTTTATTTCGCCAAAACTGTTGCTGACATACCATTCCAAGTGAGTGCTTTCAACTTGTTCAATTTTGCTGGAATCAATCATCATTCAAATGATTGATTGTTCAGAATCAAAGCACGGAATACTAATGAATGTCCTTTTTTTGTGTGTGGTAAGCTTTTGTTTTCCGGAGTGTATGTAGTGACGGTGTATTATTTGACATCACAGCCCATGGAATTCCAGCGACTGGCAATGTTTGTAAGCATTTGCGTGCTGACTTCTTTGGTGGCGCAAAGTTTGGGTTTACTTGTCGGTGCTGGATTATCGGTGGAGAGTGGAGTGTTTATTGGACCTGTGGCATGCATACCAACAGTTTTATTCAGTGGATTTTTCGTTACATTCGACACGATACCTGGCTATTTGAAGTGGTTAACGTACGTAAGCTACGTACGGTATGGCTTTGAAGGTGTGTCTCAATATGCAGAAATGTCCATTAGTCCTTTAACCTTTAATTAATTCAATTATTTCATTTTGGATTGCAGGTGCGGTACTCGCAATTTACAAAGGTCGTGAAAGATTAAAATGCTCACAAATATATTGCCACTATCGTGATCCAAAGAAAATCGTCGATTTACTGTTTATGGGTGATAGTGTGTTCTGGGTGGATGTGGTAGCGCTGGTGTCAATATTCATTGGATTGCGTATCATCGCCTACTTTGTTCTAAGAATAAAAGTCTACAGCGTCCGATAAATCTGCTCAATCCAATCAAATCTGATTTTAACCATTTTCTCTCTCATTCATTTGTATATCTATGTTTAACTTCTAACGACACAATATAATCAGGCGCTTTGCACATTATTGTCTATGATCAGGGGGGAACTTTCCCATGTAGCCTGTCTTAAGTGGATGTAATTCTTGTTTAACGTATTGGTGTTAAGACTAAAAATCTCTTATTTTATATACATTTTCAATAGGAACAAATGGTATTATTTTGTTCAATTAATTGATCATATTGTGATTATTTTCACAATGGAAATTTTGGTTTTGTGTCACAAATCTAATGCCAAATTTGTTTTTAAATTTAGTATTATCGTTCATTTTTTTTATTGTGCTGGACATGGTATTTGGTTTCGTCTGTGTTCAATGACGATTGGTGGAGACAATATTTTAGTTTATAGGGAAAATGCAAAAGATAAAACAAAAGTTCAACCAGACAGAACATTTTCAATCAGTACTGCTGAAGGGCCTTGTGAAAATAAAACGATTGAACAGACAGTCGTTTGCCAAACGGCTTAATTGGGACAAACGCGACTAATATTCGGCTAGAAAACTGAATGGACTGGCAATCGACTGAAACCATCTAAAGTACATGAAAATCGTTTTAGTAAATAAAAGTTGTCCCACATCAAACGACAATAGTCGTTTAACAGTCGACTGGCTAGCAGCCCTTTTTCACAAGGGTAATCGATCACTGATTGACAATCAGGGTGTGTAGCGTTATTTCTCAAGAATCTAAAATCCAGTATTTGACATTTTTAAATTGAATTTTAATTTTTGAATAAAATATTCGAGTTTCATTTGTGTAACAATTTCAGTTTAGAATCAGTATCAAATTGTTCATATTATTTAATTGAATAACGTTGAAGTGGAAAAAAATTCGAAAATAAAAAGAAAAATTAGCCAAATTTATGTATGTGAATAGGAAACCTGTTTCCGTCGATGTGAACAAATAGAATTTATGTTGAATGGCCTATTTTTACTATTGACCATTTTATATGTTAAAGATCTAGTTGATGCACTACACTATTACCTTTGTATGACATTGAGCACCTTATACAGATTCATATGTTTGACATTTTTACACACTGGTAAAGAAGACGAGAATGTGTTGACGATCGCATTTAAGACGCGTGATGAGATTTAGTGATTTTAAATATGTTTAACTGATGAATTTTTAATCAAAATTGAATGTTATTCATTAATTGATGTAAGTGGCTTTGACCCTTTTAACCGATCCAAACCAACACACATAAAGTTAACAGTTAATAAAATGGCAGAAAATCAGTGAACAAGTGTAGATTGAATGGAATAGTGTGAGTGAATGGTGTTTGTGAATGTATTACTTGTATGATCGTTGATCATTCATATTTTACCTCAGGACGGTACAAAGTGTTAACGATGTCAACTATTCAGAATACCGCATGTGATTTCCCACAACTAAGAAGTACTCATCCAAATATAGTATTCCGGTCATTCAAGTTTTTTGCAATAATTTTTGCAACCAAATTTCTAAAAATAAAATATTTAATCCTTTCCGATTTTGCCTTGGATCAAAACCAGCTTCGCTAAAAATACACACAAACAACTCATTTTATTGTGAGCAAGTACAATTTGGATTTTTTAAGAAATTATTCTCCATTTTTCTGCCAATTTTTGACCATTTTTTTCTTGCCTCGAAACGATTCCACATGTTTCAAGATGATAACAGATTTAAACATTATATTTCTACAAAAACACTGACCAATCAAAAATTCAATCTGAATCTATTATTAGCTTGAAATGCTAAAAGATTCAAAAATGCCCATTTTAATTAAAAAGAACAATTCTTCAAGATTAACACCGCAATTTGTATGTGAATTTCCAAAACAACAAATTCAATAAAGAAAATAAATTTATATGTACAATTTTAGCATTAACAAGATGTAAAGAAATAAATCGATATATTTACAGAAAAATGAAAATCTATTTTTTTCTTATTTTTGTAATGTTATAAGAAGAGTTATTTGTTGCATCAACCCAACGGTGCTGTTTGTCTATCAAACGAAAATAATTGCTGCAAATATTAGTGGACACTGTGTTCATGTTCACCTGAATATTTTTCTACTTTTGCTGTGCAAATTGCGACTGTGTATACGAATCTTAATAAGAATTCAAACAGTGAAATGCCAAACAAATATTGCACACGTTCACTTACCGCAGCACCTATAAGAGACCGTAAGGTAGTGCGACAATCGAAACGCGTCATGTCAAACGAGATGCGCATAGCTTCTTGCATGTGTAAGCATTAGCTTAACGAAATATGGATAGAGTGTTCATGTTCACGTTAAATAAACAACGACACCAAGTATAAGCCATGTTTCTTTTCTTTTCGTTGCCGTCGTCTTGGTCGTCTCCGTTGTTGTCGTTTGTTTCATTTTGGTTGATGTTGCGTCGTCTCGTTTGTACACTTGAAACTTGATTTGAAATCGATTGGTGCTACTCTATCATATACAACTTACGCGCGCTACCGTTTCACTTCAGCGTGTGATTTGTATTTTTCTTCTTTCTGTTGATTTCAATTCGATCGTTTCGCGTGTGCTGTTACTTTTGTGTTGTATATCGCTCTGTGTATGTCTATGGGCCCTCAATTTAGTGTCTCTCGACCGTTTGGGGAAATCGACAACATTAACGACGAGAATCTAAACATAAAGTAGTTTAGTTGTCGTCGGACTTTTGCTCAATGTGGACTGGTTGAAAACAAAAAAAAAGATGGTGATAGAGAAAACGGCACACGCATAACTTGTGATTTTGGTTTTTTCTTGTATACATTTTGAATTATTTACTAACATTTAAACAGTAAAGATAGCATAAGTTTGATATATTCCATGCTCGTTTTGTTAGGTTCGATACCTAAGTGGATATTTTGCATGATTTAAAGTAAACTCAAAATTGTTTATTCAATATTGAAAGAGAAAATCGATTTTTCAATAGAAAAAAACACTTTGATAAAATTTTTGTACAAAAGTGCCAATGTGACGACTTTAATCGTAGAATACAAACTGTTGCGTGTGTACATAGGTTTTTTGTCCTCTAACAGTACCATTTCCACACATTATTAAAGAGCAATTTCGAGAGAAAGAGAGAAACAAGTAGAAGAAAAAAAAACACAGAGAAAAAGTTCATCAAAGTGCCTTCGCATTTGCGTATGTGGTATTTAGTGTGTGCGTGTGATATCTAATTCGTCATTGATGCAAATGACTCTAGTGTTAATTTCCTTAGGAAGTTGATGTGACGATTTTTTGTCATTGTTGTTTTGTTCGTGCATTCATTTTTATCACATTTTTTTTCGCTCGTTTCGAAAACGTTGAATGTTTAAAAACATGGATTTAGACAGTGACTATATTTTAAATAACAACAAGTAAGTGTGGATTTTTATCGAATGATATGAACTACAGGTTTTTAAATTGATTATTCGATTTAAGAGGAAAAAAACCATGATTCTGATTTCCGAATTTAAAATTGGGGAGGAACCAAAATTTATACATGAACATCTGAATATTCAATTCGTATGGTTTTTATTGCTTTGTTTTCGTCAAGATTTTGCACAAAAGATCATTTTTATTGGATGGTTCAACATTCAACAACAAATACACACATTTCAACAGCAAAAAAACATTGATGGAATACGAAATGAGCTCGTTCTGACGTATTGTCTATAAGCTCCATTGAGGTCACTAAAAATCACTTTACGTGCCGGTTTTGTGTTTTTTTCGATTTTTTTTTTCTTCTCACTTTTGCGCAGATTTTTGTTTTATATCAGCAAATCGTTACTTTGGTGCGCTGATGTGAAACCATGCATTTAAGATTGTCACCAAACCACTCCACTGCTGTATACAAACATTTGTGTACGAGATCGCATATTTGCCAGCAATAACGTTGCAAACGATCATTACTTGACTTGTAAATGGAAACGCTGTAATTGAAAACTGGTTGCGAGTCGATTTCAACATTTGTTGTGTGTTCGAGAGTTAATAGCATAGCGGGCAAAGTGCACCACATATACCACACACACACACACACAGCACAGTATAGCACAGATCGTCAGCACACTTTTTTGGAGATTTAATTATATTTATTTTGTTGTTGTTGTGAAATGAATCTGGGTCATTTTGATTCGAATTTTCTTGTTTGCTGATAAATATCATTGCAGCCGATTTTGCCCATCCCATGCATATTCCAACATACCTATCTATATATCGAGATAAACAACAGTTTTAGGAATTTGTATTTCAACAATTTTTACCTATATTGCTAAAGATTGATTTCAAACAATATTTGCCGTTTGGTTATTATCTTCAAACTAGTGTTATTTGTGACATTTTTAAGTACACCGTAAATGCGTATACCGTAAACGAGAAAGAAAAGTAGTTTGCTCAATTAGATAAGGTAAAATCAAGTGAATGACGACAGAAAAAAAAACTTGTTAATTTGCTCGAATTAATGTCGCTGCAGCCTGCCTGGCACTTGCAGTAATGTGAATAGGGAAGAAAACTTAAATTTTTCAACTACAAAAAACCAAATAAAGTCAATGTAAAATGAACGACGTGTGAAACTAGTAATTTGTGCTAGTGTTGCTGATTTGAACAGAATTTTTGTATTAGAATTATTGAAATCAACGTCGTTGATTCAACGCTTAATTATTATCGAATAGCGTTTTGTGCTTGTTGTTCTCGTTTTAATTTTTGCGCGACATACAAACAGCAGCAAGAAATAAAACAAAAAAACAAGCCTCTGACACACTTTTCATGCATGCAATACGGTTACATATTCTGCTTGCGATAATCTTTGACACTTCTACTTTAAATACGCATACAGTTGCTAACAGCATTCTGGTTCTGCATCGTATAGCTCATTCTGGGCGAAATACACGGCGCAATAAATGCGCAAAACATTTCATCCATTTTGGATTACAATTTGTTATAACAATAGAGAGTTAAGGTATTTCGTGAACTCACACAACAATTTCAATGACTTTTTAAATTCTCGCATCACAAGAAAAAAAAACAAAAACAAAAAAAACGTGAAAGTCAATTCGCACAAAGCCAGTTACTTTAAGCGATTTGTTTAAAATCACAAAATACAATTGAATAGTAATTATATGAAATCACATAACAAATTCAATATTTCATCATTAAATTGCAATTTGCAAATAATGAGAAATTAAAATAGTGAGTTAAATGACGCCGCAAACGGTCGGGTTGCTGTCACAGATAGAAATGGCGTGAACACATAGGCGCATGTTTCTATTCGAGATTGAATTTGCAAAATGAGCGATCAGACAAGCCGCACATGCACGATACAGCACGTCAACCCGGCTATTGTGAAGGGTGATGAAAAGGCATTTTAACTGGTTAGGCTGGATTTGTGTGACAAATAGTTGAATTTTTTCTTAAAAATGTTTATTTTACGAGCGATTTTACGATAGAACATACTTCCTACAAGCTATAAACGAAGCGTCATTTTATTTTTTCAAACAGAATTTATGTGTAATTTATCTTTTTCCTACATTAAACAATTCTATACCTTGAGCAAGTGCCGACGCCACTGTGCGTAAGTCTATAGGCAACAAATAAAAGCTAACCCAAGTTCACACAATAAATTTTCACATGTCATGATGTTCCGTCCATATGAATGAAAAACAACATTCTTCACCATTCCAAAAACACTCAATGTACTAGATTTTACGATTTACTCAAAATCGTGTAGCTCAAAATTTAATACGCATGCGAATACAAAAATAAACCAACACAAATCGCAAAATAAAGAAGAAAAAAAAACCTAAAATGATTGGTAACTATCAACTTTTGAAGGTCATTCCGTTCGAATGTGCGAATCGTGTGAAGTGTGTGAAGTGTTTGCGCATTTCGCTCGTGCCAATCGAGAAACATTCTCTGTGTGCTCATTGAATTGAATTCAATACAAAAATTAAAAACTGGACAAATGAATACTACTGATCAATAAAATGATGAAGTTGGCAGAAAAAAAAGAGTCTTTCAAGTGAGTAGCACACGACAATGAGAGTGCTCAAATTTTATACCTGCGTCGTTGAATAAGTGATGAATTAAGTAAATGAGCTAGTTTTTGTCAATAGAATTGGCGATTAAAAACATGAATTTGCACATCTTATGAAAAATTTGTTGTGTTTCCTCAATTCACAGAATGATCAAGTTTATGAGTGATGATGATGATGATGATGATGACCAAGCATTATAATGTTCATGATTTCCTTCCAGTTTTACCAGCACAAATCCAATTGTTTATTGCCATGCAGGAAACGACGGCTTCAATTGAGTATCATGTGCGAATATTTAAAAAACAAAATCTATAAGCTATCAAGAAAAAATGATCACAAACAAGAATGTAATACCGAAAAAAAACAATTATTTTCCGAAAACAAAAAACAATAAATAAAAATTGACGGACGAATCATTTAAAAGGTGTGCTCTCGTGTGTATCTGTATGAGAAAATAACATGCACAACACATTGAAATGTTGTTCATCGAAGCATCGAGACAAAACAACATTGACTCTAAAATTAGAAAGCGTCTGCCTTATGCACGCTTTGTTTCGCAATTTGCATGAAAATAATATAGCAAACGAAATTGCTGTAAAATGTAAGTAAGAAATAAAGAAAGCCCATACAATAAAATACAGAAGGAAAAAAAATATATTCAAAGTGATTATATGATATTCACAATTTTGCACAGCAAAATAGCCACTGAGTACAAATGCTGTTTATGCAACGGAACAATTTGAAATTTTTGATCAAAGGAAAAAAACGAGAGTAATTGCTCTTCAAACGAAATAATTCGATTTCTCATTTTCATTTCTCTCGCTTGGTCTTTTGTGTGTGTGTGTGTGTGTGTGGTAAGCCAAATCATTATTTTTGCTAAAGAAATATGGCGATTGAAATGTAGCATTACGGAACATTTCAAATCTACTATTTCATAGACTATGATTTATTTGTCAGGTTCAATGATTCATGCAAATGTCAGTACATAGACCAACATCCACTGCCAAACGTTGGTTGAGCAAATTGTTTTTATGTGGAAATATACAAATATTTTAATAGACTCTCGGCTGAAAATCCATCGTGAAAAACAGTGGGGGCTAATAAGATTTACGAAAAAAAAACAAACCAAATGAATTGAATGAAAAATAAATGTAAAATACATTGCCGTGTAATAAATAAATTGTTTGCGATATTTTCAACCTTGACTCGAAAAAAAATGCACCACAACCCACCTGATCGATTTGATTGTTAAACGCAAACATTATAGAAAATCGGTGTTGCTTCTTGCCAGTCGCGTTCACAGCTCAACCTTTAATAGTAAATTAAAGAAGAACTGATTTAATCGAATTTAAGCATGCATTAAGCAGTTTGAAGGGATGACTAGCAAGAAAAAGTGGTACAATGTAAACCTTGTTTTTTGCATTTTTTTTCCAATCCCAGATCGAATTACAACCTCACCTTAACACAGTATGGTTTTTGTGCTATTAAATAAACATTTAGCCAAATCATCAAACTTTGATGTCAATTTGATTTTGCATCTTGTGCGTCCAATTTAAAACGAAATTGATGCTAAAAAGTCCTATTTTTAGATGAGTTACTTCCGTATTCAACCAACGTTTGCTGGTGCACCAGCAGAGAATTATCAAAATTTAATCTCTGAAGATAAGGGATAAAAAATATTTTTGCATTGTTGACCACTTGAAATGTGCGAGTGTTTTATTTGAAGCACTTGTGTCAACAATACGCCTTCACTGAATTGATGTTAATTTGGTGGTCAATTTAATCATTACAGATTAAAGTCCATCTATCCTCGAAAATGTGATTATTACCCTTAATTCCCATTTTGATGCAGCCCTTGAATAAAGATCAAGCAAAGCAGCTTGTCCAGAATGATATTTGATGTCGACCAAGTAGAGATAACGTTTTGTTGTTGTTGTTGTTTTTCAAACGCATCTGAGGAAGTGTAATTTCAATTCCTGGTTTAACAAATGATCGAAGTGCAATCATTTTTTTGTTGAATGTCCATGTGTTAATAAAACACTATAAAAACCCACACTTTGACGGATAATCTCATACTTTATTCATGTGATTCGCTTGTTATCTCCAAAATTGCATTGCATTGGATCCATCATTGAGAATTACACTTTGTACGTTGTCGCAAGCGAAGAAAAAAATTATGCATAATATTCAACGTTCATGGTTTGTGCGTTTTCGCATTCCTACATTGAATAATAATTATAGTACTTTCAACGCATTGATAAGAGTGTAAACATGTTGTTGACCAATTCAGATTAACAGTTTCGCTTCGAAACTGATTACGTCAGTGAAAGAACTTTGAACTAAATGTGCGGTAAATTTTTATTTGTCCTGATAAAACTGAACCCTATCAAAACCAACGCGATCATTGAAATTGAACAATGCGTTTTGATACGCTTCAGTTTAAAGTACCTTTAAAACAACGATCATGAGTATTAATTAGTAATCAACGAAACACCCATTTTCAATGGGATTGGGACGAATGACATCCGTTACCTCGAACCAAATACATACAAACAAACCAACACTTCGGACTTTGTTATATCGAATAAATTACGATTATTGGCGCCGAAATTCAATTTGAACGGCTCAAATTGCGATATTCATTTATAGACACGGAATGGCCTAAGATCACTGTTACTAGATGAGATCACATTAAAAATGCTATCAAATCGAATCGACAGCAATTAAGTTTTGGACATTATCATGATTGAGTGGTTCGATACACGATACTCTATGGCTATATTATAGTTTCCATGCTCTGATTAACATTCTCAATGATAAGGACACGTTTCTCAATTCTATTATCAGTGAAAACATGCGAAATATTTATTGATTGAATATATATTATTATAATAAAAAGTTAATAACTAAAGTATATGAATCATTTCAAATGAAACAAACCATTGCCCTAAAGTGTTGAGAATGAACCCAAAGCAAATAATAAATAATAATACATCCAATTAAATTGTATTACAACCAAACCTAGAAACATTGGACTGTGTGTGCTGATATCCAATGGTGTATAGTTCGAAATACACATACACGCACATCACTTCAAATTATATTATCCATGAATAAACGGAAAGTTTGTTGATGTGACAAACACATGTTCATACACGCTTCTAAACATCGACAACAACGAATACACTTCGCACAATAAATGCCAAAGTGTTGCGTAAATACTCATAAAAAAAATCTTATTACATTCCACTGCCAAAACAAAGCCAAACAAAGAGAATGAACGAGGCATTGTAAACCCAGCTGCTTGTACTGTTGCTTGCTTCATACACCGAACTCTGAACACCAACACATGTGCAATGGTTCTGCTTCATTGTACTGCTATGTATAATTGTGCCGATTCACTACGGATTGGTTAGCTACATTGGTGTGTCGCATGGCATATGTGTTGCGCGTGTGTAGTTGTGTATGGGTTTATTTGTAGATGTATAACACCATCGCATCGTTCGCACACCATCAAACTAACCGCGTTTCAGTGCAATTTTCTAGAATGAAATACAACGGCTGTTTCAATGTATTTATCAATGTGCAATGGCCATTTGCCCGTGTATTCGTTCATTTACGCTATTGCTCAATTGGCATTGTGTTTGTTTTCACAATTATAGCTTCCATTCCGTTTGATGTGTAGCCATACCATGTTCATCATATAGTTGCCCTGTACATTGGTTCAGTATGACTTTAGGCAGGCAGCAGTTAACAAAGGCTGTCGTCAAACTCTCTATCTCACTCGATTCAGTTTTTCTTCATTCTTTTTTGTTTGTCCCAATTTTTTAAAATTGTACTATTTCTTTTTTTTAAATGTGTACATATAAATACGAAATAAATCCTTTGTTGTTGTGTTTCGATTGATTTTGTTTTAATATTCGTTCATTTGAAGTAATTGCGTATATTGGATTTGTGAATGCGCTAACGATTTAAACAGCACCAGAACGACACGATAGATTGTCATTTTATTGAAATAAACCAACCTAAAGAACGTAAATTCTTTGTTCGTGCGTTAGTGAGTGCGACGATACACAAAGAGCCAAAAGGGCATTTTGCAAAGAGGCTAATTTCATAACGAGAACTGTTTTTTTTTTTATATTGGGAATGCAATCAGTGAGTCGCAATCAAATTGACTCAACGCGAAAAAAAACACACCATACATTTACTTTTCAGTGTTCCTTTAGCTAGAAGTGCGCGATAGATGATTTAAATTATTCATCAATACGTAAAAGTGATTTTTACTGACGCAAATTCTTACTGGAAGTCTGAAAATAAAATTGTGAATCAGGAAAAAGAAATAAAGAATTTTTAAAGAACAAAGCGGAAAAAACCATTGGATTGGAAATTCATTTGAAGGAGGAAAAAAAATATAATAATTACGGAATAAAAAATTGCCCAGCAAAAATGGTTGAAGGCGATTGTGTTAATGAGAATTTAATTGATGATAGGAAAAGCGGTGCAATCAAATTGCAAATTGTTCCAGCTCAACCGAAGACACTATCACATTTGCCATCCCGGCCGCCTGTTGACTTAGCATTCCATGACTTATTGTACAGCGTTCGCGAGGGACGCCGAAATCGTAAGTTTTTTTTTTTATTTTTGCTTATTTATTTGACTTGTTGTTTTTCATTTTAAATCGCATTTCATTTCTATGTCATTGACCGGTACATTGCACGCTCCAAACTGCAAATGCAATGGCATGCAAAATTTCGGTTATCAGATCGAAAATCCTTTTTTATTTCACTCAAACCTAGTGCCAAATCGGAAATCAATGTCAGCAAACACGATTCAATGGATGATTATCATTTGCTTGCGATTTATTGATTTTGTTTTTCCAATCAATAATGGCATTTCTAGAGAATATAATCTCTATGATAAGCAATCATTTTAAACGTGATAAGCAACAGATTGTGTGCTATTGTTTTGATATATTCAACATCATTTTTTGTTGCGCTTATTAAATTTAACAACAAATTTATGGCTACGAAACAAAATTGGCATGCAGTTTAAGCAATTAATTTTGCTGATGATGCAAATTGTTTGCTGAAAAATAACCAGAATTCCAACGAAATTGTGATTATTGACAAGCACCGTGATACATAAATTTTTTGGTAATTACTGAAAATTATAAAATATAAAAAAAAAATGTATTCATGGTTCATGAGGGGAGGTAAAGAGTAAGGATGACATCGCAGTTAATTACCGCGAAAATGTTTTGGAGTTTTGATGAAAAATAACACACATACATAAAATTTGAACAAAAAACCGACTGAACAAAAAGAAACCGTGAAATAAAATCATGCAAAATGTATAATTCTGTATTCAGCACTTTCAAACGTCAATAAAACGAATACAAAAACCTGCTTAGGTCACCTGGAAAAAACCAACGATTCAACAGTTTCATACGTATAAAATTCATTAAATAAATCTACAATTTGTTTTTCTCTCGTCGAATGCGATTCTCTAGACATGAAATTGTTATTCACTTGGTTCGTGCAGCAACCGAACAAGATTATTTGAAATTCAACAAATTAAATGCAACCATTTTTTTTTCGCTTTCAAGTTTTCATGGTGCAAGTAACAAGTGGTAGCAAAAGCAAAGCAAAGCACATTTATTGCTGTTTGTTGTTACTCGCATTATTGTTGCGTTGGAAACTCACTAAATTGAAATCAACCTGGCAAACACTCTAGCGATGATTTTCAGAACGATAATAACCGCATTTAGAAATAATTACATAGAAATGAAGGCATACATTGAATACGATGAACGCGCGGTTATCGAAATGGATACAATAATTGTGTGTTCATATCATATTCGATCGATTCGAACAATAAAATATTCAGAATAGGTTTTTTTTTGTATTACTAATGGGACATTTTGTTTGACCAAAGAATTTATCACAATTACAAAGTTCATTTGAATGAAAAAAAAAACAGACAAAGTGTGGTTTAACCGTGTGGGATTCAAGAGAAACATTCGCTCATCGCAGATATATTGGGAGAATTCAAGAATTTCAACCGATTCGCGTTCTTACCAACGCATTAGCTCTATTCACATAAACCAGTTTTAACCGACTCAATGGACTTTTCTCTTTAAGTATCTACAAATTTTTAAATAAAATAAAAATTGAAATACACACCAACGTCATTTCATTAGTCTGAAAGTCAAATGAAAACGAAGAAAAAAAAACCACAACAAAACATTAAAAACTATATTGTTTGTTGGCAAAAATTAATCGTATGCAAACATATGTATTAAAATGATATAGACCTTGATCTGTACCTTCGTGTCAGTGTTTTGGATGAGTGAGTGTGAGCGTAAAGCTTCGAAACAAGTTTTTCGCTTCATTATCAACCGTATTATTCCACACGAATAATAAGCCATTTATGGAGAAGGCAAAGGGAAAGAGAATTTTCAAACTTACAACAAAAAACAGTGTTTTTTTTCTCTCGGCAGCACAAAAAAAAATACATCGCAAAATACAGTCATGTGCAACACAGCAAAAAAAAAACAGTGTTTTCCGCCTTCGTTTAAAATGTTAAATTCCGTTTAATTTTGGAGTCTCTATGGATTGCCGCAATTTCTTGTTTATGAAATGACGGAACTGCAACAAAACAGTTTCACACCTTTGCTCTTTTTTGGTCAGGAATTCAATGAGCTGATAAGTTTACTGCGTCCAAAATTCCAAGAAAATCTCACCAACTTCAAAAATAAAAGTTCCAAATAAACAAACAACAAATTCAACATTTAACATTCCAAGTCCAAAGATTCGTTTGGTCTGTTTGTTGTTAGCGATAAGATGACAATGAATTCAGACGCCAAACGACTATTTGTTTCATTTTTGATCTAATTTGTTTTTGCTCATCTTCTTCGTCATTTTTACCCCACCACAAAGTCTGACTATTACGACAAGTCAAGCGAAGCAAAGCACAACAAAGCGAAATCGAGTCGAGTCAAGCAAAGCAAATCCAACCCACTCTAGCCCATTTGGAGTTTTTATATTGTTAAAGTATTCCATTAACTTTACTCTGAAATTGTTGGTTCTACGGAACAATTTATTTTCTGAATTATCTTGTTGTTCAGTTCAACTGACGTTTTTTTTTTGCAACTCTTTCTTCCATTTTATTTTTTCCCCGGAGCTAAATAAACTGGTAGGTTGACGCACTTTACAGTATTTATGCGCATTCGATTAATCACAAAACACGATCGAAAACAAGAAATGTCAGCAAAATATCAGTTCAATAAGGTTCGATCACAGTGAACAGCACAAAGCATGCAGATGTTAACTGACATTGCCATTGATATGGTTCCGGTGTACATTTTTAAAATTCACCGCGCATCGTTTCCAGCTCGCTTACAAATCCGATCGCCATTTTTTACAAAATAATACACAACAGGCAAACCGTTCAGAGTATTGAGTGAATGTCAACAGAGCAAAGGTTGAACAAAAATGTCGATTCGTTTGGTCGTAAATGCAAATAAACAAATCAAATACTGAATCTGCAGTGATTCAGCTTGTCAGTAAAATGGCCTTTGTTCCTTTGTTAACAACGCTTGTGTGATATTCCAGGCATAATTAATCCTACACAAGAACAGTCAGAAAATACAGCGATAAGAAATGATGAACAATGAACACTATTGAACATTTCAACTCACTGAAGCTAATCACGTTTATGATTGCGAAAAAAAAACACAAAATCGACCGAACACACAAAAAAAAATCTATTGAAATATAATTATAGAGCGATGGACATTGATCGCTTCGTATCTTTGGTGTAATTGATACATGCAAGCAGATTTCGACAGAAATACCGATTGTGATAAGGTTCATTTGATGATTTATTTACGATTTTTAATTGATTTATGAACTTTGATGATTATAAGCATATTAATGGTTTATTCAATGAATAATTTTTTTTCGTTCAATCTCATCGATTTGCTTGAAAAATTTGCTTGTAATTTTTTCACCTTGATTTTATAATTTTAAATAAATGTTTCTTGAATGACAATTTGGATGAAATCAATTTATTCGCTGTTATGATAACAGAAAATCGCAATTGGAATTGAAGGTTAAGATTAAATTGATCAATTGAGATTGTGAATTGAATAAAAACTTTAACATTTATCATTACTTTTCATTAATACGTAATATCATTAACATTAGATTATGAATTTCAAACTTGAAAAAAAATCAAATATTAATCAATTCATTTTGTTTCATTTGCAGATGAGAAAGAAATTTTGAAAAAAATTAGCGGTCGATTCCGTTCCAAGGAATTGACCGCTATCATGGGACCAAGTAAGTCAGATGAATGTTTTCAAATCATGGCGTGGGTTCATTTAACCAACACTTAAACCATTCTTGAAAAATGCTAATTGTATTTTTTTTCCATCGCGACAGGTGGTGCGGGCAAGAGTACACTTTTGAATATTTTGTCTGGTTACAAGTGAGTATTTTAAAAATTCAGTCCTTATGTTTGTTGCCAACTTTCGCAAAGCAATTATCTCAAGCGTACATGATTTTGAATGAAATTTCCAAAAGTCAAACTGTCGCCGTGAAATGTCCATTTATGTCGTAATAAATCAAAGCGAGTGAAACAAAAAACAGTATATAACATTAACAAGTTGCTTGGCATGAACGGAAAAAAATTTTTATTATCACTGTAAAGTGTGTTTTTGTGAATATAGTGGAAGCACAGGTCATATAAAAATAAATTTTTGCGCACGTGTTTATACCGAAATATTACACTTAAATTTCAATGTTCGTGGTCACAAAACAACAGCGTTTCTATTGAAAAACATCGTAAGAAATAAAAAAAAACTTCATGCTTGCGCTAATATGCTTGAATCATGTTTACTTTGAAATGCTGGAGACCTTGCCAGAAGATCCCACAAAGCAAAAAAAAAAGAAATGAAATAAAAAAAATATTTCACGATTAGTTTATGAAATACGAGTACATTTGGGGTAATACACGCAATATTTTGCGCAGCATTGTCTATAGAGAATTGAGAATTGGGCAAATTTGAGCCAATTAAAAGCACTTGTCAACGTAAAAATATCAATATAAGTTGTGCATTGTTTGTCACAGATGCGACTATCAACTCATTCATAAAAACGGTGAATAACCCTGAAATGGAATGCGACACATTGTATGGCATTTTTAAAGTTGATGATGAATGACAAGATTAAATTTTATGCCATAGCCCGAGATAGGGAAATTGAATGAAAACATTGTTACTCAACGGAAGACAACTTTTGTGGCGCTTAATTTTCCACTAAAAAAAAATGAGTTCAGCTCTTCATAATTCAATATTGAATGTACTTTGCTTTGAATTACTTCAATATGGTTTTATAAACCTCGTTCACTGCCGCCTATTCAACTCGATTGAATACTATGATTGTTCAGTCGATTAAATTCAAACAATGTACGAATTGAAATCGAAAGTTTTAATTTAATATTTAAAGTTATATAAATCGGTTTATTTCCATATTTAACAAAAAAAAAAAACCAGAACATCCAACATCAAAGATGGTACCATTAAAATGAATGGCCGTGATCGGAACATCAGCCAATTCCGTAAACTCAGCGCTTATATTATGCAAGACAATCAACTGCACGGGAATTTGACGGTTGAAGAAGCAATGACCGTTGCTGCAAATCTAAAACTCAGCGCTAAAGTGTCGAAAAGTGATAAAAATGTTGTGGTTAGTATGCAAAAACCAAACTGGTTTTATGAATTTATTTTTAAATTGAATTGATTTATTGCGAAGGAAATTGATTTGTTTGTAATGAATAAATTTCATCGAAATATCGCGCAAACAAATCGGTTTGCCTTTCAATTTGAATCAATAACATTTGAATAATTGATGTAAAAAACCTGCTGATTATTCGAACTTTGAAGGATACAAATGAAATTATGTGCTTTTACACATTTTATTTTTTTTGTAATTGTTTCAGATTCGTGAGATTTTGGACACACTTGGATTGCATGAACATCGTCGCACATTGACACGTAATTTATCCGGTGGTCAGAAGAAACGTCTCTCAATCGCTTTGGAATTGGTCAACAATCCACCTGTTATGTTCTTCGATGAACCAACTTCAGGTTCGTCTTTTCGTTCCTTCTGAACTTAATGTTTATATTTTCGCATTTCATGAAAAAAGATCGAAATGTATTAAAATTTTAAAATCATTTGCAGGTCTTGACAGTTCAACTTGTTTCCAATGTATCAGCCTGTTGAAATTCTTGGCACGAGGTGGCCGGACCATTATTTGCACAATTCATCAGCCGTCGGCTCGTTTGTTTGAAATGTTCGATCAATTGTATACACTGTCCGATGGTATGTGCGTTTATCAAGGAAGCACGAAACAATTGGTACCATTTTTGAGTACATTGAATTTGGAATGTCCAAGCTACCACAATCCGGCTAGTTACATCATTGAAGTTGCGTGCGGTGAACATGGTGATCATACTAAAAAACTGATGAACGCTATTGAAAATGGACGCAAAGATATTCGCAATGAAAACGATTTTGCCAGCTTGAAGAGCCGATTTGATATTGCCAAAGTTCACAATTTAAAAGCTAATTTAGATAAAAATGTTACGAGCAATGTCACGGACAAATTTTCCGATAATCTTAACTCAAATGGACAAAATTTGTTGCAACTATCAACGATCAATGATATCGCCAAAGAAGATAAATGTAAGCTGAAACACACATTTGAAATGCATGAAATATTTAAGAGAGAAAACTTCCATTTTGGGTTTCATTCATATAATTTCTATTTTGTTTTATAGCTGCTGTTGCCATTCCAATGGAAAATGAAAAGGACATCGAAGAAGTCAACTCAGCTTTACTTGGTGGAGATGAGATTAACTCACCAGAACGCTACCCAACATCACAATTCAGACAATTCTGGACTGTACTCAAGCGTACACTTTTATTCAGCAGACGTGATTGGGTAAGACCATATTTCACATTAGTCTAACAATTTCAGAATTTAGAGCATAAATTTTAACTGAATGAATCTATTTGTAGACTTTGATGTATCTCCGTCTATTTGCACATATTTTGGTCGGTTTTCTAATCGGAGCTCTCTATTACGATATCGGAAATGATGGTGGCAAAGTGTTGAGTAATTTAGGTTTCCTCTTCTTCAACATGCTGTTCTTGATGTACACATCCATGACAATTACCATTCTATCCTGTAAGTACACACAAAATTAAATGCATTTTGTGGAATTTAATTTCGATTTGCCGTACTCACCTACTCACGTCACTTCCTTCCGCTCGCTCTCCTTCATTTTTAGTCCCGCTGGAAATGCCTGTGCTGCTAAAAGAGAACTTTAATCGCTGGTATTCATTAAAATCGTACTACTTGGCAATCACCGTTTCTGATATTCCATTCCAGGTAAGCTAAAATTCAAAATAGCTCACATTTGAAATTACATTCGATTCGATTCGATTGCATTTCTAACCATTATTTTTCTCCTCTTTTACAGTCAATTTTCTGTGTGGTTTACGTGTCAATCGTGTATTATTTCACATCACAACCACTGGAATGGTTTAGATACTTTATGTTTTTGGCTGCCTGTTTGCTGATTTCATTTGTGGCTCAAAGTGTTGGTTTGGTGGTTGGCGCTGCAATGAATGTACAAAATGGTGTATTTTTAGCACCCGTAATGTCCGTACCATTCCTGTTGTTCTCCGGTTTCTTCGTATCATTCGATGCCATTCCAATTTATCTACGATGGATCACGTATTTATCATACATTCGATATGGATTTGAAGGAACTGCATTGGCAACATACTCGTTTGGTCGTGAAAAATTGAAATGCCATCAAACATACTGTCATTTCCGTTCACCCGACACCACATTACAGGAATTGGATATGGTTGATGCTAGCTTTACACTTGATATTGTTGCCTTAGTCATAATCTTTTTGTTTTTGCGTGTGTGCGCTTACATTTTCTTGAGCTGGAAACTTCGTTCATCGCGATAGGCGAGACAATTTGCCAAAAGTGCCAGTTTTCAAATTGAGTACGTATCATTTCAAAAAGAAAAAAAACACACAAACACACATACAAATACAAAATAATCGGCACCAAGCGCTGAATTTTTTATTTTCGTTTCTTTCTTTCTTTATTGTATAATATAATTATTTTTATTCTAAAGTAGGTTAAGCAAATGAAAAACAAAATTGATTCGTTTTTCGAGGTGATTTTTTTCCCTTTTGTTTTTGTTTCTTTTTTTTTTCGAATAGAAAATGGCACTAAATGTATTTTTGCAGCCAATAAAAATTTCCTTATTGTAACACGATGTAAAATATTTTGAAAATCAAAACGAATGGTTATGCTGAATAGAAGAAATCAATATTAATTGAAATATTCATAGTTACCGCAAAATAGGACGAATTTAAATTCAAAGACAAAAGCAGAAAAACAAATTTAGAAAACCCAGAATAGAAAATTGTCAAATTTTTTTCACCAGCAAAAAACAATTTGTTAGCAATCAAAACGGTCTGACTCTTGCCAAAATTATTTTTTTTTTTTTGCTCTGTGCTAGCAACGAGCAACACTCAAAACACATTTATTTATATACAGTAGAGAATAGTAAATGATTTCTAGAGCATATTTGCTTTGAATAAACGGAAGAACAAATAAACTCTTTTTTGGATATTTACAATGTAGAAAATAAATAAAAAAAACATGCATCCATAAAAATGCGGAAGAAAAAATGGTTATTGTGGCCCAGTTTAAATGAATAAATGTTCATGTTTTCATTCGAACAAATTCTGTCCATTTTCCAAAAGCAACGATATTGCAAAGAACAGAGAGATAAACATACGTTCGCCTTTTTGTACAAAACACGTCAACTGTGCCGACGTCAAAAATCAATAGTTCGATAAAATATTGGCCTGAATAGTTAACAACTTAAATTATTCATTGGCGTAAGCAAAAAGATGAGCTCATTCTTGTTTGAATATTCATGAATTCAGTGAAATTGAGTAGAATTGTGAGAGAAAAAAGAAATAGTGCAAAAGCAATGAATGAACACAGAATATAACGGTTCCAGGATATTTATACGATTTACAATATTTAAATGCATACACACACACACACACACACACACACACGAAAAACGTAATTACCCTTTTTGTACGATTTAACAAAAAAAAAAAAAAATAGTGGTGGCTTATTTGTTGTTTCCTTGTCTTTTTTTTTCTAAGAAAAATTTGAAAAATGTATTCGATATGAATGTTTTCATCGAAGCTTAAAATTGATTTAAAAAAAAAATAAAGAGAAATTTATTTAAATATATTTTCAAAGTGATTTTCTTTATTTTATTGACTTAATCTGGAAAATTAAATTGTGCAAATATTTTTGCAATTTACAAAATGACATTTGTGACCTAATCTTGTTGGCTTAACTTCAGTGATCCGAAAGCCAGTTGCTGTCATCATTTACCTATTATTTGAACGGAGCAAGGGCAATGTATTCGAATAATACTTACGAAAATCAATTAAATTGTTTATAAAACTATCCAAAAATAGGCGCATGGCATAAGGTTCACATTTGAAACCAATTTGAGGTATGTGTGGCTCCGAGTGATGGGCGTCCATTTATTTACAATTTATGTCAATACCAAGTGACTTAATTGCCATATCGTACACACTCAATTCAATTTTAGCATTCTGACGGAAATAATGACGAACAGGCGAAACAAAGTCCTCAATTTTTGTGGAAGAATTCTGAATGATGTGGCCCACTCTGGCGGTGTGTGTTTGTTTGTGTGGTTGATGTTATTTGCGCATACAAGTCAAGCACAAGTTCAATTCTATTTGAAATGCAAATAGCCGATAAATACATTACAAAAATCTAAACGAAAAGCAACAATAACAAAAGAAAAGAAGAAAAAAAAGACACTGAAACGAACGCGAACTTAAAAAAAAAATAATGCCTTGACGATCGGTCTATTCAAGTTTGCGGAAAGTTTATTAGAAAATGAATGTGACCGCCGAATGAACGTAATTGAATTTATGAATTAGCTTTAATTACTTCGAAACAAACAAACAAACAAACGAAAAAACGAATATAAAGAACATCAATTCACTTGGCACAAAATGGTCGAACAAATGAATGCGACTTTGCAATGCCCGCGAAATTACAATCACTGCACCAAGTGCATCGATCACATTTAAGTGCCAAAGTCCATTCCAAATTTTAATCACGTATGTCATTTAACAATTGCTATTGGATCTTTCAATTGCTTCGAACATTTCTCAGAACATTTTTAACAACATCCAATTTGATGACATACACACAACCAATTTTGAAGAGAAAATTGTGTGTTGTTCTTCCTAATACCGTATTTGAGAAACGCTTTAATTATTTTGAATTCAAATCACAATTTAGTCAGGCGCATTTGTTAATCATTAGTCGGCTTGGAAGCATTCAAAGGCACACGTACCAAACGTACGCTCGTTTGATGGTTGCCAATTTAATAAATACCAATCACTCAAAAAAACAAAACAAAAAATCCCATAATTCTCACGCAGTCAATTATTATCGATTGGTATAACAACATATTTTAATGACAGTATGCAGCACGTTTTATACGTGGATTGTTTTCGAAATAATGTTTTTTGAGCCCTACAGCGCCATTAACCATACGAAATCTGAAGTGCGAGCTTCACCATTAAATGCACAACTTTAATAATCAATTTGCGTAGAAACGTACACGAAATCGTGTATCAATTTCAAAATAGCTATCTGACAGTTAGTAACTGTCAATTAAACCGAAATTTCGAGGGTAAATTATGGCTGAACATCCTCGACATTCAGTAGGCATTGGCTGTCGATTCTTAACTCATTTATATCCTACATCTACGGGTATAGCGTCAATAGAAGGCATAGGGTCATACGGGTTCCATCCAATTTAGTACCGGCAGTGTTGAAATTCAACATTAGTCAAATTAAATCAACAAAAATATGTCTTATTGAATAAACTGAAACGCGAACTGCAATTTGGTAGCCAACCAAATTCAAAAAGGGAAGTTTCAATTAAGCTCCAACGCAACGCTAAATTAAATAATCTTTCTCACTCAAATGCAATTTAATGATGATGTTTGCGGAACAGTACAAACATTGCGCAAACATAATATTCAAATATCCAACAATTTGAAATTTGTAATTTGATTGGTTGTTTGATGTTTGATATGAAACACAGAGTTTTCCTCAATTTGGATGCAACATTTTAATATCAATTTATTCATCATTTCTGGATAGATGGCGATTAAACTCCTCACGCGACTCATTTGCGGTGGCGTTTATCCATGTTGGCTGGAATGGAAGGTGATTGAAGTTAATTAAACAAAATCGACAAATACCCATCTCAATGTTCACATCATCGAATCAAGACAGATTTACAATGATGAGCACACGTAAAACAATAAATACTCGAGGCTAATTGAAATTCCATCTGATTGAAAAATTGATCTGTTCCTGTTTCTCGATTGATGTTGGCATCGATATCAAATTCCAATCTTGTGATGACGCATTTTTTTGATTTAATCTAGATTTGTTTTTTTTTTCGATTTTAAATGAATTGAAGTCCAGTTGGAGTGCGTCACATACACGTCACTTTTACTTACTGGGGATATCGATTGCACCTGTCACATAATCGATTGGGATGATGAAAGTGTTGACTGCTTACGTTTCAATCTGATTTGCATTTAATACAGTTTAATATTAGATGTGGTCGTTCGCTAGATCTGGAGCCGGGTATCTATAGCGTTTAATTTAAATGTCTGATTAGACTGTTAATTTATGCATGATAGAGGCACGTGAAACACATCGATCAAGACAATGTTCTTGATCGTTCAACACTTGCAACACATCAAATTATGTTTTTTTTTTGCTTTTTGCATAAAAAACACTTGCTTCATCAAAATGGAATTACGGCGCGGGAGCAGTATGAAACATTCCTTTTGAAGCGATTGAACAAATCATACGATTGTTGATCTCTTGTCCTTTTCTCTATAGTTTCATATCAAAATAAAAGAAATATTTGCTTTGCGTGCACGTTGAATTAAACAATGATGAATAAATATTTATTCGACATTCATTTGCATTTAATTGTGAACAAACAAAAAAAAAATGGTATTTTGAAGAATTGAATTTCATGAGAATGGCTTTTCCACTTGATCTTTTTGTATAATTGAACGAATGTTCACTTATTTTTGTGTTGGCGTAGGTTCATTCCGTGGAAAATGAACTTCTCTTCAAATGTACTTGAAATTGAAAAATGATCATCACAAATGATAAATAAAAGGAGATGTGAAATATTAGCATTAGAAATGAAATCGGAGACATGAAATCAGAGGCGTGAGACGTGAAACGGCATAGCATTGATGTATGTGTAGCTGGATTGATGATTGTATTGTAACCATTTTCCTCTAATTTGAATACTGAAAACTTCAACATAGTAATTATATTATCAATAATTAGCATGTATGTTGATTCGCCTATTTAAACCTATTAATCGCCGTCTCACAAACAGATAAAGCTAATTAAACATCTGCGGCCACAATGGAATATTGTAGCGTTCGACAATTGCCTATTGCCGAGCAATTCAATATTCCATTCGATTTATTCAGCGGAATTCTTCCGGAATTCAGCATGCTACTGTTTCATTTTAACTGCATCATTCGTTTTGATTTCCCACTTTTAAAACTCATTAAAAGAAAAATTAATTCCTTTAAATTGCATTCCAAACGAAAATTAATTCGTTGAATTGCATTCAAAACGGTTATAAATCTCAAATAGTGCTAATTTAAGATCTATTTCTCCGATTGGAAACTTCAAATCAAAATTCGAAATGAATTGCATTTTTTTTTTAAATCTAAAACTAAAATTGATTGATCGAGAGAGAAAAAACTTAAATTCGTTTTTTTTTCTCTCAAATTTTTTTGAGGTAATATTTAGCGCGAAACTTCAAATAGGTAACAATTATCATCGATAAATACTTAACGATGGTAAAATGCCAATTTTAAGACTTGATTCAACCGTTTGACATTCTTGCGATAAAGAATTTGAAAATGATCTAGTCAAATACAACTCTCCACCAATTAGATTTGTTTAGCAAAAAACATTGACTTTGAACGGGTGAAAAAAAATTGCAGAGTTCCATGATTGCGGTGATATTTGATTGAAATCAACATAAAATTATCTCAAAGCTGTGCAAACAGTGTTTAATTTGCGAATGAAAGGAGAAAAAAAGGCAGTCACACAATTAGATGAAATTGACGGTTTTTTATGGATTCATGCATTTTACCCGAGGCAATGGCATTTGTCCATAGACAAATATTATAGATTATTTTTCATAAAGTCGTTTCAATTTGATTCAAGGTTGTTGCAGTCTAGTTCATACCTATCTAATTGGAAGAGTTTATTGGAAGTCGATTTGATTCTAATTGATCGGTAATCATATATTCTACTTAGTAAGACGAATGAAATAAGAAATATGAAATACCAAACCAGAAATGCGGTCCAATGAAAAATTGTATGATATTTTTTTTTGTCGCCGTCAAAAAGACGCATGTTCTGAAAAAAAAACGGCACATTTCAAAGTTCAAGCAACTGATTTCGGTAGAACCGAAGCTGCGATCGCCAGAAATGACGATACCTTTCGTATGATATATTCACAGTGCGTACATAATTCTAGCCGTATCTCTCATCTCGCATCGGGCTGACTCTTTCTTTTTACGTTCTATTTCGTCCGAAAATCGACATGAATCTTTCACATAATTGCTCTCATTGTGCGTTGTGTGCTTGGTGTGGGTTTGTGTATGTAGTCATCTCTCTTATTCATTTTTATTCGTGTTAGAAATGCGGCGTCATTATTTTCCATGTGTTAGTAATTTTTATTTCTTTGTGTGTTGTTTTTTTTTTGTTTTTTCTACTGTTTTTCTCTTTCCCACTTTGACACTTGGAATATAGTTTGGCACAGTAAATATTATGATAAAGAAAACATATTATTAATAAACCGATTGAAAAAATTGAAACGAAGAAAAAAAAATAATTCAGCAACATCAACAAAAAAACTGACAAGATAACGAAAAACGAATTCTCATATTTTTTTTTTTTTTTGAACTGTGATCGTCTGAGTTCTTGAATCAACGTTTCATTCGGCTTCAGGATAATGTTGAGATTAGAGTGTTTAATTTGCCTGTCTTAATTTTTTTTTTGTGTGTGCTCGTGAAGCGTAAGAGATTTATTGTCAAGAACAGAAAGGTATCGGTGCGTTACGGAATTATTCATATTGGAATTATACTTCTAAAATATTCAATATCATTGTGTCTCTGTTGTTGTTTTGGTTTTGTTGTTTATTTTTTCTTCGTTTGCGTTTAAATTGGAGTCAATGTGACTGAATGCGTGCAAACCCATTGAGTGCATCGAGTACACATTACACACTGAATCTATTCTATTGAGAAGTGGAAACAAGTACGAGGTAAATTACTATTTTAAATTTCGTTCATGAATATGTCAGCTAATGTTAGCGTGTGTCTAGTGAAATAGCCAACCAAGTATTTGATCGTCTATTTGTCAGTCTATCATTGTGAAGAAAGAATATCAATGAATAAAAAAAGAACACAAATGAATGATAACGAGTTCAAAATAAATGTAAACAAAATCTGTCTTCCTCGTTCGTGGTACACGAACACAACATACAATTTGGCATCAAACCACAATTTCACGTCACCCTGTACCGTCAAAGACGTAAATAGAACTCTTTCTTCGTGTACATTTCTTTTCTTTTGCTATTGTTTTTGAAAAATTTCCAAATGCATATCGTGAGCTCCACAGACAATGTCGGTTGTTGCTGTACAAAGCTCTTTCGGTCTATATTTTCACTCCGTACGACACAAAGGCGTCATTGTATGTGTAGTGTAAGTGCGCGCACATACGCCAAACGTATATATATATACATCCGAGGAGAGTTGTACTTGCCGCCGTTGCCGTTTCGATATTGTTATTATTGTTGTTGTTGTTGTTGTTGTTCATCGCTCAGTTTTGTACGGTTCAGAATGAAAAAGAAAAAAAAAACAAACAAACAACAAACACACAGCGCTCGATTCTGTGTGTTGTTCGGGTTGCCAGACATTCATTGGGTTGTTCGTCGGTCGGTAGCTTACACACAAATTTTTACAGCATATAAATTCTATTTAGTTTAAAATGCTCATTGTTGATCGGTTGGTGCAGTCGGTAAGACGACGTTGAGTGTTGCGTCTCCAAATTGTGTGATTTGTGTGCTGCTTTCATTTTGACAAGCTAAACAACAATTGTTGGTTTTCTCAATACGTTCGATCGAATAGACATTCATTTCGATTGAGTGCAACGAAATATTTAAACGATTAACAATTTTATCGTTTGTAACAAGAAAATTAATTAAAATCGGATTGCGTGAGTGGTGCTGAGTTTTTCAATTGGAAATTAGTCGCCAAGCCAAACAGTGTACCCAATTTTTTTCCCCATGCGTTTTTTGCCATCGAATTGAAATTAATTGATTGTAATCGCTGTGAACTAAATTTCAAGTGAGCGGGCGAACATTTCGTGTGATACAAGTCATTGTCCGAATTATTCTCATCAATTTTAATTTTCTTCTCATTGTCAGTTGTTTTTTTAGTTCGCTAAAAGTAAGTAGTTCGCGATTAAAATCATTTTTTTTTTTTTTAATTTTTGAAGTAGATCAACTATTTCTCTTGAGAGAGTAATTTCATATGTGAAACAGAGAAATTACATGCAATCACAATTGATATTCATTAATGACAAAGATAACAAGCGTTTGGAAATGCGAAGGAAAACTGCATTCAATCAAAGAAAAATAAACTCAATCAGATTTAATTTCCTGTGTTTTTTTTTCGTTCAGTTACTATTTATGATCGTATAAATACATTTGATTATCACTATGCTACAAACGCAACGCCAGCTACTGCATAGCGATCGTTATCGCTTGAGCTCCTTGATTTCAGCAATATATCAATATGTCTCGTTCTTATCGTTTGCTCTTGAAAAGCGTGAAAAAGTGCTTAGTTTAAAGCGTTCCAATGTCCAATTCAATTGCACAAAGTGAAAATACTGTAATTTTTGTTTTACATCATCACGATTCCACCTTAAGTGGAGATTGTTATCAATTAAAAATGCTGTAACATTTATTTTTTTTTTATTTATAGTAAAATAGAATTAGATATTCAAATGAACACTTCAAAACAACGTAATATTCGTTGTAGCATAAATATTTGGATTAAACAAATGTCAAGTTTAAAAAAAAAATCCAAAATATTATATTTTTTTCCGTTTTTGTTTATACAAAATTCTTGTTGGCATTTCGCGAGAAATGAAAACCAGTCTTCTTGGTGCCGCCGTCATCGTCAAACGAAGCGCATTTTTGTTTACAAACATTTCGCGCTGAAACATGACAATGCTGCGGTTGGTTGATCCAATTCTCAACGCTTCAGAACCTCGAAATGGGACCGGAAATCGATGAATGAAGACGAAGTTTTCTATTTTTATATAGGTTGTCACGTGAGACAACGAAACAATTTTATTTTTAGTTAGATTTTTTTTATGTATATCGTGAAAATGTCAACATTGAACACTCTTTCTATTGAGCATAAATCATGAATGTTTACAGCTTATTGTTTTCGCACAATCAATGTGATTTTTGTTGTTGTTCAATTTTAACTCAACTTTTATAGCTCTATATCACATTCATGGTGAATATTGTCGAAATGATAATGACCCATAACGATAATCTCACACAATAATCACTGTTTTTAGTCATAAAAATTACGTGATTTTTCCTATAGATAGATTTTGATTATTTTGAAAATTGATACAATCGTGGGTCAAGTGACACACGTACAGTCAGTGGTCACATGATTGCAGCTAAACAAAATATCGTTTTTATTGAAACCAGTATCATCATTATCTCTAGCATTATCCATTATCCATAATTTCGCATTTTTTCCCCCTAACATTCTGAATGCCAAATGAGCTCAAGAAAAAACCAACTGACATAACATCAATATCGATATATGGATTATCGTACCGAATATGTTAGAATATCCATTTCTAGAATATAAAGAATCAACCCACAATAGAAATTCATTCAATGTCCACTGAATGAAATACGATATAGTTTTCTTTCACACAAGTGAATCTAGCGACAACTGTTGTAGGGATTTCCTTTGGTATTCGCATTCACAGGAACTCAACTGTAGTAATTATTTAAATGAATGGGAAACTGTTGAAACCACACCGAAACCACATGATAGCTATGCGTCAGTTTCTACAGGCTTATCGATTTATTTCAAGTATTATAGCAAATTCCTGTGGATGCGACTACCAAAGGAAATCCCTACAACATTGCTCGCTAAATTCATTGCTGTGTTGTTATGGTTCAAGCTGGACAAAAAAAATTGCCAAAAATCAAGCGGCAAATGCGCAGAAATTCATCCATCAGACGGGAAATTTACATAACTTGATCAAATATCCATGATTTATGTCTACGACTTGTTTGACCGCTAATGATGGACATAAAGAAGAAAGTCGATAAAGATGTCTTTCACATAAACAACATCATAAAAACGTGATTTTGACCGAAGTTTCTTGTGTTTCTCGTGTTTCTCTCTTGTTTTGAGAAAATAAATCGAGCAATCTCAACTTATAAACGAGTTGAGTGATACAAAAGTGATATATCAGTAGTCGATTGATACTCAAATGGTTAAATTTCGAAAAATTCAAAATGTGGTGTAAAATCCCCATAAAAACAGTTTTCGAAAGAGTGCAACATTTTCAGTTTGCGGTGGAAATTTGCGCATGATTTATAAAATGCAGCAAATGATATCGATGCAAATGAGTCAGCAGTCATTGTGATATGATGTCAGATCATTTACTGCAAGCAAACTGCACTGTGTGTGTAAATATGTAGCAAACCAATGGCTTTATCCATTGATTGCGGTCATTGGTCACATGCAACACCGCACCATTTCGATTGCAATATATGATTTAATTTGATTTGCTGTCAGACGTAATCGCGTATATACGCGATTCGTTAAATTCCGGGCAGAAAGCCAAGAGCGGCCATAGCGCTTTTATGGTGCAGTACATAGCGTTTTGCACAATTTGTCCATCATTTTTGTTCATAATTGTTTAATGCAACGCCAAAAATTGCTTGACCTAAACATGGATTGCAGTAATCACAATGTGATACGCATGTGCTTTAAATCATGTGTCACCCGTTACTTGGCCCATCAAAGAAGACTAACTAGCGTATAAATTTTAAACTTCAAACATTTAATTAGTCGGATTTGCTGCCTTGACGAAACATGCACACATCATTCATAACTGGTATTTTAGACATTTTTTAACGAACAAAACAAAAAAAACTGACCGTTTGTGGTTAAGAAACCGTTCTGATAGTTTAAATTTTTTCGGGGAGCTCAATCAAATTATAAACAAAAACCAGAATACGTGACCAAGTCACAGTAAAATGGCTTGGCAACAGAAATTCATAATTCATATTGTTGAATAACAATAGCCAATAACATGCAATAATATTGGTCTGCTGATAACCCGAAACAGGACTCCCCATTGTCAATAATTCAATAAACTGAATTCATCTTACCTGATTCGCCGCTGCACATTTTTCAATTTTTTTTTAATGTTGCATCGTCTCCATGACTTGTGGCGTCCGTTTCAATATCAACACTAAATTAATTACTAATTTTGTGGTGAGATCATCGTATCGTTGAATATTCTCGTTTTTGCTTTCAATATTGCATGTGTAAATTGCTATTCTTTATGAACATAAGCGTCGTTTGTCTCAAACTGATTGAGTTCAATAGAAGTGGAGCGAGAAACAATTGGTCAATGCGCACTAAATTGGTGAATTGGCAACTTTTACACAATCATTAAGCCGTAAACTAGTTGTAAGGCAGTGGGTTTTCGAACTTTAAATCAGGTTCTGACACAGAATTTTATCAATTTGCGATAAATTTTTAGCACGCCACAGCCATGAATAATTTAAAGTGAATCGTTTAAGTTCTATAGAAATGATATTGTTGTTTTTTGTTTTTGTTTTTGTTTTTTTTTCAGAGCATATTTGCATTTCACAGCTCAAAGACCGAACAGCGTTTTAGTCTACATTGAATGCGTCTTTGGAGTTTGAATGGTGAAAAGTAAATACGCCCATAGACCAAGCGATTGAGTAATTATTATTCAGTTAGTCAGTTCAAATGTGGCGCAGAGTTGAAATCACACACAGAATATGCAAAATAGTGGCGATTTCTATGGTCGAACGGCACAATACGATCACTATGCGCGTACATGTACTGAACTCGTTGCTATATCGTTATACGCTCATCCGGCTGTTTACATAACATTGCCACATTTGATATGAATATGTGGAATTGCGTGTTTCTAACCGTTTCTCTGCGTCGATTCATGTGCAAATAATTTTTTTTTTCTTTGTTCAAATTGCACTCGGAAATATCATGCGAAAACAAACAAAATGCATACACAACTAAATGTGATAAAACAATTTCTCATTTTGTGAATGCGTTTATTGTTCATGTTCATAATCAATTTCCCTCGAAATCAGAAAAAAATAATCATATTTGAAATTGATGCAAAAACAAATATCAAGAGACTCTATAAAAACGTTCTGAGGAATAAATGATGACGCAGACTCATTAGACGTTGTCCGAGCAGCAGCCGCAGCAGCAAAAAAAACAGCAATTGGTGATATGAAAGCTGAAATGTTGATAAGGAGAATGTATTCGTGTTTACACACTTTTCACGACCCAATGGAATAATTATGTGTTTTGCACGAGCATGTGCTCGATTTCACACGGAGCACGCTACACCCAGTTTGCTATGGGCATTCAATCACTCAATACACAGCAAGTGTCGATTAAAATTCAACTGGAAAATAAACTATTCAAATTTACTGCAATTACTTCTTCAACCATTCTTACGAAATGTTAGTGCACTGATTTTAATTTCATGCCAAACGATATGGCACGATGATTGAGCCATCGTAAATTATCCTCATATGAGAATAACGCAACATAATGTAAATCCAAATATCAAACTCACCCAGGGACTTGATGTTTTCATGCTTCAGTGGCAACACGTACACTGTTTTTTTTTTCGCTCAGCATCAACTTGATCACAGTTGTTTTGGCTACATTTTTTTGGGTCTTGAATAGAATAGTATCAGCATTGGATTAATCTATTTGATATGATTTTAATTGTGTTTGTTTTATTGTTCATTTTTTTTACCACAGCTGAAATATTCGTTTTTCAACCCAAATGAAATTACTGACACGAAACATGTACTAATGACAACCTGACTGTTAAAAAGTGAATTTATATCAATTCGTTAAGTGAATTTGTGTATTTAAAAAAAAAAACAGATCAAACAGAATAAAGTTTACTGGGTTACTGTGTAAAATATTGACAAAATGCAATATTCATCGGATGAAATAAGCGTTGACAGCAACCATCAAAATTATGATGGTTCGAGAGGTTTGAAATATTTACCACATTGGCCGGCTGTTAATATTGAATTTCAGGACTTGGTGTACACCGTTCCGGATATTAGCGGTAAGTAAAATACAAAATACATTCAAATTGATTCAAATTGATTACCATTGACATTGAATAGCTGAATACGTGCGCTCATTTGATACACAAAACAATTAAATCAATTATTTGAAAGAGAGAAAAAAACAACGCAGTCAGACAAGATGAATATGAAAATTGAAAGCAAAAATTGACATAAGAATCAATTGATTTGACGTCAATATAGATTACTTGTGCGTTCGTTTGTCTCTTACATCCAACATATGCTATGAACATTTAAAACGTGACGCTATAATGCCTTGTACAATGTTTCATTCTAATTTTATTGTTGATAGATAGAAAAAAAGAATAGATTTTCAAAGCCTCTAATAATACCACAACAATAATAGTAATAGTAATGCCGCAAACATGTGTTCCTTCAACCGCACTGTATTCAACTTTAGAATACGAGAATCGCTGAATCGCTTTTGAAAAATCTCATACAAACGTTATGTCTACATAGCACATAAATCTATAGAACCTAAAAATCAATACGCCATAAAATGTTAAAGTGGTTTTACAATAATTATGCAGTGTTCGATGCTGCCATTGCCGCTGTCGCTGCTCTCAGGTGCTGTGAGTCTCACTTGCCTTGACAGTATATTGTGATTTGTACTCAAATTTTTTCATTTACCGGACAATTTTCCCCAAGCAAATAAACTGATTTGAAAAACTGGGAAAGAGGTGTCAATTGCTAAACAAATAAAATGCATCAACGATTTTTTTTGCAAACTCGGCAATCCATAGTCGGGAGTGCATACTCGGGACAAATGAAAACTAAAATATATAATCAGTTAAAAATAAATAACAAAAAGACGCAGCAACGTACCATGTAGACATGATATGTGTCAATGACATATACCTCGTGCTATGCGAATGCAAGTCAAGAAGCTCAAGTTCAGTTGCAAGAGAACTGCATAGTTCAATATTTATTGAAATTGTTTATTATAATTTAAAAAAAAAAACGCGTTGTTCAAAATCAAGTCAATATTGAACAACAAAGAAAATCACAACTAGCATTTGGCGCCACATATAAATATATCAGTGAGATATGCCGATGGAATACGTACTCGCGCTGTGATTAATCTATCTTCGATAAATTAAGTCTCAGCGATAGTACCGTTGTACAATCTGTCATTCAATGTTGAGATTTTTATAAGTGCAGCAGAAACTCTTGTTCGAAACTATAAGTGGTTTGTGATTCTAACTTGGCTTTTAACTTCTAGAAAATTCCGAGTCAATTTGATAAGGGAAAAACATGATCCCACCTTTTATGTGGGAGAAAAATTAATCGCTCCTCATTTCTGAGGTTTTACTATATTTTACTGCAGGTTGCATTGCACTTGCTCTTCGAATGGGATATAGTTCAATGGACTGTAAATAGATTAATTGAAGGAATAGACCTTTCTCGGTTGCAATTGCGTGCACAGCTCGATGACGTACATTTCATCAATTGATAATCATTGAGAAAATAAAGGCCAGACGAAAAGGTTTCGATTTTCAAACATCGGATTAATGAGAGAGAAAAATGGCGGCTGAGAATGACACGACAATTATTTTCATTGACATCGAACAACTTGTAATGGTTGGGTTGCAGTAGTCTCAATGGATGATTGTAGCAGAGGGAGTGGTTGTTGCGTGCTCCCATTGCCGGAAAAAGGAATTTATTTTAAATATACGCAAACTGTTTGATATAGTCAAATGACAACGTTTTTCATTTTTGTTCATGTTTTATTTTTTTTCGTGGAAGGAAATCACTACTTAATGTCGGTAATGTTGACAAAATATTGGCACGTATTTCAATTGATAGTCATAAACAGTGGAGCAAATTCAATTGAAATAACTCGATGAACTGGTTAAAATCGGGCAAATGACAAAAAATCATGACGTTTTTGTTCCCAGAACCCAAAATACACGCGAGAACACAAACTTTATCTGATGTAAGAAAAACATCTAACGATGGCCAATGTTCATCCGAAATGTAATAGCATTGTGCTAAATTTTTGACACTGCATTCACATAACCATGGCACGCAATCGAAATAATTGAGCTTGATTCATTGGAGACGTCACGAACTTAGAATGAAATTTACAAACCGAAAAAAAATAACAAAACAAATTTAATAAATGTAATCATTCTAATTAAATTAATGTTAAAACGTAAGCGCAATAAAGTTCTGAATAAATTTCCAGAGCATTCGACATTGTGCCAAATACACAGTTCATTTGAATGACAGTTAAATTCATTTTGATTCTTATTTTTTTTTCTTCTGCGTGTGTTTCTCTGCACTTTGCTGTCTTTCGTTTGTTATTCATTTTATTTGTTTTAAATCGTTTTGTTGATATCAATGTTTTGGCTATGTTCAGTTTGTTTTCGTTGTGTTTTCTGTTTATGTTCCTATCTGAAATGATGTTTATGTTCCGATGAAGAAATTCGCAGTGACAAAAAAGAAATGTGATAAAATTGACTACATACGACAAACGATGACAAGGTTAGAATGAAATTAGAGGCTTGACGTCGACAAAATGTTCTTATTTTTGTCCATTTTAAACTAAATCCCATTTTCTGGATCATGATTTTACGAAATTATTGCTGTTCATCCGGTGTTCTTACGTAAAACTCTTATTTTACGATACCTTTTCCAAGATTTTTATCAAGTTTATTAGTGGCCATTTCTTTTAAATGGCTGCTTTTAATTCTAGTTTTGACCATTTGACATTGTCAGGACCAAAAATTTTACCTGTCGTTGTACGCTTCAAAATTCGAAGAATTCAAGCGTTACGGTGAATAAATTATTTACTAAATAGTTGGAAGGAAAATTATATCGCATGAAAGTGCAATGCTGCGAATTTGTAAGGGGGATTCATCTTCGAAAATCGACTGCGAGTCCATATGATTTTTGCAAGTACTTACGAATGCGAAACGCTATAGTACGAGTAGTGCAAAAATAAACAATGCAAATGTGCGTGCACTAACGAGTTCTTACGAGTTCAGTATTCTGCCGAGTACTTTTAATTTTTTCGCCATGGCGCGCATTCGTGTTTGACTCGCAAATGCTTACTTGTGTTTGCTGTGTCTTTAGATACTCGTGGACTTGCGAGTAGAAACGAGTAGATAAATTCCCCTAGCGAATTTGCACGAGCAAATAAATTCTGTTTACTTAGTGATTCATCTCAATTAATTCGCATTCAAAAGAATAAAAACAAAATGGAATTAAAATTGATGCCGTACACATGATAAATTGACAGCAATCACTTCCTCGAATAGTAATAAATTCTAATAGCAGAATGTAACTGGATCCATAGCTCAATTCGAATGAAACAAAGCCAAATGTTAGCAAATATGAATGCAGTCTTCCTTGAGCACTATTTTTATTTTCTTCTCTCTGGTTTCCATTTTCGGACATAGTTTGCATTTCAAAGTGAACGCCTGTCCTACAACGAATCGTAATATAATTTCAAAATACACAGAGTCAATTCAAATGACTATACAAATTCTCTGGGCAGACACTATAGTCTTGTTTTTTTTTTCTTTTTTGTATTTCGTCAATGAATAGCGTTTAGTCATCGCCATACACGGTTGTATTGTTGTTGTTAGGTCAGGTTCATTGACTTTCCGCATAAAATTATGGCGTCCATATACTCATTGTTCTACCCTATTCATGACTTATTGCACTTATTGACGATGCATTTTCGTATGCTAACGTGCCTTCGCGTGCCTCACAGTTCATTCTATTGGCGTGGAGTTGGGATAGTGTTGACGAGCGCTTGCATTCGATATGATGAAAGAAAGTTCAGTTTGAGCATTTGCATGATTCGTAAAGCTGTTTTTTTATGTTTTTGGATAACTGTATGCACTTCAAAACACGACATCAATTAAATTCACACGTGCTGCTCGTTCGACGAAAATATTACAGCAATCGAAAATTGGCAATCGACAATCAACGTTCAGCGAATCGCATTAAATATATCAAGTTTATCGTATGATTTTTCTCCACTCAACACATTTCAAATGGGAAAACCCGATTTCGGTCCAATTTCAAATCGATAATTGTTTCAACGGCGATCAATAAATGGCATAATTATTTCAATATATTACAACTTAATCATAACTCTAACAACTTCAAATCGATATAAAATTTGAATTTTCCGAACAACTTTTACACGAGAGAAATTATCATAATTACTAGATGGATTAGAATGAAACAGTAATGAGTACTCAATCCCGGCAGTCAGCTATCAATTTTGTAAAAACAACATCTCTAAAATTCACGTTAAAAAAAAGTTTTAAATTCACCTTAATCACAACAACTTTTCGTACATTGTGTATTTGTTAATAATGATAAACTTAATGGGATTCGTTGTAATTGAATTGTTTTTCTTTTATCGTTTTACAGGAAATAAAGTGATTTTGCGAGGTGTTAGCGGTAGATTCAAGTCAAATCAATTAACGGCAATCCTTGGACCGAGCGGTGCTGGTAAATCAACATTGCTGAATGTATTAGCCGGATACAAGTAAGATTCGAATTGTCTGTTTTATGAACCAAAGCATCGGCACTTCAATAAACAATCGCTGTTCATTTGGGTAAATTTCACAGAATTACCGATTCAACGGGAGCAGTTTTGGTAAATGGACGACCACGTGATATGCGCATTTTTCGAAAAATGTCCAGATATATAATGCAACAAGATCTATTCCAACCAATGCTAACGGTACGCGAAGCTATGAAAGTCGCAGCCGATTTGAAGCTCGGACATGACTTAACAAATGCTGAGAAATTTGAATTGGTGAGTAAACAAGACAATTCATTTTAATCATTTAAACAATTATCTGCATTAACGGCGAATGAATTATTATTGAATTGATGTATTTTTTACGTTAGGTCATTCGGTGAGCATTAATCAATCCATGTTTATTCATAACGGTTCAAGTTATCTCTCCCCATTTTTTTTTCTTGATAAGAACATTTGAATACTAATTTAATGAAAGTGTACCGTCTCAATTGCTCTGATTTATGTTTAAAAAAAAAATTCCAAGTCAGAACCTGACTTGCAAGAATAATGGGATACAATGAATTGTACTGGGGCGTCTACAAATTTGAAAGACTATTTATAAATAAAACATTTGCTCATTTACAATAAGAATACTTTTTTTTCTCGATTGTATTATTGATTCGGTTCTTTTAGCTAAATTGTGCAAAATATAACACAAAATATCAAAAAGCAACCTTTTAGAACCGTCATTACAATTGTTTTTCGTTCTTTTTCTATGTGTTTTGCTGTTGATGTTGTTGTAGATTGACGAAATTCTCGATTTGTTGCGATTAACCAAAGCTGCTGACACAATGGGGCATTCATTGTCTGGAGGTGAATTGAAGCGATTGTCGATTGCATTGGAACTTGTAAATAATCCTCCAGTAATTTTCCTCGATGAGCCAACAACGTAAGTTTTTGTTTTGTTTCGATTGTTGCATGTTTCAACAACCAGAACCCAAAAGACTCAATAAAAATGATTGTTCTCCTACGACAGTGGATTGGATGATTTATCTTGTTCGCAGTGTGTTTCATTATTACGTCGCATTGCTCAAGGAGGCAGAACTGTGATTTGTTCGGTGCATACTCCGTCTGCCAAAATTTTTGAAATGTTCGATCATGTCTACATTTTGGCAAATGGTCAATGTGTTTATCAAGGTCAAGGAACAAATTTAATTCCATACACACAGAGCCTCGGCTTGAATTGTCCGGTGACATACAATCCAGCCGACTTCAGTACGTATTTAATTGCTAATTTTCTATTCAATCGAATCGATTCTGTATTAGGCTAATATGTTGGATTCGATTTTCATTTGCAGTGATTGATGTGTGCTCGGGCGAATATGGTCACGAGTATATCGATAAAATGATCTCTTCTGTCGATAACGGTAGATGCTTAAATTGGACACCGTATGATGCCGTTGTCGAAACTAACTATCGAAATGAAAAATTGTTGGGTCAATCACAATTCATCGATGAACTCGAAGAGGAAATCAATCCAAAGCATTTACGTGCGAGATCGTCCAGTTGGGAGCAATTTTGGACACTTTACAAACGGCGAAGTGTTCAAATGTGGCGTGATTCGGTAAGTATGCGTCTGATGACTCTTCATGTTGAATCAGGAAACAACAAAAAAGTTAATTTCATATTATTTTTGAATGTTTTTTTTCTCTTCAGAGTTACGTGAAACTACGAGTTTACATGATATTTTGCCTAGGTTTGATCGTTGGTGGCATTTATCAGGGCATTGGTAACGATGCCACCAAAGCTCTATTTAATTTTGGTTTTTGTTTCACCGTAACAATCGCTTTTATGTACATTCCATTGATGCCGGTACTGCTCCAATTCCCAATGGAGGTACAACTACTGAAGCGAGAACACTTCAACAGATGGTTCCGAATCGGACCATATTATTTAGCAATGACAGCAGCAAAATTACCCATGCAAATCTTTTTGGCATTTTGTTATATCACAATGATTTATACGATGTCCGATCAACCACTTGAATTCAGCCGCATGGCAATGTTTTATTCAATTGCAGTGTTGATCGCATTGACATCGGAAAGCTTGGGCGTTTTGATTTCAGCACGATTGAGTCTCATTGTAAGTGACACAAAAGAATGACACAAAATAGAAAAAAAATGATTTATTTTTGTTTTATTTGATAAAAACATATATATAATAACTTCCGATGATCTTTACAGAATGGAATGTTTGTTGGGCCCATTTGTACGGTGCCTTTGATGCTGTTGGCAGTCTATGGAATTGGTTACGGACGTGAAATTGAAATTCCACCCTACATCCGACTGGCAATGTCATTCAGCTACCTACGATATGGTCTAGAGGGTTTGATCGATGCAATGTATAGCTATGATCGAGAAGATACGGTGTGCCCAGATGGTGAAGTGTAAGTATTATGTTTACATATTCATCAATGTACGAAATGTACATGCATAAATTCAACTGTTAATCTGCATATTTATCTTCATTTCTAGGTATTGCATGTTTGCAAAGGCGAAATTCTTGAAAATGGTTCTTGGTTTTGAAGATGTCAATTTCTTTGTATCGATCGTTGCTCTCATTATGTACTATATTTTATTCACAGTTACTGCATATTATATGATAAAAAGTCGCATATCAACCACACATAAAAATAATATTGCTGTTCAGTATTTGGGTCGTTTCGTAAAAACACACCTTAATTTTGCTGCATACAAATATTAGGCTGTTTATTTAGAATTGTGTTAGGCATAGCATAGCATTGGCGTGGTTCAATCCAAATGTGAAAAATTAGATTGATAAGAAAATAACAAATGCATTAAGAAAACTTAAGCGTTAACGAATTTAAGCCAAATGAAAATGTAGATTTATGCATAAATTAGACAGATTGGACTGTTAGTATTCTGTTACGAATATTAAGTAAATTTTTACCACACTTTTGTTTTATAATAAAGTGAAATTGCCAAAAGTGTCAGTGTTTCATTTCAGTTGTTGCAAACTAAGAACATTCTATCAATAATAAATTACTACAAAAAGAGTTGAGAAAAAATAGTAAACGATATCAGCGCCATCTATTTTATCATAGCAGAACTACTGTGCACACATACAATGAAATGCAAACAATAAGAGTCTTGCATTCAGTGTAGATGCGAAACATATGGATTGAAACCGGTTATTGTATATAAAACAGAAATCAGCTGTTGCATTGTTTACCTACACCCGAATGGTATGTATCGTAGTTTCGCGTGCTCATCCATTTATGTAATACACTGACGATGAGTGATATTTGAGTGGTTTTATTCCCTATTTCAGCCACCTTGCATTCGTTGATATTGATTTTCTGAAAATAGTCATGCGTACTTGCGTACATTAGCGGCATGAGTGCGTGTGTGTGTCAGACGAAAGATGACATATAAATTCTTTCTATCATTCCCATATAAAGATTATGTTTATATGGAATTTCAATGGGCATTGTTAATGTTTCAAAATATTTTCGACACCAGACTGTTGACATCATTTTTCATCTCAACTTTTATCGCGTTAATGTATTTTTGTTGTATGTTTTTTTTGTGTGTGGACCGAATGGTTCGCTTGCCTTCAATTTATTCAACCGGCTTTTGTCAGTTATGCTATTCTGCGTTCCTTTAATATGATAATCGCGAACGCGTTGATTGAATTAAATCGCATGATTTATAACAATGCATCAGCTATGCTGAGGCTACAAAAGTAGTGGGCCTTATATTTAAAATAATGTACAATGTACGCATATTTTGCATACTATAATTCGACTTAATATGCTTTGAAACTCGCATCAAAAATATGTAATATAAATTTCCCAGCTAAAATATATTTTTCGCTTTGGTGGGGAGAAACCCATTGACAACACCCCATTAAATACTCTAAAAAACTGTTCACTATCACACAGTCTGCTTGAATCACCAAAGCAAATTCGCCAAATATTTTAATCATCAGAAGTTCACCTGGGTTATCTTATCGCCAGCAATATATTGGCTTTGACTCGTTTTTATCTGTCGACTTTGGGACGAAAGCGCATTCATAATCCCGATTGCTAATTCACTTGCTTGTTTGTTTACTGTATGAAAAATTGGTCACAAATAAATTATGCTTTAAACTTGTTGCCGCCAGTGAAAGTCGAATTTTTGATGCGATTACTCGTATTATCATCAAAATAATACGCTTCAAGCGTAATTTATTTCCATTACTAAAATCGTTGTGAGATTAAATTGTCTTGTCTTCTAAGCGGTGTTTGTTTGCTTTTGTTTTAAATTGAGATTTTTACTTTCAATACACTTCGTCATCAACTTTCTACGGAATATTTAAAGAAAATGCAAATAGATAATAATATCAAGAAAGAATTCCACAATGCATTCATTTAACAAATGAATGTGGTTGTGCTTTTAGTTAGTGTCATTCTACTGCGTATGCGTCGTTTGTAAGCACTCAAATATTCGAAATACTAGTGGAGTGGAGGAGTCATTTTCAGTTGGTTCCGATGTCAGTAGTGCGATACAACAATGGGGTCGGATGTATTATTGTGACTTCGTACGAAACTACTTGCTATACCATTTTATATTAAGTATTCAGTATGCTACTCAGTATTCACTCCATGACCAAGTAGCGGCCATTGCGCAAGTGTGTGTTTCGTGCCCATTGAGCGATTTCCTTATTATAACATCGTTTTATTTGTACGTGCTCTTGCTGTCTGTTGTCATGATGCAGTCATCATCATGTATGTTTTGTTGTTGTTGTTGTTGTTTGTTTTTTTATTTTGCGTTTGGTTCGTTTGGTTCCATTTACAAATGGATGAGTGCGAATTTCTAGTGTTAGTTCGTCGGTGCCTTTTTGACACATCAGACGAGTATAAAAAAAAGCCGTGTGTTTGCAATGTAAGAATCGAATCGAATCCGTTTCACATTTTTTTGGCGTGTCTCTATCTATTATTTTCCGTTTCGTTTATTATGTTTTGTTTTTGTAAATGCGTTCCAATGTTACCTGCGTTCGCTAGTTTTTCTTTTTATTCAGTTTTCAAGTGAATCAAAAAGCAGCGTTTTTACGTGAGTAAAATGAACAACAATGTGGTACAGTGACAGTTCGTTTGAAGTCAATATTCTGGTAAAATAAAACATGACACAACAAATGACCAAAAATAATGTTCTGTTCATGGACCGTAGTTAGAGCATACACCCTGACATTTAATATGAATATTGTTCGACATGTGGTTGATGTGAATATTGGTGTTGAGTGAAAGTACATGTGAATCCGTCATTTTGTGTGAATGTATTTACGCAATACAATACAAAACATAAACAGAGTGAGTGAGTGAGACAGAGATAGAGAGAGATCGAGAGGGAATGCAACGAATTTCCCTGTCATCGTCGCTGCTGATGTTGGTGGTGCTTTTTACGTGACAAAACGTCAAATCCATTGGTGTCAATGTTTGTATTCACAGGATGATAAAATACTTCAAAAATTGCGGTGATTTAAATGTACGTGCATGAAAATGGTAACAAATTTTTATATGTAACGCTATTTGAAGTGGGGAAAGTCTAGTAAAAAAGCTATTTCGAATTGAATGCAAACTGTGAAAAAATCAAGGCCATAAAAAATGTAGAAACAAAATATCAAATTTCGTTATGTAAATGGAAATGGCAACCGTCTTCAAATTGAAAACGGTCAAGAGAATGTGCCATCAAAAGTGACAACAAATCCATAAGCATACGAAAAGTTATGCAAAAAACTTGACAATGGCCTTTAAAATTCGTCCGCATTATCCATTACATTTTTAATTTATACAATGTAAACAGTTTGAATCGATGGAAAAATGATATGTTTCGTTCGAATTGCATCTTTGCTTTAAGAAATTCTGTGAAATGAAGCCAAACCAAGGTTGTGAAAACAGTACGATTCAAGTGCATAAAAACATTACATGCTTGCATTGAAATTCGATCAAAAGGGAAAAAAACGAACGCGTTCAGCTCACTGAAATATAAAATTCAACGTATGCGAACGTTATTGTGTTTGCCGTTAAAATGTATTTCGATGGACTCTCAGTTCCGCTGCTACGCACATAGCGTGCTAAAAACCCATACGAAACTCGGCCCATGAATATATGCTTCATGCGTTTTTCGAGCCAAATCGAGCGAAATTCACTAATATGCTTGATTTCAATCCCATACAATGAGGCCCACATCAAGCAACCGATTTTTTTTTTCACTACACTCTCTAGAGTGAGTGAGTGTGTGTTTGTATTCTGTCTTCTTGCTTACATTTCATCGCTTGTTTAACATCGCAAATTTACATTTTGTTTGCTAATTACAAGTAAACGTTATTTGCACAGACATGAGCCACTTCTATCAAATTTAACTTTTTCATTATTATCGTGAATCGTTCAAACGCGATTGCACGATGCCGAATAATAAAAAGTGGTGGAATATTTTTCTATAAAGAAATATTTTCATAAAATTTTATATGGAAAATAGGCAACATTATTATTCATACGGCAAAACAATATTTTTGCATAAATTCATTGAGCTTAAGTTCATTCAATAGATTACTAAACAAAATACTTCCGATACATACTGCCAATTAAATTGCTTCGACATAACGCGTTGCCATGATATAGCCGTGGTGAAGAGCTCAATATACGTACTCTCACTCTCAGCCATTGTTTGTTTATTTGTTCTAATTTAAATTCTTATTCAAATAGCTTGCATTTGCCCGGCCCATATTTCAACATGTGATCTTAATACGATGTATAAAATGTTTGTCTAATGTTGTGTGAGAGTGTGTGCGACTGGAGCGTCTGTGTGTATATTTTACCATGCACAAACTGAAACGCCATTCGTGCTTAATTACTAGTTTGAATGATTTATATGGTGTAATTAAATCCTTGTCGCACATATGCTTCCATCGCAAAGAATAGCCGTATGTAAGCGAAAAATATAGCAAACAAACAAAAAATTACAATGCAAAAACAAACACTGGAGTGCAATCTCTGTGCGTATGTATATGTCGATGGTTTATAACTGTGTGTATGTTCGTGCGAAGGCTGTGAAGCAAGTCATTGAATCCCCGGCATTTTCCTTTAACAAATATTTTATGTTCACATTTTTTTTGTTGTTGATGTTGTTGTTGCAACTTTTAAATATATCCTGCATGAATTGCCTAGTATCCTTGTTATTCGAGAGCCGTTACCGTAGAAATGTAGAGCACCAAAATCATAATGTGTGATTCGTTTTAATGAGATGTGCGGACGCAAATGGAATTGTTAAACAGAGAACCGTGTTTTTTTCTCCAAGCTCTTGTACAAACTTTGAAAATAAACACATAATGTTTTTGATCTGAAATGGAAGTGCTCGGCTATGAAATGGAGGATGATAATAATGCCATCGCTGCTGCTCAACATTGTGTCATTGATTAAACAAAGAGAAATTGGACATTGGTTTTTGTGAAGCACAGCGTTGGGCCTAATAAAATAAATTCCCTCGCATCGCATTGATGGTACATTTTAATAAAATCACATAAAATACGTCTAATAGAAACTTTGTCAAAGTCCCTAATATTGTGGTATCTTTTGAGTATTCCAGTCATATTTTCAATTTAAATTAAAATTGATTGTAAAATATGCCGCCAGACAAAACTTAAGAGCAAAAGTTGAACAGTGACTTTCAAAGGGAAAATAAAATATCAGAAATCTTAAGAGACACCCGAACCAAACGAAATACGTTTCATTTGAAATTTATCTTTTATGAATCATTCCACGCCAGTAGATTTAATAAAGCTTTTGATTACTGTTTCGATATGGTGCCGGCACATGCAATCCACCATTAAAATGAGGTTAAAATCCTTCTAACTTATTAGCCATCATGGCTTAAAACTTACCTCGCGAATCAAATTGAACTGAATTTCTGCTGAACGAGTTCGTGTCACTGTGAAATGGCCTATAAATTATCTATATCACCATTAAGCGGCCATTTCTATGGGTGCAACCATCAAGCAATATCGAAATTATAATGGAAAACATTATGAACTGTTGATTGAACTAGATTACAAACCGTGACTCACTCGAGAAACAAAAAATCAATAAAAAAGAATGAATGATAGCATTTAATTGCCACTGAATTGAAGTATATGGTGCTTAATCTACAACCAAAATGAATCTGTGCCGCCACTGGCTGTTGATGGACTGGGACAAAGTTTGATTAATTAAATTGTTTGGTCACGTTTGTTAGCTGTAGCATAAATAATAACAATGCAAAATCGGTGATTAGCAATAATTTGCTTAGTTTCAGCGCCGTTAACGCTATGTTTTCCCATTTGTATCGCGGTTACCGAAGTGACTTATTATTTGCTGGCAAACAAATTGTGCACTAAATCGGAGAAAAAAATATACAACTTTGTTAACAATCATTCCATTGTACATTATGTTTTTGAATAATACACACAGCAACGATACGATGTGGTAAAATGAAATGATGATGATAATTTTCGAACCAAAAACACAATTTCAGTTGAATGGAATAAAAATGAGAAAATTTAATTGTGGCTAATAAAGAGCCGTAGCTTTGTGGCTTGATATTACAAATCACACCGAACAAAGACATTTATGGAGTGTATAGAGGAACTCAAATTTCTGAAATGCACTTGCATTTCTGATATCATACAAAAGAGACGGTTATTTGAATTGGCAAGCTCAGAATGAGGAGGGAAAACGGGGGAATCGGTTTTGATATTAGTCTATAATTTTGCACGCTTCGCCTATCGAATGCGCTTTGCCAGCGCATGCTACTGATATATTCGATGAATGCATTGTCTGTTCAGTAAACTCTATAGCACAATACAGTTCCAGTGCATATAGTTATAGAGCTACCGCTCAAATTGTGGCATTTAATAATCGTTTTAGGGTATTTTTGTTTTTTGTTATTCGTCGATGGATTTTTAGTGCATGAACTTATTGTGGCTTTCTCTTCTTGTCGAAGTTCGATTTGTTGTTTTGAAACCCCTTTTTTCTTCTCCCGAAGTGCTAACGTAAACAAACGTGTGGATACAAAACGATTGCATTACACAATAGCTTCGAATAAACAAACCCATACAATATCAGTGTACTTTCTATATTGGTGCCGCTGTCGCTGTCGCTGTCGCCACAACAATCCAATTAGATGTAATTCAGCCGCTAGCACAACCATACCCGTTAGCATTTATCGATTGATGAACGGCAATTAATCATGGTTTTCGTCTCGACAATACCTTCCATATATCAACACATAATGCACGCACCTATTTGATACCTAACCGGAACAATCTATTTGATTGCAAAAAAAAGGGAATTGAATTGTACCAAATATGGATAAAATATGATTTGAATATTCAATTTGATACTTTTTAAAGTGTTCACCGACCGAGAAAAAAAGTCATCTTTTTCGCTAGTCAATTGATTGATTACATTTTCTCTAAATGGAAAAAAATCATATTACTCTTCCGTTGCATTTGAAATTGATTTTCATCTCTTTGTTCTTTTTCGTTGAAATACAAATAGCGATGACACTTTCATTTTGTATCGATGTGCTGATCGAACCGCAGTGAGCCCACGACAAAAAGACACTTTTCATCGTGTCAATAATTTTATCACAGACAGACACTGTCAAGTGAAGATCTGTTTTATTTGATAAATGCTCACAAGCGTAGCGCTTGGGCAAAGACCTAACTCTCTGCTCCATATTTGCACTTGATGTCTCAACATGTCAACGAAAGATATGTTGATATTTCTGATCTGATCAGCTTTATGTTGCACGCCAATTTATTTTGAAACATCGACAAATGTCAAATTCAATGAGGATTCGTTTCTCTAGTTTCTTTTCGACCATTTTGTTTCATCCCCTTCAATACATCACTAATACCTTTCAATTGCTTCAAATGCTACACAAATTCTATTGCGCCCCAATTTATTTTAGCCAAATTCTATTGGTTTTAATACATAGCCCAGGGAAAATCGAATAAATGATAAGCACAAAAATGGCTACAACCGCATCAAATTACAATGTTTAAGCCTTCAACAGGTACATTGGAGCTTCTTTGAAAAGAAAAAAAAAACACCCAAAAGCATGTACCCAGTAAATATATATTGCTGCAACGGAATATTACGCCATTTTTATCTTGATGTTTTTACCTGTCGCGAATTGTTACGCCGAAAATTTCCATTGCAAAATAGCAGGAAGCGAACACAATCAGCAATATAGTTCATCATTTCTTGTGCGTTATTTTTTATGCTTGGGTTGAAATTTGCACATGTGGCTCACCAACCAACTGGATTTGCAACATTCAAGCAAAATGAAAAACGAATGTGAACGAACTTGAATGTTCATTTCGTTAATCTGAGCAAGAAAACTGTCAGCAACAATTTCGGCACGAGCCAAAGTCATATAAAATTCACTCAAGAGAGTAAAGACAGTCTTTCTCTCGCAAACCAAAACAAAATGAGTGAAAACAATTGAGCATTTTTATTCACATGCAAATTTTCCACTGAATTCAACTCACAACATAAACCGCCAGCGAGCAACAGCAACCAGATGAGAGAAGCACAAACCACATGTGAATTGAAATGAGTGAAATTCATCCGACCCAATAAATCTTACGCTTCATACCGTTCGCCTCGTAGCACAGACACTTTACACTGAGTCGGCAGCTGTTTGTGATTTTATTCGTGTAGCGGCTACCAAATGAATCAGACGCATCACACTGTTTCCAATTTTTACTCGCACGCATTTACGAAAACAACACCGATTTTATCATAATCATTAAAACAGGCGAAATATTTTCTATCGAAGCAAACGTTGCACTAAATCATCAATTTTACACACATATCGAAAACCGTTTAATTCGTCAGTCATCTTCTCAAGTCAATTTGCTCAAAGTAAAAAAATCGCTCGGATTATGGAAAAGATTTGTGACTAAATCAATTTTGAGTGCATTAGTTGATTTCGTGGATTTAGTGGGCGATTATCTGAAAAACGTTTTACGCAAAACCGAAAACTATCGGAATATCAGCCAATAAATTGACATAAAGTGCTTTTCTTTCGAACGGAAAGTTAGTTTTAATGCTTGTTGTTGGTGTGAAAAGTTTTACCAAAGTCAAACTATAAAAAGAAAAGAAAAGTAAAATAGGCATACACCCAATTTGTCGGCGTATACGTATTTTGTTGATTGATTTGGTTCGTCATCGGATCAAGTAAAGCACCAAAGTTTCGGCTGAACAACCGGCTCGATAATTTGAAAAGCACCCAGAGTGATTGTAGCACAGTAGCAATTTTAACAAGTGATTTGCCATCATCGCTACGAACTTCGAAAATTGAACCTCACACACTCGGATGTCGAATAATTGCAATAAACCAATCTTGTGAGTTGCATTTCGTAAAAGTTGTTCAACACATAAATGTGTATGTGTTTTGTGTGTGGAACTCATACTGTGAATCGAGAGAATTGAATATGAAGTGAATGTTCGTTTGCCCAATCGGTCGTTCGATTGTTTGTTTGGTGTTTTTGTTCGCGCTCATAAATCTCAACCCAGCGACTCATCTGTCTTTCGTTCGATGCATGCAATTCATTCTCATGGTTTTCTGTTATTATTTGTTACCGCATTGCACAGTTTCAACCGCATTAAGTAACATTGATAGAGTAGAAATAAAAATAACAAACTAACAACAACAACAGCAATTGTAGCCCGACAAATAGAAAGGAACTCAACCAATTGTAAAGACGAACAAAACCAATAGCTGAAGCATCCACCGCAGCGCCGAAACAGCAATAATAAATTGTGCGAACTTTCCGACCAAACCGGGTTGGCTGTTCAAGTATAACCATAACCAGTGTCCCGTACAAATACATCACAGACGGGAGCTTCACATTTGCAATAAAACATAAAAAACCACCCGATGAAACACACGGAAAAAGGAAACTCGGTGCAAGTGCATTAAAAGCGTCTGCTTCAAAAACATTTTGTTTTGTTAGCATTTTTATTTTTATGTGGTCAATATCGATTGGTTTGGTTGGTTTGGTTGGTGTGTATGTGAGTGTTTGTCGACAACGCTTTTTACGATACCATTAGCGAATTACAGTGGAAAAAGACAACAACAACAACGAAACCGCACGAAAGCAACCGAAAAATCATAAAATATAAACAAGAACAACCAAATAACAATAACTTTAACTTTAACTCATCGAATGGAATTATCGAAGAAATAAAAAAAAACGGAAACAGATGTAATTTTATAAACCAGTTGATTCAGCGGGAGAAAATCGAGTAGCATTTCCATCACGTTTAGATTTTCATCAATTTATTTTGCACAATAAAAACATCGAGCGAATCAACAAAAAGAAGAAGAAGAAGAAGAAGAGAAATATAACAACGAGAACATATAAATTATGTGAAGCCATTTGAAATGCTAGCTCAACTATCTCGATAATTGGAAACTATTGAGAAATTGGAAAACTTGAACGCTCTTCAATGTGAACAATTTTAAAACAAAAAGATAAACGAGAGATCGTGTGCTAACGAATGATTTTTTTTCTCCGCAAAGTTTTCGTGGTAAATAAATTTTGGGTTTTAAATAGTTTAAGATGTTGAAGATGAATGTCTGGCAAAATAAATGATTTCACTATTTAAAGCGGATCGATTGAATGATTGAGTCTTGATGAATTCCACATCACAATCGATCACGTTGAATTATGTCATTCCGGGTTGTTTAATTGCTTGTCTGGACTGTGTTTACTGCACATATAAACTAGAGGCATAATTACATGACAAACAAAAAAGATGTTAAAAGTGAAAGGTGCGTGTCCGCAGAAAAATGCTCAGTTGGCAGCATCGAAGTAATACATTCCCTTGTGCAAAAACAATACCGCTTTAACTCAGTGGTCGTTCACTCATTTGTTACTATTTACAAGTGACATTCGGAGCATTGTTCAAACTAAACATGGGCGCGAACTGACAGAAGGAATGAACTTGTTGCTTGCCAGCGCCATGTACCTGGTGGCAAAATGTATAAGTAGAAATATCCAATCTGATATATCGCATCTGATATTTGCTATTTCCAATGTCCTCGCGAATAAATCAAGACATTTTCAAATATAATTACTACTAACAATGAGTATTTTTCTAACATTTATCGGAAAATAAATATCGTTTCCTCAATGAACATTTTCGTTTATTTTACATTTCAATTATTATCCAATGTCAATCTGGATTCTATACCAATCTGACGGCATTTTGAATGGCGATTGTCAAATTGTTGGTCTGTGTAAACGTGTGAAGGGAAAAAAGTGCTAACAGATTATCAAATTTTGTATCAATTCGTGTACACTAAGGAAGAACCATACATATATTTAGGAACTTAGCTAAATTTCCAAGTTTTTTGTCTCTTTAGTTCACAGTGGAAGATGTCGATTATGAGGCACATGGAAACATGTACTGTATGTCGAACATAGGGCACATGTACGCTGCCAAAGCAATAGTAAAAATGTTGAATTTCTATTGCACTTGTATAAGTATAATAGATGATATATTTATTTTTGGCTATGTTGTCGTTCTTCTTAAAAATCGCCGACAAAATTCTGTTGCACAATGCCTTTACTTGGGTGGGGTGTGTGCCCTATGATCGACATAACCTGTTGATTGGCTAAAATATCATATGTGATACTACCTACAGTGCCATCTATTGAAAACATTGCAGCTTGCAAATTCTGCCACCAGTGGTACATGGCGCTGTCGATCACATTTCTTCAGTTCGCCCCCTTGAAACTAAATGTGTAAAAAAAATCGGATCACAAAAAGTTGAGAATTCGTGTGGCAATTTCAATCCAATTGCGAATTCTCAACTATAGCAATTTATTGCCATTAGCCAATTGAATTTCTAATCAACGCAAATACGACGGAAAATACTGATTCGAAAATTGGTCCAAAATTGGCCGCTATCTCGTTAACCTCACGCGGTTAATATTGACAAACGATTTGAATAAAATAGCTCGTGCAATTGCTCTGCTTACCGTTTAAATCGTTTCAGCGGTCTCAGTCTACATTTGAACGAGGGTTTTTTTCTCCATCTTTACACAATCACTTGTCTGTTTGCTGTTTTACTTGGCTGCAAGATCATTGCGCTTTGGTAAATATCGATTCATTCGACACATCGATTAAAGCCTTCAAGATAACGTTAAATTTATTCGATGTTCATAGCCATGGTTAAGTCAAATCGAAACCAAAGTGCATTTTGCACTGTGAAAACCATTACAACATCGATAAAACGCGATACCCGTGACATATTTCAACTATTTGACTAGATTCAATCGTAAAAAAATTGTACTGAACACACTGAACATTTACAAATGCATTGACATTTTTTTTCTTCTTCTTCTCCTTCAACCATTTTGTTGTTGTTGGCACAAATTTTTGCAACAAATGGTCGATACCGACGCATTCAATTCGAAACTTGCTTTCAATTACACAGAAAAATTCATTTCAAAACGATATATTTAGTTTGTTTTGTTTTTTTTTTCATTTCGAATATACTACACAGGTCCAGCCAACGTATTCAAGCCGATATCTGCAAATATAGTTAAGTATCAGGCGTGACGAGAAAGAAAGCAAAAACAAAATTGTTGTATGCGGCATAACTGTGCACCAAATACAAATATCGTCATTCAAAAGAAGAGAGAAAAAAAAGAACAGAGTAAAAAAACAAACCAGATTAAAGCCAATGCGGTGGATTTTCTGATGCGAATTAAAATTGTATGCGAAGTGAACCGAAATGAAATTAACGTGTGGCGATAACCGCAGCAATTTAAACGAGTAACAATTTGTGTGTGCATTGAAAGTGCTAGTGAACGGAATCGAATGAACAAGCGAAAGTGATTCCATGCCCATCGACTGACTGTTCGTAGGTGAAATATAAAACGCACCGTAACATCGGATTATTACCGAAATCTTTTTAATTTTTTATTTTGATAACATTTTATTCACTCTCACTCTCTCATCTCAATGACATTGAGAGAGCATTTAAAATATAAAAAAACTTTCAATTAATTACAACGGAATCGGATTCTCTCTCACCGATTGACCATCTGAACGATATCTGCCGATAAAAAAAAACATTTAATTCGGGCAAGTCAACAACAAAAAAAATCGATTAAAAAAAAGTGAAGTAAAATTAAATCATCATATATCAAAGAGATAAAACGAGAGAGAAGGGCCGGTTACAGCATTTTAATTGCAACAAAATGAGAACTGTATATTTTAGTATGCCAATGAAAATGAGACGAAATTTGAAAGTAGTGTTGTTCCTGTCAATTAGCTGGATGTTTTTGATGTTCTATTACTTCCAATCTGGCAATCCAAAGGTGAGTCGAATTATTCATTTTTTTGTCATTTTTCTTCTTAATCGGCTTTTGAGAATGAAACGGAAACAACAAATTAAAACTGAAGATTATTTAACCAACATCGCGAGGACACCAAAAATATATCATTTCAAATTGAAGCATTTCATGGCGTCATTCACATCATTCAGTTTCCAACCCTTGGCATAAACTGTTCAAATGCATGAAACGCAGAACTTCATACAGATAAGATTACATTTGAATCTTATTTTATATCTTAAAATTAAGTAAAAATACATTTATTATGAAATTGTTGTTGTTTTTGTTGTTGGTTGTTGGTAACAATCTCATGCCATTGCACGTAAACAACTTTTGAGCGCATTCATTTTTCACTTGCTCAGCACCATACAAATATAAAGTTTACCATCAAAACTTTTCAACTTCGGCAACAATTACAGTAGCATGATCGACACACCGAATAAGCTTGTTTCGGTGGCTGTGAGTTCGGCGAATGAAACATTAAATGCGTGGCGAATGTACACATACACACGATTTCAATGGAAAATGACGGTAATTTCGATGTTGCTGGCGTCGGTTTCTTCGACAACATCAACAGACGATACAACACACACACACACACACACACACACACACACACACACACACACATGCATATATGTAGCATTCGAAACTTTTCCACTTCAAGAAAAGTTGGTGAATGAAGACGCGATGCATAGAATGAAGGCAACAAGAATCGAAATGCCACAATCGCTAAACGACACGTTGCGTTCAACTTGCTGTTTCCCTCTCTACATACTCTCACCCCAGAATCTGTTCTTCGAAATTTTAAAGCTTTTCATGCGTTTTTGTTTCCTCTCACAGTTCCAGAAAATTACCCCGCGTCAAGTCAATCAAACCAAGTTTGATCCCTAAAACACTTTACGAGGGAAAAAAAACTCTTGACGAAAAATCAAAAATTTGCTCGATATTTTGCTCACGCAACCAAATCATCGCACATTAAATCGTCTTTTCTTTGAGAGTTGAGCGAATAAAAGATTATCTTTTAAAATCCCCAAAAGGTTTCACATACATGCATACTTAATCCGGTAAATCGGCCAATTTCAGCCGATCGATTTAAAAGATTCGACTTGTCGAGCTTGCTGTGCATGTGTTTGCGCTTGGGTGCGTGTTCAATTCATCGATAAACATAAACGCGTACATGCCGAGTGAATAATGTGAAACGTAAAACATGCATCACATAAAGGGGGCACCCTATAGTTTATCAATGGAAAATGTATACACAGCGGCAAAAATGGCATACCAGCCATTCGCGGCAACGCCATTCGGTCATTGTGAACTATTCAAATGCATGTTCACACAAACTAGGCGGCATAAATGCTTATGAACTCGTGCCATGTCTCGTTCGAATCGATGTAATTGGGCCTCGAATGTGATACCATTTTCATTCCATTGCTTCGTTTTTGGCTCCTGTTTTTTATAATAATTTTCAAACAGCCATGATATGGGTAGTACATGAGAAAATTTAGTATACGGTTCGTTCTAATAAATGTGCTTTTTGAAATGGCAACCAAAGGGTGTTTCGTTTAATGTAATCACGTGTGTCAGTCTCGTAAATTTAAAAAACTGAATGAGGTTGCCTCCCGGTGAGAAAAAAAATAAAACACGCCCAACTGCACAAATTTCATGATTCTGGAGAATTTTTCTAAATGAACCAACTTTCCATTGAATTTTACAACAGATTTGAATAAGTTTGTGTTTTTCCGAGAAAAAAAAATCACAAAATAATGCTCGATGACAATTCGTATCTTATTTGTCACAACAACCACAATCATAGAGCTGTCGTTTGGCATTTTCAAGAATTAAGGCAAACAAACCCAATAACAAAGCATATTAATTTTTGAGAAGCTCATAAAAGATTACCGTGCATGTAGTACCACATTTGTGAGCTGTAAACGTCAAAATAGCAATCATAATAATTTGCAAACATTGCAAAAAAAAGCGCCGGCACCCATATGTTTCATTTGCGATCAACAGCACGCGAATTTCCCACACTCTCTTTAACTAAACACATAACATACCGTCGATGTCTCTTCCATTGACGTTGATATGTGAAATGATGACAAACCAAATGATGCCGTTATAATCGTCATAAAAAAAACGCGCAGCAACAGTTCATAAAACTCACGAAAGACTGATTATATGTGTTGATTACTTTTCACCGCATGCAAAACATGTGTGAAAGCCATACACATTATTTGAAATCCTGTCATCGTTTGGCAGCGTAATTTTGGCAGATGGTTTTTCATATAGTATCCGGTCGCTTTTTGCCAAATTAACTTCAGATTATACAATATTTTATATGTGATTTAGTGAAGAAAATTGAAGTGTCAAACTGTTTGGAACCAAAATAAAAGCATTCAAGTTGATTTTCAACCGTAAGTTTTCGATATTTAACGCAAGTCTATTAATTTTTCACAGAAGCTATTTATCACACTTTTTTTGCCGAGTATTTAACACCAGAGAAAGATCTGGCTGCATCACTCTATGAAAGTGCCTTTACTTACCCTTTAAAAAACTAGGGGCGGGTTGGGGCTGATTTCGTTCATTTATCTAGAAAAATCATTTCTGAAATGTCACCAACTCAATTTTTGTGATCTCATGATACTATGGCAACATTGTTGAGCCAACACTTGCTTGTTGAAAAAACCCGTTGCTCATTGTTTTAACAATGATGTGACATTGCATGCTTGCAATCAATGTGAAAAAAATGCGAACAACCGCAAGAGTGATGAATCTAACACTTTAATTAATTAGTGTGTCGTTTGGCGTGCAAGTCCAACAAAGAGAGTTTGAAGTTTTAAGTGTTTGTGTGGCATTTCTATGGGTTGTGTGGTTCAAATAGCACAAATGTGAAATGTGTGTTGGCGCTTTGAGGCGTGGAGCGCCACGCGAAAAGTGGACTTGACCTCACGCTTCTATATTATGTAACGTGTGACCAATGTAATCAATATTAACCAATATGAAAGACATGTATTCGAAGCGATTCCAAGCAATTGCACCGATAGTGAATGTACGCATGATTGATTTTGTTCGATTTAATGTGGTATTGGATTAAGGATTTCGATTTTTGTTTGCTAAATTCGATTTAGTGTGCGCATATCAAAAACAAAACAGAACCCCATAAAAAAATCATTTGATGTTTTTTTTTTGGTCTTCTGGTTGCATAGCATCAAAATCAATCACCATTACTGGAAAAATGATTCAGATTTGTGTGTGTGTATGTCTCTGTGTGTGTGTGTGTGTGTGTGTGAGTGTGTGTGAATGTGATTGAATTTCAAATACAACGAAAGAAAAAAGTGGTGAGTTTTTTTCCAAACACTTCAAATCATTTGTTCAATGGCATTTATTTTTTTGCTCAATCGTGTGTTTGAGTGAATGAGTATCTCTTTCTCTGTTGAAGATTACCTCACGTATGTGATTGCAAATATCTTTCTACCACCAGACAGCAGTTTCCACGGTACTCTCTCTTTAAAGGGTGTGGACCCGCACAAGGAATTTTAGATTATCCATTTTTTTGTGGAACAGGAAAAAAAACACGCAAATCATTGCAACAACAAAGACTAACAGAGAAAATCTGTGAAGGTGAATAAAATCGACCAAGTGAAAATGAATGAATTTTTTTTTTCGTAAACGGAGCATGCCAAAAGAGGAAGCGCTGCGCGCATATGTGTTGGTTGACGTCCGTACGTTCTGTGTGGTTGTGAGCTTCTGTTTCATTTGAAGAATGATGAAAAAAACCTAGAATTCGGTTGGATTTTAACGAGCTATTTTACATTCAAGCTATGCGACGTGCCATATCGTCCGTTTGCTGTACTGGCTTCTTATTCGGTGACTCTGTAGCATTTTTATTTTTAAATTGAACGTCAGTCATGTGCAATGGATGAATGAATAGTTGGTGGAACGTGGTTTCCACCATCATTTGTGTCCATGTTCATTTTCAGGTTTTATTTTAGACATTCTTTTCTTTTGCTAGCTGCTTTCAGTCAGTTTTTGTTCAGATTTGCCGTTTTCTACTATGCACCAGACTTCTTTCGATGTATACGAAACGAAATGGAAAAAGTTTCAACCCGATTCTTTGAGGAGTTATTCTGTGAAGTTCCTACATACACATATATAAAAGAAAGTGTCCAATTCATGAGCACATTTGCGTTGAAAAATGACTTGAATCCTTAAATGCATACACATTGCTCACAGTCACAAGCACACACATGGTCGACCAATGACAATCTTCACTTGATTTGACACTCGAAAGTTCTCAAATTCACAAAGCAATATATTCAATGGGAATGCTTCGCGTTTCGCATTTCTCATTCTATCACTTCGTTCAACTTCTTTATCCACATCACCACAATCTCGTTTCACCCGTTCTTCTTCTTCTTCTTCTTCTTCTTACTTCTTGATGATGATCTGACATTCCTTTTCAATTTTCCCTCGCAATCACTGATTTCACTCTCAATTTATTCCACAATGTTTCGCACTACTTTCTGCACACCAAAACATTTTCATTGGATTAAAAGTGATGAACAGGAAAAAATGAAATAATATTCAAATGTTAACTCTTTTTTTGGCAAAATGTATTTTGCATTGAATTTGTGTCAAATCAATTGGTTATTGAAATGTTGTTGGTTGTTCGTCACATCGTTTATTCTGGATTATATAATCAACCGTTTTTTCAAACAATACAACCCATAATAACTTTCTCTGTCAAAATTGAAAACAGATAAAATTCCCATTTTTTTTCGCAATTTTTCAAAGCAAATTACGTGCCAATGAAACAGTCATTTCATTTATTTAAACATGCAAGAGATGAAAATAGAATGCTGCAAATTAACTTGTTGAACAGTGTGAACAGCGAAAAACACGGTGTATTTTTTGCACACACACACACACACACACACACACACACACACACACACACACACACACACACACACACACACACACACACACACACACACAAAATGAAACGGAACAAACAGGAGAGACAAATGCATATAAAAAATTGGCTCCCATTTGGATAAACAAACACAGCATTTCATTTTAATTGCCTTTTGCTCTTCCGAAAATTGCCCAGCCAAAATCGTAAAAAGTGAAACGAAACAGGTCGGCGCATTGTTAATGAATAAATAATAAAACTAAAGCTCATTTTAGTTGTGTGCCCAAACAATAAAAACTGAATAGTTACTGATAAAATGGAACGGAAGAGAACATCTGCTCTTTTGCGCACCGAATGACGAAAAAAAAGTTATTATATAAATTCGAATACGAACTTGCCAAAATTGTGCGATGTAATCGCAACTGACCAATTCCATTTGGTTGAAATGGCCGTGGAAAAAATGGTTCGAAACTCCATTTGTTACGGTCATTGACAAATTTAATTAGTATGCCGAATGTGAAACGCACTACCCATAAATGATGGGTCGAACTAAAACTGTATCGCATCGAAGGCAACCGGATGTCGTCAGTTTGTATTGTAATCAAGTGTTTTATTCTTGAGCTTGCGTTTAAGTTACACACGCACTTAGTAATGTTGATGTTGATCATTTTGTGAGCAAATTAAGAAATTACAAATGGGTCATTAGCACGTTTGGAACACACAATAACGGTAAAAGTACCGACAAAATTGAAATGCGCCGATGAGAACGGGAAAGCGGCAGACGAAAGTGAAAGAGACAATGAACAGCGGATTAATACTGTAGACAAGGATTAATTAGTGTCTATTCTGTACGCATTTTCATTCAATCAGGTGCGTGTTGTTGAAGTTTGTATTTCAACGTCAAACCGCCATCAAAAATTTGCTAACAACATTCTTGCCACTGCTGATGTAGCGGCGAGCCAATTTTTTTTATTCTCATTTTTGCATATTTTGGAGCTAATCAGATTTCAAATGAATGTGCACACCAAATGAATACCTGCTAAAGTGATGAATGCCATGATTTTCAAAGTACGAGGTGGGCTAGATATTCTACTTAACTAAGAACAAATAGCTAGCTAGCTATCGAACACACACCCACAAAACTTCTTATGGGCACTCTATATACAAGTTTACCAATTTGGAGGCCAACAGAAAGTGCGTACGATAACTAGCTAATTTTCAACTCCGCCGTAGTGAAATGAATCATTTGAATGTTCGCACCTGTGATTAAAATTGTGGCGTAGACATGCTTAATTAAGATGAACAATGAATAGCGCTGAAATAAAAGTGGCAGTGTGAATGACACATGCAGTTGATAGAGCTTCAAGTAAACTGGGTGTTTAAGATGTGTTTCTTTTGTTTTGAATTACTTAGTTTATGTTCGCGTATCGAAAACACCAATCTGTGTGTTGCTAGTTAACGTAAATGAGTTTAAATTCAGGCTGAAATAGATAAATGTTCCATTTCTAGGTGCGAGGTTCGAGGTTCAAGTATTTTATAGTTAAAGTTGTTTTTTTTTTTCTTAAATTTATACCTCGTTTGGAGTTACTGCACGAATTGTGCTGCACGATAAACACGAAATGAACATGATTGGCTTACACAATTGCGTAGCTTAACGAGTTAACACTCGATGCGTTCATTGCAATCCGTATGCTTCTGTTCCATTGTCGAATGCAATGTAAATTCAAAACCGACATGAAATGAAATTTACATTTTTTCCACATATGATATTCTAGCGGTCACAAATGCATTCAAAATGTGAATTTCGAGCATCCAAAATTAAATTTTGCTTTCATTTGACAAATAGTACTAACGAATTTTCAGGTTATTGCACATTTGATGTACGGACATTTGCATATTTTGCAACACGTCGAATGGTTGAAACTGCACTTTCGTGCCATTAAAGACTCTCGAATGACACAGAGAACATTAAAATCAACAATCAGCACCACTACAAAGATGGCAAAATAGCTTTGGATTAGTAAATTTGGTAAATGTGAAAATGCTCCTGTGTTTAGAACTATCAAATAACATCCAAAGTGCCTGACATATTAACGTGTGCAAATGCATAACGAATGTTTTGCATGCACAGTTCCCAGTTTAAGCATGTCGTGTTCTCTTCCTTTTTGGCATATTTCGAGTGCAGAAATTGTAAATATGTCGAGTTTGCTGTCGCTACTCTTTCGTTTTTTTTTCTCCCATCCATCCATCCATCCATCCATCCATCCACTGACGAACTATTGGCTTTGTAACACAACTAGTGTTCCTTTTTCATGAAACTGTGAATTCATCGAATGTGTATTAGTCTTTTTTTCGTATTTGCAACACTGACATTGTCGAAATATGTGGCCTGAAAACAGCTGTCGGGATATTTCATTGAACCACCAGCGCGTGCTTTTGACGTGTTTGATGCTTTTGCTGTTCACAACCGCCTCTCCAAAATATGTGATCGCTTTGAAAGTTCAATATAAAATACGATTTGTGGTAGCGATACTTCGAACTGTAATACCTTTCGGGCGGTTTTTTCTTCATACCGTAAAACAAATTTCATCATGACATTGTACGTGATGCATACACAATTGAGTGCATTTGTGTTTCATGCACGCATTTCAGAGCGGTTCGTTTGGAGTTTTTGGCGGATCTTGTGGAAATGGTTTGTCTAGAGATTGTTCAGCTCAATGTCAAAGTGGAGTTAGCGGAACAATTTGGCAGCCACAAGCATAGAGACAACAATGCTTACAGCTACACGTTCTTCGCCATACTTTTGGTCATATCTCGAACGAGCAGTCAACCAACCGCTGCATTTATTTTTCGTGCAATAATTCCCGTTGAGAGAGAGAGAGAGAAAGCCAGAGCATGGCAGATAAACGCGATCAGAGTACGTGCATCAAGTTAACACCGTAAGCTGTGTGTTGGGCATCATGCACTCTACACATCGAACGCATCGCTTATGTTTTCAGCCGGATTTTCTCTTTGCAAAATTGTTCAATTCCAAAAATGTTTATGGTTGCTCTAAGCGTGCTCTAATAGCCGCACTTAAATTTTATGAACGTTAAAATTCAGATGGATGCATTGACTCTCCAGAGCTCACTGTTTGTGATTGTTTTCGGTTGATAGGTTGCAACATTCTCCTAGTTATCGATGTTGATGGGCCTCTACTGCTGCGGATTTTTTCATATCCAACTTTTTCTGCTCAGTTTGCGTGTGTAAAATTCGCGAAACGATAAACGAGCAATATCATAAATTACTCATGCTCAAATATTTTGCCACGAAAACACTGGAAATGTTCGGTGCTGCAATCGAAGTTTGAAAGGCAAACGCGTCAGACATTTGGCCATTGGCAAACGGATTCCACTGTACGAATCTCTGCATCTCTACCTCTCGTTTACTCTCTTTTTTTTCCCTTCTCACATTTACATAATCGCATTCAATTGCCAGTATCGATACATGTGAGTCGGTGTGTGTGTATGCGATTGTGTTTTGTCGAATGGCCAAACACATCGTTACTTTTATCAATTTCCAAACATTCTCCAAATGATGCGGAACTACACAATTTGTGTGCAATTTTTCCATGTCTGCATATCAAAGTGAATGGATTTTGATTACGGCACGAATTTTATCCACCCCAATGGCTCAAACTGTTATAAAATCCAATTCGTCGATTCATTTTTTTTTTTGTTTTTTTAATTTTGCACATCAATTCATTGCAACTGCTTGCCCAAAAGACACAGAGGCAAAATGGGGCCAGTAAAATTGGATTTTGCGATTTGTTTATGTCTCGTCACCATCACTCATTGACCGATATCGCTAGAAAAAAACAATCTTGATGTGTAACTCGTAAATCATTAAAATTTGTGTATCATCGCATGACTTCTTCGTTTATGCCAAAGCGAGAAAAACCATCATGGACACGTCAGCTGTTGCAATACACAAATTGAATGCGATTGTACACCATTTTAACCTTACCAAATAAATATTTTATAATCTATCTTTGTGTGTTTGTCTTTTTCGCTGCTCACTGTACTGGATCACTCAGAAGTACTGATTTATGAAAATAAATAAATTGAACGCATAAATTTAATCAAAATTGACTAAATACGAACGATATCAAAACAATTTTCTGCCAATGAATATGTATGATACTTTTATCGCTCATGAATAAATGCCGAGGCGTTGAGCACTGAACAACTGAACATTGCACGATATATCGATTTGTTAGACTTGAACATTTTCTTTTTCCCATGTAATCGATACTCATGATGCGTGCGGCGCGCGCTCAACACCATTCAAACGCCACAATTGATAAGCGTATTCTCTTCTTTTTCACCATTATAAATTATTCATTAGGCAATTTGCTTGTTCCGATTAAATTGCGCTGATGATTCGGCTTTTTGATTTATGTGGCATATATTTTGAACAAATGTTTTGTTTTCGTTTCAGTTTGCCCATTCACAAGCGTTACCAAAACTTAACTTAACAAAACAAATCGATTGTCATAATTCTTGTTTGATGCCATTTTTCCAATTCTTTAAGCGCAAAGAGAATTACGAAACATTTCATGAGCTTCAATGGCAAATTAAGAATTCGAGGTTTCAAGAACAGTTACAATGAAAATTCAATTAAAGGAAATAGAAAAAGATTGATGTGCCGCATCTCTTCTTTCGTCTCGTTTATATTATAATGCGGAACGAATAAGAGAGCATGTTTTTGTAATGTTTGCACATTGATGTCGTTAGAGTGTGATAAATTAACAAAAGCTACAACGAATGCAAATGAATCAAATTGGATAAATTAAAGTCACGAATTCGCAATCGAATTAAAGGTTCGCATTGTTCTAATAAGGAAAAATCTAATAAAAGAACTTGCTCCCAAAGACTTCATGTTCATTGGAGTGCAGAGTTCTTTGGATTTTTTTTTCTGTATGGAATAGGTCAATGGTGTTAAATCATGTTTATTGAAAAGAGATTTTCTCTAGCTGAAAATCGACTTGAATTCGACACATCGTCACCCAGATCCAGTGTTAATGAAATTAACACAGCCGTTACTATACTCCGTAGTTGATCGCAGTTCAACATCAACAAATCGACTCTTCATTTTCCATATGGAGACAAAACATCGTTCTGTCTCGAAACAACAACAACAACAAAAAATAAATCAAAGCATTTTTGATCGTATCTCAAAAATGTGTTTAGTCATTTTGGTTTGTTCAGTCATTCATTTTGAACGAGAGATTTGGCGAGAGCTTTATTTCGATTGTTGTCTTGATTTTTATTGTTGTTTCTCGATTGCGTGGCAATTGATCGTATTGTACAAGAACCGACAACTAAACCACTGGTTCCGTTCACACTTTTATCCATGGATTCATTGGGTTCTGTTGGCTGGCGAATTTGACAATGGCTGAGCAAAACAAAACAAAAAAACTGTACACCCAATCTAAAAATTTTAATCTGATAAGAGTGCTATCGCGAAATGAGTCGGTATATTTCTTTTCGCTTGGCAAAGTTTCACAATTCAACAACCACAGTGTGGCCACCATCCACAGACAACAGACACAGCGACTTTTTGCCCATGATTTGGTTGAACCACGATTACAAATCGAATAAAACCGCATAACAATGTATGTATCTTGAAGCTACTAACTACTGGATGCTGTTTGAATTAGAGACATTTTTCGATTGTATTTGCAAACGCAATAAACAGATTCATTGATTCACTAAAAAAACCAATCGATGGTAAAATAAAAATTTGGCGAGCAACCAATAATCGCAAATGACAAACGACAATGGACAGAAATAGTATACAGAACCTCTAGCGCCAACTAAAGAAATCCGCCAAACCCGAAAAGAAATCTAATTACGACAATATTTGACATTCGATTGGAGAACTCAAACAGCAATTAAAACAATGAAATCACACTCGAGAGCGAGGTTCTCAACACGCGACAAACGTGGCACAGCACAACGTTCAACTCATTCGAAATCGCCACCAACAAATGAAAAGCGACAATAATCACATTTGATCACTATGCTCTACATGTATGAGCGTGAGCGCACAAGTACACGAAATATATGTGGCGGCGGCAACAGCAACATACAACAAATAAAAACTAGAACAAACACGTTATCTCAGTCAGTTTCCATTCTCACGCAAAATGACAAAATGCGGTGTACAGATTGAAAACGAGATAAAAAAATTGGAAAAAGAATTATGAATAGAGCAAGAGAGGGAGAGAGAGAGAGAGAGAGAGAGAGAGAGAGAGAGAGAGAGAGAGAGAAAAAAGCGAAGAGAATAGAAAAAACTCAGAAAAACCGAATTGCTATCGAAATCGGGGGCAAAGAAAAAAAAACGAACCCAAAAATGCGACTATTATTTGCCATTGTTACACACAGCAAAATGTACGATAAATGGCTTGAACAAAATCTTTTGAATTTGCACTTGCGCTCATTGAATGCGCCCACATTCGCATTCGTTTGCGTGCGCTTACGCGATTTTATTTGCATTTGTAATTAGATTTCATGTTTGAGTTCATTTCTTTTCTTTTCTAGCTCTCGCACAGCCATTCAATTCAGTTTAATTATGCAGAACATTTATTTCATACAATCGTTAAGTTTGGCTCGTTACTGGATTGTCATTTATAAAGTACTAAATTAGTGTTGACTGTTGAATGAATGTGATTTGATGGGAAATTAGTTTTGACAGTAGATAAAGCGTGAGAAAGAGAGAGAGAGAGAGAGAGAGAGAGTAGGAAGGAAATCGAAATGAAAATCAAACATATTGGCAATGGACCTCTCAGCAAATATTCCATTTAGAATTGAATTTTTGATCTCCCAATGGATTCCAATTCGATGGACGGGAATCATTTTAATAAATCAATAAACTCTCGATTATAGAGATTAATACCTTTTTCTTTTTATTCCGACCATTCGATAGAATTCCATTTTATCGGAATGCAGTTTCGGTTGTCTCTCGGACAAAACATTCTCCTCGATGCCACATTGAATCAACAAAAAATCTGTTCCATATCAATTTTATGCGTTTGATATGTTCATTTGTTATAATTTCATCTTTTTTTTGTAAGTCGATTCGACGAAACGTGAGCATTCGACTTTCGATGTTCCGCCATCGCAATCGGAATGCATTGCAATTGCTCTTATTTTAATGGTTTTTACTCAATACTTTTCAATTGAAACACTTGGATGTGCTCCAAAATTGAGCTAAGTAATTGAATTGCAAAAAGGCAAAATCTCATGTGCTCTCTTGGATTATGGCAAAAGATTTGTTGAAGTCAGCCAACGCAAACGTGGAGCAAACGAAAGAGAAATTTATACTTGCGATTGAATGAGAAAAAGAAGACAAAATGTAAGTTCTTCGTCGCCGTTAGTTCACATGCAGTGAGTGTATCATTTTAACGTTAAATTAGTAAATAGTATCACGTACACATTGGCAACGGGCGACCAATGGCAGAGCCAGCAGCAGCAGCAGCAGCAGCAACTAGCCAAATGAAAAACTGGAATCAAGAGAAATGAAAATTGTGTGAAGAATGCGACCAACACACAACTTGCTGCCTACATTTTATAGCAGCAGCAGCAGCAATATTCAAGAAATATTTATCGAAATTTAACATATTAAAACGATTTGGTGCAAGCAAAGTGAATTTTATTTTTACATTTGTTTTAGTATTTGTATGGTGTTGAGACTGTTCAGACTCATTACCGGCTCTGGTTCGGTCACATTTCGCTCACTTTCCCTCAATGTGAAGCATGAATTATACGTCAAGGTAATTCATGAACACCGTTTAGCCAACGATGGCGACAGCGACGACGATGACGACGACGGCGGCGGTGGCAATGTGACGCAAAATCAAGTGCCACGGTAAATTGCATGCACTTCACACAGTAATCTTGGTCGATGAGTTTTATGCATTCACAACATCTATTTCATTACCATGGCTTTGCAAACGCTTCAGAATTCTCTACTGCAATTCCATTTGGCACGTGTTCTCTTCTTCCATCTTCTTCACCATTATATATTTACGTTGCGTAGAATTGTTCGTTCTTATGGCCATAATGGGCATTCAGCTCAGTAGCTTCAATATGCGCGTATGTTTATACTAATTAAAGTGAATAATTCAAATCGTGATGAGTTATTGTTTGGAATCGTGTGCGTGTGCGTGTGCGGTCACATTTGTCGATTGAATGTTAAACAAGTGAAAACTTAAATGGAATTCTAGCCAGTAAAATTGAACAAATGATTTGTCAGAATGGTAAACATTCAATGCAGCTACAAATTGTTCGGTTCGTTCATTCAATATGAGATTTTTTTTTTTTGGTTATATTCTCGTTTGCTCTTGTTATTGGTATGTTTTTCGTGAATTTATTGTCGCGATTCAAATGGCACAAGTAGCAAAATAATATTCAAGTGTGGTGAAATTGAATCTGAAATTGCAGGTGTGTGTGTGTGTGTGCTGCGAAATGTCCTCGACTGATATAGATAAAGTGAATGGCACAGTTGGCATCAATAAAAATAAACAAGTTTTCATTTTGGTGGAACTCCCGAATCGAATTCAGTGTGAAGTGAAGTGATCTAAATTCGCTCTCGTTGAGTAGCGTGAACAGCGATGGTTTTGAATCTGAACACACAAGCACAAGCACTCACTTCGCATCATCATCGTTGAGATTTTGTTTCACATCTTTTTAACTTCTCTTTGCTCCGCTCTCAGTCAATCTGTTCGCTTCTTTTTTTTCTCTGTTATTGTGTGATATTATTTTCGCTAGCAATAACCAAATACACTCGTTTACACCATACATTCTATGGTTGGTACGTGTATAAATGCATTCGGAACTGTGTGAAATCGAACAATCGTTTATCCGTTGCATTGAATACGATAAATTGAAGCCTAAGCAAAACGAAAATGGAAGAGCAAAGCAAGTAAAACAACATCAACAACAACAAAAAACAGAACACATTCAATTTCTTTGAATTTGTATGTGCTGATACGCGCGCGCGAACGATAGCTTCACAAACAAGAAATTTCCCGATCAAAATCACAAACGATTTTAAAGTGCAAAGAAATAAGAAACAGAAGACATGGAAGAAAACAAAATAAAAGACTTTCCAACGCTTGAGAGCGACAAATATGCAATTTTGAAGTTCAATCGTAAGACGTGCATTCATTTGCAGCTGATTGCATAGAAAAGAATATTAAGTGAAAGAAATGGAATTTGCATTTTGTTCCAATTCAACATTGCGATATGAATGAAGAAGATTTTTTTTTCTACTATGCAATTACAAAAGCGCACGCTTACAATTAAACCGAGATGAATGGGAATTTCAGCTGCCGCTTTGCAACAAACAAAAATAAATGGATCAGCATTGAAATTACTTTTGATGCAAAGCAAAAACAACCGAGATGCAGCAAAATTACGATTGGATTTGCATTTCAGCCATTACCATTTCTCCGGAACGTAAATTACTAATTGAAATGAAACAATTGTGATGATTTCTTCTTGTTTGCTGTCATCACCGCTGAGTGAGAGAAGAGAAGTCTTCTTGTTGAAGAGAACATGAACTCAACTATGGCGGATTCGAAGCGATTATCTCGATGTGTGGCTTTTCCATTTTTTTTCTTTCTCATCGCAAAATCGAAAGCCAATTCAATTTGATGATTATGCAGTCTGAGACAGTGAGAAAATCCACACTGTACGTACAGATGCTTGTGTCAATATTCAATACAATGTCAATTTATATTCAATGAATTTTAAATTGATATCAAAGATGTTGCTAGTCTCTTTTAAACCGAAATCAATTTGTACTGTGCATAATATTATGCACTTCGAATGCTTCGAATGATTGACATTTGAAAACAATTTGAAATAACCTCATCGCTTTAAATAGCTGTAGTGAATATGCAGTGACAAACCACCACCATTTGATATGATAGTTTCTGATATTTTAGCCAACAACAATATTGTTGATTTTATTTAAATTGTACGTCTTACAGTACAGTGGTGCAATGATTTTAATTGGTTTGAAAGTTGAATGCGACAAACCATCACAGACAAATAAATGCATATTTAATTATTCCGCTTCGATGATTCAATATAGTGGAGCTAAATATAGCTGCTATTTTTTTGTCGGCATTCATCCAGCGAACAACTTTTCAATGTGCAACACAAATGATTGTAATTCAAATGGCATGGCCGGGAAATTTTTGTGTTCGCATCAAAATGTCAAAAATGTGAATTCAAGACAGACATTGTGTGCAAACCGTTAAATCCAGACAAAACGCGCTCACCAGTTGAAATGTGTGTTAAATATACAATTTCAAATGGAAAAAAACAATAGACGAGATTCCAACGAGTAATTTTTCGGTACAAAATTGTGCTGCGTGACGATGTGAATGGTCAACAAATGGAATAGAGTTCATAAAACATTTATCCAACTATGTCCGAGAGAAATATTTGTGGTGTTATATTGTGCATTGCATTTTAATGAGCAAACTCTTGTTTCATTCCAAAATGATTATTTTTAAAGCACATTCTCCACATTTCAATATTAATTATTTATTGAATTGGCATTACAAAGATTCAAATGTATGGATATTTATAGATTGTGTTCAAAAATATGCAATGATTGCAAAGTGGACTTTGATCGTTGTGGAAATTTGCCAAACTAATAGAAACGTCAATTAAACTTTAAAATCTAGTTTAAAACATTGTTGAGTGTGTGAATCAACAATAACCGATTGATTGAAATGAAATTTCAAATTCATTGCATTTCACGTAACTTTATCAAATTGATGCAATTTACGAGATGTTTGCAATTTATCCATTTATTTAAAATCAATACATGCTGAGCGCTGTCGGATCAATTAAAATAGTTTGATGTAAACGAATTAGCGTTTGATCGATAATATCCATAAGCTATCAATTTTTTTTATTTTGATTTTAAATAAATAAATCAAATTGAAATCAAATTTAAATCATTTGCGGACGCAATGGAAAACTCGTGCACTGAATTACATCGACATTTGGAGATTCAATTGGAATGGTGGTATTCGATTTTTTGACCGTGAAAGTGAACATAAAAATGACCACACAGCAACATACGTTAAACTGTCTAAACGGGATGCCAAATGTTCAACCATCCGATTTGTTTGGATGTTGATGAATTCGATCGAAATCCGCATCAAATACGTAAATCAACATGATACTGCGTTTAAATACACTGTTTTGCTGGTGCGTGCTTGAGCTCAATCTTTGCGGATTTCATTTGGACTAGATACACGATGGACTGACTGGCATTTACACATCGCACGAACTAGTTCCAATAAAATTGAGCTGTGTTTATTCATGATTCATGATTAACTCTGGTAAATTACGGATTTTGATACATACGTTCACAGAGAATAATCATCTGATAAAGAAAGCCGGTAGCTGATGCAAAAAGATTATTTTGTACACAAAAAATATACGTGGACTGTGGATGAAATAGTGCTTATGTTTTTAGAGAAATTAAATGTGGATGGTGTAGTGGCCATAGTTGAATGTAGCCTCCAAACCACTGTTGAATAACAATAATGTGTTTGATCCTACTGTTGGTAGTTTTTATCATGTTCACATTGTCTGTGTGTCTGTGTGTGTCTCTCTTTGTGTGTGTGTGCGGCCAACATTAAAATCGTAACGGATAGAACGCAACATTTTATGCCTGTAAAAACAAGGCATTAAAGCGGTTGCAATAAAACCAGAGAAATGATGTTCTTTCTATTCGGTTTAAAGTGCTTTCAATTTTCGGATAACCGCAATAAAATGTTGAAACGTCAAGCATTAAGTGTTTTCATGTGGTTTATATGAGCGCAAACAAGCAGCAACAGAGTAGCCGGCCATTCATCCAGAAGTTTTTAGTAAATGAAGCACGAAAATGTGCTTTGAGAATCGCACGCGACCACAACTATTCTTCAATAAATAATGACTTATGAGATACAAATCAGCTTAATGTTTTGGCCCCATTTACATAGATCTTTTGCTCGAAATACACGATTTGTCCATCAAGTTATCGAGACCTTTTTTCATTATGGCACTGTGAATCAGCGACGGAGTTCGTTTTTTTTTTATTAAAACACATCAACAATAGAATTTATTGGCAAAACATTGTAAAATAGATGAAGTGTTCACTGGAGTGTTGAGCAATTGACTTCCCCACTGCTCAAATGTTAGTGTATGTATTTTACGGGCATTTTATTTGAGCCATGGCGATTTTTTGGTTTGAACATCATAATAGAGTCAATTGGAATGAATGCCATAAAATTTACCATCCTCGGAATAAACATGTTTGGGGTATTTGATACAATGATTCGTTTCGAATAAAGAGATCCAGTTGAGCAAAACAACGAAAACCCATAATTTTTTATGACAGTGTCGAATGTTTCGACTTTTTCGAGCTTACTATATATCGTCCATTGGCACTGAAGCACATCAAATGAAATGAATAAATTGCCTTTGATCCCATTCTTCGCGCCATTTTCAAGTGTACCAAAAGAACAATAAACTGGACGAATGAAACGAGAATTTTCCATATTATGGATTTGTCTGGGAAAATTTGAAAGAGCTTTAAACAATTCAAAAGGATTGCACTTCATTACAGAATCGCCTTAAAGCGATGAAATGTTCAAGCACAGCACAACATTTTTCCACTGAGTTCACTGATTTATTTACTGCATTCACAATATACAAAATGTATATCAACAAAAAATCATGCAAAAAAGATCAAACATGAAACAAAACGAAGAGAAATAGAGTGAAAAGCATAGAAATGAGTTAGAAGAAGGGTTAGAAATGAGAAGTTATGCTGTTGCAATTTTAAGGTAGACTATAAATTGGCTTGAGCTGGATGAACGTTCGGGTAGTGAATTGTGTGAAATCGTTCACTATTCTATATTTGACGAATACATTGAAAATCCACTTGCCACCACTTGAAGTATCCATTCACCGAATCGTACGGAACTGAATGGTTGGATTTGTTTTTACGGTCGTATGTATGAAAAACATTTTATATGAAATTTGGTCGGGATCACATCACACAACAAAGAGCTGTTAAAGTTTTATGTTGCAAGCATCCTTGACTATTCAGATGTTGTTTTGCTTTTGGACAACTCTAAATTCGTTTTGCTCCGATTGGATTGTCTCAAAATGGACCGTTCTTTATAGAACCTTTTGTTGTTATTTATAACACTCATTTGAATGGTATTGCTCCTAGTTGATGTTTTGAGTGTGTGGCAATTGTTCCATTGAGTTGTCAAAGCTGATGCTTGTTGTTTCAAGTGCAGTGTTTCATCCATTAAACAAGACAGTTCAGTCATTACCAAATCTATATAGAAATTTGGTGGTAGAAACTAGCAACAGAACAACTACTATTTGATATCATGGAACAGTTCAAACCACCAGATTCAGTCCCATAAAAAGTGGCCAGCAAATGGGCGTGTATAAAATGTTGCAGAACATGAATCTCCCAATCCAAAACAAATCGAAAAAAATAAGTATGAATCCATGAAAAAAAATGCCAGAGAATGAGGCAGTAAAATGTCTGCATTGAATCAAAGCAGCAGAATTTAATTAAATAACAATGTTCTAGTCGTGAATCCATGTGCCAAATTAAAAAGAAAAACGAGAAAACAGCAAAACGCAAGTGGAGAAAGCGCCCACATCTATTTCCGATGGCAGTTTTATTAACATTTCTGGCACTTTGTTAGGGATGAAAATCCCATTGCCACGGGATGATTTGAAACCAACAATGTGCTTATGAAGAAATTGGCAATGAAAACTGAAAGAAGAACAGAAGAGTGGACGATTCATAGCTCAACTCGAATGACAACAACAAGATCAATGTCGAGTATGTTTCCCAGTAATGATGACATAAAAAAGCTTACGAAGTAAAAAAAATATACACATACAAACACACACACATTCAGTTGGCAGACAATGCCATAAAAAATACCAGACTATTATAGCTTCATTGTTTGCTTGCACTGTTTTTCGTCATTTTAGAATCATAGATAAGGATTTGAAGCGGCTTCGTCGTCTTCCTTGTGTTGGACTTTCTTTTTCAGCCCATTGTAGTTACGGCACATGTGTACCTTTGCCTTAAAATCCACTATCTTCTACCGAACAGAGACAAAAATGCTATTGCTTTTATATATTCTTGCAATGCCGTTAGAATAACAAACGCTTCGAGGCAATGTGACACAAAATCTAGCAGTCGGTGCAAATAAAAAAAAATAAAAAATAATTGTGTGCTGATGCTGCTTGAATGCCTGAACGCTTGGATGCTTAAATGCATGAAAAGCACACTGCAAACAGTGTGCTCACGTAGAGCACTCTATTCTATGAGCCACACCATCTTCAGACTGCATTTCAACGAGGTAAACAAACGAATGCAAGACACACATTCTCTCTTTTACACTTATTTTCGATGATTTCGTACCATTCTATCATCCATTTTCATTTGGTGCAAAGGTGCAAATGTAACGTTCATGTACCAAATGGTTTGCCATCGGAACGAAAAAAAAAACTTAAAATTTACTTGCTAAAGTAAATACGTTACTTCCTCTATTTACATTTAATGTGCAAAATTTATTTAACGAAAATGGTTTGGATTTTGTCACAAACGATGTGAAATACAATGTAGTTGCTGTCAAATTGTGGTGAAAATTGAAATGTGACATTTGACAAATGATTTAGATGTTGAAAAACTGTTAACGATATTGAAATAGATCTTTAGAATAAGCAAACTCATGAATTTCATACAGCATACAACACAATGCCACTGGAATTTATTTTATTTATTTAATAAGTAAATGCGAAACGATGTTTTCTGACGTATCGATCGCTGCGAATCAAATCAGTCGATTGGAACAAATGATATTGTGTATTGATTTATTTGTTTCGTGTTTATTCAATCTATTTCTCAACCAATCGAAAGGCTTAATTCCACTTTATCAATCCAATTAGTAGATCGTTCATGCTTGAGTGCAATTTAATCGGGAACTAAAGCATTCTGGGTTTATTCTCTGCTAATTGGTTGAACTAGTGATGAGTACCAAATGTTTTATTACTTTTTTACCACTGTTTGCATCCATTTAGCAACTGAATATACCACCGAATTGACTTGTTTCCTATAAATAATTCAATGTTTACCATAAAAAAAGGATCATTAAAACATACACAAATCGTGATTTGATCGTTATCCGTTTTGTTTTTTCGCTGTTTGAATATCAGCATTAGATTTCTTGTTTGCTGCATTGAATCACTGCCGTTTATTAAAATCAGATTAAATAGTCAATCATGATTAACATTCTTGTTGCTTGGCATTTCAATTTGATATAGAGCGAATTTTATTTAATAAATTCAATTGAATCGTTGTATTACGTAGTGACATGTAGCAAAAATTCAATTAATTACGTTTGAGAAACGAGCATCAAGCATTCCATTAATTTGGTGGAAAATGAAATGCGAATGAAGATGAAAAGAAAGAGGGAGAAAAAGAGTCGGGTAAAACAATGGTAAAATATTTATAAAACATGCATATGATAAGCATTCAATATATGCTTATGCTTAAGCTGATGACTTGACACCTTGACACATGTTCCATTCCAAGTGGTATTAATGTCAACACAGGATCACTACCGTACGGCCTCATTGACGTCGAGAACGAGAATTCTCGTTTTTTCCACTTCGAAAAAAAAAAAACAAATCCAAACAAACGAGAGAAAAAAAAGCACTCAGAGATATTTAATCGAAAGCCATGAATGAACAGAGATGATGAATAAACAAAAACTGATATGAAACGACCAAATATGTTTTTATTTACCAAACAAATGCCCAATCAATGTGGAGTGGTTGATTTTGTGGGATTTGGTAGCTCGAGAATAGATCGATTACACGGGTGTGTTGAGATTCCCAACTTCAGAGATAAATAGAAATAAAACTATTGTTGACAAAATAGAAAAAAAACGGCAATTTTCTTGAGATCTCCTATCGAATTTTTTTTTTTTGTTCTCTTTGTTGAACCATTGAAGCATTCATCTGTGGTCTTCAACTAACAATCACATTTCAATCCTTCGTCCATTTTTTTAACCAAACAGCATTTCATTAAATTATGTAAATAGTATTGGATTTTTTTTTCGGGTGACCTTTTTTTATTTGAGTTGAAATCTCGATATCGTGGTGCCCGGCTGCAGTGAGAGGTGAAACTTCACTTTGATGTAAATTGAATGAGTTTTCAATATATTTTCAATGTTCATTCTTTTCCTTTATTTTCGCATAGTTTGCAATCTTCTTGGTACTTACTTACTCACTATTTATTATGTTCCCATTGTCAATTATATCACAGGTGTGAATGCGCACACTGTACTTATTGAATTCACTGATTACATTTTAATATACTTTCTATTCTGAAAAAAATGGACAAAGTAGAAACTTAACTTTTTTATTCTCACGAATTTCCCATACCACTGCAATGGCATTCACCATGTTGAACTGATAAATATAAAAGAAATTAAAAAAGAAATGATTGAAATTCTTAATTATATGCATGTTCACGGGATAGCTTACGACATTCTCAAAATTAAATTATAAAATGGCCACCATAGCCCAACTTTCTGTTATGAATTTACTTGTTGGATATACGAAAACGATTGAAAAATGGAAACGATGGAAAATTGTATCGCAGGTAAACATTTAAAATCAATAATATTGAATGAATATTTTTGCCCTGAAAAAATTTCATCGAATACAAGAGAGCTCATTTGAAGTTTGTTCAATTTTTTTTTCAAGTACTTTGCCAACAAAACAAGATATCTAGAGAGTATATTTTAAGATTACACTTTATCGTCGTAAAAACGAACAAAAATATGGAATTCACTTCGAAAAGAATTTTTTTTGCATCACTCGATGGATTCAGCTTTCAATAACAAAAAGTCAGCTTCGTTTATTTTGTGATGATGGAAATGCTACCTTTTGTAAAATACAAATATTGTGTGCAAAATACAAATATTGTGTGGTAACTTAAAGTTTTGCATCGATTTTGCTGCAAATTATTTCAAAACCATAGAAATTATGGTGAAAGGTCTTCAGATGAATACTTGTTCGTGGTCGGTGATGATGTACAATAAAAAAGTGATGTTGACTAGTTCGCGTGTTAGCGTGTTGGCGGAAGTGTAATCATTAGGTTATTGAAGATTCAATTTTGCGATAGTTGAAAGCTACTTTGCCACGTCATTATTGTATTGTCAATGAGTTATTTGTTTGGCTATTGTGTTTTGATGAGCAATAACACCGAAAACATTCGCTCTATAGACCCGTGATTGTATTTCTTTTTTTTTACATTCCATACAAATGAATAGGTTGAACAAACATCTGACCCATAAGGAATTCCCATTCACAATTCAAATAAAACATCATTACATAAAATGATTTGAAATTCACTTGGGCTGCGTGTGACCAGCTGAACAACTGAATTGGTGCATGAAGTGGCGACACAAAGTCAATCCAATCATGGCAAAGAAGTAATACCCACAACCAATGAGGCTTGTCTATCAGGGAAGCCAAAGACTCAAAAGTCTGTTCAATCATTGCTCACTTTGGAAATGATCCATTTCTTTCCTTTCTTTTTCTATCCATTTCAATTGCAAGAAAGAAAATGAAAAAGAATTTGTAGCAGAAGCAAACTATCAGCTATCTAATCTGTCTTCAGTAAATCCGACAGTCAGCAGGAAAAAAAAGCGCCAGTATTAAGAGAGAAAAGGAAAATCTACAGCGGCTAACTCTTCGTTGCACACGAAGGAACCGAACGGATTTTGTTTGGTAGAATGCATTTCGATTGCATTAAAAATTGCAAGCAACGTTGAATTTTCGCATTCGAATACGCTTTTCGACTGGGGAAATGAATTTCCATGGTAAACGAGTCGACAAAAAAGAAACACATCACATTCACAGTGAAATGAATTCAGTGCTTCCTTAGTAAGCAGCAAGTGCACACAAAAGATAAACGTTGTTGGTGTACAAATGAAATACGAATGTGAAATTCAGGCGGAGAGAACGGATGTTGCGTTTGTTCGTTCGTGGGTTCGTGGTGACGCCGCATGATTCGTATAGTATTCAAAGATAATGGTGGCGATGATGTCGTGAATACGATTTCTAAATGATGCTATGGTCTCGAAGTATGAGCAAAGTATTCGTTAGTCGGGTGTCACTTCTGTTTTTTTTTCTCTACTGCACCAATTCCACATAACCGACACATTTTTATTCAGATGCTAGTGGCAATAGTAAAACGGGTAATGCATTCCGTTATTGTCGCTTATTTTTGGCACTTTGCCAAATTTACATTGAGACTTCCGGCAACTATTGCACAGCCGAACACACAGCATATTCGCTACGAAACAATCTAAGAGGACTAGAAAAACCAGCATGTGAAACACAATAAAATGAAGCACAAACACCATTTACTTGATTTAGTTGAGCAATGAGCGTACAATTCTTTTTTTTTCTCGTGCCACATTCCAGTTCAACCAAGACACAAACACACACAGAAATGACAAAAAAAAAGATCGTGTACGCTGTCATTGGTTTATGTGTTTATATTGCGACCGTCTAACGCAGCAAGCGTCTAACTTGGGAAAAATTGGCAAGCATATAATAAATTTTGGGCATTTGCAGTAATGCAGATTTTATTTGATACAATTGCATGAGGCACAACAGCGGTATCTGTGTGAAGGCGGCGGTTGTTTGTCATCGCCTTCGTCGGCAGAAAAATTAATGTTCGGTGAAATGATCCCATTACGGACAACAACAGTTCAAGCCCCCTTTTTTATGTAAACGATTTTCCGCGGGATTTTCTCCAATATAATCGCATTTGTTCCAATCCATAAAGCTTTCGACCTATTATATTACCTGTGAATAGTTCCATTGCGCTATCGAAGCGCGCTATTGAAGCGCGTGCCCATTGCCATATTTAATGTTAATTAATGGTATTATAATAAATCTATCTATGAGCGGTTAATCCGTTTTGAATTTAGCATTTATTGGTGTAATTAGGTTTAAACAAAATTCCATTGGATTATTCGTGGCCCAGAGCCAGTTTTTTTGGGGAGGCTCTTTCATATTCCATGTTCAAATCAAAATCCAACTCACAATTTTTTGAAATAATTCCAATGCAAACGCATGCCATTTATTCGCCAGAATGGATATTCAAGAGGATTTTGCTGCATTTTTAAAAGCTGTGCAATATATTGTCACCAACAGTTTGCTGTAAATTGGCAATTCACGCATAGAGGTTGCGATTGCAGAGAGAAAAACACACATGATGGTTAAGTATTTGGCGCATTCACCAATATGTTTCACATTCTTTTTGTTTTTACACCAACCCCTTTTCTTTGAATGCGTATCATTTTGAATGTGCTCCGGGTTGACAATTCCCCATGATTTCAGGCATTTGTTTGTATACTTGTAATGTGTCGAAAAATTTATGCTTGACTGTGCGGAAAACCAATTAAATTAAATGAAAAACAGGCGACACTACAGAACATTCAATGCCACTGTTTGAGCTTACAAAGAGCTCGGGACACAATGTGCATAATATTTTTTGTTTTCGTTGTTTTGGTAAACAATCATGTGCATGATTTTGGTAGATTTGGAAGCGTACGATCGGGGAAAACAAAGCAAATAAATAGTCTTTTCTTTCTCTCTCTCTCTCTCTCTCTCTCTCTCTCTCTCTCTCTCTCTCTCTCTCTCTGTGTGTGTGTGTGTGTTTGTGTGTGATGATGCTTGCACCCAGCTTAATGTGAAATCCGCGTGCAAATTATGAGTGAATAATGAACACCAATGAGCGGACACAATTAAAACTTTACGTGCATCATTGTATATCATTTTATTACAATCAACAGCATTAAACAAATATTTTTGTAGTTTTGTAACATTTTTGTGTGGAAATTATATGAACCATACCAACCGCAATGTCATACAACAAACCATTTTTGTCAGTTCGTTCGAGAATTTTCGAAGGAAATTCCATTTTATTGAAATAACGATGGAGCTGCATGCTTGTTCATAAAATGATAAAACTGACTTCTGACACACAAAAAAATTCGGCAAAAGTGCCAGACAAATGTGCTTTCAAGTCGCCATCGCACATTAAGATGCCTCCTTTTAATAAATAAACCGAACCATTTGAACTGACAGCAAAATATGAGTAATGCGGCAAAAATGCTTCATACTTTATGAATGATTCAAGGAAAATGTTCGCTACACGCCAAAAAAAACGTCAAAATGTCGACAAAAAACGAAGAAATTTATGTTATATTGCTCTGAAACGATGACGATCTTGTTGAAAAATGGCATTTTCACGAATGAACAAGTGGAATTTCCCATTGATAAGAATTAATTTTCACAATTTTTGTGAAGAATGTTCGTCAGATCCTCGAAAAATCAAATCCACTCATCCGACAGCGTATTAATGAAAAGCACTTGAAAATTGAGTGAAAACTTTTTCTCGGTCCGAAACAATGCCATTTAATTGGTTAAAACCACAACGGACATTTCAGTGAAGTTCCCTTCCCTTCATTCCGGATGCTGTATCTCAAGCATCAGTGAATTAAAGGATTTTTATCACATGACAAAGGCAACCGTTATCTAGACGCCGGGAATATGCTGTTTGAATGCTTCAACATCTCCAACACATAACCGCTTATTTTACCGGCAGCAGGAAATGTTGCTAAGCAAACCCAAATCCCGGCTCAATGCTGAATTCAAATATACAAAAAGCAACGATTTAAATCTAAATCCTCCTCCACACACTCTCGTAGAGAAAAAGAGCAAAAGAGAAAACTAACTTAACAATAAGACCACATCAAACAAAACCAAACAAGATGCAAATTGTTGTAAAGCGCTTAAAACCATTCCCTTTTGCCATGTTGTGCGCTTTTGTCCGGAAGGGTTGCGTTTTATCATTAATATTTTTGGTGTATGCTCCGTGTGACAATAATGACACATACGATCACTAAGCTGCAGCTTGACGCTTCTGTGAAAGTTTCAGTTGTGCGCACAGGCGAATACAGTGGCATCAATTCCTTTTTTTAACAAAAGGCTCAGTTTTTGTATGTGATGTTGGTTGCACTTGGCAAAGAAAAGCGAATACTCATTCACCGCTTGGATCGATGGAGTAAAGGGTTTACAATGTATTGTGTGTGTGTGTGTGTGTGTGTGGGAGTGGATTGTCCATTGTATTTATTGTATGTTCCAAATGCACTCATGTGATAGATCCCAATGTGGTTGATTGAATTGTTTGGAAATCATCCGGTTCTTGTTGATATTTTGTAATAATGCATACATACAATTACACTAACATACGACAAAACTCTGCTCTTGTCAGATTGACGTTAAACAATGATGTTGCTATGAACATCTGTACATTTCACAACTCAAAACTTGAGCTGGGCATTGAAAATTCAATTTATTAAACACGCAAATGGTTCGAAGGAATTCCCAAGAATTTGTTCACACGTTTTCATCATTTAAATTTGTGTGCACGAATTTCTACTGACGCGCATTTTAAACCGCTCAAAGCAACTGCATTTTACGACTTTATTCAATGAGATTACAGTCAAGAGCCCTTCCATTGCTTGCGCTATAGTTTTTTCCTGAATTTAATTCTGTTATATGCATCCTCGAATACTCGATGTAATATCCTCATGTTTGCAATTTTGAGACAAAATGTTTTCGATGAGAAATGGTAAAATAGTATTTCTCGAGCGTGGTTTAACCCAGTTTTTGGTATCTAACAACACACAAAATGGAGTCCAAAATTAATAATTTATCATTTGCAATAGTCGTGATATTTATTATTTACTGGACTCGGATGCCGACTCAAATAATAAGCAAATGCCATAGAAATATGCTAAGACACGCTTAAATGTACGATTTTGTTGGGCTAAAACGCACAATAAAACAGCACACAATACGTAAATATGTAACAACTGGTCCATTTTATGTTTCTCATAACATAAATACAGTGATATATATATATATATATATATATATATATATATATATATATATATATATATAAACAATGAGATAATAACAATTTGTTATTATGATATTTTCTTTCGTACTGACGGTGTTTGGCACCTTCATCACGAACACAACAAACATCGGATTACAATTCAACGAAGAATGAAAGAAAAATATGAATAATAAACATAGCAAATTGGCAAATATGGTCGGCGAAGAAAAGAAAAATCAAATACAATCCGAATGAAATATATAAATTATTAGTAGAGAAACAAAGAGCCCATTTGAGCAGCAAGCAGCAGAGGTGCTGGATTATCCAACGCATTTCGAATGAATGCTGTGTAAGTTAGCCGTTTATTGGCATGTTATACGCCAATTTTGCACTTAAGGCACAGTGGCGTCAGAAATAGACGGTTTCAAAAACAAACAAACAAACAAACCAAAATAAAATACTTAGGTAAGATTTACGCGATTCAATAGAAAAAAAGTTTGACAACGTAGACAAACACGCCAAAAATATACCGAAAACGGTAAACAAACGAAAATTGAATGAAAGAATCGAATCGGACCGTTGTACGTGTGGACTAATTATCAAAAATATACCGATACGAAAGATGTTCTAGACTCCACAATATATCGATTCAATAAACTTAATCGTTGCATACTGAAATAATCGCAATAAATGATAAATGATTCCATAGATCTATATGATCGAATGATTTAGGTGAATGGAATCGTCGTATGCTTGAGTGCCTTCTCCAACAATTTCCTCATTGAATTATTTCGAAAATTGTTAAGGGAATCGATTCTTTGAAATTATATTTCTGTCAACAATTACCAAGTCAACGTAAACTTTAATCAATAAAATACTTGTAAACAATAAGAAACATCAAACTGGAAATTCTGTTGGATAAAGAAATCTTCAAGACAACCGCAAAAGTGAGGACCGAAGACGTTGGCAAACTGGAAAACCCATGAACAATTTCCAAGTAAACTTTAAGTTAATAAAACGTATTGCAAACCTAGTTGTTCGAATCTTACACGGAAATTGATTCGTTTCTAATGAAATCACTTTAAAACTTCCCATTTTACGTATAAAACCACAAAAGAAAAAGTAAGGAAGTAAGCCTGAAGTTAGTGTAAAACACTGTAATTTGGTTGAAGTGAATTTTAATTGAATCGAAAAGTGTTTGTCGAATTTTCAGTAATTTTATCGATATTTAGGAAGCAGTTAAAGAACATTTAGAGTGTTTGATTATCGTTTTTGAGTGTTTGATTATGAACGTAGAGCGTATGGAATCTCTGCTAAAATGACAAACATGTGTGTTTATTTTCGCAATAGATTGAATAATTCAATCGTGTACCAATTTTCTTTGTACCATATTCAAGCGAATAAAATGCACTGAATGATTTGCATTTTATTCGCTTGAATTGACTTTGAAACAATCGAACGCATCGAACGTCGATTATATTTTGAACGAGATTTCAGTTTATTAAATCAATACACACAATTCAAATGGATGAATGCACGACCGAAAATGGTATTGAAAATGTAAACTATGTGAACATGAAATAAAGAGGCAACGAAGCAGACTAGTTGTTACTTCGTACAATATGCAAATATTGAACTGTCTATTTGTCTATATTGAACCGAAATTCATATCGTTGTACGCGTTGTAGTCGCATTTTATTTGATGTTCAATGAGGTGGCATGTTTCGATTTGCTATTTATCGAATAAACTGTGATGTGCACAGTGCAACTGGTAAATGTCGACCTGACATCATTCTATGTCATTGCTGTGAGCATACAGTGCGTACTCACGAAATTGTGCCAATTGCTTTGATTCAGTTGATTTGCATTGTTCCATTTTCGTGGTACAAGCAATGCTTGTCAAGCATTTGCCGACTCTACAGTGTTCTGTAATATTGTTTGTTTTTAGACATTTAATCGAGCATTGTAAATTCGCATTCAAATTTTGGTGAACACAGTCAATGCTTATGAATGTTTTATTCTCCTCTTTTGTCAAATTTAGCCATTTCAGTTCAGACTGTCTGGTGATAGCATGCTGCAGCAGCAGTTAAATCACTGATGTTGAAGCTAATTTTTTTTCTCCCGTTGCCGCCGTAATCAATGACCGTAATTAAGAGTGGTCGGATGCTATAACATAAAAATGAATTATAATCAATGGGAAAAAGGTCGGTGTGCTATAAACTTTTGGGGTCGATGTTGACGTGAACCGCGTGAAAGGAACATTGCTATTCAATTAAATGGGGATTTCTGTTTGAATGCGTTAAAAAAATAAATTTTTGTAATTAAATTTCAACAGCAACAAACACTTACGTAAATAAAATTGTATTGACAGTAAAATTATATATGAAAAAATAATATAAAAATGATGAAAAAAAACGAGACACGACATTTCAATGTAATTGGATCTTCTCAGTGGATTAAACATATACAATTTTCACTTCAGTAATGAATCCATTGTACTGGGCTGCGATCTCTGTGAATTTCGAATGTTATTTATGCTGTTGTTGTTGTTGTTGTTGTTGTTGTTGATGTCTGCCTACATTCACCGGTTGCTTTGTCTGTAGAAAGAAATATAAAACAAATTACTAACTATAGTATCTCGTGATTTCTCATGGCACTTGGCTAATGGTTATTATTAAAAATGGATCTGTTTCACGTATTGTTTACTGTAATTGGCACTAAATTTTATACACTGGTTATGATTCAGTGGCGTTTGTATGCCACCTCTCTATGCAAATCTCACATCATGCGCAAAGATAATAATTGGATAAACGCTTCAGTAAGAAACTCGTGCACAATTGTTATTTCATATTAAAATTACAATCATAATTAGCATTAAAAGGTATTTTGATATGGTTGATAGGCTTTTTTTCCGCTTTTAACCATCAAATGATTCCATTTTTTTTTCGGTGAAAATTCCATGGAGTGACTTGTATTTTTATTTTACAATTCATAGAAAAATCAAGGTTGTGAAAAGAAACAAACCGATTGAAATGAATTAAGTATGAATATTTAATTATCACTACTGACAATCAACACATCTTGTTACTCAATGAACGCTTGTTATCAAGATTCATTAAGAGTGTATTTAACTTAAGATGCACTGAATGAAATTAGCTGAGGGAAGTAAATATGAAGCCCGAAGTAAGTCTTATCTCCATTTTTCAATCTACGGCAAGATTGCTTTCAACAGCATTGCAACCAAGTTGCATAACATTTTCCCGAAAGTAGTCGAAACATCTATTTTGAACACTTGATACTATTTTAAGTCTATCTTAAAAACAGCAAGTGACGAGTTAAGAGCTCTGTCACCCAAAGACCGTTGTCAAATTGAATCTTTTCCTCATTTGCAACTAAAGTTGGATTCTCCGATCGTCATAACGATGGTCTTCTGTCCTATCCTATGTCACCGTATCACACACTCTCTAGTACAGCTCATGATTCAATTTTGATTTGAAAAAGAGTCCAAATATGCAAGCATACGTCACATCTCATAAAATGAGAATGTTGACCCTTCATCCGAATATTGAAATATAATGTCACGTTAAAAGTATTCGGTTGAATTATCTGAAAAAAGAATGCCCGATACTTTTAGTATCAGAGATGGAAACATGTGACCATTCGATTCGATATGAAAATGTGTGGTGGCAATGTAATATGGATATTTTTTCCCCATGTCTTTTAAATACATAAATCACAAAATATATCAGAGGATTACAGAAAAGCAAACGTAAAACTAGAAATACAGTGACCATTTTATATTTTGATGTGAAGCAAAAGCGACCGAAGGGTTGGTCCCACTCAATGAATTACCATGTTTGCTCTCATCACATTTCCAAAACATGGACATAACCATAAAAATATCCAATGGTAAGCCTTTTTTTCGCATCGCTCTTCAAATGATCCGATGAAGAATGGAATAGAGACAAAACACAGCAAAAAAAAGAGAACATTCTTTATTTAAGAAGCAAAGTTTTACATAGCATTGTTATCGCATAAATAATCAATATTTTTCTCTTTCTGTGTGTGTTGTTTTGTTGTTGTGTCGAAAAAATATTTATTCTTTTGCTTCATGTGGTCATAAAAGAAAGAATTTGTCCGGCTGAAGGCTGGGGCGTTTGGGAAAAAAGGATCAATTGTAAGCAGATTTCAGTTCGTTGAATTCATAATAATTGGCTATTTCGCCTTGAATGAATGTCGGGTATCGCAAGAATTGCGGCCTTTTGAATGGACCGTTGGGCTTCAGTTTACTGCTCACCATTCACATCGGTTTGTGATGCTCTGAATTACGGTTACAAATCATATTGCACTTGTATGATAAAACCATCCAACAAAATCGTGGAATAATTTTTCTACCGACCAAAATTGATTATATCGTTTAAAAAACCTTTTCATTTTCCGGCAAATTAATAAATGTGCATGTGCAGACTGAACATGATTACAGCGTTGAATCGAAATGGTCTACTAAATGACCGATTGCATATATGGCTTTTGACCAAACAGTTAAATAATTCCCATTTCTGTTTGAATTTATTTCCATTTATACTCAATAAAATATTGCAAGTATGAACAACCCGTACAGTTTATTCACATTGCAAATGTTGCGAAATTATTGAACGTTAGTAAAACCAAAAAGAAAACAATGGGCATGTCCGTTTTGGTGCATGTATCAAACAAGGTATTGTTTTAACGTGTTTACAATGAACCGTAATTTTGGAGTAAAACATGAATTTTGTAATTGAAGCAAATCGTGAAATAAATGTTCGTTTTGGCAAAAAGCGCAAACACATAAACGGAAATAAACTCGACACTTTCATATCATACGGTTCATGAGAATTTGTAATGCGGGCCCATCTCTAACATCATGATGCCGTGACGTTGCGTCTACCTGGCAATAATGATGTTAATTGTGTTCAATGTTCATATTTAGTTTTATAGCTGGTTTTACTTACTTTTAATTAAAACTATTTATCGGAGCGTATGAGTGAGGTGAGTGCTTACAGCTGTAAATATGAGCCCCCGTTGAAATAGCTCCAATCCAAATAGCAACGATGCTACGATTAGCACGCATCAAATGTATACATGGTTTGCACCCGCAACGTTTGTTGCACCCGTACATTTTTTGGGTGGAAGTTCTTTCACATTATGTTTGCGCTATGCTACATGTTAAAACACGACAATTTGTCTGTGATAAAATTGCATGACTTTGAGTATTTTCATTTTAAACGTGCAATCTTTGAGAGGAATGCACTCCGTGCAATTGGCACGTGAGTAAACTACAAGCTCAACAACACACGTAAATAATAATGAGCATGATGATTGCCATGATTCAATTAATCGTTTTCAATGCCATGTGATTGATAGAGATATATTTGTCAAGAAACCAAAAGCCACCAAAGAAGAGAAACACCAGCCACCAAAACCGTCGATGCTGAAAATGACTAAACTCCGCTCTTGAAATTTGTGCTAATGAAATCACACAGCCAAGTAACCAAAGCATACCAATGATACTTTATTCCCGTTTCTAAATCGTATTTGCTTAGTATATCATTCAAACCGAGGCATTGATGTGAAACATAATTGGAAGTGAATCGGACGATAGTTCATCATGCAAAAAGTTTGGTTCATCGTCATTCATTTGATTATAATTGGCAGAAATAATGAATTACGCTAACATTACATCAATTGCTATCCATTTGCGTTGATCGAAATTCAATGTAAAAAAGAATGCGCTTCATATTTCAAGCCCATTTTCGCCATATCGCTGATTTCGAAGCGCCATTCTTTTTAATAGCGGAAAACTATTTTTCATATAATTTCATTTACGACCACAGCAGAAAAAAAAATCCAATTAAACATACAGATGGAACAGAAAAAAAAACATATATTGCTGAAATGACTTGCATTCATTCAAACGTATTTAATTGTTACATGCAATGAAAAATGTTGCATACATAAATTTTAATCAAGAAGTCAAAATGATTTTTAATCCAATCATAATTTTTGTGTTCAAAAATTAACCGAAACCAACAGAAAAAAAAACGTGAACACTAATTGCTGTGAAATGCTCGGAGCATAATTGTAAATTTTTTTTTGTCTCGTTCATTTTTTCTGTTTATTCGTATGAACTTTTTTTGTTCCCATAACTCACTCTCACTATGATATTTTACAGAGTGTAATTTTTTGACGATATTCAGTTTTGAAGTGTATCTCTTTGCTCTTGCAGTATACACAGTACGTGTGTGGCATTTTCATGTTGTTTACATATTTGAGCAATCATGAGCATATAATTAAAGCGTCAGCGAGTAGTTCACACCATGCACAAATAACGTCCCATTTTAATATCGAGTGACACTCGCAATGAGAGCGCTGCTTATAATAGCTCGTCTGGTTTTTCCGTGTTTGGGCACGAGCCCGAACTCTGACATTTCAAACATTCTACGCACACACACAAACCTCACATGAATCGATTGTTTGGCCTTTCAATGCTGTTTAATTATGTTTGCTCATTGTTTTCTTTAAACTGCATAATTTTTATGGATGTAAAAATATTTCATAAAAAAATTATCACAAATTGTTACAGTTTATTTAACTGATGGGCTTCATTCATAATTTTATTATTTAAATTGACGGTTGCCAACTAAAAGTTCCAAATATATCAATATGCCAACCAAAGGCGTTCGAGTTCAATAAAGTTTTAATTAACTTTTGGCCACAACGCACAAATAAAACCACGAGGCAATAATGTTTTATTTAATTGAAATGGTCGCTCCCAATGAAACAGGTATTATTTGGTTTGATTGATTATGTTGATATTGAAACCAAATACATTCTTTCGATCGAAAAAATTGCACATTCAATCAACTTGCCACAAAAATGTTGTGACAAAATGGAACTATGCAAATAGCTGAAACGAATTAAATTGGAAAAATGCCGCGAAATTTGGGGAGAAAAAATTCAATGCATTTTGATGAAGCCAGGCTCAGATTTGTGCGGTCCAACACGATGCTTTCATTCGGCAATATGAGGCAAGCGGATTTTTTTTTCACTCATTCCGTCACATGTATGATGTAATCTAGATTGCATCGTGTCTACTCTCCTATTTCAAATGCAATAAAATGTCAGTGTGTATTCAAATTGAAATTTTTCTCGACCATGGCCAAAATCGAATACACCTCAATGTTTCGTAAATCACATGCAACGAATACATTGCAAAAAATATGTCGAATGTCGATCGAATTGAGAGGATTGAAAGCATACATTTACGTTGCATACATTGATAGCAACATATTAATGTCAAAAGAATGTGTGATTGCAGGTGCGCGACAGACAGTGAAAAATCCACTATGCACATCGAATGGCTTTCATTGAAAACTGAATTTAAAATATAAATACCTGTCTAAATAAAAATTGCATATTTTATGCATTTTATTTTACACATGCATCTATTCAACAACATTCACTTCGTTTCATTTGCATGCATAGTTTTTTTTTTCTTTCTCAGTGAAAACGCTCGATGGCGGTATATTTCTCCATAAATACTTATTTAAATGCATTTCACTTTTTAGTGATGAATTCTGTTTTTCGTTGGTGGCTGTTTGATGTGATGTCACTATGATAGTGACATATTTCACTGATTGCAAATTTTTCACGTAAATAGAAGAAACAAGATACATTTTACACTCTGAATTTTTGTGACAGATTTGTTGAGTTTTGTCGTAAAAAATGTGCAAAACTACTCAGGCGCAGGGATTACTATGGGCTGACAATAGCAGCCTATCTGAAAATAGCAGATATTTTCCCTAATAAAACAATTGATTTCATTGATAGTCACACTGAATCTGTTCGAGCCACAAATTTTAAGATGTGGCCCGAAGAGATTTCGTGTGACTATCAATGGAATCCATTGTTTTATTTGGAAAATATCTGCTATTTTCAGTCGATTAATTTTTGCGATATCAGATATTTTCAGCTGCTATTTTCAGATAGGCTGCTATTCTCAGCCCATAGTAATCCCTGCTCAGGCGTTTCATTTTTCATTTAAATACTGAAAAAGGGGTTGCCATTTCTGTGGCATTACACCAAGCGTACCAAATGAAAAAGGTGCAAGCGTCCATCTCACGCGCTATATTTTACAGTGATTAGGGAATTGATTTGAACTAAAATTACATTAAACCAAATAATGAATGACAAATGATCTAGGTTTGTTTACTACTGAATGACTATTGAAATGTCAAAAGTACCGGATTGGTACCGGAAAGAACTTGAATGTACTTCAATAGTATTCATATAGTACACCACCATTTTGGTGCTGCTATATGACATCACTATGTGAATAGTATTGTAGTACATGAAAGTTCCTTCCAGTACCAATCCGGTACTTTTGACATTTCAATAGTCATTTAGTAGTAAACAAACCTAGCAAATGATTACAATTTATTATCATAATTCTATTAGATCAGGTAATGAACCATGACATCTCTGGCAAATAAATAAATATGGTTGAGAAAAATGAGGCAAAAGCCAAAACATCCCCAAAAGTTCAAGTCAATTCGATTTTTCACTGTTGGCATTTACGGTCCAACAATTTGTCAAAACAACAATTGACCTTTTTCAGGTAAATTTATTGGTTGAAATTTTTCAATGGTTCAACCCTTTTGTTAGACGCTCGCAAATATTGGCTGTAACAATCCTCCCTCATTCTAATATTCGTTCAATAACATTGTATACAAAATTTTATTTAATATTGATATTTTTCGAGAAAAAAAAATTACACATCAACAAAAGGTGGCCGTATACCCACATTGTAGAGCCTATAAGCGCGGCTGCATCGATTGTTCATCAGCAATGGAATTTAGTAATTTTTTGTGTGCATATCAGAACCAAACCGAAAACCCACATGGTCGTCAACCAAATTCATGTATTTGCTACGATACATAATACATAAATGCATATTAAAGCATATTGAAGCATATTGCATACATTGAATAATTATCACGATGAAAATAAATACCAAAAACATAAGCGCGAAATAATAAACGGGCATCGAAAAAAGGTGAACGACGGTATCTATGTTCAGTGCTTGTGGTACAATACCGCATTGTGGGCTGTTATACATAAGCAACGACTGATATTAATTGAAACAAATGAATTTGTTATGTTTTGTGGCAAACAAACAAAAAATGAATAAATGAACATCTATTTCCGTTGAAACCATAACAAAATTGTCAGATACATTTCAACGGCATCAGCAGCATTTTGACATGGATTTATTTAAAACTGTAATACAATTCAAATGTATGTTCAACTAAAGCCGCAAAAACAATTTGCGAAATGCGTGGTCAAACACCTGTTTTTTGTGTTTTGTGTTTTGTCTGTTTTTTTTTTGTTGTTGTTGTTGTAAAATTTGAATGAAGCTGTCACAAAAGTTTCAGTTTAATGTTTTGTCTGGGATTTTTGGCGTTAGTTTCAGAGGTTTCGCTCTTAAAATGTGTAATTCAAACGGCTTTAAATTGCGGAAATAAGCCAGGCAAAGTTAAAAATGAAGCCGTTTTTTTAACACAAATATCTGCATTATCTGTGTACTACATCAAAAATAAACTGAATGGATGAAAATAAAGTCGATGCTAATTAGCTGTTGTGCTGGTTTTCCACCAAACTAATTTCTCAGCAGCGGTACGGGTAATCGCGTTAGTTTGTTCTCGTTCTTTCACAACAATTTACTTTCAATTACAAAATACTTGAGCGCGTTATGTTTGCAAAATTAATCCACAACATACACACATTCGAGCAATTTCACGAAGAAAATAGCTGCAAAAAATGAGGTAAAGAGAGAAAAACCAAATGGAAAGTGGATTAACATACAAAGTCTTGTTAAGCATAGAATCTCAAAGGATGCATAAGTACGCGCAAAAAACACTAAATCATTTTGATAAAGTTTTCCAGCGAATCACATGATTTTTGCACAAATAAATCTTATTAAACTCAAAATATAATGAATGTTGGGATTTCAAAGTGGCATCAAACAAATGCATAAACCTTGCTTACGGGAAAAGTAGCTGATACCATCAACCTGATAACATACGAAATCAAGTCTCCAAGTTGATTGTGTTCGGTTCAATTAATTCAATATAAAGAACTTATGAAGCCTACGATTTTGCTGAAACCTTCTCTATCTATCTTTCGATTCTCCATTGATTTTGATAGCTATAATTTATCCATTGAAGATCAATAAGCTTTATAACCTATCTTGTCGATTAGAGAATTGAAGAAAGACTCTTCGATAAAATATTTTTGGAAGTTTTTCATCTCGAAGCTGCACTGTTGAATGCAACTATAAAAGCGATGTCAAAGGTGCATTTCGCTGGCCCCCTGGTTGCCGATATTGAAAACTATTGATATTATTAACTCAATGATGGAGTTTTCAAAAATTCTCAAAATTTGCGTTTCTCAGAAAAGTTTGACTCTGGTGAATTTGAATTTTGTAACCGAATCGTCTACGAATTCAATGCTACTGAACTAAAAAATACTTAAAATGTGTTCGAACAATAATCACAATTTAATTTTCGAATCCACGACCGGAGGCTAGAGACATGCACCTCAATTTGCAGAATTTCTCATCGTTAATATTCAAACTATCGTCGACTCATGCCAGACGTATGGTTCGATTATATCATCGAATTATGGGCGACGCATTAACGACCCGATGTTTATAGTTTGAAAGCAAATGTATACCGTGTTCGCCATATACATTTTTCAAGCTGCTTGTTATCTCGAAGGCATGGAGATGTTGCCGCTTGAACATTGTTGGCTCATCACTTTGTGACTTTTCAGACGGAAAACTTTTTTCCAACAACAAAATCTCTGCCACTACCAACACCCCCAAAGACGTCGTCATCGTCGACACTATCTTGTAAATATCAGAGTTCGTAGCGGGCCTCATTTTTCCAGACCGAGCACGCCCGATGCCAGAATAGTTTGAACCGATCAGGACGAAAAGTCGGGATAGTTCGGGATTTTCGGGCAGATCGGGGCATTCGGGTTTATCCGACCGACCCGAACACCCCTAACTACCCGAAAATTCCGAAAGGTCGGAGAGTTCGGGGTGGTCGGGGTGGTCGGGATACCATTTTTTTAAAAATATATTTAGACCGACCCCAACACTCTGAACGCAACGAACGCCTCCAACGCCCGACACCCGACCGATACCCGAATACCCTAAGCTTGACCGAGCACGACTGATGTCCGAATATATCGGGTTCGGGCGGGATCGGGCGTGAGGTTCGGACTTACGAGCTCTGGTAAATATATATATTAACCATGAATTTTCGGTGCATTCATTTTCTTACCACTGAATTTTAATACAAAAGTTTTGATGTCTCACTGTTTTTAGGTGTAACGCTTCTGAAGCGCTTTTTTGTAACAATTTTTCAAAACCTTAGCCATTTTCAAGTAGTTTCATACGCTTTTCATACTCATTACGGTCGTACATATAGTTTCAAAACTGTCTTGATTTAATTTTATGTTTCCTTCTCTTGATGGTCTCATACTACTAAATTTCACTTATCCTGCACATTTTCAGCGAAACGCTTATTATGTGAGAACGACGCAAAATGAAAGAGCGCCAGAGAAAACGGATATGGCTGATGGAAAATTCGTTTGATTAGTTTCATAGTGAACAATATTTTGCAGTTTGTACAATGCACTTCGATGTTTTGCACGAGGCACTTTGTTTGAAGTTTTACTTAAACTGGATACAACAAATAAAAACTGTATGGAAATTGTAGCAGGGTGTGCTTTTTTGCATTTTTAGCATTTCCATCCTGTTTTTCCATCGATATGATCATAGTTGCTGACATTAATGTCGTAAACATTTTATGTGTAAACCAGAAAAAACAGCAAAAATTGTGAAATTTTACAAACCAGGTAGACATGTTCGGTCTAGGGGATTGTCGCTCTCTTATACAGGAACCAATTTTATAATGCCTGAGATTCGATTTGATATCTGGAAAAATATTCCAGAAGAAAACCGGACGAAACTAAAATCCGAGTCTACCCCCGAGTTCATTTTAGCTTTTGTCTTGTTATTTACTACCTTTTGTTTTGATGATGATAAAAATAGAAAATATTGAAGTGGTTTTCAAAAAATGTTATTCCTGCTGAAGCTCACACAGTTGGTGTATAATATGAACAGCATATTATAGCAAAAAAAATTGGTTGTAAATTTCAATTTAAATTCAAACAAATCGGAGCAAAGAGTAGTAAAAAAAGAGCTAATGCCGAGATTTATGGTGATGTGATTTATGCCAAGGTGTGTGTATAGTTTCAATCTCAGTGGCTTCATTAACTCGTGCTATGTTTTCGGTGTTCGCATCACACTTTTTCCATGTGGATTGTGTGCTGTGTTCTTTATGCGTTTCAATGAAGCTATTACAATTTTTGGTGATTATGAAAACGCGAACGAGCTGATTGGGGTTGGTTAAATTCTCAAGTACATAAGTTTTACTATTTGCATAACTTGTGAAGAAATGGGCGCTAGTTTTTGGATGTGGTCGTTTACATTTACGGTTATCTGGCATTGCTTGTCGTCCACAGTTTCTCGATGTGAATGGAAAGTTTTGCAAACGAACCACCCACAAAACCACATCTAGAAAAACCGGTTGCTAGTCACAAATGGAATAGTCAGAGAAACTGCAATACAGATAAAAATAGATAAAAACGAAACCGCTGAAATTCACATTGGAGCGTATTAATTTGCTAAATGTTATAGCAATAATTTCAAACCAAAAGCTAATGCCGTTTTCATGCACACTGTGAACATTATGCAATTGCATAATCAGAATCTAAAAATAAGCGTTGCTATAATTTAGAATTTGTAAATACACTTCGACAAACGATGCTAAGCTCAGCTGGCGGTAAGCAGTTTACCTCCACCACATTATGCTATAAACAATCATTATCAATATTCAAGCTCGAAATCTCCGAAAATGGGTTGCGCTTCGCGTTACGGTTTTGCACGTATCATGGACAAAACTATTTTGGAGCATGCTGTTTGCTTAGTGTGTTTCGGTGTGCCGGTGCTCATTCGTTTGGGTTCAATTTTTTTTGTTGCATAGCTGAATTTTCTAGAGCAACAGATTTTCGACTAGCGCCTATTGTTTCGCATTTTGTACACGTACCGAATTTGATTTATTCCCATCAAACCGGAAAACAACGCCAGCCTGGCGAGATTAAAGGCGAAAGAGCATGAGCATCCGCCACATCGCGGTAACGATACGTGCAGATATTTTTTGACTATTTTTACCAACTGACCCATTCGGTCGTTTTTCTCAATAGATGAAGCGTAAGTCCGGCCACATTAAAAATTCCAACGAAGAAATGAGCTTCAAGTTATTGACTGTTTGATAATTTCAATGAAATAACATTTGCAACTTCTAACTCAAAGTTGTAGCTATTTGTTACTTTTAATAGCAACCATAAAATAGATGTATGTGAAAACCAGCCATCATTAAATGCATCGATCGAGTTCACAAAATGACGAATATACACACACAAACAAAAGTTGAAATGAGTTTTTCAAATTATGCATTCTTTTGACAACGCAAATCGATTCAAAGCTTTAGCAAAAGCAAATGTATTTGAACAAAACTTGTTTCATAAATACCCAATTAAAGTAAAAAATTTATTTCTATGCTCGGTTTTTCCATTTTCCTTTTATGCATTCGTTTATTAAATAAAAAACACAAAGCAGAACAATGAGAACTAATGGTATTCTCGATTCAAATAAAAACACTCCAAACTCGAATCATATATCAATTTCATGCGAATAGTTTCCCGTTGTATATTTAAACAATTGCATATTATGAACTGAAACACAAATTGATTCAGGCCATCATTTTGCCGAAACTGGTGGATATTTATGCTTGGTCGAAAGTAGCCAATGAACACAACACATTTTGAAAATAACCTGTATGGAAATGGAGTGTCCTGCGCATTCAATGGAGAAAACCATAAAAACAATCCATCGTTCGAAAGTTGGTATCGTATTACATTTATGAATTTTTGTGTTTTCATTATGAATTTTGTTTCAAAGCAAAACCGCAAGCCGATTGCAATTATCGTCAAATAAACCATGTGTAAAGCAGTATTTACATGAGGTATATGAGAATAAAGAAAAGCTTGGTAACAAGGACATTTTTTCCGACGCTATGTTTTGAGTGCTTTCTCGCTTAGTTTCTTTACATCGTTTTGTTCTTCCTGATTTCATACATCAAAAAAATGCGATCGAAAATTTATAATATTTATGTGCACTATTCGGATTCATTTTTATCACACCACGTACAAAATTCGTACGAACCAGAATCAAATTGGTTTTGCTGAGCTCATTATTTTTACCCTTGCAGCTAGTTGCAGTTTGAAGCGTTGATAAGACCGAGAGATTTTTTTCATGGTACACGAAAAGAAAAAATTCACAGATTATCATAATTGGCAACTAAAAACCTGCCATCGGTTGAAACAAGAAAATAGCGACTTAAAACTGAACACAGCCAAATTAAAAGAAAATGGAATAAAAAACAAGAGTAAAAAAAATTGGTTCGCCAATTTCTTTTATGCATCAAAGTGCAAAAAACATGGTTGCAAAAAAGCATACAAAAATTCTGACGAGGATAAAACTCTTTGAGGTTGTGAAGTGCATTCAAAATACTAGTATTCTGCTAAATTCGTTGATTAATGGTATTTCTTGACATTCTCAAGCTCAGACTATGAACTCAGATTAAAGCGATAAAATCAGCTAATGTTTGGAATAATTTTACATTCCGCTCTTTAACCATTCATTTTTCCTGTGCCATTTCAGTCCCGCATTGTCCATTTATTACGCAATTGCTGACACTAAAAAAAACTCGTAATCTTCCTTCGAATACAAAACACACTTTGTGCGTTTTTTTGTTGTTTACAGTCGTTTGTACGTGTCGAACGTGCGACCATACACTTAATGATGGTTATATTACAGTGCATTACAAGCAAAATATTTTTTCAAAATGGCAATAACAATTCCAAACCAAATCTCAAACCATCCAACTGACTTTGCGTTTAATCTGAAACGAACTTATTTCGTAAATGCTGGCCAACAACTCGGAGTGGTGGTCAATATTAACAGCCAGAGTCAACACATCACCAGTATACACTTACAGTACAGATGTTGGCATTGTTTGCTTGTTGCCCTTTTTTTTCGTTGCGCATGAACGGCAAAATAGCGAGCAAAACATACGGTTTGGATTCCGTGTTGATGAATAATAACTGCTTGATGTTGAACCAGCAAACGAAAAACAGACAACTAGAAGTGCTGGTATTTAGGGCGGATAAAATACAAAAAACAGTTGAATATTGCTTCACATAGCACCCAGTTTTCTAAACAGAAATAACCCAATGGATTTTCAAACAAAAAAATGAAATGCATAGAGCAAAAACACAAATTTCAGATCATCATGAAACCGTGAATACCGTTCGTTGTACACTTTTTTGTTGTTGTGCTCAGATACGTGAACAACGCTGATAACATATATTTACCCAGGACCGGGTCGTCTGTTTGTGCTCTTCACAACCGTTTATCTTTGGTTGTGCCATTTTTGTATTCAAATAAACATATATCAAATTGTTTTCATTTCTCTCTATTTTGTCGTCTGCAACACGATATAATCACACACACAAAAAAACGATGAACGAACAAAGGCACAAAAATAAATTTGAAAAAAAACAACTCAAGAAAATACGTGAATAAAAATGTGATTGTCTAAATCTTTGAAGTAGCTATCGGTAGACGGAAGGAAAAATGCAAATTAAAATTGACAAAAATAAGAAACGAAGCGGAAAGGTAAACAGAGCCGATAAAAATGCAGAAAAACCCTATGGAGAGGGAGATAGAGGAAGAGAGACAGAGGGAATGAATCGCAGAAATCCCTGAGCTAGAAATGTCGCATGAAGTACCATATAAATTGAAATGCACAAGAATGTAGAATTCGTTCGAAGGAAAATTTAAGGCAATAGTTTATATTCAAAACGATAGTTTAATTCTTTAAATTACGATTTTTTATCGTGTTCTGTTGTGCCTTTTTTCATTATGCTGTGAAATACCCTTATGCTATATAGCAATTCCGTGCATTTTCCACTTAACACGTTCCTTTGTCTTTTCGTCGTCTTCATTTTCCAACGAATTTTGGTGTTGTTCATTTTCTTCAAATTGATTTCAATGTATTACGTGTGCTTTTCCCATTGCCAGTTTCACGTGGGCTCAAGTGCGCGTCTTTGCCGAAATAAAATAATGGAAAAATGTGTTTTAATCTCTTTTGTTGGTGTTTGCAAGAAAGAGAACAAATGTGTACGATATCCGTGCAAACGTTATTGTTTCTTATTGCACTGGTCACCGGAGATTTCAGAAGTGCGCTCACTGCGACAATATAATAATTAAAATAAATAATTTGGCTTTGTGAACATTAATATACTCAAGTCTGCTAAAAGAAACAAAAATAAACACATTGACTGTGACACGATGATAAGCTCCGGCAATTTGGGCTGCTTATTTTGCTTGAATGTAGTTCCATGAGAATATATTTTCGTCTAAGCCAGCGGCAGATCATTAAACAAGGGAATTAAAAATAGCACAAGCGATTGTTATATTAGTAAATAGAAATGCTTTAAGCTGCCAATTCCGTGTATTTCGTGTTCTTCAGCATGTTTGGTGTGTTCGCTTCAGAGTATCCTCATCGCAAATGATGACGGTGTGATGGGTAAAAGCTTCAAGTTTCACCCGGTGAGACCTATTAATGTGGATCACCAGTGTGCATAAGGCATAAGCAAATTCAAGCAAGAAAAAGTTTCGTGTGTTGTTTTTTTTTGTCTACATTTTATTTTAAGTGTTTAACTTGACAACAATGATAAAAACATGCGCACCCAAAGAACAACACAGCAAAAAAATAGATCAAGAGTAAATTTGTCTGAATCGTTTTTTTCGCGTCTCTAATTCCGTTCTTGATTTATTCTGTTTTTTCTTTTCTTGCTTGCAGCTTTTTTTTCCAATGAAATACGCAAGTTCCTATTACGAAAGCAGCGTTCGTTTTGAGAATTCAAACTGTAAATTCACAGCAACAGGAATAAGTTCACATAAATTATTCGTTAGGGAAAAAAAACGAATAAAACAAAATATACACTTAAATTAAAAGTTTCTGGCCGTGCATTTCCTACTTTTAAATCCATTTTCTGATTATTTGTCGTTGCTTCTTCTTCTTCTTTTATGTTTTTTTCATCAAGTTTGTACTGCATTTAGCATGGAATCTTATCTCTTGACACATTGGTCCAGTAGCCAGAATTCTGCTGCTACTTATTCAACGGTTTACCCATCGCTCATGTCTTATTTCACTGACACAGCAGTTCAAGTTTCAAATGGGGCAGATAAAAAAAAAAATAACGAAAAACGAAAGAATAAAAATAAATTACACTTTATTCCATCTATGATCGTTTTGCTCTGATTTCATGTAATGGCTGTGTCTTATCATTCAGTTTGTGGTGTGATTGCGTTTTTGTTTTTGTTGCCAGAGTAAATAAAGTATTCTTGCATTTTCTCGACATTGAATTGTAACATCCGACAAACAAGAGCTTTTTTGTCTTGCTTAACAATTATCAAATTATATTCTATCCACAGCTCCACAGCTCAACAGCTCCACATATTTGCTCGAAATGCGGATGAATGCATTGGTTCACTCACAAAGTGGATTAAAATTTATTGCAAAGACTCTCGAATGTGCTGTGAACATTGAACACTCCATTCAATACATGATAAATAATACATTTCACTTTAAAGTGCAATTAATTTTCAGTTGCATTAAAATTGAATGTAACAAAAGTTCAGAATTGTGGGTCAAACTTGCAAAAAACTTTCTGGTGCCAGAGAAGAGATAGAGATAATGCCAATTGAGCAGTGTGAATTGTAGCTTTCTACAGCTAAAAGGACATAAAAGACAAAAAATACAAAAAATAAAGAATGAAACGGTAGTTTTATTGCTGTGTACTCAGTTTACATTGCTTCTGTAGATGACAAAACAAAACTTTACAAAAGAACAATTTATAAACTAGAGTTTCGATTCGGTGGATTTGAACAGCGACTGTTTGAAACGAAAGAATAATGCGATAAAACTCGAAGACAAATAAAAATTGATACAAATTAGTCCTCGCTTAATAATTTTGGAGTTTTCTTACATTACATTCAATTTGCAGCTTGAAACTTTTTCAAGTCAACTTGAAAATAAACAAATAAAATGTATCTAAGATACCACAAGTTAACAACTATACAATCCGACTGAATGCATCATTAGATCTTATGAAATTGAATGTTATTGACTATAGAGGAGTGGTTTGAGATATTACAAGCTGAATTCGAAGATCCAAGCGGCTGGCCGAATCTTTTTCATTTGAATCAATTTGTCAACACACAACATGAATAAGAAATTACAATGCAAGCAAAAAATTCAACGCGTAATTCGACGGTATTCATAGCCTGGGCAATTAAAATAGCTTCGTTGCTATCATTATACTTCCTTTCAAATTTTTCACATTTCCCATTGGAATTCAATGTTCATTTTAGCTAATTGCTTATCAGCTTGACAATTCCCCCAATTGTTTTTTTTTGTACACAAAAGAAATCCGTTGAAAGGCGAACACCGTCTGGTATCCATCTAAAAGATTAAAAAAGGTGTAAATATAAGTGCCAGTGTTGAAATTGATCGCAAGACTTGTGCGAAACACTAATTTAATGAAGGCATTCAATACTCGAATCGGATTGCATAGCGAGCAGATTTTCCGATTTCCTTTTTCCGTTGACATTAAAACCGTTGATCACAAACCAATTTGCGTATTGCATTTTCCCGGTCAGCGCTTTCAAATTGTGTGCGTCTCGAGAAGAAAAAAATCGACAAAGTGATGGTAATTTGAAAAATAAATGGTATTTCAAATTCAATATCGTTACCATTGAAATGAAATCCAATAAAGCTCTTTTAAGCTGTTCGATGTGCAGAGATAATTTAATTTCAGCGAGAGAGCGAGGGCGTTCGCGATTTTTTTTTCCTGTTCTGTGAACCCTGTACGTATACTGTAGTTGTGAGTGTTATAAGAGCGTTTCCGCTATTTAAATTTAACTTTTGAATAAAATATTCCGGAACATCAGCAAATAAAGTCTCGTTTGCAGGCAGATTTTTTTCTGTTCTCTCTTTGTTAGTCACCGGTTGTGTTTTTTATTTTTGTATTCCTAGTGTTTAACTGCACTTTCGATGTATTTCAACCGGTTTTTATGCTGATTCATTCATGCAATGTACAAACACAAGCGGGTGCAGTTTGTAAACATAAGCTTGAGTGCCGGTTGAATGCAGCCGAGATAAAAAATTGAAATAAATTGAAAAACGAAGATTTTTTTTTCTCTTCATAAAATGAGAAAACTAAAAAAAAAACGCATCATATACTTTTTATGAAATCGGTCGAAGCTTTTAACAGTTTATTGAAATTTATGTGGCGTGTGCACGAAGTGAATTCCAGCAAATAATTGAGTCGTATGTGATGATGTTAGTTATTTTGTATAAAAGTGTAACCGAATTGAACAAGAAATGCATTAACACATACTCTAGCTGGATGTCTGGCTAGTTGATTGGTGGTAGAGTGGTACACTAGACGCTTTATTGCTTTTCAGTGTTTTATGCAAAAGAACCTGTTCAACTGTTCATGAATATGCAATTTGCGCTTGTGATATTGACGACCTGTTGGCTTTCAATATTCTCCATTTTGTTTTTTTCAACAAAATGTGAGAAAAAATGATGAAAAGAGCAATTTAATAGTAACTAGAACCTTTAATTCCCTTTATTGGACTGATAATGTTGTTGATGTACCGCTTACATTGCAATCGTCGACAAGCATTTGAATTCAATGAACGTGCTTCAATTCCAATTAACACTTCGACGAGCAAATTCAATGAATTCGAAAATGGATGCTTTGAATCATCTTCACTCAAATACAGTCGTAAATTTTTCACTGAATTCATATTGTTCTTTAACTAAATGCTTCACACAAGAAACACCCTAATTTGAATGAGGGGGAAAACACTCACATGTTCTCACACTAAATGGCGTTGAAATGAACGAATGATACCATACCAACTGGGTTAAAATTTCGTACACATGCACTCACGTAACCGATTGAATTTTGCTGGTTTAAAAAATGATTCAAAATGAAACACTTCACTCCTAAGTACGTATTATATTCCGTCCATGACTATGACAATAAATAAAGCGTGCGATTTGAATTTTTCATTTGAATTTTGCCTGGATCGACCTTTCATTTCACGTACAAGCGCATGTTTTCGCATCGCGTTTTTTTCTCTCATCAACTCTCTCTCTTTCTTTGTCCCTCTTCCGCCTTGTTCGCTCGCCATATTCGATACGTGCGATGGATTTTTTTTTTCAACGAAGAAAAAAAAACGAAGCACTGAATAATTGGAATACATTCATTTTTTCACGCACGTCTACACATATTTTCGCTTGCTATGTTTGTTGAGCGCTTGCATTTTCCAATCGGGTATAACATAAGCACACAGTGAGCCTCTTTCCCCCCAATTCAGATGTTCGTTCTAATTATATTCTGAGCAGATTTTCGACAAAAGGCACTCTTTTCCCTTGACATTGCTACGGGGCCTATTGCGTATTTTCGATATTGCATATCACAAGGCATTACAATTGGAGCTTTAACAGTACGAGAATACATTCACATATTGTATAACGATGTACGAGATTTGTATGGAAAAGTAGAAGGAAGCAAACAAATGTAGCTAATGTTGACGAATTCAAGTGGTTCAAATGAACAGGAAATACTTTTTCACCATATGGGAAAGAAATAATGTATGACAAAAACATTGTTGAGAGTTTTTGAACATGAATAACATTTTTCGGGCTCCGAATCTTTCGGTGCTTCCACCATAAATCTCTTGCATTTACACAACTTCAGATTCATAGCAACCCAAAGTGCTGTCGAGGTCTTCATTTAATTGTGTCATATTTTGAAAATTGTGTTTTAAACTTTTATTAAGAGTGACGTGCTCGTTCAAGTGCTGATAGCAATTTCCAAATTGGTTTGACACTGTCTCAGATCGCATAGTTAACTATGTAAATATGGCAACGCAAGCGAAAAGGTTTCTTCATATCAAGTTATCGATCTTTTTGAACGAGAAATCGCAATCTTGTAAATTGATGTGTTTTTTTGTGTGTGTGGGGAAAAGATCATCGTCAGAGAATATTTGAGATGGTTGAATGGTTCAATGGCTGACTGCAGGGATGTCATGTTCAATTAAAGACGAATTGCCTAGTTATCTGTAGGGAAAATTGGAAGTGACTCATTTTGAAAATTGGAACTATTACTCTCTGTCGTTTGCTTACCGCCATAATAAAGTGTGGCAATTCCTTTCATAGCATCACAAACTTACGCTCGCCAGTTTTGTCTGGTTTTTCAGATGCCATGGTTACGCTTGATGCCATCCACTTCTCAACACCATTGCATTTTCTTTTCAAATTGAATGGATGATGACATGTGAAGTGCTTTGTGCAACGAAGACATGTTCAAAGTGCATCTCATCACTTGTATCTGATGAGAGCAGTTTTGAGCACAGAAAATGATATTTATGGTGAATCAGGCAACTGTTGCAATTGTAAAAAACACTTAATGTTCTGGCATATGCCATTGACTTCGTTAGAATACGTTTGAATTTTGTTGCTGGTGGCAAGCAATTGCAAAATACCTCAAGTTAAAATTGTGTGTAATACACAGGCGTCTGTCTACTGTTTCGATGCCATCCAGTGAGTTTTACTCTTAAACACATTAGAATACACGTTACAACGGTATAGAATTGTATTTGCATTACATATTTGCTGGGGTGTCAAGAATGTTCGTAATTTATGTCGTGACGTGTCTGCTTTTAATTTTGTACGATCGACAGCCGTAAAATACAACACCACAAGGCGGTTATTCAAAGTGGTACAGCAATGAGAAGAACGTATGGCACAGGAAAAAAGACGGTTTCTTCTTTTTATTTTTAGTGATGTGAAAGAGAATGAGAGCTTTTGTATAGATAGTATTTTTGTGTAATATGCAGCATAACGTATTGCCTGCAGGCTGTGAACACATTACATTTTCTGACTCTTTTCAAATGGTAGATGAAGGAAAGAAAGGGCACTTTATATGGAATCATGCGAATCGTATTATTTACCTTCTCCTCGCATTTTATGCCAACCTCATCACTCTTTCTCTTCCACATATGCTCTCAAATCTAGAGCTGGCATTAAAAAAATGGATTTTTTTAATGGCAATATAACAGAGTGAAAGAGAGCGGGCGAGGTATAAAGACAAAAAGCCATTCGCAAAGGCAAAAATGCTTTTAGCTATGTTTTATGTTGCCGTCCGAACATCAAATTCATTGAGGTGAGATGTGTATATTGTGTTGTATGTGACTCATTTGCATTCACACGGATTTAATGATCAAATTAATACCGCACATATAATGTCGGTCGTTGGCGTTATACTTGACAGATTTTAAAATCTCTTCACCAGGCCGTTCGAATGACTGTGAGTACTCTCGACTCAAACGATCAATGAAAAACTCGGTGCAAAAAAATATTGTCAGGATTGCATTAAAAAAATGCCATAAATGAAAAAGGTTTATTTATGTTTGTTGGATGTTGTTGAGTGAGCGGATTTTGATGAAACGTCGATCTCTCCCTCTTGCTCGTGAACAAAATCAACGTTGAAGAATAATCACTTTGAATGCGCTAGAGCAATTTCAGCGTTTTAAATTTGCTCTTAGCTTTTTATTTATTTTTTTTTTTTCAAAATGTGGAAATGAATTCACACATTCTGAGAATGGTGATGCCGAAACGACACTTTATGCTTAACTTTTTATTGCCACGCTTTTTTTTGGAACTCGTGTTAAATCCATTTTCGCTTTTTTTTCGAATGGCTTTTGAATTGTTTTTTCTTTGCTTCAATACTTACACTTTTGATGCTTTTCACACTGACGGGCCATAAGCCACAACCAATCCAATGATACAAACAAAAATGCAAACAACTTTGGAATTGTAGATTAACTGTGAAATATTTTGCTGTTTTTTTTCGCTTTTCTTTTTTTGGGTTTTTTTTTTTGCAGTTGCGAGTCTACCACCAATGGGGCAAAATCACTGCAAAATTACCAACAAAAACCGATGGTGAACAGCAACACAGCTACGAATTTCTATAGCCGCATACATTTGCAAGTTTTACGCACAACAAATCCTAATGTGAATTTTATCCGGAAATGCTCCATTTGCAAAATGCGATTGCCGTTGAGATAAAGATTAAAACCGAAAAATCTAATACTTGGGATGTCGCGCGTTGGTTGTTGTCGCTGTTGGGCTGCCAGCGAATTTCGTTTGGACAATGCAAAAAAGGGCTGCCAAAAGGCTAGCAATCGCACCAACAAAAATCCCGTTTGTTCCACTTCAATTTCGTAAAATTATCACAAAAGTGAGCGATCATTTGCTGTAATGTTTATGTTATGTCGATGCAAGGCGCTCAGACGCTGTGCATAGGCCTTTTGCATTTGTAATCAACTGAATTTAAATAGCCAAATTAATGTGTAATGTGTATCTGCGGTATCATTATTATTTTTGATACTGTTCATTTGAAGGCTGTTAAAGCAACGCGTCCATGCTCATCAGTTAGAATTAATCGTTGATGCTTTTTTTGTGTTAACGAAGCAGTTTTTTTTCACTCTGCATTTTGTGTAATGCTATTATTATTATTATTCGTAAATAGGAATCATTTGCATTAAATACATCCGGCGATTGTGTTCCTTGGTCTGTCGTCCTTTTTGTTCAATATCCTCTGGTTTTGTTTTGCCTATTCTGTTCACTTTGAGTTAGTTTTGTGTGCTCGAGTTTGCTATTTTCACCCGAAGATTGTCAATAGCGGAACGGCAATATAATGTTCTGGATGAAAATACAAAATGCCAAACAAAGCGCCCTTTTGAAATACTCCGAATAATTTATACCACAATGATAATTCTGGAGCCAGTGCTTTTTTTTCTGTCAACCGACAAAGAAAATTTAGATTTTCCACCATCGGCCATAGTCTTGTGACTGTTTTGACGTAACATGTCATTTTTATGTTACAACACCATTGCGACCGCTTGGCTCTAGATACGGAGCTATCTCAAACGCGACACCGAAACCAAACAGCTGTACAAGTGTTATCATTCTAAGCACTCACAGTTTGTAACACAGGCAAAACGTGGTATCTTGCAAATGGCAAATGATGAGAAAATGTGAAGTCGGACAGAGTGAAAGCAAATATCCATGCAGATCAGAGAGTTGGGCTTTGTGAGACGGTAGAGAAAATGCTGCATTCAGCTTCACGAAATACGGAAATAAATATGGCCTTTTTTTCTCTTTCATTTGCTTATAAGCATGCTGAAGACGTACGCTCTGAATTTCAATTCAGGCCAAATGTTCCAGCAGCATATTAAAAAAAAAGCGGCACCGCATCAGCCCTTGCTTTGAATATGAAAACGTGTCGGCCCATCAACTCTCGACCGATATCATTATAAAATATTTATCGAAGTAAAATGCATGAAGCATTCGGGTCGAATGCATTAAGTAATGAAGATCACAATTAAAATAAAATTTATCAGCTATATACCGTTTAATTTGTGGAAACACTGTGCCGTGCTCGGTTGGGTAAATAATTTACATTACATCCAGTGGCCAATTAAATTGGTATGATTGTTCGTTCGGAAACAATATTCTCGCTACTTAATCAGCGAGTTTGTATTTTTCAGGCCATGGATGGAGCATGAGAAAATAAAATTCATTTTTAGCATTGTTTCCATTCATAAATCAATAAATTTATTACAAACTGGGTGCAGTGGTTGATTTTTGTTTTATTTATTATCTTAAATTTAATTTCATTTTCCATGGTTGTATGATGAAGAATTTCAAATGGATTCGTATTCAAAACCAGCCAACGTTAACGCTACCCCATTGTCTTGACAACAACAATCTCGGTAAAATTAATTGTTAGTGAGTTTTTGCTTGAAATAAAGTACGAAAATTGTCGAGAGGTTTAAAAGTTTTTAATCCAATAATGTGCATAAATTATTGCAAACGAACTCACATCACACTAACCCAAACCCAAACCCAAATTCAAACCCATACACTCACGCATGGAAATTTACTGTGAACAAAGTCATTTGCTAGAATCACTTTTGTTGCTTCTACACGAACGATGTATTTTTTTGTTTTTGTTTGAAGCAAGAGCTTCATTTTTTCTAATTACGTACCGAAATGAGGTTAGTTTGATACTTTAGTACATACACACAGAGGCACACATGCCCACAAGCATACACAATATTTGTATTCCATTCGAGGAGTACCACTTGACAGTTCTTACTTTGTCGGCGTTCAATTTATGGCGCTTGTTTTATTGTGTGTCGAAAATGTTTCCACACATTTCAGAGTTTGATGATATGCTCTACAACTTACGCAATCAAATACCGTCAGCAATAATAAAGCTATCAAGTAGCACTTTAGAGTTGAAGCGCTTAACATACGCTATTCTAATGCTTGAATAGATGGCAAATGGCATTCTCTAAATTGGGAAAATTACATGGTTCATCGTTCATCATTCATATGAAACACTTTCGTTTGAACTAGGCGCAAACAAACATATAAGCCTTATATATTAAGCATGGCTGCAACCGGTCAGTGCTCAAGTGAGCTGCTGAGGGGTGGACATTTCAGATTACGGTATAAAGTATTCTTTTTGATTTACTTTGATGTTTTCGATATTGCAATTACATTTGGACAAATTTTTCAGTCGAAATGTGCACCAAAACATTACTATCAGAATAATAATAAATTAATCAGTTTAAAAATTCACATGGTTTTCTTCGAAGGAAAAGAAAAAACGTATTGTGCTGAATTTTATTGAAATGTATTGCAAATTCCAGTCCAGAAAAAGTGCAGAGTTACAGTAACTCGAATACTATACAAACTATTTACATAAAAAAAAATCTTCTTGGTCAAAAATCTCTCAAAAGCCCAGAATATTAAGCATTTAAAATAAAGTTTTACATTTTTACTTGTGTTTAATGGTGTGCTAAAATGTCCATTTTTCTCTCTATTTTCAGGTAAAGTGCAAAAAGCAACGAAACTGTTAAATCCATGTTACTCGATTTATTTCAATTAGAAAAGTCGATGGCTCTATATCGTCGACGAAGTACAATAGATTCTGGTCGAAAAAAAACTAGACTGAAAGTAAAAAGTTTCACTATTTTGAGCTGCATCAAAAATACGGAACATTGAGTTCGTAAGCTATTTTATTGTATTAACTTATTCTGTTGGACTATTTTGTGTGCCAATATGGCGCTGGATCGCATACATGGTGATTTTATACTAAAACAGAAGAATTGTATATTTGAATGCAGTAATGAAAAAAAACACGCGTTGCCGTTAGCCAATATCAAATGAATTCGACAATGTATGTTTGAGAACAAAGGGATAAAAATACGATCAACTGTTTAACTGTTACAACAATACTGCGGATTTTATGGCATACCAACATACGAACCAACTTTTGTGCAGTACTGCGTAAATTGAAGATTTTATTTCGAACAAAGACACACACAAAACAGGAGAAAACTGTACGACCAAAGTTACACATATTGAATAAAGTTTTTCATGCGTTTGACAAAAAGCGAAATCGGGATGTTAATGAAAAAATGAATACAACGAGGAGCGAAAACCCACTTACAAAACGCAGTTGCATTTTTATTGTTAAATTTGAAGTGCGATATGAAATGAAATTGCTGAGCATGCAATGCACATACACATCGTGAACTCGCCACGACTAGAGGATGATAGCATCTCCATGGAAAAAAAAATGTCGAATGCAATATTGTTTCTTCAATTTTATTGTTTGTGGCGTAATACGCGTGCCATAGCACCACATCGCACAAACACACACACAAGATTTTGCGCACACTGCATTCACTCGCATTAATTCGCATTAATCTAGAACAAAAAACAAAACAAACGAAGTAAAAGAGCAACAACAACAAAATATGAGTAAAAGAAGAGAAAAATTGTAACGAGCAACAACAATGGCACATGGCAACACACACGCGGCGTTGATTTTGTTTGCCAAAGCATAATAATAAACACTCTTCATAAAATTACCGATGCGAAACAATATTAGAAAAGCGCAGCTGAAGCAACATCATCAACACCAATCACGAGGCGTGCAGAATGAGAAACAACAACGGCAACACAAAAAAATGTTAATCACAACGTGTTTAATTCGTGGGGTGTTTTAATTGTGCTTCTTTTTGCTTTGTTTCATTCATTCTATGGCCATCATTTGTAACACATTTTCATTACTAAATGAATGGATGCAATCGGGTGCTATTTTTTTTTCTTTTTCATTCTCTTAAACTGTTTTTTTTTGTGTTCGTACAGGCAGTAATCAAATTGAAATATCAGAACAATGTGATTATGAAATGGCAAACCGAATATTGCACGCGCTCATGTGTGAGCTAACATTGAGAATTTTGATGAGAGAACGACTAGAGCAAATGCAAAAGACGTGGCAATTATTTTGTGTTGGATTTTGCAGAAAAAGAACGAAACACGAACACAGAAATGATCAAATGAACAGTTTTAAGTGTTCTAATTTCCAGTGCACTAATTTTCATGTGTGTTGCTGTGCACCGTTGAAAGCGCAAGCATCAAATCGTATATTACACCATATCATCACCGCAGACACCGCGAACACATTTTTTTGCACAACTTTGTTTCCGTTTTTGTTTTTCGAGATCTATGCGAATCGAATACGTGTTCTCGTTTCTAGTTTTGGTTTCCTCATTTCCGACACATTCATGCTTAGCACAATCACTCGAAAATGCGGTTGAATGAAATGAACTCAATTGCAATCGTATGTAAATCAAGTGAAACGTGCATCAAATGTGAAATGAAGACAGACAAACAAACAGCCGGAAAATAATACCGAAATAAAAACACACAAGAGCAACAACGCACGTCAAAATGAATTTTCTCATTACGAATTGAATCTCTCAATCGCAATGAACAAACGAATATTGTTGGTTCGTTTAGAATGAACGTGATTTAATTTATTTACTATTTGAATTCATCAGCGAAACACAATTACGATGTTCAATGGATCGTAGTCTATAAAACACCTCTTTCTTTCACGGCACTGCTTTCCGAATGCCAGTAACATGCATCCGATGGCGGCAGATTTTCTTTTGATTTTATTGGTTTACATGTAATGTTTTCATTTTTGGTTAATAAAATCCATTGAACAGAGTAAACACACAAATGGTTTAAAATGCAATTTGTTCATCACATTCAATTGAATGGAAATTCTGTTGACAGCAACATCACAAACTGCAATAAACAGTTTATTACATTTTTCGTTTCATCGAAACTTCCAACCAAAATTCAATACGAACGTTGAAATGTATGAAGATGCATTCGGATGGTATTTCATCGAATAGAAGCGATAGATCAGAATTTCTAGCAATATATTTGTGACCGAGTTTTGGTTTCGATAAACTTTAAGCATAAGTCCATAACAATTCATTGCATTCAATGCATCATACATTTCGTAAATAAAACGGGTTTCCACAACAAAATCAACCCATCTAGTACCAATTTCTCTCTCTCTCTCTCTCTCTCTCTCTCTCTCTTTATCTTTCGCCCAAAATTGCAGAATCAGGGAAGCAATAAGAAAAATTGAAATTCCATTTGTCAACGATCACTGTGCTTTCAAGTTACTTATACTGTCATTGGCAATATTTTCTACAATTCGCATGATAAGTATTGACTTTTACTGGACGCCAATTTCCGAGCACAGCACAGTAAACACAAACAGTTTGATAAAATGTTGAAGTTTTTCGATATATATTCGATTTTTTTTATGGCCATGTTCAACTAGATATACTTGAAACGGAAATGAATTGTGAATTAACATGAGTATCACGTTCTGTCCAGTTGAATTTGCCATAAAATGTTTATTTTTATCGATCTTATTCAACAATCTTGCGTCTGCCATTCGATGTTTGCATTTTTGACAGCCATCGCATTCAATGGCATCTCATCCAATTTAGATTGCTGTCGATAAGTCAAAATACGTCCATTTTTCGTTTCATACAAAATTACATGTGATTCTTCTACGTAGAAATGTGTACATATACAAATATATAAACATTTCAAGTGGTTGCATGTCAAAATATTGTTGGATCAGAGAATTCGGGGGGTTGGAAAATGAACTTTGGGTAAGTGATCCAAAACTAAGGAATGGTTTTAGTTTTCCACTTGAGTTTTAAGTACACTGAAATTTGACTAATGGCATTTCTCCCAATTTATTGAATTAAATTCCTAATTCAAGCATACTTTGGAAGGTTTTTGGGGTTTAAATTTTGAAATAGTTTCATGATTTACAGTGAATGTTTGAATGTAATGAAAAATGTATAAACCAACCAATAAAGCTAAACTTAGACATGCATCTACAGTTTATTACAAGGTTCAAGCAAACGTAAAGTCAAACCGCATTAACCATCGATAACACCGGTTTTCGAGCACATAACCATACTGATTTGTATTGAATTTCATTCTGTCGAATGAAATGGATCCGTTCTCTGTGGGCGATTTTCCATCAACTTCATTAAATACACTAAATAATTTAACACATTCAAGTTCAAAGCCACATTTAGACATGCCCCACGAAAGTATCGTGTGAGGTTTCAAATTTATCTAACATTTTCGAAACATGAGCTCCTTTTCGGAATTAATAATAAGTAATTTACTAAATTAAAGGGCATTTCTACCATCCATATATTATAATCTTATTATCTCATTGCAGTAGGATTGATATGGAACTATATCTTCTACCGGTTTATCATCCTTTTCCACTGCCACTCACATATAGTTGCCCGGACAGCTTTATGAACATAAACATTGACGTCAATATTTTCCATTTTAGCTAATCGTTTTAGAGTTCAATACGTTAAAACTGCTTATTTTACTGTTCCGTTCACACACTTGAGCGTGTAAATTAAAGATAATTGCCAATTAGTATGGTGAAAATGATACTTAAGTAGGCGGCGCGATCCATCGTTAGGCACTTCATACAAATAGATGTGAGACGTGATGGAAACCTCTTGAAATCGTCTACTTAGAATTTAAAAACCATAATATATCGTAATCTTGTGCTGGCATGCAGTCGTCTTCTTTTACTACGGTTGTCCTTGTCATGAATGTGGAGGCGAAAAATATCATATTACTGAAAGGAAAATGACTTATACACTTTGAATTATATTGTGCCATATTTGATATTAAGCTATGAATTTTTGATGAATGTGGCAAATGTGCTTGCGTCAATATGATGCTGAGAGATTGTACGAAATTGAATGTTCTGAGTTATGGGTTGAAATGATGAAACCCTTAAAGATTTACAGTAACAAATGGAGTTAATGGAGCTCGATCCGATTTTCGTTTGTTTAAACAATTGGATTTGATTTACGCTAACTCATGATAAGTGAAGCATAGAAAGAATGGCATCAAATGGCGGTCTCTGCCACCTCTACTACTGTTGAATAACCACATCGAAATGGATGTAGCCATTGAAATATTGATGAAAGTTTAATCCAATCAGGACTGTCACCATTTTTCAATGTGATCAAAAGAATGCGATACATGGTAAAAATATATGTTTTCGTCTAATCAATTCACAAATTTTGAGTTCGACCATTGAACTTCAATATCATTTCCATCAAAGCTAAAAGTGAATTTGCAGAAAACACACAAAAAATGGAAATGGACACTTATCCGTTACAATTGTGACGCAAAACGGGCTAAAAATAGTTGTGCATCAAATGACATGAGACCGTGGAGAATTGTACCACCGTCAGAAATTCAATATTTTTCATTTCTCTTGAGTGTAAAGCATTTTAAGTACCATTTGGTATTTTTAGGCACACGCATCGAGAAGGGGGAAAATCGCGTCGACAACCAATCACATCAACGGCTCATATTTCATACCGCGCATATAGTCCTCATTCAGGATCAATTAACGGATTGCTGACTACTTTTATTTGGTATCGCTTGAATTCCTTTGTGTGTAAATAAGCACCTTGTAGTTACAAATGATTGCGATTTGATGCTGAAAAAGCGTGTCAACGACCCACTTGAAAATCGAGCGATTGAAATTTTCGATTGGTATGCGCCGCGCATATTAGAATTTTGTAAATAGGCGAAACCTTTTTTTTCGCCGGAAATAAACGAGAAATTCATGAGGACTGAGCTTATTCACTCGTACTTTACATACGAATGTGTGTATGTGTGCGACTGGATATTTATGTGCATCGTCAGCAACCTTTCGATGTGCTTTGCCACTTGAAAGTTAATGTGCAGATATTTTGTTTGGTGGAACCGTTTCATTCAGTGTCTGTGTGTTTCGTTCTCCCTTTTCAATAATTTATCTCGATAAGTTTTCCTCCTCGGCAATTTTTCATATTGTGGCATTACGCGTTTTCACCATTATCGTTGTGGTTATTCGTTCAGAGGATGGATGATGTCTATAGAATTGGTGGCATCTAGTGGTATGTTGGGCTGTTGAACAACAACAAGCCATACGCTTACGTAGCACGTAATTCATGCAACCAACCAACACATCAATACACAAAAAAAACCACGTTCATAAATCAATTTATGTAATTCGATTCTTGTTATGCGAAGTGATAATGGCATAACGAAATAACATCAGTCGACAGTTTTTTGCTGGCTGTTCTATGTCGTTGAAACCACTCTAATTCGCGAATGATCCATGTATTCAACGCGATTTATATTCGCCAAATCGAAACATACATGCGAAATTAATATTGTCATTCACGGTGTAATCGAGCACCACGCAATTTGCAAAACGCTTGTTATTGAAGTCGACAATCCACTTTTGTGTGCGATTGTTTTCCATTTGAAAAATATATAATCGAGAGTATCATCATGCACAGACCCATCGTTGCCACCAAAAATTATTTCTCAACAAGCAATCGATTTAAGAGTTCGAGCCCCGATAACACCACATGTGCATTAACATGGTACAATTTTGTTCATGCTTCTTCGTTCGATGAACAAGCTAATTCCATACATTTTGCACGTGGTAACCGAACCAACATTTCAAAACCAACGCTTAGAATTCGCAGCGGTTTAGTTTTGTGATATCAATAAACGTGTAAATGTTGTCTGACTTTAACTGCTGTTTCAGTTACTCAGCGCTTGGATCATTGTTAAGTCAGTGCGATGAAGCACACAGCACGTGCATGAACTTTTCGAAAAATTACAAAATTAGATTCAAGCCAATAATTTCGAGGCGGTGATGTGTCAGCGAAATGAGAATCATGGCATTGTTATTATACGTGTCATGACATTTTTACCATTTTTCAAATCAATGACAAACACTCTTTGGAATAGCAATCGAATCCCAATTCACATTCGTATCTCTGTGCGTTACACGTGCACATTTTAAATTTATTTCACTCGCACATCGATAGGCCTTCTCTGGATGCGATGGCAAAGTGAAATTGTTCGTATTTATCATCATGGCAAGGCGTGACTAAAGCTTTATCGGTAAAGCACCAGAATATCATTTCATGCAAATCAATTTTAATTGAATACTTTACGCGGAATTGTTCGGTATCTCTTCGGAAACCGAAAAAAAGGAACCAACTCCAATATAATGGCCTACGAAAAAGCCGGAAGCAAAAAGAGGCTAAGAATATTTTGAAGAGGCAATTACAGTGATGAAAGAGATAAATTTCCAAATATTTCGATGTCCATGTTCAGGGATCGGAAATACAATTTATGCTGGCTGTTGTATGATTGATAGGTTCAATGAAAGGCCATCGTCAAAGCGAAAGAAAAATGCTAACAATTTCGGTGACAAGCTTAATAGAAATCCGAAGAGAAAAAAAAATTGGGGAAACAACACTAAAAACAAATCCCTATATTGGATATGACATTTCATCCATTTTGATTGGAATTGCGCAACACAACGAAACGAAGTATATATACATTGAATCGGTCGAAATATGATACATTTCAAATATCGACAGTTAATTTAAAGTTTGGCTACTGTACTCTCAGTACAGATCTCGAAAAACAAACACCGAAGAGGGTAGAAACGATGCGTATATGCAACAGTAGCCGATAAATAACGTTTGTTTTTGCTAGTGACAGTTTTGTCAAAACGATAATGTGGAAAATTGACTGTGACAAAGCGGTGAGCATCGATGTTCTCAATTCAAGAGTTCATGCAAGCGAAGTGTGAGTGACAAACAAAGTGTTTACGTTTTGAAAATGTAGCCACAGTCAAAACAGCCATTAAAAATCATTTGATGCGTTGATAACTCTTCAGTGTCTGGGCTGTGTGATCAGCGGTTGGCGTGCAAAAAGTTTTTTTTCCCCAGCATCAGCTTATCACGCATCATATTCACTGAGTCGCATCGTATTTGTGGGCACACAAAGTGCCAATAGCATGTTATTCACGTTAAAACATGAACACTGGATTTATAAAGCCATTGTAATTAAGTGTGCGCTGTTTTGGCTTCAGAACAAACACACATAATTCGCCCAAACGCTTTAAATATTTTACTCCATGTTTTTGTTTTTGTTTATGCCTTTTGATCGATAAATAATCGTGTAAAACTGATTGTAAATTGACGTAACACGGTGGATTTTTGGCTTTACAATAGATTCACCATTTTCATATTATCTGGCGAACTTTCCTCATTTTTTTTTGAATCTCGATCATCTGATGTATTTTTGATTCCTTTTAAGAGAATTTACGATAAAATATGGAAAGCAGATGAAAATCGAAAGCATTTATCAGTAGGGAGTTGGTGTCAAAGGAATGCTGATCCAGAATTCAATATAATGCCATGATAAAATGAACATTTGCGTCGTTTTTCATCGGATTAACTTGGAAATGCTTTTGTATGGTAGAAAATTGCACAAAAAGAAATCGATCGAAATACGGACGAGCTATAGTCATTTACATTCTTTTACTTTAAATGAAATGAAATGAATTGAATTAATTTGCATTAAAAAGGTTGATTGCTTGAAGGTTGCATTTCGGCAAATGAAAGTGATTGAAATCACTTTCTTCGCACCATGAAACCCGCAAACATCATTTAATGGATTTTACATTGATTAATCTGTAATGTTTTTAGCTACGCTTCTGGCTATACTCTGTAGGCACTCTCGTGTGACATTGTGTGTGAATAAATGATTAAATTTTGAATGACGACACATGGTAATGTTGTGATTTTTGAGGATGGCGTGGCGCAGAGTGTACAGCATAGAGAGATAGAGAAAAACACGACATGTTATGTAACATAACGCTGTATATTTCACAGCTGTTCTGTCACATGGGAATGCCAACAATTTAAATGTAACTCGATTTTCGATTAAAATGATATTAATTTAAATCTGCAAATTTAAATTAATAGATTTCAAGTGTGGAAGATTATGTAGATGTAGACAAATCGTGTGACGCTGCTGCGAGTAAACATGAATATTCAAGAGCAAAATTCAAAACCGAAATTCACTTCCGCACAGATCCATAGCATGGAATGAGTCGTCTGCATTCAATGGAAATGACTTTTCACTCTTGAACCCACTTTTGCCAATGCTCTCGAGCTCTGATTGTCGCCACTGTGCTACCATCGCTTATGCTCTTGATGTTCGCTGCTGCTGTATTTTGTGCATGGTTTTGTGTAATGTGCAACAGCTCTAAGGTGTATTCTTCAAATGGCAGCGATAATGGACGAGTGAATTTTTTTTTTCATTCTGTCAAATAATCGGATTTTCCTGACTTTTGATTTTATTCATGATAATAAAACGGAATTGTGTGTCGTAATTGTTCGTCACTGAGCTCTCCCACAAAACGGTAGCGGTAGCACAGCATGCATGAACGTTTGACGTTTATGTGAATATGAAATTGATAAATGCATGCAAATATCTTACTGAACATGAACATTATTAAAATTGCTCTGTGCAACACACAAATGAATTTAGTGACAACTGTTATAGGGATTTCCTTTAGTATTCGCATTCACATGTAAATTCCTGCAGGAATTCGCTGTAGTAATATTTTAAATTAATGAGAAACCATTTAAAAACTGACAGATGGCGGTCAAACGGTTGACAACACCGTATGACAGCTATGCATCAGTTTCTATCGGGTTTTCTAGTATCCAAACTATTAATACAGCAAATTCCTATGAATGAGAATACCAAATGATATCCCTGAAACAATTCTCACTAAATTCATTTGTGTGAATTGTTCGCTCGTCTTGATTTTCCAGCGAAACGAATTTTAGGGCATGGAATTTTTGAAGAAAATACTTTTGAATTACATACTGGCGATTCGAAGTCTCCGCATCTGATTTTCGTTGGCAATGTATTTAATAAATTATTTTCATTTTTTCATCGCCTGTCGCTGAATTTGAGTGAAAAAAAATGAAAGAATGATGCTCCAAATTCCACTAGAAATTTCGTTGCGCTTTGCAACATTTATTTTTTTTTCTTTCAAAACAGCTTGAAATAAAAACAAGAAAAAAAAAATCGTTTTCTTTGCCTTATCATTCTGCACATCGCTGACATTTTTCGCGTCGTTTTCTCTCGCACTTGATATATTTGAGAGACCAAAAAACACAGAATATCCATACTAATAAAACTTGCAAATTGTTAAAATCGACTATATTTCTGGAGCTGAAGAGCAAACTGCTTCGCCTCTCTGCGCTTTAAGAGCACTTTTTCACTTGAATTTTTCACACGCTTTCAAAACTCCAGCAATAACAATATCACATATATTTTCTTTTCAAAGAATCAAGAATGTATTCAAAATCGTTGTGTTTTTTTTTTTTGTCTCTTACACTCGTTTTCACTTTGCTGCAACTTGAGTATTTCTTTGTAGCGATTTTCATAAATGTCTCGCTCGCGCTCGACAAGCGGGTGGAAAATTTAATTTGCCATACACGAAACGCACATTTACATAACATTTGCAATTCCTTAAAGTCAAAAGCAATTATCCATTTGCATGGGAAAAAGAGATGCAATATTTTGTATGCAATTTGGTAGTCAGCTCAAACGAATGCCAACCAAAATGGATTTTACAATTTGTTGAAAATTCAACAAAGTTATGAATTTGAACGCATTTTTAAGCGTTGTTAAACTATAGCGCTGTTCCGTTGTTCATTTTAAACAATTTTGAACGCTAATCAAATGAATTAGTTGGAGTAAATTTTTCTTTGGTTCAAATTCGAAAGAAGTTTTGCTATAAAATTTGAGAACAAGTTTACGCTCGCATTGATAGTTAATTATGAGTTGCTAGCGGTCGTTTGACAGCGTATATGAAAAAAACGTGATAAAAATAAAGTGAATCAAAGTACGTAAACATTTCTTCGTTGAACTATCATTCACTTGCTTCGTTTTTGCTAACTTCAACAAAAACTATTCCACCAAAGAAGGTCAATCGAAACTACGGAGCACAACGAAATGGTGACAAATGTTCAATTCAAAGCGATCGGTTTTTGTTTTTGTTTCACGCTGCATAGTTTTCAACTGATTTGCAATTTTCCACTTGAAAAAACTAACCAGTCACTCTCGAGTTAAATGCTCACATTTCAATCGAAAATGATTCAACAACAAATAAAAAAAAACACATTTGAATGAACTTTACTTCGAGTAAATTAGCCATAAATGTAGACTGAGAATGAAAAAGAGGAGGAGACACAGATGAAACAAACATCACTGAACTCGATTTCGATTGGAATTGCATACGAACATCGAAATTATTCGAATCAACCTAATTTTACCAAATGAAATTGACTAAAATGGAATGGTCTTGTTTGAAGACAAGGCAATCCGTTGTATGATTTATCCATTTTCGAGAGACTAGTTGGAATTTCATCTGATGCAAAAAACTGTATCCAATAAAAATAAAATACGATGTGATATAGAAAAAATTGTAAATAATTACTTTACTCCTCTGCCCATCGATCAATCTCAGTCAATTCACAGATGTTTTGCGATGTGCACATGCTGAACAAGCGAACAAGAAAAGTTGTCTTCAAAGTAAAGGTCTTATGTGACTGACGTAAAATTTCTTTTGCAAAAGGGAGTGAACAGACGAAATGATCTATGGTGTTGAGAAAATGTTTTTATATTTTGATGGTTCATTGATTGCAACCTTGAGCTTCGTCCGCCTCAGTTGGGGTCTTGATGGCTCACTCGATAGGCATTTTTTTCTATTTGCCAACAGCAAAGAGGCAGTCGAGGTTTTTTTTTGTCGTCTGCTTTCCAATTGTAAACATGAACAAAATTGTGTTTGGCACTGTGCCTCCGACTGTAAATTACAACGATGTTCATTCCATCCGTGTATTCATATTCGAAGTTATGTTGAGCACGTAATGCTGTAAAGCATTCGCGCGGTTTGCGCGTTTCTTTTTTTATATTTGTGCAAATAGCGTGCGACAGTAGCGCATGCTATTCATAATTCAATACATCGGTGTCTAGGGTGTAAGTTGACTTTTATTTGCATCATGAGAGAGCAACAAATTATGAACTTCAACAGCTGATTTGCAGGCAACCGTGGACAAAAATCGGTTCATTTTTTTGTGACCGATTTCATTTTTAAAGAAATACTGACAGCTTATCACATTTCGCCACGACTGCATTGTTCCACGTTATTCTCATTTATATTTATTCTCTTGATACACTTTTGCAATTAATTTTACAAATTTTCAAAAGCGAAATTTTTCCCCGGGTATTCGACCTTTGGCGTTTGCCACTGTAAACAGCGGGCGGTCCAAATGAATATCAAAATGCATGCTGTGATTTCATAATGTTGAAATTGTAAATATTAAGACTCTAATTTTAGTTTATAAAAAAAATGAAGACAATAGCAATGGCAATTGCGTTTCATTGTGTGAAAAGTTTTCTGATTATGCGAAAGCAAAGAGAGAAAGCGAGAGCTGCGCTAGTGGCATAGAAAATTTGAACACTAGAATTACTCTCAGTGTTAATGTGAATGCGAATGCAAACGGGCGAGCACAAAACGTAAAAGAAAAACGCACACAAAACCCAATTATTAAATACCATAATTTGTTTAAATGACTCATTTTGGTGCGGTTGCATTAACCCAGTCACCATCATTCATTTATACGTTTGTCATTTTGCGCTCTGACTTATTCTATGCCTTCCACTTGGTATTTGGTCTTGCTCTGTAAACCATATTCTTTGAACTGCTGAACAGTAACATAGTTCATCCGCTTGCCAGAAGCAATTTATAAATTAGTATAGACTGGTTAATGACCACTGGCTGCTGTTGTCGCTGTTTCTGCTACCGCATGTCTACGGTATTTTCTAGCCAAGTACGACAAACTATTATGTCATTTGGACAGCAAAATACGAATGGTTTTTAGCAAAAATACTCTGATTATGTCATCCATTTTTTGTTGTTGGCTCAACTTCGTCTGTGTATTTATCTATCCGCTCTTGAATGGCTAAAGTGGAGAATGCAGAAGATCTGATTTATATCTGTTGTGAATTGCTTGAACAAGCCATGTGTAAATGCGAATGATCGTCAATCCAAAAAAAAAAACGAAGCGAAAATCAAAACAGATTGAACTATTTATACGTTCAAATATTGGTTTTTGGTGATTGGTTCAATTAAATCTATCAAAAATGTCAAACCATTTAATTAAATACAACACTTGTTCAACAGCAACAATCTGTTCACTGATTTATAAATAGGGAATCGAGTGTTTTTTCTGAATTATATTTATTTTTGGTTTATGCGATTTCTTTGTTTTTCCACCATTTTGTGCGTGCTTGTGCGTTTGGGACTGTTCAGATGTTGATATTTACTTTGGTGTGAAGGTTTGCCTCGCACCAAATCAAAATGCAATACAAACGATTTTTCTTGTTTCATAGTCCGAGATTTCTGCAAATGCTTCAACTAACACGGGATTATACGGGCACATTGGAATTGAACACGAACTAGAACATGAAGTAAACGATTTTTCTTTTGAAAAAGAAAAAAAATGCGAACGAAAAGAACGAAAAGTCTCAAGCCCTGGACAAAAGGCTCTGAGCAAAAGGAATACAGGAATGAGGGAGAACAGTTGGAGTAAGGAAACCCCTAGACATAGCAATAAAAACCTATCGCTACTGCAAAAGGCATCAATTACACACGCGTCAACGCACGCAGTAAAAAACACACCGAATGCTGGCCGAAAATAAACTAAGTGTGATTGTGCTAAAAGCTTATAATAACCTACATTATGAAGGGGTGTAGGTAGAGTGTTTCAACTAACCTCATAAAATTGGCCATTTGCTAAACTTTTTCTCCCAACCGGCTACAAATTTATGACTGGTACAGATTCCGAATGAGTTCGGATAAGGAAAAAAAAGTCTTATTTTGAAAACAGAAAAAATGGAAGAAAAAAAACACGCTAAATAAAACCGAACGACAAAAACTTTTGCTAACATTGAAATCGTATTCCAGCTTCGAAATGTATTTTCATGTATCTTTAATGTTATATTTCATTACCCCATGTTCGAATCGCCCTTGCTATTCCATCTCCAGAGTGCTTATATTGTCGAATTGTTTACTTTTCTGATTTTTCTTCTTTGCAACGATTTTTCATTGTTTTTCGAATTCGACTTAGATTTAGGTGCTTACATATACTTTCAATTGTTATTTTTACTGGGCGAATTTCGAAGAATGCAGGGTGCAAAACAGAAAAAACAGTTCATGAGTTCGCATTGATAATGGGTATTAGTGGTGATGATGAGCTCTCAGCTAAAAGATGCAATAACTCGGCATGATTTCGCAATAGATTCATATGCAGTAACTACTTTAATACGTATGAGGATGAGTGTGAGCAGAAAAAGTAAACATTTTCGGACCGTCAAACAATACGATAGAACAAACATGTGTAATACAATGAAGTTTGATGTAGAGAGTGAAAAGCTAAGCAGCAATCACTGAACAAAAGAACAGCCAGAGTAACCCAAAGAGATTTAGAAAAAAAACTAGAAAAGCCAGAAAAACACTGCCAACCAGTGAATAGAGCACACACAAAAGAAATACAAAACGGAAAAATTAAGCACATCCGACAACAAAGTTTTGAATAAAAATAAGTACAAGTAACGATCGAGTAGCTAAAATCCAAACACAAGAGCGACATAGAGAGGTTCAAATCATTTCCGTAACGTCGACTTAAGTGCTGATGCAGTTTCATTGTGAAAACGTTTGCATGCACAATGAGGATTACTCTGGTTGAACAACAGCAGCAAACAGCAGATCAAAAAAAAAGTTTGACACTATTACATAATATTATATTACAATACCTTATGCTAAGCGTATTAGTTTTGGCTAGTTGGCTGATGCTTGGAACACTACTAATATTGTTATGCCATGATAGAATTGAGTCAGAAAAAGAATGAAAACCAGTAAGTAAATACGGATCGACATTGCACGAGCGACGTTCAATTCAATGTAAATTTGAGAAGGGGAAAAAACTGACGAATCAAGAGTAAATGATCAATGAATAAATTTTCAGTTTGAAAAGTTTCAACATTCAAGCAAATCTGATGTATGCCAAGAAAAATACGAAAAATTGAGGGGAAAAAGCAACAAAATAACACAAAACAAAAGCTATAAAACATATAAATTCGACCGAATCGGTTGTAAGTAACACAATGAACTAGTTAGAATTTTGCTTGTTAGGTTAAATCGAATCCAGACTATTGAATAAAAATGGCTACGCTACAAAACAATCGTACAGAAAAAAGGCGAAACTTTTTCTAGCTGTTTTTTGTTTTGTTTATTGTTTCTACATCGAATTAAATCTCAGTTTTAGTCTGTGTTCGCTTAGCTAAATCCCACGAAAAGTATTAATACCGCTTTGGTGAATTTATTTAAAAAGGGGATGAAGTCAGAGAGCGGACAAGCGGAAACGGATGAATAGCGAGCAACAGTAAAATAAAATATTTTCCTTCGTTGCGTTCGTCTGTGATTTGATTTGCAGTGGTTTTGTGTGTGTGTGTGTGGGTGTTTCATGTTTCTGGTCTTGACTCATGATGACCAAACCGTATTTTTCTGGCTTAAAATTGTTATCTTTAATACGTGAAATGGAAACAAAAGTCTTTCTCTCTGTGTATTTTTTGATCGTTTTATCTTTTGAACTTGAGAAATCTTGCCCATTAATCACCACTGTTTCACTTTGCTCGCTCTTCTTTGGCTCTTGTTTTTATATTTATTTTATTTTTTGGAGAGAATTGTCGTGTCATTTGAACAGTGCAAAAGTGTCTGCATCCTGACTTTCTGTGTTTTAGAAACACGCTTGATATTCGCAATGATGTCTTTTTGGGGTAACGATACTGATGTTGCTGACGCTGTCTGCCTGTTGGCGCTCCTCAAGAGATGAGCTTCAAAGATAACGAGTATATCAAAAGATCTCATTAGGTTCTTTTGATTTTCGCACAGCCAGCAACATGTTTGATAAGAGCATACACAAATATTTCGAATTTTGTTGAGTTCAAGTTACAGCAAAATTTCAAGATTTCAGGCTCATCGCCCAAAGATCCAGCCATGCTTTATAATATTTGCTGTGGCTTAATTCAATTTAGATTTATGAAATGACGATAGTCAATATGTCGGAACTTGGTGTTGAACTCAAGTTGAACCTCATTCAATACAGAACAAACGAAAATTAGATTCCATCAGAGTGTCCCGGAGAGAGTTAGAAAAGTAGTTCACTAACTTATTACATAATTCTAATTAAATTGTTTCAAGAGCATTGTTATAATAACAATAACACTCTAATGAAATCAAAAGCATGCATCTGTCGATTCGGCTCTTTTGAAATAAAATCCGATTACGTTCGATAAATACCATATTGTGTCTTAATTTGATAAAATTGACTTTTGGTATTTTCTAAAAGTTAGCTGCAAATGAAATTTGCAAACTTCATTCAATAAAATACCAAACAATAAGAACGCATTGATAGTCGATACCCCATCGACTAGGTCGTCAACTGATCGAAAACTTTTCCGGTTAACTATCGCCAATAAACCGAATCACACAGTTTTGTCGAGATTTTACGATTTTGTAGTTAAATCGATGTGTACCATTACACCGAATATTGACATTGGTTTTATCGAGTACAAAACTGTTGTCGAAAATTAAAAACCCAATCAGGATTTTGGTTTTTGTGACTCAGCTCGCATGTTTAGCCATAGTGCATCGTATGTATTGCCCTTTTGAACCGATTGTAGCAAATGAGAAACGTTTTTAAGTGATTTTTTTTCTTTTTGCTGTTGCCGGTGAAAGCGAATATTACAAAGCGAAGCACATGGAAGAGCGAGAAAAAAGGGATCATGCACGTATTCATTTCAATTTCATTTTGAACTTTGTAAAATAATGCCTCTGCCGTTCTCATTTCTTGTGTGCGCTATTTTTCTCCTGCTGAGCGCTAAATTTAAAATCGCGTACAAATGGATTTTCCGCACTGAAGAGCATCGCATGCCATTGTTTGATGACAAAAATGGAAGACTCCGGCACAAACAGTGAAAATGTTCCATCTTTGATATCAAATTCACGATATCTATTTAGAATATGGTGAACGTGACATATTCCTTAAAGTGTCGTCGAACCGGTACTTGTTCACTTTGACAGAGTTAATTTGAAAACTCGTTCGTTCGATGTACATGGCGTTTAGGTTGTAAACGATGGCAAAAAATAAACAAAGAAAAAAACATTGACGAAAATGTCATGGACGAAAAAAAACCTTCTTATATTGGGAAGCGTATCACATTTCAAACAAAATGAAAAACTATTGTGCTTTAATGGAATTCCTTTTGCTGGGCCAATCATTGTCTGTGTGCAATATTGGCCATGTCTCTACATTACTGATATTCACAGACATTTTCGTTTCCTGCTCAAAGTTTCTCGATTGTTGAACAGCTTTGCTTACAATTTCGTCTCTCTCTCATGCATTCCCTCTTACATAGTCGTTCAACGCGAAAAAGGTTCGTATATCGAAAACTTTGAGATTACTTTCGATGTTCACTTATTTGTAAGCTGTACGATGTATTGCATAAAGTTTGCACATAACAATCAATTCTTTTTAATGGAATTTTTTTTTTTTGGTGCCGATATTAGTGACATTTTGATGTTTATTGTTCTCAGTTGAACAAAATATCGATGAATGATGAAAAAAAAGCAATTCATTTATACATTTTAAGTTCAAAAGGTTTCCGCAACCAAACAAAAGTTTTTAGCCGCCGCTAAACATACAAACACAAACAATTTCTGTTAATTTGGACGATTTTGCTAGTTGATGGGAATTGTTTGCAATCATAAAAGAGCCTTTTTATACAATAATTTATGGATATAAATGAATTCTTATTCATCAATTTTCTGAAAAAATATTGATGCAAAACAAGACATTTGGATGCGGTTTTTATTTGGTTTAAGTTTTTCCTTGCTCGAAAAATTATTAGCTTCCGGATTATTGATGCCACATTTATAGCACATCGACTTCATTTAAATGCTTTGGTTGCAATAGTATCAACTTCTGATCTGTGTCCTACCATAACTCATAGTCGATTGGCCATTTCATCTTTCAAAGTGATTATATCATCCTCATGGTCCCTTCTATTACGGATGTATCCTTAATATATTTCGTCACAACTCAGATGTTGAACTTTAAAATCTGTGTACATTTTCAATGAACTCACTTTGTCAAATAAACACAAACTATTTTTTTTTTTTTAAGTATCGTTCCCAGAGAATCTCGAAAATCCACAAAGAAGTTGGTGTCACAAAAGGCAAGATTTCTTTTTGCACAAATTTATTGTAATTTTCCGTTTCGTCTTTTATAGTTACATTCTCTTTTTGCGTCTCTTTTTCGGGGTTGCGAAAGATTTTCGTGTGTATTTGTGCGTGATTTCCTTTTTTATCTTTGGGAAAATGTTGCCGCTTTAGATAAAAATAAGGATTTTCTCTTTCTTGTGCACTACTTTCAGACTGTATCAAAACTATGGGCACAGAGTACGCTGTTAATATGAAAGAAAATCGTGGAAGATGCTTTATAAATTTGGAAAAATAATGTGAATAAATGTACCGACAAGATAAAACATGACAATGACAGTATTACAGTGGCACACTTCACCAAGCCTGAGTGAAAGGCCAAACTGTTTCTGAGTCATGCAACTAAAAGCTTCCGTTTAACTTTAGTAAATGCATATTTGAATAAAGTTTTGTGGTAGAAAATGTTCTACAGATTCTCCCACCTCACTTATGCTAATGTTCACATTTTTGCATTGCATATTCAGCACTGTGTTTGTGTGGCCGATGAGACGTGAGGACATGAGGACGTGGGATATACGCTCTATGCTGTATACTAAACAGCAGTATTCTATACCATTGCGGCAATTCACTGTGGTAACATTAGCTTCAGATGACCTGTTTGTGAAAAAGTTTACCTCACCTTATGGAATGCTGTCTTATCAAAATGAATGTATGCAATTTTTTCCCATGTCTTAAAGCTGATATCAGTTTCATGTGAGTGTATGTGAGAGAGAAAAGAACGTGTCGTAAAGGTATAATAACCGGGCGTATGCAGAGTTTGTTTCAGCAGATAAAATATTGCCATCGTCGGAAAATCACAGGTTAATTTCGTATTATGTTCAAGAAAGAGAAGCATTTCTTTTTTTCGTCTGAAATCCAAAAATGTTTTTCTTACATGAGCCAATCACCAACAAAGAAAACAAGAGAATGAAGAGAGAAAACGAAATTCTTTGTAAATTGTCATGATATGAGCACATAAAGTATATTTAAATGAATGTGCCTTCGTCGAGGCTTTCAAATAAATTTTCTCGGTTTCACTTGTAAAACGATTCGATGTTGGTTGTCGTCATCGTCGGCTGCTACTGATATGGATGGTTTGCGTGTTAAAGAATTTTTGTTGGCCATTTTTTGTTTGTTACTGAAATTTTGTTTTTGCTCCAATGACTGAGTGCGCACAAAATTCGGTCATATGAGTTGGAATTCTTGTTGTTTCTGTCATTATGCTCTCGAATAAATGTTTTGTATGGAATATGCTACTTTTTTGGGTTAGGAGGAAAGGAGCTGCATTAACCATGAGGTTTTATCGCATTTATTGTGTTTGTATTTAGTGCACGTTTAAAGCAAAATTGCTTTTAATACCTTAAAAGCTTGTCAGCAAACACACGAGTTTGGTTGCGTTGAAGTTTTGTACCAATCCAATGTTTCGGATGAAACACTTTCAGACGCGCATTCATTCTCATTTGTTCGCTAACTTGATTCCATTGAATTTCGAAGACAAAGCAAATTCACTCTCGACACCAACCAAGAATACGAACCGTGTCATCTTTTCAGAGCCATCCAAATGGCTAGATGCAACGATAAATTTCAAAATAATGTGAACAATCACACATGGTCTATATGGTCATTGATTAGAGACAATCAGAGCGTTCAATTTACACTTGATTGCAATAATACACTCGAATGGTGAAATCTCTGTTGTAGTTAATGCTTGTAATGAATTGAATGCGGGCATCTAACAATACCGGAATGCCGCAAAACAATCGCTTCGACAAATACCCCAGGACCCTTTGCTCTATTCCTCATGGAAGCATTTTTCATCTTTATTAATGTGCACGAAATTTCCACTTGGAAAAGAATAAAATATGATATTGCCAATATAGATTCTTTTATTTGGTAATATCATCGGGTTTATGCAAGTCGATTCATTGCCACATAAGCACTATCGCATCCCGAAAACTATTTGTGGCTGGAAGAATGTCGTGTTTATGCTGTCACTGATGCCATTGGCTATGAAATGGTAAAAACCATTTGTATATGGAACGATAGTGTTATAGCTGAAAGCGATTCCGCAGGAAATACAACCTCTGGTCTATTTAAAGCAACTGTAAGCTTCCATCGTTTATATAAATAAACACATCGGTTCATTAGCAATCAAAACGAGCGCCATATCAAAGGAAGCACACCAGAATTTGATGAACGGAAAAAAAGTGTAAACGAACATTATTTGCTCGGTTGATCAACAAAATGTGAGCACGGCATAGATCAAAGCGTTCCAGTCGCATTCACACAACCTAGCAAACATGCGATGTGACATCTAAAATAATGGTGTTTTTTTTGGCTATTTATATAGATTTAAGGTCACTTTGGGCTCAGTTTCCGGCACAAATCTTCGTATTAGCCCATTCGATGCCACAACATACGGGATGTTTTATTTGAGTGTCACATAAACCGAGAACGGTTTAGCACACCGAGATAGGTGAAGCGCACAACATATGCTCCCAATATCCGATGCGGTGTTACACTTTGTCATTTCCAATTTGATGCCATATACCAAAAAAAAAATTACTCACACTGTACACCGTGTACAGAAAAAGACAAAAAAAAATATACGCACAACATTACATAATATATATATTGAACCCTAGGTCGCTCATCCTTTCAGTAAGTGGGTCTATGTTTATTGTCATTCGAGTGCTTGAAGCACTCATGAGTCCCAGTAAAAGTAAAACTAATATTGGTATGCATCACATTTCGAAGAGGAACTATGACAACAATGAAATGGGTCAACTCCAATATATGAGACAACCCCATAACATGACTGTAGCCATATCAGGTGCTATAAACACTTTCATAAGATTGACTGTTAAAAGGACCTCAACCGTATCACTTTGGCTGAATCTCTGTGACGGTTCAAATATATTTGGTTTATGTTATGCCATCAAAAAATTAATATCAATGCATTGTCTGGCGCTATAAATGTGAGCTGGAGCCTCAGCCACGATGCTATCGAATCGTTCATTCATGAACATTGTGTGGGTAAATATATTGACTATGAATTTAGTATGAAGTATTTGAAATGCCATGACAAACACTCCACAAAATTTATCATTTTTAATATAGTGATAATTCAGCAAAATGTCACATTGCCGCCCTAGATTCTTTACCATTCTAGACAATGTGAACTGAAACAAACTAGGAAATATATCACGGAAAAATGTGACATCCGCCAATTTGAAAAAAGGGGAACGAGCGAAGAAGTGGAAAAAAATTGCCTATTTATCGCGAAAGGAGTTGGATCGATATGGCTGGCAATTTGTCATGTTGTCAAGCCGGTCACCGATTTCAATGAAAATATATACGCTTCCATTGGCACAGCGGTGCCATATTTTCATGCATAAATTTCCAATGCTCTTCATTTTAAAATGGTTTCTGTTCTCATTCATTTTTTTTTTTTAATTTTCCTTTTCTTATTTGAGTGAATGAAGTGCATGGTTACATCAATTGTGGCAGTGGCAATGGTAGTGTTCAGTGTATTTGTTACTACAATATGGCATATTTATTGATGAATTGTGCGACACCATTGAACACAATATGGTTGCATGAATTGATGCGTAGCTAAGTATTAAACGATAAAGAGATAATAAGAGATTAATGATCATTATATGGATTACAGCGTGGAACCGTTCAATGATATAGTATGTATGTGTTTGCCCTTCTGTTTTTCGTGTCGAAAACCATCATAAAGTTACCGCCATCTATCCGTGTGTCAGAATGATAATCGTTTTGTATGGCAATGATACACATTTTATCGGTGCGGTGTTCTTTGAATCGAATGAACGAACGATAAGGGAATTAGCATGTGTTTTTGTAGTCGTATAAATGAATAAAATGGTCAGAGTCACAAAAAAAATGGATACTTTTTATGGTTCATGCATTTGTTGGGCATTCATTCAATTCAGTGGATTATGGGAAAAGGTTCTGTTGTATTAACAAAAAATTTACGGTAGATAAATACGCCATTTGACGGAATAAGAGAAAAGATAGTAATGAGCCTGTCGAAAAAATTTCAATGACATTGGCTTTTTCAACCGCATTCTGGATTTCGACCTTCAAATCAATTAACCGAAATTACGCCTTTTTCCCGTTTAACACTTCCATGAAGTCTTTCCTAATGAAAATTCACTTTCCCAAAAAGAATGTGTAACTTTTTATTTCATAGGAATTTGTGTGTTCAAAAAAAACCCTTCTCTGGGTAATTTACTGATTGATAAATCTAATTTACGTTTTGTGTTGATTTGTCGAAAATTTACGGTACTTGGTTGAATGGGCTCATCAAGGAACAACGAACGTCGATGACATTCTGTCAGTAAAACTTTCTCCTTTTGCCTTGAAGGTACAAGCACCAAAAAGTTGACGTATTGGTATTTTAATGGTAAACTGTCACAAAATCCCAATGTTCAATTGCAAATGTTTCAAACATGAATATTTCATGCGATTTAACTTTTATGTCATTCTTTGTTATGTATTTTATTCGATTTATTGTTCGGCAATATTTCGATATTTTCATGTCGATGGATGAATGCGACAGTGAAACCCCAAAATGAAGCCATTTATCCAATATTAAACACATTGCCAGTCGTCATGTGAAATTGAAACAAGAGCCTATTTAAAATGCAGCATTTAAAAATTTGGTGTATAAAAGCGTGTGGCCTATTTTCAAAGTATTTTAGTATTGTTTGAAGCCATTCGTAGAATTATAACTGCTGGCATTCGCATTTAATAAAATGATATGGAATATGATGTGATTTCACATCTGGAACACAGTATTCGGAGAATCGTTGGGTATAGAAAACTTATTCGATCGTGCATGACGAGTACATATAATGCTAATGTAGACGATGGCAACACATCTATTCCAATATTATTCAATGTAGCACATATTTCATGTGATTTCCATATCCGTATTGCGAAAGCCAATACACACCCGACACTCCCGATAACGCAGTGAAAAGAGTGAAATATTTTCATTAATATGCCCGAATGACACGGTAGCTATTGAACAGACAATGCCATCAACGGCATCGAATGTGTGTGAAAGCGTGCCCGCGTATCCGTATCCATGCGCATTACTCAATACATCTACATCCGATTCATTCATACACTCTGAATAGTGCTAAGTATTTGTACAGCAAACGTACGTGCCATTTGCTTTTTCCGCATCATTCATAAAATTTGAGATGGAAACATAAAATATGTATATTCTGTCATTTCATTTCTGCATTTCTGTTGATCGCTTGATTTTCTGGCGTACGACTGTGGGTGTGTTTCATTCATCGCGATATGTTCCATGGTTCATCCCGATGATTTGAAATGACTTTGGAAAATGTTGTCGCTGGAGAATGGTTGCACATTCTAGATGAGAATGTTTATCATGCAAAATGTTTAAGTAAAAATAATATTTCGAATGTTAATTCTCAGACCAGCTAAAACTGTTCATAAAATAACCTAACAACACACAATTCTAATCCGAATCGTGAAATGTCTAATAATATGTGAATTGAAGATATACTTGCAACCGGGAAGCGCCACACATTGATTCTGAATTGAATGAAATCGGCTTGAATCCAGTTTGTTGGCACATCCGGACCATCCGCTATTGTGTACGATCGATGTTCATTTCCATTTATATATGCATGCCCATCAATGAGGAAATTGTGTATCGAAGTGCCAACGTATTCGAGCTCATATTCACATTCGCAAACGTACACACAACACGAATTGTCGCATCGCACATTCATACATAAATAAACACGAAGCCGTTAAACACGCACGTGATGTATTTGACAATAATATTCATGAATTCCATGGCGTCTAAGTTCCCGGTTTGGCTTGGCGAGTTTCTTTTTAAAAGAAAAACTGCAAAATCCAAACGCCACCACAATTTCTTTTTCTTATTAAAGCAAGCGATTCAGCAAGCAAGCACCGTTTTATTTTTGTTTTCCTTTCGACCCAGTTCTTTTTTCCTTTTGTCATTTATTTGAATTTATTTCAAGCCATTTTTACCCCCATTGGATTTATTTGGTATGACAGAAAAATTCATAACGCACAACTTCTAAATGTCGAATTAGCTGCGATTTCAATTTTTATGTATTTCGCTTTCAACCAAATAAATAATTTCTTTTTCTCATATTTGAACGTACACACACAAATAAAAGCGAAATGATTTTTTTCAAAAATAAAACGCTGAAACAGCAGAAAAGAACGATTGGTAAAAATGAGGTAGATTTGAAACAAGAACCACCAAGAGAACCATGCGATTCTTGCCAAAAGCCGCATTTGTAAATTCAACCAATCATAATTTAAGCAAAACACATTTTTTATGAATATTTGTGTGTTTGTGAGTGTCAAAGAAGGAGTGGAGACGTGGAGAGAGAAACCAAATGGTAACACAGCACCGGAATGGTAACGATGAATTGATGAAACACAAAATACATCCTGCTCTGAGGGAAAAAAAATCCTTTCCGTTTCCAGGCTCGAATGATACCATAAATAAAAATGATAAAGTTGTTTTCTTTAGCTAATGTCGGTTCGGCTCTATTGAAAGAGCACACATGAAAAGGATTCTACCATGTTGATCGTATATATTCCATTCATAAGAAGAAAAAAAAGGTTGCGCTTTTTTTTCATCACAAAACTAGTGACACCAAAGCAAGTCCACTAAAGTCACCAAAATAAAGTATGAATTTTCTATCAGCAACAACGAAAATAATCAACGTCTGTGAGTTGAAAAGAAATGTTGTTGAAATTGAACCAAGTGACAAAAGCTCGTATACTAACTAGCATATATGAAATATTTCTGGCGATAAACGGAAGAAAAAATTTCTCACAACATGCTAGAGAAATTCGGTGTGTACCGTATGCTGAACAGCAGCCAAACATTGTTGAATATATGAATATGTGTTACACGATGAGTGTACACATTTTATGCCATTGATTAGTTGCGCCGGTCTGTCGTTTGACAAGCTTTACATTGTTCGTTCAAAATATGTGTTCGCATTACGAGCATAAAGTTGGAATATTTATATTTTATGTGCGTCTAGTTCCAAGTTTCAATATTGCTTTGTAAATGTGAAAATTGAATTTTTTTTCTATACAATTGAGGAATGTTTGAATTCTTTGACTAGAAACAGACAAAATGTAAGCAGTGATTGCGGATAATCAATGCACGATTGAATTCACTTTGTTTCCCTCAAAATTCTTTAGATACTTCGAAATAAGTTTTTTTTTGTTCAACATTGTCAACGTATTCGCAGTGTCACATTGACAACTTTACCGAAAATTGCAAAGTACACTCTTGAGACTGAAATGAGCAAGTACAACGGTCACATAAAGTTCGAGATGTAATTTTGACTTGAGATAATTTAGACTGATGCGTGCGCTGTTGTGAACACAAATTAAGAACATTCAGTGATTCCAAGTTTTCCCCGATGAAATATATAGTTTCACTTGGCAGAATGTCTGACTATTTTTTTTTTATGGCAATTTTGATAGAGTTTATCTTTCATTTTCTGCTGTTTAGCTTTTTCGTTTTTTTGGTTCAATGAAACTTTTCCCTGAATTAACCAAATGAAACTTTATATCACGTTACGTGTGACAGATGCAACGCAACTTGCACAACAATTTTCCTTAATTCTGCGCTGTTGAAACATTGTCGTTCGATAAACGATGCACAACAAATGCACCAATGTAACTCCGAAATGCTTGCTAATTACGAATTTATCGTGCGCAAGAATTAAATGAAACAAAAATGTTATAATAAGTTAACATCAATTTATAGTTGTTTTGGTGAGACGAGTTGGTTGCTATTTATTTATTTTTTAAGGTTTTTCATCGAATAGAACATTTCTGCACGCCGTTTGTAAGCGTTAAAGACAACTTTTTGAACATTCTTTAACACTTTCTTCGTGCAAAGAAACCTTAAGGAGAGAATCATTTAAATATTTTTATCTAGGTAAATATTTCATGGCTGTTAATTAAGTGATGAAACTGAAAATGTAAGATGGCTTGCAACATTTACACACAGTCAAAAATTCCAAATTGAGAAACGACCAATTAAAATAACGAATTAACATTGCCAAGATGCCAAGTTTTTCAGCGATCCGCTATTTCCGTATCCGAGAGGCACGTTGTCAACTAGCAAACGCTGTAATTGCATTAGAAAAGTGCAAAAGATGAAAACACTCTGCAAGGTTAATAAAATTGTGAATTTTCTTAATATGCCTTTACTAGAGAAAATAATGTGATTAAAATCCTTACAATTTTGCTATGAATTGTGAGGCAAAAGTTTTACTCGATTCGTTTGATTTGAATTTTGTTTCAGTATGCGATAAATTAGACCGATAAACTTTGTCATTGAAGGGAAAAAACTATTCATTTTTGGTGTTTTTAAGTTAATTGAAAAAGAGATGCATTTTTTTTGTTTGGCGGATGAGTGGAAATCCATTCGAACCTTTTCAAGCCTAGTCTATGTTGGCTTAACCTAGTTCCATCTTAAGTTCATATGAATTGTTACTATTTTAAACACATCAAGGCTAAAACACGCTATGCTCATGGTAATAATTTTAAGTAGATCCAAAATGAAAGAAATGGTAACAAATTGAAATGGATCAACTTGCCAAAAACTTCGTCTCTCGATATCCAATTTTAATTCGTTGCAAAGTTGTTAACATCTTTCGGTGAAAATGAGTTTTCTTCTTTCGTGGAGAAAAAAACTCGATGAGACACAAAGTGTTCTAGGTGTAGGTGAGGTGTATATTTCTATCAAAGCGCATTGCATGATCCTTTTTACATGATCTCTGATGTGTAAATAAGGTGGAAAAAAAGACGATGAAATGAACATGAGAACTTGAAAATGGTTTCGGCAAAAATGATGATGTATTTTCAGTGTGGTTTGTTGCGTTGACGACCAGCATCTGGAATGAAATGTTAAATTCAACCTAAGACGAAATGAAACGACGCAGTAACAAAGAATTATGTGTGTGTGTGCGTGCGGTCCAAACACGGTGAAACTTTCAATGTGCTAAATTGAAAATGCTCAAAGTTTTCCCATGTTGCCAGCAGTCATTTGTTTTCTATTGCTTTCTGTTTCCATTGCACAAAGTACCTGTGCCTCTCTCTCTTTTTCTCTGTTTGTGTCTATTTCCATCTCACCTGAATTTGTACCTGCTATTCCATAGCAAATGGTCGTTGATGATAATGTGCACAAAACCAGAACCACCATCGATAAGTAAAATGTCTCAAACTGAATTTATTTGGTGCTCATTCTGAATTTAGCTCACAATCTAAGCACAGTGCAAACCTGCACCGGATTCAAATTGCATCTAATTTATTATTCATTCACCAGAGCTACATATTTGCGGTATTGATTTACATTCCAAATGACTTAATTCTAACCCTTTTTTTTCCTGAATACAAGATGGAATTTTGGCTTTTTTAATTAAAAATAGACAATTTTCAGCTCACATTTTGATTCATTATTTATGGTCAACTCGTTCACAAGTTAACTTGTATATCGTTTAATAGTTTGCATTCCATTCGATGAGCGATTTTCTGACATGTAGAACAATCTAGAATTTATGTGAAATTGAAAACAGCTTGCAGCGAATAAATAGCTAGATATGATGTGAGACTTGTTTAGAAATGCTCCCAGTAGCAGTTTCATTCTCTGTTGCTCTTTTACTATTCGTTCGGTAGGGATCGAATTCATCAGTGTCATATGAGTTTTGTATAAATAACGAGAGCAAAAACCACCTGAGAAATTAGCATAAAACCCACAACCACTCGGCTTCGTTCGTTCTCCATTCGATGAAATTACAACAAGTTGAATTTTAACCAAACCTCAGGCTACCTCTGCTCATTGGAAAACACATATGTCTATTGCTGATTCTAAGTTAGCTGTTATCGAATTCAGACAGCCTCACCATATATACCCAGCAAGTTCGGTTGCAATTTTCAAATCATGTAAACCAACGTAACACACCGAAAGCAATATTATTCGACTGTTTCAGGATTTGTACTTAAATATTTCACATTTTCATCCATCACGTACGGGCATTTATTGGCTTATGAGTGAATTGTTAGTGGTCTTTCTTCGTTTGTATGCTTTATTTCGTATGATTTCAATTATTTTATGATTGTTACCGTCCAAAACGGAATGCACCTATATTTCATTTGGTGCGAAAATACAATTTTCTCAACATTCTGAACCCAATCGATTAGCCGAAAACAATCACCATCATACGCATTCGATACATTCAAAGGCGTATAATTCACAAATTTATTTCGTTGATTGAATAAATTACGAGTCAATTCTTACCGATGGATTAACAACACCTTGGGTAAATATACAGTTAGCATCAGGTCCAATAGCATCATCATCGTTGACGATACTTATCACCAAAGCCATTCTCTGCATCTGCCAAATTATTGAACTCACGAAAATTCATTGCACACATTCGTTGCGTCGACACCAATTTATTGTTGGATTCGCCATCAAGTATACAGGCAAAAGACGTTTTCAACCCTCGATGCGATAAGAGTTGATGCTTTTCACGTTTCCATCGTTTCACCACATTCAACGTGCGGTTAATTTGTTGAACAAACAAAAACCCAAACATCTACATTGCGATTCCATGCACATGTCCCAATTCTCACTGTAAATGCTCGCTCGTTCAGTCGGCGACGAGACTAACTGAATAACGAATGAGCAATATGCCGACGATGTTTGTATTTGTATTTGTGTGTGTCCGTGTCGGTGTGTGTGTGTCAGTAAGTGTATGGTTGCCGATTTGTGAAAATGAACGTGAATCATGTTCTCTTACTAACATTTGGCACTCAAAGATAACACAATTTAATTAGAGAAACATAATATTACCTCAATTGTTCATTCTTCTTATTTTTTTTCTTCAAACTGGAAACGCCATTTCAGTACCTTTTACGATTCACCGCTCAAGATAAGATGGAACATGAGCCACTAAGTATATGGCAAATGATTTTGTGCGGGGGAAAAACCATCTATCATTTGATATGGGCGGAATTGCATTCGGTTACATTTTATTTTAATGAATGTTTTGTTGAGGTTAGAGAAAAATGCAAAGAAATTTGCTGAATAAAAATCATTCATTTCCCTTTTTCAGTCCCATTTTTGTATGCAACAAAGAATCTGTAAAATTTTACAGAAATTGAATTTAAATCCAACAAACAAAATACAACTCACGTTAAATATGTTGAAGTTTTGATATTTCGTCAAAAATCGTGCTTCACATCATTTGTTTTAAAAAGAAGAGATATAACAAAGAAACTTTGTTTCTCTGGCAAATACCTCTCATTGAATTTTCGCACTGTTGCTGAGCAACGCAGCAGAAAATGAGCAATGATGGATCTATCCCTGGTAAAGTTTACATCACATTTCATCATTATTTTTATCAAAGACATTTCGACGGCAAAAAAATTCAAAACATAAAAAAGTTACTGTTTTGTTGTTTTTATTTCATGTTTAATCATTTCGATGCATTATTGAACGTTTTTTTTAACATGTTTGTTTGGAGGATTAAATAATTGCAAAATTATCAAGCAATTAATAAATACGTGAATAAACAGAACTTTCACTAATTGGACACCAAGGGCTACATTTTTATTTCATGCAATTCAACCTCATTAAATTTGATTTATTAAGCGAATTAAGCGTGAACAAACCGCCCCCCCGAAAAAGCCCATCAAAATCATGACCAACAAAAACTCGATACAATTGAAACAATGGGCAGGCACGTGTAAGCTGATTAATTCTATGGTTGCAATAAATGAATTGATTATTTATTATTTTTCCATTTTATCAATACGAACAGTTTCTGTATGCCAACTTTTGGCCATTTATCATCCAAGTGTTAATGTTGTTTGTTTTTGTGCTGTTTTTTTACATTCCAGAATGAAAATCGTGCACTTCGGTTACGTGAAACGGCTACAGCTGCACAATATTTAGATGAAACATCAGCATCAACGTCCCCAGCCCACAGTGGTGTTCAATTAGGATTTTTAATAGGTGATACATCACCGCGGCTTACATTCGATTACTTTGATGAGGCCGGTTACATACAGCGTGGCGGTTTGAGAACGGGTGAAGATCCATACCAACGCAATCGCTTCAATCAACAAGCCAGCGACCAATTGCCCAGCAATCGTGTAATACCCGACACAAGGAATCAAATGTAAGTTTGTAAAAATCGCTTCGTTGATTGATGTCATTATAGAAATTGGAAAATTGACTTATCGTCAATCAGAACACCCGTAACTTCAAAGTAATAATATTTTTTTCATAATATCAACAATATAAAAAGTGATTCGTCAATCGAACAAAGTTGCTTAAAATTATAAGGTCATTGCAATTTTCTGACAACGACATGATGACTTGACATCACGAAACAGCTAACACAATAGATAATAAGTTTCCGTAATAAGTGCAACGAATTACTATGAAGTTGGATTACTTTGGAATAAAACCTAATAAGGTTGAGTAGAAATGGAATTGAAATGGATCAGTTCGAATGGAATTAAGCAAAATGGCTCATCGTAATGAATTTCATGTCTCATAATTTGCGAGCGAATTGTAAAAAAAAACAACAACGCTGCATAAAATCATGTCCCATAATCTGAAATAATGGTGAAAGCGATAAAAACGACAGTCGCTCGTGATTACAATACAAACGGCAATAGAGCTAAGCTTTGAGCACATGAAAATATGAACTGAACATTTTCCGTAGTGTGTGTGTTTTTTTCAATATTTAATGTGAAGCAGTTCTTGACGGTAGCAGCTTACACATCGGTGCTTACTACATCAATTGGAGGCTGATGCATTTGTGGTCTATGCAGTGCGAGTTGCCATTTTTCTTCATCCGGATGCAATTCTATCTTTTATTAAGCGTCGTTTAACCATGAATTCACCTGACTTCCACATCAAACGTATATACGTTACCACTACACGATTCGTGTTCGCAGTCTGATTTCATTTCACTGGCTTTAAAATAATTCCACACAAATGCTTTTAGTCTGATTTGAAAATTGGTATTACTGTGCACTGTACAGACTGTACACGTGTGTACAATGTACATCAATTGTACAGAAAAATATATTTAAAATGATGAATATTTATAGAAGGGACCGAAAATTGCGAAAGGAAATTGAAGCTTTGTTTGACAAATAATTTGAAAAAAAAATAGAAAGTAAAAAACAAAATTATCTCAGTGGCAGGTACTGTATGGAGCACGTTGCACGCGGTATTACGGTTTATGAGGCAAATCTCATGTGAAAATGGGTACATCGACGATTATTGCATATTTTAATGTCAACCATGAAGGCATAACAATGAATCATATGGCAAATGTGTGTGGTACAACGTCAGCTTTCGAACCACCAACACATTCGAAAATCCCGGATAATTTGATCGGTGCATTGGAATGTGCAGATCATTTATTAAATTTAAAAAAAAAACAACGAATTTCGATGTAATTTTGTATAATTTGGATTTGGTCGATGGTTTGGATTTGCTTTTCGTATTAATTCCAAATGAATGTGCAGCGAAAGCAGCCCAAAATTGCAATCAACTGAATGGAAAAAGTAAACGAAATGTAAAGCCACATTCCTCTGGCAATGCCACATTCCTCCATCGTAAATCGCTTGCATGTGCAACAATAGACGATTTCAGTCAACGCAATGGCAATGATGGTGCGATGGAAATGGCAGTAACGTCACTCGATGGCATCGCCGGGCCACAAATTCTAACTAGTTGTATTGTAAACAAAAACCTCAGTGCATAATGCAATGCAATGCAATGACATGATCACGTCGCTTCGTTGCAGTTGTTTATTCCGTTTGGTACGCGCGTTTGTGTGTGTTATCAGTCGTTATTCAGTTCATTCAAACATTTTTGCAATCGAAAGAGTGAGTGAGAGAGAAAAAGAGAGAGCAAAATGCATCTCTCTTTCAGCCCCGGGCCATCCGGTGAGCATGTGCTGTATGTTGTTCGTGTTTGTTTACATTCGCGATGCAATCACATTAAGTATGCGCTCATCTCCCGTTCGCAATATGTGTTCGAGTGTAATTTATGAAGCCGTTCAAAATCATAGAGCACATCGTCAAGCTCGCGGCACACAATACCAAACACACGGTCGGTATGAAATTTTACGATGAGCGCCCATCACCAAGCAGCTACTGTACCATCGATCGTCACAATAAACCATCAAATGCATGTGAGCATTTCAATTCATAGACAACGTGTTGTGCAATTTGGAAAAATTGTACATGTTCCGCGGATGCACTCGACACAGCGTAGGTCTGGCGCGACGCTGGATGTATCCACGATCAGATTGAGAGTGAACACTGAACAGCGCGAATTTTTTTAACCGATTAACCATCGCTGTTTGAAAAACTTTCAAAGTCTCAATAGATACACAACGAATGAATACGCTGTCATTGGTGTTGCGTAGCTACGGAAATGAGCACGCGAAGAAGCAATAACTTGATTAGCACACGGTAAGTTTTTTGTTTTCTACGGACGTGCCAAGAACATCGAACAGTGAGCCGCGAGCAGTGCACATAAATATGCATCGTACTTCACAGCACACAACTTTATGGATTTTGTTCATTTTGCATTAGATTTATGCAAGTCGAATGAAGATGTAGCCAGAAGATGAAACGAACAATAAGCGTCACTATTTGCTAATTTATGAATGTACAAGGTACCATAAAGTACGAAGCGTAAACAGAAGGTGATTTCCATCGAATCGTTTTTTTTTTTGTTGTTGTTGTTGTTAAGTTTGTTTATTTCTTGCCATGTACTCACAGCATCGCACTGTGTAGTATTTGTACCGGTTGCATTTTGTGTACACTTCACCATGCTTTGCAGTTTAAATTCATCGCATTGATGCAGATATGCATTTTACTTTCCATCGCAATCCATCTGCAATGCATAATTGTAACTCGAGTCATTTTCCACCATTAAAAATGCTCAAACGAATTTCACGCTGCACACATTTTGTATGCACTTTGTGTCAAAGTCAATAAAAACAGCATTCAAATATTTATGGAAAAGTGATTGCCGAACGATTTACAATTTCGCAAGACGATTCCATATTTGACTGTGAAATGGAATGAATGTATATTCCCATTTGAAAATCAAATTCCAAAACTCATTTCAATTTGATCTTAATCGGGAATTTAATTTATTTATACTCGCTTTAGCATGGCATCATTTCATAAAATGGGCGGTATCATCTGTTCATCCCGACCACGGCACGGATTTTACCAAACATAAATCACAATTCAATTTTCGATATTAATTGCTGGCGCAGCTTGTGTATGACTCATTTTGCCGTCTTTGATATTCAAATTAAATCGAAATATTAATCAAATCATTTGACAATAAATGCTAAGAACCATAGCACAATGAAACATGTAGCTGGCCGCTTGGCTTGTAGCTGTCGCTTATACTTTAAATGTAAATGTATTTCTAGATGTATTTGTACTTTGTATTTGAATACACAATCACTCAATCTCATGTATACAACAATGTAAAGTGTACATTATTGTTTACACTAATGAATATATCTTCGATATTTTATGTTTCTCCAGCTCGTGGCATCTTTGATGTATCATTTCTGGCCATAAATTAATTGTGGAATGTCACCAAAGTAGTTATATGTAGAAGTTTTCCATGGAAAATCCAGGTTCAAGCTAAAGAATGCCATTTTCCACGCAGTCAACGAACTTGGAAATTAAATCTCGATACGGCATGAAGTCTGGCATGAAGTCATGCATAAGAATGCCAAAGATGTAATGTTATTGTTCTCATTATTATTTTGGATAAATTGAAGCGTTCACGATTCCAAGAGTTGCGTTTCGTTCGATGATTTTCGCGTGCATTCCATCGTAATTGATAACCATTCATTTTGTCATGTTGAAAATTTATATAGAGCAATTACAAAGTTGCTTTCGACAATACAGGTGCATTTTTGTCTCATTTTCAGTTCGTTCACTTGTTTTGTGTATTTATTTTTGCTATCACGTTGGATATCATGCGAACAATATTGTGAGCGCACACAACGAAATTGTTACTTTTGATACGTAAAACTTAAGCACGCGAACACAATTAACAGGAATTTTGTCAGCTATTTGAGATGATTTCAGAGTTATTGTTCCACATGCTCGAAATTTAGACGTCACAGTATTGTTTAAAGTAAACATTTCAACAACCTTAAAATCACCAAAATCCATTTGCGTTAAACTGGATTTTCAAACTCAATTATTTCGAAAATTTCCTTCAATTAAATTACAATTTATGGTATCCCCCTTTGAGGATAGTGAATACGTTTGTAAAGTGGATGCTTTGTAGAATGTTAGCCATTCAGTCGATTAAATCATAAATTCCCCGTAGATGATTCCAACAATCTTTGTGTAAGTGCTGTGGCTAAACTATGCTTCACATCTACATAGATGTAAGTTTTTCATTAACATTTAGATCTGCATTCAAAAGCTGGTGCTTAACTTTATGTTGAATGCATCATTTAACATTGTTCGTACGACGAAGAACACTTTAAAACTAACATCATTTGAAAGAATTTGAAATCTAACACCTCAAAAAATATTGTAACAACTAGTAAAATTAAGCGTGTCGAAAAGAAACACCTGGGTAAATTCGAGAATGGAACAACAACCACCAATGCTCTGTTCACGCTCTCGTTAAATGCACAATCATGCTATATTTAAAAAAAGGAACCACCTGAGTAAACAAAGAGACAAAAAACAGCATGAGGTCCAAAAATGTAGCAATAACGAGTGCGTAAGCAGAGCTATGAAGCTGAAATATAGAATAAGAGAAAAATAACAATGATAAAAACAGCATGCAGAATTGCGCATTGTAAATTGCAACATTGACACTGCACATGAGAATTGTAGCAAAAATATGCAGTCAATTTTGTATAAAAGAACCTACGATTGGGTTCATAATTCAATTAGCATTATCCATTCGACAAGAATTGAGTTTTGCCGTTCAAGCTTAACAGCGCGCCAGAACCTTTTCTTAAAATCTAAATAATAAGACAATTCATAAAAAAAGGAATTGTCCTTTGCCGTTCAAGCTACAATAGCGCGCCAAAGGCTTTCTTCAAATTGTACTTAACAAGCTAATTCAGAGAAATAAAAACAAAGGAGTTCGAATTCAATCATTGTAATTTTTATTTCTCAAACTTGGACAGAAGGTCCAAGTGATTGTTTACCGTAACAAACATGGAAATTTTTGTTAACATTTGATTTAAATCAGATTAAAAGCTTTAAAAAATTCCACACACCCGGAAATTAGCCAGCTTTCCAGTTTGTATCATGGTCAATGGTCAAATGCATGTAAATATGTAAAATATTGAAGACGAAATCGGCATTTCAAGTGTAACCGAGAGTGCGATGTACAACACATTTCATATGAATGTGCAATGTGCATTGTGCATGCAATAATAATCATTGGAATAGCACTTGTGATTGCATTCAATTCATAAATTCTCATGCACACTAATTTTAATAGTTTTTCCATTCACATATCCCACTGACCATTGGATCTTGTAGCCACGATGCTATGTGTGCGCGTTCAATGCGATTAAATCGGTGCTCGTTTCCGATTTTCAATTTGCATTTACAATGAACTAAATTATTAATATGAACGGAAATGATGCACATTACATCATAAATGGCAGAATAGAATATTCCGTTGATAAATGAAACACATATAAATGGAGTGCAAATAGATTTTCAGACCGAAACTACAGCGCGGATTATCAAAATCAATATGACTCATGTGGAATGAAGTTGTGAGCGCCCTTCCATCTACCCGATGCATAAGCTGCCTGGTTAACAGTTGGCCCATAGATGTTCGTTCGGTTGTTGAACAATTATTGAAATTAGTACCTAAACACTAAACTCAGCACTGAATGCACTTTGATTGTGTGGTATACACATTACTATTTGCAATGGAATGCAATCAACCACGTTATCATTATTAAATGTTTGGATAAATCGTCGATACACTCGGTGCAATGTCGTTTATTATCCCAAAACCGAGAAGCTGCATATTTGCAGCGTGTCTTTAGACACATACACACACATTTACTACATCTCCCTTTATTGCGGCCGAAAAGTGAGAGAAGAACACTTGTGATGCTATGAACACCATCGCATAAAACGAATTTTACGTATAAAAGGCACTTCCATACTGTTTACGGACAATAAAAAGTTTTGTATTCCACACCACATCCACAGAAAGCATCAGGGATATTTGAACGCATTCAAAATTTTCCGATTTTATGCACGCCTCTAGAAAATATTGACCAACAAAAACTAATAGCGTGTACCGTTTCGAAGTGATAGCTGATCATAAACAACCCCAATTGAATCGCTGAAAATGGGCATAAATCTTGGGAAAATTACTTAGCCTAAAACACTTAAAACCATCCGACCTATTATAAGAGACTTGATCTGAAAATTGTACGTTGTCTCGACATATTTTATCCGGTAAAATCAAGAATGCAAGCAATATTATTCGAAGCATTCATATTGTATACACATTTTATCAGATCATTTGGCCGGTTAAATACACCAAAAGAATGTAAATTGTGCTTAACCAGTCGCATGCAAATAAAACTGATTTTACCGGTTTTTCTGTTCGATTTGATATTCATTGAACTGAAGCACACCGCTGCCAATGCCTGTGATAAGAACGGACGGTGCATTGATCCGAACAATATGCTCAAAAAGCGTCTCTCACATGCTGTGGCTGTGATGTACCAACTGGAGTGTATAGAATTTGTGTGCTATTCTATAATTCGGTCTACCGTCTTATGTTCGATTCAGTGGTGAACATTGTTGTTATAAAAGGGGGTCGGTATGATTTGTTTGGAAATTGGTTTTGATCAAAACGTATGTCGGCCAATATTTGCATGCATAATTTAATTAAACAACAAATTCACCTTGTTGGCAAACAATATGGCCAAACAAATGTGTAAAGCTCTTGTGATTACAAATGTTTAATTCACAGCATCTGGAATGGCTAAATATTTCCGATTCACTCGAACATCCGGAATTTGTACGATTTAAATGAACAAAGTGAAGCGGATGACTGAAAAATGAATTCAAATAATCAAAGAAAATCAGAAAGCAATTAACGTTAAAAACAATCGTTGTGATCGCATACTGCACAATGTTGAGATGAAACTGTAAAAAAAATGTACAAAATGTATATAAAATCGTTTTACTTTCAAAAAAAAAAAAAAAAAAAATCATTCGCCTCCGTTGAATATAGAATTGCCATGAGCCATAGATTTGAAGTTAAGAAAATGGTAAACATTAACAAAAACGAAACGCTGGATAAGCGCTTACTTTGCATTTATATAAAGCTCTTACAAGTGCAATTGGATTCATACCACTTGAATGGATTTTCTTCTTCGCCTTCTCAAAAGCATTCGGATACAGTACAATTCTTCCATTCACTTGGATGTTGCGTCGTTGCATCCAATCAACAAAAGGGTTACAAAGTCTTAAGCACTTGACGAGCAATCAGTTTCATCTCAAGGCCTTTGTTAATTTAATCCAATAGCTTCCATTGTATTCAAATGTATCACTTGGAACAAGCAAAATGCTTGAACTGATCTGAATCAACAATTTTTCTATTCCAGCTAAATGTTTTAAACTTGTATGAATGGCAAATTCAACGGGATAAATGATATCCTTCTTTATTTAAAATTCGTATAGTTTTCGAACGAACGAAAATTAGTAGTTTTTTTGGTGTACATTAAAATGGTGTTTGCACGCTTCAACTCTTATCTAATTTGCATTCCTAAACGATTGTTAAGTTTGGTGATTATTCTCACCGATTTCACAAGGTATATTTTCCACAAGAGATCCATCGGAAATTCCTGTAAAATACTACGAATTTCGGTTCGGCTATACAGTTGTATAGCCACCAACCACCCAAGTTTATTCAACCGTATGTGGTTTTTAGGTCAATGAATGGCTGGCGAGAAGGGTGCAAATTCTTTGCCACACAGAACATTAATAAACTTATAGATTTATCTCTTCTGTTTTGTTGCTTAAAGTTCATGATTGCCGGAGGTGCGAAAATGTGTCCATATGAAAACCGAACAATAAAACTGCCAAGATTAATAAAACATGGAAAATTTATTTTCTGCTTGATACATTTTTCATATTTTATTTGTGCTCAGTGTTTTCATTGCTCGCTAGCGCTAACCCTCTTTATCTCTCCCTCTCACCGTTTCGGCCAATGGAAACAACGTCTCGGGAATTATCCGATTGCTGACAGAAAAAAAAAACAAAATTGATTCATGGCTTTAGCTTGGAAAATTAGAAGCCATAAAATTTATATCATTTCCAGACATTCTAATCATTATTATGATAATAACAATAATGCAAAAGGAAAATTCCAATAATTCTTCAATTTATCAGCCGAAATGCGGAAACACTAAAATGAGACATGGAAAGACATCAATAACAATAAGGACAAAATTAATGCCGAAATACGGTTGCCTTACCTTATTTAGTGTATCTACAAATGTCTCATGTGTGTGTGTGTGTGTGTGTGTGTGTGTGTGTGTGTGTGTGGGGCGTGGGGTATGAGGGAGAATGTTTGTTTTCAACCCAAGGTTTGTTCTATTTTTATGGATTTTTATTTGAATCGAATTGTGGAAAAAGTCATTTTACTATGAATGCGCACAGAGGACACTGAAATGTTATACGATGGCAGGAACATAGGTTGCTGGCAATGCAAAAATAATACAACGATTCAAGTAAATTGGGAATTTGCCAAAGAGCCCACACATTTCCCATATTCAATTTGAATGAAATTTTCTTGTTTTCATTTCAATGAATTGCATGTACTTAAAGAATGAAACGACGTTATCAATGAATGCCATCACACAAATTCACATTTACTGTTGGCCGTATTTGGCATTCGTTTGTGTGTGTGTGTGTGTGTGTGTGTGTGTGTGTGTGTATGTGCCAAACTCACGAAATTTATAGGCATTTTAGAAAAGTGAATAACAGCGAGTCAGCTCAAAAGAACTGTATTAAATGTTGGTAAATTCAGGTGTATGTTTTTTTTGTGCTCTTCAGAAGCATCTATCAATAAACTTCACGGCAAATCGTGCGTGTAAATGCAAACACACAAGCACAGGCATTCAACGAAGCATAGTTGCTCGCCTTTTTCACCAACATGGTTTTGGCAAAATGGAATACAATTGATGTTGGTTTATTTTCATAGCGCAATTGAAACCAACCATATCATTGATGTACGCTACCTGGAACCGGCTGTACCGAGCTGGTATTTCATTTGATATCACAATTGTGACCAGGTGGAAAATACACATTCGTTGCCAGTATTTTCTTATCTTGCGGCACAAAAAAGGTGGTATGAATAGAGCTCCTTTGAGACTGACCTTTATTTGTCAAATAGTTTTATGACGGAATTGAATCCATATGATAGAAGAAATGTGCCAAAGGCAAACCGATATTGATCGATACATTTACACAGCATCTAATACAAATTGATAAGCTATTTAATAGATGTTCTCTCTTCCATTTTCTCTCAATCTCTCTCTCTCTCTTTATCTCATTCGTCGCAACGTAATCGATTTAACAACAAATATTGACGCATCGAAACTACAGAGCACACTACTTTTGATTCATTGAATCAACTTTCCATTCGCTCGAACACACACACTTCGGATCATTTCATTTGGTGTGTAAAGACGAGTCTTCAATTCCATTCGGTTTTCGCCATGTGATTGGGTATTTGCTATTTTATAGCTTCTCAACATGAATTAGGTAGTTTTCTGTTGAACATTCGGAAAGCAAAGATTTGTATTGCTTTTCATTTCTGTTATCTTCTTAATGAAAAAAGACGCTTATTTTGCTTCTACTTCCTTCGCCGGTTCTTACGACGTATAGTTAAATTGAAATGAATTTGAAACGCTATCATTCACAATTTCCTGACTGATTTAACGCGGCATGTACTTGAAATAATCATCAGACCTTTTGACAGCAATGCAATCAAGTTAATTAAAATAAGAAAAGCTCAAGATGCGAAAATTACAAAAGAAAACAGCATTTTTGAACCATGGAACATGAACTTTGGTCCCTTTTTACGATAATGATACGTAAAATACAGGTACATAAAGGTTCATTTCTCTTGTATAAACAACAATCATTGATCAGTACTAATAAAAGAAAACAAGTGAATTTTTTCTGAATTCAAGTCAAAACAAATTGCACAAACGAATGAAAATGTTATGAAAATCCGATTAGTCGAGAAAGTCAAGTGTCGCACACGCCCTTCAATTTCATGCTAATTTATTCAAATACACAACAAACTTCGATCCGCACTATAGCCACAATATCAGCATTATACACTTCATTTACATTGTATTCAATGATGGAATGAAAGAAAAGTGCCGATCCAACAAATTGAACACGAACCCAGAAGATAGATAGAGCGAGAAAGAGATAGAGAGAGAGAGACTGAAGAAGTTTGTTTTTCTGTGTAAAAGTTAAATTGGGTGTTTTAGGATGAATTTACCATTTTGAAGTGTGTTTGTGTGTTTGCCGCATGTCTTCCATTGCCTATCAAACTTTGCATGTTTTTTTTTCTATTCGACTTTTTCTCTATCTGTTCTCAACCAAAATTCTATTATCGCAACAAAGCCAGGCTATTTCTTTTTTTTATTGATATTCCTAGTGTTCTGTGTTTGTCTTGCTGCTGATGCAAGACCTGCTTTATGCATTCTTATTACGTGAGGGCGTGAACTTTTTCGATTCAATTAGAATATTGATCGTTACATTAATTCGCTACATAGCAATTTTTTGTGTGTCTTTAATCGATTATTTGGCTATTATCGAAATGTTGGCAAAAACATTGGCACATTAACCATCAGATAATCGGTTGAACGTGTTTCGAAACTCTCAATCGAAATAAATATTCGAACCACGAAAATACATTGGGGACCAAGCCGATACTAGGGACAATCATCAAACAGTTCATCGGAAGAAAACGAAATTGGCTTATAATGAGAATTGGTGCAAAACATTTGTGTCTCGATTATGGTTTTATGTGAACATTTATCGGGCCGCTCATTTTTAATAGAGTATTGTTGACCAACACACCGATATTGAAGTGTACCATTACAAGAGGTTCATCAATTGAGTTTTTTTTTGGAGTGGTGATACATCTTCAGTGGCTTTATAGTTTGACTCAATCGTTTGATCGTGTACTTACAGAATTAGGTTATTCCATCATAGGTTTTTTTATTACTCAGAAAAACTGATTATGTGAACATGAAAAATATACACATTTTCGTCTTTGTTCAGTGGCCACCTGATGCCCGATGCTCTTATCATTTAGCCAATTCATTACTTTAGCCTGACGGCCCAACTTGAAAATGAAATAAATATTCAATTAAGTCGATTGACTTGGCTTACAATAACTTCAAGCAAACACTCCACATGAGATACTTTAATTAATTACTCATCCAAACCGAATACTGATGAATCAATTGCATTTGAATGCCATAGATTAATCATAAATCGGGTCATCGCTGTGATTTTATGCGACGAAATTCCATTATGACTGACCACTGGAAGCATACGCACAACCAAATATGCCAGTCTCACAAACAAATTAATTTGGATGAAAACCATCACGGCCATGCGAATAATGTTTGCCATACAGTAAAATGTATCATAGACCAAGTTGGCGGTTTGATGAATGATAAAGTACAATGTACTCAAACAATGACCAAAGCATAAACATTCGAACTTGGAACGTATGTGACAGGAACGCATAATTTTAGTGTTTCCGTCGGTCTGTCTACTTGCTAAGCCAACAATGTTAAACGTGCTATGTGTAAATAGTGTCAGTTATCACGAGACCTTCATCATAATTTGACCGAATGCATTATATTCGTATTCACATTTTCATATTTGTGCGAGATATAAATGTTAGCGATGATAAAATTGAGTTAACGGTCTGATGTGTCAATGTCAGAGCTATTTGAAATCTGATGCACATATGGACCAGCGGGTGATTGACTCTACTTCGTTGAGCAACAATTGATTCAAAATTCGAAAAAACTTTGTTTATGTGAAAATTATTTATTCGCAGCAAATTCGAATATTTGAAGAAAAATTCACCAGTTTGAAAAATAATTTAAATTTCAATTGAAAATTCGCAGCTCGGAATTTCCCCCTAGCACAGCGAATACATATAAGCGGAATATTTCAAATAAATAGTGAATATTTAACTAATGGAAGGCACAAAGCGAAGAAAACGGGCGAAAAATAGGGAATCAAATAACTTGGATTTATCATCAATAATAAATTTATGTTATAAATTGGTATTTAGAGATCGATTTTCGATCATTCATACATTCTCACAACTATCGGTTCACTACAAATTGAATAATACGTTGTACAAATGAAGATATCCTAAAATTCTACATTAAAATTCAATTTTATAATTTACATACAACAACGCCAAACAAATTAGTTTAACTTTAAATCTGTTTGGGAGCAACACAAATTATTTGGTATCTGCTTGTTTGACACGATTTTTATATTGTTTAATCCACGGATGTTTCATAACTTCAACCAGAGTGGAACGGCTACGCTTTCGTAGTAACTAAAAACAAATAAATCGATTGAAATGTAAATTAATTTAAAAAAATGAATTGGAGTTTTGTCTTGAAATTATTTCACATTGAACTTACGCCAGACACTAGGTCCTTTGCTCCAATCGATACATGCGAAGGATAACCAACATCCAAGGCGCGAATCTTAACGTATGTGGCTGCTTGATCTTTTGACTCAAATGGTGGACGCCCAACCAAAAATTCATAGCACAATACGCCCAAACACCATTGATCGACCGAATCATCATACGTTTGCCCTTCAACCCTTATGAAAGGAGAAAAAAAAAATCAAGAATGATCAAAAAGTTGCGAATATTTGTCTGAATGCTTACATTTCGGGTGGCAAATAGTCCAGTGTGCCACACATCGTTCGCCGATTGGTAGACGTTGTATGAACCGACCATCCAAAATCGGACAGTTTGATTTGGTCATTAACCGATAACAACAAATTTTCCGGCTTTAAATCACGATGAATGACGTGATTTAAATGACAGTAATGCAGAGCATCAGCGACTTGATATGTATATCTAGCTGAACGTTCTTCCGAAAATCTTCCATTTGGAGCCAATTGCAAATGACGATATAGCTCACCCTCTGAAGCCAGCTCCAATGCCAAATAGATTCTTTGATCGTCATAGAAATATGTGTACAAACGCAATATGTTCGGATGCCTGTCCATAGAAAGACGATGGAATAACAATTCAAAACATTATATAAATGGCTATGATTCAATTTAATTTCGTTCAATGGAAATGCTACTCTCACAATCACACATACCGCAACCGAGATTGGATTTCAATTTCATGACTGATTTGCTTTTCAACACGACCTTTGGTGATTTCCGACTTGAACAGCACTTTCATAGCGACCATAAAATGTGTCTTTTTCTCACGTGCCACGTAAACTCGACCATATTTGCCACGTCCCAGCGGACAGCCCAGCTCAAAATCGTCTGTGCTCCATTTGTAGCTATTCAAAATGAAAATGAATATCAAATATAAAGGGCTCGTTTACATTGCTGAAGAAAAGCATTTGCATTCCTTTGGATGCTATTAAAACCATATGGTTTGCACTTTTATGATTGCACCACAAGTGTTTGATATCGTTTCGTGTGATTAAAGTACAACCTAACCTCCAAAGAAGCAAGTAGACACATTTTATTTCTCATTCAATTGAAATGCACTCGCGGAGAATATTTTTTTTTTTTATTGAAAGACAAAAAGTCATTGATCACAGAAAAATTGAATGGGGAAAAATTCTTTCAATTGAATGATGAAACTGTTTCAAACAAAATGGCCAATATTCACAAACAGTGATACTTACTCTGGATCACCATACGCAACATGTTCTTCCATTTGGTCCTCCATTTCAGCAATATACGCATCTACATCGGTTATTTTTGCAGCCATTTCGAATCAGCAATTTATTCAGTTATTTTCCGATTCAAATACGAAAATTTCCGAAATTAATGATGAAATATTTTGATTTATCCTAATGCAAATGACAAAATCACAAAAATTTCCAAACGAAGCACAAACATTCAACGTGATAAATCACAGTTTGACATCATACTCTTGCAATATTCACTCCACTCTCTTCTCACTGTAATGACATGTCGCCTCTATCGCCTCTGTGTCCCCATCGGTGGCAAAATGAACATTTGAGATTGATGCTCGTCGCACGAGCCGACAATATTAAATTGTAATACACTTTTCACAATGTATAACATTTTATTATTCAAAAACTATGCCTTTCAAAAATTCATCGTTCAAGATAAAATAAAATGTTAATTTCGTTTGGTCAGAATAACAAATCGCTTGATTTTGAAACGTTGTTAATTGACATTAAACGGACCGACATGCAAAACGTTTATTTTGATTACGATGGACTGTTTATTCTGTTTTGTGGCGCTCTGAGCAATTGATACAAGCGAAAAGGAAAGATAGTGAACGACTATAGCTTCACGTGTGGCTTGGTGCCATATTTCTATTTTGCTCAATATGCACGTTTGCACACAACAACACGATGACAATTCAATCTTTGCATCAACCAAATGATTCTGACAAAACAAGTGAAAGTAAAACAGTGCAGCAAAACTTTCAACAGTGATTTTAGTGTGATTATCAACATTGTTCGCGATGTCAATAGGAGCTAGTGAATTCCACATTTTTCTTTAATCAAATTCAGTTTGAGCTGGTATTTAAGCAAATTTAATTCCCGTTTGCTCGTATCCATAGCTAAAATAAACAATCAAATGTACGAACCGATTCACCAACACCGACAAACTAATCACGTATTTAGTGTGTGCGCTAAATACATCGTTTAGCATATCTGTCACGGTTATTGCGACGCTTCGTTTGCTATTATTCTCACAAGAAATTTCCATAAATAATTTACTTAAACTGGTGGAAATCAGTTAATTTCTTAACTTGTGTTGCATATAAATCATCGGGTCATAAGCAACGGTGGCATCCAACGACGTACATCGTTGCCAATTTAATTAAATTTACATTAGCCAAGCGTTTAATTGAAAACTAATTGGAATGCCGAGGAAAATGGGCCAAATGAATGTATTTATGTAGCAAGCGAAATGCATGTGGTGTGCCATTGGTTGGCATGCGGTTGTTTTGCATCCGATTGAGAAATCGGGTTTTTTTCATGATAAATTTTCATTTTGGTTGAGCAAAAATTGTCCATTAAAATTGAAATGGTAAACGTTAAAATTACAATGTGCATTTTTTTTTTGTTCTATCAAACGCTTGTTTCCCAAGAATTGTGTACAAATCAATATTCATTCAGCAATTTTTTAATTAATTTTTCTTTCATTCTGCTTGCTATGGGTTTTGTACATCGAAATCAATTATGGCGTTTTTCATATATGAAATTCAATGAATATGTCTGAATGGCTTGGCAAAAGTCGGATCAAAAACATACAGAACCCATCAATGAATTCTAAAATAAAGTAAATAATCAATCGAAAACAAAAGCCTGCACGAAAGAACTATTGTTGAATTTTATACACGTTTTTTTCTGAATATCATCAACTTCAATTCAAACCGAACTTTTAATCAACTTCGCCAACGGGCGTTTCAGTGTTTTTTTCCGGCGACAAAGATCATCATCATCAGTCACCAGAACATATTATTCATCAATTTTCGTGACAAAAATGAGGCTGGAAACAATGTGATATTTATTGTAGAAACGTGACATGGCATCATTCACGCAACCGAAATTATGTGCTATGAAAAATGAATCAAAGAACGGTCAAAGTGGCCCAGAATCACCGTTGGCCATTGGCCTCCACATCCCAATAGCTCTAAAAATCATGACATGAGAAAATGCTTACCGCGGAAGATTTTCGTCATTAAAGGGGAAATTGTGTGCCAACTTAGCTTCGAGCATTTTATATCACAAAGTCTTATTTGCTGTCGATATTGTTCTTGCTCAAACTTCTTCGGTTCATAGAGAAATTGCCGTTTTTATTAAATTACAAATGAATCTAATTAATCTCAAATACAAATGGCCCAGCATGATTCAGTCTCAATATTCTATGTATTGTTTGATGAGCGTGTCAATTTTCTTTTTCTTTTTTTCAATATTGTCTTCATTGTGATCGATTTATTGATTTTCATCTCTCTGTTTTCATTGATGTTACGCCGTAAATTGCGAACCTGAGAGAAAGCCAGAGAGAAAGAGAAGCAGTTCATCGTTCAATTTCCTTTATGTCGTGGATTGAACCATGTCAGTCATTTATCAATTTGAATGTCTATGTGTATACGGACATTTGCACAAGTAACTCAAGCAAACTTAAAAAGCATTGAGAGTTTCTATGGTCTCATGCCTTATAAAACGCAGCAGCCCAGGCAGCAGCATTCAGCTATTTGCCCATCTAATTAGAATCATTTATCTTTACAATGCGGTGTGATGAGCTTCATCAATACAATGCACACAGAACAAAAGTCGTATTGGTTTTGGACAAAAATAACCGTTCACAAGTTCATTCACTGCATGGTAAACAATCTCTTGGAACACCGATGAATACAACACAAATTAACAATAATGTATTGGCTTGCTTCTCAACTTGCCAAGAATTACATAAAAAGCAATGAATCTGCTTTATGAGAGCAATTGATTTGGAATTCTCGATTAAATGAAACAAAATATTTTCACGAAATTGGAATTGATGGTAGTTGATGAAATCGCAATTCAACAATAAATTGTATCGCATTTTTCATAATCATTGATATTGATACAATATATTTGTGTCTGATTTAATTTATTAAACTCATGTCGAATCATATTTCTCTCTATTTACTTGCAGGTGCCGACGAAAGGTCTATCGAAAAGATTTACCACCAACCAGTGTTATCATCACATTTCACAATGAAGCCCGGTCCACATTATTACGAACAATAGTTAGGTCAGTGAATTCATTTTACGTTTTGCTATTGTCTTTTTACTTTTAAACTTCTTTTTTTCACAGAAATCAAGACAAATTCACCCTTCCGAAGAAAAAAAAAATTGAGAGTAATTTAGATGAATCTCGGCATGAGGTCAAATGTGAATTAAGCGAACATTTTCTGAATACATAGAACAATGGCTGTTTCACTAGTTAACGAAAGAAGTTAAATTAAAGCAGCGCTCAGTCGCTTGACAAAAGTTAAGATTGCTATTATCCGCGATTATTCGTCCACTCGTTCGCTGCTATCGGCTTTTACAGGCTTTTAAACCCCGATTTTATACAATATCTTTTCTCATTAAATTGGATATTCTTCTTTTTATTTGGCTAACATTGCTTTTGTTGGTGATGTCGTTCGGCTTCACCTGCTTTCACTTAAAGCCGCTGCACCGCATTTGCGAAATTATTGCATTACACAACGGCACAACCAAGAGATAGAAAAATATGTAATGTTCTGAAATAATTTTTCAAGATTTATCTCTTGGGCCAATAGAAATTGTGGGGCGTTTCTTTTGGCCGCTTCGTCACAATAAATTGCGAATGCTCTGTGTTTATATCTTTCCATATTTGACCATATATAATTCAAAATGAGTTTATTACTTTAGCCGGAATATAATTGCATTTAATCGCGTATTTGAAGTGTTATGATTTTTTTCTGTCCACAATCAGAATCAGTGGACGATGTGAAAATGGTCATAATTCGTCTTTCACTTATTATTTTCAGAATCCTTATTTTGATGGCATATTTTATATATTTAATAGCAAAACGGAAGCTATGTTTGAGTGTGTAATATAAACTCGACATTATTTATGATTAATGCGATGGTAATAACACTGCCACCCAAAACAGAATCTGGCATACACCAACAAGTAATAAAAGAAAAATGAAACTGAAATTTCATGCTCGTATCAAATATTTCACAAGGATTTAGGTACTCGAATTGGAAATCCACAAAATGTTCATCCATTTGTGACAGCCATGCATTCGACTATATTTTGTCAACATACCAGCGATCCAGCCATTCAAATTGCATTTGAAATTATTTTGAATATTATAATTAAAGTTGTCGAGCAAAACAATGTGATAAATTTGCATTGTAAAATGTGCAGCAAAATTGGTAATAAACCGAATAAACCGAGTGAAAAATATGTGTGATTCTGGCCAGTGGTTACATTGTGCACCGTTGGTTGTATTGTGTTAAGCGTGTTGAATGTTTGGTATCTCGAGCTTAACAGCTCATTTTATATCATCAATTTTTCAATAGTTAGCTGCAAAATGAAAATTTCCGCAATCATTATTCGGCGTATTGTTTAAAATGTTGAAATTGAAACGCATCCATAATCAACATCAAATTTGACAAATAATGTCCAAAAGCCATGAAACTCTCGGTGAGAGATAATTTAATTTTTCTTTGAATAAATTTCGAATGGTATAGTGGTCACCAGTTTCATTATGTGTCACAATGGATATTTGTCATTTTAGTTGGTAACCATCGAGTTTGTGTGCGACTATAAAAAAAAAGAACCATTGTTATCGAAATGTTTGAATGCAGTTGGAACTATTTGATTTGTTTCATTTCCATTGCAAATTTTACACGAACTGCAAACAATTCGAAAAATGTTACTTACCGTTTCATCAGCATCCGAATTAAAATATGAAAATCGAATGCAAATGCAAATGTTCATCAGTTTGACATATAACATTCATTTTCATTAAATATGCAGTGACAATGCGTTGTCATCGAGTTCAGGTTCTCAAATTGTCTTCTTTTTCTAGTGTCATTATGCAAAACTTTTGCAACAGATTAAGATAAAATTGTGATTCATTCAGTTCCATTTCATTCGAATGATCATACATTCATTTAACGCTCAATCCAACTAACGATTTCATTTTCCATTTTACAGCGTTTTAAATCGCAGCCCAGAGCATCTAATTAAAGAAATTATTCTAGTTGATGACTTCAGTGATCACCGTAAGTATTGAGTCAATTTATATGCTGAAAAGTTATTTTAATTAATATTAAATAGATTGTCGTTTGCGAAAATGTCTTTTTCCGCTCATAATAAAGACCAACCATTTGAAATGATGGCATCATCGTAGTAACATTGTTGTGAACACAACCATGCCAAATGAAACTGAACATTTTATTTTTCTAACAATAGATTTGGCTGTGTGTCTGTTTTTTTTTGCATGTGACTGTGCCCCATAAAAGGACACTCACATAAAAAGTTTTTACTAACGACAACGACTACACTTCGACATCGAAAGAGAAAAAAATATTTATATGAGAACTCGTTGCCATTGGCACTGAACCTTTTTTCCTATTCATGGTAGCTGCTTTATGATTCGAATCAGATTTTTATGTGACTTTTAAAAATAATAAAAAAACGAGAGATAGAGATAGAGAGAGAGAGAGAGAGAGAGAAAGCGAATTGAAATAGGGTGACTTTTATTCGAGCGCTTTGACTTATTCATTTCAATTCATGTGAATACATTTGAAATGCTCCACATAAACATCGTTATTGATCATAAAAAGGCTTTTCCCTCTTAGCTCTGAGATATTCGTTCCATTGAACCTATGAGAAACAAAGATTAAAATCAAAACGCTCACACCAACCATTCAAATTGTCCAAGTTTTCAATTGAATTTATGTGATGACCTAGAGATAGTCAGAATAGCACACGAAGGAAAAAATAAACATGTAACTCGATACAAAACATTACGTCGAGTATTTGATTCACTTTTTATAGGCATCACATAAATCTTCTGTACGAGAATATTTTCCATCCAATTTCTTTTAATTGTTGCCTTTAAAATGCATGGAAAATGTAAAATTCACAAACCGATTTTCACATCCGTGTGTATGTTGTTTTCCGACAGATGTTTAACCGTTTTGTTACCAAAAAGCGGTTTTATTTTGCAACATAATATCACAGCGAGTAACTTGATAACTGAATTTATTAATTTTGAATAATAATTTGCGGCGTGTCAGCAATTGTTGGTGGATTCTGCTATTCATATTCATCAGACGGAAAATATGTACAAGCGCATGAACCACATAAAATTTCAATGCTTTCACAAAATTAATTCGTACAGCATTTATTATGCGTCTGGTCAACATTTGTATGCGACGCGTCAAAAGCCACAAAAAAATTATTCATAAATTCACACAATATTTACATTTCAATCTTTGTCAGAGAAACAAACGAAACAAAAAAATGAAAGGCACTCTGCAAATAAATCTATAGAAAATTAGTCAAGTGAAGAAAAATTTGTACAATAATCGCTTTTCAAGAAGTTGGCTCATTTTGATCACATTATTCTTCATTCTATTTTGTGTTTGTGTGTTTATGTTTCGGTTCGCAGCTGAGGATGGCTTGGAATTGGCAAAAATAAACAAAGTTCGTGTTATTCGAAATGAGAAACGTGAGGGTTTGGTGCGGTCACGAGTGAGAGGTGCTGATGCTGCTATCGCTGATGTTCTCACATTTTTGGACAGTCACTGTGAATGCAATGAAGACTGGCTTGAACCTCTATTGGAACGTGTCGCTGAAGATCCATCTCGGTAAGAAAAAAATCGATACAATTTTTCCCATTCACGGCATACTGTTCGATATATATATAAATAAATATATATCATATCAAATGATAGCATTAGGTCATCCAAAAAGTTCCATTTTATTGATCAATATAAATATTTTTCGTTGATTTTCCCATGAAATAGTGTTGTGTGTCCGGTTATCGATGTTATTTCAATGGATACATTCCAATATATTGGTGCGTCGGCAGATCTTCGTGGAGGTTTCGATTGGAATTTGGTAAACAAAAAAACTTCATCCGATTTGGATTCAATTTACTCACAGCTCATAAGCAAGCAAATAACTATTGATTCGTTTCTTTTGTTGGCGTCTCTATCTCAACAGGTGTTCAAATGGGAATACTTAAGCTTAGAAGAACGAGCTGAACGACACAAAGATCCAACAACAGCCATTGAAACGCCAATGATTGCTGGTGGGCTTTTCGTTATAAATAAAAAATACTTCGAAAAATTAGGAAAATACGATATGAAAATGGATGTTTGGGGTAAATTTCATTCATTTTTATTATTATTGTATGCACAATGAATGAAGAAAAAGACAACGAACAACTAGACCTTTGTTCGAATAAATGGAGAAACTTTTTTTTTTATTTTTCATGCTCATTTGCGAATTCTTTTGTGTATGATGAATAGGCGGCGAAAATTTGGAAATTTCATTTCGTGTATGGCAATGTGGTGGTAGTCTAGAGATAATACCATGCAGTCGTGTTGGCCATGTATTTCGTAAACGGCACCCATACACATTCCCAGGCGGCAGTGGAAATGTGTTTGCAAAAAATACACGACGCGCAGCTGAAGTTTGGATGGATGATTACAAACAATACTATTATGCAGCCGTACCACTAGCAAAAAATATTCCATTCGGAAAGTAAGTCAAAAGTTGAAATATGACGGATTCTCCCGCCACGAACACACACACACAAATGAACCATGTTCAACGTCATTTTTTTGTTTGTTTCGTTCTCTTTATCCAATAACACTGACAGCATTGACGATCGAACTGAGTTACGGAAGCGCCTTCACTGTAAACCATTCAAATGGTATCTAGAGAATGTGTATCCTCAGTTGACGGTGCCGGAAATGCTTACAGTGGGTACATTACGACAAGGCATCTACTGTTTGGACACGTTGGGTCACTTGATGGACGGCTCTGTCGGTATGTATTTCCATCATCTTTCTTTTGTACCATGTTAAATCACGATAAACATCATGTGTTTAATTTTGTTTGTAATTTTACAATCAAACAGGAGTTTATCAATGCCATGACACTGGCGGCAATCAAGAATGGACGATCACGAAAAAGGGCCAAATTAAACATCATGATCTTTGTTTGACATTGGTTTCGTATGCCAAAGGATCTATTGTTATAATGCGTTTGTGCGATGATAACGAAAATCAGCGGTGGGAATTGCGCGAAGGTGGTTTATTGAAGCATAGCAAATCAAATGTTTGCTTGGATACACGATATGTACAAGAGCGTGGCATAACGGCTGAATTATGTAATTCCGGTCTTGATTCGCAATACTGGCGATTCGTGAATAAGCATTCGTGAGCCAACAAGCTGGCAAACCAAACAAATGAACGTAATTGAATTAAGGCGACAAAAACAACATCAACAGAAGAGACAGCACCACCAACAACAATACGTTTAGGGCAACAATGGTTGAACGTCCATTTAGAATGAAACGTAATGTAACGCGTACGAACAAATGGCATCAATCATTGATGCATGCGATCTGATTAATTATTGTCTACCATCTAAAACACTACGAAAATAGTAGGCTCAATTGTGATTAGTATATTGTTTTTCTTGTTTCAACATCAAATTTGTCATTCGCATCGATTTTGTGAATTTCTGTCAGTGAGAATTTTCCGAAACACATGTGATTTGTTGAGAAATTTCATGCATTCCATTTTGTTTTCATGGAGATTTTTCTTTGATTTCAACATTAAACAACCAACTAATGTCGACTCCATTTAATTTGATAATTTTATGACATTTTTTTTTGAATTAATTGCAATACATTTTATATGCATGATTATTCTTAATCCCATTTCCGTTGTCACCAAATAGTAATAAAATGAAAATCTTACGATAATATAAAACGGAGTGCAGAAACCTAGACAATGACGATAGGGATGTGTCACACAGGATTTATATAATTAAATGGAAGTTAAAATTATCGTACATTTTCTAAGTAAAAACCATTTAAATGATAAAATGTAAACGAACTGAAATATAATATCAAATGGTGGTATGGATTACCATCAAGTCGATGGCATCGACTTTTATCTCATCAAAAAAAAAAACAACTAAAAATGAAGAGAAGCGGTAATCAAATGTGCTTACTGGCTTAGAATCTAATTAATTTTCCATTCCGGAATCATTTTCATTAAGCAACATCATCTCTCAATTCTCATATTTTACCAATTGGGCCAGGTTGAATATATCAATCTTTAAGACGATATGACAAATTGTTTGATGAACAAAATTAGATCAAATAACAGTTTTAAGGAATTTCGGTAAAATGGAAGTGCAAATATGCCAATGAGTGAATGCATTGATACTGAATGAGAACTGAACGCTCGTTAGATATCTGATCTAAATTCCAGATGAATGATTTATTAGCCCAAATTTACAGTTTTGATGTAAATTAATAGCGCAAATCGTTTTATCAAAGAGAGATGAAGCGATGTAAACATCACACATTTTACGCTTCCCGAAATTTTCCACAATGAATTCACATGTTCTCCGAAGCGAAATATAATAAAACCAATTTTGTGAACATTTCACGCCTTAAAGAAGACAAACATTTTCATTTTACCATGATTCAGTTTGAGCAACAAAAGGGAAAATAAACAATTTGATTTCGATCAATATTTAAATGTATTCTTCTTATTTAAAAAAAAAACAAACAAGTAACGATTCAATAACGAAACTAAACTTATAAATGTATTGTAAATAAAAATAAAACATTGAATTATTTATATAATTGTATTATAAATTATAAACGATATAAAATAAATGAAGAAAAATCGTCAACTGTTTTTGTAGGAATGCAATTAAAATTTAAATGAAAATTGTGAAAAAATTATATAATGTAATAAATTGATATAACTTTAACTGTCTAAGCTAATTTCACCTATTAAAATTGAATTTGTTTGTTTTCACACACACATTGTTTTTTTTTTCATTTTCTACTTATTCCATTTTTGTTATATGAAAAATGAATCTATTGTAAAATCAATTAGTCTGTAAAAAATATACATGTCAGACTGAGTTTTTTTTCTGTTTAAGATTAGTATTTACATTCACTGAATTTATGTTGCTCTTTGTGAATAATTGAATTGAATTTAAAAGATTTCATCTTTCTAATTAGTCTGATTAAACTTGGATGTTCAAAAATGTTGTGAATTTCGATCTAAAAAAAAAAATAGCTGAAAAAATATTATTTAAAAAATTTCCAAAAAATCAAAGTTCTCTAAGAATCTAAGAAGTAGTTATAAAAATTATGTTTAAACAAATTAATCGAAAATCAACAACCATTTTTGAGCACCTCAAGTATGATCAGCTTTTCACCAACTTTTGCAAACACAACATAAATAGCAAAACTAAATAAATTTAAATTCAATGTTTTTTCAATGGCTTCAATCATTCCACATGAATAAAACTGCAACATCGCATTTAAAATAAAAACAAATCAAACAAACCAATTATATTGAAATCATAGAAAGAAATAAATTGTAGCAAGAAATAATTGGAGAATTGTGTTTTATTTTGTCATTTTTTTTTAAATTTTATTTTATTATTTAAGAAAATAATTACAGAAATATGGACAAATTCTGAAAATGGTGAGTGTTTATTTCGTTTTTGTTGCCTTTTTAATTTTTGCTTTAAGAGCTTTAACATCAACCGAACTGGTGCTGGCTGCTTTGCTGGTCGATGGTTTCGATTCATCCGGTGCAACAAAATCTTTGTTTCTGCGTTCCGTTTGTGCCTTGGCTGCTTCGGCTTGCTTTTGTCGCCGTTCTTTTTGTTGTTTGGCTTTCTTTTCGGACTCTTTAAGGAAGAACTCTCCAGATTCCAATTGCATATCAATTTTGCTAAGCGGCATTGGCGGCGGGAATGGTGTGTACTCCTTTTTAACCTTCTTGACTTTTGGTTGCTTACGTTTACTGATATTTTTATTCTTGAATTTTGGTAAAAAGCGACTCCAGTCCTCATCTCGAAGCTTTGGATCTTTTGCCAGTTCTCGTTTAATCATTAATGCTTTGATATTGTAAATTGGATGCACATTTTCCATGGTATCAATAACAATTTGTCGTACTTGTTGTAGGCCACGGTATGGACCGAGAGCAGCAACTGTTGTTCCTTGCACCAACACGTAACAGTCGGTGAGAAGCTCAATGGATTTTAATGTTGCACCGTTCGGTCCAATTAAACGCTGACGACGTTTCACAAATTTCTCTTTTTTCGATACCAAATTGCCAATTTTGATGATGTCACAACCAATTTCATCCTCAAGCACACGTTTGGCTTGTTCATATGGCACAGATCGTGCCATCAATTTTATCATATCTTTGGCTTTGATTATCATGTACGGATCCCATGTTTTACGTGTTGTTTTAACTGCCATACTTCCCTCTACCAAATCCAATTCGGCTTTTATAAAATGTTCGGCCAACGTTTTTTGCACCAATGGCCAATATTCCTTGAGGTATTTTTCCCGATATTTCGGGAACAATGTAGCAAATGAACTCTCTTCCAACAAACCATTTGGATTATGCTCTGGCTTAAATTCCGGCAATTTCAACGACCAAGCATTATCAACCGGGTCCGTTGACATTGGTTCATCTTCACTATCACTCTTCGACATTATGTTGTTGTTTTTTCTTCTAAATAAACTGTTTGGATTGTAAACGAATATTAAAATTCGGTGCTTACACTTCACAATGTGTTTTTCTTTTGTTAGCTAGACTAAACTTGACACATGAAATATCAAAATACACATGCTCGCGTGAGTCTACACGACACTGGAATCGTTCTCCAAATGTCAAAGTCAATTTTAGTTCACGTTTCAACCACCAGTTGACATTTGGTCAGTATTAAAGATTTGGAGCCAAAAACATAAACAATCTCTTTTTTGGAAGGTTGTTGAAATTATTTTATAAAGAATGTTGAAATTAATTTGAAGTAATCTATTGTTCTGTTTACATTTTGCAGGAGACGTAAGCTATCATTGGTTTATACAATTTTGAAAATATTTCAGAACGCTCCTATCTATTACGTATTCAATGTTGGTGACTGTCTTAATAAGATTTTTCAATCGATATTTATTATATTTTTCTGTTCCGAAGAAAATGTTCCACGTTTTGAGCAAACTGGATATAAATATTTTGGGTGTGTCAACAAACTCAGCATTTGCGAACAAACCTACACAAAATAAATTTCATTAGCAACCTGTATGAGCTTCAGTCCAACATAATTAATTATTAACAATTTCCGATGGTCAATTAGTAATGTTTACGTACACAAAATGTCAACAATTGTCCGAAATTAACGTACAAATTGAAAGATCAATGACCACACAATGTTCACGTAATTACTATAGAAAAATAGAAATGCATGACGCCAAATTTCCATGTGCGTTTTTGATTATATAAAATAGAATTTATGCATATAGAATATCCACGTTGTGACTGTAGTACTTCGTACAGGTGGTGGCGTTTGGCATGTGTGCTGCTCACTAAGCAATAAGCAATGCTTAGTGGTTAATTTCGATTTTCAAAGGCATAAAACTCAACAACAAAACAAAGAATGTGAGAAAAAGTGCCAAAAAACACGGAAGAAACAAATTCATACTGCACCAAATTGTTTACCAACCAAAGTTAGAGCTTTGGGCCTTTGGTTCGATGGTTTCGAGTTCGATCCCCTACTATCGCAAGATTTTTTTTAAGAACAAAAATTCATTGACACGTTTTAGATCGTTGATAGTTTGAAGAAAGAAAAGAGAGAGAGTGATGAGAGAGAGAGAGAGAGAGAGAGAGAGAGAGAGAGATTGGAAGAGTGAGAGAGTAAGAGAGAGATAGAGGTGTAGTATACAATCAAGCGAACGAGGGAATGTGTGAGGGCTTCGCTCTCTGGCTGACGCATATGCCCGCAGAGCTACCGCTTGGTTGACGCAACGATTGCACTCGAATCCCCATTTTCCTACAACTATTTTCATTCATTAATTTGGAAAAGCAGCATGCTCAGGCATGATATCCACTCGTAAATTTAGTCGATTCTTTTATATACACATAAACGTTTTTGGCATGGACGAATAGTGGTGGACCGCGACTACACATGTAGGAAATGTGCAAGAGGAATAATATGAAGACAAATGAGTGTTTCTCAGTGCGCATAGCATGTGCCAAATTTCCCCTTAGCACACAATAATCAAACATATTTACTTGACAAATACTCGCGCTCCAGTACAAAAGCAACCAAACCACCGAACGAAAGAATGAGTCGAAAATATATCCATCGTGCGATGGTTTTGGTCATATTTCATCGATAGGACAAAATAACACACATTAACACAATCCAAATCATACTGTCAAAAAGCAAAATAAGGAAAAACACAGTTTTTTTTCTGTTCTCTTCCTTTTTCCCCACTGTGTGCAACGAATAATTAGCGAAAAGACATTCACATTTATTTTTCTTTTCGCTCTCTTCGGTTTTGTACTGTTCCTTTTTCATGACATTATTCAATGTGTGCGATTGCATTTTTTCCTGTTTTCAGTTTTGTGTGAAAGTCAGTGAATTTGGTTTTTTTTATTAAATTAGACAAAACATGAAAAAAATCCATTAAACAGTTAACATTAGCATTTGTTTCATCGATAGCAGTGGAAAAATGTAAGTGCAATGTAATTATGACATAAATTTTCGAATCACAACGAAATGAAGAAAAAACAAATGCTTTGTGTACATTAGTTTTCATCGCCTATTTACTTAAAAATAATGGAAGTTTATTGGAGTGTCAGTTGGTGAAAGTGACAAATCAGCATTGAGTGCGATATAATTCGATTTTTCCAACTAAATTAGATTTACCATGAAATGTGTTTGACTTTGTGAATTTGTTGTTGGGCACATCAATACTAACTGCTGCATTTTTAATGACATTTCACTTGATATAGTATGGCCGAAAAACCAGCGTCAACCTCTTCACTTATGCAAAATAGCCAAAAACAACAGCAACAGCAACAGCAACAGCAACAGCAGCAGCAACAACAACATTGCTGTGAAATATGCGGAAAATCTGGCCTTACCGACGATACAATGCGTGATCATATGAAAACGTGTCACATCGATGGCAGTGCATTATGTCCATTTTGTGGTATGACTGGCGTTGCACCAGCCGAACTCCTGTTGCATGTCAATCAAGCCCATTTGGACTATCTCACACCCGAAAATGAGCTGATGAGCTTCATTGACGACCAAAGTCCAAGGTAGGCAACATCACCAGTGCCAATTTAATAATGTTACATATTTTGATGTGTTTTTTCCCTTTCGTTTCTTTTTCTCTCGATCAAAAGCAGCATCGATGGTGATTCTGACTCACTCTCCGAATTTCGAGATATATCACCAATGAAATCGCCGATGATTGATGAAACAGCAACTAATATTTCATACAAGGTTAACGGTTTTGCACATAATACAAACGTTTACGGCAATCAATCAAGCTCAAATGGTCGTCAAAATGGTGTAAAACAAACAAATAGCAAAGAATCGAATGGTTTTTGTGATAAAAAGGAAAATCAGAATCAAGTCAATGGAACTGAACTGTCGAATGGATTTCATAGTTCACCGCTTCGTTCGCAGTTGGGCTTAAATTTAAAATCATCAACGACGCCTGTTAAAAAGTCAATAAATCCCTTGACGGTCAGTTTCAAACTGTTCATTCATCTATATAGATATTATAGATATAGAAGCTTACGGTTTTATTTGTCGATTTCAGTGTCCAATTTGTCCATATTCATCTGATGATGCTGCTGTTTTGGAAGAGCATATTAATCGCTTACACTTCGATCCACTCAGCCCATCAGTGAATTCATCGCCTAGTTCCTATTTAGATACGCTAAACGCCTTCGCCTGTCCAATTTGCTCACGAACATTCGAAACCTCAACTGATTTGGAATTGCATGTGAACATTGAACATCGAGACATACTCAGTCCGGGTAACATCGATACAAATGGATGCGCAGCAACGGTAACACGCGGTACCATTCGTAGTTTATGCCCAGTTTGTGGAATTTCTTTAGATGATTTTAGCACGTCCGACATGGAATTACACATCGAAAAACACTTTGCGAAAAGTCCACAAACCAATAAAACCGAACCAGATTTAGAAAAAGAAGCCCAAAAACTTCGTGAACAACGTGAATTTGAAATGCTTCGTGCCCAATATGGTATGGATAATCAAGGGAATTTTCGTGAGCAATCGGCGGCAGCGATGCAAAGTGCTGTGTATGCGGGTGAAATGAGTGTAGCTGATTATTATGAGCGTCAAGTGGGTCTGAGAGCAGCCGAATCGCATGGCATCGATGATAATACGTCATGCACGAAATCAGTTATACCAAGAGTAGCCTCATTATCAGCTTCATCACCTGGTGTGATGCGAACATTGCTCTGTTCGAGCATTGACCATTATGCATCCAGTTATGGTGACAAAGGTTGGGGCTGTGGTTATCGAAACCTACAAATGATGTTATCGTCTTTACTCCAGGTATGTTCAAGATGTTAAAGTGTGATTTTTATTCAAGTTTTACTCTAAAAGAGCCTCATTTTTGAGCGTCATTTGAATTAATAGATATACATACTCGCAAAGAAATAAGAGAATTGTTTTATTCCGAATAAAGATGCTAAACACGGTCCATTCTAAGTAACAGGCGCGCATAACTTATCTACACACTTTATTGTCCTCCAACAATGCCATAACAAACACTTTAGGAACATTTTAACGCAATATAGCATGCGCATGAAAGAAGCAGAGTAATTTCCTTTTAAATTCTACCAGTGTGTCATTGCTTTGCATTGCCCACTGGTAGCGGTTGAGTGGACAGTTACTCTGCCTCATGCTATCCTGCATTAAGCAGCTCATGCTGTATCTGTGTAGTAGTATTATATTGGCAATGTGAGTGACAAATACACCATTGTATTTATATGCGTCTGCTTCTGCGCGCCTGTTTGTTCCGTTCATTTGATCTTAATGAAATACGCTAGGAAATACGCATGGATTCAGAAACCAAATATGAGTCAAATGTTTCATCATGCTTCACATTGTTTCATCAATCTGTCTATGCTTTTGAGATTCTATTACCTACTTATTTTTAATATTTTACCGATTTTTATACCAAAAAGGAGAAAAAGATACTTTTGTCTCCTTTTCGTGGAATGGACCGGTTTTGGTGTCTTTTATGGGAATAAAAACATTCTCATTTTTTTGTGTGAGTATTATCAAAGCAATTAATTGAATTATGTATCCATTTGCTTGTCATTTAACAGAATACAACATATTACGGTGCAATATGCACGGCGTGGAATTCACATACATCATCCCGTAGTGCAATGCCAAGCATATCGAAACTTCAAAAACTAGTTGAAGCCGCTTGGGCGCAAGGATTTGATGTACAGGTAAATCCATAACCAATTTTATACGTTGGACATTTCGTTTTCAATTCAATATATTTCAATTCAAAATTGTTTAGGGATCAGAGCAACTTGGCTGTAAATTGTATAATACACGTAAGTGGATCGGTGCCACGGAAGTGGTAACGTTACTCTCATCACTGCGAATAAACTGTCAATTGGTTGACTTTCATCGACCAACGACATCGGACGGTCGTCATCCTGAATTGTTTGAATGGGTGCGACGCTATTTTGAGGAAAAGAAGCAGCAACCACCGTTGTACTTGCAGCATCAAGGTCAGTTCAATATGAATACACCCTACAATCATCTTAATCAAATATTAATAATGACATTTTCACGGAGAGTGAACGAAACTGCATCCATTAACATGTCAATTATAATTGTCAATAAAAATTTTAGGTCACTCACGGACAATAATTGGAATCGAGCAACGAGCATCTGGTTTGACGTTACTCGTGCTGGATCCAAGCCATGGTCCACGACAAGTGGCTGCTTTAGGCTCATCGAGAGACTCATTGCGATTGATTCGACGAAATATGGCTGCAATGCGGGCACCACAATATCAAATCGTTGCAGTGCGCGGATTATTCGAAACCGAAGAACAATATCAGGTAAGTTTTTAAATTTTTTTTCTCGCTCTTTTAGTAGAAAAAGTATGTATCAAAAAAAATATTCATTTTTGGCATGACACAATATTTTTCGACCATTAAAATCATCATTTTCCATTTCTCTTAAATAGGCAAGTAAGATATTGCGTTCATTGCGAATTCCAGCAGATTGATGACCATTGTTCATGACAGAAAAAAAAATTCGATTCGAATGCACGTACTATTTCTAAAGAATCGATTAGATTCATTCAGACTCTAGACATCGGTGATACATACGATGATCCTCATTTTCAATTCATTTAACTAGCTGACTAAATTTAATATGGGTTATTAGAACAGGTTACCAATTTATAATTTGTGAACTGAACGAATTCTAGTCTATTAGAAAATTTGTTTGGTTAAAATTTATATACCATAAGAAATGTGCTGTACAATTCCAGCGGGAGTAGCCTTTAGTGGGATTCAAAGAGAAAGTGATCAGGTGTACAAAAAATTGCACTCGCGACTGTTTTTTTTTGTTGTTGTTTTGTTTTGGAATTTTCGTTGTTGTCTGAATTTGTTGTAAAAATATTTTCCAGTTCTATTCTTGTTTTTCAATTAAAAAAAGAAAAATAGTCGAACATAGTAATTTAAAATGATTGGTTATTATAATTAAGTTGTAAATTCACTCAAATATTAAGAGTATTCAGCAATAAATTAAAACAAAAGATTTCCCATTGCAAAATTATGCAAAATTGATACTTATCAAATCGTAAAGCAATTTAATGTATTGTTTCGACATTTTCCCAATTCAATTGATTTTCATAGAAATTGTTTGAAATGTAATCGTTCCAATATATTGCCATGTTAGGTCTTTGTTGCTTCATTTCAAAGTTTGGTGCTTTAGCTTGAAATTATATCGAAAACACAATGAAAATGAAAGTGCATAAAGAATTTTTGTGAAATATTAAAGTGGCCTTAATGTAATCATTTCAGTTGAAACAGTCACTGTTCAGTTTTCTCCGTTGATTTGTGGTCATTTTTCAAATGAATTCCACTTCGTTCAATTCGTCAATTATTGATTCTACCTTGTATTTTCATTTTAAGAGAAATTTACTTTTGCAAACACATAAAGAATTGTGAAATTACCATCCAGTCTCTTGGACGATAGCAACTAACCTATCCATGAAAAGGTAGAATTGAATGAAATAAAAGTAGAAAATTGAAATACAGAATACACATATTTTCATATTCAAAATTTAATAACTGTTTCATAAAAACCTTGTCCAGTAAACTAAATTTTAAACGATAGCAACAAAAATATTCCATTTCGGTCAAATCACGAAAAAAAGCCACACAAGCCCAATTTTTGAATAAGCAAGAACACATCTTTTACTCTTGATGATACAAATAACAAAAAAACAGAAATTCATGCACTTTTGCCAAGATATGCAAAACAAATACACGAGAGTAAACATTTTTGACATTTAAATAAAAAAATGAATGTGCATTTTTCCCATAAACCAGTTTCTTACGCGGTTAAAAATGAATCAGAATAATTTCCGACTTCAGCTGATTTTGAAACATTCCATAAGTTATAAAGGGCAGATTTTATGCAAGTTCCTAGTTTTGGGCGATTTTTTGAAAAAAAAACACGAAAAATGTCACCAGCTATTTCATGCGGTGCAAATAAAGATTGATTTGAATTTACGTGAAAATCTGCAGAGAGACAAAACAGAGAAAATGCCATTTTGCTTCAAGATAAATGACTTAGACTAGAACATTTAATTGATTAGTTAATCCATTCACCTTACAAATGCGTAGTGCCTGTACACAGCTCTGATTAATAGCTAATTACTCAAAAATTATGAATTTAACGAGAGATTTATTTTAAATTTGATCATCTAAATTTTGAATTTTTTTTAAATATTAGCAGTCGTGTTACATGAGTTTGCGATTCCAATCCAATGTGTGGCTATATCGATGTCTTTCATGAAGCTCATCGAATCTAAACAATACCTGAATTTTATGAACATTGCTTTAGATGTTTTGGTTCGATTTATTTGAATTTGGCCAGTTTTAGCTTAGCTCAAGATAGTGTAAAAATTTCAATGATAAATAGAAAGCAAAATAATTTTATTTATTTTCAACAAGAACAAAAAAAAGCACGATTTAGAATGACTTTTAGCAACAGTGCTTCTTAAAGGACAAATCCCAAAGCTTTATTAATCTGTCGTATGTTTTCAAACAAAGTGATTATTAAGTGAAAACGGGATGATTATTTTCTTTTCTACATTAAGTCTTGATTTGGTTGTGAAGCTTAATCACTGGTATAGTGCTTTGCTTCGACATTTTTAATACAATAGTTGACAAGTAAGACAAATAGCAAGAAGATTCTCTATTTAAATGATTTCAAATTATCTATATTTACAATCAGAAATAAACTCAATTTGAAACTAAAGAAAAAAAAACACGGCATTTTTATTCAAGTTTATTTGAAATGTTATCTTCTGTTAAGAAAAAATTGGTGACGTCTACCGGTTACAGAGGCTTGTCAACGTAATAAATAATTCATTATTTGCTTTTGACTTGAGGCCACGGGTGTTTATGTGGAGACCACGGACCCATGGGGGTTAGATACGAATTTCCGACCGGTTAAAATATTCTATTTTTAAAAGATGGTTTTGTTATTGTAAAATACACATATTGTAAACACATTCCTTTTTGATAGAGTATTAAATTGTTAGCAATGTACTGAATGTGATAAGCTGTTCATGTTTACAAGTCATAATTCTTAGCAAGTCTCTTATCCATTTACGTATGATGCGTATTTACGTATTAGTCTTGGCTCTGGTTTAAACAATAAAAAGATATTTTCTTTCAATGAACTTCATTTGTTTCATTACAAACAAAGCATGATAACAGCTAACACAAGAGCATCATTTCAAAAAATCATCTTGTATGGTAAGTTCTGGCTGACAAAAAACGCACTAAAAATATATTTCCAGAAACATTTTATTTTTCTCATTAATCGAAACGAATCAAATCAATGAATATTCACGGAGAAAAATATGGTAATAAAATTAGAGAAGTATTTTGATATCTTGACATTCTAATGAATATGGCAGTTCATTTACATTACATAAATATTATTATTAATATCATCGACTCCCCGCATGTGTTGAACAGGTATTTGTTGTTATGTATTCAACTTACATTTAATTTGTGTGTCATTCAGTTGGAATCCAGAATCAGTTAATTTTTTGACTTTATCTCTGGCGGACGTGCTTGTGCTTGATATCTGTGTTTTCAAGGTGATTTAATATTTTGAGTAAATTCAAGTGAAATTCACCTCAAAAGAGTTTAATTAGGTCATTAAACTGTGCGTCAATATGGCAAAATACACGGTAATTCAAAGGAAGCAACAAATATATTTAAAGAACTGTCTATCAAGTGCAACAAATTAAAAAAAGTAAACGTTTATACCAAAATATTTTTTCTAGTATATGAGTGGTTTTGGTTCGCATTTTGTATCTGAACATCCTGATTATCCAAATGCATTACCGAAAAATCAAAATAACCCCCAAAAATGTCCATACGGTTTGTATGCTGAACAATTATCTGGAACAGCATTTACAGCGCCTCGGCATAGCAATCAACGTACTTGGTTTTATCGAATTCGACCGTCCGTGCTTCATGAACCCTATGAGAAATGTTTATCAGCTCCACACCTTACAAATAACTGGGCTGAGCAACACCCAAACCCAAATCAAATGAGATGGAATCCATTCGAATTGAATAATGCCACGAAAAAGTGTAATTTTGTTGAAGGTTTGCATACTATCTGCGGAGCTGGTGACACAAGGAGCAGGCACGGTATCGCCATTCATATCTACTTGTGCAATCAATCAATGGACAATTGCGCATTTTATAATAGTGATGGTGATTTCTTAATCGGTTTGTGTTTTTTTTTTACTTTGTTCGATTATATTTTGAATTTCAAAGAGATACAATGTTAAATGTATGTTACGATTGTTGGATTCACAGTATCACAGCAAGGAACACTCGACATCAAAACGGAATTTGGCCGCATGTCAGTTGCACCAAATGAAATATGCGTTATTCAACAGGGAATCAAATTTTCTGTGGCTGTTTCTCAATTATCGAGGTATATTTTCGTTTTTAATTTGACATTTTTGGATAAATTAGAATTTATTAAATATTGTGCATTCTATAGAGGTTACATTCTCGAAGTGTACGATAATCATTTCACACTGCCTGATTTGGGACCAATTGGTGCCAATGGACTGGCAAATCCAAGAGACTTTGAAACACCAACAGCCTGGTTCGAAGACATCGACAATATCAGTGAGAATCATTTTATAAAATAGCTCAAGAACACTTCCCAATTCATCAGATGAAAAAAATTCTAATTTTTAATTTTATGTAAATGAAACAGACTTTAGCATAATATCGAAATATCAAGGCGCACTATTTGTTGCAAAAACAAAACATTCACCATTCGATGTGGTCGCATGGCATGGAAACTACGCACCATATAAATATGACCTATCGAAATTCATGACCATAAATTCCGTGAGCTATGATCATTGCGTAAGTCAATTGGAAATTTAAAAAAAAAAACGATTTTAAGAGCAAAAACAAATAAATCAAATCAATTTCAATAGGATCCAAGTATTTTTACCGTTTTGACATGTCAAAGTCAAAAGCCAGGCACAGCAATCGCTGATTTTGTTATATTTCCACCACGCTGGTCTGTGCAAGAGCATACATTCCGCCCGCCTTACTATCATCGTAAGCTAATTTAAATGTTTTGTGTAGATTTTTCACTGGATTTTGGTGACACAATTAAATGTTGAAGTTTCGTAATTAGGAAATTGTATGAGCGAGTTCATGGGATTGATTCTTGGTCAATACGAAGCAAAACAGAATGGATTTAATCCTGGTGGTGCAACTCTCCATTCGATGATGACTCCACATGGACCAGACAAAGGCTGTTTTGAAGGTGCTTCAAACGCTGAATTGAAACCCGAAAAAATTGCGGTTGGAACGCAAGCCTTCATGTTTGAGTCGTCACTGAGCATGGCAGTTACTAAATGGGGTGAAGAAACTTGCCTTAAACTTGACAAACAATACTACGAATGCTGGCAGAGTCTTCAAAAACATTTTCACAAATAATGCGGTAATATTTTTTTGTTGAAATACTTATTTATTTGGTTTATTTTTTTTTGAAGACGTACAAAACTTAAGCGCCGTTTATCTATATCTCTACAGGTTCGAAATAAATCACAATTCTGTGGGAAATTATACAATAAAAAAAAATTACTTCGTTAAGCGTTCGATGGAATGAATTTATACATTAAATAGTCAATCTTTTTTTTTATCGTCTTATTAAAACTATTCTGCAATTTTGAAAATAAACATTGAAAGAAAAAAAAGTTGTAGTTAACAATTTTTCAAAAACTGTTGCCATTCACAATACATTTTTTGAGCTCAAAGCAACATTCGCTAAAATTAGACAGTTAAATTTAAAAGTAAATTTAAGTATATAATCTTTGGGACTAGAAATCATTCAAGAATACTAAGTCAGCTGTTCATGTGGCTTTGGTAACATTTTAAAACGGCTTCAAAATGAAAATCACGGTTAAGCTATTCTCTATTTAAAATACAACACATTCATGTCCAAGTGTCACAACACACAAAAGAAAAAGTCAATAAAACAAAATGCATTTGTCGTTATATATCTATAAAATTCTCTTATGAACAACTCAACGAAGGCCATCATTGTGCATTAAACGGAATGTATTTTTGTTCTTACGCTTTTATTCGTCGACCAAGTCGGGTTGTTGCATATTGTTTGTGACCATTCTTTATAGATCCGTTGTTGCGATGCACTCCATTCGATTTATTTTGATTTTCGAACAGAACATCCGAATCGGTGTCCGATTCAGTCAACGATGCTGCACGATGTACTGCAAACGATAGAAATTGGTTTTCAATTTTGAATATTTCAAATATTTATTTACAATTTTAGAGGTATTAATGGGATATACGTGATGGAGCTACTACTTACGTGATGGAGCTTCGTTGTCTTGTGACTCAAGTAAAGCGTATTTTTGTGTCTTTGCTCGGGTGCGTGGCTTTGATGAGCGACAATAGCGAGTTAGAGCAAAACAAATCGCAGATATAAGTATAAACATTATGAAAACACCAATCACAACGTACAGAATGGACCAATCTGTATACCAAAGAAAGTGCAACGATTCATCCAAATGTTAAGAAGAATTTTGAGAATGGGAATGTTAAAAACCAATTGGCAAATTCATAAAATCAATCTCATACATACCGCAATTGGCTTCACTTATGCCCCAGAAGTAATATAGATTTGGCATCCAAAATGTATTACACATGCAAGCACGAGTGTCCGCATTACATCTTCCATGGCCAGAGCATGGATTTTGACAAACAGTGCTCCGAATGTCTGAGATTGACATACCAACTAAGTTGCTTCCACTCCAGAGCTTATCCTTTAACATGACTTCAACATCAAATCCATTCAAGATTGTATTCTCATTCGCACCGGTCTATAGTTTGGGTTAACAATACTTGTCTTGTAAATTCGAACACTTCAACTATTCAAAAGATTATCTTACCACTTGTTCAACATAAAATATTAGAATTGCCTCGTCCGTTTTTTGTTCTTTTCGTAAATCGCGAACAATTAGTTTCATATTATTGCCTAATAGCAAACCGAGTTTTTGTTGTACAGACAAAACTTCGGCCTCTGTTAGAACGGGGATACCAACTTCAAAAGTAACTTCAACTAATTTCAATAATAAGCGATCTGGGCTCACAAATATACTGACTGTATCACTATTTGATAAACCTTGAGCATCAGTTACAGTCAACGTAAATACATATCGACCTGCGACAATATTTGTAATCTGAAACAGTGAAAATAATGTTCATTTGTAATGTTTTGAAAGTTAAAGTCAAAGTTATGAATTTATATGGGTTCGTTATGCTCGTAAGATGATGATGACTTGAAGACACTTACAATTAAAACAGGTTCATGATCCGTATTCCCAACGATCGTTCCAATGGCTAGGCTCGAACCATCTCGTTTCCATTCGTATTTGACGATTCCCAAGTCATCACTTGACTGGGAACCATTTAAATAAATTGCATTCTGCGGCAGTGTAATGCTTTGATCGCCACCCGCATGTGCAACCGGCGGTGAATTCTTTTCTGTGAAATTAAATCAAATTATGAATAAATACATCTCTGCATACAAATAGCATTCGATGACCAATTCAACCTTGAACTACAGTGATTGTAACTTTAGATGAAGCATTATTTTTGCTTTCGTCAATAATTCGCACTTCGAATGTATATGCTCCAATAGTAAGTCCAGTGGCATTAGCCACAACCGAGTCTTTATTCAAAATGTTTGCGTTGGTTGGCCCATTTAGTTGGATCCATTCATAAGAGATGATTTTTGCATCGTGCGTTGTATTTGATGCATTTAGTATAACCCATGTTTGTGGCAATGAAATGGTTTGACTTAATCCGGCATTTGCTTCAGGTGGTTTATTTGACGGTCGTTTCACGAACACCGACACCTTTGCCGTGTTCGATTGGTTGCTTGCATCGGTCACTTTTAGTACAAACGTATAAATTCCTTCTTCCAAGTTAGATAAACGTAAGAATGGTGTTCGAGTGTCTTGCATGTCAACCGCTTTTGATACATCTGAGGAATCCTTAGTCCATTCCCATGCGGTTATTTCATGGTCATCAGTACTCAATGAACCATTCAATGTGACATTGTTTTGAGGCAGATAAAGAATTACTGGTTGACCTGATGAAAAAAAAGTTAAGGAATTTACTTCATTGCGGTAATTTTGTTAGATTCAATTGATCTCACCTGCATTCGCACTAGGTGGGTAGTCGGTCGCTTTCAATACCGTTATGTTTGCCGTCGTGGAGTTAGTAATATTGTCGGAATCTGTGACGGTCAATTTAAATGTGTAGTTGCCAGGTAATGTAAGATTGGTGAGCTGCAATGTACTCGTTGGCGTCATAATAGGAGCGTAGTTGATTGGACCCTGAATTAAATCCCATCGCCATGACTTGATTTGATCGTCGTCCTAAAATAAAAACAATTTTCAAGTAAAATCCATTGGCTATTTTAAACTCAAATTCTAAATCCGAAGCATACCGTGCTTGCGCTTCCATCAAGAATGGCGGAATTTGTTGGCGCTTTGATAATTTGCTGTGCTGGTTTAATTACAACTTGTGGAGCTTTATTGAATCGCCTCTCGGGTAAAACGGTGATATTTGCAAATGTTTCACCTCGCCAACCTTTTCCCGACACAACCACCTTGAAACGATATAAACCTTCCGATAGATTTGTCAATTCAATTTGACTTTTCGTTTTATCTGATGTAGTTCCATCAACATCACCGCTGGGCTGCAAAATCAATGACCATGAATAATTGTATGGCACGCCGCTCGCTTGTTCGTCGGGAACTGGGAAAGCACTTAATGTTGCTTTATTCTCAGGTAACTGAACCGTTTTCGAAACCACTGATACCGACAAATGACCAACTTTTGGATCAATTTCACCGCTGTCAATTTTACCATCATCTACCGGATCCTCACGGTTATCGGCAGCCAAATGCTTGATCATCATCATTTTGTCATTAAAATCTGGACTGTAGCTCAGGTTGGACTCAACTGAAACACATTTTTGAAATGTATTCCGAGCGAAACCGATATTACAACGACAAACACCCGGTGATTTTGAATCTAATTGTAGGCAGGCTTCATTTTCTGGACATTTTTCATTGATTGTACATTGAGCTTCACGTAATATGGACACTTTCGATTCTTCAGCGGCTAAATCGTTATCGTATGGTTGGTATGGATCCATGTTACTACTGTACACTGGATAACCATAGGTTCGATCATCAAGGGCTCCACTCAATTGTTTGTCAAACAAATTCGGATACGGAGCATATGAAAAACGATCCGGAAAAATATGCTCAGATAATCGAGCATCACTTAATTCCGTTGAATCAATTGGCAAGTCATTTGATTTGTAATGCGTCTCAATATTTTTTAATTTTATCAACTCATTCCAAGAGATGTCTGAAATGAAATGGTTTGAATGTTTTTTTTTGTCTTTCTAGATTTGAAGTAAAAAAGAATTGCTCACCTGGAGCCACTGGGTTAACTAGTACCATCTTCAATTTAGATTCCATATTTGTGCGCTCGAGTGGCATGCATTGCTCATCGCTACTGCATTTCACATGATAACATTTTTCATTAAAAACAAACGCAACGTTGCATTCTGTTTTTTGAATACAGCATTGAATGGCACAGGTATCAATGGCTGATGCTTTAAGAAATTCTTTGTATGTTCCGGCTGTTTTATTACCTACAAGGACAAAATTACAGTTTTTTTTTCAGTTAAATTGTAATGTATTCAGTAAGTTGAGACCTTTGAGCTGTTATCAAATGTATCTTATCACAGTGATATTAGTAATTAATTGATAGCACAAATCATAACCCACCTATCGGCGCATATCCATTGAAAACTTTTTGTAACATTCGCGGGCATATTCGATCGATATTAATGGATTGCACATTCCAAATGCACATCGACAATATACACGTTGAGATAAATGATGCAGACAAATATATTTTATACAATTCCATAATTTGTTTGTTACTCATAAACTTCATTTTATCAAAATAAACATTGTCCAAATGCTTAAATCGGAACAATAAAAAAAAAATACTATAGACGCTTCCAACTAGATAAGGACTGAATTGAAGAATACAAAAAGTACCCAAATGAAATCAAATGAGTAAAAACTGTAGTTCAATTAGGATTCTTTGTGATTTAAAATACCGAATATATCACTACATCATATGCACTTTTATTTTGTTTGGTTTCAAACTGGTTACAAAATTCATTTAAATTATTCAATTTTTTCCACACATAATACAGATGTTTTGTTTCTTTTTGTTTAATGCGATGAATTTTCATTTGACATTTAGTCAATCGTCGTACAACGAAGAGGTTGTCCCAAGTGTCAAACTCACTTGGCCAATTCAAAAACATACAACTACATGCACATCATGTGATAAGACAATAACGTTTGACATTTCAGATGTGTGCGTGTGATGGTACCGTACCTCACGAGTTTCACTTTTTTTTCTGTATACCTACAAGTGTGCAGTACACACAGTACATTCTCTGTAAGAAGAATCATATTCGATATTTGGCCTTTCGGTCGTATGGTTTCATTTTTATGTAATTCGCTCAAAATTATTTTACGTTGACCGTCAGCTAACAACTTTCAACGTGGTAAGAATTAAACCATAAATTAGCAGTTAAATTCAAATTGAGTGTAAATGATTTTTAATACAATTGTCAAAGAAATGCTTATGTCTGCGAAAGTGCACAAATGCATTAGTGCAATTTGAACGGTTTGATCGTGTATTTCATCATTTCTCATGTTACGAACACTGCTTTCATTTCACTTTTTTTCCAAATGAAAGTTTCTTTTAACTACTGGTGTTTTCGTGGGAATTTAAATTTAATATACCGTTTGTTGTGTAGTTTTACATGTTTTGTTTACAAAATAGTTGCATTTTTTTTATAAATAAGTAAGAAGTTATATTTGATCTAAAAACCAGTTTCATACTGAAAAAATTTCGGGTTTAAACTTTGTTATTTGTTCTGCAGCTTAATGATTCACTTGAAATGACCGTGAATACGATGAATTTGATTTATAAATTCAGTAAACGGTTAATGACTGCAATTCCAAAATTTCTCAGAATAAATTGGAATTTTAAATTGTTGTTTTCCAGAATATTATTATAAAGAGACACGAATAATTTCATTGAATTAATTTGAATGACAATATTTGATAGTGATCCCTGTCGAAGACAAAATAAATACTGAAAACGAAAACAAGAATCATTTTAAATGTGTTCGAAAATGTGTGAAAGTATCAAAACCGTTCACAAATCCCTTCACATTGTCGACATTTGACACACATTCAGTACATTCATAACATTGTATCTATCATTGATGGTCATTCATTCACGTACACAGTTGTTCGTTACGATCATTGCATACATGCAATAGTCAATAACAGTGTTTACTGCCTTACGCGGCTGTTATTCACTCGATTCGTTGCTTGTTAGTATACGCTAAATCATTTAAAAACAAATTAAGAGTCATATTTGATTTTAGGTATCTCTCTACGTTCGTATTTGTGATTCACTCAATTCGTTTTGCGACTTATTCCAGTCTACGTCAACATTAATTGATTGATGACTTTGTTTTACATTTATTTTATCGCGATTACAAACCTTTCAATTTAAATTTTAAATCGTATCGTTTTTTTATTGTTCATTTCAACTCGAAGCAAAACGTGATACATAAATCGTATCCAGCAAATTGTTTAAGTGTTTTATCTTTTCTTCATAGATAGTCTGCAATAACAACAACTTGATTTGGTGATGATAAATAACGAGAAACGAAAGTGGTGAGGCGTATACTGATATTTGTCGTGTTCATTTGAATTCATCAGAATCTATATTGATGCTAACCGCGGGTTTGATAATGTTCAAGTAATACGTGCTTAGATAAGCTCACTTCACTTCGATTGCATATAAATTTGTGATATCAGGTAAGGATTTGACACGCAATCAACCAAGTACTTTTGATGTGATTGTTTATTTTTTTTTTGCAAATGTCACGATGAATATGGCAATATATTTTTTTTTACTTCAGATAAATGTTCTGTGTATAACAAGTGGTTTTCTTCATTTTTTGCAGAGCGTTTGTTAGCCCCGACTTTAACGGAACATATCGTAAATAATGGGTTCAACCAAAAGTATATCAACTGCAATTGTTTGCATTTTTGGAATTTTATTTATAAACCAAAATCAGGTTTCATGTGCTGACAATACTTGGAAAATTACATGGGAATATGATCAAGACTGTGGCACCAATACTACTGGCGGTTGTGCTCTGGAATTGTTTATGGATCGTCAGACAATTATCAATTTCACATTAAGCAATTTAGATCGACCCAGTAGCACACCAAATCAAACCGTTCGTATAGTTAGTGATTCAAATATTTTGCAAGTGCCAAATGAAATTCGTTTGAATAAAATTGGGGATAAAATATGGTGGGGAACTTTCAAAGCGGATGCCATTTTTATTGGCAAAGCAAATGTACGTGTGGAAATTGATCGAGGATCTATAACAGAGCAATCGGACAGCTTAACAGTTATCATAACTCGCGATAAACGTCTTATTGATACACTTTTCATCATTTCCGTTGCCTCACTTGTTTCCATCCTCTACATTAATTTCGGAGCCGCTTTGGATTTTCGAAAAGTTAAAGGTGTTTTGTTCAAACCAATCGGACCTGCTATTGCATTCGGATGTCATTTCCTGTTTTTGCCTGTGGTAAGAATCATTTGAGACAATTTGAAATGTTCAAGTTCTAGTGAGAGTGAGATTTCACATTAAAGTATCAAAAAATGTACTTTGATCTGAACGAAAAGTACAAGAGCAAAAAAGTATTTTACACTAAACTGGAGCGAAGTACAGCATATTTCACGATACTTTAATGCTGAATAAGAAGACATTTGATGGATTTTCTTTTTCGTTTTCGGTTAAAACAATAATTTATATTTCTAAATGTTTCGTAACTAGGCAAGTTATGTGCTCGGATTGTTATTATTCCCAAATGATCCTGCTTTGCAACTCGGGCTGTTCTTCACCGGTTCGAGCCCAGCAGGGGGTGCATCGAACACTTGGACAGTCATTTTAGGTGGTAATATTGATTTATCCGTTACAATGAGCACCACTAGTACATTAGCTTCATTCGGTATGTATTAATTTTCTATTTACCATTTGTTCGAAGCAATAATGACAGTTATGCGTGTTTTGTTGTTGTTTACAATCAATTTCAGTTATGACACCATTGTGGATCTTTACTTTGGGCAAAGTGATATTTGATAGTGCAAATATGGAAGTTCCATACGGACAAATTGCCTCATCTGTGTTCAGTTTGATTGTTCCACTAGCCATTGGTTTGCTGATTCAAAGATACTGTCCACGTGTTGCACGATTTTTAGTACGAATTCTAAAACCGTGTTCATCGCTTCTCATTGTTTTCATCGTGGTTTTTGCCATTGTGACGAACTTGTATCTCTTCAAACTGTTTACGTGGCAGGTAAAGTGATAATAATTCAAATATGTACCATGATCAGCTTAAGAAATTTGCAAATTTCCATTGGGCTGATATGTTGATGAACAATTTCAGATCTTATTGAGCGGACTTCTGTTGCCATGGTTCGGATACTTTGTTGGATGGTTGGTAGCGAAAATATGCAGACAAGAATATGAAGATCGTTTGGCTATTGCCATCGAAGCTGGCATTCAAAATACAGGCATTGCCATTTTTGTTCTTCGAAATGCATTGGGACAACCAGCAGCAGACTTGACCACCGTAATGCCAGTCGCAGTGGCGATTTTCACTCCATTCCCATTGATTGCGTATCATTTGTGTCTCATGTGCAGACAATGGTTAGTATTATTTTCTTTTTATCAGCAAAACTATTCTCATTATTTCATGATGAGAAAGCAAATACGATAATTTCAACGATTAGAAATTAAAAAATTGTATTGCGGTGGAGAAATGAAGCAATTTGACCACAAGTCACTGATTTCCATTTCTTACAGATTTTATTAACACATTTTTATTCATTTTTTTTTTGTTTGGTATTTTTCAGGATCTATTTGAGACGTTCACGTCAAGTCCCAGCCGAGATAAAAGAATGCATACAATCACAAGAGAGCAGCGGTGTTTATTAAAGTACAAATATAGAGATTAAGTCATTCATCAAATCATGGTTGCGGTTTCGAATTTAACTGATACACATTTAATTTATACAATTTTTTTTGTTGTTGTGCATATCATTTTATTTCATACATTTTTTTTTTTTTTGGTTGAACAAACAATGTCAAAGCCTAAGTGGCATCTGCAGGGACGGATCAACTAGCCTTTTATAATGTTTGTACGCATTTTTGATCACCATATCAAATTAAATGTAATTTCTTTTAGAGACTTGTAATGGATGTTAAATTGTATAGAAATGCTTTGTTTGCACTGCTCAAAACGGTTATTTGATTTTAAGAAGAAAAAAAGAATGAATGCATTCACAAAAGGTATAATAATTAAGAGACCAGCACTAAAAGACCAATCAGCAATTTAGGAGCTTCCGTAGATATTTTCTCGTATTCAATTCTATGAAATTGTGATAAGCCAAAAGAAAACAAAAAACATCACAAATCGTTATATAATAAGAACTGTTTTTCTTTTTTAAGGAAACAAAAACACGTTTTGTAAACAAATAAAACTCGTTGAAAAATACCCATCAGTCGTTTATCTTTTGAAATGTAGCTGTATGATGCAACGAAAAATTTGAATTGGTTGATTTTATTTTTGGAATTGAACGTCTTAATTCCATATTCATGGTTTTCGTTCATTCCAATGTCAATGTCATTCATTCCTTAAAAATTGTATAGCATGCCGCCGTACAACCGCAAACCTAAACGCATTCCAATACAGAGACATGCACGAAGTTAGCCATTAATGCGTGATCGGATCGCGTAGGCTCGACACCAATACATCCATAGGCATGTATATAAACGGGTCAGTTGTAGTGGTTGTCGTTATGATCAACAGCTTGTTGGTATGCGTTCCGCACAATAGACAGCGTATGAAGTTACATTTTGTATTTATTTTTTTCTATACATTCTAGGTGATTGTCTCTTGACTGTTGTGCGGTGTTTGTTTTGCTGTGATTAATTTTTTTGTTGCTTCGATTTTACCTGATGTGTTGTGAAAATATTTACATAAATTTATAATAAATTTGTTTCGAGTGTTTGAAGATAAACTAACCTCACAACGCTTATTTTGTGTAGCCGCATTTCTATTTTAAAAAAAACCGTGATAAGATATCGGTCAAAACGCAATGAATTTGATTTACGTTTGAAGCATTCGATTCCATTCTATACTTGTGAATATAGAAATTTAATTACAATTTTACTCACATTCGCGGTGATATTTGTAGACAACAGTTAAACAAGTGTAAGTAGGCGCTGCTGTTCACTCACTCTACTGAAGTGCGTTGATTTAGAATTTTGTGTTTCCATGTCTTTACCAAAAAATGAAATGCTCAATTTAAATTTAATATTTTTCTACAGGTTTTCTTTCTGGAATTGACCGTGCCTTGAAGATGGCTGCAACGATAAAAAACTACGTTTTAGTAGTTTGGTGCATTTTTTTAACGTTGACAAGTACATCAACGGCATGGATAGCAAACTTTGAACCCAATTCAACGATAGTGCAAATGAGCAAAACACAAACTATTAATTTGACACTGACTCAACTGCACGGTGTCGATTTAATACAGAACAATGCCGAATTGAGAGTGTTTAGTGACTCGTCAATTTTGAATACAACAACAAACTTATCATTCGATGATATTATTGAGGGCAAATGGACCGGTGAATTTAATATCAGTGGGATATTTTTGGGAATGGCCAAAGCGTTTGCAGAAATTTCAGTAAACGGGAAATCAGAACGATCAAATCAAACGTTGAATGTTGTTATTATCAGAGAAGAAAGACTGATTGATCGCATCTTCACCATTTCGGTTATTATTTTGGTGGCAATTCTTTATATAAATTTCGGTGCTGCTTTGGATTTGGGCAAAGTCAAAGAGATTTTAGTTCGACCAATTGGACCATTGATTGCATTTGTGTGTCAATTTTTATTTATGCCACTGGTAACTATTACACAATGGGCGTCATTTGAGATAACCCGATGAAATTTACATTGAAAATTCTCTATTTTCAGTTGAGTTACTGTTTGGGCTTAATACTGTTCCCCGACAATGTTGAAATGCAGCTGGGTTTATTCTTTACGGGAGTGTCACCATCTGGCGGAGCCTCGAATACTTGGTCAGTCATTCTGGGTGGAAATTTGGATCTTTCAATTTCGATGACAACAATTAGCACCTTTTCAGCATTTGGTAAAAATAACCCACTTCAATTACATAATCACGTTCAATGCTGATAATTTTTGGTTTATTATTTAATCAGCGATGATGCCAATTTGGATTTTCACCCTCGGCACAACCATTTTCGATCAAGAGGATTTACCCGTTCCATACAAGCGAATCGCTGTAATGGCCATTGGCCTAATTGTTCCACTTACGATTGGCTTACTCATTCAACGCTATTTACCACGTCTTGCCAAAATACTCGTACGAATTCTGAAAACATTCTCATCAATGCTTATTATATTTATCATTATCTTTGCAATTGTCACCAATCTATATCTCTTTGAACTCTTCACGTGGCAAGTAAGTAACTACGTGATATTGATTACGTGAATCCTTATCATCTGTACTCAAGTGACCCACAACTAATTTGATATTTTTGATGTTTTTTTTAGATATTTGTTGCCGGCATGGGCTTGTCTTGGATTGCTTACTTTGTTGGATATTGTATTGCCTCAATGTTTAAGCAGAAGCATGAAGATCGTGTGGCTATTGCGATTGAAGCCGGCATTCAAAACACTGGCATTGCTATTTATATCCTTCGAACCGCATTAAGTCAACCTCAAGCTGATTTGACTACAGTGATTCCAGTGTCTGTTGCTTTAATGACCCCAATCCCACTACTTTTCTACTTCATATATTTGAAAGGAAAAGACAGGTGCGTTTTCGACAATTCGATCATTGAGTTCATTAAATTTCACATTCAACTTCAATTTATATGATTTTGTTTGCATTTTTCCCATCTTTTCATATTTATTCAGATTCAGCAAACATCGTCGTGGAGCTACAGCTGTTCCAACGAACCCAAACGTTCATTATTCAGCCTCGAGCTAACCGAGCTAACCAATAAATGAGCTTCCAATCGCTGTCAAAATCGATATTTCACAACATTTGAATTCATCACATTTGTGACAACATTTTTATTTTATATAATTTTTTCGTGGCTTTTTTCACAGTGCTTAAAACGTTTATGAGATCGTTGAGACTTATTCTATTGTAAAATGACGCACAAGAAACTTACAAAAATAATAACGGGCAAACCAACCAATGCATTTAGATAAAGTTTGAATTTTCTGTACAGATCGATTGGCAATGGAAAACGATTCACTGAAAGTTTCACATGAAACAAATATAAGGCGATCATATGCGGGAGAAGATTCTTTCTTAGTGATAGAAGAATGATATTTGGCAAATGTTGTTTGGTATGCTATGACAAAAATGTTAATTCTACACGGAATTGGCAATTTTATGCGCTTTCGAGCGCCAGGCACTCGATAGAAAATCAGTTTATCAATAAAGGGCGAGTATATTTGGTGTATATCAATGCCTTGACGTTCAGTGCCTAGGTTTTCGCTCTATATTAATATACTGAAATATTGAAAGCGCAAAATTGCCAATGCGGGATGTGCAAAACATTGTACATATTAGATATCTGGCTTCCAGTTTGATCTCTCTAAAAATCGATTGTGTAAAACTGCCCCAAGAGGGTTTAACAATTCCGAAGCATGTTTAAATTTTTTGAACTTCAGAATGCTTCCAAATGTATGATCGATTTCAAATCATTTTGCCGGTTGTCATTCTTTCTTTATTAGAATTTAGAATATAAAAAAATGTGGAACGGTTGAGTTTTTCGCCATTTATCACATTTTTTTAATGAGACCTCATTAAAGGAGCTGCTCTGTATTGCACTTTTTCCATACCATCTATACACACCTCAGTATAGTTAAAACTTCCAACTTTTTCTGATGCACCGGTGTTTTACTCGTAAGAAACTTAAGCTTTTTTTGCAGAATTACGTACTTTACTTAATCTGAAACATAAGCACGAACGAACACAAATAATCAAATAAAAAACTTTTCATATATTATGATTTTGTGAAGATTTCTACATTATTCATGTGTAGTAGTTCTTAATTAAGCACATTAAAAAGACGAATTGAGATTACTTGACCTTGAGCGTTTCTATTGAAATTCGTTGGCATGTAGAGAGCTTCGTTTAGTTTTCCTTCCAGTGCCCCTTAGGTAAATTTTTCGATTATTAAGTGCCTTGCTTCAGTGAACATGAGTGAACATCGCACAATTTTCATCGTCACATTCTATTTGTTCGATATCATGTTCGATAATGTATGGGCAGCGCGTGTTGCAAAAGCAATCTGGACATGTCCAGAACGCAACGATGAAAAACGTTATGTGAATTTGCATGTAAACCCAAAAGAAAACGATAAATGTGTATTGTGTTAATCGATATAAAAACATAACGAAACGAAGGAAACGTTAAAAAATGGTTAAACATCAACGACTGTGTGCAGCTTCCTCTTCTTGTGTGTACGCTGTAACAGAAATGAATCGTTATATTCGTTCTGTTCTCTGCTGCTTAAAATAACAATACCGCCGCATCGTTACGTTTCTCATCGTTGCCAGAACGTTTTATAAAAGTGATCCTTATGGATATTTTCACACATACATATATAAATACGAATGCTGATGACGATTTTTTAATCTTCGACAAAAACGAAACAAAAATTGATTTTGAAAGTGGCATACAAATTGACAAACGTTTTTAAAACTACTAGTGACGGTTGCAGTTGTTTGAACAAGAATGAGAACTCATGTTGCTGTAGATTTTAAATCTCCACGTGGATGCCAAAATCGCATTTTGTCTATTCATTTTTAGTTTACTATTGCCGAATAATAGAAATCGCAGTGCTGGTTTATTTTGAGTTTGAGGATGTTTTTCATTGCGAATCGAAAACGTTTCATGAATATTAATATTATGTGAAAAAATTTCGTTGAAATATTCTGAAGAAAAATTACAAGAATATTCTTGAGAATTAGCCTTGACGCTTCAATTTGAATTCTTCAGCCCGTAAAGCTAGTTCACGAATATTTTGCAAGCAGCCAGCTGACGCCTCTTGTAATACCTTGTCTTTTGAACCAACGGTTTCAAGCAAGAATGGAACAACGCCACTCTAAAATTTCCGTACACAGACAAATGAAGTAAAGAACAAAATTAAATAAATATATTGAAAAACTATATATCAATTGAATAAGTCTTAGTAATGCATACTTGGTGCATGGTGATACAATTCTGTGGATCAACTGAGAGACGTTGCAGTGCCATCGCTGTTGTCCGATGAACACGTGAATTTTTGCTAACCATATAGCCCACAATGGGTGCAACGGTTCGAAGTCTACCAAGCTCCTGTGTATTCGTGCCGTAGGGAGCACAGCTTGCAATGGCTGCAGCCAAATTCTCTCGGAGCATATCATCAGACGTAAAAACTATGGCAAACATTAAAAACATCTTTGAAAAAACGGCCAGGTATTATAAAAACGAGTCTGATTTGCAAAAGACCAACCTAAATCAGCCAACATTGGAATAACTTTATGATCTGATAAAACGGCCAAATTATTTTTATCCTTTGCTATGGTAGCAATAGCAGCACAAGTTGCAGAAAGTACGAGATTATCTGTTGATTTTAATAGCCCAACAACCAGTTCCATTGCACCAACAAAACTGCGAACCAATTCGCCAGAATTGCGCGCATTTTCAATACAAGGGCAGAGTGCCCACGCAGCGTACGCCTGCACTCGTGGACATTGATTCTTTAACAGCGACCAAATCAAACGTACCGCATCTAATTGCTCTAGAATATTCATGCTTTCGATATCTTTGGCACATTCACCGAGCGCTTTGGTAACATTTTCCAAAAGTGGTTCATAGGTTGAGCCCAAATGATTTACAAGATGTGTTAGACCGCCAATCTGACGGAATGATATTCGATTACTTTGGAATTTCAGGCATTCGGCCAAAGCACCAACAACATTCGTTAGCACATCCTCATTTTCATCGTTTAAATGTTGAACGAAAATGTTCAATATGCGTAGCTATAAGCGTAGAGAATTGTTGAAAGGGGTTAAATGTTAAATGCTTTAAACATAAAGGTAATCTACTTACATTGTCTAATTGTTTCACATTCTCTTCAACCAGTGTACATTTCCATAGAGCACCTGTTGCTGCTGCCAACAACGGCTTATTTTCTCGCATATTTTTGTCCTTAACAATTCCCATAAGCTGTTCTAAACCATGCGCTTCTCGCACCATATCGCTGACCGTCTAATAATGTGTTATTAGAAATCAAAATTGACAAATTATTTTCCACTCAACGACAACATCACGTTGACAAATTCATTGAATGTTAATTAATTAATCAAACTGACTCTGTTGCTGGCACACTTAAAAATGGCTAAACTGCATTGTAATTTGATATCCAGGTTCTCCGAGTACAAATGATAAACGATGTCAGGCACCATATTCTCTGTGATGATGGCAATTTGAAAGTTTTCCTGTATTGTTTGACCCAGAATTGGGTGTGAGCGAGAATCACACAGCGAGCATGAGAGAGAGAGAGAGAGAGAGAGGGAGAGCGGAAGTTTTTAATTAAACATAATTATATTTAATGAACAGCAACGTACAAAGTTCAAGCAATATTTTACCTCTGATGCGCAATTCTGGCAAGTGCCCATAATCGGTACGATCAAATCAATATGTACGCTTTTCAGAGCTCTTGACATTAATGGTACCAAGCCAAATTTTCGCATCGTCTCTTTGTTTGGTTTTGATTCAGAAAGTGAACATAATGCCTGAGCTCCTGCACATGCCATATTCATTTGCAATTTTTGTTCGTCGGTTAACTGCTCTCGGGGCATTAATAAAATGCTACAGGATGTATGAAATAGAGGAAACGAGAGAAAATATTTTCACACTCATAAATTATACGACGCAATGGAAATTTTCCAATTTCATTGAGGGGCGCTCATTATGAACGGTGGATTGAACACATACTCTAACTTGATGTCGAGCAGATCGATTAGTTTTGGTATACCGCCACATTTCCGAATGAGACGCCGAGCGAGTCGCATTTTTGCAACATTCGAAAGCGTTTCGGCTGCCATTGTTTTAAGATTCAATGCCGGCTCTGATAAAATGTATACGAGCAATGGAATACCATCGAGGTCAATAATTGCCTTCTGTACATCGGTCGAAAATGAGAGCCTCACAAGCACTTGCAACGCACCCAATTGACATTTAGCATCTTTGCTTTCGAGTAAATTTACAAGCACTTCGAGGCCACCGATTTCCTGAATTGCCTGCATCCGAATTGCCGAAATGTGAATAAAAACGAATTCAATGAATTCAATGAATTCAACAAAGCGTACAACAAAAACAGTTGTCATATTCTTACCATTTGATTCATTGGTATACTTAAATCGTAGTCTTTGAGACAACATAATGAAACAATGGTGGCGGTTGTATTGCCAGCCTTAACATATCGCACTAGTTTTTGGATGTTGTGAAACTCAGGCGTTGGATCGCTTACGCTGCTTTTTGTATCTTTCCACTGATTTTCATCATCTGATTGAGTGTTTTCGCTTGAATCGGATTCTTCGCTTTCAACTTTTCGGATGACGATTGGAGCTTTTGGTTGTGGTGGTGATGGCTTCTTCTTCTTCTTCTTTGAATTCAAATTGCTTTTTACTTTTTTCATCGACATTTGCTCAACAAAACTTAGATAATAGACAAATTAAAAAATGCGATCTGATTTTTTTTTCGTTGTTTATTTGCAAATGCAATATCTGTTTGACGTGTGTAAATGCGCAAAACACATCGCAACTGCCCTACTTTCAAACAACAAGCTTTCGAGAATCGTAGAATTACGATAAACCGATTAGTTTAATTCGACGAACGATGAACAGCGTACGGTAAAAGTTGGTCTATTGATATTTCGATTAAGCGTTGCCAGGCAATAATCATGACAACGCGTTACTGCAATTCGCATACCAATTTAAAAGCTGGGCTCGATGTAAGTGCTTGCGCGCCCGTCTACTATGTCACATTGATTGCGGTGAAAATAAACAAATCAACAGAATATAACACGCACACACACACACACACACACACGGACACACGGACACACGGACACACGGACACACGGAGACGACTCTTTCTACATTTTTTCATGTCTAGTGATAATTTCTTTACGATTTCTTTCATTTAGCTGCTGATTCTAAGAAGTGATTGTGTGTTTCACTTTTTTGTTCAGTGCACAAGGTCTTTGATGTAATTGCATCAAATGTAAACATCGACAATACGTCAAGGTTCATTTTGAAGAAGGAAAATAATCGTAAATGTTAAGGCTCTTTGATTGTGCACGTGAACCCAATCCAAACGAAACTATTGAGCTATCAAAGTTATCGAACCATCTATATTGATTCGTCTTCGCCACTATCTTCTGGAGTGAAATGTACCGCATGTCCTACATAAACGTGACTCTTTTTTTTATAAACAATGAAGTAACTTTAACTAACGTGATTGATGTGGGTGTTTGAGAATTGAATTTTACAATGGCCAAATGGTATTTGATGATTGAGAAAACATGTTGTTAGTAACTTTAATTCTCAATGCCTAAAGAACTAAATTATCATAGTTCTAAACGAATGAAACACAATAACAAGTTTTTGCTGAAATCATATTATCTATGGGACAGTCTTTATGATATGGAAACTTCTACAACATTTTTCCAAGAGAAATGTCTACTCTTTTAGCCAAATGTGGTCGAAAATATTCAATGCGATACAAATATGCCATGTGGTATATTGATGTGCCAATTGCTTGGAAATTGACACATTTAGCGATAATTTATCGTGGTGTGTGTGTGTGTGTGTGCACTCCTCCTATTTTTTTCATCATATGTTATTACGTGCGTGCGTACGATAAGAGTTATGTTTTGTTGCTTTCGTAGTTTTCCATCATCAGGCTGAACTGTGAGACCCACTCACCCAAATGACACACATGCCTATTTTGAAATTCACAATATGCATTTACAATGAACATCTCATGCCAAAATAATTAATGTCGAAAGATCACAATTTCCACATTTAACGGAATAATTTATTCGCAAGTGTTTCCATTTTATGCAAATAGATAGCCCCAAAACGTATTAGAAATAAAATGAGGGGCAAATGGGTGGGTGTCTCCTGTATACGTTATTGTCGTAATCAACATCGAATGCATTGATGAATGAGCGTATAAATTTCGTAAAATAACCAAATCGATTGAATGGAAAGTAACCGAATTTCGATAGCAAATTGGAATTTTGAAAGTGTTATCAAAACACAATTTTGTCTGTTGGCAAGAATAAATAAATACAAACAACAACAAAAAAACAACAAGCAAAAAAAAAGCCGAAGAAACCAGCCTATGGTGCCATGCATCAACCGAATAAACGTCATAAAAAAATGTCAAAAAATGAAAATTTAAATGCAAACCATGCAAAGCATAAACAATGTTCAGCATAAACAATGCTTCGCCTAGAATATCGAACAAATGATATTATGGAAATGATGTGGAATAAATTCGCTTAAGGACGAATCATTGATGAATGTTCTATCACGCAACCAAACCATGTTTGGTAAGCGCGCATCATATAAACTCTTTTTTTTCTCGTCAACATTTCAATACGGTTGCAAGCGTTTTTTTTTTGTTTCTCTGCACATGCCATTGTTTGAAATCACGTTCAGTTTTGTTTACACTCATTCAAATTGTATTTTAAATATTGGATATTTTATCACAATCCCTGTACGCTTGTAGTCGCATTTGCTTACATACCATTCGGTCTATATAAAACATTGTATTTTCATCATCATTTTTGTCCATAGCATTTACCATAAAACTAGTTGCTTTCGATTGTGACATTACCCTCGTTAAATTTCATTGAAATTGTTTTGGGGGTTGATTTTAACATTAAAATACTTTTCTGTTTCCGCATTTTCAGTATCGCTGTTCCATTTTTTTTTGTTCTCTCTTCAAAGCAGTCAATCGAATCATTTGTTGATCCTTTTAGTAACTTTCCTCAATCCCTTTCTGGTTTCAATGGTTGTGCGGTGGAAACATGATACGCATTAGTAATGTTATGTTGACTTGTTTACTCGTTTGCTCGATTAAATGAAAAAAAACACGTCAATTTATTGCGTTTGATATATGTATCTATATAGTTGAGTTTCAATGTGAAAAAAATTGGTTTCGACATTTTCTGAACTGTTTATCGAAATCATCCGTATCTCTCGGACACGTATACATATGCAGTTTGCCTTGCATTAAAGCATTATGTAAATGTAATGAAGTGATTTGCAATTTACAATGTGCATTAACACAAGCGGAATAAAACATTAAATCAAGGTCACGAATCAACAATCAACAAGTCCTTTTAATAGACTCTATTAACGTCACTTTGAAAGAACCCACTGAAACGACCAATTTCCATGTTAAATGTTGCAAATTAGGATGTGTGTTGTTTATTGGCAATTCTCGATTGGAATATCGTCAAAAGCACAGGAAATGGGCCTAATGAAAAACGGAAGCTACCTCCGTGTTCAGTTACTTCGGTGTTCATAATGGAACGAAACTTTGAAATGAAGTTTATATTCAAAACAGCCAAAGGCCATGCAAAAACATTTTAAATGGCAAACTGCTGACTTTTCCCATTTTGCAATATTTGCTTCGGGTTTTTCATTCGATTATCTATTATTTTTTACGACATAATGGATCTTACCGAATCATTTTCATTGTTTTTCAATCAATTGATTGTCAAATGGTTGAATGGTGTTGAATGGTTTGAATCTATCGTAAGCAAAAACCACATTCGCATATCAACCATCAAATGAATTGGACCGACACGAATTTCAATAAGGATATAATGGAAATGGTGCACGTGTTTATATTTGTAGTAGCAACCAATTTCATGTGGTTCAGGCTCAATGTTTTCTCTGTATGTCAGAAACATCACAATTTCCTTATCATTTCTGCTTGAAATGATACATGGATTATGGCCAAAACAGCAATGCCAGTAAATTAAATCATTTTTTTTTTTTTGGGAGAGAGGATCAAACGACATAAAATGATTTGCCGAAGTGTGGCACGTACACGTGCCTCAATAAAGCCAAATCGTAAAGAAACAACGAAATAAAACATGCAAAACAAAACAAAAAACACATGAAATATAAAGCAATTTTATTTTTGCGAAAAACAAAACCGTACCATTTTTGTGATGATACACTATGAAGTAAATAACAATCTGTTTGTACAGGCGACGGTATTTCACCATAAAATAATTATGTGGCATTACGATGTAACATAAAACATCAACATATATTCGATATCAATTATTTTCGTTAGTTTCGATGCCAAACGCACGGCTACGAAGTAAAAATCTCAAAAATGTCCGAAAAAACGTAAATGTGTTTACGAGATGCTAATGCATACAAGATATACAAAGGGAATTGTTGTTCAAGAATAAAAAAAAGACAACGATTTCGAACATAAACGATTATACGGTTGGAAAACATTCAACGCACACCGTGTACAGTGCAGCACATACGATATCATCAATTGAGTAAACAACACCACAGTACGGCAGTAATGGCTTTACCATTCAACCGCCACCGATACGATACGCAAAAGTTATCCGTCCTTCCTCAGATTGTTGTACTAAACGGCATCATTTTCACACACACACACACACAACATGCTCACTGTTTGTTGTTGTGGCCGCTGCATATTGCTACCAAACGCACACATTTTCTCTCTCGCTTGCTCTCTCGATGTGTCTCTAGTGTCTGTTTTCCTGTCTCTTGTGCTCAGCGCATATTTGGTCGTATTCGCGCCACTATATATACGCCAAGCAAAAATTCTCTTGCCATCAATTGCAAAACAAACGCTTTATCATCACGAAGTGGTGCTGCGCTTTCAGCTCTCTGTCTATCTTTGGCGACATTACACGATTCTTCGAATCGTGTGCTTGTAATCCAATTTAATCATTGATACAAGAATTTTCATCTCCGGGGGAATTGTACCCATTTCGACCTATAAAAAATTTAACGAAAACAAAAAAGCTCTTGTCTATTTCGGAATGCCATTTTAAGAAAATTGTATTAAAATTGAAGCGTAATTTAGTCAAATTCGTTAATTCAAAATCCGTGCTCATGCAGCAGTAATCAAATACAAAAGCAAGCGGTATAATCCAAAAATCTGGAAAATCTCTATTTAAATAAGGTGTTATTGTGTTGTTGATGTGAGGGATAAGAAGAAGATAAAAAAAAACACGTGTAATATAAATGTTTGCTTTTCATCAGCGTGAAATCGATTCAATATTTATAGTTGATGTTGCGTGTGCTTCAGAACGCTATTCACAAGCTGACTAGCACGTGCTTGATTTTTAATGTTTTTTTTTCATATTCTGTGAATTCAGCAATTTGCTGTTGAATTTTCCGAAAATACAATAGCTCTGTGGTGAAGAGGCAAATTGATCGGAAATTGGTTCATTGAACCTAACGCAGTGTTAGAATTTGCTCTATTATTTTCAATGTTCGATGAAAACTCAATACAGAACTGTAATAAATATGATGCATGGAAAAGAGCGACATTGCTAGACGATCCATAATAATGACTTGTGTTGTTTTACTTCCGAATTGAATTACTTATGAACTAAGCATAAACGAACAGTCAGTATTTAATATTGTGTTTTTAATGAAAAGTGTAATTAATAGACAGCTTTAAATAGAAATCATCAGGTGAAGCATGCCACTTGAATTCCACGATATTGGCATCTCAAAATTCCATGTGAAAAACTTTATGGTTGAACGGAATGTGAAGAACACAGTCTATTTAGACAGTTAATTCATTTTGCTATTTAACGATAAGTCAACATCCGAAAAACTATCCCGTCTAACGTATTTCAACTAAATCGTCATACACTTTAGCTTTTATGTGTTTTATGTCTGTATTATTGTGTGCCAACTTTATTTTGATGGTAATAAACGTAAACAGAACAATGTGTTTGCAAATTGATAATTTATTGCCAATTCAATTATGGCCCATTGTCGTCGGCATCCATTTACTGTCTAATAAGTAGTGGCCAGTAAAAGAACAACGCGTTTATTTACAAATGTAAGAAAGTTTTTTGTTGTTATCCGAATGACATTAAAAGACATAAATACAAGGAACGTGCTGAAGATATCAATAGTGAATCAAACCATTGCTATAGTTTGTGTGTGAATATTGTCTGAGCATCGATTGATTGAACAAAAGACTTCATCATGAATTCCACATCGCCTAAGTCGTCGTTAGCAAAAATTGGTCTCCACCCAAAACCCAAACCATTTCGTATTTTAATACTGGGAACGACTGGAGTTGGAAAAACGGGTAATTATTCCATTCAATCAATGTTTATTGTGCTCATTTTATGCTCATCTAATTTAATATTTTACCATTTGCGCATCAGAACTTAAAAAAAACTGCACAGTGGCAATTTTAAAAGGTTTCGAATAAATTGAATCAATGAATTAATTATGCCATCTAATTACATCGATTTATTCGATTTTAGCTAAATAATGCAAATAATTCCACAAAATGAATTGTTATTTCCAAATAAATGAGATACATCAATTTTAGACTGAAAGTAGTTCACATGATTGGTAAATTTGTCAACGTGACACCACAACAAAATCTAAATGACACTGTACCAAATCTGCAGGTGCATCTGACACTCGACTTCTTTGTTATTAATCAAATAATCCAGTGGAATCTTCTCATTTTTCGAAGTTGTGGGTTGAAGTACATTGAAAAACTCGTAATCAATTGATTTGTATTTTATCTGCAAAATGCATTCGTATCAAGTCAAGTTATGTCACGTTTACTGATTTTTTTTTTTCAATAACAAAATTCAATCTCAAACTTTCAACGGAAAACATTGCGGTAAACAACAAATAAATACCACAAGATTATATTAGATCTAAAGATTTCGAACGGAATTTTCTTATTTACGTGAAATGCGTTTCCTATATTAAAAAAAAAAAACAACATTTCCAATTTTAAACAAATGTTTTGAAATCATTTCCGAGTCTAACATTTCAACGGCTTCGAAGAAAAGTAGCTTCCCGATCTTGATTGTAAATTACGAGTCTCTTGAAACTTATTCTACTCCCGAGCCGAACCTTTCGGTAAAAAAAGAGAAAAAGTTAAAACTTTTCTGCGCTGGAGCAGCATAATGAACGGAATGTTCGTTTTTTTTCAATTTGGCATCTTTTTTTTTAAATAACAACAGACACAGAGGGAATAGGGAAAATCAAACCATTCATAGGCGTTTGAGTCTATGACGAACACAATTGGTGAGGGTCAAGCAATCAAGTTTGCATATCTTATTAACTTTGGCACATAGGCAAAATAACGCAGGTAGAATAATTCAAAGAAACGAAAAATAAACTGAGCTATCATCACAGCGCGAAATGAAACTTACTGTGAAATATTCAAAATCCAATAAAGCCTCAAGTATCCATATTCAATACCCAGAAAATAGTAAAGTGAAATTAGGTCATGAATGTACAAAAAGAACTCAATTGCTTCACTCGAAGAATTTATTATTGAAATAAGAGAATGCTTGCAATGGATAATATGGTTACGTGAATGCTCATATTTCGAATGAATTGTAATTCAAACTTTCCAACGATATGATAAATGGTCGGATGTAAAGTGTCACGATATTTTATTGGCATATGATTTGCTCAGAAAATATCATTTTCTCAATTTTTTCAAGTGAATTTTTTTTTTCAATGGGATAATAACAGCTTCGCTTCAGCACAAGCGAAATATGTGAAATTCGCTATTGATAAGTGTTATATCATCTAGAATTTGTTGATTCATGCTGTTTTGATATGTGTCATTTGCAGCCATGCATATTTTCAATTTGAGATGTTCAATAATAAATAGATTCTTCGAATTATTCTCGGTTAACGCATTCTCCATAGCAAAACGGTAAGAATTTCGGAATTCCGGAGAGGATAGGTGCTCCTACAAGCGTTTCCCACGAACCCATTAAAACCCACATTCTGCCAATTTAATGGCGTTATGGCATTTTTCCAAACATTATATCATTTCGATGAGCTTTCCCAAAGAAAAAAATCGTCTTGTAATATTGACTATACGTAATAAATATGAATTACAAGGTATTTTGTGCTTAATGTCTTTTAAAAATGTTGTGACGGCACTTTAACGGGCATTCAACAGAAGTTCTAAGAAATAAAAACAAAGAAATTCATTCATTCATGAAAAATCACGACGTGACGAGAGAAAATATTTACGATTGAATAGTTGTTTGAACTGCGTTGTAAGTAGTAAAGCTTTTCTTTTTTTGCTGCGTAGCGCTACCAAATAGTATTTGGCAAATACAAACAGGCTGGTAATGTCTATGAAATATGATAATGATTATTAATGCATGATTGGGATGCTGGCATTGGTGGTGGTGAATGTGGCACATAGCCATTGGTGCTAGTTAGTTATAGTAACAAGGTAATTGGATACATGTGTTGGAAATTTAAATCCTCTGCATTGACCGATTTTTGTACAGTGCGTTTTTTTTTCTCGTTAGTACTGGGTTTTTTTTCCCTCTGGCCATTTAAACGGATTGTAATCCAGCTGTGAGTTGAAATTTCGTTCTTAAATGTAGATGTATGGCATCAAGTTCATCTAGTAACTAGAGAAAAAATAATGTTGTTTACTAGAGTGTTGGCCATTGGAATTTACAACTGACTGAGTACGAAAAAATACCCTTTTTTCTACGCCAAAAAGTCAGATCTGGCTGTTATGCTTCATTTTACTGATAAACACATTTATCATTTGCCTTGTTTGCCGTTATGCCAGTTGGGAAATTGTGAGCTTCCCTTGAACTCTTCGCTCATCATTACAAGAAGACAAAAACACAAAATCAACTACAAAACGCATAAATTAAGCCAAAACCGAGACACAGAGAGTGATAGAAAGAGTGAGAATGGAGCGAGAGAATATTGTGTTGACATTTTTCACATTATTCGAGATGACAAGTGTGAATTATGCACGCAGTCATTTGTTGTGCCAATGTGCACTGTATCACAAGCGCTTCATTCATATTAATTTAGCAGTATTTGAGCCAAATTACTATAATAGCATCACCTTATACACATAATGTTGTGTTCTCCTTTCTGCTAAGCAATTTACGTTCGTTGAATGCCATCAATCAGAATTATTAGCAGCATAAGATGGACATTGTAGTACAATTTCAGAGAAGTCTTCGAATCAAAATCATCATTTTTGCTTGTTTATTTGTCTTAAGTAGCATTGATTGTAATATATACTATATTATTCTCATGTGAATTCATTGGGATGCGTAGACGATATTGATAAGCACACTCTAGTATTTTATGCTGTCGACAGTGACTGATGCATGCCAATTCTGGAAAATTTCCAATTTCCTATTTTTTGGGGTGCCTTAACCTTTGGCTGTATGATGCTTTTTGGAATCGGTCGCATTGGATGAATGAAATAGTAAAACGGAATAAACACATATTCATGCTTGGTTTTTATCATATCAAAACAAAATACAACTCCATGGGTCGCATTCCCAAGAGTTTTAAGACAACCACTTCTCATTTTGAAGCCTAAAAATATATCTCATAATGCTTTGGGGTAAGGACATGCTATTTTTGCGCAACATAAATAATAATAAATAAACGGATGGCGTTAATATATCAGTGGATATTTCTACAAGATTCAATTGCAGTAAAACACAATAAATTCTCTCTTCCAGTGTTCAAAATCGTTTCCCGTTCATGTTTGATTTCAGTTAAGCGTTTTAATAGAAACATTCTTCACATTTTCGAAACTGGTTTAACACATTTCATCACGCACAACACACAGATAAACGATTCCAAGCACGAAAACAAATCAACACATGTCACTTTTATTGGATACTCTGCAGAAAAAAGCATAAAATACAGTGAATGCAGAGAGAGAGAGAGAGAGAGAAAAAAAAACAACCCAAAACACTTAGTTGGGTTCTTTTTATTAACATTTTTTTGTCATACTTATGGTATAAAATCAAGTGTTTTGTTGACATTAGACAGGAGTGGAAGGGATGACATTGCGATCCTGCATGTGAACAAGCTTATTTTGTTATGTTGTTTTACTCATGACAACAGACATACAATTGTTGCCAATTTATTTTCACATATCGATTCATTCATTGAATTTTCGCGTAGGGGCTTATTAATATTGAATAATACGAATTGCAGAGGATTCAGTGCGACACTGTTTGCGGTGAACAATAGATGCCGCGGTTTTTTTTTATTGCAAAATCTATTCCTAGTATGTGCGTTTGGTTAAAGTCTGGCGTCGCGCACATTTTCCCGCAAATCATAATTTTAACCGTATTAATGTTGTATAACTAATATATTTAAAAAAAAATTCTTCTAGTTGAATGAATATAATACATAATCGGTACATCAATTTAAATCGAATATCATGGAATACGTGGAATTTCGGTGAATCTAAGTCTAAATCGGTTGCCGTGTCAACAGACTTTGGATTCTGCTCCGGATCGTATTCACGTGAGGTTTCAAATTTTGGTAAATACTGTTCGGTTGCCAGTTGTTCAAGTAATAGTTCATTGCCATTGCTGAGAGATCATCTATTTTTATAGTTCTATCGATGGATGAAATATCGTAAATAATATTAATACATTTTTGATTACGTAGCAACGATCGCATCGATTATTGAAATCCTATTATTCAGACAGTTATTTTTATCGAAATAAAATCCGTTGTTAGAAACTGTTGCCCAAAAAGAGTGGCAATGTGCAGACAGCCGCTTCACCTTCACCATGATAGTTGATTTCATGCTGTGAATGACCTGCAGATATGCGACCAAACAATCGCAATAAACATTCGCTACAGTGCTGTATAATTTTGTACAATATTGTGCATAAAAAAAAGGGACGACAGAAGAAAAAGGAAAATTACGGCCTAGCCGAAAAGAAGAAACAGAAAACGGGTAGTAAACAAAATCAGTTGTGAAAAAAAAAATTGCTGCGACCAAAATCTATTTGGTTGGTATTTCCACAGAAATGCGACGCATTTTTCGAAGCTCAGCAAATTCATATGGAATAGTGAAAACAATTCGTGTACATCGAACTGAATTTGAATGGTTCTGTTTATGTTGTTCGAACATTGGCATGACTTTGCGTGGCGTGTGTAACGAAATATACAATAAGAATGGCATGACTCACCAAATGGTCTGATGTTTACGGCAATGGCATAATAATGCTTACCATAGACAGTAATGTTGTGCTGATAAGCACTCAATTTACAACCAGTTTTCATATCTTTGTACACGTTTTCCATTGCAACCGCTGAGACCAATAGCCAAAATAAATGGAAGCATTGTACTCTTATCACCATTCATTTAAGAATTCCCAGATTAATGAAAAGTGACTGATGATTGAGCTTTTGTCTATTTCTTGCACACGCTCAACTAACATATTATTTATCCGCTGCTTGTTATCCGACGGCTATAATCAAATTTTCAGAATTCGCAATTACACGAGTTTTCTAAATCTATCACTTAAGTTTGTGCTTTGATTGTTTCTTTTTTTGCTCAACTTTTATGTGTGTTCCATGTTATTATTTCAAGAGTACTAGTAAAACTTTCGACAGGTTTGACATACCAATGACCACATAAATGTTTTTATAATTGGTCGAATTTTGTATCTACCATAAGTAAAACATCCATTAATCTCATGTCTAATCATGTTTTCCTTGATGTTTTTTTTGTGTATTTTATATCGTGCGGCAATCCATGTGGCTATTCAATGCATTCTTCCATCGATTGGACCCTCATTGTTAGCAATGGTGGTAAGATTTATAACACGGCGATTCATTGGCGAATATGATCCAAACTTGGAAAAAGTCTATTCATTCAACACCATCATGGATAATGAGACGGTATTGTTCGAAATTTTAGACGCAAAATCAGGTCAACTGAATGTAAGCAAATATGAAAACGATCCAATGTTTATATTTTCTTGTTGTTTTTATATTTTCACAAACAAATGATCGTTTTTTTGTTGTTGCTGTTTTCATGCAATTCATTAATTTTGTTTTCACATGTGACAGGAAAAAGACAATGCAAATCTAGAATCCAATATTCGATGGGCGGATGCTTTTATCCTCATGTATTCGGTGACAGACAAGTGCAGTTTTGATGAATGTAATCGGCTAAAGTTTTTGATTAATTATAATAAACGACGCAAAAAGATGGGATCCAATGGCAAAGTGAGTGTGGATTGTATATTATTTCACACTGTTTTTTCATGTTTTCTCTTTTTTTAACGGAATATGCTACAATGATAATATAGTATATTTTTTTGTTGCGTGACTTTGTTGCCGATTTGAAGGACAACAGCTGTGAGGCTCCCGTCATGTTGGTGGCGAATAAAATCGACCAATATGGCGATAGAATGGTTTTGGTGGAAGATGGACAAAGACGATACCGTGAAATCGGATGCGTTGGCTTCCGAGAGATTTCTGTACGCGAAAGTATCGAACAGGTAAGTTACCATGTATCTGTCTCAGATACAATCACATTGTTTGTTGTACACAAAATACGCCTATTTCCTTCTGTTCAATTATATTTTCGATTTTACTTAATGCGAAACCATTTCTCTTTGATTTCATGTGATTTTGACTGATGAATTTACTCTTATGTAACTTATTTGTAAAAAGATATCTATCATATTTTATTTTAAGGTTTGGGGCGTTTTCCACGACATCTGCCAAATGTGGCAAATGTTCTCGAAATGTCCAAAGCTCAAGCGGTCAACAAGCGAAGTACAATCCAGTGCCGAGAGTATGATCAGTCCCGAATCAACAATTTGTTCAATTTTTGAGCACACAATGCGTGTGGAAAAACGGCGTTCATTTCTCATAGGCAATTGGTCGGAACGCAGTCCAGATGAATGTGATGGTGATAAAAAACAAGAATCATTTCGTGCACGTGCTTCGACGGATGGCACAATACCATCAAGACCACGATTTTATCCACTTCGTGGAAGTGTTGGGGCTCCCTTGTTCTATGATCGTCGCATGAGTATCTCACAGCAGGGCAAAAATGCCAGTTACTAAGCTTAAATTTAACTATCATTAAGACGTTCAAATTCAAATCAATTACATTTCTAAATTAAGAAATACAAAAAAAAAACAAATAAGAAACAAACAAAAACACAATTAAAAATTCCAAACAAATTGAATGTTTCAAGGTTGTATGGTATCTGTATTAAATGTGATTTCTTTTCCTTACAATTGAAGATAAAATATATGAGCTGTGGAAAGCAAACGTAAACATTTAGCGTATTTTACTGATTTGTGTGTGGGAGTTTTTGAATTCATTTCTGTTTCACCTTTGCAATCTACAGACGACTGCCAAGTAAGTACTCTACTCTTTGTGTATAGTTTTTTTTCTTCAGATATCACTTGCATTGAATATTTCGAAACAAATGTGATAACCCACCACCTAAGGGGACACACACGACGATAACATTTGCAATCAAAAGCTGATTGAACTTATCAAAATATAACACAATTGACATTATTCCCATTGAAATGCTCAACCGTTGAAATATCAATGATGTTCTGATTGATTATTTGAAATGACAGTTTCTGTTCATTCAATTCTCACAATTATATTTTGATTTCAAATCACGTTTATTACAAACGCCATTCGTTTATCAAACAAAGTCCAAACGATGCGCTCGCGTACGCGTCTCTGATATTCAATGTCAACTCTTTTATCTTTCATCTTCGTATTGTTGTGATGCTTTTGATCGATATGCATTGGTTGATGTAAACATGTTTATTGTTGTTGTTGTTGTTGTTGCACAAGTCTTGAATATGAATCTGATGACAGCGACTTGTTATCGGCTATTCCACAATCACATGCTTCTTCGAAGAATAAAAAAACCTACATCAATACTGCCTTTGTGGCTGCGTCAACAACTTGAAAACATCAAAATAAATTCAACATTCATGCGAAGTGCACTACTCGCGTTAACATCCGCTGTGCGTGTTGATATGAAGCACCTTTTTTTCGTTATTGTTTCGGATTTCAAGTGGACACTGAATGAATTTTGACGATCAAAAGTCAATTAAATGTCAACATAAATCGGTACAATCATTGTGTTCCACTTGTTTAAAGTATAAAAATCGATCTACTCACTTTGATTCAGTGTTTAGTCGTTCAGTCGATTGTTTCGCCTCTTTGTGGATTGCTCACTTCGCCGATTGATCATTTCAAACATGAATCGTAAGTTCAGAGCAAATATTTTTCTTCACAGAAACAGTATTTGTTATATATTGTCAATTGAGTCGTTGTGATAAAGTTTGTTTTTTTAATACTTTTTTTTTCGGTGAATGTGTTACTATTCGATTGTTTGGTGTATTCATTTCGAGTTGTTGTGATGAGAAATGTTGAACATTTTTAACAAATGTCAATATTTAAATAAATATTCAAATTAACATGTTTAAATGTTTACGTACTTAAACTATTTGAATCGAAATTGGACATTTCGAAATGTGTTTGGACTTTAGCATGAACCATAGGCAATATGAATTCAGTAACGAACATGAGAACAAGAGCATTAAACGATTATTTTCAATAGAATGGCAAAAAAACCAAATCAAGTTCCTATCCTTATTCTTATCTATCTTTCTATTCCATTGGCCTAGATTCATGTTTTTGCTTTGTGACTTTGTGAATCGTTATACTAAATTATGGCCTTTGATTGAAACCAGATATTCCGACTAGACAATTTCGATTTGCGCAAAATATGATTTTAAACACACAAAAATTATCGATTTCAACTATGAGATTAAATATTTATTCAGGTAGGCAACTGCTTGCTAAAGTAATCTATACAAAAAAAAAGAATTTATTGAGTAGTATAGATGATATCCATTCAAGATACCTGAATTATGATGAGAGACGTTCTCACAAAGTGCTCTTCCAAACAAACATAAAACCATTGAAATTCTCGCGATATGAGTTACACAAGCTAAAGGTTAAAGTTTATACAGTGATTATCAATGCTAAAAAAGAATCGAATGATTTGATAGGGGCTTTTGAGACAGAATTCCTAGAAATTATTGTTAAATCACATTCAGTGCCACACTTCTAAGAACATTTCCAATTATAAAGATAAAATATATACAAATGAATAATGAGAATTTTCCCATTATTTCTAATATGTCATGTGCATCAAAAGAAACAGATTTGCACGAAAGCCTGATTTGTGACAGTCTCACCATTTTTTTTTTCAATGATTGATCTTTGCTCCATTTATCACGTTCTGTCCGTCGCATTTCCGAAAAGCATTAAATTCTCTTTATTCGCAAAAACCTCTATTACCGAAGACGCAATTTTGTGTTCGACATTCATTTATTTTGATCTGATAGCACAAAACAGTTTAGATGTGTTTAGATGTTTTAAATACAACTCGTGTCAATGGTCACTTTGACCATGAAATTTGACCAAAAAAATCGTTCTACATAAATTGCGCATGTATAAATTATAATATGGTTTTCAATGAATGAATGAATAAAATTTGCAAAACATTTTTGCCAAAGAAGCTACGAGGAGATTGACACCATTGAAGAGTGACTCCACATAACCGTTTTCAGAAGTTCAATTTCAAGATAAGATTTTTCAATGACAAACTCTCTCTTACAGCTTCCGCAAAATGTGAGCTGATAACGTTGGCGATTGTATCGTTAATTTCGGCCGTGAGCCTATCACCACTGTTGGATGGCCAAACAACATCATCACAGTACCTAATTACACGGTCTGATGTCCATGAAGTGTTATCAAAGTTAGTGCAAAATATAAATAATTTATCGTCTTTTTGCTTCGTTATCACTAAGATTATGATATGAATAACAATGCTGTGTCTTATTTTTGTATCATCAGAATTATCAAACCAAATGATAGAATTGCCTTTTTAACGGACTTCGATGGAACTTTGGGTGACATTGATCCAGATCCAACATTAACGAAAATTCGACCAGAAGCAAAAGAAGCTCTCGATGTATTGGTCACACGACCAAATATATTTCTTGGTATTATTTCCGGTCGTGGAATGTTTGATGTGCAAAAAAGAGTTGGCATTGATAATGTGACATACAGTGGAAATCACGGCATGGAAATCATATTCCCGAATAAAACCGAATTCCATTATCCAATAACATCGGAAATGCTTAAAAACTGTTCAATGCTTAAGACCATCATCACAAAGGAGGTTTGTATGATAAAATTGTTCGTTGTATACAACGATGATATATCAATATCACGTGATTTTATTTTTGTTAACACATTTCAGTATGCAGAAGTATATGGTGGATATGTCGAAGATAAGAATATTTCGTTGGTGTATCATTTCCGTGAAGTTGCTGAAAATTTGAAACAACAAGTGGCAGCTGAAGCTTCGTATATTGTCCGAAGATATGGATTTAATCCAGTGCCAGCTCATGAAGCTATTGAAATCAAACCACCAGTTGTTTGGTCTAAAGGTCATGCTGCGCTACTTATTTTGGATGATGTTTTCGGTACTGGCTGGGACAAAAACATTCGTGTCTTTTATTTGGGTGACGACACGAGCGATGAAGACGTAATGAAAGTGAGTGTCTTCAGGCAACATTTTCACCTCATTTTCCCTAATTGCCTCATAATAACATGTACTTTTGCTCTTTTAGATGTTAAAAGGTAGAGGAACCACATTCCGGATAACTAAAGACCCCGATCTCAAATCACATGCCACCTATAAAATGCAATCTGTTGACACAGCAGTCTACATATTGGATTGGCTGGTTAACACGACGCTTTTAGAATAATTCATTAGTTTTATCAATTATTAAATCATTTGATGATTATAGACAATAAAACTTAATTTTTTTATTTTATTTTTTATTGAATAAAATTGTAAATAACAGAATTTCGATCTTTTAAATACTTTAGTCAAACCAATCACAAACATAAAATGAAACGATTCTATTTTATTCGATAAATGATATCAATTGAGTTACAACAAACAATTGTTGTGAGAATAAAGATGTATCATGTCCACTTGGGTGCTTCGGGTGTAGTAGAATGATGAGTGGGCTTGATACCTTACTTACTAAAATCAGGCAACCAGAGACCTACTTCATAAAACATGTTCAGCACCGAAGCAGCCGAACGATTTGCAATTTCCAGCGCGTTTGACATCAACTTTCACAAAAGGGGTTTGTAATGCCGATAAGCTGAACACGTTTGAAAAATTGGACTTTTTTTTATGTATAAATAGAAGAATATAGATTGTTTTTGTGCATTTCAATAAAAAAAAATTCAATGCCAATTTTTCATTATTGTTTGATTACTATCAACGTAAGTATTGATGTCTTGATTGATGTAGTATTTTCTTGGAGCAAATTGATATGTTTGATGGATGCAACATGCTATTAATAACTTCGAAACCAAATAAATCTAAGAAAAAACTGTTGGATGATTCGTAAGGTGCGCAAGATTGGTGAAATAAGAAATCGAAACCAAAAGAATTTACACAAGACCAAAAGACGTTTGCAGTTTAAAAGTTGTAATTGCAGCCATGTAGACTCGAAATATTTCTCGAAAAGAAAAATTGCCAGCTATATTCATGTTGATCAACATTATATAATAATATAATGAACTTGTTAAAGAATCATGTTAAAGGTCCCAATAAACCATTTTTTTCTGTTGAAATCACGCACGCTTCTCCATATGTCACTTTATAGAGATTAGGCTCACCCAACTTACAACAATATTTGTCCCAATAAACAAATTGTGGAATTATACGATGAATTTTGCATTTTTCATCGCTGAGAATTGAGCATGTTTATTGAAGTTATTGCATTCAAATTAAAGATAATTGATAATTGATAACGGGATAGCAACTTATAAATACTTCAGTTGATATAACATCAAATAAAAGTTTATACTTCGTTTATTTGTTTGTTTTCAGAATCGATGATTTTATTTTCAATTTGAAAGTCATTCATTTTTGTCAAAAGCCCTATAACACGCAAACAAACATTGTTGGTTTTGTTAAAAATATGGATGTGTCATGTGTTCAGAGACATGTCACACATATAAAATTGTTGAACTGATTCGATTGATGGTGGCTCGACATAGTAATTCATACATAGGAAAACCAATAGGATACAGAGTCTGATTCATTGGCATAAATGACGACGCGACACCATAATGAAACTAATATTTCATGAATTTCATCATATGACCACTATAAAAATAGCTAAAACACTTCAGAGGCACAAAAAGAACAAATTATCAACACTGGAGAGACGCGTGAACAGTTAGATTTGTATTTTGGTGAAAGACTTAAAAAAAGTCACGTGATTCGAGTGAGCAAAAAAATCAACGAACGAAATCAATCGGTTTATTTACATGCGAACGTATGTTAGTCGTTTGTTTATGTTTCCAATTTCGTGAGAGAACAAATAAACATTTTGTTAGAAAGACTTTAAGTCTTAGACTTATACAAAATCACAGTAGCTGTGACCATCTTTATCTCAATTTCACTATTATTTCATTCCATGAATGGTTTAAATGCTAAATACTAGTTAATTATCCTGTCCAAAACCAAATGTTTAATGTATTTTATCATGATGAATATTCAAGTTCAATTTATGATTTTCTCATCTTGTGACGCAATTGTTTTAATTGATATGTAAATCGACTATTCTAAAATAGCAAGTGGAGAGTTTTACATGAGATAGATTAAAAATGAGATAAAAGAGGTTTATTAGCGCGTTTTGAGTTTGTTTTGGGAAAACACAATCTGAAAGTATGAATCCTTTCTAATCTGAAATGAATTTTCATGCACTAGCTGCTGATTCGACATGGGGCTGATCTTTACTCCACTTATCACAATTTGCTCATTGTGTATTACTACAAAAAACTAAACTTAAATACACATTTTACGCAAATTAGATGTTTGTTCAACATTTAACGTGGCATTAATAATATCATTAAATTGTTATTGATTATGATCTGATAAGAGTATTCTTAATTTATTTTGAAAAGTGCTACTGGCGTCAGACTGAATTGCAAAAACTACGTACGATTCAAAAAAAATGTAGACAACAAATATATTTTTCTTCAATTCAGGAAATTGTGTAAAATTAAAAAACTTTGCCCACTTTTCGTGATAAAATTTGTAGATTGGGGCGTGTCATTTCCAAAAAACTTCTCCGTAAACTGTGTGGAGGCCCGTCTCTAGTCGTCATAATAAATGATGAAATTTTCTTTACAACTTTCGTGAAATGCGTGCCCATGACGTTGATAACACTTATCTCGATAGCAAGCTGATCGCCGCTGCTCGGTGCCCAAACGACATAAATGAAGTTCTCAATTGCACGGTCCAATGTTCATAAAGTATTATCAGAGTTAATACGAATTATGAAAAAAAATTCCTATAATCGTATGAGCAATGTAGTACATTACGCTTTGAGGAAAACTTGATTGTTGAAAGCTCGGATAAAATGAAATTACGGTTTTTATTACGATTATCAGTCTAAATGACGTACGGATTCGTTCTTTTATCGGATTAGAACTCAAGAAAGTTGAAATAAGTATGGGTAGTCTCTGAGAGAGAGAGGTGGGCAGCGAGTGCTTTCACAGAGTTCCGTTGAATTTGAAATCCAATTCGTACATTCTGAAACAATTATGTCTGTTGATGTGTCCGACTACAGCTATATGATTTCAAATTGAATAAAATACTCAGCGTACTCTCGCTGCCCACTCATGCTTTAAGGAAACACGTGCTTCAAATGTTATCCGGGATCGATAAACTTTTGATGAACAGAAAAAAAAACACCCACTCCCGGTATCGATTCAAATGATCAAATTACAACGGCATCCCCGGCAAATTGAAGATGGCTTGATTTCGACAATAATGTTTTGGAAATAATTTATTTTTAACTGTCCAAGAATGCGTGGATTTTCACCAAGTCACTACCAAGTTAGGAGTATATTACCTACTGTTAACGGCATCAAACCGCATCATGGAGTCATCCGGTGGAGTTCATTTTTTGTTCTTCCATGCACGTAAATGAATACTATAAATAAGAATCCGATATGAGCCTGTCAAGCGATATTGACGAACTGATAAATTTATGTAATGAACCTTTACATTAAGGTCTGCAGCACACTGCGATGACAAGGCTCACTTTGTAGGTTTTTTTTTAGATGTGAACACAGAACGAAAAGAGATGGAAATATACATCTGTATCTATCCGTCTCTCTCCAACATTCTCTGCCAGAGAAAAAACCCTTTAAAGTGAGCCTTGTCATCGCACTGTGGTCTGCAGAATAATGGGAAAATGTACTGATCATAAATAAACGATGCAATCAATAAGCATACACCTTTCATATCATACAGGATAACAATTCATTCGAAACATATGTTTCTTAACTTTCATTCAAATTAAAGACTTTGTTTCAAATTAACTTAGTGTGAACCGGTGCTTGGAGATTCATGGTATTATTATTTAATCTTTTGGTCTTAGTACAAACAGGAGACATTTTGCACATATTCAGTACAATTATAATTTGGTGTGCGGTATATTTTGGACTATCGATTATCTTATTAACTATTAAGCCGGCATACTGTTTATCCCTGTAATCACTAAGCCTTAAAACGGATTTTTCATGACCCTTCACGAGATCATGTGTGAGACTTTCATCGTTCAAAATGTGTCAAAGCAGCAACAGTTTTTCATATGCACATCAAATGTTGTGGTTGAACGACATTTCACGACAAGTTTCATTTCACGACAAGTTTTCACCCTGCAAATATTATATTAGTGTTTAACAGCAAAAACACAAACTGTTATAGCTGCATATTGGACACTAAAAAGGGTTGTTGGTTATTTCAATTTAAAACCAAAACTCAACAAACTCTCTGGTTCAATGCTTTTTTAAAATAATTTCCACACATAAAAAATAAAAATATTTTTGTTAGTTTTGCTAGTTTTTTCTAATGTAAACAAGTAAACAATCTCTCTAAAAACAGCATTTCCATGCATTCCTTATGATGATTTGTTGATAAAAGGAATTTTTTAGCACAATATAGTTAACTATAAGAACATAAAAGTTCTACTTCCGAAAATTTACAGTTATAAAAATCGCCATATAAAATTCATTGTATCAAATGGCTTTTCAAATGGAAATTTTTGGTGATTTTCCGTTCCGTAAGGAATACATTGCTTCAATGCTTTTCTCATAGCATCGAATCACCATTAGAAATATATGGCAATGTGTTTGCCTATTTTAATATCGTTGATTTTGCTATTTTCCTCAATTTTTCTGTCGAAAATACTATTTTTATATGAGTGTCATTCCCCATGCATTAAACCAAAACTGTCTCTGCAAAAAATATCTTCTTTTATAATATGATTTTGGGCTTGAAGAATTGGAATGAAAGTTTACATATTTCATTTGCAAAACTTTAATTTTTACTCTATAAACTCTTTCATATATAATAAAAGTTTACTTACGTTCTTATCCAGTGATGCCGTAGAGCCCCGACTACTCAAAGCGACACCGGACACGCACATTGAATTGCTTTTATACCTGTCCATGAAATGAAATTAGACGAAAACGGACTGTAAACGGATTATGGCCTTATTGGCAACAGTTATTTTATGGGGGATTAACAGTCATCTTCTGCACATAGCAACCATGCAAGGTTATTGAATCAATAACAAGCCATGGCTCGTTTACGCTTGATGCTTTTGAAATAGTCAGTGGTATCCAGTCCATAGGGTATGCGTGATATTGTATAGATAGTAACGTTGACTCTGCGTGTGATTTTGTGCTTCTGTTTCGTCAACTACTTCCAGAAACAAAATGAAAGTTTGTGGGATCGAACGGAAAGACGAGTGTGAGTTAAAACGCTATTATTAAGCATATATTTGTACAGGAGATGATTGTTTTCCGCTATTAAAAGAAGAAGAACGATGGTGGACTGTATGAACTGCAATTGTTCATTCCAAATGAATATTCAGTCTAGGATGAAGCATCACAATTCATGCATGCTTGTGCGATTTTCTAACTACTAATAACTAGGCGAACATGCTTGACGAGTATTGTCATGTTTGAGGGCCCACGAAGCGTGAAACATAAGTACAATCCGCACTTGTGCCTACTTTACAGCCACCACCAGTGAATCGATTTCGATTAATTAATATAATCAAACCTCTCGAAAATCTATTCAAATTTACGCAATCGCGAAACATTTTTTTTGAATTATATTTTCGTTATCATCTTTAAAAAAGTTCGCATCATGTTCAGTAATTAGTTTATGATTCTTTAGTTTAGTTTTTTTCATTTTTTTTGCGTAGACTGCATAGCACGAGAAGAAAATCAGTCAAACACGCGACTTCGGTTAAATTGAATACATTTTTTACCATTACTCTTTCTATTGAGTCTGTGCTGAGCAATAGTTTTTCAGGTCAAACACAAAACGTATACAGACAAAAATAAAAGTCATTCAAACTTTTATTTATTTCTGTGTATTTTTTTTAGTAGCGAGAGATTGAAAATAGTGAGCTGGACCTATAAAAAAGCTATTAAATGACCTGATTTGATAAGACAATTGCTAAACTTTAAATTAAAGTTTCATTCATTTTCGACTGTGAACATGCAACCGATTAAAATTACATAACAAAGTTGAATGAGAAAAAGATCACAAATTCTCAAACCGCTTCGACCTTGAAATAACTGAATCGTCGTCGGTTGCAAAAACTCAGCTGAATTGTTTGAATTGAATTGACTAAAATGATTGAATCGTTTTTGTCTAAGAAATGGTTCATGAAGCGTGAAATTACCGGTGTTACGTTGAATGTTGTCTATATTTTACAGGTCAAAAGACGCGGTTAAATAAATTGTATACAAAATTCTTTATAAATATGAAGCTAAAAATGTATCGAATCGTTTTTGTGATCTACTATCATGTATGCTGGATCAAAGCTGCCTAATCACATGCTGTATACGTGATTTGCCAAAGTCAGTACATTTCCATTGTTAAATGCAAATTCATTCAATTCTCGAACCGCATTCATCCGGTTTGTTGTTATTTCATTTCTGCAATGATAGAGGCCTTTTTGATCTGGTTCAGCTTAAAAAAAAACACGTGTCACCCAAATTGCTCATAATTCATATGCAGTTATTACCGAAAAACTGAACGAATGCATAAATTGTGTTGAGAGTGAAGTGGCACATTCGACGCCATTGAACTAGTTTGAATCTTCGAATGATGCTGGTTCGATGTAATAATGTGCAACAATTACCCAATTCACTATACAGTAAAAATGCGAATGATTCGATTTTGTTGACATAAGTGATTGCGCGACATAATATGATGAAAGTATCAGTTTAGCGAACGTCATGGCATGATCGCTATTAAAACAGCCGAAGCCGTTGAATGGCAAAAAAAGAAGAAATTATCAATATTTAAGTGACGTGAATTATGGTTGAGTACGTGCTTTTTACATGGTGAAAGACACAAAAAATTGCACGAGACATGAAAAAGTAAAAGAAACAAAAAAAAAATCAACAACAACAGGCGCAATAACACAAAATCAATTCGGAATATTCACATGCGATCATACGCTACTCGTCTGTTTATATTTCTATTTTTGCGCGTCAATGGGGCTACAAAAGATATAACGAAGAGTAATATTTTTGTTTGTATTTTTGAGCGGGTAGTACAAAGTGTACAGTGTAAAATGTACAGCGTACTGAGTGCCAAATCCACCGACACTTGTGTTCAGTTTTTTTTTTCTATCAATAATCGCATACAAATACACGACCACACTCAGTTAAGCAGCTATGGCTATGGAGCTTAAGTAGTGGCTGAAGCAGAATAAAACCCCACAGTAAAGATCAAATAGCTTTATTCAAACATTGAAAGTGCGAGATAAAGCGTTAAGCGTGCGTGATTACAAGCTACTGCCGAACGAGAAAGAAAAAAACGGCAGCACACGTCAAAATCAAATCATAACATAAAACAATGGAATCGACAAAGCGATAATTTCAAGATTTTATTCAATTCGATTACAATTTAAAGTATTTTATTTACATCCGGAAGTATTCTCGGTGATTTAAGTCAGGTGGAAAAAACAACGCCATTGATAAAATAACGTTAAATTCGTATATGTGATTCACGTTTTCGGTGATTTTTTTTTTAGTGTTCGCTCAATATTTATTGCTTTTTTTTATAAGATATCAATTATTTCGATTTTCATTTTGGTTAAGAATTAATAATAATAAAACATAAAAAGTAAGTGTCATTCAAATAATTTTTTATCTAAATGTATAGAAAATAAAATGAATGTGCATTTAGTACAATCTAAACAATGAGAAATGCAATCCAGAAAAACATTGACCAAAAATCACGTAAATAATGTTCATTGAATATGTTAGATACTTTGCATTAAGTTAAATTCAATGACACCACTAGATCGAATCATTCTGATGTGACTTTTTTTTGAATCCCAAGCGATGGAGCACAATGTCCGGTTAAAATCATAACGCCACATGCGCATTAAAGATAAGGGTCACAAGAGTTATCTCTCGTTTATTTATAAACCCCAAATTTTTGTTGTTCTTGTTGCCAAAAAATTGTGTGTCTAATTTCGAATAAAATCGGTCAGATCATGGCTGCATAAACAACCGTTTTCCATAAACAACACAAATCAAACCTAATATGAAAACATTGATAATCGTCCAATCTATTTTTAAAAGCAGTCGTTTACCCCCGTTTACCATGAATTTTTCCACTGTACCACAGGATCTCGCAATTGGTATCATGCGACTATCATGAAAAACAATTGCCTTCGTCAATTGCCGCCAAAGTGCAACAGTTCAATTTTCATTCTGAAATCGAACCGATTAAATAAATGTGTATGGTTTCCTAGACTGATAGCACAGATCAAAATACTGGCGTGCAGCATGCGTTGCGCTGTCTTTTCATAAATTTAGCTCACAAACTCACACGCTAAAGTCTGATAATGTGGAAAAACACATCTCAAAAAAACAATCAATCGCGTCGTTCAATCTATTTAGAAATCAATGTGTCACCCGATCGCACTTCCTTTTACGACAAATTTCCAAACGTGCTGCACGTTTGCTTGAAATTCCAGCACGCTCAACATATCATTTTCGGTTGATTAAGAGAGACGCACGTTTAATTTTTGATTGCCACTCATTACATCCACTTGCTGAATGAACAAGAAAAATAAGGTTGTACGAGTTTTTTTTTTACGCGGCATTAGCATTCTCATTCGATTTAGCTCAAACCAATTTGTCATTGTTTAGCATTCAATTCAGTTGTAATCCTTGGACATGAAAATTGCCCATTGTTTATGTTACGTAACAATCAAATTGATTAGAGAATTTTGTCGTTGTTGAATGAATTGTTGAGCATTCAAAATGTTAGCATTTTATCTGAAATTTCTTGTGTGAGAAACACTTCAATTTTCCTATTGCATAGTTTTAGGCTGTTTACGAAATAAATTTGTTTGCATCACAATGAACTGAAAATTGAATAGTGATGACTTCATTTCGCCAGTTTATTCCAAATTGCGGTCCGGAATGCATAATTAATAGCTTCCCATCTTCGTAGCCATTGAACAGATTTTTATGTTGAAAACTTTTGAATTTTATGGTAATTGAGGTGGGCCCAAACACTTTTAAACAAGATTCATTGAAATACAAAGATTGACGATACAAGACACACATTTTATTGGGCATCGTATTTTCGAGTACATCTTTGTTGCCTTCATTTGAATTAGTCTGTTTTGTCGTTTGCTGACGAAAATGACCTATATGATCCACAAAGAAAAACAATGTCGAACCTTGCGACGACCGACGACGAACGCATTGAGAAATGTTTTTCCCGATATTTTCACATCGCTCACATTGCGCTATCTCTCTTAATAATCAGCTGTTATCAAACAGTTCAAATGCTCAGCCGACAGACAGTGAAAATTATGTGTTCATAAACATGACTGTAATTACGGCATATGAATAATAAAATCGGCTCATCTAATTGAGCTCACAGCTTATCGCCTTTTTTTGTTGTTGCTGTTTTTTGCCGAACTTGTCCACATTGTTCGTGGATAATCGTCTCATAAGCCGATCGTATGTGCTATCGCATAGACTCAAATTTAAACGCATCGCGTTTGACTATTATTCAGTTCCAATAGTTTGCCGTAGGCACGTGGTTCGATTTAATGTGTGTATAACTTTTGGCAAAAACCAATTCACGCTTAGCCTTAAAACATCACAAATCCATCTAAAATTATCCGTTTAGTCACAGTTTTGTTTTATTTGTTTTTCCTATATTTACAGTGAATTTGGCAGCTGTCAGTTTCATAGTTACAATTTTAAGTTGCAATTTGTTGGCAATAGAAGGACGAGCTATGGCTAAAGTGGTGCCCACCGTTAGTGATATTGAACAAATCAACGATATTTTATCATCGTAAGTTGAACACAATTTCACATTTTCAAATCACATTTCATTTATTGATTTGCGAATTTTCCATTGACCTTGCGAAATCAAACATTTCCAATCATATTTTGACAGATACATTGGTAAAGATGATAAATTGGCATTGTTGTTGGATTTTGACGGAACATTAGCACCGTTAGCACCTCATCCGAGCCTAGCTGAAATGGATCCAGAATCAGAAGCTGCCCTCAAAAATTTAGCCACCAATCCAAACATCTACATGGCAATCATATCGGGTCGTTCAGCTGAAGATGCTCGTGAAAAGGTTAAACTTGAAAAAATCACATATGCTGGAAATCACGGTCTTGAAATTATTTTCGCAAATAAATCACGCTATAACCATGAAATTGACGAGGCAACGCGACGTAATTATGAAAAAATGGTGACTGAACTTGAAACAAGTGTAAGTATAGATGCAAAAACGATGGTATTTTTGCACCTGATTGTATGAAAATAGAGTCTGGTTGACAGACTTTTGTTAATTACATTTTGATTGACACATATTTCTTTTTTATCACACACAAAACACAGTTGGGAAGCAATGGCGCTTGGGTGGAAAATAAAAAGCAATCGTTAACATTTCATTACCGTGATGTATCAGAGGTTGATCAACCAACGTATAAGGCCCGTGCCACTAGCATCATTGAATCGTATGGATATGTGGCGAATCCAGCCCATGCCGCTGTCGAAGCGAAGCCACCTGTTGTGTGGAACAAAGGTAGATAATTTTGCTATTTTACGACATTACACAGAGTACACACAGTACACGCATGTCATTTACATAATGAACATCGAGTCGACTGAAAATAAAGAAAAACCTTAATCAATTGTATGTGGATGTAAATATTGCAGGTGAAGCTGCGTTGCATATTTTGCGTGAAGAGTTTGGTGAAAATTTCCCTGAAAAAGTGAAAGTCATTTTTGCCGGTGATGACACGACCGACGAGGATGCCATGAAGGTAAATGACTCAATTCAATGTTCCGTGGGTGACAATTTTATGCGACAGCCAATTCTAATTCAAATCGATTACTCCATTTGTGGATATCATAGGCATTGAAAGGTGTGGGACTATCATTTCGTGTATCATCACGGCCAGAGATTGAAACGAATGCTGACTATCGTGTACCATCGACGAAGGTTGTGTCATTGATTTTGCAATGGCTTCAAGACACAATGAATCAAGTATAAATGGTGCAGCTATTTGATTTGCAACAGTTTTTGATTGCAATTTCACTCTAATTCCGACGAATAACAAAACAACAAAGTTAGCATAATTTATTTCATTACCCTAGTTACCATCGTGCATCTTTAATTTATAATTGTGTTCCATTTTTAATTCGCCGCTTTGTTTTGCTATTTGTTACCGGCACCATCTCAATGTAATATGAACTAAATTTTATTGGTTTTCACACTCAAAATAAAAAATGCGCTATTTGTACAATGTACAACAACAATATTGTTCATGCCGTAAAAGCAATTAAACCAACACAAATAATGGCACACAACGAAAGTGTTGACATAGCATCGTGACACATTCATTTGAGCTCATAAAGCGCAAAGCGCAAAAACTAAAACTCAACTAGTTCTCAACAACAACAACAACAACAACAACAAAAAAACCTATGACATAATCATATTAGCTACTATTACAATCGATTATTTGTATAAATATGAAAATAATTTATCAATTTTAGTTTCGCACTAGCCATACCCCTATCAATCGATAGTTCACAAACACCTAGATGTTTACATCGGGTGAATTTCTAGCCATTAAGATTAAATGTAAAACCAACAATTGTTACCTAGAATTTGTATAGTGAAAAGAAAATAAAGAACAAATATTCAATGCATGTGCCTTATTCCGGCGTAGTTTGGTTATTACTCGAGCAATTGATGTGCCAAATTGGATGGCGTGTTATTGATGAGGTGTTATGTACTGGAGCTGACGACATCGACATAAAAATTAAAGCCTATTGATTTTCAACGAAACATATTCAATGAATCAATATCAGTCGATGTCAATCGGAATGACATCAGACCAAAATACGCGAATATTATACACCAAACTCGATTGTACCTTTGACAGTGGCTTAAATGGTTTGATAGCGTGTTCTAAGCTAAACAATAACAACAACACATATGAATATACTATTAAAACACTTTAGTACTACGGGGCAAGTGAATTTGTATAATATCTGTACGTGTTGTTTTTTTTTCTCGTGGCGACGGACGGCGGCATTCAAATAAAAGCGTTTGTTAATTGTATATTTACTTTCAAATGGCTCCGGTTTGAAATGAAACAGAGGAAAAAATGGTTTTCATTAATGACATAAAAGACCATGACAGCTACAAAATATGGACTGGTATTGCGTTGGTAGAATACATATTAAAATGCAATAAACAATTGCAATGTGCTAGTAAATGAGCGATAATATCGATAGTAATACGTCACACCGAGCATACGTGACGATTATTACATTGTTTTGGGCAAATCTGACCAAATCGTCTGTTTGTATCAAATATTGATGAACAAATCCGACGACGAATTAAAATGTGCGACGAAAATAAAAATGGTTGATGGTTTTTTGTTTTTTTTTTTCTTTCATTTATTAATATTTTTTTTTGTAATCAGTTTTATTCTTTACATATACGTTTCTGTCTTGTGTATGCATTCATTTTTAATTAAATTTAATTCAAATACATACATAAATTTCTATCATAGCGAATTGGTTTTCTTGTTGTTGTTGTTGTTTTTGTTTGTTACATCGAGCGCAAAACAAAAGAGACGGCGATAAGATTATTGTATGTGTTACAGTGGCAAGGGCCGACAAATTGTGTCAGTCAATACCACTCTATCTCAATTCAACAGATATTTCAAATTTGTTTCCTCTGCACAAAAATGTATTTTTTCCCTTTTCTTTAAAAAAAAAAATGATATATTCAATGAGAGGAATGCCAATGTCACGCATTATCACATTTTATTAACGTGTTAATGCGTGGCACAAACTCATATTGTCAGAGCAAAGAAAAAAAAACAAAGTTGCGTTTTTTTTTCTCGAAAAATTCCAACAAAATTTGAATTTCGGCAATTTTGCCGCATCAGCGTTAGTTTCATTAAATCAATTCAATGCACGGTGTCAAAATATGACAATTTTTCAATTGTTTTTAATTAGCGAAATTTATTATTTTCTTACTAATATTAAAAATTGATTTTTTTGTTTTGTTTTGTTTTAATTTTACTTTTAATTTTGTATTGAACTTATTTTGTTGTTGTTTGCTTGCATTGAAAATCGGCATTTGAAATTGGTCTATATTACTTGTTTTGTTTTCGTGCCCCTATCAATTAATATGGAATAATGCAATCGGTTTCACGTTCATTTTGGATGGTGTTCTGAAATCCCTTAGTTTGTTTCTCACTTAACTACAAATAACAAATAGTATTTTCATTAGATCTCATCTTTTTATTTTCATCGCATGTTTCATCTTTTTCATTTTCTTTTTATTAATATCAATCTAAACAAATTGCATTCAAAAACAGGAGAAAAAAAATATTTCATTTTTTCATATAATTCTAGAAAATAAAAATACAAATAAGAAACTAGCAAATTCTCATTAAATTGTTTCTTCCTTTAAATTTGTTTGTGTTGTGTGTTGTGTTTGAATGTGTAAATTTTGAAGGGAAAATTGGCTGGAAATTGATGTCAAATATCGAATGCTTGCTTCGTTTTAAATGTGATAAATTGTGATTCATTTGAATTATGGATTTTTCCTTCGCAATTTTTGATTGATTGAATATAAACTGGATGCCATTGTCCATCGGGTGATAGCTATTATATTTATGCATTGGTTTTCGATTTTTGTTTATTTGTTTTTTTTTTTTAAAGAGAATGTATTACATTTTTCCATGTTTTTTTTTTGTTATCATAAAATAGCTTTTAGCTAATGAATCTATATGTATACCCGGGAAAAAAATGACGAAAAAGTAGGCGGCGATTGATGGTGTAGCGTTGTTACAAATTAACTATTGCTTTATGTTGATGCCATTCATGTTTATATTATTGTTTTTTGTTTTTGTGGTTTTTGTTGTTTTATCTTTTGTTATACATTTTTTTAAATTTATCTATTGTTTAATTAAAACAAATCTTTGCGTTGTTTTGTGACACAAACACACACCAAAGAGTTTTTTCTTTCATTTTTTCTCTGTTAATTTTCTTTTCATTCTCATATTTTGTTGTTGTTGTTGTTGTTGTTGTTTGTTTTCTTTTAGTTTCAATCAATGCAACATTTCACTGGCAACACTGTCTGCGTACTGATTCGGCTGATACGGGCTTCACATCGATTGGTTCGACAGTTGGCCGAATCACATCACCTTCGGGTGGATCACGGATTTGCTTTTGCGATACAATACGATAAATTTCGGTGAGTATATTCTGGAACGCAGCTTCAACATTTGTCGAATCAAGTGCCGATGTTTCGATGAAATTCAAGCCATTGCGTTCGGCAAAGGATTTTGCCTCTTCCGTGGGCACCGAACGTAAATGCCTTAAATCGCTTTTATTACCAACCAACATAATCACAATGTTTTGATCGGCATGATCACGCAATTCGCGTAACCAACGCTCAACATTTTCGTATGTTAAATGCTTTGCAATGTCATAGACCAATAATGCACCAACAGCACCACGATAGTATGCCGATGTAATAGCCCGATATCGCTCTTGACCAGCTGCACACATCATCCGACCGATGTGAGTCAATTTTATGCAGGCACGCACACCAACACACACAGACACATACACATATCACGACGTTTACATGATGTATGTATGATAAAAAACGTTTTGCGAGTGAAGAAAAAAGAGAAAAGAAGAAAAGCAATTCACAATTGATTAGAAAAGGCATTGGTAATTGAAGAAAATGTCAATATTTTGTTCTATGATAATGAAAAAACTGTGAAACAAGTGAATCATCACACTTTGTACCACTTACCCGTATCCCAAATTTGGGCCTTTATCGTTTTGCCATCGACTTCAATGCTGCGTGTCGCGAATTCAACGCCGATTGTCGATTTCGATTCCAAATTGAATTCATTTCGTGTGAATCGTGATAGTAAATTACTTTTACCAACGCCCGAATCACCAATTAATACCACTTTGAACAAGTAATCATATTCATCATCTCTGGTGGCCATTTTTGAACGTTTTTGTTCGTCTTATTGCTCTATGTAGTTGAAGAGAATGATTTACGGCTTTATTAGCTTATTTTTTTCCTCTATTTATTCGTTTTTTTTGTTGTTTTTGTTTTTGTGGTTATTTGCTAACTAAAACACAAAACTATTACAACGTAGTTAAGCTCACTTTATTCCGTCTAGTGGTTTGCCAGTGCCCTTTTGGTCTTTCGAATTCTGTCGTTTCGTTCTTTCTTTACGTTTCTCTTTTTTTTATTTCTATTGTCGTATTTGCTTTACTCACAATGCTTGCCTGCGCCTGTTCTTCGTGTACACTACACATAAAAAAAACACAATACACAAATTGCAATGATTAAATTGATACATTCAATTTATGAAAAGTGTCATAGAATCGAGTTAAGGGAGAGAGAGAGAGAGAGAGAGAGAGAGATGAATTAAATAAAAATAATAATAATATGCAAGATGATATGAAGAAAAATCGAGTGAATTTGCTTACGGGGAATTGGAACCAAACAAATAAAAAAAAACTTAATTCAATTCACACAGGCAGAATAGATAGAGAGTGAAAAAAGGGGGAGTTGTTGACTTCGGTGTTGTTTTTTTGTAATCGTTCTTTCTTTCGTTTTTTTCGGATATCACTTTGTGTAATTGGAAAAATTGATCCAATTCAATCACTGTTCACACTGCAAATTAAACTTTTTCTTTTTAGTAACAAATTCGGCTCACTCTCAGACAACAAAATCGCTTCTGCACATATATTATGCGAAATTAATTAAGTCGACATAACACACAACACTATGACCAACTTTTTTTTCTTCTTTCTTTTATTTCTGGGCTGCTTCTTCTTATTCTCTTGTTCAGTTCGTCTTTATGTGTGTTTTGACAAAACTTAGTCATCAGAAAAAGTATGAACGTCACCACGTATCAATTGCTTCTTTGATGAACAGTGGAGACTTTGCGGCCGTAAAGTATGAAACGTTCGGAATACGAGGCATTGGGAAAATGTATAAATTGGTTTTAGATGTGAGTAGAAACATAATTGAGGTTATGTCCAATCGATAGACTACAACGAATGGAATTGCGATACTCAACGTTTCATTTTCACGGGAATTTTTATGTCAGTGAGGAGAGTTTTTTTTTTTTTATTTTCGCACGACACACTTTTGCGAATGTATGTGTTTGATATTGGGTGATGTGAATCAGACCAACGCTATTCGTGTATTGTTATCGTTTTTTGATAGAATCAACAGTCATATTGAAATGATGTCGCCTCTCGACCAAAATTTACAATTTTTTTTTCTCATAAATTGGAGAGTTTTGATGTTTTGAAGCATAATGTTTCTATAAAAAGTCACCGTTAATATCCTAGCCAGCCAAATAAACTTATAATAACAAATGATTAAAGACCTACGACAATAAAACTACACCTATTTTAACATTCGTTGATTTGTTCAATAATTATTTTTTTTTATTTCAACCTTAAAACAAACCAAAAACAATATCGATAAATTTGAAATTCACATTGCTGACAATGTAAGTCAGTTTTTACATTAGCATGAGACGTGATCGATTGAATGTAAAATCTCGTCTGGTTTAAAATCGTCGTTATCAATGCGAAATCGGCGAAAGGTACGGTCAAAGTTCCGTTCGATTTGCAAATAAACGTTTTCAATAAAATAAACACGTTCAAATTGCTCAATCCAAATGTCACGCGGTAAACTTGTCAATTGTCCGTTAATATTGAATGAAGCCGTTCCATTTGCAATCATACGTAGCTTAATTTGAAACCAAATAAATTCAAACGGATCGAGATCTCGATTGGCATCTGGGATGTGCAACGCAACATGGTTAACATTGGTGAGATATTGATTTATACTGCAACCGGTTTCGATCGTTTGATGTTTTCCATATTGCAAAATTAAATCGTAAAGTTCAGTCTTGCACATGTCGTTTGTGTAGGGGATTTTCTCTCTTTCAAGCCATGCAATAATCGCATCCTTCGAATCAGTCGGCTGTGGTGTACTATTTTCACAACGAAATGTACAGGACGGACCAAGCACAAATGCGCACGATTCCTTTAAATTGCTGATAATATCTTTTGCTAGCCATTTGAGAAAACCGTTAGCATTTGTGCTCGTGATGAATGCACTCGTGATGGGACCATCGTGGCCTGCTGCGATTATGATCATTTTGTCACCAATCATCATTGCATTGATATAGATGATTCGTCGTCCCTCCTTACGGTATTTTTGAATGCGTCGAATGTATGAGATCCGTTGGAGCCGAAGCTCTTTCTCTTCGATTGCAATCAATTTTGATTTTTTACTTATTCGATTTACTATGCGACGGAATTTCACTTTGCCTGTTTCACGCAGCAAATCAATCAGTTTCGGTGCATTGATTTTATAACGAAATATACGGCAACATGTTGAAAATGTTTTGTTAAACCAAACCGGTTTTGAGTTGAGCAGCTTTCTCTTGATTTGGCAAAGTTCCAAGGGAGCCAATGTTCGCGGGAAATTACCCTCATATCCTTTTAACGCTTTATTCAAATGAAGTGTCGTGGGCTCTTCACAGCCCAAAATCAAATAGTTTTGAAGTCGTGAAAAAATTCGACGCACTTTATCTTGTGGCAAATTAATGAGAAGAGCAACCGTTTCACACATTTTCACATGTGTCGTTATAATCGGATGACACATATACATTTGAAAGAGTTTTTTGCGTGCATTTTCATTGAGACAATTTCGACAATAAATGCTCGTACAGAAGCACATCAATTTTCGTCGTACGGGCACCACTTTGGCTCGTTCCACTTGAGTCGTCTTTTTTTTACGTGTAACTTTGGTACTTCGACCACCATCGGTGTCCGAGTCAATAAGTATTGGTTCTAAAAATAAAAATAAATTTAAAATAATTAAAAAAATTGAATTTGTTTCAATTCAATCGAATATTGAAATACCATTTTCAGTTTCGTCAGGTGATACATAAACGCAATCGTCGTCATCTTCAGCGGTCGTGCTGAGCTCTCCATTGTCCAATGTCAAATCATCTGATTTGTTTGGTACATCATTTGCTTTGGACAATTCACAAACATTTTTCTGCACGGCTCTAATCATTTAGGCTCTATTTTACATCAAAATATTTACCACGCACCAAAACTTCAAACTCTTTGTTTGAATTAAGCCGAAAAACAAGATTCTCGCGGCAAAAGAAGAAAAATTCACGCTTTACACACAAAAAAAATAATCAACTGTACTTTTTACAAATTTTTATGTTGCTTCGCTTGAATTGTTATTTTCGTTTGATTCGCCTAAGACGATATTGTTCGTGTGCACGAATGCCAGCTTAATGCCATGATTCTTAATAATTTCTTTAACCACAATGTTGACCTGAAGTTTTCCATAAAAATAAACATGGATTTTCGACACCACCAATAAAAATGTCCTTTGTTTATGAATTTTTTTCTCGTTCGTCGATTGTTTGTGTTTGCGTTCCAAAGCAATTTTTAGCACATGTTCCGTATGTCATTTGGAAAATAAGCTGCTCTTTGTTACTCTCGCTCTCTCTCTCTCTCTCTCTCTCTCTCGGTTACATCGACTTACACAATGCACGTAACATCAATGCACCTGTATTGGTTTGGTGACATTCGGCGTCACTTTTGAAAATTTCTCTATTTTCTTTGGATTTTGACCACGAAATTGTCACCATAAAAATATCAACACACTCAAAATGCAACAAAAACTGATGTCCAACAAATAATTCTCTTTTTCTTGACCGTAGATAGAGTGTATTTGTTATTTCTCTCAGCTGCAATTGGTGAACGCACTCCCATCGAAAATACTGTCAAGTGAACAATTTTAACGTTGACAACACAAAACATACACTCACATGCGACGCGTTCGAATTGACTGCTCGCACGACATACAGTGAACTGATGCGTTTGTATGTGTTAGCGCTGCCGAATACTTTTCATAGTACGCGATTTGACAATACATGGCGCGTATGAATATTACATCGAGTAAAACTAGAAACAATCAATTTCGTTCTTGATTTCTTCATTTCATTTCGTTTCTTTTTCCATTTCAATTGTTTGAATAAAAGATCCGTTTGCATTACGATTAGTTTGAATTGTGTGTCAGTGAATTAAGAAGCATTTTGAAAAAAAAGCAAACATCGAATTTACCCTTTGCAAATATGGCATCGAGTAGTAAAACCGATGCCTTAAAATCATGGGAAAAATCGGGCAAATCAGAAATGTAAGTAAATTCACACGACGATCAACAAATCAAACGCACTGAAAGTGATATCTTTGACATGAGTAAACCTCATTAAAATGCTATTTGATGTTTGAATGTTTGCAATCGTTTGGAGTTTGCTCATTCAAAGCACATGTTTTCACACCTTTTGTTGAGTCTTTGCTAATCGTCTAGTGTTCACAGATTTTTTTTTTATTCTCAATTTTTTGATAACATCTAAACGCAATTCATTTCTATTTCAGTGCAAAGTATATGAAAAGCCTGGCAAAGAGCGGCGAGAGTCCATTTTTTCTCGGAGAAGATGGCAAAAATCCAATTTTTCGGTATATTTATGATTTAATGAATGATGGCGTCAGAGGTTCCACAAAAAAAGATGCTGTTACAACGATATTGGCCGAAATTGCGGTAAACATTTTAAATAGTGCAACACAAAATGGAAGCATATTTTTTTTCAATTTTGTCTCATTTTTGGTATTATTAATATGAATCAGGAAATGCACACCGATATGCCATCCGTGATCCTTGATATTATTGGTATCTTTGATGCTGAAACATCAAACGGATTGGGTGAAAATGCGCCACAAGAAGAACGCATCATTTTTTGCGATATTGTGAAAAAAGTCGAAGAGATTTTGTCCGATAAACTGTTGAAGGAGCGTCTTGACATTGATACACTGCAAGAGGCGGGCATAATCAAAACACAAAATAATGTCAACAATTTTTACCAACGGTTTATCAAAGTTAAAACCAAACTTTAGTGAGTAAACTCAGCAGTAATTTGATTGGTTTAGACATTCAATGTTCTGTTTATTGTCCGTTAGCTATAAACAAAGGCGTTTTAATCTGTTCCGTGAAGAAAGTGAGGGCTATGCGAAACTGATAACAGAATTGAACAACGAGTCCATTGAACACACTTCCGTCACCAAAATTCTTGAGATCATCAAATCATTAATCGGTACGAGACTCTTTTTCGTCTGTGATATGATTCCATGCGGTTAATAATTCAATTTCATTTTATTTTTGTGTTTCAATAGGCTGCTTCAACTTAGATCCCAACCGTGTGTTGGACATCACCTTAGAATCGTTCGAAGCCCGGCCCGAGCAACACCGTTTATTCATTGAATTGCTGAGATCATACATGCCAAATGCAAATGTCATTTGCGAAATTTTAGGATATAAATATCGATATTTCGCCGATACAGAAACACCAAGGTCTCTTTATATCATTACGGCTCTTTTGCTGCAATGCGGTCTCATTCGTTTAGATGACATATACATTTGGGTACTATAAATGCACTTTCTGCTGTATCAAACACATTTTCTGAACCAATTTACTAAAACACAATGTTGCTTGAATCTGTAGCTGAGCCCGACGGATCGAAGCCTGCAAGCTGATTGGGAGCAAGAAATCGACGATGCCAAGGAATACGTCCGAAAGTTGAATGTTATTTCAACGAATAAAGATAAGGAAATGGAAGTTGATGATGAAAAAGATGATTTGGAGGTAAGACAAAACGTTTGAACGAGTGTCACATTGTATTTTAATTTAATACTTTTAATTGATTTTATTTTCAAGGATAATTACGAATTCAATCAAAAATGGAACTTGTGCGAGGCCCTTCTTACCGTTGGTGAATGGAAAACGGCACAAACGTTGATTGATAAATTACCCGAGCAGTCGGTGATTGTAAAAGAGCCAGTTGCAAAAGCATTAGCTAGTCTCGTTCATCATGTCATCGATCCAGTTTATGTGAATCTAAAAAATCGTGAACCTCGACCATCGATGCCATACCAAAATGGTTTATCCGTACCAAAAGCAAATTCAATACTCGAATTGCGTGAAAATGCGTTCGCAATGGCTATCAAATTGGGACCAGCATTACATCACGATCCGATTCTTTTGTACAAATTAATTCGTATTATGAATTCCATTTTGACGGACATGAATGTCGATGCAAATAATGGTCCAAAGACTCAAACGGATGAACTTCTCTATTTCGATTGTATGTCGATAATTGATGCATCAATTTTACCAGCACTCTCGTATATGGATTGCAATTGCTGTGTTGCCGAGGAAATTTGGTCAATTATTAAAATGTTTCCATATCATCATCGGTACAGTTTGTATGCACGTTGGAAAAATGACACATATTTAATCCATCCAAAATTGATTCGTCGCCGTGGAATTGCACAAAAGCAAATCAAAGCGTTGATGAAACGTGTCAGCAAAGAAAATGTCAAACCAGTTGGCCGATCCATTGGCAAACTTAGCCATTGTTCACCCGGTTTTTTGTTTGACTATGTGAGTAGATAAAGATATATAAAGAAACAAACATGTTTCTCTTTAAAACAAAAACCAAATTTTCAACTTTATCGATTAATCGGTTTTTCTTTTAAATTTCAGATTCTCAAGCAAATTCAAATTTACGATAATTTAATCGGTCCGGTAGTTGATTCGTTGAAGTATTTAACATCGTTGTCTTACGATGTACTTGGTTATTGTTTAATTGAAGCATTAGCAATGGCCGATCGAAATCGATTCAAACTTGATGGCACGTCGCTGTCAATGTGGCTTCAAGGCTCAGCTAACTTTTGTGGTTCTATTTATAAGAAATATAATATTGAGCTCAGCGGTCTCTTGCAGTATGTGGCAAACCAACTGAAGGCACACAAAAGGTAATTGTCGGTTATTTGGCACATTGAAGTCAAAATATATGAAATGTCATCAATCCTTTTCTATAGTTTGGACCTGCTAATATTAAAAGAAGTATGCCAGAAAATGACGGGCGTTGATGCATCTGAAGAGATGACCACGGAACAATTGGAAGCTATGGCTGGCGGTGAATTACTTCGCAATGAGGTAAATATCTAACTTTACATTTTAATTCCGAATATCTAACATTGTATTTATTCAATCTTCGTCATAGGCTGGTTACTTCGGTCAAGTGCGAAACACAAAGAAATCTTCACAACGATTGAAAGATGCACTCGCAAACAACGATTTAGCAGTTACATTGTGCTTGCTGATGGCACAGCAGAAGCATTGTGTTGTTTACCGTGAAACGGCTGACAATCACTTGAAATTGGTCGGAAAACTATACGATCAGTGTCAAGACACGCTGGTTCAATTTGGAACCTTTTTGGGATCTTCATATTCAGTAGATGAATATATGGAGCGTTTACCATCGATACACAACATGCTTCAGGAATACCACATTCACACAGAGGTTGCGTTCTTCTTAGCTCGTCCAATCTTTGCCCATCAGATTTCGGTAGGTCACAACGAAATGATCCATTGACCTATTTAGGCACATTTTGGCAACATCACTAAATTCCTTGTCATTCCAATATAACAGCAAAAATACGATCAACTTCGAAAGTCCGATTCGAGTGTTAAAAAGCTATCAACATCTCAAAAACAAGAAAAGTATTTAGAAGCAACGTCCGCTGTAATTCAACCAATTGTGGAATCGGTGCGTTTGATTCATCCAAGTAAAGTGTGGGAGGATATAAGTCCACAATTTCTGGTTACATTCTGGTCACTTGCCATGTACGATTTGGAGGTACCAAATAAAAGTTACGAAAGAGAAATTCAAAAATTGAAGAAACAGTCGCTAGCCATCGAGCTGGTTAGTATGAATCATAATTGAAGAGCCCAGTTTGAAAATATTCTATGGAAATTGTTAAATGCATATTTTTGTTTTTACTCAAACAGAGCTCATCAAAGAGCCGGAAAGAGCAAGAGCGATACACAGCGCTGATCGACAAGTTGCAAGATGAACGAAAAAAGCAACAGGAGCATGTTGACAAAATCAAGCATCGTTTGAATTTTGAGAAGGATCAATGGTTCCTCTCACGTTCGGCAAAATCAGCTAAAAATGAAACCATCACTCAATTCCTACAACTTTGTTTATTCCCAAGGTGCGTTTGATTTATGTCAAATCGATTCAAATTTCAAGCAGAATTTTGAGAATTCGTTCACATTCAATTTCAGATGTACTTTTACCGCACCGGATGCGATGTATTGCGCTAAGTTTGTTCATCTCATCCACACATTGAAGACTCCCAACTTTTCCACGCTGCTTTGCTATGATAGAGTAAGTTTCAGTAAAACTTGTAAAATCTGTTCAATCCGCTCAAATCTTGCCGATTTTAATCGAAATTTCAAATTTTCAGATATTCTGTGAAATCGCTTATTCAGTAACATCGTGCACCGAAAATGAGGCAACTCGTTACGGTCGCTTTTTGTGCGCTATGCTCGAAACGGTAATGCGTTGGCATTCAAATCAGGCAACATTCGAGAAAGAATGTGCCAGCTATCCAGGTTTTGTAACCAAATTCCGTATTAGCAATCAGGTAAAGCGCTGAAATTCCTTCGGTTATTTAACCAGGGGGAATTTCACTTCAGCTATTACTTTTGCTATTACCTCTCTTTCTGCTATTAATTTGAAAAGTAATAGCAATTGTACCCAAAACTAATAGCAACTATTACTATTTTTTCGGTCTATTAGTTACTATTACTTTTGAGTGATTTTCCCCCTGCATTTAACCGTATAATTAGTACAACATATTTACAAACAATTTAGGAAAAGTCTTCTTCATTGCAGTGTTCGGCGGATGATAACGTGGGCTACGAAAACTTCCGCCACGTGTGCCACAAATGGCATTACAAAATTACACGATCAATTGTGATGTTGCTTCAATCAAAAGACTACATGCAAATTCGAAACGCACTTATTATTTTGATGCGAATACTGCCAAGTTTCCCAGTTTTATCCAAACTGTCACAGATCCTCGAAAAATATGTAAACAAAGTCATCGAAGAGGAAAAAAATCAGCGTCAAGATTTGTTTGTGTTGGCCACCAGTTATATTGGTCAACTGAAAAGTAAGGCCATTGACATGATGAAAGAGGCTGATTTCCATCAAGTGTCAGAAAAACCCGTTAAAAATTCACAGGAAAACTCAAAAGTGGTTAACGGAAATGGCACCAGCTCAGGAAAACATGATAGTAACCATGGTATGTATTTAGGCTAATAGTTTTTGTTTTTTCTTTTTTGGTATTGGTTGGTAATTTCATCTTAATGAATTGTGTTGAAACAGTTGTTCGAACAGAGCCAAAAGAAGCTCCTGAACGAAATGATAAAAAAACGTCATCGACAATAACAATCACATCATCGTCCTCATCAAACTCGGTTACACTCAAACAGACCAACAGCTCATTAAGTAGCAATTCGGAAAAAGAGACGCGCAAAGAAATCAAGGATAGAGAAGAGCGAGAAACCAGAGGCCGTGAAAGAGAACGTGAACGGGAATCGATTGAAAAAGTCATAACGATTAAGGAGAAAAGTTCATCGAAAGATTCGAAACGTGATAAAGATGATGGCGATGGCCGAAAACGTGATCGAAGTGAAAAAACACGTGATCGTGATCGAGACCGAAAGTACTATAGTCCAGTGTCACCTGCCTACCATTCGAACGATCGTTCAAATGCCGATGGTGCAACATCACCCGGTGCATATCCATCATCACCAATGTACACCGATCAAAATGATCGCTACTATCCAGACGCATACGATGAAAGAGAACGAGACAGGGATTTGAGCTCGATTTCCAACTCGAGCAAAGGTTCAAACAATCGACGCAGTCAGGATTCGCCAGACGAACGCGATATTAAACGGCGCAGAATTGAAGGTTCAAAGGTAAGCGCTCAGTCAGTCAGTTACATTCGGTCAGAGCTGATATGTTCCCATCAATCCAATTGTTCAATCTCAGAGTTTTGATCAAATTTAATTGATTTTTATTTTGGTTTTTTCTGCTTCAACCACAACAGAAAACTAATGACGACGTGATAATCAATGTGGACGAAGGTAGCAAGCGTGAGCGCAGTTCAAATAAATCGTCAAAAGAAAAACGGGATAAATCATCATACGATGACATCGAAGTGCGCAAAGACAAGCGTGTTAGCCGAAAACGAAATCTTTGAGCAAATTTAAACTATGAACAACTTGCATTTGTAAATGAATGATTTTCATAACACAACAATTTTTTTTCTCATTTTCAATCTTTTATTATGTGAAAAGAGGAACTACAACTCTGTGGAAATAGACTTAAAATATTGAAAAAAAAGCTATTAAAATGAATGAAGGAATAAATTAAAATTAAAATTAAAATTATAAATCAATTGCGCTCTATTTATGCCAAGGAAACAGACGAACACCTTGCGATTATTTTTACGAAGGTGAAAACGGGAATAGTTTATGGACAACGCTATCTTTTTTGGCATTTGTCTATTTGATGGGAAACCTGTCAAAGTTATTGCTAAACAAGAATTTCAGTTATTCAGTGGAGCCACCCAGTTTTAATCAATCTAATTAATATTCTCTCTTCTTTTCAGTTCTATAGACACTTTTAAACGTTTTCAACTTCTATTTATTTATGAAGAATTTTGATACAATTTGATGATTTCGGCAAAAATGGTCAGATTTGCTCAAATAGGAAAACAGATAGAATTTGGATTTTTTTTAAAATAATACTGAGAAAAACAAGTATAGTTTATCCGAGGAGATTTATTGGTGTTAAACATACGGCGCTCGTTGAATATTAGAATTTATGTTCTTCTTCTTCAAAAAAAGCAAAATGTCGCACGCAGCTCAATAGCAATGCGCATACTTCAATACCTTTCGTTCGGTATCGTGTGTATACTTACAGAAGTATATAAGTTGGCATTATGAAAATAAAACGATTGAATAGACAGTCGTTTGGCAAACGGTTAAATTGGGACAAAAAACGACCGGCAATCGATTGGCAATCGACTGAAACCGTCTAAAGTACATACAAATCGTTTTCAAACGTCTATTGTCCCAAATCAAACGACTATAGACGTCTAACAGTCGACTGGCTGGAAATAATTTTTTTCACAAGCGTCACGAATATATACAAAAAATCGAATATGTATCTGTGCGCAGCGAATATATTGTTTGAATTTACGGTTGAAATAATAATATTTAACTTTATTTGGAATAAACATTTGGGTTTATTTACAGAAAATTGTATGATTTTATTATTGTTATAAATTATATGATTGATATTCTCTTCACGCAAAATGAATTTCACAGAGACTGACTTTTATTTTCACTTGTTTTGTTTTGTTTTTCGATGTCAATTAATTTCAGTAAGCCCTCTTCTGGTCCGGATTCAATATTAACTGACTTTGTCTATAAATATCTAGATAAGTATATTTTGTAAAATATTATACTTGATTTTCAATACTTTTGGAACTGATTGCTGCGATGGACTTATGAGAATCACAAATTTTTATAATATCTTTGATCGAACTTAAAACAAAGCGTACTCTACAGTATTATACACACGTGTGTGTCTTGGTTTCATACGTCAACGTAAATGCCAGGAAAATGTGTAAAAGTAACAATACGCATTTGAGAGAGTTGCAGTCCCCAGAGGTTATTCAGAAGTAAGATTCTTAATACCTGTATATTAAAACCTTTCAGTGTTTGAAATCAACCTACTCCTAAGGTACTTACGAATAGTCTGCGATAAGTAAAGAAAAACCATTCCCGCAGTTTTATTTCACTGTGTTTAAAGTGTTAAAGTATGGAAATGAATTCAAATGTATTTGATTGAGCAAAAATAAATAGAAAATCATTGTTGTTTTCATCTAAAAATAAATCCAATTTGTACGCATTAAAAGTGGGTAAAAGAAATGCAATTGCATTTATGTACTGGCACCACGATTAAAAAATCAGAATGTGAATATGCTACTTGATTAGTCATTTCATGAGCAAACAAACCCATCAATGACTCGACACACGCATCAGTCTGATTGCCGATATTTACTTTGTTTCTCTTCGTTTAAATTGAATTTGTTGACGGTTCTTGGTCTTGGTACAGTTTAGTTTGGCTCAGTTCAGACACATAAATATGACAACAATTAAGTAACACAACAAATATGTGGTTTAAATGAAAGCCCACGTATTGCATGCGATTAAATTAAGGGTCAAGTGGTAAATATTTTGACCTCACACCAATTAATTTAATAGATTTTTATTGTTTGTGGGTCTAGCATTGTGTCAATAAGTGCACAGCAAGTAAAATAAGCTGATTTAATAACATTGAACGCACAAAAAAATAACACAAACTAAACAAGCGACTCAATAAGTTAGAGGCCAAGATGCGTTGGCTCGAGTGAAGCCGCACGCATCATAAACCATTTCAATCATAATTCACGACAATGAGTAATTTTTCATTCATTTTTTTTCCGTTTGTTGAACAAGATAAAAGTGAATGATGGTTTCGTTTGGTGTTGTAATGATTAGCGCAATGCACTGTACTTACTCATTCAAAGCGATTGTTATGAATGAAATTTATTGCAAAATGAGTGAAATGATTGTGATGAACGGACAAACAAGCAAAGAAATGAATGACAAATACTCTTAATCAGAATTCAGCCATGCACATTTTAGATTCACAGAAATCGGAACAATTAATGATCGGAATTGGCGTCGTATACATTCATTAGATGCGAATTATGCACACAACACAAAAACACGGCCACAAATTGAGTTCAAATAGATGGAACAATATCTTGAACTTTTGTAATTACCATTGATGTGGACGGGAATGCGTCAACATCATTCATATTTCTGACCAATTCATATCTTCCGAAAAAAAAACGAAGAGATTATGATGAATGTTGAAACACAAAATGTACATTAACGTTAAATGGTGGACATGCGGGCTAACTCATAAACACTGTGAATTCGTATGCGTGTGTGTTGACTGGAAAAAATTAGTGGATTATTTAATAAAATATGTGTGTTGTTAAGTGTAATGCGTCCGACATTTTATTGAAAGAGGGTGTTTATTCAATTGATCGTACAAAAATAAGCGTTAATCCAGTTCTTGGTAATACAACAAGATACATTGTAACGCAATTCAATGTCAAACGATGCCGATACTGTTGGGCTGATGCAATCATTGACGTTAAAAATATTTGTACCCAAAAGAACCGCAGGAATCAAGTAGTTCGATTTTGAAAAAATGTAAAGAATTCCCAAATCAGAAGATTGTGAATAACTTTTCAATTTGCTGGAACTGAGCAGAGCTGTCGACAGGCAATATGCCGATATCTCAATACAGCTTTTGATGTTATTAACACGTTCTATTTTCGGTAGTGTGTCGAAAAGGAAGTAAATGAGCGCACGTCTCGGTAGTTTAAGGCATATTGTTCTGATAGCCATCTGTATTTTTGGCAAAAAGTACAAAACACAAAACGATTCGAAAATCTCCTTAATTCAATGCGTATACCATTTTCTCTTCCATTGTCTCTCTATGGCACAGGCACAACCAAACTGAACCAAACTGAACGAACGAACAAACGGAAAAAAATGCGTAATTCTTCAAAAGTAAAAATTGAAAAATAACAATAAACAATGTAAACAATGCTGATGTAGCTACTAATAGCAAATAGTCTTTTTGCCGCCAATATGAAATGAAAACCGACAACGAAGAACGGACCAGAAAAAATAAGGCAGCACCATCAACAGCAGCACGACTAAATAGATTTTTTTTTCGCAAAAAGCGAAGCAATCAACTAACCGAAGAAAGAACAATCTACTAATAATAAATGATTTGTTGAAAGAACAAAAAAAAAACATATATATAAAGAGAACGAAAGAGAACCGAGCGATTTGGTTGAAATGTCTTCACTCATTGTACGACACTGTCTCCGAATTGTGCACCGGTCGTTGTACAACACAACACACACACACAAACACACAAACATTGCAGCAGCAACAGAAAAAGAAGAGAGGAAAATAGCCTGCAACATTGGCTTTTGTTGTAAGCCGAAATGCTGGCGAAAAGAGACGAAAAGCTGAAAAAGTTGCCAAAAACAGAAGAAATCTATATATACATATGATAGTCAATTATGTGGGTATTGTTTGTATCATGTACAAACAGCCTTTTGTTCGCATTGCATTCAAGTGTTTTTCTCGAGAGATAAAGTCTCTGACATGAATTCACAAATGCTTTAATAAGATCAAAATAAGAGTGTTTTTCTTTTTAATAATAAAATAATATTTTTTCATGTTTGGGCGAAAACTTTGCGGTATGAGCCTTGTCCGACATTGCAAAACACACAATTGAAAGCCATGTGTATACATCGTAAATGGTATAGGTACTGGGACCATGGTCATGGTTTGCTGTATGTGTGCCGTATATGGGCTAGGTTCGCAACTGAAAAACACACATCGGATTACTTAAAAACTTTCAATTTTGTTTATCCATATTTATTTGACTTTTTTCAATGCAACCAGTCAATAATTCCCTGGAATAAGACTCACACAAAACTCATTGACAATATGCAGAAAGAGAGGGAAAAAAATTTAATTTACTGGAAGCTCAAAATGCAGTGATTGTTTTTTTTTTGGTTCGCATTGCTCATTCTTTCTTGCATTGATTTTTTTATTCTTTTTTTTTGTGATTGAAAACTCAGTCTTTAGCTGATCCGTTTATTTCAAATCTAATGCTGTCTTTTCGAAATCGGTTAAAATTGAATACCGCTTCAGCTTAATACAAGTAAATATTGACCGATGCAGATTTGTAGTGCATTGAAGCATGGTGCAAATTAATGCAAGCAAATGGAACAAATCGCGCGTCGGAATGTTCTTAAAGTGCTTCGATGGTATTTTTTTTTTTTTTTTGCTTAGTCGTCTGTCCTTTCCACAACATACAATGTATTAAAAGAGCATCTTTGTGACACACACCCTGAAAACTATCACTATTTTTACAGTGAACTAATGATGCTATTCACATAGCAACTAATGCGCTCAACGCAACCCAAGAATTTTGTTTATTTCTTTTTCTTTGATTATTTATTTTGTTCCCGGTTTATTTTCTACTCTCATCATCAACTTCTTCTGCTGCTGTCGCTGCCGTTCTAAAGTCGTACAAAGTATTTCATAATAAAAATATTATTTTTCGATATGTTTTCATAAAGCGGTGGCCGCAAAGAGCATCATAGAAATATGTTGTGGTTGTCAACGGCGGCGTTCATAATCTTTATTTCGCGTCGCATGAATTGAAACAAAAAACCCGAAGACTCAAAATCCCTCAAGTCACAAGTCACCATCCTCAACGATAGTGCATTGCTACTGCTGCATAAGCACACTGTCAAACGACCAAGATAAAGCAACTGGATATTCGGTTATTTGATCCTCTCGTTCAGTTGTTGGTTAACCTAATGTTAACAACATCAATATTTACATGGCATAAACATGATCGGATTGTCGGCTGCTCGTTCAAATTAATGAGCATCAAAGTGAAACGCCTGAATCCCACGTGCGTTGATTTCAAGGCAATTGCCGCTACATTTACTCCCTATATGTCACCATAATATTGTCGATATTATACACCCGCAACACAGTTTTTTTTCATATGAGTTTGATTCAAAACTCTCAAATCTCTCGTTTAATCTAAATCATTTGCCAAAAAAATGCATTGGTTTCAATGATGAAATGTGTATCAATTTTTAATTGGAAGAAAAGTGAAATCTACGCCAAAAATGACATTTGACCCGGAACATTTTCTTGTTAATGAAATATGATCGACATAAGTTGACTGCAGTTAACCGCGAAGAATCCAATAAAATATCATTCTAATTGAGCGTAATAATTAAGAGCAATTGACAGTTTCACAGTTAAAATGTCACGTCTGATTAAGTCGTCTTATGTGAGTGTTTAGTTTAGCATCAACAAACAGCAGTCAAAGCATCGAAACGACATTCAATGGCGTTTCCCACTCAACTATATATCAAATCGAAATATGTTGCATAATTGATTCGGTTGTCGCATAGCCAAATCACGGACTATAGTCCAATTAATACATCATTAGTGTTAAAAATTGCCCAATAACCGATCATTTTATATTTATATAAAGAAAAATACGTTCAAATGTTCACCCTTTGACTTGTCGCACCAACGTTGTCGCAGTGTCATTGTTGGTTGCAATGTCGTCTATTGTTACACGGTGAATAACAGCCTTTCATTTTGGCAATTTGACTCTTTCTCTCGCCATATTAACAGTACCAGCTGTTTGCTAACAACACACAAATCAAATAAGCGCCGTATTTAAGGCACGATTCACAGCTCATTATTCCGCATATACATTTATACGTCGTGTATATGCATTTATATTGGGTGAAAAAAAAATGGTAGCCACCCTCATCACCAGCACACCACTTCTGTGTTCGATACAAATTAGTTAAATTTGTTCGATGAAAAGAAACAGTATACATAATTGATATGCCGACGTCGGTCTATTGCCGCTGCTGTTTGTTGGTGCTGTTTTTTTTAATCGTCTCTCTCTCTCTCTTGTGTCGGATCCGGACACCGTTTTATTTGGTTTTATTTCGAATTTGTGGATGAATAGCATTTTAATCTAACTGGTAATGATTTTATGCGTGAGCTAACACCATGCTACCAAAACATCCAAAGAACATGGAGAGAACAACAAATAAACAAACTATCGTTTTATGGTCACGTGTCGGCTCTTTTTCGTTCGTTAAAATGTTCATATTATTCTTGAGCATTTTATTTTGTCACATCGACACGAACAGACGAGACGCATCAATGTGAACAAAATCGCATTTTGTCAGCAGTGCAAAATCGACGAATATTTATCCATACGTACACCACACCACACACACCAAATCAACAGCAGAATTTTTTCTTTCTGCTGAGCCGAACACAATTGCTCGAGGTTGACTGTATAGACCCGGCGATGATATACTGTGACCAAGTCGCTTATTTCATATTTCTTTGATTTTTTTTTAGAACGAAAAAAGCACGTTCCAAATATTGTCGTCATATCGCTTGAATCAGCATTTTATGCAAAAACTCGGGTATATTTGTTGTTTTTTTGTGTGTGTTCTGTGTTTGGTGTGTTCGCTAACAATTTGTGTATATTTTCAAAATGTGTATGCAATATTTACAACGATTTGGATTTTTCTCTTGACACTTTTAATGATTTGTTGCTTCTAGCAACTTAATCATTTCTCGGCGTTGCGGAAATGTTAACGTAAATTGAGTAGAACAAGTAACAATCTACAACTGTAGCACCGTGTTGTTTGTCAACAATAAAAGACACGCTTGATAAATCCAAATCCAGATTAACGAATAAAGTGATTTGTATCAAGCAGTGCAACTGTATAACATCTGGGGTTACAAGAGGAGAAAGGGATTGTGCTTTTCTATTAAAATCGTCGGGCAATTTGAATATTTTGTAAACGATTACATTTTGTTGGCACCTCCTCTAATTAGAAACATTTTCACTCGGCCCAAAAAAAAAAAAACAAAAAAAAACAAAAATGAAACAAAATGTTCTGAATCCATGAAAACTGTAATTTAAATTCAAATTTAACAAAATGTAAACCCATTTGACATGCGACATGTAAAGAAACATACCATCGACCAACCAAACGACCGAACGATAAATGTATGCTCTCATTTTTCCAATGCATATACATACAATTACAAACTTGTTCACGCTCAATTTGGCCATTAATTTAACACACTTCCATTAGCTCGTTTGACTCGTATATTTTCATAAATTATTCATAGGCCAAGACATGTTCAAGCGTTATAAATTACTTATATAATATAGTTGGCTGGACGGTTGCTATGTTTTCTATGTTTTTTTTCTTTGTTTCAAACACTTTGAGGCGAGAATTAAAACATAAATGATATCATTTTTTGTGGATATACTATTTGAACGATTGAGAGAAATGAATATTGATGAATCGCCATTGATTTCTCAAATTAACATTTTAATTAAAGGATTAATCACTATCAATCCACAAGCAAATTGTTCATCAAGATTGCTGTCTCCCACCTAATTACTATCATTGATCGCTACGTTTGTTTTTTTTTCTCTGTCGATTTGATAAAGATGCCTTCAAAATTGCGCTTAATTTTGTTTTGACTCTTGATGTTTGGCGACTATGCTAAAAATTATGTTGAAAAAAAATTTGTTGTTTTCAAAGCATCACGATTTCTAAGTCTTAAAATAATAAATACACAGATTTAATCGAAATTTAAATATTAAGCTGTGTTGATTAGAAGAACCCTTGGAATTAGAAGCCATTTTTCCACTAAATCGATCAATAACCTGAAAATGATTTGGAATAAAGAAAAAATAGACAAAAACCGATCATCAAAGAAGAAGTAGAAGAAAACAAATCGAACGTTTAAAACACTCCGTTTCCTCCCCGAAAAAAAATTGTTTCATCGAAGACAAAAGAAAGTGAACATCCTGCATCACATTTCAAACGTTGCCGCAAATTTGCCAACAACAACAAAAGCAACAGCCCAAAAGAAGAACAACACAAAAAAATCTGTTAAACAAATTTTCGACACATTTCTCAAAGTGAATCACTAATGATGATGCATAAATAGTAATTAAAATTAATATTAAGCGTTGAGCCAACACAATGAACGAGTTGGGTATCGCCTTTATTAATCAATAATAATCATATCGAAGAAGCGCGTACAACGAACGAAAAAGGAGAGAGAGAGAGAGAGAGCGCGCGACAACGACACGAACACACCAACAAAGACATGAGAGAAAAAAACCAGAACCGTGTTGTGTTGCACAATATTTTGTGTTACATGAAACGGTTATAGTTTTCAGTTTGTACACAAAGAATGAACAAATAACATGAAGTGAAGATAAATAAAAGTACAATTCTTGTTGGGTGCAAAGCCGGAGCGATGAAGAGAAATAAAAAACAACACAACACAACACAGCGAACCGAAGCATATTAAACATTATAAGCCCAGCCCACAACGAGGGTATAAAAAGTGGAAGCAGAAGAGCGCGTATCCATGCTCTCTGACATGAAGCCAAAACAATAACAAATATCAATATGGAACACGGTAGTTATTCAATATTCACACACTACCTTAATAGTGAAATGCATACATCTGACTCACTACCATCACTGAAAACACCCGATTCAAACGATGCGATGCGAAACGAAGAGCGAAACGCGCGTACCAAAATGCTACACATAACAACAAAAACAGAAGACCAAAAGAGAATCATCGAGAAAATGCACGGTGTGTGTGCAGCAAAATATTTTACATTAAATATGCTCAAACTTAATAGGCATACACGAAAATCCATTCGAAAAACTAAAACATTAAAATCCGGGTGAATACATTTACGACAACCGTCTGAGTATGTATTGATTGCTGTAAATAACAACTACACTAATCGTATCAAATGCGACCCGAAAAATTTGTTCAAATCGAACAACTGCCGCTTGAAATACACATTTCATTCGCGTCGCGCATATACATGTATAGATGTATTTGTATTTTTATCGCTACTATGAGTTTGCGTTGTGTACGTATTAAACATTTGTTTGAAATCTTTGTATAAACATATTTTCATGTTTCTACCTCCTAATTTGGTAAACTAAACGATATTATTTTCCCAACAATAGTATTCATAATTTACAATATTTACCATAAAATATAAATAAACAGCGGCTGCTAGCGGACGGGTGGAGTCACACGTACCATGTAGACGGTTGCTATTTGCTGTTTGTATTGCGCATTCATCCATTGCGATTCATTCACCGTACGGTATGTGTATGTGTGTAAACAGAGGCGTTTTACCATGAACACATTGCATTGCAACGCTCCTATTGGCCAAACATGCACGCACACACAGCCAGCCAATGTTGATGTTTGTGTTTAACAAATCTATAGGTTGGACAAATCGCATGTGACTAGCTACAAGAAGTTACAATCCAAATTTAGTTGAAGTTCGTGCGCCGTCGAGTCAAGACGTAGTCACTCAAACGACAAAAGTGAGAGAGAAAAAAATCACAGAGTGAAGCCAGAGAATACAAGTGAATTTGAAAAAAAACACATACACAAAATTACTTTGAGAAAAGAAAATTATATTATTTCTTGAAACATTTAAAAAGAAACAAACTTAACAACAAATATGAATAAAAGTGAGAGAAAACGTGAACAAGACGAATCAACATTTTTATCGACCATGGCACGTGTACCTTTAAAATCAAATTTTTCGATAAATGCAATTTTACCAGAAATTGCCGAACGTGATACACCACCTGAAGGATCTCCAGCACCGTCAGCTCCATCCGAAGTTGACGATGCATCGTCCGATGGCGATGTTAATGTGGATTACGAGTCAGATAATGAAGGTAAGCATCGAAATAACCACAAATTGGATTTTTTGCTTGTGTGCAAATTCATCCAACAAAAAAAAGTGAAGAATTAAAAATGTGAACATGTTTTATACGGTCAAATGGGAATGTTAGCTTAAAAGTTTGGTTTTGTTCGATTGTTATTCGTTGAATATTTTTAATCTGATCGTGGAAAGTTCTGAACCTATTTTTTTTTTTGTTTAAAATTGTTTTTCATTGTATACAAGTTTTATTTGTCAGTTTTCATTGTCGCTTTGATGTGTTCAAAAAAATCGAAGTTGAATTTGCTGCTCTTCAGTTCAATGTACTTAAATAATTTCTTAAAGTCAGAGTTTAATTACAGCAATTTAGTTTTCAAGTGTTCCTTCATTTGTTTCTATCGTTTTCCACCCTGCCTGCTCAGCATTAAAGCATGTTTGTGTTAGTTAAAATGTGGAGTTTTCCAATCAGATGTTCCACTGCTATTTATTTCCTATTTTACGTGTTAACTTCGCCCCCATTACCTCAACTCGTAACTACTTTTTAACTATTTTCCTTTGCTCCAATTTACCTTTCTCTACTTTTCAAAGCAATTTCAATCAATTATTTCCTATTTAATTTTTTTAATTTTATTTTTCACCTCACAACGTTAAACATTCAACGCACCATCAGATATCAAATGGAATTTTCACTTTAACACGCGAGCTATTTATAATTCATTGTCTAAATAAAAGTTCTGGCTTTAAAAAAAACATTCTATAAACAATGCGCACAATAACTAGGAAACAAAGTCCGACAAATAAACTTGTCTTATTCTCATTTATCATAAAAACATGTTCAGCAAAAACAAACCTCCAACAAAAATGTTCGTTTAAAAAAAACATTCAACTAAATTCCATTTCCTTTTCATTTTAATTTACAGATGTTCCATCAAATACGGACAATACTTCAAATAATGGTGATGAAAAAGGTGACGAAGAGAATTCAAAATCGGACAAAAAAGAAGGAACTACCAAACATGAAAAGCCATCATTCAGCTACAATGCGCTAATCATGAGCGCAATTCGTGACAGCAAAGAAAAGCGATTAACATTAAACGGAATTTACGAATACATCATGAAAAAGTATCCATTTTATCGGGAAAATAAACAAGGATGGCAAAATTCCATTCGCCACAATTTAAGTTTGAATAAAATTTTCCTGAAAGTGCAACGCCACTACGACGACCCAGGCAAAGGTAACTACTGGATGTTGGACCCGTCAGCCGATGATGTGATTGTGGGTAGTAAATTGCGCCGTCGTTCAAAGGTTGCATCACGCTCACGAATGGCCGCATTCAATCGTGCTCCAATCTTCCCGCCCATCGGCTATCCAAATTTTGGCAATTACTTTTACCAGCAACAAGCTGCTGCAGCGGCAGTCGCGTCATCACCAGCAGCGTTGATCGCTCAAGCAATGTACAATCGTTATGGTTACAATGGATACGGATCAAACCCAGCGATTGCTGCTGCTGCAGCCAGTGTTGCAATGCAACCACGAGCCAATCTTCCGTTTGGAATTCCACCCAATTTTGCCATGGATCGTCTCATGGGACATCAAGGTCTAGCATCAAATCTTGTGTTGTCTCCCTCCATGAATGGAGGCAGTGCTGCACATCAAACACCTGCCGAAATCTATCAAAGACTCCAGTATCAACAGCATTTGCTGCAACAACAACAATCTCATCTTCAGCATCATAGTCCGCCCATCGATACAGCCGACATGCTATCATCAGCGCAACAACAGCAACTCTTCAAACCCGTTGTTGTGTCAAGACAGAGCTGAACATGCATTTGTGTTCGAAATAGTTAAAATTGTAGCTAAATAAATGAACTGTTTGTTTGTGTGTGTGTGTGTGCGCCCGTCCAGATTTCGGTGTAGTCTCTACAGCGGAAAAGCAATCCACCTGGATCAAACACAAACGCACAAAAACAATCAACCGACCATTCATAGAGTTTATTGTAATTTGTATGATTGTTCAAAGTATTTGTAATTGAATATATATATATATAAAGCATATTAATAGAGAGTAATGTGATATTTATGTGATTAAGGATACATTGATTTAGATAAGATTTCGTGGTCGACACTTAATCAAAATAAAACTGAAATGCAAAAATATGAAAAATATCTGCATTTTCTTCATTCTCCTCAATTATTTTGCCATCTTCTCACAGGATTAACTTGGTTTTCTACAGCACACAATAAAAGCGGATTGAAAAAACTATCACATCATCATAGGTAATCTTGACAACATTGAAAAGGGTTTTTCTTCCTCAGTTGCGATGATGGCTTAACGAGGCGGCATTCTGTGATCTTCAAAGCGTCCGCTTCTTCTGAAATATGCTTACCGAAAATTATAAGTTTTGACACCACTTTGAAAAACGAACAACAAGCTGCATTGTGTCTCTATTAGACATGTTCAATAGCAGCACACATTCGCAAGCGTTTGTCACACACTCTTCATCTTTGCATTTGCTGTCGATATTTGACATAATTGAACACTTACTAATAACGATAATCAGTAAAATAGCTAATATTTGATCGTAGGCGACCTGCAAATGCAATCCTTTTTTTCCCTGTGATGTCGTAATTTTGATGCTTTCACAATCTCGGCCTTGATTTCAATCAATTCGTCCCATTTCTAATCCAGAGATGAATGAAACAGAAACGCGTAGATAGAATTTTATTTTATGATTTTTCATTGATTGCGCCTTTGCCGCCCCGATTCCCTTTGGTATATCCGACACTTTCTTTTGAAATTTGATTTCGATTGTTGGTTTTGCTCAATGCACACGGCTCACTCACTTCGACGCTCTTTTTTTTCGCTCAATTCCTTCGATCGTGAGTGTGAGTGAACGAGTGTTGTGCTATGCTTGTCGGCATTAAAAGCAACTGATGCAAAGGAAAACTCCTTTGTTCCACCTTGATTCGGTTCGATGGGTACTATTTTGGTCGGTATTTACACCGTTTTCTATTCAATTTATTTCAGTGATCTGTTCATCATTTTTGTCGATGCGAATGGATTTTTCTGCTTTGTTGTGAAAATTAAATATATGGTGCTGGTGTTATTGCTGGATGGAACGGGTGGAGCGAATATTATACGATGAGTGTTTTGTTGTACACAGCTAGACACACTCTCACCACCGTTTCATTTTTTTATTAAATATCAAAATTATACGCATAGATTTGGATATTATGAAGGAAAACACACCAATTGAACCCGTAAACTCGAATGGTGAAAAAAATGCATGTCGTGTTTCTTTTCGCAACCGGCATTTACATGGACTAATAAAATCATGAATAAAAAACGAAACGAGAATAAACCGAATTCAATGCCCTTAATTCAATTTGTTTTGTGTTTTGTAAATGTTTTTTCTCTACGTCATCTTTCCATCATCTTTGCTACGCCACACAAATCACACGTTTCAATCGTCTAACATTTGATTATTGAATGTTGTTTTATTCCATTGAATGTGTGTATATATGCGTACAAATTTGTGCATGGCAAGATGACTTGTGGGCTGGTCAGCTATGTTTTGTGTAAGCATAGAACTACTATTTAATTAAATGCTGCATAATCCCTAATAATTAATATGGTACGAGCACACATAAAAACTTGTGTTGTAAGAAATCATTTCAATTATGATGCGGGTAAAGAAAAAGGCCGAAAATTATTGTTTCTTTTGCATTTTATGCTGGACACAATAGCATTGGGCTGTTGTATGCCATGCAATTGCGTCCAAACAAACTAATAATTTGGGGGGAAAAAACACGAAATAATACTTATTATTGTCGAATGTTTAATCGTGGCTGTTCTATTCATTTTGGATGGTGTCGTGTGAGTGTTTTAACACTTCTTAAAGTTTCAACATGCTAATCTTCTTGTGAATTTTTCCTCGAAAATTAAATATACGGCTTTAATTTGATGGAAAATGATCATAAATTCAATTATAAATTGAAGAAGACGAACATCAAGGCAAAGAGACCGTCTATTGCATATTCAGATCCAAACAGACATTTGTTCGCGTGAGCACACACACACACACACACACACACTGGGAAAAATGGTTGCCTTTGAACGATTGTTAACCAATTTGGATGAATTGTGATTAACTCTCGAGGAGCAGCAGCCAAGAAAAAATAATGAAAAAAAAGATCAAATGTGATGTAACTCGAAACTTCCTTTTTGCCGATATGATTTAAACCTTTTTTTACCCATTTTGCATCGACCAAAGAGTCTTGTTGTACGCGTACGCACTCGTATTGTGCACTTCTTATGCTCATGTGAACCAATCGAAATAAATAAATCTATTGTTTATGCATACACAACACACAACACAAAATTAGGATCCTCTGATGATGCCCGAAAAAAGAATAGACGGTTTAATGAATTCGATCGTTGATTCAGCGAACACAGATTTTGTTTCACTACTCGAGCCATTTCGAATGAGATGTGTAAGGCTGTTGAAGAGAAACATACGACGTGAACAGTAAAACATACAGCACAGCCAAAGCAACACTGCCACAGCCATTCATGAAACCACAGACGCGAACTGTACGTTGTTGTTTTTTTTCTCGGTTTTTCTTTTTCTTTTTTTTTTTAATTTAATTGAAATAAAAAGAATTTCGTTTTACAATGAACAAGTTTTGATTCATTCATAGCCCCGAAGTTGTATGGTCCGTCAGGCTGCGAATGTTTTGAATTTACATTTGACGACTTGACATTTTTATCAGCGAATTAGCACTTACTGGCCGAAACAAGCATCGTTAAATCACATATTGTTTTCACGCTACCAGATTTAAAAAAAATACAAACCCATGTACACAAACAAATGAGCAATTCTTTCTAGGCCAATGCTATGCACAGCAGCAGCAGCAGCAGCAAAAAAACAATTACGATCAATTCCACTGCGGATCTTTCTTTTTTCATTTGACTGTTTGTTCAATGAGTAATCATAGTTGCACGTAAACATTTCTCTCACTTGTTTTTTACAAATCATTCTGATTTTGCGTTGTTTCATCGTTGGGCATAAAGTGATCATAGAGTGAAAAAGAATCAAAGCTGGAAGCATGAACAGGCAACATCCAGAGCAAAAGAGAAAAGTGAGTACAGTTGATTGATTGAGATGCAACATGTTTTACCAAAAAGTTAAACTCAAAACCGATTTCATATCCAAAATAGAGTGTTTTTGTTGCACATAACAACATACAAGCGGTCCCGTTTGCGGTACAAATCGTTTGATGTTCGACAGATATATATATATATATATAATTTTGAAATGTTAACATTTCAAATGAAGCTCGATTTGTATGGATTTTGGTATAAAATGGTGAAATGTTTTTGTTTACGACATCATCGAACGATCGGCCTTTGAAGTGAGAGAAGATGTGTTGTTCCAAATCGGCTCGATTTTGCGGACAGTTGAACAATACGAATGAAATTGATTTTTCGATTTCCTATAGTAAACTGTCTTAAGACTTCTGTCTGTTCTATTCCCGAATCTCCTTCGATTTCTTTCTCTATTCTCTCTTGTCGTGTCTTTCATTTTCTATTTTTCCAACAACAACAAAAAAAATATATATTTTCCATGTTGAACTTATTGAGCCATCATGTAACAATACCAATGACAACGGACCAAAAGAGATAAAAAGCCATAAATATACGGCGATTGTGTAACGACACAGACAATCATCAGTGTCTTTGAATATAATAGTCAAACGCACCGCGCTGTGCCATGAAATAGATAGATTTCTTTGGCCAACATTCGACCGATTTTTGTTTGATTCTCTGTCTCTCACTCACTGAGTTTTTGATCAATGCGGCGATCCATGTTAAGGCAACAACTAGACCCTTTTGTTCGTTAATTCGCTTGTGCCTAATTCAATTGGAACATTGAACGCACATTTTATTGAGGAAATGAATTATAAGGTATCAACACATATTTAACAGCCATTGATTGTGTGAAAAACATTGGTAATCGGGGAATATACACGTTTTTTTTTATTTCGGTAAATTCTTCTGTGTTTTTATTTTTATTCTGAAGATATAAAAACCAGAAAGGACATCATTATTTGTACATTGTGTCCAAAAACCGATTCCCAAAGCACCAAATTGTTTGATGACTTCCTTTAGCGTATTCAATTGGTATTGATGTAATTCAGTTTTGTTGGTGTTCAAACAATCGGAATGAATGATTGAATGAAGACATCAATATTCATTGTAATCATGTGATCCATAACATTGCACGAGACCACTTTTCCAAAATGTTCTTTTGTTTGAAATGCAAATCTCCGATTAAAAATACCCAGATAATGACAAATACGGTTAAATGAAGAAATACCATTTCCATGGAATAAAATAAATGGCATTTGTTGTTTATTTTTCTTGTTGCAATTATTTGGAAATCGAAAAGACGAAAATTGAAATTAGTTAAAAAAACAATGACCAACAAATGGTCAACTCTCTACACTAATGCAAATGCTCGAAGGGATCATTTTCATATCTCTGCGAAAAAATCTGGCCCAACAAAAATACCAACTGAATCTAGATGAATTCTCTGTTTTTGTGCGTTTGTTTCGAAACTTATACTATATCATGTGTTTTTGTTCCATTCAAATCGCACAAATCGGTTCACATCACAAAAAACAAAAGGCCAACACACAATCGTCTCAATGATAAGTCGGCTTCTACACCTCGACTTAAATGTTTTACAAAATTAGTGAAATCGTTTTCTAAATATTGTTAATATTTTCCTTTCATTATTTTTAATTATCGTATACAAACATACGCAAATACAATATTTAACTGAAGTGAGAGAGCGAAAGAGAAATAAAACAACAACAAAAAATAAATCAAGAACAAACGAAACGGAATGAAGAAAATGAAAGAATTTTTCTTTGTGCAAATCCTTTGTTAATATTATCTCATTAGAAATATGCTGCTTCTTAATTTTTTGTTTTTTTTTTTTGTAGCATTCAATTTTTTACTTTTGGTTTGTTCAGAAGTTTGAGAAAGTACGTTAAATCGGATTTACGCCTGAAAAGTCGATTTCGAAATGAATGCGATGCCACAAATCAATGAATGACTGTCAGAGTGAGAGCAAACACATATCGCAATGGATACAGAGCAAAAGCTGTGTTTGTTTAAGTTTGTTTTTGTTTAGCGAATCCTAATTTTTCCAAATCGGTTTTTCTCCATCTCTCTCTTTCCCGTCTTGATTCGACTACATTCAAATTTGTACTTCGCCTGAGTTCAATTGCATCGAAGTATGAATGGTGAGCCTAATGAAATCGGCAAATACATTGATCGGTTGTTAGCTGTTTGTTCAATGCATTTTATGGGCAAAAGCAAACTTTGGATATATTTATTTTGAAATAACAACTTTTTTGTTGACTGCTGAAAAGACTATTCGTTTTAAATCGAAATTCCATTAAAGTAAGTAAGCACTTCTGCAAATAAAGAAAAAACAGGATTCCTATCTGTGTGTGTGTGTGCGTGTTGGTTTGATTTGGTCGCTCTATTGCATGCCTTGAAGTCGAGTTTTTCAATCCAATTCAAATGTTATTTATTTATCTACTGGATTTTTACCCGTAGAAAATTCTATTAGCTGGGAAAATAATAAAAGTGATTTTAATGTTGGGAATTTCACATGGACCCCCAGAAAAAAGAAACAGAGAAAAGTGCTTACGCTGTGAGGTGACTTGTCAATGGCCTGTCAATGGCCTGTCAATGGCTCTATGAATCGATGATTCCGATGCAATTGACGAAAATTTTGCGATTTTTCTTCATTTATGACTCTTCACATCGAGCCATTAAACAGCCGATGTGCCCACGAATCTTCCCATTATTAGTGTAAAACTGATGTGAAAATATTGCTTAAACATTTAACTCCGTGGAGTTAGTAATTTTTTTTTCATTTCACATTTTCACGAACCGAAAAAGTACTCTTTAGCCACACGATAAGAGCAATTCACCACTTCGGTATGCACAATTCGCAAAACTCAACAAACAAGGGTTCATGTTGCATACAATTTGTACGCACAAACAAAACGGCACAATGAATCGCATAAATGTCGCTAAACGGTAGTTTAGTGAGCAATCCATGCGATTGGTAAATAAAGAAATCATCGAGTGGATTTTATTTGAAACGGCTCAAAACATATTGACGCATTCGAAAGCGGAAAAATATAACCGTTTACCATCATCATCATTGATTGTTTTTCCGCTTTACACCAAAAACTGTCTACATTCGGAAACAAAACGCTGGCCACGGATAATGTAAAATGAATGAATGCAAGTGTGAATTTCAGTGAGCCGGGCAAATGTTTGCATGTTGTAATTGTGTTTCTGCATGATTTACGCTCGAGGGGGAGATTTGCTGCGTAAAGATTCGATGCTGCGCCGTTATAAAAGTATTATACGGACTCACTCACCAAAAGACTCATACATACACACACACACACACACACACACATACAAACAAACACATTTGGAAGAGAGAAACAAACAAAAAAACAACAACGCCATAGAATCAGAGCGTTGTTCGATTTCAAATAAAAAAAAACAGAGAGGAAGAAAAAAGAAACTAATATGTTTGTATATGCATGAAACGTTTTCGTTTATTCAATTGAACTGGCACACAATAGGTATGCACTAGAGCAACAGTACCCAGGCGCGCACGCTCAATCGGTGTATTGGTTTCTATTCGAAGCCTTAGCTACTTGCAGCCGACAGTAAATTGAAGTCAATTGGGTATAAACTTTTATGCGACCGTAAAGTCAACCAGGCATATTGATGCGTATTGTGTGTGTTCGGAATTTCGCATGTGTGCGTTTGTTTGTGTGTGTGTGTGTGTATCGTTTTCTCACATCGTGGCTACGTCAATGGCATCGACTGTCAAAGTTTTTCACACAGCAGACCACCAAAATGTGATTATTTAAAATCTCGAGCATTTCATGAATGAAAATGAATGGCATTGGTAAGCTCATAATATTTAATTAGTCACTAAATGAAGCGTATATGAATTAAAGTGGAATATGGTTTATGTTGGCCCACATGCTGTACCACTCAAATGGCCAAGCAATCGAATACGACGATGAGAAGAGCATGCGAGTGTACGTGATTCAAACAATTGCCTGGGAAAAGTTAAACTTTCTTTTCTTCTTCGTTTTTTTTCCCTCCATTAACATGTGCATGGATCATTGTTTATTGTACAAATAATTGGACAGTTTTCTAAAAATAGCTTCACTTGTGAATGGAAGCCGGTCGATATGAAAGCAGATCAAATATTCACACATAACAGATGAACTAAAGACGCAATTGAAGAACTTATTTAATTGTCTTAATAACGAGCGGAGAGCAAAAGAACGGGCAACAACGTTCGAGACGTTTACGGTAATTAATTGATGAAATAAGCGTACGAAGAACAAGCAAAATTTACGCAGGTCATAGTGTAATTTCAATCAAGCTATGAACATGAAGTTCATCTACTTGAAATCTACTCAGTCTGAAATAAATACGTACAATTTCTGCCTGTATGTGTTTCTCTTTATCAAAACTATCGGCCCAATCGCACCCAAAATCCAAGGCAAAATCAATAGTTTTAAAACTTTGCTTTGATCTATATCACAGCTAACAACAAATAAAAAAGGAGAACTCCCTAAAATGCCATTTGATTTGTACATGAATAATAATGGCGCTGATTTTGTGATCGTTGTGTCGTTCGTATTGTTTACGTCATGCCATTTGCCAATGGAAACGAGCACCGCATAAACATGTCATCAAATATTTACACAGAGTTTTCATTTGATTTGTGTTTATTGATTAAATACACACGAAACAAATAGCGACAACAAAAGAAGCGAATCCTTTTATTAGGCATTTTCAAAATGTATACCATTCGTCGTATGAAGCTGTCGATGTTTGAGCTTTTGATGCATATCACCATGTTCAAAAACGGTAACAGTTATTACTTTGGTTGTAGCGTAGCTTCTCATTTGGACGGCCTATTTAAAGGTGTGTATTTCACTTTTAGTTTTCAAATTGAACGGCATAAACAAGGAAATAGAGCAAAGCAAAGCAAAGCAAAACTGAATTAGTTATTGTCGACAACGGCCCTACGGGCTTTTTAGCAAATAAATAGAGTGATGGCAATGTAAACGAGATAGAGAGAGAGAAAGGTAAAACTACATCGTTGTTGTACATTGAGTAAAAAGTAGGGTAGATTTATGTTTGCGACCGCATCATCGATGTCCCGATAACAATAAAAATAAAAAAATAAAATCAGCAAGCTGTTGATCATACATTTTGTCTGCAGCACCACGAACCAAATCTCTTTTTCTCACTCTTTCTCCGGGTAAAATGTTATTTGAAAGTGATTTAATTGAAATGGGCATAAATATATGAGCATTAACGTTCTCAATCACAATCGGTACAATGGCAGTGGCAGTGGATGAAATGAAAGTATTTTACACAAGAAAAAAACGGTACAAAACAGCTCATGGATTGTAACCATTTTAAATGGCATCAACTGTATAATGGCACAGTATCTCACTTGAACATTTCAATTTAATCCTTAACATCTTGTCTGTCATTCCGCATAATTCACACTTAAAAATTGTAATTCGAAAAGTGCTTTTCACTGTGATCGTGTATGTGAGATTTCGATCGAATTATAAACACAACTTGCCAATACGAGAAACAGTGTGTGTGTGTGAGAGAGAGAGAGAGAGAGAGAGAGAGAGATAAAAGTCGAGTTGTGAATTTTCAAGCGAAAAAATGTGGCTTTGATTTTTGTGAGATTGTGTTTATTTATTTAATGCACATTATAACTAGCTGTTTTCATCACAAATCTAACCATTTCATCAAAACGTATTATCCGGATCACAGCCTCATTAAAACCATACTACAATGTGCTTGAAAGATTTGACGAAACCACAATAATACATCAACTCGAACCGATCTTTCTTTTTTTGAATTACATTTTTTTTTTCATCTCTCCTTTCTTTGGCAGTTACATACAACAAATTTTTTTTTCTGATATTCAATGAAAATATGAAGCAGCTTTTTGTGAGTGTAAGCCAGTCAGTCAGTACACAGCGTGTCTAACATGGATGCGAAGGATGAACGATGAAAATATTTTGGTTCATTGTTTAACACCACAAAGTTTTTGCCTTATAACTGAATAAATACAAATGTAATATGATCAATCATCATGTGTGACTGCATTGAATAACTGGCAAACGCTATTGCCGGTTGTCGAATTATACCGAAAAATTTACAAGTTATTATTTTATGAATCACAATTCAATTTATGACTGTCTCATTTTAACCAACGAACAATGTCCGTTTCGTTGTCTCAACACACCGGAGGAACACTTTTATTCAGTTCGCTTGTTCGCTGGTTGGCTATGATATTCACGCTACATGGCAGATGCACTCTATTTTATTCTTTCTCCTGAATATGACAAACACAACACACAAAAAATGTGCCTAGTGCCTATTATTTATCATTTTGTATTATGGATAATACAAAAAGCAAGATACAAAACTGCATACATGGTCCTACATGGTGACTGCCTATTTGTTTGATGCATTTTTATTATTGTACATAAATGTGAATTGATGGTGCCAGTCTTCGTTTTGGGTTTTTGTGCACACAGTTGTGTGTAGAGTGCGGCTCAACGAATGGCTTTAGTAGCTCAATTAACACATTTTCGCTTGGTACGTTGTCTTTATTGTTTTGCTTGTGCGGTAAATGAACAATAAATAAAGATATATTGTTAAATGTCATCGTCAATCCGCAAAAACCTTCCGCTAAATGTACACACGCACACTCACAACATACAAATATCCCATATTTTATTGATGTATTGATTCTGTTCCGATGTTGTTGTTGTTTTTTTTTCTCTCGTGTGCATCCCAGTGGAATGAATGTTCGGTTGGTTATTGTTCGATATCTATATTTTTCGATTAGTTATTTGCTTTTTCATCGATTCGCCATTGTGCATGTTGATCTGATGACATTTCTGGGGTTAGTAAATCTAGCCAATGCGCAATTTATGCATCTTGGCCTAGATTTCAAGGAAACATTGATTTTTCTATTTGATGCAACAAGCAGCTCGTGATTTTGCCAGTCATCATTCAACTGAAGTTGATCATCTCAAAATCTAGGTCAATTTAACACAAATATTGAAAAAACAAAAATGCGGTGCGGAGTATTTGTGTTTCAATAGTTTCATTTTGGCATTTTTTCGATTGCTAATCCCCCAAACAACAGCCTGGTTTGATGCAATAATGAGCACAATTCATACAATCGAACACACAACATTACATTCGGAAATGTCCTGTTTGCCATATACAATTTCGCTGTTGCTGTTGCTGTTGCTCTCAGCTTTCGTGTAATCAAAGAAAAAGTCTATTGCTGAACTGTACACCAGATACCACATAAGCGCACAATCTGAGCCTGTTGTTTTCGTCCGAGAAAGAACACTGAGGTAATTTGACACTTTTTTGTTGCTTTGCAAATCACTCAAATTAGATTTAATGTTGTGTAGTGTGTTATTAGGAAATTTTCTGTCAAAATAATCTGAATCTCACGACGAACGACTGACATTCGTTTACACAATGCGCTGATCAACAATCAAGCCATATTTGCACCATATTTTTGTAGGTTTTTTTCATATCTATAGCACAACGATTTGTTTATACGCATTTACCAAATTTTTCATTTCCCAAAAACCATTTCCATACCATCTCTCTGTCACTCTGCTGCTTTTATTTTTCGATCGCTCACTCACCCGTGCATTTCAATACGAAAATAATTTTTTCCATGAAACTTGATACAAAGTTTTTTTTTTTGATTTGTCATTGCGATAATATTTGTTACATTTTGTTAGTTTATCGGAGATTTGTTTTTGGTTGTGCTGTAAATGAGGGGTAGGTCTTTTCCTTTCAAATGCGATTGAATTTCAGAAAAACAACACACAAACAATGGCAAAACAATGGGCTGTGATACATTTAATAGGAATGAAAAGGAGCATTTTGATGTTAACAAAGTAATAAAATTGCATACGATGACGGTATACACAGACACACACACACACACACACACACAACTGACGTTGAGTGAGTGCGTAATATTAGCGATATATTTTTCAAGCGTTTGGTTGTTGTGCGTTTTTTTTTCTTCTCTCCTGTTGTTGTTATTGGCGAGATAGAATTACATCCGATTGTTAGTTTGATCATCTGGTACAAAATGGTTGAGTAACACCACCACACGTAGCACTTTACCGGGCAACAAACAACTGAATATGTGAATCGTTGAGTTTGAAGAAATTGAAATTCGAATCCAGTGAAAAGAAACAGTCCACACACAAAAAAACGCTGTTGCTAGTTTCGTTTTAATCAATAAATCAAAATAGAAAATGCTGACCGAAGGATTTGCAAAACCTCAATCTGCTTTCAACAACAAATAGAAAAGAAAAAAACAAAACTGTGAACAAAAGAAATGCAATTGTTGATTTAAAATGCGCCAATTTCCGTTTCTTTTGTGCAATTTTTTTTGCTATTCCAATTGACTGCATAAGTCCGTTGCTCTCTCTTTCTCTATTGGCATTTCATTGGTCTATGCACAGAAATACAATCGTCAAATACGGGCCGCGTGCATGACGTGCCAAACGTATTTATATTGTGCTCATTGATTCCACTTGAATTCGATTGCGTTCGCGCCACTTTTAGCCCGGGTAATTCAACGTGTATTGTCGTTTTTTTGTTTCACCCGTTGTTAGCCGAAAAATTCACATCGCAAACATCAGCGATTTTTCCCTTTTCCTTTGCTTGAGCTCTCATTTTTTTCACTCTTTCTCTCTCACACTCGACCCAAGCTAAGTGAAACCGAAACAAAAAAAAATAACTCGCCTTTTAAAAATGATTGCACGTTTTTTTTCTTCTCGAGTAATTTATGTGGAGATATTTATTCATCTGTAAATCGTTAAGTCATTTTTCTTGCACGCCGGTATAAATAAAATCACAACGAGCGCACACACAAAAAAAAAAACATACAAACATACACATCAAAGGCCATAACGAAGCAAAATTCTCTGTGTTTGTTTCGTTGATTCTGATAGATTTCACAGGCCATTCAAATGAATATTATTTATTTATTTATTATGGTTTTTTGTTAAGCGGTTGGTTTTGCTTTTGTTTTAGCATCAAATAGCAGCATATCTTTTGTGAGTGTCTCTGTGTATGTTTGTGTTTGTGTGCGGTGGTTTTTTTTCAGTCAATTGTTGCCGAATGAGGTGCGTTTTTCATCCGATTGCCTTTAAACGCGGTTACATTTGAATAAAAGAAATCACTTTAGAATGTCGTTTGTTTGTTGAAAAAAAAAACACACACACACATTTTTTTTGTATTCAATTTGTTTATGATGAAGAAAAGAAGATATTTGTTGTTTGGTACGTTGGTCTATTGTACTTGTGTTTTTGTTTCGTGCTCACGAAAAATAAAAACTTAAGAAAATATAAAATAACCAAAAATACAAAAGTGAATCATTGGAAATCGACCAAACAAAGCATTACATTAGCGGTGAAATGAAAACATACGCGCTTTGAAATTCCGCCGAATACTCAAATGCCGAAGCAACTAGACCTAGAAATACTCGAAGATAAAATATTTTATTAATCGCAAAAAAATCTTTTTGCTGGTTCAAATAGATATGTTTCGTTACATTGAATGCCAAGAATGTAGACGGTTGTCAGTAACCAAATAATGTTCCAGTTCCCAATCACACACTCAAATCAATGGTATTGAAATAAATGGTTCAGTTTACAGGTTTCAGCGGCTAATGTCAAAACGAAATAACCATTCAAATGGCTTGACTTACAAATTATTTTACTATGTGTTTGGTGAACCGTGCGTCGTGTTTAGACTAATGTGTTTTTCAAGGAATATGAATATTAATTCTTGCGTTGAATAAAGAAAAATCCAAATCTTGAAAAACTGACAGAGATGCTGAAGCAAACCGAAAAGAATGGAGAGGAAGAAAAGAAGCGATTGTAGATTGTTGTGTGTGTTGTGTGTTTCTTTTCTCGTCTTAAAACCAAAAACGCCAAACAAATTTATAAGTTAAGTATCTAATCTATTCATCAGCATTTCAACTTTGATTTGCTTTACATCAGTTTAACTGATTCGAGTTACGAATCGGAATGTTTGGTTACCAGATACCAGTATATCGCATTATGGTTTGCGCGTTCCTCAATCCATTTGATTCGATTGAAGCACATTGGATGAGAGATAGAGAGCGAAATGCATATGAAAATGGCCTTAAAATGAATCGCTCAACTGATGAATCAGTCAAATTATTTTCGTTGAATTGACCGGTTAATCTGATAAGTCAAATGTATTTATTTCAAGTTGGTAAGCGATCGGTTGGATTGAATTCGTATGTTTTCATAATCATTTATCAATAAAAACGGCAACAAGATCGGTGAACATAAAATAAAAAAAAATGCCCGCGGTATGAAATGCCGATCAGAGAGTGAAAGATGAGTAGTAAAATAGCAGCAATATGTGAGCGCGGATGTGTGGTTGGAATGCAGTGCGCTCCATGTATGTACGGTAAATGGCCTGGATACAGTGTATGGGCTGTGTGCAATATGTCACATCGTGACCATAACTCTGTCTATAACATTGACTGTCAATTTGGTTGCCATTCAGTTGATGCTTCGAAATGGTCGATGAGACAGAAAATTTAATTACGTAGGATGTAAACAAGGCTTTATCTGAATTACTTTTTGTTTATTCCTCAAGAAAACAAAAAACGTGTTTTTATCTCTCAATGGGAATGAAAAAAAAACGTAATGGCAACAAAAACGCCCAAACACGAAAAAAGTTCCAACGTTTTCATTTATTTGTTTATATTGTCTGAAAAAGGAATTAGTGCAAACACACGGTTTCGATGAAATTTCCATAAATTTTGATTTGACCATTCCACAGCAAGCATCACGATTGCTCGACTGCCTTTCGAATACAAATGGAGAAATGATTCTGTCGACTGTTTTTTCTGTGCTGTTGCATTTTCGCGCACAAAAAAAAAACACAAATCGACGGCACCACATTTTTTAAAATGATCTATCAAATACAATTTATAAATCGATGAATTTTTCCATAAGTTATAATCTAGGTTCGTTTTTTTATTTGTAATTATTCGATCACCAAACGAATCACATCCGCACGAATGCCGCGCACCGTTGTTGCTGCTGCTGCTGCTTTTGCTGTTGTTTTTGCTCATCCACAGTGTGGATGAAACGAGATGCAGCAAATCACAATTCACAGCCATCACATAATTGCGGTCGGTGTGTCGTGCTGAGAGTGCAACAATAATTCAACGAAATCGATATTTTGCACTAAAATGTTGACAGTTTAACTTGTTATCGATTATTATTATTAAAACATTATGCTTTGCGTTGTGTTTTCCATTCGATTTGGCATTGCGGCGTGCCTCTGTGGCATTTGTATGGGCCCCGCGAATCGATTCGGGCTGATTGTGCTGGTGTGCTGTTTGTTGTTGCCTTGCCATTTGTGCTCTTGGTTCAATCTTTCTGTCTGTTTTGCCTCTGTGGATCGGCTGTGTTTGGTTTGCTTGGCTCCGGTCAGTGTGCGCATATAAATTTGCTATGTTTTTATTTTCGTTTGATTATAACGATATGAATATGCAATAAATGGATGATCTTATGATTACTACTTTTACGGTTGCTGCTCCTGCTACCAACCGAGTTAGTAAATTGCAAAATAAGCAGATAGCCCTGCGTGAATGAGCGAGAAGAAGGAGCAAGTTAGAGGAGCACAGCATACAGCAACAAAAGAAAGACAAAAAAAGTGTATATATAAGAATCCATGATGATGACGAATAATGAGAAAAACGGCGAACCAAACGGGAAAAAAAAGCGTCGACCGAAATGAATGTGTTGTATCTTAATTTATGCAAATGGCTGAGAAATACAAATACGCATAAAGAAATCATAGCTTGTTTATCATGCATAATCCGCACTCTCTCATACAAAAATAATGCTCGCATATAATTTGCTCCGAAATTACAAGACGAAGAGAATAAAAATTACACATGAAAGAACGTATTATGAACGTATTGATACTCGGTTGATGAGAGCCACAGCACCACCACCAAACAGTGAAACCAAAATTTATTTCACCGTTTGGCGATCGTGTTTATAACAAAAAATTCGAAAACATTTCACCTCAAAGTGTGTGTAGTCGCGTTTTATTTCTCCTTCGAGAATTTAGCTGTCGCAACCCCACAAATCTATCAATATCAACGACTAATCGTCAGTTTCAAAAATATAAATAAAATCCCTTTGTTCGGTTTCATGCAATATTAGTGCGGTCCAATTATTAATTCATGACAATAGATCGGCTTCGAATCGGAGCCACAATTCAATTTCTTTTTAAACACCCAATCCGGTGGAAATTCAAATCTAGGGAAAAAAAGCCACACAGAAAATTCAAAATTATAGACAATTTGACCTATGTGCATGTTCTTTCATCGTTTTTACAAATCGTTTTTTTGAGCCTTTAAATTCGTTGAGCGACACATTTGCTGATGAACAGCCACTAATAAAAAGCCGTATATTTACCATATTTTGAAATTAAATTTTAATTCATTTGAAATTTGGTTTGGTGTGGTTTGGTTTATCGGTTGGTGTGTGTGTGTGTATGTTTCGCTTTGGCTGCCTATCTTGCCCCCCTCAACCATAAATATTGGGAAAGTGGACGATAAACACATTTAATCTATGGTATGGTTTTCATATGAATAAAACAGGTACTTATTATACGTTACATCGGAGTTTTCAATCAACCGCTTTAACTGTGACAAACACGCCAACGAACATTGTTTTCATATCAATTTCACTTCATTTATGGGTTTTTACTTGAAAATTGTCGCCACCGAGCCTTCATATCAAAACGACTGACTTTTTACTGGAAATAAATCTATGAATATGAGCCAGCTCTTTGAACATATGAAGTGAACACACACAGAAAAATTAGTCGTGATTTAACTCGTCATTTTGCTAGTAGAATTTTATTGGATTGAGTGAGGATATTTTGGTTCAAATATTCAATTTTCCCAATAAATTTGATCTTTTCCTTGATCCTTTCCAATTTTTTATCTTCCGCAACATAATGCATAAAACTTAATTTATCAGGAAAAATTTAATTCAGATACAAAAATGACAGCCGCAAATTTAAATTCAATTTTTCGAAATGAATTAAAATCGTATCCCCTTCCCATATAAATATAGGTAATTGAGTAAAAATAGTTTCGTACCCCCCAAATCCACTCAACAACTGCAACTAGCCCTTCCATTCCAGTTTTTCTGTGTGTGTATATGTTAATTCTTGATTATCCATTGAATGTTTTGTCGAGGATAACATTACGTAAGCGAGATATAAAACGACAATAGACTTTTGTCCATTCTTTTTCTGTCTATTTCTAACAATCGAACGAAAATGTTGAAAAACAAACACGAATGTGGGAATTGGAACAACTGGCCTTCATTTACCATATTGTGCGTGCGCTGTATGATAGTTGCGTTTCGATTTGTCGCTGTTTAAACTCTCTCTCTCTCTCTCTCTCGTTGTGCTGTATGTTTGACCCATCAGTAAGGACAAAACTAGAGAACAACCTACCTATTGAAAATTAATATCTATCAATTTCAAATACATTGTCTACTTTCAATCGTTTCAATTTAAATTTTTCTGCTGCGTGTGTACATATGGTCGCAGTCTTTATAGCACCAAAATACAAAGCAATTCGTATTGAAAAACCAACTGAAATGAAATATGAATGGAGACGAATTTGTTTTGAGCGTTGAAAATGTACGGACGATCGAAAACACATTGAACAAACAGTGGTCAACAATGAATAATTGATGTTTCCTTTTTCGTAATAATTGAACGGTCACAATTTTTTTTAATATTCTCTGATAAAAATTTCTTCAATATTTATCAACCACGCAATAGTGGAGACAATAGACACACAGACACAGGTTGATTGATGAAAACGAATTGTCAACGAGGCTCGCGGCCACCGTAACATGTGTGTGATTGAATGGTAGGTCCTTGATTCATTGAAATTGGACTTTCAATAAGCTATAATTATATTTTATATTTATGGATAAAAAAAATGATATGAACATGTAGCCAAGTATCGAAAAACCATATTATTTCGATAATTTGTATTTGGTGTAATTGGGCAACAATTAATCGGCATTTTCAATTACTCGTTTGATCAATGACATGTTTCCATGTTATTTTCGAAAGAAATAGTTCAATGCAAAAAAAATAACATATAAATATTTATCCAGATAATACAATACGGTTGAATGGTAGATACTTTTTCAAAAGGAGGTGAAAATTCTGTGTATTTTTATTTTTCTTCAAACAAAAAGGAAATAAAATAAAATACAATAATTTCATTAATTAATCCAAACAACAACAAAAAAAGAACAGAAAATGTGTCTCGAATCCTTGTACGTAATGTGTTCAATGGTACTGTGTTCACAATTCTTGTGTTTGATGTGTTTATGGTTCGGGTAATATTTGGTTTATTGCCGGCATGAATGGACGGAAATTAATATGTTTTATAGAAAATTGTATTCATGTGATAACGACGCGTTAGCAATACAATGATTTGACCTATTGAGTTCATGCGAAAACATCATAAATGGATTATGGTCACGTTGTCCCATGTTCCTTTGCTTGAACATTTCCACAATGGCACACATTTTTGTCGAGTTTTCTCGAATCATGTTTGGCTCTTGCAACGTTTTCTGCGTAGGTGCTCGGGCTCATGGATGCGCCCCGACACATATATACACACACACACACACAACTATCTCAAATAGTATTACAACTCACTATGTCCAACAAATACGAACATTAGAACGATTATTGCTTCACAAATGTCCAAATGTGAGTTCAACAAAACAAGCATTGAAAATATTTTGCTCAAAATCGCTGCTAACAATGCGTTAAAATATGCACACAAAAAAAAACATGAAGCGAGTACTGTTCTTGAAGACAACGAAACAGAGAAACAAAAAATTAAAAAGATTTGAGCCATAAAAAGACATATCGTTCGTATTCCATACTTATCTCTCAATCCAAACACACATATTGTTGTTGTCTTGTTATTTCATTCTGTCTCAATTTGTAGCCCGTGTTGTTGGCTGGATGGAACAAGAGAGGCGAAAATGCATGAATGCCTTTTTTCCGTCCGTTTTCACAGTTGGTGCAAAAACAAAGTGCACAACACACCCGAACCAAATATGCATAGAGAGAGCGAGAGATCACTCGCTGTGCCAAAAGAAACGATTGAATAAAAGGAAAAACTGTACAACAATTGCACAAAAATATGCCCATTGACTTTGTTCTCATACACACACACACACACACACACACACACACACACACACACACACACACACACACACACTCTGCGAGCACCATGATTTCTTTTTTGTTTCCTCTTGTGTATGACTCTTTCGAAAACTCAAACAGTGAGCAATAAAACAATAAACTATGTTTTATGGCAGATTATGATACAAATATTTAAAAAAAGTGGAATATGTGTAAACACATTGTAAACATATTCGCACAACAAGCACATCCAGTCAATGCAGTGTGCACACTCGACTCTTGTGCCAGAAATCGGTTGTTTTTACGTTTCTCGTAGAGAATTTTTTCTTAACTCGGCATATGTAAGAATTCATTCAATGAAAATTGGGGAGAAAACGACTTGAGTGTTCAATTATCGATGGCAACGGTAAAACAATACATTGGAATTCGATTGAATCCATCGGAATTTGCTTGACTTCATCAATAAAAATGATTCGAAACAAAATAAAAAATTGCAAACAATGCGAAAGAAAAAAAAATCAACACATGAAAAAACAAATAAAGAGCGGAATTGTGAAAATCGATTCGTCGATCGTAGCATGACCAAGTTATGTCAATGGGTGTCTGTCCATTTGTTTTGAGGAGCTGTGTGTGCACATGAGGAACGTGTCGAAAGATGAATACGATGCAAACAATTGCCTTCGGCGGAAAAATGTGTGAGCTGAATAAAAGGTAGCTTGTGGGATATTTTCGGAAAAATTGTTGTCCATGTTGAATGCCCAGTTGGAATCGCAATGGAAATAATGCATTCCTGTTGACAGAGGCTGAGTCTTCTCTCTATCGACGCTCGTCTGGATGCCACATTGTTTACGTACTTTTTCGAAATATAATTGCTCATGTGTAGTCCATCATCTTCATGCATTCTTTCGAATGCGTTTCAAAGTTTTCGTTTGTTGCATTTTTCAGCACGTCAAAAACGTTGAAATCTGAGTGCTATGTCCAAATAGATCGACACATTCTTTTTTTTTATTGTTGTCATTTTTAAATGAATGGCAATTCATTTTATATTAATACATAATCATCGTTTATAAGTACACGATTTGTTCATTTCATCTCTGTGTTTCTCTCTCTCTCTCTCTCTCTCTCTCTCTATCGGTGTTTTGAAATATAATCGATCATTTTTGGCCGTGCCTGCTGTTGTGTACTATTTCTCTGGTGTATTCCTCTTGTGTACATGTTATCATATGTCGTATCGCACATTATTCAATTGAATTTCTCAATCAATTTAATGCAGTTGAAAACCAATTAAAAAAACCAAAAAAATGTGTTTATTTTTTTGCTGTGTCATTGCAGCATGTTTCATTGGTATGAGTTGTGTCCGCACCCAGAGAGGCCGGTTCTGTTTCTCACTTTGCTCATTTGAGAAGAAGGATACGACATATGTATACTTCATACTTCAGGATATTGCATACATTTTTTCATTCCTATTGGGTCAATTGGTGAGCTCTAGGAATTTTTCGACAGGCAAAAACTTGTCATTGACCGTAATTAAGGAAACCAATGTTTTGTTTTTTTCACTGTAACTCATCAGCACATGTGAAAATATTGTAAATGTTTTTGTCTCCAATTCTGCATAAAGTGAACCTCTACTCTGTCACACTCTTGGTGCGTTTCACACTGTCATTCTTATTCTCTGTCGATTGCCCATTTCTCTCTTCGTGCATTGCTTGCGCACTTCCATTCGCTTTTGTCCGTTCGCAAATAAGCGTATGCGTATGCGTTTGGGGTTTATTTTTACCATTCGATGGACGTAGATGTGGTTCGTTTTAGCTGTGCGAGGATGATTTAAAAGACCACAAAAAATGTACGTTCTGTCCTTGAAATGCAGGATACTTGGATGAGATGTGTTCCGGCTCAAGCGAATATTACACGCACACTTAGCGTGTGGTGTGCCGAAGCCAATGTAAATAACATAAAACAATTAAAATGTATGTTGGTATTGAGCCTCTCTTGGTTCGCCGTAAACACCATTCAATGCCATGATTTTTTCCACAGCCATTTTTTTTCTTCTCTCCACAGCCTTTGAATAGATGGATCGTTTACACGGAACTAAACGCAGAAATAAAAAAGAGAAAAAAAACCAACATTCCAGCAAACGATAGTTTGTTTGACCGTGACGATAATGCCATTAATTTGTTCAAAAGACGAATAATTTTCTTTACACTCTATCACCCACAGCAATTGGTTCCAATCTGTTCGAATGCTCACCACTTGTGAAAGCATTTCATTTATTCGGATGATTTGTTCGTCTCGGTGATGCTTGATTGATCACTATGAACCGTTTTTAACTTGTTGATTCGTTGAAAAATGCTACAATTCATGTATTATCCTTAGCCATTGCTACTACACCTGAACAATAATCTAATATTCATAAAATGATTGACAAGTCTGATTGATTTGACGAAAGACCAAAACGACACAAATTACAAATGGAAGTAAGCATGTTAATTCTCATGTTGTTTGTCTTTAGAATTGTCTGTTTTTTCGATTTTCCATTTTCTATTTATTTCTATGGAAAAGAAGATCAATATGTAAGAAAACTGCTGCCTTTTTTAAAAAATTTCATCGAAAATCGCTTCAATCACTTTGAGATTTCCCATGAAAGAAAGCATCAGGCATATTGATGTTTCTTTTTGAGAATTTACAAAAAAAATGCCAAAATTAGCCACAGCAGAGGTGATCAATCGATTTCAAGACTCATTGAGAACTCTTGCGCTCAGCATTTCTTATTTCCCGGTGTTTATGTTTATCCACAGCACAAAGTACACTTTAAATCATCTTTTGTAAACAGCAATCATCTCATCCTTTGATGTTATTTGTTTATAAAACGATCGAAGCATGCTAATCGAGTGTTTATTTCGGCGTGTGTGTGTGTGTGTGTGTATTTCTGTGTTCCGTAGCCGTTCAATTAATTCTACCATCAACACGGGCTTATTATCTCCTTTAATTATTTATTGATCCAAATTAAGCGTGTTGATTTTCGAATGCGATTTGCGCTATTTGTGTTTCCGTGTAATGTTTTCACTTATGTCTCTGGACTTCTGTTGTTGCACGATGCTACTAGCACCACCCGCAAATACAACGAAATGAATCGATTATTTCGGATATATTTTCGGTGTGGCTTCGATTTTCGGAAGAACCTAGAAAAAAAGCCATCATAATGCAACGACACGCTTCATTATTACATCTCTAATATGAGTTGAATCATAGACCGGAGTCTTGATCTCATGCAACCGAATGTCTCGTCCTTTTGTCTTTTCTATATAATTACCATGAAACTGAAACGAATTTCGGACAAACCTCCAAATTGAAACTTGGACTACACACATAGTTTTTTGTTTCGCTCTTCTCTTTTCATGTATTTTTGTGCGTTTCGAATTTCAGACGGCAAGCAGGTATCATGTTCAATGAACATATCAATTTAGAAAACCATTTCGGTAAAAAGAAGACGAAGGAGCAAAGTAACGCCGAATCATTGATAATCACTTAATTTATTGTTTATAATTGCTAATAACAACAAATAAAATTATCTTATAATTTTTAAAAATAGACAAGAGAACAAAAGTGATATGCAGTTAAAATTGATCCCCGCCAAATGTTCGTCTTCCGTTTGAGAGTTTCGTAAAATAGCGATTGCTAAAATATGAGCCGAGATAACTTTAATTTTAAGAGATTTATTCTTTTTCTCTCTCCCTCTCTATATCGTTCGAAGTCAATCGACCTCAAACCAAGCGTAAAAAATATTGAGTGCGCCGCTACGGATTTATGATTCCTTCCACTGAGAAAAAAAAACCCGAACCATGATATATGGAGTACAAATGTTTTCGACATAATTTAGCCAAATAACATATGCCAAACGAAAATGAATTTATTTATTATGTAGTAAACGGTGACGATGTTCGGGTGGTGTGGCTGTGATGTGACAATAAAATGTTGTTCTCTGTCGAAAACACTAAAATTGAAAATTATGTCTAGATTCATTTTCTAAGCGATTATGTCGTTTCGGTTATTCTTCGAAATGAGTAGAAAAAACAAAATTCGGTCCACAAAATGATGGCATATCCATATGGTCGCAGTCGTTTGAATTCCATTCCAGTACATATCAAACAGTCGGTTTTGCTTGCATGAAATCGAATATACAAAAATTTAGACATCAAAACAGTTTGGCTTGATTATGGTCAATAAAAAGTAAATAATTTATAGACCGAATCGGTGTGAATTAATTGTTTTTTTTTTCTCCAAATTTCAAGAAAAAATGCCGCGCACGATGAACGCGCGCAGGCGATTGTCGAAATGAGTTTTTATTTTTGTTGTTGTTGTTGTTCAGCAAAATCGATTTAAATATTTTGATATTCATTTGTTAAATGAGCGGTTTCATTTCATTCTTATGAGAATTTGTTGGGGTAAACAAAACACATGCAACAAAATTCCGCAAACACAAAAAAAATAATAATAATCGAGAAATAAAATCATAAAAAGATTCGAAAAATGAACAATCCGGCAAAAAAAACCGCAGGTTCCAAGGGAATGAATCGAATCTGAAATCTCAGTGACCAAAACTTGATGCCCTATGCAAACGCACTGGATGCCAACCAAACCAATGCAAAGAAGAAAAACAAAACGAAACCTGTTTTGCATGTCCAAAACGAATCGCAAATAAGATGTCCTTACTGAAGAATACCAGATTAAAATTTTGAAAAGGAGCGAATCACGTGTCGGTCGACATCAAAATACGAACCGTATTTGCAACAAAATAAAATAACCAAAATGCCAATGTTTCACTTTGTTTTCACACATATTTAATTTATTGGCCGATTGGTGGATATGCTTTGCGCTGTTCCACTTGGCTTGTCAAAGTTAAACGCTTTTGACACATAAACTTGAGCGGAATGTGATGGGCGCAAAGTGTATACACCAACCGATTTCATAAGATTTCTAGATTTAGTACCAAAAGAAAAAGTGGCTGATGAAAGTGCAGAGTGTGTATGGAAGAGTGCCTATTGCGTGCATAATGAGAGAAAGAAAGAAATGACACCAAGTGGTGGAAATGGAGCGAAGAATGCTTTAGTTACACCTTCTCTGTGTGTAAAAATATTTTGGTGTGTGTTTGTACGCACGGTTGCTGCCTTCGAAAGTACAACCCATGGAATGTGTTCTCATTTGAATAGAAATAAGTATACAATTTATGGCGTATTAAATCCAAATTATGTTATTAATTATAATTGCATGCATATTGAGCTGTCATAGGGCAAACTGTGAATTAACATACAGTCAAAAGAGCGGCATATGCAAAGAGAGAGCAAACGAGCGAGTGAGCACGAGAGAGAAGTGAGTGTGTGTGCGAACGTGCGAGTACACTGTATGCCAACAGCTAGCCAAGCTAGCTGGTGTTGCTGATGTTTGTTGTGCCGAAAGCCTGGATGGTGAATTGATTTGAAACGAAGCGAAATGAATACGAAATACATGTTCATTTCCATCTTTTAAACAAATCCATGTAGTTTCCATTGTGTTTGGGTGCTTTTTTTAAATTCTCTCTCGCTCTTTCACTCTGAATTTTTGAAATTAATATATGAAGCGGTTCGTTGAAATTAAGCTGGCTTGATGCTGCCGCTGTCATTGTCGTTGGTGTTGCTGCTGCTTGCCAGCGGTTTTATTTTTTTTTCATTTTCGGTGGTTTTTAAGAACATGGTCAATGCTTTGTTCTGTCTCCGCAGGATGAATAATAATAATATTAATACATAATATTAATAATAATATAATAAAAATACACAGTGATAATGACAAAAGTAATATCTCATCGCTGGAGCCAATAGCACAATGGATTTAAAAGCGCGCTAGCAACCGAAAATGCCGATATAAAAGCATATCAAAGAGAAAGAGAGAGAAAAAATAAAGAAATTTAAATGAAAATTATGATTCCATAATTATGTGAAACACCTTTCGTTCATTGTAAGGTTCATTTAGTAGCCGGTTTTCTTCAGTCAGAGTTGTTGTTCACATCTAATGCTCTCGTTCGATCGTTTGCCCAGTATGTGTATCTCATTAAGAAGTTCCATTTCATTTTGTCAGTCGGAATATTCAACAAAGTGATAATAGTCGAAATAGAGATGTTCACTCAAAATGAACAACTGTGGAAATGGACCACCAATTGATCGAAAAATAGGTGCTATAAGGCAGGTTTTTATTTCCAAACGTTGTGTTATTGTATTTTATTTTCTTTATTTCTATTTATTAAAAATACAACCGATGTTCGACATATTTGTTGAAATGAGTGTTCTATTCACGGCTGATTATCGAACTGAAAAATAATCGTATTAAACACATTTGATATGTCTGATCACAGATCATTGTGCTCTTTTGTTTCTGGTTGCCTGCCAGCTTTCGCTCTCGCACTCTCTCTCTCGCTCACCTCTACCCGTTTTCAATATACAATTTTTACTGCTTGAACATCACATCCTTTCTTCTTTTGATCTTTTTGTTGGTGTTCACATTACGCTTTGAAATCTATTGTGATCATCGTTGTCCAATTGATACGCACTCACAATCAAAGAAAAAAAAAATTGTATTTCGGTTTGAGACTCATTTTTTTCGCTGTTGTCGCAAAACACACACACACTTGCACTCATACAATCGCACTGGCACTCACAAAGTCGATATAATATGGAAGCGCTTGCTGACAACCGATCCTATAAACTGAGCGTATCTAATCAGAAATTGTATTTTTCTTTTGTACTAATTCCATTCGGTGTGCAACGCTGTCTTTCTCAGTTACTTCTTTATTTATATTTTTCTCGCCTCTCTCTCTCTCTCTCTCTCTCTCTCTCTCTCTTGGTTACTTCATGTGTAACTTCTTTTTGACTTGATCAGCAGCAGCCACACCAAACACACGATGGTGAGCCAGTGGAAAAAAAATGCACAAAAAAAAACATCAGTAAGAAAGAGAAATATAGTTGTCAAAGTTGGCCGAGCGTTAATTTTGCCTTGTATATATATGGATGTATGGTGTCGGTATGCACAAAGGCAATGGATGAAAAAAAAATCTCAGTAATCATATGTTGACCCAAGAATAAAAAAAAGCAAAAACATAAATAAATAAACCGAACCGATGAAACGAAGAAAACGGGCGCATCATTTATAAAGACACGGAATGGTATCGGTTTTGAGCGGTGCCCAAATGAGAAACCAAACACAAGAACTCAGATGAATAACACACACCAAATGAAACAACAACAACAAAAACAACAACAACAAAAAATGAAAGAAAACAGCCCAAAACCGAAATCGAACTTCAGCAAATTATTATTTCTGTGTACGGACACAACAACTCAGCAATTCGAATGACAAATGATAAGTTAAATCTTTCAACAAACATTTCAATTTCTATTGGCAAACTTGGCTTCTTTATTTCCTCGGTGTTCGTTGGTTTAACGAATATTGCGGCCAGCTTTGATTTTGAGGCGGTGTGGCTTAGCTGACTATCTCTATCTCTCTGATTCTTAGCAGTCATTCCGCTATTTTGGTTTTTGTGTTCTAAGAAGGAAGACACTTTTGGGTTTGTGTAACGAGCACAATTTTCAAACACCGAATATGTCATCTCATGGCAGATATATTCCCTGGGTCGGTTGACTGCACGTTGGCGGTATATTTATTTTGTAATTTATACACTGAAACGAACTCTCAAAGTTGCCGATACCGTTTAGTTGGTATGATTCGATCAATACCAGATATGACAATGTGCTGGAATGATTGAACACCGAAATTGTGTAAGGAGCTCATCTCAGGAGCGATGCTCAAATGAGAAACTGCGTTTCTGCTATCGAATTTCAAATTAAATGTTTGTATTAAATATCATTCGACGATAACCATAAACATTAGATCGATTTGGTTTATAATTCTTGTTGTTGTTGTTTTCTTCGCGATCATCGAAACATGACAATTTGTTGTCAATGAAAATGTGAAAAGATCAAAAGTCATTTTCCGAATTCAAAGAGTGTCAGAGAAAATTAACAGAAAATCATATTAACATCAATCACATGAGCTTTATCAATGTTCAACCATTTCGATTATGTCACATAAACGACAACAATTCGCCTCTATTGAACTTGTTGTTTTGTTTGTGGGGGTAAAAAGAGATGATTTCTTGTTATTGTCTCATATTGTGTGTCGCCAAAAGATCAAAGTGATGCGCCAAAATGACCTGCTCTATCGGCCTCTGTCACAGAGCCTCTGTACGTCATTCGGTACAGTGTTTCGTTTTTGTTGCTTTTCATTTTTGCCGACCATGAGAAAAATATTGATGACTTCATAGATTGAGAATTCTCGGACTTGACACAATCGACCAATAGAATATTGTAGCTACTGTTTTTGTCGCTGACATCACAGGGACAACACTCACCCACTGGCTGTGATTTGCTACCCGTATTTATTCAAGTGGTGTGTGCTTATAAAATATTGATGCTTTCATTCTGCACGTGGTTTGATTCTGACTTGGGGACTCATGCTAACGCAATACATATGCATACGTAGTTGTGGTGCGGGACCGAAACACAGCACATCCAAATTGGGCACTGTTCAATCACCCTCAGCACACTGTTTATAGCCTCATGAATAGATATGATTATTGATATGTTGTTTTTCAAAACGACCGAGAATACCAAGCCAGAAATTAAATAAACGCTGCATAATATTGTTGAAGCGAATGGTTGATGAACATAAAATACACTGTGTGTATTAGCATATTTTGTTTATAAGAGAGTTGTAGAAAAAAAAACAGAACTGAAAATCGTGGGCATTTTATTGTTATGTAGACATTATGTTGCGTGTCAAGATAAAAGCCACTTGAAAATCCAATGCGGTGCTGCATTTTGAATATTTTACGTTTGAACATGATACAGTAAACACCTAAAACAGTCGGGCTATAAATTATTCAACGCGGCTCTTAGATCTATCAAGTGAAAACAAATTAAAACAAGATTTTATGCATTTTAAATGATCCTAATGCCTTGATTCGAAACAATAAACTCTAATTTACGAGGTGATTCAAGTGAATGCGGTTCCACTGTATCGCATGGTATGCGCGGGTTCAGCGAATTATCAATCGTTGCAATTGCAATAATAATTGTGTTTGTGTTTGACATTAAACTTCAATCTGAGCACAAAATTATGTTATTTTACTAATTTTCGATGAAATTTCAATTCGATGAAACGAACCAACCAATTCTGGATGTTCAAATATCATGAACATTGTGATTTATTAACGAAATGTAAATGAAAAAAATTGACCACAACTAGAAAAAAGCAAATACAAAACAATCTTACCGGTTTCATTGTTAGACTGAAATTAAAATGCGCTATAGAGTGCAAACATTTGATATGGACGCGGTAAACTTGAACACTTTGAGCTGTGTCTGAAAATTTCGAATTTGTTGTGGTTTAATCTGGATATAATCAAAGCACATCGAATCCAATTATACTTTCCTGCGAATGAAGACTTCGTTACTTACGTCTTTATGACAATTTTCATTTTAAATACGTTTGCGCGCATCAACTGAACACTTAAGATCGAAGACAACGAAAAAAAAAACACAAAACACAGAGAGAGAGAGCGCGCATACCGAGAGATCGTGTTATATTTGAAATATTTTTGCGACTGCCAACAGGAAGTCAACAATAAATGTTTTCTCACATTGAACAGCGTTTGCGTTTAAACTCAAAAGATTTAATCTTGGTTTTAATGTTATATGTGTATTCTGGTGCCTATTATTGTCTTTCGTTGTCAATGTGTGCCTCTTTAAACGCATCACATGGCATTAGTGCGTTTACAAGTATTACTCGACAGTCAACCTCGATCCTATCAGCGTCATTGAATTTCGATTTGCGTGTTATCAAAAGACACTTCAACATCTTTTTTTTACGGTTCTTTCGATTTGTCTTTCTCTCTCTCTCTCTCTCTCTCTCTCTCTCTCTCTCTCTCTCTCACCAGCATCTACTTGCTGGCTTTGCTTGTTTTCACTCGTACTACATAATTTGAACCATCTCAAGTGGGGAATTGATTGACGGCGTGTGCATTCGAGATTATAAAATTTCGATAATAATTGAAAATATAACAATAACATACAACTCATCAAAATTACCGCACGTACCATCGAACCACTGAAGAATGTCGTGCACGGTGTGGAATAAAAAAAATGTGGAGAGAAAAAAAACAGCATCCATCGGATATGAAATGTGTGCTCAAAAAGGAATCAAAAGTAGCTCTCTTTTTTCCAAATAACAAATTCTTGATCACGTTCTCTTTGGCAACAGCATTCAACAAAAACACCACTTCAAAAAAAAGATGTTACACCATTTGTCGATTATTGTTTCGTTTTTCTCCTCGATTTACGTTTTTTTTTTGCGATAGAGTGTTTCGCATCATTTTGATTGTTCCGTTCCGTTTTTTTTTTCATCTATATTGACAGTTGCCTGGATTCAAATCAGATTGGCGAAGTTTTTTTTGTATAAATCACGTAGAAATAAAATCGATTTAGCGCTCAAATATTTTGTAAATCAAGGTTTTGTTCGGTTACTAAACATGGATTTGTTGTCAATGCAAAATCATCGAAACAAAAACACCTACGCCGACTGCCTCCATTCGAGTGCCAAAAGAGATTGAGTTGAGTGAGAAACAATTCTGTAAATTGACTCAAAGCCACAGTTGTGTCTCTAACAAGCGATCAACACTTTTCAAATGCAAATGCAGACACATAAACGAACCACTGTGACTGTAAACTGCATTTTAAACAATGTATTCATTTATAGTTTAAATGTAGTCGATGAGCCTGAAACCGCAAGCATTGCATTCCAATGACATTTATCAAATGCCACAAATATTTTACTCTCTTCCTATTCACTGGATATTTTCCGCATTTAAAAATTCCATCGCTTGTTTTGAGCAGACAATGCACTCAGCCCAGTAGAATGTGGCAATGGAAAACGCAATACAAAAGCATTAAATGAACATGTGGTTTTTATTCGTATGAAGTCCCACCTTTTTCTCACGCGCACGCATCTTATTTACACATTTTGATGTGTATATCAATAGGTTTCGAAGCCACCGTCGGAAAGAAGAGAAAGAAAAGTGTACACGGTTTCATTGGCTTGGGTGGAAAGTAATAAAAATATTTGTGTTCTCGGTAGGTTGGTCGTCATCGTCGTCGTCGTGGTCGTCGTTGTGTGTGTGCATTGAGCATGGCCATAGAAACATTTGAACCAGAGAAAATAACGAGAAGAGAGAAAAGGTGAAAGAGAAGTACTGAAATAATATAAACAAATTGCTCCCGAAATATTTAAGCCGTTGGCAAATCCCAGTCTTAAGCACCAGGAAACTTTTGTTTTGCGGAAATTGATCCAGCAATTGTAAAAAATCTTTGTGTGTTGTGGTCGGCAGCAAAATGCAAACGACTCATAAAAAAAACCAAAATTTTGCATCACATTCTTGAGAATTGATTTTGTTTGAAAGATTTTTCGACTTCAAACTCGGCATGAGCACATGCAATTTGTGGTGCTTGGTTTTCACGCTCAATGTGTGTGTGTGTGTCATCACAACGGTTCCAATGGCCTTAACGTACACATTTTCTTGATTTCTGATTGCAAACAGAATTTTTTGTCTTTTTTTCTGTCATTCCAAAGCTAGTACTTAATTGGCTTAATTAGTTTATGGCACGATTGAATGACTCAAACCGAAACCTCTTTGAATATTCAATAAAAATGTTGAAATGCCATCGTTCATCATGAAATTTTTATTACCTATAAAAAAAAATGTTTTAGTGAAGTCGTTTGAATCGCTTTATATCGCCTGGATCACCAGTTTTATTATCTATATTTTGTCAGTTTTAGTTTAAATAAAAATTTAGTCGCTTACTTTGGTGGCCATTCAAAATTTTTACCGTCGGTCAAAGAATACTCCCAAAATGACTGGATTTTCATGGTATTGATGAATGAATTTGTGATTTTTTTTTTGTTCATTGCATTCGTCCATTGATTTGGTTGCCGTGCATATCAAATTGGCCAGTTGCTGACATCAGCCATACTTAATGCAAGTTAGTTGGTGATTTATGGCCAACAATGTTGAACAAAAAAAAATGCTGTCTTCACTATTCATCACTGGAAAGGGTAAACGAGCAAAAACCAGTTTCATCAGCCATTCAAAACTCGTAAAGGTTTGATGCGTTTATGTTTGTTTTTGTTAGCGTTGCGAATCAGTTCTTGTTTACGGCAACAACTAATTTTTGGCCGAATAGAAAATAAAAATTCTAAATCAAACGAGTCATGAGTTAGTTTATACTGAATTGTTGCCCTCATTGATTTTATTGACTGTTCACTTTTAAGCATCCATGAACATCCTTATGTGATGATTATGTGCACAACATGTTCCGCATCTATCAATGGCCCAATGGCAATAGGGCAGCCACAACACACAACAGCAGATCATTTTCGTTGAAAATGTATGTTTATATTTATTTGGAATCCACAATTCCATTTAATCTGTATAAATAAATGTATTTGAGACGATTAATTTAAATTGAAAGTTCCGTCTTTTTGAATTAGTTTATGTTGCAGTGGCAACATAAGCAGCATCACTTTAAATAGCTTCGAGGCAATTTTCGAAGGCAAAGACGATTTACTTCGCTTCTCGCATGAAAACTTTAACGAATGTGTGTTATGCACAGCAATTTATCGTTTAAACAATCGTTTATCAAGTCTTTATCTTGTTAAGTGTTTTATATTCCAACCACAAAACACACACACAAACAAGCAAACAAAAATCACACACCGAACGAATTGCATCGCGATGTCAGAATGCTGGAACCGAAGCTAAAATGCCAGTAGTGAGCGGCTTGCAGTGGTTCTCGCCAAACAATCTCATGAGACAATCATTATTTTGAGTCAGTTAAACCACTTGATTTGATAACAAGCAAATCGACGTAAATTCTTCGTTTTGCCCGGTGCGCTGATTCAAACCAGTCACGATTTTTTGGCTACTTCAACAATATAATGCAAATTCGTTTGGGGGAGTAGCTCGCGTCTTGGCGTAGCGTAAACAAACAAATTTCGGTTCATTTGTTGAATTATGTTATTAGACTAATCTCAATAAGAATAAACGGTATGCATGTGACTTCGTTCAAGAGTGAAAATTGACACATGAGAATCATTTGCATACTTTTCGCTTCCCATTCCTTGTCACCACGACGGCAACAACACTTCAAATAAACACAGATTCCAAATTATAATTGACTTATTTTAATCAAATTACATACACTGAAAGAGAGATGAAAAGAAAATAAAGTTCAATGCCAGAAATATGCTTAAAGTATGAATTATGACACATTTTGACAGCGCCCAAAATATCCCAGTCTGATAAATATTAACATGTTGACATATTATTGATTTACATAATCGCCCGCGAACGCAAAAATAAACACAGAAAATAATCACGTTAAATCCCTTTGAAATGCCTAGTCGTTTGAATGAAGTAAGTTTTTTTTTAGAGCTGCTCCACTTGTGATTTTGTTGCTCTTTGGAATTTTTGGTGTTTCGTTTCATTCATAAAACCGTTCAAATGTATGCAGTGAATTATACACAGGCGCCATCTTTTGACGCATCTCTAAAGTTCAATTTTAAGCACTTGAGCGAAAGTTGCTTCTACGACGATGAAGCACTAGCAACTTTATATACAGAAAAGTTTTGTCTTCGTAGTAATTACAACTTCTAATTTGGAAGCTAAGAAAAATAGTGAAGGGGACAGTTACACAAAGATTTTGAGATTTGTCGAATTTTTATCGCAATTAAAATTTACTAGAATAAACAAATATTTTATAAGACCCAAGAGAGAAAGTATCATGAAGTGGAACAACAGTAATAATAAAACATCGATTCAATTTCGTTACTCAAATGATTTTTATTGTCAATAAAACCAAACTAAACCCACTATCACAAATAATAAAAGACTTGTTTCTGTGTTTTGTGTGGCCTTGGAGTAGTGCGGATCGAAAAGGTAAGGATTATACGGATCCATGTTGTCCATTGTTGACTGCGGATCCATTCCGGATGAGCTGGAGTCATCGTAATAGCTTTGTTGTTCATATGTGTCTTCATCTGTGCTTTCCGTTGAATAATTCGGCAGTTCAACTAAACGAATGACAATAGGTAAAATTATTTAAATTTGCACCACAAATTGAATCAGATCGAATGAATCAAAATGACTTACTTTCGCCATTTGTAGCAAATCGTATGATACGACTCGAATCACTCCATCCGAAACGATTGCGTGATACAACTGATACTTCATAAACGCTAGCCGGTTCCAAGCCCCTCAGATTGTATCCCGTGGTGTGTATTGGTCCTGAATGGTCACAACAATTAAAACATATATCGATTTAAAAAAGAATATCAAATTGACAAAAATGCTAATTTTACCTTCAGAAACCTCCGCCGGCACAATAATTTCATGCCAACTGGATGCATATTTGCGATTCATTGGCGTTATATTGCCGGATGGAATTTTGCGAAACTTTAATTTGTGCTCAAAAATTGGCGATAAACTTTCCGTTTGCCAGATCAAATAGTGTGCCATGTGATCGGATGCTATGGGCGATTTTTTGAATATTGGAACCATTGGACGGCCGGTCAATTCGATTGAAGCACCATTAATACCTAATTGATTTTCAGCACGGCAATCATACATTCCAAAGTCGGTCTCCTTAACATTTCTAATGATTAAAATATGTTTCGTATCGGTATGATAATCGTTAACTGTTTGATTCACAAGAATCGCGTGATCTTGGCGACCGATGCGAGTGTTTGTGGTCACAACAGGTAGACCATGATGAAACCAATGAACATTTGCCTGTGGCTGGGACGTCGCTACACATTCCAGTTGAGCGTTTATCATTAATTTTGTGTGCACAACACTAACAACAGCTTTGATCTCTGGAGCAACTGCACCAAAACGAAATAACAAATTAAACTGATGAATTAATTGAATTCAATGCGAACCTATTGAGATAACATACATAAAACAACCATGTCAACACCAGCTACCGCAGGTTGACCAACACCATTCGTCGCAACGCATTCAATTTTGCCAGCCATGCTGCGATCTCTCACTTCGATCAGCTTCCTTCGGGTATTCTCTAATTGAGTACTATTCGATTGTCCATTTTGCCTCCAGCTGATTATTGGATGTGGAATTCCACGCGCTTCGCACACAATCTCAAAAATTGAACCCATTTTCACTTCAACGCGACCACTTGGACTCGAAATTACACTCGGCGAATCTATGATTTCAAGTGTGTAGTTTAATATTTCAATTCGATATGGTTAACAAGAAAATTGACGTTAATATTTCTAATTTAAAATGCCATCAATCAAATTGCAATTCGGATGAAATCCGCATGGCGTTTGACTTACATTGAACTTCGATTGCATGCAACTGTGTTTCCAATGCAAATGTTGTGGTCATTACTTCGCACAAATATTCGGCCGTATCATTTCGTTTCACATCTCGCACTTGTAAACTGCCATTATTGAAAAGTGTTATGCGTGGCGGCGGCAGCACATCGGGATAGCGTGAGTCCACAATTGACACATCGTCACGCAACCACCGCACATACTGATATGGAACTGCAAGCAAACAAAATAGAACAATAACAATAAAAATATGTAGTCAAGCTGAAATTGTATAGTTTAAATCTGTTTGAGAGATTCTATTTTATTTAAATGTTTAGAATTATTTGATGCTCCTTTTCCAACCAAATCAAAACCATTGAATTGGTGGAAAGTAAATTAGAAACAATCTTTAATCTATGACATATGATTCTTTGATTTGGTTGCTTCTTTGGGTTCTTTCTTCACACAACAGACATACAATGAAATAAAAAGAATATCATCAAAACATGCAACAACCATAGCCCAGACGGTCGATTCGGCTACCAAAATGTCTTGAAATTTAAACATATATATCTGGACTTTGAATTCAATTAACTTAACTTTAAACTGCTTACTCCGGCCGACTATTAGATTTATTCCATTACAATGAATTGATAATCGAATAATCAGGAGTTAGTGAAACCATATCACATTCATTCAAATAAACTTCAATTGAAACACAAAAGAATTGTATGTCTTCGTTTAAAATCGGTACGAACGAAAGCAAGAGGCATTTGAAATTCCTGAATGGAGTCTGTTGAGCGTTTGTTTGTTTTTTTTTGTATTCTTCATTTATTTTCCTCTGCATCTTTATTCTTTTGCTCTGAATTAATTCTTCATTCTTGATTTGAACGTGTTATGATTTTATCGACGCAGATTATATTTTGAGGGGCCATTCAAAAATGTTTAAAATCAAGTAAAATTTATGACTGTATTTTTTCGGAAACATTTTGAAATGATAAACATATCATTTGTAACCATAAATTATGTAAATAAAATAACATTAAGAAATGTATCGAAGCTACTATTTGTCAAGATGAATGATAAAACAAAAGATCGATTAAAGTATTGCGTTCACATAGAAATGTTCGCTTCTTACTGGCCACTGACATTTAAGAACGTTGGCTTTGGTCTATTATGTTTACGCTAATTATTGTGTAGCACAAATGAAATCAGATCAGGTATCAAAAGACATTTGGTAGAAATACGAGCTTTGTGCCACAAAAACCTGTGTTGATTTTACAAAATCTCATCAAACAAAACAAAACTCACCCACTGAATAGCAGGGCAACAGAACCGTGTCATTTTCATAGGTTTTAACTGTCGTTGGAACACTTTCAAAATTTTCCGAATTTGATGTAAAGTAATTTTCAGTTTTGATTACTCCAACATAATAAATCCAAATCAAAGTGACCACAATGTGTATTTTGCGCAGTAGTTCACGTTCACTGAAACTCATTTTTAAATCCATGTAAAGTAGATTATGTGGTTGGTATTCGGCTCTTTTGTGGTTTCTTAATCCTTATGTTTGCACAATATGCGTAACACTCTATTCTTCGCTGTTTGGTTGTTTTGGCATGGAAATTGCCACCAAAAAAAAAAAGTTCACTGTCAATTTGTCACTGTGTTGTCACTCGAATAATAATCAATTGATCATAATAAGGAATTCTTTATTTTGTGCGTTCACTCGGCTGGACCTATCTTTAGTTCTTGCACACTCAAAATCCATTTAACAACTTGAAAATTGGCACTATGAATATTTTATAAAGTCACTTAAATAGATAATAAGCTAAAAATAGCCAATAGCAACAAGAAATTCGATGAAATATTCACATCAATAAGCATGTCCATTTGTTTAGTACACTGTTTAATTCCAACTTTACAAAGGTTAATTATTAAAACAACTTGATTACCGGTGAAAATGGCCCCAAAAATTCATTTCCATAAAACAACAAATAATGAGCAAACAAAATGGTTATAATTCAATCAAAAGTCAATTGCTCAATTGGAGTCGCGTGAGGAACACTTTGAAAATCGTCCGTCCATAACTAGCGTAGTGAACTGAATGAGGAGAATAATTCAGGCCTGAGTGTGCGGGTCTTCAGTCGATTGACATGAATACGTTCTGAGATTAGTGTGGATCGAAATAGCCGATGACGGAATGCCAAAGCGTCGCTTGATTGGTATTAATTTCGAAGCGAATCTAATGCTCGAGCATGTCCATTTTTAGAAAGAGCAAATAAATGTGCTCAAGTAGTGACAATGGCCAATTAAGTGCGCAACACACACAACACCCTAATGTGTTTTGTGTGATGTTTATATGTTGAACTATATCAAAGTTACATAAAACAGTGAAACATACACAATTCTATATATTCTGACGCTATGCGGAATGAGCGGAATCGAATGAATGGGAACCAGAAACAGAAAACAGAAAATAAATGAAACAAACTGTGGAAAATAGAGCCAAAATATTGCGTGTATTAGCATCAAATAATAATGTTTATCGTTGAATCTCGAATTAGTGATCCTATTTGATGGTCGGCATTGGAATAAAAGAAAAACCGATTTTGAATATACAATGCAAACCGTTTTTTGTTTTGTTTTGTCGTTGTTGTGTTTGTTTTATTCATTGAGTGCCCATAAATGCATGAGCACATACCACATCTACTTAGAACGAATGTTGACAACAAAAGATGTCGATCAAATGCCTCGGCTGTGATCTCGCCATACACGTATAAAAGCAACAGTAGTGTGTTGAAATTATAATCAAATGTATAAGTTATGGTTGGTCCAGCTTAATAGTGCGCATAATTGTCACATACACATATTTTTTTATTATTGAATTAATAAATTTTATTCAGATTAAAGCCAATTTTCGTTGCTTCGCCCGGATTTGATATACGACAATGACTGTTCACTGTGAAACTGGTCACTTTCTTTATTAGATACTGGCCGGAATCCAACCATTATCAAAGTCTTGTTTCATTTTATCCGCTAAGTTTGTTTTAGTGTCTGAAATTGTTTTAGGCTTAAAAGATAATGAAGCCGACCAATATTGATCATTTTTCAAAAAAAAAAAAAAAAAAATTAACTGACCATACCCAGAAGGGAGTAGAAAAAAAGTGTGGACTTATTAAGTCAAAAGAATCACATATGGCAACTTAACTATGTTATCCAACTTTACGATTAAATCGTATTTTTCTTTTAATTGATCGAACATTGTGTAATCGGTATCGTATTTTTGTTTAAACTCTGTCGAGAAAGACGGTTGTAGAAACATTGATGCTTTGGATGATGAGTTAGTCATTAATTAAGAACAAGTTGGCTGATTTCCTTCAGAGAGCCTACGCAATGAACCAAAACACAAAACAATTCAATGGTGAAAACCGAGCGAATCGATTGAATTTAATGAACTATGGCCGAAACTTTGTGTCTGCCGTTGAAGGCGATGCAATGGACGTTTTTTGATGTTTGTTCTTCCATTTCTGGGAAGTTGTCGTTCGCAGTCAAACTCTTTCTCAGACTTGTTGTATATTATAATTCAAACGGGTTAAGTTCATTTGCGACCGTGAAGATACGAGGTTCCACAATATACACACACAATTATATTTGGACGTTAAATTCAATTTATATTAATTAATTATAAACACTGTTTGTTTGCTCTTTTTTGCCCATTGAATGCTTTGGTGTTGCAAAGAATTTCGAATTTTTCAGGCCAAAGCCCTTAAGCATGATATTTTCAGCTCATATGGATTCGAGCAATAAACTCAATAGTGCAGCATTCTTGTAGGAAACAGAACGCAATTTGTTGTTTTTTTTTGTTCATTTTGAACAACTCTTTTAATAAAATGTTCAGTATTCAAACTCTGTAAATGAAAATACTTTCTGGAAGATTTGAATTTATTTGTATAAATTGTTCAGAGACTTGGAAGAGAACAGCGCATTCAATGCATTCGATGCATATGACTGCAATTCATGAATGCATGACCACGATTGGTCTACTAACCCAACAATTGAAATCGCTTACAACATTTGACTCTGTTTGGTATGAAATAGCCTTTTGTCTTTTAATAAATCGCTTCATGATTGCTGTTTGATCTGGTCAGTTTTCTAGTACTCTACGAAATGAAATATGAATACTGAGTTTAGTTTCTTTAATATTTGATATTTACATTGCACTGAATCAAAGTCGACTTTACATGGAGACGGTTTGACATTTTTCGTATTTTTTTGTAGCTTATAAAACGCGAAGCTATATTAATATTTTTGTTTCAGAAGCAATTTCTTCACTTCTACAATTTCTACATTTCAGACATCAAATTGAAATATCATGCAGTTTTTCTCAGAGATTTACAATTATCTTTTTTGTTGATGTTGACGTCAAGTGAAGTGAATTTACCGCGATTGACTTCTGACATATTGATATGAAATGAGTTCGTTCAGTGGGTCGAAGTCAACTCGAAGTACATATACACGTCAACGCAAGGGATATACCTCGTGAGTAAATTCACCGGTGAATTGTCAAACTCTGGTTTTTCTGAACACAAAAATAGCAAAATTTCGTAATCAATGGAAATGCATTGAACCGGTAAAAGCATGAGTTTACGCAGAACTGGAACGAAACATGTGCAATGCACACATTGTGCATTGTGCAATCCAGGTTTTCTCATTTTCATAACTCTTAACCGTTTTGCGCTTATATGAATGAATGAGCTGATACAAAAAAAACGAACGTATTTTTGCAAATAAATTGAAACGTCCACTTGCGAATTATTTTGGCATCAACAGCAATTACAAGTATCATCATCGTATCAGAAAAGGGTCATACGATCCGCAGATGTTTATTTTTTTTCCACAAAACAATTCTTAACGACTTTTATTTGTTGATTCGGTTCGTGCTAAACTTGTTTGATGACAATTTCATCCACAATTACTCTACTTACATCTACAAAAATACGACCAATCACATCGTATTCAATGTATTGTTGTTATTATTTTTGTTCGTTTTATTCGGTAAACAATATGGCATCTCAGTTCCCTCTAATCAGTGCCGTTGATAAAGCATTCTTACATTTGGCAAGTCAGTCTTGAATCAACAACGCAGAACACAACACTTTAAGAGATCACAGCGAGAGTTGAAGCAAATTGATAATTTTTGCAAACATCAAATTTAAAATAAATTTTATAAAAATAGCTGAATTTGAATACTGTGTCAAAGTTTTGGAAAATCCATTGTGATGTTTTTCTGTTTTAGTACCACAATTCTACATTTTAATGTTAAAAAAAGATTCTTTCGTCGAAGAGAAGAAGTGATGCTCCACAGATCCCATTCAATGCCCGAGTGTATTACTGAACAGAGTCCTCTCTTGAACGGTCATAGAGTAAGTAAAATTCCATTTCAAAGCAAAAGTAAAATATTACAACGCTTTACACATAACATTCAAAACGATAACTAACGGTAAACTTAATTTTTTTTTCAAATGTTCCTAGCAGCCCTCGCAAGATCGAAGATGGATCTCGAGAAATACTTCGGAAAACTTTAGAAACTAGTTAGATCCTAATCGTAATCATAAATAGGAAATAATAGATGAATTGACAAGAAATTTTCTTGTGTATTTTTTTATTTTATTCTTAGGAAAGGTCATAAAATCTAGTGAACAGAAATGGTATCTCGCTTGACACACATAACGCTGAGTGTACTGATATAGAGACAAACGAATGCTATGTAACGGTTACACATACACAGTTTTCTATCCAGCTATTTTTATTTTGCTCTTCATTGCTTTCAATGACCGAAATAATATTTGTATCTGCATGTAAACTATTGATAAGTTGGAGTGTTATATTCAACAGGTGATGTTTTAAATCGATAAGGCATGTTGGACACACTATGTTCCACTGCACAGGAAATGATTGTTCGAATCTTGTTTATTGGCAAGTATCTTATTTCCGATAACCTTTTCGATCGGAAAATCCTATTTTTGTCAAAATCAGTACTAGTTTTCTTTGTATTGACAATCGACAAATTCTAGCAAATTACGAGCCTTCTTTTTCACGTCTGTCTCCCCTGGCCTCTCATTCAACTTCACACTCAAAATGACAGTTGAATCACGTTTTTATTCCTTATGAACTTTTTAATGGAAAACCTGATAAGCTATTATTGCCTTTGAGCTTTTTATTCTAAAAAAAAGATGACTTTTTGGCCTTTAAATCGTTACAATTGATAAAGCATTCCGCAAGCGTCTCTTGTACTTTCACTTTGTCAGTCTAGACTCCACGTTGCAGAATAAAGTAATGCACAAGAAAGTACGGAAAAAATAAAAAGATTACGATAGTTTAACAACGAATTTTTAATTAGAAAGGGACAAAAAGCAAATATTATCTCAAAAAAAAGACTTCCCATTTAAGTTTATTTATTTATTTATGAACTTACGTTTTGTGGTTCTACAATAAAAACACAGTATGGTGGAATATGTTTGAATAAAAATTTAAACTCATCATTTTAAATCAAGTGAACACCAACCCGAGAAAGTCTTTCAAAAAAATGAAGTTTTATGTCGTTATCACTGTATGCTTGAGTGTGTTTTTCATCCAAATAGATTCATTTCCGCAATCAAAGTTAGTAAAAATTAAATAAAACAAATAACACGTTGGACTGTCACTGAGTCTCTGTGGAAATAAGACTTCAAATTACATAGAAACGAAGTGAAAGTCCAAAAATGATATAACTTTGAAACACTGTTCTTCTTCTTACACACAATCAATTAACGGAGAATTCATTTAGCACAAATAGCAAGAAAGAAGATGGATCTTGGAAGCTACTCCAAGAAATTATCAAAAATGGTTAGATAAAAATATGTATAATAAAGAAATCAAATGTTCATTTTGTAATATGCAATATAAAATGCATGTAATAACTGTGTTTCAATGTTTGATTTCTTCAGGAAGCGAAAGTGATATCCAAGAACTTATAACAAATGCCGCAAAAGAAGACCTTGTTGGTGATAAAGGCATGACACCTTTAGTTTTAGCTGCAAAAAATGGTAATTTCTTAGAGGAACCCAAAATGACTCAGATGAGCATAAATCACTGTTCAATTCAATCAGGTCGCGAAGACATTGTTAGATGGCTGCTTCAAAATGGAAGAAATATTGATGAAGAAAATGAGCTAGGGAGTACGGCATTAATTCATATGGCCTTTAATGGTACTTGAAAGAAACCGCAATAACTTTTTATGTGTAAATTTAAGTTTGAAATAATTTCAACATTTTATTTAGGCCTCAAAAGTATGGCCGACTTTCTTATTCAAAATGGTGCGAATGTAAACTATAGCAACAAAAATAGCAATACAGCATTGATGGCGGCTGCTTTCAATGGTAATTTTGAGATTTAGAAAAAAAAACAATCAAATGTTGAACGAAGTATACATTAAATTCAATTCATTTATTCAGGACATAAAGATGTTGTTCATTTGCTGATTCAAAAAGGCGCGAATATCAACGATAGGAATAAAAATGGAAATACAGCTTTGATGTCGGCTATTGTTAAAGGTAATTTGAAGCTTTTCAAAGGCCAATTGTAAAATGTAGAAAAAATCTTATCTGGTCCTAATTCAGGATATGAGGAAATTTCTGAGTTACTTATTCAAATGGGAGCTGATGTCAACGAAGTAAATAGATGGGGAAATACAGCAATCATTTTTGCAGCTAACAATGGTAATTTAATAATCAAATTGTTCATGTTTTACCAACGTTTGTTATATAAATATAAATTTAAACTTCTTTTCCAGGACAGGAAAAAACGGTAGATTTACTAATCCAAAAACGAGCTGATATCAACATTGCAAATTCAACTCGTGATACAGCGTTAATTGCAGCAGCAAAAAGTGGTAATTATCAAATAACGGAAAATACTAAAACCTGACACATCTTACTAATTTGTGTATTCATTACTATCTTAATCCGTTTCAATTAGGACACGAACATATAGTAGAGTTACTACTTCAAAATGAAGTTAATGTCAATGATGTAGACAATAAAAATAATACGGCACTACATACTGCTGCTATCAATGGTAATTTAACAATATAAAAGTATGTCAAGCAAGTGTAGTTGAGTCTTATAGATTATGTGGAATTAATATGCTAGAACGCTAAAACAGATACTAGAGGGTCTATAAATTTCAATTTTAATGCAAATCAGTTCGCTCATTTTCATTACCCGCTAGGTCATGAGGGTGTTGTACGACTGCTTGTTCAAGGTGGTGCTAATTTTAGCATTAAAAATGTGAATGGAAAAACACCTGAAGATTTGGCTAGTGAAAAGGGTAATTTTATAATGAAACAGGTTTTATTTTTGGTTTTTTGAAAGTTGATTCATACTTTCAAGATAAACTAATTTGTGTCATTTCCAGGTTTAACCAGTATTGTTAGCTTGATTCAAATGGTCAGTGTTACTCAAAGAGGTAAGCCACTACTCGAAGCAAAATCTGGGTAACACCAGAGATTAATTGCAATCCTCAGATTTCTTTGGTGTAAATAGAAATTCAATTCAGATTTTTTTTTTCATTTATTTTAAAATAGCTTGTCATGTGTACTCAAGCGTTGTTTCAACACGGATTTTGAATGGTAGTCCTACCGAAGTTGGAGAATTTCCATGGATGGTATTTCATATAAATTCTACTAAATGCTTGACTTTTGACAGTTAACCTCGGCAAAAATTCGACATGTTTGGTCACAATAGAGCAAGGGAAGTCTTCGAACTATAGCGAGTTTGTTTGATAAGCATTCCAAGATGGGGACAATCACGCATGTCAGTTCCACTTCTCCGATTTGAGTGTTTTAGAGGTCAATCAAAAGGTGAAAATTACATCTTTCGAAATGAGACTAGCACAGAAAGAATCCATCTGAAAACGTAAGAAATATGAGCGTCATGCGAAGTCAATGGACGAATGAAAATATTATGACACGTTATTTTAGCAATATCAAGTTAATGAACGCAATATACATTTAGTTTCAATAATTTTTTATATGAAATGTTGTTATTTATAAGAACTAGAAGACAAGCAAAACAAGCATTCGTGATTGTCTCCCTCGACTCCACTTCCTAGTTAGCACAATCAAGTGGCTGAGAATAAGAAAAACGATATATAATCGGTAGAGCAAAACCAAATACATTCATAAATATTTTTTATGTTACACATATGCGCGTTCGATTTTATACCGTCATATTTATGCTCAATATTTTCAGAGAACGGTATTTCATTTAATTTTACGCTTTAAATATTTGTTTTTATCTAGGCGGCTCTGGGCTATTTGAATACAGGCTTAAAAATTAGTTTCAGTTGTGGCGGTACACTTATATCTGATACTTTCGTATTGACAGCAGCACATTGTGTAAAAGACATTCGACGTCCAGTTGTCGTTCGATTAGGAAGTGTGAGTTGAAACTATCAACATCTCTGATAAATTATTTAAAATGATTTTCTTTGTGATTAGATTGGTTTAACCAATAACGATGACACTAGAGCTGAAAATCATCTAATAAAGGTAAAAAACAAATTCCAAAATTGCAAACTACTCTTGTTATCGATTATCCATTGTTCAAAATAGGAAATCATTAGGCATCCGAACTACTCACTCACAGAAAAGAAGAATGATATTGCTTTGATTCGGCTTGTAGATCGTGTTTATCTTTCAAATAGAATTAGACCAGCATGTCTGCACACAGATTTAAGAGACCAGCAGCCAAGCGTCAAATTAACTGTGACTGGTTGGGGAATTGTTTCAACGGAATGTAAGTTATATGTTGGATAAAAATGTTGTAGTTTTTAGTGTTTGTACACACACAAAAAATTATATAAAGTTTTATACGATTTACTGTATAAAATATGGATTTATACGACATCCCCATACAAACTTTTTGGATTTATACAATGCACAATATAATTTTTTTATAAAGATCCAAATATTGTACTGTGTATCGTATAAAATGTCATGTAATTTCTTTTGTGTGTACTCATTTTATTGATTTTTTCTCTCAATTAAGGGCGAAATCGATCGAATTTACTGCTCAAGACCGATGTACAAACGATGCCGTTAGCACAGTGCAACACAATACTTTCAGATTTCAATCAAAACGCAAATGAAAAGGCTTTCCGTAATGGCATCAGCAAAAGTCAGTATTGCGCATATGATCCAGATCGAAGAAACGATAGCTGTGACGGGGACAGTGGCGGTCCACTTCACCTCATTCAATCCGATTCAGCTCCAGCACACATAATGGGCATTGTTTCATTTGGTGTAAGTTGCGGTACGGCTCTACCTAGCATTTACACCAGGGTGGCTTATTATTTGGACTGGATTTTACCATATGTTTGGCCAAATGGGGAAATTCCAACACCTTTAATAAATATAGCCATTGAGTCAAGACAAATTATTACCAACAGCAGTAAACCAAAAAATTGAAAAATATACCTATTTATATAAAATTTGATCATCGAATATATAAGGGAGAGGCTCTAGTTACGGGACATTTTTTGAAAAAAAAAATCTAACTTTTGATTAAGTTGACATATTGAGTTCATATGGATATCATATGAAAGCTTCAGTTAATTAGCAACTTTCATCCGAACAAGGTGTATTGATACCGTGCACATAGAAAATGTTATGGCCAATTTTGTGAAGAGATGATTTTTTTTTCAAAATAAAAAAATGCTCCAGTTGCGGGACACCTGAAAAAATCCACTGAAAATGGAAACATATGAAGCAAAACGCCCATAAATACAGAAAATATGAATGTTTATTTATTTTGAAAGCCTTCAGTGGCAAAAAGAAATATAAAAAGTGCAATTTTTCCATCATTTCACTCCATGTGCGCAAAAGATACAGAAAAGGTAGGTCAGGATGTCGATGGTTGCTGAAATGCTAAAAATACACAAAAACAAATCAAAATATAGTTTGAAAGATATTTGAACTCTTTAGTTGAAGAAAAATGCCGACGTATGACATTAAATGTGTCTAAAGTATGATTCATTTGGGAAAATCCAGGTGTCCCGCAACTGGAGCATTTACTGTCCCGCACCCGGATCATGACGCCATTTTGCCAGTGTATCACCAAATGATGTTTCGTCCATATATTGGAATAATCCATTATTCCATCACAAAATATACTTCAATTGCTATATATATATGCATTCAACTTACCTTTTTCAGTTGATTCACTTTAAAAAATAATGGTTCAAATAAAATGAAAAAAAGTTTTTTTGGATTTTTTTTACTCGATGTTTGGAACTAACACAAGTAGTGTGACTATTCACTTCGGTGTTTCACCAAAAACTAGCTAAAGTCGAAAGACAATTTTGACAGTTGTCCAAATGGTCATATTCGTATTACAACATAGATAAAATCGACTGTCCCGCAACTGGAGCTGTCCTGCAACTAGAGCAGCTCCCTTAATTATGCTTATAGTTTGTTAGTTTTTCAGGATGCTATTTGATGAACGCTCCAAATCGATTGTCGATCGCGATTGATTTTTTTTTTATACATTTATTTTGATCATTGATAAACATATTTTGTGCGTTGTTGGAGTGAGTTTTTTTTGTCTTCATAAAATTCAATAGTAGAACTTCATTCATTCCTTCGATTTGGACGATTTGGACCAGTTTTTGCTGGGCGTTCAATGGCTGTTAATATGCATATTAACATATTACATATAAAATTCAAATGGGATATTGTACGCTATAAATTTTATATGCGCTATAACTGGTCGTGCATTTTGATTCAAGAACGTGTTTTGGAATGCCACCGGTGCGCAAAATAAAGGAGAATTCTTCTCACGCAGCATCAGTCTTGTATTTACATTTCTGAAAGACACTTGTTCATCCGCAACATTTCTGAGAATTTCTTTGGAGTTTCTTTTTTTTCATTAAGGAAAACCTTGTTGGTCAAATTTAATATTAAAGTAAAAGTGACTAAGAAATCTCAAAAAAAGCAAAAATCATCTGAATTATAAGAATTCGTTAACGCTTTAAAAGTTCAGCTAATAAGTTTTGTGGCGGATTCAGCTTGAGATATATTTTCTAGAAACGCTGTGTCCTAAAAATTCCGGTTTTTTTGTTTCGTCTTTATACATCACACTGTATTTTACGAAGCGTAAAAATAATTATCAGGTTCAGTTTGAAAATTATGTTAAAGTACTGAGACAAGGTCGCTTAAACCTTAACTTTTTTATAAATCAGAAAGATATAGATGTGCTATTGAAAATGATGTTTTTTGTGCACATATCTGTTTATTTTGGTATGATTTCATTTGTATCTTCAAGTGCGATTCCGGATGACACGCTTATTTTCCCCGATGAGTGAGTAGATGTTTGTTTTTGCTTTGTTCAATCATGATTTCTATTAATAAATATATCATTATTGATCTCCGTGAGTACTGTTTGAATCAAACTTTTTCTTGCCGTGAATGGCACGACGAACTGTCCGTCAAAACATTCTTATGTATGAACATTCAGACAGTTCAGGCGGACGGACAAATCTTCATAGAAATTAATAATTCGAGTAAATACTTCAAATCGTTAGTCACAGCTACTTGTCGATTGAAAGACGTAAATGTGAACTTTCTAATTACAACTGGTTGAACCTAAATGATTCTAGAGTTTATATTTGCAATTCTTATTTACTCTAGTCATGACTCTAGAATATTCAAAGTAGTTCGTAATGCAACCATAGAAAAAGAGCAACAAAAATCACTTTTTAAAGCTGCTTCCGAAGGTGAACTATTATTATTATGATTAAATGATTTTGAAATCTACCAAAATTAAATCCATACAAATTTGTTAAATTTACAATTCATTGATTCAGGGAATGAAGATGCAGATCAAAAATTAATTCAAAAGGGTGCAGACGTCAATGGTGTAAATGATGATGGTGAAAGTGCTTTACACGCAGCTTCTCTGTATAGTAAATTCATACCCATAATCGACTAACTATGAAAGTCCAAAAATGATCATGAATTGCAGTCTAAATAAATCAATTCCTTTTATTTTAGATAAAGAAAAGGTCATAGAATTACTTTTGAAAAGTGGGGCCAATGTTAATATTGCGGACAGACGTAGTGACAAGCCACTGCATTGGGCAGCCATCCGTGGTAATATCTCAAGTCATTCAATTAGAGGCTAATTTCAGCCTTAAAAACTGGGATGAACAAACTGCATTACATATTGCCGCTTCTACTCTGAAAAAACATTTGCAGGGTTTTCGAATAAAACTTGCAGTGAAATGTCTTTTCACCACAAGTTTTTATATGCATTTGAAAAATGTGTGGGGTTTTATGTGTCAAAATGTATATTTACATTGAAAAGTTTTACAAGTTTTATTCAAAAACCCTGCAAATGTTTTTTCAGAGTAATGGTTCATCAAACTCAAGTCGAATGAAATGATTAGGTTAATAAATTAACCAGAATTTCCTTTGTAGGTAATTATGGGATCGTAAATTTATTGATTGGGAGTGGAGCCATTGCTGATGCCAAAGGCAATTATGATAACACACCATTGCATTTGGCTAGTAGAATTAGTAGGTCACACATTTTGGAATATTTGCAATTGTGATAAAATTGATTTGTTATTATTCAGGTTCTTTGGATTCTGAGAAGATCATAGACTTGTTAATCGAAAATGAAGTGGATGTGAATGCTTTAAATCGAGAAAAAGAAACGCCATTACACTTGGCCGTTCGTTATAGTAAAATAATCATTAAATATTCGAATGCAAAAAAAACAACAACAAATTAAATGCAATAGAATTAAATATCCAGCTATATTTTTAGATAGCGCTAGTGCCGTCGCATATCTTATTAGAAGTGGAGGTGATGTCAATGTTAAAATGGAGATGGAATAACAGCGTTATTTGGGTCCATTATTGAAGGTAAACTAAAAAGATTATAAAAACTGAAGCTCAAAAAAATTACGCATCATTTTTTATTCAGGTGATGATGATAGAATTACAGATATGCTCATTCAGAATGGGGCAAATATTTATATTAGAAATAAAAATGGTGACACAACGCTGAGTTTGGCTGTTCAATACGGTATTTTTTTTAAATTTACCTAATCTATTTTTGATAATTATCTGAATCGAATAATAAGTTCTTCTAATCTGAACAGAACGCGAGAAAATCATCGATTTATTGATCTATATGTCAGTAGTTGTCGTGTGCATTACAATCTGTTTTTTTCTTTTATTGTCGTTTACTTTTACACACATTGCGTTACGTTCTTTCGTCTTGTTTACTTTTCCTCTTGCACATCACACAGATTATTGATTATGATTTGGGTCGTAGACTTGTACTTTTTCTCTCTCGGTCTGTCCGCCTGTCTATCGATTTGTTTCCGCATAAACGATCGGTTTGTTCTTTATGACATTTTAAGATCACAAATACAACCACGGCCATACTTCTTGTGCGGATAACACAAAGGAATGTTTAGTAAAATCTTGTAACCTTGACCTTTGTACAATTTATTTTTCGTTTCAATATTATGCACTTATCCTATCTTCAGAAATATTGGTGCCTATTTTGTATAAATAATACCATCTTTTGCGTCGAAATTTCACAGTTAAAATTCAGACACTAATTGTGCACCATTGAATTTTGTGTTTTGAAAAATGCGTTTTCATACCATTTCCATTACTGTAATATTTTGTGCTGTTGGTTGCGTTTTGGTTACATCCCATCACTCAAATGTCACAATTAATAACGTAATTTCTTTATAATGTGTAACGAATCAAATTTTTTTTTTCTTCAAATATTTCAAGAATTTGTTATTGATCTTTTTCAGGATATTGCGTAAAAAAACGTCAAAAAATTGTCAGGCGGAGGTTGGACTAGGGTTAGTTGATCAAAACTTTAAAAAATTATAATTTTCACAAAAAAAATCTTATTTTTTCATACTATTGCAAAAATTTTAAATTTGGTCCGAAGGAGAAGTAGAAGAAAACCTTCCGAAATTATGTTTCGAAATCTATACAGCAAAACTGGATGCTGATATCAAACTTTTGGCCATGTCTACGCTTGATGTTCACGCTTGGAATGCAATCACCCTCTACGTACGAAATTCGCGTAGACAATTCATCCTTTTTGGAAGATTACGTGAATATTATTTAAATCGCTGTGGAAGTTCATTCGGTGGCAAGGTGAAGATATCTTTACAACCATTAAACAAATATCGAAATGATTTTTCTCGTCCACTCCCCTCAATGCTTGGTGTAAGTTCTTTAAAGAAACAAGTGGTTGAACAACAATTAAAATGTTATATGATATTTATTACAAAATTGCAGGCAAGAAATTTGTGCGAAGAACTGTGTGTTGTGCAAGCGGCTCGTGGGGCTGTTTTATCTGATTTATTTGATCCAGCTAAATATGGACAGATTTTCAATATGACTTCAGTGGAAGTTTTGAATATTATTGAAGATTCAATTCTTACGAATAGTATATCTAAGATGTGTGAAAAGATGTTTGATGCTCAGATAAAGTGTTTATTTGAACGTAAACGAAGAATGGTTGAGCCAAATGAAAATGAATTAGTAAAATTTCTTCTACAGACTATGGTCGATATCAAAGATTATCTAAAACATAGATCACACCAAGAGAGTATAGAACTACCACACGGCTATACTGAAAGCCCAATCCATATCACATACCAGTCTGGAATATATGGAATTCTTATACCGATTAATAATTAAATAGATTTAGATTTAGATTTATTCGCATTAAAACAGTTTGGTTTTTGTTCAATACAATATATTCGATATTCTATCATTGTTTACAATAATTTTGGTTTTATTTATATGACGTGTAATTCTCTGTGGAAAATTCGTTTTAAAAACTACAAATTGACGGTATTTTCAGAGTTTTTATAATTTTTTTCTTGGTTTTTTGTTTTATTTAAACTTGTACCAACGATGAAAATTATTATGCAGTATCTGCCTTCCCAAAGCATTATTGAAATTATATTGTATACATTGTTCAACAACTCGAACATATATACCCCATACAATAGCCCCTCGAAATCCAACACTTACTAAGCACTCTCCAAATTGCTTATCGCAGGCACAATCTGACCGCGTAAAAGGTGTGTCGTTTATGACAGACACCCAACGAAATTTTCCGTTGTTTATTAGAAAACTTGTTTTGGGCGGCATGGAGCGGGGGCATAAGTCATGTGCCCTACAGCAGGAATCCAACAAAGGATCCCAACCAAGATCGTGATAATCCACCGCCACATTTCCTTTACCGCACCATTTGGTGCCTGGAAGGAGATGAAAAAAGACATTTGGTTTTCTGAAACTGGTTTGATTCAATACAATAAACGTTTTTACTTATTAAGTCATCAATAAGTAAAAACGTTTATTTATTTACTTATAAATAAAATAGAAAGAAATAAAACATGTATCTATATTTTCTTACATATTACCTATTAGTGTTTGTCCGACTACGGGTTCGGGAGTGGATGAACTCATTGTTCTACGAATTAAAAACGATAGAATCAATAAGTAAGTTAAGTTGCAAGATTTCGTGTGCATTTTTCAGATTTTTTGTGTGTCAAAATAATCTATTAGAAATTTGCACTGAATTCGATCAGAGGCGAACACAGCTTTTATAAATGCCATATATTGCACAATCCACAATTTTTCATCGATAAGACTCATTATTTCTTTTTACAGTGTTAATGGACGACCGATTTTTTAGACAAGACTATATGAATGCATAATCATCAAACTAGGGGCATTTATCTCTTGCGAATGCGTGCGAATGTTACACACATTCGTGCAAATGCCGACAAATGCGTGCGAATGCCGCGCTAAAGCTGCAAATGCGCACGAATATCATTTCAAATGGACGAATTATGTGTACACAGCGAATGCCAGATGTTGTTGTGTATGTTGTGATTGAAAAAGTGACATTTCACACAAAAGTGAATATTTGAAGTTTTTTCGGTGAAAAATGTTTAGTTATTGATACACATAATTCCAAATGAAAAAGAAATTGTTCTATTTTCGGGGAATAAATTCTCAATGAAATTGTAATTCCGTTTCGAAGCGCCCAAAACACTTGATAAAATTGTGCTCATATTACAAGGTTTCTATATAGGTTCTTTTATATAATTGTGTATACAAAGCTGACAAGCAAATAGCTCTCGTGTTGACATTCAATTTGTGTTTTTCTAAAATAATGTTCATTTCATTGGTATATGACTCGATTTCCAATATAATTTTTGAATTAATTGATGAAATGGAACTTTCTGTATCAAAACCAGATTTAGTGATAATTTTTATTATATGTTTATTTAAACATGATTGTACTGTGGTAGTTTGTTATGACATTTTAACTGAACACGAACATGAAAGAATGTATTTGTGTGAGTGTATACACCAACATTCGCCGGCATTCGTAAACATTCGCGAATATAAGGCGAGTTTGTGCATTGTTTTTATACGTCGACTGATACGAATTCGTGCGAATGTTTGCGAATGCCACAAAAATGTGCACAAAAAGTACGCATTCGTGAGAGATAAATGCCCCTAGTCATCAAATAGGTTTTAACATACTGAAGCTTGTTTGTGATTAAAACGAATGAACTAAAATGACCTTGTATCGGTACAAAATTCATTATCATTGTAAATAGAAACAAAGTCGACATCATAGATAAAAACAAATCATTTTTTTTTTGAAACACATAAATTGAAACAAAATAGTAAAATGAAATACATTTTTTTTTATTAGATTAAGTTAGATAGTAGTTTTTTTTTCTTTTCTTTTTCTTTTTCTTTTTCCTTCCTTTTCAATACAATACAAGCAATACAAAAGCATTCAAATTTAAATACACATACATTTACACATTCATGCAATTTAAAATGAAATAATAAGAAAAAACATATAACAAAAAAAACCACTGAATTCGAAACAGCAGTGAACAGAAAAACCACATTTTTCACATTTTACACCTTTTCTGATAAAACATCGAAGCGAGATCATTTGATTCATCCTTTTACAGAACCCCATTACTTTTTCCATTTTTATTTTATTCCTTACTATATCATTGAACACTTTACATTCTCTTCTATTGCATGCGGAAACAAATTTTTCTATACATAATTAGAACAAAAAAAAAAGAAAAACAATAACATTTTCAAAATAAATACATAAAAGAGGCAAACAAAAATAAAATACAAAAATAACATGATCTTCAATACGACTGCAATGTGATGGTTGTGTTTGATAAAGACGAATACAAAAAATTTCTTGAACCGTTCAATAGAGAATATAAACGCGTCGAACCGTACAAATCGCGGAGAAAATTAACAGAGAATTTGGTATTACGAACAGAATACAAAAACAATCTAGTAAAAACATATAACGATCTCGTTCAATATCTTTCACCAATTTACAAAGAAATACACATATCGCCAGAAGAAAAATTGAATGTTCAAACTTACGCTGTCGAAATTTTAGCAAAAATAAAGGAATCATTTTCTATTCTACTACTCAATTACACATTTGAAAAGACAATTTTAGTGGAAATCGATTTGAGTAAAATTACCGAAGGAGAAGTCACTGAGGATTCTAGAAGTCAATCCGAATCGAGTGATTCAGAAAGTCCTAGAGACTAATCTAAAAACCAAATTGAATCGAGTGGTTCACAAACTTCCACAGAAACTGCTGACTCAAACAGCACCCAAACTATTGATATCGGTAAAACTTCAGATTGCGAATCATTACCTGGCGTACACACACAGAATAACCCTATCGAAAACATGGCACCAGATCCACAACCACAAACGCCAAAAGACTTTATGTCAATGGCAAATAGTATGATAAATTACAAATATAGCGGCGACCCTTTAAGCCTTGATACACTTATCGATGCAATTGATTCATTGTCAGACTTGTGTGAAGACGCAAATAAAAGAATCTTATTGAAATTTATTATGACTCGATTAGAAGGTAAAGCCAGAGAGGCAATAATGACCGAAGCAAGAACTACCGATGACATCAATTAAAACTGAATCCTCCAAAGTAATCGAGGGCAGAATTTTGGCCTTGCGAGCTGAAAATACAAATTTAACGAAATTTGCTGAACGCGCTGAAGAATTGGCCGAACAATTTAGGCGTAGCCTATGCGTTGAGGGATTTTCTAAAGAAAAAGCAAAAGAGCTCTCGGTCAAAAAGACTGTTGAATTGTGCAGAAAGTCAGCGAAAAACGATACAGTTGAGGCTGTTTTAGCAGCTTCTAAATTGTCCGAACCAAAAGAGGTAATTGCAAAAATGATCGTTGAGATCAACTATTTATGACAAGACAAAACTTCGTCACAGTTCCAACAAAAAAACGGAAATTCACATAAAAACAACAACAATTATTCAAATAATAGGTCTTGACGACCGAACAACCGAAACTCGAACAATCATTACAACAATAACCGTAACACAAATAGACAAGGTCAGCAAAACAATAATAATCCAAGACAAAATTGGAACAACAACAATAACAACAATAGAAATGGCCATAATAATACCACAAACTATGGTAGAACATTCACAAACACAAATTACAGACGCGAAAATCAAACCGTCCGTTTGATTTCGGGAAACGAAAAGAACCCGGGGAACAGCGGGCAGAATATGGATCAAAACTCCTAGATCTGAACACACTCTCAAATAAATCGATACCTGAGTGTGCAATTTATCACATAAAAAATGATTTATCTGATTATGTTTCTTTAAAAACCAACACTTCGAAATCAAATTAACTCTTTCTTATCGATACCGAAGCATCCGTTTCACTAATTAAAATTGGATCAATTTCTAAAAATATCATTTATGACAAAAATGATATAATAAAACTTATGGGAATTGCTAATCCATTATTTTCACTTGGATCATTTAATTTAAGAATCATCGAACAAAACGTTGAATTTGAACATAAATTTCATATCGTAACGGACGATTTTTAATACCATCCCATGGAATCATCGGTAAAGATTTCCTTAAACGTTTCAAATCCTTGATTGATTATGACCAAATGACTATCACGCTAAGAAATCAAAACGAAACTGTAAAAATACCAATAAAATCCGAATTGATTAATGTCGTTTCCGTATTACCACCACGAAGTGAAACATTTAGAGTATTCCACATGAAAAGCGAACAATTTCCATGCATTATCCAAACCCAAGAATTAGAAAACGGTATAATTATTCCAACTACAATAGCACACGAACCGACAACATGGATACGTGTTCTCAACACACATGATGATATGAAAATAATAAATACTGGAAACATACGAACTTCTTCCATATCAGACTTTCACATTATACAAACACAAAAAAATGAAATACATACAACAAATAGATTGAAGAACCTACATAACACATTGAAAAAACGAATTCCTAAATTTATTAGAGAAAAAGCAATTGAATTGTGTTTAAATTTTTCTGATATTTTCCACGTCGAGGGAGATAAATTCACAGTAAATAATTTTTATAAACAAACACTAATATTGAATGATAATGAACCAGTTTACACGAAAAATTATAGATTACCACATGCACAGAAAAATGAAGTGAACAAACAAATTAAAATATTGCTAGAAAACGAACTAATAGAATTGAGCACATCACCATATAATTCCCCATTGATAATTGTGCCAAAAAAGAGTACAGATGGAACTCCTAAATATCGGATGTGCATAGATTACAGGAAATTAAACAAAAAGATTATCCCGGACAAATTTCCACTTCCGCGGATAGAAGAAATTTTAGAAGGTTTAGGGCGTGCGGAATATTTTTCAGTTCTAGATCTTTACAGTGGATTCCATCAAATACCACTAGAAAAACAATCGCGACCAATGACGGCATTTTCCACTGATTCAGGATTTTCCCAATGGAAAGTTCTTCCATTCGGCATCAATTTAGCTCCGGCATCATTCAGCCGAATGATGACCATAGCCTTTAGCGGCCTTTCACCACAGAAAGCATTTATATATATGGACGATTTAATTGTTATCGGAATTTCTGACAATGAGCATCTGAATAACCTTAAAAAAGTATTCGAAATGTGCCGAACGACTAATCTGAAATTAAATCCAGAAAAATGTGATTTTTTCAAATCCGAAGTGACTTTTCTCGGTCACAATTGCATATCACATGGTCTTAAACCCAATCCAATCAAAATAGCAGCAATTACAAACTACCCAACGCCCACGAATAAAGATGAAGTAACTAGATTCCATGCAATGGCAAATCACGGAGAACGGCAGTTCTCCCAGTGACGCACCAAAAAATACTATTTTGAGTGCAACACTATATATACGCGAATTTTTGGACTATGTGTTGCCGACCGATGTAATTCGTGAAATAGGCATTGGCGTGTAGCTTAGAACCAAACTAGACGAAAACCGTTATCAAAATGAATTTTTGTGGAACCAAAAAAATTTTTGCTTGGGGGACGTATGGGGGTGTTTTTTTCAGATTATATAGCATACCTCCTAGGGGGTAATCTTGACCACTGAAGTTGAGTGACCAATCGATAGTACTCCTCAATTCCTTTCTAACGAGTGCTCAACCATCAAAATCGGTTGACCCGTTCAAAAGTTGTGTACGTTTTCCCAGAAAGGGGGGGGGGTGTCCCCCTGAAAATAGCGTTGGTATGTGTGTATGTATGTATGTATGTATGTATGTGACGTACCTTCTCTCGATCTCTGTGATGTATGACATTAATTTTAGGGGGTCTGGGGGGCAGTTCAAAACCGTCGAGAACGGCCGAATTTCTTTACATATAGGAAATTGAGCAGGGGGCGAGTGCCAGGGTGTCGATTTTTTTCAAAATTCCATAGCACAACATAGAAAATCCGCAGATACCGCAAATGAAAGGTATTGAGCTAAGCTACAAATATGTTATATAGTATGAAAGAAATCTGAAAAACTGAAAAATCGAAAATCGATTTTTTTGGTTTTTCGTCATTTTGACCCCCGTAAATTCTGAAAAACCACACTTTGGTAGTACACCTCAATACCTATCCAACGAGGGTTCAACCATCAAACTCGGATCAACCGTTCCTAAGTTATGGAAGTTGGAATTTCAATCATCATTTTTCCCAAATATTCAGTTTTGGCTATATGTGTCAGAGTTGACAGGTTGACACTATCAAATCATGCCGGTAATGTTTTGGCTACCGTGGTAGACCTCAATGGACCATGATCGACCATGATGGCAATTTTCGAAGATGGAATTTTCGAAGTTTCAATTTCGAAGATGGAATTTTCGAAGTTTCAATTTCGAAGATGGAATTTTCGAAAATTAATCGTTCGAACATTGCACATGTAATTTTCGAACATGTAATTTTCGAACATGTAATTTTCGAACATGTAATTTTCGAACATGTAATTTTCGAACATGTAATTTTCGAACATGTAATTTTCGAACATGTAATTTTTGAAAATATAATTTTCGAAGATCGAATTTTTCGAAGATTTAATTTTCGAAGATGTAATTTTCGAACATATAATTTTCGAAGATGGATATTTTATGTAACTTTCGAACTATTAATTTTCAAACATTTAATTTTCGGAGATGAAATTTTCGAACATTTAATTTTCGGAGATGAAATTTTCGAACATTGAATTTTCGGAGATGAAATTTTCGAACATTGAATTTTCGAACGCCGGAAATTTCGAACATTAAATTTTCGAAGTTGGAATTTTCGAACATGCAATTTTCGAGCCATTAATTTTCCAAGATTGAATATTCAACAAACCCAAAATTTCAAAATTTAACTTTTGGCTCATTTTGTCATATCTTCACCGTATTTACTTCAAAGGTACTACAAATTTACACTTCGGTCGATGGAGTTGAACAGAATTTGATTATATATCTCAAAAAGTTGTTATTTTTAAGTGCTTTTTACAAATTGACCTTACAAAACTACTGATATAAGATGAAAAACCTCTGAACGAGGTATAAACAGAGTGGCGCACTAATAGATCTTGCCCACAAAATGACTGATATAAAATTTAACGTGGCGCTTGTGAAATATATATAGTCGTTCCACAGTCCTCAAATAATTCAACAATTTGTCCATGCCATATTACAATGAATGTGAACTAGAGTGCGCCAGTGCGAGCGAGGCGTTTTTCTATCAATTCGATTAGAGTTAGGCTACGATTCACACACTCACGGTGAGCCTGCAATCCAAAATGCGGTTGTCAATCATTTGTATTCCAGTTTTGATTATAGCGAGTGTTATTCAAAGATAATGAAAGTGAAAACGTTCGGGACTCGCACTGGCGCACTCTAGTTCACATTCATTGTAATATGGCATGGACAAATTGTGGTATAATAAAAAATTACAATCACATTATGTGCATATAAGAATCATAGCAAAATTTTTGACATATTTCTCGGCCTCGACAACGAAAAAGTAACTCTTAATGAACTTCTTTCGAAACTTGAAAATGAAACGAGCGCCTTAAACATAAACACAATTGAATGGCCACTTCACGACTTGATATTTAAAATGTGTAAAATCACAGAGTTTGACTTCATCTGAAACGCATCAAATAACATACTGAAAAACTTACAAATCAGATTAATCAAATCACCAAGCGTAATAGACGACGAAACAATGAGACAAAATTTATTGAATAAATTTCATTCTGATCAACTTTTCGGCGCCCACTGTGGCTCAAAGAAACTCTATGCTAAATTGAAAGACCAGTATTATTGGCGAAATATGTCTATGGACATAATAAAATTCGTAAAAAACTGCCACACCTGCAAAGTATTGAAACCAAACCGAAAAACCAGAGAAGCTCTGGAAATAACAACAACTCCTTTGAAACCACTTGAATTGCTTCAAATCGACACGATAGGACCTCCAACCAAATCAAATTCTGGTTATCAATATGCACTTACGATAATCGACGAAATGTCCAAATTCTTAGTAATAATTCAAATCATAAACAAAACCGCAAAAGAAATAGCGAGAGCGATGTTCAAACATTTCATTTTGGTATTTGGTCCGATGAAAGAGATTAAAACAGACATGGGAACAGAGTTCCGTAATTCGATAATCTCCGAACTATGCAAATTACTAAAAATTGGCCACAGCATATCTACTGCATACCACCACGAAACGGTTGGTGCAGTAGAACGAAGCCATAGAGCTTTAAATGAGTATTTGAGAGCATTTCTCAACGGGAAATTAGACGAATGGGACACATTTGCCCATTATTTCCAATTCTTTTACAACACAACCAAGCATGACGGTCTACTGAACCGATACAGTCCTTATGAAGTAGTATTTATGAGAAAAAATTTAATGCCAGACGAAATATTCCAAGGGAAAATTGAACCGCTATACAATACGGAAGAATATGTACAGGAATGCAAACTAAAAATGAAACTAATACACACAGAAACGACACAATTAATAGAAAAAGTAAAACAAACAAATAAAAAATACTACGACAAACACTTAAATCCAATAAAATTAGAAATGGGAGACTTGATAAAAATAGTAAAAGAACCATATAACAAATTTACACACATATACAATGGTCCGGAGGTAAAGAGTGCGGATGGAAAAAATGTGGAAATTGAACTAGAAAATGGAAATTTATATAAAATACACAAAAACAGAATCATAAAATATTGAACGAATAATAGCAAATAATTTTTTTTACGTTGAGGGAAAGAAAAAGCATAAATTAATAAAGTTCAATCAAAACTAACATACAAATACAAGATCCAAATAAAATTAAAATTACAATCAAATTAAATATACAAAAGAAACCAACATAAGATTCAAATAAAAATAAAATTATTCACTATAATTCATTCCAAATGAGAAGGTATAGAGTAATACATAGACAATAAGAACCAATGTAAATGAGAGACACTCATTAATAGAGAGAGACAAGCGCCAAGAGGTTTTTCAGTTGATATCAATACTTTTGTATTGGAACAATCGTAAAAACCCTGAAAATGTGAATTATAGAAGATTTTTTTTTGTATTAGTTAACACATTTTCATGAAATATCCAATTTTGGGGCTTCATATTCGATTTAATTGTGGAACATGTTTTTGAAGCATATTGCAATATGAAAGACAATTGTCCATTTCAAATTGGATAGCTGTAAAATTGCAATTTAAATTCATTTTTGCTGATTGTTTGAGCATATTTTCAGGAAAAATAGCATTTTTGTCCATTTTTAGGGTGTTTTTTCACTTCCAACCTCAATATCTCGAAAAAACGAATTTTCCCAGATAAAACGCATATGCAGCATTTTTTACCTATTATTACCCTAGAATCGTGGAAATTATGAAAAAAAAGTTTGGCGAAAATTTTGAGATAGAGGGCGTTATGTGTCAGACCGATTAGCAAATTTTCAGTTTTTGGCAAAAAAAATCTCAATAACGAATTATTGTTGACATGTAGTTTGAAAGCTGACCTCAATACCTTTCAAATGATACCCATATCGTTTTTGTATGTGTTGTGGTTGAGGCACAGTGACCGCTGAGAGGGGGGCAGTTTTTCAAGTTCGAGGATTTTTCAAATCGAAAAAGTGTAGAACAAAAAATTCTTAGTTTTACCATCCTATCAACGTCTGTGAGTTTCGGCGAAATCGATTGAAAGTACAGACAGACAAAAATAGCCCCCTTTCAACATTATCGAGGGGGTGGGGGAAAAATTTGGATAATGTCATAACTTTTGAACGAATCAACCGATTTTGATGATATGGGTATCGTTGTATTTGTATTCAAAATTAGAATCGAACTGAAGCGTATCACAAAAGATTAAAATGAGTCTTCGATCCTTTATGGTGGAAAATCTGGAATTTTGGTCACTTTTTCAAACCTCCATATCAGGGGTCGTGGGAGGTCAAATTTCAAGTTATTATACTCTTTTCGCCTCTACGTTCCAAGACCATTCCAATGATACTCAGCTCATTTTGATCAGTATTACAGTTTAAAAGTTCGAAATAGGCTTGTGGCATTGCACTTATATGCATGCATATATGCATGGTAACTACTATAGTAGTTGCTTGCGTCACTCGCGTACACTTCCGTGCACAGCAAACATTGCCAAAATGATAGCTGGTCAGTTTTCGCTGAATCATCTATCTACTGAGCATGCGACACGCGTTCAAAAGAACTCTGCGTATGCGGCGCGCGCACCCAAACGAAGTGTGTGGACGCGTCACATGCTCGAACGAAGTGTGTGTGAACGTGACGCATGCGCTCGCTTGCGGCGCCTGCGTCATCCGGCACTTCATACGCATGCGTAAGTTCGTTTGAACGCGTGTCGCTTACTCATCACCTAGCTCAGCTAGCAAACGATATTCAGCTATCGTTTTGGCAATGTTTGGTGCACAGTGATAAATCAGATGTACACTGTGTAAAAGAGGGTCGGCAAACGGTGGTAATTCGAGCAGGAAATGTGAGTATAAAGCAGTTAAATTCAACTTAACTTGCCACAATAAAGAATTAGTTTTGAGCATTTTATTTGTTTCAATAGCTAGTTTTGACAGATGACAATGGAACTCAAATTTAAGATACAGGTGAAAATTACAATTAAAACAAATATGTGTTTCTATTAATCATTGTCTTCGTATGAAACAGGAAATCTTATGTCATCCATATTACTCACTTACGGGACGAAAGAATGATATTGCTTTGATACGTGTCAAAGATCAAATTACATTCTCTGAATTTGTTAGTCCGGCGTGTTTGCAGACAGACTCTGAAGATGTCGATGAACATTTTAACCTTACTGTTACTGGCTGGGGTAGAGTTTCGAAAAAACGTGAGTTCAATACCAGCTTATTTTATTAAATACCTTTTCTAATTTATTTCATTCATTGTCATTTTCGTTGAAATTCAGATGGCAATACATCAAATGTACTACTCAAGACAGAACTACAGACAATGCCACTGTCACAATGCAATGCAACTATTTTGGAATATAAGCAATGGGTAAATCAAAAAGCTTTTCGAAGTGGCATCCACAAAAGTCAGTATTGCGTCTATGATCCAAACCATAAAAGTGATAGTTGTGAAGGTGACAGTGGTGGTCCACTTCAACTCATTCAATCGGATTCAACTCCAGCACACATAGTGGGCGTTGTTTCATTCGGCATTGGCTGTGGTACTGCATTGCCGAGTATATACACTAGAGTAGCTTACTATTTATATTGGATCGAAACAAATGTTTGGCCAAACTTGTTAAATGAAGTGTAAACAATTTATATTTGTGGGCCTTTAGACTACATATAAAATACTAGTTATATAAAATCGATTTCTGAAACTGCTCGTTATAAGTCAATAGAACAAATATAAAATATCATGACATTTCAATTTCATTTACTGCAATGCACAATATACAAAAAAAGTCCCAATATATTTCAATTGAATGTCTATAAATCATAGCTACGAAATTTCTATAAATAGCCAGGTGATAGCAGATCATTGAACTGCTATCTAGAGTGAAGCTAAAGCAAACAATGTTGATGATTGATAACACTTGGTTCGCTCATAGCAAAATAACATAATTACTGCATTTGACCGAATTCCTTGGTGTATTTTATTCAGTTCAAGTTCATGGAATACAAAACATATACTTATCTATATTTTTATGAAGTGTATTAATGTGATACCCGACAATCTCCAAAAGGTGCAAAGGCATTCAAAGCTTAATCATGTAATTAATTTCTAAGATAATCGGAGCTCCACTTTTTCTTCGATAAAGAATCATGGATTTTCAAATAACGAATCGTACTGTAAAATCGTTCGATAGGTCAGACGGCTATGGAACGATTGATTCACAGTTTTGTTTGTAGTAGAATGTAATGTTACATATAAACTAAGACTGTGCACCGAATATGTTCGGTTCGGTTTGGGATTTTCGTGTTCGATATTTGTTCGGTTTGTGTTCGATAAAATCCATCGATGAAACAACGTTCGAATTATAAAATAAAATTTCATTGATTTTTTGGAACTTGAAGTTTTCGGAAATTGGTGGATCGAATGAAATTCCAAGATGGAAGGCTAAATATTAGCTGATTCATATTCTATATGAACAAATTCAAGAAAAGTTTTCAAAAAAATGACGCAACTATGTAGTTGAATCACTCTTTTGTGAACAGTTCAGGTAAAATTTGAATTTTTGTCGAATCTATTAATAAGGCATTGTCATACGAAATCAATTTTAACGCGTGTACCAGGTAGCATCAACGTATATTATTGGGTTAAGTAGTGCTCTCTATGGAGTGAAGAGCTTTCTGCATACTTTGCAATGGTCTTAATTTGATCTTAAGTTGTAATGTGAAACTTTCAAAGTTTATCATTCATATTGTTATGGGACATATTTGGTTTGAGCATATTTTCAAAATATGTCGCTTTATGCAGTAATTTGATCGATTTATATCGGTTTATATAGACAGTGATAGTACCTGCCGAGTAAGGAATTTTGTCTGACATAGACAGTGATAGTACCGTGGTAAGGAATATTGTCTGATATTATTGTGCGATTTCAGTAAAAAAAATTGAGTGTTAATATTCTGATGTGAATACAACAAAATTTAATAAATCTATATGATTTAGATCTAAAATAATTTATAAATTTGAACTAAAGCCTCAACAATACTTAAATGTCAATTTGCTAGTTTTATTATTATTTTCTTCTGATTGAAGAGTATCCATCGGTTGTCCCCTGGTTTCGTCTACCATAAAATATATGAAAAATACTCCGAAGATTGTATTGATGGCAAAGATCATCATGCATCCGTGAAGTCCAACTCTCTCAACAAGCAAAGGAAAAAGTTTAGTGCACATAAATGAGCTAGCATAAAGAAATGAAATGCTTATCGTCATGCCAACAGTCCGAATCTAAAATATGATAAAAATATTCATGAATTGAATAAAGTGATTGGTATTGTGATTAAACTCCAAATATTTAACCTTCGTAGGCAGGTTTTCGACTCTACACACATGTGTTATAGGATCACCGGCCGACACAATGAAAACAACAAACGCTAAGAATGCTACCGGCAACCAAGTGACTTTGGAAAAATTGTATCCATTTTGACCCAGATACAAGAGCAATGACAAACCCGTTAGGCCAGCGGCAGCGGCCAACATTGAAAGAAGTAAAAAACATTTACGGCTAAATTTGTCTGCGAGGTGAGTGCTGCATAGATTTCCCAAGATCAACATTAACGCTATTGCAATGGATGCATTGTAGGGGTCCAATGTTGTTCCAGTTCTTTTAAGAATATACACAGCATACGTAATGATTGTGATGCATCCAGTCAATTGCGTAAAATACGACAGCAAAATGCCAACCGCCATGCCTTTGATCGCCTTTCGATTTGCTGTAAATTTCGTTGGGATCATTAAACTTTCCCATAAAAAGAATCGATCTTTAATTAAAAATACTTACTAAAATCGCTAATATGAAGTCTCTGATCTGTTTGCTGTTCCTTGGCTATCGATTTTAATCTTTCAAACTCCACATTGAATGCATTCAATTCAACTTTAGTTTTTCCTTCATAGCTTTTGTAATACTTCAATGCGTCTTCTGCTTTCTATTTTTTTTTAATATTTTCAATTTATATTAAAAAGTCAAAATCTCACCAAAATTTAAAATTGTTACTTGAATTCGATTTCTATGAAGATAATACTGTGGTGTATTTGGTAAGAGACCAAAGCAAACCACAAACAATAATGGAATGCAAATATAAATGCAGGGTATATATTTGTAGTCAACAGTGGCTCCAATGATATAAGCAATGAGAATTCCAGTGTTACGCGACAGCTGTACAAATGATCCTAATCTTCCGCGAATGCTGTAATTTGATTAGAAAATGGCAAATAATTCAAATGTTTATATTAAATTTTGTATTTTATTCAATTGGATATCTTACTTGTTATTAGCTATTTCTGAAATATAGAGAACAATTGTTGTCACTCCTCCCCCAATCAAACCAGTAAAGAATCGAGCCACGAGGATGTGGTGATACGCATAGCCGAAATAGACAAGTGTACAAAATACAAACGATGGAAGTGTCAAGAAAATCATTGCACGTTTACACCCTAAGCACGAGGTAATGAAACCAAATGTGAATGTGCCGCACATTGCCCCCATATTTGTAATAGAGCCCAGCCAAGAAACATCATAGCTTGTCAGAACACCTGTGTCAAGCGGTGTACTTTCAGACAATAATGTCGGTAGAGCCGGTGAGAACCAACCGATCTGGTTACCGTAAGCAAGCATTATCAAATTGGCTGGTTTTCAAAAAAAAAGAGTAATAAACAGAAACGATTAAAGGAGTACGTCATTTACAATAACACGTGGTCAAATACCTGCAATAGCGGCATAATACTGGTGACCATTTCGCCATTCAAAGTCAATCGACTTACTTCCATCCGTCATTTTTAATTATCTCTACCTGTGTGACCAGTTATCGATATAAATAACACGCAAATTGTCCATTCTTTATCACTTTTGAATCGAATGCTTGAGGTTTTGATCATCTTAGTATGGTTGGAAAGGTATTAATGAGTAGCTCCAGAGTAATTGTTGATTTATTTATATGTCGAATACTTTAATAAACAATTTATTCAATAAAAATAAAGGAACATACATTTCAATGTCAATTTTGTTCATTTGTTTTTCTTTTGTTAGCCTTTGTCATCAGATGCTTTTTGAGTTTTCAGTCTTTTTCACATAACCCGGAGGAGAAGAAACTGCAAATATACTTCATCACATCTCAATTCTTATGTATTAATACTTTTCTCACGCCTACGTCACAAAACCTTTCCAACGATACCCAATTCACAATGAAGAGAAAATTTAACTATTACCACACAAAACATTTACCTTAGTTTCTATAAATATCGATATTCTTGTTTTAAATTTAAAAAAAAACCGGCACCTTGTTGAAGCGATGTAAAGTGACTGATGTTTATTCGATGTTATTGCTGCTATAGTGGTTTGATAGTGCTTTGTGAATCATAAAACATGTTCACTTTTATAGTTTTGAACATTCATGTAGTCAAATTATCTTTTTATTCATTTGTTTGAATTTCGCCAAGAGTGGCATTGTAGATATAAGGAAATGTGAATGGCCTCATTAAAGCATTGTCTTTTCTAGATGAGGATACAGAGATCGTGATTAAAGCTCGATAGTACAGTAGCCCTGTATAAATAAAAAACAAAATCACTACGTCAGAAAAGGTATAACGAAATAAATTAAATTAAACTTAAAACATTATTATCCATTTTGCGGATGGACAAAATAGATCTGGAGCGAATAATATCTGAAAACATTTCAGTGACCTTATTAATAAAAATATACATGCGTAAGTGAAGCTTCAGGGGTAATTTTCATTCGTCCATAATCCATATAGAAAAACAATGGAAGTGTTGCTAGATGTTTATCAAACGAGTCAGTGCACTAATTTTAGTGCACATATCGATGTGCCTGATAAGTGAACATTTACAATCATTTGCCTTTCCACTGTTCAAATAATTTCCAATTTGAATTTGCCTGAATACATCAAAATTAGTTGTTGGTGTTTTTGCGTACTTTACTTAGAAGAAAAAAAAATTCAATTTCATTCCTCTAGAGAGCAAAAATCGCTATTTGGTGAGCGAGCGGAGTGAGCGAGCCCCCTTGCACTCACGCTCTTCCTTATCACATTGTTCAAGATTTTTGATTTCTTATCTGTGTTTTTCAAAATTTTTGTCTTTTGTTTTTGATATTGTTTTTTTATCATTTTTCACTATTATTTCTTCATTTTTGTTCTACTTCAAGTAGGAAATAATCAAAATTTGAGTATTATATAGGGCTCTATGGAATGTGGAAACGGAACTTACAAGTTTATGACCGTAAAAATACGTTTCATAGAAACTAATTTGAATGTATTTTGTACTGCTTCCATCATCACATGTAATCTCACATTTTATTTGACATAAAAAATATTTTTATGATGTTTTTAACTCTTTACTGAACCTCGTTTGTTTAATAAACAATAATCTTAAATTAGGATCTTCTTACTGAATGAACCTTTTAAATTTTTTCTTATTTTATATGGCACATTTTGTTTTTTTAATATTGCTTGTGGCACAAGTATTCACCTCGTTGTGAGGTATTCTAATAATATAATATTTTCGGTAATGCTATTACAATTAGCTACATAATTAATACAATTTATTAAACAAACGAAAGGGTTTTGCATATTACTGTCTGTCGCGAAATTTAATAAAAAACAAGTTCGGCTCCATTACCAAAAAACAAACAGAGTCAATATAATCAGGTGATGTATGAACTTGATGTTTCGTGAGTGAGAGTATCAAACTGACTTTATGAGCTAATTCAAGGATCAAAAGAAAGTGTGTTGATGTGATTCATGTCAACTGGAGTCAACGAGTTCGGTCTGAATTTCTGGTTTATTGACCAATCCCTCCCAATCGATGATGCAATAAAAAAATTATGCCATATGCATAAAAAAAGGGTACAAAATCACTGAAAAAAAACAGTCATGTCGACTTTGGAGGAATGAAGAACGAGAAGGCGCATCGGAGAATTCCTCCATTGTTAATTAGTTGAACTATTCATATTGGTTTGAACTAAAAACACATTTTATTTTATGTTTGTGAAATAACATTTAATGAATCCATTCTGAAGATGCCTTACTTTAATCTAAAGTTGAATTTAAATATTAATACAAAAAAATCAAGTTTTTAAAGTAGACATGTCTCGTCAAGTGCACTTTGCCACTTTTTGACCCCCGAGAAATTGAATTCAACTGGAAAGTCAACTTATTTCAAACGAACACAATGTATTTTAGTTTAAATTTGCTTTAACAATTACTAGTCTCCTTATTATTTTCCTCTGATTGAAGATTGTCCATCGGTTTACCTCTGGTTTCGTCCAATACAAAATATATAAAACATGATCCCACAATGCAATTGATAGCGAAGATCGTCAGGCATCCGTGAAGTCCAATGCTCTCTACAAGCAATGGAAGTAGTTTGATGCACGTGAATGCGGCTGCGTGCAAAGAGAAAATGCATATTGCCAAACCAATCGTTCGAATCTATAGTGAAGAGTAAACTCTACAAAATTATTTTGTACTGTGTTTACAACATTTTTGATTCGTTAGTTTTTGATGGACACGAAATTCTATTCGTAAAAAATATTTAGCAGCCATATTATTTATCTTGTTCATAATAATAGTCAACGCATTGGGTCGCACGGGTCCCACGGGTCGCACACACTTGAAATATCATGTGAACACAGCACCAGCACATGTAATGCACACGATAAATAATGTTGCTGCTTTGTATTTGTAACGAAGATGCATGGGCGTAGCCAGGATTTCTTTCAGGGGACTGGATTTTGGCCGAAAAGTCGAGGACATTTAAAAAATGTCCTCGATTGTTGTAGAAAATTACGATTTGTATGCAAAGTCCACGTTTTTTCGAGAAAATGTTCGCTATATTATCGATTTTCGAGAAAATGTTGGAGATTTTTCCGTATTTTCCACGTTTTTCGACCATTTTCCACCGAAAATAAACTGGTCAGCTAAACTTGCTCGATCAAACCACGCTTCGTTCGAGTCGTAGATGCATGTGTTCACGCTTTAACTAATCGTGCCGTGCCCGCATCGCACCGAAAGTAATCTACGATTCAAACGAAACGTGGTTTGTTCGAGGGAGAATTGAGAGCAAAAAGCTGGCTATCGAAAGAATTCACACAAAAGTTCATTTCTGACGGTGTATGCAACCTTTCCCACATATAATTCTTTTGGACTTACTAACATGAACTTGTGTGTGTGTGTGCGTTCGATAGCTGGCTATTTACTCTCAGTTCAGCGTCTTTGACGTCTGTTTAAGACGATGTGTAGGGATTTAGTGAGAATATTTGTGCGATTTTATTCAAAAAACAATTGCGTGTCAAAAAGTGAGCTTTATTTACCTTTGTCGGCAAGTTTTCCACCCTAACGACATGTGATAAAGGAATAACGCCAGCTGATGCTACGAAAACGTTGAATGCTAAACATACCACCGGCAACCATGCGATCTTGGATAAATCATATCCATTTTGACCCAAATATAAGAACAACGACAAACTCATTAGGCCAATGGTAACGGCCAACAATGAAACATTTAAAAATGTTTTTCGGCCAAAATGATCGGCGAGCTGTGAACTGCATAGATTTCCCATGATTAACATTGCTGCCAATGCAATAGATGACTTGTAGGGTTCCAATGTTGTTCCAGTCCGTTCAAGAATAAACACAGCGTACGTAATGATTGTGTAACATCCGGTCATTTGCGAAACATACGCCAGCGATATCCCAATTGCCATGCCTTTAATTGCCTTTCGATTTGCTGCGAATATTGTTGCAATCATTAGATTTATTGAATCCGTCGGGCAACATTCAATGTAAGAAAAAACTCACTAAAATCACTAATATGAAGTTTCTGATCGGTTTTCTGTTCTGTAGCTATTGACTTCAATCTTTCAAATTCCGCATTGAATACATTCATTTCAGTTTCACTTTTTCCCTCATAATTTTTGTAAAACTTCAATGCGTCTTCTGCTTCCTGATTGACCGAATTGTTCCCAATGCGCAAAATGCAACAAATTTTTGTATGAAGCTCGTGCACGCGCTTGCAACAAATTTTTGTATGAAGCGCGACCATAATTTTTCTGTCTATATGTGCATATTCCTCTTTATTTCGCCTTTTTTGAATGCACAAAATGTGCCTGAGATGTGCTTGATGATATTTGGTACAATTTGGTGAATGGAAGCACAAATGTGCCTAAAATGTGCTAATAATTATTGTAAAAAATATACAAGAATTCTTAGGCACAATTGTGCACGCAGCAATTCTTGTACATTTTGTACAATAATTAAGCACATTTTATGCACATTTGTGCTTCCATTCACCAAATTGTACCAAATATAATCAAGCACATCTCAGGCACAATTGTGCTTTCATACAAATTGGGCTCTGTGCCCAGATAGCGATAATTATGTGCACAAACTTTGGACATTTTGCTCATTGGGTTGTTTATTTTGTAATCAAATCTTTAACGGTCAATTTATGTTCCTTGGGGTAAATATTTACCCCAAGGGGTAAAAAGACAATTTATGTTCGGAGGGATAAAAGTAATTCTGACCAAAATCATTATAAATTGTTAGATATTGAGCTGAAAAAGTCGTATAATGCTTTTTGAGTCATGTAGTGTCTTTTATATGGAAAAAATTCAAAATCGCTTGCACTTTTCAGATTCAAGTTTTTCATACTACCCCCCAGGGGGTAAGTTTTACCCCTCATATATTTACCCTTCGGATTATCTAAAAATTCATTCATTCATTCCTTACTTTCACGAAATTTTGCCAGATTTTCACCCCAAAAAAATCATCCGAGGAGTAAATTTCACCCCTCGGGTTATTCAAGAATTTATTGATTCCTCATAAGAGCAAAAATGCGCTATATTTTATTTTTCATTCATTTTTGATGATTTTACGCTTGTCCGGTAACTTTTATGACTTGATAGGACCTATTTTTCTTTCTGAATTTAGTTATAACAATTTACCAACATTACACACACAAGCTGTGATCTGTTTTTTTCGCAATCAATGAGTAGAGACCACAGTTCTACGCAACTTGGCACTGGTTGCGTAGAAAGTGGTGATCTCAGCGCCGTTGGACTGAATTTTGACTCAACGAAAAACTTCGATTCAAAATTCGGTCCAACGACGTTGAGATCACCACTTTCTACGCAACGAATGCCATGTTGCGTAGAACTGTGGTCTCTACTCATTAATTGCGAAAAAAACAGATCACGGTTTGTGTGTGTATTGTAGGTTATTCCTTTAGATTTATACATTAAAATAATCCGAGGGGTATATTTTACCCCTCGGGTTAACGTTTACCCTTGGAACATAAATTGACCGTAACATTTCGCAAACATTTGAAATTCTTACTTGAGTTCGATTTCGACGAAGGTAATACTGTGGTGTATTGGGCAAGAAACCAAAGAAAAGCGCATACAGTAATGGAATACAGATAAAAATGCATGGAATATATTCATAGTCAACAGTGGCCCCAACGATGTAAGCAATTAGAATTCCAATGTTATGCGAAAGCTGTACGATTGATCCCAATCTCCCGCGAATGCTAGAATTTGATTTGATAAATGGCTATTGATAAAGTAGAATATTCAATTTCACATGTTGATGTGAAACTTGATGTTGGACAATTTACTTGTTGTTAGCAATTTCCGAAATATAGAGTACAATTGTTGTTTGAACTCCACCCCCATTCCAACCGGTAAAGAATCTGGCGAGAAGAATATGATGATACGCATTACCAAAATAGATAAGAGCCCAAAACATAGCGGATGGTAACGCCAAAAAAATCAGTGCCCGTTTACAACCGAAGACTGAGGCGATGAAACCAAATGTTAACGAGCCGCACATTGCACCTATGTTCGTTATAGATCCCACCCATGAAACTTCGTTGGGGTCCAAATGAGACGATCAAATAAAATTGAGTTTCTGTTTTAATCAAAATTACTAAAAAAAATTGAACTAGAGGGTAATATCATTCATTTCAGTCACAACATTCTTGCATGATTAACTGGATCCATTGAACTATTCACTCATATTCGCGAAAAATCCAGGGATTACTACTCTCCGAAAACGACGTAGAATAATTTTTTTTCGGTATAAAACGCACTTTCAATTCAGGTTTGGAGGTAAAAGATGTAAAATTATGTAAATATTCAAATAAAAATATCACGCATTTAACGATAGACGGAACGCACAAATCTATGTTGATGTGACGAGAAACAGCCACATAATGTGAATTTTTTCTGCTTTCTTCCTTAAAACATTAATTTTGCATTCGTCACTGATGCTTTCGCTGTATAATATGACCATGACCACTACTACAACACAGATAACTGAAACAGAGACACAGTTGATTACATCTGTTTTCGTCTGTGTGTGTAGTGGTCATCTTCTACAGCAACGGCACGGTGATGAATGCAAAATGGATGTTTTAAGAAAGAGAAGAGAGAAAATTTACAATAATTGGCTGTTTCTCGTCGCAATTATTTGAATATTTACACCATTTTATATCTTTTACCACCAAAACTGTAGGAAAATGCGTTTCAAACATAAAAATATTTGATTTTGACTACTTCATTTTCTGAGAGCATGGGCTGTCAATAACAACCAATCTGAGAATAGCAGCTGAAAATTTCGACTGAAAATAGCTGATAACTTGAAATAGTGGCTGAAAGTAGCAGACATTTACCAAATAAAACAATGGCTTCCATTGATAGTCACACTGAATCTTTAAGATGCACTCTCAATTGTAAATGGGTTGTAACGTACACACAATATTCTATCTTTAGCATGTAATACACACACACACGATATTGTGTGTACGTTACAGGGTTATACAATTGATGATTCGAATTTTTTTCAAAACCCCCCCTTTCAGATCATCTAAATACGCCACTGCCAGAAGCTTTTTTTTGTGTCAAATTTTCAGGAAGTTTTAATTTTTACACAAAACATTTACATTAATTTTTCTACATTTCCTGCAGTGAATGCAGCATTAAGGCCTTACTTACAACTACAGCCATTGCAAGTCGCGCTGCGATTTCACGTATTAAAACCATTTAATTTCTATAAAGCAATCGCAGGAGTTGCAAGTGAGGCCTTTACTTTAGTTTTATTATATTTGAAAATATCTTACACGTTCGAAAGATATTTGACAAAAAAAAAGAAAATCTTAAACAAAAAGAATGTGTACGTAGCTCAACAGTTACACAGTGACTGCTGGTGTTTTGACATTGTTGCTTCGACAGTGCATTGTACGCATTGTTTACTCATGAAACATGTTCTTTTCTATTGTATAGTATTCACACATTTGGTGTCTCAATATTTTCATCCGCTTTGTTCGGATCTTCTATATTTAAAATTTGGAGTGTGTGTGTGTGCCTCACAAGCATAAGCCAGCACTCAGCCTAATCTGGAAATCAGTGAATTACATGCGCAAAAAGTATTTATCTGTTAATCTGTGAATTAATGGGAGTTTAGATACGGTTTTATTCGACATTTTGATCATTTTTCTGCGCAACAATCGAACGAGCAATTTCAATTGCTTCTAATTTCACTGATTTCAGAGCGTTCAAGTAAAAGATTCACGCTAGTTCTAAATAAGTAAATAATTGTCTCAAAATCCTTTAATGAACACCTCACAACTGTTTTCTAATTTCAGATAACGCGTTTTGTTTATTTTATGATGTTTTTAAATCGTTACTTATCTAATTTATTTATTAATCACTAATATTTCATCAACTCAGTAGCATTTATCTCAGTAATAAGTAGAAAAGTATGATAACTGATCACATTCAATGTCGGCTAAATTGTTCATTTTCTTTATCCAACATTTTCACACGTATTTAATGCGTAAAAATTTTAACCTTGGACCCGTCTTTTGGGATGTCATCACATTCCTGTCCTCTCAGCAGGCAGTACCCGTAGTATAATTTGTATGAAAAATTGTCATTTTTTGAAAAAAAAATCAAACTTTTGCAATATTTCAAAAATCACTTTACCGATTTTGAAAGCAATAATATATATGTGAGCTTCAAACTTGCAGCTATATTCCACATCCTGAACTGACAAAATTATACATCCTGTTCTTCCTAATAAATCTTTTCGAAATATGAGTGCCCACACCCCACACAGGGTTTTGCATGAAAATTGACTTGCTCCCCAATTGAGATCAAATTGGTCCTCAAATATATAGATTGAACCCCACAAGTTTTCCATACAAAATATATGGAATTTCATTGAGGGCACTGAGTACACGAGAGGACGTATATGCATGAGTATATGCATGATTCACCGCTCTCATTCGGAAATGCGCCACACAAACTCAATGAAACTCACACTGTAGGTAGAGATTGACGTGGTCTTTATGAAAAATATCGGAAATTTATTTATTTCAAATTGCATTTCAGCTCGGGCACTAAGTGCCCAGAGGACAGGTCTAAGGTTAAGACCTAATTTTTATGAAGTTAAAGATTCCAGTTTTACACTCAAAATAAAAGTGTGGTTATATTATTGACAAATGCCAATAGTACGGCGGTTAATTGACATTTGTCAATAAACCAGCATCGTTTATTTCAACTGATTATTGCAAACTGGTCAATAAAATCTGCTGAATTATTGGCAAATGTCAATTAACCGCCGTACTATTGATATTTGACAATAACATAATAACATTTTTATTTTGAGTGTATAAACAAATGAAAAATGGCAAATTTATAAACCAATTCTAGATGAGAAAGTAGTTATATTTTTTTGCTTTCAAACGATTTGAGCGTGTCCAGTGATCGATCTCTGGTTTCTTCTAGTGCAAATATTACAAAAAGTGCACCGGTAACACTGCCAATCATATTAATTATCAAGCATCCGCAAAGATCGATCATTTCAATAAAAATTGGAAACAATTTGATGAATGAAAAAGATGCTGCATACACAGAAAGAATACAAATCGTTAATTCGTTTATAAAATAACATTTGATGAATCATTTCTGACGATTCAGTGTATTATTAATCTAAAGTTGAACTTAAATATTAACACACAAAATTCAAGTATTTGAAGTAGACACTTTGTCACTTTTTGACCCCCAGAGTGATTGAATTCAACTAAAAAGTCAACTTATTTCAAACGAACACAATGTATTTTAGTTTAAATTTGCTTTAACAATTACTAGTCTCCTTATTATTTTCCTCTGATTGAAGATTGTCCATCGGTTTACCTCTGGTGTCGTCCAATACAAAATATATAAAACATGATCCCACAATGCAATTGATAGCGAAGATCGTCAGGCATCCGTGAAGTCCAATGCTCTCTACAAGCAATGGAAATAGTTTGGTGCACGTGAATGCGGTTACGTTCAAAGAAAAAATACAAATTGCCAAACCAATCGTTCGAATCTATAGTGCAATAAAATGGTAAAGATTCGTCAATTCCATCAAACTCTACACATTATTTTGTGTCATAGATGCATATTTTCACGCTTTAACTAATCGTACATGGCTCGTACCGAATGTGCGTATTTTCGACATGGGCCATTTTTGATTATTTTCTGGTATTTTGATCGTTCGAATGAATTCAAAGTGTTCAGTGGCATCATATCAATAGATTTCAATCAGTAAAATACATCAAATTGTCCGATTTCAAATTTTCGTTCAAAATTTCTTCCTGGGTGGAATATTTGGGTGGAATGAAAAATTCGATTTTTTTTTCATATGAAAATTTGGAAGGCATTATTCTGAGGCTTTTTAATGATCAGAATCAGCTTGTGTTGTGTCACTGAACTTTTTGAATTCATCAAAACTATTAAAATATCAAAAAATCTTTTTTTCTGGAACAAAAATATTTCAATTGAGGGATGAATGTTTTTATTTTTTTAATGAATATTTGAAGTTGATCATTCTGAGGCATTTCAATGATTGGAATTAGATTGTGTGATGCTATTGAGCTTATTGCATCCATTAGAGCCATTAAAATATCAAAACGAAGAAAAATCGGAATTTGTATGGATAGGTGGGCTGAAACATTCGAATTTTTTCGTATGAAAATTTGAAATGGGAAATTATGAGGTATAATTATTATATTAAATAAATAAAATATAAAAAAGTCAATCATTTATAATAAATTTTAAAATATTTAATAGCAATCGGACCGTTTCGGACACACCTGCTTTCGGCCACGTTCGAGTACTCGGACGTCCGAACGGACGGACATGGTTGGCCGAGACAGATGATCTACTTGGACGGACAGCCGTCCGAAAGGCATTTGCTCGGACGTCCGTGTCCGGTTGCCAACTCTAGCTATCGAAAGGATACATACAAAACTTCATTTCTGACGGTGTATGCAACTTTTCCCACATATAAATCTTTTGGACTTACTAACATGTTCATGTTGTGTGTGTGTGTGCGTTCGATAGCTGGCTATTTACTCTCAGTTCAGCGTCTTTGACGTCTGTTTAAGACGATGTGTAGGGATTTAGTGAGAATATTTGTGCGATTTTATTCAAAAAACAATTGCGTGTCAAAAAGTGAGCTTTATTTACCTTTGTCGGCAAGTTTTCCACCCTAACGACATGTGATAAAGGAATAACGCCAGCTGATGCTACGAAAACGGTGAATGCTAAACATACCACCGGCAACCATGCGATCTTGGATAAATCATATCCATTTTGACCCAAATATAAGAACAACGACAAACTCATTAGGCCAATGGTAACGGCCAACAATGAAACATTTAAAAATGTTTTTCGGCCAAAATGATCGGCGAGCTGTGAACTGCATAGATTTCCCATGATTAACATTGCTGCCAATGCAATAGATGACTTGTAGGGTTCCAATGTTGTTCCAGTCCGTTCAAGAATAAACACAGCGTACGTAATGATTGTGTAACATCCGGTCATTTGCGAAACATACGCCAGCGATATCCCAATTGCCATGCCTTTAATTGCCTTTCGATTTGCTGCGAATATTGTTGCAATCATTAGATTTATTGAATCCGTCGGGCAACATTCAATGTAAGAAAAAACTCACTAAAATCACTAATATGAAGTTTCTGATCGGTTTTCTGTTCTGTAGCTATTGACTTCAATCTTTCAAATTCCGCATTGAATACATTCACTTCAGTTTCACTTTTTCCTTCATAACTTTTGTAAAACTTCAATGCGTCTTCTGCTTCCTGATTGAACGAAATGTTTTTTTTTAATATTAAATCTTCAAAATTTCACAAACATTTGAAATTCTTACTTGAGTTCGATTTTGACGAAGGTAATACTGAGGTGTATTGGGCAAGTAACCAAAGAAAAGCGCATACAGTAATGGAATACAGATAAAAATGCATGGAATATATTCATAGTCAACAGTGGCCCCAACGATGTAAGCAATTAGAATTCCAGAGTTACGCGAAAGCTGTATGATTGACCCCAATCTCCCGCGAATGCTAGAATTTGATTTGATAAATGGCTATTGATAAAGTAGAATATTCAATTTCACATGTTGATGTGAAACTTGATGTTGGACAATTTACTTGTTGTTAGCAATTTCCGAAATATAGAGTACAATTGTTGTTTGAACTCCACCCCCATTCCAACCGGTAAAGAATCTGGCGAGAAGAATATGATGATACGCATTACCAAAATAGATAAGAGCCCAAAACATAGCGGATGGTAACGCCAAAAAAATCATCGCTCGTTTACACCCGAAGACTGAGGCGATGAAACCAAATGTTAACGAGCCGCACATTGCACCTATGTTCGTTATAGATCCCACCCATGAAACTTCGTTGCTTGTCAGAGCACCTGTGATAAGCGGTGTATTCTCTGACAATAATGTCGGTAAAGCCGGTGAGAACCAACCGATCATGGCACCTTGACCAAGCATTATCACATTGGCTAGTTTTAATAAAAGAAAAGAAATAAAAATGAGCCATTATTCGAAATCGTTATTTGTACAGTAGGAGGTCAAATACCTGCAATAGCGGCGTAATACTGGTGATGATTTCGCCATTTAAAATCAACTGATTGACTTCGATCGGTCATTTTTACGTATCTTAACCTGTGTGGCGGACACGAATAAATTACGTTTTAAATCACTCAAATCAATACAGCAACGACGGCGCTTAGAATGAATATAAATACAAAATAATGCAGACAAGTTGCTATTTCATATAACGCGTTCGATGAAGTGTATTTTGTATAATTATTATACGTAAGCCTTGTGGTAACGTTATCTTGATTCCAAGACGCATTTGTACGATTGCGAATGTGAATGCAAAAACATTAGACAATATTGTTTTCAACTATATATCGAATCGTTGCGCTTAAGTAGTATACATAATTTATATTTATATAGCAAACCAATCGCCGAACATTTTACGTTGGTTGTTATATTTAACAAAAAGCTCTTTTTTGTGTAAAATGTTCAGGAAGTTTTAATTTTTACACCAAATATTTCATGGAGACAGTCATACTATAAAAGATAGCAGAACCTAGCAAAGGCTAGCAAACATTACGAGAAATATGAACACATACACTCTCAAAAATGTCAGTACAGTGCTATATGATCTTTCGTATAGTAGAAAGATTTTGTATTCTCTTTTGTTCGGATGTTCTTCGTTCCTGTATTTATATAGCTACTATACAAAAATGTCAAACGCACACTTTTACATATAATATGAATAGGCTATCAAAGGCAAGCTGAGGCTAGATGAATGAATAACTCCATGATATTTACTTAAATTTTAACGAAACGATATTCTTTCTACATTTCCTGCAGTGAATGCAGCTTTACTGTTGTTATATTATATCTGAAAATATCTTACACGTTCAACAGATAATTGTTAAAAAAAGAAAACAAAAAGAATGTGCACGTAGATCAAGATTTACACAGTGACTGCTGTTGTTTTGACATTGTTGCTTCGATTGTGTTTTGTACGCATTGTTTACACATGAAACATGTTCTGTTCTATTTTATAGTATTCACACATTTGCATAAGATGGTCTTTTTATATATTTCATTGGTATTTCGCATGGTCTGATTAAATCGTGTTTGATGTGATGAAATCATTGTTATCTGTTAATCTCTGAATTAATGGGAGTTTAGATACAGTTTACACTTTCGACATTTTGATCATTTTTCTGCGCAACAATCGAACGAGCAATGGTTACGTATTCGCTTCAATTGCTTCTAATTTGACTGATTTCAGAGAGTTCGAGTAAAAGATTCACGCAAGTTCTAAATAGATACATAATTGTCTCAAAATCTTTTAATGAAAAAAAAAAAAAATTGTGGAATCTCGACTATTGTACTATAGCAAAAGTCGTCGCGGCCAACTGGCCTATGTCACTGCACAATAATATGTACATATTTCTTTGTAAATAAAAGTAAAATTGTTTGTAATTTGTAAATAATATATTATACCCAATAGGAGTTGAATCGGACTTAGAAATAAGAAAATACTTGTACAAATCAAATGAAATGATACCGTCAAAAATAGCAATAAGTTGAACAAAATTATAATCTTTCAATTCAAGAATGGGCGGCATTAGCTTACCGTTGACATGTGAATATTCGCAAAACAAGATCATGATTGTAAATACCCACTCATTTTTAATAAACATGAATTAATTTTTTTTTTTTTTTAATAAACCCTTTAATGAACACTTCACAACTGTTTTCTAATTTCAGATAACGCGTTTCGTTTATTTTATGATGTTTTTAACTCAGTAGCATTTATCGCAGTAAAAAAGAAAAGTATGATCACTGATCACAGTCAAGGTCGGCTTTCACGTGTGTTTGATGCGTAAACATTTTAAGACTTAATCTTTATGGAGTTAAAGATTCCAGTTTTTAAACAAATGAAAAATGGCAAATTTATAAACCAATTCTAGACGAGAAAATAGTTATATTTATTTGTTTTCACACGATTTGAGCGTGTCCAGTGATCGACCTCTGGTTTCTTCTAGTGCAAATATTACAAAAAGTGCACCGGCAACACTGCCAATCATATAAACAATCAAGCATCCGCAAAGATCAATCATTTCAAGAAAAATTGGAAACAATTTGATGAATGAAAAAGATGCTGCATACACAGATAGTATACAAATCGTTAACCCAATAGTCCGAATCTAAAATATCGAAAAATAATTGAATAATTTGAACTGTTATCGAATGAATGGAAAATTTTTCTTAACCTTTGAGGGTAAATATTCCACAAAACAAACAGCGAACAGTGCATAAATACCCGCTGATGAGATAAACATGACAAATGATAAGCACGTGACGGGTAACCATGAGAACGATGATAAATCGTAACCATGCTGATTTAGATGCAAATATAATGATAAAATGAGTAATCCGAAAGCAGAACCAAGAAATGAAGTGATCATCAATAACTTTCGGCCCATTGAGTCGGCAAGTTGGGTTGAGAAAATGCCGCCCACAATTTGTCCTAAGGCCAACATTATCGACGACATGTACGGATCCATTTTGGATGGTCCAGCTCTTTCAAAAATCAATGCACCATAGTTTAGAAATGTAAGAGCACCCGGAAATTGTGACCACCATCCCAAAAGAATACCGAACGAAAGTCCTTTGATTGCTTTTCTTTCAACTAAAAATGTGACACTGACTGTGAAACCATGAACGGTGCGAATTATCTCAGAAAAATTTACCAAAATCACTGAAACAAATTTTTTCATCTTCTTTTCGTTCTTTGGCCAACAATTGTAACCTTTCAAATTCCTTTCTGAAGGCATTGATTTCTAATTCCGTTTTTCCCTCATAGCCTTTGTAAAATTTGAGCGCATCTTCTGCTTTCTGAATGTTTGCATTTTAAACGAATATTCGAATAAGAGGAAAACAATTTATTTGAAAATTCACCTGTATTTGTCCTTTTCGAAGATAATGCTGTGGTGTGTCGGGTAAAAGTGTGAAGAATATCAAGTACACTATTGGAAATAATACGAAAATGCACGGAACATAGTGATAATCAACGTATGCACCGACAATAAAAATGAATAAAACACCAATGTTTCTAGATAGTGTTGATAATGATCCAAGTTTACCGCGAATGCTAAAATTATAAATAAATTGAAGCACAACATTGTGAGTCATCGCTATCGTTCTTACTTGTCGTTCGATATTTCCGACACATATAAAACGATCGTTGTATTAATGCCACCGCCGGTCCATCCAGCGAAAAGTCTAGCAAATAGAATGTGATAATATGTTTGCCCAAAGTAAACAAGCAACCAAAATGCAGCCGATGGAAAGGCCAAAAAAAGCATCGATCGTTTGCAACCCAATAATGTTGTGATGAATCCAAATGTCAATATACCGCCCAAAGCGCCCAAATTATTAATCGATCCTAGCCAAGAAATTTCCTCATTTGTTAGAGCTCCGGTTGTAAGAGGTGTTTCGTCAGATATTAATATCGGTAGCGATGGAGAAAACCAACCGATAACACACCCATGACCAAGCATTATCAAATTGGCTAAAATAAAAATGAAAATTATATTGATTGAAATGTACAAACGAATTTCAAAGATGGAAGAATTCCACCTGCTAACGTTGCCAAGTATTGATGAGCCACATTATTAAACTGAAATCCACTTTCTTCCATATCAAAAGATATTGTAAACGATTCTAATTTCTAGTTAGTTGAGGTGTCTAGACTGCACATACACAGAATCATGATATATAAAGGATTTAAAATAATGGATTTGGACTTCTTGACTGATTAACAATGACATGATTATTTTCATATTAGATAAAGTTTATCTTTATTTAATAATATTTCTTCAAACAGTTATACTGGTTCCAAGTGCCGGAGCTTAAATCCTGGACTTAATTTTTTGAAATAATAGTACTATTAGTGTTGACTCCAAAAAATCATCGAACATTTTCGATAAAATTTACGGTTTGAGTAAACTGTTGCATGTTTGCGTTACATTTTCGGATTCAACTTATATCTTAGAACTATCGCCCATCTTTAATATTACAATTGGGGGAAATTGGAGCCTTCCGCGCGACCTCGTTCATGTATTACAAAACATATTTCAGTATTCAAATGAGTATACTTGAGTTAAATCCGAGATTGAAGTAAGGTCCGAGCTCTTGAAACTTGGAATTTATGATAAGTTTATATTGGGATTGTTGTGTTTGTTTTATCAGATTTCCTATATGGTGTTCCGCTGACTCAGATGAGGTGTCATGACTAATGAAACTCACATTTTAATTTGATCACCAAAAGTATAAAATATCACCAATCAACAGAATTCTCTCACCTAAACCATTAATATCGCTATTGATACTTGAACAAAGTTTAACGTTTGTTATTTTTAAAACTCAATCTCCACATAGAGAAAGTAATCAAATCATTGGTAATTATAAATGTCAAATTGTCTAAACAAAATAAAAATTTCATTTAAAGATTCAATTACAGAGCCTGACAGAGATGACAGTTTAGCAGCATGTTATTAACATTAGTTCAGCCAACAACCCTCATATTATAGCATTTTATATATGAAATACGGTGCGCTGAGATCGTTTGGATGCCTCTTGTTATAGTTTGTTCAATTATCGTCATATTACGTAATCAATTTAGCCAAAGATTTATACCGAAAGATTTATACCGAAATCCCCGGTTGATAGAAATATGGGAGCAAAAATGTTCAGGTGCACTAACTTTTGGCGAATGATGGTTCAAGCTTTGAATGATTTGCAGAGGATCAATCTCAAATGTCAGCTGCTGATATGGAGATGACTGATTAAAATCAAAAAAGTATCTCAGCAAAATGTGTTGAGTCAAAGCCCGTCATAGATGTGATTCACATCATGTGAATAAAACAGTACTAAAACCTTAGTAGTTCTCTTGAACAAAATTGATTGCAATTGATATTTTGTATTTATTTTGTAAAACAAACACAATTGTTCCTTTCGGCTATGCTTCAACTCATTGAAACTTTATCTCAGTGTCTTTTTGTTAAACCACCACGTGTGTCATGGAAATGTGAACGAGGCTTTGAAAGCTATGCGACTGCATGGGACCATAGGACTTGGTAACGATCTACAATGGGTGAAAATCGGATCACTGCTCTGTCAAAACTCACACACTGATACAAAGATTGATGTTTCTACGCGCTGCAAAAAGTACCACCGTTCTATGCGCTAGAACCTCAGCACTAATATTTTCATAATTCAATGACGTTGCTGTGATGCATATATATATTTGTATTAGTAACTGGGTTCTAAATACAAGAACCATGGTACTTTTTGGCGCTAATAGAAACGTCATTCTATGTGTCAGTGTGAATATTTTGACAGAGTGGTAAAAAAAAAGACTGCGAAATAATGGATCTATATTGATAAATTGAATTTTTACACACGTATTTCAGGTTTATGCATGCTCAGCGTGCACAGGGAAACATTTAATCAAAACAAAAATAAGATATTACGCAATGTATATACTTGATAAATTTGCAGCCATCCCTAAACAAATTGTGAGGGAGATGTACCACATACGGGTTTAAAAGATAATTTTCAGATCTAACTTTTCTCCAAAGAAAGTATATCAATTCCGCCCAAACATATTAAGTGAAACTCCCATAAATATAGAAAATATTAATGTTTATTCATATTGAAAGCCTTCAGTGACGAAAATAAATTTAAAAAATGAAAGAAAATGGCACTTTTTCATCAATTTATTATATTTCATCATCATCATCAAAATCCAAGTCGGAATCACAAATATTTTATTTTCTTCTATCAATAGAATATTTGGTGGTTTTAATCAGTTTGTATACATGGAATATTTGTTTACGATATATGGTTTGTATCCAGAATATCTGAAAGCATAAAAAGTTTTGATGATGAAGCGCGGTCGCATACGTCCAGGTGGCAACATAGTCATTAAACTCAATTGGTGGTGAAGGATTAGCAATGCATACCCCAGTTAAAAAAAAGTACGAAGATAGCGAGCTTCATTACGGTTTTCTTTGATTTTTAATCTAACTGACTGAGAATGTGATGCTTTTTCCAATGATTGAGTTACCCTAAAATACACAATTTTCAACAAAATTTTCCACAATGTTGGCACAATCACAAATTAAATATAATAAACATATAAAATTGAGACAATTCTAACAACAAAGATTGGATTGGGACGCCGCTCCTGCTGACATTAACGTCAGTCTGGTTTATATCGGTTTATATGCATAGTCTGACGCGGCGCTCGTAAAAACAATGACGCACGTACACCGTACTGCAGATTATTTACCTTGATATCTCTCCAATGGACATGAATCATATTTAATATATGGGTGGCTGTTTCGAGACATCTACCACAGAGTCTACAGTCTGGGACGTCTTGATTTCCGAGCCTTGTTAAATGTTGATTGAATTTGGTGTGTTCATTCTCACCTTTTCTTTATCCAGACATAAGAGCTGTCTGGTGGTTTTGGGTGATGGAGTTTTTAAAAATAATTTTGTTGATGCACCATTCGTTGATCCACGCCATTGCAGGTTGCTGAGTGATTCGATGTGTGAGCTAATGGTTATATTTGTTTACGAGCGCCGCGTCAGACTATGCATATAAACCGATATAAACCAGATTGATTATATATAACAACATATATGTTAACGTCATCATGAGCGGCGTCCCAATTGAGAATTCTCTTATTAAGGGGTAATTTTTTATCATAGTTTATATAAGAGAGGATATTTCCACTATAAAGAGGTTTTATTTATTTCCTAAAAAAACGCCGGCCATGGAATTTAAATAATTAAGAAAATCGATTTATTTATTATTTTTGCAGTTGTACAAGCGATTCATTTTATATTGATTCGAAGTATTTTTTTCAAAAGAAGTAAACAATCAATAAAAACAACTATTCTTTTGGGGCGATATCTTATGCAGTTTTAAAAAAATCTAGCATCGTTTTTTCATATAATATAACACCTTGAACAATATTTGCACATTCAGAGATTTTATCGTATACATCGTTCAGACCTTCTTTGCAAGCGTATGTTTTGATTTGGTCGATATACTCAGAAATGTCAACGCACACGCTCAAGTCCAAATTAAATCAAATTTGAAGAATATTTTCATTGTTTATATGGCTGTATTGTGTGAATATAAGCAGACGAGATCAGCTGACAAATGAAATGAATGAGCTGATTTCGAGAGAAAGAGACAGAAAATCTTCATTTACATGCAGTTTTGTAGATTTTTTTTTTTTGAATCGGCCAGATTGCCAGATTTTCCACTATTTGGAGGTGAATTTTCCATTATTGGGGGGTCATTTTACACTAATGACCGTCCGTGCGGAATTTTTTTCCCTTATCTGAGGTTTTTCTGTAATATATCTATTTTTACTACTTGATCATGTAAAAAAAAGCAAAGTTCTGACAAATCAACCCTACTATTTCAACAGTTTTACAAACAAATTTGGACGGTTTTCCAAATGTTTGACCATAAGAGCAATTAAACACAATAAACTATCCATCTACTTAGCGTTCAACAGTAATAAGATACTGTATGAACGATAAGTAACGGGTATTTTATTGGATAATAGATAGTATCCATTCAATATTATATTCAATATAAGGTACCCATCTCATTGGATATTCTCTCTTTCCGTATGTGAGTGTGCTACTGACGGATACACTATCCGCCGAACTTTATTTTATGCGCATATCAAGCCATATGTGTTGGAATGCATATTTTTGCACTATAAAATGATTTATATTTTCGAATATGATGCCATTTGTTCAGGATAAAAAAAATGTATTGTATACACAATTTGAGTAGAGTTTACAATATTGTATCCGTTAAAAGTATTATCAAATAAAAAACCACTTGGCGCGGTAAATACTCGTGCCGCAAGCGAAAACGGTACACAAAATAACTGATATCAATTTTGTGACGCGGCTAAAATTTTGATAATAACATAACTTTTGATCGGGTCAACCGATTTTGATGATATGGGTATCGTTTGATTTGTATTCAGAATTAGAATCGAAATAAAGCGTATTACAAAAGATTAAGATAAGTTTTCGATCCTTTATGGTGGAAAAACTGAAATTTTGCTCAATTTTTCAAACCTCCATATCAGGGGTCATCGGAGGTCAAATTTTTTTCGCCTCTACTTTCCGAGACCTTTCCAATGATACTCAGCTCATTTTGATCGGTAGTATGGTTTAAAAGTTCGAAATTTCGTGTATATATAGGCTTGTGACATTGCACTAATATGCATGCATAGTAGATACTCGCGTCACTCGCGTGGACTACCGTCCACAGTGATATGTTTTCTTCTATATATCTTAGAACGGATACCAAAAATTATCCGCTATAATATGTCATACAGAACTTTTCGCAAGCAAGGAACGAGTTTATTAACTATATTGACGAATACACTGCCTTGTGCTATCTGTGAGTATATTAATAGATCGAACCTAACGACGGATGCAATGAACTATCTGCCTCATCATCGATAGTCGGGGATACATTTGAAAAATCTTTCAATGCAATGGCGGATACATACCTCGTATGCATAAGCATATTTTGCATACATTTTGGTAAATTGTTATTTTTTAAAATAAAACATAGAATTCGGTATCCGTTAATCATTATGACGAATTTGAACATTTGCGGATACTTAGTACTCTCCGCTGAAGGTCGGGTATTGTGCGCGGATATATTACTACACCTTCTCGGATGGTGTTTGCACCCATCCATTAATTTTGACTTTCTTATTTTTAGAAATAAGATTTTTAGGGCAATATAAAACATTTGATAAAAAGTTATAAAACAATAAAAGAAGGCACTGATATGAGCAAATTTAAATTTCTACAAACAATTAAACGAGCATATAAATAGCGTTGAATAAAATTCCAAATCTATTGCTCAAGTTACTTTTTCTTCTGATATCGGTCCTCAGTTCGTCAGGTTCATCTAACCTATTCAAGTTCGTTTTAGAAACTCAAAAAAAAACCATTGCATTTAAAAATGATTCGCGTACAATTCGACGAAAAAAATAAAGTCTGGAGCAGCTGTGGAACTCAGACGATATTCAATTCAAATCTTTCAATTGGTCATATTCTTTTGAAGTTAATGAAAGTTCATGGACCGAAAATTGCTCAAGTAAGACTTAAATTTACCGATAGTTGCAAACAATGTATTAGTAGTCCCTATTTCTTGGATTATATTTGCATTTATTTAATTGTGCAAGAGCTCCAAAATGCGTTTGACAATGAAAAAATGGGCTTACATACGTAAGGCTTATTTTTCCGCACTTTTGACCATCAAGTGATTTGTAAAATTAGTTTTAATGTGAAAGTGAACATAGTGAAATTACAAGAAAACGTCATCAAATCGGCCTCAAATTCTGTTTTTACCCTTTTTTCTACAAAATAAGCAATTTATATGGGTTCGGAGCAGTGAGTCAAAAATCGGTGGTTCCACCTATTTTCTGAATCGAATCTATTGTATGACCACATGTATGGAATGATTAAATTTATGAATCTCAGAACCAATATAGTTTGTCTCAGAAAAGTCAAATGGGCTCGCGAAAGACATTTCGTAGGCTTATTTGTGGTAATTCCCATAAAAAAAATTAATTTTCAAACAAAAAGCTACATTCACTTGAGACGAACGTGCGCCCGCAACGACTATCACAATACTGCTCAAAATTGGATGGAATCTTGTGCTATGAAGTCCAAATCACTTGTTATAGTGGTTCATGTGTCAAAGATTAGATTTGAGCGTAAATTAATTGATAATTTTGCGTATGGCGTACGTGTACTAATTTTCTGAATTTCGTCTATTTTGGCTGCAAATTTGAGAAATTTCACATCAAATATGGAATGATTGTATTTATAAATCTCAGAACCAATACAGCTTGGCCCAGGAAAGTCATATGGGTTCGCAGAAAACATTTTGTAAGCATATTTGTCGTAATTTCTTTCAAAAATGGCATTTTTAGGGCAATAATCGTAAATTCACTTGAGAGCATGACGCGCTGAAACGGCTATACCAATATGGCTCAAAATTTAATGGGATCTAAGTCTAATAATTTCCAAACAATGGTGAAAATTTGAAATCGATCGGTGGAGTCGTTTTTGAGCTATCGTGATAACAAAAAACGTGACAACGGACGGCGGACAAAGGACGGCGGACAAAGGACAACGTGCCACAGCCCCACATCAACTTGAGCTAAAAACGGTTCCACCGCATTCCTATGGATTCCAAACTTATAGAAAACTCATTTTTGTGGTTTCCAAAATTTGGGCCATTGTTCAAAATTGTTAAATTTTAAGTATTCGTATTTTTTTTTTATCAAATTGGAAATTGTTTACGCTCATGCTTGTAACTCAACAACCGCTCAAAACCCGAGCAGCACAAATTGAGTTTTGCCACATAAAAAGAAGAAGAACTTGTGGCATAGCCGTGGCATGGAACAAATTTAGTGCCAAATACGTGGCAAAAGTGTGTTTGGCAACGAACACATTTTTTCAGTGGCAAATTAGTGTCGTTTAAGTGACATTTCTGTTTTTGATATATTTTTCTGATATGTGTTCCCAATTTGTTGCAAATAAGTATCAATTATGTTGAAAATAGCATTATGTTCCAAATATGCCACATTATGGGCTCTAACGCTTACTTCTCTCTGCTTACAAACTAACTAAATCAGTCGAATTGATTTTAAGTTCATTCAGTTTAGACATAAAAAGCTAAATTTCGAAGATGGATAAAAATAAATTCGATCAGAAATTTGGGAATAAAGATAAAGAACTGTGGCGTAGATTAATTAAGAGTGGTAGTTTTTCTCGAAAAAAGAATTTGGTTAGAAGCATCATCATAATCATAATGTGTTTAACTAAACAACTGAAAATATGGCGAATTCTCCATTTTGTGTAAAAATTCAAGAATTTGTGGCAAGATCGATCTATACTACGTATTTGCTACACATATATATACGCAGTTTTGGCAAAGATGTTGCTGCAAAGCAATTGGAACAAATTATTAAACAGCAAATGAAAACGAAATGTTTTTGCTACAGTGAAGTTGTTCCAATTCTGAACAAGAATAGTGGCAAAAAGACATATGCCACAAAACTACATACACTTGTTCCATTTAAGTTATGGGTACGTATTTGCATCAAATCATTTGCGTTTCCTCTCACAATTTGTTCCAAAGAAGTGCCCATAATAAATATATTTGCCACAAAATGTTTGTTTCTCATGAGCGGAACGTATATTAATCTCGAAATATTTATTTTCTATCTGGCATTTATAAAAAAAATAATTTTGGAAATTGCCACAACAATTGGAACAATTTCCTTTTTTTTCTCATTAAACATTTTTTATTTTGCCATAAGTTTATTAATATTTGTCACAAGCAGGGCATACTATCCAATAAATTTATCAGCTTGAATATTTTTATTAAATAAATTTATTAGATAAATTTGATGCGTCCACCGTATCGATGCGACGCTCCAAAAGAAAAACAATGGATTCCATTGATAGTCACACTGAATGTTTTGGTCGAAGTAATGTTTTGGTCGAAGTAGAAAGAACATACTATCACGTTGGACTGTCACTGAGTCTCTGTGGAAATGAGACTTCAAATTACATAGAAACGAAGTGACAGTCCAAAAATGATATAACTTTGAAACACTGTTCTTTGGCCCGAAGTAGAATTTTGGATGTTAACTTTAGTTTTAACTTGAGTTTTGTTGAATGTCTCGTGTAACTCAATCAATGGAATCCATTGTTTGTCTTTTGGAGCGTCGCATCGATACGGTGGACGCATCAAATTTATCTAATAAATTTATTTAATAAAAATATTCAAGCTGATAAATTTATTGGATAGTATGCCCTGGTCACAAGAAGTCAGCGTTGTTATTTGTCAGATGTTCTTAAAGTTGTGTCAAAGCGGTTCCAATTCAGTGGAATTAAATAACCGTTTAACTCCCAATTATAAAACCGATGGCAAGTGAAAAATTTATATTATTATTGTTTTTTTTTTTTGTTCAAGATAAGCGATGATTCTGGAGAGCAATTAACATTCGATGAGCTTCGTATGAAGACGATTCGTGCCGCTCAAAATCTCCAAGCTCGTGGCTACAAACCGAAGCAAATATTTGGAATTATGGCTGACAATGTGGCCGATTTGGCTCCAATTCTTTTTGCTTCATTTTGTTTGGGGTGTCCGGTAAACACAATATTCACCGGATGGAAAAAACCAGAACTCCTTCAAATGCTTCAACTAATAGAACCAAGTGTGGTATTTTGTGAGGTCAATGTGTATGATTTACTCGTCGAATGCTTAAATGAAATGGGATGCAAGGCCAAGGTATTTACGTTTAATGGAACAAGAGGTGATTCCGAATCAGTTGAAAACCTTTTCAAAGAAACTGGAGCTGAAGAGACTTTCGTAGTGGTGGAAGTTGATGGAATTAATGATATTGCTACAATTTCGAGCTCATCAGGCACTACAGGAAAATTCAAGGGTAAACATTTTCCAGTTCTTTTGTTTAGCTTGTTCATTATTTCTTATTCTCCACTTAGGAATCTGTTTGTCTCATGCCAATCTTCCGAAAAACTTAAGTGTACTCAAAGCAGGTGATGTTTATCTAAACACTAGTACAGTAGCCAGAATGACTGGCTTGAGAGCTCTATTATTCACGACTATTCATGGCGTAACACATGTAGTTACAACAAAACCATTTTCACCGGAAGTATATTTGAACTTGATAGAAAAATATAGAGTAACAGTTTTTTGGACGGCGTCATTCAATTTGATCAAAATAGCGAAGAGTGGAGAACTATCTTCTAAAAGAGATCTATCGAGTATTAGGCATGTAATTGCAAGTGGAATGAGAGTACCAACATACGTAATGAAGCAATTGAACTCTTACTTTCCAAGTGGAAGTGTTAAACTTGCATATGGTATGACTGAATTATCGGATAATTTGGCAATTGATTTGCCAAAATACAGTGGAAAAGACACGGTTGGCCGTATATCAAACGGAATTAGTGTCAAAATTATTGACGGAGAAGGAAATCGATGCGGGATCAATGTCAATGGTGAAATTTGCATTAAAGGTCAATACAAGTTCTTGGGCTATTACAAAAATGAGCAGCTCACTAAGGAAACTGTTGACAATGAGGGTTTCTTCTTAACTGGAGATATTGGTCATTTTGATGAAGACGCAAACTTATATATCATTGACCGAAAACAGAATGCATTTCGAAGCACCGATTTGGTTTGGCCACTTGAAATTCAGTTCTTTCTACTTGAGTCAAAGCAAATTCAAAACGCTTGCGTTGTTGGAGTTCCTAATGGAATTTGTGAGGTGCCAGCGGCACTTGTAGTGCGTGAAAATGATTCAAAAATTACTGAAAAAGATATCTACAAAATGGTAGCAGGTAATTAAATAACTTCCAATGAGTATACCTTATTTATTTATGTCACACAAACCGTGCACAGCACTTGTTTATTCATTTTATATCACTCATAAAATATATTTTTGAAAAATATTAAGAACAATTTGTAGGTGTTCATTAACAAAGTACCTGGTTCATCTGGCGTCATTTTTGGAGTCATCCTCCACTTAGCATTTGACACCAAGCTGACTCAAGTACTTTTATACACTTTTTACATTTTTGTTACTCAAAAACAAACGAATGTTGGCAAAAACTAGTCGATTTTAATTTCATTCGAATACATTTTTTTGAAAATGTTTTATATCCACCACTATTTTAGAATTGAAATTAAATTACAGTTGAAATAATGTCATTTTTTGTTCTCAGATAATTTCCCCGATAGTCATAAACTTGATGGAGGTGTGTATCTTGTAGATGAAATTCCCATGACTCCATCGAGAAAGCCACATCAAAAATTGATCAAAGAGATGGTTATGAAACTGTATAATGAGAAGCCGCAAAAGAATTCATGGTTAAAAGAATATTTGATGAACGAAAACAACTATGAACGAGAGACAATATTATGTCCAGCAAAACCAGAAATTTTTTGATTTTTTTTTTCATAAACTGAATTTCAAAGAGTGTGCCAAATCTCTATCAAATAAGTAAATAATAAAGATAATATATCAATATTATTCAAAGTTTGTTGTTTTATTGAAAAAAAAAAGAAAAATGGACCATGATGCTATGGTTCAATGTTACCGCTCCAAAGACCATACTAAACAGTTACATGATTAGAACCAGGGGTGCTTTCCGGACGCAACTGATCGGACGCGTAATATATATAGAGCGTGCGAGTGGTCAGGTGCCGGTTCTGAGTTCCATATAAATTCAAAGTGATGCTCTACATTCAGTGTGTATTTCGTCATTGTGTTGATGGAACAACGCAGAGGCCGGAAACCACACTTCGTACGGAATAGTAACATGGTTTTTTGCAATGGAATTCTATTTTCACACTAATTCAAAATGAATCTCCCGAGTGGAAAAATGCGTTAACACGCAACGAGAGTATTCGCCGTGTATACGTCGACTTCACGCACGTATATCTATGAATATAGATATGTAGACAACTTCACTGCACTGGAAACTGCCACCACACAAATGAGGTTGTCAAATGAAATGAAATGAAGTTGTTTACAATTATGTCCAACGAGTATTCGCAGTGCGTGTACACGTGGATATTCGACGTAAAGATTTTGCGTTAACTTGGTTCATAGAAAACTTATCGCATTGCGAGTATACAAGTTGGTGTTCGGCTATCCGCGGGATTGACCGCGATAACTAATTACGTAAAGCTATTCTTGTCGGGTCTATATTTGAATGTTCAAACGAATGACGTGTCACAATTAAAAGATCGTCTGACTTATTATCTAATTTTTATTCGCTTCAAAAATTTCTTTTTTCTTCAAAAATAAAGAACATACTATCACGTTGGACTGTCACTGAGTCTCAGTGGAAATGAAACTTCAAATTACATAGAAACGAAGTGACAGTCCAAAAATGATATAACTTTGAAACACTGTTCTTTGTTTATTAACTCATACCGATATGATAAGATAAAATACCTCAATCGCCCGTAATACAGTGAGTGATTACACTAAAGAAATTGCTTAAATTGTGCTTATATTATTTTCGTGAACATAGACTTTTTTTCTAGAAGATCGCTTCGCAACCTATTGCATTTGAACGTTCAGTTTTTCTCTCCCACATCATCCAAAGATTGTCCGCTAGTCTCATTCAACGCGAAGAATACGAAAAAGAAGCCGATAATGCAACCAATTCCGAAGATCATTAGGCATCCATGTAAATCGAGAGCGTCTAAGAGAAACGGATACATTTTTGCGAATACAAAAGCAGCTATACTCAATGCACAGCAAATGATCGCCACGCCATACGTTCGAACCTGCAAGCATAGGAAAATATTTACTCGAAGATAACGACTTTAATTTTTTTTCAAGTCCGTTTACCTTGGTTGGAAGATACTCAATGCTACAAATCACTGCTAATGGTACAATTCCAGCCGATGATATGTATATGACAAAGGACAAGCAAATTACAGGTACCCATGAGTAAGCTGATAAGTCAAAGCCGTTTAAATTTAAATAATAATATAATGCGGTTGCCAGTAATCCAGATGCGGAGCCCATCAATGATATAAGGTTCAACATTTTCCGACCAAGTTTGTCTGCTAAGTAAGTTGTGGTTGATGAACCAAAAATAAGTGCCACAGCTAACAAAATGGATGATTTGTATGGATCTACTGATGTTCCAGCTTTTGCAAATGTCATAACTGCATAACTTGTTATCGTGAAATTGGAGGTACAAATTGAAAATGTCACCAACGCAATACCAGTTCCAAGTCCTTTCATTGCACTTCGATTACCTATGAGAAACACATCGTCACCAAATCAATGCCATCTTAATATCTCAACTGTTTAACTGACTCTTTTACTTACAAAAGTCCATTATCTGCAGCTTTTCTTCTGTTCTTTGCTCACTCGCAATCATCTTAAGTCTTTCGAGTTCTTTGTAAATGGCATTATCTTCTTTTTGACTTTTGCCTTTGTAACCTTTGTAATACTTTAATGCGTCTTCCGCTTTCTAATATTTAGAAGAGAAATTGCACATTTATTTTCACACACAACACAAGTTAATTTGAATAGATTTCTCACTTGAGTTTGACCTCTACGAAGATAATATCGCGGGGTATTAGGTAACATCACGAAGACAATTAGAAACATGATTGGAATGGCAATACATATGCACGGAATATATTCGTAATCAACACTTGCACCGAGAATGTATCCAATTAGAGTGCCGATATTTCGTGAGAGAAGTGTAAAACTTCCAAGTCTACCGCGGATGCTGAAAAAGAATGTTTTTTTTTAGTTTTAATATTTACTCATACTAAATACCATTCATTACATACTCGTCATTTGCTATTTCAGAAACGAATAAAATAATTGTACACTGAATACCGGCCCCTGTCCACCCAGCAATAAATCTCGCTAGAAAAATATGACAGTACATATTTCCAAAGAAAATCAACAGCCAAAAAATAATGTTCGGCATTGCCAAAAAAAGGACCGCCCTTTTTGGTCCCATTAGCGTCGCAAAATAGCCGAAGGATAATGAGCCCAGAATACTCCCGATGCAATTGATAGATCCGATCCAAGAAATTTGGTCAGTCGTTAATGGTCCAGATACCAAGGGTGTACTGTCTGAGGCCAATATTGGTAATGCGGGTGAGACCCATCCTATAATTGTTCCATGTGAAATAGCGACTAGATTCGCTAAAAAAAGATCAAATTATTTGTAAAAAAAAAATTGGGCATAGGATATAAAACTTTAGTACCTGCTATTGTTGCAAAATACTGATACCGAACGGTGGTCCATCGAAATACTTCTGTTTCGCCGTTTACGGACATTTTCTGTTATTATTAAATACGATTACGTTTGACTATGAGCAAGTTCAGTTGAAAAATGTGCAAAACAACAAAACAATTGTTGTAAAAATTTAAATTCACACTATCTATTTTGTTAATCTCAATCTAATCTTGTATGTGTTGAATAACTATTCTTTTTGGTAAGCAATATACATCTTTACAGCTCTACAATTACAGACATATTTGAAGCCAATAGAAAAAATAAACGCTCCGAACGACGTTCGTTGAATCCATCATCAAGGTTTCATTATCTCAGTTGAACGTATACAAACGAACGTATCTAGTATATATTCATATACATATTTTACTTTTCCGCACATGAAATGTGCTTAGGAAAAGTATTGGTTTTGCCTCAAAAATTCAACTCCACATTGCTTGAGTAAATGTCTCAGTTCACCATGGGATTCCATCATCTGTCTTTGCACTTTTTTTATTTGGATACTCGATTCTGGTACATCCGGTGCAAAATGGCGTCGTCGTCGTCGTAGTCTGTACGTTAGCACGATAACTCTAGAACGGAGTCTCAAGTCCCAAAGTGACAAAAGCAAATTTGTTCAGTATTATTACTGGATGTTTCGGTGTAGCCGTTTCGGAGCGGCGTGCATTCAAGTGCACGTGAGTCGGGTTTTCAGTACATTTTTACACAAAAACTGATTTTCACATTTTTGACTCTCTTGGCCGTATTTTTCAATGAAAATTCATGCTGCTTGCGTCATTTAAAAGATATTTAAGTCCTCTTGATGTTCTAATTATTCAAATAATGCACAAAATGTATCATTATGCTAAAAAATCATGGAATGTGAAAACTATTGAAAATGTACGAAATTCTTAGAAAATTGAATGTAACAGAACGTGTTGTGTTGAAAATTAGCCATATTGCAGTAGTCATATCATAGCGACGTGCACTAAAGTGCACATTGCACATACCTCGTCCAAATACAGTACGTTGTATGAAAAAAGAACATTTTGCCCGTTTTCATGGCAGAACCAATACTTTCTCTCTTGACTGGTCAACGAATTGCATTGTTGAAGATAAAAACCAAATTCCATATGGATATATATCAATGCGGGAAAGTCAGGATTACGAATGTAATTCAATTTGTTTATTTATTTATTTATATACACAAATAACGTCTGTCAAGCGGTAGAATAACAAGCTATTTGATCATTGCATCATGTTTTTTGATCAAATGTTGAATAAAGTGTTTGAACAGTTTTTGTAGAGTTATCTGAAATGCCTGAATCCGAGTCTTTTTTCAACTTTAACTTTATTTCCAAAGTGGAAATAGCCAATCATATATAGGATATATAAAGGCACATAATACAAACATTATGAGTCATCCTCATGTCACAGAATAACAAGTGATGTCAAATGAAGTGAAAACGTCATTTTATTTATCTCAATTACGCAAGAGATAATAAAGGTGATATTTTATTTAACCAAAAATGTAGAAAACTCTTTATATGGATGTTCGATTGAAAATATCAAACATACCAATTGTTCGGCTGACTTCATATCGTTTACTTATTTTGACATTTACCACGAGACTACGAAATCAGTTGTATTAGACGATAAATTACAAACCAATGTCCCAAATGGGTCATTTCTCATTTGAGTCAAATAATTTGAACGCGAAATCTTGACCGAGCTATTTTTCCTGGTGTATAATCTTTTGTCTTATTGCAGAAAGTGAAAGAATAACAGCACTGATGTGTCACTTGTGCTATTGATAATAAGCCACATATGTGGTAAGCGTATCGCCATTCGTAAATGTTGAACAATTTCTCACAATATTTGAAAAAGCCCAAATCAAAGGGCTCTGTTTAAAATCGGTGTTTTTCACTGTTATAAAACCATAACCGAAGAAATTCTTTATTTCGAATCAATTACAAGCACATTATATGTAAATAATTTAGTAATTGTCATTCAAACATTACTCTGACAGTTTCATAGAATATGTATTTCAATTTGGTCTTTTATATTGAACACAGCCATAAGGTTTACGGAATTTTCTAGCTAAAAAGTCATGTTTGTATGATATTCGAAAACTTTGAAATAAAAATGATTTATGCTCTGACTATAAACAAACTAAGGAGTAGTATCAACATTAGAGGTAATCACACTATTCATTTACATCTCCGAATGCATTGAGATGCAATCTCTGAAAACTATAGTTGCTCATAAGCAAATAAAATGAAATACGAATTTACTATGATTATCAAAAGTATCATAACACAAATGTCTTTGATGCGAGGGAATCCATGGTTCTTGATCTTCATTGCACGATTGCTAGTTATTGTGCATTTCTTTGTTTGAGCCCACATCGTCGAGGCACTGGCCAATAGTTTCTTTTAACACAAACAACACAAATATGGCTCCCACGAGACAACCAGATCCATAGATTGTGAGACATCCATATAAATTGAGGGTATTTAAAAGGATCGGAAGGGTTTTCAAAGACACAAATGCAAAGATGCTGATGAAGCAACAAACAATCATCATGCCATGGGTTAAAATCTAAAACGAAAAAAAATTACATTCAATAAAAATATTAACGAGATCTTTCTACTAAAATCTTCGATATAGATAAATCATGGCCGTTCATCTTCATGTATTCATATAATGATACGGCAAATAGTCCGATTGCCGACCCAACCAATGATATAGAGATTAAAATTAGTCGGCCAAATGTGTTGTAACAATGGATCCACAAATATTAGCAACTGCTACCATTATTGATGACGAATACGGATCAAGGGATGATCCAGTTTTTAAAATAAATACTGCATAGTTAGTAATGGCTAAACCAGCAGACAATTGTGTAAATACAGACAATGCGTTGGCATTGCAAAGCACACAACATACACATACACAGCTGGCTAACGCTTGGCTTACACCAACTGCTAGTGTAAGCCTCGGTCAAGGTAACGAAAAATCATCACTGATATTTAGTATAGATTCCTTGACAGTTGATCTATGAATGTCCATAACACAAAAGATGAACAATGACATAATTTTTCTATATATCAATGGCAACTTACCACCAGATAGGTATTTCTTTCATTTTATCCCATTGTTGCCACATTAAATACAATAGTGTCATTGAACTTGATTGGCTGTAACAGAATAGTTTTCAACTTGACGATAAAAAACACGCATTGCTAATGTTATCAGACCGAGGAGGAAATCTCAATTCTCAATACAAAATATATCAATTCTCTGTGAACTATATCGTTCTATATGGATATTGCATGGAATTATTATTATTTTTATAGAAAGCTGAAATTAAAAGAGGTCAAATCCTGCTTGAAGCAATTCACGATCCAAGCGTGCTGTTTTATATAGATGAGTGCATTTGGTCTTTTATAAAGCTGTTCAGGAACTCTTCACCAACTTCAAATAAGGAATTTGAATTTTCAGGTTCGCGTTCCCGTCAAGTTTTTGGACCCTTATGAATTCTGTCGATGAATTTGAAGACCGGTTTAAACTAGATAGAATCAAAACCCATTCTAAAATGACTTTATAAACTAGTGTATGCAATACACTAGATAGAATGAACATGAAAATCAACCCCCCCCCTCCTCACTTTTGAATAGATTGGAACCCAAACATCCCTTTTTGGACTAGATAGAATGGACTTTTCTTTCGGATTTTCGGTCATGACACCTCAAACGCCCTCAAATCGGCGGTGTGAGAACCTATGAATAGACATTTTGCAGAAGAAAAATATGTTGCGATATTTATCCCAATGGTTCATATCAGCATTCAACAGATGATCTTGGTATAATGATTTGAGACGAAGATATTACCTAAATTTGAATATTTCCATGATTGTGTTGAGATATTTCATCTTTTACAGACAGTTGTTATCTCTAAGAAAACCCATTTTCTTTGAAGATGCGAAAAACATATTTCATTTTGCTTTGAAATAAAAATTGCGAATAAAAATTATTGAAATAATCTTGAAACATCTTATTCGGATACTAGTGCAAATACATAGATTAAACAATTATTTTTAACAAAAGATTCAGATAAGATTATGATATTATATGTTATACACAAACTTTTTTTCCCTATCTGGCGAAATTTCAGATATTGTATGAATAATTCATATCGAGCTCTGAACGGATTCGGTATTCATCTAAAATTTCGTCTGATATTTATTGGCGTTGTGAAAATAGAATAAACAAAACTTGAATTACATATAAGGTGTTTAAGCCAAAAACATCACAAATTTACTACTGGTGCTAGCTAGCAGCGTTAGACATTAAGGTTCAATGATGAAATCATCAAAGCATCGAACCATTAACGCATCAAAACACCGAAGTTTAAACGTTGCGGCCATAGATGGTATTTTATTTAATGATATTTGAAATAAATACAAAAAATACATAATGAAAATCGACTTTAGAATAAACAGATAGTATTTCCAATTCATTAGTCATTATTATCGAAAGTGTGATAATCGAATTCCTTCTCATTCGCAGGAATCAATAGTAGTTGATCTTCATTGTCTGATCGCTTTTTATTATGCGTGTTTTTATTTGGGTCCACATCGTCAAGACACTTGCCGCTGGTTTCTTCCAATATAAATATCACAAAAAGTGCTCCTACGAGGCAACCAATTCCATAGATCGTCAGGCATCCATACAAATCGAGAACAATCATTAGGACTGGAAACGTTTTTAAGGAAATAAATGCAGAGCCACTGGTATAACATGCATTTATTATCATTCCATTCGTTCGTATCTAAAACAAAAACATTTTATTTGACAACTATTCAAGCGAAATACTTTTGAATACCCAAACCTTAGGCGGGAGATTCTCCAAGCTGCAAACAAAAGAGAGTGGTACAATACCAACCGATGAAATGAAGACCACAAAGGATAAGCTTATGACTGGAACCCATTGGTATGCTGATAAATCACAGCCATTTAGCCTGAGGTATTGATATAATGATACCGCGAATAATCCCATAGCAGAACCAATCAGTGATATGAAGATCAAACATTTTCGACCGAGAATATCGGCCAAATATGCGGAAAACAGTGATCCAAGAATAAGCGTTACAGGAACCGCTATTGACGATAGATTTGGATCTAAAGACAATCCAACTTTTTCAAAAATTAGAGCTGCATAGTGTAAAATAGCCCAGTTTGCCGAAAACTGTGAAACTGTGGCTAAAACAATGCCGACGCCAAGTCCTTTCAATGCACTTCGGTTACCTATGATAAAGAATAGTTAGAGTTATTTGAACATATAGTTTCAAAATGTGGTAAATATATACAAAAGTCTGCTGCTCTAAATGTGTTATCTCCATTTTGTTTAGCTGCAATCCACTTAATCCGCTCAAATTCTTTGTTAATCGCGTATTCTTCTTGGTCGCTTCTACCTCCATAGCCTTTATAAAATTTCAGCGCCACTTCTGCTTTCTAGAATATAAAAAAAATTGTGCTTGAATACAATTGAAAATGTCACAATGAATGAATGAGTAAATACATAATATTCTCCTCTGGCAAGATGATACTGTGGCGTGTTCGGAATTATCGCAAAAACAATTACAAAAGAAATTGGAATAATAACACAAATGTACGGCACAAATTTATAATCAACAGAAGTTCCAAGTATATATCCAATTAAAACACCCACATCAATAAACATCGCTTTGATGCCTGTAAGCTGTCCACGAATGCTGTAAGATAAACATTTGATAACCTGAACTGTTATGAATTCGAATAGTAATAGTAATAATAGTAAAGAGCAAAATACTTGTCATTCGCTATTTCCGCAATATATAAAATGGTAGTGGTGTGGACACCGCCAAACGCCCATCCACCGATGAATCGCGCCAAAAGAATCATATAGTAATTGTTACCAAAATAAATCAACAACCAAAATATGACAAAAGGAATCGCTAAGAAAAGTGTTGTACGCTTGCAACCCATTACGGACGTGAAGAAACCAAGTGTAATTGAGCCAAACAAGATTCCCAATGCACTCATAGATCCAATCCATGAAATTTGGTCAGTTGTTAAGGGCCCAGATGGCAGTGGAGTTTCCTCGGCGGATAATATTGACAGAGCTGGTGAAACCCAGCCACTGTAGCAACCTTGTGATAAACTGATTAAACCACCTATTAAATGGAGAGTAATGATTATTTTCATAGAAATCATATATGATCTGCTGCCTTGAAATTGATTTCTATTTATTAGTTTAGTTACATGCTATTGTTGCATAGTACTGATTCCGAGCGCTACTCCATTGGAATGTTTTTTGATTTTCTCCTTCAATCATGGCCAAAACCGTCAATCCATTCACTTAAACACTTCACTGCACAGTAGATTTTATTTAAATGAAAAAAAAACTTTAATTGGTTTTCGTATAAGTTCCAAAAAGCTGTATCAGCACCAGTGTTGCGGTATGTACTGTTCATTTTTGATGGACTTGTACATTGAACAATGTACCATGAAAAATGTTTGATGCGCCGCTTAAGTGTATGCAAAACACGAACGCAACGACAGTAAGGATGTATTAGTGACACAACATGTTGCTTACCGTAGAACTAGACAGCATCTATTGCGTGTGAATTAGTGTGCGTGGAATACAGTGTGTTTCAAATTTCCTGCCTATAGGCAGAATGTCGTTTTTTTGCATTTAAGGATGACAAAAAGATAATTTTTTGATTTATTATGGCAAAATATTCAAATAGCATAAAAAATTAACCATTTGAAGTCTTTATAATTATTTATCTTCTATTTTAGAAGATATTATAAAATTATTTCATGAACGACAGCCATTTATGCGAAATTCGCCAATAGATGGCATTGTATTATACTGATTGACAAACAAACTGAACGTTAACCGACGTTAACTCATGCGATGTTGAACGTTGAATATGAACGTTGTCCATCAAGTTTGAAGTTTTCAGATATAGAAATGAAACTAATAAACAAAAAAGGTGTTTCGATTCCATATAGAAAAGATTTATGCTTGGAATTGTTTGCAATTTATCGCTCAATACAACAAACTTAAAAGTAATACAAAATTAACCTGAAAGAAAATGTCGATTCGAGATGAATCAAGTGTCGTCAGCCGAACACAACAAAAACTGACTAGGATTGTCCAGAGTTTGTTACACCCATGAATGTTGTGGTTTTAATGAAGTTTATTATTATCGGTGCCATTTTCACTTGATGATATTTTCAACGCACTTGTATAAAAGTGAAGAAATTATTTTCATCTGATATACATAGTGCTGTATGTGACAGTTGTGTTATTGTTGTGACGTTTAAACTGAACGTTTAAGTAGACAATAATACATCAGTCACATAGAGCACTTTAGATCTAAAGGCTCGAGCCGCCATCTATCGATAATATTGCCATAGCCAGGACTTTTGAAACACACTGTAGATGGTATGGTACATTGGATTGTATGTACAATGGTACATGTTCATAATTGTTCATTCCATCGCATCACTGATCAGCACACCACTTGATAAGATACACAGAAAACATATGTTGTGCTATCTCTTGATTTATCTCCTTCGAATGCGTGCGAATGTTGGACGAATGCGTACGAATGCCGCCCCATAGCTACAAAAGCGCACGAATGTCATTTTAAATGTACGAATACGTGCAGGAAGAACGAATAATGTATACACAGAGATGTTGTTCGGTATGTTGCGATTGAAAAACTAACATTTTACAGTGAAATTAGTATTTTATAATATTATTTTCTTTATACGTTCTCTTTCGAAAAAATCTATTTTTTGAATAATCATGATTAATCTATTTTTAGTAAACTGGAGATTTTTTTGAAGGAGTAAATTTTCAATGAAATTGGAAATTGTGCTCATATCACCAGAGTTAAGAATGCTTGCGCATGAGAAGCGTAAACCAGCCAATAGGCAAACACACGCACTCCAAATTTTAAATATAGAAGGTCCGAACAAAACGGATGAGAATTTGTACAACGTAAACGTGTGCTTGTGTGAGCATAGGTTCTCACGCTTAGAAGCCAAGGGGGGAGGGTAATTGAGAATTTTGTCGAATTTATAAGAGGGTTATTTTCAACAAAAAATAATAATACGAAATTTGTGGGGCGTTATGAAAATGTTACCGAAATTTAGAGGGGGTAATGAATTTTTGAATCCTCAGGGGGGGGGGGGTAATTTCCCCCTGTACCCCCTGTGTGCGAATCTATAAGTAGATCTGCATGTGACAAAGAAATGACTTTGATATGTAATTTCATAAACGAAGATGACCAACCTATAGGTCTCGTGCATATATTTAATTAGTGGGTTACAATTTTGGAAAGAAAGTCTGAAATTCAACGAAAAACGAATTACTTTTCTACTTATTTCAGTTGATATTGCCAGCTTCATCTTTTTTCGTTATCTCCACGTGAATTCGGACAGATTTCCCAAACTCTATTATTTTCAACTTGAACTCTTCGTCTCTTCGGAACTCGATTTTCAATTGATGAAATGGAACTATCAGTACCAAATCCACATTTTGTAATGATTCTACTATTATGACATTTTGACTGAGCGCGTTCATGGAAGAATGTATGTGTGTGAGTGCATGCACCAACATTCGCCGGCATTCGCAAACGATCGCGAATGTGAGGCGACTTCTGTACTGTTTATATGCGTTAACTGTACCGAATGCGTGCGAATGCCGCAAAAATGTACATAAACAGTACGCATTCGTAAAAGATATATGCCTCTGAGGTGCACAAAAGCACCACCCCATGAGCATCGATGGGTATGCTACACACTTGGGCACACAATTTGTGCACTTTGCTCAATACTCACACAAAACATAACATTAGTGTGGAGCTACTGAAACGATAGTGTGGCAGATCATTCTTATCTTTATCATTTTTTTTCTTCAATATCGTTAACCAGTATACTCATATATATATGAGACAATTTTGTAAACACACTTACCAAAATTTTAACCCTGTAAACATATTATCTTTAAAGAAGCGGCTACCAACCAATCCCCTTTACAGATCTGACGCACAACAAATTCCATTGGATTTAATTAAATTTGCGAGATTTATTCGGCCCAAATTCGGTATTTATTTCATTTAACTAAAATTATATTTTCTTATACGATATTTCATATCGTTCTTAAGAGAACTATAAAAAAATCAAGCACCATGTAAAATATGAAATATGAAATAAAAAATGTCTTTTATATTGTATTGTTTGTATTATTGAGATAAGATTATCCATGCTTTTTTAATCCACACATGATAAAATACGAAATTATTCAGAATGTCGGATATTTTAAGACTGAATTGTAATCGGTATTCGTAGCCAATTTCGTATGATATACACGTTGTGAAATCTAAACTATCTAATAACTGTGTTTTTAATTCAATTGATATTCATCTTCGAAAGTATGATAATCTGATTCCTTCATCTTTGTAAGAATCAATAACATTTTATCTTCGCTGCCTGACTGCTTTTTGTCTACATCGTCAAGACACTTACCGCTGGTTTCTTCCAATACAAATAGCACAAAAAGTGCGCCTGCGAGGCAACCGAATGCATGAATCGTTAAGCATCCGTACAAATCGAGGGCATTCATTAGGACCGGAAACGATTTCAAGGAAATAAATCCAATGAAACTGATATAACATGCAATTATTATCATTCCATTTGTTCGAATCTAAAAAGAAGCGTGCATTTGACAAAGATACTAGCGAGATACTTAAGTATTTAAAACATTGAATGCACAAACCTTAGATGGAAGATTTTCTACGCTGCAAATTATAGAGAGTGGCATGATGCCAGCCGAAGATATGAAGACCACAAAGGATAAGCTAACGACGGGAACCCATTCGTATGCTGATAAATCATAGCCATTTAGCTTGAAGTATTGATATAATGATACTGCGAACAGTCCAGTCGCTGAACCAATTAACGATATGAAGTTCAAGCATTTCCGACCGAGAATATCAGCTAAATATGTGGAAAACAGAGATCCCAGTATGAGAGTTACAGGAACCACAATTGACGATAAATTTGGGTCCAAAGTTGTTCCAGTTTTAGCGAAAATTAGAACTGCGTAGTTGCTTATAGCCCAGTTCGCTGAAAACTGTGAAACAGTGGTCAAAACAATGCCGATGCTGAGTCCTTTCAATGCACATCGGTTGCCTGTGGTAAAGCTCAGTCAGATTTACTCAATATACTATTTTAAAATGCGGTAAATATATACAAAAGTCCATTGCTCGAAATGTATCCTTTTCTCTTCGTTTAGCTGCAATTGACTTGATCCGGTCGAACTCTTTGTTAATTACATATTCTTCTTGGTCACTTCTATCTTCATAGCTTTTATAAAACTTTAGCGCCGCTTCCGCTTTCTAAAATGGGGAAACACAATCGCTGTTCAATACATTTAAAAACATCACAATGAATCAAAAAATACATGATATTCTCCTCTGGCAAGATGATACTGTGGTGTGTTTGGAATTATTGCAAAAATAATTACAAAAGAAATCGGAATGATAACACTAATGCACGGAACAAGTTTATAGTCAACAGATGTTCCAAGTACGTATCCAATTAAAACACCCACATCCACGAGCAAAGCCTTAATACCATTGAGTCGTCCACGAATACTGTAAGAAAAATATTTGATTAATTTGATTATTATTAGGAATTCAACTAGTTTATTTGAACAGTATAGATCAGACAGAGAGAATCAAATACTTGTCATTTGCTATTTCCGAAACGTATAAAATCATTGCCGTCTGTATACCACCAGCTGTCGATCCACCGATGAATCTTGCCAAAAGAATGATGTGGTAACTGTTACCAAAATAGATTAGCAGGCAAAATGTGATAGTAGGAATAGACATGAACAGGGTTGTACGCTTGCAACCCATTATGGATGTGAAAAAGCCAAATGTAAGCGAACCACAAATTGTTCCTAATGCACCTATAGATCCAATCCATGAAATTTGTTCAGTTGTAAGGGGACCAGATGGAAGAAACGTTTTTTCAGAGGTCAATACTGACAGAGCCGGTGACACCCAGCCACTAAAGCAACCTTGTGATAAACTGATTAAACTACCTATGGAGAAGAAAATATAATGAATTAGATTTTGTATAAACAGTCTGCAGATTTCCGATTGATTCGGTTCTTATTTATTAGTTGAGTTACATGCTATTGTTGCATAATACTGATTTCTTGCGTTATTCCATTGTGACATTTGTTGATATCCATCTTCAATCATAGCCAAGGCAATCAGTTCTATTACTCCAACACTTTATTGCACAGAAGTTCTGATTTAAATAAAAAATCAAGACCTTGTTTTCGTCTAAGTTCCAAAAAAATGTTTCGCCACACCACTTGATAAGATAATCGTCAATAAATGAAATAGTCCGATAACATTATATGCTGATGATTTGTTAGCAGCAAAAATGTTAAGACAAATATTATACAAGTGTGTTCGTTTAGATCAAAATATGATAGTGGCACATTGTCTCCATGCAGCTACCGCGCCAGTGGCTGTTTGGCTGCCAACACTGAAATATTCAATCAAAATGTTGCAAAAGAAAATTATTTGGTGCTATTGAGCTAAAGTGTTCATTTATTAGCGTTATGATAGTTGATTATAGCGTTATGTCGTGAACTACAGAAGTGCTGATTAGGTAACATCTTTAGTTTTCAACTACGAGTTGTGTGTTTATGAAAACAAAATTAATTAGTGAGTGAGATTGAAATTCATTTGTTATTATCATCGAAAGTGTTATAATGCGGATCATTTCGTTTCGTTGGAATCAGTTGTTGCTGATCCTCGTTATGTGATATTTGATCATTATAATTATAATTATCGATATGTTCATCGGAGTCCACATCGTCCAGAAAATGGCCACTAGTTTCTTCCAAAACAAATAGCACAAAAAATGCTCCTCCGAGGCACCCAATCCCATAGATCGTCAAGCATCCGTACAAATTGAGTGTATCCAATAAAATTGGAAACGTTTTTAATGACATGAATGCAATGCCACTGATGCAACAATTAATTATCATCATACCATAAGTTCGGATCTAAAACAAAAAAGCTTATTTGACTTTTAGTTGAGATGCTCAAGTAATTAAAATACTGAATGCACAAACCTTAGGCGGAAGATTCTCGACACTACAAATAAAAGAAAGTGGTATAATACCAGACGATGAAATGAAGACGACAAAGGATAGGCTTATGATTGGAATCCATTCGTATGCTGATATATCACAGCCATTTAGATTGAGATATTGATACAATGACACTGTGAACAGTCCAGTCGCTGAACCAATTAACGATATGAAGTTCAAGCATTTTCGACCGAGAATATCAGCTAAATATGAGGAAAACAGTGATCCAAGAATAAGTGTTACAGGAACCACTATTGACGATAAATTTGGATTTAAAGATGTTCCAGTTTTAGCGAAGATCAGAACTGCATACTTAGTTATAGCCCAGTTCGCCGAAAACTGTGAAATTATGGCCAAAACAATGCCGATGCTGAGTCCTTTCAATGCACTTCGATGGCCTATGATAAAGTTTAGCCAGAGTCACTCGAAATACTATTTTAAAATGCGGTAAATAAATACAAAGGTCTGTTGCTTTAAATGTGTTCTCTCGGTTTCGTTTAGCTGCAATCGACTTGATCCGTTCAAATTCTTTGTTAATCGCGTATTCTTCTTGGTCACTTCTACCTTTATAGCCCTTATAAAACTTTAGCACCACTTCAGCTTTCTGAAATGGAGAAATACAAATCGCATTTCAATACGGTTAAAAATGTGACAATGAATGAATAAATACATGATATTCTCCTCTGGCAAGATGATACTGTGGTGTGTTCGGAATAAACGCAAAAATAATCACAAAAGAAATCGGAATGATAACACTTATGCACGGAACAAGTTTATAGTCAACAGATGTTCCAAGTATGTACCCAATAAAAACACCTACATCTACGAGCAAACTTTTAATGCCATTGAGTCGCCCTCGTATGCTGTAAAATTTTAAGAATTCAATTGTAATGAGATCAATTAGTCCATTTAAAGAGTACATATAGAACGATATGACGCACTTGTTGTTTGCAATTTCTGAAATATATAAAATAGTAGTGGTTTGCATACCACCAAAAGACCATCCACCGATGAATGTTGCCATTAGAATATAGTAGTAATCATTTCCAAAGTATATTAGAATCCAAAACACAACAGAAGGAACTGCTAAGAAAAGCGTTGATTGCTTGGCACCTACCAACTTGGTGAGGAAACCAAACGATATTGATCCAAAAATTATTCCTGTGGTATCAATAGATCCGATCCATGAAATTTGGTCATTTGACAATGGCCCAGACAGAAGAGGTGCATTTTCAGAAGCCAATGTTGCAAGAGCCGGTGAAAGCCAGCCAATGATGGTACCCTGACTTAACGTAACCAAACAAGCTGTGAAGAAATAATGACAAAGATTAAATATTTGTTGGGATCAAATGTTTAATATAAACTCCATTCAAAACTTCAAATACCTGCAAAAGTGGCATAGTATTGATTTTGAACGATAGAAGATTCTCCATGAAACATCACTGGTGCAATCATTTTAGACCAATTGTATGCTTACCAATTTAAATGACAGAGTGTTGCATTAAAATGAGATTCTTTTCGTTTCAGCTAGACATCTGATAAGATTCAGCGCGTTATCAGATAGAATTGTTTGCTTAATGCAATCACAGAAGTAAAGATGTGTAGACATAAATGCGCCATGGGGTCCAGACACAATTAGATACTTAATAAATAAAAATTTAATTTGTATTTGAATAAAGTACGGGATCTACGGAAGTTCTATATAAGAGTTCCGTAGAACCGGTAATTGTAAGGGATACAATGACTTGAAACATCCAATAGTTTTTAATACTAACAACATGTTGTCCTGCATAAATAACAAGTAACAAGCGTCGAATGCAAATTCTTTTGCCAAATAGTCAAGTGACGATTTTCATCCTATTAGATTACACTCAAGACACAGTGTATCAGACAGTGGAGATCAATCAGAGTATGCAACGTATATATGCCGTTGAGATAGAGTTCTAGTAACAATTTCAAAGATGGGTTTCCAGAATAGTATCGATTGAACCGCAAATATTCACTTCTTCTCTTTCTATTGCACGTTCACGTGCATAGAGTGCATTTAATTCACAAGGAGGCGCCACACGTTGATAAAAAAAAGAAATTTACATGTTATTGTTGTTGTAACGCGACGGTTGGAGTTTTAGTAAGCACGATAACCTTTGAATGTATTGACCGATTTTGTTCAAACATGCACAAGCACGATAACCTTTGACTGGCAACCGTGCGTGGAGCCACAGTAGTGCTAGCATCAATTCCAAGTTCTGTCCACTGTTCATCATTTGTTCACAATTAAGAAGCATGCACGTCTCTGCTTTTTGATATACATTCGATCAAACCAATATATTTCCGTTCACACTGAGTATGCAGAAAAGTAAGAAGACTATTACCATTCAAGGCAAAAAGATAAGGGATTCACCGTATCTCAACGAAATGATAAATCATATATGCTTATAAACTCTATATCTGTTATTATCGCTGCGATTATATACTAGGCGTAGGAATACAACAATTTCAGGGGGAGGCATTGAAAATGTTAAAAAAATCTGAAGCTTTTGCACAAGGGACATTTGGCGAAAAAATACTCATTCGAAATCACTCTTTATTCAAATTATTCTTTACATTAAAATGAACATTATTGTTGTGAACGACACATGCTCAATAAACTGAATGAGTTGCGCCACACGCTTAACGAAATGATTGGGATATGGCAACTATGCGTGTGGATTTGCCGCATCCCACCTGTTGAGTTCTGAGTGTTGATAAAATGCTGATCTTTTGGTTTTTGAATAAAAAAACCGACAAAGAAAAAGTTAAAGGCGACTTAAAAAATTAAAGTCGATTTTAACTTGTTTTGTGAGTTTTTCCAAAAATCAACATGTTATCAACTCAAAATACACTTTTAGAGCAAGAGAGAAAATTTTGAATGATAAATTTCAATACCTCAAAAATTAAAGTCGACTTTAATTTTTAGAGTCCGACCACTTGAAACCGGCATGAGTATTATTAAGACTAATTGCTAATTATCTTCATGAGGCGGCAACTTTTTTCTCAAGTGAATCCATCGAATCAAGTGATTTGCCTTTGGTTTCTTTCATAAAAGCTACAAAAGCTATTCCAAAACAGCAGTTGATTACTAGAACTATGAAGAATCCGTGCAAATAAATGATTTCTAATAAAATTGGGAAGAACTTATCTCCAATAAATGCAACAGAGTTATTGCACAATGAATACCAAACCATGCCAGCAGAACGAATCTAGAAGTGAAATATTAAATTATGTTGCGAAAGAAGTTTTAATTTCGATTTATATGCATTCGATGTACCTTGGGTGGGAAATTCTCAATAGCGCAGATATTCGCGAGTGCCATCATTCCAGCAGATGTAATGAAAATGATGAGAGATAGGCTCACGAGAGGCAGCCAAATGAAGTTCGATACATCATATCCATTCTGATGCATGTACATGTACGATGCAAACGAAATCAACCCAATGATTGATCCGAATAATGAAATATTTAGTATCGTTTTTCGGCCAAATGTGTCGCCCACTTGCGTTGACACCAAACCACCGATAATCTGAACAACAGCCAAAATGATCGATGAAACGTTGATGCCAAATACAGTTCCGGACTTTTCAAAAATAATAGATGCATAATTGGTGATGGTATAACATCCAGTCATTTGCAGGAACCATGATATAGCAATACTCGTGATCATCCCTTTTAGAGCTCCACGATTGTAGAAATCCTTCAATTTGATTTTCTCGTTCTGCTTTCGTTCTTCCTCAATCAATTTCAGTCGTTCAAATTCCGCCTTCAAGTGAGATCTTTGTTGTTCACTTTTACCATCGCAGCCTTTGTAATACATCAGTGCTTTTTCGGCTTTCTAAATCGTTGGTGTTGATCACAGTGTTTTGTTATTTGAAAAGAATGAAATATAAATCGCTCTTACTTGATCATTTCCCCTTAGAAGGAAATACTTTGGTGTGTTTGGCAGCGTTAACAGCCCCAATAAAAAGACAACAGGCATCCAGATGAATACGAAAGGCCGGTATTCGTATTCAACGATGGCAGCAACGAAAAAAGAAACGAGGACGCCCATATTTCTAGCCAACGGTGTTATTGAACCAAGACGACCCCGAATACTGAAAACATATTATGGTCATTACACATAGAGCCATTTTGAACAGTTTAAAGAAAAGAGATTTATTTAAAGTGCTACCTATCATTTGATATCTCCGATATATAAAGTGTTACTCCTGATTGAAATCCACCACCAGTTAATCCAGTGAGAAATCTCGCCAATAAAATATGATAATATGTGTCACCAAAATAGACCAAGAGCCAAAATAGGATGGGCGGAAATGCTAAAAATATCATAGCTCTCTTGCAGCCCAGAAACATTGATAGAAAACCACAAATAAATGTCCCAACGATGGAGCCCATAGAGCTCATCGAACCGACCTAATTAATAAGACTATCTTCATTATTGCTACCTACTATTTTATATTATTAAGGATTTCTTAATTTACCCACGAAACTTCTTCATTTGTCAATATCCCAGTGCTGAGAGGTGTACTGTTCGATAGAAGTACAGATAAAGCTGGCGATACCCATCCTAAGGTACAACCATGACTGAATATGATGAAATTAGCTGACGTGAAAAAAGTTAAAATGATGTAACTGAGAACTTTGTTGTATTAAACTCCAACTTAATAATTTTCTTATTTATGCATTTACATAATCATTGAAATGCTCTTCAACTTCCAAATTTGAAATAGATGTCTTACCAATGAGGGTGGCGTGTATTTGAATTCTCGCATTCGACAAAATCGAATCAATCACTACATTTTCAACCATGACTTTACCTTCACTATATAACTCAAACTGAAATTCTGTACTGATTGCGCATTGCGCACACAATGTGAATGAAAATACCTTTCTTGCTCAAATTAAAACTATTTATAAATTCTAATCGTTATTTGTTTATTTTACAGCTGGATAATTTGTTACTGATTATCATGATTTGCAAAAAAAAAACTATGAGAATTATGCCTTGAAAACTATTAAATAAACACTTGCAGTAAATTCAATTTGTGGATATTTTGATTCATAGGTTCTGACACTGCCGAATTAAGGGGGGGGGGGGTCATGGCCGAAAACGCGACAGGGGTCCCAAAAAAACGATTCTATCTAGTGTAAACCGAGTTTCAGAAAAGGGGTTTTTGATTCCTCCAAAATAAAAGTGATGACCGCGGGGGTCTTTTTTCGGCGACAAACCCTAGCAAATTGAAAGAATTTTTTCAAAGTCCATTCTATCTAGAGTAAAGCCATTTTTCCAAAACCCATTCTATCTAGTATAAGCTAAAGGGGTCTCAGAAAAGTTGAGGACCTAAAAAAAAGGTCATCAGCTCCTAAAGTTCATAGAGGGTCCACGAATTTTCACAGGGGGTCCGAAAAGTTAAGGGGGGGTCATCTGTTTTCATTAAATTAATATCTCATATTGTCTTCCAGAACCATTTTGCAGAAACTAGCAAAAACTAGAGCTTACTAGAAGCTATTAGAAGAATATTAGAGAAAAAACTGCGTGATACATCTTCCATAAGAATAACATTGCCAATGTATTTCTTATGGAGTTTGTTTACAAAAAGTCCCGTAATCCTTACATTAGAAACACTTTGACAATACAATGCTTATGGAACGATTAACTTAAAATATCAGAAAAACTAGAAGGTACTAAAAGAAACTAAATGCAACTAGCTCTACTAAAATTCGTGTCTATCCCCTAGATCTAGAAGGTCACGTTTTTACTCCAAATCACCAAAATGTTTTTTTTTCAATCTTAACTTTTAAAATAATTGACTTACCAATAAGAGTAGCGTAAATTTGAATTCTCACATTCGATAAAATCGAATCAATTACAAAATTTTCAACCATCTTTTCAATATTGATGAGATAATAAAATTTACTATTTAAATAAAAATTGTGCACCGAATGCGCACGCACTACGAATGAAAATTTGAGAGTTTTGCAATTGATTATCACGATTTGCACAAAAAAAATCTGCAAAATTGATGCCTTAGAAACTATTTGATTTAAAAAGTTTATATGGAAAAATGTGAGGACAGTATTCAATGGCACCTAAAAATATCTATAGCAGTAAAGGAAATAAAATCATAGTCGTGTGTGATGAATTCACTCTCCAGCTATTTTGATTCCAATCAATATCATAAAACGATTCAATTTGTCATTTAGTTTGCCGATGGAATTTGTGCGTATGAAGACTTCATATTTTACGCAATTAAATAAAGCATGATGTGTTTTTTATTCTACAATGAATTCACATTGATTTGATGAACTGCAAAATGGTTCTGGAAGACAATATGAGATATTAATTTAAATACAATGTCATTGTGCAATGTAAACTAACTACTAGTTAGTAACTAGTAACAGTTGATGTTAATTGGCATTTTATTTTCATTTGTACTGTTGACGATAGCGGAGAAATATATGGTGATGTTATATAAATTCACATGTTCAGTCTATTAGTGAAAATAGTCTAGCACTACGAATGAAATAGCATTTGACAATCTTGATTGTCACTCACTTTTATCCAATAGTATATACTTCGTTACGATTTGAGTCAATTATTTTGATGACCAAATCTGTAATAGAGATAAGATTTTTTAAATCATAAAATGACTCATTCCAATTATTTTTCGATTGATTTGAATGCGTTTGCTTGCATTATAAACAAATTCATGTCCAACCACATGTTCTATATGTACATCTTCATTGTACATATACTCATAGCATAAGGAGCGCACAAACACAATATAGTTACACAACAACGTTTGTCTCATCGCTTCAACTGATTCGAACAAATGTTTGAGCAATGTATTATTATTATAAGAGATAATTCAATTATTTTCTTAACGATTGTGAAGGAATAGGTGATAATCGTTGCGCTTCTGCGAGTTCCGTATATGCAGTGCATATTATGCACACAAAATAAAATTTGAGTAAAATTTACTAATATTTTCTCCAAAATTACAATTTTTGTGTATAATAACACTAAAACTATACTATATAATCTCAGGTTTCTTATTGTTACAGTGATCTAATATCATTAAGGAAGATCGAAGAAAAAGCAAATGCGCTCTTCACCCCAATGTTATAAATGCATATTTTCTGATTTCCACCAGTGGCGGAATGCTGTGCTCATTTCAACTTCATTTTCTCAAGATATTATGAACACGTTCCGCGCGTTACGCATTTTAAAATATACTATGTTGGTCTTTATATTTAGGCAATTTGTTTTCAAGTTCCATCGTATCAATCGATTTGCCTTTGGTTTCCTTCATAAAAGCTATAAAAACTATTCCAAAACAGCAGTTGATTGCTAGAACTATAAAATATCCATGCAATTGAATGATATCCAATAACATTGGAAACAATTTACTTCCAATAAAACCAACAGAGTTAGTACACAATGAATACCAAACTATGCCAGCAGATTGAATCTAGAAGATAAAAATATTAAATTGAGTTGCGAAAAAAGTTTTAATTTCGATATATATGCATTTGATGTATGCATGCTGAATAACCAGCCCGGAGCTCTAATCGCTCCAATCAACGACATCTCTTTCACTTACATTGCATAGTCTATATATGCAGACAATGGTTCTGCTCATACAGAATGAATTAGTGACACCAATACAAATGTCGTTAGTATCCGAGCGGTTGAAAACCCGAGTTGTTTATTCATTATGGATGTACCTTGGGTGGGAAATTCTCAATAGCGCAGATATTCGCGAGTGCCATCATTCCAGCAGATGTAATGAAAATGATGAGAGATAGGCTCACGAGAGGCAGCCAAATGAAGTTCGATACATCATATCCATTCTGATGCATGTACATGTACGATGCAAACGAAATCAACCCAATGATTGATCCGAATAATGAAATATTTAGTATCGTTTTTCGGCCAAATGTGTCGCCCACTTGCGTTGACACCAAACCACCGATAATCTGAACAACAGCCAAAATGATCGATGAAACGTTGATGCCAAATACAGTTCCGGACTTTTCAAAAATAATAGATGCATAATTGGTGATGGTATAACATCCGGTCATTTGCAGGAACCATGATATAGCAATACTCGTGATCATCCCTTTTAGAGCTCCACGATTGTAGAAATCCTTCAATTTGATTTTCTCGTTCTGCTTTCGTTCTTCCTCAATCGATTTCAGAGATCTTTGTTGTTCACTTTTAGCATCGCAGCCTTTGTAATACATCAGTGCTTCTTCAGCTTTCTAAATCGTTGGTGTTGATCACAGTGTTTTGTTATTTGAAAAGAATGAAATATAAATCGCTCTTACTTGATCATTTCCCCTTAGAAGGTAATACTTTGGTGTGTTTGGCAGCGTAAGCAGCCACAATAAAAAGACAACAGGCATCCAGATGAATACGAAAGGCCGGTATTCGTATTCAACGATGGCAGCAACGAAAAAAGAAACGAGGACGCCCATATTTCTAGCCAACGGTGTTATTGAACCAAGACGACCCCGAATACTGAAAACATATTATGGTCATTACACATAGAGCCATTTTGAACAGTTAAAAGAAAAGAGATTTATTTAAAGTGCTACCTATCATTTGATATCTCCGATATATAAAGTGTTACTCCGGAATGAAATCCACCTCCGCTTAGTCCAGTGAGAAATCTTGCCAATAAAATGTGATAATATGTGTCACCAAAATAGACCAAGAGCCAAAATAGGATGGGCGGAAATGCTAAAAATATCATAGCTCTCTTGCAGCCCAGAAACATTGATAGAAAACCACAAATAAATGTCCCAACGATGGAGCCCATAGAACTAATCGAACCGACCTAATTAATCACAAAGACCATCTACATTATTTTTACCTACTATTAAAAGTAGTATTAACTGACCCACGAAACTTCTTCATTTGTCAATATGCCCGTGCTGAGAGGTGTACTGTTGGATAAAAGTACAGATAATGCTGGCGAAACCCAACCGGAAGAAATTCCTTGACTGAATATGATGATATTAACTAATGCAAAAAAAGTTTAAATTAGACTAAGAATGAAAGAAAGACAAGCATTTAATAGAAGCAGCTCGCGGCTAGTGTGAGAAAAAAAACTCTTTTCATTAGTTGTCACCAACTCAAAATCTACAATTTGCCGAGAGACCCGTATCATTTCCTCTACTCGTTTTGACACTGGCTAACGCCAAAGTTGACTGAATTTGGCATGCTTTAATCCTCTACAGTTTTATGATCTCTCGGCAAATTGTAGATTTTGAGTTGGTGAGCAAATCCTCTAAATATACCAATTTTCAAACTTCACTTCTTGTGGGTCAAAAACCACTTTGTGGGTAAAAAACGTCTGTTTTCACGTTTTTCCTATAGTTTATTTTATATTAGTCTAGTAAATATTGTTATCGATTTACCAACTAGAGTGGCGTAGATCTGATTTCTCACATTCGACCAAATCGAATCTTTTGCTAAATTGTAAACCATGACTTTGGTCTTGATGAGACAATATTCACCAATCCAAATTGATATTTCACTCCGAATGCGCACACTTGATGAATGAAACTATTTCTCTATTCAAGCATTGCGAGTGAACATCATTTTGAATGAAATGTATGGAGTGCGGTGATCACTTCGATCAACGTGCATCAACAAGTTCATACACCCACACCTAAACAGAGTACACAATAAGTCGCATACACCCACATACAAGCGCGTATATAGCCTCACGTGTTATGCTTCCTCTTACATTAATAAATTGAATTACATTCGTAATCGTGACTTTTCTGCACTGTTATGAAGTTTGATGACGATGAATTTTGTGCAATCGTTTAGATATTTAAAACCACGAGGGCACTTCGAATTCTTTAGATATGTATCAAACACAGCCCGAATATTAAATGGAAATGTTTTACCGCTGCGAACAGCGCCATCTTTGTATTTTCAGTGAACTATGAGCCTATCTCCTATGTATAAATGATAAGTCAAAAAACTCAATGCTTTGTATTGATAGCAGTTTCAGTGAAAATACACAGGTGGCGCTTCGGAGAGCGGTAAAAATGTATTTCCATATAAATGTATAGGCCGTCATGTTTAATATTCGGGCTGTGATATCAAACTACGTCAATTCCATACATTTTCATAGACAATCCTAAATTTGAAAACCGGTTGTTTACGATTGACACTTCCCTTGATTGTTCTCAATAAGTTCCTTTATTTAAGTTCCTTTTCAATCGTACAAGGTAACTCTTTTAATACAGTGAGTTTTATAAACTGATTACCTTCTAGTTTTGGGTGTAACTATTTTCGGTGTGCAGCAGCCTTTTTATACTGTTCTGCTGCACACCTTCTCTTATTTTTTACCCAGTCCCCGTATGCCGTATGCTGCATGCTGCATGCTGCTATCAGTTCACGTTCTCTTAATTCTACCTTTCACTTTTTGCCTTTAGATGCACTTGCATTGCCATTACCAACGACCTCCAATCGATATTGCCCTTCACTTTCCATCTCCATGCAAATCCATATGCAGTCATCAAGTGAAAGGGATTTGTGAAAGGGAAAGGCAATTGTGAAAGAGAATTGGATGCTGTTGGTTCCGGCATCGCAATGCATTTTAGATGTTGCACTTACCTTGATTTTAATGATCAAGGCAAGTGCATTCATCTTCCATTGTTTTCAGATGGTTTCTGAACACCGGTTTTTGCGTAAAATGTACTGAAAGGACAACGTACGTACACTTGATTGCCGCTCCGAAACAGTTGCTTCAATAGGGTTGATATAAAATAGGTATCACCCAGTGACAATACTAAACAAAGTAAATGAGTCAGCTTGACGTCATTATTTTTCAAGGCGTCCCACTCGCATTAAGTTTCGATTACAGTGGTGGCGATAAAGCACAAACGCCCACTACTGCAATTCCAATGCTAAGTGGAGGATGACTCCAAAAATGAGGCAAAATAATTCAAGTACTTTGATTTGATCACATTGGGATTTGGAACTCCGTTCGACAGTTGACGTGCTAACCTAAAGACGCAGACGATGGCGACGGTATTTTGCAGAGATGACTGAACGCACTCTGTTTGGGAGTAGGTGCGCGCACCAACTCTTATATATAATTTTTTGATTTTGATTATTTCCGTGAAATGATTGAATAAATGATTTATTTTTACACTTTATGTTACGATGAGTATAAAATTAAAAAAAATTTTCTACTGGCCGAAAAAATAAGTTGGAAATAATGACAAAGCGCAGAAAACAATAAAGTGCGTCAGTGCGCTCAAGCGAACTCTTGAAAAAATCACTCAATTTCGGTCGCCTTACAAGCACTGAGCATGTTGAGCGCATTCAAACACAGAAGCTGTGCGGCCGTTGCTCGTATACTCAGTGCGCTTCAGTCATCTCTGATATTTTGCAGCGAAGGCACCAAAACCGAGTACCTAAATTAAAAAGTGTCAAAAACAAATTATTTCTCATGAAAAACTGAAACTCTGGTCAAAATTTGAATGCGATCAGAGATCATTTCTCAAGCGCGGTGGATTTGAGTTTTTAATACAAAACCAATACTTTTCCAACTCACATTCTTTTTGCGGAAAGGTAAAATAGCAGATAAATATTATGACAATAGTAGTTGAATCGGAGTCGTTTGTGGTGTCTGTGGACATTTTGATTCAGTCAAAGCCTGAATATGACCAACAACGTCGATCGCTAATTTTGTACCACTTTTGGCACAATGTGAGAATGTACTATGCTTGCGTTACCCAGCTATCATTATCTTCATGCTATGGATTCGATTAGATGTAATAAATCAATTCAACTTGTCATTCGTTTTGACGCTGGAATGTTTGCATGTTTAAGGTTCAGAAATTTACAGTGTTCCCAGCTAGCACAAACTATGCTTATTTTTGCTATCACTGGCTCTAACATAGTATAACGATTTGAAAATATGTGTGTAAAAAAGAGCTTGGGCAGTTTGAGTGCTCGGACTGCCCGAATGGCTCAAAATTCAGTGAATTTCTATAAATAAGTTTTATTAAAAAACAATAAGAGTATATGAATTCTTTAAACACTGGTGTCCATTCCATGCTTATCCTTTTATTTTTAGCTCAATACAACATTCACTGAATGTGCATCTTGAGTTTGTATAGGCTATGCATTTTGTAGAAATTTCTTTTCTTTTTTGTGCGTGTGTGTGCAAAAGTCTAAGTCTTATGCTTAGCATAGGCCGCATAATGTGGTAGGCTATGTGTATCTCTGTAAATTTTCGCAATGGATTTAAGCATCTGTTTCCTGTTCTATACTAAATTCAGATTGATTTGGTTAAGTAACTAAAGGGTGATCAATCTAGAGGTTCCTCGTTTAAAATTAAAAAAAAACAAAACAAATTCATATAAATCGGAAAATTTTTGTTATCAATCGAAAAAACCATTCTTGACATTTACTTTTTAAAGATAATTTCATGCAAATGTTGGCCGCGACTACGCTTTAGGTGGTCCTTCCTGAAGGTCCAATTTTCACCTACTGTTTCGAGCATAAGGACCGAAATCTGGCCAATAACACGAGCAATGTTGGCTTTCAAGGCCTCAATCGAATCCTGCTTTATCCGCAAAGAATTCTTACTTCATGTAACCCCGAAGAAGAAAGTCCAGAGGTGTGTTATCATACGATCTAATAAGCCAATTCACCTGAAAATAACAGCCCACGAAAATGGTTTCTCAATAAAGCCTTTGTTCCACGTCGTGTTGTTAAAACCAGATATCACCGACATCATTATCTTCAATTTAAGGTTTGTTACCTTAGAGTCGGTTATCATTTCACGATAGCGGGAGCCGCTGATGGTTGCGTTCCGGCCGGCCTCATTTTGGCCCGATGATTACAGCGGCCCATAATCCACACTAAACAGTGAATCTGAGTGGATGTAATGGTAGTTCTTGATACTGTTCGGATTGTTCAACAGTCCAAATGCGGAAATTGGGCTTATTAACGTTAAAATTTAGCCAAAATTGGGCCTCATCACTGAACAAAATGTTGGTCGAAAACAGTGCATTTTCAGCAAGTTTTTTTCGTAATAAAATTGAACGATTTGCAAACGTTGCTCTGGTGTAAGACTTTGCATGATAAAATGTCAATGAATACTGAATAAAAAAAACATACCAACTTGATACGACTCACGCGTGATCTGTCAAAAAAAACCATTGAAAAAAGGACCTCTAGATTGATCACCCTTTTAAAGGGGCGTAGCTGGAGGATCATTTCGGGGGGGGTTTTGAAAAAAGTTTCAATAAAAAAACAACAAAGAAATTCAATAAATAGACGAATTTGAAGGTCTACTAATAATAATTGCGGCTCAACTGATTTTCAAGCAAGGAAAATTTGGCAAAAAAAAGAACGATTTTCCCCTTTATCTAGAGGTGAAATTTTCCTTATTAGGAGGTTATTTTGAGGAAAAACTTCAATAGCCAATTTCTTCTGAAAATTCGTTTTTTCTCTTAAACAGATGTTCCACTATTGAGGGGTTTGACTGTACAAAACAAATCATAATGTCAATCCAAAATCCCATTGAAATTGTGTTGTAATTGAAGATTATGAAGACAAAACTTGTCAAGTTTTCAGCAAATTAGAGCTATTTTTTCAAAGTCATTAATAGCCACAGTTTTTTCTCATTTAAGTATCAGAAAACTTTAATAGCTTGGTTGTTTTCCAGTTGGAAGTGGCAATGGAAAATTAAAAAATACATAAATTCACTAAAAATTCGCTATCCTGGGCAAATCCTATTGAGCTCCTTCAAAAGCACCTCTTCCGACGCAATATTTCGAATATTTGAACTCCAAAACTACATTTAAATTATTGCGAGCGGAGCGAGCAGAAATTTTTGAAAATAATGCGCTAGAAACTGTAAAAAAATTCTTCAAGTTCTCTGTAATTTTTTCCATACGGATCTCATTTCGGGGGGGGTTTTGACCCCAAAACCCCCCCCATTCCTACGCCACTGACCCTTTATAAAGAAGCTAACAAAGTGGCTATGGAAAAAATGGAATTTTTGACAGACAATACACATGATGACACTTTTGTAATCTTTCTTTGATGTTTCGAAACATATGATCGGGCCGCTAGGCGGCGTCCCGGTCACAGGAGTGTTTCTCCCGGATGTGTTTGAACGACCCGCATCAATTGGTGTGCCTGGACGAATAAATTCCAACATCATTATTATTGTATTTCCCCTGACTTGCCAGAGTCAGGCCGGTTTTGCCATGGTTTTCGGATCCAATTCTGGTGCTGTATTAAAGCTTCTCTTCGATACCATCTCTCCCTTGACTGTATTCTCTTTGCTAAAAACGCACCATGGACCCAATTCATGCCGTATTGAGTCTTTGACCAGCTGTAAAATGTTCTCAGCTTGAAGTATACACGATTTTTACCATTACAAACTTTTATATGATACATGTACAAATGTGGTATACGTAATTTTATGTGATAAAAAAGAACAGAAAAACAGAGAAATGCCCGGCAATTGACCAACAAACCATTTTGCATGTATTGACTTTGTCCAAATTTGCTACCGCTGTCAGTGGTGCCACAAGATATAGTTTTGATAAGCTACAGGAAATTTTAGTTCTAATGTCAATACATGTAAAAGTATACGGCATAATACGTAATGGTACTATTGTTATCGCGCACACTAAATTAAATAATAATGTCAAACAGTCTTGTAGTTTGGCCAAAACCAGTCTGAATTGCACTTTTCTTCGGGTTTGCATGCGGCCTCAAATTTGTGAGAGCTTCAGAATTGATTACATTTCACACAGCCTTTAATAATAATGGAACCACATGTTCATTGAGTAATAAATATAATCTTGATAATAATTCGGCGAAATGTTGATTACCCAAAATCGAGATAAGAGCTTTTGATTTTATTTAGGAATTAACAATATTGAGCTTATGAAAACAATAAAAAATGAAAACGTGGAATGATAAGAATTTTGGATTCTTAGTTTAAACTAAGAAGACAATAGCATCGTCACGATGCCCGTTAATCGTAGATTTGTTATTGTGGTCATTATGTTTTTTTTCCTTCATTTGACTTGATCCTCTCAACAAACTTAACCGCTTCTCGCTTCAAAAATATGTTCCGTTTTGGTGTTTTCATCTAATTCAACCTCATCAAGAGATTTTCCGCTAGTTTCTTTTACAAAAAAAGCCACAAAAATGGCTCCAAATATACAACCAGTGCCAAAAATGATCATACATCCATGAAGATCAATGATGTCCATTAAAAGTGGAAATAGTTTCAAGCAAAAGAACATAAATATGCAGTTTTAAGTAAACATGATCGTAAATCCAGCATTTCGGATCTGTAAAGATATATTCGTTTGAATGATATGCAATTTTACAACCTTAACACTTAAGTTATACATACCTTTGTTGGAAGTTGCTCGACGGCGCAAATTAAAGAGAGTGAATTAATTCCAACAGACGATATAAATGTTAAAAATGACAAGCATAAAACAGGTACCCACATAAAAGAGTACATTTCGTAGGTTTTATTTGATCCTCAAATAGTAATACAGTGATATTGCAAATAGTCCAACCGCTGAACCCACCAAGGATAACATATTCAAAAGATTCCGACCGAGCCTGTCTGCTAAATATGTGAAAAATAGTGATCCAAAAATATTGGCCACAGAGCTGACATATGCGAATCAATGGTTGTGTTAGTTTTGCCAAAAATCATAACTGCATAGGTCGTAATAGTATGAGTGCCCGTTATTTGCCCCATTGTATCATGATGATGCCAATTACAAAGCCTTTAACCGCACTTCGGTTAACTATAAAACAATGCTGAATGTTTATACTATGCGAATAAATTTCATTTAAATATGTTTTATTCTTAATAACCTACAAATGTCTGATGCTTTCATTTTCTCCTCGCTTTTACGTTCCGTTGATACTAATTTCAGTCCTTCAAACTCATTGTGAAAGGCAACATCTTCTTGTTCAGTGTTACCTTTATAGCCTTTATAGAACTTTAGGGCCTTCTCAGCTTTCTAGAAAGAAAAAACATTGACAAGCATTGACCAGAATGAAATCTAGGGGGAAAGAAAGCTGCAAATAGCGCAAATGAAATGCAAATATACGCAGTCATGCCAATAAGTTTTCCCCCTAGAATGAAATGGTTTCACTAACAAGAGTTTGACCGTTTTGAAGATGATACTTTGGTAGATTTGGCAATAGTAGAAAAATAATGAAAAAAATAACTGGGAAAATGACACATATACATGGAACAAAATAGTTCAATGTGGCACCAAGAATAAATAAATGGGCTTACATGCGTAAGGCTTACTTTTCCGCACTTTTAACCATCAAGTGATTTTGTAAAATTAGTTTCAAGGTGAAAGTAAACATAGTGAAATTACAAGAAAATGTCATCCAATCGGCTTCAAATTTCATTCATACCATTTTTTCTACAAAATAAGCAGTTTATATGGGTTCGGAGCAGTGAGTCAAAAATCGGTGGTTCCACCTATTTTCTGAATCCAATCTATTTTATGACCACAAATATGGGATGATTGTATTTATAAATCTCAGAACCAATATAGTTTGTCCCAGGAAAGTCAAAAGGACCCGCGGAATACATTTAGTACGCATATTCGCGGTACTTTCCATATTAAATTGAATTTCCAAGCAAAATAGCCACATTCAGGTCAGTCATGCACCTCAACGACTACTACAATACTGCTCAAAATTGGATGGAATCTTAGTGCTATGAAGTCCAAACCATTTTTAATAGTAGTCCACGAGTCAAAGATTGGATTTGAGCGCAAATTGATTAATAATTTTGTGTATGGCGTACGTGTACGAATTTTATGAATTTCGTCTATTTTGGCTGCAAATTTGAGAAATTTCACATCAAAGATGGAATGATTGTATTTAGGAATCTCAGAACTAATATAGTTTGGCTCAGGAAAGCCATATAGGCTCGCGAAAAACATTCAGTAGGCTTATTTGTGGTAATTTCGTTCAAAAATGGCATTTTCAGGGCAATAAACGTATATTCACTTGAGTGCATGGCGCGCCAAAACGGCTATACGAATATTGCTCAAAATTTAATGGGATCTAAGTCTAATAATTTCCAAACAATGGTGAAAATTTGAAATCGATCGGTGGAGTCGTTTTTGAGCTATCGTGGTAACAAAAAACGTGACAACGGACGGCGGACGGCGGACGGCGGACAAAGGACAACGTGCCACAGCCCCACATCAACATGAGCTAAAATCGGTTCCACCGCATTCCTATGGGTTCCAGACTTATAGAAAACTCATTTTTGTGGTTTCCAAAATTTGGGCCAATCGCAATACTTTTACGCATCACGTGGTGTGCGGAAAAGTAAAATAACCAAAACGCCAATATTTCGACTGAACACTATGCTACTCGCAAGCTGTCCGCGGATACTGTAAAAAATATTCAATGGTTTTCATTGAAATTGTGATCAAAATTGGTTGATCCAAAAACTATACTGACTCATCATTGGCTACTTCTGAAATGTACAGCGTGAGAACTGGAAATATAGCACCGCCTGCATAACCGTGTAAAATACTTGCACAAATAATATGATAGTAATGGTGTCCAAAATAGATCAGGAGCCAATATACGATCTCAGGAACTGTGATTAAGAGTATTGTACGTTTGCATCCAATGAGATACATTAAAAATCCGAGTGTAATGGTACCACAGGCCGCTCCAAGTCCATTGATAGATCCTAACCACGAAATATCTGCACTTGACATGGGACCAGATTCCAAAGGCGTATCATCCGAGGTTAAAATTGGATAAGCAGGAGAAATCCAACCCATTCCTAGGCCATGTACAAATATTATCAAATCAACTGAAAAAACGTTTGAATTTAAATTATTTTTTTATTCATATTTCAATTTTTTAAAAGTAAAATTGATAGTTAAAAAAAAAACCTGCAAAAGTTGTAACATACTGATTCCGGACATTCTTTAACTTGTACAGTTCTTGTGTTTCTTCGGAAACCATGATAACTCAAAGTTTGTGTTACCAAGATCAAGCCTAACTGATTGAAGAATCCTATTTGATAGACGCTGGTCCTTGTGTAATAAAAAGCAATCGATTACGGTCAATGAAAAGGATTTAGATCGAATTCATCAACACCGAAAATATACTTTGAACTTATCTTTTCTGAAACAGAGTGTAATTAAATAAGATAACGTTCTGACCTATAAATTGATTGAAGTTTGGCATGTAGATTAAAATTTTATTGGTTTCGATTTTATCGGCAAATTTACACTTTTTTTAAATTTAATTTTACTACTGGAAATCAACTCAGATAGAGCGATTTAGCACTCGTCAATGTGCACATAAAACAAAAATGGAGTACTCCATTTCACGTAAAATTTACTCCAGTTGGAGTGTTATATAATATTGCCACTAAGGCTTTTGAAGTATAATCACTCTGATGGTGTTGAATTAAACTCAATGCAAATCGAGTTTTGCCGTAAAATACTTTATTAGTCGTATAGCGATGAGCTACTGCACTCTTATTTTTCCAATAACCCAATCCAAACTCAATTTTACTAACTAATTTAATTTTAATTAGCTTCAAGTTGGTACAGTAGTTCCATCAAAATAAATTTATTCGAGTCATACAGTTATTAAATTTGCTCACATGAAACTAAAATCTGGTAATCTTCACCGCCTCAGTTCGCTCCATTTTGGATTTGTTGTCTAGTCCAACATCGTCAAGAGATTGACCACTGGTTTCCTCAAGGACAAAAAACACAAAAATGGCTCCCATAGCACTGCTAATACCAAAAATCATCATGCATCCATGAAGATCAATAATGTCCATTAAAATTGGAAATAGTTTTACGCACATAAACGTTACAACATTAATCCAAAAACAAATGATTGCGAAACCATAGGTTCGAATCTACGGAATATAGCAAATGTTTACTAAAGAGTATAAAATCTCTTCGATTATATAATAATTTATATTATTATAATAATAATTTATATTATTTCAAATTACTATTTATTTGTTAGATTACGCACCTTAGGAGGAAGATTTTCGACGCTGCAGACGAGTGACAATGCAAAAATTCCGGCTGCCGTAATAAAGATAACAAATGACAAGCCTACAACGGGCAGCCAAAAAAAAGCAGAGATATCATATCCATTGATGTTTAAATAATGATATAAAGACACCGCAAACAATCCAACTGCGCAACCAATCAGCGATACGATGTTTAAAATTTTCCGCCCAAGCTTATCCGCCAAATATGTAGAGAAGATCGAACCACAAAGGAGTGACATGGCGAGAACAATTGATGACACATACGGATTAAGAGCTGTTCCAGCTTTCGCAAAAATCAAAACAGCGTAATTTGTGATCGTAAAATTGCCCGTAAACTGTGTAAATGTTGCCAATGCCAAACCAATCCCAAGTCCTTTCATAGCACCTCTATTACCTAAAATATAATTGAATAAATTGGTTAAGAGTTCTTATGAAACATTGAAAAAAAAAAAAAAATAGAAATGTACAAAAATCCGACGCTTGAATTTTCTCTTCAGTTTTTCGTTCATTCTCGATTGATTTCAGTCTTTCGAGTTCTTTATGAATCTCGTTGTCTTCTTGTTCATTTTTTCCACTATAACTTTTGTAAAACTTCAATGCATCTTCAGCTTTCTTTAAAAAAAAAAGTTGGTTATCCAAAATAAATGCACAGTTTGAAAAACGAACATATGAATCTGTTTTTGTTGCATGTAAATGACTAATTGTTGATAATCGATAAAATTCTGGGAAAATGATTTGACTTACTTGAATTTGATTATGTCGAAGGTAAAACTGTGGTGTATTTGGTAGCATCAAGAAACAAATGGCAAATACAATTGGGAAAATAATCGAAATACATGGAATATATTCATAATCAACCGTTGCTCCTAGAACATATCCAATCAAAATGCCAAAATTTCGTGTTATCATCGAGCTGCTTGCAAGTCGTCCTCGGATGCTTCATGTTTTTATTGAGATTCTATCTGTATTGTCTCAAATGTCATTCTTAAGCACAACCAAACGTACTTACTTATCATTGGCTATTTCTGAAATGAATAGAATAAGTGAAGTTTGTATTCCGCCACCGGCATATCCGCTGAATATTCGGGCTATGAGGATATGATTGTAGTGATTTCCAAAATACACCAGGACCCAAAATGTGGCTATCGGTACCGTCAGAACAAGTACAGCACGCTTACAACCCATGGCAGATATGAAATAGCCAAGTGAGAGACAACCGCACAGAGCACCAATGCAATTGATAGAGCCGATCCACGAAATCTCATCATTTGAAAGGGGTCCCGATTCAAGGGGAGTATTCTCCGAAGATAAAATTGGCAATGCTGGTGACACCCAACCAATAATCGCTCCATGCGCGAATATGATTAAATTTGCTATTTATATACGAAATCCATTAAATTATTGGATTTGTTTTAATTAAGCTAACGAAATACCTGTGATTGTGGCCAAATACTGATTCCACGAACTATTCCATTGAAATTTTCCTGGAGTACCGTTGCTATTCATCGCGATAAATTACAATTAATGTATATTTTCAAATATAAAAAAATTATACCCGTTTAAATAGGAATGCAGTTTCTAAAGTGTGAAATGACGTTTGCATCACTTGAGAGACAGTGTAAATTTCCATTTTATCTATCATGTAACAATATATTCAATCCTAATCTTTGTTGTGTTAATTATTAGTAATAATTTATTACAAATTGTTTTAATGTAGGTCTTTGTCTAATACAAAGCTATATAGAGAATCAGAGACCGTATTCACAATAGAAATAATTTCAATATACTACTAAAAATGATATGACAAAGATAAAAAATTGCTGATGAGTATATTTGCACTAGGGGGGCATAACTACTCGAAAACGCGTGAAAACTGGCAGAAAACTCGTACAAAAGCATCACATTTTGCAGAGATCTCGCAGTTTATGTTTGAGGACATAACATTCAAATAACACGTGGGAACTCCGACGAACTCGTACAAGTTCGAGTGCAAACATGAATGTGAATACAAAAGTGCGTTCACATATTTGACAATTTACGATCTCGCAGAACTCGCAGAATTTGCAAGAACTCGCAAAAGTTATTTCCCCCTAGACTTTGCAAAACAAACACATGCACCTGTTATTGTCATATAAATGAATAATAATTTTACTAGTTAATTGTTGGCGCCTTCATCAAATTCTACATTGCTCAATGATTTGCCACTTGTTTCTTCCAAGACAATAGCAATAAATATTGTTCCCACAACACAGCACACTCCAAAAATGGTCATGCATCCATGTAGATCAATAATTTGCAATAAAATTGGAAACATTTTCAAGAATACAAATAAAGTAAAATTTGATGAGAATGAAATGATCGCCATGCCTATGTTTCGAATCTGCAAATGTGGGATTATGCAGTCAAAAAAATACAAATATTGGAAAGCGTTCGTAATACTGTTTTTGTAAAGTTTCAAAACCTTTGATGGTAGATATTCGACACTGCACACAAGTGCAAGTGGCGTAATTCCAGCTGACGATACGAAGATAACAGAAAATAAGCTCGCCACTGGCACCCATGCATATGATGATAAATCGTAGCCGTTTAGATTAAGATAATGATGCACTGAGATAGCAAATAATCCAACGGCAGATCCTATCAGCGATATAAGAATCAACACTTTCCGACCCAAAATATCAGCCAAATACGTGGTCAATAAGGAACCAAGAATTAGAGCCACAGCCAAAAAAATGGACGATAAATATGGATCTATCGATGTTCCATCTTGCTCGAAGACCATAACAGCATAGCTTATGAGTATATATTGTGTTGTACAATGACAAAATACAACCAAACCGATTCCAATGCCAAGTCTTTTCATTGCATTTCGATTGCCTGAAATTATGATCAAAATTGATGAAAAGGAGTATTTTCGAGGCTAAAGAATGATCATTAGTTACAACAGTCGACTGCTCGAAGTTTTTCCTCTGTTTTTTGGTCTTTCATTATTGATTTCAATCTTTCAAACTCCTCATGAAGTGCAATATCCTCGTTTTCACTCTTTCCTTTGTATCCTTTATAGTATTTCAATGCATCTTCGGCTTTCTAATATTCGATAAAATAGATGACTAAACAGATTGGACAGTTTAAAGAATTAAAATCTCACTTTGGTTTGTTCATTACGAAGATAGAAGTGTGGCGTATTCGGTAATGTTGTGAAAATAATGGCAAAGATAATCAGAATACTAGCGCCAATGTATGGAATATGTTTGTAGTCAACAGTCGCTCCAAGTATGTAAGCAATTAATGTACCGATATTCCTTGAGAGTAGCGCCACACTTCCAAGTCTCCCCCGAACGCTTATAGAACAAATATTAAATTAATCATATGAAAATTTCACAAAAGATTTTATAATCATTTTTCAAATATTTGTGATTCGATTAGTTGGGTGTCCAATATTCCCACATCGTTAATTACTCACTTGTCATTCGCAATTTCCGAAGCGTATATCACTAGAGTAATCTGAGTGCCACCACCTGCCCATCCGCCAATAAGTCTCGCTAAGAAGATATGATAGTAGACATCTCCAAAACAAATCAACACCCAAAACGCAATACACGGAACGGCGAGAAAAGTAATTGCTCGCTTACAACCAATATGAGAAATGATATATCCGAAGGACAGCGCCCCGACCAGTGCTCCAAAACAGTTTATTGATCCAATCCAAGAGATTTGTTCATTCGTAAGGGGCCCAGATGTTAGAGGGGTGCTTTCTGATGCTAATTGTGGCAAGGCTGGTGACACCCAACCAACAATAACACCATATCCGATCATCATTAAATTAGCTATCAAGGTAAAATGACAAAGTGACATTGTCAGCGGTAAACGTTTAACTTGAACTTGATTTCAAAAAAACCTGCAAACGTTGCAATGTACTGATTTTGAAGATTATTCAATTTGAATGTTCCACTTTCCCTTTCAGTATCCATTTTCACGTTTTCACACGTGCAACAGAGTGCACAACTAATATGCAAGTGAATCGTTTATATCTTCGCCATTTTTGAGCATTTCAGATATCATCTCTTGAGTATACAAATGAGATAAGCTACAAAAAAAATTTAATTTATTTCAGCAAATGCTTCGTTTTGACTCATCTACTTTTGTTTGCGAATTCAGCAGAATAACAACAGTGCTATAACTCGAAATTAATCAAAGTTAAAAATACCTTTTCCAAAATGTTACGTGAATTATTATTGCTAAATAAAACACGTGTAGATCATTTCTGTGTGCGAAATTGTATTGTGTATACTTTTATAACTTATATATGTGTATATTAATTGGGTTAATTGATGCCGTTAAAAACGTAATGAAAACAAGTCTATTTTAGTAGCCAGTGGCGTTGCTAATAGGTTCTGACATAGCCTTCAATGTCTACCTTGACCGGGGGTTCAAGGGGGAGCATTCGTTTTTGGACCCCACGTAACTTCATCACAGAATCGGTTTTCAAAAGTAATGACCATTTTTTTGGTCATCAACTTTTTCTGAGACTCGGTTTACACTAGATAGAATTGATTTCTTCAGGACCACCTATCGAATTTTTGGCCATGACCTTTGAAAACAAAAACAAACAGTTTACGGAACTAATAGTAGCCAATTTAATGCCATTTCACGCCATCTCATCACTTAGTTGTTAGTTCAATTTATGACTTTATTTATATCTTTTTTTTTTATTTCAGAACGCTTTTTTATGCAGAAGAGAATGATTTTCCTTTGAACTATCTAATCTATCAGAATTATCATTATCATTATCATATCATTAAATTTGTGTTTTTTCATTGTGTCCCACATCGTCTAGAGATTGACCACTTGTTTCTTTCATAACAAGAGCCACAAAAAATGTTCCTACAATGCAACAGATCCCAAAAAATATCATGCATCCGTGCAAATCAATCATATCCAAAATAATCGGAAAAAATTTCATAAGTACAAATAAAGTGACGTCAGATACAAAAGAAATAATTGCCATGCCCATAGTTCGAATCTGCGAAATTAATTTCATATAATCAAATAAAACTCGACAATCGCCTAGATTCGATAATCACAAACCTTAGACGGAAGATATTCAACGCTGCATATGTACGCTAATGGTATAATTCCAGCTGCTGATACAAAAACCACAAATGATAAGCTCGCCACTGGTATCCATGTATATGATGACAAGTCAATACCGCACAGATGGAGGTAATGATAGAATGCCATAGAAAAAAGTCCAAAGGCTGAGCCCACCAATGATATCAGAATCAATATTTTTCGACCCAAAATATCGGCCAAACAAGTGGTGTGCAAAGATCCAAGAATAAGTGACAAAGCCAATGTTATAGACGAATAATATGGATCCAACGGTGATTTAGTTCTCTCAAAAATCATGACCGCATAACTTGTGAGCGTATAAAATGCTGTCATATAAGAAGCAACAACCAAAGCAATACCAATGCCAAGTCCCTTCATCGCACTTCGATGGCCTACAATACAATTTTCCGAAGAAGATAACATGGAATGCATACCACACTAAAGCAGACACACAACTTAAATTGTGTGTAAGACATAACTTACAAAATTCAGCTGCCTGAAATCTTTTATCCGCTTTTTGATCGTCCGCTAGTGATTTCAATCGCTCAAGCTCATTAAAGATGGCGTCGTTCTCCAGTTTGCTTTTTCCAGTACATCCTTTGTAATATATCAGTGCAACCTCTGCATTCTAATGTTTCATAAAAAGGAATCACTGATGAAATTATCAGCGAAAGAATCTTCTTATCTGATTACATTTCCGTTTTATGACAAACTTTGTCTCCTTTACCTCGGTCAATTTAAAACGATGAATACTGATTTTATGGTTTAGATAGTGACGAAAACACTTGAGACAATCAAGGTAAAGTTTATCATCGTTTGACGTAATCAATTGTTATTATTTTTGATAACTAAAAACTTGGAATAGCTTTCTCAACCTGTGGTGCTCAAAAGTGATATTTCTTACTTGTATTTGTCCTATCCGAAGATAATATCGTGGTGTGTTCGGTAAAAATGTGAAAAATATGGCAAATATGATCGGTAAGAAAACTCCAATATATGGAATGTGCCCATAGTCAACAGTCACTCCAAGAATATAAGCCACCAATGTGCCGATATTTCGTGAGAGCAACATAGCACTTCCAAGTCTACCGCGAATGCTTGAAAAAAATTAATTACACAATGTACATGTGACGAGATTGAAAACAAGCAAGCTAGCATACTTATCATTTGCTATTTCCGAAACGTATAAAAGAACAGCGGTTTGTGCACCACCACTCGACCATCCCCCGATCAGTCTTGCCAATAAGATGTGATAATAGCTTTTTCCAAAGTGTATAAGCAACCAAAAGGCAATAGATGGAACAGTGAGAAACAGCACTGTTCGCTTGCAACCCACCAGAGAAATGATATATCCAAAAGAAAATGACCCAAATATCGAACCAAAATAGTTAATAGAGCCGATCCATGAAACTTGCTCACTTGTTAATGGACCCGATAACAGAGGTGTGCTTTTTGAGGCTAATTTTGGCAAGGCAGCCATAATCCATCCAGAAATGCATCCATAACCGATCATTACCAAATTAGCTGCAAATAATTTATTCAAAATTCAAAAAAATTATATTAAAATTTACGAATTTAATTTCAAACAAACCTGTTAATGTAGCAATATACTGATTTCGAACATTAGTGAATTGAAATGGTTCAATTGTTATCTTTGCGCTCATTTTTACTATTTGTACAACCACTTATTCTACTCCTTTGTACCTTTTGAAATACCTTTTTTAATGCAATCGACTATTTGAGAAAAATCTTTCAAAATATTTTTTTCTTCAATTTTCGGCATAATTTTAATCAAACATCAAACAATCTAACAAACACACAATAATTACAAAATACTGGTTTTAATTGTTTGTCCACTAAAACGTTGTTAACGCTTTTTCGGGAAAATTGGGGTGAAAAAATCGAAATGTCAAAGTGGATTTTATTAATTTCCCAAATTTTCTCATTGGGAAAATGGAATTTTACTGTGCCTCGGAACATTCCGATGGATTACAATAATAACAATGTCAATTCTTACCACTTCTGTAACACCCCATCAATCAAATATCAACTTAATTTATGAATTTCTATATTTAAACTATCGAAAAATTCTATTCCGTATAAATATCAAGCGTTGCTAAGTCTTCTTTTTTGAGAACGTTCAGTTTTTCCTAAATCATTCAAACCGACATCGTCTAGCGATTGACCACTTGTTTCTCTCATGACTAAAGTTACAAACACAGTTCCCACAATACAACAGATTCCAAAAATGGTTGTGCATCCGTGCAAATCAATCACTTCCAATAAAAACGGGAAAAATTTCATGAATACAAACAAAGTGATGTCTGATACAAATGAAATAATCGCCATGCCCATAGTTCGAATCTACAAATTAAAATTGATTACAATAAAATTATTAACATGATTAAAATTATTGCGAGCAATAAAAGCTTAGACAAACCTTAGGTGGAAGATATTCGACGCTACAAATAAATGACAATGGTATAATTCCAGCTGATGATACTAAGATCACAAATGATAAGCTCGCCACTGGTACCCATGCATACGATGTCAAATCACATCCGCTCAGATAGAGATAACGATACAGTGCCATAGAAAATAGTCCAACGGCAGCACCCATCAACGACATCAGAATCAATATTTTTCGACCCAAAATATCGGCCAAACATGTGGTGTGCAATGAGCCAAGGATGAGTGCCACAGCTAACGTAATAGATGAGAAGTATGGATCCAAAGGTGATCCAGTTTTTTTGAAAATCATTACAGCGTAACTTGTGAGCGTGAAATATCCAGTAAAGTGAGAGGTTGCAACCAACGCAATACCAATTCCAAGTCCTTTTAATGCACCTCGATCGTCTGTGAAACAAAGAATATTGTTTGAATAAAGTTTCTAGTGTTTGTTACTTTCTAATATGTTTTTTTTTATGAATGCCAAATAATTACACAAATCAGCTGCCTTATGTTTTTCTTCTGTTTTTTGCTCATTTGCTAGAGATTTCAATCGATCGAGCTCATCACGAATGGCATCCTCTTCCAATTGATTTGTTCCATTGCATCCTTTATAATATTTCAATGCATTTTCGGCATTCTAATAAATCAATGTCACCAAAATGAGATAACAATCAGTTGTAGAAATTATCATGTAACATCAGTTTTAACTCTTTTGCCTTTATTCAATTCGTTCAAACGTATGATGTTTGAAAAAAACGAAAGCAAACGTGATAACTCCATCGCGTTGCGTAATTAATTGTTCATATAATTAAAACCTCACCGAAACATAAGCTCCACGTAATAAATTGATATTTTTACCTGAATTTGCCCTTTTCGAAGATAAAATCGTGGTGTATTTGGCAACATTGTGAAAATAATGACGAATATGATTAGAATGCTAGCACAAATATATGGAACATGTCCATAGTCAACAGTCGCACCAAGGACGTAGGCAATCAAAGTACCGATGTTTCGTGATAGCAACGTAACACTTGCAAGCCTTCCGCGAATGCTTAAAAGTGAAATTTGTCGTTTTCATTATATGTGACAAACAATAAACACACACTCACTCACTTGTCATTTGCGATTTCCGAAACGTATAAAACAAGAGCAGTTTGTGTTCCGCCACTTGCCCAACCACCAATTAATCTCGCCAAAAAGATGTGATGATAAACATTTCCAAAATAAATCAATATCCAAAATACCAGACACGGAACTGTGAGAAACAGTACGGCCCGTTTGGAACCTATCAAAGAAATGATGTATCCGAAGGAAAATGATCCAAACAGTGATCCAACACAATTGACAGATCCAATCCAAGAAATTTGCTCACTAGTCAGCGGGCCCGATAACAGAGGTGTTTCTTCCGAAGCTAATTTTGGTAGAGCAGGCGTAACCCATCCGGCAATAGTTCCATATCCGATCATCACCAAATTAGCTGTCGTGAGTATTCAACGTTATAACATTTTTTTTTAAATCATCGTTAGTGCACAGTAATTCAATGTAATTTCACACAAACCTGCCAACGTTGCCAAATACTGATTTCGAACATTATTCAATTGAAATGGTTCAATTATTTTAGTTTCACTCATTTTCACTAAACACATAAATTATTTATTTGGATGATGAACAACGTTCAAGTATTTTCATCAGAAAAAATTGATTGATTCAACTGAATAATATTGTGATGACAACTGAACTCATAAATCGCTTGTTAAAATCAATTTTTCGTACGTTCTCCTTCTGAATTGTTTTACTATGTACTGAAAAAAACATTCTAAATAGGTTTATTGTCTAGCTCAATACTCGCACCGAATGATTCTCTGCGACAATTATATTTTTTTTCTAATTTCCAACTTCAGTTGAGAATGAAATTGATGCTCAGCATGCATACTTCGTTCAATTTTTAGTGATTAGGTAGTGATAATTATCATTAATAGACTCATAACTGCATGACGTTGTCGGCTTTTCGTATTGATAACACAGTCTGTTCATGCGAGATCATTCTAATCTCATTTTGTTCATTCACACCAATGTTATCTAGAAATTGGCGACATTCAATCAATGTAGCAACGAATCAGTAATAAATGACCGATTCAAATGTATACACATCCAATAGTAAGTAGGATGAGGAGAGAGTTGTCAGTTGTGACATTGTGATGTTTTATTTTAGGCTCTACTTTCGTTGATTAACTTTTACACACATGTGCAATTTTCACATTTACTTGCGTATTGATCATGCATACATCTCTTGCTCATGAAGTAATTTTTGCCTACTTTAGAAATAATTTCCGGCCAATGTACGTAGGTCCGTATACATTGTGTTTTTTTGTACGTTCATAGTTTCAAAAAGCAATCTTTTTTTTTGTGTTGCATGCAAAGTTCTTTTTTTCATGCATCATGCATCTAAATTGATCACTTTTAATTGGACTGTGAAAAGTTATATACGAATAGAAACAACATCGACACGTTTGTCGTTTATTTGTGAAAATAATATCCGGCTGTTAGTTTGTATCAGTTGCAAAAGTAAAAACATGTTCGAAACAAATGTGTGTACAATAAAGTTTATTAAATTAACTCACAAACAAATCTGTTGTGCTATTTTCTTTTTTTGGGTGTTGTTAAGTCTTGCAATTACTGTGTACAAATATTATACATGGCAGAGAGGATCCTACACCCGGTGCTAGCTCCATATAACTCAATATTGCTGTCAATGTCAATGTCGTGTTTTATGCTCTTCTCCTTCTCTCACAGAGATGTCAAATGAGAAATATCAAAGTGTGCGTTTTGCTACTGAGCTGCGTGCGGCACTTGTGTTTGTATGCGTGTATCATTTTTTGAAGAAGAAGCACATAAATGCTAATATTGAAGTAGCACCGCTTGGGATCCCAGAAGTGATATCACTAGTTCAATCATTTGCATGATTAAAAGACTTTGACTAAGCTATTTTTTTAGTAATAATAAGAAAATACTAATACTTCAATTTAGTTTGAATATTATTGATAGTCTAAAGTTGATGCTTGGGAGTAGACATTAATTGAATATAAACATGTTTAAGAAATCTATTATCAGACTATAGTCGATTTCTGCATCTTCAAGGATTTTTGTGATTTTCTCACGAGTTTATGTGAATCTGAGATTTTGTGTCTATCCCCCTTAGATTGATGTTTAATCAAATCACATTAATTTGTATCTTTTTGCGCAGATAATTGATTTCCTGTCGACTGTATCGAATCAAGTGATTGTCCTCGAGTCTCCTTCATTGAAGCTACAAAAAATAGACCAATACAGCAATTGATTGCAAGAAATAATAAGCAACCGTGTAGATGAATTGTTTCCAATGAAATTGGAAAATATTTGTCCGCTAAAAATGCAATTGAGCTAGTGCATAATGAATAGAAAACGACTCCAATCGTTCGAACCTATAACAGAGGCAAGCGCAACTCGATTTTGAAGATTCAATGTCTACCTTCGGTGGGAAGTTCTCAATCGCACAAATATGTGCTAAAGCTACAATTCCAGAGCACGCAATGAAAATGATAACAGATAGGCACACTTCCGGGAGCCAAATATAGCTTGAAATGTCATATCCATTATGGCGAAAGTATGAATATACGCTAAATGTAAACAAACCAATCGCAGAACCGAATAGCGATATATTTAGTGTGGTTTTCCGTCCAAACGTGTCACCCAATTGTGTTGATACTAAACCAGCAACGATTTGTACAATGGCCAAAATAATTGATGAAATGTGCGGATCCAGCACAGTACCAGATTTTTGGAAAATTAACATTGCATAATTGATGAACACGAAATATCCAAGAATTTGTACAAACCAAGCCATTGCAACACTAGTTGCAATACCCTTTATTGCCATCCAATTATGAAAATCGTTGATTTGAAACCTTTTACTTTGATTCTGTTCGCTTACAACTAGTTTTAGTCTTTCGAATTCGGCGTTTGAAAGTGATTTTGCCTTATCCATTTTTTCTCTGCATCCTTTGTAATAAATCAACGCATCCTCTGCTTTCTGATTTGTCAAATAAAACACATTGATATTTATGTATTCTCATTAAAGATGGATTTTTTTTGGATATTTACTTCTGAATTTTCCTTTTGAAGGTAGTACTGAGGAGTATTGGGCAGTGAATTCACTAAAATCAAATAGATGACAGGGAAGAAAACGAATATGTACGGCCGATATTCATATTCAACGACAGCACCAACGACATAGCCAATAAGTACACCAACATTCCTTGCCAATGGTGAAATTGAACCGAGGCGACCTCGAATACTGAAATCATGATGTCATTTTTAGAAACTTTTGTAAAAATACTTTCATCATTTTTGATAATATCGTACTTGTCGTTAGCTATCTCTGATACGTAAAGCGCTACACCAGATTGCATTCCGCCAACAGTCCCACCAGTAATAAATCGGGCCGTCAATAAATAGTAAAATGTGTTTCCAAATCGAATTAAAATCCAATAAATAATCGGAGGAAATGCTTAATATGTCATAGCTCGTTTGGCGATATATACTTGAGACGATATATATCCAAAGATAAATGTTCCAACCAATGCACCCAGGCTGGAAATGGAACTGATCCATGAAACTTCTTCATTTGTCAAAGTGCCAGTTGTAAGAGGTGTGTTGTCTGATAAAAGAACAGGCAATGCCGGTGAAAACCAACCCAAAACCATTCCATGACTAAGTATTATGCAATTTGCTATTTGAAACCACAGTGCGATGACAAGGCTCACTTTAAAGGGTTTTTTTTTCTGGCAGAGAATGTTGGAGAGGGACGGATAGATACAGATGTATATTTCCATCTCTTTTTGTTCTGTGTTCACATCTACAAAAAACCCTACAAAGTGAGCCTTGTCATCGCAGTGTGTTTGAAACAAATTAAAGTAATGGTTTTTCATTTTGAAAAAATGGCACAAATGTTTACTTTCAATTTATCTACAAAGTTTCAAAGACACTGGATTTTTTATATTCGTAAAGCTACAGTCAATATCCATTATGTCAACAAATCACGCACTTTTCTGTTTTAAATTAATAAAATGTTCAATTGAGACTGCGCTTGAAATGAAATATCTTTTAGTTTATATAATGGAATTAAGATCGGTGCGAATGTTTTGAATAATTTATTAGCGGTTTTAAGACCGCTAAGACAATTTTGCATTATCATCATAGATAATTGGTTTGAAATATAGCAACGTCAGCTGACAATATAATACGCCGAAGAAAATTGTCCAAAATTTGTAAAACTCAAAATTTCTAATATTTTCAGGCGATATCATTCGTATCATACAGATGATTATATATGTAAATACAATTTAAATATATGTTTTCTTATAATTGAGTGTAATACTGATGATACGGGAAACGGCGTTCCCGAAACGCTCTATCTTTATCAGAAAACAACTCGTGAAAGCCACATGAATTTGTATGGTTGTGCGTTGCTCAATAATGCTGATGAGATATAGACATTTCTAAATAGAGCCATTGTTATTTATTTGTGCATCAAAAAAATCAGTAGAAAGTGACACTCAAATATCTCAGTACGTTTAGTTCACAGCCCGAATATTAAACATGACGGTCTATACATTTATGTAGGAATACATTTTTACCGCTCTCCGAAGTGCCACCTGTGTATTTTCAGTGAAACAGCTTTCATATACACAGCATTGAGTTTTTTGACTTGTCATTTATACATACAAGATATCCCCATGGTTCACTGAAAATGCAAAGATGGCGCTGTTCGCAGCGGTGAAACATTCCCATTTAATATCCCGGTCTGTGGTTTAGTTAAAATTTGAAACGACGCAATTTTGGATGGATAAAGGTAATGTAGTGAAATTAGCCTGAAGTTAGATGATATTCAGTTTCCCATTACTCAAAGTAAAAAGCACAAGTTCAAACAAAAAGTAATTAGAAATATTGTCGATCATAATTTTGTTGGGCAAAAAACAGGTGTTTTTATCTTTGATAACCTTATCTTATAGATAAGAGTCTGTACTATGATCTAAACAGCAGCAACCACGGGGTAAAGTAGTTTAATTCAGCAGTAAAATGTGGTAAAACTTGATTTTACCATAAAATTTGGTTTTTGCGGTCATTGGGATATTGACACCTCCCCAACGCAGTCTGCTGATGTCAATTGAGACAATTTCAAATATTCATGTTATTTGTAATTTGGAACTAGCAGTGTGCTGCATCAAGCGTGAAATACATTGAATGGATAAATTGAATAAATGCGTTGCTCCTTGGTAGCAACAAACTCAATCTAATAAAATGTTGATACGCAACCAGTCCATTTAATCTAGCGTATTTATTTACTTGATCGTACGTTTATTGTGTATATCGTATAATGGTAATATCTCATAGACATGATTTGAAAAAAGAGTTTTCGCTTATCATTTTGTGAAAACTTAATTTTTGTGGGTGATTTTGTGATTGTACGCAATAATTTATTTTCTCGGTATTTTTTAGCAACAGGTTTTGTAAACATTATAAAAGGTACAAATATTGATTTTAACACAAATTTTTCGTATGCAGACTAACCTGTCTCAATGCAATACTTTTTTACTGTCAGAAATGAAATGCATTTTTCAAAGATAGATTCTTTTTTTATTCCACTATGTCCGGCGAAGGATAAGCACTACTGTGTGTGACATCAAGCAAACGATTAATTGATATTCTCTATGACCTTAAGTATCATAAGTGTATTTAAATTGTTTTTCGCTTTCTCACATATTCAGATTTCGTCCATTTAAAAATTAGGTTTTGTCAAGTCTTCTTTTAGTTGAAATCCCCAGGTTCAAATCACATATCGAATTTTAACCTGAAGACATATTTTCTTATTTTACCGTGTGATACCGCCAGACGTCCCAGCTTCAATCTAGGAAACAATTTAATTTTTTTAAGCCAAGTATACTTCTTAATTATTGTTGAGAACAAAAATAATTTATATCTTTGCTAATATTAATGAAGCCAATAAACAAAACTATTGATGTTTCATATCTTACAAACTATGCGTGAAGACATGTTGAATTGCGCACAACGGTCTTTATCACTCATGTCTAATTCTTTCTTTCGTTTACATTATTATAATTAGACTATGTTTGCCTCGGGTAATTTTCAATAAAATTATTATTAGCAGTGCAGGTGCTTGAAAACGCATACTCAAGATATAAAAATGACATAACGAAAACATGCTGGTCATTGCATAGACTGCTGATAGACTTAATTAATTAGTTTTGATCACAACCTGTCTGTATGGCAACAAAATAATTGTAGCGGTATCAAGGCCAAAACATTTTTAAGATCATTCTCCTCTGCCTATAAGTGTGCTAACTTAAGACGTTATTTTAAAAGAATATTCAAAAATGAATTGACATATTAATTTGTTAAGAAAAATATAATTTATTAATTTTAAACACATAAATACATTGCATACTCACTATGAGTATCTTTTTAAATAATACTATGAAATTCTTATATATTAGTATGAGACAAGTTGACGCTTATTTATAAAAGGCTATAATTAAATGCTTGTTCAACATAAATTCAAAATAAAACTTATAAGATTAGATTTTGTTTTCAATCTTATCCTTTTCTGTTGAAAATTGTTTGTCTACCGGTTCAATGGTATCGAGCGATTGTCCTTTGGTTTCCTTCATAAATGCAACAAAAATTAGACCGCAACAGCAACTGATCGCAAAGAATAGAAAACATCCATGCAAATGGATTTTTTCCAATAAAATTGGGAAATATTTATCGGCCATAAATGCGACTGAACTAACACACAGTGAATATAAAACAACGCCTGCTGTTCGAATCTAATGAAAATAATGTGATTGTTCATGTTATTACTTGGGCTGGCATTCAAATGACATTGAAATAATTAATAAATTTAGTGAACAGTACTAACCTTTGATGGATAATTTTCTATCGCACAAATATGGGCTAATGCAATAATTCCAGTGTTTGCGATGAAAATAATAAAAGATAGACAGGTTACAGGTAGCCACAAATAGCTCGATACGTCGTATTCATTGTGGCGAAGGTATGAATAGGCAGATAGTGTGAATAATCCAGCTGCTGTACCCGATAGTGAAACGAAGAGTGTTGCTTTCCGTCCAAATGTGTCACCCAATTGTGTTGATACTAGGCCAGCAACGATTTGCACGACGGCCAAAATAATTGATGAAATATGTGGATCCAATAGAGTGCCAGTCTTTTCGAAAATCAACGATGCATAATTTGTAATTAGAAAACTGCCAGTCGTTTGAATGAACCAGGCCATTGCGATGCTGGTTGCAATCCCTTTCAAAGCCATACGATTGCAAAAATCCTTTAATCGAAGACTTTTGCTCATTTTTTTCTCTTCTACCACCAACTTTAATCTTTCGAATTCGTCTTTAATGAGTGATCTTTCTTGTTCAGTTATTCCTTCGCATCCTTTGTAATACATTAATGCTCCTTCTGCTTTCTATCATTTTAAATGTCAATTGTTAATAACTTTAGTTTCACAATTTTCTTAAAACAATAGCAGCTGAACTTACATGATAATCCTCTTTGTGCAGGTAGTATTGCGGAGTGTTTGGCAACGAGTATAACCAAAACAAGTACATTACCGGGAAGAAAACGAAAATATATGGCCGATGTTCATATTCAACCACAGCACCAACGACATAGCCAATAAGAACACCAATATTCCGTGCTAATGGAGTGATTGAACCAAGACGACCCCGAATGCTAATCGATAAATATAAACAATTATACTGTTAGCAATTGTGGTCATCGTGTGTGGATTCACTATTAGCGCGTTTTACTTGTCATTAGATATCTCTGATACGTAAAGTGCGACCCCAGATTGCATCCCACCAACAGTCCAACCAGTAATAAATCGTGCCGCCACGAGGTAGTAGAATGCATCACCAAAATGAACGAGCACCCAGTAAGTTATAACTGGAAATGCTAAGAATGTCATCGCTCGCTTGGATCCCATTTTTGATGACATAAAACCAAATATAAACGTTCCGACCAATGCACCCAGGCTACTCATTGAGCTGATCCAACTGATATCTTCACTGGAAAGTTTACCCGTAACGAGTGGTGTGGCATCAGACAAAAGAATCGGCAAAGCCGGTGACAACCATCCAACAATACATCCAAAGCTAAGTACGATCCAATTAGCTATTAAACAAAGGAAAAGATGTCAACATATTAAATGAAGATGAATTTAATTTTTGTGAATCGAAATTTTCTTTTCTTATCTTTGTGATTTTTTTTTTCTAGTGAAAAACTTATTTAAAATTTGAATCAAGATAATCACCTATTATTGTTGCATATAACTGATTTTTAACATTTGTGAAACCAGATACACTTTTTTCCACTTTTTCCATTTCAATATTTTTTTTCAATTTCTCTCCACTTCTCAAAACACACTTTATTTGAAATCGATTCTAAATGAATGCTTCCTAGAGCTAGACCCCACCTTTATATATACCTCAAGCAAATCAGCACATGATACACATTTGAATAACAAGTTCGAGTCATAATCTATTTAGTTTGCTCAATGTTGTTGACGTCAATTTCATCATCGTAGTTTCTTGTGATTAATGACCTGCTGAATACCTCAGAATAAAAACACATTTCAATTATGTTTTTATATAAACTAAAAGTTAGTACGAAGCTTGATTAATTTTATGGGCTGCATTTGAAATTGAATTTATGATGCAAATGCCAAAATAGTTACCAGAACAATTCTGATCAATGTGAATATCAAAATGTTCAAGAGTAAAATGGGGTAAGGAATGTGAGACTAGATGATTTTTCATGAGGCTAAATGTGCGATTTCTCGCTCTCTTCAATTCTTGTGAATTCACCCGACGGATGGTAAACAAAATCTCCCATCCAATCTGGTACTTGAGAGTCTCAAAATATATGGCTTAATTGTTATTTTGTGCAATGAGCTTATAAAATTATAGTCAGAATCTAAATTATGATGATATTAAACATCATGGGTGGTTTAAAGCACACTGGTGAGTGAGCAGTTTTGATTTTTTTGTGTCTGTAATGAAAATGTGATCACATCTCTGTGGGGGTTAGAGATAATATTTCTATTTCTATTTGTCAATATAATCCGGCGACACGAGCGATTCTTGTGAATTACGCACGAACCTTATCATCTCACTGCAATTAATGCCATGTATATAACTTCAGAAAATTTGTGGAATGCAAATATTTGTTTGAAAAAAAAAACATTTAATTACTTTAAACATTGTCGCTCGCCAAACCAAATCGCGAAAAAACAGAAACAAAACCTTATGATATGTTTGTACTAAGAGTACAAACCCTTCAACGGTTAAACCTCATCCTGATACAGTGTCTTAAAAATTATAGTAAACATTTAGAATTTCAAAAAGGTGTTCACAATTTTGAATACTTTATTATTTATTATCACTACGATTAAAACTATGAAACTCAATATGATTTTAGTACAGCTGATCTTGTCAACTGTTGCCTATATGGTTGATAGTTGAATCTCTGAAGTTAAGCGATCGTCCTTTCGTTTCTTTCATACAAAAAATTACAAAAAATGTGCCCAAACAGCAATTGATGGCAAAAATAAGCATACATCCGTGCAAATGAATGACTTGCAAAAGAATCGGAAAATATTTATCTCCCAAAAATGATACAATATTATACCAAAGCGTATAAAATACCATTCCGGCCGTACGAACCTAAAAAAATAATTGAAAAAAAATAAAAAATTAAACGTCATTGAAATCAATATTGATAATCATGAATGACTTGCAAAAGAATTTTGTTTGTAATTTACCTCCGGTGGTAGATTTTCAACAGCGCACACATTTGATAATGGTGCAATACCAGCACTTGATATAAAGATGACGAAAGAAAAATAAACTATGGGCAGACTTGAATAGTTTGACAAATCAAATCCAATTTCACTAAGATATGAATACAGTGACAAACAGAATAGACCCAATGCTGAACCAAACAGCGAGATGATCACAATAATTTTTCGGCCAAATGCGTCACTCAACGAAGTCGAAATTAATCCTCCAAAGATCTGCACGATAGCTAACACTATGGATGAAATATGTGGATCTAGTTTTGTATTCGATCGTTGAAACACCAGCGTGGCATAGTTGATTATAATAAAGCAACCGGTCATTTGAAGAAACCAAGCCATCGCAATACCAATGATGAGACCTTTCAAAGCGGTTTTGCTATGGAAATCCCGTAAATTAATCCGATCGCTAACATTTGACTCTTTTGTTACAGCTTTTAATCTTTCAAATTCTATATGCAGAGCTTGTGTTTCATCGATTGTTTTCCCTTCATAACCCTTGTAGTACATGAATGATTTTTCCGCTTCCTAGAATTAACAATTTAAATTTAACACTTATTATTTTCACAATTGAACAAAATTTAAATAATCGAATTTACCTTAATATTTTCCACTCGTAGATGATATTGTGGTGTGTTTGGTAAAAAATACAAACAAATCATGTACAAAATTGGAATATAAATGAAAATGGCGGGAATAACATCGTAATCAACGGTTGCGCCAATAATATAGGCAACTAAGACACCAATATTTCTGGCGAGTGGCGTCAGCGATCCAAGACGGCCACGGATACTGAAAAAAAACAACATTCAAATCTGTTGGTTAAACTAAAGATACACAGCACGTGCACTCAAGAAGAGATAAACGAATTTTAAAAAATTACTTGTCATTGGAAATTTCGGAAACATATAAAATAATTCCAGATTGAACTCCGCCAGCCGTAAGACCCATTGAAAATCTCGCAAACAAAAGGTGAGAAATTGTGTCACCAAAATGAATTAAAATCCAAAATGTGATAGTTGGCAAGCCCAGATATATCATAGCCCTTTTGCAGCCGAATAGTGATGATAAACCGCCAAAAATAAATGTGCCAACGATGGACCCCAAACTACTGATCGACCCCAACCACGAAATTTCTTCATTGGTAATTATTCCGGTGTCAAGAGGTGTTTCGTCCGATAATAAAACGGACAACGCTGGTGATAGCCAGCCAGCGATGCTTCCGTGTCCAACCAACACTAAGTTTGCTAAAAAAAAAATGTAACAACCATATTATTATTACATTTTCAACAACAAAACAATATTTTAAACTATAATATTTTCAAGATCAACACTATTTCATGTTATTTCGAACATACCCACGAAAGCAGCGTAAATTTGATATTTTATACTCGCCCACGAAAAATCACTCTCACTTTTCCCTATCATTATTTTCAATTTTTAACACCTTACGTCCTTTCACAACGATAGACAATTATTTTCTGATGTTTTTCTTATAAAGTAGGTATTTATCTATTCATTCTCCTGTATGTGTATGTCCTGCATAAATATGTTATTCTATTCGTTCGTTATTCGAAGCGGTTGAAAGAATGTCGAGAACATGACAAATACTACGTGCGTAAATCAACCATACATGTTAAGGTCATGTAAGAATGTGTATGCAGAATGAAGATATAGGCAATGGCCGTGTATTACCTGCTCACAACTATGTTGAATGTGGTTGGTTTGTTTTGTGTGCATTTCTCTGCAGTAGATTCGGGGCTTTGTATAGCTTATGCTTGTAATTTTATCTGGTTAATTTGGCCTGTTGCATGCAATCTCTTTGTCTGTTTTAATACATGACTCAGCGTACTAGTTAAATCATCAAATGCATATGGACATTGTGACATGCCAAAGCACACATCTTCATATTGTTGTCACGTGATAAAATTGTTGTCCGATAATTCGTCTCTTTTGTTGTCGTATTCCAAATATAGACTTTACACTTTGTCGATAGTTCATAAATGACAAATATAGTAGTATTTATAATACAACACTGTTAAAACAAAATGAAGTTCCTTTTTTTGTATTTTTCAGTAATCGAATTTGGTACAAATTGTACGGCGCCTATTTCTACTTCTCTTTTACAAATGTTTTCTTTTCTGAAATTATTGTTTTTTAACATTTCACTTCGAACCATGAACCAAATAAAAATAACCCTATACATTTAGACTTCCGGCTATGTAAAGCCATGTTCATGAACAATTTCTCCATTTCATAATTTACAAAACAACGTATAACCAATTATTTCGAACTTAGTTTTGGTCAAAAGGACCTTACGCATGCAGAACATTGTGTACGCATTGCATTTGGCAAATATTATTCCTTCAATCTTTTGAAAGTAACAAAATGGGCTATTCATGTGGATTTCTTTACCAATATCACTTCTTTCGACATCTCGAATAAAATTGAAAAATAAAGAAAACAATATCGATTGATTTTCGTAGAACATTTTTCTATTAGTATATTCCAAGGGATTTTTTATTATTTTACTAATCCAAATAATGAGAAAAAATGAGATATCACTGATATCATATCAATGAGGACTATTGAGAACTAACAAAAATCAATCAAATAGGTTATTTTTGTCGTGTTTCCTTATTACTCGATTGTTTCTTCCTGAATGATTGTATTCTTTGAGCAATACTTCACAAACTATCTAGTACTCTTTTGAAACAACCAATGAATTGACACCTCTGGTTAATGTTTTAATTCTCATCGTTCCTATTCAAAAAAGCTGATGAGATGTTTTTGTGAATTTCTGTCTGAATTTGAACTTAAGATATAGAGTAAAAATACAATAGATTTCGTAATGAGTGTATGAAATGGCTCGCCATATAAATCAAGAATCTTTGATCGGACAGGCGTTCACAAACACCAACCAAATTATGTTTTCTGTTTATTCCATATGGATGTTATCTTTAGAGAAACTGCAATATTGGAGAAATGTTAAAAAAATTTGGAATATTAGAAAAAACAGAAATATTAGAAGAAAGTGTATTACAATCCATAAGCTTAAAACAAAATATTTTTTTTTATTTTTTTATGTTTTTCTAAATTGATTCCTTGAAAGCTGTACAAATCATAAGGCGCCTCTTTTTTTTAAATGTTTGCGATCGATTGGCTGTTTCAAGTTATATGTATTGTTTCGATACTAACCATGATATGTTACAGTATACAAGAGAAGTAAATACAATCTTCATCATTGAGACTTAAGGCTGTAAAATCATGACTTGAATCAAATTGATAACAATTTCGCAATTTCATTCTTTGAAAGCATTTGAAGGCATCCAATATGATGGTTGTAAGGTGACAAACAAAAATGTGTCTTAGATAAATATTTATCAATTGATTTGCGAAATTTCCAATTAATTTCCGACTGTAATAAAACATTGTCGCAACACAATAAATTTTTGATTTTTTTTATTAATTTTCAGACAGATTAGATTAAAATTCTAGAATAGTTCAACTGAAGTAAACAATAACAATCTAATAAATATACACACACGCACATCTGATAACTTCAAACGCATCAACATTAATCCCATGTTATTTATTCAGTGGTTGAGTTTCCGGTGAATCGTCCATTTCTTTTTCTTTAACCGTTTGAGTTTTCGGCGATTTTTCATCGTCACCATATAACTCGAGATCTCGTCCATAATACCAAACCAAGAGGTCAAAGAAAGCACCAATTAAGACGAAAACAGCTGAATTTGAATGCAAAAAGTATCGGAATCGAATAGGATCATACAATTGACAATCTCCTCGTCGACCACATTTGTAATTCCATATCAAACATGTGCTATCGATAATTCGGCCGAAGATTATCGGACCCGGAATCAAAGCAAACAAACTGATCATAAACAGCGATAAACCTTGTGAAAATGATTTATCACGTGGTTCAACAGCACTAAAATAAATAATTGATTCGTTATTAATTCAAATAAAATCAAATATTTGCATTGAATTCAATTCGATGTTATCTATTAAAAAACACTTACCGGAAGTTTAAAAGAACATTTCCAATTCGGCCAGTGGAACTGATTAAACTAGAGACCATTGACACGAGCGAAAATGCATAATAATCAAAATCACAGTTACCGTTACATGCTTGAGGTGTGACAATGCGTTCCGATTGCATTTGTCGGCGTTTTCGCCCATTTAATTCATCTGCATTTAGGTTCTCGATGCTCAATGAATCTTCTTGGCTATCTTCATAGGCAACATCATACAGATCGTTCGTATCAATCGTTTCATCGTGATCATGTGATTGTTTGTTGGATTTGAGCTCTTCATCATAAACATCATAAAATGTTATTTGCTTTTCCGTGGGCTTGAATTCATTTGTTATACTCTCTGTAATGAGTTCATTTGCTAAAAAGCTAGCTGTTGATGTTGATCGTTTGCTAAGTCCGCGGCTATTGGTGATTGGTCGAAACAATTCAATTTGTGTAGTCAACGAAATGCTGCATGTACAATTCTTGTAAACCTTTTCAGTTTCATCAAATGTTCTGCATCCCGCATGGCATGGTGAAAAATATGTGGTGTTGGTTGAGCTATCACATACCGGATTGTATGTAATGCCATCGCAATTACAATTTGAATTACAAGATTCCAAAGATCCGTTAATAATCAATGAATTACCACCGCCACAGCCGATTTGTGTGTAAAATACTTGAGTGGTCATCGAAAATATACCGATTATCACATTCCAGAAGAACAAATATTTTGGTGCTGGTTTGTGTTTTGTTATCATACAGCCCGACAATAAGAGGCCAATTGTCATTCCCAACAATGTGAGTGGACCAGTGAATATACTTCCACCGTGCGCTGATCTATTGAATTGAACTTCCATCATTCTTCCCATAAATGTAATGTAACCGGACGCACCAAGGATATAAAATATCGCCGAAATATTATTAAAAATTAACAATTTATTCGTAATCAATCGCATAAGAGCTTTTGGGAAATCTGAAAAAAGATCTGCTTTTAATAATTGTTTCAAGTATTCTATGAATCAATGTAGATAAAGGTAATGTCACCGCGTGAGTGAAAAGTCTCAAGTGCTTGGCTTCCATAAAAACGTATACGTTTAAAATTGCACGTGAATGAAATGAGTAAAAACCAATTGAATGTTTCGATTATTCATTCAACCACTTTAGCCTTTCCGGTCTTCAGACGATGAACTATTTCATAAATTTATTTATTGGTCAATTTAAATTACTTTTCAATTCAGCCACTTCCACTTTTTCCTCCTTCTCCGCAATTTCGACTTTTTTGTCGTATTTTTCACCGTCAATTTCATATTCAACCACTTGTTTCTTCTTTGGCAAATGTTTCGGGAATAAACCAATCAAACCAGCAAATACAAACATTAATGCACCTAACAACAGCCATCCCAACCACCAGGCACCTAGCCAACGTGGATCCTGAAAATGATTTGTTCGGAAAATGTAAAAAATATCAATCTAAAAATTAAAGACTAGATTAACACTCAAGTTCTGTTTGAAAAAAGTTACAGTTGTTCGGTCACCGGGTTTCCGCCGATCACCGAATCACTTCGATGTCTTCTACATAATTAAGTAGCCTAATTCAAGGAGACCAACTTTGTAGAATATAATGACTAAAATTATTTGAGTCCCTTCTGAGCTAAAAACGGCATTCAAGTGGTCAATCAGCAAAAAAAATCGATGTTTAAAACTCAAAACGGGTATGTAACAGTCCCGAACAGTACTTAAGTGTTAATTAGTTAATACGATTATCACATAAACACTTACATCTCTTTGGATGACTGGCGTTTTTGTCGGATCAATGTAAACACTCAACATCAAATAAGCGAAGCCAAATCCAAGCACGGGGCCAAACATCCGCATTGAAAATGCATACGCCAACATTAAAGGTGTGTTACGCTGTTTTATGTTATCATCTAAATACGATTGACCAAGCGAATAGTATAACGTGTTGCCGATTCCAAGCACGAATTGCGATAAAAATATTAAAATCAACGGAACATATGAAAATTGTTCTTGACATTCATCGAGTTTTTTAGCGGTGGTTTTACATAATTTATTGATTTTAAAATCGATTGGCCCGGATTCAAGAATTTTTGATGCATTCTGTGAACATGGAAAATGGAATGAATTTGTTGTTGAAATGGAAGACAAAGATTTCGAAGAACACGGTGGCAAACTTTACTTGATATTTCGATGTGTACTCTTGGGTGTATTGTAGCGCTTCTTCGCCAGCACCATAAATAAAGTGCGGCCATGCTAATATAAAACATGACAATGCACTAAAAACAACACCCCATGCAATCCACCTTGGACGATTCCGTTGACCTCCAAAATATGTAAGGATTAATGATAACATAATCTGTGATATTTCGTTGCCACTCAAAATGATGCCTGTCAAATAAACAAAATAAATTCCAAATTTTTTGAATTGGGCAAAACGGTTCAAAATTGATTTTGCATTGATCAATGATAAACAGTTTCGTCAAAATGATTTAACATTAATGGGGCAAATATTGTTTGTCTATCGCAGATTAATTTTTATCAATTGCACGAGTTTCAAGTATGCATGCTTAAGATATGTGAAAGAATATCTATAAATAACATTGATTTTAATTGGCGATAGAATGAGTCAAATCACAAGATACATGACTGATTCGATACGGTGCTATGAAAACAAATAGCTTTCCGTTTTCATTTGTCAATAACGTGCAACGGAAAAAAAGTGTATGATCATTGTAAGTGTGGCGTCAAAAACTATCAGCTAATAAATTGATTTGGCACCATCTTACCTGTTGTCTGACTGGGAATTTTAAAGCGTTTCTCGATAGTTGTTAGTGTGATGACAAAGTACAAGTGGCAGGTACCCTGAACAGTACCCAACAGCCCATAGACGATCATAAACCATCGTGTATTAGCGAATCTTTGCAACCAATTTGGATGCCAACATGAAATACCACAACTGTCCATCGTGTTGGTTTTCACTGTTTGATTGAATATTCTTTAATTTGGTTGATTTTTTCTCTTTCTTTTGTCTATTAAACTTTTACGAATTGAAGCCAGTTTCAGTTGAATCAAAATAAATATCACAACCGTCAATTCAGTCTATCTCTCTTGTTTACAATTTAGAATTGATTTTACTTAATTAGGAAATTATTTGGGTTTTCAACCAGTAGCATAAACACACACACATACACACATACAACGATTCAAGATTAGTACAGAGACAATCGTTTCACTTCAAACAAAGCACTTAAATTTTGTGGTTAGATGTCAATTCCGCAAAATCATAGCGAATAATTGCGTAAATAGACTCGTTTAATGCACTTTAGTTGTGAGATGTTTTACATAGATTTTCGACACTATTTATTCGCTCGTGTCCATATTATATAACAATAGATTTGAATGAAGGCATTTTCTTTTCTCTAGTTTGAACTATTTTTGAATTGCTTAGGGGGTTTGAGTACTGATAAACTTTGAGTACTTGTTTTTCCTTTATATTCAGTTTATTTTTTTGTGTTATTTCAACTAAAATAAACAAAGTTTTTGTTGTTGTTTTGTACTGTGTGTATTTTGATCAAATTAACCTTCTAAACTAAACCCGAGAGCTTAGTCCAATTGAGTATTGAACAAACGACTGACCGTTGCCGAATCCATTGAATTACTAAATATGAACGACAGATCTCTGTGTACGGTTTGTCTGTGCTCCACAATTGATAATTGCAATATGCCACTTCAGCGATTACAAAAACAACAACGGCTACTATATGTGCTGTTCCTTCTATGTCGCATCTATAATTCAATTGTGTACGTTTAAGTATTTAAAGTGATAATACAGTGTGTAGTTTTTTTTTGCTGCTACTCTGCTGCGGACGGAGTGCGGTACATCAAGTGGCTATGCTATGTAGCAAGAGCAGGAGAGGCGATACAGTGATCAACTAGTACAAGATAAATCAATGTCCATGTATGGCTACGCTGATTATTTGTTCAAAGGTAATGATTGAACATGATAAAGACGCAGTTGACAAATAAACGCACGCAAAACAAATCATTTACAGCTTCACGAAATCATCCATTGTCATACGAACATGAATGCAAAACACATAAACTACACATAGAGAAATTGGGCTGAAATGGGAAACAAAGGATGAATGTTTATTTTGTGTGATGTGTAGTCAATTCTATTGTGTACGTTCATTCCACTGAAAGACATTTGTCGCATATTTTTCCACCGAATTCAAGTGATTTATGTTGTAATTCTTTTAAAAATTTCGCTTGAGAATAAACAAAAAAGGAAATCGAATTTTTGAATAGTTTGAGCTCGCGGCCGTTTTTTTAACGTTTTTTTTTATTGCAATCATGAAAAGTCGTAATTTTCAACTCAACATTCCAAATTGTCAAGTGTGCTTAATTTCACCTCTATGCTACGATCAATTTCAGCGGTTTTTTTAACGTCACATAATCTGTTTTTTTTTAATGTTATCTTATCCGTTAGACACCTTTCATATCTTATCGAGATCTCTTGATAAAACCAAAAAAAACGCAATATTTCTTAGTTTTGTTTTATTCGGGCGTGTTACTTTTCAAGTTTTATTTCGTTAGTCATTCATTTCGAAGCAACTTAGTCATTTCATCAACATTTTCACGAAATTTGCAGTGATTTTTTCAGTTTTAATCAAGCTCACCGCTATGTGTGATGCATTCATTTGAATTTGTGCAAATTAAGTGGCATCAGTTAAAATGAGATCAACTGCAGTAGACAGATTTCAGGGAACAAGCCCAATTCGGCCGGCCTATGAAGCCAACGCACATAATGTGAATGAAGGTGTGTGTGTGTGTGAGTTAAACTGTGTTGTGAAATTCATACGATCGATTTATCATTTTCAAACTATTTTAGAATCCGTCGATTGCGGCATCAAATTGCTTCAATGTTGTAATACACCAAAATGTCGTAAACTTGGAACAACAAAAACGTTTTTAACTGTCCTCATTTTGTTGGCAATTGTACAGGGGATTGCCGAAAAGTTCATTACAATTTCCGTTCAACAAGCTGCATTAGAACATGATTATGACCCAAATTTGATAGGTGAGTGAAAGAAATCGTGTGAAAGAAATCAACTAACAAATCAAATTGTTGGGTTTTAGAGTGGTTATTCGTCACAAACGGTATTGTTCAAGGCATTTTGGCCATACTTATTGCGTACTGGGGCAATCGCATACATAAGATAACATGGCTGTGCGGAATGGTTGTTTTTCAATCAGTTACATGTTTACTGATAATTTTTCCAACTTTAACGCATATTGGATCGTACGTAGCAAATATTTTTACTAGTTCTCAGTAAATACGAAGAGTACGATTTTATTCTCCCAGAGGGCGAATTTTTGCATATATTCTTCATGGGAGAATATTCTACTCCTTTTTTCTCCCATGGAGGAATATTTTCAAATGTCAATATATATTGACTGATGTCAAACCGATTCAGCAACAGTGTTTAGAATGTGCATTATTCTCCCAAGAGGAATAAATTCTCCCGATATTCTTCCAAGGAGAAAAAATGCAGAAATTAGCCCTCTGGGAGAATAAAATGATACCCTTTGTGTTTACTGAGTTCAATCCTTAAGCGTTTTGTGTAATTTTCAACTTATTTTTGGTAATCTCAATAGTTCTCCATCAAATTCAACATTCAACCTTCATTTGGTGAATTTGCAGTGCTCGTATCCATCATCAGCTAGTTTCAGTCTAGAAGAAATTCCACATGGAATAACCACATTGATTGGATTTTATCTACTTCAAGTGGGCATTTCGTATGGTTTCATTGCATTTTACACACTCGGTTTGACCTATTTGGATGACAACTCACTTCTGCACAATGCACCAGCACTCATTGGAGCTGCCTTAGCGGGAAGATATTTTGGTTTTGTGCTCGGCAATGTTTTATCATTGTTCACTCATGAAGTGTCACTGGGATGGTGGCTAGGGTGGTCAATCTTAAGTCCAATTCTTTTCGTGATAGCGGTGATCATTGGATTGTTTCCACGTCGAATGATTGATACCGTTGTCCGGCAAGCGGCCGACACAATAGTTGAAACAGCCACAAACAGCAGCCAATTATCATTGTCACGCACCAAGTTCCTATCCGACATTTCATTTTCCAGCTCAATCGCACGACTTTTTCGCAATAAAATTTTACTATTAAACATATTCGCTACGGTTTTCATTCAAACAGCGCTGATTAATTTTGCATTTCATGAGCAAAATTATTTACAGTCCAGATTTTTAATTCCTTCCGACGAATCGAATGTTTTAAATAACGAATCAACATCAAGAACACTGTCGAAATTTATTCAACCATTTGTTGTTGCGCTTGCTATTTTGATCGGTGGATTAGTTATTGCAAAAGCTACACCAAGCCCAAGGTAAATAAATGTCGAAAAATAAATTTGTTTTGGGTAAATTTTTAAAATGGGTACTGTGCAACATAATATTTATGCGTAATTTCCATTGTTTTTAGGAAAATTGTCATCTGGAATGTGATAACAGCGTTGATTGTTTGTTTATTGTTTATTGGTTTCATTTACATTGAATGTTCACATAACGCAATAGCTGGCGCGTATGGAAATAAATTACATATGCCGTATTGTTCTCGAAGCTGCGTATGTGATTCAGATCTTCGATTTACGCCCGTTTGTCCCGATCAAAGTACACAAACCTACTTTTCACCGTGTCATGCTGGCTGTGTGTCAGAGCAAATGGTGAATGGCCAACGAATTTTCGGCAATTGCTCATGTGGATCGGATCCAGATATGAGTTTAATCAATGATGGAGTTTCGACAGCAACTGAAGGCGCGTGTGGCTATGAAAATTGCCAGAAAATGTGGTTAATTTTTCAAGGGCTAGTTACTTTTGGTATTGTTTGTTTCGGGTCTCGCTTGGTGGGCAAAATTTTGATTTCAATTCGAAGCGTTTTATTCCAAGACACAGCTATTGCATTAGCATTGGAGCTGACATTCGTCGGTTTGATCGCATACATTCCTGGAAAATTTGCCTACGAATACATTGCAGGTGAGTTCGTTATTCATATACTTTTGATTAAAAACTAAAGAAGATTTCATAAAACAATGTACTGAAAACATACTCCATTTCAGATTCAACATGTCAACTCTGGTCTCAGAATGGTTTGCTGTGTTATCTGCACAATTCTCAAGATTTTGGCAATTTTGTCAATATTCTTAGTGCGGTTCTATCGTTGGTTGCTGTCATTTTGGAATGTATCTTACTGCTTTTCGTAAAAGACCTAGATTTGTATGGAGATTCATCAGAATCGGAATTACCTGCAGTGGAACTACAACCCATTCCGACCTCAGCCAATGAAACAGGTAGTAAATCATAAAGAATCATTTTTTCTCGCGATCAAACTTATCGAAATTCCAATCATATTCCACTTCACAGCTGCTGCGCCTGTTGCTGAAGCAAGTCAACCATTACTTTCGGGACCTGAAAATCCAACGGTATTAACGACAAGCCAAAGCACACGACCTATCATATCAGCGCCCATTCAAACAACTACAACGAGTACAATCCCAACACACTCAGGTATTGTTACTGAAATAAAAGCAACAATGGCCGATCGATTCGTATCTACAGTACAATCGAAGTCACCGACCGTCCGATACAGTCCAGTTTATAAGCCGGCCGAAAATCATATCGAAGAGCTAAATTTTCGACTTAAATCTATAAATCAACGAGTCTATAGTAATCTTAATGGCGACAGCAACGGTATTCCCGACATAAATCCATCGGTTGGCAGTGATACCGAGAAAGAGTTGGATTTCAATATTCAACAATTGGAAAGTAATGTTAGCTCATTAAGTGGATTACCTTCTGGAAGTAGTACGGTCAATTCACCCGAAACAGCACAAAAACGTCGTCAAAAAGATAACACTTGGCGTGTTGAACGCTATGAGACCGACTTTTAAATGAAAATAAAAGGTCTTAGCTCTTTTTATGTTATCATTACCACCTGAAATCAATGACCTAATATTTAAAACATAAACACATTAAAAAAAAGAAGTCTATTTAATTTAGTTGATAATTGTATGTAATTTATTTTGTAATGGATTCATTTTTTTTCTAATAATAATTTATGGGTTAATTTTTTTTTCTTTGATTATTTTTAGGGGTAATTTTTTTTTTAAATCCATTTTGTTTCATTTCAGTATATACAAAAATTCCATAATATTTTTTTTCATTAAAAAATTGAAAAAAAAACAAACATTAAATTTACATTAAAATAGACATGATTGAATTTAACTGAAAAATGTACAAATTCCACGGGAAAAAAGAAAAATGAATAACATGATTTTGTAATGTCAATGGATAAAATAAAAATGTAAAAGAAAAAGGTAAAATTCGAGGAAATTTGCGTTTCATGTCGAAAACCAAACGATTCAATTGGGTCCCATGTGAATCGTTTAATTCGTTGTAAAGATTGGTGTAGAAGCATCCATCAAATTTTTCATCTGGGTGAAACACTCTCGGCAAACGATGGGGGGGATGATGCAATAAAATCGATGTGCAATAGTTTTAGCCTTAAGTAAATGTTTGCACTGTCACTGAACACATGCAGGAAATCCAAAAAGGTGATTCGTGCGATAAAATTCGATAACGATGGTTTTAGAGTTGGTTTTTGTAGTCAATTTTCTGAGGCAACTTGCAGTGGTGCAGCAGTATAAAATGTGAGTGTGATAGTAGAGTAGATTCAATTGCAAATAGCCTGTGTCTAAACCTGGATGATCAAATAAAAATGAGTTTTCCATGTTCTCGCCTCAGTATTTTTTTTTTTTTGCAAACTTCTTATATTCTACAGTTTTAAGTCTGTTTCTAATGCATACGCTTCATCGTTGTTGCATCAATGCGTCACAATAAGCATTGTTCTGTGTTGCAGTATTTCATTCAATTATTTTTTTTTTTCGGTATGATTTAGCACATTGCCAATTCGAACAAATGCTACTGCTTTTTTTGATGATTGGTTTTTTTTTCTCTTGTGGTTTTGATTTGATTTTGGAAACATTTAAATTTCATACATCAATTGTGCAGAAATTCATGTGTTTTCTTTTGATTTCATTTTACATCTACGTTATTACATACGCTAAAAAAATGTGTTAACGCTAGTTAATTAAATACAAAATAACTCTCCAATTGAATTCGATCAAGTCAAGATTAATTGATACAATCAATGAAATGTTCTTAAACAAGTATCAATATTTACATCCTTTTATAAAAAGGGACCCATTATTATCAATTTATATTGTACAATTTGTTGATAAGCACTTTTATTTTTAATTTTATTTCTCTTTTAAGCTCTAGACTAAATTGTTCTTTATTTGTTTTTGCTGTCAATTGTTTAAGAAAAATGTTGGCAAATGTGTTTGATTTGACATGAAAAAAAAAATAAAATGTAAAACACAGTCAAAATGAGATTTGGTTCGGGAAATAAATTAAAAACATTTTCATTCTCATCATTCTCACTCAAATACAATTGGTAAAAAAATTAGCAAAATAAAGATTGTTATTGGGCTTCTTATCGCTTTGCAATGTCCATACAAATCTTAGCTAAAAAGAAAATCTCTATTCGAAATGAAATACGTATATAAATAGTGGTCGCAATGGACACAATCACAGCTCAATATCACAGTTTTGATTTTTTTTTTTTTAAGTTTTGTTCTTTTATCGCAAAAAAATATCGTGAAAAATACATAGCTTATTGATATCACAGTTTGTGATACATTTATTCAACATATTTTCACCGGTAATTTCGATCATTGAAACTTAGTTGAAATAGGCTAACGTTTTTTTTGCGTTTTAAACACAGCATGCTGATTTGTCTGCAAACGCGACGTTGGCGCCACCACTGGTCAGAAGCAGAACTGTTTTATAATGGAAATTTGTATCTACCAATATTCATTGTAAAGTTGTGTGCATCTGAACGTGCTTCTGACAGTACATATTAGCACGCTGTGGTTTTAAAAAAGAATTGCTTCTTGTAATTTTCAATAATAAGTAAAGTTGATGATTGTTTGTGGTTGAAAAGTTTAAAAATTTTGATTCTCACTTTAAAAACAATTTCACAGACAAATTCAATTTCCAGAAGTATTCAATTCGTAAATGACATATCAATCAAGTACAATGTCTTTTCATATGTTTCAACTGAATTTAAGGTAAACGAGCTTATCTTATAAATTGTGGTAATAAAATCAATACACTAAATCAAACAAAGGATTTTCGGGTGACTCGATCTACTAACTGATTCATTATGGAAAAAAAATAATCGAAAAAGAAAATGTTCTATGCCAAATCTAGACAGTAATTGTAAGTACCTTTTCAGTTCTCCACGTCTTTTTACTAGTTTTCCATGTTTTTGTCATGGCTCCAAGTCGCAGATGAATCGGCTTCTTTGCAGATGCAGCAGCGCTTTCACTATTCGGCGATGCACGTTTTTCACTTGTTGTTGTTGATCCAATCACCGTTGATTGAAGATTTTTCGTGTCAGCATCTAAAAAAAATCAATAAAATTTAACCAAATGAACCAATTTCATCAGCAAAACCAGAAAAAAATGCATACTCTGCTCGCTGGATTTATTAGACCGTTTAACCGCACTGCGTTTTTCGCCGCTCACTTTGCTTTTTACATCCACATGTTTATCTGTGAAAAGTAAAAATTGTACAAAAAAATCCAGTTAAAACTCAATCTCTCACATTGAAGCTATCGAAAAGACAAGATAATTTACCTGCTTCTGGTGTTTTCGTTCTAGTTTCAACATCAATTGTTGACTTGGAAACATTTGCCTTTCTATCATTTTTGGTATTTGTGGATTCAGATCTGGGTTTACTAGACTCCCTTTCACGTCCTCGAATCCTGTTGTTATCTCGGTCCCTATCTCTTTCACGGTCACCATCTCGGTCTCTGATTCGGTTTCGGTCACGGTCACGATCACGATTTTCTCTATCGCGATCCCTATTAAATCTGCGATCATCGCGTCGATTTCGCATGTCTCTGCGGCCACCACCTCTTCGATTTGAGTTCACTGAATCGGTTTGCATTTCGTCGAGATCACGCATCAATACATCAGCTGGTGCAGTTGCCTTTTTGCCCAATTCTGAAAACGATACCGTTGGCACTGTTTTGCGTTCACTTTTGCTTGATGTCAATTTGAAGCGTCCTTCATTCTCCGATTCACTTTCTTCAGACGCAAACAGATCAATGCCATCACTATTATCGTTATCCGAATTCTCGCTATCCGATGACGCCAATAATTCATCTTCCATTTCCTGTTCAGTTTTATCTTTAGCTGCATTTTCATTAGATTCATTTTCCATCGATTTATCAACCAAATTCTCTGCCATTGGTTTTTCATTCCGGTCTGAAGTCGATTCTTTTTCCGCATGTTTATTCGTACATTCACCATTTTCCATGGTGTTTCTTGCCGGTGATCTCCGTTTGTGATGATTTTGTGGCGAATGAGAACGATGATTCTGTGCTGAATGATTATTACGATTGCGTATTCCACTATGGCCTGGTTTATTGTTACCATTTGAGTTATTGAAACGTTTATGCGGTGGCGATCGTCGTGGCCGACCCAAATTGGTTCGAGGATTTTTGCGGTTTGGTGAACGGCTTGAAGTGCGTCTTCGCACCTCTGGTTTGGCATTTGTATTTGGAGATCGTGTGCGACGTCGTCGATGATTTAAATCATCGATGATGCGCGGTGATCCAGACTTTCGTGCATGCACACCATTGTCTCGTGTCGGTGAATGACCACGCCATGGCCGGGGCGCATGACGATTGGTTGGTGAATTATTTCCACGTCGATTTGAGACCGGACTACGTCTGTCCGATCGATGAGCATTGCCATCGAAATTATTACGCGGGATTGGAGATCTAGAACGATTCCGTCGGCTATGCACCGGTTGAGGCGGTGAATGGCGTCGACGTTGCGGTGATCTTGACATTGAACGATTTCGATAATGTGGTGAATGATTTGGGTAGGCGGGAGAACGAGATTTACTTCGGCGATATTTCCAGGCTTCGGGCGATGGTGATCGTGACCAACGGCCTGGCGATGCCTGTCGAAATGGAACTGGCGAATGAGCTGGAGAAATGCCTTGTCTTCGTTTGATTATTTGCTTATTTTCATAAACGAAGGCCGCACTTCGTGGCGATAATTGCACATTCGTTGTTGGCTCTAAAATGCCACCAGCTACAGGTGCAGCAACATACGGAACGTACTCATTGAACGGAGCAACGGGTGGTGGATTCAGTCTTTGCGGTATATAAGTGTCATTGATATCCATTTTTTCAAAGCCTGAACTAACGTAAGGTGGCACTGGATGATGAATCAAATTTGGTTGTACCATTTCTGGTTCACCAGGTGCATAATATTTATCAATCGCTGGCCGAATATTGCTCACCACCGGAATCACGTGGCTTTCTTCAATTTTACTCACAGACTTGACGGCTGGCACATTTTCTTTTTTCAATGATTTTAACGCTGCCAATCGCAACATTTCTAAATCTTCGTCGTCTTCCATTTCAGCTTTGGTCTGAAATAGCAAAAAAAAAAAACGCAAAAAAGTCAAATATAGAACAGAAAATGTAAATACAAGTGTGGGCGATAAATTGTAAACAGTGGACCAAATGAAAATAAACAATTTGGATTATTAATTGCAAAGGTCAAATGAGAGGACGCTTACATTTTTGGTATTTTCCATAAAATTGCATAAACGCCAAATTCACCAAATTTAATTAATTTACTCAAAATACACGACACGTGTTCAATTCTTGTTTTACACCCAAAAAATAATGCGCGGAATTCTTGTTATTGATTGCCCAAATATTCCAACTCAAAACAAATTTTTCATTTCGTCAATATGAATTAGCACACAACTTTCACAGTGCGGCCATCTTGCAACATTCTCTCTCTCTTTTTTTTCTTCTTTTCAATGGAACCTCCTTGGTGAATGAATTGGTAATGCGTATTATTGTAGTGTTACAAGTCTCGTGTATAATAGTTGGTTACAGTAGAAAATCACAATCACAAATTAATTCAAACGAAGCTTGAATTTGGTCTTAAAATTAAAATTGAATTTATTATGAATTATTTATACAGTTGATTTTCAGAGTGAAAAACGCAAACGATTTAGTCGTAGCTCTTTTTGATGCGACTAAATATAATTGAATTTGTGTAGATGACAGTTCACCTAAATAATATAAAAAATTCGAATATGGGTGGCCAGTTGCCAACCCACAATGTCTACACAGCACACTAACACTCACATTTCCATGGACTTCGAAATTTGCATCGGGCAAGACTCACACTTTGAATCTCCAATTGACAGCTGTCTATGTTACTTCTCAGTTTTATACACAATTTTGTTTGTTCAACACATCAAGTTGTGCACAGCAAAAAAACCCGTTGTATTTTGTAACGTACAAAGAGATTTAAAAATTTCAATTAACCGACAATGTGATGTCACACACATTTTGCATAATTTATACTGGTGAAATTGATCCGGTTGTTTGTAGCCAAAGAGAAAACCGAAAAATCGATTCAATTCAATGACATCGAAATTGCGCCAAAATAGTTGTTCGGATTTCATAAGTCGACGCAATTGTCCCACACATTTCATTGTTAAGTGTTTCAATATCTAAATTTAGATATTTGGCAGCTGGTTTCATGTGAAATATTTGTTTGTAATTTTTGTTTGTCGAAGTGAATAGTATCATCAAAATGTTTGTCCATAGGTTGGTCGCGTTCAATCAAACATGTTCCAACATGATTGCACAAATACATACTAGTTACAACACACTAATTATTTTCTTTGTTATTGTAGGTGGCTAACGTTCTTCGTAGTAAGCAGCTGCACAACGCACATTGTGCAAAGTTCTTTTTTCGATTACTTTATGCCGCGCAAACAAAGTATGCACAATTTATGCAAATTCATTACCGTGCTTTGAATTTATTGTTCATTGTTTTTATTTTTTTTTTCTTATGAATTTTATGTAAGGCTATAATGAATATATTGACTTTTTTTAGATTATTTGGCCGGTACGGAAGTTGATGCTCCGATTGTTCCATACGAAATAGCAGCTAGTGATGATAAATTTTTGCAAGAGGCATCAAAATTAATTGGAGTAAATTTATCGGAACTGGATTTGTGTCACCATCGTGTTGTATTAAAACTACGTAATTCGTGCCATGAGTTGAATGCAGAGCAGTTGGGAAAATTGGCTGTGATGTTGCTGAATTGCCAGTCAAATTCAGAAGGACGAGCTCTGTTTGAGTGCACAGAGAGTATGTCATTGAAGGAATGTACATCGGGTATGGATTCGGACACATGGAATGCATATCATTTGATTACAAATCGTGCAAAAGCGGTTTGCGTTGCCACACGGCACGAACAATTCAGAGGACTTACGGAAATAACGGTCAATAAACTCATGACAAGCGGTAAAATAATTTCACTCAAATTTTAGAACGTTTAAACTAAAATAATAATTTACATGTTACAGCTCATAGTCAAATTGCGATGATGAAGCAATTGTCAGAAAACCAGAATACACTTCGAGAGCTAACATCGCAGGCGATCGACGATTTGGTTGAAAAAAATGAGAAAGTCATGGACCAACAAAATGAAATTCTAAAAGTATCAAGTTCGCATCGTGCTGTGGTTGAGAGTAATTTGCATGAGTTAATGCGTGAAAAAGGCCTAATACGTTCTGGCCAAATCGAAGTAGCCAATATGATTGAACATTTGAAGGTTAGACTCGATGAAAGTCTAATTAATCTAAAGCAGCAGTCGAAACAAATGAAAGAAAACCACGCCAACCTGTTGGATGATCTAAGCAACCTACAATCGAACGCATTTCAAGTATCCGACAAATTGGGCGAAACCACCGAATATATTTTATCGCAAAATGAAATTGCATCGACTCAATTCGACACGACCATCCAACGATTGACGGAAATCAATCATACAATTGAGAAACTTCAAAAGCTGATACACACGCTTGAAGGCAGCGTTGATGACAAATTGACATGGATTACCAATAAAATTGGTGGCACAGATGAAGCATTAGCAAATATCAACTTAGTCCTACAGCATTTGGGTTATTTGCTATTTGGAATGCTTTTGCTGGTATTTGTTAATGCACCAGCATTTTATCGCGTATTTTTCATATTTGCTGTCCCGATGAATTTTATTTGTTCTTTATTCCATTGGCAGCATGCCAGTTTAATTGAATTGACACAGATTCTTGGTGTCGTATTTGTTTGTAATTTAATTCGTACAATTTTGTGGACGATCAAATTTAAAAATCCGTTTGCACTAAGCAAAACAAGTGAAACGAAAGAAAAAACCAAAGAAACCTCAAATCAACAGCAACCAGAAACTGATCGAGAAGCATCACAACACCACGATTATGATGAATTTAATGAAACAGATGTAAATCGTGACAACAACAACGACTATAGCTATAGTTATTTAAGTGCATTTAAAAATCGACATCGTGAAAACATATCGAAGGGTCGAGAGAGTTCGATAGCACCTTCGATGGCTAGCAATCAAAGTTTTGATGCACGCAGTCTAACACCATTTACCGCCAGACTGATGGATCGCACGCAGTGTATTGCACTCACTGTGAAAGGGGACCGTTGCCGAAATGCTGCTAGTTCCAATCAAATCTATTGCCGTAGACACGAAAAATAAATTAATTAAAAATTAAAACATTTCCAATGTTCAAGAAATTTTAATACCAGTGAAGAATTTTACCATTTTCATTTATGTTTATTCAGTAGATGAGTTTAAATTAGCCTAAATTTAATGTAATTCAATTTAATTTATGAATATATCGATTTTAAATGTATGGATTTTTTGGTATGAAAGGCGCTCAATACTTAAACCAATAACTCTTTAGTTAGAATATTTTAACCAATTTCGTATTTAGTTTAGTTGTTTTTGTTTGAATCAAATTTATATAAATTTATATTGGTTATTTGTCTAAGTTATTCATTTATTTGATTTATTTGTATTTTGTGTGCATTTCATTCAAATAAAATTTTAAACTGTGAAATTGTTGAGTTTTTTTATTGCAGTTTTAATTGAAAAATCAACATAAACAAGCATTATTCATTTCAATTGCTCATCATCTTTTTCAAAAAAATACTTTCATACAGATTGTTTTTTGTGTTTAAATTCGGTAATGAATATTGACGTAATTTTTTAGGTCAAGGAATTTAAATATTTTAATGAGGAACATTTTTCGTTTAACACATGTTTAATAATTCAATTTTTTAAAAGAAATGCTTGAGTAAATTTTTTTTCATGAAATAAAAATGGAAAATAATTTTTTCAACTTATTATAAAAATCATTCCAAACAATTTAAAAATTAAAACATCGGTAGATATTCAAATAGTTTTTTGTTCCTTTCTATTGATGTCCAATGATTCAACACGTCACTGTGAACCGGTCCTTATATTGTTTATGTAGACTACTACGTCTGTTCTGTCACATTTGTGTGACTTGATTAATTTGACGTTTTTTGAGCATTCCTACAAATAACAACACGTGTGTTTGTTGAAACAGCACACATTGCGTTATATTGAAAGGAAAAAGTTGGATTTATTGTTATTTTATCGGAAATTCTACACATTTTATCTAATCACGATGGTAAGCCCGATTTCTTCCTGAAGATATTATATTTCGATAATGTAATTTCTCTGATTTCAATATTTTTGGCTGTTCAGGATGACTTGCCGGGCTTTGATTTACCCGATTCCTCTCTTTTGAAAACGGATCCGAGGATAAAAGCAGCAAAGCCAAAGGGCGGCTTTCTGGCGATGGGCCTCAGTTATGGAGTATTGAAAGGCATAACAAAACGTGGTTATAATATACCAACCCCAGTTCAACGTAAAACTATTCCACTGATTTTGGAAGGTCGAAATGTGGTTGCTATGGCCAAAACAGGTAAAAAAATTGATATAATTGTATCATAACACCATCAAATCGTCTACTAAAACATCTCTTTGGCCTGTACATAGGTTCTGGTAAAACGGCATGTTTTTTAATTCCACTGTTTGAGAGGCTCAAATCACGACAGTTAAACACAGGGGCGCGTGCATTGATTTTATCGCCAACGCGTGAATTAGCTGTTCAAACATTCAAATTTATCAAAGAATTGGGCAAATTCACAGATTTGAATACAATTCTTGTTCTCGGTGGAGATCCAATCAATTCACAATTCTCGGCAATTCACACAAATCCCGACATTATTGTCGCAACGCCAGGTCGTTTCTTGCATTTATGCGTTGAAATGGACTTAAAACTATCGTCTGTCGGTGAGTTAGATTTTAAACTCAAAAGCAAATGTTTCATCGAATTTCGTTTGTCAATGAAAATTTAACTCTCGACTTTTCATATAGAATACGTGGTATTTGATGAAGCTGATCGACTATTTGAAATGGGTTTTGGCGAACAGCTTAATGAGACATTGAATCGGCTACCCGATTCAAAACAAATGGTCATGTTCAGTGCAACTTTACCAAAAATGTTAGTTGATTTCGCCAAAGCTGGTCTTAACGATCCTGTGCTCATTCGTCTGGGTGAGTATTTAGCATTGCTCTTTTGGGCTTTGTTTTACTGGATGACTTTTGACTGTGAAGACTTTTTAAACAATAATTAATTGCGATTCCAGACGTGGACTCAAAACTACCCGAAAAGTTAAATTTGAAGTTTATCCACATTCGGCCAGATGAGCGATACTCGGCCCTCATATCCATTTTGAAGTATATCGTTGCAGAGGGTGCACAGACGGTTGTTTTCGTTGCTACTCAACATCACGTTGAACTGGTTTCCTACGTATGTTCTCTGTGCTTTTGTTTTAATCCGGCGATCATTTTCAATACTAAATTCTTTCTAAATTGCAGGTATTAAATCAAGCGGAAATTTCAAATACTTTTATTTACTCGAGTATGGATCCATCGGCGCGAAAAATTAACACAGCTCGTTTTCGTTTAAATAAAGTGTCTGTGTTGATTGTAACAGATATTGCAGCTCGTGGTATTGATATTCCATCACTGGACTATGTGGTAAATGTTCATTTCCCGGGAAAACCCAAACTATTTGTGCATCGAGTCGGTGAGTTTAGCGAAATTATTTTGAATTGAGAAAACTACTTACTAACGCGTATGAATTTGATTAAGGTCGTTGTGCGCGTGCTGGTCGACATGGTACCGCATTTTCACTCGTTTCCACGGACGACGAAGCACATTTATTGGATTTGTATCTATTTTTGAATCGAACCTTTGATATAAAAAAATCAAGTGAAATTGGAACTGTTCCACCAGAACTTTTAGAAGAAGAACATGAAGCTGTTATAAAATGGCTGGCCAATCAACATATTGTAAGTAAAATTGTCTGCTTGTAACATATCCATTGATTGAAAACATATTTTCTACAAAATATCACTTCGTATCTATTTACAGTCGGGTACTTTGAATACTGCGACAAACGCATACAAAAAGTACTTGAGCACACGTCCAACGGCATCAGCAGATTCCAACAAACGTGTTAAATCAATTAAATTTAATATGATTCCGGCATTAGACGATTTCAATAAATTTTTGTATGGTGACAAAGCCGATGAGAAAAAAGATGCACTTCATGTTAGCCTACTGTCAAGAATGCAGAACTACAGACCGTCAGGGGTAGGAAATTTTATAAACCCTAAGATTTTTTTCATTCTTAGATGATTTGTTTTATATTTCTTATGACTCTTTTAACTTTATAGACAATTTTCGAACTAAATACACATCAAAAGTCAACACAATGTGAGGTAATGAAGAATAAGCGTCTAGCACATGGCAAATTAATTGAAAATTTCCAAGAGAAATCTCAACAGACCGAACTAGTTCGTCATGATCTAAAAGAAAGTCTTGAGGTGAGGCCATTCTTCAAACTGATTTTAACATTTTGATAATTCATCACAAACACTAAAAATATTGTTAATTTTATTCAATCGTACAGAATATTTTGCCAAAATCCAGCGAAAATGAAATTAGCTCAACATTTTCAAAGGTGGTTTCTGGGCGAAAACGTAATATTGATGAATTATATGAAAAGAAAAAGAAAATGAAGAAGCCAAAGAAACCACGTTTGACCAAATCTGCTCGAGATACGGAAAACTATATCCCATACCATTCGAGTGACAAGCACACCGAAGAGGGTCTAGCTATCAACTCGTTCGAAAGACAAGCCCAAAATGCTGAATTAAGTATATCAACGAATACACAAGAGGCTCACTATAAGCCAGGCCAGAAGAAATGGGATCGAATTAAGAAAAAAATGGTCTCGGTGGAAAATCCACGTGCGGGCAAGATTCGAACTGAGTCTGGTATTTGGATTCCGGCCACTTACAAAACTGGTCGTTATGCTGAATGGAAGGAGAAAACCAAGACCGAAGATATGGTGCACCAAGAAATGGGCCTTGAAGGTTTGTATTGTGTATATAATGCCATTTTTTTAAAAATCAATTAAAATAATATATTTTTGTTTGGTTCCAATCTAGCTCCTAAACGCAATGAGGATGTAGTTACAACACACTGGAAGCGGCACAACCAGAAGATGGAAATAAAGAAACGAATGAAGGGCAATTCAGATGAATTGAAAACACCAGAACAAATTGTTCGTGAACGTTTGAGACTAGAGCTTATCAAAAATCGAGAACGAGTCAACAAATACGCTAAAGATTCAAATCGAAAACGTTCCGCCAAACAGCAAAAACAAAAGCAGCGACAAAGAAAATAGTTTGTTATGTTATCCGTTTTTTAATAATGTGCGAAAAACAACTTATGTTTGGAATAAAGCGAAATATTTTCATTGTATGCAATGAATTCGTTGTACTATTTTGCGATTTGTAAGCCCATTGCCTTTGTCTATTTTCTTGTCTTTACAGTTCAACTTTCAATCTATATACGATTCAAGACACATCCTGATCTGATTCATTAATGGATAGAATCATAGACGTGTTTGTATACTACTCGATGCTCCTTGAAATAACTCAAAGTAGAGGTCTGACCATTCAACGACATCTATCGAAAACTGTGAATACTTATGACAATACTCTATACTACAATAGTATGAATATAGAAAACCTTTTTCTGTTGAATTTTTTTTGCGGAATGAACATCCGTTTTATCCAAAATATATCAAGAATAATTGACTTCAAGCAATTTGAACTTGAAATAATAATCATCGGAAAACATTTTATGAGATAAAGTTTTTATTGATGTAAATAAGATTTCTCATACATTAACTTTTAGATTGAAAAAACGACTGTTTCTGGTTAAAATTCAATTTTAACACGACTTCTGTCAGAAAATCTAAAATCTATCCTTCTGTAGACAAATGTTGATAAATTCGTCATTATGCATTTAGTTAACATGAGATTATCAAAATCTATTTTAAATTATTTCAACGTATTCATTTTAAATCAACGCCTAAAACTGACGTTTTTACAGTATTTTTTGTACATTATTACACTTTAGATAAGTGATTACATAAAATTTTTACATGTTTTAAACTCGTCCTTATGGAAGATCCATAAGAAAACGACCTCGTCCTTTGGATTCCACTCTAAGCCATTTTCTGTCAGTGTTTTGTCAAGAAATAAATGACCATCTGGACAGCACTATTAAAAAAAAGAAAACAAATTGCATGTAATGGAAAAAATTATTTCAAAAGGAGTTGAACCTACTGTCGATTCAATTTTACGCCAAACGACGTTTTCAATGTTGTTGTCCGGATAAATACTGTAAAATTTGGCTCGAATTTCGTAGATGGAATCTTCTTCGCAAACCGTTAAATGACACTGTGTACCTGTGAACGGTGAACGCACAAAGACATTTTTGCCATCAATCAAATTAAATTCATTTGATAACACTCACCTTTGGTTTTGTTGCGTACACAAACGTGTCGTTCCTGAGCTGTGATGCCACCAACAATATACGCTGGATCATTCCACCAAAATAAGTCTTGACTCATTCCATAAACGCTATGCGACTTCAAATCAAACATTTCCAATTTATTTTTTGGACGTTCCATAAACAGTGTTGAAATGTCGGTTCCACCAAACATGTTCAGCTGATGCAGTGCCTGCGATTGACATGAAATCGAAATTAACACTTTTGCATCATTTTATGAAACCATATATTTTTAAATTAATAAATGAATGATAGGGCATCGAATATACCGTCAAATGTTTGCCACTGTTCGGCATATTGTCCATCGATTTCATAAGATTTGATAAATCCAAAACACGATGATTTAGAATCACCCAGAAATCGTCTGGTTTTATGTGGCTTAGAACTTCAAATGCACGGTAAAAACATTTGTGATATACATTTTTACAGTTGTTCACTTTCAAATCCGTTTTCATATTGATATTTGGGATTTACTTGAGTAATCAAAATCAATTTAATTATTTGTGGACACAATTTTTATTGATAGAAATATCAAACAGATGATTGAAAACACGTGCGTCTTACTTCCATCTATGTCTCAGATCAAAGTGGTCGCATATTTGTGACAGATTTACCACTACACACCATTTGATGCATTACAACCATTCGATCACGCCATTTGTTTTTCTTGTCGTTTTGTATACAATTCACATTGATTACTCGCAGTAGATTTCGGACTGAATTCGATTCATTTTCGAACGTTGAAACGTTAAACGTCATTGTAGCACAGTGACTGTAGTTCACTACAGATAAAATACTTATACATTGCTGTTACTCAAATTAGGAATGCGAATATTCAAAACGATGCGAATATAAAACTAAGCACCGCTAACACCACCACTTCGAATTGTGTAAATGAAATGGTATTGTTTTAATATTTTTCCACATTTTCACAGAGTCTCATCTTTTTGAACCGTTATAAAAAAAATAAATTCAAATCATAAATTGGGTCTCTTTTGAAAAAAAAAGTATTTTCCTATTGAGCTTAAAAAAGTGTTAGACGGACATTCATTGTTGCTATATCTCAATCACATGTTTTATGAACATAACGTACAAAAACCAGCATCGCAATTCCTCTAAATTTGATTCAAATGATTTTAAAACGTAAGTAGCCAATGAACAAATACATTCAAAACCATAGCATCATCGATTCGAGATGTATAGCTTTCACATATAATAAAATTACAAACAACAAATCGTTTTGTTTATATTATAACGTTGCCATTGCTGTTGGCCGTAACTTATACTTATGCATTGACAACAGTGAAGTTGAGTCGTTATTAGCTCGGGTGGCGCATTTCGTTTGTGTGTATGCGGTTTAAGAATGTTATAAGCAAGCAGTTTTAGACAGTGTCAGTTTTTTTTGCTTTCAATAGGCTGATGTGAAAGAGCATCAATTTCAGAAATAGTTTTGTCCAAAAGTATTTATTTAAATATTGTATGTAGTAAAGTTTTATGGTATTCTTTGTTTGTGTTTGTCGTTAATCATACTTACAATGGGAATCAAAGGTTTGGAAAAATTCATTAAGAATAATTTCGATAAAGACATTGCTGAAGAAATCGACATTGAAAACGAAATTGAAAAATGGCGTCGGTGAGTGCTTGGACGTTAGTCCAATGAAAATTCTAAGGATGTTATGAAATTTCAAGGAAAATAAATGCATCATTGTAATCAATTCCTACTTTTATGAATACACAGAGAACACCGCAAAAACCCCACCATTGTAGTTGATCTGAAAGAGCTGTGCAGATGCATTGCGAATGTTGATGAAGGCGGACTAATTCTTGGTGGCCGAACCGAAAAAATCAACGAAATCTTTGAATACTTTTTTGGCGAAATCAAAAAAATGCGCGCAAATTTAGTGTTCTTTTGCCGACTTGGTGAAGGTAACTACAAAGACATCAATCGATTTGCAAAGAGCAATAAGGCTTTTGACTGCATAAAATGTCATCAATCATTGAAACATCATTTGGAAAAAGAAAACCTGGTATTCTGGAAGCCAACATTACGCCCTAGTGATCGCATTTGGTACAATTTGATGATACTTTGTAAGAAGTATGGTGACGTGTATTCCACTTATAGACCGGGCAAAAGCGCTATCGTAACGTAAGCCCGAGAGCATCGACAAGATGTCATGGCGTTAATAACACGTAATACACAATTTTTGGTGTTCAATGATGATTCCCAGTATTGGAGTATATCCAATGCTCGCTCTTACTTTGATCTCAAAATTATGAGAATTTTGCGTCACAAATTGAACGAAGTTCTCGGTTTGAACACAAATCAAATACAACTTCTTTGTGCTTTGACTCAAATCCGTCCGAAAGAAAGAAGTTGGATGGGCGAAAGTGGTGATTCATTTTTGGACTGCGTTGAATACGTAAAAAGACAGCAGTGCGGTCCAAATGGATATGATGTCTCGAAATTGACCGACAACTTCACGGAATCTCAAATGGAAGACATTAAGGAACAATTGAAAGATATATCGGAAATTGACAGTTACTCTGGATCCTGGAATAAACAGATTTATAATGACAAACTTTCAGATTTGAAGGAAAATGATCCAAACTTCAATTTCATGTTCCAATTTTTCAAGGAGAACATTTACTACGCATACAAATTGATAAACGAATCCATCACCGTTCAAAAGGATTTGTTGTTCATTGATTTACGTCAACCAGGCTCTCGTGAATATCATGACACTATTACCAATGTCACATTGAAGCTATGTGGCATCGTGTTTAAAGATGTCGATCAAGAAAAACGTCCGATCGCTCGCACTGTCTATGTCGGAAATGGAGAAACATTTGAGCTTTTTGAAAAAGATATTATTTATCCGTCGAGTAAGTGATTTTAATTGTAATCCACACATGTTCGTAGCTCCAATTGAAATTACAATTTGACATTTTCCAATTTTATGCATACCTTAGGTTCTTTGCCGAGCCTCAAAGATTTGATCGTTGAGGAAAATGATCCAAAATTCGCCGACTTTCGTTGGTCTCTGTTCCAGTGGTTGACTTGCTTGGATGATGAGTCATTTTCAAAGATCAAAACATCAACTAAAAAGACAACAAAGAACATTCGGCCAGTGTTACTCACACTACAATTCTTGACATCGGTAGGCCAAAACTTTCGTACCTTTTTCAAGCAGGCATCTGACTTCATCTACCTTTGTTTTACAAAATAGAATAACTTCATTACATCTCATGAATCCGACATGATCTTGCTCACAGAACTTGATAGCCAGAGCAAAAGCAACGTGTACGTGCCAAGAAACTTTCGTCCGCCGCCGCCAATGCCAAATGATCACTTTCCCCGGTTTGTGGAACTGGATTGGGTGTTAACCGCACACAAATACACAATTGCCTTTGAGCTCATGTGCCACTGCCTCGAATTATGTGGATTGCGCACAGAGACGGTAAGATCAAAGATCACCTTAGCAAGGGTATAGTTTGGAATCATTAATTTCAATGTTTTTCTACATTTTTACAGGGCCTCATTTTATTCGATGCATTAAAGTTCCACGAAAATATGCACGCAGCGAATAATGCAAAACGATTAGAAAACATGCTGCTTCAAATCCAAAACATCCGTTTACAATAGATTTCCCAATTTTGGACGTCAAGACATTCATATCTTGTACAAAGATACAAACGCCAGTAATATTTTAAATGAACAAACGAATAGCAGAAAATACTGCTGAGCGAAGTAGAAGTAAATAATGTGAACAGAATTTCAATATGGACAGCTGTAGAATCAGTTTGAACAAATAATGCAAATCATTTACCATTTGCAAAATTCACTATAACGATTTTCATCAGTTTAAAAATAATTTTGAACCGTAATAAGAAAAATAAATTTCAATTCATATTGGAATCATAAATTGGTATTGATATTTATACAGAATTCTTTTGACATTCTTTATGCGATTTCAAATCATAGCGTATAAAGTTTACAGATCAAAGCTAATTTGCATGTCATTCCGGCACTTTCCTATAAAAAATCTACATTTGCTTCTGACACATTGGGAACGGATGATGCCAAACACGGGACTTGTGAGTACGGGCCATTCACTGAAATGGGATGTCTGCTTGAAAAAGGTCCAACAGTTTTAGTTTTTTCGATGCCACGAATTATAGTGTGAATAATACTGGCCGAATGTTCTCTGTTGTTTTTGCAGTTGATGAAGATCATTTTCTTTGATGCTTGGCAAACCGGTCAAAGATCCTAAGATTTGTATAGAATTGGAAAATTTCAAATTGTAATTTACACTGGAGCTACGAACATGTGTGGATTAAAATTAAAATCATTTACTCTGCAAATTACTTCAAATTGTGTGGAATTTCACAGTGAAAAGCGCCTAATATTAATATGTTTCGACATTTTCATAGTTTTTCATCTTATTCGAGGCATTAAAGTTCCACGAAAATATGTTTACATTGAATGATGCTAGAAAACAGAGCTGCGATTTTCACTGTATGCGTGCTCACACCAATTCAGCTGTGCATTCACACATAGTGTGCGGCGCACAGACTGCTTCTATTTTCTATGTGCACGCACACATCAGTATATTTTTTCAAATTTTACATTTCGGTTGACGTTTGTCAAATTTAAAATTCAATGTGCTGTTGTGTGCGCGCACATAGAAAATAGAAGCAGTCTGTGTACTGCACACTGTGTGTGAATGCACAGCTGAATTAGTGCGAGCACGCATACAGTGAAAATCGCAGCTCTGCCAGAAAATTGAAGAGCTTGCTCCCACCAAATCCAAAACATTCGTTTGAATTGATTTGAATGAACTATTTTTTGCAACAACACTCACCTTTACACTTTATATATTTGACCTCAGAAATTCAATTTCAAAAAATTCGACTTATCAGATTTAATTTTATTGCTGATTAAGTAAGTCTCTCTCTGCAATAGATATTTTCATGTTATGTTACTGATCTCCTATCTTAGAGGAAATTCAAAGTTCAGATTTGAGAAATTATCAAGATTCATTTCATGCGCATATTCATTTGTATAGCTATAGCCCATAGTTCGGCCAAAACCAACATTCCCAAAGATATCGCTCAACAGCTCACATTCAAATGTCATACCAATTGCTTTGAACGTTCACGAACGAATACATAGACAATCGTGTCGTCACATAAATACATATGTTTAAGGAAAGTTTCTTTCCTCTTATTCTTTAGCGCATTTCATTTCTGTGTACTATTCCTTCGCTGTTGGACGTGTTTGTGTTGTTTATAAAACGGAGCATTTGCAACAGATTTTCATAACATTGTGTGACATTTTTGAAATCAATTAATCGTCAGTCGATTCATTTTAGTTTGAAATTTTTAAAAATTCGATTGAAACTGTGAAAAAATTCTTTGATTTAAATTTGTGATTTTCGCTTTGATAATGAGTTTAGACAAATTGTTCATAAATATTTCTGAAGAAATTCATATTCCAGCTGAAGTTGAGAAATGGCAACGGTTAGTAAATGTCTAAACATGTGATATTAATTTAAATTGTAATCGTTGTAAATTCAGATTTTCAGTTGTTTTTGTTTTAACAAATGTTAATTCATTTAATGAAATTAAAAACTATAAACGCATTTCAGTGAACGTAGTACTAGCCCAACCATCGTTATCGATTTGAAAGAGCTCAGCAATGCCATTGCTAAGATCGACGAAGGTGGACTTCTCTATGGCGGCCGTTTCCATCTAATCAATGAAATTCTTTTATATTTCTTCGCTGAGCTCAATAGATGCAACGCAAATTTGGTGTTTATGGCCACACTTGACGAGGGTCGCTTCAAAGACATTGATCAGTTTTCGACCAATTTTGAGGCACTGGATTGCATAAAAAATGACCAATCCTTGAAAGATCATTTAAATAATACTTATGGTCAAAGCAAAAAGGCTGAACGCCCAAACGAACGCATTTTTTATAACTTGTTGTCGATGTGCAGAAATTACGGCCAACTGCATGTGAACTACGGATTGGGCTTGCGAGCAATGTTGGCATATGCCCGTGAAAATAAGGACAATGTGCTAGCTTTAATAACTCGCCATGCAGAGCTGATGGCCTTCGAGGATGATTTTCAATATTGGAGCTTGTCCGATGTCCAATTTTGTGAGTTGAAAATTGCGAAGTTCTGTCGTGAAAAAATCATCGAAACGTTTGACTTGAATTCACAACAAATGCAGCTGCTATGCGCCATTTCACTGCTAAGAGAAAAGCAAAACGCTGAAATGCTACTGGACTTCGTGAAATCACAAAAGTGCGGACCGAATGGATACAACCTCTATCAAATGTCTGGAAATTATACACATGATCAGTGTAAAGAAATTGAAGAACGTTTTATGGAGCTGTCAGATCTAAAGACCTACATCGGACCATGGAACAATGATCGCTTGCGTGGCCCAATCTTCGATTTAGCAAACAGTGACTCATCCTTCGGACCTGTGATGCAATTCTATAAAGACAAAATTCCATTTGCCTACAAGCTGGTGAACGAAATATTGACCGTTCCGAAAGATCTGTTATTTGTGGATCGACGTTTACCAGACTCTTACGGATTCATATACATGATGACCTATATGATGCTGAAACTATGCGGCATTGCATTCAAGGATATTCAACCAGACATGCGTCCCAAAACTCGTATCATCTACCATGGTGTTGGATCTGATGGCCGAGCAATTCATGCTGAACGTGATATTATGTATCCGAATAGTGAGTGAATTATGAATTGTTTTGATAAAATAAATATATCGTATTACAACATTTTTGAACATTTATTCAATGTGGAGATAATTTTTAATTCAATCATAAAACATTTTGTTTTCACGAAAACGTTAGGAACAGTGAATTATAGAGACTGCAGAGAAAATCTTGCAAATCTAACTATGGAAAGAAATGGATGTGTATGTTCGCGATGGTCATACCTAATGTGGCTCCTTAAAATGGAAAAAACATTTGTTAGATGGGTCAAAAATTCCGTGCACTCAAAACATATTCGTGTTGTTCTGTTAACGCTTGAATTTTTGACTTCGGTATGTTTAAAATTAACATCATATTTGTTGAGGACCAAAAGTAATAGAATTTTATTATGAAAACAGCATGACATCATCTCAGCTCGTGACGCTGACATCATTTTATTGACAGAATCGGATGTTGAAAATAAAAGGAATGCAAACGGAGCAACTGTCGATGCCTCATCAAGAATGCCGCCACCAAATATGCTGAATGATCAGTATCCCACCAATGTACACATTTCGTGGATCTCAATTGCTCATAAGTACACGATCGCCTTTGAGCTCATTTGTCATTGTCTTGAATTGTCTGGCCTGCGTAGTGAAACAGTAAGACTAATGCCATGATTGATTTAATTCTAACAGGATTTATTTTAGTTAAACCCGTATTTGTTTTTCTACAGAGTCTCATCTGGTTTGATGGATTTGCATTTTTGGAAAACATGCACCAAGCCGAAAATAGCGGCACGGAGTTGCAGAGTTTATTGGTCCGCATTCAAAATCTTCACTTGTAATGAAGCGTATAATTGATATCAAGCATTTCATTTTTCTCACTTTTCTTATATATTTGCTTTTACTGCGCTTGAAATTCATTGTTCAATTTTTTTTATGACGATTCAGCATCTTGCAACCAATTTATGTTCCGAAGGATAAAGGAACGATTTTATTACTAACAAAAATCTTTAGAATAGAGTGTACAAAAGGACACAACAGTTATTTTCATTATTCAAATATGATTAGCTCTGCGGCCAGTTTTTAAAATCATTTTATATATAATACAGTTCAAGCAATGCATTTCAAATGGGACTTCAATTCATTTTGAACATTTACAACCAGAAAAGTATTCAAGAATAAAGATATTTTCATAATAACTTGACGTAAACAAAATTGACGTTTAATGTAATATTTTTGCTTTCGTAAATGTTTACAATGAATTGAAGTCCCATTTAAAATACATTGTGTGAACTGTTCCTATCAAATGTTCTGAAAAACTGGCCGCTGAACTTATTATTACCATACTCGAAATTATTATCGCTCATTAATAACATTTTTACTCTTAAAAGTGTTGACTCGCAAATCATTATATCGATAATTATTTATTATATAGATATTTGTAAGAAATAAAAAAGACAACCACGCACAAATAAGTCCCAGTGTGTCATGGTAGATTTAAAATTCTTATAAATAGTTTTTTCTTAAGCATGAACAAGATAGTTGTCGGGCATAGGATCATCAGCATCAGAATCAATGTGACTAGTAGAGCTGTCAACGAACAAGAAATTTTGCGAAAGTTCGTTCGTTCGTTCGTTCGTAAAAATTCATTAATTTTGATCGTTCATTCGTTCGTAGCATTTTTTCTACGAACAATGTTCATTCGTTTGTTCGCAAAATTTCACGGCTTTGTTTGGCTCACGTTGATTGTTTCATGCAAAATGTTTGGGATCAACCCCCAGTTTTACTTTTTGGGTCAAGCCAAACATATGTTCAAAATTTCAGATCGATACGAGGACTCCTAGGGGTTAAGAACGCTGAAAATATGCTGCAATATTGCAAATAAACGTATATATTTACATTGGATATTACATGGCGTATTTGCATCCTGCAGATGGCGTTCGTGTATACTATACATATACTATGCAAAAGTGCTTGTAAATGAACGTCAATAGATGCAGATATTGTATATATTATACATAGTTATTTCCCCCTAGGAGGACTCTGAACCGATTTTTCAGAATTTTGGGAGATTTGTCACATTTTTGTGTCTCCAGATGGTATTTCTCGGTCAAAATTAGTTTTCTAAAAGGAAGTTGGTGGTTTTTTGAGCAATTCCGCTGCTAAATCTCGTAATTTAAAATCTTCAATGCTTATCTCAACAAGGCTTTTTTGGCAACACCATGCGACGGATGAAACGATTCAAATTGCCGTACATGCCGGTTTTTAGACTCATTTTCATGCTTGTTATTGTGCCACCTTCCTTGACCTTCCTACCAATATTTCTCTATATTTTTGGCCTATATTAGCTAAAAAGTTGTAAATTTAATCTTACACAACATGTCAATGAGAAGTAAGTTGAGTGATTTTCCAACTCAAAAACGATGATTTCTATTGGCCAACTCATTCGCTCGTTTTGACCGCTTCAGACCTTTTTTGTGGGGATAACTTGTCTCGAGAGACTGGATCTTAATTCAAAAATAACATTCCCCGAGAAATCACAACTATATTGAGCGAAAGCTGGAAAAAGTCATGAAAAATTCCCAAAAAGATCCCAACTTTCCATGAAGAAAAGGACAAACATTTACCAGATGTTACAATTCTTACATGAATTGCAAAATACTTATTTTATTGAATTTAAATAGAACAGAAACACAATCATCCGTTGTATCCATCAAAAACATTCAAAAAGAACAAGCCAGATAATGCTAATACTATTCACTGTTCACTTCTTATTTTTGGCTGATGGTTTTTTGAATCCAGTCCATGAAATGGGTAACGCGAGCATAAACGCCAGGTGAAAATGCATGTGGTACGCCGGGTCCCCATGATACGATACCGATTTGATACATTGGGAACATGCCATTATCGAAAAATGGTAACATCAATGGACCACCTGAATCGCCGAAACCAGTACCCGGACCACCGCCAGTTGGCTGCCCAGCACAAATAACAGCTTTGCTAAATTGAGTTCTCTTTACGTTATATCCGGTAAATAGAAAATGTACTCGGTAGGCAGCTTCACATTGTGCATTGGCAAGAACGGAAACTTGGATTGCCTTCAAGATCTTTGATGTTTGTGGGATACCATACTGGGTGATTCCCCATCCAGCAACAAATGGATTTTGGTTAACGAGCGTCAATTGTTGAGTTGATGGATGTATTGGCAAACAAATTGGTCGAACACGATCTATGAAAAAGAGTAAAAAAAATTGTTCACTTTCGAATTGAAGTACTTTGGAATCATAATTGTTACCTACCGGTAAAGTCAACATCTTTTTCAAGAGTTATGATTGCGACATCACTTGTTCCGTCTCCGGTTTGCAAATCACTGTATTGTGGATGTACTGTGACACGACTTATTTTAAAATCTTGATGAGGTCCATCCACCGTCGTAAGGATATCATGTTCTCCCAATCTAACAAAAGCCCTGTCGATTGAAAAGGAGATTTGTCAAATTCAAATCTTTATCTTAAACTTTATGAAATTTTCATATGAGTTTCATTTATTCAACATACAGGGTAGGACTGATGCAGTGCGCAGCTGTCAAAATGTGGCGTGATGTGATCACGGAACCACCTTTTTATGGGGATAATTTATTTAGTCGATGGTTAAATCAATTGAATATATTAAAAAAGAATTTTACCACAAACAAAATTGACCGTGCCCTTATCGACAGCTCCAAGCAATGCCATCCATGGGTATGCACCTGAAAATGGTCAACATTTGGGTTAAGTTATACTTTTGTTTATTTACTAAAAATGTATACGATTTAGCCACCTGGTCTAGTGGGTGCTCCACCAACAATTCTTGGATGTAACACTTTCGAATAACCACATCCTTGTTCTGCAGTGAGCAAACGTCCCTGCGGAGCTGGATAAAAATTCACTAGAATACCAAACAAAAATTATTCATAAATTCAGATTCAAAACCTTCCCAAACGTTGAAATTCATATTTTCGATAGCCACTGATGGAATTTTCAGTGTTCTTATGCAAGCAAATTGAATAGAATACTTTCTTCTTTGTTTTATTATCGACTTTTAAAACGAGTATTGAGTTTGTGCGCGCAAATTGGAAATACAAACAATCGTTACAGAGAAAATAGTCTATGATGAGTTTACTATTGAAATCTTGCATGAGAAAATACCATCACTGTTCTTAGCACTGACCTTCCGCATTGATTTGCGCAAAAATAAGGGTTGCGCTCACGACTGTAAACAGGAGAATATGTCTCATTGTTAACGATCACGTAGTGCTGAAACCATTTTATTTATATTTTATTGAAATATGATAAAATTGTATTTGATATCATTTTAAATTTGTTTAAAATTTATTAATGGTTCCGAGGTTGATTTGGTATCTAGGGAAATTATTTATTTGGATGTTCGCAAAACATGTTTGAAAACTATTACAAGTATAGTTTAAGTTCAAATTTTATTTTGAACACGCAAAAAATAAAATCCCTTGAAAATGTCGGTTACTAACCACAATTTTTAGATTTTTATAAATTTATGTGTTTGTATCTGCAAGTTGAGATAAACTGGAAAATGTTTTGAAGAACAATCCTTATATATGCAGTTTTTGAATTGTGACGCACGAATTAAACTATTTGCGAATGACTAGTAATAATTATTATTGGTATAAGTGGTATACCAAAAGTCAAGCATCATCAAACTTTCTATTGTACAGTGAGTGTTTGAAAGATGTCTGTTTCAGAAATCTTAAGCACATCCGGTTTTTAACTCGCTTCTTAGAATAAGGGAAAACTCTCCACTGATGTCTTCGACTGTTTGGTAATCTTGACAAAGCATATAACAGTCGAATTCTCTTATCCATGCTGTAATTACAAACAAATCTATACATAACAATAAAAATAAATATAAGTAAAGACCCGCCACCCCCAGAAGGAAAAAATGTTCATTCACGTATAAACGTCAAATCAATGCGAATGCCGTGACATATGTTCACCGCTTGATTCAAAGGGTTAAAGTTCAAAGAAAGCTTGAATTTTAGGAAAGCTTGAAAAGATTCAGTGTTTTAAAGAGGCGCTAAGTTCTGTAATTTTCAAAGAAATAAATAAATAAAAATAAAAAATTGTATGTAATGACTGATTTTTGATTTTGGATTCAACCAACAATTTTGGACAGAGACCAAAGTGTGATAATCTGTGAAGAAAACATTTTAAATCATCTCCAATTCGAGGATGCTTAATATATGAAACTCTCCATAACACAAATGTATTCCTGCATAAAATTTGGTTCTTGCAAATAGCACTTATATTGGACGGTTAAATTTGTTTTCCACTGCCATTTGTTTCATTAACACGAATGGTATAGCAAATGCACCTGGATGTATTGTTAGTTATTTTTTAATAAACTAATCAAATTTCTATCTAATTATATTGTTTGCTAATTGCCGCCAGTCTGTATTAAAATGACATTAAATGAACCACATTGAATTGACGAAGCCAGACTAATGTATGGAATACCAATAGATGCCAAGGTCTTTAATACATACAACAATTTCTTGAGTTTTTTTTTCAAACCTGAGCGAAATAAATTAGTCGGCTTAAAGAAAACACAAAAGAGATCATCAAACCATAGTACCAGAAATACAGAAGTAGGTTTTTAGTGTCTTGGGCAGCTGTTAGCAACTCCTTGTTGTGCAAGGCCAGAAAATGTTACACTGACACATAATGTAAACAAATAAGACGTCATATTATACAAAATTAGAAGTCTGGTTTCATCCGTCTGCTTATTTCAGTAATTGGAACAGAACGAATTGCATGAAATGTTTCTTCGATCAGTGAAATATCAAATTCCAAGCGATCTTAATTTGGTATGCATGTTATAACAAGTATTTTATCCGTTGGTAACATCAAGCAACATCTCACCAAATTGATATTACAATAAAATTCATATATGTTTTGAATGCGATATAATGGGATAAAAATATTTATCTTTAGTTGCCACCAATGCCACAATTTGCGTCAGAGAATGGCCGTTCAGAAGGACTTAAGGTCATAGCTTCAACTTTAGTTTTACATCATCATCATCATCAAACATTTATAGGCCATGAATACCTTTCGGCGTGCAGTCTTTTTTGCTTTAAATGCCCCTCACAACTTCTCTCCACTTCCTTCAATTTTGCAGGCTCCTAACAAGAGTCTGACGTTTAATATGCGCCATGTACTTCGTAGTGATGAGAATTTGCAATACTGAAATCTTGGGTCTCAGACAAAAGTGTCGTATTCGACACCAATTGAATTTGTATAAAATAGCGATGTTTTGAGATTGAAAAAAATTGAATGAATAACAATAAATAAAACATTTTAAAGCGATTTAATCGCGATGAAGAGAATTGAAACAACAAATTTGAAGAATTTATCAGTTTTTATCTAACCAATAAGATTAGCAAATACTAATGTATTCTATAGAATACATGTAAAGTATATTCTCACCAGTGGTGTGAGTCACCACCGTAAGCACACGGCGCTCCTGCCACATATTTTGGCCCAGTACATCAAGAACGCAGCTTGCAATTTTGAGCCAGGTTTCTAGTTTTCTGGTTCCATTCATATCTCATTTCTCAAATCACATTTGACCGAATTCAAGAATCTTCTTCTTGGTCTACCTCTACCTCTCACACCATCAGCATTCGCGAACAGCAATTTCTTGGGCATACGATTCTCAGTACATTTTCACGGGTCCGATTAAAAATATTATATGGTCCATATACCATGAACATGAGAAACACGGGGAACGCTACTTTTATTAGTGTGAATGCAACTATATAACTTTGGACTATTCATCTCTCGTTAACATTATGAATTTCGTTCAATTATCTAGTTTATTCCATTTTCCAATTATCATTTTACACGATATTTTACTGAAATTAAATAGAATGAAAATGCAATCTGTCAGAGCTATAAATATTTATTATATATTTCCATAATATTTCAGATGTGTCGCCTAATATTTAAAAAAATACATCGAAATTTGATATATGCTTCATAGACTGGCATCAATGTTGACGCAGAAAATCGCGCCAGCGAAACAATTTTCGCTTCAATGTACGTAGTGAGTCGACGGTAGATGTGTATAAACATCAAAATCAGGATTTCAATTATTTCTAATTTCGAAACGAAAGACGGCGCCACTCAAATCCAAATTCAATTGTTTCTCATGTAAATGTCAAAATTGTTGCCAGTCTATGGTCTGCTTCTACGGTTTATATTTTATTGTTGGCTGAGGACACGTTGAATCCAGCCCATAAAGAATGAAACGCGAGCATAGCAACCGGGTGTAAAAGGTTTTGGCTGGTTAATTGCCCATGACACTACACCGATTTGATACATTGGAAATTTGCCATTTTCGAAAATTGGTAACATCAATGGACCGCCCGAATCACCAGAATTGGTGCCCGGACCACCCATTGCATTCCCAGCACATATAATAGAATCGGTGAATTGAGTTCTTTTCAGTTTATACGTTGAATTTTGAAGATGTACTCTGTAAGCCGCCTCACATACAGTATTAGTAAGAACTGAAACTTGGATCTCTTTTAAAACATTTGATGGTTGTGTGCCACCATATTGCGTCAATCCCCATCCCGCAACAAATGGATTTTGAAGAACGAGTGACATACTTTGTATTGTATGTTGTACCGGCAAACAAATTGGTCGAATACGATCTATGAAATAGAGTAAAAAAAATGTGGTTTACATTGGAATTGTTGTATTTTGTCTGAACCAACGAAATCGGAAACACAATTTTTGTTGGATAAAGCATAAGGTCATTCATCAGAAAGAATACAAAGGAAGGAAATATGTGTAGAATGTTTCTCTGCGATACAACAAAAATAAAAACACTGGTTGTTGCTTACCATTAAAATCGACATCTCGTTCAAGGGTTAAAATTGCGATATCACCTGTTCCATCTCCATTTTCAATATCAGTGTAGTAGGGATGTATATCCACATTAATCACTTTGAAATCTTGATGTGGTCCATCGGCTGTTGTGGTTTTATCATGTTCTCCCAGCCTAACGAAGGACCTATCGATTTCGAAAAAAATGTTCCAAATTCCAATATCAATTTAATATGATTATTTTTGTATGATTTGCATTTGTTCAACGTACAGGTCAGGAAGGATGCAGTGAGCAGCAGTCAGGATGTGGCGTGAAGTGATCAACGAACCACCTTTTGGAAGAGCAAAACAGGATTTTTGTAAACGATAGAATATCTTGAATGCTTTTAGAATCCTTACCGCAAATGAAATTTACCAAGCCTTTGCTATTGACAGCTCCAAGCAATGCCATCCATGGGTATGCACCTGAAAATGGTCAACATTTGGGTTAAGTTATACTTTTGTTTATTTACTAAAAATGTATACGATTTAGCCACCTGGTCTAGCAGGTGCTCCACCAACAATTTTTGAACTTAATACTTTCGAATAACCGCAACCTTCATCTGCAGTAAGCAAACGTCCTCGAATAGGCTGAGCATCTATTGGAATAATCAGTACAATTCGAAAAAAAAATCATGAATCCTTTAAGACACTGGTGAAAGTAAACTACTAAATATTCAATCGCAAATATTGAATATTGCAAAAGCAGCTTTTCATTGACAGGTGTAACTTACTGACCTAGCGCATTGATGTTGGTGATTCGTGTAAATAGAAGAATTGCATTCACAACCGTAAACAGAAGTGTATATCTCATTTTCATAGATCACGTAATTCAACTGAAATAATTGTATTTGCATTTAGTTATAATTTATAAATTGATAAAGTTATATGTCTCATTTTTTCAAAAATGTCAAACATTCAATTTCAATTTATTTCAACACAAAATTCTGAAATGAATATATAACTCCATTAAAAAATAAATAATTACACTTTATAAATAAATAAATAAATAAATAGGTCGAAGTAAGCAAATATATACAATAATAGAACTGATAACAGATAGGTAGGTTGAAAGAATTACCAGGAAAATAAAAATCAAATAGTCACAGAAAATTTAAAACTCCTGTCTTGGGTTTTGTATCTGCACTTCAATTTGTACTGGTTTATATTGTGTAGAAAGATTCTTATATATGCTCGCTTTGTGACGCACAAATCGAACATTTGACGTATGGTTAATTTTATCAACAATTCAACCGTCATGAAACTTTCTATTGTACAGTGAATGTTTGAGACATTTTGAGGAAATTTTGTTTCTTTTTCATGTAATTGTTTGGGGACATTTCGATGCTAAACCAAATTTACACCAAATCCGTATACGGAAACACTACATTTACATTAAATTTCATGTTAATCCATACATTCGATTATAGCGATTTTTTTCATTGCCTTCTAGTCTTCAATATTCTTATATTGTGTACTAATAACAAATATCAGCCGATATTACAATGAAGTTAATTAAACATCATTGTACTGAAAAAATCGCAATCATTCATCCAGAACCAAAATATTGCTAATAAAATAATTTCAGTATGCAGATGTTTTATAAGTTTTTTCGAACTCTGTTGTGTATAGGCAATTGGTATTCTTATACATGTACCACGTAATTTGAAAAAGAAAACAAGTACCAAATGGTATCAAACTTCAAAACACTATCCCCAAGTGGTTTATTTACACGATTTAATTCGCGTAGACATGACAATTGGCAAAATAGAATACAGAATATTGTATTTGAAAAAAATCATGTGAAAATCATGTGCACACGATTCATGTTTCTGTACATTCTTATGTATCAATCGTGTGGACTGGGATCTCTTCTTCACTTCGTACGATGCTTATCTGTTTGCACGTCATGTATACAGTTTTTGAGTATTTGAAATTGCTAGGCAATGATAGTCAACAAGAAAAATTAGAAGAAGAGATTTTAGTAAAATTTAATCAAATTAACAATTAGGTGGAATGACTTTTCCAAACAGAATGCATATTTTGATTTTATAATACTTTGATTTTAGTATGCTGGAAATACTTGTTACGAAATTGCGCCTTAATGTAGATTACTAAACTTTAGTCCGTAAGCTTTATTTGGAGAGATGATTCACCACTGGTGAGTTTGTCGTCTAACTGAATAAGATGAAAAAACCTCTGAACGAGGTATAAACAGAGTGGCGCACCCAAATATCCTGCCCTCAAAATGACTGATATCACATTTTACGTGGCGCTGTTGAATTATATATTTTTGATTCAACGCTTTTCAAATAATTCAACAACCTTTCCATGATGGCATCAATTGAAATTTGAACTAGTGTGCGCCAGTGCGAGCAAAGCGTTTTTCTGTCAATTTGATTTGAGTTAGGCTACGATTCAAACTAAAATATTTGTGTAAACAAAACGAATTTATTTTCTGCCGTGATACAATTCACGTTTTCGTTCGGGACTTGCACTGGCGCACACTAGTTCAAATTTCAATTGATGCCATCATGGAAAGGTTGTTGAATTATTTGAAAAGCGTTGAATCAAAAATATATAATTCAACAGCGCCACGTAAAATGTGATATCAGTCATTTTGAGGGCAGGATATTTGGGTGCGCCACTCTGTTTATACCTCGTTCAGAGGTTTTTTCATCTTATATCAGTAGTTTTGTAAGGTTATTTTGTAAAAAAAAAACTTAAAAATAATAACTTTTCGAGATATATCATCAAATTCTGTTCAACTCCATCGACCGAAGTGCAAATTTTGAGTACCTTTGAAGTAAATACGGCGAAAATATGACAAAATGAGCCAAAATTTCGATTTTGAAGTTTTTGATTTTTTTTACTTGTAATCCAAATTTTCCTCCAAATCGCGTCAATATGCCCCAATTGAAAGCCAATTCTAATGTATTACGATTGTGATATATGAGTTGCGAGCATGTTATGTCATCATATTTAGTATTATATCACAACTTGATTTGATAGTGTCAACCCTGAAACACATATAGCCAAAACCCAATTTTTGCGAAAAATGATGAGTGAAATTCCAACTTCCATAACTTAGGAACGGTTGATCCTATTTTGATGGTTGAACCCTCATTGGATAGGTATTGAGGTGTACTACCAAAGTGTAGTTTTTCAGAGTTTACTGTAATGGGTACGGGGGTCAAAATGACGAAAAACCAAAAAAATCGATTTTCGATTTTTCGGTTTTTTCGATGTGGTGACCAAACCCGATTACAGATTTCTTTCATTACAGGGACTAATTTAAAGCCTAGCTAAATACCTTTCATTTGCGGTATCTGCGGATTTTCTATGTTGTGTTATATAATCTGAAAAAAACACCCCCATACGTCCCCCAAGCGAAAAATTTTTTGGTTCCACAAAAATTCATTTTGACGACGGCTTTCGTTTAGTCCTAAGCTACACGCCAATGCCTATTCCACGAATGACATCGGTCGGCAACACAGAATCCGAAAATTCGCGTATATATAGTGTTGCACTCAAAAGTGTATTTTTTGGTGCGCCACTGGGAGAACTGCCGTTCTCCGTGAAATAAAATTCATCAAGAAAGTGATCATTTGCTATTTTTATTATTTATTTGCTAATTCTCTACATAATTTCTTGATTTTTCAGCCACATGAATTCCATCTATCTGAACTTATTCAGATCATAAGTCGTGTTTTCTATCTTACTTCATTTGCAAGATCCACAAAATGCGGTGCTAAGTAACACCAGTACAAAAATTATTTTAACAAAATGATTGATACTGTGCTGTTCCCTATTTGCTCATTATCTCCATAATTTCCTCATAAGACTTTCCTCGAGTTTCAGGCATAAAGAAAATGCCAAAGAGAGCGTTTAGTAGGCACATAAAACCTAATACGATCATGCAATTAAATAGGCCAAATATTTCTAAAAATGTGAAAAATACAGCGCCAAGAACGAATAAAATGATCCAAAGCATTGCAATGGCAATGGCAAGGCATGTTTGACGAATCTAAAATGCAATACATTTCAATTAAAAATAGTTTAATACAGATTTACCACGAAACAACAACAAAAATACCTTCTTTGGGAATATCTCAATGGAAATGATGAATGGTATTGGTAGCAGCCCCATAAAAGTGAAATAAATAATGCAAGCAAAATAAAACGGGGGCATCCATTCATATCCAGGTTGTTTGAACCAGAGATAGCCATATGCACCAAATAACAAAAAGCTAACAGTTGATAACAGTGAAGAGCAAATATACAGAGTCTGGAAAATATAAAACCATTTCTTATCAGCTTCAGATTCAATCAGAATCAAGCGTAATTTGTTTTATACTCTGCGATTAATGCGTTCGACAATGTTCAAAAACACCAAGTTTGCCGTCAGTTGGATGACAGAAATCAAAATCGATGAGTCTTTTTCAGATAAAGATGATCCAGTTTCTTTAAATATGTATGTCACATAACTCAATATCGATATTGAGCCAGAAAGAAAGCTTAATATTAGGGATGTGAACGATATGAAGAACGCTCTCTTAGCATGTGATGTGCCTAAAATATTGATTGTTTTCGATGTTTTTTTTCTTCAAATATCGAAGATACTATTGTGATGCTTACAGAAATCTTGAAACCTTAGTGCTGATTTTGTTTCATTATCATCATCGTTTGTCTTTTCGATTCCGTTTTCATTTTGAATAACTGGCAGAAATCCAGATTTATCCGGTTTGTCAAGAATTGTAATGCTCCCTTTGTAAAATCGGTGTGACTTATTTGCACGCTAAATTTGGAAGTGGGGATTCACAACAATGCACATTAATTGATTGAATTCTTCATTGTTTTACCTTTTCTTTGTTTTGCTTTGCCCAATGTTCCGGAGACTCAGGTAAGAAAAATTAAAAAACTATAAAAATTGCGGGAGCAATCAATTGCATCTTTGCTTGATCCACACAGCCCAGATAACTCCCAAGTAAGTAGGAAACAATTATCCCGGAATTATTGAATGGATCATATAATGAGTTGAGTGCACCACGAACGCTGAATAAAATTCAATCAATCAGATTCGGCTTTCTTCCTATTGTTTCATATGCTAATGATTTAGTAATTACTGGTCGTATGATATGTCATTAATTAATGTTGGAACACCAACCGACAAACCACCGCCTACAAATCCTGTTAGTAATCTGGATGCATACAAATAGTACACATTTTTCGCCCAAATAGTGAGAATGGCACTCAGCTATCGATTTTTTTTCAGAAAGAAATGAATATTTTTGACAATTTCTTATTTACTCTTTCAATCAATCGACTTACAATCAATGGAACACCATGAAAATGAATTGCACCTTTGATACCAATCTTTCGACTAAGGGGCAGTATAGCAAAGTTACCAATAAAACCTCCAACGAATAAGATGGATATTAAAATTGATGATTCTTGTTTAGTTAATGATCCCGTGAAAAATGTGTTGTTTTCATTTTCAAGTTCCAGCAGGTTGATCGTCGCCCACCCCGATGAAACACCAAACGAAAACGTCAGCAAATTACCTAATTAAAAAATATATGGTAAGGTTAACCAACAGTAAATTAAAAAGGAAATATTTAAATATGACAAGGAAGTAATTGATTCAAAATTCAAATTTCAAATGCACGTACAGCACGCAATTGCAACAAATTGTTTGACAACGGGTGACACTTTACACATTTTTACGAGCTTTAGATGTTTTTTTTCAGACTCAGGACTTAATAGCTCAATGCTTTCGTTGCTCAACGACGCCAGACTCAGCTCTGCTTTGGCAAAGTTCAATGTTTGATGCAAAATGTCGGATAATAAGTGTGCACACGATTATTGAAATCATATTTTGTTGCACTCTTTCTGCTTGGATAATATGGACATTTGATTTATTAAATTATAGTCAAATTGAAACGATTAAATGATAAGATACGAAGGACAGTGGCAATGTCAATACTTTTATCATTTAAACTACTGAACATTTTAAAATGTAATTTTAGCAGATTAAATATTGCAATTTAAACAACAAACAATAGATACTGCTGCATGTTAAGAGTTCTCAGAGATAAATTCAGTTATTCGTGATAATCTGGATAGAGATCATCTTATTAAATTATAATCTGTGCGATGAAGAAAGTGAATAAAATGACAGTAAATTGTCGGCTGCCGTATTCAAAACCTTACAGTTTTTTTTATTGCACTATTTATTGAGCGAAAAAACTACAATCTTTGATTGTTTGTTGTAAGGAATATACATTATCATACAACTGGACATTTTTATGATCTAGCAATGGTAATGTGTTTTAATAATGTTTGTTCGATTCCTATCTATTCCATCGCAAAATCGTACATATCTGTACGCATATATGCGAATCCGCTATAAATATATTTTATTGAATATTTATTTATTTATTTATTCATCAATTTTTCCCGTGTGCGTTGTTTACTCGCATTCGATGCGAGTGGATTTGGTATTCACTCGTTTCATCATTTTAACATAGCAAACGAGTGAAAACCGAGTCCACGCGCATTTTAATCGAGTGACCATTGCTCGTGTAAGAAGCGTATGCATTCATTCGTATTGAGTTAAACTCAGCAATGGTCACTCGATTAAAATGCGCGTGCATTCGGTTTTCACTCGTTTGCTATGTTAAAATGATGAAACGAGTGAATACCAAATCCACTCGCATCGAATGCGAGTAAACAACGCACTCGGGTTATGGTGATCGCAAAATGAATTCGTTTGAGCAGTGCCAAACTAGGTGTCAAATTTTATAACATACTATGTTCTGACTGTGGAGTTAATACCAGGCGTCAAGACGGGCTAGATCCCAGCTGTCTGCGAATAGCTAGTAAATTGAACGCATACACACAAAACTTCCTCTGACCCACGAAATGAAGTGTTGTATATGCGCGTTCGATAGCTAGCTGTTTGCTGTCAGCTGGGATGAATATCTAACACGCTCTGAAGCACGGTTAATAATTTGTTGTAAAAGATTTAGTAGAATATTTGTGCTATTTCCTATAAATCCAACAACTGTGACTCTTTGACACCAAAAAATAACACCTAAGATAAAATTGAATGTGTGTAAATAACGTAAATAATTTCCAAATATCAGGGCTTACTATCCAATAAATTTATCAGCTTGAATATTTTTATAATATAAATTTATTAGATAAATTTGATGCGTCCACCGTATCGATGCGACGCTCCAGAAGAAAAACAATGGATTCCATTGATAGTCACACTGAATGTTTGAGTTACACGAGACATCCAACAAAACTCAAGTTACAACTGTGTGACTATCAATGGAATCCATTGTTTTTCTTTTGTTTTTTATTTATATATATTTTAATTTTAAATTTATATTATAAAAATATTCAAGCTGATAAATTTATTGGATAGCATGCCCTGCCAAATATTGTGAATATGGACCGAATATTTCCAAATAAGGACCTTAATTTGCAGATATTTTTTTTTTGTCCATTATTACAATATTTGAAAATTAATTTCATTATTTACACACATTAAATTTTTATTTGTTTTTGATCTTACCCCCTAGCCACCAAACGTGTTTGATATCACTAAAATGTGTTAAACGTAAACAGAGAAGTTTCAGTTTTCTCAAAGTTGTTTATCCTCACATATATCTATAGAGGCGCCGAGGCTTTTGTCTCCAAATTATAGTCTCACTTCATCCAAAGTCGTTTGTGTATAAGAGTACCCAACCGAATCCCATCTGTTTTTGATGTCATCACAGGTTTGAATGTATTTAGTCATTGTGAATAGTAAAAGATGAGTGATATGGTTAGCTGTGTATGAACGCTGTATTGTTGTTTGTGCCTATGCGTTTCGGAGAGCTTGTTCGTCGCTCACACTGTGATATACACACATACACACACACGAATTCGTCCGTGAATGTGATAAGACGCTTTTTTGCGGGTACACATGAGATAAACATTTTCGATGGAGACGTAACACACACAAGCCGCGATCTGTTTTTTTCGCAGTCAATGAGTAGAGATCGCAGTTCTACGCAACTTGACTCGAGTTGCGTAGAAACTGTTTCCCATTGCAATTCAACAGCCAAATGGATTACAAAGCAAGAATTTCACAATAAACTAGTAAAAAAAAAATAAATTCAGCATTCTCCATTTTTATTTTTATGCACAGGGAATCTTTTAGAGAATTTATATAAATTTGTTGGGTTATTTTGTTTTTTATATCCGATTTTGATAGAAATTCACTCTTTATTCAATCAGTTCAAACAAAACTATGTGATTTGTATTCAATTTGACTATGTGAAAAAAGACTTTCAAAGAGTTTGTTTGATCTATTGAAGTATTTATTCATGAATCAGGTGGCACATTTTTATATAGCTCTCAAACAAAACATCATTTATAGTCCACCAAACTAGATGACGCCCAACATCAATGGAACGACATGATGCTCTTTAACGTTCAAAATGTATTCAATACTTAAAAAATTATTAATCCGGTTAAATTGACACAGTCGATATTAATTAAATAGTAAAATTTTTCATTTAAATGTAAAAGAAAAATGCAAATGTACAATATTTGTAATTTAATCGAATTTTAAACCTTTTTGGGCCCTGAAGGAGGATTAGTACCAAACTCAAAACGTCAGCACTTTTTCTGAATAAATATTGCTTTATAAATAGACCGAATTGGGTTTGTTTTTATACTTATTAGTGTTTTTTTTGTTAACTGTTCATAATTGTTTTAATTTCCTCATATGACTTTCCTCGAGTTTCCGGTACAAAGAAAATACCAAAAAAAGCGTTTAGAAGGCAAATAAAGCCGAAAACAATCATGCAATTAAAAAGACCCAAAATTTCAGTAAGTCTTAAGAATCTTGCCCCGAGTAAAAATAAAATAATCCAGAACAAAGAGACCGCCATCGCGATGCAAGCTTTACGAATCTAAAAAAAAAAAGATTTTTCGAATAAGTAAAATATAAACATTTTTTTTTCAATTGTACATACTTTCTTTGGGAATATTTCAATGGTTATAATGTTTGGCATTGGGAGAAGTCCCATACAACTGAAATAAACAACACATGCGAAACAAAATGGTGGCATCCATTCAAATCCAGGTTGCTTAAGCCATAAATAGCCATATGCAGCAAACAAGAAATAACTGGCAGTCGACAAAAATGACGACCAAATATAAAGTGTCTGGAAAATTGAGAAATGGAAAATGTTAGATTGAATCTTTTAAATCTATGTTCACATTACCAATAGGATCATGAATTGACCGTGGGTCAAATACAAACCCTTCGATTGAATCGTTCAATAACATTCAATAGCATCAAATTCGCCGTTAGCTGTGTAATAGAAACTAAAATCGATGAGTCTTTTTCCGATAACGATGATCCAGTTTCCTTGAATATGTGCGTAATGAAGCTGACAATCGATAATGTACCCGAAAGGAAACTCAACAGCATGGTCGTAAGCGAGATAAACAGAGCCTTTTTTGCATGTGGTGTGCCTTAAAGAAAAGCTATGGTCAAATTCAGGGAAATAATGTTTAAAATCTCCCCGCGATTGTATTTACAGAAATCCTTAAAGGTTAATGGTGAATTCAATTCGTCATCATGAACATGAGATTTTTCAACTCCTTTTTCAATTTCTTCATCTTTTCCATGAACAGGCACTGGATGGTAGTCAGTTTTATCGGTTTGAATGGGGGCTGCAATGCTACCTTTATAGAATCGATGTGATTTGATCGCTCGCTAGAACCGAAACGATTTCATTCAAAGAGGTACATTTTTTTGTGACGATGGTTTCGAAATTGATTTGAGTGTTTTACCTTTTCCTTGTTTCGCGTGCTCCAAAATTCTGGTGAGTCGGGCAGAAAAAACATAACACACAAGCAAATGATTGGCGGAATTAATTGCATTTTCACTTGGTTTACGATGCTCAAATAATTTCCAATAAAAAATGAGACTATTAATCCGGTGTTATTAAATGGATCGTATAGTGAATTGAGAGCACCTCGAACACTATAAAATTAATCTAAATTAGTGATATTTCTCTGTCATTCAAGCACAGAAAATAATAAGGTTACGTTTTTCTCAACTGACAGTTGAAATTCGGTGAATTCCAACTTTTTTTATATGACGGTCGGAAGAATTCCAACTTTTTCTGGAATTCAACAAATTCAAAAAAGTTGAAATTTGTCCAACCGTCATACAAAAAAAGTTGAAATTCACCGAATTTCAACTGTCAGTTGAGAAAAACGTAACCTCATTATTTTCTGTGAGTATTTGTATATATCATATTAAGTTACCTATCATGTGATATCTCATTGATTAGCATTGGAATTCCTACAGCCAGTCCTCCTCCTGCTAACCCAGTTAGCACCCTTGATGCGTATAAATAATATACATTTTTCGCCCAAATAGTAAGAATAGTACTGATCTAAAATGAATTAACAAAATTTAACTTGTTTAGAAAATTCCGATTGACTTCTGTCATCGATTTTCTTACCATCAATGGAAGACAAAGAAAATGAATCGTTCGTTTTGTTCCGATTATTTGACTCAAAGGTAGTACAACAAAATTGCCAGCCAAACCACCTAGGTTTGAAATAGATACTACAAGAGATGTTTCATCCTGAGTCAAAGTTCCTGTGGAATATGTGGTGTTTTCATTTTCAAGTTCCAGCAGGTTGATCGTCGCCCACCCAGACGATATACCAAACGTAAATGTCAAGATGTTGCCTGTTCGAAATTGACACGGAAAATGTATTTTTGACTGATCATTTTCGATTGAATACATCCAAAGAATGCAGAAAAACTTACAACATGCTATTAAAAGAAACTGTTTAACAACGGGAGACACTTTACACATTATTTCGCCTATTTCACGGAAGTAGAAAAAATAATTTTACAAAAACTATTGTGTGTTGTACTTAATCTTTTGCAACAGGAAGAAACGGAGTTTAGGCCCCAATTGATGGATAAAATTATGCGAATTCATTCATTCTGTTATATCGCATTTTTATTGTGTTATTAAGATATAGTTGGCTACGTATGATTTTGTCCGATACGCCATCAGATAAGATTATAATAGAAGAGTCTTCTAAGAAGACGGCGTGGAGACAAAAGTATCTCTATTATTTACGATCAAATTCATTCTTCGAAATCAAGCTTTGTAGAATATGTAAATATGCATTGTAGAAATTAAGTTTTGTATTTTTATTCGCCAACTTCGTAATACGAAGTTCGTATTCGTAGGCAAAATTGAAAAAAAAACAAATGTGTCTATATCACGAATACATTTGCTGATGAAAATTTGTATCACGTAAATGACTGTAGTTTAAATTGTCGTCATGTTTATTTATTGTCAAACTGAACTCTATCTCGATGACATAACAATTATTTCCTTTAAATTACCGTAAGTCACAGAACTACGTAAGTCACAGAGTTTACAATAATCTCATTAAGTTTTCGATTTTTCATCCCATGAGCAGAACGTGACGAAAGGAACGTTCTTCGTTACATTCTCAGACAAGATTCATAATTTCAAGAACTGAGTAGATCAATGGCCAGTTGAGACTTTCTCTTTAGATTCTTGATAAGATAATTGTGATGACTCATTTGAAGATTTGATTGAAATAAGCAATGAATAAACTGAAAGCTAATTTTTCCATAGGAATGTTCCGTATACACTATACATATAAAATGAAAAAACTTCTGAACGACGTATAAAGAGATTGACGCGCTGAAAGATCCTACTCATAAAATGACTGATATCACATTTTATGTGGCGCAAGTGAAATACACAACGCTACAAAATTTTAAAAAAATTGCACGCAAATTTTCTGTCAAATATTTTCTGTTAGGGTGGTGCCTCCTGGTTCCAAAAATGCACAAATTTTGAACTTCTTAAGCATTGGGGCCTAGCTACAGTCCAAAATGTGAAAAAAGTCATTTTTCGGGTATGACACCGACGTTATGGATCATAAGTCGAGTACTGTTTGAGATATTTTAAAAAGTAGACCCGCGTTTGAAAGGTATAGACGACCCGCAAATTATTTTCACTTTTTGAAATCGATGGACAGACGAGGGAGCTACGGGCTCACAAAGGCTCCCTACCCATGATTTTTTTTCGATGTGACTCACCTTTATCAAGCTATATTTCAAGAACCACTACAGATTTTTTCAATTTTATACACTCCATTTTTTTGGCACCAACTATACGAAGATTTGCTATCAACCACTTCAATCCAATAATAAATGTAGGAGATATTCGGAATAAACTGAAAATTTCAGAAATTCAGTACAAATGAACACTATCCCATTCAAATGACCATAAATCGGAAACTAGCAAAGATATTTCAAAAATCAGACACGCGTTTGAAAGGTATAGACCGCCCGCAAATGTTTCGTGTTCACTTTTGAAATCGGTAAACAGATGGAGTAGCTATGGGCTCGCAAATCAGAAAAATAGTGTTTTTTCACAACTTTTCACAATTTTGTTCATTCAACTCCAAAAGTTCATCGAAAATGTCCCTTTTCTTTGTTCGTTTGTTCTTTTTTTGCCACATTACAGTAGCCAATGGAAAAATACATCGCGTATATGAACATATCAAGGCCGCTTTAGAGGGTATTTGATAGCTTATATCCACATAGATGGCCTGAGAAATCACGTTTTTTTCACGAATCTAGGATTTTCAGTTGAAAAATCATGAATATTTGGGGATTTCTTATTTCTGTTTCACCAAAAATGTAGAGTATGATATAACCAACCACTTTGATTAACATCTGAACGCAAAACAAATTCTAATCGGTTTTTGGGATCCAATCGTCATATTTGCAGTGCAAACTGGTCATTTGACGAGTATTTGGCCTATTAATCTTGATCGGGTTGAAGTTTATTATTATTGTTTGCGTCAAAACAGTACTCAATAGAAAAAAGTAGTCAATTTTTTTTCCTCCAGAGGTCTAAAATCAACACTTTATCCTTCTGGAGGACAAAATGCATGATTTTTGTCTCCATGGAAGAATAAACACAATATTTGACATTTGGGTACAGACGTTGTTATACAAACATTATGAACCACTGTCAAAAATGGAATTTCACCCTCAAAAGAGACGAAATTCATGTATTTGATCTCTCAAAGGGACAAAGTAACGATTTTCGACCTCTGGAGGAAAAAAAATGTACCATATTTTTTTATTGAGTAGTATCATGACATTGCGGGTCGTCTATACCTTTCAAACGCGATTCTACTTTTTAAAATATCTCAAACGGTACTCGACTTATGATCCATAACGTCGGTGTCATACCCGAAAAATGACTTTTTTCACATTTTGGACTGTAGCTAGGCCCCAATGCTTAAGAAATTCAAAATTTGTGCATTTTTTGAACCAGGAGGCATTACACTAACAGAAAATAATTGGTAGAAGATTTGCGTAAAAATGCTGTAGCGTTGTGATATACAGGTTTGGATCGAAGTTTTTCGAATAATTCAACAACATGTTTATGCCGAATTACTGGAAATTTAAAGTTAAGGCTACGTAGAGCTGTCAACGAACACGAAAGAACAGTGTTTCAAAGTTATATCATTTTTGGACTGTCACTTCGTTTCTATGTAATTTGAAGTCTCATTTCCACTGAGACTCAGAGACAGTCCAATGTGATAATATGTTCTTTGCGAATTTTCGTTCGTTCGGAAAATATCTTGATGACATCGGTCGGCAACACATAATCTGACAATTCGCGTTATGTATAGGGTTCCACAAAAAAGTGTATTTTTTGCAAAGCGGTGCAACGATGAGACTCTGTGCCCCAGCTACGCTATGCAAATCATATGGCGTAGCTTACTTTGTGCCCTAGCGCATTTGTATGTCGCTTCACCGCTTTGATTTTTTGGTGCGCCACTGGGAGGACTACCATTCTCGTTTAAAAATTTTCGTTAGTCACAGAAAATACCTGAAATACAATGGGCAAATGTTTGTATTTTATTAGATTTTCTTACAAATAAATAAATGATACATATCATCATTGGTTTTTAATGATGGCCTAGTCGGGCCATTCATCTTTTTTCGACCGCAACACATGTCACATTTTAGTCTGATTCATATAAACAATTCCAATTTAATTAAAAATTGGTTAACACCAATGTTATATCAAAGCGGAATAGACGAATGTAATTCTATTTACTTTCTTGGAACAAATTCCAGTTGAAGGAATGTGTAAATTTTTAAATTAAAAAACATATAAAAGACGAGAGTATTGCATCGAAAGTATTTTTTGAAAACAGTTCAAATTGGCAAGTTGAACATTTGAGTCGAAATGAAATCACCAATTCTTCTGTTTTTGGGAGTTATTCTCCTTTTTGTTACCCTTGCAAATTGTAAGTGCTACATCACTGAGAAAAATGATTTGATTGAAGCGATCAAGAAGTAAGTGATACTAAATGGTTCATTTTCCAGAGTTTAGAATCATAATTCATAACATTTAATGTTATCATGAAGAACTCTTTAAAGATAAAAGTATCTTTCAAAATTATAATAAGAAGAACCTCAATTAATAGACAAAAATGTTTTAAATATTCATGGGAAAATTGTTTTCTGAATTAGTTTTATCCAGATTTAAAATAGGTTATAGCCTCACAGAGTTTCTCGATGAACTTATCCAAATCAAATTTTCAGTTCACAACCCAATGATAGTAAGTCATGATTTATTGAAATTTTAGTCCTTTTCTATAATTCTGGTATGGAAAATTGATCTTGTTGTGACTGAAACAAAGAGCCGTAAATATTTGAACCAATTTTTGATATGAAAATGAAAGAAATGAGATTATGTAATTGATGTGGAAGTTTTTCATATTATAATATTTTTCTTAATTTCAGTTTCGCAGAGAATGGAACCCTAGACCCGGATTCAGCTAAAGATCTCGAGTAATTATACCCAAAAACTACGAAATATGAGCTATGGAACACACGCACTGTAGCTCACAAAGGCTAGTATATTTCGATGTGCATAATGCATGCGTTGCATTGATCCTATTTCGTACGGCCTATGTATAGTTCGAACTATAGCGTTAGCACAAATGTCATCTTCTCAAAGCATATAACTCTATCCGTACAGAAAAAATAAAATATCAATTAAATCGTTTATTTGCAGAAATAAAAGTTTAGATGAACTTTTTGATTTGTGAGTAGATTACAATATTTTCGTAAAGAAAAGATAAAAAAAAAGATCAACACTTATTTCAGAGTTCTCAAATGCACCTTAATCGATATTGATGCAAAGCCATATCTATCTGAAGAGACTAAACAACTTTTGAAATCCAAAGTGTAAGTTATATTTTTGATGTCATCTGCTGTATAAAATAATTTAATAATTGCACATCATTCTCGTTTTAGTACCAAAACCGTTGAACAGGAAAGGGAGGATTGCGTTTTACTGTCCGTCGATTAAAACATACTTACCTTGGATGTCATTATTCAATCGAAATTGTTTCTGTTTGTAACAATTAAAATACATTTTTCTTAGTTCAACAGATGAACTTAATGATCTTTTTTTCAAGTTGTTTTTGATAAAATATTCATCACAGCAATTGTCAATTTGTTAACATAAAAAGTGTGAAAAGGTTCGCCTCAAATCGTGAAACGATGTAGACTCTCTTTTACAACAACTGTTATTTCTATTTGATTAAGGCATTCATGATCTCTTCATAAGATTTTCCTCGAGTCTCTGGTACGAAAAATATACCAAAAAGGGCATTTAATAGGCTAATGAAACCTAAGACAATCATAAAATTAAAGAAACCCAATAATTCTATGCACGGATGGAATACTGCTCCGACAACAAATAAAATAAGCCAGAGCATAGACACTGCCATTGCGAGACAAGTTTTACGTATCTGCAATTTCAAATGCTTCGAATTATTACCGATCATTCAATATACTTTATGCTTCTATTGTTGATGTACCTTCTTCGGGAATATCTCCATGGTAATTATGTATGGTATTGGACGCATTCCCATGCAACTGAAATAAACGACACAGGCAAAACAAAACGGTGGCATCCATTCGTATCCAGGTTGTTTATACCATAAATGGCCATAAGCAGCAAATAAAAAGTAGCTGGCAGTTGTTAAAAGAGATGACCAAATGTAAAGTGTCTGTAAATTGCAAATCAGGGAATAAAATAGGTCAACATTGACTGCAAATATTATTTGATAAAAATATACAAACTCTTCGATTGTATCGTTCGATAATATTCAAGAGCACCAAATTTGCCGTTAATTGAATAACTGAAATCAAAAGCGATGAATCTTTCTCCGAAAATAATGATCCAGTTTCTTTGAATATAAAAGTGACGAAGTTAATAATTGATAGAGTGCCCGAGAGATAAGCCAATGTTAATGATGTGAAAGAGATAAAAATGGCTTTTCTCGCATGTGGTGTGACTAAAATTAGATTTCGATGTTAAACCATTGATTAGAATTCAGATGTTCAGTGTTTTTATGATCACAAATATTGTGTAAAACTTACAGAAATCTCCTAAGGCTAACGCTGAATTTGATTCGATTTCACTGTCGAATATCTTTTTGTTTCCTTTTTCAATTTGATCGATTTTTTCCATTTTCTCAACATTTTTTTCATTTTGAGGTACTGGCATGAAGTCAGATTTATCGGGTTTTTCGTTCATCGTATGGCTGGCAGAATTAATTGCATTTTGGCCTGATCTACGAGGCTCAAATAATTTCCGATTAAAAATGAAACGATCATTCCCAAATTATTAAATGGATCGTAAAGTGAATTGAGAGCACCTCGGACGCTGAATCGAATCAATCCAATTTTATAATATGAATTGGCATATTGTTTAAAATAGACATTTACCTATCAAATGATATATCATTGACAAACATTGGAATGCCAACAACCAGTCCGCCGCCCGCCAATCCCGTCAGGATTCTTGATGCATATAAGAAGTACGAATTCTGTGCCCAAATGGTAAGTATTGCACTTAGCTATAAATCAGTGGGAAAAAAATAACATTCTGAAAAATTCTAAAATTTACTTCGCTAAAGGTGTCTTACAGTCAATGGAATGCCAAGAAAATGAAGCGTTCGTTTAATTCCAAACATTCGACTCAGAGGCAATATGATATAGTTGCCACACAAACCTCCTATGAATAAAACTGATACCACGAGAGATGATTCTTGTTCGGTTAGTTGTCCAGTGGAAAAGGTGGTGCTTTCACTTTCAAGCTCCAGCTGATTAATCGTCGCCCAGCCAGTTCCCAAACCATACGCAAATGTCAAAATATTGCCTATTTCAAAATCACGTTAATGCATTCCAACTTGAAAGAATTATTATTATCGTAACTTACAACATGCTATCGCAAGAAATTGCTTGAAAACCGGAGACACTTTACACATTTTTTAGCAAATTTTGGAATAATTCAACAGATTACTTTTTGCCTACAAACCACTATGATCGACATCGAAACTCCTTTGAACAATTTCTTTTTGGAAAATTTTATAATTAAAAAAAAAAACAATATCGACACACATGTTTCTTTACAATCGGAGATAAGATAAGTTGACACGAAAATCAAAGCATCTAGTCCATCCAGATTTACGTAATACTTTTTAGATTTCTTTGATTTAATATGCTTAGATTGATTCAAACCGACAAACCAATGTTGGAACACCAACCGACAAACCACCGCCTACAAATCCTGTTAGTAATCTGGATGCATACAAATAGTACACATTTTTCGTCCAAATATTGAGAATGGTACTCAGCTATCGATTTTTTTTATTCAGAAGGAAATGAAGATTTTTGACAATTTCTTATTTTTTTTTCAATCAAACGACTTACAATCAATGGAACACCATGAAAATGAAATGCACCTTTGATACCAATCTTTCGACTAAGGGGCAGTATAGCAAAGTTACCAATAAAACCTCCAACGAATAAGATGGATATTAAAATTGATGTTTCTTGTTTAGTTAATAATCCCGTGAAAAATGTGTTGTTTTCATTTTCAAATTCCAGCAGGTTTATAGTAGCCCACCCCGATGAAACACCAAATTAAAACGTCAGCAAATTACCTAATTAAAAAAGATATGGTGAGGTTACTCAACAGTAAATTAAACAAGAAATATTTAAATATGACAAGGAAATAATTGATTCAAAATTGAAGTTTCAAATGCACGTAGATGTTTTTTTTAGACTCAGGACTTAATAGCTCAATGCTTTCGTTGCTCAACACCGCCAGACTCAGCTCTGCTTTGGCAAAGTTCAATGTTTGATGCAAAATGTCGGATAATAAGTGTGCACACGATTATTGAAATTATATTTTGTTGCACTCTTTCTGCTTGGATAATATGGACATTTGATTTATTAAATTATAGTCAAATTGAAACGATTAAATGATAAGATACAAAGGACAGTGGCAATGTCAATACTTTTATCATTTAAACTACTGAACATTTTATAAATGTAATTTTAGCAGATTAAATATTGCAAATTAAACAAGAAACAATAGATACGACTGCATGTTAAGAGTTCTCAGAGATAAATTCAGTTGTTCGTGATAATCTGGAAAGAGATCATCTTATTAAATTATAATCTTTGCGATGAAGAAAGTGAATAAAATGACAGTAAATTGTCGGCTGCCGTATTCAAAAGCTAACAGTTTTTTTTATTGCACTATTCATTGAGCGAAAAAACTACAATCTTTGATTGTTTGTTGTAAGGAATCTTATATATTAACAAAAATTAATACGTTAACAAAAATGTTGTAATTTCTTTTACAAACGCATTTTTAAACCGATATTCGTTTGGTTTTTTGTAAATGAAAGATATTTATGCGTAGGTGTGCACAACATAGAGAAAAATTTCAAAACATTTCAAAAAAATTGAAAAAATTTGAAAAATGTTAAAAAAGTTGGACATTTCCTCATATAAAATGTGAAAATTCGCATATTTTCAAAAATATGTAATATCATGTCTCTTTTAAAACCGATTGTTGTTTGGGTTTTTGAAAATGAAAGATATTTATTCATAGATGTGCACAACATGTCATTTCCCCCTGAATAGTTTAGCGGTTGAACTCGATCACAAGTGACATTTTTCTGTGCACTCTGGGCAAACAAAAGTTCATTTTTGTTCCATAACAAAAAAAACCGCCAAAATGTATTTTTAGCTTCTCATAGTATTAGAAAGTTATAATTATTCAAAATGCAAGGAAGTCGAACATTTTTTATTGCATTGGACTCTATATCCGAAGCAAGTTTACGTATCCGTAGAATTGAGGAAGGATCAACCCAGGTGGCCCTTGAATCCCAAATTAATTCCGCCATCAATGCGGGTATGCAACATATGATGATACATGTAAACAAATTCAGTCCAATTTCGTGATAGACAGCGCCACTCATCATACAAAAATATTAGCGGAAAAAATGTGAACTGACAGGCAGTAATGCCAGTTGCTTTTTTTTCATTTATTTCATCCGCCAGAGCCGTACGCAACGTAATCTGACAGTTTAGGCGTTTGTATACTCTCATTGAGCGCCATTTACTCCTCCCATGAAAATAAAAATGATATTTCTTTTGCCCAAAAATCTAAGATAATTGTCGAAATGACATGTCATTCTCAAAGAGGATCTTAGATTTTAGATCGTTTTATACATGTGTGCGAGAAGGGGGGGGGTATACTGGTTTATAGGGGGTAAAGCGGGTATAAATTAATTCTTTAAGCGAGGCCCCAAAAAGTATGGGGACATTTTTAACAAAGCGGTGCAACGATGAGACTCTGTGTCCTAACTACGCTATGCAACTCAAATGGCGTAGCTTACTTCGTGCCCTAGCGCATTTGTATGTCACTTCACCGCTTTGATTTTTAAATACTTAGGGGGGCATAAGAAGAAGCCCTGCATAAAAACGGGTGTTTGCCAATCAAAGAGTGAGATTTTTCATAATTAGTTCGGTTTTTTCCATATTTTTATTGGATATTTTTCATCATTTCTACATGTATTTAAACGTACGTAAGAGTACTCAAGCGCATTTGGGCGTATTTAAGCAATCCTACGCGTACTTGAGAGTACTTAATGTCATTCAATGGCATTTTATGGTATTTAAGAATTGTTTAGAGAATTTGAGAGCCCAACAATTGGTCCAGGAGACATTTTCAGGGTGTAACTATGTGAAGCATATGGGAGTGAGGGGGATGCAGGGGTGAACCAATCATGGCAATCGATAGTGTTCCCCAAAAGAGTATGGGTTAGAGGGGTCTGGGGGGAGGGTAGCTCTACTCCAAAGCCTCAAAATTGGAGTCTGTGAATTTATCGAACATTTTGGAAACTTTATCCCCCCTCGCGCATGCAGGGATTACTATAGGCTGAGAATAGCAGCTTATCTGAAAATAGCAGCTGGAAATAGCAGCTGAAAATAGCTGATATCGCAAAAATATCGACTGAAAATAACAGATATTTTCCAAATAAAACAATGGATTCCATTGATAGTCACACGAAATCTCTTCGGGCCACATCTTAAAATTTGTGGCTCGAAGAGATTCAGTGTGATTTTATCAATAAAATCCATTGTTTTATTTGGAAAATATCTGTTATTTTCAGATAGGCTGCTATTGTCAGCCCATAGTAATCCCTGCGCGCATGTATGGTTTTATATACTTTTTATCTTAACTAGAATGCGGTCGAATCGCTCGACCGCCAGGCCCCCTAGTATACATTATTATAAAACTGGACATTTTTATGATCTAGCAATAGTAATGTGTTTTAATAATGTTTGTTCGATTCCTATCTATTCCATCGCAAAATCGTACATATCTGTACGCATATATGCGAATCCGCTATAAATCTATTTTATTAAATATTCCTCTGACCCACGAAATGAAGTGTTGTATATGCGCGTTCGATAGCTAGCTGTTTGCTGTCAGCTGGGATGAATATCTAACCCGCCCTGAATATTTGTGCAATTTCCTACATATCCAACGACTGTGACTCTGTGACACCAAAAAATAACACCTAGGATAATATCGATACAAGGCCTCTTAATGCTCAAATATATTTTTATAAAAATCCGCAATCTATAGTGGTGCGAAAAGTAATCTCTTTATTGAAGTGTCTTCATTTGTAATTGTAAGTTATAAATCTCCATTTTTGAAGGGGCTAGATTCAACTGTGTTAGAAATATTGCCTCACCAGAGAGATCTGATTATTTTTATCTCCTATAATTAAATTGAGCGATGATCACAATTATTTGCTCAACGTGGCCACCAAACGTGTTAAATATCACTTAAATGTGTTAAACGTAAACAGAGAATTTTCAGTTTTCTCAAACGTGTTTATAATCACATATATTATATATAGATCTGTTGCTTTTGTCTCCAAATTATAGTCTCACTTCATCCAAAGACATTTGTATGTAAGAGTTCCGAACCGAATCCCATCTGTTTTGATGTCACCTCAGGTTTGAATGTATTCGTGCATTTTGAATAGTAAAGGATGAGTGATATAGTTAGCGGTGAATGAACGCTGTATCGCTGTTTGTGCCTATGCGTTTCGGAGAGCTCGTTCGTCGTTCGCTCTGTTCGCGACTTTCGCTCGATATAGACACAAACACGAATTCGTCCGTGAATGTGATAAGACGCTTTTTTGCGGGTACACATGAGATAAACATTTTCGATGGAGACGCAACTAGATACTTCAGAGACTAATTACTTTTATTTTGAGGCAGCTTCTTGAAAAAATCACATAACATATAACAATAAGAATCATATCTACCTAACGAAATTAGGATATTTTTAAATCCAAAGCCGGAATGTAAACATTTCATTTACATTCTTTATCATGGGAATGTGAAAGTAAACTTACAAAGAGTTTGTTTGATCAATTGAAGTATTTATTCATGAATCAGGTGACACATTTTTGTACAGCTCTCAAACAAAATATCATTTATAGTCCACCAAACTAGATGTATTCAATTTTCATTTAAATGTAAAGGAAAAATGCAAATGTACAATATTTGTAATTTAATCGAATTTTAAACCTTTTTCGGCCCTGAAGAAGGATTAGTACCAAACTCAAAACGTCAGCACTTTTTCTGAATAAATATTGCTTTATAAATAGACCGAATTGGGTTTGTTTCTATACTTATTTAATAGTGTTTTTTTGTTGTTATCTGTTCATAATGTTTTTAATTTCCTCATATGATTTTCCTCGAGTTTCCGGAACAAAGAAAATACCAAAAAGAGCGTTAAGAAGGCAAATAAAGCCTAAAACAATCATGCAATTAAAAAGACCCAAAATTTCAGTAAGTCTTAAGAATCTTGCCCCGAGTAAAAATAAAATGATCCACAACAAAGAGACAGCCATTGCGAGGCAAGCTTTGCGAATCTAAAAATCAAGATTTTTGAATAAGTGAAATATAATTCATTTGTTTTTTCAACTGTACATACCTTCTTAGGAAATATTTCAATGGTTATAATGTATGGCATTGGGAGAAGTCCCATACAACTGAAATAAACAACACATGCGAAACAAAATGGTGGCATCCATTCAAATCCAGGTTGCTTAAGCCATAAATAGCCATATGCAGCAAACAAGAAATAACTGGCAGTCGACAAAAATGACGACCAAATATAAAGTGTCTGGAAAATTGAGAAATGGAAAATGTTAGATTGAATCTTTTAAAACTATGTTCACATTACCAATAGAAACATAAATTGACCGTGGGTCAAATACAAACCCTTCGATTGAATCGTTCAATAACATTCAATAGCATCAAATTCGCCGTTAACTGTGTAATAGAAACTAAAATCGATGAGTCTTTTTCCGATAACGATGATCCAGTTTCCTTGAATATGTGCGTAATGAAGCTGACAATCGATAAAGTACCCGAAAGGAAACTCAACAGCATGGTCGTAAGCGAGATAAACAGAGCCTTTTTTGCATGTGGTGTGCCTTAAAGAAAAGCTATGGTCAAATTCAGGGAAATAATGTTTAAAATCTCCCCGCGATTGTATTTACAGAAATCCTTAAAGGTTAATGGTGAATTCAATTCGTCATCATGAACATGAGATTTTTCAACTCCATTTTCAATTGCTTCATCTTTTCCATGAACAGGCACTGGATGGTAGTCAGTTTTATCGGGTTGAATGGGTGCTGCAATGCTACCTTTATAGAATCGATGTGATTTGATCGCTCGCTAGAATCGATACGATTTCATTCAAAGAGGTACTTTTTTTATGATGATTGTCTTCACAAATCTTCTTGTTTTACCTTTTCCTTGTTTCGCGTGCTCCAAAATTCTGGTGAGTCGGGCAGAAAAAACATAACACACAAGCAAATGATTGGCGGAATTAATTGCATTTTCGCTTGGTTTACGATGCTCAAATAATTTCCAATAAAAAATGAGACTATTAATCCGGTGTTATTAAATGGATCGTATAGTGAATTCAGAGCACCTCGAACACTATAAAATTAATCTAAATTAGTGATATTTCTCTGTCATTCAGGTATTTCTATAGAGCATATTAAATTACTTATCATGTGATATCTCATTGATTAGCGTTGGAATTCCTACAGCCAGTCCTCCGCCTGCTAACCCAGTTAGCACCCTTGATACATATAAATAATATACATTTTTCGCCCAAATAGTAAGAATAGTACTGATCTACAATGAATCAACAAAAATTTTACTTGTTTAGCATTTTCCGATTGACTTCTGTCATCGATTTTCTTACCATCAATGGAAGACAAAGAAAATGAATCGTTCGTTTTGTTCCGATTATTTGACTCAAAGGTAGTACAACAAAATTGCCAGCCAAACCACCTAGGTTTGAAATAGACACTACAAGAGATGTTTCATCCTGAGTTAAAGTCCCTGTGGAATATGTGGTGTTTTCATTTTCAAGTTCCAGCAGGTTGATCGTCGCCCACCCAGACGATATACCAAACGTAAATGTCAAGATGTTGCCTGTTCGAAATTGACACGGTTTTTTGAATGATCATTTTCGATTGAATACATCCAAAGAATGCAGAAAAACTTACAGCATGCTATTAAAAGAAACTGTTTAACAACGGGAGACACTTTACACATTATTTCGCGTATTTCACGGAAGTAGAAAAAATAATTTTACAAAAACTATTGTGTGTTGTACTTGATCGTTTGCAACAGGAAGAAACGGAGTTCAGGCATCAATTGATGGATAAAATTATGCGAATTTATTCATTCTGTCATGTTATATCGCATTTTTATTGTGTTATTAAGATATAGTTGGCTACGTATGATTTTGTCCGATACGCCATCAGATAAGATTATAATAGAAGAGTCTTCTAAGAAGACGGCGTGGAGACAAAAGTATCTCTATTATTTACGATCAAATTCATTCTTCGGAATCAAGCTCTGTAGAGGATGTAAATATGGATTGTAGAAATTAAGTTTTGTATTTTTATTGGCCAACTTCGTAATACGAAGTTCGTAGTCGTAGGCAAAATTGAAAAAAAAAAACAAATGTGTCTACATCGCGAATAAATTTGCTGATGAAAATCTAGAAAGAAAGATTACTGCAGCTATTTTTAATAAAGAGAAAAACACAACTAAATCGTAACGTTCAATGTCAACATTTTTATCACGTAAATGACTGTAGTTTAAATTGTCGTCATGTTTATTTATTGTCAAACTGAACTCTATCTCGATGACAAAACAATTATTTTCTTTAAATTACTGTTGAACTACGTAAGTCACAGAGTTTACAATAATCTCATTAAGTTTTCGATTTTTCATCCCATGAGCAGAACGTGACGAAAGGAACGTTCTTCGTTACATTCTCAGACAAGATTCATAATTACAAGAACTGAGTAGATCAATGGCCAGTTGAGACTTTCTCTTTAGATTCTTGATAAGATAATTGTGATGACTCATTTGAAGATTTGATTGAAATAAGCAATGAATAAACTGAAAGCTAATTTTTCCATAGGAATGTGCCGTATACAAATACATTCTATAAAATGAAAAAACTTCTGAACGACGTATAAAGAGATTGGCGCACTGAAAGATCCTGCTCATAAAATGACTGATATCACATTTTATGTGGCGCAAGTGAAATATACTGGTTTGGATTGAAGTTTTTCGAATAATGCAACAACATGTTTATGCCAAATTTCTAGGAATTTAAAGTTAAGGCTACGTAGAGCTGTCAACGAACACGAAATTTGCGAATTTTCGTTCGTTCGCAAAATATTTAGATGAAATCGGTCGGCAACACATAATCTGACAATTCGCATATATATAGGGTTCCACAAAAAAGCGCCACTGGGAGGACTACCATTCTCGTTTAAACTTTTTCGTCAGTCACAGAAAATACCTGAAATACATCGGACAAATGTTTGTATTTTAGTAGATTTTCTTACAAATAAATAAATGATACATATCATCATTGGTTTTTAATGATGGCCTAGTCGGGCCATTCATCTTTTTTCGACCGCAACACATGTCACATTTTAGTCTGTTTCATATGAAAAATGCCAATTTAAATAAAAATTGGTTAACAGCAGTCGAACAATTTTATATCACTTTTGGAACAAATTCCAGTTGAAGGAATGTTTTAATTTTTAAATTAAAAAAGATATAAAAGACGAGAGTATTGCATCGAAATTATTTTTTGAAAACAGTTCAAATTGGCAAGTTGAACATTTGAGTCGAAATGAAATCACCAATTCTTCTGTTTTTGGGAGTTATTCTCCTTTTTGTTACCCTTGCAAATTGTAAGTGCTACATCACTGAGAAAAATGATTTGATTGAAGCGATCAAGAAGTAAGTGATACTAAATGGTTCATTTTTCAGAGAAAAATAAAAGTTTAAGAATAAAAGTATGTTTCAAAATAATAATAAGAAGAACCTCAAATAGTAGACAAAAATGTTTTAAATATTCACGGGAAAATTGTTTTCTGAATTAGTTTTATCCAGATTCAAAATGGTCTATACCCTCACAAAGTTTCTCGATTAACTTATCCAAATCAAATTTTCATTTCACCACCCAATGATAGTAATTCGCTCAATTTATTGGAATAAGTTGATACAATTGTTGAATGTTGGAAATCAGAACGAATATTTGAATCCATGAACACTGAACAGATATTTTGTGCATGCATTTTTGCATAAGAAAAAGAAGTGATGATTAATCGAAAATTTTAGTCATTTTTTATAATTTCTAGTATGGAAAATTGATCTTGTTGTGACTGAAACAAAGGACCGTAAATATTTGAACCAATTTTTGATATGAAAATGAAAGAAATGAGATTATGTAATTGATGTGGAAGTTTTTCATATTATAATATTTTTCTTAATTTCAGTTTCGCAGAGAATGGAACCCTAGACCCGGATTCAGCTAAAGATCTCGAGTAATTATACCCAAAAACTACGAAATATGAGCTATGGAACACACGCACTGTAGCTCACAAAGGCTAGTATATTTCGATGTGCATAATGCATGCGTTCCATTGATCCTATTTCGTACGGCCTATGTATAGTTCGAACTATAGCGTTAGCACAAATGTCATCTTCTCAAAGCATATAACTCTATCCGTACAGAATAAATAAAATATCAATTAAATCGTTTATTTGCAGAAATAAAAGTTTAGATGAACTTTTTGATTTGTGAGTAGATTACAATATTTTCGTAAAGAAAAGATAAAAAAAAAGATCACCACTTATTTCAGAGTACTCAAATGCACTTTGATCGATATTGATGCAAAGCCATATCTATCTGAAGAGACTAAACAACTTTTGAAATCCAAAGTGTAAGTTATATTTTGGATGACCTTGTCATCTGCTGAATAAAATAATTTAATAATTGCACACAATTCTCGTTTTAGTACCAAAACCGTTGAACAGGAAAGGGAGGATTGCGTTTTACTGTCCGTCGATTAAAACATACTTACCTTGGATGTCATTATTCAATCGAAATTGTTTCTGTTTGTAACAATTAAAATACATTTTTCTTAGTTCAACAGATGAACTTAATGATCTTTTTAATGAGATTTTTACAACAACTGTTATTTCTATTTGATTAAGGCATTCATGATCTCTTCATAAGATTTTCCTCGAGTCTCTGGTACGAAAAATATACCAAAAAGAGCATTTAATAGGCTAATGAAACCTAAGACAATCATAAAATTAAAGAAACCCAATAATTCTATGCACGGATGGAATACTGCTCCGACAACAAATAAAATAAGCCAGAGCATAGACACTGCCATTGCGAGACAAGTTTTACGAATCTGCAATTTCAAATGCTTCGAATTATTACCGATCATTCAATATACTTTATGCTTCTATTGTTGATGTACCTTCTTCGGGAATATCTCCATGGTAATTATGTATGGTATTGGACGCATTCCCATGCAACTGAAATAAACGACACAGGCAAAACAAAACGGTGGCATCCATTCGTATCCAGGTTGTTTATACCATAAATGGCCATAAGCAGCAAATAAAAAGTAGCTGGCAGTTGTTAAAAGAGATGACCAAATGTAAAGTGTCTGTAGATTGCAAATCAGGGAATAAAATAGGTCAACATTGACTGCAAATATTATTTAATAAAAATATACAAACTCTTCGATTGTATCGTTCGATAATATTCAAGAGCACCAAATTTGCCGTTAATTGAATAACTGAAATCAAAAGCGATGAATCTTTCTCCGAAAATGATGATCCAGTTTCTTTGAATATAAAAGTGACGAAGTTAATAATTGACAAAGTGCCCGAGAGATAGGCCAATGTTAATGATGTGAAGGAGATAAAAATGGCTTTTCTCGCATGTGGTGTGACTAAAATTAGATTTCGATGTTAAACCATTGATTAGAATTCAGATGTTCAGTGTTTTTGATCACAAATATTGTGTAAAACTTACAGAAATCTCCCAAGGCTAACGCTGAATTTGATTCGATTTCACTGTCGAATATCTTTTTGTTTCCTTTTTCAATTTGATCGATTTTTTCCATTTTCTCAACATTTTCTTCATTTTGGGGTACTGGCATGAAGTCAGATTTATCGGGTTTTTCGTTCATCGTAATGCTTCCTTTGTAAAATTGATGTGACTTATTTGCTCGCTAAAATTTAAATACGAACCATGGACAAAGAACGATGACCAAATGTTTACCAATTTGACGTTTCCATTTGAATTACCTTGAGACTTGAGCTGAAGTCTCAATGTTAATCAAATGGAAACGTCAAACTGGTTCTGTTTTACATGAACTGTCAAGCATGGTTCTTTATTCCTTTAAATCTTAAAAGGTTGAGATTGTTCTTTGATTAGAATGTTTTACCTTGATCTTGTTTTGACTATTCAAAAATTCAGGTGATTCGGGCAAAAAAAACACCATCATCATGAATATGGCTGGCGGAATTAATTGCATTTTGGCCTGATCTACGAGGCTCAAATAATTTCCGATTAAAAATGAAACGATCATTCCCAAATTATTAAATGGATCGTAAAGTGAATTTAGAGCACCTCGGACGCTGAATCGAATCAATCAAATTTCATAATATGAATTGGCATATTGTTTAAAATAGACTTTTACCTATCAAATGATATATCATTGACAAACATTGGAATGCCAACAACCAGTCCGCCGCCCGCCAATCCCGTCAGGATTCTTGATGCATATAAGAAGTACGAATTCTGTGCCCAAATGGTAAGTATTGCACTTAGCTATAAATCAGTGGGAAAAAAATAACATTCTGAAAAATTCTAAAATTTACTTCGCTAAAGGTGTCTTACAGTCAATGGAATGCCAAGAAAATGAAGCGTTCGTTTAATTCCAAACATTCGACTCAGAGGCAATATGATATAGTTGCCACACAAACCTCCTATGAATAAAACTGATACCACGAGAGATGATTCTTGTTCGGTTAGTTGTCCAGTGGAAAAAGTGGTGCTTTCACTTTCAAGCTCCAGCTGATTAATCGTCGCCCACCCAGTCCCCAAACCATACGCAAATGTCAAAATATTGCCTATTTCAAAATCACGTTAATGCATTCCAACTTGAAAGAATTATTATTATCGTAACTTACAACATGCTATCGCAAGAAATTGCTTGAAAACCGGAGACACTTTACACATTTTTTAGCAAATTTTGGAATAATTCAACAGATTACTTTTTGCCTACAAACCACTATGATCGACATCGAAACTCCTTTGAACAATTTCTTTTTGACAAATTTTATAATTAAAAAAAAAAACAATATCGACACAAATGTTTCTTTACAATCGGAGATAAGATAAGTTGACACGAAAATCAAAGCATCTAGTCCATCCAGATTTACGTAATACTTTTTAGATTTCTTTGATTTAATACGCTTTGATTGATTCAAAACAATTATGATATATAAAATGAAACAGAATACAGGGTGTCCCGTACTCGGTGAGGTATTGAACTTATTGACCAGATGATTTTCATGACAAACACCAAAATGAGCTGATCATCACTCAGCGCCGAGCGTCGATGGATATATACATTTTTCGTCGATGGATACGATAGGGTGCCAAGTCTAAGATCAACTAAGCTGGTTTCACGTGACAATAAATTGAGAACGACACCATCGGCCAGATTACCGTCAAATAAATCAATTTATTCCAGAACTGGACAATATACTTATCTTAAACTTTTTGTCAAGACGTTTTTGTACAAATAAGTGAGCGCCAAGAACAAATAAATTGAAAACTGAATCGAAACGATTCCTGTTGCTTGTTTCTTTTTTCATTAACAATTATTATATTGATATGTTTAATTCGGAAAGCCTAAAAGATCGTTTTCCAAAGCACACGACTACAATCGTTCACGATCTTCTTCACACGTTTGTAAATGTGTTTGAATGGGAAAAATTATCAACGATTGTAATTAGAAAAAGAGCCCTTTAATAAACAACGGTTTTTCAAAGTTTTAGCATTATTGGACTGTCACTTCATTTCTATGCAATTTGAAGTCTCATTTCCACTGAGACTCAGTGACAGTCCAACGTAATGTTCTTTGCCATATCAAACTAATTATTGACGATATCTCTCCTTAAAACTGCTATAATTTCATTTTTAATTAAAAATTCATTAAAAATTATTTAACGTTTAGTTTGCGATTTTACATTTCGGTAAAACGAAGTACAGAACAACCTGTATTATACAATATTTTATTTGTATTTTTACAGATTTAAAACAAGACTTAAACAATATTGTCATATTCTTGTAACAGATTGCGGATTTTCTTATCACTAAGTTGTTTTATTTCAACTACTGGTGACGGGTTTTTTGTTGATAATAGACAGTTGATAAATTTTGAGTATCTTTGTTCTTTTTTTCAATATGGGCTTGCTGAACGATGATAATCACGTGCTAAAGAACGATTTACAAGTAATCAACGCATTTTTAAATATTACTTCTAATGTATTGTTAGAAGGCAGCTGACGAAGAAGAAGTAGGGGGTGAAGTCTCTTGTCAAGTATCCACACAATAAACTGATTCAAATATTCGCTATAGACTATTGTGGCAAGCGTGAATAAATTTGAACAGACTATTGATAATGTTTTATATAGACTTTTTGTAAACACCTTCTTCACAATTCGGGTCGCAACACAAAACATCTGTTTGATGAAACACGTGTGGTGTGATACGAATGTCTAGCAGAATGTTGAATATAAAAAACATTCTAGGTAATTTCCAATTCTTCGTCTATCTCTTAATTAATTTTCTTCAATCTTAATTTTAATTAAAAAACACTTTGTGTCAAAATTTAACTATAGCTGAAAAAATCTTCGTCATTTTACTGACAGTGAAACTTTGTAAATTTTACCAAAGCACAATCATCGTATTCATTATCAATCACATCTTATTGAACTATTGTATGGTCAAGAAAAAGCAACGACATAATCAGATCAATTTCCAATTGTTGATTTACTGGTGATATTTTATTGAAGTTAAACGGAATGTAAATTTAAGCATCTGCTGCATTTATCAACATCATTTTTATATGTTGTACATTGGAATTTTATTTTTACTGTTCGTTTTTTTATTGCTGGCTGACAGTTTGTTGAATCCAATCCATAAAGCTAGTAACACGAGCATAGACACCGGGTACAAACGGTTTTGCATTATCGAATCCCCATGACACAATACCAATTTGATACATTGGAAATTGGCCATTTTCGAAAAATGGTAACATCAATGGCATTCCTGAATCGCCGCAACAGATACCTGGACCAGAACAAACATTTCCAGCACAGAGAACAGCTTTGCTAAAGTGAGTTCTTTGAACTTTATACGGAGAAAATAGAAGATGAATTCTGTAGGCCGCTTCACATATTGCGTTAGTATGAACTGGAACTTGTAATTGCTTTAAAACGTTTGATCGAGTACCATTACTGTATTGATACATTCCCCACCCCGCAACAAACGGACTTTGGCCGATGAGAGTTATATGTTTAAGTGCTTTATGCATCGGCAAACAAATTGGTCGAATTCGATCTATGACAAAAAGTAAAAAAAAAACAAATGCTCAAACTTAATTGTTTTGATTGAAAATTGTTTGCTTACCAGTAAACTCTACATCTTGTTTGAGTGTTAAAATTGCTACATCATAAGTTCCGGATCCACCAGTCTTCAAATCGGTGTAATAGGGATGCACATCTGCTCGAATCACTCCAATTTCTTGACGTGGAGCTTCATCGGTTTCAGGTTCTCCTAATCTTACGAAAGCCCTAAAGACCAAGAAGAAAGAAGTTTAGCCATAAATTCAATGTGATTTTTTTTGTGTTTAACGTACAAGCCAGCAGTGATACAGTGGGCAGCTGTCAAGATGTGGCGGGAAGTGATCAACGAACCACCTATTTGTAGAAAAATATATAAATTCTGTATCAATCGAGTGGTAGATTTTGATTTATATGTGTTTACCGCATTTAAAAGATACAGCGTCATTTTGTCCCAAATATCCAATCAATGCGATCCATGGGAATGCACCTGGCCTTGCGGGTGTTCCGCCAGTAATTTTAGTATTTGATACTTTTGAAAAGCCACATCCCTCTTGTGCAGTGAGTAAACGTCCCTTAACTGGCAAAGGTGCTATTGGAGGGAAAAAAACTCTAAATATGTTGAAATCTTGGCCGAATATTCCATAGACGTATTTCACTTTAGCACTGACCTTGCGCATCAATGTTAGATACTTTTGCAAAAAGGAGGATTGCGTTTACGACCATAAACAGAAGCATTTGTGCCATTTTTTATCGATCTCTTGGAGCAACTGGAAAAAGTTCATATTGATTTCATGTAATGGTGGCAACACACAAACCTTTCGGACAGATCACTTTTTGGACAAGTCACTGTCCGAACTTTGAATAACAATGATCCGAAAGATTTGTCCGTTGTCATCTAATTTCATGAAAACGTTGTATTTTTTTTTTTTATTTTGAACATTTTTTAAAAAGAGTTAAAAAGTGAAACCTAAAAATGTGTTTGAAAAACTTTCTAGCAAATATATGGGCGCCTTGAGTTGTACTGATCAATGTATTGTAAAATCATCTTTATATACGCAGTTTTCCTGTCATACATGTTTCTGTAGTACAGCGAATGTTTGAAAAAAATCGACTTCAGAAAATTGAAGCATTTTTTGGTTCTTTCAAAAATCAATTTGTTATTGATATATTTAAATAATTTTATGATGTTTTTGGTGTGAATTCGATTTTATTCCCTGTTATCTCCTCATTGGAAAAATTACTTTATTGAAATCCAATGCAAATTGCAATAACGTAATACATACTATTCTCTGATGATAGAAATTTCACATCATCTACTTATCATTGTTAATGACGATAAAGTTTTTTTTGACGTTTTTTTCTTTTGAATTTGCAAATATTTTAAAAATGATCTGTTCGTTCCTAGTAACGCAAATATAAATCTCATGGAGATTTTTTTTTTTTTTTTTTAAATGTATCAGTTTTCAATTAAACAAATTTTTAAATGTTACAGCAAGCCCCTGCTGTCATAAAATTTAATTATACATTTTAGTAGATATTTGTTTTCCAACTTCCCATCAAAATACAATTACTGTTCAATTTTCACTTTGTCATTTTTATGAAAAAAGAAATTAAAACAGATGTGGGATGCATTTGCACACAGATACGACATTAGAGCTATCAACTCCTTACTGCATAACGTAGCTCTATACTTGACGCCAATCTAAAAAAAACAACCAATTTTGAAACGCAGAAATTGAGTTTTACAATACTAATATACATGATACAGAAAATTTAAACAGCTATTTAATTAGCTTTTAAGCGAATTATCATTGACAAGTGTGAATAAATTCTTTAATGAAATACCAAAAAATGAATCATTCATTATATTCCAAACAGTTTCAAATAGCTGTCACATGGTTTGTGTTGCCTATGAAAAAATTACGTAACAGATGATGTTCACAAGAGATTATTCCATTTCAGTTAGTAATCTAGTGATAAATATGCTGCTTCCATCTTCGATTTCTAGTTAAGTAATTAAGAGATCGTAATCAAAGGTCACATACTCACATCTTTTAGTAAGTATAAGAATTACTTCACCAATCATTTTGTTACAAAGACAAATAAAACATATTGATTTTCATTGAAATAGATGGCAACGGGCTTTCTACTTTATTTGTACAAATTTACATTTTTATACAATTTTTTCTTTTCCATAAAAAAAAATTGAAAATTCGCTTATTCCTATTGCATAAATTAATTTGTCATTTGATTCGCAAATTGTAGGCGTTTTTCCCTTAAACTATAAAAAAATCGTTTTAAAATGTTATTTATTGTTCAAAGCCAAAATGATGTATTGAACATAGATAGTATCAGTAATTTAAATTGAAATTTTTATTACGCGATACATTTTCACTGGGTATTTTGTCGCATTTTCCATTCCATCTGGATGTGTTTATCAATAATGGCAAATCTACTTATAATTCTGTGTGTTTGTGTTTTTATTGTAATGAAATGCAGATGAAGGTAAATGTCTTCTTTTTTTTATTACGTTGTCATAAAATGTATTAATATTTACCAGTCTTATAGCGATAAGTGTGATGAATCTAAATTACTACAATTTAATCATTAATTTGTATATCAATTGACCTTATGTCAATAAACCATTGCTACTGACTAACAAAAAATCTTCTATTTACACTTTGACGGCACATTTTATTTAGTTGTTTCTATTTGCTTTTTTCATTCAATAAAATAGATCGAGCTAAATTGTTACCAATAAATTCATGATGTCAACGCTAAGCCAATTTCAGCATTAACACAAATTGCTAAAATCAATTTTCAAATTATCTATACAAAATAGATTTTGTGTGTCACAGATTGCATTTTAAATTACTAATTACGGTAAACTTGATTCAAGATTGATGTCTCTCATTCTCTCTTGCATTGTCTCTTGTAAATTCATTTGTTATGTTAAATTCTGTCTAAATATTGCTGAAAATGTACAAGACTCGTATATAATTTACACATCTCAAACTGTACAAACGAATCGATTCAATTGTCGTTGATCGTACAATTTATCAGCATATTTTACGATGGGTCGATGGTAAATTTGGTGCACTGACGTGCGGTGAAATGGATGGTGATTGTGTTGCTAATGGAGATAATGATGGTGAAAATGATGGTGACATGGCTGATGATGTGCTAAAGCCGGTAATTGATTCATGACTAATTGGTGAACGGGGTAAAAGGTACTGATTCACAGATCCCGTATGACTACTATTACCACGTGTCGTTAGCACTGATCTTGGTGCGATATGCGTGAGCAGCGGTGGTGGAATATGCTTTGGATGTTGTGGTGCTTTACTTTTTGTGCTTGCTCCACTGTTTCCGCTGTGCAACGAAAGTGTATCATCTTTCAGTCGTGCAATTTCTGAGAAAACATGTGCTAATGGTTGATACTGTGGACCCCAGTCGAGTAAATAGTCCCAGTTATAGCTACCCGTTAGCTCTTCTTCGCTATGAACGATTGAGCTCAATGAGCCGTTCATCGATGGGCCAGGATTTCCAGCCACAACTGGGTGGTTACTATATCCACTCATCATGTGATCAACAGCTGCATCAATACTACCGGCTGTCGTTGCAGCCTCATCCACACAACTCGCGCGATCACTTCCAACTGTTACATCGTTTAATTTCGCATAAATTAAATTCGTAATATCATTGTGATGTGAATCTTCGTCGAACATGTGCAGCGAATCAATTGGCAGTGTGTGATGGATTGCATCTTTGGTACTACCGACTCGTGATGATGTCGATGCTCCAGCAGTTAAATTATCAACAATACCTAAACGAGCCAAATACTCTTGTGTATTTTGTACTGAAACATCTGATTGACGTCCATTCTCCATGTGCATTCCATTATCTCGTTGCAATGGACCTTCATTAATCATTCGAATCTCTTCATCTTCACCATCATCTTCGGCCGAACCACGACCACTTGAACCAGACTGCTCTGAACCGGACAGTTCCGATGTTGTGGCATTATTTGATCGTGAGCTATGCGAACATGGTGGAATCTCATCATATTTTGGCGGTGCAAATGCACCCGAACTATTAACACTTGCATTTGCACGAATTGGAATCGTATCGAATGCCGATGGATCAACATAACTATTTGAATTTCCAACAACAGTTTCGGAACTTAAATTTGGTTTGATCACTTGTTTGTGCCGTCTGTTTTTGAAGTGCAAGAACAAAAACACAGCACCAAATGATATACACACCAAAATTAGTGATATCAAAAGTCCCAATGCCCAATCAGCAATTCCACTATCATTTGCAGCACCCGAATTGATGGTGCTGGCTTGATTTGTGCCCATGTTTGGTAATGCATCTAGTGCAATTTCCACCACAGTCATATTTGTTAGGGATCCTGGTCGACCAGATGATGCTGACACAACCAAACTCATATCACGGCCGGCCTCCAGCGTAGCTGCTGCATTGTTTAGTTTCCTTTTAATCATTATCGCACCAGTGGTTCGGTTAATTTTGAAGTATGGATGCTGCGTAGTCAGCTGATAAACAACTCGACCATCTGGCCCCTTATCACGATCCGTAGCGAGTACGCAACAGTAAACTATATAGCCAACTGGCAATGTGTCCAATTCAGGTGTTGCCAATCCAAATTTGTACGTTCGCTCAGTGAATTGTGGACTGTATTCATCTCTACTATCGATCATAACACGCACTTTGACATACGCTGATCTGCCGCCAGTGTCTGTAGCTTTAACGGCAAAAGTATAACGATTCTTTTGTTCATAGTCGAAAATAGCATTTGTGGTTACGATTCCAGTGACTGGATCGATTTTAAATAATTTCCATGCTTCGTCGTCATCGGACTGGCCAATGGCTGATGCTGATTCAATTGAGTAATTCAATTTGCCATATTTTCCACGGTCCAAATCAACCGCTCGTGCTGTAAATACACTCACAGCAATTGGTTCATTTTCGGCAACATATTCGAGGTATTCGGACACTGCGAAATGTGGTTCGTTATCATTTTCATCGGTCAGTGTAATGTTGAATTGACAAATGTTGCACAGAGCAATTACTCCACTATCACAGGCTCGAATTACCAGGCTGTAGTTTGTGTGACCAGAATCGTAATCCAATTTTTTATTGACCAGAAGAACACCACTTATCAAATCAATGCTAAACAATCCATCATCGTTGCCTGATGTGATATCGTAGACAATTTCGGAATTTGGTGTATTCTCCATGTCAGCATCAGTTGCGACAATTTTCGCAATCGAATATTTTAGTGGAACAGTTTCGCTGATCACAACCTCATAGTTTTCGGTTTGGAATACCGGCGCATTGTCATTTACGTCTTCAATAGCAACAAAAACATTGATTATGGTGGCATTGTCATCCATTTGATTCGGCAATTCAGCATCATTCAAAGCGAGGCGCAAGCTGTACGACTGCGTTGCCTCTCGATCAAGATGTTTAACCAGTACCAAGGCATTTTGTGGTTGCACGATATCAAATGTGTCGTTGTCATTTCCAGAAATGATTCGATACACGGAATTTTGATTTGAATCTAATTCAGTTTGGTCAGCATTTGATAGTTTTAGTAACACAGTTCCTAAATCAGCATTCTCTATTATTATTTTACTAGAATAAAAAAATGCCATGGTTAATTTAATTGTTGAAAATGGCACAAAATGAGCCTTAAAATATGAATTTGGAGCCTTACCGATATTGATTTTGTATGAAATTAGGTTTCGCCAAATTGTGCGGGATCACCTTGATGCGAACGGCAGCTGTCGACTTGAGCGTCGGAGTGCCCGAATCGGTGGACATAACCGAAAATTGTACATCATTCGTTGGTAATTTACTGATTTGAGATGCATTTGCTGTGATAAGACCGGTCGTTTCAGAAATATAGAATCCAGACACTGGTTTAACTAATGAATATCTTTGATGAGCATTCTTTTCGCTATCCATGTCCGTTGCATTCACCTTCAACACTTCAATTATTCCACTCGATGATTTTCCTACAAAAATTCAGCATCGAAAATGGTTAAATATTTGAAAATGAAAAGAAAAAAAACCTGGAGATAGACAAAATGAAATAAAAACTCACCTGAAATTGTTGTTTGGTACATCAGCTGTGTGAATTCTGGTGCGTTATCATTTTCATCAGTAATGTGAATGGTGAATGTCGATTGAGCCTTGTACTTTGAATCCGATGCGACTATTTTCAATTGATATTCCTGTCTCATTTCATAGTCCAATGGTCTCTTCAGTAAAACTTTTCCACTGAATCGATCAATGGAGAATAGAGCGAGCGCATCTTCATCGGTATGTACCTCATCAAACGAATAGGCTAACGATGGATATGTATCAACATCATTTGCCGAAGCGATCATTAACACCGTTCCAAGTTCAGTACCTAAAACAACCACACACAAACAAAACGAAAATGTTTCCCAAATTAATAAATCGCTTTAGAAAATTGTGATGCTCGCATTTGACTCACCTTCTGCAACATTGATGACATTGTTCCGTGGAAACGTTGGTTGATTGTCGTTCACATCGATGATATGCACATGAATCGTCGATGTGCCCGTCATCTGTGGTACTCCTTCATCGGTTGCAATCACTTTCAATCGATACGTATCGCGGATTTCTCTGTCAAGCACAATATTCGTTTTAACAATGCCACTGGACGCAGGCTCAATGACAAAAGCATTATCCGGATTTCCATCGACAATGTGATACAATACACGTGAATTGGCCTCTTGATCGATGTCAAACGCTTTGACTTGCATCACAAATGTACCTTTGTTGTTGCCTTCCAACACGCTTGCCTCATATTGACGCTGTGTAAATCGTGGCGCATTATCATTTTCATCTTGCAAGTGAACCACAACCGTACAGTAACCAAAGAGAATGGGCGAACTATCGGTGTGTGCGACAACAATCAAATGCATTTCATGCTTATTACGCTCCTCGTAATCCAGACTCGCTGAATTTTGTACTTTGATTTCACCGGTTTTTGCATCAATCTCGAATGCATCATCATCGTTACCACTTTCAATGCTATAAATAATCTTTTGTCGTCGGCCATCACTGCGTACTGCGTTCAATTGAACGACAGAATGACCGGTTGGTACGTTTTCCATCAGTGATACCGTGTAAATTTCATTTTGAAAGCGTAAACTTGGGATGTCATTGGACACATCGCCAACACGTAGCTCGATTAAACCGATCGTACTTTGCGGTGGATTTCCTTTGTCACGGGCAATCACTTTCAAATGAATCACACGGCCATTATCTTCGGAAAGGCTTTTTGTAGCGGTTAAAATGCCAGTACTTGGATTCAAACGGAATTTGTCATTTGGTGTGTCGCTGGTCAAACTATAAACCACTTCACCATTTGGTCCTTCATCGATGTCAGTGGCTGAGACTTGAATCAACTTTTGCCCAGGCTGTACAAATGTTGATATTTGATTTTTAAACGGATATTTATCAAACACCGGCGCATTATCATTGACGTCTTCGATCACGATTTGCACTGGAACGCTTTGCTCTCGGGCATCATACAAACCACCATCAGTAGCCACAATCATAAAATTGTATTCACGAATTTTCTCTCGATCCAAAAGACTGTAAAATAGAAAAATCAAATGAATGAAAATCCATGTTAATTTACACTGAAAACTAGCACGCAAGCCTAAACATAATAGTTTTACGATTAAATTTATTGAAAACTTACTCGGTGGTTGTGATGACGCCGCTCCGATTGTCTACGTTAAACAACCAATCGGTTTCGTTGGCTAGTGAATAGACAATCTGTGCATTTTTCCCAATGTCGGCATCCGTCGCTTTGACTGTTAATATTGGCGTTCCGATTGCAACATCTTCGGCAATCGTTACCGTGTACTTTGTGAGTTCAAAACGTGGATTTGAATCATTTTGATCTTCAACAGCAATTGAAATATTACATGTGCTTTGATATGTGATCGGTGAGCCACGATCTTGTGCAGTGATTTGCAATAGATAACGGGCTTGCATTTCACGGTCCAACGGTCTAGCTGTCAATTCACCTGTGTGCATGTCGATGCTAAATTTATTTCCAAAATTTCCACCTGAAATCAATCGAAAATTGTATTGAACCGTGTCACCTCGACGATAATGGATATTTAAAGACTGTGTCGATTCGATTCGATGAAATAAATTACCTGTAATGGTATAAATAATGTCACCGTTCATGTCATCGTCTAAATCGGTTGCGACGACCGTATGAATGATGGCCGCTTCGTGATTTTCTGGCACAGCCAATGGATAGCAGGTTCCCGGTCGAAACTCTGGAGCATGATCATTGACATCAAAAATTTTGATCACAAGTGTTGCCACATCAAACAGTGTCATTGTATTTTTAATTGATTTTGAATAGGTGAAACTAGGGGTAAAATCACTTGATGGTGCTTCTGTTACGTAAATTGGAATCACGTAAGAATCTCGTGCTTCGCGATCAATATTTCCACGAGTTGTGACTATGCCACGGTTTGAATCCACTGTAAAAAGATCATCGCCTACACCAGCCGGTATTTCAAACAGCAAACTTCGACCTGAAATCAATTCATTGAACAATTTCAATTTTATTTATATTTATAGTTGGTTGTTTTTTCTTGTCTTCTTAATGTTCAAAGGAAAGCAATCATCATCGAGATGAAGCCCAACAAGTGCATGACAAATATATAAAAAAGAAACAACATTTTGTATTTCCTTTCAATAGCTATCAATTCGAAATGAAATTTATTTATATTTTCATTCGTTCGTTAATGTTGTTCGATTCATTCGATTGAATCGTAACGTTTATTTTTATGTTTTACATGTTATGTTTAGACTTTTGTTGTTGTTTGCACGTCGAAGCCAAGTGAATGGGAAATATAAAACATATTACTTGTCACCACGAAAAATGTATTAAATTTCCAATTTATTTGCAAATCAAGTTTTTGTCATGGGATTTTATAATCATTCATTGCAATGCAATAAATTGTTTACACCTTGGTGAATAATCTAAATGTATATAATCTATAAATTTACAAAAAAAAAGTGTTTATTGCGAGAGAGTGAACAAAAAAATCGGTGAAACTTACCCGAATCACTGTGATAAGATTTTGCGTTGACGCGAACAACAAATGTGCCAAATGGAACATTTTCCGAAATATTAGCGTAATAAATCGATTCACTGAATTTGGGTGGATTTGTTGTTAAACCTTGGACGATAATTTGTGCGTTAATTTGAGTGCTCAGTGGAACTGGTGATCCATTGTCTGTTGCACTGATTACGAGATTATGCTTGCGGCTGTTGCCCGTTGAAAGTACATCATTCGATGTATTGGCCAAGAATGGTTTCATCAGTTTTATTGAGCCAGTCACTGAATTGATGCCAAATTGCCCTTCTTCATTTCCACTAATAATACTATACGAAATTCGACTGTTATTATTCGAATCCTTATCAGTGGCAATAACTCGTGTAACAATATCACCAAGATTCAACGATTCACTGACATAAATCATGGCATTATCAGCATTTGGGTACACAAAAACTGGGCCATTGTCATTCGCATCGATAACGGTGATACGAGCTGTAACCAATGAACTCAATCGTTCACTTAAATTGACTGATTGATCCGTGGCCTTAACAACCAGCAAATATTCATTCAAATCCTCATAATCAATTGGCAACAGTTGCGTCAAGGTGCCCGTCAAAGGATCAACATTGAATGTTTTTCGATTCCATGGCATTTGTTGAACAAGTTCATACTGAATATTGCCATTTGGCCCTAAATCAAGGTCAGTCGCTGTAAAATTGTACAATGCCATTCCAATTGGTGAATTTTCCATGATGCTGATTTCAATCGGATCCATTGGCCATTGTGGATAGTTGTCATTTTGATCGATGATTTCAATTTTTATATTGACTGCTGAACTTTGTGGATTATTTGATGCGGTGGTATCAAGAGCGCGCACCTCAATACGATATTCACTTTGTTGTTCACGATCCAACTGGCGTGCAACAACCAATGAACCAGTGCTACGATCAATATCGAATGCATTTTCAATGACATCCGTCGAAATTGAATTCAGTGTGTATGTCACTTGTAACTCTCGATTCGCGGCTATCGTATTATCCGAGTCAGATCGATCGCCGCCGCCAATAAAACCAACAATGTAACCGATCGGCGCATCTTCGCGAACCTGTTTTCAAATAGATAAACACACACACAGAAATATAAAGAGACCGCATTTTTATCGTGTAAATTGACATTTTGTTTCTTTTTTTCTTTGCCATTTTCAATATTTTTTTTTTTACTATCAATGTGTAATGACGAATCAATGCAAACACATCTCATCTTATAAAAGAAGCAAAAGAAAAAAACAGAAAATCCTCTTAAGTTGGATTTTATCAATACATTTAGATGAAAAAAGAATTGGCTTTATCTTTTAATCACAATTCGAGTCTATTATGACTGTTTCTTGTGTTTATTGAAGTAAACTGTTCAAATTACCTTGTAAATCAAACTGGAGCTTGTGAATGTTGGACGGTTGTCATTCAAATTGAGCACTTCAACGCGAAGCAATCGTACCGTTTGCTTCGATGGTTTGCCGCCATCATTTGCAGCAATTGCTAGACGATAAATACTTCGCTCTTCATGATCTAATGTGACACGTGTACGAATTATGCCCGTTGATGAATCGATGGAAAATAATCCATAGCCGTCGGAATCGCGGCCTTTTAATATCGAATACGTGACACTGGCATTGTAACCATTGTCGCGGTCAATTGCTCGGATTCGAACTACATACGTGCCAGGTGGCTGCTCTTCACGTACACTCACCACATCTTCTTGTGGATCAACAATTTCGGGTGAGTTATCATTTTTATCGGTAACATTAATGCGAACTTGAGCTCTGGAACTGCGCGATGGTGTGCCCTGATCACGAGCTTCAATCACAAAATCATATGAAGCATGCTGTTCACGATCAAGTGCTTCTCTTGTTATTATTTCGCCTGTAACAAATCACAGAGAAATTTGTATCGAATTTTAAATTTACCGTTTCCATATGAATTCAATGAAATTGAATGAGATGCCTTTCAAATTTTTCTTGAAAATAGATGCCTTAGACCAATAAATTCGACTCACCTGTATTTGGATTAACATGAAAACTTGAATTGTCTGGAATCAAATGGTATTTTAGTTCAGCATTCATGTCCAAATCAATATCAGTTGCTGATACAACACCAACCACTGTATTGCGATTTGTATTTTCTTCAACCGTGAACTCGTACGAATCGCGTACAAACATTGGATCATTATCATTCGCGTCTAGTACATTAACGATTACGTGCGTTGTTGCCGATGCTGATGGTGTACCATTGTCATTTACCACAATGGTCAGATCATAATAATCACATGTTTCGCGATCCAATTCACCACGCAAATAAATCCAACCGTTGTTTGGGAATATGCCAAAAATGTCCGTAATATTTGCAGCCACTTGCATATTTCCCTTGCCAGATGAGCTCTTGGTACGTGCCTTCTCGTCATTTTTCGATTGGAATATTCGTGAACCGTTCATTATGCGATATGTTAAGCGGGCATTGTTACCAGTGTCTAGATCGGTTGCAGTTACTTGCAGAATCTATTAAAAGGTTTTGAGATTTTGACACAAGAAAAACGATTAAAAAATCTTGAATATGAGAAATGAATTCATAATCATAATAGCAACAAAAGGTGTCTCTATAAAAGTTTTTAGCAGAGCAAACAGGAAATAAGTAGAGACAACTTACCTGTGAATTAAGTTGTGTCGACTCACTGACACTGATTGTGTATTCATTGCGCTCAAACATTGGACTGTTATCATTTACATCTTGAACTTCAACTAAAATTGTCAAATTGGCCGTTAACGATGGTTCACCCAGGTCAGATGCCGTCACGATCAAAGCGTGTCGCTGAGCCGTTTCATAATCCAAATGATGCAGTAAGGTCAAGTGTCCGCTTTCAGCATCGATGCTGAACAAATTTGAATTGCTCTTGCGATCGACGGTTGACTGAGGTGACGATAGAGAAATGGAATTCGTTGTGTGCATATCATCGACGTTTGTTAATCGATATCGAACTGTGCCACTTTTTTCCGAATCTTTATCATGAGCGTTGGCTGCATACAGTGGTGTACCCAATTCAGCATTTTCCGGAATTGAAATGCGAACCGTGCTCGACTCGAATTCCGGAGCATTATCGTTTACATCTTCAATATGAATCATAACTTGTGTGTGCGCATAGTCTGGTGGATCACCACTTGCTGCCTGCACATTCAATAAGACCTGTGACTTTGTTTCATGATCCAATTTATTTGCAATTCGAATATTTCCCGATGAAGAATCGATGCTGAAATATCCATCTGGATCACCGCCATAAATTGAATATTTTGTTACACTTCGGCTTCCTACGATTGTTGAATGATTCAATGATTGGTTACAATGTATATATTTTTATTTAAATCGCTATTATTATGGTTTTTGATGGCTTACTTTTAATAGCCATTAAAAATGAAAACACTTAAACAAAATGCATTAAACCGTACCTGAGTCACTGCTCGTGGCCAAAACCGAACCAACAACTGTGCCTCGAGCAATATCTTCCTTCACCGAATATGTGTATCGTGTTTTCTCGAATACCGGCGGTCGATGCATCGAATCAATCACATTAATATAAACAACAGCATCTTGTGATGATCGCAAACCACCTCCATCGCTGGCCGAAATGTTTAATTTGTGATTGGGTTGTGTTCGGCTTGACAGCATTGTTGGTTTGCTAACGAAAATTTCACCCGAAATCCGATCAATGCGAAAAATGCCAGCTTCATTACCACTAACAATCCGATATGATACGGTGCCAAAGCGATCTGAGTCTAAATCAGACGCCACCACCGACACGACCGCCGTTTCACGGAGTCCAACCGATGCTTCACGCAGTGATACATTGTATTCCAATGGATAGAATATCGGAGCATTGTCATTAAAATCGGTTACTTGAATCTTAACAATGGCCGTCGTACTCAAACCACCTGCACGTTTCCAAACAGCAGCAGCAGCAGCAACATCAAACACACCAAATAGAAAAGAAGCAACGAACGGCACCGAGAAAAGAAATGTACAAAAGAATTTTTGCTTATTTGCAATCACATTGAAATTGAGAAGTTAATCATTCGTTATTTATGTAAAGCTAAAGCAAAATCAATTTATCCATGTGATTAGTCCACGATTCCCAAGCCGAATAATGATAGGTTTACTGTTCGTTGGTATGCCAAAGCCACAAATCAACGATCGCTCGCTCGTTCTCTCTCTCTCAAAGAAGAAGTAAATTCATTATTTTCCTTCGAATGTATGCGCATTAAGCACAGTTAAACCGATTGAAATACCAAAAACAAAAACAACAATAAACGAAGCACCAACCAACTAGAAAATGCTATCAAACTCTATCGGTATGATCACGGTGAAAAAAACGATTTTCGTGCTCTTAATGTCAACTCATCTCACTGCCCAGGCCAATGAATCTCTTTTGCTGGTTTATCAATTGTGCACACAATTGTTAAGGAGCAAAACATACAATTAAATGCATTCTTTTTTCTATTTTACGAATGTTGCAATTGAATTGCCACGATTTCATTGAGCAACAAAGTAGAAATCATTGTTTTAACATGAATGACCGCTTGTGATATCTAATATTTGGATTTAAATTGAGATAGAGAGCAGAGAAAATAGAAACAAAAACACTCAAGCCAAGCACACAGAAACAGAGGTTTTTGAAATGATTTAAAAGCGATTTTCGATGTGAATTTTGTTGCACGTTCAATCGTATTTGTCGTTGACGTTGTTCTCTTCATTTTCTGATCATAATCATTTTAAGCCGTCCGGCTTTGTAGGATTCAATTTTATTGTTTTATCGCAGCTTGACAGCCTACTACGCAAAAATTTAACACGATAAAATATGCATTAAAAAATATATTATATTTTTTAATATCATTTTGCCATAAACTTTCAACAGGTCTAGGAACTAATAAAATTCGTATTATTATTGACTTATTTTGACTAGTATTTTGATCGGGTTGACAAAAGGTTAGTCGCTGTTGGTGTTCCAAAAACGGTGATTTCTTATTCTTTTTTTTTTGTTCATCAATTGCTTTAGCTTCGGAATGCTTTGTTGCGTTCTATTTTATTCTATTCTATTCATAAACATTACCTTGATCCGTTGCGATGATCGGAAATTCGTATGAGCTGCGCGTTTCATAGTCCAATGTGCCACTGATGCAAATATCGCCGGTGGTATGTTTTACTTCAAACTCCATCATCTTTTTGAAACCATCGCCCAGCGTATAATTTACCATGGCATTCACTCCACAGTCCGGATCACTGGCTGAGACCTGTCAAACAAAACAGATTTTTTTTTTAGTTTAGTTTTGAAAAAATTAAATAACCATAAAGTGATAAAAAACAAATTTGCATGTGATTCCCTGTTTGTGTATTGCAAATGAATTTTCGGACCATTGCGAACAGATCAAATTTCAGAAAAACAAATCACAAATCAATATGTAGATGTGAGCACAAGCGGAATTCATGGGGTGTTTTTATGGCAACCATTTGAATGTTGATCATGATGAATCATGGTCTGTGATATAATGTGATGATAAGAAAAATGTTCTTTAAATTATGCAATAAAATAGCAAAATATTGTTTAAGATCGATATCGGTGATTTGAAATCTGGGCGTGAAATCAGTTAGTTTTAAATTAAATCGTCAAAATTGCTGAAAGAACGAATTGGTTTTTTTTGACATGAGTTTTTTTTTGTTCAAGTGAATGGATTAAAACGGATGTTTCCAAACACAAAACGAAAATTAGACGAAGTAATCAAAACACAACTAACAGTTTGAATTGGTCGAGATTGTAGCATCTTTTCATGGCGATAACAAGTTCATTTAGATGGGTTTGTTTTTCTCATCGTCGATCATTCAGCAAATGAAACCTTTCATATACAATATGATATGTTTGCTGATTTATCACGATTAATCCAGGACGTGTTCTACATTCAATTAAATGAATTTCCAACGAATGGAGATATAATCCGTCTCATAGAGAAAAAAAAAACAGGCGAAAGAACTTCTATCATTATCTCAAATTGGTTTGTTGCTGCCGTTGTTTGCTTCGGTGACTGTTATTTTCACATTCTATCTCTTCTATCGAAAATAATTTTACTCTTCTGTGAATTTGCCCATTTATATGCTGTGGATATATTTGCTTCTTGACTTTGTTCACTCAATCGAAACGGTAAGCGAGCGCAAAGTGTTTGCAGTGAATGCATGCAAAGAGCTTATAATGATGGTAAAAAATATCCGCCATTTTACAACATTAATTATAAGCTCAATTATTTTGTAGCCGACCAATCGGCAAAAGAGATATGCGCACAAGTTGTGCGCTCACCATATTGAAGACTGCGCTGTGATGTGGCTCTGACATTCGCGATTTGATATGCGCATGTATTCTGTTGTTGTTGTTTTATGTATCGCCCTAAATGTGTATGCACTTGGCACACAAATGGCCTCGTTGCAAGTGTATTTATTATAATTTCCACTAAATGCAGGTATTTCGCGGTAAATACACATGTAGAAGTGAACACATGCACAATGATCTCACTTGATCATCAGAGTGGAGTGGCTTGAAAATTACCAACTGCAACACATGACGTTCGTCGATTATAACATGCAATAACATGACCGACATGATATCATTCCATCACTTTGATGGGACTAGCACTTGGCTTGGTGAATTAACCTTTTGTCTATTTTGATTATTTTCTAGATAAATTTGTAATCGACACACGGGGTTCGCATTTTTGCTTTTCAAAAACAACAAACTAAAAAGATTTATATATAAATAAATGGCCCAAGCACACTGACTGTGAATGTATGTGTGTAAACAGCGAAAATGTGCAAAAAAAATGTCATATCAGCAAACAACAAAGACACATGAATCACATATCATTTTTTTGTTGTTGTTGCGCGAAATGAAATATAATGTGCGTGCACCATGATAAAGATACACAATAAAGTGACTAATAATTACTGCCATGAAATGCATTACGACGAGACAGCGAGTGAGTGAGAGAGGGAGAGAGAGAGAGAGTGAGTATGTGCGCGAACGACCATTCCTTAAAGGTACAGAGAGAAGAGATGCACACATGAAATACCGAAAAAAGAGGAAAATGGCAAGAAATGAAGCAAAAGAGGCGAATGCAACGAAGCGAAATAAAAGCAAAGCGCGTTCGAGCACATTTTATTTATCAACCAACCGAGAAAGGGAAGGTTGAGCCTGTACGAGTGGCAAGCACCAACCAACGTCAAGAATATTATCATATTATTATTATTTTTCGGTGCTGGCATTTGTGTTGTAGTGTGTTTTTACTTTATTTTTCGTTTCATCGTTTATTCGTTTTGATTCTACTTTACTTTCTTGACATGGATTGTGAGGTGTATATAAAACGGTGAGCGCGCTTGCACAGCACACCAACAGTGCGTGTGAGAGAGAGTGTGTGTGTGTGTGCGCGCGAGAGAGAGAGTGTATTCGTTCGGCATTGGGACCATCTGCGCGCAGCCTTCTTGATACAACATGCATCATGCATAACAGAAATATCCACAACACAAAAATTATTATATAATATCATGCGGTTGTTAGTTATATGCTCGTCATTAGTTTTATTATTATTATAAATCCCTTGATTAGACTCACTGATTAGACAGTGAAGCTCTCACATTTCAAAAGGATCTGTTCTGAGTAAAGCCATTAATAGTTTTATTTCATAATTGTTGTTATTGTTATTGTTGTTGTTCCCATTCATTCCGTTTGTTGTTGTTGGTTTTTTCTCAGTCAAAAATTACGGCTAATTCTCTCTTTTCGAATGCTTAACATGAAATAAATTACCAACGAGTGGAAAATGACGGTTCAAGCCAGATCATTGCCTCAGATTGAATTTAATGTGCATTCCGGTCGTTGGTTGTTCAACATGAAAACGATATTCTACGTGTTGTATGTTCGTTCTTGTCTTTTTTGTATCATTCCACCCAAAAAAGAGACTATTGTACAAACCGTACTAGAGACTCTCTAGTATTTTGTTTAGGTTGTTTTTTTTCCCTTATTTTAGTTGAGATGGCGATTGCATTACATATTCCAAACATCGCTGCGAATTGTGTGCTATAAAAATTACGTGCACGTTTTTGATCGAGTATGCAAAATATTGTTAATAAGTTTAATTGAAAGTGCTGCCACTGCATCGTTTGACTCTCCCCATTCGAATATAAAACAAAATCTAGCGAAAAACGAATGATACACACACAAAAAACAGAGATCTAACGAACGAAGAGGGAAAAATCAACCAACATTCAATTGAGTGTAGTCGATGACAGTCGATTTGCATTGCATGTTTTTCGACTATCGATGCTTCTGATAGCTGCTGAATACGCGAAATGTGATACCATACCATTTGAGTGTGTCTCGTTCACTCGTTTGAGTATATCCAAACACAAGAATCTATTTTCAAATTCACAAGGTGTTTTTCTTCAATATGCGCATCGCATCACCACACATTTGGTCGGTTTCCATACGGTTTACGTACATTTTTTCTTCTTCTTTCATTTCATTGTATGAGGCACACACCGTATTTCAGCACACCAACAGACCATCCAAAAACGAAAAATGAGAGATTTCGGGCGTCGCACAATTTCACATAATGTTTTGTACGAACGCGAAATAAACTGTTAAACGATGTCACAATTTAGCTGAAATACAGAGAGGATAAACGCTATATTCTATTGCTTATTTTGTGAGTGAGGCGTTCGAGCTCATGCTCGATGATGATACACGAAACTCCTGCTAAACGCAGTTTTGCCCATTGTATGGTAATTTCGATAGTTTTTTCCTCTTTCCTTTTTCTTTTGTTGTTGTATTTTCGTGTAACTTTCGCAAACAAAGATGCACATTGTTTTTTTTTTCAATTTCAAAAAAAGCTAGGCTAAACCACACGGCGAGTTTTGATTCGGTGGATTGTCTGGCAAAATCTCATCTGCCATGTACGAGTTGTAACAGACAACCTAAAATACTGTGCAACATTGTACATTTTTGAGTGCCACAGTACGCATTGAACTGCGGGCTTGCATATAACATACCGATCGAGCCAGGCAACCGAAGAAAATGTTTAACCTTCAATAAACAGATCTTAAATAGCAATAGAAGTCAATTGCATTTACAGCAGCATAATAAGCTACCATTTACATATTTTGTGCACGCACATCGCAGATGTGGTCGTCGAATTTCTGAATGTTTTCTCTTTCGACCGTTGCACAAATAGATTGGCTTAGCATTGAAGTCCAGACAACCAGACAGTGGCCAACAAAAAGCAAAAGGGTAAGAGCATTTAACAAAATCGTCAAAAGATCAAAGGCATTTTTGTCTATATTATTGTAAATCGACTCAGTGGTAATTATGACCGGCTACGAAGCAACAATTATGATGAGCTCTTGATTAATACCAATGCCATATAAGATAGATTTCATTCGTTTTTTTTTCTCCAATGTTATGCCAAAAATTTGAATCGTTTCATTTTATGGGCTCGGAAAAAATGAAATGAAAAACATTAGTACACAATCTCATGAAATGCGTTTTGTGCGATGATTGTCGCAAACGATTTTCTATCGCATCTGTGGAAAAAATGCTAATAAGTGCTCATTGTTTGCGAGGTAACATACAAATACATTGCCGAAGAAAAATCATCATTACACATTTGTGCTGCTGAGGGAAACCGAGAGAGCGGAGAGATAACGAGTGGGGAAAATTTCAAATTGTTTTCGTTCCTCTGATCAGCTTCTATTCTTTGATTGTTCAATACGGATCTTTGAATGTTTTCGTCTTTATTTTTATCTCTTGTGTTGTGCGAGACTGAGAAAATTCTTTGTTTCCATAGACCAAGCCAATTTCATTTTGTACGGCTTTCTTTGTGAAAAACGGTGAGTAAGTGTGTGCCGCGCTTCTTTTTTAACAATAAAATCGATGAAATAGCTTGATGGTTTAATTAACTTTGCGTTGTATGTTATTCTATTTCGAGCGTAATTTTGCTCGAGCCAAGCCAACGATGGAATCATACCGGGTGATTGAGTGAGAGCGGGAGAGAGAGAGAGAGAGAGAGAGAGAGAGAGAGAGACAAAAATCGACGACAAGCAAATGCCCATCCACGTACGAACATATTCACGTATTCGCGGAATGTATACAATCATTTAATGCGCATCGTGCCATGCGATCGAAGCTTAGCGAATCATATGAGAAAATACTTAAAATTTTTAACGGCCATCGTAATTACGTACAATGCAAGTAATCAAGCGAACGAGCCAAGCGAGGCTCAAATGTGGTGGAAAAGAGAAACAGAGCCAAAGATGAAGAGGGAATTAAACGTTAAACCATTCGCTTGGGTTTATAATGAATTTCGATTCGGGTATGGTTTTTTTTTTTGGTTTGTTTTTTATCCATCTCAACAGCGAATTTGTTTCTCGAATGAGGATTTTCGCTGTTGTTTTGGTACTGGCTGTCGTTCAGCTATTGCTTTATGAGTTGAGCTCAACGGATGCCAAAACAAAACGAGCTATTTAACTATTTGCAACTTTGGCGATTATCATCAAACCGTTTTCGGTTAAAGCGTTACGATTTCTTTTCGTTTCTTTTCATTCAAATAGCATTGTCATATAAATCGGCTAAAATCCAACGTATTCAAAGGTTTCCGCGACCAAAATACACCAAATGACAAATACAAAAGAAAAACTGCAACGGCTGTTGAAAAAAAAACATAGACTAAAGAAGTGAAAATTAAATTTTCGCCTTGCAACGCCAATGAAAAAAAAGAAAAATGCTATTTCGCATCGGAAGCGCTGGCCACTTCACACAACAATGCCATTTCCAGAGATAGTCGATTTGTATTTGATAAGAAAAAGAAAAACAATTCATTAACATCATTTAAAATTTAAAATAGTCATTAAGAAAAAAAAGGAGCGTTTGATATATTTGGTTGAAACGACAACTCAACGATAGAACTGGAGAGATGGTGCTGCAGCAGCAGCAGCAGCAACCGGCAGTTGCATCGGGTGATTGTCGTGAGCACATGTTGCTCTTTTATTTCCTAACAAATCGCTCGCGTCTCTTCTATTTCACTCGATGCTTCGATGGCCAGTTTTTTTCTTTCTCTCTCTTTTGATCTGTGTGTGATCTTTATTCGTTTGTATTCGTTTTCGGTTTTTGTGGCAGTGACGATGTCGTTTGCCACGGTTTATTTGTTCATCAAGCAACGGTTTTATCTCTATCTCTGCCTCGGTTGGTTGAATGCTTCGCGATATGTGTGCACAACTGTATTCACGTTGTCTTTCACATCTCACAAAAACCACATTTACCGATAAATCGATCTCAAGTTGAGAACTTGAAAGGTCATCGCAAACTCCATTTGCTTCTATTTATTTACGTTTTTTTTTTCTTCTCTTTTAATTGCGAAAATAGAAACAAATAATTTTAATTAAGCTCAAGACATATTTGAAATGAAGGAGGTAGAAAAAAAAGTCAATGAAGTTGGCTGCTACTGAAGAAGAATGGAAAGGAGATAACTACATTTGGTTTAATGAAATCAACAAGACAACAATCAATGTGGATTGAATGAAACGGAACAGGAAAAAAAAGCGCTACAACCAAATAAGACTGAACTTCAATTCCACAGCGTTTTGGTATCGTCTCAGGCGAGTCGATGGTGGCAGGGAGAAAGAATGAGACAACGAATTGCAAACGGTTTTACAAGTTCTCTGGCATTAACAACAACCGTAACAATGCGATTTTCATGGACCATTATCGACACTCTGGCACATACTCATTGCTCCCTGACTGTTTCCTCTTGTCTTTTTTCTCTCAGTCTCCCCCCTGTTTTTTTTTTCATTCTCTTCACAATTAATTATTTGCGCTCGAAATTGTGTTTTTTTCGATTACAGATTAATGAACGCTCAACACACTCACAAAATACACTCGAATAAAATATCGATTTTGTACGCTTCGATTTTGTGACTCATTAAAATCAGCACAGGATCAAGAGGTGAAGTTCATTGTTCAAAAGTTATTCTGATGAATAAAGATCTCGGTTGCTGGCATCCCAATGAACTAGACTACTTTTGATCAAATCCATGCAAAACCAATTTAAATAGCCAAAATGTGTGCAACGAATGAAAAATGGATTTGGAGGTGAACTTTCTAGCCGCAAAGATAAAACTGTGAAAGTGCTTTGCATTGATGTTGGATTATTGAAAGATAGAAAGCAAATTTTTTTTTGACGTGGCCAAAAAGTATATCAATTTATCTTCACAATGCCTACAAATCTTCAGCAGCCATTCAGTGAAGTTGCACACTCACTTGATGAAATCTATCGAAATAAAAAATTTATTGTGGAAAAATCATGGGTCTATACATATTAATTTGATCGAAATATAGTGATAGGTAAGCACATAAATCAATCACATTTCAAGTTGTTAACCCAATTTAAAATGCACACCAATAGCAGCAGCAGCAGCCTTGATCGAGGAGATTCGAATAAAATGAAATGTAAGCCAAATGAAAATGGGCTCAGAAGCAACATTTACTTCTACGCACCACGAATGATGCAAAGTTTTGATATGGAATGAAGCAATGAATCAGTTGCAAAGTAAAACAACAGCTTTAAGATTCAAGAAAAGCCAACCAACAAGAGAGAGAGAGAGAGAGAGAGAAAAAACAACGACCAAATCAATTTTGATCATGAAATTTTTCCAAGTAAAATGTAAATGTGATGAGAGGCCAAAATGCAAACGCATATTCACATTCAATCATGCGGCCGATTGTGACATCGCATACAGGAAAAAAAACCAACCGAAGAGAAGCCGAATAAAAAGCACCAAATGGAAAACCGCGTTTCAAACAGTCGGAAATGGGTAACAATTGTGTGTACTCTGATTCCCCTCCCTCTCTCTCTCTCTCTCTCTCTCTCTCTCTCTCTCTCTCTCTCTCTGTGCATTTTTTCGCCAGTGCAAATCATTTAAAAGTTCTATAAATGCGAGATCGGCTTGATTTGGTCTCGCTCATTTTCTGATACAAATAATAAATTATATGCCATTTACGTTGATATTTAAACAAGATAAATGGATGACAATCATGGATTTTTCTTTTTAGTTTTTCTTTTCTCTTCAGTTGGTCGGTTTGTCGTTCTGTTTTTTTTTTTCATTTTCATTCGTATACGTTAAGCTTATTTTGAATACGATATATTCAACTATTCAGCTACTGCGTGTGCTTGGCCACATTTCTTTGCTTTGGATGCTTTACATATATAAACACAATTTTTTTTCGGTCTGTCTGTCGTCATCGTCTGTTGTTGCTGCAGTTTGACTTCATTCTTTCATTGTTTGAGACCACTTTTTTTTATCCTCTTCTCCTTGGTTGCTGCCATTCGATTGTATTCAACAACGATCTACTTGTCACTTAAACTCAGAACTCTCAGAATATTGCTACCGTTTTTTCTTCTTCTTCTCCATCTTGACTGTTTTATATTTTTCTCTCACTTTGTTTCGGTGGATTGTGAGAGAGGTAGTTAATCGGTTGTTTATTTGTTAAAAGCGGAACGTGCACCATTTGTACTGTTTACCAGATCCGGTAGTGCATTGTTGTGTCGTCATTATTTTTGTTTTGGATGAAGTAAAAAAAAAACCTTAATGTCTAAATGTCCAATTCAGTTATTTGATTCTCAGGCTTTTCATCGTTGCGAAAGAGTTTTGCCGCTGAATGTGGCCAGTGGTGAAGGGAGCGCGCGCTATTCTTCAAGTGCGACACAGAATGGTCGTAGCTCGAGGTATTGGCAATGGCGATTTTCTGAATCGGCCATAAACAAACACATCGTTTCTTTGTCAAAGACTCCTTGGTATGCTTCTTTCAAAAAAACAAAAGCACAAAAAAACAAAATCTTTACCATTGACTTTTTTTCGCATGCAAAATTCGATTTAATTTTTATTCAAAAGCCTCAGTGCAAAATGAAAGAATGAATGCATTCGAATTGAATAAACAAACGAAACTGAGACATTCAAATAAATATTCATCGCGCAGTCATTCGTTGTCGTCGACATCGTTGTTGTCGACTGAACGCGATGATACGCAAATAAAAGTTCAAGCAAAACAGCACAAAGGGAAAACCGAATTGCATTTTCTGTATCTCTATCTCTGTCGTTCTGTTCCTGTGGATTTACAATAAAGAGAATTTTCCCAATCTTGGACTTGCGATTGGGATGTCGCAGCTAATTTGAATAATTCGTTACATTAACGTTCAACATAAAGAGGCATTCATTTCTACTTCTTCTTCTTTTTTTCAACCGAAAGCAATGAAAGTATTTTGTCTGTGTGGAAGAAAACCGAGAGCTTCTTCATTTCGCTCAATAATGTACATTGTGCAGAAACATTTGACATGGGCCTTTTGAAATCCGTACTGTTTAACAATAAAATGAAACTGCAAAACAATCGGCAAAATGCTGGCTTTATTTTCGGGTAGACAAAAATTCTGGTGAAATAGTGCATGAAAATCAACAGCCTCAGGGCCGCAGTTACCATTCATTGATGTATCTTAGGCAAACGGCATTGGCTTGAGCATGGGAAGTGAGAACAACATTTCAAGTCTAATCAAAATTGACTCTTGATGTAATCGCCTCGGTCTTACTGTGAAACGTTCAAAGTTTAACTCTACCTAATGAACCATGCTCGATGATCGCGAATGATCTGTGTACATTCGGCGGCATCATTCGATTCCACAAATACACAACACCGTGCGTTACATTGCTTCTTCCATGCCAAGGCTATGCAATTTGATATTACGCATAATCTCAGCCGGGGAGAGAAAGAGAGAGAGAGAGAGAGAGAGGGAGAGAGAAAGAGTTTGCGAATGATTTAAATATTGTTGAGATTCATTTGTATTTGAAAATCGTCGACATTAATAGTTGTCGATGGGTAATTGCAAAACCAAAAACCGAAAAATCAACAGACAAGACACACACAATTGTATCGAATTGTTGAATAGTGAAACAAGCACAGGGAATGCAATATATGTTTGGTTTGAATCGGTTGCCAATAAATAAAACGACAACAAACACAACATTATAGCAAACAAACAGAACAGTAGAAAAAAAAGCATACGAGAAAAATCAGAAGCAGCAACAACAACAGTGAATAATAGCAATAATTTCGATCGATGAAAGAATGTGTGCTTCGAAGTACAAACGGAAAAGAGCGTAAGCGAGAAAGAGAGGCACATAGAGATGAGCAACCAAGAGCTGAGCACTCGGTATGTTTATAATACAAAAAGAAAAACAGGAGATTACGATAAGCCACAACATGCTAAATAGTCTTAATGACACCATCGCGCACACACGGGATAGTGAAGAAAAAAAAGCACGAGGATCGCGCGATTGGAGTGTGAGCGTGAGCGCGAGCGCACACACACTAAGCAGCCCAACATTCAGTTTGGTTGTATCGTTATCTATGTTTGGTATCGAATGCAAAGAGCCATTGCTTGAGACCCACAAATCGAAATCCATTTTGAATAGCTCAAGCACAATAAGCGCAGCTACCCATCCAACCATCCCAACCGACAACCATGATGATGATGATCTGCACGTACTTCGTTTACATTTAAAACAAATACGTTTTCGCGGTGGTGCAGAATGCAATTGTTACCATTTGATTGTCTCTCTTTCTCTCTCTGACACAACAACAACAACAACAAAAAGCAGAACTTGGCATTAAATGCAGCAATTGAACGTCCTCGGCTGCATCCGAACCAGATAAACTCTTCACAGCACTATACTCGGGTTCGACATTCTGCTCACTTGTCGTGCACACAATGTGTGTGTGCCAAGGTTCGTTCTTTTTTTTATTCCATTTTTTTGCGTTAAATTCACTGCGGTCGAATGCAGATCGGCCACATTTATACATATTTATTCGATTTCAGAAACCACAAATAAATCATAATACTTCATTTTGATTTCAACAAGTATCGATACGAATTATGCAAAGGATTAAATATACAAACTGGAAATGGACTGGAATGTCTGTGCAAAATGAAATAAACAACAAAAACAAAATAAATAGAATTGTTGAAATAAAACAAGTCGAAGTGAGCGCATAGCATTCGTTGGATATTTTTATTTATTGGCCTGACTGTTCGATTTGCGGTTTTGGTGTGCATTCTAGACAAGTGCGATTCCAATCGAGCGTATGTGTATGTGTGCAGAATCGATTGATTGAGACAGAGAGCGAGCGAGAGAGAGAGAGAGAGAGAGAGAGAGAGAGATAGAGGGAGAGACACACGTTGATCGAAGAAAAGTTCATGTTGCGGTGTAAACTTTTATTATGTTTATCAATCATGTCAATCATTTGAACGAAACAAATTCGATACAATTCGTTGTACGTGCATAAATTAGGATGAATAACCAATAATAACAACAATCGATCCATAATGTTTATTTTGAGCAAACATGATTAGTTTTCGATTAAAGCAAAATGAGTAGAAAGTGGTTGATCAAATCGATACAAAATTGCTGTTTGGAATTTTTGATGGATTGTCGATTTTCTAACAGTTTTGTTTATCATTTTCATCTCGCTGGTGAGTAAGTGAAAAGCATTAAACAAACATCAATTAAGAAAATTGTATAATATGCTATCTCCAGTTAACGAGAGCTTGTCCAGTTTGCTTCTGCCCTGTCCACATCGTTTATTCTCTTCATTCGTTTGGCAAATCATCGAAATGAGTAATGTTTTTATTCTCTATTTCATTTTATGCTTTAAATTCGACGATACTGATGACTAAATTTCAGACGTAGCTATGCTCATTCATCCTCTCTTTCTCTCTCTGACACTCAGAACAGGCATTACTGGCTTCTTCACTGGGTGATTTCCCATGGATTTTAGTTCTGAGTTACTTTTTCAACAAAAATGAATTGCTGCGCCGCGTTGTACTGTGCGTAGCAAATTAATATGAAAATGTATTTGCGCTGACTGAGAGAGCGAGAGAGAGAGGGGGGGAGAGAGCATGGAGAATAATAAATGCAAAAGAATAAGATGAATGCCATTGTTTGGCAATGATTCACGATGACCACTGATGTATGCCTACTGTGTGAGTGCACGTATGAACAACTCAAACTCAACAAGCGCAAATTTATGAATATCACCACGCATATTAATTGGCGAAATCTCCCGCTAAGATCAAAGCATACACCAGCCAAACCAGCCAACAATAAATGTGATATGCGCCCGTTGAAATGCGGCTCACAACGCGCACACACACACACACTCACGCCGCATTTTATTGCATTTTTCACTTTAATTGTAATCGAAATTGAATTATTGAGATGTCAAAAGTGCTTAAAGCTTCAATGAATGAAGTCACAATTATAATAGGATTAAAGTACGGTGCAAGTGTTTTAAAGAGCGTTGGATGGCCATGCAAGATATGTTTGGGTGTTGAAATGTGCACACCAGTTTCTAAAAGATGTGAATGAGAGAGAAAAATAGGACATTCAACAGTCAATTATTCCATTATGGATAAATATACATTGGATATTGGTCAGATTTTGTCTGTCTGCATCAGTTTTATGAATGTTCCTTTCTCTTTGGGCCTACTTCCGATTTGACGAAAGAAAAAAATTTGATGTGAAGTAAATACGATCGCGCACAAAGTAAATCCACATTGACCGCACCTAATTATTTCAGATCTTGCATACACTTAAAGTCTTACGGCAATCACTCAAAAAACCATTAATAAACGAGAAAAAAGGCATCCACCGCGGTAATAATCTATAATTTACTGAATGCAAGATGTTTGAAATTTAAGAAATGAAACAAAAAAATGATACAATCCATTTCTGTGAATCGTTTTTGGCGTTTTCAATCCCGAACCATTCAACAGTACTTCCGTTCCATTTCTTTTTTAATCTTCCTCAATAAAAAAAAAAAACCATTTCAAATCGACAATAAAACGCTTCTATCGTATGCAAAATATGCAATTAGAAATTCCAGATGTTCGATCAGTGAAAATCGTCGGTCTGTTGATTTGTTTCGATTTGTTGATTTTTTGAGAGATTTCGTTGTTTTTTTTTTGGTGTTTCGAGAGTTTTCTTCGCTTCATTTTCTCCATTCTTTTTTTTTAATATCCGTTTTGGTGATGCCTTGTATTGTTGTCGGGTTTTCATCAGTATTTAAGAGTTTAAAGTCATGCATTTGGTGCGACTTAACATCAATGTGGCCCATGCACACTAGGTGTAGCGCGAAGCTAACAATTACCTAAAGAGCAAGATAAAAAAGCGAATCGACGAACAAATGATAGCATATGAAATCGAAACAATTTCATGAAGGATGCCTTTTACTGAATCATTTAATTCCATGTGGATTTTTATTTTTCCATCTTCTGGTTATTTTCATTTTTGTTGTTGTTGCTGCCGCTGCTCTCTCGCAAAAATGACTCTGTTTTTTTTTTCTTCTTCGAACTTCATTGTGATTACATTGAAGCAAGATTATGTGTGTATGTTTCTCATTTTTTTTTACAGTAGCTATAGAAATCAACGAACAGCATCAACAGCAGCAGTAGCATCCATATGCAAAACAGTAATATCAACATTTTTCCTTAGTGGCTCATTCAATTGTATTCTTTTGCGCTTCTACACACTGCATTTAATGCATCGACGTTGATCGGTGGGCCAAAATGATGGCGAACAAAACAGTAGAACTGAGTCAAGCCGAGTGGAGTGAATAGAGTGAGAGAGAAAGAGAGAGGCAAAAAAATGGAATTATAAGTTGCTTAACATAGAACAAAAGATGGAATAGGAGAAAATGGGAAAAATGGCAGGCAGGATGGGCAAATAAGTAAGGCCGTCAAGTGAGAAAAAATTGCAATGCTTCGTACATAAATAAATTTCAAATCGATAAGACAAACCATTCTGACTCTTTCTCTATCACTCTATCTCTGTCTATCTCCGTCTCACATACAGCCAAAATGCTTTCTGCCTCGATTTGTAGAACATTTTCTTCTTAGTTACTATAACGCGATTTCTCTCTCTCTCTCTCTCTCCGCCAATCGTTTAGCATATAATTTTTCCCCGGCACCAAAATGCTGGCTGCACAATTGTCCATTTTATTGTACGGTGTGGATGTGTTTGTGTGTGTGTGTGCGGAAAATAAATATATGCTTTTTTATCACATTTTGTAATCTATATCTTTTGAGTTTGTTGCACTAAACATGTGTGTAAATAATATGATAGGCTTGAGAGTGCCACAACCGAAAACATGCCCGATTCACCGATCATATGGTAATCAGTGGGGGGATAAAAAACAATTCACACATTTATAATGCAAAGGTCTACTGCATAAGGGATCTGATGTGTGTGTGTAAGTGTTGTTTTTTTTTTTTTGTTCGAGGTGGTGAAATAATAATGTTGTATGGAATTGGCATTAATGAAAAGCCAGCGCAAATATACACAGTGACTGCTGTTGTTGGCAGCCAGTATTTTTATTGGTGAATTGGCATTCGCCATAGAAGATCAGCAAAGTCAATCGCCATCAATAAATAAATAAACGTTTCTCTTTGATGATACGCGCAGTTCAATGCATACTGAGAGAGCAAAGGAAGGAACGAAAAAAAAACAACAACCAGCTAAACATCGATCGGAGAGAGTTGGTCGTAGTTGTTGTTGGTTTTTTTTTCTCTTCCTTGTAAATCGAAACATCAATAACACAACAAAAAAAACTACAGCAAAGGAAAAAAAAGTGCACAAGAAGAACTCGAGCTGTATAAAATGGCTGAGCTGTTGCTGCCTAATACCAATCGATATTTATCGGTATGAAGGTTATAATTGATCTTTCTCTCTCTTTGCAAAATGAGTGGAGTGAATCGAAACGTGTTTTAAGTGTGTGTATGTTATTATTGGTGAGAGATGTAGCTGATTCTAGATTATGACTCTGTGTGTCCCTGTCTTTCTGATGGTGTTGTTTTTTTGTTGTTGTTGTGGATGTAATTTTTATTTTTGCTTTTATATTTCCATTTCACATCTCTCATACGCAATCCAAAAGAGTGATCAGTTTTTGTTTGGCGTGTGTGTGTGTATGTGTGTGTGATGCATTTCTGAGCTGGGCCGCTTTTTTTATTCCAAAGATGGATGCTTTGGATTCGTGTGCTGGTTTTGCATTCATTGGTTCGTAATTCATGTTATAGTTATTGACGAATAAATGGGAAAAAAACAGGGCAAAAAGGTGCTTCACCACACAGTGCACATTCGCATGTGGAAAAATATGAAAATGATGAATGTTCGATGATAAAATGTGCTATTTAAAGAGATTGTTAAAATTAATTTAAACAAAGAGTTTTTAAATGAAGACAATGTTCGAACGGTGTGGTGCCGTGCGTTTCGAAACGGCAAGAGAGGCAAATAAGATATCGAGCATCCGGCAAATGAGAGTAAGCCAATACGAAAATAAACATGGATGGAAAAACCAAAACCCGTTGAATGTGAAATTATATGGAAAAAAGACAGAGAAGCAAATATACATCACAGCAAAATGGAAGGGAAAAAAAACAAACGATGCAACGATGAAATTGCGATCGGATTTGATGCGAAAACACTTTGGCAAATATGCGGTTTGAATGTACAACCCGTTGATATGAAAACGATTTGCTCTCTGCCAATAATTCTATGTACCCGCACGCGTATTTTGCTCGCCATCTCTTTCGGTGTCTCCTTTTTCGTGCAATTCTATGCGCAAAAGATGATTTTGTTTTTTTTTTTAGCGTTTTGTGTTAAAGGAAATTAAAATTAAAATGAGAAGAGATGAGAAATACACATACACAAAAAAAACAACAACATCGAACCAAGAGAATATAATTGTGGCATTAGCTCCGAAATCATGGCATACGTGTGCGATTTTCTGCCATGTTATCTCTCACTCGATTGAGCTCCGCTTTCAATCGCTGCTTTCTTTCGTTCAAACGTTCCATTGTTGTAGAGCTGTTATAGCTCTCGATCTATTGACTTGAGCCCATCTATTTATTGAACCATCGAAAATAAAACGGTGCACGAGAATGCATTAGCGAAGACATGCGATTGATTGCACAAAATAAAATAAGCTCAACTAATAAAACCGTTAGACGCAATAGCAATTGCAACAACAACAACAACAACAACTTCGGCAATGAAAAAACAAGGTGATCAAGCGAACAACGAATCGGATCATGCGAACAGCACATTTGAACACATATCAACACACTTTGGTGTGTGCATGATTCGAAAATCATATCGCAGTGAATATTTTACGGTAATTACATCACAAAAAATTCGAATCGGGCCACTTTCAAACAAAATCATTTGCCATTCTCTTGTGCATAATTGGATCGCATTTTGCCATTGATATAGATTCCCCTTCAAATTTCCATTTATTTAGTTAAATTCACAAAAGTCACAGCCAATTTCAACGGAAATTGACAATGTCATATTATTCGTGTGAACGATTTGCTTGTCGATTTCTTTGCATTCCAGTCTAAATTCAACTCATCGACAATAATCTTGATCGATGATCATTGAGAATCGATAAATGTTTATGGTTTCAAAATCAATCGAATATTTTAGCTATTCCACTCTCCTTTCCCAATTAATCTATTTCGGGGGGTTTGAATTTTATTTTCCATGATGAGCTCATATCGTTTATGGGATCAATGTGCGGCTTCATATTGAACAATTTCGAAAAGTTCACACAGAAAATTGCTGTGTAAGTTCACGACTTTGTAGCGGTCATTACTCGATGTTTTCATCATTGTGACTAACTGAGGCCAAAACGATGATGTATCATGCATCCAGCTGTTTCGATGTACAAATTTAATGACAGCTCAAATCGCAAAACATAGATTATTTGAGCAATGATAACGAGAAAAAAAACAACACATTTTTACGAAATTACAACAGCAAAACCAAAACGAAAATTCAACCGAAACGAATGCCGAGCGAATTTTTCTCAGAAGGTGAATCGAAAAAAAAAACACATTTGAAAGACCTTGTTCGCCGACATTTGTTGTCGTTTTGGTTTTCGATCTAAGCAAATAAAATCGCAATCTATAGATCCGAATGCGAGCAACCAAGACGCGCACAGTTGCGGAGGAATATTGAAAGTATCGGCAATTGTGGGCTTGCAAATAAACAAGCGACGAATCCATAATGTGTACATTAACGACATACACACAAAGTAATCAATAAAATATCATAATTTATGATCATATAAAATTGCAAAATAACAATCTTAACGCAATTTAAAATGCACTTGTAGATTTGAGCGAACCGAATAAGCGAGCATTTGCAACACGAAAGCGTATTTCGACCACGGTTTCTATAGATTTCAATCGGATTGGTTGGTACGCTATGTTTCGAAGGCTGAGCTGTATCGGTTTTTCTCCCCTTTGTGTGTGTGTGTGTGTGTGGATTGGAAAGCGTTTAGTGAGAGACCATCAACGTCTGCACTGCAGCAGTCAACGATTCTCTCAAACCAACAAATCCAACAACAACAACAACAAGCATATATGGAAATGTGTGAGCGCGAATATGAATTCCAAATAGCGGGCAAATTAAACATAATTTTCCAGAATATAATGGATTGAATGTACGTGCGTTATTAAAACGTAACACTCACTGTGTGTGTATGAGAATGAAACATGTGCACAGGCAAATGCCGCAGAATGATTATTACCCATGAGTACTGAGAATGGCGAAAATCATTTAAATTTAAATAGAAGAGATTGAAAATAAATAAAAACAACAACAACACACATTATTGTGTACACACAAAACGGCTTACTTGTTGCTCTCATCGCTCTGAATGTGTGTTTATGGCCTAAACCGTGCAATTGGCTTTGGCAGCAAGCATGCGAGCGCGGTGTGGCGCAGCAAACATGTTAGCGGTAAAATGAAATGGCATTTATTAACAAATAACAACGCGATTTGTGTAATGCAACAAGACAAAGAAACAGGGATTCGAATCGAATCGAATCGATAATTGATTCGGAAGGTATTTTGACTATAACTTTATGGATTTTTAATAAAATCAAATAAACGCATTGAAACCGTTTTTTTTATGGCAATTGGCAGTCGGCGTAAAAGAGAGTTCTGTGCCTGATGTTGAGAAAAACCGACCGACCGATCGACCGATCGAGTGTGTGATGATCAAACCGTGCGATTGGGTAATACGCATTGGATAGTGCACATTGTGCTTACACAAAATGATTGCATTTCGATAGAAGAAATATCACGTTTTGCGGCGTAATAATCGTCGTCGACTATTTTTTTTTTCAATATGTTCAAACGATCAAAAATAAAATATAGCAACAACATTAACAAAATGAAACGAAGAATCGTAGGCCAAATCGAATGTAACCGCCATGTGAACGGATTGCATCACAACTGAATAAAAATAAAAAACTTTATCGAAACCAATCAATGGCCATTGATATTTGCAATAATTCATCATTCAACTTCTCTCTGCCCAATTGCCAACTGCAAACAAATGCACTGCGCTACTAAACCAGATCATAGCCACTTGAACGAGGCTGATGTGTGCGCGCACTTTACAACATCTAAGATACTTTTTCGATAACCTGTTTGAAGTTTCCATTAGCCATATTTTGAAACCAATCAAATTTTAAAAAAACACCGTTCATTCAACAAAATAGCTTAAATGGTCGACCGAATATCGATTCATGATTTGAGAGAGTGCACTTTATAACCGACATCGACAGTGATTAAGCAATAAGGCTAAGTGATTAGTGATGAATGTATAGCATCAATGAATGTTGATTGGAAGTCTCTGATCGATCGGTTTTGTCTTTCATTTGTCAACGATTAAAACGTCAATAAAATACCGCCGCTGCAAAAAATTTTATGTAATAAATGTTGTTTTAAATTAGGCGATTGAAATCAAAACAAGTCATGCATGCTACTGCTGCTGCTGCTGCTGTGCAGCTCTGCAACGGCATAAATGGTTGGTTACGGTTTTGCCTCGAACACCCAAATAAGTCACACAGAAATGCATGCAATTGACCAAATACGCACCGAAGTTTTGCCATCGGACCGATGCGCAAAAGCACTCGCTCACATCGAAGATGCATTCAACTCATTCACAAAATAAGCATAGCTTTATTCCCCAAATTAATTAATTGAACTGAAAAATTTCCGTTTTGCTTTTTTCTTGCGCAAATTCATTCATACATTTTGAGGCTTAAGCTCGATTCGATCGGAATCCCAAATGGACATTTTCTTAAATGAATTCAACTGAATGTCATATGCTCAATGACCCAAAATCCAAACACATAGCAACCGAAGAAATACCAACACAATTTCGAAAATGGCAACAAAATTATGATCAACAGCACATCGTGTTGATCTAGTAGAATTGAATGTTTGTGTGTGTTTGGTGTGGTTTTTTTTATCATAGAGTGTACCGTTTTAAGTTGGGCGTCACATTCAACGAATGCCCATTTTACCACACTCACACACAAACTCACTCATTGCTGAATGAACGCAACGCGCAATGAACGCTTAAATAAACCTGTATCGGCAAAATCAGTAATTAATTTTGGCATGCTATCGAATATTCTATCGATTAATTAAGAACCACCAGCAACCGAGAGCGTATGGTGCCGCACATTCAAACGAGCAAAACCAATTCCACGCATGTACATGTGCACACTGTACATATACACACCGAAAACATGTCAGTCTTATTCAAATATACACATAGTTGTTGCTATGGTTGGTTGGTGTTTGCGAGTGTTGTGAGTTCATTTTTATTTTATTTTAAATAACGATAAATAACGTGGTAGTTAAACTGTAATTCGCACAGATCTCATCGCTCAAATTGTTGACGGTTCGATCGTGTTCTCCACTCTCATTCTTCGCTCTCTTTCCAACTCTCACCCTCTCGCTCTCTCTCTTTCACTCTACACCAGTTGAGAGAAGGAAATGCTCGCCGCGCTTTTTTTAGTAAGTGCTTTTTTCTCTATCTACAATATTCAATCTAAATTTGCTTGGTGCACACAACGGAAAATACACATTCCATTTATAAATTATCAAAATAATTATTTAAAGTAAATGAGAGGAAGAATTGTCCTCTTTCTTTTTTTCTCTCTCTCTCTCTCTCTCTCTCTCTATCTCTCTCTCTCTCTCTCTCTCTCTCTCTTTCTCTCTCTCTCTCTCTCTCTCTATCTCTCTCTCTCTCTCTCTTTCTCTCTCTCTCTCTCTCTCTCTCCGTTGAATACGGTTGCCGGCTATTGGCCATTGACCATTGGCCATCGAACCATCGGCCACTGGGCATTGCTCTCGAACAAAAAATTCAATACCCCCAAGAGACGCAATAAAAAAAAACAACACGCTTCAATTTGTTGCGGCGATCGATTATTTTAATTTAATCTGCAATAAATAAATCACATAGATAGTTAAAATACAATTTCAATTTGAATTACAGCGTGTAAAGAATACAATATCGCATAAGATCATTTTCATATCCCTGGAAATTAACAGTCGCATTACTCTAGTCTGACATGAGCAACAAAATTCGAGTCCTTTTTAAGAGCTTGACGGTTTTTTTCCCTTTTGTTGAAAAAAAAAACGATCGGCACACTCATCAGGCCTTAAGACCATCGGATTTTTATTGCTTGTAGCTGGAACGTTAGTTACAGAAAATTGAGCAGAAAATATAAATATAAAAAAAATTGAACAACACACAACGGCAATACATAATTTACGCATTTATTACATGTATTCGAAATCGCAAAAATACATCGTGGTCGTTTATTGTCTCACTGACTCTTCTGGTGTAGTGTGCGCCTCACACCGAATAAAAAACCACACAGTTTTTTTTTCTTGGACGTGTTGCTTCTTCTCCAATGGGTTTCTCTCTCCCTGTGTCTGTGTGTGTGTGTGTGTGTGCCTCCGTTTTTTTCTGATAAACTTTCAAAAACAATTATTCCAACTACCAAACGAATTTAATCTGTTGCCAAGACAAGAGCATTGCATTTTCTTGTGCAATGTGCAAGCGAGTAATAAAACATAATTTCTCTGTTCGTTTTTCAACTCCGCCTTCGAATGAGATTGTGCCCCATTCCGCGGAATTGAGAGTAGTAATAATAAAGGTGAATTGAATGTCGGATTCTTCTTTTTTTTCGGTATGCAGATTGTGTTGTGATGTGCACCTTTCAATGCGAAGCCCCCAGTTTGGTGGAGCCATCGTTCACCAGCCAAAGCTTGAGCATTCAGGTAAATTTGCTGATGCCGATGCCATTGCAATTGCAAAATTGATTCTATGTTGCCGGTTTACACAAAGGGATAAAGGGCCAAGCCAATCGATGTCTTGAATACACCGAATTACAATTGGTTAAGCTGAGATATTGTTTGCGAAAGGAATCTTAAAAATGTTTTTGAATCGAATGAGACGTAAAAACAAAACAACACAAAATTCACAATGATAAAAATTCACTGAATTTAGCTAGAGCAAAAAAAAAAACACAAAGTTATGGCAAATAACAAAAAAAAACGAAATGTTGATTGCAATTTAGCCAGCACTGATGTATTCGACGGTAATTACGTACTTTACACAAATGATTTAAACGATTTGAACTAGGAATTCGTTGAACTGAATGTGGCTTTTGTATGGACGTTGTTGATCGTTTCGTTATTTTCCCAGCTCAAAGTTACAACAGCAACAGAAGTGTGCAACAGAAGAAACAAAAAACGGTTGCATGTTCAATCAAAGTATAGCATCCTTGTGATGCCAAAGCTATTTTCAAAGCCAACAAAACGTTTCACGTTCAATTGCCACCAAAACCGCATTGTAATTGAGTTTTACCCATCATTTAAAGGGGGAAAAAAGATCACTGGAATCGGTCTTTTTAACCATAAATTTTTTACTTGTTGCGAAATTGAAAAAAAAACAAAACAAAAAATAACAACACTCTGTAGAGTGCGAGGAAAATGTGGAAGAAAAATGAAATCTGGCATGAGAGGTTGCGGATCGGTGATGCATCTTTTTTTCGGTACATTTTAATGCATCCTCGAGTTTAATGCCGTATGCTACCATAACACTCACACATACCATGTGTTGTGCTGTTTTCGTTTGTCGTGTACACAAACACACCGAAACCAAATCGCACACCAAACCAATTTAGATGTATAAATTGCATAAATGGTTTATGTGACATGTTATATGAATATTAACAGCAATTTTAATAAATTATTTTTAGGCAATAAATGTGCATTGAACTTGGTCGTTTTTCCATTGGCTGGTGCATTTTCTGTTTCATCTCACACAAAAAGCGGGAAATATGGTTTTTGTTTGCGGTTTTAATAAAATTGCACTTTTTCGATGTTGCACTTTCTTGGCATGGCCATAACAACAACGGAAAAATTCTTATCTGTTCTTTTGTATTTTTTTAAAAAATATTTCATTTGTTGTTGTTTTTGGTTTTTTTTTTTTTTTAACTCAACACATTCGTTATGCATTTCGGTGCAAACGAAATAAGAGAAATGTTGAAAGCAACAGCGAGCATGGCAAATCGGATATTGTGTGTACGAATCGTGATTATTGATCGTGGTGAATTGTTGTGTCTGTTCTCGTAAAATAAAAAATCTCGAACTCAGCACAGTTATAACCGATACAAAGATAATAGAAATTGCAGTTGTGTGTTGTGCTGCATTTCTTTGTATGATTCGTATATATTTCGATGAAAGAGTTGAAAAAAAAAACACATTTATTTATGAAGAGTTGAAGAATTTTGGAATTGTGATTCCGTTATGAGTGTGTTCCTCTGTTCCTGTTTTGTGGTTTGGCTTGAATGTTTGTTCGATGTCAAAATCCAAAATGAAACATCACAATTACAATGCATTGTTTGGTGTTGTCAAATGCTCCGCATAATACCAGAGAACCCGGATTGATGCTTTCTTTATAGTAGAGTCGAGTGCTGCCTCATTTGAAGACCATGTCGAATTGTGAATAGGCTTATTGATTTATTTCTATTTCACGGCCGGCGTGTGTGTGTGTTTCTTTTGGCCAATTCACCACGAGGAAATGACCATTTAATGTGCGAGATTTTAATTAAATTTTTTGATGGCAACTTAAACAGGCGTAGAACAGTTGGTCTTCATTTTTAAGGCAATTTATCGCACTTAGCGCGGCCATTTAAATGGATGATGAGATGCAGATACAGAGTAAATTGCACACTCTTTAGCTTCGTTTGCCAAGCATTTAAAATGACAAATGGAAATGGTTTATCTGATGGTCGATTCTAATTGAAAATCAAATCTAAATGTATTGACTAGCTAATTCACATCACGATAATGTGTTTATATTCGATCAATTTTCCGCGTTGTTTAACGACGTTTCTTTTTTCTGTGTTGTTGCTTGCTGCGCTTGTGTGAATTGCCTTATGAATCGTATTCGCTTCGGCCACATTTTGTGTACACACACTCGGCCATTGATTTAATCGATCGATCGGGATCTTTGCAAGTAAATACTCTCTTTTTTCTTGCTCTCTTCATTTTATTGCCATTTTCATTCGACTTAATGTACTTCGCAGCCTTCAATGACTATTTCAACTGTTTTTCTCTACTTTAGAATTTTTGTTCTAAAACTATGAGCTATCCATGTTCACGCCCAATATATTAATTGCTTGATCACGTTTGCCAAGACTTAGAAATACACCACTGACAACTCGATGCTCTCAGCTCGACTCCGTTCGTTCCGATTGCCGTGATTTTCTTTTTATTTCAACTTTTTTTTTTCAGCCGCTGTGTTCTAACAAATGCATTTCAGTCGGTAGATTGGGTTTTTTTTGTGTGTTTGTATGCTTTTAAATTCTTGAAGTTATTGTGCTTTTGCCTGAGTTTTGAAATGGACTGAGTTTCAATCGATTGAGCTGAAACAAAGTCCGAACCGATTGCAAAACTGTGGTGTCTTTACAGCCACAGCTCGTCGAATCATTCGGCCATCGTTCAAAAACATTCAATGTTTAATAAATCAAATAAAAAACTTTTCAATTACAAAAACGATAATGGAAAAAGAAAGAAGCTGGCCAAACAGTTGGTTGGTGCCACGTTTTTCTTTCTTTCAATCGACGTCTCTCTCACTCTCTTTCTCACCGCCGCTCTTTCTCACTTGCTCAATTTTAAAATTGAATGCGTCTCGATCAGTATGTTCACAATGAATAACGCTTACAGCAATGATGTATCACCCGTTGCCGCGTTTTTTTTCTCCACCCGTGTGTTATTTTTTTATTTTTTTTTTGGTTTCAATTTACAGAAAATGCGCACAACTTCATATATTTTCAATTTAGCACGGCCACTGAACGAAAACAATTCGAAATCTGTTACTTGTTCACAGTATTCATTTTTTTTTTTTTAAATTTACGAAAAAATCTGTGGCTTGCTTCTGTTCACACCATTTTTTGAGCGCGTGTGTGTGAAGTCTTAAGATTTTGGATTGTGTATAATGGACAAATTAAATGTTTCAGAGTCAAATGAAACGCTGACGGTCATGATTGAGCGATGTAGAATTAAATTGAAAATGGTGTGTGAGTGAGTAGTCATTGAAATTGTGCGAGTCGAATCGATTTCAGGACATTATTATTGCCGCTTAACATTCTTAAGTTAAGAAATCCTTTTCAATAACCACAAGAAACAAAAGAACAACAACACACGATGCGCACCAGAAGACATTTGAGGTTTAAAACAAAAGAACGCATTGCTTATTTGAAGTCGAACGAACGTGTGGAAATGAATGCGAACTGTTTAGAAATCATTCTTCTATTCTTTCTCAGCGTGTGTTAGTGTGTGTTTTTTTTCTCTCAGTTGCTCATGCTGTTTGAACGCTGCATTCAGTTGTTCCTTTTTCCCGATGTGCGGTGGCTTTGAGCCAATATGTGAGTGCTGATCATTTTTTTTGGTTTCATTCACTGTGTCTACGTCTCCCTCTCCCTTTATCTCTCTTCCTCTCTTCAGCCTGCCATTTCCCAAAGAGTTTCGGCCTCTTTCGGTTATTTCGTTAAATAAATCAACGGGTTTCTTAATGTTAAATATTAAATAAAGAATAAGAAGAAGCATCATTAAAATGACCAACGCATCCGAGGCAGCACGGTTGCACATGGCCACTGTTTCACCGAATTCGTCGTTATTAGTATTAACATTTTCTGTTTTGTTTAGCAGGTATTTACCTTTGTTTATTTATTTAAAAGAAATACAAAAAGGCACACAAAAATTGAATCGATTTCGTTTTGTTTTGGCTCTATTTGATGGGTATTTTTGTTGTTGTTGGTTGTGCATTCACATTGGGGATCGGTTTGGTTCGGTTTTGGTGTTGGTTCTGTATTTGGACAAGCAAACAATAAAAACGCACACATTGAAGCTGGACAAGTGCCTCAACGATAGGCAATAAAAAAGAGCATTTTCTCTCTTTCTCTTTAGAGATTTGTTCCGATTTGTGTGTCTGTCTGCGCCTTCAACGGTTTCGTTCTGCTTTTTTTTATTTATTTATTTATTTATTGTTCACTTTTATTGCACTTATGAGTTATACGCATTGTACCAATCGGTGGGTTAATTAGATTAGAGGAGTGCCTCTTATTCTTTCTCAACGGCTTCATTTTCGGGTTAGAATTTAACAACAACAAAATCTCACATCCCAAAAATATGTCTAACTTGAAACTTGCTAATAGGTTTGTTTCGACGCTGTGCACATATTCTCTCAACAATCATCACACTTTGTTTTTGAGCGGCAATCAACAGAAAATCATCAACTGACCCAGTCGATTATTAGATACAAAATCACCTTTTCAACCCGATTGAGATTTGTAAAACGGCACCAACAATAATAAAATTTCAACAACAAAAAAATGCAATCGGAAAAGAACAAAAACTGAAATGCATGACGCTAAGAGGAATGTTAATGCAATGTAAATATTTATTGAGGCGACACAACACTCAAACTCAAACCAATAGAAATCGGATGATTTCGAAGAAGTGAAAAAGAAACGCCTCGACGTGAATTCAATTCAACATTAAGCGATAATGGTTGAATTGAGTACAGTCAAAATATAACAAACGAATGGGGTCTTTTCATTTCGATTTGGAATTGAATCGATTTTAATTCGTTTCGATCGTGATCAAAATGAGACAAAAATGTCGAATGCGAGTACCGATTTGACACTCTGACTTCTGTGATTTCTATGTGAGTTGTTTATTTTTGGTTGTTGTTTGTGCAAAAAAAACAACAACTAAAACACCAACCATTACCACACACACACACTCACATAATCGATTTATTGAGTGTTTGTTCAGCACAGAGACAAAGAGATGTGTAATGAACAAGCGATGAAAATGAACAAAAATGGCAGACACACGCTTCTCTCACTCGATGAGGAGTAAACATTATGCCTCTACTTTAAATAAATTTATAATTGCCGTGGAATAAAAACTTCAACACCATCGCACGTTGTATGTGCTGGATCATTTGTTTGTTGTTGTTTCTCTTGAAATTCTTGTTGTGAGCTGAACGAACCAAACCAAAACCGAAACACGCCAACGCGCAATTTTATTTGACGTTACCTCTAATGGTCTTCGGCACGATCGTTCTTGTAACATTCGATCGACAAATCAAACAGTCTTAGCACACGGCTGATCATTCTGCCCATTCTCTCTTGCTCACACTTGTGACCAGCCACACAGCAGCGCGATTTCGTTTCCATTCCGGTATGGAATTTGTGAATCTCGCATTTAAAAATGATGTTGGTGACGGTAGCAGCAGCAACAGCAGCAACAATCAGCAAACGAAAAGAGTCACAGCCCGGTGCGAATGCAACACTCAAAACGATACCTGTTTTGTGGCTGTGCAATGCCAAGCATTTTCATTTCAAATAGAAATCAGGCTCGCTCTTCCATCGCCGTGTATGTGCTCTCTGTTGCACAATGTGCGCTGCATTTATTTTGTGTTTTTTTTTCATATATTGAGTGACTGTGGTGTGCCGGTGTGATATAAAAATTCGACGTGTCTAACGAAGAACACACAATTCATCATTGGAATTCTTTTTTTTGTCGCCTCGTTGAAATTGACGGCGGCGGATATAAAATCTACGTACGGTGCTTTTTTTCGCGCTCCTGCTTTCTCATGCTCAATGCGGTTTGTATGCATTTTCGAAGCTGGAATGTGCACATTGTTACATTTTTTTTTTCTGGCAAACTCGAACGAACAACGGTCAGTAAAATGAGCAATGCGACAGCAAACACAACGATTTCATCGTCACAATCGCCAGCAATTTTCATTTTATGTCACCTTCGTGATGTCCGTATCATTTTTTATGCACCGATTTTTGTGAAATTGGACAACAACACTGTGTGTTTAGCAACACCGAAATGTGTTTATCCGAATGTTTCAAAGGGATTCGTTTGTACATTTTCTTTACGTTCGTGTTTGGTCGCTTGATCATTGGCCACTGGCCCAGGTTGATGTTTAATTTTAGCTGGATTTTCTTGTTGGCAACGGTGTTAAATCATTGTTTCATGTAAATCAAGCCATAAAAAACATTGTCAACGAACGAATACATTGTAATAGAGGACAGTCAACGGAATATTTTTCTCCTTTTCTCTCTCTTTCTCTCTGCCTGCGTACCGGGAATGGTGTGACCTCGAAGGTGATTACGAAGCCGAAGAAATTTTACCGTGTACGATTCAATTTCAATCGGAATGAGAGACAACGGCACATTACCGAAAAGCGTTCAAACATATCATGAGCCAATGTCAATTTGAAATGTGATAAATGCATTGTCCCTAATCTTATTACAGCAAATGTGCGAAAAGAGGCGGCAGCGGCTGTGGCAAGTTTTTTTTTAAAGACGTACAGCGAACAAAAAAAGACATGCAGCCACGTTCATAATAAATGATCATAAGCTGAAAATATTTAGCGACGTATCATTTGCATGTGCAATCCGTTCATTTTTTATTTAAGAAAGGAGAGAAAAAAAAAACACATAGTGCATACATTCGGCAACGGCCATTCCCAATCAAAAGTGAAGAAACGAGATATATTTTATTTCACTTATATATCTTCGGAGAATTTGTGTGTGTTTTTTTTTTGTATTTTCTCAGGTCCGGTGAATTATTACATTTCAATAAACTCTATCACTTTTAAGAAAATAAGTTCAAGACGATTGCAGAAAGCGAAAAAAAGAAATTCACCACATTTCTTTTTCTTGTAAACAGTTTTTTTTCTCTGGTTGTTGATCGAAAATGAAGTCGAAGTAGGAAAAAAAATCGCATTGCATCCTGAAGTGGGCAAATACAAAGTGTGCTCATGTGTATGTGTGTGTGTGTGTGAAGAATACACGAGAGAAAAAAAAACTCACAAGGGAAGCGACTGACCAAACGGAAAAAAGAGAATCGCAACCATAAATAATGTGAGTGTGCGAATGGAATTGGTTACTTTTTCCTTTTTCTGTTGTTTGCTCTCTCCTTCACTCTACTCTCTCTTTCTCTCTCCTTTATTTTCGGTGTGCGCGCGCTAGCGGCTCGTTTTTTTTTGCTTTTGCTAAATCGTCGAGAAATCTTCGCTATATATTTTCGGATTTTAAACATTGCAATTAAATATTATAATTTATATTTATTGATACGGACTTGCACGATACACATTAGTGTGAAATTTTTTATTTTTGGAATGCATGGCGGAAAACAAGCGAACCGACCAACGGCAATAAGCACACCACAAACAACTGACGACAATGTAAGCAACAAAGAATATTAGTCATGAACATTATTACCAAAGATTGAAATGATTCGAGAATATAAAAAAAGAATGAACTCAACGACCGAAAGAAATGAACAGAATGATCTCTTAAAATTGACCTGTTAGACAATTTTCAAGCGCATGTCATCATTGCCATCGATGGTGCCAGCTGCTGTCATGCATTCAACAGATAAAACAAGTGTAAAATGTTTCAATTAGGATTTTTGTTGTTGTTGCTGTTGATTGTGCTTTAGATCGAGAGATTTATGCTAATTTGCTGTATTTTAAGCGTTTGCCACGGACTCGGACCATTTGATTGGACCACCCTATGATTAAAAACTCAAAAACTACCGTTTTCCATATTCTTAACTTGCGCTCATCATCATGTATTGTCTTTTAACGCTTTGCTCTTTCGAATGTCATTAAAATATTCGTATAATATCAGACGCGATGTCATCATTTCTATAAAAAAAAACTATATAACCACAACAAAATAATCGAAGCCAACCAAAGAGTAAGACGATCGACGTTATATTCATTTCTTTTTTTTTGTTTTTAATCACTTTTTAGTCAATATGATAAGACTAAAACCGAGAGAGAATCTGGAGCCACACATCGCCATCGATGAACATCACACATGGGTTCCAATCAAATCTTCGAAAGAGATGAAACAAAATTTGGATTTTTCATACAAAATGAACACACACACAAAAAAATAAATAACATAAGAAGGTGCTGACCGAGAGTCCAACACATCAGCGAAATGAAGATGAAAGAACTAACAAAGAAAACGATGGCCTTAATCGTAATGGAAAATTATAATGCCTTTTTAATATGCACAAAATATGTTAATGTGCTGTGTGTTCGTATCATCAGCGGTGGTGATTGTTTTAATCGTGTTGTACGATGTGTGTGCGCTGGGTTGAACGTTGCGTGCGTGTGTCATTGCCAATATACTGGCCAAAAGGAATTCCGTCAAATTAATTCTTTTTTTTGTTTCATTTTTGTTGTTGTTTGGTTTCGTTTAACCAACGCACATACAGCTTCAGCTTTGCCGAAATCAAAAGTATGAAAAGGTAAAACAAAAACCTATTTGCCAGCGAACAAGTTTGCTTCTCACACAATTTTGTCACAAGTTGTGTGTTTTTATTATAGATCAAATCTTAATTTCAGTAGTTTTTTTTTTTTTTTGAATATACCCGAACACAACTCTTTATGATTCTAATTAAAGACATTCCTTTGGTTCATTTGAAACAGATTCTTAGAAAATGTCGCATTCACCGGTTTGCAATCATTCGCTTGCTCGCATTCGGTTGTGATGGAAACGGTATGTGTGAAACATTTCGATCATTCAACATTTTATACTGAACCGTATTGTAACTGGGCTGAACGAACTTGTGAGAAGTGGCGTTCGTGTACAAGCAGTTTTTGTTGTTTTTGTTGTTGATTGATGTGTTGTGCGCTTGTTGCTGATCGGTTCATGATTCCAATTGGTTCGATTATCAGATGGTTACCACGTTTTAATGAGATTTTGTAGTGAGCTCGTGTACATAACCCGAAGCACAAAAGGAATGGCGCATATTGAACTGATTGCACACGGTCCGGACACCGGACAGTCGATGAGAGGAAGAGAGAAAAAGAGAAAGAGAGTGGGAGAGGGATCGAGAGAGGGAGAGAGAGAGGGAGAGAGAGAGGGAGAGAGAGAGAGCCAAGAGAAAGAAAGAAATGAAAGCCGAACGCGATGCGAGTGTGATTACCGCTTCGAGGATCATCGTCATTCGCATCATTGCATTTCAATTATCATTATCATCATAATTGAAATCTTGTGTTATGGTATATATGTTACTTGGTGTAGCTAATGGTCGAGGCATGGCTCATAGTCCTTCAATTTTAGCAACCAGGATACCAATTAAAGCATTTGTGTGCTTGTGTTTGTGTGATGGTGTGTGTGTGTGTGTGAGCGCTTGCTCAGGTTTGCATCCAAATACTGGGCAAAGCCAACAATCAACAGGCACACATCTTTTGCTCTCTTTCGCTCCCCCAGTCCAATATAAACCAATTACATTGCTCAATGAAATACACGATAAAAGACACGGCACCAACAATACACCAACAACAACAATATAATAATACACCTGAATAATCAACTATGACTACAACATATGCGCATGTATTTTCTCACTGGTGCTGCTGTTGGTGCCGTTTCAGTTTCTCTTGTTGCTACCACTGTGAGTGGCTTGCGAATGCGCAGACACGAGTAACTTCGGTAGTTTTTGAGCTTCATTTTGGATTTAGCTTTGCTCTCTTACTTCGTTGCGCTCCTTTTGTTTTTTTTTTAAATTTTTATCCACATTTTTATTCCTCGGCATTTATCAGATGCGTTTCATCAATATGTGTGTATGATACGATTGTGCATTGTGTGTGCATCATAAAGTCGGATAATAATTGGATGTGCAACTGACTGAAGAATATGCGTACGTCATAACGTTGATTCGGAATGATGTTTGCTTGATGAGCCTCGTGCTTTTTTTTATTCCTCGTGTGCACAACGCATTTTTCTCTGCTTCTTTGCAGCAAATCTCTTAATTTTTTAAAACCGTTTTTTTCTGTTGTTGTTTCGAAATGTATTGAATTTCTTCATAAAATTAAACGAATTTTTTTGGGGGTTTAGTTTTTTCGACTATAATAAGCTAGACCGTTGCATTTTCATTTGTGACGTATTTCCCGAAAAAGGTTTATCAATGAACCATTGTTAAGTGGAAGTCATTGTTGTACAGCCATTGTTAATACATGTTCATGAGCAAATTTGATATTATAAATCGATATCATACACACACATATATATATATAAAATCTCACAATAGCCCGATATGATTTGAGCTCTGATTCGATTTTCGTGCGCAGCCAGAGAGATGTGAGCGATGGCGGCGGCGGCGACATCCAGACCATATATGAAAGTGTGCTCGCATCGTCTAAATCGATGCCAACACATTTGAGAAAGGGCAAGGAGAGAGAAAAGAAAGCCGTGGCCAATATGATACGGCGATGCCAAAGTGATCATCATCATAATAATCGCTGGCATTTTTATAATGTGTTCTTAATCAGGCAAACTGCACGTACGTGTGCATAAGTATAGAATGGGCATGTTGTATAAATGCAAGCCCAGGCTAAAGCCTAAAACCCAAGCTTCGAGCTCACTTCAGCTCAATTCAACTCACAATGCTCGAAAGACTATTGGATTTTGGATGATGGAAAACAAAAAGAATTTCTTCATTACTACTGATCAGCTTCTTCTTTTTCTCTCTGCTTTTATGCTCGCTTATTTCATGCACTTTTTTAAAGAGTTTTCCGTCCGTTTGATTTCATTTTTTTCCTGGCTCTTTGCTTGTTTGTTTTTTTTTTCTTCTCTATATCCGAAGTGAATTTCATGTAGCCGCTCATTTTTCGCCATTGTTTTCGTTGCGCATCGATTTGTATCTGATGTGTGCGAAATGAAGTTGAATGAGCATTTTGTGATATTTACCTCCCCCCTCCTCCCCCCTGCCATCCATTTCTATTTTCAGAATGGTGATTTTATTGTGTGTTGTGGCTGCGGATAAAGCAAGTGAAGCTTATATAAACATAATTACGATACATGAAATTATTAACCGAAAAAAAACGAGAAATGATTGGAGGCAACGATGGACACTGAAGAGAAACAAAAAAAAATTATGTGTACAACGACCAACAAGAACCCGATGAATTGAACTTTGATGTCGTAGCTTGATTTGATGAAAACGATGGCGATTTCTTCTTGTAGTAATTTCTGATGATGTGCTGCTCTTTTTTTGTTGTTCCTTTCTTTTCGTTCATCATTCTTAAGTTTTGTCGATGAAAATGACGACGATGACGACGTATTGTAAAATGTTGGCGATATTATTTCACTGACTCAATGATTACGATGACTACGAACGAATGAAGAGTAGCCAGCACAAATATATGAACACACACAAGCAAATACATGTAAAACGATAATGATCGTTGGCTTGATGGTGAAACAAGACACTATTTCCATATATACATATAACTAGATGTAAAGGCAATTTTGAAGTTCAAATTAGTAATAAAAAGATGAATGGTTGCGTTTTTTTGGTTTATTGCCCGTTTCCTTGCTCTTACATACTCTCTATTTGGTCGTTTATTGTTCAGTTTTGTGTTGTCGTTGTTGTTATTTTGCTTTGGTTCTGTCATAAAATTGTATGCTTTTTTTTTCTCTTTCTCGTTTAGGATAAAATATATTTAAAAAAAAAACAATAATCTCGACATCTATAAAAAAAATCCATTTATGAACGAGAAAACAAAAACAAAATCGACGGAAAGACAAATTATGCGTTAATTTAAAATGATTTCTGTGTAACTATTTTGTTAAAACAATTGAAGTTGCAAAACAGTGATTTAAGCGTTTGATTCTTATTTTATCTTAGAATTTTGCTTCTTTTTTCGTTGTTTTTTTCGCTCTTGTTATTTTTTTCTCTTCTGATCTTGTGAAATTGATTCGAAAGCGATATGAATATCATTTGCGTTCTTTTTTTTCGTTATCGCTGCCAGTCTCAATCTAACCTCCCATAAAACATAACTATGCATATTTAATTACATATATGCACGGTTTCAAACGTGAATCAGACACACAATCCGAGAGACAGAAAAAAAAACACACACACACACAAATCAAGGGAAACAGAGAAAAGGTCCAAACGATAACAAGCGAAAAAGGAAAATAAACGTACAAAATGTGTATCAATTCGGTCATATTAACATATTTCAATATTTTTTTGGACGGTTTATGCGATGCGTGGTCGCGCGCGAACAGGAAAGAGATGGACAAAGGCATAGAGTTTTTTTTCTGTTGGTCTGTTTTTCGTTTGGAAACGAAAAATTTAATTGTTGTTGTTGTCTTGATTCTTCATCATTTTTTCCGTGGTTTTTATGAACAGTTTCGCCCTTTTCTCTCTCTGTCTGTTGTTTGTGCCGCGCGAACCATCCTTTTTCTTAAATCAATACCGACAAAACGTTATATATATATATATATATATATAATGGGAAATGAACAGCCAAATAAACAAAAGAAATACGATCAACGGCAACAACACACCGAGACAACAAAAAAAAAGAAGCAACAACAACAACAACAACAACAACAACAACAGTATATCGAGCGAAAAATATATACGTTGATATCAACTCCTATCTTATACGTAATATCTCGAACAGTTAAAAATTGGATTATAAGGAACGAATTGTAAAAATGCGACGAAAAATTCAAAATCCAATTCAAAATGAGCGAGAAGAGCACAGAACGGAGAAAAAAAATCATTTTTTTGGGTGAAAAGAACTACGGGAGAAAAACGGGCAGCAGACAGGAAAAAAAGGTGAGTATCATTACATGTACCGCGCAGAAGATGACGACAGCCACAACTGCGAAACTAACGTAACATATTTTGTTTTTTTGTTGTTGCGCTTTTTTGCAACTTTTTTTTCTCGTTGGTTCGATTTGGTTTTGTTCTGTTGCATTTTTACAATCATACAATTTATTGCTGTTTTTTTTTTATACATAAAATGATATACCCCGAGACTACGAAAATTGCGATCGCTTGTGTCTCACTCACAAGAGTAAACGAGATAGAAAGAGCAGAGAGCATACGTTTATTGCATTTCAAATGGCAAAAAAAAAAATATTTCGTTTCGATCGAAATCGACGGTTTTCTGGTCTTGGGCTGTTTGAATGGTTTTTGGCTGATTTTGGCTGTTCGATTCAAGCACACCACTTCTCTGCATCATTGCTGCTGTTGCTGGTTGTTGTTTTTTTCACTTCAGCTCGTTCGTTTCGATTTGCCTTTTTCGGTTCGTTTTTATTTGATTCTTGTCTTTCTGTCTTTTCAACTCATATTATACATATGTATTACGATTATTATTGTTTTCTGTTGCTCCTTTCGGTTGGACATCAGAAATTATTACATTCAACTTGAATTGTATCTTGCCACATCAGCGTAAATATAATTTTTGCCTAAAACGCCACACAATTTTCGCCGCAAAAGTTGAGCATTTTTTTGGGCCTGCATATTTTATTCTCATTCCGGGCTGATTTCGATATTAACATAGTTCTCGAAACGATTTTGTTTCGTGAGAGATTTCAACTGATTGTGATGAGCACAATTGCATTGTGTTAATGGGAATTTCTAAAAAAAAACTATAATTCTTAGACCGTGTTCAGTGATAAAAATACATTGTGTGTGTGTGTGTTTTTTTTTACTTTGGTGCGTTTTTCTTTTCCCTTCAACAAATCATTGCTTTGGATTCTTCGTCATTTGGATTTACGTTGTTTGCCATGCAATGGCACTCCATTTCATACCATTTCGAACGCACCAAACAAATTGATGGAAGACCAAAAAAAAAACACACATAATGCAATTTTGCTAATGCGTGGAATGAATGGAAACGCAGAGACAGCGTCGTCACACATAATTGTGAACGTGGCAAAGTGTGTATTTGATTCTCTTGATCGGTGAATTGTGTGCGTACAAGTGAAGGAAGGTATTGGGTGTTGCAAAGACATCGACCAAATAGGATTCATGCGATAATGTCGCGTATTACATTCTTCACTTCTTCATTCAATTTCATTTAAAGGAATTCTTTTAATGCGATATGCTACGTTTTTTTTCTCTTTATGCTTCTTCTTTTTTTTTGTTGTTGTTGTTGTAGCTGCTGGTCGTTTTGGTTTATGTTTCGTTTATTTCTTGGTTGTTTGGTCTTTTGTTGCTTCTTTTTCTTAAATTTTCGTTAGGCGAGACACTGGGCTCGGTGTTGGCTCTGTGAATTTTCGTTTCCTTTGAATTGCTCGGTCTCGCTCTGTCTCAGCCTGCTTCGGCAATCGACATTATGCAAGTGTTACGACGGTTAGGGTGTTGTTTAACTATTTTATGCTGAAGAGAATGGCATTCAAAACAGCAGCTCAAACGAAATCAACGAAATATAAGCAAACAAATGAGAAAAGAAAACAAAAAACGTATACGCTAAAAACAAAAGAAAAAACAAATTCAATCCAATCCCAGCCAAACAAAAACACCAATATCAAATAAGTAAAATAATTCGGTGCTGCTTTTCGCTTTGACCATTCGATTCGGATACACAATGCATCGGCCAAACACACCGTAAAATTTGAATGCATCCTCGGTTTATTCGCATTTATTCGGATTTCAATAACATTTGGCAGGCTTCGCTTTTCGGAAACAGTACAATTTATTAGCGACATGTCGCCTCTCTTTAAAACTTCACTCACAATTCGGTTTCTGTGGACGAAATACAAATACACACACAAACAAACACACTCAAAGGAAATAATCTCTGACTGACTGAAGAGACAAAAGCGAATAACTGAAAAATCACCAATGCAAGTACAAGCGAACAAATGAAGAAAAAAAAAACACGGCCGCAAAAGAAAAAACAAACTGCACACACGACGGCTAATAAAACTTTTCACATTGCATTTGCGGACGCGAAGAGAGCTCAATACAAACCGAATTGCAGTTCTTTTTCTGTGTCGTTTGTTCTTTCATTTCCCATTTATTTATTTTTATATATATATTTTTTTAAATTTTCGTTTTTCCACTAAATTCCGAATACACCGAATTGCGACAGAGAAAGAAAATCTTCGATGTGAACAGAAAAAGAGAAGTAGCAACAACAAGAGCACACAAACTGAGAAAGAGAAAGAGAAAGAGAGAGAGAGAGAGAGAGAGAGAGAGAGAGAGAGAGAGAGGAAAAAACATAAGCAATTCAAGAAGGCGACCATTTGTATGGCGATGTGCACATATTTCTATATATGCAATGCATATTTCATTTCGGCATCCATAGTATTTTGCATACTATTGTGCTGTTGAATTATTCGCCTTTAAAAAAAAATATACACGGCGATGGCAGAGAGAAAAAAAGAGTCAAATAAAATAAACCAAACGGGAACACAAAACCGACTCAGTCGTCCAGAATGCCTCTATACTTCTAGTGATTGCTTTGCTTACTCGATTTTCTCTCTCTGTCTCTCTCTGCGGTGTTGCGATTGTTTGCTGCTGCTGCTGCTGCTGTTGTTGTTGTAGACGTATTCTTTCATTATTTGTGCAAATTTTACTGTCTGTGTGACGATTCTGACTGTTAAATGCTCTCTTCGGTTTTTAGCCGCTTCATTTCGTCTCGTTCTCTCATTCGATCACCTCATCTCACCGCTTGCTCATCACTTGATGCATGCGAATTTCATTATGTGTTCGAGTATTATGTTCGGTTTATTAGCAAATATCACAATTTACGATGCTACAATCCATACATATGTATAGATTGTGGACAGAGAGTGAAAGAGATGGTGACACAGCATCGGATGAGATTCCGCTAAAACGTATATGTAACTATGGACTAATATAAATGATGTATAAACAAGATTTATGTATTTTCCATTTGATCGAAAAATAAAAATACAGGCAAATAAAATAAAAAAAAATACACACACAATACAACAACCGTCACCAACCAACAATCGCAAACGAAAAAGAATAAATAAATGTGCGCGAGCGCACCCGCTCCGGAAAAAATGTCACACAGCAATATATGTGCATTGAGAAACTTTCTCGCCGAGTTTTTTTTTTGAAGTTCATTCGCCAGCCAATACAATATCCGCCAGCACCAAATGTACCGGAGCAGACGGTGAACTGCAAAAGAGTTTTCTACCGCTGCTGCTGCTGTTTCTGTTTTACTGCATTGACGTGCGATTCGGTAAGCAGTTAGTATATTTAGTGCTGCTTTGTGTATGCCTATCGTTTCCAAATTAGTTGAGAAAATTCTTTTTATATTTTTATATTGTGAAACATATCGAATTTATACGCATATACATTTCGTCCCGTGTTCCCCCGCTGCATGCGCAACGCACTGATCATTTTTCGCTATGGCTATAGTTTGCCTTTGAAGCCATCTCAAATTTAGTATACGCTTTAGCTGAATATTACGCACCGGTGTATTGGCTTTAGCCAAGTGCACTGCAAACGCATGTGGATTGCATGGCACAATCGTCGACCAAAAGGAAGAGAAAGAGAGAGAGAGGGAGACGGGCATCAGCCGGGCAGAAAAACAAAGGCAAGGGAAAAATCAGTGTGCCTGTCATGTCACATTACAAAACTGAAAAATTAGTTTGATCTTTACCTACGATGGGCTTCAAACTCTTTTTCTCTTTCTCTCATTTGGTATTTTTCTTTTCGTATTGTTCCATCGTTGTTTGCGCGTGGTGCGCTCTTTTTGGGAATAAATTTTTCGCCGAACAAAAGACATCTTTTCATGTTTGTTGCGGTATGCTATCTCTCTTTCTCTCTGTGAATCTGTCCCTGTCCATTTCATTCTGTCACTTGGCCGCTTTTCAACCGCGATTAAAAGTCGGCTCATCAAAACAAAAACAAAAAAAAAACAAACCAACCAACCAACCTTAGATGAACCAAAACGAGTGAACAACTGAACTTTTTTTTTGTCTTCTCTTGCAATTGAGTGCGCTCACTTTTTTCAGTGCGATTTATTCTTTAGATTTCATATCGTTGTCGATTTGTGTTCAAATCGAGAATGCATTGGTTGATGGTTTTCCATTTCTCAACACGGTGTTGTTTACCCGATTTTATTTTGTACCTGTACTAATGGGATCACATTATTTGGTATGCAAAATGTAAATAGATTCAACGCAAAAAAAATAAAAAAAAGAACCGTTTTCGTTCAAATCATTGTGTCAAATCTCGATGTTTTTGGTGGAAAAATTGGCTTTGAATTCACCAGTTTTGAACAAATGACAAGCGAACGTATTAAGAAATGAGAGAGACTCAAAGAAAAAAAATTATATATACATGCATAAGCAACGGCATTAAGTATCGAAAATATTAATTAAATGTAATGCGATATTTTTCTACGTTAATAAACCAATTTGTCTCTGGCTCTCTCTCATGAGAAGGAGTCAGCAAATTGCGCATGTTTTGTAAATTCTGTTGATAATTTTTTTTCTTTATTCGTCGTCATCATTCTCATTTTGCAATGGTCGATTGCCATCGCATCGTTATCGATGCACTCGCTTGATATATTTTATAAAAGCCATTGAATACGAACGGAATATAAAGCAACTCTTTTTGGCCAGGTCTCTTGTTCATGCAATGCAGTCACACGTTTGACACGATTATAAATATGAATAGAGAGTAGGAGAAAAGAGCCGAACAATCTAGAGACCAACAACAAATTTATTCGATTTGATAGATTGTTGGTGATGTGCGTGCGAAAGAGAGCGCTTTGATGTGGTATGCCTTGATTTTTTGTTGGTTTGGTTTTTTTTTTTATTTTCGGTAAAAATGCTAACGCATTGATGATCAGAATGAGCATTATTTATAAACAAAGGGAAATGCTCGAAATTGACACATGATACCCGAATGCACCGACAACGTTGACGACGAAAACGAAGGGAAAAAAATAATATTGAGCCTGGGTATTTACATGAACTTAATCATGAGCCAAGACCAATGGCTCCAATAAGCTGTTTTAATCACAATGCCTGACTCACAATGAATACTTTATGGCAAATCAGAGAGAGAGAGAGAGAGAAAGAACCGCACATTTTGAATCATGTTGCACCAAAATCCACGCACATTTTAGAAATGTGAACAGAAGAGAGAAAAAAATTGCATACGTTTAGACGGGTTTCTCGCTTATTTACAAGTCTTTCGATGGTCTCGCTTAGTTGCAAGAGCTGAACAACGGTCAACCAAAAAAAAAGAACAATTTATGTTTCAACTGTTGTCGAATTTATTTGGTTGGCATTTCTTTTTTTTCGGGTATTGGACATCGCCATTGTCATCGGTCTCTGGGTAACGATGTGCATTTTGAATATATGCAAATATTTGATGTGTGCAATGTGTATTCGTTTGTTTTTTTTCGCTTCTCTCGAATAAATTGTGAAAGATCATTTGTTTTGTTTGTTCGGTTTGTTGAGGCAACTGCAGTACGGCAAAAATTTCCGGGACCCCAAAAACCTCAATTTTTGTTCAACAAAAAAATGTAAATATGTGACCAAGTAACAAATGCGCGCATTTCGAATAACGAATTGCGATTTTTTTTGTTGTTGGGGGGGCTATAAGACAAGAAGAATGTGGCAGCAATGGCAAAATGTAGAATAATGCTGATGTGTGAAGGCTTTTCGGTTTAGACTTGGTGGATAATCTGTAATGCATTTTTTGTGTGTTTTTTTTTCTGGTTACTTTGACTGGTTGCTGTATTTATTCGTTTGCTCCAGCTCTTTCTCTTTTATTATTATTGTTTAATGCGTTGCTCGCATACAAAATACAAATCATCGTTCATCACATTTCGCTCAACACATAGCGGCAACTAAATGTTTTATTTTCAGTTTTTTTTCGTCTTTCTCTTATTTTGTTGATTGTTGCCTGTTGGATTGCCATCAAACAATCATACGGAATATTCGGGCGAATTTTGTGTGTGTGTTTTTTTTTATATTCCGTTTCTTTCATTCGGAACTTTTGTACACGCCAATTCTTGTCAACGATACACTCGGGCGAATTGTTAAGCATTTCGAGTGATCTCGACACACCAGACCAACAACAATACACAACAAATTCGTACAGCACACACGTCCGCAACACATAAATTTTACCCAAGTCCGATATAATGATGTATGATTTCCATAAAGCCAATGCATTACACAGTGCAGTCGATGAACTTTTTCGGGTCGGTTTGTTTTTGTGTGTGTGTGTTTGTGTGCTCGGTTTTATTCATGCACAGAAACTATGGGGCCGAAACGTGATGCCGTAAAAATTGTGCCGCAGCAGCAAAAGGATATGTTTGCGATGAATAATCATCAAGTCAACATCAGTGACAACAAAACAAAGAAATGGCAATGAATTTAAATTCAATTTGGTGAGAAGCGCGAGAGAGGGAGAGAGAGAGAGAGAAACAAAACATTGACATGCTTGGTCATTTTATGAGCCGAAGCCAAATGGGCCAAAAACAATTTGTGCACTGACGACTTCAAAAAACAAAACAACTGAAAAGAATCCGAACACCGTCACCAATCAAACGCATTGGTCATCGTTATAATAAAAATAATGTATAAATAAAAATAGAAACCAGATTACACACAAGTTGTTACATTCACAAACGGCAATGACGGCACACAGGTAATTCTTCATTCGATTTAGCAAAATGAAACATTGTCCTGTTATATGGACACAGTGCAGCACTCCAGCACCAGCGTACACACACACATACTCATTTCAACTGACGGATATCGTTAATTGAGCGCAAAAAGGCCACAGAACATTTCGAGCCAATAAAATAAAAATTGACATTAAATATGTGGATAGATAATAATGTATGAATTATGTGCTCAATGTGTGTTGATTTGCCAGCGCTTGAAAGAGACTTTTCTTCTTTTCATTTGTTGTGTTTTGTGTGTGAGTTTTTCTGATTTGTTTTATTTTTTTCTCTTTTTATTTTTCATTTTATCCACAATCACCAACTCACAAATACGGTTTCCATCTTCGAACGGTATGCGCGTGAAATGAAAAAAAAACCCAATGAAGCAAACAAGCGAGTAAGCAGGCAGGCAGCCAGTGATCCAGCTAGTAACCAAAGTGGTGAAGAGCTCAGAAGTCAGCAAGCAAAGAAATGAGCAAAGTGATGCTTTGGTTTAATTTTTTTTTTTCTTAAACTTCTTTTCGTTCGAACCATTGGAAACGGAATACCAAGTCTGATTTCGAAGAATGTCAGTTTCAACACCGGTAACAACAATTAGTGTATAGTAAAAGTGGGCGGAATTTACAGATTTGAAACGAACGCAGGAGAATGAATACGAAAAAAAAATAATAAGAAGAATCAAGCACACTCAACCGAGTGAGAGCACATACTGTAGCACTGTGTGTTCACTTTTTTATCATCGACGACGACGTCTTCTTCTTCTTTTTCTTCATTTAAATTTATGAGCATGTTTATGCATTTCATGGAAATTCTTCGAGCGTACTGGAACTTACTTTGGCGTTCTCTTGGCTCTCTCATCTACGTTGTCGTCGTGTCTTTTTTTTCTCTATCTTACTGTTGTCTGTTGTTGTTGTTTGTTTGTTTTTTTTCGTGTATTAACCATTTGAATCACAGCGGAATGAACAGAGATGTTTTGTTTGGCCAGACTGTTTTACTGGTTACTCATTTTACCCATCGTGTTATTTTATCACGGTCGCTTCTTACCAATGTGCCTAATGTACCAGCTCTAGCGATATGCTCGCCTCTTTTTTTTCTTTTTTTTCTTCTTCAACAGTTTGGATTCGGGCTGCCTCTCTTGTTACAAAGTATTCCATGTGTGTTGTTACATTGTACAATGGAAACAATTGGAAATGAATACCAGCAGCAAATGGTCTTTGTGATATGTGCGCACAACACCCAATGAGCTGGGTAGCTCGGTGTTGGCTGTGCATTTTGTCAAATGTACGTGGCTCAATTTATTTCGACTGATAGGCAATCATTTCAGCACATGTTCTTGCCATACACGCTCCTGTCCCTGGTCTCTGGTCTTCGGTGTCTTTTCTCTGTATATTTGTATTTTCTTCATCTTTACCCATCGACTTATTCTTGGCGATGCTTATGGATTTTCAAAATCCCAACAAAAATATACGCGCCACTAAATCATTGCGCAAAAATACTTTTGTCATGCCAACAAATACTTCGAGTTGCTGTCAATAAATATAATTACTGATATTCCCATTAATGACCTGTAATCACATTAACGGAAACTTGTTTCGTTATGCTAGTGACAAACACACTCATTGGGATTGGCAATTTCACCTTTTTTTCCCTCCGCATCGGATTTTTGTCATGGACAAACAATTTATGCAATTCAAGAATTGCAGAAGGCAAAAGCGGAAAATTAAATAAAATACTCTTTCAATCATTACCGTTTCTAATCGACAAATAAACAATATATTTGGTTGCATACAATTTTTCACTTGATGCCGCGCTACCGATATCATTTTTCCTGCTCGGCTCTCGCTTTTTTTTCAAACCACGTGAAAGTTATTTGTATTGTGATTTAACACAACGTTGCGGCAAAAGTGATTTTCTATTAATTAAGTTTAAATGTTAAGGCATGTAACAGCTAATCATTATCGTGTTCTTTCTTTGGGGCCTCTATCTCGCAAGAGACGTGCCTCATGCCACTTGAGACACTCTCGAGAAGCGATACATTGGATGCATGCATTATGGGAGAGAGAGAGAGAGAGAGAGAGAGAGAGAGAGAGAGAGAGAGAGCGAGAGTTGGATTTAGAGACGGGGCATCGTTAGCTAACCAAAACCAATTTTCATTTTCATTTTCATTTTCGATTTCGACCATTCGCGACAATATCGACATTTCGGTTGCACTCTGGTGCTTGCTCTTGCACACATACACACACGCCTTGGTGCCGCTTTTCACACATGTATCATTTTGAAAATGGCTCACGGTCTTGTGATCAACCATAAATTTACGAAATATGAACAGCAAAAACAAATAATTTCGCACACAGAAAATTGCACCGACAATTGCACACAGAGAAAAGAAAACACACAGAACAACCATTATCATCATCCAACCAAATGCATCAAATTCCACACAACGGTATTAGAAATAAAAGCAAACATTTAAATTTTATGTTTGAAAGTTACCCATATAAATTGAGATAGTGGATTTTGATTGTCGGATCACGCTTTGCATTGAACTGTGGTATGCACAGCGGTGTGCTCAGCTAGTGTAAAAAGTGAGAATGACATACACTCGAAAATTTGTACATTGAACTATCAGTTCAAATAATTTGGTGTGCATTTTTTGTTTCTCTTGGTTTTATTTGAGTTTATTAGTTTGTGTATATTTTTTCGACGAGAGAGGTTTCAAGCGGCACCAAAAGCACTTGATGTTTGTATCACGTTATATCGAATGAAGTCAAAACCATTTGCGCGCGCTCTCAACAACAACCAGAAATGTACAATAGTTTTTTTTCCAACTAATAGTTAATAAATTAACATTTTGGATTTCATTTGTTCGCATATCGATCGTTTGCATCTTGAGACTTCGTGCATTGCATTACAAAATTGAGTTGAACGCTCGCGCGAATACATTGAGACCTAAAACAGTGTCAGAAGGAAAAAAAAACACACACACACACACATACCAAAAAAGGTGGTGAAACTTTGCCAGAGTGCAACACACACGGCGGATACAAGTTTATAAGTCAAATAATAGTTTTGGGCGAGCTCCGGTCGAATTGAGCTCAGAAATTTTAGGCTGTAAAATCGCGACAAACAACAACAATAAACTCGGTGGTTTGGCTCACGTTTTAGTGAGCGAATATGAATGCATCTGTAGCTCTTGAAAATTTATTTGTTAAAATGTTTTGTGTTTTATTAGCTGGTAACAAGCGAGAGCTGGCGCAATTGAATATGCCGAGTGTGTGCGATGTCTATTGCACATATGCCCTTTTGCACATTTTTTTTGCCGCAAAAAAAAGTAAATATAAAAAAAAGAGAATACAAATTTTAATTTGTTTTATTTTGCTTTAATCACCAATTCACATGATATTGAATTACATTAGTTTGGACGAACAGTGTTTGCGAACGCCGATAATAACACATACGACGTGCACAGTGCGCATACACCACGAGTGAAATCCACCGCGAAAAAAAAACAAAATAGCTGAGACATCGATCCAACCAATTCGGAACGCAAATAAATGGTGCGCATAGCACCGTTAAAATCTATATTCAATAATCGTGTAGATTGAGTGTAGAGCGAATGAAATTTGAAATGTATACGCGCGCACATACACACGCGGATCGCAGACACACGGCACACCACGAGGACAGACAAAGGAGCCAATGTGCAACCTCATCTCATCTAAGCATGCATAAATTTTACGAACACCCAAATGAATGGGTGCCCGCGCGCACCAAAAAAATAACCACTGAATATGTGTGTGAACTAATCGAATATTGAGGTTTAGTTGTTGTTTTTGTTTTGTTCCGAAAGAACTCCAAAACGAAAATGCTATATGGTTTGGAATTGGGAGTGCATTGCGTTCGCCATCGTACTCAATTCGTCTAAATGTTAAACATACGAAGAAAATGGAATGGAATTCGTGACACATGCTTTTTTCGGTTGCGTTCTGTTTTTTGCCTCGCTTAGTCACTCGTCGTTCGGATTCGATGGTTGTTGTTGTTATTTTGCTTTTTTTGTGTGTTGTTTTTTTTTTTCATCGAAACTCGCGTGTGCTCGCGCATTTTCATCACATTTCAAACATTTTTCCATTAAAAAAAAACAGTACCGAATTGCTTTTTTCCTGAATCTTTCTCTCTTATTTGGCTGGCTAATACTCTTTTATTCATTCTTTTTGCTCGCACTCGAAGTGTCGGTGCTGTTGCTCTGTGAGCCGTTGTTATTCATTTTCCATCTTAAATGTTAAATGAAATTAATCGACGGCATTGTGAATACACGATCGCTGTAAGACACAAAGACATCATGAACCTACTTTCTTTACGGCGTTAATCTATTTTCATGTTATGGGGACGAATGAGTGAGCTTACTAGTCGTTATTTGGGCTTATTTTGTGTGCTCATTCAAAAGTCTTGCTCGACCAGTTCGAATATATCGATTCGATCATTAAAATGATCCCGAGCTGCAAATACCAAAAAAGCAGCATCCGCACACAAAATCTCTCAATCCTAATGCAGTTGATTTGGTTGTGTTTTTTTTTGTTTTGTTTTGTTTATCATTTAACGATTTATACACATTTTCTGACACATAACACAAAATTATTACGAATCGATTTCAAGTTGGGCGCGCTCGAGCCACACAAGAGATGATGTGCGTTTCACAGCAACGCTATGTGTGTGTATTTTTTCTGTTTAGCTGTAAGCTTTTTTTGAGTGCTGTTACCGTTTGCTGTTGCTGCAACACATTCACCATCATTTCGAATGCAATTAATGGGTCTCAAAAATGCCTTCCGAACTCTTTTCTAATTACTCTGAATGTCAAACAATAAAATTTATTTTATCGATTTATCCCATCCATTCCATTGCCCGTAAATATTTTATACAGACGGCTTATGTAACAAAACCAAATCAAGTAAAATAACAACAACAACAACAACAACTAGAGAATCGCATTTTAAGCATTTCTTCGTTCGGCCATTGATAGCTTTTGTTTGCTTTTATGCTTCGTGCTTGATGATCAACGCGGTTCAATAAATAGCAAAAAATATTTCAATGCAAAATGAAATAGCAGTAATAATGATTGCGACGATGAGATGAGGCCATTTACTTAATGTGTTCAGATATTCGATATGAAATGAACCGTGCGCAATTGATCGCTAGAATTCAGATTAAGATTTATTTCCGAAAATCGAACGGTGGTTTTTTTTTATATGTTAAACCTATTATTAGAATGTGTGAGTGTGTTTTTTGGAATTAAATTGCCAACAATTTGTTTAGGCCATTTGACAGTTTATAAACTCTTGGTTTGGCTATTTTGTTGAGTATTTTAGTATGTCAATTTGCATCGTGATGACAACAAATTGCCATTCAATAGAATGTAAAAGAGAGAGAAAATACGGTGATGCCTATTTCGATCGATTTTCATTCGGAATGTTTGAAAATGTTTGAAATGTAGAGAAAAAAAATTTATATTATACAATAGAATCATTTATAGATATTAATTTATGTGAATGGATTAATCGGATAGTTTTCTCTGTGGAATCTATAAATAATCCAGAAAAGCGAACAAACAGATATTTATATTTTTTTTTCCTCTCTGAAAAATAAAACGTCATCTCATCGTAGACCGTACCTACTTTCCGAATGGCAGCCAATAAATTATATTGGTGAAAATGCAAATGAGAATGGAAGTTGTTACAAGATCGTCGCTTATTTTCGGCGAGGCAAACACACACGTTGGCCATATTTCGGCCAATTTATTCGGAATGACAATAAAAATCGATTTAAGTTATTTCATTTTGAAGCAGATAAGATTTTAACTGCTTATAAGCACACTGCTTAAAGTATTTATAGGATCGATTGAAAAGGGCTCATCGGTAAATAACCGGTATCAACCGTTTTCATGCTGATGTATGACAAATAAAACACACCAGCGAATTAAGAACCAGATCATCTTGATGACACCAACCAAACATTTTTATGGGACAGCATTTTTTCTTGCTTCAAAATGTCATTTGGCTGGCTTCCAAATCCAATGTAACCATTTGCAATAAATCTGAATATCTTTTGCAAAATAATTTGGCAATCGATAAAAAGGGTATAAGTAAGCGATAAAAAATTAATCACGATTTTAACACGAAAAAGTGTTTTCAGCGATAGCGTGTGTGCCAATAAGAGCGGCATAAAGGCACGAGAGGAGAGAGAGATTGAGCGAAATAAAAAAAGAACGTGGCCACGAAGATAAGATTGCTCTCACTCACTCTTTCTCTCACTCTCTTTCCTCTCCCAGTTCGCTCTCTCCCTCTCTCTCTCACCTCATGCATCTCGTAAGCGTTAGTCTTTCATTCTGTGTGTTATTATTCATAAATTAAATTCGGCATACGGCGCAAGCAGCCAATAAATTATATGACGAAAACTAACCAATGTCGGTCGACACACACACACACACATTCACATACAGCACATCCAAAACCACTAAAACACAAAACCCCAGCACCATAACGAAACATTACCACAGACGACACACACAAATATTTTGATTAGTGCAAAATTGAAATGAAATAATTGCTTATAATAAAATTACGGCAATAAATGTCATAATGAATCATCGCACTTCGCATGCGATTTTATGATATATGATGAAAGTTCAAGATGCTGCGGTACTTCGTGCGTTCATTCTAGCTGAGTGTATGTGTGTATGTTTGTCGACAAATGAATGTTGAGAGGCAAACTTTAAGTCTGTTTGAAATGTGGTGTTTGGTTGTTGGGTGTTTTTTTTTGTTTGTTGTTTCTTTGGAAATTTCCTTTTAGTTTGTCTTTCGGATGATCCTGGTGCTCTTTAAACCATCGACTCATCGATTGTTCTTTTAACCGAAACATGCTGTTGCCGTTGCCATTACTGTTGGCTTTCGTCTGTTGTCGTCGTGTGAGTGTGAGTATATGTTTGTGTGTGGTGAGCAATTTTCGTTTCAAACAAAAGCTCATCAACCCAAAAAGCATACAATGACGAATCAAAAACGAAATGCACGGCAACAGCTAAATGGGCGCTAAACAAAAGCTTTGAGCCACTGTGTCCCCTCGAGTACATGAAGTGAAAAACATGAATTGGTTTGTGTAATGTTTTGTAATTACATTTTACCGTTTTATTGTTTCGCAAGAGAGAAAATGTGGATTTTTGTATCGATTCGGGACTGCCATTTTGGTTGGAGAAAAAAAATAACACTCAAACAAAGTATACTACACACTGTGAGTGTGAGCGCTAGACCAAAATGCATGCGCGCTCAAAAGAAATGAACTGAAAACAGCAAATAGCAATAGAAATCCAGCAAATATGTTCCTAATAGAGAGAAGAAATGATGATAAATACAAACGACGACAGATGCCTCTACCGGACGACTACAGCGTGTATACACAGAGAGAAAGAAAGAAAGAGAGAGATAGACCGAGACCGAGCAAATGCGAAAAGAATGCCATCGAGAGAAATGTAGGCATATTTTTGTTTGAATTTTGTATGGCACCGTGCGATCAACGGCGGCAAAGCCAAAACCAGCCAGTCAGCATCGCCGTTTCGACATTGCAACAAGCAGAAGCAACAAAACCCAATCAATTTAAATTTTCATGTGCAGCATATTCGCCTTGTGTGTTGTATATGTTGCTGTTGCTGCCAATATATATTTGTTGTTGCTTCTCTCCTATTTTCTCTGTTGCTTGCGCTATAGCTGCTGCTGCTTCTCGCCTTATAATATGGATTCTTCTGGTGCTTGTTTCGTTTTTTGGTTTTTTTTCTGTCGTTTTTGCACTTGGTTTCAGTTCGCGCAATTACATTTTGTGCAAAGTGATCATAGTTCATCGAGTTGAAATGCAGCCGCATTGTGTATGACTGCACTCGCGTAAGACAAATGCTACAGTATCATTTTAATATTCGCATGCATTTCGCCAAGGTTCGACATTATGAACGTATTTATTCCATTAAATGCATGAATACCATTTTCATAGCTGTTCATTGGATTTCAGTCTCTCTATTCGCCTTTTGCTGTCTCTTTGGCAATTTCACTCTTCTTCCCTTTTTCTCTTTCTCTCTTTCTCTCTTTCTCTCTGTCTCGCTTCCGATCGATTGTCGAGCGTTTGTGTTGTCTCGATGTTGTCCATGTTATTGGCGGCTCTGACTATGTCGCGCTCTCTGCGCCGTGTTTTAGCTACTTTTACAATTTTCCAGCACCACCGACTTTTGAGCTTTGAGAATGCTCGTTCGTTCGCTCGCTCGATCCCTCTCTCTGTAACTCTCCAAACTCAACAAGCATTCGGCACACCATTTATGGAATAACAAGTTTCATTCAACAGAAATACACATTCTGTGCTTACACAGAACACAGCCCAAACTAATCGAAACCCAAGAATAACATCAACCAATATCGATGCTGAGAAACAGCCAAGACACACAAACAGAGCGAAATTGGCATTGTGTGTGAGAGATGGTTTCGCTGAAAATTGGCAGCCATGGGAAACATTTTCATTGAAATTCGTCCCAAATATACAAACATACGTTACAAAAATACGTTAAATATTCTACCAAATAAATAAAGGAGAGGCAAAATGCTCGCGGAAAATTATCCTTAGATTGCAAAGCAATGCAATGTTATATAATTGCATAAAATATGAAGCTGAATGCGCAATAGACACAAGAAGGAAAAAAGAATCCCATAACCGATTTTAATTGAGTGGCTTTAATTTGATGGGCCCATCTCTTGATTCGGATTCATATTACAAATGCGAATTTTGTAGCAAGTATTCCGATATTCGACCGACTCAAAATAGTACCGGTACCGTAAGCAATGCAACAAACAACCAGCAAACAAAAACCAAACAGCAATGCCAATGAAATCCCAATGAAAATGTGTAAGCTAGGTAAGTAATATTGTCTTCATGGTACACAATGTGACCACATCCATGTGATCCCAAATGGTTATACGTTTGCATTTTCACAAATAAAATAATGCCTCGGCCTAATGGAAGACATGTAGATTTTGGTTGCGTTTTCATGCCATTGCTTTCTTTGTTTCATTTTTCTCGTTCTGTCTTCAGCCAAACACATTTTGCGGTTACACACTGAAAGCATGCCAAACATTTAAAATTGGATTTGCAATCAGAGAGACGTGAAAGGCTTTGACGGTTGAGCGTGTGCGCAAGAGCGTCAGACAGAGACGCGCATTCGTGGACTCGTTCGCACAAATTCAAGCCATGATGCCAAAACGCTAAAACGCCAAAACACACTATTATGCAGCGACGACAGAATTGGCGACATTATTTTCGCTTCAATCACTTGTGTGTACCAACGGCATTACCTGCATGTTTGTGCGCCCGTTGTCGTTCGTTTACCATTCATTTCTCTCGTTTGCTCGCACGCTCGATCTCACTTGCCGTTGGTTTGTTGAGCGCATGAATTTTGCCATGGGCTTTGTTTAACTGTTGCTTGATGTGCACTTGGCTATGGATATGCGCAATGCGCATTGTTGCAACTACTTATCGGGAAAATTTACTGAAAATGTTTATTTACTCAAATTTCAATAAATTGACTGAATAATTTGCATAGTTGTTCGTCATGCATTTTGACTGGCTTTGATGTGTGTATGTCTCTCATCGAATGCAGTGACACGAAATGAATGTGTCTTAGCATGTGTGTCTTTATGCACGGAATCCGATGTACAATTGGACGATTCATCGGTGTTGTATACATCGATCATGACAGAATGTGACCGATTTTCACGGTGATACCCCACTTTGACATTTTGGCTTTTCTTAATGAAATGACACATTCTTCGTGGTTATTCAAGTCATTTGGAAGCTGGTGAGTACCACAAATTTACGCCAAAATAAGCGAGAAAAATTAACAGCAAATGAAGCAGCACACGAAATGTACTCACAAGTGAGAGAATAACATGGACACATGCAATGTCTGTCTAGTTTTATTTATTTTTATCGGTATTGCATGTCTTGCGCGTTTGAATTGTATCAAGTCAAGTTGAGAGCGTGCACTGAACTGCTTGCACCACAAAATGTTCTGCAAGCCAATGTAGACTCAAAGGTGTGACATTCGTCTCAAATCCTTGAAATTCACATGTGTGATATATATATATATATGCAGTGCATACATTTTCGAGTTTCGACCGGCGACAGATCTCATTCGAAAGCAGATCTATTGAAAATTACAATGTCAATGGCATCCCATTTGGCTCACGAACACACCAAGCCAAGCACAATACATTTCCTTAAAAGGATCGGAATTTTTTCCCTTATAATTACGATAAATTGGAATAAAATGGATTTAAGAGACAAAAAAACGGGGAGTCAGGATGAGAAACAAATAGACACAAATAAATCTCGATTTTAAATTCATGCAATTGTCCAGCTCGTCAAAGCACAGAAGCAGCTTCGATGAGCTAATCGCCGAGGTACACAAAACAGACAGTAAAAAATAAGAACGAATGTAGCGACGGCAGACATGGTGCTGCAGTTGGAAGAAACAGCACATTCTTATTAGATCCTATTTGACATTGTTTGTATGGAATTAAGATGATTTAGAGATTGTGTCAGCAGACTCATAAATTTTCGACGTGCATATTCTCGTGCGCATTGTGAATGCGTGTTGTGGCCAAAACCGATTGTGGATCAACTGTGCGTATTTGTGTTGGTTTGGTTGTGCTGACTTTGCGTCTGCATATAACTCTGAATCTGACTGTTTCGATACGTTTTTACTTTTTATTTTACCTCTTTCGTTCTCATTACCCTGGTCTCCTCTGTTCTGCTCATATAAATATATTTATATATATATAATACAACACACTTTTTTCCGTTGTAATCCTGCTTTATGCAATATTTATCATTTTATCCGAACAAATATACATTATAATAAAACGAGCAGCGGGGTGCTAACACGAATAATATGAAAATGAGTGCTTGCCAATAATTTGCACGTTGAAAATGACCAACTGAGATGATGCAAATAAAATATATAAATATGCTCGAAATACATTTTGTTGCAGCATTGGTTGAGAGATGGGGCCCGGGTCCCAAGACATCAACAAGACCACATTCGATTCCAATTCGAGAGCAGAAGCGAGACATAAAAGCGTGAGCGCAAACGCGCAAGCCAACAACAACAAATAACATCAAACAAAATAAATAAATATGTGTGAATGCAAATCCGTTTATGTGTAAATAATTATCGGTGTGTACACACGAAACCACCGATAATAATACCGAGTGAAATTGTGCAACACATTTGTTAGAATTAAATATCGAATTCGAATTTGTTCACGATTTGTGATTGCAAGACGATTGTGGCACAACAACGAGAGATGGAGAGAGAGAGAGATAGAGAGAGTGACAGAGGGAAAGAGGAATGAGAAGAATCACCATTCGCACATACAAACATATGACCGTTCTACTGTGTTCATGTACATTCATTTTGCACCATCATCCCAATCAAATATTCTGCCAGTGTCTTTTGCTTATTTATACGATTTGCTCAACACCAGTGCCAATAGGCGAATAGATAATTTCATTTCTCATGTGTCTGATTTGCCACAGAAAATGATGGTGTGAATAGTTGTTGTTATTGTAGTTGAGGGCTGTGTCTCAACTTGCACATTTCCAAATCGCATTGCCATTTTTTATAGCCACATTAATCGTATTCATTGAAATGGTCATTTTAAAAACGAAGACTTTGAAACCAAAGGCATTAATTTCTGATGCGCACGATATTTGCTTGTTGTGTTTTCTTGGATTTTGCCTGGCATCAATGATTCAACACACGATGACAGGCACCCATAAGTATTATTTGTGGCTCAGATTCGAAAAAAACGAGCCAACAATTATTGTTATCATTAGGATCATTAGGGAATTAAAATATAATAATAAAAAAAAGAATATATAGAAAAATTATTAACGACGTCTATAATGAGGATTTATTGTTACGACCCAGCACTTACCAGTAATCAAAAAAGCATTAACATAAAAATTAACCATTGAACAGTGATCGAAAACTACACCGCACACACACATACACACACAACAGTGCACCGAAACCAAGCAATCGTGCATTGAGAGTGAGTGTGTTGTTCGACAAAATTCATAGCACTATAAAACATTTAGTTACTACAATAACGATCACTGATTGATTGTAATGCCATTTTAATTGATTGGAACAAATCCTCTAACATTCAGTTTTGGATATTCGCAATATGAGTTTATCTAGTTTATGGAAATAGGAAGCATTTTATAGCTGAAATACTTGAATTGCTTGGAAATGGATATGCATTGCACTTTATGCACATTTTTGAGCCGTGTAATCATAGACTCATGAGAATTTTGATAAACGAGCGATTGGAGACGAAACTAATCGCATTTTCAACATAAAAGAAAAATGGATCCTTAACAGCAAGATAATGGGCAAATCATTTTGAAATGGAATAAAAAAAAACGTGGTGAACGAGTAAAAAGTGTCTAAAATTGAATAGATGAAAGTCTCCCATTAAAAGTGGCCTAATCGAAAGCCAATCGCAATGATTGGAAAATGAAATTTCTAAAAGTAGTTTGGAAAAATGCAGGCGCTTTGGGGACTTACTCTATTTGCACCGTTAATGTGGTTTTCTTTTCTCTGTCCGTCTATCTCTTTCTCTGTGATTGCTGCTGTTGTTACACTCTCGTATTCAATAGGCTTCTACACACCGAAAAATGAAAGGAAAAGTTGATGTGTCTGTCGATGGCAACAGCAGCATCAACACACCACATGGGAAGCGTGTGGCTTTTTCGCGTCGTAATTCGTTCACGATGCATATTGCCCGCGGCAATACTTTACATGTCTGCATCTGCTTATTAGAGGAACGCACTCTAATCTGATTGAATCATAAAGAGCTAATATTAAATTTATCTTAACATCAACATTTCATTTTGTTTTTCTCTCGTCTGCATCGAAAGCCCTCTCTGTGTCGCGATGATCTGAGTGTGTGTGAGCGCTTTTTTTTCATACTTAATCGTGCGATCAAACCATTTTTTGTTTGCTGCAATGATCATTGATTTACAGTTGGCGAATAAAGTATGCCAGATCTTTTGATGGAATGATGCAGAGAATAAAAAATAAAACGAGGGCGATACATTTTGTTTTCAATCATAAGTCATAAGCGCGTTGTTTAAGTCATAGAGGGAAGATAAATTGTTTGATGATGACGTTGCTCTCTCGCTCTCTTTATCTCTGCCTCTCTTCGTATAGCATGAGATGTGTGGCTTATTTCACTGTGTTCGATCGCTTTCATTGTCAAGTGTTTCGTCAGCGATCGCCCAAGTGTAAGTTATCGTTTGTTAAAGTGAATGGAGATCGAAAATCGATCAGAACGTATCGGTGGTTTTTTCACGCGCACGTTTATTCGCCTTTTTTTAACATCACTTCGCTCGTAAATTCATTACCCACAACATTAATTTGCATATCAAAAATGTGTGCACGAGCTACTTGTTGATGATACGATGTAAACATTTCATTAAAAAAGGCACACACAAAAAAACAGAGAATATTGATCATAAGGCGAAACAAACATTCGACTATTTAATGGCCACTGTCGATTGGCCAATTCTCAATAGAGGTTCGATTACAGTAGCAATTATATAGCTGAATTTAAGTGGCGGATTGAGGACGTTGAGGCAAACAAAAAAACACAACAAACGCCGCACATCACACAGAGAGTATATTTAAAGAATTTCACATTCCTCCGTTTTTCTAACGTGTGCACCGGGTAATTTGCTCGGCTTGAGAGACTGGAATTAAATCAACATCGCGACGAACGAAAAAAAAGTACACTCACTCACACACACACACACGCAAAAAAAACCATTAGAAAAGAAGCTTCGACGAGCTGCCAACCTGCCAAGATGCCATGTTAGAATGTCGATGGGTTTTCATGGCTAAAAAACGCAACATCGTCGAACATAACGTTTGCCACTTTTTCCATTCCAAATAACAATAATAAGTGCAATAATTTCAATAATCAGCACATACTGAGCGAAAATGATGAACGTCAAATATCCCGAATGCAAATCAATATAACGTACGCGCACACAAACGCAACTAAGATTATTATTATTATTAATAGCATTTTGAGGTGGATCAAAGCACCGTTATGCGTTTGGCTTGAGACACGCGCATCTCTCGGCACAATCAAAAACGTATTCTATATATTTAACAGCCACAGTCCAACCACTTGCATCAACCACAACAGCAAGAATAATGATGAAAAAAAATAAATATGAACCGAACACAGTGTGTGTACACTGTACAGTACACACTAAAAGGAAAACTGAAAATTGTTGCTGCATCAATACATTTCGTTCGATCGTTTATCCGTTGATTTTTGCTCATTTTTAGTTGGGCTTTTTTTCTGTATTCATTATCGAATGAATGTGTTTCTTGCGGCCAAGTGCGTGCGTAAGTAAGTCCCAAACGATATATTTATATATATATGTTTTTGTTGTTGTTGCTGTCCGATACACTATGACTGTGTGGTGATGATCATGCACTATATTTAATGCATTTCAAGGTGCATGGAGTGCGATTTAAAGTGAAAAATTTAAAACGGCAATTCAACTCACAACACACCGTCCGCAGTGCGCAGTTTTACCACAGACCAAGAGCCAGATAACAGCCCAGTCAGTTTGTTTGTTTGTGTGAGTGTGTGTGTATTTGTGTGCGAGCGCGCGAGCATTGCACATGAGAAGAAAAAATCAACTTTAAAAAATATGGAATAAGAATTGCACCTACGGCCATGCTACTGCATTTTACAACCAGATAGGCTCACATTTGCTCTCCCTCTCGCTCTCTCTCTCTCTCTCTCTCTCTCTCTTCCTCTCTCTCTTTCACCGTACACACGAATGTAGTACACTTAATTGTATGTATCTGTGCGAGCTTTGGCGTTTCGCATATATTTAGTGTTTTGTTGTTGTTGGTGGTGCTCGTGTTTTCGTGTGCAAAGCCAAGTAGTTGACTATACTCGACATTTGTTGTTGTTGTTGTTGTTGTTTTTGTTTTTGTTTCGAATGTGCTGTGTGTTTTGGTTGTGGTCCAGCATTAAGTGTGCGATGTGCATATGATTTGGCACCCGAAGCGCACAGCTAAATGCTCAGCCAAAATCATGCGTTTTGTCGTTATTGTTTCTTATCATAGTCGGGCTCTCCCGTGTTCGTCGGTCGGCCGATTTCGGTTATCAACCAAAATAAATTAATTAAATCCGACGCGAATCCATGTTAGCCTGTATTGTTCCACATGCTACGGCGCGCTGATATGATCCAGCCAAGCACTTGATTTATTACTAATTGAAACATAAGCTTTTTGCTCAATCTCTACACCTCTCTCTCGGTCTCGGTCTCGGTCTCGGTCTCGGGCTCTTTCTCTCTTTCTGTCTGTCGCAAAATGTGCACAATACTTTTACATGAATCAAGTCTCGGAAGTTTTCCTCTTTCACCCAAATTCGTTTTCCAATTCGATGGTTTGCTGCCATCCATAGCATATGGAATTAGCAAATTGATCAGCTCAATTCAGTCGACCGACCAGACCATCGTGTTCATCGAATCTCGGCCATATTTTATCGGTTGGCCAGCTGAAATGCAATCTTTAACGTCGCATTTATCAAAGGCGATGTTGCATTTTATCTTAATCTTAAATGCTCGTACCGTCAACCGAATTCACTCGTTGTGATTGCTTGATTATGAAAGAGGCAATGGTTTTCTTCTTTCACTTGAATCGAAATATAAAGTGTTCAATGTTCAAGCAAATTCATTTTTGATGTGCTACTGGATTTTGTGTACTTCGATGAATATTTCTCAGTTCTCGTTTCAAAAGCTTCCTGTGAACGTTTTAGCGCCCGACCGATTGCGTGCCATCACAAATATTTACCCAAGCGAGAGAAATGCTGAACTAGTTTGAACAGCCGAAAGGTCGTGTGTAACTGAAGATTTTCACGCAGCTATTAAATTCCCCTAGCCAACGACAGACAGCAAACAAAAAGAAGTGCCTTGCAACGCAAACTATGCGCACAAAAACCGAAAAGCATTCCAGATTCGCGGCATGATAAAGATTGTCAACGCAATTTTTTTTTCATAGCGATCGATTCTATCGATAGATTTTTGTTTACTTTTGTTTTTTTTTCTGCATCACAAAAACATAAGCACTCAAGTTCGTTTCACAGGCTCATGTCAGCGCTACCAATAGCATTTCACTGTTTTCACCATTTGTGTGTGTGTGTTTGTGATTGCGTACGCATAAATAAATACGGCATACCAGACATGTAGCGAGATGTATATAAAATCGATGAACAAGGTACAAATCAGCCGAACACTGACGGCGCAATAGAAAAACAGCGCGGCAATGAAAACAAAAACAACAACAAAACAGACAGAATTTAAACGATTGGCAACTGGGGATGTGTATTAAATTTTTCTAAATGTTTTAATTGCAAGAACATTGTGCAATGGAATTGTATGTTGCGCAAAAAATGTAGTATGCCACCGTACTCTGTGCGGGGTCCCAATAGTTGATCGAAGTGTAATACGCATTTTCGTTTGCATTCGAACAGAATGATACGAGCTCACAACATATACACACTTACTACAATACTATCTCGCTCATTCGATGCTTGGCATGAATGCGACAGATACATGAAATTGCGTATACGCGAGAGCAAATAAATATAAATGTGCATTGGAAGGAAATCTGGCAACATATATTTTATCTGACAACATGAAATATGGCAATAGCCCACAGCATTCGACCGATAGCCAAAGACAAACATAGGCATAAAAGGTAAGCCAAAGACACATCAACACACAAACACAATCAGGGAACCAACACAGACACAGAAACAGACACAGAAACAGGCACAGAAACAGGCACACAAACGCACGCGTTTGGCCGACAACATCGACGACGACGACGCTCACACTCTCTTGAAAGCACCAAATACTCACATCAAAATTATGAAATGAAATGAAGAGAAAAGCAAAAGAAAAGATTGGCCAAGAAACGACAGCAACCACAGAACCGAGCTATAGCCCATGCGCACCGAACAGCACGCGGCTAAGGAATTATAAGAATAATAGTAATAATTTTTTTTTCGGTATTATGAGCGAAAAGAACAGAGAGCGAATAATGAACACGGAAAAAATGTGAAAAATATGCTGCTTTTTTTCTGTTTCATTCTCTTCGGTTGCTGCTGTTGCTCTTCAGAAAACGAAAAATATGTATTATTGAGAGGCTTTTGAGTGGTTCTCTTCTATTTCGAATTCGATTGCATATATGAAGAGCGCACAGATACACGAACGCTCATCGCATTCGTGTGTATGGGCTGCATGATTGCACGCCGTCGTATTTGTATTGGTCAAATGTGCGCGCGCAGCTTACAATCATCGATGTTTTTTAATGAAAATTGTGTATGGACATTTTGTGTGGTGCGCTGTGGTGCCACCACGACAAAGAGAGAAAGATTGGTAAACAAACGTTGGTGTATTGAATGGTTGTGTTGGTCGCTCTCATTCGTTCGTTCGTTCGTTCGATCTTCTCTCATCGTTTCTCGCATTTCTCGATATTCGCTTTTTGCTTGGTTATTTTAGTGCGCATCTTGGTATGTTTGTGCTTCGTCTGATCGACAAGCACAAGTGTGAGTGTGGAATTCCATTTCATTTTACAATGTTTTAAAATACACATAACATTTATATATTATTTCGTTGTGGATTTTGTTTTTCATTCACTCGCTGTGGCACAAAGCGAGCGCGAGTGAAAGAACGAACGTAGTTTTGCGCATGGTGCTACACAAAGAACCGTGTATGCTCAATGCTCATACCATGTACGAGACTATTATTTAAATTGCGTTTCTTCTTCATATATTAATTGGTGTAATTCTTTTCTGATAAAATGCTGCACGAGAAACGCTGAAACGAAAAATCCAACTTGAGGTTCTCATTCTCTGTCTGGCACATTTTTGCCATGGTCCCATCAGAAAACACATAGTTATAACTATATACTATAGTACTCTGTGTGTGTTAAGTGGCTTCTTTGAAAGCTTGGGCTTTGTTTTTTTTCGGTCTTTATGTCGAAGGCACAACAATAATAGCAACATCATCAGCATAAACATACCTTTAAATATACGCGTCGTCGTTTCGTTCAAGTTTTTTTTTCTTTTCGTTTGTTTCGTTTGTTCGTCTTCGTTGTGTTGCTGCTGCTGCTGTGGCTGCTACTCTCTTCCACTGTTTATATTTTTCATTTTGATTAGCATACCTCAAGTCCAACAAAATGAGCTGTGTGCTAAGTCTTTTTTCCACAAAAGCATTCTCGAGAACCCGAGAAAGAAAAAGGTAAACTGGTTCTATATTATTATTCACACACACACACACACACACACACACACACAAAGACAGATAGAGAGAGACTGACACACACACACACACACACACGCGGCTGCGTGTGACTCCATTCCAGGGCAAAAGAGAGATGCGCTTCATCACATGCACGGCCAAATACATCGAATGCCATCTTATTTTACTCGAGCTTGCCAGAGTAATCAACCTGGTGTTAAAGGTGTTTTTATTTTGTCGATCGGTCCAAAAAATTTCGTTTTCGCTTGTTTGTAAGTTTTTCGGTTCGATTACTGGGCTATAGCCCAAAATACAAATTCAATGCATTTACACATTAAATGTGACAGAGTGAAAGAGACACAATTTAAAGCAAGCAAGCATGCATACCGATCCAATTGCGTTCGCTGTCGTCGTCGTTGTTGTGCATTATTAAGACTGAAATTGGCTTTCAAGTGTACAAATGCAATGAGCACTCGATCAAGCGATTCATACACAACGCAGCCAAGTGCATGTGGACGAAAACAAGAAAGAGAGGGAAACACCGAAAGAGAAGAGAGAGAGAGAGAGACACGGAAAATTTGACTTTTATATTTACAATTTTATTATAATAATGCTTTTTTAACGTTATTATTTTTCATTTCATTTTGTTGTTGTTGTATGCCATCCTTTGTGCAACGATTCCACTCAATATTACATTTTTTTTACATTCTTTTATGTCGTTCGCTCGTTTATACGCGCTTTGCCATCGTCATCATTTGTGTGTGAAGCACATCTCACAAGTCATTCCGAACGTTCTTACATTCTTCAGATTGTTATTTAACACAGGGAAATGCGTGTGTACGATTCCCCAAGCCAACAACAACAACAATAGCAGCGTTTGGTGAGGAGCACGGACGAAGACATCTCTTCGACATTGTCGAATTTATGCCATTTAATTGATGATAGCATTTCGATATTTAGAATAATAGTTCTCTGTTTATATCACGATGGAATTTAGACATTTTCTTTCAAGGCATACTTTCGAAATGCCTCGAAAACGAGAACGCTTTCTAAGAATTCTAATTTACAACAAACGGTTGAATGCATACAATTCGCTAAATGGTTTCTTCTTTTTTTTTAGTTTAGTTTTTGTTCATCTGTTTCGAAACAGATTCTGTTCACGATCGCCGCGAATGTTATTCATTTTGGGCACGAGGTGTAAGCATAGCACTAATAATTTACAACCACATTGAAAAATTTATGTGTTGTTATATGTAAAAATGTGTTCAGTTTTTTTGATTTATCGCAAATTGAATTTTGGTGCTATAAAAACGACGGCAGCTCTCACTCTGGGCCACAACAATGTTGCAATACCAGCGCGAGTACATGTGTCGAGAATTCGAGAATATGAGCGGATTTTCTGGCACAGCGAGAGCAACGAAAGATTGAAAGAGGTTGGCAAGAGACAAGGTAACATGATTCAATGGCGAATAGCCAATTGCTTATTATTACTCCATGAGTAAGATGAATCTCGGCTAATTTTTTGAACGAAAAAAACTAAAAATAAAATAACAATTTTTAATTGAATTTTTCAAATAGTTGAGCGTTTGCGACTGCATTTCTTCAGCGTTTTTTTTTCTGTATTCGCGTCTCCCAAAATGCACACTCTCTCGTCATTGCCGTTGATTTGCTTGATCCCGTCTAATGTGACTTGAGCTCTGAGTATGTTTTCATTTCGCATTGGCATTTAAATGGCATGGATGTGCGTGCATTTTGTTATGAATATAATCAAGAATTTACTCAAAGCGCAATGCACAATATAAATTGATCGGCAATCTCATGGCACTCTCTTTTTGTCTCTTTCTCTTTCTCGCTCTCATTCCTGCTGTCGTGCTGAAATTCCACAATAATGAAAGAGGCTGAATCGTTGTTGTCTTCGTAGAGCAAAAATCTGTACGATGGAAAGGAAAGCAGCTCTATGCAGGCACATCAATCGTATGGTGTACTATGCAAGCAACCATTCTATGGAGAGACTATTGTGGTGCTGTGTGTATTGGGCATAGGCCGAGAGAATCCATTAAAACACGTTCTTTTTTTATTATTCTTTTCTTCATTCGTTCTATCTATCGACATTGTGGTCGTTTTGGGCTTTCATTTGTGCTTCATTTGCTTGTTGGTTTCAAAACGTAACAGCGAGATGTGGATTGTTGAATTGTTTCTCGCTGCCTTCTCTTTCTCTCTCTCTCTCTCTCTCTCTCTCCTCAATCTACTTTCAGTTTGGGCTCTCTTGCTCGTTTCCTTCAGTCAGTCAGATAAAAATTTGTGACGGTAAATTTTTTTCATTCGAAATTGTTTTGCTATGTGTGCGCAAAAGAGAGAGAGAGAGTCTTTTATCTCTTAAACTTGGAAAGTTCTATTGCCTTTTTTTCATTTTTATTAATTTCGATTTGATGGTGTACTATTTTAATAGATGTATGGTCTTTGTTGTGCATTTCTTTACATTGTAATGTCGATAGACCATTTTCGACGAAGAAACCCGTACAGACAAAGACAAGGCGAAAGATTGAGATGCGGAGGTAAAAAAACCATAAACACTCTGATTTCATACAGATTTTATATATATTTTTGTTTTGTTTTCATCAATACGCTACAGCGAACGGATCATGAAGTAACCTTTGTTTGGTAGATTGGTGTATGGTCTTGGTTTGTCTAGGTTCTATCGTTTTTCATTCACTCTCACAATATTCAAACGAATACCGTAATGGAAACGATCACTTCAAAATCGTCCATATTCGAGCATTCAAACAACTGACAATTTTAATAGACTTACGACGATGGCCATGAATTGAGGGTCCAAACAATTTTCTAGTTCATATTTTGTGCTTTGTGTCAAAGTCTTTTGTTGCTTGGCTTTTGCCACGCTATATACAAATCAGAGATAAATCCTTTTGGATGCATAATATGCATAAATCGAATGCAATGAATGAAATTTTTGTGTTCTTTCACAGGAAAACAATTTGTAAAATGAAAAGAATAATAATAAATGAATAAAACTATTTTACGCTATAGAATCACCAATAAATTTCCATTCAGACACATTTCACACTATAATGGCCGTGGCCCGAAATCCAAGGGAAAATCGTATTGTGAGCCATTGTTATTGGAATATTTCAACGATTAAAACTATTAACTGCGAACATAACCGAATTTTAAAGATACCAGAACCAGATACGATGGTACGAGCAACCGGAATTCCAGAAAGGATTTCACACTCTTGTGCCTTATCCACAGCTGTGTGTGGATTCCACACCGCCCCTGAGATAACGCATTTAAAACCAAAATTATCGGTCTTTTGAACCTCTTGTCGTCTGGTGGATTTACAGCATATAACACAGCAAGCAAGAGATGGAAAGAAAAATATGCGCTTTGATCATCATACGAAAACGATATCATTTCCATGTTAATTAAATAATTTCGTTTAGTCGTCGTTTGTTTTTTGTGTGTGTTTCTTCTGCGTTTTTTTTGTTTGTTCGTGATGATTTTTAGAATGAATTAAGAGAAATAAATAGCTTTGAGTCCAGTGGAATGAGTTGAGAAGAGAAAAAAAAATGCCGAATAATAAACTCATTAAGAGCTTTGAGACTTTGACTCATTCAGTCAGTTTGCTCAACAACCATTGATTTGTGCACCACACCAATCAGTACTGCGATGAGGCTCAGCTTACTAAACTTCAACAAATGAACGAATCGCGCAATCACAAAAATATCTCTGAATGAAAGACATATCAAGTTCTCGATGACCACTCACACGACGCACGACGAAAAAAACAAAAAAAAAAATATAACCAATCGACAAAAAAATATGTTAATTTCACTGGTTGAAAATTTATAACAACTTTTCAACGTAATTTAGTTAATTTCAGATACGAGAGCTTTGATGTTACAATCAAAATGCGGATATGTATTGTGAAAATGTGTACGCTATTCTGATTGGTGGAACTGTGTGTCTGTTTGTGTGTGTGATAAACAAATCATGCCGTGCAAACTGGTTGATTGAGACTCCATAGCCATGTTAAAGAATCACTCTAAAAAAATCACGGGGTGTCCACCTTTATCTTTTGCAAATTGATTCAAATTTGAAATTACATTTTCAGGTCAGTATCTTTAATTTGGTGCTTTAATTTTCTCCACAGCAAATTAAAATAAAAACTGTGTGGCTGAATTGAAATTAAGTATGTGAGCCTCTTCAAAACGGTGAAAAAAAGAGTATGCAAAATATATTGTGTCACCATAAATATTCGCACGCCGTGAGCAGATTACAAAAGTATTACCCACGAGTTTTTCCCAAATATGACAGCAAGTGCTGTGTGACAAGCAAAAAAACCACAGAGAGAATAGGCATGCCGTTCAATGATCGCCAAACAACTTCATTAGCTCCAAAACATTTTTCTGATCTTTTACCCATATTTTTTTTTTCTCTTCTTCTTTTTTATCGACGATTTAAATTTCAAATACTGAAAATTAACAACAACAGAAAAAACATACCAACGTTTTGGACGATGACAAAGGCACACACATAATGCGTAAGCGAATGAGAGAGAAAAAGAAGCCCAATGTATGTAACACATACATCATCGATTTTGAACGCCGAAATAGCGACAAAGATGATTTCAACAACGGTAAAAATTAAGTAATCAAAGAACGACGATGAAATTTTTAATCTTCGATCGATCTGTATGTCATGAACTAGAATTTCATGATGATTTTAATTGTAGTCGCCTACTTTATTCTCTCGACGTTTTTTTCAGCATCGCAAATCATTTTGAAGCGGATTTTAATAAAACCGAAACAAACTCTCCACGAACCTCTAATTTTGAATGCCTCGTCTCCTCTTTGCGCGAAACGTTGCTTTATTTTAAAATCGCTTTTTTATAGCTTTTGTGAAATTTGTTTGAATTAGATCTAATCTGCTTGGTCTTTTTCATTCTTCTGCAGACACTTTTCGCATCGCACCAATTCAAATAACAAAAAAAAAGAATGGTTTTCATTAATTTCTCGCATTCGAACGATTGAAGAAAAAAAACACACACACAATCGCAGTAGAATAGAAAATGATCATATAGCTAGAAAGATCACAGTTCGCAAATATCATGTCGCATTTACACGAAGGAAAAAGACAAATGGATTGAAATTAACAAAACCATCAAATTCTCATATCGTTGCGTTCTACTGAGCGCGACCGAGAGATATGTAAATCAAATTAAAATTATAGTATGATCACCGTGAAATATTATTGTCTCATGGGTCAAAGCGATCGACCGAATCAATCCCTCTTATTCCCTCATACTCATTCTCTGTGTTTCGGTGTTTTTTTTTACTCATTTCACGCGCTGAGTTTGTCTTCCCATAAACAAATCGTTTCACCGAAGATATTTGCAGTCGAATATGGCCAATGGAAATAAAAGGAACAAGATGCAAATTGAAAACAGGCAATAGAAGAAGCAGACCAACAAAAAATACACGACACGAAAAAAAGAGAATTGAACGTGATTCATCTGATGTGTTGGTCTTTTGCTTCTATTTTATGATATAATGGATTCCAACCGATATTATTCGTTGACCGTTTCAATAGAAACTCATGTAAATATGTATCTTTGTCTACCGTCTCATTGGAAATCGACAAGTGAAAGAGGGAGCGAGAGAGAGAGAAAAAAACTCACTCACTAGAGGATAGATGATTTTAGCATCGACTCGAAACGAAATTATTTCATTGTGATTTTTTTTATTCACTGATATACATTTTTTTTTTGTTCGCTTCGTAGATTTTCAATGAACGATTGCAAGCAGTTTGCTACCAGAAATCGCGTTGTGTGATCGTTTGTGTCGTGTCGTGATATACAATTCGTTTGCAGTGCACAGAGAGCAAGCAGGGAAAAGAAAGAAGTACGTTGTTATCGAATTCACCAACAAAACGAAATCAACCAAACAGATGAATGACTTTAAATTCTTGACTTTTGTTTTGATTTCCTTTGGCCATTTTTTTGTTGTGTGCTGTGCTGTTCCATGTCAATTTCCTTGTGGCCTGACACCACACGACCGAACGCAAATGATGCGAATAAGAGACGAGGCATGCCCGGCATCACCGGGCAGAATGTATTCGAGCTGCGCTTGTTGCCGTTTTTTTTTTTTAAATTTGCTTGTGGTGAAATAAAATACCGTAACTCATGCACGACATTAACTAATAATAGCAACAATAAATCTTCTAAACGAAGTATTTTTCCGAATGGATAAGTAGACGCGCTGCTAGACAATTGATCCAAAGCTGTTCATACATTTTTTTTATTTTCTCTCACTGCAAATGATCTGTTTTCTTTTATTCTCTGGTTCTATTTGATAGTTTTGAACAATTGAATGGGTTTTTACTTACCTTTAGGATACATTTGCCCTTTGGATCATTCTCGCTGACTGTTGCATTGTAGAAGCTTTGATCAAAGATTGGTTCATTGTCATTGACATCGTGGATTTGGATGAATACGGTTGCTGTGGATGTCATTGATGGAACACCATTGTCACGGGCCTGAACTATCAACTGTGGCACTGGTTCGGTTTCACAATCAATGTGCGTTCGCGTCGTAATCAAACCGGTGTGCTGATCAATTTGAAACCATTCCGAATGTGTATTCGGTGTATCTAATATTGAGTATGTTATGACGGAATTGTTGCCTTCGTCACGATCGATAGCGGCCACTTGAAGCACTGATGTACCTGGATCGGCCACTTCCATAACATTTGCATGATAAATTTCCTTTTCGAATTCCGGCGCATTATCGTTTTCATCATTAATCTTCGTTTAAAAAAAAAGCAGATTAGTTGAATCATTTCGATTTGTAGGCGAAAATAAGTAAAAATTTACAATTTTAGGTTATTGCTATTGTTGTATAGACACACATAAAGATTGGAAATGATGGATATGAACTAGCAAAATGCTGCATAAATGGCTTCATATGCCTTTTTTCAACGGCCGCAAACAGTTGTATTATTAACTACGGATTTTATTTTGTTTTCGTTTTGTAAAGAGCAGAAACATAAACATTTTCTCTAAACTTGAATTAAAAAGACTGAATGAATAAATGCAAAAATTCCATGTTAAAGCAGTGCGAGTGTCTGACGAATAGTTCAAACTTCCCAATAATCAAACAAAATTATTGAACATTTAATTTGAATTAAATCAAGTCATTCAAATCTATCGTTTTCAAGCTTTGTGTGTGTCTATTATAGCTTCTGACATAGCCTCCAAGGTCTACGATTACCCTCCCTTTAAGTTTTTTGACCCCCTGTGAATTTTTAGTCCCTCGATGAATTCACACTTAATAGAATGGTTTTTAAAAGTGATGACCGTTTGTTTCGGTCTTCACTTTTTCTGAGACTTGGTTTATACTAGAATGAATGAGTTTTGAAACGGCTTTACACTAAATAGAATTTACTTTGAAAAAATTCTTTCAATTTGCTAGGGTTTTTCTCCGGTCATCACTTTTGATTTGAGTGGCAACAAAAACCCCTTTTCAATTTCTCTGCGACAAGTTTACACTGGAGTCAATTTTTTTGGGACCCTCATCGCATTTCTGGCCATGACTGCCCCCTTAATTCGGCAGTGTCAGAGCCTATGGTGTCTATACAACAATATCAATAGCCTAAAATTGGATAAGTTAATGTGGTCTGGCTTACCTTCAAGTAAATCGTTTTGGATGCATGCAACGGCGGATTACCTTGGTCAGTAGCCACAATACTAAGCGTGTAATTTGGCTGCACTTCACGATCCAGCGGCAATGAAACAATTACCAAATAAATGATGCTATCGCGTGTGGTTAAACCAAAATGTCCATCACCCCCAATCAATTTGACAGATACATTGGAATATTCGGTTTTTGAATCGGGATCGTTTACCGAAATTCGTGCCACAAATTCGCCCGGTTGTGCGGATTCGGATATTTTTGGCGTGGCATCGTCACTTAAGAAAATTACATTGATTATTGGCTGATTATCATTGACATTCGTTACCGATATCGACACGAATGCCGTCGTCTCAAGCGGTTGCTCGCCATGATCACGGGCCACAACGACCAGCTCATGCAATTCCTTTGTTTCAAAATCCAATGGTTTATTGACTGAAATGATTCCAGTTTTGCTATCGATTTGAAACATTTGTTCGCGATCACTTTGTCGACGATTTATTGAAAATGGTTCAATTAAACCATTGTTACCGGCATCAATGTCAGTGGCATACACCTGAAGCACTTTCGTTCCAATGGTTGCATTTTCCGGTACCGATGCAAAGTATCGACTTTGATTGAATATTGGCGTATTATCATTTACATCCTGTATGGAAATGTTCACTGTCATTTGACCACGCAACGGTGGATTTCCACCGTCAATTGCTTCAATCACTAAACTATAAAATGGTGTCGTTTCACGATCTAAAAATCCATTAATTTGTAAGTCCAAATATAAAACACCGTCACGTTCACGATGCGATGATAGACGAAATGCATTATTCACATTGCCCGATACAATATTGTAGCGTTGCGTATTGTATCGCCCTAAATCGGCATCACGAGCCGGATTTAATGTGCGCTTAACATCACGCGGTGTATTCTCCGGAAATTCAATATTCATTGATGGCGATGGAAATGTTGGTGCATTATCATTTTCGTCCAGTACACGAATTAACACTTTGATATTTTCACCACTCATTGGGATCGCAACAAATGAATAGGTAGCACGAGTTTCACGATCCAGAAGCACTTTAGTCCTTATTTCACCGGTTGTATGATCAATCGATAGATCCGGTTCGACGGCACTACCTTGCACCGGTACAATTAAATACGGTGGGCCACTATCAACGCCATGCAAAAACTCGCCAATGTAACCGATTTGATAACCGATTGGTACGCCTTCCGATACTTCCAATTCGCATACATGTTCCGCCGTTGTAATTGTGACCGACGCAATGCATAGCATTGACCACCACAACAGCCAAACTAGTTGCCTCATCCCGATCAGCGCTGGCAACATTTTTGTCGTCGTCGTCGTTGTCGTTCGCATTGATGTCGTTTGTTTTGTCGATGATGCTGCCATAATTTATCTTTCACCTACGTAGTAACGCATACAGCAGCAACTCACCGCTTTTTATCATCACCGATTAAAATTATGTAAATGAACCATTGCCGCGCACGCTGCAGAGAGCTCAAGCCCAGATTTATACACTCGTTCTGTTTCAATGACCCCTGTGTCGATGCTTTATGATTTATTTTTTTTCTGTCGTTAGTTACTTCTTTTTCTGAAAAGGAAATTAAGATAAAAGAATTTTTGAAAAAAAAAAAATGTTTAAAAAGCGACCATACAAGTGAAGATAGATCGATCAAGAATTAAATGTTTCGGTTTTATCATTGAGCGGTGATTGTGTTGAAGTTACATAGCAAACGACCAGCTGGCTTGAGGCAAAGGCCAAAACGACTTTTCTTTTCATACAATTTTATTTCGTTTTTCTACACGAAATCAACTTCATTTGATAAACAATTATTTCAATTCGAACTGCAATCGAAGTAAAATGCTAATTATTAACAGACGTTTTGCTTGAGATAATTATTTAAATTTTAAAAAAATGTATTTGCGTTCGGCAAACTGTTTTCACTGGAAGTGAAATGCACACGAAGACCAGAAAGAGATATGGACGCGAGTTATTTACCGCCCATTGACAGTAATGTTTCGAAAGTTTTTCAATTTTCTGCACAATCCGGTGCAAATGAACTATGCACATTCGCACATGCTGCAGTGCTTTGTTGTCTTTTATTTTTTTGCAATTGGATTGTCGGCTTTTGGCTTTTGTTTTCACCGTCGGAATTAATATTTTAATTATCCTTCAATTGAACAATGCGAACAATTATTTTATGTATGAAGCCAACAAAACAAGTTTTTGCGCGGTAAGCCCATGCCAATATCAAGAAAATCAAAATACTTGACTATTTTCATCTCTGGCTCTCTGCCTCTCTATCTCATTCTTCCTCCATTTCAACGATGGATGTAGTTTCAGCAGAAAATTGTTTGCATTGTGGCTAATTAGGTGATAAATTTTATATTTATGACTTTGAATATATATTCATTCGATATCGACGAATGGGTTTTAAAGAATGAATGTGCCAGCGCATCCGAGAGATATGAGATGAATGCAGCACACAATTATGGAATTTATGGAAACGAATGAAAAAAATATCAACCATATTTACGATTTTCGGACGCAAGAGTTGACTGCAACAATGGCAGCAATAAGCTACGCCAAGTATTTTTCGTGTTCATATCTTTTTTTTTAAAAAGAGAGAAAAAACCAACCAAGAGATGAGCTGTTAAAAAAAGATGATGTGCACGAAGAGCATATTGTGCGTGTGATGTTCATAAAAAAGTCCCATGGCTACAATTGAAATGCTAAGTATGCGCATCAAGTTGCGTCACTTGTTTTTTGTTCGTTGCGAGAGAGTGATCAGTCAGACAACAAGAGAGAGGGGGAGTTTCTTTTTAATGCTTAGGCAATAAAACGTCTTGATAGAATACTATGTATGAAACAAAAAAAACAAAATACCGAAACAAATATTGTCTTTGTACTTCGCTTCTAGGAATAAAATGTTTTAAGAGCGATAAGAGTCACATTGCAAGAGAGAAGAGAGAAAGAGAACAACAACAACAAAACAAAAACAACGAAATATGAAGAAATGAAGGCAGGCAGCGAAACAACACACTGTAAATTCAAAATGCACTGTTAAAGGTAACATTGTTAACGAGCGACAAGACGATTAAAAGCCCAAGTGAAAAGTGCAGTGAAAGACCGAAAGGAAATGCACAATGACACAAAACGTACGTAAAATCTATATCTCTCGTATATTTTCATAGGTTTGTGAACGCGCGAGCGCAGCAACACACTTGCGCTTCATTCTAGCACCATTGAAGATTGAGAAAGAGAGTGATAGAGACGCGAACGATCACACATTCGCGCTTGTGCGCGCTGTTGTTCTCGAAATGCGTTAGCTCTTTTTATATCATCATTTTATCGTTATCATCTAATTCATAAATTTATTGGCTGTTGTAGTAAAAAGATGGTCGTTGTTGTTCTTGCGGTCTTATTTTTGTTCCATGATTATTTGTGTTTTTGTGCTCTCACTCCGTCTTTCATCTTCCATTTCGATCTCTCACTCGCTCATTCGAACCGTATCTATTTGAGCCCAGTGCATTCGGGCCGCCATTTGTGTGTCTGTGTTGAGTGCAAGCAATGTACACCGCCGATTATTAAACATTTTCGTATCTCAACGTGACTTTGTGTCGTTTGATGCAATAAATCAAGCGCACAGCAACATGATATTCGACTTGGGCACACCGAAAACTCGTCCATATGAACAAGTCATACAAACGATAGATTATGTCGCCGTTTTTTTTTTTCATTTATATGTTGTCGTTTTATTTCATTTCATTTGGAAAGGCGAACCTGAAAATTGCGCACTCACACCGTTCACTATGTGACAGTAGAGAAATATAAAATCGGCAGAGAAGCGAACGGAAAAAAAACACACATCAAAATTGCATTGCATCTACGATGTGTATTTTCGTTCGTGCAATTGGAATGTGTAATGCCACACAAATTCATAATCTCTTCACCCTGTGGCTTTACCATTTTGCGCATGCCAAGCACCATTCATTTCTTCATATGCACAATTCAGTGAATTCTTTTCATTTTTTTTCATTTTTTTTCGTTTGTTGTTGTTGTTGTTGCTGTTGTTCACCTTCCTCTTATATTTTAGTTTTTGTGTGTGCATCGTGTCATGTTTGCGGTAAGCAATCTCTTGTGCTAGCACACAAACAACAAAGACGCATAGCATATTCGCTGCCATTTGTAGCAGTTAATTTTCACACTATTTGTACGATTCGCTGCATCGTGTTCACCAAATCATAGCATATCTCTCTCTGTTTCACCGTGTGTCTCTATTGAAATTCTTATCCGTCTTTTTGCATAATCAATTATTGTTGAGGGGCATTGTATTGGTTGGCCAGATGCCATGCACTGAAGTACATAGCGCGCGCTTGTGTCGATTTCGTGTCACTTTTCTCTCTAACTTTTCATACATTTGCACACCGTTTCCATTGCATCGCCACATTTTCCATGTATCAAATTAATTATTATTTAAATATACCGTCGTAAGCTAAATGCTCAGTTGCGCACAATAAAATCATCATTAGGCTAATGGTTGATTAGTTTTTGCCAAATGATTTTTTTTTTTTTTTGGTTTTCGATTGGCAACTTTTTTGCTGGCCAATTGCATGCTGTGACCAATTTTTTTTTCACTTCAAATTCGTGCGCATTAACCCAACTGCAGCTTTAAATTTAAGTGAAAGTTGTTTGACCAAATCGCTTTGAAAACGAACAACACCACAAAATATCGCATCGTTTTGCATTGCGGTGATATTTCATTTGAAGATAAATTGTGGCTGGCAATTGCTCTAGCTAGCTAACGAGTGAGATGTTTTCTATGGCTCTTTGCACTTTTTCCACCTTCAGTTGAAAACCACAAAAACGACGAAAAACAACAAACACATCGTTCTGCACATTGCTCATGTTTTTAACATCGATGCATTTCACGTATGCACGCGCGATTTTATTTTAATAAATAATTTTTTCTACTTTATCAAATTAATCATTGTACAATATGCATGTTGTTTCGTTTTTCTATGCTTCATTCGCATCGGTTCATTTCGATGTCTTATATCAAAAGAATGATCAAAACAAAAGTATGAACTGAACACACCACAAGAGAGAAATGGTATGGCGGAATTGTGCAAATGGCAAAACCAATGCGTACTTATTCGAAGTTCACGCGCAATTTTAAAATGATTTGCATTGGATGGTGAGGCGAAAAATAAAACTATGGAGAAAGAAAAATTATGTCATTTTAGGTAAAATAATGAACAAAGATAATATAAACATTGGCAAATGTTTATTGGTAAAAAACAACTACATAGAAATGAATAAAGATTGTAAGACACTGTTTTTTTTTCGAACAGCAAGCGATCGTGCACACACACACACAGACACACATCATTTCTTGAATTGCGTTTTGGGTGCGGAAATTGTAATTCGGAAAAGATTTATGATAGCATAGAAAAAGCGAAAGGAAGATCATCGATGATGCACTCACTAAAACATGCACATGCAAAATGCATGAAAATGGGCTTGAGTGCTGAGCCCAGCGCATCGAACTCATTCCGAAAACAAAACACATGTACGAATAACACGGATGATGTTTAATAACATTTTGCACTGTTTGACGGATACAATTCCAACGTTCGTATGTGGTCGACTGGGTAAAAATTGCCATCGGCATAAAATCCATATGAAATGGGCTTGTGACTAGTTCTCACTCGTTCATTCACTAGTTCCACCAATAGGTAAAAAGTAAAATTGCTTCATTCGTAATGTGTAGATCCATCTGGTAATCAGAGTTTAGGTGCACGCAATTGCATCAAGAATTCCATAAATTTTAATGTTTGCTCGCAAAAATTTATTCAAGTGCTGTCATTTGCATTTCAATAATATTTTTGCGCACGTCCGTTATGACATGGAGCTATTCTTCGGAAATGATTATTACCGCATAACGGAAGATGAGAAAGAAATATTCTCAGGTATCGCACACCACACTCACAAATTCATCACTCCGTTTTTAACATGGGCATAACATACGGAAACCAGAACAATGATTTTGTCTTGAATGACGAATATTATTACGGTTGGTGTTTATACTTATGGGTGTTAATGCAATCATTTTCTGACTCTCATTATATTCTTTTTTTTCTCGTAGATTGAGATGAAGCGCTCAAACCAGCAAAGTGTGATTATTTTTTTTTGGGTTTGTTCTCGCTGAAATTTTATGGCCACTCTTTCGAAATAATTTTAATCACACGCTCCCATTTTAAGTCAACAAATCATATCTCCATTACGTTACATTGTGTTTTTGTTTGTCACAGGAGAGAAGAAAAAACACCGCTCAGACTTTGCTCTCGGTCGTTTTTCGAACGATCACAGTTAATTTGACCCATGCAATGGGTCACATCATCTAGTTCTATTCTATATCTAATTTCCCATTTATTCCGGTGAATAATTCACAATTATTTTTTTTGTTTTTTCATTTTTTTTTTTTTTTTTTCAAATCAAAAATCCTCCCCGAAAAAACAACGACGAGTTCTGAAAACTTGTAACATGATTATTAAGCGCCTTGTTGCTTGGCAAATTAAACTAAACTTGTTTCAACGTTCCCACGTTGAATTCTTTGAGCAACAACTAAAGAAATGAATATTTTCACATCAATTTAAAATTTATAGAAGAATGTTCTGAAATTGTACCATACAAACAAAAAAGAGATGAAGACGAAAGGAAAAAAACAACACTATAGAGAATAAAAACGGAAAAAAGGCATGCGTGTTATTCGATGAAACATTGTATTAATGATGATTATTATTCGAAAAAGAGAGAGAGAGTGTGTGTGTGTGTGTGTGTGTGTCAGTTGAATAGGAGGGCTGACGAAGCGTACGATGGTGCGGTATGCTCACATAGCATGAAGACAGCCGATGATTCGCTCAATGAATACCAAAGTATAATTGAGTAGATTGAGTGCGTTGTGTTTAGGCATTGCCATTAGAATACAAATCGAATGGGCACAATGAATGAACAGGCACAACAGATATAGAACAAATTTATTGTTCATACAATGTATATTGAGGTCTTTGTTGAATTGCTCATTCAATTAAAGTGCAACATTTGCATCATACCTGATATGTTTAATTGATGGCAAAATATTTAATTTGTTGCTTAATTGAGGTGAACAATATGCGTTGATTGTTGGCAAAAAGGGTGTAAAGTGAAGTGAAATGCTTGCTCGCACAATTTATCAGCGCACTTTCACGCTTAACCAGGCGAAAAATCACCTCACAACACCATACACATTATTCGCATTGTACCACAATTCTTGGCTCATTTTTCTATTCTTCGTTTTTAAATCGATTTTTTTTTCTTGTTTTTAAAATTAGCAACTGAAAAGAGCAAACAAAGTCAATTATCGCTAATAAAACAAAATTTATGGCAAACCAAAGAAACAGATATGAAATTAAGATCATTATCCTGGCAACAACAAAAAATTGATGAAAATAAAAGCCGTTGTGTGGTGGAATCGGCGCTTCGCACTGATGATATGCGAGTCATTATTCAAATGCATGGTAAAACATTTTATTGTCATTCGGTTTCTTCTTTCCGTTATAATTAAAGGGTAACCGGTGATTTAGCGTGGGCTGTAAGGCGAGAGAAAATTGTTGTGGCTCTTGCAACATGTGCAAAGACAATGTTAGTTATATATCGACGAGCGTCAAATGAATGGGAGAATTTTGTTGATAGATGCCCAGATACACAAAACCCATTTTATTGTATGCTATAAAATGAGATCTTTTCAACGAAATATCCGACAAAGATTTACAATATCACAGTTGGAAATGTGATCGTGTTGTTGAAACGTCTTGTGCTCACAATTTATTTTTCGGGAGGAAAATGTACATTGGAAACAGAAAAAGAGAGAGAGAGCGAGAGAGACAATGGAAAAATAGGATGATGGTATGTAATAATACGTAATTATTTTTGACTGTTTTTGTAAATTAGCGAAGTTCAGAAAAGCCCATTTCCTGTATCACCCGAATGTTATTTGTCGCCGTGTGTTGTTTCACCATTATTAGAGACCGCACTGTTCTCTTGAATCGGACGAAAATTCAACGAAATAGTTTCCGAAATGAAAAAAAAAATAACAACAACAACAACCGACAAACTTGTAATGGAATGAAAAGAAGAGAAGTGAAGAATAAATGAGCGCTGAGCGGCAAATATGAAAACAAAGGAAACAAATGATTTTATAATGGGATTCTATACCAATTCGACCGTCTAAGATTACGACAAGAGAATCTTACTTTCTTGCTCGCAATCAAACCGCAAAATACACTCACCTCAACAAACAAAATACAATAAATGTTTATAAAGAAATAGAGAAGCGAGAGAGGGAGATGAACAGAATCAGCGAGAAAGAAGAAATCGAAAGAAGAAAATATTCTCGATATGTGTGTGTCTCTGTGTCTGTACAATGGATGAAATGCGAACGAATGTAAATTGTTGATCCAACGAATTTCAAATTTATAGGATTGTCAGCAGTTTTGTATGACACCTGCGGTTCCATTTCGTTCCATTGTATCCTGATGTAGACCCATTCAACAAAATTATGATTGGCGGCGTTGCGGTGTGAGTGTATTTACTCATCGAATGTTCATGATTCAGCACCCATAATATGTCTTTTAAAACATTAGCTAGTTCAACCTGTCTCCCGTTGACCAAACGCTCGACTGGCCAATCTAATTTTCTTTTAATTTGTAATCGTGCGCGGTGTCGATTCGAGCGAACAAACGAAGGCATCTGTTGTTTATCAAATTACATCAACTCAAGAACAACACTCGTTTTCATTAAGCTCTTTCTGTAGACAAACAGCACAAAATAAACCGCACATTTTATGGATCAAGTTCTGTTGTTTTTGTGTTGCATCGTTAAACGTAAATCGTGACGCGAAAAATGCGCCGAATTTCGAAATGCATGGATTGTTATGGTTGTTTGTTATTGGCAAGTATCGAACCCGAAAATTCCAAATTAAAAAAAAATAACCATTGATTCTCGCCTACGTCTGTTGTTTATTGCTGTCTATCTGCTGTACACCAAATGGATAAAGTGGAACAGAGATGGAGAGACGATTAAACCAAAACTAACAGCACCGACAGAAAAATCTCCTTGCATCAACTTATGAACCAAGTCTAATTACACACATTAAAGTGGTTTATATGCGCATTCCAAAATGCACAATTTATGCTACGATGCAATTCGAATAAGGCGCTGATCGGTTTTGCCGTTTGCATACAGATATATATATATATATATATATGCCAGCATCTCTTGTTATTCGAATATTCCGAATCTGGTGTTGGCATCGACAAAAAGGTATTACATTGCTCTTTGTTGCAAGAGAACACTTACAGCCGAGCATAAGGTGTGGTATTTTCCTTTTGCTCATTGTAACTTTTGTTTTTCAAGACTTATTTTTTGTTTTTGTTTTTGAATCCCCAGATTCAGACGAATAAAATGTATCTCTTCGCTCGCTTGCGTTTCGCGTCTTGATCATGTTCTTTCTTATTATTTTTGGTTGCTTTGGTGTATGGTGTTTCATTCAGTTTATGAGAAAGATTGAGAGACTGACAATTTTAATTCATTGTTATTTGTTTTAGCTTGTAACCATTTTTCACCAAGTCGATTAATGTTTGCGTTTCGTCGCCTTTTGTTTTCAATTTTTCACAGTGTGCACAAACGCAAGCGCTCAAATCGCTCGATAACTTGCGGAAATAATGCGGTTATGCTCTCATATTGTTGAATGAAATGGAAAAAAAAACAAATAAAAAAATTCCATGTGCTCAAGTACGGAAATGAGGCAGCTATACCTTTTAAAAATTATACTGATTTTTTGTTTGTTTATTTCTGCCATATCATGATGAGCACTGGAAGTGTTTCGATTGTTTAAACGATTTTAGATTAATTGTTTTTGTTGTTTCTCATTTTGACGTTGATATGGAAAAATATACTCATTTTGACGTGCATTGTTAGTTGGTGAGAGTGTTAGCATTGCTAACGAGAAAAACGAAGCACGGCAAAGTGAAACAATTGCTCTAAATACTTTTCGTCATTGATAGAGTTCAAGCAACTGTCACTGTTTTAGGTTTTAAGACTAAGCTCATATTTCTTAACCGCGATTTCTCTGTCTAAGTTCATCATACGTGAATAGCTCATAAATAAGCATTGTCATTTAATCACAATTAAATCATATATATGAAATGCAATTAAAACACACATTAAACTTTCACAAAATGCATGGTTTTTTTTCCCTGCCGGTGTTGAGCATCGTTCGTTTGTTCGTTTGCTCGTTTGAACTATTGCCGAGATTCAAGTCACATTGAGAAAGTAAACCGACGAGAAAAAAAAGAGAAGATATTAAATCAATATTTACCATTAATCATTTCATTTAAAACGCGCATTCAGTCAATCGATGCTCAATGTGTCTCTATCCGTAGCGATAATTTTTGTTTTTTTTTTCCAAAGAATCGTCCGAGTGAGAGCTCATTTTCAAAGAATATATTTTCAATCAAAGAGAATCTCTTCTACACTCCAATCACATATATATGTGATATGCGGCATATCATTTCGGACCAACCTTCATTTTTTCTACCTGTGATGTGCACGAATTTCAAACAGAGAGCTAACAATTTTCAAGAAACACTGGCGATGGCCCGTAAAAAATGAGGGAGGAAAAATGCTGACAGAATAAATAATTTGTTTAGTTTCATAGTTTCTCGATGTGAAATTGAAACTCGGTGCAACGTTTTCATTCTTTTTCATTTGCTTTTTTTACGGATGAGATTTATTTCATTGTACAGCGTAAAAAAAACACAACAAATTTCGTTCGATTTCTGTGTAAATACGTTTGAAAGAAGGAAGAATCGAATTGGCTCGGCAGGTAGGTGACCCGATGTGATGTTACAATGAAATGCATATTTCCATTCTTTTCGGTGTGAGTGTTGTTCTTTTTCTCTCCTTTCGATTCTTGTTTTCGTCTAATTTAAACACTTCGCTCGAATATCTATTCGAGTCACTTTTTTATTTGTCTATTTCATTTTGTCGATCCTGGATCGCATTGTTATTCTGATTATAACCTCGACCTAGGCATAAATATTCTCTATCTCTCACCCAAAATGCAGACAATTTCCTTCACGTCTTAAAAACGTTTGTTTTGTACAGATTTGTGTTGAGCGCTTTGAAAAATGCACGGGATTTTAAAATAAATTCGAATGTTTTTGGTCATTATATTTAAGTATGGCCAGAGATTTTAATTGAATTTTTATGTTGATATATTTCTCGTGAAAGAAAAATCTTTCGATTTTAAAACCTTTAATAACTAAAACACAATCACCGTCTTTGAATAGAAAATGTGAAGAAAACGTTGAGTTGATTTAACATCAATTGAAATCATGAATTATAGCCGGAAAAGTACCTTGTCCGCCAACACCGGCTGTTATCCAAAATACGATCGTTTCTCGATGAGTTGTGATCTTTCTCCAAAAAAAAGAAAAGATTTAAATGGCGCCTGCAGTCGTATGATCCTCAATCTGTCTTTGTTCTTTTATTTCGTTTTTTTTTTTGCAAAAGGCTTCTTTCGTTTTCCACAAAATCACTTGCTATTTCTTTTATATATGAAATTATGCATATCCAATGCAATCTGTTACGGTTTATTTCTTCACCATCCAAAAGACTATCGAATGTAAAATCACTTTAAAAAGGGACAATTTTTGGCGAGTCACGTTTTGTTGGGTCTGAATCATAGAATAATTGTCTTTCACGATTTGGACTCGCTACAAAATCACCAAAATGCACAAAAACACCAATTTTTTTCCCTGCAAATCTCTATATATGTTTCGATTTTTTTAAAAGATACCATTCACTTTTTTTTCTCTTTTCTACCATTCAATAAATTGATATGTATCCGATATATTTCGTTGAAACACACGAGCTTGAAATTGTAATTTTTCGGTTCGAATCGATGTGCTGTGCAATTTTCAAGTCAAAAACTAGAATTCCACATTGCCAAGATACAAGACAATTTAATTTCGTAAAATCCAAAAAAAACAACACCAACTGAACGAGAATAGCAGTGGAAACGAGCGCGTGCACTTTTCGATCATGCAAATGCATAAAACTAATCGCCACACACATTCACACACACTCGCGAATTTGTTCTGTTTTTTTTCTGGTCGTTTTTTTTTCTTCTTTATTTTGATCGCTCTTTCTCGTTTCGTTTCACTTTAATATTGGATATGCCAGCACCAAATTGGCCAAACAAAAACAACAAATCATAGAAAAAAATAAAAAGAACAGAAACAGAAAATAATTTTTCTATATGTACACAATTTTTGCTCTCTTGATGTTGATGCTGTTGTTGTTGTTGTTTTTTTTTTCTATTTCGTTTGCAAATGCACGAACACACACTCTTGGCGAATATACTCTCTATGCTTGAAAAAAAAAATTCCACATAGATGTTTAAATAGCGCATTTACGCTGTACCTTTTTTTATAATTCAATTCCTCTCTCTCTCGCTCTATCTCTGTATATGCACACATACAACACACAAGTTCGTCGATCTCAAGTAACTCTCAGTTTACTTGTTGGTATCTGTCTTGTTCGCGTTTTGGTGCTGTTTGCTGTTTTGCTGCTTCTTAGCCGCTCGAGATAGGTGAAGCTGTCGAGCAAAAGGCTTGTTGTGTTGCTGTTTTTTTTCTGCCGTTTAACTTGCCTTCTCTCTCACCTCGAGTCGAATGCAATGTGTTTTTCTGTTGTACTGGAGTATATTTTGTTATTCTGTTGCTCTGTACTCACTCTCTCTCTCTCTCTCTCTCTTTCCGTCTCTCTTAGCCGTCATTCGTTGTCGATGCTCTTGTGTGTACAATAGTTAACGGATCATTGCAGTTGTTCAATGCAGTTTAATTGCGAAATTATTGGCTAAATTATCCAGTATCGTTGTTCTTATTTAAAATAAAATTTAACTTTATTTCTTCTCACTATGGGGTCAACGCGATGTTGATAAAACACATTACCACACATATATATCTATATACACACAAACGGTCAGCAAACAGCAATTACAATAATTTTTGAAATTAAAATTCCAAGGTAGGAAACAATTCAATGCACCGCACAAACCAATCTTTGAAAAATATGTTGTTGTTGGTGTTTTTGTCTGTGCACTAATAACAAATTCACCCGAACAGTTAATATTGATTGGAATTTATAGGCTTTACTCCTTCGCAATATCGTTTCATTGGTTTAGCGTCGTTGAACTAAACACTTGACAAAATACATCTCCTTCATTCGCCAAAAGGAAATCTCCAACTTGTTGATTTCGATTGTTCACTTTAATTTTATTTTACGTTTCACAAAATATTCCAATTATTTTAACTTGAAATCAATGTGTAATTCGTACGTTTGTAATCCAGTTCTTTCAAGTGTTTTTCACTGTAATGTGCGATTAATTTTCACCTCAGTTGAAAATAGTTTACACAAAATAAAACGCGAATTACACGAAATCGCATGGCTTTTTCGGATACTTCTTTCTTTAGCCTGAGCCTACGATCAACTGAAGACAACATTCGATACAACAGCACAACATTCCGTTGCGGCAACAGCGACCAAACACCCGAAAAAAAACATTCTCACACACACACACACACACACATCCCGAAGAACGTAGGAAAAAGCGACAAACGAAAGACAGTTGGAGAAAAGAATCGTCTGAATGTGAGTGTTGCGCATTAAAACTTCCAAGCCAATTTAAACATCAGGCTATTTGCTTGTGTTCAAATTGTCCATTTCATTTGGTATTGTTGTTGTAGTTTTCTTGTGTGCATCGATTTCTCTGTTTCGCTGCTACGCTACTTCGATCGGTAAACCAACGATCGCGATGAATACGCTTGTAAACCCAACGATGCATCAATGTATGTGTTACCTTTGCGGTTGTAAACGCAAGCTATCGATCTAAAGTATTGTAGGTAAGATGCTGAAGAATATATGCGACCGAGACGGATGGACGATGGATGCTTGAGCTTAAGTTTGTTTTTATTCTGTGTTGAGTGTATGCGGCGGCATTGCCGTTCACCGCATACACAATCAAATGAGCGGTACACACAATCATTCACTTGTACGTTTCGATCGACAAGTTATTAATTTGCGAGTGTGTGCGGCGATGGAATCGTATTCGCTTTGCGCACCGTTCGCTCACTCACACGCTCGCGCGCGCACAATCAAACCAAATTAACCAAGCCAGAGAGACTTTGGCGGCTTGGGCTGAAGACGATGAAACCCGCAACCAGGTTATATTATTCTATTCTGACAAGTCTCAAGTCGCACTCTTCGTGGTGTCTTTCTCTGTCTCTCTCTCATTCGTTTCTTGCTATTGTTGTTGTTGTTGTTGTTGTTGTGGCTTTTGCCACAGTTGAATTCTTATTTGATGCGAACAATTTCCAGTTTTTCGCGCACAGCTTCGATGCCTAGTTTAAACGACGAACACAAACGAATGAGAACCTGTATGAAGAAATGGTTGAACAGTGCAATAAAAAGAAACAACAGCGCAAACATGAAAATGTATTTGAAATTGGCAAGAGCACCAAAGCGAGCAATCCGAACACGGTTCGAATCTCAGTGCACAAAAACCATTGGCTGTCATTCTCATCAAGCAAAATCGTTTGGAACTTCAAACTGCACAGACCCTTTTTTGTGCTCTCTGTCTCTCTTCACATTTCGATAACGAAGCGATCAAAAATGTTTGCATCCATTTTCGTGTTCATTCCTCACACCTGACTATAATCAGGCTACTGAAATACATTCATTGTTGCATTTGGTTTCTTTTTTAGTTTTTATTTTTATTTTCGTCTTTCGACGTTTTAGTTTTGGTGCATGAAAAATGTATACGGCAAATGGTAATAAAACAAAACAAAAATTACCCACATTCAAATTGTGATTGCGATTCAAATGTCAGACGATAAAATACTTCAGTGCAATTTCAATAGGTTTCGATTCATTCGAATGGAATTCAATAAAACGAAACGGACACGAGCAAAACCGTCTGATCAAGCAATAAAATAGGTGATTTCGAACCCTTGCCGATGGCAGTACAAGAATATCCACAATGTTTGGCTCCACAGCATTGGCTTTGGCAAAAGCACATGAAAAAAAAGAGCCGAAAATTTTCATCAATGCTGCTGCTGCTGCTGCTGTTCGATTAGCCTCCGTTGATTTCGGTTCGATTCAATGCCGCCGAAGGAAACGCATTTTGTAGCTTCTTTGTTGGCCAGGTATTGGTCGTCTATCACTGATATATACTCAAACCATTGCAAAAAGGAGACATGGTAGAAAATGTTGCAAATGATGCGAATTTTAACCACATCTCCTTACAAAGACTGTTGCGCATGTGGTGTGTGTGTGTGTGTGTGTGTGTGTGTGTGTGTGTGTGTGAGTGTATGCGAGCTGATGAGATGCGAATGTGTGCAGCCAACAAACCGCGCGCATTGAGCAAACGGCGATGGCAGCAGCGGCCAAAGCGTATTTATCGTTCGAAGTAGCAAGAAAACAGGTTTGTTGATTTAGATTTCTGTTTGCCGTTTTTTCCGTGTGTTGCTTTTTATATTCTCTTCTCTCGCGCTCTTTGTGTATCATATTATGCGCTCTATTCATGTTGTTATTGCCATGGCAATCGTACAGTGTACACGACGTACGGTGTGCTTGTTGTACAAACACACTACGGGCCACTTGGTTGCGCTTGCCCATTGCTTCTTTTTATTTTTCTATATGGAATTTTTAAACAAACACACACTGGTAATGACAACAACAGGCCAGCCGATTTTGAGCATTGAAAGAAGCAGCAGCAGCAACAGCAGCCGCCGCACGAAGAAAAGAGAAGCAAATCGTGGTGCAAAGGAGACATCAACATCCATTTTTGTGAATATATTTGTGGTTTGAGCCACTGAGCAAAATGAACGAACGAACTCAGAGGCGCGCGCACGCGCACACACAATCAACACGACAAACGGAATGGCAAACGAATAGCGAGAGAAATTGCTTTTCGATGATGATGATGAAAAAGAAGCGGAGAGCGGATCAAGAAAAAAAAACAGCAACAACAACAGCCCAAGCGAAGATGCGACCAAAAGTAACGAAGGAGAGAGAGAAAAAAATTGGTCTTTAAATTTTGATTCCATTGTGCGCATGTTAAGCTTCTTGTCAATAGATGATGATGTTGATTGCTCAGTGATATCTTTAAATACTCAAATTAACAGATGCTATCGGCACGGCATTGACGATTAAGTGGACCATGTTGGTTTGCTGATTCGTTTGGTTGGTCGATAACGTTGGGATGTTGCACGCGGCTATCATTTCCAATTAAAAACTAATGTTGAAGCGACAGAAACAGGGAACGATAGGCGAAAGGCCCACCGATAGCCAATGGTCGATAGCCCTATCGAATCGCTTATCGGCATTGCGCGCACCGTTTTATTTTCAGCCACAATTAATTCCTATTTTATTACTACTTAGTTTTGATAAGAAATGAGCATTTTTTGCTAGTTTTTTTCGTGTCGTTTTTTTCGGTGCGTTCCCATGCCTCGAATTTATTCTCGCTTGATTTTAAAGTGATGAAATGGAATTCTTTCACTTGATGTGTTTGGAACTCGGTTGAACGGATGAAAATCACGCGATCTTTTGTATTTAACGGCTGATTTATACTAATGCAGTTTTGGGGTAAAAGCTAGGCCAACTGATAATTGAACTGTGACTTTTCAACATTTCTGGCAAAGTATTTTTGTTTTTCTAGCAAAAATCTCTTGAAAATGACTCTGTTTTACTGCGATGGTCGAAAAGAAGAACCGAAATGTGGGAAGTCTTCGGTTAAATTGCGGCATGAATTTACGGCTGCCTTTTTTGTCTTTGTTGTTGTTGCTGCTGCTGCTGCTGCTGCTGCTGCTTAAAGTAGCACTTGACATTTGTGCGCTTGATGTTGAGAATGTGTCAGGATAAGTTTCACCATTCGTTGATCGTTTCATTTAAAGTGGTAATAGTGAATTGTGGTGGTTGTCTGCTGTTGTTGACTTGTTGCGTGTATTTGTACATTTAAATATATTGAATTTACATTCATTTGATCAAGTGTTCTGTTTTCTTTGTTTGGTCGTTTTTTTCGTCTCTCTCTCTTCATTGCTGTCGTTGCTTTTTTGTTTTTTTTTTTCGTTTCTTTTGCATGCCGAACGGCCATAAGTAGCGTTTGTCTCTTCTGAAGTAATTTGCTTTTCCCAAGCGCAAGACAATGAAAACCATAAATAAATCAGTTTCAGCCGTTTTTCAATTGATTAAACGAATGAAAGAAATAAAAATAAAATCAACAAGCAGCAGCAGCAACAAACGCAACAAGACAAACGGCAGTCAACACACGGAAAAGAAAAATAAAACGATTGTTATTCGCATTCAAAATTACTGTCGATTTTAAGCACTCCATTGAATTGTCATTTTGTTTTGTTGTTTGCATTTGTCCACGGTATTTTGGTTTTGTTGTTGTTGTGTGTGTATGTGTGCTTCATGTGTTCCTTTGTTTCACCCCGATCATTGGTGTATATATTTTCTTAAATTGGCTAAATACTCTCAACTGGCATGGGCCTCTCTTTTGTGCTCAATCCTTAACATTTATCGATGCACTGAGCTCAGAAATTCGGTGCAGAATTCACGATTGACGATCATTTTAATCACAATGAGACAAACAAAGCTCCAGCACACAACAACTGAAATGGGAAGAAAAAAAACACGACCATTAATGAAAAAATCAAGCACATCAGCTCATGGAAAAATGAGAGCGAGAGAGCGAGAGAGAGAGAGGGAGAGAGAGAGAGAGAGAGAGAGAGAGAGAGAGAGAGAGAGAGAGAGAGAAAGAGCGAATGATGAAAAAAACCATGACGGCAAAACAACAACAGCATTGAAACAAAGTCACCACACATCACACACGTTCGCCTCATATTGAAAGATAGAATGATTTAAATCTTTCATATATTTAGATTAAGCGGAATGGAAACGAGAGGAAAACAATTGCAGAATGTATTTGGGTTTGTATGTTTTTTTTTCTTTTTCTTCTTCTTTTTTTCTCTTCATTCGTTTGTCAAAGGAACGGAAAAACGGGCGACGAATCAAACGAACGAATGTCGCAAGACTGCACACTGCACAATCCAAGCAACCACAAAACAAAAGCCGTGCATCTCTTTCACCTCTCGATTTCAACTCATATTGCATGCTCGCAAACATCGCTAAAATGACATTGAACGAAGAAAACAAAGAACACATCAAAGAGTTAAATTGTGGCAAAAAGAAATCAAACAAACGAGCACAAATCAAGCCAAAACGACATACACACGAAATGAATAAAAAAAAAAATATAAATATATATATAGCAACAACAACAACTGAGTGCAGCGACGAACAGAACAGAAATGAAGGCAGCAGCAGCAGCAGCGTTCAGAACAACGGACATCTCAAGCGACGACAAGAGAGAAATACAATCGTGCATTCAGGTTAAAACTGTTGCATTTCAAATCAAATTGCCATCATGGTCCTTCAAATCTCGCTTGTCTCATCTGAAAGATGTAGATTATGTACGTGCACACACTCAGCAGAGCAAAAATAAAAAAAAATTAAAAACAGAACGAAAAAATCAACAGCAACGACACGACGATGAAGAAACGAAGGTGAGCGCACACAAAGCACACACGATATGCGTTTGTTGCATTTCGAAGTGAAAAGCATCAAGGGAACACTCCGATGGATCGTCGAATGCCATTCGGTTTGCTTGGAATGTGTTGCACGGAAAGCAAGAGTGTTCCTTTCAAACCGGCCAAATTCGATCGAATTGAACAAACTAAAGAGCGCGAGATGTGTGATTGCCTTGTGTGCTCAGCTCATTTCTTATGTGTTGTTTGTTGGGGATTTGTTTTTGTTGTTGTTCTGTTTGTTGGCCATTTTTCCAGCAATGCCGAGAATGACCGGTGATACATTTTATAGAGACGACACAAACGAATTTCGCAGGACCGAAATTCACGAACGACACGAAAATAAGCGATGCGAAAATAAAAGCCAAATTTCAATGAACAATTTTCGGTAATTTTTTTTTTCTTACTCTCTCTCTCTCTCTCTATCTCTTTCTTTCTTTCTCTCTCTTTCGGTCTATCAGTCTCTTTGTCTTTCTCACTTCCACTTTGGTGTGTGCTGTTTTGTTGTTGTTCGTTGTCGTTGAGTTTTCGATTGGTGGAAAAAGATGCGATTTCTGATAGGTACCGGCTTAAAAATCGTTCAAACTGAAACAACCTGAGTCGAAGACATTTGATTATTATGGCTGAATGCTCGCATCGGATTGATTGCATTGACGCAACAACGATAACGATAATTAAAATTGATCGCAGATTATTTAGGGTCGCCCGAAATGTCTTTTTTCCTTTATTTTTGGTGCTTGCATTCAAATTAATGTGACCATTGGCCAATGGCCAATTTAAGTGAATTGCTTGAATGAGATTCTAAGAGAGAGAAATTGACTTGAGACCCACATGAAATGCAACTAGAACCTGATGCATTGGCCCTGATGCTACTATTCCATACTGGGGCATGGTTTACCTTTGCTCCGCTTGCAATCTCTGATTCACATCTTCACGAATATCTAATGGTCTCACATCAATTGAATAGGAATGGCTATCAATCAGTCCGTGGCAGATATGTAGCCGTGCTCGCTTTTTTTTAACTTTTTCTTTTTAATTTCGTTCTTTAGCAGTCGCACAACCACGAATTTCCAAATGAATGCGAAAACGACAACAAACCAAAATAACATGAAAAAAATAAAATAATACAAATCAAAGTTGTGGTGTTCGTTTTTCATTTCTTTCGTGTTTCTGTTTTTCCACTTCTTTTTCTTATCATTTTTGCTGTGTGTTTCACACTAACAGAGAGCGAGCGGAAAAAAAACCAACAACGAAGAACCGAATCGAACGCGTACAGAAATGAGCGACCACTTTGTCTTCACACAAAACTGTTTCGCTAACAAACGAACGGAATAAAATGGCCATAATGTTTCTGCCATGGCTAAAGCTTCGACCAAACCGCAACTTTTTTTCAGAGATCGAGAGAGAGAGAGAGAGAAAGAGGGAAAGAGTGAAAGAGGGAAAGAGATGATTGAGCTAAGTTTTCGGGCAAAACCAAAATGTTGTTCGTTTCATTGGCCATGGCCATTTTGACTGAATACATTCGGCAAATGCCGCTGCCAAATCGAAAGGCGCACACACCAACCGCACAGGCGAAAATCCAAATCCATGGAATTCAGAGAATCAAACACTTATTTGTTTCGCCTTCTTTTCATTCGCTGTCGAATAACAAACGAATGGAGAGAGAAAAAACAACAGAACACATACACAAATGCACATCTGAAAAACAACAACAACAAAAACAAAAACATTTCCAACAAACAGAAAGGAAAACCAGAACGCATCAAAGGCATTGGCTGTCGACACAACGTTACAATAGCATCATTATTGCGTTCGAAGAGTGAGAATATTACATGATCTCTTCTGCTTAAATAATACACACAACATTCGATGGCAAAACGGAATCAACCAGCCAACAGAATGCAACGAACGACATATAAACACAGTCGAAAAATAGCCAGACAAAAGTGATAGAAGAGATGTGCGATTGTAGGCTCTCTGCACTGCACATTGCACACACGAGATGATGATGGCACGCAGTCAAACCAAAAACCGAATCAAGAGACACATAACATACAGCATTTTATAAAAAATAAGACAACAACAGAACACAAAACACCAGAGCAGAAAGAGCACAAAAAAAAATTAAAACAGAAAACACAAAACGAATAAACACACATGTGCATCGCGCGATATATACGTGTGCAGAGGATTGCACAAGCGAATTGAATGGCCATTGGAAAAAGGAGAGACAGAGCAATTAACATACATACATGAAAATATTTTTCGCGAGAGCTCTAATTAAATGTGAACATTTTTTGTCGCCTGTTAATCAATTTTGCAATTACAGCAAATTTGGCTGTGAGTTTTTTTTTCGTTTTTCGCTTTTTGAAACATTTGACCAATTGGAAATTGGATGAGAATAGAAGACTGATGGTTTTGGTGGCGTATTCCATTTGCTATAGTGTTTAGTTGCAATCAAAATCGTTAAACATGAACCGCATTTGTTGCAATCGTGTTTTAAATGTTTCAACTTATAAATGAAGCAGACAGAAATGAATTCTTCTGCTCGAGGGATAACAGCTTCAGGCACCGCCAGGCCCATTGTAAAAAGCAATGATTCAAATAAAAAGTTGCAAATGATTGCCGTTTGCGAAATATGAGCGATATCAACAGCAAAATAGCACAATTTACTGCTGTACATAGCAATAAACACCTAATGATACTTTTTCATCTTTGAAATTATTATTTCAATAGATCAAGTCAACAGATCACATTGAATTCAGTTTATGTTGTGATAAGATGACTTGATGACTACTTCACACCGATCATGATCAATGTGTATCACAAATGTCAAACTATTTGACAAACGACACTGAAAACATGTGTCTAATTGGAATTTGACAAAAAACAAGTTTTTAGCTGGAGAAAAAGCTTCGCAGAAGCTCCTTTGCACAGCGATTGAGCACAGCTCATATTCGGGCAGTTTACACTCAATGCTCAGACTTGAAGTAAAAGAGTATAAATTTCTCATTATTATTTTGCGGAGTGAAATAACGTGTATATGAGTCGTATGCACTCGACGGTTTATTTTCATTTAAATGTTATAAAATGAACACCATTTTGTACTACAGTTTCTTTCTATAGGTTTTGAACATCTTTTGAAATGTTATCAATCAAAAATGTTGGCTTAATTCCAGTAAAAAACATGAAAGTGATTTCTAATTTGGTAGCAATGAGTAGAAAACTGGCTTCTCTAGACAATTAGTCGCAATCAAACAATTTTGGTCCATTCCTACAATGTGCCTACTTGTGTAGTAACTGCTGATTTATTGATGATGCAGTTAATGCACAAATAAAGTAACAGATTGGCGATAAATAAAAAACCTGACTAACCTAATCGATATACAGCCGATTAGTAACTACTTGTATCCTTTTTTATTGTTATATGACTCATGAGTCATACATAGAGCAAATGAGAATGTTTCTATCTTCCAGAAATCAATATAGTGAAGAAGTCTGGAGACACACATTTTTAGTGCATTTTTGGCGCTGTACCGAGTAATAAACACCATAAGCATGTGTTTTATGCATGAACGATAGTAATAATTAATAAAAATGCAAAAAAAATGTGCAGAAACCAATAGTCGATTCCAATTTAGATCGTTGTGAGAACCGCATAGGAAGTATCACATTTAATGCATCCAGTGAACTCAGTTGAAATAATTAAAAGCAAAATTGAAAACTCGCATTTCATCGTCATGTTATTGCTGACTGATACATGGCATTTTCCAAATGAAACAATGTCGCAACCAAACCTTGTTATTTGTTTTTTTTTCATTTTTCACTGCTCCTTTATTTTTCTAATCAAATCAATTGACTTTGATAAGAAGGAATAATGAATAAGGAGTGAAATAACAAACCCATAAAGCGCAGTGCTACTGGCGATAAGAGAACGCTGAATAAAATGTGTGACGGATGCAAAATCGACAAATAGCGTTACGTCATTTTTTTAATTTAAAATGATTAACCTGTCAACCAAGGTTTGGAGTTATCTTCATGAGAACATACATTAAACGAGTGTTGATACTTTTTTTTAAGATTAAATTATATCACAGATCACAAGCGTAAGGTGATGGATGCGAATAGGAATAGACAAATCGTTAAAATTTTATGCCATTCTAAATTGGGTGCTTGACAATAAACGTTGTCAAGCTTATGAAAAAGATGTTTTACAACCAGATAACGCGCTGCAAGAGGAAAATGTAAAAAAAACGACACTCAAAAATTGTTGATATTGCTTGTTAAACGATTTAGAAATTAGTGTATTCGGAATTTGAAATGAATTGGCGAAAACTGTGTGGTTGGGAAGTGACATTTTTTTGATAATTTTATGAGTACTGCTGTAAATGATTGCAGCTTGGCTTTCAAATCGCATTCATTTAACTGTGAAAATTGAAGTGGCAGACAAAGGGCAAATTCCATGAAATCATAAAATTCCATTTCATATAGAGCCGCCTCAATAAATTCAATTTTTATTGCAATTTATATTCTCAACAATTAAAAAGAAAGATCTGCAAACATAAAAAAGCTTACATGCTTTTTGCGCATAAACTGAAGTGTCAATCAACTGATCTATTTTGGATGAAAAAAGATGACTTGAAAAAAGAATAAGGCTATTTTTAATGGTTTTTAAAGAGAAAGAGAGAGAGAGAGAGAGAGACAAGATCCAGTGTTTCCTTGTAATTTGACTCAAATTTACATGACGAGGCACAAATAAAAAACTGGAACTATCTAGTTTGGCCAGCATTCTATGTTCCCAGCATCCTTTGTGCGAAAAAAAAACCAAATTGATCAATGTGGCCGATTGCGCAAACATATGTTCGCAATTCATGGAATTGAAATTGTATTCCATAACGAGTAGATTGGACCAGTTAAATTTGGTTCAATTAAAATACAAGAAAAAATCGTTTTATGCCAATTGGTTTGCGGGCGCCAATTCCACGGTTCATTTCGCAAACACATTAGTTTGCATACAAAAACATGGCATTAATAATTGTACCAAATTGGCATGAGCTTGAGAAAAAAGATATATGTTTGGTTTGTTTTTTTAAATTCTCAATTAAAATTCTTGTTATTACTGAGTTAAGGGCATTCTTACGAATGAATGACCAATCGCCAACAACTAAGAATGACAATGTAATGGATCAGGCAAATTGTCCACATTGGAATGCGAATTTCGAATGATTGGGCGTGTGAACAATAGGGACTGAAAAGAAATTCGAGTCCAAAAACTCGGTATGCGGTCATTTGGTCTCATTTTAATTAACAAGGCTAAATTCATTCCAACATTAAAATTTTTGTGTATTAATTAAAAATTGTAAACATTTTATTTAAAAATACATTAAGTAAGCAATTTTTTTTCAATGTGGCTAATTTTTGTGGCCATAAAATTGTGAAAACTGTTAATGGCTAGTACAATAGTAGTAATAATTGAGTAAACAAAACATAACTCTACTGAGACCGAAAACTCAATTGTCGAATCGATCGAATATTGCGTTACAATCACGTGATCGAAAATTTGCTAACAAGGCTCGCAAAAATAGAATATGTTCATGATTACATGAAATTTGATATCAAAATGAATATAATTTTCAATTATTTCAGCTCTATTGTTCTGCTGTGCACGTCTTCTATTTAACTGTCTGAAATAAATTGCTGATTTATTGTTAAACAGTTCACAAATACATTGAAAAACAGAACCATTGGACCCGAATTTTTTTTTTCAATAATTCAATTTGGTTTAATGGGAATGCGGCGCTTTAAGTGTTTGTGACAATTCATTGACTAGTTCTCAAGCAGTTAGCGATGTCGCGGAGTAGACAAAACGCTAATTAATGAGGGATTCTATTCTACAGAATATAAGAGTTCAAATCATTACACAATCATAAGTGGCCTCTTTTTTTTAAATGGGCTCCAAGCAAAACTTAATGCATTTTTTATGATGACACTATGCATCTGCCGTTCAAACGTTCTTTTGATTCCGACCTTCATATTTTTTTAAATTTCGAACTCAAGAATTTGCCGATTTACCCTCAAAGATACAGACAATATCAAATAAGTCAGTGATGATGTCGATTGTTTTATGACTTGTATCAGTTTGTGTCGTTGTCTTATCTTAATTTCATTGGCACTTGAAGATTCGGTTATTCATTCATTCATTCATTCATTTATATATTAATTGAGCTCCATTCTACAATTCAATAAACACATAGCGTGTTTTTATGAAATGCAATTCAAGTAAAAATCATCAAAAGAGCATGTTCATTGGATAGCGCCACTTATCATTTAACAATGCCACTTTTTATCGACATTACGAAGATAATGTTTTAAATGATAACGAACGATTTGGTTCTGAGACATTTTCTATGGGATTTTCAATCTTAGGATTATAGCATTAAACCGAAAACCATTGACTTGTGTTGCTAAAAGGGTCGTTCATTGCGATTGTAAGTGCCAATAGTGATTGTATCTGGTTCAATGAATACTGAATGCGTCAGATCATAAAATGGCCTATTTTGCGTAGAAAGCGAAAAAAAATTCCATACAATATAATCTCAACTTCAGCTATAAATCGGTTTTGTGTACCATTTTTGGTTGGATAAAATACATTTGGTAGATGTTCTCGGCATTGAAATCGAAACCGTTTGACCGATATTTCCGTTTTCGGCACATGCAAATGTCACGTCGCTTTTATTAATACACAAACCATTATAATATGTGAGTGTTTTAAATAGCATTTCATAAATTCGAATTGGGCACAAGTTCAATAGACACGTGCTATCCAGTGTTAAACTGTGACCGTTAAGGTCACTTAAAAATAAACAAACGTACGTAAATAATGAAGTAACAGAGCAGTAAAACTGGCTTTTATTCAACAAATTAGACCTAACTGTCCAATTGATCGAATCGTATGGTAACTGCAATTCAACAGTTAACAATTAAACAATGGACAAATAAACGAGTTTCCATAAAATGTCGTTAAAAATGTGAAGATAATGATTCTTTAAAGTATGCTATGGAATACACTATCATTTTCAATCCCTTTTTCATTCAAGTTTTTATGATGACAATGACATTAATTTATCAGCCCATCACTTGGTAACCGAGTCTCAAATATCCGTTTTTTATCATTCATCCGTTGAAACAAAACGTACAAAAAACTACCAAAATGAAAAATTCCATGGAAACTTTGCACGCTCATCGCACATATTGTTTTATACTTATATTTGTTTGCAAAAAAAAAATGTAGTCAGATGAAGTGACACTAAAGGATCGTTGAAAATGGCAAACGCTCTTAAATGTTAAAACGATAAGTACACATCTGTGAAACATATATTAAATTCATAAATGATGATCATCTCAACGCTTGAATACCATTTAAAGTAAAAAAAATTACTCAAACAACGAGTTTGAAGTGGTTTTGATCGGCTCATGGGAGGCTGTTCAAGGCATAGATGGATCAATTGGTATTCATATTCAAAAAACATTGTGCAAATTAATGTAAAATGGCATTCAAAAGCAAAATATATCATCAAATTTGTAATGAAATCAATTTGATGTATCAAGAGCCTACACATGAATCCATTTTGGGTAATTTGCGGCTGTTTATAAAAATATATTTTTTGCAAGCAATTAAATAACGGTCCGAGAATACTGACTTTCTCGTGAATTTTGTCAACGTTACAGTCTGAAACTCATTGAAAAAATCAACTCTCAAATTGAGATTCAATTAAAATATTGTACAGATTCTGATTCAATATGTTATTTTCATTTAAATTGCGAATATCATAGGAGATGTACGATTGGCACGTTACTCGAAACTGATTCAACGGCTCAATATTTTGTTCCACGCTTCCACATTTCAACACAAATTTGAATTGATGGTTCATTTGCCGCAGTAAAATTCACATGCGGCATCAACCTTTGTATACAAAACGCATACGTTTTGTTATCAAATTCCTTAAATGAAGTTCATTCATGTGCTTTTTAAAAATAATGAACTTTATCATATTTCATTTAAAAATATCTAAAAAGTCTAAAAATCACCGAAAAAAAACATTTCTTTCGAAACTTTTCGGTATTTACCCGACAAGAAATGGGCTTCACCACAACTTATCGCAGTCCATCCAACGGCTAATCGGACACTCATGCGGATACTCGCCATGCGATAAATGTTTAGTAGAGCATTTTAACGCAAAATCTTTGTGTCGAATTAACGCTAACATACGTAAAAAATGTCAACGAAATTGATCAGTCACAATATAAAAAATGAAACCACCAATTATTCGATAGAGACAACAAAAAATCGTTGTACTATCGGAAATTCATCATAAACACATGCTTGACATAGTCTAGTCAATATCCACATGCGTTCGCCTTTTTCGGGTTGCTATTACTTTATCGCTATAGCGCGCTAAGTCGTTTGAAGTGTATCGTGAACGTTTGTAACACGCACAGAGGAAAAGGAAACACAACAAATATTTTATATTTCGATCTCACTCTCTCTCTCTCTCTTTCGTTCTCCGTTCGTATGACAAAAAAAAAACGAGTCACTTGTTTCAGTGCGAGTGACGAATGGAGTGTATCGCGCGTACATACGGCTATATAAGCAACTGGAACCGCATTATCATTTTTCATTTCATAACTTTTACCGTTCGCGCTCAAACACGGTCTGTACACGCAGTGCGCCTCACAGTCTGTCTTCGTCAAATTTATTTTTTTCGCATTTTTCCTAACTCAACCGAATGTTAGGAATTCACTGTGCTCGAACGAAAAATTGTTTTGATCTTAGGGAATTGCGTTGACGTGAATTCAAAATAAAGTGTTTTGTCTTCGATTCTCGTCAATATTCTGTTTGGACTTGAATTAAAACTGACATTCATTTAAAATGGTGCAATCTATTTCAAAAAGTAAGCGATCAATTTGAATCATTCTTTACTTGTGGTTTATATATTAAGTGTGTTTTTAGTGTTTATCAATCGTGTGAATGTACGTTTCTATTAAATCATCGATATCACAGATTGTGATTCACAGTTTCACTGGCTCATTTTAAATGTTATTTTGATTCAAATTCGATGAAATAAAGAAGAAAATATAGAACAACTTGTGCGTAAAGATTAAACTCATTTCATATGGCGACAAAAATTCGTTGGTATCTCGCTATCATTATGATCTTGTGTGTTATCAAGCGATCAAGCTGCAATTGAAGTATACTTGAAACTGGTGCTGTGATATATGATTTATCAGTGCAATTAAATATTAAAACTGTTTGTTTCAAATGAAGCAATGGGAAATTTTTCGTGGATTCCGTTTATGCGGTAGATTTTTGTAAACGTTGACAATTTACGGTTTACGTTCAAATGAATGATTTATATTTATTGAAAACGTAGATCATTAAAAATTCTATTATGAATTTTTCAACAACGATTGATCGCTGAAAATTGTGTCGCAATGTTGCTTAAGTGCTTTCTTTTACCCATTCAATGACATTAGAGTTTAAAAAAATATAAAAAAGTGGGACCAAATTTATGGCAAGCCTTCAACATTCCTTTTAAAAGTCTATTAACAACAATTCGTGCCCATTCCCAGCAAACCTTTAAATTAAACACTTTTAAAATATTTTCGCTTACGTTTATTGCTTATTTACAGAAATATTGACAGATATCAATTTGTTGACTTGGTTAATGACTTCATTCAATAAAATAATATAAAATAAGACTTATTTTTGTTCTTTTTTAAATCCAAAATTGCGCATTTTCGTTTGGGCCATATTTTGGGCAAAATGGATAAGCCATTAAGGCACCTGATCATTGCGACTAAAGTCCAAATCATTTGTTCATATTTTTTGGATACTTTTTTACTATCTCTGTATGTAATATTCTGATTAATAATACAAAACAACAATTTATCGATTTGAAATTAATTTTATTAGTATTTAAATCACCTTAAAAAAATTAAAGCATCTATTGAAAACAACTCAATGTTATGAATAATGAGAGAATATTATAATTTACTGGAGTATATGAATGAAGTTCCTTTAAAATTATTTTTTCTTTATTATTATTGCAATAAATTCGTGTGTTTAATGACACAGAGAAACCATAATGTATGTGCTAGTGATTATTCCAGCGATTTTTATGATTTCATCTAATTTCAATTGCAAATAAATGATATATGTTAAACAATTTCTTGGAAAACAAAATGCGTCTGAAATAAATATTCCGTAGTTCAATTTGTAGATTTTGCATAGTCTATAGACACACTAGCCTAGAGAGATTCGAACCAAAATGGGTCGTGGTGATCACATATTTAACGGAAGATATTCACTAAACATCGGCCAATGTCACAGCAGCTTCAGGTTCAAATCAATTAGAATATGACACTGAATCTTGTGAAAATCAGTCAAATAAATCTCTTACCTCCAATTTAAATCACACGTTTGCATTTTCTAACCGAAAATGCCTATGACGCAAATCATTTGTTTTTATTTTATTAAAATTACGGCACTTACTTAATATAGCTGTGAATGTTCTGAGTTTCAAAAAAAAAACAAACAAACAAAAACAATAGGAGATGTAATTTGTCATTCGTTAACGTATACAAATATTGATTCTGGTTTGCTGCTTTTATTTTGTTAAATTATTGCCAGCTGACGACAACCAGAATCCATATTGAAATAATATACGGAGTTTCTCCTCCGAAAATAGCTATCATATGTTTGACATTTGAATGCATTCATACGATCTATAAAATGAGATACAAACGGAAAGATGGAGCAAAATAAATAAAAATAAAATGCATAACTTAACAAATTGACAGTTGTTTGGCAATGTGTAAAAAAAGAGAATTCAGTAGTCGGTATCTCAAAGCGATACAAAATGCCCACAACTTTATGCCAGTCAATATATATAATAACCAGTTTCACAATCTAAACGAACTAAGACCGCATCAATAATTTATGCTTATGTTAAAATTTCCAAGTTCAAGTGCTGGAAGAAAAAAAAAATAATTTCAATTTTACACAAGCATCGAATGCGCACATATTTAGTTGTTCATCTGTGTTTTTGTTGTTATGAATATGGTAAAAACGTGATACGATTGTTTCGTGTGAATCGATTGAATGACTGAGAGAGACAAAGAGAGCAAGAAAACAAAAGCACGCTCGAACGTAAACACATGCAGCAAACCATATTTGCCATAATTTACCCGGCAATTTAAATCGAACAGTTTTTTTTGTGGTAGTCTTCATCAATTTGCTGTTTATACAAAATGTAGCGATTAACAGCAAATTAATTCGCATTTTGTGTAAAACTCGCTTTATACATTTATAAATAAAATAATAAATGAATAAAATTGCCCGAAATTGTGAAAATACAATTTGTGCCTTTATACTATTTTATTTTAATTTGAATGATTCGAAGCGTAGCCAGGCGTTGTTATTTCCCTGATAAACAAAGGTGTTGTTTGCTATTGTTGTCACACGTTTATTTTTCTTTCGATTTATTTGTTCGTCGTTTCATTATAATTTGATGAAAAATGCTTAGGTTAATAAAGCCACCGCAAAAATAATCACATCTTGTTTTTTTTCGAATTGAATGGTTTGTTGCTACTTCATCATTTATTTAACTATAAATCATGCGTAAATTATCACACAAAAAACCAAACTTATTTGTCAGTCATAATTCAACGTGTGAAATGACATTTGATTGGACAAACCAATAGGTTATCATGGAATTCAATGCCGCTTCAGTGTTTCTGATGTGAGATAAGAGAAATTCTATATGACACCATAAGTGGCGTTATCATTCTATGAACCCTTTCTATCAATTCATTTGCTTTATCGAATAAATGACTAGACAAATTAAAAGAATTATGTCTCCCAACGAAGGATTTGATTAGATTTCCTTCACCGTTTTGCTACTATCAACGTTATGAATGATTTATTTCCTAAAATTGCTGAACGATCATCCATCAATTGGGTGATTGGCTTTGAGGGAAAGGAAAGAACAATTCTCCCGACATTGTTCATTGATTCTCGAGCAAATTTCTTTTCACAAAATCAGCAGGCCTACCAAATGCAACTCGTTTAATGAATTTCCTTGTATTTGTGTGCTTTTTCTTGTGTATATTTTTAGTGTTTTGCATCCCACAGCGGGTGATCATGTCGATCATGTGCTTCCTGGCTATTGCAATCGCTTACGTAATGCGCGTTTGTTTATCCGTTGCAATTACGGAAATGGTTAAAAAAGTCAATCAAACGGAAAATAGTCACAAGGGACACAGCATTTGTCCGGCTGATCCATCAATGTCCGGAAATACGACGAGCTCGGTAAAATTGCGTTTTGGCTATCCAAATGATTGCATAATGTTTTATGTGATTTTATAATGCTTAATTTTACAGTTTGATGCATGTTATTGCAGAGTAGCGGCGGTGAATATGAATGGACACAGGAGCAACAGGGCTGGATTCTATCATCATTTTACATTGGTTATGTGCTGACACATGTACCGGGTGGTGTTATTGCTGAAAAATATGGTGGCAAATGGACACTGTCTCTGGGTATCCTGTCAACAGCCATTTTCACTCTGCTTACCCCACTCGCTGTTCAAAATGGTACGTCATCGATTTCAGACGATTCGATTTTTTGTTGGACGAGGAGATTCGAATTGAAAAGAAAAATTAATACAAATTTAAAATAATCTTATTAGGTGGATACATTTCATTGATTGTATTGCGTATTTTGATGGGACTTGGCGAAGGTACAACGTTCCCGGCTCTCAGTGTTTTACTTGCTTCATGGGTACCCGAGAAAGAACGATCGAAACTTGGATCATTTGTATTTGGAGGTGGTCAAGTAAGTGCCAGTCATTGAAATATTTTTTTGTTTTGTTTTCATTCTAAAGAAACGATTAGAATTTCGGATAGAAACCTTTCAGTTGTTTGATTCCACTGAAAACAAGAAAAAGGTCCAATGTGTTCATTGTACATTTTACATACCGATCCATGACCAAACCATCAACCTTTTTGTTGAACACGTAACGCTGCCACTCAAATAGATAACAATTGATCAAACTCATTATTTTTAGTTGGCACTTTTATTGCGTGTGAAAAAAAAATTATCGTTGACCTCTAAAATAAAATGATATAAAAAGTGTGATGTTTCATACTTAAATTGTGCCAACTAAACACTGGTTCAGCAATTTGTATAATCATTCATTCTGATTTTTTTACGAACACGCGGACTTCGTCACATTATCTCTCAAATGAAAACACAATACGAATAAAAAATATCGTTATTTTTACTTGATTTTTTGTACTGGCTGCTTAAATGTTAGAATAAATGTATGAAGCTATTCCGATAGCCATTTTCAGAAAACGGAAGCATTTAAATGACTACGACGTGAGATGATGTTTAATTGTCGGAATTTTTTGAATTGTATTTATGTAAGCATGTCTTTATAATAGTGAGAATTGCGATGAAGCAAACAACGAATTCGTCAGTTCGAAGACCATAAACATGACGCACTCATAAATATGCTTACGAACTGTCTACTAAATGACGTGTTGTAAAAACTTGTATGGAATTCAATAGGCCTATGTGAAAATTGCAATTGGTTGTACTTTTATGGCAGCTCGTTTATGAAACCTATTCAAACATGTATTGAATCTATATAGAAACGCATATACAATCTATAGGAACGTTCATACCACGGTAATAATGTCTCAATCTGAAGTCATGCATTTGTGCGTTTTTTTCTTCCTAAAACTTCTGCCATACACGTAGTTTTATTTTAACTTGCATCTTGTTTTCAAAAGCGCGTAAGAGATAAATCAAATTTATTTGTGTCATTGCAGATTGGAACGGTTGCTGGTAATCTATTGTCTGGTTTAATTTTGAGTTCATACTCATGGCCAATGGTGTTCTATGTTTTCGGTATCGCTTCGGTCGTTTGGTTCCTTGTCTTTGTAAGTAAATCACTATTTAAATTGAAATAATTTTCACTTACTTGAATCAAATAAGGTTAATTTTTCAAATGAATTTTTTGTAGACTGTGATTTGTTATAGTGATCCAGGATCACATCCATTCATCTCAAAAGAAGAAAAAGAATATCTCGAAGCTGAACTTGGTCAATTAAAACGCCGTAACAATTTACCTTCGACACCATGGTCTTCAATTCTTACCAGCGTTCCAATGATTGCACTTGTTTGCGCTCAGGTAAATTGATTGAAATCTCTACAATATATTTTATTCAAGGTTTGATGTTTTAATTCTGATTTAAATTCATGCACTTTTTGTAAATCTGATAGATTGGTCACGATTGGGGATTCTATATTATGGTCAGCGATTTGCCAAAATATATGAGTGAAGTGTTGCAATTCCCAATCAAGGACAATGGTATTTACTCATCACTGCCATACTTGGTGATGTGGGGTGTGTCAGTATCAACCGGCTTCCTTAGCGATTTCTTGATTGTCCGCAGTTTCATCACAATCACTGGCGCACGCAAATGGTTTACTGGCATTGGTAAGTACTAAGTTAAGCCAAGCAGTTGATAATTTTAAGCGGCTTTTAACGTTTCACATGCTCTTCGTTTTCAGCTGCACTTATTCCAGCTATCTTTATTGTCCTCGCATCATATGCTGGATGCAATCGAATGCTTGTTGTGGCCTGGTTTACCTTGGCTATGGGATTCATGGGAACATTCTATCCGGGCATGAAAGTAAATCCATTGGATTTAAGTCCAAACTATGCCGGTTCATTGATGGCTGTTACTAACGGAATCGGTGCATTAACTGGAGTTGCAGCACCAACATTCGTTGGAATGATGACACCACACGTAAGTCAAAATAATATAATCTTTTTTCCCATACCGTTCGTATGATTAATGAATTTTTATTTTAGTCATCACTTGAGGAATGGCGATTCGTATTTTGGGTAACATTCGTTATTTTCGTTGTAACAACCATCATCTATTCAATTTGGGCATCGGGTGAAGTTCAACCATGGAACTTTCCAAAAGAATGCAGATCATCGGAATTTGGTAATGCAGACAACAACAATACAAGCGAAAAATTAGAATTGCGTGGCAACAATAAAATGTAGATGCGATCCAAAATGATGTAATCTGAGCCATATGTTTGTCTTTTAACAAAATCGAAAACAATATCTTCTCAATTCAATCATTTGTTATTTCTTCAATATCATGATGTCCCGATCAAACTAAAATCGAAAGTTATCAGTAATAATTTTATCGCAAATCCAAAGAATCTTGTTAAAATAAGGCCATAAAACTCAATTGATTTCGATAACTGAGTAAACAAACAATTGTAAACACATTCACACATCATAGCATAGCATAAGTTAGTCAAAACGTACTCATTTCCCCATAGCTATCTATTCTGTATTTCCGTGGTCACTATTGAACCAATCATTAGGTTGGAAATTAAAAAAAAAAAAACGTTTACATCGATTTGTTAGAATAGACACGTTACTTATACGTGATGTTGAGATTGATGTCAGACTACAAAAAAAAGAAAACAAACATAAATTCAATTGCATTAAGAGAATATAAATTTCGTTTTCCGGAATTTTTTGTTCCTGTTGTTTGCTGATCAAAAGATCTTTGAAAGGAACAATTAAATACAGAATTAACAAAATAAGTTATACTACCAATTACCAGCATTTGAATGTGAAAGCCAATTGTTTGGCCAGATTTTATAGTGCAGACATGGCATCGTTAACTATATGAAATCGAATTGTTTGTAAAAAAAATTAATTAACATCCTTAAGATCATTTAAATTGTATGCAAAGCGTATACTCACCAAATTTATTCTTTTAATTTGAATAAAATTTAAATATATTTATCAATGAAATGTTTCGTTTATTTGTTTATTATAATTTTATATTTTTCCAGCTAATTTGACAATTTAATGTTAGAAGTAACACTTTAGTGACTATAAAAAACGTTTATAAACACTTGAATGGCAGTTTTTACGTCAAACACATGACTTGGAAAAAGATGCTATTTAGCTACTGTTTTGTGCAAGCATATTTGTTTGGATTAAAATCTCAATCGTTCCACTAGTTAAAAACAGATGGCGTTTTATTTTGATTTAAAATCAAATTTATTCAATTTTAGAAACGCACAATGGAATGAGACATTTAGATTGTGTCCCCATAAAAATAGATCTATTTCTCTCGTTTTTTGTGCGTATGCATTTGATAATTCCATAAATTATTTTCACATGGAAAATCCTACCTGTTTAATGAATGATAAACTATTATCTGTGATAAGATGAAGCACGACGGTAGCGCATTGCAATTTTGTTTTTTTTTTGTGTGCCAAAAATACATTAAAATAGAGATTGTCAACCTGAACAGAACGAATTGCTTGAAATGTAAGTAGTCACAGTAGCAGAAGATTAACAATTTAATGTTTCTCTATATCATCAATAGGCACGATGTTACCTCAACGTGTCGTTTTGAGTATCATGGGATTTTTGTCGGTTGTGGTAATTTTCACAATGCGAGCATGCCTGTCTATTGCGATCACGGAAATGGTAGTGCCAGTGCCAGTAAATAATACGAGAATAAGGAATGAATCTATAATCTGTCCAGTGGATGCAGCACCAATTGAGACAACCAACATAACAAAAATAGTAAGTAATGAAAGTACAAACGTAATGTTACATCGTTAATACGTACATTGTACATTCACCAGATGGGCACAAAGTATGATTGGTCACAGGAGCAACAGGGATATATTTTATCGGCATATTTCGTTGGATATTTAGTTTCACATATTCCTGGTGCTCTTTTAGCTGAAAAATTTGGTGGCAAGTGGACATTATCACTAGGAGTACTGATTATAGCCATTTGCAATGCGGTCACTCCTCAAGCTCTTGAATATGGTCTGGCAAAGTAATATTCCTTCAACATCATATCTACAACTAACCCAATGCTTTTTCAGGCAAAGAAAATGCATTAATTTTGTTGATTGCGCTACGTATGTTAATGGGACTAGCAGCAGGTCCATCATTTCCTGCTCTTACCGTTCTTCTCGCCGCTTGGATTCCACAGAATGAAAGAAGCAAACTTGGATCACTAGTTTTTAGTGGTGGTCAAGTATATACTTAATATTAAGTTATCAACAGGTAGTGTTAATGAATCCATTTGGATTTTCTCTTAGATTGGGAATCTACTATCACTTTATGTATCCGGTATTATACTACATCATTGGCCGTGGCCGGTAGCGTTCTACTTTTGGAGCTCTATTTCAGTCATTTGGTTTGTAGCATTCGTAAGTAGCATAAGTTATTTTATTTTGAAATTAATCAACATGTATTGATTTCGTACCGTCTTGTAGGCGCTACTTTGTTACAGTAATCCCGCAACACATCCCTACATAACAAAAAAAGAACGTGATTACCTTAAAGCTGAGCTGGGCCAGTTGAAACGGCACGACGATTTGCCATCAACGCCATGGATTGAAATTCTTTGTAGTGTACCAATAATAGCACTCATTATATCTCAGGTTTCTAATAATAATTAGCGCACAACGTACAACTATGCATAGCATTGATTGATTCAGCATATGTTTTCATTTTATAGATCGGCAATGATTGGTTCTACTATGTTTTGGCTATTGATTTGCCAAAATATATGAAAGAAGTATTAGGATTCTCAGTCCATGATGTCGGCCTCTATTCATCATTGCCATACCTGGCCATGTGGATCACATCAATATTGTCTGGTTTCTTCTGTGATTATTTAATCAATCGACAATGTGTCACAGTGATTCAGGCACGTAAATTGTTCACTGGTTTATGTAAGTTTCAGTTTTCATTTTTTGTATGAGCCCAAAGTTTTAATTGCAAATCGATTTAATTTATTTTTTTTCATAGCTGGAATATTTCCAGCAATTTTCGTTGTTGCCGCCTCATACGCGGGATGTAATGGGCTACTTGTTATTGCTTATTTAATACTGGCAAACATTTTCAAAGGCAACTATTATCCAGGCATGAGAGTCAATGCACTGGATTTAAGTCCAAATTATGCGGGCACAATAATGGCTATTACAAATGGATGTGCGTCACTTTCTGGTATTGCGGCACCCATTTTTATCGGTTATCTGACACCTGATGTAAAACACAAATGACTTTCTCAAAAACAAAAAATATGACAGCACATGATTCACAAGCAAATATTACGTTTTCAGTCAACGCTTGAACAATGGCGATTGGTGTTTTGGACTACATTCGGTATCGCTATGCTTAGAACTGCCGTCTATTTAATATGGGCATCTGCAGATGTTCAACCGTGGAATGATCCAAAAGATATCAAATCACCTGAACGCAATAAACTTACTGATAACACAGAAATTTGCAGAAAGGCTTTTGACTGATGTGGATCAAATGATATGACTTTTCAACTTTATGTGCGAAGAAATCAATTTTTAATTTTAGTTTCACATTTGAATAAACAATGATAAAACACTTGCTTAAGATAAATTGTGACCTGTTTTTTTTTTGAAAAAGTGTCGACGAGCCGTAACTACTAACTTGCACATTTCTCTGAATATTAATCGCTGTTTTATTAGTTCTACGTTTTATTATTTATAATAATCGAATATTCCACAAATCTTGTTACTTAAAACACGAAATGATAAGGTGATAAGATAAGAATGAACAGTGGCCAAGTACTAGTCCTTATATTTTATAATTGTTTGCAGACATAAAGCATTGAATTTGGTCGACATGGACAGTTCAAATTGTTTGAAATGTAAGTGATCAAATTGGTTTATTTTTGTGTTGTATCAAGTCAAATTCGAGTATTATGTAATTTTTATAGTGTATTTGTAATCTTGCTGAATTTACATGTTATCACCATGAACTCAATCAGTTTGTCGGCTTATTCCATTATAATACAATTTAATGTCATTAGGTACGATGCTACCTCAGCGTGTTATTTTGAGTACCATGAGTTTTCTAGGCGTTGTGGTGTCCTTTGCTGTGCGAGCATGTTTGTCCATTGCGATTACAGAGATGGTGGTGCCCTTGAATAATGCAGGAAGAGGAAACGAATCCATTATCTGTCTAGTGGATGCAGCACCAATTGATAGGATCAGCATTACAGCGGAAACAGTAAGCAGTCATTCATAAGACTCCGTATATCTTATGAACGAATTTATTTATACACAGCGTGGCACAAGATATGACTGGTCACAGGAGCAACAGGGATATATTCTATCTGCATTTTACGTTGGATATTTAGTTTCACATATTCCTGGTGCTCTTTTAGCTCAAAAGTTCGGTGGAAAGTGGACATTATCACTAGGAGTATTGATTTTATCGGTTTGCAATGCTGTCACACCAAAAGCTCTTGAATATGGTATGCCAAATGAATATTGTTCACCATCAAATGGAAATAACATGATCTGATGCTTTTTCAGGCGGAGAAAATGCATTAACTTTGCTGATTGTATTACGTATGTTTATGGGACTGGGGGCGGGTCCAACATTTCCCTCTCTCACTGTTCTACTAGCGGCTTGGGTACCACAGCATGAAAGAGGAAAACTTGGATCACTTGTTCTTGGTGGCAGCCAAGTATGTAGATCACTAACCAATTTTTCTGGTGGTGCTAAAAATCTTTTTTTTCCCCGTTCTAAACAACCAGTTTAAAAAGTTGGTTTCTTTTCTAAAACAAAATACGTTATTTTAGTTAAATGGAAATGAGTGTTTTTTTATCTCTCCAGATTGGAAGTATTGTATCGTTCTATTTATCAGGTACAATATTATCTTATTGGTCGTGGTCAATTGTTTTTTATCTATGGAGTTTGATTGCAGCCGTCTGGTTTGTGGCGTTTGTAAGTTTTGGAAGTTAATTAATTAATTCATTCTATTCATTATTGACGGTGCTCTTGTACATTTCAAGACACTGCTTTGCTATAGTGATCCAGCTTCACATCCATTCATCACAAATGAAGAAAGTGATTATCTCAAAGTTGAACTGGGACAGTTAAGACGACACAACGATTTACCTCCAACACCATGGAAGGATATATTGACGAGTGTACCAATTATTGTGCTCATAATATGTCAGGTGAGCCAACAAACATGTCTGTATATGAATTTACTTGATAAAATACATAAAATTCCTATAATGCCAATTTGTTTTGGTGTTTAGATTGGCAGCGATTGGTTTTCTTATGTGTTGGCTAGCGATTTGCCAAAATATATGAAAGAAGTTTTGGGAATGTCCGTTAGTGATGTGGGTCTATATTCGTCGTTGCCATATTTGTCTATGTGGATCGTGTCAATACTGTCTGGTTTCTTATGTGATTGCTTAATCAGTCGACAATGTGTCACAGTGATTCAGGCACGTAAAATATTCACTGCTCTATGTAGGTATTTTTTGAAGAAAAAAAAAACCAGCAAAAATGAGTTCGAAATTCAAAAAATTCTTCCACAGCTGGAATTGTTCCCGCTATTTTTGTCGTTGCTGCTTCATATGCAGGATGCAATTGTTTACTTGTTGTTGTTTGTCTCGTATTTGCAATGGGATTTTCTGGCAACTATTATCCTGGAATGAGAGTTAATGCATTGGATTTAAGTCCAAATTATGCGGGCTCAATAATTGCTATTACAAATGGTTGTGGCTCACTTGCTGGAGTTGCTGTGCCAATTTTCATTGGTTATTTGACGCCTGATGTAGGAATCAAATGCTTTTTTAAAATCTGATAACACATTATTTACAAAAACAAAAAATTATAATAATTTCAGTCAACACTCGAACAATGGCGATTCGTGTTCTGGTTTACGTTTGGCATTGCCGTAATCAGAACTACTATATATTTGTTTTGGGCATCTGCGGATGTTCAATCATGGAATGATCCAAAAGATCACAAGTCACCTGAATGTGATAAATTAACTGGTAACATAGAAAATGACATAGCAAAGGGCACTTTAGACTGAAATCGAGTTCCGTTTGAAAATCAAGTTATCGCAATTGTGATATATGAGAAAGGTTATTTTTGGATGAATGACGCATTCGCAAATAAACTTGGCAGAGTTATTTATGATGTGATTTAGATTTGGATTTGGATTTGTTTTCATCTTTCAATTCACCCCTTGCTTAACCTTGATAAAACGTAATAATTCAAAGCCACAATCCAATTGGTTGAATACATGAAGAAATTCCGCTACTGATGAAATATTATATCAGTTCTACACATTTGTTGAACGTCAGACTTGAAATCGCTGCAAATCTACGAGTTCGCAGATTAAATTCATGTCAATTGCAATTTTTATTGGTGTATTAAGGTGTGATACTGAGATTGAAGTCTAACTGTAAGATCATGTAGATAAGAATACATTCAACAATAACAGTCTGATAAAGAAAGGTGAGTTTAATAAAAACGAAAATTCACGTAAAAGCAACAGCTCTGAAATGTTGATCGAAATTTTTCCAGTTATGTGATTGAATTGTAAATTATTTTATTAATTTGGGTTCTGACGCTGGCAAATCTTTGGGGTTCACGACCAAGGGGAAGGGGAGGTTCCGGGGAAATCAAGGGGAGGTTCCGGCTGAAAAAACCCTTGCAAAATGGAATAAATTTCATTCGATACCCTTTGCAGTCCTTTTATAGGGTCTTCATGGCTTGAAGTCCACGTGTGTCTAAAAACCCACAGATTCTCATTTGGTCATAATCCCAATTCGTCCAATTCATCCAAAAATTTGTAAATGAATGTTTAGTCTCATTGTGTAATTTTGAATTAAATGAAAACATTTCAGTTTCCGAATTAAACAAAACAATGTCTACTCGGATCAAAATTGAAGAGCAAATAAAGGTCTTTTGATGAGGGATCTATAAATTAGTGAGGGATGGAGTAAATGCGAGCTATGCCTATGTCAGAATCAGAATCTATGGTAAATAATATTTACTCAAACATGACACAAAAATTCGCGAGTGATACAGATACATAGAGATAGAAGTGAGCGATGAAGGTATTGGTTACTTTGTGAGTATCTAATCTTTCAGATTTTCGCAACGCAAAGTTATCGCCACTTTCTGAAAAGTCCATTTTTTTAGTATGTTCCTATAAGAGACTACATTGGGCCTATTCCTATAGTTCGAGCTATATATAGTTCCTATGAGATAGGCGCTATGGAAGCATTAAACAATGGATTTCATTGTTGTCCCTTGGATGTTCCCCATTGGATGTCAATGGACAATGAAATCCATTGTTTTACGCTTCCATAGTGCCTATCTCATAGGAACTATATATAGCTCGAACTATAGGAATAAGTCCAATGTAGTCTCTGGTTCCTATTATATTAACGTTATTCATTTGTATATGTTTACACGATACATCTAGATTGTTTCCGAGTTTTTACACCACCTTAATGTACAAAAAACGACCAAGCTAATAAAAAGATATCAACTAATTTCGTGGGAAGAGACCTTACACTCCGTCGATAAGATCTTTAGATAAGATAAAATAGTATAGAATAAAAATATTTGTTATTAATTCTATAAGTCCGAATAGCTCCCCAGCTAGCACAACTTTGCCCAGTGCACTGGGCTCTAGAATAGTATAATGTATTCTTAATAAAAAATGAATTACATAGTTGTGCTGGCTGGGTTCGCCTCGTCAATTTGATGATTTTGGCTATGACAAGAAAAAGTTAATGCAGTTCAAATATCATCGAGCAATGAAAATACAGTGATATATAATGTCTGATTTGTCGATTTCATTGGTTACTCCGCGAATACTACAATTGTGGCGTACACACGTATAAACGACGAGGGGACATTCACGGATGCTAATTTTGCTAAATATAAATTACAAAAATTCATACAAAACTATATTGAAAATAAATGTTTATTGTGTTTATCAACATCATATTGTTAAAACGACGTGTCACATTATTCTCATTCGTCCATTGAATTCAAAACAGTATTTGAAACCTGCAAAAACGGAAAATCGTATGAATATTTTCTGTCAATTTTCGCAAGTTTTCCAGTGTGTGACTATGTCCCCATGATAAACGTATAAAATTATAATTAATGATTCAATTTACAATGACAATGGCGCATGAGCATTGACATTGGAACATAAAAACACTGTCGAAACACAAATGCAAAGTAAACATAACACAATGTGTTTTTATTAACACACTAGACGAGCACAGAATGGTCATAATCACAATCTCAACAGCTCAATTATTTTATTGAATGCTGATAGCTAGATAAATTGTCTATAAATTGAATGAGTAAAAAGATATTTTGTAATATGAGTTCAGAATTTGTTATATTGAGACATAACGTTTGCCACAGTTTGATCTGTTTGAATATCAATCACAATCTTTTTTTTTCTCCGAAATTTGAAAGTGCAAAAAATACAAATGACTGATTTGAGCTGTCTGAATTGTAAGTTACAGGTCACTTAATTTCATTTGATAGTCTAAGAAATAGGCCAACAGTTCATTTTCAACTGGTAGGTACGATGATACCTCAGCGTGTGGTTTTGAGTATCATGGGGTTTTTTGCCATTGCTGTCTCATCCACTATGCGAGCGTGCCTATCTATTGCTATCACTGAAATGGTTGGGTCAACGAACACAACTAAGAACGGTAATGAGAAATGAATGCAACATATTTTCAGTGAAATTGTTATTAATTCAGAGCAGCTTCTCAGAACTTCGATCACAGCGACGGTTGGAAGTTTGATTGGAGCCAGGAGCAGCAAGGTTGGATTTTATCATCATTTTATATTGGTTATGTTATGTCGCATGTTCCTGGTGGCATGCTAGCTGAGAAATTTGGCGGAAAGTGGACACTCGCAATAGGTGTACTAATCACATCGATTTGCAATGCTATAATACCAGAAGCCGTCGAACATGGTATTAAAAGCTATTTAGGTTATATTAAGACGCCTTAAAATGAAATATATGGTGGACTAATGTCTCTTTCAGGTGGATATAATGCATTGATCTTGTTGCGGATTTTGATGGGCATTTTTTGTGGCGTCACCTATCCTGCTCTAACGGTTTTTCTTGCTGCTTGGATTCCGGAAAAAGAAAGAGGTACTTATTATTATTACTCAGTAACTACAAAGAGTACGATTTTATTCTCCCAGAGGACGAATTTTTCATATATTCTTCATGGGAGAATATTCTACTCCTTTTGTCCCCCATGGAGGAATGTTTTTGAAATGTCAATATATTTTGACTGATGTCAAACCGATTCAGCAACAGTGTTTAGAATGTGCATTATTCTCCCAAGAGAAATAAATTCTCCCGATATTCCCTCTGGGAGAATAAAATGATACCCTTTGTATTTTTAAAAAAGTAAATACTATTTACTGAGTACTTATTACTTATCATACTTATAGATACTCATTATTACTCTTAGGAATACTTGGATCATTTGTACTCGGAGGTGGACAAGTAAGAAACGTGATGGGGCCTCTTTCACCAAAAATGCTTATTTGAGAATATTCTCACTTTTTTATAATGTCTCAAGGTCAGTGTTCGGTAATGTCGAAAAGTATAGTATCTAGATAAGATAAGATTTTTTGCTTTCCTCTAAATAAGTATCTAGATAAGATACCATATCTTATCTAAAAAAAACACTATAGATTAGATACTATCTAAAGAAAATCTAAGATTTTTTTCAGATCCTTGCTTCAATTCCTGTTAGAAATTATAATGCCAGCAATTTTCGACAAATTGAAATAATTATAAATTTTTAATATATCTAACATATTCAATGAAGCACAAAATCGCATTTTCTTCAAACAAATAAGTATCTTAAGAATATCTTAGATTTTATGCAAAGATATAGTCATTTTTTAAAGTATCTAGATCAGATACTGTCTTTTTAAGTAAGCATCTAGATGAGATACAGATATTATCTTATCTGGTATCTTATCTTGTATCTATATCTTTACCGAACACTGCTCAAGGTTGTCATATATTTGTGGATATTATCGAAATTTGCATGTAAAAAGCTCAAACATTTTGTCGCTTCAAATTAGTTGAAACAAATTTTTTGAGCATTTCACAAGGCATTTCATGTAAATTTTAAGAATATTCTCAAATGTATGACAACGTTGAGATAGTTCCAGGGGGAAATCACTCGAAAGTAATAGTAACTAATAGACCGAAAAAAAATAGTAGCTTCTATTAGTTTTTGGTACAATTGCTATTACTTTTCAAACTAATAGCACATTTTGAAGGGAAACTAATAGCAGAAAAAGAGGTAATAGAAAAAGTAATAGCTGAAGTGAAATTCCCCCTGGACAGCTCCCATTTAAAATACATTGGAAAAAGTGAGAATATTCTCACATGAGCATTTTTGGTGAAATAAGATAATCTTTTCATTTCAGTGAAGTAAACCAATTCTCAAGAAAATGAATTGAATTTTTTTTAAATTTATGTATTGGCTCTCAAGGCTGGAAGTCTGCTCTCCTTTTATGTATCAGGATTAATTCTATCCCATCAATCGTGGCCAGTCGTTTTCTATTTCTGGAGTGTCGTTTCGATCATTTGGTTTATAGTCTTTGTAAATTTAACGAAAAAGAAGGATTCTAATTTATATTGGATTCAGTGTAATTTTGGTTTTTTAGACGTTACTTTGTTACAATGATCCAGCATCACATCCGTTCATTTCAACAGAGGAGCGTGACTATCTCAAAATTGAACTAGGCCAGCTAAAAAGGCACAATGATTTGCCTCCAACTCCATGGAAAGACATACTTACCAGTGTACCAATAATTGTGCTCATATTCTCGGAGGTAAATTTGTAATTTATATTGCATGTGTTAGCATCTGGAAGTGTTCGTTCAATTGTAGATAGGGAACAATTTCCTTTGGGTTATATTGGCAACTGATTTACCAAAATACATGAAAGAGGTGGCCGGGTTTGCAGTCCATGATGTTGGACTATACTCATCATTGCCATATCTACTATTGTGGATTGTTTCCATTTTGTCTGGATTCCTCTGTGATTATTTGATCAATCGACATTTTCTTACGGTTATTCAAGCACGAAAATTGTTCACAACCTTATGTGAGTGTTGCTCATAATAAAACGAACCGAATCTTTGCAACAGTCAAATTTTTTTTGTTCAATTTCATTTACAGCTGGAATTTTTCCCGCGGTGTTTGCTGTCGCTGCTTCGTATGCAGGATGTAATCGCATTCTAATCATAATTTGTTTCATGTTAGCAATGGGATTCTTGGGCAACTACTACCCTGGCGAGAGAGTCAATGTATTAGACTTAAGTCCAAATTATGCAGGCTCAATTATGTCAATCATTAACGGTTTGGGGGCAGTAACTGGAGTAGTTGCTCCTGTTTTTGTTGGAATGATGATACCAGAGGTTAGAAAAATTATGATTCTTTAATTTCATTGAGATTGTTTTAATGGAAATCAATTTTTTTTTTAAATTTATACTTTTTCCAGTCATCAATTGATCAGTGGAGATTTGTGTTCTGGATCACATTTGGCATTGCTGTTGTAAGGGTTGCTATATTCTTGATTTGGGCATCTGCAGATGTACAGCCATGGAATAATCCAAAAAAGGGAGATTCACCTGAATGCGGCGAACTTTCAGTAAATCAATAAATAGCATCGTTGAAGATCATATCTTTTATGTGTAAATAACATTTTGTAAATGGAGTAAATGATATAAAACATTTGCGTGTAATATATATGATTTTGTAGAGTATTAACTTTTGGCTGTGAAATATTTTAGAAACATGAAAATACCTAGCCCGAGTGGAAAAGTGCTTTAACACGCAACGAGAGTATTCGCTGTGTACACGTCGACTACACGCACGTATATCTATGAATATGGAGACAACTTCATGAAGTTCAGTGCTGTGCACAGCACTGGAAGCTGCCACCACACAAGTGAGGTTGTCAAATGAAACGGAATGAAGTTGTTTACAATTCTGTTCAACAAGTGTTCGCAGTGCGTGTACACGCGGATATTCGACGTAAAGATTTTGCGTTAACTTGGTTCATAGAAAACTTATCGCTTTGCGAGTATACGCAAAAAGACATATGCCACAAAACTACATACACTTGTTCCATTTAAGTTATGGGTACGTATTTACAACAAATCATTTTCGTTTCCTCTCACAATTTGTTCCAAAGAAGTGCCCATAATAAATATATTTGCCACAAAATGTTTGTTTCTCATGAGCGGAAATTGTTGTTGCGTTCTAGTGGCAGAAGATCTTATGCCACATCTGTATGGACCATATTTGCACCATTAAATTTGTTATGAACAAGTGGCAACTTGATAAAAAACGCCTCGCTCGCACTGGCGCAATCTAATTGGCATGGACAAATTGTTGAATTATTTGAAGAACTTTGGACAAATAATTATATTTCACTTGAGCCACATAAAATGTGATATCAGTCATTTTATGGATAGGATTTTTCAGTGCGCCACTCTGTTTATACCTCGTTTAGAGGTTTTTTGATCTTATATCAGTAGTTTTGTAAGGTTAATGATTCATCGCGATTATTCATTGATCATAGTCGAGTGCAAGAAGATTCAGTGGACCGACATTTGGGGCTTTTAAGCCAGTGAGCCTCCCTAAAAGTGCTATAGCACCACGTATATATCCGTACCAAAAAATGGGTCTCAGTTGATCGACCAAAATGAATAAATGTTGGTTTTTTATGACATACAATCTCTCGCGTTCACGGGGCGAAAAAGATAATCGGTAATCGAAAAAAAAGACATTAATCAGACGAAAAAAGAGTAAACAAAAGTATTCGGGTACAAAAATAATGAAATCCAGTAAACAGCACATGAAATATCAAACCATTGGTGAAATATAATCGATAATCGGATAAGAAAACATAAGAAAATATAAAGTAATCGGAAAGAAAAAACTAATCGCAAAAGTAATTATTTTGAGTGATTCACTTATCGCTTATGCTAACCAGTTTATGCTGTTATCAAAAAGAAAATAAAACGAACTATGGATTTGTTGAAAATCATAAGAATTCTTTATTCGCTCAAATTAAATCAATTAACAAACAATTTTTTGAATACAACTTACACATAATATTGCAGTAAACACGCTATAGATTTGTTGGATGTTTCATTATTGGATGTCACATTTCGGTTAACTCTATTTCGGATGTATGTTGTATAAAGTCATAGGGAAATGTTTTGTTTACAACATTTTATGTAAATTGAAAACAGTTGTTGTTGTAATTGTAGTTCGTTTCAGAATTAATCATTTTTAGATCCACCAGCAGCTTTGTTTGAACTAGCCTGGCTTGGAAGATTAGCTGACCAACGGATTGTTTGTTCTGTATCCGACAAGCTCTCGCAATTCTTTGCGGTGGCGTATGCCTTATCTATGTTTGCTATTATAGTTTTTGCATCACCCGTTTTGATTGCCTGTTCGAAAAATTCATCACACATTGAAATACATTTGAAAACTGGTGAATCTTTTGGAATCTGTGATTGGCATTGCTTTAAGTAAGCTAAAAATGTCTTTAAAAGATCACCGCATTTCTTCGTGCCATAAGTTTTTAAATATTTAAGCAATTCATTAATACAACTGCTTAATCCGCTGATTTTTTCACCATTGCTGTAAAGTGTAATGTTACCACCTATATTTTGCATTATTTGCGATTTTACAGATGATTCTTTTTGTGTATCATTTTGTGCGATTGGGACATCATTCTCTTCAGATGAACCAGCAGATTTGGATGATTTGGTGTATTTTTGCTCAATTGTTTTTTGGTTTTCAATGAATGCTATTATCTGTTTAATAGTGATTGTATTCTTTGATAACAGTTGTTCCATTTGCGTGCGAAACTCGAAGATATATTTACGAAGCTTTTCATTCTTAGTTTTAGATGAATTACCCGACAAAATATTAAATAACTTTAAAGCTATCTCTTTGGGGTTTTGGTTACCTTTCTTAATTTGTTTTAAAGATCCGTTTAAGAGGCTGAAAAATCCTTCAAAATCATCTATTTGTGTATTGTTTTGTGTTGTTGGGACATCATTCTTTTCCGGTGATCCAGTTGTGTTGTCGTATATTTTGATTTGATCGCTCAATTTCATAAGCCCATTTTTTAAGTCATCAGGACTGAGAGAGTTGTTCAGCATTTCCTTAATTTTTGGACAAATGGACGCGATTAATTCATAAAGCTTACCATTTTGGTCTTGCTTTTGCGACAGAAATTTTTCAAATATAATATATATTGGTTTAAGGTTTGGCTTGAAGGCATTCTTGTCGTCGATGTTTTTGGATTTTTGTAAGTTCTTCTGAATATCAACAAGGTTTTGTAAACACAATTTCACAGATTCAATTGTTTCATTTGATCCACCTGTACCTTTGGTAGTTGGCACTGTGACAGTTACCCCTGTTGAATTAGATGCCGTTGTTGGATCAGGTGTTGTGGTATTTCCAATTGTGTTAGGTGTTGCTGTTGATTTTCCACCAAGTGCCGAAGAAATATCAATTTTGATATTTTGAAGAAAGCCGATGCTAGATTTCTCACTGACATCTCCGGTAGACAATTGTTCAATTTTTAACCTCAGACTTTGGATGATTTTGGAATATTTGCCGTCTGAATTAGATTCAAATGACTTTAGAAGTAACACCATTTGTTCCAAGTTAGTTTTGTAGCCACTCGTTGTGAATCCGCCTGCTTTAATGCGTTGCATGTACTGATCAATAAATTGAAGCAAATATTTATTGCATTTCCTTTCACCGATGATTCGTTCAAATTTGCTCATTGTATCCGAAATCAAGGTACTCAATTGTCCCAAGTCTGAATTGGATCCATTCCGTGATATCAATGGAGTCAGTATTTTAAGGAAAGCATCAAATGACTTGTTATTTTTAATTTGTGGTAACAAAATCATGAATTTATCCTTCAATTCATCAAATGATTTTTTGATATTGCTTGTGTCTTGTCTCATGACGATAGCGTAATCCGTATTAATTAAACATTGGAATACTTCAGCAATACAGGTACCGATGACGCTCTTAGAATCGTCCTTCATGCTTAGGTACTTTCCATAGAATATGTTGCAAATGATTTGAATAAGTGAACTATCGCTGCCCGATTCTGAGACTGTTTTCGATTGGTCTGAAACGCCTTCAAGAATTTCGAGAATAATCTCTTTCAAACTACACTTTTCTGATGACAGCTTCTCTAGCGCTGTTTCCAATACGTTAATTAAAGCCTCCCACTTAGTTTTATCTTCATTACTCTGTGTTTTTGCCATAAAGGCGAAAAACATATTTTGGATTTTTTGGATGATTACAACGATAGAGACTGTGGGCTTATCATCCTTTACGGACTCCTCCAATTGAGATAATATATTACACCACCATCCGATTGAAATTTCTGAATTGTTCTTTGTATTTGTGTACGAGCTATCTTCCGAACTGTTCACAGTCAAAATCTGTTCAAAAAGTGATTTAACTTTACCAAGCTTATTACGCACTTCATTTTCACCCATGGTATGGCTTCCCATTTTCATCTCCCATAGCCACACACGAAGCTCAATACAAATCTTTTCAAGCAACTCACGAATCGGCATGCTTAGATTGCATGTCAGCAGTTTTTTTACTATGCGAAGAAGTATTCGAACGAAGTCTTTTATAACACTTTGGCTGCAGTCTTTTGAATTCAAAATATTTTCTATAACTTTAAGCAATATCTTGATAATTGCGAGACAAGATTTCCTGCTGTAAACCCATTTGGTTTCTATTTTGTAACAAAATTCTTCAAAACTCTTAATAAATTTAGGCCAATCCTGACTGTCGGAAGATCCAAATAAACACTTCAGCAGATCTATAGGGATACCAAGAATATTTCCCACATCCCCCAAAAGGTCGCTTACAGTGTTTCCTACTCCATCTAACAGTCCACCTAACAGTCCGCCTATAAATAACGGTAACTCAAATTGAATTTAATCGGGTCAAAAATAATTAAAATTAGTGCGCAATTGCATATCATCAAAATTAATTTGAAAATAAGTGTAACAATAATAATATTGTTTTACCTCCACAGTTTTCCCCCGAGTCTCTCTCTGTGCCTCCTCCCAAGAGACCTCCCAAGAGGCTACTTCTTACAGCACATGGCAGTAAGCAAATGGTTAGTAAAGCGATTGCGATTAACTTCATTGCAGTGTCTAAATGTTAGTTGAAAGAAATGTTTGAAAAAACAATTAATTAATTTCGAAAGTGAAACATTGAAGTATGACACTCAAAAAAAAATTAAACACTCACAGCTAGTTTAATTAACACACTATCTGATTCCCAAAAGAATTCAAGTTAAGCTGAATTGTTTTAATTTCAGACTGATGATTACAGCAAGACAGATCTACCCTTTTATACGATTTTGAGTGCCATTTTTTGAAATGAAGCTTTACGTCATTTGTCTAATTACACTTTAATCTTTTGCAAACATGTCTGTCTTTTCGATGAGCTTTACCCTTTTCAAAAACATCTAGCAACACACCTAATTTCTTAAAAACAAAAGAACAATCATTTATAATATTAAATTTTTCATTTCTATATACTCGTCTTAGAAACGGTGACAAAATTCAATAAATCAAATGAAATTACATGATTAAAAGAAAAGGCAGTACTTTCTTCTAAGCTTTCTTTTATTTGCATGCATAAATCAAGAAATTAAGTAATGAAAATTACGTATGCGCAAGAAATTATTTTCTAAGATTATTCTATTAATAGAAGAAAGTCATATCATTTAATAATTTTATTATACTTACGAATTAAAAACCAAACATGCTTACGGAATGTCATCGCAATCTATCTGTATGAGTGGTTGAGAGTAAAAATGCTCTTGTCGAAACACATTATGAAGGGCTCATCACATTTTCTTGTGTTTTTAATTATTTCATAAATTTAGATTACTTGAAAGTGCATCTAGAAATATCTGTTGACTAGAGAAATTATGTATCACTTTTATTGAGGGGTCAATCGGAAAAATATGCTAAATCATAACATCGACAAATATTTAATGAGTTTGAGTAACAAGCGCTCGGAAGCAAAAAAAACTAATACTCAAGCAACATACATAACATTACATAATCAACATTTATGTAACACTTTTAAAAACACACAAAATTGGGATACGCTTCTCTATAACCTTGTTTGGACGATCTCATTTTTATTCTCAGCCACTCATAGAGTGAATAGTATAGCACACATTTGATTGTGAGAAAAGATGTACTTAAACTTATTGGAATATGTGTGGGTGCAACCAATTTGATCTATTCTTTCCGATTCAACTTCATCTGTTAGTACAAAGATGGCGCCACTCGAAAAATGTGATAAATAATATGAAAGCTTTTGATGGGTAAAAGCGGATACAAAATTTGTCCTCATTTGACTGTAAATTTCTTCTCAATGTAATGAGAATATAAGATGTCAATGAACACCATGTAATTCAAGATGTTCACATGTTATATGATGAAATTGAAATGCCGAATGTTGCTCAGATTGTGGTTTATTTCGTCTTTTTTCCAAATTACTCTCCAAGGCTAGGGGGTAGACCCGAATTTTAGTAGAGCTAGTTTCATTTAAGTTTCATTTAGTTTCTTTTAGTTCCTTCTAGTTTTTCTAATATTAAAAATGCTAGTTTTTCTAATATTTCTAGTAAATCGTTCCATAAGTATTGTATTGCCAATGTGTTTCTTATGGGCAATTTCTTCCATAAGAATTACATTGCCAATGCATTCCTTATGGAAGGATTAACGGTACTTTTTGTAAACAAACTCCATAAGAAATGTATTGGCAATGCAATTCTTATGGATTGAAATGTCCATAAAAAATACATTGGTAATGTTATTCTTATGGAAGATGTATCACGCAGTTTTTTCTCTAATATTCTTCTTATAGCTCCTAGTAGGCTCTAGTTTTTGTAGTTTTTGCTAGTTTCTAATTCGTGTCTCCCCCCTAGCTCCAAGGTGTGGATATTTCTTTATATTTGGCTCGATATTAACTTGAGATGTGTGTGTTGAATGCAAAATAAGCTGCGAAAGGATGAATTTACTTCTTTAATAGCGAGTTGGGAAACTTGTTCCGAACTAGTGCGTTTTTCGACCTCAAAACGGTCTTGTATCGTTCCAAATCGCTTTGTAATCGATTCCTAAGCTGAATTTGGTCAGATATGGTCAAATGCAAGTCTTTCTAGAATGGTTTAGCCGCTCTTATTGCGGGCTATAGGACGTTGAGTCGGCCATTCTCGCATATTCGAAAGAAACACTACTTTGGGCGCCTATAACTACCGAAATATTCATTGTATAAATATGATATGCACATCAAAATGGGCTAATTTGACCTAAATTAACTGGAAATGCCATCGAAAGATGAAAAATATATTTTGTTCCTGCACTTTTGGCCAAAAAACGAGAATTTTCTCCTCAGAGTGCCAATTTTTGAGATTTTATGCAATAAAAGTACACGACAAAGTCTACCAATTGCTCCCAAACTCTGCATAACCCATTAGTAAGGTAGAAAAGTAACTCTGAGAAAGTTTGAACACAATCGACTATTACATGTACGATCTGGCTAAAAAGTGGAGTTTTCCCTCAAAATAGTCGATTTTCGACCTTCGGAACACGGGGGCTGCTGAGCGGTCTTAGAGTGACCGGATATTGTTGAAATTTTGGGAGGCTTATTTTTTTACCCAACCTCCAATGAAAATACATCGAGATTGTCAAAATTCGAAAAAGTTGGTTTTTTGAATCACCCTAATATACACTGTATATATTATACATTGAACGAAATAATTATGGTCGCACTTACATTTTTTTAAAAATATTTCTTAAATAAGACGAGTGTTATTAGAAATATCACAAAAAGATTTATTCAAAATAATTTCAAATCTCGGATTGGTTTAACACATTTGGTTGCCAAAAATAAATTATTGAATTTTCGCCGACCCCAGTTGGCATTTTAGGCGCTTCAAATGTTGTGATGTCTTGTTCATGTCTTGTGATGTCAATTTCTAGATATTGAAAATAGCTATTTCGATTTGTGACGAAATCTAGGCCAATGTTGGCCTCATCCAAGCAGATGGTATTTGTATGAGCAAAGCAGCGATCAATATACGTTACACGAATAGTGTACAAAGAGAGCGAAAGACAAGCCGAAATGCACACACTCATGAATACACAACTGTTGTGTATCAAGCGTGCTCTCTTTGTACACTATTTGTGTGATGTACGCCTGTATGTAAGTGTTCACTCTGCAAAAAACCCCCTCAGTACCCTGCTTGCCCACCTATGAATTCAAATGAATGCGGGCGAATTTTGGCGAATTCCATGAATTTTTTCATCCTCCAATTCATTGCTTTACACATGCGGTAGAAAGAACTCTATGAGGAGCGTCAAAGGCATGCGGCAGTTGTGCATGCGGATTAAGGTTGCGGTACACGTCTTTGACGCTACTCGCTCGTTTCGTTTTGCTTGCGTCGATTGTATAAGACGCATCCAGACCCATAGATCGACTTTACCGATTTCAATTCCATTTGAATTCAGTGCATTTGCAAAGTTTGAATATGAATTCGTTCAAATTTAAATTGAATTGTTGAATGCGTATTCTGTTAACAGGTAATAGCGCACAATTACAATCGTTGTAATTTCTCCCATGTAAATACAATTACAAACGTATGGGAAAGATCTCTTGGAAAATGAGTCCTTAAATAACATTAACTCTAGGAGTAAACATTTCACAAACTACTAAAAAAAATCTCAATACAAAATGATTGATATCAAATAAAAAACCACTTCGCGGTAAATACTTTTTACAGCACAATCAGAATTAGTATCTACCTACAGAGATTGAAAATGAAGTAGAATCTCCGAAATTTTAGTACTGATTGGTCTGCGATCTTAGTTTATTCTTGAATATGAACCAATATCGCAGCGACATTTTTTCACATTTTGCCGTGACTTTAGTTCAAGCAAATCTTGATATGACCGGTGACGTCGATCGCAGCGCCGTAATTTTGAGCAAGCAGCCGTTGTGTTATTAGTCAAGCAACGTTGATTATTAGTGATCAACCGTTGCTTTTGTACCACTTTGGGCACAACAATGTGTCACTTTTAGCAAGATGTTGGAATGTGTTGCGAACTGCTTTTGGCAAATCAATCATGTAAAACATACATTTATTTTAAGCACTGTGAAATTCACAGTGTGAATCGCATGACGGTCGTCTTCATTTGAATGACATTTCGTTTTTATTTCAAATACTTTAGTCTGAGTCAAACCTTCAACCAATACAGTCAATACAACAAAACACCAGTGAATGTATTCTGCTGAGGAATTAGTTACGCGTCAGCGTTAGCAACTAAGGTTAGCTACTAATATGTGGCGGCCGTTGGTTTATGGTGCGGCAGATATGCAGACCAGTTAGGTCTGAGCGGTACACAGCAGCCGCTGTAGGATGAAGATGTGAATGTGAATGTGTGAGTGTATGCGTCTACATATCTGCCGCACCACAAACGAGCGTCGGTTGACGCTTCATATTAGTAGCTAACCTTAGTTACTAACGCTGACGCATGAATAATTCCTCAGCTAAATACATTCACTGCAAAACACCATACGCACAATCGTTGCATTCACTTATTTACAAGTTTTTCTTTCAGTATAACGCAGGTACACTGCGACAAGGGCTCATTTGCCAACAACTGACTCGTCCCTGCACAATCAAAACTCGTAGTAGTTAGTTACCCCTAGATGATATATTCGGAAAAAAATGTGAACTCTTCGTTTGAACACTGATGAAATTACCTCTGCAGAAATTGTTGAATTTATGAAATATTTCGTCTCAGATGTGAATGAATATTATTTCTGTATTTATTACATTTAAAAAACGCATTTTATTGAAAATTAGAAAAGTTCTTTATTTTTTCAGCTTAAAACACATAATAATTTTGTAATATAAGATTATTTTTAATGTATTTCGATTGAAATATTATCATTGCAAACATTTTTCAAACATAACTTACACGGAAATATCAGTTAGTATCAACGTAAATTATTGAGTTAAGTTGTTGAACCTTTCAAAGTTTATCATTCATATTTATATGGAACGTATTTGGAACATATTTGGTTGAGCATACTTTCAAAACATATCGCTTTACGAAGTACTTTGACAGATTTACATTGGTTAATATAGAGGCTGATAGTACCTGGGAAATATGCAGCACAAACATATAAAGTTTTTCAAATATTTCTCGACGTTTTTCGTATGGCAGTGTCTTTCGCATTAATTTTTGTTTTGTAAGCTGGGGGCATTTTTCCTTAATACATTTCAGAGTAGTCGTATGAATCAGTTGAACCAGAGTAACTAGAATAACTAGACGAGCTTGAAGAAGCAGTGTAACTAGAGTAACTGGATGAATTAGATGAGCTAGAGGAACTAGAGTAGCTAGATGAACTGTATGAGCCAGGTGATCCTGATGAGCCATATGAACCGGATGATCCAGCCGAACTAGACGTGCTCTCGACATTTTGCATAGTACTTTGTGCATCTTGTAGGAATTTTAATACTTCATCCGCACTGGCGTTTTTCAATGAAAGCAGCATCTTAAGTTTCGTGATAATATCAGAAAGAGCATCATAAGATTGTCCACTTGGTAATTCTGACAACAATTGCTTCAAAAAGGTATACACTTGTTGCATGATGTCGCTGACGTTGCTTATATTTCCACTTTGCATTTCTTCTACCAATTCGTCAAACAAACTACTTAACCCTTGAACCTCGCCGTCACTAGTCACTGTAATATTGCTTGTAATTGTGAGTTGATTACCATCTGATGAATAAGGTGAATCAGATGAATCGGATAAATCAGATGAATCAGATGAACCAGATGATCCAGTTGAACTAGACGAGCTCTCAACATATTGCATAGTACTTTGTGCATCTTGTAGGAATATGAATACTTCATCCATACTGGCGTTGTTCGATAATAGGTTTTTAAGCAGTGTTTGAAGTTTCGTGATAATGTCAGAAAGAGCATCATAAGATGATCCACTTGGTAATTCTGATAACAATTCCTTTAAAACAGTATAGGCTTGCTGCATGATTTCACTGACGTTGCTCAGATCTTCATTTTGCAATGATGTTCCCAAAGTACCAAACAAACTGCTTAACCCGTGAATTTGACCATAATTGTCCACTGTTATGTTGCTTGTAATTGTTATCTGATTTCCGCCTGATGATTCCGATGAGCTAACGATTTGTCCCAACGTTTTCTCTGCATTTTTAATGAATGTGCGAATTTGTTCAGTATAAGCACTGCTTGATGACACATTGGTTAGCAGTGTGTTGAGTTCCGCGATAAGACGTGAAAGTGCTTCATGTGATGTTCCATTTTGAGTTTTTGATAGCAATCTCTTCAAGAGAGTATACACTTGTTGTAAGATGTCCTTGACTTTGGCTAAATTACCTTTTAGCACAGATATTTCCAAATTCTTAACCATATTAGTCATGTCTTGGGTTTGACTACCGCCGCTGCCAATGGTTACAGTTTGATTCTTTCCTGGTCCTGTAGAACCAACTGTGCCAGGTGTGTCAGTTGAGCCAATTGTGCCGGTTGTTCCAGGTTTACCATTTGAGCCAGTTGTGCCAGGTGTGCCAGTTGAGCCAATTGTGCCGGTTGAACCAGGTTTACCATTTGTGCCAGTTGTGCCAGGTGTGCCAGTTGTACCGGTTGTTCCAGGTTTACCATTTGAGCCAGTTGTGCCAGGTGTGCCAGTTGAGCCAATTGTGCCGGTTGAACCAGGTTTACCATTTGGGCCAGTTGTGCCAGGTGTGCCAGTTGTACCGGTTGACCCAGGTTTACCATTTAAACCAATTGTACCGGTTGACCCAGGTTTAGCATGTGAAACAGTTTTGCCGGTTGAGCCAATTGTGCCGGTTGTGCCAGTTGAACTAGGTTTACCATTTGAGCCAGTTGTGCCAGGTGTGCCAGGTGTGCCAGTTGAGCCAATTGTGCCGGTTGAACCAGGTTTACCATTTAAACCAATTGTACCGGTTGACCCAGGTTTAGCATGTGAACCAGGTGTGCCAATTGTGCCAGTTGATCCATGTGAATTAGTTGTGCTTACGAGCTGTTCTAAAGTTTTCAGTAACTTTGTGAGAAATTCGCTTATTTCATTAGCACTAGCTTTGTCTGATGACAATTTGGTTATCAGTGCATTGAGTTCCGTAATAAGACGTGAAAGGGTTTCATGTGATGTTTCACTTTGAGTTTTTGACATCAATCCCTTCAAGAGAGTATACAACTGTTGTAAGATGCCCTTGACGTTGGTCAAATTACCTTCTCGCACATATATTTCGAACTTTTTAACAAAATTAGTCACGTCTTGGATTTGACTATCGTCGCTGCCAATGGTTACAGTATGATCCTTTCCTGATCCTGTTGAACCAGCTGTGCCAGTTGACCCAGGTTTACCATGTGAAACAGTTGTACCAGTTGTGCCAGTTGAGCCAATTGTGCCGGTTGAACCAGGTTTACCATTTGAACCATTTGTGCCAGTTGTGCCAGTTGTGCCAGTTGTGCCGGTTGTGCCGGTTGTTCCAGGTTTACCATGTGAAACAGTTGTGCCAGTTGTGCCAGTTGTGCCGGTTGTGCCAGTTGAGCCAATTATGCCGGTTGAACCTGGTTTACCATTTGAACCATTTGTGCCAGGTGTGCCAGTTGTACCGGTTGACCCAGGTTTACCATTTGAGCCAGTTGCGCCGATTAAGCCAGTTGTGCCAGTTGTGCCAGTTGAGCCAGTTGAGGCAATTGTGCCGGTTGTTCCAGGTTTACCATGAGAAACAGTTGTGCCAGTTGAGCCAGTTGTGCCGGTTGAACCAGGTTTACCATTTGTGCCAGTTGTGCCAGTTGTGCCAGTTGTGCCAGTTGTGCCGGTTGTGCCGGTTGTTCCAGGTTTACCATGTGAAACAGTTGTGCCAGTTGAGCCAATTGTGCCGGTTGAACCAGGTTTACCATTTGAACCATTTGTGCCAGTTGAGCCAATTGTGCCGGTTGAACCAGGTTTACCATTTGAACCATTTGTGCCAGTTGAGCCAATTGTGCCGGTTGAACCAGGTTTACCATTTGAACCATTTGTGCCAGTTGTGCCAGTTGTGCCAGTATTGTCAGTTGTGCCAGGTGTGCCAGTTGTGCCGGTTGTGCCAGTTGAGCTAATTGTGCCGGTTGAACCATTTGTGCCAGTTGTGCCAGTTGTGCCAGTTGTGCCAGTTGTGCCAGTTGTGCCAGTTGTTCCAGGTTTACCATGAGAAACAGTTGTGCCGGTTGAGCCAATTGTGCCGGTTGAACCAGGTTTACCATTTGAACCATTTGTGCCAGTTGTGCCAGTTGTGCCAGTTGTGCCAGTTGTGCCGGTTGTGCCGGTTGTTCCAGGTTTACCATGTGAAACAGTTGTGCCAGTTGTGCCAGTTGTGCCGGTTGAACCAGGTTTACCATTTGAACCATTTGTGCCAGTTGAGCCAATTGTGCCGGTTGAACCAGGTTTACCATTTGAACCATTTGTGCCAGTTGTGCCAGTTGTGCCAGTTGTGCCGGTTGTGCCGGTTGTTCCAGGTTTACCATGTGAAACAGTTGTGCCAGTTGTGCCAGTTGTGCCGGTTGTGCCAGTTGAGCCAATTGTGCCGGTTGAACCTGGTTTACCATTTGAACCATTTGTGCCAGGTGTGCCAGTTGTACCGGTTGACCCAGGTTTACCATTTGAGCCAGTTGCGCCGATTAAGCCAGTTGTGCCAGTTGTGCCAGTTGAGCCAGTTGAGGCAATTGTGCCGGTTGTTCCAGGTTTACCATGAGAAACAGTTGTGCCAGTTGAGCCAATTTTGCCGGTTGAACCAGGTTTACCATTTGTGCCAGTTGTGCCAGTTGTGCCAGTTGTGCCGGTTGTGCCGGTTGTGCCGGTTGTTCCAGGTTTACCATGTGAAACAGTTGTGCCAGTTGAGCCAATTGTGCCGGTTGAACCAGGTTTACCATTTGAACCATTTGTGCCAGTTGAGCCAATTGTGCCGGTTGAACCAGGTTTACCATTTGAACCATTTGTGCCAGTTGAGCCAATTGTGCCGGTTGAACCAGGTTTACCATTTGAACCATTTGTGCCAGTTGTGCCAGTTGTGCCAGTTGTGCCAGTTGTTCCAGGTTTACCATGAGAAACAGTTGTGCCGGTTGAGCCAATTGTGCCGGTTGAACCAGGTTTACCATTTGAACCATGTGTGCCAGGTGTGCCAGTTGTACCGGTTGACCCAGGTTTACCAGTTGATCCATGTGAATTAGTTGTACTTATGAGTTGTTCTAAAGTTTTCAGTAACTTTCTGAGAAATTCGCTTATTTCATTAGCACTAGCTTTGTTTGATGACAATTTGGTTATCAGTGCATTGAGTTCCGTGATAAGACGTGAAAGGGTTTCATGTGATGTTTCACTTTGAGTTTTTGACATCAATCCCTTCAATTGAGTATACAACTGTTGTAAGATGCCCTTGACGTTGGTCAAATTACCTTCTCGCACATATATTTCGAACTTTTTAACAAAATTAGTCACGTCTTGGATTTGACTATCGTCGCTGCCAATGGTTACAGTATGATCCTTTCCTGATCCTGTTGAACCAGCTGTGCCAGTTGAACCAGGTTTACCATTTGAGCCAGTTGTACCGGTTGACCCAGGTTTACCATTTGAGCCAGTTGTGCCGATTAAGCCAGTTGTGCCAGTTGTGCCAGTTGTGCCGGTTGAACCAGGTTTACCATTTGAACCATTTGTGCCAGGTGTGCCAGTTGTACCGGTTGACCCAGGTTTACCATTTGAGCCAGTTGTGCCAGTTGTACCAGTTGTGCCAGTTGTGCCAGTTGAGCCAGTTGAGCCAATTGTGCCGGTTGTTCCAAGTTTACCATGTGAAACAGTTGTGCCAGTTGATCCATGTGAATTAGTTGTACTTATGAGTTGTTCTAAAGTTTTCAGTAACTTTCTGAGAAATTCGCTTATTTCATTAGCACTAGCTTTGTTTGATGTCAATTTGGTTATCAGTGCATTGAGTTCCGTGATAAGACGTGAAAGGGTTTCATGTGATGTTTCACTTTGAGTTTTTGACATCAATCCCTTCAATTGAGTATACAACTGTTGTAAGATGCCCTTGACGTTGGTCAAATTACCTTCTCGCACATATATTTCGAACTTTTTAACAAAATTAGTCACGTCTTGGATTTGACTATCGTCGCTGCCAATGGTTACAGTATGATCCTTTCCTGATCCTGTTGAACCAGCTGTGCCAGTTGAACCAGGTTTACCATTTGAGCCAGTTGTACCGGTTGACCCAGGTTTACCATTTGAGCCAGTTGTGCCGATTAAGCCAATTGTGCCAGTTGTGCCAGTTGTGCCAGTTGTGCCAGTTGTGCCGGTTGAACCAGGTTTACCATTTGAACCATTTGTGCCAGGTGTGCCAGTTGTACCGGTTGACCCAGGTTTACCATTTGAGCCAGTTGTGCCAGTTGTGCCGGTTAAGCCAGTTCTGCCAGTTGTACCAGTTGTGCCAGTTGTGCCAGTTGAGCCAGTTGAGCCAATTGTGCCGGTTGTTCCAAGTTTACCATGTGAAACAGTTGTGCCAGTTGATCCATGTGAATTAGTTGTACTTATGAGTTGTTCTAAAGTTTTCAGTAACTTTCTGAGAAATTCGCTTATTTCATTAGCACTAGCTTTGTTTGATGTCAATTTGGTTATCAGTGCATTGAGTTCCGTGATAAGACGTGAAAGGGTTTCATGTGATGTTTCACTTTGAGTTTTTGACATCAATCCCTTCAAGAGAGTATACAACTGTTGTAAGATGCCCTTGACGTTGGTCAAATTACCTTCTCGCACATATATTTCGAACTTTTTGACAAAATTAGTCACGTCTTGGATTTGACTATCCTCGCTGCCAATGGTTACAGTATGATCCTTTCCTGATCCTGTTGAACCAGCTGTGCCAGTTGACCCAGGTTTACCATGTGAAACAGTTGTGCCAGGTGTGCCAGTTTTGCCAATTGTGCCAGTTGATCCATTTGAATTAGTTGTGCTTACGAGCTGTTCTAAAGTTTTCAGTAACTTTCTGAGAAATTCGCTCATTTCATTGGCACTAGTTTTGTTTGATGACAATTTGGTTAGCTGTATATTGATTTCCGTGATAAGACGGGAAAGGGTTTCATGTAATGTTCCATTGGGAGTTTTTGACAGCAACCCCTCCAAGAGAGTATACAACTGTTGTAAGATGCCCTTGACGTTGGTCAAATTACCTTCTCGCACATATATTTCTAACCTTTTAACAACATTAGTCACCTCATGGGTTTGACTACCGCCGCTGCCAATGGCTACAGTTTGATTCATTCCTGATACTGTTGTGCCAGTTGAACCAGGTGATCCATGTGTCGCAGTTGGTCCAGTTGTGAAAACGATTGGTTGCAAAGTTTTTTCTAAATTGTGAAGGAATGCGCGAATTTCGACGATACTGACACTATTAGAAGACAACAGTGCATTGAGTTGATTGAGAATGCTTAATATTGCGTCGTAAGTCGTATCATCTTCAAGTGAGCTTTGGCTTCTAATTTGTGGTAACAACATCACCAATGAATTCAACACGCCATGCAGATTTAAACGGGTTTTGCTCAAGTCACTATTGTTAATATCCGTCTGCAAACTAAATAGTAATCGAACTATGTTTTGAAGAGATTGATTGATGACGCTTGAAGCGCCTTTGCTTATGCTTGAAAGCACGCTTTCAAACAAGCTGCCCAAGATTTGAAGAGTGCCACCACCACTGCTTAAGCTTGTGCCTAATTCTTGTTCCAAACTCTTCAAGGCATTTTGAAGGGTGGTGCTAACCATTCCCAAACTCGCATTCTTCGTTGACAGATTTACTAGCAATGTATCCAGATCCTTAGCAATAGTTGAGAAGGTGCTTCGAGATTTTTCACTAGTTTCTGGTGTCAATGCGTTTAGAACATTCAAAATTCGTTGAAGGATTCCAATGACTCTGATTGTATCACCTTTCTGTAGACCGTTCTGCAATTCACCAAATAATTCAATTAACATGGTAATGCCTCCAGCACCATTGTTCTGTTTAATTGTGACTGAGTTGTCTTGCAAATTCTTGACATTCAACAATTTTTTCAAATTGAATGTTGTTCTCTGAAAGAAATTGCTGATATCATTGGTGGAAGCGTTGTTTGTTGATAACTTGTATATTATTACACGAATATCAACAAGGACAGATGAACCAATCTGAAAACCTTGTTCGTTTGTAATACTTTTCAGCAATAGCTGCAATACGTATAAAAGTTGCTGAAGAAATTCCCTGAGACCTTTAATGCTGCCCTTTTGCACGAATTTTACCAAATTTTCAAGTAAATCAATCAATGACTGAATTACTTGACGAATAACATTCACGCCACATCTATGAATAGAATCTCCCAGATTGACTCTCAAATGCTTAAGCCGATTAATTACATCAGTCAGATCACCGTTCTGGGAAGATTTATCCAGACCGAATAGTAAATCGATCAAGTTCTCAGAGACATCTGCAATAGTGTGTACAGTGCCACCCAGTAGGCCTCCGGCAAAATCTTCCACATCTTCAACTCCTATAAATTAATGGACAAAATGTTATCAGTAAAACACATAATCAGAAAATCTGAATCACTAAATAGTTTTCATAATATTTTTAAAGAACTATAACCGATGAATTTCTTGTAATTTTGAATTTTTGCTGTTATTTCGCTTTGTACGAGTGAAACTTTCTCTAAAATACTGATTACTTTGGATGAGAATATAGTGTGGCTATCTTTAATTTGCTGTAAAAATCAAATTAAATATCACTGCAAGTATTTGATTAGATCAGTCTTGGGGCTAATAATCCTGAAAATATGAACCGAAAGCGTCTGTCATCTGCAAGAAAATGGCAAACAAGTGGCCGGCTCAGTGGCCGTTTTTCAGTTTATGGCCTAAAATGGACCCCCAATCATTTGAACGAAAAAACTACGAACAACAATAATATGTGTTTTTATAATATATATATAATAGCTATAGATTCGATATTCAGTCAGTTCGAACAAATTAGTTGCATTATGAAACTTATGAAGTATTGCTGTGTTAAAATGATGAAACGAGTGAATACCAAATCCACGCGCATCGAATGCGAGTAAACGGCGCACACTGGATGTAGAACTTCCTCTGTAAATTTCAAAGTTTTAAACATAATATGTAATAGAGTGTCATAAAAAACTGTGTCAAATTCAATTATATAGCCATAAGCCCGAACTTAGGGAAATCTAAATGGCTGCATTTTCAGGGAACACCCCCTCCCCTTCTCTTTGAACGAATCAAACGATTTCGATGGTTGAGCACTCGTTGAACCCGATCAGAGATCATTTACTCAGGCTCGGTAGAGTTAAGCTTTCGAGGCAAAACCAATACTATTTCTAAACACATTGTATGTATGGAAAAGATAAGTCAACAACCATAAACACATTTGTTTAGTTTGCCGCATATGTTGACCAATGAATATGGTGTGAATGTTTGTGATTAGTTAATGAAGACTGCATGGAAGAGTGACTGAAGTAATTGAAACGGACATCAACTTGAAAATACACAATTTGACATAATACCGAAAGTTTGTCGGGCTAACGGAAACCGGGTAACAATTCACTATATTTGTACAACATAAAAAAATAAAAATTTAATGGCAAATGAACAACGCTAAAACAGTTTCTATCTACATAATCTTCAAAATTGAACGGGCATAGCAAAAAATCATAGTGTTCACATAATCACAATAATTCATCAAAAACGCGTTTTCTATTAAATTTCATTTGTTATGAATATATTTTGAATTTTCGGTGGAATTAATACTAATAAATTTCTCAACAGCAAATATTCAATATTGATTTATCAATCAAATTGCGATATAACTAAGTTAAAACATCTAAAACTGTATATTCGTTGCCGATGGACATAGACATGGACAATGGACATGGACAATGGACATGGACATGTAATCAATAAAAAGTACCTTTTGTCAGTGAACCCGTTAAAGATGATAAGAGACCACATTTGACGGCACAGGGCACTATACAGATGGTTAGCAATACAAATGCTAACTTCATTGCTGAATCTAAGAAATGAATGTTATTATTATTGTTGAAAAATTTTAATTTGATTCAATAGTTCGTGACACTTACTTCAACTCACACACTTGATTTAAAAAAAAAATTAATTGTTAAGGCTGGGTTGTTAAGACCCAAACTGATGATCACTACAAGAGAGATCTCCTGTTTTATACTATTTCGGATCTTCAAATGAATCGTCATTTATTTTATAAGTTTTATAACCGTTAAATCTTTTGCAAACATTGCCTTTTAAAGTGAGCTTAATTTCATGCTAAGCACATCAACAACACCTAATTACACCATAAATTCGTCCGTTCATTATATTCCATAAAATGTCAAGTAAAAGTAAAGTGCTCATGTTTTGTTTACTTTTCATTATCAATTCTTCCGTGCGATAATAAAAAAAAAAGTTCAACGCATTTATTTTGAGGGGAGAAGCTCGAAATAGTAATCAAATTTTGAAGTATAACTGAGAAATGAATATAAATATAAATGATTAGAGATATTTGTCAAATGTCAGAAGTATGTACAGAACAAAAACCACATCTAATGAGTATGGGCAAATTAAATTTGAATATCATGGCTTTTTATTTTAAACCAATCGCTCTGCTCAGACAGTACAAGTGCAGAAATAGATGATGGGCTATAACAGTTCCACTCACTGTTTTTGTTTTTAACAGCGTATGTGTATTTCGTATTTGCAGTGGTTTAGTGCAAAATTAATATAGGAATTCGTCGAATATTTGGTATTCCTTTGACTCAATGGTGATGCGAAGTCTTCAGTATGTAATTGTATGCCTAACCCCTAGGAATTTATAGAAATCACGTGTGTTTGTTTCATGAAACTATTTTCTTGCTAAGGTGGTTTTAATTTAATTGCTTCGTTTATAAATTATGTTATCAAATGCGTGTTTTTGCAAACGCGTGTTGTATCCATATTTTCCCATGTTGAAGCAAAGCAATACCACTGCGAGAAAATGTTTTGATTCTTACAGTTCTATCTATGTTTACAGAGCCCAAAGAATGGGCTGACAAATAACTACGCAATCAAATCACAAAGGCTCAATTAGAAACAAATTATTTCGACGGATTATCTTCGCTTCAGTTTTTAAGCTTACAAGGAAATGAGTGGATCTAAACGTAAATGTTTACATCATTTCATCAAGTCCATTGGTAGCGCCAAGTCTTAGATATTGGTCTTCAATATAGTTCATAATATTGTAAATATTTTTAAGTATTGCATTTCTCATAATGTGTACCCAGCTGGAGAGCATTGCACAAAGCATCTTGAATTCCACCATACCTATGGAAAAACTTCTACTACATACATATTAGGGCTGCTCACGTACGGTTCACGAACGTTCGCGAACAGACAAATTTATGAAATTCGAGTACGCGTTCGGTTCGTGTTCGTCAAGTGACTGTTCGTACGAACACGTACCGAACACGAACGAACACGAACATGTTCGTTCAAAAATTATTTTTTTTCTAAATAATTTACAATGCATTTAATATGTATTTTTAAGTTGTATTGAAGCTATATATTTTTGTCTCTTTTATCAGAAATTCATTTTGCATTGAGTGAACGTATTTTGATTGATGAATTCCGCTTACATACAAAGCATATATGATAGAGCGGCATAACATAAACTGCTTCGAATCAATGAAATACCTCATAATGTTCATTTTCAAATTTTGGCTCCAATTTTTTTTCCGATTTCTTTGAAATAGAATATTTCGATCCGATTCTTGAGAAAAAAAAATTCATTTTGGATATTTTAATGATCCAAATCAATTCATCAGATAACATGAACAGACTTCAGTCGTTGAAATGCCTCAAAATTCCCAAATTTAAACTTTCGTTTAAAAGAATTTATTCACCGATACAGCCCCTTGACGACTTAAACTCCTTGTTTGCCGTTTCGAAATAGAAATTGGACATTATGAGGTTTTTTATTGATTGGAAACAGTTAATGTGGTGCCATTGAACTCTTTGAATTCATTCGAACCACTAAAAAACCAGAAAATAAAAAAATTCCTCAAAAGACCATTGAGAATCATCTGATTCAAAGAAATCGTATTTTTTTAGCGAACATTTAAAATTGGACATTTTGAGGCATTTCAGTGATTGGAAACAGTTTAGGTGATGCCATTGAACTCTTTGATTTCATTAGAGCCATTAAACTATCAAAACCTAAAACATTTGGCTTATATGGAATAGGGTGGGCCGAAACCGTGTAAAAGAAATCGAACGTGCGTAAAATTTTCGGATGTTCGTGAATTTTTCGAACATACGAACGTCCGAAATTTTACGACGATTTCGCATAAACGGAACGAATGTTCGAAATTTTTTCAATAAGTTTCGCACGAACGAACGAATTTTCTTTGTTCGCTGACACCTCTAGACATAGGTTCTAACCAGGGATCCGAAGGGTCCAATTACCCCCCCTCCCTGAGCGATCGTTACCCCTCGAAGATTTCGAAACGGCTTTACACTCGATAGAATGGACTTTGAAAAAATTCTTCCAATTTGCTAGGGTCATCACTTTCATTTTGGAGGAAACAAAAACCTCTTTTCAACTTTTTCGGGGCTGAGGACCTTTTTTTATGTCCTCAACTTTTTTTTAGACCCAGTTTACACCAGATAAAATTGACTTTTTTCGTTACCCCCCAAGAAATTTTGATTTTCGCTACCCTCCCTGAACACCACCTACTTGAGAACTTATGCCTCTAGATGAGACCAAAAATTAAATGAACGATGGAAGCACCTGTAAATGTCTCATATGAGAACATAAAATCAATAACCTTCTTATCCAATAACAACAGCGAATTTTCTTATTTTTATATAAATACACCGGGGAAATTGGATAAAATATCACGAACATTCACGAACATATTTGTTTGTTCGTATGTTCACCTTGTTCGTTCGTGTTTGTTCGTGTTTGCAAATATAGTGTTCATGTTTTGTTCGCGTTCGTGTCTTCGCGAACGAACGCGAACGAACACGAACAGTTCGTGTTCGTGAGCAGCCTTAATACATATGAATTCAGCGAGTATTTCTTTTGGTATTCTAAAATATTACAAATGTTATAGAAATATATCAGTATTATCTCTGTTGACAGCAATAGAATATAAGTGATATCAACGCCGGTCTATCTCAGTCAGTGCATTTTATTCAGTGCAGTTATAACAGTTTCAATGTATTAGCAACACCAAAAGATGAAATTGTTAAATGATTCCAATTTCGGCTTAAAATGTTCATCGTTCTTTATTTGTGTATATGCTCGAAAAAATTCTTTCAAAATTGTAAAATATTGACAACGACAAATCTTCATTGAGTTTGACTAACAGATTTATAACATTTGTAAATATAGAAAATACAGATCATAGTGAGCTGTTTATAAGGTGTGCGAACATTTAATAATATTAAGTTCGAGTGATTTCGGGTAACAGGAGTGCAGAAATTTAAATACGCACTACATTCAACTATGCATTGCATTGTACATATATTGGAAGCTGCTTAATGTGACGGATGGCGTTCACATTTAATGGTCTGTAATACAGAGCAATAAATTCTGTGTTCGCCCTCTAACAATCACAGGCAAACTAAATTGCTAATGTAGACATTCTTACTCAATCCGATTCAATGTCAGCTGTCAGTGTGCTTGTTACATTGCATTGTTTCTCTAACTTTTAGCCTGTTTCACATAGGTGGGCTCTCGTCGTACTTCTGCAGCTGTGAACGCCTTTTGTAATGCAAAAGCAGCAATGCGGGAGCTATGTTGTTGTGATGTTTATGTGTAAAATATTTGGTCATTGTTTGTTTGTCTAATAGTAAAAACGTCTTGAGAACGATCGCAAAATGAGATGTGTTGTGGGAGCTCACACTTGCCAGTGGAACACTTATTACAGATCGATTTAAAAAGAAATGTTAGAAAAAACTAGTTTAGACTCGCACCATTTATGCATAACAATGTAAATCATATACTTTTTGAATAAGAGAAGGTAGCGCACGATTGATGAAATATAAATGCGAATTATATTAAGAATGAACAAATACACAAATATTAAATTGATGCTAGAAATGTTACAATGGCTGTCAGTAAGACAAAGATTAACAATATAAGGGAGTAAAACAATAAAACATATTAAGCAATGGAATTAAACAAGAAGAAAATGAATATATTTGAAATTATCAGAATAGATAAGACAAAATGTAACACAACTGTAACAAACAAACAAAAATAGCGAAAAGCTAAATAAAGATTATTATCATTACCAAAAAATTATAAATGTATGGAGTAATGTGTTTGAAATTTATTCTCAGATTTGCTTGTGTGTATAAAGGAATACATGGCAAGTAAAAAGTAAACAAGTTGACGTCACTAAAATCTTTGTTCCATTACATGCATTGTATCAATCGTGCGCTAGATGGCGTTAAAGATCTATATTTTAGAATGTATTTTAGATGAATCTATATTCAATACTAAATGTGCTCACGAACATATTCTTGTTCGGTTTAGTTCGTCCGGGTAAATTTTTTCGTGTTCGAAGTTCGATCCACAGTTTGGCAGCATTTTTAACGTTTACATTGAATTCAATGCTATTTGTAAACTTTGCCATTTCGAAACGCCACCTATCGTATTGATTTTTAAATTAATGACGCCCAAATTAAAATTGTTTGGAATCAATCACTCAATTCGTCTTTATGTGTTTTCTTTACGAATATTTATGCTTTATTTATATTATCAGATTCGAGGAATTGTTTTGTTTGTTTACTTTTCTCAGGTTGTTCAAGGGGAGAAATATTTACCATTTTCAGAAGCCGAGTCGCCCGACCTTACCGTTGCTCTGTGCACTTCCCAATGAGTGGTGCACCCAGTCATCGCCTGAAACTTATTTTCTATTGTTGAAATAAAAAAGATGAATTTGAACTTTATGGATTTTTATTTTTACTCTTTATGTTTGCTCATTTCAATTTTTGTTGAGTGGAAAAAGTGGCGCACTGCCACTGGAAAAAACCACTCGCTCATGCTCATGCTCAATTTTGTTTTCTGAACTGCACTGTTCAGTGGTTGGCTCATGACTAAACTGGATTGAGAATGCGCGAGCCGTTGTTCCCGCTCGCGTTTGATTGAAATGTGACGCATCGAACGTCGTTCGGTACACTGCCCGGTCGAGATTGTCTCGAAATGCTCTGGTTGTGGCTGCCCGGGTGCCGAAAATTTCATCGAAATTTGGTAGTCAAAATCGATGTTGATTGTGAATACAAAGCACACTATTGTGCTTTTGATTGGGGCACTTTTTGCACCCACCGTCTGCGCATGCCTGCTCCGAATGTTGGCCTCTCAAACAATTTGCACAAAGTCCTTTTTCTTTAACAAAGGCTAACTTAGCACGATAGCCTTGATCTCCAAATGTTGGGCACCGGTAAAGGTGATGAGCTCCTTCGCACCAGGGGCAGCCGAAGCAGCTTGCCATGGTGTTTCTCAGCGCCGTGTGCGCGGCACCGGCACTTTTGTATTTCTTTGGTATAGAACCTTTTGATGTATCAACTGGTTCCCATGAATCCGGCTCTTTTCGCGTTGCACCACCTGCACTTTGCGGCGATTGTCCATCGTCTTTCGGGTCCCAGCCCGAATTCAACATTTCCTGTTGTGTGGCCAAAAATTGACGCAAATCTTTTAGCGCCAATTTTGCACTGACCGCGATTTGGTAGTTCCACAGCACCTTTGTCGTGAAATTAAAGCTCAAAATGGTTTGAGCCATGATTATCGGTGCAAATTGGCTATATTTGAAACCCGCACTACGCACTCGCTCAATTATAATTGATATGGCGCGCCGTAATTTTTCAAAATCACGGCCTTCTGCCTTTTCTGGCAGTTTCGGCAGCTCACGGAGCTCGCGCAGAATTTCATTTGTTTCGCCCAATGTTTTTGGATAAAATGCTGGCTCTTCTTTTTCTTTCATTGGCGTTGGTGTTGCAGTCGATGAAGCACTTGGAACACCTGAGTTTGCATCCGAAATTGCACTTGAATTTGCTGTTTCTGTTGAAGCACTTGATAGCACGCTCTGTGCGTTTTGCCCTCGATTACCAACTTCTGATGCGCTTGAAATTGGTGGCTCATTTTCTTTTGGCGATTGCATGGCTTCGAAATCTTCGGTTTGCTCAGCGTTTGTCAATTGCTTGTCGACATCCATCGATTTGGCTTGCTCAGTTTGTGCAGATTCATCAGCCTCTGCCAACAGCGCTTGTTCTTTCAATTCTGCAATGAATTGTTGCTTCACCAAATGATACTGTGTTGACAGCTCGTTAGTCAAATCGATGTTGAAAGTGCGCCATTCATTCGATTGTGTTTCAATGCTCTCCCTTAGCTCATTCCAAGAAGCCATCAATCGCTCGTATTCACCTTCCACATTCGCGGTTGGCATTTTGAACTCTTTTAGTTCTTTCAACGCTTTTTGCGCGAATTGCACCAACGGATCACTTGAATCGGCCATTTTTTTTTTGTACGGAAAATATTTTTCCCTTTTTGCTCTTAAGAAATTTTTTTTTTCAAATAATGCGCTTTATTGTTTCGTGGCTTGGCACTTAATTGTTTTTGCACTTTGATTGTTCGCTTTGGATTGCTGTACACTTTTGTGTAAATTTCACTGAAAATATTCACTTGATTTGAATTCACTTGATTGGAAATCAGTTGTGAAAAGGTTTTCTTTTTGAATCGCTCTTAGAGTGAAACTTGCTTCTGCACTGGTTGAATGTTTGCACTGGAATGACCAAATGTTTAAGATGTCAATCGAATCGATGCTCCAAATCAATACAGCACCGCATGCTCATCGCACTTAAATCGAAATATTGTGTCGTTTCCTTTGCTTCACTTTCTTCGCACGAAAAGGGATTAACGGTTGTTGCCTCAACAAACGGACGACATTTTCTCACCAACGAGTGTTTGCACTCGTTACGCTCTACGCCCAACAAGGAACCAAGCAACCGCATGCGGCTAAACGATACAGTTTTGCACAATCGAAAAAAAGTGTTTTGAAAAGGCACTGGTTGCTTTGGTTTGTGCTGCACATCGTAAATTATGAAATTTATTGCTCTGCTTGTTGTTTTAGGATTTTTTGTTCTCTCAATAAATACTGCAGCGACAGCATTTGTGTGGCCCGTTATAAATGCGCACAATCGATGCGATTGTTTGTGATGAAACTAATGTTTCGGCTCGAGAGTGATTTGAATTGTCAACTCATGATTTTTCATGCTCGTTCTTGTTTCGATGCTCGTTGATTTGTTTGGATCGAAATTGCACTGTCGATATTTACCGTTGCGTGGCTCGAACAACGAGATGAAATACAAATGCTCTGTTCCTTTTTGAAATGTGTTTTCGATTTTTCTCGTTCTTATCAACATTTCGTGTTGATGAGAAAAAATTGAGTCGCTCGCTCAGCACAATGGATTTATTTTGCTAACGGACAATGTTTATTTCATTTTTTCAACGCACATTGTTGATAAAATGATTTTTGAGTTTTGTCACTCTCATGGCCAACTGTCAGCGCTCTTAGTGTAAATGAGATTTTAAGCGACGGTTTTTTTTTTTGTTGTGCACACATTTCGGTTGACAATTTGTACAGTCACATTTTGTTAGTTGTGAATTTTGCTCTTTTGATTTTGATGATGAAACGAGATTTGTTTAAACGATAAATCTCTTTGTTTACTGCGCTTCGACCGTTTCTTCGAAACCACTCGAACGAAAACAAATCGATGTGGTTGTTATTCTTTTTTCAGCTCGAATCATCACATGCACAGCTCGATAACGAATTTTCGTTTTGTTCAAGTGGCTCGACAGGCAATAGACAGAGTTTTTGTACTGCACGTGTTAGTTTTTTCTTTTTGCCTGTTCTATCGCTCTTAGCAATCTCTATGATCACATTACGCACTAAACCGTCTTTACTTGGTAACAGTTTGCACACTTTGCCCAAAATCCAATTGCCTGGATGTAAATTTTCGTCGTGAATGAGAACCACTTGACCGATTTTAATGTTTTCTTTCTCTTGAAGCCATTTCTTTCGTGGCAACAATGATGAGAGATAATCGCTATGCCAGCTCTTCCAAAAGCACTCTAGCATTTTCTTTTGTTCATTGCGAATTCTCTGTAACGAAAAATTTGTTTTTTCTGGCGCTGATATCGGTGGTGGTAAAATAAAAGGTTCACCGATAAGAAAATGCGCTGGTGTTATGCACTGCACATCTGATGGGTCGTCCGTTGGCGCATACAACGGTCGAGAATTCAAAATCGCTTCTACTTGCGTTAAAAATGTCATGAAATGCTCATAAGTGTAGCACTTTGCACCCATCACGCGGTTTAGGTGATGTTTAGTGGATTTAACCGCAGCCTCATAAATACCACCTTGATGAGGTGCGGCTGGGCTCATGAATGTCCATTTTGTGCTCATTTTATTTAGATGCTCTATCGTTTCAGGTGCACTCCAATTTTTAAACGCTATTTTAATTTCTTTGTGAGCGCCTACAAATGATGTCCCATTGTCGCTAAAAAGACGATTGCAATGGCCGCGTCTAGCTACAAATCTCTCAAAACAAGAGATAAATGCGGCTGATGATAAATCGGTGACTACATCGATATGCACTGCTCTGGTCACCATGCACACGAAAATCGCTACCCAACATTTTCGTTTAGCTGCTCTCGGTTTATTTTGCTCTCTTAAAAGAAATGGACCGGCATAATCAACACCGGTGATTAAAAATGCACGATTTCTACTAATGCGATCTTTTGGTAAATCGGCCATTAGTTGCTCTCTGAAATTTTTACTATATCGCACACAATCAGTGCATTTTTTAGAGAATCCTTGCAGCTCATGCCGCAATTTTGGTATCCAATAATTTGCACGTATATATTGCATCATCAATTGCGTCGCACCATGATGTGTAGCTCGATGTGCACTAATAATAATTAGCTGGCTCAATCTTGATCGAGGCGGTATTATTATTGGATATTTGGTATCGAATGGAATTTCAGAACCACCGATTCGACCACCCGCACGTATTAGCCCATTGTCATCCATGAAAGATCGTAAATTTAATATTTTACTGCTTTCAGGAAATTTAGACGATTCGCTCTTTTTATTTTCGAAATATGCACATTCTTTTGGATAGGCTATTGCTTGCTCTCTGCGTATGAAGTGTTTCATCGCCTCTCTTTTCTCTTCTTCTGATGGCAATTCAACAAATTCGATCAATTTGCCTTTCAAATTGTCTGCCTTTATCGCACATGTGGGTTTTGGACGTTTCTTTAGACGACAATTGCGCACGAAACGGATCACATATGCTAGCACACGAGTGATCTCACCCAAATTTTTGGTATATTCAAAGAGAGGTACTTTCTCTTTGTGTTTGTTTACGAATATTTCCAATTCATTTCTTTGAATGGAAACATTGTGCACTTTTAGCTCTGCTCGCACTTCAAGTGGTATTTCAAACGCACCAATGTCAAGTGGCTGCGGCCACTGCTCTTGTGGCTTCAAAAGCCATGATGGACCGTGCCACCATAGATCATTATCTACAATTTCATCGGCCAATAACCCTCTGCTCACGATGTCAGCAGGATTTTCTTTTGTTCGAATGTGTCGCCAGTGTTGCACTTCACTCGCTTCAAGAATATTTTTCACACGATTTGCTACGTACAATCGAAGTTCGTGCAATGGTTTATTCATCCATTGCAAAGCTGATGTGTTGTCGCACCATAAAAAGTATGGCACATGTTTCAATTCCAACGCTTCACGTACGGTCGAAAGTAATTGGCTTAACAGCTCAGCTGCAGCCAGCTCTAGTCTAGGTATTGATACCTTTTTGAGTGGCGCTACTCTAGATTTGGATGCGACTAAATTGCTCTCGATACGGCCTTTTATATCCACGGCTCTGAGGTAAATTGAACAGCCGTAGGCGTCTCCTGAACTATCTGCAAATCCATGGATTTGTAGTTGCACTTCATTGCCCATTGCAAGCCACCGGGGTATTTTTATTCGCTCGAGGTTTTTTATGCGCAACCAAATTAATTTCCATTGATTTGCGATATCCAATGAAACGGTATCATCCCAATTTAAATTTGCGCTCCATATTCGTTGCATTAAAATTTTTGCTTGCACAATCACGGGTGAAATTAGACCGTTCGGATCAAACAATTTACTTATTTTGCTCAATATAGTGCGCTTGGTTAATTTTTCGTCCAATTCACTCTCCTTTATTTCAAAGGTAATCAAGTCGGTTTTTGGGATCCATTTTAAACCGAGAATTGAGGTTTGATTTACATCATCGAACGAAACTGATGACGCACTCTCACCTCCAAGCTCTTGCACTAATCGCTCACTATTCGAATGCCATTTGCACAGTTCAAAGCACGAATTTCCAAGCACCGCTTTTATATCTCTAGCTAATTTTATAGCTAAATCTTCGGTTTTCTCGCCTGTCGCACAATCGTCCATGTAAAAATCATTGCGAATTGCATGCACTGCCTCTGGAAATTCGTTTTCCATCGCGTTCGCTCCATTCAGCATGGCTTGCACTGCCAAATAAGGTGATGAAGCCAATCCGAAAGTTACTGTTATCAAACAGTATTCTTTCAGTCGGTGGCGAGGGCTCTCTCGCCAGAAAATGCGTTGCAAATTCCATTGTTCGGGCACGATACCGATTTGCAAAAACATTTTCTTGATGTCTGCACTTATTGCGATTTTGTGCCTTCTAAACCGCATAAAAATTTCAAATAAATCTCTTTGAAGTTTGGGCCCAACAAACTGCACATCATTCAATGAAATGCCCGATTTGGTTAAGCAGCTCGCGTCATAAACCACTCTGAATTTGTTGGCAGAAAATATGCCGTGGTGGGGGATATAATAAACCATTTCACCATTATCTGGTTCTGTGGTTGCTTCGATCATGTGACCGGCTTCGAGTCGCTCTCTCATGAATTCGACGTATTTTTGATGAAATACTGGATCGCGCGCGAATTTTTTCTCTAACATAAGAAAGCGCCGCAATGCGATTTCTCTAGAACTGCCAAGCTCTTGCACATTTGGTTTAATTGGTATAGCGACCACATGTCTACCAGATTGCTCTCTATAGTGTCGTTCTTTGAACATTTTCTCAGTCAATTCATTCTCAGCATCCTTTGCTGTGCACAACGGTAAATCCTCGAATTGCCAAAATCGTTGAATGTTTTTGTATAGCTCTTGCAAATTCGTCACATGAACCGGCACGGTTTTTATAAATTTTGCGCAATCATCATATATAATGTCACCGGCTCGACCTGATATAATATTGCCCATTATTGATTCTTGGCACAGAAGATTTCGACCTACCTTGTAGGCCACACCGTCGATTATGGCCGAATACACTTCAATATCCAATAAAAGAGGCACAGCATCGGATTTCCAAAATAATGGATCCGCTAAAGGCCCTTCCAACGGTTTCGATAGCACGTTAATTGGCACATTTTCGCTCGGATAAATTGGTGCCCATTTGCTCGATTTCGGAAGCACCCAAAACATTGTATCTAACGCATATTCATCGTCATTTTCAACGAACCACGGTTGAATTTGTGCGTTGAGTTTGGCCTTTATACGAACCGATTCATCGGTTACTCCCACCAATTCTCCATGCGCCGGAGTTGTCTTTAAATCAACGCTCTTTATTATGCTCTGTCTTATCAAATTTGCTTGTGAACCCGTGTCACACAATGCTCTGAAAATACCAATGAATTTGTTGTTAGCAAACAGTTTGACTAACACTGTTGGCATCAAATGGATGTGAAAATTCATCGGCGTGTCAATTGAACGATCCAAAGCTAGTCATGAATGTTTCACAGTCGCTCTGCTCTTTGAAACGGATTTTGATTTTCGGCTAAATTGCACGGCGTTCGCTGCTCGATTGCGCGGATTTTCATTGCACAATAAACTGTTGTGCTTTTGGTTGCACCGTCGGCACGCTTCTGAACGGCAATCGCGACTTGAATGAGAAGTATTCAAGCAATTGAAACAAAGCTCAAACTCTCTGGCAATTTTCTTTCGCTCGGTTAAATTCATGTTCTTGAATCGCTCACATCGATGCGCCGGATGTGGGTTCAAATTACAAATTTTGCAAACCTTTGCATCGGTTTTGCTGTCATTCTTCTTTTCGAATTTATTTTCGTGAGAAGTGCTTGGTTTTGCACGTTTGGATTCCCAATCTTTGCTCTTGTTATTATTGTTATTGTGGGCGCGTTTTCGATTGTCATTGAATCCCTTTCGCTCTGAATGCTGTGCGCCAAACAATGCTTTCGCTTGGTTGTCCAGAAATTGCAACATTTTGCCAATTGTTGGCGTGTCTTCTCTCTTTCGCTCTATTTCCCAAGCTTTGCTTGTCTCTGTATCCAATCGATCGTGAATACCGTGCACGAAAATCAGATCGTAATAATCGACCGGATAACCTAACGCTTTCAATTGGCGCCGCACTTCGTGTGTTACGTTACTAAATTTTTGGATCATTCCACCTGATGGATAATCTAATTTTGGGAGATTATAAAATTTCCACAAAAGCTCTTTGCTCGTCTGGTATTTTAATGCGAATAGCTCTTTCAAACGCTCCCATGCCTCATTGTAATTGGCATCGGTTAGTTGCCATTCACCAAGCGCTTTGGCTGCTCTGCCCTTAAGAGACTTTTGCAAATATTGAAATTTGAAAGCTGGTGTCACATTCGGATCGTCATGCACGGCTGACTTAAATCGATCGTGAAACCCTTGCCATAGCATTAAATTTCCATCGAATTCACCCCAGGTGTTTTCTTTTTTACTGCTCCCACAATTCAAATAAATTGGTTGCAATTGCACTTGCTGTGGATTTGCCTGCTTTTGCACTTGCGGCACAACAATTAGCGGACTTTGCTCAGGTGGCAGCCGATTGTCGTTCGGTTGCACTTGCTCTTGTTGCTCAATTACCTGGTCTTGCAATTGTTCATTGTCATTTGGATCGCCCTGTCCAGGTGGAAGTGGATCGTCTTCCAATTCATTGGCACCGTTACCGTCGTGAACATTCTCTTCTTCACTTGGCGCTCCGTATTCACTTTGAAAAATTCGCTCCTCCAACAAGGCCTTGGTTTCCAAATACATTTGCTCTACTTCGTCGTAAGAGTTTTCCAATTCTCGCAACTCTTCTTCTCTCTCATTTTCTCTCGCGCTTTGCACTACTAAATTGTGATTTGTGTAAAACTGATTCCATGCCTCTACCATATGATCTAAACGAGTTCGCACATCTCGAATGTATCGTTCTTCAAAATCTTCACTTGTGGCAAATGTGTGTGCACTTCTGATTGTGCGTGCACACGAACTTCTTGCTGTTAGTTCGGCCATTTTTGTGATGTTTTCACTTCAAAATCTGTTAAACGAATGATTAATTGCTCTTAGTAAATCATTTAAGCCGTTCGCACAAATCACAGCGGGCCGAACTGACCGTCGGAAAGCGTCACTGTGTAACATAAAGGCTTGCTGCGCCGCATTGAGAGAGATTTTTTTTCTCATAGAACGTCTCACGTTCGCTCTTTCTCATTCGCTTCTTACGCAACACAATAAAAATATTCAGCTTCGATGCCGTTCGCACGGCTATGCTCTCTCTCTATGCTCTCTTTACTCACCGTTCTGTTTGAGTGTATGTAACATGAATGCTTCGCGCAGCACACAATCGTGTGTATACAGTTCTATTGCGATTCTCTTTAGTCGCATTGATTATCGCTCTTGCGGTTTCTCCGCTCTTCTCTTTTCTTTGTTTCATCGTGAAACGACGACGCGCGCCTCGCACAGCGCACGTATTGTTCAATCGATCCAACCTTGTTGAATTTCGATTTTGCTCGATACCTTTACGTTATTTTTTCTCTCTGTTTCGCTTCGAAACGTTTGTGTGTGCCTCGCCACAGCACACACATTGATACAAGCGGTTCAACCGCGTTGAATCCAACGGCTTGTTCTCATTTCACTAGAACCTTTCGTTCTCTTGCTCTCTTTCGTTTCACTTTGAAACGTTTATGTGTGCCTCGCACAGCACACACATCGAAACGAGTGATTCAACCGCGTTGAATACAACTGCTCGTTCGCATTTTACTTGAACATTTTGTCCCTGTTTCTCTTTGTTTCTTTTTGCACAAATTTATGCCAGTTTCTCCTAACTGAATTCTACAAATTTTGTGCGGTTGCTCTCAATTTCTCAAATTGCTCTAAATGCGCGAATACACGCCGGTTTCTCTTAACCGAATTCTGCATATTCTTGCACTTTGAATGTTTTTTTTTCCACATTTTTTTTTTTCTTTTTCGAATATTCAAATAATTTCTCTTTTCGTTGCTAGCTAGCTTGTGCCACTGACAGTCGCCTGAAAGTAAAGAAAGAAAAGCAAAGAAAAAATATGGTTATGGAGAACATTTTTGCGTTCTCGATTTTTCTCTCTTTTTTCACTGCTGCTCACTGACAGCTTCAAATTCACGAACACTTGCAAAAAAATCACTTCTTTTTCACAAACACTTGCTCTAAATTTAAATTAAATTGCTCAACATTTTCACTTTCAACTGACACAGAGCAACGGGTCAAAGCGACTCACTTTCGGCACCAATGTTCAAGGGGAGAAATATTTACCATTTTCAGAAGCCGAGTCGCCCGACCTTACCGTTGCTCTGTGCACTTCCCAATGAGTGGTGCACCCAGTCATCGCCTGAAACTTATTTTCTATTGTTGAAATAAAAAAGATGAATTTGAACTTTATGGATTTTTATTTTTACTCTTTATGTTTGCTCATTTCAATTTTTGTTGAGTGGAAAAAGTGGCGCACTGCCACTGGAAAAAACCACTCGCTCATGCTCATGCTCAATTTTGTTTTCTGAACTGCACTGTTCAGTGGTTGGCTCATGACTAAACTGGATTGAGAATGCGCGAGCCGTTGTTCCCGCTCGCGTTTGATTGAAATGTGACGCATCGAACGTCGTTCGGTACACAGGTCTCAGCTCACATTTTTGAGCGGCGACAATTCCTAGGGTTCGCTAAACAGAAGAATAAATTGAATTACATTTGGAATCCTGACTTTTCCGCATTGATATGAAATTTGGTTTTTCTGTTTTTCACAACACAATAAAACAAGTTGTTCATCTTCAATTTGCAATTTGAGACTCCTTTCTTGAGATATATTCATATCACAATTCGATTTTCTTAGAATTTCGTATATTTCCAAAACTGTTTATATTCCACAATTTTTTAGCATAAAGATATATTTTGTGCATTGTTCGAATTTGTAAAACATCAAGAAGACTTCAATATCTTTCGACCGACGCAAACTGCATGATTTTGTATTGACAAATACACACAGGAGGGTCCAAAATATGAAAATCGATTTTTGTGTAAAAATGTACTGGAAACCCAACTCATTTAATGCACGCCGCTCCGGAACGGCTATACCGATATGGTTCAAATTAAATAGGAAATATCTGGTGATAATACTTAACTAATTCGCTTTGGTCACTTTGCGATTTAAGTCTCCGTTCGAGAGTTATCGTTTTAACGTATATACAGAGACGAAGACGCCATTTTGCACCGGCGGTACCAGAACCGAGTATCCAAATCAAAAAGTGCAGAGATAGATTTGTTCCCACGGTGAAATGAGATTCGGGTCGAAATTTGAGCCCGATCGGTAATCATTTACTCAAGCGCGGTGGAGTTCAATTTTCGAGGCAAAACATTTCATGTGCGGAAAAGTAATATGCAAAAATGCTTCACTTCGTATTTGTGTGTGCATTTTTTTCTACCATGAAAATATATCTCAGCTGGTTCAAAGAACACGTTAAGTGTATTGAGCAGAAACACACATACAAGTCAGCGTTTGATGCTCATATTTTAGAGAATGAACATTCTACTGTTACAAGTGACAATGTAAAACTCTTAAAGTGTGTATCAGATGAACGCAGGCTAGATGCCTATGAATGCGTGTATATTAGAAACACCTACCTATATTGATGCGGTATCAAAACATTTGCACATCGACCATTCCATACCCGATCGATATTGGGATGGGTATAAAAGTGTCCATATTTTGTCTAAGCCAGATGAAAGGGTTTGAGGCCAGCTATCCGAAACCGACTCTAACTTAAAAAAAAATTGTATACGTGGTTTCGATATAATCGCGTTTAAAGATCCAAAAATCGATTTTTATGTCAAAAATAACTTTTTTCAAAAATGTTAAAAACCCAAAATAAAGATGGCCTCCATACCTTTCAAACGAGATCTATGCGGTTTTTTTTACCTTTTGAAATGGTTGAGATCTAGGGGGGAAGAACAATGTGCAAATATATGCAGTTATTTACTTGCGTATTTGCATGTATATTCGCAGAAGCACGAACGCCATCTGTAGGCTGCATATATTCCATGCAAATACTCTATATCAATTTACAATATATGCACAATATTTACAGCTTTCTTTCCCCCTAGGTTGAGATATCGATCGTCAAATTTTACCCTGATTTTTGCAAAAAGTTGAAAATTTCGACCAACCGACCCCGGGTTTTTCTTAGTTGGACCTAAACTAATCGAACCATTTATAAATTTTTCAAATCCGGGAGGGTCGATGAGAATTTTGATCGATCGGGTATGGAATGGTCGACATATGTGTTGTTTTGTGTATTATTATCTTCACGTCTATGTCAATGCTCCGTTTTTCTTCAGTCGTGATTGCTGTTGATGACATGTAAGACCATGTGGAAATGCATTCATGTTAGTTATTCGGTTTTTATGTAATCTTTATTTCTCGTCGATTTAAACAATCAAAATCGAGTGATTCCGTGTAAAATCAATAAGGTGTTATTAATTACATTGTTTCAACTAATGCCATAATGGAAAAGTGGTTGAACTATTTGAAAAGCGTTGGATCAGAAATATATTAATCGCAGGCGCCAATTTCCGAGGCAAAACCAATACTTTTCCTGAGCACATTTCATGTTGATGCACATTTCATTAAACTAAAATACGATTTCTTTTAAATTATAAGAGTTTTTTATTTGTTTAGCTTAAAACAGATAACAATTTTTTGATTTTAAGATTATTTTCAATGTATTTGATCGAAATATTATCATTGCAAATATTTTTCAAACACAAATTACGCGGAAACATTCAGCAGAAATATATAAAGTTTGTCGAATATTTGTCAACGTTTTTCGTATGGTAGTAGTTTTTGCGTTAAATTTTTTCATAAATTGAGAGCAGTTTTTTTTGTACAAATTCTTCCTGGCCTTAATACATTTCAGAGAAGTCGTATGAATCAGTTGAACCAGAGTAACTAGAATAACTAGACGAGCTAGAAGAAGTAGTGTAACTAGATGAACTAGAGGAACTGGAGGAACTAGAGTAGCTAGATGAACTGTATGAGCCAGGTGATCCTGATGATCCATATGAACCGGATGATCCAGCCGAACTAGACGTGCTCTCGACATTTTGCATAGTACTTTGTGCATCTTGTAGGAATTTTAATACTTCATCCGTACTGGTGTTTTTCGATGAAAGCAGCTTCTTAAGTTTCGTGACAATATCAGAAATAGCATCATAAGATTGTCCACTTGATAATTCTGACAACAATTGCTCCAAAAAGGTATACACTTGTTGCATGATGTCGCTGACGTTGCTTATATTTTCACTTTTCATATTTTCTTCCAATTCCTCAAAAAAACTACTTAACCCTCGAACCTCGCCATCACTAGTCACTGTAATATTGCTTGAAATTGTGAGTTGATTTCCAGCTGATGAATCGGATGAATCAGATGAACCGGATGAATCAGATGATCCAGTTGAACTATACGTGCTCTCAACATTTTGCATAATACTTTGTGCATATTGAAGAAACTCTAGTATTTGCTCATTACTGACACTGTTCGATGACAGCTTATTTAGCAGTGTCTGAAGTTTTGTGGTAATGTCAATAAGAGCATCATGAGATGGTCTACTTGTTACTTCTGACAACAATTGCTTCAAAAAGGTATACACTTGTTGCATGATGTCTCTGACGTTGCTTATATTTCCATTTTTCATATTTTCTTCCAATTCCTCAAACAAACTACTTAACCCTTGAACCTCGCCGTCACTAGTCAATGTAATATTGCTTGAAATTGTGAGTTCATTTCCACCTGATGAATCGGATGAATCGGATGAATTAGATGATCCAGTTGAACTAGACGAGCTCTCGACTTTTTGCAGAGTGCTCTGTACATATCGGAAAAAGTCTAATACATCAACCGTGCTGGCTTCCTTCGATGATAGCTTATTCAGTAGTGCGCTAAGCTTCGTGATAATATCGGAAAGAGCATCAGAGGATTGTCCTCGTGATACTTTTGTTAACAATTGCTTCAAAAGTGTGTAGACTTGCTGCAAGATTTCGCTGACGTTGCTTAGTTTTCCACTTTGCACATTTTCTTCCAATTTGTCAAACAAACTGCTTAAACCTTGAATTTGACCGTCGCTGTTCACTGTAACATTGCTTGTATTGGAGATTGTATTTCCATTTGATGAGCTCTCGGCATTTTGCATAGTCATTTGTGCATCTTGTAGGAATTCGAATACTTGATCCGTACTGGCGTTGTTCGATAATAGGTTTTTAAGCAGTGTCTGAAGTTTCGTAATAATGTCAGAAAGAGCATCATAAGATGATCCACTTGGTAATTCTGATAACAATTCCTTTAAAACAGTATAGACTTGCTGCATGATTTCACTGACGTTGCTCAGATCTTCATTTTGCAATGATGTTCCCAAAGTACCAAACAAACTGCTTAACCCGTGAATTTGACCATAATTGTCTACTGTAATGTTGCTTGTAATTGTTATTTGATTTCCGCCTGATGATCCGGATGATCCAGATGAGCTAACGATTTGTTCTAACGTTTTCTCTGCATTTTTAATGAATGTGCGAATTTGTTCAGTATAAGCACTGCTTGATGACACATTGGTGAGCAGTGTGTTGAGTTCCGCGATGAGACGTAAAAGTGCTTCATGTGATGTTCCATTTTGAGTTTTTGATAGCAATCTCTTCAAGAGAGTATACACTTGTTGTAAGATGTCCTTGACTTTGGCTAAATTACCTTTTAGCACAGATATTTCCAAATTCTTAACCATATTAGTTACGTCTTGGATGTGACTACCGCCGCTGCCAATAGTTACAGTATGATTCTTTCCTGATCCTGTTGAGCCAGTTGTGCCAGTTGGCTCAGGTGGACTAGTTGAGTTGGTTGTACCATTTGAACCAGTTGAGCTAGAAGATCCAAATGTACTAAGGATTTGTTGCAAAGTTTTCAGTAAATTTCTGAGAAAATCGCTTATTTCATTAGCACTAGCTTTGTTTGATGACACTTTGGTTAGCAGTGCATTGAGTTCTGTGATAAGACGTGAAAGGGATTCTTGTGACGTTCCACTTGAAGTTTTTGATAGCAAATCTTTCAAGAGAGTAGACATTTGTTGTAAGATGTCTTTGATGTTGGTTGAATTACCATTTCGCAGAGCTAGTGCCAAATTTTCAGCCAAATTAATCAGGCCTCGGGTTCCATTTCCACCGCTGCCAATGGTTACAGTATGATTCTTTCCTGATCCTGTTGTGCCAGGTGTGCCAGTTGAACCAGGTGTACCAATTGTGCCGGTTGAACCAGGCTTACCATTTGAGCCAGTTGTGCCAGGTTTACCATTTGAGCCAGTTGTGCCAGGTGTGCCAGTTGAGCCAGGTGTGCCAATTGTGCCAGTTGAACCAGGTTTACCATTTGAGCCAGTTGTGCCAGGTGTGCCAGTTGAGCCAGGTGTGCCAATTGTGCCAGTTGAACCATGTGAATTAGTTGTGCTTACGAGCTGTTCTAAAGTTTTCAGTAACTTTGTGAGGAATTCGCTTATTTCATTGGCACTAGCTTTGTTTGATGTCAATTTGGTTATCAGTGCATTGAGTTCCGTAATAAGACGTGAAAGTGCTTGTTGTGATGTTCCACTTTGAGTTTTTGACAGCACTTCCTTCAAGAAAGTAGACACTTGTTGTAAAATGCCCTTGACGTTGGTCAAATCTCCCTTTCGCACAGATATTTCCAAATTCTTCACCATATTAGTTACGTCTTGGATGTGACTACCGCCGCTGCCAATGGTTACAGTATGATTCTTCCCTGATCCTGTTGAACCAGGTTTACCATTTGAGCCAGTTGTGCCAGGTGTGCCAGTTGAACCAGGTGTGCCAGTTGAACCAGGTGTGCCAATTGTGCCGGTTGAACCAGGTTTACCATTTGAGCCAGTTGTGCCAGGTGTGCCAGTTGAACCAGGTGTGCCGGTTGTGCCGGTTGTTCCAGGCCTACCATTTGAGCCAGTTGTGCCAGTTGTGCCAGTTGTGCCAGGTGTGCCAATTGTGCCGGTTGAACCAGGTTTACCATTTGAGCCAGTTGTGCCAGGTGTGCCAGGTGTGCCAGGTGTGCCAATTGTGCCGGTTGAACCAGGTTTACCATTTGAGCCAGTTGTGCCAGGTGTGCCAGTTGAGCCAGGTGTGCCAATTGTGCCAGTTGAACCATGTGAATTAGTTGTGCTTACGAGCTGTTCTAAAGTTTTCAGTAACTTTGTGAGGAATTCGCTTATTTCATTGGCACTAGCTTTGTTTGATGTCAATTTGGTTATCAGTGCATTGAGTTCCGTAATAAGACGTGAAAGTGCTTGTTGTGATGTTCCACTTTGAGTTTTCGACAGCACTTCCTTCAAGAAAGTAGACACTTGTTGTAAAATGCCCTTGACGTTGCTCAAATTTCCCTTTCGCACAGATATTTCCAAATTCTTCACCATATTAGTTACGTCTTGAATGTGACTACCGCCGCTGCCAATGGTTACAGTATGATTCTTTCCTGATCCTGTTGTACCAGGTGTGCCAGTTGTGCCAGGTGTGCCAATTGAACCAGGTGTGCCAATTGTGCCGGTTGAACCAGGTTTACCATTTGAGCCAGTTGTGCCAGGTGTGCCAGTTGAGCCAGGTGTGTCAGTTGATCCATGTGAATTAGTTGTGCTTACGAGCTGTTCTAAAGTTTTCAGTAACTTTGTGAGGAATTCGCTTATTTCATTGGCACTAGCTTTGTTTGATGTCAATTTGGTTATCAATGCATTGAGTTCCGTAATAAGACGTGAAAGTGCTTGTTGTGATGTTCCACTTTGAGTTTTCGACAGCACTTCCTTCAAGAAAGTAGACACTTGTTGTAAAATGCCCTTGACGTTGCTCAAATCTCCCTTTCGCACAGATATTTCCAAATTCTTAACCATATTAGTTACGTCTTGGATGTGACTACCGCCGCTGCCAATGGTTACAGTATGATTCTTTCCTGATCCTGTTGAGCCAGTTGTGCCAGTTGGCTCAGGTGGACTAGTTAAGTTGGTTGTACCATTTGAACCAGTTGAGCTAGAAGATCCAAATGTACTAAGGATTTGTTGCAAAGTTTTCAGTAAATTTCTGAGAAAATCGCTTATTTCATTAGCACTAGCTTTGTTTGATGACACTTTGGTTAGCAGTGCATTGAGTTCTGTGATAAGACGTGAAAGGGATTCTTGTGACGTTCCACTTGAAGTTTTTGATAGCAAATCTTTCAAGAGAGTAGACATTTGTTGTAAGATGTCTTTGATGTTGGTTGAATTACCATTTCGCAGAGCTAGTGCCAAATTTTCAGCCAAATTAATCAGGCCTCGGGTTCCATTTCCACCGCTGCCAATGGTTACAGTTTGATTCTTTCCTGATCCTGTTGAACCAGGTTTGCCATTTGAGCCAGTTGTGCCAGTTGTGCCAGTTGTGCCAGTTGTGCCAGTTGAACCATGTGAATTAGTTGTGCTTACGAGCTGTTCTAGAGTTTTCAGTAACTTTGTGAGGAATTCGCTTATTTCATTGGCACTAGCTTTGTTTGATGTCAATTTGGTTATCAGTGCATTGAGTTCCGTAATAAGACGTGAAAGTGCTTGTTGTGATGTTCCACTTTGAGTTTTTGACAGCACTTCCTTCAAGAAAGTAGACACTTGTTGTAAAATGCCCTTGACGTTGGTCAAATCTCCCTTTCGCACAGATATTTCCAAATTCTTAACCATATTAGTTACGTCTTGGATGTGACTACCGCCGCTGCCAATGGTTACAGTATGATTCTTCCCTGATCCTGTTGAACCAGGTTTACCATTTGAGCCAGTTGTGCCAGGTGTGCCAGTTGAACCATGTGAATTAGTTGTGCTTACGAGCTGTTCTAAAGTTTTCAGTAACTTTGTGAGGAATTCGCTTATTTCATTGGCACTAGCTTTGTTTGATGTCAATTTGGTTATCAGTGCATTGAGTTCCGTAATAAGACGTGAAAGTGCTTGTTGTGATGTTCCACTTTGAGTTTTCGACAGCACTTCCTTCAAGAAAGTAGACACTTGTTGTAAAATGCCCTTGACGTTGCTCAAATTTCCCTTTCGCACAGATATTTCCAAATTCTTAACCATATTAGTTACGTCTTGGATGTGACTACCGCCGCTGCCAATGGTTACAGTATGATTCTTCCCTGATCCTGTTGAACCAGGTTTACCATTTGAGCCAGTTGTGCCAGGTGTGCCAGTTGAACCAGGTGTGCCAATTGTGCCAGTTGAACCAGGTGTGCCAGTTGTGCCAGGTGTGCCAGTTGTGCCAGGTGTGCCAGTTGAACCAGGTGTGCCAATTGTGCCGGTTGAACCAGGTTTACCATTTGAGCCAGTTGTGCCAGTTGTGCCAGTTGTGCCAGGTGTGCCAATTGTGCCGGTTGAACCAGGTTTACCATTTGAGCCAGTTGTGCCAGGTGTGCCAGTTGAACCAGGTGTGCCAATTGTGCCAGTTGAACCAGGTGTGCCAGTTGTGCCAGGTGTGCCAGTTGTGCCAGTTGTGCCAGTTGAACCAGGTGTGCCGGTTGTTCCAGGTTTACCATTTGAGCCAGGTGTGCCGGTTGTGCCGGTTGTGCCAGTTGTGCCAGGTGTACCGGTTGTGCCGGTTGTGCCAGTTGTGCCAGTTGATCCATGTGAATTAGTTGTGCTTACGAGTTGTTCTAAAGTTTTCAGTAACTTTGTGAGGAATTCGCTTATTTCATTAGCACTAGCTTTGTTTGATGACAATTTGGTTATCATTGCATTGAGTTCCGTGATAAGACGTGAAAGGGTTTCATGTGATGTTCCAATTGGAGTTTTTGACAGCAACCCCTTCAAGAAAGTAGACACTTGTTGTAAAATGCCCTTGACGTTGGTCAAATTTCCCTTTTGCACAGATATTTTCAAATTCTTAACCATATTAGTGACGTCTTGAATGTGACTACCACCGCTGCCAATGGTTACAGTATGATTCTTTCCTGATCCAGTTGTACCGGTTGTACCGGTTGTGCCAGGTGTGCCAGTTGAACCAGGTGTGCCGGTTGTGCCGGTTGTGCCGGTTGTTCCAGGCTTACCATTTGAGCCAGTTGTGCCAGTTGAACCAGGTGTGCCGGTTGTTCCAGGTTTACCATTTGAGCCAGGTGTGCCGGTTGTGCCAGTTGAGCCAGGTGTGCCAGTTGAACCAGGTGTGCCGGTTGTTCCAGGCTTACCATTTGAGCCAGTTGTGCCAGTTGAACCAGGTGTTCCGGTTGTTCCAGGTTTACCATTTGAGCCAGGTGTGCCGGTTGTTCCAGGTTTACCATTTGAGCCAGGTGTACCGGTTGTGCCGGTTGTGCCAGTTGTGCCAGTTGATCCATGTGAGTTAGTTGTGCTTACGAGTTGTTCTAAAGTTTTCAATAACTTTGTGAGGAATTCGCTTATTTCATTAGCACTAGCTTTGTTTGATGACAATTTGGTTATCAGTGCATTGAGTTCCGTGATAAGACGTGAAAGGGTTTCATGTGATGTTCCAATTGGAGTTTTTGACAGCAACCCCTTCAAGAAAGTAGACACTTGTTGTAAAATGCCCTTGACGTTGGTCAAATTTCCCTTTTGCACAGATATTTTCAAATTCTTAACCATATTAGTGACGTCTTGAATGTGACTACCACCGCTGCCAATGGTTACAGTATGATTCTTTCCTGATCCAGTTGTACCGGTTGTGCCAGGTGTGCCAGTTGAACCAGGTGTGCCGGTTGTTCCAGGCTTACCATTTGAGCCAGTTGTGCCAGGTGTGCCAGGTGTTCCTGTTGTTCCAGGTTTACCATTTGAGCCAGGTGTGCCGGTTGTTCCAGGTTTACCATTTGAGCCAGGTGTGCCGGTTGTGCCGGTTGTGCCAGTTGTGCCAGTTGTGCCAGTTGTGCCAGTTGTGCCAGTTGATCCATGTGAGTTAGTTGTGCTTACGAGTTGTTCTAAAGTTTTCAATAACTTTGTGAGGAATTCGCTTATTTCATTAGCACTAGCTTTGTTTGATGACAATTTGGTTATCATTGCATTGAGTTCCGTGATAAGACGTGAAAGGGTTTCATGTGATGTTCCAATTGGAGTTTTTGACAGCAACCCCTTCAAGAAAGTAGACACTTGTTGTAAAATGCCCTTGACGTTGGTCAAATTTCCCTTTTGCACAGATATTTTCAAATTCTTAACCATATTAGTGACGTCTTGAATGTGACTACCGCCGCTGCCAATGGTAACAGTATGATTCTTTCCTGATCCTGTTGTACCAGGTGTGCCAGTTGAACCAGGTGTGCCAGTTGTGCCAGGTGTGCCAGTTGTGCCAGTTGTGCCGGTTGAACCAGGTTTACCATTTGAGCCAGTTGTGCCAGGTGTGCCAGTTGAGCCAGGTGTGCCAATTGTGCCAGTTGAACCATGTGAATTAGTTGTGCTTACGAGCTGTTCTAAAGTTTTCAGTAACTTTGTGAGGAATTCGCTTATTTCATTGGCACTAGCTTTGTTTGATGTCAATTTGGTTATCAGTGCATTGAGTTCCGTAATAAGACGTGAAAGGGTTTGTTGTGATGTTCCAATTTGAGTTTTCGACAGCACTTCCTTCAAGAAAGTAGACACTTGTTGTAAAATGCCCTTGACGTTGGTCAAATCTCCCTTTCGCACAGATATTTCCAAATTCTTAACCATATTAGTTACGTCTTGGATGTGACTACCGCCGCTACCAATGGTAACAGTATGATTCTTTCCTGATCCTGTTGTACCAGGTGTGCCAGTTGAACCAGGTGTGCCAATTGTGCCGGTTGAGCCAATTGTTCCGGTTGTTCCAGGTTTACCATTTGAGCCAGGTGTGCCGGTTGTGCCAGTTGTGCCAGTTGATCCATGTGAATTAGTTGTGCTTACGAGTTGTTCTAAAGTTTTCAGTAACTTTGTGAGGAATTCGCTTATTTCATTAGCACTAGCTTTGTTTGATGACAATTTGGTTATCATTGCATTGAGTTCCGTGATAAGACGTGAAAGGGTTTCATGTGATGTTCCAATTGGAGTTTTTGACAGCAACCCCTTCAAGAAAGTAGACACTTGTTGTAAAATGCCCTTGACGTTGGTCAAATTTCCCTTTTGCACAGATATTTTCAAATTCTTAACCATATTAGTGACGTCTTGAATGTGACTACCGCCGCTGCCAATGGTTACAGTATGATTCTTTCCTGATCCAGTTGTACCGGTTGTGCCAGGTGTGCCAGTTGAACCAGGTGTGCCGGTTGTTCCAGGTTTACCATTTGAGCCAGTTGAGCCAGGTGTGCCGGTTGTGCCAGTTGAGCCAGGTGTGCCAGTTGAACCAGGTGTGCCGGTTGTTCCAGGTTTACCATTTGAGCCAGGTGTGCCAGTTGTGCCAGTTGTGCCAGTTGTGTCAGTTGTGCCAGTTGTGCCAGTTGTGCCAGTTGATCCATGTGAGTTAGTTGTGCTTACGAGTTGTTCTAAAGTTTTCAATAACTTTGTGAGGAATTCGCTTATTTCATTAGCACTAGCTTTGTTTGATGACAATTTGGTTATCATTGCATTGAGTTCCGTGATAAGACGTGAAAGGGTTTCATGTGATGTTCCAATTGGAGTTTTTGACAGCAACCCCTTCAAGAAAGTAGACACTTGTTGTAAAATGCCCTTGACGTTGGTCAAATTTCCCTTTTGCACAGATATTTTCAAATTCTTAACCATATTAGTGACGTCTTGAATGTGACTACCGCCGCTGCCAATGGTTACAGTATGATTCTTTCCTGATCCTGTTGTGCCAGTTGTACCGGTTGTGCCAGGTGTGCCAGTTGAACCAGGTGTGCCGGTTGTGCCGGTTGTGCCGGTTGTTCCAGGCCTACCATTTGAGCCAGTTGTGCCAGTTGTGCCAGTTGTGCCAGGTGTGCCAATTGTGCCGGTTGAACCAGGTTTACCATTTGAGCCAGTTGTGCCAGGTGTGCCAGGTGTGCCAGGTGTGCCAATTGTGCCGGTTGAACCAGGTTTACCATTTGAGCCAGTTGTGCCAGGTGTGCCAGTTGAGCCAGGTGTGCCAATTGTGCCAGTTGAACCATGTGAATTAGTTGTGCTTACGAGCTGTTCTAAAGTTTTCAGTAACTTTGTGAGGAATTCGCTTATTTCATTGGCACTAGCTTTGTTTGATGTCAATTTGGTTATCAGTGCATTGAGTTCCGTAATAAGACGTGAAAGTGCTTGTTGTGATGTTCCACTTTGAGTTTTCGACAGCACTTCCTTCAAGAAAGTAGACACTTGTTGTAAAATGCCCTTGACGTTGGTCAAATCTCCCTTTCGCACAGATATTTCCAAATTCTTAACCATATTAGTTACGTCTTGGATGTGACTACCGCCGCTACCAATGGTAACAGTATGATTCTTTCCTGATCCTGTTGTACCAGGTGTGCCAGTTGAACCAGGTGTGCCAATTGTGCCGGTTGAGCCAATTGTTCCGGTTGTTCCAGGTTTACCATTTGAGCCAGGTGTGCCGGTTGTGCCAGTTGTGCCAGTTGATCCATGTGAATTAGTTGTGCTTACGAGTTGTTCTAAAGTTTTCAGTAACTTTGTGAGGAATTCGCTTATTTCATTAGCACTAGCTTTGTTTGATGACAATTTGGTTATCATTGCATTGAGTTCCGTGATAAGACGTGAAAGGGTTTCATGTGATGTTCCAATTGGAGTTTTTGACAGCAACCCCTTCAAGAAAGTAGACACTTGTTGTAAAATGCCCTTGACGTTGGTCAAATTTCCCTTTTGCACAGATATTTTCAAATTCTTAACCATATTAGTGACGTCTTGAATGTGACTACCGCCGCTGCCAATGGTTACAGTATGATTCTTTCCTGATCCTGTTGTGCCAGTTGTACCGGTTGTGCCAGGTGTGCCAGTTGAACCAGGTGTGCCGGTTGTGCCGGTTGTGCCGGTTGTTCCAGGCCTACCATTTGAGCCAGTTGTGCCAGTTGTGCCAGTTGTGCCAGGTGTGCCAATTGTGCCGGTTGAACCAGGTTTACCATTTGAGCCAGTTGTGCCAGGTGTGCCAGGTGTGCCAGGTGTGCCAATTGTGCCGGTTGAACCAGGTTTACCATTTGAGCCAGTTGTGCCAGGTGTGCCAGTTGAGCCAGGTGTGCCAATTGTGCCAGTTGAACCATGTGAATTAGTTGTGCTTACGAGCTGTTCTAAAGTTTTCAGTAACTTTGTGAGGAATTCGCTTATTTCATTGGCACTAGCTTTGTTTGATGTCAATTTGGTTATCAGTGCATTGAGTTCCGTAATAAGACGTGAAAGTGCTTGTTGTGATGTTCCACTTTGAGTTTTCGACAGCACTTCCTTCAAGAAAGTAGACACTTGTTGTAAAATGCCCTTGACGTTGGTCAAATCTCCCTTTCGCACAGATATTTCCAAATTCTTAACCATATTAGTTACGTCTTGGATGTGACTACCGCCGCTACCAATGGTAACAGTATGATTCTTTCCTGATCCTGTTGTACCAGGTGTGCCAGTTGAACCAGGTGTGCCAATTGTGCCGGTTGAGCCAATTGTTCCGGTTGTTCCAGGTTTACCATTTGAACCATTTGAACCATTTGTGCCAGTTGTGCCAATTGTGCCAGTTGAACCAGGTGTGCCAATTGTGCCGGTTGACCCAGGTGAACTGGTTGTGTCAGTTAAACTCGTCATCTGTTGCAAGGACTTTTGTGCATTTTGGAGGAACAAGCGGATCTCAGCTAAATCAGGGTTCTTTGGTGATACCTTCTTTTCCAGCGCGTTAAGTTTTGTGATAATGTCTGAAAGTATGTTATGTGATTTTCCATTTGGAGTTTTGGATAGCACATCTTTGAATGTGGTTAAAAGTTGATTGAGGACTCCTTTCTCGTTGCTCACATTGCCACTTCCCAGGACTTTTTCCAAGTTGCTCAGCAGGCTTCTGAGACCTTGGATTCCACTTCCTCCGTTCAGTGTCGTGGTGCCGATAATAATGTTATGATTCTTTCCCGTTGATGCCGTAGTGCTAGTGACTTGTTGCAAGGACTTTTGTGCATTTTGGAGGAACAAGCGGATCTCAGCTAAATCAGGGTTCTTTGGTGATACCTTCTTTTCCAGCGCGTTAAGTTTTGTGATAATGTCTGAAAGTATGTTATGTGATGTTCCATTTGGAGTTTTGGATAGCGCATCTTTGAATGTGGTTAAAAGTTGATTGAGGACTCCTTTCTCGTTGCTCACATTGCCACTTCCCAGGACTTTTTCCAAGTTACTCAGCAGGCTTCTGAGACCTTGGATTCCACTTCCTCCGTTCAGTGTCGTGGTGCCGATAATAATGTTATGATTCTTTCCCGTTGATGCCGTAGTGCTAGTGACTTGTTGCAAGGACTTTTGTGCATTTTGGAGGAACAAGCGGATCTCAGCTAAATCAGGGTTCTTTGGTGATACCTTCTTTTCCAGCGCGTTAAGTTTTGTGATAATGTCTGAAAGTATGTTATGTGATGTTCCATTTGGAGTTTTGGATAGCGCATCTTTGAATGTGGTTAAAAGTTGATTGAGGACTCCTTTCTCGTTGCTCACATTGCCACTTCCCAGGACTTTTTCCAAGTTGCTCAGCAGGCTTCTGAGACCTTGGATTCCACTTCCTCCGTTCAGTGTAGTGGTGCCGATAATAATGTTATGATTCTTTCCCGTTGATGCCGTAGTGCTAGTGACTTGTTGCAAGGACTTTTGTGCATTTTGGAGGAACAAGCGGATCTCAGCTAAATCAGGGTTCTTTGGTGATACCTTCTTTTCCAGCGCGTTAAGTTTTGTGATAATGTCTGAAAGTATGTTATGTGATGTTCCATTTGGAGTTTTGGATAGCGCATCTTTGAATGTGGTTAAAAGTTGATTGAGGACTCCTTTCTCGTTGCTCACATTGCCACTTCCCAGGACTTTTTCCAAGTTGCTCAGCAGGCTTCTGAGACCTTGGATTCCACTTCCTCCGTTCAGTGTCGTGGTGCCGATAATAATGTTATGATTCTTTCCCGTTGATGCCGTAGTGCTAGTGACTTGTTGCAAGGACTTTTGTGCATTTTGGAGGAACAAGCGGATCTCAGCTAAATCAGGGTTCTTTGGTGATACCTTCTTCTCAAGCGCGTTAAGTTTTGTGATAATGTCTGAAAGTATGTTATGTGATTTTCCATTTGGAGTTTTGGATAGCACATCTTTGAATGTGGTTAAAAGTTGATTGAGGACTCCTTTCTCGTTGCTCACATTGCCACTTCCCAGGACTTTTTCCAAGTTGCTCAGCAGGCTTCTGAGACCTTGGATTCCACTTCCTCCGTTCAGTGTCGTGGTGCCGATAATAATGTTATGATTCTTTCCCGTTGATGCCGTAGTGCTAGTGACTTGTTGCAAGGACTTTTGTGCATTTTGGAGGAACAAGCGGATCTCAGCTAAATCAGGGTTCTTTGGTGATACCTTCTTTTCCAGCGCGTTAAGTTTTGTGATAATGTCTGAAAGTATGTTATGTGATTTTCCATTTGGAGTTTTGGATAGCACATCTTTGAATGCGGTTAAAAGTTGATTGAGGACTCCTTTCTCGTTGCTCACATTGCCACTTCCCAGGACTCTTTCCAAATTGCTCAGCAGGCTTCTGAGACCTTGGATTCCACTTCCTCCGTTCAGTGTAGTGGTGCCGATAATAATGTTATGATTCTTTCCCGTTGATGCCGTAGTGCTAGTGACTTGTTGCAAGGACTTTTGTGCATTTTGGAGGAACAAGCGGATCTCAGCTAAATCAGGGTTCTTTGGTGATACCTTCTTTTCCAGCGCGTTAAGTTTTGTGATAATGTCTGAAAGTATGTTATGTGATGTTCCATTTGGAGTTTTGGATAGCACATCTTTGAATGCGGTTAAAAGTTGATTGAGGACTCCTTTCTCGTTGCTCACATTGCCACTTCCCAGGACTTTTTCCAAATTGCTCAGCAGGTTTCTGAGACCTTGGATTCCACTTCCTCCGTTCAGTGTAGTGGTGCCGATAATAATGTTATGATTCTTTCCCGTTGATGCCGTAGTGCTAGTGACTTGTTGCAAGGACTTTTGTGCATTTTGGAGGAACAAGCGGATCTCAGCTAAATCAGGGTTCTTTGGTGATACCTTCTTCTCAAGCGCGTTAAGTTTTGTGATAATGTCTGAAAGTATGTTATGTGATGTTCCATTTGGAGTTTTGGATAGCACATCTTTGAATGTGGTTAAAAGTTGATTGAGGACTCCTTTCTCGTTGCTCACATTACCACTTCCCAGGACTTTTTCCAAGTTGCTTAGCAGGCTTCTGAGACCTTGGATTCCACTTCCACCGTTCAGTGTATTGGTGCCTATAGTTATGTTATTATTTTTTCCGGTTGGTGCAATTGATCCCGATGAGCTTGTGATATGTTGCAAAGTGATTTGCAAATTTTGTAGGAATTTGTTAATATTAACTATATCAGGACTGCTTGATGACAACAGTGTTTTTAGTTCTGTTGTAATACTTGAAATCGCACCATCCGGTTTACCGTTTGAGACATTCGGCGGCAATTCTTCAAGTAATATGTAAATTTGTTCAAGGTTTGGGGTAATATAGGTATTGCTCGTGTTATCTTTTTTGATGCTCTTTTGCAAATTCTCAATTAGATTTTCCAAACTTTGAATATTTCCACTGTTGTTGTCCGATCCATCTGTAGTTGTATCAATTCCGATTGTTGGTTGAGTTGTTTTAGTAGTTTCACTTGGTTCAGTTGTATAAGATGAATCATCATCCTTGACTAGAGACAAGCTTTCTCTGATATTCTTTATTAAGTTATTGATATCAATCAAATCTGTGTCGTTGTTTGACAACTGTTGTAATGCCGTCTGTATAGTTGTGATGAGACTTGAAATCCTGTTTCTAGATATTCCATCTGAAGCATTTGATCCTAATTCATTCAGAATAGATAAAATTTGTTTAAGGAGTCCACTGACACTGCTCCTGTCGCCTTTTTGCGCAGTTTCCTGTAAATTGCTAATTAATTCAGGCAACTTTTGAATATCTCCACTACTTCCGGTGGTGCCTGTAGTTGAAGTCAAATCACCAACAATTTGTTTAAGGATTTTTCCTGAAGTTGTAAGGAATGCGCTGATATCGTTCACGCTTGTGTTCACTGATAATAATCTATTAATTTCAAACACAATTTGCAAACTTTCTTTAAATGAGCTTTGGCTTCTAATTTGTGGTAACAACTTCACCAATGAATTCAAAAGACCACTCAGATTTAGACGTGCTGTACTTAAGTCACCATCGTTAATAACTATCTGCAAACTAGATAGTAAACGAGCTATGTTTTGAAGAGATTGATTGATGACGCTTGAAGCGCCTTTGCTTATGCTTGAAAGCACACTTTCAAGCAAGCTTCTCAAGATTTGAAGGATTCCACCATCACTGCTTGAGCCTGATTCTTGTTCCAAACTGATCAAAGTAATTTGAAGGACGGTGTTAACCGTGCTCAGGCAAGCATTATTTGTCGACAGATTCTCTAGCAGTGTATCCAAGTCTTCAGTAATAGTTAAAAAGGTGCTTTGAGATGTTTTACTAATTACTGGTGTCAATACATTGAGAACATTCGAAATTCGTTGAAGAATTCCAATGACTCCGATTGAATCATCTTTCTGTAGACCGTTCTGCAATTCGCCAAATAATTCAACTAAAATGGTAATGCCTCCAGCACCATTGTTTTGTGTAATTGTGTCCGAGTTGTCTTGCAAATTCTTGACATTTAACAATTTTTTCAAATTGGATCTTGCATTCTGAAGGAAGTTGCTGATATCATTCGTGGAAGCGTTCTTCGTAGACAATTTGTATATCATAACACGAATATCAATAATAAGATTTGAAACAATTTGACGGCCTTCCTGGTTCGTAATTGTTTTCAGTAATATTTCCAAGACGTATAAAAGTTGTTGGAGGAATCCACTAACACTTTCTAAGCTGCCCTTTGATACAGTTGTTATCATATTTTCAAGTAAATCGAGCAACGAATGACTGACTTGACGAATGACGGTCACGCCATCTCTCTGTATGAAACCTCCCACATTACCTAGCAACTTCTCAAGCAAGTCACCTACGTCAATCAAAGCATCATTGCCTAGGTCTTCCACATCATCAATTCCTATAAATTTGAAGTCAATTTTCAATCAGAAAAATATGTAATTTTAAAGTAAAAATAGTGAAAATGATAACCATCTAGAGACATCAAACTAAATAGAAAAAAAAATCTTTTTCGCCCTTGACCCTGCTGTCGCATGCTGATGTTGCATTTTTTGCGATCGAAAGTAACGATTTTCGGTCATGCAAAAAAACGGTTATTTCTTTGAAAATCGTGATTTTTACACAATTTGGTCGCTCTGTAACACCAGAACAAATAAGAATTCGATATTATTGTCTCTACAAAACTTGTAAATCTTGAACAGGAGAGAAAATTCTCCGAAGATGTCAATACACTACGCTTTCTCCTTGTACAGCTTCAAAGCGATCCATTTAAGCCATAGATTGGTGGTTTTTGGCCAATATTCGGCAAATTTACGGTAAATAATGTAATTAAAGTAAATATAGAGTAAATATCGGTTCAATATTTACTTGCAAATATGAAGTAAATATCGTAAATTCTGACCAAATGTTGGAAAATATTGTAAATATTTTGCAAACATCATTTAAATATTCCATATAATGAGGTAAATAAACTTATTTGGTTTTCTATCTTCCCCCTCGCAAGATTCCCATCCATTGATTATCAAATGAATACTTTGTAATATGATTCTACAATCTACAGTGATATGTATGAAATTGGACATTTCATTTTCATTTAATAAGCAACAGATGATCAATTAATGAAAATTACCATTTGTCAACGTATCCGATACAGTCGATAAAATACCACTTCTAACCACACAGGGCAGTATACAGATGGTTAGTAAGGTGAGAGCGATTAGCCTCATCACTGAATCTAAAAAATGAAGAGTTTGATTTTAGTTGAAAAACTGAAGATTTGTCACAAATTGGACACTCACATCTACTTTAATTCGCACACCACTTGGTTCAAATAAATGAATAAGATTTAAACTGCGTTCGTAAAACGCAGACTGATGATTTTTGAAAGGAAGAGCTCTGCTTTTATATGATTTTGACGGAAAGAATTCAAATAAAATTCGTTAGTTTTATTACCCTTAAATCTTTTGCAAACTTTGCGTTTTCAGTGAGACTCATTTCGCAAAAGACATGTTTAATAACACTTAATCGCTCCATAAATTCATTCGATAATTACATTTCATCAAATTATCATGCTAATTTTTATATTTTGTTTACATTTCCTTATCAACTCTTCCTCTAAACAGCAAAAAAGTTCAACGAATTGTAGGAAGCACGTGTATAAAACCGTACTTTTTTTTAAAAAAATTTGACGGCATTTCTTCTAATTCTATGTGATTTTTTTTATCAAACGTGCGTAATGATATTTTATTTTATTTTTTGAACTAATAGTATTCAAACAGAATGACTATGGAAGAATCTTAACGACTGTGCGTAGATTCTATGTATATTTAATACAACACCCGAAAAATGTAATGACACAGATTTTTTGATTGATAAACATTGGGGATTAACATCTTGAAAATTTATTACACATACGCAATAAAATAGCAATGGTTTAGAATTTTAATGCGTAGAAGCATCTTATTTATCTTCGTAACACTTCAAATGAAACAAATATTTCAGATCTATCTTTTTTATTCATTACAGTTACCAAGCTGAACTAAAGCCGAAAACTGGCGCATGCTAACTTTCTGTAGATTATTTATTTAGACAATTTAAAAGAAAATACAATTTGAACAATTGTACTTTTTTTTAAATGAAACAATTGATTGAATTTAATAGACAGAGGATTAGCCATTGGATTCTTTTGCCTGTATGAAGAGCGCCGACGTACGTCATTTACAAAGATAGCAGATATTTTCAAATTTAAGTAAATGTTCAACCTAAGTGTATTTAGAAATTCGAATTTAATAGAGGAACAATCCGTAGTATTTATCAGATCCGCGTATACTGTAACACGTCTATATTATGATACACTTTCCTAATTACGATAATCGATAAAATAAGGTATTTAACATATAAAGATAAATGATTTTATGAACTAAATTCATAGATTATGTTGTGTTTTATCGATTTAGTTCATATAACTATTCATTCTTATGATTTATCATAATTAGGAAAGTGTATCGTAATATGGACGTTTTACCGTAGTACGCATTTATTCGCTCAGATTCATCCGAATTGCAAAAGAATGTATTCGATGAAAAATATGAACTCTGATAAAGTATAAATAGTTGTAGCAACATTTAAAAACCAAAATTATACTGCTTCTTATTCATATCCATATTTTGTTATGGTTAAAAATATGATACGTGACATTTCAAGTACTCATTTGATTAAACATATTAAAAACTGTGCTGAATGGTGCTCAATAAAGTAAACATAACACACTGAGACAGAATGAAAAAAATTTCTGCACCCATGAAGAAGTCGAATTGGGCGTTAAACTAGAGGCCAAACGGAGCTCAACGTCACCTCCAGTTTCTCGAGATCAGTTCGTTTGGGATTTTTAGACAGATGGGCATTTTTTGTGTCCTGGGGTGTAGAGAATCTCTACATTTTGGTGTAATTTGCGTAAAAATCAAGTAAAATTGACCATTTTTATATGAATTCAGACTGAAAACGGCTCGCTAAATTCAAATATGATACTCTCAAATAGATTTAACAAATGTAAATTTGCCTAATTTCAGTGGAAATGCAAAATTTCGCTGAAAATCGTCATCTATGCAGCGCGGTTTGATAGCACGAGTCTGCTGAACTACATAATGTATCATGTTTAATGAACAAGCGTTGCAAAGGTCTATTGATTCTCATCAATTTCGGAGCATGATATGTTCAAATTGAGCGAGCTGTTCCAAAGTTATTGACGAAATATAGGAAAAAATGCCAATCTGTCTAAAAATCGCAAACGAACTGATCTCGAGAAACGGGAGGTGCCGGTGAGCTCCGTTTGGCCTCTAGTTTAACGCTCAATTCGACTTCTTCATGGGTGCAAAATTGTGTCGCATTGTGTAATGTTTATGATACGTGCTTGAATTGATATGATTATTCGTATTTTAATGTTCACTCGTGGACATGCTGCGCCCCTTAGAATCGATATATGTTTTACCGTGTATTTTCAGGTGTACAACCAGATGAATACGGTGAATATTGAGGTGAATAATGAGGTGAATCTTGAGGTGAATCCCACTGAGGTCTTTCTGGTGTAAAGTATGGTCCAGTTTCGCTGGCTGTTGAAGCGCTGCTAGAATCGGCTTCCGCCTTAGTTAAATCGATGAAATCCACTATTTCGCTGTTCAATATTTCCTCGATGCTCTCTGTATATTTGTACGTCTTATTTCCCAGAACCAATCTCAATACCTTTTTCTTGATAATTCACGACATTTTGACCATTTCATCTTTATAATGTAACCCAATTATTTTGATGCTTCTTAGAAACTGAATTTGATGCTCATAACACAACGCTACAGCATTTTTACGCAAATCTTCTACCAATTATTTTCTGTTAGTGTGATGCCTCCTGGTTCCAAAAATGCAAAATTTTTGAATTTCTTAAGCATTGGAGCCTAGCTACAGTCCAAAATGTGAAAAAAGTCATTTTTCGGGTATGACACCGACGTTATGGATCATAAGTCGAGTACCGTTTGAGATATTTTAAAGAGTACACCCGCGTCTGAAAGGTATAGACGATCCGCAAATTATTCGTGTTCACTTTTTGAAATCGATGGATAGACGAGAGAGCTACGGGTTCACAAAGGCCCTCTACCCAGGATTTTTTTTCGATGTGACTCACCTTTATCGAGCTATATCTCAAGAACCACTACAGATTTTTTCAATTTTATACACTCGATCTTTTGGCACCAACTATGCGAAGATTTTGAGCCATCAACCACTTCAATCAAATAATAAATGTAGAAGATATTCGAAATAAACTGAAATTTTCAGAAATTCGGTACAAATGAACACTATCCCATTCAAATTACCATAAATCGGAAACTAGCAAAGATATTCCAAAAAGTAGACATGCGTTTGAAAACTATAGATCGCTCGCAAATTTTTCGTGTTCACTTTTCGAAATCGGTAAACAGATGGAGGTTTTTTCACAACTTTTCACAATTTTGTTCATTCAACTCCAAAAGTTCATCGAAAATGTCCCTTTTCGTTTGTTCTTTTTTTGCCACATTACAGTAGCCTATGGAAAAATACATCGCCTATCCGAACATATCAAGGCCAAAAAACCGCTTTAGAGAACTTTTCATAGCTCATAACCACATAGATGGCCTGAAAACTCACGTTTTTTTCACGAATCTAGGATTTTTAGTTGAAAAATCATGAATATTTGGGAATTTCTTGCTTCTGTTTCACCAAAAATGTAGAGTATGATATAACCAACCACTTTGATTAACATTTTTTTATTTTTATTTTTTATTTTTATTTTATTTTTTATTTATTGGGATCCAATCGCACAGATAGAAATTGGTTACAAAAATAAGACAAAAAATGTCTTAATATGGAATAAGACTCCTTGGCGTCTTAATCGCATAAAAAATGTCTTATTCCAATATAACAATTATCCAAAAATAATTTGTTAAAATCAGATCGAATTGTCATCGAATATACGTTAACAAAACCGTTGCTCTTTTGCAATCCCATTCTCCGTTTGTGTGTGCGAATACTGTGGCTACTCTCTACACCACTCGGACATCACACAAACCAAGAGAACGAGGAAATGAAGGAATGTGTGAAAGAGAACAAATTAGTTATGCGCGTGCAATAAGAAATGCTCTCTGTCTGTCATTCACTCACTTCGTCCGTGTGAATCAGAGAGTAAACACAATATTCATGCACACACAAACGGGGTATGCGGCAGCAAAAGATCAACGGCTTTGGAGACGCTCATTCGATGACAATTCGATTTGAATTTAACAAATTTATGATAGATGATTGTTACATTAGAATAAGACATTTTTTATGCGATTAAGACGCCAAAGTGTCTTATTCCATTTTAAGACTTTTTTTGTCTTATTTTTGCAAGAAATTTCTATCTGTGCGTCATATTTGCAGTCCAAACTGGTCATTTGACGAGTATTTGGCCTATTAATCTTGATCGGGTTGGAGTTTATTATTATTGTTTGCGACAAATCAGTAGCCCATGACAAATCACACACCTCTTCTGATTATAGGAAACTGAAATTAGTGAGTTTTTTGGTTTCATACAATGGTGCCTAACGGTTCGAATAAATTAGTTGAAAATAGAATTCACGCCATCTATATTCATCTGTATTGCTATGTTATTTACTTGTGTAAGAGAGCATTCGACTGCGCTATTGCGTCCACACTGGTGACAAACTGTGTAGAGATAACATGCAAAAATACAAACATTGATGTATAATTTGATCATGGCAAAACGAGATGGCGTGGTCTTGCGAGGCTACCACATCGTTTACATTACCGAGATAGGGATGTTAAGCATCATTGGTTTCATACATTTTTGGTGAAACAGAAATAAGAAATCACCAAATATTCATGATTTTTCAACAGGAAATCCTAGATTCGTGAAAAAACGTGAGTTCTCAGGCCATCTATGTGGTTATGAGCTATAAAAAGCTCTCTAAAGCGGTTTTTTGGCCTTGATATGTTCGGATAGGCGATGTATTTTTCCATAGGCTACTGTAATGTGGCAAAAAAAGAACAAACGAACAAAGAAAAGGGACATTTTCGATGAACTTTTGGAGTTGAAAGAACAAAATTGTGAAAAGTTGTGAAAAAACGCTATTTTTCTGATTTGCGAGCCCATAGCTCCTCCATCTGTTTACCGATTTCAAAAAGTGAACACGAAAAATTTGCGAGCGATCTATAGTTTTCAAACGCATGTCTACTTTTTGGAATATCTTTGCTAGTTTCCGATTTATGGTAATTTGAATGGGATAGTGTTCATTTGTACCGAATTTCTGAAAATTTCAGTTTATTTCGAATATCTTCTACATTTATTATTTGATTGAAGTGGTTGATGGCTCAAAATCTTTGCATAGTTGGTGCCAAAAGATCGAGTGTATAAAATTGAAAAAAATCTGTAGTGGTTCTTGAGATATAGCTCGATAAAGGTGAGTCACATCGAAAAAAAATCCTGGGTAGAGGGCCTTTGTGAACCCGTAGCTCTCTCGTCTATCCATCGATTTCAAAAAGTGAACACGAATAATTTGCGGATCGTCTATACCTTTCAGACGCGGGTGTACTCTTTAAAATATCTCAAACGGTACTCGACTTATGATCCATAACGTCGGTGTCATATCCGAAAAATGACTTTTTTCACATTTTGGACTGTAGCTAGGCTCCAATGCTTAAGAAATTCAAAAATTTTGCATTTTTGGAACCAGGAGGCATCACACTAACAGAAAATATTTGGCAGAAAAATTGCGTACAATTTTTTTAAATTTTGTAGCGTTGTGTAATTTAAATTACACCCAAGCAACATTGGCCGTACCCGTTATTACGATTGCCGTATTTCTGGATCTGGGCCCAGATTTGATATTGATTTTGATCAGTTAAACATTGAAACGGGCCCAAAACTGATTCAGTTCTGGATCTATGTCAGCTCATGAGAAGCCCAATTCAAACCCATTTTGACGGTCAAGTGAGCAACAAATAGTGCATTATTTCATTCAAGTTTAGTCAATTAGTTTCGAATACAATAATTTGGATGCATCCTTATAATTGAGAAAAAAACGGTAAACTAAAAACAAAACACAAAACTGCTTTGATATTTATTGGGAGTGGTGAATTGGAAACTGTCAAATTTCGCATTTGGGCCATTTTTGGGAATATATTTGTATCGGTTTAATATTTAGTATAACAACATTTGAAAATAAATCAGCATCACATCAGTCTTTTGTAAACCTTGATGCAATATGCATGGACACAGCATTTTGTTGAATTCGGAGAAACAGAAAATTTGGATTCGCGATGAGTAAGCAAACAATGTTCACACAACGTTTTTCTCTCAAGCTATAATTTTGGGCCAAATAATTTTTGTAGATACTGAGGACGAAAGAATTTTGGTGTGTAACGAAAAAATCCGGAAACTCCGTGCGAAGTTGCAAGCAGAAAAAGAGTCAAAGAGAAAACTGAAACGAAAATTGAAAATGAAAATTGCACAGAAGACTCTGAAAATGAAGGAAAAGTTGAAGATAAAGAAAAAAATGCTGCGGGAATTGGAAAGAGAATGCAGTTCAAAAGAGGTATCAAAACCACCCAACAACCAACATTCTTATTGTGCCGGTCAGAGAACAGTGAATGGCATTCATACTATTGATGAAGTTCACAATATTGTTTCATATGAAACTATTTCTCACAATGATGAGATGGAAATTGACTCGAGTGAACAGGCTGGTACCATTGGAACAGTCGCAAATTGTCAGCCGGAAAAAAATGTCAATGTTGAAATGATTGTCAATGAAGATATCATATTCGACTTTCGATTTTTTCATTCATATGCGAAGTCCTGCGATGAAAAACCCAGTCAGATGTTTCAGTGCTCTAATTGCAGTTTCAAAACGCCAAAAATGAATACATTGGTAAAACACGAAGCAGAATTTTGTGTTTTTGAGCCAGTTTTAGATTGGAAGTGTCCCGTTTGTGGAAAACCATTCACGTATGATGGTTTACGTGGGCACTTGCGATATTTCGCTACTGGAAAACATAATGCAATGAACAAACACGCTCAGTACACACCCGAACAACACACAATTCTGCTGGAACAGCACAAATCACAAAAAAAAGGGAAATAATTAGTACATCACTAATTTTAAATCATACATATAAATTCAATATCATGTTTTATTTCATCATCAACAGTAAATATATCATTATTCATGATTCACACAGATAATTGGCATTAATGCCTTTCATAATAAACAAATATTATTAAAAAAGTGAGTCTGACTTGTCGTTTTTCTGAGTCTATTATTTAAAACTTTATAGACATTTCAAATAGAATTTTATAAAAATCAAAATTATTCACTTATGTACAAACAACATTTTACAATCTCAGTGACACTTTTACATAGATTACTCTGATTAAATTGAACATAATCAAGAGATTAAATCACATCGTATTCGCATAAAAAATCGCTTCCTTAATAGCAGTTTCAAGTTTCAGGTTCGTTGGGTGTGCCGACGCAAATTCCTTGAAATTTTCTTTGAATTTTGAGACTTGTCCTCTATGGACTTTTGATTTTCGATAGTCATTGAACCAAATGATCTCAAGCATTTGGTTTGTTTTTCCATATATGTTTGAGATCTTGGCTGGCCAACTTGGAAATCCTTTAAGCTTACACCAAATAACTTCATCGATTTTGTAATGGACAACCGCTACAATTTTCTCGGCAGAACGATGCTTGCGTTTCTTGCTTATTGGTTCGATTTTTTTTTCAACATTTGGAATATTGTTTTGGCATACAACCGGACATATTTCGGGTTGGCGTACTGGTGACTCCACTGTTTCGCCAGTAAATTGAACTTTCTTTTTTTGAGTTGTTTTTTTATTTTTCACTGGGCTGCAACCCGCACACATATCTTCGAATGACATTCGATTCAATAGAACAATTACATTTCTTTTTGTTGGATTGACTTTCACCAGCTTCATGTCTACTTTAATTTTATTAGATAAATCCACACGTCTTCTCTTTCCCCCTTCCGTCACGAACGCTGACACCGAAACTGAGAAAATAAAATTTAGCTGTAGCCAACATCAAGCCTATTCAACAATCTATTTTGAGGTTAAGTTATATCGTTTTTCCTTTGAAAAACTATGAAATTATAAGCCTTGTAATAAAAAAAATACGTATTTATTTACCACGATCATTGAGAACGTAACTTCTAGTCTTAGTTGCCATGGCGATTAGATTTATATTTTGAAATAAGTATACTTCTTAAATTTATATCCAGGTTAGGGTTATAATGTTCCAAATTTTATGTGGGTTGTAGGTGCTGTCGATTTCGATGCCGACGATGAAATGCGAGTTACCGATGAAACAACTGTCAATTTGTGACAAATGAACATTCGATTGTAACAATTTGACGTATATGTTTCATCGGTTCCATACATAACCTTGCATACACCATTCATTTCAATTTTCAAATATTTTTTTGTTTTTCAAAGAAAATACTTTAAACAACCAATTTCAATAATGCAAAACATTTATTATCAGAAAAAATTATTTACTTAATATATTGCTTATTCTGAAGCTTATTTTATTCTCGGTGGTGACATAAGTCACAATATAATTATATTTGTTCAATTTCAAGGGCAATCAGCTGTTCATTCTTGCTTGATTCCTCGACCTCGAAGTGTTTTTGTGGTATATTTTCTGCAAAAATAAAAAAGAATGTTTTACAGCAACGATAATAATCTAGTCAATCCGCATAATATGAAGATGAAATAATTGATTGAAACACACAGAACTTAGAGAGCATTCCATCATTGAATCACACTCACCAAACCATACATCTCTTTTTATCATATTTCCTCCATGTGCTCTCTTGGAGTGAATTTTGAGGCTGTGATTATTCGCGCAGATTCGGTAGCACAGCAAGCATTGGTATCTGCGGACCAAGAATTTATGCTCATGCCTTATGTGACGATTTTTGTTCGTCGCAAAAGTAAATGGCTTGTTGCAAAAGTCACACCGCTGAAGTAAAATACAAATATAATTTATAAAATAGAACAGTTGGCACTAGTTAAATTAGAATATTACTTCGGAATTAAAATGAAAACATTTTAAATTCGAAATTATAAACAACTTACGATCATGCTGTTTAGTTTGTAAACAAATAACTGTCAGAAGCATGTTCTGAATGAAGGATCTCGGTTCTCAAAGAGTGATCCTCCATTTATGTTGGTTCTCGATATGGGCATCATAGTGAGAATAATAAAAATATTTATCATAGTTTCGTTTATAAACTAAATCATTGAACGCTTATCTTCATACATCAAATTATTATTTCCCATGTGAAGAGGATTTGCCATTATAATGGCAAAAAATTGAACGAAAAAAAAGACACTTGGTTTAATCCATTAAAATGTTAATGACAAAACTCAAGGGCATTTCATCAAATACTTTTGAATAGAAATAAACACAATGATAGATTGCAAATTTGGAATTAGGATTTTAATGCTTAGTTCTGATCATTCATGAAATTCAACACATATTAAAAAACATTTATATTCAACTAATTTCTTTAGCACAATAAAATAAATACGTAGACATTTCCATACAACAAAAGTTGACCTTGAAATTAATTTAATGTCAAAGTTTGTAAAAATTCAAATAAATAATATTTGAAATGTTGATAAGAGTTCAATTTTTTTAGTTTGTAATTTTATTTCAATTCCGATTGAATTGGATTCAAGCAACCACCGAATACTTTAGATAGTATTCAAATTCATGTGTTTCGACATAGTTCTCTCAATTCATAAATCTGAAGATTTGAAACAATTTTTCTTATTGGCAATTTATCACCCGACTGTGACATATGTGAAATTCCAATTAAACTCAATTTAGAACATTTTCATACGCAGTCAATTCAATTGAAAAATATTCCAAACTGGGATTTGATTTAAAACATTATTTTACAAAAATGATTGAGTATTGTGAGGATTTACAAAACTATAGTTTTAAGTAGTCATAATTATGCTATTTATATCAATTGCCCGTTATATTTGGATGTATTATTTTTTCTTCAAAAATTAGATTTTTGCTGAAATAGAACCTATCAAAACAAAGACAGTTATAACACATAAAGAAAACGAAGAAGAATGTTTAATCCAATGACAGTTTAAAATAGGGGGTTACCAAGTGTAATGTTGTTCGACAATCGGTTGAACGTCAAAAAAATTTAATAAACATTGTAAACAAATACAGTACATAATAGAGCTGATCACGAACCGAACTCGAACTGTTCGATAACTTTCCAACTTTCCTGTTCGTGTTCGTTCGAATTCAATTTTGTTCGGTTCGATTTGTTCGAAGCTCAAAATATGATGTTCATGTTCGTCCGTGTTCGCGTTCGAGTTCGATATTCTAAATATCGTTCATGTTCGGTTCCCAAAATTATCGAGTAATTTTATCCGAATTTTTCAGGTAAATTTACTAATAAATGTCAAACTAAAAATCCCAATGAACAAAAGTGCTTTATAGTTGAGTGTCTACACCCTGCCCTAACCGTTACTACGGAGGTAACACCCATCGCATACCCAGTTCCAACGTAATCCGGGCATATGTAAAACGAATTTATTTCGATTATTTTCATGATTTTTTTTTCATTTTTAATCATTCAAGTAAGGAATAATGAATTCCAAATTTTCATATGAAAAAAATCGAATTTTTCATTCCCCCCTATTCAACATAAGCCAAACGCGTTTGAAAAAAAATTCAGTAAAAAAATCGAAGTAAATTCATTTTCCATATATCGATGAATTGTGTGAGTTTAAAATGAAGCTCTGAATGTTAAAATACCTTTTCAATGAGCGAAATGTGAAGATTCAAAAAAAATCAGTTAAAAGATCGTACATTTTTCATTCCACCCTATTCGATATAGGCCGTTTATTATTATTTTTTGGTATTTTGATCGTTCGAATGGATTCAAAGTGTTCAATGGCACCACATAAACTATTTCCAATCAATAAAATACCTCATAGTGTCTAATTTCAAATTCTCGTTCGAAATTGTTTTCCATTTCTTTGAATCAGATGATTCTCACTTATGAGGATTTTTTTGAACATTCTCTTATATTTTGGTAATTTGAATGGATTCAAAGAGTTCAATGGCATCACATAAACAGATTTCAGTCATTGAATTGTATCAAAACGTCCAATTTCAAATTTCCGCCCCATTTGTTTTTCGATTTCTTCGAAATAAAATGTTTTGAATCGATTCTTGAGAAGTTTTTTTTTTCATTTTGGATATTTTAATAGTCCAAATCAATTCTCAAACTAAAATACCAGAAAACTAAAAACAAATCATCAAAAGTCCATTGAAAATAAGTTCAAAGAAATCGATTTTTTTAGCGGAAATTTGAAACTGGACATTTTGAGGCATTTCAATGATAAATAGCTGTTTAATTGATGCCATTGAACTCTTTGAATTCATTGGGACCATTGAAACAACAAAATTTGAAAAAATGGCTTATATGGAATAGAGTGGCCTCAAACATTCGTTTTTTTTAAATTAAAATTTGAAATGGATTATAATCCATTAATAATTATTTTTAGGCGTTTAAATGATTGAACTCAGTTTGTGTGGTGTGACTGAACTTCTTATTTTCATTAAAACTATTAAAGTATAAAAAAATCGATTTTGTTGAACCAAAATATTTAAATTGAAGAATGAATGTTTTCATTTTTTATGTTTTCATCTAATTAATCGATTGAATGTGTTCAGGTCAGCCTTTAGAATTACCAAAAAAAATGTGCGATTTTTCTAATTATTTTCCAGAGGAGACTCTCGCAGCGATTCAACAAACTCCCAGCAAGTTGCTCGCAGTCATATATATATTTGCTTTCCAGAATTGTTTTCGAACATTTTTTATGTTCGTATTCACTTCGATTCGTGTTCGGTTCGATTAGAAAAATCAGTTCGTGTTCGGTTCGACAACGTTCGAAGCCACAAAAAACGTGTTCGAGTTCGTTCGAGTTCGAAAAAAAACTCGAAAGAATTCGAACGAACACGAACATGTTCGGTTCGTGATCAGCTCTAGTATTAATAATACATAAATACAAACTCTTTATTTATCACTATTTTCACATTATTCTTTAAAATCTGAATGAATCATGAAATGTTTCCTGTGCCAAAAAGATTTTTCTTCTGATATAGACATAGTTCAGCACCTAAAAATATTCCACAATATCAGAAATGGCACTGCAGAACTGAAATGTGTTGTGAGCTCGAAATGTGACAAAACATTCACTACTTTTAAGTCAGGTATGCATATCTTTCATGATTGAAATTTCTGAAAGGAAGTGTAATATTTCTCTCGAATTCCCTACAGACTGATTTTCCCGTTGAAAATATTGAATCCGATCTCCAAACTTTGATGACGTCTTTTTATCAACTGAATGTTTCTGACAATGTGAGCAAAACAATTGTTGATTGAATTACAGGAATGATTTATTCATGCTTTGAATAAATGTTTTTTTAATCATCTCTAACTAGGAATATGCATATGTTTCGCCGACAGAAAATCTGTTTCCAATATCGAATGACGCTGACCCAACACAATCGCAGGACGATCGTAATGAGTATCTTTTATTTTCAAGCGATGATAAAGGTACAAACACCAGCCAGGCTTGTGAAACCATGAGCAGTTTTCTTACTTATTTTCCGAATGAAGTTACAAAACTACGACTGAATCATAAAAAGGCCAATGCAATATACCAATTGGTTGAAGATTTATTGATGCACTCGAAGTTACTAACTATCCAACTCATTGAAGATAACAATGGAATGAATGTAATGGAGTCTCTTGAAGCTTCTACAAACTTCATTTGTAGCAAGATCGCTGAATATAAATCAAGCTATAGGCGGAAAAACCTGACAACAGAATGAGCTCTATGTGCAACCCCAGGAAATGGCTTTAGGTTTGCGATGGGATTTAGTTCGTGATCATAAGACATTGACATCTTCTCTGCGTTTAATCCAATGCAAATTTTCATACATTCCAATGATTGAAACGTTAACGTCGATTTTCAAGCGAGATGATTTTCGTGAAATTTACTTCAAGTATAACAATGAGTTAACGCATATTGATGGAGTGTACAATGACTTTTCGAGTGGAAAACTGTTCAAGTCAATCGAATTTTTTCGTGCCTTTCCAAACAGTCTACAAATTCAAATTTATATAGATGAGTTTGAGGTTTGTAATCCTCTTGGATCAAAGGCAAAGATCCATTAAATATGTGCATTCTATTTCACAGTTAGGAATATGCCTCAAAAATTCAGATCGAAGCTGAATAACATCCATTTTTTGTTGCTATGCAATGCGGATGACCTAAGGACCAAGTTCACTGATATGAACGATGTTCTTCGACCGATTGTTAGAGAGGTCCAGTACCTTGAAGATATTGGATTGGAAATAAGTAGCAACAATCGTTTACATGGAACACTTGCGAACATGAGCTATGAGAACCTTGGTGCAAACTGTACATTGAGTCTGGTTGAATCTTTCAGCTCGAATGGCTTTTGTGGAATATGTACATGCACCCGAGAGGAAGCTCAACATCTTTGTGTTGAATGTATGCAACTCAACTGGAAACTGTGGCTGCATCTGAGAAAGTCAATTTGAAAGAAACACAGGGTGTTAAAAGATATTGTGTACTGAATGATTTGAAATTCTTCGATATATTTGAGAATTTGAGCGTTGACATAATGCATGATTTGAATGAGGGATGCATTCCTTTTCTACTAAGGAACCTATTCAACTACATCATCAAAGAAAAAATCTTGTCAGAAGAAAATCTCTCGCAAAAGTTTCAATTTTATGATTACGGAATTCTCAATAGTGACCAAATGCCTTCAGTCATCAGTCTCAGCAAACCAAACCTGAATCAAATTGCAGCACAGTCAAAATGTTTGTTCATACACGTTCCATTTATTCTGTTTGATGAACAGTAGAGCTGATCACGAACCGAACTCGAACTGTTCGAGTTCGATAACTTTCCAACTTTCCTGTTCGTGTTCGTTCGAATTCAATTTTGTTCGGTTCGACTTGTTCGAAGCTCAAAATATGTTGTTCGTGTTCGTTCGTGTTCGAGTTCGATATTCTAAATATCGTTCGTGTTCGGTTCGAGTTCGACATCACTTTTTTAAATGTAATAATTAAGAAATTAACGTTTCCACTTCATTGGTTGACTGTACAGGTTGCGTCTCACTTCAGTTTTCTTTTTTCAATTTTGAATGAGATTAAATGCATTTAAAAACACCCTGTAAAAATTGGCATACTAAAAAAGAAACATTTTCCACCGTATTTTTTACAGTGGGGTGAAAAAGGTTAGAAAATAAATGGAAAAATCACACATTTTAAACCTTTTAAATATTTTGGTTCAAAATAAAGTTCTTTTTAAATTGAATTTGGATATTTGGAAATAAGTTTCTCGGATTTTTGAGGCCAGCCCATTTATATCCCAATATGAGTCGGAATAATGAATTCCAAATTTTCATATGAAAAAAATCGAATTTGGCCGAGGTCAAATGGATAAAATTTAATGAGTGGAAATATAAGAGAGGTCTTTTTGCGTTTGTCAACAAAGTGCTGCATGAAATTACCCGAATTTTGTTCAGAGAAGATAAAGCAATGTTTATATTGAAAGCGTATCGATTACTTTCATTTGAAACAAGCTTGAATAGTGTCAAAATTGAAGGCAGTAATCCACCTCTTTTGAAAGTCAGAGAGTTCGATCGAATTGAGCACACGAAAAAAAAGTATTAAAAGATGTTCGTGAGTAAATGAAACCACTTCAATTGTGTTTTCTACAATACTGAATTTTATTTCAATCTTTTCGACTTATATACTGAATGAATCCGGAAAGATATACAGGAAATATAGTTAAATATTAAACAATAACTTTAAACAAATGAATGAGAAATAACAAGGAAGTAGTTTATGATTAATTGCATTTTGTTGGTCTTCAACATTCTCCCCGGCCGAGAGATGTGGACTGTAAATACGCTTATGATGATTGAGTTGAATTTGAATAGTAGCCTGTTATGTGCTGCGGTTAGCTCTTGCTAAAAAAATTTCACTGTTGTTTGACCTTACCTTAGGATTTACAAAAAACTCAAACTGAAAATTCTAAAACTGTATCTCACAAAAACCGAAACTTTGAATTGTAATTATTCAAACTAAACTTTAATCAAAACTCTAAATCTAAATCACAAACTTAAAGAATTGGCCATTAAACACTATTTCGATCGATCGGTATGTAAATGTTGGGTACCTTTGATGTTAATGCGATGCTCTCAGCTCACAGCAGATTTGCCGGCCGTTGAATTCTATCGCGATGATCTTCTTCGTGGTTAATACAATAGCCTCAACTTCTTCGAAATTCCTCAAAATTGTAGTTCCCAAATAATGTATGTGTCTCACTCAATAAATTGTATATATCCAATACGCGGCAAAATGTTTATGTTTTCCGCTCACGTAATAAACCACTAAATATGAAATATCAAAATGGATCACTCATATGAAATACGCAACAATGTCAAATTCTCTTACGCTCGTATCAGCTGGTTAATTTTTCGCTAATATCTTTCCGATCTTAATTTTCAATAAAATGATTTTCTTCGCTTTGGTTAAACTGAACGTCTGTTCTGTGTGGCGATTTGAGATGGAAAGAATGACATTTACTGCGTATGACAATGTGATGCTCATGATTTCATTTGGTTATACATCGGCTGTATACTTTTTCGTATCGAGTGAAATGACATGCCATTTTAGGCTGCATACTGTCATTTCACTCGATATGCTTCATTCGACGTGATTTTGACAGTTCAATATTTTCATTGTTTACATTCGTGCGTTTCACTTGGCATTCGGTTTCTAACAATTTGTTCTTTTTTAGTTTTATTTTTGCTTTGTACTAACTCAGACCATAACACACGCCCCCGCCCAGAAGACTTTTTGTCGGAAACGAGAAAATAGTCTCTTCGACAACTACCGAGCACATGAAATGTTACCTTGGAACTTATATGCTTGTTGATTGTGGATATGCGAATGTTGTGTTTCCAATCATATGTCAATCTTTTTTCGTTTGTATGATTAGTGGCCGTTCAGCTACGTTTAATTGAAATAAACGGTGGTTGTATACACTAATCCTTTTCATATGTTTTATTGACATTGACCGGTATTCAATTTGTATGCAATTTTGCATTCCCCATATCTACTTAAGATAACATTGTGGGTGTCTCTGCGAATGATATGTTCCGAAATTAATCATCGAATTACATAATTGCAACTTGGCAACACATTATCAAAATTTTTTTTTTTTTTACACATTATTTTTTTTTCGATTGAACTTTTATTCGTTAGTGTAAATTCTCTCATATTTCTGTCGCCATGGTTAAAATGGTAATTTCTGAATTCATGTTGTAATTCGGAGCAAAGAATCAAATGTTCTACCAAATTAATATGTTTTGTAAACAACACTATAAATTCATGCGATTGAATGATTTATAACAATTTAAATCGCAAAATTTTGTTTTTCATTGGACACTTCATATCCAATTGTAATTTTCTTTATTTTACTCTTTTAAATAAATTTTTCGTAAAAATAAAATGTTATCGTCAATTATATATTTGTTTAACGATGTTTCTTTTACGTACTCTAATCGGACCCACGGCAATTTAACCGGGTAATTAAAATCTTTATTTCTCAAACTCAAATTTTCTCAATAAATTTCTCAATACTTCGAATTTCTTCTCAAACAAAATCTCAAAACAAACTCAAAAATTTTGCCTATAGCAAAGATTTGCATTTCTTTACGAAACTGCCTTAGTCATTCATTCAAAAATAAATGTTTGATTTTTTAATTCGCTGCAAACTTGTTGCACGATAATTTTAGCTCAATTCATGAATAAATTTCACTGTTTTTCTTCATCCGATATTTATCGTAGTGCATACCAGAATTATAATATAATTTTCAATATTACTCAAAACTCAAATTTTACATCAAAATAATTTTTCGACTGTAATTTTAATTCATACTCAAAAATCTCAAAATTACTAAATTTTTCTACGCATCAAATCAATAAATTCGACTGCACTCAAGAATGTTTTCTCAAAAATTTCAAATCCAGCATTCTATATATGCCATTTGTTAAATTATCTTTTTCTTCTATAATTTTTACTCAAAATTCTAAACCCAAAACAAAATTTTCCGCCATCTGTTAGGCTGACAAAATCAAAATCGGCTTCTTCGCCTTCAATTCGCCAGTTGCAACCTTACCACCGATTTAGGTGATACAACCAAATGTTAGGCGATAAACTAAATCAAAGTCAAATCTTAACTTTTTCAAATGTAAGTCTCAAAATCTCAAAACTTAATTTATCCAAAAATTTTATTTTCATATTTAATACGCTGCATATGAGCACGTAAGTCACACTTGTTTTCACATGTGCTTTTTTCTTCATCCGGTTTCTCCGTAGTGCATACGAAAATTATCATTTCTGAACTCAAGAAAAAATTTTCGCCATTTTTTTAGGCTTACTTCAAAAACATACTAAATCATCAAAATTTCTCAATATTTCAAATCTTTATACTATATTAATACGCTGCATATGAGCACGTAAGTCACACTTGTTTTCACATGTGCTTTTTTCTTCATCCGGGTTTTCCGTAGTGCATACGAAGGTTAAAAGTATTTTTTGCGGATCAAACACCAATTAAATACTCAACTTTATGGATCAAACACCAACTAAATTTAACATTCATGGATCAAACACCAAGTTAAATTTTTTGTACTCAATATTTTCTATACTTTCATTACGTTTTACTCAATTTATTGTTTAATTTTTATTTCGTGGTAATAAATCTAAGTTTTTAAAATTAATGCATTCTTAAAATTGAGTCTTTGGTAATAAAACGTAAATGTAAATTCAATTTAATTCGAACACTTTACTCTTGTCTAGCATTTGGCAAATTTTATCATTTTATTTTGTGGCATTGTGGGGTACTCAATCGAATTTTCTTTAGATTACTTCGATTGTTTTAATTCGACATTTTTCTTTGTCAATTTTTTGATCAATTGTTTTGCTGTATAGCCAATCACTTCTTTTAGATCAATAATGAAACGGTAGACGAATTTCTTTCTTTTGACTTTTTCGAAAATTCCGGTACTGTAACCAGTACGTAATGCTCTACTCATTTTTTCGTAATTCATTGTTGGACATTCTTTATGCTCGCCCCATAGTTCTGCGACGCCCTCTTTATCTCGTATGATAAAGGCTCTATCGTCACCACACCATGATATCAATTCGTCGTATTCATGATCGAGCAATAACTTCAGCAAGAATACCCATAGTTGCATTTTCGACGCCATTTGGGATTAGTCTTTGATGTTAATAAACGTACACAGAATTTTAGACTTCTTGTATCGATCTGTAGCTTTTTCGATAACTAATACGTTTAGATCTAGAAAATTTCGATTCTAAAAACAATCATTCTTTTTCGTTTTGGCAATACTTCAGTGTATTCGTTTAATATGTAATGGTATTCTCAAAATGGGCAAATCATATCACTGTACATTTTCGTTCCTTTTCGAACTTAAAATGATACATTCGTTTTTATGTGTGTTTCTTTTCGCAAAATTGGACTTAAAACTAATTTTCATTTTCGAATTCATTTATTTGATTTTTGTCAATATTTCCCGGCATATGTCGCGGCATTTCGTTGATTTGTTTCATCTATGGAATTTTCCTACGAAAAACAAAAATTAAATCAAATATTTATGCGAATTCACTGAAAATTAATTGTTTTAATGGGGCCATTTATTACGTAGTTTTCAGGAAAATCATTTTTTCTCTTCTTCGAAACAATTGGTTTGATTGTACGATTTAATAATGGAAATTAATGGCATGATAAATTGCCGTTTTTCCTGTACACAAATCTTTCAATTTATACGTATTTGTACCAGTTTTTTCGACAATTTCACACTTTACGAATCTCGGAGCCAGTTTTTTGGAAAAATACTTCGTTGCATCGGACAATATTGTGTTCTTTCGATAGACAATGTCCCCTACTTTGTAATTATTTTTACGAGTTCTTAAATTGTATCTTTTTGATGACTTTTCACGCCCCTCATTTAAACGATTTTGAATCTTGTCTAGAAACTTTACACGATTTGTGTTTTTCTCAGACTTCTGATTTATATCAATAATTGTTTTGTATTCTTGTGCGTGTTGAGCCATTCGGATACCGTATAATACTTTGTAAGGAGTGTCTTTTGTACTTGTATGAACTGCGTTGTTCATTGCATTTGCTATTTCTTCGATATGTAAGTCCCAATTTCGATGGTTTAATTCAGACAATATGAAGTTTTTCAAAGCGTTTCCTATCGTTTTGTTTGCACATTCAGTTGGATTTGCTTGTGGGAAATAATTTGCAGTTAGCCAATGCTTAATGCCACGTGATTCTATCATGTTTCGAAATAAGTCTGATTTATATTGAACCCCATTATCACTCACGATAATTTCGGGACAAGCATATCGTAATATTACTTCCTTTTCAATAAAATCAGTGACAGTTTTAGCTGTAGCGCTACGAACTGCCTTTATGACTGTAAATTTCGAAAACAAATCTACTGCGACTAACAAAAATCGATTGCCTTTATTACTCAATGGGAAATATCCTACAATATCTGTAGCAACTACACGCCAAGGACGCTTGTATTCAACAGTTTCACCAGCGGGCGGTGTCGTAATCTGGTTGTGAGGCTTTATCAATTTACAAGCTTCACACTTTTTTACATAATTCGTGATGTCAGTTTTCATACTTGGCCAAAAATACGTTGCTCGAACTTTTTCGATGGTCTTGAATTTTCCGAAATGACACGAATATTTTTCGTCATGACATTCTCGTATCACATTTATTCGTTTTTCTCTTGGCACACACATTCTCCATAAACAACTCATACTATCACAATGTTCTTTCGTTCGAATTTTCATGTACAGTCGTCCATCATGCAATTTCAAATTGTCGTTTTCTTGAGGCTTTTCCATAGCTAGCGTTTTTAAATTTTTATACCAGGGGTCTGTGGTCGCATCTAGATCTTCGATATCGATCACATTCAGTGCTCGCGAAAGAGCATCTGGTACTACGTGTAATTTGCCTTTACGATGGACTAATTCGAAATCGTAAGCTTGTAGACGGAGAGACCATCTAGCTAAACGTCCAGTTGGATCTTTTAAATTGTTTAGCCACAACAGAGCATGATGATCAGTAATTACTGTGAATCTAGTGCCCTCTATATATGGTCTGAACTTTTCGATTGCTAATATCACTGCTAGACATTCTAATTCGGTCACGTGATATTTTCGTTGTGTTGCCGTGAATTTTTGTGACATATATGCAATGACTTTTTCTTCGCCATTTTGACGTTGCACTAAAACACTGCCACATCCTAATTTCGATGCATCAGCTTGGATTTCGAAAGGAAGACTATAGTCCGCCGGGGCTAACACGGGTGCGGTTGTTAATGCCGTCTTTAGTTTACAAAAAGCCTCTTCTCTTTCGTCTGTCCACTCGAATTTTACGTTCTTTTTAATCAATTCGGTGATAGGTGCGGTAATTAATGCAAAATCTCGTATGAATCTACGGTACCATCCAGCCATCCCTATCAGACGTTGAACTTCTTTAACAGTAGTTGGTGTCGGATAATTTTCGATAGCTTCTAATCTAGATTTATCCATTGCTACCCCTTCTTCGTCGATGATATGCCCTAAATACTTGAGCCTTCGGAAACAAAATTTCGATTTTTGCGGGCTAATGGATAGATTAGCGAACTTGAATTTTTCCGCGATACGCTTCAAAATATCAATGTGTTCTTCGAATGTTTCGGTTACGATTACGATATCGTCGAGATATGGAAATGCGTATGGTTCGAATTCAGAACCGAAAAGCGTATCGATTAGTGCACACAACTCTGCGCCACTGTTCGTAAGACCCATTGGCATTCGCTTGTACACATACGTGCCTTTGGTTGGAACTGCGAAAGCCGTCTTACTTCGAGACTCTTCCGATAATGGAATTTGGAAGAACGCGTCGGTCATATCGAGTGTACTGATGTAATTGGCTTTTCCAATTAACGATAATATCCGATTTGCATTTTGTTGCGGATACGTGTTCTTTTTCGTGACCGCATTTAATTTTCTTGCGTCGAGACAAATTCGAGTGTCACCATTTGGTTTTGGAACAGCTATGATTGGTAATAGCCATTCAGAAAATTGAACTTTTTCGATGATACCCCTAGACTCTAATCTTTCAATTTCTTTTATTATTCGTTTCAATTTCCAAGGGGGGTCTATTCGTAGTTTACTTCGAACTGGAAGTGCATCACCCGTCTCTATACGCGCTTCTTTCAAATGCGTCTTATTCAATTCACCCTCAGGGTTACAAAATGGAAATCTCAATTTTACTTCGTCTAGAAGCCTTTGCTCTTCGTATGTTAATTTGTGAGCTTCTTCGACCTTAATACATTTAGGCGGTAAAATGTCAGCTTCTAAATCTTCGCCTCCTTTGCCCTCATTTGGGTCATAAATCGCGGCTGAATTTATTGCTTTAGTAGTTTGAACTACCTCTATTCCGAATTTACTTGACGTAAAACACGGCTTAATCCCATATGCACACCAAAAATCCCATCCTAAAACGAGATCGACAGCTGACTGTTCTACGACTAATGTCGGAATTATTCTTCGTATTTTTCTTACGGTGTACGGGATATCGACAAAACCTAATGCTTTATGGCCTGTGCCATCTACGGTTGTAATCGCAATGTTACATGGTTCCAATCTACAACCTTGGTCTTTTAGAGATTCAAACATTCGACCACTCATTACTGATGCCATGGCACCACTGTCCATTAAACCTCTATGCTTTTCTCCCCAAATTGACGTGAAAAGATATGGTCTATTGTCGTTATGCAAATTTACTCTTGAACTGGCTAATTGGAAAAACTTCTTCGGAATGCCGTCTTCGTTGCAGTCATTTTTTATTCGTCGGTTTCCTCGTCGCTCGCTGTCGGTTCTAACTGGCAGTAAGCGACGGCTTGCAAGTTTTTTGGATTGCAATTGCACACGTTAGATGTTACATCTTTCTTACCACAACGGTAACAGAATTTATTTTTTCTTGCTTGTTCACAGTTAGCAAAAAAATGTTTACTTGAACCGCAATTAAAACAACCATTATTGTTTGCTTTCATGCCTGTACTAGGTTCAGTTTGGCATGCCATATTCTTCGGGTTTGACAAAGGTACTTTCGTTTTTTCGACTACTTTTTGTTTATTTCGATCGAAAAATGGACGTGATTTTATTGCATTGCACTGGACTTTTTCGTTGCATTCACATTCACATTCACTCGCATATTCGCTCTGCGTATAGCTGTGCTCATTCTCATTTTGCCAACATTGAGATTCTACTTCACCACAATCAACTGTGTTGATGGCTTTTCGAGGGAAAAATGTTTTGATGAATCGCTTTGGTTCAGATTCACGGCGCAGCTGTTCAGCTACTTCGCTTGTTCGGAGGTGTAGATCCATGTCTTGGACTGAATTCCAAACATGACCTCTTGCGATTTGTCTGAGATCGTCACGTAAACCATTCTGAATAATGGCAATTCGTTCTTGTTCGTTGTAGATTTTTAGTGAATCAAGATCACGGAGAACAGATGCGATGAATTGCATAGCCGATTCGTCTTTCGTTTGTCTTCGAGCTGCTAATTTAGCGCTAGCCATGAAATTTGTTAAAGGCGTAGTGAATTGTTTTTCGAGCCCTATTTTTAATTCGCTCCAATTTCTGTAATTTCTACCGTATTGTGTATACCAATCGAGTGCACATTCGCCTAACAAGTAATGAAACTTGCTGAAAATTTCGTCGTATGAAATCTTTTCTGACATATGCATCATATCAATACGTTTAATGAATGCAGTTAAATCTTTTTCTTCAGGAATTTTCGAATTGTTGTTAGCCAAAAATCTAAAATTCCATTTGTGTATTGGTACGGTGCGATAGTTTCTATTTCGATTGTCATCATTCGGTTGGAATCTCACTTCGTTTGTGCTATTCTCATTACTTCGATTGTTTTGTTCGGAATTCACTGTATACGTTTGATCGTTAATGGGCGCTGGCTGTGGCCGTGGAGGCTCAATTCGATGAGTGAAACCTACTTCGTTTTGATTTATCGTCCGTACAGGACTTTCAACAATCGAATTATTTGTTTGTCTTTCTTCGACTTGGCTCAGTCTAGTGTTTACTAAGGTTAACTGGTTTAATAAAGCTTGCATTGTATCTTCTATAATTGAACTTTGCCTCTGTGCTGGGCTTTCACGTTGAATGTTCGCGTTACCAGTTTGTTCATTTCTCGTAGATTGGCCTATTACGTTCGAATTATGGTTTTCTCCCATGAATCGGGGTAAAGAATTTCTTCGATCATCACCAAAATGTGGTGGTGGAATGTTACCAGATGAATTTGGCTGTGAGTTATTTGATAACTCAACTGATGTATTTAACCGATAACTGGATAATGGCTCTGAAATCTGTCGCGCTGAACTTGCTACTAAACTTGGGATCGGGTGGTTGAGTGTGACCCCCGAGTTATTATTTGATACTCTTGTGGCAGTTCTATATTCCAGCTGAACACTTGGAATTTGGCCTGAATATGTTCGGTTTGATGGTACAACAGAAGTTTGGTTCGAATATGGAAAAGTGAACTGAGAAGAACCATCTAATACTATAGGAGTTAACGTTTGCTCCTGCACTGGATTGAAATTCTGACTGAGTCTTGCATTGTCATTTGTATATAATGTGCCGTTCATCTGTAATTGGTTTGTATTCGGAAAACGTTGAAATTCATTCGTATTCGCTGTATTTCCTAGCCCTAGTGCGCTAGTATTTACGAGTTCACCCCCTATTGCGTTGTCTTGACTATTTTGGTTAACTAATTGGCCTAACAGGTCCATGCTGTTGCTCGCAGACAATGACTGACCATTTGCCACAGTATTATGGCTATCGTGGTAGATCTGATTCACTAGTGAGGGTTCAGAGAAAGTAATGCTTTCAGCTGCAGCCTGTGTTGGGCTAATAGTGGCTAGTTCAGTAGGTGGCGCTGATCTCACTTCAATCTCCCTACGAGTCAATTGCATTTCTCTATTGTTCCGTTGTAATAAGTCACGGACTTTAGAGACAAACAGATTATACATTCCTGTTAAACGTTCAGTAGTCATGAAACAACTACTTGACACTGAGTAATCAGCACTCTCTAACGGGATTCTTTTCATTCGATTTTCCAAATGCAAATACTTTGTCATGAAGACTTCTTGTGTGAATGACTCTAAAGTGACTTGTGATAATTTGTCCTCTAATTCATGCATTGCCCTAACTACGTAGTTAACTTCCTGCACTGGTGTACCAGTTGCATAATATTGTCGTGTTCCAGGGAATTTTGTTTCATACGCTATTTCTTCACGTAACTTCAAAGCAATTGCTCTTCGATCACCATTTGCGGCGATTCCTCTAGCTCGAAGCTCATTTTCTATTTCGTGTGTATGTAAATGCTCTGGTTGTATACGAAACTCAGTATCAAAAAGAGTTATTGATTCGTTAATCATTGAACGTTGCATTTTGATGTTACACTGTACGTAATTCGTTGTAAAATAAGGGAAATAACACAATAAATTCGATACTCAGTAAAAATTTCAGTATAATTTCTTTAATTCGTTGTAAATTGTTCGTATATTCGATGTGGATTCGTAAAATGTCAAAAAATCGACACTAATTCGTATTTGTATTTCACTGTGTGAGTGTATGTTCAGCGAAATTCAGTTCGTAAACTGTAAACTTGGCAAATGTGCGAATTCAGCGATGTATCTTAATGAATTGTATGCCAAAACTTTGTTCAATGTATGCCAACTGTTTAATTTTACGATGAAATGCCAAATATATTTATCGTTTAATGTCTAAAAATGTAATTTTACGTTAAAAAATGCCAAAATATTTACTATTACGTTGAATGCCAATGCGTAAAATACCAAATGTAATCAAAAATGTTGTATTTTATACCACAAATATTCGAATTGTTAAATATTGCGTTGAAATTTTGAAAAATATGCTAAAAATCTCAATTGACTTCCAAAAACTCAGAAAATATGCATAAATTTTGAAAATGTGTTGATAATTGAACGTATCTTGCCACAATTTGCCTTAAAACTCGTTGTATAATTCGGAAAATATCATTTAATTCGCTTTCTTTTGTTCGTTTTATTCGCAATTATCCACCCCCTCCCAAAAATTAAATTTTACCAAAGGAAATATATTCAATATAGTTTGTTAAAAGCAAAAAATCGATCTTCCTATCGGCTTTGTGTGCTATGGTTCACAATGTGTTCGATTATCATGAATATTGTTACGGTATTTTTGATTTTATCTTTTGTTTTACTTAAAACTAACAAAAATTCTAAATTTAATGTCCTGTGGACCAAAAATTACTTAAATTGATCTCAAAATCAAAAAATTTAACGTCCCGAGGACCAAAAGTTACTCAAAAAACTCAAAAGATCAAAACTAATACTGTAATATTTCAGTATTTTATATGTGTTTGGATTTTACAATAAAAATCCCAAACAAAATCAAAAAATTCTCAAAAAAACTCAAAAAAAATTTACTCAAACTGTGCCAATCACTTAGATTGCACCAACAAGTTAAATTTATCTTCAAAAAATTCCAAAAAATTTACTCAAAATGTGTCAATCAACTTGATTGCACCAAAAATTAAATTTTTTCTTGGAAAAAAATCCAGAAAATTAACATTAAACGTGCCAATACACTTGATTGCACTTAAAACGGAATTTCCTAACCTTAAAATTCCTTATGTTAATTCACAACGTGCCAATTCACTTGATTGCACTGAATTTATTTTCTTAACCTCAAAAAAAAATTTCAACTAAATTTTCCTAACGGGTCAAACATGTGTATTTCTGATAGTAACTTGTCCAAACAAAATCTTTCTTTGGTTATGCGCGAAAATTTTTATCACTTTCGTTTTTAAATTGTTCACATTCGTTTTCAAATTTACGCGTTTTAATCATATGTGGGTTTTTTAACGGGGCGCCATTTGTTATGTGCAGCGGTTAGCTCTTGCTAAAAAAATTTCACTGTTGTTTGACCTTACCTTAGGATTTACAAAAAACTCAAACTGAAAATTCTAAAACTGTATCTCACAAAAACCGAAACTTTGAATTGTAATTATTCAAACTAAACTTTAATCAAAACTCTAAATCTAAATCACAAACTTAAAGAATTGGCCATTAAACACTATTTCGATCGATCGGTATGTAAATGTTGGGTACCTTTGATGTTAATGCGATGCTCTCAGCTCACAGCAGATTTGCCGGCCGTTGAATTCTATCGCGATGATCTTCTTCGTGGTTAATACAATAGCCTCAACTTCTTCGAAATTCCTCAAAATTGTAGTTCCCAAATAATGTATGTGTCTCACTCAATAAATTGTATATATCCAATACGCGGCAAAATGTATATGTTTTCCGCTCACGTAATAAACCACTAAATATGAAATATCAAAATGGATCACTCATATGAAATACGCAACAATGTCAAATTCTCTTACGCTCGTATCAGCTGGTTAATTTTTCGCTAATATCTTTCCGATCTTAATTTTCAATAAAATGATTTTCTTCGCTTTGGTTAAACTGAACGTCTGTTCTGTGTGGCGATTTGAGATGGAAAGAATGACATTTACTGCGTATGACAATGTGATGCTCATGATTTCATTTGGTTATACATCGGCTGTATACTTTTTCGTATCGAGTGAAATGACATGCCATTTTAGGCTGCATACTGTCATTTCACTCGATATGCTTCATTCGACGTGATTTTGACAGTTCAATATTTTCATTGTTTACATTCGTGCGTTTCACTTGGCATTCGGTTTCTAACAATTTGTTCTTTTTTAGTTTTATTTTTGCTTTGTACTAACTCAGACCATAACAAGCCCGGATAATTTGGATAATATCTTGGAGAGTTTGGTGGTGATTCCTCGCGAACCCGATGTAACAACTGGCTTGAACTGGTCACGTCATCTCTCGTTAGATCGATCATGATGTTGTCGTCCAAAATCTCCTCCAAAATTTCACGATAACGGAATCGCCTGTTGCCGACTTTCAATATTACTAAATTTGCGCGTTGCAAGTTATGTTGTTGGGTTCTAATTAAGTCAATTCCAGCACTTATTGCCGTCCAATTATGATTAGCGATTTCATAGCCGATACTTTGTGTCAAATTATGCTGAACAATTGGTACAAAAGTATCCACGTTGTGTATGGTTTTCATTTCCAGTTTCGATTCACCCAATACCTCTGAAGCCAAGATTTTTTCATCATTGTGAGCTAGCTCACATCCTGGCATCACCGAAACCAACAACACACCAGCCAGTGACCTATGTTTGACGGTTTTACGGCATATTAATTGTAAGCGACGTTTCCACCGGGAATACGAGAATCCATTCATTACCCCCAATGCCAATTGAAACATCCACCAATTTTTCCCGTTTTAAACTACATGTTTTGCTAATACTTGGTATGTGATTAAAAAGTTTCCACTCACAATCATGCTGTTGCGATTTTCCTCCATAAAACCTTAGCAAATCATTGCAAATAACTGATGACTCGTGATATGGCCTGCATGTTTCCAAAAATGATTCACCCAAATATGTGTATTGATGCCTATCGTGTGACGTAACCAAATATTCTGCCTCCGGTTTAATCCATAAGTGTTCATCACCGTTCTGAATTGGAACTGGATACATCCTATATAGCTCGTATCTTTGATGCTGAATTAATGGTACAGTGATTTTAAAAAATATATTTCCATTCACTGCCATTGGTTGTACCGTCAACACCCTATATATTACATGCAAATCCGGTATCACAAGCGATTCATCGATGTGTTGTTTAATAATATATGCCTGTTTTTCCAACTGATTTGGTGTGATTAAATCTGGATGCACAATATTTCCCTTTGCGTTCATGAATGCATCAAATATTGCACCCTGTCTTAATTCGTAATGATGCAACATATCCCTGACCAAATTTAAACGAAAGCCCATCTCACCATGTGAATCTCCCTCTTTCTTAATTTCATTTATTTCCGTTCGTAACGCCTTTAAAAGATTGTACTGATTTTTCAATGCCTCATCATCACTGCGTACAATATTCGCCAATGCATCAATCACGGTAGTTTGATTTCTCAACAATGTATCCAAATGCTCCTCATTGGTCATCAATTTCTCGGTATTTAATACGTATTCCCTCTCAAATTCTGAGCCGAGAACACCAAACAAATCATGCGCTATGTTCCCGATAACATTTAACACTGCTCGTTTTCTACGAGATGGCTCAAATACCCGATTTCTTTCTCGTAATTCGGCAATATTTTCTTTCAACTGATATAACACACGTGAATTGGTGTCACCCCCATGTGTAGTGTAATAGCCTTCCAAAACGTCCACAGTTCTTTGTATGTTATCCAACTCTCGTGTAAATGTCCCAAAATCCAAATGTGCTATAATTGTCCATCTACTCGTTGATGCATACACATCCGATTTATGTTTGAAATAAATTGCCGGAGAGCTTTTAAACTGCACAATCTCAATTCCATCTTGTGATATTGTTTCGTTTAAATTGATTGGTGTTGAATGTACCGATGTTATAAACAATGCCAACATTGCAGTCAAAATTGAAGGTATGCATGAGTCCGAACGCCTTCTCGATTTATTCAACTTAACAAAATTCTCTGATTCTTCGTGTTTCACTGGTAACGGTGCAGTTTTATTCACAGCCCGTTTCAATACGCCACCTGCCGTTTTTACCGACACCACACGCGTTATTCCATCATCACCCGGATGTTTCTCAACAATGCGTCCCATTGCCCATTTTGACGATGGCAAATTTTCATCTCGAATCAACACAAATTCTCCGTTTTCTACCCCTGGCTTTTCATCTGTCCATTTAGCGCGAGCTTGCAATTGCCCAAGATACTCATCCTTCCATCGTTGCCAAAACTGTTGATGCAACCGTTGCACCAATTGCCATCGCGATAGCCAGTTCAATTTTGCTTCTTCCAAATTATCCTCTGGCACCGTCGAAGGTAATAAATTCAAAAAATGCGCAGGTGTTAACGCTGATACTTCATTTGGATCAGAACTCAATGGACACAATGGTCTTGCATTCACGGTCGATTCTATTTGATACAATAGTGTTGCTAACTCTTCAAACGTTAGTATTGTATCCCCAATCGCTCGTTTGAGATGGTATTTCGTCGTTTTCACCACAGCCTCCGCCAAACCGTTGAATGTTGGAGTACCGGGTGGAGCAAAATGCCATACAATTTCATTTTTGACCAATTCATTGTATAAGCCCAATTCAAATTCCTTACGCTCTGACTCTGATAGTTCAAACAATATTGTATTGGCACCAACGAAATTTGTCCCATTATCTGAGTACAAATCCGTTACTTGACCCCGTCTTGCAACAAATCGTCGTAATGCCGCAATAAAAGCCTCTGACGTCAAATCACTTACTGGTTCCAAATGAATTGCTTTTGTTGTCATGCATACAAAAATCGATATGTATCCCTTCAAAATTCTTGCATTTCGCAACTTCGACGATTTTACTTTTATTGGACCCGCATAATCCACTGCACTCTTAATGAATGCTTTATTAACAACATTTACCCTCGATTCAGGTAAATTTGCCATAATTTGATGCTGATTTCGTGGATTATATCGTGCACACTTCACGCATTTTCTAATTTGCTTACGAATGCATGATTGAGAATTCACAATCCAATATTTTCTTCGCAAAATTGCCTCCGTCAACCTTGGTCCACTGTGCAAACCAAGTTTATGAGCATCTTCAATTATTAAATTTGTCACTTCACCCTTTGGCAATAGTATTTGATGTTTTGTATCATAATGTATATCCGCGTTTTTCAAACGGCCACCCACCCGAAGTAATTGGTTTTCGTCCAAAAAAACACATAATGGCTTCAATTTGCTCGTGTGACTTATGTGTTTGCCATTTTTTAATGTAGCAACCTCATTTCCAAAATGTTCTCGTTGTAAAACCTTTATTAAACATATTTCCGCCTCCCTTGTTTCATTGACGCTTAAACGATCGCTAACCGGTTCCCTTTTGCAACACTTTATGAACCGAAGTACATATGCCATCACTCTACGTAACTTTCCAAAACTGCTAGCACTCGGAATGATACCAGCCGGTTCACTTATGGCCATACATACGTTCAACCTTGCCTCTTCAATCGTATCGTAATTGGTCTCATGGTATACGTAATTAGCCTCACGCAAGAATTTTGGACCGTTCCACCATAATTCATGATCAATTAATTCCCTGGGTGATAGTCCCCTTGACGCACAATCCGCTGGGTTTTCTTCACCCCGAATATGATGCCAATTGGCCGCCACCGTAGAACTATGAATTTTGGTCACCTTGTTGGCCACAAATGTTTTCCAACGCTTTGAATCGCCCTTTATCCATGCCAACACAATTTTCGAATCCGACCATAAAAATGTCTTTTGAAAATTCATTTGCATTGTTTGCGTTACTTGTTTCACCAATTTAGCCAATAATAATGCCGCAGACAGCTCAAGACGAGGAATGGTTAACTTTTTAATTGGTGCTACCTTAGACTTTGCAGCCAATTGTGATACATGTACATCACCATTTTTCGTCACACATCGTACGAAAATGACACAAGCCATGCCAGCCTCACTGGCGTCGCAAAAACCATGAATTTCCACATATGAATCGCTAAATGTTTGAATCCATCTTTTTATTTTTAAATCCCTTATTAATGGAAATTCGGATTTAAATTGGCACCACTCCTTGATAATAGAATCCGGTAAACGCTGATCCCATTCGTATGCACCTTCATCCATTCGAAGAGTCCACAATTTTTGCATTATCAATTTTGCTTTGAATGTTACTGGTGCTATCCAGCCCATTGGATCATATATTGATAAAATTTCCGACACCATTTTTCTTTTAGTTGTCGGTATCGTTGAAAGTTCGATGTTTATTTGTAGCGAAAATTCATCACTCTCTGCGTCATAGCTTATTCCAAGTGTTTTCGTCTTGTTATCCACCTTTGTTTCTCGATCTACCTCGGGTATATGCTCCATTACACGCTTTGAATTGCTCACAAACTTCCGTATATTGAAACATCCACCCTTCAACACCCGTTTCAATTCCTTATACATACCGATTGCTTCGTCTTCGGTATCGAATCCAGTCAACATATCGTCCACGTAAAAGTCGTTCGCAATTATCTGAGCCGCCCTTGGAAATTCCTTCTCTACATCCTCTGCCAGCCTCTTCAATACGCGAATGGCCAAGTATGGTGCATTGTGAATTCCATATGTTATTGTCAACAATTTATAGTCTTTAATCCGTTGGTTTGGTGCATCTCTCCACACAATCCGCTGTAAACAAGTTTGACTCCCATCAACCATAATTTGTCGATACATTTTTTCCAAATCACCACTCAATGCGATTTTATATTTTCTTAAACGGAGTAATAGTGATAATATGTTTGTTTGTTCTATTTTGCCCGACAATAATTCGTCATTTAATGATTTTCCATTACTTGTGCGTTGAGATCCATTGAATACAACACGTAATTTTGTTGTAGTGCTTTCCTTCAAAACACAATGGTGTGGTAAATAAAAGTTCGTAGTAGCCGTATCATTTTCCACCATACGCATATGCCCCAAATCAATGAATTCATGTATGAATTGCCTATACTGTTCAGCTAATTGTGGATTTCTCTTGAATCGTTCTTCTAATCCATATAATGTGGCAAGTGCCGCCGCGCGAGATGTACCCAAATCAGGTAATTCCGAATGATTTTTCATCGGTAATTTTACAATATACCGTCCTTCCTCATTACGGGTGATATTTTGCTGAAAATGTTGTTCACAATATAATTCATCATTATTCCATTGATCGCTTTCGTCATGTATTTCCTCTGCTTCAAAGAACTTGTCCATCTTATTCATGATTTCAATATTAGAAACAAATGACATTACTTTCAATTTTCCACGACGATTTGCATCACAATTCCCAGAAATTATCCATCCAAATTCACTATTTTGCGCAATTGGAGCATTTTCGTCATCAGTTTTTATCAATCCAGATTTGATTATCTTTGCAAATTCGGTCACACCCAAAATAATGTCAATTTCATGCTTGTCAGCAAATGATGGATCCGCATATAATAAATTCTTCAAGTGTTCATAATTTTTTGGGTCATGTGTCGAATTATTAATAATTGTTGGCAATTTGTTGAACACAATTGCATTCGTATTTAAAATAAAATCACTTTTAAATCTCGGTTTGATTTGCAATTTTACGCTGTGAGAAGCCCTTTGTTTTGTTGTTGTAATTCCACTTATTACAGCCGTTATGTTGTCATATTTTAATTTCAACATTTGTGCTGCACTTTCTCTAATAAATGCACCTTGAGAGCCTTGGTCAATTAATGCCTTCATCAACAAAGTTTCACCCGAATTGGCCTTGACATTAACCAAAGCGGTAGCCAATAACACTTTTGTATTTGTTGCAGCAACGTTGGCCGATATTTGAGTACATTTCGCTGATTCATTCAATTGTTCACCGCCGTTGTCAGAAATTGTCGCGCACATTGATGTTTTTTTGTCGGCATTTGTTTGCGTATATTTTTTTTGACCTTCATAATGCAACAATGTGCTGTGTGGCTTGTCGCATTTTTTACATGTATGTTTACTTTTACATTCACCGATTTTGTGAATCTGCAAACATTTAAAACATGCCTTTACACTCTTCGCCCATTCGGTTCGTTTGTTTGGGTCAATTTTTTTGAATTCGTCGCGAATTCAATATTCGTATAGAGTGCGATGACCCATTGCAGTAATTGCAAGTTTTTTGCGATTCATACCTTTTTCCGCTCGTATTATGGTTAATATTATTGTTTTTATTAAAATATTGCGACTTATGTTCAGCATGTGCCTTATTTTCGCCCATTTCAGCCGATCTTAATGCAAGAAACCTTTTTTCAATGTACTTCAATAGTTCACCAGTGCTTTGAACCTTTCTTACATCGTTTAATCCCCTTTCGTAATCCAACACCGTGGTTGTGCTTAATTTTTTCATGATTATGTGTGATAATAATGGGTCCCAATTATCGGTATTTATGTCATAATTTTTTATAGTCAGCACACATTCATTTGTTGTGTCATAAAGCGACTCCAAGCCCGCTGACGCCTCGGTTTTTTGATACGGTATGTCAAGCAATGTGTTAATTAATTTGGCAACAATTCCGCGTTTATTTTCATATCTATTGCATAATAATTCGTAACAAGTCGTGTAGTTTTCTTTTGTCGGTGGTATATGACTCACCAATTTTGCCGCATCACCCTTCAAGTGCGACTTTAAAATGTGCATTTTTACGGCCTCCGATGTTCCCCTGCACTTATGAACCAATTCGTCGTATAGCTCTTTAAATTGGCTCCAATTCGACACCTTGCCATCAAAGTCCGGTACCTTTGCCCGTGGACCATTCGTGGTGTCCAATTTCCGTTCATCCGTTAATTTTTGGATCATATCATTCAATTTTCCCACAGCCTGGATATAGCCCACCTGACATGCATTAAAATCAATTTGGTTGCATATTGCTTTTCTTGCTGCCCTTTGCTCGAAGTAAGTTTGCTTGAAATTTCCAAATGCTGCCTTTATTATTTCCAGTTGAGCCTGTAGATAGCACATTGTGACGCATTTTCGTTAATCGATTGAGTCGTTGTAACCACTTTAGCCAGATCGTTGAATATTAATTTCAATATTAATTCACTAGAATCGTCATCATCCCCATCACCGTCCGAGTCATTTTCTAAGCCCCCTCTTTGTGGACTTGTCGTACCATTGTTCAATCCACTGAGATTTCCACCATCGGCACCAGACCCGTATTCACCTTCTTGTTGTATTAATGCAGCTAACCTATCCTGCAAATTGTTCCAAAACCTATCGAAGCTTGCTATTGTTGTTTCATAGGTTTTTTCCAGTTCATACGGCTGGTTCGTGGTGTCATAATTTTCCAATTTTTTGTGATTTTCTTTGAATGTTTTCAACCATTCATTCATCTTGGCAATTCTTTTTTCATAATATGGTTTAGTCTTCCTGGCTGGTCCATCCTTGCCATAATTTTCGACAGTTTTGGTTAACTCACCAACCAGATTCTTTTGACTTTCTAATATTGCTTCCATTGTAACCACTTTACACGAGTTAATACGTATACGTCGCCTTCACTTAGCTTCACGTCAATACGCACTTAATTTGGTTTAACACCTTTTGTTTTTCACTTTGCTACACGCGTGATTTAGCTTGTCACTCTTTTTAACTGACCGTTTTGGTTAGTCGATTTTAAATTTTAACTTTACGTTTCCACGATTCGAAATTTGTTCGAAGGACCAAATGTTCGTGAGTAAATGAAACCACTTCAATCGTGTTTTCTACAATACTGAATTTTATTTCAATCTTTTTGACTTATATACTGAATGAATCCGGAAAGATAAACAGGAAATATAGTTAAATATTAAACAATAACTTTAAACAAATGAATGAGAAATAACAAGGAAGTAGTTTATGATTAATTGCATTTTGTTGGTCTTCAACAAAAGATGACTTGTATATCATTGTGGATACTCTTGAGACACGACGTTGCATGGGTATTGATTAAAAACGAATAAAGTGCTATTGGCTGTTAAATTTGTACCTCATTTCATTTTATTTGTTTTATATTGATTGAACGATATTATGGGCTAATAAAATATATAAACTTTCTTCATCTTCACGACCACTGGTCGCATATCTTAACTTAAAAAAAAAAACTGTATCCACAGATAGTTTCATTCAAGCAATGAATTTTCTTTTGTTTCAGTCGACATTAATAGCTATTTTGATTATTTGATCTCATTTTCACATTAAAAACTATCGGATTTGTCATTTTTGATTAACATGGACAAGAAAACATCACTTAATACTCAAAAACTTGAGTATCTGTTTTTACTTAGAGATACTTTTGGTTTGAAAAATAAAAAACACGAAACCAAAAAAAAAAAAATGTTCTGAATATTGTGGGGACCAGCTACTCATCAGTCTCGTTGAGTTGCCCGAACGTTTGAATCATATGTGCGGTTGGTTTAGGCACTTTGACATCGAATACCATAGCTTGTAAAAAATGCATCATGTTAATAAGATTAAGGTCGTAATTTATGTCAAATACTGCGTGCGCTTTGTAAAATATATCCAACACTTGAGCGACAGTGAATTCTTTTGCAAGCTAAAATAGACATGAATGAATTAATATTGTGCAGAACTATTAGCATAAAAACTTGAATCATACCGGAAAAAAATGTTGTTCTATAACGATGAAAAAATTTCCGATTTCTTTTTTGCTACAGCCAGTTGCAACGATATAGGAGTGAACGTTTGACTTTGATATCATCTGTTCAGGTGTGGTGCCCACCTATAAATGAATCTAAACATTGAGTTCAGGCGTCTTTCATAAAATACAATATTCACAACTTACAACACTGAATGTAATGAGTTTTGAGGCTATACGCTCAAACACCTTTTCACAGCCTTTTCCTTTCGATGGAAAAACCTTCAAAAAACAAAGCAAATCTGCCACTTCATGCGACCAATTTGTTGCAAAATTGTACTTTTTTCGCGTGCACAAATGGTGCGCAAATTCCGGCTGAACCGGGGCCATTTTTCAAAAAGAGCTTCCGAATTCAGATTCGCATTTGCCAGCGCAAAATCCACAGTTATCTGTATATTGAAAAATGTTATTAGCGAATGAAAGTTTAGTAAGATTTTAAAGCCAACTACCAATTTTGGGTGTGATAACATGAATGGAAGACTGACTCTCTTTTCCATTCGGAGCGCACGTGTGCTGTTCAATTTCTTCTTTATGGTCTCAAAATCGGCTTGATCGATAACTAGTTCCTTCAAAAACGTCAGGTCCTCTTCAGGATTTGATTGCCCGGAGTCATCTGGCACGTCATTGTTATTTGTATCTTGAGTTTATATAAAATAATTCTCCAACATCTGTAATTTTTAAATGGCAATTAAATCATGAAAAATTTGATTTTGTGAAGTAGAAAAGGGTTTGAATATACAGGGTGTCCCGCTTTAGCATGTCAATATTATCACCACATATTTCTTGGGCCATGAAGAGAAAAAAAGCCTATGAGCAAAAATTTCTAGGAGTCGTTCTTAGTAGGGTTACAACCGTCGTTTGGGTCAATATTTCATATGCTAGAATGGTCATCATTCAAATGCGTGTAGTGGTGGCATCTTTCAACATAAATGCATGGTTGATAGCTTATTCGAAAGATATTGACGTATTAGATGACACAATCAAGAAAAAGTGAAAAAAGTTCAGTGGAGGCGGTAAATTTTTGGTTGGACTGAAAACAGGAAAAAATCGACAAATTCGATGGAAATCACGATTTTTCTCGAAAAAGTGTCGTAGAAGACCCCCTCTTTTTATTTCAGATATCGAAAGTCCATGAAATTCTGAGCCGGAATACAAATTAAAAACATCTAAAGAATAATGTTCAATTTTTAGCCGAAATTGAAATCATTTGACAGTTCATGTATAAACACTATGTAAAAACAGTGGCAACACTTATGTATTTCTCATATATTTGTAAAATGATTCCAAATTGTTCATTATTCTTTGTGTATCTTGGCCAGAATTGCAAAATGTTTGAAATGGAGCGACCGTATATGATATATACAGATCCATTCACCGAATAAAATAAATAATAATAATAAATAACATAAATACCAAAGTGTTACTGTAATTAAACTAATCATGATTTGAAAGAAGGCATAGAATTTCACATCAGAAGACCCATTATTAAATAAACACACAACAAATTGAAACGAATGATGAAAAATTCAATTATTTACCGCTGGAGTAACCATTTGAGTAGCTCCTTTGATGTTGGTTGGCTGAAGATCGGCATTTATGTAGTACATACTCCTAGAATGGAAGGCCTTCACAAGATTTATGAACTGGTTCTTCACGATTCGCATGTTTAAATTGTCTGTCAAGACAAATACCGGCTCCAGCTCTTTTTTTATGGTAACGTTGAACGTGTTCACCACTGAAAAATATATTGTTTTGTATTGCAAGTGATAAAAGAAATGATAAGTGAGAGTGAGATGATTCAATTGTTTGGTACCTTTTTGAGTGAAATTTTCCAAGCAAATTTCGTTCTAATCCAATTCAATGCATTTGATTTCTCCTCTTTTTTGAGATTTGCCAGATTTACCAGATTTACTCAAATATTTGCAGATTTGCATGTAAATATTCATTTTGATAAATTCCCCTCGATAAAAATAGGTGGCGCCACTGGGAGAACTAACGTTCTATGTAATAAAACTCGTAACGAAGAAGAATCGCAACGAAATGTTGTTCAAGGTGACTCCGTTTTCTCATTGAAAGCATCACCAATTGCACTGAACTTATTAAAGCTACTCACATGATGAAAAAGCTACATAATGCATAGCAATAGATATTCTAAGAATTCTGATTAAATTTAACGCACGTACAAGCAGAGCTGGCAAATTTACAAAATTTTGTCCGTCCGTCCGTCCGAACTCACATATTCGGACGGACGGACGGACAACTCGGACGGACGAACACATTTACCAACGTTTAAGACAGACTTTTTATTGTGTCCGGACAACAAATTTTGTTCGGACAAAAACGTTGTCCGGATGTCCGAGCAGATTCCATATTCAATGCATCGAAAATACTTCTACTCGGACATCCGAACAACATTTTTGTCCGGACGAAATTTGTTGTCCGTACACAATTTTTGTTCATTTTATATTTCAACTGCCTGAGAATTGCTGCATCTGAGTTAGAGCTGCACAGTGAGGGAAATTATGAGCAATTTTATTGATTAGAAACAGTTTTAGGCTAAATATCTCTTTTGTTTTAATCGGTGTTAGTGACAAATTTTGGTTCCAACTTGTCCCTTCAAACGTAAATATGTCATGTTGAAAAATTGGTGCTAACTTGTCAAATGTTAGTACGAAAATTATTTTGGTTCCAAGTGACAAAGAACCTGTGGCAATCTGTCAAAATTTGTATATTTGTCTCTTTCTCTCACATTGAAAAATGCCACAGGTATTTTATACTGTTCATTGTCTTCGCAAACAGTATTGTTCAATATAGATAAAACAAGATCAAAAAAAATGTCTGATGCTGAAACAAGTATTTTTTTTTTGATTTCATAAAAAAAGTGAATGTTTTGATGAAAACACAATCGAATGATATATTTTTCCTTATTTCTTAATAATAAGAATATTTGGCCGTTTATTTGATAAACAATTATCATTTTATTCGGGATTTTGTCAGTTTCACAGTCTGTTCACGAACGTAATATATTTATGTCATTTTTTTGTCGAAAAGTTATTGAATTTGAGCTGTAAATCAAGGCTTGCCCTTACCATATGTATAACAGAGGTTTGCATACTCGAATAGGTGTGAAAACTGTTGGAAGGTTTGAAGACACACAAAGCCTGAAGTTTGAAACTATGGCTGAGATAAAAAGATTGGGGCTTGTGAACTCGAATAGGTATGAAAACTATTATTGAAGGTTTGATATCTCATTGATACTACACATGCGCTTGATCATTTGACGCAAATTAAAAATAAAATTTGAAGAGAAACTATAGAAATATATTTGGTTTTTGAATTCATGAAAGTTCAAATAAACATGAAAAACACAGCATAGATTTATTTTTTCTGTAGTTTATACAAAGAAATAATTTATGATTTAATTATGTGGATCATCGAAAAATGTTGCAAAATGATCACGAACAAGTTTATTTCAAATTATTGAGCATTGAACTCGTTCAATCGGAATATTTGCGATTAAATTCATATGTTCTCTACGGGCCAAGTCAACTATCTGATTGAAACTTGATTAACAACGAACAGTAAAAAAAAATTACACAGAAATATTTGTACCAACTTTATACCTAGCCAATAGCGTGGTATAACTTTAGTACGAAAAATAACATAAAAATCAGTCAAAATTATACTTTTTTCAGATTTTGGTGTCACATTTATTTTCGTTCTAAGAATTATCTCGAAAAATTGGTACATATTTGCAATAGAACGAAATTGGGAAGTGGCAAAGTAACAAATTTAACACCAATATCGGTGCCAATTCCGACATTATATTTACGTTTGGACAAGTTAGAACCAATTTTCTTTAGAAAATCATGAATCGGTACTAGTTGAAGGGATAGTGTTAAGAAAAAGGTTTTAGTGTTAACCTTAGACCTGTCCTCTGAGATCTCATCATATTTCTGTCCTCTCGGGCACTCAGTGCCCGTGGTATATTTTGTATGATAAATTGACATTTTTTGAAAAAAAAAATCGAATTTCTGCAATATTTCAAAAATCACTCTACCGATTTTGAAAGCAATGATATGTATGTGTGCGTCAGACTCGCAGCTATATTCCACATCCTGTGCTGACAAAATTAAAGACTTTCTTCTTAACAAATCATTTCGAAATATGGATGCTAACAGAGGGTTTTGCATGAAAATTGACATGGATCCCAATTGGGATTAAAATTGGCTCCCCAAATTTATGTTCGATCCAAATAAGCTTCCCAAAAATTTTCCATACAAAATATATGGAAGTTTTTTGGGGGCACTGAGTGCCCGAGAGGACGTACAGAGTATATGCATGATTCACCGATCTCATTCGGAAATGCGACACACAAACTCAATGAAACTCACACTGTAGGTAGAGATTGAAGTGTTCTTTATGAAAAATATCACCATATGATGTTTGGTTACATATTTACATTTTTATTTCAAATTACATATCGGCTCGGGCACTGAGTGCCCAGAGGACAGGTCTAAGGTTAAGATAGTACGAATTTGGATTTAACACGTACTAGAATCAAAGACATATTTAGCCTATTTATGTTATGTCTCTGAACTCTTTGAATCCATTCAAACCACCAAAATATAAGAAAATGTTCAACAAAATTCCTCAAAAGTCCACTGAGAATCATCTGATTCAACAAAATCGAAATTTTTTTTGAACGAAAAATTGATATCGGACAATTTGATGTATTTTACTGATTGAAATCTATTGATATGATGCCATCGAACACTTTGAATTCATTCGAACGATCAAAATACCAGAAAAAAATAACAATTAGAATATGTCGAACAGGGTGGAAGGAAAAATTCGATTTTTTACTTCATTTTTTTAATATTCACATTTCGCTCATTCAAAAGGTATTATAACATTCGGGGCTTCATTTTAAACTCAAACAATTCATCGAAATATGGGAAATGAAATCATTTTGATTTTTTACTGAAATTTTGTTAAAATCTTCACATTTCACTCATTCAAACGCATCTGGCTTATGTCGAATAGGGTGGAATGAAAAATTCGATTTTTTTCATATGAAAATTTGGAATTCAATATTTCGTGGCTGTGATGATGATTGGAAACACGTTATGTGGTGCCACTGAACTTTATGAATTCATTAAAACTACAGTCAGTAAAAAAGTATTCGGCAATTTTTTTAAAAATAAAATTGATTTTTTGAGAAAACTACGACATGCAGCTCAAAAATTCCATCTCCATAGGAAAGATCAAGTAATATCGCTGATGTCTGATTTTCACACCCCGCCATCAACCTCGAGAAAAAAAAACAATTTTATATCGAAAAACCTTTTTTTCATATGGAGTGTTTTGAACATCGCCTTCTGTTCATGTTCAGTTCATGTTCATTTCAGATTCAAATGTGATGTTCATGTTCGTTCATGTTCAGTTCAGCTCGTTCAAAACGAGAAATATGTGTTCATGTTCGGTTCAGTTCAACTCAAAACGTGAACGAACGTGAACGAACGTGAACGAACGTGAACGAACGTGAACCGTTCAGTTCACTATGCAGCTCTAACTCAGATGCAGCAATTCTCAGGCAGTTGAAATATAAAATGAACAAAAATTGTGTACGGACAACAAATTTTGTCCGGACAAAAATGTTGTTCGGATGTCCGAGTAGAAGTATTTTCGATGCATTGAATATGGAATCTACTCGGACATCCGAACAACATTTTTGTCCGGACAAAATTTGTTGTCCGGACACAATAAAAAGTCCGTCTTAAACGTTGGTAAATGTGTTCGTCCGTCCGAGTTGTCCGTCCGTCCGTCCGAATATGTGAGTTCGGACGGACGGACAAGGTCTTGTCCGGACAAATGTTGTCCGTCTGCCAGCTCTGCGTACAAGTTTTAAAATGTGCTTACTTTCTCCTCATATGCATAGAGAGTGCGAAGATAAAATCCATAGAAATGTTTTATTTTTAAAGCATGATAAAATGTTGAAACTGCGACTTGCCTCGGTTTGTCAATCATATAATGTTTGTTAGAACATTGTTGAGCCTTTACAGATAACAGTCCGTCTTCTTTAAATGCGGAAGAAAATGATTTCTTACACAAATCGTCTAGGGGGTAGTCCCGGATTTTAGTAGAGTATTTCTCCCATTTAATATATCTCTAGTTACTTTTAGTTCCTTATAATATGTAATTTTTCTAATAGTTCTAGTAAATCATTCCATAAGCATTGTATTGCCAATGTGTTTCTCATGACCAATTTTTTCCAATTAAAATTACTTTACCAATGCATCTCGTATGGAAAGATTAACGGCACTTTTTGTGAACAAACTCCATAAGAAATTTATTGCCAATATTTTCTTATGCATTGAATTAAGGATAGTGCACCCTATAGGTTGATTCAAAAAGCCTGCCAAAATTTCAGCAATTTCCGGTCACTCTTAGTGACAGCTCAGCGGCTTCCGTGTTTCGAAGGTCGAAAATCGACTATTTGAAGGAAAATGCCACTTTTTAGCCGATATGTGTTCAACAAAATTATATACAGTTTTATACGATTTACTTTATAAATTATGGATTTTTACGATACAAACTTGTATATATCCATACAATGCACAATTTAAAACTTTTTACAAAGATCCAAATATTGTACTGTGTATCGTATAAAATGTCATGTAATTTGTTTTGTGTGTTCTTTACTTATGGGCTAGAGTTTGGAAGCAATTATGCATTCATTTGTTGGGCTCTTATTTGTCTAGTTTTCTGCTAGTACTGATTCGTGCACGAATGATGAATGATATCTACCCCCTAAAAAATCACACTTATCAACGCAATAATTGCATAATCTATTGATGATGCATATAATTAGAAAAAATTCAGTCAGAAACCACTGTTTCATGAAACAAAATCGTGCATTCTTTTTTATTTTTAGAATTTTTATTATTATTTATTGGAGGAGTTGATAAAAACAATGAAAAGTAAACAAAAACATGCAAATTACCATGATAATTCTGCAAAATGTTTGGACAGATGAATTTATGGAGATATCAAGTGTTATTATTATTATATAAGGTAAAATGAAGCTTGATGAGGAAATGTTTGCAAAGGATTAAAGTGTAATTATACTAATGAATTACGCAACACCTCATTTTTTGCGCGAAATCGTATAAAAGAGGAGATCTCTCTTGCAGTGAACATCAGTCTGGGTTTTAAGAATCCAGTTTAAATTTCAAATTGAATACCAAGAAGTGAGGGAATCAAAGTAAATGTAAGTGTCTAATTTTGAAACAAGTTTCAGTTTTACAACAATAATTAAAACTTTCATTTCTTAGATTCAGCAATGAAGCTAATCGCAATCGCTTTACTAACCGTCTGCATAGTGCCCTGTGCCGTCAGAAGTGGCATTTTATCATCTATAACGGGTTCACTGACAAAAGGTACTTTTCATTGATTAATCGTCCATCGCTCTGCAGTTTTTCTCATTTAATCATGAGTATTATCAACAATTATTTTATAGGAAATTCTATCGGAGATTCTGCAAGTTATTCATCAAGTCATTCGGCCATTGATTGATTTACTTGAAAAATTTGTAGAATTCGTGCTAAAGGGCAGCACAAAAGGTCTCAAGGAATTCCTCGTGCGACTTTCATACGTATTAGAGATATTGCTGGAAAAAATTACAAACAAACAAGATCATCAGATTGGTTCATCTGTTCTTGTTGATATTCGTGTATTGATAAACAAGTTGTCAGCAAACAACGCTTCCACGAATGATATCAGCAATTCCCTTCAGACAATAATATCCAATTTGAAAAAACTGTTGAGCGTAAATAATTTGCAAGATAACTCGAACACAACAACAAAGAACAGTGGTGCTGGAAGTATTAAAATGTTAGTTGAATTAATTGCTAAATTGGAGATCAGTCTACACAAAGGTGATTCAAACGAAGTCATTGAAATCATTCAACAAATTTTGAATGCTCTCAACAAATTGACACAAGGAACTAGCGGAAAATCTCAAAGCTCCCTTTCAAATATTGCTAAGGATTTGGATAAGCTTCAAGTGAATCTTTCAACAAAGAATGTTAGTCTTAGCACGCTTAGCACTCTCCTTCAAAATACCTTGGAGAGTTTGGAACAAGAATCGGGCAGTGATGGTGGAATTCTTCAAATTGTGTGCAGTTTACTCGAAAGCATACTTTCAAGCATAAGCAAAGTCACTCCAAGCGATCGTGTAGCAAAATTTCATAGAGAAAATTATGTACGATCGGTAGAGTAAATTATGACGTTCACACTCAATGACGAGTAATACAGAGCAATAAATTGTGTGTTCTGTGCGCCCCCTAACTATCACAGGCAAACTATTGGCTATTGTATACACTAATACACAATGCGACTCAATGTACAAGAACATGCACACATAATTTTCACACAAACATTCAGAAATTTGCCGTGCCATTTTTAAGCGTTTTTTTTTCAATATAAAAAACATCAAACAAAAATAAATTTCCTCTTTGCTGCTCAATCTGCGCGCGAAAAATGCTCAAAAATGACACGGCAAATTTCAAAATTATCCAACCACATGTTTTTTGACATTTTTTTTTTTTGTGACAAAATGTTTTTATTTAATGGTTTCCTTTTTTTTACAATTTTTGTCTTATTGTAGGTGTTTTTTTTTGCGACTTCATTTCTGTATACAGCAGACGCTCGGAAATTAGAACGTTCACAAATTAGAACCGTCCAGAAATTAGAACCAGCTTCGTCGATACATTGTACGTTCTGAAATTAGAACCAAAAAGTTCTAATTTCCGAGCGGATTTTTTTTCTTCTTTTCTTTCATTTATTCGCTCGAAAACGAACACCACAATCCGTTTTGCATTCGATTTTTTAGTATTCTAGTTCATTTGTTTACATTTAAAAGACATGAAGAGTGAAGCGGCGCATTTACCGTTGCAACACAAGCAGTGTTCATGCATGTTATTCTATTTGCTGTGCATAAATGGAAACTAAACCGAGTATCCATTGAAATCTCAGTCATATCGAATGTCGCTAGTATTCGAACAAGTGCTTCACGGAATTGGTTTCAATGCGCTATATTTTGTTTTTTGATTGTTTCGTTTTTTTTGTTTATTTTTAATATTATCATCAAAAAATGTCGGCAAATAATGACAAAAAACGTAAAAAAACAACGTTGACGTTAGAACAAAAAACAGATATTTTAGGAAAACTTGATAAAGGTGTGAAAGCGAATCGTTTAGCTATTGATTATGGTGTCTCCAAATCTTCTATATCGTACATCAAATCACAAAGAGAAGACATTGTGGCTGCAGTTTCGAATACATTCCAATTCGCCAAGAAAAAAACATTGCACAAGTCCGAGTATCCGGAAATGGAGAATCAATTATATGAATGGTTTTTGAAGCAACGCGACAGAAAATGTACAATCAGTGGTCCAATAATGAAAGCGAAGGCCAAACAACTGTTTGAATCGATGTACCCAGAAAAAACATCAAGTAATTTCGTTGCAAGTGATGGCTGGTTTGGAAAATTCAAACGCAGATTTGGTATCCGTTTCTTGAAGATATGTGGTGAAATACTTTCAAGTGACATTGAGTTGATTACACCATACATACATCGATTTCGTGCCAAAATTGCCGAAATGGGGCTGACCAATGCACAAATTTATAATGCAGACGAAAGTGGATTGTTTTTCCGTTGTTTGCCTGACAAAACATATGTTGCCGCATGTGAGAAAAACGCACCCGGTCGGAAGATTCAGAAAGAGCGAATTTCAATCTTACTCGGAACGAATTGTGATGGCACACATAAATTGAGACCGTTAGTCATCGGCAAGGCAAAGAACCCAAGGTGCTTCCGAGATTTTCATAATCCACTTCACTATGACAACTCGAAAGCAGCATGGATGACATCGCGAATATTCCACAATTGGTTTCACAAAATATTTATCGAAGAAGTAAGCAGTGTTAAATCCTCAAAAGTAAAATAACTTTTTCGACCAATGTTCATTCTTTTTTATTCGTATAGGTTTGTCGTTTTTCGAAAGAGAATAATTTGCCACCGAAAGCTATCTTAGTCATTGACAATTGTTCTGCACATGCACCGATTGAAGAACTACACAGTGAAGATGGTAATATCGTTGCATTCTTGTTGCCACCAAATGTAACCGCTGCAATCCAACCAATGGATCAAAATCCAATAAAAATGACCAAATTAATATATCGAAATAAATTATTGAGTCATTTGGTTGCACAAGATGATGTTGATGTGCATGAATATCTAAAACAACACAAAATTTCGGATGCTATTGTATTGCTGAAACAAGCTTGGGATGAACTATCTCAAAGTGTCATTGCAAAATCGTGGAACAAAATAATGAATTGGGATTCAAGTCAATTCGATGAGGAGGACGATTTACCGTTATCTGAATTGGTTCAGCAAGATTGCGATTACATGGAAATTCTCCAACAAACTCAAATGCTTTTATCGAAAATTGCTCCAAACAACAGTATAGCAGCAGGTGATATAGATGAATGGAATGATGACATATTCGAAGAAGATTCTGATGATACGGGTATTGAAGCTGATGTCGATGATTCGGACAATGACGTCGAAATGAATGGTGAGATCAACGAGCCACAGATTTCATATTCATCAGCGATTGAAAGTGTTAACAATTTGCTCAAATGGTGCGGACAAACATGTCTACTCTCAACCAAACATATGTCTAATTTACTGGCTGTTCGCTCTGATATAGTTGTTTCTCATTTGAATAAAACGAAAAAACAAAGCTCAATAACTGATTTCATGACGGAAAAATGAGTCACCTGACAAATAAATCATTTGATTACTGATTCTATTATAAAATTCCATTCATATATCAATAAAAACCAAAGATATTTCAACTGATATGACATATGTGTTGATTTTCTCCATTTTGACATGAAAAATCGATTTTCAAAATACGCTCCGAAATTAGAACCTTTCGAAAATTAGAACCAGCTGAAAAACCAATTGGTTCTAATTTCCGAGCGTCTGCTGTATCGTGAAAAAAATAATGTCATTCGGAAAGATTTTTTCCAATTGCTCATACAGCTACGAAATACTGGAACTGTACAACTGGATAACGAGTGGGAAACTGAAATTAAAACGGATGAAAGTCAAAAAGCAATGACCTTGAACGAAATGGCGGCTCAAGTATTTGTATTTTTTTTAGCTGGTTTCGAGACAACATCGTCCACATTGACGTTTTGTTTGTATGAATTGGCAAAGAATCTGGATATTCAACAGCGAGTTCACGTTGAAATTGATCGAGTCTTGGCACGGCACAATGATCAAATTACATACGAATCCATTACAGAAATGGCCTTTTTGGAATCTTGTATTGATGGTTAGTATTTTTATGAAAAGACTTAATCTATTCTATAAACCAAAAATAAAAACTAATTTGATGATCATAAATTATCGGTTTTACAGAGGCTTTACGAATGTACCCCATTTTACCAGTGCTAATGCGATCTTGTAACAAAGACTATCAAATTCCTGGAACGGATAAAATCATTGAAAAAGGCACGGAATTATATATTCCAGTCTACCCACTACAACGGGACGAAAAGTATTATGATGAACCCAATAAATTCAATCCAGATAGATTTAATGAAGAGAACCCAGCAGGAAGGGACCAATTGAATCAACCATATCTACCCTTTGGTGATGGACCACGCAATTGTGTGGGCATGAGACTAGGCAAACTGCAAACTAAAGTTGGTCTTATAATGATGTTACAAAAATTCACATATGAATTGGATGATAGTCTAAAGAATCGTGAAATACAATTCGATCCAAAAATATTTTCAATAACTCCTCTTGGTGTAATTAATCTCAAGGTTTACAAGCGATAAATATTTTAGTTATTAGAACTGTAAAAAAATTAAAATAAAATTTTATAGAGATTTTTATCTTAATTTGAATTAATGAGTACTAGCTGGTTCCCGGTGCGCTTCGCTACACTCAAAACAAAATACGAAATAAAACCGAAATGGACTTTTCTCTTTAATCTTTAATCTCGACAGAATTTAGCAAACACTCAAATGCCAATCGACTCCCATCAAAGGCCATTTTCAAATATCGGCAGTTCCACACGAAGTCGGACAAAAATTACAAGACATGTCTCCGATTTGGCTGAAAATTTAAACACATCACTCGAATGCCGAAAAAATGAGATTTTTGAGACGGCCAAATTTTTGGCTCTCCAGGTGGAAGGGTTTGGCTGGGAGAGGATAGTCCAGTTTTTGGATTTTGGCCGAAATCGCAAAAAGTGCTACTTTTTGAAGAGTCATATCTAGGGATCCACTTTACCGATCTGAAACATATCCATATCGTTTGAAAGGTATTGTGACCCACTGAAAAAAAAAAATATAAGAGAGGATCCGCAGGGGTTAGTCGTTGAATATTTTTTTGAAATTGAAATTTCAAACTCAAATAGCAAAACAGACGTCAAAAAAATTTCCAATTTTATGTTTTCAGTTGATTGTCTGTCTCAAACCGCTTTTATATAATTGTTCACCTCATCTGTCTTATAATGTATTTTTATAGAAAACACTGTTCGACAAATTTCAACTTTTTGTCTGATGTTCAATGAATACGCGTTGGAGAGGTTTTTAGATTCTAATCAATTTTGGTGCATAATATGTGCAAATTGAACGATCCGTTCCAAAGTTATTGACGAAAGAGTGGCGGATAAATTATCCATATATCGATGAATTGTGTGAGTTTAAAATGAATGTTATAATACCTTTTGAATGAGCGAAATGTGAAGATTAAAAAAAAAAATCAGTAAAAAATTGAAGTTTTCATTCCACCCTGTTCAACATAAGCCATTTGTTATTATTTTCTGAAATTTGGATCAGATGATTCTCGATGGACTTTTGAGGAATTTTTTTTTGAACATTTTTTTATATTATGGTGGTTTGAATGAATTCAAAGAGATCAATGGCATCATATAATCATAATATGCGACATGTTTTCGAGAAAAATCGTGATTTTCATCGCCTATTCAAAAGGTAGCTGGATCATCGGCCAATGAACACACTTCCGTGCATCGAACGTTTATTGGAATCATTTTCATATGAGCAATTTTCGAAATACATCAATACAAACAACCTCTTGGGCAACAATCAATCGGGTTTTCGCGTGCAACACTCTTGTGAATCGGCCATAAACGACGTTTTATATGATTGGCAAATAGGCTTAGAAGGCAATAAGGTTGTTTTCTAGATTTCAAGAGGGCTTTTGAAACAATCGATTGTGACATCCAACTGCAAAAACTCGGTAAATACGGAGTTAAAGACTCGGCGTTATATTGGTTTGCTAGCTACCTCAAAAACAGGAGACAAATTGTGAAAATAGGTGAATCTAAATGAAATGAATTAGTAAATAATATGGCACACCCGTGCCACAGAATTCCATCTTGTTTATATTATATATAAATGACATGGTCAATTGTCTCATATACTGCATAGTAAAAATGTTCGCTGATGACAGATTTAGATCATTTTGTCGGGCAATTTTTTGAAAATAATGTTCTAATTGAGCAGTTTGTCATGAACGGAATTTTGGTTTACTCATTTCCCAATTTATAGATTTTTTTTTTATCTCTAACCAGTAAGTAAATGTGAGTATAAAAGCCATCATCGTATACACAATAAATAAATCGTTAGTTGTCGTCTAAAAAAAATCCAACAATCTTTCACTCCCATATGATTTAGAATTCTATATACTAGCATGTTTTTCCATATCTTGTTCTGCTAAGCTCATTTTTATTCTCAGCCATTAAATTATGTGCATTGTTCGAATATGTAAAACATCATGAGGACATGAATATCATTCAAATAACGCAAACGGTGAAATATGGTCTGAAAATAGATGAAAATGGCAAAAAAAAAATTCGACATTTGTCTCCATTGAGCTGTCAAAACGCCATTTTTTCGGCATAGTATATTCGAGAGAATTTTTGGACATATTATGGGCTAAAAGTTTGCTGAAGACATAAACTCAAAATTCGCAACCGTTCGACCGCCATGAGTGCAAATTCGAGTACGAAGAATGTATAAAAATGAAGTTTTTTGCACTGAAAATGTAGAAACTTAGAATGAAGTTTCTCGAGAATGTGACGTGGTAGAGCAAATCGGCTGTGTGTTCTGGAATCTGTGGCCCAAGCCGGAGAGAGTGCAAGTACTCCCATGCTTCGCGCAGACAAAAAGTTTAACACCCCGTAAATTCGAGAACCGGCCAGAATATGATCTACAGCCAATTTCCTTAAACCCGCTTGAACACGGGTGGAAATTGAGCCGAGATTTTTTTCCCGGTATCTTGGTCTCGAACATACGTCCTCGCGATCGTGAGCCTAGTGCGCTAACCAATAGCCCATGAACCGAGTAATATATATCAATCATAATATCATAAATTATGAGCATCAAATTCAGTTTCTAAGAAGCATCAAAATAAGTGGGTTACATTATAAAGATGAAATAGTCAAAATGTCGCGAATTATCAAGAAAAAGGTATTGAGATTGGTTCTGGGAAATAAGACGTACAAATATACAGGAAATATTGAACAGCGAAATAGTGGATTTCATCGATTTAACTAAAGTGGAAGACGATTCTAGCAGCGCTTCAACTGCCAGCAAAACTGGACCATATTTTACCCCAGAAAGACCTCAGTAGGATTCAACTCAAGATTCACCTCATTATTCACCTCAATATTCACCTCAATATTCACCGTATTCATCTGGTTGTACACCTGAAAATACACCGTAAAACACATATCGATTCTAAGGGGCGCAGCATGTCCGCTAGTGAACATTAAAATACGAATAATCATATCAATTCAAGCACGTATCATAAACATTATGTTTACTTTATTGAGCACAAGTCAGCACAGTTTTTAATATGTTTAATTAAATGAGTACTTGAAATGTCACGTATCATATTTTTAACCATAACAAAATATGGATATAAACAAGAAGCACTTATAGTTGACCAGTAAGTTCTGAATTGTCAGTGCAATTGATAAATCTTTAACAAAGTGAATTTCAAAAAGTATAATTGAACAGATTAACTTACCCCTTGGGAAAATCTTACCTAATGCTGGCAGTATCCTTTGACATAAGCAACTGTCAAATACATACACTTCAAAGTGAAGTGACTTCTTTATATAAGGGAATGAAAATGATTGTCGCGAAATTGTATTTCAATTGTATAATTGTGAACACGTTTTATTCCGAGAACACTCCCCAAAGCATAATAATGCTAATAGGGGTAGCATCGAAATCGATTGAAAGTACAGACAGACAAACATAGCCCCTTTTCATGGCTGGCTCCAAATCTTTAAATAGAATTAACAGAACGGGCAGTAAAATGTAACAAAAGGGGCAGTAGATTTGACAAATGTTTTATTAAATTTTCAACAAATGGGCAGTAGAATATGCAGAAATGGGGCAGTAAAATTGACAAAATGAGTAGCAACACTGTCGATCTACTGCCGGTTCTGTCACATTTACTGCTTTATATTTGTAAATTCTACTGCCAGTTTTGTTATTCCACCGCCTCTTTCTGAACAATCTACTGCCGGTCCAACCACCGCACGATTGCTCACGATTACAATCAGTATTGTGACAGCAGTCACAGGAGAAAGACGTACATTGAACACTGTGTTCTTATTTCGTTATTGTGGCTATTTTTAGAGTAATATTATTACATTCTGTAGTGGTTCAAAACAACTCGCCGTCATTCATTCGTATTGGGTAAAAAGAAGGGCAAAAATTCAACGTTTTTCCAATCAGGAAGTAGAAAACGTAGTCCAAAAACAAATAAAAGTGATTTTTTAAAGTCGATTCAAGTGCCGCTGAACAATCGTTTTGCTGTGTTGAACGAGGACGCTATCAACATTGATGAGAGTGAATCACCATCTCAAAAAAAACTGTGTCACCGTTAGGCATCTCCGACCACAATACAGATACAGCAGACGCTCGGAAATTAGAACGTTCACAAATTAGAACCGTCCAGAAATTAGAACCAGCTTCGTCGATACATTGTACGTTCTGAAATTAGAACCAAAAAGTTCGAATTTCCGAGCGGATTTTTTTTTCTTCTTTTCTTTCATTTATTCGCTCGAAAAAGAACACCACAATCCGTTTTGCATTCGATTTTTTAGTATTCTAGTTCATTTGTTTACATTTAAAAGACATGAAGTGTTCATGCATTGTTATTCTATTTGCTGTGCATAAATGGAAACTAAACTGAGTATCCATTGAAATCTCAGTCATATCGAATGTCGCTAGTATTCGAACAAGTGCTTCACGGAATTGGTTTCAATGCGCTATATTTTGATTTTTTCGTTTTTTTTTGTTTATTTTTAATATTATCATCAAAAAATGTCGGCAAATAATGACAAAAAACGTAAAAAAACAACGTTGACGTTAGAACAAAAAACAGATATTTTAGGAAAACTTGATAAAGGTGTGAAAGCGAATCGTTTAGCTATTGACTATGGTGTCTCCAAATCTTCTATATCGTACATCAAATCACAAAGAGAAGACATTGTGGCTGCAGTTTCGAATACATTCCAATTCGCCAAGAAAAAAACATTGCACAAGTCCGAGTATCCGGAAATGGAGAATCAATTATATGAATGGTTTTTGAAGCAACGCGACAGAAAATGTACAATCAGTGGTCCAATAATGAAAGCGAAGGCTAAACAACTGTTTGAATCGATGTACCCAGAAAAAACATCAAATAATTTCGTTGCAAGTGATGGCTGGTTTGGAAAATTCAAACGCAGATTCGGTATCCGTTTCTTGAAGATATGTGGTGAAATACTTTCAAGTGACATTGAGTTGATTACACCATACATACATCGATTTCGTGCCAAAATTGCCGAAATGGGGCTGACCAATGCACAAATTTATAATGCAGACGAAAGTGGATTGTTTTTCCGTTGTTTGCCTGACAAAACATATGTTGCCGCATGTGAGAAAAACGCACCCGGTCGGAAGATTCAGAAAGAGCGAATTTCAATCTTACTCGGAACGAATTGTGATGGCACACATAAATTGAGACCGTTAGTCATCGGCAAGGCAAAGAATCCAAGGTGCTTCCGAGATTTTCATAATCCACTTCACTATGACAACTCGAAAGCAGCATGGATGACATCGCGAATATTCCACAATTGGTTTCACAAAATATTTATCGAAGAAGTAAGCAGTGTTAAATCCTCAAAAGTAAAATAACTTTTTCGACCAATGTTCATTCTTTTTTATTCGTATAGGTTTGTCGTTTTTCGAAAGAGAATAATTTGCCACCGAAAGCTATCTTAGTCATTGACAATTGTTCTGCACATGCACCGATTGAAGAACTACACAGTGAAGATGGTAATATCGTTGCATTCTTGTTGCCACCAAATGTAACCGCTGCAATCCAACCAATGGATCAAAATCCAATAAAAATGACCAAATTAATATATCGGAATAAATTATTGAGTCATTTGGTTGCACAAGATGATGTTGATGTGCATGAATATCTAAAACAACACAAAATTTCGGATGCTATTGTATTGCTGAAACAAGCTTGGGATGAACTATCTCAAAGTGTCGTTGCAAAATCGTGGAACAAAATAATGAATTGGGATTCAAGTCAATTCGATGAGGAGGACGATTTACCGTTATCTGAATTGGTTCAGCAAGATTGCGATTACATGGAAATTCTCCAACAAACTCAAATGCTTTTATCGAAAATTGCTCCAAACAACAGTATAGCAGCAGGTGATATAGATGAATGGAATGATGACATATTCGAAGAAGATTCTGATGATACGGGTATTGAAACTGATGTCGATGATTCGGACAATGACGTCGAAATGAATGGTGAGATCAACGAGCCACGGATTTCATATTCATCAGCGATTGAAAGTGTTAACAATTTGCTCAAATGGTGCGGACAAACATGTCTACTCTCAACCAAACATATGTCTAATTTACTGGCTGTTCGCTCTGATATAGTTGTTTCTCATTTGAATAAAACGAAAAAACAAAGCTCAATAACTGATTTCATGACGGAAAAATGAGTCACCTGACAAATAACTCATTCGATTACTGATTCTATTATAAAATTCCATTCATATATCAATAAAAACCAAAGATATTTCAACTGATATGACATATGTGTTGATTTTCTCCATTTTGACATGAAAAATCGATTTTCAAAATACGCTCCGAAATTAGAACCTTTCGAAAATTAGAACCAGCTGAAAAACCAATTGGTTCTAATTTCCGAGCGTCTGCTGTACTTATATTTTTTGAAGTATTTATCAGAACTATGGCAGGATAAGCTTTTTTCCTCTTTTAGGTTTTCCTATTATTTATTCTTTTATTCTATTGAGATTTTAGCTTGGATTTTCATTGAAAAAAAATTTAAAATACAATGATGCTGCTTTTTTTTTGACATTTTGAGCAATATTGGTATAGCCGTTTTGGAGCGTCATGATCTCAAGTGAATATACGTTTATTGCCCTAGAAATGCAATTTTGGAACGAAATTACCACAAATAAGCCTACTTAATGTTTTCCGTGATATGACATTCCTGGGCCAAACTATATTAGTTCTGAGATTCTGTAATACAATCATTGCGTATTTTTTGTGAAATTTGCAGCCAAAATAGACGAAATTAATGAAATTAGTACACGTACGCCAAACGCAAAATTGTTAATCAATTTGCGCTCAAATCCAATCGTTGACTCGTAGTTGACCGCTATTACAAATGGTTTGGAATTCATAGCAATAAGATTCCATCCAATTTTGAGCAGTATTGTAGTAGTCGTTGAGGCGCATGACCGACTCAAGCGACTGTGGCTATAATGATTGAAAATTCAATTTAATATGGAAAGTACCGCCAATATGCGTACTAAATATATTCCGCGGGCCCTTTTGACTTTTCAGTGACAAACTATAATAGTTCTGAGATTTAGAAATAGAATCATTCCATATTTATGGTCAAACAATAGATTTGATTCAGAAAATAGGTGCCACCACTGATTTGTGACTCACCGCTCCGAATCCATATTAACTGCTTATTTTGAAGAAAAAGGGGTCTAAATAGAATTTGAGGCCGATTGGATCATGTTTTCTTGTAATTTCACAATGTTTACTTTCACATTAAAACAAATTTTACAAAATCAATTGATGGTTAAAAGTGCGGAAAAGTAAGCCTTACGCATGTAAGCCCATTTATATTTGTTTTGATTTCGGGCAAACCAGATAAAACCACTTTAAAAACTTTGCTATCATTTTCGGGATGCGAAAAGATTTTTTTTTTGCAGTCAGATCCTTCGAAAGTTTATCTATCCTCGATTGAGTTACAAATAATTTTGCGACCGATGCTCAATAATTTGATTTTGCATTCAAATGAATTTTCAAATCTTTCGTGATTTTGTTGATACAGCAGACGCTCGGAAATTAGAACCAATTGGTTTTTCAGCTGGTTCTAATTTTCGAAAGGTTCTAATTTCGGAGCGTATTTTGAAAATCGATTTTTCATGTCAAAATGGAGAAAATCAACACATATATTGTCATATCAGTTGAAATATCTTTGGTTTTTATTGATATATGAATGGAATTTTATAATAGAATCAGTAATCAAATGAGTTATTTGTCAGGTGACTCATTTTTCCGTCATGAAATCAGTTATTGAGCTTTGTTTTTTCGTTTTATTCAAATGAGAAACAACTATATCAGAGCGAACAGCCAGTAAATTAGACATATGTTTGGTTGAGAGTAGACATGTTTGTCCGCACCATTTGAGCAAATTGTTAACACTTTCAATCGCTGATGAATATGAAATCCGTGGCTCGTTGATCTCACCATTCATTTCGACGTCATTGTCCGAATCATCGACATCAGTTTCAATACCCGTATCATCAGAATCTTCTTCGAATATGTCATCATTCCATTCATCTATATCACCTGCTGCTATACTGTTGTTTGGAGCAATTTTCGATAAAAGCATTTGAGTTTGTTGGAGAATTTCCATGTAATCGCAATCTTGCTGAACCAATTCAGATAACGGTAAATCGTCCTCCTCATCGAATTGACTTGAATCCCAATTCATTATTTTGTTCCACGATTTTGCAACGACACTTTGAGATAGTTCATCCCAAGCTTGTTTCAGCAATACAATAGCATCCGAAATTTTGTGTTGTTTTAGATATTCATGCACATCAACATCATCTTGTGCAACCAAATGACTCAATAATTTATTCCGATATATTAATTTGGTCATTTTTATTGGATTTTGATCCATTGGTTGGATTGCAGCGGTTACATTTGGTGGCAACAAGAATGCAACGATATTACCATCTTCACTGTGTAGTTCTTCAATCGGTGCATGTGCAGAACAATTGTCAATGACTAAGATAGCTTTCGGTGGCAAATTATTCTCTTTCGAAAAACGACAAACCTATACGAATAAAAAAGAATGAACATTGGTCGAAAAAGTTATTTTACTTTTGAGGATTTAACACTGCTTACTTCTTCGATAAATATTTTGTGAAACCAATTGTGGAATATTCGCGATGTCATCCATGCTGCTTTCGAGTTGTCATAGTGAAGTGGATTATGAAAATCTCGGAAGCACCTTGGATTCTTTGCCTTGCCGATGACTAACGGTCTCAATTTATGTGTGCCATCACAATTCGTTCCGAGTAAGATTGAAATTCGCTCTTTCTGAATCTTCCGACCGGGTGCGTTTTTCTCACATGCGGCAACATATGTTTTGTCAGGCAAACAACGGAAAAACAATCCACTTTCGTCTGCATTATAAATTTGTGCATTGGTCAGCCCCATTTCGGCAATTTTGGCACGAAATCGATGTATGTATGGTGTAATCAACTCAATGTCACTTGAAAGTATTTCACCACATATCTTCAAGAAACGGATACCGAATCTGCGTTTGAATTTTCCAAACCAGCCATCACTTGCAACGAAATTATTTGATGTTTTTTCTGGGTACATCGATTCAAACAGTTGTTTAGCCTTCGCTTTCATTATTGGACCACTGATTGTACATTTTCTGTCGCGTTGCTTCAAAAACCATTCATATAATTGATTCTCCATTTCCGGATACTCGGACTTGTGCAATGTTTTTTTCTTGGCGAATTGGAATGTATTCGAAACTGCAGCCACAATGTCTTCTCTTTGTGATTTGATGTACGATATAGAAGATTTGGAGACACCATAGTCAATAGCTAAACGATTCGCTTTCACACCTTTATCAAGTTTTCCTAAAATATCTGTTTTTTGTTCTAACGTCAACGTTGTTTTTTTACGTTTTTTGTCATTATTTGCCGACATTTTTTGATGATAATATTAAAAATAAACAAAAAAAAACGAAAAAATCAAAATATAGCGCATTGAAACCAATTCCGTGAAGCACTTGTTCGAATACTAGCGACATTCGATATGACTGAGATTTCAATGGATACTCAGTTTAGTTTCCATTTATGCACAGCAAATAGAATAACAATGCATGAACACTTCATGTCTTTTAAATGTAAACAAATGAACTAGAATACTAAAAAATCGAATGCAAAACGGATTGTGGTGTTCTTTTTCGAGCGAATAAATGAAAGAAAAGAAGAAAAAAAAATCCGCTCGGAAATTCGAACTTTTTGGTTCTAATTTCAGAACGTACAATGTATCGACGAAGCTGGTTCTAATTTCTGGACGGTTCTAATTTGTGAACGTTCTAATTTCCGAGCGTCTGCTGTATCTGTATTGTGGTCGGAGATGCCTAACGGTGACACAGTTTTTTTTGAGATGGTGATTCACTCTCATCAATGTTGATAGCGTCCTCGTTCAACACAGCAAAACGATTGTTCAGCGGCACTTGAATCGACTTTAAAAAATCACTTTTATTTGTTTTTGGACTACGTTTTCTACTTCCTGATTGGAAAAACGTTGAATTTTTGCCCTTCTTTTTACCCAATACGAATGAATGACGGCGAGTTGTTTTGAACCACTACAGAATGTAATAATATTACTCTAAAAATAGCCACAATAACGAAATAAGAACACAGTGTTCAATGTACGTCTTTCTCCTGTGACTGCTGTCACAATACTGATTGTAATCGTGAGCAATCGTGCGGTGGTTGGACCGGCAGTAGATTGTTCAGAAAGAGGCGGTGGAATAACAAAACTGGCAGTAGAATTTACAAATATAAAGCAGTAAATGTGACAGAACCGGCAGTAGATCGACAGTGTTGCTACTCATTTTGTCAATTTTACTGCCCCATTTCTGCATATTCTACTGCCCATTTGTTGAAAATTTAATAAAACATTTGTCAAATCTACTGCCCCTTTTGTTACATTTTACTGCCCGTTCTGTTAATTCTATTTAAAGATTTGGAGCCAGCCATGAAAAGGGGCTATGTTTGTCTGTCTGTACTTTCAATCGATTTCGATGCTACCCCTATTAGCATTATTATGCTTTGGGGAGTGTTCTCGGAATAAAACGTGTTCACAATTATACAATTGAAATACAATTTCGCGACAATCATTTTCATTCCCTTATATAAAGAAGTCACTTCACTTTGAAGTGTATGTATTTGACAGTTGCTTATGTCAAAGGATACTGCCAGCATTAGGTAAGATTTTCCCAAGGGGTAAGTTAATCTGTTCAATTATACTTTTTGAAATTCACTTTGTTAAAGATTTATCAATTGCACTGACAATTCAGAACTTACTGGTCAACTATAAGTGCTTCTTGTTTATATCCATATTTTGTTATGGTTAAAAATATGATACGTGACATTTCAAGTACTCATTTAATTAAACATATTAAAAACTGTGCTGACTTGTGCTCAATAAAGTAAACATAATGTTTATGATACGTGCTTGAATTGATATGATTATTCGTATTTTAATGTTCACTAGCGGACATGCTGCGCCCCTTAGAATCGATATGTGTTTTACGGTGTATTTTCAGGTGTACAACCAGATGAATACGGTGAATATTGAGGTGAATATTGAGGTGAATAATGAGGTGAATCTTGAGTTGAATCCTACTGAGGTCTTTCTGGGGTAAAATATGGTCCAGTTTTGCTGGCAGTTGAAGCGCTGCTAGAATCGTCTTCCACTTTAGTTAAATCGATGAAATCCACTATTTCGCTGTTCAATATTTCCTGTATATTTGTACGTCTTATTTCCCAGAACCAATCTCAATACCTTTTTCTTGATAATTCGCGACATTTTGACTATTTCATCTTTATAATGTAACCCACTTATTTTGATGCTTCTTAGAAACTGAATTTGATGCTCATAATTTATGATATTATGATTGATATATATTACTCGGTTCATGGGCTATTGGTTAGCGCACTAGGCTCACGATCGCGAGGACGTATGTTCGAGACCAAGATACCGGGAAAAAAATCTCGGCTCAATTTCCACCCGTGTTCAAGCGGGTTTAAGGAAATTGGCTGTAGATCATATTCTGGCCGGTTCTCGAATTTACGGGGTGTTAAACTTTTTGTCTGCGCGAAGCATGGGAGTACTTGCACTCTCTCCGGCTTGGGCCACAGATTCCAGAACACACAGCCGATTTGCTCTACCACGTCACATTCTCGAGAAACTTCATTCTAAGTTTCTACATTTTCAGTGCAAAAAACTTCATTTTTATACATTCTTCGTACTCGAATTTGCACTCATGGCGGTCGAACGGTTGCGAATTTTGAGTTTATGTCTTCAGCAAACTTTTAGCCCATAATATGTCCTAAAATTCTCTCGAATATACTATGCCGAAAAAATGGCGTTTTGACAGCTCAATGGAGACAAATGTCGAATTTTTTTTTTGCCATTTTCATCTATTTTCAGACCATATTTCACCGTTTGCGTTATTTGAATGATATTCATGTCCTCATGATGTTTTACATATTCGAACAATGCACATAATTTAATGGCTGAGAATAAAAATGAGCTTAGCAGAACAAGATATGGAAAAACATGCTAGTATATAGAATTCTAAATCATATGGGAGTGAAAGATTGTTGGATTTTTTTTAGACGACAACTAACGATTTATTTATTGTGTATACGATGATGGCTTTTATACTCACATTTACTTACTGGTTAGAGATAAAAAAAAAATCTATAAATTGGGAAATGAGTAAACCAAAATTCCGTTCATGACAAACTGCTCAATTAGAACATTATTTTCAAAAAATTGCCCGACAAAATGATCTAAATCTGTCATCAGCGAACATTTTTACTATGCAGTATATGAGACAATTGACCATGTCATTTATATATAATATAAACAAGATGGAATTCTGTGGCACGGGTGTGCCATATTATTTACTAATTCATTTCATTTAGATTCACCTATTTTCACAATTTGTCTCCTGTTTTTGAGGTAGCTAGCAAACCAATATAACGCCGAGTCTTTAACTCCGTATTTACCGAGTTTTTGCAGTTGGATGTCACAATCGATTGTTTCAAAAGCCCTCTTGAAATCTAGAAAACAACCTTATTGCCTTCTAAGCCTATTTGCCAATCATATAAAACGTCGTTTATGGCCGATTCACAAGAGTGTTGCACGCGAAAACCCGATTGATTGTTGCCCAAGAGGTTGTTTGTATTGATGTATTTCGAAAATTGCTCATATGAAAATGATTCCAATAAACGTTCGATGCACGGAAGTGTGTTCATTGGCCGATGATCCAGCTACCTTTTGAATAGGCGATGAAAATCACGATTTTTCTCGAAAACATGTCGCATATTATGATTATATGATGCCATTGATCTCTTTGAATTCATTCAAACCACCATAATATAAAAAAATGTTCAAAAAAAAATTCCTCAAAAGTCCATCGAGAATCATCTGATCCAAATTTCAGAAAATAATAACAAATGGCTTATGTTGAACAGGGTGGAATGAAAACTTCAATTTTTTACTGATTTTTTTTTTTAATCTTCACATTTCGCTCATTCAAAAGGTATTATAACATTCATTTTAAACTCACACAATTCATCGATATATGGATAATTTATCCGCCACTCTTTCGTCAATAACTTTGGAACGGATCGTTCAATTTGCACATATTATGCACCAAAATTGATTAGAATCTAAAAACCTCTCCAACGCGTATTCATTGAACATCAGACAAAAAGTTGAAATTTGTCGAACAGTGTTTTCTATAAAAATACATTATAAGACAGATGAGGTGAACAATTATATAAAAGCGGTTTGAGACAGACAATCAACTGAAAACATAAAATTGGAAATTTTTTTGACGTCTGTTTTGCTATTTGAGTTTGAAATTTCAATTTCAAAAAAATATTCAACGACTAACCCCTGCGGATCCTCTCTTATATTTTTTTTTTTCAGTGGGTCACAATACCTTTCAAACGATATGGATATGTTTCAGATCGGTAAAGTGGATCCCTAGATATGACTCTTCAAAAAGTAGCACTTTTTGCGATTTCGGCCAAAATCCAAAAACTGGACTATCCTCTCCCAGCCAAACCCTTCCACCTGGAGAGCCAAAAATTTGGCCGTCTCAAAAATCTCATTTTTTCGGCATTCGAGTGATGTGTTTAAATTTTCAGCCAAATCGGAGACATGTCTTGTAATTTTTGTCCGACTTCGTGTGGAACTGCCGATATTTGAAAATGGCCTTTGATGGGAGTCGATTGGCATTTGAGTGTTTGCTAAATTCTGTCGAGATTAAAGATTAAAGAGAAAAGTCCATTTCGGTTTTATTTCGTATTTTGTTTTGAGTGTAGCGAAGCGCACCGGGAACCAGCTAGTACTCATTAATTCAAATTAAGATAAAAATCTCTATAAAATTTTATTTTAATTTTTTTACAGTTCTAATAACTAAAATATTTATCGCTTGTAAACCTTGAGATTAATTACACCAAGAGGAGTTATTGAAAATATTTTTGGATCGAATTGTATTTCACGATTCTTTAGACTATCATCCAATTCATATGTGAATTTTTGTAACATCATTATAAGACCAACTTTAGTTTGCAGTTTGCCTAGTCTCATGCCCACACAATTGCGTGGTCCATCACCAAAGGGTAGATATGGTTGATTCAATTGGTCCCTTCCTGCTGGGTTCTCTTCATTAAATCTATCTGGATTGAATTTATTGGGTTCATCATAATACTTTTCGTCCCGTTGTAGTGGGTAGACTGGAATATATAATTCCGTGCCTTTTTCAATGATTTTATCCGTTCCAGGAATTTGATAGTCTTTGTTACAAGATCGCATTAGCACTGGTAAAATGGGGTACATTCGTAAAGCCTCTGTAAAACCGATAATTTATGATCATCAAATTAGTTTTTATTTTTGGTTTATAGAATAGATTAAGTCTTTTCATAAAAATACTAACCATCAATACAAGATTCCAAAAAGGCCATTTCTGTAATGGATTCGTATGTAATTTGATCATTGTGCCGTGCCAAGACTCGATCAATTTCAACGTGAACTCGCTGTTGAATATCCAGATTCTTTGCCAATTCATACAAACAAAACGTCAATGTGGACGATGTTGTCTCGAAACCAGCTAAAAAAAATACAAATACTTGAGCCGCCATTTCGTTCAAGGTCATTGCTTTTTGACTTTCATCCGTTTTAATTTCAGTTTCCCACTCGTTATCCAGTTGTACAGTTCCAGTATTTCGTAGCTGTATGAGCAATTGGAAAAAATCTTTCCGAATGACATTATTTTTTTCACGATACTCGAGATTTTGCTTTACAACTGACATAATGAATTCCTCGATATCTGTATTGAATAATTTGAGCTTTAGTGTTGTTAATAGTTTTGGTGCACCAATTGTTAAAACTCTTTTGATTTCCTCCCAAATGCTTGGTCGCACGATGCTACGACCGCAAATGCGAAATTCATTATTTTGATCGTTTATCGTGTCCACATCGATCCCAAATGCAACCGAAGCGATAACATTTATTGCGTGACTGGTGGAGATATCTTTAACATCAAGCAATTCATGTGAAACGGCCAATTTGTTCAAGTGATTCTGTAGCGTTGAACCGCATTCAATGAGTGTAAAGAACATCGCTTTTAATTTGCCAGATGTTAGCGTTGGTGTCCATTTGTTTCGTAGTTTTTTCCATTTTGGACCGGGCATAGTAAATAAATTATTGGCCAATGCATCATGTTCGGCATAAGAAATGCCGCGATCACTAAAGTATGAAAAATCTTTTACTAATATTGTTCGAATCAGCTCGAGATCGCGCACAAAAAGTGTTGCTCGAAACAGAACATAGATGCCGACGAACGGCTCATTTGTTGCTTTGTAGCAGTTCATCACACTATCTGCAAACGCCATTCGCTTAAATTTGTATTTTAAATGTCCAACAATATAAATAAAATCTGGTAAAGTTTTAAACCCGTTCCGATCCCAATATGTATATATTCGATTGAGAAATATAAATGACAGAGTTAATGCTCCAATCAAAAACACAATTAATTCCAATCTCCAATCAATAAACAACACCATTTTGAATCTTTGACAGACTCTCAATTATCTTGCAACAAAAGTTTAGTTCACTTGAATGTTTGTATCGTGACTGAAATGAAGTAATCTTCGTCTCATGTATTTATTTCACTTCAACACATTAGAAGTTCAGCTTTATATGAGTGACTGAAAAGAGATGTGATGATACAGAATCGGAACGCACAGTAGTGCAATTTTCTACCGCCGTATTTATTCTTAGCCACTCAATATCCAATGACTATTAGAAACAGCTTTGTATTTGTATTTGTGTTTGCATTCATGCGGAGAGTTACACAACACAAACGGCAAACTACTTTTTTCAACTCGGATTGATAATTGGGCTCTATAGCCGCAGCAAAGTGAAACGTGAGTCATTTGTATTTTGATTCTCTCGAAGAATGCGCCATATATGTTCTCTATATATAGAGAACACCAATGCCAACGATACGTATGCTCGTTGGAAACACAACAACCGGCAATACGTTGAATGTTGATGTAACTATCAACAAGCCTTTGCATCGTTTGCGCTCTCTGTAGTATGCGCGCGGTTTAGAACTTATTTACTAACATGAGACGCTCTACGGTTATCAGTTTATGCTGTTGACCTATACTCCTCCCTTTTGCACACATTCGTGATGTTGATTGTTTTGATGTTAAATAATTGGCAAAGCGATAATTTTTATTTGCAAAAATACGTATTGAAATTCATTGAATTGAAATGGTATATAAATTGTTGATAAATAACGGTGAATTTTAGGTTTTATTGTGTGTTTGATATGTTCATGTTAATAAAATGGAATAACTTCTTATTGACTGAAGTAGTAATAAAATTTCATTGTAATAATGTTCATGTTCTAGTGGAGATGAATTGAAAGCGAAATGATATATAAATCAACGTGTTATCAAGTAATATATTTTTCTAGGGGGAAATGACTATTTGTCCATTTGGGTATATGCGACGTATTTGTGATCATTTGCACCATATTCGCAAGTGTATTTACATAGTATCATTCGTAGCTGTGCACGCATACTAACAAACAGTTCACACAAGATGTCAGTGTGCGCGTGCAGCTACAAATGATGCTATGTAAATGCTTGCAAATATAGAGTTGTAATTTGCTTCATTTGTAGCGTATTTGTAGTATTTGCGGCAGTCATTTCCCCCTAGATATTTTTTTAAATGTTAAAGCAATTTAATTCACAAACAAAAGTGTTCGTCATTTGACGCATTTTTTTTGCAACCGATTGCGTAACGGTAGAAATGGTTGAACCAATTGTTTTCCATTTTGATTCTCCCTACGGATTATATTGGTCTTGATAAAACAACAATAATGCGACTGCTTATCTCACAATGAACAATTGCATATAAAATGTTCAAGATTATAAAATTGTAAAATATATTTTTACATTTATTGACTCTACAAATAATAATTTGAATTTTCTATCGCTTGAATATCTTGAGATTGATTTTACCATTCGGTGTAAGCAAAAAAATATTCGGATTGAATTTCATTTCATGGTTTTTGAGTTCGTCTTCTAATTCATATTTGTATTTTTGTAACATTAGCACAAGACCAACTTTGGTTTGCATTTTTCCAAGTCGTATACCGATGCAATTACGTGGCCCATCACCAAAAGGTAGATATGGTTGATTCAATTGATCCTTTCCAGCTGGATTCTCTTCATTAAAGCGTTCTGGATTGAATGTGTTGGGTTCTTTATAATATTTCTCATCCCTTTGCAAGGCAAATGCTGGTATAATGATTTCAGTGCCCTTTTCAATGATTTTATTGGTTCCCGGAACTCTATAGTCCTGGACACAAACTCGACTCAAAAATGGTAAAATTGGATACATTCGTAAAGTCTCTGTTTAAAAAAATGCACCTTTAATGATTACAATTGATATTCATAAATGTTAACACCCACCTTCAAGACAAGATTCCAAAAACTTCATTTCTGTAATTGATTCATATGTAATTTGACCATTGTGATGAGCTAAGACTCGATCGATTTCATCGTGAACTCGCTGTTGGTAATTGGGATTCTTTGCCAATTCATACAAACAAAATGACAATGTGGATGATGATGTTTCATAACCGGCTACAAAAAATATGAGTACTTGAGCGGCCATTTCATGTAATGTCATCATTTTCTGACTTTCATCAGTTTTGATATCGGTTTCCCAGTCATCGTCTAACTTTACCGTTCCACTGTTTCTCAGCTGAATGAGAAGTTGAAAAAAGTCTTTTCGAACGACATTGTTCTTTTCACGGTACTCGAGATTCTGTTTTACAACGGACAATATGAATTTTTCTGCACTTGGATCATTGAATTTGACACCCAAAAAATTGGATAATTTCGGTGCATTGAAAATAAAAAGTCTCCGAAAGGAATTTGTAATGCTTGTTCGTGTGATAGTGCGACCACATACACGAAATTCATTATTTGGATCGTTTATTGTGTCCACTTCAATTCCGAATGCCACGGAGGCAATAACGTTTGTCCCATGGCTCGCTGCAATCTCTTTGACATCAAGTAGTTCACCTTTATCAACCAATTTTTCCAAATAATTATTTAACGTTGAACCACATTCAATCAATGTATGGAACATCGCTTTTAATTTTCCTGATGTGAATGTTGGAGTCAACTTTGGCCGCAGTTTTTTCCATTTTGGTCCAGGCATAGTGACCAGATGACTTGATAAAGGGTCTATTTCTTCGTTGACTGAAAACGCCCGATCAGTAAAATGTGAAAATTCCTTTATTAATATCGTTCGAATGAACTCTGGATCACGTGCCAGTAACTTTGGACTAAAGAGAAAATAGATCCCAACGACTGGTTCGGTGGTTGCTTTATAAAGGTTTGATACTATATCTGCCAGTGATTTTCCGCCAAAATCAAACTTTAAATGTCCACTCAAGTAATAGAAGCCCGATAGTGTTTTAAATCCTTTGCGATCCCAATATGAGTAGCTCCATTTAAGATAAAAGAAAATTAGTGTCAATACCACAATTAAAAACACAAAGGTATTGATTTTAAAACTGTCAAATAAAACCATTTTTAACGTTTACTCCGTGTAAAATTGTATTCATTCAAAGATTTAACTATAATCGTTCGCTTGAATACGCGTCTGTAACTGAGTTGAGCCGTTTGTTGAGTAGCTTATTTAATTAGTTGATATCTACAATTTATTGTTGAAATATCAAACCACATTTATACAGATAATTTGATTTATTTTTTCACATTGGAATGTTGTTTACCAGTGTCCTCAATCGTACCCAAAATTGAGTCCGGAGTCTGATCGAACATTGTGCGGGTCGGGCTTCGGAGTTGAACGGCTTATAAAGATATGATTCAAAACGTAAATGAAACGTAAATCGACGAAAATGCAAATGTACGTCAAACCAATAGTATGCATGTTCGAATTGAACGGGTGTGATACATCCATAGTATTTTATGTGTTTTGCTGCGTGAGGTATCACTGTTCAGCCTAGGCCACAAACACCCGAAAATATCCGAAAAATTAGCTCAAGTCTAACCCAAAAACTGGAAGCTGCCTCCGAGTCCGAAGAGATCCAACCCGAACTTAGTTTAGGGTCGGTCGGACTCGAGTCGGACTGCGGACACAGGACCCAATTGTGAACACTGCTATTTACCCAATAAAGTAAGTACACAAACAATGTCAATTGTTTGCTCTCTTTTCCAGGGGCTACTTAATATATTCAACAAATATTCATCAAGTGAAATTAAAAAAATTAAAATGAAATACAATTCATCAAGTATAAATAATATTACTTGAAAGAAATTTAAACTGTTCTGTTTTGAATGATGATCACGAATTGTTGAGCTTCGTTTGATAGATCCCTGCGAACACAATTTGCTTTAAGTGTGTTTAATTTGAATTCACACACCTGTGTTTATTGTTTACATAAACAGCCCTGCATCCATAAAAACTTGAATTGATTTATTACTCATTGTCAAGGTATTAACCAGTGAATGTATTTTACTGACAAATTAGTCTTGCGCCAGCGTTAGCAATTAACGCTAGCTACTAATATGTAGCGTACAGAGCAGCTCACGTATACACAATAAAAATGTTCACTGTGTAATATAACTGACAGCAGCACATCCAAATCTGATTTATTAAATTGACGAAACACCTTTTAATCTAAACGCCTGGTAGTTTAGCTTGCGGATCGAACTTCGCTTTTCGTTTGCAAACATTAGAATAAATGCGCGTTTCGTTAGCGTTCTTACCGATACATTTAAACAGTTATAGCCGATGTTATGAACGGACCCAGAGAGAGAGAGAGAGAGAGAGAGAGAAGGAGATGGCTATACATAGTTATGTTAGTGTCAAGCTGACCACCGACCAATAAAGACCTATATACCGAACGCAACGAGTGTTTTATTTATAATATTTACTCTAATCCATACAGCTACCGAAACATGGTCCTTCGAATCAAAATTTTAAATATAAATTTAAAAAAAAATATTCCGATGCTGTTTACTGTGTAAAGAAAAAATTAAAAGTGGTTGTGGAAAGTGTATTTTTTTTAAACTCAATCAAGCGAACATTGAATTAATTTGAAAATAAGCAGATTGACGCACTAAGCACACTACGACTTTTCATATACACAGATAATCGTGTTCGGTCGGTCGGTGAGATGCTTGTGTATTCAAGCAAAGCGAAGCACGCACACACAAGCATAGCTACACTGAATCCTAAGCAAATTCTCGAACGTTCTGCGCGCATTCAAAAAAAAAAAAAAACGACTGTGTCGTTCGTTGAAGCATACAACACTTTCGTTAGAGCTCTCACCCGAGTAACACTTAAAAGAAGAAAAATTTTTCCTTTTGAGTGAGCGATTTTTTCAAGTGATTTTCGCAATAATTTCAACTATTGGCGAACAAAAATTAAAATCCTTTTGCAAGTGAATTAGTAAAAAACAATAAACATAAGTTTAAAAAAATCCTAAGCAAAGAATTTACGCAAATAAAAATCAATTATTGGGTGACGCACACCGAGTGATTTTCAAGATGGCCGACAAAAATTGTGAAAGCAAAATGAAATATTATGCAAAAAAAATTGTCGAATTGGAAAAAATTATCGACGAAAAAGAATTCGAAAATTGGTCAACATACGAGCTCAAAGAACGAGCTGACGTGCTTAAATCAAATTACGGTAAATACGAACAAAAGTGCATGGCATTTGATACCGAAAAAAAGATGACGCAAGAAGAAGAAAAGACATTCCAAGCAAAATGTGGCTTCATTGATAATTTGTACATCAAATTAAAATCAAAAATCGAAATGCGCATCGATTTTTTGAATAAAAACCCTGAAGCACAGGAAGTACAAAAGGTCAAAGCTGACAAAGAAAATTTATGCAAGACAACATTTGCTGGAAGCATCAACAATTGGTTTGTTTTTTATGACGAGATGAAAACAAATGTATGTGACAATGCAAATTTAAACGATGAACAAAAAATGAGTCAACTGGTAAAAGTATGCACACCAGAGTTATTAAATGCGCTAAAAACTGTTGGTTTTACCGATTCATGGAAAAAATTGGTTCACACATACAACGACAAATATAAATTGACCAAATTTTACGTACAAAAATTATTCAATTTGCAAAAAATCGATTGCCCATCAAGCGACAACATCAAGCGGATGTTGGGTGAAATAAACGAAATAAAAAAAGCATTTGAACGTATCGGCGACGTCACAGAAGAAACAATGATGGTTTGTGCAATCACTAGCACATTGGACAAAGAAACCAACAGAGCATGGCAACGCTATCTCAACACCCTAGCTGTATCATGGGCAGACACAGGGAAAAAACCACAGCATGAACACATGCCGTCTTTGGAATCATTGTTGAAGTTTTTGAAAGACGAATGCGACATTTATATGAACGAGACGATTGAAGCACAATCATTTCAACAACAATGCAATGTTGATGAAGCATCAAATGCGCAAACATCGATGAAATCTCGAAAAATATGCAATTTCGGGGCATCAACGAGCGCACAAGCGAACGAAAGTGAAATCGAGAAGTCAATTTGTGTCTTATGCAACATTAAGCACCCACTGTTCCACTGTCCAAAATTTAAGAACATGCAACTCGTTGATCGGGTCGTAATAATAAGCGAGCACAATTTGTGCATAAGATGTTTCCGGCCAGACCATAAAGGCCCATGCTCAGACAAGCAGTCAAATCGACGATGTGAGCGATGCAAACCAAACGAAGTGTACCACAACAGCACAATTTGCCCGAACAATGTACATGCAGTACGACCAATGGTTCAAAATCCAAAGCCAAGAAGCTGGTCAGAGGAAAATTGGGACTAAATGAAAAGACAAAAACATTTCAAAGCAATTTACACAAAGAAATTCAATGCTGAATTCAGATAACATTTAAAATTTCATATGCAATGAAAAATCGAATTCAAACATTACATTTCACTTATTAAGCCAAGCTATATGACAAATAAACATAAATAAGCAATTTATTAAAAAAAAAAAACAGATTTGTTATGACGAATGTATGCAACAGAAGATAATATGCAATTATATAAAGATTAAATAGAATGAAATTACGCCAATTTCTAACTGAAATCATGAAGCAAATGAATAAAGATTGAAAAAAAAGGACATGCAGTCGAAAAAAAAAAAAAAATTCCGTTAGTTTCTTTGTCTACTGTTTGTTGTTGTTGGGTTGCCGATTGATTTTTTTTAGGTTTTGATACGGTAAGTACAGTCAACGGTATAAAACAAAGACATGCGATGACATGAAACGACAAACACTCCCGTGAAGCACACAGAGCGAGTTCATAATGAAGATGATCTTTTCTCTTTGAGAATTGTCACACACACACACACACACACACACACACTATCAGAAAACTCAAGCGATGTCAAAATCAAGCAGATTCACGCACACAGACATAATGCAAATAAGCGATGCTACTCAACGCATGAGAAGCGATAACTCTTTCTTTTTATTGACGTCTTTCAAAGAGTGAACACCACAAATTAGTGTTGTGCGAATAAATCATCACAAATTGAGGTTAAAACCGCCACATGGCTAACAAGATAGAAATCAAACATTTCACATTGAACAAATAAACTGAACATTGAAACACATATCATTGTTGATTCAATAAATTTTTATTAATTTTACTGTGATCAATTAAATTCAAACAAAATAAACGGATCTGGTGAATAAAAATTGAGTTCGTAAATAAATTCGTGGGACGAATTCAATCATCACGAATTTATAGGACAAACAAATTTCAACAGTGAAAATCAAGTGGAAGCGTAGCAAGGGAATATTTAAGCGACATTTCAACGGAAATTAATACTGATTTTAAGCATTGATCAGTAAAATTTAGGCATTGTCTAAATAAATTCACACAGATTCAAGGCATTTATGTTCGCATTTAAGGCAATTATAAGGATTGTAAGCTCAAATCCAAACATATTTTAAGAAATCACACAAGCAATTCAAAGCAGAATTGTCGAATTTTATAAGCAAATTGACGCACAATTTCAACGCATTTTCTACAAATTTGAAAGCAAATTGACGCACAATTTCAACGAATTTTCTACAAATTTATAAGCAAATTGACGCACAATTTCAACGCATTTTCTACAAATTTGAAAGCAAATTGACGCACAATTTCAACAAATTTTCTACAATTTTATAAGCAAATTGACGCACAATTTCAACGCATTTTCTACAAATTTGAAAGCAAATTGACGCACAATTTCAAGCATTTTCTACAAATTCATAAATTGAAGCACATTTGTAGCAAGAATACGAAGGACATTTCTACAATATTTGTGATGTAACTAGGCAATGTCCAAAGACATAGTGAAACCAGGCGCTAGAGTAACTAGATCACAATCACAAATCGCTAGAATCACCGAAGAAATGTCAGCATTAGAGGCGAAACGCACGTTCATCATGGCTAGCATTAAGAAGCTACAAAGACATTTCGAAGACAATGCAGTTTTCGAAGGGTGGTCAAAAGGTGACCTAAAAGAACGAATGAAGCGATTAGACGAACTTGGTTCAAATCTAAATGAAAATCATATGGAAATGGTATGCAAACAAGAGCTATCCAAAGAAAATGAAACAGAAAATGATGAAATGGACGAATTAGTTATGAAATTGAAAGCAAAAGCAAGCGATAAGATAGAAAAAATCGACAATGACAGAGCAGTAAGCACACCTGCTACGTCACAAACAAGCCATTCTATCCGTGTGATCCAGACGGACGCAGCTGGCAACATTCCAAACACTTGGGGTACGTTCGCCGGAGACTATGCAAAATGGCACTCTTTTCGCGATCGATGGATGGCTGTCCACGAAAACAAAGAAATAAAAGCCGTCACAAAATTTCAAGCATTGAAAACAGCATGCATCGGCGAAGCAGCTGGAGCTTTAGGTGAATGGGATATCACCGAACAAAACTATTATGAAGCATTCAAGCGTCTTTCGTCGATTTTCGAAGATGACTATATGCAAATGCAAGCATACATGCAAAAGCTAATTCGATTGCCCCGAATGAAAAACAACTCAAGCAGAGCTATTCGGAACATGATTGACACAGTGCAACAGCACATTGCAGGCACAAATCGGTATATCAATACCGATGACAAGTATCCATATGCAGTTTTCACTGTTATTGATAAAATGGATTCTGATACATTTCGAGCATGGCAAAAGCATAGACCAACGCTCACGAAAGCAAATGCAAGTCAAAACAATGCTGAAGAAGAAGAGAACGGCACTCCGGCTCAAGATGCACTGAGACCCGGTAAGCACATTCCTACATGGAAAGAACTAGAAGAATTTCTAGAGGGTGAAGTGTCAATACGTGTTCATGAAGAGAAACGCAATGAATCTGACAAGCAACCAGAACAATCAAAGCAATTCAAGCAAAATAAGCCAAATTTCCGCAATAAAAACGACAAACAATTCAAAAGATCTGACAAAAAAGGAAGATCATATCCAAGTTATGTGATATGTGGTGCATGCGATGGCAATCATCCGACAAACCAATGTCCCACATTCGAAGCAATGAATTTACTAGGTCGGAAAAGCACTGTATGCGAAAAAGATTTATGCGAAAAATGCTTACGCAAGAATCATGATGGTCAATGTGAAATTAAAAGATGCAATGAAGAATGTCCGCGATGCAAGCCGACAATAAAATTTCACAACAGCCTTTTATGTCCAAAAGCGGATCCAAATGCAAGATCTGTGTTGCTAACACGCACGAACAGCAACAACAATAGAAAGCGTAAACTAAACACCAATCAAAAGACAATCAAACGCAGACGCACTGATAACAACCAGAAGATGCACTCTGGCATTCTCAAAATCGGAGATTGGTCACTAAATGCAAGCAGTAATGCATTAGCACGCACTAATGACAAAATAAAAGTAAATTATGACGGTGAGTCTAATTATACCATTTTACTGGCAACTATGAACATCACGATTTGTACAGACACTAATATAGCTTCTAATTGCAGAGCAATTTCGGACACAGGAGCATCAGTGAACTGTATTTCCAAACAATTCGTTGATATCAATGCACTCCCAACAAAGAAATGCCAAAGACCGATTCTGGGTATAAGCGGCCCAGCGGTTTTGAAACAAAAGGTGATAGCATACATTCATCCATGGTTTAATGAAAATATATTACTACAAACAGAATTTTTTGTTTTGGATAACCTAGACGGTCACTATCCATTTTGCGAAATAAAAGCCTCAAAACATGAAATTACGCACTTAACGTTAGCCGACAACAATTTTGACATTCCAGCACCAATTGATGCACTTTTGGGAGCAGATGTTTATGCACAAATAATAGGCGATGACCTATATCGGCACAAAGATGGAGCGATCATGCAATCCACATCTTTTGGTCACATCGTTTTAGGCAAATTTAAAATCATGAAAGAAAACAATTTACCAATTCTAAGCATTATGCACAATGATGAATATGAGAATGATTGTATTGCTAAAGCATTGAATAAATTTTGGGAAATCGAAGAAATAAATATAAATAAAGCTATACAAAGCGAAGAGGAGAAAACGGTTGAAGATTTTTTTGTTAAGACATATTACAGAGAAAAATCAGGCAGATATGTAGTGTCAATACCGATCAAAGCAGATCGAAAACTAGGTGAGTCAAGAAGCATAGCACTCAAACAGTTCTTGCAATTAGAGCGAAGACTTGAGCAAGATTCTGAAATGAAAGCAAAATATATCGAATTTATGCGAAACTATCAAGCACTAGGTTATATGCAACAAGCAAATAAAGAATATGATCCAGAATATGCGTACTGGCTGCCACATCATGCAGTAAAGAAAAAGTTCCGAGTTGTTGTGAATGCATCACAAAAAACAACTTCAGGTGAATCACTTAATTCAATTCAAATGGCAGGGCCGAAGTTACAGCACGACTTGGCATTACAACTGCTACGCTTTAGAACGCACAAGGTAGCAGTGGTGATTGACATTACAAAAATGTTCAATAAAATTGGTCTAAATGCAAAACAATGGGACCTACAAAGAATATTCTGGAGAGAATCTCCGAAACATGAATTAAAAGAATATGTAATTACGGTCGTAATGTTTGGTTTGAAAACATCACCGTTCAATGCAGTACGCACGCTCATACAATGCGCTAGAGATCATGCAAAACAATTTCCTAAAGCGGCAAGGATAATTGAAACATGCTTCTATATGGATGATGGCACTTTCGGTACCGAAAGTGTCGAAGAAGCGAAAATCTTATGCAAAGAAATTGAGTTCATACTGAACAGCGCCAATTTTACGCTAAAAAATTGGTCATCAAACTCAAAAGAGCTTGAAAATTACATGAATGGAAGCACAGATAATAATGACACAATTATCTTAGGCGATGATGATGAGACTAAAGTATTAGGTATGATTTGGAAAAAATCATCAGATGAAGAAGCCATTTTTGTTAAGCAATTAAATACGCAATCAAAAACAACAAAGCGAAGTATTCTTAAAGAAACTGCAACGCTATATGATCCAAACGGATTCATCGCTCCCGTCATCATTAAAGCCAAAATGTTGATGCAAAGCATTTGGCGACTAAAAGATATCGACTGGGACGATGAAGTGCCGGAAGGCATCAAAAATGAATGGCTAGAAATATATCTAAACCTGCCACTTCTAAACAAATTTAAGAAAAAGCGGTGGTTAAACACATATGCAAAAAGCAACATTCAAATTCATGCGTATTGCGATGCAAGTATAAGAGCATACGGCACAGCAATTTACCTTCGAGTGATCGATGAAAAAGGCAAGGTTTCATGCATACTCCTTTCAGCCAAATCACGTGTAGCACCACTAAAAGCAATAAGCATACCAAGACTTGAATTATTAGCTGCAGTTATGCTATGCGAGCAAGTAGAAGCAATCCTAAATGCAATGGAACTGCAGAATGCACAAGTTACCTTATACTCAGATTCGATTTGCGTACTACACTGGATCAATAAGCAAACAGCCGATTTGAAAACATTTGTAGCCAATCGAGTTGCAATAATTCAAGAAAAAAGCAAACATTTTGTGTGGAAACACGTAGTTTCAGCTGACAATCCAGCAGATTTAGTTAGCAGAGGCATGAAAATTGAAGACTTTCTAACCAGTAAGCAATGGATGGAAGGTCCTAATTGGTTAAAACAGCCAGAAAACACTTGGCCAAAGCCAAAAATGACAGTCTCAGCAGAATCACACGCCGAAATAAGCAGAGAATGCAAAACAAAAAATGAAGAAGCTATAGCCTTTTTTGGAAGCATTTTCAAAAAGGGCTTTCAAGAAAGCAGAGAGCCAATTTACATGAAATTTGACCAGTGGAGTAAAATAGTGAATGTCACAGCCTATACGCTAAGATATATAAACAATATAGATAAACGCAAAGAACGTTTAAGCGGACGCTATTTATTTGCCAAAGAAAGAAACAATGCAGTTGAATTTTGGGTCAAATTCGAACAACAGATGCACTTTAAAAAAGAAATTGAATGCATAAAAGCAAAAGATTCAATGCCACCAAAAAGCAAAATTGCTTCACTACGCCCATTTATAGATGAAAATGGCATACTAAGAGTGGGTGGAAGAATCGATAAGGCACTGATTTCGTATGCAAAACGACATCAATATATCGTACCGCACAAATCAAGATTATCTTACGTTTTACTAAAACACGCACACGAAACGCTGTTACACGGCGGTGTTCAAGCTATGACATACTTTTTACGCAAAGCATTTTGGATTCCAAAATTAAGACAAGAAGCACGACAATACATAGGCACGTGTGTTCACTGTGTGAAGCACGCACAGTCAACAGCAAAGCAAATTATTTCGGAACTACCGGAAGTCAGAATAACACCTGCACCACCATTTCAAAATGTTGGTGTAGACATGGCAGGTCCGTACAACTTACGCATCACAGATAAATTAAATTTATCAACACGCAACCGAAATTTACCTGAAATGAAAGGTTGGATCGCAGTGTTCGTATGCCTTGTCACACGTGCAATCCATTTAGAACCCACTGAAGGTCTATCAACAGACGATTTTTTAGCAGCATATCAAAGATTCGTAAGCAGGAGAGGCAACCCTGAGCGTATCTTCAGTGACCAGGGTACAAATTTTATTGGAACCAACAAAGAATTGTCACATGCATTTAAAACTTGGCAAGAAGAAAAAATTCAATATTATGCACATTTGAACGGCACAGAATGGAATTTCATCACACCATCTGCTCCACATGAAGGAGGCATTTGGGAAGCAGCAGTGAAATCGATGAAACACCACCTAAAACGCGTAATAGGTGTACAAAAGTATTCATTACAAACGATTACCACACTTACTGCAAGCATTGAAGCATGCGTAAATGCAAGACCATTATGCGCACTCTCCGATGATGCTGATGATTTCGATGCACTCTCACCAGCACATTTTTTAATCGGTAGAGCAATGAAATTACCATTACACGAAAAATCGGATGCACCGAGATCAAAGTCCTTAAAACGCTTATTCGAAGAAATGCAATTCCAAATCCAAGCATTTTGGAAACAATGGTCAGACGACTATTTACAGGCACTTACGCAATTGCCCAAATGGAAAACCGAATATGAAAATCTGAAAATAGGACAACTAGTAGTGATTAAAAATGAGAATGTACCACCAACATATTGGGCTATGGGTAGAATTATGCATACGCACAAAGGCTCAGACGGCAAAGTACGCTCAGTTACACTCAAAACACAATCAGGCACACTAGAAAGATCAATTAGAAAATTATGTATACTGCCAAGCGATGTAGAACTTGAATATTGGAACAATTCACAAACTGAAAATATGCAAACAGACTAAGCAAGTCATGCAAACAAATCATACAATTATATGCACAATTCCTATATGCACAAGCTAAAAAAAAAAAAAAATCATAAATGCATTTAAACAAGCACTAAGCTACAGCATCCATTCATGGCGACATCATCCACCAACGAGTCCGGTTCAAAGCGGTTAAAATGTACCATTTTAACGGGGGGAATGTTATGAACGGACCCAGAGAGAGAGAGAGAGAGAGAGAGAGAGAAGGAGATGGCTATACATAGTTATGTTAGTGTCAAGCTGACCACCGACCAATAAAGACCTATATACCGAACGCAACGAGTGTTTTATTTATAATATTTACTCTAATCCATACAGCTACCGAAACAGCCGATGATTTAATTGATCTCTTCAACACATTTTCACTTGATACGTATATTAATTTTGGGAATTATTATATATATTTATTGTTTTTTTGGTCCGTTTTTCATGGTCAAATATGTATTTGTATCTGAAAAAAAAAACAAACAAAATGTATGAATATTGAATACATTATTCAAAGCATCTTTCTAGCTATTTATAGGCAAATACATCATGAATCGGGCAATTTTTCGGATTTTCAAACTTCGCTTGGATGTTGCACATAATTATTCTTTATTTATAGTCCATAGAAATTATACTGCTCAGGAATGGCGTACTATATTGATTAAACCTGTGCCTGGTTGGACACACCAATGCTTAGTGAAGAAGGTATACCTTCTCTATAGAGAAGGTGAGACTTCTTTTTTCTATCGAATATACAAAACGGACGACATTTTTCAACCTTGAAAAATACCAAATATTTGTGTACAAGAAAGTGTTTTTAATTGCGTGGCAATACTGAAAATGTGAAGTAGGTACTTCACAATTTATGAGTATCATGCTAGCTTTGAAACTTTTTCTTACACGTATAACCTCGTGACGACTTCAAACACGACTTCAAACACTTTGTACTGTTCCTAAACACTCAATGACATTAACTTATCGATGATAATTGGTTTATTCCCAAATAAATTTCAGTTTTGTTTGTGTTATGCATATGATATAATGTCTTAATTGATTTATTCAAACATATTAAAGATATCAATCTGAGTTAACTATCGCTTGAAAATCTTAAGTTTGAAGCCAACAAGTGGGGCGAGCAAAAATGAGTTTTTATCGAATTCCAGTTCGCAATTTTTCAGCCGATCTTCTAATTCATATTTGTTATTTTGTAACATCAACACAAGACCGACTTTAGTTTGCATTTTTCCTAATCTCATGCCAATGCAACCACGTGGTCCGTCACCAAAGGGTAAAAAGGGTTGATTCAATTGATCCTTTCCAGCCGGATTCTCCTCAGTGAAACGATCTGGATTGTACTTATTTGGCTCTTCATAATATTTCTCATCTCTTTGCAGTGCCATAATCGGAATGATCAGTTCAGTGTCTTTTTTCATGATTATATCGGTTTCTGGAATGTGATAGTCCTGAACACAAACTCGACTTAGAGCTGGTACTACCGGATACATTCGAAGAGTTTCTGTAAAAAGTACATCAATAATTATTGATATTTATATAGTCGAATTCAATGTTAAAACCAACCGTCAATGCATGATTCCAAATATTTCATTTCCGACATAGATTCGTATGTGATTTGGCCATTGTGCTGTGCTAACACGCGATCGATTTCATCGTGAACTCGCTGCTGGATATCGGGATTCTTTGCCAATTCATACAAACAAAACGACAATGTAGACGATGACGTTTCAAAACCAGCCAAGAAAAATATAAATGTTTGAGCTGCCATTTCATTCAAGGTCATCGATTTAGGACTATCTTCATTTTTGATAACAGTTTCCCATTCGTCGTCCAATTGGACAGTTCCACTGTTTCTTAGCTGAATGAGCAATTGGAAAAAGTCTTTGCGAACGACATTGTTCTTTTCACGATATTCTAGATTCTGTTTTACCACTGACATTATGAACTTTTCCACACTTGGATCGTTGAATGTGAAGCCAAGGATTGATGCCAATTTTGGCAAATTGGTTATAAAAATTCTCCGAAGCGCATCCTTGAGTTTTACTTGTGTAAGGGTGCGACCGCATACACGAAATTCATTATTCGGATCGTTGATTGTGTCCACTTCGATTCCGAATGCGACGGAGGCAATAACATTTGTCCCATGGCTCGCTGCAATCTCTTTGACATCAAGAAGTTCACCGATTTCAGCCAATTTATTCAAATGATTTTGTAATGTTGAACCGCACTCAACAAGCGTAGAGAACATTGCCTTTAATTTTCCAGACGAAAATGCTGGCGACAATTTTGACCGCAATTTTCTCCATTTTGGACCAGGCAAAGCCAATAAGTTCGCAGATAGAGGGTCCCCTTCTTCATCGATCGAAAAGGCTCGATCAGTAAAATACGAAAAATCCTTTATAAATATTGTTTTTATGAGCTGTGGATCGCGTACCAGCAATTTCGGACCAAGCAGTAAATAAATTCCAACAAATGGTTCGCTTGTTGCTCTATAGAGTTTCAATAGCGTATCCGCGAATGATGTTCGTCCGAAATCCAACTTTTGATGACCCGTAATATAGTAATAATCTGGTAACGTTTTAAATCCATTTCGTTCCCAATATGAGAATTTTCGTTTAATGAACAAGAATAATAATGTCAATGCTCCAGCCAAAAGCATCAATGTGTTCAAACTACTGAACAAAACCATCCCCAATGTATTCACTTGAATATCACCTATGCAACTGAACTGAATAATTTGTTGATCATCTTACTTATATGATTTGTGTCGATAAATAGTATCTATAAAATACTGTGTGTTAATACCATTTCGAGATAAGCCACATTCGTACTTGTTTTTCTGTCGATTCATGCTTATATTCACTACTTATACACCTATAATTTTTAACAACACAGATAATACGAAGTTTTCTGATATTTTTCATTTTTCAAGTGATTGACTTTTATGTGTGTTTTGCAAATGGTTTTTTGTTTTGTTTTTAAGTTTCTCGCTGGAACCAGCAAAACCCTATTTGGGTGTCTGGATGAGGCAAAAAAAAAGTTATGGGCCTATGAAATTCGACTTTCACGAAAAATTTAGAATTTTAACCTACTCCACTCGGAGCTTTGATTTCGCAAACGGTTCGGAATTGTGGTTTACTATCTTCAGCAAAATTGTACCCAGTCATGACACACAGAACACACAATGCCAAAAGACCCCAGTTCCAGTTTGAAACAGTTTTTGAGCCTAGTGCAATATTTAAAGGGTAAAATAAAGGTTCTTTCCTTCGGCTATGGCTCCATTTCTCGAAAACTAGTGACAATATGTAGAAAGAAGATTAATATGAGTTATTCCATGGGCAGGAACCGATTGAGCGCCTTTCCTTTTCAGATTTTTCCAAGTTATTTTTATCCTACTAATCAATTTTCTATTAACAAATGAACCAATTCTTGTGATAACGAATAACGAAAGAAGGAGAATGTAAAAATTAAACGCAAGCGGCAAACACTTTGAAATCATGATGATTCGCTCATTTCAATTTTGTTTTTTGTTTAACTATTTGAATTCGTATTTATTGTCTTCAAATATATTGAATTTAAAGATTTAAATCGCTTAAACGTATATGATTTTATAGAAATGGTCGATTTTCGATTGATTTATTTTATCATTTATAAAATTCCGAGCTAGGCTTTCGATCGCTTGAAAACTTTAAGATTTACCCCACCAAGTGGAGCGACCAAAAATATATTTGGATCGAATTCCATCTCACGATTTTTTAGCCGATCTTCTAATTCATATTTGTATTTTTCTAACATTAAGAGGAGACCGACTTTAGTTTGCATTTTCCCCAATCTCATGCCGATGCAATTTCGTGGTCCATCACCAAACGTTAAAAATGGTTGGTTCAATTGATCTTTGCCAGCTGGATTTTCTTCACTGAATCGATCTGGATTGAATTTGTTTGGTTCACTATAATATTTCTCATCTCTTTGCAATGCCATGATCGGAATAAGTACGTCGGTGCCTTTTTCTATTATTTGATTGGTTCCTGGTATTTGATAGTCCTGAACACAGAGTCGGCTTAGAGATGGTAAAATAGGATACATTCGCAGGGCCTCTGTGAAAAGTACAGGATTAAAATTGGTCATTAACATTCACCAATGGTAACACCAACCTTCGATGCATGATTCCAAAAATTTCATTTCCGAAATAGATTCGTATGTGATTTGTCCATTGTGCTGCGCCAACACTCGATCGATTTCATCGTGAACTCGCTGTTGGATATCGGGATTCTTTGCCAATTCGTACAGACAAAACGTCAATGTGGATGATGAAGTTTCAAAACCAGCCAAGAAAAATACAAATACTTGCGCCGCCATTTCATTGAAAGTCAATGATTTCGGATTGTCTTCGTTTTTGATAACAGTTTCCCATTCGTCGTCCAATTGAACAGTTCCACTGTTTCTTAACTGAATGAGCAATTGGAAAAAGTCTTTGCGAACGACATTGTTCTTCTCACGATATTCTAGATTCTGTTTCACAACGGACATTATGAAAGGTTCTATACTGGGATCATCGAATCGCAGGCCAAGTATAGATGATAATTTTGGTGCATTGAAAATAACAAGCCTTCTAATTGCATCCTTGAATTTTACTTGTGAAAGAGTTCGACCACAGACACGAAAATCATTATTTGGATCGTTGATTGTGTCCACTTCAATTCCAAATGCAACTGAGGCAATGACATTAATTGCATGACTCGCTGAAATTTCTTTCACATCAAGTAGTTCACCTTTTTCAGCCAATTTATCCAAATGATTTTGTAATGCTGAACCGCACTCGACGAGCGTAGAAAACATTGCCTTTAATTTTCCAGACGAAAATGCTGGCGTCATTTTTGAGCGCAAATTTTTCCATTTTGAACCAGGCAAAGCAAATAAGTGACCTGACAATGGCTCTCGTTCTTCGTCACATGGAAAGAAACGATCAGTAAAATATGAAAAATCTTTTATGAATATCGTTCGAATGAGCTTCGGATCGGTCACCATTAACTTTGGACCGATCAATAAATAAAGTCCAATAAATGGCTCGCTCGTTGCTTTATATAGTCTCGTTATAGTATCTGCAAATGATTTTCGCCCAAAATCCCACTTTCCATGACCCAATATAAAATAATAATCAGGCAATGTTTTAAATCCTTTTCGGTCCCAATACGAGAACTTTCTCTTAAGATAAAAGTAAATTAATGTCACTATTCCAACTAAAAGCACTAAACTCGATAACAAAACCATTTTTGGAATTTGTAAATTGAATTCACAACTTATATAAATATTTCGCTCTCTTTCTCTATTGCCACGCTTCCAATAACAAATAATATAAACGTTCACACGAACGATTCTTTTGTAACTGAGTTGAACTTGTGACTGACTTGTTAAATGAATAAATATTTTAAACGGAAGAGCAAATCATTACAGTAAACGCTCAGTAAACAGAACGTTTACTATGAAAAATAAGTTCGCAGATATTTTCGGAATTGATGGAATAAACTTCCGAAATTCGAAGTCCTTTCTGCTGGTCACTTCGAAGCAGATTTTTTATTTTTCATATTTTAATAGTTCGAATAAATTCTATAAATCTAGTACTAATTTTTATTTAAATGTCTCGAGGTTCGAATAATGAACAGACATTTCGTTCACATCAAATAAATTCCCAAAAATTGGTGCGCCGACATGTTTGAATTGAGCGTTGACTGTAAAAATATTTTAATGCCCGCATTTGTTTGCTTTCATCACCTCGTCTTCATGATAATAATGTATACACATCTGGTTGTCTTATCAATAATTGTGGTTTTTGAAGGGTTTTGTTTTGTAATATTTTTTCAACAGCTTTAATCAATTTATTAAAACATTTTAAAAATAGAAAGCCACTTGCATTGAGAAATCAACAAGCTACTTTATAGTAAAATAACTGGTTTAAATTCTATTTCACGATATATTATCGCTTCCATTTCATATTTGTCATTCTTGCAGTTCGTTGACTGGAATAAAAGATTAAATATACATATTTGTATTGTTGCAACATCATCACTGGTCCGAATATGGTTTGTATTTTTTCGAGTCCCATGTAATTATATGGTCTAAGTGTAAAAATAATTGAGTTTTTGATTGAATTGTAAATATTCCCACACAGGAAAGATTTTTTATGATTGCAATCGGTGCGATTTCATGTGTGAATGTTATTTAATTTTCATAGGGCATTTGTAAGGTCATAAATCGTTTTTTACATCGTTCCAATTCCGCATTCATCATATATTTCTTAATTGATTTATTAAATCATTTTTTAAAATGCTAAGCTATTTATCGCTTGAAAACCTTAAGATTAACTCCGCCAAGTGGAGCGAGCACAAACATATTTTGCGGATCCAATTCCATTTCGCGATGCTTAAGCCGATCTTCTAATTCATATTTGTTCTTTTGTAACATCAACATAAGACCGACTTTAGTCTGCATTTTTCCCAATCTCATGCCGATGCAATTTCGTGGTCCATCGCCAAACGTTAAAAATGGTTGATTTGATTGATTTTTTCCAGCTGGATTCTCCTCACTGAATCGATCTGGATTGAATTTGTTTGGTTCATCATAATATTTCTCATCTCTATGCAAGGAATATGCTGGAATAACGACTTCAACGCCCTTTTCGATGATTTTATCAGTTCCTGGAATTTGATAGTCCTGAACACAAACTCGACTTAGGGCTGGTACAACTGGATACATTCGCATGGTTTCTGTAAAAAGTACATCATTAATTATTGTTGTTAATGACATTAATTTAATCCGATGTTAACACCAACCTTCGATGCATGATTCCAAATATTTCATTTCCGATATAGATTCGTATGTAATTTGTCCATTGTGCTTCGCCAACACTCGATCGATTTCATCCTGAATTCGCTGTTGGATATCGGGATTCTTTGCCAATTCGTACAGACAAAACGTCAATGTGGACGATGATGTTTCAAAACCAGCCAAGAAAAATATAAATACTTGAGCTGTCATTTCGTTCAATGTCAATGATTTCGGACTATCTTCATTTTTGATAACAGTTTCCCATTCGTCGTCCAACTGAACAGTTCCACTGTTTCTTAGCTGAATGAGCAATTGGAAAAAGTCTTTGCGAACGACATTGTTCTTCTCACGATATTCTAGATTCTGTTTTACCACTGACATTATGAACTTTTGAGCACTTGGATTATTTAATGTGATGCCAAAAATAGCTGCTAATTTTGGTGCATTAAAAACAAATAATGCTCTTATTACATCCTTGAGTTTAACTTCTGTGACAGTGCGACCGCAGACACGAAAATCATTATTTGGATCATTTATTGAATCCACCTCAATGCCAAATGCAACCGAAGCAATGACATTTGTTGCATAGCAGGCAGAAATCTCTTTCACATCAAGAAGTTCACCTGTTTCGGCCAATTTATTCAAATGATTTTGTAATGTTGAACCGCACTCGACGAGCGTAGAGAACATTGCCTTTAATTTTCCGGACGTAAACGTTGGTGATAATTTTGTTCGCAAATTCTTCCATTTTGGGCCAGGCAAAGCCAATAGGTTGCCAGATAGAGGGTCCTTTTCTTCGTCAACTGAAAAAGCACGGTCCGTAAAATACGGAAAATCCTTTATTAATATTGTTTTTATGAACTCTGGATCCCGTGCAAGTAGCTTCGGGCCAAGCATTAAATAAACTCCGATAAATGGTTCGCTTGTTGCTCTGTAGAGCCTTGTTAACGTATCAGCGAATGATTTTCGTCCAAAATCCAACTTTTGGTGGCCCGTAATGTAGTAATAATCTGGTAACGTTTTAAATCCTTTTCGATCCCAATATGAGAATTTTCGTTTAATGAACAAGAATAGTAACGTTAATGCTCCAGTCAAAAGCATCAATGTGTCGAATTTCAAACTACCGAACAAAACCATCTTTAATGTGTTCACTTGTATATCATTTATGCAACTGAACTAAATGAATCGTTTATCGTTTTATTTATTTGATTTGTGTCAATAATTTAACACTTTTATAAGATAAGCCACGCGTATGCGTTTTTGTGCCGATTCATGCTTAGACACCAAATTGTCACTCGTATACCTTTTAGCAACGCAGATAATATACGAGTTCTGATATTCTTTTATGAATGAGTCATTCAGAAACTAAATTATGTAACCGAATTCGTGATCCGTATAAATTCCAAACATATTTTTATTCAATAGTAATTTAAAAATATCTGAAATGTCTGTTTTTCAGCAGTACGTAGCAGAACATGTAGCAGATTCAGAGCATTATTACGATTATAATATTATTATCGTATAACATAGTACCGAAGTCCAAAATGTCGAATACTATGCTCCACTTGTTCAATTGTGATGAATCTGAATATTAAACTTAACTATAACACTAAACTATAGTTTTGTTAATCTCAAACATTTTTATTAACACATCCTCACGATATCAATACAAAAAATGTTGTTTCTAATGGTGTTATAGAAACTTATGAATACTTCATAAGCTTGTGAAAATTGTATGTTGATTGTTTGATTGTTTTCAAACATGTTGAATTCAAGGACTTAAATTGCTTAAAAATATTTTATTTAAATACTTCTATACATATGAATGAATGTTATGTTTTTTGATTGATTTATTGAAACATTATCACAATGTCAAATCAAGGTAAGTTCTCTATCGCTTGAAAACTTTAAGATTGAGTTTGCCAAGTGGAGCGAGTAAAAACATATTCGGATCAAATTCCATTTCGCGATTTTGCAGCCGATCTTCCAATTCATATTTGTTCTTTTTTAACATCAACATGAGTCCTAATTTAGTTTGCATTTTTCCTAATCTCATGCCAATGCAATTTCGTGGTCCATCGCCAAACGTTAAAAATGGTTGGTTCAATTGATTCTTTCCAGCTGGATTCTCCTCACTGAATCGATCTGGATTGAATTTGTTTGGTTCATGATAATATTTCTCATCTCTTTGCAGTGCCATGATTGGAATGAATACATCAGTGCCTTTTTCTATGATTATATCGGTTCCTGGAATTTGATAGTTCTGCACACATAATCGACTCAGAGATGGTAAAATAGGATACATTCGAAGAGTTTCTGTGAAAAATGCGTAATTTATTATTGTTATTGACATAGTTGAATTTAATGTGAACACCAACCGTCGATGCATGATTCCAAATATTTCATTTCCGATATAGATTCGTATGTAATTTGTCCATTGTGCTTCGCCAACACTCGATCGATTTCATCGTGAACTCGCTGCTGGATGGCAGAATTCTTTGCCAATTCATACAAACAAAACGACAATGTAGACGATGACGTTTCAAAACCGGCCAAAAAAAATATAAATGTTTGAGCTGCCATTTCATTCAAAGTCATTGATTTTTGACTGTCATCAGTTTTGATAACAGTTTCCCATTCGTCGTCCAATTGAACAGTTCCACTGTTTCTTAACTGAATGAGCAATTGGAAAAAATCTTTACGAACGACATTGTTCTTCTCACGATATTCTAAATTCTGTTTAACCACTGACATTATGAACTTTTCCACACTTGGATCATCAAATTTAAGGCCAAGTATAGATGATAATTTTGGTGCATTGAAAATAATGACTCTTCTAATCGAATCTTTGAGTTTAAGTTGTGTGAGGGTGCGACCGCATACACGAAAATCATTATTTGGATCGTTGATTGTGTCCACCTCAATGCCAAATGCAACCGAAGCAATGACATTTGTTGCATAGCAGGCAGAAATCTCTTTCACATCAAGAAGTTCACCTGTTTCGGCCAATTTATTCAAATGATTTTGTAATGTTGAACCGCACTCGACGAGCGTAGAGAACATTGCCTTTAATTTTCCAGATGAAAATGCTGGCGACAATTTTGATCGTAAATTCTTCCATTTTGAACCAGGCAAAGCAAATAAGTGACCAGACAATGGCTCTCGTTCTTCGTCACATGGGAACAGACGATCCGAAAAATATGAAAAATCTTTTATTAATATTGTTTTTATGAACTCTAGATCGCGAGCCAGTAGCTTTGGACCGATCAATAAATAAATTCCAATAAATGGCTCGTTTGTTGCTTTATATAGTCTCGTTATAGTTTCTGCAAATGATTTTCGACCAAAATCAAACTTTCCATGACCAACTATATAGTAAAAATCGGGTAATGTTTTAAACCCTTTCCGGTCCCAATACGAATATTTTCGTTTAAGATACAAGTAAATTAATGTCACTATTCCAACTAGAAGCACAAAACTCGAAAACAGAACCATCTTTATTATTCAGAATATTATAATTTGTTTTTGATTGACCACTTGTGTCGTCGTTTTGTTTGTTTTTTTTTCAATGTCAAAATGAAAATAAATACAACACAACTGTACTCGTTAGCGCTTCTGCCACAACTGATTTCAAGCGTGAGTTTGTGAATTCGTTTGTATTCTAACTATAAATCTACGTTTTAATAACATAAGATACATTTGTAGTGTTGGTTCTGCTCGCCATGATGACGTAATTTTATATAAATGGGAACGCCCATCAATTTATATGCGTTAAAGAATGTCTATTCCAGGTTCTGATGAAACAAATAAAGCGAGTATTTTTCGAAATGTTTTTTAGAAGTAAATTTCGAAATATACATGATAATTAGCAACTAATCAAATGTAATTTATAATTTACATACCAAAAACGATAAAATCAATGAATAAAAAAAAACCATAATGTTCCAGTATTAAAAGTTGACCTTTGGTTTATTTTGATCATTTCTGAATCGCATGTTCTAGATTTTTAAATTCAATTGAATCGATTGCTGTTCAACTACGCATTGATGTGAGTTTCGGTTTGAATGAAGCGTACACACCCTGATACTTAATGTGAATGATAGTTTAAACATGTTTGAGCTCCAATGAGCACCATATTCATTGTTAAGGTCAAGGTCCACACTTCTTGAGCGCCATGATGTTCAAATATGCAGAGCTCAAAAATTATTTGTTTCTTTTTATTTGAGCATTTGCTGCGGCAATATATGGTAAAGTTAAAAAAAAAATTAAATTGCCTCCACCGATTAATGAAGTAAGCCCTGTGGATAAGCTATCAAAAAAGCACCTGAATGTAGAGAAACATTTGGTTTTAATTTGATGTTTATATATGCAACAAATTTAACAAAAAAATGTCTTGTATTACAATAATTGTGTGTCTAAAATATGATTGGAGATGAAGAAAATGAATGTACAAGTAAATTTGTTTATCTCTTGAAAACTTTGAGATGAATTCCACCACGTGGAGTAAGCAAAAATGTTTTCGGGTCAAATTCCATTTCGGATTTTTTGAGTCGATCTTCCAATTCATACTTGTATTTTAGTAACATTAGAACAAGACCAACTTTAGTTTGCATTTTTCCCAATCTCATGCCAATGCAATTTCGTGGCCCATCGCCAAAAGGTAGATATGGATGATTTAATTGATTCTTTCCAGCTGAATTGTGTTCGTTGAATCGTTCCGGTTTAAATTTGTTAGGTTCGTTATAATATTTCTCATCACGTTGCAATCCAAAGACTGGGATTATCACTTCAGTGCCTTTTTCAATGAATTTATTCTTTTCTGGTATTTTATAATCTTGAACACACACTCGAACCAAAAATGGTAGAACTGGATACATGCGCAAGGTTTCTGTTAAAAATATATCGAATTGAACTATGAAATATGAGTTAAGATTCAATTTTATCCAAAGATTAATATAGGCTGAAAATATCTGCTATTTTCTAAATAAAACAATGGAATTCCATGGATTGAGTTGACTCAGTCACACAGAAATGAGTCAGTCTATGAAATACTGTCAAAGATTTAGTGTGACTATCAATGAAACCCATTGTTTTATTTGGAAAATACGGAAAATAGCAGTTATTTTAAGCCGAAATGTTACACTTTAATAGCTGCGATTTTCAGATAATAATCCCTGCTTTTATCAAACAAAGAACTGCAAAGAACCAACCTTCAATGCATGATTCCAAATATTTCATATCCGAAACAGATTCGTATGTAATTTGGCCATTGTGTTGTGCTAACACTTGATCGATTTCATCGTGAACTCGCTGTTGAATGTCAAGATTCTTTGCCAATTCATACAAACAAAACGACAAAGTTGACGAAGAAGTCTCAAAACCGGCTATGAAAAATATAAACACCTGAGCCGCCATTTCATTTAATGTCATCATTTTCTGACTTTCATCAGATTGAATAACAGTTTCCCACTCATCGTCTAATTGGACAGTTCCACTGTTTCTTAGCTGAATAAGTAATTGGAAAAAATCTTTTCGAACAATATTGTTCTTTTCACGATATTCCAAATTCTGTTTAACAACTGATGTTATAAAATGTTCCACATCTGAACTGCTGAACTTGATACGTAAAGTAATCATCAATTTTGGTGCAGCTAGAACTAAAATTCGTTTGAATACATTCCAAATGGTTGGTGTTGTTATACTGCGTCCACAGATACGAAATTCGTTATTTGGATTATTTATTGTGTCCACATCAATTCCAAATCCAACTGATGCGATAACATTTGTCGAATGGCTGGCTGAAATTTCTCTCACATCGAGCATTTCACTTTTATCGGCTATATTATCCAAATAATTTTGTAATGTTGATCCACATTCAACTAATGTTGGGAACATTGCTTTCAATTTGCCAGATGTAAATGTTGGTGTTAATTTTCCCCGCAATTTCTTCCATTTATGTCCAGGCAATGCGAATAAATTTCCCGATAATGGATCATATTTTTCATTTGAAAACGTATTTCGATCGGTGAAATGTGAAAAATCCTTTATTAATATTGATCGTATGAGCTCCGGTTCGCGTATTAATAACGTCGGACGCAATAGAAAATAGGTTCCAATAAATGGTTCATTTGTAGCTTTGTACAAATCCGTTAGCACATTTACAAATGATCTTCGACCAAAACTCAACTTAAAATGTCCCGTTAAATAATAAAAACCTGGCAGTGTTTTGTATCCCTTTCGATCCCAATACGAGTAAGTTCGTTGAACGAAGAAGAAAAACAATGTCAGTGTCACAATTAAAAGCAAAAATGTATCAAATGTTAAAAACAAATCCATTTTAATTTTGTTCTGATGATTATTTGGAAATTAAGACACAATTAAACAATTTGTATTGTCCACATCAGTGCTTAATCCACGACTGGTACTATTGGTTAAAATATATTGGGCATAAAAGATTGAAAAATACCATGCACTTATATGAAATCAAATTGGTATTTGCCTTTGTCATGCTTATTCAACAGAATACTGTCGTTGTTGGTGTTGGTACACTTGATGCTGAAAAAGTTGACGCGCAGTTTACTTTTTAATCGTAAAAAAACATATTATGTTCATTCAAATACAACACATGCTAAAGTATATTCAACAGTTGAATAATCAAACATTCAATATTGTTACAGGCCGAGATCTTGAATACAAAATGTGCTCTACAGCTGAATAATTCAAATAATTACGATGCTAGTTAATATGAATTCAGTTAATTGACATTAAAAATTCATTACATTCTCGAAACATTCCCGTATCATTGATTATACTGGGACTTTGTTCGGTTTTAATCTAATTTTTTGATAACAATCTATAAAAATATCACCTCCCTGGAACGGTTAGCTTAAGTGTAAAAAGTAACGAATCATGCAAATAAACTAAATTTTTGTATATATCGCTTCAGTTGCTAGGACAGTGTTTATTACAACATTCTGTTATCTCACTTAGTCTTGTGCATTCTTATCTTAATATTCAGTAGTTTACTGGCATTTTCATTACTGCATTCAAATCATTCAGTTAAATCGAGTGAATTTAATTTTAAAACAAAAATAATCAAAATCTAAATAACAAAAAAAAATCAAATGCAATACAAATCATTGGGAATTTCATATCATCGTCGACAACAAAATACTCCAAATGCACTCAACTGATGAATTCTACCAGGCGCTTGAGCTATCGAAAACAAAAATCGTAAACAAACGTGTGCGTCTGTTGAATGACGAATAGACTGTGAGCGGTGCGAAGAAGACAGCATTAGGTGATGTTTGTGTCGTGTGTTTCTCTATTGTCTCATATAAAAATCCACTGTAGCACAACATCTGCGTGTTAACGTACAGCTGTCAGCCGCGTACTGGGAAATGTATTTGAGCAGTTTTATGACGATGAATGAACATGAACAATATGAGTGTGTTCCGTTCAGTCGTTTTCGGCTATGACGTGCGCACAGCGTAGTATTCTACTGGTACTATCGTTGCGTCCATTTTGCACTGCGTGCAACTGTATGTGCGCCTGTTTGAAAATTTAGACAAGTGAGACTACCTCAATCCTCATCGTGTAATTTGATCTCACTGAATGTGGCTCAGTGCTTGAAAATTGACATTTTACTCCTTCAATGGGTCTTATACATGGAATCATTTCATTGTATATTTTTGTTTGGATTTCGAAATATAAGAGTTCTGTCATATGAATTTTGGATTGTTTGCTACATTCACCGGATCTCAATGCAAACCACCTTAAAAACAATCATATTTATTTAAATGTTAACTCAACTAAATTTGATTCTGTCACATGAGAATCGGGCAATTGTTCGTATTGTACAGAAAGTGCTCTCCATTTTTGTGCGCTTCATTGTGGGTATTCTCGCGTTGCGTACTATACAAATCCCTTCGCCGGTTTCGTATCATACGAGCTTCTATTGCGAATTGTGAACAATGGACGATGCTATGAAGTGTTTCGTGGAAGGAAGAACCCTGTGAGGAGAGTATGATTGCGTCGCGGAGTGGATTGAATTGAATTGGATTGGTGTGTGTTATTGTTGCTGACTGTGCATGTGAAACATTGTCGACAACCTTACTGATGTATCATGCTAGCCTGTTCAAAAAACACCATGCGTCATTTTGAGTGACGTTATTTAGACAGCTGTCAATACTCACCACATTGCGTCTTTTTCGAGTTTTTCTACTGGATCAAAATCTACTATTGGGTTTATGTGACACTGCCAATTTCTTGAATAGCTCCTTCCTACTCCTCTTACGAGCCAACACAATTTTCCACACATGAAAATAAAAATCCAGGATCGAGTTTGTGTGTTTTCCGATTGTTGCTTTTCAGCGGGGTAAAAATGGGTTTTTCTTTCTCCAAATCCATTGGCTTGGCGTTGAAAATTGCGCGATACGCAACTGAATTATCAGATATTCCTTTCATTTCGCCCCATTGAATGAAATGGCCATGCTCAAAATCGAATACCCAACACACAGCTGCAGGATCGCAATGCGGCTACAATAAAATATTAGAAACGCAAAACTAGGAAAATGCATGAATTCGTTCGATAGAGACAATTTTGCCCAATACATACATATATATAGCTCACCTTTTCCCACAAATTTTACTCGCACCCAAATTGAAATTTTGTAAGGCGTTTTACTCGTTCCATTTCTGTTCTCCTCATTTCAAAACTCAATAACACAAGCGATAACATTTTTTTCGTGTGTTCGCCAAATGGGTAGTCGCTTGAGTTGGAGCGAGATTGCCACTCATGTTCGAAATTCAAGCGAAACAGCTCAATAATTGCTCATTTATTCTGTTATCCTGTTAATAAAGTCAGTTGTATATTTCCCATGTGACCGTTTGACGACCATTTGTCAACTAATTTTCTATCGTAACACTCAAATATTGTGCCCGTGTGCAGTAAAAACCATCAGTAGAGTTGGCAGAGCAAAATTCAAGTCAATATCATTGCTTTGCTGTTTCTCCATTTGAGCACATACTAATATAAAAATCTACTGCCGTTTTACTGAGTGTCAAAAACCAATTCCAATGGCAGAACACAGTTTTGCTCAAAAATGTTTGGATTGCCCTGTCGAAGTGGAGGATTTCAAATTAAAAATACATGCGGCGCACAGAAAACAAAGCAAATTCATGACATTGAATGGAGACAGACGCCCGATTAATGGAATGGTTTTGTTATTGACATTTTATTTTTGAACTCAAAAAATACAAGAAACATTGAGTGAATACCATATAACAACAAAATAAATGTTAAAAAAGCTGTTTTTAATTTAGCTCAAAATATATTTCATACATTAAGACTCACAATCAGTCTTTTGCTCTCTGATCTCATGAAGTGTTATTAAGCAGAAATGGTGGTTCACATTCAAAAACGTGTCGTTTCGTTTCGTTTCGTTTGTAAACAAAAACCAGACCAGCGTAAAATGTGCTGTCACTTTTGTGTACGCTGGGGGTATGGATTTGTATGGGCTAGGCAGACCGACGAGCATGATGTGCAAACGATATGCGTCTTTGTTCGATTTTCAGGCACATGGAATATTTTTCGCGTTGCGTACAATTGATTCGAGCGCGAATAGTTGTTACGGAGTCGATACTATTACGGACAAAGGTAACAGGCACACAGAAAAAATCACACAGTGTTCGGGTGCGCAGTAACATGAAAATGTGCCGTTTTTGCTTCGAAATGAGTCAATACAGTGGCAAAGCTAGGGAAATCGTGTTCCTGTTTTTCGTTAGCACATTCAGTATCGGGGAAACCGTTTTATACAGTTCTCGCGATAAAATGCAGGCATATTTGTTTTTCTCGTATTTCAAACGAAGGAAGGCGTATGGTACATACACCAACCGTTGAAAAACACTCCACACATTGGTCTATTGCTTATGGCTGCTCATTCGTCGTTCGCCACAGTGAGTGGGAAATTGTTCCCAAAAGAAAAACCCGAGAATTTTCAGTGATTTTTCCATAATCCGAATAGATTCGAGCGCTTTTGTATTTTCTATGGATGTTTTTTTTGTGGTTTGGATTTTGTTGATAATTGGAATCCGTTAGGCTAAGACATCAACAAAAAGGAAAATTTGTGCATTTTCCGAAGCAAATTTTCATTAGATCGGCGTAACGACGCTAATAGCTTTCCCTGGTTTTTTACCAACCGAGCAGCAAACACAGGATATATTACAGGCGACGCCGAGATTTTCCACCCGAACACAAAATCACATAGAGTCAACCTGAATACAGCACTTGAAAAAATAGTAACGGTACATATTATTCACACCGACGCCTTCGAACCGTTCAAGAGAAAGGAAAAATGCAACACATGCCAAGCATATGTGCGCAGACAGAGAGACATGAATGAGAGGAGCAGGCAATTCGAGGGGTAGCTATATTTAGCTATACAGTGACGAACACTGTACAATTGTAATTATGCGCAGGCGCTAAAATCACCACCTGTTGCCACTGAGAGCAATTCGTCCATGGCTCAAACGCGTCCAAAGCGTTAGCACTGCAATCGTATATTATCAGTTGACAATCGCGTACAGCGAGTTCGTACTTCTGATTTGAACCACTGGCCTTGAAGTAAGACATCAAAATATCATGAACCATTTTATTCTTTACAAAAATTAAAAATTTGTCACTGGAAAGAACTGTCAATTTACGGTATTTTTACTTCGAATCTTTTTTTTTGCTTACAACAATTTTCAGAGTTAACAAACGTGCTCCAGAAAATGAAAGCAAAAAAAAATGCATGATCTCATGCTCGCATTGTTCCCGTAAACGATACTCTCAAGTGTTTGCGGAACAAAAGACGAATGAGGCGCACGAAACGAGAAAAAAAATGAGCAACAGCACACGAGGTGGAAAGAAGAACACAAAATTTAAATCAAATTGTACACTCGAGTTTCGGAGCATAGAACATGACAGCCTAGTAAAAAAGAGAGATGTTTTTTACGTTTTCCTTCGAAACAATCGAACAAGATGAGAGAGTTTTTCGATGTGATGAACTTTTGGAAAGATGTGTGTTTGCATGATCGTGCATCAACACAGACATACAACACCGAGAACAGTCAACACGAAAGTGCGCTAGTTCGGAATTTGAAATGCTTCTCATGGTGACTCATGGTGGACGAAAGAACCCAGAGCGCATAAATACTGACGCCAATGCGTACGATGATTTTTACGAAAAATTCGACTCAAAACGACTTGAGCGTTTTTTTTTTTGTTGGTTTGTTTGTTGCCCACATCACATCACAGCAAACCAATGTCCACTTTGTGCGGAAAAAAAGTGTACACACAACTTCGAACACGACCGCATTAAAACGAAGACGAAAACCATTGGGCGAAAAACGAACGATGGAGACAATGAAGACAAGCAAATCTCTCTGGGTATCAATTCAGTTTTTTTATTTTTTTTATTTCGGTATTCACGTTGAGTTCATTTCGTACAGTATCGCATGCGACCCTGAGCCAAATGAAACGTTTGAAATGTCGAAAATTTCTTTTCGATTGCATATTTTAAATGATTGCAATTGTTGGTTGTATACACCAAACGGACTTAAGCATTCGAATGGTATTTGGTAGTCACTTGATGTGTTTATTGTTTATGTGAAAGAAATTCAACACAAACTGGAAGCATCATGTAGCTGTGCAATGATTTCTTAGCGCCTGGTCACTGACAATTTTACAATATGTACTTTGACCAAATTGAATTGGAATTCCAATTCATAGCGTGAAGCCATATTTCATAATTCTTCTTTACTTTACACACATTGAGTACGCATTTCGATCGTATGTATTGTTTTTACTATGTCTTTCATTCGTACACAAAATGCTGTATACCGTTTGACGTTGTTTTCTCACTCCCATCTCATCCTCGTTCAGCTGAGCTACACACTGAGCGCTCAACCGAATTCAACGCTTCAGTTAAAATGAACACCAATGCTACTAGATTCTGTGCGCCCGTTCGTTAGGTACAAAAACACGTTTTCTAGACCTTTATAAAACCTTTATAAAACTTAAATGCAACTTATTTACAACATTTCAACGGATATTAGCTTCTACAGTGTTGTCTATGTGACATTTATACCGAACAAATCACTCCGATGGATTTTTCTTTTCGATCGATGGATTTTTGAAGCAACACTTTTGCCGCAATTGACACTGTGCTAGAGCATTCTCAATGCCTGTTCGATAACCAAAGAAACGATGAGGCCGCGGTCGTACACGCGTTCACGACCAAGCTAACGTACATTCAGAACGATTGCAATGAAACATCAATGTTCAACCGAAACGACACCATAAACGCAACCACCAAAAAATGACCGCGATGGCTTGAGACATGGTACCATCTGCGGATTGTCATTTACATTTTCGATAAATGTAATTTTTCTTCTAAAATTGTGATTTTGAAATGTAAACTTCATTTTTTTTGGTTAAATCGTAAAAACCGTATTATTATTATTATATATTTTCAACTTCGTATTTAGTATTAGCTGAAGTCATCTAAAACAGACATACTGGTTTTCTAGATAACTTTCTAATTTCGAGTGCAATTTCGCCATCATAATGGCAATAATAATAAAAATCAACCGAATTCAAGCATTGTTATGTATGCCTGATCGTTTGAATGTAATTTATTTTCATTATCATCCGAATGAACACACAACCCGAGCCAATTCAATAGATAAACGCATGCAAACGCTGTCATTTTCTGAACGAACACTTGATTGTTGCGACCAGTTTTCGGTTGTCAATGTCAAAGCGGCTCTTTCATTCGGTTGCGTGCTGTTCTCTCTCTCTATCTGTTTGACTTTTTACGTTTTCTGTTCGGTCTTTTTTTCGTATGTATTTGGCGCGCTAAACTGTTCTATTGAATTGAACGTGTAATAGATCGTGTTTAGTATTCTGCGTGCCTGATCAATAATCAAAGAAAACTAAGACGGAAGAGCAAGCAGGTTTAATATTCGAACTATTTATTTACGCAAATCGTGTGTACGTGATTTTTTGTTTTTGTTTGTTTGAAATTTTCTCCTATTTCACACGAATGTAGACCATGGTATTTTCGTTTGAAATGGTTGAAAATGCGATAGGCGACCATATTTTCGGTATTTTAGTGTATAGTATTCGTTGTGCATTTTCGCTGGCATATTGTGAGTGTACAAATCCGAAAACTATTTCCACGCGCCCAAAACTGGATAGTTTACAATAGTCTTGTACATGTGATGGGTAAAACGTTTACAATAGACAAAGGCACACATGTGGTAGAAACTATGGAAGGAAACCGAAAAATTGACTTGTGTTCCGTTGAATGAGTGAATGAGTGAGTGAGTGAGTGAGAAAGATCAACAACAAGAGTAGAAATAAGTTCGTGTTACCATTTAGCGTCTTAAGTTTTCTGTTCGCCTGGCCAAAAGAACCAAATGTTCGAAAAAATGAATTAATGTCGCGCGATTCATAATTGGTATCACATATTAATTCGATCGGTTACACATTTCCGTACAGTAAATGTGTGTTTAACAATTGAACGAACAACACTGACGCAGTTCTGACAGCAAATACGAAAATCGAATAGAAAAATATCATGTTTCTAAAGCATTTCACTTCTCCTCTCGTTTGACTTGAGTCAATTTTTCGTTCAATTCGGTCGGATTCTCAACTGTGACAAACCCCATTCATCACAAAAACCATTCGCTTCGATCTTCTGATCGCCTGGTATTAAACGGAAAAGTTTGTGTCACTTATGTGATACAAGCGTCCAAAGTAGAGAGTTTACAGATCAAATTATAAGAGCTTTTTCTACTCTACAAAACTGAATTGTTGGGTTTTGACATTCAGCAACTGAAGTAACATACACACAGTATTGAATACGGGTATGTTTGTATTGTAGTGTCACTGTGACAGATATATGACAAAAGTCCTAAATGCAATACAGCCAATACAATATAATATGTGCGCCTGATCACTAACGGAAAAGTTTGAACAAATTTAGAGGTTTTCTAGACTTTATTAAGAGTTTGCCGAGAGAATTTAACTCAAACGCCCATTTTGTATAGTATTTCTACTGCCCCGCTAAACCGTTTCAGATTGCCTACTTCAAGCCACATTTCGATTCAATTTTAGTATTTACCACTTCTGATTTGCTATTTTAGACCATATTTTTTCAGTTTTTAAGATTGTTTTTTTTTTTTTTTTTAATTTCTTATTGAAATAATCAAACAAATCGAACAGAATCTATAAATAATTAAAAATATCAATGAAATTTCACATTTCATTTTTTGTGTGTGTGTGGCTAAAATGACAGCGGGGCGCTGTCATTGAACGAAACAGTTCGCTGATGATCGTGTGCTCGATATACTACTGCCGGAGTAAATGTTAATGATAATTTCGCCCCATCATTGTTTAATAATACGAAAATGATCAGGCGAGCAGTAAATCTAGCACAGCCAATACAACCGAAATCCAAATGCTCATCATTCCATTTTCATTTTGTTGCTCGTATCCAGTGTATGAAGTACTGATAAATGGAATGGCAACTGCTGGTTGGAAAAGTGCAACCGAATTGTGTGCTCGTCTAGCCCGAAAGAGTGGAATTTTTGTCAAACAATGTATGTGTGAGAGTGAGAGTATGTGCGTGTGTTTATATGAGCGTCTCACAAATACGTCGCTTCGTTTCACTACTTCATTGTCGATAAAAGAAATTCGGTTCGCATGAACACGTTACTCAAAATACGCTTGCCTGATACTTTTTCCATGCGAATGTTTTTGACTGCAGTTAAATGTGTCATAAACAAGTACCATACCATACATGGTTTTTTTTCAGAATTGGAATATCTGCATGAAAAATGAAAGTGAATGCCCCATGAATAAAATGCGTGTCCTTGACGAAGCCCTTGGAAATTGGACAACACGTTTCGGATGATAGGCAGTAAACCAGGATGCCATAAGTTTCAACAATATACACACACACGCACATACATCACCAACATTTGGGCTGCCTACAGAAAATGAGCACCGGAAAAAACGAGTATCCTTTGAATTCATTATGCTTACATCGTATTTTTCCCCGTCTGCTTTCCGTGGCCCTATTGAAATATCAATTGCTATATGGAATGCGAGAGCTACGCTTAACCATAACACGTAAAATACCATTGTTCGTTCCGGTTGAGCGTACGTTACACCGAACATTCAGTACTTGCAACTTTCCATTTACAGAGCACAACTGTTACTCAGACGGTTTTTCCCTTCATTTTTCGATGCGATGAATTGTTCCTTTCCACCAAGAAATGTGTACTGTTATCATCAACTTATTGGCACCTCATACATGGAATATCAACCCCAAGCTGCCTTCTCGCTTTATCCGTATACTGTTTATTGAAGCCTGAAATACTAGTATATCGCTTAGAAACGCAATCGATTCGAATTTGTGTTTATTTATCACTGAAAAGTTTTTCTGGTCTGAAAAACAAACTTTAACAGGAATTGTTAACTCAAATTGTGTTTAGTTTTAGTCGTTTACAAACCAAAAGATAAATGTGAATTTGGTTGTTTTGGTGAAATTTGCTGGTTGTTTTTTCAAAATAAACTCGATTGGTTTGAATTATGAGTGAAAAACAAACAAAAAATTTGGAATATGTCGGAGAACATTGAACAAGAAGAGACCAATGGAAATAGCGCACTTGACTGGGAGATTTTTGATATTCTATGCCGAGACGAACTGGGATTGAGTGTGAGTTTAATGCAGTTTTATCATCCATTGTTTAAAAAAATAGTTTTCAACTATATAAAACGGATCAAAATACTGAAAAAAAACGAAACCGCTGAAAGATGTGGTTGATGTTTCACTGATGAGAAAATGAAATGTACAAACAAAAACCGACAATAAAATGAATGAACAGATCCAGTTGATTTTTTTATATTACGACTGTTGAATCTTAGACTCAGTTTGATGTGATCTGTAGTATAATTATTTTTGAGTTTTCTACTTCTACCAAATCAATTGTGTTGAAAAACACGAATGAATAAAAATGAAAACGAGAAAAAATTGAGGACACATTTTCCATATTTTTCACATTAAGCAAGCATGTTAACAAGCTGACAATTTGCGAATCCATTTACATAGGTGGATAGATATAGAGACATAATAGGCATTATGAGAAGGAAGAAAATAAAACGAAAATAGCCGTTCCTATGCCAACAGCCAAGCTTATTTATTGGAATAAAATAAAAACTAATGACTTCAGTAAGGAATTTCTTATGCCCATACAGCACAGGAACAAAACAAAGTTTGTTTATTGATGTTTTTGACTGTGTTCAAACATTTCATTGCTCTATGCATTGGCACATTCCTATGCGTTACAATTCAATATTTGCATTGAGCTCAACGACGTTAAAGGCTTTCTATTCGTGTCTGTGCGATTTATATCTATTCTGTAAAACGATTATATATTTTGGTATCTTAACAATATGCAGGTAAAACGATTGATTTGAATGAAAGGATTTGTTTATTTATTTTTAAACATTCATTGGGAACGAGTTTTATTTATAGGAAAAGTTATTCATTTCCGTGTTGTGTGTCTTTTTTTCCAACACGATTGAAAGTCGCGTTTTTTTTCTTTTAATGTTTGTACAAACATCTATTTACCTTTTATTTTATTCACAACAATTGGTTTCTGCGCGACGAATTTTGTCATTTAATTTCCATGAACGGGTTATTTTTTTGCATAACAACATATTCAATTTTTCCAAATAATATTTGGCAGTGTTCGTGGATACCTAGTGAAGTCGTGACGATTTTCTCTTCAATTTGGTGTACTTTGTGAAATTTCTCTAGTCTTTGAAGTGGTTTTTGTTGTTGTTCATCTTGAATCATTTTGATCAAAGAATTTTTAATACATTTTTTTAAATAAAAATTTTATTGAGAAAATGCACAGAAGTTCATCACCTATTCGTGTTCATTCGCCACGACTCTCATATCGATCGCTTCCTCGAACTCGACATTGTTCGCCTCCCATTCATCGTCGAACCCACTCACCCCATCATCGATCTCATTCACCTCATCATCGATCGCATTCTCCACATCACGTCCATGTAAAATAAATTGTATTAGATTAAATTTTGGTTTTGACCTAAAAAAAAAGTTCAAATGTGCCAACAATCGTTCTTATCAAATTTATATAAAATTTTATCACACACTATTTATCCATACCTTGGTTCTTTTTTGAAAACAAAAGTGGACCTACTAAATATCTAGAAAGTATTTCCCTCTGTGTACAATATATGCTCAACAATTCGTCATTTTTTCTATTCTTTGAATTTGATTTATTCTTCTATCCAATAAAGTCGGAAGTGCCCTGTATCGATCATCATCATGTAACACATGCAATTGACTTGACGGCAACGTTAAAAAGTGAGCTTGCCGCAGTCAATTACAAACGCGACCGACTTTTGAATGAATTGGCTGATTTAAAAGGAAATCTCAATGCACGCGATTCAGAATGTGAAACGTTGCGAACGCAAACCGCCCGACAATCGGCTATGATAGGTTCATTGCAATCGAAAATACAGGCAATTGAAAACCGTGAACGAGCTGCCCAAAATCGCAATGAAAATATGATTCAAACATTGCAACGTGAAAAAAAGGTTATGGATGACCGTATCAAAGACTTGGTTTCACGAGTGCGACGTCTTGAAGGGGATTTGTCAGCGGAGGAAAGTCAACGCGAGCAAATTAGGTCAGTCTTAGAAAGTAAAAATCATAATACCAAAACCACGAATTAATATGCTGGATTTGTTTTTTTTTAGAGCACAACATAACGATTTGGTACGTCGATTATGCGTTTGCTTGGCAGTTGATGTATCTGATGCAAGCAATTTAAGCCCTGAGCTAGTTGTTGCTAAAACAGGTGAAATTGTTGCCGAGCTACAGCGAATACGTAACAAATTGGCTTCAACATGCGAATCATTGCATAGCTGTGAAGCGGAGCTATTGCAAACGCGTACCGTTGCGTGCAACGACAAACAGAGACTCGATTCACATCTACAAGAGCTAGAATCTAGGTGCCGTCAATCCGAACGTGATTTGCAAGCCGTTCGAGATCGTTTGGTGGAAAGTGAAGGTACGGGCGATAAATTGCGTGAAGAATTACGCGGTTTTGAATCGCGTTGCTGTCGCTTACAAAATACTATCGATCGAATGCAAAACGATCGATTACAGTATTTACGCAATTTGGCATCGATTGTATCGTTACCTGAACCATGTGAAGCTCTAATTAAGGATAAAGTCAGAGATGTTGTCAATGAAAATCAAGCATTACAATCAGTAATTTATTCGTTGATAGAAATAATTTGATCATCTAAATTTTAAAATTTAATCCTTTTTTTTCAAGCAATTACATAATTTACGAGATCAAATGAACGTTGAATCGAATAAACTTAGGAATGAAGAGATACAAAAGACAACGGTTGAAGAGCGATTGGAGAAAGCACTGCACGATTTGCATCATATGAAGAACGAACATATGACAGTAAATTAATTCAACAGATTTTCTTTTTGGTTTTATTAAATTCAAGTGCTCACTTCTAGTTTAAATTTATCAGCTTTCAGAGTATTTGGTACGATTGTCTCGGGCTTTGGCATGGAGTGAATGTGCAGCACCTCCAGCACCTGGTGGAGATACGACATTGTTAGCCGAAACACTGTTAGAACGTTCGGAAAGATTAGTAGCTCAACATGATCATCATCATACACTTCCATTAGATCACAAGCATTGGGATCCATTCCATAGTTTGCATCCGCATCAACATACACATCCGCACCCACATCATCTAAAGTCGTTGAAATTGAGACGTGAACGATCTTGTCACGATCTTCCCAATGTTAAAGAATCAACGGCTATGTACAATTTACAGCGTCGTGTCCATGCTCTAAAAGACCAAATTCAGAGGAAAGACTTACAAATTGAACTACTAAAACGCAAATTGAATTTAATGGAAGAAGGTGCTCGTGGAAAGTGTATCATTCAGGTAAAACGATTTGCATTTGCCAGCGCAAAAAATGTACTGAATTCCATAAAATATTACTATAATTCGATTAACTCACAGAGCGAACGTGATGACGCCATTTGCCGAGCAAAACGTGCATCAAAACAATCGGATAAAGTGTGTCATCAATTGGTTGAAGCTAAGGCCCAAATAGCAGAGCTTAAAGCCCAGTTGGTTGATGCTGCTGAAAATAAAATATGCTCTCTTGAGCGTGCTCGAAAAATTGAAGATTTGCAAACACGTTTGGCTGATATGGAAACCGAAAAAAATCGTTTAATAACACAATTGCAAAATTACAAATCTCGTTGTCGTTCGGCAGTTGACAGTTCAATAGATAAGAATCGGCGTGATGAACAAGTTATTAATGTATGTAAATTTAAATTTGGCCATTTAAAATTTCACTCATTTTTGCCATTATTTTCCGGTTTAACTATAGAATTTGAAGGATGACATTGCACGTTTACGCGTACAATTATCCGAATCCAATCATAAATTGTGCCAGCTGCAAACATTCCGTACATCAGTTGCACGTTTACTTCATCTACGTGATATTCCACATTCGAGCCTGTTGCAACGCTTACAAACACTGTGTCAAGCACATCAGGTATGTAAACGATTTGAAAGACAACTTCATATTTCGTTGAAAATCCCAATGAAAAATGTACATTCATTGAATATTTGTATAGGAATTCACAATGTTGTCGAGACGATATGAATCTGTATCGCCAGTTGCTGATCATCCTTGTCCTCGATATGAATCTGATTTAATGCCACCGTCAACACATTGCCGACCATTAAGTTCTAGTCCAGGAAATCCACGTCGCTTCGATGATTCCGGTCTGGATGAACATTTTGATGATGATTTTGATGTTCTGAAGAAGAAACCGCATTTTTAAAGTTATATTTGTTTTCTAAATTAAACATTTAAACAGTAAACGTATATAATTCGAAATTAATGAGATCGTTTTGCACATAATATTATCACATCCACCGAATTACCCAATTATTATGGAATAAATTCACACATTCTTAAAGAAAATATAGCGGACTTGTTTACTTGCGCAAACATAATTTAGTTAGCCAAATTAAATTGTACCATCTTCCAGTGATGTCTTTTTCTATATCCGAATGTTTTATCAATTATATTAAACCTCTTAAATCATCGCCATCTATGAAACCGTAGATGAAGCAACTGCACTCCCAAATAAATGTTGTTTTTGTATGTTGCTAGTCAAAATGATATGACATAATTTAAAAGATTTTAGCAACATTTTATTATTTTATTTCTTTCTAGTATTTAAAAATTTGATGCTTCCATTTATTGCTTTGCGAAAAGATTACTTATTTGTTTCACTGACTGCTCTGGACTGCTATCAAATCCCAAAGTGACTAAAGTAAATTGAACCAATTATCACCGAATGTTTCCTATTTTATTTGAGCCATATTGGTGTAGTCGTTTCGGAGTGGCCTGCATTCAATCGATTTTAACATTTATATAATGTTTCTATGAAAATGCATACAATTTATATCGTTTAAAAGATATTGAAATCCTTTTGGGCTTTCTTGACCAATTTATCTAATTGTGTCACAGGATGTTTTGTGTTAGCAGTTGGCCATATTGAATACAGATGCATCAAAGGCCAATAGCGTCGTTTTAAGTAAGGTAAAAATTAAATGTTATCTTTTTTCACTTTGCATACGAAGGCAAATATATAATTGAAGATTGATTTACTACGAAAGCCGTATACAAGTCAAATAGAACACACGTGTAAAAAACATTAATTTGTCTATTGGGGGTGAAGCGGTCTTATTGGAATCAATCACGAAACACAATTTCTTTAATTGGACTCTCATTGATATCTTTATTAAGCGGTGTATGATTTGAATAACGTAAAGTATTTGTTTTTATTTTTATAGAATTAGTTAACAATAGAAACTGTAACAAGAACACAATTAGCTTCACTAGTTCTGTTGACACTTCTCATGATCCCATATTTTGTCTATACAATAATAATGGCATAAATTTCATCGTAGTTTGTTCTTATCCAGCTTGCTGTCCGCCTGCTGCTGGTGCTGCTGTTGCTGCTGCTAAAAAAATATAAGCAAATGGAATATTGGAACAATCACAAACTTGAATTTTGATGTCTTCAATGAGCTTTAGAATTGATCAAGATGAGTAGAACGGTGAGAATTTGAGTGATCAAACGAGTTTACTTGAACTGAATTCTTTGAACATTCATAATATCATGCTCTGGAACAAAGCTTATTTTTTCAAAACTTCTTTGATCACTTAAGTTCTGAATTAAATTTAAAAAAACTTATTTTGAAATTACTTGTTGTCGCTGCTGTAGTAGGTGATGCAGTAGCTATAAAAAATGTAATGTATGTTTAACAATTGAATGGTATAAATATGCGTTTGAAATTATTATACTTGTCGGAGTTGTAGTTGGTGTTGTAGTTGTACTGTATTTTGCTTTGATTAGGCAATGCAAAAGGAATGGGAATGGGACACATAGGTCGGACCAAAATTGCTCATTGGCCAAAGACTAAATAAAAACAAAAAAGAAGATAAATTTTGTTCATTAGATCGATGAATGAATTTCCAGCACAACAGATTCTTTACCTGATGAACAGCTAATGACAAGATGAGCAACACAATAATTGTTTTACTTTGCATTTTATAAAATAGAGTTAAAACGCCAGTAACAATAGAAATCACTTGATAAACTTTAAGAAAAGACTGATTTTCTAGAACCAATCTCTGTCAATTTATATCCACGGAGAACGTAACAAAACAGTGACTCAGCAAACATTATTTGTTTTGAATTTATTGAAAACAAGGTGTTTTCACAACGTTTCCGATATTGAATTGTTTTTATTAGTCAAATAAAATGTGTAGAAAATTTAATTTAGAATTAATCAAATGTACAAGAAATACATACAATCATCAATGGCGCTACATTTGGATGTTGCCAAATAACATTGAAGCATGCAGTAATTGAGGGCCAATTTAATATTTACATAGATATTTACAAAAATGTTTTGAATAATATGGACTAATTATTCAATTATAATTAAACAAAATATTTTCCATCGTTTTTGTTTTTACAAATGTTTTCTCGGAAATATTTTTGAGACAAATTTCAACGGATGAGGCTTTGCATAATTAACATCCACAACGTAGTTCTGTTAATTTTTAATGTAAATCGTATGTTAATTAACAAGGATGTTATTTTGAAGGGGTGTTTAAGAGAGAACTATAGATTTGTCAATGCGTATTTTGAATGAAATGCAATTCAAACTATAGAGTCAAAGATCAAATTGTGACTTCATTTTATGAACTAATAAGTAAGTACCTTGTAAATATTATTCATCTCTAATTGATCAGTTTTTACAATTTTCGCAAGTTTTTATTGTATTTAAGCCTATCAAATCTCATACAATAATTCGATGAACATTTTAAAAAGCTAACGAAAACACATTTGGCCTTGAAGATGTAAAATGAACATTGTAAATAAAATAAATTCGAACATTTCTATGACAAATAGAGATAATATAAAATGACGCAGTTTTCATTGGAAAAGGTGACTAGTATATTTGTTAAACTTATATTCTAGCAGATGAAATTTAATAGCATTGAAATTCAGTTTTATTGAGCGTGTGTTGAATGGTTTCTTTCATAACCGCATTTAAAAATATTATCCAACCTTGTGTGGAAAAATCAGATTCAATATTCAGTGAATTGAATCGAATAGATGTAATTACACAAAACAATAGTATCAAGTCAATGAAATCGGAAGAAAATACGACTGATACTAAATTATGCACTTGAATTTATGAATAGTGACATTTATCAGGTGGATGAAGCTGTTGTTGTGGTGTTTTCTCTTGTTGATGCTGTGTCCATCGTTGTTGTAGCTATATCTAAAATATATACAGTCATGGACAAAATTGAGTGACCGACCATATATTTTGATTTTTCAAGCATATTATACATTTTTCACCAAAAGTGTCAAAGAAAAGTTGAAAGTACTAAAAAATTGGGGTCTAATGAGTTTTAGAATTTTCTAGCTCAATGGCTCTTAGCAGGGCCTTTCCTAGCGGGGGTTCAAGTGGTGCAAAGAACCAGGGCGCAAGAGCGCCGAAGGCGCTCGAGCGCTTTGTTTGAAAAAATTTTATAGCAAATCTCGGAATAGAAAAGCGAATGCGAGAGCGCCAAAGGCGCTCGAGCCCACGGCTTAAATATTTTGTGTGTATTTTGCAAAGCGGTGAAGCGACATACAAATGCGCTAGGGCACATAGTAGGCTACGCCATATGATTTGCATAGCGTAGTTAGGGCACGTAGTCTCAACGTTGCACCGCTTTGGTATTTTGATACAGAAAAGCGTCTCAAAAATGTGAGCCGAGAGCGCCGCATTTTGAAATAAAAAGCGCCGGAAAATGTGGGGGCGAAAAAATAGAGCGCGTCTTCGCGATATGGCTTCAAAAAGATAATCAATGAAGCAGCAGAAATTTGCGAGTATGCTTCAGTTGCGCCTATTTTTGATAATCAAAATCGTCCAGCGGCAAGAACAACTGTTACAAATGAAGAGGAGCTTAGGACAAACGTTTTTTTGCCAATCATCGAATCTGCGATTACCTCAATCAAGTTTCGAAGCGCTACGAAAACACAGCGAATTATTTTCTTTTTTATGACTTTGAAAACTATGAAACCATTAGCATCAATGGCTTTTCTGAAATCATGTAAAAAATTAGTAGTCGCTCTAACACATAACGAAAAATCAGACCTGGATGTTGACGAGCTCTTTGCTGAGCTAGCCAATGTTTCGACTTTGGCCAGCAATGGAAATATCGTTCATCCCGCATAAAAATCGACGAGAAACGTAAACAGCGGATAAGGCACAAAGGGGAGAGAGAGAATCACACTACCATATGTCTCTCTCTACGCTTTGTGCCTTATCCGCTGTTTACGTTTCACGGCGAAGTTTCACTGTCGATTTTTTTGTGGGATTCTATCGATGTATTGAACGCCATTCAGAAACAAAATATGGAAAATGTAGTTCCCAATGTTCTTATTCCGTTCCGTATTATGCTCCCAATTCCACTTTCAGCGGCATCATTCTCAAAGCTCAAACTCACCAAAACATAACTTCGAAATTCAATGATGCAAGAGAGACTCAATGAATTGGCCATTATTTCAATCGAAAAGGATGTCACCAATTTAATTGAATATGATGATATTATAGAAGATTTTGCAACCGCCGAAGCAAGAAAGAACATATTTATATAATCAAATTTCTATGTATCGCCCTTTTTCTTAGTTTCAAATTAACTGTTAAAGATTTCAGCCTTTGAATGTTTTTGTTTTTTCACTTCCACCTTGAATTTAAGCGGCGCAATAGTTTTGAAAAGAGCGCATTGAAAATTTGAACCAGGGCACCAAAAGCGCTCGGAAAGGCCCTGGCTCTTAGCCGAAATACGGCCTTTCGAAAAATCGGCCAAAAATTCAATTTTTTTTCTTTTTATCCAATGAACCGTTTCAATCGATTTTATGCCATTTTGAAGCTTGTAGAAAGTACATGCGATTAATGGTAATGAACATTGAAATCGGCCAGAATTTGGCCAAGATATGGCCGTTTGAAAAAATGGAAAAAAAACGGCCAACATTTATCCAGACATCTGATTCAAACGTTTGACATAGCGTTGAAAGGGTCTTTCGAAGAGAAGATTATTAAGGCTGAACAACATACAATTTAGTTACAATTTGTTTACGTTATGGTCACTTGAAAATTTTGGCCAACATTTTTTCCAATATTCCAACGGCCATATCTTGGCAAAATTCTGGCCAATTTCAATGTTCATTACCTCTAATCGCATGTACTTTCCATGACTGTAGTTGTGGATGATGATGACGTTGTTTCCGTTCTTGTGGATGTGTGTCCATTTTAAAAGTCGTAGCTGTTGTTTCTGTTGACGTAGATACAATTGTTTGTATGGACTTAATAATATGGCACTTTGCTACGAATAATTCATAAAGTCCAGCTGTACACCATGTAAAAAAAGGGAACAACTGTCTGAAGTCGAAATTCGCTTTGTATCATACATAAGATGAAAAACCTCTGAACGAGGTATAAACAGAGTGGCGCACCAATAGATACTGCCCACAAAATGACTGATATAAAATTTTACGTGACGCTTGTGAAATATATATTGTCGTTCCATAGTCCTCAAATAATTCAACAATTTGTCCATGCCATATTACAATGAATGTGAACTAGAGATGAAACACTTTTGAGCTACTTATATGTTTATTCTACTGAATGATCGATTCGAGTGAGACATCGCATTTATATCGATAAACTAGCGTTGCATTTACATAAACAAATATATAATATTCTTACAGAGAAAGTGAATTAAATTTAACAATTCAGGGGATATATATTATTCATCTTAGGTTTTGGCACAATGTTTGCGATCGTTTCAGGTGATTTCAATAGACAAGGAATATTATACTTTTTAGCTCATTTCAAACATTGGTTTAACTTACAAAACACAATTCTGGTTCAAAACGAAATTCTATGCATTTCAATTTCCAGAAAGTCTAAAAACGATAGAGGGAAATTCTGGCTATTCGGGTAGTGTCAGAACCTATGTCTTTAGTGCACACACAATAGTAAGTTATAAACTTTGTCCAAATTTAATCGTAAGTTTATCTGAATTTCCATTAACTTCATCACAGTTGATATATTGGTGCTATTTGATAATGCTGTAATCCTCATTTCGGATGACGTTCACAGAATTTGTTTTGTGTGTGTGATGTCTCCCTTGATTACAATCGGAACATATTTATTCAATTGCTTTTATTTCACCATCATTCAAATGAACATCTGTATTTTCAAATTGGCCAAGATTTCAGCTTCTGTTTTTGTTATAATTTTTTTTACCGACTTCTTTTACCGACTTTTACGAAAGAATTGCATCATGGCATAAGCATATTGGAGGTCATATCTCTTACAGTATTCAAGCCAATGGCACTCAAATGAATATTAACAAAGCTTAAATTTAAAAAAAATTAAACGACATATGAAGTTGAAATTCGCAATGCCAATAAAACAAACATAATCAGCACACCCTTTCTGCTGATATTGATGAGATTAAGAATAGAGGTAATCAAAAAAAGATGTGGAATACGTTAAAAGAGATAATGGGCAACGATACAAAGAGTGAAATTAAATCAGTGATGTTCGGAAATAACAGAGTTAATGACCAACAAATAATAGCTGAAAAATTAAATGAATTTTTTATAAACAGCATCAAATCGATAAATAACTCTATAGATTCGACAGACAATGATATAAATGAAACTCACACTCAAACAAACTCGACATTTAAATTTAAAACAATAAATGTGGATGATATAGAATGTGCAATAAAACAGATAAATAGCAAAGGGGATTTGGAATGGCTGAGACCTGATATCATTCTTGACCGCCTCCCCATTGTTGGCAAAGAAATGTGCGAAATTATAAATTTGTCATTAATGAGCGGTATTTTCCCTGATTAGAAATGTTCAACAATTATTCCAGTTGAAAAGGTTTGCGGCACCGACAAACCCGAAGAATATAGACCAATCAATTGCATGCCAACTCTAGAGAAAATACTGGAGATCGTCGTAAAAAAACAACTTGAAGAGTATCTAACACTAAACAACATCTTAACACAACACCAATCCGGATTTCGTAAGAGCCACTCATGTGAGACAGCATTAAATAGAATAATTGATGAATGGAAAGATAGTCTAGAGAAAAACAAATTAATTCTATGCGTTTTCTTAGACCTAAAAAGAGCATTCGAAACAATCGATCGTAAACATTTATTAAATAAGCTTAAACATATTGGTATAAGAGACCAAGAACTAAAATGGTTCGAAAACTATTTATCAGATAGATATCAAAAAACGAAAATCGAAAATTTCATATCATCCGAATTGCGTAATGAAATAGGAGTGCCACAGGGCACGGTTTTAGCCAGCTTACTTTTTTCCATTTACATCAACAACTTATGTTTAATTAACGACAATATCAATGTTATACATATCAATCTGTTTGCAGATGATACTGAAATTCATATTGCTGTTGACAGTATGTCGGAGGGGGTGAATAAAATGAATGAATTTTTAAAAAAACTAGAGATATATTTTCAACAAAACAAATTAAAATTGAATGTAACAAAAACAAAATGTATGGTCATTAGAAACAGAGCTAAGATTATCGACATAAATGAAATTAATATAATGATGGAAAACCAAAGAATTGAATGTGTGTCAGACATTAAATACTTGGGAATTGTGATTGATGAGTTTCTTGATTTCAATAAGCACTTGGATTATATTTGTAAAAAGGCTAGCTCCAAGATCGGACTACTACACAGAATGAAAAATAAAATAAGTACAGAAGATAGAATATGCATTTATAAAACAATAATTGCTCCACATTTCGAATACTGCTCATCAATACTATTCGGCTTAAACGAAGGAAAATTCTATAGATCACAAAAACTTCAAAATAAATCAATGAGAGCGGTGATGCGAGTCAATAAAAGAACCAGTGTCAAACTAATGTTAGATACATTAAACTGGCTGAGTGTTAAACAATTAGTTTATTTGAGAACCTTACAATTGATTCATAAAATGTGTTTGGGCAAGACCCCTGGTTATTTGAGCGTTATGATTATACGAAATTTTACAACACACGATTACAATTTAAGAAATAACAACGATCTGATAATTAAAAATAATAGAAGACTAAACACTCAGAATTCACTAACTTGTGGGGGATTCAAATTGTTTAATAATTTGCCGATTAATATTAAGGATGAAAGAAATAGCAATGTATTCAAAAAGAAACTAATTAGATGGATAAAATCACATGTACCTATGTAAATAGCAAATCGCTAAATAAATGGATAAATAAATAAATAAAATTAACTAATATATCACCAATGTTTGGTTATGATATTTTTATCGAGAAAATATTTCGTGATGGAATTTTGATCCTCACACACAGAAATTTTCTCCGATTCAGCTGACGGAATTACTACAAAAAACGATGTATTTATGTATTGCCTACAAAAACTGAAGTATTCCCTACAAAAAATGCCCCTTTGTAGTTATTCAGTGCAATGTTTGTATGTGTTTCTCCGGCTCTGCTACATTGTCTTCTATTCTTCTGTAAGCCACTATCACATGCGCAAGAAGGAGAAACGATACTACAATCTTAAATGCGTGCGACTAGAGCATTGTGTATTCTTACGATTCCCCTTTTTGCGCACCATTGAATGTTAATTCAAATATCACAGAATCCGTAGAAACACATACAAGTATTGTACTGAATACAAAGGGGCATTCTTGTAGGGAATACTTCAGTTTTTGTAGGCAATGCATACATACAGCGTTTTTTGTAGTAATTCCGTCAGCTGAATCGGAGAAAATTTCTGTGTGTGCAATATACAGTAAAACCTCAATCAGCGAAATCTGAAGGAGCCAACATTCTATCCAATATCTAGAGTTTTGCGCTAAAAAATAGTTAATATTATAGGAAAACTTCAACGGTGAAAATGTTAATTTTCTGTAAATTAGAGGTTTTCCGCTAAATAAAGTTTACGCTAATTAGAGGTCTTACTGTACAAAAGTTTATTAAAAGGTATACGTTTATATGCAGAATGAAATGTAATTACAATTAGAAGAACGTGATTGAGAAATAATCTATTTTTTGTCAACTGTATGTGATTTGAAAGTGAAATGAAATATCGATATTCTTTTCATGAAAATATTTGAAAGTCTTGTCTTTGCAATGTGCAAGCATTCACTCAAAAAATGCATCGAAAAAAAATGTGTATTATTGTCAACAAACTTTAAACAAGGCTTTAGACAGAAAATTTATGTTTTCTGATGATCATCGGCAACGACTTTATTTGGAGGCGCTAGATACTTTCACCTTCAACACCTTTGGACAACCATTTTTTGAATTTAATTTTTTAGCACTTCATGAAATGTAGGCTATTGTCCTGGTTGTTTTTCTTTTCTCCACCTAGACCATGATGTCTGACCATGATGGACCGCGAAAATTATTTCTACACCGAATTCCTGTGAATATCAAAGATTTCCTTTGCCTAGAACATTTTTTGCTGAATTCATTTGCGTGCATGATGGACCACTGTGCCAAGAACGCTATGATCGGTCACTTAAACACGACAATTGAAATAAATCACATGTGAAATTAAATATGTTGGACATAACATGTAGTGCTGAAACGTTTGTTGTACAGCAGACGCTCGGAAATTAGAACGTTCACAAATTAGAACCGTCCAGAAATTAGAACCAGCTTCGTCGATACATTGTACGTTCTGAAATTAGAACCAAAAAGTTCGAATTTCCGAGCGGATTTTTTTTTCTTCTTTTCTTTCATTTATTCGCTCGAAAAAGAACACCACAATCCGTTTTGCATTCGATTTTTTAGTATTCTAGTTCATTTGTTTACATTTAAAAGACATAAAGAGTGAAGCGGCGAATTTACCGTTGCAACACAAGCAGTGTTCATGCATTGTTATTCTATTTGCTGTGCATAAATGGAAACTAAACTGAGTATCCATTGAAATCTCAGTCATATCGAATGTCGCTAGTATTCGAACAAGTGCTTCACGAAATTGGTTTCAATGCGCTATATTTTGATTTTTTCGTTTTTTTTGTTTATTTTTAATATTATCATCAAAAAATGTCGGCAAATAATGACAAAAAACGTAAAAAAACAACGTTGACGTTAGAACAAAAAACAGATATTTTAGGAAAACTTGATAAAGGTGTGAAAGCGAATCGTTTAGCTATTGATTATGGTGTCTCCAAATCTTCTATATCGTACATCAAATCACAAAGAGAAGACATTGTGGCTGCAGTTTCGAATACATTCCAATTCGCCAAGAAAAAAACATTGCACAAGTCCGAGTATCCGGAGATGGAGAATCAATTATATGAATGGTTTTTGAAGCAACGCGACAGAAAATGTACAATCAGTGGTCCAATAATGAAAGCGAAGGCTAAACAACTGTTTGAATCGATGTACCCAGAAAAAACATCAAATAATTTCGTTGCAAGTGATGGCTGGTTTGGAAAATTCAAACGCAGATTCGGTATCCGTTTCTTGAAGATATGTGGTGAAATACTTTCAAGTGACATTGAGTTGATTACACCATACATACATCGATTTCGTGCCAAAATTGCCGAAATGGGGCTGACCAATGCACAAATTTATAATGCAGACGAAAGTGGATTGTTTTTCCGTTGTTTGCCTGACAAAACATATGTTGCCGCATGTGAGAAAAACGCACCCGGTCGGAAGATTCAGAAAGAGCGAATTTCAATCTTACTCGGAACGAATTGTGATGGCACACATAAATTGAGACCGTTAGTCATCGGCAAGGCAAAGAACCCAAGGTGCTTCCGAGATTTTCATAATCCACTTCACTATGACAACTCGAAAGCAGCATGGATGACATCGCGAATATTCCACAATTGGTTTCACAAAATATTTATCGAAGAAGTAAGCAGTGTTAAATCCTCAAAAGTAAAATACCTTTTTCGACCAATGTTCATTCTTTTTTATTCGTATAGGTTTGTCGTTTTTCGAAAGAGAATAATTTGCCACCGAAAGCTATCTTAGTCATTGACAATTGTTCTGCACACACACACAAGCCGTGATCTGTTTTTTTCGCAATCAATGAGTAGAGACCACAGTTCTACGCAACTTGGCATTCGTTGCGTAGAATTTGGTGATCTCAACGTCGTTGGACCGAATTTCGACCCAACGAAAAACGTTGACTTAACGAAAAACTTCGAGTCGAAATTCGGTCCAACGACGTTGAGATCACCAAATTCTACGCAACGAATGCCAAGTTGCGTAGAACTGTGGTCTCTACTCATTGATTGCGAAAAAAACAGATCACGGCTTGTGTGTGCATGCACCGATTGAAGAACTACACAGTGAAGATGGTAATATCGTTGCATTCTTGTTGCCACCAAATGTAACCGCTGCAATCCAACCAATGGATCAAAATCCAATAAAAATGACCAAATTAATATATCGGAATAAATTATTGAGTCATTTGGTTGCACAAGATGATGTTGATGTGCATGAATATCTAAAACAACACAAAATTTCGGATGCTATTGTATTGCTGAAACAAGCTTGGGATGAACTATCTCAAAGTGTCGTTGCAAAATCGTGGAACAAAATAATGAATTGGGATTCAAGTCAATTCGATGAGGAGGACGATTTACCGTTATCTGAATTGGTTCAGCAAGATTGCGATTACATGGAAATTCTCCAACAAACTCAAATGCTTTTATCGAAAATTGCTCCAAACAACAGTATAGCAGCAGGTGATATAGATGAATGGAATGATGACATATTCGAAGAAGATTCTGATGATACGGGTATTGAAACTGATGTCGATGATTCGGACAATGACGTCGAAATGAATAATGAGATCAACGAGCCACGGATTTCATATTCATCAGCGATTGAAAGTGTTAACAATTTGCTCAAATGGTGCGGACAAACATGTCTACTCTCAACCAAACATATGTCTAATTTACTGGCTGTTCGCTCTGATATAGTTGTTTCTCATTTGAATAAAACGAAAAAACAAAGCTCAATAACTGATTTCATGACGGAAAAATGAGTCACCTGACAAATAACTCATTTGATTACTGATTCTATTATAAAATTCCATTCATATATCAATAAAAACCAAAGATATTTCAACTGATATGACAATATATGTGTTGATTTTCTCCATTTTGACATGAAAAATCGATTTTCAAAATACGCTCCGAAATTAGAACCTTTCGAAAATTAGAACCAGCTGAAAAACCAATTGGTTCTAATTTCCGAGCGTCTGCTGTATTAACAAACTAAAAGAATGGATGAGAGCACACTCACAAAATAATCATCAAACTAAATTTTCAACCGGGAAATATATATAAATCGGAGGATCAATATAAATGGAGAATTAAGAGCGAAAGTTATAATACTCATATTACAAGTAGGCCTTTGAAGAACATATTTCTATCTGATTTGAGGATAAATTATTGAATTCGGAGATAATTTAATTTTTTTTTAAATCGTAGCAATTCCTTCCACCATACTGTTCAATCACCGTCTATTATACATGGATTTTTATCTCCAAATCACATGTCTTCTCGCCCTCCAAATCACTTTTTTTCTCGCCGTCTAAATCACATGTCTTGCCGCCCTCCAAATCACATGTCTTCTCGCCCTCCAAATCACATGTCTTCTCGCCGTCCAAATCACTTTTTTTCTCGCCGTCTAAATCACATGTCTTGCCGCCCTCCAATTCACATGTCTTCTCGCCGTCCAACTCACATTTCTTGCCATCCTCCAAATCACATTTTTTCTCTCCCTCTGAATCACATGCCTTGCCGTCCTCCAAATCACATATCTTCTCGCCCTCCAAATCACATGTCTTCTCGCCCTCCAAATCACATGTCTTCTCGCCGTCCAAATCACATTTCTTGCCATCCTCCAAATCACATTTTTTCTCTCCCTCTAAATCACATGTCTTGCCGTCCTCCAAATCACATGTCTTCTCGCCGTCCAAATCACATTTCTTCTCGCCGTCTAAATCACATGTCTTGCCGTCCTCCAAATCACATGTCTTCTCGCCGTCCAAATCACATTTCTTCTCGCCGTCCAAATCACATTTCTTCTCGCCGTCTAAATCACATGTCTTGCCGCCCTCCAAATCACATGTCTTCTCGCCGTCTAAATCACATGTCTTGCCGTCCTCCAAATCACATTTCTTCTCGCCGTCCAAATCACATTTCTTCTCGCCGTCCAAATCACATTTTTTCTCTCCCTCTAAATCACATGTCTTGCCGTCCTCCAAATCACATGTCTTCTCGCCGTCCAAATCACATTTCTTCTCGCCGTCTAAATCACATTTCTTCTCGCCGTCTAAATCACATGTCTTCTCGCCGTCTAAATCACATTTCTTCTCGCCGTCTAAATCACATGTCTTGCCGTCCTCCAAATCACATTTCTTCTCGCCGTCTAAATCACATGTCTTGCCGTCCTCCAAATCACATGTCTTCTCGCCGTCCAAATCACATTTCTTCTCGCCGTCTAAATCACATGTCTTGCCGTCCTCCAAATCACATGTCTTCTCGCCGTCCAAATCACATTTCTTCTCGCCGTCTAAATCACATGTCTTGCCGCCCTCCAAATCACATGTCTTCTCGCCGTCCAAATCACATTTCTTCTCGCCGTCTAAATCACATGTCTTCTCGCCGTCCAAATCACATTTCTTCTCGCCGTCTAAATCACATGTCTTGCCGCCCTCCAAATCACATGTCTTCTTGCCGTCCAAATCACATTTCTTCTCGCCGTCTAAATCACATGTCTTGCCGTCCTCCAAATCACATTTTTTCTCGCCGTCTAAATCACATGCCTTGCCGCCCTCCAAATCAGATTTCTTCTCGCCGCCTAAATCACATGTCTTGCCGTCCTCCCAATCACATTTCTTTTCGCCGTCTAAATCACATGTCTTGCCGCCCTCTAAATCACATGTCTTCTCGCCGTCCAAATCACATTTCTTCTCGCCGTCTAAATCACATGTCTTGCCGTCCTCCAAATCACATGTCTTCTCGCCCTCTAAATCACATGCCTTGCCGCCCTCCAAATCACATTTCTTCTCGCCGTCTAAATCACATGTCTTGCCGCCCTCCAAATCACATGTCTTCTCGCCGTCCAAATCACATTTCTTCTCGCCGTCTAAATCACATGTCTTGCCGTCCTCCAAATCACATTTCTTCTCGCCGTCTAAATCACATGTCTTGCCGTCCTCCAAATCACATTTCTTCTCGCCGTCTAAATCACATGTCTTCTCGCCGTCCAAATCACATTTCTTCTCGCCGTCTAAATCACATGTCTTGCCGCCCTCCAAATCACATGTCTTCTCGCCGTCCAAATCACATTTCTTCTCGCCGTCTAAATCGCATGTCTTGCCGTCCTCCAAATCACATTTCTTCTCGCCGTCCAAATCACATTTCTTGCCATCCTCCAAATCACATTTTTTCTCTCCCTCTAAATCACATGTCTTGCCGTCCTCCAAATCACATTTTTTCTCTCCCTCTAAATCACATGTCTTGCCGTCCTCCAAATCACATGTCTTCTCTCCCTCTAAATCACATGTCTTGCCGTCCTCCAAATCACATGTCTTCTCTCCCTCTAAATCACATGTCTTGCCGTCCTCCAAATCACATTTCTTCTCGCCGTCTAAATCACATGTCTTCTCGCCGTCTAAATCACATTTCTTCTCGCCGTCTAAATCACATGTCTTGCCGCCCTCTAAATCACATATCTTTACGCCCTCCAAATCACATATCGGTTCTTGCTGTCCGCACTCGATATCACATATCTTCAAGCCTTTTTGTTGTTCATCAGCTTCCGATTCCTTTCTGTCTTTTTTCCCCTTCTCCTTCTCTTCAGACTTTCGTTCCTTTTTTATTTCAGGCTTGTCTTCCGCATATTCAGTGGGTGCAGAAAATACGTTCTAAACCGAAAATAACAAAGCTGTACTATTAAATCTTTTATAACCCTCTAACTTACTTTAGAATCTTATGGATTCAACTATTATGTTCAACTATTCGTGTTCATTTCATACCTCTACAACAACGACACACAACATCGATAAGATTAGTGTGAACTTAATCTTCATTTTCGAATTTTCAAAGAATTATTTGGGACTGGTAAAACTGCTTTTTAGCTTTAAACAAATAAATTTGATATGGCTTTATTGATACCGGTTTCACCTTTTATATCCAAAAAATCACAGACCGCATGTGTAAAATATACGTGTGCATTATTTACATTAAAATACTGACTTCGATTGCCAAATATGCACCAGATGGAGAAATGCGTCAAATGTATAGGATTGACGCAATGAATATGTGTCATAATCAAAATTCATAAGGTAAAAGTGTGTAATATTTAACTTAATTTCGTTTCGGTGCATAGATGTCTTCATAGTTCGATCATATTTAAATACATAGCATATGTCATTCTTTAGCAAATAAAGTGAGTTTGAAATCAAAATTAAACACGTTTTTATGAAGAAAGAAACCATGTGTGCTGCAATAGCAGCATTACGTGCGCGTCATCGGGATGTATGAAATTGTCTCATTTTTACCTGACGTCAGTGTAAATCGTGAAGATTTTCGATAGCATTTCAATAACCGGGAATCCGTCCCTTCCAGATTGCATTAATAACAAACAAAATGTATTTACTCATTTTTTTTTACCACAAGCTTCAATTGATTTCTTTAATACCAAGAATGCCGTATTTGTTATTTATGTATTTGAAATAAATGATTTCTTTCGATATTATAACAACAATTAAAAGAGATTTGAAGTAATTTTCAAGGCTAAATCATTTCACATTGATATTGAAGAAAAAATAATTATAGCCATTAATAATAATCAACTCATTTAATTCTCTGACACGTTCCACATCTGTAGAACGCTGTTTCCACACGTTAGCCGTTCGGAACGGTCCGAACGACTATTCGGTGTGGCACACATGTAACTACGTGTACATGTCATATTCGTCGAGCGCTATATGCTTTCTTCGTTGCTCACACTTCGTTACGTGTGTAATGAATCAAGTATATAGCGCTCGACGAATGTGAAATGTACACGTAGTTACATGTGTGCCACACCGAATAGCCGTTCGGACCGTTCCGAACGGCTAACGTGTGGAAACAGCGTTCTACAGATGTGGAACGTGTCAGAGAATTAAATGAGAATCACTCAACTAAATAGCTGTTCTAAATTATTGGTAATACTCCAGCGCAAAGTTCGTGAAAAGTATTTTAGTTCCATTCAAAAACTAAGAACCTCAAAAACAGCATTTCTCAAATTGTTTTCAATATTCTGTATAACTTCAGGGGGCATTACAAGAGTTCATCTCAGTTTTTGACAGATGTCGTTTTTGTCACAATATAAAAACAGTATAAGCTTTTCGTTACAAAAAAGTCTAGATTGATTGATACAAGTTCATTTATTACCAATTATTATTTTAATATGCAAGCATTCATTTAAGCGATATAAGCTACTTTATAAGCAATCAGAATGAAGCAATATCAGTAGGTAAATGAATCATATATTGCTTGATGTTTACATCAAGCTCTAAATTGTCTTTTGTATGTTTGTATGTTGTTTGTACCATTCATAGCTCAAAAAACGATATAGCTAATGTGTTGAAATTTTGAGAGTACATTTTAGACTGGAATATCTGAAATATATATTTTTATATCTCGAAATTCGACCATTTTGAGGTACCTCCAGTACTATTATACCATTGACTTATTATTGAAACCCTATCTTCATTATTAAGAAGGGACAAAAAAACACAGTTCAACATTACATCAATGAATCAAATCGAAATGATTCAATGCACCGGCAGTCGTTCTGTATTGATACAAGTGAGTTGACGGTTTTTTACGAAACATTTCAATGCAACTTCGTTGTCAAAATATTGATCCGATTTTCGGTGTTTTGAAAACGTTTTGTCTCTCATTCAAGTGAGACGCCCATAGAACTGAGTGTGTGATATTTCGTCTCTGCACTGCAGCAGCAAATCAAAATAATAATTTAAACAAAGAAAAGATGATCCTCTTTGATTGATTAAGATTCTTTCTGTGTTTTCATATAAAATTAGTGAAAAATCACACAAAAATGACTGAAAATCGCAAAAAATCTTATTATTTTGTGGGAATGACTAAATTTACACCTAGAAAATGATTCATTTATGTTATAAAAGGTAAAATAAAATATAATTTGTCCAATATGAAGCGTTAAAAGGTGAATTTTATGAGTGAAAATAGGAAAATATGAAAATTTCTTGGAAATAGCTCAAATGTCACATTTTGCCCATGCGCGACGGCAAATTTTATTTTTAAGCTGATTTTTGCACTGAAATGACTTTCTGTGAACCCGTGTCCGAGGTTATACCCATGTAGAACATGATTCATGGAATTTTTCACATTTTCGATACACCCTAGTGATTATGTATGTAAAAAATGGCAGAAAAGTAAACTTTCTTGGAAGAATAAGTAGAAAACTAGACATTGAAACGAAAATTACAATTTATAAAACAATAATGGCGCCACACTTAAACTTCTGCTTGAGCATATTATATTTAAGCAATGAAGAACAAATGAACAAATAACAAAAAATACAAAGCAATGCGAATGATATTAAGAATGAAAAAATACACAAATATTAAATTGATGCTAGAAATGTTACAATGGCAGTCAGTAAGGCAAAGATTAACATACAATGCACTGACTATGATACACAAAATAAACAACAATATGATACCAAAATACCTAGAAAATAATTTTAAACAAGTAAACTAACAGATACAATACAAGAAATTAAATACAAGAATTTTAGATTACCTATGTACAAAAAAAAAAACAAAAACGCAATATTTTCTATAAAGGAGTAAAACAATATAACCTATTAAGCAATGAAATCAAACAGGAAAAGAAAATAAAAATATTTAAAAAGAAATGATCAGAACGGATAAGACAAAATGTAACACAACTGTAACAAACCAACAAACAAAATAGCGAAAAGCTAAATAAAGATCATTATTATTATTATATTTTAAACCAAAGTTTAAAAACACTGAATTAAAACCATTTGTGCACATATTTCTGAAACAGTTTTTTTTTTCAAAAATCAATCTTGTTCTTATTTGTATTAATATGAATATAGTTTCGATGTGAAATTGAAAGCTAAACGATAAGTGACTCAGGTGATCTGTATACCGGCTACACAGTCCCGTCCACCGTGCGACGACTATGTGTACAGTGTAAGTAGGCGGCATCGTACGGCTATAGCTATATAGCGTACTGAACAACACATACATAGTTGAAACACGCTTGCGTGCGTTTCATCTACGTTTGGCAAAGCAATGCCGTACGACGCCGCATGCTTATGTTCTATGTGTTCACCGTTCGACGACTGTGTGGATGCGGTGCACAAATAGCGTCGCACGGCGGACGGGACGCCTTAAATTTACTTTATGCTCGAAACACTTTTGATCGGCCATGGACGAGGAGGGGCCACGGAGCTCGTCCCCTCTGATGTTCCTATGAGATAGGCGCTATGGAATCGTAAAACCATGGATTTCATTGTCCATTGACAATAAAAATGAAATCCATTGTTGTCCACTGTCCACTGACATCCAATCGTTAAATTAGATGTTCCCCATTGGATGTCAATAAACAATGAAATTCATTGTTTTAAGCTTCCATAGCGCCTATCTCATAGGAACTATATATAGCTCGAACTATAGGAATAGGCCCAATGTAGTCTCTGATTGTTGAAGACCGTTTTGAACATCGGAACAAATTTTGAATATTCGGGGGATTGGGAGAATAAAAAGTATAAGCTGGCTGAAAGGGCGAATGATTTTGGTTTGGATGTGCTGGCGAAGGTCAGATTGAAGACGAAATAGGGAATTATCGTGTCTACTTATCGGGGGTGTCTCGCGGCAGATTGATGAGTTTTATGCAAATTTGAATGATGTAGTCTATAAAAAGGGTAGCGAAAATGTGGTTATTTTGGGCGATCTAAATGCGAGAGTGGGGTTATGGTGTCCTAGTTACAAAAAGACCATCCAAAGTAATTATCGAAGCAGAGGCAAGAGAATAAAAGTAGCAAAACTGCGTGATGAGAATGTGATGAATGAGTTTACACAAATGTTGGATGAAAGATTTGCTAATTTACCAGGTATATCTGATGTTGAACATGAATGGAAATTGTTCAAAAATACAATGTTGGATATGGCTGAAAAGTGCTTCGGAACGTATGGAAATAAGAATGGAAGAAAGAAGACTAAATGGTGGAATGAGGAAATTCTGAAAGCAGTGAGTGAGAAGAGAGAAAAGTTCTTAGTATGGTTGCAGAATAAAAGCGAAGAGAAAGAAAAATTGTATAGCGAATGTAAGAAAAAAGTGAAAAAGTTGGTGAAAAAGGCGAAAGAGAAAGTGTGGGTGAAATTTGATGAGGATTTAGAATGTGCAGGGCAACAAAGGAATAAAGTGTTTTGGACGAAGATAAATAATGTGAGAAATGGGGATAAGAAACGGATGAATGGTGCAGTTTTAGATAAAATGGGTAATGTAAAAATAGGGAAAAAGAATGTTTTGAAGCGTTGGAAAGAGAGTTTTGGTGAGCTGTTGAATGACGAAAGTGAGACAAATGAGAATGTGGAGAATGTGGAGAATGTGGAGAATGTAGACAACGACACACACATGGAAGGTTTCGGTTTGGACGAAATAGAAGCTTCAGTGGGTAAGCTTGGGCGGGGCAAAGCACCAGGGGTGGATGAAATCCGAAACGAATACCTGAAGTGTAGTGGCGCAGTTGGCATTCGATGGTTGCATCGTATTTTTGGGGTTGCTTGGAATTCAGCAACTGTGCCAATCGACTGGACTGGAGGCAACAGTATCCATAACAAAGGCAACAGTATGGATTGCAATAACTATCGTGGAATTTCTTTATTGAGTGTGGTAGGTAAAGTTTATAGCGCTTTACTTGAAAACCAATCGGGTTTCCGCCCAATGCGAGGATGCCAAGATCAAATTTTTTGTATGAGACAGCTAATATAGAAGTTCCATGAGAAAAACAAATATATGTATGTTTGCTTTGTGGATTTGAAAAAGGTTTACGACTGTGTCCCAAGATCTAAGTTGTGGTCTGTGTTAACGGAGTATGGAGTAAAGGGATTGCTTTTGAACGCCATTAAGAGTTTATATGTGAACAGTAGAGCAGCGGTACGAATTGATGGAGAGCTGAGTGAATGGTTTGAAGTAAAGAATGGACTGAGACAGGGCTGTACAATTTCTCCACTTTTGCTCATAGTGTACATGGACAAAATAATTAAGTCTGTTAATTTAAGTGGTAATGTAGCTCTAGGGAGCAATGTAATTTCTGCATTGGCATACGCTGATGATTTGGTATTGTTTGCGGAATCTGAAGAAAAATTGCAAGAGAGTGTGAGTGATCTGGACAGGGCCTGTGGGTCAAAAACCACTTTGAAAAAGTGTCCGGACAATTTTGTGAGCTACTGTATTTCAAAAATCAAGAAACATATTTTCATTCCTATAACCAGATCCGCCATATTTTATTCTTATTTCTATTTATTCTTAATATTTTCCCCTAATCTTCTCAAATCACTGTATCTGCGAATTCATTTTTATTTTCATGCAACCTTTTGATACTTACACTGAAACGCTAGCCACTCGCCCACTGCACCTGCTACAAATAAAGTGCATCAACATGCACAACTTGAAGTACTAGATAGTACTTACTAATAGCATACGAAGCATACCCAAGCATGAGTTCACATCCAATATTTCACTGTGGATGTGAAATTGGATGTGACTCACTAACACAAACACAAACATACAGATATATACAGCACAACTCATAGCGCTTCCCCTCTTTCCACTCGTAGTGCAGTGACAAGCCAACTTGTACATTTGCGGTGTGTGTAGTGTGTGTTTGTGTTGTGAAAAAAACTTAAAATATTTATGAAAAAAATATAGGATATTTTTATTGAAAATTATGATGCTTCGCTATAATATTAAATTTTTGGCGTCTTCTACGTTTAAAAACATTTTTATCACGATTTTTTTCGCCAGTTTGATCGATTGTTGTGAACAGAGAATGAGTTTTACCATCGCAATTAGCACTTTATCGTTTCACACTGCTCAAATGTGTCCAAAAGTTGTTCTACTTGCGACGTTTGTTTTGCGACCACTTCAATATCACACTTCATACAAAACAATGCTGAACCATTGCTTTTGAATTCATTTGGATGTTCCTTAGCAATTCTGCCCAAAAATGTTCTCAAATTGTCTTTCGGTATTTCGAAGCATTTGTCAATGCAGTGTATCTACAAAGTGATGTCAGTTATAAAAATTGACCGGTGGCGTCACGAACATTGCCTTTGAATTGTATAGTAGTTCGTCGTTTTTCACAACAACAATTTGTACAAGACATCACCTTGAATGATTCTTTAGTGAACTAAAACAATAGACAGCGGTGTTCGTTTACATTAGGATTATCCTTTTGCGAATCCGTACGAGCGAAGTTTGTCGTACACATACTTCTGTGTGTATTGCTGTGGATACTAGATTTAAAAATGTGTTGCACTGAAAGTTTTTAAAATGACGCAAGGTTACGAAATATCGAATTTGAAGACAAAAAAGCTGAAATCATTGGCCAAAAATGTTTAAATCACAAAGAAATATTTACGATATTGTTGAAAATGGCGAAATATTTATTTTTCCGGGAGAACGGCACAAATTGTCGGAGCGTTAATGAAATTGTGTTTTTTACATTTTCCTTGGCTGTAAAACACACATCGCATTGAACGAACAAATGCATTGAAAAATTGTTTACAAAATTCAAATAAAATAAAAAAAAAATTCAGCACAAATTTCTTACCGCAAATTTTGTGTTTTGCATTTTGTTTTTGTCACACGATTTTTACCTCGTTTATAGGTTATTTTCGATTAGATTTGTTATTAACTTCATGTATGCTATTTGAAAAAGAAATAATTTTGGGGAGTACATTTGGTTTCAGCCTTTCTTTCCACCGTGCTGACCGCCACCATTTCCTCCCCGTTTCCCGCCTAATAAACCAAATAACAGTCCACCCCCTGTTTCATCTTTCTTTCCACCTTTCTTTCCACCTTGTTGACGGCCTTCGTGTTCACCCTTCGATCCACCTGAAGAGCAAGAGAAGTGCCCACCCTTTGTTTCACCTTTCACTCCACCCTTTTGTACACCTTGGTTTCTAAGGCATTTTTCACCTCGTTGACAGCCTCCACACTCACATTGTTCATCGCTGTCATTTTCACGCTTCTTTTCACCTACAAACCAAGGCAACAATCCACCTTTAATTCCTCCTTTTTGTGCACCTTGGTTTCTAAGGCATTTTTCACCTCGTTGACAGCCTCCACACTCACATTGTTCATCGCTGTCATTTTCACGCTTCTTTTCACCTACAAACCAAGGCAACAATCCACCTTTAATTCCTCCTTTTTGTGCATCTTGGTTTCTAAGGCATTTTTCACCTCGTTGACAGCCTCCACACTCACATTGTTCATCGCTGTCATTTTCACGCTTCTTTTCACCTACAAACCGAGGCAACAATCCACCTTTAATTCCTCCTTTTTGTGCACCTTGGTTTCTAAGGCATTTTTCACCTCGTTGACAGCCTTCACACTCACACGCCTCTCTACATTGTTCATCGTTCTCATCTTCCCCCTTCTTTCCACCCAAAAGCCAGGACAACACTCCACCATTTGTTTTACCTTTCATTCCACCATTTTGTCCACCCTGATTTCCGCATATATTCACACATTGTTCATCTTCCTCCCCTTCACATGTCTTCACACATTGATCATCTTCCTCCTTTTGACATGTCATTAGAGATAGTTCGTCTTCCACGTTTTTGCATGTATTCGAAGATTGTTCATCTATCAGCGTTTTACATGTCTTTGAGGATTGTTCGTCTTCCACGTTTTTGCATGTATTTGAAGATTGTTCATCTATCAGCGTTTTGCATGTCTTTGAGGATTGTTCGTCTTCCACGTTTTTGCATGTATTTGAAGATTGTTCATCTATCAGCGTTTTGCATGTCTTTGAGGATTGTTCGTCTTCCACGTTTTTGCATGTATTTGAAGATTGTTCATCTATCAGCGTTTTGCATGTCTTTGAGGATTGTTCGTCTTCCACGTTTTTGCATGTATTTGAAGATTGTTCATCTATCAGCGTTTTGCATGTCTTTGAGGATTGTTCGTCTTCCACGTTTTTGCATGTATTTGAAGATTGTTCATCTATCAGCGTTTTACATGTCTTTGAGGATAGTTCGTCTTCCACGTTTTTGCATGTATTTGAAGATTGTTCATCTATCAGCGTTTTGCATGTCTTTGAGGATTGTTCGTCTTCCACGTTTTTGCATGTATTTGAAGATTGTTCATCTATCAGCGTTTTGCATGTCTTTGAGGATTGTTCGTCTTCCACGTTTTTGCATGTATTTGAAGATTGTTCATCTATCAGCGTTTTGCATGTCTTTGAGGATTGTTCGTCTTCCACGTTTTTGCATGTATTTGAAGATTGTTCATCTATCAGCGTTTTACATGTCTTTGAAGATAGTTCGTCTTCCACGTTTTTGCATGTATTTGAAGATTGTTCATCTATCAGCGTTTTGCATGTCTTTGAGGATTGTTCGTCTTCCACGTTTTTGCATGTATTTGAAGATTGTTCATCTATCAGCGTTTTGCATGTCTTTGAGGATTGTTCGTCTTCCACGTTTTTGCATGTATTTGAAGATTGTTCATCTATCAGCGTTTTGCATGTCTTTGAGGATTGTTCGTCTTCCACGTTTTTGCATGTATTTGAAGATTGTTCATCTATCAGCGTTTTGCATGTCTTTGAAGATAGTTCGTCTTCCACGTTTTTGCATGTATTTGAAGATTGTTCATCTATCAGCGTTTTACATGTCTTTGAGGATTGTTCGTCTTCCACGTTTTTGCATGTATTTGAAGATTGTTCATCTATCAGCGTTTTGCATGTCTTTGAGGATTGTTCGTCTTCCACGTTTTTGCATGTATTTGAAGATTGTTCATCTATCAGCGTTTTGCATGTCTTTGAGGATTGTTCGTCTTCCACGTTTTTGCATGTATTTGAAGATTGTTCATCTATCAGCGTTTTGCATGTCTTTGAGGATTGTTCGTCTTCCACGTTTTTGCATGTATTTGAAGATTGTTCATCTATCAGCGTTTTGCATGTCTTTGAGGATTGTTCGTCTTCCACGTTTTTGCATGTATTTGAAGATTGTTCATCTATCAGCGTTTTGCATGTCTTTGAGGATTGTTCGTCTTCCACGTTTTTGCATGTATTTGAAGATTGTTCATCTATCAGCGTTTTGCATGTCTTTGAGGATTGTTCGTCTTCCACGTTTTTGCATGTATTTGAAGATTGTTCATCTATCAGCGTTTTGCATGTCTTTGAGGATAGTTCGTCTTCCACGTTTTTGCATGTATTTGAAGATTGTTCATCTATCAGCGTTTTGCATGTCTTTGAGGATTGTTCGTCTTCCACGTTTTTGCATGTATTTGAAGATTGTTCATCTATCAGCGTTTTGCATGTCTTTGAGGATTGTTCGTCTTCCACGTTTTTGCATGTATTTGAAGATTGTTCATCTATCAGCGTTTTGCATGTCTTTGAGGATTGTTCGTCTTCCACGTTTTTGCATGTATTTGAAGATTGTTCATCTATCAGCGTTTTACATGTCTTTGAGGATTGTTCGTCTTCCACGTTTTTGCATGTATTTGAAGATTGTTCATCTATCAGCGTTTTGCATGTCTTTGAGGATTGTTCGTCTTCCACGTTTTTGCATGTATTTGAAGATTGTTCATCTATCAGCGTTTTGCATGTCTTTGAGGATTGTTCGTCTTCCACGTTTTTGCATGTATTTGAAGATTGTTCATCTATCAGCGTTTTGCATGTCTTTGAGGATTGTTCGTCTTCCACGTTTTTGCATGTCTTTGAAGATAGTTCGTCTTCCACGTTTTTGCATGTATTTGAAGATTGTTCATCTATCAGCGTTTTGCATGTCTTTGAAGATAGTTCGTCTTCCACGTTTTTGCATGTATTTGAAGATTGTTCATCTATCAGCGTTTTGCATGTCTTTGAGGATTGTTCGTCTTCCACGTTTTTGCATGTATTTGAAGATTGTTCATCTATCAGCGTTTTACATGTCTTTGAGGATTGTTCGTCTTCCACGTTTTTGCATGTATTTGAAGATTGTTCATCTATCAGCGTTTTGCATGTCTTTGAGGATTGTTCGTCTTCCACGTTTTTGCATGTATTTGAAGATTGTTCATCTATCAGCGTTTTACATGTCTTTGAGGATTGTTCGTCTTCCACGTTTTTGCATGTATTTGAAGATTGTTCATCTATCAGCGTTTTGCATGTCTTTGAGGATTGTTCGTCTTCCACGTTTTTGCATGTATTTGAAGATTGTTCATCTATCAGCGTTTTGCATGTCTTTGAGGATAGTTCGTCTTCCACGTTTTTGCATGTATTTGAAGATTGTTCATCTATCAGCGTTTTGCATGTCTTTGAGGATTGTTCGTCTTCCACGTTTTTGCATGTATTTGAAGATTGTTCATCTATCAGCGTTTTACATGTCTTTGAGGATTGTTCGTCTTCCACGTTTTTGCATGTATTTGAAGATTGTTCATCTATCAGCGTTTTGCATGTCTTTGAGGATTGTTCGTCTTCCACGTTTTTGCATGTATTTGAAGATTGTTCATCTATCAGCGTTTTGCATGTCTTTGAGGATTGTTCGTCTTCCACGTTTTTGCATGTATTTGAAGATTGTTCATCTATCAGCGTTTTGCATGTCTTTGAGGATTGTTCGTCTTCCACGTTTTTGCATGTATTTGAAGATTGTTCATCTATCAGCGTTTTGCATGTCTTTGAGGATTGTTCGTCTTCCACGTTTTTGCATGTCTTTGAAGATTGTTCATCTATCACCGTTTTACATGTCTTTGAAGATAGTTCGTCTTCCACGTTTTTGCGTGTCTTTGAAGATTGTTCATTTACCTCCTTTTTGTATGTCTTTACAGATTGTTCATCTTCGTCTTTTTCATACTTAGTTCCTATCAATATACTGGACAACAGCCCATCCACCTTTTCACCTTTCTTTACACCTTTTTGTCCACCCTGATTGTCACCAATTGTAATTTGTACACATTCGGGAGTTTCTGTACATTTGGGAATTTCCAGACATCCAGGAGTTTCAACATGTTTAGGGCGTATTCCCAATATGGGCTTTTTATTGGGCGCAGAAAACACGTTCTATATGAAAAGTCAAAGTTTCATTAATAATCAAATTTATCTTTAACATTCCACTTGTTAATTTCGAACTCCATCTTCTAAAGATTATTTCTTACCTCTACAACAACAATGCACAAAATCAAGAGTGAGAATCTATTCCTCATTTTCGAATTTACTCAGTGGCTTTATTTGACGCTGAGGTAAAATTGATTTGACTTTTAGCCTTTAAACAGCTAATCTGATATGGGTTTAATGGCATCGGTTTCTCCTTTTATATCCTGAAAAATCATGGGCTCCACGTGTAATTTGTACATGTGCCTCATTTACACAATATTCAGACCTTAATTGCTAAATATGCACCAGATGGAGAAAAACGTCAAACCTTGAAATAAAACTGGAATGCATTCTAATGAAATAACAATTCTAAATGTGCTGCAGCAACAGTATATGTGCGTCATCAAGATTTATGAAATCATCTCATGTTTACCTGACAACAGAGTCGTAAAGATTTTCAATGGCATTGCAACGACCTACAGTCTGGAATCCTTTACTTTCAGATAGCTTTAATCTATTTACTCAATTGTTTTTTTTATCGAATGTTTGAAATACTGTTAATTTTTTCAAACGGTCAAGAATGCCCGAATTCAGTAGAGCCTTTTTCATTTTTTCGAATATACAATTTAAATTAATGGTGGCGCAGATGAGAACTATTTTCTTTTATTTGTCGTCAATTACTGCCAAGATTCAACTGAACAGCTGACCCAATATTTCTTGATCAACACTAGGTGCGTAAAAGTTACTTCCGTTTCACACAAAAACTAGAAGCACTGAAAACCAAATGTATAACTTTGGGGGACATCACATGAATGCATTCTTTTTTTGGCAGATGTCGTGAAGTGGCTTTTAAACTTTATCTCCACTCAAGAGTACCTTTCAAAAAATTAAAAACTCAATAATTATAAATGTGCAGATGGCATACATGAAAGTAATATAAGATACTTTAACTCGGAATGCAGCAATTCAATTTGTTCGATTTCAATCGAAATTTTAAATTAAAACCCTCTTTGACTGCGACCGTCTATAATAGACTCTCAATCGATTCGGAAATGGCCGTAAATCATATTTCAATCGAAGGCCAGTTGTTTGTCGGTCGTTTGCTAATCGGCTGCAATGAACATAAAAATCATTGGGCAATCGAATTTTGAAAATTATTGTCCCAAATCAAATGACTATAGTCATCTACCAGTCATATGTCTGTCGCTTTTAATTGTCAATATATAATATCGTGTCAATATTTAGATATAAAAATAACTTTGAGTGGACCTAAAAGCCCCGTTTCGATTTTCCGGAAACTCGGTTTATACTAGATAGAATGGGTTTTCAAAAGTTATGACGTTTTTTTTAGATCCTCAACTTTGAAATGAAAGAAAACTTTTGAATTTTGGGCCAAGACTTTCGAGCTCAGACCACGCTACCTCCCTCTGGCCATTTTCAAAAATACCCCCTCCCCTCTGGGATTTTCGACCTCACACATGTATGTATTGATACTTATCAGTTTTTTGTTGAAAACTCACTGCATGTAAGCATAAAAATAATAAAACAGATCAAAGGTGTCGATACCATTACTTTTCATATGAAGTCTATTTGTTTTGAATCACATGTTCTCAGAAAAAACAGAACTTCAGATGGATACGTCAATAAATGTAAGACTTCTAGATTGACGTTATTTGGATGACCACAAAATACATGGTGATATTCACACTAAGGCCGGTCAAATGCTGTTCTCAAAAGCTTTCATCAGGTCAGAATTTCAACACAGGTCAGGAAAATGACATTACGACTAACAATAACATATTTATTCAACTGTTTTCCCAACATCATCTTTATTCACAGTTCATTCATTTTCAAATTTACCAGAATGGCGGCTTCTGTTTTTGGTTTTAATTTGTTTTTATTGAGTTCAATTAACGTCATTCAGCTGTGAGGAAATGCATGGAGCATATGTTTAACGATTCAAGGCGTGTATTGAATCTTTTATTAATGAATGAGATTGATCAAGAAATTTTGGTAAAAGTTTCAGTGAACATTTGTATCCTGATTAAATGAACAATTCTGCGATTCGGGAAAGCAGAGCTTGGCTTTGATGCTAACAGTACTGTGGCGCCGCTTGCGGTTGCCAGTCGAAACACTGTTGTACGTGAACAAATGGCATAATATTGTTCCATTCTGAGTTCTATTCAATGCAATAAAGTGGCACAATTTTATTCCACTTTAAGTTTCTAAGTTGCCCAGCTGTCATTATTTCCAGGCGTTGCGAAAAAGAGATAAATAAATAATTGATTTTTTTTACTGAAAATATTTTGGTTTATGGTAAGTTTTTTTTTGGGACTCTACAGCATTTTTATTCTTCAAATAAAGTTTTTTAAACATGTACTTCAGAGTGAAATTGTTTATTTCAAGCCCTACTTTGCATGGAGAGACTTTGTATGGAGAGAATTTGTGATTTCGAGAGTCCTCTCCTTCCTATTTTTCATCTCTTCAACAATTTCCCTTTTTCTTTCCTTTTTGTTTATTCTTTTTCTTCTTTTTTTCACAGCCTTCCGGTTCTTCTCCTGGACAACCTCCTAATACAAGTGGAATTCCAACGCAAACATCTAATTCAGGACCCAACCCACATACAGGTTCTTCACATACAGGCTCTTCACATAGAGGCTCTTCACATACTGGCTCTTCACATACTGGCTCTTCACATACTGGCTCTTCACTGCATGGAGTCTCTTCACATACTGGCTCTTCACATACTGGCTCTTCACATACTGGCTCTTCACATACTGGCTCTTCACTGCATGGAGTCTCTTCACATACTGGCTCTTCACATACAGGCTCTACATAGCATGGAGTTATTTCACATACAGGAGGTTCAACACAGCATTCAGGCTTTTTATTGGGCGCAGAAAATACATTCTGTATGAAAAGTCAAAATATTTATTTGTTATATTTATCTCTTATATTTTATTTGTCAATTTAAAGTTCAAATACTTTTGAGATTATTTCTTACCTGTACAACAATGATGCACAAAATTGAGAAAATGAGTGTGAATCTGTTCTCCATTTTGGAATTTACACAGTGTTATTCTTTTGGCTGATGATTGCTTTGGTGTTTAGCTTTTCACAAGCTAATCTGATATGATTTCATTGATGCTGGTTTCACCTTATATATTCTAAAAGTGTTGGACCATTTTCATTAATATAACCTTTACATTCAAGATGCAATTTGCGTATTATTTACACACAAAAAATTCAAACTCAAATTGCCAAATATTCACCAGATGTATGTCTGGGAGAACTCATCAAACGTACGAGATTGTGAAAAGAAATATTTGTATTGACCAATATTCATAAGATTAAACAAATGATGACTCTTGCCTGATTGACATTTTACTTATTCTATAGCATTAATGAATGCAATCGCATAAAAGATTTTACCGGTTAGTTAAATTTCGTCTATTTATCTTTTTAGTGTTTAGAGTTTAGCTACTAAAAGAAGTTCGGAATAAACATTAAACACATATTAAATTTTAAAAAAGGGCTTCTAAAATATGCAAGAGCTGTACGTGCACGTCATCCAGATTTACGAAATCACAGCTTATGTACATGGTGACGGTGTAAATTGTGTAAACTGCTGTCTGAAATTCTTCATTTCCCATAAAACATCTGTATTAATTTCAATTGAAATATATTTATCAAGCTGTCAGAATATCCATTTTTTATTTGAAGTAAATTATTTACACAAGCCTAACAATTTAAAGCATGAGAAGTGAGGAGTCCATAATTTTAAATACATTTTTCAAATTTTTATTCAAATACATCTTAGGTCTTCCAATGAACGCATTTGATGTGAATACAATTTATTCTAGCTGAAAAAAGCAGTGCGGAAAACAGCGCTAGAAAGCGTGATGAAAAATAAATGTTATTGAATTCACGAATGAGGTTCACATCCAGGTACAATTTCTTTAAAATGAATGGGCTCTAAATGGTAAGAGTCATCATTTGTTTAATTAATTATGATATTGGTCAAAACACATATTTCTTTTCACAATCTCGTACGTTTGATGAGTTCTCCCAGACATACATCTGGTGAATATTTGGTAATTTGAGTTTGAATTTTTTGTGTGTAAATAATACGCAAATGCATCTTGAATGTAAAGGTTATATTAATGAAAATGGTCCAACACTTTTAGAATATATAAGGTGAAACCAGCATCAATGAAATCATATCAGATTAGCTTGTGAAAAGCTAAACACCAAAGCAATCATCAGCCAAAAGAATAACACTGTGTAAATTCCAAAATGGAGAACAGATTCACACTCATTTTCTCAATTTTGTGCATCATTGTTGTACAGGTAAGAAATAATCTCAAAAGTATTTGAACTTTAAATTGACAAATAAAATATAAGAGATAAATATAACAAATAAAAATTTTGACTTTTCATACAGAATGTATTTTCTGCGCCCAATAAAAAGCCTGAATGCTGTGTTGAACCTCCTGTATGTGAAATAACTCCATGCTATGTAGAGCCTGTATGTGAAGAGCCAGTATGTGAAGAGCCAGTATGTGAAGAACCTGTATGTGAAGAACCTGTATGTGAAGAACCTGTATGTGGGTTGGGTCCTGAATTAGATGTTTGCGTTGGAATTCCACTTGTATTAGGAGGTTGTCCAGTAGAAAAACCGGAAGGCTGTGAAAAAAAGAATAAAAAGAATAAACAAAAAGGGAAATTGTTGAAATAGAGATAACAAATATGAAGGAAAGGGCTCCTGAAATCACAAATTGCCCCTATATAAAGCCGAGTGGAGACCCAAGAAGGTCTGAAAAATGAAGAAAAACACAATTGTATTTTTTTCAAATTTTAAATAAAAAATGATCGGAAAAACATCAAAAGATGATAAATGTTGTTTCATTAAAAAAACGTTATTTAAAGAATCAGAGTAAAGTCATTTGCGTTCATTTGCAAGCGTATTCGCATAGTATTTGCATAGCATACACAAGCGCCACCTGTAGGCTGCGAATACGCCATATAATATTCTGTGTAAATGCATGCATTTATTTGCGCTATTTGCCGGATGTTTGCAGCGTTCTTTCCCCCCAGGTTGGAGAGCCCAAAAAAATACCATAAATCAAATTATTTCCATAAAAAATATATCAATCATTTGTTAATTTAATAGCTTCTGGCCCAAGCCATCACGGGCCGGAACCAGTAGGAACCTAGTCACTGTTCACTTTCATGGACATATCCACTTTCCGAAACTCGTTAAATGGTTCCGGCTAGGATCACTTTTCCTTTCAGCCGGAACCTTGCAGAGAATGTGTAACAGTTTTATTATTTATTATTTCTCCACTTCCATTATGTTTTCATTAAAGCTCTAAAAAACAAACATGAAGCAAATGAGTTTATTCACAATGGTAATCAAATACAAGTGGAGACGCCACATTAAAAAATTGTATAAAAAACTTATTTAACTGAAATAATAATTATATATTAATTATAATCAAATAAATTGAATTAGATTCGTAATCCCAACTTTTCCGCATTGATATGAAATTTGATTTTGCTCTTGAACAATGAAATTCATCGACTAGTCAAAAGACAAAGTATTGTTTTCGTAACGAAAACCTAGACGAAAACGAGGAAAATATTCTCTTTTTTTTCATACAATGTTTCAAATACAGTGGGAACGGTGTGTGCAGTTTATTGCATGTCACTCCGAAATTAATACTGTAATATGGCTAAATTTCAACACAAAACATGCTGTGAAACATATTACTAAATTGGCCATCTTCACTTTGTGACTTGAGACTCCATTCTCGACATATTTATATAATAATTTGATCTTCCAAGAAATTCGAACATTTTCGCAAGTGTCAATTTTTTGTGCTATCGTTCGAATGTGTACTTTCATGGCAAAAATTGAGTAACCCATTGCCAAAACAAATTTTTAACGCTTTTTTCATGACCTGTTTTCTTATATTTTTTGTTATTATTTTTGTACTATCTACTGCAAAACATGAACTATAAGTAACTAAGAGATTTTTGAAAATATTTTTGAATTTATTGGTTTTTTTTTCAACAAACGTAAGAACATGACATTTTTGCGATAGACAAAATTGAGTAACCGGTGTATTGTTTTCCCTTACGAACCGACACTACGGCTTTGTTTATGTACCACAGTACTTGTCACTGGTGGATCCCGATATTCTAGCCCGGAAAAAATTAGTGCGATTCGATATAAAAAACAACAAAATTGGTTGAGAAATAGGACAGATATTGGGTTTTGAAATTGAAAAAATTTGGATGATCAAAAACACTGGTCAAAATTTGATTTTGATCAGAGAACACATACTCAAGCGCGGTGGAGTTGAATTTTCGAGGCAAAATCAATATTTTCGTTAGTTACATTTCATGTGCGGAAAGGCAATACATGTATAAAATCTAGGATAATTGATCAAATTTCAAAATTATATATTTGCGATATTTGCAAATAATTCGTGAAATTTGCAGTGATTTCAAATATCGCACGAACAAAATATCGAGAATTTTCGCCTCAGAGTGCCCATTTTTGAGATTTAATGCACTAAAAGTGCACGACAAAGTCTACCATTTGCTCCCAAACTCTGCATAACCCATAAGTAAAGTACAAAAGTAACTCTGAGAAAGTTTGAACACAATCGGATTATTATTACATGTATTATCCCTGTCAAAAATATATGTCTGTCTTTATTTCACTCTAATTTGCAGTAAATTAAATGTTTCTGTCTCGCTTATACGTTCTAAATTGAGAAGATCGCACCAAACACAGTTCAAAGAGTAAGAGAAATGTCTCATCAATACATTGAAAGGAATATATCATTTGATTGTTTATTCATTTTCGGTCACCACACAAACGCACGCTGTCCAATGTCTCTCGCTGCAAGCGAACGTGCGTTTCAATGTATTGATGAAACAATTCTATTACTCTTCGTACTGTGTTTGCTATTGTTTTCTCAATATTGAATGTATAAGCGAGACGGAAACATTGAATCTAAGGCAAATTAGAGTGAAATAAAGACAGAAAGAAATTATTGTCAATAATTGGGCTACATTTGGTTTCAGCCTTTCTTTCCACCGCCACCATTTCCTCCCCGTTTCCCGCCTAATAAACCAAATAACGGTCCACCCCCTGTTTCATCTTTCTTTCCACCTTTTTTCCACCCTGATTTCCACCTTTCATTCCACCTTGTTGACGGCCTTCGTGTTCACCCTTCGATCCACCTGAAGAGCAAGAGAAGTGCCCACCTTTTTTTCACCTTTCACTCCACCCTTTTGTACACCTTGGTTTCTAAGGCATTTTTCACCTCGTTGACAGCCTTCACACTCACATTGTTCATCGCTGACAATAATTTTTCCCAACCTCCTATGAAAAAACATCGAGACAGTCAAAATTCGAAAAAGTCTGTTTGTTTTAATGACCTTAAAGGTCCTTAATGAAGATTGATGATTCAATGCAATGCAATGCAATGGTGTAATGCATATTACTTTAATTTTATAAAAAGATAATAAACTGAATGAGATTTAAAATCATTAATGTCTTTATTTGTTCAGATTATATTGTTAACAGATAACTATTTTGGAATATAAGATGAATCTAAATCAATTAAATTGAAATAATGCTTAAGTGGAAACTCGCATTGCAAACGCAAAAGATTTTTTTTCATATATCTCGTCTTTTACAATTGGCAATTTATGTTATAAGAAGAATCATGGCAGTGCTGTTTCAAAAATGTCACATGAATTCAGCGCAGTTTTTTTTTGTAACACAAATTTGTATCGGATTTAACCTATTTCACAGTAGTCTTTTGATTCGGTTGATCTCAATCAACTTGATTAAATCAAGTTGCCTGAATCAGATGATTCAGTTGTACTGGAAGCACTAGACGAGCTCTCAACATTTTGCGCAGTGCTTTGTGCATATTTGAGGAAATCTAAAATTGTATTCGTATTGTCACTGCTCGATGACACCTTATTTAGCACTGTATCAAGTTTCGTGATTATATTAGAAATTGCATTATGTGTTGGTCCTTTGGTTACTTCTGATAACAATCTCTTCAAAAAAGTGTGGACCGACTGCAGGGTTGCTCTGACGTTGCTTAATTTTCCACTTTCCAAATATTTTATCAATTTGCGAAACAAATTGCTTAACCCTTGAACTTGACCATCATCAACTGTAATGTTGCTTGTTATAGTGATTTGATTTCCATCATATGATCCAGACGAATCAGATGATTCTGATGATCCAGATGAACTAATTTTGATTTTTCGCAAAGATTTCTGTACATATTGAAAGAATGTTTCAATGTCACCAATGCTGGTGGCTCTGTTTGATGACAGCAATGTTTTTAGTTTTTGGATTATACTTGAAATCACATCAGAGGAATTACCACTTGGAATTTGTGGCAGCAATTCTTTGAGTAGAACATAGATTTTTTCAAGAGCTGAGTAAATGCCGTTTTTGTTTTTTTGTCGGAGGCTCGCCTCCAAATTTTCAAAAAGAACATCCAAACTTTGAGGCTTTCCATTTCCAATGTCATCTTCATCCCCGTTTGATTCATTTGTTTTCGTTCCAGATTTTTCTGTTGTTGCTGTGCTTTCAGTTGTGTTGGATGAATCTCCGCCAATGGCTTCCTTCTGAATGTCCGAAACGTTCGAACCGAACACTTGTTTCAATTTCTTTTCTGCATTTTGAAGGAAACTGGAAATATCATTCGAACTAACATTGCTTAATGACAACAGAGTCTTAAGTTTATTGATGAGACCTGAGATCAAGTCACCAAATGTGCTACTTGAACTTTGTGACTGTAGTTGCTTGAACATAGCATAAATATTGTGAAGAGTTGTGATGTTGCCTCTCGTGTCACCTCTTTTAAGGTTCGTCCGTAAAACATCAAGGAGACTAAACAAACTTTTGATGTTTTCGTTTGCACCGTTTGATCCATTTGAATCATCAATAGATGTTTCACTTTTTTCAGTAGTTGGAATTGTATTTGTTCCCCCCGTTCTCTCAGTTGTTTCAGCTGTGCTAGATGAATTACCAACAGTGATTAAAGTCGCGCAATTCTGTATCATTTTAACCAAATTGCTGATATCACTCGAACTGGCGTGTTTGTTCTTGAGCTGTTGATATACTGTCTTGATAGATGTAATGACTTTTGAAATTGTGTTTGATTCCTTTGGATCCTTTAAATCTAGTATTTTCAAAATGAATGAAATATTTTCGAGGAGTTTACTGACGCTAATCATGTCACCGTTCGGTATGGTTTTCTGCAACTTGCTCACTAATTCAAGCAATTTTTGAATGTTTGCACCATTGTCGCTGTTGGCTGTGCTGCCTGTGTTTGCTGTGTTCGAGTTCAAACCAGTTGTGCCAGTTGATCCAATGTTATTTTTTCCGGTTGGTACAATTGATCCCGATGAGCTCGTGATATGTTGCAAAATGCTTTGCAAATTTTGTAGGAATTTGCTAATATCAACTATATTAGGACTGCTTGATGACAACAGTGTTTTTAGTTCTGTTGTAATACTTGAAAACGCATCATTCGGTTTACCGTTTGAGACATTCGGCAGCAATTCTTTAAGTATTATGTAAATTTGTTGAACGTTTGAGGTAATATAGGTATTGCTCGTGTTATCTTTTTTGATGCTCTTTTGCAAATTCTCAATTAGATTTTCCAAACTTTGAATATTTCCACTGTTGTTGTCCGATCCATCTGTAGTTGTTTCAATTCCGATTGTTGGTTGAGTTGTTTTAGTGGTTTCTGTTGCTTCAGTTGTATAAGATGAATCATCATCCTTGACTAGAGGCAAGCTTTCTCTGATATTCTTTATTAAGTTATTGATATCAATCAAATCGTCGTCGTTGTTTGACAACTTTTGTAATGTCGTCTTTATAGTTGTGATGAGACTTGAAATCTTGTTTCTAGATATTCCATCTGAAGCATTTGGTCCTAATTCATTCAGAATAGATAAAATTTGTTTAAGAAGTCCACTGATGCTGCTCATGTCGCCTTTCTGCGCAGAATCCTGTAAATTGCTAATTAATTCAGGCAACTTTTGAATATCTCCACTACTTCCGGTGTTGTCTGTAGTCGAATTCAAATCAACAACAATTTGCGTCAAGCTTTTTTTTGAAGTCGCAAGGAATGCGCTGATGTCCTTCAAGCTTGCATTGTTTGATAATAATCTATTAATTTCAAACACAATTTGCACACTATCTTTAAATGAGCTTTGGCTTCTAATTTGTGGTAAAATCTTCACCAACAAATTCAATAGGCCACGCAGATTTGAACGGGCTTTGCTCAAGTCACCATTTTTAATATTCGTCTGTAAACTAGATATTAAACGTGGTGTGCTTCGAAGAGATTGACTGGTGACGCTTGAAGCGCCTTTGTTTGTGCTTGAAAGTATGCTTTCGAGTAAACTGCACACAATTTGAAGAATTCCACCATCACTGCCCGATTCTTGTTCCAAACTCTCCAAGGTATTCTGAAGGAAAGTGCTAACCGTGCTAAGACTAACATTCTTTGTTGAAAGATTCACTTGAAGGGTATCCAAATCCTTAGCAATATTTGGAAGGGAGCTTTGAGGTTTCCCGCTAGTTCCTTGTGTCAATTTGATGAGAGCATTCAAAATTTGTTGAATGATTTCAATGACTTCGTTTGAATCACCTTTGTGTAGACTGATCTCCAATTTAGCAATTAATTCAACTAACATTTTAATACTTCCAGCACCACTGTTCTTTGTTGTTGTGTTCGAGTTATCTTGCAAATTATTTACGCTCAACAGTTTTTTCAAATTGGATATTATTGTCTGAAGGGAATTGCTGATATCATTCGTGGAAGCGTTGTTTGCTGACAACTTGTTTATCAATACACGAATATCAACAAGAACAGATGAACCAATCTGATGATCTTGTTTGTTTGTAATTTTTTCCAGCAATATCTCTAATACGTATGAAAGTCGCACGAGGAATTCCTTGAGACCTTTTGTGCTGCCCTTTAGCACGAATTCTACAAATTTTTCAAGTAAATCAATCAATGGCCGAATGACTTGATGAATAACTTGATCGTCATCACTCTGACTAGATTTTCCCAGATCGCTAACCAAATCCTTAATTCGATCAATTAAGTTAGTCGAATCGCGGTTCTGGGAAGATCCATCCTGACCGAGTAGTAATTCGATCAAGCGCTTAGATGTTCCAGTAATGTCATCTAGAGTACCATCCAGTATATCTGCGATAGAATCTCCTATAAAATAATTGTTAATATTCAATCAGAAAGAATGTAATACTCATGATTAAATGAGAAAAACTGCAAAGCGATGGACGATTAATCAATGAAAAGTACCTTTTGTCAGTGAACCCGTTATAGATGATATAATGCCACTTCTGACGGCACAGGGCACTATGCAGACGGTTAGTAAAGCGATTGCGATTAGCTTCATTGCTGAATCTAAGAAATGAAAGTTTTAATTATTGTTGTAAAACTGAAACTTCGAAATTAGACACTTACATTTACTTTGATTCCCTCACTTCTTGGTATTCAATTTGAAATTTAAACTGGATTCTTAAAACCCAGACTGATGTTCACTGCAAGAGAGATCTCCTCTTTTATACGATTTCGCGCAAAAAATGAGGTGTTGCGTAATTCATTAGTATAATTACACTTTAATCCTTTGCAAACATTTCCTCATCAAGCTTCATTTTACCTTATATTATAATAATAACACTTGATATCTCCATAAATTCATCTGTCCAAACATTTTGCAGAATTATCATGGTAATTTGCATGTTTTTGTTTACTTTTCATTGTTTTTATCAACTCCTCCAATAAATAATAATAAAAATACTAAAAATACTAAAAATAAAAAAAATTCACGATTTTGTTTCATGAAACAGTGGTTTCTGACTGAATTTTTTCTAATTATATGCATCATCAATAGATTATGCAATTATTGCGTTGATAAGTGTGATTTATTAGGGGGTAGACATCATTCGTGCACGAATCAGTACTAGCAGAAAACTAGAAAAATGAGAGCATACTACACAGAAAATAATGAGGTTACGTTTTTCTCAACTGACAGTTGAAATTCGGTGAATTTCAACTTTTTTTGTATGACGGTTGGACAAATTTCAACTTTTTTGAATTTGTTGAATTCCAGAAAAAGTTAGAATTCTTCCAACCGTCATACAAAAAAAGTTGGAATTCACCGAATTTCAACTGTCAGTTGAGGAAAACGTAACCTCATTATTTTCTGTGTAGAAGCTACTAGAGAAATATTAAAGAAAAAACTGCCCAACAAATGAATGCATAATTGCTTCCAAACTCTAACCCACAAAACAAATTACATGACATTTTATACGATACACAGTACAATATTTGGATCTTTGTAAACAGTTTTAAATTGTGCATTGTATGGATATATACAAGTTTGTATGGTAAAAATCCATAATTTATAAAACTGTATATAATTTTGTTGAACACATATCGGCTAAAAAGTGGCATTTTCCTTCAAATAGTCGATTTTCGACCTTCGAAACACGGAAGCCGCTGAGCTGTCACTAAGAGTGACCGGAAATTGCTGAAATTTTGGCAGGCTTTTTGAATCAACCTATAGGGTGCACTATCCTTAATTCAATGTATAAGAAAATATTGGCAATAAATTTCTTATGGAGTTTGTTCACAAAAAGTGCCGTTAATCCTTCCATACGAGATGCATTGGTAAAGTAATTTTAATTGGAAAAAATTGGTCATGAGAAACACATTGGCAATACAATGCTTATGGAATGATTTACTAGAACTATTAGAAAAATTACATATTATAAGGAACTAAAAGTAACTAGAGATATATTAAATGGGAGAAATACTCTACTAAAATCCGGGACTACCCCCTAGACGATTTGTGTAAGAAATCATTTTCTTCCGCATTTAAAGAAGACGGACTGTTATCTGTAAAGGCTCAACAATGTTCTAACAAACATTATATGATTGATAAACCGAGGCAAGTCGCAGTTTCAACATTTTATGATACTTTAAAAATAAAACATTTCTATGGATTTTATCTTCGCACTCTCTATGCATATGAGGAGAAAGTAAGCACATTTTAAAACTTGTACGTGCGTTAAATTCAATCAGCTTTCTTAGAATATCTATTGCTATGCATTATGTAGCTTTGTCATCATATGGCTCATATCATGTGAGTAGCTTTGATAGGTTCAGTGCAATTGGTGATGCTTTCAATGAGAAAACGGAGTCACCTTGAACAACATTTCGTTTCGATTCTTCTTCGTTACGAGTTTTATAACGGAGAACGGTAGTTCTTCCAGTGGCGCACCTATTTTTATCTAGGGGAATTTATTTAAAATTATATATTTGCAATATTTGCAATACAGTACCGTCTCGATGATGGAAACACCCTATATTGGAAACGCTCAAGCAATGGAAACGCGATATAAAATCAGTACATTAATATAGGGGGAAAATAATGATTTTATATCGAGCGCCAAAATGAGCATGTAAATATATAAATTTGAATAAATTGAAAGCATCACCAATTGCACTGAACCTATCAAAGCTACTCACATGATATGAGCCATATGATGACAAAGCTACATAATGCATAGCAATAGATATTCTAAGAAAGCTGATTGAATTTAACGCACGTACAAGTTTTAAAATGTGCTTACTTTCTCCTCATATGCATAGAGAGTGCGAAGATAAAATCCATAGAAATGTTTTATTTTTAAAGTATCATAAAATGTTGAAACTGCGACTTACCTCGGTTTATCAATCATATAATGTTTGTTAGAACATTGTTGAGCCTTTACAGATAACAGTCCGTCTTCTTTAAATGCGGAAGAAAATGATTTCTTACACAAATCGTCTAGGGGGTAGTCCCGGATTTTAGTAGAGTATTTCTCCCATTTAATATATCTCTAGTTACTTTTAGTTCCTTATAATATGTAATTTTTCTAATAGTTCTAGTAAATCATTCCATAAGCATTGTATTGCCAATGTGTTTCTCATGACCAATTTTTTCCAATTAAAATTACTTTACCAATGCATCTCGTATGGAAGGATTAACGGCACTTTTTGTGAACAAACTCCATAAGAAATTTATTGCCAATATTTTCTTATACATTGAATTAAGGATAGTGCACCCTATAGGTTGATTCAAAAAGCCTGCCAAAATTTCAGCAATTTCCGGTCACTCTTAGTGACAGCTCAGCGGCTTCCGTGTTTCGAAGGTCGAAAATCGACTATTTGAAGGAAAATGCCACTTTTTAGCCGATATGTGTTCAACAAAATTATATACAGTTTTATAAATTATGGATTTTTACCATACAAACTTGTATATATCCATACAATGCACAATTTAAAACTGTTTACAAAGATCCAAATATTGTACTGTGTATCGTATAAAATGTCATGTAATTTGTTTTGTGGGTTAGAGTTTGGAAGCAATTATGCATTCATTTGTTGGGCAGTTTTTTCTTTAATATTTCTCTAGTAGCTTCTACACAGAAAATAATGAGGTTACGTTTTTCTCAACTGACAGTTGAAATTCGGTGAATTCCAACTTTTTTTGTATGACGGTTGGAAGAATTCTAACTTTTTCTGGAATTCAACAAATTCAAAAAAGTTGAAATTTGTCCAACCGTCATACAAAAAAAGTTGAAATTCACCGAATTTCAACTGTCAGTTGAGAAAAACGTAACCTCATTATTTTCTGTGTAGTATGCTCTCATTTTTCTAGTTTTCTGCTAGTACTGATTCGTGCACGAATGATGTCTACCCCCTAATAAATCACACTTATCAACGCAATAATTGCATAATCTATTGATGATGCATATAATTAGAAAAAAATCAGTCAGAAACCACTGTTTCATGAAACAAAATCGTGAATTTTTTTTATTTTTAGTATTTTTAGTATTTTTATTATTATTTATTGGAGGAGTTGATAAAAACAATGAAAAGTAAACAAAAACATGCAAATTACCATGATAATTCTGCAAAATGTTTGGACAGATGAATTTATGGAGATATCAAGTGTTATTATTACAATATAAGGTAAAATGAAGCTTGATGAGGAAATGTTTGCAAAGGATTAAAGTGTAATTATACTAATGAATTACGCAACACCTCATTTTTTGCGCGAAATCGTATAAAAGAGGAGATCTCTCTTGCAGTGAACATCAGTCTGGGTTTTAAGAATCCAGTTTAAATTTCAAATTGAATACCAAGAAGTGAGGGAATCAAAGTAAATGTAAGTGTCTAATTTTGAAACAAGTTTCAGTTTTACAACAATAATTAAAACTTTCATTTCTTAGATTCAGCAATGAAGCTAATCGCAATCGCTTTACTAACCGTCTGCATAGTGCCCTGTGCCGTCAGAAGTGGCATTATATCATCTATAACGGGTTCACTGACAAAAGGTACTTTTCATTGATTAATCGTCCATCGCTTTGCAGTTTTTCTCATTTAATCATGAGTATTACATTCTTTCTGATTGAATATTAACAATTATTTTATAGGAGATTCTATCGCAGATATACTGGATGGTACTCTAGATGACATTACTGGAACATCTAAGCGCTTGATCGAATTACTACTCGGTCAGGATGGATCTTCCCAGAACCGCGATTCGACTAACCTAATTGATCGAATTAAGGATTTGGTTAGCGATCTGGGAAAATCTAGTCAGAGTGATGACGATCAAGTTATTCATCAAGTCATTCGGCCATTGATTGATTTACTTGAAAAATTTGTAGAATTCGTGCTAAAGGGCAGCACAAAAGGTCTCAAGGAATTCCTCGTGCGACTTTCATACGTATTAGAGATATTGCTGGAAAAAATTACAAACAAACAAGATCATCAGATTGGTTCATCTGTTCTTGTTGATATTCGTGTATTGATAAACAAGTTGTCAGCAAACAACGCTTCCACGAATGATATCAGCAATTCCCTTCAGACAATAATATCCAATTTGAAAAAACTGTTGAGCGTAAATAATTTGCAAGATAACTCGAACACAACAACAAAGAACAGTGGTGCTGGAAGTATTAAAATGTTAGTTGAATTAATTGCTAAATTGGAGATCAGTCTACACAAAGGTGATTCAAACGAAGTCATTGAAATCATTCAACAAATTTTGAATGCTCTCATCAAATTGACACAAGGAACTAGCGGGAAACCTCAAAGCTCCCTTCCAAATATTGCTAAGGATTTGGATACCCTTCAAGTGAATCTTTCAACAAAGAATGTTAGTCTTAGCACGGTTAGCACTTTCCTTCAGAATACCTTGGAGAGTTTGGAACAAGAATCGGGCAGTGATGGTGGAATTCTTCAAATTGTGTGCAGTTTACTCGAAAGCATACTTTCAAGCACAAACAAAGGCGCTTCAAGCGTCACCAGTCAATCTCTTCGAAGCACACCACGTTTAATATCTAGTTTACAGACGAATATTAAAAATGGTGACTTGAGCAAAGCCCGTTCAAATCTGCGTGGCCTATTGAATTTGTTGGTGAAGATTTTACCACAAATTAGAAGCCAAAGCTCATTTAAAGATAGTGTGCAAATTGTGTTTGAAATTAATAGATTATTATCAAACAATGCAAGCTTGAAGGACATCAGCGCATTCCTTGCGACTTCAAAAAAAAGCTTGACGCAAATTGTTGTTGATTTGAATTCGACTACAGACAACACCGGAAGTAGTGGAGATATTCAAAAGTTGCCTGAATTAATTAGCAATTTACAGGATTCTGCGCAGAAAGGCGACATGAGCAGCATCAGTGGACTTCTTAAACAAATTTTATCTATTCTGAATGAATTAGGACCAAATGCTTCAGATGGAATATCTAGAAACAAGATTTCAAGTCTCATCACAACTATAAAGACGACATTACAAAAGTTGTCAAACAACGACGACGATTTGATTGATATCAATAACTTAATAAAGAATATCAGAGAAAGCTTGCCTCTAGTCAAGGATGATGATTCATCTTATACAACTGAAGCAACAGAAACCACTAAAACAACTCAACCAACAATCGGAATTGAAACAACTACAGATGGATCGGACAACAACAGTGGAAATATTCAAAGTTTGGAAAATCTAATTGAGAATTTGCAAAAGAGCATCAAAAAAGATAACACGAGCAATACCTATATTACCTCAAACGTTCAACAAATTTACATAATACTTAAAGAATTGCTGCCGAATGTCTCAAACGGTAAACCGAATGATGCGTTTTCAAGTATTACAACAGAACTAAAAACACTGTTGTCATCAAGCAGTCCTAATATAGTTGATATTAGCAAATTCCTACAAAATTTGCAAAGCATTTTGCAACATATCACGAGCTCATCGGGATCAATTGTACCAACCGGAAAAAATAACATTGGATCAACTGGCACAACTGGTTTGAACTCGAACACAGCAAACACAGGCAGCACAGCCAACAGCGACAATGGTGCAAACATTCAAAAATTGCTTGAATTAGTGAGCAAGTTGCAGAAAACCATACCGAACGGTGACATGATTAGCGTCAGTAAACTCCTCGAAAATATTTCATTCATTTTGAAAATACTAGATTTAAAGGATCCAAAGGAATCAAACACAATTTCAAAAGTCATTACATCTATCAAGACAGTATATCAACAGCTCAAGAACAAACACGCCAGTTCGAGTGATATCAGCAATTTGGTTAAAATGATACAGAATTGCGCGACTTTAATCACTGTTGGTAATTCATCTAGCACAGCTGAAACAACTGAGAGAACGGGGGGAACAAATACAATTCCAACTACTGAAAAAAGTGAAACATCTATTGATGATTCAAATGGATCAAACGGTGCAAACGAAAACATCAAAAGTTTGTTTAGTCTCCTTGATGTTTTACGGACGAACCTTAAAAGAGGTGACACGAGAGGCAACATCACAACTCTTCACAATATTTATGCTATGTTCAAGCAACTACAGTCACAAAGTTCAAGTAGCACATTTGGTGACTTGATCTCAGGTCTCATCAATAAACTTAAGACTCTGTTGTCATTAAGCAATGTTAGTTCGAATGATATTTCCAGTTTCCTTCAAAATGCAGAAAAGAAATTGAAACAAGTGTTCGGTTCGAACGTTTCGGACATTCAGAAGGAAGCCATTGGCGGAGATTCATCCAACACAACTGAAAGCACAGCAACAACAGAAAAATCTGGAACGAAAACAAATGAATCAAACGGGGATGAAGATGACATTGGAAATGGAAAGCCTCAAAGTTTGGATGTTCTTTTTGAAAATTTGGAGGCGAGCCTCCGACAAAAAAACAAAAACGGCATTTACTCAGCTCTTGAAAAAATCTATGTTCTACTCAAAGAATTGCTGCCACAAATTCCAAGTGGTAATTCCTCTGATGTGATTTCAAGTATAATCCAAAAACTAAAAACATTGCTGTCATCAAACAGAGCCACCAGCATTGGTGACATTGAAACATTCTTTCAATATGTACAGAAATCTTTGCGAAAAATCAAAATTAGTTCATCTGGATCATCAGAATCATCTGATTCGTCTGGATCATATGATGGAAATCAAATCACTATAACAAGCAACATTACAGTTGATGATGGTCAAGTTCAAGGGTTAAGCAATTTGTTTCGCAAATTGATAAAATATTTGGAAAGTGGAAAATTAAGCAACGTCAGAGCAACCCTGCAGTCGGTCCACACTTTTTTGAAGAGATTGTTATCAGAAGTAACCAAAGGACCAACACATGATGCAATTTCTAATATAATCACGAAACTTGATACAGTGCTAAATAAGGTGTCATCGAGCAGTGACAATACGAATACAATTTTAGATTTCCTCAAATATGCACAAAGCACTGCGCAAAATGTTGAGAGCTCGTCTAGTGCTTCCAGTACAACTGAATCATCTGATTCAGGCAACTTGATTTAATCAAGTTGATTGAGATCAACCGAATCAAAAGACTACTGTGAAATAGGTTAAATCCGATACAAATTTGTGTTATAAAAAAAAACTGCGCTGAATTCATGTGACATTTTTGAAATAGCACTGCCATGATTCTTCTTATAACATAAATTGCCAATTGTAAAAGACGAGATATATGAAAAAAAAATTTTTGCGTTTGCAATGCGAGTTTCCACTTAAGCATTATTTCAATTTAATTGATTTAGATTCATCTTATATTCCAAAATAGTTATCTGTTAACAATATAATCTGAACAAATAAAGACATTAATGATTTTAAATCTCATTCAGTTTATTATCTTTTTATAAAATTAAAGTAATATGCATTACACCATTGCATTGCATTGCATTGAATCATCAATCTTCATTAAGGACCTTTAAGGTCATTAAAACAAACAGACTTTTTCGAATTTTGACTGTCTCGATGTTTTTTCATAGGAGGTTGGGAAAAATTATTGTCAGCGATGAACAATGTGAGTGTGAAGGCTGTCAACGAGGTGAAAAATGCCTTAGAAACCAAGGTGTACAAAAGGGTGGAGTGAAAGGTGAAAAAAAGGTGGGCACTTCTCTTGCTCTTCAGGTGGATCGAAGGGTGAACACGAAGGCCGTCAACAAGGTGGAATGAAAGGTGCAAATCAGGGTGGAAAAAAGGTGGAAAGAAAGATGAAACAGGGGGTGGACCGTTATTTGGTTTATTAGGCGGGAAACGGGGAGGAAATGGTGGCGGTGGAAAGAAAGGCTGAAACCAAATGTAGCCCAATTATTGACAATAATTTCTTTCTGTCTTTATTTCACTCTAATTTGCCTTAGATTCAATGTTTCCGTCTCGCTTATACATTCAATATTGAGAAAACAATAGCAAACACAGTACGAAGAGTAATAGAATTGTTTCATCAATACATTGAAACGCACGTTCGCTTGCAGCGAGAGACATTAGACAGCGTGCGTTTGTGTGGTGACCGAAAATGAATAAAAAATCAAATGATATATTCCTTTCAATGTATTGATGAGACATTTCTCTTACTCTTTGAACTGTGTTTGGTGCGATCTTCTCAATTTAGAACGTATAAGCGAGACAGAAACATTTAATTTACTGCAAATTAGAGTGAAATAAAGACAGACATATATTTTTGACAGGGATAATACATGTAATAATAATCCGATTGTGTTCAAACTTTCTCAGAGTTACTTTTGTACTTTACTTATGGGTTATGCAGAGTTTGGGAGCAAATGGTAGGCTTTGTCGTGTACTTTTAGTGCATTAAATCTCAAAAATGGGCACTCTGAGGCGAAAATTCTCGATATTTTGTTCGTGCAGGAACAAAGCATATTTTTCATCTTTTGATGGCGTTTCCAGATGATCATATTTTTACGATGAATATTTCGGCAGCCCGAAGTAATGTTTTCTGAAAGATGCGCAAATGGCCGACCTAATGTCATATATCCCGCAGTAATTGTGGCTAAATCATTCTAGAAAGACTTGCATTGGGCCTTATTTGAATAATTTTAGCTTAGAATTCGATTACCAAGCGAATTAGAACGATACAAGTCCGTCATGAGGTCAAAAAACGCACTAGTTTCGAACAAGCTTCCCAGCTCACCATCATAGAAGTTAATTCATCATTTCATAGCTCATTTTACATGAAAAATCCAGAAAATGCGCATTCATTCTTATTTATCATGTCAAATCTACAAATGATACGAATGCAAATAATTAAGAAGTCAACCTTCAGCATCATTTTTCGTTTCTCCTGGAATAATTTTTTATAAAAAGGACTCGATGAGAACGAAACAGAGCAAAATATTCCTGAGAATGTTTCGATTGTTAAAAATTGAATAAAATAAACCACAAGTAGATAATGAATTAATAACTGTTTTATTCAAATAACTCGTTTGCCCTAAAGGGAAAGACAAGAGGGTGCCAACTTGACTGTCGCAAACAATGTTCACAATTTAGTAAATTTTTTATAAAAAGGACTCGATGAGAACGAAACAGAGCAAAATATTCCTGAGAATGTTTCGATTGTTAAAAATTGAATAAAATAAACCACAAGTAGATAATGAATTAATAACTGTTTTATTCAAATAACTCGTTTGCCCTAAAGGGAAAGACAAGAGGGTGCCAACTTGACTGTCGCAAACAATGTTCACAATTTAGTAAATAACAATTTCTATTGATTAAACAAATGGTTTTTTTGCATTTCATTAATACTTGAATTTTTTGTTCATCATTTTTGTTTTGTTTTGTTTTTTTTTGTTGTTTTTTTAAAAAGGGATTAAAAATCAAAATTTGTACAGCTTTATAATAATTTCAACAGGATTCTCTACGAATTTCTAATGAAAAATGCATATTCGAAGTTGTAAATACTTGATATTGTTTTTGTTTTTAAAAAAATGCAATATTGTTTCAATATTATTGAAAGTGGTCTCTGGTTGGTCAAAATGAGGTTGCGTATTAAAAGGTATTGCGACATTTATTTTAAATGGAGTAGTTTCGATTTGAATTTTCAATCAACAATTTTCATTTCAATGCGGAAATTCATTCTTTATTTCTGATATATTTGTGTAAATTGATATATTTCAGAACTTACAACTCCAAATTGATATAATGTATTGCTAATGATACTTGAACGCGTACAATTGATTCATTTTGCATCTACTCACTCAATTCTAAACAAATAATTGTGTAAGTAAATTTTTTGTTTCATTTTACTCGTATATATGCTGCACAATTTTGCTTTCAATTACTAAATTTTAATGGATTCATTACATATGCATTTCATTATGGATGCAATTGTTGTTTATTATTATGTTTGATTTATTTTGTCGCTATTGAAACAATAAATGAAATTCATAATAGTTATTTACATTGATACTATTCATTTTAAATAAATTTAAAATCTGTATCGCAATTTGCTTTTATGTACAGTAAAAGCACCATGTCTACATGGATAAATCGATCGTAATATATTCGAATGCGACAGATATTTTAACTGGATTTGTTGAATAAGAACGTTTTTATTTATCGATCATAAGTGTTTGTTGCAGTTGTTGTTGTTGTTGTTGTTGTTGTTGTTGTTGTTGTTGTTGTTGTTGTTGTTGTTGTTGTTGTTGTTGTTGTTGTTGTTGTTGTTGTTGTTGTTGTTGTGTTTACGTTGCCACATTTTCAACATAATTAGCCGGATACAATCCGACCCGTCCATTTTTGCGTCCTTTGCACCAGCCTTGCTCGTCCTCGTCTTCAAGCTTCTCAAACACATCACCTGACAAAGAATATGCAAATAGAATTTTGAGTTCAAAGGTATTTCAAACAAATTGACATGCAATCAGATCGATTTAGCGTGTCGCGTATCGATTTTTACCTTGTTTAAATGTCAATTCATCACTTTCGGCACCATCGTAATCGTATAAAGCTTTCACGGGGACCCCGGGTTCACCGTTGTCCACTAAAATATTCTCACCATCACCCTCATCCCATTCGCCGTCATCGCCTTCTTCAAATGGATTTGCCTCCGATTTGGCCGTTCCATTTCTACAACACCAACAAAGAAATGCAAATGAATACAAATTCAGTTTCATTGGTATAAAAACCAATCGATATCAATTAATTGCATTTGAACCTGGTACGAATATACATACGTTATTGTCGAGTTTCGATTGTTTGGTGAAGTGGATGTATTGTGTGACGAATTGTTTGATTTGGGTGAATCGTCATTATTGACACGAACAGCTGTGGTTTTGATTGCCGTTTTTACACTGTTGCGGTTGGTCTGCGGTGGTGGATATTCCTAAAATAAAGCAATTTTGTCAATTTTCATCGCATTTTGAAGGTTAAATTCTAGCTAGCCAAAAATGTTGGAACAAAGCTATTTCTACGCTATTAAATAATTCACATAAAGAATGGAGTAAAAATAAACATAAAATCAGGAAAAAAACAAACGGCATGCATACAGGCAATTCTTCGCCGACTGGTCGCTGATGAATGAGCGTTATTGGCGCAGCTGGAAGTGCTTCTTTGGATTTATTCCCCTTTGCAATGTCTCGGAATTCTTCAGTGTACTCCTGATTTTTTTTTTTAAATCAAATGTTCGAATTTCCACGAACAGTTTGAATTTAGTTTTATGTATTTTGTTTATGGCGTAAGCAAGTTCATTTCAAGTCACACGAATGAAAACATAAAAATTGTAAACGAAAGTCAAACAAAAGTTTCAAAATCAGACAAATATTATGAAAGAAAACACAGCCCAATAACTAAATCGGGGTTTTTTGGCATGCAAAGACATGATTAGAATTTAATCACTTCAATTGAAACTTCCAAAAATATCAAAAAATTACACAAGAAAATATAAATTTTGACAACTAAAATGGTGGAGATGATGTCAAAACGTAGAAAAACGATATGCAAACTTTTTTTTACCTTTTCTATCATAATTCAAAATGAATTGAACTAAGAATGGAATTCGTGGTTGTAAAAATAATGATCGATTACTTTTCATTGAATATGTTTTACTGGTGATTTTTCTTATATCGTTTTTCCACCTTTGAAAGTCTTTTCGCATTCTTTTGGAAATTGTTTTGTCTATTTTTGGAATACATTTTTTCTATTCATGCAATCTAAATGGTTAACATGTTCAATACATACAACAAATGACGGCCAATTCATGGCCATGTTGACTCCGTGATTGTTTGACCACCATTTCAAATCCTTTTGATGATCAGCATTGTTGATCGTATGATAAAACTCTTCATAGATTTGCGGTAAGCTAGAGAAAAGATGATAATTTTTTTAGTTAGACTTTGTTAACATAAACATTCGAAAACAACATGATTAGTAAACTTACTTTGGATCCTGCGTTACATTCAGCGTTTTATGTATGGAAAAGAGGACTTTTTTGAAGAAGCACAATCGCGTTTCTTCCATTTCTTGGCACTTGACAAACACTGAGCTCATATCTTCTATGTAAATTGGATTATATTTATTTATCTCTTGCAATGACTGCTCATACTTTTCACGACATTTCTGCACTTCATCTTTCGTCTTCTGTACACGGTCTTGCATTTTTTTAATCTGAAAAATTGAAGATCATCATGAGCTAATAATAACAAAATATGAATATTGTCATCGTGATGTCATAATTATATTGAGTAAACAGTCACTTCTGAAAAACGATTAATTCATCCGTGAGCACAATTTTATTTCAAACAAGCGTGAGAGTTACACAAACACATTTTCCTGATAATAAGAAAAATATGAACTTTATTTTCTCTTATCAATTACCAAAAGATCTAATTTTTTTCTGTCGTATCGATTTACAGCAACAAAACTTCACGTAGAAAATATTTTCAGCGCAAGTATTCTTGTTTGAAATAACGAACATTTGTTGTTTCTAACGTCATTAATAACCGTCTTCAACGTCGTAATAGGTGTTCGGGTTTGAGTTGCCAAATGCTACATAATACCATAACAAATATAAATACTTTGCAGTATTTGCATACCTGATCTTGTGATATTGAACTGTCAGCACTGGCATTTCGTTCTTGATTTGACACAGTCTTTTCAGTCTTGCATGCCCCGTGATAATCGGCTTTGGTTTTCTCGACTTTCGCCAAATGCTTTGCCCATGGTTTCTGTGCTTTTTTGAATAGATCCTCCATTTCTTTGCGCTCTTTTATTTGTAGCATATTCTAAAATTGGATGAAATTAAGTCAATTCATTAATACGAATCGTTCTCATTAAGAACTTCTTAATAAGAAGTGTAATAATAAAATACGTTCAAAGTGTAGTGAAGTGCATTGCAATCGATTATAAATCTATATAAGAAATGATAAATCGGATTAATCTTTAGTGTTTCGCACCTTATGGTAATTGTCCTTTTGCCAGGTCTTAATTTGCTGAATTTCGCCACTACATAAATTCTCTTTGACTTTCAAGTGAACGTCAGAAACACGTTCAGCTTCAGTTAAAATGCCCTTCCATGCAGCTTCCATTGTTCCATACTCAGGACCTAAAAAGTGGTGTAATTTTAATCAGTGCTTCATATCAATGTTGTTTTCGTTTCAAACAATTTTATCACTAAAAATAAAATCAGCAATAAACAGGAACACTCGACATTTTTTTGTTACGTCATTGACGAGATAAAAATCACTCTGTTGTTGTGAACACATTTAATACAAATAATTTACCTTTTTCTATCAATTCACCCCATTTTTTTGACCATGTTCGCAAACTCTTTGCATACGATTTTTCTATTTCAGCTCGTTCATGGATTAATGTTTGAAGGTCTGTGCAAAGCCTGTATATTTTTATGTCAAAAATATAACCAAAAACGTGATCAGTGATTTTATTTCATTTCAAAGTCGAGTAAAAAATAAATTGTTATCAATTAAATCAAACATACTTGTAGCCATCTTCTATTCGTTTTGTGGTTCGTTTGTAGTTACTGGGCTCCCAGAATGAATCACTTCCAGCCTGCAGAAGTTGATCGTCGCTGTGATGTGACATATTTTTTGTTTATTTGATTGCTTTCGTTTCTATTTGAAGAGATTGAAACACCTTCGTAAAGTGTTTGATGATCGCAAAATCATTAATCAAAATTTGATTTATGATGGCTTAGTCGGGTTTTTTGACGATTTGGTTTGGTCTGTTGGGAAAAAAAGCCAACAACAAAATAACTTGATTTGATTTTATATGAAAATTGCTTAAATTGTATGAAAAATAAAAAAAAATCTTTACAAATTCTTTTCAAATTCAGTCAACTTCGATTTTATGTGTCGTTTGTAAAAATCAAGACTGATTCAATTTTTCTACTGATTTATACAGATATATAGGCATAAAAATTTATCAGCATGAACAATATATTGATAGCCGAAAGAAATACACATTTGTAACTTTACTTTGAGCGTGCACACGTGATATAAGTTTTGATGCAAGTGTGAATGATAACAGTGTATTTGGGTCATTCATTCTTTTGTTTTAGTCTTAATAAAATAATCTTATTACAAACAAAAAAAAAACTTCATAATTGTGTGGATTTTCATGAATTACTATATCGAAATATTGTGACTGTTTTCGAGCTGAAGACATTTTGACACGGAATCATAGAAACGACCACCGACTCAAATGGTTTGACCTTAAATACGAATTATTGATTGCTATTCCCATTCTATTTGATTGGTATAATTTTGCGTGAATTTCGACTCTTATCTCCTCATATTTCCTCTTACATGTAAATCCATTTATCAAAATATCGAAAATATGACGACTAGTTTGAATTGGAGTTCGTGCATGGAATTCATAAAATTCGCAACATTCAAATAAGCACGAACTATTTGCCATCACTGTCTGCTATTGACTCGTTTTTGGCAAGTTAATTCAAATGAATGTATTTGAAATGAGCAATAACAGTTGTACCATGCAGTTAATCTCTAACCGAATGTCTATCGAGTAGTGATGATTGTTCGTTAGCCGACGTTAGCTTGACCAAGGCTTACATTAGTAGTTGGTGTAAGCCAAACGTTAGCCAGCTGTGCATGTGTATGTTGTGTGCTTGTGTGCGAACGTTAAAAAGGTTGACAGTTTACTATGACGTGTATGTATTAGTGTCGCTGACTAACGCATTTGTAAGCCAGTATACACCACAGTGGCAAATTAGCCAGCTAATTTGCTCATCACTGCTATCGCGACTTATTATCGACGAAGATTATCCGTGCGTCACGAATTTTAAAGAATAAACAATGCAAATTTTGGTTTAAATATCAAGCGCTGTTTGTGGTACAGAATAGATTAATGTAACAAATTTGGTGACGCCACAGACATACAATTTGGCGAAATACAGATATATACAGACATATCAAATATTATAAAAAATATGTATTTATAATTTCGCAGGAAACCAAAATTTGTGAGGTTTGAACCATTTGTAGAATTTTCTTCGTGCGCAAATTACAAGGGGGAAATGATAACCTTTCTGCCATTGGAAACGTCAAAAGAACCTTTAAGTACCTTCCTGATATCAAAACAACAGCCAATGACTGGTATTTTTCCAGCACTATGATAATTTGCTGTATTGCTGGAGAAATTCGATTCATTGGCGGTAGTTTCGATATTAGGAAGGTACTTAAAGGTACTTTTGACGTTTCTAATGGCAAAACGGTTGTCATTTTCCCCTTGGCAAATTACATGCATTCACGATTCAATGAAGTACTCCCAGATTGAGAGATGAATTGCTATTAATGGTGTACTTGAAATTGTAATATTTATGAATACAGAGAATGAAGAATTAATAACCCGGTTGCCAAAATATTTCTCGAAAAAAAAACCCTGAATGATTGATGGAAACCGAAAATCTCGTAGGATCTAAAGGTGAAATCAGGTGAAACGAATGAAAAATTGATGGCACGTAAGCTCAAAAGAATTTAGTTCGATTTTTACTGCAAACCTGTTAGCATACATGTAGTTCTTGTTTATATTAATAATATTTTGAGTTTCTCTGATTTTGTGTTTACATTTTTCATTCATTTAAGAATAAATTCAAGCATTCACCAAACAAAACTAATTTTGCGTCTGCATTTGTTTCATCTGTTTATGTTTACGGTATTGCGAAAAAAACAGCCCATAAATTCAACCGTAGTGAATGAAAACGGTTACTGTGGCTTAGCTAAAGTTAAACGGGCTTATTGTTTGGTGTAAATACAATGCAATCGTGCCATGTCGATTCTATAGAATGAAAATGCAACATCACCAAATAATGATGCTATAATACAAGCAATCTGAAAAGAAATTTGTATCTGTTTTTCTAAAACATAACGAGCGTGTAATGTGTTTGTTCATTTGTTTGTTATGTTTGACGGCATCCCCATCAATGGAATGTTAACAAGCAACTCATCACACTTGATCTACCGCAAAACAATTTTTCACTGTATAAAATCCACACCAGGCCAGATTGCAAATGCAATTTTCAACCCATTTTAAATGGTTGAACTTTCAACAGTTACTTTTGTGCTTGAGAGAAATAACAAAAATACACAAACTGTTTTGAACCAAAATGTATGCATAGTTGCACTGTGCTCTCTTGTGTTTGCATGCAATGGCATACATTTTAAACAATTGTTTTATGCATCGAATGCAATTCAAAACATATGTTAATAGATGAACATTTGCCGGCGCATGTGAATTCTCATTCGATTTTATTTGTTTCCAAAACATTTTAAATATTTCTAATTGATTGTTTATATCGTATTCTCTCTCATGGATAAACGCATGAAAATGTAGTTTTTGCATGATGAACGAGAATGCACAAATGTCGGTTTAGTCGGGACGGTACGTGTTAATGGGATGACATTGACTATGTTGCCACCTGACAGAACCAGACCATACTACAATTCATCAAAATTTGTTATGCTTTCTGATAGTCGGGATACAAACCATAAACAAACATTTCATGTATAAAAATTCAATAAAATTATTACGTTAAAAAAAACCCAATGTTGAAAATATAAAATACATAAAAGCCAATGGAAATAACGAAAATAACATTTTTAAAATTAAATTCCCATTGCAAAATAAAATCACAAATATTTTATTTTCGTCGGTCAGTGTGAATATTCAATGATTTTGAAGAATTTTTATACACAAAATATTTGTTGGCGATATATGGTTTGTGTCCATGTTATGAAAGCTTCAGAAAGTTTGTTTCAGTTCTCGTGATGGAAAGGAACGACGATATTTTATTCAATGGTTGTCACGGCTCCATAAGAGCCAATGTTAATTCGGCCTTTACGCGCGGCATACGGTTTAGTCAAAGTTGCGAATACCATTTCATCGTTTTTTATGATCAACATAAAATGCTCTAATGATTTTCACCCGATTCTTCCATTTGCCGTAATTGCTGTGAATATCGTTGTACATTGTAATTCTGATAATTCGAATCGGCGAATTTTTTGTATGAACGACGAATTTTTCGATAATCGAAATTTCAGATTGTTTTTCATTTTTGATGTGAATTCTGACACAAGAGCAAATGAAATTCTTACTATGAAATTCTTATTTTCTTTTCAACGGATTTTTCAGAACGAATATAAAAATGATTAATTAGTTTTATTTATGATCAGAATATGCTTCTTTCAAAGTGTTTATTCCTGATTTCGGTCATAAAAGTGCTGAATAGACTTTTTCAGATCTGGTTGTGTGTTTACAATTTGGCTAATAGCCATATGACAATAAGTGTCGTTCCGTAAAAAAATCTGTTTATGCAAAATCATTTTTATATAAGTCCACGCACAATTTATGCAACTTGTATCAAATGCAAAATCTAGATTGAGTACGGAATACCGATGCGATGCACGGTTTGGTTTGGTTCGTTTCGGTTAAGTGAGTCAAAAATAAATCATAACCATGTAAAAAAAAATAATGAGAAGACATAACATTTGTCTGAAAGTCATTTTGTGAAAATTAGATGACGGTTCATCAGGAAAGCGTCTTGCATCTGATTATCAAATGGCGGAATCAACGAACCAAATTTATGTGGTTAATGTTGAGTTTTCACTTCGCAAATCAAACAGATGAGGTACAAGATGAAATCAAAGTGGCGAAAACAATAGAATGTAAGTATAAAGCATACTTTTGAAAAAAAATTCGAATATTTCAAAAATTCGAATGGGGTCCGAAACTAAACGGTTCGAATTATCGAAATTGCAGTGTAAATGAAATATTATCTGACCTTTGGAACCCGCACTCTGATCTCCATTTTAAGTTGAGGTTTTGATTTAAAAAAAATAAGTACTTAAATCACCGGAATGAAAACGGAAATGTTCTCATGCACTCGTTTGACTTATCGAATTGCATGAACAAAACTGAGCTCAGACTACATAATCTACATGGTGTTGATTATTTCATTTTTATACTCTCTCATTTTAATGTTTAGACTATTTTAAACAGACAAACTCTTTGTCTGTCTGTACGGCTTAGAATCAAATAGAGATATTTTTATCTCCAGACAAAACACATTTTTTTATCGCACTAATTGTATAAAAGTTGAGTCTTTGCTTCTCAAAGCGTGATTTGAGGCAAACACAGTGCCTTCTATTATGGTTTTCATTCTTAAACAAGTGATATCATGTGCTCTACCCATGAAGGTTTTCCTTTAAACATTGGTTCATATTACTTGCGGTTTTGGCAAATTATCTTTGTCATAACAACTAGAAATGCCGCTAACAATGAGCAATGTAATTGACATTGACCTCACAGTGTTATAGGATCATAGTCGACGAGCGATAAAGCGTAATTCGGTCAAAAAAGATTACAACACAGTTTTTATTTGTATTTCCATTCAACTGTTCCATAACAAATGTTATGGTCATTTATCATACAGAGCACGATGCACATTGCACATTGCATAATGTACAATTATTTATACAAATGAATGTCATTGGTATTCATGTGAGGGGAATTATTTATTACACTTAAAGCCAATGTCAGCCCGTGCTGCATCAGATGATCTAATGTATGATCCTTTAAAATGACATTTACCGAAAACTGGTTTGCAATGTGGGAGTTGTACTCTCATCTCACACCCATTGGCTGGCACCTTTTGAATGGAAACCATAAAAATTGCCATTTAATAATATTCAACCATATCCACAGTCTACACTATTATACAGAATATCACCTTTTGACATTTTTATAAATTAAAATAAATATTGCGACTTCAATTTGCAAAATGGAAACAAGTTTTTATGAAGACTCCCTTGGTGTTTTATTGGTCGAGCAATGTCGATTGAAATAAATTTACAGGAAATTATCGTTAGAAGAATGTAATTTATCGGATAACGTTAATCGTGAACGAAAAGTCATTGCTTGATTATCAACAGTGTGCACTTTGAATGTCTAAACCCATGAGATCGGTGAAATCAAACAAGTATAAAATAACATCATTGGCTATTTACTTTTCAATTTTATTTATTGAGGATTACCTCATCTGAAACTGTGTAAAATGTAGTTTTTGCTACAGGTTGCATATCATCCCAATCAAAAACATCCATCATCATTTGAACATTTCCCTTCGCAGTTGATGAGTTCACAAATGTTGTCATATAAATATTTTTCAGTTCACTGAGCACACCATATGCAATGGCGCCGCAAAAGAAGAAATATCTAAATGAGCCGAAATAATCGTTTTTGTCAACAAAAATATCATTTTCGTTGTCAATGGTATGATCAAAATTATCTATCCATACGGTCAAAAATATAAGCTTAATTGATAATGTCAACGAAGACACTTTCATTGCGTTGTAATAAAAAAAAAACAGTGTATGACACAATCATTGCCATTGTATTCATCTGAACTGTATGTTAGCAATCAGTTTATTATGTAAGTCTCGATCAAACAATGCGTTTAAATACCCATAATATTATATGAGCGCGGTGGCAATCCATTGAGCACGTGCAAAACAATAGCAGAGCGAACAAAAATTGATCAGAAACGGTTTTTTTTCTTTCTTTCACTATTCATTTGTAGTTTCATTCATTTTTCATGAAGCGCGACGAGCTCAATTTAATGTTGTATGCTTATCTCATTCCACAAAGCGCTGTCAGTTCAATGCGCTAGAGATGAAATGAACAATTCATCTCACTCTTCTTTGTTTTTTTTTTATATTTACAAGAAAAGAAAAACGTCATAATAGTAACGACTGATTGCTCGGCTTGGACTTTAATTGCAAATTGTTGATTTGCATTGTTGTACATTTTTTTCTACTTTTTTTTTGAATGAATCATTGAACAGATTTGATAACATGTGAATATTCTTTTTTTTATATCAGTCGGTTCACCCTACCAATTAAAATGCAAAGAATTTCTCATAACTGTCTAACATACCGCAAGGCTATAAAAATGATGATAACTTAAAGCATAAATTAAAAAAAAGAGCGCATATGACAGAATGAAATGAGCTAGCCTTTGTGTGTGGAGTCGAACATCGATTGACGCTTTTGGTCACTTGATGAAATCCAATGTGAACGATTCTATGCGGGAAAGCGGCGAATGTGTAAATATGTAGATTTCGAGTTCAATAACATTCTATGAATAAATTCTTGATTGTGTATCGTTATTCTCTTGCATTGCCTATTCTGCTTCCTCATCAGACCATTTGGAATACACATAGCACCAAAACGGCGGTGCTTAGTTAATGGAATCAAGCGAATACATTTCTACGGAGGTTTTATCGCGTCTATACACAAAATAGACAAATACAAATGATACGATATGATGAATATAATGAAGTGTTGCGTGGAAAATGTTTTCATAGTTGAATGGAGCTCAAACGAAAGAAAAAGAATAAAAGAGATAGAGAGAATGAAATGAAGACCAGAGTGTTGGCGTTAAATCACTCTCACAGTAACCGCAAGTGCTTAAGTTCTAGCATAAAAGCCGGCTTTATGACAGATATATCCAAATGTTATGGTCAATTAAAATGAATATCTTATGAACATTGAAGACATCGTTTGTGGCTTGAGCACTTATGATTACCGTTAAAGATTCCCATGCATTAACAAAACATCTATCTATTCATTATTTGATTTTATTAGTGAGAATGCATACTGCGCATCCCTATTGATAAAATGCTGGGGTGTCATCCAACATTGTTTGCAACATTATTATAATTTGAGAAAAAAAATCCTCTGTAAAAATTATTCTGAAACTTGGTATCTCGACTGTGTCTGATATGAAATGAAACACTTATATTCCAAAATTCTAAATTCGAGCTTCGGAAGCTTGAGTAAATGAAGCCGAATCGGATTTGTTTTATTCAAAAGCTAATAGATTATCAAGTCTTCTCTTAAATAATAAAAGTTCATTTCTTATTCACGATGTAAAAGACGTTTAAGCTACAACACGCATCGAAATGTTTAAAAGTGATTAGAAAATGATGGAAAAAGTGAATTGAAATAATGGCTCCAAAAATAGTTGTTGTTAATGCAATTGAGAAACGAAACGATTTAATATCGCGTGGACAAATATTTCTATTTGATGAAGCGCCCCCGGCCATATTTCACGGTGATTTTTCACTTTTTAATGTTCAAAAATGACAATTCATTTTGTTTCGACGAAAAATTGGAAGTACAGTAATAAAAAGTAGCAGTGCAGGTAATCTTTTGAGAGTTGAATTGATCATTCAAATAGAAATGCATACGGACATTTTTCTATGTGGATATTAAGTCTAAAAATAGATGTTTATTCATTCAATATCAGTATGTTTAATGGCAGTCAATCATCAATATTGAAGTTCTCATTAAATATATTCAATTGAATATTGACGTATGCCGTGATGTCTGTGCGCATTTCATTCGCCAATTTTGAGTATTTCAAATCAAATAGACAATACCGGAAGCAATGACATTCTGCGCATAAGCGTTCACAAATAAGTTGTTTAGTTAGTAAAGTGCAGTGTTCACTGTTGACTATACAGCTGTACAGCTGTACACTGTTCATTTTATACGGTATAAAACATTGGCGATTATGCTTGGAAGTGCCGTTACTGGACGCCAACATAGCTTTCTGGCCATTGCTCAATGAATCAACATTGAATGTTCTACCATTAATTAATGGTCACTTCATAGAATGACTGATGGCAATTGTACCAATTCAACAACTGTGATTCCGTTCAATTGAGTTGAGCTTATGGACATGAGTTACCAACTCAATTTTTGCTCTCGATTCGCCTCATACACGCACACCACATTAAAAATCATACTGTCTGAGAGAGTGACAAATGCAAAGACATTTGAAATCGAAACACAAGGAATAACAGGAAAATGGCTGCTCTTCTGCCGCATTGAATTAATATTGTAAATGTGTGTGACCGATTACAAAAAGCCGATTTCGTTTCGCAATTGCTTCTGCTGACGAGATAGAGAGAGAGAGAGAGAGAGAGAGAGAGAGAGAGAGAGAGAGAGAGAGAGAGAGAGAGATGAAGAGGGAAAAAAAGAATCACAAAACAAAATTACTCTATTTGTTGTTGTTGTTGTTTAAATGAGAAAAATGGTAGCGTTCAACAAAAACAATAGCTTAGAATAGATCCGAGTGCTTGAGAGGAAGAGAACAAAGCGGCGACGGCAAAATTGAATGAGTTTTGCACGGATTTGCTGGAGCAATTCACATTGCTGCACACAGATGATGAGGAAATGGCATGGCACCATTGTTTTTATGTGAAATAAAACATAAAAGCCGCTTTTAGACATCATTTGCCGAGTGTTCTGAGTTGTCACTTCAGATTCTTGTTTCTTTTTTTTTTCTTTTTTATTTTCTTCTCGCCTGTCATTTCTCCCCGTAGAAGATCCCAATCGATGCTAGGCTCAAAGCACTAGCTCAACTATTATTCATTTGGTAAAGTTGACAGAGAGAAACTATTGTTCACTAAAATGAAATTATTTATTAAAAAAAGAGACACATGTGCACATAGTCGCACTGACAACGGCATTTTCCATCCATTGTGTTGTTCCATCGTGTAAATTGCATTGCAAGCTTGCCAATTCTACAAATAAATAACGGCGTGCAAATAAAATCAATAAAAACAATCATAGGTATAACAATCTAACCTTGCGCATTTTGTTGTTTTTTTAGGTTTTTTGGTATTTCATTTAATTTAAAATGTCTTGTGAAAATGAAAACTATCAGGCGATTACCCCGGAAATACGAACCAACCGGTGAATTGCAATTCTTAAAGTGTATCTTTGATGTTCTTGTACCGGTTTCCGATGGAGACAATAAACAAAAACCCAGACGTCACATTGGAAAGCAATGACCATTTGCGTTAGAGTTTTGGCTTGGCTTTGCACAAACCATTCACCATCGTTTGAAATACATTGGAAATTGTGTACGATTGTATTCATGACACTCCAAAAGAGATGGCTAAAGTATTACCTTTCGAACCGCTCTTTTAAATTACCGTAGGCACCGCTCTGCACGGTACAATAAGTTTTGCCACATTGGAAGAATTCTAAGCAATGTGAACAACATTGACTCATACACGTTTCGCCTACATAAATATGTTAGGCGAATGGGTAAAAACGAGTATTTTCAAAGCCGCAATCCAACAGCAGCAATAGCTGCACAGAGTCAGAGAAATACAAGTGAAAATATTCGCACATCATTCCCTTTTCGCATACCGAAAAATTCCAATGAAACGCAATGCCTCTTCAGTCTCTTCGATGCCTCTATACACACATCAAGATACACGTCGGTGTGTTACACACAAATCGCAGATTGTTTACTCATTGTGTTACTTGTAATATGCTGCATCCGATGTGTGTGTGTGTGTGTGTGTGTGTTTGTGTGTGTTTGTGTGTATATAGTTTTTAAAATAGATATAACTTATCTTGAAAATAAAATGCATTCATCACGTTTTCGCAACAACAAAAATCAAAACAAATGAACAGAAACAATACAACGTTAAAATAGAAAACGCACAGAGAGACTAGAGGTAGTGACGACATTATGAATTGAACACATTTGCATTTACAGTAAACATACAAGCCATTTTGCTTTGAAGCAATGAATCGCATGTCAATCTCATCTGCTGTGCCATCAAAATGAATTCGAAATCAGAGAAAAAGAGAGAAGAATCAAAGAGAAAAAAAAACATTAAAAAATAAATAAGAAAATGAGTTGCTATTTGCAAAAAAAGGGGTCTGTCTGGTGTACATGAAAAGCAAGAAAAATATGGCTCAAGTACTATTATTACAAATTATGCGCACGTTACAAAGAATAGATCGTTCAATTAAGAACCAAGAACTAAGCATATTAAAGATGACTACATTTAATAGCACATGAACCACTCGAAACCATTCATATAGAAAATGCAGCAGACTTGCAGCGAATAGAATTAAAAAATTGTCTCAAATTTTGCGAACCAACAACTTGCCAATGTGAATGCAACGTAAAATGCAAATTCCGGCAACACCCATTCATCTCCGGTCGAAACACTTCGTAAAATCAATTTTATTTTATGGAATTAATTTAAAGCAATAATAAACGTGATGCGGGTCGTTCTAACTACTGAAATGCATGTCGCCAAACCGATTTGAAAATCGCTTAAATTTAGCTCACGACTAGACGAAGAATGAAGATTATGCGTTGATAAAATGAGATCACATTCACATTTTTAAATTGATTTAATTTAAAGTTCCATGTGAAAGGATTTTTTTTCAGTTGTTGCGTTCGATGTCTACAGATAGACAAGCATCTTGGATCTTGATATATATATTTGTACCTTCTCTCTCCCCGTTAGATTGAATGGATGTGCGTGTGAAATGTGTAATTGAGTAGCGACTTTGGCTACTAGTGAGCGGCCAACATCTAATAGCAATAACTTGTTATTATGACGAATTTAATGGAATAAGAGCTAAATGAAATCGGGCTACAAATATGCTGCGATATTGCGAGAGAGCAAAACACACCAAGATCATTAAATGTTATTTAAAATGAATGCGTGGAATGTGATTCGGTCGCTGTTATTATGGTTTACACTTTTTTGTTTGTTCTCGGTTTAAATTTAAAACTGCACCCAACTATTTTGCTTATGCAAAACAGCACACCAATAAACGATACAAAAACGAATTTAATCATTCCCTTTTTCAGAAAATTGGAGCGCACCCACAAAATTCTTTGAAAATCGTACATAATGATGAAAACCACAAAATTAACACATTTTTAATGCAATTTATGGCTTTTGTAAATTGTTCATCATGTTTCTATGATGACACAATAAAACCAAAACTAATATTAACACGACGATTCATTACACATATGAATTATTTCGGTTTAGGTGTTAATACACAATTGATTTAACACTGTTAACCAGAATGGCTTTGGATTGAAGTCAATAGGTTGGATTGGCCAAAGATGAATGATATTTGCTTAGTAAAAAAACAACAGCTATAAAAAATAATCTCATTGGATTTTAAAAATCCAAAGGAATTACATGTTTAGTGTGTTTTGCAGCTAAACGTTTCATTTCATCACCACTTCATCATCTCATCTTTCTCTGCATCACAAAGAATATTCTTTTCAAAAGTGTTCACACCTTTCTCTATTGCTTTTTTTCGTGCTTTGGCATTAATCCTCTCAAATATATTTTTTTGATATTGCGCTTATTAGTGGATTTATGATTCTGTATGTTTCGTTTACGCAACCGTCTCATAAATGATGTTGATTTGATGTGACGTGATACGACTAGCTTCGTTGGCAAATGGTACGGATTCTGCTATGTCCAATGGTCAATGCCAAATGACCATATGCGTACACTAATAAGCTGTGGGAGCATATATGGTCGTGTCATGTTTTGATCATCAACAGCCAAAACAGATGCCAGACGTGCTCAAGTGATTTGACGTTGAAATCTTGTATTCACATAAAAGAAACCAATACTTTCTATCAGAAAATAGAGTCGATGGACACATGTAAATTTTTGTCAACAATGACACTAAAAAAAATTAGCATGAAAATTCTTGTGCTCATTGGAAACGATGAAAAATGATACTAACAACTGTTTTTTTTAATTTATTTCTTTTCTTCCATTGAATAATGCGAGCCAATCCAATGGCAATCGAAATATGTCGATTCGTTTTGTTATTTTCAAGTTAATAAGCCATTTTGTTCCAAGAATTAGTTCGTCGATTGGAAACTAATTTGTTGGTGTGTGGTACATTCATGTGAAAAATTGTAAAACTTTCATTTAAATTCTATTCCGGTCATCAGCTTCTAAATATATTCGAGAAAAATGGCGCGCTATGTTTGGGCATTTGCACAGCAGAACCGGCTTTGCAGCATTAAAACTTTCAAAGCCATGTAAGCAACAACAACAAAAATCACAAAGTCATTTCAAACGAGTTGAAATGGAATCCGTTGAAATACATCTAATGGGAGATCTTTTACTCAATTTTCAACGCACATAATCGGCCAATGTGAGTGTATCCCATTGCCGTAAAAGAAACTGTGCGTGAAGAGAAATTTTTTCTTCAATATTAATGGTTGCAATAAAATGTAAGGTGTTTCGTCCGAAAAAATGCCATTCGAATAAAGAAAAACAGGCCCAACCTTTTGACGAAGCCGGCCAAAGTGTATGGTTGCAATGAAAATCGACTGAAGTCGATCAAAGGTCACAATTCAAGCTTCATGGCAGATTTTTTTTTCCTTTTATCTCGCAAATACATTTCTTCATTTATTTCTCAATCCTCAACTCAATTGCTCGTAAGTATGTCGTGTGCCGTTTGAATGGCAAAAAATAGAGAGAGAGAAAGAAAGACAACAAAAATGTATAACTTCTTGAGACACGTACAAAAGCGGCACACACACTCGGCTCTATGATACGCCCGGAGTCAGTTATCTTGCGGTTTTGCACACTCACTGCACACAAACATTATCACATTGGAATGCTTGCGCCGTGATATCGTTGTTCACACAGTAAAAATGCGCAAATTATTTGGATATATTCGTTATGTATGACGGCAGTTGTAAATATTTGCGTGGCAAAGCCGACTTTGCGCCAAATGCAACATCCACATGAAATCGCATTTATGCGTAATTGGAGTTTGATGTTCCGTTCGCTGAAGTTTCTTTCAAGAATAATTATTTCAATATAAAAATGAAATAAATGTGTGAGCAAACCTTTCAGTACAACGAACTCTCAATTCATTTGCATGGTCATCAATAGGACAAGCTGGTGATCATTTCTTTGAAATTATGCTGACAACAATTGTGGTCGTGTGACTTTTTCGTTGAAAAAATAAAACACATCTTAAACCGTTTATGTTCGAATTCACTTCAGACCAATCAAGCATGCTTTGAACACTGTTTTCAAATATAATTCGTCTCGCCGTTCCTGCTGAGGTCAACTCCAGCTGTGTTACAAAACAGCGGTTCATGCACTGGACTATGTCGATTTCATCGATAACCGTTCATTATATTTTCACTTTGTTTCATGAGAAAAATTCAACATTTTCTATTTTATCAATTTCAATAATATGGAAAGTAGAACGGTGCAAATTCTTGTCTAGAAACGGCTAAACGAAATGAAAAAAATCACTTGTGGGTCGGTCCATTGATTGAACCAACTATTGGAGTTTGTTTTTTTAGATCGATCGAGACTTAAAATGTAGTTCATATTAAAATGTATGGATAGAAAAATGTAAGAACATTCTCTTTACCATTACTTTTCAAAAATGCTGCCTACAGCAAAAAAAAATAGTAACAAAACTGTCCAAAACACTTGCACGTTTCGATTGCTGAAACCAAGGGGAAGTTATATTCCTGAATGCAGATAATTCGTTTTGAAAGAATTCGTATTGAAAGGACTCAATCCTCACAAATGTTCGAATTTCTGCGATATGTTGTAAATTTTCGCAGATTCTTGTGAATTCCCACAATCTTTTAACAGATGTTTGCACAGAATGAGGCCCCTTTAGATAAGGCCCCTAGATCGGGACAATTTTTATTTTTTTTTTAAACTAAAGTGAACAAATTCAATGTAATAAATAAAGTAGTTCATTGTAGTCTGCTATGGGTGCGTACTGAGCTCACTGTGCAAACTATGTTTCAAAAAAACACGACCATCAATTGAAATTGGAGATTTGAATCATGAAAAAATATGGCATGAAATGTTAAACTTCAATTTAATAAACAAATACACGAACATATACATATCAATACATAAATAGCGATATAATTGATCGTCTCGCCAATGATCTATGTTTGATGCGGAGCAATGTTTTTTTTTTGTGATAGAAAAGAAATGTATTTAATCAATTACAAACAGAGCAAATCGAATTACCATGCAAATTATAGCGATTGCGTTGAGGCATTGACATGGGCAAGCGAGCATTTGATATGCTATATATTCATTCGAGTATTCAATCTTGTGCTTGAGAACGAGAGACAGCTACACCAATGTTTTTATGAGGAGAAAAATTGATGTATTGAATGTGAATCGCAATCGTTCACAATCCATTGACCCAATTGAACGCTGTAAAAGTTTATTGAATTGATCATGAATTCATTTGAATAAGTTATAACGAGATGGCATCTGTTTCGTTACGCGATCGGCCGAACTGATGCGTTTGAATGTCTTCATCATGAACAGAACACAAGAATGTTCGTTCAACTGTTTTCATTTATCATATCATAAATATGCGAGTGAAATGCGAGCAAAATGATGAGTTTTTGGTTGGCTTCGAAACTAAATATGATACACACATATTTTGAAAACTGATGCAATGTACGGTTGAATCCACTCAACAAACCGAATAAACACAGCAAAGGCAAAACAATGTGCTTTCGTTTCAAAGCATGAATATGTTTGTTTGTACGCAATTGTTTAATGGAGCACATTTTTGTTTCTTGAGTAACAAGAATAGTTGATTCATTCGTACATTCATATCGGGTATTTTAATGGCCAAATGCTTATAAATTCTTGGTAGATAGTTGCAAAATAAAATTCGACTGGAGAATTGAGTTCTTTCACGTACCAGGGATTGGATTAATAAATAAACGATTTTGTAAAAATGGTCTTAAATCAGTTTTTGTTTTAATTTAAGTTTTGTTCAAAATAAACAAAACCACTTTCATTACAAACTGATGTTCATTTATAAAACCAACACTATTGCGTACCCCGTTGACAATGTTGATAATAAATGATATCTTCGTAAACTGAATTTGTTTATTTTTATTTTAATTTTAATAACAACACAAATTTATTTCGTCGGAAAAAAAACAAAAACAATGCAAAACAAAAACTTTCAATCTTTTTTTTTTACTTTCGTTCAATTAAATTGTGAATATTGACGAGTAAAAAAGGTTTTCGTTACGCTTTCTGCATTGAATTTGATGAAAATTAGCGAAACTTATTGAAAAATAAATGATTGAAATTTCATAACATCGCGACGGAATGTGTATCATTATCAAGACTTCAATCAGCATATCCATCAATTTTATAGTGCATTAAAAAATGAAATTGGGTACCGTGTCGAATGATTACAACAACACAAACAGTGCGGCTTAATTGCGTTGAACAAACATTTGCTATTCGGTGTATTTGCATGTGAATGGCACATGGTAACGATCTGCGACTAATCGGCCCAATTTTCACCGACACTCGACGGTGCACGGTCTTTTATTTTATTCCTTCGTTTGCGTTTTTGAAGATCGCGAAAAACAGTCAGTAGAATTCCATTGGCATGTGAAACAAACACACTTCAAACAGGAGAATGAGCTGTGAAATTTCGCATCATTTTTTATGATGATCAAATCGACTCGACAAACGATGCCAATGAGAAAGAGAATGGTTTTGCACTTATATGGCAGGCATCCATAATCAATTTCAGCTTAGCAATCGAATTCAAAATTTGCATATGATTTTCGAACAATCAGGTTCTATTTTCGCCCCCGAAAAAAAAACACACCGTAGCAGCAATGGCAATGCCAGTGTATCTGTATAAGATGATTATTAAATTTAAACAGCACAAACAACACCGAATGCCATAAATTGTCTATTCAAATACGACAAGAATACGACTGCACAGACCGACTGTTCTGTCATATTGTCGCGACCGTCATCAAAGAAGAGACAGAGATAAACATATCGTGAAATTGCACAGTTGCTATCTTTGGGTGCTTGTAACGATTGTCACCTTCAACGTATTCTAAACTAAAACTGATGTCATCGAATATCAATTTTGAATCTCGCATTTTAAAAATAACGAAGATGTTGCCAAGAAATTCCAAGTTGTGTGTCTATTGGTGCGATTGTCAAACGAATGTTAACCTCTAAAGCGGCTCGCATAGTGAGTGTGTGTATGTGTGTGCGATTGCATGCATTTCCATAAGGGACGGAATCCACTACCATACGATTCTCTCCATAACGAATGAGATTCTCCATTGAGCGTATCGCATCTCATTTCAATTCAGCAACGGAATACCATTTTTTTTTCATTACGTTACGTAAGCTCACGTGTGTATTCGTATACCGAAACGAGTGAATAGAAAAATCAAGTGAAGCCCCCGCTTATTTATCGCCATTCTTTTAAATGCACATTTTTTTTCCGCTGTAACATGTTTCCAATTTAGGTGTTATTACTTTGCCCATTGATTAACTAACGTAACAAATACACGCTCAGAATCAAATACATTTAAAATTCTCAATTCGCATATAGAATGAATAACCAACAAATGAAATAGAACAAGAGAGAGTGAGATAGGTGCAGAATGAAATACTGAGAACGAAAAAAATGAACGGGTAAGAGCGCTTGATAAGCGCTCATTAAAGATTGTTTCGAATACAGTTTTTGTTGTTGTTGGTTTGGTTTTGTTTTGTTTTGTTTCGTTTGTGTGTTTGCATAAATTTATCTCAGTTTCTTACCTTATGTGCTGTCAATGGGCTAAACTAATCCAATAAAGCACCTTCGTTTTACAGTTTTTTTATTATCGAAAGAAAATTATCTGTGGCTTTTCGTTGATATTTGAGTTGCTGTGGTTTGTTCTTGTTTTTTCTTTTTTGTTATCAAAATCAACATTAATATCAAAATCGGCTTTCTACTGTTGAAATTGAGCCGTTTTTTTCCTCTTTCTTTCTCTCTATTCACACCTGAAAACTGTACACGTATACACTTAATTAAAAATTTACTTTATTATTTTCGTTGGGAATTTCGTTTAACTGAAATGGAAAAGGTCCCTTGTCATGCGGGATGACACGGACACAATCCATTACACAAACACACACACACACACATACGAGAAAAACTAATCAAAATTAATCAGTCAAACGATTTAAATAATAAATTGTTATTTGGATGTTGGAGTTTTGGTTGAACACACGCATTTCAACTTCACATGTCAGACGTATTTTATTCTGTAATCGCGCGCGCTCGAAACTACAACACAGAAACACACACACACACAATCTCGTACGCGCACAAAAATGTTCAATGGTTTCGATTTTAAGACACACTTCAACTGAATGCACAATATTTCATAGACGTCGCAAAAACGAACAAAAATATATTAGACATAATTGAATTTCAAGTGGCGATTTTTCTTTAGAGTTTGCGTTTTTAATGAATTAATTGGCTTTTCACAATGCCTCTACAATACAACGAAACAGCGAGACACAAAAAAACCCTAGCACGAAGTAAACGACAATGAAACTGAAAACGTAGGGAGAGTAAAATGAAATGAAGAAGCGTAGCCGACAGAACTTCCACTCACAAAATAATATACGTGTTTAGTTTTAAAAACACCGAAGAAGCGCAACGACAGTGAAACAAAACGAAACAAAAAAGAGAGACAACGAAATAAAAAGAAGAGAAAAAAAAACAATTTTGCAAACCCATACAAAGGTTCTGAATCTGATTGCCAATGCTGATGTTCAACCGTCCTACTATCGTTCAATCGAATCAAATAAGCGATGTGTATCCGGCGGTAGAAGAAATATCTGAACTAAATTCAACGGGTGCCGCGAATATTTTTAGAGATTGAGTGGTGTTATTGTTTCGCTGTCGTTTATCTCTTGAAATTTTCGATTGTTTTTCGAATTTTAATCAAATTGAAATAGAATTGCAATTGTCCTATATGATAAATTGAACTAGTAAGAAATCCGAATGCACTACGTACAAATCAATCAATGACAGAAACTGCACAAATTCTTCTTTTTTTCCATTGCTTTGCCACCACTTTTATGCTTCTTTTTCTTACTTTCTGAGAATATGCGTTGAAAGAATCAGCCGAAACAACGTTGAACACTACTCTTTTTACACCAGTGAAATGGTTAGCGATGCGTTTAGCTTCAGTACAAATTCACCACTGTTGAAAACCCATTCGACATATAGACACATTGAACGACGTAAAATATACACGACCGAGTGAATAAACATCGAACGATTGCGCTTGTGTATGTGCGCACACTTGGTATCTGTATTTGACCGACAAACTTGTGACTCGTAGTGTATTCACAGTTGAGCGAACGAACAAGCACACGAGCTATTCGGTGTATTGATGTTGTTATTTTAGTGTGTGTGTGTGTGTGTGTGTGTCTTCTTTCAAGTTTACAGACGATAAGTATCGATGCGATGAGTCAAATGGCCGACTCAATGGAAAATACTTCATACACAGTTTTTGTTCATAAAAACATCGAAAACATCGCATGAAGTGACGTTGCTCGTGTTTGCCGCATTCGCACTCTCGAATCGAACCGAATCCACTGCATGTAAGCGACCCAGGCAGCAACTTTTATTTTTGACACTCGCACACGCAATACACGAAACACCAACGCAGCACAACTATACAGTTGTGCCATGTATTTCACTCGTTCGATTTAATTGATTCAGTTTCGAATGGACCATGTTTACGTTGCTGTTGTTGTACGAACAAGGCATCTAAATTAAACGCTAATTGCCAGTTTATGGGTTGTTACATTTAATTTTGATTAAACAAATTTGATGGTTTCTTTGTTGTTTACGATGTTCTGAGAAATATTTTGTTCATTTTTGCAACTGGTGGTTGTTTAATACTTTCATATTTTAAAAAAAAATTAACTACTAAAGCCCATTGCTTGGACCAATCATATTGGGGCTTTATTTAAGTATTTATTCGTGATATGATTACGACACCTTCTCTTATCTCACAGACAAAACAAAATAACACTTGAAAGATTATTTCATTCGATCATCACTTGGAATGAGGTGTTCATTCAACATTTATTTATTTATTCTTCTATTCGGTGAAAAACTAGCGGGTAATTCTACACCTGCAAAAAACAATGCGAGAAGGACATTTTAAATAATAACAAATATCATTATAAGAGAACATTTTGAACGTTATTTTCTCCTATATGTTAATTCACACGTGTCGTTAATTACCGGAACGTCTTTGATTTTCATGTTTTTATCAATTAGAATTTCATCGGTAATAAAACGCTCCTGAAGTGGATTTGTAATAACACATTTTTAGAATTCAAAACAATTTTAAATTATAAATAAAGTTAGTCAAATACCTGTGAACATTCACGGAACGGTTTTTGGTATGGTTTTTCTATTTCTTGTTGATATTCCTGTTGAGATTTCAACATATTAGCTATTAATGAAAAGGGTATTAAAAATGCCAATGCGTTTCAATAAAATGCAAATTGTAGACAATGGACTTGAATTGTCCATTTTCCATGGAATTTCGTATGACTTAGCAACTACGTACAACAAATTGTGGAATATTGACGGGCATATCGGCACCATAGTTTTTTGACCACCAATCTATATCTTTGTGGCAATCAGCATTGACTACACCATCATGAAAGTCCTCGTAGATTTGTGTTAAGCTTAATTATAGATCGAAAATGTTCGTCATGGAACCTGGATCATTTCACAGTCAATTTTAATATTGGAATGTTGGGCTTAAATACCTTTGGTCCTGAATTGTACTGAGAATCTTATGTACCGCAAATAAAGCGTCTTTTAATAGAATCAATCTAGCTTCTTCCATTGCTTGACATTTCGTGAACACTTTTGTCATTTCATTTAAATAAGTTGGATGATATTCCAAGAGTTTGTTCAATTCTTCAATGTATTTTTCACGCAACTCTTGCACCTTCGAATGTGATTTTTCGATATATTTGTTTAACTTCTCTTTCTATTGATGTTTTTTTTTTCGTAAAAAGCATTATATTCCATTCTGATTTTAACTGAATGAAGGAAGTGTTTCACAAACCTGAGTTGATGTGAGTTTGTTTTGGGTGTTGGCATAATGTTCTTGATTCATTAAAATCCTTTGTTTGGCACATTGTTTGTGATAATTGTTTTTTCTTTTTTCTACTTTTTCTAATTGCTTTGCATATGGTTTCTGTACGGATTTAAATTCTTTTTTCATTTGTTTGCTCTCTTTGATCTCGGTGTGCGCCTAAAAACATAAGTTAAGATTGAAAATTCATTCATTTGCTGTTTCTAATAAGAATTATGATCAAAATATAATTGCATTTATACAATTGGGATATAAGCACATTCTTGCCAGAATCGTAGCTCCTGAAATTTGCCACTTTTCAACTGTCGCCTTACACGTGAGTGAACTTCGGCAAGGCGTTCAGCTTCACACAGTATTCCTTGCAGAGCAGCTCGCATTGTCCCATATTCTGAACCTAAACGATTCGAGAGAGAGAGAGAGAGAAAAATGGTCATTCTTGCATACTTTATATCAACACATTCCAAGAAAACTGGCCTTCTTCAATAATAATTTTACTACACAACTTTGACCATGTTCGAAGATTTTGTGCATAATGTTCTTCAATTTGGGCTCGCTCATGAAACAATGTACGCAGGGTTGAACAAAGCCTATTAACAAATGCAACCGAAATCGTAATCAATTCAATTTAACATTCCACACCCATAAATCAACTAACTTGTATCCATCATTTATACGTTTTGTTGTGTACTTGTAGTTGCCTGGATCCCAAAATGATTTCTTCGAAGTCTCTTGAATTTCATCACTTTGATGCTGCATTCCACGTACTTCTTGATTTTTGATAATAATTGAATAGTTTAATTTCAACCAATTTTTCTTACTGAATTAGTATACAGTCACAAAACTGCAACGGAATTTACAATGAAAAATCGTTTTGTTGTCAATTATCATTGAAACAAATGCAACTATGATTGCGAAGAAAACTTCATGAAGACACTTATTCTAGATGATAATTTAATGAAACAGGTCAACTTGAGACGACATAACACAATTCATATTCAAATGTCACCTCATTGGAAGCATTTGTGTTTCATAGTTCTATTTAAGTATTTTCAATATTGTTTGACTGAGATTGTTTTTGGAGGACATATTTCAGTCGAAACTCTTGAAACTGAATTGTTTTACAGCCTGAAGACTATAAACTAATAAAACAATAAAGCAATTTGGCACTTATGTCGTTTTCGTAAACGCAATTTTGCTTTCTCCTTTTCTCCAGAGAGAAGCATATATGTATCATAGGTCACGCTGTTCGAGTTTCATTTTCAATATACTCATTATCAGAAAATGGGAAATACGTGGAAAAGAAAAAAAAACGCTCACACGTTTTCATTTTTTTATGTTGTTTAATGTCATTTATGCTTATTGAAAGCAATTCTAATATTTTCCAAATTCGAAATATTATAATGAAATGGTCAATATCAATCACAATCACAATTACAATCAGTATTCAATACAATCCACATAAATTTCGTCATTCGATGAACTTTCAAACAGTGTAGAATCGTTATCCGGTTTATCTTTCATTGAAATACTCTCTCAAAATAAAAGTGAACTCATGAGTAAAATTGCTCGAAATTCCCATCATTCGGAGCTAAACAAGCTACAATGTGATGTTCTTTGGTAGCGGAAGTAAACCAAAAGGATATAAAAAGATGAACATCTGGATGCATTCATACGAGTATTTCAACGTTGTTCATTCTCGCATGAACGATCGGCTCTTATGCTGCATTTATTTCCTCTTTTTTATACAACGATTTCCTTTGCACCGCCTTTAGCCCGTCTTACGATGATACCTCTTAAGAGTTTATTATATCCAGATTTGTTTAGATTTTTTTTTTTTATACAGAATACGTATTTGTGGTAGAAAAATAAAGCGTACTTGAGATTAGAACTATTGAAAATCATCACCTAATTACTTTGTATTAAGCGACATCGCTTTCGTTTTCGTTGTTGTTGAAGTAGTTTTGGTGCCATAGTCTCCGATAATACGATCCTTTATTGATGATGAACATCCAAAATGTATAACAAACTGTTAATTCATGGAACCGTCAAGTAAGTATTTGTTTTGAGCCATAATCCTTCAAAACCACGTTATTGAAGTGTAGGAAGTGAAAAAAACAATATTTAAAGTGTATGAATTATGAGCCATAACCTATGCTTCATAAGTGATCGAATTGTTGAATAAAGACGTCTATAATTTTGGACCGTAAACATCTTGTCTGTTCAACAGCGTTTCGATGTCATGGTATACAGAGTCGCCATAAATCTGTGTCAAGCTAAAATCGGAAATAGACATCAATTTAAATTTTTCAAAAACAATGGAGACGAGTACAACAAACTTCGGGTGTTGTGTCATATTTAGTGTCTTGATCAAAAAGATTATCGCCAGCTTGAGTAATTGGAGTTTAGTTTCTTCGAATCAATGATACAGACTTCAACTTCTACACGTAAATTGGGTTATACGTTATGATGTTTTCACGGTAACGACTCATTTTGTTTTACGCTTGATGTACGCAGACTTGAATCCACTTAATCTAAATGGGTTAACATTATGAATAACATTTACGAAGGAGCGCCAGTTGTACTCCTTTACTTATCAATATTTATCATTTTACACACCTGATTTTTTGTGAATGCTGCATTTTCGATGCTTGCATATCGCACCTGGTCTATCAAAATCTTCGTATCGATACACTCCTTGTTATAGCTACATTACGTTTTTTCAAACCTTTTTCCAACCCAAGTGCTGCGCATATGGTTGTTGTGCCTTTTTGAATAAAGCGAACATTTCCGTATACTCTGTTTGTCTCTGAAGTCTGCAATCGCAAGTTGAAAATAATCCAAAGGAAGCAATAAAATCATGTATAATTCGTATGGCGTGACAAATGTTGAACACATGCAGTCACAGTAATAGTTCTTCTTCCACATCTAGCATCGTTTGTAATAATTATGCAAGTTTCCCTTTACATTTGAGTGAGTAACAATTATTTAATTTGCTGCAGCTTAAATTCTCTCCCATAGAGGCTCCATTGTTTCATGAAACCTAGAAAAATTATTTCACAGAGAAAACACTGATAGATCTCATTGCCAAACTACTGTACGGTTGCAAACTAACGGACTAACAAATTCACCAATCGATGTTACTCGCCTGGCTCAACAATTTTTTGCCTTTTCTTTGACCATGATCTTAAACTGTCCGCATAGATTTGTTCAATTCAAATGCGTCTTTTAATAAACATTTGCATATTCGGAATGAATCTAATTGAAAGCGATTACAATAAATTCATATGATAAATGCATGAGCACATTTCTCAACTCACAAAAGATTCTTTTTAATTTGCGTTGTTGTCCATTTATAGTTACCGAAATCCCAAAAAAAAAGACTTTTCAGGCATCAGCAATTGTTCATCGTATGTCATGACCTTTCAATACAAAAGGAGATTGCGAGCAGAATTTTTCAGAATATAATTTTCTGAGTGTAATAAATGCAGCGGATAGCCTGAAATTTGAAAAACTTGTAATTATCTCTGGGAAAAAAATTATTTGACAAACGTATATGGTAACTGTGAATAGAATGCAAAGTTATCAGAATGTGAGTCATTTTAATGTATACATTAGAAATAATCGCATACTGCGTGGAAAAAAAAGTCGAATATGTGGCGATATATTCTAAGGCGCTTATTCGAATAAGCGATCGCCGCTTGAAATATTCATGTTTTAATTCATTTCTGAATGACAAGAGCTTCCTTTGATTTTCGTCAAGGTGAGCTTAGGTCATTTTTTCTATATTTTTTTTTCTTTTCTAAATATGCATAATGCTTAAGCAGTGACAAATTCTCACAATAACTCTTAACGAGAGCTCATAAAAATTATTTTGTTTAATTGAACGAATTTAATTTATTCGTATCTTGAGCCAAATTATAATCATTCAAATTATTTAAATTATAGCCCGTATATTTGCGTTTCTCAAAAGAATTATAATCTCGTTAGAAACGTGCATGCTCATTCAAAATCATCATTCTAAACAGTTCTATTCGAAATGGGAAACAGAATACAGCATTCGATGTGAAGAAAAGTTGGTGTTATGTAAGCAAGGCCATCTGTGCGTTTTTTTTATTTTTTTTTTCATTTTGTTTAGTTTTGGAATTTCGGCTGAACGCAATAGTTTTTTGTTGTTGTTGAAGCGTTTATGTTCTAAAGAAAAGTGCTACAACTACACAACATTGTTCGACTACATGACTACAAGACTACAAGATCATATATCGCCAACAGCATATTCCATAACAATAACATGAACTTCTCTAACTTTCGCTTTGTCGTTCGTTCGTTAACGAATGTATATTCTGAATAGAATCGGTTGGCTTTCGAGTGGCTGAGAACATTTTGGGCCTTATTTACATTCCATTTTTCATGAGATCGTCGAACGTTGTATGTTGTTATATATCATTCGTTTCTTTCGTGTGTTGTTTTTTTGTGTGTGTTATATTCTCTTGTTTCGCTTGTTCGTTCGTTCGTTCGTTTGTTCGTTCGTTACTTCGGTGCATACGTTCGTGTGTGTACTCGGTCTTTTTCATTTCACTGTATGCGATGTGTGTATGGAATATGTATATATACTTATACGCGCTCAACGGATGCTCGCTTCGTATGTGAATGGCACTTCTACCTTGCCACTTGTTTACAAGCATTCAAAAAACGAAAAAGACAAATTTACACAGAAGTATAGCACACACTGTCGAAAAAATGCCTCGCATACTATGGCATGTAGGAAATACACGGTTTGCATGTGTGTGCGCGCGTGTGTGTGTGTGTGTGTAGAATGTACATGTTGAAGCGATGTCATGGCATGTTGTTTGTATATTTTCTGTGTGTTTGACTGTGTCTTGTACTTCGTACTTCAGTAAAATGAAGATTTCCAGTATTTTGGGTGCATGTGTATTGGTCACCTGCTTCACTTAAGTCGTATGCGACTGTGCACATGTATAGAGCCTTTCTTCATTTTTTCGAAACAAATTATAAGAAAAATCAAAGACGAAACACATCTGTGCGCGTCTATAAGACATACTTGTTTCCTTTTGTCGTAGAAAAATATTTCTTCTGCACAAATTCAATTTTTAAAATGTGAAAATATCTAAAACGAAAACAACAACGAATTTTGAATAACAATTTCAAATGTGGTGCATGTTATAATAAAAAAATCAAAGTGCAAAATCACCAAAAAAAGAGTTTGTCTGACGTGTATATGCCCACTTCATGAAGGGAATTTTAAAATTTTGTGCTGAGTTTGGAGTTTTATTTTGTGCTTTAAGGTGAATCGCAGTTTAAAATATATATATTTTTTAAATTTTCAAATATAAGTGAAATAAGTGATTGATATTTATTGCATTGAAACAAACGAATTGAAGAAAAAAAAATCATCTGAAATTGTGATTTTACTTTGAGTTGAATCTGTTATTTCGTCGATCAATTTCTTTATCTGTGTCTTTCGTACGTTCAATCAAAAATGGCTCCAATGGACCTATCATGAGCGCATGAAGTTATTGTGTTGACGCAGTGCTTGTGTGCTATTGCAAGAGAAAAAATAAACGAGAAAAAAATGTTATGAAAGAAAAAATGATGTTTGAAAAGCAAAAAAGGCTGATCGAATTTGTATACGTTTTTTGATGGCAAGACGTATTTATCACAAAATGGATTACAGAATTACATATGGATTAATTTGGGCGCTGGTTTTGGTAGCATCTTGTAGCGCTTCTATCAATGAAGATATGAGAGGTGAGTTTGATTCAACATTCCAAGAAAATTGATCGTAAATTAATTTATTGATCGACCTCGTTTAGAGTGTTGTTGTTTGTTTTTCATTTTGAGTTCTTCTATCCTATCGAAATTAATTCACAAGAAAACATTTGTTTTGTCAAGTGTTCAACGTTCAAGGAATTTAAGTGAGGCAATCGTGATTTTTCTGAGAAAACAATTTTACGTCAGCTTTTATTAAAAACGAGTTGATCAAAAGTTAAAATTAGATCAAAGTTTCATCGAATAAAAAAAAAAGTCTATTTCAAGCGAAAGAAATAATAAAAGCAACGAACAAACAAGCGAAGCATATTTTTTTTTATTCATTATTCAACCGCGCCAAGCATTTCCATACATTATTGCATTCGTTGCAGTTTGGACTCTTTGCATATTCCAAAGCGATCACCATACTGTTTGGTGTGACGTGAATGGAAAGGTAGTACTACTACCATGATCACGAGATCATATATCGCCGCACAGTAATCCCAATCACATCAATTTCTCTCATTCTCGCGTTGTCGCTGTGTCGCTTCATTCATAGGCAATATTCTGAAATTCGAATTGCTGCTTCGAGTGGCTTATTCAACATTCCATTTTCTGTGCATGATCTCACGTTTCTGTGTTGTGCGATGGTATGTGTAAATGAGTATGCTTGTTTGTGCGTCTGTATTTTATGATTGTTTGTATGCGGTGCACACAGCAGGCATACAGCATATGTGTACTTGTATGCGTATACATATTTACGCGTTGGATGCTCTTAAACTATGAGGCGCTCCGTATGTGAACGGTATTTTTTTTACCTTGCCACTTGTTTACAGGCGTTACAAAATGGTTGCACATAAATAAAGCACACAACCGAACCAAAAAGACAAAAAAAAAAAAAAATCCTCTACACGCATGCAACACAACACAGCATAAATTGTGCCAATGTATGCGTTTACGTCCTCTTTATGACCATATTAAACGTGGAAAGGTTCTGTACCTCTGTAGGTACAGAGGGCCTTTGCGCAGATGCCATCGACTTTACATCTTCCTCTGCTGAGATTTTTCTAGATATTCACCATGTATACTCTATACTCTATACTCGGTGTGTATGTGCATATGTATTGGTCACCTGCTTCGTTTAAGAGCCATAAAAATGTTGAGAGTCATTTCTTTGTGTCTTGGGTCGGTTTTTTTTCTCTTCCACGAAATTCCAAATGCTGTAAAATGTAAAAATTAGAAAGGACCGAATAGTGATTGTTTTTTTTAAATATATAGCACATTCTTCTTGCTATGTTGAAATGATGTCGCATATTAAGAATGACTGAAATAAAAAGCTGAAATAATAAATGATAAATGATATTTTACGAATGTAGGTATAAAATAATGTAAGTAAATTGGTTTTTTTCTTTGGTAACAGTATGCATCGGTACCAATGGACGAATGTCAGTACCATCAAATCGAAACCACCATTATCGTAATTTACGTGATCGTTTCACGAATTGTACACATGTTGATGGGAACCTCGAGTTGACATGGCTTGATGATCCAAAGATGGATTTGAATTTTCTGCAACATATTCGGGAGGTCACCGGATATGTATTAATTAGTCATGTGCATGTAAAAACTGTTATTTTACCACGGTAATTATCGATTAGCATTTTTTTCATTGTGATAATTTCTGTTATCTTCACTATTCGCTGAATCTAAATGCGCATGTTTTCTTTTCACGATCGATCTGTTTATAGCTTACAAATTATACGTGGTCGGACTTTATTCAAATTAAATATCTACGATGAACAATTTGGTTTGTTTGTGAGTTATTCACAAATGGACTCACTAGAATTGCCTGCATTACGTGATATTTTGGCTGGATCGGTATTCATGTTCAATAATCAAAATCTATGCCATATTCAAACTATCAATTGGGACGAAATCATTACAGGTAAAGATAAGAAATTTAAAAAAAAAGAAAGACTTGAATTGCGCACAGAAAATAAAGGTTTTGACACTATAGAGAAATACCGCGTCTTTAACATTCTTGCTAAATGAAAGCATCGTGATAACCAATCCGCGTTTGCAATTTCCCCCCTCTATTTTCTAGATCGAAACATTAAATGTGTCACATATTCAATGGACTGATGCAATTTATAAAAGATTGCTAAAAGACCTTTCTCTTCTGTGCGTGTGTTGAGTAACATAATCATCATGTCGAAAAGACACAAGTTTCAATCAAATCAATTATCATTAATTATACAATCAAAAAATTGCAGATTCCAATGAAACATTCAAGTACATATATAATTTTACGTTCCCCGAACCGGTATGTCTGAAATGCCATCCATCATGTATATCGGGTTGCTGGGGCGAAGGCGCTCACAATTGTCAGCAATTTAGTAAAATTAATTGTTCACCGCAGTGTGCACAAGGCCGTTGCTTTGGCCCAAATCCGCGTGACTGTTGTCACTTGTTTTGTGCTGGCGGCTGCACGGGACCTACCGAAAAAGATTGCCTGGCTTGTCGTAATTTTTACGACGAAGGTGTATGCAAACATGAATGTCCACCGATGCAAAAATACAATCCAACCAATTATCTATGGGAACCGAATCCTGAAGGGAAATATGCATACGGAGCAACATGCGTACGAAATTGTCCAGAGCATTTGTTAAAGGATAATGGCGCCTGTGTAAGAACGTGTCCACTTAATAAGACTGCAAAAAATGGTGAATGTGTTCCTTGCAACGGACCATGTCCAAAAACTTGCCCAAGTGTCGGTGTTGTTCATTCCGGTAACATCGATTCATTCAAAGACTGCACAATCATTGAAGGAACGTTGGAAATTTTGGATCAAACATTTAACGGTTTTCAACAAGTCTACGCGAATTTCTCGTTTGGACAACGATTTATCAAAATGCATCCGGATCGTTTGGAAGTATTTTCAACGCTTCGCGAAGTCACCGGTTTCATTAATATTCAAGGAGATCATCCGGAATTCACCAACTTATCCTATTTTCGTAATCTTGAAGTGATCGGCGGACGTCAATTGCTCGATACATACTTTGCATCTCTTTACATTGTGAAAACCAATTTAAAGTCGTTGGAATTACGCTCTTTAAAACACATCAATTCGGGTGCTGTTATCATATTGGAAAATAAGAATCTCTGTTTTGCCAATGACATCAATTGGAAGAAAATCAAAAAATCCGATGCACACGAATCGATGATTAGCAATAATCGTGATCAAAGTGAATGCAGTGAGTATATAAACAGAATGAAAAAATCGTTTTTTTTACAAATAAACAGTATTGTTCCTCCTTGATTTTGTCGTTATCTAGATAGCACAACTTTATGGAATTTTTACTAAAAGATTGAACAAAAGCTAAAAGTAGTGAATTTTTTTAATAGTACAAACACTAGCTTGCATTTGAACTGAATTGAATTGGTCGTTGATTGGGTTGAGGATCGGAAATCTAAATATTTGAATTATAACAAAATTAGACTGAATTCCATTTACTTTGGTGTAATTTTGGCGATTAACTTTCAAAAGTGTCGTTCATAAGGAAATCAATTTCGTCAAACATTTTATCAAAACAAAAATGCAAAATGAACTTTTAAATTAAAAGTCGAGTGAGAACGCACTACCAATCAACGATGACATTTTTTTTTGGGCTCAAATTTTCACAATTTTTCATTCTCGATGACTTTTCAAACATTTTGAACCCATTTATTATCTCAAAATTATCTGAAAATTGCGGATAAGATAGTCGAAAAATGCAGCTATCTAGATAAGATTAAGATAAACGGACCAAAAAAAATCTGTTATTTAGATAAATTATTTTGGAACAACACTGCAAATAAAGTTCAAATCCATGATTTATGTATGAAATTAAATTTAATTAAAAATAGGATCCGAAGGTCAATACTGTTCAGAGGAATGCACAGATTCTGGATGCTGGGGAGCTGGTATAGATCAATGCCTAGAATGTAAATACGTGACATACAATGGCACGTGTTTGAGATCTTGTCAAAGTCAATCGAATCTCTATACAATGGCTGATAAGGTTCATTGCGGTCAATGTCATCCCGAATGCAAGCGATCATGCACCGGACCGGAACCAACTGATTGTTTTGAGTGTCTTCATGTTCGAGATGGCAAACACTGTTTATCGGAATGTCCATTATCAAAATATTCACGCAACGGCACATGTGTTAATTGTCACGAAACATGTGTTGGATGCACTGGACCAAGAAATACGATTGGCGAAAATGGTTGCATAACATGTGAAAAGGCGATCATTATTGACAATAAAATCGAAAAATGCCTAAGAAAAGATGAACATTGTCCAGGTAATTTCATATTTATTTCATATTTAATTTATACAACGACCGCGTTTTTGTTTTTTTTTGCGTAATATATTAAATAGATTTGTCAATTTTGAGCAAAAATATGGTGTTCGATTAGTGCTGATCTAACGTCTACTGATTGAATAAATAATTATGTTGTATTTTCTTCCGTATATTCGTTTAGATGGATACTATTACGAATATGTATTTCCACAAGAGCAAGGCGTACTTAAGCCCTTAGCTGGCAAAGCAATATGTCGCAAGTGTCATCCACGTTGCAAACGATGCTCCGGCTATGGATTCCATGCTCAGGTTTGTTCCGAATGTACTGGTTATAAGCGTGGCGAACAATGCGAAGATGAATGTCCTACCGATCACTATGCGGATGAAATTCATCGTGAATGCTTTAAATGTCATTCGGAATGTCGTGGCTGTTTTGGACCTGGACCAGAAAATTGTATGCAATGCCAAAACTTTAAAATCTATGAAGGTGATCCGAATAGCAATTCAACATCGTTCAACTGTACCGCAACATGTCCAAAAGAATATCCCTACATTCAATTTCCGAATAGTATCAGTACAGACAAAATCTATTCGGTGGATCAACCGTACTGTAGTGCAGTTTCAGCAAAGGCTGGATTTGCATCGGGTGAATCAACTGAAACCATTATGTTTTTGGCTATTGCATTCATTGTCCTATTACTATTGTTCGCTTGTTTGATCGTATCATCGCTGCATTTTCGGCAAAAAGCCAAAATCAAGAAAGACACCGTTAATATGACACGTGTTTTAGCTGGATATGAAGATGCCGAACCGCTGCGGCCAACAAATGTTGGTGCAAATCAATCAAAATTGACGGTTATCAGAGAAGATGAATTGAGCATCGGATCATTGCTTGGCGGAGGTGCATTTGGTGAGGTGTACAAAGGGCTTTGGATGCCGAAAAGTGAAAAAGGCAAATATAAAATACCAGTGGCAATCAAAATGTTGACCATGAGTCATGGCTATGGAGCTAGCAAGGAGTTTCTCGAGGAAGCCTACGTCATGGCAACGGTTGACCATGAAAATATTCTTCGGCTACTTGCCGTATGCATGACGGAAAAGATGATGTTAATCACACAGCTGATGGTTGATTCATTGCTTGTATATGTTAAAACAAATAAATCGAAAATTGGCTCGCAAAAATTGCTCAATTGGTCAACTCAAATAGCAAAAGGAATGGCATATTTAGAAGAAAAGCGTTTGGTACATCGTGATTTAGCGGCTAGAAATGTCCTCGTGCACAATCCATCAACCGTAAAGATTGCCGATTTCGGTTTGGCCAAACTGCTATCAAACGATAGTGATGAGTACAAAGCGGCCGGTGGTAAAATGCCAATCAAATGGCTCGCCCTTGAATGCATTCGTCATCGTATTTTCACCACAAAATCCGATGTGTGGGCATTCGGTGTAACCATTTGGGAACTATTGACATTCGGTTGTCGACCATATGAAAACATTTCAGCTCGTGATGTGCCAGAAAAAATCGAAGCTGGTGAAAAACTAAAGCAACCGGAGATCTGTTCGCTCGATGTCTATTGCACATTGCTGTCGTGTTGGCAGATTGAGGCTGACAGCAGGCCATCATTCAAGGAATTAGTCACAGAATTCCAAAGGTATGCCAGTGATCCGGGTCGTTATCTAGTGATCTTAGGCGATACCTATTGTCGATCGCCACAATACACTGGACACGATGACAAAGAGCTGATGCGCACATTGGCACGGCAACAGCTCAATCAAGAATCAATCATAGATATTGATCAATTTACAAATGCAAAGCGTTTGTCACAGTCAACGCCGGGCCCAAGCAATGCACACTCGCAGCCAATCGCAAATGCATTGAAACTATATAATTTAGGTTCACGCGCAAAATTACCTGATGACGATGAGACCGACTCAAATCGTGAGATTGGTTTAGGTTTAGGTAATATAAGACTAGATTTACCGTTAGATGATGATGACTATTTAATGCCCACATGCCAAAGTGAAACGAATGCAACACCTGGCTACATGGATCTAATCGGAGCGCCAGCCTGTGTTGATAATCCAGAATATTTGATGAATGCCACATCACCAATACAAACGCCGTCAACGTCATCGGCATCATCGGGTCGACCACCAAATTTAACACCAATTTCACCGCCAACACAAACGATCGGCATACCTGTAGTAAATAGTCATCCGCTGGAAAATGGCGAACAAGATTCTGATCGAGAGTATTACAATGATTTGCAACGTGAACTTCAACCGCTGCAAACGAACGAAACGACCGTTTAGAGGGAACATTTTGCATTCGTATGCTTACAAATGCAAATGGAATTGTACAATACTATATTATATTATATATTTTTTTTTATCATGACAAATGCGTGCAGCTATTTTAGTCTTGCATACGTAAGCATTGCAGCTAATGTGTATTTTTTATTCTCAGGCATTCAATTGTCAAAACATACAAAGTATACTTTTAACAAAAATGATGACCACCACGCAATTAATCGTTTTATGTATGAAACAAATTACAAAATGAAAACAAACGACGTAAATTTTTATGAAAACGAGCAACAAAGTGCCTATTTTATTGAATTGTTTCTGATGACTTATATTTACTTAGGTGTAGGTTCGATTTAAATCACTAGTTTTAAGAAAATGTTCAATGTGCCGTTTTTTTTTTAATATGAAATGCTTGAAATCGACGACGATAAAACAATTGTACTTATAATGAATAGAATGAAAATGGAATGTAAAACTGTATGCAAATGTCATTGATAAGCAGACAGTATATAGACACGTTTTGTAACGGAAATTGAGTCACATGACATATCAAAATACACACACAAACACACACACACACACACAAATTAGGTTTAATATTTACCACATATCATCGAAAATTGTATTTCAATGCAAAAGTGTTGAATGCATATTTAAATATTGAGACATTGAATTGTAAGATCACATCAACACCTTTGGCATTGAAAATGTTCGATTCATGAATTCTATCCGCTAAAAATGTAGATTGTAACATGTAAAATGAAGTTCTAGATGCACCTCATACTTATGGGTCATAAAAAGTACTCAATTTTCGCGCACCTAACAATTAAATCTAAGACATTGCATGCTCTTAGACCATCATTTCCATTTGACATAGCATTTTCTCTATTCGAAAGTAAGAAACTACACACAAGAAAAATGTATGTGAGATGATTCATTTCAAGTGTGTGTACTTCGGTATGCAAAAAAAACAATAATATTAATGTAATCGAAAATGAAAAATTAAACATACCTGCACTTAATGGAATCTGTGATAAACTCAGCTAATGTGCGCATAAAAAAACAAGTGTTGGAAATGTATTCGAATGAAATCCTCAAATAGAAAAACACAAACTTAATATTACTTTAGAGCCACGAATCAATAGGCTTGTGCAAGAGTTGACTAAATAGCTGGCATTGAAAGAGGTGATGTTGTTTTATTGCGTTGGCTGCATTGCATCGAGTAGCTGTGGAATAGCCACTTTATTCGGCGCAAACTATTAAGTCAGCGTTTGCTTGCGTCTTCCAATCAAACAAAATGACCAGCTCACCCTAACTACAAATATTTGAATTTATTTGACGAAACAAAGTGCCTTTTTCTCCCTTTTTTCTCTCCTAATAAACAAAAAAAAGGTTCTTAATGTTTTTAATTGTATTTTTAGACGAAATTTTTTTTTTCTCGTGTAATCACAAGTTTTTATTTACCTTGCCGAAATGATTTCAAGTCATTGGCAAAAATTTTATGCTTGCCGATAAATTGAAAAACAAATTTTTTAACTAATAAACCTGAATCTAGACCTGAATGATCAACAAATAAAATTAAATTCATCCTTTTCAATGTTCGAAAGATTATATTTTTGCATAGAAAAAGATAATTTTTATATATATATTTTTTTAATGCAATTCCAAACTTAAATTTCAGTATGTATATAAGAGAGGCTTACGGACGTTAGTGCAGTCGAAAGTAATATTTTTTAAACGTTTGCTTCACTGATATCATATTGAAATTTATTTAATCAAATTGAATTGTAATAGTTTAATCAACATCATTTTTTTCATTTTGAACCAGTTTTTTTATTTTTTGTTTTAAATATCTACTTATACACAATACTTAAAAGGGAAGAATTTCGAAAAATCTTTCAAACACTAGATATTACATTGTAGACAAGGCAAAACTAATAAGCAACACATAAGAAAACAATTGTAAAAAAGAAATAAAGGCGAAATCGAAGTAAACTAAGTAGCTGGGTTTGCATATCTCGATTTTATATTAAAATCGTCAATTCAACTCAAGTGATTTGAATTCACGTGAAATTCGAAGTACATCTTTAGTCATCAAAAGCGAGCTTAATTCAAATAAATCGAGTTGGGATTCATTGAGTTTTCAGTCCAATTTGAACACCATCATTTAAACCATCAGTTTTTTTTTCAAATAATTTGAACTGCCGCAATAGAATAGAATTAAATGACTTCGAAACGTTTCAGTTGAATTAGTTCAATTAAAATGACTAAGCATCAATAACATTTGGTGTCTTCGAAGTTCCAAATTCTTTGAGCTTGAGTTGTTTTCTTTTACTTAAGTCTTAAGTGATTCAAAATCTGTAAGCCCTTATAAGCAGCTATATTGCCATATGTGCCAACACCTGAATCAATTTTATTCTTAATTTAAAAACATCATGTATTCATAATTCCGTTGAAAAGATTTATGAGTAATTCATGTAACGAAGGGATGAAAAAGACAAGTATCTAATAAAAGACACGAAAAATACTTTGTTTTTGTTTTGTTTTTATTAGTATAAAGTGGATATCGTAAGTGGATATCGTGTGATTGCAGGATTATATCTACCAAAGGGGAAAATGAAAATCGTTCTGCCATTGAAAACGTCAAAAGTACCTTCAAGTACCTTCGTAATATCGGAACTACCGCCAATGACTCGAATTTACATAGAGCTGGAGAAGTATGTGTCATTGGCGGTAGTTTCGATACTAGAAAGTTACTTGAAGATACTTTTGACGTTTCTAATGACAAATATGTTGTCATTTTCCCCTTAATATCTACTCAAAGATATAATGTGCTGAGGATCTACAAAAATTACCATCACTTTCAAAATTGGGGGAAAGTTCACGTTAAGGATCTACGCCAAGCAATTCTTAAAGGGTTAAATACACCTCTGGCTAACGGCCACATTCACAGATGTCTCGGTACAATTACGAGACAATATGACGCTAAATGTTTTATTTAAATACAAAAATCCCGATTCTAATTTTGGCATCAACAATCATCATGTGATTATACAATTCATAGGTGAATAATCTTTCTTAATAGGTAAAGTCTTTTAAATGTTAAATTAAAAATATACGAATTCATGAGTGTTCATTTCAATATCTAGTTCCATTTCCATAAGAAGATCGCATTCACAATTGTTGCTTCGATGAAAATCATTTGGATGATACGCATGATGATTTGTGCGTGTGACTTCGATAGCTGGTTATATATTCTCAGACAAAATGAATATTTAATTCACCTTGACGCCTATTATTTATAGCGATTCTCTTCTTAAATATAACTTGAGACCTCAGACAAGTAAACAAGACACTCAAACGTATAATTTATGAAGATAAATTTGTTTAATATGAATTAATTAAATATGATTTTACGTCATTGATTGAAAAATATTGTTACAAAAATGTCAAAAATGTCAAACAAGATAACATACAAGAGTAATTGAGGAATAAAATGTCATCGGCCAGTGTTTATTCCTGTTAACTCGGTGATTATCAATTCTGTACTGTAGAAATTCATATGATAAACGGCAAAGTGTAAGAATTCAAAACTAACATAAAATTTTTTTTGGAAAAACATTTGGTGTTTTCCGAGCTCAAGTCTCCCTACGGATGCCTCTGTTTCAAGTGCATTTGAGTGACCATTCATTATTTTAGTAAATAGATATGACGTCCGAAAATCTGAATTGTTAGACAATGAAACATATTTATATCCAGGTTCATTGGCGGAATGAATGTAGTTTCCTCCTAATAACGGAATAAATTAGCTCCACTACAGAAAGGTTTTTCTGTATTTTATATGAATGATCCAACCGGCCGCTTCAACGATATTTGTTTCAATATGATTCACCATACTTAAGAGGGTTATCACCTTAACAATGAAACATTTACTTAATGGATATTATTCGACGAAAAAAAAATATTTGCAAAGAAATACCGAGAAAGTAAAACAAGATAACACTTAATTTACAAGAACTTATATCGTTCGAAATTTATTTTATGATTTTTGATCTTAATGTGTAGTCCGGTGCGCAAGCAATATTTATAGCATATATAAGGTTATCTCATGTGTCATCAGTTGAATTTGATAAATTCTGGAGTCAGTCTAGTCGTTCAGCTAACGATACAAGAACTTTAAAGTTTAAAAAAAATGCTTTCAACAACGTACGACAAAGAGACGAAACTTTGGTATGGACGTGATATACCACCGTTGTACAATCCAAAAATATCAATAGGTCAGGCCGTATTAAATGCCATGCACATCTTTGGTCCCAAAGTGGCACAGGTAAATAGAAAACCTCTGAGTTTGTTTTCTTAAACACTGCATACTATTTAACACACATCCTACTCAACTCTATTCGAAACTTTTACATCATCTTCATTTCCATCCTTTAGATAAGCGATAACAATGGAGTTCAAATAACTTTTGACGAAATGAAAATCAAATCTATACGCGCTGCTCAAAATCTTCAGGCACGAGGTGTTAAACCAAAACAGGTAGTGGAAGTTCTAGCACGGAATTCTCATCATTTGGCGCCCATTGTATTTGCTTCATTTACCCTTGGATGTCTATACAATGCTTTAGATACAGCTTTACCTCGAGACGATATCTTTCACATGTTAAAATTAACAAAACCCGCGGTAGTGTTTTGTGATGTCGAAAAATACGAATTAGTAAAAGACTGCTTATCGGAGCTGGGAAATGAAGCGATCATTTTCACTTTTGGCGGCAGTGAGGGTGATTCCGAACCCGTAGAGAATTTATTTACAGAAACTCACAAGGAAAATCAATTTATGTAAGCTTATTGAGAATACGTTCATGTTGTAAGCAAAATATAAGAAAACATTTCAAGCAAAAATCATCCACAGACCAGTAAACGTTGATGGTTCGAATGACACAGCAGTGATCCTTTGTACATCTGGTTCAGCCGCTCCATTTAAAGGTATCAACATTTTTTCGTAATTATTTCCAAAACTTTGATAGATGAGTTGATTCAAAAAATATCACAGAAAATAATTTAGTGTTCGACAAAAAACTGAGTTTCAGTTCATGAACTTTTTCCATTATTTACATTGAAACAGGAGTTTGTTTGTCGCATGCAACATTACTTGAGGCAACAACTAGATGGGCGGACACTAGCTCTAGTGATGTGATATTGTGTTTAAGCTCACCTCAGTGGGGCACTGGCTTATTGGTGCTTTTGAACGGAACATTAAACGGTGCGACTAGAATTATTACAACAGAATCCTTTTCGCCTGAATTAACACTACGGTTGATTGAACAATATAAAGTGACGTTTTCGTTTAATGTTACATACCAATTGGCCATGATGATGAAATGCAAACAATTTGAAAAAACCGATTTTTCAAGCATAAAATATGTCAAGGTTGGAGGTAGCAAGGTTCCATTGCATATGAAAAACGAAATGATGCGCCACATTTCGCATGCAAAGGTTGTGGTTGGCTATGGAATGAGTGAAATTATAAGTCCGATTGTACGTGATAATCCTCCAACTAAAGACAAAGACAATACTGGACGAGTTTTGGATGGGCTTTGTGTCAAGATTGTTGATGACCGTGGCAATCGACGTGGTGTGAATGAGGAAGGAGAAATATGTGTCAAAACGAACCATAGATTTCTCGGCTATTATGATAACCCAACAGCGACTGAAGAAACTGTTGACAGAGAAGGATTCATAAAAACCGGAGACATCGGCTATTTTGATGAAGACGGAGATCTGTTTATGATTGATCGAAAAAAAGATTTGATAAGATATCAAGCTTTTTCCGTGTCACCATCTGCAATCGATGACTTTTTGATTCAATTACCACAAATTAAGTCAGCCTGTGCTGTTGCGATTCCTTCAGCAATTGGTGACCTGCCCGCTGCTGTTATTGTGCGAGCTGAAGAATCTAACATTTCGGAAAGAGATGTTTTTGACATTGTCGCCGGTAAGACACAAATCTACTCATTGACTTGATCATTCGATAATCGCTATAAGTTTTTTTTATACTTACCTATAGGTCACTTTCCCGACTGCTATAAACTTCGAGGTGGGGTCTTTTTTATGGACTCATTACCATTAACTCCTTCTGGCAAAGTACTACGTAGAGAAGTTAGACAACATGCTATCGCTTTACACAATCCAATCAATACTTGATATGGCAACATCTATATTAGGAAAGTAATTCACAACCCCTTGGTATTGTATATAAATGGTTTGAATCGATACCAAATCAAACTGGAAATTGGCCCATTATATTCATTTGAGATATTACTGTAGTCGTTTTTGAAATTTCTATAATTTGAAATTATTAATTTATATTCAAATTGGAAACATTTCAATTATCTGTGAATATATCAGTAAATTTAATGCAACCAACCAGTTGTGAAAACTGCTGTTCACACTGTTTTAAAGATATTTTTTTAAGGTTTTTTGTCGAGAAATCACCATGGGGTGAACTTGAAAGGCGGTGAACTCTCGAAGTAAATTTTATAAAGAAATTTGTATGAGAATGTCAACCAATTGTTCGCTTAATCTATCAGCATTTTATTTCTACACACTTTTCAAGCCTGTATTCAGAAATATTTTTGGGATGGTTGGTGAGAGAGAGTCGAACAATACACACAGCTGAATTTTTGACAGTTGACGTACTGATTCCATACAAAATACGGGAACGGTTGATTCCAGTACAAGATGTATACTCTAATCGGCCCATTTGTGTGCGAATACACACAAACGCATAGCAGCCGCTGAGCTCTGTGCGTATGCGTGTATTCACAATCGTTGCTATGGTGTGTATTTGCACACAAATTGGCCGATTTGAGTAAAGATATTGTACTTAAATCAACACAAGGGGTGAATTACCATTGAAATTTCATTTTCAATGATTTTCAATACCGTGCAGTGTTTTTCAATACTTTTCAATACTTTTCAATACCTTTCAATATTTTCAATGCTTTTCAATATTTTCAATGATTTCAGTATTATCTATTACACAACTTTGACATAAAATCGATTCGACTTGGAAAACTATGAAGATATTTACGCGCATTGAAATCATTGAACATCATTGAAAAGTATTGAAAAATATTGAACAATATTTAAAACCATTGAAGAGCACTGAAACAAATCTGGAATTGCACACACACAGAAATTTTCTCCGATTCAGCTGACGAAATTACTACAAAAAACGCTGTATGTATGTATTGCCTACAAAAACTGAAGTATTCCCTACAAAAATGCCCCTTTGTAGTTATTCAGTACAATACTTGTATGTGTTTCTACGGATTCTGTGATATTTGAATTAACAAGACATTCAATGGTGCGCAAAAAGGGGAATCGTAAGAATACACAATGCTCTAGTCGCACGCATTTAAGATTGTAGTATCGTTTCTCCTTCTTGCGCATGTGATAGTGGCTTACAGAAGAATAGGAGACAATGTAGCAGAGCCGGAGAAACAAATACAAACATTGCACTGAATAACTACAAAGGGGCATTTTTGTAGGGAATGCTTCAGTTTTTGTAGGCAATACATACATACAGCGTTTTTTGTAGTAATTCCGTCAGCTGAATCGGAGAAAATTTCTGTGTGTGCAATCATTCTGCCAAACATAATTTGACAGAAGATACTGAAGAGTAAAAATCAGTGTTTTTCAATACTTTTTCAATGATTTTCAATACTTTTCAATGATTTTCAATACTTTTCAGTGTTTTTCAATACCTTTCAATACTTTTCAATATTTTCAATTCTTTCAATGTTTCAATGGTGATTCGCCCCTTGAATCAACCGTTCCCATATTTTGTATGGAATCAGTACGTCAACTGTCAAAAATTCAGCAGTGTGTACATAAGTGACTATAGAAAAGTAAACCTACCTTAGTAATTTCAAACAGTGCTACAAAACTACATTTTATACAGCACCGATTGAACTTGCTAAAATAGCATTGCATATGCACATTTGACGTGTCACTCTCTCTCGGCTTGGTGCTAGTAAAGCTGCACTATTTGACTGTATAAAGTATTTCATATTTCATATAAAAGTATCCGCGCTAGAAAAAAAAAATTAAACACAGTTCGCCACTAAATTCTTAGCGTGTCACAACAAGCAGATGTGTGCTCTGTAAGATGTCAACAAACTAGCATCAACAGCTCAGTGTCGACATTTATGTGTATACAAATACACACACAGCTCGCCACTCAGCTCTTTGCAAATGTGCTTCGTGCATTTGTCTTCGTCTATGGCACACTGTTACCAACAAAGATACTTTTATTTGAAATACAAAATACATGTACTACCTACTCAAAACAAGTAAATCATTTCCACATCTAAAAAGTATTTTTCAACAAAATGATGATGTTGATAAAATGAAACAAGAGAGCTCGTTTCGCTCTGAAAAATTCAAGTTGTTTCTATTTAGTAAATCCCGTTTCAATGTTTATTCTAGTTATCTCGAGGTTTCCACCATTGGGAGTTTCCATTAATTAGAGGTAAAATGAATCAAATCAACAACTATATTTACGATTTTCCATTATTTGGAGGTTTTTTTTTAATTTAAATTTTGTTTAAGTGAATTTATCGATATTTCATTCAATTTTTAGCGTGAAAAAAATCTTCAAAGTAAAATTAAATTTGGAAATGAAATGAAGAATTAAATGTAAATCAAACAACTCATTGTTTAATGTTTATTAAAATAATCCTCAATTGACTGGGATGCGGCTTATTGATTTCAAATTCACACTCAGAATGAATACATTTGACATAATTTCTGATTTTGTTCGTTGGTGAGATTTTGCGAAAATGCATTCTTGGATCATTCGGCAGATTCTCCAACGCCGACCAAAATAATGAACCAACTGTTTTATTCCAAACAAACAATCAAATCGAGCTAACCCAAGATTTTTAGTATACGAATGTGCTGATATGAACAACGCAGCTTCGATTTTTATTTGAATTTGAAGATAAAAAATTGTAGTAATTGACCGATTTTCCACTATCTGGAGGTAAACTTTCCACTATCGGGAGGCAATTTTGTATGGAAATTCCACCGTCAATTTTTTTTCAATTATCTCGAGGTTTCCGCTATTGGGAGTTTCCACTATCGAGAGGTTCGACTGTATTTCGAATGTCAAAATCATTTTAATACACTAAAGAACATACTATCACCGTGTAATCCGAGATTTTTTGGGGGTAATTCTGAGCTCTCATTCAAAATTTCTAAGGGGTAACTTTGAAAACCAAAATTATAGATGTTCAATCGTATGATTGTAGTTTTTTCGTCTCTTCTTGGGGAGCCAACGGAACAACATAGAGAGGTTTTCAATCGACGTATGATGATTTGATGATTTATCGATAAAAACCTTGTCAGAAGGTATGATCGTGAACGATTTGTTTTACCAATTTGTGTCACGCTTGTTTGCAGAAACATCGCATTTTATGTAGTACTAACTATCATTTTAAAATGACACGAACCGTTGAAGCATTCATTATTATTTGGTTTTAATATCTACTTAAATGAGCCGACAGTACAGTCTTGTGTATTAAGTTGAGGTTTAAGTAAATAGTTAGTTATTCAATTCAATCAGTTGAAAAGATAAGTTTTAGCTTATAGTTTACAATATTGTAGTAATCATTTTGATTAAGTCGAAAGTCGCAAAATACGCTGATCGGTAATTTGTTTTTAAATTCATTCATCTGTTCGAAAATTTCATTTAGTAGAAACAATTTTTATATAATTGTCTTAGATTCGGGATTTTGAGAGCTTCTTTTTATAGTCAAGCAAAATACCGTAAAATATGACTTAAATAAGTTAAAATAAGGAACTAGTAAAACGACACCTATACATATCGAGACTGTGCTTGTTGAGATGTGAGCAGAGCTGGCAAACGGACAATCTTTCGGACAGCACACTTTTCAGACAAATCACTGTCTGAACTTTAAAACCGGGATGAAGTCAAAAAAGAATATGCCAAATCAAAGGTTTCGAACTCCTCTTTAAAATGATGCAAAAATATTCCAGATTGGTTGTACCCTGTAGTTGCGCTTTGATTTTCGGACAACGGACAAATAAAAAATAAATCCGTCCGGACTTTTTTGACTTCATCCCGGTTTTAAAGTTCAGACAGTGATTTGTCTGGAAAGTGTGCTGTCCGAGAGGTTGTCCGTTTGCCAGCTCTGGATGTGAGATCATAATATACATTTCATCGAACTTTCTTGGAATAACTGTTGATATAAATTATGTTATCTAATCTCTCTATCTTGAAATGTTTTCTCAGTAAATATTTTTTTGCCTAAACTCGTTACATAACGTATGTAAAAGAAATGTTTTTTTATAAGTAATAAAAGCTCACCTTGTGAAAACACCAGACATTCAATTTATTATTACAAAGGGTAGAAGATATTGTTGACTTTTTAATTACTCCAAGTAATAAAGAGAAAAACAAAACACTTGATCATTTATTGATAACATGCTCCAGTCTAATTCGTACGCGTGAAAGAGGATATATTTTTATCATTTTGATAATTTATTTAATTCATGACGTTTAACATTCATTAAATATTATTCACTTTTTATTATAGCATAAATATTTGTAAAGTATTTTCATGCGTCAGATCTTTTGTCTATTTAATAAACATTGTGCGGCTATGATAAAAAGAGATGAAACTTTTTTCGAAATACTTTTGTTATCCATTTTTTACCATTTGGTATTTCTACCGGTCGGATTCAAGTATTAAATGTGTCTATCTATATGTGGCAAAAATATCTTTCGACCAAGACAGACACAAAGTAAATCCATCTAAAAAATGTATACATTTCTCTTCTAAGAGATACGAGCATCATTCAAAATCCCGGCGATTGTTGAGTGGGGTTGAAACATTCACTCTACTCGAAGTTAGATTGATGCTCATAATTCGTACATTTTTGGAGGGATTTACTTTGTGTATGTCTTGTTCGAAAGATAGTTTTGCCGCCTATCGCTCACGGGTCTGACACCGCCACTGACACGGTGCAATGTCCTGGTGAATGAGAATTTTTTCCTTCACATTGTGCGGCTTATTTCCTTCACGGTGTTCAAACGGTCCAAGAATTACACAAAATATTCTGCTGTTATTGATTTTTCCTTCTCAAAATACTCAATGAATACCACAAGATATCGGTAAGAGCTTCAACAGCCGATTATTGCGATTGTCTGTTCGGCTCTGGATCTTCGGTGCCGATGGATCCATATTTCGTCTATCGTTATGATTCGGAGCAAAACCTCCCTTAATTAAAAAAATGCAGTCAGAATGATCAAAACGTCCATTTGAAAAATGCCATTGTCATGTGGAAACGTTCATGTAAAATATTGCGGTAATGTTCTGTTGGTACCTTTACAATATCAGCTATCTCCCTCAGCTTCCCTTTACCGTCGTTCAAAACTAGAAAATAGTTTTTTTTTATGATTTCTGGAGTAAATGCCATATTTCGGCGTTCAGTACGTTCCACATCAATCTATACTCTTAAGACCTCGTAGAATTCCAGAAAAAACATAGACAAATTGTTGTTTTGAACAGATCAGATGTGTCATAACACTTTTGAAGCCACTCCTAGGTTTTGGACAGTATCTTTTATTATCAGAAACATCCATTCGCGAGGGGATGGATGTAGCAGAGACGATCTAGCGCACTGAGTGTGCGCGACGAGTAGTGAAAACAGCTCAGTTCTGTGTGCGGCATACAGCACACGAACCGAATGAGTAACAGTGAAAGATAACTCACAAAAACTTGAGTGCCTGTTGACTCAAACGTTGTGCGCACATGAACTCACAGCTACGAAGCGAAGAAGATGAAGAAGAAAGAAAGAAAGGAAGAAAGGAAAAATTCTTCTTCGCATCGGATTTTGAGTGAGAAGCTGTGCGCACATCGTTCAGAACGGTTAACTCAATCGGTTGTGATTCTGTTGTATACGCTACCATACTCATCTTAGTGAGCATAGCAGCGCACACGAACAGTTTATATCTCATACAAGTGAGACAGACTTTGAACTGAGTGTGCGATATTTCGTCTCTGGGATGTAGTATTACGAGGGGTATTTTTTCGATTTAATTTATTATATACAATTTATTTTATACATACTGCGATTCGGAATCAGTTTTGCAAATTTATAAATAGGGAATGCTCTAACTACGCTATATAATATCGCTTTTAATTGATATATCATAAAAAAATGATAATAAATTAGATAAACTCGGCCATATCTAGCTAAAACGTAAATGTTTGCATGACTTTGACTCATAGGTTCTTAACAGGGGAAATCACCCTCCTCTGTCAATGACAGGCTCTCATCATTTTTTTCAGAAACCAAATTTATACATTTTGATAGAATTGACTTTTTTCGTTACCCACAAGCAATTTTGCTAAACTGCCCCTGAAGGCCACCTAATTTAGAACCTATGCTTTGGCTTATGTTGATGTGTTGCTCGCATGAAACTCCTTCCTAACTTAATTTTAGTGTTCCTTAAGCTGTTTGCTCTCGTTATATGCTATGCGCGGACTGTAGATCTATTATTCTCATACTTTGTTTCGTAAAATTTCGCGGCCAGTTCCTTGGTCGCATTTCGAAGAGTTTTTCCCGTTATCGATGTGGGTAATGCATCGACAAAGTAGATGCCTCCATCAAGCCTATGATTTGCAGGAAAATGATCTAAAAATAGTAAATTTCATGATGTCAACATGATTTAGCTAAAACAACAACAACAACAATAGTAAATAAATAAAATACCTGCGACCATTTTGTAAATAGTTTGCTCCGTAATTTTCGAACCATTTGCACGAACCACAATTGCGCCTGGCACGTCGTGAATTCCATTGAAAACGCCGACAACACAAGCGTTTGAATTTTCCTGTGATTTGAGCAAAAATGATTCGATTTCATTTGGCCAAACCCAATCCATGTTTAGAATTCCACTCTTCTTGCGGTCAACGATATATAAATATCCGTTTTCATCAAAATGACCAATATCCCCAGTCATAAAGAATCCTTCGCTGTCAACGTGCTCCTCAGTGAGCTGCTTATTTTTATAATAACCCATGAACTTGAATCGACCTTTGAGGCAGATTTCACCATTGACGTTGATCCCACATCGGTTTCCTTTATCATTAATCACTTTAGCAGTGTAGCTATTTAATAAACGGCCAACTGTATCATTTCCCCTAAATCCTGGAAAATCAATTGCGACGGTTCCAGCCATTTCAGACAAACCGTACCCAGTATGAACACTTCCATTTGGTAAGTATGATTTGATTTCCATCAATGAGCATACCGGTATTTTGCACCCAACCCCAATCATATGCTTAATACTCGAAAGATCGGTTGTTGACATTTGTCCACATCTCAACATCTTGAGCAGATTGAATGCCAAACTCGTATATACTGTTACTTTATGCTTTTCTATTATGCTCAAGTACAGTTCAGGTGAAAATGGTGTCGATGTAATTACGCGTGTTGCACCGACAATGGTCCCCATTAAGAAAACCCTCAAACCAGATATCCAATTTAATGTGCTGTTGCTCAAAAACACGTCATTGGTGTTCAAGAATTCTAAGTCAGCAATATGCGTCAAAAGCGTTGCATGTGATAAACAGATCCCTGGGGAAGTAAACAATAAATCATATTGTAAATCAATGACATTTCAATCAGAATATTTATAATTTACCTTTAAATCGTCCTGTAGTTCCCGATGAGGCTACGATTGCAGCGATATCATTAATGCCATCAACTTCCACCGGTCTTAAAGTCAAAGGAAAACAAATCAGTCATCATATTGCACTAAAATTATGTGTCTACATTTTACTTACATGAATTCATCTTCAGTGCCAGTTTCTTCAAAAAGACTTTCGATTGATTCAGAATCCCCGCTTGTTCCGTTGAACGTGAATATCTTCGTCTGTTTTCCCAATTCATGTAAGCATTCGATAATTATATCGTACACTTTAACCTCACAAAATATAAGTCCTGGTTCAGTTAGTTGAAGCATATGTAGAAAATCTGTTTTAGTCGTTAAAGTATGAATGGGGTTTATTGGACATCCCAAACAAATTGAAGCAATAACAACTGGAGCCAAATTGGGTACATTGTCGGCCACAATTCCAATTATTTGCTTTTGATTGTAGCCACGAGCTTGAAGGTTTTGAGCAAAACGAATCGTCTTCGTACGAAGCTCCTCGAATGTCATTCGATCACAATAATCATCACTTATCTTTAAGAATCAGAAATATTTTTGTTAGTCATTTAAATAACTGAAAAAAAATCAACACATTTAAAAACTAACAGAGAACAGTTTCATTTGAATTAAATCGTTTTCATACATATTTAAATAATAACTTTTTATTGATCTAATTGAATCTTACTTGAGCAATTTTCGGTCCGTTAACTTTCATCAATTTTAAAAGAGTATGACCAATTGAAACATTTGAATTGAATATCGGCGGAGTTCCGCAACTTCTCCAAACTTTGTTTTTTTCATCAAATTTCACACGAATCATTTTAATATTTTCTACTGTTTACAAGAGCAATTTTTATATAAAAATCATTTGGTAGCATCGGCAGTATATATAGCGATACGCCTGGACCTATTTTGAAGATAAGTTGCTTTTTATTCATCTCCTTATCGATATATCTTCAGACGCAATTTAAGTAATTTAGATTATTCAATTAGATGTTGTTCTGTTTAAAAAAGATTTTACGTCATGTGTTGAAAATGGCCTTTCAACGATTTTTCCAGAAAGATAACATCCCATGATTACCAATATTCTGTTCCAATTCAAGCGGTAAACAATGTTAAATGAAGATTAACAGGAGTGTGTGAAAATTTAAATATTATGTCAAGAATTCAAAGTATGATCCTAAAGAAAACACGCTGAATGTGCGGCCACTACTATATTATACAGTGTGTTTCATAATTCCTGCCTATGGCAATATTATCGATAGATGGCGACTCTAAAGTGCTCTATGAGACTGATGTATTATTGTCTACTTAAACGTTCAGTTTAAACGTCACAACAATAATACAACTGTCACATACATCACTATGTATATCAGATGAAAATAATATCTTCTTTTGTATAAAACTGAGTTAAAAATATCATCATGTGAACATGGCACCGATAATAGTAAATTTCATAAAAACCACAACATTCATGGGTGTAACAGACTCTGGACAATCTTAGCCACTTTTAGTTACTTTTAGTCAATTTGAGTACTTTTGCCATTTTACTCAGGAAATTTGAGGTGATTTTGAATTTCTCAGATTGATGTGATAAATTTATCTAAGAAATCGGGGGAAAAAGAAATATTCATAGAAGCGGGGAAATGTGATCTCAGTAGGATGCCTCAATTCCCCGCTTCTAAGAACATTTAATGAATTGCATTCCGTTTCCATCGATTCATCAGATAAATTTATCACATAAATCTATTATTGATAATAAATCCAAGTTATTTCATGCTCTATATAATTGTAAAAGAACATGTTTGCAAAGAAACCTCAGAGAAAGAGAAAAAAAGATAATTATAATTCACATTATTTAAAGGAACATATAAATTTTGAAATTCATATTGGGGTGTGTGGTTTTAATTAACCCTTGTGAAAATAAAACGATTGAACAGACAGTCGTTTGGCAAACGGCTAAATGGGGACAAAAAACGACTGGCAATCGATTGAAAACGATCGACTGAAACCGTTTAAAGTATTATAAGTCTCGAATAAAATGATCTGTTTGATATGTTTATAATCGGTGAATATGAACATGGCTTAATTGCACAAATACATGAAAACACCAAGTTATTTTCAATTAAGCCACGTTCATATTCACCGATTTTAAACATATCAAAAAGATCATTTTATTCGAGACTAGTTATACATAAAAATCGGTTTCAGACGTCTATTGTCAAAAATTAATCGACTATAGTCGTCTAACAGTCGACTGGCTGACAATGGTTTTTTTCACAAGGGAAGACAGGGAAGACAGTTTGGAAGCTTAGCCGCATATATAAGGCAAATACATCTGATTCCTAATCCGTTTAATTCGAATTATTCTGCCTTGAATTCTGCAGACAATCCAGTCGTTCAGCGAACGATATAATGAACTTCAAAGTTAATAAAATGTTCTCAATAACGTACGATAAAGAATGATCAGATATGATCAAATTTATTCATATTTACTCCAAACTTCGGATCTTTGGAGTAAATTCACATACATTTTTAATAAATGTATGATATGCTGGATAATATCCGCTAGCTGAACGTATGCATAAGTATGCGTCAAAACAAAGTGTATATAGATGCATCATATTCATGCGCCACAAGCTCAATGGACTGAGTTAGCATGGATTTTACGTGAATTTGTGTGCACTACATTCGTGAAAAGTAGTCACAAATGGTCAAAATGGGGCAGAAATGTTTATTTCCGTAAGCGTGATATGTGTCTGTGTTTGATGTTATATCTAGCAAACGTCATTTCTTTTTTGCAAGAAAATGCGTTTCGTTTCTAGATAACAAAAGCATTTCGAAAAGAGATTCATCACTTTTTATTGTTGCATAAATATTCCTAAAATATTTTCGTACGTCAGACCTTTTTTCTATTTATGAAGATTATACGTCATGAATTGAATAAATCATAACAATAATAAAAATATATTCGCTTTCTAGCGTCTAGACTGGAGCGAGATATATATACAGATTAGACTGGAGCGTGTTATATGATCAAGTGTTTGGTTTTTCTCTTCATTAATGATCACACACGCGCAGATAATACTTGAACATGTTTTTAATATATGACCTTGCCATTCTTCATTAATGAACATTTTGAATTATTAAGCTTTAAACTACACAATTTTCTGAAAAAAGAGTATATTGACTTGAAATGGAAATAAACGGTTCGAACGCTAGAAAGAAAAAAAATCTAATTTAATCAATAATCAATTTCAAGATAGAGAGATTATATAACATAATTTATATCAACAGTTATTCCAAGAAAGTTCGAAGAAATTTATATTATGATCTCACGTCTCACCAAGGACAGTCTCGATATATAGATATCGTTTTCTCAAATATTCATTTGTGCAATCTAATTGGTAGTGTTATTTAAGCTGTTTTTGTTCGTTATTGCTACGCGTGGACTGTTGATCTATTGTTCTCATGCAGTTTTTGTTAAATTTCGCGGCCAGTTCCTTGGTCGCATTTCGAAGTGTTTTCCCCGTTACCGACGTAGGTAATGCATCGACAAAGTAGATGCCTCCATCAAGCCTATGGTCTGCAGGAAAATGATCTAAAAATAGTAAATTTCATGATGTCAACATAATTTAGAATTCCAAAACAACAACAATAGTAAATAAATAAAATACCTGCGACCATTTTGTAAATAGTTTGCTCCGTAATTTTCGAACCATTTGCACGAACCACAATTGCGCCTGGCACGTCGTGAATTCCATTGAAAACGCCGACAACACAAGCGTTTGAAATTTCCCATGATTTGAGCAAAAATGATTCGATTTCGTTTGGCCAAACCCACTCCATGTTTAGAATTCCACTCTTCTTGCGGTCAACGATATATAAATAATATTTATTAAATATCCGTTTTCATCAAAACGACCAATATCCCCAGTCAAAAAGAAACCTTCGCTGTCAACGTGCTCCTCAGTGAGCTGCTCATTTTTATAAAAGTGCTGGCCAGAGTGCTGAGCACTATTCGTTCAAAGTTGAAAGAACCGTTTTTTTCGCATTTTTTGTACTGGAGGCACCCTTTGAAAAAAAAATCTGATTTCGGGTACCTCCAGAACAAAAATACGAAAAAACCGATTTTTTCAACTTTGAACGAATAGTGCTCAGCACTCGGGCCAGCACTATTCGTCGGACCAACAACATTCGCAAGCACTATTCGAGCACTATTGTTATGACACCGAGTCAGCACAATTTCAGGGCGGTGCTGAAGAAATGCCCGATTGCCCCTAGATAAATTCACTCTTGGTTTTCCTTAAAACAATATATGAAGTTGCAACAACAATAACATTTAGCTATTACGCATTAAAGTCTCAAACAATTCCAAATTCCAAGGCGTTCCGAGACATGATTTATACGCGCATTATTAATTAAATATCTTTTCGAGAAGAATTTTATATTGGTTTTGAGCAAGAGACTCAATTAGTCTTTCCATACATGGCAATAGAGTTATTGGTGTTAACAATCTGTTCATCATTGACGAAAATAGCGTCGAGGGAAACTTTTTTGAAAAGTTGGGTCTCAAGTCAAAAAGAATAAAAACTTTAAAATCGAATTTTTGGCTCATTTTGTCATTATTTCGCTGTTTTCACTTCAGAAAAGACAAAAATTACTGAACGAGGTATAAACAGTGTAGCGCACTGAAATATCCTGGCCAATCCTACATTGCGTTTGACAGATTCCATACAAAATCACTGAAATGTCATCTTCCCGCCGATGAACACCATCATCTAGTTCAAGATATATATTGTTCGTTTGTGTTGGTACGAACTCAGTAATGCGACACTCACACAAGTATGAACAGTACCGAATTTTGCACACGCTTGTATATAGTGAACACAACAAAGGCGCATTTGTGTGCCATGAAACAGGTGGCGTATGTCCACCTAGTTATATTACTTGAAATAAGCAATGAAATGTATCTTTGATCCTGGCCATAAATCGACTGATGTCACATTTTACGTGGCGCAAGTGAAATATAATTGTTGGTACAAAGTTCTTCAAATAATTCAACAATTTGTCCATGTCATATTACAATGAATGTGAACTAGAGTTCGCCAGTATGTGCCGCATTCTAAGTTATTGTGTACAAAATGTATTGCATTACCCGGTTGCAAAGAACCATGCTTGACAGTTCATGTAAAACAGAACCAGTTGATTTTATGGAATCGAACCTCGCCTGTAAAATCCAATATGAAGCTACATCAAAAATGAAACAGACACATTTTTGTTATTTCAAATAATTTCTATTATATACATATGCGGTAATCAGTATGAATGACTAAAATTGTAACTGTAATTGTGATTGTAAATTGTAAATTATATAGCAATTGAACTTCTAATAGTTAATTAAGAACTTAATCTAGAGAGAATTTGTGCATCATTTCGGTCTAAATGTTATGTGTGAATATCGAAAAGTTTAGCTACTTCATTTAGATCGTCATATTTCTTATCCTGACTAAGAACTGCTCGGGCTGTGTTGATCCGATTGAAAACATTCCATAGAATAATGCCGACGATTTTGTCATCTTTCATGTAAAATACAACACCTTTGGAAAAATCGTCTTCATCGCCACCAGCATCGGCAGCTTGTACTGAAGGCGCCACTCCAGCTAGTGTTTCTAGGGGTTTTTTCACAAAAACGCTGACAGTTGGAAGAGTGGAATCGATAATACCAAGAGCCTCATAGCCAACTTTAGGACCCAAATCTGACCAAAACATACTTTGATGGACATATGGTTTATCTGTGTATAAACGAATTCAAGGTTATTTCAATGACATAACTCTCAACTTGGAATGAAAAACTTACTCAGTCCAATCATATTCTCTCCAGCCAATCTACCACTTACAACGGCATGATCATGATGCTCTACTCTTCGACGACCAAGTCGTGGATCATAAAAGCAAGCTGCGTCCCCAGCCTACAAATTTCAATGATTTCCGCATTGTATAGTCATTTTTTTCTTAATTTATAATTTAAAAAATTTCCTACTTACCACATACAAATGATTTCTAGCTGCAAGTTCAGCATTCACCAAATATCCACCATGATTTGTGTCAACCTCTAGGCCTGAGTCTTTGGCCAAACTAACATTTGGCTCCGATCCAACTGCAACAACAACATGATCACAAAAAACAGTTTTCCCATTTTGCAACGTTAACTTGACATTATTGTCCACAAGATCAACACTCTGAACTTCTGTATTTGGAATGACATTGACACCTTCTTCACGTACACGATCCGTTGCCCATTCGCTTAAGAATTGTGGCAACACCTTACCCATATTTCCTGGTTCATGGAAAATTTGGTGAACCTTCAAATTGTTATCTTCACCTAGAAATATTATTCAAATATTTGAGTTTTGTGGAATCTGGATAAATATTTGTTTGCATCGACTTACCGTATTTGGCCAGCGCACAAGCCAATTCACTGCCAAGAAAACCACCGCCAATAATCGCAATGGATTTCGAATTATCAACATATTTCTTCAAGTTGCCGTAGTCATTAATCGTTTTGAACAGTGTCACACGTTCCTTCACTTTTGCTGATGCATTTTCAAAAACGGGAAGTTTTTTTGGAGTAGAACCAGTAGCGATCAAACATTCACCATATTTAATTTCAGTGCCATCTGTTAAAATGGCTGTGCGATTCTCAACGTCAACTTTTTTCACCGTGTATCCTCGTACAATAGCCACACCGCCATTTGGCTCATCCATTAATTTCGATGGATGAATATAAAAGTCATTCGGTTCATAGTAAAGACTTCGTTCAACTCCGTTCCATTGCTTGAATGTCAGTGGTTCTGAATCAAATGATGAGCCAATATTCTTTGTTTTTATCTTTCCTCCATTGCCATTTGGACTTTCGTCAGCTAACCAAAGCTCTTTGGAAAGCGGTGGTCGCATGTATGGAGTTTCAATTTCATTCGATAAAACCATCACTTTTGCCTTTGGATCGTGCGATTTAATTGCACGAAATGCAGCAAAACTGGCTGTGCCGCCTCCAATCAACAAGTACGGAACTTCTCTTGGTATTTCCGCCGAAGTCAATGGAACTTTCGCTGTGGATTTATACAATGTTATTCATTTTTTTCACTATCGTCAAAAAGAATCAGCAAGCAATCTAACGTCAAACTTACATTTTTTCGGCTGAACTGATTCAATGCCCTCTGGCAATTCGGTCAATACTTCTTCTTTTGAATTGTACACTGAATATGCACCACCAAGTAAGATAGCAGCAACACCAAACCACAATGCTTGGCTATTAAATGGTGACGATGATGGTGGCGGCGGCGACGGTGGTGGTGATGGTGTATAAGTCGACGACTGAGACGATCCTGTAGCTCTATGTTTGCTCGACGATTGCATCTGTCTAACTGTTACCGGCCATGGATCCACTGGATTCTGTTTATGTTGCCCATCAAGTGTATTTGTAACATTTTTGCTCAAAATCTGAAAATCGTATTATTATTTTGAATATTCGGTGGGATTAAATCAAAATTTACACACAAAGAAAACAGTGGAATAAATGATTAATGTTTAAACTCAAATAGAATATGTTCACAGAACAAAACGCATTAATAATTCAAAATGAAAAACCGGTAAACAAAAATGAAACGATTGTGCAATAATTATTGAAGTTCAACAGAAAATAAATTCGAAAGATTCATGCTGAATGTATTTAAATGAGTTTCGTTACGATCTCTTCGGCTTTCTTTTGGATTTCCGATGATATTGCGCCTGGTTTTTCATTTTGTGCACCCTTATCGGGTTTATTAGTAGAAGTTAGGATTTTATCTGATTTTTTGCTTTGGTTAGTAGTTTTTGCAGTCGATTGGATGTTTTTTAATTCATCCAACGTTAATGGATAAATAGTTAGATTTGGCTCTTGTTTAACTTTCTTCTTTACCATTCCATTATTTTTGGCATGTTTTTTTCCAGTGTATGCACTCGCAAAACATCTCACATTGGAACCTACGATTCGAAACATGAAAACATTATTTGAAAAAAAAAAAAATCATTTGCCGATAACAAGGCAAAATAATATAAAAAAGTCACTAACTTGTCTGAATACTTGGAAAGAACCGCCTCTGCGACAATAGAAGTGGTAAATGTTTAAGACGCAATAAACTCATTCTGTCAATTTTCTATGATATCTTCAAAAATAACACACTAGTGGTTTGAGCAATATCCTGTTTAAATAAAACTAAATTCTATTGATTACAAATTTTCATCAGTTCAGATTTCGCTTCAACTTGGAACAGTGCACAAGCCGAGATAAAAATCAATATCGATTTACAAAACTCCAATTCCCAGACAAATTTTCAAACAAATTACACTTGTTCCAATTTGTAAACAACAAAATAGTTAGTTAGCAACTTTAAAATTTAGATTTGATGAGATTAGATTTTAAAACATATCAAAAACAGACAATTTGATGAAAACTTAAAAATAAAATATATTTTTTCACTACCGTAAAATGGTTTTGTTTTTGTTTTGAAAGGTTGTTGTGCTTTGTGTACAAGGACGGGTACTGAATTAATACTGCTGTTGTTTTCTTTTGGAAGTGTCATATCACTTTTTAGGTGTCATCCTTGATTCGGCGCTTTGTTTATTATACAGCATTCAATAAAGGTCAGAAAATATTGTCGAACAATTTATCTGTGAGTTTCTTCAGAGTGGAAGAGTGAAAGTCCAAATTATCTTCTATTTGCAATGATAATTTCTAAGAGCTATAAAAAGTAAACCTTTTTCGTTCCAACATTTCATTAAAACATTCCATCGAAACCAAAGAGCAAACGAATCATTCGTGCGTTGACGCACGTATGCATTTGAGCTGCTTGAATGTGTCAAAACAAATTTATTTTGACCGAACTGTCAAGAAGCTCAACTGTCAATGTATGCTGCATCTGTCACCGCATAACCCGCATAAGACTAAGAAACCAAGTATAAACTATCAATTAGTGCATTTCAATGTTGTGAATAATTAATAAATATCAAATAAAACTAGAAAATGTTTACTAAGTTTTAGTATTATACATTAGGTTTAGTTTCATTATTGTAAATAAATCAGATTCGCATTTAGAACGTTCAAAATCAACAATTTTTTTTTCAAATAAATACGGAAGAGAATTAGTTAACAACAAATAGATAAAATGGATCTCCATTTGGCAGTCGATCCAAATAAAGTAAGTTTCAATAAAAATTAAAATGCTAGACAATTGAGCTATATTTTCAATGAATCTATTTTTAGAATCTCGAAGAGCTGACACCTGAAGAGCGATTAAGGTAAGCATGATTGACAGTGATGAAATCATGATGACAATCATAACATAAAATGTATTATGAATTTAACAGGTTGGAACATCAGCGAATGCATGAGAAGCACAAGGGTCACGATGCAATGCATGCCGAAATGATTATCATTTTATTGTTGACATTGATTGTTGCTCAGGTAGCTCTTGTTGAATGGAAGAAGCGGCATTATAGATCATACTCAGTAAGTTTTGCTGAATATTTGTGCCTGAAACCAGGGACAACATCTTATTTCAAAATGGAACATAAAAAATTGAATCTTTTTATTGTGAACAGTTTATTACTCTGGTGGGTCTATGGATAATTCCAGTGTGCGTCTGTTTAAAGAATCTATGGTGGCGTTTCATACTCTTCTGGTTACTGTTTTCAAGCATAACAGCGTTGGTAGTGAGAAGAGCATTAATGAAACCAGTGGCTGGGACAACACCAAGGTATTCTATCCTGATATCATAACAATGAACACGTCAACAAGTCTAAATTCTCTTGTTCGGTTTTTAAATTTCAGATTAGTTTACAAATGGTTTTATTTCATCTATAAGCTAAGCTACGGCCTCGGAATAGTTGGCTATATCATAATGATGTTGACATTTGTCGGTTTCAATTTTGTGTTCAATCAGCAGCCCACTGTGTGGATGGATGTCGGTTTCATGTTTGTATTCTATGGTCTATACTTTGGTGTATTGGGTCGAGATCTTAGCGAAATTTGTGCGGATAAAATGGCGGCTAATATTGGGGTAAATTAAACTATAGACATTACATACTTTGTTACTGCTGAACTTCAATTATACTAAATTTTAACGATGATTTAATGGTCTCTTCTTCAGTATTACACACCACAAGGAATGCCAATGCGACATTTGGAACAAAATGTTTGTGCCGTTTGCGGCAACGACTTATTAGTTAGTGAAAAAGAGGCTGGTGTTATTGAAAACACTTTCAAATTGTCCTGTCATCATGTTTTCCATGAGTTTTGCATACGCGGCTGGTGTATCATTGGCAAAAAACAAACATGTCCGTACTGCAAAGAAAAGGTTGATTTAAAGCGTTTGTTTAGCAATCCATGGGAGCAGCCACATGTATTGTATGGTCAACTGCTTGATTGGATTAGATGGCTCGTGGCTTGGCAACCAGTAATTCTTCTTATCGTACAGGGTATCAATTGGGCTCTAGGTTTAGAATGAATCTAAGTCATTATATTTATTATTTATTGGTGATTGCAACCTAAATGAAATGCTCCTGATTTTCATTTTTAAAAATGATAAAAAAAATAGTCCAGAACAAATATTGAGTTCATTAAACACCTAGCTTTAGATTCGTTTTCTGTATAAATTATTTTCAGTTTGATGTAAGCGAGTGAGTTCTCTTGATTTTTCTGATTTAATCCATTATATCAGTGTGTTTTTAGTATAGCATGAAAAAAACACACAAATAACCTCGAGTGACATGAAAAATGATCAAAATTTAATAAACTACCATTTTTATGGAGATTTTCCAATTAAAGAAAGCATTTGTTTTTATTAACGTGGGGTGAAGTAAGAGTTTTTGAAAAAATCGATATTTCAACGGTTGGGTTGCAAATGCTCCATTCAAAAGTAGATGGCGTTGAAAACCGTTGAGTGGAATATCTACATTCGATTCAAAGCATTTTAATGTGATAAACGGAAAGAAAGTGAAATTAGTTGTTTATTATTTTTCAATATTAACTTGCTATCAGATGATTTTGTAACGGTTGTGATGACTGAAGTGTAAGCATTTAACGGTGCAGCTAATACTTCGATTGCCATTAAATTTAAAGCATCACATTAAATATTAACTTATCATGTTTTGTGGTAGTGTACACACAGTCACTTTACACTGATAAAGACATTAAATGTTATAACACAACCACACAGTTAACTGAATTATTATTTCATAGAAATGATTCACAGCAACTAGGTGTTAGTTACGTTCAGCCAAATCAATTTTTTTATATACGCGAGAGGTGTTGATGTCATGGTTTTTTACAGGCTATCAAATATTATGTCATTACATATCGGTTGGATTTACACTTCAACCATTTTTTGTTTGTTTGCAACCAACTGACCTCTCATAAACGCGAAATGTTCTCATGAGAAAAAAAAAACACATAAATATTTATGTGTGGTGTTTATTGAAAATCGTCGATATAACGTATATATATGTGAAACTGTGTGTAAATATTAATTCTTAAAATATTCAGAAAAAAAATATAATTAAGTCGTTTGATTGGAGTTAGCGTTAATAATTAAATGACACATTATTGATATATTATATACAGAAACAGATTCTAGGACCAGTGCAAAGGCTAAGCGAAATCAAACAAATAAACAAGTTTACGTATTAATTACGTTTCGTTATATGAGATGCTATGAGCTAATCATTTTAGTATCGGTTCGACCGTCTCAGAGAGTACAACGTGGAACGGAATTCAAATACCCATATAAAATTCGTTACAATTCATTAAATAAACACAATGCAATTGTGTGTAGCGGTGCTATTTCTAGCACATTTTGTGTTTGGTGATCAGAATCCATCAGTGCCATATTATGAATACGATGCTGTTCAAAATGGTTGGCATGCTGTTCCACCATCACATCCTGTTATGGTTAATCTACGCCTACGATACTTTAATGTTCCGGCCAAATATCAAGATTTCGTAAACCAAACGCTGCAGAGACAATCGAGTGGCGTTTGTCAAAAGGAAGTTCCGTGAGTCATTTGCAACTAAAATCTCTACCATCAACAATCTCAATACCAAAATTACTAAGCTGAATCATTCGTATTTCATTTAGAACGACATCACTGTTAGAAGCTGGTGCAACAATTCCTCGTGGCAATGGAGTAATACCACACTCTAGATTTTCTTCTTCACAAATTTAATTCAATTCTCTTTTTAAAAGCTTATAGCAAATTGCTTTTAAATTCTTTTGAATTATAGCTCGTGTTTTCTCTAAGGAGTTGACATTCTAAACTGTTATTCTTAACTGTTTTTTTTTCTTTCCGCTCTGCATTTTTATCAGTCAAATCCAACACTAAGCCGAATCACAGTGTGTTGTCAAGGTTATCAGCGTGATGCCCATATTCTTCGTAAATGTAATCCAATTTGCACAACTGAATGTATTAACGGAATATGTCTATCACCAAATGAGTGCATTTGCTATCCGGATCATGTGAAAAATTTAGCTGGCTTCTGTATTCCAACATGTCCCATTGGTAAATTGAAACTTGAAACGCCGATACATAAATAAATAATTGATAGTGCTGATGAAAAAAAAAAAATGAAATGTAACATTTGAATTTAGGTTGTGAAAATGGTGAATGCAAAGAGAATAAATGTATTTGCAAGGATGGATATTCTTTGGATAGCACCGGTAAATTTTGTTTGCCAATTTGTAATCCACCATGCGGCAAAGGAAATTGTACGGCACCAAACACATGCTCATGTAACAGAGGCTATGATTTAAGACCAGATGGAACGTGTGTTCCAAAATGCACAAACGGCTGTCAATATGGAGAATGTGTTGCTCCCGAACGATGCGATTGTCGTCCAGGTTTCATTCTCCAAAATTCGATTTGCTCACCGGTTTGTGAAAAGTAAGTAATTCAAAGTGATTTTTTTTGTTCTCGTTGTAAACTCCAACAAATCTTATTAAGGAAGATTATGATTTATAAACTGAATTTGATTGATTAGAGGCTGTATCAATGGTGTGTGCTCGGCTCCAAATCGATGTTCGTGTCGTGAAGGATTTATAATTGACAAAAGTGGAACACGATGTGACGCAAAATGTGATCGCCCATGTTTCAACGGTAATTGGATTTTATCCTCACTTTTATATCATTTTATAGAACAATTTGTGTGTTTGTAAATCAATGAATTGAATAACAACAGCAACAAAAACCAACAAATGAACTAAACACATCTCTCAACAGGTCGATGTACACGAACAAATGTGTGTGAATGCAATCCGGGCTATAATCTCGATCCAAACGACCCATACAGGCAAGTGATATGAGAATAAAAAAAAATGAGACAGAGACAAACAGAAAAAAATAATGTCACAATTGCAATAAATCATTTTTGTATTGCTTTTAGATGTAACCCACATTGCCCGGAGCCATGCGTGAATGGAGTTTGCAGTGCACCGGGACTATGCCTTTGTAATCCAGGTTATGTAAAGGATCGCTCAGTGAAAGGCAGCCAACTTTGTATACCCAGACCATGAATAGCGGAAATTAAATCTGAATTTTGCTCAAATGGGTTTCACGAGAACCAATAAACATGATAAATGCTCCGCTTTTTTCACTGGAAAAACGATAACACATTTCTACATTTTTTTTTCTGAACTGTACCAAAATGAAAACAGCACTGATTTGCCTAATAAAAAATGTAAAGAAAAAAAACACACACACACAAAATCAAAATTCACGTACAAACATAAATTATCAATTTTACGGCGTATTTCGAACCATTTTAGCTTTATCAATAAATGGTTCATCGTTCAAATATAGCGACTAACACGATTATCATTGCGTATACAACGTTCGTGGGACACTCGTTTGTTGATGTACGTATCATTGCGCATGAAATTATGGGAGTTCTCAGAAACGTTTATTGTAACGGTCGTTTCACTGATTTTCGCTTGCGATGAGGTGACTTCAGAATTCTTAGTATTTCATGATGATTGCGAATGCTGAATGCTAGCAGATGTGCGTTTTAAATATGTAAAAAGGACATGCGATTTATTGTGATAGCTTTGATAGATGTACAGTGTACACTATTTGCCAAAAGCGATGATTGAATGTTTACGGGTATCGACCTATACCCTCACTAATCCGAGCAATAATAACGGATTGATTTCGAACATTTCTCCGAACTTTTGGCGTCGAATATGAAATTTAAGCTTACAAAGACTTTATTTTATACTTGCCCCCATTCAATTGCTACTGTATTTGGAACCTAGAAAGAGGAGCCGGTTTGCTACAATGTGTTTAATGGGAAAAAGATGATGAACGATTTAGAATTTATTACGCTGGCTGCAGTTGCCAGTTACCAACTGACATATATCAAAAGAATCATTTCTCGCTTTTTTAAAACGTCATTTTATTTGTTATTATAAATAATACACGTGCATAATATGCATATGAATATCGGCTAGTATATTTAGAGCCAGAAATGAAAATTGTACACTACTACATTCAAAAATTTGTCTTATACACATAAAACAGGAATCTCACATTTACATGTTAGTAATAGCACACATAATGTAATACGACGACGGTATTCTTTTTTATACTTGATTTCCATATTGTTCCGAGACATATAAAAAAAAAAAAAAAATTATAATCAGAAAAAATGATTGCCTCGAAAGCAATGTCGAAATAACGAATGTTATGGTCGAGTGAACGGATTTTGATTTATAGACAAATATATGAGCCGTATTTGAATCGAAGATATATGAGCACATTTCATTTCTCGCTACATGGAGACACAAGAATTCACCTTTTGAACGTATTGCATTCACATTCCGAATAAATATGTTATGGTTTTACATTCCGTGAAATCAAATGTTTGGTATTCAGGCTGAAGTGTGCTCATTCAGGGAATATGTGAATAAATGATTTTGAATTGAGACGATGATGCGAATGGTGGAGAACGGGGAAATGGTGAAAGCGGAAATAAAATTTATTCGCAGAATCTGATCCATTTATTCAGCTAGATTGCTTTAAATATACTGCATATTTGGACATATTTTGTTGCGATTTTCTTCAATCAAACTTTATGTTGTGGAACGTGACCGTTTTGAAGGATGTTAGTGGAACGCGAGGACTTGTTGAAGTTTATTGTAAATCGTAAATGGACGGTAATTCACTTCATCATTTTTCTGTTTATTGATGTCATCAATCATCGTTATAGCTTCTCCAAAAATGCCGTCCGATGTTTTTTTTTATGTATATTTTTATTTCACTCATCCGATATTTCGATTGGAACTTAAGTTAAGCTTCTCAACAAATGTACAATACTTTGTTATTTTTTTTTTTTTCATTTTTTTAAAATGTAAAAAAATGAATACTTTCTGTTTATGGAAATTAACATTTCAATTTGGCACATTGATGCGAAGGCTCATTTATTCAAAAGTGTTTTAATCAAAATGGCCTGCTTTTATTTCTATTGATTCAATGTTTTTAATTATATTTTCTTTAGATATTCAATCTCTATGCGTGCGGGAAACCTCAATACAGAAACCTTATTTTAATTCAACAAAGATTTAATTTCATCTTTGTATGAAATGGTGCACAATTCCATCGAATCAAAATTTAATGCCATTGATGTAAAATTTTCACTTAATTGGAATTCTACAACTAAAGACCCGATTCGTGTTGAAAGGTTGTGATGGTTCAATGTTCCTATTCCATTCAAACAAAACAAAACACAAGAGAAATCATTGAAATTGCACATATTCTTAGTTTTGAATATATAAATACGTAACCTACAATAATTCATTATGAGAAATTAGAATACATCCGCATTCATCTCTCTGCAGGACCATTTGTGTAGCCTGCACGATTTTTTTTGTTGTTGTTGTTGTTGTTGTTTCTGTTATGTCACAATTAATTTTGCACACAGTACGAAACACACATGTACTTTCATTTAATGGTAATGCACATCACTGCTGTTGTTGGTATTTTATTACATGGAGAAAAGTGATGATGCTATTTTCCCTTAACAACAAATATCAAAATTCATTTTATGTTGGCTTACAATTAAAATGTTATAGTGTTATTGTTTTAAAATATGCATTAGAAGTGTGTTTTTATAGTAATTTTGCTTCTAAATGTGTACAATACATTCAGTAAAAATAAATATTGAATTACATGCTATGCATTAAATATTTCGGTATGCTCTATGAACCGCTCATCATTTCCACTTCTTTCAATCATCTTCTTACTTTCGTTTCTCTCTCTCTCTCTCTCTCTCTCTCTCTCTCTCTCTTTCTCTTTCTCTCTTTCTTTCTCTTTCTCTCTCTAATTTATTCTCACTTGTTTACCATCAAACAATTTCAGCAATATCACATTGAGTACTTAAAATTCTATATGTTTTAACAAGACATCAACATCTGATAAATGAAGTTTACACTACATAAAAATGCTACTCTTATACACGAAATTAGACTTTGAAGTCGGCCCCTCGTCTGCGTCACGAAATAAATGTGAATTTCTACAGTTTTGTATGAAATATAAACTTTTTTGTTGCTTGCAGTAATTCATCACGGGCCTATTTTATGTCAGTGTGTGTGTATATGTGTGTAAGTGACGATACAGTCATTCGATTTCCTTTTTTTTGTGTTTTATTACACAGCGTTATGATGAATGCTCAATCGAAAATGGAATTCACAGCTGTAGTAGATTTTCGGCCCACAATTCATTCGTCCTTAACAATTCCCGATAAGATTTTTATTTATGCTCTTTTATTCTTGCATTGGCTGTACGAAATTATGTTTGGCAAAAGTAATCACAACGATCATAATTCATTTGCTGCTGTGTCTGTTAGTAAATTATCGGCTCATATTCCATTCGAAAATCGTGAGAAATTCACAATTGGTGTTAAATAAATGCCTACGCAATTTCATATTTGTTATAGCAGAACAGTCAAAAGAAGCAAAATGAACCAATTTAATATGTGTCAAAATGATTCAGGGTCACAAGCATCATTAATTGAATTTCTAACCGGGATTTTATGATGCATCATATTTATGACGAAAACAGATACTTCGCGATAGTAATTTAACATCGAAATTTGTATCCCCTTAGTGATGAGAGTTGCTGGTAACGAATTGTTGCTATGGTCAGTAATTGAAAACGCTCGAATGAGGCAGAACACTCAAAAACAGACTTCTCATACTTAAGTTTTGTTTCGTGTCTATTTTAACAAGAACATAATAAATGACCTAAATTGAGTTTTTTTTTCTTACACAAACGAGTCCTATTTCTATTCGAGTGGTGTGTTGCTAGGCGAATCACCTGTTGAACTGGCTTTTGACATGAAAATTACAAAAGTTTTCCACTTATAATAGTACCAATTGCTCTCAATTCCAGAAGAAGTCGGTCGGTCGTTATTTTTTCTGCATTCTCAATTGCAATTCGTTTCATTGGTCTGGTAGAACTTTGACTGAGAGTGTCATAAATATTTTATTGATTCATACATCTCAATTTTTCGCTGATAGTTGGTTAGTTGCCAGCAACTTGTCCAAACACCGGACACTCATACACAGCTCAACTTTCAACAAAAGCCAAACAAAACCGCAAACAATTAATAATAGTCAAATTAAATTAGCTGGGTTGTTACCCACTTTGCTCTATCAATTATGTGTGAACAATGAACACTATCTATGTGGTCGAATGGCAATCGAAGCGCACGTTAAATGCTAACATAAAGCGTAATTAAATGAAGAAATAAAATGGAATTTAATTAACGATTCAGCCAACATTAACGTCGTTTCTTCCGTGAGTTGAACCGTTTTTTTATACTGTTCCTGTCTTCACTTGCCAGTGGGAGTTGAACAGACAATCAATGTGCAAGTAACAAGTTCGAAATGGGAAAAAATAAACAAACCGATAACTTTTGCGTATCGAGAAATTGTTCGTGCAAAGAAAAGAAAATAATGTAAACAAAATGGCATAAAATCGATCGACTTAATTAGTTACACCTTGTTTTCTCTAATTATTATATTTTTTTTTCATGAGGAGCGCCCACGATTTGTTTTATTGAATTGCCAGAACTGTGAACCTTGAATCTTTTATTTAACTTCTTCGGTGTTGATTTTGAGGAAAGAAAAGCTCCCACAGTGATTCAGCTTATGGAAGACCACGTGATAAAATGTAAGGAGTCTTGTTGACAGTGGTTAAGTGAACTGACCCTTATTTATCATTGTGACAAGCAAAAGGAATTATAATGTTTTATTAATCGTATCGAATACGGTACACGGTACAAGGAATATGGCGTCAACAAATGTGCTTCGTTGCGTCGATTCGTATCTCTGACATTTCTATGTAACATGGGTGAATAATGTCGCAACTTATTCAAAATTCCAATCGCTAATAAAATTGTAAATGTGGATATCTCAGTAACAGTTGTGTGTGAATTTTTGAACTTTTAGTTCTGATATTGAAATATCCATATTTTCTTTATGGAATGGTTTTGATACAACCAATTTGGCAGAGCTAAGCAAACACAAAAGTGAAGAAATAAAAACAGAAAGAAAACCACAGGAATTGCTAAGCACGAATTTCTATTCTCTTTAACTTGAACACAACTTGTTTGTTGCAGAGGGGCGGGATGTCCCAATTTTAACGCTTACATTGCTATGCTTGAATTTCAAATGAGCGGTATTGTGACAAATGTTGTGTGTTGTCGGTGTGTTGGATGGTTAAGGATGAGCCTACGGCGGTTTTTCTAATTTATTTGATTTTGGACTAGAGAGTGTTGTTAGTGTGTTACCACTTTGTAGAATGGTATAAAATGAGGAGCCAACATTATTGTTGGGTGTTGTTGAGCTGGCAGTGCTTGGATCGTTGTTTGATTCTTCGTCAATGATAACGCTACTATCGGCTGCTGATGGTATGGTCGGTAAAAACCGCACGCTCAGCTTCGGTGATGTTGATGATGTTTCAGCTACTTCTTCCTGTACAGCTTGTTGTCGTACTAATCGCGGTTTTACACTACTCACTGATGCTTTGCCTGTTGATTATTTGCCCATATTACATTTTAATTACCATTAAATTTGATGAGTTTATTTTATCACCTAATTTTTGCTTCATTTTTCAATGAAATCCATCCAAAAAAAATAAGATTTACGCTCACTTACCTGACAGTGATGGAACGGGTGTTGTACTTGTCGCACTGGATCGTGATAAACGGAACGTAGATGTGCTAGCCGTCGTTCCGGATGCTGATGAATCATTTCGTGAACTCGATAAATTCGAATCTTGTGAGGTTTTTCGTGTGACCAACCATGAGGAATGTCGACGACGGGTATCTAAGATGCGTAATGGAATTGAGCAATGATGAGGTGGGCCGTGCCGCCATGAATCCGAACGTGATGAGCTAAAGTTGTCACTCGATACGGAGCTGGCTCGTTTGTATGGTTTTTGTTGAATTTCGGCAATTTTGTAGGCGTATTGATCGCATCGCATGTCCCGACGATTGTCGGCTTTTCGGCGTCGATTTGTTTTGTTGCATGTGACTCCATCCCATACTCTCGTCCAGAATGTTGGCGGTGGTTCGATGCGTGCGATATTTTGATCGAGAAGTTTTGCACAGGCACACGTCTGACCTGGCATCAATGGTGGAAGTTCCTTTGAAGAGCGTTCACCAAGCGAATTTGTATTGGCTGGCGTTTGACGATTACTGAAATTCGAGCTATGTCTACAACGGCCAATTCCACGTGTTACACGTGACTCTTCAATTGCCTTGCAAATTAGTACACAATCTTTTTTAAATTGCTTGGTCATAATAGCATAAAGGAATGGATTACAGCATGAATTCAGCGGCAGTACAAATACCGTTAACACTTTTGCCTGGTTGAGGTTGATTAAATGAACTCCAAATACAGCGGTCAATGATAGAAATGCAATGGGTGACCAACACAAAAAGTCCGTAAATACCAGCAACGCCATTCGTTTGGCAATTCGTGAATCATTTGAATTCCATGCTTGTGAGCCACGAATCGCACAGTACATTTTCAAATAGCATCCCATCAAAATTACAAACGCAACACCATTGATGAACATTAGAAATACGACATAGGCAAGACTGGCTGGGCCAGTGGTCGTTTCAAATGGCAGACAAACCGCAAATTTCCGATAATCTGAAACACCAACCAGTGGTAAAATGGCCATTGTCAGCGAAAAAATCCAACCGATTATCATGATGTAGCCAGCATGCCGAAGTGATAGTCTTTTGTTCAAGTGCATTGCATGTGTAATTGCATAATTTCGTTCCAATGTAATCACAGCCAACGTATAAACGGACAGTTCGGACGATAAAACGGCCAAAAATCCAGCAATTTGACATCCCACACTCATTTGCCATGGGATCGCATACATACGAAATTCACCCAGCGTTGATGCATCAACAACCGCTAACATGCCCAAATAAATGCCCATGAAAAAATCGGCCGCTGCTAAATTACACACCAAAAATCTCGGCACATCCATTTTCGAGCGCGAAAAAATCAATACGAACACAACCGTACCGTTGCCGAGCATGGCTAACAGAAATACAACCCAAACACCGCATCGCAATGTCCACCAGTCGAATAAATCTTGGCATGGTAAAAACGGGCCTGTAGCAAACGGAAAATAAAGCGCACAAAATCACAAACCACTGAATTACGTGTGTGACATTAAATTTGGTTCATTTGTTTTCCGTCAAACATTTTTGTACAACTGACAATTTCATCATTTCTAGGCAAAATTTTTTTTTTTCAATAGAACTGACTAAAATGATGATTTTAATGAGTTTTTTCGAGTGAATTCCATTGCAATTCTTCCAAAATCTTATCGGCAAAAAACGAATTTTGAGTGTTTATATGGATTTTTTTTCCGGCGAACTGTAAACTAGGCTTTAAGGAAAACATGAACAATTTTCGGAATGTTTATGGAGTTTGTTACGATTCCTATTCATTGCATCAACCGAATTTCATGACAAATTATTTTAGAAAATTGTTCAAACAAATTTAGTCAATTTTACAAAATCACTAGACGAAAATCAAATGAACCATTTCATTTTTGAGGAGATTTTCATACCTGGTAGCGGTAAACATTGTACAGATCCTGGCGATAAGTCGCTGTTGAATGCTTTTGTTGGTGGTGTTTCCTCTTCAAAATATTCCTCAACATAAGCTGGCAAATTTCCAGGATACGTAAAATCTTGGCCAAATGAATCCCACAGTTCATTAACCTGACTACCAAACTTTTTACTCAAGTTATCTGCAAAAGTTTTTTTTTGTTCACACACAAAATGATAAAGTACACGTCAATTCCGATGATTTGCGTTATTATTTCAGTAATATAAATGGAAATGATCTCTCAAAAAAAAAATGAATTAAACTCAATTGAATCAACACCATAAAGTTTTCATTCTTTTGTGTGTTCAAAACTTACGCAATTGTGGCCAAATATCGGTTTGACTGCTGTTCCATAAACTAGCATCGAACTCGGTGTCGGTTGGAAATAGAACGAAATCATTCATTTGCGTTTTTGGTGGAATTGCCATCGTAACAAGTGGAAGAAATGCACAGCAATGATACGCATATGACAACACCAATGTCTAGTGCGGCAAAAATAAATAGAGAGTTGGACGAGAAAAAAAGAGAGTGCAATTAAAATGACATGAGCACAAGATTAATTTGTTGGTTAAACTATGGCATGACATCGTTTTTTTTCTGCTTATTCGTGTGAAAACCGCAATATGAGACACATTTATGGATATGTGGCAACGAATCGTTAAGCTGAGGCCATAAAAACACTCACCTGAATGCGTGGGAATGTTTCTGGTGGTGGAAAATCTCGTAGCTTTGGATTGTTGAACGTTTTCAAATGGAGTACATTTTTCAATCCATTCTTTGGCAATCTTGGAAATATGTTATTACCTAAATTCCTATACACATAAAAAAAAACGAAGAAAAAAGAAAGAAACGGAATATTCGTTACGCTGAAAAATGCATTCTCAATACCATCTATGCTGTCACAATGCAAGCGAAACAGAGAAAAAGAGAAAATAAATGTAATACAATCATATTTACAAATCTTCGAGTTGTAAGAATCCAGCGAACGAGTCTTCATGAATAAAAGAAATTTTGTTTCCTTCTAAGTCTCTGCAATAAACGAAACGGTTCAAGGAAAACAATCGAATTAGCTTTTTTTTCGTTTGTTTATTTGTTTGTTTTTGTGTGCAGTGAAGATTGAGAAAATCCTCTCTCCGTTGAGCGAACCAAAAACCGAACGAAATGCGTTCGTATTCGTGTTCGATTTTTTTTTTTTTGCAATAAATACAAACTTACAGTAATTGCAGCCTTGGCGCACCGACAAATGCATCTTTCGGTAGTGTTTCGATTTCATTGTACGACAAAAGCAAATCATGCAATTGACCTAAGCCCTTGAATGGTGTTTCGTGTACTGAACTGATTCGATTATCGGATAAATCTCTGTGAATGGAAACAAAAAGAAGAAAAAATATGAAAAACCCACACAATAATATCGTGCAATTTTTGCTTTCCATCTCGCATTCTAGCTCAATATGTGTGTGCAAAATTGTGTTTTTTTTTCTCTTGTTTTTGCAATGACGCAAACACACACACGATGAGTGGGAATCGAAAAATCAGGGAAAATAAAAACATACAAACGATTTACTTACAAAATTCGCAAATCTTTGCAATGTGACAGATCGGGAATAGTTTTCAGCTTATTCGATTTCAATTCTCTGGTGAGAGTCAGCAAATGATGGCCAATGAGAAAGAGACAAAAACAACCGAAAAAACATGAATGAAAAATAATATGGAATTGAGATTGAACATCATTTCCATTTACTGTGAACTGATAACAACATTACAAAAATGTAAAGCCAAAAAAAAAAATCCGCATTCAAAATGAATTGATGCTCATTCAACTTACAAGCTCTTCAAGTGTGACGAATTCCGGCAGAGAGTGTTTGGTATCACGGATATATTGGCTCGATCCATTCGAAGTATTTCCAATGCTGAGCATCCCTCAAGTGATGGTAGTTCACTTAAACTTTTGGCATCCGATAAAACCCTTCGAATAAAATCAAATCAACCAAATTCAAGCAAACACACACATACAGCACTAGCACAGTGATCATTTCAGGCAATGTCAATATCAATCGTTGTGTGTGCTTTTTTTTTAATTGGATTTCGATTGTCTTTCCCAACAAATTGAGATTGAATGCATGGCAACAGTGTGCGGGTGTACTTACAATTTTCTCAGTCTTGGCATACTTTGTAGCGCATCAAATTTAATATCGCCTAATGGATTGCCACGCAACTCCAATGTAATTAGATTTTTTGGAAGATCATCTTTTAGTATGGTATTTATTCGATTTCCCGATAAAAACCTGTGAAAATGGTGTGCAAACCGAAATGAAGAGAGAAACAGATTTGGAGAGATGAATAAGTAAGTGAGTAGCAGATGGTTGAATAATGCATGTGTATATGACAAAAGATGATTTCATGCAAGCTTACAATTCCTGCAGATTTGACGATTTTGCCAGTTTACTCGGTATCGCTGTAAGCAAATTATCATCCAGGTCGCTGTAGCATCCCAAACACACATACACACACACACACACACACACACACACAAATGAAACGAATCCATGCATTATTCACGTCAGCAGAGATGTGTCGTTGAACAATGGTGAAAAGCATAAGGGGGAGAAAAAAAAATATGAAAAAAAGCATTCACACCCAAAGCAAAATTGGCATTATATTCAATTTGAAGTGTGAATATTTTGAGATCATTTCGCATAGAAATATAATGCTGAAGATACTCACAGAATTCGTAAGTTGGATAAGTTGCTTATCGTATCGGCTGTGATATTTGTCAGACGATTTCTTTTCAAAGTGCTTGAATGCGAAATGAGTTTGAGTTGGAATAAAAAATGAACCGAAAATGAAAGATTTTGTTTAATATTTTGTATAGTTTCTCTTGATTTTGTTTTTTTGATTCTCGATTGTCGTCATGGTTGTTGTTGCTTTGTTATTGTTATTGATGCGAATGCAGATGCTCGCCTCCTCCCAACCCCTCAATCAAAATGAGTCAAAGAACTCAATTGATAAAAACAAAAATAAAAGTACCGAAAAAACTTTTGCCAACAAAAACTATCGACAACAACAACAATGGCACCAACTTCGAAAATACTTACAGATATCGCAAGTTGTCCAATTTTGGAAAATCTCCAGCATTTATATTAAGTAGATGATTGCCTCCTAAATTTCTATAGACGTTGAATGAGAATGGCAAATGATGAAGAAATGAAAGAGAGAGAGAGAGAGAGAGAAAGCAGAACGGGAAATCACGAGAATAAAATTTGTCAACAAAAAGGAAAGCGCAATCGGATTAAGTTATTCTGCATCGTGTTTCGATGCCACACCGTAAGCAATTTTCATACATAAGTGTTAGATATTTGATGTGTGTGTGTATGTTATAAACACTTTCTTTACTCCATGCTTAATGCATTTGCTTATGAGCTGCTGCTATCGAACCACTACTTGGGCATTAAACAGCTCCCACAGCAAATACACACACCAAACAAGATGAAAAAAGAAATATGAAAAACTAATTTATATTCCACAGAGATAAATTTTTGCCGCACCAAATCGAATTTTTTTGTTGTTGTTGTTGGAAGAGTGAATAAAAATATGCATGCATTCAGCCAAATTTGATTTCATTCTTTTTTCTGTTTTTTTTTTTTCTTTGATTTTGCACCACCAACAAAATGGGTTTTTCTCTTTTTTTTTAAACTCAAACTGAATACAATCAATTGCCAATGTATTTTCGTTAGTGGCTTAACATACACACAAACAAATATATGAAGTGACAAAAAAAGTGAGTGTGTGAAGTTTATGTTATTGTTAGTCATATCCAACCAATCGACCAAAAACATTGAGCCAAATAAAAATGAGTGCCGAAACGAATGTTTATTTATGTTTTCGAAATAAAAAATTTCCATCCCAATTTGTTTGTGCCTCTTCGCCGAAATGGATTCCAATTTAATTAAAAAACATTCCAATTAATTTATTTGCAATACGTTTTCGATAAGAAACCAAAGAATAAAAAACAACAACAATTTTGATGTGATTTTTTTTTGCCGAGACTCATGTCCCAATCAAGAGCCTCGATGCTTTAGTAACAAATGCATTCATTGTTTTAACATAGAACAACATAGAACGACAGATGCATAATCAAATTAATTTTGAAAAGATGTGAAAATGGTTTTGTTTTTTCTCTGCTGGGGAAATTTCGGGAACTCACAATATTTCTAGTGTTGGTAAGCCAGTCAATGCTTCGGTTGGCACCCGTTGAAGCATATTTCCTTCGAGTCGAAGTGCCCGTAAACTCTTCAGTTGAGCTAAAGAAATATCATCTAAATGCATAAGTGCATTATCGTCGAGTTGTCTAGTGCGTCATGTTAATTCGAAAGATCAGAAAAGAAATACAATAAAAGAAAAACACATCAGAGTAGTTTTTGTGTTCGCATATTTACGACGTTGCAGGCTCTGGTCTTTCTCTCTATACTCCCTCACCATCACATCACACATTCGGCTTGATTTTGGCTGCACGGCACCAAAATATTACAAGTGTTGTGGTTGGTTTTGTTACAAGTTTGTGATAAATGCGAACGAATAAATAACACACACGCACAAGGACTTGCGAATCAAATAAAAACCGTTTATCTTGAAATCGAGAGCCAATGCTAAAACAAGACCATCGCTATCGATAAAGTTCCGTCAAGAATCAAAAGTTATTGTCTATTTGGCTGTTTTGATTTGGTGTATAAAATGCGATGACTCTTCAAAAAAAGAAACGCTGTCTACCATATACTGTGGACCATTTTTCTCTTCGGATAATTTTATTGTTCGGCATTGAAATGGATGAGCGGGGGTGGGAGCGTGTCTGTGTATTTGTTTCGGTCTTTTTTCGGTATGGTCCCGTTTACTTTGGATATTTATGTGATTGAATTGGTTCACTGCATGTGCTGTTTATTGTGCTACGCGTTTTTTTTTCTTCGCTTTCCAGTCAACAAACAATTTATTAAATGTGGAACGATTCCGAAAAATTGCATCGAAATGCACAATGTACCGAAGAGGAATTCAACGCGCTTCGCACCGGATATTGTTGTCAACCAAAGCGGAAATCTTTTATCTTTTTCTGCTGCAAAAGCGAAGAAGAAATTAAATCTAGTTGAAGTAAAGTTTTTACTTTTTATCAGCGTTTAAGAAGAAGAGCGCAAGTAAACAAAAAAAAACGTGGCGAGAGAAGAATCGACGATGCAGCAAAAGTCATCCATGTTGTGTGTATCGTTTCATCGTTGCAAATATACGGAGCGTATCGAAACTCAAATAACCGTTGACCGACAGCAAACAAATAGCAACAACAACAACAACAAAACTACTGTCAAAAAAATCATTGAACTATTTTATATAAAAAAAATTTCCGGAGGAAAAAACAAACGACAGCAATTCATTATGAAATTTATTTTGTCGTTGTCACAATGAATTTGTTTTTCCGTTTTTATGGTAGTGTAATTATCAATCTGAGATCGTTTGTGAAAGACTTGTGTGTTAATGCTATCCGATGAGCACATTTTCGCTGAATGGCGAATGGATTTCATTTCGTATCGGAAAAACTTCTCGAATAATCATAATTCTTGAGCATTTTGTTTGGAAACCCCCCGTAATTGTGTGGTGTGATGCACATTGCAATGTGTTTTCTTTTCTCTTCGTTATCGCATCGTGTTTTATTTTCCAAAAGACTGTACATTGCGTTGAGTCATAAGAAGATATTTAGCATTTGGATGCATTCGGTGCAAATTATGTCTGCAAATATCAACATTTGAAAATTCGTCGACAGCCAAATGGATTTGATCGTTGTGCCACCATGTTGCATTTGATTATATATACCATTCGTAATGGTTTTTGTGTTTGTCTGCACCACCAATGGAAAATGGTTGATCTTTTTACTTGGGCAAAAGAGCCGCATGGGATGAATTAGCCATTTCAAGTCAATTTAGATTCGTTTTATGGCTGCAAAAGTACACTCATAAAAATTAAATGCTTTGTTGCGTGTGTGTTTACACGCACTTTTCACCACTCATCTCATTTGATACGAATGTCATCGTCTTATATTGTCATGTAATCAGTTTCATTGCTCTTGTTCAACTGTTTGGTTGTTTGTTTTTTTGTTTTTGTCAAGTGCTTTTCGAAAGCAAAACGATAAAAAACCATATATGATTTTTGTATGCGACAGAATGAAACGAAATGTGAAATCAAAATCGAAACGCACATAAAACGCATAGTTCAAACCGAAGAGAAGAGATTCAAGAGTTGAATCGGTTAAATCACTCCCAACGCTGCTATTGCTATCATTGCAATCATCTAACAGTTAACTATAGTAGAGGTTCGGTACCCCTATCATTTCGAATTAAATAGCTGTTTGCATCGAATATAACGAGTACTTTGGTTTTCATTTTGAACGCTCCCACACACTCATTTAGTAGATTAATGTGACAATAATAACCGAAATATAAGAGAAAATAACCGGATTCGATCAAGTCTAGATGGTGTTCTTTTGCCATGATAAATCTGGACTATATTTGATAAGTACTTTGTCCTTTTGCTGTATCCCTTTGGAATTATACGGTGTCCACTTTTTAATTGGTTTAATTCAAATCAATTTGATGTGTTGCTTACACAGAAATGCGAGCCTTAGTAGTCATTAATACTTACAAAGCATTCAAATGTGTGAGATGGCTTAAAGCTTTTCCGGGTACTACAGAAAGGCCACAATTATGTAATGATAAACGTTTTAGATTGTTTAACCCTATAAATGCATCTGAATCAATGTGTAATAAACTATTGTCCGATAGTATGCTGTCAATGAAACAAAAAAATAGAAAAAAATGGAATATTGATTAAAGTTATTATCGAACTTTTCTGTGAACTTGGATTTTATTTGGGTACGTTTTGAACAATTTACATACAACACATTTTTCAACAGAACGAAATGTTCAAACATGATGACGTACCCCAAAATCAATTTAAATTCAAATCGAAATTCCGAACAAAAATTGTTTGAAGTGTTGTTCGTTGACAACTCAATATATAGCATTCACTTACAGTTCTTCTAAATGAGGTACAGCTTCGAAGGACTTTTTTGGCAATGTTGTTATGTTATTGTTACCAAGATCTCTGAGATTAAAAACAAAAAAAAATCACAATGTTAAATGCACAAAAATTTGAAATGTTAAAACGATGATTTGAAAATTGTCATCAATATCATCAATTGATGAAATCGACTTTTAACTTACAACTTGATTAAACTCTTTGGTAGATCGATTGGTGTTTCATTTAAGCCGATATTACGGCATGATAAGGTAAGTTGTTCAACGGTGCCCGTGCATTGACAGCCCCGTTTTTCCCACGCCGTGCATGTTTGCCGTGCTGCATAGACATTCTCATCATAGTGCTTCAATGCTTTGTCGTACATTTCCTGGGCTTCTTGTTGTGAATTTTGTGACAGTATAACAACCGATTCGAATGAGTTTCGTGTCTTTGCATTTGGATTTTTTACGGTCGGCTTTAGTGTGAGCATTGAAGGCGTGGTGGCAGTAGCAGCGGCAGTGGCAGTGGTTGTTGTTGTTGTTGTTGATTTTATTGGTGGTTCGAATGGCTGATTCAATGGTTTTGCACTCGTTCCATGTGAAACGGTGGACATGGATATCGACGATGACATTGATGGTGTTGTCGATTCTACAGCCATTCGAACGCCAATATTGGCGCTTATGGTGAGCAGGACAAACAGTCCTCCCACCCATGCCATGCAAATTCGTGTAAATGTTCCGTATACCGCCGGTATTGGATTAATACGCGTTGCGTATTGCCCCGAATTTCAATGAACTGAACTAATTATGTGGCGCTCGACATGAATCATCCGATTGTAATGCCGTCCGATAATGCACGTTGGCCGAATGTTCATATTTGAATTTATACCATAAGCACATCGGCACCACACGTCCGCAGATTTTCTGTAAATTCTTATTACTAATTACACTTCACTTCACTTGGAGTGTGGGCTCTTGTCTTTACTTTTCCGATTAATTTCGATCAAAAATAAAAAAAAAAATTTCATCAAAAGATTAAAAGATTGTTTCGTGAATGTGAATATTTTGAACCACCATGAACTTACACGAATCACAATATAATTTATCGTGTCACAATTTCCACTTTTGCTTGTTTTAATACGAACTGTATTCGCTTATGGTTGACAGGATCGAAGTGATACCCCTTTTTGAAACTTGTTTATAAAACTAAGTTTGTCGCCAAACTGTTTACCGTACAAGATTGATTACGACGAGAAATCGGGTGCTCGAGTCTGTTCCTGTTTCGTAGCAATGTGTTTCGTTGTTATTGGTACCAAAAATATTCGCAAAACTTTTTCATCTCTCGATTTGGCCTCTTTGTGTCGTCTCGTTTCCAAGAGTTTTCTTCTTTAATTTTTTTTTCTTTCTTGATATCTGTTTGTTTGTTGTTGTTTGTGAAAATCACTGTCGTGAATATTTGTGCATGTGAACGTGAATTGTATCTGTACGTACTATGTATGTGTTGATAGAGAGCCGAGCCTGGACTTGATGATGTTGACGACGACGCTCCTTTTTCAGTTGCTGGTTGTTTGCATTTAATGTCGTAAACTGTAATAAATGGTAGCGTTGGATGGCAGCACACAAATAATGTACCAGGAATAAGATGAATCGTTATATCTGGTGAAAAGAGGAAGAGACATAGTCGCCATGAGAGAAAAGAGCGGAAAAAAGTGATAGTAAAATACATATTATAAATTTTATATGAACAAACATGCATTACGATGTGATTAAAATTAACGAGAGTGCAATAAATTTAAGTATATAATTGAAGAGCATGGGGAAAAGCAACAATCAAAAGAGTGCTGTGCAGTGTGTGCTCTGGGCTTCAAGCGAACGGTTATAAAGCATTAAACTTATACTGCATGTGGTGTTGGCGCTTGTGAAAAATATCACACGCACCACCGATGCGAGCTGCAAGTCGAGACTCGAGAGAGAGTGAATGCGACAAAAAATCAACGACAACGTTTGGATTTTATGAATTTATTCGATTTTCGCATTTTCGGCTTAATAACGTGAGATAAATTGCGATTTAAACGGGACTTTCCCACTTAAAATGCTTTTGATCTTTTTTCCGTTGGTGTTATTGTTTTTGTTGAAAGCATCACATTTTAACTGAGTCAACTGGAAGAACGATCGAAGTAATGATTGTTGAGCGCGCATTCACTTTGATTTGGCTTAGCCCGTCCTAGCTTGGCCTTCGCTCGAATAATGCCTTCTTCTTCTTCTTCTTCTTTTTCTCCTGTTTCAAAAATTTATTTATTCACTTTGTTTACGCTCGTTCAATTTAATTGGATTATGTGGCACTTGAGAGTGAACTGAAAACGCTATTACAATAACGACACTCATTTTCAATAGATGAAACAGTTTTAGTGTGGCGGAATTTTAGAGTTGTGCCGTACAATTGGCGGCATTGCAAGCGCGCCCAAACCGACAGTAACATCATCAATCCACTTCATACAATAGAACACCATAAAGTTAAAGTAGCTTATGTAATTGCTTCAAAACTATTTGTTGGGTTGGAATTTCCATACAATTTTTGTTCATTGAGTACAGATATTATGCGAACGATAACTGAAGCTGGAGCGAGAGAAAGCGAGTCCGCAAAAAAGTCGATTAAAGAACTAATTACCTTCAGACAATTTTTGCGTTGTTGTAAAATGGAACGTGGAGAATATTGCTGGTTGGACGACAATGACAGCGACAACGAAGAAAACGAAATAACGGCAAATTATATCGACTACTACAACAAAATGCACCAAGCATTATTTTAATATGGCAAATAATATTAAACGATTTTCACAAGAATGCTCTTGCAACGTTCCTTGGAACGAAATGTGACCCATATAATTATGAATGGTCGGTCGTTCGTTCGTTCGCTTGTTTGCTCTTTCATTTGCCTTGCTTTGTGGGTTGTTTGCTAAAACTATTTCTGCGTTGCATAAGCAGCCGTAGTCGTAGCCGTAGTCGTAGCCGTAGCAGTCACATTACTGGCCCTTTTGTGAAACAACGCTATGTTCGACATGACTCCTTTCAATTATTTGTGTGTGCATTAAAAATGAATAAAAAAAACGAAGTGGTGGAAAATATGTTGGTAGTACTTTATCGATGCTGTCAATCAGCAGGAAAGCTCTTGACAGACATCGCATAGACAACAGTTGTTGTTCATATTACCATCGACACGCAATGCAAATGACTGTGACGAGAGAGCGCTCTATTTGGCCCAGAATATTCATTAATTTCGACGTCAATCGGATAAAAGTTCCTTTTCTTACCCACCCATTCACCCGCACACACACACACACACACACACACAAACACACATTCACTTCAAGTTAATTTGCTTAAGTATTTTCTGGATTAACGCGTCTTAGTTTGCGCTAGTTTCCAACGAACCGAGGGCATCTCTCATTTCAATGTAAACCGGGCGAGGAAATGAAGGCAAAGATATGCGTCAATTCGAATAATCCAAAGCATTACGTTTACGGAATGTAGAACTTTGGACCACATAGCGGAAACAAATTAGTGCATTCCAATGTTTTGCATCGTAAATTTCAATGTACACAAATGAAAGAATCCAGAATCAAGATGATTCGAAAAAGGCGGAACTATTACATTTGATCCAAATCCAGTGAGTCCGGCTTTGGGAATTGCGATAAATTTGCGGCAACGTCATGATTGACTCAATTAGCAGCGAAGAAAATGTTAATGAACAATCCGTATTTTGATAATTATTCCGCATGGAAAATCTGATATTCCGAATATTTCAACCATTTTTCAATAGGTTTTGGGTAGCTCTCTTGGACAATTCATAAATTTCCAATCCTTGTAAAAGTGCCAAAATCGGTTTTTTTACATTTTCTCTTTCTATTGTTTTTTATCAAATATTCACTTCGATTTCATTCAAAGCTTTCGAAGTTTTTCACATAATTTTTGGAATGATTCAGATAATTTGTGTTTAGCCGCAGGATATTGTCGCTTTTAACTCAGTTGAGAACATTTATTCGCTTAATTTGAATTAATGTAATATTTGGCTCGCAATCATTTCGTTTGAAATCCGTTGCTCAATGGTTTGCTGCATTACATTTCGCAATGGGTGTGTGTGCTAATCGATTATTATTATATAAAGTAAACATGTGCAAATGATGGTTATAATGTAAGCAATTAGTAAGCATCCGATTGGTACAATCCATTTATATGATAACGGATGAGCACACTGCGTTTTGACTCTGGTCACAGTTGAGTAGTGCGTGCGTTGCGGCCGACTACTGTGGACAACTATTAAATGTCCCGACACTCTCGCATCCATAGAGAAAAAAAGAATCTCTGGTTTATGTGATGACAATGTGAGAGCGTATGGCTATCACTTAATTCCCTTGATAGAATAATCCGAGATGAATTATTATGATACCAAATCAAAGGCATTCAGGCCAGTTCGCAGCCAACGCACAAAAAAAAGATCAATGTCGTATTTTTTTTGCCATGGCAAATAAAATAGTGATTTCAATCAACATTTGAGGAAATCAAGGCCAGAATGAAAGCAAGTGGATAACATAATTCATTGATAAAGTCTGCTGCAGGCGAATAAATTCTTCAACATCATAGAATGTGAGTTTATTATATTCTTAGAGTTTTCAATCGTCCATTTCCATTTGGATTTTTCTATTTTGCTTGATACGCTTGTTTGACATGATCTCGCTTTTTTCTTCTATTCTTTCACAAATGACGGCCCTTAAAGCTCATATACTCCCTCCCTATATACATGTGTATGTTAAAGCAAAAAGTCTGACAACTCATAAAAAAAATACACACCAAACACAAACTTTGTTCATTCACTTTGCAAAACTGATATTTAAGTCTGTCATCTCTTTGCTTGGATAGTTTTTATGCAAGTGATGGAATTCATGCATATGCACGTATGTCGCAATATACACCCACATTTTTTTTCTCACTAAGATTGCTGCCAATATACTTGATGTAGCATGAACTCAAACATGAATTTTCAGTCAAACGAAAATCTCATTCACATACCAAATCGCATTATGTGCGAAGATGAAGGGTTTTCGTTGCGCTTCTTTCGAGGCTTCCCTTGGCTCATTTAAAATTTACAGCTCTTTTGGAGCGGTTCATAATTTTTTATTTTTCAACATCTTCGAGTGAATAGCGAAAACGAAACCACATTGAATAATATGATTTAATATGATGTGCAGATAGGATTTATAGTTCACAAATTCAACGCAAACGCAACGATGACTGGGAATTTAAAAGAAAAGTTACTTGAGCACAATTCTGACACATTTTTCAAAAAATGGTTTTCATTCTGCTTATGTGCAGATATGCATCGAAAGGAATTTCAGTGGTCGGTGCACAATATTAAGCAAGAATGAGGACTGGCTTTCATTAATTTGGTTTGAATAAAATGGAAAATATCATTTGAATGGCATAGAATTATAAGTTCGTTATTTTGATATATCTTTTGCTTTTTTGGCGACTCTTTTAAGAGATAGAAAAACAAAAATAATTTATTTTGAATGCTTTCCCTTTATAAATCAAACCATTTGAATGCTCGTTTTCCAGCATTGGAATGTAATGTTCCATTTCACTACAATCACAAGAATTTGTCATTGCTTTTAGATCTAAAGATCGAAATGTTTTTTTATGTACAAACAAAAATGTTTCACCACAAAATGTTCTTCACTTTGAATTTCAACGGTTCAAAAATCATCTATGACGATGAACAACGTCTAATATTTTTCGTAAATTCACTCAAACTTTTTGACTGCGTGCGATAAATATTTCCGAATGACTCTATTTTCAAAATGAAACTACCCAATGCGTTGTGCGAACGAAGCGTTGAATGAGTGACAAGACAAAAAAAACCGACAAATAAATTTATTCCTGAACTTTGTACATGATTGTGAGTGTGTGTGTTCTTTTTGTTTATGTATTTTTGTTTGAGTTTTCAAACGTATTTGGGTGAATATATATTTATTCATTTATCCGCAATCACATGATAAAGCCGGTTGTTTTTTTGTTGTGTATATGGAAAAAACGAGCAACGTACGTGCATAGCGTACGATTCATTCGATATATTGAGTGTTTTGTTGTCGAGTCGATCAGTTATGCTTTTTTATAGATGATATTTTAACGTTTTTAAGCTAACATGGCTTTTACCATACCAAACTCACACCTCTCTTACGCTTAACCCAATGTGATATGTGCAATGAAGCTATGAATGTTCGATCTTGATTCTACAAAATATATATAACGGGGCAACATCAACAACATCTCAGAGAAAAAAAGAAAAGAAAATTTATCGCATTCGCTGTATGTCGTTTCTGATAAATAAATAGTTGATGGTATTTCAGCGAATGATATATGAAGTTAGATGAAAAGCAACGTATTTAAACCTCCCCAATGTATTTTCCTTGATAAATACTATTGATCTATCTGTATCAACATTAACAACATTTTCACATAGCAACGCACCATCCGAACTTTATCGCATCGACACAATTCAACGCACCATCTGAAACAGAAAACTCTTCTTTCAACAACAACAAAAAAACATCTCGCAACATCAGAAGGGGAGGAAAAAATTGGCATAGCAAAGAGGAAGCAGAAAGAGATATTAACAAGCAAATAATAATGAATGAATATTTTACTCATCAACATCACAAAGAAGATATTTCAATGGAATGCGATTCGCGTCTCGTGGCATTTCCTCAACACGGGGGAAGTGGTAAAATCGAACAATGTTCGTGTTTCTAAAGACTCGATAAAAATGCGATCGAAAAATTCCAAACTGAAAATAAACTGAGCAAAACGATTGCAACATACTTTTGCTGTGACGTCCCGTTCAAAAACTCCACTAGAATCATGGATGTGTATTGTCATTCATATCCGTTTGTTGCACGACTTTTTGTTGAATGGGAAATTCGACGGGTGATGTTTGTTTGCGTGCAATTGTCGAACAATAACATTAAGTCGATTTTCATCGTTCATTATGTTCAACGCCAGCTTTTTTTCTCAGCTGTTAGATTATTCTTTACATTGAGGCGGGGATCCTTAGGTGCACTGTGCTGTGCACACTGGTTGTTGCCTCCATATTACAAAAGTATCAATTTAAATATGCAATTTATTTCATTCATCGTGCTGACTTTTTGACGATTATTGTTTTTCATGCTTGAAGTAATAAAAAGCCGAGCTGCTCTTTTTTTAAGGTTCAAAATAAAAATAAAGCAAATGGTAAAATACATTTTATTGTTTGCAGTGACGTCTGAAATATGGAGCCATTTCTTTTGTAGAGTGGTTTTTGTTCGTATTTCTGTCGCCTGCAGCTTGAACGTGAAATGTTTTCACATGTAACGGCATGCTGTGCCTTTTCATTGGCAGGCGTAACTTATGTAAGCTGCTTTATGCTATTTTATGCTTGTCATCCGGTCAAATCATCATTCATTCGGATCATTTTCGAGCTTAATTGGCAAAAAATCTTTTGATCCCATTTTCGAAAGCATTAAATAGTCCAAACCATACTGTTTTATAGATGGAATTTAAAATAAATGGTGAGAGTATTTTTTAAATTATTACAACCGATTCAAATGGCATTTTGACATTGCATATTTTGATGGAGAATAATAAGTTTTAACCCACAACTCACAGAGTGAGAGAGAATGAGAGAGAGAGAGAGAGAGAAAAAAAGAGAGAGAGTGCGAATTCATCGTCATTTTGAAATGTAATCACATCAAAACGCTCGCAGAAATTTTCATTAAATGATGCCAAATGCTGTTGTTGAGTTGAAAATATTTGTTGCATGACGCATCGTATTTGATGCATCAAACTAACTATCTTTTGATTTTATTTTCTTGACACACTGAAGGCTCTTTTCAGCTGCTAATACATGCTGTAAATTCACTAAACGAAGTGAAAGAGAAGAAAAAAATTGTCGAAATTGTTGTATCATCTACTATACTATTCATTAGTTTCGTTTTAATTGATTTGTTTTTCTTGGAGTCAGCCATTCTCATTGAAATTGAATGTGCTTGGAATTTCTAACTTTTTTCGCGTATTTTTCGAATACATCATCAAACACCATACGCCGCCCGAAAAGACTGACAAGATCAACACACTTGTTGGTTCTAATTATATTGCTTCGAATTTGAATTCGAAACTGGATTACTTAGTTTTTGATAGATGCCAATATGTACCGAATCAGCATTACCGATGCATTCAATTTGCATTTTATCTCGCCAAATCGGTTGCGTTCGAAATTACGAGCAACGCTTGACGCTAGCACACATTTTCCAATTGATTAGCTTCACTCATATTCATAATTTCAAGTATACATTTCAATATCGTTTGGTATTTAACTGTTGAATTTTTAATATTTCAATTTGATGTCTAATTTAACATTTGTGAGTGTCCTTACTTGGGTAAGCCCAATTGCATCACGAACCGTAGTCATTTGAAAGATGAATAACTCATACGAATATTATAAATTAAAATTCGTCATTGCTTACGCACAAATGGTCCTCTAAAGCAACCAAAAGGAGATAATTGCAACCGAAAAGAGAAAAAATATGTTGTTTTTTTCTTCAACCTAAACGAATATTAACTCACAAAAACAATAGCCGTGTTTACATAACTAATTAAACAAAATTGCAAGAACCAAATGGACCAAGTTTTTAATATTTCATGTTTTTCAATTCCGTTTCCGTTTTATAAATATTTCATGATCAAAAAATACAGACCATTATCCTTTGCATATCTCAAAATGTGTTCATTAAAATTCAACTATTTTCGGATTTTTACCTTCGAGACGTCTAAATTCCGTTTTACGATAGAAAAATGTTTAAATTGAATTTACAATTGTATGAAAACAGATGACAGAAAAAAGTGATGCTCTGTTTATATTGCAATGAAGAAAATAATTTTTTTTATCTTGTATAGTTAATTTACGTTGCAACTGTCTGTGCATGGTTTTTTTCCTCTTTCTTCAATTGTGTGAAACGAGAGCAGTTTTAATGTTTCTTCACTTCAAAAGAGATGACATGCGATAGAGTGCTCGTTATATAATTTTGTATGCGCTGAACTCGTTAACCTTCTATTTATACTCACTCGTGTGCATTTCACAAGTGACAATTCCCGTGATATTCAAAGCACATATCAAAAACATGCAAATGCTAATGCTAATGTATATAAGTCACACAAAAAAAAAAACATCAAAAACATCGCAAACGGTGTCCAAATATCATATTTTTGCCACTTTTCGTGTAAATTTGTTGAAAATGTAAAGTGAGAAAACCGTTTTGTCTATTTACAGACAAAAAAAAACACAGAAAAATGTTTTTGCGAATGGAAAGATACCTAAACATCCAGTCACATTGTAAATCAACCGTCTGCCGTCAAAGCGTAGAAAAATTATGCATTCGAGAAAGAGAGAGAGAGAGAGAGCAACTCGCAAGTCAGCCAATGTTGGTTGAGTGTGAAAATAAATTGTGCAACTTTCCGTCGCGAGCGCAATAGTTGCAACTTTGAAATGCACTTGTCGCTATAAATTAGGTTGTTTATTATATTTTTCACTATGTTAAATGCAATGATAAATAAAATGCACGGGTCGATTCGATTTATTATTGTGAATCACGAACGTATCAGTTGGTAGAGCTGTAGTGTTTGGTGCTTTTGTTTTTATTTGGTCTCAATAAAATTCAATATCGAATGCGTTTCGAGCAGTTGGTTTAAGACCAATGCGAATTAGCACAGCACTGGTTTAATTACTGGCTGAATTTTGTGTGATTTTTTTTATTATTATTATTCATTTTCATCTGTGTTAACTGCTGGTGATACTGAACAGAGATTGTGTGACAACAATCCAACAATTGTATATATATATTATTGATTTGATTTTTTTGGGGTTAATCGTTAAATCGTTTATTAAAATGCTTTGCTGTTGCAAACACACAGCGCTGAGCTTTTTTTTTCTTCTTCGTACAATTTCATTTCGCTTTGATTTGATGCCAGCATGCATATCGTATATTTGGCATGAATATCATGTTAAACGCTTGTTTCGCATTTTGTGTGTTGTGTGTGCGCGAGACGCGGTGCGCCACACATTTTGCCAAACCAAATCTGGATAATCGTGGCTAAACACCGTAAAAAAAAACTCATAAATGCGAATAAACGGTGGAGTATATTAAATTGCAATTTTCATTTTGTTATTTGAATAGCTAATGATTTTTATACCAAATTCAACAATAAGCACTGAGTCACACAATCACAAACAACCAACTCGAATATGTTTGTTTAGTTTGGTCGCTTGCTAAAATTTACTGCTTTCGCAAATTGGGTCACACCAAAGAAAAAAAAAACACACACACACACTCAACCAATACAAAAACCGCTCCAAATCAAATTTTGTGGCAATTGAAATGCAACAATGACAAAAACCAAGCGTGAGTGCAAGCATGAGTCAAAAAAGACACATGTGAAACACGATTATTTTCAATTCAAACGGAATAACACTGACAGCGCTGTGCATGCTAAGCACATGCCATGGAGACAACCATGATAAGCATACAGCATAGCACAGCGCAGCTCAGCACACCACAGCAAACATCAATGCAGCCGGAGCTTCAACACTCCAAGCTCAAAGCTTCCATTCATATACATGTGTAAGCAAAATTTATGATGATACATTGGGTGTTGCGTGCTGTTAAGTGTAGAATCATATACTTATTGCATTGATAAACATTAACCAAAAATGTGCCATTATCGTATGGTTTCCAGGTTTCCATATCCACCCATCGAGACCCCTCATTTCAATATTAATTGTGATAATTTGATAAATATGCGCGCTGGCTGTTTATCTATCTAATGCATTACATAATGCAAAAACCACTGTTCAGTGATTTAATTTTCCTTTTCGTTGGAGTTGACTCTTTTTTCGGTCTTCTCTCTCTGTGTGTGTGTTGCCCTGTTGCTGCTTTTGTCTATCTCTGGTAAACCCTTTGCTGGTGACGATATGCATGCATTTATTAGCATCCGACAGTAACGACGATTATGGTGGAAACACAATCAACCATGCTACAGAGTCAATGATGAAACATTTCCGAGATCGCTTTGCATATGGGTGTATGGAGTATGGTGTATTTGGTAAACAAGAGCCAGAGTATTCAAGCATATCAAGCGCATTTCTGTACCCTTCGCTCCATTTCTCTCTCTCTCACCCACATCGTTTGCATCAAAAACGCTTGTTTTGCCGATGGCAAACGAGCAATACGATCTCATCAGCTTTCAATGTGACGAACAATTTATTTTAAATTACAAACAATTTATAAGGAAAATCACTTTTGCAGCCAGCTGCTAAAATGAAAAGCAAATGAAGCGAAATTATTGCTTACAGTTTACTCTCTCACATAGTGTTTACGTTGTTGTTGTCATTTCTAGTGTGTTGCAATATGTTGAGGAAGAAAAAAAAACCGGTTGAACCGTTTTTTTTTTATTGGGCATCAACATAAAAAATGAGGTATGATATTTTAATCGAAATACTTTAGTCAAAGTGAATATTTTGATGTGGGAATGTGTATCGTTTATGTGAGAAGTGGGCTACTAAGAAACATGTTTTCCACTGAATCCATACGGCAATTACAGCCTTTGATAATGGTGTTTATTCGTCATTTAACGATTTAACATGAGGCTCCTCGGCGCGCGCAGACACACACAAACACGCTTAAACTTTTGTTAAAGTGTAATGAGTTTTTTCATACCCTTTTATCGCATTATCACGCGTATTAATTTTTTTCCTTCTTCTCGATTTTTCCACCATGCGAATGGAAATGTGTTGACGCCCGAATGGAAAGAATTTGTACGTTATCAGTATTCATGGCATGCACAGAAGAAAATTGGTTGGTAAATATATATGGTTCGGTGGTATTTCCAATGTCAAAATGATTTTTATACATTCAATTTACCACTTTTACACATAAATTTTACCAATAGCAATCATTTTCATAGACAGCACCATCTGTTTCTTAACCTATCATCATCGATTTGTCAAAATATGTCCGATGCTTCGGTAAATTTTTTGTACAAAAGTGGTAAATTTAATGTATTAAAATGATTTTGACATTAGAAATACCACCAAACCATATATATTTACCAACATATTTTTCTCTGTGTGGCATTGTCAAGACAAACAACGAGGACAAAAGCAATTCTAGACGAAAATATCTTTTTCATTCAATTTGTGATTCAAATCAAATGTTTCTGGTGCAAATACACGATTACACGATTATAACGAGCGATGGATCGGAGACGAAAGTTTGAAACGACACATGAATATTTGTGGGCAAATATTATGTGGCAAGTGTGAGCATAACAAATAATATTCATAATGATAATCATCACAGCCAGTTGAAATGCTTTGAAAAATGTTGAAATTATATCAAAGCGCATAGATAAAAAAAACCAAAATCCTCCGGACTAGACATTGTTAGCAATCGAATGGCGTCCGCTGTTGAATATCAAATATATCGAAAAGGTAGAGCATTGCCTTGCTGATGCTTCAAGAAATATACATTAAAATGCACATTGGAATCCGTGTCGACAGTGTGTGTGTGTGCATTTTGAATAACAGTCAATAGCACATTACGCTCAAACTAAGTGGAATAAGTAGCAAACATTTGTCGAAATCGTCATCGTTGTACATCAAAACTAACTGTATGAAAATATGCGAAACGGTGCGAATGTATGGATCGTGTGCGTGTAAATGTGATGTTACTCGGTCGTATGCCGATTAATGTTGCCTTGGTCGATAAATGTTTTTTAGTTGGTGTCACTTCGTTTAACTTGTGTGCTATACACATAAATACATGTGCGGTAACATCTAACTCTGTCTCGCATAATTTTTGCTGTTGTTGCTTTCACGTACAGCATGTTTGATCTGGAGCGCATGCATGTTTATACATAAGCAACTTTGAGTCTTTCAGCTGGTTGCTGCCGTGACTGTTTTCTGCTGACTTTGCTTCGAAGAAAACATAATAATCGTTTTATTTTCAACAAATTGTATACTATAAATGCAAGCGGTAACAACAAATGACTAAAGTTGAATGGTTGAAACCAGAGAATGTGTGTGTGTGTGTGTGTGTGTGTGGCATATCGCTTATACAAAATGCGGAAAGATACAATAACAAAATCTAATGGTTGAATGAGCGCAATCGCAATTTCGCTCGCACCAGCGACAATTGCAGATTTTCATCAATTCTGCAGCATTTTTCTGTTGTTGTTGCTTTCATTCTCTCTATTTTTGCTCATTCGATGCATGTATTTAGAGAAATATGTATATTGACGTTATGGAAAGAAAACCAGGAGGATCTAGCGATTGTGTTTAATTTTAATTTCTGTTATTGTTTAAATGCATTACGTTGCTTGTGCTGTAGCGGTTGTAGTTACCATATCAGCGATTGGTGAGATGCAATTGTAGAGTTATCTCGGTGCGATGACGTAGGTACAGAGGTTTAAAGTCATGAGTTTTAGTTTGTGAACTCTAACGATACAGAATTTGCCCGTTAGCAAGATAAAATTAACAACCGAATGTAATAGAATGGAATGAAAAGCATCGAGAGTATGCACGATGACTACAATGCCGATGCCAGCGAAATAGCAACTCAATATTAAAATTGTATATGCTGTGTGTGCGCTGTCGCCGACAAGTGCTCGTTCTCTCTCCCTCTCTCGCTCTCAACTAAAGAAACACTTATCTCAAATACTTCAGTGACATTTAAATGGTGAGTTCAACAAATAAATTATTGTGCATTCCAGTGTTGATCCTCTTTGCTCTTGTGTGCTTTTCATTTTTTCCCCTCTTGTCCATTTCATTTTGAGAGCACTTTTAAACATCAACGTTCATATGCCACGTCACACTCTCATCTCAGCATCTCAGGCTTGATTAACGAAAAACGAAAATAATATGAATGATCATCACGTTCATTTTATCCGCAATCATTTGTTTCGGCTTTTAATTGAGCCATTTGTGTTTAATGGACGCATAATCTTACTTAACTTATATTTATTATACGGTCGATTTGGTTGGCTTTCGGCAACCGCACACGGTTTCGAAATTGAGTAGGTTGTGTTTGCTGAGTGTGTACTCGTACTGTGTGTAACACTACACGCTACAACCTTTTTGGATAATTTGCCTCGTAATTTTTCGACCAAAAATTAATTAACATTATAATTTATCTATGATGTTAAGGTCCATCGCATTTTCGAACTTTGGTCTTGTATTAAAAGCAAAATGAATTACCAAGACACAAAAAAATGCCCACCTAGAAACTGTCAGTTTCATGTCAGCAATAATATACGGGCAAAATTTGCATAATTTGTGCAAAGGATGTGGAACTATGGATGGTGTGTGTGTTTGTGTGCGGCACGATTAAATTAACGAAATTCATACCACATTAAAAGCCGGATACTAGCGTCAACTTTTAATCACAATCATTAAGTTACACCATTTTTGCGAATTTTCCACGAGTTTTCGCACAGAAAATGGCAGAACTTTACTTGAAACGGCATTTTTCGTGTGTCAGAATAAAGTATAACCATTTGTAACCGATCTCAAAATAACAAACAAAATGAGTTAGCAACAGTGATTCACCATTCTAATCTAGATTGTGGCCTATAATTTGGAGGTTTTCAATAGCAATTAATGGTGACCGCAAATTGGCTGATGAAAGATTTAGGAAATCGCCGATAACGGGTCAATAAAAATAGAATTGACACAGGCAAACTGAAAATCTAGAGTCGGAAATGGCCAAACAAACGGAAAAAGCTGACAATGACCAAAATGTTGTTTGTCATGATCCAATCTCGATATGACTCAATGACTCACATATATTTTTAGTGTAATTTGTCTTGCAATTCGTGAACACGACTGATATTCTGTGAATTTATGTGTAATATGACCAATGACAATAGCCCTATAACTAACGCCTATTCCGTGTCGCAGCAGAACGGGCATGCCGAAACTAAAGAGTTCACACAAGTGTTTCAGCAGCACAAAAGGTGGTTTTATTGGAATAGCAAAATTTATGGTTTTCCAATAATGTTTTAGCGTTTGTGGATTTCCTCAATTCGATTATATGAATGGTGATGGTGAGAAAGTGATCCTCGGCTCCACTCAGTCTTGTATTTATAGCGCCTATTTCCATTTTTGGTATCGAATAAAATATTGCGCAAGTTGCGGCACTGAAAATGTGATTGGATGGCCAGCTAACCGTAATGTTATAGCAGATAAAATATCATTTATAAAATCGAAAGACATTAAACCTTATACTGAAAGCCCGAAATGCATTATTCGTGATTGTTTTTCTTCCGTTGTGGTGGCTTTTGGTTCCGCAATGTGTGGAATGTGAACTTTTTTTCGGTGTATTGAGCACTTCTTTTTTTATCATGTATATGAAGCCATTTATTGCACATGCCATTCGATGAGCCAGAATGCAACGGGAAATCAAAACAAATGTTGCAAAAATGAACGAACATTCAAGTGGAATATGTGGATGATGTGCGGGGTTTTTCTTCTATTTTTCGGTCGTTTCACTTTATTAATCATAATTTAACGATTTCATGTAATTTCGCTTTTGCTCAGCCAAATAGTAATCGAGAGAAAGAGAGAGAGAGAGAGTTAAATCGTTGGCGATGGGTTTGGGCGGAATAAATATACAATTTTATTGTTTGTTTATTCAATATGCGTAAAGTAATTTAGTTAAATCGTTGGCTACGCGTAAAACATAGCAAAACATACTACACTCGAGTCCATTGGAATGCATATAACACATTTTGTGTGTGAGTGTGTGTGTAATTCGTTGCTGTCATGATGCAGTGTCGTCGACGGTGTTCGCTTTCTTCGTTTATCTCACTTATAGTATTTGATATTTTTCGTGTGTACGCTAGACACAACATTCATCGGAAATTCGAATTCCGGCTATTTATATCCATCCACACATTATTGTGTTCTGAATAATTTTCGTGAAAAGAAAGACAGAAAATGAACGGAAAAAAACATTGGAAAAATTTGCAAAAGGCATTGGAAAAACATGTACTCATATTTTCTGAAAATGATACAGAAACACGTTCAACATTTCAACGCAACACACAAAATTAAACAAGTGCCATTCGCATTCAGTCAAATTGGAAAGAATCATACACAGAGCACTGAAAAAAACGTTACGAATGACAGACAAGCGGAACAACAAAAAAACACATCTGTCAATTTGGCGTTAATTTGCTTAAAAATGAAGTGCCTCTCAGTTGAGTGCGATATGATTCGACATTGCGTGACATAAACATGTAAAAGAACACCATCGCACAACATGTGCTGTTTCAGTGGTATTCATTTTCGAATATCGCCCATAATCGATGATTGGAACGAACACAAAAACACAAACTTCATATTTATTATAATCTTTCCATTTGTGTTCTCATTTATCTCCGATTTTGCTTGAGAAAATCACATTGGTATAAATCTACTGTTTCTTTTTGTTGATTCTCCAGGATTTATCCTGATATCATTGATACAGTTAATGAGCGCGCCGCACACTGATTTGATTAAACACATTTGTTGATTGACTTGCGAATGATTAATTACATTTATCCATTAATTGGTAAACATTTATCTTTGGCCCAAAATCAATTAGGTTTATTCATGTTACACGCCGAACGTCAATCCATCAGATCGCGATATAATACGCGTGGCTATAATTCACACTCACATTCTTGTCGACAACAATCAGGCAATCAAGCCAGCAGCCAATCAACTGAGCAAGCAACACTGCAGAACAAACTGCCGCACACAAGCAAAAGAAAATTGAGGAAATCTCATCATTTATGGAAAGTCACGAAAATCCAATGACAACCATGTCCTTATTATCATTTGGAAAATATGTTTTATTTTGATCGTACGTATACGCTTTGTTCCATCTGAAACAATCATACTTTGGGATCTGTTACGTGTATCCGCAAATCAAGCGAAAAAAAGAGAATTGGGCCAGTAGCAATTGGGCCATCTAAAATACGATATTGACTATAAGGATAACTTGAATTTTGTCTTGATAGCATAGTCGAATCGGATAGCAGATATGTACGTTATGACCCTTCGCTTTACAGCTTCGATAAAAAAGGCGTTCGTTTTTGGGTGTTATAAATGGCGAAAATTTGTATGAGGAGCCGGCACATCATAAACATCAATCTCCTCTCAAATATAACGAAAAATTAATGAAAAACATACCAAAAAGCTTCCAACTAAATGAATCAAAATGTCATAATCATAACTTCAATCATCGCCTTCTGCATGACATTACCGAAAAACGACAATTCTCAAGCACCCACTCGTACTTACACATCCATCTCACACACTCTCTCAATCCCAGCAGCAGTTTCTGGTTGGCATTGAATAAAGCAAATGGCATAGGTTGAAAGAGAGACGAAAATATGTATGTCATTCATGAAAAAAAGGAAATGTACAAAAATTTGGAATGTATGCTCATTCACCAGTGCGCCCCCGTCATAGTAAAAGCTTTTGGTTATGTGTGTGTGTGCTTTTTTTTTCATACAGTACTGAACGAACCAACCCACCCAATTTATTATCTCATTCATACCTATTTGGACGCAGTAATGCCATTATGCCTAACAGGCAAAAAAAAATATTTTTTCTTTTTTGACAAACAATATGAGAACGTAAACATGGTGTAGTGTTTGACATTTGTGTGAGTGAGCATGTGAATATTTGCTCCAAGCTTATAACTTATATCCCTAACGCGATCCCATAACTAATCCGGAATTTACAAGTGCTTCACATTCTTTTCATTCTTATAGCATCATTCAAATGCAAGTTATGTCACATACATGATGAAGGTTCAGTGCAAACTCTAAAAAATAATGCCTTCAAGAAATGGAATTTTTGTTCTCAATATTCTTCGTCAATTTATATTTTATTTATTCAACCATTTTCCTAATTTAAACAAAATAATCCCAGGTAATAGATATAGACACCCTTTTCAAGGTAAACTTTTATGCACAAAGAAGTAAATAGTTTTATCAAACATTTCATTGAACACGTCAACTAACAGAAAAACTAATTCCACGATAGAAACCCACATTTGACCTTTTTATATCAATAAACGAAAAAAAAAATTAGAGCAAATCCAAAAGTCATTGAGGCAACCGCAAAAATAGCATGTGAGTCGTAGAGACAACATCACGGCGACATATACCCATTCGAGTTCAATGATGGCAATGATATAAAATAATATTGAAAAGCAAATGTTCGAAGCTCTCATAAAATTGTCAACACAACGAATATATAATCGTCCAATTAGACGTTTTTTTTAGAATTTCAATAAAATTATCTTCCCACTCGATTTTCCTTACATTTGCAATTCCTTATAAAAAATGAAATGAACGGAAGCAAAGAGGGTCTTTGTAACTTTAAAAGAAGCTTGGAATAATTTAACTTGAAAACTCAAAATCACACTGACTTTACGATTCAGTTTGTACTGTACTTGGTGTTTTTTTTTGTTGCAGCATATGCTACGTTTAGCTTTCCGTTGATTAAAAAAAAGTGATACTGCACATGAACATGTGGCAAATATGTGTGCTATTGCGTAAGATATCCGCATAAAGGTCCAGTTTTGACGCTCATTTATGGTGTTATTGCATATAAAATTCACGCTCATGCAGTAAAATAGAATGAACATTAGCATATGTTCGAGCCCAAAGGCGTATCTCTCAGCATATTTGCTTCTAATATTCTCTACCATGGTCATTTCATTTATAGACGTCGTATGTGTGCCATTAAATTATGAAAGTTTCCCGTCAAACCCCGAAGCAAGAAGAGAAAATCGAACTTGTTCCGCTTCATTAAGTCATCGACATTACTTGATTTATCTTATTGAATATATCGATAAAAACATAATATATCACATATCAATTGATTAGTAACGCAATTGTTCTATTCAATCAGTGAATGTGTTGGTTAACGAAATCAAATCAGATCGAAGGAGTTTATTTTATTTGTTTCGGAGCAAAAACATTATTATTAATGGAGCCGAATGACAAGTCCAAAAATTACGCACGCTCAATAAATGCTATAAATATACATTATATTATTATTATATACGTTGCTATTAGTCTGATTTTGTCATTTGAGATCATAATTTATTACGCAGTTGTTTTTTTTTCGTTGCTGTCTATTGCGTATGTGAGTTTGTTTTTTTTTCATTCGCCCCGAGTAAGCACACGAAAGCAAAAATTGATTTGAAATTTTAATTGAATTGGAACGGTTTGGACAGTGTGCAAATGACGTACGATCTGTGGTCAGTTTGAAGCGATTAGGAGTCATTTGTCGTGTACAATGTTTCAGAAGTGCAGATAGACCATAAATGGAACTACAATGTCACACAGCTCACTCATTTCAACGGCGGTCGCGCAATTTATCTGTTTGCAATGGTGGAAATAGGTACCATAAAAATTGAAATGACGTGAAATAAACGACCGGCAACCAATCATAAATGTGTGTGCAAACGAACAAAACAGAAAATGACAGAAAATCTCTCAATTTCCATGGTGCCAATAAAATTCCGGCCATTGAGCATGCATAAAGAAACGATTTCGGTTTATTTGTCATAATTTCATCATTATTTTGAATGAGGATCCTTATTTCAATCATGTGCTGCTTAACATTTCGATCCTGTTATACTTCTTCATCTATATGGAATTTGGTGACGTAAAATTGAGCAGCCAATTTACAAAAAGGTATAAAAAAAAAGCGAGAAATGTGTAACTGATACGGACAGAGACAAATGTTCTTCGTATTCAGATGTTTTGACACAATCGAATGTATCGTGTGAAAAAAAAATGTGCTTAGCATCAATTGCACAATTCTCAAAACGCCAATCATCCGTCCATCGGTTGTTTTTATGTTGATCGTCTTTTGTGGATGGGGACAAAACGAACAAAAAAAAAACACACACAGAGAGAGAAAAACTATGCGTCATTGAAACGGAGAGATACAAAAGACTCTTTTATGTTTATTTGTGAAACGATTCAACATTTGATGCCAAAAAGTGAGTGTAATACGATGAAACGGAACACAGATTGCTCATGAGTACAATATAAATACGGTATATGAAGCACCTATACGTGCGCTTGAATGCATCAAACAACCACGAAATCAGATTACAAGCAGCTTTCATACACTCTAAGCACTCGTTGTAGTGCTCACACTCGTGCGCTCGTTCTCTCGTTTGCTTTTAATCTTGTTTCACAATTTGATTCAAGTTAAACGTGTGCCAGCCGTCGTTGGACGATTCATGTGAGTTTCACTCTCAATCTCTCTTTCTATCGTCCGCCATATGCACTTCTTGCTACACACATTGACAGCATCTTAGCATCTCGGGCGTCAATACGTAAACGTTGTATCAAGCGCATGAAAAGCATCAAACATTCAGCACCTTCAATAAATCCATATTGAATGCTATATGGCGCACGATTTATTATTACCTTACATCGTATTAGTGCCGTCGTAAGTACAGAAAATGTTTGTCGGAATAATGTAACTACCGGTGTCATGCACGCACTGCTCTCTACATCGAAGCGTACAAATTCGTTATGCTTTTTTGTTGTTGTTGTTGTTGTTGTCTACATATGGTATGACAGCTTGTTGAGAGCTGCTTGCATGGAGTAGCTTAATCGGCAGTTGTATCGTTGCAGCAGCAAAACAGCAACAACAACAACAAAACCCACATCTTAAAAGACGAATGTTTTTTTTTCTATGTGTAAACATTATGACATTCGATTCAAATAAAGTCTGCTCTAACCTTATAAACTATGAATATGAATGACACCTGGTATCTAGATAGTTTGCTGATGTTGTTGTTGTATTTTTTTCTTCATCAGCTAAAGTATCTTGAGTACATTTACAGCTTTTATGTAATATTAAGTTAAAATATCCGTCAAATTGAATCAAATGACAGCTCAGCTCAGTTGAACGAAAGGTATTGCACATAAACAACTAAAGTCGCTATAGAAGCCAATTGAATTAGGTTAAATAAGTGTGCATCGTATTTATATATTATGATAATGGCACTGTGCAATGAAAACGAGCCGAAACCATAATGAAGTATAAACTGACTATGCGAACTGCTAGTCGATCAAAAACTCAACCAATGGCGTCCAATAAAACATTCATATGAGCGATTTTGTGTGTGCGAGATAATTTTGCAGTACTTGGAATTGCGAGAATACTATCCGCTTGCAAACCATTATGTTTAAGCTAATGAGACCTAATTTAAACAATGCTAAACTTCCAACAACAAAACCAACATCAACAATAACAGCAGCAACACTTTAGAACAATGTAAATAGCAACACATTCAGTGACTCAAATTGCACATAGCAATTTTCGGTGGAAATCCCATTGAATATATGTGACACACACCCGAACCAAAATGCACGTTGATCACACAAAATTGCGATGAATTTCACAGCGGCCACTGGTGCACATACTCATTTTTACTTGTCGTTTCTCCCTCTCCCTCCCCCCTCTCTCTCTCTCCTGCTCTTCGCTTTCTGTTGTCGTTTTCATTACATTTTGACTGACACTGAGTGTGACCCCAGCGCATAGTGTCTACGTGCTTGAATCATGTTCAGCAACTTGTTCAACATATATAGCTCACTGATGATTAGATGTAGGTTAACTGTAACCAATGTGCAATTTTATGAGGTAATTTAAAATTGGTTTTTTTCTCTCGCTCTTTTGGTCTCTCTCATTCTTGGGTTTGCTTCAATGCGCTTACAAATCTAACACCAACTCAAAATTGGTTTGAATCACTTGATTGTCACTCGACTGTCATTTATTTTGTTAAACGCTCGTTTTAGAATACACAACAAAATGCGTGATTTGATATTCGCCATGCCATTGCAGCCATTGGTGCCATTGGTGCCATTGGTTAGTTTTTTTTTTCTTCACAAAATGGTTTTTTCAGCACCATTCCCTTCTTTTGTCTTTTGTTTCACACTCGCAATGTTCATTCAAATGCTCATTTATCGCATTTAATTCTAAAAATAAATTGAAAACTACACGAAAAAGAACAATTTGTCTCGATCACATCGAATAAAACAGAGAAGAAGAAAAAAAGGAAAACCGTATTCATTTTGTATAAAAGACAGCTTTGATTTAATATGACCATTGGTGAGTAAATTGACGTCAGCCAACCGATTAAAAGGTGAAGTGCCTTTCAATAAAATGCAAACATACGAAAAAAAAGAACCCAAACTAACATTTGAATTGTCCCTCATTTTCACAAAACAATCCACTTATGCACGAGCATGAAATAACACTTGAACATGAGAGCGAAAGCGAAATGGAGAATAAAAAATAAATAGAGATACGAACATATTCTCTGTTCTCCCTGCAATTCTATATTCTATACACCATCGATACCCTAAGTGCTTGTGTGTGATCTAAGTGCTTTTATCCACCACACACATGCACACAATTTGAAATTCCAATCACTATCATCCGAGTGAAAATGGTCATGTGGCTGTTGTAAGGTGATTGTAATTCACTGAATGTCTCTGTGCATTGGTAATTGTTCTAGTTCAAAAATAGATATGAAACAAAGCGAAAATAGCTCAATTCATGTTCATTGCACACACTTTTTGAATTGAACATGTAAAAAACAAAGAATCATTTAATTTATAAATTATTTCCATCACTCGGTAACACTCCCTCCATTCGACGATTGTGGCCAATTCTTAGAAATACGATGTATAGAAAGACATTGACTGTTGCTGGTTTACCATTCTTATTACATTCATTATTTCCATGTGCTGGATAATCATTACAAAAATAGACATTTTGTACACAGTTCATTGCGAGCTTATGTGACCGACGTGAACAAGTGTACGAAAATAAAATCTGCATGAGAATTGAAGGTTCAACTGAGTAAATGTATGGTTGAGTTTAGCAAAACAACCGAAAATGATGCCAATCAAAGTAACATTTTGTTGTCATAAGATCAAAACTCTATTTTGATTCGGTGAAAGTGGTGTGGCACTTTATCCTTGGATTGAACTCACCTAGCAACAGCCAAACGAAAATTTGCCTTTGAAAAGAGTTTCTACAAACTCGGATACATTTGTACCGAATGTTGTTGGCAGGCCTAATCACCAATTCATGAGCTACGTTTCACTGTCGATGTGTGTCGACTCAAGCCAATTTTCGGTACGAATATTACAGCTTTTAAACGAATTACAACATATTCGATGCCAAATATGATCCAATTTGTGATACAAGTGTAATTAAGCTAGAGCTGAAAATGTCGAAGCATGTGAATGAGATGAGAGAATTTCATTCATTATCATTCGTTCGCTCTTCTGAACGGCACGGAATGCAACAGCTGTCACAGCAATCGTTGTTTAATGTACAGATTTTGTGGATGAACATGACAACACATGGCACCAACTACTCAGCATCAAACGGAGAGTTAAACTATTCCGGTGCATGGTTTTAGTTGATTTGCATTTGAAATGAGTAGATTTTAGTTTTCCCTTCGACCCGAACTTGTTCTGGAATTTTTGTTCTGGTCGAATTTTTGCTCTAAGCATTGCTTCGATTGAATAAATTTTCAATTGAATCTCAACGGTAATAAAGTACAGTAAGGGGGAAACCCCGTAGACATTTGCACAATGAAAATTCTCACGGTTCCGATTTACTGTTTTGATTTGAATTGGAGTCAGCATTTTTTTACAATGTTTCATCAATGGTACTGAATTGTGTGCTACTTGACCGAAAATCCTAACCATCCGTCAGACAATATTACACATTTATTTATTGCAATCGATAAAAATCGACATACAGCACCGATAAAATTGCAATAAAATAAAAATAAAAACAACAATAAGTTTCCCTCGCACAATTGCAAATTCGATGCGAAGCTGAAAACGTATAGTTTTTTTTTTTTGAAGGGGAAACAAATGAATTAGCAGCCGATTCTCGAACAGCAAACCAATTCGATTGAGTAAAAACTGTGGCAAATGAAAAAGTGAAACTATGTGAATTGAGCACAAAGTCGTCATTTGATGTTTATTACGGATGTATTGTGGCTTTTTGGATGCTATAAAATGTTGGACTTTTGTTAAGTAGCGAGTGGAGATGCAATAAAAATAGGAGACAATTTGTGAAACTTGTCGACAGCTGAATTTCACATATGGGATTCTTGGGTTTTATTTGAGCTCTTGTTGGTACATATGGTGACAAATGAAGAGCAATTGATCAAAAATCAAGTGGAATGAACTGTTCAACAATTTCGAATTCATACTCACTGATTTTTAATGCAATGATACTTTGGAACGCTCCCCGCGGGAAAGTTCATTCCACTTTCGAGTATGTAGATTAGACAATTATCTCTTAATGTACTTTCATCAAACAGTAAAACTTTCGATTCTTTACATTTGCACATCATTTGCAATGGAAAGCTTCCGATTGCGAACAAAACTTTTTACATTAATACTCCAATTGCTATTGATTTTTGAATACAATCACATTTTCAGATATAATAATAATAAAAATAAATTATCTGTAAAAAGATGAAAATGCAACAAAAAAAGAACAAGTTGTCAAATTAAATTGTTCTGCAAACGCAAAGCGATTAACCAAATCCGTTAATATAAAATGGCTAACAAATGATTTTGCCCTGATTAAGTAGCAGCACAGTGAAACTAACCCAGTGGAAAGTAATCAACGCTTAATTTCAAAGCAAAACGAATTTTTTGTCGGTCAACTGTACAAATGGGAAAACCAAACACAAAGAAAGATTGTTAAATGACCAGAGTGAAGGGACGTATGCATGTGTACAACAGAAAAATGGTGGCACACAGAGCCCCCTAGATCATCACGATGCAACCACATACCACTGTTGCTGCTGGTGTTCACACAAAATTTAAGAGGCGAGCAATGCTCACAATTTTAACCGCATTGAAAAGAGTTAGTGTTAATTTCTACATGAAGCTTTCAACGCTTTGGGCTGGATTTGTGCGTTATGCGCACATCTAACGCTCTACACTATCCAAAGCTGGATTTTAAAAAAAATGCACATTCGAAAAGAGAGCAATGCCTTTTTAACTGCTTCAGCTGGAGTTCAGCTCGTAGCTTCGCCTCGCTTCGTTTTACCCATTTATATTCAGCTACATGCAGGAAGTGGTTTCGTTTGTTTTTGTTGTTGTTGTTGTTGTTGATTGTGGTCGTGTTTATTCGCTGATCCTCTATTTTTCTCTTGCGTTATGGTTTTCAGTTAGTTTGTACAGTAGCAAATCCGATTAAAAAGTTAGAGAAATCAACTGAAAAATAAGACCATTTACGACAGATGCAACTTCAATTGAATTTTCCACCATGTGGAATGTAATCATATCAACTTTTCATTCCTTGTTCCGACTTAAGCTCGGGCAAAAAAAGGAGCAAGCGGAAAAAAGCGTGGTAACCGAACGAAACAAGGAGAGTAAAGGGGCGGGTAAAAAAATAACCAACTTTTATCCAACAATAGAAAATAAGGTCATGTGTACACAGACGCACAAAGCATAGTGAAATACTTGTACATTGGACTCTTGTATCAGAAAATAGCGTGTTTACTTCTTGTCACAGGAAATCAAAATGTATTCACCCCTGAAAATTTACAAACGAAAGAAAGAAAAAAAAATTCATTCGTTCTTTAACATTCTATGCAAAGTTATGTATGAAGAAAAGCGAACAAGACCCACACCAACATCGAAAAAATCGACATAAGACTTACAGTATCATAAAAGTAAAGCCATCAAATTGAATCCGCTTCATACTTCTAATACATATTCATCAAGCAAATTATATAAACATGTTGAAAGAAAGAAAAAAAAAACGCACGAAACTCCAAAAAGACGCTTGCATATATCGAGAGTGTGAATAGAAAGAGAAAAAAACGAAACAGCTAATACATCATGGGAATGTTTAACAATATGGCGCACTAAGGTAAATAAAAAAAAGGTCCACCAGCAGCTAAGACTTGAATTCGCTGTGAACGCATTGAAATGAGTTGTAAATAATTTCATGGAACAGCATATCCAACAACAGCGCCAGCACTCCTTCGCTCTTGTACTCTATCTATGAGTAAATGCTCTCGCGCGTAAAACATGTAGCAACTATTCAGCGCTGCATGCGTTTTTTTTTCCTTTGCGTCACTGACCGAACGAAAATTTATTCAAATCACTTTCGTTAATATTCGTTCTTGAACCATTACTTTTAGCAGGCAATATCAGAGCCACACACAAAATATTATATATATTTTATATTTAAAGCCACCAACAAACTCAATTATGCGATCGTATTTATTCATGCAGTGCATAGATATTGTCCAATTGAAAGTACACACACACACAAAAATACAAAATCATATAAATGGCATAGCACATTTTACGACTGGCCGAGAAGAGTATGGGAGTGTGAGAGCGCACAACATTGACGGACTCTTTTTTATTATTATTATTATTGTTGTTGTTTTTTATCGAGTTAGCACCGATTTTGCACTCGAACCATTGAAATTGCAGTGCCCGTTGGCTGTTTTGGTTGTCATACGCGCGCACTTACAGTCAACAAAAATTCAATGCGCGTCAATTCTTCACGGTGACAATTATTAATGATTTGGCTCATAGCTGCAGCTTGCTGCCACCTCATAGCCGCCATAATTTTGTGTTTTTGTTTTATTGAAAACGATCGAGTGTAATGATCATGATGACATATGTAAGGTAAAATCATGGGGCTCGCACGTTATAATAGATGTGTTTATTGCAAATGATCATGAATGACATGTTTACTCAATTCAAAGCGAAAAACTGCAATAAAATCATGTCATTTGGTCTTTGTATGCAATGTGTGAATCAAAGCAGTGCGAAGGACTAGGAAATTTTTTAAATTAGCTGGCAAAACATAGGTGCAAAATAATGCAGAAAATGTAAAAATTGGTTAGATTTAACAGAAAATTACATTGTTGCAATGTGCAACTAAAGAAAAAAGTGGATTTTTTTTTGTGATTGCATAAAAAAGCAGTGTTCGAAATTCATTCGTGCGCCCGCGAGTGTGTGTGCTTTGGGTGTTTTCTCAGTGAATTTACCGCATAAGTGGGCATTTTTTTATAATTACAGACTACAAATACTTGGCGCACGAACACTCCAATCTAATGAATATTGCCATTATTTTAATGGTACATAGTAACGCACTTGTTATTTCCACTCATTAAAACAAATGGTCTCTCTCTCACTGGTGCCGTGCGCGTTATTTTCAGCTGAAGAGAGTGCAAAAGTTAATTTTTGTTTTTTTCCAACCAAAGTTAGAGTAGGAGCTAGTGTTAATACCTAGACCCACACAATCAAACACATCGGATCAGTTTAAATGAACTTGAGCACATTTCTACGTCAATCGTTTGTACTTCGATAATTCATCAAATGTCGGGCTTCGTGGAATTTTTCGTGCTCCAATCCGTTTGCCTTGATTTTTGCTTCAGTTCATTACATTATTGTTCATCCAGAGCAACAATTTTTTGTTGTTGTTGCTTTCTGCCGTCGTTTGCTTGCATGCGCACGGTTTTTGTTGTTGTTGTTTCTCTCTTCATACACTGTTTTTTTTAATGGCATTTTGACTTGCAAGACTCTTGTTTAATGTATGTTAAGATAATGCCGACAATCCATTCAAATTACTCAATTCATTAATAAAATGAGACAAAAGAAAGAGAACGAGAGAAATAACAGACGAACAAATAAAAAGCATAGTAAATAAATTATGAAGAATATCGAATCGAACGTAACGTGTCGCACCACACACACACACACACAAGCATGTTGAAAAGCTTGCTTTTACCAAAATCAGCATGAGCACGAATCTTTTTCGTTTTTTTTCGTTTTGTTTTGTTTTGTTTTGTTTTAAACAATCGATTCGGGAGAGCAATTCACTATTAAAATATGTAAAGAGATTCGATATTAAACAAATAGCTATATGAAATTTATAACGTGCGCATAAATGGCAAATTAATTATAACTACAGTGGGGAGGCGAAAAAAGGTATCGTCGATTCATATAGAGACGGTATATTCAATGAATATACGTATACGTACGCACGTAACACGCTTATGGGATGTAAACGCACTATCGAGTATCGGTGAGTCAAGAGTGAGAGATACACGCGGTCATTGTGTGTGCGCGCCACAATATTGTAAATACTCTGTACCCAATTTTGATAAATATATTCACATTTCGGGCTTACTTCATTGTCGCCTTCATCGAAACGAGGCGATTATAATTCTCGCAAGTCACCAGTGAAATACATATATTGAATAATAATAATATCACGTAAAGGTAAACAATGAACACTTGAAATTGACTTCATGATCAAAAACTATTGCATGATTTTTGTGATGATGTTGATATTTAAACAAAAATGAGACGAAAGATGCGAATTTAAAAACAAAAACAAAAAAAATCGATTGGCTTACAAGCCCCAACCGCGTCATCAGCTTAACGTCTTTCATGGATTTTTATATATCTCTTTTGGAACAAAAATTTCCGTTTTTCTCGGTATGCGGTATGGATTGGATTGCATTGCATTTGGGAAAGATCACAAATCTTACTGGCAAAAACTTTTTGCATTTATTAATGATTTTACTCGTATGTGACGTTGATATTTTTATTATCTTGTAGCTTATAGTTTTGCAGCCAAATGATTCCACAACAACAACAACATTAACAGCAACAAAATAGCGGAATAAAACTAATAAAAACATTTTCTGACTTTGACTGATTGCATTTCTATTGCCGATGCTCAACAGAAAATAAAACACATGCAGTTGAAATGCTGAAAAAGACTATTTTCATTTCTTCTGTTGATTTTTATTCTGCGACGTTTTTTGTTGTTTTTGCTGTTTCCCCCATGCGTGCCACAAATACCCATGTTCGTTTGCACCATCCCAATGGCAACGGCAGCAAAAAATAATCGGGAACGAAAATGGCGAAAAAATAAATAAAGATAAGCGAAACGAAATAAACTTACAAAGTTTTGTTTTTTCCTCGAAGAAAATCATCCATTAAACTGCAATTTATGCTTAAGTCTGCCGGTGGTTGGTCGATTCTGCTACTGAAGCTGATTACTGTTACTGGATGCTGCTAATGCTGTTGGCTGGCGTCGCCGTTCGTTGTCTTGATGATTCTGTTTTTTTTTGGTTGTTGTTGCTTGGTTTTGGCTTTTCTTTTTGTGCATTTGCTATGCGCTCTGCATTAATTGATAAAATGCCAAGCGAAATGCTTCTTGATGTTTAATGTCCAGTTCGTGCCGTTTTGAATCTATTTCACTATTTTTCCTTGATCCATAAAAAAATAACTTCACAATTCAAAGCAATTATTAGCCATGAATAAACGACGCGACGACGACATCAGTTTAGTTGCTCGCGCACAAAAATGAATTGAATAATCTAGCAAGCTCAAGCAATTGCATAAACCAATATGAATAATTTTTTTCTTCCTTTAGCACCAGAGAGCTCAGAAATCGAATAACTTTTTCTTCGTTCAAAGTAATTTTCTTTGGTTAAAGTCTTTTAAAGTTTGTTCCGTCGTCTTTATTTAAATAGTGTCTCTGTGTCTCTGTGTCTCTGTCTCTCTCTCTCTCTCTCTCTCTTTCTCTCTTTCTCTGTATCTGTGAAATGATGTTTGAAAAATTGTTTATGTTCGCAATTTGTTGGTTTCGATTCAATGAAGTGTAACTTATCTCATTGCATCTTCTCACTCATTTTAAATTGGTTTGGTTGAATTGTTTATCTTTTCACTTGTCAATTGATTGTTTGAGTGTATTTGTTTTATTTCGCTGTAGTTTTGTTTTATCTGATTTTATTTTTCTCTTCAATTCATAAATTCTATGACAAAACATTAACATACATTGATTTCATAGCCTTAATTTCAGTTGATTGATGTGATTTGCAAGTTGAACACCGAATGCACAAACAATATTAGAAGTAGTTTAACGAGTGCCTGAAAGCAGATAATATAGACAAATTGAACTGAGCTGTGGTGAAGCAAATGTATGGCAACAACAACAACACACACAAAATCCATAAAATCGACTGAACAATATAAATAAATTAAAGCGATGTGCACTATGGCAATAAAACGGCAAAAATACACGCATACTTAAGCGCACAAAGTAATCAAATCGAATGGAATTGAGTTGCATCGATTCAAAGTAAGCAGTAGCCTCAATTAGCTCCACGAAAAAGATGCAACTTTGGATTGAATGGGTGGTTTGACGAAGAGAGCAAATGTGCGTGTGTGTGTATGTGTGTCGGTGTCGGTCTGTCGTTTTATTCGTTCCCATATTTGTAGCTCATTGGGAACACGGTTTGCATTTGTATTCAATAATAAATGAAAATTGCAACACACTCTGAAAACATTTTCATTTGGATTTTTTTTCTTTCGTTATTTTGTTCGGTTTCGTGTTGAAAGCGAGAGAAGAGAAACTCGATTGGAAAAGATGTAAAGACAGAATAGCTTACTGTGCGTGAGAAAAACGGACACGAGAATAGATGGCAGAAAAAAGACTTGGTGTGCAACAGCAGTCGAGAACATGACAAGCGTATGCGATGAGCGCGAGAGAGTGCAGCAACGGTCGACGACAACAACGGCAACAATAGCAACGGCCACCACATCAGCAGAAAACAGAACAAACGAAAAAAAAACACACAAACCGAATGAGAACTATGTATTCAATAGAGAATATGCAATGTGTGTGTGTGTGTCTATGTGTCAGTGTGGGTTGCAGTTAGTGGCTTGTGCAATGTGCAAGTTAAGCGAAAACTAAGCACACTGCAAAGCACAAGCGAAACACTTTGAGATGAACAGAATATATCGAATCGAATGAAATGAACAAAAAAAGAATGCAGCACACAAAAAAAAGAAAACTACATAAAATAACACGCACAACGGCTGCTAAACCGAGCAAAAAAGCTAGAGTCACAAACGCGACCGAGAGACAGAGATGGAACTGAATGAGTGAGGGAGTAAGAGTGTGGAGTCAATCGAAAAATGTGCACGATGTGAAAAAGTGAAGAAACGGGGCCACACCATACAAGAATTAGTGCTTTTATATGCTCTCTCGCACACAAAACTTTTATGCGATGTATAGACGATGACGACGACGACGACGACGACGTCAACGAAAAATCCTTGCTACAATCGCGCATTTGTCAATATTCGACCTTTTGTTCACAATATTTACTTTTTACATACGCGCGCCCGTCGATCGTGTGTGTGCGTGTGTGCGTGTTTGTGTGTTTCTCTCTGGTTGGTTAGTCATTTCATTCTTCGTTTTGGTATGGCAATGCCACCGTGTTCGTCTTTCGTTTGATTTTGATTTCGATACTATAAGTATCTTCTTTGTCGCGGTGCTGCTGCTGCTGCTGTTGCTGCTTCTCATTATTTCATTTTTATTCTTTTGCTGATATTATTACATTCTTTTTGTTTTGTTTTAGTAGTTTTGTCGTTTTTATTCACGCAAACCATTTTCACTCTCTTTTTCATTTGGAATATTTTGTTGTGAAGAGCGCAACAAAGCGCCACTGAGCTTCACCATCAAATGCACCAATGGCATATCATAAAAACAAACGAAACCCAAACTCCAAACAAATAAACAAGCTCAAGCCACACACAAAACAGTAACACAATGTGAATAGAACAACACACAACAGCAGCACCCGATCAAGCAAGAGCACAAACACTCACACACACAAACACACAAAATGCAACCGAGAAACGGAGGAATCATTGAGCGTAGAAGAATCTGCGTTATTTTCGATTCAACTGATGTAAATCGAATTGAAACCGTAAAATGAACATTGCAACACCAAATTTCTGTTTTTGCACGCGTATATTTGTCATCGAAATGGGAAAAATGTTATCTTATTGTTACGAGTTCTTTGCTATGATGCATCATAAGAGCTAAACTCTTGCTGTCGCTCCTTCAACGACCACGAGCATCACACAGTTTAAGTTTGTTCGCTTTGTCGTTGTCTTCGGTATGATTTTTATGCTTGTTTTCATTGAATCGCTTTCAACACCAGCCAAATGCACACTCGTCACTCACACTGATGAATATCATAAAATAGTTAATTTCTTTTTATCTTTCAACCGATTTCTTGTTGTTGTTGGTGTTGTTGCTGGTGTGTGTTTTTTGCCGTTGTTCTTTTTTTTACTTGTTTTCAATCGGTCGATGGTATGTTGAGCCATAGCAAGAAATATATTTCATTGGATTTGTTATTCAATGTATTTTTCCTTTGACTCGGATTTTAGTTTGAATCGTTTTTCTTTATTAAAATGAATTTATTTATTTGAGTTTCATCTTCATTGAGCTTCAATTGCAATGATTTACTTCTTTGTGACTTTTTTTATGATTTTTCTCGTTTATTTATTTATTTTTCATTTTACTTCTTTTCACTTCTAATTCTTTCACCATAAAAATCTTTTGTTTTTTTTTTGTATCATTCGCATAAATAAAATTGTAGCTGTGTGATGCAACGCACAATTTTCAATAGGAAAAAATGATAACAAGTAATAAATTTATTTAGGTGTTTTAAAGAAAATGCTTCGTTCCTTACTTTTATGCCCTATATATTTTGTTTCTCGCACTCTGAGTTTGCTTCTCAGCAGTTCTGTTTTTTTCCAATTTCCAGTTTTTTTTTTACTTGTTCAATAACATTGAACATATATAACGAACGAAAAATTTATTGAAAGAAATCTGCTGCTGTGTTTTTTTTTCTCTTCTCGTTTTGGTGTGTGTACTGTTGAATTTTGAGGCGGTGCGCAATGGCAACACAACCGTTCTAGTTGAATTCGCGAATACGACTGTCGACTGCCTGTGTCCACAATTCTGTATTTTGCATTTTCTCGCTGATGTTGTCGTCGTCGTCGTTGTTGTCTCGCAATTTCATGCGTTTGCTGTACGTGTATCTGTGTATACGTATGGAATATTGTGTGTTGTGCCCCACAGCCATCAAGCAATATAACACACAATTCACACAGTATTTCCCATCTGGCCGTTTACCGCTCGCAACCGTTTACTCAATTTCACTGTTTACTATACTTACACATGATGTTTGTGCTGTGCGTATATGCTTCGAACAGATGTAATAGTGGGATACACCGTGGCAAACTGTAAAGCACACAGCCAACGAAAGACAATACACAACCGATTTCATTCATTTTCAATGCACATTGCTCAATGCTCAAGCTACACAATCATGTGCTTGCTACTACTCGGCGCCCGATCCCGATTTTGTTTTTGCTGTTGTCCCATGCTTTTGATCCACTCGCCGAACTGTCTTCGTATCCCAAAAATCACTCAATTTTTGAGCCAAAACTCACGTGCCAATGGGAGATATTTTAGTATCATTTGATGCACTCTAACAATTGCATTCTTTCCCATCTGCTGCTTATTTCCATTCAAATTTCACTCAACACATGAGCATTTCACTCATTCCTGTTTTGGAATGCTCACCAATAACACCACAACAAATACTCTAGCGTATAATTTCAATGTTTACATTTCTCAACACATAAAGCTTTCTCTTGATCGTCCACAGATAAAAAGTTAAATGTTAAACAAACGAAAGATTGATGACTCAATTATACACAAACATTGTTTAATTAACACTTTACTAACCCAATATTTATGGTTTTTAATGCGAAAAGCCAACGTCTCGAGAGGAAAACTTCATTTTCTATTTCCCTTCACTGAATAATTTACATAATTTAAATGAATGTGTAATTTTATATTTATGATGAGTTTCTTCATGTTACTCGGCTTCTGCATCAGGCTAACAAAGGTTTTTCGCAAAATAAATTGTTCCGCCTCCACTTGTCTCCACCACTACCAGATTCCAGGAAAAACCGCCCAATATCAAAGCGTCATCTGGCGAAAAAAAATCACCAGCTTTTGAAAGCTTTGGTATATTTTGTTCGTTTCAATAATAAATTTCACTCAAAATCTGTTCTCATGTGCTACTCTCGCTGCTTATGTTCGTTTCAACTTTAGCCGGCTAATCAATATTTTTGATTGATCAACCAATCGATCATATTGACGTTTGACACGTTTCGACTCAAATGTTTCGAAAAGAAATGCATTTTGAATTTTCCATAGCATTCACATTAGATAAACGATTTTTGAGAATATTCATCATTTCACTCTTCCTGACTTTAGCAATGGTTCTTTTCGTTGCTGTTATCTGATGTTCATTCGAATAGAATTTTCCCCAGCGATACAGACCACATCGCTCGTTAAGAGCTCAAATCATACATGAAGTGTTATAAATCAACACCCTGAAGCTGATTGATGATTACTATTGAATCAGTGCCACAAGACCCATTGCAACCTATTTGTTAAGCTAACTAAAGGATACCCAGAGAAAAACGAAGAAAAAACATGTTTGTTCTCCAATTCAATTGAACCCTGCGGAAACGATTTTCATTCGTTATTCTTGTCAAGTTTTACTTGAGACAATTTAGTTTTTTCACTTCAAAAGAATGATTAATAATTTTGAGAGAAAAAAAGAACCAAGACATGTGATTGAAAATTGAAATGCCATGCAGGTAACCCGTCTGGAATATTACTCCATAGAGTAAAATCGCTGAGTATAGACTTTTAAATTTCTTCAAGGAGTTGCTTGATCAATTGAAATTTTAATCGTCTCTTCGCAGGTCGTAGGTCGAAGTGTGTTCGAATTTGTGTGTGAAACGAATCAAAAGCGATGGAATTGAAATGTTTTCATACCACTGAACCGTTATTTCCAATTGATTGTCTAGCCCATTACCGGCGTAATCAATGAGAAATTCAGGCGAATCGATGGCAAAACTTTTGAAATAGCATTACGATTGTGTTTGTGAAATGTCGGTAAAGAGCAGTTTTTATAACGATAGTCAGATTACGTGCCGCAGATATGAGGGCATACTTAAAGAGCAAAAAAAAAAAACGAAAGGGAATTTGGTCACCTGATGCTGTGCTGCAATTTTTACAACTCACTTTTTTGAACTGTTGGAGAGCGAAGGGTTCGAAATTTATTCGTCTCGGACCATGTATCTCGCACAGAAATGGCGCCTTATCCTTTTGCTCTCTCAAGTAGAAATGCATGTTAAGACCATAAATCACACGGTTCCGAATGGATTCGAAATAGAATTCTTGGCGAAAACATTTGTGCATCTTTTTTTTCATTGTTGCAACCCATAAAATGAATTTAAACACAATGATATCCAATTCTTCAACTTCAATTCTACAGCATTCTTCATGCCATAGCCATGACTTAACCAAAATAATTTTCAATCAATGTATCGTATGTCGAATTGAAATTTACAATCAAAAATCACTTTACTCAACATTTACCACTTCGGCTGGAACAAACTTGAGTTTTGGCAAAAGTTTTTCAAAACATTAAACCAAAAATTGAAATAAGTGCTGAGATTGTTCGTGCATATTTTGTTTCATTTCACCACGTGTTTGGCACATTATTGATTGCTTATTCCCACACTCTGGTATACTTTACAGCTCAGGACATGTCCTGTAGCGGTTTTCTTAGCGAGAACCCACATAAAAAGTTATGCGATCAAAAACGATGAACTTTCAAGCATTTTGGCTAAAGAATTTCATAAACATACCAAGAGAAAAGAAATGAACATGAAAAACAATTGAAATCAACCGTGCATTTAGCATATCAATTGAATTAGAGTCTAAAAGAATATTGCCCACTGTTGGCCCCTTTTTTGTGATGTTGTCTGGGAATGAAAAATTCAATAAAACATTCCCATGAAATTTGTCCACTGAGAAATAAACAACGCTTTGAAGACTGACAATTGTCTCTTTTATTTGTCAAGCAACGATTTGCAAATGTGTAGAAAAGAAAAAATATCTCTTTTCTATGTAAATTGTGCTGACAGTTTGTAAAAATAACAGCTTTCGTTCATGTACACAAATTCCAACCATATTATTAGCATTTTCGCTATTCCGAAAGCTCATCTGGCGCTTTTTGCATCTCAGTAAACGATTTTTTACCGTCTGTGATTTGTGTGCTCGCCGTTGCATCCCAAATGAAATATTTGTTTCCACGCCATGCAACTGAAATGGAATTGTTTTACTGTGGACGATTTTAAATGCAAACGGTTCATAAATTTTATTAAAGAACTAATTTTAATCATGTTGCTGGCGTTCACTTGGTTATTTTTTATAGATTCCTTTTTTGAGTTTATTCTCAAAGTCTACAGAATTATGATAGAGTATTAGAGTATTTGAATACATACCAAAATATTTTTATTTCTCTTCCTACTCATCTTATGGTAAATTTAATGCAGAATATAATAAATGAACAATGTTCGAAACATTAAGAAAAAATCCCTAAAAATACTCCAGATTCACGATTTTAACTGGCTCAAAAGTTTAATTTCATACTTTGAAATCTGGGCTCTTGGGATTTAAAATTAATACGTTTCATCATCATGGAGTTCTAGTTTGGTTGAAAATTGCTACATTCTTCACCAAATTTGGCAATATTTTGTACTGTTTATTTATTCGAAATAAGCTAAATTTCCTTTTATCTCACTGTGTTACAACAATTGTATTATTATAAGCCCGAAGCAGAACGTGTATTTACATGTATTTGTTATATTCTATTTCCAAGCGTTCCCCTTCCAATTTTGACTTTCTAGATAGTTATGATAATGATGATTTATTGATTTTATTCAAAACAACTTCACAAAAGTTCGGTTCGCTCTGCTTGCATTACAAAAAAACTGTATGGCACCCCTATGGTTCCCACTAATTTTGTCTACAGATAAACTTCACTATGGTTAAGCCACTGGGTATGATTGTAACTAAATAAGTATTGCTTTATCAAATCACCGGAAGCTGATTAAATTCCTTCCTTCAATCAAAAGAATGTTGTTTAGTTTTAGATTGAATTTAGTTTTATTATGCAAACAATTGTTCGGATGATAAGTTGATATAAAAACTGCACGAAGAAAATCAACAATAATTTTGGACGATTCAGGGTGAGAAAGTTTGACCAAAACTTTTAATAAGCATCAATCCAGTCTAGTTCGTCTGTTGTTCTTTTGTTCGTGTCGCAGCTGTCGCCATGTTAATGCGCAGTTTATTTTGTCTAGTAATTGAAATTTTTATAGGAAATAATTTGACATACCAAAAGACGAGACACATTCATAGTCCAAGTGCGTCGAAATGGCGCATTATGATTGAGTGGCACGATTGGCCCTTTGAACTTTAAGAGCGCATCACTAATCGTGTTTTCAACGTGGATGAGTTCAAAAGACCGTAAAAGACTACCTAGAATGAATGTTCTTCTTGTTAGTCATATAGAAATTCGATGAATTTTGGTATTGGACGGCGCTAGAAATACCATTTATTTCCTTTGACCTCAAATGCAATTACAAAGTGTTTTTCCCTTATATTTGTATTTATTTCGTTCAACACTTTTCTTTTTGTTTGCTTTGCTTTGCTTTGCGTTCATGTAGCAATTCTAATTCTTTCATATTAATTAATTCCTTATAATCGAATTGATTCATACAACAAAATTTATTTTATTGTACAGTGGAATAAATTGCATACAATCATGGGGAAAGACACCAATAGAAAAATAGTATTTATGACAGAAAACTAGAGAAAAAAAGCCAAATTAGCGATATTAACATCGCCATAAACAGCGAAATATGCACTGAAACCTTCGCTTCTGTGTGTTGCATTCTCGAAATGTGCGCACAGTGTGCTTTGTGTGTATTTCTTATGGAGGGTTTGTGTGTATATTGCGAGACAACAACGACCAAAATAGCAATATTAGAGACATATTATTTACATCAGCGAAATTAGCGAAATTAGCAAAATTATCGAAAACATTAGCCAAACTAGCATAGAATAGGACCGTGTCTATCCCCATGCATACAATACTTTCAATGATTTTAAGCGTTGAACAACACTTGCAAAATACAACGCAACAGCAATGCCTCATTGACAATAAGCGATGTTTAGAAAAACAAAATTGAAAGCTTAATTCAATGAAAATGACTGAAAATCAGATCGCAAGTGGATTTGACATGAAGCATCACATTTTTTTCAAATCCATTTTTTCTTTTTAAAAAAACCATTTCATTATGTTGGAATTCATAAAGAATGCAATTTTAACTAAATTCATGAAGCTGTCAGTTACTTATGCGATACAAAAAGATAAACAGTCCGATTTTAACAAGCAAAACATGCAATGTGCCATGTTAGCACACAATGTTAGCGGCATACAACAACAATAACAACAATTCAATTCTATAATATTTTCCGTCTGCAGAAGGTAGAAATATCGTTATGGAGATTTCGCTGGTTTGCTGGATTGAAATCAACTTTGCCACATTTTTTTCATATTCATATAAACATCGGCTAACTTGAACTAACATTTCTTTGCATTTGGACAGGCTATTTGCTGTCAGATGCAATTTTTTCCACTGCATGCTACGCTAGAACTGATAAATGCTTACTTCAACAAATGCTTACTTCAGCAAATTCATTTCCCATGGAATTTTCAATCGAAAAATTGATTGAAGTGGAATTCTTCGCAAACGTCAGGAAATCAAATACATTTTATATGCGAATGGACTGGACACAACACAACACGGTAATATGCCGTATCAATACATGCAATAGGTATTGATGTTAGTCCGAATTTGCTGTAGTTCAAACAAAACTGCACCACGCGGCACACTCACAGCAGCAGCAAATTCAAAGGAAAAGTCAATACATTCAAAAGTCAATACATGTATTTGACATTAGCTAATGTGTATTGATGGTCGGCTTGTTATGTGTTTGTGACGCTTTCTTTGACTAATACCTTGCCCACACCGTATTATCGTATTGACTGGCCAGACGTAACACAAACAATTGTTGCAAACTGCGAAGATTGCAATGTTTGAAATTTCCTATGCATTATTGAAATGGGTGGTTATTGTTACTGTCAGAAATTCATGAATTTCTTCGGAGGATTTCTTACTCTTGTTCCATTCCATACGTAAAAACCATTCTGTACCTTTTCAACCATATTTAATAATGTGGAGTTCATCTGTGAATATTTCATGAGATTTATGCATTGCCATTAGCAAACTGAATATGAGCAACCGAATTAGATTGTAAAGAAAATGGTATATCTTGGCTAATGCACAGATATTCGCTGTACACAATCATATTGACATTTTTTTATTGAATTCAAACAGTTGCTGTTAAATATGCGATACGCACAAAAAAATACCTGTTCAAATCTCTCTGCAATTTGAATTTATGATGACAATTTCGAAAGGTCACCATGCCTCCTTCCAGACAAAAATCATTTATTCATAAATTCGGCTTCTCATTTTGTTCCGCCAACGAATCGAGATTGACTTTTCTGCTCTAAATGGAACATTTTGAATTTTTTATCCACGAAAATGGGCAATTGTTAAAATTCCCATTTTTCACAGTTCATTTAATTTATGAATTGTGTGTTAAATATGGTTTTAAAAAAACCTATGATTTAATAAAAGCTCAATTGGAATCGACCAGCTGATTTCGATAGAACGAAGGGAACACAATATGTAACATCTGATGCTGCGAGCTTTCGATTTTTTTTCTCCTCGCAAATTTTAGCGAGAAATTGTTAAACTTTGAAAATTATCAGTTGCAAAACTTTATTGCGTACCGAAAATACTTGGATCGAATCGATATTATCTCACGAACGATGGGGGAACCATACCAAATTGTACGGATTTCCGTTTGCGCATTCTTCCATGAAGTGCCTTTCGGTGAGGCCATGAACGTGCGAGAAGTCGCGTTATTATCGAACGAAGAAAACTTTATATTGAAATTATACTTAATTGCCCATTTCGATGTTTCTTTTTTTTCATTTATTTTGTATTTACTCTGCGCATAAAAACTCTACGTTTTTATTGCTTATTGAACTTTATTGCGAAGTGGTGAACATAGAATGCATTGCTTACAGATACAATAAGCTAGCTTTGGGTATGGATTGGCACAGTCATTGTAACTGTTTACAGTTATTGAGAACATTTCAATATCCTTTCAACATTTCAATTTATTTTGGCTGGTTCAGCCAAACACGCAAAATGCATAGACCCACACTTACTCCATAAAATCAAATTCATTGATACACAAAAATACTTAAAGTGCGGTGTTCAATTTAAAAGCAAGAAAAAGTTTTTACAGAATGGTTTTACACTTTTCCAACTGTTTTGAAACTATTGGTTGACGTCAATTATTATTCACTCAACAAGAATTTATTTAATTTCTTTTAAAAACTATTCTCATGATAAAACTTCTTGCACCATTGATCTGTTGTCCATCGAATCATTTTTAAGAAAAATAAATGGACTTATGAACGTAAGTCGAACTTTTCCGCACTGTTCAACATGAGTATATCGTTACATAACATGTTTTAAAAATATGAAATTCGGATATTTCCAAAAGTGGTTACGTGAAGTTGATTTTATTGTTGTTACTTCGATTACTAGATCTTAAGTGGACTTGAATATCTTTCAAACGTAAATTGTATGGATTTTGAATTCAAAATACGGCCAGGGGAGTCAAAAACGTGAAAGTCAGTTTTTACGTAAAATGTACTGGAGACAACAACTCATGTGAACTTAAATTCACGTCGTTCTGGAATTGCATTACCAATATGGCTCAAATGAAATAGAAAACATTCGGTGATAATACTGAATAAATTTGTTATTGTGAATTTCGGATTTGGGACCATGTTCGAGAGTTATAGTGTTAACGTATGTACAGAAAACGGACGACGGATGACACACTTACAAAAACACACCTGTTTAAGTAGGATTTTTTGTGGTCGTATAGTCCCAAAATGGATAGAAAACAAGTTTGTCATGATTTGGTTTTTTTCTACCGATTACAACACTTTTCCTACACTATGTGTGTGTGTGTGTGGAAAAAGTAAAATGCTGAAGAAAAATAAAAAACCCAAACTCACTCAAATATTTTAAATAAACAATTTCTGAAGATATTATTTCAATAATGTCTTTGTTGCAGTAAAATACAGGTAGAGAATTGTCGAGAATTCTCATTATTAGTACTATAGTATAGACATCATATAGAGCTATCGAAGAGAGAAAATGTGAAGAGTATAATGTGGCAAGTGGGGCTTGATAGCTTCGCTTGATATATTGAATCAAAATTCAATGAATTTATTAAAAATAGAACGATTTCTAAGCAATACTGATGATGGATGACAAAAACACCTAAGTTTTTTGGTTCAATTTTTAATTAGGAACAAGTTGTCGAAAAAAAATGCTCTTTCGTAATTCCCACAGAACATTAGTTGATTCAACTCAATTAGAATTTATTCGATTACTTTTCACCCCTCAATTTTAACGATGGAAACATTACATCTAACTTTTCCGGAGTCAATTTTTCACCGTTCATAAAAGAAAACTGTAGGTGTATTATTAACGCTACAAAACTAAGGTATAATTGGTAGAGCCACTCAACTACTCATATATTTATTAAATCGTAATTTCATATTTCAACGTAGATGAAGAAATTTATTGCCATTTATATTTTGTTTTTTACTTTGGAGCTCATGCAATATTTACTTGTTGCAGCAACAGCCACATCATATTTTTCATAATTAAAACATTTTCCAATAGGAATTGAATATTCATAATGTCCTGCATCTACATTAAAAACGCGATGATCTTGTTCTAAGACTCTCAATTGAGTTTTCACACTGAATGAAATTTACAAAAATTACTGCACCCTTGCAATTACGGGGGAAATATTGTTCGCTTGTTTGAAAACCCAACTGCATTTCTAATGTGATAAAAAATTGACTAAATCATTGTTTTTCACGATTCTTCGACTACATAAAGCACGAGTAATATTACAGAAGTGCAAAGCAAGTTAAAATTCGCATGTGCTCCATGGAATCCATGTGAACATTTATCGCACAAATTGAAACAATGTAACTTGCAACACAGTAAAAAACATAGATTTATGCGATTTGTGTTCAATCCACTACAGAGACCTCCTTAATACTATTACGAAAAAAATTGAGCGCTATGAAGAGAGGATACAACATGCAATTTATAACAATGGTGAAGCAATTGTAAAAAAAGCTCTCTATACTATCGAAAAGATTTGAATAATTGCTTTGTAATAGCATTAAACATAAATATTTTTGAATTGAACCAATACTTGCACAACAATTGTGCACCGTAGCACAATATGGGGAAAAATGCAACTGCGTCGCTTTGACCACGTTTCAAGAGTTTCGTGTATCAAGGATAATAGAACCATATGCATTGTACATTATTTATTAAGGTTGTGCGTGACTGTGTGGCTGCTTTTCTTCTGAGAGACAGAATTTGTCAGAGCTATTAGACTCGCTTTTAGATGAACGCTTCGGTTTCAACTCAATACATTGAAAGTCCGCAGATAATTTATTTATAATCAACAATGTTGCTACTTCTATGGTAAAAAAACATATACTCGGTATTTGTTCGTCATTGTTTTGTATTTTTATCGCTTGCGTCTCCATTTCGGCTAACAAATGTTCGGAGCGTAACGAACATTTGGTACCGGGGAGATTTACGAATTTACACCATTATGTGTGTATTGCGCGTTTCACTTAGATACAACGGAAGTAAAGTTATAGGAGCGAGAGCTTCTTAATCATTGAATCATCTCATGAAACTGAAGAAGTTTACTGCTGACACTTGAAACATCTAAGGAACCTGAACGTAGATACACTTGAAAATTGAACATATAAAATCATTAAGTAAACAATGTTTACTAAACATTGTTGCCAACCGAAATGTGGTGAAATTCAAAGAAGAGAAGACCATCGAACAGTTCTCACGCAATCATACAGAACTGAAAAATATGTTTGGATGCATGTGGAACGTGGTCTTTATTAAAGGTTACTGTTTTACCCAAGGGGCAAATGACTACCAATACTACTAACCAAACGTCAAAAGTACCGGATAGTACTGAAACAAAATCTGCATCTACTGATGCGCAACTAGAAGGCATGCAAAACTGAATAGATAGAGAGAATCGACAGAATCGCATCTCGCACATCGGTATGTGCAGATATTGATTCAGTACTTGTCGGTACTTTTGACGTTTGTTTAGTAGTATTGGTAGTTGTTCGCCCCTTGGTTTTACCTCAATAAGGATTATTATTTGTTTTAAATTGCACCTTCCGCTTTCTTCCACTCGGTTTAGTTTCAAAATTAGATCGCATGGGAGCATCGACTGTCGAAAACTATGTTTGAATTTAGTTGGAAAAATACTTTGCCAATGTACATATAATTTCTGGAACTATGTTCATAAGAAACTTTTGTAGAATTAAATACCCGTTACATTAAAATCCAAAACAAGAGAAGGGAATAGCGAAAGCGATCCGTGTTTTCTGCGATTCCATTCAATATTTGTAATTTTTTTGGTGGAAAGTACTTTCATTCTATATCCGTACATGTGAGACGTATATGGCATTGGTATCGTTAGAGCGTTTAATATACTCTAGCCCAGTTAGCAAAGTCAAATGAATAATTAAACCACACAGCGAGTTATTTGCTCTAAATCCGACAACTTCGTTCGGTTTGTAAATAGAAAACAATTATACCGTACGATTCAACATCATCATTTGCATGGTGTTTTGGTGTTCCATATGTGGAATTGTTTTTTGAGGGACTTTTCAAAATGTAACTTTCATCAAAAATACACTGAATGGTTTAGATGTTGCACATCACCAACGCACATTTTTCAACGGAAAACAGTGTAAATATTTCTGTAAACAAGGAATGGAAAGTTTAAATTTCAAAAAACAACAAACGAAAATGAACGTCGTTTTGCCCTCGAAAATTACATTTGCTCTGATAATCCGGTTCTCGGGCGGTTGAGGCAGTAATTTTCGTTCTTTAAATTGGCCGGAAGGAAATTTGCGTTGCCCAAACGATTGAATGCAACCAAATTCGGGGAAAAATGCTTCCGAGCATCGGGCGATTGGTTTCATTTGAAAATGACATTATAAAATATTAGATTAGTTGTGTTTAGCACGCACGAGGTGGTCCTTGTAAATTGTGTGTTTCGGATTCATTAAAATCCTTGACAATCATGCAGTGTGCCCTACAGTGCTAGTGCATGGATCATTCTCAAAATCGCTGTGAGCAATGAAATGGTGAAAGCACTTGACTCGATGAGCATGACACACAAATGCTGTACATTAAATTTTAGTTTGATTCAATGTAAAACTGTTTCATGCACGATGTGAATCGTGTAATCTAACGAAGTTCAATTTAGATTGTGTGGGTGTGTGTGTTTGCATATGTGTTTGCTATTGTTGATCATAAGTCATCACGAGTGGAATGACGATGGCTCATTTGTGATGTCAAAATTGATAGAAGTCAAATCAATCTCATTGAACTTGTGCTGCAATTTTCAACATTCAAGACATATGTTTGAACATGATAACACGTACGCGTTATGCAGTTTATACCGCACAAGTAGAAAAACATTGTGATAGCCCAAAGGGTATATAGAATTTATAGACAAAACGCTTATCGTTAGACTAAACAGCATGTACTTGCTGTACACTGTACAGTTTGCTAATACACACTAGTAACTACACCACTGGCGTTCATCGTTGAATTTACATACAAAGTCGAACACATGTACCGAGGTTAGTCGGTGGGCACACGCAGTTCCGATACCATGTGTTGCTCTCCTCCACGTACGGCAACACAGTCAGCCAACAGCAACAGAGTATATTGGAGCACATGCACATTGCACCGCTTCTTTTGCGTTGCGTGTGCGTTAAATGAAAACGTTCCATTGACAACAGCAACAATTGCCTTGTCGTCTTTGGTCTCACACATTCGTCAATGTTGGAGTGGTTTATTTTTTGTTGGTGTATTTCTTCGTGTTCTGTTTTGATTACGTTTCTGGGCGCCGCATGTAGCGGCGTAGCATTTGACGTTTTTTCAGTGTGCAAAGTGAATGATTCCGTATCCGAATGTGTGTTGAATCTGGCGAGTTTCAGTCCGTGTCGGAACATCCAACAGCGTGGATGCTTTTATCAGTGTTGATTAGTGAGCTCTTCGATTCATCAAGTTTAATGAACGCGTAAAGCGTGTGAGTGGATATTTCCGGACGATAATTTTTTGTTGTTGATTTTCTACATTTTACCGATTTTTTTTTTGTTCAACTGAAATCTGAAATATTCTCCAAAAAATGCTAATCGCGAATGACACATAGTCGAGAGAGAAAAAAATAATCTGGTGTAAATTGAAATACAATTGCGTGGTGTGACCAACTTTCAACGATTTTTTTTTACTGGAAACTTTTTCACATAAAAAGATGAATGAAATTTTTAAAAGCATTTATTAAATTTCGAATTGTAGAAAAAATTTAACAGTCAAATGGCTGATAAATTCAAATATATCGTTTCGAGTTGCAGTTAAGCAATTCAAAGGCATGGCATCAAAAGTAAAACTGTTTTTAAAGTTTTTTGTTGTTGTGTTTTTTTGTGTGTCAACAATAGCATGAGCCATTATCTCAAGAGAGATATGATCGTCACTTTTCATTTATTTGTGGTGCTGTTGCCAGTTTGTGTTGGTGGTTGGAATATTGTACGCTAATTTTGACGCAATCAGCATACGAAAGCAAAGCAAAAAAACGTTCGCCAATATTGACAATCTGTTTGTTTGATGCGCTTGATCGCACGAAAAAAAATTATAGCAAAAATATTCGCTTGAAATGTGGGCAAAAAGTGTGCTGTTTTAAGAAAATTTGCAGTTGCAACAAGAATAAGTCACATATATACACCAGAATATACATTGGCATAAATCGATCAAAGCGTCAAGTTGAACGAATGCAAATGATGTGTTTTCATTTGATTTCTTTGCGTTGTATTCTTATGTATGTGACAATTCATCACTTTTTTGTGTCGCTAAATACTTATCACTGTTTCTATCAAAGATGTTGGACTCTTTTTTTTCTTTTTTCTCCGTCCGATTTCAATATAAAACGGAAATCTTTCATTAATTTCATTATTTTTGTTTGAAAGTCACATCGTGCAACGAAATTACCACATCAATTGAACCGATCGCCTGCTCGTTTGTTCGTTTGCTTGGCGTATATTTGTTGAATATATGTGTGAGTGTGTTTGTGTAAATAGATGGGAATTTAAATTGACGCCTCAGACTTTATTATTATTTTAAAATCTGAATAAATAAGGCTTGAAACACAAAATCAACCCGTCGTTGACACTTTGTGGCTTGTTGCCTTGTTGCTTCAGCCAATGACCAATTATTCTTTCGCTAATTTTTTTCATTCATCCGTTGTTTTCATTTTCAAATAATCGAATATAATGCAACACTAATTTTAGACATTTTGACCCACAACGAACGACGCATACACAAAATATTTATTATTTTGCTCACACGCTTTGACAAAAGCGCATCGCATTATGTGTGTCGTATTTATAGAATGAAAAGTGTAATAAATTTAATTTCTTTTTTTTCCCCGAGTATTTTGAAAGAAAGACGCTTTGATTCATACAAATGTACACAATGAGTGTTGTGGCAAACGGAAAAGATGAGAGAGAAAAAAAACCGATGAGCAGCTGAATAAATATTAGTTTTAAAATATGCAGATTTTTGATCCCATGCATTTCTTTCTTCTTTTTTTCGTTGCGTTAATACAAAACAAACGCTAATCGTGGCTTATACACATCAATGCGAATGTGATTACATTTTTCACGCCATGTTCAACGAACTGATTAAAAATGCCAAGTGAAACACTCAGTTATTTGTTTTGTTCATTTTTTCAATCTCTCGCTTCTAACCACATCCATACACATGCGATTCATACTTTAAAAATGATTTCAATGAGTGCGATGGTACAAAAAAAATCCAATGGGGTTTCATCTAATTAAATGAAATAAATCAATCGAAGTGCACGGAGCATGGACGCAATCAATTTTAACACAATTTAATTATCATTATAATTAAAAATAAATTTATTTATCACATAAAAGGTCATAAAAATTGGTCACACCAAAATACTGCACACGAGACTCGGGCAGAAAAAAAATGATCATAAAATAAGTGAAAAGTTCACTAAAAGTGATTAACATAAATGCACGATGGCAATTAGGTTTTGTGTGAGTGAGCAACAAAAAAAAAATCCAATCATTTTCATATTAAACAGAATGCAATTTAAATATTCATGGTCGAATAAGTGGTTTCGAATAAATCTATCTGTTAAGTAGAGATAGATATGGGCAACACTTGATGTGATCAGTTAAGAGCTTGCCCATTTTCTCATTTAATCAAATTGACTTTGCACTTCAGTAATGCATCACTAATTAATTTTTGCGATTTCATGGATTTTTGGTATCGAATGCGTTTCATTTTAATGCGCACGATTCTTGGTAAAAAGTTTAATTATTTTGATTGAATTCAATCAAAACCTTACTGAAAACCTGTTGGAAGCGAATAGACACGACACGACATGACACCAAATGCCTGTTAGCCAATTTCAATCATTTTGCCTTTTTTTACCATTTGTTCCAAGTTGACGCAATGTTTATTCTTTAACGCTTATTATATTGTAAAACAATGTAAGCTAGAGCATTTTTATTCGACTGAATTCTAACAATGAACGTAACATTACAACATAGCCCTGAATTGTTCATTTTTGTTCTTCACTCACGTTTCTAAATTCCCAAACAAAAGATTCCGCTTTTTTTGCCATCCATGTATGCCATGTATAACACGCTCGTTAAAAATAGATTCAAACATGAAAATAAAGTAAACACCAATAAAAAAACAAGTGAAGCGCCTGCCGCACACTATTTGCTTTCGGCCCTTTTTCGATACATTCAAATATATGCTCCCAAATGAACCAGAAGTGTAAGAATGTTGAGGCCATAAAAAAACGTGCACATTGGATGAATGCTAGGATGAACGCCTAAAAATTTACTGAAATAAAATTTTAACCTGAGAGAGGCATACACTTTCGCAATGGCATGTGTCCCTATTTACTTGAAATCCGCTGGGTTTGTGTTTGTACTTCTATTTCAATTGAAATGCGAAAAAAAAGTACAGTCATATCGAAATCAACGTTCAATGTACCCATTGATGGGTTCGGGTGTCATGACTCGTGAAATCGCTCAAAATGGTTTCAACCAAATATCAAACATTTGCTATTTTTATGCATTGCACACAAATGATTTGAATACAAACATCATTTAAAATAGTTTCCGATGTCTTTGCAGTCAATCAACTGTTTTGTATGACAGCATCGATCATTGTTACAACTTTTCGTATTGTTGACAATTTTGAAACGGGTCTTTTTGAACAAAAATTCTCAAACAATGAACATTTGCATTTTACTGCACACACGCACACAACAACGAAACGGAAAAAATATTTTACATACAGCCAATTTATACGCCTTCATATTCAATATCAAATATTTTTATTTATTGCGTATAAAAGTTTTTTTGCATGAGAAACATGCAGCAACTGACATGCAGCATCTGCTAGTTTGAACATTTTAGAATATTATTATATACAGTTTTGAAATTCAATTCCGAAACTTTGGCCACAGAACGCGCTCGTCTACACACACACATACACACACAACTCAATTTAGGTTACTCGAATTTCAATCGTTGCATCTGGAATATGATTATGCCATTGGTGAAATGGTGAAATTTGAACGGAAAATTCATTTTTTGCATTGATCATATCCAATAAATGCTTAAAGCATTGAATGAATGTGATTCATGTGATTTTTTTCTCTGTTTTTTTGCTCATTTACGGCAATCACAACATCAAATTCTCTTCATCTATCGAAATGGCGAGTGACATGTTAAAAAATAGCAAGCAATAAAACACACTGAAGTGAAGTGTATCATTTGGTTCATATTCAGATATAAAGTGCCTGCATCCATCAACAGATGAATTTATGAAAAACTAGTCTCTCTCATTCTATGTTTTTTCCCCTCCTTTTTAATGTGCGCAACGCTTATTTTGCGGTAAACGAAGTGGAAAAAATCGGGGAAAAATGAATTTCAATTCGAGAGTTACGCAAAAATGACAACAGATAAAAAACAACAACTCTCCGATGATTGATGCGAACAGATAAATTGTAACGCATTTCAAGCGAAATGAAAATGATTAAATTATCAATTGCTTTCGGCACTTTGTCGCTTCAGTTATGAATTCGATTTTCATACAAAACACCGAACAGATTGATTTCGTACAGATGAATCATGTTTTCTAAATGTTGCTGGTGCTACGCCAAATTGGCTTCGTTGCATAACGTTTTTGTATTCGAAACAAATTGTGTTGAAATTGATAACAATATTGAAGAATAAATTGAGATGTCAAATTGAATGTTTGCAAATAGATACAATACAAAATACAGCATCTGATTTACTTTTGTTGTTGTTTTGTTTCTGGTAAAATGCATCTAATCCGATTTTCCTGGGACCCAATTTGGTTTTGAAAATCATACAAGTGGTTCAAGGCGCTAGAAACTTGAATGCACTGATTGCACCCATCAAACTCGATGCATTTTAGTGGAAACGGTTGTTTGCTTTCATTTTCATAATGCGCAAGCATTGGCAGCGAATTCGTTTCGCTGATAAGAAATACAGCAACAATAGAACGGATGTCAGAATAATGATGTATTGCCTGAATCAACAGTTCAGTTTGAATGTTTCTCCGTTCAACAACGAACCTTTTTTTTAGTGAATTCGTTCTTTGTTCAATATTTTATCAATCTTAATGGTTTACAGATTTAAAAAAGAAAGTTTTATTCTTTTTTTAAAAAAAAGTAAAAGATTTTATTCTTGAAAAAGATTGTACAAATATAAAGACGTCAAATGAAACAATTGCAGAGCATTTCGCAGAAAAAAAGGTTAAATCCACATCCTCGCTAAATTATTTGTGTGGATTTTCGCAAATGTTTCGCCTTGACTTGGCAAATGTTACGACTTTCAGTTCAGAGCTCGTAAAATGTTCTCTGTGATAAAGTTTTTTCCTTTATTCTTTTTTTGTTACTTTTCCTTTCTTTTTGGTGTGAAAACTGTGATTTAATTCGATGCTCGGAAATAAAGACTAAGAACAGAATTAAAGCACATAAAGTGAATAAAATGTATAATTGTGGTAAAAAGTTGGAACGCAAACTTTGTGTCGATTTGAACCATTCGAATTAATTTTACGGGTGAATTTTAGTTTTCAATTCAGTCTATCCCGCAGCCACTGCGCATATGTTCGTTCGCTTGAATCGATTATAATTTTCCATGAATTTCCTTATTTCGGTTATCGCAAACCACACTATACCTGATGGCACGAGTTATTTATGGTGCTTTCATTTTGGTGAAATCAGGCCAAATCGATCAATCAAATGCGAATATTCTCGCACTGATAGCGATAAAGGGGCATTTGTTTATCGTTTGCCCTTTTTCACTGATTTCAATTTGTTTGGTCATTTATTAGGTTCAAACCAAGAATATATAGAATAACAACATTCACAATTTTGAGGACGTATTTCTGTGCGCGGGGATTTCACAACATAAGCATGTTCAACTCAATCCTACATAAATAGAACTTTTACTCTATATAATTACAGTTTGTATGCCTAATGAGCTGTGTATGTTGAATTTGGTAAATATTTATGAAACGATGTCTCAGAAATGGTTTCCATTTCGTTGGCAATCATCATTATTCAAGTGATGTCAGTCAAATGAAAAACGTTGATCAAACCGCCACCAATTGAATTCGCTTGCAGTTATATTTAATTTATATTTTCAAAAAGCGTCTGCCAGATATGTGCTCGATGAATTCACGTTTTTAACGATGGACGTAAATGGCAGCATTATAGCCAATTGAATGCTTCGTTTGATATTCACTCCTAAATAAAGTACACAACTTGCTAAATAACCGTTTCTATGGTGCAACATTTCTTGTTCAAGCCACATTGAAATACCCTATCATATTTTTCATACATTTCTTTTTATACATATTCATATTTTTCCATGTGAACTCATATGGCTCCAATTTAGAATATTCTGTTTATTTTTTTTTATTTGCGAAAATCAGAGAGTTCATCGGAATTCAATTTTTCACATGTAGAACACTAAAATTGGAATTCAAAATATCAAACGATTTTCATTTTTAGAAACATACGATTTCAATTTAACACAAAAATATGCGAAAAAAACACAAATCGACACAGAAAGCAAAAAAAAATACAACGTTTGGCTGTGCTTTTCTCCATTAAAACCGAAATACGCATGAATAAATCAACCATCCCATTTGAATGCCGTCATTGGTAATAACCCAGAATTATTATTTACGGCTGGCTGCTCGATTAATGATGAATTTGACAAAAAAATGTACCAAAACACGCAACCACTTAATATTTTACCTAAACACTATAATGGGCATTGGTTTTTTGCTTTAATTGTTTAACAAAATGACCAGACCATTTTTTATCGGTTGGGTCAAGGTGAAGAATAATTTGAATTTCAAATGTCACATGAAACGCACAATTTGTTATTAACCAGATTTAATGAACAGGAGTTTTCTTTAAGAATATAACAATATGTGACGGAGTTTAGAATTTAAACAGCTGGACCTTTGGAAACATTGTCTTGTGCATCATATTCCATTAATTAATTATAATTGAGCCTGAAACCATTTCTGTCGCGATCGTTGAAATTGCTAGACGTCCAATAATTTTAAACATCAGCAAAAAAAATAATGCTGCCAATGTGTAAATAGTGATAGCAATCACTCTGTTGTCATTCTGTTATCGTTTTTTTATGCAGCTGAAAACCGAGAGCTGCACGTAATGGCAAAAACGTTGTTGGTAATGGAAAAAAGGGAAATTATTTACTTTTCAATCATGTGAAATTGTGTACGCTTGAAAACTTCATTTTTGTTGCGAGTTAAATACAGAACAAGTAAAAAAGGTGTCGGATGAAAAATTGCACATCAAAATTACCGTATCGATGTTCATCAATCTTTTTTTTTTCTTGTTGTTGTTGAGGAATTTGACGTTGTTTTTCGATAAAAATTTTTATGATTGTTTTATCGTCATCATATATATATCTGGGCAGTGTAAAGAAGTAATTCACGTTTTTATACTGATGTTCAAATTGTCAAGGTGTTGGCGTAACATTTTCCATATCCCATCCCAAAAAATTAATTTGTTTTACTACCCAGATACTGATGGCAAAATTCCAAAAATGACATAATTGCTAATAAAAAAAAAAAAGGTGGAATAAAAGCGTTAGGGCTGAAAAAGTACGCACACACACAAAAAAAGACGGCGTCACACACGCATATGTTCCATTGAAATGTGAAATGTTGATGTTTAAGTAAAGCAAAGTTCTACGCACGATTTTGCACGGTTTTTAATGTTTATAAATAGGAACGTGTTTGTCATTCATTAGCCTTTTTCACTAATGAACGACCTTTTGTCATTTTTAGCTTATGTCCAATGCACATGAATCGACACATGCACACAACTACATAACAACACACCGTATACAGCAACAGTATGCGATATGCGATACATTCCATCATACAGACAGCACATAGTGCTACCCTGCGGCGACAATCCAACACACATGTTTGACGCTAATGAACGACTATTAATAAAATGATGCGAAACAGGTTGATCCGATGTAATGCATACATAAAATCGAAACGGGAAGCTTTGTCATCGGAGCGAGTTTGAATAGCGCCGACTTTATTTACGCAACGTCTATGCACTAGCGATTTTGTTTTCAATTTCTCATCAATCGAATGAGGGATAGCGAGTGAATAAAACAAATACATACAATTCATAGTACAAAATCGATTGGATCGATTTTTTTTCTCTGTTGTTTTTTTTTTTGCTTTTGCCTGGCATTGTTTTCGTTATGTAGTTCAATCATGCGATAACGCATATATGATGATGGCTAGATGATGAGCTATCGAAACCAATTTTAACTTATATTATGACGACATTGAACCGACGCTCTATTCAATAAGAGCATATTGAATGGGTGGGGATCAATCGAGATTTATAGTGAAAACAAACCGAAGCTATACAATCGATATGCTAAGAATATAAGTCAGTTCAGAAGGATGTTTTTTTTTGTTTCAGCCATAGTCAAACGCAAGGGTGAATTCACCATTAATTAAATTTTATGTATCAACATCTTTGAATGGTTTCGCTGTTATTTGCAGTTGATCGTATATTTCATTTGACAGACTTTGAATTACAGTCCAGATTTATGTGTTGCTCTCATATGGTGAACAAAAATAAACAAAAAGACTAACAGACCATCTTGAATTACATTGCAGTCCCACCCATATGAGGCATGCAATATTCTGACTTTAATCACAACTGATTGCCAAAGTTAATTGCCACATACATCTATATAGATACAAATGTATAGATACGATTACAATACAATACAATATAATACAATATATATCCTTGAATTGGAACATTTTGGACGTAAAGATGATACGAACTAAGAAAAAAATATCGCATTTTATGCTCCTTGAATTGGATTAATACGCAAAAACGTGCATCATGCGATATTAATGAAGACGCGTAAGAATAAAACAGATATACAGACAAGTGTCTGTCTTTCTGTCAATAATGAGCCGGTCGGCCCGTGAATTAGGTCCGAGATTTTGGGCATTATACCCAAATCAATCGAAATCAGTCAATCTGGCTTCGTATCGAAATGAATAACACTCGACACTTCCCTCAATGCATTGCATTTCAACAGAGCATAAAATAAGATTTCGTACTCTTGTGTTTACATTCACTTATATTTCATAAGATATTTGCGTTGACGCATATAAGATATCCTAGTGTAAATATGTTTAGAAATTCTGAGCGCATAATACCTTGAATGTTTCACTGTGATGTCTAGTGAGCATGAAATACATTGAAGTTGCTAATTTCAAATGTAAATAAATGCGCGTCTTTAAATTGGCCGTGTAATTAAACGGAATCGCAATTATTCTAACTACGCAGCTGGTCTAGCAGCAAGCAGTGTCATGAGCAAGGTGGAATAACATGACAAAAAATAGTCACATTATTATATAAACACACACACACACAAACGCAAGTCAATCGAAATCGATCGAAGGCAGAGAGGGATTTTTGTTGTTAAACACTCTTATCATGAGAGAATCAATTCTTTTGTATTTCCATTTTCTATTATTTATTAGCGCCTAATTTTTTTTCGGTTATATTCACCTTTTACTCATCGTTACGTTTACTAAGTACTGTGAAACCTGTGCTATTTACTTTGGTTTGTTTGTTTGTTATTTTGTTATTTATGTTACTTTTTTACGATTTCGTTAATAAGGATGACGAAAAAATTTGAAAAAATTCCACCCATAATTGATTTTTTTTCCGGTTACATCTTCGATATTCGACATTCGAAGTTGGCTACCAAAAAATTGGATGAAAACAACCATACATTTTGGAGAATTCCGTCCTATAATGTACATTCGTACACAATAGATGTTTATTTTTATTGTTCCCATCAGCCAAACTGTTGCTTTTGTACAGCTGTTGAACTTCTCATGGAAATCCAGTGAATAATTCAATGAACTTGGTTGAATTTCTATCGTTTGAATTTGATTATCCAGAATTGTAATTTAAATACATGCATAGATTTCAAGGATTTTCATTTTGCTATGTATTTATATTAGCACCAGCATGAATTAATCCATGAGTAATACAAATCTATAGAGGGCATTCCAGAAGGCAACGTTCAAAACTGCACAAATATTTAATTGATAATAATTTTAAGTTGCATTCATGGCTTATAAGCACATCTCTCGACTGGTGCCAGATGCATATCATAGCTAATCATAAAATCGATTTGACTAATTAAAGAACGATTTGTGAACAGTTTCCAAGTTTTAAGAGCAATAAAATCAAATTCTTTTTGTTTACAACTGATCGAAAATATTATAAATCTACGGTTGAAAAAAATGTGGAAAATGGAAAATTCAATGGTCACAACGAAATCCAATATAGTTCTTCCATTACCAAGTGCTCTGAATTCCGAGCATAAGCTAAAATCCATGTTATCGAATATATATTTCACACAATGTTCATGACCAGTGAATGTATTCCACTGAGGAATCAGTCACTGGCCAACATTAGCAACTAACCGTTAGTACTTACGTGTAGCATCAACCGACGCTGGAGTGTGGTGTGGCATAGAGCTACAGCAGTTAATCTGAGCGGTGCACAGCGGTCGCTGTAGAGTGGTGTCGAGAACTGTGAATATGAAACGCGTATACTCACACATTCACATTCACATCATCGGTTTTCTGCCGCACCACACTCGAGCGTCGGTTGACGCTACATGTTAGTACTAACGTTAGTTGCTAACGCTGACCAACGACTAATTCCTCAGTAAAATACATTCACTGTTCATGATAACAGCGTTTTAATACACACACAAATAAAGCGTTTTATAATAATCCCTAATTGAAGTAATCATCTGATTGCAGCTGTTAATCCAGATAAAATCTACTTACCTAAGGAACTGATTTTTTTTTCGACCAGGGTTTTTTGTTGTTAACGATTCGTATTTTTCTATGCAATAATATAGATTCAGTGAGCATCAAACTTTGAAACAAAGCCTCTGTGCGTGCAATTCATCACCAGTGAATTAGAACGAGGGAATAATAATGAATACAAGAGCGAAGCCATTTGATGGCGCAATGCTTATAAAGTTTAATCTAAAAAGCGTCAAAATGCTAAAATAAAACCAACGTAATGCCAAAAGATAACAACGTCACAAGAAGCAATATCCTCGTTTCGGCAATAAAACCAATAACGCTAAATCCATAAATAGGTTCGATATCCTATACGAAACATCAATTGTAGCGATAAAAAAAGCGACGGTTGTTTTGGTAATCCCTCCCTTGATTTCAAACTGGCATAGGGCACCGTATGACAATGTAATGTTGAAAATATTGCCGCCATTTAAATTCAAACCTAATTACACATTTACATTATTTTATTATTCTAATTTTTCTCTCCCAAAATCGATGTGATAAAGCCTGATGCTCGTTTTATTTTTGTGAATCATTTAAATTTAAAATTCCAACATTTTCAATTCAATTTGACATACCTCCAGCAAAATACTCATTGACGGCCGAAAAATGGGATCGATTAATTTTATTGGAAGCATTTTGCCATACATTTTCCTTGATGGTAATTGCGGTTTGGCCTCGACAACAGACAACTAAAATTATGCTAATTTCAATAATGGCGGTAAATAAATCAATTAAGAATCACTTGTAGATTGATGAAATGTGTTCACCGTCAGCTCACGAATTGATTTTAAATGATACCGTTAAATTGAGAATATAGAACACATTGCATGAAAGATTGTTGTAGGTGGGCCATCACCATTCATCAAAATGAATGTTTGAATAAGCATTAGCCTTTAGTTTCTCTCAATAATTTATTTCCACCTCGAATCGATATAATCTAAATCGTATGCGACGGCAGTTGTCGTGCTATTGATGTAAAGATAAATGAATTCGTGTGTACAATAGTTAATTAAAAGAGTTCATTATTCACTTAACACGTCGGGCTGTCAACACGATTTCATTTTATACGAATAAATAAGTTCACACTATAAAGAAGTATGACAACATTTGGACATGTGTATGAACAATTTTTGTACATTCGAATAAAAGTGCTATAATATTATTTTCCTCATGAAATTCTCGCGTGAGCAAAAATTAAACAAACTCTCTCTCAACATTCCCATTCAGTGTTTTTTTTAAAAGTGAAAATAAACAATCACATTTCGCATTGTTATTCTGGGTTTGGTGTTCAATTGATGAATGCGAATGAATGCTGAGTTGATGGGATAACAATAAATCTATTGAATAAACACACGGACATTGGCACAATTGCTTGCGTGCCCTGTTTTGATGACCATTCGTGCTATGTGGAGTGCGACGGGTATGCAATCACTATCACCCGATGACATTTTAATGAATCAATATTTACAAAAAAAACAACAAAATATGTATATTGTATGAACTGTACCAGAAATTAATTGTTTCGATCGCTAGCGATTTGATTGTATTCATTGGATACATTTCGATAGAAAGCGATCATTAATTACGCAAACACATGCAAACGCACGTGTGCGAAAGCAAACAGCCTAAGACAAAAACACATTGTCGCTTGCAATATGGCAAAATAGCGAATGGCGAATGCCAATAATAAATAATCATACCTGCGGTTGCTCATTGAACATTGGCAAGCAACACCCAATAATTACATAATAATATCACAATGATTATATGGTATCATGAATGTCAATGGCATACTAATGAATCGAATGACTGTGTGGCTTCAAGCGGAGTTAATAGCACGCCTTGCATTCGGTCGGCTGTTTGCATTCACAAAGAGGCATTTTTATTTGAATTTACGCGTTTGACGTTTCTGTAGAGACCGCATATATACGCAAACTTGTGAAAAACCCACCGATTTTACGTTAAACTTGAGAACGTCTTATTGGGCTGTTCTTGTTGAAATTGCAACCACACCAAGTATGACTCTAATTACAACTGATGACACACAATTAAATACGATTTAATGAAAACTATGAATCATTGACGTCATTGTGTTTGGGTCTGACATCATGAGCAACGGGGAAAAAGATCCTAATCAAACAATAAATTCGTTGACTGAAATACATCTTAATAAAAATAAATTTGGTTTGCGGTTAAAAATGGTATTATGGTTGGCTAATGTAGTTATACAGAGAAAATTGGAATGAATATAAATTGCGATAGAAAATGACAAGCAAACGATACAAAACAAAAACTGTAGCAAACCAAAGCCAGAGTGGTAAGCAGTGACTCTCGAACTTGATCATGAAATCTCAAACACGAAATCAACGTTCACTCATACTGGCGCTGTCAAGGCGATAATATGAGAATTACACGCTTTATTCTGATTAAATAAATGTTTCTGTTGAATTGAGTTGAATGAAGAAAACCACGAATGGCTTGTTTTCTTTTCATTTGGCTGAAACACAATGGGTGTTATTGTCAAGGCGATGAATGTTGACGCAAATCGAAAAAAATTGTTCACATTCAGAAATGAAAACACTGGTGAGCGCACACAATAGCTGTGAGTCAAGTTAGGCGATTTGAAAGAAACTATACGATAAAAGGAAAAGGTCGTTTTTATTCAATTTTGCCATTGTTGTTGATGTCCGCACACTATTTTAAATTGTAAGCTGTGGATGTGCGCGTTGAAGTGCGCTCGAAATTGTGCAACGGTTGACAGCGGTTGACAGTGACAGTGAGGGCCAGACAAGCATGCTAACCGATAATAGTGAGCAAACGAACAAACCAAAATGCCATAGAACTGTTCATAACCACCATAAAACTCTTAGCCTTTTCATTGTTCTTGCCATTTATTGCATTTAGCATTGCGTCTAAAAGCATGTACTTTATATTTTTTCTCTTCTCTTCGGTACTAAAAAAAACCAGCAAGTCGTTATCATAAACGCAATCGAACATTTCATGAAACTTCGGATGAAAATATGACAGGCGATAACCTTATGCTCCATGTGAAAACACGAACGAAAACACATCGACTTTTCCTTTTGTTCGAATAATATCAATAAATTTGCGAAGCGTGAGCATGTAGCTTCACTTTTCTTCGATGTTTTCAAGAAATCACAAACGATGTATAGGCGTATGATTGACATACACTCAAAACAATCACCAAACACTTAGACCACTGAGCGTGTATGGAACATTTGAATTGCGGAAAGTGGGAAGCGTTCATGACTCGTTTTAGCATGCAATAAAAATTAATTTGGACAATTCTTTTGGCAAATTAAGGCGACTCAAATGAACAGAAAATGACTTATGAAAATCTCATTAAACTTGAACGAAGTTCGGTTTGCTTTATTGCTTGTGATTGACAGCCTCAGCTGATTTGTAATGCATCGTTATTGAAAGATATTGATCGAACATGAAGATAGGCACCAAAACATGTTGAAACTTGTCGCACTTGCCAATTTTTTTGTCGTTTCCTTCTTTTTCTTCTTCTTCTTCTTCGTTTTGAAACTTTATGGTTGTTTCTCTATTAAGTATTAAACATCCAAACAGAAGTTTAGCGTGTTATATAAAAACTGAAAATCGATGTAATGCCATCGCTGATAAGGTCGGAAGAGTATACATGACAATTTCTCGTTCGATTTCGCCAAGGCAATGAAATTTAATGTTGTTTCCGTTCAACATACAATGTTGAATGCCATAAACTTAATAACTGCCGTGAAAACATGGTAATCGATAATTGGATCACCACATAAATTACAGTATTGAAACGTGAATCAATATTCAAACCAGGGCATACTATCCAATAAATTTATCAGCTTGAATATTTTTATTAAATAAATTTATTAGATAAATTTGATGCGTCCACCGTATCGATGCCACGCTCCAAAAGAAAAACAATGGATTCCATTGATAGTCACACTGAATGTTTGAGTTACACGAGACATCCAACAAAACTCAAGTTAAAACTAAAGTTAACATCCAAAATTCTACTTCGGTCCAAATTTCTACTTCGACCCAAACATTCAGTGTGACTATCAATGGAATCCATTGTTTTTCTTTTGGAGCGTCGCATCGATACGGTGGACGCATCAAATTTATCTAATAAAAATATTCAAGCTGATAAATTTATTGGATAGTATGCCCTGATTCAAACACACAAATACCAACAGCACCAGCAACAGCAACATGAGTAATGCCACAGCTGCTGTCAAGTTCATTTTTACACACATTTCTTTTTACTTTCAAACTCAATTTTTGTTCGTGATGTTGGAACACAATACCAATCACAAATAAATACATTCTTAGTTCTGCGCGTACACACATCGTGCGATTGATAGCTGTAAAAGATCGTAGTGTTCAATAAAATGAGATTGCGTGTTAATGGTTGCAAATAACATAATAAAAAATAAATGTGCAATTATATCGACATTTTGTAAAATAAATTCACCAACAATTGTGCATTTGTGTTCTTTTTTTTGGGGGGGCAAATGAGAAATTTTTTAATGCGTTTAATGGAAAAAAATCCTTAGGTTATTGACTATCATTTTTAATGTATATTTTTTTTTCCAGTGAATTTCGACGTTACCAATGAAATGGAGGACTTTGACGCTATGCTTCATAAAAGAGAGAAACAAATTTGCATGAAATGCTAAAACAAAATAAAAATAATGGAAAAAAAGCATAAAAAAAGTATCAAGTAAAATTTTTTATCGTGACATTCAAAAAGCGTAACGATAAAACGCCACTGTCTTAAAAGTCGAAGCAAAGATTAGTGCCCACAACGGTGAGCTTTTTGCTGTAGTGTGTGCGTGTAAGTGAGAGTGTGTGTGTGTGTGAAAAAATCAATCCCAACATAGCATGAAAGATGCATGGATTAGGTAATAACACATTTCAAGGCATCGAACAAAATGAAGACAGCTTATATTCCAGCAAAGAAAATGACGAGTCAGACATTGAATCGGGTAAGTTGAATTCATCAAATAATCACCACTTGTTTTAATTTCAGCATCCCTCTCTGAGTCGTTCATTAATTAAACCAAATTAGACACAGCACGAACGACTAGGATGCACTAATTGGGATTTTTTTAAAAGGAATATGTATTGGCTTATTTTTCACTGTTCCGGTACCCAAATTTATTTCAGCGTTCGGGAATTAAAACATTGAAAGGCCTAAAATTCACTTCACTCCGTGGAATACATAGCCAAACACATATACATTTGTTATCTTAAATTGATTGGATGAACAACAAAAGAACCGCTAGATCCTTGAGCCACTCTCTTAAATGTTTGTGACTATTTTTAGCAACAACAAAAAAACTTTCGGCATTCTTTATGGCATCGGAATCCCTGTGCTAATCCAATTTAATATACTGGAATTTCACATCGACAGTTACAGTTTGAAAAATAAATCAAAAGGAATTAGGACGGTTATAATTGTGCAAATGTGAAGGTTCCCATTTAGGGAGCATCTGATTTGGCAATATCTGTGCGAGTATATTTTGTTCCTCAACATTGAAACATAAATGAGGATAATAAATTTGAGCACACCTCAAACGAAATATTTCCTCATTTTTATTGCGTGACTTTCAATATAACATTGTTGAGTCATTTCCGTACTTTGAAAGTTTCTTTTGAAAAAGCAATCACAAAAGGATAAAATAGCAATGTTCGAATCAAATTGAACTCTAGTATTCGCCGTCGATGAGATTGTTCCCGGAATTGTTGAGTGTTTACAAAGTAACAAACTTTTGATGTACTTTCGAAACAGTTGGGCTATTATGCGCAATGAGCATTCTGAGTATTTCCAAGGAAAGTTTTACTCTTCAAGAGAGGATCATCATGAAGTTGATTTGTTTGTATGGCTCATAAAAATAAGGCAAATGATGCATTTAAATGTCGTTACCGTTGCACAGACTTGGTCTAACCAAACAGAATCATATCAGATTTATTGTGAGTAGTCAAATTTGTGAGTGGACTTCAATAGAATAAACTCTCTTTCCCAATAAATTTCACAATTATATTCGTTTAAATGTCACGCAATCTATGAATTGTTGGAAGTGTCACCAATCCATAGCTGCAATTAAATATTCAAGCGTAACCAAATAAAAATGCCTTCAATTGATGTTTAATAGACAAATCAGTTTGATGCCAGGCCACATGAGAAATTGGTCTCAGTCGGTTAGCGTTTGGCAATTTTACAACACTTCAAATACGATTTTGCAGCCATAAGCAATAAATCTTAAGCAGAGCAATTCGTTCCGAAACTGATGCATTTGACGGTTATAAATCGAATAAAAATGTTTTGAAAATGAACAAGTCTCGTGAAACGCACGAACACACACACACAATAACTCACATATACACTGCGAATGACTCAAATTGATTACTGTACGCTTGACGAAACATTGTAATATTTTATCAGTTATACAAACGAATTTTTATTATCATGATCTTAATGGAGGCTATGAAACCACGCGAAAATTGCCAAGTAATCAAAATGGTCATTCAATTGGATATCGTGCCGACTGTCTAGCGTCCATCAACTTTATTCGATTTCATCGACAAGCCGTCTGACGACTAAACGGGATTAAGTTTGCTTATTCGAACAGCAGGAGTGTCACTATTGTGATATTGCAAGAGTCTGTGTTCTAGTTAATTTCACAATTTGATGGTCATTTTTGATGCATTTCACTGACGAATCACTCTATAAATAGTAACCACACGCAAATCCAACCGCTATTAATTTTTACGAAATTTCTATGTATTTCAAATGGAGCGACTGAATTACGAAAATGATGCTGATAATGACAATCGTAAAAATCATTTGTTTATTGTGTTGCAATAAATAATTGTTTTGTTTTTATTGCGTCTATTTTTGGTAAATACACAAAACATCGTGCCAAGATCTCAGCGCAACTAACGCAAAAATTGAAACAAACAAACAGACTTGAGCTGTAAATTTTCATTTCAAACGCGAAAAAAATGACTTCATTTTGAAAACAAAACAAAACCACCAACAGAGGAAAAAACTGGAGCAAACATCAATTTGAAAGTTGCATAGCAATTCAATGTGGAACCGAATACCGAAGGCGACACACAGATTTATTTTATAAGCTTCTCGTGATTTTTTTTTTGTTCACTTGCCACTGGAGACTAACTGATACCAAGCAAATGAAGCTCTCGGTTGATATGTCCCAAATAAAATGCCAGCTTTGTAAAATTTTTCATTTCAATTGTCATATTTCATTTCCATAAAGTATTTTCAAAAAGAAAAGCCCTAATTCGCCATTAATATACTCCGGAGCTCAAGTAAACGGAAAAAAATAGAAAATTGTAAATAAAAAAGAAGCAAGTGAATAAACAACCGAAAACGTTTTGTTCCGCTTGATTTCAGATGCATGATGAGAAAGTCAATAGCATTTTGTGTTCTGATACGTGAATAACAAGCGGATAATTACTTCGTTGGCTTCACAAGCATAATACTACACATAAACACACACACACACATACCCATAATCAGATGCAAACAATCAGCAACAATGTTAATTAAAGATTGAAGTCCTTGGCATTAATCCAAACACCTGTTCCGCTTCACATGCACGAATGGTTTGGGAGTTGGTTTTTCCCTTGCAAAACATTTGCAAATACAATTGGAATTTGCTCGAAGCCATGGTATACTTTTAGTATTTACATACATCTCCTGATGGGCGTTTTTATTTGGAAAATGTCATTTGAATGGCTGGCTAGATAGCAATTAAAGCCCAAAAGACATCAATAGTCTCATTCAACATTAAGCAATACAATTTTGTCGAGTGTCAATGCCGAACACTCTAAATAGTCTCAAGAAAGCATGTTCATCTATAATGGTTGGGATCCTCGATAGCAACGTATCAATCATGATGTGATAATTAGTGTCAGGCACATTTGTGAAATGTTTCAATAAAACTTTCATGCAGCTTTCTCTCGCTCTCTCTCTCTCTCTCTATCAGCCGAGCACTGTGACATGCTCAAAAGTCCCATTATTCGAGCATTTATCATGAAAAATCTGAACATTCAGAAGTTCCAATGAATAAATTTGATATAAATCCATGTCTCAAATGTCTCTGTTCATTTCTTAATTTTAGATTATGGTTGTGCACAAAAACGCTAAAATTCAGCTTAACAAATGGTCACTTTTCTAGATAAATGAGCAAATGAAGACAACAAAAGATATATTTGGCAAATGGCTTTTCAGACAACGGCATAAGCATGATAAACATGCAAAATCTCGTTTTCGTTGTTTTCATTCCGAACGAGTAGACGGTTACTCGACAAAATAATCCGCCTCAATGTACGATGGCCAAGAGAAAAGCACGATAGGACGAGAAAGAGAAAATGCTCAATTGCTTAATTGTTATAATATTTATAGCAGTTCGCTAAATACACCTCGGGGCTGCATACACCTTTTTTCGGCTTGAGAGCTCATGTCAGTACCAGCCAAAGCATGCTTTACATGATTCTATTTGATTTTTATGTTGGAATCGCTTTATTTTTGCTGAGGCAACCTTATAGTGTTTGTACAACCTACACAACTTAAGCTGGCTGCTTATGTTTTGTTATTTCTTGCTTAAACCAGGCTAAATTCGATTCACTGCGAACAAAAACTGAATATAATTTCGATTAAGTTAAGCGCAACCAAACTTGGTCGAACAAAAGAACCTTAAACAGCACAAGTGCTTGTTTGGTTTTTTTTTTTCTTTGAAAGACGATAAGCGTCCTACAAGCAATTGTTTGCACTAAACGTGTCCGCCTCAGTGTTGGTTCTCGGTGATGCAGTCGTGCAATTTGTTTCATAGTAATCGTTAGCACACAGGCAATGTGTTTGTGATTCGAATATCGTTTCATTTTCATGTCGTTTTTGTTGTTGTTGTTGGTATTTTCATCATCTAACAAGTAAGTTGGAAAACTCCCGTCGGACCAATGGATCAATCTATATTTTTGTTTGCCATTTCTCACTTGTTTGTTTATACATGGTGTTATTGGTCAAGCAAAAGCACAAGAAAAGTACACAGTCGTCACAATTTACGCGTTGCATGATAATAACCAAAGCGAAAATCCACAGTACCACAGCACTGTGGAATATAATGATGAAATCGTTTATCACGAAATCATGCAACGCAATGCGAGTGTGCAAATATCGTAAAGTAGATAGCAAATTGCTGCTGAAACTCACTCACACACACACATACACACACACATACACACACACACACATACACCGAAAAATGCGATCGCTCGTCTGCATCAATTTGTATTTAGATTGGAAATGCAAACAAATGAGCTTTTTGTTTTGATTAGATTTTCTTTCACTGCCGTTTTTTTTCAAGTTCTCCACTTGCATCGACTCAAGTATCGCAAGTACGTGCTGATGTTTGTGGCTGGATTTTTTCGAAAAAGGGATTGGTTGACAAACGGTATACGAGTGGACTGAATGGAACATAGAACATGGTTGAAAATTGAAAATGCGCTGCATTTTCAACACATAAGTTGTTGCTGTGAAAATCGTATTTACCATTTCATTGGCTCGTTCAATATTTACGCGTTTCATATTAAATTGAATTTTCGAAAGAATAACTACTTGAATTGGAAGCTTTATTTGTGTGCTGTGAACGAGTCTAGCCAAATACAGGCTATTAGTGGATACGGCACGCACTTTCATTATCAATAGATAGCATTCGAATGTTTTGAACACAAAACACGATTTCTGTCGAACCGTTCAAAACGAGCTCGTTGCAGCCAAGCTTAAGTCAACAAAGCACTTGTTCAATAATATTAACAACAGCATTGTATTCGTGTATTCGAATGTTGTTCTCTTTTGTATTTCAAAATCATTACAATAAAAAGATTTCGCTTTTCTTTTATTCGAAAAATATTTTCTTGTGTATTTTTATTTTGTATTTATGTTATCAAATTGTTGGATTGCTGTGATCAGAGTGAAAAAGAAATGTGCAACAGCGTAAAATTGCTTTTGCATATATATAGGGATTTTCACGGTGAATTGTAGCTTTGGTTCGGTTCGGTTCGGTTCACTGGAGGTCAACTAGATCCAAATGAAACTGAATAGCCAGAAAATTTACATAAAATGTATATAAAGATTATATCCCGTACAATTGCTGTCGAAATGTTGCGCACAGTGTTGCCCGGAGCGGCACATCACATAAAAAAGAAGTCTTTAAGTAGTAATCCAATTTGTTGTTCTTTTTCAGATGTTTATTTGTAATTCATTCGCATTTCCTGGTATAAGCAAACGAACAGTCTTTTAAACACCTAGATCCTTGCCCATATCAGTTAAAATGAACAAGAATTATGACCAAATTATGAGGTCGCATAAACCTGAGCATTTTACACATTTTGTCGTGGAATTTCACCAATGAAAATGTTACAAGCTGGATGAAACGACAAAAATGATATGCCGCCTGTGCCTAGGCCTAGACGCTGTGCATCTTAAACAACTGTGGAAAAAAAACATGATTTTATGTATTCTGCAAGAGTATTTTATCATCTCCCTGGCGAAAATGTTTTATCATTCTTCGAGTATTACACGAAAATGTCTAGAATTTCGTAAATTCAAATACTTTGGCAATGGAAGCACCATGACGTCTAGCACAAACATATTTCAACATGAGAGAATATGTGTGCTTGAGTTATTTTCTGTTCACTGTTATTTCTTTTTTTTGTGCCTTCTTCCACATACAAAAGAGACTTATGAACATGTTGTAAATACCATCCAACTGTGGCTGTGGCCAATGCTAAGACTCAAGATGTACAGTTTATATTTTCGACACCCCGGAGAAAACGCTCGATAAAAATATTGTAAAATGTGTTGAATTTACTTTTCATGTTATGTGCTTGCATTGACGTGTTCATTATGAGTGATATACCGAGGACATCATTATGCTATTCAAGTGTCCACATTTTTAAATTTTTTTCCCATGTTTACATGCTCATAAGTTTGACACAAAATCAAACTCGGTTTTTTATAAACCATTTTTTTTATACATTCGTCGCAAAATCTATGTTGCCAATTTTTCATGCCATCAAAAATCTTCAATGTAAACATTTCGCTTGAAAGTATTCGCATATTCACATCACATATGCAGAAATGCTTGTGGGCACAAATATTTAATCAAAGAACAACTTGACAATCTTTATGCGTTGGAATTTCGGCGGTTAACTAAGGATGCACACGAAAATCAAGTCGGCGGTTAGAAAAATCCAGTAGATCTTGGGGGATTGTGATTCACAATTTGTGAACATTGAATGATGAGGCAAATGCAGTTTCGTGTATGAAAATGTGTTGGGTGTAAACATTGGATTTGTCATCTGTTCAAATATGAATTTAACATGGTGTTACTTTTTTCTGTAATGTTCTGTCATGTGAACGATTCTTTTCGAGCTGAGTATGATGTCTTGTAGCGTGTTACAAAGTCAGACTACGAAATATGTGACGAAAGAAAAATACGCATAAACCAAAATTTATAAGTTTTGCACAGAATTTGCCGTCTTATACGACAAGTGCACACAAATAGGTACTGCATTCGAAAGAGATAGAGAGAGAGAGAGAGAGAGAGAGAAAAAAAGGTAAAATATCTTTCCGTTGCTCGGTTTAGCTGAAACGTTTTTCGATATTCATCGAATCACAAATGTAATTTTCTACTCGACGAATGACAATTTTAAACATTTGCATAGAAATGGAATTGTATACTGTTCGCACTGTCTACTGCGTTCCGAAGTTTTCATTGAGTTCACATCGAATCAAAAATTCAATGTATTGGACCGCTTGAATTTAAAGTGTGGGCTGCATGTAAGCGACGGTCCGACGTGATTGAATGTAAATGCTGTTTCCAACTGGCTTATCAACTTCAAGGGAATTAATGTCGTCGACCGCATTACATAATAGGCATAGCACACAGTGTTGAAAATGGAAAATTGCCTACGATGAATATGGTTGTTGATTTCAAGAACTTGGCATGCTCACCATCGTGAGGACACAAGTGTACCACATGCTGCTTCTTCTTTTTCGAAACTGCTCCATACATTTTGTACCGAATGCCGGCGCCATATTGAAAAATGTCAATAAGAAACTATAGTGAACATTTAGTTCATTAGTTGTGGCGCTGTCTGTCACTGACTATCTATCATCACCGTATATTTGTATGGGAATGTCCTAACGATGATGCTCACAGGTCTATCGCCGAAAAATTTCATGTTTATTACATGAAAGAAATAAAACTTACCGTTTACTTTGCAAGCAATCATGTTGCCAGGCTGCTAATACCACTTTATGACAATTTCAGCACCTTTTTGAGATGATTTTTGGTGTGTCTGCGGCTCTTCGTCGTGTTTTTTTTTTAATGTGAACAACAAAGTTTTGTCGCTTTTATTCAATTGAACTTGTTGAGTTCAATGTAAAACTTATACGTGACGTTAAGTTTGATGCCACATTTTTGAGGACTTGAAATAGTTTTCAATTTTTGTAAATGGGTCTTAAAATTATGTGGCTTGTATATCGTATCAAATTTGGTGAAAAGCGTTAATATTTTCTCTTGCTTATTCAATATTGATTTACTTGGAAATTACTTTATACTCTAAGTTTAAGCTCAAAAAACGGAAAAAATGTGTATGTAATTTTCGAATAATGATTGAAATAATGTAATTTCATGTGAAACCTCGAACAGCTATTTCGACATTCTTATGCTCATACACACCAACACGTTCTGCATGAAGCAACATGAATCTTATTTGCACTTTGTTCCAAAAAAAAAACTTTTCGATTTTATCATCATTCATCGTAGTATTCATTAACATTTGTCGTTTAGTGCATTTGCGCACATTTTCATGAATATTAAAATTTTTGATGCAATCAGAAAGCGTTTTTTTTTCTTTTGTTTGCAGCCAATGGCGTTTGGAGCCAAAACTCTGCGATTTGTTTACAGCAAGAAACTTCATGGTTTCGTGTTGCGAGCACACCAAAAATTTTGACGATACAACTTGAAGGTTGCTTCACTTAATTTATGGGTTTTAAATAATGCATGAAGAAATGTTGCTTCCTTGAAAGTTTTATCTGATTTACTGTGCTGCACCCACAAATTGTTGATGTACTGAAACGAATGCATAGCTATTTGAAATTGATAAAATGTTGCTAACACAAATAAGAATTTTCAAGCGACAAAAGATTTTCCACACATAAAATCATTTTGGACCACCTGCACAAATTTTTTAAAACGATTAAAGAAAAACATAAATGTTAACAAAACGATTTAACTGATGACAACGTATCCTGTTACGGAATATTTCGTCCGAAATGTGTCCAACTGATTTTCTTGTCAACACATTAAAAATGGATGAAAAGCGCCCACAATTTTATCACGAAATGGGACAAAATACACAATGGCACATTTTGATGAGAAAGCATTTTTGGTGGTAGTATTAGAAGTAATCTTCATTTCAACAACACCATTGTTGATGGCTGAACACTTGATTGGCTTGAACTGGTGAAAACAGGATAACTTCATTTCCGCCATTGAAGCTGGACTATTTGGCAAAAGTTTTGGCCACTGAAAATTTACCAAACAAATATGTTGAATGCCTCATCGTTAGCACAACGAAATGTAATCAAGAGCCACACTTAGCCTAATGACAATTTCGGTGCCTTATTTGTTAAAGTCAAGTCACGAATACTGGCCGATCTACATTAAAATGTATTTTGGGGCGAGAGTCCAATTTATCAACCATAAAGTTGGTAATAAGCTTTTTCTACAAAAAGTCGGTAATATATACGCTTAGTTCCTCCGATGGATTTTTGTTATTCAAATCATCTCATTTAATACACGCAATTTGATGACAAACCGAAATGAATTTAGGCTGAAAATGATACAGTTAACATTATTGCTGTTGTTTATTTAATTTACGTTGAAATGTGAAGAAGGCCGGCCAATAACGAATGATGAGTGACACAGAGAGAGAGAGAGATGAATTGTGTGTCTGTGTCAAATTATCACAGTTAACACAATAATTCCAAATAAAAGGCTTATTCTGTATTTGTTGTTAAAGCCATCTTAAGGATATTGTTCGTAATTTGTATTTCATATTTCCTTCTGAATGAGCAAAAACCATTCAGTTTTGCTGTAGACAGCGCAGACAATGGTGAATGAGCCGAACCGAAGCAACTTTTACGACTGGAAATGTTCATCAATGTCGGACGATGCTTGGGCGAAGCTATTGTGTCATATTTCATAGTATGAGAATGTTCATTGCTCAACCTCATGCACAGCAATACTTTTTGTTTGTAATTTTCATTTAGCTCCGTAAATAATGCTTCCGATGTGGAAATGAAGGAAGCGAAATGTACGCAATTATTACAGGTTGTTTATGTTCGTGTCCGAGTAAACGGACATAATAAACGTGGAACGGTAGGCTGAGATTGAATTTTCAAGCCACACGGTAAAAGGCTTCAATAAACGGGCACTTCCTCTTTTAATGTCAGTTTTCATATGGTCAATAAATATTTTATCACTAATTTCTACTTTGTTTTCGCATTTTAATCAAATTACACTGTTACGTCGATAACACAATTATTGTGCAAAAGTTATTTGAATGTGCTCCGTGATCTACAAGTGAACAATGTTTTAAAAATAAAAACTTGATTATTGATGAACACAATTTGTGTATAAATTGTTGCTCCAAGCGGATACTTTGCCGATCCGATGATATAGAGAAAATACAGTGAGCCAATCGCAGAGATACCCAAAGTTCGGTTTATTCATTACACACACGTATGGAAATAAACCTAATTTAACCAACGGTAGAAACTCATTTTCCAACGCAAATAAACAATATGATTTTATCATATGAGCAGAATGTGCGCGATGCCATCGTTGCGCACACAAAATGTTTGCATTTTACCCCGGTGAAGGCAATCAGAATAATGTACACGAAAACAATTTCATAAAATTGTTATTTACACAGTATCATAAGGCCAGAGCATAGAGCATACAATGTTGGAACGAGCACATGAGATGACAATATTTAACCGCCTACGCGTCTCTCTCTCTCTCTCTCTCTGGCTGAATGGCACGGAAAATAGCATATATACATAGAAGCAACACCTTGCCGGTTTAGAGGATATTTAAAAAAAAAAGAACGGCGGTAAACTGTATGAGTATGCAATTGCAAATATTCTAAGTCACCGTAGCTAGTAGCTACGCTCCCAAGCGGCGAATTGTAATCCTCATTGCCTATATTTTCAACGTGGTGCGATTACTATGCCCTCACAACAATGATAATAGTCACAATGTAGGGAACTAAAATACGCTTTAAATATAACCTTGACTTCATTTGTTGTACAACACCACAATAATCTCACGTTTTCCATATTTTTCTTCTCTCTTCGTTTCGCTTACCACGTGTTTTATGGGATTGATAAAACTACCCCGACCGTGGCATTTGAGATACAGAACGAATATCTCACCTAGAGTATTTGTTGTTTTTGCATAAATAATTCATTGCACAGTGACACTGTTGAGCGCACAGTTTAGTCGTAAAGTGTCGATTTTGGCATCATCCACTCAACCAATTCTGATCACATCAGAAATGCTGGGCTCTTTGCTCGATTTTTAGAATGTCATTATTTTCGACGAACCATGTCGTCTTATGTCGATAGAATCAATTTCAATGTGCAATTTTCACTGTGGAAATTTTCCACTCAACGTTTGCATAAAATTAAAGCCATTTCAGGAATTTCCATTGAATTTTGATGTAGTGGTTTTGATGATTTTAGTCGGATCAAGCGAACCGTATATTTCCTACCAATTTTGTCGTTTGAAATATAATCAAGGAACGTTAATCGGATTTCAATTCAAATTTTATCGAAATCGATAAATTTCCTGCTTCCTTCAATAAGCAACGGGTATTATTTAAATCAACAATTTTCTCGTATTAAGTCGATTTAAATCCAGGACACCGTAAAGTGTGTGTCGTTGTGACCGACTTTCGATAAACGTTTACCACCATTTTCAGGCATCGAGTTCTTGATAATATATTCGAAGCAAATACTGATAACGACAGCGAATAAGCCAAACTGAATCAGGCAACGAAAAAAATAATTATTACTTATGCTCTAAGACGGTGGATTCCGTAACATTTGTAGATTGTAAAATGTAATGCATATTCAATGTGGTTTACCATAGGAAATATTTTAAATATATATACATTTCCATGTTTGAAAAATGGGTTGAACGCGTGAAAATGCCATTTATGTGAAAATAATATTTATGACAACCGCAAAAGCAAATAACGTTCGAAAAAAAACGGATGTAATTTTGGTGATGAGAACATATTTTTAGCCACAAACATTCACAATATCCTTTGCACACTAAACAGACAACACTTGCGTACAGATGCATGATGCGAAACATACAGAAGAAGGAGAATTTATGTGATGCACAATATTAACATTTATTTCTCTGCATCGAATTGAATGCTAAAATACACTATTTTTGTATCCAAATGTTTTTCATGTTTCAAATGCCGAATGATAATTTCTACGAAATAAATGAGCTAAAGTAATATTTGCTATGTTCTCTCACATTATCTCTTGCTAGAGTGCACTGGAAGATTTAATTAAATCCACATTGTTTCAGTGTGAGCGGCAAATTTTTTATTTTCATAAGGTATTTTAATAGATTGACGTTTTTCATTAAAAAACGTCGATTTGGCTAACTTTAAATGAACAAACTGTTTTAAAGAGCACCTTTATGGCAAACTTAAACCCACTAATGAGACTCCGGTTTTGAACAACAAAGCACTGAAGAAAAAGTGTTGAAAACATAAAATGAATGAAAACAAGTTCTTTTTCAAAAAATATGTCGAAAGTTGTTTCAGTTGAATTATGAAAATAAGTTTCGCTTGAAATATTTCTTGAGAAAACAGAAAACTTTTCAACCAAATTTCAGTTCTTTTGCTATAGTTGCAGTCATTAAGCGGAAGTCAAAATATTCGTTTATTGTTCAAAATTCGTTTGAAAAATAATAATTTGGTTTCATTTTGAAAATTGATAACGAATTTTAATTAAAATGAAAGCCAAACGCAAATCGACATCCATTTGGTAACTTTTATGTTCTTTTATTCCATAGCACGAACATGGACGTAGCCAGGGGGACAGGGGGGGTCAGTTGCCCTTAACGATTGTTCTCGATTTCTTCAAGAAATTCAAGCTTTGAAAACTTAAACACGATGTAAGAAAACCGAGGACTCTTCGAAAAAAAACGAGGACATTTTAGGATTTTAGTTTATTTTCTGTGGAAAATGTTCGAAAAACGTGGAAAATACGGAAAAATCTCCAAAATTGTCTCGAAAATCGATAACATAACGAAAATTTTCTCAAAAAATGTAGACTTTGCATAAAAATCGTAATTTTCTACAACAATCGAGGACATATTTTAAATGTCCTCGTTTTTTCTCGGTGATGTCCCCGATTTTTCGGCCAAAATCCAGTTTTGCCCCCCCCTGAAAGAAATCCTGGCTACGCCCATGAGCATGAAATATTTTTCAGAAAAGTATTTATTGCCATAATCAAAACATATGCTCTGTGATGTTGTTCAATCCTTTCCATTCTTATGAATTATGGGCATAAACGTTATCATTTGTTCTTTATGAAATGAGAAACGTTGAAAATCGTCTGCATAATGAAATCACACGTGTGATACGATTATCTCGTATTTTCAGTGTTGTTTGACTCAATATTTACTGAAAATCAACATCATCAATCATGTAACATTGAAGCATATATGCGGTAGCGTTTGATCATTGAGCTTAAGCTATGGCTAAGTCAGCCTTTTTAAATGGTATTTAATCTTTGTGGAGCATAGACGAATTGATGAAAGCACCGACTTTTCCCGTGAATTTCAGCTCACGTCATTGTCACAAGATGGGGTTTGTTAGCGCAAAAATGAAACCATGTCAACCCCACAATTAAGAGACAATAGCGCATTCGCCTTCCATTTTTCTAACCTTTAATCTATCATTAAAGTTAAAACTCGGTTTTATTTACACAGACACATATTCATTAGAATAAACTGAGATTAATTTTGAACGAAACAAAATAAACATTCAACGGCAATATCAAAAGCGCTACAGAAATTCATTTCAAGCCATGTCCTTGCACACGCAATATGCTTTTGTGCAGTAAACTGTACCATGTTTCCAGCTGAAAACAAACATACACATACACACACACACTCTTTGTTTGGAGTGGCAACCAAAAGTGGCTGCTTCAAAGGGAACAAACATAAGACTGTGTATCACCATTATCAATTACCGTTTTATATAAATTCAAAAGGCAACTTGTGAAACTAATGTTTAACTAAAAAATTATTACTAATTTGGTGTTTCGTAATATTGAGCTTGTGGCTTGCGGGGCCAACTGCTTGCTCTTGTATTGAATAGCCAATTGTATTTGAGCCAGTTCTTCGTGGTGAAGCAGAGTAAATAATCCTAATCACACTTTATCCTATTGCTATACTTGTATAATTATGGATTTTATTTCATTCAAGTGTATGCATGCGTGTGCGGATATCGTGTATCCTTGTATCGCATAGTTTAAGATATTGACAACAGCACATGTGTGCTATGCAGTATGCTGTTGCCGTCGCCGCTTAATTGGATTCATAAAACCATGTTAAATCTCATGCGTAATAACATCATTTGATCGCACTTGTTCCATTGCAATTTATGGACCATAAAAAAAGATTTGTTCGAAAGATTCATTTCGCTGGAATTTATGCATGAGCAAAATTAATTTCCTATTCTGTTAAATGTTGCCGAACGTCTGGTTAGAGGTGGTTGTTGTGGTTAAATGTGGTTAGAAGTTTGCATTTGCTTGGATTTCGGTTGTAGGTTTTTTGATTGAAGATGTGCATGGCATTGGATAGTCTTGCATGAAATTATGATTGGGTTCGGTACAAATATACAACGAACAATTATTTCACCACACTCCAATAGCCCAACAAACATAATCAAACCAATATATTACAGTTCACTCGATTTCTGTATTCCATTGCATTATTCACAACAGCTGAGACTGTCAGCGTGAAGTAGTGTTCGGCTTAAATTTCAATCGAAATGCCAGTTAGTTGTCATTTATGGTCATGATTCAAACCATCAGTCGAAGTGATTCACATTACAAATACAAAATTCATGCTTATAAATGCAAATATTAAATTGTGTTCGGGGCTCTCAAATCATTCTCCTGTGCCATATTATAGATGAACCAAAATAATGTTAACATTTTGCATTGGTTCGCTGGTACAACATGCAATTGAATTATTTCCCATTTGGTATTCGATTACACATGACATCGATATTTTCATGTCCGTTTCAATGCGGAACAAGAAATTCAAACGAACAAAAGTACGTCAAACTCATGAACATAACGTGCGTAGCTCAAGGCAGAAAAAGGCAATAAAATTTTCGCACTTTTTGACTTGTTCTCAAATTATATTAATCTAATAAATCAAATCTAAAATATTGCAAAACTTTCACTCCGTAACCTTTTAGTGGAGCGATGGTGTATCGAATGAAAAGGGACCAAATGGTTTCCTTCGGCGCCCGCACATCAACTACAGTAGCCGCACTGGTGCCATCAGACGGTTGCCGCTCTTGTTTTACCATTTTAAATGGAAGTGCTTTGTTTAAGCAAATGACATTGAATAAAATTATCTTGATATTCTTATCGATGATGTTTGCTGAGTGGTACCATTTTTTTTTTGGTTTTGGTTGTGTGTACGAAAGTCTTTGAAACTTTTTGTGATTTGGTAAAATGGAATTTTTGTGAGAAAAGTTCAATCGTTTGAATTGTGTAGATGGCATAATAATGCTTGCACTCCGAAGCATACTTGAATTTCAAAATCAGTTCACTGTATATAGAACGTGCTTGTCATCGATTGCTTTGATTTGCCCATTTGTGGACGAATTCATTGAACTTACTAAACTTCAACCTCAATGGTAGGGCAATTCAAGTCAAAGTCAAGTATGTATTTGAATTGTTCATTGAGAATATAAAAATCAATGGTTTTTCACGATAATAAAATCACTTGTAATCATAATAAGCAGACACACACACACACACACACACACTCACTGCTTGGCAAAACTCGATTGATATCAATTGCCAAAAATATCATAAGTGGATTCAACGGGCATTTAACCAACGAAATATTGTGATAACCTCAAAATGCCAGTCTTTTTATTTCGTTTCGATAAAAGCATCAAGTCAAGAAATAATAGTCGCGTCAACAGCAAGCTGTCTCAAAATAATTTCTCTGTGAACATTTGGCGGTGAAGTTTGAACATTTTGTCGTTTTCTATTGTTGCATGTTCGTTCATCCGAAAGCGTCAAGACGCTTACTACATAAACCGATTGAGTTTGCTGTTTTTATCAAACTTGTTCGGATGTAATGTGAAATAATGCTAAAGAATATTTATGGCATTGCATGCTACATCGACATTCAACACGTAACTCATAACATACAAAAGACGGATACATAACGTGACTCCCATAGCAAATATAACAACACACAACAAAGTAAAGTGTGTGGAGCACGAAAAAAGCGAAAAAAATCATCCATAAAAACAATGAATTATTGGCGGCCTGGAGCAGGGAGAAGGCAGAAGCGTATTGGGTGCAATACACTGTCACATCTATACCAAGCTTAATAGCAACCAAACATAAAACTATAATCTGACTTGTGCTAACTATTTGGTAATGCAATCAAAATGTTATTTGTTTCATGAAAAAAAACAACGGATTGGATTGACGCTTCTTGTTGTCACAATTCACAATATCAATGGTTGATTTTTTCTATATCATTGTTAGTGAAGTTTTTCTGATCTTATTTTGCCGATGTATTAACTGAATATACTGAGAGCACACAATAAAATTCAGTGATTGATAGGTGAATTCTGACTTCACCGGCCGTTATTCAATGCGCAACGGAAATAATCTCTGTGGAACGAAGTCCGTTTTAGTTAATAAATGTTTATGCTAGATTATGAGCTTTCCAATATGATACCATAAATTGAAAATGATAACATCACAACAGTAATTTTAATGTTTGGCCTAGTAATAAAATGGATGTTGAGATTTTTTCTTGACCAATTTACTGCGCTTATCTGTTTATGTGTGGTTTGACTTTGATAGAAATGGTATGTTGGATAGTTAGTTCTATTGAAATTACTTGGAAATTGAGTGTTAGATTTATTTCAGCATTCAACCCATTCTTCTCTCAATTCGAAGACCAATGGAAATGCTCTATTGTTGAATTACCGAAAATTGTGTGCCTCTGATCAAACCTTCGATTAATTTAGTCGAGTTGTGACTAGCTGTTGATACCAAACAAATTTATTTCAGTCACGTGCAATTACTAACAAGTGACTCGGAAGCTCTAGCTTTCAACGCAAACCAACTATCAAAACGGCCCCAAACGATTATGAAGGAGTGCTACGTCATGCTTATTTCTGGATGTGTATTGAATGTTTGTACAAATGGAACGATGACGCTGCTTTTATTCTTATGCCATTCATGTGAATCAATAGTGTCGACTGCATAAAATCTCTTTTGAGTCATGAATCTAGTCAATACTGAAATCAACACTACACACGGAAATTGAACTCTGGCTGTATTTTTAGTTCCTGCTGTGCCTGCGAACATAAAACACAGTGAGTCATTCTTCTATGCGTAAACATGTTAGCTTGGGTTGGTTTTCGAAATGAAATTGTTGTGAGCTTTTGAACAGCAAATACATTCTAGGCAAGGTTACAATGGTTTTTTTCTCTGAGCTCAGATGTAATGCATTCAGTGGAAATATTTTTAAAAATGTTATGAAAATCCTTTAAATTGTCTACAAAAAGATTCAGATTATCAGATAGCATCAGTTTGGCCTGTTTGCACAGAAAAAAAGACTGCGCTTGATAGTCTATGAAGTTTGATTGAAGGAAGTTTTCTGCCACTCATGGCACAGCAAAGGTTAGTGTTTGAATGGAAGATAAGTTTTCAGCTTTAGCTCAAATATAAGTTTCAGGAGTGTTGTAAGTCTTTTGATTGACACAACGAGAAATTCTCTGCTGCTGTACGTTACTACTTTCACTTTACAGCTCGTGGCAGTTCTCAGTGAAAACTTTTTACAGATGCTCGCTTTCCAACGATCAAATCTTTAAACATACTTTATTTTTAGTATATAAAATTCCCCGTGGACTAACTTCGGTCAGTTCGAAGGAGGTTTGAAATTGTTTTGACAGCTTAAACCGATTTCTTTCAAGTACAGGAAAGTGTCCATATTAGTATACACAAAACTTTAAAAAATGACCAAAATAGATACATATAATAATATAAAATCATGTTATTTCACATTCTGAATGGGTAGATATCACCAAAGTCCGAATTATTTTATTTACAAACCATTATTTCTATTTAGGCACTTTCCTGTATGCAAAAGAAGTTCTGATAATATTGGATTGCCACTACCTTGATATGATTTGGACAATATTTGACCACAAAACCTTTTGAAAATGCATTATTTTATTCGACCATTCAATTCCAAAGGTTTAGAATCAATTTTATTGATTGAGTTTTGGATCTAATCCATTTCTGATTTTTATTATGATCTTACTTTTACCCACGTTTGCGGTTCGCTTTGTTTTCTATCAATTTTATGGAAAAATATAGAAATCAATGAGCTATCATTCGATGTATGAGATGTTATCAAAATAGGTCCATAATTTCGTAGCCGATATCGGAATAAAACGTCAACGTCATCACTTTTCTACCTGTACCTGTTTAAATCCCCTGGAGTGTGATAACCTATTCTTATCGCTTACATATGTTGGTCTTACATGTATATTTACTTCTTGAAAATCTGGGGAATGTTAGTTGCCAAGCGAATAAAAGCGGCTTGAAGTATTTTTGATACACAGTTATGTATATGTTCATAAAAAAGGGTTCATCTGATAAAGTCTCCAATCCAATGTGTCACACATGAATTACACTTAATGGATATGAGCAACATGGAATGAATTTACGCACGTCTGCAGTTCATCCAATCAGTTGGGGAAGTGTGTGTGTGTGTGTTTTTGGAGTTCTTTTATTTACGAGGCTACTCAGTTAAATTTAGCGTGCAACGCTTTGAAAATAAATATATCAATGAGGTATATAAAAATAGCCATTCTGCTGTGGGCTACTTAAATTTACAGCCTATTTACGAGCTTTCAAGTTTGAGTACCAACTCAGTACCGAAAAATGTCTTCAATAATCCTTTTGAAAAAAAAAGAAACACTCGAAAATCCATGCAAACTCTCGAGCATTCTCATTTCTCAAGTCGAATCACGATTCATTTATCACCTCAATACCATTAAAGGAAATTTACATAATATTATCTGAAATCAATAATCATCACCGCGAATCATAAACCACATTTTTATTTATACTTGATATGAAAAAATTCAATTGCAGGTGAAAATTCACAGTTGGATGACTTGTACACGAGATATCGCCAACGTTTGCGGAAATCCTTATTTGAATCGGGACTAACAACGGCCTTTATTGCTTGCATTGTCTGCTTATGTGTTCTGATTTCCTACCAGGTAAAAGAAAGAAAGAGTAGTTTTTATACTACTATAACATTCAGTTGCCATAATAATATCGTCTAAATGAACCTTTTATTTTTGTGAATTGATATTGCAGTTGGTGTTCGATATACTGCTGACGTTGCTTACAATCATCATAATATGTGGTGTGTTAATAGCACTTCAATTTCCGATTGTGATGTCATCTCCATTAACCGCACTCGGTTTTGCCGTACTGATTACGGTGAGTCTTGGCTCGGTATCAGCAAAAGTCGGCACAATACTTGCACCGCTACCGATATTTGCATTGATTCTGGTGAGTACACAATTTTTGTTTTTCTCGCTCATTCTCCGATTTCGATTCGATTTCGATCCAATTTCAATTAACCACAAAATTTATCGAACATGATTATGCACGAAAATGGAAGCGAAATGTTAAAATGTGTCTTGTAATTATTTGCGAACAGGGCGTGCACACAATGCTTCCGGTATCATGGCCAGTGTCGGTGGTTTTAGCTGCGTTTCTATCGATTATTCATTTTGGTTTTCGGATTGTATTGAATAGCGATAATTTTCCCGAACTATTCGTTCAAACGGTAAGTGGACACGGAAATCGTATACTCGGCATTCCAAAATGTAGTTTTTATTGAAAATTGAAAAGAGAGATTGAGAACATTCCGAAAAATTTAATCGAGAGAAAATGTCTCTCAATTTCTGTAGCTGATAGTTGAGGTGTTATTCCTGGGAACGGCAAGTGTATCTGGTCTGTACTATCGCATTATGTCGGATGCAGCACATAATCGCACGGTGGATGGTACACGAACCGGCATCCAACAACGTGTTAAGCTTGAATGTGAACGTGAACAACAAGAGCAGCTATTATTGAGCGTTATTCCCGCATATATTGCAGCTGAGGTTGGTGTTGTACACACAGCAAACGCTTGCTTTCCTTTACTTTGATATTTTTGCAATGTAATTGAATTCTTGTTCGCTTGTATATTTTCTCTCTGCCTTGGCGTTTTGTTTATTTGTTCGTTCGTTCGTTCGGTTCGGGGTTTTGCAATCGGGATAATTTGATGGAACAAATTTCTAGGTAAAACGTAGTATAATGCTGAAAATGGCTGATGCATGCCAACGAGCGGGTGGCCAACAGACACGTTTTCATGAGATGCACGTTCAACGGCACAACAACGTTACCATTTTGTATGCAGATATTGTGAATTTTACACCGCTCTCAGAACAATTGACTGCTAGCGATCTGGTTAAAACGCTCAACGAACTTTTCGGCCGATTCGATCAAATTGCACAGGTTAGACTAAACAAAATTATTTGAATCGTCATCATTTTACATACATTTACAATTTTATGCAATTTCATATATCAAATATTGTTTTTAATTAATTCTCAGGAAAATCAATGCTTACGCATAAAAATTCTGGGCGATTGTTACTATTGTGTTTCTGGACTACCAATATCACGTCCACATCATGCAGCTAACTGTGTGAATATGGGACTTCAAATGATTGAAGCAATAAGGTACGTCATTCAATATTCTCCCACGGGGAATTGCAATTAAATACCTTTACTTTCACATGAAACAGTACAACAAACAAACAAACAAACAAACAAAAAACCAAAAATTTAATTATCAACACACTGCGCGAGATAATTTTCAAACGGCATGAATTCTGCTGACGGGAGAAACAGTATGCTTCAGAAACATACCCTAAAGACTCCACAAACAGAAAGTTTTCGCCCGGAAAGGCGACAGTGAATAAATACGAAAGAGCAGAAAAAGTGAATGAATAAATGAACCGAGTGAAATACGTTCACAGTTCACACTAAAACTTGTTCGTCAAGTTAAAAATCTCTTAAAAGCTTTCGCAATGTTGAATCTTGTTAATATGATTACTAAGTGCATGTGTACCGTGTACCGCTGTAGCACATTTCCACGAGTTCCACGATGTTGAATATTGTATAGCATTAAATTGTTGACTCAATTCAGTATGTAGGCTTCACAACGTCAGTTCGGAGCTTACATAGACTATGCGAAATCTATATCCCATTTTCACCCCCCCCCCCTCAACAATTTTGAACACACGGACACCTCATCATTGTGATTCATTTCACCGGAGTATAAGCTGCTGGCTGTGTGCAATGCGCACCATTCCATTGTTTGTGTTTTTAAATTGCCACTTTCGATTAAATTCGTCTTGTGCAATGTGTAGGACTGTACGATGACGTACACAATCGATTCTTGATGACAAATAAACAAACAATAGCAACCTCGGTTTAAATGATCGTTTTGCCATTGCGTTTTGCTGTGCCTGCAAAAGACCGCGTTCATCCAGACATGTCGCTTTGTAATCATGCATTGTGTTGCATGCCTTTTATTGTTGTTGTTTGCTATCATTTCAATTTTGGCGTTCTATTTCGTGCAGTGATGCTTTAGTATTTTAGAGCACATCGGCTCTTTTGATAAAATGTGCGCAGTCATGAAAATATGATGCAAAGGAATCTAATGAAAAACTCAGCACAAACAAAAAGTCGCTGTTGATAAAATTATGTGGTACTTTTTGTGATATGGTCTTTTTTTTACTCTCGCCGTACAGAGACTGTCGACAACAGACTATATTGTTTCTATATTCACGTATGGCGTAGACAGCCAATGGCATTGAAATTTCACATTGTGCGAAAAAAAAATTTTAATCATTCGACGTGGCCCACAACGTGGCTTCACATGCCAAAGGATGGAATTAATTGTGCGATGATTCTTCTCAAGGCTGCGCATTTTCATTGTTCTTTATCTACTAGCGCATTGAATTTTGCGAAATTCATCTGGATTCCCAACTATTTTTATATTGCTACAATAAAAGAATGCGGAATAATCGGAATAAAAAAAACTGTGAATGCAGAAAAAAGTCCACGGATAAAAATATTATCCACCAACAAAAAGGCATGCAGATTTATGTGTGTGGGCATAGAATTGCACGGCGAGAAATTAATGTTTGATTTTTATTTTCACAGTATTTTATAGTATAAATATTAATATGATCTTGTTCACATTTGTTTTCCTTTTGCTTATTCTTCTTTACGTAGGTGTGTACGAGAAGCGACCGGATTTAATGTAGATATGCGAATCGGTATTCATACTGGTAACGTCCTATGCGGTGTGCTTGGATTGCGAAAATGGCAATTTGATGTGAGACATTTTCTGTTGTTTCAGCCAATTCCTCTATATTTTGTACCGAAAATGAATGATCAAATAAATTTAAAGACGGAACGTGCTTGTATTCAATTCATTCAAATCACTCCATTTATACTCTCTCTCTCTCTTCCTCACACATTCGAATCTTCACAGGTGTGGTCGGATGATGTAACATTGGCTAACCATATGGAGTCTGGTGGTGTTGCGGGGTAAATATCCTTTCATCTAATCGAATTTCGTGCGCTCTTCACACACATACTCATTTTTTTGGTTTTATTTTGGCCTATCATTTCACCCATTTTTTTTCATCCTGTTCTCGTGTACTTTCGATTTTATCCCACATCTTTTTTTTTCATTGGGTCATTCTTTAAATGAATGGAGACAAATACGAACCTTCATCGGGTTCGAAATGCCGCTTTTTTTTATCTTGTAACACCGAGAATTTTATTTGAAACTTCTTTTCGTTCTCGTGTTTTCTTCTTTATCTGATGGGGGATTATAACGGTTGCACCTTATCACTGTATGAAAACGATTCGATTGGTGGCCGGTCAACGGATACAAAAAAAAGTTTCTTCGCCTATGCTAAACTGAGCTACGTGTTCCTCATTTCTTTGATTAATATTAACTGAAGCAAAGTACCACTATCCATTTACATCGGTTGCCATTCTATTTCATGGTGAAAATCATTAAAAGGAATGAACAAGGGTGCTATCGAAGAAAAATAACTGACATTGTTTCGATTTTTTTTTTTGCTGCCTTCCTTTAAATTATGGTTTGGTCAACGTGACTTTTACTGTTATCATTGCGATGGACAAATGATGGACAAGGTGATTTCATCTCAACTGAACTGTGAACACTTCATTTCCACTTTCATGAAATATTTATTTCTCACAATATCTCACTTGTGCGCGTTCATGGAACGCGTTCAATTTATAACATCATTTACTCAGCTCAGTTCGATTTCGATATTGCATTTTTTTTTTCTGTTGGGATTTCATTTCAATCTCTTCACATCAAGCATTTGAACCATTTGAACAATCGATTTAGAATTATTTGCATTTTCTTGCACGTATCATATTTCATGAGATAGAATTCAAAGTGCTACAACAGCGGTATGTCTCCAATAAAATTCTCTGAATTCCCTTATTATTTGGTTGTCACAAAGTGTGTGTGTTTTTTTTGCCAGCGTCTCGTCATTTTTTTTCTCCCATTAAATTTAAATGCTTTGCAATTTATTTCTAACTTTCCAAGTAAAAATGCATTCATAAAATAATTCACCAAGCATAATCAAATCATCAGACGAAATCTTCTATCATTTTATCAACGGAATTTTTAATTTACCCGTATTCATGTTTCGTTTCATTTTTGCAGACGTGTCCACATAACGAAGGCGACACTTGATTATCTGGGTGATAAATTTGAAGTTGAACCAGGTGGTGGTGCATCACGCGAATCATATTTGGCAGATCACAAAGTGGAAACATTTCTCATTGTCCCACCAAAGGTAAGGCATTAGAACTGTTTCACGTGGCACAATATTTTTTGCTTTTCAAGACTTTTGACAACTTTTGAAATTTCTTTTAAAATCACATTATAAATATAAGTAGTTTTTATGTCAATTTTGTACTATATTATGCAGACGAAAGACAACAACAAAAAATGATATGAACGTAAACTCAGCGAATTATGATTTTAAAACTATTTTTAAATATCAACATGATTGCATTGGCGATTATTTCGCTGCGAAAATCCTATGGCCACCAGAGGAATCTCATCAACTGCGCATAAAACTTTATGAGATTATTATGTTTGGAAAGTTAACTTTTCCAAAATACCAATTCCCATTTGAATGCCATAATTCACATCAGCTTAATGCAAATTTTGTAGGATAAGTTGTTGAAGTTCAGCCATGATGTTGCCTTAAAAAGCACTACAGTGATTGGTCAAATGTTTTTTTTTTTCATTATATATACAATGTCAAAGGGCCATGCAGACAGTTTGAATAAAAAGTTTTCATGATTTTGAATGAAATTTTCACAAGTTGAATGAAGAGAGAGAGAGAGAGAGACAGGAAGTAAAGTAGGGCGTTTGAATACTGCACATATGTCATTTTCGTTCATCGAGCTTATCACATATACGAAAAGGGTGGAGGTCGCTGAATAGATCAGACCCTTTTGTTTCAATACATGGATTTTGATTGCTAGGAAATTAAAAGCTTCAAGTTAGTTCAGGTGTGTATACAAGTCACCGGGCCCCACTTTAACTTTAACTAAGGTTTATCCTTCCAAACCCACAATGAAGAAATCATGGAGTTAACATGCAAATGAGAAGGTTTTTCAAGGGGTCAACGTAAATTCACCGACAATTTTCAATTATCAAAACCTTTTGCCCGCAAATATTTTAAAGCTATTTAGCTTAAGCTCGGATTTTCAAGCCGGAGAAAAACTGAATCCAAATTCATTTCGCTCGGCTTTCTTTTCCTTGTTTTGTTTTTTTCTTCTTCTTCTGAATATGCTAATAAACAATATACTCCGTCCATTGTCCTGTTGTTGTCCTAGCTTTGGTGCGTTGTTAAGAAGCTTTTTGTAATAACAAGTCCATCTGCAGGCATTTTCTTTCCATCATTTGCACACAGCGTTCGCAACAAAACAAATTGCTTTTGCATGTCCAAAGCATTAAGGTGATTTAGATGTCATTTTTTCCCTGAAAGAATCAGGCTGAGAAAAGTCATTTAAGACGTTTTCTGTTTTACTTGCACAAGACATATTCACCCTATCGCTGATATAAATAATTGAAGATTTTTTTTCTTTTGCCACTTGTGAACAAAGTGCAAACAATTCAAGAGCTTCCTTTTGACACGTAACACATTAAGATGAAATGATGTTTTAATTGAATTTCATTGAAGAAAATTTATTTCGCGACTATACGAATCATTAAGTATATGAGTAGTAACAAAGTAAAGGGTGTTGGTGTGAACACCCTACCAACGAAAAAAAACACACTTTAAATAAGATGTCTATCGCATTTCCATTAATAAACAAATATTAAAACGCATAATAGATGATCGGAATAAATGTGCGAGGAGCCCTTTGTCGGTGACTTCACGTGAAAGGCGACACAATTCTTGTGTCATGCATTGTATGAGTGTCTGTCTGTGTGTTTGTGTGCCGGTCGCATCATTTCACTATATACTGCTTATGAACATTGCCATTGAACAAGGTTTGCTTTTGCTCAGGAAAACTTTTTATTGTTTTCTCTGTCATTTTGTTTTAAGTGGCATTCAGCGCACAGAACATTTTCAACAACATGAATGAGTTTTTATTTGAAGAGCTTCCAAGTAGCATGAGTTACTGATTCACTTATCTCAATTAAACTTATGCGATCAACAATTTTTATTCAAAGCTAAAATTGGCGCACATTCGCAGACACATCAGCATCAATTAAAGCATCAAAATATGACAGCAAAAGTAAAATCATAAACATGAGCTTTATCAGCGTTTTATAATGTGAAATGAAATCTCCAACAAAATTTGTTGACGTTAACAAAATGCCGTGCAATATTTATTTGGATTTAAAATCTCTTTGTTTGAAAAAATTGTTTTTAAAAAACGAGCGTGTTGTGATATATATTCATATTTTTGATACAGATTGTGAATATAATCAGATCAGCACTCAATGTATGCATATTTCAGTGAACATTTTGATGAAATTGCGGTTTTGTTGATATTGTTAAATGAAAATTAAAATAAAAAATTTAATTGAATCGATGTGGTAATAATATTTAAAAGTATGAAAAATTTATGAGACCATACGAATTATTTTCGACGTAAAATGCAGTATCAAGCTGTTAAACCGCAGTGTGCGATAGAATTTCATCAAAAAGTAATTTTGTTGATTTTTTTTGTGTTTGGCTATGACTGTATGATGTGCACACATATAACATGGTTCGACGGGCAATGTTCATTCCATTGAACCATACAACTCTGCAGTGAAAACTCTGTGTACGACTGAATTATTACCGAGTTGAAATTAAATGTGGTACTCATGGTTAAAGGAAAAGCCAGGCAATAACATGAAAACCTACTGCGACTTACCAATCAATTTAAGTTTGTTGGTAATATTCTTCCTTGTTTAACCACAAATTGACCGTACTTCTATCGGTTGACATCAGTGCAACGTGAAAAGGAACGATGTGGAACAATAGTCCTTGAAGGCTCACATGCTGCAGAATACATTTGCATACTATGTGTATCGAACACATTTTGCTCACTGCTTGTGAATTAGTTGAAAGCAATGAATTTTTTAAATTGCACTTGTTATGGATTGAATGTACTCATTTTTACTGAATATTCAAAACGACAACATAGCATTTATTCATATTAAAGAAGACTTATTTTCCATTTTTCTGTTTTTATAAATATTGTAAAGATGTAAAGAATGTTCAATGTTTATTGATTTTATTATTCAAAATAGAAAACAAAAACGCTTGCTATACCAAATTCAAATTTGACGAAACCGGATAATTTAGCGGTGAATAAAATCTGTATCTCTGAGCCAGATGATTCAAATCCCAGGACACCGCTCACCCCCGAAACAATGGATCGCACACCTGTCGAAGAAAAAATGAACAAAAATCAATTGACGCCAACAATAACCGAAGAGACTGAACAAGATGATCAATCTGTGAGCTGTAAATCGTCATTATCATTACCGGTCGAACCACCGCTTGGGCCAGAAATCAAAGATCGACGTAAGCTTTCCGTTCAAGGTCTGATGGCATTTGCCGAACGACGTCGATCATCGAGCACATTTGCTGATATGAGAAAAATGTCTGTTTCGAATGGAGATAGCATTCACATTCGATCACCTGGCGGTACTGGTAACAACCCTATCCTAAAACAAACAAATTCACCCAATTCCATTCGTGATTTATATTAATCAATGTTGATTGATGCGATATTTTAGCTACACCAGGTGGACCACCAACACGAAATAGGCCATCTTCCAAAATGACAAAATATGTGGAGTGCTGGGGAGCTGATAAACCATTTGCGAATATCACCGACTCAAAAATGGCTAAGAATATTGGCCTGGCTGTAAGTGTATTATACCTCAATCATCTTCCGATGAAGGAAATCAATAAGTCAACGCTTATTCATTTGTTTGTTGTTACTTTCAACAGAGTATAGCAATGATTGAATCAAATCTTTTACCATCGGATCGTCGTTGTTCTGATTTCAACTGCTTTGGACCGCCCACTGAGCTGCGACCTGTCACCATGTGGTATCGAAATAGTGATCGAGAATCAATGTATCGTGAACAACCAGATCCGCATTTTCGTTACGATTTAGTCTGTGCATTGATTATGTTTTTATCATTAGGATTACTTCAGTTAATCGCAATTCAAGGGTAAACTCCCACTCAACCTTAACACCGACAAATTTTATTTCAGTTTGAATCCAATGTCATGATGTCATAACGCAATTTTTCTCAATATCACAGAAATGTAGCTGTATATGGATCGCTTGGCGCTACACTTTTGTCATTAGGTTTATTTTTATATTTAAGTCATTTACAAACATCTGAATCATCTCAGCTTGGTCGCAGTGCACCTGGTCAAGTAATAGCGAATAGCCGACTCATTCGGTTGGCAATATTTTTAATATCAAATACGCTTATCGCAACATGTGCAGTTTTCAGTGTGGTGAGTTACGGTTATACGGTTTGACAGTGTTTGACACTGTTCAACTGTTTGAAAATAGAAATTAATTCATCAACTTGTTCAAACTAACCACCAGATAAATTTCGAGGAAATCATAGTTCTGCCATCATTCAATGCAAGTAGTTTAAATAGTTCAGACATTTCAAGCATCAACATGACAGATTCAATGAATATCACTGAGATTGACATCGAATACTCGCAACCGGTTGAAACAGCTCCGGTTTATTTGTTTTGCTGTGCATTAAGTTTGGCAGCAATATCCGCATTTTTGCGAGCTGGTTTCGTGCTAAAGTTTCTCTGTATGATGTCCTGTATTGCCGTTCAAGGTTGTGTTTTATCACTAAGCAGACTGTACGCATTTTATGATCATGATGACGATAAAATGAGGTTTGATATATTGATGCCTTTGGCTGTCTCCTTTGTTTTGATATACATTGTGTAAAGGTAACATTCAAGAACAAGTTTTTTTCGGTGTTTTTTTTTTTTTGTTTTTCGTTGCTCATCAGCCATTTCGGACTGACAACGACAGGTGTATTCTTCCTCATGTTAATCGCCATTGTACTACATATTTTGGATCGACAAGGCGACTTTGTTGCACGTACCGATTTCCTATGGAAAGCCAAACTCAAAACGGAGCAAGAGGAAGTTGAAACGATGCGAGGCATAAATAAGGTGACTTTTTATGATTTCCATTTTTCAATATTAACTGTAGAGACCGTGTGAAGCGAGTTAAATTTTGAGCGAGTGCAAAGTGGCTGTGACCATTCGATGTGAATGCCTAGTTCACCATGAAAATTGAGTTTAATTTAATTCAATTTTATTCATATTTCTCCGTTACAATTTACCGTCATAATATCGTCCCTCTGTTGGAATGAATGTTCATATTGTCTTTTACTCTGTAGCCTTGGGTCTAAAACCAACTGTATACTTATTACTTCGTGATTTTTTCTGCCCAAGCTTTTCATTCAACAATGTAACATTTATTTCGCTTACACACAGATTCTCTTGGAAAATATATTGCCTGCTCATGTAGCGCAACATTTTTTGCGGAAGGATCGCTCAAATGACTTATACCATGAACGATACTCAAATGTTGCGGTGATGTTTGCTTCAATACCCAATTATAAGGAATTTTATGATGAGACCGATGTTAATAAACAAGGGCTGGAATGTTTGCGGTTGCTTAATGAAATTATTTGTGATTTTGATAAGGTAATATATAGCCATTGGTTAAGTTTCCAATCATACACTTTTGCGTTATTCCGTGTAATTTTTTTGTTGCTTTGAACCGAAATCGAATTGTGACCCTTGTACAATGTGGGCGAGATTGGTAAATTCATTTTGCTTCAACAAATATACGTTCAGTTGTTTTTCTTTTGTTGCTGTTTGCCTGAATTAGATTTGCTGAAGTGGAAGAGAGTTTTCATGTTCACTTTTTTTGCTTCAATTCAGTGTGACACTTGAAATGTGTTAATTCGATTCAATGTTCTTATGTTTGTTATTTCGTTCAACTCGTGTAGTTGCTGTTGAAGCCGAAATTCAGTGGAATCGAGAAAATTAAAACGATTGGCAGCACTTACATGACAGCGTCTGGTCTACGACCCGGCAAAGAGGAGGGAGCAACGGTAAGCATTTTACTTTTGACTATAGTCTTCATGGTGTTTTAACTTTGGCGCGCATTCGAGTGCACTAACCAATTGTTGCGATTTTTTTTTCTATTTTTCAAATTTCGTTACGCTTTTCATACTCATTACTTTGTGCTATCACAGATTAACAGTGAAGCGGTAAGTAACGATTAACTTGTTGTAATTTTTCCTTTAGATTGAATTCATTCGGAATGCCATCCATAATGTTTGTTGATCAACTATTCAAATACTTGAAATGATTACAGATTCGCATTCATTTGCAACTATTCAACATTTGCTTAAGCTTAGCGTACTGAATGATGTTTAATCTGCACTTGAATAAATAATGAGAAACCAACACCCGATGGCTATTGTATTTTCGGCATTCTATCTTTTAGTTTAGTAAACACTTTGCTTCAGCTTAAAATGGGTGGATTTTTGCCAGACACATATTTTATCAATAAATCTCGCACACACACACAGTGAGCAAATGAAGAGCTTAACGCTAGAGCGTAAATAATCAAATGCTGAAAGCATTGAAATCAAACCAAACGAAAATGCTTTTATTTGTAGTTGTATTTGTTAAACTCTAGATTGGCAGAAAAAAACAATGCTCGCTCACTGATACACATTGCATGAAAGCTTGAATTGTCAGCAACAAAGTCTGTCACAATATTGCTTTGGGCGTAAACGCCATGGAGTTTGCAATGAACAATGTTTTTAAATGTTTTTTTTTTTAGCTGAAATTTTGGGGCTTCACTTTGGAGATCAAGTTTCTTTTGTTTTTCTTTAAAGCAGCTCATTTTATTTATTTAAAGCATTTGTGTTTACTTGACAATGAGCCACATTTTGGCTCAACCCTCAGGTCAAATTGCAAATCCCAAATCACTTTTATTAAATTTTTTCAAAATGAGTTAAAATTGAAGGTTTACAAAAATTCCACATAGACATGAAAGTGATTAGAATCGATTTCAATAAAAAAAAACTGTGAACACTGAACAATGTGTTCAATCTCGGTTGAATTTCTACATAATAATACATTCGATTAATATTTCATTGGAATCATGTGTACATTGGAAATGAGCATGCAGCAAATAAATAATTCCGATACTGTTTTTCCACAATACACTTTTTCCGACGCGTGTTCTTTGGGAAAAAATACGACAATTCATGAAAGAATACAATCGAATAAAAATCAACGTCTTTGATAACTCGTGCAAATATTACATTGATTTGAGGCTTCATTGTCATTGTCAACTGCCTTAACATCAATGATGATGATATTATTATAGACATGCGGTACAATATCTGGCACAAGTGGCATCGTGGTGTATCTTATCGTGAATTTTATTTGATATCGGCAAACGGTTTGTGTTGAATTTCTTTGATATGTCACGGCATGCAAAGCCGCATGTTGTTGTCAGCAAACATATCTCTGATTTTTATTTGCTCTCGCATTTCCTTCAACACACACACACACATATATATATACACATGGAATGTCTTCCATAGAACATCTATCAATATAATTTTCCCTCACCACAATCGGAGCCAGGGGGCAAACTGTTGTAATACGAGACATTGAAAAGATTGATTTGAATCCCAAATCATTTAACACATTTTTAAAACAACCTTTTCAAAGTGGAAAAGTCTTAATCATTCATTCCCTTTCAACTCACACTGAACCAAAATCAGATCAAATAAATTTACTGTAAATGCATCTAGCTTATATATTAGCCCCCTTAAAGTCATTGCGGATCTCAATCTAAAAATCATGTGGAATCCAATATAAATAAATGAGATCGAAATAAATCCACATAAAAAGGAAAACCAATAAATCTGATTGCGGATATAAAACTGTCTTTCCACACAATTCCGTAGTATTCATCATTTATTCTCTATTTGAATTTAGATTTTGATATGTGCCCACCTGTAAAATACAGTTTGTAAAATCCGACCGATGATGAATGAAAAATTGTGTGATAAACACACAGCGAAAATGATAGGTATTCAAATGTAATGCCACAGAAATACCAATACGAAATCCAATGTGAACAATGAAACATATAGTAATATAATGCAGATATTAATATTCGCATCTCTGAAGAGCCCGAGTTGTTGTGCAGATGCTTGTTTAATTGTAGACAAGATTCGCTTGATGAAAACTCATAATTTTCTTCATTGTAGTCTCTCAACTTTTGTTCTACTGTTCAATGGTAGCAGCTAACAAGCAAATAACTCCACTGAAGAGAGATGGAATTCCATTTTGGAATTCATTCTTTTGTAGTCATACCCATTTCGAATATATATCTATAATGGAGCCATTTGACAATTGTCAAACTACTGCGGAATATATGTTACACACTGCATGTGTATAAGATTATTAGGTTTGAGTATGAGCCTAGATGGCTCTATAGACATAGAAGAGAGAAAAACCACTTATTGATAAATTTGATGCAATTTTCCTTTGTGTAAGGAAGAAAGTTTGAAAAAAAATCGATGACAAAATAGTGAGAAAAAAAATGATAGCATTTGGTAGGTAAAGAAACATCCGGACGTCTACAAATCTACATCACCTTGAGAATGTTCTTTTCATCAAAATCGATTCAAAAGCCGCATTTGTACGCAATGTTCACCATGATGTATGCAAAATACGGTTGAATATAAAACGACAAGCGCACAGTAGGCGCTAGACAATATATAAAATTTTGCATACAGTTGTTCAATCAAACGAATCACTGGATCATGCGAATCTATACACACATTGGAATCAGTTTCCTTTGTTACACTCACCATATGCTTTATCGCTTCGTTTTCTCTTTCACTTCTCTTGTTTATGTCGGTGAATGGCATAGATTTGTAAAATCATGCATTTCCAACATATACATTTCTAATATGTTTTTGTATGTAGATTGAGCGTTGGCAATCTTACCAGATACATAAAATGTCTATTGAGTTTATTATGATTTGAAAATCCAACTGTTTGGCTTCTTTGAGCAAAAGTATTTTCTGTTCGTATTTTCGTCAAGTTTTGGAATCTTCGGCTTACCGGATGAAAAATGTTCCAGTTGAATGAACGAAACATCGGTATGAATTCAATAGAACCTGTATGTTAGATTGTACGTAACTTGCGCTGAACCACAGCCAAAAGGGACAATTGAACTCTATTTTATCGAATGAAAAATTGCCGCTCGACTTTGATTTCGGATCACTGTGTTTGCAACAACAGCAAACAAAAATGAATAGATGCATATGAATGGTTTCATTTTGAATCGTTCTAATTTACCAAAAAAAATTCCTCAACATCAGATGCGAAAATGCTTCGACTAAAGAACATGTGCACTTCTGGCCTTCAATAGAAGAAAAAAAGAGCGTTATTTGTTTACATTCAGCTCCTCGGCTTTTAACTTTTATTGAAATTCGTCAACAGTCGATGTATTTGCTTGAGTACTATTATTTTCTTTTTCGGTGAAAAGGACAAGAGATATCCATTTGTTTGCACATTGTTCTTGATATTGAACATCAACGAACATGGGATCTCCTGACATGTTGAAGTTAACGTAAAGCTTTTGGAATATGTCATCCGTCCATTGTTGTTTGCTCTATTGTTTAAGACTCTTCCTCCATTTTTTTTATCTCTCTTCCTCAAAAAAAGACAACTGAACCACGACTCGCCCAGATGTTTTCGCTAACAATACGGATTTCCTTCTTATTGCTTTCACTCAAATACGCTTCAAACTGCTTCGTTTGACACGAGATATACCATTGTGTCGATTTGCGACAGCAAGCACACACCACCGTTTTTTTTTTTTTCAATCAATTTTCGAATTAATGTCACATAGTTGAAATGCATTTGAATTAATGGCATTTTATCAAAAGTCGAATGAATTCTTGTTGACAGTGTTATTGCTAACAATCGCATGCTGTGCATAGTTTAGACAGAACAAAAAAAAAACATCCTTCTAGAACTCGTTTGTGAGAGAGAGATTTTTCTTCGCGTGCTTACGATATGCCGTAAATACGCTGCAAATGCAATGAAAACAATTGATTGACTTTGTAATGGAATTTATCGATTTTCGTGAAAAACTGTTTCGTCTCTTTCACTCGCTCATTGTTTATGTCTTCTCTTTCTATCCTTTTTTTTTGGTTTATTGATGACAACAGGATGAACGCCGTACCGAAGAGCATAACGTTATCGTCGTGGTGGAATTTGCGCTAGCTTTGATGTCGGTACTTGATCAAATCAATCGTGAAAGCTTCCAACGCTTTCGGTTACGCATCGGATTAAATCATGGTCCGGTGATTGCTGGCGTTATTGGTGCCCAAAAGCCACAGTATGATATCTGGAGCAATACAGTCAATGTTGCATCACGGATGGACTCGTGCGGTGTCATGGGCCGAATTCAGGTAAGCATCAAAACGATGGAGAAAAAAATTACTCGTGTAATATATCATTTCAATTTTTTTTGTTGTTGTTGTTGAAGGAAAAAAGATATTGTATTTGAAATATTGTTTCACAATTTCGAGAAGGAAACAAATGGCACTTTATCATTCACTGTCGTTTCATTCATTGTCTTCGAAAGAGCCTTGGAAAGGCAAAATCCAGAAGGATTTTATTATTCGTTTTATTTTCTCTTTTCTACATTTTTTTTTATCTGAATTGATTGCATTATTTTTGAAAAGAAGTGCTGACATGAAACTCAAAAATCGAATGCAATATATTTTTTTCAATGCTAAAACAGATTAATCGCTATCAGAGTGAAATTGCGATTCAGTTTATGGTTCAAGAGAATATTTGTGCAATATTTGCTAATATTGAGATAATATGAAATATGAACATTTGAACTGAGCCGCAATGGCGTTTGTAGCCTTGAATTGATTATATAATTGAATAATTTGTCAGTTAATTAACATAACTATTTTCAATTATTTATGAAATGATTATAATTGATTGGAAATTCATTTCGTAATTAATGCATTGATTTTCATACATAAATTCCAATCTTTTGCTATATCAAACAGTCAACCGAGAATACAGCAAATGTTTTAATGGCAGCCGGTTACACATGTGAATGCCGTGGTCCAATCTATGTGAAAGGCAAAGGCACGTTAACAACATACTTTGTGAGAACACCATTTGATGATAAATTATAAATGTAGAACGCTTTAATGCATATTACAATAATTTTAAATTCGGTTTAATGTTAGATGCTATGAGATTACCAAATGAGTCTATATATATTGTAGAAGCAAAACAAAAATGTTAACTTTCTTAACATTCATAAATGTATATGTTATTCAAACAATTAAATAGCTTAACGCTCTTGGCGCTTTTAATTCGATACTGAAATTAACATATTTTCATTTGTTGTACATAAACTACTTAACTCGTTAATGAGCTAGACACTATTTTAATTATCCTGCTTTTTCAATTAGTCTCTTTGTTTTTTTCTTATTTAAGAAAAAAATCCAGTTTTAATTTAGATACAAGTACAGATTTTCGATTAAGAAAACGGGTAGGTAAAATGTTTGAGTGAACTCAAAATGTTTGAGTGAATCATTTAATTGTGAGCGTAGATTTTATTGTTTTAATTCTAATCAAACACAAGTCACAAAACTATTCGATTTAACTGTTAGATATAATAGACAAATATTTATGAAATGTTGATTTTAAGTGTTTTATTTATATAATAAAAAAAAAAATAAATGCATAGATGCATACAGAAGTCAATCGCATTCAAATCTACAAATCATCAACTACAATATTCAAAGATTCAAACAACTATTTTATTGAAAACTATAAATGTTTTATTGTAAATGCCAAAAAAGGAATAAATCTATCAACAGAACAATTTTGAATTTTTTTTTTAACATTTTTGATTGCAAACTTCAACCTCATCATCAACTAAAAGTAAACTGAACTTCTGAGTTCTAATGAAATTTGCGGAAAATTGACGGTTGGTGATTCTATTTTCATTTAAAAACAACCGTCCTCCATTTCACTACCCTTCAAATGTCTGTTCAAGTTTTCACATCTCTTGAGCTTTTCGTAATATACCTATCAAAAGCCAAAGCACAAACAGGAAGAAGATTTCATTAAATTAATTACATTTGTATTGCAATGTACACAATTCAAATCATTTTGTTATTTATCACATTTCAATGATTTGTTGCTCATGGAAAATATTTAATTTAGTTTTGAATTTGATACTGTTAAGCTTCGGTTTGTTTTGGTGCAGTTTGTATTGCAACGAAAAGAGATTACAATAACTGTGTACGATTTTGATGTAAAAATTAAGTACTGTGTAATATTTTTGCGAATAATGATGTTTATCAACTAACGCAAATTTGCATAGCTTAACTCAGAAAAAAGATTCATGCTTTCCCAAAATGAAACTTCTTAAAGTAATTTGAATTTCTCTTGATATCCAATTTTCAATAAAAATCGATAAGATTATTTTCAACAAGAATTTTCAAAAAAACATAAATTTTTATCAAAATGTAGCCAAACGAAGTAGCCAAACGAAGGTAACACAATTTTAGTTTATTATAGTCTAAAAGACTTGGTAATTTGTCCATAAATATTCTAAGGTATTAAAATGATATTGAACTCGACTATTTTTGATAAAAATATTTGTCTCAAAGTTTTGGGTCTGTTGTTCGATGATGAGATGGCGCTTCAATCGAAAACAGCGTGAAATGAAAAATGATCATATAGAAATTGTGCTAAATTGCTAGAATTCTATAAATATTTAATAATGTTTACGTGACATTCAACCTTTGTTTTCCTTTCGTCAGTCTTGAATGACGCTTCATTGTCATACAGTATCGAGTCTATCCCACGTTCAGTCAGAATGAATAAACTTGTGCTCCTTCTGATTTTTTGTTTTGCTTTAAATTCATTGGAGTTAAAAATGATTGAAAATGAGATCGAAGATTATATTGAAGTTGTGTTGACCTATTACCAAGAACGTCGTACCCGAATCTTAACGCATTTTACGTGCTTTCCACATAGTAAGCTAATACTGAACAATTGTAAATAAATACAATCAATCTAACGGAGTTTTCAATAGTAAAAGCTAAAAAACTCTTCATTAAAAAAAATCTTTAATATCGCTATTAATGCTGTAAACATTAATATTATACGATTTGTATCAGGTGAAAACGTGCAAATTGCGATGGTGTTATCTAAACGTAATATACAATCACGTTTCATAGCCGAATGCGACGGAATTGGGTCACTTGTTGATATGCCAAGGAATACCATTCAAGGTTTCATTGTTAATTTGAAGTGTGAATCAGTCGGAGCCATTTTTCGAAAAGAAGACCACGTAATTCTCTTTAGGGACTATAATTTATGGCTTTTTATTGACAATAACATCGAATTGAGTATTAACGAAGCACTTGTTAGTCCAAATATGGTTTGAATACAAAAAAAAAACAATTATTCACATGATATTTCATTTATAGGGTCAATATAAATCAGAGTTCAATCAATTCAACGCACTCCCAATAAGTGATTTATTCATTGCAAAACGAATCCAACACACTTCAATCCGATGGTTAATGTTTGATATGTATAAAGTAGATGACGATTACGATCTAGAAATATTTCCTAATGGAATGATGGATTTAAACGTAAATGATACATTGACATTGAATGGAATTAATGTTGCTGCAAGCCGACGAAAGAACTTGAAAGGATTCACTATTCCCTGCGGACTAGTGGTAATATTTTGTGTTGTTGAAATTTTCATAATTCATCAATTTGGCCACCGTGTTTAGATTGCATATCCAGAGAAATTTACATATGTCGATGATCCAGCAACGAATCATATTGACGTTTTCAGTAAAGCTTACATGAAATTAGGAGAAAATCTACGTGACGACATAAATATGAGGTTCAAAGTTTTATATTGAATGAGAAATGAAAATGGTGATTGATGCGACTGATCGATGTTTTTTAAGTTGTCAGGTTCTGCAAGTGGACAGCTATGGTTGGCTTAGGAATGGCACGTTCAATGGAGTCATGGGTCTATTCCAAAAGAAACAAATTCGAATGACTCTGCACGGTATTAATATGCGGCCAGAGCGTTTGATGTTTTCGGAATTTTGTGGAAATATTTTTACACCAAGGTAGCAATCACGTCCAAAGTGTTTAATTTAATCTATTAAGAAATGATGAAATCAATAAAATTTCAGAACACCCTTGATTTTTCGGGAGCCACCGTTACCAACTGTAGCGAATATTTACTTGCTACCATTGGGCTCAGATGTCTGGAGAAGCGTGGTCATTTTAATGATCGTGGTGGTTTTAGTAATGATAGTGCAATTTATACATCCATTTCTTCGAGAATCGATGACTTGTTTCGATGTTGTGACATTCATGTTCGGTGCCTTTTGTCAACAAGGCACACACTTAGAAATACCGACCACCTCAGGTCGTGTAATTGTTTTAACTACATTTCTTGCTTCTTTGGCAATCTTTACTTCATATTCAGCTAGCATTGTCTCACTATTACAAAGCCCAAGTGATTACATCAAAACGCTTGATGATTTGATTGCATCCCCAATGAAAGTTGGCATTCACGAAGCGGGCTACACACATTTTTATGTAAAGTCAAATTTTTCAGGCATAACGGATCTCTATAAGAAAAAAATTGAACCACAAGGTGCAAAAGGTTGGATCTATGATCCATTTCTTGGTATAGAAAAGGTTCGCAAAGAACTATTCGCATTTTTACTGGACAGTCAATCGGCCTATAAAGCCATTCATTCAACGTACACTGACGTCGAGAAGTGTAGCATCAAAGAATTCCAAGTCATTGTTCTACCAATATCTACGATGGCTGTTGAACGGAATAGTGGAATCAAGGAATTGGTTAAGCAGAGGTAGGCATTTTTACAGAGATACCGTCAGAGTATTAATTGATTAAAATTAATGAAATCACATCACTCAAACAGGATAACATGGCAAAGAGAGGTGGGTTTGATGAAACGTGAAGAAGTTCGATGGATTCCAACAAAACCAGGTTGCTCGAGTGGAAATTGGGGCTTCATAACAGTTGATATGACTGTCATCAAGCCAGCAATCACTCTTCTATTAAATGGTTACGTATTGGTAATTGTTATTGCCATTGCAGAATGGACGTTTGCTTTGTTCAAATCAGTGAATAATATCCGAATGGCATAAAATATTCATAGTTATGATAAACCGTAATGAAAACTATGGAAAATTGTAGTGAAAATGTAAAAAAAATGTGACGTCCATATTTCAAATTACAATAATAATCAATCAAATGTTTCAACAAATATTCTTTTCAAATCAAAAATAATTTGAATCAATTGCTTTGAATTGAGATGTACATGAAAATGTATGCAATGGTATGAATAATTTGTATGAGAGACTCTGATTGTTAGAAAATGATTTTTGTCATTGCAATTTGATTCAAATTACTTGAACGAGGTAAAAATAAGAAATCAATTCGCTTCTTCATAAGATATCTAAATGCATACAAAACGATTTCAATAAAATATCAAAGTAGTTTATGCACATTCATAATCAATTCACTGAGCTTGACTATATAAAACTTAAAGTTCACCGTTTCTGAATTAGTCAACTGTGCTATTTAGTAAAGCTCGTATTATCAAAGAATAACGAAAAGTTAGTTATATAATCAAACCAATGAAGCTTAAATGTCTCATCTTGTTTTATTTCACGTTGAACGCTTGTAAACCCTACCAATTGGATATTGCTGTGGATGAGTACATTAAAATTGTTTTGGCTTACTTTCGTGTGAGAAATGTTTGGATTTTGACACATTTCACGTGCTTTCCGCCGAGTAAGTATTTGCTCTGATAAAATCATAACAAATCAAAATAAAAGGTGTGTATGGTTTTTTTGAATGATTTTTTGTTTGTTTGTTGAAGAATTGGACAAATAATATACTTTGACATTATCTTGCTTGCGTGAATTATGCACTCGAAAATGACTATCGAATGGTTGTTTACAAAGCACCACAGCTTTAATGCGATTCATCTTAAGATACAATGTGAACAAAACAAATGAAGAAACATGACATTTCAAAATGTCTGTTCTAAGCGAGTCAACAATAAAATTAGAGATGAACGTGTTTTTTGACCAATTGAGATCTAAAGTAATTAAGTTTTACGTAAAAACGTTTTTGAATTTTAATTTTTATATACGTTTTTTGTGAAATCAGAAATCAAATGATTAATGAAATATCCCATACTTTATATATATATATGTCAACAGCCTTGAGCCTAGGGGGTAGATATCAATTTGAAAGTAGCGATTTGCTAATTCTGTGCACATGTGCCAACAAATCATTTTCTATCAAATTTATAAAGACATTAGATTATTTACACCCAAAAAGTAGATTCATACTCAGTTATAATTTTGGGAGACATTTCGTCTCAAATCGGTTGAAATACGGAACACAACCGATTTTCGGACGACAGATGGAGCTCTCAACCGAAATTCGGAACGAGCTCTCATATAATACTCTTCCGAGTGTCGGGTGAGAGTTCCATCTGTCGTCCGTAAATCGGTTGTGTTCCGTATTTCAACCAATTTGAGACGAAATGTCATCATATTTAACCGCAAAATTGTAACTGAGTAGTAATTGAGATTCGATATTATAATTGTAGACCCAAAAGCGGAGAAAGTTAGGTAAAGTAGAAACCGTTTGCGCCCCCTAGTGCATGTCAAATTGGAGTCGTAGATTTTTAGCGAGATTTGTAAACAAAATTGTATCAACTTAGCAGACTTATTGACGCAATACTGTTTATTGTGAATATGTGCACAAAATGTGTGTTTTGACTGTTGCGCAGGAGTTCTTCTCCTTTTAATCACGAATTTCATTGTGCACTTCACATTGATTGATATGAAATTTTTTTTTTTTTATGAATAGGTGACAATGTACACATTTCGCTTGCATTATCAAGTGCAAGTATCCAATCACGTTTCATCGGCGGGTTAACTGAAATATTTCAATACACTGACACACCGTTACAAACCATCCAAGGGTTTGTTGTCGACAAAATATGCGAACAAAATTGGACGGTGTTTTTTCACAAAAATCATGATATCATTTTCAAAAATAGCCACTTATGGCTGTTTATCGATAATGACACAACAATGGGAAGCAATGAAACAATTGTAACTATGACTCGATTCATCAAGAATTCCCGTTCTGCATTGAATTTTAAATTAATATTGTAAAGAAATAATAATTGTGGATTAGGTTCAATACGAATCAGAATTCAATGGCTTTGATGCGATGCCTGCGAGTGATTTATTCATCGCGAAACGAATTGAGAATGAAAAATTGTACTGGCAACTTTATGATGCGTACAAATTAAATTATGATTATGATATCGAAGTTTCGAAAAATGGAATGATTACTGAAGTGGATGATGATCTAAGCATAGTTGGAGCCAATTTTTCAACCGCACGAAGACAAAACTTAAAGGGAGCTGTTGTTACATGTGGCCTGATGGTAAAACATTGCTTCAATTGTTCTCATTCCATTTTATTTGTTTACTTAATTTAAATCTATCGGTTTTTTTGGAAGCTCTCCGCCCCGAACCAATTCACTTATGTCGATGATCCATCTAACAGTCATGTTGATGTTTTTACAAAGGCATCGATCAATTTGGGACAGAACGTCCTAGATAATCTAAATATCAGGTTGAATGTTTTTTCTTAGAACTAAATAATCAGTTCATTATTTTCATTTAATTACATTTCAGCTGTGATATGCGTCAAACGGAAAGCTCTGATTGGCCAGAAAACAGTACATTTGATGGTGTTGTGGGTTTATTTCAAAACAAAGCAATTCAAATGACATCACATGGTGTAAACATGCGTGTCGAACGACTAAAATATGCGTCATTTGCCGGTGACATATTCACACCCAGAACACCCTTAATATTTCGTCAGCCAACACTGTCATCGGTTGCAAATATTTTTGTGTTGCCGTTTCAGCTAGATATTTGGATATGCACGTGTATTCTATTGCTAGTGATTTTCATCATAATGATTGTTCAGTTGACGCATCCAATTCTCAAACCAATGTCAATAACAACTTTTGATATTGCAACATTCATTTGGGGAGCTGTTTGTCAGCAGGGCACACACTTACACATACCGACCACATCTGGGCGCATTGTTGTTTTGACAGCATTTTTTGCCACTTTAGCACTGTTTACTTCGTATTCCGCAAGTATCGTTGCACTTTTACAAAGTCCAAGTAATTTTATCAAGAATCTTGATGACTTGATAGCATCGCCATTGAAAGTGGGCATGCATGAAGCTGGTTATGCAAGGTACAATGTGCGTGAAAATTATTCTGGTGCAAGTGAAGTGTATGCAAAAAAAGTACGACCGCACGGCGAAACAGGATGGATTTATGATCCATATGTTGGAATCGAAAGAGTGCGAACGGAATTGTTTGCATTTCAAGTGGACAGTCCATCAGCCTACAAAGCAATTAGCAAAACATTTACTGAATCGGAAAAATGTAGTCTCAGTGAACTTCAAATGATCATTTTACCAAAAACAACAATTCTTGTGGAACGCAACAGCGGATTCAAAGAACTGATAACACAGAGGTCAACATTCACTTCCCTATTTATCTGTTTAGCTATTTTTGTTCAATAAACAATAAATGAATAAAATAATGCGTAGTTTTTATAGTTTTCTTATCAATTTTATTTTAGGATTAAGTGGCAAACAGAAACCGGATTAATGAAACGAGACGAGCTCCGATGGATTCCGAAAAAACCGAATTGTGAAGGTGGAAGTCGAAATTTCATGACCGTTGGCTTAACAGAAATGAAACCGGCCGCTTTTCTTCTATTATTTGGCTATGGATTGTCGGTATTGATTTTTGTATCCGAGATCCTATTTCGAAAATGTTACAATCCATGCAGAGGTCAAAAAACTATTCAAGGCAAAAGTCGTAATATAAATCAATACCGGGGGCGAAACAAGGTTCGATTGAAAATTCATCCAAAATTTAACGTTTGATAGTATGTCTTAAATTTATTTCATCACTTACATCAAAATTATAAAATTAATTTCCACATCTTAAATATAAAAGGTATTTTTTTTTATAAAAAAAATGAATAAACATCGTTATTCTGCTCATTGAATTTTCGGACTATTTTTAATTTCTCAAAATAGGTGCAAAATTCGAATAAGATTAAAATAAATGGCTTCAACAGTCAGCAATTACATATCTCGTGAACCACCCCGTGCATAAAGAGACTTTGTATTTGTTTCCAAATAGTAAATAGGAGCCTCACTGGAATCAAACAGAAACAAATGAAACGTTTAGTATTTTGACACTCTATAAAAATGCGATTGAAAATTTGATTATTCAAATGAATGCAACTTACGCTCTGAAATTGCCTGGTTCACCGCCCATGCGAGCCCCAACACCTTTGCAATTGCCTGATTTCATTGCGTCTAATGATTCACATGGGTAACCGTAGAATGAAATTGGTGAATAAATACTTTCAGCAAAGTATTTGTAGGCTCGCAAATGTGAACAAGTTCCAGAAATATCCCATCGACAGCCCACTTGAGTACGTCCGTTATTTGGATAGAATGATACGGTGCCAATGGGATCGTAGAATCCTAACCATGTTCCGCTAGTGTGAACGATTTCAACATACCTAAAGATTATGTGATAAATTAGTTTCAAATGTCAACAAAATCTTAATTCTACAAATAAAGTAAAACTTACTTTGCGTCAAGCTTATCGAGTCGCTCATTTGGCTTATCTATGGAGAATAGAGGTGCTGCTGGATCTAAACCGACGATTTTGGTCAATTTTCCTGACGTCAAATGCTTGCCAGCTGAAAAAGGGTACAATAAAATTCCATATAAAAATTGGTCATTTGTTTAAGATCGCAGAATTTCAATAGAATTTCATTGAGACTTACCAATGCCAGCAATGTGTGCTCCCAAGCTGAATCCAATCAAGGTGATATCATTCAGGGAGGCCAAATCATTATTCACTAAAAAGTCAATGAATGTGGCAAGGTAGGAGCCAATTGGCTCAACTCGATTGCGAGCCGAAATATAGTTTAATGTTCGTGATGATTTTTCCCAATTCACAGCAATCAAATTAACATCTTGTTTAGCCTGATTGAGATAAGCTGCAATAGTAAAAATGTGTTTATTTAGCTGGAATAAGCTCAGTTTGCGATGAAAGAAATATTCAAATTTGATGCCTCACCATCATTGAAGTATTTTTTCATGATGCCTGAGTATTCTTGCCATCCGTGAATGTAGATGCGAGTCGGCAAACTTCTGTTGAAATTCGATGTGGTGACCGTTTCAATTTTATTTGGAATGAGTATTTGTGGGTCGATCGGGTTTTTCATAGTGTATAATTCCAATGTGACATCACTTTCAACGTTGAAAAGTGGCTGAGGTCCAGCCATAGCATTAGCTATGGAAACCGGAATCGGAAGCCCTAAACGGCTTGGAACAAATGTCCAGCCGTCCTTCAATTTGGGGAGGCTAAACGTATTTACCACCACTGAATTGAAAACGGAAAAAGGCAAATTAAGACTATTAGAACTGGATTGACAAGAAGGTTGAGTAAAAAAAACAGTTAAAAATAGAAAACTAACCACAAATCGAAATTAAAACGGAAACACATAGCAAAAGTCCCATTTTTGGAAGATACTTGTTGTTTTTATTTTGCAAGTAATTCAACAAATTCAAAATTGTTCAGTAACTCTTCAATTTGAAGCTTAATTAAGTCGCACTTAAATTTGAAACGTTCACTTGTACTGCAATTAGTGAAGTAATTAATTGAACCATCTGTGTGGCCAACTTATATACGAAGAGGTGACAAATGAACTTGACAAAAGTGATTTGGCTATTTTTATCACGCGTCTTAATCAGCAAGTACGTCATAAATTTGGTGCCCTGTGTGTTATTTGATGCGTAGTAGAATTGACGAAAAATTTGATAAAAAAAACATCTTGAGATTAGAATGGTAAAGAGGGGGCTTGCAATAAATATATTATTGCAAAAAACTGTTTTTCTGTCAACAAACCACCAATCAAAATAAAGCACGAGCCAAAAAAATTATCGCTATTTAAATTTAATCATTCAAAATATAAAATATCGTTTTTTTTAGATCTTCAGCTTATCTGTTACATGTAGTATTGAATCATCTAGAACACCTCAATGAGGAAAGTCTTTGTGACGCAAGCAAACATTCACGAAACACAATATTTGATATCAACAAATTCTGGATGAGTGAGTCGTTATGATTTACTATAACATCGATCAACAATTCTCGTCTAAGTAAAAAAAAAAATTATAACATGATAAGAATCGTTCTCATGCGCGTCTCTATCAAAAGTTTCATTAAATCTTCATCTTAATTAAAACTTATCAAAATAAACTTTAAGCAGCGAAGTCTGGATTTATATTCATCTTCCAAATTCAAATACAATGTGTAGATCGAATGGCCCTCTATCCTGATGTTGACCAGTCCTCTGGTTTCGAATACCGATAATATCGTGTTTCCTAGGATTGGAGATTTTGTTCAGCCTGCAATAGCATTTTGTACTTGCGTCAGCCGTTTGGACTATTCAATATGGCTAAATAGCACAGCGGGTGATTATCGATACCATTGCTTTGACGACATACTTTCAGTTTCTAATTTAAACCGTTTAACAGCTATCGATAATCAAACATACTAATGGTTATTCCCATGTGTTTATTTATTATTAATATCAAATACTCGAAACGTTATCATTTCTTGCTCAAAAGAATTTCGTTCTTAAAGTTGATGATATGTGTTAATCTTAGATCATATCAGTGATTTCAAGTGGCCAGCAACTACAAATGCAAACCACTTTTGATAAAAAACTTACATATTTTTTGTGTAGTTTCAGTGTGATTGATTTATTTAGTTTATTTAGTCAATGAGTTTTAAAGTGTTCGATTAAACATCTGCTCTGAATAATATACAAATAAAAAAAAAACAAAATTCAAATCATAGTGATGTGAAGCACCATTTGATAAGTGTTGTGACATTTACCGGACAAAAAATTTAGATGTTGACGAGAAAAAAAACACTTGAATCCATAGAGTACTTCTTGTACACATACAAGGTTATTTATTGACCAAAAAAGTACAATTTACAGCTTTGTTTTTTAGAAAAACAAACGCATTGATTATATACAGCAGAATACATATACATATTTATATTATATTGTTCTTGTTTTTGTTCCACGGAAAAAGGTTGTTGTCTTATTTATTTCTTCTCACTTGACATCGGGATCTGGAATCAATCGAATATGATACATTCCAGCTGGTCTAAAAAAAGAAATCATAAAACGAAAGTGATAAACATATTTTATAAATTGTGTCACTGCATATTTTTAGAAAATATCATACTCACTGTTCAACAGCTCCAGGTTCGCCGCCCAACTCTGCTTGCTGATCACGATTACATGTTCCATGTTGAACATCGGCCAGTGATTGGCAGAAGTCACCGAAAAACGGTACACCCAAATAAATACTTTGAGCAAAATATTTATAAGCCGTTGAGTGTGAACATGCGCCAGTCTAAAAGAATGTTTCATGAAATTATTGCTGATTGGTGTGTTTTTTACTTGCAAAAATTTCAATTTGAAGTGTTAATATTTGTGATTCGGGTTGATAAATTCAAACATATTGATATTGAACAATTTTGTTAATCAATTTCTGTTGAGAACTCGAACATTTTATTAAGTGAGTTCAGCCACCTTGTGTATTGGAAGCTCTGGCAATGTTTGATTTCAACATTTTCTTATTGATAAAAGTAAATTTTATTTTGATCGGAGCTCTGTTCCACCATAAACGTGTTCGATTTTTTTTTTCTTTGGTGAGAAATTTTGATGAAACAGAAACACAAATTTTAGACCAATTTTTTTTTTTTGTGCGAAAATCTCAATATTGATTGTGTAGATTTAATGTGTGATCTTGGTGAAACAGAGCTCAGAAGACGAAAATTATCCTCATAACTGAGAATAATTCTTTCAAACTTTCTGTTGGAATTGTGCATTTTACTGAAAGAAAGCATTTTACTGATATTGGACAATTGACAAAACAAACTGAAGAACTATTCTGTGTGCGTAAAACCATGAAATAGTGATTTTTGGACAAGATCTTTCTTGTAACCTACGTCATCCCACGAGCATCCTGGCTGTATACGACCACCGTTCGGATAGAAAGACACCGTTCCAATTGGATCAATGAAACCCAGTTTACTCGTTTGTATGGTTTCAACGTACGTGGCATCGCTACTATGCAGCCGCTGTTGCGGGTCGTCCAATGGAAACAAAACACTGGCAGGATCTAGATATTTGAGATATTTCAGATCTAGCGATTGATTAATAGATATTACCTAGAAAGACATTACCTAGTCCAACGATTTTCGATAGTCGTCCCGATTTTAGGCTCTTACCAGCTAAAATTAGATTGTATTTTTAGTTATAAATTTGAAGTGTGTAAAGTTGCAATTAAAATGTGCTCACTAAAGCCTGCCACATGTGCGCCCAGACTGAAACCGATCACTGTCAAGTTGGACAATTTTAACATTTTGTTTTCAACCTTAAAGTGAAACGCAAAAATTAAACATCTTTGACATCAATTAATTTGAATGTACACTTTTCCTGACCATAAAGTCAATAAACCGGGCTGTGTACTGTCCGATTTCGGGAGTATTTTTCTTCGCCGCCGGATAGTTAATCGTATTGGAAACTCTTTCCCAATTTATACCAATCAAATTGATATCATACTGTGCTTTGAGGAAATATGCTAGAATTATAGCCAATTTAGTTAGTTGTTAAGTTTTTAAAACTAAATATCTTGTGTTAATAAAAAAAATACCATCTGTTAACACATTTTTAAGTCCACCTCGTGATTGAAAGCCATGAATGAATATTCTTGTTGGATTTTCCGGATTATAGTTAGATTTAGTGATGGAATTTGTGTCATTAACGATGAGAATTTGTGGCTCAGCAATATTTTCAAGAGTGTATAAATCAATTTGCACATCTTTTTCAACTTCAATTAATGGCACTGGCTTTATACGAAGTCCGATAATTGAACTTGCTTTAAAATAATATAGAAAATAAGTAGATTATAGTCACCGCCCAATTTTTGATTATGAAAAATGTAAACAAAAAACCTACCAAATGTTACCAATAATAACCACACAGCGACACCTTCCATATTTAACATTTTGCGTAGCAATAATTGCGAAATATTGCGCAAAAGTAAATTAAATCGATGAGATACAACGGAAACGGTTGTGATGGAACTAACTCAAATACATTTTGAAGCCTTTTTAAATGTTGATAAGTAGGGTTAAACTCTGATAAATGAAAGCTAAAAAATGTGTTGGAGCGCGTGCTTCTACCTTAACAAAAAGATTATTAACTGAAACAAATGAATCAGACGGAAATGTAGTAGATAGGGGATCTGTTTGATTCAGCTGAATATATTGAAAAAATTATAGAAGCTTTTGGTCTTTATTCAACAAACTGAAAAAAGTGAGAAAATGCAAAACAGCGACATTCTAAACGACGAAAAAAATGGAGTTTTGTGTCAATCGAATTCATTAGGAATGAAAGAGTTGTATCTATTATCATGATGGTATAAGAACAACACTGTTCTATTTATAACAAGTAGTGCTTTTGTTTCCTATCAGTTGTAGTGTCTGGCGTTAACAATGCATTTTATAAAATGGCATTTCACATTGCTTCAGGTTTTGATTGTTCACCTTAAAATAACCACTGATAATTGAAATGCTCTTTAGTGAAATACGAATTAATCGTTATCATTTATTAATTTTAGGCACTCAGTAAATTCCCCTTTCAAGCTTGCCATTCGATTGCATTCTTTTAGACTTATTAACGAGACAAAGTTGAGTGGACGCAATATCAAATATTCAGCACAATAGCTTTTGTAGCACAAACATACACCATTAATATATACTCACATGGTGATATCGCCTGATGTTTCGCTATAAGATGTTGCACTGTAACTAAGTATGGTCAAGGTAAAATTGAATTTAAAACACTTTTATTAGGTAATCGAGTCACGTGAAACGGTTCGTCATGTCATCAATCATATTAAAATTCACTGCCAAGTATAATCTGGTAGCAAGGCTTGACATGCATTGATGTGTGTTAATAAACAGCAATTTTCATCCCAAAATATAGCGTCATTTTGGTTTTTATTAACTTTTACACGTTTTAACAAGAATTTCAACAAAAACTTTGCATTTTACCATTAGTTCCGATTTTTATGGTAATTTTGAAGACCTTTCAACATACATATATAAATTATATATGCAAAATCATCAATTTTGAAGCGTTAAAACCAGCTCTGAATTCACAGGTGAATATTCATCTAGTAGGAGGTAAGAATATTCGGCCGAAGATTTCTCGTGATGCCAGCAAAAAAAGAAAATCTTCCCGCAAATGCTGGCTTTTGAGCTCGTAATTTAACTGTATTCACTACCACCGAGTTTAAAAACAGTTCGCACAGCATGCCGATAACAAACCCGTGGTAAAAGCCGATAAAAAAAAACAATTGTTCGGTTTCCAGTTCACTGACGATAAAACTTTCCAGCTGACTTTCTAGACTATATACGTTCCTATCACTAAGAATTTCGAAAAAAAATTGAATACCGGTGTTTTACTGGTAATCTCGACACCGGTGTTTCAAACACACACAAAAAACCGCCCACCAAAAACCAGCTTTCGAGCAGAGATATTACGAACGGTTTTTCGCCACGGTTTCGTATGGTTAACAACACTGGTGAACCGAACAAAATAACTAATAAATATAATAATTTGCACATTTGCTTAACTAACAAGAATGTTACAATGTTTTATTTACATAATAATAAATCAAATAAAAAACCACTTGGCGCGGTAAATATTCGTGCCGCAAGCAAAATCGGTACAAACAATAACTGATATCAATTTTGTGACGCGGCTAGCAAGTTACATTCATTTTTGTACCGATTTTGCTTGCGGCACGAGTATTTACCGCGCCAAGTGGTTTTCTATTTGATACCAATCATTTTGCATTAAGACTTTTTTTGTAATTTGTGAAATTTTCAGTCCTAGAGTTAATGTTCTTTGACCAAAGTCTACATCAAAAACAGACTTCACAAAGTTTTGATATCGAAGAATGATATCATGTTATGGGGTGAAAAATTGATTTTTGGTCATTTTTTGGGTGTTTTATTTTGCTTCCGAACTCAAAATCCGAAAAAGCAGACATTTTAGAGCATTGAAATCTGAAGAACTGTTGTCTCTTTTGAAACAGAGTATACTTAATCACAATTAAATGATATAATTTTAGGGTGTTTTTTCACTTCAAACCGAAATATCTCGAAAAAACGAATTTTCCCAGATATAACACATATGCACCATGATTCACACATATCTGCGCTAGAATCGTGGAAATTATGAAAAAAATCGTTGGGAGTTTTTTCGAGAAAATTTCAGATTTGTGTCGGACCGATATGCAACTTTTCAGTTTTTGGCTCAAAACTTCTCAATTGGGATTTTTTTTCGAATTGTTGAATGCAGTTTGAAAGCTGACTTCAATATCTTCCAAATGGTACCCATGCAGTTTCGGTATGTTTTGTGGTTCGGGCATAGTGACCATTGGAAGGGGGGGCATTTTTTCAAGTTCGAGGGCTGCCCCAGGTCATCGGGGTTACCAGATCGAAAAGTTGTAGAGCAAACAAATCTTAGTTTTACTAGCCTATTGTGAATAGGCTAAAACTGAAGTTTTGGTCACTTTTTCAAACCTCCATATCAGGGGGCATCGGAGGTCAAAGTTTTTATACTTTTTTCGCCTCTACTTTCCAAGATCTTTTCAATGATACTCAGCTCATTATGATCAATAATCGGGTTTAAAAGTTCGAAATTTCGTGTATATATAGGCTTGTGGCATTGCAATAATGTAGTAGTTGCTTGCGTCACTCGCGTGGACTACCGTCAACTGTGATACAGAATGAAATGACAGGGTTAGTAAAATCTTTGCGATTTCAATCATGTGTCGAATTTTCACACGTAGAGATTTTATTCAATTGGGAAACTTATAAATACAGGTTGGGGCCCAACTGTTGGGCTTCTTAAATAAAGATGACTGAGATGTTACTTCAATTTTAGAAGAATTTCGACTAAACCATTTCAATTTGCATAATTAAGTAATATATGACGGAATTTCAGCTCAGCGAACACCGAAAATGTCGGTGGACTGTCTTCTGGATCCAAAGATATTTCAATGTAATAAATTCCAGGTGGTCTAAAAATAATAAATATATTATGATTAATCATTTTCAATCCACACATTGAATTTAGTGACAGCTTACTGTTTTTTTGCTCCTGGTTCACCCCCCAAAGTTGATTTTCCAGAACCAGTACAGATTCCATCCTTAAGTTCATCTTTTGAATTACACAATTGTCCAACAAATGGTGTTTCGGAAGAAATACTTTGAGCAAAATATTTGTATGCGGTTTGATGTGCACAAAGCTACAAGAAAAGTGGAGAATAATGTTTTAAATGTTATATTTAGATATGTTCAACGAATTTTATTTAATTGCAAAGATAATAATATGCATATCGTCATCAGTCTACCGCATGCATATCAATATGTTTTGTTTGAGTGTAAAATGTTGAGTAAATATTATACTGAGGTTTAAAAACTTCTTCGAGTGGATTTACTCGAAAGTCTTTTGAGCGTTTTATGGAAGTATTCTTATCTTAATACTTCTTAAGATAAGTGTTTAAAGCTCAAATAATAAAAAATATAAATTGTATAGATGTTCAAGAGAAGCCATTTACATGTTTATAACAACTTACAAGATTCCAACTCCAACATTCTGGTTGAGATCGGCCACCATTCGGATAGAATGAGACCGTTCCTAATGGATCGTAGAATCCCAATCGACTTGTGTGAATTGTTTCCACATACACTGCATCGGTGCTGTCCAGCCGCTCATGCGGTTTTTCTATAGAAAACAGTACACTAGTTGGATCCAAACCGATGATCTTCGGTAGTTTTCCTGAACGCAATCTCTTGCCAGCTAAAAATAGATTTGTTTGTCTAAATCTATACTTTGTTAACTTCATATAATTTCATTGCTTACCGATGCCAGCGATATGTGCTCCCAAGCTGAAACCGATCACCGTTAAATCCGATAATTTCAACATTTTGTTCTCAACCTGAAATCGAATTATTAGTTATATTTATAACATCAATGTATAAACGATGGAAATTTAGAGAAAGGAACCCAATCTCATGGTCTTAAAAGTACCATAAAATCAATGAAATTAGCCGTAAGGTTGCCAAGTTGTTCAACATTATTCCTTGCTGAGACATAATTGAATGTGACCGAAGCCTTTTCCCAATTGATAGCAATCAAGTTTACATTTCGCTTTGATTTAATGAAATATGCTAGAATTAGAATTCGAATACATTAAATTGATCAGCTTCAAATCTAACTAGTAATTCTGTCGAAAAATGTCTCACATTCTGTTAGACTCTCTTTGAGTTCTCCTTTTGAATAGTATCCATGAATGAATATTCTCGTTGGAATTTTGCGATTGTAATTTGATTCACTAATGGACTTTGTATCGTTCACAAATAGAAGCTGTGGTTCAGTCGGATTTTTCAATGTATACAAATAAATTTGTACATCTTTATCAATATCAATATACGGCTGTGGAACAATACCCCCGGTGACCAATGTTGCTATTTTTAGAAACAAATTAAATGAATAATGATTTAAACAAAAAAAATAAAACATGTATTTTATTCAGATGCAAAAAACGTTCATGCAGAGAGAATAAATTGTCCTACTTTCTATTGTAATTGTGTATTTTACTGTGAAAATCGGAAAAATTCCAACCATCGTTGGAGTGCGTCTCTATTTATTTCCAACCGCGTTTAGAATCTTCCCAATTTTCGCAGTGAAATACCCAATTACAACAGAAAGTTGGACAGTTTACTGATTAAAATGTAATCATTAAATATTGATTGTTCAAATTATACGAATATCACTTTTCTAATAGTATTGTAAAATATTGTCCACTTACCGAATGTAAGAGCTAAGATTAATGTAGCAAGACCAATCATTTTGCTTAATTTTACTTCTTTCTAAGCTCAAGGTGGAAATACTAATGGTCGTAACAATAGGAAATAAATTGAATTTATAAATAATGTTCAATGCATTTTTATTGCTTTTAATCAATTACGAATAAATCACAAATTCTTTCATTTATCGAAGATTACAAAAGCACGTGTCAATCATATGAAAATTGTAAAGCCTGTGAAATAATGTCAAAAAAAAAACATCAGTGAATATAATTGTTTGTCCATTGTTCGACTGAATTGATAATTATTGATTTTGATGTATTGTTATTTTTTTGTTTTTAGAAATTTATATGTCACGTATGTTTTTTCTTTCAAACATGACGACAATTCATTGGGGTGGACGGTAAACATGCATTTAAATTTTAAAACAACATTCGTTTTTGTTAGGAATCCGACGAATCTTAAATCGTTTTTACGCTAGAGGTTCATCCACAATACAATTGCAGCTAGACTTTTGAATATTGATGTATCAATAATGGAATGCCATCCAATTAATTTGTTGATCCGCAAGTTGAAAAGTGAACACCGGTAATAAAACATGGTTAAACCCCTAGATTTGACGCAAACCATGTCACGTTTATAATATGTTGGAATTCAACAGTCAAGCATTTGGACACTGGAACCATTTAATCTTCTTTCTGCTACTTTAATCAATGTTTTTTGATAATGCATATTTTCAAGCGTGCTTTTGTTATATCGGATTTATAAAGGATTCTAATTGTAATTTTATTTGGCAAAATTCTGCACGACACAGCAACGCAAGCAGATAAGAAGCGGCGATACAACAAACAAGCCTTGTTTTGCACCAATAGAAAACTATTTTGAAAGTATAAATGCTTTTTCCTTGAAATGATTACCTACTTGACTTGGACATAGCATAGAAGAACTTACAGCAAGTCATTTAAAAGCGTTCACATCTATCATTGTAAATTAAAACTTGTTATTTTAGTTTCCAACTGTACTAATAGTTTTGATTATTATCAATTCGTTAACGAGTCAAAACGAATTCGATAACAGATCAATTGTTGAGGTAAGTCAAATTCCAAATCTCAGCTGCTGTGAAAAAAGGGTATCATGCTGCTCCAACGGTCGGAAATTAATGTCTATTAAGATTTTTTTCAATTTTAGTAAAGGTGTTATGAGTTCTGATGAAATCTCTATTTATTTCGTTTAACTGCGCCGACAGATAACAGGTTGACTCCTTTACATTTTAAATTAAAATTGTAATCAGAGAAACCGTTTTTTCAAAACTGAACTTCTTACCGCGCACCTTCGAAATCGTGTTTTCTCACTTTTTCTCCGCTATTCATTGAGCTGATACCGATATATTTTCAGATTGAAGCCAGCATGAATCATGAAGAAACTTTTCAGATCAAGAGGCGAAAACATGAACACATTTCAAAGTTGGCCCACTGTTTTTTTTCCAAATGGAGTAATTAAATTGTAATCAATTGTAATGTTTCAATTTTTCAAATTTCACAATAAATGTAAACGAGGCCGTAGCGTGGAAGGCGCTAGGGGAGCACATCCACTGGAAAAATATGTTCGAACATAATTTTTTCGTGATAACTACAATGGTAGTTGCTTGAAATTGATTGAAAATGAATGAACGGATGCTGAGCATTCCCCCACAAAACCGGTCACGCTATGGGCCTGAATGTAAGCAGAAATACTCCTTGATATTAAACATTTATTTAACGCATATAATTCGGTTTAAATTATGATATTGGATGTCTTATACTGATTTTCAGTTATATTTTCTTATGCTAGGCAGCGGTTAACAGTGTGTGTTACAGTGCATATTTCATTGATTTTTAATTGTGACATTTGGTCGAAATTCCTTGGATCTTAATGAATATTCATATGAAGTGCTGTGATTACTTGTCGTTGTCCTACTAAAAAAACTACTACTCGACTAAAAAAATTCAATTTATATAGCCTCTCAGCGAACGCCTAAAATATCGGTCAACTGTCTTCTGGATCCGAAGATATTTCGATGTAATAAATTCCAGGTGGTCTAAATATAATAAATGTATTCTGATTAATCATTTTTGATACAAACATTGAATTTTATGATAGCTTACTGTTTTTTTTCGCCTGGTTCACCCCCAAAAATTGATTTTCCAGAACCAGTACATCTTCCATTCTTAAGTTCATCTTTTGAATTACACAATTGTCCAAACAATGGTGTTTCGGAAGAAATACTTTGAGCAAAATATTTGTATGCGGTTTGATGTGAACAAAGCTACAAGAAAAGCGGAGAATCGTGTTTTGAATCTTAAATTTCTATCGAATTGTTTAAAGACACTCTTCAAGAGAGTCTAATAAAAGCGCCCGTATCGTTAAGCATCCATACATCGGAGTGCATAGAAAATTTCAAAACCTTTGAATCCATCCGAAAAACTATAACTATTTTTAATGGATTCCGGAATTTTGTATGCACTCCAAAATATGGACATGTAATATATTATATTGTGATAGCGAAAAGAAATGTGCTCAGAACCAAACATGAATGTTTACAACATTTATTCACAGCTTACAACATTCCAACTCCAACATTCTGGCTGAGTTCGGCCGCCGTTCGCGTAGAATGAGACCGTTCCTAATGGATCATAGAATCCCAATCGACTTGTGTGAATTGTTTCCACATACACTGCATCGGTGCTGTCCAGCCGCTCATGCGGTTTGTCTATAGAAAACAGTACACTAGCAGGATCTAAACCGATAATCTTCGGTAATTTTCCTGAACGCAATCTCTTGCCAGCTAAAAAATAGATTAGTTTGTCTAAATCTATACTTTGTTAACTTCATATAATTTCATTGCTTACCGATGCCAGCGATATGTGCTCCCAAGCTGAAACCGATCACCGTCAAATCCGATAATTTCAACATTTTGTTCTCAACCTGAAATCGAATTATTAGTTATATTTATAACATCAATGTATAAACGATGGAAATTTAGAGAAAGGAACCCAATCTCATGGTCTTAAAAGTACCATAAAATCAATGAAATTAGCCGTAAGGTTGCCAAGTTGTTCAACATTATTCCTTGCTGAGACATAATTGAATGTGATCGAAGCCTTTTCCCAATTGATAGCGATCAAGTTTACATTTCGCTTTGTTTTAATGAAATATGCTAGAATTGGAATTCATAAGTTTTAAATCTATAGTTATTACAAACATTTTATGTTAGAAAATTGCTTACATTCTGTTAGACTTTGTTTCATTTGTCCTTTTGAATAGTAGCCGTGAATGAATATTCTCGTTGGAATTTGGGGATTGTAATTTGATTCAGTAACGGACTTTGTATCGTTCACAAATAGAAGCTGTGGTTCAGTCGGATTTTTCAGTGTATACAAACAAATTTTTACATCTTTATCAATTTTAAAGTATGGCTGCGGAACAATACCCCCGGTGACCGATGTTGCTATATTGAACAAATTTGATGAATAAATACTTTTTTAATGAGATTACCTATTCGCAATAATTTTCTTGTACTTTAACAATAATAAAAACACTCAGATAAAATGTTCTTGTTAATTTAAAATTGAAACGAATATTAATTTTGTCGGAAAAACATAATTGTTGTCAACTTACCGAGTGCAAAAATCAAAAATAATGTAGTGGAACCGATCATTTTGCTCATTTCAACATCCATCCAAGCTCAAGGAAGTGATACAAATGGTTGTAAAATGTTAAGAATTGGTTAAAGAAACACTATCAGTGAATATAATTCAAGTGAAGTAAGCTTGTTCTTTGGATGAAGTGATTATCTGTGATATCTTTCTAGGAATTGACAGATATGTATCACGTTAATATGTTTGTTTTGGAATATGTCTCACACGCCATTGGGTTAACATGCATTTAAAAAAAATTGGATTCTGTTTGGGATGCGATGAATTTTGAATCTCTTTGTTATAAGTATGAATTCACAATACCATGCAAATGGTGTGATACAATTATAGTTACACTTTTGAGTATTTATGTCACCTAATACATTAGTGATCTGCTAGTTGAAAAGTGAATCATTTATTGAACCCCTAGATTAGACGCAAATCAGATCAAATATCAAATATTTCGAAAACCAATCGTCAGGCATTTGGACACTGATAACATTCAATCTACTTTCTACTACTTCATTCCACTTTTGTTTGATAATGAGTATCCAAACGTGTTGATACCATATATCTGATTATAATGGAATCATGTCAATTGTATTGATATTACTATTTGGCCAAATTATACACGAAACAGCAACGCAAGCAGATAAGAAGCGAAGATACGGCAAACAAGCCTTGTTTTGCACCAATGGAAAAATATTTCAACAGTATTAATATTTTGTCTATCGACTTAAAACAATTTGATACTAGGTTTGGACATAGCCATTTTAGTGGAATCATTTTGGATAGCCAATGAATGAGGAAACCCGCACGACAATATCTTCCTTATTGAATTTAATGCATCAACACAACTCAAGTGGATTAATAACATTGTCATGTTTGAAAAGACACGAATACAATCACAATGTTCATTTGTTGTATGTGAGTGGGTGTCAGCTCTGACAACATCTGGGATAGGTGTGTGGAGTGCCAAACATTATTTGGGACGTTTTCGATTTGTATTTGGGACATTGAAGATCTATTCCCAAATTACAATAATCTACACATATCCAATTTATCCCAAATGATATCTTGGCTATCCGTGAACACCCCTGTTGTATATTCATTCCCTTTATTTACTTTGATTGGATAATGGATTATAGAAGATAACGAAAAAAAGATAATGACCAAATATATTTTGGAATACAATATACATACAGGATTTTCTACTAACTAAATGTTTTTCAAATTTGTAAATCTCCTGAAAGGTTTACTGATGATGATAATCTGCACATGCAGTTTCACTCAAACACACTATCAGTGCATCAGATTTGGCTCAACATTGTCTAAGAGTTGCCCAAAGGTAGGCAACAATTTGGGTAGCATTTTGTGTATGCGCTTCAAAAATAATAGACACCTCTTACATATTAAAACGTATTAAAACCAATTTATTGGATTAGGCTCACAGTTGTTTATTAACTCGCTACCACTGCCGGTGATCCAAGCGCACGTATTTTAAATATTATGTATATAATACGCAGCAAACTTGTTCACTTGTGCTTTTCGTGCATTTTCAGTTCATTTTTTTATATTTTCTACAAATGCAGTTATGTCGAAAGGGGTTAGACACCCCTGAATGGGACAATGTTTTCCAAGTTCTATATTTTTTATATACAATTTGATCAATTAAGTTGAACTTAAGTAGCCTGTCATTGGCAAAATTTCACATGCAAGGGATCCATTGTGCTTTATGGCCGATGCGGGACCATTTCCCGTGTTCCGATTGAGCTAAAACTGCAAAAATAAATATGTGTTCTGAAAATTGAACAAAATGTGTTTTAACATTTCTTGAGTTATTAAAAACAAAATCATTGACTTTGCAGCACTCTAATGGAGTCAAGTGGATGTTAACATTCTAGCTCTTTCCGAAGTACGTTTTCGATCAATTCACAAAACTCAATAGTGTTCTTTTTTTTCGAAACAAACAACTTCTAATGTGGATAAGGAATATTACTTGTTCAAGTTATTTCGACATTCTATCGAATGCACACGTTTTTTCAATGAAAAAATAATTTTGTTTTTTAGAATAGAACAAGATTATGATTTTACGAACTGTATGATAAAGTTAAACTCTTTGAAGTGCCGCAAAAACGCTTTTCAATATTTCAAAATGCTATCAAAACATTTGAAAACTTCAAATTAATGTCTATCAAATATCAATCATCAGGCCATTTGATGAAGAGGTTGAATAATGGATTTCTGTCACTTTCACTGTAATTGATCACCTTTGGCTTGATTTGAAACCAAGAAAAGTTGCTGAAAAAAATCATATATAAATCGAAGGAACATGCTATTTTTCCTATTATATTATTTTGAAGAGGAGAAATGAATATCGGTGTCTATTTTAGTTTAATAGCCATTTTTGGCGGTTTCACAAGTAAGTGATTGCTGCATGCAAAATATTTTAAAAATAACTTTGCTAAATTAATGCATTTTTATTGCAATCAGTCCAAATCAGTGAGACGGCTAAAAGTTGGAGTACTTTGTCGGTCTCGATTCCACCGTCCATAACTGAAGACGAAACAAATTTCACGTATGTTCAAGATGGAAATGGAGGATTCATGAAAGTTCACCAATCTGAGGCGAAAAATGTCACAAATCCGGACTTTTTCGTAGAAAAAGATGTCCGTTTTGAGCTGTTCACTCCAGAGAATCCATTAAATCCACAATTTCTCACACTCAACAATTTCACATCAGTGAACACATCGAACTTCAACTGGCAAAACCCAACACGAATTTTGATACATGGCTGGTACTCTGAAGGTTTGTTGACATCACGATTTGCTGACGCATACTTTGTGAGGAGTCAACACAAGCTCAACTATATAGCTGTTAATTGGCAGAAAGGATCGGATATTTACAACTATTTTACTGCCCGTGGTCGCGTTAAAGATGTTGCAGAATATGTGGCAAAATTCGTTGATTTCATGTCCGCACATGGTCAGTTGAAAGTTGAACAGCTTATGATCATTGGACACAGTCTTGGAGCACATATAGCTGGAATTGGTGAGTGTCAGTTTTGTTGTGCTCGTTTTATTATGTAATGAGTTGACTAAATCAATCGTTATCATTTTCATGCTGAAATTTAAAGCCGGAAAAAATATAAAATCGGGAAAAGTGGGAAAAATTGTTGGTTTGGTAAGTCTAGAACAAATCGATCATGAAATATCATAATTTTTTTTTGCCAAACGATTTTATTTTGGCAGAAATTGAAAATAAAAACATTATCGTAACATTTTTTATCATGTTTGTTTAATTTTAATAATTTTCAATAGGATCCAGCGTCACCGTGGTTCGATTACAATGATTATGATGGGCGTTTAACTGAAAGCGACGCTTCCTATGTTGAAACTATACACACATGTGCTGGCACACTTGGTTTTGCACAACCAATCGGAATGGCATCATTCTATCCAAATGGAGGTAAATCCCAACCCGGATGTAAATGGGATGTTGCTGGAGCATGTGCCCATGGACGAGCATATGAATATTACATCGAAAGCATAGTCAGTCCAACATTTTATGCATTTGAATGTGACTCATTTCTTAAACTTCAGCGGGGTGATTGCTCCGTAGTAAACGTAATTATTCCAATGGGTGGTGAGCCTGGAATTCGAAGGTAGGCAAAAAGATTGATAATCTCTAGACAAAATAAAATACAAATGTAAAATTTTTCTATCACAGAGCTGAAGGCATTTTTTATCTAAAAACAAACCCCGAACCGATGTTTTCTCAAGGACGAAATGGAATACTACAAGAAATTATATCCGCTAAGGATTCATATAAAAAGGTAGCTTTAGATAGTTGGCTCAAAGCTAAGAATTATGTAAAAAGTATACAACAGAAATTTGGCCGCTAACTTAAGTATTGAACAAAAAACAATAAATGTTTGTTGCAGTCCTGAAATCGACTCGTGTATGTACATTATTTTAATATCGTTTCTCATTTTGTTGTGGCAAAATAGGCTTACTGTACTCCATGAATACTCTACGGTTTGATAATTTCAATTCCGATCACTTGAATTGTTCAGTTATTCGCATTGATTTGTAAGAACTAAGCGGTCTGAATTATCGGAATTGTAGTGTATATACACACTGATGACATCATAATTTGTATTCACAACCGTCAGTTGGGATTGTCAACTTTCCGCATCTAAATCCTGGAATTATACAGTAAATCGTATAGTTTTTTTATATTTCATCTAAAATTTGTAGAAACCGTTTGAAGTGTAAATGATATTGATTGATTTGGATCCGTTAGCAACTTCAACTAATGCACAGGCGCACTGATGCCGTCAGTGGCGAGTCCCTTATACATGCGCAAATATCATTTCTGTGCAGTGATGACAGTAACAGAACACTGTTGCTGTATAAACTAGCTCGTGCATGATTCGATGCTCCTTAAGTGAGACACTCACACAGTCTCATCATTAAGTTGGTACCGGTGTGAACGTGCATTGTTGATATTCGCTTTGTTGTGTCGTTTTATACAAACTAAAATACAAAACGAAAGATTCTACGAATCACCAAATACTCGAAACGCCATGTGGAGTAGCAGCCAAATTCAGTATAGTATACGGAAATCACGTGAAGTGAACGATAAAGTTTTATATAGGAGCATATAGAGAATAATTTCCGTATGTTTTTAATAGGATTCAACCATCTTGGATTCAACTGAAATGAATTTAATGTATATGTATAAGGTGCACAGATGTCCTCGTTTCACGAGGATAGTCCTCGATTTTGAGTCGGATTTTCTGTCCTCGTAAAAAACTGGAAATCAGCCGAATTTGGCGAAAATGTCCTCGTTTTTGATGGGCTGATTTAAAAGGAAATTTCTATTTAAATTAAAGTCCAAGATTGATTAAAAAACGAACTCGTTTATGCCATACACAAAGAAACTCTATTATTTTTATTCATTTTAACATTGTCAAATGTCGAAAATCGGCTACGCGATCGATTTGTATCGTTACCATACGAAATGGTGATGCAGAGACAAAGATGTTACTGTCGATGAAACGTATGTGAATGAGCTGATTCGTAAATTTCTTGAAGATTGCAATCATTATTTGAAAATTTGGCTAGAGTCATTGGAACCAATGAACAACAGAAGCTCGTTGGCTGGATGTTTTTGCATCGCTCACAGAAAAAGATATTTCATTTAAAGCATTTCTCAAATTGGTAGAATACGCAATGACAATTCCGGGTGAGTTTGTCATGAATTTAATGTAAAGATGAAACAAAAAATCATACATTATTTTCTCATTTCTCAATCAATACTTTTCAATAGGAACAAATGCAGTGTGTGTAAGGTTGTTCTCACAGATTACGAACTATTGGACGGACGAAAAAAGTCAGCTTACGATACTTTGAAATGCTGGATTGCTGTCAAGCATAACTGCAAAATGTCTTGTTCGGATTTTCATAGTTTCATTTTAAAAAATCCGGAACTGCTCAAACAAATTCAAAACAGTGACAAATATTGATAAATAAATCATACAATTTCAAGCAGATTTTCTTAAAAACAATAATTGTCATCAAAAAACATTAAAATATTCAAATAAATATATCTTTTACTTTCATTTGGTTATCAAATGGGCAAATTTGAAAATGTCCTCGTTTTTTGACTCAAAATCGCTAAAATGTCCTCGTTTTTCGTTCGACACATCTGTGCACCTTATATATGTATATTAATCTGTTTTCAAAAATTTAAGAAAATATCACACGCAAAAACTTAGCATTTTATGATATGCTCATTTAGTTCATGTCCAATTTACTTATAATGGCATTGTGAGCATATACATGGTGTTTCAGACATCAAGATACCTAGAGGCCCCCCCCTCATTTTTTCTTCAACAGGATTTTGATTAATTTTTTTTTTTGATATGTTGATATATATAGAGTTTTGAACAATTTTAGCCAGAGCACTTGGAACCTGTCTTAAAGTGTCTTTACGTGCCTAAGCAATCTTACTCGTTGTGCTTGCACGCTCTCTCTCCTTCAATTCGATATGAAATTCGCATATATGTCAAATTCAAACATGTATAAGTAAATTGAAACAGTAATAATGAGCGTAAAAGAATTTTCACCTAGATTTATTTGTTTGCGCAAAATGCACTTTGATCGAGTTTGATAAGCTTTGCCTAGTTATAACCAGTGTTATCAATCGGGGCAAAAAGTCGCCCCGAACCCCGACCGAACCCGAACAAAATTGAACAAATGAAAAAAAACCGACCGACACCGAAATTTTCGGATCGGGTCGGATCGGAGCTCAGGTAACCGAATCCGAACCACCGATCGGGCCATTTCAGATTATTTCGGTGTTTGATGAAATATTTCTAATTGAAATTTATGGATTAAATTATTTTCATCATCTAAAATTAGAAAAGTATCATCTAAATTCTGAAAACTACGCCTCACGCGCTTCTCTGAAGCAAGGATGTGGTGAGTCTGTCTGCTTTGCGCACAGATAAGTTAATTTTTAATATATTCTAATGATTGGAATCAGTTTATGTGATGCATCTGAACTCTTTTCATCCATTTGACCCACCAAAATATAAGAAAATGTTTAAAATAAATCCTAAAAATGATCTAGTTCAAAGAAATCGACAAAAATTTGGGGTGAAAATTAGAAATCGGACAATTTGATTGGAATTATTGATTGGAATTACTTTGTGTTGAACTCTGTGACTCCATTTGAACCACCAAAATACCAAAAAGTAAAAAAAACAATAGTGAGCAGCAGTCGACCTCCAAGAAATTCTCTTGACGAGTAGAGTCAACTCACTCCACTTTCAACCCGCCCGACAAACCCCGAACACCCGAAGAGCTCCGCATGCCCGACTGATCCGACCGAAATGTCGGGTTTTTTCGGGTTCGGTGTCGGTCGGATGGGTCGAGGTTCGGGTCGGGTACCCGATTGAGAACACTGGTTATAACACTATGGTGTGCAAATTGGCTGTATAAATGCATATAAATGCATGAACAAACTTGGAAATGAAAAAGTCAATCTCGAAAGCTGCTTATGACACACTTTTGGCATTTTCAAGCTATAATAGCTTTGGCAAAATACACTGCGGTGATTTAATCATAGTCTACCGTTTAGTATTATTCGGTGGAAATGATTGTCTGTTTTATTATTATAATAGTTGTTACAAACTGTTTAACAAGTAAGTGAAGTGATATTTTGTGGTTAGAAATTCGATTTTTTAAATGCCCATTCAAAATTGTATCAATTCATTGTCATATGTGCGGTGATCTAGTTGAAAGCGACGCAACTAATGCCACGAATGTTTGGGCTGATTTGATGGTGCCTGATCTGCCCCCATCCATTGAAGACCATTCCAATTTCACCTGGATTCAAAGCGAACAAGGAAATTCATCATTGGGACAAAAGCCAGTTCCACGTTTCTCAGCACATGAGGATGTCCGTTTTGAATTGTTCACTCCAAAAAATCCAACAGAAAGCCAAATACTTATACTTCATGATTCATCGTCAGTGAAAAATTCCAACTTTGATCCAAAACATCCAACGCGAATTTTCGTTCATGGCTGGAGATCACAAGGTGTATTGACATTGCCATTTGCTAACGCATATTTGATCAAAGGTAAACATAAAGTCAACTTTATAGCAGTTGACTGGACAAAAGGATCCGATTCCTTGGTGTATTATCCTATTGTTGTTTATCGTTGTCCGGACGTGGCTAATCACTTGGCCAAATTAATAAATTTTCTAGTAGATAAACATGATTTAAATTTGAATGACCTCACGATTATTGGTCACAGCTTAGGCGCACACATAGCAGGCTTAGGTAAGTCTTGAAAAAATAGAATGAACATAGTATTATTTTAATTTTTTATTTCCAAAGAATCGATTTTATTGTGACAAACAATTATTTTCTAATCACAATTAATCTTAATAACTTTCAATTGAGTAGCTGGAAGGAGAGTAACTAGAGGAAAAATAGCCAAGATTGTGGGTTTAGATCCGGCTTTACCTGCATTCTCATATGAAAACTTTCGGAGTCGGATACATAAGAATGATGCTGCCTATGTTGAAGTTATACATACAAATGCTGGCATACTAGGTTTTGCACAACCAATCGGAACGGCATCATTCTATCCAAACGGTGGCAGTTATCAACCGGGATGTACCAATGATATATTCGGAGTATGTTCACATAGTAGAGCATGGAAGTATTATCTCGAAAGTATAACAGATAAACACTTTTTTGCATGCAAATGCGATTCATACGAAGAAGCCAAAAGCGGTAAATGCAAATCAACGAATAACCTTGTGCAAATGGGTGGCGAGCCAGGAATCAAATAGTAAGTTAACTTTTGTTTGTCTATGTTTTCTTGCCATTTTGAAATTTGTAAAATGAATTGTCCATTTGCAGTGCCAAAGGAATATTCTATCTTCAAACATGATATTTTGCTGAAGCAATTATTTTGCAAAGGAAGAATTGGAGTGTGTTAGTATTTATAATAGATCGCCAAAGAATTAATTTAACATATGAAGATGCTTATACGGAAATTCATGAAAATGATCAAGTGAAACATCGTTATGCCATTTGAATCACTCTTCAAGGATAATGTATTTATAATGGTAAGATTTGGCCGCATTGTACATAAATAAATTGAATTGATAATTAGTAGATACTCAATAAAGAGTTTATAATTACAACGATTTTTTTTTATTAAAATTTTGTTCAAAAATTTATCGAACAAAATGAAAATTTCGAACCGACAAATACTCGTTCAAGTACTCGTGTGACTGTTACGTTTAATTAACTAAGCAGCATAGTGTTGCTTAAACGATGTTTACTTGTAAACAGGTTGATATATGATGGATCTGAATGAAATCTAGATTCATTTTCAAAATACATTATTTATCTCAATCAAACACTGATCAACTCAACACACAAAGATTTTAGCGAGAATTATTATAGGGATTTCCTTTGGTATTCGCATTCAACGGAAATCACTTTAGTAATATTTTAAATAAACAGAAAAACCTATAGAAACTGAGGCATAGCTGCCATACGGTGTTTCAACAATGCATTCCCGTAAATACGAATACCAAAGGAAATGCTAGTAACAGTTCCCGCCAAATTTATTTGTGTGAATGTAAATAGGTGGCATTTCCAATCATAAGAACAGAATAACAATGTTTGTGGAATCAAAATCATAGAATAGTTAAAATAGAGAATCTGATGGTGTTTAATGCTAAGCATCACATCCAATTATTATAATTATAGTTTTTATTATTATTATTATCTAACAATTGCTAGGAATGCCATTCAAGTGTCCAATTGAATGAACAATGTTTATTAAACATCGGATTTCGTGTGTAGTAAAGGCAATGAGTTGTCCTAGAATTCTATTGACAGAACAACAGATAAAATTGTTTGCTTGTGTCAATTATACAATTTTATGGGTCGATCTCTTGGCTCCAATGTTTATCAATAACAGGTGTGTTTTCTTCAGATAGATTTTCAGGGAATGGCGTGATATTTTGTACGCGTGTCACATTTATTTTGTTATTTCTAAAGAGGTGGTGCCATTCAATAATTTGTTTTGCTAACCGTTATCAGATGTTTATCCCGTACCAAACTATTCGATGAACAGAAAGTGAAAGTGAAAAATTGCGTTCTATCTAACCTTGAGTTTTAACATGTGTCTTACCACATTATGACCTGTTGTTGAGAAGAAAAAATGAGTAACTGGAATCAAAAACGAGCATACAGAAAAAAAACCAAGAATAGTATATATAGATATATGTATATCCATAAACCCAAGAATAGTCATTCGCCAAAATGCATGCATTTGGGATTAACTAGCGTTTACCTCAAACACATGTCATATTTTGATACAAATTCTTAATTCATAAGATTTTGTGATGCAGTTTTTTAGATATTTTTTTTAAATTGTCAACAAATCTATATTCCTGCTTTTATTCCCAGCCACTCAATGAGCAATCAAAAACCGCATATTGTTCATTTGATAAGAATTTGCCATGGACGTATACATATATCAATAATAATCGATTCATGATTTTGATTTAACAATAAACAAAATCTACTTCTAAATCTAAATCTAAATTTCCTTTTTTTTTTAAATAATTTTTTCATTTTTTTCAAGCGTTCAGCAGACTAAAAGGCACGTTTCAATAATTTTGATAAGACCAAATTTATTGGAAGTAACCAAAAAAAAAGATAATAAATATTTTATTTGTTGATGTGTGGTATTTTAAAGTACCTTTAAGTGTCCAAGCGCCCTTGATCTCCCCTTTTTTTGATCCAGAAATCACGATATAATATTTTCAATTCCTTCTTCAAACAAATATTTACATTATTAGACAACTTGACATGTGTCAATTGAAAAATGTTTGGGCCTATTAGAAAGATTCATTTGTTTGTACAAAATGTGTTTTGTTCGAAAGAGTTTGATAAGCTTTGTTTAGTTTATGCGCAAATTAGATTCTTCTTGCGATAAATTCTTTTTCTTTTAAATAAATGCAGATAATATAAATGCTGCGCAAAATTCCTCTCTCAATATTTACAATACATTTTTAAATGCACTTATCGTATCTATTCATAGATGTATATAAATGCATATAAATGCACATAAATGCATGAACAAATGGCAACTTGCAGTTTCAGGAATTCATTTCATTGAGAAAGACTTTAGCTAAAACTGCTCATGACACACTTTTGACATTTTTATGTGGATTCCAACAAGATCCCCACAAAATTCACTTCAGTGATTCAATCATAAATTACGGCTGATTAATCGTTCTGATAATCGTTCAATCAATCGGCTTGTATCGAGATAAACATTTGAGTAAAAGCGTTCGTATAAATACCGGGCAAACTTGTTGTTTAGTATATTTTGTATAATTTGATGGAAATGATAGTCGGTTTTATTATCGTAACAGTTGTTGCAAACTGTTTAACAAGTAAGTGAAGTGATATTTTGTGCTTAGAAACGTGACACTTCTCTTTTTTTTAACGCTAGTTCAACAACTTATCAATTCGTTGACATTTTTGCTTTAATTTAGTTCAAACTAACGCATCCAATGCGACAAATGTGTGGGCTGTTTTATCGGTGCCAGATCCTCCATCCATCGAAGATCAGTTCAATCGCACCTGGATTTGGAGCGAACCAGAACATATATCATTACGACCAGCTCCATATTTCTCAATAAACGAGGATGTCCGTTTTGAATTGTTCACTCTAAAAAATCCAATTGAAAGCCAAATACTTAAACTTGACAATTCAGCATCAGTGAAAAATTCCAATTTCAATTCAAAACGTCCAACGCGAATTTTCGTTCACGGATGGAATTCAGAAGGTTTATTGACACCACGGTTTGCTGATGCATATTTGGTCAAAGGCAAACACAATGTCAACTTTATAGCTCTTGACTGGACAAAAGGATCAGACATTTGGTATTATCCCACTGCCCGTAAACGTGTTACAGAAGTCGCTGATCATTTGGCCAATTTTATACATTTTCTCGTTGATAAACATAAGCTGAAATTGAGTGACCTCACGATTATTGGTCACAGCTTGGGAGCACACATCGCAGGCCTAAGTAAGTTTTGAACAAGTGATGGATTTGTATTAATTTCTAATCACTTTTGATTTGGATCATTTTCAATTGAGTAGCTGGAAAGAGGATAACCAAAGGAAAAGTGGCCAAGATTGTTGGATTAGATCCAGCTTCACCGTTATTCAAGTATGATAAAATCGAGGATCGTTTACATGAGACTGATGCCGCCTATGTTGAAGTTATGCATACAAGTGCTGGCACACTAGGGTTTTCTCAGCCCATTGGCAAAGCATCATTCTATCCAAACGGAGGCAGATCCCAACCTGGATGTAAATGGGATGTGATAGGATCATGTGCACATGCTCGAGCATACGAATATTACATTGAAAGTATAATAAATCCACTTTTTTACGCCTTTGAATGTGATTCATACGAAGAGGTTAAAAACGGAAATTGCAGAGTAATAAATGATATAGTACAAATGGGTGGCGAACCAGGAAATAAACAGTAAGTAATTTGTTTGTATTTATTTTGATTCTCATTTCCAAAATGTATTAAAATGATTTATCTATTTGCAGTGCTGAAGGAATATTTTATCTTCAAACAAACCCGAAACCGTTATTTTCACAAGGAAGAAACGGTGTCATTCGGACAATAACCAATTCATTGTCGACCAAAAAAATTAATATGTTTTCAAATGGATCGCCAAAGTTATTCAATTTGTTAAATGGCAAATTAAAACATTTAAAATATGAGGAAATCCACCCGGAACTTAAAACCCGATAAATGATCAACCACTCGGGTGAAAATTTCTTAAGCCACTCAAAATGCTCTTCAAGGTCTGTGAATATAAAAAAAGAGAAAAATTTTGTACAATGTACAAATGTACATACACAATAAGTGTATTATATAACGATCGTACGATTTGGCCGCTCAATAGATAAACAAATTAAATTATTGTATAATTAGTAAGGTAGTTTAAGTGATAGATTTTGTCATTTTTTTTTTTTAAATCAAATGCTACTCAAAATGTGATTTTAGATTTTTGTGAGTTCAATAAATTATTGAAAAAATACGTGTTTTGACTTTGCCTCTCTAGATATTTCTATTGCTAACAAATGTGTGTGTGTGTTCTTTACAAGTTGTAACTTTGTTCGTTGAGTTCCATAAAAAATCGAATTTGATGCACTTTAGAAAATTTGCAAATATTAAAATTGCCAACTAAATTATATATGCATTTTTATTATCGCAACTTTGTGTAAATTTTTTCTCTTCGAATATGTTGTTGTCCAAAAATAAATTGAACTCCCATTTATAACAATGCATGAACTGTTCGTATCAATATCGTTCACATAGACAGGGCAGTCTGCCGTACGTTGTATCATCTCATGTCATTATCATGCGACAATATGAAATACCAATTTTATCATGGGTATTGATTCAATACGAATAATTCTGTTACGGTGTGACATGCGTTATTTTTTGTTTGATAACCAATTTCAATGATTGGTGTTGTTGCTTTAACGCCTTCTCTTATGAATCGGTGTTCAAACAGCGAACAAAATGTAAGAGAGTCCGCGCATCAAACGCGTGATTATTGTGAATTTCCAATATTGAACTTTTGTGGTAATTGAAATATTATCCAAACAAAAACCAATCAAATGCGTTTCTACTTTAGATTTTATCATTATGGTGCATTCACCGTTCCAGAATGTACCTCATCTATTCTTATCATTTCAAACTATTATTGTATCGCATGCAAGTTAAAGGCTTTAACCCATTTACAGCATATCACAAACGCGTGACAACTTTTTTCAATGTTTTTTGTTGTTGTTTATTTTCATGTCATTTACTACACATTAATTTTGTATTTGTATTACACTTGATTTATTTTTAAAATAATAAGTATTCTCCTGATAAATGGAATAAAAAATGTACGATAAATAGAGAAACAAACTGGAGTTGGCGCCATCTAGCGTTGAGGTGCGAGATAACCAGTTGAAAAGCTAGAGAAGCTTGAAACAAGCATGAATTGTACGAGGGAGGGTCTGCCATAGATACTGCTGAGCACATTGACAGTTGTCGAATTGACACTTTGCTGAATCGAATAATAACACACTGTTTAGGTTATTGTCCAATTTGTTACTTGAATTTTGTTGGTAAGTTGTAAATTAAAAACTATGTGAAATATTTGCGTGCAAAATAATTTATGTGTTAAAATGTATTTCTTTGTAGGTGTTTTCGTTTTCGAAATCGATATTTAAGTATTCAAATGTTTCGTTGATATTATTCCTGGCGCACAGAAAATTGAAAACAATGTTACCAAACACATTGACCCAGAGACTTTTGCAGAGATTTCCCGGCAAATTAACATATTGTTTTGCATATGGATCTGGTGTAAAAAAACAAATCGGTTATAATGAAAAGCAGCAAAAAGATGCGATGATTGATTTGATTTTATGCGTTGACGATCCTTTGGAATTTCATACACAAAATTTGCAGAAAAATCCCCGGGATTATTCATTTATGCGATTTTTCGGACCGAAATTGATTGGCGAGTTTCAAGAATATGCGGCCAGTGTATATTTTAATACTTTAATACCCATCGATGAACATACAACAATTAAATATGGTGTGATTCGAACAAAAGATTTGTGTGAAGATTTATGCCATTGGACTCATTTGTACGTAGCTGGAAGAATGCATAAGCCAGTTGAAACATTGGTTGAACCAACCAATCCAGAGTTGAAACATGATATTAGCAAAAATCTCGATAATGCTTTGCATACCGCACTTTTGTTGCTGCCCAAAGAGTTTTCATACTTTGATTTATTCCATACAATCGCAAATATCAGTTACGTCATGGACTTTCGAATGATATTCGGCGAGAAGAAAAACAAAGTGCAAAATATCGTTGAACCTCAATTAGATGCGTTTCTAAAATTGTATGCACCAAATTTGAAGAGTATGTCACAACTTGTTCATGTACCCGACCTAGCGGTGGTTAGTGACAAAACAATTAAACAGGATAAATCACATGCAGCAATTCTAAAGCATTTAAATGAAATGCCATCAAGGTGTCAAGTGAATATGAAAAGTATTAATAATGACACGCTTCAGAAAATCGCTCATAAAATAGAATATCCTGTTATTGTTCGAAAATCTTTCGCTAACATAAATTGGGAAACAAGCATCGCGCAAACACTCAAAAATATTCCCACAGCTGGCCTGTTGAAGTCGATCCGGTATGGCACGAGGAAGGCATTGAAAACATTTTCAAAATAATTGTAAATAAATGTATAGAACAATTGAATTGTTGATTTGCAATAAAAAAAAATGACACAAATTCCAAGTCAATCGATTTTTTGTTTTAGATTTTCGAATTTATATTTCTTTTAGTGTTTCATTTCTCTTGCGCCATTTAATCGCAGTGATATTTACAATTAAATTCTATACTTATTCCATAAACAATCACTTAAAATCTCAGTGTGCTAATATATGGGTAATTCATAATGAAGATTCGCAAAATTGTACACTATTTCATTTGTTAAACCCACGACACATAAACCAATTTCTAAAATTACATCATTATTTAAATATACACATTTTTAAACAATTTGATTTTTTGTTTCTTTGTAAATTTTTTCCAAACAATTTTCTTATTCATACAACTAGAAGCCACAAAAGTTTGAATTTATTGCCTGAAATTTGAACATAATATCACTAAAAAAATGGATTGGATTGGTCATTTAATTGATTTGATTGGTGACATGATTGGCCTATTTAAAATGCGTGGTACACCACAGATATGAAATTGAAATGAAATTTGAACTTATAATAAAAATAATGCAATTTTCTTTTAACTTAAATGATAAGGTAACATCACAATCTAGATATTCTTCAAACGCCGTTTCAGCATTAAATACGCCAGGGTTTTGAATAAAACCAAATGTAAAAATATCATTGACACATCAATTTCGTAATTGGTTGCATTCATTCCGAGCTCACGAATGATCATTTTTGGATTTCTGCACGCACACACACGAAAAAAGAAACAAGAAATGCGATTATAAATATTATTCATTCACATTAGAATGTGCCAAATTCATCAATTAAGTCGATAACTTACTTGTAATGACAATATACAATATTATCTGGACAGGTGATATCTTCACGATTTCTATCATAAACCGATAGAACCAACGCCTCTAATGTGTAACTGTGTGTTGAAATGTATGAAAATGCTCGCATAAATGGTAACATGTGCGCCCACAATGCCAAAAATCCACAAAATGCCAATTTAAATGCTGTAATTATTGCCGCCCAAAATGTGCCATTCTGAAAAATTGGTAAATAAAAATGGAAATATTGTTTAAAAATAGCATCGAAGGTGAATCAAGTGGTGAAAAGGACGATGGATCGCATTGAGAACATGAATATCAATTGTAAAACATGTTCTTGCACATGTGATAAATAAAGAGTTTGTTTGGCCATATTTTTGCACAAAAATATATAAGTAATTTTATATTTAGAAAACTAGGTTCATAGCGCCCCTGGATTCCCTTGTCTACAAATGATATACAAACCACATTGTGGTTAATTAGTACAACTACCTCAAACTGTAATTTGTTAAACTGGCTTTAACCAAAATGGACTTCATTGACTATACTCGATTTTAGTATGACAAAATGCACGCTTGTGTTTTTTTTTACTATTATTTTCATTTTCATTTTCGGAAGTGAAACAAGTTTTGTTGAATATTAACTGAGCCAAAACTGGAAGTTCTCAAAATTGCGATAACACGATTTAATCTGAATTGATTTTTTGTTGTTGTTTGCTTAGGAAATGATAAAATTCAACTTACAACTGGATTAGCAATCGCACCGAGCAGCAATCCTAAGCCATCGGCAACTATAGTTACCAATACATAGGCGAGTGTGAATCGGGTGTATCGATTTAGTTCCCACGGCTGATCAGTCAAATAGAATATTATAGTTGAATAGACTGTAGCGAACAGAATCTATTGATCAAAAAGACACATTTAAATTCACAATATTTTGATTGGGTCAAACAAAAAACAAAACAAATTCAAAAAGAATTAAATACTCTATTGTAAAAATTGTTACGTACATGAATTGGTGTGGTTGTAAGTGTGTTTGCAAGGAAATATGTTCGAACTTTGTACCAATTGTTGAATGTTTCTTTTCGTACAATTGCTAATTCGGTGGGAACTAAGAATAAAAAAAAAACATTTAAATTAGTTAGTCATTTATTCAACGAAAGTAGTTTTAATGAACTAAATTGGTTGAATATTGAATAAAAGCTGCCTTACATTTCAAAACACCAGGCATAACAGTGGTGTACCATAGATAAGCGACGCCAATTAACAGAAAGCCCACATTTTCAATGGATTTACTTGCATTTGATCCAGAATCACCATAAAGGAGGCCAATGAGTGTAGCGCACAAAATATGCAAAACTAATTTAAGGTGGGTAATCGTCTACAAATTGAAAAAAAGTTTTAACATTAACATTTGGAATGAACAAAAATCAGGTTATTTATCAAATCAGCCACAAAAATAGCTTACCCAGTCACGATAGTAATAAACTTGACATCGGCCAACAAGTGTCCAAAATTTCGACCATTCCGATGGCGCTTTAATGATATCTTTGCCATCTATTGAGTGTTGTTTTTTTAACAAAGGCATATCGGGGCAACCAAGCGTATCAACTTTAATAACGGGTGTATCTTGATCATCGGCATCATAGTTTGCTGATTTTTCCGTTTGATAGCACAACGATCGATTCGCTGATACTGCTAATTGCGGTACAAACTCACCATAATCACCATTAGCAACTTCAATTACTGTAAATTGACAATAGCAACAATAACAACAACAACGAAAAAAAAATGTTGATGAATCACATTTGAAATATGCTATTTAAATTTAATAAGGTGGCATTTAAAAGCATGATATAACATGTCATTCCACAATAAAAAGTCTATATAATTGAGAATGTGAAATGTGAACTCACAGAAATCGGCTAAACTGTGATACATTGGACACTGTAGCCCATTTTCAGCCAGATAAGCTAATGTATTTCCCGCCGCACCGCGATACACACATTGACCTTGAGCCAAAACATAAACCTGATCAAACATCTCATAAATAGCGGCTGACGGTTGATGAATTGTACAAATTATTGTGCGACCTTCACGCGATAAATTGTGCAGCAATTGAACACAATACGCTGATGATGAACTGTCCAAACCGCTGCAAATCAAAAAGAGTTTAAATGAAAACATTTCATACAGATAGTGATAAAGCCAACGAGAATCGAGTTGGTTTTTGTGTTTATTTACCTAGTGGGTTCATCTAAGAACAGCACTTGTCGATTATCCAGTAGTTCCAATGCAATTGACAATCGCTTCCGTTGGCCACCAGACAAACTGCCGCATTTTGTGAACTTTGAACGAATCAATTGTAAGGTGTTCAACACGTTGTCTATCTACAAGTCCAAAAAAAAATGGTAAGAAAAAAAAATGTATGAAATAAAGTATGCAAACGAATAAGTAATGAAGAAAAGGTCATTATGGTGCTTTCGGTCTCAAGTGTATATTCCTTAGACTGAAGCACCCAATTAGGGTACTCCGTACAGAACACAGGCACTGATACTTGAAATGTTACAAAACATAATTAATTATGGCAGGCGTAAAGTTGCCAAAAATAAAATCATCTTTTTATGGGATTTTGCGTTTGAAACACTTGATTTGTTGTTTTCTTGACTCTTAGAATCTCCATGAGTAGCTCATTAAATGGGCAATTTCATGTAGCAAAAGAAGTCATGAACTTTTATTTGAACGAGAAGTGAAAAAAAAAACAACAACACGAAACGAAAACGAGGTGAACAAAGATAATACAAATATTATAAGTATTTGCTTTGACTGAGTCACGCGATAAACTGGAGTGAAGTATGGCAATCATATAATTTTACAATAAAGGCGTACTTTTATGTGAATATGCAATATGCAATATACACTGATGCTTGGTGCACTTATTGCCCAGACACAACGGCTTAGATATGGTTTGTTTGTCAATCATAGTTATTTAGACAAGTAGTACGGTGGCTGTTTATCGTCTCTATAAATGACCGATTTTGTTGTTTTTTTCTTCGTAGCTACTCTGCCCCCCTCGAATCGATTAACGCCTGTCTGTCCGTTTTGGTCAAATTAAATGCATGTAATTTACTGCACACCGATTGAAAATGTGTGCAGTAAAAAATTGTTTCATGCACCATTGCCTATTGACATTAGCAATGAATAAACACATTTTTTGCCGATTTGAAGGTAACATTTATCAATAAGGAGTCAACCAACAAATTATGCTATAACTTGTTGAATGAAGAGCGGATACGGTGATTCTAGTGAATCTGGGAAGTGACACATCAAGTTCGTTCGGCTTCTGACTTTTCAAATATCACCTTTTAATGTTATTTAAAGTCATTCTGACTTTTTACTTTACATTTTAAGACTTGTTCGTTTCAGTTCGGTAATTTTTTATCATGTAAATAAAATCAACGCAAAAAAATCAAATACTTACAATTAGATTCTTTTCATCCATCGACATGCCAGCAATTTTGAGATTGGCCGCTAATACCATTGTTTCATGTACCGTAAAATTGGGATACAAGTTATCATCTTGCAAAATGTAACTGCATTTTTTCGCGTATTTTGGATGGCCTAATTTAACATCGTTCATGTGTATCGAACCACCAACACCTTTTTGACTATAATTTTGTGTTTAAAGCGAAAAGAAAAAGGTGTTTTAATTGTGTTGATTCTTTCGAAATAATTTTTGTTTTGACGCTCATAGCAAAACTTACATAAAACCGGTCAGGATATTAAGCAATGTACTTTTTCCTGCTCCTGAAGGTCCCATAATCGCTGTCAGCTCGCCCGACTTAAATTCACCCGAAACACCTTTCAATATGGTCTTTTTCGCTGCAAAACAAAAAAACAAAACAACAACAACAAAAAAATCAATAAATTTTTTTTTGCAGAAAATAAATTAAGCACAAAGTCAACAATTATGCAGTTTAATGACTATTCATTTGCGCACGGTTTTGATCATTTTCTTTTACTTTGGTTTGCATCGGTCTATTTCATGTATTGGAGAGTGTTGAACGGTCCCAATGCGTAAGGAGCGCAAAGACCCGCTGCACAAATGGCAAATCACGATAAATAAACAAAAGTGAAAATCGTCCAATTGAACGATCATTGAATGGTTCGTCGTGTGTCTTTATTTGTTTTTGTCATCGCATGCAAATATATATACTTGTACAACTAAGTAAATTTATACAGTTGAATTCTATAAATAACAGATTTTATTTGCCTATTTGTTAATGGCCATTTATTGAACGCATATTGAACGCTAGCGACTAATTGACCATCTTGGATGGAAGACAAATGGCAATAGCATGCACCGATGTTAATAAACTTTGCTAAAACGTTGAACTATTTTATCATACCAAACAAATCTGCCGGTCTTTTTGCCTGAGATACTAACAAACATCTTTGTCACTGTGTTTTGTTTTTTTTCATAGCTTTATTTTAATGACATATTTAGAGTCGGTAAAATTCACCAGCCATGGCAGGTATTCAAACGTATGACATGATATTTTAATCATTAAAATTTTAATTGTCTATGAAATTAAACAAAAAAATGAATTACCTCACATTTGTACCGAATAATTGCTATTTGAAAAAACAAAAAAGATCGTAACCAACTTTCTACAGGGCTTCAATTGACAAAAATGTCATTACTGTGGAACGTAAATCGCAAGCACTTATTGCGTAAGCCCAATTATCAATGAACAAAATGTTACAACAACAACAACAACACCATCACTGAATACAGTTTTTGTGTGTGTGTGTGTGCGTTTTGAACTTGACTGTACACTTTAGCACGCAGCATGAATCGATGGTGTCTGCAGTGCAGCCATCATCAAATGTTGACCTTCACCGTTCCACCGTATTGCGCCGTGTGTTTATTACGCACGCTTTTTTTTCGCGCATGTCAATTCGAAATGGATTCGCGCATACCAAAATCCGAGCTTAATTAAATTCCGAGAGATTAACATTCATTCGGTATGATACATAAAAGTCCATATTCGGTTTAACGGTATCTCGATGTCATAAAACTCGACCGCAGCTCGGGTACAGTATTTTGACCATGTGCCAACTTTGGGAGTGACAGTATGCGGTTTTTTCATTTCATTCGTTTCAAGAGTTTTAAAACTCCAAGTATAACGACTTTCGTAAACATATGTTTATATTTTGTGTGAATGAAGTTGATATAGCCGGCGATATGGGTTTGTTGTTTTGTGCACACAAACACACACACAAAAGGTAGATTTCGTAGTCAATTAGTCTTAACTGTCTGGATCTCTCAGTTTTGCGTATTCTCGTTGTTGTTTCTCTCTGTTTACCCTTTTTCTTTGTTTTTGTCATTAATTTATGGTATGTTACACGGCACTGCTTGGTTACACTAATCTAATCATCGGTTAGCAGCATCTATTGGCATCTAAAAATTAACCATGTGCCGAAAAAAAAACCACGACACATAAATGACACGTTTTATCTACTGTCCGGTTAAAAGTCATTTCAAGTAGAATGACAATCAAACTGGCCATAATCAACATATAATTTGTTTTTTCATTTGAGGGCCATGTAGTGGCTAAATCCACCCGTGTTTTATGAATGTGAGTCAATTTTGCTAACAATCACCAGGCAAAATAGAAACAAATTAACAAACGCTATGATTTAAAAAGTGTGTCTAAGTTGATTGTCATCCAGATGTTATAATCAATTTAAATTTATGTATGGCTTGCGATCAAAATAATAAATGTCCATTCTCACATGGAATGCGATGGTCAATTTTACTCATCAATCCAAATTCTAATGAAATAATAACAATTCATTAGGTTTGTAACAAAAAAATGGGAGGGAAGAAATAGTGTTTTGTTTTGGTTTTTTTGGTAATGCTGTAGCACCAAACAGCAAATAGAAAAAAAATAGAAACAAGTTTCCAAGAATGGATGGTTTCCGCTGAGTAATGCAAACTCAGCATCGGAAAGAACCCGAACGAGCAAAATTACCGAGCCACGTAACAACTGCGGTCGGTTTTTTTCATATTCCAACGTAAACCTGAATTGAAATCGTCATTTTCGTGCGCGGTGTGTGCGTGTTTTTTTTTTCTCTCTCTCATTAACCTTGACCATGAACCACATCATTTCACTTTTAACTCGTGTTCACCATCTCGTGTACACTTTCTCTTGCATAAATTATTGCAGCCCACAAAAGCGAAAGTTGATTTCGTCTTCAGCTTTTGTCTGCTTATTTATATATTTTTTTCCGCTTGAATTCAGCAAGCGAGAGTTGCAGCTGAGTTGAAGCATTCATTTCACGATCTGGTTATGAGATATTGCACAGGCGGTAATATATCTTCTATTCGACAGTTGAAACGCCTTCCTAATGATTATGTGCATAATCAAATTGTCATCATCATTCAACATGTATCATTTCAACTAAGTTTTATCGATGATCGCTTGAAAGATGCGTAAATCTGAAACAGTCAAGGCTCAAAGCTGCCGGCTTAGCTCGTAGCGTGGAGCATGCTGAAATGATGCTGATCAGTGCTTTTTTTTGGATGTAGCTATTTTTATGTTTATTATGGTTTTACGAATAACAAATGAAAAAAAAAACATGTTAAATTGAATGTTTCTATTGCTGTCTGCACCTTGTGCCGTGTGCATGTTAGATTAACATTGTTGACTCGCGATGATGGTCAAATGCAAATGGAGCTTTGGCACCAAAAAAAGCAAGTCAACTGCAAAACTTTTTTCATTATTTGTTGAACGTTTGAGCGTTTCAGCGTTTTTGAATGCCAATGACACGTCCAATGGTGACGGCAGCATAACACATCAAAAATCTTATATAAAATCGAATATCGAGGGATTTGCTCTTGAAATTGATGTTGATTTGTTTGTTGTTTTTTTTTCGCATGCGTTTGGCACAGATCAAGAAAATGGCATTCAATGAATGCTACTGATGTATCGATCACCACACACACGATTTAATTGGCTTTCCGCCACCGGCTGAATAAAAATGGAAATGAGAAAAGGGCATTTAAAATTTATGTATCGAATTCCAGTCGACATTCATAGCACCAGATTTTCGAGTTCTGTTATTGGATACGAATAAAGAAAAAAAAAAAACAACATGATTCGTTAATTCGGAAATATTTCGTTAAAATGCGGAACATTCTTGGTACTTGATGAAACGGAAATTCATAATTTCGGAATTGAATTTTAAGAATCATCAATCAATGAGACGTAAACCTGTCGTGGGTTGAGTGTATAAAATTCTACATCGCATAAAATGAGCTTGCAAAGTCATGTATTCGATTGATGGAACATGGAAAACACTTAAATACAATGGACTCAGAAGATTGAACAACAAATAAAATTCACAATGCATGTGTCAAACAAAATACCAAAGAATTTACATTAAATGGTTGATTTTGTTGTTGGCACGTTCGTTAAGTTCAAGTTCATGATCGTCACTTCGATTTTACTTTCGTTCGCTTCGCACCATTGTTGCAGGAACAACAATAGCCGTCGTAATTATAAATAAAGTCGTAAACTATTGAATGCAGATTGAAAGCATTAAAAATGAACGAGCATGGTCAATTGCCGCATGTTATTGGCACTTCGGCAGCAATCTTTTTTTTGGGTTTGTTTGCTTACTTCTTCATCGGATATATGTGTATAGTTTTTTTAGTTTTTTTGTTCCTGGTTTACTTACCTTTTTCACGTGTAACCGTGTATTTAACATTTTGAAACTTGATGTTTTGCGGCTGCAATTTCAAGTCCATTGTGAGATGAATGAATAATAGTTTATTTCGGTTCGATGATTTTTATCTTCAAAGTTCAACCACACCAACGATGATTTGGCGATATTCGTAAAGCTGATGTTTAGCACTTCTGAAAGAATTCAACAAGAAAACAAAATGATTATGTAAGTTGAATTGGAAGATTAAAAAAAAAACATGAAACCTCGAAACTGCGTAGTTCAACGAACAATGAGTACAATTAATGGCGCTATTGGTAAGTTCGGTTTTTTTTTTGGAAATAATAAATATCTGTTCATTTCACTTCATTTAATATCCGCATTTTTTTTTCTTCGAACGAATCAAAACACTTTTAACTACGCACATTATAAACTTTATACTCGGTAAATTAAAAGAGCCAAGTCAGCAACGATGAATCAAAGTGTTGTTGAATCGGCGATTATACAATTGATATGACTTTGATCTTCCATGCAAAAATATAATCGAACACAGAGTGTGCGATAGAGATTGCGCACTAATAACTTTCCAGAAAATGTACAATATTTAAACAAAACTAAAGTTAGCATGTTATCATTATGATGTGATTCAAATGATTATTTGCGGGATTCTATAACATTGCGTCACGTTTTGTAAATGAATTTTAATTCTGCTAAACTGTATGATTGGTCTTTGAAATGGGCATTGTTGATGTGCCAGTAGCAAAGTTCAAAACGAAAAACTTGTTTTGTGTTCTATCAAATTTCATAATTTACATTTGTAAATAAAATATTTACAATTTGAAAATGGTTACAATTTTCGGGAAGTGATTTGGAAAAATTTACAGCATTTTTGCACCCAAACAAACGAAAACATTAAATAATCTCAACGCAATGTGATTGTTGCTTGTTGATCCTTGAAGTAAACAACTAAAAGTGTTTTTGAGTAATAAAAAAATAGACAATCAAATAGCTCACTTCTTAGAATTCTTCGAATCAACTAATTAAATTAAAGCACGCGTTTTTATGAAATCATAATTTAATTATTAACTATGAAATCGGAAGGCGTTATTACACGCAGTTAAACAACAACAACAAAAACAGGTGAAACAGGTATAACTGTAACATTTTTGTGCATGTTTTTTTCCACGTTAAAATGTCTGCCAATTAAAATAGAATTAGAAACCGATTACTCGGCCTCCTAACCCCGGAAATTAGACTAGTAGAATAGAACTTTTGATAACACACACGAAAAAAAAACTGAAAGTGTTTTTTTTTTTTTAAAAATGCATTTTATGTGATTCTAGACACTCATCACCACTGTTTATAAACATACTTGTAGAAATTCAGTTGCAGTATTGAATCACAGACGAAAAAAATACTCACAAATGCCGACATCAAAAACTGACCTCTGCTTCATTCGAATTAATTAATTCAAATGCAACAAGATGTTGCATCTCAAATATGTCAAAACTGCATTTAATCGCGAGACTTCCATACAAAGCGTTACTGTGATACATTTGCAAAAATCAGCTTGGAAAGTAGGTAGCACCGATCGGACGATACTGTGCCGATTACATCGTAATTTGGTGTGTGCAAAAACACAAATGTTCTGCTTTCAATTTCTATCGATTGCGATAAGAGATCATTAAACATTATTTGTACAGCAGATTAGTTTTCATTTTTTATTGTTTTTTATTCTTATGTTGTTGTTTGTTGTTCGTCGTTGTCTGTGTGCAACAATGCACATCGCAAATTCAAACTGTTGTTTCAATGCAAATAATAAAAATGAACTCTTTTATAATGCATATCAAATTGCTGATAAGCATTGCAGATTTGTTGTTGTGTTGAAAAATCAACTGACAGATAAAGCAAACAGTGAGCAAAAAAAAAAACAAATGGAAAAATAAGAAGAATTTGGAATATTCATTTGCTTTTGAATGACACTCACGAAACACATGAACGTTGAATAAATTACAATTTTATAGTTTTTGATAAAAAAAAAAAATTCCACATTCTATTCAAATCTCCATTTGATTAGAGATCAAAGTCAGGCATCACATGAATCGTCGTCATCGTGCGCAGAAAGAGTGAGGGTGATTTGGGCGATTTCATGTAATTCGGAGATAGAAATGTTGACTATAAGGCCATGCAATCGAATGAATTGGCAATAAACATTCTGATAATTTATTTACATTTCGTTGTGATGACGACACAAATGCGTCCAATTTCATAAATTTATATCTGGTTTTGGTTATACAATTTATATGCAGCCGTAACGAAAGAATGAACGAGTTAGAGCGAGCGCAAACAAATCGCAAAATGATTGTTTACTGAATAATTTTGATTCGTTTAATTTCTATTGTTTCAATAAACTATAATTTTATTTGTAAACTTGAGCTTCGTTTGTAAACCTTGCAAATGTTTACAACGATGCAATTGTTTGATATTTGATTCGAAATTTTTTCTTTTGCCTCGACTCAATCAATGAACGATTGCGCAAAACTCAATTGGCTGGGTTGATCATATGCAAATGATTCATTGCTTGAAGTGTGCGGTTTATTTTTAAATAACATGTAATCGAAAACACAGCGAGAGAAATGTAAAAATCATTGTAATTTTGTTGTGCGTGTGTGTGTGTGTTTTTTCCCCTTTTCCATAATCCATTGAGAAATTTGTTCATAGGCAATTCACCAAGCACAAATCAAATATCGGAATGGAAAAGCGCACGTATTCGTTCTGTTGACCAGCGGCATAGCAATTTTTTTTTCGTCTCAAATAAATTTATTGTTTAACTTGGCGAATAAAAATGCGGTTCGTTAGATTTCATCACGTACCCGTGCGAACTCACTGCAAAAGTGGTCAACCAAATGTTTGAACTTTTAATTCGAGATGGAAAATTGAATATTACATACATAAAATAAGCCGTCACATTTGATCATAATTATTTACGTGGATTGCGACAGACGAGTAGACAAAATACATGTTAGGTGTTAATGATACATGGCGAGACTTGTTTTCGTTGATTTTTTCATGCCGATAAATAAACAATTTTAAGTTAAGTTCAACGCATGATTTTGTTGTGTTGTGTGTGTTTGCAAACGTAGAAGATTAAAGAAAAAAAAAAACAAATATCAATTTTCATCGTTGCCATAATTTGTGCCACGCTAAAACATAATTCAACGTCGCCCGTTAACCTAAAACACTGGTTCCGATGACATTAAGTCGACATGGTGTCGATCTATCGCAATACGATGTGTAAGAATGCACTTGCACTTACAAACCCGATTATTTGTGTCAACTTGATTTCGTAAATGGTTGCGCTGGTTGTAATATACCGAACCATAGAATCTGACTGTTCAACTTGATTAGATGGGGCCCGTACTGCCGCCGTACGTTGATTCGTTGTCGTTGAGTTTAACGAAATATCGCGTTGTGACGGCAGTGATTCACTTATAGACGATTCACCGAATGTTGCTATTCAAGTTACATGACGACAGTCTCAAATGGAATTTCAGTCGCGGTCGGATGATTGAATCAAACGATAATTCTTCAAATTGCAATCGCCAATTTATATGATTTAGCTGGTCTCTTAAATAACTTGCTTGGTGTCGGTTGCGGCAACAATTGAAGTCAATTTTTTCTCTTCATGTGTGCGTGAGTATGTTGCAGCTATTGAATGTGTATTTGAATTATGATGGCAATTTGACGATGAGAAACACTACATTCTACTAACCAAGAATTGAATTAGGCAAGTCTGTTAAATGTCTCGTTAGACATTTTCCGTTTATGTGTTTTTTGCGATGTTTTTTTTTCGTCGTTTTTTTTATGTCGTGAGACCTGCATATTTCACAAACTTATTTCCGATAGTCGGTTCAAAGGCATATGCACTGCGCAGATTAACGAAAATGCCACGATCCATTTGTACACCATCCGATTGAGCCTCAATAAATCGTATGCGAGCGCATTCAACAGCTGATGAATGATGCAAACTTGTTAATCGATACATACACACACGGGGATTATTAAACATCTACGCGCGCGCGCATTCGCTCACTCGTTCACACCAACAACAACGCAAGTAGCAGCAGGTTAAAAAAAAGGTGTTGTGCTGGCAGTGACTGTATATGTCAACTCCATTCTAAAAGATCATTCGATGCGAAAACTCATTTCGCTAATAAAAATGCACACGAAATTGCGCTTTATGAAATTTTTTCGATCTAATCATAGGCTTCTAAACATGCCGTGCAGTGATTTTCGTTTTTTTTTTTTTTAATTTTTCATCTCTTCGCTCGTCTCGTTCACTCTCGTTGAATCCATTGACATGATCTTCGGGCCACAAGCAAAATAAATGTGTATTTGACACGATATTTCATCAGTTGCATGATTTTACACGAGGAAAGCAAAAAAAAAAAAAACAACAAATGAACTAAGCATGTAAATGCAGACATTGGCCGATGGTTGTTGAAAATTGAAATATTACGAACAACGTGTTCGCAGGCGCACGAGCGCACGCGCACGCATACGCATTTGTGCTCTACAACATGCGAATCAATTTGGAATCGATACAAGAGCAATAACAACAACAATACCAATCGATGCATTGAAATTGCATTCACTAAACAAGTTGGGATTGCATGTAGTCAGGTGGTGTGAGTGCGAGTGCAGCACGTTTGCAAGTTCATTTATACAAATATTCGCAACTGAAATGTAAATTGGCATGAAAAACTACTCGAGAACGAGAGTGAAATACACGAAACGAAAAAAAAAATTGGGTCAAGAATCATCAATGGAAATCCATATTTTTCGTGCTGTTGAGCAAGCAACCGGAGGCAAGTTTTTCTCACTTTCAAGTAAACACACTAAATTGTAAACTACTTAACTATTGTTCCATTTTTGCATAAAAATTGTGTTTGTTTTTTTGTGTGTGTACGATTTTGCATCACGAAAATAATTACAATTTTTTTTCTTCGTCAATGGAAAATGCTTTTGTTAACAATTTGAATGTTGATTGGGAAAAAATGGCATCATTATCAAATTGAATACATTTATTCTGGGGTTTTACACAATTTTATCACGCTCACTCGTTTTCTCTTGGCATCGTAATTCAAGAGAATCAAATTCAAAACGATGCACCGTTGATGTAAAAACACATTTTTAAGCGTCGAAAAATCCCAATTAATTTGCACTTTGCTTTTGTTCACACGTCTACCTACACACACACACAACATACGATTGTATCGGCTACGCGAACCGCCAAACCACAAGCTATTTGAAAATCATTTTATTGCATAATTAAATATTTCAAGTGCAGGTGAATTGATGTGAAAAACTGCAATGGAAAAACTATGGAAAAAGAATGCCGCGTGTCGGCTGTTGACTGTTAAAAAGTGATTGAAAAGTGTATGAGCGCGAAAGAGTGCGGGTGGTCTGTGTGAGTTTGCGGCTGTTGTTTGAAGAGAAAATGAAAAAAATAGAAAAATACCAACAAAAATCGTAAAATCGAATAATAAAACAAAATGCACCGTTTTAATGGCATAATGCACACATTTTGAACAAGCCTCAGACAAATTGGTATTGTGGTATTTAACCGATTGTGGCCGCATCGAATTCACTACAAAAAGCATGCACACACACTTACACACCCCAACAAATGAATCGTCCAAAATGGAAAAAACGCACTCACACACAAACACAAACACACACACACACACACACTTTTGTGGTGGCAATAACAAATGAACGCAATTATGAAATCCATACCGATAATTTTTTGAAAATATAAAATAAAACATGTGTCAATAGCGATTTGTAACCGAAACGAATATCAATTTGTGTGTGCCTGCACACTGCACTGTGAGCGTATATGCCATTGCAATTTCAGCAATGCGAATACAAAAAAATAACACAATGCCGGATACGAAATGTACTTCGACGTTCAGCTACACACAATGTGCCGTATAAATTATGCTCGGTGGCTCAATCCATTTCGAGCATTTTTATTTTCAAATAGTTGTACTCATTAAATAAATCAAAAATCACTTTCGAATAAACATGGTGTTAGTTCGGGTAATTTGGAAAAAGTGTAACCAGGACAATATTGTTGCAGAGATAATGCAAACGATAAAGCCAATTACTGTGTAAAATCCGCGATAATGCCACTCACCAACAGAATAATTAAAATAAATCAGTCTGACGGCATCAGAATAAGATGCATATTAATGAACCGAATTTGTTTGACTGTCCTATATTCGCCTATATTAGCACTTGATCTTTCATTAATCACACAATTTATCCACTTCAACCAATTAGAATCTAATCAAATTTATCTCAAAAGAATTGATCAATTTGCATTTAACCTACAAATGAAAAATACGTCACATTTTCAGTAAACTTTTATCCCTTCGTTTCAAACACGATTCACATTGATGCTGAGAAATTTGCTATCATATAAGCCAAGGTGAAGCACTGACTACGTGATCATTTGCATCACCGTGCACCGTGGAGAATTATTTTATCGCCAATTATCCCGTGATTGAGAAAAAAAAAGTCCAACCGTAAAAGTCGGTTTCTTGTTTGTCTGCGATGTGGCTGCACGTGCCTGTACTTATTGCACCAGGCCATTCCTCATATGTTAAACAATACTAATGTTCAGTGTTCTTTCAGCTCATTATTAACTATTCAACCATAATAAACAGTTTACAGACACGGTTTTGCTTGCAAATGACTATAAATTATTGCAAATGATAATTAAACGGAATGCATTTCATAATTTGAAATTTTTTGAATCAACTTTGCCACCCGTCTACTATGCGACGCATATTTTATTTAATTGCACGAATCTGTAGATATTCGCGTTGAATAACGAAAACACAATTTTGAATTTGTAGTTTCCTGTTCGCTAATGCATCGCGGTATCGAATGCGTTAAGTGCAGCGGACGCAACCACATTCTGTGTCTACTGAAATTGCCACCACTTGACACAAATGGCTACATTTTAATCGTCAAACTGATTGAGTATAAGTATTTGGGATCAATAAGGTGAAACCTTTTGTAATTATACTATTATTTCCCAAGCCACACAAACCAGTTATTCACTCACTTTTTTTCCCCCCAAGATAATAATCAAAAGAAAGAATGTGAATCATTTAATGAAAATTAAAATGACAATCACTTGCAAGTTGCAACTCTGTCAAATTGAATAGATGACAATCGATTTTTCTTTAAAGAAGCGGGAAAAAACACATTGTAATTTTAAAAGGCACAAGCTCACAAAATATCCCGATCGGTAAAAATCAATTGTATCGACAGGCATCGATAGTGAAATAAGAACAAACTCACTTGAACGACAAGATAATTGTCGATCGATGTATTTGGAATATCATGCATTGACGAGAGAAAGAGAAAAAGAGTTTCAGCGCCAGAGCTAGAGCCAGAGCTAGATCACTTGCATGATTCTACGCCTTTCAATATTAATGATAATTGCGTGATTATCCAACAATTAACATTTTCTTTATGAAAAATTTAACACAAAATTCTAGGCTTGCAACAACCAATTAAACAATTCTCATCCATGTTTTATGCTAAAATCGATATTCACCTGTGTGTGAAGGTACCGGTTTTTGTCTAGATAAAAAGTTCCACACGCCAAACAAATTTCCAACCGAAATTATTCTTTAATACATCTCAAACACTGTTTAACATTTTAAAGCCATTTTGAATTTAAATCGATCGATAAAAAAAATGCTTCATTAAAATAAATAACAAAAAAATGGCAAACAAATGAAGTCACGAATAAAAAACACACATCTCACAAAAAGAAGGTGTTGAAGTTGATTGGCCTGATCTAAGAATGGAACATTTTTTTTAGGTGTCAAACATTTGCATTGAAATTTTTGGTTCCGTTTTGGAATATCGGTAGTTAAGTGGTGTGAGCTGGATTCGGTTTATTTATTTTTTTGTGTCAGCAAATTTTTGGTTTTTGCTGTTTTATACGAAAATCTTGTCCATTAAAAAATAGGGACAAAGGTCTTGTTTTTATCTTATAAAATAAGGCGATAAAGCGGCGAACCCATACAAAGTTGTAAATCATGTTCAGGCTCTAGCTCAACAATATAGTGAATGTGAACGCCAACCGATTAATAGGATCGAAGGTTATACATCTAATAATTTCATCATTTGTTGCCATAGAACAATGCATACGTTAAATACAATTATGACATGGTAATTGCATTCTGACGTGTTGCACATTCGACAGATTCGATAATCAATTTTCAGTGTGCTACAAAGTTTCATGTTTGAGTGAAATCTTAAAATCCAGGAACTGCAGCAAAGAATATACGGCACAATAATTCATGTGTTGTGATCGTTTTTTTTCATGAAATTCACATTTCGTTCAGCGTTGGTATTGGCAAAGTGAATGAAAATCGTTCTCTTTCTATGTTTTTGGCTAAACTCACCGTTAGAGTTGTGTGCGCATGTGCTTACATGCATACTGTACATTGAAAAGACTCACTGAACTGTCGATGTCGAACGATTCATTGTACGTATTGTTTTTTTTTTCTTTACATAATAAAATCATCAAAGCAAATCGGCATTGAAATGAAAGCCAGTTTTCTATGTGAAATCACTTGGGTTGTGTTTTTTGTGTAAACTCTATCCTAATTGTAGTACGGTAGCTATACAAATACGGTAAAACCTCACACATTAATCAGTTCGGAGTAATTTATTTAAAAATCAGTGCAAAACATGCACCGTAGCTGTTTTTTTCTTTCAAAAGTGCGTCAAAATGTCATGCCGCTAGCCATACACACAAAATGCGTTGTTATTACATGAGCATGCGGAAAAAACGGAAGTAATTCATTTGAAATTAAAAAAAAATGCGATCAAACAACGAAATGTTGAAGTGCGGAAAAAATGTATTTTGATTGAAATTGAAACGATGTCAAAAATGCAGTAAATTATGAAAAATGGCGATTTAAGTGGAAAGGTTCTAACGGAGATTCGAAACGATACGCGAGAATCATACGCTAAAATTAGATTGAAATCTCACAATTTGACGATTCTTTTAATTGAATTCACACCATCGACATGTTAAATTTACCAAAATGTGGAATAATATTGTGGTTTGGCAACAGTAAAACAAAAAGCCTGACTTTTATTAAATGTGTTGAAAATTAAATTGTGGTTGAAAAGTCCAACTTCGTTGAATCGAGATTCAAAGTGACAATAAAGAGAACTTACCGTGTAAAAAATGCTGCCAAAGACGTCACAAAAACAAAACGTTTAAACAAAATAACTTTTTATAAATATTTAACACTTTTCGATTCTTCTTTGTTTATATCCGAAAAAAATCGACCAATAAGTCTAAGCGAACGAATTTAATTTTATAATTATACAAACAAGCGAAATAAAAGAACTTTAATTTATTTTAAACAAATGAACGAAAAAAATCCCTTTTTTCATTTTATGCGGATTAAAATCGCTCTAAAATGTTCGATCGACGTCAATTTGGCTTTAATTCACGAAACAAAAACAAAACCAAATGTTTTTATTTTTGTTGGCGTTGAAACGTAATTCGCTGGGCTTTGAACGTAAACTGAAAATTATTTTAAGTCGTCCGTAATAATTTGCTCCTCATGCTGCTCAGCCAAATCTCTGATTCTTGACGAATTTTTATTTTATTTTGATTTTCATTTGAGATTATCTCATTATTAATAATTTAAAATAGAACTGAATTTCTTGATTAAATCAAATTCAACGTAAGAACAAAAATAATTTATTGATCGAGAATGAAAATCAAGTCAACAACAAATAAATGAAAAATAATTTGGTGCGCGTTGTACAAGCACGCATTGCTCTCTGTCTTGTCGACCGTTTTTATTTAAACGAAGTTTATAACTAAAACTGTTAAACGAATCGAACTGGTGTATAAGTTGAATCGGTGTTTTGAATCGGTCGGCTTGGTTGTACGCTGTGCTTAGCTCAGTTAGTTGGCGTTTTCACGTATAAACTCAACTACTATATTTGGGCTCCTTTTCTCGCATTCGCCCTGCTCGTACTAGATAAAAAACAAAAATTGAACCAAAACTCACTGATTTGCTTGTTGTCGGTCGATTGTTGTTGGTTTTTTCCAAACCATCGTCACACTGCGTATGGCATTTTATGGTTGTGTTGTGTTTGGTGCTTGTTTTTGTTTTTATTTATCTTTTCCGTTCGAAAATCATTTGATAGTGGTTGTGTGGTGTCGGTGTGCATGAGGCTAGCGCATACGACTTCGTCTGTGTGTCTGTGTGTGTTTGTATGATGAGTGGCGTGTGGCATCACATTCTATTCAAGTATGCGTATTCGATTTTGTATTACCTTGTTGTTGTTATTATTGATTCCGATTCGTGTTTTTACATCTGTATAACAACACATCGATTTAATTTAATTGGTGACTTTGAAAAATTGATAGAAGAGCAATGTAAAAGCAAACCGCGCGAGAAGCAACAATTTTGATCTGATACATTGTCGCAGTCACTCTCTTATAGTATATCCACCTATTCACACACCGTAGCACACTATTACCGAAGCATTCAGGACAGGTATTCAAAATATAATTTGCGTTTTAGCAAATGACCGCAACACGACAAGCGTCTAATATAATTTTTCAATTCAAATTCAAAAAACCTAAAACAATGACATCTCAAACACCGAATCACACAAACAAACACACACACGCACACAAATATTTGTGTGGAGAAAAATGTGACTGCAAACCGTCATATAAACAAAAACTGATTATTTCCAAGACAATGTGAACGAATGAAAGAGATAAAAAGAAATATCGTTTGCACAGACCCTGTCAACTCAAACACATGCACACAATGGAAAATAACCCACACTAAGATAGAGAGACCGCACTAAGCGACAAAACTCTATGAGAGTTCACGCTCGGTATATATTTGTTTCGTCTCTTCCACATTTCATTCGTCAATGGAATCGTGTGCAGCGTGTGCAATGAACATTCAACAACACCAAATCGCCTTTTATCAATAATATTTTTCAACATAATCATAACAATAAAATAAGCATAAGGCTAACCACATTTAAGTACATTTACATATGCCGTGCGCCGTGACAATAATACAATGGAGCGAAACCGAGACAAACTGAACTCATACAATCATTGACTGTTGTCGACTCCTTTCTTTTCAATTTCTTAATTCGGCTCGCTATCTTTTCGAATCCCACTAGAATAGCATATTATCACCATATAAAATGGCTCTGAATTCTGATTTAAAACAACCATTACAATCAACTACTGACAATTTATTTTAATGAAAACCGACATATTTCAACACAAAACTGTGCTGATCACAATCAAAATATAACTCTCTTAAACTCAGGCTTTGCATAATGTCAACGATTTACTTCCCAATATTAATCGAATATATGATTCAGTGGCTTTTGCATTGAATCCATCGTAAATTTCGTGCGTGTGTTTGTGTGTGCACCTTTTCATATTTAATATTTAAATGCTATATAGCATTGTTTGACCTCTATATTTGCGATAAGAATTGACACATTTCATTGAATGACTTCCCCGTGCAATGGATACACGGACCTTATTTATCCAACTATAAATTGTATATTCTTTTCCGAGTGGATCGATTCTATCGCATTCACATCCATTTAACTCATCAATCAATATAATTGCGTGTCTCCAATTATAATCCTCTTTGCCATGTCCATTTTCCTTTACCACATCAATAAAACGGCCTGGTGTTTTTCTATAGATAAATGTAATTGTTTCACACAAACTGTTGCATATTTTATTAGAAATTGTTCGTCCATTTCCACATTTTACATTAAACATTCAATTCAATGGCACAGAGGTATTCGTAATGGCGGGTGGTTAGTTGAGTCGATAGATAAATGTTCGGCTACATCGAGATTATGAGACTCACTTTAATCAATATGTTTCACATGGAATATATATAAAACAAAACATTCATAAGAGCTATGAACTCGATGAACTATATATGTAGCTGTAGATCGGTAAAATTGTGTCCTCTGATTGGTTGTGCGTCATCGACCAATATCCAGTTTTCGACAAAACCATCAAATGCTTCACATGTGTAGCCAGTGTCAACAAGTAACAGTACAGTTTTTAATGAGCTTGTGTTTTGTTGTTGTTGTTGTTGTTGTTGTTGTTGTTGTTGTTGTTGTTGTTGTTGTTGTTGTTGATCGAATTTCGGCAGATCACATTTGCGTTTCAATTCGAATATGTAGAATGTTTTTGTTTCACAGCTGATCATTGAATATTTTTAAATAAATGGCATCGTTTCGTATAAAATCGCATCACTTTCGGAGTGGTGCATTTCTGATGGTTGTTTGTTCGTGTGAATTGGATCGACGGTCTAAATATTGCATGAGTTTATTTTAAGATTTCGATTTCGAACAAGGCCAAACCGCACTCACTGTGTAAAATCCGAATTGAGCAAATGCAACGGTGATACACATGGATTCGAATGTGAATATTACACTGTATCGCATGTAGCACGTGCTTTTGGTGCGGCGAATGATGTATGATATGACATGTTGCATGGTCAAATAACCGTTCTTTGTCATGTTGTGCGTTGCGTTTGCATTTACGTTGACAACAAAACAATCACATTCCATGTGCTTGAGTTCAACAGCTCAACACGCTTGTTGAATGGATGGCTAGGCGTTGAGCCGAAAATTATGCAATGTTAAGGCTGTGAACGGATTGGCAATCGTTTTTGTTATGTTACATGCGATAACTAAACTTTTATACACGATTCGTGTCCGTTTCAAATGATTCTGTTAATCGTGCTTAGGTTTTATTTTCACTCTTACTAATCGAATGGAACTTCTATGCACGCAAATTGACGTGCCAATGGGGTTAAATGGAAATTGAGTTTCATACAAAATGTGTTTTGAACTTCTCGTTTTGATTCAAAGTAATTGAACAAAATATAGGCAATTCAAGTATACAATAGATTGATGTTTAAAATGTAATCAAATGAAACATGCAGTTAAATGGAATTTTTTCGTTTCTTTTTAATTGGGTAGTTTGAGAGGATAGAGCAATTGTAATGATTGTTGTTTACGCCGAATCTCATTAAGAAATCACTTAATTTCGTTATTATTGGCTGTGTGTGTGTGTGTGCAACGTTGTCTTATGTGTTTTTTTTTTACTCCATAGTGGAGGTATGGGTGAAGTTCACATTTAATAAGATCGTCAACTTCCATCTTAAAGTTGAAAACAATGTATTATGTATTATGTGCAACTTGCACCATGCACACGTGCACAGTCCCCCCGGTGATTGCAACTTGATGATTGCAATTTAACACAAAACATGTATTTAAATGTTCGAATTGTTGCATGCATGAAAAGAGGTTTTGATTGTGAGCCGATGTCGAGACGAGAACGGATGCACGAAAACCATCAAATTAATTAATTCATTATTGTTTTTAAATCGACACCTCACGAGTTTTATTACATTTCCTCCAATTAGATATGTGTTGAAATATTTTATTGACATGAATTGGCAATTGCATACTTTATGGCTCATTCATTAAAATGCAAATGTGCGCATGTGAAAATTGTATGGTCATCGATAGCTCATTGAGATTTCGCGTGTAATTCTTTCAACTGATGGCGCTTGACGGTTCTGTTGGCTTGTTTTCTTCTTCTTCTTCGGAACGATGATTACGTAACAAAGCGTAGCAAACTGAAATTCTGTTAAAATTGTGAATGAAAACTGTTTTATTGATGCTTACTCGATTTATACGATCTAGCTATTAGCTAGGAATCGGCTCACTTCTTAAATCGTTTGGAGTCATAAAAGATTTTCCCAGTTTATTTTGCTGTTGTTGTTGTTCTTGTGAATAAAATACATTTTATACGCTTACAACGTAAATGGTATGGCTTCGTCTTTGACATGTATCATCAACATCAAGCAATATCTTTATCCAAACGCTCGAATCAATACGATTTGATATGAATAATATTATGCCAAATCCTTTCGAAAAATATGTAAATGTTCGCAATAAAATGTTCGCTATTGGAAAAATATGTTGGTGATGACGTTGCTCCGATATCCGCCATGCATAATAAGATGATTTAAATTGCATCTCATTTCTCGATTGGATCGTCATATATTGGACGTTCGTTCAGTTGCTTAAGATTGCCGTTCATACTTTGCTCACCCTTTTTATTTTCCGTTCATGTTGGTTTTTGCCATCCTCTGCTTCATCTTTTCTCTTCTTTTTTCTGTTAATTTGATCGCATGGAATCGGATTAGATTTGCAGGCGAGAATATTATTATTTTTTTATTGGCTATAAGATTGCATGAAGACATGGAATGAATAAATGATTGGAAATTTTCACACATTTTTCTTACAACACGAAAATCCATATCCATATCTCAAGGGATTTGCCATCGATTTCAACACATCAACTTTTTTCCAGCTTTTTGCGAATAAATTCAGTAAAAAAAATATATGATGATTGTCCCAATTCACCGATAGTATGTCATAAAATAAAATCCAAAGAATTGTATACAGAGACAAAAAACATCGATGCGACAATTTTATCCACTTAAATTCAAAAGCAAAAATAAAAACACACATATAATCCATTTTTCATTCGAATCTCTCTAGCGAAAGATCAAAGTACGTGAAAATATACGAAAATATTAAAGGCCCGCTTAAATGATAACAAGCGATTGCAGTTAGTGTTTAAATTAGTATAAAATGTTTATTGTGAAGTTGGACCCAACTGTAATCTTAAGTAAGCACTAAATAACCGATTTCCATAAAATGATTTACGATTAAAATTCGGTTTGCTTTTGTATTTGAACATTCATTAGCAATGAATCGTTTGATGAGTTCAAAGAGTACATTAAATTATATGTGATTTAAGTGCTAGCGCTAGCTTCCTTACTCATCCAACTGGCATAACATTTTAATTAAATAACTCATGACTCGTTTTTCCGCTGATTCTTTTTTTCGCCTCTTTCATCCAAAAGTTGCATTTGTTATCACATATAATAATTGCTAAATGTTCAAGTGAAATAGTAAATATAAGGAATTACACAACTCAAGCGATGTCAAAATAGAGTCGAGCTATAAGAACAGCTGCAATGCACATTCTCATAATACACATTCCAGTGTGGAATTTATCGTCTGCTAAATGATGGAGTTAATTTAAGCGCTTTAGAAAAGATTTATAACATACACAGTATATACACAGACACAAAAGTTTGCATGGAATTGGAAGACATCATCTATTCGCTGAAGGCATTTCGTATAATATATACCAATGCAGTGCTGTGATGTGTGCTACACTTACAATGGATATCGTTCAAGTCAAGCTTATTTCGGATTCTAAGTAGCATTAGTGTCTGTTAACTGAATGGATTTTTCACATTTCCCGTTCATTTATATTTTATGGGCGATCCCTTTTTGTATCAATTTCACTCAGCGTGTGTGTGCGTGTGTGATTTCTTTCGTTTTTCATAATATCGTTTCTTATTCGTTTGTCATCAGCACAAAGTTCATTTAAACACGTTTCGTTTTGTATGCGTTTACGACAGCATTTGTGAAATTCTATTGTTAGAGATAAAAATCGAGCAAAAATTAAGTAGAATGTTTGTTTTCATCGGCGATGAGCCGACGTAACAGTAGCTAAGAGTTGATAAAATGGTAAAGTGAAAATCGTAAATAATGGCAAATGAACAAGAATTACGTTTTGTGTTGAACAAACTAGCAGCATGCACATGGGCAAATGCATTTCTACACTCAACGACAGCATCTCTTGTTCAACAATTATTTTTTTTTGTTATTCCAAAGCATTACTCTCATTCGTTCCGTATTGTTGAATGCTGATGCTGAGACGCACAATATCCATTTTCAACCGTTTGCTGCGAACGAATTTAGTGAAAAGAAAAGTTCTGCGTATGAAGCGAAAGGTCTGAAACTAACCGAACGAAAACCAAAATGAAAATAGACAATTAAATTTTGTTCATTTAGCTGTGAATGGCCGAGTACATCGTTTGGTCGGAGTGCAGTAGGAAAGCTCGTTCAAACAAACAACTTCATTCACATTTCATTTTTGGTGTTTTCTCTCTCTCTCTCTCTCTCTCTCTATGCTCGGATTTTAATTACACTGATCCGATTCTAAGCTCTCGGCGATCATTGCATTTGCACCGAAAAATCGAGCAAAAGTGTACGACCGTCGACCGTATTCCGACATCCAAAAATCCCAACAATCCCAACAATCCAAATGGATATATCTTCTTCTCGGCTTCTCTATACAAACGTAAGCCGAGAGTAACAAAAGCATCTATTTACACGAAATAGTTCACTCTACACAATATATCGGTAGCAAAACGATTGCAGTTACACTCACGCTCATTCGCATTGCCATACCAAAACAACAATATGAAAATTACAGTGTTTCTTCACCAATTATCGTCAGCTGCATGCTGCATGCACGGCAAACACAAAAATCTCTCAAGTCAAGGCTAACCCAATACAAAAACTTGAAAATCTGCCACTTCAACAAAAGCGCTTTTGTTGCCGTTCGCATCATCAAATCGGAATCAAATTCAATGAAAACGGAAATGCCAAGATGCTAAAAGGCAACGTAAACATTGAAACGGATTTCTTATCGAAAGAATGCAGACAAACAAAATACACGGATTAAGTGAATATTTTGGGATAAGCGCTTTTTTGATATCCATGCACACATGGAGAAAGAGAGAGAAAGAGAGCAACACTTTCGTGTGCTGTAATGATGCCTGGCAATCAGATTACATTAATATTTGCGCTTTGTTTGCGAATGTGCTGAAGTATACAGAAACTTTAGTTTTGTTAGATTCTCCTACTTTACGCTCGAGGAAATGCCGGTTTTCCAACAAAATATGATGGATGATTGGTGATTGGCGATTCGTTTTGTTTGCTAACTGATTGAACTAAAAAGAATAACCATTGTTTTGATCGTGCCAAAACCAATTAAATACGGATTTTTCCAAATCGAATATCCGTTTGATTGGTTTGTACTTGCCAAACACCATGTGGATGAAAAGTATTGAGATTTGATAAAAATTATATCTTAAAGAAAATGCATGAATAATCACGAAATATAAGTAATATAAACAAAGGCTTGATTGTCCAGGACAAACAAAATTTTACCGCATACATTCACACACAAAAGTGTAGTAAGAATGTCACGTGACGTCAAATTTGTATGGATTCCGCAGTAGCACTGTATTTGTGTAGCGAATGTGTGCACTGGGCAGCTCATAAAAAATTGAGATAAAAAGCGACTCTCACTACACTTTTGTGGGTAAATGTATGCGGTCGAGTTTTGTGTGTAGAATCTAAGGTTTTTTTTCGTACTCCAAAGAGAAAAGATTGATTTGCCGATGTAATTCAACTCACTCTACGGTATTAACATGAGCGCAAGTTTTGATTCTGCTTGAATTTTTGTTGAAAGGATATTAAAAACCAAGTTACGGTTCACAAGAAAAGTCAATATTGTTCATTTCAATCGAATGCTGAAAAAAAATGATTTGATCACTTTTCCTGGCTCAATGTTGAATGTTGAAATAAGGTTTTTTTCATGTATTTTATGCAAAACTCAATTCCCATGATGATAATGTACAAAATTTAAATGTAAACAGATTTGAATACTGATCTATATTCAGATCGAATGGAAAGCATTGAAGTTCATGGGGCTGAAGTTTCAATTTGATAGAACCTTTTCCAGAATTGAATGTGCCTGTAGGAAAAAGAAAAACCGGCGAACAAGTGAAACAAATCCAAATGAATTTTACGGGAATTGATTATAACGTCTCTACAAATATTCGTCAACAATTTTGCATTTTTCCGTATTTCAACTTGCAAAATATGAAAATTTAAACGCAACCACAAGTTGCTTTTCGAATGTATGTTCATGTTAAATAAATTATACCGTTATATTTACCGGGTGAGATGCTACGCATGAAATTATTTTTAATGAATCTCAACACTGGAAATATGCTACGAGTGCTATACATTTTATATCAAAGAGTTTGGAAAAGAGACGATGAAAGATTTAATAGTAATCACACATTTAAAAGCATGTAATTTTTCCCGCATCAATAAAATGATTGTTACTTTGACATCTATTATAATTCTGAAGTGTTAATTAATTCAGCACTTACCGTATAATAGTTGCATTCAACTTGTTTTAAAATCTTTTCGATGGGGGAAAAAAAGGAGAAGATCATTTTCCATGCCATTGGAATATTTAACGTACAGCTTGAAATAAAATATTTAAAATTATACAACGAATAAAATGGCACTGGTATCGGGGAGCAAGAAGTTTTTCTTGCAACAACTTCATGTATTTTGTTGATGCTATTTTGTATTTTGTTTGTGTTATTTTTTTTTTTGTAATAAGGTGCCATTCAACGAACATTATGCGATGTATGTTTTGTTTTTGTGCAGCATTTTGTTAGAACAAGCTGTGTAGCAATGTTGCCCAGTGCACCAAACGTCCCTCATCGTTTGCGCATGTTGGATTTTCATGTAAATTGCATGAACATTTCAGTGGACTACAGTGTGCACGAATAAAATGAAAACCGTAACCACCTAACAATCTCCAGCCAGCCAGCCAGCCAACCAACCAACCACGAATTATTTCATATGCTTCCTTTGTGGAAAAATTGCACCGCTGTCGCTGTGATGTAACCAGCTTCGATACTTGATAAAAATATAGCATCAGCTTCGACTGTTTTGTCTATCTCGCTATCGTTCTCTACTGCTGGCCCCATAAAATGTTCAGTGATTGTCAACCCGTTGCTGTGCATGGAATTATGTATTATTTAACAATCTTCGTAAATAGACCTCATCATTTGCATATTTATGCCATAAATTATCATAGTGCAATTAAAATTTTCTTATGCTCAAGCGGTGATTTTTATTCGAGCGTGTTTCGTTTTTTTTTCTCTGTGTTGCCATTTTCCGGTCCTTTCGACTGTGATCGCATACTTTGACAATCATTTGTGAGATTTTTACTTGTGTTGCGTTCATACTTTTCTGCTGTCGCATCTCTTTATGGAAGTAAAAAGGATGTTGAGCGAGAGAGATAGAGTGACAGAAAGAGAGAGAAAGAAAGAAACTTGCAAGCAATTAATACCAATGCGATATAATGTTGCCTCTTGTAGCCGTTGTTGTATTATTTCATGCGATATGGTTGTTACTCGCATTCTCCCTTTTTCGATCGATGTATATTTTATGGTTTTATTGTCGATTTTTGCTTGAGAACCGAACGCCGACATCGTAACATGGCGAATATTTTGGCTGAAGTATTCCGTGAATGTGCCTCTCTTTTTAACCATTTTCATTGAGATTTTTTCTTTTGCTGCTCTCGTTCTCAATTACTTGTAACTTTGTAACATTTTTCGCTGATAAAACCATCCCTCATAATTTATGATTCATAAATTTGTTACATTTTTCGGAGCATAAATTATAGACATTTTGAAGTGAGGTTACGTCAGCCCACTTTATTCGAATTACAAGCAATTATATTGTCGAAGGGGAAAAAAATTGCGCACAGCAACAAAGCAATGGAGCAATATCGATTATAAATGGATGTTGTTTTTTTTCTTTTTTCGTTGAGTGGACACAATTTTTTGTTCATGAATGAATTCGATTTACTGTAAAATTGAACGGGTTGAAGCCCATTTGACTTGGGCAAGCTCGTTTCGCTTCCAATTCTGCCATTTCATCAAGAATTATACTCATTAAAATCGGATCAGTGAATATTTTGCTTTGATATCGGCTTTTTTCCGCCATCATTTCACAGTCCGATTTTCTTGTTCGGTTTCTTTTATGCAAGGATTTACAAGAAAAGCTTATTTTATACTTTAACGGCAGAATTTTCATCGCTCTTTCGTTCTCCTTTCGCTATCATTTGATACACGTCACAAATCGTGTCGCTGGTATTCAGTTATGTGTGCGAATGAAAACGGTGAAAAGTTGCTTTGGCAACAAATATGCAACAACAATACAATACAATCAATTGAAATGAATTGGAAAAGGGTGTTTTTCTTACGATGAACAAATCGTTAGAGAAATCTTCTCATTCTTTCACTTGGCTCCGCAAACAACAATGGTAACTGAAATCAGAACAAAAAAGTGCTCTCAGCTCAAATTGTTTGTAGTTCACTTGCCGAGGCAATCTCACTGCTCGAAAATCATTGCATCGATTTCTGCATTAAGTACAAATGTTGTTACTTTAATGTACTTCTATCGGATTCTCTGTTCATTGCTTCGCAGCAGATGCTCCAAACACACACACACACACACACACATATGACATGTCAATAGGATTTATGGAGAAAAGTCTGTGTGTCCCACAGCGAAAAGTAAAACAGAAAACAACAGTCGAGTGTATAGAAACAACAACGATGCGACTTTATTTGAATGTTTTAAAGCCCTTGTTTTTCACCATCGAGTATATAACGCACTTTGGCCTCACAGTCACGAATTGTTTGTCTCTCTCTCTTTCTTTCTCTCACTCTTCAAAATCGGTACGTGATTTGTGATTGTGAATTAAGTTATTGTTCGTGTGTAGTTAAAGCATTTGGCGTTGCTCATATTGTATGTGTCTGTTTTTTCGTTGTTGTTGTTCACTAGCAGGCTAAACAGCACACATGACTTTGCCATTCCAATGATTTCATTGAATATTTAACGATACACCATACACATTTCCTTTTTTTGTCTCTTTTTCTGTAAAGCCAAAGCACATTTTCCGTTTTGATTAAATTTCAATTTAAACTACAGTTCAGTTACGATACACCCCACACAAAAAAGTGAACCCTGAAAAAAACGGTCGGTTGAAATGGCGATACAATCACCATTCCCCAAATGTATTGTGAAGACAGTCGGTTGAGCAGCAAACAAGAAAAACGAAGCAAAAAAATGGCAGAAAAATTCAATCGGATTGAAAATTTGGTTGAGAACAAAACGAATACACATCTAAGGATGCGCTTATACATTCCAACAAAAAATAATGAAATCAGTAATTCGAATTTCAAACCAAACGCTTTGCCGTTGAAATGTCAGCGAAATCGAATCGGCATTTCGAAACAACAAATTGAATTATGGTCGAACATATCCCTCTGCCTTTGATGTGCTTACAACATAACGAACTGCGCCTCTCACTCCTTTTCCGGCGACACACAAACCGAACCGGAACCAAATGGAAATAAGACGCTTAACATGCAAAACATGCACCACATGTCATGTTATGTTTTAAATAAAATAAACAAAAAAGTGGGCATCTTTGGAAAAATCCCATACGCCACCTCATGAACTCATGCCCAAGTTGGAATTCAACTTGAATATTACGACGGAGCCGTTCCTTATTCGTATTTGAGTGGATGGACAGTTTGAACGGTGACGGGATAATCATTGAAATTGGTATTAAAATGGATTGACTATCAATAAAACCAAATGTTTACTTTAATTACTACATTATTTTAAGGAAATGATCAATGTTTAAATTCAAAATAAACATCTGATTTTGTTTTAGTAAGCATTGAATGTTAATTTATAGAAACATCCAATTTTGGGCTCTCAGAATTGTTTAAAACTAATTTGGATATTGATTGTTGTTAAAAACAAAACTGTGACATGTTTAATGCACATATTTATTGTATTTTAACGAGATACAGGCCTCATATTCGGTAAAATTACCAAAAACATTGATTTCGCCAAACAAATGAAATGTTGTTAATCATTGTAGAAAATTGCACGAATATTCAAATGGCCGCAAGGAATAAATCGAAATGGAATAAATATTCAGTTGCTCTAATTCCGTTGTTATGCCATCAAAATACGGTTTTATACGTCGATTGTATCACTGTAAAACTTGTGGCAGAAATAGCCCAGTTCCATGAATTGAGATAAAATAAAGCAAAATCAAAATACAAGAAATGTTGTTTACAACTATCAGTATTCGCCATAAATGGATTTAAGTGGAAAAAGTCGAGATTCGAATGATTTAAATGTTGTTTATCATTTCGCTTAGCTTACGTGCGGATTGGATTGCACGATGCTAATTGATTTATTAGTAAAACACAATGAAATGCTGTTGTTAATTCAGGGCAGTAAACAAGCGCTGTGATTGTGCAGCACTGCTCTCTCTGTGTGTGCGTGTTTTTTTTCTTTCTGTCGTATTTGAATACCATGAATTATGTGGTATAGCTGTTTGTATTGTTCCAGCGTAAAATGTTGATCGGTGCCAATTCGCCGACATGTAGGCAAACTGTCGATTCTACGCAGAACACAATTTTGAATTGCAAAATTCAAAATGTGAATGAATCCGCTTTTCGTTAAAATTTATGTGTTTTTTAAGTGCTTTTGGTTTGTGTATGCATTGTTGAAATATTTGTATAAATGTTGAATACTGTAATCACATCTGGTGAATTTCGATTGTTGCCCATTTACTCACGATAACAAACACAACATCATATGATATTGCTGTTGAATTGAGCGCACACGCTGAATGAAACATTTTTTCAATGTGTACAATCGGATGCATCCGATGGGGAGCATCAAATGTTGCATGATAATTTGCATTGCAACTAAAGCCTTGGCTTGTTGCTACTTCGGTTTGAATACTTTGGCCGTGCTTTGTTTTTATTCGAATTATATTTTGAGAGAATGAATGCATTGGAATGGCATTCAAGTGGCAACATTCCACAATGTTTGAGCATTTCGTTTGCATAACATATAATCATGTGAATTGTGAGCATTTCTCAGTTGCACTATTTATTATGTAAATTGCATCGAGGATTTCAGTAGCACGTTAAAAACTTAATAGCAAAATTATCATCACTAGAATGGTTGTTGCAATTGAACGATGATCAACAAGACAAACGCTGTTTCAATTACAGAATGATATGCACATTTGATTGTGCTCTTGATGCTTGAGTTTATTTTCGTACATCTTATGAACGGAATACAATGCCAAATTCGAATGCAATTCACCTCTTGCACCCTTCGGTGGCACCAACACATTCACGTGACAAATCAAAACGATTCAATCTTATTTAACAGATTTCACAAAGTAATCGCATAGTTACTTGTGTAAACCAATAACACTTTTTGAGGATGTGACAAAAGTTCAACACCCGCAAAATTGTGTTCAGATCCAGTTTAAAAGCAAAAACTTACTTAAATCAAGCGAAAGAGCAACAACAAAAATAGCTGGGTTTTTCCACACAAAAACAACCATATGATGACATACGATTCGGTGAAGTAATCGCTGAACTCGAGCAAATTCACTGAATTGGCGATTTCCCTTTGACATCGGAGCATGCAACCGAGAGAGTGTTGAATTCCCTACAGTCATCGTCATTAAAATCACGTACTCGTAACAAAAATTACAAAACTTTTGTTTATGCGTTGAAAGAGCACGAAATCAAGAATAACATTGAAAGGAACTGAGACATCGCAAGTGTTTGATGCTCAGTGCTCACTGTCACAGCTCTTCTTCAGAGCCCTATAGTGTAAAACCAAAAAAACTGTCTAAGAATGCAATTTTCATTTACAATAAATTTAATATATATAAATGGAATTCAAACGAATTCAAAAGACGTTGATAATATTTTCAAAAACCATAAATTTTATGATGAGACTTACATTGATATTTCTGAAAATGAAAAATGACTTTTTTGCGAATGTGTTGTAATTTGAACAATAGGGCCCCGAGCTCTCTTCTTCCAGCTTAGACTCTATGAGCGTTATTTCATTCGAAACAAACTAATAGAAACACAAACTTCGTGTGCATGCATCAATACTTACCATAAGAAGTGTAACTTTCACTCTTTGATATATCCAGAAGCGATTGAATGGCAGGTGCCTTGAATGAGTACAACATCTCAAATTTCAGTGGAAATCTATGTACAAACTTCTTGATAAGCTTACAAATTGAAAGAAAAAAAAAGAGAGAAGCTACTTTATAGTGGCAGTTGGTTCGTTAGACAGGCGAAACGAAGAAATTCGTTGATATTGGCGCTTCATAGTCATTACGTAGCACGTTCTTGAAATTGAGTTTCTATTAGGACATAATTAGCCTCTCGGTTCGCTGTTGTCAAGACAAAATGAGTCTTTTCATCCAAATCATCGTTTATTGCTAGTAGTTTGGACTGTGGCATCATAATGAATCCGCTCTGTTTTCCCGTTAATAGCAAAACTTTACTCTTTACTCTGATGTTTGAAAGCATTTAGTTTCCTGATGCTGAACACAACTATTTCTGTTCTTATTTTCATTTCATTTTAAGTTTTCTTCCACGAAAAGGTATTTTTGCAGTTGATGTTTTCTTTTACAGACTTTAATTTTGATTGCAACGATAATGGAAATGCGTAAGATTGAAAACAACTCAAATAAAGTCCATGATCTTTTAACGGAATTTTAAAAAAAAGTTTACTACTGCATTTTCATTTCATTTTTTTAAATTTGTACTCTATTCACGAAGATTGAAAATGTTTGTCTTGACGTTTAATTTTCAAGTGAAAATGAAATACACAAATACAAATTTATTGAATCACATTTAAAACAACAATGCTTTATTGAGTCGATGAATTGCATGAGCATGGAAAATGTTCTAATTTTATAATGTAAATACATAATTAGTTTACGAATTTCGGCGAGATTCAGTGAATGTTTAAGCTCAAAACTGATTTTAAGCCTTGCGAATAATTTAATTTATCGTCTACAACAACGGCGTTTGTATGGTAAATGCTGTAGTTTTTCAAAGCTGTCAAATATTTTCTACTTGATGTTGATCTTCTTAACTAATTAAAGTTTTCGTTTAAATTCAATTCCAAACTAAGTTTTATGTTAAATATTTGCTTTTTCAGTGCACAAGCGGGAGATTTATTTGAGACGAACTCACAACCAGAAAGATGAAAGAAAAGAAGTTCACTAACGTAAGTTGGTTTGTAGTATTTTTGCGATCATAGGCGAGAAAATTGCAGAAACTGAAATGCATCGAGTGAATCATTATCAAGTGAAAATGTAATTTCATTTCTTTTGTGTGTGTGTGTGTGATAAAACACCGCGTAATTTTACCCTAACAAACAGATGTTTTGACGAATTCTTTGTATTTAATTGGAAATCTCATCCAAAAACTTCGTGCAATGTTATAGCCCAAAACAATATTCAAATAACATCTTCAGCCAACCCTTAATTGTTTTGGCTTGGGTTATAAAAACAAATCGATTGCTTGCACAATGCTTACGCATTGAAGGGTGTTGATGATAGCATTTGGAGAAATAATATTAGACTTGCAGCACAAGACGCCAATGACTAGATTTAATAACATCATAAAAGGGGCACAATGTTTTCAAGTATAGATGAAGAGTCAGGCGCACAAATCGTTTTGATTTTGCTGCGTTGGTCGGCATCTTGTGGGTAACATATTTTCAAAATTAAAACAAAACTTTGGCCGTTACATTAATGGTAATTGTTGATCGTTGGTAATGTTAGCATTGTTTTGATGTGCCATGAGATTTTGACCGATGTGATGGCATCAACAACGATTGGGTCGTAAGGATTAATTTGAGACAATTCAAAGTAATGATCACCACAAAAACAAACACTCGCGTACGATAAACATGAAACACCCATCTCCGTTTGGCATTCATTCAATGATTTTGACTTTTCCATTTGCGAAGAAATAAAAGAAAGAAGAAGAAGAAGAAGAAGAAGAAGAAGAGAAAAAAACAACAAAAATAAGAAATCAGCCAGCGCCAAGTTTTTGTGGAGTATGCAATCAAAACCGAACTGAAACCAAGTAATTGAACTGAGCATCAGCCTTGAAATGTTCAAATGGTTTTTCCATTTCCAGTGTAAATCAAGTCGAATATAAATTGATAGCGTTGCGTCAACACCAACCGCCCACCCACATATCACATTACGCGAACGTTTGAATTTTTCAATCAAACGAAAGTAAACGATATGTTATTTGAAAGAGTGAGAGAGAGAGAGAGAGAGAGAGAGAGAGAGAGAGAGAGAGAATTGGAAGAACCCTTACGCTATTTTATTTGATAAATTTGTACGTTTTTGCATTTGCGTTAACATCAAAAAACCATTTAACGAGTCACAGTCGCGTATTTGACTTCCACTTGATGGTTTTCGTATATAACTCTCCTTGTGCTGTAAACGCGAAATGCGATTCCAAACATGAAACTGCAGACAAAAAGTAATAATGTGAGAGTGAGCGTGAAAGTAGCAACAACAAAATTAAGTAAAAATAACGAGCAAGCATTGAGTAAAGTAGATTGTTTTCTTTTTTGTATTGCTTACAATATAGAATATTACATTCGATCCCCTGTCATTTGAGGCGTTCCATGATTTTGGTGACAATGGTTTTTTTACAAAAATGGCAACACTAAATTCGTAATAAAGAAATGGAAGATTTTCTGAAATTCTTAATCTGCTGGCGACGTTCGAGTCTCTTGGTGTAGGCATTAATTTTCATTTTTCAAATGGCTGCAGCTCGTGTATAATTCACATTAAAATGTCATTGGATAATCCGTTGTCAGAATTTACCCCCCCAATAAATGAACACATTCATACAACATCAACAAAGAACACTTACAGACATAAAAGTGTTGCGCTTATGGAGCAGTAACGATTATGGTTGTTGCTTTTGAATTTATTCCCATTTCAAATTAATAACGACATATTGTTAGTGGAATTGAAGCTGAACAACGCTAATCCAATATCATTGTGATTGTCTGCAGATTACCGTCATTACTGCAATGATTCATGTTCGATATTCGCGATTATTGTGTAATAAAGACAAAAGATTGCCGGCAAAACAAAAGGCATAACATAATAAACGAAGAGTTGAAACAAAAAGATTACCTTGTTTATCAAACCGATTCAATGCACTGCCAATTCACCATTGTAAAACTAAAATAAAACAGTCAGTTGGTAATTTTTCATAAACATTTCAGCTTCTTTTAGTACGAAAAAAATAAATAGCACAGCTTAAATTATAAAACTAGGTTTGTTTTGTGTGTGTGTGTGTGTGTTTATGTGTGTTTGTTATAGCTAAAATTAGAATACGTCTTTAAAATGATACAAAAAAGAAATTCGATTGGTTCGATTGACGCTGGTTTAACTGAAATTTCACTCTACATTATTATTATTATTAATATTATTATTTATCGAATGACACACTCGAACAACGTAATCAAAATGACTCCCGTAAAAGATGCATGCTATAGTCTAAATGAGCTTATACGTACGTGGAATGTATGATTGTATTACTTCTTTTTGGAAACTATATTGTATAAATGTCAATATAAAGAAATCTATTGTCTATGTCGTTGCGTTGGTTGACTCTGTGTTTGTGGTTGACTTTGTGGTGGTTGACGTAGTGAAGATAAATTGTATTGATATTTCAGATTGTCTCCAACTAATCTTCCAACACTATGCGATTCAACATTATAAGATGAACGTCCGCTATAAAGATCACCAGCGATAGCGGATCGTTTGGTGTATGACAATTGTCGTGATTGAACCGGAATCTGTTGTGAATGTGGCACTTGCGTTGACTGTGAATATGCACATGGACAATAATTGATTCCATTGAATGGTTGCACGGTCCCCGGGGTGTATGGTGGTTGTGCTTGAAGTTGTGCAGGTGGAATGGCACTGTTACTTTTTGGCAAGTATGCGGACGTTGGAGGATTGACGGATGACGACGACGACGACGCTCCGACCGCAGTGATTGGAACATTTTGTGCTAATTGCGTATTTTCCTTTTGCACATTGTTTACATAAACAAGTCCATTTTCGCTCAGCAAACCATGGGCAACCGCATCATAGTACGAACGTCGTTCATTTGCATCATTCAAATACCAACCGGGAGCTTTAACCACTTTAACGACAACTTTTTCGCGTGCATTACTATTTGCATGCGAGTAAATTTCCCGATTACTATACGTTGATGTAATGACCGGTGATGCATAGGTTTGTGCATAGCTGCTTGAATAAGCGGATGGAACATTTTGTATGGTTGCAACGGTATTGCTTGGCTCATGAACGATTGACGGCAATGACGATGGTATTGACGGTGAACTATACTGTCGTATGAGTGCCGGACGATTGACTACACGCGATTCGACTTTATTTTGAATGGATTCGGGATAAACGGTTTGCAACGGTGGATGTGGAATGTCTGGATTGACCGGTGGTCGATTTACAATTTCCGTATAAACATATGCCTGCTGTGCTGCTGCGGGTGGTGACGAAAGTGAAGGCGGTGCAAGTGGTTCAATTTGTTTGTTATATGATTGATGTTGATAATTAATTGAATGCGTTGCAATGTTTACATTGCCACTTTGTCTACGTGCTTCGGTTTCCTGTGAATCAAATAACTTGTGATGAAAAATAATAAACGGTGAAAATTTCGGAAAAAAACATAAAATCGGTTAAAATGGGCGCGTCAATGGTTAATAAACTCGTATCAAAAATGGTTCTGTAGTGTTTGTGATTTTGGTGATGTTTTCATGCTGTTCAGGCGTTGAGTCAAATGATTTAAGTTGAATGGCCGGAGCCAAGCTTATCGATGTTACTAAAGGTTTTATTATTGGTGTCGATGTCGATGTCGACGTTGTTGTTGTTGTTTTTGGTAACTGTGTGTCTTTTGGTGCATTATCCAAGCTATTAATTGAAAATCGTGATACTATCTTCACGCCATCAAAGTTATAGTCATTGTAAATATGTTTCGTTTCGTCGTACGTGGCCAATTTGGAATAATCGGTCAATAGTTTGTTGTAGTTTCTCATATCAGGGAATTTGTTTGTGTTACGCTTTTTCACAGAAGGCTTTGGGCTGTCATTTGTTCGATAGTCGTGTAATTTTAAGTCACTATTTTCAAAACTTGATAGATATAATCCTTTCAAAAACAAGTCTGTCGATCGGCGGTCTTTTGATACATCTGCATCTGTTCGGAAATTAAGTTCAATAAGGTTAAAAAAAATCGTGTTCACATGTGCGTGTGCGATGGATCATAGTTGTGACACAAAATCAAACGTACCGTGTGAAAATCGATAGTGTGGCTTTGGTTGGTCTTTGTTTTGGAGTGTTTGTGTGTAGTCCGTGTTCAGTTGTGGGTGTGTCGAATTTCTTACCTCATTGCTATTAATTAATACCTGTATATCGTCATGTCATGTCGTAAGTGAATTTTAAATTGAGATGCTCAAGATTATGTTTTGTCATTTCAGTTGATTTTATATCGCTTTCAAAGCGGTATATTTAACTATGAACTCACCGAAGGATATGTAAACACTTGTTTCGAAGCCGGCGTTGGTGTGTAATGATAAGATGATCGGGTTGGATACGGTGGGATGTAGGTGTTTGGCGCAATGGTACTTGTTACAGTCGATTGAATTTGTTGCACTGGAATTGGCTGCTGATATGGTATCGTTTGTGTGATTTTATAGTGGAACTTTTCTGAATTGGTTGAAGTGGATTGAGATCGAGTTTGATGACTTATTGCTGTTTTTGTGTAAATATTATCTTGTCCTCGGTACACATTCTTCGTAATTTGCCTTTGGGTTGATTGCGAGCGCTGATTCGAGAACTGACTTTGCTTATTCTGTTCAACGGATAAAGTTGCCTTTCCGCTAACACCGACATTTCCTTGATTTTGATTTGAGTATTGATAGAATGCATTTGTTTGTCCAGAACTAATGGCCGTTACTTGACCACGTACTGACTGTGAATTGGTTGTGCTTGGAACTGATGGAGGTGATTGATAGGCCTAAAATTGTATAGCAAAAACATTTTTATTTGGATGTGAAGTTTAATCAATTTAAGTTTAATAAATCTCATTGACACCGAAACTTACTGCATTTTGAACCTGATTTGGTGGTCCATATTGAGTAGATAGGAAAGTTGGAGTACTTTGGTAGTTTCTTCGGTATTTTTTCAGCACTTGGAAAATGGATTGTAATAAATCTGCATCTCCAGAGCTTACATCAACAGTTGAGCTACCGCTGTTTTGCCGCTTCTCATTCAATATATGCACAATGGAATTTGCCTCACCGGATATTATCGAACCTAATTGATTTTGTGTAAATTCTGGATTCTGTTTCTTAACTAATTCGATGAATTGCACAAGATCGGCTTCACCACTGAAAATCGGCACTGAAATTTGCTGCTGAATATTTCGCAAAGCTGTTTGTAAATCACTGTCACCGGATTGCACCGGCACTAATTGTGGCTGTATCGGTAATTGCGGTTGTTGTGACGATACTGTTTGACTCTGATTTGAACTTGGGACGCTTTTGCTTCGGTACTTTTGAATAACCAACTGTACAGCTTCTAGAAGATCAGCTTCACCGGAAAGCACTGCAATTCCGCTGCTTTGATTCTTTTGCACTTTTGCATTTAATATTTGCGAAATGGAGTTGGCTTCACCCGAAATGATTGCATTCAATTGACTCGGCGTAAAATCTGGATTTCGTTGTTTGATCAATTCAATGAATTGTACAAGATCAGCTTCACCCGAAAATACAGGAATTGAGATTTGTTGACGTATGTTCTGAATAGTTTGTAAAAGATCACTTTCACCAGATTGCACCGAAGCAGGTTGTGACTGTGGACGTACTGTTTGTGCTTGAACCGTTTGACCACGAGTTGGGCTTGGACTTGGAACACTTTTGCTGCGATATTTTTGAATAACCAATTGAATGGCTTCCAGAAGATCGGCTTCACCCGAAATAACTCGAACACCATTGCTTTGATTCTTTTGCGTTTTTGCATTTAATATCTGTGAAATGGAATTGGCTTCACCCGAAATGATTGCATTCAATTGACTCGGCGTAAAGTCTGGATTTCGTTCTTTGATTAACTCAATAAATTGTACAAGATCAGCTTCACCCGAAAATACAGGAATTGAGATTTGTTGACGGATGTTCTGAATAGTTTGTAAAAGATCATTTTCACCAGACTGTACTGGAGCTAACTGAGGTGATGTTGATACTGCTTGGAGTGGTGGACGTGTTGCTTGTGGCTGTGATGGAATTGTTTGGCCAAGTGTTGGACTTGGAATGCTTTTGCTACGGTACTTTTGAATAACCAATTGAATGGCTTCTAGAAGATCGGCTTCACCTGAGAGCACAGCAATTCCACTGCTTTGTTTCTTTTGAACTTTTCCATTCAGTATTTGTAAAATTGAATCGGCTTCGCCGGAGATAATTGCAGTCAACTGATCGGATGTGAAATCTGGATTACGTTCTTTAATCAATTGAATGAATTGCACAAGATCAGCGGCACCTGAGAAAATTGGAATTGAGCTTTGCTGTTGAATCCTTTGCAAAGCTTGTAATAAATCACTCTCTCCCGACTGTACTGGGACCGATTGTATTGGTTCAATTGTAGCCCCATCGGGTTTGGCATATTGTTCTACATAGTATTGAACAGCCACCAAAAGATCATCCTCACCGGAATAATCAGCGAAATTACTAAATGGATCCTTTTCTGTTTTATCGGTCAAATATGTTAAAATTGAATCGAGTTGACGCGAAATAATCGAGCTCAATTGGCCAGGGCTTAATGTTGGATTCCGTTGTTGCAAACGTTGACTGAATTGCACAAGATCAGATTCACCAGATGAAAATAGTTTGACCGAACTTTGCTGTTTAATTTGTCGTAACGTTTGTAATAAATCACTTTCGCCAGAGTTCACTGCTGTTTGTGAAGTTTGAGGTGTAGCGGTATTTTTGTATTTTTGAAGTACAATTTGAATTGCTTCGAGAAGATCAGCTTCACCTGAGCTTACAGCAATGATTCCAGTGTTACTTTTTGCCTTTTGATCCAATATTTGCAAAATTGAGTCAGCTTCACCCGAAATGATGGCGTTTAATTGTTCTTTTGAAAATTCTGGATTTTGTTGTTGTATTCGCTCAATGAATTGAATGAGATCGGCTTCACCAGACGAAATTGGAATTGAGCTTTGTTGACTTAATCGTTTTATGGTTTGCAAAAGGTCACTTTCACCAGAAGAAATTGGAGCTGTCACCGTAGAAGTTACTGGAGATGTTCGAGTCTGTGTATTACCTCTAGATTTATCAATAACAATTTGAATAGCCTCTAGAAGATCAGCTTCACCAGAAAATACAGCTTGTGAACCACTTTGTTGTCGTCTCTCATTGAATATCCTCAAAATCGAATCAATTTCACCGGAGATAATTTCATGCAATTGACCTGGAGTTAATTCTGGATTTCGTTGTTCAATGCGTCGAATAAATTGCAATAGGTCGGCTTCTCCAGAAAGAATTGGAATAGAAATTTGGTCTTGAATTCGTTGTAAAGTTTCCAAAAGGTCACCTTCTCCGGAGAATACGGGCTCCGGCAGAGGCGGTAGTGTTTTATTATTTTGTCGATACTTTTGAATCACCAATTGAATAGCTTCCAACAGATCTGCTTCACCTGAAAGCACTGGGAAACCATTGACTTTGTTTCGCTGTGCTTTTCCATTTAAAATTCGCAAAATGGAATTTGCTTCACCCGAAATAATGGCATTTATTTGATTCGTTGTTAGATCGGGATTTTGTTGCTTAATCAACTCGATAAATTGTAACAGATCAGCTTCTCCCGAAAAGATTTTGGCCCGTTGATTTGGAATGCGCAATAAAATTTGCCGCAATATTTGAATAAGATCAGCTTCACCCGATTCAATCGCACTCAAGCCAAACTGAAGTTTTGCATTTTGATTTGAAATTGGTGATTCTTGTTGATTTGATGTGATCGATGAAACTGGTTTCGCTGCGTTTATTTGGGTTGGATTTTGATTTGCATTCGGATTGATAGAAGCGATATTCGATGAATCACGTGCATCATTTTGTTGATTCACCAATTGTTGTGCTGCTGGCGCTGCAGAAGGTGCTAATAGTTGTTGTGACGGTTGCGGTAATCTATTTTTACCCGTGATTGATACAATTGATTGGCCTGGTTGATTTTGGGCCATTGAACCAAATTGTGGTGTTGATTGTTGCTGAACTGCACCATTGTTTCGATACTTTTGTAAAACAAGTTGTATTGCTTCTAACAGATCCGCTTCACCCGTGCTAATTGCAAGCCCATTATTCTTTTGTCTTCTTTCGTTTAAAAATCGTAAAATGGAGTCAGCTTCACCTGAAATGATTGCGGTTAATTGTTCTTTGGTGAAATCTGGATTTTGTTTTTTAAGTCGTTCAATAAATTCCACGAGATCAGCCTCGCCCGAAAATATTGGAATTTGACTTTGCTGAAGAATGCGCTGTATGGTTTGTGATAGAAGATCGGCTTCACCAGAAAATACCAAGACTTGTTGGGTTGTTGGCGTATTCAATGCAACTGGATTGCTTTTGTATTTGTTCAAAATGCCTTGGATCGAGTCCAAAAGATCCGTTTTGCCACCTTGCTTCGGCAAACCGTTCAGATTTCGGTTGACCGAATCATTCAAAATATTCAATATTGCATCACTTTCAGCCGAAAGAATACCATTCAATTGATCAGCCGTTAAATCTGGATTTCGTTGTAAAATTCGTTTAATGAACTCGATGAGATCGGCTTCACCAGACATCGCATCCGGATTCTGTTGTAAAACTTGCTGCAAACCTTGCAATAAAAGGTTATCGCTTGCCGTTGACGCCACCGCTTCATTGCCATTCTGACGATTCTGGAACGATTCGGTCAATGATTGTTTGACTTGGTCATTTGCTTGCTGTCGAATTGGATCTGGAGCCAAACTAAATGGATTGTTCTCATCAGGTTTGATAATTTTAGCCTTATTGATATCGAATTTATTGCCAACATCTGTGGACAATTCACCAAGGCTCGAGATGAAAATTGGTTGATTTGATTCAATCGTTTGTTTATTGGTATTGATTTGGTCGACTCCAGTGTTTGAATTAATTTCGAAATCACCTTCTTGAGTGATTGTTCGCTGTCCTGTTCCGGTCCCCGGTGTTGATGCTGGTGTCGGTGCTGAGGTTGGCTGTGCCGTTGTTACTTGTGTCTGTGTCTCGGTTTGTTTGCTGGGAGCGGTTACTCCGTTTCCAAACTGATTTGGTTTTGTGGCCGTTGGGAATGTTGATGATGGTTGGAATGTAAATTGATTTGGATTTTTTGTATTTTGACCACTTATTGGAAATGGTGATGTAACAATTGGTGGTCGTTGCGTTACTCTCTGTGTGGTTGTTGTTTGTAGAGTTGGAAAAATAGTTGGACGTGTTGCATTTTGTTTCAATGGAAAGTTCATCATTTCGTTGACCACAGCCATCATATCCGACATGCTGCTGATATTCATTTTGAGCTCAACATTTTTTCCATAATGATTTTCACTTGCTGCACAATCGACATGCTGATACCAGTCGCAAACGAACACTTCTTGGTTAAAAAGTGTGCCATTAGGACATAAAAATGCAAATCCTTTTGAGAGCGAGAGATAGAGATAAAAAAAAAACAAATAAATGTTAGTAATCGGACATGCACAAAACGAAAGCAACTGAATTCATTTCTAGTTGAATCATGTGATGAGCAAAGATCACCCAGAAAAAAGCCGCATCTCATTAACTATTTACCGAAATGCTTCTTTTTTCGAGTTTTCTATCGTTATCAGTCGCTTTGTTATGTTTTTATCGTTTCGAACAAAAAGAACGTTATGAAAATGAATAAAATGCAAATAAATAAGTGAAATCATTGAACCTCGTCCAGTTAAGTCTGTATTTGTGCAAACTCGAAACACCTGGCATCTTGCTTCAACATCCGCATAGTAGCCTAAAATGTACAATAGATACGCAGTGAGAGAGACCAAATGACCAAAAAATTCAACAACAACAAATATTATGAAAAAAAACCACATTCAGTGCCCAAAGTGAGCATATTATTTGCATAAATTATAATTCACTAGATCCGAATGGTTTCGTTCAATTCACATCTTCATTTTTTTTTGCATGGCGATGGATTTGTGTATTTTATGTGATTCGATTTTTGTTTCGATTTTTTTTTGTTTTTTTTTTTTTTTTTTTTTTGGTTGAACAACCCATTCGGAAAACCGCTGTATCGTTTCGGCTTAAAACATTTTGGAGAAATATTGAAATGTATTTATTTATAGTATGACCTCTAGTTGGTGCCAACAATAAAATGCTTGAATTTGTTGTTTCAATGGTGTGATTTTTGGATGGCATCAATGGATTTTCGCCATAAATTTTACATAGTATTGTAAAACGTGCGACAACATTCGACAGCATTGAAAGACAAATGTTTTGGCATTTTTAAGATATTATTAATGTTTTGGAGTCAATTTCTTTGATTTACTTTATTGATGATTGTCTCGATGAATTTCATTGCCTTTTATGAAGTTTTGTGCTAACAAGCAATCGAAACTGACGAACTATGAAGATAGCATTTTTATTCAAATTTGCGTATGTTATCTAAAAAAAAAAAAACATTGCAATCAGATCCATTTTTCGAAAGTCAAGTATTAATTTTCAGTGGAATTGTTCCACCGCTTTCTATAAATGGGCGCAAATATATCACTTGTATTATCAAAATAATGTGACATTTGTTCATTTCAAATCAACCCGAACAATTTTTGCGATACTATTTTATCATCAAAATGGCATTGTGAGTGTAATTTGGCAGCGGGTTTATGTGGTTTAGATTAAAGATATCCATATATGTGACTTGGCTTTGGATAGTAAAACAATATAGACACCATAAATACCGCAATATCTTTTTTTTTAGAAAACACACAAATGGAAGATTATTGTATAGTTGAGAATTGTGTTTTTTCGCCAAATTCAATTTAAATTCAAATGGTAGCCGAAAAAAAATGCGAATTTCGAATATCGGATTAGTGATTAGTGACAAAAGAAAACAGATTCAGTTCATTCTACCTAAAGCCCGGCTGTTGCAAGAGAAAGCCGTGTCCGGTGGTGATCTGAAGATTGGATAATCGACGTCTGGCTCGCCTGGAATGCTTCTTCTAAGGTTTTCAAGTTGATCACCCGATTGTGAAACGCTGCCGCTGAAATGTAACATTGATATTGAAACGATTATTTTTCCTTCATTCGGTCATTGTGTGATGAAGTATGATCATGAATATTAAATTAGGTCATGTGACGCGTTGATGTTTTGCATTTAATTAAATGATCATGCGAACGTAAGCACAGAGCATCTTCAGCATCGAAAGTGAAACTGACTTCAATCGTAGACTGTGGCGCACAAAGACGCTAATTTCAAATTGATAACTCGATCAACTAAGCATTGGCTTTGCTACGTTTTTGTGCTTCTTTATAATGATTGATGATGCTCAAATCAATCTTCTTTGCTTTCATTTTTTTTTTTTTTTTGGATCTGTAATTTACCTAAATTTTTGCACGTTTGGTAGTTGTTCGGCTTCTTGACCTTCTAAATCATTAACTGACAATGCATCAGCTGGAAAATCGAACAACGTTCGATATTGCTGTGATGCTTCATCCGAATTCGCTACCATCAATAGCGATAACGCTAAAACTAAAAGAGAAGAAAATTAAAAACACTCACAATTTTATCACTTGATCAATATTAATAGCAATAATCATAAGTAATAATATTTAATTAAAATATTCAATCCGAAATCCGAAGTGAAAATGCAATAATTGCGTTAAAAGCCGATATTTCACGCTCGATTGATTAAATATCAACAAACAGCATCAAATGGGAGAAACCGTCAAAGAATGTGAATCAGCGCATAATTTTATTCATAAGCTTTATCGGCTTGACAACTCGGAAAGTGTCTGCTATATGGAAACTCATAACCCCCATACACCCAAAAACTATCCACATGGATATCGGAATTGAAAGCATATCCACATTTAGTGTCGTGATCTTACATAAAAAAGTCAACGCCAAAAAAAAAAATAAATTCAGACGGAATAAATTATCAAAAAAATGTTGAATCTTTTGTTCGCTATAACATATGTGAATGAAAACATCTGTGCGAACTGCTTTTTAATCGAGTTGATTTGATTCCATTTGATTTTTGTTAGTTTTTTTTCTTGTTTTTTGGCCACTTATTTCCAAGCTGTTTGCACGTACATTCATTGTTATACGAGACTTTTCATCAAGGTAACCAATATCTAGCGTTGAATATATGTCTATCGGCAAAATGCAAATCACCATTTTTTTTTTATCTCCGGCGTTAAATTAATAAAATTCCATTTGGTTTGGTCGATGGTCCATTGGTTTGGTTGCAGCAACAGCCGCGATCATTGACGCATATTTATAATAATTTCATTGGAATAAACACGGGGAAAAAACCATACACATTCCAGCAAAAATATATATATTAGACATGCACACACGAGGAAAACAAATTATCATTTATAATCGATCCATAAAGCATGGATTATAAAATATGAGTATGTCGTAAAATGAGAATGAAAGTGCATCGATTTGTAACTGTTTATTTTGGGGTTTATCGATTTTTTGTTTTTCGTTCAAAAAACAAAAAAATTCAATTCCATTCGAAAAAAGAATGACAGAGAGAAAATGGAGATTGATTAGTATTAATTCGCGTTTGCATATCGTCAATAGACTTTATCGGGGACCTGAAACCCGCATACGCAAGATCAACGAAGAGATTGCAAATTTCATTTTTTTCTTTCTTTTCGATATAAACCCACTTTGAAAAATCGCCACCAAATTCGTGACGTACCCGAATCCAAGCACTTTTTATTTATATAATATGAAATCAAATCATGTAAATTTTTTTTGAGATGAGCATTTCATTCTCCGAAATCAAATCATATTCAATTAAAATGTCCCTTCCACACTAAAAGCCATCAGCTTTGCGATGATAAATTGGCTTAAAAGCCGACAATTTTCTAAAGAAAAATTAAAATAAATGTCAAAAACGCATTATCGTAAATGAAATGCCGATTTGTTAATAAACTTCGCAGACAATTTTACGAGCTATTTTCTTAGGAGTTGTTCACATTCCAAGAAACTAGTCTGAAATTGAACGGTTTTTTTTTGGTATGGTATTTAAATATTTGCAAATTAAAAAAAATGTTCCATGATAATGCTGTCACCTGATACGTGGGAGAGATGCCTACGAATTGTGGCATATTTGCCAACAATAACAACGTCTTGACGTCTAATTTTGGATAAAGAAGTTTGATAATCGGCCATGTCAAGTCATATAGACGGAACTAAATGTAAATCTCTCTACATTTGGTATTATCTAATCGTTGTCACCACAATTTATTTATATTTCGAACCAAAAAGCACAATGACTTCTCGTTCTCACTTTGATTCACAAATTCCATTCGAATGATGCTTATCGTTTGCTAGTATTTAATCAATATGTGGCTTCTGATTTATGATCTGCTATACTTTTGATTTGTGATCTTTAACCCCTTGAAAATTACTCACCGATCGCTATATGTCCCATAGTACGACTGTGTCGATGCTAATCAATTCTGTAATTTTGTTGAGTCTAGTCTACTGGTTTCTCTACACTCACAAATATTATTGTTTCTTCTTTTTTTTTCGTTCAATTAATTATATGCTTGGTGGCTGCTGAGGTGGGTGTGAGCATTTGAGCGAAAGCGAATTTCATACACACACACAAATTCATTTACACTGTTTAAACTAATAAGATAGTAAAAAAATCGTCACTAATCACTATAATGCGATGAAGTGATATGTTTTGACTGTTTCGATGCTTTTTGTTTGATTAATTAGCCACTAAACTGACTCGGCAGTCTTTTAGCCGCTTTGTATTCTTTTTGTCACAACACACACCAGATTGTAAGCGGATTTCTGCAATAAAATTAGAGAGAATTTTTTTTTCTGTTTTATTTTTCTTCGATTTGGTTTTATCTTCTTTTTTTTGTAAAGATGAAAAAAATTGATTTATATATTAATGATGGAAGAAACGTTGTAGTCACATAAATTAACCAATGAGTTGTCAGAATGTTAACAAAATCGCGTGTATTCAATATCGATTATTCAATTTATAATTTAAGATTGTCAAAATTAAAAAGAAAAAACGAATAGAATGTCTCTTGGATAAACGGTAACAATTTAACAATGGAACAAAAGACAGTGTCAATTCGATTCATCATTTATGCTCTTTGGTGCAGTCACTTTGCTTTTTATTACTGCTGCTATAGTCGTCTGTTATCTTGGCTCGAGCAATCCTCGAAAATAACAAACAATGAAATACCAAATGAGTATTGCGTGTTTAATCAGCAACAACAACGAAAAACCAATCACATGACTTTCGGCGAATTCGTTTACATTTCTGAAAATATATTGCGAAGAACAAAAAGAAGATTGGCCAGACTCAAAACAAAGAAGCTAGTTTTGAAATTTGTATAATATAATAACGTCTTTGAATGTTGAATGAATTATATTTAACTCAATCTCCACTTATTTCACGAGCAACATGCGATACTCTATAGAGCTCGTCTGTCTTTGGCCTGTGTCGCTTTTGGGTGAAAACCATTTATTATTCACCGAATTAGATTGTAAACATATTTCGGTTACTGTTTGGCTTTATTCCACTGAATCCGTAATAAAAATGCCAAATATTGCATTGGTAAAGTCATAATATAAACTGCAGCATACGGAGCGGCAATCTTATTATTTCACCAATCTATTGTTTGATGCACGTTGAAAATGGCAAATTCGAAACGAATAAATAACATTTCGCTGTCGGTGTTGCTAAGTGTTTTGCATTAAATTTGACATCTTAATTGTCTCTTTGCTCTTTTTTATTATTATTATTCCACACATGCAAATTAACTTTCATATGATTCACACAAAAGCCATATTGGTTTGTGTATTGTTTGAATTCAACATTTGTAGCACCGTCACGCTCTACACACAAACACACACACACGTTTCACCCTTAATTCATTTTTAACGCAAAATATCACATTTGTTTAACTTTTAAAGGATTTGTAACAAAACAAAACAAAAAAATAGTTTTATTGCTAACAAATAAGTAATCAAATGTGGTCGAGATATTCAGTGGATGCGTGCGAACCGGTATTCTTCTGAGAAAGCTAAAATGAATTAAAACGATTCACTAATAAAATATTTATAAAAAATAAAAATAAAAACATAAAATTAGAAAAAAAAAATCCGATCACTTTTTATTGCCGTCGGAAATTTGACGAATGAAAAAAATATAAATCGCTGGAATTAATTATAATCAGATGAGTTTTTTTTTGCTCTTCACATTCAATCTTTTCTGCGATTGAAATGTGCGCGCGTGTGATGCTACTTAGCCGATTCCATTTATTAAATGAATGCGCCCCAACGAAAGTAAGATTATTAATTGCTTTCAATAATTGCTTTTGATTATGTAATTTATGCCATGTTAAGCGTGTTCGTAATAGCGCGATTTATTGCTGTTGGTGTCATCATGCTCAACAGAAACTGTGCTCACAAAATGACTGACTGATTGGATTGGATCGAAACAATGACACTGACGCCACACAATCACTTTCCAAATGCTACAAATGAAATTGAGATGAAAATCTCTCGCACCAAATGTGTGCGCTTCGTGTGCGTTAGTTTTTTTTCTCCTTCCTAGTAATCAAATTCAAAAATCACTATAAATGGAATTGTAGGCATTAATATTGACAGTTTTATCCATTCAACTTATTAAATTGAATGCCTTAAGTGAATAAATCGTATTTAATTTCAATTAGACTTAGGATGTTTTTTTTTCTGTTTCATTCAAAATTCTCTAGACATCAGTTTGCCAAACTGAAACCAATCAACTATTAGATGTGCATCATTGATTGATGAGATGTTACCAAATTTTCAACAAGCATATTTTGTAGCGCCGTTTTTATGGTCACTTTTTTTTATAACCATTGGTTGGCTTGCAATTAATTGTTCGGAATGGTTTAGATAGACCGAATTGTGGAAGCATTTTATGGCATTTGATTATTAAATGATCATCAGACTAGAGCAAATTTGCATGAATATTTATAATTGTACGCCCATTAATTTGACATTAAATTGATCGAAAATAGAAATTGGAAAAGGCTCATTGATTGAATGGTGGCAAAAAACATGTTTTTTGTTGTGAAAATCATTTTTGGCCGATGTTCAATCCAGTTTCGAATTGTAAATTTGTGGCTAAATCTGGGATCATGTTAAAAAGTTAAAATTTTAACGATGACACCTTAACCATTGGAAAGTGATTGGACATTTATAAGGCAATATGCATGAACTTTACTCTTTGTGTGTGTGTTTTTTTTTTTGGCTTGTAAATTTGCTGTAGAATGAAGTCGAATTTTGATCGGTTGTCATAAAAATTAAATTGTCATAAAACTGAAGAGATAACAAGTTGATTTGGCTAAAATTGATAGTGTTCTTGGATGCTATGGTATTTCTGCATGTCAACACAAATACAAACACGGAAGTGTAGAAAAATGGGCATACCAACACGCAATCGCATAAGATTGGTTTTATGAAACGTGCCATGAATGAGCATTGTGACCGACACTTTGCATTGAAGGAGATCGCTTGGTTTCAGTTGGCTCATATGTGAAAATATGTATATTTTTGAAAGAAATATGCTCGCGTGTTTGCCCGATTAAGGTGGGATTATAATTATACCATATTTGTTGATGAACGAAACGAATAAATTAAAAAAACGCCGAACAAAAAAAAAACCACATTCGAATAACCATAAGTATGCATCGATGAAATCAAATGTGTTAAGTAAATGTTGTGTGTGTGTTTCGATTTGTTTTTTTTTTCGTTTCGCATGAAGATGATATGATGGTGACAACAATTTCACTTGACATAGGCGCAAAATGTATCCGTTAATCCGGCTGCTTTGCATGTAAGGTCAAATGCAACGATTCAAACGATTAATAATGACCATTACAATAATTAGTGAAACTTTTTTTTATGTAATCTAACCATATTGATAATGCAATTTTGCAATTTTCTCAGGCTTTTTTTGACGATTTTTTTTTCGTTGCTTCTTTTATGCGTTAAATTTATGGCCATTTTTTTTTCTTTTCGCTTAATTTGCAGCACAGAAAATCACACATTTAAACCATCAAGAAGAATCATTTGCAGCTTCAGCGTTGTTGTTGTTGACATCGCAATTTAATATGCATAAAATTGATATTTACGCTCGGTTTCGTATCCGGTTAAAATTCACACAAAATATGTATACAGAAAAAGAGCGCCGTATTTTTTCTCGCAATTCGCTAAGAATATACGTTATTTATTGCGAAAAGTCGCATTCAAATTTGTTTTGTGAATTGAAATGTCTTTGCAGCTGTGTGGTGCCTTTGATGTTGATTTCAATATTGAAATACATTTTAATCGTATTATAATATTATAATTCACCAAAATTGACAGAAATCGTGTGCACGCGCATGCACCTCTTGGTCGATTGTAAAAATAATGATGAAGAAAAAAAAAAACACTTTTCGATGAGTGAGACAAAAAGATGAAATTTTGATGTCACTGATGATTGCTAAATCATTATGTAGCAGCTATAGATCATGTTTGTCACTAACACAATTTTAAATAATAATTTTTTGTTTCTTTTCGTTTCGGCTCCATAAACTTGCAGGTTTAATTGCGTTGAAATTTATGAAAAACAGAAAAAAAACCAAATTCAATGTCGTCGAAAATGCAATTCAATAATTTAGCCTTTAATTTGTGTCGAAAAGTGCAAAGGTTCTTTAAATTAAATTGTAAAACTGATTCACGGATTCACTGAACAGCAATTTAATTTTTCTCTTTAAACCGAAACATCGAAAGTGAGCGAGGCTATTGAATCGCTTCCAAGCCGAATAATAACTGAATTTGATGGAAATTAATCGGTATCATTTATCAGATCTCTCAATAATCTCGAGTACATCAGCATCAACTTCACTGCGACACAACCAATAACGCACAATATTATTTCGGCTCAACAACACCACTCAGTGAAATGAAGGAAGAAAGACAAGAAAAATATGAAACAAGAGGAGAAAAATATCGTATGCGACACTCACGCTGTGAACACGCATCAAGCTTGAGCGCAAACTGTAAACTGAATTGTTAAAAAAAATTGTGGCCCGTCGAAGTGAAGAGATCATGATTCAGATTGAAAATGCAAAGGCGATCGTCTCATATATGGTGTAGACTGTAGAGAGATTCAGATGTATTTATCATATACAAACAACGCATTTTACCATTTACGGATACACGGTAATATTATACAAATGACGAAATCACCGAAAAAAAAAATATATTCATTTTCACACAACAGCAACACCAACAACACACCACAAACATTCATTCGAAAACGGTTTATGTGTACATATGATCAATAATGCCGAGCATGCAGCATCGAATCACAGAGCCACTACTACATCACACAGCACACATATATATTGATTGAACTCTATGTGGTGTTCGTTCACCGATACCCGAGAGTCGAAAGATATGTTAAAATACATACATCATATACTTGAGATTGATTTGATGACCATCTCCATCCATTGCCGCGTACCACAAAATATATTCATTTGTATTCTTTTTATTCATACTTTCCGTATGATGATGATGAGCGGCATACTGTTCAATGGCCAAGCATCGTTCGGTCGCTTAGTATGATCATCGAGGGACACCGAGCTACAGCAGCAACAGTTAAACATCGAAAAGAACATCAATAACGATTCAGAAGTAGCATCTTTTTGTGTAATTGGAGTGAATTATGTCTTCTTCCATTGATCAAAATAAAGGCATTCAATGTATACAATCTCTATAGAGGCCTTTTTTTAATGGAAAAATCGGATAAATAAACAGAGACTGAGTGGGATTGAGAGGATCGAGAAATTGATAAAAAAGAAAGATAGATACACACAAAAAACTTACACGCACGCGATCTTGAACCTGTTCTTTTCACGCAACCCAGTGATAAAACGTTCTCCAATGTATGCGCATCAGATCAAAAATCGATAAGGTTGTTAATCAAATTACTTGAGTTTCGGTAAAGCAGGCCGAAAAATTCAAATATTCGTATATTTAACATTAATTAGCTAAATGAATAAACATATACACAGTGTGTGATTTACCATTAATTTAATAAAAAGGAGCGATTTTTATTTTCTAACTTTTTAATCAGATGAAATGATGGTCATAAAGATCATCTGTGTCGATCGAGTCGAGGACAATTTGTGTGTAAATTTTTACATGGATTTCTGGCTTTCGACAAAGAAATGACCATTGATTATCGCATCAATTAAATAATAGAAAAAGAAATATCCATAATATACAGACACACACGTGTGACACACACAAAATAAATATCAAACACTACAGAAAAAAAATGTTTTACGGTAACTTAATGAAAACAACAACAAAATTCCAAGTGTTTTATGGTGGCAAAAAAATATTGTGCATTTTGTTTGAAGGTTATTTAATTCATGAAATCATATGATTTTGGTTTCAACAAATCGTAATTCACACGGATTTAGTGTTAGAAAACTTGTTTTTTTTTCTCTCAAAGAGAATGTACAAAATATAGTGACGAGTAGAAAAAAAAAAGATCGAAGAATGAGCAAAAACATGAAGACACGAACTAAGAAAAAAAAAACCAAACGTTTGGTGGATTACTCATAATAATATGAGTCTCATATAACCAATCGATTGATTTGGCCGCTGTAATGGGGAAGTGAGCCAACTTAATTAGTGGCGAAAAACTTCACATTTTTATTCATCGAAATGTGTTTCGATTGGTATTGAATTGGTATTGATTTGTGATTTATTATCCAACATCAAATCACAACGGCTTAATAACGATAAAGTGTGATATTGATGGATTTACAGCAGCCTTAACTTAATAAGCTTCTTAATTTTTGTGACTCTATTTTGACGGAATTTCCTAAAAACTACTTCATAATCATTTCATATCTTTATCTCGTTGCGTGTAATTGTTTACTGCAAATTTCGATGATTTTTTTTTTAAATTAAATATTGAATTTGATAAATCTGTAAATATCGAAGAAAAAAAACTTTCATGGGAATGTCTTACAGAAACCCTTGAATTGAAATTTAAAACTTAGACATGTTAGAAGACTTATTTCTAGATATTTGCCTAAGGTCTCATACTTCAATCACATTATCATACATATTTTTCTATTATCACATTCCAATGTTCCAATGTTGCAGGTTGATCATTAAGTTCATGACCTGACGTACGCTGTTAATAACAGCCTGCTATGTAGAGCATTGTTTAATACTTTTGCTTTTATGTTGTTGTTGCGGCGCGAACCTTCATAAGAATCGCGACTATTTTGTAGTTTGCTATTTCTGTAGAAACCTTGGGACTTTTTGATAAATGTTCGAATCGTCATGTGATAAACACACTCATTGAAAAACCTATGAAATTAATAGCCTTTGAATGCAGTCTATGGTGACACTGTTCTGACAAACACCTTCGTTGGTTGATAATTTTTTTAAGGATAAAAACATCGTTGAAAGGTGATCAACACAAAATTTTCAAGAGCTTTGAAGTGTTCTTAACCTTTGAACTTGATAGTTAATATTTTTGACTAAGGATCTTACGAAGGATGTCACCGTTAATCGCAGGCCCAGAGTGGAAATAGAAAATTTATATATAAACTCGTGTAGATGATTAGCTATACAGGGTGGACTTAATGCGAAAATTGGCTTGGTGTATTCGGTAAAAATGGATAAATCCCCCAATCTGGGTGCACCTAGTCTCTGCCATCAATGCAACTGCTTGGTCACAAATAATTAAAATGATCGAATTTTTAGCATCGATTTAAGGAAAATAGTACAATAAGGCAATAATTAATTCCATCAACATCGTTAGTCATTTAAGTGGGATCAAGATCCGTGTGAATAGATTTTAGGTGTGACTTCTCGTGTTTTGGACTTCAGATGTATTTTTTTTTTCATAAATCTTGATGAAGTTGCATTGTAAACAACTTTATAGCGCTAGATTCTAAAATAAAATCTAAAGAATAAATTCTCATGAGAACAAATCAATGTGATCCAACATGACTCAATGCTTCATCAATGTTATAGTTTATTATAAACTAAATCTCTTTTATTAACACGTATTTATCAAAATATTTTTGAAATAAATCTATAAAATGCTTTTGTTAAATCTTCCGCTAAATCTGTTTTATTATGGTTCAGCCGAATAGGTTAATGCATTCCGCATCTAACTTTATCGAGTTCCGCTTATTCATTGTTTGCCTGTTTTATGTGTGAGTCATGAATAATTGATTGGCCGTTACTGCCCCGTGGGCACGAGTATCATCACAAAGCAGCACAACATTAATTTTTTTTTTGTTTCTTTATTTCAATGATTGTAAAATTGTTTAAACAATGTTTTATAATTTCATTTTGAATTGTCTCCCTTTCATTCATCAAAGCACATAAATTGATGGGAAATCAATTCAAATCTGCAATAAAAATTGCTAAATCGATTTTATTGTTCGCACATAATTTCATCAAATCTCAATTTAATTTTGTTGTTGAATTCATTTTTATAGGAAGGACAACATTTTTCAAAATAAATAAATTTTTATTGCGTCGACTCGAAATAAAAGAGCAATTGGTTTGATGGTAGCAAACAACCATGCAAAAAACAGTATGGAAAGGGAAGCATCGAAATTGAAAAGAGTGGTTGTGTTTGTACAAATGTCAGAATGTCATTGCATTTCATGAGGTAAATATTACCTGCTTCGAAATTGAAATAGAAAATCTACAACACAATGTTTGCCGTTCTTTTTTTTTATATGTTGCCTCAGGGAATAATTTCAATGAATTCATTGACCATTTGGACGCTACAAAATCAACCATTTGTGTGTGTATTCAGGCAAAAGATACATTTTTAAGGGTCAAACGACCACATGGACTGAGAAAAATTAACGAAATCTAATTGTATCACAGCCATAAAAGTTGCATTGTCAAAGAGGAAAAAATAGCGGCCACAGGCAATTTTGTCGTTCGTTTTCAATTGACGCGCTCTCTTAAAATCTAGAGGTTTCTGTTTATACACCGTCAAATTTCCGAAATAAACCTCCTAAAGTATTTTAGCACTCCGGTATTTATTTCGGGTGGGGTGACAATTCTATTTACGAATATGAAAATGTTGATCGTTGGCCAGTTAGAATTTGCATGGGTCGAGGCCGAACCCATGGCAAATGCAAATCGAAGTAAAACTGACAAAATTAACTTGAAACCTTAACTTTTCGAAAGAGATTGCAATGTGTTTGGGTCGGCCACAAATAAATAAGTTCATTAAAATGAGAGCTTGAACGGCTTTTCTTTCACATCTCAAATCTCATCTCTCGATGTCGCAGCTCTTTTCATTCCGGACCGTCGAATCTTTTTCTGTTTGCCCTCATTCGTGATAAACGTGACAGTTTGCCGCTCTGAATGAGAAAAACCAAAACTTATTTTTCCTTTTGTCTGCGATGAGAAGCTTGAGCACCAATCTCGCTCTGTGGCTCGGCATCGCATTTGATTTGCTCGAGTATTTGTTTGCGGTGGGTTGTTAGTTGCTTTTTGAGCTTTATGCCATTAAAAAAGGCTTATGGGCGAATCCAAAATGCTAATGTATTCGCTCTTCGATAAATGTTTCGCATTGCAAACAGCTAGACTGTTCACTCTTGCAAAATGCTTTCGCTCAAAAAGAGCACTCGCATCCTCCGAAAATCGTTTAAGTGGCGTATGTTTTTATTTCTCGTTTAGAAACGAAATTTTCAACGACATTTCCCGTTTATTTCCATCACTTGCATAATAGCATGCATTTAGAAATGCTTATGGATGTCGTGTGTATCAGAACAGAGAGAAAGAGAGAAAAAAGAAACACTAATAGAAAAATAGCGCTTGTGTCAGTTGCTAGTGCTCTATGTGTCGTAACCAAAAATTAATGTGGGTTGAATTGAAATGGGCAAGAAACGGAAAAACCCGCACAAAAACCGACTGAACTGAAAAGCAAACGCAAATCGTAAGATACGCTTCTTAAAGCAGATTGCCCATTCAAAAATGAAGAACGATGGGTTTACCGAAATGAGCCACTTTGATGACTTTAATCTACGAAAGTAATGAACCACACACTTAATGGTAGTGGGGCTAGTCCTCGATGAATAACCAAAAATTACATCACAATTTCATGGGATATTTTCATTTTATGCGAATATATTTTTTTTCTCTGTGAACGCTAGTGTATCTGTACTGCATGCTAAGCTTTGGCGACTTCATCACGCTGGTTGACTTTATGCTGTTGTTGTGTGGTCAACCTTTATTGTTGCGTGATCACCTCCCGCATTTCGGGCAACAAAAATTACAAAAAAGAGAATGAAAGAAAAAAACAATTTTCATTTCTGTTTATGACGTTGATTTATTCATTGAATTGCGCTTCGTAGCGTGCATGGTAGTGTAACACTAGCAGATTCTCGCCATGGTAGAAATAGTGAGTCAGACACTCTCTTGATTCTCTCATTCGGACGACGATACAGCAAAGTTTGTGTATTCTCTGCATCATTTCTTTCCCATTCTCACTTTGTTTTTCACTATTTATTTTGTTTTTTCTTTCTCCATGCGCGAACAGGTAACATTCATTTCGGCTGCATGAAAAATGCATTCATCGCGCAAAAAATGCGCCACGTAAATAAATCACGTAAATTTATGGACAATTTTCAGTGGAGCTCATTCTGATCTTGTGCTTTCACTGTCCCTCACATTCTCTTTTTCTCCCTTTCTAAGTGTATGTTGTATGTTTTATATATTGTGTATGTTTTGAAGCCGCGCGCCGCCTCATAGACTTTTGTTACTTGGAATTTGCATCTCTTCATCTAAACCAGACTTGTTTTATAAACACTATGCATACCACGGTGTGTGTATGTCTCTGTGTGTGTTTTTTTTTATCGTCGAAAAACTAATTTTCAAATGCACGAGAACTGGCACAAGCACTAATACTCTCGGTCCATTGAATGAATAAAAATGGTGCGACAAAAAAGGAACGAATCACCCCCGAAAAAAATGGAATTCGGGCTGTTTATTCAAATTAACTCATTTTTCCGTTTGCATTCACATGCAAATTTTCACCAGTGATAATAATTCGCTGCTAAAATATTGCTGCAGTAGATTCTTTGAAATGCGAAACAATATGCACTCAAATTATGCAAGTGCTGCGAGAATCGCTTATTTAGTGCGTATCTGCGAGTGATATATGCGCTCTAGTTACACAAATACACTCTCGTCTCGGCGACTGTAATTTACCTGCGTTTCTGTGCAAGCTTTAGTGTGTTTATATTCCCGCCAATTCACAGTGGAATAGCTTATAGATGCAATTCAATGGCTCGCCGTTGCCATGATCGTACGAAATGAGATTATCGGGTCTAGTGAGAGCTGAGCATAATTCCAATTAAATTACCGAATGCTGAGTCCGGCTACATGCGAACTAAAACTGTTTGTATAATATTGAAATATGTCGTTAGGTTTGTCGTTCAAATCAAATGGTCGCGTTCAAGTGTGAAATCCGAAAAATTCAATTTGAATTGTTTTCAATAACATGTTTAAAGTGTGTTAATCTTGATATTACTTAAGAGACATTTCGGAATGACTCGAATAGAATGTGACTCGTGGGAAAGCGACCGTGAATGGCACTGGCTTGCTGTAGTAGAAAAAACATTGGAACAGAACCAGAACCAGAACATTAAAATCATTCTTTCAATATTTCAGATTGTTGTTGTTGTTCGATGCAAGCGATACCAGGTTCTCTATGGTTTTGTTCATATCCCCATCTTCGTAATGCAATCCATGGTCGCTGCACTATTCCTAACAACTGAATAAGAAACGTATAATTCTTTGATATATTTTTCTGGCATTTGTGATCGCCGAACAAACTGAATGGGAAAACATTTTTCTTTTCGAAACATGTGAATGACATTTAATCTTTTTAATGGCACTCTCGTTGCTGCCATATATTTTTTTTTTCGTTCATTTTCATTTGTTTGATTTCCTCAAAGTCCCCAAACAATTTTCACTGTTTTCAATGTTTATGGATAGAAAACTGCAACCCGGAATAGTGTGTTGGCCACCCTCGGTTGCACGATACATCATTACAAAAATGTGTCGAGGCAAAACATACAATCCATTTTCATGCACTTTTGCACGGTTTCAGTTGTTGGTCTTTGCATTGAAACACAAAAATGTATAAAAAAACACATTTTTTCAGTTTACCCCGCTAAAACGGCTTTTTGTCGTATTAAATTCAAAAACTTTTCTCAGCAAAATGACACGTCATTGCTCTATAGCTGTTTATTTGACATGTAATTTGTGGTCTGCATTTATTTTACAAATTGCTGCAGCTGACACATAAAGGAAACCCCTCAGTGGAGCGTATAAAAACCAAACCCACACATATACACACACACACGAAACAAAAAGGGTTTTTTTTTAAAACATGAAGAAAAAAGCATGCACAACAACAACATTATCAATGGAAAGTAAAGCTCAACGCTTTGATCCCATGTTGAATTGTGTACCAGAAAAAAAACGCAATTAAAGTGGAAAACCATCAACAGACACTTATTCTTTATCACCTTTTTTGCCTCGCTTTGAAGAACAGAGGTTTTCTAATGGGATGTCACATTTTCTTCGTCCACAATTTTTCCCTCGGTTGGTTTTATCTTCTCAGTGGTAATCCGAAAGCCTGATTACCAACCCAAAGGAAGTACAACATAAAGTATATGATGTATTTTACCTAGTGCGATTGTCTTTTGTGTGCGGAATTTTCCTGGGTTACTGGAACATCGAGAAACTTGTGCAATAAAATAGACAAAGGGTAATCACAGAATAAAGGAGAACATGTGATAGCTTTGAACAGAATCGGTTGATTCAAATGGTCTATTAAAAAACCGCGTATCTATTGGTTACAATTGAAAATTGTAATTTGAAGTGTAAAATTGAGTGTATTTCCCAGAGCACACAAAGTGTTCAGTGGCCAACTCTGTTTTAACATTGACTAACAAAAAAAAGAAATATTCCATTTTATTGCGAATCGTTTGAGGTCCTTGAGCTGCATTGTGTGGAAATCTCATTAAGACCAACTACTACCACCAACAATTCGAACGGCTCTTGACCACTTTTTCCACCATTTTTCATTTCTTTATATTAAATTGTGTCTCACACAAAGATTTATGTGTGCTATATTTAATTCCATTGTAACATGTGTTGTACTTGGTTTGTTACACACAATTGAAAACCGGAAAGTGCTACAACAAATTTCACAAAAGAAATACTTTAATCGTCTTCAATTTTGTATCAGGAATTGTTGTTTAAGAGTCAATGCACACTCTTGACTGAAACACGGCTCATTACTTCAATCCAAGATGTGCAAAATGATTTATTTGATTCGCATCGAGTGATTTTATATTAAAAGCACTGTTTTTTTTTATATCGAGGCAACAAATTACATTGCGACATTGTCGATTGATGATTGATTTGAACAGATTTAGATCTGTTTGCCTGTATTGAGGTGAATTGAAGGTCAACATTTGTAAGTGAAAACAAAGCTATTTTTCAACTGAAATCAATTTCGGGATTCTTTGTTTGAAATCCGGCCAGTCACGATCATGAAATATAAAAAGTTTCTGGGAAAAATAGCTTTGCGTTCGTTTGTACTTGGGCTATTCTAGAACATGTTTCAAAAACTTTTACATTTTTTGCTCATACTTTTTTCGTTCATTTTCCTTCTCGAAATCCCATATCGAAATTGATTTTTTAAATGAAAAAACGAAGAAACAATTGTTCATCATATGACTATTGTTTTACTTCAAAATAACATCAATTTCTTCAAACATCGCTATTATATGCTTATCGTTATTTGATTTGCTCTATTTTTCGCATATTTATATTTATCTTTGTAAAAGCCGAGATAAACTCAAGATTTGTGTGAGTAGTGAACACGCCCAGTTCAAACGAAATAAAAAGCAATAAAGAAAAAACAACGAATGCGAGTTGAATGACAATGCTGTACAAAGCCTAAACTATGATACAAAAACAGTTGAGTGTTTGAGTAAACAGCAACGACACATGCACTTACAGTGTGAGGGAGAAAGAAAATTGCCATTTCAAATGTTGAGAAAAAAACCTTTTTTCCTTTGGATTGCTCTTCCATTTTGGGTTTTCGTGTTTTTCATTCAATTGAAAACAAATTTATTGCCCGAAACGCAACGAAATAAAATCACAAAATCTCTTTTGTTTTACAGCCAAAAGCTTTTCCATTCCATCAAAGCATATTGACTGCATGGAACTGTGTGTGTGTGCGTGTGTGTTTGTGATTTAGGGGATAAAAACAAGATTTATGAAGGAAAATCTGTTATTCGTTTAGCTTTTGTTTCTTATGCATTGAAAGGCAGACAGTAAGTGAAGTTGACATGCCGATAAAGAAATTCCAAAACAATAATACGAAATGGGAATGCAAAAGAACAGAAACAAAAAAAAAATCGAATTGTGTAGCATATTGAAGTGGTTCGTTCTACCTCTCTGGCAGAGTCTCTGCTACTGCTCAAGTGATTAAAGTTTCAGTACTATTTTTTTATCATCTGCTTATGCAGGGACTGAGAGAATTTTGGAATTGGTCCTTTTCACTTCCTCATTCAAAAGATGAGACGGAGTCATAATTTAAATGTATAACGTGCACCGAATGGCTTTACTTTGTTGCTCGGTGTTTCCAAGACAAAGATGAAAAGACTAATTTAACTTTGTGCTTTTTGGCAAACAACTTAATCTTTTGTGGAGAGGGAGAAACAACGACAGGTTTTCAACGAAACCATTTAAAGCATTCAACACATGAAAATCCTTTTCGATTTTTTTTCTTTTGCTTTCTTACAAAAGGACAAGAAAGGACGATGGTTCATGGTGGCTCCTCATTTTATTTCGTTCAATAAAATTTTCACATAAATATAAGCGGGAACTTTTATTGTACGGAAGACAAAAAAAATCACATAGAAACGGAAAATATCACACAAAAGGCGAAAGTATTAAAGCAATATGCAGGAAAAACCTGAAAATACACACAAGTAAAATAGCGACACAACGAACACAAAACATGTTTTCTCTCATATTCGAGGCTCTTTCATTCTCGGATAGTTTATGGGCTATAGCTGGCTTTGTTCACGTCTATTATATCCAATGTCGGGCGCTTTGCGTGTAGATGTATGCCTGTTTGCTTGCTTACCATTGGTCGCATGAAAACATATTTTATTGTTACGAAGCATGACGTAAACGTGTATCTGGCGGTTGCTCTCAAGCTGTCATTAAAGTTGGCACCAAAGCGACAAATACACCACGTCTGCCCTCTGCCTTCAGAATCATTCTCATCTCTCTCTCTCTCTCTCTCTCTCTCTCTCGCTCTCTCCCTCACAGAGTTCCGTATATATTTCAGCCTCAATTCGGACCGCTTTGTGTTTTTATTCAGCAGTGGCATGGCTTTAATGCGAAATGCGTGTGCATTTTTATCACCATTCAAAATGAAACACACGTATTAAGAAGATTAATTCTTTTTATGGCTGGCTGAAACAACGGTGGTGTTTTGTCGCAGTCAAACTCTCACAACATCATACACCATTTTGATACATTTAGATTATAAATTGTTTTCATCTGTTTTTCATTTGTGTGGCCCATATTTTCTCTGCTGTGACAGAGATGGGCAGATTGATGAAGAAGCTGGCATTTATTTCTGTTGTTTGCATTTCGTCTTTCTTTCTCTTCATTCGGCCAAAAAGTATGTGCGAAGAGATTAATATGGTGTAGTTTATTTAAACAAAATGAAAAACTCATTGCTTAAAATGCAGACATCAAGATTCCAAAGTGAGGAATGCACAAGAAGAATCTCATTTCGCAACTGGATAAATTCCTGAACCTTTTTGTGTGTGTGTGTGTTTATGCCTTCTACTGTTTCCTCATCATCAACAACGGACAACTCTGTCCTCTGCAGTTACGTCTGTCATGCAGTCACGGCTGTCATTTTTTTCGGGTGAACATGTTACATGCCAAGTTAAGTGTCATTTTATGAAACGCAACCGTTCTTCTGTATTTGTGTGTGTTTTTTTTTATTCAATTGTAATTTTAATAATTGTTGGTGCTTCGTATTTTTCGTTGACATTGACACCATTTCTTTCGATATTTTTGGTAATAAAAATGTTACTCACTGTGAATCATAATAAATGTTACAATGAAACGAAATTTATTTAAATGAAAACATATTAACGCTGATTTGAATATGGTCCCCCGGAAAAAAAGGCGTTGAAATCATATTTGTCAGAATTTGTCATGCTGATAGTTGACGCCGGGTAATAATTCACGCTTGGAATTTCAACGAAACTTTTCAACGTCGGTATAAAACCAAAATTCGAGTCTACAAAATCGCTTGAATAAAAATGTGCATAATTCAGAGAAAGTGAAGATCAACTGCAAAATTACCAAAGCAAATTCACAAATGGAAATCGACTTCGTAGCGAATAAAAACGGAATTTTCAGCCTTTACCCAAAGAAATGTTTATTACTTTGACTTTGTGGAAATTTAATGCGACAGCTTTATTCAGTGGAAAATTTATCTATGTTTACAGGCGGAAAACAAATTTTTCGTCGGTATTTTCTAACGGAAATTTTTTTTTTCTCATCTAGTGCTTCTTACATTGTGGGTGCGATGAATGTTATTTGTTCAAAGAAAATTTCGGTGTGGCAATTTAATCTAATGGTTAACATGGAACAGTCACTTGAATTGTTCAAAAATCAGTAAATTATGCGTGGTGATGTGCCCGAGCAAACATTTTCCTATTTACGTGTTTTTCTACATTTTCATTGTAATTAAAGTAATAAATTTTGCTTAGCGTCGAGTCATTGATGTGTTTGGTAGTCGGTGTATTGAAACAGTAGCAGCAACACTATCAAGCTTATGACTTTTTGATAGAGAAAGAGAGAGAGAGAGGGAGAGTGTCTTGTTTCGATATTTCATGTGCTGAACCTGATATTTGCTAATGCTGAATGAAAATGAACGCTATTTCGTTGCTGTTGCTGCTGTTTCTACTCTTCCTTTCTTCACACTCTCAACGAAAACGTATTGTGCGCATATCGCGCATGTATTCGAAATGCACACAGTGTCGAATGCGAAACACTTTTATCGCTTAATTAAAATTTATGTGACTAGCAACGTTGTACTTGGAATATATTCACTTTTATCTAATTACCGAAGTAAAATCACGAGCCTCAACATCAATTAATAAAAATAATGTTTTTGCCATGGCAATGGCATGGCCGGAACATTACTGATATGGGAATTATTCCAATATATTTAACTGAACGTCAAATGTATGGTATGGCGGATGGCATGAGCGCAAATGCGCTGGTGCGCTCACCATCACAAAATGCGCATTGATGTTGAAATTTTCGCATTGAGAATCGTGTTAAGGCTCATTTGATATTCGTAACGTAAAACTTTAGTCGATGTCTTGTGGGTTGAAATATCAGATTTCTTGAGACGAAAACGAAGAATAGAGTGGGAAAAACCTGAAAAACCCATCGACAATATCAAACCTGAAAATAAAACACTCAGTTACACAGACAAGAACACATATTATTTTTCACCTAACACGTAAAATATGATTTTGTAATTGGATTTTCAACTTCACACGTTTTCCAAACGAAGCACATATACTCCTTTCTCCCCCTCACTTTCCCAACTTATTTTTTTTTTTTTTTTCATAAATGGGTAATGACATTTATTTGCCCTAATGATGCATCGTTGCTTACGTTGTCTAGATGTATTCGGTGTCATTTTCGCTCAAATGATATTGAACAGAATACACAAAATCATTACTTCAAATTAATTACTTCTCGTAAGTTCATAGCATGTAAAATTTTATATAGAAATGTTGCACCTGAATTTGAGTGGCGTTTCCTAATTGTGTCATGATTTGAAGCGTGAATTGAATGCAAATTTTGTGGTCTCGTATGAAAGTTATATTTTAATTTGATTTCATTATATTATTATATTTCACATTCTTGGAATGATAGAAGTGCTTGAAATTGCCAGAAAAAATTGATATGCTGCGAGAGATTTCAATTTTAATTCAGAAATAAGCAAAAGAAAGACCAACAACAACAAAACTTCCGAAAAACAAAAGAATATTTCTAAAGTTGGGCACAAGTCAACAGTTCAGTTTCATTCCAGCTGTAATATATTTTGGCAAACAGAAAAAGTAACTTAAATATCAACTTGGCTTTTAATATGATTAATTATAGACATTTTCACTGTGTATGAAACGCCCCTGAATGCTCTTCATTTTGTTCACTTTTCGTATGGCCTTTTATTTGTGCGTACACCACTTTTTTTTGGTTTTGTTTTATCATAATTGACTCGGTGCGTTTGCCGTATCGTTTCAAGGCACTTTTCCGTTGTTTGTTTATGTTTTTTGTTTTCTTGCAACACACGAGCAAGAATCTTGGCAAGAATATGTTATATCTGTTCTAGAGGCTTCCCTTGAGCGTGAATGAGAGAATGAAAGATAAATTCAAAACGTTGAAGTTTTTTTTGACAGCACAACGCAATGCGTACGAGAAATTGAGACCACTTTGACTTTTAGATGAAACATACAATAACCCAACAGCTACAGCCATATACCGAAATAACCGAACTTTGCACGTTATGATTAATTATAGAATTTCATTATTTACACGAATGTTGAGCTCTCTCTCTCTCTCTCTCTCTCTTGCTCGGCTATCATACATGTTTGTGTTTGCTGTGTATGTTTGAATCGCGAAATTCGATTCAACAAATTAATGCACGGTGGTGAATGCGATTGGGCGGTGCTTCATAACAAAATCCCATCCAAATTTATATATCACATATACACATTTTCAGCGCAAATCAACCAACGAACTTCGATTTGTTTTACGTAAACGCATACAAACACACACAACACACGCACCGGCAGCGCTGCACATAAATTACAAATATTAATTAACATCTCGAACCGTTTTGAGAACGAACATAAACGAATTTGTTGAAATATGTTTTAATGTTTGTGTCTCGTTTCATATTGCCAGTGCCATCATCATTTCAATAGGTATGTGTGACATAATAAAATTTGTAACAGTTCATGCTGCGAATTATTTTAGCAGCGTGATCATTCTGCGTTTATGGCAAACCACGTTTCGGAAACGATACATTTGAAATGTGCCCAAAATACTTTAAAGTACTTGCTGCTGTAACATTTGATGCAATGGTATATTTTACATGGTGTGAAATCTACACAATATCATGAATTAATAAGCTGATGCAAATCTGAGGGGACCTTCAGCCCCAACGCAGCTGTATTTGCTGAATAAATGAACACGGAGATAATATGCACGACTAGCGGGAGACACCGAGAACTAGATTTATGAAAATATTTGGTTGGTCATCAGGAGTTGTAAATATTGCTAGGGGGATTTTACTATTTGTGAATGTCAGGTTATTCGAATGAAAGCCTACAATCGGTATATAATTTGCAACATACCATACAAAAGAGCGTTGATTCGGTCAAAACACCAGCAATTCGCAAGCCCGTATATGGTGAAGAATCTATAAGACGGGAAATGGTTACGCGATTTTCAGCCACTGAATGGAACATTGGAATACAACAATGCATCGATAGATGAACTGAATTTTAACAAAATGTGAGACAACCTCAAATTGACGGCCAAAATTTTAACGCTCCAGTCCGAGATTCAAACGACTATAACTTTCGAAATATGAAAGATAGGAAACAGTTTGTTGGTATGAAATAGTTCTTATGATGCCTAGATTCGTGTCAAAACACATTCTTTATAATATGGCATGGACAAATGTTGAATTATTTGAAGAACTTTGGGCAAACAATCAAATTTCGATTGCGCCACGTAAAATGTGATATAAGTCATTTTATGGGTAGAACATTTTATTGATTTTTATTATTTGAAATTAAGTTGAAGATTTACATAACTGCAGATGATTAGGAATTTTAGTCTTCATATATTCAAGTGCAATACTGAACTGTTACTTAAAATCAAGGTATTGTGTTTCTTTTTCAATTGAAATCTCATGCACTCATTTATGCTAGGGGAATTTAAATCTTTCGAATACCATGCGTTTGCTTACATTTTAGTCCGAAAAAATCCGCATCGACTTTGCGAATACTTGCGAATGCGACGAAAAACCACAACAACTCTATGTGAATTGTCATTCCTGCCAGGACATACTATCCAATAAATTTATCAGCTTGAATATTTTTATTATATAAATTTATTAGATAAATTTGATGCGTCCACCGTATCGATGCAACGCTCCAAGTTAACATCCAAATTTGGATCGACGTAGAACAATGGAATCCATTGTTTTTTATTGGAGCGTCGCATCGGTACGGTGGACGCATCAAATTTATCTAATAAATTTATTTAATAAAAATATTCAAGCTGATAATTTTATTGGATAGTATGCCCTGATTTCTGCGAGAGCGTGTGCTTTTCATTCGAATGGCTGCAATTGAATGGTATTCGTCACCAGGCAAATCTCCTTAGCATTTCTGAGATAACAAGTATTTGATTTCTTTTAGCAATACAGTTATTGGTTTATAATAATTAATTGCCGAAGTGCAAGAGATGTGTGGATAGTATCCACTGGATACGTATTTAGCTCAAAGAATTGAGTAAACGCAGTTAAACATTGAGAAGGCATATCGCGATAGAATACAATGCAATGTAATGCAATGCTATGAAATGCATGCCAATATTGCTACTGCACTAGAACCGAATAGCCCCTTGCATATACATCCCTAAATTGAAATTAGAGAACATGAACCATTTCTCGAAAATGACACGATTCGCTTTTGTTTTCTCTAGCTGATGATTCATACAGCAATGTTCTGACAGTAAATTGGCATGGTAACAATTACTATTAATTATGCTTGGATTAAAATTGGATTCATTGTGCTTTTGTTTCGATTTCTTCGTCAAATTGCCATTGCTATTCTTATTCTATTTCCAACGCATTAGAACTAATGCACACATACTAGTCATACTTGCTGATCCTTTTTTGCGAGCAAATGACTTGTGATATTCCTGATTCTATTATTAACACTGATGGCCACACATTTTGCGATGTCATGAATTGGAATTTCGGAAAGTGTCTCTCTTTCTCTCTCTCTGGACGACAATAAATCAAATTACATTGAGCAAAAAAAAAACGAAGTAGCCAACCTCTGATCTGAATTATTCCCAGAGATACATGGCAATCAAGTAACCGAAAAACGACAAACGAAAGCTAATAATTGCTTGACTACTGTTCTGACTTTCATCTGGTCGCAAACCAGTGGTCTGACTTGTCCAATATGTATAAAACAGAATGCTTTTCGCTAAAAATACGAATGCCACACACATTTTTTTCCCTCCCATAACAAGTTGGATCGAGTGACTAGATTAATTATGGAGAAGTAGAATAATTTGTTCTAATGTCCGTTACAGTACACTAACATAATTGTGGACGAGAAAAAAGAACGTTGACGGCGTAACATTGAAAGACCAGAGAAAAAAAAAGATGGCTAACATTAAATAATTATGTACACAGCATTTTACGAAACATTTCTCAAATGAGCTATTATATAACTTTCAATTTGATTCAAACTAAAAACAGAATATTCGCATTAAACCATTTGAATGTCACATGGAAATGGCTGGGGGTTGAACACATTCAAAATTAAAACCACAAATGACAATAGAAATGTAGATCAAAAATGTGCTGAAACGAAAAAGGTGATCAGTTGAAATCCAAATTTAGCAAACATTTCTATGATATCGACATTAGCTCTAGTCGGTATTAGCTTAATTCAATCGTATTCTGCTGAAGAGAAATTAGCAAAATCAATTCTGTGATTCCCCTAATAGGTCTCTGGCTGAAAAAAAGGCAGTCTCAGAAGACAACAAAAAAAAACAGCTAAAGCAACTGACACAAGTAAAGAGAAAGCAATTTGTGTATAGAACATGAAATTTATTTCAGTATTACGAATTGGTTGGATAAAACAAAACGAAGAATAATAAAGGGAAAAAAATCGAAAGACAAATAATATGTCTTGTGAACGAGAAAAATCGAGTAAAGAAGAAATTGCGGCTCTACAGATGGGGGTGAAAATGAAAATTAATCAATGACTAATGGATGTACGTCTGCAATCGCACCCATTTTGTTTGATTCGACACTGCTTATCTAGCATCAAATGTGAAAATAGTATCTCATTATCAATAGACCGATTCGGGTGAGAAAAAAGAAACGGGGAAAACGTCTCTCAATGTTGAAAATCATTCCTGCAAATTGATAATGGTTGAGTGAACAATTTGGGAAATGTCTTTTCCTCCATTACGGTCAATTAGTGTAATTACAATTCGTTCATAGTAAGATACAGCTTCGTGTAAATGCAATCCATCGAAGTGGAAAATTAGCATCGGTCCAATTTTATCGCATTGACCGCAATAATCTTTTATTTATGCTTTTAAAATAGGTGACAGCACACCGCGGCGTTTTGCATCGATTGAAAAACGTTCGAGTGAAACATTGTAAATGTTTGAAGCAAAAACCTCCAGTTTACAAGTGTTAGAGCATTTTCTGTTTACATAGTAGAAAAAAAAGGCTGGATCTTTCATTCATTATTTAAAATTATGTCGATTTGTAGTAAATTAAGGTCCTTAAATAATCAAATAAGAATTGGGTCGGAAGTGTATTACATTATAGAGGAGTAATTTGCACTTTTCGGCCCGGATATTGTTCAAGAAAATGCCATCAAGAAGATGAATAGACTTGCATAGTTGATAATTTATTGCTCATCTCATTTAGGCTAGGCGAAAGACTAAGTTCATGTCAAAGTAGAGCAAAAATGTTTGCTTAATGTCAAAATGTGTTTGGGCATCAACACAGCAAGAAAGTGATTAAATTCTTTAGATAACATGTGCACATATCCCATTTGGATGACATCCAGTTTTTCTTATCCAAAGATATGGCTTCGGTGTTTAAATAAAAATGGCACACGTCCCCAAGCAGATTTATGGAATTTAATCAAGAGAGTTGTCGGTGTTGAATTCCCTTGAGATGGCATAAAAAAAGTGGTTGGAAATTTAATTAAATTTTTCACTGTTACATAGACTATCGATACCTGTGTCCATGTGCAATTGGTGCAACCATGCAAACTACACATCAAGAGGTTACGACAAATCTTTCCCGTGCACCATCGCATCAGACTGAGAGAATAGCGTAATTGACGGAGCAGTGCGGTGCAGAACAAACAAACACAAAAAAAGATACCATCGAGCAGATTGAAGGTGATGACATAAAAACGGACATCCGATTCGGAAATTGATTTTATTGCGAACCAAATGACACGGTGGCATAAAAAACGGAAACGTTAAGAAAAGTTCATCTCCATAAATTCACAATGAGATTTTCTATCCTCATCAAATGACACGTGACACTTATATGTCACCATTCCGGTGATGGCATTTTGCCGGCAATGGCATCGTTTGTCGTTTCATTTTCTTTGCCAATACGTTTTCCAAACCGAACGAATCGATTTGCATTTAAGCAAATTTTAAGGCCATGGAATCTATGGTACGCTAAAATAAAAGGAAACGTTTTTATGAAATTGGGATGCAGGTGCAGCCATGGTTGGCATGGACAGTTTGATTTCAATGCAATTCGTGTATGCAGATTAATCGATTCATAGACATGATTTCATATTCCAATCTTGTGAACAAGCGCTCAATTATTTTTTTAAATCCTCTTTTCGTTCACTCAGAAAATCGATGTTTGAATATGCGGCTAGGTGATTCAAATCGATTCGTATCGAAGGGCTCTTCTGCCAATCAACAAATGATTTGTTCACTTTTTCTCCCATGGTCATATTTTTCGCTGCACATTTTTCAATTAAAAATGTTCGCTTCCGACGAAAATTTGAAGTTGTCCGAGTTTTTTTGTGTGTTCTTCATGCAAATGCAAGAAATGGCAAGAAAAGTGCATGATTTTATTCCAATATGACGTTTGAACTAGTGTTTTTCTTCCATATCGGACTAGTTTCATTATGAATTGTCACGAACAATGCTTTATAATTGGATCTGATCCGGATTTTAAAGTTCGGAATTTATGAATATTCTCTCTCTCTCTCTCTCGCAGTCTCTTGTTCGCTACCATCCCTCTTTGCTGATGGCTTCTACCATTTTTAATTCTGCATCGAAATGGATCACTAGTGTGATACTAATTGCACAGCATATTGTAGCGTTTGCATCGACAATCAATTTACTTTTAATTAAACCACTTACCTTCGTATAGCCGCTCATCGACACCGTTATTGTTGTTATTGTTGTTGGTGATGTTGTGTTGCACTGATTTTTGTGCCGCATCAACGGCCCCAGGTATGCAATAATACCTGCCATAATAAATCAGTTTCGGTTGGATTTAATGGCATTCGACACATTGCATGCTCGAGAATACCTAAATTACCACATGTTCGATTTGTTATCGATCATCCGAATAAATGTATCTGATTCCGGTGATATTCGAGAAGCACACTCATTTTTTGTTGTTGTTGTCTCCATTGAACTATCGATGAGGACCGGGGAAAAAAATGCACGCAAAAATACGCTCGTGAATTTACGATGGGATTTATGCACAGTAACGTATTCAATTTTATTGATTTGTCATCGCAAACATCAAAATGAGTGTTTTTTAATTAACGAACATAACAAATTGGCTGTGACAAAAAACTCTCTCTCGAAACAAATGGAATGGTTCAATAAGCGAAATACCTTTTTTTCGTAGTTTACGCCTGGATTTCAACCAAATAAATTAACCAAGCAAAGCAAAATACTTCCTTCGAAATTTCGATTCGTGCTTTGGATTTGCGTGAAAGAATTTGTTGGTAATTTGCATTCTATAGCAGTCAGATATTAATAATAAATGTTGACGCTGAAAACCTTTATTAATTATGACGTGTTCTTATTCACATTCAAGCGTCTGAACAATGGCATAAAATATCACACCGAATTTTGGCATAAAATACGATGGGTGCTGACAAAGCAAGTTATGAACCCTTTTTGTGTTCATTTCGACGTGACATTTGTCTTCGACTACACTTCTGCTTCTCTTTTTATTCGAGCCCGAAAACAATGGTGTGACAAGTTGTCATTTCATTTCATGTCTCTCGCACGAAATTGTGCACATTTTTACCGTTTCGATCATAATCTAAATGCCATAACTTCTGGCAATGTGTTGGCACAAGTCATATCTATGCAAATGATATTTGCCTTCAGCTGAAATGGAATCAAATGATTTATACTTAGTCTTCGTGTGTCCACATCGCTGAAATTGAATTGCTGGCACAAAATAACATTTTCATAAACTAGCATTCCGATTTTAACCAAAAAACTAGACAATGACGTCATCAACCGATAACCACATCTACTGGCTGTGATAACGTGCGATAATATGCAAATTATGAGTTTCAATTTATTAGCAAGAAATTTTGTGGTGACATCCGTTTTTGTTTACATTTTATCGTCACCGTTTCGTTTCCGTAATCGGTGGGAAATTAATGAGTTTTTGCTCGATTCTGTAAGAATCGAATGCGAAGTGACAGAATGAATTCGAATTAAAATCAAGGGTGTGAACAATTTACATCTGTAGTTTGTTTCACTCACTTTGGATTGCGTGCAAACTGTTTTTATGTTCAAGTGTTTACATCTTCACGTGCTATTCTATTCTGAATTTTATTGGCGGTCGATGATGAACTTCACATTTCTTGCCAAGCAATCGAATGTAAATATTTATTCAGTGAAGACAAAGACGTCTAAGCCAAAGCTTTGCATATCTAATTTATCTCACTGGAGAAATAAAAGCCAACCGGATGTTTTTAACACTTGATGATTGTCAAAATTTCAAATGCTCGCTAAAAGCGATTGTGATTAAATGAAACCATTTCCTTAGAATTAAAAAATCCGAGATACTCCAAATACCGAAATTCCATAATTATATAACTAAAACCAAAACAGTTTTATACAACAACAACAAAAAAACAAAATTGCAAGCGGCAAGCGACGATTTGTTGCAGGAACACAAGCAACGTTTTATTTTGAGAATATGTTCGTCCTTTTTTACCAATGGTTTTAACCTTAATTTGTTCCTGTTTTTAAAGTATACAAACCAGCAACTAAGCTATCCAGGTATTCAAATCACAAATGTTCAAGTGCAACCTACTCAAGGAACAGCGAATACATTCCGCACATACTGGCAACAGTCCGATGTTAATTTATCGCGTGGACTCGATTTTGTTCCTCGTGGACCGATATTGGCTCGATTTACACATTTGCAACACAACGACTTTACTTGCAACATCAATGTTAACAACACTACTGGTTCTCAGGCAATGGGCACCTGCCGTATTTTTATGGCGCCGCATAATGACGAAAAAGGCACTCCAATGCTATTCCGAGATCAACGGTTCATGATGTGTGAAATGGATCGCTTCGTCGTTGCATGTAAATATTCAGTTCTTCAGTTAAATGGTTACTCTTTTAACAGTGAATCTTCAATGTATATATTTATTTGTGAAACAGTAAATCCTGGTGCTAACATGATTAGACGTCAATCGACCGATTCATCTCTTACAATTCCATTTGAGCGTACGTTCCGTGACGTAGATACAGATCGTCCAGCCGCTGGTACAACTGAGTTGGAACAATTCAACTTCTGCGGCTGCGGTTGGCCACATCACATGCACATTTCAAAGGGAACAACCGGAAGAGGCATGCAATGCGATTTATTTGTCATGATTTCAAATTACGCTGATGACAGAATTGATCAGGATTTGGTTGGAACTTGTAATGACAATTGATGTCACCAAATATGATGAGCATTTCATGTACGATTGTTCACGAAGATCGCACTGTACCACGCGGACGGAAATAAATACGAATGCGGTAAAAGAAAAAAGAAATATTTGTGATGATGAACACCTCTCAGTAAATATGGGAAGTCATATTATTACAGGAAAAAATACAGACGCATTTTGTCTCCAGAGGATTAAAATGTGACCCTTCATATATACTAAGCAGTTCAATTATTACAATTTGAACAAAATAAAAATATCTTTTCGTAGTATCGCAACTGTTCTTTTACATTATTCTTAATTCTTCAATTTGGAAAAAATATTAAACCAAACGTAAATCTAGTGAACTATTTACTGCTAGGGAAATTTATTTACTCGTTCCTACTCGCAAGTACACGAGTACCTGTATGTAAAGACGCAGCAAACACACGTAAGCACTTGTGAATCAAACACGAATATATTTGACTCGTATGAACTCGCGAGTTCCCGCAAATTTGCACTGTATATTTTTGAAGTACTCGTACAATAACCTTAGGCATTCGTAAGTACTTGCAAAAATCACATGGACTCCCAGTTAATTTTCGAAGATGAATCCCCCTAGACATAGGTTAATCCCAAACAAACATCGGTGTAAGTCAATTGACTTGAATTGAAACTATTAATACAAATATATCGTTGAGTCCGTTTTGTTCTCTGATGCTTTAAATAACATTAACGCTGCAGCGTTATGTTTTTCATGACTGGTTGCTTCGTCGTTATCAGAACTTGTGGCCTGTACTGTACATTAAACTTTCAACTTTTTCTTATTTATTAACTTAAAAATTGAATATTGTTTTGGACTCATCTCATGTCAGTAGCAAAAAAAAATATATTGGCAACATTTCAATGTAATGTGGTAAAATGATTGTTCACGACCAGTGATGATTTTTCGTTAGCCGACGTTAGCTTGACCGAGGCTTACACTAGCAGTTGGTGTAAGCCAAGCGTTAGCCAGCTGTGTATGTGCATGTTGTGTGCTTGTGTGCGAACGTTGAAAAGGTTGACAATTTACCATGAAATGTATGTATTAGTGTCGCTGGCTAACGCATTCGTTAGCCAGTATTCACCACAGTGGCAAATTAGCCACCTAATTTGGTCGTCACTGTTCACGTCACAATATTACCAAATTTATTTTTTGTGTGTAACTATTATTTTATTCCCGGTTCATTTAATGGTTTGTTGCAAGTAAAAATCTTCAATTGTGAGATAAAATAATTTCCGGCTCTTGTTACATTTGAACTAGATTCAAAACATTTGGACATTTACATAATTATAAATCATAATATGGGCAACGCTTCGAATTTGCGCTGCAAAATTATCATAATACAAAACCATTTCCTTCGAATGCCACCAGATAACCAAACTGACCAATAAACAATTGGCAATTACTGTGAAGTGTATTTTTCAAATACGAGTTTTCTGGATTTGTGAATGGTTTCTGTGGTCAGATTAGTAGGAAATTCGCATTTTTTGTACATGAAGATTAGTATCTGTTTTGTATAAATACATAGTTGGAACGCTGAATGATCGCAGTCGTGATTCTACAATTGTTTTTAGAAATTTAATTTCAAATCACTTTAAAGCATCGAAATTCGAGCTGAATCTAAACCATAAAAACATGGCAAATAAACAAAATCTACTTCTTTTGTTTGAACGCAAACTAGAACCAGTGTTCCTAGAAAAAGGTTCAAAAAATGCCGTGTTTGACGTGCCGGATAATCTTTTGAGCGACCGCTACAAAGGAAAACCGTTCATTTCACAACGTGTTGGTGAGTCTGGTGGAGAACGTATTCCAGTTCGTGCAAATATCTCCATGCCAAATCTACGTGTTCCCATGTCATTGGACCGAAATGAGAATTTTTCGTTGTTTATTCCACGCCATCGGGACATTGCATCACATCTCATCAAAATTTTCATGGGTATGCAACAACTGTAACATTTAATTTTTTCTTCGGTCAGTATTAATATTTATAAAAAATCCCGTTTAGGCTTACGAAACATTGATGATCTGCAAGCTGTTGCTGTGTATGCAAGAGATCGGGTGAATCCGCTCTTATTCAATTATGCTTTGTCAGTGGCGATACTTCATCGGCCAGACACTAAAGACATGTCATTACCATTGATGGTTGAAACATTCCCTGAAGAGTTCATTGATTCACGAATATTGCGTGATATTCGAGAGGAAGCCACCGTTGTGCCCGAAGGATCACGCATGCCGATTGTTATACCAAAAGACTATACTGCTTCAGATCTTGACCCTGAACATAGGTAAACATTCAAAGTTTACAAACTATTCCGAGAGGAATACAACTAATGAACTGTATTGATATTTTAAAGATTATGGTATTTCCGTGAAGACATCGGTGTTAATTTGCATCATTGGCACTGGCATTTAGTCTATCCAACTGATGCAACTGATATTAGCATCGTTCGAAAGGATCGACGTGGTGAATTGTTTTATTATTCACATCAACAGGTTTGAATTTTTATAAGAGGTGCTCAACGAACGAAATTCGAATTATTATTTGGATGTACGCGTTTGAGCCAGAAAGTAATCAACATGTTTTTGTTCGTTTTTTTCGGACGAATTCGAAATGTTATTTAATCATTTCAATTAAGTGTTTTATTTTACGAAGGTTTCTTTTTGTTTCATTCCTTTCTCTTTGTGCTTATATAGTCCTATTTACACACATGAACGATTTCGAAATGTGTTCATAAGCACCTCTAATATGTAATTAGAGATAAGATTAGCTATTTGATATCGGTATTTTTCTATTTCAAATGTATTGTAGATTGTTGCTCGCTATAATTTTGAGCGGTTTAGCAACAATATGGCACGAGTCCAGCGTTTAAATAACTTGAGAGATCCAATACCCGAAGGATATTACCCAAAAATGGATTCATTAGTTGGAAGTCGTGCATGGCCAGCTCGTCAACCTAATTCACGTCTTTCCGATTTGAATCGTCAACTAGATCAGATTCGGTACGATGTTGCTGATCTGGAGCGTTGGACCAGTCGCTTTGTAGATGCATGTCATCAGGGATTTGTTATGGATGTATGCGACCTCTTTAAATTTATTTTATTTAAACCTAAATCAAAATGTTCAACTTTGCTTTAATTCATCAGCGAAACGGCAATAGTATTCCATTGGATGAAAAGCGAGGCATTGATTTATTGGGTGATATTATGGAATCGTCTATGATCTCAATTAATCGTGATTTTTATGGTCATCTCCACGGTATGGGCCATGTGTTCATCTCTTACATTCATGATCCGGATAATCGTTACTTAGAATCCTTTGGAGTGATTGGAAACAACACAACTGCAATGAGAGATCCGCTGTTTTATAGATGGCATGCATATGTGGATGATTTATTCCAGGAACACAAGCAACGTCTTCCTGCCGTACGTTTGTTAAATATACACAATTTTCAATCGATTTAATGAATACTTTTTTCCGTAGTATACGAATCAGCAACTGGGCTACCCGGGAATCCAAATAACTGGCGTTCAAGTTACACCAACTCAGGGACCAGCTAATACATTCCAAACATACTGGCAACAGTCCGATGTTAATTTATCGCGTGGAGTTGATTTTGTACCTCGAGGAAATGTGTATGCTCGATTTACTCACTTGCAACACAACGACTTCACGTACAACATCAATGTTAACAACACTACGGGTGCTCAAACAATGGGCACATGTCGTATTTTCATGGCTCCGCATAACGACGAAAAAGGCACTCCAATGCTGTTCCGCGATCAACGTGGAATGATGACTGAACTAGATCGATTCACCGTTGCATGTAAATTATTAACTTTTTAGAGAACAGTTTTGAAATCCATTGATTCATATTCTTGAAAAAATATATATTTATAGTGAATCCTGGTGACAACATGATTGTACGTCAATCAACTGACTCATCAGTTACCATTCCATTTGATCGTACGTTCCGTGATGTGGATACAGATCGTCCGGCAGCTGGTTCAGCTGAATTGGGACAATTCAATTTCTGCGGTTGCGGTTGGCCGCATCACATGCTAATTCCCAAAGGAACTACAGGAACAGGCCTGCAATGCGATTTGTTTGTCATGATTTCAAACTATGCTGATGACAGAATCGATCAAGATTTAGTTGGAGCATGTAACGATGCTTCTAGTTTCTGTGGGGTCCGTGACCGTTTGTACCCAGATAAAAGAGCAATGGGCTTCCCATTCGATCGTTTGGCAGGTACAAGTGTTAATAGCTTGCAACAATTCCTTACACCAAATATGATGACCATTTCATGTTCGATTGTTCATCAAGACCGTACTGTACCACGCAGGAGCAAATGATCTATTATGACTGAATTAATTTGTCACAAATGCTTCCAAGAAAACTTTCAATAAAAATATTTACTGAACATCACATTTTTTATCGAAATTGACTTTTAATCAGCAGAATTAGATGGAATTGAGGAATCATGAATCTTCGTATGTTTCATTACAAGTGCACTTCTGTTCTACTTGCTTGAAATAATTCATATTTGCGATATTGAATGCGTCGAGAGGACAAATTCATACAAAAATGACTTTTAAATTGAACTTCATGGACTGTCAGCGCCCCATATGGTTTTTTTGTAACTCACTATTGTTTCTTATTGATATTTTTCAATATGGCGGCGACATGCTGTACAAAATGTATGGAGCAGTTTCGAATAAGAAGAAGCAGTATAGTGCACACTTGTGTCCTACCGACGATTGAATGACTTTAGAGCAAATGATTGTTAATTTAAATGTCTATAATTTTCAATCCAGTACGGAATGAAAGAAAGAACGATGACCAAACGTTTACTAATTTGACGTTTCCATTTGATTTAAATTGAGACTTCAGCTCAAGTCTCAATATAATTCAAATGGAAACGTCAAACTGGTTCTATTTTACATGAACTGTGAAGCATGGTTCTTTCAATGAATGAAAATTTCGTGATGAAAAAAATAATAAAATACAATACGTTTAATCCAGCCGCTTGAACCAATGCTCACGATATAATACTTAAAATACATCACATTTTTAATTAACACATTTTAAATTTATATCATTACACAACAATTTAAAATATTAACGCTAAAGAGCATTTTATTAGTTCAGTAATAGAATGTTTCATATTGTTTGAACGGCTCAACTCGAATGCTGTGATTGTGAAATAGGGCCCTGAAGACAGCTTGGGGATTTTATCCTATAAAATAAATATAAATGGAGCAAAAATTGAAATTTTAAAGATTTGAAAAAATCGAAAAAAAAATAACCCGTGAATATTGATTTTCCATTGATAAAAGTACACAAATACGCTATAGCCAGTAGCTTTTTGAAGCAAATGAAAACGTAGACTGATGATGATGAATACGGATGTTTTCCGTAAAAACAGTAAAAAAAGGCAAGTAAATGTAATCTTCTGGAGACATTTTTATCAATTTATTTTTGGCATCATCACCACAATTTCTTGCACGAGGCAAATGACTTGTGCAAATTGGCGTATCAATCTCTTTCTTTCACATGAGATTTTCTCCTTATATTTGACATTTCGCATGAAATTGACCACAAGTTCTTTTATAAAATATTCCACTGTTAAAATCGATTGTGTTAAATTTCTACTTAATGCGAGAATACCGAAAAACAAACCAAACTTGATTAATATAAAAATTGCGTGCATACTGTGATAAAATTGAACCACTTCCTTCGAGACTATAAACACAAGATAATCATTTATTGATGCTGATGATCTGAAGTCTGAACATGTAAAAGTGCATCTTTCCGAGTGAATTATTTTTTGGCTTATGCACTTCCTTTGCGGTTGAAGCATACACATAATGATGATTGCGTGCATTTTTAATCGATCCACATTTTGTATAAATATCAACATATTTCATTGCAATTCGCAGTCGTGTTTCTTCAATTAATTCAAAAAGTTCTGAATTGAATTGTAACAGTTATTTTGATATAAAAAAATGGCAAATAAGCGTAATTTACTTTTGTTGTTTGAGCGTAAACTTGAACCGGTTTTTATGGAAAAAGGTGCAAATAATGCCGTATTTGATGTGCCAAATAACCTGTTGAGCGACCGCTATAAGGGAAAACCAGGCATTCAGCAACGTTTTGGTGAGCCAGGGGGAGAACGTATTGCCGTTCGCTCAAATATTTCCATTCCAAACATGAGCGGTCCGATGTCATTGGGCCGAGATGAGAACTTTTCGTTGTTTATTCCACGCCATCGAGATCTTGCCGCTCAACTCGTTCATATTTTCATGGGTATGTACTGAAGTTACAGTAAAATTTTGATTTTATCTATAATTCCACCTTTTAAACAACTGAATAAAATTATTCATCAAATTATAACTAATCAAATAATTTTCATTTGCAGGTGTAAGGAGTGTTGATGACCTCTTAACTGTTGCTGTGTATGCGCGAGACAGAATAAATCCCCTAATGTTCAACTATGCTTTGTCAGTAGCTATACTCCATCGACCAGACACAAAAGACATGTCATTGCCATTGATGGTTGAAACATTCCCAGAAAAGTTTGTCGATTCGCGAGTATTTCGTGATATTCGTGAAGAAGCAACCGTTGTGCCGGAGGGATCACGAATGCCGATCATAATTCCAAGGGATTACACCGCATCGAATCGTGAACCTGAGCACAGGTAAAATTGATTGAATTGTATTACACACTTCACTTCAGTTGAATGCATTAAAATGCTTATGATTGGAAATTAATAGGCTGTGGTACTTCCGTGAAGATCTCGGTTTGAATTTACATCATTGGCATTGGCATTTAGTTTTTCCAACTGATGCAGTGAATGTGAATATTGTACGAAAAGATCGACGTGGTGAACTTTTCTACTATATGCATCAACAGGTCTGAAAATTTATTTTTAAATAATAATAGTTGAAAATGGAATGATTACAAACGATTTAATATTAGATTATTGCTCGCTACAATTTCGAACGGTTTTGCAACAATTTGCCACGAGTGGTGCGTTTTAATAACTTGAGAGAACCAATCGGTGAAGCATATTTCCCAAAAATGGATTCGTTAGTAGCAAGCCGCTCTTGGCCCGCCCGTCAAGCAAATGCACGTCTGCGAGATTTAAATCGTGAATTGGACCAGATTAAATATGATGTTGCTGATTTAGAACGTTGGACTAGTCGCTTTGTGGACGCTTGTCATCAAGGTTTTGTTATTGATGTAATTATATCAAATATTAAAACAAATTTGCAGATGTAAAGATTATTTAAGTTCTATGTCATTCAATATAGCGAAACGGTGGTCGGGTTCCTTTGGATGAAACGCGTGGTATTGATTTATTGGGTGATATAATGGAATCTTCAATGCTGTCCGTTAATCGCGACTTTTATGGTAACTTGCACGGTATGGGCCACATTTTCATTTCGTATGTTCATGATCCTGACCATCGAAATCTTGAGACCTTCAGCGTTATCGGGGATAATACAATCCCAATGAGAGATCCGCTATTTTATAGATGGCATTCATACATCGATGACTTATTCCAGGAACACAAGCAACGTCTGCCTGCTGTAAGTTGAATTCAACCCTGTTTTTTTTATATTTTCAATCGAGTAATTTCTCATTTTATCAACATCTATCGTACAGTATACAAATCAACAACTAACCTATCCAGGCATTCGAGTAACCAGTGTCCAAGTGCAACCAACTCAGGGCCCACCCAATACATTCCAAACATACTGGCAACAATCTGATGTTAATTTATCGCGTGGACTCGATTTCGTTCCGCGTGGAAATGTATTTGCTCGATTCACTCATTTACAACACAACGACTTCAGTTACAATATTAATGTTAATAACACTACTGGTACTCAAGCAATGGGCACGTGCCGTATTTTCATGGCTCCACATAATGACGAGAAAGGCACTCCAATGCTATTCCGGGATCAACGCCTTATGATGTGTGAAATGGATCGATTCGTCGTTGCATGTAAATATTGAAAATTAAATCGTCAAAATAATTCGCCGTTGTAATGTTCAAAATTCATGTCAATAATTCATTTAATAGTGAATCCAGGTGACAATTTGATTAGACGCCGTTCGACCGATTCATCACTTACAATTCCGTTTGAGCGTACGTTCCGCGATGTGGACACAAATCGTCCAAGAGATGAAACTGTTGAATCCGAACAATTCAACTTGTGTGGTTGTGGTTGGCCACAATATATGCTTATTCCAAAAGGAGTACCCGGAAGAGGTTTGCAATGCGATTTGTTTGTCATGATTTCAAACTACGCTGATGATAGAATCGATCAGGATTTGGTTGGAACTTGTAATGATGCCTCTAGCTTTTGTGGTGTTCGCGACCGGTTGTATCCAGATAGAAGACCAATGGGCTTCCCATTCGATCGTTTGGCACGTGCGGGAGTCAATAGTTTACAACAATTTATGTCACCAAATATGATGAACATTTCATGTTCGATTGTCCACGAAGATCGTACTGTTCAACGCGGGAATCAATGAATGACAAGCAAATCGACATTTATTTTTGGAATTTTGGAAAACAATTCGATGATCACTTAACTAAAACTTAATCTCTTAGATCAATTCATATTTTCATTGTGCTTATGGAAAATTTTTAATAAAAATACTCAACTCAAAATTACCAACAAGACTTGAAATATTGATTTTAAAATATGTTGATTTTCTCTGTTTCAGACACATCACGATGAATGAAGTGGTAAAAGTCTATTCTTAGTTCTGTTAAAGTTTAATTTGGCTCGTGAGCCAAGTAAATATTCACAAATATTTCTCTAAAATTGTTTCATCATATTTTTCCTAGCCGCTTGCAATCGAAAATTCCCTTTATAATCATTAAATAAATGAAAAGAATGAAAAGAATGACCTAGATTCCTTCCGAGACACCGATACATATCATTTTTTTGATTGTAATCAGAAGACAATCCAACAGAATCTTAAAACACCGAATGATTTGCCAAAATATCAAGTGAATCAATTGGACACAATTCACAACTGGATTTGCTTTTTATGCGGTGTCATGCAAGGTTTTTCAAAACCGAATGTCTGCATTGGACATCGGTCAAGCCTTCGATGTCAGAGTAAAAGAAATGTGTTCGAGTAGCCAAAATTCAATTATTTTCAACATATAAGGATAGTGTTTTCATTCCAAAACAATGAATTGAAATTCCATGCCATAGGATTAACCGCTCGACCGACACAGACTCTATCTCATACACACGCATGTTTTGGGTCGGCATTCAATTTTCAAAACAAAAAAAATTATGCTGTAAACATTGAGGCGAAATTCTTCTAATAGATAGATGTAGACACATGTTGTGTCTTTGTTTATTAGATTAAAGCTTTTATTCTGTCACTTGTTATAATGGAATAAAACGTCACTCTAAGTATTGTCTCACCAAAATTAGAGTACAACAACAACAACAACAACAACAACATTCATTATTCATTACGAAAATCTCGTCGCAGCTAAGAGTTGTGACAAGTGTCTTAAAATAAGCTCAAATCTAACATTAACGTAAAAACATTAGCTTAAGAAGTTTCCAAGGAACATTCACAACAAAACCAAAACTGTACATTTTCATTAAAAACTATTTTTAGATGAGTAAATCCAATGAAAATATTATGTAATCTAAATTGACATGATGAAATTCAGTTTCATCAGTAATTTAATATTGCGCACCCCGGTTGCTTCATGAGTGAATAGAAGATATGCTATGGTATATCAGGGATTACTATGGGCTGAAAATAGCAGCCTATCTGAGAATAGCAGCTAAAAATTGCTGATATTGCAAAATTTCGACTGAAAATAGCTGATAACTTGAAATAGCGGCAGAAAATACCAGATATTTTCCAAATAAAACAATGGATTCAGTGTGAATATCAATGGAATTTTTGGAAAATATCTGCTATTTTCAGCCGCTATTTCAAGTTATCAGCTATTTTCAGTCGAAATTTTGCAATATCAGCTATTTTTTAGCTGCTATTTTCAGCCCATAGTAATCCCTGGGTATATTTACCAAAAATAAGGTGAAAAAGGAATGAATGAAGCTGTCAAAATCGTTTGTTATGTGTTTATGTGTTTTGCTATTGCATTATTGTGTGACCCACTAAAATTCCGCATATAAGATACGTATTGGTATTTTTGGAGATAAACGTTTTCTTTGTGCTAGTAAAATGATAATCTGAATCTCCAAATCGAAACTGCGAATGATTCGTTATAAATATTTCCACCGACATTTCAAATTACTCCACTAGAGCTATTTTCAAATAGATTCCATGAAATCAGATGCAGTATTTTTGGGGCCAGTTTTAGAATACCCCAAAAATTAAACAGTTAACCGTGTTTAATGTCATAAACAATAATGCTATTTTGTGAAAAGAAAAGGTACAAAGCCAAGCTTTAGTGGGTTTTTGCTGTTCTGTCTGTCTGTGTCTTCATTTATTTTTATTCCAGGTAAAAGACGCAAAACCATAAAACGGTATCTTTTATGCGAAAGCAACAATGTGCAAATGTTGATGGTGAATGTAATAATTTTCAAGTTGAAAACGTAATATGAATGTGCTTTGTAATGTGTTGTACTCTGTGCTCTGGTTGTCATTTCGTATAATAAATTGTGCATAAAAGATTGGATGCGCACTCGCACATGCACACATTTAGAATGCTGGAATATTTGACTGCAATTTGTGAAATCATTGGAATATCTGGGCCATTCGAAAAATTAGAATTGCACATTTTTCAAGACAAAACGATTCTCAAGTTGCAACATTCCCAAACAAAATCTGAGCGTGCAAAAGTCTCCTTTGATTCATTTTCATTCTATTCTATTGCCATTGCAGGTGTAATAATAAATGTAATCTGTTAAAGCGCTAATGTTTTACTCTGCACCGACACTTCTTTTGTTCATCAGTTCTCTCTCTCGCTTTCTCTCCGGAGAATGAGAAACATAAAATGTAAAAATGAAATTCAAAATGAAAAGCAGCCACGTCGCAATGCTGCTTTACACGCTGCGTCTGGTGTGAATACGAACATATACATATATATTTATGAAATTTATGCACTTTGCGACAATAATAATTCAAACATTTTACAGTTTCTACCACTGAATTTAGCACAAATTTTCGCTTGTTTTCATAAGTTGATTGCTAACTCGAAGTGATTTCAGTGTAACAGAAGCGCCGGTTACACAATTTAAATGTGAACATTTTGTTTGGAATTGCCAACCAACAACTATTACATTATATTTTGTTGTGTGTTGGAGAATGAACGCATAAAAAAGACAGAACTAGTTTCACATATTGTGCCAAATGTAGGGGGAAGGAAATGTTTGCTCAAAACTTAAAACGAACAAATTTAAATATCTAATGAAATAATAAATGCGTAAAATGCAAGGGTAAGATCGTTAAATAAACATCAGTTTTCAACATTGGACAAATGAACATGGAAATGAAATTCAGGATATCAAACTAGATCGAAATAGCAAATGAAAGATTAAATCGAGTATTCTTGGCATCAAATGATTACCCAAATGGCGCCCACAGGAACATCAAATGATGAAACACGTTTATTTATAGTCACACCCATGATTGGTTTGAAGGGGTTCGAAAATGAGAATCAATTCCAATTGATCAATTTGTTTGAACAGCAGAAAATTCTCTCAAAATTTAACAGAATTGTGCTGCTTGGGCCCGAAATACTGCTGCTTCTCAACTAAAGTCTGTCTAACAATTTATGACATTGTATTACATTATTAGCATCGAAGCGATACATTACACCGTACTGAAGTTGCAAAACTGTTGTTGCATATGCCAATTTGTCCCGTTTGTCCAATTCAAAAATTAAACTCTCGTTTCTTTTTCGAATAAATTTTAAAACTAAAACATTTGTGTTGTAGTTTCAGTTGGTTAAAAAGTTTGCAGCCGGAAAATGTTGTTCCTTGTTATCATTTTTTTTTCTTTTAACATGAAAAATCAACTCGCCAAAATTTGTTATACTGTTTAAACTAAAGCTTGTTTTATCTAGCTTTGATTGGATAGCAAAACATTTAAAATTCCCATTTGTTTAGCAACATTTTGATGTTGGTCGAAAAACCGAAGGCACATGATTTACACACTGAATTAAAATGAGTTGCATCGAGCGTGTTTTGGATGTGTTTTTATACGTGACAAATAGATTTTAAATTATGGACCTAAAACCACAGCCCACAAACCCACACCAAGAAATGTGAGAGTGTTTTTAGGTGGGTTTTTGTTGCTGTCACCCATCACGCAGCCAACCCAGTCGGTTTGGCGTCGATAAATTTTCACACTCATCTGTAAACAGATTTCCAAACGAATACAAAAGCCACTCGAAAATTAATTATTCAGTGTAAACAGTAATTTGATTCAAGTGACAGTCAGTCTGCGCAAAAACAATAATTATGCCCATTAATTGAACGATTGATGTGATTTTATTGCAAATATTAAATGACGCGAGCAATGCACTCTTCATTAAATTCAGAAAATGCTTTATAAAGCTATTGTGTGCGCTGCTATGAATCGTATGGAATACGGATCAATGGTTAATGTCAAAATGTGATGTTAGCATTACATTACGGAACAGTCCCAATTATTTTTTCGGGACAGTCATTCACTGCAACATTTTCAATTTTTTGTTCATTGTTTTTATCAGAGTTGAATTTGCAGTGACATTTCAATGGGGCAAAAAAAATAAAATTTAAAATGCACTAGTTTTTGCGCCGATTGCAGTAATTGCTATTTGAACAAGCAACGTGACTATAATTAGTAAAATATGAGCCAAAGTATACAAAATAGCTCACAGTAAATATACAAAGCGGTAAAATGTTATCAACCTGACATAATTTAAAGCGGCGAATTTTATCAGGCTGTCATTTTCTGTTATCACAAAAACATTGAATTAACAGGAAATTCGAAAAGAAATTGGTCAAATTGAATAAACAAAAACAATTTTCTTGTCACCATCCAAAGTTTCATCATTTTGACTAATAAAAATATTGACAGATTAAATTGACGATTTGTATGGAATGAGTTTTGAACTTTGAAATTCAAATTTTGGACCATGTTTTGTTTTACAGTTAACGTAAATTGACAAAACATCATTTGTCGTGTTCATTTAGTTTGTTTCCATTAACAATTTTCATTTGCAATGAAAAAAAAATGAAAATCATTTGAGATCATCATTCATATGAGAGAAATCATGTCCACATGATAGCCACATGAAACCTCACGCAATTTATTCCCAAAACGATATGCGCGACTGTACGTGTACATTTTATAGTCAATGCATGACCGAATATTTTGAATAGATGTCGCGAATGCGTGTGATGTATTTTATATGCACAAACCACGGATGGAAAAATGTGAATAAAGCCGCAAACCATTGAAATGAAATCAAACACGATCGCAAATTTGCTTCGGTGTTGTTCGTAAAAATGTTTTCAATTTATGGTTGACTAGACTCGTTCCGTTGGTATGGTTGGCATTGCAAAAAAGAAAATGAAATAAAAATAAATCAGCTGTGATTTATTGAATTTGAGTGTGATTTGATTCAATAATCAAATACTGAACAATTCCACTGAAAAATGATTGCGAAATGAAACACATTTCAATATACACACACGCAAAATGATGAGAATGCCAACCATGTTCAATATTTGTGCGAGAGAGTGAAGTGAGTGTTGAACTAAAATCACCCATCAACACAAATTCAACAGTGTATTTGTTTTAGTTTCACCTGAATAACATTCAAAATGTTGGCTTAATTTAGTTTTATATCAACATTAAAACGTTCATTGCATCCACAATAAACGCATTACACTTTATTGAAACTCTTAATATATGTGCGAATGCGAACATGTTCATTGCAATGGTTTTTAATTTTCTCATCAGAAAATCTCATCATGTGAAGTTTTATCATTATTTTCTGCAATGATTCTGTTTAAATTTTGTGATCATTATAGATGTTATTCAATGCTGTATATTTCTGTATTCAAAATTTACGGTTGAATAAAATCTGCATCCAATTATATGAAAATATCAAATTAATGTAATTACAAAGGATTCAATTTGATCAATATGCTGATATATCAATGTGATATCACTTCGAACTTGTTCTGTAAATAATTTGAAAGTATCATATTGTAAATAGAAGAACGAATGGTGCATTGTTAAATTGAGCCACTTTCATAGAAATAATTTCAATTTTCAATGTATCGTATGATAGGCCCAACTAAGCGTATATTAAAGTGCAGCATAGCTGCATATGCACTTCAGAGTTCCGGCGCGAACATCATTTAATTCCATCTGCTGTCTGTAATGCAATTATCAGCTCAGGAAATGTAATGAATGAACGAAATAAAATCAAACGGAATATTTAGTTACAATAATGCATCGGCATAGAAAGATGAAACCATAAACTTTAGACTCTTAGACGCTGAATTGAGCTATCGATATTGATTGATTGGTGTACGAGTTTGCTGCAGACTTTAATTATAAAGTTCCTAAAATCCTATGCTCAGATCATATTAAGTTTTGTGGTAAATTTAAGATGATTTTTGAGCTAAAGAGCATCTCCAATAAGTTTTCAGATCAATTTTGTCTCTACTTAAGCAAATCTCGACCATGTCTTAATGAACTGATTATTCCATGCAACTGTAGCCTGAAATGATCAGATTGCAAGTTTCAACCATGGTGTTTAATTTATCTCTATTTTTGCCATTAACATTCAAATCAAAAGTGAATTGTAGCTCTCGCTCTACGTCCATGCTGTTTTTGTGAATTTGTTGATAGAACAAATGATTGTCTTGCATTCAAATTGTGACATTCTCATATTTAATTTCGAATTCATTAATTTTTACGTTTCCACATTATCTTCCGCACTAAAAATCAGCATGCATTCTAGACCAAACAATTTGTGGCAATGCTGAGTGCATATTTTGTGCATTGAAATAAAATGCAATGTACAAAGGAAATGTAACAATTTTATCAAATCGCTCGAGATTTTATGTTTATTATCAACGTTTTACCCACTTCTTTTTCTATGTACGAGTAATATTTGCGCAATTGTACTCAATTCGTATTCGAATTCACGCGTGATGTTTTGTGTAAACAAAGCTGGTGAGAGCAACAACCATAAAGCGCATCAAAATATATGTAGCGAAACGAAGCTGCTGCCTGTGCATTGCACACTGTACGGTGCACACGCATGCATAAATACAAATAAACAATGGAATGCAGGCATGCAAGAATGGGGGAAGCACCTCACTGTGTGTGTTGTGTATATGGTACACATTTTTTATTTATTCTCTGGGAGTGGGTGTGACACTAAAAGTACATGTGCATCGAGAACTCCAAACACACTGAACACACCGAGTGAAAAGTTATTTTATTAAATTTTCATGACAATGCAAAATAATTTTGCTGATGTAATAAACTGTTGTGTGCGGGTAGCTGCTCTTCATCTACACACAATTTTCGTTTAGAAAATCGGATCTTTGCTGTTTCCTCAATTTATGCATTCTCGAGAAGATACGCTGTTTCATTCCACCCGTTTGGATTCCGATGAAGTTTTCCATTTTAAAGCCACGTTTTTTTATTGTTGTTGTTGTTGTTGTTGTTTTTCATGTGTCAGCTTCCTTGTGATTTATCGGAATAACAAATGCCATTGTTGTAGATGCATTTTCGTCGCCCTGTTCGTTCACATAACATCGTTGAATTTTGAATGTTGTTGGCATGTTGAAATGTTACTGCCACAGAGAAAGAGAGAGTGTGTGTGAGAGACACAGACACATACTGAAGCAATAAGCAATGTTTGAGATACACCCGACAATAAAATACATAACAAATGTAAATCTGTCGTTCAACGAATTATGCCGATTCAGTTTTGACTTGCAACCGTAGCATGCATACTCATCGTCATCCAGAATCATACCACGAAAAATGCCAGCACACACACCTGATATAACATTAACGAACTGTCTCGCTATAAACATTCACTACATCTGACAACTTTCAGTAGTGTGCATTTCTTGTGTGTTTTTTTTCCGTGTTCGATGCCATTCAAAAATAGTCGTCGGTATCTGTTTAGTGTCTTGTACAAATTGGGCTTGAAATATATGTCTACGCCATTTCACACAACAAGCAGTTACAACCCGTTTCGAAATTTCCGTTTTTGACTGCGTGCTTGGGAGACTTGCTTACGTTTATGAATCACATCGAGAATTTCCGATATTTACCCACTTCATCAGGACATTGCATGTGGCAAAATCACGTGCAATTGAATATTCGAACATTTCCCACAAATAACGTACAAAATCACCAATGCGGAATCTTTCGCCATGATTTGTGTGGCTGTCAAATTAATTCGGTACGATTTCATCGCTACACATCCGTTGAAACGTGTAAATGCTTTGAGCTACACCAAATATAATCAAATATTTTCTTTGCTTGTTGATAAAATGCAAAGAAAAAACCCTCCATGCAACGGTGAATTGAATGAGTGAAACCAGGTAAAATGTTGTCATGCAGCGAAGCGTGTCTATTGAAATCAATAGGAAGAAATGCTCGTTAAAGTATTCAATATTGTGAATTTTGTACCGTTGCTATGTTCCAAATTTGCAAGTCAAAGCATAAACACGATGCAAAACTTAGACACATTCCAGTGGAAGGTAATCAACCGACACCGATGCAATAAGCAGTCGTCTAAAATTTCGTGTATCACATGTTAACGATTGTAATGACGGAGGTGCTTTCTTTGGAATTTAGTTTCAAGATGTTTTGGAATCATCTGAAGTTCTTTGTTTAACATGAAACCTCTCATTATGCTAATTAGTCGCAAGAGAAATTTTCTCATGAAAAAATCTAAACGATCAACAATCAACTATTCACTTGTGGCTTTTCGAAAATTCGTTTGATAGTTGCCATCTATTAGATCTATCAGATGGACCTCGTCACCCAAAACTACTCTGCAGACTGCCATCCATGTTGAATATAAAGTTACCTTTCATCTTATCTTTGGAACTGAGTAATTTCTCGCATCGTCAACTGAACGAACACAAACCTGAAACATATTTGAACATTCCAATTATTTCGTATTTAAATACCGTGAGCCCTTTTCATGGTTTGAATTCTGGCTGAATTTTGAACACAAACAAAACTATAGCACCGTATGGCCTCTTCCTCTCAATCTCTTCTGAAATGTATGTTCGATTTCATTTTCCTTCTCTATTTTTGTTGGCAAAACATCACATAAACGACGTGAGTAAAATGATGTGTGACTTATCGTAATTTTAGCGATTTTGTGATAGGATTAGAGTATCATTCGACAACGCTTTGTGCTGAATGTACAGCGTACACACACATTATGTACCGGGGCATCGTGCAACGGGATGCTGTGAAAGTGAGTTATATGCGAATGAATTGCCTCGTGACTTAGATGAATCGTGTGGATGTGACTGTGGTTTTTTGTTTTGCTTGATGTTGACTTGCTACAATCCTCGGCTAAAATGAGAGAATCAAGAGAAAAGGCGAAAAGGAAAAACGAGCAAATAATGTCATATCGTGTTGATTTGAGCCTTTAATAACAATAAAAACAACACTAGCAAATATGGTTTTTGGGTTTTGGAAAATTTCGGAAAAGTGCGACAGAAATCACCGATTTGTATTTTTCGCCCCATTTAGACGGTAACTGGCAGCAAAAGCAAAACCGAGAACAAGAGTGAGGAAAAGAATGCGAATGAGAAAGATAGAGAGCAAGAGCGCAAAAATAAATGAAAATCCAACATGTTGTTCTGTTTGTTGACAATAAATTGCCTCACCCGTTGTTTACAAATATTAAATGGGTGCTTATATGTTTGTCGTGTGTGAGAAGATAGAGAGAAGTTCGTTCGTTCATTCGCTCTCTCTCTCTCTCTCTCTCTCTCTCTCTCTCTCTCTCTCTCTCTCTCTCTCTCTCTCTCTCTCTCTCTCTCTCTCTCTCTTGATGTTAGTTTCCAACGAGATATCTCATCAGGACGCTTCGCACAATTCTCGTTTCAGGAGACAAAACGAAAATGGTAAAACGACGACAACAGCAGTAAAATGTTGAAATGGCAAAAAAAGTAAAGCAACGTATTTTGTGATAGAAACGAAAAGGATAAGGGAGATAGGCGAAGAAATGTTGCATGCGAAAACGAAAGAGAGAGAGAGAGAGAGGGGGGAATGGAACATTGTCGAAACAAAAGCCCAAATGGTTTTATTATTACATATTTTTCCGTGCGTTCGAACAAATTCAAACATCTGACGCCTCGCAAAGCAGAGGTTAAATAATGCTGCGGCATTGTATTCTTTCATGCATGTTATATTTCGGTGTTTGTCGCACATTTGTTTACTTGCGTGTTCACACATACACAAACTAGCTCGGCACAGCCGCCGTCACTTTTCGTTGGTAAGTGTATAACACAATGGTTGTGTCGTTTTGGTAGCGTGACGTTTCACAGCATTAGCGCAATTTTCATTTAATGCATTTGTATATTTTCGCCCTCACAGCTTGCCATTGCCTGTGCCTAGGTGACGAGTGACTGTACCATCATGGTTTACATCGGTAATAATACCAACAATACATAACGCTAAAAGCCTTTGATGCCAACACTCTCAAGCACACGCACTCGCACTCGCACTCACACACAACGCCATTTTATTGTTCATTTTCTCGCAATTTTCCTTGACTTGGCGTTTCCATTAGCATTTCACAATTCACTTGTATTTTCAGCAAAACAAAAAATTTCGCTTAAATTCGTCTTTTTGTGTGTGTTGGTTCTTTGTTTATTGTTGAGCGATTTGATTATACGTATCTCACCGTCACTCTATCTGTCCATGGAAACTCCCATAGTGCATTAGCTGTTTTACGCGTTTAAATTGCAAACATCGGAACAGATAAAGTTGAGCACTCTTCACCTTTTGCACGCATCACATTGGATTTTTACATGCATTCTCTGTTTGGTGTGCGCTTTCATATTCAGAAGATGTTGTTTTGCATACACAATAGCAGACAGTTTCCAAGTGAGACCTTTTTTTTGGTAAATGAATTACGGATAGAGGCGGTTTTTTTTTTATTTGTATACATGTTTTTAACATCAACATTGTTATAAGCTAATGGTTTAAAGTGTATTCACATGAAGGATATCTTGCGTGTGTCTTAAGTACCTATCGTCACATTTGCTCACACTCGCTTTCATTCACTCACTACATTGTTACCCATTGTACTTTTCATCACGTATGCAAATTGCTCGTCATAGCATTAATTTAATCAGAGCTTTTGTTTTTTTTTTGTTTCTTTTTTATCTCAAGTTCATTTTCAAAATACAAACAAACAACATGATAAGGCACAGGTGAACGAAGGCGAACCCAATGATAGACAATACAAAAATGAAGCGCAAACAAAACATCGTACGGCGTTTACATGAGAACATCATCATCGAAATCCATCGCATACGAAAAGATTAACAAAAACAACAACAAAATAACAGAGTTGATGCACAATTCAAATAGGAAATATATGGAAATTTTCTATTGTTGTTTTTATAAAATGTTGTGCCAACACAAGGGTAAACAGCACGCAAACAGCAATGTACATTTTTAACCTACGAACACAAAAGCTTCACCGGAATGACAAACGAGCAAGTATTTGTTTGAGATTAAGATAAAAGTACAAACAACAACCAGAGAATGAGAGCATTATGAACATGTTTATTTTGCGAATACTTTTGAATGTGAGCGCATATTCGTTTTCATGGAAATTTTCATGCAGTGCATGCACTTGCATCAAAATTGAGCGTGTATTGTGTTAACGGCAAGCGTCGCATTAAACAAAAAAAGGCGAACATTCGAATTCAAATAACGCACAATATGAAAAACAATCGCTCTGAATAATGCGTCATAAAAAGACATGCTTCCAATTTCGAAGAAACAAAGAACCAAATAAAAAAAACTCACTCCCATTGAGAGACGCTTACCATTTTATTCAATCATAAATATCTATTACTTTTGCCCGGAGATCGGCTCTTTGTGCCATATTTCATGTCCAATTCTACAGAAAATTTAATAACAAAAGAATTGAAACGAGAACACGCTCTCTGAGCGAAATGAACAACAACCAACAGCAACAACAACAACAAAAAAGCACAAAATTTAATAAAAAAGGTGACTGTGAGTCGAATGCTGAACACAATTCGTAACGACCATTCTTCTTTACCTGTTTCTCTACCATTTGACTACAAATAACAAACAGTTATTGCGTTTGTACACGGGCTTTTGCGATACATATGTCAAGCAAACAATTTTTTGTAAAAGCCAAATGAAAAACAAACCAAATGAAAAAACAACACACAAACACATACACAACAATACACACAGGATCTGGGGCGAGTAATAAATAAAACGAAAATCTTTGTGACGATAGGTAAAAAGTTGAAGCGAACGAGAGGAAAAAACGGAGTGAAAAGAGAAGAAAGCGAATAACCTTGCAATGGATGTAATACACCATGAATTTTATTACATAACACACCCGTAAGCGCACACAGATCATGCATAATACAAAACATTCCACTTCTCTTTGTAGTGATTTTATATTTGATTTGGTTCTGTGAGTGTGTGTGTGTTTTTTTTCCTTCTTCTTCTTTCGCTTACCTTAAAGTTTCCATTTGTTGACACGAGACGTTCGTGAAATCGATGCAAACCATCGCCAATGGCCATTTCAAATAATATCACACTTAATCTAATACAATTGAACTCATATTTTATTTCGCATTCGCAAGTTTTCAGTTCGAAAAATTAAAATATGACCAAATGTGAGTTTCATAGAGTCCAATAGCACTTCATCGCTTCCCGTCGCTATAGAAACAATTTTATTTCATTTTTCTCATTTTGTGAGTGCAGTAACAAACAGTACGATTGTGATCATAAGTTGAAGAACTTGAACAGAACTTTCCGTTAAAATTGTTGGTTTTTTTTTCTCACTCGAAAGTCGAATTCATGCATTCTGTACAGGGTGATTCAGAGTGACAGAGTCAAAGAGGACGAACAATATAAATCTAAGTTTTCGAAATGTTCTCTCTGAATAAACTCTGTTGTGTAAAAACAATGAAAACTATAAAACTATCGTTTTTTGTTTGTTTCATTCTCACGATTTTTCTTTAAATGTCTTAAATTAGCCAATTAATATGGAGTTTGAAAATATTGTTGCGAAAGTTGTATAAACAAGTGACCAATGGCAAATATATGCGACAATGTTGTTAAAATACTTTGTTTTTAAATGTATTACATTTAAATGCTACTGTATATTGGTTATTCTCGAGCACGAACTAAATTTTAGTGGAAATTCAAAGAACAAATAGATTGAGCAAAGATTAAACCCGCTGATGTCACAAACAGCAATTCGCTATTTTAATCGAATGCATTCGAAAATGTTTGCATTCACATGTAATGTTCTGAAGAAGCAGCAAAATGTTTTCCAAATTGATAATTATGATTACGGCAGCAACAAGACTGGCTGGGCACTTAAGAATACAAAATACTTAAACTGAGTTAATTGCGTTTCTTTAATTATGACGCATCGGAAATACTCCAAACTCCATTATTCTCATTGGATAATAATCAATGTGGTTTTTTACTGTTGGTTTTTTACCGCATCTATTGTTTCATATTTTAAAGCAACATGATTTTGTATTTTATGTGTTTTATTAATCATTGCTGTCAAGTGTTCACTTTACAGTATTCTGTACCGAAAAATACTTGACAGTTTATCGCGGCAAGCTCAATAGACTCAGATAGGCCTGCAAAAACACACTAAAAACATATGCACTTGTATCAAATCAACCTTTATCAACTTGCCTTTTAAATTGAAGTGCTGTTATAACTTTCAAATATAAAACGAAATAGAACAACTGCAGTTCATTAACAGTTTTGTCAGCCTAGGTGAAGCTACCCGAAGGAGATAGTTTCATTTACAACCGTAATTTTCATTTCACATTTTTTTTTTTTTGGTTGCCTCTCAGACTAAATCGAGTAAAAATGAAAGTATTGTTAATTTTGGTTATTTTTGCTACAGTTGGTACGTGCCAATTCGAAACTTGGATCGAAATTTCAGATAAGATAAGAATTTATTATTATTTATCATACATTAAATTGTGGTTCCTTTTTAGCATTCGAAGCATCGCACCAAGCCCATCCATTTGATTATGTCATGACAGGTGATGTTGAGAGTGTATCTTATGATGAGCAAAATGACTGGCCGTGTTACGTTGCTGTAAAAGATCCCTCCCAATCATCTAGAAATTTATATTTTCATGCAGCCAATCATGTATCGATGTGCCAATTTGCGGAAAAATGCAAAGAGAAGAGCATTCCTGTCAGAATGAGCGCACGATATGACAAAATGGTGCAAATAATATTGTGTACATCGAATATGCAAATACTAATGCAAGATACTGGTGAAAACATTATCCTAGTTGAAAATATTGGATTATTGTGTGGAATTTTTAAGTCAACGAATAAAGAATTTTATCAAAGCAATAAACAATCTACGCGGTTTTTTCAAGTATTGTATTTTTTAAATATTAAAATTATTTTGATAATAAAGTAACTAATGCATTAAGTCTACGTGTTTAAAAAAAACATGTATGCGTTTTACGATGACTGGATCAAACCAACACTTTTCATACACTTTGTGAGTGGAAGAGTAATCGGATTTTTTACTGGGTGATTTACTTTCTTTCAGATGATTTCGCTTCCACATATTCAAATTGGAAAACTTTTCACATATATTCAAGCAAAAAAAAAAACACTGAAAACTGCATAAATGTGAGCACAAATTGAACTCATAAATTTAAAGCTGTGAATTGCTTGAAACTGGTTTAATCAAATAAGTTTCCGTTGTGAAACGGAATGAAAATCGTTTTTCTTGTTGCCAATATGAAAAGACCGGCGGCATTTCTATTAAATGAATGGCTCATAGATTGAAATGCAATACCATAAATAACACCCGAAACGAAATGAAATCGACATACGTAAAAGGGTGTGCGATGAGAAAAAAGAGGGGACGTAAAATGTCATGCAAGCCATCGAAATATATTTCTTTTTATGTCTGATTAAGTCAAGGATTGACTATTCGGTATTATCATTTGGAATTTTACTGCTATCTGGTAGAGTGGTTAGTAACGACACGTGGCCTATAACATAATATTCAATCGCATAAGATCGAGACACTTTTATACCGTGCATATAAAAAATTGGATTTTCACACTGATATTAATACTTTTTGGTCGTTGGCTCGGATGACTCGATATCGTTGGATGGAGATAATCTCAACGAAAACTACATTTTCTTTTACGATGTGTCACAAAAAAAGCGATAAAAACACCGCCAGCTCACTTGTTTTAACGACCACATTTGAATACTGAAGCAGAAAACACAAGGAATCACCTCAATATTCTCTCTTCCTTCGAGATTTTTTTTTTTATTTTGATCAGAAGTTGGAATATTAAATTAAGAAATATGAACCAATTCAATTCAATGTGGATGGGTCCATAAATGTGATGCGATTTCTCAATTTTATTGCAATGAACCGTCAATGAAATGGCAAAGAGTTTCAATCAACTATCATAAAATGCATCCATATCCAATATAAATGAGCAATGGACAAAAATGATAATTTTATATAAGTGAGATAAAAAAAAAATTTGTTGGTGCCATGATTTCAATTAGTTTTAAGTATATTCAAAGTTTCGAAGCAGACATTCAAATTCCCGTTAATTCCATGGCTTTTATTATTAAAAATACATGAAATTTCATATTTAACCAGAAAAAAATTATCAATAAAATGCTATTACAGCACATTTTTAACGGATAAAATAGGTGAATTCGTAATAAACATAGTTTCTGTGCGATAAAATGTTTAGTTTCGTTGAAATAAACTCATAAAAATTGTGATGAATCGCGCATTTTATAGGTAAATTCTTTTTGGATTATCATCGGATGAAAAAATAAAATGTATTTGCGTTTTTATGTGAGAAATTTGGTATGATACATAAAATAAGCAGTTTACATTTCCACCGATCCATAAAATAGATACTAAAAAGCACAAATTCTATCTTCCTCAGTTGTATGACCAGACCACAGAAATTTATTGCACCTCGTAGCAGTATACAAAAAATATTATTTACTTGCATTTACTACTTTCGTATGATACATAAATTGTTACAGAAGGTAGTTTGCTTATTATTTTCTCTACAGATCACCAAACAACCACAACAAAATTGTAATATTTCTCGCAATATTTAAATTCCTTATAGAGCCACAAGATTGTGGTGAAATGCAAAGTTTCTAAGAATTCACTCAGACAAATTAACGATCGAGCCTCTAGCATTTCAATTGTGTCCTTGGACTAGTGTAAAAATTAAATAAGCATCCATCGAATAAAATGAAGATAAATATTTTCAATTGAGGTCGATGCCTCATTTGGTGTTTCTTTTGCATCACAATCACACGTACGTCACATGCCAACCCCAAAATTCAATGTAAAAAAAACCATCAAATATATGTATAGTAAATTCGATTCACAGTACCATGTGACTCACAGAAAATATTGTTTTTACATTTGAGTATTGGTCACGTCTCCACGTCCCAATTGATTTGATTATCCGCTCATTTATAATTTTATTGAGTTCTTGAAAGCTCGAAGCTCGAACACGCATTTCTCTTTTACCAACACGCATCCATATTGTGTATGTGCCCATCGAGCATCGAGCATCGAGAAGTGAAAAGAACAATTTTAGCCTTGCGTGTGATTATTGCAGCATTAACACGTCTATTTCAATGGACGTGCGTAATTCGTTGTGATAACGGTTTTCGTTACATTGACATAAAAGATAGATCGATTTTTCTACTCAATTAAAATTACGTAAGCAGCAAAAAGGGTATTGGCAAACAATTCGCACATTTTTTGTCGATATGCTTTGAAATGTGACAGTTTATGGCATAAAAAACTTTCTTGCGGTCATTTTTTGTGTGTATGTAGTGCAAGGGGTTCCATTGTTTTATGCTACAAAATGGCCAAAAATATGTGTATGGTGACGTCCAATATCCATTGTTATCTTTATCATATGGATGTTAAAATGTTATATTTATCAGCATCATTTCCTTTCCGCATTATCTATGGATTTAGATTGCTTATATGCGAACTGTATGCCATTGTACTAGAGAGACCGTTCCCATTTCATGGACTCTATATATATCACATGTCATTATGCCTAAGATTGATAAACGAGATGTCTATAGTCCGGGTGTGATTCTAAATGGATTGTTTCGTTACTTCTGACCATGTGAGCAATTAATCCTCATGCCGAGAGCCAGATAATATTGCATCACGAGCTATAGCCGTGAGGAATGTCAATTATTACACGAGAAAGGACTAGAGTGAAGTCCACCGTTGATCCAAGATATCTTAATCCCATCCAGCGTCATACAACACACACACCCACAATCACACTAAATTACATCAAAATGAATTTAAGATAGTGTTAATATGATTTTAGTCACTGATTAACACGCAAACACTGCCACTGGTAAGCATAACCTTTGTAATCACATTAAATGTCCGCAACCATTTTTGCGCGCAACATTTTCATTAAAAATTACTCTGGCTTTCCAATTCGATCGAATGGAATAAATAAAAAGAGCCAATTTAACTTCAGCTGCTAATATGAAATACATTTGGTAAATTAAAATAAAAAATGTGATGCAACTGGGGAAAAAAAATTCATTAACGAAATGACTCCATACAAAACGAATTTGGCCAGTTATTGAGTTCATTTGGTGCATTTCATTGAAAATGTGATGAGAAATTGCTCACGACTAAAGAGACGAATAACAACAACAAACGTATCATTTATTATAGGATTTTTTTGTTTCATTCTGGAAATCAACGATTTTGTGGAGCACATTGTTCTACATAATGATAACAAAATGATTGTGCAATCATATACATTTCGGGATACACATTTTTTTTTTTTAATTTGTGCACTTTACACTACTTTACATTTTAACCAAATGTGGTCGGTCTGTGTTCGTGTGTGCGTGTGTGTTTCGAACAATTTCCGGCATTTCGTTTTGCATTTTTTATGATGGGTTGCACTCATTTTCACGTGGTTGTATCATGTGAATCTCTGCAACCTGAAATGATGAACATTGTGTGCATGCAAAAAAAAATGAACGCCTATTTTCATGCGAATCTACTAAAAAATAAATGGAAAAAAGAGCATTGTTTAAATTGCTGTGGCCAGACAACGAGAAAATCATTTTTTTTCGAAAAAAAATATTGGTAGCAAAAAACAACAACACGGCACGTGTTTCAACTGTTTGTTCACGTACTCGGCTGTGTGATTGAATGTTCAATTGAAGTTGAAAAGCCCAGCAGCTTTGCAAAATATAATGCCATAATCCATCGGAAATATATTCGTGATAATGTGCGAAATAGACGGACACTGTTCGTTAACCGGCACTACAAATGTTGGCACTTTCCAATCGATGGAAATTCACCTGTTTCTTTACAAGCTACACATATTGGCCGCCAACATAATCGATTTAAAAACAAAAATATTGCATTGCAACACAAACACACAGCATACATGCTCATACAACAAAAAAAATGGAATATTTTCAATTAAACAATTGCAACTGAAATATTTTGTACAAATAAGAACGAAAAGCCAATTTGGTGAATGAAAATTCCGGTTTGAACAAAAAAAAAACAGTTTTTTTTGAACGAGCATGATTTTCCAATTAGAATCACATTTTTATTGGTAATGCATCGGATGCGTTCCATTTAAACAACAACAGCAATGAAAAAAAATCATTTGGTTTTTGTGAGTGTGTTTTTAATTTAATGTTATTTTATGAGAATATTCAGATTTGTTATTTATGGCCTGAAGAAAATGCATTAACAATATTGGAGTTTCCATCAAAATGTTTGCCCATTTAAAAATGTCGATCCATTGATTGATATTGAATATCGAACACACATACACAACACAAAAGCATATTCAATAGGTTTTTATGCATTCGAATGGACGGTCGACCGGTTTAAATATATAATATTACAATTGTGAATTTCCTAGCAACGACACACCACGCCATCTATCGACGATCAATGTCACATTCGTATCGTTCATTTAAAATCTAAAAAACATCTGCGCGAAACGCTTAGACACCTCCCTCCATTGGAATGTTGACAGTTGTGTTGTCAGTTGTGTGCCCAAACAAAGCTATTTAGTGTTTGTTTGGTAGTTCGTTGTTATTGGTTTGCGTGTTGTATGTTTATTCCATTTCAAGAAATTTAATACCCAACAGAAGAAAAAAAATAAGAAATTGCGTGAAATATTGCACGAAATTGAATAAATTAAAGTGTGAAAACAAAAACCAAGTATTTTCCATTTTATTTTTAGGTGCAAGAAGTGCTGGAAACATGAATGCCGGTAAAGAAAGTGAAAAATGTAAGTGACACTGCCTCGTAGCTGTGCACAACATTTTATAGCCATTTATAACAATTTATTTGTTTGTTTTTGTTTTCTATTTATTTCTGAATTTTTGAATTTCTTTATTAATAAAATCTATTGTTTCAGCCGAATTCCAGCTATCGCCGTCAAGGCACACGCAAGTGAAAGTGGTTGCTGCATCGAAGACGCTAACAAATCCATTGAAAAAAACGTCAACACAAACAAATAAATTTACATCAACAGCAAATAGCTCTGTAAAAGCAAAATCAACCACATCGACGGTATCAAAAATAACGAAATTAGTGCTAAAGCCGAAATCAACTACAGCAAAATGTTCGGTGGCGTCCAAAGGGACAACAAACAAATATACCATAAAACCGGTTACAATAAAATCAAGGTCGACCGTGATTTCACATGAATCAACATTTCGCATACGAAACATAAAAAAATCACCGCCAAATAAACGACAAAGTGCACAAAATGCCGCGATCTCCGTAAAAAGTGAACAAATTTCCCACCAATTAATTGTGAATACTGAACATTTCAACGAAAATAATATGTTAGAAGCGAAGAAACCATTTGAAATGGTGCACAGTGAACAAAGTGCAAACATAACCTCTTTGAATGTAACAAAGACTGTGGACAGTCCAATATTGCAAGAAATTACTTCAGCTGTAGTGAATGGAACGAGTGTTGTGAAAAGTCCAGTGAAAAAAATTGCCGCAAATATTTCAAATAGTAATAAAGAAAATCAAAATAGTCGTCAAAAGACGGCCAAACATTGTGAAAATGATTTGGAATGTAAATCAAAGTCTTACGATCCAATTAAAGCTCGGCAATTTATTCAGCAGCAAAAGGAAAAATGGAAAGAAGCCGAAAAAAATGAAAATGTGAATAAGGCTCCTGCCTCTAAAGAAGAAATCAGACAGCGATTGAACGCTTTAAGAAAGAACACACTGAAAATTGTTGAAAAAAATGTACAAAAGGCGCGGAAGAGTGTTCAACCAGTGAATACGAAAAAATTCACACCGAAAAAATCAGCTGAACCACCGAAAACGTCTGCAGGTATTTAGATTGAGCATTTTAAATCATTTGAACATTTGTTTTTATGATTGATGGATTTTTTGATAATATACAATTTTGTTAAATGAAAAATCTCCGTATTTCAGATAAAAAATTAGTACGACCTGCTAAACAAACACCGGATCTCCGAACGCCTCAATCACAGTTGCCGATAGAGTCAAAAATAACGCCATCTCTTGCATTAACGCCGTCCAAATTCTTGCCAACCATTAAATCGAAGAAAAATCGCATTGGAATTCTTCGACGTCCCGAAGGAGACTCACCAACACTCGAACCAACATCAATTGCGGCACAAACATCCATCAATCCCAGTATTAATAATACCCACCGAAATTCAAATGACGATTTAATTGCATCGCCTGAGAAAACAGTTCAAAATAGAGAATCGTCCAGTTTTAGACGAGAATCAAATCAATATGAACTCGGTCTCATAGTTCCTGAAACAGTTCCTTTAAAATCAACATTATTAGGTGAATCAGCACCTAGTGTAGAGCAAAGTTGGCATCAAAATGAACAAAACAGTTGGGTAGGTGGAGACGGAGACGGAGACCGAGATCGAGACAGAGACACAGATGTACACAATTCTGCAAATGAAACAAGTGTTGAAAGAATTACCCCGAAAAAAGACATTCCATTTTGGCTTCGACCGACGCCAGTTCAGCCCTATCCATACAATTTTATAATGGCAGTCAGAAAGAAGCTTGAATCAATAGCTCATCCAGTTTTCCCAACAAGACCACAGCATCACCATCACCATCCCCAGGAACAGCAACAGGTGTTCGAGCCACAACAGCAGCAGCAGCCAGAAATTGTGGAACAACCATCGTATCAAAGTCCAATCGCAAGACCTGATGCAAGGTTCATGTCACAATATCGCCGCTATTTGGATAGAAGAACAAGTGAATCAGAGTCAATGTCTGAACATATTAAATCAAGTGATACAAGCCCAGTGAAAACCTCAAATGAAATTGAACATATTGAAGAGCAAGAGGAGCAACGAGAGCAAGAAGAATATTCCATGGATTTCTCTTCAGTTACAATGGAATCACGGCCAAATCAAAGTAAAATCCTTTCAAAACCAAAGCCGAAGAATGTTCGAGCATCACAAGACACACTTTCTATATCGTCCGATATTTTGTCACATTCAAGTCCAGAAAAGAAACCAAAAACCACTATTTCTAACCGTAGAAAAGATCAAAAAGACGATGAGTTAAGGCAACCGAGCCCATTGACTACAGATAATGTCGATGGATTACAAATTACAAGCCATAGCTTATCACATAATGAACGAACCACAAATGGAACTACCGCGTCTGATCGTCATTCAATACCATCGGCTCGTCAATCACATCAATCAATTCAATCGTCATTTCAATCCACAAGGCCATCAGTTCAAGAGTCAAGCATTGCAACACACATTAATTTTGGCCGCGGAAATGACTACAGTCGAAGCAGTCAGCCGAGTCTACGAACATTATCCAAGCAAAAGAGTGTGGAGGAGTTGCTTCTGGATTTCACTAATAGCCTTTCACAGGTTATTGAAGTTAATCAACGATTACATAAACTTTTGTCGAATCCACCAACAAGTCGCTCAAAGTACAGTGATGATTTTGAACATGCAACTCACAACAAACAGAGCGCTATCAGCGAACATATTACCGAAACTCGTGATAGTACATCGGTTCCGTCTTACAAAACCACACTACAAACATCAAGTGTACATCGGTCAGACAATCAATACACTAATAATGAGGACGCGAATGGTAATACCACTGAAGACAATAGAATCGAAATCAGTCACAGCAACACATCGTCTGCCCATAAAACAGTTGCAGAATCTAGTGGTAATATTATTTCGAATGAAATGAGCATTCTGTCTTCAACAAGAAATCCAATCAAAAGTTCATACTCGATGGAGATCGAAGAGTCACTCGGAAAACAGGATCGATCTGCTACTGAGCCGAGCTCACATATAGAAAAAGAATCCACAACTTTGATTGATGAGAAAATCAACGAATATCCATCAAGCGAATCTCCTACCAACAACGATTTGAAGAGCATTACGTTGTCAATTGCTAAAAAATCAGCCGCAACTAGTGATGACACTGACCAACCATCCAATGCAATTGAATCGTTCAGTAAACAAATAATCGGCGAACCAGAAGTGGCCAATGAAAGTATTGGCAGTGATATTTTTAATATTTTTAATAAAACATCCATGCATTTGGGAGATGACATAAACACATCGATTTGGTCCGAGCATAATATCAGCTACTCAACTCTCGGAATGGTAATTTTCTATTGTTTTTATACCTTTCTTCAATTTATCTTCTATTATGATAATTATCAATGTTTTATTGATGAAATATGAATTGAAATATTTTGTTTCCATTTCATTTGAAGTGTGATCAACTGCTTAAATCTGAGACTCGTAAAAGTGAGGATTTGACATCGCTGCTGAAAATGCGAGAAAAAGCATTAATTGATCGCTTTAAAGGTCAAATTGCTTGGTTAGAATTACAAAAACAAAAACTCAAAGAAAATGGACATCCAACGGAAATCAGTATGATTAAGAAGAAACAGCGAGCACTTTTGCTTCGCTTGAATAACGATCGCAAGGAATTGCATCGTTTGTTGAAAGAGCATCAACAAAGCAACGCAGCGGAAAATGCATCGAATGTTAACTTTAATATTTCACATATGACCACAAACATGAGCATTCGTCGTACATCGGTTTCGAAGCGAATTAACGATATAGCACCCAAGCGAGCACTAAAAGCAATCGAATTACCCGGCGGTGGAATGGCACTTGAAATGTATGTAAAAACTTTTTTTTTGTTTTTTAAGCTTTTTTTTATTAAATTCAGTTGCTTTAAGCCAAATTTACAGTTCCGTGAAAAAAAAAAAATCCAAAACTGATTTTCGTCGCAATACCAAAATAATTTTGGTTGAAAAAATGAAGTATATCGTTCTTGATATCGTTTTAGTAAAAATAAATCAATCATGAAACATTCTCAAGCCAAATATTTTTTATACAAAGAAGAAAAACTTTTTTATTGGCATCGAACTGATTCGTTTCACTACTACACAAGAAATCGGTTTTGAAATTTAACTTTTTTTGCTCGTCGAATTGTAAATTAGGCTATAAAATCAATTTTCGCTGTTGTAATATCATATTTATTCACTAATATTCACTACGATTTCCGATAGCATGCTACAAAAGCGTGAAAATGAGTTGCGACGTCGTCGTGAGCATGTTGAAAAATTGCTAAAATGGCATCAACGTTTGGATATTGAAGAGCAAGAGGTGATTAAAATGGAACAAATGATAATGTTCATATCAACGAGTGACGTGTATCAAACAACATCGCACGAACAAATCAACGATACCGTTGCAATAACAGTGCATCATCGTAGCAAACGAACCAACTGTCAATCTGATGAGCAATCAGCAAATGAACGTTCGTTGACAAATGTCACTGATACGATTACAATGGAGAAAACACGTTTTGAGCATAAAAAACAAAAACAAATCCATAAAATTGAAAAGAGTTTGAATACATTAAAAATGATATCATCGCGAAGTATTTCATCAGATATTGATGGTTCGAATGCGGATGAATCGGTTGAGATTTATGGTCGTCAATTAAATAAATTGTGGAAACGTTTAACGGGTGAATATGAAGAAAAATATACACCAGAAAAGGTGTACACATTGAGTAAATATGATTTGGAATTGATGTATGAACAAGCAAAATCAGTGGTTATAAAAAAATTCCATGCAAATGAAGAGTTCAAACGTCGTCTGATCGATAATTCGATGTCAATTATTGATGGCAATCAAAATAATAGCATTTCATTGCCGCAACTTTCGGAAAAAGTCACACACGTTGAAAAAACATCCGAACCGGAATCAATTGTACCGGCACTGAATTTGGCCAGCTCACCAGAGCCACGCGAAAACATCATCTCAGACACAGATCAAGGTTATTACTTTTCTAATAGTAATGTCGACATAAGCAGCAAACAAGAGAAACAAACACCCGAAACTGTTGTTGCGCCACCGACAACATCCGATGCCACATCGCACAGTTTGGACGGTAGTCAAATTCAAACAGAGGAGCAAATCGAAGAGGATGATCCAAGCACAAGCCTTCAAGATGATGTTCAATCTGATATTACGGAGGATTCACTCAATAGGCCAAAACAATCAAGCAATGAAGACGTTAGTCCATCGGAAATTAAAACAATTTCGCAAACTAACGGCTCGAATGGTAATGAAAGTGGAAAATCAACTCAAATTCAATCAGTTATCGAAACCAGTCATTCAAGTATTCCATTTGCATTGAATACAACCGGCGAGAGCACACAGTTGATTGAAGAAACTTCGTTTCCAAATATTGACGTCCAAACAACCATTTCAAGTGTTGCAGAAGACATAAGTGTTGTATCACAAAATTCATTGTCACCTGTCAAATATAATAATGCCAGTTCACAACCGTCCGAAGAGCAAAAATATCACACGGATGATTTTGAAGAGGGTGAAGAAAAAAGTGCCGATGAACTAACCTCAATTTCAACAGAAACTGTCACAAAAATCCCAACAACAACCATCACAAATCAATCATCAGACAAATCACTTGATAAATCAGTAGAAAAATCAACGGAAAAAACCATCGAAATATCGACCGAACAAATATCAACACCGAGTGATGAGCTGCCAAAAGAGTTGGAGCAACGTTTGATTTTAATTGATGATGGACTAAGAGAGCTCAGTGAAACGATTTCTCAATCACCGGTTTTCCATCGTGAAAGTCAACACACAAATGAAAGTAATGAAGATGAACAATCAACAGGCACAAAATCGCCGTCGTCCGACGGTGAAAATAAATCTGAAGAAGGAAATAAATCGGCAGAAAGTGTGGAAAGTGTAGAAAGTGTTAGTGAAAAAACCACCGATAATGAAATGACAACAGAATCAAATCGTTCAGCTGAACATGAGCCGAGTGTTGTAAACGATTCACCAAAAGTGGATTCGGATGAGAGTACCGATAGCATTGCGGCTGAAATCGCCGTTAGCAAAATCGATCATCAAACACCAACCGAATCACTATCACCAAAGCGACCATTTCAATACACATTGAGCGCTGGGTCGATTGATTACAATAAAGTGCCTGAAGCCGATGCCCTAAAACGTTCACAAGTTCCATTGGAGACAGAGGTACATTTTTTCGGATGTTTTCTCATATTTGTTCAGTTTTTTGTCTCGCAATAGAGATATTTGCTTAAAATTATTTGCTTTAAATTGTTTCTCAAATTGTGTAATTAAAAGAAAAAAAATCTATTCATTTCCAGTTAAAAAAGGCCGAACAATCATCAGCTATATTTCCAGTGTTGCGTGAAATACCAAACAAGCCACCGCCTCCATACCCTGTTCATCGGCAATTGCCACAAACACCTCCATTTCCAAGTGATGAGCGTATCAGTGAAATTGTTTACCGGCGTATCGAAGAGTTGTATGAAAAACCATCCGATTCGTTATCAGGGACTCCAATTCGATGTGATGCTACATTTGTGAAATCACCAACACTCTCCATCACCAGTCCCGATTCACCGGCTGCTCAAGACGACGTTAATGTATTCGAACGCATTATAATCCATTGTTGCGATGAAATTATGCAAGAAATCAGTGCGCCGGAAAAGCAGCCAGGTGGTGTATTTCGTCAGCCACTTGGATTTTTCAATCCACCAAATCGCCTAAAGTGCTATCAAGCGTATGCATTGAAGCGTATTTTTAAATTGCTTAATCGGCCACAATACAACGATGCGGTGGCTGGAAGTGAAACGAAAACATTCATTGGAATGCGTTCATTTTTACCATCGCAAGTTGCACAATTGACATTTAACAATCGCCGTAAACGTGATACCGTCGATGAAATACTGATTCACGAACTGTATGAAGACGAAGCACGTTGGACCAATTTCGATTTAGAGGAAAAGGAGATACGTGAGAGTGTGCCCGATTTGAGAACACTTTTGGTGGATGAATCATCGGAAATTCATGAAACCAGCGTTAATGCATCGACTACCGAACAAACGAATGACACATCTAGTACTTAATTTTGTTTTTTTTTTGTATCAATTGTCTTTCGTCTAGAATTTTTGGTAAACCTACCAATCACAATTGCATTTTATTGTGTCATTACTATTTTGTTTTAGCATGCATTCTTTTTCATGAGTTTACGTACTTAATAATTTTTTTTTCTATTTTTTTAAATGTGTTTTTTTGGTGAAGTTTCAGTTATTGAATGTTATGTCACAGATTAAAAAAAAATATTGCACGAATTGAAATAAATAAAAACGGTAAAAGAGGAAAATAAAGAAAACATTTTTGTAAACTGCATTGTGTTTTGTCTTTTTTGTCCACCTTTGCAATTTCAATTTCAACTGATTTTCTTCTGATTTTTAAACCGAACTATGAATGAAAATGAAAATGTGTAAAATCTTTCCAACAAATGTTTGCGCATATAAATAACAGCATCCACAATTGTTGACAGTTCGTATATTTGAACTCGAAAAGAGGTTTGTACAATTTCCATGTTTTGTGATCAATTTCCTTCCATTTTAAGCATTCTGAAATGGAATGTTTCAGATGTTTTATCTCAATCCCCAAATCAACCAATTTAAACCGTTCATAAAACGACATTGTCTAACCATTGTCGAGAAAATCTTTGCAAATTGTACAATAAATATAAAACAAAGAGCTCACTAAAACCCACCCACAAAATATGAACATAGAGTCACATTAATTTCTCTGGGGCAATGAAAATGTTCTGTCCGTTCGAAATGTTTGCTGTTTCTGTTTTTGTGATTCTTTTTCTCTATCTTTGTGCAAAAACATCTGCATAATTAGACAAAGTGTAATGCAATGTCATTACGAAATGCAAGAGAGAAAAAAACGCACACACCAAATCCCACTGGAATACGAATTGTTTCTCCAGTGGTCAGAATAAAGTAGCTGACAGTATACAGAAGCGTTGTACAAGCATTTATGCAGAGAAAATGATCGACAATAACCGTATAAAACAATCATTCGGATGCTTGAATGACCGGCAAAAGCCAACGTACCAATTTCACCAAGCAAATACGAAATAGTACTCAAGAGACTCAATTAACGAGTTGAAATGGTTTTGTATATGGCACTAAAAGTGCTGAAGTGATTGGATGAAATTGGGCCAAAAATGTTGCTTCTCTATTACAGCATATGTGTTGTGTGAGTGTTGATTACAGAAACCAGCTCAATGTTCGAGGTGATGCGGTTGCGAAAGTAGAATCAAACCAAACACAACCACATCACACTACACTACACCAAATCAAATCCAAACTTCTTAAGTGGCAAATGAATATTTTATTAAAAAATTTCACATAAATTCGGGTGAAGGCGTTCCGGAACTATTTTATCCGGGGCTGCAAAATCAATTCATATGATAATAGAAATGGTTGTTCTCTCAATTTCAATCGTGTGTTCAATTCAATTGACGGCATCAATCGACTGAAGCAAAAGGAAATGTAATTTGAGATTCTACTGATTTCTAATAGTTTTCATTTTTACGTTGAACGGCAATTTAGAATATTGAATGTTGTCTCATTTTTATTGTTGGCACTGGTAAGGGGATGGTAACGGTTACTTGCTTGAAATTTACAAGTCAATGGCAATATTCTATACAGCATTCAATCACCAAACACGTACGCTCCCGCTGTGTGTCAGTGTATGTGTGAATGTGTTGGACGCATTCGCTTCAAATTGGATATCGAAGAGATTGTTGGCAATTGGCATTAAAAGAAAATGTTCAAATGGATCAAATTGATTTTAGTGTTGGTGTTTTTGTTGTTGTTGTGCCATATTTTTGTTCATCGTTTGTCAAGAATGAAAGCAATCTTGTTGTTTTTGACTTGGCGTTATCTTCAATTGATTGCTTGTTCTTGTGAGAAAACGTCAACGATTGATAGTGACGACGAAGAAAAATTAAGGCTGTATTGGCCACAGTCGGAGGTCGAATCGGGATTGTGTCTGTGAGTATTCTCTGTTTTCCTCTGTGTGTGGATGTGGATGTGTGTTAATCATTGTGTCCGTTGAATAGAAATTGCCCATTTATCGTGAATCGTTTACAAATTGTTCCTTTGTTCGTTCTCACAGAGAACATAAGACTCTTACAAGACCAAAAGACAAATCACACTCAAATATAATGCCGATTTGTTGTTCGTTGGATTTCAATGGGCAAACGGCATCAAATCCAAACTCACATACACACACACGCTCATCGTCGAACACTGTAATCGGCAAGCTCATCGAAACCCAAACAATACAAAACATATTTGAACGATTTTTCTGCTCGGTCAATGTCATATTTATTATCGTGATTCGATGTGAATTTGCTATTCACTCGACTTCGTTGAATTCAAGCTTCAAGACGTTTGTGATGTGTTCAATAGACACGAAAAACGGAAAACCGTGCCTGAATCTGATGCTCGTTGATATTATTTTGCTTTTGCCATCACACACATACATAGCGCAACAAATAGCCAAGCTAAATTGAATGTTTACACCAGCAGCACAAGCAGCACGAGCAGCGGCGGCAATCGCTTTGGTGAAGCGAATAAAAAATGCTTTTTGCTGATTGCAGCAAATTGAATATCTTTTCAGTTCCGAAAATGACATACATACACGCATACAAATACAACCAGAGAAAATAAAAACGGGTGTGAGAAGAGGAAATGAATGGGAAAAACGCGTATCACATAAAAAAGCAGTCCCCCCGAATCCCCATTTGAATCTTTGCAGGATGGAACAAAAAAATATTATGTGCGCACGCCGTTAAATTTGAATGCAAAGAGTCGAGAATGTAATGAAACGAATCGAATAAATGAATGGTGATTCGAAACGTAATAAACATTTTAATCAAATTCTATTCATATGAAAATACGCATGAAACGACCGGCACCACACATACACACAATATCATATGGAACATGTGTATAGTTAATCAAACGTTCAATGCACAGGCGGAAGGCGGAAAGAGGCACGGAGACAGAACACTAAACAGAGAGAGAGAGAGAGTGTGTACTATAAAGCACGTCTGGAAATTGGCAAATCAATGTATTATTTGTATGTGATTTGAGACGGACAAAGAGTGAGAAAAATATAAAGTTTCCATTTTACCGATTCAATGAGAGCATAAATTAGGATATCTCGAACGGAACTCAAATTACCGTATATTTAAGAATGAATTGTGCGCTCACATCCGGCAGCTAATAAAAAATTACTATTGCAACACTGAATAATAACAGTTAACGTTTATTGATAAATTTCTACATTGACTCTGGGTACTGTGTATGTATTTACCACATATGGGAAGCAATAAAATATTTGAACAGAAAAGAAAGAGAGAAAAAGTATGAAAATAAAGCACCCCGACAAGAGCCGCAGCTAAGAACGCATACACACTAGGCTCTTTTGAATGTATTATATTAAAAAAAAAATCAACAAAATTGCTTTTTCCGAAGTAGAAAAAAAAAACAATCAAAGCAACAACAGCAACAACAGCACAAATAAAAAAAAGGAGTAACGGCACAGCGTTCATGCATTAAACATATGAGATTGTAAACATGCCTATTCTATTCGATTCTCATCCTTGTGAAAAATGTGTATGGGACGAGAACATGAAATGTTATAAAACTCAAATGGAAATAGCAAGATAAGAAAACAATGCACATCACGAAGCAGATCCGCTCCACCGCGTGCGCTCCTTCTGGCTTGCTGTTTCTCTCGCTCGATTGTTGTCTCGACGGTAAATAGATGAAATAGTCGCAACGAACGAATTCCTTTTTTTTTTTTAAATTCAGTAAATAAAGTATGAACGCTTAAGTGAAAAAGTGAATCTCGCATAGTATTCGGTTCGAGATTGCACGCAAACAATATAAGTATAATTCACTATTATTTATATGGTCGGTAAATTCATGAAAAAGTCACAAGTATCGATGGTGATGGTGGAAGCAGTGAGAATGGTATGTGTGTGTGTGCGGTGTAATTATGTGGCAGTGGCAGTAAAATGTGAAGAAACTGCAGTAAATTTTCATTTTTCACATAGCTCATAATAAGGAGTGCAATACATGGACGGATGGTAACTGCGACACACGACGATGATAGAGTTGATTCAAATGCAATAAACCGCAACACACGTACTCACATTCAATCGTATGTTTGACTACGTGTTTGCTGTTCATTGCTCTCGTGCATCTTTCTGCTATCTTTCGACTTCTCCGTTATCGCTATAAAATCTCGCACAATACTCTTTTTTTTCTCTCTCTCTCTCTCGTCCATGTGCATGGAAACGACTTTGTTCTATGATTATCGAGTATCGATGAAATGCTAACTTCAACTTCGAACATAGCTGCTTGCTCGTTTGCCGGTTTGCCTCGTGGTGTATGGCGCATTCGATTGTGGTTTTCGGCTCGTACCTCATAAACTGTTTGCAATTCACATAACTCTTATTTATTTTGCATACGTATATCAAATACGAGTGTCTGAACTGTAGCTATCTCTTTGCACGTCCAATAAATAATGCACAAACAAGATTCCATTCGGGCATTTATTTCGAGAAAACCTTCTTCTCTCTTTCTTGTGCATTCTTCCGCTCCATTCTCTTGTCTATCGTTTTCGGTGAATTTGATTCACACATTATACTCAGTTTGGGCTTGTAAGTGCACAGCATGTGTGTAATGCACGCCTTTGGGGAATTTATGCTTTCCGTTCAATGTTTCATTCGAAATGGGGAAACATTTTTACCCAAAGTATGGTCGTGCAGATATCTCGAATACTTGATACAAAAATATGCAAAATATTTTGCATGGAATGCAAATACCCACAATCGATACATACACACTCACTGAATCAGAGGGAGAGAACTATTGCACCAGCTAGAAAAAGAACCATTTAGTTAGTAACGATGTACACATTTTTAGCCACAACAACTAGAATTTGTTGGTTGGCCCGTCGATCATTACATACTTGGGCTATGCTTTTTTGCGATTTTCAATTTTGGTCAGATTCCAACATTGCTTCCAAGGGGAAAACACATTTATGTAATATGCCATATTCTACGGCATGTATTGACATTGGTCTGAGTTTAGTGTATTTTTCTAAAACTAAGGACAAAGTCAATTCATGCAAAGTTGTTTCTGTGCGAAATTTGTCCATAACCATTTTGGGTTATTATTTTTTTTTCATTTTATTCATTTGCATCAATGCAAATATATTACAGTAATAAAAAAGGCAATGAAACACATTTTTGGGTGACTTTTCAATAGTGCACAAAAAAAATCAGTAGTCTTCGCACACAAATGAATTTAGCGAGAATTGTTTTAAGGATTTCCCTTGGTATTTGCATTTAGTTAAAATAAATAAAAAAACCCTATCGACAACAATGTGTATTTCATTTGATTGTTTCCCCCCGATTGTTTCAAACTGTTCCAGAGAGCAAATAAATTGAGTTCGAAACGGATTATATTTTTGGAATTAAATCTCAATTATTCCAACCACAATGAATTTGCGAGTGATTGATACCTCATTATTATGGCCATGAGCTGCAATCAAAATGATCGAGCTATTCCAGCATTCAGGTAGGAATTGTTATGATTTTTATCATTCACATTTCAAAAGCAAATAATACTCGAGTCCGATCAGACACATTTTGACGTTGGTAATACTGTGTTGTTCAAATGGCTACATTGAACTAACTCTGCATTGCGTAAAATACACACTTGACGTTTCATTGGCACTTCAGCGAATATAGATCTCCATCTCCGTTGTTGAACATCGAACGGAACATATCAAAACACAACCTATTAAAATAATGATTGAACTTTACCACATTTTAAATTGTTATGCATGGAAAATATCCAATCGGAATATAATTTATGTAACTATATTTAAGGCCTCAGACATTTATGTGCCACGTTAGAAGATTTTTTCTAGTTTTCTCTTGCAAATAGAAGTCAATAACTAAGCTATTGAAATTTGTTCAATGATTTCAATGAAAAATGTGTGTGAAGTAATCAGCGAAAATTCAAAAAGTAATTATCGATTTTCTTGAATAAGGGCAGAACGTTTTCGACAGAATTTACGGTTCTGGTATTTTATTGAAATGACGATTATTTCGTATAAAATTTAAAATCCCATCAATCATTTTTTGTGACGAATTCAAAAGTCAAAGGCCATTTATTTTTTTATGTGTGTGTGAATTGCATACAAAACCATTTCAAGCAGCAAAAATTGCAAAATTGCTGCACTGAGGGCGCAGGAAATTGCGACTATATAATTAATGCGTTAGGCCAGCTTTATTGCAACGGAATGGCAGTCGGCAAATAATATGGCACAGATAAAAGCAATCCAATATAACGCAAACACATCAAACGGTGTGAGAGAGAGAGAGAGAGAAAAAAAAGAATTGCATCCGAATGCACTCGAATGCGAATGGCCGTGGAAAAAAGTCACTAAAATTAGCTTAATCACTATGTATGGGATTTATTTTGTTTTATGTTCGAATGAAACAAATAAGCGTAGCCTCCGGAACGGTAATGGTGAACGAATCTGAACCAAAAAAAAAAAAAACATTACACTGACCAAAAAATGCATCGTGTTGAAGTGGCACGTAAATGTTGGCTTTGCCTTGCCATTCGCAATGCAAAATGATACATTTTTGCTACATAACATTTTTCTCTCTTGTATTTTAATCTTTTATTGAGTTTTTTCTCGTCGTACCATCGAAGTTGCTGGCTGGGGATTTTTTCAAAAACGTTGTTTTTTTCCTCTTTTGCATAGAGTCGATGGGTTGTTGTGTTGTTGTGCTATTTCGGCGTTCAGTTGCGACACTGTTCCCAACCAATAACCAAATTTATGTGAAAATAAAAGCGAATAAAACTTCTCTTATCGAATCAGAAATTCTCTCCAAACGAGCGAAAAACAAAGCCGCCAGAGAAATAAAAACACACACCAGACTCACTCCGAATACTTCGGCTCGCTCATTCGTTCGCTAACCGAATGATGAAACATTGCACAAAAACAAAATCACAGAAAAGGGTGAACCAAAACAAGCACAAAACAAAAATATTAATGTTTTATAGTGAACAGAGCTGGAAAAAAAATTTGCGAATATTGGCGCTTGAATTCCATCGAACTAACGAAACAGAGACTATGCACAATAAATCGCTTTGTGTATGCCATGAATTTTGGTTTGGCTTTTGTGCACATTTTTTCATCATCTCTCTCGCGCTGCACCCCCTCCTCCTCCTCCTCCTCCTCCTTCTTCCTGTTACCGCATATTTTATGCATATCATATTATTGCACAAATTATCGTCACTGCAACTTTGGCTTTATGGTCGATGGTTATTGTTACGAGTGGTAACTTACCACACACGCATACACTATTACACCGATGGTGAGCATTTTTATTTTCAAATATGATAAAAATGATTTCGCATTTTTATCTCATTTGTGAAATTCGATCAAGAAAACGTTTTTTGTTGTTGTTGTTGTTGTTGTTGCTGTTGAAGAGAACTTAATTGAAGTTGTATGAAATAATAATTATTGCATTGTTGGCATTACAATTGCATTCAGTTGATTTTGATTCAGTTATAGGTTGAGAGTTTTATTAATGAAGCAATAAAGGAAATCCAAAGTGACATGGAAACCTGTTTGTGGTATGTATTTTCTTAACAATGACGGTTGGTAGTAACAGCAAAATATCAATATGCCATTTTTCAACATCGATTGTATTCAACGCTACGGAATCAATTTGCGATTCATCGGAACGGATTCGAATTTTTTCCGCATTTCGATACACTTCACAAATAATAATAATAAAAGGCGATGAAAGCATTCGACTGAGGCCTAGAGAAAAATAATAGGTAAATTGGTTACATGTGTATGGCATTTGGGCATTTCATATTTGATGCAACATGAATTCAGTTTTTCGTTTGGCGAGATTGAAAATATTTTCAGCACAAATGCACATACAAAAAATGCAGGCAACACCAATAATAGATTTTCACTTTGTACTTTTTTTAAAAAATGTTTTGTAATTCATTTCAAAGACTATGAAAAACTCGCTTTTGCTTCCACACCAATAAATAGAACAAATACCACCAAACTCGTCAGTGCTCACTCTCGCAATCATTGTTTCAAACTCTGTTGTTTCAGAGTTGTGTAAGAATTGGTGGAATGATTGTAAACCACGAATCTAGATCTAGATTACTCGAGTACATGACTCATAGAGTAGAATACTTGTTGAGCACTAGATGCAATTTCTCTTCCGATTGACAAATCATAATAATAATATATCCTGCGTGCTATAGTTCAGCATTACAAATTCTGTTGATCGATTTTTTTCATAAACTGCTCATAGACATTCTTGGCTGCTCATTATGAAGTTTTCTTTATTTATTTTCAATATGTTTACAAAGCAATTATCAAGACTAATTGAGATGCGTATTTGGTTCATTTTAGTTATTTAATTCCAATAAATTTGTTTATATATATAACTTGAATATCTGGGTATAAATTTCTCAATGAGTCTGCTGGATCTCCAGGAATACATCCACCGTCACAATTTGTTCCCAATTCATTACATGCACCAATTCCGCAGTATTTTCCGGTTTTCGGTGGCTTTCCATCACCACATACAGTTGCTAAGCATGTCTCCTCTTCCGCTATGTCTATTGCTTCACCACCATTGTAATCTTCACAATGTTTACCTTCTCCAGGATAAAAGTAGACTGGACTTGCAGTGTGATCACAGTCCGAATGAACATAGCACGAAAAGTGTGCAATAGATAAAATTGTGAAATAATATCCAGGCTTCATTATTAATCGAACGTAACTTGTTTTGAGATTTTTAAAATATTTTAAACAATCACACTCGACTTGAGTACAAGCGGTGCACGTTGTTATCATAAACTGACTGTATTGAATTCTTATTATTTGTTTTTATACAAACCGATATTTTGTTATCAATATATTATCAATACAAGTGAAATTGATTATACATGATTCGTCATACGCGAAGCAAATTTATTCCGCGTGCTTGTATTGGTGCTATAAATTGCATTTCCATATATTTGAAGTAAGTTGCAGAGTCACAAGTACGAGTAACGTTTACATATTTGATTAAAACTACTTTAAATAAACTTGAAAAGTGTTAATTTTATAACGCAGTGAAACGCTTTTTCCTTTTCGGTGCTTTTTGTGACATTTTAAAAATTTGAGAAAATATTTGACTAACCTTTACTTTTGAAGAAAGTGTATTTAAAATACTATAATATATGAGTTATATTGCGTCTGGATGTTGCATATTTGCATATTAATACAAATAAGTTTGTCATAAATCGTACTAGCTCAATTACTGTTATATATATTTGTGCTTTTTCTGTTCAATACATAAAACACAATCGGTAAAATAGAAAAGCAGATTTTTGAAATTCAAACCTCTTCCGTATGCCGATAAATTAATTCAAACCATAACTATTGTATTTACTCTTGTTAATTGAAAAATTAGACTTTCGGTTTGATAAACTTGTGTAAAAAATGAATGCTTTATTAGTATACTAATATATAGTTCGTGCGAAGAATATTTCGTGATTTTTTTTATGACCAAATGGTCAATTCATTGAGGCCCATTAAAAACATTCAATTGAGTGTACCAACTGACTAGAGTGTTGATTGGGATGGCCCTTATTGAACCGCTGTATGCAGATGTGACATAGGAAAAATTCATACTTCTGATTTGTAATCAACTTAGCCAGCATTAGCCGTAATTAAAGTCGATTTCTTTTTTTTTGCACCCGGTTAAATGACATTAGATGGTATCAAACATTCGAAATTTGCATTAGCTTTGAACTAAAACCATTGAATCTAGTCTTGCTTATCCCCTAGTTACAAACACTTCGAACGATGTTCGCAAATGTTCAGCAGTCACAATGCATTTTACGAAGAAAATGGTTTTGCGGTATTTGTTCTTCTCTTACTATTTCATCTGCTATTCTTTTCAGTTGTCGTACGACCACGACAAACTATAGTAGTTCAAATGAAATTTGAGTTGTCGTTCGCAAATGTATGAAATATGCTTGAAAAATTGAGTTTATTATCGTCAAATATGCTCGATAATACGATTCTTTTCGCTTTTTGTTTGGCATGTTTTTCGTGCGCCGGCCTTTTTTGGCGAACATTCCACTGCACCAAGTTGAATAAGTATATAACATACACAGAATCTATTCATGCGACTGTGCAATTTAAAGTGGTAAAATGTTCGCCGCGTTTTTGAGGTTAAAAGATTGGAAACGAAATGATAAATGGCGAAAACAACGTTTTCCATTTACATTATTGCCCCGCGCACCATTTTTTTTCTCTCTCTCTCGATTAAATATACTATTTGTACAACGATCAAAGCGGAACACTTTATTTCGAATACATAGTATTGAAACGACGCATCGCATGATTTGTTGGAATTGGCATGAAATTTAATGCAGGCTTTTGCAATCATCTCAGCAACAAATAAATATCGATGTATGAAACGATGTATTATCTGCTAACAGCATAAAATTGTGTTTTACTTTAAATGGAGTTTTTGATCAGTGCCAAAAAGTCTTTTGACTTGCCATTATTAATCGGCTTCATACTGCATTAAAATGTCTCCGATGCGAAATAAATGCAAATCGTTAATGTTGGTATGTGGAAAAAAAAGAAGTAATCGGTGACTTTTACCCTCGGTCATTTCATTCATTTTCTTCTCTTTTTTTTGCAATCATCAATTTGTACGGCCATGAACTCGTTCGGTGCTATTGAAGTCCTTCAACCGGTTAATTTTGATTCAATTGACCAGAAAGAGAAAGATGAACGAGACGTGGAAAAAAAGTGAACAAAAAAAACTCCGGCTAAAATTGAAATTAATGGTCGATGGACACATTTACCGACAATTTCCACTTATTACTCTATCTTGGGTTGGCAGTTAACTAAGAGCCAAAGAGTCACGAATTGTCGATGTTCGCCCATTAACCCATGCTACCCCCGTGAGTGTAGCATTCGTGCCATTGACTCGACATCATATTGATTGCATTCACATTCGTTACCGAACATTTAAAAAGCACGTTCTCGGCGATTGTATTGCGTGGTCTTTCTTTTTCTTTCTGAGTTTTGTGTGATGCGCGCACGCCACTGTTGTTACAATTGTTGTCTTGCATCGCAACGGAAATTGTCACGATGTGAATTCCATGTGACACAGAAGAATAACAACAACAACAACAACAACAACAACGATGACGACGACGATGAAAAACGAAAACAACAAACGAATGTGAAATATAAAATTCTAACATGCACATTTTATTTTTACAAAAGAGAGCAGAGTCTCTCTATCGCATAGCAGCAGCAGCGCACCAGTTAAAGATATGTGGAATTGTTGGCAACGCCAAAAGCAAACAGTTCACAGTATAAACTTGGAATAATACTGGCATCGTGAACCATTCACCAGAGTGAATGGGAAAAAAAGAGAACACAAACGTTCCAGCAAAAGGAGTTGAGAAAAGAGAATGAACAAAAAGCATCAAAATTGAAAATGAAACAGAAAATTGCTATAAAATATACGAATAACGAAAATAACAGAAACATTGGGAAAACACACAGTAAAATGTGAGGCAAAATAGAATTACTGTGAACAAAACGAACAAAAAAAAATATAACAGAATGCATCGGCATGGAGACAAGAGACGCAGCAGCTCCACATGTTCAATACACACAAAAATGTTGTGGACCTCGGGTTAGGAGGATTGCACAGTGACACGATGCAACCCATAGAAGTGAGGTGGCGACTATTCTAGCGAAAAACGAAACAATTTCAATGCGCTGTTTTTCTCTCGACATCTTACATGAGCGCAAAAATCATCTTTTTTCGAACCAGAACCACAGTGAAATGGGAACGTACAAGAGACACACACACAGACACACACCAAAGTTCAGTGCAAAACGTAAATGTTGCACAGGCAATTAACTCTGCAAGACATTGCACTTGATGTATTATGCCCGTCGAGCAACTTCCACTTTTTTCCACTCTCGAGCATTCTCGCTGCTGCCACTTTTTGTTGTTGCTGTCTACTTTGGTGCCACCGACAAAGTGGTACCAACATGACACACAAGCAGCGGCAAGAGAAAAGAAAGGAAAAAAATATCACGTCATTGCATGACAACGAAGCACTCCTTGCTGTGAGAGCGTATTGCAGAGATCACATATGAGATATCATATTTGGATTTATTCACACGGCTCTTATGTGTTGGCACACATTTTCCAAACGCCAATAACGTTCTCTAGCGCCGAATATTCAAGAGATAACAAAAAAATCAAACTCAATGTGAAACATGTAGAAAAGAAATGCATAATGAATATGCAGAATCAAGAAAGAAAGAACAAAAAGATCAGAAAGATGAGAGAAATTCAGCCGGATTTTTTGTTGTGTTAAGTTGAATGCGCTGCTAAATTTAAATCGAACAACTTTGCTCTTTGGCATTAAAAGCTCTTTATCTCTTTGTTTTATTCACTGCGAGCAATTCTCTCTCTTCATGCCTTTTTATTGCAAAAGTTCTGCCCACCGAAAAATATAGAAAAATGTAAGAAAGCGAAATGAAATGAAACAAAATATTAAAAAAGCGACTTTTTTTACGCTCGGATGAGACTTTGGAGTTTTTGAAAATTGAAAATTTCAACGATTCAACGCAAATGCAAATCGGCTTATATATATGCATTTAAACTTTATGAAATGAGCTCTATTTCGTTGAAAAACAATCTTATTAACGTTAGAAATGCTTTTCGAAGTAATTACATTAAATTCTTTCTATTGCAAACGCATTTTCATGAAAATGAGCAATTATTTTTAGTTAAATCAAAGAAGGGAACGATCATTCAACTTGCCGAACAAAGTCTTGCTCAACTAATGATCTGTTTATATCGAATTTGCACATTTACTTTAATGAAATGCACTGCTTGTTCGGCTACCTTCTTGTGTAGCTGCAACATGTCCTGGTATATAATCACACCAAGTGAAACTTTTAATTCACTTAAAGACTTCTTATAAAGCACTCTTTTTTTTTTACAGAAATCCAACTGAAAACTTGCACAGTTATGAAAAATCATTATCACATTTTCGAGCGCTCATTCACAACTCACAGCACCTTTTTGAAGGTACACAAGCACAAAAACCAGTATTCACTCGTCGGTGTGCCGTCATAACATGATGAAAAATGTATTGCAATACTCAAATTCATATGCAATAGGGTGCATTGTTGAAAAAATTCCAATAAATGAAAAAACGACTGCTTAAAGCTTCTGTAGACCTCTTCCAGTCTTCTGATCATTCAGTCTTCGTGCACAGATTAAATCATGTATTGATACAAGTCCCCCAAAAATCATTTCTATCTACTGTTTGAAAGTGAAGATTTACTTAAGAAGAATTAAAAATTACTTTTACACTAATATAATCACTCTCAAACTAAAATTGATAAGTATACTTACAAGAAGTAAATATATATTCACTCTAAAATGTGGAGTAACTGTGAAAAGATGAAGTAAATCTTTGCTAATAAATGTATGAAATTATTCGATTTGTTTATTTTGTGTGTGAAAAGATGAAAAATTTTCGGAAAATGCGTTTTTGTTTCGTTTGAATTAACGATTGAAACGAGTATAAAGGCAATAAATCTTTTGTGTTCACCTCAAAAATTCCAAACTTCTCTGCTCCGCAGCAGATTTTGTTCAAATTTCGTCGACAATGCACCCCAATATCCATCGCCTCGCATTTTTTTGGGTTGGCGTTCCATATCATTTTTGTTTTTATTTTGGTTTCCCATTTTTCATTATATTTTCGCAATAAAGTAGACAACAACACAAAAATAATAATTTAAGTTTCAACACGAAACAGCCATTTCAAACTTATAAGCACCCCGAAAATGATATCAAATGCATGACACATAACATCAAAACTTTTACTTCGTGTCACATTTTACCTCGTGAACGTTGGCACTCAATTGCTTTGCGCGTTGCTTGATAATAGTGGAAGAAACTTTTTCCACAGTGATTGTCACCACTTTTCCACCCCGCCAAGCGACTAGTTCGTGGAAATGTGAAAACTGTATCATTTCCACCATAAATGATTCATAATCACTTTTATACATTTCAAGAAAGAAAGCAAAACAATGGAAAAACAATCGAGCTTCACATTTTAAGAATGATAAAAATTTTGTAGCGAACAATTTCATGACATAATTAAACGACAAGCAATTGCACTCAAGCTCAAAATAAAAGTGGGACATTTTGCAGGTTTATTTTTTTTTGTGCTGTACAAATATGAGTTTGGAAAAAAAGAGAAAAGAAATTGAAAAGTGCTGTTAGCTATCTCAAAATGGATATAATTGAGACACATAATGTGAGTACTCGAGATGGATTTCAAGCGAGTTCTTTTTTTTCGTTATGTTTCTGCCAGAAATGTCACTGCATGACCTCATGCTCTTTGTACACTACAAATTATTTCGAAACTTTATATGGAATACAACAAATCGACTCAAAGTGTGAGCCATGTGCTGAAAATCGACTCGATTGGATCGAGTCTAACCAGAGTTCACTAGTGATAGAAGAGAATGTTGAGAATCGCTCAACTAACCCGGATACAGACACTGACAAATTTAAAGCACTAATTATCGAGTTTGCTCAAATTAAATTATAAACTTTATTCATCACTTTCGACTAACGAACCATCAACGTGCATTTGCACTCATACACACATACACTCATATTCGTCGCCACATTTACGCTGCGCCCAATTAATTTCCGCATAATGCATAATCATCATAATGGTTGGTTGGTTGTGCATGTGTAACAAAATTTACGGCACTTTACACACATAGACAGAGACACAGACACAGTCATGGAGCCACACTATCGCCCGCCTCTTCGGACTCCCGGCTCTCGGTTCTTTCATCGTAATCATTTTAAGCCTGGTTACCAGCTCTGTTGTACACTCATTAAGCAAAAATAAACACAGCACTGGTTCCACTACATTTTTTTTGGTGTGTGTGTGTCGTTATCGTCGCAATTTCCAACCAAATTAGACCACCGAGCAATAAAAGGGAATATTCTTTTGTGCGGCCCAGCGACAAATTGTTTACTCATTTCCATTATGTATTTTTAATAAATTGTAAAATTATTAAGTGACTTCATTAACGCCTGTGTTTGCGTTTCAGTTTAGCATGTTTCTGATGAGCTAAAGTAAAGAATTTTTCGCTGTTGGCACTCAAATTGAGAATGTGGTGAGAGAGAGAAAAAAATATGGGCAAACAGTTGCCATGAGTTACAATGAGCTTTTTTTTGTATATGTTTCATTTGTTCCGGTAAAAAAAAAAAAAAAACTGAAACTTTACGCTGAAGTTAGCTTCACTCAACGCTCAACGAATATTGTGTGTCACAGTAGTTGACCACACAAGTATGTGTTCAGTTGAAGTATCTCTTTTTCTGTGGCTATTTTTTATTTTTTTGAATTTTTTTTTTGTTGAGCGAAATTACATTTTTCCGCATAATGGCAAAAACAACAACAACAAAATGCTTTCAAAAGCGACGAACGTTTGAGCGCTTGAATAGAAAGCACATAATTTGTTTCGATGCACATACATTGAACGAACAAAATGTTGCCTCGAGGATTGAAAGGGAATAACAAACAAAAAGTTCGAATAAACTGCAGATTCCACTTTTTTTTCTCTCTCAAACAGCCATAGTTTTCTATATCAATTATGTATTATTTGTGTTAATGCGAGAAAATGAACGACTGCATGTGTGTGTTTGTGTGTGTTTGTGTGTGTATGTTGGCCGTTAAAAAAATGAGTGCCGCATAAATATACGTGAAGTGCAAAACCATTGCATAAATAGTTCATTGCACGTTATTATGTGGCACATAAAATGTAGCAACATTTTTCTCTCTCTTTTTCGATGAGAATGTCTACTTGGGTGTGCTCGGTACCAATGTAATTGCTTTGCAACAGCAAAAAAAAAAAATTGCAAAAATTGTAGCTCATCCAGTGCTAAGTTAACGGCTGAGGCTGAGAAAAACCAAATATTTGCTTGCTGCTACTTCTACGACTGCTGAATTAATGATGAAAGAATTCGTCAGTGCAGATGGGCCTATTTCGCTATGCACTTTGCACTCATGTTTGCCATGTTTCGACTTTTACACCGAATTTGTTCGTGTGTGTGTGTCTGTGTGTTTATATCTCTGTGAGTATGCAATTTGTTAGTATGATAGCCAAACGCATATAAATGCGCATTGTTTCAATACATTTGCAAACCGAAAAAAGCGAAAGCATTGGCTTTTGTATGTGCTTTTTTTGTCTTGCCAAGTCAAAGGAAAAAAACACTCAGCACCAAATGTTTACAATACAAATATTTTGTTCGTACAGTATAAATTATAAAAGTTTCAAGCTTATCTGCATCGAAAACAATGTGAGCGTTAGTTTTTTTTCGTACACCGAGAGCGAATAAAAAATACATACTATCACTGTTTATCTGATGACTTCCAACAGTTTTGTTGTAAATTTTGTTTTTGTTATACGCGCTCGTGAATATGTGTGCTGTGGCAGTTTGCCTGTGCATATATGCCAATCTGAGCGTCCACTTTTCGACTCTCTATCATAAACCATAACTAAGCGCACCGAAAAAAAAACATTGTCTCGAATAAAGGAAGAGGATTGTTTCATGGGTTTTGTTTATTTATTACATGTTCATGTGTGAGCTCCATTTTTTTTTTGCTCCCTTTCCATCACTCGCAAAATTTTAAGCACTTTTGTCCACCATGGTGTTATTGTTTGTATTTTACAAAACATCGAATATTTGCGATGCGCTAGTTTATTATAGCTACAATATTTATGAGTTATGACACACATAAAAAAGACTATTGTTTCATTTCGAGGGTGCAATTTTTCCTGTGCAATTTTCACTTCATTATTATGCATTTAAATATCCATATCCATTGCCAGTCCGTAATTTTAATGATTTCAGTTTTTGTATAAAACTCCAGAAGTAGCAGAAACAACCAACCGTAATTATAATAATGAACGATTTGTGGCTTACCTCAATCTTTGCCCTAAACAATTACTCAACGACAAATGCCATCATTACCATTCAACAAAAGGGAAAAGTCGGTTTTTGAAGAAAAAAAAACAGTTTCATCATGACAAAAAAACACCATTTAAACGGAGAAATGGCAAAAATTGCAGCAAAACAACACAATGCATGTGGACCCTCATTCGAGCGGCTAAACATCACTCATTTTCATGAAGTTTTTCTCTTTCATTCCATCCATTCCATTCCATTCAACTCGACTCGAATGGTTCAGATTTTAATTTATTCACATTTTTCATCCTTCAACTCATTCAAAAATGATCCCGAGTGTCATCCAATGTAATGGAAAATTATGACATGCACACTTGAATTGGAATTTTACAATCAATTTGTGAAAAAAACAGTTGAAATTGTTGTATTTTCTCGCAAGCAACAGGACCTGCAACACTTTCACAGTGACAATAAACACTCACAGCGCATCATCAATGGCTGATCGAAAATATTTATGAGTGCTCGCCGAACATTCAAGTGCAAAAATTTACTGCCGTCAAACGTTTTTATTTCGAAAATTACGAAATTCACTTCGAAATTTGCTTTTCCATGGAAAAGGCGCAACCAATTTGGTGAAAATATTCGTTTGCACCCTTTCAAATATCTGATTTAGTCATTTTGATCCTTCAGACAGGCGAACCATTTACTCGACTACAATTTGAAATAACGCATTGTCAAGCAAATGAAATTCGTGAAACGCACCAAAAATAACCCAAATCTACTTCAATCCATTTGACATGCGAACAACAACAAAAAATTGCTCGTGAAAAATGTAAGGGTAAATGCAAAGTCATTTTTCTACAATAAATGCGAAATAAACTCGGGGTGTTACTATGCGTCTGTAGAATGTAGAAAAAAAAATTGAGAAATATTTCATAAAATATGAATGTGTTTTTAGAATGAAGATGGTGAACAATAACGCTCAACAATGATTGTGAATGAAAAGGAAGGGAATAAAGTTGTAAGTTTCATTTGCCTAAACAAATGGCGTGATGTGACATGAAAAACATGAAAAAGTGAAACTCCTGTCGTTCTGTCTTCGGTAATTGTTGCCATTGTTCCGTGTTGGTGTTGTGTGTGTGTGTGTGTTTTATTCACGCTGTAGAATGACAACAATACGAAGAAAATGACATATTTTTTTCTACATACAATTTATGCTCTTCAACTCTTCAATTGAGCTGAATATGAAACTCGTAAAAGAATTTCCGCTTTTATGATGCAAAGAAATGTAAAAAAAAAAACAATGATTTGGGAAGAGGAGCATCAAATGGAATTGTGTGCATATTTTTGTTTTGTTTCCAAAACGACCCGAACGACTTCAACTGAAGAACATTTGCAGGAAGGTTTCAAATAAGGTCACCATTTGAACCCGTTTTGCGAGGGGAAATTTTTGGCGAGTATTTAAATGAAATTGAAATGATTTTAATTGATATTCTAGTAAAATTATGGCTCTATTTGAATGGAAATTCGCTGAAAATGTGAAGAAAAGTGATGAAAACTCGCTTGTAAAATGCAAACTGAGCATTTTAACCAGTTAGTATGGTACAGACGTCTGAGGTGGTTCCGTTTCTTTGTAACATTATTTCACCGTCAATCCAAGCTCAATTCATTCGAAATGCCGCAAAAATTGTGCTACAATCCTTAAATGCACAGATCTTTCACGATTTCTTCGTCTCTGTCGTTTTGTTTGCTTGTTATCAGTCGACTTCATTTATTTCACATCCATAAAAACATTTTCGCTATTGCTGAAATGAGCAAATAAAGCGCTGACTGTATATATATATATATTGCATGGTATTTTTTTCTTTATCTCTGGACAATTATCTAAATATTCCGACTTAAAAGTTCTCAAGTCCACTTAATCGAGATATGAAATGATGCGAACGAAGAAAACCGAACAATCACAAAAGAGAATGGGAGAAAGCGAGTGCGCTAGAGAGGAGCCAACTGCAACAATGATATCTGTTTATAGAGAGAAGTACATATCTTGATGAACCTCAGCCATTCAAAGTTGGCATATGATTTTGCGTGGGCTACACAACAGTCAAATATGGGTATGATTGCGAACTGAATTCGCATTGAACTCGTTTCGACAACCGAATATTCGGAATGGAAATTCAATATATCATTGTGAGATGGGTAAAATACGCCAGAATAAGCCATAGAATATAGATATGAAATGTTTTTCGCATCTCGAATTGTAGAAAGTTCGCTTCCAATAAACGAATCCGATTAGTTCATTTGAAGCATAAATTACGTACGAGATTCGATTGAATTCGATTTCAGTCATTTTCAACCGTCATTCGAAGTCAATATCAGTTTGTTCGGGTTTTTCTCATCGATAGCCAAATTTCATTGTTTATTATTATCGCAACAACTTTTCCGCTTTTCTACATCTTTTCTTGTTATTCTTTTTTCTCTCTTGCGTCTATTTATCGCATTGTTTGCAAGTTGTTTGCTAATCGAGCACCAAATAAGCAGCAAACGGCAAGCAGCCAGCAGTTAAGCTCTGGCTGTCGTAACAATGATATCATCCAGCAGTAAAACGCCTGAGATGAGCTCAACACAACCGAACAACTCAAATATATTTCATTGTTGAATACAAGCAGCAGACCACGAGCATAGAATATGGCAAGCTATTCAAATAGATGTATCCGTATTTATTTCAATGGGGGGAAAAATGAATCATTGTCTAATGAAATAATTGAACGAAAATGAAAATGAAATTACCGTGAATAATATTTTGGCAATCATACTTTGGTATTTCAGCAGCAACAGCAACAACAGTAGAAGAAATGGACGAAGTGGAGCACAATAAAAAGTACACAGTTTCAGATTATTATAATAATGGAGAGAGAAGTGGCATTGTTGCGAAGTAAATTGTGTTGTTGCTTGAATGTTGCTTGAATTCAACAATGGAGCACGGGGAGGGAGATGAAAACAGTTACATCTGTCACTGGGTTGGCTAGAGCACGGAACGCCATGGCTGATCGTTGCCAAAGTAATTCGTAGTTTTCTCGTTGTCTCTCTTTCCCTCGGACTCGGTGGATTCGTGTGCGTAATTGAAGCGCACCAATTTATTGCACAAATTAAGAACATCGAGACAAAATAATTGACTATGGTAAGAGTTTGATGGCGCCGTGATAACGTAACGAAATGAAAGTCCGCAAACTGATATTCATTCTGACATTTCGAGCTGAGATAATAATAGTGACGATGAGGAAATTCGCATTGCTGCCATTCACAAGAATAAATGAAACACGAGCAAAAAAAAAAACATAAAACCACACTCGTCAATCGTTGGAATGTCGGTTGTTTGTTTGTATCACTATGTTTTGAGTCGGAATCCTCGCAAAATTCTATAGCCGTGTATCTGAAGTTTCATTTCAGCCGAGTACTTGCGAAATCTGTTGAATTGAAAATTATTAGCAAATTATGACTTTTCAATGCATTCGAGCGGAATTCTCTTGAAAATGACAAAAGACAACTTCAAAGCCCATTCTCTATTGTTCAAATTGGGGCAAATAAAAGGTTCGTTTTGATATGATTGTGATTAAAATTGAAGAATTGGACTGGATTGGATAGCTTAAGTAGTTGGCTCATGGTTCATGTTCAACCTTGCAAAATGTCGATATGATATTTTGTCAGAAATATCTCGGTCTGTTGCTCTAATTCCTTCTACATGGTTTTTTTTGAGCCAACTTTTTGAATGCTTCGAAATCTCATTCGATTCCCATTCTGTTTTAATCCACTTCAATATTTTATATTACATTCTTATATCGTATCAAAGCAGCACAATTTTCTCAACGAAAAAAACGGATCCAATTTACTTTGGAACATTTTCCATCCTACCTCCTTCGGCATCAGTTCCATTTCTATTGTGTAATGTTATTATTATTTTTTTCTATCTGCTCTTTAGTACAAAACATTGATGCGAATAATTCATTTTATCATCAGGTTGTCAGTTCATATACTATAGAAAATGTTTGTTGTCGTTTTATTTTGCCGATGTTTGTGTCGTAAACGAACGGATTGTGATTGCAATCAACATTTGTTCACTGAAGCGAACCAACAAAAATGAACGTTGCCTCACCAAAATTTCCAAGACGAAAACTAACAAATTAACTTGATATTATTAACGAAAAATAAAATTTATTATTTAATTAAAAAGATAAGAGATGGCGAAATGAAAGCGTATTTTTGTTCCACTGACTTGTGATATATACTATTTGATATGTATGTGTATGTGTATGTGTGTGTATACGCGCGTGTGTGTGTGAGCACAGAACTGGTTCGAGGTTGAATTGTTGTTATTATTGTTATTGTGCGCATTCATTTCGTTTCTTTGTTTCTACTTCATAAACATGTGCTCTTTAGATACAGAAAAAACATTCTCTCTTTCTCTCTCTCTCTTTCACTTTCATATTATGTTCCAAAAATAGACATGTTGGAGCCGACAAAATAGCGAACAGCAAAGATAGAATCTTTGGCTGCTTTTCTCTCTTGTTTGCTGCCATCCGACGATGGTACTCTATTCCGAGCATTTACAAAACCATTTGGATGGGGCTTGATTTTTCCTCTGCTCTTTTCCGTGCACGCGTTGTATTGCACTGTCAATGCTTTTTTATACACGCTTGTCATTCCAGCACACTAAATGTCTATTGCAATTTTCGATAATATTATTAGCTCGTATTGTTGCCGGTATCATGTCGCTGCACCAATATATTTCCGTAGTTTCTTTTTTTTCCCCCGGTGCATTTAGTTTTGTTCATTTTCACTACTTTGTGATGCTTTAATTTTGGAAATTTACTTGCCGCGTTTTGGCATCCGACATCTGCATCAGGCATTGGGGGGGAAATCGTAAACATGAAAAGGCACACACAACACAGAAAATGTCAGACAAATATGGGCTAATGAAATTGTTACTGCGCAAACAAACCATGCGGAAAACGAAGAAACAAGGCTTCTAAGTAATGATTCACCAACGACTTCTCGTGAAAATTGTTACACAATTTCAATTTCTTTGGGCTACCGGATGCCACTTTGTATCTTTTTGTTCCCTTCACAACCTTTACATGAATTTCTATGGTATTTGGTTTTTGGGGTTGTTGCATCTCTTCGCATGAAAATTGTTTTTGGAAAATCAAGTTCGTTCTGAAATACGCAACATTAAAGATAATTTGATGATTTTAATTTAATTTACTCAAATTGAATTTTCGCACTAGAATCGTTGATATCACCACAAGAAACTATGAAAACAAACATTTTCAAAAGCCCCAAAGAATGTACGGTTTTGGTCGACCGTTTTCTTGGTAAACAAATTTCAAAGCAAATTGTTATCCCTTTTTTGCCTCAGTCGAACCTAAGCTGACGTTCCAAATGATCAGATTAGTTATGTTCATTTGTTGCACAACAGCAATCTGTTACGGCTACATTTTTCGATTCATTCTTACATGGTTATTTTTTCTATTTTACTTTTGTTTGCATATCAACCACTGACATTCTTGCCAACCATTTACCGTCCGCTTTATCTTTATTTTTAGCTTCGGTTCACATCAAACTAAGATATGTAAATGGCAATAATCCTCGTAGCAAAATAGATGCTTCTTCTTCGGTATGCTGTTTTTTTCTCTTCTTTCTCTTTGTTTCTCCTTTTTTTACATTGCCAAGTGTTTCAAGACATTGAGCATTTGCTTAGCCTTGCCTATTTTTGGTTGAACGTCGGCTGCTATTCAGATGTCAGGAATTCATGGCATCCACATCAATTGAGGGATGAAATGCTCGTTTTCTACCTGGACAAACGAGAAAAGAATAATCGCAAAATCGTTTTGTTTATTTCAGTTGAACCGAATATACCGATATGACGAAGGATAATGAAATTACGAGACTTGAATGTTTGCTTGCTTGCTTATTGTTGTACGCACGAAAAACCATTGATTTGGCAGTTTGTTGATTCGTTGTTTGTAATCGGGTAAACCACAACAAGATTTCAGAGAATGTACAAAAACGTATTTGTTATCTCACGTATTCCTAGTGTGTCGATTCGTTCGGTTCTTTCCTAATTTCATGTGCGCTTTCGCATCTCATTTGGTGGTTGTTTTTGACTATAAATTAAATATGCATTTGCTATAAAAGTGACATGAAGTTATTGCCGGTTCCGTTAATTTGATCGCTTTGCCAGATTGCAGCTGAAAATAAGGAAATTTCTTGTATAAATGAAAAAGAGAGAAATTGCTGACGCCAACCAATTTTCAAGATAATCGCTTGCCAACGCAAGAGAGTTTTTTTTGCCTCTCTTTTTTTCATATGCTGCATCTTGTGATAAAAAGTTGTAAACAAAATACTAATTTCCCTGCGAGAATGAGCGTGAAACCGCCTGTTTTGAAAATTATGGGTGAATTGTCAATCTTGGAAAAATGTTATGTGCGCCAAAGCGACTGAACAAGAAAAAGAATGAGAAAAAAAAGTCGGTCGTTGTCATTGTCGATGTGGCTGTGTGAAAAGACCAATATTGCAATATTCAGTTTCAGCGACAGCTGCTTGGCGCCCTCGAATTCACCACTTCACACTCATTCGGCGCTTGCAACAACAAAAAATAAATATATTACCAGCCATCTTATAACATCATCAAGATCCATTTTGTCGTTTATCAAAGATACAATCTTTTATTTATTTAACCGCATTCGGCGTGTTCTCGCCGCATACAATTCGTGCATATGTTTGGTGAATGGGAGCACCAACTCATATTGGCAACGTGAGATCGCGTCGCACACTTACACACACACACATTCGCTCTCGAACTGTGTGTGGCAGAAGAGTGACCGAAGCAGCCAGTCAGCCAGCGAGCTGAAAGCAAATTGCAAAACGTTGTCTACGATTCGATTTACGGATTGTCGTTGGCTCTATCTATTTTTGTCGCCCGTTTTCCTTGTCACTTCTTTTTCATCGCGTGTTACTCTTCTCACCACGATGCTTATATTTGAACAGCGTCATTCTGCTCTCGAACCCGATGAATACACAATTTTTCGGTGGCGCACTTTTTTCCACTTGCTGCCATCACGCGCCCTGATTTTCTCTGATTCTCTGAACACTTTTTTCTCCCTCATCAGACCAATGTGCAAAAATGGTAACGCCTCTTGGCCACATAAGTTATTACTGGATCCAAGAAAAACGGTTTACCAGAGCCAAAATAAAAACCCTCAAACGCAACGAAATGGATACGAAACGTGGAAGAGCGAACGAGGATGGAAACAACATTAACAACAAAAATTCGAGAAACAAGTGTTACGAATTTGTTTCCGTTTTCGACTGAAAAATGCCACTCGACTCCGATGCCAATGGTGGATGTTTTTTTTATTCGTTGGCTCCATGAGCGTAATGCATTTTCACACATCTACGCAGACGATCTCCTTAGTGTTCTTCGTTTTTTTTGCACATCTTTTTTCACTTTGCATAATATTGTTACTGAGTTTTGGGGTCAATTGAAGCGGAAATTGAAGGCAAAAGGGAACGCTCAACAAAATCATTTCGTTTTTTCTCTCTCTCTCTCTCTCTCTCTCTCTCTCCCTTCGATGTATTTCTGTTTTCGATAAATTGTGATTTTTACTCCGCACCCGAATTGGATGCGGTGCGATGCCAAGTTCCTTCTCCCGTTGATTGCTTTTCGATTATATTAATATTAAAATAAGAATGATTGCCACCTTTTCACGCTCGCCGAATCCGATTTATTCCCTCAACTAATTCCGAATGCCAACACTTTCAATATTTAATATGGGCGCGCGCTCTTTTTGATCTGATGGATTTCGATCGGTTTGCCACAGCTCCAACAGTCTCAAGTATCAACGACCAAATGTTCAACCATTTTATAATCAATGCTTCGATATTTTCTTCGGGTGATGTAGTGAAAAAAAATTATTCATTTTACACTCAATTTGCCACAGAAATCTAACATATGTGAGAGTTTAACTTCGTTATTCGGGATGGAAATGACTCGTGAAAAAAAGACGAAAACAGAAAACTAACCGAATTCTCCAGCTTAACGCAATTTTCATTATTTAATTGAAAACGAACTTTGCAATTGATTACATATACGTATGGATTTTTCTTCCAATGTGTGCTTTCAAAAAGTGTGGTGAGTTACTGCTGGCAACAGGAAGAATGAAGTTCGTATTGATCGCGATCGAAAAATTGAAATTATTTCATATATTAAAAGTATGCGGTGTGAGTGTACTTTATGGATAAGCATACAAAGTACAGTGTATGGCTATTTTATTCAAAATTAAATACTAACATTGTGAAGCTAAACAACGCCCAGTTTGGCTCTGGCATATTTTTCACCGCTCGCAATGTTTTTTCTATACACAATAAAGAGCATACCAATTATGACGTTAGTCGAATGTGTCAACATTTCAGCCAATTCATGCTCCATGAAATCAAGTCTGTATCGCTCACTGTGATTGCATTTAGATGTTAATATAGTCGAAAATATAGACAACCTCACAAATTTTGGGTTTGAATTTCAACATTGGCAAACTGTGATTTTCTATGGTCTATGATAAATGAAGGCACAATGATGATGCGGTTTTCCATTGGCAAAATAATGATATTGTGCACCATGTGCGAAAACAATCTGCAGCTGTAATTATCGTAACAAACAATGACTCCATTATGCAATTATGATTCGTACGCATCATTTGGCTGCTAGTTTAATTTGGTTTGCACTATGACTTGAACGATGAAACATTGACAGCGGCACACGGAACAAAGAGCCTCAACGATGTGGTGTTGGCCATTTCACTCCACAATGATTGAAGTGGCAAAATACATTATATATTAATAGGTGCAGGTCTCTTGATGACAGCATCTCCAATTTCGGAAAAATAGCTTCACCTTATTATCATAAAATTCAATGCATCGTTTGTCTGAATGAAGGCCTTAATAAATGCCAATTGGCAAAACCTTAAAATCAGTTGATATTTGTTGCTTACTCTCTTCAAATTTCGTGTTTGAATTCACACATATTGAATGCATACGCATTAAATATCCAAATGAGGCAATTGATTATGTGTGCATCTGTGCATCAATGCGCCTCGTTAAGCGTTTCAATCTGTGCTAATTGATGATTTTAATAAACGAATTTAATTGTATTTCTGTTCTCTCAATCATTTTAAACAATTGGTTGGACTGAACAATTATCAAAAATAATATTAAAATATCGCACATATTTATCCATTGACGTAATAACGTAAAATGCCCAAATTTCAATTTGCGGGTGCTCTGAGCTGCTATTTTCCAGACCATCCATTTTAATAAATGGAAAAACAACTGAACTAATCAACATTGTAGTTAATGAATTGTTAAATATTCCATATCATCGATTTATTACAATATAAATTGTTTAGAATTCAATCAAATTAAAATTTGAGGTGGTAAATGTTGAATTTTCATAAATCACAAATTCGGAACATTTTTAATAGTCTACACTATTTCAACCATTCACAGCACGATTCGATTTGTAATTTGCAATAAAAAAAAAACTGTTTTGCTTAAACAATATTTTGTATACAGACATATTTTCGCTTACAAATGCTATAGCTATAGCCTTTGTGATAATGGCTTTGTAATGGCTTTGTAATATCAAATACAATTGAAATCAAATCGCTCGCACTAGACACCTAACCGCCCTTTTACACGTTTTTCATGTGGAATATTTGCTATTTAAAATCAATGAGCTCCAGGATATATGAATCATTTTCAAAATGATATTCACCATTGAAATATGTACCGCTTTGTGTTTTTCCATTCTGAAAATAATCATTTCGAATGGATCAAATTTATGCCATTTATAAAATATCAATGAATTGCAATAGTTCTTTCCGCGCTTTAATATGAGTATTGAACAAGCTTAAAAGCGACACATGACCCGTGCATAATAAATGTGCTACACGGTCGAAATGAATCAGTCCAAAAAACGGTTCAGTCAATGCAAACAAACACGCTGGTGTTGACATAAAAAAACTCATGCACACCTGCAAATGAAGCAAAATGAATAGTCTTAATGCCAGGTGATTGACATTTGAAAAAAAGTGAACACGTTCAATGGCAAAATTCAAAACGATCTCGAGCTGATTCTAATAACTCCATTATAATTTATTCAAAAGTCATTCCGTCGAAACACACACTAAAAACTCGCCATTGTTTGTCTACAACTGAAAATTTTCGGCTACATTTTTTTCCTAGTTCGTAAATCATTTGCTGAATTCCGCTGATGTCATTCATCTACATTTCAAATTGAGTGTTTGATTTATTGCCAATGCTTGTATTTTGTCGAAGCACAAACAGAAGGCTCATTTACAAATTGAAACTACCTTTTGGACGCTATCAATTCGACAATTTATAGTTTCAAAATTATGGCGGATGATTTTCGAAGCTATTGAGTCTATACGGAGACGATGTGCAAAATATAGCAGTCCACATCCTTTTTTATTAGCATTATTCATTTGACCATTGAATTCGATTCGATTGAAATGTTGTGCAATGTTTAAAAATTTATGCAGCTGCTGTCGAAGTGTTAAGGCGAGTTCGAGACCGACAGCAGTCGAATCACGGTGAAACAAACAAAAAAACCAACATCATTAGGTTTCTCCATGTGGATTCATTCGAGGTGGTAAATGTGAGGGTTTGACTGTGTGGCAAAAAAATTCAACCGTCTGACCTACAATTATCATCAGTTTTGTATCACAAATCTCTGCTTCTCTGTATGCGAATGAACATTCACCGTTGATTTATTGCCAATAATAATGTTTTCTACTTTACAGCTGAACATTGAAAAATTTATTACGACAGCTGCTCGCCGAATCACAAAAAAAAAACAACCAGATCACTGTTTGGCTGGTTGCTATGGCTTATTGTTGGCTGCTCGTTCTTCTAAATGAAAATCATCTTCTATAAGAGCGTCGATTTTTTTTGTGGCTTAAAAAGTTTTCCAGCATCCAATAAAAAGCTTGGAATGGGTCAGCTTCATTGAATTTTTCCTTTTACTTTGTTTAACATCGTATCGATCATATTTCATTGAAGCTTTTTATCGGTGGCGAAACATATTTGTAAAATATTAAAGAAAAATCAGAAAATCGGATGCTTCAGTTCATTTTATTGGTAAGCTCTTCGGTTTTTCATGTTTATCATAAACCACAAACAACACACCATTCAAAAATATTTCATTTAAATCGCATGTCGAACTTTTTCAAGCGAATTACAAAAGTTTTGAGAGAAAAACATTCTCTTCCACACGATTAGTAGTTCTTTGGAGAAAAAAAAACTGTACAAATATTAATGGAAAAATAAACAAAATATAGTCGTATTAAATAGAAACAAAGCTGAGATTCAAAGCCCGCATTCACATACAGATTTAAAGTTGAACACCACTACACAGTAATTTTAAAGCCACAAAATAGTTTGATTTCGGAGTTGGAATGAAATTCTACGGAAAATTTAAAGAATTTTATTGACAAAGGGGGTTTAAGCCAAGCAAATGATTTTCGAATATGTGACACAACTTGAAGATCAATGTCCACAGAAGTAACAATGATTTTATCTATACTCGGCGCTTCGTTACAAATGGTTTTTAAACGGGTCAAAAAATGTTTCAAATTTCATATTTTTATTATTTTGAAAGAATCTTTTGGAAACACAGACATCACAATTTTGAAGCTTGACTCATGAGCTTAATTAGGTCACAAATATGGCACTCATCATTATCATATTACATTTCTGATGCCTGAGCTATAGAATATTACTGCAACGAATTCACTTCAAATTGTCCAATTGAAACAAAATCTGTCGAATGATTTACCTTTCATAATCATCAATATTTCACAATGACAACCGAAAATGATTTGTCTCCTCTGAAGTGAATATTCATACTTTCACACTTTGCATATTATATTCGTGATATGAATTAAATGCTTGTTGAAATACTGATAGTATTATTACTTCAAGTAACATTTTATTTGAATTCAGTAATACAATTAGAATAGATGGTTGTCATTCAACACGATGAGCACGATTGCAATGAGAAATAATATTTTGGGAATACTAGTTGAGAGTGTTAAAAGCTCCAATACCGACACACCCATACACGCTACACGCGACCACAATATGTTATAAAATTGTCAGTACTTCAGAAAACTGAAGCTGAAATAATTTCACATAAACGAATATGTATATGTATATATGAAATGCATTGGCACAATCATTCCGTGTGTACATTCAATAGATTCGAATTGAATTCGACGAACGATTCAAACACTCGACAAATATTTCACATCGATGATTGACGATGCTCGAACATTAATAAACATAATGGATGGATTGAATGACACATCAAGTTCTTTAAATGGGTGAATTTTCAATTGAAATTCGTGCTTGTGCGTATATTTTGATTCATTGGCATACGAAATGAGAGACTTCACTGTTCTACTTGTATGCTGTGGTTGCGTTTTCCAAAATAATTTTCCGAGCTCAACGGTTGGATGAAAAGCGATAAGAGTCTCGTTAATAGCGATTTCGAAACACTTGTATTGAAAATTGTACGATAGAATGATATATATATTTATATATATATATATGGAATGGAATGTATGGGAAATATTATCTAACGAAACTTGTTATGTGTAACGTAAAACATCAACGAGCAAGAGAACATAGTTGAGTTGCTGTCACAAAATGATAGCTGCATTTACTTGAAGGAATAAAGCGAGAGAGACACACAGCCACGCTCTCGACAAGCTTCGAGCTGTCACACCGAATGGTGAAAACAATCAATGTATCTGACAGTAAAATAACCTCTCAATCAAAGCAATCCAAGCAACCACATGTACATATGAATGCAAATAAATTTATTTGCTAGACAATTCAGAGTGTAAAGTGTTTTCATTCGGGGTGTTCTAGAAACTAGAAGCTATATGCAAACACAAGTGACACAAACCACGTTTAGACAAATTTACAAAACCCAAATCATGAGCACTTATTAATTCAAACGATTGCATTGAGTCTCTCCCTCTCTCCCACCCAATCTCTCTATATAGAATCGCTTGAATATTTCAAGTGTTCACATTTCAAACATGAAATGTTCAATGGCATAACATGAGAAGTATCTTTAGTCTTGAGTTTCTCGCTCTCTTAGATTTAATGCGGTTAGAATGTTGACGATTGGAGTTCTTCATGAAGCGCACTCATGAAAATGAATTTCCCATCAAAATAATAATCAAATATTGAGTTTTTAGTGTCTGCAAATGTGATGATAAAAACAAAGAATGCATATGTCATTTAATGGGAGCGCTCTATTGTACCCGCTTATCGGTATGCCTGCTATTTCGGATGCTGCTGATGGTGTGCTGCTATGAAATATGTTTTTATTATTAATTGCTCTTTGCATCTCTTTCTCAGGCATGCACGACGCGTGCGACACATCAACTATTGTATTTTATATATGATCAAAATCATTTCTCTTGTCTAAAAGTGGTTTTGATCGTAAAAGGAGAGAGAGGCATAAATTAATGCACGTATTCAAATGAGCCCCATTACAATTGAAATCACTAACGATGTCGAAGGCATACCATTGCCGTGTGTGTGTGAATCACTTTCAACACATGTGTGTGTTCGGTAATGGTGTGTTGTTGTGTAAGATTTTCAATTTTCAACATTTATTACCCATAATAATGTGTTGTATCTTCATGAAGTACAGCAACCCTTTTCATTTCTATGGTTCTATTTCAATAGACATAGGTATACAAAAAGACACATATACATTTGTGTGTGTGTGTGTGTGTGTGTTCGTCATCAACAGATAAATTTCGTAATACCCATTGAAAAGGGAATGATTGTAATTTTGGGGCGAAGCTTGAGTAATTTTAATAAAACAAAATTTATTTTAATATTTTATTCAATATGTTCTATGTAATAAATCGATTCTCCGTACAAAAGCCGATGATTGCCAAAATCATTGAACCAATCAAGTGAATTGCTTTGTGAAGAATATGTGTGCAAAAGCAAAATTCTTTCCATTTACCTTGACAAGAACAACCAACAGAGAATATTGATGAATTCAATCTTTTGTGTGGTTTCGACCGTCGCCGTATAGGTGTGTTGAATCACACACTTTTCCATGGATATTAAGGAATATTTCAATAGAAACTAACAACCCAAATGTGAACATGTATGAGAGCTATTGACATAGACATAGACATAGGCATGCATGGATGGTTGCCTCCCAACGTGCAACGCCTCTTGTCTATATTTGTTAGTAGCAAACATCATCGAATCCATTGAATAGATGGCAATTAAATTTTAATGATGAATCATCCTCATTCAATAAAACGCATTTAGGCACTTCGTATACGATCTGACAATGTACACCGCTACAGCAATCTATCAATGTTAGAAATCAAATATGAAGCGGATCGACGGATGCGAACGGGAACGATTTCAGTTGCTGACTTTGAACATTTCTACTTTTGTCGAGCAATGCGTTCGGCTTCTCTTCGGATCACATTCACCGTTTCACGCACAGCCCCAAACAATATTTATTCAAGGATATCTTGGGTACACAATCACAACCAATTAATATTGTATGCGTGCGTGCGAAATATTGTTTAAATATGAAAATTCAGCGCGTTTGTTTGTGTAAAAACCTTTATCCGGGTGTGAGTGCGAGCAAAATTGTGTGTGTGTGTGTGTGAGAGAGAGAGAGAGATAGGCGTTAACGTGCCATTTTTGCCATATAATATTCTGATTAGATTAGCATATTTTATTTTATGCTTAGATAATGAATTTCACTTTATGTCGAGAAACGAACCATTCTCAGGCTGAACAGTCAAAGCCATTGGAAACAATGGGAATCTGTTAAGCCCAGCAAGCAAGTGAATAGCGTTTGCGATTAACAAAGTCTACAATTATTGACTCGCATTTCGTGCGTTCGCTATTAGAATAATAAATTTTTACTCTGGTTTATTTTTTTTCACTCTGTCAGCCAAACATCCATGTCGTGTCACAAATAACTCATCGCCATTGCACTAAATTGTTCAAACATTGACTCATGTTATAGCCAAAATTAAATATTTCAAATGAACACGAAAATCAGCTTAGTAATTAGCTCAACGTATAGTTTTATTCTTTTGTGAATACAATTTGACCACAAAAGTCGAAAGGTAATGCTACTGAAATTACTATGATTGATTTAATCGTGGCCCAATTGATAACACCTGTTTTCACATGCGCTTAATTTTTGTTTCTAATTTGCTTTTGAAATTGTATGAACTTTCATTTGATCAAGGATAAAAGAATTGTTTCATTAATTACATAACAAATGCATGATGAGCAATTACTATGAGTCCCGTGAACAATACATGCTGCTCAACAGATTTTGACATTTAAATAGTTCCAGTACTGCACAGGGAATTGATGTATATTTCCAACTGCTGAAGGCCTAAACTATCTGTTAAGAGTTCAACAGATTTCAATACATAAAAAAAACAACTTTGTAAAAAATATTTGAAAAGAAATCTTAGTGAACCCTAAATAAATTGATATAAAAGTAGGCCAAAAAAAGAGGTTTTTACCGTATTTAGTTTGATGCAATTACCCTAAGTTGAATTTGAAAGCTATTCCCTGCCCTGATGAAAAATATTTATGTGATTGACTTTCCTGTATGCGAAGACAAAATGTCAGGGTACTATTATTTCTATTGCCGGACAATTACTGGCCAACGACAAGATAGCCATGGACAATCAATTTGTGAATTCATTTCCGTTTTGTTAATCAAGTTCTTGTGAGTAACAAGTAGTATTCGAAGTCGGAGTTTTTTCGGTTGTTTGCCGGAAAAAAAACACTACAACATTAGTTTGGCTATCGCCCCGTGTGTGAAATACACAATTACAATAGGAAGTTGGACAATTTACCGAAGTATTTGTCAGTTATTATTCTATGGCATATTATAATTTTTTTTTTAAATAAAAATTGCCATGGTATAGTGCAGTATAGTTAAAATGGTAACGTATGAACTTCTTCGAGAAAACCACTTTCCATGACTCTAATTTGAACCACACAAACTTTTTTCACAAGGGCGATTAATATAAGTATTTCAATATTCATTGCAAACAATTTATAAAAGTGAAAAAGAATATTGAATATTCAGACGACTGCACAAAATTTTTAATTTCATGTGAAATCTAAGCTCGATGACTTTCCCAAAAGTGTTAGTGCCTTTGTATTAGGCGACTTTAGTTCATCGATGTCTATTTACTTAAAAGAGTGCAGATTCTGGTTTTGCACTTTATGCACACAAAATAAATATATTGAATTTTTAGACAGTACAGCATCTGAATCCTGGATTTATACAGTAAATCGTATAATTTTTTTATATTTCATCTAAAATGTGTAGAAGCCGTTCGAAGTGTAAATGATATAGATTGATTTTGTCCGTTGGCGACTTCCACTAATACACGGTCACTCTGATGTCGTCGAGTCAGTGGCGAGTTACTCATACATGCGTAAATATCATTGTTGCGCAGTGATGACAGAAACAGAACACTGTAGCTCGTGCACAATTCGATGCTGCTTATGACTGTGTGAGTGTCTGATCACTGAGTTGGTACCAGTGTGAACGTGCATTGTTGGTGTTCGTTTCGTTGTGTCATTTTATGCAAACCAAAATACAAAACGAAAGATTTAGCGAATCACCAAATACTCGAAACATCAAATGGAGTAGCAGCAAAATTCAATATATCGTAAAATACTACACATTTTAGATGGAATATGAAAAAAAAAATAGACGATTTACTGTATAATTCCAGAAATAAGACGCTGTATTGTCTTAAAATTCAATATGTTTCTTTTGTGTGTGGAAGATAGAATCGGCGTTATTTTTGTTTTTTTTTTCATTTAAAAACATGTTCATCGAAAATTCAATGGGCTTGAGCTTTCACTAGATGTAGAAAAAGATGTTATTACCTCGTAAATATGTTCACGCTATTCGATAAACTTCATTATTCAGTTTAGTGTCGTGATTTTGTCATTCTTGCATAAAACAATGAGCAAACTGTGCAGAAAAACAAAAAAGTTAACAAATCTACGCTCGTCACGACAACTTTCTATTTTAATGTATGTATGTTTTTTTTCCCTGTCACGATGTAAATAAGGAACGATGAACAAAAAAACAGCGAGTGTGAGTTAACAATGTATGTCATTGGGTGCTTCGTGAGCAATTTTCAATTTTGCCTGAATGTGAGAACAGTTCAACAATGTTAAACGAGCGTTTGTCACGCCAACTGGAAAAGAGAGAGAAACAAAAGACTGGTGCCTATTTTAAACTGTAGCTCCCCATGTCAACGAGTATTTAATAGTGCATTTCTAAGCCGCAGCAAACAGTTTTCATTTTGGAAAATACTGACTGAGAAATGACTTAAGTAAATCTGGATCTAGTGAACTCCCGCGAGTGTTGAACTCTTGTTCCTAACATAAAACCAATCCAATAGAATAGGTTCGACACCAGTTCATTCACTGCGTTGATCGCAGCACGAGCAACCGAAGAATAAAAGCACTGCACAATTGCATGACGAACGTGTTGAAAATGGCTTTCAATGTAATTCAAATGAAAAATCTCTCGCCATTGATATCTCACTTCGATAGTGGCAATGTCGAAACCTAAGCACTAATATTCGCCAAAAATACTTTTATGTACGAACATTGTGTGTGCATGGAATGTATTGCATTTTGAAAAGGAACATTTCACAAAATTGTTCATTCGTATGAAGTTCATGGTGGCTTTTATCCGTTTCGTATTATAAATCCCATCAGAGATTGTACATTATGCTTTCGGCTCATATATTCAAATCCGGTATTCGACAACAGACAACAATGGCTTGATGTATTTGGTTGAGCTTTATGCGTTCATTCGCTCCGATGGCATTTGTGCAACCGGTTATAGTAATAAGGCGCTGAAGTGAGCGCGCGCCCACACTCACATTTTGAAAAGTTTCGAGCATTTGGCGAGGATGACAACAAATAACACCGAACCATGTCACAAAATGTGGCATTTCATGAAATTTTATTTCCCTTGCATATGTTGCTTTTGTCATGGTGCGGCACATTTACACAATATCGGCTCACTCGGTCGATAGCTAATTTTGAATGAGAGAAGAGAAAAAAAAAACATAAATAAATTTGGTGAAAAGCATTCTGTGTCTGTTTTGTGGGGTCTTTTCACTCTTTCTCTCTCTTTATTAGCATACAATAGCATTTTCTCGCGGTCGTTCGAAGTGCCACACTATACACACATTCGTTTTCTATGCCCCCAAAGCACACATTGATTTCGGTTCGATGGCAATAAAAGTCTCAGTTCGCTCGGAAAATTCAAACTCAATTTTCGGCAATGCGCATCGTACACATTCGATTCCAAATGAATTACCGCGCGCGTTCACATCTTGGGGAATTGAATCAAAAACGAAAATTGTAAATTGTGTCAAAATGTATTTTTGCCATTTCGCCCAATTTCCAGAAGTTCGATTTCCATCACAACAACACATGTCCCCGAGAACAATTTGAACGCATATCAGCACCATTGATTTAAATATATTGACTGCACCACCCGATTCGATTCACCCATAAAATTGTCAATGTTTAATGGTTATTGCATATAATGTGGAGCAATTTGTCAGCAGCCATTTCAAGCATTCAAATTTTACCCATTTTCCATACACATAATTCGACCAATCGACGACGAGAATGTGGAACGTCAACCGACGATGACAATGACGACGAAGACGACGTTGACTCATTCATTCGGCTCAATAATGGCTCTATATGTTTATTGTTCTATAAACGAAGAACTGCAAGCACAACTGAAACAATCAAACTCTTTGATTGACTTTCTATATGTAAAACAAAGAATGTTTTACTCGTTGGATTTGCCCATAATGTACAATGGAAATGAAAATTATATAACAAATTCAGGCGCAAGTATTCGGCATTCTAAATCCATTTAAGTTTTACTCCTAATACATTTCGGTATTGAAACGGTTTTCAAACTTGACTTTAATTTAATGTTAAAGTTTCGTATTCTCTTGTAAATGCAATATGTAACTCATTTCAAGACAGTTTGACATTTTCTATATTCCGATGAAGAACATCATTTGGATTAAAATAAAGCAATCAACCAACACAATATAGGCACATGTAAACTCAATTTCATCCTCATCATCAATAGAGTCTAATTTCGAATTTTGAAATTTACCAATGATCAATTCGATGGCATGCGTCTAAACATCCGGCACTGACAAGGTTTCAATGTACCACCACTAAGGCTCAGGATCTTGTGAAATTAGCATTTCTCTGGTAACTTTGTCCATTACATTAAATATTGATAGTAGCTTGAACCCATTGATCCGGAGTATATTTTTGGAGTGAAATATGGACAAACTTACTAGAGCGTGTAACGTTTACTTAGTCGTAAAGTTTATGGATTTTGTATGGTTTTTGTACATTTCTCAACATTTTCACGAGGTAAATTACTGTCTATGGAATAAATAAATAATTTTATCTCGATGTATGATCTGGGGGAGTTTTTCAAGTCCCATAAAAACACAATTGCAAACATCACGCGATGTTAATTTTGACGTGACACCTAATAACTCTTTCTACCAAATTCCTTTGATACTTTGGTTAAATATATTTAAATATTGACATTTTCTTTGCAATTAAAGAATGGTTCGGTTTCAATTGTAGTTCCGTTGATATGAGTATTGTGCGAAAGTGCCACTTAAATTTGTTCACGCAATAAAAAAAAGTGCTGTTCAAGCCTTCAACTTTGAGGTGTATCACGTACTAGCAATTTTGAATAAGTTTTTTGAGGGCTTGTCTATTGACGTTTCTCGTTGAATGAATAAAATGTATCCAATTCCTACTTCCTTTATTACCGTCACCTACATACGAGCGAAAATTAATCCAAAAAAAATTCACAAATGTGATACTGGTACTATCAATACGAGGACTCAAGAGTTGAAACTAAAAATTATTGACATCATTCAAAAAGAAAAGAATTGCGAGCATAAAATCAAATTAGAATGAATTCAAAGAAGCAAGAGCACTCATCTCAAACGAGCAAAGCATTGACAATTGAGGGTCATGACAAATGCGAAACGAAGCATCTCAAAAACGATATTAAATAAAAAGAAAAACGATATAAACAACACATTTTGCCATAAATTAAATGAAATAAAACACAGAAACACAATACACAGAGACACACGGATAACATTAACACTACACAACACCAGAAGCGTACTCGGCGAAAAAAAAAACAACGTTTCGAAATAAGAAATATTATTGGATTGCGCGAAACATAAAACGCACGGCACGCGTATGCTTGTCGATGTTATCTGTCGCTCGACAAAACAGCACAATTCGATGGCTGAAGTGACTGCTGTCATTTGATGCTTCCTCTTTTTGATTCGGGTTTCGATAACGACATGTATCGATTTCTAACTCCGGTTTGACATCATCGGCAATAAAATGTATACTCGATTTGGCATTCGATTTTGCGTTCATTCTCTTTTTTCATTGTTTTTATTTTATTTTGTACATTTATTTATATTTTGAACATAGACTCTGATGTTAAGAATATGGAACTTTTGTCATACCGTTTCGCATTGTCATCCCGTAACACATCCAAATGTCTATGGATATGTGTTGTCATCAATTATGCTGTTTTATATAAAAAGTCAATAGAACATAACCGTATTAACTTGAAAATTCGATCCACCATTTTATATTGCATGTTTTCTTGACAACTTTCATATCGAATGAACATAAAGAGATGGTGTTATTGGATTTAACAAATTCGACTTTGAATTGAAGTCGAATTCATGTGCGTCGCAGCCACTTCTAAAAAAAAACATAGCATTGCGAATACGTTTGACTTACGAATGGCAACATTAACTTATTTTTTTCATTTTACAAAATACAATTCATGGGTCTTTTTCGTAATTGAACATTTTCCACCGAATTTCGCTTATAATAGTATGCTTTGCATATTTATTGTGATAAAAATCTCCTTGATCGTTTTGAGTCCGCAAAAACCGACCCCAAAAACTAAGACCAATTTGAAACTAAATTAAATTCCAACTAAATATTCTAGTACAATCCATGTCTATATATTTTACGACGATCACTTTACATTTCGGGGGACTGGCAAACGATGTCGTTGAGTACTTGCTAAATATTTGGTTACATTTTGGCTGCTGGCTAACTCCATATTAATAAAGTAAAGAAAGAAAATGTTTCACGCGTTCTGGTAACACTATCAAATACATCATGCTCCGTTGGTCTTACACAAAGAGGGAAGAAATGAATGGCGACTCTTTAATGAATGAATAAATTTATTTTTATTATTTCTTGCTTTTTGATGATCTTATTAAGAAAACACATGCAAACTGTGTATTGCGCTCTATCGTGACCCGGTGAAATAAAGAATATGCCAAATAAATGTTATCGTTTATTTTCTCCATTTCTCTCTCTCTCTTTCCCTTTGTCCAACACACACACACACACAGATTTCAGTATCGCTCCACTTTTCGTCGAAACATAATGTCTCTCCACTCTATTACCATGCATTTTGTCTTTGCTGTTTATATTCTTAATTTCCATTGTTATTTTTTTCTTCTTTTGCCATGAAAGAGTCTGTCTCTGGCTATAGCCAGTTTTCTCGTGCTATAGCTGCAGCGATGTAATTGAGATTGAAGTCTTAAGTGCTTTTTGCAATCTATACAACGTAATATTTGCGCTACAGCTTAACGTTGTGTCTGTAATTTTGTTTGTTTGCTGTTGAATGTCATTAGTTTCGAAAACTGATTACCTCTAACACATTTAACAAACAGCGAGATAATTCCATTTGAAGACGTCTTGATATTTATTATACGGATCTTTTCAAATTCACTACAGAATATTTACAATTATGAATAATTTAATGAATTTTGCTACCTCTTGAAATTTGAAAAATGGTCAAATATTCATTTCGAAGAAGTGAACGAGTAATTTCAATAACGGCTGATAAAGGTCTGATGCATATTAGTTGTCTTAGCTTGAATAATGCTTTGAATCGATTAAATTTGGCGCATTCGATTCAAACGAAAGATTCATGAGTATCTTGTTCGTTGAAATAGGAATTTTAACTAACTGTTTCACCACATTGGATAAATAATTTATTGCAGTATTCCTTTGTCCGTCAATTAATTTGCAAAGTTCTTCATTTTGTTGTGTGCAATATCGTGTGGTTGATGAAAGCTCTACCTGTCCCATTTATTATAAATTACAAATCACTTTATTTTACTGCAACAAAAAGCATACCACAGCCAGACACACTCCTTTTGCCATATTGAGTAACTTTTGCAACTTATATTACAATGACTTTAAGAACCAGAAGCATTGTTATCAAAGCCACTTATTGGTACGATTTTAGTGTATATTCACTTTTATGATCAAAGAACACTTGATTGAGAACACAAAAAGTAATTTAATTTGTTGTCTAAAATATTCTGAATGTTTTTAATATTGAAAACGTCGATAAAGTGCTCAAAAATAGAATCAAACAATATCGAAAGCATATATAATATATCCTACAAGACAATTTTAATGGCATTCGTTTTGTTTGCTAATAGTTTAAGGGATGGACATGACCATGTCTAATGATCATTTCTATTCAGTTTTTTCTCTTATTTCTGAAAGGAACTTGTGGTAAATGTTACATGAAACATAAAAATGTATAAGGTCTCATGTACTAGAAAGAGATAGATAGATACGTCGATTTCCACAAGTCTTTTCTTCTGGTATTATATTTAATTTTGAGGTACTACAAAACTCGTTCTTTTCTACTTTGGAAATTGTGCCCATACGTGTCTTCATAGCTGAAATGAGCTCCTTCTGGTGGCAAGGTCTATTTGGTTGCAGCTCCGACCTAACCGGAGCTAGCAACCAGATACATGAAGAGTAAAAGAGCGGCTCTTCGTGATGTTTCCCCTTAATTTTTTTTTACAAAAATGTCGAAATTCGAATTTTTGAAAAAAAAATCATGGTAATTTTTGGTAAAATTCAGGTAGAGCCGCTCTTTTACTTTTCATGTATCTGGTTGCTAGCTCCGGTTAGGTCGGAGCTGCAACCAAAAAGATTTCGCCATCAGAAAGAGCTCATTTCAGCTATGCGTGTCTCGAATGGACGCTATTCCTCTCAGGGAGAATATGTTGAGCTTGTAGCTGTATAGCTATGATATTCTCCGATATAATATTCTTCAACGATTTTAAAAAAATAGATGAAAAGTTAGTTTTGGTATACTGAGATGCACATGCACATATGATGAACAAATTGCTGTATTAATTCGCTTGAAATTCGAAAACTGTAAATTTATTGAGGTTTATCAAATGAAAATAATATCAAATCCAAGTTCAGTTACTCTTGAAATTATACACTTGAAACAGAATAAGATGGCTCAGTTTTAAGACATGCAATACCAAAATGAATGAATCTTCTTCGAATCGGAAAGTATTATATGTAATTTCCTGAATTTTTAATCGAATCATTGCTAAATTGACTGCTGGTTGAAGATTGAAGTAATTTTTACGTCAATTTGATACGACTTTTAATTTGCAAATTATTTTATGACCAGAAAATAGCAGTCTATCTGCAGATAGCAGCTGAAAATAGCAATATCTGCTATTTTCAGGCAATATCAGCTTTTTTCAGCTGCTATTTTCAGATAGGCTGCTATTGTCAGCCCATAGTAATCCCTGTTTGGAAAATAGTTTTTCGAAATATATCTGCTATAGCAGATATTCTCAGCCGATGCTTAGTAACATGAGCTATTTTCAGATAGGCTGCTATTTTCAGCCCATAATAGTTCCTTTTTTGCAATCACACTTTTCCCAATTTCCAGAAAAATCGTTCATAGACTTGAATCAAGTTGATTCTTTGCTGGTACAATGAAACCGTTACAAACATATCGTCGATTGCTATTTTGGACAGGTGTTTGTCCACCGGACGAATCTATTGGAAAGGAGAAGAAGTGGACTTAAATTTCTTATTTAAAGAACTCTCAAAGATCTACGATGCAAGTAAGACATTTCCTTTCGAATATATGTATAACTAGTCTCGAATGAAATGATCTTCTTGATATGTTTAAAATCTGTGAATATGAACGTGGCTTAATTGAAGACAACTTGGTTTTTTCATGTATTTGTGTACGCTTACAACGAAGTTACTCCACAACAATAGCGTCATCCAGTAGTGACAATAATGTTTCACGGTGTGTTCAAAATCAATTCATAAACAACCGCTGATTTTGTACCACTTTTGCAAAAATAATGTGTCATTTTTAGCATAATGTGAGAATGCATATGTTGCTTGCTAGTAGTTATACAATACATTTATTCATATGAAATCATCTAGGGACTCGGAACCCATTGTTGGTTTGAATTTTTTGAATGTATGTCATCAGAATGGACTTTGAAAAAATTCTTTCAGTTCGTTGAACCTGTTCTTGTTCTGCGTTTTTAGAAAGACTTTCCTATTTCCACGATGAACCATGAACTGTTCAAATAAGACCTCTAAAACTGAAATATACTTCTCTTACTAGTATTTATATTGATGGAAAATAAAATTAGTAATTTTATTTATATCGAATAATTGGTATAACTACGGAAGGAAATCGTTATTTTTCGTCTATATTTATCTGACCGAATCATGAGAATATCGATTGCTAGTCGTTTTCTGGCCTGCTCTTAGTCGTTTTTTGACCAAATTTAGCCGTTTGGCAGTCGCTGGCCAAACGACTGTCTGTTTAATCGTTTTTCATCGAAAAATCGTGTTTTTTCAGCTGTATTTAAACTTTGATTGCTGTACTGTATGAAAAATGTTGAATCGTTTTTTGTCACATCACTGTAGTCCACCAAATCTTGGAACGTTGATGCCTACATGCGAGATGATTGATTTTGTTGAAGTTTGCACTAAAATTATGAAGCAAATAATTATTCACTAATTAATTTCATTCGTATGCATGACAACACCACCAGTGACGTTGCCTTCGTTTGATTGAAAATAGCAATTTACATAAAATCGTCCCAGAGCAGTATTTTTAAGTGCTTAGCAAACAACATTTTCGGTTGAATGTTATTTTTCAATTAACATTAGCGCACATTTGTTTTTATGTTGAGCGGATATTTTCCCATAAAGTTATTAAATGAGAATATAAAAGCTCATGCGGGATTGCGTAAAAAAATGTTACCATGTAATTGATGTCAAGAGCATATTTTGATGTATATATCCATACAAGGACCGCATTTATGCGTCAATACTGAAAAACCAATCTGATTGATTGACGGCGAGCGAACAAAAATAAATAAATGAGTGGCAATTTATAAGCCTGAAAATATGAACATTTTCATGCGTTTGCCTTAAAATTCATTATGTTTTTGGTATTACTATGGGGCTCTTTTTTTTCTACCTAACAATTAATAATTTCATCGCGCTTTTGTTGGACGCTGTTTCAAGTATAGTTTTATAAACAAAGTAGTCACTAGTTTCGCATTCTGTGTTGTGTCATGTGCATTGCAGCCTATCGGCTCAAACAGACCATAATTAATTAACTTTCGTCATTCTCGTTCATGCCAGTTCATGCAATGTAACAATTTCACTGGCACCGGCAATAAAATATTCAACATGATGTGCAATAAAATATTGCACGTGTTTGAAATGTGATCGATTGCGTAATTTTCACAATGATTTTGAGATTAAACATAAATCCAATTTGTCAGAAATGATATACATTTTATTATTGTTTCATTCGAACAATAGAGCGCTTAATTCATATTGAAATGAATATATAAATCCATGATTCGTGTTAAATTTATCTTCTCGACCGACTGGTTGATTTAAACATAATGATGATGATTTAAAATGTATTGCAAAAATCCACACAAACAAAATTAAATGCGTTAAAAAGAGACACATTTTAATCTTTATCGGAATTCGGAATTTACTGTGCTGAAATTGTTGCTTAATCGGCTTACAGTCTTGCGATGGCTCTTTTTATTCAGTTTATGTGGTACGAATTAAAATACTCTTAATTGAAACAATACTGAACAATGAATTGCTCTTTTGGCAGCGTAACAGGACAACAGGACGCATCCATTGAAAATTGGTCGATATTTTCTACAAATTATATCCACGTGTTATAGTTGCCACTACTTTTGTAAAATATTTTCAATCAAAATTGATATTGTGCCAATTATACGGACTGGGGTTTCAACATTTGAATTCCAATTTTTCAACAATATTAAAATGTAGTTATTTTTTCGTGTGTTACAAATATTCAGCATCAATCTGATGTTCGTCTTTTTGCGCAGGTAAAATATGCATGAAATAAATGAAATCCAATTTGTGATGCTTACTCAATTGAGCGAAAACGATTAAATGATTCAATGAAATGAACAAATTAAACGCATGCAATTTCATGCCGAACTATTTCACATCATCGTTTCAATTGATTCGCATTTTTTTATTATATAAATAAATAATAAAATCCATAAAATGGTGTTAATCTTAAGAAATGGTTGAGCTTAGATAAAAGATTGTATTGGACAATATATTTTAAGCATATTGACAAGAATTTATGTAATCGTTTCGTGGCGCTCAATTGTTTTTACTATTCTTTTTACGGCTTCTAATTCAATCATATTGACTCAATATTCCATTATATTTATGGTCGTTATCAAATTACAATTTTTCACAACTATTCCATTTCGGTCATTCCAATGTTAAGCAAACATTGCTAAGCAAACGATGTAAGACGATCAGATAACAAATAACAGCCAATCTGCTAGAAATGCTCCAATTTCTTTCTCTTCTACATTTCTGTTACTTCATTTGACGTCAATTCTTTTACCGTGTGTTGCACTCAGCATGGAGTTTGCATCCAATTGCAAAATCGTTTGCCACTGACTTTTGTCTTTCTTTCTTTTCCATGTCATGCACTTTTGCAACTGACTAGCAAAAGTGTGTGCATAAGCAATTTTCTCTGTGGCCATAAAATTATGCGCAGAAGACGAACAAATTCAAAGAAGAAAAGAAAAAAAAATACATATATAATCGTCGGATTGCACTTTGGTACTTAAGCATTAACTCATCGCAATACACACTGCTTGTATGTGACATATTCCGAGTGGGATTTGGATTTTGAGATTGTGTATAAAATATAAAAAGGGACGGAGATTGTTGGCAACCGGATTGCAATGGGATAAAGCAAAAACTGGCTAACAAGTAGTTGCAGTAGAAAAGGAAACATTGAGAAGTTGTGTGTGTGTCTGTGTCTATGTGTGAGGATGTGTGGAGAGGAATCATTTCATTTCAACACGCATAAAGTGAATAAGACAAAAGAATCGAGAGAGAAATTTATACGAATTTAATACAGTAGCAGTAGCACTGTGAATAGATTTGGAACATTCTATGATATACGACAGCTACAAGAATTACAAGTAGTATAAGTCTATTTCGTTGCTCTGGTGAAGAGCATGCATTAATGTAGTTTTAGAAAGAATGAACTGAGAAATAAAAAGTGTTTCCACTAGATTTTCAATGAATTATTTTCATATGCTTGGCTTTTTGCGCCACTTGTCGACTTAACAACATGCTAAATCTACGGCTCTCTTGCATTTCGAATTTCGTCTGAGAATGAGAAAGTGTGTAAAGTGATAGCAAAACATTCGACCCAGATGTAGTTCAGCCACCATGTGTGTGTGTGTTAGCATTTCCAACTTGATTGGACGCTTTTACGAAATAAATACATCAACTCCAAGCGCCATGCATTTCCACAGCAGCAGCAAATAAATGGCAGAAAATATACACATCGAGGCGGTTGTCTGGTAATTTCTTTGAGCTGTATAGAGTTACACGCAATTAACTTGACTTGGCATGAGTGCAAAAAGGCCAACTCACTCATGTCATTTGTTCGCACGCGCACACTCAACCGAAAGGGAGCGAAAAAAAAGAAAAACGAAATTGCAATAGGAAAAAGCGTTAAGAGCCTTATTTTTCCATCAGCACTGCAATAAAATCGGTTCCACTTCAGTTTGTATACACGTTGAGCTTTTGAGATTTCCACAGAACGTTTCTCCTAAGCATTCGACATAATCTTAATACTTCTTTGGATGTAATTATGTATATGCTCTCATTCGGTTTTTATCAAGATGCTGTTCGGGTGCTTTTTGCCACTTCGATTGTACTTCTGTGATCGAGTTAAATATGACTGTAACATTTCATGTGCGACATCTTAACTCTTCGGACCGGTTCTGTTTTTCATCCATCTCGATTCACTTGATGTCTCTTTCATCCGACCAAACCAGCCCATTTTAATTTTCAAAGTGGAGAAAAACATTTGATTTACGATATTAAACGATTGTACGACGCTCGAATGAAGCACCGTTTATTGCATTTATCAAGGACCGATTTCAATTCGAGCTGTAATTTTTGTTTTTGTTGTTGCACTGCGTCGCGAGTATTTAGTTTCACGATTTAGAGGATGCGATCACTAGTGATAAAGACAGAGAGTGATATCGTATTACCGATGCCATATCGTCTGGTGAGTGGTTTGGTTAATCTATTGCAAAGTCGTTTGAAATGCAAAATGTCTGCTTCAGTCACATTGATGAGCTTTCAATGGTACTTGAGGTATTCGATTTGTGATTATATTCTTCCATCAATTTGAAACTGCCACTCAGATATAAAGAGACTTGCCACTGAAAATCAGACGGAAAAAAAAACTTGAACGCAGAAAATGAGCCAAAGGCTGAGTCGTCGTTGACTCATTGACACAGGCCATTATTCAAAATGAGTCCACAAAAGAATGCAATTTGAATAAATATGCGAAAACAAACAGAAAAAAAAAGATTTATGATCAAGTACCGAAACCAAGAACACAGGACTGAGCCCCCTCGCTATGTCATGCTACTACTCACAAGTGACAGAATCATCATGTTAAAAAACTACACACAAATTTAGAGCAAAGAAAAACCGCATGATCCTTTATCATCACATTTGAAAGCTCTTTGTTTTGATACTCGAACACTTTTTTTCGGTGGTTTTTGATTCAACCATTTGAACCAAGATTCCAATTCACTTTTGTATGGTGAATGGAGTGTGATTGTGTTCCATTCGTTCTGTGTCATTCTATTTCGTTATGCATTTTGTTTCTTCGTGTTTTTTTTTGTGTGTATGGATTCGGTTCTATGTGAATACGTAATAATATTCCGGTTTTCTATCGTCATTTAAATGAAAATGCCGCGTGCATAGAAAGGCAAAAAATAGTCAAGAAAATGGACAAAGAATATAGAGAAACAAGTGCATTGAGCAATGAGCACACAAACACGTCCATCACTTGCATTTCCATTTGTTTTCTGTTCTTTTTTCGCCATTGCGATTGCTGATGTTTGTGCAATTTTAACATCCATTTCTTATGTTTGCCTATAATCGCTTACATCACGTAACAAGCATTCATAGAGTTGATTCCATGCTATTCGTTTCCTTTTTCCGTTGACGACAAAAAGAAACGAAATGGCAATGAAGAAAAACTGAGAGAGAAAATACAACGAGAGCATAAAAGCATGTTCTGCATGCGCTCAATCGGGATAACAAGATGCAATTTAAAACAAAAACTTAATCATCATTTTCTTATGAAATTTATATGCATTGTGCATGAAGGAAAACACACAACACAAACACAAAAATAATGCTTGAGCTTCATGCTGAACTATAAAACCCCGAAAAGATCTTCCATTGAAGTCGTTTTTCATGTTTGTTTTTGTTTCATTTTTGGTAAAATGATTTTGCATTTTCTTTCTACAGAAATTCAGTTTCATATCTGTGAATCGGTTTACCACAATCAACATGGTTGCACAAAATCCCATTGCAAAGTTATTTCGATATTAAAATATGAGCTTTCTCGTTTGACTGCCTCGAATGAGAACTTTTTCATAAATATGATATCTTCTCATTCTCGATGATCAAATATGGGATTTGTCGTTTTGTATGAATATTTTTCGGGGCCAAACACTAACAACATCAACAAAACAGTGTGAGTAATCTCTGAAATGAGGCAATTCTTTGAATTAGCTGCAAATTCATTGCCGCATAAAAGAACTATATTTTATATAAATTATAATTTGGAAGGGTTTTGTTGAGTTAACCAAACTTTTTAATCCTCAAAATAATGGCGAACTGAAAAGTTGACAGTAATACGAATGGAATACTGAACATTGCATACGCATTCAGTCACACAGTGAATGAAATCGGAGTAAAACTTACTCCGCTCGGCGTGTATTCATTCATTTCATAGGATCGCTAGGTGTCCGAGGGGTCCGAAAGGCTCAATTAACCTCCAAAATTTCCTCTAACGATTTGGGAAAAATTCTTTCAATTTTCGAGAATTTTATCCCTGTTTTTGATCGGAGTGGAACCAAAAACCTTATTTTTACACTAAATAAAATTGAATTTTTCGTTACTTCCCAGAATTTTGGGAGCGACCTACTTGAGAGCCATTTTAAAATCCAAATGACATAGATTTATTCCATTTTCTCACATTTCTTTCATGAAATAAATTGTAGTAGCCATTTTGCATATGACAACTAAACACATTTACTCCAGGCGGAGTAAATTTTACTCCCATAGTATTTTATGTGCATGCTCTACTATTTCCCGAGTATTCGAGTTTCAAACAATAAATAGAAAGTTTTTTCCACAGTGACTTGATTAACTGCGTTGCGTATATATAAAATACGAATTTGTGATATTTGACGAGAATGGTGTATATTGAATAACTTTGTGCTGTGGTTAAGTTGTACCGAAAAATCGGTGAAATGATGGAATCATTTGTCAAAAGTTCGGCTTATTTTTGGATAAATTTGTTACAACTTTTCAACATTAAAACCAAAGTTTCCGATGAGAAACGCAGCAATCGTATATTAATGAGCTTACACCGCACAAATAAGGCTCATTTTTAACTGAAACGAATGGAATAACTTGATTGCTGAAAGTCCAATTAACAATTCGCTTGTTACCGTTGCGCCTCCACCTCGCTCTCTCTCTCTCTCTCTCTCTCTTGCTCGTCATTGACGAGTCATCAACATAATTTGCATGAAAATCATTCAACACCCTGATTTTAACGTGCCTCCAACAACATTACATTATTAATGTTTATTCACGAGCATTTTCGGCTATTTGAATATATACTATTGTTATAATTTTGCCAGCAGCTAGCAACCGTGGCACAAGAAGCGACAAATATTTGTACAAAAAAAAAATGAAAATAATAAGTGTAAATTAATAGCGAACGACGAGGGAGAGTAGATGGGGCGAAGTTGACGGTGAAGTGGCTGGAATATTGTCGAGAAATTCGATTTTCAACATTCTTTACCTCTTGAGAAGTACTTTGTCTGAGCGCGAGCGCAAGTGCGTATTTCAAACAACCGACTACAATACGTAATTGATGATACTGTATTTCAAAAAATTTATGCAAATTGCCATTTCAATCGCTAAGCATTTCATCGCAGTCGCTACTTCGTAGCTTGTAACTTCATTGTCGTGTCTTTGATTCACAGCGGTGATATTAAATAACAACAACACACCGAAATACCTATGCATAAATTTGCTAATATGGAATATTCTACCTCACATTGAGCACTGCCAGTTTTAAATGCATGACATCTCTTGAGATTCAAAGTACCAAACTCTTAACATAGAAGGGAAAGAAAGAGAGAGAGAGAAAATTTTACATAATCACCATCACACTGTTAGCCAATGATGATGACAATGTCGGGTTTCGAATTTCATGCAACATTTTCATCGGTAAATTGTTGATCGGATATCCTGCAAATTATTACGTGCAACGACGCCGTTTTACGCTCTAATTATAATTCAATAGACGCGCCACCTTTACCAGTTACCCGTTTGCTTTAGTATCAACTACCCTTGCAAGACACACCTCGTTTGCAACGCTTGAAATTTGATATAGTTTACAGAGTGTTGTTTTATCCAGTACAGTGTGAAGTGTCAAAGTGCTAAGCGGTTGCTATAACGAACTCAACCGTTATCAATATCATTAGTTTTGCCTATCAATTTTCAATTCAATCTACACAGTCTAACGGATGGGCAAACGAAGGGGGAATTTGAAACCGAGACCATTTTTAAATTTGCTCATCATTTATATCAATATTTATTCATCGAGTGTTCAATCGATTTCAATTTCCTTGTCACCCTCAACAAGCAAACTCGAGTTCTTCAAACCATGTCAACGAGAGAAAGAGAGAGAGATTGAAGGTTCACGTGTTGGGACAGTAGACAACTATTCTCCGTTGACCATTGAGTTCTTTTTTATTTATCATTTTTATTATTCGCGTTCGTTTTCCTCTTCGTTTTCTTTCCATTCCACTGGCCGTTGTTGTAATCGAAAAGATAAACTCAACAGAAATGAAAAAAAAATGAAAACAATTTTTACCACATGAGCTTGAGCAAGAAACAAACATTGGGTGGTTTGTTGGCCTGTCGGTCGATCTAAGTACTCGTTTAAGTAGACGTTTTGACCACACATAAAATACGAAAATAAAAGAAATTATTATTGGGATATTCTGTGTTTGGTCTAGTGGCGCCATTTCAGAGCCGCACCAACATCGTTGGAACATTTAGAGCACTTGGACTTGCGGTTAACGCTATCAAAATACAATATAAACGATTTTCAAACCAATGTGATGATGGAGATAAATAAAAATGAACACTTCTTTTGCGCTTTCACTCTCTTGTTCGCCTTGTCTCTTTCTCTAGCTTTCCATCGGTGAATATTTCAGAAACTTTGTTGCGATAAGAAATAAACAAGAATGTTGTATGCTATGCTCACTGCTCAGTGTTCAGTCGAGAGGAAATTGAACATACATTCGAAAGAGGAGAGAACGAGGAGACAAAAAACGAGAGATAGTGATAAAAAAGAGAGAGCGAGCGAGCGAGCGAGAGAGAGAGAGAGAGAAACCAAACATGAATATGGTCACACGTACGTACACTTTCTCGATCAAGTACAAACTAAACGATAAACAAATAAAGGAATTGAAAGGCAACGGATAAAAAGAAGCAAAGAATCCAAAGAATAAACAAAAATCAACGAAAACAATAAACTCTCGAAGTGCAACACATGAGATAAGAGTCCACAAAATCGGATTTTTCATCTCTGCCGTATTGGACGTGTGCTGGCTCTCAGCCGCTGTTGGTGTTGTTGTTTTTGCTGTTGCCCTAGTATTTGCTGAGTTCGGACAGTTTTCTTGTTGGTTCTTTCATAGCTGTCGCTCACCATTGAATTTATCTACTGAAACATTGTCCGTTTAACACATTGTTTTGCCGGGTTCGAGAAACGAGAGCGATAAAAATAAGCGTGCAGTGTCCCACAATGAGTGCTCCATCCAACAATATTGCATTACCGACCATTTTTATTTTGCACATTGGCACAAAAAACTGTATACCAACAACCAAAACCCAACACAGAAAAGGTAAAAAAAAGCGGTGTAAATATAGTGGAAATGAAAATAAATACACTTGAGCTGACATTTCACATGATTCGCAAAGTAGAAGTTGGATATATTTGGGCATGATGAACATTTTCCGATAAAATGAACAAGCGTGTAAAGGCAATGCAGCTGTGTTCTGCTGTTTAAATCAGTAATAAAGCATCGAAACTCAAAAATTTATTTTCGACCAAACATCATACCGACAGTTGACAGATGATGGTCAACCTGCTGTCAAAAGTGGAATGAGTTGGAAACATGAAATGAGCTATACTGCTCAAAAGTTGTGTGTGTACCGTATAAAAACTCATCCGATATTTTAAACATTTCATACAAACTGAAAGTTGAGATGGGTAATGTCCAGTTGGTGTTTTACTTTTCTGGTTGAAAGTTGTTTGTTTGCTCAAACACTTAATTTTCATTTGAAAAGTAGAACTTGAGAATTTTATTCGCAACGATTCTTCTATGCGCATTCAAACAAACAGTCAACGAACAACAAAACTTAACTCTTTCAATGAAATCGGAATCCTTGTGCCATTTCACGAGTGTTTTTAATTAGCTAATTAACAGGCAACAATTTCATTTTCATGGAATTTTGAGTGTGTGCTCTCGCATTGAAATCATTATGCAAGTGAATTACTCGTTAGAAAATTGCATCAAAGTGGATCGGAGAAATGAAGTAAATTTCAGTTAATTAATAAAAAAAAACTGAGCCGGAAAAATGGCTCAAGTACTCCTTAAATAAACATAATTCGGTTGATATTTTCAATGACTGTTTGATGTTTCTTTTTCAAAAGAAGTCGCAAGATATATTGCAGCAATCGAATGAACTGACAAAGAGTAAAAGAAAAACAACATTCACAACAACATTTTATGTGCTCATGAGCAAAAGAATTGGATTTGACGTTGAAATACAATTGAATGTCACAGAAATTCCATCAGCTTTTATGTTATTTTCCAATTTCTTGTCAAAATATCAATTATAATTTTGTTGGTTTTTTTTTGTGTGCGTTTGAAATACGTATGTCTTGAAGCAATGAGCAAGTAAATGTGTGAGCGGAAATTTCATAAGTATTTTGCAGCATCAGTGAGAGAGTCGAATGATTGAAAATAAACAACGACAAAATCGAAAAGTCGCTTTGGAAAAACAGTCATGTGTATTTCGTTTCCATAGAAAAGACACCAGCTGAACAGCAAAGGCTCCAGCATTGCGTTGAAAACATGTCTCTTGACGATGATTTTCTCATTCATTTGTTGCCGGCGGCTAGATTTTGATCATATTTGTAAGTCAGTGCACTTCAATTCACGCACATCACATTCAAAAGCGGAATTTTATGATAAATTTGAAAAAAAATCTGCTTATCATATTTAAGAAGCGGTTGATCATAGCCCAAACGTCACCCCATGGTGAAAGGAAAAAATATGTAATAACAAAAATATTTCCAGTTCTACGATTTCGTCATCAGTTTTCATTCGCATTTCTTTGGCGGGCATTTCAAGAATTTTAATCGCATATTGTTGAACAAAATTAGCGATGGCTGAAATTCAGTCAGAAGACAATCAGTGAAAAGTTTGTTGCCGACATTGTATTTGGTTTTAAAGGCATTTTAAATTTTATCTGCTGAAATTCATCCATTGAAAATTAGATTTGAAACTCGATTCAATGGCAAGCAGCTTACGCTGAATGTTGGCTTTGAGACGCCTATTAAATGCCACCAGATAAAGTGAACAATGTTCAGTGAACATCGCTTTTTCATTATTATACTTATAATTTCATTATTCGCCAGCAAATTGATTTCAGTTCTTTCACTCTCTCCCTCTCTCTCTCTCTCTCTCTCTCTCTCTCTCTCTCTCTCTATTACTGCGAATCTCATCAAATTTAAGCTGATTAAATTACACATTAATTTGTAAAACTGTGAAATGAATGTGAGACACCGAAATGCGTTGAAATTAACGCAATGCGCCACAAAGTTTTATTTAATTTGCTTCACCGAAACGAGTGTGTTTGTGAATTGTGCCATGGAGAATTCCGTATAACACCAAGTTATGTTGAGAGTTTAGAGTCCTACCTGTTGATCACTTGCGTCATCATTTCATCGAATGTTGTCAGAATTATGTGCGAATCTTCTCATTTTTTTGGTGAGTATCTTCTTAACCGCAAATGAGCGAAAGAATAGGCTCAATCATGATTTTTGTATCATTGATTTTAATCCACAAAATTCATCAATCTCATGATTTAATTATAGTCACTATATTTCGCATATTTTTTATCGGAATTATCTAAAAAATGTATTTTACATCGAATTTAAGCTGCACAAACCTGTAGTCTCATATGACGTGGTATTTGTTCGAATTTTCAATGAATTCTTCAATTTTAGTGTTGTATTCACCTGAACATATAGTAGACGTTTGTACTTTAAATGCAATTAAACCTTCAGATACAACAAACAATATATCAAATATTCACACAAAATAGTGGCACATCTATTTACATTGATGTCAATGTCGTTTTTTCATGTTTTCTTCGTCTTCTTCTTTTAAAGTTAGTCCAATTTATTGAAATATACCAGTGTTGCCAACAGATGCTGTTGGGCCACAACGCATTAACTACCATTGAATTTGGAAACCGCTCGCACCATGGTGAAAAAAAACAATGTGAAAACCATTCTTTCGGTTTTGCATGTGTTCTTTTCTACATGAATTTTAAAACCATATTGTTAGTTCCAATACTGGTATTTCAATATTGAATTTTGATACCGGTATTTTTACCACCCAACGAAAATTCACTTTTCAAAAACCATGGCTTTCGTATCTGATACTACGAACGGTTTTCAGCCCCGGTTTCGGTCAGGCCTAAAGCGGAGTGAGTCGACTCGGAAAAATCGAGTCGAAACTTTCGGTACGGTTGCCAACACTGAAATATATACACACATGCTGAATGAAATACAACCGTCTGCAAATATCTGAGCCTTATTACATTTTATGGACGAGTCGATCCACATCTTGGAAAACATTACATAAATGTGTGACATTAAATTGTCGATTTTACAACTGAGTTGGATAAGTCGTGACCTAATTGTATGATTTCAATTAAATCGTTTGATTGAGTTTGAAATATCTGTGTCAACGTCAGTTGTCATCAGAGTCCGACAAATCGGTAGTTTTTAATAATGATAATGATTAATTATTCAAGACGTATTATTCATGATAAATTTCGTGAATAATAATTATCAGTTATCATGTGATAATTTTCTGAATAAATATAAGTTATTTGATAATATTTATTAAATAAAAATATTCAAAAAACCATGAGTAACGTTGAACGGCTTTGAAGCAATAAAGCAAAAACAATAAAACCAAGGAACGGAAGAATGTGACAGCATTGGTGTGGCAGCGTGCCACATCCAATATATTAGGGTGCAACAATTTTACCAAAAATTGCGAAATCGAAAAACGACTAGTGATTAACCTCCGTGGAATTATAAACCAATTAATAATCATTCATTAAAACAGCAATAAATGATGTTTGGTCGCCTCGACCTCATGTATTTTGTTTTACGATCATCGAAAATGTTTTAAATATGAATAAATTTCAGTAAGTTTTGAAGTGTTTTATATATAAACATAAAATAGTGAAATGAAAAATTAGAATAAAACGAAATTCCATGAAAAACTGTGCACACACCTGACCAGATATAATTTTTTTGCTGCTGAATGATTAGTACAAGCCACAAAAAAAAACTCAAATTTTGCTGCACCTTACTAAACATTATGAATAACGTTATTCAGGACATTATCATGTGATTTCCAATAATAGCGTTTTTGATTAACATTATCACGGTAAAATAGTTATGATAATTATTCAAGTATTTCAAGTATTTTTGAAAAACGCCGAACTCTGATTGTCAATCAAATAGCGTTTATGTCAAAATATTTCATTGCTTCAACATTTTAATTGCTTTTTGCCTGTCATGAGAGGCCGTTAATTATCTTAAAATCTCACAAGTTTTTTAAGGAGAATTTTAAATTTCCAATCACTGTTTCGAATGCAATTGAATGTGAGTATTTATTGTTTTTCAGTCTATTGTGAACACGTAGCACAAGTGGAAGGGAGCATAAAAAATGTTAGTATCTTACTAAGCTATCTTAGCTCTACGGTGCGTAACATTTCTTTTCCATTTTGTAAACTAAAACATAATCTTGAGAACATGAGACAAAAGCTAGCAAATCGAATATTGCTTTCTATAGACTTTTTATTTGGAGCTTGGTTAAAAGCGGTACAGCAGAGGCTCAGAAAGTTAACAAAAATTGGGTGTGAAAAAATGCAATTTGATAATTTAAATTGCGAAAAAAGCTCTAAACAGTTAGTTATGCATGAGAGATAAATCATCATAAGATGAATATGTATTGGCAATGTTATTCTCATGGGGATTTTTGTTTAAACATTGAAACATCGGTCAAAATTAGTGCCTTTTCCTTCCCATCCAGTATAAAATGCAGCTTATATTGGTGTATTTTTATTTTTGAACTGTTTAGAGAGTTCTGCTTGACGAAATACTTGACTTATTGAGTCAATAATATTGACATGTATGTTTCTCTGTATTTCGACTTGTGATTTCTTCAAGTAACATTTTAAATTGATTCAAGTTTAAAATCCACCCAAATTACCTGAATACTCGAATCCTATTAAGAAATTCTACTCGAAACATACTAGAGCACGTTACTTATTTTCTTGGGAACTTGCTTGAAGAGTTTTTAAAATTCCAAAGTGCACCAAAAATCTTGTTGGAATCGAACTTTTGAATTGACCGCTCAAAAAAGTGAATATATATGTATAGTTATTTTCATTTAAAAAGAGACGACAGTTAGAATATAGAATAATTAAACTTAGAGAGTAATTAAAATTAGTATAGTGTTATAATAAAAAAAAATCAATCAGAGAAAATGCAACTGCTTAAAACGAATCGAATGGTGTTAACTTGGCTTTGTGCATATCCGACCGATAAAAATACGAGTGTATGGATGAAGAGACTCTACGCTTTGCTTGGTTCGACCGTCATATCTGGAAATCTCATTGGTTTATCAGTTAGCTATGCATTCTTTCATAATAATCGATCGACCAATTTTGAAGGATCATTGAATGCTCTTTCGCAAGTATTTGGAAATGGGAATATGTTCTACGTTGGCGTTACAGGAGTCCTATATCGTCATAAATTCCGTGCTATTTTCGACGATTTGTCAAAACTCTATGACAATGCCAGTAAGTCATTTACTTAGATTATTGGATTAAAACAATTCAAGTTGGTTTCATTAGCACATTTTTGTCAAACTTAGTTACAGCGAATGACAATTCAATTCGATTTTTTGAACAAGCCAATAATAAATGTCAACGGCTCTGGAGGATCTATCTTAAGGTCATGTTGGGTGGATACGTTGTCACCACGCCTGTCTTTTGCTGCTTAACACTAATACTTTGCTTAAAAATGAACGGACACTTTGTGAGCCAATATATGTACCGACCATTCAATATTGCGTGAGTGTGAAACTAGAAGAAAACACTTATTTCAATATATTAACCATGATTTGTCCGTGTTCTAGATGTCCTTGGAATCAACATACACCTCTTGGATATGTATACGAAATATGTTTGAGTCTCTTCTGCTGCAATTGCTTTATTATTACCAATGCATTCGGTCTTTTCGTAGTATCGTTGTGTTTATATCTTAGGGCATTCTATGACATATTCAGAGATAGACAACAGAAATTGGATATCCAAAACGATTACAACAAGAAAAAAAATCTTTGCAACCTAATTCGTTTCCATATCATGGCCAAAGAGTGAGTATGTTTAATGTTATTATATAATTATCACATCTATTAGTTTCTTACATGTTTTTAACAAACGAATTTATTTAAGTTTATTTGAAGTATCAGCAAATGCTTTCAGTCCATTTATTTTGGTTATGTTGGTTTGTGCCGCACTTGAAGCAGCCAATGTGAATTTTCAATTTGAATGGGTGAACATTTTCGTTTATAACTATTTCGAAAATTATAATTAATATATGAACGAAAATTCATTAAAACTAACCAGATAAATTAGTTAATGAATTCTCTAAAATAATATTAGTAGTTGAAATAGTTTCAAATTATTTTCAACAATTTTAGCAACTCAAACATGGCAACGCATTCAGTATGGCATTTATAATGTATACCGCAATTTTTCAAACGTTTAATCTGTTCGTCTATTGCTATTTCGGTAAATTAGCAACCGAGAGCTTTCAGAACATAGCCGACAGTTTGTATGATTGTGATTGGCAAAGGTATCCAATTGAATTGCAAAAAATTATCATGATGATGATTGGAAATGCTCAACGTCCAGTTTTTTATCATGGATTCGGGATGGTTGTGCTAGATTTGAGGACTTTTATCAAAGTATTTTTTTTTTAAAATATAATTAGAATATGTATTTAAAGCAAATAATATAAAATGATTGTTATTTTCAGTTTGGTAGAGGAGTTTACACCTATTATATGATGTTCAAGACTCTATCACCACAATAAACGCCTCAGCGTGTCTCATCTTCAGACATTTTGCAACATTCAAACAACAGTTTATGACAACTTTCTTGTTGTTATTCTCCAAAATACACTCTACTCTCTAATTTAATTCAACAATAAACACAATTCTGAAATATTTATTTTATCAATGCCTGTAGAGAAATAGGAACAATTTTTTGTTGTTGAACAATATTTTCTGAATTATAATAATCAATAGAAACTAGAAATTGTATGAAACGAGTTTGAGAATTTCCTGCTGCGACTGTGTTATGACAGCCAATACATTCGTTTTGATTTTATATTCTATGATCAATCAATCTCAATTTTTGTATAGAATGTTTTCATTTATCGCAAAGTTGCCGTTTTGATCGCAAAATCTTGATTTTGCCTAGAAAAGATTTTTTCATCAAAAGTGCCATTTTACGAGCAACTTTAGCAATTAATGTAAACATTTCATAGAAACATTGCGATTGACCACAAAATTTCGATTTGAAGTATTCATAGAATAGCAATATGTGTCAGGGTGGTTTTTATAATACACTATTGTATATGTATACAATGAATTAATTATACAATTAATATTGAATATTGGACAACGAAAAAAAACTCTTCGCGAAGTAGTTCGATTCCATATCATAGCCCAAGGGAAAGTACAATTCAAAAACAATGTATTATTATTTACAAGATTCATATGACTTATGTGCACCATTTACTTATTTTTCTAGTTTTTTTTTAAGTACCAACTGAAAGTCTTTAAAGTATAAACGATTGTTTATTTGATTTCAACTGGCAAGAATACTCAAATGTGCTACAAAAACACATCATTATGACGACTAAAACGAAAATGAAAAGAGAACAAAATATAATTAATAATTTAATTATTTAATGTTTATAAATGTCAATACATTAAAAGAATCTACACCTACTAGTAGTAGACTACTACATGCTATTTAAAGATATCAATTTTTAATGAATTAAATTTGAAAAATTTGTAGAATTTTGTTGTTATTGCAGTTAAATTATTCAAATCTAGATTCAAATTGATTGAAAACTGTTTGAAACTCTTTGTTTTGAATGAATCATTGTTTTTATCAACAATAAAAAAAAATATGAATAGCATTTAAAAATTATTTCACCAATAGTGACTATTATTTTATACGATAATTATAAATTATATCGCAGGGCATACTATCCAATAAATTTATCAGCTTGAATATTTTTATTAAATAAATTTATTAGATAAATTTGATGCGTCCACCGTATCGATGCGACGGATAATGGATTCCATTGTTTTTCTTTTGGAGCGTCGCATCGATACGGTGGACGCATCAAATTTATCTAATAAATTTATTTAATAAAAATATTCAAGCTGATAAATTTATTGGATAGTATGCCCTGTTATATCGTCAAAATTCATCAATATGTTTCTGTTAAAATGAACATAAAAATCGATAATATATTATACATTATTTTTGAATATTGAAATATTCAATATCTTTTAAGTAGTTGATTCTCTTGAATTTTCCGATGATAAAATGGTACAATTTCAGAAAATATTCTTTGATTGACGACCAAAGTTTTTATTTCACTCTGTAAAAATTATGTCATTTCAAAAGAATGAACAACACGCAGAAACAGTCAATTTCCTGGACAAAATTATATTTTATACACAATCACATATCTTTCATCATCGTCTGATCACTTCATCAGCAACTGTATAAAAAACTGTTTGTATACATTTCATTCGTCCATTGGTTGCCTTTTGTCCTCGGTATCTTCTTTTGAACTTTCATTGTTTGAGCTCTTTGTTTCAATTGATTGCACAAAACACGACCTGATTATAACATCGATATCCATAATTGAAACGAAATTTTCGATCAAATCAAGACAAAATAACATTCTTTCTTCTAACGAGGACGACAAAAAGACTTTGTGTTTTGGCGGAAGACTGACGAAGCAAAGAGAATATTAAAAGGTAACAAGTACAAATTGAGATCCAGTTTTAATGAAATAGCTGAACAGCCCAAAATCGAAGCTGAGCTTCTTCCGATTACAATTTACAGCTTATAAACTAAGTAAAGAAGAAAAAATAGCACGACAACCATTCGTATGTTTTGGAAAAAGTCAAAGAAGGTACGTATTATTTTTATCTTTGCTGTTATGTGTCCGAACACTGTACACAAGCGGTAACATTCTCGAATATCGATACTTTGTAATCGTTTGTAAGAAGCTAGAAAAAAAATGTAGAAAAGTAGAAAAGAAAGAGCAAAAGAAATAGAATCAGGGATAAGATTACTTGCTGGTGGTTCCATCTCAATCACGATTTCAAGTATCGTATTTCACGATACAATTTTATATTTTCCCTCTTTTACCGCCTGCTTTATTTCTCTTGTACCTGAATGTTGAATTCACACAAAAAAAAAACGAAGATATCAAACACTTGCTTGGAATGGACGATCGTTTGCTTCGAAGCAATCAACGTCAAGGGCGTAAGATGAATACAACGAATCTTTTTAATTTAATCACTGGGTTGTTATTTACATTTGTGAACATATTCACAAAAGAAATAGAGAAAACAAGCACCGATTTCATGGAATTTTTGGTGCAAAGAAAAAAAAACAGTGTCGAAAAAGTTTGACACATTGAAAATCCAATCATCAGCTCTTTAGCCAGTCAAAGAAAAAAGAAAGTGATTTTTCCTAACCACTGAACGGAAACACAGAAAAAGAAGCTTTAATGCTTTAATATGAGCTACGAAAATGGGAGTTTATCTTTTATATCGCTTGTTCCATCTTCGTTTTCCGTTGGTGTTCTTCTGTAAACAGAACGATTTTAATGATTTTAAGAAATGCCTTTCAATTTAAGGAAACGCTTTTCATTTGATTGAAAACACCTAACGCAAGCACATTACTGATAGATTTCAATGTATCCGAACTCTATTGAAATGTTGACTTTTGTGAATCAGGTCACTGCCTCGTCGCAATTTTCTGTTATTTTAACATTTCTTTAAACCGTACGAAACGCGACAATAGACCGCTTTATGTGTTTATTCCGCCACATCAAAAGATTACAGTATTTTGGTGTAGCGCACCTCTTTGATTTTATTCATTTTTATGTGTGCCTTTGTGTGATTTCGCACCCTTTTGGAATGAGAGTGCATGGAGAAGCGCCCCTTTTTTCAACACCCCATTGATTACTTTAAGCTTTCATCCTCTCGAACAGGTTTGAATAAGCAACATCAATGAAATGGTGTACAAACAAACAACGGAATAATAGAATGGCTTATCCTTATCTTGATATTGGTTATTCCCAATAATAAATTACAATATAAATTAGTTTTTGTGTTGGTACATTCTTTGTTCTCTTTCTCTCCATCGGTGCGGATTTGACTTATGTCGTTTTTTCCGTTTGAGCCAGAGAATAAAAAAAGAACATGAAAAATTATGCCGGTAATGTGAAAAGTGTTAGATATGTATAATATCGAAAATGACATAAAACCCACTATACCACTGTTGATGACGGAATTTAACGAAGAGTTGTGAATCAATTTTCCCCCCCGAAGTTATCTCTCTGCCTGCCTCGCCTCTTCCATTCTTGATCCAAAAACCGTGCAAAAACCGCACATGCGACAAGCATAAAATGAAGCAAGAAATGCTATAAAGTACCATTTAGATTACATAAAAGAGATAGGAAAAACTCATTTGCAAAATCGATATGTAAAGAATGGCCACAAAAACCGCATACCACAAAACCTGTTTGTAGCTCACTCCGTCTCTCTAGAGTCTATACAGCGTCTGTATAGAGAGTATGGTCTCTGTGCACCATTGTGAAGCGAAAGTATGAACGAGTTATAAACTATAGCTTTGTCAAAGCGACATGAAAATTAAACTCGCATTCGAACATTAGTCGTTCCGATACCGACGGATAATCGCTTTTCGACGGTTGAACGTGAGTACATGTTTGTATGTGTGCGTGTGTGTGCTTTGCGATAAATTTATGAGTGGCCTTCTGATTAAACGGAGGCGGAGAAGCGAAAAATTATAACATCAACTTCAATTTCAACAATATATTCATGGGTTAATTTTCATCTTTATTTTCCACCTTCTACCATTTTCTCTACCATTCCTCACACTCAATTGTGATATTACATAGTTTGTTATTCACATTGAATATTCATTTGTTGCGATGCTCTGAGCAGAACATTCATTTTCGGCATATCTATGCATCGAAATCTATGCCATTAGTCCATTATCGTCACCGCAAATGTGAATTCGATGTAAAAAAAAAAGTTATCGCTTTTGGACACAACGATTTTAATGTGGCTTATGTGTGTGTGTGTGTGTGTGAGTATCCCATTCTGTGCATTAGCAACATGGCAAGCACATGGGCAAAGTTTTCCATGATTACCTAAATATGATGTTATACCATTCAAGTAACTACAATTTCAATGTGCTCTAATGTATTAGTAGTAAGTCTTATAACAATAATAGTCAAACAAACAATTCCATTCTTGATTCCATGGCATTAAAACCAATTTAAGTAACAAAAATTTCGACGACCACTTCAGATAATAACTTAATAATGACTTACAGTTTACTGAAACAAGTCAATAGACTCTTGAAGAATGATTTGAGGTGTTGATGTTATCACCACCTGGCTATCATTAGTGAAAGTTACAAGCCGACACCAATTTACCGCACCACATCGATGAAAACATTAAAACACATTTTTAATGATCAAACAATGTACGAATTTGAGTTTTGTGAAATGTATGATTTATAGTGAATTGCCGCCCCGCCCCATTCGATGGTTTCACTTGTGGCATTTTTGCCAAATAAATTTCAAGGAGTTTTGAACAATGTTCCTGTGTGTATGTGTGTGTGTGTTTGTACTTTTTGCGTGAATTTAGTACTTTATTTTCTTCACTTCATCATCGAAGTTGGCTCTTATTCAGCTGAAACGAGTTGCTTTCGTTTTGGTTGAAATTTTCAAAATGTCTACAGCATGGTAAACGAACAATTCTCTTATTTCAGAAAACTTTGAACCACAAAAACCAGCACAAAATAAAGTTAGAAACCAAAATACTTTATTCATGCTTTTATTCACTCACACGTTCACACATTCAAAATTCTTTGCATACCGAACATTCGATTAAATATTCATTCGAATATTCTTTTTTATTCGACAATTTTCGGGGCGGCCAAACTACTGGAATATGCATACGATTTGGGGGGTTTCGAAAACCGGATTGGCCTTGTTTGATGGCACCGCACGGCGTTCATATCAACATATCGGCTCATTGCCACACCGACAAACATCAATAGTGAACATCTAATATTTGCACATTTTGAAGGCACTTTATCTACTCTTCAGTCAATGCTGTGTATGTGTGTACATGGGCGTATGTGAGATTGCAATTGTGTGGGGATGGAAAAGTTTTCATTGTCACCAATTTTACTCGATTGTTGATTGAAAATTCGAAATTGAATGAGATTATTAAATTCACGGCCTGTCTATTCGTCATTCCGTCTCTTCAATGAAGAGTCTTCATGATGTCTTTGATAAGGAAAATCGCATATAAAACATTTATTTACTTTCTATTCGTGGCACGTCAACCGTTTTATTTTGGTAACATGAGGCAAGGCTCGGGAAACCATTCATCGGACTTATATGAATGTAAAATTCAGCTCAATGTTAGCAAATTGACACACAAAAATTGAATGCCATTCATTTTTACCACACGCACACACACAGCAGATAACGAAGGAATTAAATAAAATGAAATGAAATCCACACCGCAGCATTTCAACGCTTCCAATGAATATTCTTCATTCTATTGATGCGTTACGTCTTCGCCAACTTCTTTTCAAATTGAGGAAATCTAATAAACTTCAATGAAACTTGAATCTTATGCTAATTTACGGCTCAATTTCGATTTTGGAGCATGGATCGTGTGACATTATTAAATTCAAAAATGTGTTCAAAGAAGCACAAGGATATGCATTGTCAACTTGACAACGTACAGAATAGAAGTACATTGCAGTTTTTAAGGTTTTTTTTTTACTTTCGACTTTTATCGAATATGTCAGAAACTGGCTGAAAAATGAATTATGAATGCGAATACGATAATATCGACGTTTCCCATGTACAGTTTACAGTGCACCATATAGCACACGTCTTTGTGTACACTCTTCGCATTCTATATTTGCATAGTTTTATTTATGACAATACAAAAAGTTTTTGTTGATGCAAAAAAAGATATGTGAAATTGAGAAGGATATATATATTTTTTCTCATTCTTACAGCGGTAAACGAAGAGCATAAATAGCCCATGAATAAATGATGGTCTAAAAATTGTTCATGTCTGGCATCGACTCAGGTCCGGATAAAATGGTCATTATTTAAATAAATGGTTGGAATTTTCATAAAATATCTTTCTGTTTATTTGCTCAAGCAAAATTTATACGTTCAATACCTTCGGATAGTTTCGATGGAAATTTTACACTGAATAATAAATACATTGCAAATCGAAAGTGCCTTTCAACATACACACTTATGTCACTCGATACGAAATATTAGATTTCAAATTAAACATTTATTTGAAAGGTATTTGAGCATGTAGAAGCATAAAAATGGAAACAGCAAGGGAAACAGTTTATCAATATTGAATGTGTAAGCTAGTATATTTAGTACAATTTTCCCAAATAACATTTGCTTGCATTATAACATCACAGAAAATTTGCACGATATCATGACATAATTTTGCTCGTTGTTAAGCAAGTGTTTGTGTAAGCAACATAATCAAATATTTGAATATAATCCTTGCAGCAATTAGACGCTTTCCGTTTTCATTCACGAAACGAACTGCACACACCAGTAAATGTTCAAGGGGAAATTCAACCAAACTATTTAATATTTGCATGCCAACTCGAGCACTCCAGCAATCGTGATTCGATTTCTTATCGCTTAATTGATTTCATGAGAAGCTTTCATTCCATTAATTACACGGTTTTATGCGTTAAATGTGGCGAAATTTTCAAATTATATTCACATTTCAGTGTTAAACATTGTAATGAACGTGTCAAAAAATGAAAAATGACTATTTGCATAGTTTTGAATAAATTAGCACATTTTGAACCAAAATAAACGTTACTCTGTACGATGAAATATATTCGAAATTGGTTTTGGATTACTTCGTGTTTGCCGGAAAATGTAGTTAATCTTCGATTTTTTTTTTAAATTCAGCTAGCTCAAGTGGCTGGATGTGTAGTTTTTTTCTGTTGGTATTTGGTTACTGCTTTAAACTAGTGAATAGAATCAAGTCCATTTTCACCAAGAAATGAATTCTTCGATATTTTCCATTGAATATGCGAAGCAAAACCACAACTGTGACTGGTTAAAAGTAACAATGGTTGCTTATGTCACGTGAAACTCACGTTGGAGTGCTGAATCGTTCGCGTTTCCAGGTAGGACACTTGACACTCACAATGAAAAATGGCCTTATTTTCTCTTTTGAATGAAATATTGGCCATGTTTCTCTCAAAAGATTAAAGTTCATTTTCTTCTTAGACCTTAGTCGTATTCACTTCCGACCTTTAAACAACAATAAAAAAAAACTCAATGTTTTTGAACGTGCTTCTTTAGTTTAATTCAGTCATGCGCCAACAGTTCTCTACAATTCCGCTTCCTTTGCAATACAAAGCCATCATTGAGCCATTTCAAAGAACAAAAACTCTTCATATTTCAGCTGGTTACTGAACCATAAAGAAATATATTGACTGAATATAGCGACATCAGTTGGCCCAATGCAAAATAATTTGATATTAAATGTTATTCCATTTTCTTTCGAAATTCATAGATTCTGTACGTTTGATGTAAATAATTATGTACATCCGAAATACGAAAATTGGGATATTTATCTCAATGGCTTTTTCTACAAAAAAAAAAACAATTATAATTACCAAACGTATTCACATATGAAGGAGCCTAGCGGCCTGAAATGTACCTTTATTTATGTGCCATTCAACTTGACTGTAGCCCATGGAAATCACTTTTCCATTCGAATTGTCGTCAATGACGCTGATGAATTCAGTTTGAATGGAAAGCCACGCACACACTCACACATGTTTATGTTGGCAATATAGCTGTGCGTGATCAATGGCAATGGAATGGAAAATATATATATATATATGTGTGTGTTTTTTATCATTCAATACCATTCAAAAAACAATTATATTTTGTCACGTATTTCGAGATACTTTTTTGCCGTGTGTCACATATGCGACTGTGGTTTGATGTGTATTATAATATGGTGTATAATCAAATGAAAGCATGCATTCAAAAAAAGCCATATTGATTACTGACAAAAAAGCTGCAATTTAGATGTGTAGACTGTATCTGAGTCTGAATGCTATCTAATATAGACGATCATTAGAATGGAAATCAACATATGACACTTTTTGTTGCATGAATTTTCTATTCAACAAAATTCCATATTACTTTGAATGAAATTATAGGGTTACATCTAAATCTAATTACTTGAAATCGTCAAATTGTAAAATCATTCACCTGGAAATTCTTTCATAGTAAACACCCACTCGAATAAAATCGGTCGACACGGCTGATTGTTTTTTTTCGGTTTGAAATGTCAATTGTTTATTGTGAGACATAAACTAGACCACAATTGAATGTATTTAGGACCGAAACCGTGTGTATCAGAACATATAGAATAGAAAATGGAAATAACAAACAAATCAACATTCAAACGAATGGGGTGTGTGTGAATGCGGTATGAGCGCAAAAAAATACAATATTTTCACTTCAGCATATCATTCGAATTGCGTGCGTATTTGTGATTTAGTTTAGAATTTTACACATGATTTCATTCACAGTGGCATTCGTTTTTTTGTGTGTGTGGTGATAGTATTGAGTGTTGGTGATGTGCATCACACCATCAATAAAATATGGAATTGATATTACATATCATGTCACGCGCCACATTTTCACCACGTAACATCAAATATCAATCTAAATGACAATGAGATGGAGTGGCAACACTACTCATACATGGAATTCCATTCTCTTTTTATTTCATGCCTGTCAATTCAAATCCAAACTGCAAAATTTGTTTTAGGCATATTTATTCGATTGACTGAGAAAAAAAAATATATTTTTTTTTCTTATTCCGAACACGATTCTCTAATAAAATGTGGATCTGGCATCGATCTTCAGAAAATCACATTGTTGTTAGTCCCACGTACCGATTCCAATAGCACCACACACCTACAACAATTCCTTTGGATTAACGCGCGTTCAATTTGCACGTGCATACATTTTTCTTTTCTCTTGGTTGCACGTGTTATTTACATGAGAGAAAAAAAAATCCCGAATCAGATTACTTCACGTGTACTCCAAGCGAATGGTGAATAATTTTACAGAAGTAATTTCTATGAAACTTTTTTTTTGTACTTCAGCTTCATTTTACATAGACATATTCATTGACATTCAGTAACATTCACGGACAGTGAAAGAAATCTGTTTAATTCAAATTATGTCAATGTTGACAATTCTTCTTGTGTCGAGAAAAAAAACGGGTATTTTTACATTAGAAATTCACCAAAGCATCAAATGAATTGACAGGTGGAAAAATGACTACCAACGCATTTTCTGTCATACGCAATTCAAACCAGAGGAAATTCTTTCTCCAAATCCATTGACATATTTACTTTGAAATGTTAAAATTTAGATTTTTATTGCACACATTGGTATAGTTCAGGTCAAAGTCTTTCAGAAACCAACGGATTTAAATTATTCGCGTAAAAGCATTATGATATTGGTTTCAGCTAATTTACGTTAGGAAACTTTAAAAAGTATGCAGCAAACAAAGTCAAATGAAGGACGAACTGTATATTTTAAATTACTCGATTTAGTATATTAAGTGCAAAATGAGCAACAAATCACTGTTTGAATCTTAAACTGCAAAAGTTAAATAAAAGTTCATGCTTATAAATGGAACATAATCACTCTATATATATAATGTGCGAATATAAATATAATATACTCGTTTTCTCTTTAAACAGACTTTCTTTCTATAACTTTTATATTGAAGTGTTACTCGTATACATTTACTGAGTACAGTGTACATTATACAGCACCACATGATCCAAATCGATGTTGATACACTTCTTCTGTCCTTGTGACACAATTTATTAAGATAAAGCTGTAAAAATTTGCGCGTGCAATATCTCCAAAAATTGATCGCACACTAAAATACAGAGAGAAAGAGAGAGAGAGACACACACAGAGAGAGAGAGAGAGAGAACCGAAAAAAGAAAGAATGAAATTTGTGATTGGTTGTTGAGTGGCAATTACGCTGTGACGCTGAATTACGCGTTAAGCGTTCCAATCGCTTGAGAAAATAAAACCATTAAACAAACATGCCAATGAATGATTGATTGATGAAAAACATAGCAAGTGAAAGAAACGAAACGAACGAACGCACTGGCAAATGTTGCTTGAGGCATTTTTGCGTGCATGCCAGTCTGAAATGGTGCACATTTGAAGCAATATTGATGATTGACTGCAAGATGGTATTTGGTAATGTTATTTTTCATTGTTTGTGTTGTTTTTTTTTTCGGTTTCTTCGTCATACGTTTTGTTGAATTGACGACATTTTAATGATGATTGAAAGACATGGCGACGAAAAGCTGATCTTGATAATGGAATCATCACAAACAGTTTTGTAATGTTGAATGAATTTTGATCGTAAAACATTATGCATCAAGCAGCCATTAAAAACCCAGCCCAAGCCAAATGTCTGATGAATTTCCAGCAAAATAGAGCAGAGCAGAGCAGAGAGAGAGAGAGAGAGAGAGAGAGAGAGAGAGAGAGCATCTCTCAAAGTTTCACATTGCGGAAAACATGTTTGAACACGGTGGAACATGGGCGAAAATCAAAACTGCCAGGCACTTATAAGCAATTAGACTGCAATTTGATCAAGAGCTATTATTAAAACCGACAGAATAAAATTAACGATTTAATATGCAGCAATGGCAACGGCCTGAAAAAAGAGCTGGTGTGAAATTTTAATAGACAGCGGAAAAAGATTTGTGCCACACTTGTTTAAAATGACTGCATTCGGGGAATGTAAAATGAACGGATCTGGCGGGACGAGGGAGTGAGAGAGAGAGAATAAAAAAAAACAATGTGTAGAAGGAGCATCGCTTGCGATTCTACATCAACAAAGCGGTGAAAACAAGTGAATTTCGACAATTTGAGGAAATTGCTGAACATTGTTAAAACCATACAAATCAAAAAAAAAGAAAAAAGAACTGTTTCATACACATACACTCAGTTGCAGGCAAGCACTTGAATGCGCATCGAAAACGGCGAATGCTAACTAAAATAATAATCATAAGTGAAGAGAGAGAGAGAGAGAGAGAGAGTGAGAGAGAGAGTTTTGCATGCACCAGCAAACAACAGACAGTTTGGTTGCAACCACAGTGTAGTTGAGGCAAAAGTGAGAACAAGACAACAAGACCAAAAGAGATATAAACCGACACCGGCAACAGCAAACGATATGCAGTCATGTTGTTGGTGGTGTGTGAGTGAGAGAAAGAGGAAATGAAGAAAAAAAGAAAGCAGAATCCCGACCAGTTTGAAAATTAAATTTATGCAAATGAAAGATTATATTGCATGTTCGCTGATGAAATTCCAAACCGAACATTCTCTGTTCGCCGTAGCCCAGGCAAAATGAAAAAAAAGATAGTGAAAATGATAGAAAAAAAGCTCTCGAAATGAAATCACGAACATAAATACGAAAGTGAGAAAGATCGAGGCAAAGAACGAGAGACAGTGAGCGTGAGCACGAAAGAGAACGATTCCGAGAGAGGAACAACAAATTGTGGTATTAAAAATGTGAGAAAAGTGTAAAAATGTTCATTTTGGCTTTTTTTATTGCACATGCAAAACACACATCTACATCTCCCTGCGGTGAGAGGCGCATAGAGAAAGAGAAAGAGAGAGAAAGAGAAAGAGAGATAGAGAGAGAGAGAGAACGAGAACAGCTTGCTGCTTTTTGCAATTTGTATTCCACTTCTGAGTTGCTTCTCACAAGCGTGGTAATTGTAAAGTCGATGAAACTGCCGGCGGTTATTATGTCGGTTGGGATTATACAGATTTCATTTTGAGTTTTGAGTGAATGTTATGCGCGCGACTTTCGACAATGGTTCGTTTTTTTCGCCCGACTCTGGTTCGCTTTCTCTCTCTCTCTTGCTCTCTCTCTCTCTCCCGAAGCTGAAAAACTGCAAACAAAAGCAATGGTATGGAGAATATAAAAGCTAAAGAATGAGGATAAAAGTAACGGAAAAATTAAATTGACGAAAAAAATGAACTGCTGCTGGTCGTTTTCACGTTGAAACGAACGAACATACGAACGAATGCTCTCTAAATAAACGTTCGACGAACGAATCAGACATTCATCATGAACGCTACAATAACTACGTGGTGAGTGTGAATTTACATTTTATTGCTGCACTTTCTCACTTTTATAATAGCTGTGGTAAGGAGTTTTTTTTTCTCTGCATGTATTTTTTTTTAATTTGAATTTCATTCGTTGCACTGAATACAATTTCGAAGTCTTGCCACATTTATTTCTTGCAATTTTTTTTTCTCTCAGCGTGTTTGGTTGTAAAATAATCGGTCTCTTGATTCGACACCAACAATAACGAAATCTCTGTTGATTTTCCATTTGAATTTGACTGTTGTGCATCTCTCTTTAACTCGCATGATTTTGTAAGCAAATGTTCAACTCGCACTAAGTTTGATGTTTGTTTGATAGCATCTCGCCGAGGAAATGAATGAAAGCAACCAAAGCGGAAATAAAACGAGATTCAAACTTAATTGGTAAAAAAAAAATATTGTGTGCAGTGCAAGTGTATTAGAGTGGAGTGTATTGCATGTGGATTTTTGAGGATTTACCAACGGAATATTGGGGCCTAATGCGTTTTTCTAAAGCAACATTTTCAAAACATTTCACATTTCTCGTTTCGAATGCTCATCCCTGCCGAAAGTTTGCTAAGCTCCTCCTCACAGGTTTTTACCAACGCACAAATACAGAGAGAGAAAGAGAGGGGGAGAGAGAGAAAAAAACATAGACACAGCCGACAAACTCAATTTTCCGTTTACTTATGGGATTTTTGAACGATAATGTGTAAAATTCAATTACCTTCTGAGCTTTAAATATGCAGTGCATTTGAACTGATGCTTGTGTGGGATATCATTGTTGTATGGTGTTAGTGTTGACGTTGCTCCTTCTTACCGAGGCCGATGCTGCTGCTGCAACCAGAGATATGGCTACGAAACACCAGATGACAACGCAAAAAGCAAACATTTCGAGAGAGTCGAAAATTGAATTCTCAAAATGGGATTTAATGTGGTTCTTGGTTAGCATGATCACGCACAGCACACACACAAACACACATACACACACACATCTGTCCAACACTTGTGTACCGAGACACACTAATTTCAACGCATTTCAAGCAATGTTACCATTGAAGCTTTTCTCTGGGTTGATGCAATATGCATCCCTCGATGCCAAGCGGATAATGACGATGGTACGATAGAGTGCAAATTTAAGGAAACAATAACAATTCAAATCGAATTTGAATGCTGAAATAAAACGCTTTGCGGCTTTTGTGGCTTTTCGATTGCAACCACATCGATTCAAATCGGGCCTTTTTTTACACTTTGATACAGAGCAGCTGATATTTGTCGAACTGAAATTCAATTCGTTTGACGTTTTGGCTCCATAAATTGGATTTTCTGATCGGCCAAAAACAAAGTTTGATGATGAACAACTTCAAACATCATTTGGATTAGGATAACCACATGTTTCACATCGACATTTCGAATTGAAAACTTGATTCGGAAAAATTAAGAAACAGAATTCAATTCGGTCAAACGAAATCAATTCCCATTGTAATGTCTTTTCAAGGCGTGAGCGTATGAAAAAAATCACTTCAATTCTATTAGTTCCACAATTTGAGAACGATAAAAGAACAAAACCGCTAAGTCCAATTAAAAATGCGAACAGCAGATGTTAATAGGTTCATTCAATTGATTCCTTTGCTGTATTTTAGTTCTTATATTATTTCTCTTTCTATTGATTTTCAGATATGGTTCAATTGTGTGACTGAACAAATTTCTATGTTATTGTGTAACGATTATTCAAACCATTAGTTTCATTTCTTTGAAAAGTAAAACACAAATACGACAGCCCGTTTAGATATAATGTAACAGATACTAAAAATAAAAGAAAAACATTCTAAAATCCGTGTTGATTTGAAATTCTCTTACCGAAATTACTTTGGTTTGGACGTTTTATGCCTGCCAATGTCTTTTACTTGAATCGAATCCGTAAATAAATAAATCTCGAGAGAACGGAGAGCTGATTTTTTTGTGTCCCATTTCAAACCGATTGAAACATGGTCGCGTTCAAATTATTATCGCACAAAGAAAATATTTACACAGGAATTCGTTGTATACAAGGCCCAAATCAAATGAAAGGCTTGTCGCTCCTTCCATATGAAAGCCCAGAGCGAAGTATGGCATACCAAATCGATACCAAAGGCAACCCACATTTTAATTTTAAACTTAAAACTGACAACTCATTCCAGAAATCCATTGACATGCAACCATTTTAAAGGATATTTATTAACACACGAAATCTGCTACGTTAGTTTTAGATTATGAAAAGTTTTAAGCGTCATCCGTTTAATGGAAACCAAAGACCATTAATTAACATTTTGTGAATTTGTGGTTTGATGTAAATTGAATATTCAAAAAAGGCGGTCACATCTTTGACCTTTTCAATATTTGAAATAAAACTCAAAAGATGAGTCCTTTTCCATGGATCAATTCCTTTGTGTTAATATTAAGGTTTATAGTTAAGCAGCTAAGCACTAAGCCAATACATTAGAACCGAATTCGATAGATTAAAATCGAAATGTCATTGAAATACATTGCATTCCTATCCTCTCAAAAGCCCCATAACGGGATTTTCCTTCAATCCCAATTGCACGTCGGTACTTTTGACGTTTGCTCCTTCACCAGATCGCCACAAAATTCAGTGAGGAGAATAGCACTACATTTTATCAAAAGGATCAGAAATTAACTAAAACGCCTTTCGACTACAGAACCAAGAAATAAATTGGGTTTACTAACGGTGACACAACAAAATGCTCTGGTCAATTAACAAACAACCAGACAGTACATGTACGCCAAGCGATGGTTTGATTAGATCAATTAGAAAGAAGTCAATAATATAATGTATTTCTGATCGAAACAATACATGCATTTTCGGTTCGGAAACAAATGGTACCAATTAAGATTCATATCGGTTTGTTTTTGCTTTCAATTAGAATAATGGTTGTATTGACATATATGCGTGTGTGTATGTGTGAGTGGAGAATAATCCTTTGCACTCGTTTTCGAGTTAATTACTCTTATTTGGAGTTCAATTTGCTTCATTTTTCCTAGTTTATTCTTGTTTGGTGAATCACACAATTTAATTGATTGACACATCATAAAATGTTCGCTATTTCTAACGACAAACAAGCAAAGAACAAGCAATCATAATTACATAGCAATTATCGTAAATAACGTTTGCTGACAATCTAATATAGAGTGGCATGCACGAGCTTTGCTAATCATGAAATTGAATCGAAAATTTTCCAATTTATTTACGTCTCAACTATTACGTTCATTTGCGTCCATGCGAGAGTGAGAGAGGGTGAGAGAGGGTGAGAGAAAGAGAGAGAGAAATGTGGATGAAACATGAAAATTACATTTGTAGCTCTTGACATAGCAAGAGAATGAACGAGAGTGAACAGAGAGAAAGAGCTCAATTCAATTCATTAAAGGCATTAAATATTAGCATTAATCCATTATCATTACCAATCTACATTCTCTTGTGCTCAACATGTTCAATGTTCATAGTACAACCAAAGCACAGTGAAAGAGAGACGGAGACAGAGACACGGCTTCGCTTACAAACTATTATTGTTAAAGTTTGTGATTTCAACATAAATGTATCATTAGTCATTCATGCATTTCCTTCCCTTATTTGACTATAGAAAAAAAAGCACACCCAGGATCAAGAGAATGAGGCTGAAAAGCAAGCAGAAATAGTTTTTGTGATGCATTTTTCAATAGCATCGTTATGTTGTATTTTAATAGAAACTTTTTGCTTTGATTGTTGTGGTTATGTATACGATTTGCAACCATACAACCATATATATACATATATTGTGCGACTTTAATTAACTCAAGCTCAAAACAACCGAGAAAACTTGGTCTGACAGATAAATGAAGCAATCTTCTCGTGACAACTGTCAGTAGATGGAAAAGCTATTGATTTGACTTTCATTTGGGTAAGAGTTTAACATTTCTACTGGTAATATTAATGATACTGAGTTGATTGGATTAGCTATAGCTGTGTGTTATTAATCACATCATCTCGAACCCAAAAAGATGCCATTAAATCGGTCACAGTTTATGTTCCAAATATTTTATTACCAATTTGTTGTTTGTTTTTCTTTTTGATCCTGAAAAGCAAATTATAGAGCCTGAATGACCTGAAGTGCCTAAAGTGAAAAAGACACACGTGAGACTATAGCAATGGTAGGGAGAAACTCGATATCGGAATGTGATGGTTTTTCATTAGATCGATTCTAATAACATTTCATCCGTATGCACGCTAGCGGGCACAACCATTCCAGTTCGTTCAGTTCGTTCAGCCACAACGCACCGTTTATTTTCCAATTCCCTCTAGAGTTAATGACATTTTCAATTTAGTTCAATTTGTTTAGCGTGGAACATGCACGTGCATATTGACGCGTTTGATTGTCGTCCAAATCGACGCACCTTCAATACCCAAGGCTCCGACCAACGTGTGTGGGTGTGTGTGTGTGTATGTCTTTTATTTTTATGTTCAAACCAATTATTTTCATGGTAATTGGAATTAAAAGTTACTGTTTCACTAAAAAGCATCACCATTCCGAAGAGCAAACACACAAGACAAACAAAAATGCTTGCAGATAAATTTCATTTCTTTACATCGAGTAAATATACCGAATGCGGGTAAACGAACGGAAGCTGGGCATCAATTAAAAAGCACCTTTCCCAAGCAACATTGCTATTGATTTGCAATTGAGGCGCTGCGAATGTGGTTATTGACCAAGTGAATAAAGCAACGATGTAATTAAAGTAATGTTCGTGTTTGTGCATAATTTTCCAATTTTCAAATCTCAAGATGAAATTCATACATTTTGAATAAATTAGTAAATTCAAATGTAAACTTTCATTTAAATAAAAGTGTCGAAATATTTCACTTTTTAAATGCTAACTTTTATTTTTCAGTTGAAAAAATTTGTTTCTACAACTTGACTTGTGTGTCAAAGACATATTCAAAATAATCAAGATATTTTTTAGCATTTAAAAAGTGAAATATTTCAACTCTTTTATTTAATTGATTTAATGCTAACGTACTTAAAAACAAATATCTTGAATATTTTGAATATGTAAACTTTCATATTCGAACCTACAATTGTTGATGGGTCAAATTTCAACCTAAGACTGGCTATAAATTCAAATTACAGCAACTTACCCTTATTTGCAAATTTACTGAAGGTGGAGAATCTTGTGTTTTTATTCAACACTCAAGATAAAAAAGTTTCCATGGAAAGATTCAATTCAAGCGCAGGATGCTTCAGTTTTGCATTTCAAGCGAAAATCCGTATTTCACAAACAATCGCACTCGCAACTGATTCACTTGTAAATGCAATAAAACAAAAAACTTATTTCATTTCCGTTCTACAACTTAACATCGCCATCGTCACAACCAACGACATTTTTAGTTTAAAAACTACAGAAAGCCAAACTTCAACCAAAAAAAAGTAGCAAGAAATGGAAGCTATTATGACCGAAACTCATGATTTCGTAAATATTTCCTGTTGCTTGTGTTTCTGCTTAAAATGATGGTCACCATATTCGAATCCGTTCGCAACGAACAACAATGATAAAATGTTCTATTGTTTTGCGTTAAATTGTCAACGATTAATGGTCGCTATATTTTCAACACAAACCAATGTGAGCAAAACTTCAATCATAAAAGCGTCAAAATGTCACAAAAATGGTTTCGTCGGCAAAAGCGTTGAGCGTGTGTGTGGATATGTGTCGTCGTTTTTTGGCGAATTCCCCATTCATAGCACTGAAATGGGTAAAACTTTTTTGATAATGTTGAAGTAATTGTGTTACTTTATTATGGTCCGGAGACAGAATGGAAAGTTTTTCCCAAACCTATTTCGCCAACGAAACTTCAACATTTTACGACGGTCAAATCAAATGCAATTTCCAGGCAACTTTAACATATGTCACGTTTATCGAGCATCCACAGTTAATGGCAGTTGAAGATTTCCTTATTTGTTACCAAAATTTACGTTATATTTTGTGCTCGTCAATTAATTTTGACTGGCCATTCTGAGTCTAATCTAACTGAGTTCAACCAATATAATATGGAAATACGGAATTCATTTCGATGAAAATCAATTTCGGTTTTTATCGATGGACTGTTGCAAATTAAAATTATGGCTAGTAAAAGATCAAGGAAATAAAATTCGATTTGTTGAAATTCCTTAGAGACACAATTCAAATCCCGATCACTGTCACTGTCACTGGAGTCTCAATACCATTGATGGCGAACTTTATTTTCATTTGCCTAAAATAAACTGCTTGATACTTAAAATCAATAAAAGTTTCAATGCAGTTTATTTAGTTTACTCCGTTTTTACTTTGTCATTTAAGTTTTGAAGGTTTTTCAACTGATTTTCCATTTCAAAAGACAAGCGTTTCTGAATACATAGTATTCGAAGCGAACATTTTATTGATTGGGAATCGTTTCATTTGCAAACAAAAATTGAACACTGTTCGACAAACAGTAAAGTAAATGCACCATTTTTAATCAAATGAAAACTACGTAATATGAGAATGTGAGCATCATGTTCCAAAACATTGTTCGCATTGGTTCTTTTGGAAGTAAAAAATGCCTGCAGCGGTGCGAAGTGGTAATTTCCGTTTCACACAGAAATTTGTAATAATACCATAAATGTTGGCCGTTATCGCAGCAAAACCATTTTCCGCACAATTTCAACGGGAATTGGTCTTTCATTTTCCGACCACGGGCCTAATACACATTGGAAATTCAATTTAAACCACTGAGCTCAAAATCTTCGAACTTATTCGGTTAATTGTATTACTCGAAACATTAAAAACTAATTAAATGTGGAAAAATTATTGTAATTGGTAGTGAAGGTGGCGACTGAAACAATCTACGGGCTGCAATGAATTGCCATTGCAGTAATCTAGATTAGCCACACCAATTGAGCCGATAGTTACGATGGCGGCGAGAGGAAGACAGCGAATTAAATGGAACTAAAGACATTAAAACTATTTAAATGGGATGTCACTCTGAATGGCATTGGGAATAATCAGTTCGCCACAGACCCCACGAATTACATCAACTCCCTCAAAAGTAATATGATTCGTGCAAAACTTGTAATAAGGTTTCAAAGTTATCGTGCGTATTTGAAATTCGCATCGCTATTGCAATATTCAAGTCTAAGCCGAATAACACGGAGAGCCTCAGTGAATTGATTCCATTTCTTAAGTGGCTCATATTTCAGTATTAGAAACCATCGCGAACATTGATTTGCTAGCATTTTCATGGTATTTTGCACACACACACACACACACACACAAAATCAATCGAAAAGTCAAATCGTTTGTTAAATGGTTACAGGCAAAAGGGATCTAAAACTTTCGTAACAAAATCTCTCACACTCTCAAGCATTTTGTCAGATAGGATAAGCGAAAACGGCGAAAATATTGTTTAAAATCGGCTATATAAAAACTGATTACATTGAGTGCGTGATCTATAGTAAACTGACTCCACAGAACTGCGTTTCAGCCGATTTGCATCCGCTTCGATGGCTCCTAATCTTGAGATAATAAAAAATCGAACGATCAACGCTCACACAGAAAAAGTGTAATGCATGTGTATTGAATATACCAAAGTATCAAAAATCTATATACATTGAGCTTGATTTTTATGCAACAAACTTTTAAATCCCTTCAAGGCGAATTCACTCTATTTATTATGTTTGAGCTGATGAAAAAGAGTGAGAAAGAGAGAGAGAGAGAGAGAGAGAGAGAAAAAGAGAAAAATCCAACGCAAAGAAATTTTCAATAAAGCACATTTCCTCTGTGGCATTTATTCGATCCAAGCCATTGTCTGTGTGTTTGTGTGGCGCAACAAATCGCTCGAAATTCAAGACAGAGAAAAAAAAAATTCTGAGCATGCAAATAAAAGTTCAACTGAAAGTAAAAAGATGTATATAGAAAAAGAGAATGTGAGAGCAACAGTAAGAATGAACGAGATCGAAAATAGATTCTGTTCTCTCGTGTTTTTTTGTTGTTGTTGCTATAATGTCAATGCTTTTGTAACGCGTATGCCTTCGAATTTTCCAAATCGATTCAAACAATGATGTTCGAATATTATAATGACGACAATGATGCGATGTAATGTGCAAAGAGCAAAATCTCTCTCTCTCTCTCTCTCTCTCTCTCTCTCTCTCTCTCTTCCGATCATGAGCTTGCTTCTCAATATTCCAAAGCAAATGCGATTCTCCATTTTTCTCTACGTAATGGTGTTGGTTAGTGTGAGTACACGCGCGGCACAAAGGGTCCATACAATGATGCATGACAAATCACTCCACTGATACTGGCACATCTTCTTCTTTTTTATTTGTAAAAACCCTCGTTCTAAAACCGAGCAAATTCCGTTTGATATTATAATGTGCACCCACCGCACGTATCGCTTTCAAACAATGTTCCATTCGCCTTTCTCTTGTTTCGAAAAATCGCTGCTTTACCAAATCCACTATATATCAAACGCATTAAACAATAATATGCGCGTTCATTTTATAAATACAAAAGTAAATATTTTGTCAGAGTGGAAATACCACGTCGGTTGAAAATCGCAAAGAATCGACACAGAGAGATAGAGAGAGAGAGAGCAACAACCGACAATGGAAAAGGATGTTGAACAGAAACAACAACGAAAAAAAAAGAAATGAAATAAAACTCACAGAGCACAGAGAGCATCAGATAGTGGAATGAGAAAGACAGAAAATTCCAGTTGAAACTGTAAAATGCGTTCACCCTATCCACTCGGAGTTTTGGTTTAATAACCCGAAGGGTGGTTGCGAAAAAGGCTTGTTTTAATTAAAAAATAATGTTTTTTATCGTTACATAAAATCTTATGATGCGAAACCGAACGAGAAAATAAAAACACACGCGACATCGAAAGCGAAACTCAAGAATGCCATGTTGTCAGTCCTGAGATGACTGCTGTGTATTCGCGTGCAGAGCATTGAGCAGAAGAAAAAAAACTTTGCGCTGAACATCGAAAGCAAACTGTATTGTGTGGCATCAAGTGAATATTGAGACATAATACAAGCATAAGCATCGGGTATGCAATATTAAAAAAAAAAGGTATTCGTATCAAGTCGACGAACAAACGATCAAACTCATAATTCGAGTATTTTCTATGAATTTTAAATGAAATGCGTTTTCACTCGCACTCATTCACTGTGCAAGCGCAAAAGAGACGGGTCGAAACACATAACAGAGGCATGAAGAGAATGGAAAACAACTTGGCATTAACAATGGCATCTCTATGATGATGACTACGATGCATCGATGAGAACGCGAGCAGCAACGACGATAAGCTGTGATAAAAGGGATTACGTTCCGTTTTAAACAGAGCAGAAAGGGACAAACCGACACAGAGACAGCGAAACCAAGCGAGCGAGCATGAGAGAGAGAGAGACACAGAGAGAGAGAGAGAGAGAGAGAGAGAGAGAGAGAGAGAGAGAGAGAGAGAGAGAGAGAGAGAGAGAGAGAGAGTGAGAGAGAGAGAGAGAGAGAGAGAGAGGGAGAACCGCTTTTTATTGATGTGCATGTTTGTTCGCTTCGCATCGAAATGCTTCTGGTCGTACGACAAAAACAATAGCTGCTACAGCAAACAACAAATACTCTTTTAATATTTATTCAATTCATTTTGTGTGTTTCATCTCCTCACCCCTCTCAAACACATACAAACACACTCTGTAATGCTATGCCATGCCACGTTATTTGTAAATTGATGGCGATCCCGATAATATGCAATGTAATGGACAAGTTTTTTATATTCTCCAATGTACCATTTTTTTTCCTCTTGAGATTTTTTTGTTATTGCCAACTTTCGATGGTTTTTCTTTCGTACTTTTTATTCTTTGAGTTATTAATAAATGTAAATTGATTCAGGATAAGTACCATCGACAATTGCCATCGATGTCAAGATATTTTGTAAACAAATTCCATTCACGTAATTAGAAGAGAAACAAATTCCGGAATCGTTTTGTTGTTGCTGTTTTGAGTGTGAAATCACTGTTTTTATTGCGCAACATTTTTTTTAATTATAATTCTGTTTGTCAAGTAATGGAATCTTTGTTACTGGATTGGAGCGATCAAAAATGATTGTCGAGGAAATGAAAACCTTTTAAATGAATCGAGACTTCATTTGCTGCATTTACCAAATTAAAGATTAATTGATTGATGTTTATTCAGGACCACATAGAGCGCCGCAACTGCTTCACTGCCTACAAATCTAACTCAAATTCGTCATGAAGAGCATTGTTCGTCTCATCCAACAGCCCAAATATTTACCATTCTGATCGGAATTTCTAATCAATAAAATTTCCATTGTTTACACATTCAAATCCAAATGGATAATTTGAAAATGGAAACTTTTCTTGGTATGGAACGGTTTGTATTATAGCGTCATTTCCTTCAATTCATTGACCCAATTATTCAACATAGAAAATATTAATAATAGCTAAATTAGGATATTTGCAAATTGTAATCATTCAATCCACAGTAAATTATTCATTCACTTTTGGATGTTCAATTGAGTTTTCGATGCAAATTTCTCATGGGAACGTCACATTTCACCGAGTGGCATTTTCAAGGATTTTTGTTCAAGAGAAAGTATAAAATTGCCAATAAAACAATAGAATAATGGGTTTTGAGCAGCTTATCATCTGTCAGCTCATTGAAATGAATGAATGGAATTGCGTTTGCTGTGTTACCCTTAAAATCTTGATCGAAATTGACAATTCCAAGGAATTTGTTTATTTAAAATTCATAGCGGAAATTCAAATAAAAAAAACCGAGATTGGAATCTTGTTCGACGAACAAGAACTTTGTTGAATATATTCCAAAAACTGTCGATGTCTTCATATCTCAACATTTGCATAAAAATGGATTCTCGTATTTTATTTTTCGGCAATAGAGGAGGAATCAAATGCGAGGATCCATATTTGATTGCACAACGAACGATTGAGTTTGACACAAACCACAGATGGGATTTCAAAGATTGTATCTTGTGAAAACAAATTCATTCCATTTCAATAAACTCGCTGTTTTTTCGGAATATTTTCTAATGACAATCGCTCCCATCGATAGCGCACACAATTTACGCTGTTGATTCCCTTGAATCGTTAGTCACACGACACACTTTATATCGACCCATTAATATTTTTCCACCGCAATCCTTCTCTGTGTATGCGTCTAGTGTGTCACCCCATATTTGGTGAATCCGTTTGTATGTGTGCGTTAGAGGGTGAGTTGGTGCGTGCTCTATCCGAAGTGCATCATTCATTCGTTCGTCGTTTGTCAGGGTGAAATGAAAAACCAGCACCAAATTTATTCTAATTTCGTTGAATGTATATAATTGCATGAGCAAGAGAGACACTGTGCGTGTGCTATTATGTTGCGTAAAAAAACCAGAAGGGGGAAAATCGATGAGACATCTCAATAGTGTGAGGATTACGGCTAAAACTCATTATACGCATTGCATGAACCGCACATATTGTCTTCCCTTCACATCATTCGCAACTCCATTTCGAATGTGCGATTGTGTGACATTTTGTGCACTTCGTTTTGCTAAACCAAATCGAAAATCATCATTCAGAAAGTCGAAGATGCATGACAAATGGACGTAAAACAGTATAACAATAAATATTAGAGTGGATTAAATGGAAACTCCTCTTGTATATTGAAAATATCAGCACCCCTAATGCATTACCACTTCATTCCCTCGTGGAAAAAAAATCAAAAAGAAAAAAAAATTATATTCATTCACTTCACACATAAGTATCAATTCAAAGCATCAATTTGCCGATGATTCGAGAGCAACACTGTTTCTGCTGCAACAGTGTTATGGGTATTGAGGGTATTGTGGACTTGACAGTTTGGCATTTTCAATGTCTCAATGAATGAATATGAATTATTGAATATTAAAAGTTAAGTCGAAATAATCGGCTCGACTTTTATCGATTCACTCACTCAATTATTGAAGCGTTTGGTCTGCTTTGTGGAGTGCGTGTAGATTTTTTATTATCGGAAGATCAAGCAAAGTGCGTTACTATAATCAATTGGCGAGACATTTCGTTTCAATCTGTCATATTTTTAGATTGCAAAGAGGATTCGGCCATTTCTAATCAAAAATTCTGTGATTTAGCATCTTTGTCAAATTCATCCATATTTAAATAAAACGGAATATTTTTTGATTTCAGTCCCATTTGATATGAAAAAAATGCTATTCGAACATTGCCTTACTCAACGAAAATCCATGACACAAGCATCTCCACTTACACCAATGTTCAGACTCACATCTTTCTTGCATTTTTGCCACACGAACGGGCAAAATGGTTTAGGTCTTGCATGAATTTCACATGGCTCATTCACAATAAACACACTTCACACTCATACAACGTAACATTATTTGCCTCCCTCACACCGACACACAAATACAAACACTGTTCAATACAAGTGTTGAACAGCCGACAACCAACAGCTGTGTGCCTATATGCGCAACAACGGCAACGAGTCCACATCACAAACCAGATCATTGTGAACTGTATGTATGCCGAAGGGGTGCCTATCCACATCGAAAACAATCGGAGGGTTGTCGTGTGCTCGTGCATTGCAACCATATCGTACAAAGTCGGTTCGTAATGATGTTCCGTTGCTTTCCGTATAAATCTGCGCTGTTTTACAATGCGCTAGTTAGTTCTGTTCGCGACTTGCAACCGATAACAACGTCTACACTCAATTGATTCGTTCGATTGGACCGCAATTTTCAATAACACAAAAATTTTATTATAAACAGCGATAACATAAAAATTATTGCACCTTAATGACAACTCAAGCTAAAATTGGTGATTGAGAAAGAAAAATGACATGCATTTAGTGCACATTGGAACAATTCAAGAGGATTGAAGCATCGTGAAGCCGTTTTTGGTATTTTGCGCGATTTTATCGCATTTGATTGAATATTTTTGTTTGGATGAAAAACAGCTCTTTTTCTCCGGCACCGAGAAGCAGCTTATTTTTAACCGATTTTGTGTGAAGTACAAAAGTAAATGCGAGTTTTCTGATATATCTTGAATCGAAATAAAATAAAAATTATTCATCGAAAAATTTGTTTTTGGATTTTGTGAATAAATTGAGGAAAAAAAAATTATTGAAGGAATATTTTGTGTAGTGACTCGTTTTTTCATGGAATTGAAGTATAAATCGTAGATTTTCAACAAACACAGAACATACAGATACAAAAAAAAACACCGTTCAGCATATCAAGCGAAGAGAAAAATTAATATAGCACCGAACAAAGGCAAATAAGCGGATATATTTATAGCAAAATGAAAGCAGCATCGATTCGTTCAATAATGCATAAATTTTTGGGCATTTTTCCGTGTGCCACATTTTTTGCATGCACATTTTTAAGCGAACACATTTTTAATTGATTTAATCATTAAATTTATGTTGAGCATGAAATGTGCTCATTTTTTTTGCGCCCATTTTTACACATATTGATGTGAACTGAACCAAAAGCTGTTTCGCAAATGGAATTTTTAATGCCAATCATAAGTGAAATCGATAGGCCTGGCTCAATCGGCTAACGCATTACAGATAAATTTATCGTGGCATTAATTATTTTGTTGTTGTTATTCAACATCGTTATTACTGTCAATTTCGTTTGGAGAATATTGGAAAATCCTTGCCATTATTAATTATTCCATGGCCATTTTGGATGCTGCTTATTAATTTTTATGCATTTTATCAAATTTTATAAAAATTGAATTAATAGTAAAAAAAAAATCGCAACTTATGCTGAGCTCAAGGCTATGAGCCTGAGGCTTTTTTGTTTAAAACTTTGAAAATAATCTTTATATATTTATTTCTATAGTAACTGACAACGGGAGCAAAGACTTTTTTCCGTTGTTACCATAGAAAAATTGGAAATTGAAGGAAAACAGGGAAAAAAGAACATATTTTTCAGTGGAGTGGCTATTGAGTTTGTTGAAATTGTCGCACGATAATTAAAATTCTTTGTGAAGAGCGTCTCTCTTGATGAGATTGACAGAGAAAGAGTGGAAAACACTTCAGAAAGTTGATCCGATTACAAATAGCAAATCGACGAAAGATACCTGGCGCACACAGTTTATCAATTAATTTTTTTTTTACCGAAAAAATTAAGCACTTTCGTCAAATGCACGACAGACAATTTAATTTTTGAGCAACGACAAAAAAAAATTAAATTTCATTTATACGTGGAAATGTGAAGTATATTTTGGTTTTTGGCATCACGAATATCGGAAAACAGTCTACATCTAAAAAAAAACAAGTGAGTGAAATAACACAGAAAAAATTGAATTTACGAAAAAAAAGTATCTGTAAAAAAAGTTTTACTAAAAGTGGAGCATTCAGAGAAAACAACATAGAAAAAAAGAAGAAAATTGAAAAAAATCAGTAAAAAAACGGTAAACGTCAAAAACACAATCATAATTTTTAAATATCGGGAGTTGTGCTATGGTTTATCAAACATCTGGAAACGAATTTTAGCCATGGCGCACCGCAACAAGTCTAGGTGAGAATTGTTTTTTTTTCCATAATTTTTACACTTCACATACATTTTAACCCCACCAAATTGGATTCAAATTAATTTGTGACTTTTGAGAGTTTTTGATTCAATATTTGTGAACTGGTTGGCATTTAACAAAAAATAAAAATTGGTTGAAATAAAATTGGCAGATGAACAGTCTTTTTTTATCAATATAGATATGGATATGTGAAAAACGGTGTCACGAAAATGCACAAATGTGGTTAGCAAAATTCCATGAAATGAATGGCATGAAGTGAGTGTGAGAGAGAGTTTATTTTCGGTGTTATTGCAGCCAATCGAATTGTGTGAAAAAGTGGAATATCGTGGGCAATCCAATTTTTATTGTGATTTTAATGTGACAAAAAAAAACTTTTCTGCGGTTATAGAGTTAGTTCATTTGTGTGATGCTGTTGCTACAAATCCAATGCGGCATAATGAATGAAAATGAGGAAAACCACAGACCGCAATAAAAACTTGCACACAACACATAGCAAATATAATTTTTTTTAAATACCATTTAAACATGTAATCATCGAACTGAAAGCGGCACCAATGGTTCCGATTCAATGAATTTCTTTGCTCTTCCATAAAAATTACTACTTTTGAATAAGTCGATAAAGCGCAGCTAGAAAATACCATTGAATTAAGTATATTGGCTGGTGTGGTGGATGTTAAAATTGGTGCCACGCCACAATGCAACGCGCACAAACACACATATACACTTTAGCGATTGATGTCATTTACTCAATTGGATTTATCGTGTGAGATACCATTTTTATTAGTTTCGTATTATTCTCATTCCCTGTCACAGCCGTTTCGAAATAAAATTGCGGGGATTTTTTCTCGTTGCCTGGCATTTTATTCATATGCATCCATTCACATCTTTACTGCTTTCCCAACTGCATTGAATGTGGTTGTTCTCCCCATATTTCGATTCGCATGTTCTGATGTTATTTAGGAATGTACCACCAAGTGGAAAAACTTCAACGCGAACGAATAACGTGATATTGCCTGCAATTTTCATTTAATTCGTAGCTAAACCGAGTAAGAATGAAAAAAAAAACTCCGGTTGTAAATCAATGGCGATGCTCTTTTTCACGGCAAACCTATATCTATATGTTTCTGAATATGGTGGTGGTTTTTCTGCACTCTACGCCGTGGACGTTACACCAATAAAACCATTTTATTTGCAATAAATATTGAAAAGTGGAGTAAATAAAATAATCCCATTGACTAAACACTCGCACGATTCGTTGTGTGTGGGCGAATGCTGGAATTCAATATTGACGGTAGATGAGAGAGCTAGAGAGAGAGAGAGAAAGAGTGAGAGAATAGACTTGCAATGAATAATACCGTGTAAATGATTTGTGTGTGCGATTTGAAAACAACAACTATGAAATGCTTTCAAAACAAGAGCGTAAATAATACGAAGTGAGCAATGCAGAAAAATAAAGACACAGGGAAAAAAAGATAAACTTAAAACATGAAATACAATCGGCACTAAACCAACAAATGGCCAAGCCAAAGTACAAACTATGAATCGCTCTCACACTGTAACCTGAACACCAAAACACACTCGGCACAGCGAATTTGAACGAGAAAAAAAACAGTGCACGCGAAAAAGAGACGGCAAGCAATCAATCTTTCCAACATCCAATTTCATTCCAATTACGAATCTACTGTGAGAAAATTAAAACGATTTATTCGTGTTGAAAAAGTTTTCGGTGCAAATTTTTCCCCTAGAGCTGAATCTCAATCGTTTATTTCATTCGTCCGTTCGGTCGGTCGGTGTGTGTGTGTGTCGTGGCCGTTGCTTGTACCGATTTCCCGAAGATGGTTGCTCATGTCTCGAGATTTATCTTCAATGTTAACTTTTCCATTGGTTTTCTTTCATTTTTACTCTTCTTCTCACATCTTTTTTCAACCGCTATCTCCCTCTCTCTCCCTCATTTTGTTGCGTGTGCCTTGGTCTTTTGTTCATTATTTTTATTTGCTGTCCGTTTGTTCACTTGTGATCGTGTGCACTCAAGTGCTTTGCCATCTCGACGTTTCGATGTGAATTTTTTGTTCAGCAGCTGCTGGCCGTTGCTCGACACCAACAAAATACTTGTTTCATTCGGTTGGCTTACGGTTTTTTATCCGGTTTCTATTTCATTTTGCCATCAACGGAATTAAAACACACGGAAAAATATTTAATTTTGTTTCGTATTGGTTTTTTTTTTGTGTTCGAAGATTGGTGTTCGTTTGCTTGGTATTGGTTAAATGATCGGATCCAAAGTCATATTGAATGCAAATATAAAGAAATTATCGAACGTTTTCTGGTGAAATTGAAGGCAAAATGGTGTTCGTGTTTGTGTTTCAATTCCAATATCTAGCAGAAAATACAACTGAACTCAATTACCACTAAAGAATTTAATTTCGTTTGGCTATGTTTGCCCCCCTCCCGTCCCGTAAACCTTAACGGCAAGAAACTTGTACAAACCGATGGCAAGAAAAACATCAAGTGCAAAACTGCATTCAATATTTCCGTCTGCTCATGCATTTTTTCCGTCTGTGTGTGTGTGTGCGTTGAGTTTGAGTCTCTGTTTAATTGCAATTAAAATGGAAATCGAGGAAATTCAATTCCTCAGCGGTTTCAACTGTGCGGTAAACCATTCCATTGCATCACATTTCGTTTTTCAAACCTCAATTTTAAATGCGGAAACATTGCACTCTCCGTTCACTTTTTGCGCACGTACTTGCGTGTTTTCTTCTTTTATTCCCATTTTCCACCCATTTATTTGGGTTAAACGATTCGAACGATTTCACTTTGCAATCAAAATGACACTATGCAATACGAGAATGTTGCTCGGCGAACAAAACATCCGTGAAAAGCACTTTTCTCGTTGTAAATAAAATCAAAAGTTTATGGATTTTATTCTGTTTTTTTTTTGTTCGTTGTTATTTGAGATGGGATTGATATAGACATTGGTCATTGCTCTCCCCTCTATTACAATTCACAGATTTGGTAGTCAAATTTTCTGCTGGACGATTTTTTTTCGTATGTTGATGTGTTGTTAAGTGATTTTGCTTGTTGGAACTTTTTGTGCGTACATGGTTTATTTTTTTGGTTAAATGACCATTTTGCCGAGATTTTGTTTACTGGATTGCCACATGAACGAGATAGCTAGATACGCGACCCCTTCTTTTTTCAGGGTCTACCTGACTCATCTCTCTCGCTCGCAATTTCTCCCTCGACATGACCATTCCTCGAAATCCAATGTGGCCAATAAATTATTCAATGGTAATTTTCAAGCATCGATCGTTTCACAAAAATGTGCAAATTTAACGACCACCATGACAGCACACATCGAATGGCTCAATAAAAAGCCTATGTTCAACTTTTAGACGAATGAAAAGATGGATAACTCTTCGGAAATTACCACAACAAAACATTCTTATTGATATGCGAATTTTCACATCATAACGTATACACAGAATTATATCTAACGATTGATATTCATGAAATGCTGAAAATTAATTCAATGCCTGGCCTCGAAATGCCGCTGGTCGCAAAAATGTGCAAATTTATTTATGCTTCAAGAAACTTTGAAACGTTCGAACTAGAATCAAAAAATTGAAAACTTGACATAAAACATTATTTCGAATAACTTAATTGGGTGTATTGTATGTGTGGGTTTGGGCAGAGGCATAAAATGCCATGAAAAGTCAGGACTAGGAAGAAATGTCAAATCTCCATACAAATTATGTCAATTCGATGTTACTCGTTTCACAAATGCGCCATCAAACACCGATTCTAGGAACTACGTGAATGCCGCTAATAATGGAATGACGCCATGTTGAAATGTGAATATGAAATGTCAATGTGAAATGTTTTTCGTCAGCTGACGATCAAATAAGGTTTTTTTTTTCTCTACATGTAGTTCATTGAATCGGTGTATGGTGGCTTCTCACTATTCGCCGTTTCTTCCTCGGCCTGTGAAAAGTAATATATTTCTGAGAATTGATGCGCTTTGATGGCAAGGTTCAAAGCATTAAAACCGACGGGATGGCCAATCAATCTTCCGCGGCATTTTTTGTTTCATTTAAATTGCGATTTACTGTTCACCGCCAACACACGTAATAATCGTTTGATGTGCGAAATCAACTTCGACAAACATTTCTTACTGACAAAAGTAAGCACACAAGGCCAACATGCCAATTTATCTTGTGGTTTGGCAACATTTGAAAATCTCAACAACAACAAAAATGACTTGTTTTTTTCCTATTGAAAGCTATTGAAATATATTAAGACTGATGTAATTTTAAGCAAAATGCAAATGTACTCGACACATCGAAAATAGACAAATAAAACACGCAACAATCGATCACTTCAACAAATTGGTAATAGAAAAGTGTTTGATCAAATCGCATCGCCTGATGATGCATTCGCCAAATTTTCCGATTAGCAAATTGAAGTGTGACTTTAATCGATGAGTTCTGTGGATGAAGGTTTTTGGATGGAATCAAAATGAAAAAAAAAATCAATTTTCATCCATTTTTGAGTAATCGACGTGGGAAAACATTTATATTCAATAAAACTAGAACGAAACCACCGAACAAAGTTGATTCGAATCATTTTTGCATCGAGCCAATTTTGATATTTTTCAAACCATTTATTCGTTGCAACTTTCAAGTGATTTTCAAGCTTTGCATTAAGTACCATAAATCCACCGATGAAAACTGTAATCTCATGAGTTGTGCTCCAATTTCCTAATTCAATAATAAAAGTAGCAGAAAAGTAGTATCATCTTATAATCGAAAATTAATAAACTTCGATCGAGACGCCACTTTGGTTGTGGGTTTATCAATTTTACTGGATTGACATGGTACTTAAAATTCAAGCAACCACTTCCGATTAGCGACACAAAAATCGATAAATAAATTGAAAATCTACATTTTTCACTGATGCGTTGAGTATTTGTATTTTCATCGTGGTAGAGCGTTGCTCCAGATTTTCCAATAATAATCATTTCCATGAAAATTTATACACACCCAAACGAGATAATATGCAAACTACGTGACACTCTGGCGAGCTGCAACGTTTGATGTGACCAGATTTAGCTTAACGAGCGCCGCGTGTGCAGGTACCGAACTCAATATTTATCAAATAATCGAATTTATGTGTCGGAGTCGTTCGATTTTATCGATTTTCGAGATGGAAAATCAGAACCATTTAACGTTCAGCATAAATTCAAATGCGAAAAAAATCCAACTTTGAAAATGAATTGTACTGTACAACAATACAACAAATCATGGAGGAAGAGGATCTTTATTATAGCTCATTCGAATTGAGCACACAAAATACCCATATAAATTATGAACAGTTGGTAACATGACATTTTGCTGATTCCCAAAAGCTGACGAAACCAGATGAGACGAAGGTCGTGAATATTTTACAATTGACGCTTTTAATATACTTAAACAGTGGGACGTCGACGGGGAAGTGAGACGCACAGAGAAAATCATAAACAAAAATGAAATGAATATGTGTAAAATGTAAATGTTACAACGGTAAAATCATTTTATATCACAATAAAGCTTGGTTACACTGGCGAACGGAAACAATACGGAAGATGTTACAGTTGTAAAGTGTGTGTACAGAGTACAGAGTCTGACTTCACACGCACCAAGATGTCTGTATCATTTCAATAACAATTTGTATACTTTATTTCGCACTCATTTATTGGTGTTTGTGTATTCACTTCGGTTCAACCATAAGAAAGACTTTTCTCTTCCTCTCTCTTACCAACCATCCGTGTACTGTACATGAACACTCTCGTTTTCTTTACGGAAAAATTATTAATGGTTGTTCATCGTTTCCAGTGAATTTGTTTGGCACATTTCGTGAAAATGTGTGCTACGAAGCTGAAAGCGAAAAGAATGCGCCAATCGCAGAAGAAAAAAACGAAAGGAAACGAATAAAAGTCCTGAACAAATAACATTGCCATGCAATGGCAGCTTCGAATTGGAGCCCCAAAAACTGAAACTGATGCGCTGGCTCAACAGACTATAAACAGCGCGAACAAAACTCACTTTGCGTATATAAATTCTAATATTCGGTGGAAATTTATTACATTATGCACCCTTGTTTTTGAATGTTCGGGCTCGGTGTACTAGATATTGTATCTGGTTCATATCAATATGTGTATATTTATTTTTTTTTCTCTCTCTCTCTCTCTGAATTTCTTGTTGCTGGTCGACACTGTGTCTCGTTTCAAATTTCTCGGTTTTGCTACTCTGTCTTATTCATGCACAAATTCTCTCGCTCACTGGTGTTCTGTTCAATTCAATTTATTTACGGCCAAATTCACATGTCTTTTTCATCGTCACTCTGTCATTTCAATGCTTGAACAATATTGTATGTGGCTTATTGTCTGGCACATGATGTATTTTTGTGTGTGTGTGTGTGTGTGTGTGTGTGTGTCTTCGGTGTCTTTCTCTCATTCGGTGCGCGGTTTTCATTCGACTGGCTGTTTGTTAAATTTTTTTTTGCAACTGAAATATTCAGTTCGACTCGATATCACGTGGATATGCAATATGTAAACGATGTTAAAGGATACGCTATGTCACCTTTAGTTGAAGCTCTCTTTCGCTTTACAATTCACATTTTGCAATGGCAATCATTTATTTCGTTCCGTTTTGTGACAATGGAAATCGTACGGATGTTGCAGCATCACAAATGTACGAGTGAAACGAGAAAAAAAATGTACGCTTCACCTTTTTTTTCATTCGAAACCCACTCTCTCAGTCTTGTTTCGCATCTCCGTTGTCTTTGCCACATGAAAAGCAGCCGCATATCAGCGATTCGCATACATAAAAGACAATGACTGTTCGTTGTAAATAAATATTGCGGTTGCTTCACTGTCAATCTATTTTCGCCATTTCTGTTTTTTTTTCTATTTTCAAAAAAAAAAACCGTCGCATTTTCAACGATTACGTGTGTACGCTTCAAACGGCTGGATGAATTTGTATTTTGAATTCGAACCCATTTTATTTGCATTTATGCGATTTGTTGTCATCACATGCCTCAGTTGTGGTGGGTCCATGTACGGTAAAAATAACAAGGGCTACAGCAACCGCATCAGATTCACGTATTTGTTGATGTTTTTTTTCCCCTAAACTTGTGTTCTTTTCGAATTGCAAGTCTACCAACTCATGGAATGTGATTGAACTTGAATGATGTTACGAATCGAATTGCGTACTGCGCATATAAAATACTTTGATAGAATCTATCGAGGGACCGAACACAAAAAATACGCAAGAAATCGGCGAAACAAGAGGGAACATTTCGATATGCAAAGAAAAAAAACTTGATCGAGTGCAAATAAAAAAAAGAGAGCTTTCGGCTTTCAAGATAATTTGAAGAGATTGAAAAAAAAAAAACGAAAATAGATGACAGAGAGCAAGACAGCTCATGGAATACATTAAATATTTGTTGACTGTCGAAACGCGGATATTTTAATGATATGAAAAATACTCGGGCATTTACATTTCAACGTTTGTTTTTTATCATTCAATTTTCACCCGCTGAAATTGGAATCGATTCGGTTTTGCGTACGGCGTATGGCCATAGATTTTACCGGTGATGCTGTTGTTTAATTCATTACTTTGGTGCGCGATGTGATATCCAGCGATTTTGTGTGTGTTTCATCATCGCAAGCGCGCTTGAATTTCATTTTATAGAGCTATCCTCTTTCTCTCTATTGAATTCGATTTGCGAAATAAGTACACTGCCTCTCGGTATCGTTTATTCAGTCATTCATTCGACGGTTTTTTTCATAATAATCATCCGTCAATCGATATAAATACGCCGGAATGAATCGATGAAGCAAAGCTTCCTCACACACACACACGAGGAGAGTACGGGAGAGATGGGGGGAGAAGCGTTATTGTGTCAAAGCACATCCAACGAGCCGAAAGTGATTGAAACTTAGGAACGAAACATAAAAGGTATCGATAGCACAAACGATTTGAGAGAATGACGGCAGCACGCTAAACGCGGTTACATAACGGATAAATACATCCTACTCTTCTCCTTCTTCGTCCTCTCGCCTACCTCCCACCCAAACGACAGGCGGAAACAAAGCACGATTAAAAGGACTGCTTTTTATGATGATTAAACATTTGACACATTTTGCTTGAATGTTTTACACTCAACACTTGAATCAATAATGCTCCATCATTCAGCGCTCACTTTCCGGAAATTAAAATTCTCATTTGTAATGTTTGGATTTTGATTTCCTGAATTTTAATACTTAAAAAAATGGCACCGCCATAATAAAGAGCCGACTTTCATTTAAGCGGCTGAAAAGTGCTTTGAATTATGTTTAATCGTTGAAGGTGAAGTTTTGAAAGAGTTGTTCAAAAAAAGAAAATTCATTAAATGAAAATCGGATCAAATGGCTTTGAATACGAAATAATTTAGAGGCCATGATAAGCCAAATATCAACGCTCTCTGTTTCTCCGAATAAAAAAAGTCATGTCAGAGGAGGTCCATCATCGTAATCTCTCATTCACGGAAAAATGTTCAAAGATTAAATTCTTCAGAACAATTGCTTATTATCAAGTCACAAACATACTTTGATCACACGACTTCAGCCCAGCCCAGCCCATACGAAATTTCCATTTCATTTGAGCCACACACTCAAAGCCACATCGGTGGCTCGAGCTTAACAAAGCTAACGGCAACGGCAACAACAATCTATCCATCCGAAGCCGTAACCAAATGGTAAACGAAAATGAATACGGTTGCATGGATTATAATAGCATTGTATCAATGTGAACACAACGGAAGCCGTTGTCATTCTGATTATTATGACCACTTGGTATAACGTCATGAAATGAAAAGCACGTACGGCAAATGGTTGAATGAGAAGAATGAATTCAGGTCTGAATGATTGGAAAGGCTAAAATGCAGTCTCTCGACACCGACACCAGTCACACCAGGTGAAGAGAACGTATAAATATTAAACTGTGTGTCCATCAGAATGGTTGTTGGCATTTGCTAGTAAAGTCGTTTCATTTTTACGGTTTTGAGGCTAAAGCAATTACACATTTTGACTTGATGCCAAAATTAAAAATCATAAATCCCAATGAAGGAGAGAGAGAGAGAGAAAGTGTGTGTTCGGTTCGATACTGAGAACGGAAGATGTACGTGGTGCAAGCGAGTGAAAAATGGGCAACTTCATGCTTGTTCTATCGTTCAATGTATTCGCCGCACACCGCTTCATGTAACTGTGGCAAAATAATTTAGTGGAATTTTCGAAGCAAAACCAAATATACGATGGAAAATCATGGAAAAGTACTTAATTTCATACTGAGAAATGTAGCAATTGTACAAAAGCGAATTTCAATGAATTATTATTATTATCATTTCACGTATATAAAGCGCACAATTTTAAAGGCGCACGTGCCACATCCGAATGCGAGTATCGACTGTAGATGAGAAAAGGCTGTTTCATGCGTAATAGAGGCTGACATTTTCTCTCGTAAAATTGCCCTTCATTTTAGTAAAATGTGACTCGAAGATTATAAAATATCACGGAATGGCTAAGAATGAAGCAGCGGATTTCAGCGAGCACCCACCCGCAGACATAGTGTATCGGAGATGATTGTGATGACTGTCTTCCATGAGCGCGTAAGCCATAGTGCGGCCGTTATTGATTGTATAGATTCAAAATTATTAGCAAGTGAAGTTCACCTTTGTCGCTTTATCTACAGACAAAAGGCACAATAAGATAATCCAATTTAAAGAAAATTCCTTCTGACTTCAGCCGCGTTGTCCCAGCATCGAGACGGTGCTCGCATTCCATGCCATTGTGTTCTTCTCGCATTGATTTTGTACTGTTTCTCGACGTTGTTGTCGTCTCAATGAAGCACATCAACTTCAGAACGCGTCACGCGCACTTTTTCTCTATTGATAAACGTCGTGCTTTTCGCTGTGTGTGTTTGTATTTGTGTGTGTGTGTGTGTGAGTGTATTTTTGTTTCGTTGTCACTTTTTGCTCTAGTTGGTGTCGTATACGATAAATTCCAAGTTGAAAATGTAATTTTGAATTTTGTAATAGATATTGTGTATTCGAAGTTTTACGCTTACGTGCGGGGGAGACAGATCCACTTTGTAACAGCTGTGAGCGATGTATTTTTGGTGCGAGAGCGAACAAAACGATACAATTCAATGACATTGTGGAGATAAACGAGAAGACAGGCGAAAACAAACAGCAAACCGGGCAAAAGCTGGAACAATGAGCACGTGCACTTCAGTAAAAGTTTGGCTTTCTTGTTGTTGTCTGTGAGAAGATTGAAAAAGCGAGTCAAAGACAAAGCCCTGCAAAACTGCAAAACATAGACGCCGATTATCGATCCATGCGAATTGCAAAGCAACAGAAAAAAAACATTGCGACATTCAAAAGGCAGCCCTTTTTCGAACTGTGTCGAATGATAGGCGATGCTCGTTTTTCCTCTAGCTCTCTCACATCCAAGCCATTTGCTTCCACGTTTCGAACCATGTAATTCGATAATAAATTATCAACTATTGTAAAGTTTATAGGCGCTCTCAGTATACACATATTGCTGCTATAAGCTGCTACTGATGCCATTCGACATTCACACACACACTCACACTCACACTTAACACTCTCACATCACATATTTTCGATTCCGTTTGTACGGGGAGGGGTCGCGATAGCCACACTTCACCATAACACATAAATTGTGCTGGTGTGTAAACAAATATTGTAATAGAAATAATAAAGTTCAAATTGAATTTGTGTGTGCGATGCGATTCGGTGTATTTTGCACGCACCCGACTGCAGGGTGAACCAGAAAACCAGTAAATGCAGCAATTGATTCAGCTGTTGGTTAGCTTCTTGTACACTGTATACATGAGTATTGTCATGTCGATTTCTCCAAAATCGAAATGTTTGCGGTGACAATTCACACCCTATAGCCTCCAGCATCCACAGTCACAATCGAAACAAACCATATTTTGGAATAAACAAAGCACAAGATTTATGCTTATTTGTACAATACAATTTGTAAACAATTCGCTTTGCTCGCTTACTTCTCACTCTCTTCCCCACACACACCCACACACACACACACAGTCAGACGCTCACGACAACTTCTAAATGTTATTATCCACCAACAATGAAATATCACTCGTAATGTTGGCTTGCTTTCGATTTCGACGGTGTAATTTTTGCACTCTGAGTCTGGCGCGATGGTGTTTGGCGTCGACCCTATGTGTTTGAGTGTGCAAAATTCAAATTCATTATTTAAAAATTGTAACCGAAATTACAATAAATTTTTCAACAAAACAGCCATCGATTACAATATGTTTGGTTTCAGACGGTTGAATCCATTCCATTGGTAGCGTAAGCTGTGAAAATGATGTACAACTTTGCTTCATGTGCAACAATGAGTAATATGAAATTTGACGGCAATAAAGCAATCCATTGGCTTTTTGGGGATGAGAGATGAAATGTCAACAGATAAGCATCGAAATGATTTTTAAATAAGCGATGGTATGAGAAATTTAGTTAATAAATTCCATTCAAAGCGATGCAAGTGGATTACGAACCAAGTTTCTTGACCAAGTTTTAAAGATTATTGAAAGTTTTTGACGGATTTGAATTTTTCTACATTCAAATTCGTCTCATTTTTAACATTTTCAATATCCTTCGGGTTATATATAGCCAAATTCTTTTCGGAAAACTTTTCATTTGATTTTGAATTGAACTGCACTGCATAATCCGTGCAATGCTCACGGTTCAAATCGCCACGAATTGCAATTTGAATTTCTTAATCCCATATTTTATTATTCACTTGATTCTTTTCAATTTCAATTAGACTCGTCGTCTATATTTTAAATTAGCAGAACTTCCACATTTTCTCAACATTTTCATAGAATGGCTGGAATTGCTTCCGCATGCTAAAGAAATTGTTATAAGTTTTTGTTGTTACTGTTATACATGAGCACGGGGGCTGCAGAATGTCTGGTTATCCGATGAACAGCAAAAAGCACACAGTAAAATGAAGAAAAGTTTTGAAACTGAAACAAATGAAAATCTGGACGAAATAGAGAAAATGAGCACAATTTGAATGCAGGTTTTCGAAAGGATTTCATATCTGGCCAAAATGAGATGTAAAATTCATTAAAATAAACAAAAATGTGCAAAACAAGGAAAAAAATAGAAAAGTATACAAAATAAAAAGAATTCGTTTAATCCGTGTTGAGAAAGAGACCACTCGAAACAAACGCAATTTTCGTTGTATGTTGTAAAATTCACAGTTCGCATAACCAATGATAATAATCAACGAATATAAAATCGACCAGCTATTTTTGTGAGCGATGAACAGGTTTGCACGCAAAATTCAGCGCCACAACAAATCAAATGTTCGTTGAGACGGTGCTGAATTAGCAACGATTGGGAACAGCATCTTGGCGCAAATAAGTTTTAATTAAAATTTAATAGGGGTTTCAAATGACGACAGTGGCAACGAACGCAAGATGGAAGAAGACGAGAAACGAAAGAGCAGGAAGTGTTGCTGCTGTTGATGTTGATGATGTTTGCGCCAAAAATTATTATTATTATATCGACGAAGAGAACAGAAAGATTGCCAGAAGGAATGTTTCTACTGTTATTTTGCATTCCATTTTGCCTTCATCTTGTTTTCGCCCATCTCTCACCTCCTCACTTCCCCATTCTCCTACTTCACGAAACATGCAAGCATCTTGCTATTCTGATGAGTACTTGCGACCAATATTTTTGGTGAAGGCATCTCAAGGGTCGGTTTTCTCTAATTACTCTTATTATGAACATTTTCTTTTCTTTTTATTTTGTTTTGTGCACACAAACACAAATTTCGTGCTCCATCCAAAAAGTTTTGTTCAACGTTAAAACAATGCACACAAAAAAAACGGGCTCCGCACTCTTTCTCTGTTTAGCGCAAATGAGTTGGAATTGAACAGTGCGAGTGCGAGTGCGAGCCCGAAGATAATAATTTACACAAAGAAAATTCAACAAGAAAATATCCACATAATTATGTTCACAATTCTAGGCACAACTGTTTTTAATTTACAGATGCGGGCACATGAGAAAAAGTATATAAAAATGAAAATGAAAAAAAAGAGAAACAAAGAAATGCTAACGGAGTACTTGCAAAGTACTGACCTAACACTTGTTCGCCCTCCCTGCCTCCCATCTCTTGGTTTCCGTGACGTTAATTCAGCGCGCTCATTTGTCTAATTATGGAAATATTTCAGTACTTTCCATTTAAATTTGCTCGCGTTGTCGAGTTTTCGGGTCACACGAATTGCGGTACCAGTGTGCGGCAATACCATTGCTCCGGCTCAAATATCAAATTAGGAGAGTTCACCATAATCTTAACAAATTTCCATCATATTCCAAGTGATTGCATTTTATGTTCTTGTTAATTTTTTGTTGTTGTCGTTGTTGTGTTTGTGCTTCTTACTTTAACTTCCGCCACTGTTGGTGCAAATGACAACAATTGAAATCCAGCATTCACACCGCAAAAAGGCTCTTTTTTTCGTAGTACAGTCAAGCAAATGTCAAAATTAATTTACATTTTCTGCGAATGAGGCAAATGACAAAAAAATGTTCTTTATCTTGAGAATGATCTAGAGACTCTCTCCAGTACTGTACTAGCCACTGTGGCTAAAACCATCTATACAGATTGACATATCATGAATAGTAGTGATACGGTGAACGACCAAAACCAACAATACACATTAATGAGTCTGCCTTTTTCGCCCCCGAAATGAGTACCACATTCGTGCAGTGCCAGCAAACTCCGAGTAAAAAGAGAAAAAAAAATATACAATACGAGACCAGATACGACAAAACTTTTCATCTAATTTGTGTAATGCGTCTTTAAAAGTGAGATGAAATGATTATTTGGAAGACTGTTGAATGGGAATTTGCCTTCTTTTCTGCTGCTCTTTCTTTATGCAACCATTTTCAGCAGCTGCTGGTTTATTCAAGACAGTGGCTTATGGAGCGTAAGTGAAAATGTATTCCATTTGTGCGCCGAATATAAGGAGATGATGAAAAAAAAAATTGGGAGCGCAGCAAAGACGATGAAAACCCGAAAAAGAGGAGTAGAAAAACAAATCGGCAGATTGAATCTTTTAGATTTTGTTTTGCTCGTTGTGTCTGACGCAATAGAAAACCATGACATAAGAATGTTAGTTGGATAAAGGCGATGGTTTGGTGTAGATTAATCAATAAAAGTAAATCAACACAAACATAACACAAGACCATCCATTTAACGTTTTTAAAGCTTATGGCTTGAAGTTATGCGCTGAATGCTGCTTGTGCCATTGCCAGTGCTGATGGCTTGAGCAATATTTTTTTTTATTTGTTGTTTTCTTGTGACTTGGGTGTATACGTCCATACACAATTTACATTTGCATGGTTTGCCTTTTGATGCTGTTAATTCAACTGAAACGCACCATCGTTGTAGTGTTTATGCACGCGCATACAGTATTTACCATTCACACGAGCGAAACAGTAGCAACAACAACAGCCAACAAAAAGAACAACAGAATATCAAATTCGACCGAAATTTCATTTCGAGTGAAAAAGCATCGAGAGAGCACTCACTCGCTATGGATGCAGATAATCTCGATGCTAATAGTCCAATGCCATCGTCATATAATCTGGTTCTCCCCCCTCTCACACTCGCCATACACTTACCATATTCATTGCTTAGCTCTCAAAACCATGAGAGATTCTTGTGGTTAAAATGAAATTGATAACCCAAAACATCTTACGCACACATAAGATGATCATTTGCTCTTTGATTACATTTTATTTGAGTAAATGTGTATGTATGTGTTTGTGTGTGTCTGTCTGTCGTTTGCTATCTGCTTTTTGCTTTCAACAAACTCTGGAAAATGTGCGGAGCCATAATGACAATGGAAAATGGCCAAAAACAATATTAACACACCAACAAGCCAACAGCAGCTCGACAGTTGTAATCGTCATTTTGTTTCGATACAAAAAGGGAGTGAATTGTGCCGACAAATCTACATTTGGTCGTGCTTGAGATGAAATAAAATGAATTTGATGATTTTTCGACGATTCGGTAGCTATGGCAGCAAGTGGAAACGGGAAAATCACATCAAAACCAAAAACCGACTTTTGGTGTTTTTAGATTTTGTCCCTTACATTTTTTAGTAAACATTCCAGAATCCTCTTCTCTATATTCCAATTTATTTTATCGTGAATACTAAGACATTCGCCCCAATTGTTTTGAGTGCATTTCATTAAATGCTAAAGTTTAAAATTAATTTTTTTTTTTAAGATTAAGCCAAACAGATTAACATTGAGCCGGTCGTCATAAAAACAATATTCAGTAAAATTCACTGCAGAACAGTAATGTTCGCTCATCTTCTGCTACTGCTGCTGAGCTGGGTTGCTTAAGAATGTAATACTTTTAATGCGAAATAATTTCATTCGTTTTGTACTCTGGATTTTATAGTCGTCTATAAAAAAAATTCTTTCTCTTCGTCATAATAATAATCTTTTCATCGTTTCAAGCACACAAGTCATCATTGATCATGGTGAAGAGATACAATTTCAAATGAGAAATTGTATTTGGAAAGTTTTTTTTTTATTTGACAGAGAGAGAAAGAGATAGAATATGTTTTTTTGGGGATGAGACCGTTTAACTGGAATTGAGATAGATTTAAATTGCTTGCTTTTTTAGCAAACTTTCATTTGGCTTGGGTATCAAACAGTTAAAATGTGGAAAAAATATTGCAAAAGCATCTTTTTTGTAAATTTAAAACCAACATGCCGCGGGCTGAATTCAGTGAAATGAATACAAAGAGAAGGCGAGAGAGACAGACAAAGAGAAAATAAAAGGATAAACTGTAAAATGTTTTGTCATTGTCATGTTTTATGAAAGGGTTTTTGTCACCGGTAAATATTTGTCATTTCGACCACATTTTAAACACATTCGTCAGAAATTTGCGATCAAAATTTCCTTGTTTCATGTTTATTTCTCATGCTCTATCTAAAAACCAAATTGCATTCGCTGCTGTATTTCCGAATTGGTTTTTACATCGATGGCTGATTATATTTGATTCCCAGTTGTTGATGCTGACGGTGTTATTTTTATCACAAAATGTCACTTTTGTGCGATGTTGTGCACGCACGGTGACTTTGCCCTGAGTCCATGTTTGTCAGCTTGCTTGCATAGTCGTTCGAACAAGTGCTTGTGCCTCTCTCTCTCTCTCTTTCTCTCTCTCGCTCTCTTTGTCTGACGCTTTGGAGTACCGAAATACAAAAAGCTCATAGCAAAGAGCAGTGAAGCAGCAACATGGTAATGCGCTGTTGTATCATGCTGCGAAACCAATTTACATAATTCGAAGAAAAACAAAATTATATCGTATTGTGTGCTCGGTGTGGTGGTGCTGCTGCACGCCAAAACAAAAACCCAGGCGAACGAACCATAAAATAACAACGTAAAAGAGAGAGAGAGAGCGAGAAAGAAGTGAAAAAGGACGACAAAAAGGTACAATCGCTCACACATACAAATACACGATTCACTGGGCCGAATGAGTAAGACAGAGAAAGGAAATGCAAACGACACAACGATACACAGTGAAAACAAAAAACGAAACGAAATGAATTCCAAACAAAAACACCAAATGCTCAGTGGTGCACAACCGAACTTGTAATATCTGCTTGCTGTTTAGTATCCATTCGACATTTGTTACCATTGGCAAATGGCAAAGAGCACCTCTCTCACTCGTTCTAGCTTCGAAAAAGCATCGACCAAGAGAATTTTCAGCTGTATAATTTGTGTCAATTTCAAAACAATTTTGGTGATGGGGTGTTTATGGCATTTTATGTGCTGTATATATTTGTACGTGTGCTGTGTGACATTAGACGCGCGTTCATTTGTTCTTGTTTTCTTTTTTTTGGTATATCGTTTCTTGGTTTCCCCATAGGTTTGCCCGTGTCGTTTGCGCAGGTTGATCAGTTCCACGTAAAATTCAGACTCTCGTGTAAAATGTTGTGTAAACAATTTATCGAAAATGGAAAGTTTGTTTACTTTGTTCAAACTTGTTTTTTTCATTTGTCGGTGTGTGGACATTGGGAATACACAGTGTACAGTATATTTATACTTGCCGCTTGATTGGTTCCCGCATACGAAAATCAAAGTTCTCCGTGCCAATTAATTTGGTGCGGAATCCACGACGAATTGAATTCGGTCGACGAAATAAACTGAATTAAGCTAAAATTGAATTCATGAAATTTGGCAATGAAATTGGCAGAGTCATGTTCGCAAACAGAGCGGCATCAAAGCACTCGAATCATCCAGTCAACCATTTGAAATTAGAAGTTTTTATTAAATGTTACAATGCTACTCAAATCAAAAATATTTTTACACTCAAATGGAATTTTATTCAATCTTTTTTGGCACACTTTTCTATTTGATGACAAATGCCAACATAAGTGCGAAGAAGATGGAGAAAACAAAAATTGGGGGAATTCGTAAGACTTATCAACCGGAACACAGCCCGACAACAATGAAATAATGACAAAGTTTAAAGCGAGCTTGCAACATTCTTGTCAAATTAAATTCTCTTCTTTTGTTTCATTTCAAATAAAAAGCATTCTAAAACCAGATTTACAAGTATCGGAGCCCTCGTCAGCACAAGATTCATTACGAAAAATGAATGTGCATTTTACGCATCCATCAAAATAGTTCACCCAATGCTCTTTTAATGACCGTGCTCACCAGTCCAAATCAAATTCAAAATGAAGAAGCTTGTTGTCATTTTCCTTTGGCTTTTGGTTGAAACTTAATTAAAATGCAAATTTTTAACGAACATTGAACTGACCATGGTGGCCAATTTGGATTTGTATGCATCCTTGGACTGGTGCGAAATGACAGCGGATACAAGAGCATATACACTACAATGCATATAATATGCTGGATGAGGTGTGAATTTTTTCTGCTTCAATTAAGTTCAATTAACATGTGTTGATATTTGGCTCTTTGACATAATTTAAAATGTACATTTAATTAATTGGAACCGCTGAACAAATTGCATCTGAAATTATTGTCGATTTCCGATTTGGCCGTTGTTCATGCACCGTGCATTCATTTGACCGGGATCAAATTCATTCATTTTTGTGCGCCACACTCCACTGCCACATATGCATGCAGGTGTAAATAAATGCTGAATATTGTATAAATTGGCTAGTGTGAATGCAACATTGGTGCAGCGACTGTGGAATGAATCGATTTACGGTGATGTCAGGTGACGATCGAATATGCAAAGTAACTTGAGCGAATAGAGAAATGGCAATAAAATGAACATGAGCTGCCGAGGAAAAGCTTCCATTTAAATTAATTACATGTCCATAATATATGACCTTAATTATATTTTATTTCGTTTCGCTGTTAAACATTACCACAAACATGAAATCTGATGCACTTCCCATTACCCATTTGCACATAGATTTCCTTCGTTGAATTTATTTACGGATGCGCGTAAATGTTAAAAAAAAATTGAAGTTTCGGTCAAAATAATCGCATGAAATCCGTACGGTTTAATTTTCGAATTAAATTGTTAATGAGCTCGATCGATTTTTGAGGATTCAAAGATTCCGGTCGAAAATGAATATGTTGCAATTGGATCGGAAATCGAGATGAAAATCCATACGAAATCAGAGAACACAAAATTGCAATGCAAATTTATCGATATAAAGTAATGCGGTGTAGGAAAATGCAAGCAATGAATGCACTGATGAGGAAGTTATTGCAAACTTTTGTGTGGTTTGATATATAACCAAGCGCATGAGGAAGGACTGCACACATAATTTTATCAGAGTGTGTCTCTACGAAATGCAATTTCCAATTCATCGTTATCTCGACGTGTTGATCTAATTGCATTTTCATTTCATCAACCACAGAATTCTCGGTGCGAATGCGATGTGAGTATATACTGAACTGAGCATTGCATATGGCATTCAAAATATGAGATGATGTACAAATTAGATGCTAAACACGTTTCATGTTCCGTTTCATTTAGGCCGATAGCGATTTTTAGATGCTCAATACTCACTGCTATCATAACGTAAATGATAATCATAAATGCCTCCAATTCAAACCAATGGAATAGGTGGAGCGGAGCGTGCTTACGGAATTTCATTCATTTCGACTTGATGTCGAAACGTAAGCAAGCATTTGAATCGATGAATAAATCGAATTTAATGCAATAACGCGCTTCTTATACGATTTCAACCATGAACCAAACGTATTAAGATACACATTCGATCGAATAACCACATTCACTCTCATGCATAAAACCCTCCATCTCCTCCATGCCCACGTTTGCCATCCTCAACAACCAAAAACTCAACATACGTTCGCATATTACGAAATCTTGCATAAATATTTATTATTGCCTCGTTTATTTGTTGGAGAAATGAAAGCAAACAGAAAAATGGATATCATTATTTCCTTTTAATTTCGCTTATAAAATACGCTCATTCTCAAAATACTCTATATTATTACTGATGATTTTTATCGCATTACATTCCGCACTCACTGAACATCACATTTTCGGATTCAGTACAAACAAGAGCAGCTATGAGCAAAAAAATACACGCCGCACCGCGGCAAAATACCACTCAAAATAAGCTTTGAATTGCGCAAACTTTTTGTTGGGCACAAAGATGTGTAGCGTAACATTAACTCGAAATCTGCTCAAACAGTTCCCATTCATAATATTTGATTAAATGACTGCCAAATATGTTTGCAAACTCAAGCTGTGCTTTCGATACGGCCATTCGATGGCACTGTCGCTTTCCTTCTTCATTTTGCCATTGCTATTTCTCTTCCCCCCAAAAAAAAGCTATCTACTTTGATCGTAATCAATACCGAAAAGACATTACATTCGTTTAGATGAGCATTCCAGTCACATTTTCAAAGATTGTGCACAAGAATTTCGGAGTCTCGATAGAGCCAGAAAGGGAGAAGAGTAGCAAGTTTTCGGGGATCTATTTCGATATATTTTCTTTAACATTGATGTATCGATTGCTTCTGGTTTGTTGTTGGTCGGCAGGCGTGTACCATTGCTCAAACCAAAAACCACCCATGAGCCTCATGCCATCGCATACATTTTCGGACAAATTTCTTGATTGGATCAAATAAAGCGTAAATTGAAAGTAAAAGGGAAATAAAGAAACAGAAAAAAATACACACACACACACAAACCAAATAGCGAGCTCAAATAAAAATTTAGATGAAAGCACAAAGGCTCTCAAGTCACTTCCATAAACTTCCAACTGTAAATTGATAGAACGCTCAAAGGTAAAAGAAAACACCGTGTGCTAAACCTGTTTGTTATTTATACGTAACATGCATCGATTCAGTGGCATCATTCAAGTGAAAATTGGACATTGACGGTGTCCTCTATTTCTGATCAAAACTCATCATGAAAATCAAACGAATCACAGCAACATGCCAACAGAGCAATAGAGGGACAGAAGGACAGAGAAAAGCGGCAACTGTCAATGTCTATGTCTATGTCTATGTCTCTGTCTGTGTCTCTTAATATTTATTTTACGAATTTTCTACTTAAATTCAAAATAAGCATGCTTGTGCACAAAATGAATGTGCTTGGGGTTGCTGTTGCTAGTGCTTATTGTATTTTTTTTTCTTTTTCCTTTCATTTTGTGGTCATTTTCAAAGTGATTCACCATTCGTTTCGATATATTTCAAAATGAAAAGAAAATGCTTTTGCTTCATACCGCTTTTAAAATATTCAATGGACCTATTTGATTTTCATCACTGATCTTGGGAAATGAAAACGAAGTGAGAAAAGTTGGCAACCAGCGATGGCAACCGGAAAAAGGGACGAACGAGAGTAAAGAAAAAACACACACACATGAACGAAATTCAACGAACGAAATGCTGAAAGATTCGTTTCGAGTGAAATTCATGGTTTTTGCCTAGAGTTTGGTTGTCGTTTTATAAATATTTAAGATTCGATAGCACGATACGAAAATACCGCCGAAACGGGAATGAGTGAATATGTATACCATTGTGTGTGTTTGTGCAAGGATTTCGTTTGAAATTTAATGCAATTTTAAAAAGTTTTTGGTGTGTGTTTTTCTTATTTTTTTTTTATAGTTAATTCCATTTTCAAAATGAATGCTTGATGTGGGCAAAAGCAAAGGCATAAAAGTGCGTTCAGCAATTCGCCAACCAAATGGCCGAACGCAACAACCACATACCGCATTGATTCTTTCATTTGAAAATGAAACCAAAAATTCAAAAGAAAATTCAACATCTTGGTGTACTTTTTTCTCATTCATTCTTTATTTATTAATGTTGATAATACTATTGCTTTACCAGTGTGTATGAGGGTTGTGCGGCGTAAATTTAGATCTCATACGCATACAGGAGAACGAATTTTACACTTCAACGTACCAAAAAGTCGCTTTCTTTATTCCATTCATACATTTTTCTCTCGCTCACTCGTTCAACGGCTTCTGAATGAGTTTGGTGCTTGTTTTTTTTTATTCATTCCTTTTATTTGATTCCGTTTTTTTTTCATTCATTCTTTTTTTGGTTCGCTCTTTCATTGCCCGATTTAAGAGCGCTCAGCTCTCGCTCGGACTCCATTTGAAAAGTAATTTATTTTTATTATGAAAATACCTCTGGTAAATGGGGAACGGTTTGTGTGCCCACATAACAAACTGCTGGTTTAAGGCTGCTAAGTACAAGTATTCGCATTTCATCAGTATTTTCAACCACATCAATTTATATAAAGCAATTTATGAAAATCCAGAAAATTAATTTCATTCGGTCATACACACGGTTGTAATGTTTGGGGTTTCGTCTACCGATATGTATTTTTTTTCGCAAAGGTTTTTCACATTGGCGGTGAATGAGCGTGTGTGCGTCGCACATTGCAAACAAAGCATTTGAAAATATGCAAGAAAAGAACCTGTTACGCTGTTAAGAAACGGTGATTTGCATTTTTTTTTCTGCACACAACGTCCATACACACATACAGTCACCGCCATTATGATACATAATTTGGCCCGTACTTCAGAGAATGCAAAAAATATGCAAACACAAGACACAAAACAAACAAATTCTTGGACATTCCAAGCTTTCTCCCTTTAGTCACCCCCATTCATCCCTTCCAATGTACCGACGTCGAGGATTGTATACTTTATTAATATTTTATGGTGTTTTTATGTAAATAGCAACGTTCGTTATAAAAATTTGCAACATGAAGTGTAATAAATTGTTTTCACATTCAAACCTGATACCGAGGGAACGAGGAGAGGAGATATTGTTGTTGTTTTTTCTATACTCGTGACGTGAAGACGCAAGACAAGCAAAACCTAAACGACGAGAACTCCCGACTTTATCTCAACTTTTCTCTAATATCTTTTCGAATACATTCTGCTGGATTATATCGCAGATTTGCTGTGTGTTTCCTTTCGTGTAATGGTATATACTTGTCGTTTATCCAGCCCAATCAGGCTAACTATTGCTTGCACAACGGTTGCTTTTCATTGAAATCAAATACATTTTTGGTTTAATCATATTTTACCACATCAAAATACTCGAACGCGCGCTCTGAAACATGAACGCTCAACATTATAACGTATACGTTGTGTGCTGTACCCTGTGTATTTGGTGCTGTATGTGTGTATTACATGCGGATGATGTTTTTCTACCCAATTTGTTTGAAAATCTTTGACCACTTGGCAATGGTTTGAGGTGGGATTTCAGTTAATATAAAAATGGTTTCATGTTAAAATACCGCAAAAGCCGAACCAACGAAAAATACTGACAAACAAAAAAAATGAGAATGAAAAACAAAACTTTTACAATAAACGTATCACCCTCTGAGCTTTGGATCAGCGCGTGTTCGGTGAACGTGTACAAATGTACATCCTTCATAACAGTATAGTATATAGACGCATTTGAATGTGTGTACGTCTCCCTCCCTTTCAACCCATGGACAAGCATCAGTTTTCAAGGGGCCTGAGCATCGCTACGCATACAACTTCCGTTGATAATTCTGCTGAATGAAAAACAACAACAAAATCCGCCGAGACGTCGAATGTTTGCCACGGAATTAATGTTGAAGGCAAATTATACACACACACACAAAATATTACGGCGGATTTAATTTTACCACGTTTTTTCTACTACTACTGCTGCTGGAGCTGCCAAAGATTTAGCTTGAGCTCAGTTCTGGCTCTCTTACTAGTTTAATAAAAACTTAACAAATAAAAGTTTTTTTTTCTGTTTCGCAGTGAGCAAATCGTGCGCGAGAAAGTATTCTCATAATAAAATGGACAGCCAAATATTATTGTTGTTATTAAAAATAAAAACGCGAACAAGTCAAGCGAAGGGAGCGCAAATGGTGCCACAGCAAATCTGATCGAAAGTGAAACGAAGAGACAGAGGAATGGAGAGGTGACCGAAGACAACGGATGGAAATGTGCCTTTTTATAGTCATTCTCAATATCTCACCGCAAATACGAGCTAAAGTTCGGAATTGTTTCGCTCTTCGTTGAACATTTTCGTAATGTTTTCCCTTTCATATTCTTCTACGATAATCATTTTTACCGCACTGTTTTTACTTCGCCGACTTTTTCTTTCTCTGTCTCACTGTTTCCTCCGGTTTTCTCAATTCTTTGGAACTGTTTCTTTTCGTTGTCAGGTTTCGAACCGCAAAGTACCAATATTATCTCTCCAAACGATAGCAAAATAAAGAAAAATTAGGCTTTGAACAAGTTTTTATTGCCATCTTTTCAGTTGCTTTACAAATGGTAACTGAAGCTAAAGCCACATACACTCATCTGGATGATAGTTTGTAACACACACAGCCACACACAGCACATTTTTTTTTGTATCAAAATCTGAAATTGTGTGTGTTGTTTTTTTTTGCTCAGTTGCACTTTTTTGCGCTCTTACTTTTGCTCGCTTTCTTTCTCCCCATTCGAAAACGAAATGTTCGTAAATTTGCAGTTTATTGCCTTGTGTCGCGCAATTTTATTTTCCCATTCGGTATTCAACTTGTTCGCTGTTTAAATGCTTTTGCACTTGAACACCAGCTGATGCTCCATATTGGTAATAACGGTAATATTTATCTATATTTATGATACGATGGCTAATTTTAGCTGCAATTTTGCTGGGATATTTTTGTTTCTTTTTACGACACTCGACTGATGCAATTACATGTGATTTAGAATGGTCTCGCGGCACTCGACTTCAACACACCAAGTGGATGGACTTTGTGTGCAACAAAGCAACTATATGCCATCGATAGATAGCAAAACGGCGGCAAGTCTTAAGTGAAAATCAAACCAATACAAAAACTATCGTATCGATGATGGTGGTGGCGTTTGGCTATCGCATGTGAACAATTTTGCGGTGGCAAAGGTCTGAATATCGAACATGCAATGCAACAAGAACAAGACTGTTTACAGCTCAACGAGCAAATTAACACCGCTTTTATATGGTTGATTGCATTTTCTCTAGATAATTTTCAAGTTCAGTTGAATGTGCTGATACCCAGTGCCCCGATACCAGCGAGTGTCAACAGTCGACCAATGCAACACAACACGATTTAATTTATCGCTTGAAAAAGCGCCAGAAGAAAAAGCTTTGCTCTGAATCGAATGCTAACGACCAACAACACACAAAAAAAATATCATAAATTTTCATGTTAAAACCCGTAGATGACAATGAGCATTCGAACATTCAAGCATTCGTGCCACAACCAGATTTTCGTGCGGATAAATGCGTGTGTTTTTTAATTAAAATATTAAGAATATTATTAGAAAAGAAATATTGCGCCGTTGAATTTGTTGAATGCATCGCATAATAATTCTTATCCCCCAGATGATGCTATCGCAATTGAATCATGTTTATATCATCCATTCGTCGTTTTAATCTCGTTTCACCATTCGCAAACATGCTGACTCTTTTAACCATGTTTCAAGAATTCGGGATAGACAGCAAAGGATAAATAAATATGAAAACAAAATGCGAACTGCAAATGGCAAAAGAATGATGAAAATACAAACATTTGGAGAAGACAAAAAAAAACACAAAAATAAAATATCATGAGAGCATATTCATCTACTTCGTTTTTCTCTTTCGCTTATCTTCTTCGGAGTATTGCAAAAATTGAGCATCGAAAGATAGACGACAACGCGAATGACGTCCACGCACAAAGGCTAAATTATAGCATGGAAAAAATGAAATCAACATCAGCATCGCTTTCGTTTACTGGGACGCAAACATATGGCAAGTGAATGAGAGTCGGGCAATGCCTAACATGCGGAGAATCTGGATGCATGGTTTTGTCCGGTCCTAGGGGATTCGAATGAGTGAAATAATTCACTCGACCCAATAATCTGGATGATTTGCAATCGGAAAAACTCTTTACGATTCACATGAATCATTTGGCATTTAAAGTCTTTTAAAAAAACATAAAACTTAAAGAGACTCAAACATGAACCAAAGATTCACTTAACTAGAGACTGTGTTTGCCATTCTTCATCCCCTTGTTTTTGTTTACAATGTCTTCAACAGCAAACAGTTGAGGGGGTTGTTCGCTGTTATGCTTTATTAATGATAATGTGTCTTGAGCAGAAAATGCTTACACTAATTTATTTCATAATGAGCAATAATTTATTAGAAATGCACGGAATGGAAAAATGAACTGATGGAAAAACAACAACCAGACCACTTGGAATAGTTCAAACAGTTATATTGTACAACTGAAAAATATTTTTTGTTTTTTTTTCTTTTGTTTTTGTGGCTATGAAACGTTTTTTCTCTTCCGTTCATTCTCGCTCCCTGTCTCTAGTTCATTTCTCGCCTGTTTTGTTGCAAGCGACTTATTCAATCTACTTTGGTTGATTCGAGCAGAGAAAAAATAGGAATGCGCGCAGAAAACTCATTAACTAAACGAAAATGTGAACAGTTGAAAATAAATTACAAAATAAAAAGCAAAACCAATCCTCGAATCAAGTACATTTTACATTATCAACTTGAGTGCTCAAACTAATATGGCTGAGTTTTACTCACAGACAAAAAGCGAATAGTCTCGTAGCGGAATAGCGCAAATAAAAGACGAAAAAAAACAGCTTTTTCTTTGCCACATCAATTTTGCCATTTGCTAGCCCATTCATTTGAGGTTCGTATTAAATTTGCATTAATCTGATTTAGATGAGATTTGTTGTTGTCACTTTTCGAATGCAAAATGTCAAAAAAAAGAAAATATTAAGATGGAATGAAAAGAGTTATGCTTGCGATTCGTATCCGCGTCGACAGTTTAATTCGAAATATCCCACGTTGTGTGCCGAATCCAATCTCAAATGCAGACCCAGACGAGTTGCGCTTCACTTTTGTCATGGTAACACATTCAGCATGAGTTTCAGACGTACATAAATAATTTCACCCTTAATTTTGTGTTTGCCATGTGAACGAAAAAACACACAACGGAAAATATTCTTCATTAATGTGATTCGTAATGTTGTGAGATTTTCGTTGTTTTTTCTGTTAATAGCCAAACTCATGCTAGTTTCGCCACACCGAATTGAAATGAATGTGGCAAAAAGCAGACGATTAACTAATGTATAAAATGGTATTAATGTACTTTTTGAGATAATAATATTACTTTTTGTTGTGCGCTTTATGCTGAGGCATAAAACCCTTTGCCGGAATTGGATCGGCACACGAAAACTATTTCAATTAAAAGTTTCTCTTTTTTTTAAAAAAAAAAGCCTAATCTTCGAATTAAGCTCTGTAAATTCACCCGTACACAATATAGTTTTCTCTTTTGGGACTTTTCATAATAGTGTTTGTTTGGTGCTGTTGTTGTTGTCGTTGCTGCTGCTGCTGCTATGTATGTGGCAGATCGATGCTAGCGAACGCAATCGCATGGCATCCGATTGGGTGATGTGCTTGTGTGTACTGGTATTTGATACGGTTCTGCACTTTTATCATTCAATTATTTTTCTTGTGCAAGCCATTCCATTCGATTTCCCTTCATTCAGAATGCGTTTCATATCTCTTTACTGTGTAGTTTTTTGTGTGCTGCGTTTGCTATTTCTCTCATATATCTTTTCCTTCAGTTTTTTTTAAATTTGATGAGATATGCAAGTTTCTTCATACTTCATTTAAAAGCATTTTTCCCGTCGTTCATTTTTATCAATATCATTTTGAATGCAAGGCAAAGGCGAACGCGAATACCATCTCTGTTTTTGGTTCTTTTTTTTCTAGCTTCATCTGTCTCTGAATTCCATTTTGCTACACAGTTTTGGGATGCACGCGATGCTATGTATTTTCAATTTTTCCGTATTGTCATTGCTGCTCGGAGCAAAAAAAAAAACAATTTCCAAGTGGCGTAAAAATCGCTTTTTCACCATTATCAAGTCGCGCGCTCGCTTGCATTCTATGGATTGTGCTTAAGTTGCAAATTTCGATGGGGATAAAAAACATGGTACTAATAGTTTGGAACACAAAATCGACATAACACTTTTTCGAATATATGTGCTGGTGAACGGATTCGAATTGATGCGACTACCTACCTGTCTATATCGATGATTGGAAGACAATGATTTGCAGACATATTAAAAGTCGCACAAATATCGAGTCGCAGCAAACGCAACAGTGACAGTGGAAAAAATGCAGTGCACAACCATAAGCGAATTGTATGCTGTGGGGATTTTCTTCAATGAAGAGGAACGAAAGTAACAACTGAAATGAAAAAAAGAAATGCCAATCTATTCAAATCAAAAGTTGGATTCGGTGATTTCAATGCACTTTTGCGGGCACATTTTTATGATTATTTTGCTTTTTTCTCAATTTTATTTCTCTATCCTCACTCCGTCTCTCATTTCTTAGCTTAAATCACGTTCCATTTCAATCGCGATTCACTCTCTCGCTAAATTTTTATTTTTTTTTTTCTATCATAAGCGTCTTATTTCACATTCAATCATACTCACCGACGCGATGCTATTAAATGGAATGGAGCAAAGAAAACGGTACAATTTCGTCGAACACAGTCAGTGTCAGTTTAAATAAAATGGTTGAAAAATGGCAAACAAGAGAAATCAAAAGAAATGAAGAAAACACGAAGACAATAGACATGTCAGCAAAGAATATTAATCCAGACAAACCGATAAAAAGTCAACGAAAATCCCAGCCAAAACCTGAAATGATGGATACTCGAAATTGCGGTATAATTTTCATTTTTTCATCGCCGTCATTCCATTTCGGCTTTTAGAGTATTAAAATATCGTTGAATATAATGAGGAGAAAATTGCATATGACACGACATTTTCACTTTTGCCATTCGATTTCTTCAACGAATGAGAGAAAATTGAAATGCACGTCGCTGAACTGAATATTGCCATGAAATTTACGAACAGAATGAAGAACGAAGAATGAAGATTGCATACATTGCACAATGCATATAAGGTAAGCTTCTTGTCTGACTCATGACATTTTGTGAATTCGTTGGAAAATATTTGTAATCGTCCCAATGTAACCGACAAGCAAGCGCTGAATGACATTTTACACTGTTGCACCATTGCATTTCGCTACGATATTATAATTCTATTATAATATGGCTGTTTATGCAAGAAACGAAGACAGTCTTTCTATCATTTTCTTTGGACTTTTTTTTCTATCTTTGTTCGTGCATATTTTCTTTCAATTTTCAACAGCATTATTCATCATTGCCATGATGACATTGCAAGCATAATGCTTTTATTAAATAAAATACAATGAGTAAAAACCACTTTTATCCAGAGCACCATTCATCAATAAAAAAGAAAATGAATTCTGCATCGAATTCACTGGCATTTTCATCTTCATTATGCAAGAATCCCAAGAATACATGTCATAAGCAAATAATTAATTGTGCTATAGGAATAGTTTAGATAAAATCTCATTTTGATGCATTATTATGATTATGTCGAGAGAGAGAGAGAGAGAGAGAGAGAGAGAGAGAGAGAGAGAGAGAGAGAGAGAGAGAGAGAGAGAGAGAGAGAGAGATAATCCTTAGTAAGAAGGAATGCTCGAGCAATAAATACGATTGAAGATTTTTTAATCTAAATTCTTGTTATACAAGGATAAAATAGTTTTGAGGCATCTGATGATGATATTCTGTCATTTTTGTGAGCAACAAATATTGACAATATATATTGAAAAATTATTCCATGTATGAAGAAAACATCAAAAATTACATAGTTGTACTGAAGGATTGAAATTTGCAAGAGCAAAACAAGTACCATTATTTTAATGAATGCCATATATGTAAAAAAAAGTAGTATCGTTAGCAACATGTACCGAAACTAAACGGTTTTCAATGGTATCTCAAAAAACTGCAACAAAACATGTACTTGAAATGTGTAAGCAGCTCTCAATCCGCATTATTATTATGAATAACACTTAAAAGTTGTAGAAAATATTGAAAAAATTTAAATGAATGTTTCTGATGCTGTAATTAATAGTTGTTGTTTATGTTGGTTGATGGAGGATTCAATGTCGACAACAGCCTAAACTTTCAACAAATGAAAATGCCTTGGTTTTGGAAATTATATTTTCAAAAAAAAAACCAACAAATATAACTGGGAATCTAAACTACTAATTGAAAACACTTTGTGAATTTGTTCAACATCAAATTTTAATTAAATATTAAAAACTTTTTTGGGAATCGTGTTTTTTTGTTGTTGTACCAAACATTTCACTCATATTCATTATCATTTGTTGTCGTTTGAAACGTATGTAAACTGTATGAGCAATGTATGGCTAAAAGGCAACCAACCATCCAACGAGAAAAAAACGAGTACTTGAAATTATTCATTTTCGCATGCACATTATATGAGCAAACATCAAAAATCATCTCGTATGTTCGACGAGTTTTTCGGTATAGTTGCCACTGTGTGCTTGCGCTACACATTTTGGGTAGTGGTTGGATGGGGTATTTTTTTTCTCGTCTCTCGTGTGTGCTGTATCGTGTTTGTTGTTTTCATATTCATATTTATTACAATTTTATGGTGTATCATAATGGTAGTATATAGTCAAAATGGTGTGCGGCACTTGGTTTGCATGTGATACACACCAGTCAGCCATAGTACACACAATGTAAGGCAAACTGCGTTGCAATGTATGGGTGAAAGTTATTTCCTTCTCTCTCGTTCTCTCTATCTCTCTCAAAAGTCCGTTTCGTTGGGTTTATCCACAATATTGGAATACACACAATATAATGGTATGGTTGTGCTTGCTCACGTACGTGATTCCATTGTATGTGCTGTATTAGCAAACAGCAACCAAAAATTCCGAAAATTTTATACCGTTCCGTGCAAACAAACACAGACAAACGAACGATGTGGAGTCGCTGTTTTACAAAAATGGAAGGAACTATAAGAAGAGATATTCAAAGCATCGGAGTCAGTTTTAAAATTTTTGGTGGAATAGCAACAACAACAACAACGGCAGAAAAATGAACGGGAGAAAATGAGCAAGAGATCAGAGATAAATATTCAACTGGAATATTTTGGTTAGACGCAAGTTTGGGTGGTGGATGTATATATTGTATATGGTTGACGCGGTAGATAAATTTGGTTGGATAGATGTGGATGCAAGAGGCGCACATACGCATACATAGCGAGGCAAGCAATCGAGCGTACGAACCAAACGTTGTATGCATCTGATGACGTTCGCTAATGCAACGGTTGTTTGTGATTTGGTTCACATTTGCTATCATTCAAAACTACGCGTTTGCTTGTGCTTTGCTCATATAGACAAAAAGTATTCGCGTGTACACAGTGTACACACACACACACAAACACGCACCCACTTGCATTCTGCCCAGAATGATTGCTTCATGCATGAGAATACCATTTTGTTTGCATATTTTGCTTATACTGGTGTTGATTTTACTCTCTTTCGCTTCTTTTTTTTCCCTCCTGTTATGTTGAATGCCTGTTCGTTTTTCCCTATCGTCACAATGCTAGTCTTGGTGGCTGCTATTGCTGTTGCTGTTGCACTGCTTCAATGTTTATTTATTTCGTGTTGTGTTCTGTATTCATTTCCCAAACATACACAACCTACACAACCAATGTCGATGAGAATGGCAAGTGGAATACAGGAGGAACCCTGGCGCGCTAGCTAGTTTCAATGGCTCTAGCAAACATCATATCATCATCGTCTGTACAGTCTCTCACGACATTAAGCACATCCAACGCATATTCTCATCTCTCTATCGTTAGTGAGTGTGCCGAATGCACAAAGCTTATATTAAAAAGCTGAAATATGAATGCGATGCAGCTACTTGCTTACTAAACAGAATAGCGGGAAGCAGCAACAACAGCAACAACAAAATGCAAAAATGAACAACAACAACAACAAATGAAAAACGCTCACCGAATAAATAACAAAAAAGAATGAGAGAAGAAAAAAGGACGAAATGAAAAGATCTGAGTGAAAGAGAGACACACGCCAGAGAAAAGTGCCATGCAAAGTGCAACAGCGACACAGCAATAGTAAAAATGCACCCAACAAAAGCTAAAACGCAATGTGCAAATGAAATGAAAAAAAAACATATAAAAACTGAAAAATAAATTTGTTTTAATGAAAAACAAGAAGTGCAGCAGCGCACACAGAAACTCAACGCAGAAAAATGCTTGGATACACACCGTATATTGCTCATTTCATGCTCGCTATTCATATTTATTCATTGCAAATGGAGAATTCTTCTCGCTCTCTCTCTCTCTCTCTCTCTCTCTCTCTCTCTCTCTCTCTCTCTCTCTCTCTCTCTTTCTCTCTCTCTCTGGTGTACGGTTGTGTGGGATTTTTCTAACGGTAAAACAGCGACAAGAACATTTTTTAAAACGACTCAATCAAAAACAGTCGAATTGATTGCAATTGAATAAGCCGATGAGCATTGCAAATACAAAGAACCATTTGATTTGCTGTGCACGATTCATTTTTTTCCATTTCACTCCCTCCTCCTCTTCCTCTCCCTCTCTCTCCACCGTTTGATGACTGGCTGCTGCATTTCAGTTTCATTTGATTTTTCTAATTTGAATTTTTGTTGCGTTTCACACCAAACAAACAAATGCGTACAAACACAAACACAGAAGATAAAGTGAACGAATACAGTATATGGAACACAGTAAAATGAAAAAAAAATCCAATCGTTACACGCATGTCAAACATTTAATATTTGCATCATCTACTGGCGCTGTTTTTTTTTAGATTCAACAGTTTTTTTCCCGTTATCAGTATTGGACAGAGCTCTTCGCGCTTAGTGGCCACAAGAGGCTGATATTTTCTGTTTATTACAATCTTTTTTTTCGATCCTATGTTATGTGTTGGCCAACAATTGTTTTGTTGTTGTGAATGTGAAACATTGCCATCGCTTGCCATCCTGGTCGCCATCGATTCGATATTGTGCATGTAAATTTAGTTTTCATTTGTTGACCAATGACCATTGTGAGCAATGTGCACATTGTACATGTATGAATTCATTTTCTGGTTTTATCACAACCACATTCCGACACACAATTTCATTTTCTAGTCATTTCGGATTGTGTAACAAATGCTCGCCGATGGCAAGTCATCATTTTCAATTTTTGTGGAGAGCAGATCATGGTGAACAAATAATGGAAAATTGCATTTGAATCGGATCCGCTCGAAAAATCGTTAAACAAACACACAGCCAAAAAAACCGTATTTAGTGGAAATTCACTTGCTGTCGTTTCGATTTTCGCCGTCAAATTGGAGCACGGGTCATGGGCAAAATGGCTTTTCGTTTGAAATAATGGCAAATTTAGAACAGTTAATCAAAGTGGACGAAGCTTTTATTAAAAGTTAACGCGTTTATTAAAATCCGGTGCTCTATTGCTCTTCCAATTCAACTGAAGTATGGATTCTTTAGAATATGTATCTTACTTGTAGCCAGCAAATTCAACACCCTTTCGAAGCTGAGATAAGACTCGAGTGGGTTTTATTTGACAGTCATTATGGCCTTATGCGCGTTTCGCACACGTTAAATCCATTTAGAGATTGAGTGAGTGAAAAAAGGCGGCTTTGGCGGCGGCGGTGGCATATTAAGCAAACGATACGCTATCAAGAGCATCTCATTGCCTCCCCTCTCTTGCCCAGATTAGCAAATAAGAACATTAATTAATAATTCAGTGCAATGTACCACCACTCCTGTGTTGCTCTCTCTTTTTATTAGTTTTAGTGTGGATATAGCTGAATCGGAAGCTGGCTGTGCTCGTGTTAAACATTACCTATTGACTCCCATTGCTCACTTGATGTTTGTCTTATAGCTCGTTGAGCTGTTGATCATCGTGCTGCATAACTGCCATTATCTTTTACAGAAATTACACTTGAGCGTTAAGCATTTTCACTTACGCACACATTCATTACTTATGCATCCTGTTCAAACAGCAAAATTTTTTGCCCATAATTAAATGGGCCCATCTTATGCCTCATCTCTCGCATTCGGTGTGAGGCTTGATGAATTTTCCAAGCAAAATGCTCAATAGCTCACTCGAGAGCTCATGCTTTAACTACTGTTTATGCACTTGCTTTGGCTGTCGAACTCTCGTCTCATATTTCATCTGATGGGCACAAGTATGAATACACACGGCACACTAACAGCTTATTGAGCTAAAGTAAACAAAAGCGAATGAAAAGAACGAGAAAGAAACTTTTCTGTTGAAATAACAACAACAACAACAACAACAACAAAAAAGCACACGGAATGAAGCGTGAGAGAGAGAGAGCGTGAGAGAGAGCCCTCCCTTCCTCACACACATATAGAAGTGGCTGTTAACGAACTGAATAGAGAATTGAGAGCGTGCATTGTACGCGTATTCACACATTAGCACAGAGAAAATAAAAAAAAACACACCGACCGACCACCATGCATGCGATCGCAAGCTGTGAATTTGCTGTTGAAATGCACGATAGAGAACGGCATCAAGTTTCTGAGTACTATATGAAAACGAAAATATACACAAAACACACCCAGAAAAGTGTATAGAAAGAGCAAAAGAAAAAAAAGAGACGCAGACAAAACTGATGAAATAAATATCTCTTATCTGCATTTGACCATGCCGTATCTAGTTTGAAGCGAAGTTGTTGGTGTTGCTGTTGTTATTTTCTTCAATGCGAACATTGAGCTTGTTTCACACAACAATTTTCTATTACACAACACGAAAATCTGTCATTGAAAGCATCGTTATTCCATTTCATTTTATCTCGTCTCGAGATGAATACATCCAGCTGTATGTTCACAAACAGAATGAGAAAAAAAGTTGCCAGGATATATAGAAAAAAATCTAATGGCAAATGTAAATGCATTTACAGTGGATCTCTTTGCTAACGGAAAATGCTATATCATTTACAAGCGCAAAATACTGTTTATGTACTACAATTGAATTGAGAATATCACGAGAGACAATTGTGCAGTTGTTGAGTTCATTGCTGCTCATTACAAAAGTGACCATTGAATTATGGGCAAAAGTATATGATGAATTTAAAAGCATTCCACTGAATAATGTACAATATTTTGGTCATAGAATATGTTTCAACTGTTCCGATTATAAAACAAAGCAATGGCTTCCGAGAAGAGAAACTGAACGAACGAACGAAAGAAAAAAAAGGAGCAAAATCCAAAATCATCATTTCAAATGTTATTTCATAGTATTTTATTCATAACAGGAAATAACAATAATTACCATAAATAATGTATATATTTTTTGTTCTTTCTTTCTTTATCGTGAGCACAATTGTTTCAATACACGCATGCCACTCAGTTCAGGTCCATTATTTTTGGATACTGAAGCGATTATTCAAAAATAGAAAAAAACATGGTTTTCGTTTCAGTTCTATGAAAAGAACCGTAAGATGTGAATCAAGGGTGTGTGAGTGTATTGCGTTCAATATTGTTTTATTCCGTCCAAGCCGATAAAGTGGAACAATAATTCATGGCGATTTCATGTGCTCGCCACACAGCCAAAAACCATTGATTTAACCTACGTCAATAATTTATTGTGGATTGGTCACTTCCGAATGCCATATTTTCTGGTGGTGCGGCGTGAAAATGTGTTGTTAGCCGTCCGTTTTTGGTTTCGACATATTTTTTTGCACCATCTCGAGAAAAAAAAAAAAAAACAAACAAAAACCAAACGAGAAATCATTTTCGAAACGCTTGCGATAGTTATTGTTATTGACTTTAACATCCGCTATCCGTATGGATATCAAATCGATTTGCACAAAATCCGGATTCACTTTTGCTTGACCGCATTCAAGGCATGATTCGCCACCGAAATTCCATCGTCCAAAAATCGAGATTATTTTCGATTTCATCAGCGTTTTGTTGTTTGTGATTTTCTTCTATATTTTCATTCTCTCAACACAATTTATTGTTTACAACTTCATACACAACAATGATACCAAAGGGGGGTAAGAGTGGTGAGCCTGTTTCACTAAAAACCATATGAATTACTTAGACGGTATTTTTGCCTTAATCTGTCATAAAGTGCAATATATCAGCATGAATGGGTTCAATATAGTGGACGACTCGAGAATGGCACACAAGGAAAAAAGCACACAACCAAATAAAAAGAAAACACCAAAATCGGAACATAAATGAAATGAAAGGGAAGTAACGGAGAAAAACGTTAGCACAGCAATGAATCAATATGGAATTGGCAGTGAAATCAATATATTAGGTACACAGAGCGAATAAACCATGCTCTGCTTAAATATATACACACAGGAGCTCACCATATCATCATTTATATATGTTTTTTTTTCTGTCTCTCGAAAATTGGGGTAATTAGCTTTTATGAATTGTCGCATTCGATTCGATTGGGTGCACGCGACATATCAACTGCGAGATATACAAAACATAAATAATTATGTGGCTGCCATGGAAAGGCGCTCGTATGCGATTTGATGCCATTCAAATGAGAAACCGAGAGAAAGGGAGAGAGAGAAAGAGAGAGAGAGAGATGGAAAGAAAAAAGAAAAGAGGGCGAAGAATGAAAGAACCCAGTTCAATGGTATAGTGAAAAAGCTAGAGCCAGTGTTTTTGTTCTGTTTTTCTTCGCATGCTTTTTTTCACTCGTGCAACGATAATTCATGTTTTTCTTCGAACAAGTTCATTTCTTCTCATTGGTTATCGTTAGAGCGCTTCGTTAGTTTGCTCAATCTCTTGCTCTTCTCGCTCATTCGATGTGTTTGTACGCGCTGTGTGTATATTTGTTATGGATATTTTGTGAAAAGTGAGTGTATCTCTAATTTTGTGTGTGCGTCGGTACATTTCCATTGAGAGTTTTTCCTCAGTTATTATGGCAATTCGGTCTGACAGGCACAGGAACTATAGCACATTAATTTTATTTTCATATGATTTATTCAGCCATTTTTCTTTTTGCATAATATTGTTGCCATTTTGTATCATCCATTTCGTTATTTTTATCATATCTCAAATTCCGACGAGAGCGAGCGAACGAGAAAGAGAGATTGGGTGTTTTGGGGGGGCACATTTCTCTACTATAACGAAGACGTGGTGTGTATCTTGCTAATACCGTTGCGTCTCTATGTCAATGATGTTTAACAAATAAAGTTTTCATATTTTCGGTTGCTGTTGCTATTGCAGATGCTCTATTCATTGCTTTGAATTTGAGGCGAGATGCAAACGAACGGCTTTAAAATAACATACAGTTTATTTTTATAGGAGAGAAAGATGTTTTGATCAATGTGATTGTGAATATCGATTGACACAACATTTTATATGAAACAGCGTGTTCGCATTTCTTTTCACTCATATTTTTTTACAATTCTGTTGTTATGCAAGTTTTCCTTTTTTTCTCCATTTCCAATCATTCATTATTCGAACTGCATTTGAAACTCACCACTCGAGTGCGATCTGAATAAAAAAGAAACGGGTCATCCCCTTTGTTGTATATTCAAAGTAAAACGGCAACACAGGCAACGAACAGAAAAATGGAAATTCGAAGTCTATAATAAATTTTACTTTATCGGTCTCGAATCGAAATAATAAAAATGTTGGTGAAGCACTAGCTTAGCATTGGAATGTGAAACATTTTTGAAACAGCATGCGATATGAAGACAGCTTGATGATATATTTGTTAGTTCAACGACGGTTACCTACCTTTTGCATGCGTTCCACCCAAGAGATTTTCCTTTCGTTTATTTCATTGCACGATTGCATTTAAAGTGAGTGAATTCACGTGCAAACACCAAAATTGAAAAAGATAAACATTGCACTTCTTTTGATATACACGTCCTAAGTAATGCATATACCCGACTGAATTGACGGTATCGAAGGTTAGAGAAATGTTCACCGAACACCAACATAGAAATTGAATTCTCTAGTTTTTTTCTTTGCTATTTATGAAATATGAATGTCAAATGAATGGAACATCGATTGAAATGCTCACATGCACCTGACATCTGAAACTAGAAATTACTTCATTATTAAAATGGCTTTCGCTTCGCTCGGTCAATTCACATGAAATAGTTCTTTATTTTTGCTGACAAAGAAAAAAATGTTAAAGCACGGCTTATTTCCAATTTAAACTTTCCGGAAACAAATATATCAACTTGCACGTAAAATGTGGATAAAAAAAATATGGTGACGATAGAGAGTAAAAGGGAAAGACCGAGAGAAATGGAGACGCTCTATCACCAACAAACATGATCCAATTGAATAAATGCAGCCTGGCAAAACTTTTCCATGGAATTTATTCCGTGTTTGCATCAACCGACACCGAGAGCAACATTTTGTATGCATCATGAGCTGTGTGTGCAGTTACACTCATTAATAATGCATAGATGCATAAACGCGAAATATCAAAACTAAAGCAGAAAATATGTTGTTTTTCCCTTCGGTTCGGGGGAGGGAGGGAGGTGTTGAGAGACGTGGGAGGGGAGTAAATATCTGCATCACCAAACCACAACCGAGTCAGCCAATTTTGCAACCACTCACTAAGCCCGTTACAGCATTCAAAATTAATAAAAATTGAAAGTTTTCTGGTGCTACTGAATGCGAGCAATGATACTACAAGTCGATTGAATTCTAATGCATTTTTTATCGTCGTTTGCCGAACGCTTGATGCTTCAAGCGTCAACCTAGAAGTAAATGAACGAGAGCAAGATTTGTTTTTGTTCACAATGTCAGCCTCGGCAAAATGATGAATGAATATTGAGTTGGTAAGCGTCAGATGAATGTCGCGCCTGTTGTTACTCCCTACACACATAAACAATAACTCAAATGCATTCCGCCCACACCCACACCTATCAACCATCAAAACACGACACAAAGCGTATTATTCTAATTGAGTTTTACGAAAATTTAGAGAAACCGGCAGCAAGTGATACCATGATGCTGACACTATTTCGGCACGGATGAATTTATACCTCGATTCAATTACATTAGCCTTTGCTGATGCGACAAACTACCGTTTCTTCTTATCGTAAAAGTTTGTCTTTGTTGTTTTTATTCTCCTTTTTCGCCCAATTTTCATGAAACTTTATTTCCGCTGCATAATAAATTCCGTTGAGTAATCGAAAGTGGCTGGAGGGAAAAATTTGCAGTTTTCAGAATTCAAAGAGTGGGACACACACACACACACAGAGAGAGAGAGAGGACGAGTGCACGAATTTTCTATCGCAATTTTTCGTTTGCTTTTGTTTTTGTTTTTGTAGCTCACACTTGCAATCTAGTTCGCAATGTCGTGCTTCGATCTAGTTCCCGAATAAAGTTTAAATCCGGTCGAAAGAAACGTGAAACGGTCGAAAAGAATGAAAGCATTCACATCGACTTTTTTATGGATTCATTTTATGGGCATCCGGTTAAATTGAATCGAAGTTGTGCACTAAAAAGCCATTGTTTTGTCTTAGATATCGCATTGCAAAAATAGAAGAAAAAAAAATCAAAATTCACTCAAATAAGGTCACCCCATTGAAGCGGCATTTTTCTTTAGCCTCAATTTCAAAAATTCTGCATATGATTTAAATTCATTTATTCCATTAACACACTTACTGCTTAGGCAGTGGATCGGACGTCAGAAGTAACAAAGCAACAATGAAATCGAAATGCTTTAGATTTTCATTTCATTTCATTTTTGCTCATTGTTTTCCCTATCTCTTGTGTGTGTGTGAGTCTCTGCAGTTTTGTCGTTTTGGAATTTTCAAAAGGACGTATAGCTGAACTGAATACCAAATAGAATCGTATATTCAAATTAAAGCACTCGTTCGCTCGTGTTTGTTTGTTTTTTTTTTATTTAATATGTGGAAAACATTTGTTCATTTTCATGTTTCGTTGCCGCCGCTGTTGCCATCATTCTAGTAGGTCTACAGCAAATATTTTGGTTGAAACAGGGCACAAAATGTCAATATCTCGAAACAAACAACACACGGGCACAAAAAAAATGCCGAAATTTATATAATAAAATATTTTGGGGGTTTTTTCCCTCATTTTCTCTCTCTCTCTTCCTGTTCGTATGTTTACATCGTAAACATCTGTTACCGTGTTCGTGTGTAAGCGCACAAAATTTCCCGGCATTCCGTTTTCGTCTAAGACTCTTTCCGTTCGGCTGGCTGCTAGCTCGGCATTCATTCATTTGACTTTGGAACGGTATGAGTCACGGTAATGGCAGAATGGGTGCTATTAGTTCTGGATTTTGTAGCCGTGGTTTAGTTAGCTTAGGTCAACTTTTCTCTTTTTCTCCCTCTTCTTTTTGCCATTTTTCTTTCTAATTAATTTTTCGACTGTATTGTTTCACTCGCTTCAAAAACCATTAAAAACACGAAAATATAAGTCACTGTATTTTTCCCGCGCGTTCAGCTTCATCCGTCCCTAACTTTTGTGTCGCTCTCTTGGTCTCTCTGGTGTTCACTGTGCATTTAAACTGCCTGAGCAAAATAAAATTTATGTGCTAACACCCGTGAAACGTGCAAAGTTTTTATAACGGCTGGGCACATCGAAGAAGAAAAAAAATTGTGGAGGAAGTAAAAAAGCGATAAAATATGTAATATTTGAAATGTCATCAATTTTTTAGGGCGCAACGACTTCAACCGATTTTAATGCGGTGTATGTTTGCTCTGGTTTTAAACGTCAGCTACCAATCTCTTCCGGTCTGACTTTTTTCATCTACTTTTTTACGTTTTTTTTTTTAATTTGCGCGTATTTTTTTACGGATTTAATTCGAAATAGTAGATCGCAGATCGTATGGCACGGCAAATATTAGATTCACACGTCGACTAGATTACAAACGTGAACTGAATAAATAGAACTAAATGAAATGGATATTTACCTCATATGCACATCAGTTTCATTTCCAGTTTAAAACAAAATGCGCGCACACAAAACCATGAGAAAACTCAGGAAGAAGATAACACGAACCATTTCGAATGCTCAAACCAAAACTAAAGCATTGAGAGTACGTCATCAAATGCACCAGAGAACCGCTCTATTCATACACTCACGAATTATACAAAAGTTTTTCGTAATCCCATCCATGAGCACAGTGCAGTGAATTCATTAAAAAGGAAACGAATTGTTAAAAACAGCATTAGACTTTCAAATGAATTAACCGGAAGATGAGATTTATGATTTTCGTTCTCAATGCAAACATCGAGAAACACAGAAAAAACACACACACCACACACACTTAATTCTATTCGCCTTTTTTCACTTTTAATACATATGCAGAACTTCCGCAAAAGCCGAATCATATCGTAGGATTTGCTCAATTTCTCTTGAAATAAATTTTTTGTTGAATCTCATTTAAAAACTCAGCCATTTCGCACACACAGAGAGAGACACACTCAAAAAATTAGTTGTGATTAGTTTTCATGTGCTGGACCCGAATATTTCTTGCTCCGTTATGTGAAAGTAAGAAGTAGAAAAACCCAAACACTGTTTAAATATTCATTTGCTTGGCGATAAGAGGATGGGTTTGGAGAAAATGATTGAAAAACTATCATCACTCTCAGAGCTGAGCTGCTGCAAATGAACCATTTTCCGCATTCATACTTTACGTCTAGCTTCATGTTGTCGAGCTCAGCAGGTAACTGACTCTGAAATTAGTTACTTCAACGTTAAAAACCGGATCTTAAGCTTTGGATACACGCGACACTTGTTGGCGTGAGCCTCTTCTAATTCCGAGAAAACTATATTCAAACCGATAAATGAAAGGCTAAAATCATTAAAATCAGCCTCAAAATTACTGTCACTGTAGATAGCAGCACTAGCCCGAATAGATGAGAATGACACATATGTTTTGATAAAACCGATTCTCATTTAAATATCATTCACGTCACATGAGTATGAATTCCAGTCTTTGCCCTCAGCGCTCAGTGCAGTGGGATGTTGAATATATTTTCGGGTCGATTTTGTGTAGTTCAAACAAACAAAAAAAAAACAAATTGAGACGGCTTTTAAGCCGAGGATCAAAAGATTAAACGTGGAAAATGTTCGCCGAGCTTTTTCCCGTCTCATCGTCAGGTAAAAGAGAAAACCGAATAAAGGATTATGAATGGTCGGTGTGTGTATGAGGTTGATTCTACGTGAAAACACGTCACATGATGCTTTTCTTTGAGAATATTGTTTGGGTTTTTTGTGATGGGGTTTTACAGGTGGAAGAGAAGCAAGCAATATAGTTAGGCCAATGTCCGAGAAAAACCATATATATATGCTCGAAGATAGAGATGGCAATTTTCTGTATTCAAAGAATATCAAAATAGACGATTTGGGCGAGAACTAACCCATGAATTAACCAAAAGTTCAAATGACTCATTATTCATGTTTGGGGTCCCACATGGCCACTTACCCACTGGATTCAAGCTCTTTTCAATATCGTATACAGCCCATATACAAATAACAAAGACACCTGGTATGTGGTATGAAACTATGGTGTGTGTGTGTTTTTTATATGTTCATAGAAAATAGAGAAATTGTTTATAGCGTTGTAAGCTTTTGATCAATGTCACAATTCACAATGGTAACTTTCCATATGAATATCAAAACAAAACTGGACGCTTTTGTTTAATTAGTCGATTGGTTTGGCGAATGGGAGCTGTATCACCCGCATTCGGTTTAGTAGAGTAGTATTCATTTCGTGGTAATTTTTCAATCTCAAACACAAAAACTATAGAAGAAATGGTTCAAAACCTTTATCAAAAGTCAGTTGTATGTTAACGATAAGCGTTCGACGTGATTCACTGGCTCAAAATGTTGGGGCAATTTATTGGCTCCGGTCGTAACCGATAATCAGTAACCGGTAAAGAGCGAAATATTTCATAAAAATGTAGCAAATAATTCATTGCCACTGGTGTGTATAAGCGATAAGCTGGGTTTCGTTTTGTTTGGCAATCCATTTTGCCTTGTGCCATTGCTTTTGTTTATTTGTTTTTCGGTCTTCAGCCACTTTTCTAGTAATTACAATTTCTTATCCCACATATGCATACAACCGAAACGAAACTGGCTCGATGAAAAAAAAAAACAAAACCACATACAGTTGAGAATGTTAAACGGCAATTGAAACAACAATGTAGAGCAAAATAATGTTTGTATTTCGTTAAAAGTGGTAATAATTTCACTAAATTTTATTATGAAATAAAAATAGAAAGAAAAGGAAATTCCTTTGCGAAAATCATTACAATTAAACGCATTTTAAGCGGTTAAAGTGACTAAATATTGACACAGCAGAGTTTTTTTTATTATCGGCCATTAACAAAATTGATTTCGGCTGTACGAACGTAATGCGGCATTTTGAATGAATTCACGTTCGTTTAAACAGAAAATCACAATATTGTAATCTCCAAGGCAGCGGCTCACACATGTGGAACAAGAGTTATACAAACGATTAGTGGAAGTGTAAACCTCCCATTTTCTGCCATAAAATACATAAATGAATGTAATCTCAAAGTTTGCCATATCATAAAATCTACTGTGAAACGCTTTCACTCATTCACTCAAACACTCGGTTACTCAATCACAAAAGACATCCAAACACATATTTGCGCATAAATGCAAATGGATGGCACACAATGATATCCATACAGCACGATGCTCTATGTGTACACATAAGCATTAAGCAGTTATTAGTTTAACTGTCGTCGCCGACATGTGAAAAACGACACAAAATGTTTATGGTAAAAGCAGAGCGGAGTGCGAAGAAATAAACTCTTATAAGCTATATTACTGATAAGAGAGAAAAGACCCCCCAAACGAACAGGAAGAAATCGATATGAGAAGAGTCCATGCTTCAGCACACAAATACACAAACAGACACATATATATACATTGAAAGAAGCCTTGAAAATCGTGTCAAAGCACACCAAACGCATAGCGTTGTCGTCAATATGGAGCATGAAAATGGCGAAGCGAGCGAATTATCTGCTAAAATGTTAATAAAAATATGTTTAAAGGAATTTAAATGCTGGATGCTTCGTTGGAATGTCTTTCGCATTCATTCTGAAACAATGCACTTTGAAAATTTCTACATTACATTCATAAAATGAGAGCACGTACATTTTGACGAATATACATATACAGAACATTCCTTGAGAGTTTGAGACAATAACTAGATCGAGCGAGTAAACAACGGGAAATGAATGAGAAAAACGCACATTTTGATCGAGAGTCATTTTAAATGTTCAACATCGTCTATCTTGTTGTCATATATCATTTGTTTGGGGCGCATACATTTTCAACATGCTAAAAATATACAGAGAAATAAACTTTCGAACTATAGCTGCTGAGCGCATACCCATATTACACGTGAACGAATGATACATGCAGAATGGAATAATATTTATTGCTGAGTTGGGTATTGTTATGCCAGAATGAAGCAAACATGTCACTGTTTGCATATGAGCCACGAAAATTTCATCGCTTTCATCAATTTCGATGAGAGCAAACCACCGTCAACCGTCAGCTCACACACAAACATTCAACAACTGACTTTATTTCAAGCAGAAATAGCATCGTCGTCAAAAATGTCTCAGCAACTGAACTCAACAAGCGCATACAAAGCCAACAATGGAAAACAACTTAGTGAATGCGCTCAGATATATATTTATCGAAGATAACAAAGTTTCTTTGCAAAGCAAAAAAAAAAAAACAACACGAAAATTTCATGTTTTCCAAATACATAACGGATTGCATCATTGACGTTGCTCCAGATGCGATACGACAGTTTTTGCACAGTATGTCTAGTTTTAGTCTTATTTTTTCCCTTTTTTGACATGGTCACGAGAATACCAGCAAATAGACACACACACACACACACACATACACAAACAAGTTCGAAAGACATTTCAACCAGAGCAACTGAACATTATCCATAGAATGATAAAATATTTTGTAACGACGGCAACAATAGTAAACACGTAATAACAGTAATAATAACAACACGTACGGGAGTGTACATTCTGAATGAAAGGTTGTTAAAACATTAAAGAGAAACTAATGGTAGCGACAGTGGAACATGAATAAGAAAAGCTTCTGTCTGGGTAAAAAGCAGCACAAAAGAAGTAAAGTCGCGAGGCCAAACCATAAAAAGATACAATAAAAAAAAGGCGAAAATTGAACATGAGTTGCGATGAGAACGAACGAAAATAAGAAGCGATCGCCTTGGCTATGCTCAGAAAATGGGTAAGCGAAAATGAGTGAAAACTGTTTTATATCCCGTTTACAGTGGCACTACTGAGAAAGGTTATGTATCTTTCTTCATCTTCAACGTGTTTTTTTTCTATTCTCTAACCACTCAATTTTAACGTAACAGTTGACAATTTTATTTTTTCGTGTATACAAAAGATGAACGAATGACAACCTTTCAGTCGACACAAAGCTATCGCTTGATTTTTCGACATTCTCTTTTTCTTCGAAGACTATGCAGACTATGCACCTCTAGAGTGTCTTCGTGTCGAAACGATCGATTTTAGATTATGTTCGCATGGAAAAAAAAGAAAGTGGAAAAAAAACTTAACTCAAATATACGAAGTGTTAACGAGCATCAAATGGCAAAAAGTCGCATATATTCGACGGCGTTTTTTTCTCTCTTCCAGAACGAGAAAATTCATATCTTCATTTTTGCTCGTGCGTTTGTTTGCCGGTTTCAGCAAACGTGTGTGTCATGGTTGGAAAAAGAGAGACAGTGAAAGAAAAAGATAGAAAAAATGACGCATTAATGTCTTTGGTGAAAATCGACTGAATATTGCCGGCGGGATTGTTGTCTTTGTGACTTTCTAGTAACGCGCCAGCATCGCGTTAGAACCAATTCATTGTTACTATACCACTTCAAACGGAACCTCGAGCTCAAGCAAAACGAATGGATTCTTTGTCTTCGTGTGCGACGACAACTTTCAATTTATATCAACAATCCAAGTCACATTTTGGCTACATTAATTGCAAAGATGCGATGACACTCCTTTTTCTGTAATCCGCTTGTTCGAAGTCTTCATTTTCTATCTACTTTCAACGTCCTTGAGGAGTTTTGTAACAATGACTTCGATGTTTCATATAAATGTGCAAATAAGCTGATTTGTCTACTCCATGGTAATGTTCACATTGAATTCGTTGGAAAAACGAAAAATTAAATACTCTTTCTATTTTTGTTTGTGTTGAGTGTGTCGTAATCACTTTGGATTTGGCATTTCGACAGCACGGGGAAAAACGACGAAGAAAAAAAAACAAATGATGATGATAATCATAATCACACTGTGAAAATTTTCATTGCACGAAAGGGATACGAAGTGGCAAACAAGAAACGGCAAACATGTAAATTTTATTAGAAAAGTTGTTCACAACCTGAAAACTTTGCGAATCGAAAGTCTAGACAAATTTTTGACGCGCGTAATTTTTTGTTTCTTCTAGTTGTCTTTGTCGGGTTTTTTTTTAAACTTTAACTCGTTCCCTTAATTCAATTAGATGGAATATTGAAGCACAAGTTCTCTTCCTCGATCACGGCAAATGGGCAACAAATTACTGAAATGTATCAAACGAAATGGCTTCAAGGGATGGAAACAAATGTTCGGCATTACTTTGTGAAAACTATATCATTTATGATCGGTTGACAATGTGCTTGACAACAGTTACTAGCCAGTTTTTGCTTTCGAAAATCGAATTAACTGCATAGCATTGGTCATCGGTCACTCGACAAACTCCACAGATGCTGGCCGATGAGTGTTCGTTATGGGCAAAAGTAAATACCACAAAACTTGTTTTTCAATTGCTGTAACGTGATATTTCATACACACATTTGGATGAAAGGATGTTTTTGTATGCGCCCGGCGATGACATGGCAGAAAAATCGATTTTTGTTGTTGTATACGTTAACCCAATGATTCGTATGTAAAAGGTGACAGAAACTACGGTAACCTCATCATTTAACTGTAGCCATAAACACCCATAGCCCATAGTTCATGCGGTGCGCTTGCTAAAATATTCATTGCGACATGATTCGTACTAATGAGCAACCGTAACCGTAGTACTGTATGCATGTTTGTAAATCGAGACGATGCACAAAACAATCCAACATTCGCTCGATACGAATGGATTCACCAAATTTTAAATGCTTTTAATTTGAGTTAAAGTCGAAAACGAATTGAAATATTTGAATTTGTATGAAGAATTTTCGTAGCGGAAGTTCAACTCAAAAACATTTTCAATTGCGGACATTTGCCAATTGTGTACGAAGTGTGCATGCGTGCGAGTATGTGTGTTGCAAAAGTTTTAGCATTGGTTAAAGATTGAATTACTTCAAAACAATCTCGTCCAAACCATTTTATTTGATGTGCCAGGAGTTTTGTGAGTTACAGAATGTAAACTTCACAAACAAATCCACGACATTTTCGAGCATGTGAATTGATGCTTAATCTGGAAGATAATTCGTTGAACCTTTTGGTCTTGCCTCCTCATCGCTCGTATTTACGTATGCAAGCACATTCGTTCCCATTCTCTCTCTCTCTCTCTCTCTCTCTCTCTCTCTCTCTCTCTCTCTCTCTCTCTCTCTCTCTCTCTCTCTCTCTCTCTCTCTCTCTCTCTCTCTCTCTCTCCCTCACGCTCTAACACGCTCTTCTATTCCATTCTCACAAAATGTATGTCAAACTTAAGCTTTGATAAGCCGCAGAACTTCGCTCTGAATATTCATTGCCGGTCGGTGCGGTTTTCTATTGAAAATTCCATGCAATGCGATGGACAGAAGCGAAACTAAGCAAGTGTTGAGCATCGGACGTCGTTTTCAAGCAAATCACACATGACCCGAATAGGTAAAGCATCGTATTGCTGTTTTTTGGTTGGTATTTATATTTATCGTTCCATTTATACTGCTAACGTCTAGAGTGTTTGCTTGTGAGTAAATAGTGGCCAAAATGTATCGTCGTCGCCATCGTCTGGTGGTGGTGTGTGTGTATTCGTGTATTGAGAGTGAAAAGTTGATAAGGACCACTGATATAGAAAAGGGTATTGCTATTGTTGGTATCGAACACTCTCCCCTTTCTCTGAGTTCTCTCTCTTTCTCTCTCTCTCTCTGTCTCTATTGCTCGATATGTTGAGCATGTAGTTTGATTCTATTCGAATTTCTCTGAACATAAGTGTGTAATGTGAACCTTAATGGGTAAAATCCATTTTCTAAATGGACATTTCCCCTAACCTCTCACCGTCATCATCGTCTTCTATTGGTGAAACATTGATTCAAGTCGAGAGTGCGGTGAAACGGCCACTCACTAAATAGAAATCAAATTTCATTTTCAGCATCAACACAAAGTTTTCATCATTTTTGATATGGGACAAAATGATCAATACCACCGACTACAACAAATTCATTTCACAATTTTATCAAAAGAGATTCAGAGGATTATAAATTGCCATCAGATTATTGGTTGTCTTCCATTCATTTTGTATGCCATTGATTTGGCAGCACATTTGAGCGTATACAATAAAAAAGAAACGGATTATTTTTGAATGTGTTTGCCGAAACCAACGATATACGTCCAATTAGAAGCGTTTTCTTTTTGTGAAAACGATACTAAAACCTCGATTTACCGGTGCTCGATACCTGGTCGTTCAGCTCAAATTTCAACATATCGCCTGCTAATCCATCTGCAACAAAATTGTTTGATGTTTTATTAAACCATTTAAAAATAAATAATCCAATTAATGAACATTCAACCACAAGCGAATGGAAATGGAAACGGGCATCCCGAGTGCTAGTTCACCACTCCGTTTCACCGTTACCATTTTTCCACACATTCGCTAAATGCGCTTATTGTTTAGTTATGATTGCGCTTTTAAACAGTAAATCCAATCAACGACTTGAGTGGGATTAGGAAGCTATAAAAATGTCACACGCCACTAGCATTTCTCACACCAACCGAGGGCAAGGTATTACGAATACATACCATAAAATACACACACACACACACACACCGCCCTCAACTATTTATAGATACATAGTTGAAAATAGTTGAGTGGCATGTCACAAGGGTACGGTTGGCTGGGTGAGAACATTATTCTTCACCTTAGGTAGCGGAAATGCGTGCCAACATAATATATAAAAAAAGAAAACTATATATTCGAATCGATGGATAAATCAAAGCTGAAATCAAACGTGAAAATAAATAGGATGAACTGAAGACCATGAAATGTATACATTGGATTGGAAACGTATCATAGAAAATTATAAATCATAACGCATTTTTATGACTTGACACATATAACACTAAGACCATACACATTTAATCAAAATCTACCAACGAATCCCAAGTAACGTCAATCTTCTTTCTTTCTTTTTTTCATTGTCTCCACTAGGTAATTTTACCCACAAAAAAGTTTCAACAAAAATTCTTTTGGATCTGGATGCGATGATTCGAAAAACTCATTGATCGATGTTAATGGACTGTCACATTTGAATAGTCACTTTCAGCGTTTGCCATCGTTCTGATACGGATCTGTTGTTCTGTTTTTTTTCCTGCTTTTTCGTGAAATTTTGTTTAATGTTCAGGTACTTTGTAATATTATGGCTTTCGTGTTGCTTTCCACCCCCAAACCGCACACAATATTGAAATACGCTGTTTGGATTAGTGTCACCTTATTATGCGGTAAATAAAATTGCGCGAATACGTCAATGCAATCGCACTAAGACGATAATCGAAATAGAACGGTGTGAAAAGTTAAAAGAAAAATAAAACCTTGTTTCGCCCAGCAAAGTGAGCAAGAGAGACAGACAGAGAGAGAGAGAGAGAGAGAGAGAGAGAGAGAGAGAGAGAGAGAGAGAGAGAGAGAGAGAGAGAGAGAGAGAGAGAGAGTGAGAGAGAGAGAGAGAGAGAGAGAGAGAGAGAGAGAGAGAGAGAGAGAGAGAGAGAGTGCGAGAGAAGAGAGAGAGAGAGAGAGAGAGAGAGAGAGAGAGAGAGAGAGAGAGAGAGAGAGAGAGAGAGAGAGAGAGAGAGAGAGAGAGAGAGAGACGCAGAGAGTCAGTCATCATAAATCATTAAGTCACATTGCTTCTGAATCGTTTTCAACCACTCAGACACACACACACACAAACAAACAAGCCAGCAACAGAAGCGGCAGCAACAGCAAACAAGTAATAAAAATCACTACCGTGAATGTTGAACGCCTTCAAAACAGCAAGAAAAGTATTTCGATGTCACCACGCTGGATTATATTCATGATTCAGCAAAATAAACGGGAAAATTGTTTGCAAATGCCAACGAAGAAAAATTCAACAGAACAAAAAACAAAAATCCTCTAAAGAAGAGGAAAAAAAATAGCAGAAGTTTGATGTATGTTTTCTTTGTAGTCTTGTTTGCCGATGTAACGCAGCACCAGATTATTTTGGAACATTGCGTTCTGTCATCCTACGTACGCATTGTGTCCTATCCGTGTGTGTGTGTGTGTGCGTTTGTTTTTTTTTTCTTCGTTGATCTCTTTAAATATTTGAATAGAAAATTATTTCTGTACGAGTGAGCACAATCGACCGAATGTGTCTAATAACAAATTCCAAATTTAAACATCCATTTCAGTGGCAGCAGCAGCAGCAGCCAGTAACCTTTTTCTTCTGACATGGAAGAACCCACCGAATAGAGAGGCGGTAGTCGTAGATAGAGAAAGCAAGAAAAAGAGAAACGGTGAAAGTATTAGCATTGAAAGAAAGAGCGTGTAGCGGTTGGGAAAATGTTGAGTTGATATTCAAACTGAGGGTTCAAAAACAGAGTAAACATGCAAATAAAAATATCACATATATATGAGTTTGAATATACAACGTCTCGGGTTATTTCATATATACGCAAATAAAGGAATCAACCATGAAGTACTCGAGAAAAAAAAACAGTCACAACCAGAGATCTTGTATGCTGAAGCAAGATATACACACCCACCAGATATAAAAGGAAGAAAAAGAGCGACACTCAGCAAAGGCAATGCGTTTATTTGGGAATTTCATTGATTTGTTATGATTTTTGTTTAAGAACTTCCCAAAACACACCAAGAATTTTACACAAGATTAAATATAAATACAATTCAGCAGACAATGTTTGCGTGTGTCTCTTTCGCGTGAGCTTCCTATCATCACCTCCGTTTCGCTTATCTCTCGTTTTATCCCATTCGGTGTGCCACTCTCTATTTCGTCGTGGGAACAACAACAGAGAAAAAAGAAACAGTATATGTTGCACAAACATTTACACACCGGTGAAATGTTATTGTCTGCGAATGGCAGATAGAGGTGTAGCTCGGTGTGTTTACTTATCGATGAAATTGATTCCAATAAACAATAAACTGAATGGTGTCTGTGAAATTTGACAAAGATACAGCCACCAAAACACTTATACAAACACATTGCCCGTGTTCAAATAGCAGAACAGTGAAAATCATTGGATGTATGATGACTGCAAGCGTTTGCGGAACAAAGGTGTTGGTCTTGTGATATTTGTTGGCTTTTGTTTGTGTTAGCACAAAATTCGAAATAGTCGAGAATATTTTAACGAAAAACGAAATCGGTTTTATTTCTTGATCACAATTTAATGTTGACTAGAGAAGAAGACAATCACATTTACACACACACACACACACACCAAGGGTGCAAAATTGTTTGAACGATTTACTGCCATCGACGTGCTCAAATCAGATTGAAAATCTCTTTTACGACTTCGATTTCAGTGTACCAAATGAAAAAAAAAGCAGAAGTAATATACGTACACACACAATTCAACATAATGAACACCATTTTCAGCGTGGTTTGGGAAATCACATGAAATGAAAAACTGAGAACGTTTGCAGAATTGATGGTGGCATTTTACGTCTTCGATAAATCGATATGCTAAAAATGAGCAAGTCCAATGAGCTTGAACGGTTTCATGCACGTTGAAAACCAGGTGCCGAAATTCAAAATCGAACAATCAAAGCGAACCCATGATGTGAAACAAGCACCAAACAATGAAAGTTCCAAAACAGATCTAATCGACGGTTATTTATATTTTATGCATAACTTATGTTCGCCTTTTTCATTTTGCATCGTTCAGCTAAAAATGTACAAATGTGACACCTGCTTATCTCGTCGCATATAATTTTTATTCGATTTTTGGTCTCCCGGACTCTCTCTCTCTCTCTCTCTCTCTCTCTCTCTTTCTCTCTCTCTCTCTCTCTCTCTCTCTCTCTCTCTCTCTCTCTCTCTCTCTCTCTCTCTCTCTCTCTCTCTCTCTCTCTCTCTCTCTCTCTCTCTCTCTGTCTCTCTCTCTCTGGGAAATGGCTTTGGCCATTTTTTTTGTGAATGAGTGAATTGAACTGTGTCTTGAGGTTCATAAAATCCGACAACACCGACGACGGTATCGATATTATGCGAAACGATGCCTTCGAAGGGTCAAGCAAAATTAGGCAAAGCGAAAATAAATGACGCCCGTCAACATACAGGTTCAAATAGCTTACGCTCTAACGAAATGCAATCTTTAAAAAGAAATCACCGCAAAGTAAAAGAGAGAAAAAGAGCCCATCCATCGAAATGTAATGATATTATTTATGTAAACCCAGTGTTCGGTGGCTAAGTATTCATGTCGACCGATGTGTGCATTATGCGAATCAAAACATTATCATTGAGCAATAAATCACCGGCGTGAAAAAAAACGGTATTTTATTTTTTACTTTAGCATAAATCATAAATATTACTTTTGCAAAATGTGAGCACAGCTCCATCTATTTTATGGTGGCAATTCAACATTTCATCATGTGTCCCGAATCAAAATTGACTATGAACCCCGAACATTTAACACTCTTACATTTTATTTTTATTCAGCCAAATGCTTGGTGTTGCCCGTTGATTTTGTATTTTGTGAATTAAGTATGCCAATCGTGCATAATGATATCAATGGTGTTATTTCGTCGTTATTCATTTATTCGATATGACTCAATGGCATTTTTGTATCTCAATCCAACACTTCGATGAAAATGACTCATTCACTCAGATCGTCGTTTACTTTTCTTGTCTCTTCAGTTCGGATGTCAACTTCACTTTGATAAATGACATTTTCAAACAATTTACCCATAAATAAATAATAAATGATTAATATAAATATGTGACGTTGAATGTTCTATGCTGTGTTATTGAATCAAGCTTTTTTGTTAAGAAACCAGACGATTCATCTTGAATATTGAGGCTGTAGCATATTTTGTTGTGTGTCGTTATTTAGAGGAAAATCGGGCATGAACTGTCATCTTTCACTGTTTCGGATCAGATAGTGTCATTTTTACTTTAGGCACTTTACATCTGAATTCTCCTCACCTAGACTACCCAAAACCATTACTGTAAATATTGCATACTACTGTGTATTATCATCCACAATTTGATTCATTCCAATGGCTGTGTTCCGCCAGTATACAATCAGCCAAATCAATGATGCGTACCGAATCAATATTATAATTGGTTTTCGTCAAGGAAAAATACGCAGCGAAATGATTTTAATTGAATAAAATGTTTCACGAAAATAAACGACAAAAAATTAATCAACAATTCAAAATATTTGCAATTTACACAGAAGTTAAATGGGCAACAAAATTAAATGTCAATGGTAAAGTATATCAAGCATCGTGAACATTCTCTTTGACGGATGGAATATTACATTCTCACGCTATTTTCTGCCGTTTGATTGTAAAACAAAGAGGTTTTCGCAAAACTACAATTGTGTTACAGAAAATGGTTGGGTTTCCCATTGATATTTGCATTTTATGTCGAAACATCTGCTTTTCCACATAATCTGTCATTTTCATTCTCTTTCTCTCTCATTCTCACTCTCTCTCTTCTTCTGTAATTCCTTTTTTTCCGGGCGTGTTGTATTTTCGCCAAAAAAAACTATGTTTGTCAACAGCACAAAAACCGAACGGCATTTGGTACGACATTGGAAGCTATGAAAATTGTATAAATATTAGCTGTACAATTACAATGGCGAGACAAAACGGCGGCGGTTTTATAAAGCTACTATCACTTGATACAACATTGATTAATTCGCTTGAAGCCCTTTGCTTCTTTGTCTGTCTTGCGTGTGCGTTCACGCCTTCTCCATGGAGCCTGCAGGCGAACCAGTCCGGGACTAGCACAACTAAATCCAGTTATAGATATGCCACTGAAAATCACCATCATTGTTCACAGTCCATTTTAATATAAAGTATATCGGGTGTTTCAGGGCGTTTAACGCATTGCTCTAGTGTCTCTTATCTCTTATTTGGCCGATCTTGCTACTTTTCGAAATGCAGACATCAAATGAACCGAACCGACTGACGGTACGGGGAACATTTTTCACTTTATTGAATGAAACAAATTTATTCAATTTATTTTCAATCAACTAAAAACCGTTATTCGGAAAAACCAATTCAATTTTGAGTGAAATGGTTTTTTGGCCGTTTTCGCATATACAAAATGCCCAATGTGCTGTAAACATGTGCCGCAATTTGTATGCATTTTACTCAACATTTCACTGCATATTTATAGATACAATTTAAATGTCAATGTGCTGGATTCAGTCATTGCATTGGATACTGCTGCGCACACACACACATACATACACACAGCACATACATGAACGTGAAACATGAAACAATAAAAGTGAAACATAACGATTTCGGTGTGCCCGAGAAAAGATGCAAAATCAGAATTGAACGATGTGGCTATAAATTACGACAAAATAATTTGTCATGGGTTGTGTGCAAAATTCGCAAACAATCCGATTTTTTTTTGAGGTTGACTGTGTTGCAATGAATTTTTTTAAAGCACCCAAAGAGACAACGGGAATGTCACTCTTGAAAATATATATATATATGAACAAATGCAAAAAAATGTGGAGTGGATGGAATGCAGTCATCAAAATACCAGTCGACCATTTTGACTTTAATTAAGCTGTTAACATTTTGAATTGGCGATTGCGATTGGTCGATTGCAAGTGTGGCACAGGCAGCAGTTGACGCAAAATCATTTATTGTCGAAGCATGAGCTGATTTAAGTCCAGAGGCAAAATAGCACGTGCGATCAATGCTAAAGTGAGTATTATTGAAAATGGCAGTCTTGTGGCAGTTTCAATGCGCATTGAATTTTGTAGGTAGTTGTGCTGTAAATCTATGACCAACATTTCACACACAAAAAAATCAACAACAACCGGACAAACAAATAAATGAGAGAGAAATATCATAGTCTGGCTGAGTGTGGAATTTCCATTATCAGAAAGCCGCTCAATGAATTACAACAACAAATTTGCTGGCTGACTCCATTAATAAATCCATATCGATTGTATCGATGAAGTTTTTGAATTTACAAGAGTTGAATTTATCAAATTGAATTGCCCATACATTGGCCGTATTCAATTTGCTGAACACAGTAGTTCTGTTGTATCATGGCACGTGGACAGCGAAAAATGTGAATTGATAAATGGATATTAATTGTATTATACTTAATTTCGCGCAACAGACACACGGGGGTCATGTGTCTACTCGGTTCATGGTCTCGCCAAACACATCGTTTGCATGCACATCTATGCTATACACATATTCTTTTTTTTCGCTTCTTCTGTGTGCAATGTGTGCCACATTCTTCTTTTACCGGTTCTGTCAACACAATGATGATATATTACGTTTAAAATTATTTCCATATTTCTCACTAGAAATAAAACCCCTCCACACTATAAATACACCACGATTTTATCGAGCGTTTCTCGTTGTCAGGCCTTCTTTTCCGTTGTTCTCGTTTTCTCTCCACACCATTCAACCCTTCGGTCGTCTGTCTGTTGTGCAACTATCTCTGTCACGCACACACACACACACACACTCTCTCTTTCGCCAAATCCAACGCTTATGCCACATTGTTGATAATGGCGCTTTCAATGTTTATGCTTTTTTGGCGCCTCCGGACAACCAATACTACATACAACACAATAATAAATTAAATTAAATACGTCTGCATGTTATATAGGGTCTCTCAGTAGTGCTCTTCCTTTTGCTCGGCTTTACACTATGAGTTATAGCTAGCCATGATATAAATAATACTACACTATATAGTTTTATAAGTACATTTTATTGCTGCGCATCCACTATTTTGTTGTTGTTGTTGTTTCAAATGGCTTCAATTTAATGATTTCGTCTGCAGTTTGTGAATAGTTTAAATCATCACAAAACTATCATGAAATTCACTTGTTCAGTGTTTTCAATGTATTTATACAGCAAATATACTATAACAAATGACTATTTAATATCCATTGTTCGATACATTTCAAATCGAAAATTGAATAAACCGTTTAATTTAATTTCATGAGCAATTTACTCGCCTTTCATCAATCACCTAGACCCTAGACTTGCAATGCAGTGAATTCATGTCGAAAAATCGACCACAATGGCAATGACGGTGGAAAATGAAGCGACAAGCAAAAAAAAAAAAACGCTAAAATTATTGTATTAGCAAAACGATAACACACCACCGAAAATGGGTTATGCAAGCTCACTTTTGTATTTACCGCTTATCGGCTTACTCTAATACACGTAATACTTATTAAATCTGATCCACGGAGCAGCAATAGTATAAACAGTAGTAAGGCGAACACAAAAGCGGGAATGTTGGAACATATAAAATAGGGCTTCATTTAAACGATTTCGATGTAGAAACGTAATTTTCTTGTTGTGCACAATTCAAGCGATTTGCCCGAATATGTGAGCTTGGGCGTTAGTGTGTTAAGGCTCATGCACACACACACACACACACACAAGTGATATTAGTATTTGTGCCATTTGCCGCCACTATCAACATTCCCGAATGCAAGAGTTTCACCAGTTTTGCCACTGCAATATGGCTCTGTTGGGAAAACATACAAATACTTTTAGTGCTTACAACTTAAAATCAACATAAACTAACGAGCTACCAGCCAAACCCAACAGTAGATACGCAACGATCTCGTACGATGTTATTCATGAAGCGTGAGCGCGGCTAAAATTTATTTAAATGATGGAGTGAGAGAGAGAGACTGAACGAAATTTCAATATTTATATGGCCGAGCTCCGTTTATATAGAGACATCGTATAAATGTACTTTAATAATAATCGAATTGTTGGATATTAAGCGCTAAACTAAAGAGCACGCGGGTGTATAACGGGAGGTAAACAACTTGCAGTAGTGAAATGCAAAAGATGGTAAAATCAACTAAAATCTTTCTCTCACTCGCAAAATGCATTAAATGTTGTTTTTTTCCACTTCCGAATGCTAACGCTCGGCTCCACGGAGCATATATTTTCTGCCCCATCTCCCGCCCTCCCCTCAACAAAAAAAAAACGAAATTCGCATGCATGCTGATACCGAACAATCTCTTGGTGTAGTTAAAAATTTGTACAGCTAGTAAATCGGCGAGTCATAGAAAAAGCGCGCGCGGTAAGTGATGTCGGTGCTGAAATGATAATGAATAGAGTAAATACACACATCCCATTGCATTGCGTTGCATTTGCACACGGCGACGACGTTACAAGAAACAAGAAGTAAAACCGGTAAAATTTATGGAAAATATAAATTGCCATGTTCAAAGGCACCAAAGAGAATATCACCTGCACAAAAGGCACACACACACACACCGCTGTGTGCTACGCCGTTCGGTGTATATATTCAGTGACTTGAGTCTGGGTCTGGGATGGTGCTGCCGGTCGACAGCATTGCAAGGTCTGTGCAACTTTGGCAATTATGCATCGTGAAGAATGGAAAATACACATAACACACGCCGAAACGAGGCAGCGGATAGTGGAAAACAGGTTGGCAAACAAAAACCGTATAATTTTCAGTGTGGCGTCTTTGCCTAGCGTGTAACACACCGAAAAAATATATATACTATATCGCAAGGTTCCACCTAAAACAAAATCCACATTTGGCTGTGCGCACATTAATTATATGCTGCATATGGTTTTAAAAACGTCTATCCGACAAGCGGACAAAAACCATGGTTAAGTGCTAGAGAAATGATGCGTCGCTATGTGTAATCGAATAGACGATAACGCTACCTTAAATCCACAGTAAAATGGGCAAAAAGCCCGGCAATTTCGAGTGCATAAATTGGGTTTCTTGAACATTCAAAGCAACAATATTTAGCATGGTTATGAAGACTCATCTTCCGCTTTTTTGGTGTCGCTTTCACTGCAAATGTCTGCTTCTCATTCAGCAAATTTCATCTTTGATCGTTGACTTTGTTCATTATGGGTCTTCGTTTTGTTCGCGTTTTTTTGTTGCATTTTTGGCTGTTGTTGCCATTATCCAATACACGCGATACCAAAAATGCGCACAATATTACCATCATTCATCATTCAGAGGCATCATTTTTTCGGTATTCGTTGCTTCGCTTGTCTCTCTAGCTAATGCGATTGCATAGAATATGAACCCTTAACTTCGCTTTTATACAGTGATATTTGACATTTTTCTTACTGCAGTTCTGTTCATTTTTCTTGCATTGGAGTTGAAATTTTATGGAAAGCGTACAACTTAAATTTCCATATGGCAGTCAGTTTTCGTCGTGGCATTGCATTTTACATCGTTGAGCTAACGATGTTTGTCATAAGCATATTTGAACTTGGCAAATGTTTGTATGTGTAGATGAATTTAATAACATTAAAGGGCTGAAATATATGCAGCTAAATGCAATAACACACATTTTGCTTCGCATTCCGATGGAATACAGCGACTGCACCACGGCAAAACTTCGGCACATACACACACACACAAAAAATGTTTCAAACAAGTTGAAAAAGCGATAGTTGAATAACGGTAGTCTTGCCAATACGATCAAGTTGTGTTGGTTGGTTGAGCATGGAATTTCTCCCTTAAACATTCCATCGACTTGAGAAATATATCGACTTTCGATTCTCATCGAAGAGTTTCGGTTACATTTTACAAGCTAAATAGAACGTTCTGAACAAGCAGCAACGGGCTGCAAAATAAACTTCGTGAAATATGTATCGCGTAGTGAAATAGGCAGTTTGCGACATTAAAACCATAAAATGGATTGCTTTTCTATTCTCTCTTTGAATCGATAATGTACTTTCTTTATCAGACTACAGAAAATGTTGCTATTCACAGACCGAGACTGTGAAAGAGCGAGCAAATTATAAGAAAAAATCCCAGTAACCACATATATTTATTATCGACATTTGCGTTTGAGACCATTGTTGGTAGCATACATCAATTGTGAAGCACACTATTTATATTTTCTGCGTAAAAACGCACAACAATTTTCCGAATATTTTCCTTTTGTTCGATTTATTCACCATAAAATACAGTTATTTTCTGCTGAGCTACTTTATGATTCACTCTGGCTTTGTTTTTAGTTGCAAAGCATTCAGGCGCATTTTCTGAATCAAACCCGGATGATCTTAATTGAGTGCGCACGATGCAAGTGCCGTGATTGATAGTTGTCGTAAAAGAGCCGAATGACAATATGAACCAACAAATACACACTCAATGATTTTGTGCCAGCAAAAAAGGCGGCAGATAGCTACAAGCACTTTTACACTTCAATGTTGAAACTAAACTCAAACAAATCCCAATTACAACGTTCCAAACGTAGCGTGAGAATGGCAGACGAATTCATCGTTTTTTTTTTCAACCATGCCACAATGTTGCAACACAAAAATTCCAAACGAAAACAACACGATGTGAATTCTCGAAATACTGTGGGTCTTTTGGATCGTTAATTAAACTAGCTTTTTTTAATAGTTTCATTCAACTTGACAAAAAAGCTCTTTGTGTCTATGTGCAGACGAAGCCTATCATGGTTTATTCACAGTTTTCAGTGTCATCCTTCTCAAGTGCTCGAAATCAGCAGCTGGTTCTCAGATATAAGTCAAAAGTTCTCGTTCTATTCAGGCTCGGGAGAAATAGCATCATTCTACCCACGGGCGAGTGTGAAATGGGCGTTTTTCTACCGAAGCATTTACAAATTTTGTATACATTTTTTCGTACACTCGTTTTTTTGTGAACTTGTAGTTTATTCGCATAGTTTTTAAAATGTACAAATGGAGTACAATCCCAGAGTTGAGTTTTCACTCACTCGCTTAATCAATGAACAAAAACGCTTCTTTCTCTTTTTCCTTCATCCTCTGGCTCTCAACAAAGTTGCATAATTTCAGAAAACATTTCGTTTTTCCACCAAATACACTCTGCAAAATAATTAAAAATTCTCAGTTGGTTCATTTCATTTGGTTGCATTTCGTCCTAGGGGGTACACACCGATTTTTGAAGACCTTTAGTTTTTTATAATACAGTCGGTGAAATATTTTGTTATTCTTCAAAAGAAGATTTTCTTTTGAAAATTCGATGGTTTTTTACCATGGAGGAGTAACTGAGAAAACTCGACAATTTTGGCAGTGCCTCAGAAGTACCCAGGGCAAAATGTTAACGATTTCATATTAAAAAAGATTAAAGTCGGCCTGAAAACAAGAATCTCGTTTAATTTAAATCATACCATAAGTGTTGTGTTACGAATGTATGCTTATGGAAGGATTAATGGCACATTTTAAAAAACTCCGTAGCAAATGAATTGGCAATTTAATTCTCATGGAAGAATTGACAGGATTTTTTTTCTCTAATATTCCTCTAACAACTAAGGTTGCCTTCACTCTAATTGTTCTAATTTTCTGCTTGTACTAATTTCCTTTTGCCCCCTAGATTCTATTCGAGTTTTTTTTTTCAAATTCTTATCTCGAGTTCAAATAAACAGATTATGTTTCTATGTAGCGAATCATCAATGCAATTTGAACATTTTCCACGGATTTTGCTACTATATTCACAACAGAAACTTGATAGCTTCACATATGCACGCGTTGTAGGTGTAAATTTCACATTGTAACAAGGAAGTCATGAAAAATGTTACATGCAAAAATAATCTGTATTTAATCAGAATTTGAATTTAATGTTACAGTGATATTCAAATTCTAACAATTTGTAAAAGAGAATGCAAAAATTGATACAGAAATCTTTGTATCACATGTTTCAAACAGTTATTCAGATTCATGCAAAAAAAATGCGAAAAATTTTACTCAGTTGTAAATGATTTCGTATAAATAAGGTGAAAAGTTTACGCTTTGTTTGAAGCATCATTATTGCTGTTGTTAAAGCATAACATAACCTTTGTGCTGTTTTGCATGAAAATATGGACTAATTTTTAACAATGCAGGTGTGCTAAATCTATGCTGAACTTCCCACCATGATTACTATAATTTTGGCTGTGTTTATCTCATCCCGAGTATCTTTCAGTTTGAAAGAGAATAATAAAAATGATCTGGAAATCGCTTATGATTTTCATGGAGCGTTCAATCGGATGCTTTTAAAATCCGCCATTTTGTGTGTCAATTTGTGCGCATTTTATTATGAAATTCAAAAATTCAAATACACTCGTTATCATTCCATTGAATTACCCCACCGAAAAAGTCATTAACGTGTATACGTCAATTAGACATGAATATTTTGTTGTTTACTGCATCAGATTACGATTTCATATACACGAACCAAAGCACATATCGCAGCTGCTGGCATCAGCGGCAACAACACCATCAACACCGTTGGGGCTATGTACAAAGAAAAAGCATTGCAAAAATTATGCTTCATTGTTTTACATAATACGGTTAATGTAGCTCTCAATTTCACTAATGCATATGTTGACAAAGCCATATGGATATCATTGGGATGGCCCTTCTCGATACATTTACGCATAATACTTTCATGGCAGCACAAGAATGAGTTTGTTGCGTACGGAGACAAAACACATCGAAAGGGGTTTCCATGATAATATATTAGGAAGCATCTACATGTGTAATGACAAGATACTCCAACATAATTACAAAATTTAAAAAAAAGACACCAACAAATGTTTCTACCATGTTTTAGATGAAAATGCCTAAAAATGTGCCGTGCGACAAGAAGAAAAGACTGTCGAACAACAAGACGGGTTGACACTTTGAGATGTCTTTTTCGCGCTTGAGCTCAACACACGAATTACATTTATTATATGACAGCAATACGCTTATCTTTTGAGTTAATTACTAACACCCTTTGAGCAGAATAATCATTTTATTGACTGTTCTGCTACCCATTTTTGGTTGCTCTTTCAGGTGTGTGTATGCTTGGTGTGATGTGAGAAATTTACAGTGAGAAATGTCTGCGCCGTGCATATGTTGTGCTCCCTTTTGAGGCGATACCTTTCATATCTACCATAGTTTGCTATGTATGATAATGTCATTTGCTGTCTATATAAAAGACGCAATAATTGCACAACATGATACTCACATGCGAAATGTTTTGAGGAAATAGAGTAACACTGAACACACCGAACCCACTGAATAAATGAATCTACGTGTATCGTTTATATCATTTAATTCTATTATATAAACACCTGGCAAAATAATTGCTCGTCGCACGCATCCATCTCGAGAAATCTCTTTCTCTCTTTCGCACTAGCTCATGCATATATGCGTTGGGGCAAAATGATGATTAAAAATAATCATTTCGTTTTTATTTGCTTTCTCACACACTTAAACAACATCGAACAGAGATGTGATGCTCTTACAAGTTGATGAATATGTGTAACGATTCATCGTCATGTCTCCATCTAGGTTTCCATGGTAGAAATTAACAAATCAATGTGAATGAGATAGAGGCACGCACAAGCAAATCAATTGCTCACACAACGCCCAAGAGACAGAATGTTCATGTTCAATGGCACGACAGCATCAACATGGAGTAGCTACATCACATTTTATTCTAATTCAAACGACATCGAACACTTTTTTTTCCATCATTTTGATTCATTCGCATTAAATGTTCTTGTTCAATGCAAATGCATGGAATTGCTACTTTTTTTCTCTTACTTGTCGTTGAAAACACCTAAAGACTTACGATTTTCCACGAAATACGGCACATTTTAAGTAATCAAATTAAATCCAGTTAATAAATTCCAAAGGTGCGAGCACCATAGAAATGTGAATACGATGTTGATGCTGGGCTGATGAAAAATTGATCTAATATAATAGAGACGTTCAAAGTGGTGAATGTACGTAGATTTCGTGCTTGGGCACATCAGCAATATTGTCACGTGATACATACTGATTGCCGTTTTCAACCCGATGCTCGATCATCAGTGGTAAAATGTGCAAAGCAACAACAACACAAATCAACCGAATCGAATTGAAAATAATTTCGATAAGCTTCAAAGGTATTAAATTGGTAATTGTTATTGAAAATGGAACATTATTTACAAGGTTACCTGAAGATTGTTAGCGGATCAACATTACATGAGCATATTCTCCGATTATTTATTAAATTCTGGCGAAGAGGGAAAAAAAATTAATGTAAAATGAGTAAAAATTGAACTGGCATTGAAATTCAATAAACAGGCTGGATGATTCTTTTATAATGGCAACGGGTACGTTTTGATCGAAATTCAATACTAATTGATTTATTTCGTCATGGAAAAATGGTATGTCTGTGTGCGTTTTTTTTCCAGCAAAATATTACAAATTTGCGTGTACTGTTTCTGTGTGCATCTGAATGAGATTATAGTGTTGGTCGACACCGCTTTCATATTAGCCGATGCGAAAAATCGATGTACGAAGAAAAATCGAGCACAAAAGAGGCGCACGCAAAAAGTATTAATTAATATATAATTATTATGGATGTTGCGATGTTGGACGTTGCATTATGCTTTCGAATAATTAAATCGTAATTGAATATATTTTGCTTCATTTAATCCCGATTCGATTATGGTCGTGGTATACATTTTACTCTCGCTCCCTCTCTTTCGATGTTCACTTTTTTATTCTCATTAGTTCGCACCAAGAGCCCAGTTGACTGATGAGCATGGACATTTTTTTTTGTATCGCACTTTTTCATGGTTTGGTCGTTGATGAGTTCGAGCTCTATGTATCGCTTTCAAAAGAATTGAAATCGATGTTCGTATACCTAGATCAAAACAAATGTATTTTGCCATATCCGTACACACAATGAATACCCCAGTCCGAAATAAAACGGAAAAAGAATGCGATTGGATGTATTTGTGTATGTCACACACCATTGTCATCGTTGTTTTTATGGTCTTCTATCATTTTACTATCAACTTTCAATGCCTGGTCAATGCCATTGAATTGTTGCATCTTTTTTTTGTGTGTGTCGCTTTCATTTCCGAATTTTATTCCTTTTCCTTTGGCATTTATTTTCGGTTTGTTCTTCATTAATATTGTATTTTCACATCAATTCCCGTGTGATAGCAACACAATGTGTGTGTGTGTGTGTGTCGATGCGTGTGTTTGGTGTTTGTATAGATATTGCTCTGTCGTTCATTGTCTCTAAATACGCTGAGCTGTCAATCGGACATCGATGATGTTGAACGAAACGGCGCTCTCGGGTTGCCCAAAAGTACATGAGCAAATGAGCGTGTGATGGCTACCAATAATAAGCATTGATTAAATGAAAACGGTTTACGTTTATGTTCGTATTATGTGTTATTTATTCTTATTGTTATGAGTATTGTCTTCTTTTGTGCCACATCATCCGAAATGGTATTTTGCCATTGTGCGAGCTCGATGCGAGTTTGGATTCTTTTTTTTCCATCTCTCTTCATCATTTGTTTTACTCCGCAATCAACATCTATAGCAAACTACAATAACCCGAATAGCAAAAGCAAAAGCACGATTCATGTCATTTTTCTAGTTTCCATTTAATTATGTTGCGTCAATTGTGTTTGTGTTGTAGTTATGGAGAGATCGAGCATATGATTAGCCAGATCTATTCAATGCAAAAGCGATGAACCATTTGCTTCGATTCCAAATTGAAATCAGAACACCAGATCAATGAAATTTAACGAACTCCCAAATGAGTTCGCCCCAAAATTACTTCAACTCAATTGGTTTTGTTTCTTGCCATCATTTATGGTGGCTCAGTGCTTGCACGGAAGCAGAAAAAAGCGTTGGGAATGTGCAAATCGACCTCATTTTGGAAATTCTAATTCAATTACTACTTATTATGGATTCGGATGTTTTTGTTTTTACATTTTTCTTTCCCTTTGCACCAATCCTCTTTCGATTGTCATTAGTTCCGACGCAATTCAATACGAACGTGCGCTCAATTTTGATGATACTTGAAACTTGATTATAACAATTAGTCCCATTGAATAATCAATTTAGGTGTCGAACTCAATCCACTCACACAAGAAATATTATTGATAAAAGTAAACGAAAGACGAGCGCGTGTCAAGTTGTTTGTTTATTTTCGAAATTCGAATACACACACACACACATGATGTGAAGTGTTTATTTCAACGTTTATGTGGCGAGCTTTTATTCATGCCTTTTATCGATGGGAATTTTTTCTTTTGTCTTGTTTTGGATGAGCTGGCCTTAATTAATTGATCGCCTTCAATAGTTTTACTTCCTTATTTGTTCGCCATGTGTGCCGATCACTCTGTTTATGTTTTGGCACACAAAGGCCACTGTTCAGTACACTAGGATAAGAAGATGAAACATAAAACCACCATGTTGAAATGAACCAAATAATAAAAGCAAGTAAAAATATAAGAAGCAATAACAGCAAAATAAAAATAGCCCCCAAAACAAAAACGATGAGAAGAGAGAGAGAGAGAGAGAGAGAGAGAGAGAGAGAGAGAGAGAGAGAGAGAGAGAGAGAGAGAGAGAGAGAGAGAGAGAGAGAGAGAGAGAGAGAGAGAGAGAGAGGCTTATGAAAAGGGAGCTTTTGCTTATTATTGCCATTGTTATATAAACAATTGAATTATTAAGTGCTTTTGTTTTGTACATTGATGAGCATATGAATGCGCTCGAACAACGCTCGAACAACGCTCGAACAACGCTCGAACACATCGTAGCTGAGAATATCGACTTATCGTTGGCTCTTTAACGCCGCCATGAACGCGCGCATCCACTTGATTTCATCAGCGTGTGTATTTGTTTGTTGCGTATTGTGTGAGCATTTTAGTATTTATTTCGACAACGACCGACTGCCACAATGCTGATAATGGCCAAATACAACGGATTATCTTTTTTTTTACTTGGCACAAAAATATGAAATGAGATTTATCCAAAGCGTTCGGCATTCGTACAATGTACATCCAGCTCGACTAAAGGCAGCTTTTCGCTTGTTTACTGGCACTGAACTCATAGACGATTATGAAATGGCGATTTCAGCTGCGCAATATTGTATTTTATTAGAGCTGTTGCTGTCGTTACGATACACATTACACAGCATTTCGATGTTGAGATGGCATTGAAAACGACAAACATATCCGAAAAGGCTATCGATTTTTTGTTGTATGTTTGCAAAGCTGCGAACGAAGTGGATATAAAATTTCAAAGCTTTGAACGTTTTCGTAAAATTCGATCTGAATTTCGTTAGCTTGATTCGTACTATTAAGTCTTCCGAATGATTTTCTCATGTGAGATTTTCTCAAGTAAGAAGCTAATATACAGAAAAAGTGGTTCAAATTCAAACTCTCAACTGTTCCGGTTGGAGGCAACCTAAATATAGGTTAACATCTAACAAACCTTAAATATTTGAAAGTTTCGCATAGAAATGTCAAATTTGAACCTCTAAACCTCTAAACCCCTTCAAACACAAATCCCGCAACAATTAAAAAATTAATCGCTCAACGTTTCAATGAATCATCGACAAATACAGCGTATAGGTGATCACATATTTTTATCCACTTTGAAATGCTTACTCTTCAATTCACTGCCATAAACCGCATTTTAACCGGTGGCTTTAATCTATGGCAATATAATATGTTTGCACAAAGTATAGAGGAAAATAGAAATTTAATATTTATTCAGTTGGTAAATGAAGTCGATAAATTACAGCTATAACCATATTGTTCCATTCTGGGAACCATCGATATGGTTCAAAACGCGCGCGAGCGATCAAGTGAGAGAGAGAGGGGAACCAGGAGAGAGAGAGAAAGAGAAATAGAGTGAATTGTATTTCTGAAATCGGATATTAAATAAAGCGGATGCACGATATTCATTCAATTCTCATTATTTTATTTCTGATATATAATCATAAAATGGCGTCGGTTTTCTAGTTTTTGCATAAATCCATTGTTGATGATATTTCATGTGCTTGATTCTCGTACTCGCTCCATCCTTCATTCAAAATGACTCGATTTGAAATATTTGCTCGCATTCAGGTTTCGCAATATAATCTCATGCAGTGTTCTACTATCAGGTATTTTGTGATAAATACTGAACATTTAACAATATGGTTGTTCAGCGTGGCGTATGGAACATAAAATAAACACCAAAAATATTTTTGCATGGCAATTATTATTTCGTCGTTTTGTTAGTTTTACTTATGAATGGTAAAATGGCATGAGCTAAAATCCCCATCATTTGTGTGTATGCAATTATGTGTACTGTGTATGCTATTGTGCGGGGCGCACTGTGCACTCAACACACATGCAGCATCAATACAATTTTTCAATTTAATTGTGGTAAAAGGTTTCACGATTTGAACACATGGGCATAATGTATAATCAATTTGATATTAAATTGCAGTGAAAACATATACACAAATACACATTCACTATTTCACAGCTGTATTTTAAATGTTGGTCGTTGCGGTACAACGTTATCAAAAATGTGCACAAAATAATAATTTTGTGTTTATTAAAAAAAAAAACCAACCGAAAATGACAAATGGAATTTGATAAATGGGACTTTGAAATTATACTTTCTTATTCTCTCATTTTCTCGGTTATTTCGTTGCAAACTGTTTGTTTTTTCCTCGTGTAGCTCATAAATGTTGCAAGCAGTAAATTGTTTCCGATGTTTATAAAATGAACCCCTTTTCTTTTACACTTGAATTAAAAATCTGACATTTGCTGAAAGCTATAAATTTTTCGAGTAAATGATTATCTCCAAGAATGAAGGCAAATCGCCTCTTCCATATCCGAGCAAGATTTTTTCTGTTTCTTTTCCTCGTGCTTATGTGTGTGTGCTGCTTCTTGATCTTTCTAATAACAATCTCCCTAGCGAACAATATATCTTAAAGGCATACCAAGTCGTTTTCGTATACCTTGATGCGATTGATTGTGAAGTGAACCATGAGTAATGGCGTAATTTATGGATTGGCAATGGTTTTGACGTGTCGGTTACGATGATGGTGGTGTTAGCTGAACTTATGACATCCTAATGTGACCATATGTGGATTTCCATAATTTGACTCAAGGGACACTCCCGTTCTCTCTCTCTCCGTCCCATCAATAGCTGCACACAAATATATACATCGCAATTTTCTATACTTTTATCGAGAAAACTGAACGAGTTTATCCGGAGGCATACATTATTGCTTTTCAAGCTGACATAAATTGACACCGGCTACTATGGTTTTGGTGCGTTTTTCGGCCAAATAAACAAAATGCCACGAAACAGCTACAACATCAGCAACAACAACAAAAATTCGATTCTCCAAACGAAACAAAAAATATAATACGATGGAAAGAATTTGTTATAGTTTGAACAATGGCGAGTCCCATGTTCAAATTGTTGAAATATATTTTCATCTGACAGTTAAGCATTTATAAAGCCATGACCAGTTGGCTTTGTTCCCCCATCACACGGTGTTTTTTTTTCTATTCTTGTTCTCTTTCCGTACAGAGAATATGTTTCGATCTCTCTTTCTCGTTGGTCACTGCTTTTTAAAAGCATTGGCATAGCCAACAAGCAATGGAATGGCAACTGAAAATGTGCACACAAACATGTGAATGTGAATGGTATGAAATAATAATGATAATCGCTCGTGTCGGCTCAAGCCATTTGGGAGTAAAGTGTATTTGCCATCGCTTTGCGATGAAGAGTAAAAAATGGTTTAGCGGAAATAAGCAATATGATGAAAAAAAACGAACCCTCGAACATACAAACATTCATTACGCTTTTTATCAGTACAACTGGTTACTATTATGGACTATCTTCCTTCAATAATGCTGCTATTACAGTGCGATCGAATGAAGATAATGAACCTTCGTAAATTCACAGTGAGTCCAGCACTCCAGCACCGACACCGAAATATTTTGTTTACCCATATGGAATTTTATGAGCTGCTATTTTGAGCATTTAATTACGTTTTGAATGCACTTGAGTCTCTATCAAATGACAAAAAATTCGTTTCTATGTGGTTGACACATCGAAACACATGTTTGGTCTATTGAACACTTTGAAGGTAATAACCTATAGAGAAATTACAAATTCGTAATTAGAATAGGAAAAAAACCAATCTCTTCATTTTTTTCCTCGTTTAATTATAGACTTAAGCGATAGAAAAATGCCACACGACATTTCTCTGCTCTACAATTTCGTTTATTGGTATAGCATTTAATCTGTTTCATGTTACACAAGACAGATTTATGTTATTAATTACAAATGCTAAGAACGTGTAATTAATCAAATCGAATTCGAACGTGTAATTTTTTATTATAAATCAAAGCATTGAAAGATTCAGTTCGATAGAGAATACTCTCAACATCATATTTGTCTCCAACAAAATATTCGTTATTGGAATCTATCAATAGACTTCTTCAAATGCTGTGGAACAATTTTCGTTTTAAATTGATGACATATTATTTCGTACCATTTGACCAAATGATACACTCAAACACATTGAGGAAGATTCACGCATATGAGCACCAAACTCAATGAATACATTTTAATTTCAATTTGTTTGACGATTTTACGTTATGAAAATGTTTTAAATACACCGTGCAAATTGAAATGTATTTCTGATTATGACTGCAATTTATATCGCGAAATTTAATTGATTGGACCTCAAATGAATTGCAAAAATGCCACGGTTGAAGGCCGATTTAAAATTTTCGAACAGGAGGAATTTAAACAATAGTTGGGTGGCTACGAATAAAAATGGCGATACTAAAATGGACATAGAAATATTTGAAAATATAAACTGATTCAAATTCATCGCCCTTTTTGTATTACGCATTAGGCGCTGAGATATTGTCATATTTGCTATCAACCACACAATTCTACTCAATTATTGAATTTATTGTCAGGTGTAAAATCAATAATAAATTTATTATGCATATATGAGCGCAGATGACACAACGCCAAATTGAAATTAATTTCAGTTATTTTGTTAATCATTTTTAAATTCTTGTGGGAATTTCAAAACTCATCGATGGGAAATATGCTCACCTGTGTATTATAATTATGGGCTGCAAAGGCCCGATATATTACATATGCTGAATGGAATTTCAAACACTATAATATTATTACAATTGGAAACGAACAATAAACACGTTTACATATCCGTGATTTTAAGCGGCCTATATCAATGATTCATGGGTGGCGTTTGGAAACTTCTGACTCTTTTCTATTTTAATTGACTGCTCGTAGGAAATAACTGTTAATTTGACTCATACAATTAATGGATAAGTCATTCCGAAGACTTTCTGAATGATTTAAAAAAAAATGAATGTACAGTGAAATATCTTCTGGAATCCACTTTATTCTAAACTGATTGCCCAACTACTCAATAAAAAAAAATACAACGCGGCTTAGGAAACAAATCCTTCAAATGCATGATTAATTGATACTGAAACGCTTCAATACATATTAAATTCAAATTATTGAAAGAGCAATGGAATTTTACTGCGGACAATGAAACGGAAATGTCTTCCTTAAGCATTAAAATTGGTTTTCGAAATTCATGAAACCAACAAAAATTGAGCGGGAGTGGAATTTGTTTGTTTCATTATTAATGCATTACAAACACGGCAATAATTTATTTCATAAAGTATGCGCTTGAGTTTTGTTTTCTATTCATTCAACACGCACACACAGCACAGCGAAATATCAATTCCGTTTGTGTTTTCCATTGTTTATTTTCTATATGTTAAATAAATCGTGAGATGTCTGACAATCAATAAAAAAAACAGCTGAACGTTCTTTTATTTGTCTATTCGTATAAAGTCCATTATTACTGAAAAGTATGTTTTTTCCCAACATTTTTTCTCTCTTTTTTTATCAAAATTATTGGTAGTTTTTGGTTATCGGACGATAGCGCCATCATTTATTCAGTGCACGTTCCTCATTTGTTTGTGCCCCTTTTTTTTATTTTTTGAAAAATTCTTTACTTGCTTCACTTATCGCATTACAGTGGCCATGTTCAATGGATGTTTTTTATTGAAGAAAAATCAATTTTTGTTTTGTTCGATTGTATCGTTGTTGCTGTGCATACCACAGTTTGTGGCTGTGTGGTGGTGCTGTTTGTTGATTATCGCTTTTATTGTTGGATTTATATTGTTTGTTCTGTTTTTGTTGACAAATGAAACCTGAGCTAGAAATAATGAGCCGCTTTTGTTGATGTCTAATTACAGTAAACGTTCGATTGTTGTCGAAATTACAGTCAATAGAATTCATTGTTGAAGAGTGTTTTCGGTGGTGGCGAACAGTTGATTAGATGGGAATACAATCGATTGGTTTATATTTTGATTTGTTTGTTTTATTCATAAAACCTCAAACCAACATCAGTTGATTGATGATAAATAATTTGAATCGCAAGTGACAACTGTTGGTAATAATTATTGAACAAATAGAAACCAGAAAATTCGTTTTATTTTTTTATATCAGTTAATAACAAAATGATTTGTATGCATAAAATTCATTATCCAATATGAAAAACGCTCAAAAGAACACAACAAGTGAGAAAAATGGATTTTTTTTACTGTCGATTACTTGATTTCCAATCGACAGCACAGCACACTACAAAAAAAACGTCACGAAACGACAACTAGAACAATGCGGGTTAAATTATTTCATTGTTTTTGGACTATTTTCGAGTCACTGATACTTAAATAAAACCGTATAACTTTGGCACAATTCACGAATAAGCTCCTTTTTGAACCAAACAACAATAGTATCAACAGAAAACTGACGCTGATTATTTCCATAATTACTTGATTTTGCATAATAAACAGCTTGGAATATGGTTGGGATTTCCATACATTCGCAATGCAACATGGGGATGTACTGAAACATTCTTTCTTATCTTTAGTTCTTTAGTTTTCTTTGCTGTATTTTGCAGAAAAATCCATACATTTTGTGGAATTGTTGAAAATTTTGGTCAAATTTTCAAATAATAAAACTCAAATACTCTTTCACCAAAGTACTACTTAAGCTGTGTGAAATCATTCCGGGGGTTTCTCAATATAATATTCTTTTTCACCAAATTGAATTTAGCGAGAACTGAATGGAAAACCCTACAGAAACTGCCACATTGTCAAACTGTTGAAAAAATACCAGAAAACAGTTCTCACTAAATTCATTTGTGTGTATCTTAATATCTTAAGCAAAATTAAGAGACCCCAAAATGTGACATCCAAAGCGTCCTTGGCACGAACTATTAATGTGCACATTCCTCGGTACAAATCGGTTGGGGTCGGTATTTTTGCATCCACCGTGTGTCTGTTTTTTTTTTTGGTGTCATTCCGCAATGGAGTGTATTTTCACAGCACTCGCAACTTTCAATAGAGAAATGCAATTTTGCTTCATCATTATCGTTACTACAAAATGCTGCACACTGCACTAACTAAAACAATGAGAGAGAAAACGAATCGACCAAATGCAAACACATTCGCGTAAAAAGTGGAATGTCTACTATTAAGTACCGAATAAATGAAGGAGCAAGAAGCCAGAGTAATAAATGGTGCACCAAATGCTATCTTCTGTTTTTCTTCTCTATCTCTTGCCATACTGTTAACAGTATAAAAACGAACCGATGAACCATTCGCGCAACGAACGAGACTTGAATTCATCAGAAAATTAAGCATACCAGAAAAAAAAATGAACACACACACACACACAAGCAAAGACACAAGAAAAAATGGCAAGAGAAGAAGAATCCATAACTCTGTTTAAATTTCACAGCGTACATACAAAGCTGAATAGTCGTTTATAATGGCAATAGAATAGAAAAACCAACAGAAAATTTATTGCCAATTTCTTCTTTCACTCTCTCTTTGCTGCTCTGTCGCTTATGTGTTTGTGAGCACGCGCGCACGCCTTTACCAAATGGCAAATATTCGTTTGAAACTATTATCGACATTCATTGACGCGATCCATTTATTTGTCTTGCTCGGTTCGTATTATTTTTGAATTAATGTGCGGCAAGTTGTTTGAGCAATAAATGTTCATTTAAAGTGAAATTTGTTGGAAATGTGTTGAACTTTTTGTGATACAACATACGATTAGCTTAACAATGGACCGACTTTACGATATTTTCCAATTTTTAAAAATCTTGTTTCAATTCTACGAAATAGCTTTGGTCAGGCAAAACGAGTCACCGTTTTTCATTAGAAATTTTTCTCTTCAATCCTTCAGCAAAAAAAAAAGAATCGGCCAAATTTTATACGAGCTCATATCTTCAGGGGGCGAAATGTTAATAAAAATGTTCACGTTGTACACGTGTTACCTGGTCATTATCATATTTATTGCTAAGCGAGAGAAGCTCATTGTGCATTTTGCCATTCGATGAACACATTTTGAAAGTCAAAAGAGCCAACAAAGTGCTAGAGTATCAAGGTAACAACATAAAACGACTCGAAATAAAAGTTCGATTACTTTTTCAATTTCCTTTTGGCATTGAATCGCAAATGTTTCGCCCGGGATACGGGAACAACAGCCAAAAATGTTGCACATAAAATTTACAAGAGGATGTGTACTAGAGTGATGGAAAAAGAGAGCCAACGAGCTTGAAGATATTTTCCATCAAATTTCCATAATTTCTCCATTATATTCAATTGATTGTGCAAGTGGGTATAGAAATTGATTTGAATGTTCGGTTTGCAGTTGTTGAAGTTTTAACGGCTTCGATCTGTGAAACGTAAATTATAGCCAGATTACCGGCTGGTTGTGGCGGCATTTTTTCATTCAAAGCCATAGAAATCCCGTAATGAGCTATTTTGCTACTATTTTCTCTGCATTCAATATGTTTTTTTTTTGTTTCGTGCTTTTGTCTTTGTTTGATTTTAATTAAACCTGTCAGACGCAAAATATTCCGCTGGATTTTGTTAGTTATCACATTTCTGCAGGTCATCAGCCAGGCCAACTCACTCACTCATCCTTCCATGCGTAATATTTTATTCATTCCATAATTTTCAATCTATTTTCGGTTATTGTCATCGAATAAACATAATCCTATCAGGTTTGAAGCTTTGGCCAACCCATTTCATATTTTATTGTCAAAGTTGTGCCGACGAGCAAAAACAATGCTAACCGTCAATATAATAACAGCAACAGCAGCGACATCGCATAATTGGTTGCAGGCAACACAAAAGCCTCTCATGCCGTAGAATTTCCAGCCGAATGTTTGAGTTTGAGTTGGAATTGCATTATCTGCTACATGTTAATGCCGTTTGCTATCAGCAATAAATAATAGATGATGGCAAACGGCGATGGCTGCGGTTACGCCGACGGTTACGCTTACCCCAAACTCATTTCGATTCTATCTCTCGCATTTGATCCAATTTGGAAAATTACAATTTTCCACAAGCAATTTAATGCTGAAATAGAAAAGCCGGGTGTTGTTGCTTTTATACACACGATGTGCAAAACTACAAAATCCGATGAACGATGCATTGCATTTGCTCGGTGCATGTTTGCCGAAAATTTAATTCGCCAGACACAGCATTCGATGCCATACAAGCACCTGCATTCGATCTCCAATCAAATTTAAGGCATATAAAAAATACCATGTAATAACAAAAACAACAACAACAAAAAAAAACAACAAAATTCGATCACATTTCAGTTGGCATTGACTCTGATGCCATTGAATTTGGAAAATTATCAGGCAAATATCTTGTTTCCAGCGCAAAAATATCCCACATAATCCATTTTACCCGGACAGCGTTCTAACTTTGTAAATGTTAAATGCATTTATTTTCTATTGAAATGTTATTGGCAATGCATCGAACTGCACCAACGGTTTGAAACTGATTCAACGTTGAAAATAGCAAATACTAGATGTTATATATTAATTTCTGGTTTTAGCCCGAACAGAGAACACATTAATTGCATCAAATTGTATGTGTTTTGAATATTGAAAGGCATCGAGCGTATTATTTTAATAACAAGAAATTGCTATCCAAATTGATATTGTACATGCCAAAACAAATTGATGAATGTGTTTGAAGTGGAAACATTCAAAACCATTCGAATTAAATTACATTTTGCCCCGGAAATTCTGAGTAAATTGCGGTTTCAAGTCCATATTCACTGACGAAAACCATTCAATCGAGTTTATCAAACTAAAAACTGTAATGTTTTTAATTTTTTTTTTGTTGTAGAGATTTTATTGACTTTTTCGTCATTATTCAATATTGTCGAGAATTTTATTTCGCCGCGTTTTTTTTTTCGATTGAATTTTCAATAAAACTTTGTTGGATTGTTCAACTAATCAATTTCTGTTTTGTTTCTTTTACAGGTAAGAGTTGAGCATTAAACAATAAACTTCGACACGAACTTTTGTTGTTGTTGTTATGCTGTTTCTGCAATGCGAAAGTGCATGTAAGTAAAAATAAAATTCGAAAAAAGGCAATGCTAATGCAAACGCCAACGCTAAGGCGAATTGTATGATGTATTCCAAATCCATGATATCCGGAATCAAACAATAAGCAAATAAACTTGATGATCGAATTAAGTAACAAGCGATTCCAAAGTTCGCGAAAACATCAATATATCAACAGCTCACGGGGTCATATGGATCCGAGGTGATGGTTGAGAGAAAAATACATGAACAACTAAAACGAGAACTGAATAAAAGATCACATTCTCGGCAAACTTCGTTGACTTTTCGTTTGCCTGAATCGATAGAGCCGGCAAAAGAATGAGAAAGCAAAAAATAAAATAAAACTCAAGAATATATACCTCATCACACGCGCCTCTTTTCTATCCACAACCCATTTGTGCTATTCAACAATTCAGTAGCTTTGCTGCTTCTTCCGTCACGAATTTCATCGTTTCAGAACAAAAGTATTTTATTAACAAGGAAAACTTTTCCATATAAAAATAAAAAGAGAGAGAGAGTGAGAAAGAGAGAGAGAGAAGAGTCCGAAACAAACATCAGGATGGAATGAAAAGATTGAACAAGGAATTGATGTTGTTCAAAAAATTTGGTATGGGTGTGTGTATATGTAGAATCAGACATCAATCCGAACAGTTAAGCATATCCGAAATACGAAATAAGCTGGCTGCTTCGATCCATTTCAAATAACCGGCAGCAACAAGCCAAATTCAAACATGTTCGGGATAGTGTGTTCGAGTTATTCGAAATTCGTCGTCTTGAGAATATCGCTGCATTCGTTTGGGAAAATGCGAAACATTCTAAATGCTACGAGCTGCTCTGCAACAAAAAAAGGTGCATAGAGAGGGAGAGAGAGAGAGCGCTAAATTGAGAGAGCGAGGGGGGTGAGAGAATATACAAAATCAAAGAATACTCACAATATTAAGCTGGATTTCAGCTGCTTTAGCGAACAAATTACTTGTGTGATGTTTCTCTTGTGCGTGATTATGTTCTTTTTGTGAGTTAGTTTCGTTGTTTCTTCGCTCTCTCATGGCATTACCAGTGGCCAAAATCCTCATGATTCATTACGTGCTGGCTACTCGATGTGCGTAGTTTCGAGCTAATTATTGAACCATAAAAAGGATTTGATGAGAATAATTGCGTTCGAATTAACAACCTAATTGAGATTTATTCTTGATATGCACGGAATACACGTAGCGCGCGCGAAAGCGTATCTCACTCTGTCTTTCTCGTTATTGCCTTCATTCACCGTATGAAATCATCGTATGAAACGAACCAAACTACTTGTTCTTTGTTCATGCTTTTTCATGTTCATTTTCAGTTGTTTGAAAACTTTTGCATTACAAGCACCACTCTTGCTCATTCTTGGGATCTAGCCGCTGTTTCGAACTTTTTAAACGTGCACATCCTTCCACTTATTTTCAAGATTCTTAGCTCACACTTACACTTCGCTCATCGTAACATCTCTTCTCTGGCATTTGCTGTGGTTGTTGTTGTTATTGCTACAAGAGGGGCACCATGAAAAAAATCAACTTCACTATCATTTGAGTAGTGATTTGGACAGCGAGTACAAACGGTGGATTTCTAATAAGCATCCTGTAGTTCAGCGTCAATTTATTCATTTGTTTGAATGAATACATTCATGGTGTGTGCGCAAGACATGTCTTAGTACATCTCTAGAGCTCTATAAACAAACGAAAGCGACTAGGATTACTGTTTTGCTGTTGATAGTTCTAAGTGGGTGGAATGAAAGGAACGCATCAAAACAGCAAATGGCCCCGTCACCACCATTCAAAAGAAAATATCCACGCGAAATGAACACTTTTACAATATTTTTCATTTTATCAACTGTAACGAACATTTCGCATTCTTTTTTTTCACTCTAGAGAAACTGAAATGGATACTGTTGTTACCAGTTTTTCGCTTGTTACGCAAACTTTAACTGGCCGCATATCAAAGTGCTGTGGTTAAAAATTATGCGAACGAAAGATTAAACACATTCATGTACAGTGTAGAACATTTAAGTGAATATTATCGTAGATAAATTCTTCCATTCGTCGACATTGCAGCTCGAAGCAATGGCCGGGAAAACGAGTCAATTTGCATATATTTTACAGTAAATTCACATTATCCAGCAATTTTCTTGGAGGCGTAATATAGCAAAATAAGCACATTTAACGTCCATTTACATCTTTGTTACTGATCTGTACAATACAGCTCAGACGATGGTCATCATTTAGTTTGCACTTGATTTCAGTTGATCCGTTCATGTTGCAAACGACAAGTTAATTGATACATGCAATGCAAAGTAGCATTTAATAATGTAATTGTAGGTCATTTGATGTCAATGAACGCTCACATTTTACAAATTTCGAAATGTATATGTATTTATTCACTATATTTTGTCTGCACTGCACGAATATTGATAAATTTATAAAATATGCAACGAAAATTGCATGCATGCTCATTTCAAGGGTCGTTAGAATTTATTTATAAGTGATTTCAAAATTATATGGCAGCTTAATGGCATCATGCAAAATTTGGCCACTGGCATGTAATGAAATTATAACAATTTCTCACAATAATTAAGGCGGAGGTGCCAATTTAATTATGCCATATATTGTTTACTTAAGAAATTGCTGGGTTTTTGGTTTATCGATCTGCATACATAAGAATAAATTGAATACCTGAAAACTGCTGCAGGCGATACTTGATACATTCAGTTGAAACAACCCGAATATATACATTCATGTCCATATCCAAGCAACTGTTTGTTGAGGAAATTTTATTTAAATCGTTTTAACTATTTTTCAAACTAAATGAACGATTTTTTTTTATATTAAAACACATTCTATTTCCGAAAAATCTCTGAACATTTTGTTGATGACTTCAACTGACCATAAAACAGCTTAAAATGTGAAAATAGTTGCCTTCACAAACAGAAAGAAATAGTAAATTGATTCGATTGCTATATGTTCTGTGTTCACTTAGAACAAGTAGCCAAAAACCATTTTCAAAATATGTTTGAAATGGTTGAAATGGTTGACGTGTGTACCATATTCTGTATGTGCTTCAAAATGTGTATGGACGATTTAATTCATATCCTTAGTAGCTGCCATTTATAGTGTCATCAATGGATTTCCATGTGAATTTCACTTGCTTGCCTGTTTCATGCTCAATTTCTGGGAACTGGTGACTCGTTCATGCAAATTCCTTAAATGTAAGCGTTTAAGATTCCATGACACTTTTTTCCCGTCAAATTTAACGTACCCCATTTTAACCAGCAGACACATTGGAATTCAACTAGACACAGACACAGACACATTGAATTTGCTTTTTATGAATTTTTCCATTCCAATCTGTGAAGCGATTTTTCCGAATTTTTCGCTCTGTCTTCGCGCATAAAATGTTATAAATATTGCTTTATGAGCCGAAAGGAGTCAAAAAGTGAAATGACAAAACGAATAAGTGATAGGGGGAAAAAAGTGCTATTGAAACACCAGCCAGAGACACATCGACAGAAATGAGAAAAAACAAAAGGAAATAAAAAAAAAAACACCAAGTGAGCACATACCAAATATTCCGAACATAAAAAAAGTTGAATGTAAAATTGCGCTAATATTAGCTTGTAGTTATATAGCAAGCACATAAAAGAAACCCAATCTTTTGCATTTCAAATGAATAAAAAAAAAGAACAGTGACGATGATGGTGTGTGTATGTGTATGATTGGGACATTTGGCATGTCTCGTTGAATGCCATCAGCCAACCATGTAGCCAGCCAGAGAGTATTGTTGATGATTTTTTTGTGCCTTTTCTTTCGTCCCATTTTATTTTTATTTTCATTCTCACACATGTGCATGAATGTGTCTATGTCTCTATGATATAGCCAACCGAGTCATTCAAATGACTCTATCTGATTTGTGATTTTTGCCAATCTGTGACATTTTTTGTGTATGTTGCGGGTGTATGTTAGTCATATTGGCCCCCATTTCATATAAATCGAATGACAAGCTCTCAACTATCACACTTTTATGTACGAGACATGAACGACATAACAAGAATTCTGTACATATAGTATATTTGTGTGTGTGTGTGGGGGGGAGAGAGTCTGTTTAATTTATGCAGTCGGATGGAAATGATTGAACACAATTCCAAATTCTATTTTCATCATGTGAAGTCTCATGCAGAGCGAACGACAGCATTTCTTTTTCACTCTTGAACATTCAAAATGTGTTCGGAACAGGAAACACTTCGATTACAGCTTTGTGCAGCTCAATGCCACCATTCAATGAATACGATGATGGACTTGCCGAATGGATGGTAGTTTGTAACTTTTGTAACATAAACATAATTGCGGATGCAATTACAAATACTGAAATCAATGGAAACCATTAAAATGGCTGATTCGACAATCAAAATACCGCACACACTAACACACACAGAGAGAGAGAGAGAATTGAGCTATCTTTTATGGATAGCAATTTCCGGATACGATCTTGTTTACGGAAATGGATTATAAAATGGGCACTTTGATTAAACATAATAAAATTACAAGCAATTAATACTGCACCTATATTCAATGCACCCATTCGCACTCTTACTCTCGGTACCTTTGATGCCACATACACACACACACACACACACACACACACACACACACACACACACAAATTACAGCCTTAGCTCATAAACAATAGAGAAAAATACAGCAGCCATTTAGTAATATTCGCTTAATAGCCCATAGTCTGTTGTCATGTTTTAAAGTTGTGGCTAGCGTTTGCGCAAAATAGCCGCGAATAACGATTTTGTTTGGGATTTTTAATTTTTCCATTCGAAACACTTTTTTTTATTACATTTACGTGATCATTAATACCGATGTGGTTGATGTGTATAAAAGTGGGTGCGGGCTGACTAACAGCTTTTGAATCACGCAGAAAATGCGAATGATAAAAAAGCACACACACACATACACAACGCGAAAACGTTAAATAATTTACAGCCATTAGAAATTAAGCAATTAAATAGTTATTACGTGCGCCACAATGGAGAATCCATTAAGTGCATGTTGTTCCAAAGGTACCAAATACTCTATACTTTTTTATGCTTTCTCATTTTGATGATGAACGAAAAAAAAAATGTGGCACATATAGCGAGAACCGTTAGCCGTGTAGACCATCGTGAAATTCATTTAAAAAATTCATTTCGCTTTTACTGATTCCACATTAATGTTTCAATAGGAGTGAACAAAAGCTCTGCCATGGAAAAAAGAGGAAAATGCTGACATATTCAGGCCATCATCACACACACACACACATACACCGAGCTTCGACACCAATATCATTCACATACGCTGCACATTTTATGAATCTATCATTTTACATACTCACTCTCATTCTCTTCCGTATACTTAAGGCCCCCGTATAGATTGGGGTGTGCGGGCGCACGTGTATGCTCCAATAATACAACGGCTTAAGCACACACAAAAAAACGAAAATCCATTTTGGGGTTGTAAACCGTGGAAATTTTTGAATTTTAATGCAATGAACCATCATCATATTGCAATCATCATCAATTTTTATTTCTTTGTGCCGTTGAATAACATCACCGCCACCATGTGAAAGCGAAGCGGAACAAAAAGACACACCGAACGAATATTTGACCGATTTTTGATTGCTATCTATATCGCGTATTGTTCGCGCCCATTAAATACATTCACATGCATAGAAATGTATGGCGGCTGTTGCCATCTATTCACACACACACACTCACGTGCTCGTCTGTTCTTCAATAATTCGGCTGTGAACATTTTCTTGTATTGTGTACAGCACCGCATAAAATGAATGGAAGAAATCCCAAATTGATGACTTGCCATATTTCATACGATATTTATTCACCTCCATCCACTCCCTAATGTGCAAAGACATGTGTGAATCGGATAAACACTCAGTGAGCCATTTTTGGATGTTCATCGAAGGCTGTACATAATTATTCGTACTGATTTAGAATTTTATCATCGAATTTCAGTTTGATTTCGTCACCTGCCAAAAATCAGCCATCAAATATTTTTAGAACAGAACAGAAAAAACACATTTGTTCATTGTGTGAAGGGTATAGCGAAATTTTCCTGACACCTCAGTATCAATTTTGCTCTGGTTTGGCTTTTTGTTGCACACTCCATTCCAAAGTTTTGCTTTCATTTCGATGTGATTGTTCGGTGATTTCGTAGTTTCCACTTCGCTTCTTTAAGAGTTTTCTTTTCAATTTCCTTCTTTTTCTCTCCTGTAATATGAAAGGTGCACCTATTCATAACAGAGAACGAATTAAATTTGCATTTCATCGTGCCACATAATCATGTGAGCATTTTAACTCGGTATACCGTAGGAAAATATACAACGAATGCCATTAGTATTGTGTGATGTGGCCGGGATGCTGGAGAACCGATTTTGCGGGTGGAAAACAGATTCGGACAAAAGCTTTGTGGATCGATTTTCCGAAACTAACGAAATAAAAATCAAAAGAAAATGGTAATGAAGAGAGAATTTTTTCGCATATGAAACCATCCATTTACCGACCAACAAATATGCCTTTGCCTTATAATGTACATCCATTCATTTCCACACAGTATACTGCGCTCTTGACGATATTACGTACATATCATCACTTGTCTTTGTATAGAATGCAAGCTTCTCTGCAGCTATTTCATACCGTTGCGTTGTGAATAATGGTAAAAGCGAGTGTGGGTAAAATTGGATTTAATGAAATGGGAAAAGAGTTTGATATTACGCTCTTTGAAGTAATAGCCCAAGAAATTCCATCACACTGAATGTGTTAAATTGTTCCTTATGATTGAACATTTACTAATATCACTCTCGAAACCATTTTCGAATCAATGATCTGCATTTGTATGTGTGGATCTATTTCCTATTCTGTCGTTCTCTCTGGTTTCGGGTTTTTTGGTGTGTGATAAATCTGATACCAAAAATAAACGCGTGTAAACTTTCACAACACATTGAAAAAATGCCATGAATGCCTCGAATTTAGCTATTTATGAGATATCAGGATAAAAAAAAAACATCTCTGAAACTATTAGTCAAACGTGCTTTTACAATTCACATTTAAGTTTTGATTTACTCAAAACTATCGTCTAATTGAACATGCGAATTTATAAATGGCAATTCAAATAAAATCCAGATTTAAAGGCTTGCAAGTAGTAGCTGACTACGAATGAGTTCAACTATACATTCAATGTATGCCATTTATTTCAAATGATATATATTGAGTTCAATGAAACTGAAAATGTATGGATTCAATAGCTCTATTAAATCTCAATGAAGCTTGTATTTTATTTTACATAAATTCATGTACATCCATTTGATGGCTTTTCGCTTCCAATAACTGATTGTGATTCAACTTTTTTGGACCATTCAATCATAATATTTTTAGATGTGAATCCAAAACAAATATGAATCCGATCAAATATTTCCATTTACCATTTATTGATAGGTTTTTGTTTGTTTTGCTCATATTTAGAGCCTTTTTTCTCACTGTGAGAACATTGAAAGCAGAATCATGTTTTGTGTATGCAAAAGTGTATTTCAAATTGAGTGTTCTTTATGCGAAGCTTGATCAATTGTTATATTTGACATTCTAGAGTGAAAACTGTTTTAAGTAATTAAATTCAATTTATTTTGAACTATTTGAAATATTTGTCTGGGCACAATTAAATATCTCTGTATGTCATATGACCAATAAATGACTTCATTTCATTCGTTTAATGCTAACAAATGTGTGCTTGCAATTGGAATCATTGCAAACCAAATAGATGGCGCTGAGTATTCCGCAACTGTCAACTGTTAATGCTTGTAGCATGTGTATGGGACTAAATAAGCGTTTTGACTCAATCATTCTGATTTCATTTTAATTTTCGGCACTTATTAATGAGAAAAGAGTTTGTGAAGTGCGAAACATTATTTCGGTCCGGACAAAGAAAATTAATTCACTTGCTAGAATAATTTCTTGCAACATTTGAGTTGGTTTGTAGTTTCGTGGCTGTTTCTGATCCTCTCCCTCCCTCTCTCTCTCTCTCTCTCTCTCTCTCTTTCTGCACTAGAATGCAGAATCATCGGGACTACCCACAGGAAAGTGTTTCTGAAAGGGAAAAAGGTCGAGCACAAACAAAAACTAGATGGAATATTCGGTTCGATACCAATGGACACCAACGTCAGCAAAAATAATTTAATAAATCAATAGCAAGTTTGAGCGTTGAAATTGAGTGATGTATTTGTGCCAGATTGTTAAGCCGAAAAGCATATGAATGGCGAAGCAATCGGAATATGACCATGCCATTTCCTTTATAGCCAAACGTTTCCATTTGTGATGTTTTCAGTAAAAAGAAAAGAAATGCTTTTTTTTTCTCTTCGGTGGCGAAACAAACGCAACATCGAAGCATTGATGGATTGAAAAAAGAATGCGAAACCAAAACACAAAGAATATTACGGGGAAAAAAACAAGTCGAAGAAAAGGCCATTTTGAAATGGTTGAATGGCAGCGAAAAAATATTGTGGAAGGTTTCTTTTCAATACTATGGACCGGGTGTTTTTCGAATGAGTTTTCGTACTTTAACTTCGTTTTTATTTTCTCTCCTGTGCACATTCGCAACGGAGCGAGCAAAAAAAATGAGCGAAAAACTCAAAAACTTTACTCGCTTAAAAACTTCGAAACAGAAAAGTTCACTCTCTCGAAAAACTTCAATATTTTTCCTTTCTTTGGTTTCACAAGCGTAGCTACTTTATGCCTATTTTATAATACTACATGAATTTTAGTTGCAAAAGGTCTTGTTTACATTTTATTTCGTTCCATTTTTGCTGTGTTCATTTTTTATACCCTCCATTTCTTCACCCACTTGACCTTCCCTTTGAAGAATGAAAAAAAATGATCTGGCTTCTTTAAATGCCAATCAAATATAAAATATGGCACAGTCAATGATGATGCAAAAATTCCAATGACTTTGGTCGTTGATGGTTTTAAAATCTTGAGGCTTTGTAAAAATAGAAATTTCTGTTAATGGAACTGAATTCAAACGAAAACTTTTCTCAAAACCAAATGCAATTCAAGTATCGACAAACAGAATTTTCAACTACTCTTCGATATGACTCCACTTTCAAAGCATCTTTGTTTCGTTTTCACTAAATATTCCAGTAATTATACTACATTAACAAAGGCTTTTACTGAAAATGCTAAGCCTGAACTGCTTTGTGCCAATGCAAAATATTGCTGTCTACATCTAATGGTATTTATCCACGACAGAAAAAAATATGGATTATGAAGTATGAGAAGCCCCTTCAAAGGTGTACCAAATGATAGTCTCATATCCTTTTCTATAACTCCCAACGTTCATTCTTCGCTCCCTTTTGCGTCTCAACAATAGAATGTAACTACCAGCGCCCTCACGCTCAAACATAACTATTTTTTGCGCAAAGTTTTTGTCTCATCTATAAAAGCAAATTTGCCGTGGCGCCACTAAACATCTCCGAGTACTGACAATAATAAACAGCTCATACATATTTTGAAATAGGTTAACTTAATCTGTCCACCTTGATAATGTATTGTTTATTCTTTTTCCATTTCACCGATTTTCGTTGAAAAATTTCTCTTGGTATTTTTCACTTCCAACATTTTATAAAACACACAATATGCCCAGACGTGAGAATTTTTACTTTTAGCCATTTTGAATACGGCTGATATTTTTATCCAGCTTTATAAAATGGTATACAAATGTTAACAAATGCGTTTTTTTCTGTTGAAAAAAAGAAAACAACACAGAATTATCTTTCAACCCAATTCTGACTTCTTTATTTTAATTTTCCATTGTTATTCGGTTTTACATGGCATTTCATACCCAACAATGCTGTTTTGTGATGTGACATTTCCATTGCTGATACTAAAAATATAACTTTTGTACGATATGGTTTAAAATCTCCTGAGATTTTCATTCATACGTAAATTTGTATGCGGAAATTCCAAGCAAATATAATTTTCCCTTAATCATTTTCATCCAAAGAAGAAAAACAATTGAGATTCGTTTGCATCTGCAACCAACGGTCTGTCAATCAAAAAAACTCGGCTAGTTTGGGAGAGTGGAAACCAAATCTACAAAAATTGACTACACGCAATTATGGCTCAAGATGAAAATGTCCTTTGCCAAAATGATTTATGCGTACATTTCCACCAATGACAATATTTCAACAGATCAAAAGACGGAATTAAATATTTTGTCAATATGACGTCAACAACTGTTACTTTCTGGTTTTTTATGAAATCTCTGTACCGGAAATTACTTTTTACATTGTACAATGTCGGGACCTGAAACATAAATCTAAAAATATGGAAACAGGTTTTAAAATACCCAACTTAATGTTTATGACCCTTTTCGATAATTCAGAATGGTTGTGGGGCTGAGTATTTCAAATAGAACAATTGTTACGCTGCCAGCGTTTAAGGCATAGGAAGATCAATAATATTCTCGACAAAAAGACAAAAATATTAAATTTCTTTGTATAAAAACCTTAATTTCTCTTTTAAAAGTGCTTGTTGAAAACCCAAATCTATTTTTAAAAAAATGTAGAAACATTACTCCGAATTTCATCCGTGAGTATGGCTTCGTTATTCAAATATAATTAGTTTTCGTTGCAATCGATATTTTACTCGCATTTGCTGCTGAGTTGGGCGTTAATCGTGAGCAGAAGCCTTTGTGTTCGTTTGTTGGGTGTGCCAGCATAATTTTTTGGGTCGTTTTTTTTTTCAATTTGTTGAAATAACACAGCAAAAATTCCATGTAAACTAACTTGGTTACAAATGCAGCAGTCGATTTTCGATGGTAGCATTGAAAAAAAATTGAACATCAATGAAAGTTCTAGTCGAAGCATAACGCAAGTAATCGCATAAATGCGCCACATACTCGGAACCGTTCATGGTATCGATGTACCACAACAAAGGAAACGAAGGTGAAAATTTCATTATGATGACAAAGATGATGTGGTGTATATATGGTTGTGCATGACGCAGAAGCATCGCCATCGAGAGCAGCACGCTTGGGTATTGTTTGTGGCATGTAGTTTGCGGTGGCACGTATAATAATCACCGGCTTTATTGGCATCGCTTCAATGAATGCACATAGACATTGGTGGTTCGATCACAAATCGTTCGTATTCTCGTCCAAACACTCACACTTACACAGCCACCGCAACACACGAGCCAAATGTGTGCTGTACATCGATGCCTCATACTGTTTGGTCGTTTGTTGTGACTTTTATCAGTTTCAAGTCATTTTGGTTAATTTCTTTCGCTATCATGCTGTTGCCGCCTTTTCCACTTTATTTTTATGTTGCACATCGATTTAAGCTGCTTTTCACTGCCTTTTTGGTCGGCTTGATAGAATGTGTCTTTGTGTGCAAAATGGCGGTAGAAGTTGATTTTGACATAGGCCAAACAGTTAGACAAAACAGCTTCGGAACGAAATTGAACGGTAGGGAGAAAAATCAAAACACAGCTACTCTTTACGATAAACGAGCATCGCTGCTCCAGAAAAGAAAAAAAACGGAGGCGAGAAAGATGTTTGTGTGCCAAAAAACCCCGAACCAAAATCACATTTAGGTGGTAGTTGGGAATGTTTTTCAGTTGCCAGCGTTTCTCTCAGGGATTATAATAATTTTCTTATCTTTATTTTATTGACCTTTGTGCGCGCCCAACAATAAATTCGCCTCTAATCGTTTCGAAAAAGACAATCGATATGGGATGCACAGAGACACACACACACACACAAGCATAACAGCAGCCAGCCATGGCAATGGCAGTGTAGCAAACTACCGCTCTGCATATTGCCAGTTGCCAATGTGTACCTTGCTCTCTTATCTTATTCAATGGGCTCGCTTTTTTTTGACATCTAAGAAATATGAATATTAAACGATTTTTGCCATTTGGCCGATGTACAGAAAAAATATATGTTCAAATCCATTGAAAAAGGAATTTTCAGGCAAAATAATATCAAAGCTCGTAACTTTATGAAGCATTACAAAAATAAAAAAAAATAAAAAATAAACAAGCGTTTCCGGACCAGAAATTCCAGGCGTAGTAATGGCAACAGAATAGACGATAATATTGCTTATTATAGTCTTCAAAATCATAGATACACGTTGTGTATAATCATCGTACGGAGTATTCAGGCAAACTGAAGCAAAGACTGGAGACAATCGACAAATTATGTATTGTATACTGCAATTTAAATTAGATTTGGCGCAATTCACTCTCTGGTGACTCCTCTTATTGTGTCTCGCATTGTCGCAATTGCGAATTTTCCAAGTTTTTCGTTTTGTCTTTCTTTTTTTTTGAATGGAAGGAAAAAAAATTAGCCTTAGCTTTTCATTAACACTGGAGATGGTGAATTTGAAGCTCGAATTATTTTGTACTTGTAAAAGCCTTACAATAAGGTATGTCGTGCATTCAATTGCTCACTATTGGTGACCATTTTTATTTGTGTTTGTTGCTTCGAAAAGTGGAAGAAAAATAAAAAGAAAAATTGCGAGAGTGAAAAAAATATACAAATATATCCTGGTGAATTTAAGTAGCCTTAGTTTAGTACATTCAATGCAAACAGAAATGAACTCTTTCTGCTCGAAAAAAACTTTCACGAATAAAGTATACAGACGCTGGTATACACTAAACGACATTGCTGTCGTTTTAATTATTATCATCAGACTGTCCATTCATTGTTTTCTTTCGTTAAAAAAAAGTACGTAATTTTTGCACAGCATCTGTTTATAAAACAGGAGAATAGAGAGGAAGAGATGTTCAAAGATAAAAAGGAAGAAGAAAAAAAACGAAGTTAGAGAAAATGCTTACCTTTCGCTGCATCCGCTCGAGTTTAATACACACTCAGTACGACAATTCTCACGGTCCATTCAGTATACGAGAAACATTAAAATCACAAATGGAAGTGAAGAAAGAAAAAATAAATACGGTCACATACACACACAAATATCACGAGAGCAAGAGAAAACCCTTATTTAAAGTAATGTGCAGCTTAAAGGCTTACCATTTGCAAAAAGAAATTTCAATGGGAAAATCGCTGATGCGCACTCACTTTCAACAGTAAAACGCAGAACCGTTGATTTAAACAACAACAATAAAGACAACGACGATGAATAACAACGGCAACAACGACAACGATGAAAAACAAAAATCGGAACTCACAAAAAGGAAGAGATAAATGAATGATGCGATGAATAATCCCGGGCACATTTTTCCAAAGCTTTTCTCATTTCCCACTCCCTCTCCCTCTCCCTCTCTCTCTCTCTCATTCACTCTCTCCATATCCATTTCTTGTGCTCCATTCGGACAGCCTCATAAAAAAGTCATTGAATTTTTCAAAGTAAATAAAATGCGAATAACAATAAAAACAAAGGTAAAATGATAAAATCTGTTTTTAAACTGTGCATGTATCATGTGCCCATTTCGGATTGCCCAAATGCCCAATCCCCATTCGCATCTGTATGTCCGGCCGTAAATCGTCCACAATTGAACGTTGCCGGTATTCGGCTTCATATTTCAATCAGATAGTATCACAGATAATTTGTTCATCGTAAACTTCAAACTGTATTTGTGTCGGTGTGAATGGAGGCAGTTTTATTTTGACTAGTCAAAAAATCGGAACTCTTTGAAATGAAATCTTCATTCGATGGCCTGAATATTACATCACATTACATGCAACAGCAAACTGCAATGCAACAATAACTGAACTCGAATGTAGCGCACAAAAAAACGTTTTGAATTTTTCATTATAAATACTGAATTGACCGTTTTCACATCGAACATATCGAAGGTGTTTGACATTTTCAAGTTACCTCCCCGAATTTCCCCCGAGCGCACTATTTCCCACCCATTTGATTATTATTTCGTTTTGAAAAGGCTTTTTTTCCAAACGAGCGAATATGGCAGTGAATATTTCAGTAGCTCGTGTGTAACATGGAATTCGATATTGATTCAAGATAGAGAGTCGAAAAAAAACCGACTGCTGCACACTCGGCGATTTAGTTGCTTTTTTCTTGTGCTTGTTACTTTATTTGGATCAGCATGACATTTTGACCTAAGCGCTAGATTTTTGAATGGGCTAAACCAGGAAAACTTCACGCTGATTTCAGGCGAGACCAATCCAAACGACTGACTGCTTACTTTTTTATATATGCGCACGGTGCTGTATTAACGCTCGAGAATTTTGGGTTCAAGTTTGCGAGGTGTTCGCAATGGAAAATGGCGATAAGGCCGGTACAACGGAATATATATTGCGTTCGAAGGCGACAGACCAATAGATTGAGATAGTTTGTTCGTTTGTTTCACGCTGTGTTTTTTCCGGCTAAATTGTCGTACTGCAAAGTTATACACGTCGATGTTTGCCGATTTTCAAATTTCGGTCTATTTTTTCGATTTTTGGCACTTTGGTTTCTGTTGCCGAGGCGCAAACAAGTCACTTGCCTAATGCATTATTAAAATGCCGTGTTAAAAATAAAGCGTGTTAAAGTTATCGAATAAGTTCAGGATCAGCCGCCCGTTGAACGGCTCGATGCGCATAGAAAAGTTCTCTTTCTTCTGTCAATAAAAACGATTCGATCAAAATAATCAATATTTTCATGAATTCGAAGTTCGATTCAGTCTAGAACAGTACGATTCATTGCAAAGTTAGAAGTCTTTCTACATTTGAATTAGTTTGAATCCTTTTTTTATTACATTGAATTTCAACGAACATTCTAAAAATCGAGTTCATGTATTAAATACATTCGAAAAGGACTGAAACAATTGTCTCATGCAGTCAGCGTCTGCTGCATTTTGATAAGACACATTCGGAAAACCCGAACCAAATAATAATAAAAAAAAACACCAAAATCCGAACACAGAAAATCAAATATTCTACTTTTCGAGTGCACAACAGATATGCCAAATGCCACATTCAAATGTTTGACAATGCTGAAAATGTTCGAATATTCGACAGCATATTTTATTTGCCCGATTTCTCTGGTTAAATGGTTCCCAATTTTCGATAGAGAATGGCATCAACTTAACGGGAGGCGCATGTCTGAACTTTTCATTTTTCTCAGTGAACTCGAACTCAGTCTCATCGCTCTCGTACGTTCCCAATTTTCGATGTTGCCATTTTTGCGCTCGAGCTCGAGCATAAATATAAATACAATCGGAGAAATCAAGATACAACATCAAATGACATTCAACCGAATGGTACGACGATGACATCAAGCGCAAATATAGCATAAAATGCCACAGTGCATAAAGTCGAGAGAGAAGGACCAAAAATGATCGGAAAAAAAGAAAGGCAAAAAGTGGTTGGAAACACAAATGACGAGCATGTTCAGGCAGAGTAAAAGCGAATCAATTCGGGCGATGTTAAACCAAATCGAGGCACAAATTACGATTTCATGCACATATTGTGTGTGAGTTTGTGCCAGTTTGTGTGGGCTTGCAAAGTCTCGATTCGGCTCATCTCGTTTTGATTCGACTGGCAAACGCACTATTCTCTTTCTTTATTCATATTAAATATGATTCCGCATACAATACCATTTTTAGATAAAGTCTCTGGCAGAGACAATTTCGCCCATTTCATGTTTGTGGAAAAGAAAATCCACATTTTCTCTTTCGTTTCGATGACGGTTTTGTTGTTTTTTTCTTCATAATTCTGCTTTTGTCATTCCGCAATTTCAATTTTCTCTTCGTTGTCGTATGCTTTGTTTTTTTTTTTTGCTCTGTCTTGTGCGCTTTTTTTCTGCTGCTCTATTTGTGCTTTTATTTTTCAAGGCAATGACAATATTTTTCTTTCTCTTAGTGACGCCGGAATGAGAGAATCTGCGTTTACTTTGAAATTTTTAGGCAAGATGAGGAAAATGTGGCGTTGACAGCCACACTGGATCGTGAAGATAAGAAAAGATTCAACATTTAAGCGATACAACACACAAACACACATACAGACAATGAAAGACACCCAAATGAAATATTCTTCGTTCATCTGTTTTGAGCCGTGTTCGCATGTCGGCTCTTGCTATCTCTTACAACATGAATGGAAAATTCATATACAATGGCAAAAGTTTATTGAAACTATTTTCATATTTGAATTTGTTTCATTTTGTTTTGCTTGGCATTTGAAGCATTGCCTTTCTTTTACATCCATACGTCACTCGCTCTGTCTCATTTCCCGCGCTTGTTTCGGATTTTTAGCATCATTTTGCCGACACAAAAATATGTATATATACTTCTGTTGAGATTGTGTGAATTGGCGTCGTTGGCATTTTTGCCTTCCTTGAACGGGAGCCCCATCTCATCCTATCGTTCGCTTTTGGCACCCAAAAATATATAATCAAAATCCATCCGATATATATTGTGCAATGCCATGTCAACAGTAAAATGTTCATTTTTCTAAACTGTTGCAAATATAAAAACAAAAATTTAACAAAGAAAAATAACAACAACTACAAAAAAAACAATAAATTCTACGCCTGCCGCCGCTTGATTCGTACATTATATTACATATATAAATTAAATGCGCATGAAAAAAAAAAACTAAAAAAAAACTAACAACTTTTTTCCTATTTGTGACAAAAATTGTTACGAAGTTCGCATGCAATCAGGAAATAATGTTTCAAGTTTTTTCAAGTGTTTGAATTAAAGAGAGAGAGAGAGAGAATTTCTCATCGTTGAATCGTTCAAGTGATTTCAAACGTAACAATGACATTCAAGTGAGTAAATAAAGCAAGTCACAAGACAATTTATTATTTCATTCCCATAAAAAGCCACACACTTCAAAAATGAATTTTCAGAGTTTGGTTTTGCTGCTGCTGCTGTCGAATACAATATATTGAAGTGAAGCCAATGTGTGCGGGTCGTCAACAGAAAAACCAACAACAACAATAGCAGCATCAGCAGCTAGAGAAGCAATTTAAAAATGGATGCTAGTTAATTGAAGGCTCTGTAGTTGCAGTACCATGACATTCGGTAGATTGTCTTGAATCAAATTGAAGCGTGTGTGCGAGTGTATTTTTGGTGAAGAATACACTCTGGGATCGAGCTCATCTGCATCATGGAAGGAATCGAAAATTGTCTTCGACACGTCCATTGCCTTGGCATGTCTTACATGTACATTGATGTGTGAAAGCTTGACTCAATTTACTGGTGAATTTGCTGGAATACACCAGAATTCGATTTATTCTATACTTTTTATGGGTTGCGTATGAGGCGACACAGGCGATTGCATATGTGTTTGTGTGTGTGTGTGTGTGTGTGTGTATTCGATCCAGACGCTAGCATAAAAAAGACGTATTATTTGACGTCAAGCATAAACTGAGATAGAGATAGAGAAAGAGAGAGGAAGAGAGAAACGATCAGAGAGGATGAGTGAAACAGTGAGTGAGCGTCACATATTGAGAATGGAGTAATAAAAATATCCGAACGCTATACTGTTTTACGATGTGTTTGACGATGCTTGAGATTTTCTGCAATTTTCGATGATAATTTAGCTAGAAATGCGTGCATTTACCGACTGGTAACCATAGCAGAAATTGGGCAGCTTGTGTGTGCGTGTGTGTGTGAGAGTGTATCTAAACAAGATTATGCCATTATTATTTGTGAGGCATGCAAAATGTACCGTATGTTTATACGGTTTTGATACAGGTTCGTTTGGAATGCCTGACAAAATCGTTCATCTAGTCGAAAATATGCTGTCACTGCAAATATTGAGGGCAACCGAACCGACATTCAAACACGACACACATTATCCCCAGGCACTGTCAACCTATTCGCGCCATTCTCTCTCTCTCTCGCTCCTGTTCCTATTATGTGCCATCGCCACTTGGCGTTTCGTCTGCGCCACAGATTTTCTCCATATGTGTGTCTAATCCATTTTGATTCGTTCTCACGAAATCAAAATGATAAGTGGTGTTTACTACTGGTACTTTCGCTGCCATCATTTCTGCTGCTTCTACTTACAGTATATATATTTATATACATATATATGCACACACAAACGCAAGCTAAAAAGAAGTGACTGCTCCTTACCCGAAAATTTCGTGTGCCATCGTAAATTTCCTTTTAATAGATGCATGAAATATTAGATAGTTTGTGGTGTAGACGTTTTAATAGACGCAAATAGAAATGTATACGAAGTGTGTGGGGTTTGAGAAAACGATAGATGCTTGATGGGTTTCATTGCTGCAGAACATGAGATAAGCATTAATAAAGACAACACACATTGACGTGTGGCACAAAACTTAATAAACACATCAAGTGGACGAGATCAAGTTACTGAGCGTGCGAATGTTCGAGTGTGTGTGAGTGAATGTGTGAAGAGCCATTTTTCGCATTCATTCCTCTCTCTCTCTCTCTCACTATCTAATTGCAATTTGCGCGTTGTGCATGGCAACTCTAAGCATATTTACTTTTCGAATGAATCACATGGAATTTGATGAAATCACTTTTGTCCCGATTTCACCTTTTTTAGTTCGTCAAACATTTTAACCCGGCAAAAAGAAAACCGCACACCAAAGCTCAAATAAAACTGAATCTCTCAGCATTACGTTTGCCAAATAAATCGTACACGAAACTTAATTAAGTCACCGGAAAAACGAACGTACTTCATCAAATATATAAAGTTTTATTATTGTTTAGTTTGTCCCCTCAACCTTTTATCGTTTGCCCGCGGTCTCTGGATTAATTTCCATTTTTCGGGATGATGCAGAGGAATTGGTCGAGCACAAACCGACAAGACCAGTTTTAAACTTTCCTAATGATGTGTCAACGTGGTTGCCGAGTTATTATTGCAAAAGCAAAACGTGCAAATGCACGCACGGATAGTGCCTTAAGTGCAGTAAGTACAACGGCGATTATCGCATTTTCGTTCGGAATTATATGGAGTTCATGCTACCAGCAGCACTAACATTAGCCGTATCAATGCGAAGTGAGACCATGGTCTCGAGAAAAATACAGAGACCGAGAGGAAATTTTCACCTTGATGGGACGAAGGGGAAGGGGCGCCAGAACCTGGTAAAACATCGTTTAAATGAAATACGTTGAGTAAGATGTTAAAACTGCATGCAACCTTCACGTATTCCAACTGACAGAATGAAATCAGCCAAAGCTTAATAAGGCTTGTCATGTTCGTGTTGCAGGTTTTCACTTTTTTCTCTCTCTCTCTCTGTGTATGTGTCTCCATTCTGTGTCTGCGTCTCGTTCTCTTTCTCTCTTTCTCCGTCTCGTTCACGGCACAAATGAAACTGAGCTCTCGCTCACCAGTCCACATACGTGGCTAAACCAAGGGCTCAACTCATTCCTGCGTTCACAATATATATGTGCATTTCGTGCAACACTGTTGATATATTTATTCGTTCGTCGTTTAGCCGGGCTCGTCTTCATCTTGTGAAAATTTAATTGTATGATGTCGTCCAATTACTCAGCTGATTACTTTTTTGAAATTGAAATATGCACTGTCATCCAATACTGGGAGAGGCACGATCACACCACGCCAGCATTTTACGCGATGTGTTGTGCACTAGCACATATATTGGTTTTAAAATTTCATTTTATTTCGTCGCATTTTATTTTTACGGGCAATCACATCGTAACCGTGCCTGGAATCACACACACACACACACCGACAAAATAATTCGTCCGAGAGAATGTGTTGTGTGATCTGTGTGTATAAATGAAAATTGTGCGGGGTGGAAAACGCGGAATCGATGCATTTAGTAATTGGAATAGAATGAGATGAGTAGCAAGAAATCAGAAAGGAAAATAAAATAAAACGTGGCCAAAAGAACGTTGTCGAACAAGCAATATATATAAGAGAATGGGCAAAGTACAAGATAAGTCAAGAAAATGGCTATGCGAAAAGCATTTTCGGAACACGATTGCCAAAGTGACAGAGATGCAATCGAAAATGAGTCTCAAGTTTTCGGGGGTGCCCCAATTCCTTCGCTCTTGCTCTTGCCTTTGCTCTCGCTCTTGTTTTCGGTTGGAAAAGTCAAAAACTCATTAAGAGAAGATGCACGTGATTCAACTATAAATTCCAAGAAATGTTTTATCATGACTTTGTGATGCCCAATGGGTATAACGTGGTAACGCGTTTGATGCAAGCATCAGAAAATGCGCGATGCTTACAGTTTCGATAATGTTTTGTCTTCGCGCGCGCGTATTTGTGCAAGTGTTAATGTTAAATGGTTGGAATTTTACGAAGAGCATTTCGGTCTTCGGACCGTTTTCAATAGTGAGCTTTTGCAACACAATGGTTGGATTCAAATAAATATCGAGAGACGAAAAACAATTGAAAATGCCACAAACAGTCAGTCAGCCACTCATTCGCACACATACAATTGCAATCTTTCAAATGAAAAATTCATTACAATATTGGAATCGGTTGGTGGATTCATGTTGCCATCTCACTCACACCACACGGCATACACTCAATTCGGGGCCGGGTCACACAATTCGATCGCCCGTTCAACGAAATCGTATTTCATTAAAGACAAGTTTGTCGACTTTTGGCTTTGCCTAGTTTCTGCACGTTTTCGTGTGTGCGGTTTTATTTGTGCAAAATCTACAAACGACAACGACATTGAGTCGAGAAACGAGAAACGAGAAACGAGAAACGAAACGAAATGGGTGAAAAATGAAAACCAAAAAGTCATCATCCAGCGTCCATTAGCTATCAAATACATGCGAGCGCCAGCTTGCGATATTACTCAGCAATTGGGAGTGTGTGTGTGTGTGTGTGTGGGTTGTTGTCGGGAATGAAATAAATTTCTTTCTCATTTCTTCATTGCACTCGGGCTGTGTGTATTGGTCTGCTCGATGTTTGTGAATGTGTGTGTGTGTGCATTTGATCAAAAGTTTCGCTCAAGTCGAAATAAATGTCATTGCATTGCATTGAAATCTAGCGACAGCGATGACAAAATGAAATGGAGAGCCAAGCGAGCGTAAGCAAGTGAAGGAGAGAATGCAACTGGCAAAGTTTTTAAAGTTGCTTTACCAACCCGAACCATCACATTAAGTTCTTATGAATCTTTTTTTGTTGTCTCTGCTTTTGCTTTTTATTTGTTGTGTGTGTGTGTGTGTGTGTGTGTGTGTGTGTGTGTGTGTGTGTGTATGCTGTGTCGACACAGCGAACGGCTTTGTCACATTGCTCATTGGTGTAGTGGCTTTTGCAGTAAGCAAGTATTTTACAGCAAATTGCATAAGGCATCACCAACTTTTCTACATTGGGTTGCGGTGGTGTGTGTGGCAACCGTATGGGTGCACGTCGCACGTCGCACATCGCACAATTTCATTTTACACTCGGCTGCCATTCCAGTGCGCGCCTTTGCTTCGCTTTTATTGCTTTCTCCGAAAAACTAATCAAAACAAAAGTTTCGTCATTTAATGAGTCCTTTCACACACAGCTTAATGTGACATCGTTTTAATTTATTGCAACTATGGTAATAATTACATATAAACTTTCGACGAAAATACGTTTTTTTTGTGCTGATGTACAACGAAAGTAGTTTCAATGATGACAATCGTTGTCATTTACTTGCACCAGAGATGTTATGAAAAGCCTGTAGAAGTGCATTGTGTTTGATTGCATCCGGATTGAAGCTGAACAAAATAAGTTCTATGAAAACTGCTTTAAGTACTGCAACTCTTAGAACGATTCCCTTGCATCTTGGGCCGTGCGTTTGGCATTTCTGAACTTTTGCTTATGACACAAGAAAAGAAAGAAAAACAACAACTTTATCTAATTCAGTCAAATGCAGGTCTATTCGAGACATTGTCTGTAACAATGGCAACTAAACAATTGAAATTTATGTCAAAAATACATAGCGATTTAGTACTTGACCCAATCTTTTGGTCAATCGGCCAATACATTGTTCAGCACAATGCACTGAGTGTAGTATCACTTCAGTTGCTAATTGACATCCGTCTTGAGTTTTATTGAGATAGAAAAGTTCGAATAAAGAAACCATCAAAAAGCCAACAATTTCTTTAAAAAAAAATACTCATTTCATTTGAAAGCACTTACTCACCAAATTGCATCATTCAACTAAAACTAAAAAAAAACAATCTTTTATCAACCGAGAGCATTCAACGTCAACCTAAAAATAAAATAATCCACATAAAATTGACATGAACTTCATCCAAGTGTCTACCGATTTTTATTTTTTCCGTCCTCGTAAATTCGATAATTATTTTGACAGAATTTTTACAGGCTGCAAACTACGAAAACTCAAATTAAATTCACAGCAATGGAATTCAATTTATTTTTATCACTGCATTACATCGGAGCCCCGAATCAAGCTAAATTTTTATTACTCATTTGAAAAAATGTAATCAACAAAGGCAGTTCGTATTCAAGTAATTAATGTGTTGCTTAAAGTATTCATGAAGTGATTAGTGAATTTATTGTAGACGGTAAATGTAGCCACATTCAAATCAAATTCAAATTAAATCCAGCAAATAAAATCAATATTTGGTCCGTTAAATTGAGATTTATTTACATTCATTAGAATTTATTTAGTGCCGCTTTTATTTGCAGTTTTCATCAAAGTTTTCCAACCAATTTACCCTCCGTTCCGCATTCTCAGGATGCTCGATTTTAAAATTAAATTCAATGTTTTATGTGAGTTTGATCGAAAATAAACACAAACTTTCCATTTGCAATTAGCATTTAGCTAATTTAGCTCTTCAAGCACAATTAAAAACGACCGCACGTTGTGAAAAATAAAAAACAAAAACACCATTCGAATTAGTGGTTTTAAATGGAATTAAGTTTTCTGTCCACTGAAAATTGCACATCGAGTGACAGCTCATAAATGGACAGTGGACAGCATAAAACTACATCGATTATTGATTTATCAGGCTTTTAAAAAAAAAACATTTTAACATACAGTTACTAGTGGTGTATTATGACTAAAAAATGACAATGTTTTTTCTTTCAACGATTCTGTTTTTTTGGGAAGAGAGATTTAAAATTTGCTTTGATTTAAAGTGCTCGCTTGTTACATTAAAATTCGATTTGAACAATAAAAGAAGATGACACATAAAATACAATGTGCATTGATTACAGTTTTCATCAAAAAAAAAAAACAAAACAAAAATTGTTGCATCGATTCGTTTCACGTGTGTTTCATTTTTTTTCCAGCACTACTTTTTTTTATCGCGATTTTTTTATTTCATTATATACTCGTATACAATTGTTAAATGCGCAGTGCTGCAGGCAACAAACAAAACAGAGTGAGATAGAAAGAGAACAGAAAAAAGCAAATGTAAACCAATTGAAATGAATTTTCCCGGAAATGACGGGCATTGTCTTTGAGTTTGTTGAACCATACCGATTTTCATAACCGAAAAAACCTGAGAGTGCTGCACATGTGTGTATTTAAAATTCCATGGAGTTATTTTGGATGTTGCAATATATTTCCGGTGATTCGATTTGTGTTTGCCACATAGAAACTGGTTCAAACCATTTTGATAGCTTGGTTGAATGCTATGTACAATTGTACAACAGTAAATAAAGTAAATAGGTGAAATAAAAATTTCAAATGCATTGAACTGTTTGTTTACTCACTCTTTTTGATCAAGTAAAGTCTAGCTGCTCAATTTCAATTATCCGATTTTCGCATGAAATGGAATCAATTACATTGATTTCATCGAATGTTTTTCAAAACGTCGTATTTTCGGTGCTGAGGAACCAATTTTTCCAATGAAACATGTTGACCCGATTTTTATACATGGTAATTGGAGCGTAACCGCACCTCATTCGATGTGTAAAAAGTTTAATCGCTATTCGATCGTTATTAAATCGTAGCCGAGTAAATTTTCTTGTATTTTGCTCTATTTGAAAACGAAAAATGTACCCATTTATGCCAAAGGTTAGGTGTTTTTTTTCCTATGCCATGTCCGAAGATTAATGGATCTTGTAAATAAATTTATATGGAAGAGATTTCTTTTCCGAAACAAACATTTGTTCCACCAGCAATATGAAACTTTTTTCCTTACTTGAATGTGTGTGTGCGTGGGCCAAAATTGTCTCACATTTGTGCATTTGTGGTGGAAATGAGTTTGGCCAATGTTTTGTAACATATTTAAGGTGTTACCGAAAGTTTTTATTTTTATTGGATGCATTGTTTACCTAAGGAACACATAACAAGGAAGTTTTTTTTCACACAGTTGCTTGTTCGATTTGGTTCCGCATTCCATTTGCAATGAGATCGTAAAAAAAATCGAGTGTTTGTGCGCAATTTTGCAAAGCTAGAAAATCGTTGAACAGAACATGACACGAACCAGAAACTCTAGAAAACGTATCGAATAGAAACTATTCGAATTACGACAAAGAAAGGCACTGGAACAATGAGCAACAATGCCGAAGCAGACATTTTTCTGCACATACGACAATAATTTTTCTTTCGTTCTGCCTTTCACAAACGCGTAGTTTCATGCTGTAAAGGGTGGATGTGTGTGTGTGTGTGAGGTTGAAGTCGAATAGCTGCAAGCATTGAATGCCAGTAGCGAAAGATAGTGCGAGAAATAAAAAATCCAATGGATGAAAAGCAAAAGCAAGGTGATTTCAATATTATACGGTGCGCTTGAGTTCTTTAACCTAATGGCCTTTTCTGAAAATTGCAAGAAAAGATAAGTTTTGCACACAGTGCCACAAACCTACAATTTTACTAGCAATTGGCAAAAATGCAACGACTCCCCTGTTGCATAACAACCATAACAATTTACACAAGCGCGAGCGAAATGAGCGCACTCCTTAAAGCTCGTATTTCCATAGATTGTTTGAATATTTGTGTGTGTTTGTTCGATGTCGAGATCATGTTGTTTGGTTTGGAAGATTTAAACACGTTCGTCGCCACTTTATTTCTCTCGTGCATCGTTCTACTCCGTTTTACCTGTGCTCGCATACCAGAGACTTTCTCATTTGTATAATCGAGAAAGAAACAAAAAAATAAAAAAAATAAAAGAACAAAACGAACAAACAAGCACATCGAAATGCATGATGCATATGGCTGTGCCTTGTTATTATTCCAACAAGGTGTGTTTGCGTTTTGTAAGCGCAAGTGAATGGAGGTGAAGACGATGTGAGGCAGAGGGTAGAAAGAATAGACATAGAGAAAGAGATAGAACGGTGTTGTTGAGATGCTGAATTTGAACTCTGATCGCAAAACAATGTAAACATTTCGTTTAACAGCACATTCGGCTCAACGGCATTCTCCTAGCTCAGCTTGGAATGGCAACGAATGTGAGCTTTTGAATAGACACGAACAACAGCAACAATAACAACAACAGAACCGGCTGCACCCGGGCTGCACGCTGCATACAGAAAACTGTAATTTGAAAGAGAGACAGAGAAAGAAAAGCCCAGAAATGAAAACAAAGAAAACGTTGAATCACCTTAATACTGTGGATTCGCTTTCATGTCGCTTTTTCAACCACTTTTTTTCTTCCTCAAACACACACTAGCTCTATATGTGAGTGTAGCATTGTGCATTTCCGACATTTGAAATTATATACGTGCCCATTTTTTCCCCCATTCTTTTGCTGTTTAGTATCTCTCCTTTATTTCACCTTATCCATATGACAAGGCTTTCTCTGTCTGATAATCAACTCTCGGTAATTCGTGTGCTTGGCTCACTCGACACGAACAAGTTTTTGACATTTTTACGTGCTTTCTATTTTCTACACACACACACACATACACACACAAAGTACAAATTGACTTTTGCGCCTAGTCACCATTACCAATTTTTCATTTCGTTTGTTGGCTGGCGCTCGCCTGCGCGCATCTAAGCAGTGCTTAGCCACTGGAGCGCTATTCTTGTTGCAATTGTTCACGTACGCGTGATGCATATTGTTTCTTCGAAATCGTATTCATCGTGTATGTTACACAATTTCTCTTTGTTTGCCCACTTTTTTCTGGCTACTTCTTTCTTTACCGAATGCCTATTGGCTTGGTACTGACTTATTATTTATGGCAAACGAGAAGAATGGGCCAGAAGTTTGTGCACACATCGAAACAACTTGAAGAGCTCCATTTTCAAAATGAAGAAAAAAAGCACGTGTTCTAATACAAGAGAATACTATTGCGTGAAGCAATTTGCAATGCAGACAGCACGAGAATCACACACACACACACACACTTCAATAAATGTATTTCACACCATTCTGTTATTAATTCTCGTCTTATGCACGCCTTTCACAATACGAACGCGCATTCTTCTATTCTCTTTAATTTCAAAACAGATCAATTTGCCGTATACTTTATGTGTGTGTGTGCGTCGTGCACATTTCACATCCCCAGCAATCGAAAGAAAAGTTTTGTATTATGATGAAGTGCTTTTCAAATAGCGACAGCCAATAAAGCAGCCATACTTGCCAAGTGCAAACATTAATCAATTTCGTTCAAGACATTTGTGTGTGTGTGTGAATGCATGTGTTTGAGCTCGGGGGTGTGATATTATTGCGACATAATTTAGCAGAAAAGTCAAAGCTGGTCAGAAAATGTCTCGAAATGAATAATTGTGTTGTTATTTTTTGGACGCGTGATCTCTCAATAGCTCACGCGCTCCACCAAAGTCCAAAAAACCATGAAAACGAATCACTTCATTGGAATATTGCACCACGATACACACATTTTCTCAGTGCTGTTGAAATGTAGACTGTTTATTAATATTCTGGTTGTACAATGTTGAAATTCACAGCCCGTGGATGGAGCGTGTTTCGTGTTGAAAGTGCATTCGTGCGATCCGGTATAATTTATCACCGTGAAATTCGACCAGATTGCTTCGCATTCGATGCATTTGTCTGGTTTATTAAACGGCATTTCGATTGGGAAAAATCGAAAATCGAAAACCGAAATCGAAGATTCTAGTTTAATGGAATGTTTTGAATAAAATAGTCGACATTTGACACACAGCACGACGTTCACTCTTCACTATTTTCTGGGTCTCGTCACAAAATTTGAATTTGAATTATATCGATTTTTCTGCAACTTCACACAATTTCTTGATAAGTTCCTTGTCATTCGTTTTGTTTGGCAGACGACAGTCGACAGTTTCTTTTCGATTTCAATAACTGTTTCCAAATCAATGCCATCTTTCTGGCTGCTGTCAATACATTTTTCATATCATATTTACATGTTGAAGGCTACACAAATATTGAATTTTCTGAGTCTTGTGGGACTTTGACTTGTTTTGGAAAATTGTTATTTTTTTTTTGCAATGGGACGCGTTTTTATCACGGTCTTTCATCTTTGCCTGTGAGATACAAATTGTAACTGGATTTTTAGTATAAGAAATTGCTGAGATACTGTTGCATTGGACGTCTTGTCCCGTTGACACAAATAAATTCCGTTTTTTCGTGTTTGTTTCATTTTACGCCCAACGAGCACTGCATGTTTTTATTCCAGAGCGGCATCGTCAAACGTGTAAGTGAATGTTCGCAAACAAAATCCCAAGTTTTGTTCGTTTTTTTTTTTCATCCGATGGCCAGGCGAAGGCGAATTCAATGGAATAAAAACGAACATGAACGAGAAAATACATCGCAACACGAAAAAAAATATACACACACGCACACAAGAGAAGTAAGTTGAGGAGACGAGAAGAGGCGAAACGATCGTCTATGTTTAGCCTTCACCGCACTAACAATAGCAATGCTCAGCCCACACCGAATGGTAAATGAAGTTTTCGCCAGTGTTGCCTTTTTTGCCTGAATCTCTCTCGCTCTCTCACTCTCTTCTCTCCTACGTTTGTGTTAATGTAGAAAGTTCTGACTGTCAAAAAGCCAAACTAACATAAATCATCTAGATCAGACTGAGATTGTGTGGCTGCTCCTGCCACTGCTGCAACAACTGCTCTTGCTTGTACTGTCGTTGATACTGCTGCTGCTGCTGTTGTTATGGCGGCTGTATCGCATTTTAGTTTTCTTGCTCAAACTGGTTGGTACATTATATTTCACATTGTGCACTTTTTGGCTACAACATTTTTTGTTTCTCTGCTGTTTGTGCGGTATGATTTGATGTCACCCAAACTGAAATATTGGAAGACGACAAGATTTTCCTCTGGCCTGACATATACAAACAGACTTGAAAATTAAGATTGCTGATTTCGATCAACAAACTCACATCCTCTCTCTCTCTCTCTGTGTGTGTGTTTCTCTCGCTCCTTCTATTTTTGTCGAAAGTAAATGCGAAATACACATAGATTGGCCACCATCAAATTATGTTTTGGCTGCAAACGCGCAAATTGGCTGGCATGACGTCAAAATACATCAGAAATTATATTTTATTTTGGTCGTTTCAAAGCGGCAAAGAATAATTGCAATGCACGAGAGCCGGTGAGTGAATCGTGCTACTGGGTCACCAGAACGTGCTAGTAAATCAATAAACACACCAACATCAATGGCAGTCGCTTGAAATTTCCATCGTACGCTCGAAATGTTTCAATTTACGAATTATGGAGACGTTGTCACGTCGAACAAGCATTTATTTCCCTTTTTTCCCACCCAGTGAACGAATTACTCGAAGAAACTCACACACACACACACACACACTCACTCATGTATGGTGCGAATGTGAACAAAAAATGGTGTAATGTGTCCGTGTGACAGAGCGTTGGGAAATTTATTACAATACATATTTCTTGGTTATGCTCACGCCATCAACATTTGTACCTGGAAATATGTCCTCGTATATTTTCATTTTCGCATTGTACATTGTGTAACTGTGACTATTGCGCGAAAATTATATGTTTTCTGGATTATAGCGAAGAATATCTTTCCATCAATTACATACACAGAGAACGCATGGTATTTCGACAAAGCACTCACAATAAATTGTTTTGCCGACACACCGTACGTTCTGCCAGTCTCTCGCCCCCACTCCCTAAAGCCGAAATCGAGCGGAATTTTAACTGTTATGCACCTTATAACAATAAGAAGTAATCGAAACTTTTGTCCGAATCACATCTAAAAGCATTTATTTGAGATTCACGTCGTTGTTTCACTTATATTTTATTATTTCTGTCCATGCATCGGGTCGCCAAACGTTCGAGTGTCTACCATTTTATAGCATCTATTCATACATTTTTCATGATCGAATCGTTTTTTGTTTCGTCTTCGTCTATTTTTTGTGTGTCTTTTTGGTCAAAATGTTTTCTCATGTTTTATTCGTTTCATTTTCATTCTCTTTACAGCATGGATTATATAGGCTTGGGTTGCTGTGCGCTAGCGTTTGTCCTCTACTTTAACACATTGGATGCGGGTTTCGTTTATGATGATAGGTAAGTTTTACAAGTGTCATTTTCTCGTTGTTTTGCAACTTTCGACAAGACATTTCGATGTCTTTTGTATTTCGATTCGTTTCTTCTGTTTTTTTTTACGGTTCGACGGTCTAAAAAACGACATAGAACAAACCAAAATGAAAACACGAATAACACCAGCTACTGACAAGAAAAAAAAACAACAACAAAAAAATCGCATTAAGCTGTTTTACTGTTTTGTGAAAATTGATGGCAAAGCAAATGCGTTTATTTCCATCAGATTTTTTTTCGTTGTCGCCCTCTTTCTTCTTTCATGCTGTCTATTTCAAGTGGCACACATTTATCGCATCAAAATTGATGACACATTTCCCATCAATTTATTCACAGTTTTATTTTATTACTTTAACTCCACCATTTTTCGAAAATTTCTTCGAAGTGAGAGAAACAAGAATGAAATGCCAATAAAACAATCGCTTGGCCGATTTGTGTATCCACATTATCACATACTTGAAAAGTTAGGAATTCTCGTCAATTTTTTATGGTTTCAAGTTTTTGTTCGCTTATCGCCACTGTTTTTAATGAAATTTCAAGTAGTTCCGAAACAGTGATTGAGATTCTAGATAAAAGAGAGATTGGAAACTTTTCAAACCAGGCGCAAATCACAATTTTTTCGTCATTTCTGTGAATTCAACAGCGATGACTTCAATAAATTTAGTGCAAAACCAATCGGTTAATGATACAGTGTAATTTATGATGCTGTTGGATACATTTATGTAATCCTTTGTGCTCAACTGCATGTTGTTGCCTTTTAATTTCGCATCCATCATTTGATTAGAATACATTGTATGAAAGTCATTGCGAATACGCAATTTTCGCTAAATCATAGACTTTAATTGTTTCCTTGGGTATAATTAAGCGGCATGTGAACCGTACAGTTCTCCCTATAAACAAAAGATCTCTCAAATAAATGTAAACACACATACACACAGGCACACGGGCAAATATCTAGCACATGCACAAAGACTGTGGCTCGCAGCGACCAAATAGCATCGTCAATTTTACTACGTCACCTAATCACTTGCACCGTTTGGGCCTCAAAATGGAATTATCAGCGTGTGCAGTTTATTATTAGAACACTTTAAGCGAAAATCAATCAAGCCAACGGCATCAATTTCGTATGTATATATGTACATAAACAACACCCCAATATTACATATATATGGCTGTTATGAACAATAAACCAAAGTCAATAAGTTAGATTAATTTTGTTGGTTACACGGGATTTGTGTGTAATTTGGTAGGCATTTTGTTTGTATAGAGTAAATGAATAAACCGGAATAATGGTGAGGATACGGAATCGAACGTGTAAAAATCCAAAACACCACATATTTTTCAATCAAGCGCACATTTCACACGTAAAGTATGAATTTCTGTTTCACACAACGAACCGAAATTCAATTTTTCTGGCTAGTTTGGTTGAGCATCCTCACTGTTATTCTAAGTCAATCAAGTAAATACGGCCAAATAAACGCACAATTTCGATTTGAAAACCGAAAATCAAGCTTATCGAAATTGAGCACTTGGAATAGTTCCCTTGACAATTTTATTACATTTTTAGTGTATGCCATCTCATAGCATTTCGGTATATATTCGAAAATGATTGGGATTCCTAGTGTTCACACATCAAAACAATCTCCAACCTATCGAAAAACCATAGAAACTGGTATCCGGAACCGAATGCATACACACACACACACAAACTCGCTCGCGCGTCCGCACGCACATCAATATGGACACACAACAGCAACTATTTATCGTTGTCTACATATTTGGTTTACAACGGGCCGATGATGATGACATGCAATGACGCAGTTTCATTATAATAACGTTCAAGAACACGTGACCAATTTTCGATCTAATGGTGCGACAACAACTGCATATTTATTGTTTAGTGCAAACAATGCAATGAATGCATCCACAAATATCAGCATGTCACATGTCACCAATCTACCGACCGACCGACCGACCGACCGACCGACCACCCGACCAAGCAACACAACCGAGCAAGCCATCAGCTCGATTCGACCCACAATGAAATTCGTTTAGGCGGCTTGCCCAATGCACACTCACACATTCATCGTCCCCAAACCATATCACTTTCTCCAACTCAAACACCCTCACATTCATGGTGAATGGTGAGCCTCAGTTTGGCTCAAGCAATGGACGGACAATATTCACACAAAATATTCACAAGTTTGAAAAACTCCCATTCCAAATCCAAAATCCATTTTACATACTTGGAACAATTCGAATTTCGATGTTTCACTTTATCGAATGGCAATTGAGCGAGCGCACGCAAAACCAAACGCACACCCTCTCCCTAAGTTAAATGAAAGAGAGTGTCGAACACCACTTTGACTATAACCAATCGATTTCGATTTATTACAAAATTATTTTGGTGTTGGCTTGGGCAATAACGAACTTTTGTTTTCGCTATAAAATAACCATAAAATCCAGTTTCGTCGCATCGCAAAAGAGAATCGAATAATCGATTTTTGTGTGAGTTAGTGAGTGAGTGAGTGTGTGTGTGTGTGTCGATGTGACTAAAAAAAAGCACTTCTCGAATGATGACCGAATCAAATGAGGGATGAGATAGTGAAACAAAACAAAAAATTGCATTGGAATATTCGCAGTGGTATGGAATGTGCATCGCTATGTGCAGCATGGACATTGTTTGGCGATACAATTGCTTCAATACACACAATTCATGTCAGTGATATTGTTGGAGTATGCTTCATTTGGTACCTCTTGATGTCTTTCGATTGGATTTAATTGTCCAATAAAATTATTACATTGTATGTGTGGCATGGTTGAATGACTCAGCCTTGTCAGCCCAAGTGCAAATGGGTCGCAATCGCAAGCACTCTATACGGTATTGCAATACATCGAGAAATCCAATTCACACGCACACAATCAAAAGCAGCCCCAGATCGAGGCAGCCGCGTCGAACCAAGCCAAGCTCAAGCCAAAGCAAAACAAAGCGCACAGCACACACTTCCATTAGAATGTTTATGTTTTTGCGCCATGTGCAATAATTTTTAATTAACGACCGTAACATATTGATGGCTGTTTCGTTTGCTCTTCGAAACCAATAAACAACACATGAAAAACTTTATATATTTCATTTTATCCCGGCGACGGTCAGCTAGCAATGCCACACAAAAACATTGGCAAAATGCATTCAAGCACAATCACAGAGAGAGAGGCTCGGCAATATCTATATATATTATTCCGGTGAAACATTTACATTTTCAAATGGTTTTAATGTGCTTTCAGTGTGAAATGGAGAGTGAGAGATGGAAACGAAGCAGAAGACAAGACCCGTTTGCATTTATACAATTTTATCGCTTTAATGTTTTTGTTGCATTAGTTTCAAACAGCTCCAATTTTGTATACACCAATGAGATGTTTTTTTTTCACTTCGGAAAAAAACGACAGCATCCGAAACATTTGCTCGTAAAAATTAAAAGAATCGTATAGCGATTGAGTGATATGGCTGCGTGTATATGAGTGTGAATTTTGAATGGCTGGCAGCAATGCGGTAGCGCGTGAACTTATACTATTTTATATTTTGTAAAAATCAACATGAGCGAAAATTTAAATCTCACTAGTCCATGGCCCGGGAGTTTATGCGAGAACAACAGAGAAGGAGTGGAAGGCAGAGAGCGAAAGCGCCGTTTCAGCTGATGTGCTACATCCTATCGCCCATCCTTTGCAATGCCAACGGTGTAATATCCGTAATAGCATATTAGCCACGAACGATGCAAACGATGGCTGAACAACAAAATCGTTGAAATTGCAGTGGAAAAGCGCACAAAATATATTTATTTTATGATTTCCCCGGAGTCATAAAACACATAAATTCGCATTCGGTCATTGCACATGCACAAAACAACACCAACAGCGACAGCGGCATAGCGAAAAATAGGCGAGTTAAACAGAGCGAGAAAGAGAGAAAGAGAGAGAGAGAGAGAGAGAGAGAAACAGAGGGACCAAATTCTTCTGTTCGGCTCATCAAAAATGATTGTAATATTTTGCAACGGCACACTGAATTCAAAAACAAATATAGAAACACCATTTCATTTTCATCGATGTACTGGCACTTTCTCTCTTTCCATTGGCATTGAATGTTGCTAAATGCCTGGGCAAAAAAGTGACAGCATGTGCAATAATTATTCATATTTAATACAGCATTTAGCCAAATGAAAATCACATATGGAATGTGCTTAGGGTTTAGCTCACAACAACAATGAGCCGAATAGCCATTAATCATGATTTATTCGATATTCAATGAACAATTTTGAAATGGCCATGGGCGGCAACAACCATACAACAGGCTGTGGCAATGATGCGAGTGGGCAATGTGCCCATTTCCACAATTATTGCGAATTTTTAATTATTTTTCAGTGAAAATACGCACAGGAAATGATGTTTCCGTTGCTCCTATTGTTTTTGTTTTTTTCATGTGGCGGACAATGATGATGTTTGAAATGTTTTGCTTGAGGAATAAATCATCACAATGATGTACAAACATGACAGCGTCAGAAAAAATGGACAAAAATATCCGAATTTCATTCACACAATCATCTCATTTCCCCCTTCCCCCCTTCTCCCCGTATCCCCGTTCGCACTCGCTATGCATAGACATATTTCGCCGAACATTGTTGTGAAATACATTTGTTCGCCAGGTTATGAGAATAAAACGATCAATAAATTGAACATATATTTCGATATGGTGCGTAGACCAGAATTTCTGTTGAAATAACATTGGTTTTATTAGTGAGAAAATTAACAACAAAAATGGTTATACCTTTTTTTCCCAATGATATAATTCCGCCTTGCTTTAGGCAAAGGGTTTTTTTGCCGCAGTTGTGTGTATTGATTTTGTGTGTTCATTCAATGTGTGACTCTATTGCAATATTCAATTTTTCAATTTGTTAAACAATAACGTCAATTATGTACTATGTAGCATTTTTCAAATGCTTATCGCTGGTATGGGTGCCAATGTGCACATTGGCCGGCCGGCCGGCTGGCCGTGCTATTATTTGATAGCAAAATATCCAATAATGCAGGGAAATTGCGCTCAAGATGTGAATTTTGGTTGCTGCTCAGTGCTCCGCCAAACACACATAATTTATTTTGAAGTGGCCACCGACCGCTCATAAATCGCTGATGAATAAATGATAATAACAAATAAGCTAATGCGGCCTCTTTCTGAATCGATATTTTATTGAAATATTATTCCGACGTTTCGAATCAGTTGTGATTCTACCTCAGGGATGTTTCTTTAATATCGACTGTGTTAAAGATTAATCCATTAACGACATCCATTATTGATACGTGTTAAAAAAAATGTTTTAACGCTCTTATAATTGTTTCTTGGTGGAAATAGTGGTTTTATCGCTGCACTTAACGAACTATTCTTTGAAATAGGCGATATTAACGAAATAACCATGAGGAAGAAACACAACTGATTCGAAACGTCGGAATAATATTTCAATAAAACATCGATTCAAAAAGAAACCGCATTGGTTTATTTTTTTCATCATTGACACAATTTATGTGCGACATTGTTTGTTTGAAGCTTTTTTTTTTAGTTCGTTCAATTTCGATGCAATTTTCATTTTTTTGCACTTGGATCCAATGTTCGAGATTCCATTTCGATTTCGAATTGAAAGCATATTTCATTCAGCTATACGATTTTTTCTTCACACTCTTTGGCTGGAGCTTTTGTTTTAACAGCTAAATCAATTTGTTTCAAACTATCAAATTGTACTTGATCTCGGGCACATACACAATTTATTTCGCGCAAATATTTCTCGCTATTTTGTCTTATTCCGTTTGGTGCGCGCGCGTTTTTTTTTCGCATCGTCATTTCAAATTGAAAGTAAAATGGTGCAATAAAGCGCATTCCAATCATTGGGAAACGATCGCATGTATTTTTATTGGAAGCATTTAGCAAAGAAAGCGGAAAATCGCGGATTTAAAACGAGCTCACGAGCAATTAATTACCAAAATCTCGAGAGCATTTCACAAAACGACAATGGGATAGAGCGAGAACGACCGAATGGTTTCGAACCAGTTTTACAACCGCAGAGAAAGAGAGAGAGAGAAAGAGAGCGAGAGAGCATTTTGTTCGGCAATTTTATATGTGTAACATTCATTAAAGCACCATTACATGGGTGGCCACTTCCACATGCAATGGTTAAAGTGCCATGCTCTGCCCTTCCATACATAAATCTATTTGATGTCGAATCGATCCAGGGCATCGAATACCGAGTACATTACCATCATGAGCACACTCATTGAATGAGCGATACAGAGAGGAAGAGACGCATGGAGCAGCCAATACACTGGTCGACCAACTAATAAATTATGTTATGGCTTCAAATGTGTGCGCTTATTGTGTGATGGTGGTGGTGGTGGTATTGCTGCTGCTGTTGCACACAATGCATCTAATTTAACATAATCGACACATTTACAAAACACACAATAATTACACAAAGCGTTTATTTGATGCTATTCTATGCTCAAGCACATACACATAAATTTACATACTGAAACCATTATGTGAATGGTAACAAACAGCTCGAGTGAATGGCCTAGCTGTAATAAGCCGTTCGAAAATCTTGCAATAAATTTTAAGCTGTGCTCAGCATTGCTCAGTTTCACCATAAATGCTATTCAATCATTTTGGGTTCAATCATTAGAGTCGTCAGTTGCCTCCCCAAGTAATAGATTTCCGTATCTATTGTGGTCGTTTCAATTAGAACGTGCAATTTGCATTTACCTAATTAAATTTATTGAAGAGATATGACGTTATATTGGGTCCTTTATTTCGATACTATTATAAAAGCAGTCGAGATAGTATTCAGTTTCAATGGCGTTAAAAAATTGACCAAAACTGATTTGCAAATCGGCAAATGATTATGACATCAAATGTCAAAATGGTTGTTCACGTGCTTTCAATTTTGTTTTTGTTTTATTTTTTTCATTCTGGTTCACTTCTGTAAATGAATTCCATTGAATTTTTTGCATTGTAAACGAGTCCGTTCCTTCTTGATTTCGGCTGGCACACTCTCATTGATGGTTAAGCATTGCATGTCGCTCGCACTGTACACCATTTTAAGTGAACAACACGAAAACAACAAATGTGTATTAAAATAAAAAAAACTTGAGTCCTTCCATTGAATGAAACTTGGTGTGTTCTTCAAAGTGTATACTTCGGTTTGTTATTGCGTTGAAATGCTTGCTAGTTAGCTCGTGATTTAATATTTCCGTTTCGAAGAATGGGGCCCCTGTCAAAACTAAATCTCAAACCCAAATGCAATTGCAGTGTCTGAGTGTCTGAGTGCCTGAGTAAAAGTGGAATGAATGCGAAAACTTAGCCAACTTTCGAAACTTATTGAAAGACGATGGATATTTGATTTTACGCCATTACATTTACAGTATGTGCGCTCGATCGATTTTATTGCGATGACAGTTATGAATATTTGATGAAATCACCATTGAATTATGCATGCGAATCATAAATTTTTAATTAAATCGCTTTGGATCGATTCATTTCTATGGGGGTCATCTTTTGCAATGTAACCCATTCATTTGGTTCACTCACTCTCACACACACACACACACACACACACACACACACTTCGGATGTGTCGTGAGCGGAAAAACAATGTGCAAATTTGAGCATATTATTTAAATGAAGCGGGCTGTGAAATGCTTCAAACACGCACGTTCCCTATGCAAAATGGCTTTGACTTCAATTTATTCATTCATGAGAAGCACATTCGTTTTTGTCGTCTTTTTTCCACTGTATTTTGAAGGCTAATGGAAAATCTTGATGATGAAGTAAAGTTTCATTTTGATTGTCGTTTCAAAACTTTTGAATGAATGAAACAACCGAATCTCTTATTTGAATGCACACAATTCAAAATAAACTGTCAAAGGAAATCGAAGAAAATGCCAATAGACGAGAGACATTTGGAGTTGGAGCGTAGGTTTATTGTTGTTGTGCATGATTATTGCATTACAATCGATATTCCTTTCTTTTTGTGTGTGCATTCAATGAGTCTGTAGCTGGATGTCGCGTCGCAGATCTTCGTCTATCGTTTGCTTCATTTACAATCATTCTCAATTTTATAGTTTTGCATTTGAATGGACGCAAACTTGAACTTATATGTGCATGAAATGAATGTTGCATGCCAAAGTTGATGTGTCGATTTGTTGTTGGTTCGTCACAATCATCGTCATCGTCATCGCAGTTCGTTGTTGTCGTCATCCACTGAGCGTAGTCAGAACATTATTATGTTAATGGGGTATCAAATAGATTTGTTATGCTGTTGAAAAAGCAATATACTTGATTACAATTTATAAATACATTTTTCGTTCTTTCGTCTCCGATGTGAACACACTCAAATATGCACTGCAAAAGAATTCGAATTTCAAAAAGTAAATAACCTATTTACATGTTGACTATTTAATGTGGGCGAAATGTGAATAGAATATCACTCAAAATGAGGGGATAGTTAGAATTTACGTTGCTCAACCGAAACTATGGAATTGAACTTCAAATTGGGAATTTGATATCCCCATAATTTAATGCGTTTTGCTACCATTTTGACGTCTTGTATCCATATCTTGTTGAGATTGTTTTCATGCTCTCTCGAAATCAATACAACGTAATAAAATAAACAAAAATGTTGTCGAAGGGATGTTGCGAGAGCGTTGAAGCCACCGTTGCATCAAATTCGAACAGTAAAATTGCAAACACACCCAAATAAGAGAGGGAAGAATTGAATGGAATGAACGGCATCCATTGATCTTCCTCTCGCACTGTTGCATGAATATGCACCCTTATCTCGTGACGAAGCCATATCAATATCTCGTTAGGGGCCGCAATTTATTAGCATCATTTGTACCATTTTGACGATTTTGCTGCCTTAATGGAAATGCTTAGATATGTATTGATTCAATACAGCAATGTGAGAGAAATTGCAAATGAGATATTTGCGTCAGTTGAACTGACTGAGTTCTAGTTAGGCGAACAACACAAAAAATACATTCGCATTTTTATTACCATATTTCTGCTATTGACAATGCAACAGATTGCGTTCGGTCGGAAAGTCATTTGCAAACGAAAAAAAACACACACACATTGTGCGACTTTCTCTGTGTCTCGACATTTTTTTTTGTACGCTTATTAGAATCGAGTTGCATTGTAATATCACAAATACGTCGCGCACGTCTACGTGCTCAAACATCGAGAGGTTTCAATAATGATTTACGCATGTCATAATACACAAACAATTGAATAGCCTGGTGCATTCGAAATGGGCAAAAATGCGCTTGACATCAAAAAGAGTATGTATGATTGGGAGCGAGGGTAAGAGGCAGGCATTTCACCCACTTAGCAAACGAAACAAGAGCAAATTTGCTGATTTGATTCGTATCTGGTGGAACGAAGTAGTTTGTGGCTGGTGTTTTTTTTTCATTTTTTTTTTTTTTGATCGTGTACTGCACATTTCTCGTCATGTCATCCCCATGTGGACATGTGTTGTGCGAGTGTTTTATGGTACTCAGTATTCTCTTGTGCGATTTTGCTATTTCAAAATTAAATTATAAAAATGTGGTTCGGATGATTGATATTCAACGACATGCTTTGTTGAGCACGTGCACAACACTTACACTCCTTTGCCGAGACACTCAGCTCTCGCTCAATACATGCTCTTTCACTCCCTGTTTCTATCTTTCTTCTCTTGTCACTCTCAAATTGAAATCGGTCACTCATTTCTTCCATTCTTTTTTTCCGCTCTTGTTATGTCTCTGGGTGTGTGTGTGAGTGTGTGCGTTGAATGTGATGTGACCGTATGCTATTGACATTGCCATTGCGTTTGTATTTCCATTCGAGTATTCGTCTTATTTTCAACACAAATAGATTATGATTTAAATTCAATAATCGACCCTTTTTGGTTTTCAGCCATTTTCCTCTCTCGTTTCCTTCTCTCTTTCACATTATTTCAACGCTTGATATTCTGTTGATGGAATTTCCTTTGCATAACATGAACCATCAATATCAATTTCTTTTGTGTGTGTACTTGGTGTATGCATTAAACAAGCATTTTTAGTCGCAGAAATGTTTTCTCTCCTGCTACTGCCACTACTGCTGCTGCTGCTGCTGCTGCTGCTGCTGCTGCTGCTTCTGTTTTTATCCATTCTTTTTTTTCAATTCCACAAACACAAAAAATACGCAGAAATAAAAAGAGATGAGTTGTAAACAAGGTGCGGTTGCTTGAGAGGATAAAAATGTTGTGAATTCGTTATGGAATCATGTTGATAATCGACAATAGTCTGCAAAATAAGATGTGCTCCCTCGTCGTGAGTGTGTTCACGTATGGGCGTGTGTTGGCTTTGAAAATTAAAATCGATACGCATCGGATGCGTAGCATGAATGTTATGTGTCTTACATAAAAAACAGCCAATCTTATTCCCAGGGTCTGCAATAAAATGTACGTTTTGTTGCCTTTGACATCGAAGCCGAATACACGCAGCCGACTTCAATATCCCATACATTAAACTGTTGAAATGCCGACAATGAATTGCAAAATTTGCTTGAAACCAAATGACGACGTTACTTTCTGCTGACTGTCTATCGTGGTCGAGTGTGTGTGTCTGTTTGGATGACTGTTACCAAATACTCTAATTACACATTCATTCGGCAGCCGCACGTTTTTGCAACTGAGAACAAATATATGCATATTTTATAGCGCATAAAGTGATTATTTTGTGCTTCTTAAACACAAAATCCGACCATCATTTTGACAATGGCCAAAGGCAATTCAGCTGGCTCCCAGTCAACAGTCAAAACTTGTTCTCATAGCCAAACAAATCACCGAAAAAAAGAAAATTATAAACTTTGATGCAGCATTAAATTTCTTGTTACTTTTCCATCCGAACGAATGAACAACGAATGACAATAACAACATGATGATGCTATTGTTTGAGCAACTCAAATATCTCATAATGCTTTTGATGGGCACATTTTATCGGCTATAAATGGACCAAAGCATTCCAAAACCAGTCAGTAAGCAATTGATTCAATTTTATCGACTTAAGAATGTAATAATTAAAAAGGTCCGATAAAACCGACAATGGTATTAAAGTTGTTTGGAAATTGGCATATGAAATATTGTGTAGCAAAGCAGTTTGTTCTACTTGATGCGGACTTGTTGATGTTTCGATATACTAGTGCTGCCGGTTGGTAAAGAAATTGTGGTAAATGTTACGACTTTTGCCTTTTTGAGTTCATTTTCATTGCTCATATTTTTGCTCGATCCGGGGGCTCCCGGGCTCTCAGTTGTACACAATTTTATGGGGATTTAAACGAAAGATTAAACCGCACTTTTTCATTTATATGTAGAAAACTATTTTCCAGTGTCAATGCACAACTGTATTTTCGCATATTTATCACGGTTACACAAAATAGCCAGTTCCGAGCTATAAAATGTAAAATATAATTTAAAATTTTCATTTTGAAATTCGAATGGATCAAAGCGATGAAGTGAAAGAGGAAAGATGTGAAATGCATTGGAGCAAATCATATTATGATATGTTCATGTTCCACTTGTTCGTTTTTAAACACACAAAAGAGATAATGCTTTCAATGAGATAGAGAACATGTCAAATCCAACCGCTCTAAAATATTTAATGACGATATTTTCTACATGCAAATGAAGTTTAATGAAAGCCCGGGTAAAAACTGGAATGATGTCGACTATCTCAATGCCTCTCCCTCTCTCTCTTCCTCTCTCTCTCTCTCTCTCTCTCGCAACCGACGCTATGCAGAGAGTTTCAAATTAAAATTCATATATTTTAATCGGAATGCATATTTTCATGTAAAATTGTAAAATAACTGGTTTCATTTCGTTGTCATTTGCACAATTATTTTTCGCATAGAAAGAATCGCACAGAGCAGCTAGCAAATTCAGTACGAAATTCGAATCAAATGAATGGGCACCATCAACTTTTTGCCCCCTCAAGTGAACTATCCATTGAATGAACCATCACTGTTGCATAACAGTGTATCAGAATGTGTGTGTGTGTGTGTGTGTGTGTGTGTGATAGCGAAGCATATCCTTTGCTCATCCATTTCAAACGGGAATGCCAGAGTCACTTGGGGTTTTGTTTTAATTTCAAGAATCCAACTGTTCGAAGTACGTAATGAATTTTCTGCAATGTTCTGTGCACGTGACAGTTAAATGAGAAACATCATGTCAAAAATGCAATGGACGATTTTACAATTTTGTATATAGATAAAATTAGAATGTTAGAAAATTGTGGAAAGCAAGAAACACAAATATTATTTTATTGTTCAGAATTTCGTTGCTATTATAACTGTTATTGTTGAGTTGACATTGATGATGACGACGTTGGGTCATCGAACTGGACAGCAGATGTCATAAACTACTTTTACCCTCACCCGACAAAACCATACCGTCTCGTGGCGTGCACGCAACGTGAGAGACAGAGACAAAAAAAATGCGAGAAATGGAGCAAAAGAGAAAACAACGTGAGTGCAAAATAATTGATTCAAGCTTGCACAGACACGGACTGTGCTGGATGAGAGAGCTACCGTTACGAATTACAGCTAACGAACTTTGATGGTTTTGGAACATTTCCAGCGGCGATACTGATGACTTAACGATAAATGACGCCCAAACGCACACCGACACAATGTCATGCTCGGCAACTGCATTTGATGTTTGTCATTTCTCGATTTTAACTGTCACACAATATACGACGGTTGGCAAATCCGATTTTTTTTTTTTTTTTTTTGAAATGGAAAAATAATAATGATTCGTTTGCAAGTGGATCGCACTGCAATAGTGTATGCACACGAACATACAAACACTTTAAAACAGTAGCACTGGATAACAATTGCCATTTCGGTTGATGGCACCAAATGAAAATATGCTCGGTTATACATCTAATTGCTATCATGTTTGTAATGGGTTGATTGACCTTCTTTTGTGTGTTCGCCGTTCGGCGCATCGTGAGAAAAATGAGCATTTCGTGTTTTATTTTTATTAAATTCGTTGTATTTGCACATCTGCGCCAAAAATTCAAATTAAGTCGCATTTTACGGAGATGAAAAAAAAGAAAGAGAAAAAAGTGAAATAAAAACGTTGAATAAATGATTATGGCTTTTCTCCCAATGGAAACAAATCAATTATCCTAATGAAGAACTGTTCTATTGAATAGTCAATTGCAAAGCTCTTCCGAATGAACGTATTTTGTTTCCGTTTTGCTCGTTTATTTTCCATCTTCTTTCATTTCTAATTAGTTTGCAATTGGATGGTGACTAGTAAATGTCAATATAGAACGATGAATCGTTCGAAAGGAACACACCGATGCACGTGAGATCACTTGCAATTGAAATAATTTACAGATTTGACTTGTAACTTGTATGAACTTTTGTGCACAACATCTATTTTTTTCTCTTCCTTTTTTTGTTGAGTTTCATGTTTTGAAACTTGAAGCATCGTGCTTCATCGTTTGCTCGCCAAATTGAAATTTAAATCGATACTTATGCGACGAGAGTGGCTTAGGTTAGTAAGGATGCTCAATTTCGCTTTATTATTTTCTGCCCTTTCCATTAACATTTTTCCCATCTTTGGTTTGGCTTTTCGTTTCTTTTGTGCGTATATTCCCATCCATTTCGTGGCGCAATTTTCATATCGATTTTTCTTTTCTTTTGCACATCTCTTTTCACCGATCTATCTCATCTTTCTGTCTCTTTCATTCGGGATTCACTGGTTTCGGTCGTTCGTTCGTTCGTTCGCTAGCTCCAACACTTGACTGTTGATCGAATTTTCAAGCTGGCATCAGTGCATCAGCGTTATTTCGGATTGACTGTGAATGTATATTGAGTATATCCGTACATCATGATGAAATTGAATGGCAATAGCGAATGGAAAATAATGTAATCTAAGGCACGAAGATGGTGAAGAAGAGAGGCAGGAGCTGAGTTTGAGCTAGAATGAGCGAACCAAACAAAAAAAAAAAAAATCAGCAGCATATAGTATAAAACCGAGCAAACGAATGAATCTGTGTGAACAAAGCACCATCAATGGAAATCCATTATGTATAATGCGCAACTTATATATTTTAAAGCCATAATGTACTTACCAAAATAAGATAAAGAACGATGTGCACACGATGCAAGAGCAAAAATACAAGAGGAAATTGTGCGGACGAAAAAGAGCAATATGGCCATTGAACATTCTCACAATTACAAAGTTTCACGCGCAAATCGCATGAACAAGTGGAGACGAAGTGTGTGCTCTAGTTTGATCATACTGCATTTGACACTACGCAACGCAGCACAAGTGACAGTAGAAAGTGATGGAAATTACATCATCGCAGAGCATAACAATGAACCAACAAAAAAAATGTACATAAACTGTGTGCTGTGGTCTTGTGGAGGCATGAGAGAGAGCGAAAGTATAAACGAATTGAGAAAAGTGAATCAAATGTAAAGAATGAAACCGCCATTTTATGAAGGCTTTGAAATAACAAGACAGAGAACTGGGTAGCTGGTAACAACGGCAATGGCAAAAAACAATTGCTCCTGCAAATAAAAAGATTGTCTTAAAGAAAGACATTGTGACATATCAGTCGATGGTTGGTAAATTCTAACATTCCCGTTCGTAACATAGTTTAGACCAATTTCCGTGCACATTTCTACCGATACGATTCTCCCTCGCTCTATTTATCTCTTATTTTTTTTCTTATTATTCTTCTTTCATTCTAAATGTGTGGAGACACCAACAAAAATCGAATCAACACTTTTTCATGATTTGATCACACAGCCGCCCGTGTCGAAAACAGACGCCGAAAAAAACAACATCGAAATTGTATCGTTGCAAAAATATGAGCAAAAATGTTGCAATACGTACAACTATAGTTTAAGTCTTATCGACGGGTCTCGAGACTAAGTTCGTTTTTCTCTCTCTCTCTCCCTCTCTCTCTCTCCCTCTCACTCTGTCTGTCGTTTCCTCGTCGAAACTGGTAAATATCGACTTTTACGCTCTTTGTTCGGCTTACATATGTGACTTTCGGTGGTGGTGGCGTTTTCGCCATGCAAATCTTAAACATGGCGTTGAATCGACTTACCGAAAAGCCGCATTTATATTGTCACAATACATTAGATTTTGTGAGGCGAAAAAGCGAGCGAGCAACGCTCAATAGTTCCAACCATTGCATTTATTCGAGCAAGTGAAGTCAAATGCATTGTATTCACATCGTGCACAACAAAAGATGCACAGCACCGAAAATGATTGTAATGTTTTTTTATCGATGTGTATGTGAATATGAAGCGCACTTGCACTTTTTCTCGATTCCATTGTTGCTGAGCTTAGTAATAAAAATCGATTTACCAAAGGCATTGGTTATTTAAAAAGAAAAAAAAAATCTCAATACGTTATATCTTTTAAGGCTGTGGCTGAGGTTTTTTTCTTCCTTTTGCATTTGTCGCCCGCATATTTGTATATGTGTCTGGCACATAGAGAGTGCATTCCAGTGCATTTGAAGTATATATAAATATATACAAATGTACATATCAGATTCATGTGAAAGTAACATTCCAAAGAGTTGTTTGCCTAATGCGAGATTTTATGTCCGAAAGTCATATGCTTTGCCATGCTTTGAACAAACATTTAAGGATTCCGTGCATTTAATAATGTCGCCGAAAATATGTATACATCGAAGAGCTCTCAAGTGTTGTCGTCCTGATCCACACTATTAATTCCATCAGATCAGCAATGGAATTGAAATTGAAGTGAAGCGAATGTGCGGTGTGCGCGTGCACACCATCCGCATCACCACCATAAGAGAAAACTAGTGCCGGGCTCTTGAAAGCATATATTTCCGAATCAATGTGCACAATGTGTACACTGTACAGTTCGAACTGTGTAAACCAAAGCTCCATTCTGTTTTACGTTTCCTGATATTTTGGAGTACGCCAGAGCGCGTAATTTACTTTCTCTTGCTCTCCCCTCTTCGTCTCTCGCCCTGTCTTTGGGTAAATTTTCAATTCCATTGCAGTAATTCAGTTGTCATTTGACATACTTACATATTCATGCCAAGCATATGCAGATGCACTGATTGATAGTGTTGCCAAGTCAAGCTCGAGAGATGGAGAATGATGTAACTCGAATTGAAAATTATGGTCCATTCAATTTCCGCTTGGCACGCCATTTTAGAAAATCATTTTAGATTACCAGAGACACAGAAACGAACATACACAACACACACACGGAGAGAGGGAAAGAGAGAGAGCGACCAAATTGCGTAAGCCAAAGTGCTTTGCATTCATATTGAAATCATTCGAGCAATTTGGACATACGTAGTGAGTACTGTATAGAGTAGTACACATCGGACTCTCAACAGTTGCTCTCATCCATTGTTTACTAAAAGTCATTAAATGTGCATTTATTTAAATCACAATCTTCTGTTCTTTTTTTTAGAACTTTAAAATCAGGGTGCTTGAATGAAGTGGGCATCCGTGTAAATAGAAGCCCGATCGGTTCAAATGTCTGCCATTTTCATTCACAATTATGATAAACATCATTTGGCACACGTGTCTGCACGCCTAACACTTACTCATATTTTCAATATGCCACAACTACCACTCTGTCACTCGCTGTCTCCCCCACGCATTTGCTCCGCACTTATTCACTTTTTTTTTTGTAAAAATCCAGCCATTTCGAGTTTATAAATAGATAGAACGAAAATGAGTAGAATCGTGCTCAGCACATAATAAACAGACCCATTTGGAATGCATCATTAAATAATGATAAAAGAAAATTAGCGATGTACTCAGCGAAGGAGTCAAAGATATAAAAGTTGAACTCATTACAGTGATTGATGAACTTGTAGACATGAAAGGAACGGAACATATAATGGCAACGAGGCAAGCACTTTGAATTTCGCTTGAATTTTATATTCAGCAGCACTTTTTTTCTGTGCACTGTGTGATTAAATCAAATCTGTTTTGTCACTCGTGTTGTTGTTGTTCGGTTGTTCATTTTCTTTAGTCATTATAATAAAACACGCCAGCGTGCAATGTCATGTTAAATTGTGGGTTGCAAGCAAATTTTGTTTTGGGGGCTTTTTTTGTTCATAAGAAATTCTTGGAAATTACTCATCCAAAATATAATGAATTTCTAATGACAAAAAAAACTATATTCTATCTTTTGCCTAATCATTAATTTTGGTTCTGATGTCACGAATGTTCAGCGGCCATTTTCATTTTCTCACTGTGAAAATTATGACTAAAATCCATCATAAAATATAAATTATATAGAATTTTTGGCGTTGTGTTCGTCGAGCATTGCCAATTAATAGTTTAGCTCGAAATAATGTGGTCTGTTCATGGAATTTTCTTTGGAATTTTCCACTGACGGTTTTGCCACACCGAAAATGGTGTAATTAATTGATTGCCATACATCAAGCAAAATGCAATGGCATCATATTTATATGTAATTTGCTCATTTTGTCAAAATGAAAACAAAACAAACAAATTCAACACCCAACCGAAATAAATGAGCTAAATGAGCATCGAGCAATGGAATGGAGCCAAGGGGAAAAGCACTACAATTTATAATCCATTCGAAAATGAAATAACTCATATTTTGGTGTATTAGTTTATTTTGTATAAAAAACGAACCTGAATCGATAACTCACAATAAAATATATCGATTTCAATGTGAAAAAAAAAAAATTTCAAGTCCCCTTCAAGTGCAATTTGAACCTATTTTGCTCGATTTTGCTGCTACTTGAATTTATTGTGTCAAAATTGAATGAACATCGTTTGCAAATTAAAGACATTGATTGGGATTTTATGAGGATATATCTTGATTTTTCAAATGTTTCAGAATACCTAACTTAAAAAATGGATTTTGAAATTCCAATACTTTCCCCTTTAACTGGAGCGCAACTGGCACCATTCATCACGTTTCGAACAGCTACTGGTCGTCCACATCTCTCTCGCATAGAATTTTAATTGTAGCTAAAAACCGCAAAGCACAAACTATGGGTTTTTGGCTTTGGAACCGGAATTGGATTTTGGCTCTTGCATGTGCGCTGCTTCTCTCTCTCTCTCTCTTCATCACCAAAAAAGTGTCTAGTTCATCGCGTCAATTCGTTCATTTATTTGAATTTGAATATTTGTGAACAGCAACAACCAAGACGCAATGGCAAATGGGAACAGCAAAAAAATGTTGTTGTTGTTGTTGTTGAACACAGTTGCATAAAAATTGTGTGTGTAATTTTAACGCAGCTGTTAAGCTCCAGCCACAAGATTGAACATTCGATAAATCTCTCTGCATTGTTTTCTCTAATGATTTTAAGTCGAATGATAAAATAAAATATATAGACCACATCAGTGGTTTCTTGTCGCTCTTAGTAAAATAGTCGGTTTTACAAAACACAATAGTGGCAATATCTCTCGAAATAAGAGCGAGCAAGTGTGTAGCTACGGCGCATTACAACTGCTGCATCTATTTCGAGACACTGAAACGTGTAAATATGTTGGTAGTAGTGTTCCCGTTTTGCTCGCATATGAAGTGTCTGAGAGCACTTAATACGCTCCCTAATCGTAGAATACTAGAGAGAAAAAAGAACCCTTCGACGAATCGGTTTTTGTGCAGCAACCACATGCGTTAATGTTATGAAATCATGAAATTTTATCACGAACCGTGGTAAAATCGCAAATATTAAACATGGTTGAATGTTGTTTTCTATATAAGCGAATATAGCGTCGAAAACCTCAAAATAAATCGATAACATTTATTGAGACTTCATCAATTTAAGGGTGATAAGCTTACGTGTACGTGTGTGTGTGTGGGTGTGTGTGTATGCACCGCACTTTACCTCAATTATTCATCTAGTGATGATAAGTTATGATAGGTTTGCGTTCAGCTTTAACGAGTTTCGTAAATTTATCGATCAATAAAGATTGAAAAGCCGCTTCGGTATAAGTGAATACAGGATACAGGTTGTTCTCTTGACGTAAATGTTCAGTATTACTTTAATCACACTTAATATAAATTTATAATCCGCCAATAAACTCTTTGACTGAAAATTTAATTAACAGTTTCTCGTTTTCTTCTTCTTCTTTTTTTTCTCTCCATTGCAGACGAGCCATATTGGGTAATCCGGATGTACTTCATAGCACACCATGGAAACATATTGTGCAAAATGATTTTTGGGGAACGCCTTTAACCGATTCTGGATCGCATGGATCATATCGTCCATTGTGTGTGCTCAGTTTCAAGCTAAATCATTTGTTTGATGGTTTCAAACCGTTTGGTTATCATTTGGTCAATGTGCTGCTCCATTGTCTGGCCACTGGTCTAGTGGTGAAAGTAGCACGTCACGTATTACAATCAATCTGGGGTACAATTGTAACGGGTGCATTGTTTGCATCGCATCCCATTCATACGGAAGCTGTGGCCGGCGTTGTTGGTCGAGCTGATTTGGCTGCGTGCAATTTTTATCTGTTGGCCTTTTTAACATATTGCAAGCACGTGGTGTGGCGAGAACAAAACGATAAAAGATGTTGGTCAGCGTTAATTGGTACAATTGTACTATCCATAGCAGCCGTACTGTGCAAAGAAACGGCCGCAACTGCATTGCTTTTATGTGCACTGTATGATATTATTCGAGCCACAAATGGCTATCGAGATAAGGTGAGTGCTTTTTTTTAAACATTTTTTTCATGAAGGGAAAATCCATATTTTTCTAATTCAAATAAATATTCGAACAAATTTTACCGTTAACACTTTTGTTTTGCATTTTCCAGCTTCGAATGCGATCACTCAGCATTATTGGGGTGGCAATTGTTGTAATTCTACAGTTGCGTTTGTCGTTGCCCGGGCCAGCCACCGATTTTTCCACCGCTGATAATCCGATCGCGAAAACACCATCGCGACTCACCCGATTCTTGACATTCCTCTATTTGCCCGCATTCAATTTTCAATTGCTACTGTATCCAGCCACATTGAGCTTTGACTGGGGCATGGACGCAATACCAAGACTGAATAGTTTATGTGATTTTCGTAATTTAATCTCGCTGATATTTTATAGTGTGCTGGCATTTGCCGGGGCAATTAATGTACATCATTTGCGTCGTCGTTGGCAATTGGTGCAGTCAATGGCACATGTACACTATCGCAAACCGCGTACGATCAAGAAACGTAAAGCATTTCAATTACCCCCGACAAATTGTAACAATAATAATGGTAGCAGTTGTAGTTTTGTGCATACAACCGCAATGCACACACCGAATCACATCGGACAGAGTTCGAGTTTGAGTACAAGTTGTAGTAACAATAATAGCAGTAATAATGCAATTAATAATAGCAGTTATTTAGCAAAAACGATAGAACGGTTGTGTGAAGTGTGTAAGCAAGGTTCGACTGTTCGCCATTCGAGCTCGTGCCGTGCAATTAATAATAATAATGTGCCATTGGTGCGATGCGATTGTCCGGAATTTCGTCATTCACCGTCACCGCCACGCAAACGGCGCCATCAACAAAATCATCAGCAGCATCATTCGTTTGTGTCAAATTCAACGATCTACGCATCTTCTTCACCGTTGACGGCTGGTACAGTGACAACCATTTCGACGATTGGCCATTCGAATAAAACATGTAAAAATAGCCCAACTAAACATTCATCGAGTGCAAAAAGTCTGGCAAATCAAGTGAATAATAATCAAAGTGCCGAAATTTCAGCACCACCAACCAATACGATGTCAACGACAATGACGGCGATGGCAGCAGTGGCAGCGACAACAACATCGTCAACTGCATCAAATGATTCAACTACAAATCATCTGCATATATCACATCCATCGACGTCCACATCAGCCGTTATCGTTCTATCCATGGCATTGTTAACGCTACCATTTTTACCAGCCGCTAATTTATTCTTTTACGTCGGTTTTGTCGTTGCCGAACGTATTCTCTATTTACCAAGTGTCGGTTACTGTTTGCTAATCGGCTTAGGCGTTAGCAAACTGATGGACACGGCGCGGCCATCATTAAGGAGTCAACGAAAACAATTTGCTGTAATGCTGTGCATTGGTTTGACGGTGATGGCGTACAGCGTAAAAACAATTAACCGAAATGTTGACTGGCGAGACGAGGAGAGCCTTTATCGCAGTGCAATCAACGTTAATCCACCGAAAGGTAACACAATTTTTCTCTTTTTTTTCTCGTTTTATTTATGTCATCCTTTTTTATTCCACAAATTCCGAATTAATTTCATGGGGTTTTTCACATTTAATGTTAAAAAAAAAAAATTATTTGACAGTGGTTTCTATTGATTCCATATAATTATTTGTAAATTTTGCACTTTTTTGTTGTTTATTTCTGCGATCTGTTGAAATTGTTTGTCTGACCATGTTAATGGCATTCCAAATGGGGTGCTCAAACATGAATAAACAAATCGTAATTTGTTTTGATATCACCGAATTATTACAGAAAAATACCACCAGATTCACAAAAACACGGAACATGAATCAATTTTTCATGCGCTTTCAGAGGATTCTTTTTGTGCTGTTGTTAATGTTGTTGCTTCTGTCGCCACACAATTTGTTTTTGCTTTGTCAATGTGGTCCAATTAAAATATCTGATTTTATTCTTAATCGCGTCATTATATTCACCATATTTAATTAATTCATTCCCAATGCTTTAATTAACGAGAAACGACTGAGAAAAAAAAATGGATAAATAAAAACAACATGTTTGATTTCAATTTTCGTTTGATTTATTTATGAATACGTATTAATTTGAGCTCGCGGACATACAAATAACATACCAATCGAATTGGATTTTTGTTATATTAAGCCGACGATCGTATTTCTCGTATGAATACCATGTGTGGTTTTAATTGGTGGCAAAATGATAACGATATCATTGGTTTTTATTTCTACACGGATTTTTTTCCACCGAAGCCCATCAATGATTGTTTTTAATCCTCTCGGCTATGTTCCATTCAACAAATATTTTTGGAACCTGAAGCTTTCGATCAAGCAAAAGAAGTGTTCACGTAATTTGCAGCAACACTCAACAGCATTGTTTTGTTCAAAACTATATTTTTTTCACTAATTTTCAAAGTGGCTTTTCTCTTGAATTGCACAAAGCTGATTTCATGAAATCACCGAAAAAGCGATTATTATATTTTTTGACAAAAGAATACAGAGGCATCAGAATTTTAAAGGACAAGAGCATATGGATAGGTTTAGCTTTGTTTGGTAATTCCGTCAATAACATTCAAATAAAGCAAAGCTTCAATACAATATCCTTTAATGCCCTGGATAACTCGCATTCCCAACTAACAATTTAAAGCGTCTGTTTTTTTTTTGTAATAAATCTGGTTGAAATAGACGAATTTTTAAGAATTTCCCGTGTTCACATTAATGCAAGTCAGAAATTTGCTCGTTTTTCTTTAATTCTCTCTTGAATAATCCTTTAAATTAACGGTAATCAGCATGCAACACGAGAAATTATACGCCTGAGTTCGACATGAAAAAGCTGTTCTGTTCCATGAATGGCAAACAAAACAGATTGATTCAGTGGGCACTGCCTACTAGGCAGACTTGGACTAGACTTGTCAATTAACAACATATTCATGATTCGGTTCAAAATAAAGGCTAAAAATATATTCTTTTAATCTGTTTACTTGCAGCACTGGGCAATTTGGGCAGTGTCCTGAGTACTGAAGGACGATACGATGAAGCAAAGGAGTCGCTGCAGTTGGCCTTGAAGTATCGACCAAACATGGCGGACGTTCATTACAATTTGTAAGTAATGTTCATTGATTAAAGTAGCAAGTCTAATCTCGATGTCTCTGTTGCTTAAGGAGACAATAAGCTTCTTGTATGTGTAAAGCAATAAATTCGCTGGTAATAAAATATGTGTCGATACAATCCCATTAAATACGTGAATGGCATTTAAGCCATTTGTCTGCGTATTTTAATCTTATCGCTCGATATTTGTTCGATTCACATAAACGCGTTTATTAACTGTTAATGCCTAATTTAATCGGGGCTACTGATTCGACGGTGGCAGTGCGAGTGACAAACAAAACAGTGAGCGATTCGTATGAATTGGCTCGTATTGTTTCAATTCAGCATTGTCTTTGTTCTTTCTTTTTTTATTTCACACATTTCGTTTTGTAGTCAAATATAAGCTGGGGTGTGTGTTTGTGTGTATATTCATGGCGTTACGCTTGGTGACTAGTGATTAAAAAAAACGATTCTATTTACCCTCCCCGAATACCGTGCTGTGATGGTGCCTGATAAATGTTCCGTAAATCATGTGAAAAATCGATCAAAAACAACGCTTTCAATGAATAAATTTGTGTCTAATGTCATTTTGTTGCTTTTGTTCCGGCCGGCTGCACTGGCGCACACTTAACGCATGGCCAACACACACTTCAAAAATGCAGATTTAACCATCGATTTTCATGACATTATGTAAACGTTCGACTTGATTCCGTTCATTCTATCATTTTCCATTCACAGCGGAAGTTTTAAAAGCGTCCTTTTCACATTTTTGTTGTTTTTTTTTCATCATAATCACTTTGTCTTCGAATCAGCGCTTGTTCGTGTCTCTGCTCTCGAATTGAAGCTCAAATGAATGGTATTTTGCCGGACTTTTCAATATTGGAATATTTTTGCATATTTTTTTTCTACTCATTTTTTTTGTTGCGAATAATCAAAATTGACGTTTACAGCTTTCAAAATCACTCAAAATGCACACTGGCTCAAGCCTTAATGAATTCGATAATAAATTTGAGTAAAATGCAAATCACTTTTCTTTATGACGATTTGTTGTCACTGTGCTTCCATTCTTTGGTTTGATTGCCAAATGTATTTGTTACTTGGCCGAAGGAAAAAAAAAATCCAATGAAAATGCTTTGAAGAAGAGAAATTGATAAAAAAAGGAACGAATAACGAAAAAGGAGGGCCATGGAACGTGTCAGATATTTCAACAGACGGTTTCAATTCCGTCGTATGTTTAACAAATGTAATCAATTTGTTTTAATTTGATCGCCTGACAAACTACTAAATATGCATGATTGTACTGGACCCAAGTGGAGCATTCCTCTTCGACATTTTTTATGTTGTTGTTGCCTCATTTTGTATTCTGTCTTTTTGGAATTGCGATAGAAGAATGTCGTCGAAACAAATTGAACGAAATACGTGGTGATTGCTAATGGAATGGTCTTGTCTTATAAAAGCAACACCGGAATAAAAAAAAAACGCCATAGTCAAATGCAAAGGCAATGATGTGGTGTGGTGTGTATATTGGGGGTGCGTGTTGATGTTGCCTGCCTAATAAACGTAGGATGCGTCACGCACGAAACCGAACAAATTGAAGCGAATGAACGCAAGTACAAAGTTTCATCCATAATTCCCCATTGACTTCATTAAATTCGTTTTATCAAGATTTTCGATTGTCGACATAATGACGGCACACTATTTATATATATACGGTTTTTGAGCCGTGTAGATGGATCTCTCACTCGGATAATGGCCATTTTCCCGACACATTTGCAATCATTCTTAGTTTGTGGTTACATTCGGGTAGTCAGTACAAACAAATTTTTCATTGACTTTGGGCAACCGAAAACGGAAAATGGTGAAATACATCGTACTGATATGACTGACGTAATGGGCACAAACAGTGAAAATGAGAGTAGAACTCAAACAGACGAAAATAAATGCGCACGGTAATAGTCGCGCTCGGCTTCCTTTCGTCATTTAAACGATTCGTCTGCATAAATTTTCATACATAAACAAAACAAAAGAAAGCGGCGAGTGTGCAGAGAGTACCAAAGTCCGGTTTCTTTCGTTTGAAATTGTTGAGTGGAATCAAGAAGGAAAGAATGCTCATAATTACATATTAAATTGTGTTTATTCGCTGCCGACTTGCAAACTGACGACGATTTTTAATGTGCACGCGCGCTGCCTCTCTTCCTCATTCCAAACTCACCCTGAAGTGGCACATTGTGTTATACGTTAAAATGTTTGTTGCCAGAGGTGCAAAAGGAAATGAATGAGCTGTCGAATCGAAAACATTCTCGAAATCAACTCCAATTGCCATTGAAGGACACAAAAACACAAACAAAAAAAAAGATGAAAAATTTATCGCCGTCTCGAATCAAACATTTGATTAATTTTCAAGCTGAGCCGGAAGTATGACTGTAATTTGTTTAAGAATATAAAAGAACCAACGCCCGCTTTCGCCCATATTAATCTTAATCGTCGGAAAGCATGAAGCGTTTCTAATTCTCACTGCGTTACGACATCAAACAAATGAAAAAAATAGAGAGCAAAAAAAAAAACATTCACGCGAATAACGAAAAGCGAATGAATGACGCGAGAAGACAATCTATCTTATTGTCTATTGCGTCGTGATAATTCGATGAATTTTTTTAGACATTAATCGATAATTTAATGCCAAAAATGGAAATTATACAATTGCTAACAAATATTTTCATTTTGAAATCATTTTCAGGGGTATTTTATACCAAAATCATCAACAATTCAAAGAGGCCATCGAATCCTTCCAGAAAGCGATTCAATATCGACCATCGCTGGCCTGTAAGTATATGATTTAAATTTATAAGTACCAACGGTAATGTGACAATGTAAACAATGAAAAATGAACACCACAATTTGGGCATTAATTTGATTGATTTTGACATCTAGTGGCTTACCTGAACATGGGAACATCATTTATTGCCCTCGGTCGGTGTAACGAAGCGGTCAAAATTCTACGTGAAGGCGCAAAATTGGATGGTCATGGTTTACGCGATCGAACCGCTCACGATAACGCCCGCATGTCAATGCTTGTACAATTGGGACAAGTTTATGCCGAACAAGGTAAATTACAACGGGCGTTAGCTGTTTATCGTGAAGCGTTGCATAGTTTACCTAGAAATTATCCACCACAGGTAATGTCCCATTATTTTGCGATGATTTAATTGACGATATTCACTTGAAATGTAAAATTATTGCGTCTGCAGAGTATTTACCATCGCCTGGGTGACACATTGGCGAGAATGAATCAATGGTCGGAAGCCGAACGTTTTCATCAAGCCGCCTTAGAAGTGCAACCGGATCATGTCGCAACGCATGTATCCTATGGAACAATGCTTGCGCGAAATGTAAGAATCCATAAATTACGTAATGCCCGCCAAAACGTTTGTTAACTCAAAAATAATATATAATTTTCAATTTTTCTATCGTTGCATCTACAGAGCAGTCGAACATCTGAAGCTGAACTGTGGTTTAAGCGAGCTTTAAAATTGGCTCCAGACGATTCAAGTGTTCGGCATCATTATGGTGAGTATTCTTGGAATTTGTCCGCATAGTTTTCTTTTATCGCAAAACTAACTTTACACACACAAAAAAAACTGTTGTGGCTTTTGTGCGCATTTTGCAGCCGAGTTTTTAAGTTCCATGTCACGACCGGAAGAAGCGTGCGAGCAACGTATCAAAGCAGCCGAACTATCGCCAAGTGATTATTCACTTGCAGTTGCAGCTGCTACAGCGCTTCGGCTACTCGATCGAAAAAATGAAGCGGAAAAATGGTATCGAACGGTGCGTAAATGACATGTTTTTTTTTCCTCCCCTTCAATACACTTTATCCTAGCGAATGTATTTAATGAAAGTCATTAATTTCGATTTGCAGGCGGTACGTTTAAGACCAGATGATGCAAGAGCACATACAAATCTTGGTGCCATACTGCATTTACTTGGACGACCCATTCAGGCGGCAATTAGCTACAAAGAAGCTCTTCAACTACAGCCAAATGATCCAACGACCATTGCAAATCTGGCCAAACTGGGCATTTCCGAGATGGCATAAAACGTCAAGCACTTCCACAAACCTGGTCTCATTCAAATGACACATTGTTTAGACCAATGTATATAACAAATAAATTTTTCTTTTGCATTATTTCATTTTATATTGAAAAAAAAACGAGATGAGAAAATAATATTTGAAAAAAAAGATGTAAATCACATGTCATATTCTTCCAATTAAGCGAATATTCTCGATGTAATCAACATCAGAAAAAAAAACTACGGAAAGTAGGACTAAAAAAAAAATTACGACCCCCCATACCAAATGAATCATGTTTAAAATGGATATTCATATTGACTACAGCCGTGTTTCTACACTCATACACGCATCATATGCATGATGTGCACCATAAATGCACAAATACTAGAGCAACAAACAGATGCAATCGCTCGCACACACTCTCGAGGGTGTCATTTTGTTGAAAATAAAATATTTTCCAAATTTATGACTAATGTATAAAAAAAAAAGTTTAAAAAAAAGCACACACGAGCCCAACGTAATGTAAATAGTCAAAAAAGAACACAAAACACATGAAAGTCATGAAAAATCATCATATTACAAAATATTTTGCTGAGCGCAGAGAGCAGATTTAAAATTTAAAACAAAATACAAATACAAATAAAAATAAAAACAATTACACTGCAAAATGTGCCGAGATTTAAATGAACCATTTATTATTATATGAGTGTAAATATAATATGATTGTGAAATATTGTACGGATTTATAACGAAAAATGCTATGGAGGGGAGGGGGGGGCGAACGGTAGTGACGGGATGGGTCCAGTAAAGTCTGGCCAATCTCTCCATTCGGCCACCTCGCCCCCAACATTTTCAAACATATTCATATAGCATATATCACACAATTTTAAATAATCACTGTTGCATGACCGAAAAGAGTAATGTGTAGGTGCTCTGGATATTCATAACCCACTTGCACTCGCATTCAGACAAACACACACACCCACACACAACAAAACCAAATCCAGTCTAAAAAAAAAAACAAAAAAAAAACAACAATAATTGTGCTAAATGAACGAAGTGATGGAATAAATTCATTCCAAATTAAGTACCGCAGAGATATTTACTGCAATGTTTGAACAGCAACAACAACAACACAAATAGATTCAACAATTTACATAAAATCCTATTACTTTTTGGTCAACTTGATCAATATTACAATATCTGTTAACAGTATTAAAATAAAATTGCATTTGAAAATGCAACCATTTTTCCGGCGCTAATTGAATTAATGAATAAAATTGTCTTTTTGTGTTGGTCACTTCCATTCGTCGATGGCATCAAATTCATGTTATATATTTAATTTTAAATTGATTTTACTGTATATTTTTGGCTATAAATCAAAGCCAAGTCTCGATTGTGTACATATTTGGTGTGGGAACCAACTAATTTAGCTGAAATCCAATGGTGAACATTGATTGTGTTGTCTATTTTCTCTTCATTTGTTTTTTTTTCTTTCATTCCAAAATAAAGATTGTGTATTAATTAAGGTGTTTGATGAGAAAGCTAACACACGCCAACACACTCAAACAAGAACTCAGTAAATTTGAAGGGTCATATTTTATTCCTCCGGAGGAATAATTTCTATATTTTTTCCTCGCGGGAGAATATGGGAGAATATTTCATCCTAAACATTCTCCCATATTCTCCCGCGAGGAAAAAATACAAAAATGACTCCTCCAGAGGAATAAAATGTGACCCTTCGTGTTTACTGAGAAAAATGATGAAAATATATTGTACATTTGTGTATTTTTGTATCCAATGCAACGATGTTAAGACAGTTTTGATGAGCTAAGTGATGAAATTGATTGGAGTTAAATTGTATTGTAATAGAGAAGCTGAATGTAAACAATTAAGCACAAGAGACAGACAAATGTTCTAAATAAACATACCGAATGAAAACGGCTGATTAGTATCCGGTTTTGAATTGATTGTGTTGTCATGTTCAACGGTGACATTTTGTCACTGCATTTTCGAAGATGACACCAGCAAATGTGTATTTATCTAAACAAATTACAACAACAAAAACAAAACAAAAAAAAACAAATACAAAATTAATCCAATCAAAATAACTGTACATAATAAAGAGATTAAAAAAAAACAACAACAACAACATAAATTAAATTACCAGCCTGTACATATAGAATAAAAATTATAAACACCCTTACATTATATATTTGAGAGTAAAATGTGAAAATGTTTTGTGTGATCGAAACGGCTCACACCAAAAAACCATATTGAATAAAACCAAAACTGGCAAAGAATTGCAGAGAAAATAAAAATAAAAACAAAGTAAACTCGTCGCTCTGACTTTGTGTTTTCTTTTTTTTTGTTTCTTTCTTTTTTTTATATATTGTGTTGAAACTTTATAGCCATTTGGAATTGAATTGGTTACTTTCTCTCTGTCGTTCATCTCGATTGAATTGCTTTAGCCGAAGTCAAAAGTTAAATCAACGAGCAACTATAAATTTAAATCCAGTCGATTTGAACTTGTAATGAAAATAATTTTAAACGATACAGCGAAAGAAAGAGATAGCAGACTGGGTCGACGCAGTCATGAGCCTTTGTGGAACATGATACGTTCGGCACATGTGTGTGGATGTGATCGATGGCAATAAATTGATAAAGTTTTCGCCTTGCGTGAACGATTGAAACGAGTTTTGTATCTTCATCATGAAGCCCCACATGGTTGGGGCCGAGGTGCAAAAAAGAGATAGTTGCGGTGCGACCAAATCAAGAAAATAACGGGAAAAACTTGCGACAACAATGAAGAAACAAACGACTTTTACACCGATGGCAAATTGCAAAAAGAACTGAATGATGAAATAAAATAAGAACAACAACAGGTAACGAACGAAGAAAAGAGACAGAGACAGAGATAGAGAGAGAAAGCCAAGGAAAAACACAGCAAAGCAGTAAAGGCAAAAATCGAAGCAGCCAACGATGAAATGGATGTTGTGTGTTTGTGTGTCGTGTGCAAGCAATCCAAACGGTTCAAATGAAAGTTTATGTCTGGTTTTGTCGACTTTTAACTGGTAGACTTCTATTATGTATTTCTTTTTTTGGTTTTGTTTTGCTTTGCTTTGCACACTGAACAAAACAGCAACTATGATCCAAACAAGTGGTCATGTTTTCCTATGTGTCTGTGTATTCTCCCGTATCTGTATCTGCATCGGTATCGGTTTTGCCATTCAATGAGAGATGAACGGAAACGAAATTCCAGAACTCAAGAAGTGAAACAAGAGAAATATATGATGCAGCTAAAGAAACGGCCATGTAATAGAATTATGGGTTCAATCATGTAGTTTATCTTGTGTTGTGGCTAACAAATTGAATCAGTTTAATCGGTTTGTGTATATGTGTGTGAGAGTGTGTCTGTGCATATTGTGTGTATAGGTATGCGACGATCCAGTTGACGGCACAAAAGGACACATTCTGTTACATTGCACACCTTATTTGCTATTTCAATATTTTCCAATTTAATATTTATTGCTTTTGAATTTTGTGGTGAACGTTTTTGAATTCGAAATTCTGGTTGCGACAGTTCGATGGAAAACAGAAAATGGAAAATTCTCGGCTGGTACTTCGGTTGATGAAAACTCGGTTGGTGCAATGTTCAGTAGTGACATTTATGCAACGGCTTTAGATACTTAGATCACAGCTATTCTCTTCTGGAATTTTGTGTTATGAATTTACTGTCGACGAAATGAGCGTAAATACCTTGGTCTCGCTCTGTCTCTGTCACACTCACGCCCAAATCGATGCGGTTATTCCGTATGAAGTTTACAACAACCCACACATCCATCCAGTGGATTGTACCCTATTCCCAATCCAATAAATATGAAATGTCTACTTTTCGAAGGCAATTCACCTTTTGGCAGTTAAACAGAAAGAGAAAGAGAACGAGATACCAAGTTATTTCATTACTAGAATTATTAAGGCACAAAACCGGAAACAATGATGATTCATAACATTAGCACTACCACTAGCTCAACGCTTAACATGCACGTCGACTTCAATGGCATGCAATCAATTTTATTGAATTATACATTTGGAGTAGCTATAAGCAGCAATAGAAGCGTGTCAGTTGTCATAAATCATATCGTTAGGGACATTCAATTCATTTCAACGAACTCGCAAATCTGCAAAATATTTTAAGTCATTTAAATTTGCCACACACCGATGCAATCCATTTATAGGCGCAAGTCAATTGGTCTCAGTTAAATCATTATGTTTGCATTGGAAAGTTAGAAATTGACAGTATTCGAAATCAATCTAGAAAAGTTAAATAAGTTGGCACGTTCTCTTTTTTGTCTCATCTTCAATTTTCTGGTAATGGTAAAAGTTTTTGCTCGTTTGTTTCTACCACAGTCCGGTAAAAGTTAGACACAATGGCCAGAGATTGCATTTTCACACCATACACCATATAGATGACGATAAAATAGACGAGGTTGAAACGAAGAAATGATTAGCCATATGGTGTTCTAATAATGTGCTTCAAATGTAATAAATTTCGAAATTGGTCGCCCAAATATGTGCTTGCAATGTCTGTATATGAATCCACTGTGGTCATTCATTGTATTAGGGAAAGTGTTGGTCTCACAGCTTTTTTCTATCTCTCTGTCGCTCGCATTCACACCCATTCTTCCTATTCTTCCAAACATTCCGATCCATACTTGTGCATCCTGATTTTCTCGAGCATAACCATTTATCTTTAATGAAATGTTGGCGCTGCTAAAGCTGATAATAAATAACAACCAGAGCAATCCATTTGTTGCTTCTGCGGCTTGTGTGGCTTGCTTGCGCACTAATATATAATATGCATGTGTGAAATGCAGTTGGTGAGAATGTATTCTACTGCCAGTCTATTCACATAATATTTTTTTTAGTGGCATTGGTAACTGGAACTGGAAGTGGAACTAGTGCTGCCAAATTCCCAAACAGCAATGAATCTTATACTATAATACTTTTCCCGGTTGAGTTTGGAATGGAAAAAGATTGTGATCGAGAAAAACTGTACAGACTTTGAATGTATTTTGTACTGTAATAATCAAATTGGTGTAATTTTTCATCAATTTTGTAGATTTTTGTTTGATGGTTTGGAATTCACAATGAATGAACAATGAGACGATAAAGGTAAATTTTGTACGGAAAGATTCAATGTTAGTTGCACCTCATTACGAGATGTTTTCGACTTAGGAATTTGAGTCAAAATTATTATTACTAGAGACGCAAGAATGCTCTTTTCAGTCTTTTGATGTAAATTGTGATTTTTTCGTGCGAGCTACGAAAACGGGTTTCCTGGGAAAAAATGATCTTCATTTGAGCGAACAAGTCAACAATTTCAAAAAATTGTCATAAAAGTTGCGATTTTGACTTCACAAACTGTGACTGACTCTCTATATCTTGTTCAGAGCAGAAAGAAAGTAAATTGTCTCTGTTTGTTATGAACATTGTTATATGCTCCAAAGAATATTGCTTGAATCTTGAATATATTTTTATTTTCATCCAGTGTGGTGAAGCACAGCCAAATTGCATATGTTCCATGAATTGATTTAGCTTCCATAGCATTCGATAGCTTAATGAATTTTCATGCAAAGAGCTGATTGTGAATTTTAGCTTCTTTTGAAAGAGCTTTTACCTTACGCTTACATTGATGGTAATACCAGAAGCGAGAACCAAAAATTGAAAAGTAACTAACCCGGAAAACATAATTGGATTATAAGCGAAAAACTTTTTCATTGTGCTAGTTCAGCGCATTTTCATCGACCTTCTGAAATCTCAAATGAGCATTGTATGAATAACAATTTACATTTTGCTGCTCGAATTTTTCCTCTTCGCCAGCAAATTTTTCGTCGAATTTTTGTTGCTGTCGGTTTTTTTTTCGTTTTTTTTTGGATTTTTTTTTTCATTTTCTGTTCGGTACTCGGTTTTTGCTCATTTCACATTTTAAATGTAAAATCCATGTATGCATAATATATACACGAATTTTTCCTGTTACGAAAAACTTTGCGTCAAGTTCAATTTTTCGATCCATTTTCTCCGTTCCCCCCTCATTTTTCTTACCTAGAACTTTTCCATTCATTTCAGTGAAAGAGCTTACCGAAAACATTGCAAAATTAGTGAATGAATTGAGACAAAAAAGAGAAAGAGAGAAAGAGAAAACGAGAGAAAAAGTTAGTAATGAGACACCCTTCAAACAGAAAGAGAGAGAATGGATTCAATATGAAAATCTCTTCGATACTATGATTTGGCATGGTGTGCAATGAACGGCTGATGAATAAAGGATGCTCTTGAAATTATGATTTTTTTTTATGTTTTGGGAGGGAAAGAGAAAGAAAGATTGCAAAACGCTTGAAACACAAAATCTCGAGTTCATTCGAATGATTTTTGATAGAAGCATTGAAGTTTCAATTGTTATTTACCTCATTAAAAATGTTTGATGCCGATGATTTGTTTATATATTCATAGTTGCGAACTGATAGCGAACAGATTATCAAACTTTAATTGGATACTTTTAAATTGGATTGAATGTACAGGAAATAAGAATACCGAAATGCTAGGCACAATTAAAATGTACTTGTTTGTTTCTATTTCCCAGAAATTTCATTTTAAAACGCAACAGCATCTTCCAAAATAAGCCGAATGAAAATATGTTGAGAATAATTTTTTGCTACGAAATTCCAATTAAGCTTCTTAACAACTGAAAGTGGGATGGGGTTTTTTTCTCTCGATGAATTAGTATGTACTTCTTGGAACCAATTTTATGCTGAAAATATACAGATTATGTCTACCTTTTACAATTGCTAATGACTTCTAGAAGCATTTTGTTCTGCCCATTGTGAAATTTGGAATCTCTTGAAATGAACCAACTTGAGAGAACCAAATAGAAGGGAAAGAAGCAATTGAAGTCATCACAATAATTGATCTCAGCCACTCCAATGTCAGTAAACCTAATAATTTCGAAAATAGATCATATGGAACTTGTTATATGTTGATGGAGTTGAATATTCATGGACTGGATATATCATAAAGAAGTACAAACTATATTCATCTGTTTCAATCAATCACGATTCAACTAAATTGTGTAGGGCACTGGCTGAATGTGTATTGAATCGTCATTCCTTGAGAAGCCATAGCTTTGTTTCTTTTTGGAACTCTTTAGAGAATCAGAAAAATGAGTGTTTCGTAAAGAATCTGATTGCAAAATTGGAAACTGTTTTTAAGCTAAATATGTGGCTTCAAATATATCACTTAACTGATGAAGAACATTCGTCTAAAATGTGATTGGCATTGAATTGTAATAGTTGGATTTCCAAATACTTCTGGACGGTCATGCACGTACATCCAGAGATAGACTGCCAACCGAAAGTTTTATGGTGACTGTTTGTGTGCAACATTGATGCATTCAACCGGAGTTAGCTTCTTTCATTTATGAAATATCTATGTTATGAATATCAAGTCAATTTGGTTGATAAAATTATTTTCACTAAGTACATTTTGATTGGTGATAAGGTTAAACTTCCATATTCGAACTTACAACTTTTAATGAGTTAAATTTTAACCAAAGACTCTAATGCAATAAGGTTCATTTTTGTAGTTAGATCACAATTAAAGTGTAGATTCGAATCATTACAACTGACACCTTGGGTTGCAAAATTTATTTGACAAAAATAAGAATTTCTTCTAATTTTTTTAATTGATATCGTTTGTCGAGGTTTTCCATTGAAAATGTTATATGAATGCCTCTAACAGTTGAGTTCATTGCGGACTAAATACTTTTAAAAGCTAAACTAAAGGAGTCCGAAGAAAATTGTGAATTCTACTCAAAATGTTGATCGATGAAGAATGGAGATAGACATTGCTTACTAGATGACATCAGATTCGAGTATCCAAAACAGCCATTTTCCATTTTCATTCAGTCAAACACGTCCCAAGTTTTTTTTTCTCTAGCCGACAATGATTTGTTTGGGGAAAGAAAAACTCTTTCAAAACAATAACTCGACAAAAGCATTGCCGAAGCGTTGCTCGGTGAACACGTGTTTCTTTCATTTATTTTAATAAGAATGCCATGAAGTGCAAAACATTGTGTTGTGTGTGTGTCATGCACGTTTTGTGTTTGATCTAAATGGCTCTCATTTATTTATTTCTTGTTCTATTCGGGTTTTATTCCTTGAACACACAAAGTAAAAGACAGCGAAAAAAGCACACGAACAATTCGAAAGAAAGAAGCTTCAGTCTTTTATTTGTATTCTCTTATTCTCGCTTAAAATTGAGAAGATGAAGAAAAAAAAACCGAAATGGAGTTACATGTGATTCACTTGTATGCCATTTGAACGTCTTTTTCCTCTCTTGTTTCGTTTCGAAAATGTAAATATGAAATTCTACCTTGAAACAATACAAAAGCAACGAGCACATCCTTTTCAAAGCACTTTTCTTCGACTTCGTTCTTTGGCATTGTTTCGATGGCCGCATGAAGTAAATCCTCATACCAAAATCGACATTTCAAAAAGTGAACGTCCTGAAAAAGGAACGAACAAGAAAAGCGTGTGTACAAATAAAATGTACATATGTTCAGCATGCATACTTGAATTGCTTTTCTTTCACTCGGTGTTTCTCTCGTTCAGCCAGTTGTCGATGCGCTTTCGTTTCGTCTTTTGTTCCCATTGTCACATTTTCGTCATTTTCCCCATTTTGTGCGCTGTGCGCTGTGCGCTTCATCCAAACAAAATATATGGAAATGTGTAATTGTGCATGGATTCCCATTGTTAAGACACAGACAGTTAAACTCAAATACATCTAAATCCACACAGAAACACATTACATAAAATGCACCAAGTCACAACAATTGCACATCAAATGAATGAAATGGTTTACGATGCGGAACAAGCGACACGATCACTTTTATTTGAAATGTTTCAATTGCAAATATTACAACACACTGTAACATTCATCTCGCTTTCAACCATTTCTTTGGATCATAAATCCACATGTAAAATAAAAAAAAAGATCGATCATTATCTTTAGCCAACAATCCATAAGAAAAAAATTCACACAAAAGCCATTTTCATTTGTACTATTCCATGTTATGAGTATTCGTTAAATAAAAGCTTTGCAGCTTTTCAAAGCAGTTCAAATGCTGATAAAGGCTATATGTTCAAACATATATGCATATATGCATTCCATGCAGACTGAAATTAAATCGATTGAAAAGGTGCGATTTCCAAATAACAGTACACACAAAATGATGCGAATGAAAATAAAGCGATCCATATCATTTCTGTGCCATTGAATTGGGTGCTTATTTTGGTCAATAAAATTTGACCGAAACAATGTTGTTTGTTAACGATGTTACGAGTGTTTTCAAAGCGCATTTGAACTAATCTTGAATTATTCCAACTTCACTTTACAAAGGTCTGACCAATAAGGTCATTTAATTGTCCATGTTTTATGTATTGAACAACTACACTAATCAATAATACCATAAAAAAAGAAAACAAACTTCTTATTTTGGTTTTGCAAACATTGTTTTTCGTTATCAGAAAACTGAACTCGAATCAAAATCACATCGAAATGGTTAGTAGTTAAGATAAGGCCTTGTTTACAGTTCTCCGACAAAAAAAATCTCCATAAAAACACTAAAAAGAACCTTCAAAGTCCGATTTTTTTCGACGAACAGTTATCTTAAGCCTTTAGAAAATATGACAATTAAAATTCGATTATCAAATGAGTATATGCAATCAATACCTTCCATTAAAAATGTCATTGATGGTAAGCTAAAATAGCGATTAAAATAAGATGTTTCGAACATATTTTGATTCTGTAAATCTGTTAATGCATTAATTAACGAACGCACTGAGAGTAGAATTCATACCTTTATCTCTAGTCATAGCTCAAAAAATCGCATATATTCATTTATTGCAATCTTTCTGAAAGCTTTTTCTGTTTATTTCTCCTCCGTGATCATCAATTTCAGAGAAATGTCATGTCTTGCGTTACCAAAAAACATTTTTATATTTTTATTGATAAAATAAATTTATTTCGATAGAAATACTCGAAATGTGTGAAAAACAATGTAAATTTGATGTGAAGCTCATCACCAAAATGTTCGATTTTCAATCAATAACTCGTAAGGTTCATAGCAATTTTTGAGCTCCCCAATATTAAAATCGAAAGTGAAGTATATTATGCTATGCTATAAACACTGAATATGACATTTGGTAAACCCAAATGTGCTTTGACAGCGCCGAAAATTTTCACAGCTGTTGACGACGTTAAGTGATTTGAAACGCACAGATGTGATTGAAAAAGGCATTTCATATGGAGCTTGAAATGGCGTAGACTATAACAATACAGGATACATATTGCACGGTTTGATAAGATTTCATTTGCTTTCAAGGGAATTTGTTTTTATGATAAAGTTGTTATCAGTGTCATTTATGTACCATATGAAACAAAAAGTGAATTTCTCACAAACATCATTTTTTTTTTATCAAAACCAACTTATTCACGAAATCACTTTTTACCACACATCATTCATTTTCACAACCAAAATCATGAATTGTGAGATTCAATATTTCATGCAATAATTGTTTCTGTTCCAATTCTATGCATGACATATTGAAAGTTTCAGAACAGGCGGATATGGAATAAAAATGACGTCAAAATAATATTAAAAATATGCCTGTTGCTAATTGGAGCGTACCCATGGCATTTAAGTAGAAAAATTAATATTTTAGCTAATGTTTCATGTTCATCCTCAATGAGGATTCCTCATTAGTCCAATTAAAAAGTATTCGATGCATGCTCAAACAGCCCCGTATATCGTTTAAATGACCAATCTGGTTTCAAGAAAATCAGAAATAATCGTCATTTCTCGAATGGTGCTGAAACATTAAATGCATAAATCATATACGCCCTACTTAATTGGCATGATATGCCTTCGATGCGAAACATAACATCGAGGTTTCTTTGATGTTTGCTCTCATATGGAATGTTATGAAAAAAAAAACAAATTGAGAAAAACGAATGCAAACCTAGGAAATATGGAACTATAAATCGTATGATGGTCACATGGTAAAAGGTACTTGACTTAGATTAGAAAAAATGTCATTTTTGGATGTGTAAAACTTCAAAAGATACTAAACCGGCCATTAATGAAGACGACACGCACATTTGTACAAACCAACAGTAGATAAGCACGCAAACGGCACATACACTACCGAAACTTTGTTAATGCTTAACATTTGGAATATAAATTATTTTGACTTAATTCGTTTTTATTTATCATAATTATCATCATCATACATATATTAAAGTATCGTTGTGTGTGAGTGTGTGAGTTTTTCTTCATTCCGTGCACGACGTATGAAATATGTGATCATACAGAGCGAGTGAGAGCTGTTTAGTCATTCATGCAAATGGCTTGGGCTCACATACAAAAGCTCGGTAACGAACAAACGGCATGTGCACATAACCATAGAATTATTTTCAGTGAACAAGATAGAGAGAGAGAGAGAGAGTGAGAGAAAGAGAAAAAAAACCATTCCATCAATCATCGTCATTGTAATAAATGTGAGTATGTCATTTTCTCTGCGTTACCGAAAACACCGCCAAAATATAATACGATATTAATGCGGAAAAAGTATGTCGAAAAAGCGACACCGACGCGAATATGAGAATAATATATTACTGAATGTTTGAGCGTGTTGTCATCGTTGCTGCACGCTCATTCCCCTCGATTCCCACATTCACATTCATATTCATATTCATATGTGTGCAATCGTTCACCCCGAACCGAACCGAACCGAAAAAAAATGCGTATATGTGAATTAAAGTGAAGAGCGTGCGTTTGATTCATTCGATTTCAAATATCGTAAGGTATCTGCCAAGAGATAACAATTAGCGTCATACGCACGTAATATTTAATGGAAATTTATTCAAATCGCTTTCGAAAATCCGGGCGCTTTCTTTATCTCGCTCACACCCAACCTCAGCGCATTCGCCACAATTCAAGAGCCCAACATTTTTGATGGTCGATTTGGATTTTGCCTCATTAAATTGATTGTTGGGTATCATTATTTGCAATGAAATTGCTTTTCAGGTATGCAAATAACATTTATTCCGGATTAGCTCGTACGCTTGCTCTGAGATTTTCATCATTACCGTAATTGCAATGAAATGAATATATACTATATACCTATCAGTATGTATCTGGAATGAGCACCAAATGGAAGAGCGATGTAAGAGTGGAATTTAAAAAAAATACTGCGCTTTCATTCTACCGGTTTAGTACAAATTTCATTTTCTTCCATCATTTCGAAACGTCTTGGGATTGGAAAATCCATTGAAAGTATTTCCCTTACCCACAATTTCTCTTTCTCTCGCTCTCTCTCTTACTCTCAACCTTATTCTTTTGCCGCTTTCAGTATTCACCACTTGCATTAATATTTACAATGACAGCGGCGATTTTGTTGGCTTTACACGATATGTACGCTCGCAGAGTGTTTCTCTTCATTCGACATTTTCTCCAAGGAATCAACACATCAACTGAAAAGAACGATAAGATTGATAAGATTATGATTGTGATTTTGTTCGTCTTTGCGGCAGCTCTCCATTTGGATTTTGTTTTGGGGTGGTTTGAATGTGATCCATTGCTGTCGCCCGACCACATTTGAATAATACCATCTCCATGTGTCAAATGCACACTCACACCTATACAGAGAGAGAGAGAGAGAGAGAAGTTGAGCCAACAATCCTATAGTATATACAAAATGACAATAGCGAGTAAGTACCGCGCAAAATACGACGAATGAATGTGCCTTTTTCATACGAAATTTTTTTGAATTTTATTATTTACGGAAATTATATTCACATTGGTGGCCACCATTGTGTATCAAGCGCAACGGTTTTGCGGACGCGCTCATTCGTCGGTTTTAACACATGCGGGGAGATGAAAAGTTATATCATTATTATTGAAGTAAACAGAGAAACGTATTCCAATGTGTTTTTGTCATGAATGAGGAGGAAAAGAGAGAGAGGGAGAGAGAAGAGAACGACGGTGATAATAATGGTTAAAATTTGCACGGTGTTCACTGTTTGTGTATTTATGTGTGCGTGTGACATCTTTCATTATTTGCTTCAACATGCAATGACAATGACGATGCGTTGCCATTGTGTGCTTTGGGGTTTTCATTCATTTTTTTTTCACTCATCGCCATCAGTTTGAATAGATTCAGACAGGAAGCCCAAAAAATACCTTTGAATCGCCTCTTTATACACCACCAAAGTACAAATCATTTCTCTGTGACTACTCCATCAAAAAACACATACAAAATTCAAACAATTTTGCACGGTTTTTTTTTCTCAAGTATTACGGTTTTTGCCGTTCACCATTCAGTGTTTTACGCCTTTTCCTTTGTGGCTTTTGATGAGAGAACGGGAACGCTAGAGCTATTCTTTTCGTCTTAGAATCACATCACGCGCGTATTATCAGCTATTTTGTCGAATTTAATCTTATGAAACTTATAATCCTATTGACGACTTGATGATATTTCAATGGTACAACGGCAGCGAAAAAAATGCTGTATTATTAGCTGAAGGGCTTCCGATTAAGTAACGTAAATCACATTTTCGCATGAAATGCACCGATTTTGTTGTCGATGGTGGATGGTGTTTTCGTGTTGCGAGTAGACGAACTGCAAACGGCGAATAACGTTCATCGAACATCAGTACCAAACGAACGAGCTAGTGTTCTTTCATGTCTTTATATGTTGCCTCAGTTTTGGCATTGCTCCCGTTGGCATTTTGCGAGTTAAACTCAAAAAGCCCGGGTATCACAAAACACGCGTATCGACAGCACACAATTGAATTTTTATCATGGAAATTGTTACCATTTTTTGGGTGTACGCTACTTATTGTTGCTGCTGCTGCTTGTGACTAATCTGATTTTCAGTTTGTGTGTGAATTGAATTTGAGAAGGAAAATTTGAATGCAAATTTCACCGATTCATTCGTATTTGTCGTCAAGTAAAAATGACACAAAGCTATTTTATCGAATTAGACTTTTTTGCAAGCTGTTTGTTGGTTTGATGTATGCAAATTAAGTAGCAAGATTATAAAAATAAAGAAGAGATATGAATGTGATACTCGATCGTTTAATACGCGCGAAATCGTTGAAGAATAGGCGTGGAAATGACTTCAATGCAACGATAAGACATTTGGCCAACGGCATCAATAATTTTATGATCACATTTCGATGGTAAATATCAAAGCAACCCGCAAGCGTAGTCTTGACTCGATGAAATAATTTGATCCGCAAAAATTGCACATCAAAAAGAAATTGAAATAACAAGTTGATGAAAATAAACTGCAAACTCGTAAACAGAATGCGGCAAAAGCATTGTACACACACACACACACAAATTATGCATGATATTTTAATGTAACGGAACGCATAACCATAGAAAATTACTTATTTCCTATGGCTTTGCTCTCGTTTGGTCTTCCTCTGTGTGTCGACATGTTGCAATATTCATTTTGATATTTGAATTTTCCATGCACATCCACTCACATATACATCCACACACACACACACATACACCGCAAAATGATTGCTATTTATTATTGTAGTAAACGTTGATGATCCTTGAGCTTCATGCCACAATAGTTGCCTCAAAACATTGATGATGATTATTCTATACTAATGATGCTTTCAAGCATCGCATCATCGTTGACTCGTAAGCTCAGAAGAGTGAAAGAGGCAAATATAACAAACAAACAAATAAGCCAACAGACGAAATGCACGATCGGAAAACAAAAGTCCTCGGATAATAACTCGGATAAGTTTTCTACTTGAAAATAAAAAAAAAAAAACTATATAAACTAAAACGTGCACCGAAACGAACCGGAGAGTGATGAGATGTGTGTACACAATACATGATGGCAAACAATTCACGGTAGAGAGAACTTTTCGACCCGATAGAAAGTCAATGACTGCAACAGTATAATGCGAAAACCACAAACGCATAAAATTGTGAAATTGTTATGATTTGGGCGGGCGACAGGGTTGAGGTTGGGGACGCTACTCACGGCTCATATGTGGCTCTCTCTAAATGTATGCTTGTATCATGAATTATGAATACATCTGGCACATAACGCTCGGAATCGTATTGCATCGTAAACATAAACGTGTGTAAGTGTGCTTTGCAAATACATACACATTTGGGTGCTGCAAAGCGCAAAAATTGAAAATAATAAAATTGCGACATGGGAAAAAAACGTAGCAACCGTAACACACATATATGAAGCTATGGTAAAAATCGAAAACAAAATCATATATTTTTTTCTGTATTTCTCATAGAAAAATATGAAATTTTTTATCTGGTTACTGAAGAACCAATAAAAGTGAAGCAAATTTGAATGGCATGGTGACGTTGTCACTCAGCACAACCATTTCAGTTGTGTTGCGGGCTTTTTTTTCTGGGTTTTATGAACGGAAATCTTTCATAATTTTTCGAAAAAAGATGGAAGTTTCTTTAAACTGCGTAAAAATGCCGAAGCGACATAAAATATCGTTGCACGATGAGTGATAGGCCAAACAGTGAAAACATCGCCACTGAAATAAACCCAAGAAAACGACGACAAAAAAGGAAGTTGAGGCAAGTTGTTTTTATTGAAATTGATGCCACCCCACTGTCACTGTCACGCCATAAAATTTTCACGTTCATTCTATTTTGGCGAGCTGGAGAGAAAGAGAAAGAGAAAGAAAATGCGTCAAAAACAATAATAAAATCGGGATTATAAAAGCAAACACCAGATTTCATTTTATACATCCACGATCCATCTCCTTTAACCATTTTTAGGATAGATATTTGACTCTCTTTTCCCATATCTCGGCTAACCGGCACATTTCGTATGCTACATTTTAGCCGTGCCAACGCAACCGGAGCACCACAGATTTGTATTATTACTTAGAATTTAACTTCATTTTTTTTCACTCTCTCAAAGTGTTTTGTGTCGTAATTCGCAGTTCTATCTTCAAAATAGGCAACATAAAAGCAGCCGATGCACGCACAAGCACATTGAACACAACCTCGTAAATTTATCATGCGTAACTCTCATATCGCAGCATTTTATATATAAAATCCATATGGAATGCATTTCACTTGTTAGCAAACGTCAAAACAATATGCGCGTTTCGCATGAAATTTTTATCCATAAAAAAAATGCTATTCACTCTCAAACAAATAAAAGACTGTTATTTGTGTTTTCAATGAATGCTTCGATTGCTTCTCTTTTTATGGGCAATTTTTGAACTTTTGTGTATTGAATTAGCGACACCACCACCAATACTGCAAGAGATTAGGGGCGGAGTGAACAAAATATTGTATGTTATTGTTTCTTTATACTTTTATTAAAATGGCTAGAAATATAAATAAAATATGTTTTTGTTATTCATCCGTATAGACGAGGTGAATCAACTTTGTAGCCAGGCCTAGTGGTGACATCTTTGCCTGTCGCTTCAATTTTCTGAATGGCCACTAATATGAAATCGTCATCCCACATCATAAAGTATTCCTTAGCATCAGAGCATACTCTCAAGCAAATCAAGTCATCATCTGGATCGATTGTTCGAACAACGCTTCTGGCTAATGCACGAAGTTGAACCAACTGTCGAGTTATTAATGCAGACAATTTTGCATCCAGATCGCTTTGCACTGGTAAACCTGTTGGATCGGCCAATATTGTATCACACAGTTTCTGTAAACGCTTCCGTACGCTCATCTCAGCATTTTTTTTCACAATGGCAGCGAGTTCCTCTGGTGGCTCTTCATTCATTTCGAAATTGTTTTTAAACGAAAATTCACTGTTTACTTTCATAAAGTGTACCAAAATATGACAAGCAATGACAGCAAAAAAATAAAATCGGCCTGCTAGTTGAAACACTGTCATTGTATGTTTGAATTGATGTTTATTTTTTGTGCACTCAATCGTGCGAATGCATTTTTGAATGGATATTTATTCAGATGTCCCGTTGTTCGTTCATCACGTTAAATTGAATGCAAAAATCAATGTTTACAATTGAAAATTTATTGTGCAAGAAGATGCAATGTGAAAAAATATCAACTCGAAGCGGGATTCCATTTGAATTTCGTTGATTTGCACACGGTGGCATTCATGGCATTGCTTTAATCCGGCTCCGTTTTGTTGAATACGTGAAAATACTAATCAGACTGAATTTATTGGTAATCTAATCCATTGCCCGACTATTTATGCTCTGAAACTATTTGAAAGAGAGAGAGAGAGAGAGAGAGAGAGAGAGAGAGAGAGAGCCATTTGCTTTTGCATCCAATAAATTGATAATGTGCAAACACATCGTTAAATGTGAAACAAATAAAAACTCGTGCGTTTGCATGACAATTTTCAATTGCATTTGGAATATACGATATACACTGATGCACTAGCGAGTAAATGTCGGGTAACGCTATTGGAATGCCAACAAAATGGAAGCAAAATTCAAGGGACAATGAAGAGATTGGCATCTAAAACCTATTAGATAATGAGTCGACGAGCATATTCCGATAGAAATTGGAATACATTGATGTCGCCTGCCTTAAACGGGTTATTCTCGATGTGCAGCGTGTAGAGAGCTCTCTAGTGCACTGCTGTGGTTATTGCATTAATCAAAAATAATAGCAATTCAAATTCGTTCGTGTAGCGCGCGCACAAATCAAAACACATTTTCGCCAATTGTGAGTTTGAGAAGTGTTCACGATCTCGCCATTCTAAACAGGCCAACGTCGTAATTTGTATACCAATGAAACTGCATTACCAGTATTTGAATTGTCGAAATGTCACAGGTCATAGCCCGGGTGCAAACAATTTGACATAATAAATGAAACAACGGTATGACTGTTTGGGCACACATGCCACTGAATTAACTGTGAAAATCGAATGCATTTGAACGACCAAAACCCCAATCAAAGTCCTCAATTTCGCTTGAAAAGTAATCAAAATGTCTGGCAATATAGTCAACAAGCCACGAATTGATTTGCATGAAAGACTTCCAAATTAGCAAATTCATTCTGCCAATTATTTTCTGTACACGCGGGAATGCTTTACGATGGTGAACAAACTCTCGAGATTTGGTTCAATTGAGCTAGAAAATCATAAAAATTTCAACGAAATTTTCCAACTGAAGTGCATTTTGCAAATAATGTGTTGGCAGCGATAGAGAGAGAGAGAGAGAGATTGGGAGAGAGTGGGAGAGAGAAAGAGTATTTATACACTCAATCGCACGCAGTTGATTAAATTGATTGCGAGCATCGAGTATTTATGCACCGTCTAAAGCACTGCATATCGTCGATGTCACACATGGACCATTGGCACGTATAATAAAAGCATGATTTATTCACTGTGTTTATAGCCTAACACATTCGAAGTGTTAATGTGATGAACTAATTAAATTTCATGCGCCCATCGATTTCAATATGAAATTGTACGTTTTATGAGGTTGCACATTCAACCTCACTAAATCAATAATTGCAAACACATTTGCTAATTGGATTTTTCATCGACACACACACACACTGCACTGCACTGCACTAGATCTTTCGAATATTGTTCGAATGCTAATACATTTAACGTTTATGACGGAAAAATAATTTCGAATTTTATGGATGCAATAAGCAATTTTCAAGCATAAATATGCGCGCATTCTGATGGCGTATTGAGAGTAATTGCATTTGATGCTGCTTATTTGATTGTTTGTCGGTGTAAAAGTGAATAAAACAAAATCTCGATTCTTTCCATACTTAATCTCAAATTGGATGAATTTCGTTGCATTTCACGGAGCACCCCGTCTCCGCCACTTGAAATCTGGAATTTGGCTTGAATTTTTTTCAGCATCGATATCAAAGTTAAAATTCTTTAAATTTGTATAATCATGCATGATGAATTATTTCCTCACTGTGAATACATTACATTTGACGCTCCGCATTACATGGTCCGGGTCCAGACAAATAAAATATATCCCAAACGCACGCATGATATTCAGTGCAGACAAAAGAAGGGAGAATACAATAATAAATACAATTTATAGAATGAAAAATGCACGAAATATTAAGAGATTCCAACGAATTTCTAGTGAGGGTACGAAGATTTCAGACGAATTTTGATCTCAATTCGTCAAAAAAAACATACAAAAAAATAACCACCAACAATAAAAATGACTTCAAGCATGGGGATAACATTGGACTCCCTCAGTATCATACAATTGGACTGAGAAGAAGTGTATCAGAAAGAAAATAGACAAGAATAATTTTTTTATCCACGAAGTTGAATTTTTTATGAACCCTTTTTTGTTGGGCTGGAATTTGTCTAAGGGTAAACGAATTTCCTTTCTTACATTTGATAGTTACCCCTTGAATTATTCATATGCATACCAACAAATTATTATTCATACCAAGCCCCACCGATGCGCGATACACGATGCGTTTTCACATTGTTGTCTCCATTGTATCCCATCTCACATACAAAATGAGTGACTTGATTGATGACTTATAATTTATGTACACAGTTGAACAATGAATATTAGGCGTATATAACGGTAATATGTCTAATGCCCGAGTGTATCGCATCGTCATCACATACAAAATATCACCCAACTAGTTGCTGAATATCAAATGGAAAACGTATCAGGTGCATTTTTCTCGTCTGTCGTTTGTGTTTTGCAACATTTGACTTCACTACTGCAAAGAGTGAGACATAACAATATAATTTCATGATGTATGAAATATGAATGCCATTTGAAAAGTAGCAACAACAACTACAAATTGTGGCTTCAAATACACTCAAATCTACATGCAAACGCTGTACTGCTTTTGACCTATAGACATATTTGCCCCTTTTTCTCAGTGTTCAGAATTTAAAATAAGGTATTGAAATGGTTCGCTAGTTTGTTGGATGGACTGATATCAACCGACCTCTGTTGTATTAGTTGAGAATTTCATCATATTTGAGTTAAGCAACAAGCACGAAGACAAAGACATTTTTAATTTGAAGACTATGAATTTATTGATAAGGAAATTGATTCGTTTTACATTTAAACAAAAACGATAGAATATCTGAATTTTAAAATGCACATTGATGAAATTTCGGAAATAAGCGGCACTCGAACAAGTTACCGATTTATTAAAATGAACATCAGCATTTTCAGAAATATTCAAATATCAAAAGCCCTTTGTTTAATTTTGTTGAAGTTTCAAAATTTCGAAAAAAGAGAGAAAACACAACAACAAAAAGTGTGGCTCGTATGAAAGCTAAACTCTCGAGTGGTGATAAATTAAAGTGTAATGAAAATTGGAACAAAACTGCGCAGCATGAAAACATATTCATCATCATCATTCGTTGTGCACCTACTCATTTGGATGCAGACTATTCATTTGCAGTGGCTAAGTGGTTGTTTTGTAAAAGCCATGGTGCTAGGCGTTGGTGACGCAATATTAATGATTTCGACTTGGTCTTTTTCTCTCTCCGTCCTCTCTCTCTCTCTCTCTCTCTCTCTCTCTCTGTTTGTGTTTGTGTGTGTCTCTTTCACGTTCAGCTAATTCAAAAAACACTATGATCCTCTGTGGAGAGAACGACACCTGCTGCTGCTTCTCGAGAATACTGTGTTTTATTTTATGATTTTTGTACAATTTGAAAAAAAAATGTTCTGCGTCGAATATTATACTAGGTAAATTGAGTTTGCTGGAATGTTTTGTATGTGATGAAAACGGTACCTGAAATAGAAGTGAAAAAGGTAAAACTTCTGTCATAAAATATCCGCATATAATATATAATTTCCAGTTTTGCATTCGGTTGGGTACGTTGTCGTCATTCAAATCACATGCTTTTGGTGTGTCCCTTTTAGCTGTGGATGTGGCTGTTACTGTAGCCATGGCTAAGCACAATCGTGCAACCCACTTCGAGTGTATGGCAATAGGTAATAATATATTTTATAAACACAAAAGTTGAATAACACAATTTTTATGCATGGAACAACATAAATAACAATTAATTAAAAACTTTTTTCCGCTCCATTTTTATTGCCGCACATATTTTTGTTGATTTTACCTCACTTTTCTCACTGGGCACAAATTTATATTACGATGTGATTGTACACAGTACACCTTCTGCTTGTGTATAGTTGCTCATTCATTTTGCTCATTTTACCATTGTGTAAAATTGTTACAGAAAGGTTTTGTATTCTATATTTAGTTGCTTTGTTTGTGTTTCGACCACGTTATTGCCTATTCCACAAACACCGGCACCGGCCTTCTTTCCTAACTAACATTCTTCATTTCTTCAATTTCCCATTTTTGTTTTTTTTGCAAATGAAACGATTTAATTTCTTCGAATTCGATGCACTTTCATGTAAATGAAACTAAAATAGGTGAAGTGTATAATTTGCCACTCCGGTGTAACTTTCATAAATTGTAAATCTAGTTGTGGCTAGTTACACTTTTATTGAGCAACATCGTAATGAAGTAAGTGAAATTATTACTTTGGAATTTTTCATTTTATTTTCCATAGAATTTTAGCACAAAAGAGCACTAATTTAATAAATTACCAATACAGACCCAGGCAAAGAGACATGGTTGCTTTTTTTTGCAATCCAATTTTTTCTGAGAGTGAATTCACGCTAGATACAATGAGACAAATTGACAAATACGGCCAAATATAACGCCATCTACAATCGCTTGAAGTACTTTCGTGATTTCGTGCTTCTTGCTTGACAATTTATTGAGCCAGGTTTATTGAGTCGCTAAAACATGAAACTGTGAAAACCGCGTGAAGCAATTCAACATAAACATTATCAAAAAAAAAAATAATTTTATGCATATTGAATAATTTTTTCATATCGTTTCATCATATTTTTATCATATCTTCTTTCTGAAAATTTTTAAACTCAATATTTTATTATTATTAACAATGGACAGGAAATACTTCAATCGAAATGTAAAGTAGTATTGTTGAACAGTTTGATGTGTGCGTCTCCAGGCGACTCTGTTAGATACGACGTCAATGCTTTACGTATAACATATACAGATAGTTTGTCTCATTGCTAGATAGGATTTGAAATTCATTTGAAATATCAAGACAACGTAATTTGATGTAGATTTATATTAAGTGAAAAGTTGGAACAGAATCACAACCCCAAATGAGACAACTCGCTTTCCAAATACAAATAGCCCCGTTTCGTGCTGGAAAAACCTGCTCTTTCATATTTGAAATGTTTCAGCATTTTACTCATTTGTCAATTAACTTGAAAATTTATTTGCCGAGTAAAACAAATGCAAATTGGTACTAATTCAAATAAATCTCTATAAATATGTTTTACAAAAAGCGTGGCTCTACTCAAAACGTTGAAGTTGTGGGACGTGCATAAAGCCGCACAGGAAAAAAAAGGCCAATCCATTTTCATTAGCGAGTACGTGACAGAAAATTATTGCAATTTTACATATCGTGATTTATCCACGTTGATAATAACACTGGCTTTTTTTCCGGTGCCATTCAATTGCAGTTTCATTTCGCGTTGAATAATTAGAACGTATTTGTTGGAGGGTTTAATTTTAAATGGGTTTTTTGGTGCGTTGGTAAAATAGTCAATGCGACTAAATACGCTCTATGTACGACGCAGCATGCATCATGAGTGCTGAAAATCCATGATATTTATTAGCACTGATTGTGGCATTTGTTCCCATTATCAATTTGCTAATCGAATTTTCATTCATTTAAAAATCACACTTCCGCTAATACGACCTGTCAATACTGGTTTTGTCCAATGCACACAAAAAAAAACTGTTGGTTAAATGAAAATTACATGCATTTGGATTCGGGCGTTGGTCTAGTTTTTTTTCTTTTACGACCATACAATAAATATCAATGCATTTGTCTGCGAAGTGACAACAGAGTACTGAAACTTCGTGTTAATAAAGTGCGACATGCATGCATGCAAAAGAAGATTCTAAGTAATATTGAAGTGAAACGAAAATTCCATATGTGAAGTGTATTAATATGGGATGCCTTTATCCAATGCTTTTGATGGCATCTCCATAGAAACTATTTTACTTGCGCATTTTTTTTTCATAAATTGAAATAGCATGCTATACATCTTTGCATAAAGTATGAACAGTGAAAGATCTTTCCTTCGCATTGTTTTTCATTATTATTCAAGAATTTATTTGCATGGAATAGGACATGCAAACGATAATGATAATGCAGATATGTTATTTCTAGTGAGCAATTCTTTTTTTTTCGTTTGGATATATTCTCTGATCTGTGATAAAATTTCAAAGAAAAATTTGCAACAAAAAAAGTGCGTCAAATGTTATAATCAAAGTGCCTTTGACAGTGTCCCAGAAAATTGCGATATATAAAACTGAATAAGGAAAAATTCGAATGAATAACAAATAAACGTAAGAGGAAAAAAAATACTCTAATTTACATGTTTATTCGAAATGGTTATCACTTTGTAATTTACATGTTGATTCATTCTTTTATGTATTTTGATGCTTGTGCCAATTTTTCGGATGATGTTTCTCAAACGAAAGGCATGTGTGCTGATAGACAAAATGCAATCAACATATGATATTTCAAAGGATAATGAATTTTCAATGCAGAACGTATCTATTGCCTTTTTTTTCTGTGTTAACTTAAAAATTTGATCAATATTTCATTTGCAAGGCTTCACTAGAAGATGTTATTATGGTTTTGAAGAAAAACAAACACAGCAAAATAAATACGAGGGTAAAATTCCCTTTGGCTCGACATTTGCTTACATCGAACAAGAACAACTCTTACAAGACATACAATGTTAAGCAATGAGCATATTACGTTGTGCAAAACTTAATAATTGAAGAGCAACACCGTCAAAACTATGGACGGAAATAAAACAAAGAGATAGGCAAATATCAATGGTTCATTTGGTGCAAGTCACCGGCATAAAATTTAATATTTTATTTAAAATTTATTGCCGACCTTTTTTGAACCCATCGAAAATGATATTGTTTTTAGCATTCTCTTACCGTGTTGACTTCGGTGTGTGCTTCGATGTGAAATGTATTTTTAGTTGGTTTTTTTTTTGTTTGTTTTTGTTTACCTTCAATGGACGTTTTGTGACTGTTGTAACACACAATGGATGGCCCCCAATCGTTGTGTGTATGCGTTCGTTGGCACACGCACATAGACGTATTTTTATGGGCATTTCACACACACTCTCATAAATATTCTTATTGTTCACACAGGAGTCATTTAGTTTTATTAAATTTACGTTGCAAAATTGTTATTTTCCGGTCTCATTTTCACCGCAATCATGAAATTCAAACCAAACAGCAGCTGAAATGATCAGCCGAATCGGAAGAGAAAAAGAGAGAGGAAAAGAGGGATAGAGAAAGAAACAATACGAGTAATGATATAAAAATGGAAAAGAAAAATACTGAAATGAAAAAAAAATGTGGGCTTGTAATGGAAAAGAAGAACAATGAGATTCCAAACATAATACAGATAAAGAGAAAATGGAATTCAGTTTATTGTGTGCAAAGCACATTATGATTATTGTTGCTCTCGTTCAACTTCTTTGCGGGTCGTCCATTTTCTTTTCGAAATTGCGCGCTATCTCAAACTTCTACATGAACATTCAAACAACCAAAAAAAGTCAGTTTATATTTTTAACAATAAAAGAATTTTTTTTGTTCACCTTTTTATGAGAAAAACCAACCTTATTTCAGCTTTGTGGCAAAAGTTGACTCTGTTAATCTGAACATAATTTTCCATTGTTTCCTCACATGTAAGTCAATACTTGTACCAACTTTGTGATCCTTTAAATGCTAAACACTTCCGTGCGCTCTTTTATGTGACCTTTGTAATTCTCGGGCATGAAATAAAAGATGAAGTAAAAAGTATGCAAATTTTACCGGTGAGAATTACACGTACCTGCCATATGGAATGAATTTGTCGGCGAATACCGCATGAGGTTACAACCGGAATAAGTGAAAAACAGTAAATTCGTGAAATTCAAAACACCAATGAGCATTGAAATATTTTTCGCTGCCGCAACATTTATTTATTTATATTTGGTATATATGCTACAATCAATAATGCGTAAATCTCTATGTTCACAATTTAAACATTTTTGACCACTCTTCTGAATAAAAAGTGGCGCCCAACAAAAATCTTCTTGTGAACAAAAGACGCTAATAAAGAAGCAAATGACACAACACATACACATAATAAAGTGTGATTGCTGGCGAACAAACGAAGTGGCCGATGACTGTCAGTTTAAATATAATACCATAGAATTAGCCAATATTGACTTTCGATTGGCTCTATTGTGATATGATTTTACTGATAATTATCGATGCGATTGTAAATTCTATATGTTTGACAAAAATGACCGAGTTTCTTCTAGTTCAGAACACAACGATTTTGTTTGTTAATTGGAAAAATCGTTTGTGCAATTCAAAATCTAAATTCGTATTCGAGTATAATGACCTGATTTAAAATTAAGTTATTCTAATTTGAATAAGATTATGATAAGATTCTAATGTAAAGGGGAATATGAAACTTATTTATCTTTTGTAGTTATTAACCCTCCGTGGAACACATTAGTCTGGCCAGGCCTTTTCATTTTCAATTAAGATTTAAATATATTTCTTATTGAGCTAGCGACTTTAAATTTTAGGTCATTTCCTAAAATTTCATCGACTATCATTTAAAAAACAAGAAGAATCCGTTGATTAGAAGTTGAGCTATGATGACGTTTTGGTGTTGATGTCACATACGGAACGCATGAGTCTGGCTTGACCCATTGAGTTCTCATACATTTTGCATGGACCGAATGCATTACATGGACACTCCATCCACTCTTTTCAATAACTTTGGAACCAGTCGATCAATTTAAATAAAATGTTCAGCAAAATTGTTTAAAATAAAATTATCTTTCCAACGAATATTAATTGGGTGAACCGAAAACCGTAATAAAATTCACAAAAATAGTACATGACTATTGGAACATGTGTTCCACGTAACCCTCCGTGGTTCAGCATACGCAATCTGACAAAATTAAAAGTCTTCACACTATAAAGCCAAAACCAACACAATTTCGATATTTTATTTCTTTTGCACGATGTCAAATGAAATGATTTGTTGAGATAACAAAATAAATTTAAATAGAAAAAAAACTATAATTTTTCGTCTTTACGCATTCCATTTAACAACACCCCATGAACCGGAAACAGGTCTGAGAATTTATTTTCGTGCAATTTTTTTCCCAAGTGAATGAACAAATTCAAAAATGTCAAAATTGTGCGCATATTTTTCCGTTCGTTTATCACGAAATGTTCTTTGAGCAAGTTGAAGCAACGACCGTAACTTCATTTAATTGTAATTTGTTTTATACATTTCGTTGTTGGCATCCATCCGAGAGCATGCAACATTTCTTTCCATATATAATCAAAAATTTTATTTGACATTATTTGACAATGGAAATATTATCACCACTTTTTTTTGTAAATGAAAAAAAAAGTATACACAGCAATTTAATTTATCATCGCTTTGCTATACGTGCTTAACGTAATGTGTGCCAAAGACTCGACAAAAGCCATAGGGTTTTATACCGGAAAAAAGGCAACAGTGGCACAAGAAGAACACGAGATAACAGCGAATGTTTATATGGGGAAATGTATAAACAAACTGTATGAACAAAAAATATAAGCTGCATTTTCAAAACAATTTGTAAAGTGGCGTAATGAAATCAACAGCCAACGGTTTCGGTAGAGTGAACAAGTTCAAAACTCTCGATACAGCTATTGCATACAGCATATATACATGTATGTGAATGCACGGGTGTCGGCTACACACACTGCTTTATTTAACAAAATCCATATAATTTTACTGTTGCTAATTTCTTTTCAATGCTGGTTGGATGTATGCGTCGGAAATGGGAAACTGACAGGAATACCAAATGGAAATTTGTTGTCGAGATTTCGTTGTTGTTTCGTTTCTTCGTGTTCTTTAAATTTACTGCCACACACACACACACACACACAAACACACATAGAAGGAGGCAACGCAACAGCATGAATAATATACTGTTGTTGTTGAGTAAAGCAGAGTCGTTTGTCCAAAATGGTAAAAGAGTGCACGAAGTGCTTAAATCGTGTTTAAACTTCGCTTTTTTTGTTTTTGGTCTAAATAAACTCATTCGAAAAGATATGATCAAGTAGAGTAATTTAATTCATAATTTTTCATGGTAACTTGATACATTCTTTCGAAGGGGGTGTATGAGGGGCCGTCGTCACTGTATTTCGTACGCCGTGTACGCTATGCGTCATGTTGGTTGAATCGCGATTATTTCATATACAATATGTAAATTAAAGAAAATTTTTGCTCTTGGCACCTGACAGCAACCACCAAAATTAACATTTTCCAATGTTGTTGAGCTTGAGAGCAAAAAAAAGAAGCCGAACTCAATCACTAATCTAATTTCGTTGGTTCTTTGTTAGAGCGCTGCAATACATAACTCAACCAGCGGAACTCACATCAACAATCCACACCCACCAAAAGCGCAGACGAACAACAACAAAAACAAAAAAAAAACTAATGAGAAGAAAACGTATTGCCTTTGTAGCCGTTGTATTTCCACTTGCTTTAGCGCGCAATTGAATTTTCATTTCTCATGGAAGACTGCATGCGATCCTTTACACTGAGTCAGCGTGAAATTACAGGAATTCACTTTTCAATTTCAAATAATCCATGGATTGAATAATGGATTTGTGTTAGTATGTGAACGGCAATTTTTTTTTTATTTCTCGCACATGATAAAAAGCATTTCAAACAACCCCAAACATCAGGTAAAAATCCGCTGATAGTGATGAAAGCAAGGCAAAACCGAACACAAACTAAATAAAACATCATTTAAACGAAGCAAAGGAACAAAAATGGTTCCACACAATTTAAAGTTGTAGTCGTTTCTTTATTTCAACTAGCCCACCCTTTTGATGATGGATGAAAGATTGTATTCCAAACGAGCCGAATCAACCAGACACGCCAAAAAATTTAAGTCCATAATGTTGAAGTGTTCTACATAATGTTCTTTTTTCCTCTCGCTCTCGTCTATTTCGCTTTCTTTTGTGCTGCATTCATATGCCGGAATGTGAAATGTTAGAGATGTTGGAAATGTGGCAGCCCAAACCTTTCAAGCCAACGTTACGCCTTAGCACGTGCAATAAATTCGTTTTTAATGAAGTGAATATGAAATAAACTGTTCGTTTTCACCCATTTTACCTTAGCGCGTTGATTGGCATAGCGCAACAACACCAACAACAAATCAACATTTTTATGAATGGAAATTTGTTCGTATTTCGACGACTTGCAATCAACTGGTTCAGTTGCACAGTGGAAATGGATTTTGCTACAGCAACCAAAATGGACATGATTCGTTTCGAACAAAAAAAAAGCGGGAGCTACAATTGACACATAGAAACGGTTATGACCGTAAATTATAGACTATAAAATCTGTTCACTTTTTCAACCCAGTTCCGCTAAATCTACTTCCGACAGCTAGATAATTTTAAGTGACGGTTACAATGTAACGATGCAATATTTAATCGACCGTCTTTTTGGATTTACCTAATACATAAACCACAAAACTAGACACACTAAATCTAGCACGGGTGTTTCATGCAAAATTCCTTGAGTATATTCAATGGAACCATCCATTCAAATGCATTGAAAAGAAAAGCCATGAGCCAGAGTTCATTTTGAAATGCAATGGAAATCGATGTGATTATATCATATATCCAAGGCGGTGTGTGTGTGTTGCGGTGCCGTCCAATTAAAAATAATGACAATTTCACCTAAAGCCGATTGTGCGATTTGACGCGCATCATTTTGGAATTGGTGTAAATGAGCTTATTTCTCGCTTGAATTCAACCATGCAATCTAGTTAGTATGAGAGAATCATATTACATAATAATAGGGCAACTGTGTGTGAAACAATGATGAATATAATGATGATTTGTGATAATTTAATAATAGCCATGAATAATGCACCTCAATCATTTTGAGTGTAATGGCGGGGAAGCGAACACAAATGGCAACAAACAGATCAGCATTTTATAATCATTGCCCAAGGATTGAGCAGTTGAATTTCCTTGGAATGGCATAGATAGAGAGAGAGAGAGATATGGTGCGAACAATTCGTCGTTGCATCGGCAAATCTCTTTAATCAAAACAAGCGGCGAAAATTAGTTATTCGATACAGGTTGATCCGTTCTCATCGAAGGATAACATGAATTAATTAAACTAGTCCGAATGCACCGGTCTATGAAAGTAAGTATGAAAATATCAAATTCTTACTCAAAGGCTAGCAAATTAATGATTCAATGCTACAATTTTGAATTTCTTATTTCACATTTCACTTTGTTTATGTTCCATATAATTTGGAATGCAGTCATAAAGTCGAAACTGTAGAAACTGTCGAAATCTGCATCGCCATCGGTCTGAAACATGAACTGCACCCTGTACGGATTAGATAGTCATCAACGTAACATGATATGAGGAGCTAATAAGAGTGAATTACGACGACACGAACTCATGTATTGCAGCATAAATGTCGTCGACATACTCACACCTCCCTTTCGCTCTCTCTCTCTCTCTCTCTCTCCCTGTCTCTCTCTTACTCATACACACACACTCACACAAGAGAAATTGTATAATCGAAATTGCATTCATGCATTCTCGACATACAAAGGAACGCTATGAGATTTATATTTCAAAATTACATGAATTTCTCGCACATTGTGAATTGATTGAGGCACTGTGTGGCTCACAGGATGTGGATACAAGCGGAATGCAAATCTATTTTGGTTAAAGCGTTTGTGAAGAGGTGACAATTGTGCCTTCTTGTAAAATGGAAATACGTCTTCAATCATATGCACACACACACACACAAAGACCTACACACACGAGCCCGCAAAACAGCATGCGAGCTTTGAAGCAGTGTAAAAATGAGTGGACCTGAAAGCGAACTTTTGACTTAATTATTGTGTTGTTGTCAGTTCTACTTCTCCGATTTGAGTGTTCTAGGTGTCAATAAAAATTTGAAAAACATATATTTAGAATGGGATCAGCACAGAAAAAATCCATTTGTAAATGTAGGAAATATGAGCGTTCATCATTCGCTCGGTGATTAGATTTTGGCACATATTTCTTACGTTTTCAGATAATTTGTACTGGTCTCATTCGAAAGATATATTTTTCACCTTTTGATTGTCACTTAGAACACTCAAATCAGAGAAGTAGAACTGACATAGTGAACAATTGAGTTGCAATATCTCGGTGCGAGTGCGAAAGTTCACTTACAGGTCCGCAAATGAGCTGGAGTGGGCCACTGCAATGTCTATTATTGATCAATGCGAGCTGTGCGAAATGAAATTGCGAAATAAATTTTCGGGCTCTGACACATTGCAAATCGCTGAGACGTTGCATTTATGCATGGTCATGTTGTCTCATTCGTATTCACTTGATGTTTGTCCAATCATATATTCCCGCAATTCACATGTGAACGACGATTGTGTGATGATACTTTGAGCACAATTGGAATAATTAATGGGTTTTTGTTCGCATGTATCGGGGCCACATCACTTCATCACTGGATGCAATGAGCATCGATTGCTGTGTACCGAGTAAATTTGAGTATTTACCATTTGGGTTTCGAGATTTGACCACGGCAAGCCACGGCATAACCTGGCTATGGTGTGCATGAGATGGCCAACGATGGTCAGAGGTTTACACGTAAGACCATCGATACACACACACACTCACACTCACACAATCACCTATTCCATTCAATATCAATAATTGATAGAATATTCAATATTTATAATGGATTTCATCGAAAACAAAATGATCGTTATCAATTCATGTATTTGTATGTTTGTATAAAAGTAGCATAATACCCCACTCGATGAATGCCTCACTCGAGTGCTTATTGTTAAATTTCAGTCGATGATGATGATGCTGCATATCGAAATCTTCGAATGCAATTTGGCTTCCGTTTGTGCTCGTTAGCATGTGATACACATAAACAAATATTTATTGGAGGCATTGCTAGAACCCAAGCTTAATCCAGTTCGTTATTTAGATGCTAATTATGCAGCTATTTGTTATTAGACTCTCGCTCCCACTCTCTCTCTCTCTCTCTCTCCCCCTCTTTGGATCGTCTCTGACCGGTTCTGAATACAACGATATTACGAATAATTGAATATTTTACAGCTTAATTGGTTCATTTTCGAATGCTGTGATATTCATCCGTACATCATGAAGTTCCAAAATTCAGTAATTCAACTGGATTAAGCGCATCTATTTTTTTTCTTCCAAAGTGAAAAAGAATGGAATGCTATATCTTCCCTTCATCTTAATTCTCGGTTTCGATTAATAAGCTTTGGCAAGGTGTTTCAAAATGCTTGCAAATGAGCATTTTACGCTCGAACGATAATAGATTCGCTCATCCTTACATTAGGGCGGTCGTCGAATTTATGAATGCGATTCAGGTTGTGAAATTCCACAACGGGTTTCAACTTTCAAATATAGCGGCAGCTTTAACTCGTTCAAATGTTAAAATACTGGCCCAAGTTTTTGGTGTTAGCATTCTAACGTAACATTAAGCCACTCGACAAAACCAAAACCATTTTATGCAGACTGTTTTGAATATCAAATTTATTAGCGAAAATATTTTCAACGCTTTTTTTTGCTTTTTCCATCTTCATTTTCTAGAAAAGTGAAGAGTGAGAACACCCATAGCTTAATAGCCTAGAAATTGAACACGAATGAAAAAGGAGCCTCACTTCAGAACTTTAACAAGTATAATTTGCAGTTAATTGCATTTATTCGATCACATTGGATCAAATATTCGGGGGGAAAAAACCATTTGAACAAGAAGAGCATCTGGTTTGAGTGAAAAGCAGTTTTGTTGCCAGTCGCATTTTAATTAAAATTGTTTGCAATTTTACCGAAATTAGTAAGTCGCTATCACATTCCAGGAAAATGAGCAAATTATGTAAAGAATTTAAGTCGCTAGCTTTCTGGTGTTTTGAATATTAATGTTATTTGAAAATCCATGAGAAAATTTGAAAAAAAAAAACAAAAAAAATATGAAAGCAGGGAGAAGCAAAACAAGAAAAAAACTGCTAACCATTTGGTTTGTCGTTGAAGGAATTTGCTTGATTGGCCAGTGGCTGTGCAAAAATAATCATTTCCATGATATAATTTGCAGTTATTTGATTTTCGGTTGTGCAATTGTGCATACCCGAAGAATTTCAATGCTGCAGCATTTTGTTGTTGCATGGCTGAGGCGAGGCTAAAAGCTGTATAAAAATTAAATGGCATTTGAATTGCAATTTTGCAAAAGCACAATTTCACATCATCATATTAAATTGTATACGACGGCAAGCGAACAAATAGTCAGACATCAAAAATGTGGTTTTGTTCATTACAAGCAATAACAGGCATCTAATTTCATTTAATTCGCATTCTCGCTTTGTTTTCATAATTACAAAATGGCATTTCGCCACCGCCTGTCTGCCATCCGCCAGCCCATTTGCAAATGCTATTCGGGATTGACGGTCAATAATATTTGTTTGAATGCGAAAATGATATCGGCCAAAGCAAATCGACATTCCAAAAACAGTTGCGCGTAAATGTGCATCGCTCTCTTTCTCATTCCACTCCATTTCATTTCCATTTGCAGTTGCAGATTGCAAATGCATCGATTAATCGCCATTTTTGTGGTAAACATGTAACATTTTCCGGATTATTTTTAATGAATTGAATGGCACTCAACGGGAATTGAGCCTTGCAAATACCGATATGCGTTGGTACGTTGCCATTTGTGATAATGGTTTGTGTGATAGCAGCGCGCTTCTCAAAAGCTTCACAATCGCAAATATCTCTACCCCTCTGCCTGTCCCTCTGTATGATTGTCCATGTCCACTTATAACACTTGCTACCATCAACCGACACATTTCATCGAAAACTAGCCGCTCCAACGAACTTGGTGTGACCACGTATAATTCTCAATTCCAAGTGACTTGAACCAAGTCGCATCGGTTTTTTTTCTTCAACTTCACAATCGAGTCAAATCGAGCCGAGTGTGAATGCACGTATTTTTGCTATGATATGAGCATAGAAAAAAGTGTCAAAGACATAAAATCATTTTAGAACTTTTTGATGAAGTCCGAAAAAGTTTAAATTGAACAGTTCTTTTGGGATACCTTTTTCGTTGGGAGTTGGGAATGGGTGTGCTATCAAATAAAGCATATATGCAGACCGAATGCCAGTTACCATCGTCCGTTGTAACTTTCTCAATTTTTCGTCCATTGCAATAAAACTAACACAATACATTTGTGAAATGTTTCAGAATAATATTGACATTTGGTGAAATGAGTGTGTTAGTGTGGCTTTCTTCTTCTCTGTTGTGCACGTCACCATTCATTGTCGCCGAATGGAGAAAACGCTGTGTTTTCTCTCTCTCTCTCTCTCTCTCTCTCTCTCTCTCTCTCTCTCTTGGAACTTAAAATGGGATCCTTCAAATCGTTGACAAATGTCAACAATTCAAATGCGCGAATGGATTTTATAGCGCGTACGATGCAGATGCGACCTAGTATTTTTGTGATTCGAAAAGTTTTACTGGCAAAAATCACCAAAAAAAGAAGAGATGTCGATCGTGCGTGAATGCATGTGCAAAAGTTCCAATTAGTTGTAGATAGAAAATAAACGAACACTTGGGCACGTTTTTCATTTTTGAATTTTGTTGCAGCTATCTATCAAGTGCACATGTATAAAAATTAAGCTGTGAACTCTTGCATCAGAATGAACAAGCGATCAATGTGAAAGTTTGCGGTGAGAAATGGATAGAGAAATGCACGTGTAGTTCAAGCCAACGGATCAAACTCTTATGAGTACACAAAAACACGAAAACACTCACACATACACATCGAAATTCCACTTCAGTTCATAAAGTTTGGGTTTTTCCATCGATGCAATAAAATGCAGTGAAGATGTAACAACTGACGATTTCAAATAATCACTTTTTTTTCATATCTTTTCGAAATTACACACAGTTTTTGGAAAAGATTTATTTCAATTTATCTAATCGTCCTTCAAAAGTTATTGCCTTTACCATGTATTGGCAGACAATTTGATAGAAAACTTATTAACTGCATTGAACTAATTAACTGACAATCACTCTTCGTTAAGATAACTAATGAAGATTCACGACAAATGTTATTTAATTAGAAATTTTTTCATAAATTATGACACATTAATTATTACCTAGCACAACTTTTAGTTGGTTTTTTGTTTGTTGCATGGTAACCTCCATTGGAATTCTGGTTTAAATGAGAACGGATAGAAAATTAGCAAGTTTCGGTGGACGGAACAAGTGTACCGTACACCGGCAATGTATTGGTTGTCATGTAATTATTAGTTGGTGAAACTTCTGATTTTAACGATTTAAGTGACATTTATAATTGGAATACATTCGATTCTTTGAAGTTGACTTTGCTAACCCACTCAACTTGACTGCACTTGTTGATAGTTTGAGCTTACTCTTCACGCCAACGCAAGCTTTTCACTGCTAAACAGCCCAGATCAATTAATTTGAAAGACAATTGTCGACGTTATCAACTTAATAATAAGCGCGATATATAGGAAATATTGATTTTTCTGAAATTGATAGTTAATGAATCAATATGGAATACACAAGTAGTGAGCATTCAGTGCAAACAATCTTTCCAACCGTACGCTACCCATATGTAGTTTCTATTCGATATTCTTTGTATTCAATTGATTCGATGTGTGAAAATTGACTGAATGCATGTCGCAGTACAAATAGAAGCCCTGCATGTGGTCATTATGAATGAGACTCCATCATGGAGTCTATTTAATAAATATACAATTAGATTCTAGTGCGAAGCCCACGAATTCATCAGAATTATAATACATTCTTTATTTGTTCAAACACATCTTGATTCGGGGGAACCATTATTATCGTTATGAGTAAATTTGACACGAATCAAAATGAAATCAAACAATGGATTCAAAAGCCAAAATGAAGCCAATAAATAATGGTTACTCAAAAGTTAAATATCGTGAAAATGTTCACACAAATTAGTACAAGTGATTTCCGTGAAAGAAAATATCCCAAAGTGATACTCTCACTCAGTGTTGTCTGCGAGTGGTGATTCAATACATTCGAGACCACCCAAAGCAATGATGTGCCAGCAAAAAACCATGATGCATGCACAATTGCCGGCACCTGCATAAACGTATTCCGATTTATGAACGCATTAGGCAACTGACAGCCAACAACAGCTCTCGTATATTTCACACACGATTTTAAATTTCATGGTGTATTTGCTTCAAAATGGTCGTTCATGCATTTGAAGTTGACTCGGAAAGATATTGCCAATAAATTCATTCACGCATCATTAACAAATTTTCGTTTTGAAAATAAAAAAAAAAATACGAAGAATTTATCTGTCTTGTTAGAAAATTCCGGCGAACAAATGGAAAAATAAGATAGATCGAAAATGTATTGTTGTTCATCGATTGTGATTGCGATTGTGTGTGAGAGAGAGAGCATAGTTTATCTATATTTTCCCATTCGACAGACGCAAATACGAACAACGATGCAAATATATGATAGCAGCAATATTGTAACTTTGTGCTTACTGCGCCTCAACATTATATTGATGCCGAATGTGGAGAAATTGCCAAATGGCATGCAAAACGAAACTTTCAATAGAATCGAATTCTAAAGTTAAAAAGAGCATACGAGACAGAGTGATACAACACAGCAATGGATGGAGACGTAAACACACACACACACACACACACAGAGAGAGAAAGAGAGCGAAAGAGAGCGAAAGAGAGCGAAAGAAAACAGAATAACAAGTAAAGCAGTGCTTGACTAACTTGGAACATTACGAATCGGATTTTCGCTTCTATCGAATGCCAAACCAACAACCAAGTGACAAAGGATTTGAGTGCAGTGCACCAACTAAACTTATAAACCTATTGAATATTGCATGACTGCTTTTGCTCCATTGTTGTTAATTTGACATCTATATTTCAAGCTCTGTCTGTCTATGCCTCATTTTGCTTTCTCAGGATTTCTCTCTCTCTTTCACACTCAATTCCTGACTCTGTTTTGCTCTTTGCATTTCCATGCATTGTTCTTCCGGGTGCTGATCATTCGGTTCTATGCGATACGATGTACTCGATGCCATACAATTGTGAATATATTTATTTCACGAATTTCAGAGCGAAAATGTGTATATGCCCAAGCGAGATCGGAATCGAAATGAAAATCAAGAGATAAATATTCAAGGAAAATTGAATAGATTGAAGCGTACGGTAAAATGTAATACGGCACTTAAATACGGATACGAACTGCAAAGTACCACAGTGCAAGTGATTTGTAATCTTTATTTGATATTTTTAAATTGTATGTCAACCGAAACGGAATGTTGATTTGAGAGCTGGAGTTTTGCCTCATGAAACGCAATGATTTTGAAATTCGAATGATTTTTCATTATGTTTTTCATCTTCACTAAATCAATTTCCAAAAATAATTACCAATATTTACATGAATTCATGAAAATCGTTAACGTTCTTCATTGTGAAAATACTCAAATAGATTATTGAATTGTCCTTAAATAGTTGTCAACGTAATAATTGTTGTTGTATTAGTTGAAATAGTTGCTGCAAATGAGATTTACTAGTTATTTTCAAAGCATTTAAAAATGAGAATCAGATGAATTCAACATCTGCTGTATTTTAGATTTGTTTGAGAATTCCAGCATCTAAATCGAAAGTAATTGAGTTTTTTTTTTATTCACGCAAGTTAATAAAACGTTTTGTACTTAGCTAATTCACATTTTCCTTTTATGTGAATTTTCAAGACTGTTGATTGCGTACAGATGCCGCGAACAAAGAGCGAATGCATGGAACAAACAAATAGAATGTAAGCTAATCGAAGACTCCATATGCGAATTAGATATCTGCATAGATTTTCTCTCGTTATGCGAATGAATTTGCACAGCACATTTTCACAGACATGGTATTTTATCTCTTCTTCGTTTTCTCTTTGGGTGCTCTTAGTTTACACCGACTGCTTTCGAAATTTATGGCATTTTTTTGTGGTCGTTGTAAAGTGCGCGTCTCTTTGTCACAGCATCATCCCATCATGGGATCACAACAGACGAGACGAAAAAAACAACAACAACAAAAAATGAATTTTTCTATTTGAATACTGAACAGATGACTAATTTTGCTCTCTTCATATATTGATACCGACTTTCAATTTGGACATAATTCTGGATGAATACAAATGAGCGCAAGTATATTCATTTAAGCTCAGCGGTGAAGTGGGCTGTTGCATCGCGCGTGATGTGGATAAAAGTGTGACATCAAAAAGGTCGGTCTAAAAATATGCGACAAGAAAGGAATGAACACACAAAAAAAGATCGGATGTAAAAAAAACGATAATAAATTCTTTTTCTTCACTTCTTTTTTTGTTGGGAAGGGGAATCAAGCTACGACACTGCGTCTATATTTGGCCCTATCTCTGCATGTAACGTTCACTTTATGTCTAGCATTTGGTTCGTTATGTTTTAGATTAAAAAAAATATATATTTCAAGCATTTTTGGATTTCTGGCCAAATGGGCTTGGGATTTACAGCTCTCCCTCTTCTTTTTTTTTCTCTCGAAACAGGTAAAAAAAAATGGCCGGCGCAATTCCCCATTTTATTAAATTATTTTGTTATTTTCTTTTGTCGCCGTTTTAAAAAGTAATGCATTTTGTGACTTGAATATTTATTTATTTTTACGATACACCAACATACAATGAAAATGGTGTTGACGATGGCGATGATCCCCGCCGCTCTCGCCTTTTCATCCAAGACGATGTTTCTTTTATGAATATTTAAAATAGGTGATAATAAATAGCTCTCCTTCTTTTCTTAAGTCTCATGGTAAAACGAATTGAAAAGAAAAACACGAAATTGAGTACTTGATATTTGCTCGAGCAAAAAAAAATTGCTCACTTAATTACCATCAATGAATCAGGCTTAGTTCAGTTGATTCGAACATAATGTGCTCGGCATTTCGAACCAATGTGGAACATTTAAAGCCATGTTAAAAAATTGTTGATGTCATAATCGCGAATATTTTGAAACTGAAATCTGTATTTTAGTCATGATTCAAAAATCCGTATGGAAAAAAGTGCATTTGACACAATACAAGACGAATGTCAACAAGGGAATATGGTATTTGACATGTGCCATCTGCAGTTGATGTTCTGGTGCGTGCGGATTGCCCAGGCTTTACTTGGAATAGCAAATATATATTAATTGCACGATTAACCAAAAATATATATGCTATCAACAGCCAAAGCCCTTCCAACAATGCAACCAGATCTAGTCATCAGTGCTTTTCACTCAGTGCACTGAGCATTTTAATTGAATTGAGTGTATTTGAAATTGAAATTATGACGAACACAATCAAAAATGCTCTCAGCGTTGAAACTTTGTCCTGTATATTATGTTGTTATTTCAACAAGTGTATTCTGTTTGTGCAATAAATGCAAAATATAAGGCAAAACAAATCAAACACAAAGTATACCTCGATTCCACCAATTGCGATTGCAACTGTATGCAAATGACTGTAACAGCCATTCAGCGTAAATAACAACAACAACAACGACAAAAAACCAACTCACCACAACTTTGCGCGCTTGATTACGATTTTCGTGTGAAGCGGATATTTGGCGTTTAAATGCGTTTGATTTAAAATTCGTGCGTGTACCTTTTAATGTTTTAATGAGCGGTCCGAACGATGCAACGGTAAAATGCAATCAGTTTTCATTACAAATAATAACAATTGTTGCTGTTCATTACATGAAATGATATTGTTTTGCCTCGGCAACTAGCTGATGGTGGTTGGTTGTGTTGCTAGTAAAAAGCAGCAAGAACAACCACAAAAACCGCCAAAGCTCGTGATTATTAGCGACCGCTTCGCTGCTGCTGCCATGCTCTCGATACAACACGAGTCAACGGGGTGGACGCGCGAGAAAAAAAACCATTGCTGTTATTAAAATTCGTAGTCGTTGTTTGTTTGTATGTGTGTGTGTGCATGTATGTGTCGTTGAGCATGCAGAAATAAAGTGAATTGCGATTGCCATTTCAGACTTCCGCGTACATCCATTTGCGAGCGCGCACAAACACCATATAATGCCATGTGCAGCAATTTAAGCGAAGACATTAAATTTAAAAGTAAAAAACAGTTTTACTATTGCAAAAATTGTCACAATTTATTTCATGTTTATGGGGTTATTCATGCTTGGGCTGCTCATGAGCATCGCAGCATTGCATTCATTCCTTTAATATTTACGATTTTTACGTGTGACCGTCACACAAAAACGTCTGATTGATTGCATTGGCATTGTTTCGAACACTCAGAATCTCGGAAAACTAAAAGAACAATATGCTGTATACATGTTCAAAACGAGTATTTTCCTCAATGCAAATCCTCACCTTATGCCCAATGTAATTCGAATGTGGGGGCAAAAAACAAGTCATTTGTTTTTGCACACCTTGCACATGCGGCTCGATTCTAATGCGTTTCAATTGAAATGCAATGTCAAATAGTGTTCGCGTGCACCATGGCAATAACATATTTTATGGGCTTTTTCACTCTTACCGTTGAACTTTTACCAAATCAACTAATGAATTGCATTTTATTTATTTATTTCGCGATTTATGCTAATGGCAAACAAACAAATCCCAACCATCCAAAGTGCACGATGAATTGCGATTGATATTGATGTAATTGAATCCCGTTAAATGGGGGTGGTTTGTTTTTTGTTGGTGCTGTTTTTTATGTTCATAAATCAGATAAGGCTGAACAGCCTAGAGACTGCTGTTTTTTTTTTCATTTTCTTTGAGCTCTGATAAAAAGTTGCTTCAATAAAATTATACGAGGTTTGCGTTTGCATTCGATTATGCACATTTTCTATACGAAGAAAAACGCCTAGCAACACCGAATACGGCTTTCGGTAACAACTATATTTTGTGGCAAAAGTATCCTCAATATTAGGCAATGTAGGCTTTGCGCCCAATTTCTGCAATGAAAAACTCAATTTTAAATTAATAAACAAACTTTGATGCTATCTAAATTTTGTACTTTCTCAGAATTCAAAAGTTTTCGAATGTGAATTTTCACATTCAAAGCAGAATTTTTTTCTACAAACTCATGGTACAACTCATACACGGTATGAGTGGAATCAAATAAAAGCCGATCAGATAACTTTTGTAGCCAAACATTCGACCTCATTGCACTTGCATAATCAATTTTCTATGGAAAAAAAAATGCACTGGAAACTAAATTGAAAATACCTTCGATGAAGGTCCTTCAATCTGTATGAAACTAACTGCACATGTAATTTGTATCGAGAGATTCCAAACCCGGGACGATGATGAACGTTGAATTCACTTGTACACATGATCAAAATACCAGTCAATCAAGATAAATGCGGTGAATTCAATTTATTTTATAGTTTATGTTTCCGAAAGTTTTCCATTAAATTGTTAAATGGTTATGCTTGAGGGGATGGAAGTGTTTGTATTGAGATTGAATATATTGGTTACTCACGGCACTCTCGAATTGACTAATCAAATCAGATTGAGTATGTTTCACCGTATAACCTTAAGTAATAAAATACAAAACTTCTCTCAAAACTCTATCGACGCCAACAGCATAGTGAAATGATTCCGTTGTATTTCACTTCCACACTCGCACCAATTCCGTTTCAAAATCAGACGACTGAATTTCAAGATGGCCAATCATTTGCTATTTATCGAGCACATACAATCTCTTAGCGAATGGTTTTATCGCTGCTACAATCTGATCCAGGTAATCAATTAATATAGAGATGGAGAGATTGGATAAACATATCGAAACTGTTACAGCCTTAGCACATAACCCATTCAAAACTAACATTCAAATACAATTAGTCTGATTTCCATAGAATTTTCTACAATTCTGTGGCTTCTTTCACGATAAATACATATATATTGCAAAACCTCCTCACACTCACGAATAGACACCGACGTACATTCGGAAAATGTTGTAAACTATTATCGGCCACACAATGTGATAGATGCGCTCGCCAAAAATCCAATCCCATTTAAATGTTTCATTTGCGAACCGGCCCGCAGCAATTTAATCAAATATTGTTAAACATTTTCGATTGAGCAAGGGCTAAAGTGTATTTTCAGTTTACACTATCCCCATCCATTTGCACAATCAGCATTGAAAATTGTAAACAGACACACACACACATTCACATTCAAGATCGCATAAAGTCTGTCTGTCATGGTTTTAAGTCGCACCCAATGTGCATTCAAATATGTCAATCCCACGTTCACATCTTTTCCTGCCTGAAAATCGTTAGGTTGTCGTCTCGAGGCGACCACTCTCACACACCCGATTGCCAGTTTCACACAATCTGACTGTCAATTGTACCGACAAAAGGGACAATATTTCGTTTAAGGAACAACCCCATTGATAAAGCCTTCATTAAAATGTTTCTCACGTTATCTTTACATCTCACATTTGTTGGGGTAACAAACATGTTTGGTTGTTCAAAAACACTTGAAAAGCGGCCGTCTGTGTGTGACATTTTCTGACATATTTTGATGATAAGCGAGAAATGCTTTTAAGTGCTATGATTTTAGTCAATTTACAAATATGATAAGAAATATTCGAATGTCGCCCGCAAACACTAGCACATTTAATGGCAAATCAAAAACTTTCAATTCAATCAACCATTCACACAAACTCGATACACATTTTCACACACAATCGCCCAGTCAACTCGAAAACTACAGTAATGTCACAAGTAAATATTTACATTGAATGGAAAATATTTTCAGTGCATTTACCGGCGAATGAACGACTTATGATTTCGGTTACATTAGTATTGAAGAAGCAGATGTGTTTTATATAGAATGGCAATTTGCTTGCAGGTAGTTGGAGCCACCATTCAGCAATGGTACATCAAGAGAGAGAAAAAAACGGTGAATTTTTAATTCAGCACAATATCCATTGGATCACAATCATTTTTTTTATTTTTTTCTTTTGGTTTTTGGTTTTTGGAACATTCGTTTATGTAAACGGTAAATATTTGCAAGCTGTTTGTCATGCTTCGTAACCGCAAACATTACGGTTGAATCGTGCAAAGAATATTCAAATGCTAAAGTAGAACCGAAACGATGGCACACAGACATGGATCAACAAACAACACGTGATAAGTGAAAAAAGATGTGCCATCAGATGAACACAAATATCCGTTTTTATATTTAATGATGCAGACGGAAAAAAACATGCGATGGGAGATTATTTCTGTTGTTGTTGTTGTTGGTAGAAAGAAAGATGGAGACGTGCACCGCACAGTACAGAGCACACTGCACTGCACAAACACGTGTTTGGTATCATTGATATATTGAATTATTGGTAAATTTGCATACGCTATAGAGGAATATTTACACAATGGTATCGCCTCAGGCGTTGGATTTATACCGACAAAGCAGGGCATACTATCCAATAAATTTATCAGCTTGAATATTTTTATTAAATAAATTTATTAGATAAATTTGATGCGTCCACCGTATCGATGCGACGCTCCAAAAGAAAAACAATGGATTCCATTGATAGTCACACTGAATGTTTGGGTCGAAGTAGAAATTTGGACCGAAGTAGAATTTTGGATGTTAACTTTAGTTTTAACTTGAGTTTTGTTGGATGTCTCGTGTAACTCAAACATTCAGTGTGACTATCAATGGAATCCATTGTTTTTCTTTTGGAGCGTCGCATCGATACGGTGGACGCATCAAATTTATCTAATAAATTTATTTAATAAAAATATTCAAGCTGATAAATTTATTGGATAGTATGCCCTGCGACAAAGATCAACATTAGAATCATAAAATATTAATTGCGCTTGATGTGATGCTGAGAATCCACTTCAAAGACAATGAATCGAAATTTTAGTGCGCTGTAATAACTAGTTCACCCAAGCTACCATTTACAAGATTAAGGTTTTTATTACTGCAGACAAAATAACATCTATAAAACGTTCATCATCATGAAAGCCAACTAAATTATTAGTTAATAAACTTTTTCGAAGAACGTCATGTTTTTTTTTTATTCTAATTTTGTGAATACGGTAGTCTTTTGCTTGGAGCAATGAATACCATGAAAATTATTTCAACATGCATGAACCGATAAACACTTCAATTTACTTGTTTGTTCAGCAGTCTTTTGCCATGACGCTGAATTTGAATGTTCAAAAAGCATCCGAAATGAAGGGGAATGACTTTCATTAGAAAATTTAATAATTTTCAAATGAAAGATTTGTTGACATACCATCCCTCGTACCATCCGTTCTTTGTGCATATTGAGCTAATCAAAGAAGTCCTGCTATTGCAACTTTAGCATTGGTTGTGAGAAAAAAACGAGTGAAATATTTGAGTTCATGAAAAATTCATTCTCTTCATATTTGCATCCATCTGTTATTCCAATTCCATATGAAAAATGGCTTTTTCGTAAGGTACTGACTCAAATGCATACGTGGAAAAAAGCAAAAGCTGGCAAAAAAAATCATTCGAATGCATTCATTAGTATAAACCGGAAAAGCAAAAAAGAAAATACGAAATGAACATTAGCTTTTCATAACATCTGAAGGCTAATTAGATTCTTTGAGAAGAATATCCGTTTCCGTTTGTTTAATAAATAAAGTGAATTGAAAGTCATCATTTAGCATTTTTCTACAGTTTTTTTTCTCCTCAAAGCGAAGCGGAAGTATATTAGTCACTGAATGGAATGGAAAATATGTATACATTTATCTTTATAAAGCATTTATAGGTCTTTTTGAATTGGAAAATGGTCGACCGTCTCTCAAATGACTCATATTCATAAAGTATGAATGGTAACATAATGGCTACTTTGCTCGACATAAAGTGCCGAGTCTCGTACTGAACGGTACGCGCCATATGATATATTGAAGCTCAGTATTACTGTGCATTGGCGCTTGTTGTTTGCTACTTTAGTAAGCCATATGCTACTAGTAAAACGTAATATTGCGTTAAACCATTTCTAGATACTGAGCCAATTGGACAGCGTTGTTGCGAACTGGAAACGACAATTCATATCATAAAACTAATTTACCCATTTCAAAGTGCTGCGCACTGTGTGCACATCGAACATTGAGTCAATCTTCTACAAATTATATTTCGGTTTCTCTTTCCAATATTCTGGCCTCATCATCTTTATGTGCTGTGTATTTTATTTATTTTCGTTGTCCATTTCGAGCGCTTTCTCTGGAAATCTCTGTCTCGAATACACCTCGTGGCTGTATATTTGTAAGACAAATTTGTTGGTTGGTAACGGTGCAATCGAACAATAATACATATTGGTGTTATTTTGTATACGTGATCAGGTTCGAGATGCTCACTCTATTTACATTGCTCATGCACTCGATGTCAAGCCGCCCAACCGATTTTCACATGACAAATATGCCTGTTCCTTTAGTTCATTGCTTTTATCTGCACTCACACACACACACACATACACATATTTAAATGGCCACGTTTCTGCATAAAGTTTTGTATTCTTCTTTTTTTCGGGTTGTGAATGATTCACATTCTCAAGCCCATTGTGATCAACCGAGAGCACCGAGAAATATGAATGTGAAAAATGTATGAATGCCGAGCAACAACAGCAACAACAACATCATCACCACAACAAACAGTGTAATTCCTTTGGTTTTGAAATGCTACTATGCGCCCATTTTTCGATGGTATTGTGCAAGATGTTTGCCAAATTCAGCAATTTATTGTATTCATGCCACGTACGAAGCATTTGTTGTTTATCTTTTTTACGTTTGCTTTCATTCTCTCTCTCTCTCTCTCGCTCACTCTCTTTCTCGATCTGTCCAACTGCTATAAATATCATTGTACTCGAAATATTATTCGCCAGAATACTGGCGAAAAATGCCAGTAAGTTCAATGTTCACTTTTTATTTCCACTTTTTCCACCGCACCAAGTCATAAAAATGGCAGCAAACAACAACACAAAAACAAAACGGGAGAAAAACCATCAGCAGACGATTCATCCAGCCACAAATATGCAAACGTGATGTTCGCATTTCAATCTTTTTTGGTTGCGGTTTGGTTTCAGTTTGTCTATAGAAACTTTCATTTTCATCGTTAATGCACACACAAAAATGTGGAGAGCGTGTCTCGCTGATGAAATGTGAATAAAAAATAAAAATGAGAAAAGAGCACAAAGTCAACCGTTGAGATAATTATTCTTCCATATTTTACGACGAAATAGAGTAACACTTCATTGTCGGCGTCAAGCGCATTTATCTTGCAACAAGATTTTGTTTGTTTGTTTGGTTTCTATGCGAAACGAATTTGTTGTTGCTTGGTTTTTCTTGTGATGGCATCTGTCCAAATGAACGAAGTATCCTGTGATTTCATTTCGGATCGTTCACCTCAATGTGATGATGCCTCTGTGAATTACCTTTCCCATATGAAATCTGGTCGCATCTTATATAAAGTCATCTGCGAAACCAAATATAATTAAAAAGTCTCGGTCTCTTCTTTACATGTTGACCACGTATTTCTCAATGTATTTGCGAATTGACACTTTGAACACGTTTTCCTGTGCTGCTGTCCGTTCGTTTAGTTGCTTCGTTTTACTCATTAACTATATCATCCATTCAGCCAGCAGAGTTTATTGCGAAAGTTTTGATTGAATGTTTTCATTTGGGGCGGCTGTTTTTGTTTCAATACCCGAACAATTTTCTCTTCATCTTTAGCCCGAGTGAGTATCATTTGTTCGACCATCGTCCATAGTTTTTGGTCCCTCTTTCATCGTTTTCATCGTCTCAAATGGCATTAAAATTAACTATGGATGAATGACGTTGGTGAACATCAGCAAAAAAAGCCGCAAAAACCAACGGAAAAGGTCATTGTGTGTTTTGAATATAAATATTTTGTCTTTTGCTTCACTTCGGTCTCATTTATGCGAAATATTTAATAATACTGCATGTTCGATGGCATCGTTGTCGTTGCTTCGGTTGAATGTTAAAAGTGCGAATACCTAATAAGAGTAGCTCTCAATATAGTATACACACACCTAATAAAAACAATATTTTTGGGTCATTTGTTTTTGTTCTTGTTCATTGTTATTAATGAAAATCTTTGTACACGAACAATGTTTTACTTGATTTCACTGCATTCACGTTCGATATGACCGAGCTATGCTTTAGCTTGTCGCTCGAAAGCCAAAAGACCAAGTGAAAATGTTTGTGTTTCGCTTTAATTTGACCTGTGACTAAATTTATCGATGCGCTTGTCTCCTGCGCCAACCAAGATAATTTCATTCTTTCATTGGAATTCTTATACATTTCGCCGTGCGAGTAAATGAACGTGATCGTTTGCAGCTTTTTCATTATTCATTGAATGTCTGCGGTAATTCAAACAGAGAGCCCCTTCAATTTTGATTATTTTTCATTTAGCCCATGAACAAAGGTACCGTGTGTCATATATTTTGGGTAAGTTTTAACAATGCACAATTTGAAAATAATTTCGTGGAGACATCAGTTGTGGTGTACTTAAAGCAAATGGTTCATTTTAAATGAAGAATTCTTTCCGAATATGAGAACCAAATTTAATTTGAGAGTATCAAATTTACTTTAAAAATTCAAGTTTTGAATGAAAAGAAAAAACAACAAATTATCAAAGGAGCAAACTTATTGAATACCACGAAAAGTACAAACGAACAAGGAGAAAATTCAATCCATAGAATGATAAGTTTGGGTCAATGCAATCAGTGTGTCTTTTCTCACGTATACAAAAAAACATTTCGCTTGACTTTATTAAAAGTTGACTAAAGAGGAAAAATGGGAAAGATGAACGTCATATTGAATGTTTCGATAAAAATCATTCATATGTGGAATTTTTGCTCGGAAATTTCACTTCACATGGCACATTTTTTCACTTGTTGTTTTTTTTCGGCGATCGATTTCATTTATTAAACATCTGTTTATTTAGTATGCAATACATAGCAAAGCTTAGCTAAGCCGTTATGGTAGCAGCTGCTGGGGCCGAGTGTGCTTGAAATGCGTAACAAAAAATTCATTTATCGAAAACATGCGAACTGTTTTAATATAGTTTTTTTTCTCTTCTTTTTTTTTCACTTTGATACTTCTTTTTGATCAATTTGTAGCCCTTATTTGTTGGTATTCTTCTCCTATTTCCATAGATAATTTCTTTATATTGAATTTATTGTTTCGCATTTATATAACAGAATAAAAGAAAAAAAGTTAAGAGAAGGAGAAAAAAAAAGTTTCAGGAGTTCGTGTTAGCGGAATGTGTGCGTCGAGAGACGAATGAGTGAGTGTGATGTTGTGCGTAAAGTGGAACGTTAGACGATGAGAAACGGCACCACCATCACCAAAACCGATGGCATGAACAACAACAACAACAAAAAAACGACAACAAAATTGACAGCAACAAGCAATAAAACTTTACTTGACACCTAACTAAATTATATTTGCCCAAAAACTTTTTACTTATATTTCGGTTTTGTACGATAAATGTGTATAATACTGTGCCGATGTGTCTAAGCGAACTTCGCTTTCGATTCGATTTGTTTCACTTAGTTCATTTTTTTTCGGTACAACTCTTGTGTTTCCTGTGTGCGTTCCATTGAGATTCGATTTTCCGTCAACGTCGAAAAAAAAGAAGAGCAGAAAGTGTGCGTGAGTGGAGAGAATGATTGTCAATCCAACCAATCCCACATGAAATAGAAAGTGTGTGTGTGTTTTTTTGTGTGTGTCTATATGCGTGTGCTAGGCTCTCTGACTCAGAGAGAATTCTCTCGAGATTTTTAATGCTGCACATTATTTTATTGTACGTTCCACTTGTTACAGAAATGGATGGTTCAAAATGCCAAGAGGCAGCAGATGATGTGTGCTCTCTATCTCACATTGGTGTCGGCTGGATTTTAAATATATCAAATGATAGACATATATCAGTAAGATTAAGAGTGTTAATGCCAAACTATGGTGTCCATTAGTGAAAACAGTTGATTTTTCATGGCTTAAGTCAAAGTATATATATCATATAAGACTCTCATCTGATTTAAGCTCCATTACAACTAACACAAACACATTCTTCTAATCTAAATGAATCCTTCCTAAGAATGAAACGAAAAAATTATTTGCTGAGATGTAACAAAATTACCAGCAATTCTTTCGTTTACATTTGATTTCCGAGCGTGTTGAAGGGGAGAACAGAAATAATTATGAAATTCATCTTCCCTCGAAGTCTGACTGTGCCAACTAATTCGGACACTCGATAAGTCAGCTCACGTTATTCCGACGGACAAATCAAGTCGACGATGCCGACTCGATGTGTTTCTCTCTTGTTTTTTTGTTGTTGGTATTGTTGTTGCTGTTGTAGTTGCTGTTGTTGTTCCTTTTGAGTGCGCACACTTGGCCACCACTTCAGTGGTAATCCATAATTGATGAGCATTGGTAATGTTCAGTCAGTAAATTAATTATTTACGAAAACAATATTTGAACTGAATGGATGATGCAACAGTATGAGGTTTTAGTGATATTCAACTCCAATGTACCTGGCCATTACATGAGAAAAGGTATCACTCAATGTAATCAAAAAGGCAAATAGTGTACTCACCTCAGAGCGAAACAGATTCAATACAAACCGCACAGCTTTAATGGTCAGTGCAATTTACACGATCAATCAACGAACGTAATTGAATGGCAGTGATTCGAACGCCGAATGCTAAAATATCTGGCGTAACGTAGCGCACACATATACACACACTCTTAAAACTACTTGCATTAAATCAAGTGGCCGAATCTTGGCAAGCAAAAACCATCTCAAATAACTCAACTGTAACGTTTATTCGCAAATATTCGGAATTTTTTCTGTTCCGTGTGTGTTGGCCCCTCAATTCCTATAAAACGTCAGCCTAAACCTTTATTAAAAATGAACATTTTACCCGATATTCATGCTTCCATGGCTCTACCTGCGCTATCTTTCCGTTTCAGTAAATGTTAGAATCCAGTGTCACGAAATCAGGCCAATAAATTCTTGGAATAGTCATAACTACATAACTAGTCATGATTTTTATGGAATGTTCAAAGAATCGCCATTGTAAAACATTCTTCGAGTTTTATGTGACGCTAAAATGGTGCATTTCATTCTAATAGTCGTGCGATTCGGTTATGCTGAACGCAATCGCGTTTCATTCGAGTATGTGTTTATGAATTTGGTAGATGTTCATTTTGTACATTCTTTGCGCGATTTTAAATTGACACATTTTCTCATACCGGCGTTACATCTAATGGAATGCATTCATCTAACTCTACACGATATGAATTTTCCGTGTGCAATTTTTTTTCACACCGTTGACAGCAGTTCGTAAGCATTCATTCAAATCACCGGATTTTTTTTTTTTTGCTGTGTGTTCGGTTGATATTTTGCAGCCGTTTATCACATACGTGTTCGGATTTATCTTGTGTTGATGATAATTATGGTGATGTTGACGTAACATTTTTTTTCCTCTCTCGTGTTGCATCACCAGCGATAGATTACTATACGTTTGACAACGTTTAATTCATCACAAACGGAGCCAACAAGCATTTTCTTGTATCGATTACTCGGCAATGTTCGTACCTATGCATCCTTTCTGAGTGTTACTCTCTCATACTATCACAATCGAAATATCATCTCCATACACGACACGAATTAAGCCAAAGTTCAGAAACGTGCATGAACCTCGAACATTCACATAAAATAAGCTCGATGCTTATCATAGCACGATGAGAAAAAAAAATGGTGAGTTGATTTCATTCCTGCTGGTTGATGGTGGATGGAGAACGAGTCGAGTGATAAATACACGTGCATAGATCGCAACGTGTCATATTTCTTTGGTGTTTCCTACAAATTTACATCATGTACCATTTGCACTCGAGAGCTTGTACCCACCTGGTTTCCGAGAGAAAGATAGAGATAGATAGAGATAGATAGAGAGTGAGTGAGTGATAATATCACCTTGTATCATCTACTTTCAACTACCGTGCATGGACCAGGGTTGGGTGCATCAACTCTATTTTCAAATCGAATTGAATTTTGAGTAAAAATATTTGAATAGCATTCAAAAGTATGTGTGGTCTTGATAACACCGAAAGCATCTCACTACCAGATTGTTGTTTTGGCACGGCTTTTCTATTGAATGCAAAATAGCCAAATATACCATTAGCGGTTGAAAATTAAACATCGAATGAAATGCATGAATAAAAAGAGTTGATGCCATGAATACTCAGTAAATCCGATAAAATGCATGTTTGCATGAGAAATCTTTACACAGTGAAGTCAATAAAATATTTTTCTCGAGTAAGCAAAATGAATATTTCATGTACACTTTTTTTTCCAAAGCATTCAAACATACATTTTCGACACATCTCTGTAAATCAGTGCAGATTCTCACGAAGGATAACGATACACAATTTCACGTTCATTTGGATCATGTTGGAGCAAGTTTTTTTTCATTCATTTTTTTTTACAGTCTTTTTGCGTTTGCCACAATGGCTTGATGCCCATATTGCAAACATATATAGATGTATTGCATACACTGCACTGTATAAAATGGTAAGGTACTTGATACGCTCATTCATTTTCTATCCTCAATCCAAGTGATGTAACAACGGGTGCACCGATGTTGATGCAGCATATATAATATAACTATATATTTCGGTACGGAACGGGATGAGTTTTTATGCAACAAATCACAGATCCACTCATCAATATTAAATCGAAACCCGTTCAAACAACTTGTGAAAAGCGCATGGATTGCGAACAATTTCAAGTGTCGTTGTACAGCTTGTTGTCGATTAATATGCATACGGTGCAAAGTTTATGGCATTGGATTTGGTTGGCGTTAGGAATACAACCGAAAAATTGAATATGTATTGGATCGAGTGATTTGTGATGGTGTGGAACACGAACAAAAAAAAAAAACACACAGCAAAATGGATGCTGGCTAAGGTATAATTATGGGCATTGGTGTAAACTTGTGTTACGGGAACTTGCAATTGAAACAGGAGACTTTTAAAAAAAGTATCCCATTTCATCGAAGATGAAAGCTGGCCCGCTTTTAGCTAGAAGAAAGGCAAAAAGCATATGGTGGGAATTTTGAGTCCATGAACACCGACTCACCGATGGAAGAAATTCCATCATTTTTCACTTGTACAGAAATTCTTAACAAATGCCTACTTAATTCAATCAAGTTGTTTAGTCAACTTTTTCGTTGCGTTGCACAAGTTCCCTTGATTCGTGATTTGTCTGCCAAAGTTGAATTTTTAAAAATATTTATTTTCTCATGTGAATAGGCTTTGGTGTATCCGAAGACATGGCAAAAAGCCCAACACAACGTCGAAATCATATTAAAATGGCAAACATACACATTAAATGGATGCAAAAGTTTTTCGTCGTCTGAGACAAACGTTTCCACATACACAATTTTGATTTTACTTGTGACATGCATGAACAAAAAAATATAACTTTCCTTTATTGAGAAGACAAATATTGAAGCACACATCAGTCTTTGATAAAATGCTATAGAAACGTAATTTCGAAGGACGACCGATGCACAAACGAGAATGTTGGAGTGAGCACAACAAAATAAATACAGTTCCAAAAATAGCAATAATAACGCAAAATTAAAGCAACGACGGGAAGAGAGAAAGACCAAATAGACATACTGAAAGACAAAGAAAACATATACCGACCTGGAAAATTCAATTAGAAGCGTGCTGCAAATCAAGAAAATTAGATCTAAATGAAGGCAGTCAGACGTGACTTTTTCACTCATGCTAACTTTTACCGAAGCACATATGCTCTTGTCCTTGGAACATTTGACAGTTTCTCATAGCGCTCATTGAATCTTGATTTGAAATTGCTTCTCAGTAGCCATATCGTATTTATATTACTAATTCACATACATTTTCTTAAAACAATTTTTGGCAACCATGGCACTATTTGTTCGGTGAATTCAATCCAATTGAAGGCTCAATTATTGTCTGCATCTTCAAACTCTAGTCAAATTTTATCGATCTGCCACATTGAATGACATTTCGATGAGCGTCAAAAAGTACCACGGTTCTTGTATTAGAGCTATTTTATAGAGATATTTGGTCAATTGGTATTCGGTATTTAGAGCCAAGTTACTTAGAAGAATTTGAATGTTTAAAACCTTTTGAAATGTTGGTGCTAAGTTTCTAGCGCGTAAAATTGCTATCCAATGTGACGATATATTAACCGTTGTATTGAGGATTCAATAGCACTTTTCGCTTTGACAAATGTAAAACTCGAGTGAATGAAGGACTAATTGCTGTAGAAAAGGTCAAAACATCACAAAAATAAACAGCAACTGCTTCATGTAGGTCGTTGCAGGTATTAACACCGGTTGAACGGAGAGAAATCGTTCATTCAAAGCCAAGTATTTCTTTCAATGAAATCGTATTAAATTTTAATGAGCTTAAATAAGAGAGCATTCATTCGATTTTCAAATAATTATAAATAAATTGAATTCAAGAAGATTGTAATGATTACAGCTTATTAAGAGATGAAATGATTGAATTTCACGAGAAAAATCGAATATATTTTTAATTGGATTTACGGGAATGACACCGACTCAATACCATTCGCTTTGAATAAAAAAAAATCTTAAGATATTGTGTGTATATTGTACAATTTGAAAAATAATCGCACAACATGAAATACTGTACAAAATCTCAATCTCCATATTTATGAAGCTATAAATAACACTTCATCAAGTGGTTCACAAGAGTACACGATAACGATAACAATACCGACAACTGATCGTATCTTTCAATTCATCCGTCTAATTATCTCTTTTCAACTGACCTCTTGATATCACAACAAAAAATTGCGACCATTCCCGATACAAATGGAAATTAAATGCAATAATGAACTTCAATTCGAAACGTGTCTTTTTTGCAGTCTCGATTCTATGACGTATTTTTGGCGGCTTGTTTCAAGTCTTTTCTCATGTTTATGGCATTTTTTTTTTCTCTCATATCACTGAATAATTCATTTATGCACGTGCTTATTTTAACTCATCGAATATTATCATTTCTATTCACTTTATGAGTTTTTTGCCATCGATTGGATTTATATTTGTTGAACTTCAAATTGTTTATTATCTAGTTGACTTTGGCCAAGTGATAAAACATATTGACGGCGCAGCACAGATAACTTCACGATTTGCATGATTTATCAATATGCAGACTTATTGCAAAATTTGGATTTTCGAAAAATAAACAAACAACCAAGACATGAGGAGGGGATTCACTATGTTTTATATAAAACTCCGATTCGTGGTGTTTTATGGTTAATATTTTACGGAGAACAAATAGTTTGTTTGTGAAAACGCAATGAGATTTTCGGTAAATCCAAAAACACCAAATCTTCTTAGAATTCGTTCGCTAACAATATTTGTAAACGTAATTTTTACTTTCAGATAACTTTCATTCTCTTAGCGGCTGCTATCGTTTCGACAAGAGCAGCAATGCCTCTTTCAACTACATCTCCATTTAATCGGACTTCATTTGTTCGTACAACACCTCGTTTGTCTTATCAATCATTGAATGTACTGCCAGCTCTACGAACAATAAGGCCAACTTTACCAATAACCGTATTGCAACCTCCATTACCATGAGTGCACTTCTCACACAATAAAATTCAGTTCATAGTTGATATTATTTTATAAGTTTCAATATTATTTTAGTTGTTTATCCATTGCAAAGTAAACTTATAATAATTAAATTTGAGAGAATACAGAAATTGCCTCAAAAGTGTTTTACTTCAGTGAATGAAGAGAAAATTGTTCTTTGCTTTGGCTTTTATAGAATGAAAGTCATTAAAGTCAAACCGTGTAGCGGGGAAAAACGTCTCGCTTTATAGTTTCAAACTATTGATTCCACAAAATTTCAAAGTGTCTGAGCTTCGGGTTTGGTAAAAAGAAAAAAATATATGGTAAATGTAATCCATCAATGTTCGTTCTATGAGGCAAATGATGAATTACTTGAATTTAACAAAAGGGACAAAGATCATGCAACCAGTAGAGAGACTAAAGTGTGAAAATAATGGATGACATAATTATCGCTATAGTGCAGAATAGCGAAACGTCGCAAAAATGGTGATGTATTAGTTGTGATATTTGAATAACACAACCGGAGAAAGCATCACTCATTCCAATGAAATGTGTTGCTAAGTTACTTCTATAATGAAATTATTGTCAGTGGCGTGTAAAGGACAGCTGTGTGTGTGAGTGTGTGTGTCTGTGTGTCAAACGGTAATTTTTCTCAACTTACAATAGAGTCTCGAATGACGTGTTAAAAATAACAGACTGCGACATTTCAGAATGATTGATTGTTTTATTTATCTTCAAGATGAATCATCGTATATGATTCAGCAAATTGCACGCTCCATCAAAGTATGCGTATTGTTTTCCAACGAGAAAAGTCAACGTAATGTAACATATCATAATAATGATTAAATTCACACATTTTATGGATATTTTCATTGATTGATGTGCCACAATTATATAGTAAATGGCCCAAAAATCATTATTTTTATTTAAAAACAAAATACACTGCCAAGTTTTACTTGGAACTAGTGCTTGATGTTTACGGTGATATGATTTCATTGATTTTTTGTATTGTTAACCATTTTGAAATTAAGATTTTGGGATTTAATTCAATCCAATTTGATTCAAAAAATCGTAGAGTTTGTTTTTGACTTTTGGTTGAAAATGTGCGATTTTTTATGAAAAACGTCAACAGTTGAAAATCCTTTGTACTGGACGTACCATTCACAAGGTCTAAAAGCCATGTTCACTCTATTCATCTTGTAGGGGATTGAAAAATACACAAACTGGGTGAATTTGATCGAAATCGTAGAAATTGTTTTCGACTTTTGGTTGAAAATGTGCGATTTTTCATGAAAAATGTCAAATGAAAAATGTCAAAAATTGAAAACCCTTGTACTGGAGGTACCTTAAATAACATACAAAAAACGGTTTTAGAGCATGATGTAAACATCAAACAATACTTCTATTGATCATTAATTATCAATCAAATTGTCATCGCTGTCAATGTGTTGCTAATTTTCATAATCAAAATTCCAATTAAATCTCTTCATCTTTTATTGAAGAGATAGTATCTTCGAAGCACTTCTACATTTGGCTCACCATCCAATTTCATACCTCCTCAGACGTTCAGGTGTTCTTGTGTTTTGCGAACCGTGAATAAATGATTAGAAGAATGGATAACATGGAAATCTATGTATATACAGCACCAACGCCACCCAAATCGTTTTGCAATGAATTTTACCGTAATGAATTTTACATGCCGAATAAATGGATTGCATTTTGAAGCTCATGCAAGTATTACTGAAACTATGTAATGTTTTTCAATGTGTTTATTTATTTGTCTATCTCTGAAAGAGATAGTCGAATAATGCCTCGGATTTAATTTCATAAGTGGAAACAATGCAGCAAATTTGGTTTTGAATGCGGTTTTATGGTATGCGTCGGCCATGATAAATGGTTAACCAAGTACTCCAATTTATGACATATTCACGACTAAAACATTCTATCGAATAGTTCAGCTCATTTAAAAACTATACTATATATTTTATGGTAATAATTAATGTAAATCGAACATAAACCATCATCATCGTGCAACACAGCACTTGAGGTAACCCAGAAAAGTGAAACGTGTCATTTTGATCGTCCAGTGCTTATGATTATATGGTTAGATAGAAAATTGAGACGTAATACATTTCAGTATAATGGAAGTATTTAATGCTAAAAGAGAGAAAAAACACCAATTCCAATCGTACTTGCGAAAGGTGAATGGTTATACCATTGTAGCATTTTAAACCCCATCTGGGCATTTTCAAAATAATCAACCCCCTCAAATTTTCAACCTCACTCATGTATGAGTTTTTTATTCGTTATTTATTTTATTTAATTTTACTTCGCCGAAATCTGGCTGACATTCCAGTTGCAAGGAAAAAGAGTACCAAAAAGGCCTCGTTAAAATCTTAACTTTTCAGAAAGTAACACAGCTTTTTGAGTAACAGTACAACAAAAATAAACTGAGTAAAAGAAAGAAACATAAACATTTTGTGAATAAGTTATATCTTGACGATTGATAATTAAAACTCAATAATAATATTAAATCACAGATGCTATCACAGAAGAAAGATTTAACAAAATATTAAATATATTTTTATACTAAATCAAAACATAGTCGCTCGATAATTTAGCTTCCGTACATATGATTGGCATGTTTATCATGCGTAATTGATATGCTGCCCAGGTACAACTACTTCGAGGAGGCGTCCACGCAGACATTTTTAGAACTTTTGATTTTTTTAGTCCACAAATCCTTTAATGAGTAACATAAACTCGATATTGAATCACTGGAATTTATAGCAAAATCCCTTCTAATTTATAGTTGAATGTGGCAATTATACCAATTGTTCTTTCGCCCCTTATATCACTAATACTTTTTAGTATAGCCGAGTGGTTTGAATCTATATATTTGTAGTTTATTTTTCATTTTTTGGCATAACAAATGCAATATAAAATGAACTTGAAAAAAAATGTTGTATGAGAAACTAAAGCTAGAAAACGTCCACTTTCTATCGGTGCTAATCTGTTCCATTTCAAGTGTAAGGTGTAATTCTAAATTTCCATTTCTAACTATGCAGAAATTTATTTGGTGATTTGAAAATTCCTTACTTGAAACATTTGTAGGTAAGCACTTACCGTAGATTGAAATGTTCAGATGAATATATGTGGGAAAAAAAGAACCAACTAAATATTGAATCAATCCCAAGTGAACATTTAATGCTTAAATTGAACGGAAACTGATGTTCGTAGTTGAAACACTGTAGTCAGCAACTTAAAGCAATCCTCGTGGTCATGCCGTCTATGCACTCGTTCACTTGCTCCCAATGCAACATTCAAGCTCTTTTAATCGCTCCAGTCTCGCGTACACCGTACTATTAGAAAATCACTTCCCTTAATTATTTACCCTCACATTAGCAAATAACCATTTTTTTGGGTCATAGATGTATTTGCTTTCGGTAGTGTTGTCTTCTCTGCACCAAGAGCTCGAGGTAGCTTCACAGTGACGACCACCAAATGCAAGAAAACCATCAAGGAAAATGTGCATTCAGTATACAAAACATATATTTTATAATGTCAAATAGATTTTGCCGGCGATTTTTATATCTCGTTTGGTTAACCAAAGCTTCTGTGCATACCCATCGTTCACTGTATGTTCAATTCATTGGCATTTTTTTTCTTACAGTTTTTTAAGCACAGAGGACGCAGACATCTACTCTACATATTGAATCAATGTAATATACTCTTGAGACTGCACATGGGATGAGAGCTTACCAATGTAATCAATGCAAATTGAAGTTGAAAGATAAATCAGTCCCAGTCAATTCATGTCATCATGTCTATAGTTGTGCCGTTTGCCTAATGTAATTACTCTTGTATGTTACTTTGATGGACACATTAAACTAGTTGCAGAAATAGAAATCATACATGTTATGTTTATAAATTATTATGACGAGCACTGAAAATAATTAGAGATAGTCAAATAGTCATTTGCCCTTAACCATGATTAAGTGCACTTGAAAAAATTCAATCTTTTTCTTGCGTTGCATAAGTTTATATAAGAGGGGACTGAAAAACTTTCAAAAACAATATTCGGATTGTGCATCGGTTCAACGACACAAGGAAGTTTTAAACACCGTTTCGTGTGTAATATAAAGCTAATATCTATATAACTCCTCTATCAGTATTACTGTGTGAATCTGTGAAGAGAACGAAAATCACTTGGGAAATCAAAACAAATGTAAAATTATCGCACGGACCAGAAACGGTCTTCACTCGCATTTTATGTGACTCTCATTTGATGTCCCAAAAAAAAAAACGGAGTATATGTGGGAATGTGTCATTCGCTATTCAATTTAGCCAATGATCCAAGCTATGTATCACATTCATTTGTCTAGTATGTGCGTAGTACGTGCAAAGCTTATGCTAGCGTTCGTTTTTTTTTGTCATTTCATAAATACTGTGACTGGTTGCGGTCGTACTTTGAAAATAAAAGAATCGAAAAAAAGTGACACAAGCCCACAAAGAGCGTTGCTATAGAAGGGCAAACTAACGTGCGCGCACATACACACAGAGAGAAATTTATATCGTGATTAGAATTTTTATTTTATCATTTGTCTGTAGATGCGTTAAATCGCCAGAGATGTGCCTTCAACGGATACTAGATGAAAATATAATGCGTTCTAAGAGCGACAGAGGAAATTAATTTCGGTACGTTCGTTTTTTTCGGTTTGGAAAGATTTTGATAAATATATTTTATTTCATGTGGTCTCTGTCGTGTACGTGGCAAAACGAAAAGGGGAACAATCGTATTGTGGTTTTTGTGCAATTTTCGTATAAAAGCTGTTAAAGTTAACGCGCCAAACAAAAAATCTCATTAATCTGAATTTCATTCGGTTTCCGTCTTCATTTCCGCTGTTTCAGGCCATTTGTTGACTTCATCATTGCTTGCCGTATTCGCATTTATCACATACGCAAAAACACGAATTTCTACTCGGCGATTCTAATGTGCCAGGTGAAAAGAGCGTTTCAAAATGTAAATTTTTTTGAAATTATACTATCATTCGTTTAAATCGGATACACTTAATGAAAATATTTGCTATCAGATTCTGTTGCTAACGTTCAAAAAACAAGTATTTCAAATTCAAGTTCTCTGTGTCAATTCTTTGTGCTGGCCAGCCTATTTCAAAAAAAGGAAAATTTCAATATTGACTTCTCCTTCAGTTTCGAACTGTACAGGCCACCCAACATCATGTTTGGCACTATTTGCGCCCACTATGCTTCTGGGCTTGCTAGGCCTAGTTTGTTCGCAAATTTTCCCTCAGCATGATAACAGCAATGTTCGAGAGTGTTTCGTTCGAGAATTTGGCTGAACATAAAGCTTCACAATCATCGAATGTTCTTTTTAATCTTGGACAATTGGAAAGCTTGACAAGGGAAGAACGACCACTAATAAACATCAACGAAATTTTTTTCACTATTGTGTATGTTATTATCTTTTGTTACACCGGGCGACTAGTAACCCATAAAAATGAGTAACCCATTCATTTGTTTTTGTTAGATTGACTATGGCTAATTTTTAAAGCTGCCTCTGCAAGCAGCCCAAGTTGATGGAGTGTCTCCATTTGTATCTAGATTATGATTATTTGTACCTGTTTGAAAAATTAATTCAACGACTTCCTTGTGTCCTAAAAACGATTTGGTTTTGATTAATATTCTTTGGATTGATTGTAAATTGTGAATGTTACCTTTGCAAGCAGCCAGTATCAATGCCGTGTCACCATATACATTTTCATGGTGAATATTTGCTCCGTTTTGAAGAAGTATTCCAACGACGTCCATGTGTCCTAGAAATTATTTGATTTTTAGTCGTCTTCATTTGATTGGTTGTAAATTTTTAAACTCACCATGTTGAGCAGCCAATGTTAATGCTGTATTTTTAAAGGAATTTGCATGATGAATATTTGCTCCTCTTTGAATAAGTAGTTCAACGAGCTCCTTGTGTCCTGAAATTTATTTGATTTTCATTCATTTCCGTTTAATTGAATGTGACCTTTCAACGCTACCTCTATAAGCAGCCAATATTAGTGCCGTGTCTCCATACTCATTTGCGTGGTTAATATTGGCTCCCTTTTGCAAAAGAAATTCAATGACCTTGTAGTGCCCTGAAAATGATTTGACTTTCATTTATTTTACAACGTTTGAATTTTGCTGATAATTTTTTGCAATAATAAATTCTGAACATTTTATCGTTTTTAATCAACTAAATAATGCCTTATTTAGTTTTTACCGTGCTTGCTACCATCTGGATTGAATTTGTCAGTATTAGTGCAGTATTTTTATACCAATTTGCATGGTGAATATATGCTCTTTTGTAAATAAGTAATTCAACGACCTCCATGTGTCCTAAAACGATTTTATTTTCATTTATCTCCATTTGATTGATTGTAACTTTCAAAGTTACCTCTATAAGCAGCCAATATCAGTGCCGTGTCTCCATATTCATTTGCATGGTGAATATTTGCTCCCTTTTGAAGAAGTAATAGAACGACGGTGTAGTGTCCTAAAAATGATTTGATTTTGTTTAATCTCCGTTTAATGGGTTGTGAACTTTTAAACTCACCATGTTGAGCAGCCAGTGTTAATGCCGTATTTTTATAAGAATTTGTATGATGAATATTTGCCCCTCTATGAATAAGTAGTTCAACGTCCTCTTTATAACCTAACAAAATTATTTGATTTTCAATCATTTTCGTTTAATTGAATGTGAACTTTCATAGTCACCTCTATAAGAAGCCAGCATTGATGCCGTGTCTCCATTTCTATCTGCATGGTCAATGTTTGCTCCTTCCTGAAGAAGTAATTCAACGACCTCTGTGTGTCCTAAAAATGATTTGATTTTCATCCATTTGTATTTAATTGATTGGGAACATTCAAAAATACCGTGCTGAGCAGCCAGCAACAGTGCAGCATTTTTATACCAATTTGTATGGTCAATATTTTCTGCTTTCTGAAGAAGTGATTCAACGATTGCCATGTGTCCTGAAAAAGATTTGATTTTCATCAATCTTCGTATGCATCTTTTATGCGTTAAAGATAAACTTCCATAATCAACCTCTAATAACATGTAATCAGGTTCATTTTTGCAATTAGATCATCATTAGAGTGTAGATTCATATTACAGCATCTTACTCTTAGGTATATCGATGTGCAATGATATACCATATATCATATACGTACAAGTATCAGAGACTAATTTTTGGATAATCTTAGCCGAATGCTTGAAATGTCCAAAATATCCAACTAGTATTTATTGTATGCGTTGAACACAAAGGAACGAACTGAGTGAAGGCGTCCCTACCGCACGCACACACGAATATAAAACTAGCCGACTATCAGCTGGATATTTTGGATATTTTAAGTATTTGGCTAAGAATATTCAAAAGTAGTCTCTGCGGGTATACATGCTGCCATGAGGCCAATTGACGGGCCTGGCGGAATAACAACATTTTTCCGCGGACTTTTTTTGTGTTACATTATTCCGCCAAGCCCGTCAATTGTAATTTATTACAATGTTTGATTACGATCTTTCAAAATTACCATTTTCAGCAGCTTCAATTAATGTTATGTTACCAAATCTGTGATCATGTTGAATATTCGGAGCCGTTTGAATTGGTTGACCTATTTCTTTCTGGTCTTCTATAATAATAAAATATTAGCGACAGAAACATGATATACCGTCATCACAACGTGAAAAATAAAATCCAATGCTTCAGAACAATCGAATAAGCATTATTCCTTGTTTGGAAACGTCAGCAAAAATTGATGAACATAATAATAAAATAGAAATGATATCGTAACTACGCCTAATTAGAGCACATAGTCCAAATGAGAAAACTGGTTAAAAAATCACAATTTAAAAATAAAATAGTTTCAACAGACGAAATGGTTTATGTTCAATTAGGCGTAGTAGCTAGTAAATAGTAGTACCAATTACTAGTTACTATAACGACCTTGGCTCTATCAAGTTATTTTTCAATGCACACAATAAGGGTCGTCCGATCGAACTGTTAATGTTACAAATTTGTTTCAACATAAAGTCTTATCTACTTTCGATATCCTAGTTTGTATGGGTTCTTAGTTCTTACCTATTTGGTCAAGTTCATTAATAGTCCCCGAAGATCTATCATCATTATTGAGATTTATCCTATAATGAAAGGTTTTCAAACGTGTTCGTTTTGTATAGCTAGTATATTTTTTGTTTTTCTACTCATTTTGTTTAGAAACGTTTTTCGTTTGAAATTTCCAATCGAAACGATTAAAAAAACACTCTCTTCAACAGAACTTGCGAATTAATAGGAAATAAAACAATATCGTATTTGAGCAACATTTGTTGTTTGCAGACTGAGTCATTAACGTTCTTATTGGGATAACTTGTCATTCTAATTTCAACTAAATGAGAATGATTTTTCTCCATTATGAAAGAAATTTTAATTCACTTAGAAGATCCGTGTTGTGAGAAATCTTTCGATCAACTTTATTCAGTATCAGTCAATGCAATTAGGAATTCCAAACCTGTTTTATTTGCAAGGTTTCTTGTCGACAGAAACATAAATGTTGATAGAAAAACTCCCCAATTTATGCAATATGTGTACATGAAGCTAAATTTTCATTGTTTGTGCGTTTCATGAATGAACGTTCATCAAAAACAAAGTTTTAGCCAACGAGAGACCAATTTTCAAGTTCGGGAATAGATTATTGTTTTCAAATCGTTGGTTTGTGAGGTATTAAACCTTCTAGTGTACGTAAATCCGATAGTTGGAGCTGTCAATACATATATCGACTCCATTCACTTTCAGGCTTAATCATGATCTTATGTTTCTGTCGAATACTAGCTTTCATGATAAAATAAATCCCAAACGATTGTAAATTATCAATTTTGTATCAGCTTCAGTTCCAAAATGAAGTTAACATTTAAGAAAAAGGTCACAAATAAGCGCCAATTTCTTAACTCACCCAAGTTGAGGATAGGATAGTGCACTGCAAAAAATAAAACCATGAATAGAATTATGTCTACACAAGCCCCCATCTATGAGGAGAAAGGGTCGTTTGATTACTTCTTATATTGAATTGAACAGTGGAGTTAAGTAAAACAATGGGAGTTTTTGGGATGTAAAATTTGCATATCTTCATACTTCGTAGTCCCGAAAATATCAAATATTCTGGAGAAATCAACAAATGTTTTGATGTACCAACAACAACACTTTTTCCCAAAATTAAACACAACACAATAAACTAACCGTTATTTATTGAATTTTTTCAGATATAAGCGAAACACTTTGACGTTTAATGAATAATTAAATTACCAGTTGTAAGTTCTAAAAAGTCCAAACTGATCTATTCAACTTGACCTTGTCGACAATTTCGACATAATTTTGCACTCTTTTTTACTATTTCCGGTTGATAAGGAAAAAAATGCTTTAACCAGTGTAACACAGTGCAACACAAAATCTCTGGTTTGTGTTCTGCAAACGGTTTTCGAAAGTATCCGAAGTGAATTCAAGTTAACATTCAGAAACATATATGAAAATCGAACATTTAAAAAGCCCATTAAATGTTTTTTGTCTCGAGAATCCAAATAGGGTTTTGCTAGTTCCCTCGAGTGTAATTTTATTGCAGTGCTCAGACAATGGGAAAACAAAGAGAATCGCTGATAATTATTCTCATTATAATCGTTAGAGCAATGCGAAAGAAAGAGAGAGAATATTGTACGAAATTTGGTTATGGGGAGCATAATTATGCTCACATTCAGTGAATATTGCTATGTGGGTCTTTATAGAAATTCATGATAAATTTAACTTTTGCGAATTCAGAAAAATGATTACAATAAATGGTATCTTACTTCTTGTACTCATGAAATCAGTTTCAAGTCAATGCAACATTTCGACGGAATAAATTCAGAATGCTTGATTTTTGTGAAATTTTCAGTTATTTCATCATTTTTAATTCACAACAATTATGTGATTGGATACATTTAACTAGGGATCAACAACATGCTTTAAAATTAATTAGTGAATTCTAGGCGCTTCTAAATCTTCTTTATCTTAAGTTTTTTTTTCAATATGCGTCATGTTCGCAGATAAATATTCGCAAACTAAACATGATATACTTGAAATATATACGTGTTTGTTTGAGATAAAAGATCCTCGGGTGAATATGATAATCGATGACATTCTATTTAGTGTGGTGGGCCATAGCTGGTTTGAGGCTGTGGTGCTGGAGCAGGTGGGAAGTACTCTGGTTCAGGTTGTGCAGGTGGAAGATATTGAGCTTGTGGCGTTGGTGGTGGAGAAATATGTTGAGGTTGAGATTGAATGGTTTCCTTCACAATATGTTCAGGTTCTGGAAGCACTGGTTCAATTTGAACGATTGGGTGTGGAACTGAAACCTTTGTAACAATCGGCACATGAACTGGTTTCTGAACTTTTACAATATATGGCTTTTGAACATATTGAATGACTTCATATGGACGATCGACGCGTACATAACGTGTTACGGGTACTGGAACATGACGATCAACTTTCACATATTTATCCACTGGGTATGGAACCTAGAAAACAGCGAAATATTAAAGTAATGTAATTTAATTTGTCAAATTCATAATTTCCATAAAAAATACACACTTGAACTGTTCTTAGAACGGTTTTATGAAGTCCAACAATTTCTTCAGATGTGACTGATGGTTGGACTACTTCGGTTCGATATGCTACGGGTTGAGCTACTTCATGATGAGTTGGAACTGAATGAATAGCTAACGGTTGTGTTGGTACAAACGTAGCTGGAACTGACTGAAGAGTATCATGGTGAGCTGGAAGAGTTTGTAGTCTTAAATGCTGGATTTGATAGTCATGGTTTACAAAGCCGGCATTAGCTACCGCCAATAGAGCCAATGAGATGAATGTCTGAAGAAAAATAAATGTATGAATTGTTTGAAATCGACACTTTAAACAGTGATTTTTTCAATCATCGGTACATACCTTGGAAATCATATTCAAATAGAAGATATGACTGGTTTATTGACCGATTGAAAACGTTTTGATTAATATTCACTCTTTGTGGCTATTTATGAAGATTTTCAAAATGCATTTATCCCCACGAATGGACATTTTTAACATGAGTGGGTTGAACAATCACTTTCAATAGAAGATCTTATTGATGGATACAGCCACAATTTATGTGATTTCACCTTTCGAATGCACATCATGCAAAAGATGATACCGTGTTATATATATGATATAAGATTTGAACTCATTTCCCAAATTGTTACAAATTGATAGATTTTAATTAGTTGGAACACACCGTTAAATGTTACTTTCATAATCCCATTCACCTGTAACGGTCCAACAGTATTATTGTCAAAGTGGATGTTGGCGGTGGTCGTCAATAACAATGCATCACATAGGAAGTGTTGTTGTTGTTGATGAGATGTTATATAATTTGCCGAAATTTCAACAACATGTCATTTAAAACATTATCACAGAACTTGAGAGACTCTACTATTGCCAAAATGTGAAATATGTCCAACAACTATTTTATTTTGACGAGAAAAAAAGAATTGAATTAATTTAATTAATTGAATTTAATTTTAATTCATTCTTTATCTTTTTACATCATACTGAAAATAATTTTATTATTTAACAATTCAAGAGCCGATAATAAATGATCTAGTTTAGAGCCAGTCATTTTTTATACATGCTTGATGAATGTCAACAATTCATTAATTTCTTCTTAGTCTTAAGGTTCATTTACAGTATTCACATGAGTTCAATGTTTTCCATGATTTCATTAAAATCTAAATAAAAATATTTCAGCTTGAGATTCTCAAGCCAAACACAATCTAAGAACCCAGTTCCCATTTCAAACAAAATTAAACTATTCCACAACGAAAGTGTTGAACAAATTACAACATATCACATTTGTTTCTTATAATATCAAAAAGATGACACCTCCGTGAAAATATTTTCAGGATTTTTTCCCACATATGGGATATTTTATTGTATGATTTTCATTTAAAACAATAATCTTCTTTAGATATTATCAATTATCACATTCCCATCCGAAAAATTCGCTGAAAGACAAAAAAAATATATTTTTTCCTGGATTTTATACATTCATTACACACTACTGTGTTAAATATATTCAAGTAAATTTGATACTATCAACTATCTGCGTCAACATATCTTCATGTCTCTGGTTGTTTTTTGCTGACAGAGATGCAGATGATTGGGTGAATGGAGCTCGATATGCATTTAAATTGATATAAAAAAGGTAACGTAATCTTTTTATCGTTTTTGTAAAGTCAATTTGAAGGGTAATTTACTTAGCTGCTTTAATTACTTGTGATTAGTTTTATCAATATCATACACATAAAATAAAATTGGAGTAAATTCTACTCCGTTTGGAGTAAATTTGTTCATTTGTCATATACAAAATGGCAAGAGTTTACTCCAAAATGCGGAGTAAATGTGAGAATATGGAGTAAACTATTCTTCACCAAAATATATGAAGTTATTCCGAACGGAGTAAATTTTACTCCATTTTTATTTTGTGTGTGCTAAACGAGTAAACAGTTTTTAAGAATAATTGTTAATGGACTTTACGTCATATTCCATCGAACTATTTGCTGAAAGAGAATTTTTAATCATTGGAATTTAAACTCAAAACAAGTGTACTATTTTAGCCAGTCTTATTTTCTGTGGCATATGCATAGCTGTGCATGGACGTTCGTTCGTAGATTTATTTTTTGCAAATTTTGTTCGTTCATTCGTTCATTCGCTAATTTATTAGTAGGAAATTACATACGAACGCATATTTACAAAAATCTATGAACGCACGTATTTTCAATGTTCGTGCACGGCTATGAATATAGGTCATTATCAAAAGAATTTTGCTCAAAATGTAAGAGTAAAGGGCCAAAATGACAATGAAGCTGTCATCTGTTAGTTGTACTATCAGAATTGTTTCACACCTTACTTTCATCACCATGCAGGAAAGTATTCAAATTAGAATAAAGACTAAAAACGGCACATAAAATACGTCAAAATCTGAATCGATAGATAAGGTCAAGTCTTCCGATTTAGCAAAAGAATTTTCTTTAGGTTGATAACTGTAGCTATTACGCTAATTAGTTGTAGTGCATTTTAGTCTGAACACTTCCTAGCAACTAATACAAAATGAATTAAAACAAATTGTTTTGTTAAATAAATGTTTTTATATTTTTGACAACAACATTAACAGTCTTCAGAAATATAAGAGTTGATTACAATATCAAATGGGATATAGATTAACAAAGTGTTAACAATTTTGCTTAGTGGTAGCCTCGTTGCTCTGGAACGCCATAGTTTGTGGCTGGTGGATTTTGGCCCGGAGCGCTGACTGATTGGTTTGGTGGATTGTAGCTTGAACCTTGTTGTGGTGGAATATAGTTTGAGTTTGGTGCTGAGGAGAAATTTGGTTGATCTGATGGAATAAAATTTGAACTTTGGTCCGGGGAAAAAAGTTGTTGATCTGATGGCATGTAGCTTGAACTTTGTTGTGGTGGAATATAATTTGAGCTTGGTGCTGAGAGAAAATTTGGTTGATCTGATGGAATATAATTCGAGCTCGGAGCGGAAGTGAACTGTGGTTGAGTTGGTGGTAAATAGGTTGGGCTTGGTGGCGAAATTGGTTTTGGTGGAGGGCCATAACTTTGACGTGGTGGTGGTGGCGGTGGTGGAAGGTATGATTTCTGTGGGGCCTTTCTATTTTCAACGAAAACTCTTTGGAGGACTACACGAACTTTGTGAATGTATGGCTCTGGTACACGTTCTTCTTTAATGACTGGAACTGGTACAGGTTGTTCAACGTGAATTGGAAATGGTTGATCCACATATTTAACAACAGGAACTGGATTATCAATCGGAATATGTCGTTCGACTGGTGTGTAGATTGGGTTGTCGACAGCGATGTGGCGCTCGTATGGAACAGGAATATTTTTTACAACAGTACGTATTTGTACTGGAACAGCACCTGTGGTTTGGTGTAAAGAACGTCCAAATTGTGCATTTCGAACCAATGCTTCACCGGGGGCAAGAGGATTTACGTGTAACGATGATACTGCATGCACAGGTGCTTGCAATGAGTGGAATGATTCAGTTTCAGGTGCTGAATTTATACCATATTGAAATCCTGATCCGTAAGCGGCGTAAGAATTTCCAAAATCTCCCAAATGAAACTGAGCCAAACCGCGTTTCTGAACGTTCTTTTCTTTCTTTTCATTCTTTTTAGTAGCAGCCGAACTTACTACTAACGCTGTAGCCAATAGAACCACCTGTCAAAATAATAAAAATTATCAATTACTTCAAGTTGTAGTGAATTTTTTTTTAAATAAATGAATCAAAACGTACAAAAATCTTCATTTTGCTATCAGTAAAACTCCAAGTACCGCTGTAGTCGATTAATGACTGTTGAATGAATTTGGAGAGATTCAACTGAATTTTTATATGCATGGATTTTGAAGACGTGAAGTTCTCCCACTTAAAGAAAATTTTGCACTACAATTTAGGTACTTTTACTTTCTTTTACTAATGCAACAATGGATGCTATTCAAAATGATTTGATCTAAAAATAAATCCAAACTCAAAAGTTGAGCATTACAAACACGATTAAATTCAACGACCAGAAAGGTAAATGATCATTTAACGATTCACCATCAAATTAATGCTGTCGACAAGCATGCTACATCTGCACACATATCCTTACGTCACATATGCTGTAATGCCGGTCATTGTCGGTTCAATCTAATTCAAATGAGCCATGCGAATATACAAAACTAGATCAAATAAGAAGAAAGATAAAACAACGAACTAGTGGAACTGTTTGCGTCTTCATTGAAATTTCCTCTCTTTCTCACACACTCTTTTAATGGTCTGTTTCATTTATTAGCCTGAGACTTTTTTTTTATTGGTGTCAACAAATTATGCAAAAATATGCAAATGAAACTACATACCGTTTTATTATAACCGTTCAAAATCGTTAATATAGTGTTAATTCTATTGTTGTTTCAATCAAAAACCAATTTTTCTAGTTAATTTGGCGATTTTTGCAAATTATTTCAAACAAATGAATTGGAGACGAAATAGCTAACCTATCAACTGACAGAATTGTATACCAAACACTATCTCTAGCAAAACCACTTTCAAAAGACATTCGTATTTTGAAAGTGTTATTTGTTTGAAATAGACCGCATGCACCGGTGAACACTGATTTAAAGTTAAATTTATTTTTTATTGCCAAGACAATAAATGATTTTGCGAGTGGCAAAATATCATCACAATTTTTGAAAAAAAGCTATTCTCTGAAAATGTAATATTTTTTATCAGTAAATGCATATGTTGCGAAAACAGATATGGTTTGAGTGATTGATGAGCTCGCCATTGCACTATTTCAAATGGAAATATAGCACTTGCAATATACTTAGCGGTTTATATTTGTGTTTAATTTCCGATTGCATTTTTAATCAACGCATCAGATCTCTCAGCATGTGTATATCCATAAACAGGTTCCATTATAAACATTATGGATGGTGATTGTAAAACGAACCTTTGCTTTTTTGACGTTTATAGATCAACATAGTTTCATTCACATTTTATCTCGTGAAAACTAAAACTATCTCATGAACTCGAAAGGAAACATAGTACTATGTCACAATAATCTATTGAACTGCTGGAATTTTCTCATGTAAAAGGTAAACTTGGTGAGCACATCATTTTGTTGTTAAATGTCATCAAAAATATATCACATCCATCTATCAACATATCGTTCCCAACACGATACCCAATGGGTTTATTTTACAGTAGCATTTTAAATTTATGGCTATCGAATTGTGATTGAATGGTGGTGGTGCGCACTACACTGTTTTTCATTAAATATCAAGCCGATGACTGTGGTAAATTCTAAAATGTGAATTGATTAAATTAAAAGGAACGCCATTTTCACTGCCACCAGATGATATGAACAAATTTATGTTCACTAATCAATGTTAAATGAATGGCGATTTCGATTTGGTTTTCATCTCCGGTTAAAATCAGAATCAACCGATAGGAAGTCTACGCATACACTTTCTGGTGGTGTACGTATGGTTTTTTTTTCTTCTTCAAATATTGCATTTGTTGTGCGATTAACATTTGGCGTTCGGTCCTTCGTAAATACAGTGGTCATTTCGAATTCGGTTATAGTCGCATAAAATGTATTTGCAAATCAATCCGGTGGAAGCCGCTACCAATCACAGCAGCTTAAAACATTCCACCAATACCGTAATTTTTTCGTAATTTTATTTCGGTAGACCCAATACACGCTCATAAAAACGCAATCAACTATGGTCTCATGCATGGAAGATCGATGCAAAAGTTATCAGCATTAATTTATTGCTATCGAGGTATAAAAAATGCGCAATTATTGGAAAGAAAATCTGGACGCACAAAACAGGAAATAAGGCTATCAAGGATTAAACAATAATTTATGTGGGCTCTTTTTTTTATTTATGAGCATGTTTCTGTTTTTTTTCTGTATACACGTCGTTTTTGATTGGTTCTTTCTCAATACCATCTACACTGGATTATTTTCTGGACACAACACGAACAACAACAACAAAAAATAGCTATATAATGATTTATTTATTGTTTTTCGCATGTGACTCCGATTTTTGCGAGTGATTAATTTGGAAAAACATATATTTAATGGTGGCATGTAACAAATTTGTATTTTGTCGTTTGCGTACCCACGTCCGTGCCTTTATGATTCTCTTATTCGTGCTCATTTTCATGTATTTGTAGACAAAAAAAATATATATCTATTTATTTGGCAAATTAACGTTCCAGCACCAAAGCAATAAATACCATAATTAAAAGGTTCTGACCCAACGGAAAATAGAGAGGAAAATGAACACGTACCGAATTCGTAAATATCAGACGTGATAATTTCCGTCGTATTTATTCTCTTTTGTCGATTCATTTCACGCTCTTGTTCCAATAAAATACCAATATTCGCATCTGACCAAAATAGCAATTTCCCTTGTAAAGTTGTCCGCCACTCCAAACCACATCGAAATGATGGAAAATAACTTTTTACATAACTCCAATAGTCTTCTAACTTCTTTTCTTTTTTTCCATGTGTTGGCCGCTGAAAAAATCGACCGCAACTTTTCAAGTAAAATGAAAATAATTGTTTTCAATTTGAAAATTTCCAAAACAAAAACAAAAAAATAAAAGAAAATATACAAAACTGCTTGCGTCCAGTGGCAATTGACAGCCGTGAAAAGAAGAGAAATGGGCAATAAAAAAAAATCTCTAGAAGACTGGTGAAGTTGACAATGTCATGAAAATAGTTGGCGAACTTTTCAATTTTCTAGATGAATTGTTTGGATAAACTATTCAACGGAATTCTGTCAATTTTAGCACACTTTTTTTTATTGTTGTTGCTTTGGTCGTTTCAGTCAGTTTGCCATTTATTACGTCTATCGAAGAGAGAGATACCGAGTAAAAATTGTTTAAACAAAAATGACATCACTTCCGAAATACAGTTAAATGATGATTCGTTTCCCTCTTGGCTGATAGCATTAGTTGGAATGGAGAACGAAAAACAAATTTTGGTTTTTCAAGCTGTCAGATGGGCACGGACATAGGCACCGGCACATGCTACAATGTTTGTTTCCATGTTCACAAAATACACGACATGTTTATCAAAATGTTATCGTTTTCAATGGAAATAGCAAATTCTTTTGCGATAACTTTCGTAATGTGAGCATTTCAAATTGTGAGAGTGAGATGACGAGCAGTCAAGAGTACTTTTAGTCCATTATTCTAATTGAATTTGATAGTAAACAGTTTTGCAACAAAACAGCATTGCTGAAACCGATCGATTTCGAGAGAATAAGCGAAAAGATGTGTGCTTATGGTCGGCCATGTCGGAAGAATACGAAAAATATTTCAACATTTCATAGAAAAACGAACATTCACTCTATTTATCTGCATAGTGATTGTGCTTTTGATATTGCTGCATGAGTTGACAGTAGAATGAATATACATCATGTATGACTGTGCAGTTTGTTGCACACACACACACACACACACACACTTGTAATTAAATCCTGAAATGAACTTCCTGCTTGGCCATTTCAATTTCGTTGTTGCTCTAGCTTCATGTCTTCATTTTCTCGAATTTACTTTGGGTAACTGCTATTCCAAAGCCATTTCCCATTGTATATAGAATTCTATCCGATTCGATTTATTCAAAAAGTGCATTTGTAATCTTGTATAAGTTTGGCTTTTCTAATGCAAATGTGCGACGGAACCGGTTTTCCATTTCATGGACACTTACATGCCCAAAAAGTGGTGTGCCATTCATCGCATCCAAATATCTGAATGGAAAACAATGACAAACGGAATATTATTCACATTTAAGGTCAAAGAACTTCGACTCGTAATCATGACAATAATACAATCGAAAGTTGTGTAATGACCGACCCCTTTCGTGCTATACATACAAAGGTAAAATGCAATTGTCACAGTTGCACAAACACAAAGTTTGATTCGTTGCACCTTTTGCATAAAGTTTTAGCCGTTTAGAATTTATTTCCGGTTTATGGAAAAACTTTCTCAGATTGCACAATGCAAACACACACACACACACACACATTGCCTGATATGTTAGAGTAAAAATATCATTTTCAGAATATAGATATTATTTATGTGTCTCGATATTTTGTACATGATTTCATGGTTTGTCGATAATCTTCAACTGTACATGACCAATTTTTGGGGCCAAACATCCAATAACTTGGAACTTCACACCATTGTAATATTCGTTGAACAAAGATGTTCGCAATCGCAATCTAGCGATAAGAGCACGCTCGCAAGAACATGAATCGGTTACATTGATAAAATGAACGCGTTGTTCAATATTTTTCTAATATGAAAATGTGTGTGCCGCACCGCTAACCGTATGCCACGTCACTGCCATATGGCGCTTCACAGCATCACGTACTTGTCGTATCTTATCGTCAACTTATTGGTTTGATGTGAAACGAAATTGAAAATTGTTTGAACTAAATCAATTGTCATCATTGTGTTATTAAATAATGTGCTCGTGACACTGATTTCACACACACACACACACACACACAAACACAAGCCAAAACACATCCGAGTTATAATCGTAGATAATAACACCATCCCGAACGCTGTGATATTAGTAAACGTGTGCATCCATCGTGATCGCAATTTCTCATATTCAACGAACATTGACAAACCTGATGCCAATGAAATGAAACAATTTGAAAAGTATGGTGCGTTGCTATAGTGGCAAATGTTCAATTTATATAATACAATTGTGGATGGTTGAAACACAGATGACAGCGCGGGTACAACGAATGGCGAGTCATAACCCAGTGTAATTTCATGACATTCAGATACATGTCGGACAAATTAAAATCGTTTGCCATTCAAAACCATGGAATGGTTAAAGTTGAAACTAAGAATTATTAATTAGTTATTATTAATATTTAATGAGGAACTGAGAACTATTTGTTTTGAAATCATTTAGATCAGTACAATGTTTGGACAACTGAACTGCTCCAACAAACATATTGAGCTGCTTCTCGAAATGCAATGTTCAAAAAGCATTTGAAATGTCAGTTTTTCATTAAAAAAAATCTGGAAATAATACTCACTAAATATTAACACGATAACCTCAGGGTGTGCCTCTACCCACAGAATCATACATATTTTGCGTGCTATGATTACAACCATAAATATGACAATCATTCCGGTATAAATTCCATTCAGTTTTCGTTACGCATTCACTGAGCATCAAAACTCCTACTATTCACGTGCAGCAATCTATTTTTCTATAGAAAATACTTTTCTCATATAAAAAATAAGAAGATTGCAGTTGAAATGCAGTTGAGCTATTTTTGTGCTTTCTATTGATGGGTTCATAAATTTATCGTGATTTATAAGCTGCTTTTCGACCAAAGTATTTCCGTTTTCTTAGCTGCTGAACATTTGTGTGTGTATGTGTTGAGATTGAGCTAGATTTTTTATATATTATTTATGTTGTTGAATGTGAAACGGACTCTCCACATTGAAATCTTTACTTTGATTTGCTTCACTTTGTATGGCATAAGCGAAAACGGTATTTTGATTCTCTTTCTCACATGCATAAATAACTGTTGGAATGTCGCATTGGGTTGTTCTTCTAAAAAATTTACGCACAAATAAATGGGAACCCATTTTGGGCATTAAATAAATTGGGTTAGACGTTCATGTTTTCGTTTGTCGTTGTTGCTTTCATCATCGTCATTGAAAAAGGCAGCACTTTATCTTTGCAATGAGCAAAATGTGGGCGATTACAAAAAAAAAAGAATATGTATGAGCAAACGTGATATTGGCGTGTTTCATGTAGTTTGCTTTATTACAAATATGACAAAAACAAGACGAGAGAAAAACAAAATTAATAATTTATTTATCAGGAGCAACGAACAACGCTACAGATAGCAAATATCTTTTTTATTTTATCCTGCTCGTATGTTTGGTGAATTGCCGGTGCTAGATTGAGTATCCGGTTGCCGGATATTCCATTTTGAATATGGTTTATGTTTATGTTTTATAGCAAAGTGAATTTTAGAGTGTGCACTGCATACATGAATCCACCCCCTCATTCTTCCATAAGAATGTGTATCCTGAGAGGACCGAATGAAATGTCTGGAAAATTTCTCCGACAAACAAATGATGATTGCGATGACATCAACGTGATGTCAAATGATAGTTCAACATGCAAACTAGAAAATAAAATTAGTTTAAATGCATAAACATTTCGTATCGTTCAGCTCCTTTCGTTTGCATCACTTTTCAAGCCGAACCGCTGTCATTGTAAGTAATTTATCTTGTTGCTGATCCTTTACTCGCTTTATTTTGTTTACCATGCCAATGAACCAAAGAGCCAAAGAGCCAAAGTAGAACGTGTATATATGTGTGTGTGTGTGTGTTTTTCCATTTATAAGCAAAGGCGAATGAGTAATCGCATCGCCTGAAAAAGATGAAGCAATTTGTTGTTTTTTGCATGTTGACTCGAAGACGAAACGAATGCATCTGAAATGTAATCAAATGAAAACGACCGAAAATATTTGCTGTCAAAGAGAGAAATCAACAAAAATGGCTTAATTGAAATGAAGCACTTCTCTGTTTGACACTCGATTTTTTTGTTGCAGGACCGTTTGCAGCAAACAGATTGAATTACATCAAGCTGTATATTTGATTTTATTAACAGATGTAGAGGATTCTAGTCTTTGAATTGCATTTTATGAGAGGGATAGAGAGAGAAAGAGCGAGTTCATGTGAGGCAATTCAATTCCAAATTAAATATCACAAGCCAATCGCTTCCACCTGCGTTTTTATGAGTCACTTCAACCAGAATCAATGTAGACGAGTCTGATTACTGAATCAGAAGTAATAAAATCAAAAGTATATCCCATCAGTCATTATAGCTTCACACTGACACTTTATTGATTTTTCCAAATCATGAAGCTGTTTCTAACGTTTCTCTTAAGGCATTGAATAAATATAGTGAAAACTGGCAACGATGAGGACATGTGCCATTACCGTCTATTGGTCACTACAGATGAAAGAGTTCCAACAGTTCAGACACTCAAAAAGAGTAATTTCCTGGAATGCAAATATCGTGTTTAATTTCCAAATAAATTGCTACATATTTTTAATTTTAGTTTGTTTTTTGTTCCGGTTTCACCAGTCAAATTTATTCAAAGTATACATGCAAATTGCATTACAGCCAGCACGAACGCTGTCCATTAAAGTAAAAGCAAAGTTAAATAAAAAATTTGTAAATAAAAAACAAATCAATTTTAAAATAGTTTCAATTAACTGAAAACAGAGCTGTTTATAAGATGCGTGACCGTTGATTCCATTCCATTGGAGGTCAATGATTACAAAATACAATTAATTGTTTAGATTATTTTCAACATTCTATTGAAATCGAATTCAATATTAAATGCGATTTTATGAAGTACGAGCTCCCTTAAAAATGCATTATCACAAACTTCCTCAAATCCAATACAGAAACCTCAAGTTGTATGCTAAATAAAACAAAAGTGAACAAATTGCTTTACGAAATGTGTTTTTTTAGCTTTGAAATCAGAATCTAGCCTTATCACCGGAACATTTTGTTTTATGCATTGAGCGAAATAGAAAGTCAATGCTGTATTATTCACATGTAATATGATTATCTTGTTATGTGGTCAATGATTGAAGTGAGATTTGATGCCTTGATCAGTCACACACACAATATCAAACCACTTAATGCATTGTCCGATTGTTGTATTTATGTTTGACTCGTTTGGCATCAGCATTCATTTGAACTTACACGTCTTCAAATGTTGAATCACTTTACATCGAATTTTCACCTAATTTATGTTTAATGTGATTGCTTCACGTTGAATGAATTTCTGAACACACAAAAAAAGGCACACACAAATCCATTGAACATTGAAATGTAACCACAAATGTTGATGTTTCCAATGGAATTGCTCATTGGTATAAAGATATATCCATGACGTATTCGATTTTGTGGCATTTGATTTCTGACCACATCCAAAACATTCGGTCAAAGCAACTATTGTTGCTGTGTATGACTTTACTTTGATGCATTTTCGTAAAATGCCATTACCGCGTGTGTGTGTGTGTGTGTGCCACAACTTGAGTAAATCAACAAAATGCGACATCAACCTCGGATTGAGTTTGAGATTGAACCATTATGATTGTACACCATAGAATTCACCGGCACAAAGACATGCACAACCGAGGCATGCAGACCAGAGAGGCTTTGGTTTATACCAAAATGATTCGTATTTGAAACTGGGAATTCCCAAAATGTATTGCAAAACCACTGATTTCATCTGAATAGTTGGTGCATATTGAGTTTCTAGAACTCAACATTCATTCATTCACAAAACCGAAAGTATGTCTTGACCATTGGCGGGAAAAAAAGATGAAAACGCAAATTTTGCACTAAAATCGGAATTCTCATTTGAATTACGAATTTTTTTTTCAGTCAAAATTACTCACACTCAAGCTATGAATCAGAATTATCATTGCATTTGATTTATTGGCTGTTGAACATAATGACGCCCCCAAAATGAATCAATTTCTCAGAAAACCAATTTTGCATATTTTCTCACCAAAATCAAAAAAAAAAAATGGAAAAATGTATCTTATACTTTAATGAATAATTGACCTAATCTCGAGTTTATTTATAAACAACTGAACTCCAAAAAACTTACCATTCAAAAATAAAACGAAAAAGCGCAAAAAATTGCAATTTGAATGGTTCAAACCTGAAATTCAAGTTAATTAATGTTTAAATAGGTCCAAATCTGAATCATTAATTGACCGAGATGAGCAAATAGAAGCTCAGAATCTCTAATACGATTGATTTAAAAGTGCACTCCCCATAGATTTGTATGTTAATCGTTGCAAAATTACTTTAATTCAGTGCAACGCAAAAGAGTGCAAATAATCCTCTAATTGGTTTATTGTAATTACATAAAACAAAGAATTTGTTCAAATTCATGTGAATTATTACGAATATGCGTCGAATTTAAGGTACAAATACGCATGCTTTGCATTCAAACATCGGCAATTAATTTGAAATTAGCCGCCAAAAAAAAACAACAACAAAAAATCAGACAATCTATTAAAATATTAAATCGTTTGCTGTTGTTGTTGGTCAAGGTCGTCATCGTACAGCATCTCGTCTCATCGCATTTCAACGTATTTCAGCATCACAATTATCACGCAATCAATTATGACGTTGTGCTGATGATTTCACTGACTTCTAACCACTTCACCAACAAATCTCGGATATTCAATTTTAGATTTGCATGTGCTTTAATCGTTTCGTCATATTGTGTCAAAAATTTGCTAGAACGAGACGGAACAATGTTTAACAAATTTTTTTCGCAGCATCGAAAGAATATACATACAAAATCAGGTGCTCGACGTGAGAATACAGTCAGATGCTTTTGTTAATTCATTCACTAAACAAGTTTCGTTCTGTGTTCTGCCACAACATTCAATCGTAAGACGGTTGCCGCTGCGGCTGGAACTTTTTTCAGTCATTTGATTTAAATTTAGTGGATTTTTTTTTGTGAGTGATAAAAACAAAGTATTCAAATATTTGCGCATGACGAATTGCAGTTAAGATTGGAATTTTTATCGATTGTATGCATAAAAAAAATCATTGTGTTTTCAAACGGTGAACAAAGGTTGGTTGCAATTATTTCACTTGTATTTTTAAAAACAATTGGAAACGATTTTAAATCAACAAAATTGTGTAGCGAAGTAAATGTGACATGAAATCGAAAGATGTATACACTCCGAAAAATGTTTGGTATCGACTTCATAATACTTTCACTACCGATCAGTTTTTGTATGTTAAGGTCAAAATTCGACAGGTTGCCATACCACAAGACAGTACATTCAGTCGGTTCGCTGGTCTTTATCGTTCTCTTCGTGTAATGCCTTTGTTTGCTGTGTGTGTGTGAATGCGGTGATAAGTGAAACTGAAATGTTTTATTAATATGTGCAGTTTGAATCATTTGAATCAGAAATACATTTGTAGTTTTAATTGCAAATAAAATGTCGGAAAATATCAATGATGTGCCTCATATCATACGCACTAGAATCTCACCGTATCACGTCATGTCCACTTGATTATGGATTTAAAAAAAAATACACGTTTAAATTAATTTCAAATCGTTTTCAATGGCATCAAACAAAACTTGTTTTCTTTTAATATCGCAGTGCCAACGGATTTTTTTTTGCATTTTAGCTCCGGTTTTGTATTTACGAATTTAACAATACAGTTCATTCAATTTTTCGAATCTGAGGTCACAATACACGTGTTAAATATATATAATAAATGGCAAAATGGTTTTACTAATTGCTGTCACGACACTTTGAGTTCATATTAAAAATAAGTATTGATAAAAAAAAATATGATATCTATTTACAGATGATTACTAAGCGGTCGAAAATCAGCCATGTGCCGATGATAGTGTTATTGATTGCATTGAATGTTGCATTAGTCACTAGTTATGCGGTTCCCAAGGCTCGAATTGAAGTGCTGCATCCAAAAGGATTTTCAGTATCAATACCAGATGTTCCAGGCATTCAAACATTCTCATTCCATGGCAATGTATTTGAAAAAAAAAAAAAAAAAAAATTAAATTGAACAAATTTTTAAACAAAAATTGAACAATTACAGTTAAATTTACCGATGGAAGGTTTAGAAAATGGACAATTTTCCGCCGATGTGTTGAAACATAAAAATGGACATTGGACATACACAACTCGAAAGCATCAAATCAAACCAGGAGATATTCTGTATTATTGGTTGTATGTGCAAAAAGATTCGTTGGGCTATCGACGTGACGATCAAAAGCATGAATTTACAGGTAAAGTAGCAAATTCATAATTTTAATATTGAATAATATACTTAAGGAAGAAATCACTTGTATTTTTAGGAGGAAATCACTCCTATAATTGAAATTTGGAAAAAAATGAAAAATTATTTCCATTACACATAAATATTCCTATAATTACTGAACAGTTTTTGTTCATTGTTTTTTTTCAATTTTCTCAATTGTTTTCAATATTTTCCTCATTTTAATAATAATGGAAATGATTTAGCCTTGTTTATGTTACTTGAATCATTCAAATGATTTAATCAATTTCTTTCCCATTTACAGAGTCGGATGTGTATGCGGGTGTGAATTCGACCGAAGAATCGAGTACTGAATTCACTAGCACCGACTATACAGAGCGTCCATTTAGGCCCCCGCACCCAAATCATGGAACATCGACAAATAACCATGGTACATCAAACGCAAACAATCACGGTACACCAGTCAATGAAAATTGTAATGCAAGTACACCACCAATGCGAGTATTTCCACAAGAAGTGCATCATTATCATCATCATTTCTTGCCAACATTGGCTCCAAATGGCGGTTGTCCACAATATGGTGGCGGAAATGGCTTTTCGAATGGCGGCGGTGGATTTAATGGAGGTGCTGGTTCTGGTGGATTTAGTGCAACTAGCGGTGGTGGACCAGGCGGGAGCACTGGATTCAATTTTCCAACATCAGAATCACAGAACAGCATCAGTAGCATTCAACAGCTTACACATCAAATGAAACAAGTTATGATTGCACTTGAAAATATGAAACTGAAAGTGGCCACTCTATCCGACGTGGTTGACGAGCTAATTAATTCAAATGGCAATACAAAATTAGTGCTAACTGGAGCAAATGTGGATGCCACAACCAACTTATTTGAATTGGTACGACACATCGTTTTGGATAAATTGGACTTGAAAGATTTGAAAAATGATATTTACTCAGCGACACGTACGAAAAAGGGTATCGTATTTGATGTGGCCTCTGGTTTGGATAAACGACGAATTTTAACCCGTGCCCGAGAACGTTTGAATCGTGATGATGAAGAATTACGCATTCAAGATTACTATGATAGTGACAGTCCAAAAACTTCCGAAGAATCTGAATCAATAATTGACGTTCGATTTGGAAGTGATGAGTAAAAGAGTTTGGCCGCAGAAAAATCCCATTATTATTAATATTCATAGAAATTGTTCAATGTCAGACATTTGTTTGTGTAAAGAAGAAGATATACATAATTTTTATACTTTAAATATACTATAAAAGAAAATTGAATACATTTGATTCGTGCCGTGAAGCTGTAAATAAAAATAAAAACCAACCATAGTAATTATCTAGAGATACCATATTCGCTCATTTCGCTTCGTTGTATTAAGTACGTTTAAATAAAGATATTTACAAGTGAATTGCGTGTAATGTATTTTCAATAGCTCAATATTCGACAAACGGAGCTCAATATTCGAGTGAGTCATACACAAAATGCAAACGCATCTTTTTAGCCCGCGTCTATGCAATTTCAGCTTTGTGTTGAGCCTACTTTTTTGATTAAATTCCATTTTAGTCTCAATAACTTAATTAAAGTGCAAAATATTGACCGTCATGAAATCCCTCCCCAAAAAATAGCACATTTCCTCAACAATTTTCTCGCTATCATTGCAATTATGCGAATTGCATTTGGCGCTATTCGCTCTCCTTTAATCGAACAATAACGAAAAATTAACTCATCACATTGTGTTTTGATTTGATTTTTGTTGTTGTTATTAATTCGGAGAAGTCGGTGAAGGTTTTGCTCTTCCGTTCGTGTGCAGCACACCAAAGGCAGAATAGAATCGGCCTGAATTGTGTAAAATTGCATGTTTCTAAATCAAATTTAATTATACGCATCCGAACAGTGAAGGCAAGACAATAAAGTTTTGAAATAAAATTTATGGAAAATAACTTGAACAATGACCAAACACACACACACACACACACTCATACAGCAAGAGAGACAGAGAGAGAGAGAGAGAGAGAGAGAGAGAGAGAGAGAGAGAGAGAGAGAGAGAGAGAGAGAGAGAGTGTGGGTGCAGAAAGAGAGAAATGCATACTAGACATCGGTAACTTTATTAAACGAAAGGCAATTGAGCTATAGCTATATCGAGGCACACATCGCATATCAAAACGGAGAACCTCTATTATGATTTCCTGTTTGCTGTGAATGCAGACCAACTGAAAATCGGGTGCCGCTGCAAACCAGCAACAACAGTCGTGGTTTGAGTGAAAATATTTTCTATTCTTCGGTTATTTCCTGGATAATCATAAGCACATTCTGAATATTCAAAGTGATCATAAATCATCACAATTTTCATTTATGAACACATTTTGAAAATCGCTTTTTTGTTTACTTTCGTTGGACAAAAATGTTTGGGAGCTATAATGATAAATGCTCTAATTTTTGATTGGCCATTTTGAAAATGTTCATATCTAGAGGCCTTGTTTTGTTTGAAATGCATCAACATTTACGGAACGAACCAACAACAGTTGTGTGTCTGTGTGTTCATGTCATCTTTTTTAAATGTTATATTATTATATACATTCCATAACAAATATTCTCGTTCACGAGTAAAATATTCGAATCATTTTGGAGTTTGTTTGATCTTTCGACGCTAAAAGCCACAATTATTTTATGCAATGTTTGAAAATCAGTTTTCTATCGTGTATACTGCGAAAATTATGACCATAAACAAACAAGCGAACAAACAAATAGAAAAGTATTTGTCGACATGTTTAACAAACATGATCTGAATGGAAGCGATTGAACGCGCAGCTGGATGCGAATCAAACACACACACACACACACACCGAACATTTCTCTCTCGTTCGCCAAGTAGAAAAAAATGGGCATTCGCATCAAATGCGGAACGCACAGTGTGATTTCTCGTTGGTGCGACAACAAAACAATTTCATTAATTCAATGTTGAACTAATTAAATTTGCATATATTTTTGCTATTTTTCGCTTTAACATTGCCCAACATTGTGGTGTACTGTTGTCGTTGTTGCAGCGCAACTGTATCAAATTCGGACGGTAGTTCAGCATATCGCACGCCCAGCCCGGATCCATTCGCTCGCAAATTATACAATAGCCTCATTTAACAGCAGTTGTTTGTTTTAAAGTTTTCCGAGCGTGTGGATGATTTTAAATATTTGCGCATATTTATGGGCAGATACAAAGCTCAGTTCTCGCAACATTTTAGCAATTATCACCCTGGATCTGGCTATTCCAAAATACTGAAATGCATCTACATTTAAAATTTAACTGAGAAAAAAACGTAAACCATCGAAATCCATTGGGCTCACAACTTTTGCGAACACCATAGTCAAGAGGAAGAAAAGTTTCGGTTTCACTCCACTCATATTTTTGTTGTTTTTTTTTTCATTATAACCTCAGTGAGTGTTGGCAATCATCGCCATTTCGGTTTTGTCACATTTATTGTCGGGTTTTGTGGATTTTTCTTTTCAACTCTTCCATCACCATTGATGCGCATCATGCCCCACACAATTATTTGCATTAAAAAAAAACTTACACTCACACAAATTGTCGGGTGTACTGTTGCAGCACATTTCATAACGTTTTGATATCTGCATTTTATTTGTGTATGCAAAAAATGGAATAAAAACAGAAGAAGAACATTTATGGTTGAAAATTTGACCAACTTTCTGAGCCAATGCAAAAGCATTGGGAAGTTTTTAAAACAATTTAAAAAAAATCGCTTTTAATCGTTTTAACTGAATTTGAAATGTGTTTGTTTGTTCTGAATTGGAAATTCAATGCTCATTGGATATTCAAGTGAAATACATCAAATTCTTTAAGGATGTAATTAATTTAAAATGATCGATTGTGAAATCGCATACAAAATGAGTTTTAATTTAACAATAAAATCTGATTTTTTTTTTATTAAAAAGTGATGCAAAAAGATAAATTTGATTCATTGCACAAAATATATTGCGTTCTCGTGAGAAAATCGATACCGTTGATGCATTCATTGAATGTGCTATTCAAGGAATCAATTAATCAATTGAGCGGTATTGCCTGTCCAGTGATTGCAATTTGACGAGACAGATGTTTCAGAAATATCATTTCGGACAATATTTGACGGAACTCTCATATCAAAATAATTGAAATGTTCCTGGTAGAACTTAATTAAAAAAATTTAATTTGTTCAAAAGGGCGAAAAACAACAAAAAAAGCCAAACATGCGATCGAACAGCGCTGTGATATATATGCAATTTGATAAATAAAATATTTGAAAGCCATAAATATGATTAAATATTTGACTGGATCGGCTTGCATTTTCCACACAATAAAAAGTCGAAATTATTTCTGCAAAATATTCCGTTGTCGCGTCACTTGACTCACATATGCACAAAAAGCTATCCCCGTGACGTCAAGATTATTTTTCAATTATGTCATTAATCAGAATAAAATATGTGAAAAACTATTCACTACCATTTGAAAAAGTGATTTGTTATCACTGATAACAGTTTCATTTATAAACTGCATACGATTCGGTTACAGGACCATTCAATTTTTGTGTAGTATTGAAATAACAGTTTTATTGTAGAATTCAAAGAACCCAAACAAAATATCATTAGGTTTCAAAAATGTTGATTTTTATTGTGTTGCTTACCATCTTTAAAACAGTTTTAGCCTTAAAGAGCGGATCAACCAATATAAGTCTGGAAATACCAACGACACCAACAAAGTTCATTTCAAACAATTCAGTTCCACTTGGAGTCTCTGCTCATGGAACAAAGTTACTTGAAACCATACTAAAATCGCCATCTATTCCGAGTGAATTCAAATCTTCAAACCATCTGGATGGTTAATCTGATCTTATATTTCGATCCCACCAAATAATAGTTTTAATACTCCTTTTCAATATACTACGTCACAGCTTAATAACTCATATTTCGAAATTCATCTCATTATTGGAGAACCAGTAAATGGTTGGCGAAATATTCGAACACATTTTCCAATTTTTATACAATGAATATAATGTTTGTTGTTTACAGCCGATTTTGAAGTGGCATCGTGTAGAGAGAAAAGTGGAGTTTGGAATGAAAAAAGAGACATTAATTTCATAAATAACTATAGTTATGGTGAGATTGTAGTTAATCCAAGGGGAAAATGACAACCTTTCAGCCATTAGAAACGTCAACTGTACCTTCAATATCGAATCTACCGCCAATAGCTCGTATTTCTCCAGCAAATGTCCACACAGCATGAATTTACACTTGAAGATACTCTGGACGTTTCTAACGGCAAAAAGGTTGTCATTTTCTTCTTGAGTTAATCACAAATGTATACAATACATTTTTATACTAATCAAAATTTCCACTCAATTTGTTCTATTTCATTCTTCCAGGGCACTAACAAGCGGTGCTCGTTCAATGTTAGCATTTATGTGCTTCTTCTTCAAAAAATGACACACGCATACAAACGCAAGTGCCGCACGCAGCTCAGTATCAAAACGCACACTTTGATATTTCTCATTTGACATCTCCGTGTATGTATGAGAGAAGAAGAAGAGCATAAAACACGACATCGACAGCAATGTTAAGTTATATGGAGCGAGCACCGTGTGGGCACTAAAGATGGCAGGGCTTTCGTTTCTAGCGGCGGAATTTCGACGAATAATATTGGAATTATTATTCAGGCTGAGCAAACAAACTTTATCTCATATCAAATTATTATTTTCGGAAAAAGTCGAAATGAATTGCTCTAACCTGGTGTAACCTAGGTGCATAGCACTTTCAAATTCCCTTCTATTTAACAATAGCATTTGAATGAATAATAATAATAATAAGTTGGGCTCTCGGGTGATTTTTGAAAAAAAATTGGAATCATTCTAGTGTTTGTTTTAGTTGTTTTTCTAGTGGTTAGAAAGACTCCAATGACGAAAATATTATTGCGAATGAAATTAAGAAAAAGGGAAACAAGTGAAAATATCGTGGTTGGAGTTCAATGTGCGTGACAAACGGAATGGGTATCACAGGATTTGACAGCCCTATTAATAAATATAATCGCACCAGGAAATTGGCTCAAACGATGAAAAAAATGATTGAAAAATTATATGAGCAAATTTCAAGAGCTATAAAATTACAATTTTCTAACATAAAATTCTAGACACGCTTCCCTTGGATCCTTTACGCTCTTTTATTCTAAAGCATTCGTCACTCTGACATCAAATGGAATGAGAAATTCTATTTGAATTTTCGTCAGTTTGATCATGGAAATTTATTACTCGATCTCCTTCACACCCCAATCGTCGTTGTAGTTTGTGGTTTTTCTTTATGTTTGGTCATTTCCGTTATCAAAGCACATTCATAATTCATGGCGAATAAATGATGATACGGCCCATCACTCGGAAATGGATGCGGCGGCCTAAAAAAACAACAACGAATTCATGCGTTGGCCAGAAGATTCACATGATTCACAATATGTTTATAAATCATTCGCTTTGTCCATCCATTCTAATGTGATTCACATCGCAAAAACCACATGCGGTTGCCAAAGAGTATGGAATGAATATCGTGATGTTGGTTACGCATGTCGAATCCAACGAAATAAAGATATGTTTCTCTGGAGAAAAATCACCCATAAAAAAGGCCTGAAGATATGTGCTGATGATTCGTAAATGGAGTCAAGTTCAATGTGTTCAGGTCATTTATTAACATACCATTTTCGTTCCTCCTTCTTTTCTTCTTGCTGCTACTCGACATCAATATTTTTTCTTTTCGATTATTCTATAAACTTATTGCACGTACCACAAAAGCCTTAGGTAATTCCAACGGTAATTCAGTATTTGACTAGATTTTTGTTTTCCACCCGTAATGTATTAGTGTATTATTGGTTTTCATTGCTAACATAATATTTTCTTGGATTTTTGGCATACGCATGTGATAAATATACATCCAATCGACTAATACCATCTCGATATTTCTCCGTCAAAGCTCATATCACTTGATTTCTTATTATTGACACATTTTACTGAAAACATTTTTCTTCGTTTTATTGCACACGCCTAGAAACAAACTCAATTTGTTATCGGAATATTCAAATAACAAATGACTGCTGACAAAACAACTTTTACGTATTGTTGCTTCGGGCAAATGATTTAAGCGAGATTGACACACAAATTGGTTAAGTCACATGACGAAAAATGTGAAAAATGAATACCGTAGAAAAGATTTCCGATATTTGGTCTTTTATAAAGAAAATAATAATAGTTCGGCTGCGATGAAACTAGGTGATCTTTGTTTTTAAATTGGACCGTCAAATATCTTTGAAACTTCAATGAAAAAAGATTAGACAATTCGATTGATCGACTTTAAATTACAGAATATGACTTTTGTATAAGTTCAAATCTCGATTTTGGTTCGTCTTCATAGCCTCCCAATTTATTCAATTACTCACTGCGTAAAGCTTGGGAAGACCGAGTTCCATTTCAGAAAACCAACAAGTTCGTAAATGTTTGGTTAAAAGACAAAAAAAAAAACAAATATCTTTTTTCTCAGACATCAAAAGCGAAATAATCGCAACAAAAATGACTCATATTTAATTATTAAAGAAACTGGCAAAACACTAACAAAATGAATTTACTACCTAATTATGCTTTTTCACCGAATCATGCGTGTTTTTCGTGTACGAATAGCAACATTTTCTCAGTTGCATGAGCAGCCACTTTATCACGTAAATAGCTGATACAAGTGATAAGAGAATGAGTGTGATCACATCGAATGAATGGTAGGTAAACCAAGACATGTTGATTGTGTTGGCTCTGCCAAGTTCAAAACCACTTGTTGCGATTGTATGCTCGACCCACCAAACGGCTGTTTCAAGTGGAGATCTTAACCGATGATTGTGTTCATATGAGACTTTTTTGGCGGCAGCAGCAACTCTATGAAGCAAAAACATTTGAAAAAAACAATCATCACTGATATTATAGTTGAAATTTGCATATAAAAACGGTACTTAATTATGCGAATAAATTATAATTTATATTTGTTTGTAAGAAAGATTTCTTTTACTCACTTTGGATCAAGGGCTTTTTGAATCAAATTATAAATATTATCAGCGGTGATTTCTAGTAAGTTTAACTTGAAACCCATACCACGATGATTTAATGACACGGCATTCAAATATTGATCACCATAGAACGGAGTAATTATGGCCGGTTTTCCACAATGAACTGATTCAATCGTTCCTAAATTTCCACCATGCGTCCAAAACACTTTTACATTCGGATGACCTACAGTCATGTTTAATAAATTCGTTATATTCACTCATGAAACGTTATTATATAAGAGAAAATTACATAAAATATCTCGCTGAGGAAGCCAATGTGTAACATGAACATTTTTCGAAACAGATTCTTGAATTGAAGCATTTTCCCATTTCCAAATAATTTGCAATGGAAGCTTAGCAAAACCGTTGATCATTTCTTGTTGAATGTGTTCTGGTATCGATGAACTCTTCACATTTCCACCCCAACTGACCAACAGCACACCATTTTTCGCATTGTCCAATATTTGCTTGAGTTTCTGAAAATGTAAAATCCGATTCAACCGACGAACTTGTGAAATCTGTTGATTGATGTTCTTTCCATAAATTGCTTACTTCTGGTATTGGTTTTGCCGGTTGTATGTGAATGCCACTGACCTCAACTACTTGATTAGATAATGGTTTTGGTCCCGTGTAAGAATAATGCTGATTAACCAGCGTTAAACTCATTTTAGCGGCAATTTTGGCGACATCTGGAATATCATCGCCGAAACGTTTTCGGATCTCTTCATTGTCTCGCAACTGAAAGAATCTATTGACCAACAAAAAGTTGATACTGTTGACATATTATTTCAAGTTCATGAAATCTACCAAAAGTCTACCTGTACAAAAGTTTCCACAATTTCACCGTGATCCAATTAACAGTTCGTTGATACAGATTCATATCCCATGTAAAATCCGAAAATGGAAACGGTACAAATGACGGTAAATCAGGTAAATTAACTTGATCATAATAATACGATGGCAAAGCGCATGTTGACAGTCCAATGAATGGTACATCCAACTTATAAATCAGGCCAAATAAAAATTCGGTTATGAATTGCTCAGCCAAGACTATATCAAATGGATGTTCGCGATGTAAATCCAAAATTCGATCTAAATGCGGTGACTTTGAAACCAATTCACGTTCCCAAATCGCATAATTGTACAATTCCCATAGTTCAAGATGCATTGTGAAAATACTTCGGTCAAGTGATAGCTAACAGCAAAAAAATGTGAGTTTTTGTATTGATATATTAATTTCATTCGCACGTGTGAACATTTTTATTTCTATCAATATTCACCATAGTCTCATAAGTTATAGACGAGTTAATAACTGGAACATCAGTCAACAGCAATTCATTGTAGTTTTTGTGCGCATCTTTAATATGGCTATAGGTTAAAACGGTCACATTGTGGTCACGTTCGGCGAGCTCATTGAACAGCGGATAGAATGAATGGAAGTGACTCGCACCGGGATGATAAAACAGCACTAAGATTCGGCTACCGGTCACAAATGACACATTTATTAAACCAATTGTAATTAGAATTTTTATTGTAGCCATTGCAATCAACCATATGTCGCAATTCACACCTTTGGATCGTGTCAATTTGGGTGTCTACGCGGCACTGTCTAGAAAATGAATTACACAAAACAACTGTTTAGAGAATTTCATAAAATTTGGTTGTTTTCATATGACGTTTCTGTGAAACACTAAATATACACATTATTCGGATGTGAACTACAAAAACATGAAATTGGAGACAACACAAAATACCATTCAAACGCGCTCATTTACTGTTTTCTGATATCAAGCAAACTCTTCAATTGACTATCGCATTCATGTATTTACTAACAAAAGCTATGCCGCATCTAGTTTCAATTGTATGAAGACAATCTTTCAATTCTTATCGCTCAAATGCAATATAATTCAATTGACGGCAATTTATTTAATTGACGCGTAATGTCGATTTTAATGCAGAGAATAATTGCTCGGAGTTCAGGTCGCTTGTAATCGAAACGAAAGCAATTCTCTTATGCGAATAATTTTTCATTCCAACGCATTTTTATCAACATACACACACAAAAATCCGACTCAAATGCAATGCAGATCATACAGTTTATTCAAGCTATCAATAAATCAATTCATCATTTTCCATGAAATATTACACACTTTACAAGGTTACAATCACATCACTTTCTATGCAATTTATATGCGTTGTTTTGTGAACTACAAACAATTTGTACTAAAATCAATTGAAGGATTAAATGAATCATTTTCATTCGCAAACGCATAACGAATCGGTAAAACGAATACCGATTAGAATTTATGATGTATTGTAATCAAAATAATCAAAAAATGTGATTTGTTTTAGTAGTAGATAAACTGTGCGTTACACTTGATATGGCCAGTCTTATCGACTGGCACGTCAATAGCCTGAATACGTCAGACACGGAAGTAAATAAATGTGAGTGATTCCCTGGCCAAAAATTCCTCGCGTAAAAAATCCAGTTTTTAATGTCACACACAAACGTTACGTACGATCACATTCATAAATAACACTCAACTGAATTTAACCGAAAAATACTCGGTCCACAAAAGATTAGCGAAGCGAAATGAAAAATAACAACAACAAATATTAAAATGCCACAAATAATTGTGATTGCATTATGCAGCGCGTGAGAGCGATGAATGATGCTGCATATATATGATCATTGATCAAAACGGTCCAACCAGATGTGTTAATGATTATTTGGCGCATTTTAATTACACATTGAATGTGATGTGTTGATAAAATTAGAACGAATAACAAGTTTTGAATTCATGCGAATAATGTAAATGTTTAATTCTGCATTTGGAGAAGAAGAAAAGAAAATTGACATGGCGTTTCCATCGAAACAATGTGCTTCGTCGCATGTGCTCCACTGAAAGCATGCTCATTGATTCGATATTGCATGGGAAACTGATGAATAGCGACGCCATTTTCGAAAATATATTTAGTGTGATTTCGATTTGCTATTCACATGTCCGAGCTTTAGCTACGACGAATGTGTATGTGTGCGTGTGTGTGTGTGTGAGTGAGCCTTTGTCTCTCGATGAGTGAGTGAGCGAGCAAGAATAAGACATCGTAAAAAGTATTTTTCGCATTTAGTGTATCTAAATGTTCGGCGCGCAATATCCCATCTTCATAATGTGAGCGAAAACAATGCAAATTTTATCCGGAATTTGTAAATTTGAATTTTTTTCACCCATTTAAATGGTTTAATTTCAAAATAGTAAAATCTATCAGCAGTAAAGGTAAAATAATTTGAGTGTCTATTATGGTTTTCAAAAAAAATGTAAATTTCTAAATTTGGCGATTGTAAATCAAATACACTGAATTCAGCTGAATGAAATCGAATCGAAACGATGAAACAATGGAAAAAAACGATATTGTGCTATGGTCTACGTGCAAAGCGAACGGCTTCAATATATCAAATAATGTGTAAAAGAGACAACTAGCGGTGTATTTTCGTAACAACGCACACATATGCCCATTGACTATAGACTATACTAGAAAATGCATACGAACAGTGTAAATGCGAATTCACAAAGTGTGTATGTTTGTCGTGACCTAAACAATGGCGTCATTTGAAGAACGTAGTAATTCAAGCAAAGTTGACAGCAGTGGTGCAGAGACAAATGAAAATAGCAGCGAAAAAGTGCGATTATCTCGCTTAAATGTGGAAATTAGTGAGTTAAATGTGAATAATCCAAGTGATTTAATGATGGCAGATCATTTAACGACTATGGACAATGTGATAGCTACAAATCGTGTTCAATTACAATCGTCCACCGATGATAACCATTCAGACACATCATCTGGACAAACAAAATCGATTACAAACACAAAACATGGCCATTTCGAGGCTGAAAATATTGTTAGTTCGACACAAGAAACCGCAACCGAAACGTTTAATGTGAAATTGAATAGTGATCGAATGGATAGCATTGTAAACAAATGTGACGTAACGGAGGTAAAGTCGACGTTGCCAAAATCAATGGCAAATGAAAAACATATAAACAGTGAACCGAGTCACGTATGCACAGCCAGTGCATTGGCCGTCAGTCAAAGTCGGAAAATGTTGGATGAACCAAAGCGCCATTTGCATATCAATGATTCATCAAAGATGAAAACCAAATCATCGGATGGCGGTTTGTATTAAATTCTTATGCATAAATTTGTTGTTGTATCAATTTAAATAAAAAAACAAAATTAACACGGCAATCAATGTTCAATTACAGGTTCCGACATAAGAGGCAGCAGTCAAAAGAAGAAGAAAAAGGATCGTGAACGTGATAGAGACAGAGACAGAAATAGGGATCGAGACAAAGATAAGGCACATCGACGTAAAACTGAAAAAACCCATTCGTCGTCAAAATCGTCATCGTCAGACAGTAATAAATCGAGCATTTCAGCTTCATCAAATGGCAAACTTATGAGTAATGTATCTGATAATGAAATAAGCCGTTCAAGCGGTAATCAAAATATACACGACAAAACAATGCCATCGGAGAAAACTGATAAATGCAACATGCCGACCACATCAAGCTCATCAAAGCCTACTTCGTCGACAAATCAATCCAATCAAATGGAACACAACGGAAAGCATTTGACAAAAGAAAGTGCCTCGCGGAAGGAATTGATCAGTCCGATCGGGGATTCGGTACCGGATACAGATTTGAATCAGAAATTGCAGCAAGTAAATGTCATTGAATCGCAAACAAATCGACTGAATAGTTCTGAAGAGTTGAACAATGTTCCGGACACAACAACCACAGAAATTGAATCAAATAGCCACAAAATGAGCCCGACGCCAACGGCCAATAAGCCGATTGTGCTGCCAAAATCCGAGCGAAAAGTATTTGTGCCGTCAAATGTGAGTGTTCCCGAGCGTAAACCAACCGAAGGTGCTGGAATTGTCATTAAAAAAGACTATTTACCGCCACCAACCAAAGTGATTAAAGTCGAAAAAACGCGCGAAGATGTGACGCGCGTGCTAAATTATGACACCGAACCAAATACTGTGCGAACAACAATTAGCACAGCAATTAGCGAAAGTGATGGAAAATTGATTGAGGAACAAATCAAAGTGGAAAAATGTGAAGCAACTATCAAAACAGAGCCAAGTGATATACAGATCTCGGATGAAAAGCAAGCGAAAAAATCAATTACAAGTAGTCACATATCGGAGAATAAAGAGAATTCATTGCATAAAATTGATGCGATAAAAAAGCCGAAAGAGAATTTAGAGAATGGTTCAAACCCGAAAATAAAACCGGAATTTAAATCGCATGAGAACAGTGGCGAAAAGAAGGAGATTAAATCAACGTCCGCAGAAAATCGACATCATTCAAGTAAATCTTCATCGTCAAAATCATCATCACATCGAAGTAGCAGCAGCAGTGGCAGCCGAGACTGCTCTCGATGCTATCGAAGATCGAAAATTAAACGCATCAATGTTGGTGTTCAATGTTGTAAGTACGGCGAACCATTCAAACATATGACACCGACTTCAACACCAATGAAGAGCACACAAACACTTGCCTGCAATATGACCGACAGTTTGTACAGCGATTTGAAGTATGGCCGCTTTTTCCATGTCGAAGTGCATACAAATGGTGGTGCATCGATTGTTCACATGTATCAAAATGAAATCGACAGCCTGAGTGATAGCGAAATGGAGGAATTGACCGAGGAATTTTTCCGTGTTGTGTTCAGCGAAGATGAAGATGGTTATGCACATCATGTAATGGGCATTGTACACGATGCAGCAAACTATATACCCGATTTATTGGAGCACATGGCCGATAATTATTCAACGTTAACCGTTAAAGCTGGCGTTTTAGGACGCAATTCAGATATTGAAACATCAACATTAGCACAGTACTATGAACAGGTGGCGAAAAACTATTCACAAGGCACTTTCCGCTACGGGCCACTGCATCAAATCAGTTTGGTTGGCAAAGTGCATGAAGAAGTCGGCGGATATTTTCCAGATCTTTTGGGACGATTAGAGGCAAATCCGTTTCTTAAAAAGGTAATTTTAATTTAAATTGTCGTTACTCATTCGATGCATATTCTTTAGTAGTGTTTTCAACGAACAAGTTAGAACATAATTTTCGTTGGATTACGTTTCGGACAATTTCGGATAGAAAATTACCGTATAGAATTTTTTTTTTTTTTATTTTTGGTTCGTTAACAACACTGTTTTTCAGTAGTATTTTGCCAATTATCGATTTTTAACTGAAAACTGTCGGGCTAAACACAATGAATGTTTAATTTTTTCGCCAGACAATGCCATGGGGAGAGAAGTCAATAGTACAAATGGATCCGCGACTATCAAATGATGGGCCAATTTTATGGGTTCGTCCAGGTGAACAGCTTGTTCCAACCGCCGAACTTACAAAAACACCAATGAAACGGCAGCGGTAAAATCAATTGCATATTTCTTGACAAATGAATATTTCGAATGCATTTAGATTAATGAATTTTATCCATTTCTCATGCGTAGAACCCGCATAAATGAGCTACGTAACCTACAGTACTTACCGAGATTCTCCGAAGCGAGAGAAACAATGTTTGAGGATCGTACAAAAGCGCATGCAGATCATGTTGGTCATGGTCATGAGCGAATGACAACGGCTGCTGTTGGTGAGTATTTTGCATTCCAACCGATGTAATACTCTATAGATAAACACGTGACACTAAAATTTAAATTTTATGCTCTATAGGTGTGTTGAAAGCCGTTCAATGTAGCCAGAAAGATTTGCAAAATCGCATAACAAAAGACGTTGTCGCATTTTATGCTGGTGATTTTCCACATTTAGTTGAAAAGTTACAGTTGGATTTGCACGAGCCGCCAATATCACAATGCGTTCAATGGATTGAAGATGCGAAACTGAATCAGCTGAGACGAGAAGGCATCAAATATGCACGTATCAATCTTTATGATAATGACATTTATTTCTTGCCACGGAATATTATTCATCAGTTCCGAACCGTGACTGCGGTTACAAGTATTGGTACGTATAGATTCATATAGACCTTTAATTTATTTCCTATTGATTTCCTAAACTGAATTAATCACAAAATTCAAACGGATATTTTTCATTTGTCCCGTATTTCTTTCAAAATTCAGTTGCAGGAATTAGTGAATTGGAGAGTAATTTTATATTTTTAGTTAATTCGATAGATTGAACAATATATTTTTTCTTTATTTTTCAATAGCATGGCATTTGCGTTTGCGTCAATATTATCCGGGCCAAGAGGTGATAAACGAGCATAATGATCCAAATCTGGCTGAAACGCCGCACTACAAAGAAAAGCAAACGATTTTACCAAATCCAGTCAGTGCTGAGCATCATGAAAGTAAAAAGACGCACACTCCGGTGAAGCGAACGCACGATGGAAAAGTGAAAAAAGATAAAAAAGATTTAACAAAATCGCCAATGATCAACGAAGAAAGCCAGAGTCCCAAAGAAGTGTGTATTAAAGCTGAAGAGGCTAAAATCGATATGAGAAAATTGGTCATTGAACATAAATCGCATAAAAAGAGTTCAAGCTCAAGCAGTTCAAATAGCATGAGCTCAACAAAGAAGCATTCATCATCATCATCATCGTCATCAAGTCAGAGCAGCAAAAAGGACAAAGACAAACATAAATCGAGTAGCAGCAGTGATTCGCATCGATCTCATTCATCATCTAAAAAATCGCATTCGGACAAGCATCGACGAGATGAAAACCGAAAATCATCATCAGACAAGCATAAATCATCTGAAGTGTCGTCGAAACCACCAAAAACCCAACCGAATTCAACACAATCGGTTGCTGGCCAGAATGCTCCACAAAATGAAGAGGTGAATTCAAATGAGCGAAATGAAGTGACATCGCCCATACAAGTCACATCATCACATTCAACAAATGCTTCAAATTCACCGGCAAATTCCGTTCCTGTTGATACCCCAACACCACCAACACCACCACCGCCGCCACCGCCACAGCCAGCACCAACTTCTGTAGCTCCAACCCCACAAAATCTGACATCCGTTGCAGAACAACAATTGGGGCCGGCACCGCCATCATTTGACATATTGCCACCACTCCCAAAAGATGAAATTCCACCACCACCACCGCCTCCACCACCTCCGCCGCCACAAGAGAATGAACCTCAGTCGACGAGCAAAACCAGCATTATGCCTGATTCATCAACTCAACAAAGTCCACAATCACCGGTCCCACCACCAAAGGTTCGTAAGATCAACAATGGCGATAAAAACACATCAAAGTCCGACCTCCTTGGTTCAATAATGGCGAGCATGGAATCACCACGAAATACATCCAACTTTTAAATGTTCAACCATTTTCGATCGGCTTCAATGAATTTTAGTTCAGTTTTGTTTAAAAGTGAATGCTTATCTGAATTTTATTGTTTCGATTTTTTTCGAAATAGTCGAATGTATTTTATTACTGAGTGTTCATGTTCATATCGGTGACAAAATCCATAACAAATAAGCAGTTTCGTAAAAATGAAAACGTTACAGAAAGAGCACCAGATGCTGTGCTGTATATTTTAGTCAGTTAAATAGTATAGTGATGTTCGTAGCTGAATTTTCTATCCGGAATAATTGACAATTAACAGAGTTGAATGAATTTTTAAATTCGGTGGCAGAAAACAAAAACACGGTAATACAAAAACAGATTTTGTACATAAATCCAGATTTTCAGATTTTAATTTTTAAGAATAATTACATTTTATATGTGAGAATTGAGAATATCCACTGTTTCTGTCTCACAATCACTTGATCAATTTTTTTAATGCTGTGTGCTGCTTCTTCTCATTTAATTGGATCAGTTATTTTGAAAACTGAGTATATCATTTAATTGATACAATTTTTAAATTGTAGTAAACTTTATATTTCATTCATTTTTAGACAAAAAAAACCATTTTATTTTGGTCATTTATTCGAGTCGAAATTTAATTTAACACATTTGTACATAGAATTTGCAAAAAAAAAACAAACAAAAATTGTTCCAAAAAATGACGCTGCCCAAATAGATTAGATTGCATACATGTATGAAGAGTTTATACATAAATTGGCATAAATGAAGAATGGGAAAAAATGAAACTATTTATAAATGAAATGAATTTTTGGTATTTTGTAATTTGTAGTAATGACAGTTAAATGTGTCATATTCATAATGGCAATATGATTTAAAAATCGAATTTCGAATAGGCAAACACCTCCTTCACCCCCCCCCCCCCTCTCCGCCTCACCCGAATGAATTATGGGCCAAGAGATTTATTTACAAAAATTTAAAATGAAAATTAATAATTATAAACAAAATCTCAACTGAGCAATTTCAATAGAAATTTAAAATAGAATAGATTGATCGCTTTGTGAGAAAATTTAACTTAATTATATTCATCGAAACGAGAGAAATTATATACTAGATTTAATGTATACCGAACATAGGCTGAGACAAAGTTAAATTTAGATTTTCAAAATCGCAAGCAGATGAAGCTTTGGACGAAGTCATCAAATTGAACATATTCATCTAAGGTGATGAATTAGCGGAAAAACACAAATACCGGCCACGTTTTTCCGAAGCGAACTTTAGTTTTGTTAAATGAACAAATGCACTTAAAGTAGTAGTTGATTTGAGTAGGAAAAAAAACAAGTATTTTAATTAATAACTAGGTGCACATGTACCCCTTTTGCCCAAATCCAAACACCCACACACATCCCCAAATAAACAACAAATCAAATCACTAAACATCACTACCAAATTTGTAAACTATACGCGAAATTAAATTATAAAAACTGTTTTAATGATTACTACTTAGTCAGTTGATAAGAGCGCAATGTTCGTTTGGAAATCGATATAAAAAAAAATAAAGTGAAAAAAAGTCAAATAAAAAAAATTAAACGAAATGTATTTTTATTTTATTTCATTTGAAGCATTGATCAAAATTTAATAAAAAATGTCTGCTTTAGGTAAAAAAAATCAAAACAGCACCAAACATTCTTGACAGCTTGATCGTTACGTTGTGGAACGCGCCCATAAGCAAATTTTGCTAGGCAACGGTGCTCCAAACAAGTTCTATTATAATCAACACCAGGTTCAGTGTGCAATTGGCTGTGACTCAACTGTAGTTTGAAATTCGTTGAAACAAAACACTCAAAACAAGGCAATAACCAAAATTACAAAATCTGAAACCATGAAGCTGTTAACATTACATAGACGCAATTCATACATTCAGTATAAGCACACAATTTGTTCAATGGCATCAGTTTTTGTCTTCCTAGCGACAATTCTCACTGTAATTGTGCCATTCTATTTCGCATTTTATATGTTCAACGATATTTGGTCGCGCTATAAAATCATTTACGAGTATCCTGATGTGAAGTTTCAATATAAGTACATTTTCATTGGTGAATACAGTAATGTGAATACTGAAGGTGAGAATGCTCTTGACTCAACCGTAACCACTTGCAGTTCTTACGACTATTTGAATGGATTATTCGAAGATTTTTCCGAGTGCTCGATGATAAAGGTAAACTCTACTTGTCTACCATTTGATGCTTTCGCATAGTTGTTTTTTTTACGGGACCCACTGTAAAGTCTGTCTTTGAATTGCTAGTTTTGGGAACGAGATTCTGACTACGATCGTCATATTGACCATATGACGTTGCAGCTAACCCTAAAGCCACCGCAAGGATATGTGCTCAACAACTTCAACTTATTTTTGGAATTTCATGCGAAGCTCTCTGTAAGTACTTTTAACTGAGCACGAGCACTCAATGTTTACCTTTCTTTTATTTGTCTTCCATTTATTTCTTCATCCAAATTCTTTATTTTAGCATCAGTGCCACTTACAAATCCCAGCGGCATTATTATTTCAGCAAATGCAAGTACCATCGAATTTCCGGAGTGGTGAAATATTCATTGAAGCTGACTTAAAACTAGTGCAACGTACCGGTTTCCATTGTCCATTCTTTTTGCGCCAAATCAAATCGCATTTTTATCACACAATCATCCCTGAAAATAGCACCAATATCAGAGACTACGAAATGGTTGCCATTCGCAAGAAGTTAAAAAATAATCCAGCATACATGACAGTTAGCGAATCGACTGTGATTCATTGGAAACGAATACCGTCCACGGATATTATATTAAATATTGATTTGCACATTGATGAAATTGAAGCTCGTTACCACACCTCATTTTGGCAACGGCTTGGACAAATCTGGATCTATTATCTATCGATATTTTTAGTGTGTGCTTATCTAATGGAAAAGCTTAAAACGTACATTTTTTCGCGCCAAATGATTCGGGCATGGGAAATAATACCATGGAAAAAAATTTATTGATTAGATTTACAAAATGAAAATGCTTCGCAACATATTCAACGCATTTTAATGATACAACATCGAAAAACAATCAAAACTTCAAGCTATCCAATGACTGTGTTGAGGCAGCTCCGTCCATAGTCAAGCGATTATCCTCTAAAATGATGGTTTCACGCGGATAATAGTCTAGCTGCACGAACAGATATCGGTATCGATTTGAATCCTAAATAGAAAGCAAAATGCTTTTAGATTTAAGGCTTTCTATGATGTTAAGAAATGCTCAGTTGAAGCACTCTTGTAGAGTTTTTTTTTAAGCAAAATCAAAAAATAAACACAAACCAATTCTTTTTCTAAATGGACGGTGGCCTTATTTCGAATTCCCTGGATGTAAAATTGCATTCGAATGTATTTATTTCCATTTCGTTCGTAGATTGCGTGGGCTACATGTTGTCGACGTCTTCGCCGCGTTTCTTCACCAAAGCCTTTGATGGGATTGCCTAATGCGTCTTGTATGCGTGTGTCCTGATCCAAAAAATGTATACAGTTAAAAAATTTATTCTATTAGATTTAGATGGATTAACATATAATGAATAAACATACATTAATGCACTCTTTAAGTGCGTCTGAATAAACATTATTCGCACTGCTGGACGAGAATAATTCTCTGAATACAACAAACGCAATAATGCCAGTCACTCCGATACCAAATACAATCACACCAAAGTAACTGGCCGTTTTTGTATTCTCTTTAATTCGTTCGCCCAGTGGCCGAACATCTGTTGACACATCCGTTCGATCACTACTGATTGATGGCGATATCGCTGAATCATTCTGAAGCTTTTCCTTTTGCAGTAAAAATGGTGATGTGGCCAGTGACCTTGAGGCTAACTTTACAATAGAGGCTATTTGATGGCTTTGACGAACTTTGCTCAACGATCGAATGAGTAGAATGGACATTGCTAATTCAGCTCCTAATTCAGTCTTCTAGATTGAAAATGATAATAAACATTTGGTAGAAATTAATCTATTCACTTATTGTTTAATTCGATGATAAGGTTTTCATTGTCTAAATGCCCATTTTGAACTTCACACAAACACATTTTTCGGCAAACCCAAAATGTATAAAGTCAAATAGTAGTGACCATTAATGAAATGTTTGTTTTTTTTTACACTTATCAATTTAACCTTTTACGTTTTGGATAATCTTTACGTAACATTCTATGTTATTTCAACGGTCACTGAGATTAGTTTTGGCCATATGTAATTGTGTACGCAGTGAAAAACACTAAATAGCTCAAATCTTCCATTAGCAAAGCAAACAAACTGTTGTCCTTCCGTTTTTTTTTTGTTTGGCTGTCACGAACGTTCCTTTTGGATCATCAAGTTAATAGCCATTTCACGGGCACACCTACTATGAGTTTTTATCTTTGCATTCAACGGGAGACATTAACAAAATTACGGCGCTGATTTCTATTTTTCGTGGTGGCAATAATCAAACAATAACCGAATTTACTTTTGGCAGACATTCGAGGTTTGGCCGTCGTGGCGTTCAGTAGGTTCGTGTTTTTCCAACAAAATTGATTCTATTTCACAAGTTTTTTTTATTGAACTGAACGTTTTTTGGCTGTGAAAAATTTAAATCTTAAAATTATTTAACATGGAAACTCCTACCTAAAGTGATTTTGATATCAAATGATTTATTGTGGAAATGTCACTATTTTTAACCTCAGTTTTGCAGTATCAGTTTGTTTTTGAGGTGTTTTTTCCGCTTGTACGGTGTTTATCAAAATAGCTAATTTAATACATAATAATTGAGTGTGTATTTTGTGCAGGGTTCAATAAATGAGCCAAGATTTGAAGTAACAGTTGCATTTGCAATTATTTCTTATTTCAGAAATACTTGAACGTACGATTAAATCATTGCATTTTATTTCATTTGGTCAATTGCTACGCTTTCCAATGAATAGACTTCAGGAACGAGATGGTTTACCATCAAATATACTGAAATTGTTCTGATTTTGAATGGCTCTGGTGGCTCTCAAACCAAATATCTCCCTTAAATGGTATATTTTCTTATCAAAATATATGTTGATTGATTGATTCTATCAACAGTAGTCATAATAAACAATGCTCGATGTCCAACAATACTCCAAAAGCATAGAACACGATGTTTTGATAGGTTTCAAAACATCAAATAAAAAACAATAAATATTGTATTTGCCAGATTCAGTCAAAAAGATTGAAAAAGAAGCGATCCACCGTTTGACATTTGAGTTGTCAAACGAAGCGAACGTCATCGCTGCAATAGCACAAACACACACTCACACACAAAAAGAAATCGGTGTTGTGTTGCAGCTCAAACGCCAATAATAGTATACGGTCGCATTGTTCTCTCTCTGCGTTGATACACGCTTACACTCAATCGCATACACACCAACACAATCCCAGCTGAACAAGCGACCGAGCTGAATAAATCCAATTTTTCGTCGTGGCTGTTCAGTTGTGCATCCGTCGTCGCGTATGGTGTTTCAAAACAATTTTGAAAGGGTGAACGAGACAAAATGTAAACGAAAAGAAAAGAAAAGAAAAGCAAAAGCAAAAACAAACTTCAACACACACACACACACACACACACAAAATATACACCAAATTTGTGTCGAGAAATTGAATTGTTAAAAATTGAACAAATCTGGTTGAATTACGCCTTTTAAAGGATTTTTATTTGGCAAAAGTTTGCATTAAATATTGTGACAAAGTCTCAATTCAAGTGGGCATGTTAAATTGTCGATCGTATTTGTAAAGAGTGAGAAAGAGATAGAGAGATAGAGAGGAAAAAAGAGAATTGAGAAAGGAAATTGAAGTGGCAAATTTGTTCGCATAATACAATGAGGATGAGTCAAGTTGTAATCTCATTACTGACACCGTTCAAAGAACACACCACTGATTTGTGATAATTACGAGTAAAATCAATCAATTTTTCTTGTATTATTTGATGAATATTATCTTTAATAAAATGCCACTTTGCGGTTAAAATTTGAAAAAGAGCGATGATTTTATGAAAAATTATGTAAAAAGACACGAAAAGTACGCAAAAGAAACAGCTGAAATTTAAAGAACAAACTCATCGAATTTCGGTTAAACAGTGTATGTCAACACAGTCTTCTGCCACGATTTAGTGTATAATTTAAAAGAAAATAATATAAAAACAAAATAGTTCCAAGTGTAATGATTTGCATTTACCTTCCAAAATTGACACATACCCATTTCTGAAACGTTTGTTACTTTTAAGTAGAAACAGACAAAATTTCATTACCACGAGCCATGAAATTTGTTTGATAAATGTTACTTACGCAAAATGTGTTTTTAAATTGTTTACACAATTAGTTGTTTTGCGTTTTCGGATGTCATTCGTTGAAAACAGGGGAAATATCAACAGAGTCTAAGAATATAGTGAAGACGAAAGTATGCAAAGAGAGTTCAATTGAATAAAGTGCTTTGATCACTTATTTTGCCTCTCAGTGTGTTCATGTATAAAGTCTATTTCATTTTTGACACATCCGATCGGCACTTCGAATTCGGTTCAAACGTGAAACAACTCGAAACCATTTGGCAAAAGGCGAAACCTTCAATGTTGTGCGTATGTTTCGCATAGTTTATCACAAGTGGAAAATCTTTGGATAATCATCAAACGTCCATCATGATGACGATACATCAGTAGGTAAGGCAATGCGTATACGGCATAAACTCCCAACGCTTACATACTAACCTTGAACGCATTTGGATTTCGTACGACTTTGAAATAGATTGCTTGTTTTGCATTTTAATAGTTTTCGATAAATTGTATTTTGTGCTCAACGAATGAGAAAACATAACGATACACAAAGTGTACTGTAGCATGGTTGGATAGCCCATTTAATGTTTCTCACATTCTTATGTTCTCTCTCTCTCTCTCCCTTTTTTTTGACAGATAACATGGAAAAGCGACTCAACACAAGAGACCAACTGAATGTAATATCTTCCACTTAGCCAAACACACACACAACCAATTTTCTCCAATTTATCTTCGAAGACAAAACACGCACAAACCAAAAACTTCCCAAGTTTTTGTCGGTTCTATTTTTGTATCCGATTTTAACAAGAAAACCCAAGTAAAACCGCTCTACAAAATAACAAGCAATCAACACATTATCGATATATCGTTTGGATAAATTTGTGTGTCATAATCGCATCCTCAACAAAATGGACTGGATTCTCATTGACGAGTTGGATCTTCGGGTCGGCCATTTGGTGCAAGCAGCCGCCGCAACAGCAATGATCTTTGGCGGCGCCATTCCATACATACCACAATATCGTCAAATTCATGTGCTACAAGATGCCGATGGATTTTCGTTGCTTGTTTGCCTCACCTTATTGATCGCAAACACTTTGCGTATTCTGTTTTGGTAAGTTAAGCATCTGTTCTTATATCTTTTGGCCACACCATAAACAATCATATCACGTTGCAGACATTAAATAGGCATTTTATTTGTGACCAGTAAGAAAAAAAGCCTGCCCGGGTAAAATAGCATACTGTTTATTTATGTTTCTTTCGTTTGGTTTCACGTATACACAATGACATCATTCATTTTGTTGGGTTTCATGTTGATATCTTGAATTAAATGAATTGTTTGCCATTTCGAAAAGCAACACAATGGAAAAAGAAAACAAATCGCATCGATTCGCAGAACATCTGGGTCAATTGAAATTTATATTTATTATCGCTAATCGTTAATCGTAAATTGGCAAAATGTTTACTCAAAATCGATTGGGGAGAGCATTTACGATTATTTCTGATCCACTGTTAACCGTTAGCTCTTTGCTCTCTCTCTGTCTCTTTCATGAGAATTAATCGCAAGATAAACAATTTTTGTTTTGGTATGTTTTATAGTAATCCGTATAGTTCGTTGAAATGAACCGAGCTAAAGCTTGCCCCAGTTTGCAATGAGTCATTTACTCCAGTGTTTTGTTTATCTGATTCGTGCCATGAACAATTTCTGTTAGTTGCATCAAAATGATTTAGTCTCATACAAGTTAAATCGCATTAGCAGATTTCCCCAGAACCTCAGTTTATGCTGATTTATATTTTTGTTGTTGTTATTATTAATGCAACGCCACCATGAAACAAAAAAAAAACGCGACTGAAAACATCAGCTACAATGAAAATAAATATAAAACGGAAAGCAATAAATGAACGTCCTTGTCAACAGAATAGGTGCGTCGCACATGACTACGTGTCATGAAACAGTTCACCGTAACCAATGTTTTAAGGTGCACATACACCAAAAGGTAATGAAAGTGCACGATCCCAAATTGTATTTATGTGTCAGCAGCGCACAGAAATTGAAACATTAAATGAAATCCAGACGCACTGAAATGGGTGAGGGAAAAAGTGTTTCACTGGAGTAAAAGCCATTGCCACAATGAAATTAGTATGAAATTTATGCTACATATGCTTTATTCTATCTGTCGCGTTGTATAATTTCGTGGTATTTTTACTCGAACCGTGTGTGTGCCGCACACTTTTCGTTATGTTTATTGCGTTTACATGGTACACAAACATATATATATATATATATATATATATATATATATATATATATATATTATATATATATATATATATCGAAAAATGGTGAAAAACACTGAATGCAGACCCTTTGAGTGAAATAGCTATAATTCTATGTGTGCACGCGATTTCTCACAACAACTTGACGGTTAAATATGGCTGTAATTAAAAAAAAAACATTGTACAATTTTCTTGGTGAATAAAATTCAAGTGCTTTCCATAATACGTACCAGTTCAACAATCAACATTGCCAACATGTGCATTTGTGCATTGCACCTAGTGGCACTAATCGGATACAGAGTTGCAATATTTGCTATAAAATGATGACAAATCACTAAACCGAAAACAAAAACATTGCGCCAAGCAAAAGACGAAACAGATCAATGAGCACTGAACATTTTTGAAGGAAAACAAAAAACTAACAACCAGATTCATTTCAAAGCGCCAACAAATTGTGGACATTTCACTGGCATAGATTACACCAATTTAGATCCAACATTAAAGTTTACAATGTGTCAGTTGACCTGCTTTATTTCACCACCAGCTGTTCATCCGACACAGGCAGGTTCAGTAGTTTTCTTGTAGTTCTCAGTGTAAAACTTAACTAGCAAACATACACCATTTGTCGTTCCCTCTATATCGGATATGTGCATGCATTTGGAATTTGTCTTCCGTTCCTCGGCGCTATTTTTTCTCTCTCCTTTTCACTTTCCCAGTTGTTGAACTGCTTGTTCGTCCCCAAGAACATTACTTTATCAGCATTTTTCCAGCGACATCATTTTCAACGCTTGGTGTGCGCTTTCACTCCATCAATTTTAACATCGTTTATGAGAATCCGTTTTTCCGTTGAATCAAAATGTGTTGCAACCAGAACGTGAGCAGTTGCAATCCACAACAGAATGGAATTTAATGTTTTATTGTAACAAAACAAAATGAACGAAACAGAAAAAAATGTGAAAATGAATAGAGATAAAAAACTACGTAATTTTTCGCATTCGAATCGACGGGAATAGGGATGCTGAACAATTGATTATTTGCAACAATGTACTCGACTCTCGACTACGTTACCATTTTGTTTAAATACCAAAACGTTATTTTTATTCATTATGTTTACTTCCATTGTTGGTACTTATCGCTCACTCACACATTCGTCGAAAATGTTCATTTATTTGTGTCATTTGAAAGTGCAATCGAGATGATGAGCATTGAGAACAGAATAATCAGTATGGGGAAACACAAGCTCTAAAAATGGACAAAAAAAACACCCGAACGCTGATTTCATTGGCATTTGATAGAGGAAGTCCAAAATTAATCTCGTTGGAAAACAATTTTATTGTTTTTTTTCCTTTGCTGCTCTTTGCACTCATAACATGTATGATCGTGTGCAGAAGTGTCACAGTATCATCAATCAGAAACATTCATTGATGTTCATTCCATTTAAACACATCATGTATTCTAAGCGAAATTTTTGTTTGTTTTTTTGACATTCAATTCATTATTACTGTGTGTAGACACGTCAGTGATATATTCTTATCGCTGACGAAGTTTTATGTGTGTCATGCGTCTAATCGATGTTGATAGCTATGGCTATAATAAAAGAAATTGAAATAAATTTTGGGCTTCATTAGCAACTATGACTATTGTACACGAAACATTAGTTTTCCTATCAAGCGGCTGATACATAAACTTTGTTCAACAAACACAGAACTAGTTCAAAGTTGGCTAAAGTATTGCCAATTGTGCACAAGTTGACACGAAAATCTGTCTAGAAAGAGATGTAAACATTTTTCTTGAACTCAAAGCCATCTTATCACTTCGAAGTTTCATATTGTACAAAATGACACCAAAAACGAATTGAAGTTGTTCAATTTTATGTGTTTTGTTTTCGGTTTATCAGCAACAAACGTCTTTGAGTAAATAAATGTTTGAAATGCAATACACTTTATTGCCAGAGACGCAGTTCATATGCATGGTACGTGGTCTTTTGTTTTGATGACATCAGAAAATGGATTCTAAATAATGCAAGCCCATGTCCAAACAGACACACAATTATCACGCATGTAATTTACTGTGGCATTCATTGTATCAGATGTTCAATTAGAATGAGAACAAAAACCGAAATAATAATAATAAAACAAAGAATCATGTATAAAATGCAATACCCAGTACCATTGTGATTCATTTGATTCAATTTCATGTAACCGTTTGTATTTGTTTATAATATCATTATTCAGTGTCCACACACGAACAAACTGCGTGTGAACGCACTCATGAGCTATGCTTGAGTCATTTAACCGAAAAATATGAGAAACAAAAAAATGCATTTGATTTAATATAATAAAGCGACACATTTTATTGAATTAATTCAACTTTTGATACACACACTGTAAATGATACTGTCATTGAATGCCTGTTTTTATCTTGTTTTCGTATTAATTGAATTTTCTGATTAAATCAGGAAGAGATTAAACAAAAAAAACTAAGTGCTCATACATTCTCCTTTTTATCACGTTTATTGTGCAAACGAATCGATGTGATTTCACACAAATTTATTGATAGCGCCTTTCTTTCGTTGTGATGATTCAATTTATCTCCATTTCGGCTGAGTCACGCGTGGAAGTAATTTATCGGTAGATTTACAATGATAATATAAAAATATGCTTCGTTTAAATCCAATCATTGTGATTGTAAGCCCATAAATTCCGCTTGTGTAAAAATTCAATTGAAAGTGAACGTTCTTCTTGATTCAATTGTGGCTCATATTTTAATACATTGTCGAATAATAATAGCGGCAGTGCAACGCTCGTTGCATACATATCTTTGAATTTATTTTGATTATTCACGGGCGCTTTATATAGAAATTGCACCCTCATGTAAAACATGGATTCCAGCACACACACCGCATTCGTTGATTACACAGAAGAAAAAAAACACAGAGACCAAAATTGCCTGGCTTCACGTCATGATAAAATATTCACGAGCTTCTTTTCGTGCCAGCACAATTTTCTGCTGTTGTTGGTGCTTTTCTACAATTTAATTAGCATAATTTTGCTTGAGAGCACAAAATGAAGTTCACTAGCTAATGAACGCCAAACGTGAACTGCGGCAGCAAAATTGTGATTCTCTACGATACGACGGATAGAGCGCACGATATTTAGTTCTACTTTCATTCATATTTCTCCACATAAATGCGCACCAGCAAAACAACGCCATTATTTAGACGCAATAGCTTTTTTTAACAAGCAAAATTTATATAATTTTCGGTAGATATGAAGCCGTTGAATCATGATCATTATAAGAACAGTGAAATGTAACGGTTATTTAGATTGGTATAGGTATGCGATAAGATGATGGGGTGATAGAGTGATAGGCACTTACACAGGTATGGTTGTCTCTCATACAAACACTCTTGTAACTTGATGACATTGAGACATTTTGACATGCTCTAGTACAATACGGTATTTGTTGTGGGTCTACTATCAATGGGCATCTTTCGTTGTGTGTGTGGTTTTTTTCTGCACATAAAACTCTGTTGTGACTGTTCATTTTTGAGCAATTCTCTGTTTTTTTTAATCGCTGCTGACCCTCGTCATTTTTCCACATTCTTGCACATTGTTATCAGTTGAGTGAACGCGTTCAACATGAGTTTGCTACATGAGCCAACTCATTGTTTTTTCTTTTATTTTTGGTTAGCTAACGGCTATTTATAAAATATTAGACATGGTTATATGCGACATAACGAACGCTTAACGTACGTCAATTTAAACAGCAAAATCGTGTCCATCACATTTTGAATGGTTGGGAAATTGCAGAGAATTTGAAGAGAGAGAAATGTATATACAACGGACCATAAATGAAAACAGCAAAAAGATTCGAAAAAAAAAACGTCAACCAAATCGATAAAGAAAAAAAACTCCAATTGCTGAATGTTTATTTCCCAATCAGATAGTAAAGCTATTTCCGTTTGAATGATAGCTGCTCTATTATGATCTTGGCTGTATTTCCACATCGAATTCTATTCGATGAGATAGAGAACAAACTACACGGAGAGGAAAAAAATCGATGCGAAATTTGCTCACAAACACACCAATTTCAGTGTATACAAATTAGAAAGGGATTTAAATAGAATTTGACGACGTTTATCAAAAGCATGCAATTTCCGTTGCAAACGAAGTGACCTTCACCATTTTATTGCGATCTTTTTTTACCACATTATTTTATCGCTTGAGAATACTTCTTTGCTATGCTAACATCAGCACAATGGATACGAATACAATGTTAGTGCTGTACACTGGTTGTTAATATACTTGGCTCTTTTGTGTTTACTAAACACTGCTTAGCGACAGGTTGTTCCAAATGTTTCCACTCAAAATGAGGCATAATTGTTCGCGGGTGGCACATAAATGCAGAATAGTTCTACAAAACACTTAACCCACCGTTTTGTGGACATTACATTTACATTGTAGTTTGACGGATTTTAGGCACATATTTGAAGCTCATTTTGCATTTATGCATTTGCATGCAAATTTGTATAATGTCATGGAATATATAGGACAACAATAAATATCCTCATTTCCTTTAATCAATCGAGACCATGATTGAGTACTTGATTAAAATAGGTATTGAAATCGTTTATCGAAGGCCAATATTGGAGAATTGACATTATTGTATTATTTTAGAGCAAATATCTGAAGTAGGATCAAGTGGTTTATGAATTGATTTTGACTTGATTGATTTCGAATGCAACGAAGAGTAGGTCAGTTACTCTTATATTGGGACATTCAAGTGTTTAACCAACATAAATATAGATAATATAATATACAAATCACGCTTTGAACGTTAAATTGCATAATATCCCAGTATAGTATTGAAATGATGTATAAATAACCTTATTTACATTTTATGTTTGATAGCTGCTACTACAGTGGAAAAAGGGCAAACTATTTAAAAGTGATTATTTGAATCGCAGTAGGAGAGAATTGATACAAAATAATTGATTTTTGTCTCTGACATTTCCGAGAATTTCAAATGCTGTGCTAAATTTATTTTCAATCATTTGAAAATGCATTTGATATTTCTATGCTTCAAATGTGAGTGTTTCAAAGAAACAAGTTTATTTTAGCTGTTGCATTGCTTTTTTGTTTACACTTGACCATCTCGTGTGACATTGAGATTGCTGCCTATTCAACTGTAATTCATTTTTCATTCTCTGTTGATAGGACTGGCTTATACTCATATAATATGATTCATATTTCGAACGGCTTATAGAAAAATACTATTCTTCAAATGGGAATGTTTTGGAATCTCAAATCGGAGAGCAATTCATATTTATAATGAAATTTACATGTGGATTTAAAATGTTCAAATTTCACAATGTATTTATTCCAAATCTACATCAAAAATGATTTGACTCGTTATCGTCACTGTTATCACAACTAGCATTCCGATGAAAAGTTTGGATGACGACAATTTATAAAGAACCCATGTTTCACCCCAAAGTGCAACATTGAATCATACTCTGTCGTGTTAACAGCTGATTCGAAACAGCAAGTGCCACATTTATTCGAAAAAAGTATCACTAAATCTAATCAGTTATTCTTTTGAAATATAATTTTTTCTTGGCAAGGCCTATAAGTATTTAAAACTTTTGAAGCGACAGCAATGAGGCATTGCCAATATGGCCGCATTGGTGCCATATAAAATTCATTCTTCAACTTTCGTTTTTAAAACTCCCTTACCTCATTGACATTTCGAATTTTTATTCAAAATTCACTCATTAAACATACTTTTAAATACTTCTTTTCATAAAAAAATGATTTTTAGATAGAACATTTTTTGAATTGAGAGCTAAAGCTTGGTATATCACACAGCCCAGAAGTGCTTGGATAACAAAAATCCGTCAATTAAATAGAAAACAAAGAGAAAAAGTTTGATTTCAAAGAAGTAATGAGAGCTCAACATGTATTTTAATTCAAACTGATATCAAACACTAGCGTTTCAACCGTTAGAGAAACCATAACTCATGGCCCCTAAAAGCGAATACTTTTCACCGGTTAATCTATTGCACAAAAAAACCAACAATAGTCAGATCAGAGATGTTCAACTTCTTCAACCCTTGGAAGCTTATTAAAAAACATTTTAAATCGCTAAAAGCAGAATATTTGAATCGTAGTCCACGTGGAAAGTGGGATTTTGTGCGAAGCATTGGATTGGTTTTATTGCGTTCGATCGGAGTTGGAGTTTTGGAATCTAGCTTTAGAATGACTTGTTTTTCTTTTATTTGTGCTGTCGTAATCATCGATATCTGCGCCTCATTTGTGTACACTCTTTGGCATTACTGGGACACACCAATAAAAGCAATTGTCATCATTCCAATACTCGCTACAGTAATTCCGGTAAATTGAGTTTGATCTTGTTCTTTTTTCTTGCTTCATATAACATTTTCATTATTCATTTGAACAGTCCACGATAATGTACGTCATAGTGCTAATACCCACCAGAAGAAAAATCTTGCAAAGTTTACTTTCTTTCGCTGGTGATCACATCTACCCGAATCTAGATGATAATCCAAAATATGTGGCTGTTTGCAACAAAAATGCAATGAAACTATTGAAAACCACATCTATAACGCTTGTGCTCGCGTACATTTTTTTGCCATTTTTCTTATTGTTCCCATTTACGCTTGTATTTTAAACAAGGAAGTCCAACTTCCAATTCCAGTGATATTTCCATTTACCAACTTAGAGGCAGAAATGGACATTTTTATCAATACGTTGAATCAAATGTTAACTTGTTATGTCGGCTCTACGGGTACTTTTGGCATAGAGGTGACTCAAAATATTCTCAAAAATACGGTGTGGGTTAGCACAATAGCGATATGCTACTCAATTGATGATATTTCTGAAGCTATCGAAAAACGTGGGACAAAATTTACGAAAAGGCTCAATTATCATTTTCGAAATATTTTAATTCAGGCTCAAGATCTCCATCGGTATGTATTTGTTTCAATTAAATGCCATTAAATGTTGTTAATTCATACATCCATGTCTCAAAGATACACTCAGGATGTGTCTAATTTGTATTATTGGAAGATTTTTCTGCAACCGCTCGTGCTGACGTTCTCAATAGCACTATCAATCTTCTTCGGTTTGTTTGTGAGTGTTTTATTTTCAATTAAGTAATATCAATTTAACTATGTTCTAATTAATAAAATTTACACGTTTCACCAATATTCACCTACCAGGGTATTTGGATGCCTGAATATGGTCTAGCATCATTCTCCTACCTGCAGCTATTTATTTTGTGTGATCTTGGAAATGAAATTGATTCAGCTGTTATTCTGGGATTCAATTTTATACTTCAATACTGACGCTAACTTGTGATTACTTTCTGAAGTAATACCGATTTGCATATAGCTATATTTTTGGTTGAAATACCAAATTGAGGCCCAGCACCTGAGCTGCGTACTTCAGAAACCATTGCGCCTTAAACAGCGCTGACTTTGAATGTTGAAATGAATTAACAAACTGACTATATAAGGCGCATATTCAGCGTTGTTCGGTAAAAACCAACCACAGATATTGCGTAATATGATTCGGATTGGGTGCCAAGTTAGCGTCAAACTTACAGCAGAATGTTTCTCACCTTCATGTTCTAAATTGTCAAATAATCTCACCTAGAATAATATGTTGGTGCACAAATTTGAAGAAATGCCTTGGTATATCATGCCTCGAGATAAACAACTAAGATACGCTCATCTCCTGAATCGCTTGCAAAACAGTTCTCTACTTCATATGGGCCCATTGGGTGAACTCGATTTTCAAGCTTTTTCAGTCGTAATGATTCGTATCCTGATTCGAATACAGAGATGTTTCATTGTGAATCCAGTGTTTATAATCTGTTTATATTTTTTTAGATGTCGAAGCGAATTTATTCCTTTTTGATGATGTTGATCAGAATCATGAAGTAAAATCTAATTATTTCCCCGAAGGAAATTACATCGTACAACAATGTTAAGTCACTTCAAATGAATGGGCTTATCATTAAAATAAATTCTGACATCAAAACTTATTGAAAAATTATATGAACACGGGAAAACATTTGTCGCTTCTTGTTGATCGGTTTTTGTTGATGTTGATTTAGCTCGCTTACAGCAACCGATGTGAAGTCATTTCAACAACTTTTATGTTACTGTATTCAGCTGTAATTCATTTTATATTCTCATGTAAATGATTCTAGATGTGTTAATTGTGCCTAAAATAAAATTATATTCTTACTGAAAGTCAGTTTTATTATCCTAGTGATTGATGTATCAGAAGAAAAAAACTTAGGGTTGATAATCGATATAGCTATTCGATGAATTATTACATTTATGGGATCTCAATGTCATTTTAAATCATTTATTATTATTGGCCAGCCCTAGAAAAACCCGTGTTTACTCATTAAATGATTAAGTAACAGTAACACAGTATATGTATTTCTATTTATTAATATCCTCAAATGGAACTGTCATCTACAATCTATTGGAGCTATCGAATTTATGCTAGTAGAATTTGGTTCTTGAATCATTCATTGTTGAACATTGGTTGTTCATAACTTTTATTTTTCACTCTATATGTGAGAATTTGAAAAATATCTTATACATAATTGAGGAGACCATATTGAACCTCGAAGTGAGACATTAAACAACAATGTTATTGTGTATATTTCTTCACATTCCCTCCTGTGATCATTTGACGCTTTTGTAGTGAAAGCCATATGGCAATTGTTAATTCAATTTTTGTTTTCGAAACTGCTGATCTCATCTATTTTCAGAACACATTTTTACCTGTATTTCATAAAAGTCAAGTTTTAACATAACATTGTTTTATAAAATTTGATTTGATTATGGAATTTTTTTGAACCATGAGTGCAGGAGTATCAAAGGACACATCGATTTATTAGAAAACACAAACAAAAAATTAAATGAAAATGAGCCAAAGAAGTTACTAAAACCCTATATATATTTTGATTTAAAGTGATGCTAAACATACGCGTTCCAACCGTCAGAAGGAGCGTAACAGATAGTTTCAAAAAGCTGATACCGTTGACCAGCTGGTTATAGGGATAAACAAAAATAATATTTTATCAAAGATGTGGCATATAATCAACTACTTTAATCCTTGGAGGCTCATTAGAAACTATTTCATATCGTTGACGACCGAATATTTGAATCTTAGTCCACGTGGAAAGTGGAGATTTGTGCGAGGTATTGGAGCAGGTCTACTGGGTTCAATTGGAATTCCGATTTTAGATCCTAACTTCAAATTGAATTGGTGCGCTTTTACCTGTGGCATCGTAATCTTCGATATATGCACCTCATTTGTGTACACTCTTTGGTATTATTGGGACACACCAATAAAAGCTCTTGTGGTCGTTCCAATACTCGCTACTGTGGTTCCGGTAAATAAACATAAATGTTCAATCTTCTCTTTGCTTAAAATTTCATGATTTTCCATTCATTTGTACAGTCAACGATAATGTACTTTATTGTTTTGATACCACCCAGAAGAAAAAGGTGGCAACGTTTACTTTTTTTCGCTGGTGATCACATTTACCCGGATCTAGATGATAATCCAAGATATGTGGCTGTTTGCGACAAAAGTGCAATGAAACTATTGACAACTACAACAATAACGCTTGTACTCGCGTATATATTCTTCGGCATCTTCATTGTTGTTCCCATCTTAACTGGAATTTCCAATAAAGAAGTACAACTACCAATTCCAGTGATATTTCCATTTACAACACTAGAGTCAAAAATACACATTTTTATCAATATTATGAACCAATTTTTCACTTGTTACGTCGGCTCTACGGGTACTTTTGGCATAGAAGTGACTCAAAATATTCTCAAGAATACCGTGTGGGTTAGCACAGTGGTGATATGCTATTCGATTGATGACATATCTGAGGCTATCGAAAATCCAAGCCTCAAACATTTAACAAAAGTGGATGACTACTTTCGAAATATTTTAATTCAGGTCCAAGATCTCGATCGGTATGTGTTTTTTCGATTAATTGCAATCACATTTAGCTAATTTCTATAAATATTTAAAAGCTATATTCAGGATGTAGCTGATTTATATTACTGGAAGATTTTCCTTCAACCACTCGTGTTGACTTTCTCAATAGCACTATCAATCTTCTTCGGTTTGTTTGTGAGTGTTTTAATTTCAACGATTTTATGAATGAGACAATTTCCAATTCTCATGTGATTTCATTTATCAGGGTATTTGGATGCCTGGGTATGGTCTATCACTATTTTCGTATCTGCAGCTATTCATTTTGTGTGATGTTGGAAATGAAATTGATTCAGCAGTAATTTTTAACTCATTTATAATGATTCTTCTTGAGAATTAATGTGATAAATGTGATAAATGTTTTGAAATTGCTATTAATCTTTCGTAGAATAATATGCTGGTGCACAAATTTGAAGAAATGCCTTGGTATTTAATGTCACGAGATAAACAACTGAGCTATGCTCATCTCCTGAATCGCTTGCAGAACAGCTCTCTACTTCATATGGGTCCATTGGGCGAACTCGATTTTCAATCTTTTTCAGTCGTAATGATTCGAATACAGAGATGTTTCATTGTGAATTCAATGTTCATAATATGTTTGTTTTGTTTTTTTTTTCAGATGTCAAAGAAAATTTATTCCTTTCTGATGATGTTGATCAGATTTATGAAGTAAAATTAAACCAATACCCCGAAGAAAACTACTGTATAAATTGCACTTGGCATTTTTTGATTGCATTTGATTGCCATTTTTAGCATCTGGAATATCAGTTTGCTTCATTTGCCATGGCTTCTTATTATTATTTATTCTGTCATCAAAAGATAATAAAAAAATATGTACACGGAAAAAGATTTCCTGTCTCTTATTTGATGCTTTCAAAGACATCCCCGAAAATGGGTTTCGTCAACATGTTTAATTGATTATTTTGAGTTTCGATGAGGCTTTTTGCAAATGTTCGAGAAGATTTTATTTTTTTTTCGCTGATTCCAAATCTACAATTTAAAGCTTTTCGTGCTCATTACACATACATATGTCATATAAAATTCGATTTGAATATGGAAAAGTTTGAGTTAAATAGTTACATTAAATTGGTGTGTTATTCACGAAAACCTAATTATACGCATGTGTACCTAACAAAAATTATATAAATCCGTCAACAAATTAGAACACGCCAAGATAATAATTAACATGGCCCTCAAAACATTATCAACAGCTAATATGTATTTTTATTCTAACTGATATCAAACACAAGTGTTCTAACTACTAGAGAAACCATAACTAAAAGTTCCTTAACACTAACAGCGTTGTCTAGTTGATCTATAAATTTGGAAACCAACAGTTGTTTATCAAAGATGTTGACTATCTTTAATTTCTTCAACCCTTGGAAGCCCCTTCTAAACTATTTTAATTCGCGTAAGACCGAATATTTGAATCGTAGTCCACGTGGAAAATGGAAGTTTGTGCAAAGCATTGGATTAGTTTTATTGAGTTCAGTTGGAGTTCCGGTTGTAGATCGCAATTTCAAAGTGAATTGGTTTTCTTTTACCTGTGCCATCGTAATTGCTGATATTTCCACATCGTTTTTGTACACTCTTTGGTTTTATTCGAACACACCAATAAAAGCTCTTGTCGTCATTCCAGTATTCACGACAACACTTCCGGTAGATAAACCATTTGCTTACTTTCCTGCTAAAAATAATAATTTTCCTTCAATTTAAATAGTCAGCGATAGTATACGTTTTGATTATGATTCCATCTAAACGAAAAGTGATCTAAGTTTACTTTTCTTTGCTGGTGAACAAATCTATACGGACAATCAAGATGAAGATCCAAAATATGTGGAAGTTTGCAACAAAAGTGCGATAAAATTATTAAAAACCACCACAATAATGCTTGTGCTTGCGTACACTCTTTTCGCCATCTATTTGGTTGTTCCCATTTTCATCGGTTTTTCGAAGAAAGAAGTTCAACTTCCAATACCAGTGATATTTCCATTTACCAACCTAGAGGCAGAAATACATATTTTTATCAATATTTTGAATCAATTGTTTACTCTTTTTATCGGCTGTACTGGAACGTTTGGAATAGAGGTGTTGCAAAGCATTCTCAAAAATACCGTTTGCGTTAGCACAGTTGCGATATGCTACTCAATTGATGAGTTTTCTGGAACTATCGAAAATCCTAGCCAAAAATCGTCAACAAAAGTGTTCGATTATCATTTTCGAAATATTTCAATTCGAGTCCAGGATCTTGATTGGTATGTTTTATTTCGATTTAATTCAATTAATTAATCGAATTAAGTTGAACTGAATTTCTTTTAAAGTTACATTCAGAATGTATCTAATGTATTTTATTGGAAGATGTTCCTACAACCAATTACGTTGACTTTCTCAATATCACTATCAATTTTCTTCAGTTTGTTTGTGAGTGTTTTAATTTCAACGATTTTATGAATAAAACAATTTCAATTTTTTATGCAATTTCATTTATCAGGGTATTTGGATGCCTGGATATGGTCTCTCATTGTTTTCTTATCTTCAGCTATTTATTTTGTGTGATGTTGGAAATGAAATCGATTCAGCTGTAATTTTTTTTACTCGTTCTGAGATTCAATTTGATAAATGTCTTGAAATTGCTATTAACCTTTCGTAGAATAATATGTTGGTGCGTAAGTTTGAAGAAATGTCTTGGTATCTAATGTCACGAGATAAATAACTGAGCTATGCTCATCTCCTGAATCGCTTGCAAAACAGTTGTCAACTTCACATGGGCCCATTGAGTGCACTAAATTTTCAAGCTTTTTCAATCGTAATACTTCAACTCCAATCAGATGCAAAGAAGTCCCATTCAAATTGCATTTTCAGAATGTGTTTGTATTTTTCAGATGTCAAAACGAATTTATTCCTTTCTGATGATGTTTATCAGATTCATGAAGTAAAACGAAACGAAGTCTCCGAAGAGAACTATTGCATACATGATACTTTAAAGTATCATAAGACTGTAAATACAGTCTTATGGAGATTTGAATGGAAAATTCACCGTTCGAACTGTTTGAATTCACCCTAGAATTCACCTTTTACAAATTACTAATAAATGTTATTCACGAGAAAATATTTCTGATCTCTTATTCGGTATTCTCGAAAGTAAATTGTATAACTTCTAGCAGAATTCTACTCCGGAATCACATAAAATTCTATATGTGAGCGATATCGGTTGTATTGACCTACCTTGAGCGCAATGCCATATCATACCACAATGAACACATCAACCTGGCATTTAGAAGTTCCATGTTCATTTAATTTAATAGCCGTACTAGCGGCGTACTACGGAGACTGTGGCACAGTTAAAAAGTCTGAATTATGATTTGTTTCATATATGAATTGGTGGCATGAACTCAATTTAGCTGAACCAACTAGAACGAAAGCTGTCGTTGAATCGAATCGGCCTCCATAAAGATGAATGTTCCATTGCAAATCGTTTACATAATGAATTTCATAACATTTAAGTGTGCACTGCTGCCCCAAAAGCAACCGCCGTTCGTCTTCTTTGTAAGTGTGCAACGATTCGTGCAGCAAAAAAGGCTTCAAAATTTATGCCGCACATTCGTAATTCAAAGCAAGTACACAGCAACCGATGAATAGAAACTCTATAAAACTTGGATATAATTTCGACATAAGCCGAAAATATTAACGTTGAGTTTCAGAATTTTCATTTCGCCGAAAGTGGTGCAAGTGGTTTCATGAAAATCGTATGACATCACCTCATCTGTCGTCTGCTCGGCTTAGGTAAATGTTTGCCGAAAGAATATGATTCGTTCGTTTACGGTGCGAACTTTTAACTTTACCAAGGGAATTTGCACACTTGCTCGTTGAAAAGATATCCAAATCGATTATTTTTACCCTCCAGCGGAGTATCTTTGGTGCTCAAACAAGTAGTTAATCCATTATTCAAATTTTTCGCTAAATATATGTATATTGTACAACTTCGGTTGCGCACGTTTGTACGGCCAACGTGCTTGAGAAAAAAACAAAAAATGGAAACATAATAAAAAAAACGGCCACTTTTGTGAAGTTATTCTAATAATCTGAAACAGAGCAAAACAATTGCAGTACCTTTATACGTCATTCGGCTTGAGTTTCGTAAAGGCAAAAAAAGGAGCATGTAAGTTTCCGAGCATTACGTTATAATCGGAAATGTATTCAAAGGTTCAAAAAAGTGACATAAAATACTTTGATTTATACATTGGCGTAAATGGATCTGGCAAAATTAGCATTCTCTGCACGGTATTCACGCGGTTGAATTTGAGTGTCCAAAAAAGGTGTTTTTCTTTGGATATCATTCTGTTTTTGACCTTGACAATTCACCATCGACATGAATAAAGGAAAATTGACACTTCAAAGTTAGAACATTTTTTTTACGCACGAGTTTTAGTACTCGTTTGACGAAATGGTTATTGCTGACGCCGTATCAACAACTCAAGCAACAATAAACCGACTTCCCAGCAAAGAGGCAATTTTAGTCATCGAATTGAATAGGGACCGATTCGATGCTCTACTTTTTCACACCGTCCATCTGTTTCATTGTGGGTTGTGAGTATTTTTATTGATAATATGTTATTCGAACAGTCGTTGGCAAGGTCACAAACAAATACCCATAAAGACGATGATAATCCAATGATGCAGCGATCGATAGAGTCATGAAATATAAATAAAATGTTGAATATATCCCTTTATTTTCGCACACAATACATAACGTTGGCTGTCCGATGTGAAATTCCATCGAATAATTTATAGCCTTTTAATAATTGTTCGAAACCTAGAAATCGTAACCACCAAACCAAATAATGATAGCTAAACATTGCTCATCAAATCGACAGTGTTCATGTTCACACAAATTGTCCATGTCCATGTGCATGTCCAATAAACAATTCTCGTTTCGAAAAACACCAAATTGTTGAAATCAATTTCAACTGATTATACTTCTCAATTATTCAACCATAATTTTTGCCTCACTGCTGAATTTAATTATCAATTGCTATGCATGGCACAGATGATTGAACACGATCTCATTAGTGCTTATCAAAATAGAATGAAATGTTTAATAGAATTTTTTTTGTATAAAATCGATCGTGATGATTACAGTAGTTATACCCGTTTTGGAATGTGAAAAAGCAATGAAATATTTTAAAATTAATTACAAAAAAATCAAACAAACTGAAAAATCAAAATTTATCAAATGATTCGGTACATCAATTCCCGAGCATGTTTTCTATTCGATAGAAAAACAAACCTCGTGAAAATGTGTATGCTTATCTTGAATGCTTACCTTTTATCGTCAACCTCGTTTCATTTTGTGTACACTCAACACTGCATTGCTTTTTTTGCTTGATTATTGCTAGTTTCAGAAATTGCTCTTGTCAAACAGATTTTTTTCCACTTTGTTGAACATTATATAAAAAGCGACAGATGTCTGAAATTCCATTTACGCTTCGAGGCGGTAACTGAAGAATTTTTCACTGGAATTATTTGCATATATGTTTCTAACGCCATTGCTCATTAAGAGAACTGTTGAAAAAGAACATATTTTCCACATAATTCGAAATATTCAAGATATTTTGTGACACTTGAAGCTTCCGTTGGAATTTTGTACGGAATCCAATTGTGGGTTTTGTGCATTACAAATTATCAAGTTGTGATGTCAACAATAATTCATTGCATTTAAATGGTTATGAAAGAAATACAAACAGAAATAAACCTTGATTTTAATGACCAAATACATCGATACTGATTATGGTCAACAACATTTTCCTAATGATAAAAGGAAAAACAAATGTTTTAATGAATTCAACCCATTTCAAATCCAATTTGGAGCGATTTTGTGTGCACGGAAAATGTGAGAACACGTGACGATAGCTGAGGTCATTATGGTATGTACTGTGTGCTATGTGCGCCATATGGTAATATTTAATAAACCGAAGAGCCGTCACGTCAAACGGGAATAATCATGACCATTTCATTGTATTCGAACGGTTCGCTGTTGCATGTAACTGGATTATTCAACTTCCATATGAATGCACACAGTTTGAATCATGTGCAAATATTCAAAATGAAAATACCAAGCTCAAAGCTACTTTGTATGATATGTTACATGATTTTCATCCAATTTTTGCATTTCCAGATAACCATGGTTGCAGAAGCGAACCAAATGCACACAATGTATCAATTTACCAAGCTTTCAAAACTTTTGTTACATCGCCCAATCAAAAACAGGCATACAGCTGATTATAAGCTAATTTTGAAAGCTCATGCGGGAATAATTTTTCAAATTTATAACGATTTGTGAATAGATACGTACATATCGTACGTATTTTATCATGAATGTTGCATCCAGTACAGTGCCGCAGTTTATACCGCAGCCTGCTAGTATGTTGCGTTGAATATTTATTTGATCACAATGAAACACAGTTCTAACAGTGAGAAACATTGCGATGAGGCGTACACTTTTCAAAGCTTGAATAATAAATTTGTTATTACTCAAGCTTAAGCATTCACGCGCTATTTTGTTTTTTTTTCCACATGTACATAACCAACTGTTACATAGTGTCAATGTTATCTATGTGATTAAAAGCTAAAATCCACTTTTACAAACTCAAATCCGATTTGAGCTAGTTCGAAAAAAAAACTAGCCACATACAGGCATATGCCGAATTCGGAAATACCATTAGCCAACAAAAAAAAACAACAGGATTATTAGATAAATCGATAAAATAGAGGGTGACTGGATTTTCATGGCATCGCTAAAAGAAAACGATCTCTTTTATTTAATTTTGCGCTGTGGGCGGAAAATCGTCATTCGGCCATTGATATAATTTGGGTGGTTTTTGTTTCATAAGCTGGCAGCAAATCGAAGTTGCAATAAAATGTAACTTGAGGATTTCGACTAGAGCCATTCAGTCGAATAGAATTGCCCTAGAAAAGGAACATAATATTGCTCGCGTATACGAGTAGTGTTATTCGTGTTAAAAATCGATACAGAACTCCAATGAGTAATCAAACTATAAATAGGTAGTAATAACAGCATTTCCACCAATTTGGTCTGGAAACTTTTCTGACGATATCATAATCAATATCATCAATCTTGTTCATACAATAAACCATATGGACAATTCTCTTGCGAACGAAATCAACAGAAAAACGCTCATGTCCCATTTGGCAACTAATGAATGTTTCAGCTTATCTCTTTCCTACATACTAATTGAACCGTAACTATCAACAATGTAGCAACATCATGCGTACGGTTTACTCACTTTTTGTTTGCATATGTTTACGACATCGATTGACATTTACGTACGATAAAAGTTGTTACAATTTTCGAAAGATTTGCTTAAAATACTACAATCCCAATTACTCGCCTATAGTCATTCGATGCGGTGGAAAATAGGCCAAAATGGAATCTAATGAGAATAAATTTCCGGAACAAACATTCCGAATGACTTGTTTTTGCATACAAAGTGGCGTTGTGATTTACATCGTATATAATCCAGTGGGTTCGTCGATTGGGGAAAAAACTACGATAAACAAGTAAACGCAATTAACAAAAGCACTGTGTGAACATGACTCTTTTGAATTGTTGGAAAAATTTAATTTGCAAGCTATTTTTGTAAATCTTGGAATGTAACAAGGAAGGCTTTTCTCTATCCGTTTGTAATAGTTGGGTATGATGAAAGGTTTGGATCCATAGATAAAATTCTACGCCTTCTGATGTTTACATTTTCATTTCGAAAGAAACTATTTTGCAATGAGTTTCGCACTATTAACTACGCGGGCGGGTTTTTATTCGAATCAATTAAAGCAAATTGAACATAAAATAACGTAAAATGAGCACGGAGTAAATTATTTAATGGTCTCCTATAAAATCCGTAGCTGGTGCTGAATGTAATTCTGGTCAGTTTTTTTTTCGGAGTAAAATATGTTCCCAGAATGACGTCAATACTGAAAGTGAATAAATTTAAATCGATTTTTTATGCTATCCTTGTTCGAAATAAAATGCAATCAATTCGTTTTTTGTCTGAATGAAAATGAGTTTTTCGTCGATTTGAAACATGAACAAGATTTAATTTGTATACTTAAATTGATTTACTATTAAAATTGTATTTTGTTTTTGTTTTATTGCAGGTTTTTCAAACGCTTCGAGCTTCCATTGCTCGCTCAGAGTCTTGTAATGAATACAACAATGTTCCTCATGATTCATTTATGCGTTAAAGTAAAACGGAATAATTCAATTCTGAAGGCACGAGATCGAGTGTTCACAGGTAATTGACATTTTCTGGTTCAAAATACCATTCAGTTGTTCGCCGTAAATCATTAACCGATTTAAATTTTAAACTCACGCGAATGCAATTTAATGATTGCTCATCGTTGTTATGCGGCAAGAGTCAATGCGGCACTTGTCATCAAAATGCAAAATGTTCTCTTCATGTGTTTTCTATCTCTGATTGACATCACTAAAACACAAACTCCCAAAATAGTTGAAATTGACAAAACTTCATACACATCATCTACACGTAACGCTCCTCAATGAGTTTGCCCTAATTCTGCGCTAAATGTATTCACCCAATTAGTAAACCCATAAATGCACTTGATGTTCTACAATGTAATGACGTAACACAATACCGTTTCATGTAATATTAATCTAATGGAGAAAGGCTAAAATTGTACAATCATCACACTGTTTTCTGATCAAAAATCTCTGTTGTTCATCGAATTTTCACACATCTCTGTTCCACCGAATTTAAAAAATAAAACCAAATCTATCACCAAAATTTTAATGAAAGTATTTTTTGTGTGTTTGTATTGACGTTTCTTACTTCATAAAATCCATCCCATGACCAACCAAAAGACATTAATCAAGTAGATATTGCCACAAATAGCCATCTGGATAAGGCTGACAACAATGTTACAGCTCGAATAAAAGACGATTCACGCACCGCAAACTCAGCTCCGACAATTGATGAGAAAAAAAAGAAGCGAAGACGTGACCCAAACAAGCACTACATAAGCGGTATGTTTTCCCATCCTATAATTGTGTACATGTACATAGCTCAAAAGCATCGGATTGAAGATCGTTTCATGAATGTCTTGTCCTTCCATCTGTAGCACATTCACACATATATACACACACACACACACAACATCATCATGCAACACTTAATAATGTACAAGCCCATTTTCTTGTACTTTACTAATGACACTACAATGTTGATTTTGTTTTTTTTTTTCATTGTCCATAATTGTTGTTGGTTTCATTGCATTCATTTCGATCATGTTGAATTTTGTACCATTCCAACATGTTTTATGGTTACAGAACATATTTTGTTTTGGTTTATTTTTCATTTATTTGTTTTGCGTTTTTCGTTCTGATCCCCCAACTGCAGTGCAATTTCACCACTGTCTGCAGTACATTTGCGTGTTTTGTTGTTGTTATTTTCATCTCATCGTTTTCATTTTCATAACCGAAAATGTTTCCTTCGGAGAATAAATTGAAATTGTTATTACTCTTACTACACTACATCAGCTCATTCGTTGTGCATGTTTAACCACGGAATTTTTTTTGTTTGGTTTTCTCTCATATTTGTTTTGTTATTAGTGCGTGACATTTCCAACATATTTTATGAATGTCGGTCATGTTTCAATTTGATAGAACATCATTAAAGGCTGTAATATTCGTTTGACATTTTCAAAAGCTTTAACCCAAGGAAAAAAAACCACAACAAATTTCATCATCATCAACTTGATATATTCAAAGCAGAATACTCTTTGAAGATTATTAAGCTACCATCATGTGTATGAACACATGAACATTGAACAGTGGGCATGATGGCTTAATAAAAATAGACTAAAATCCCGGGGGATTATTCATTAACATGGGATTTAGTTTCACAGCTGAACTCGACTTGATTGTAAGCACCGTGAATGAAGGTTGCTTCTGGAGTAATATGGAAGATACAGAAAACACGAAGCGACAGTAACTAGAAACTTATTAAGTTTTCACTTGATTCATTTTGTCCATTTTCCACATTCTATAATTAACCAGGAATAATAAAAAAAAAAAACAATAGTAATCGAATCACGAGCGCCAGTCGATGTCCGAGCTAACTGAATAAATGATTAGATCAATTACGTGAAAGCTCGCACATTGAATGAAAATTCAATCAATGATTAAACCACGACAAAAGAATGAATGACAACGAAACCCTCTGAAACGCAATTTGATAGTTACCAAACAATAACGAAGGAAAAACATTCCAATTACCGTCGCATGTGAAAAACCTTGTATTTTTTTCTCGAATTGAATTATTGATTTGGTAATTTACGAGGCGTTCTCTAATCGTAACAGTTTAATCGGATTTTGTTTATGTCGACAATCAACAATCTCACGTTTAACCAGCCAATCGATTGATTGGCTTTTCAACTTTTACCATAACTTTCCATAAATTTTTTATTACTAAACATCGCAATTAGCACCAATTTACTCAAATTAGAAAAGGTGTATCGATATCAGTCATCACCTGCATATTGACATTTATGTTTATGTTTCAACAGCAACATTTGGTTTTTCTTTCGTATAATGCATGCAAGTTTGTTTTGTAACCAAATTGATGGCAATATTGATTTGGCGTGATTTGATTTGTCTTGATTGGTTTTTATTTTGTCAACTTTTACTCGATTTACATATTTTTGGTCTGATTTTAAAATTGGACATTTTTTAACAGAAAAAAAAATTCCATTAAATAAATGATTGATAAAATGATCGATTGGGGTTAAGAACTCAATTTTGCATTGTAATCAATTCGAATGGACGATGTATATTCAAACTAATTCATCAATTTAACTTGGTTTTCTTTTGTCTCTTTTTTTCAATGAACTAGATTTTGATCCTAAATACTTTTGGGCATGGACTGACTTTCAATCGTACTTGGATTTTATGCTCGCTGTATTTTTCATTGGTGCTATTGTCACATATTTTATGCTACCGTACGATTGGTTCATGGAAATTATTGGCTTTTTGGCAACGTTCATTGAAGCCATGCTGGGTAAGCATTCCAATTTTTTCACTGAAAACAAGTGGGACAAAAAAAAAACATTTGGAACTGTAAATGGCCCAATAAAAAGTTATTAACTGGTTTTGATTTTTCACCTTTTTTTTCGATAGGTGCACCACAGTTTTTGCGAAACTTTAGGAATAAATCAACGCATGGAATGTCAATAATGATGGTTGCTCTTTGGACTGTTGGGGATGTGTTTAAGACATGCTATTACAAAGTTAGAAATGCTCCACCACAGTTTTGGGCTTGTGGACTATTACAAGTAAGTAGCACACAACTTGTTCAGTTATCTTTTTCATTGGAGATATCTGTTTTTGGTTGTAAAAAGCAATCGATTTTTTTATTTTATTTTCTGTGCTTCTTTTTTTGCTCATTCCATGTCATTTTTTCCGCATCCAAAAACAGATCAGCTTAGATTTGGCAATTCTCTTCCAAGTATTTTGGTATGGTAAAAATACGGAACCACGAAATGCGCATCGAGGAGACTAGCAATTTGCCCCCCATCAAGCTCAACAACAGCCAACCGATGCACACATAAATGCAAATCAATCAAGTTCAACCGCAATTGAAAACGATGCCATCATTCATATATCACTGCATGGTGATGATGCAAATAAAAAACCACACGAAGAAATCAATAGTTTATCACAACCACAGCCAAACCATGTTGACACCATATCAATGACATCACGTAAATCGTCATTATCATTAGCCCAGCCAATTCAAATGCCAGACGTTGCAGATGATAAAGATGCCCATAAAATTGACATTGTGCTTAATCCAAGCGATGAGCACACGGACAACTGCAATGGTGGTGAATCTTTTAAAAAAGATGCTCCAGTGCGCCAGGACAGCGAATCAGATACGCATAATAAAACTGTATTATGACGAAATGGAACGCTGGCTACATGGCCAGCCATTGATTTAAATGTGCTTATTCAACAAACAATCACACGATGTACAAATACGTTGAGTGGCAAACAAAAGATAAAAACCACCGTTTGCAAGCAAACCGAATCAGTGGACAGTAGCAATAGTGTCATAGTTTATCCACGCATCGATACATTACTTACCAATAGCAAAGAAATTATACTGTAGTGGCTCTTATTTACACATAAAAACACCGGGCAGATATTTTATCAAATTCATTTATCACAAACACAAACACACACACTCACACATACTCACATCTCTTAAAAATCTCAAAGTGTTGTCCTGTAAGCATTCTTGCCATTATTCATCAGATTGCCTTTTCTTTTGAAATCCCAATGTGAACTGACATTGATTGATATAAATTGCATTGACATTTTGGTTTTGACATTTTAAAATAAAACAAAATCCAAAGTAAATTATTAAAAATTGTAGTGTATCCAAGTGAGCTCAGAGCAAAAAATGAATGAAAAAGAAAAGAAATGTGGAGCATTTATTTTAACGATGGGGGGAGATTGGAAATGTTTAAGTGAATAGATTTAGTTCTTCAATTGAATTGTTATGTGAAATATTAATATATCCGAAGAATAAGAATACAGAGTGAAAGCAGAATATAAATCATATATTTAGGTTTACAGATAAGTAAGACTTAAAAACAACTCAGATTTCTTCCGCCAATCGTTTTGTTTTCCGACAACACAAACACACGACGATACATTTCCATTTGACGTAAATCAAGGAAGTGTGTTAGAGAATTTATTTTTAAATGCATGTTTATTTAGTGGAATTAATGAAAGAAACAACGATCTTCTAACGGCTATATTAGTCGGATGTATATTGGTCTATGTCATGTCTTTCATTCTTTTATTTTAAGAATTAAAAAAAAAGAAATTAATGAAAAAAAAACAAAATGAGATTAATTTTTTTTATGTCGAGCCATACATTTTTGTGTCAAGAAATTTCCAATCGAATTATTTCGACCATGTCACACTATCCAAATGGCTCGAACAAATTTTATTCAACAGTGAAAAACCGAATGAATTTCGATTGAACAAACACACCAAATTTAGTAATTTCGTTTGGAAAACAAAAAATTACACAACTTTTTGAGATCCATTTTTCTGGTCATTTAAATGCTATTGAATTCAAAATTTATAAGTCTTAAGGCAACAAATGATATGCTAATTGCTTGATTCAGATTTTCTTCATGACATTTTTTGCTTTAAATTTCTTTCCTTAATTTATGAATTGATACACCAGTCAAATGAAGTCAAATTTCACGGATTTTCGTCGCTTAGAAAAAAAAAAAACATTTAGAAAAGAAATTAGAAAAACAAAAAAATAAATTAAACAAATGAAACTTAACCAAACAATCATTAAAAGAACATCAACAAATTATGTATTTCCAAAATTTCAAAATTTTCAACATTTTCAAATTCTTATTGCACTTGTTAGTAGAATCTATACACTATTTTGAAATTTCAGCATTCGCTTCTCTAGATAAACAGATCAAATCAAAATCAATTTCTGCACTTTAAATCTTATTGCACGCAAAACAATTTAGTAGCAAACATTTGATTGAAATCATTCTTAATATTTAATAGTTTAAAAGAAGTTTAACAAACGGCTTAATGTTTAATGAATGAACAAGTGACATGCAGTAGACAATCGAAAAATAGGACTCTTCCGAAAGTAGAACCGATTTTTGCAAGACGATTTGAAATTTTCAGTATCAAATGCGTTGCGGAACAGGAACTATTGGGAAAATAGATTTAAAATTCCAAAAATAAACTGGTTCTAATTTGCGAGTGTCTACTGTATTGAGTTGGATGTTTGGTCTGACCTTCAGTGCTTCAATTCCGAGATATCTTCTTCCACAATCATTTTGAAATCGGAAATAATTTGTTTTCCATTAAAATTAAAAATGTTATGTTTTTTCTTTCTATCAAAGCACGTTTCAATTCAATTTTAGCAATCATAATGTGATTTTAGTTGTCTTACCAAAAAAAAAAAAAAATTATTTACGAATATATTTAATATGTAGATATTTCGTTCTCCTAAAGATTTTTTTAATAAAATATGTGTATTTTGATAGTGGCCATTATGAAATGAATTAGATTTGAAACATTGAACGCCTTAATCTTGTAACTGATTGGAAATGAATGTAAAAAGATAAAGACATGAGGGACCGAAAATTTATGATAAAAGATAAGAAAATGAATGTGAAGAAAAGAAACAGATAATTGAATTATTGTCGATATCAGCGGATGACTTATGTTGATAAAATACTATGCAAATATTTTCAATAACTAAAAGCACACACACTCCCATTTAAACCTGTAAAAAGTGATGCAGTTGAACCATTAAACGAATATAACATCGAAAATAGACTTTCAACACCCAAATGGAAATCGGTTGCTGATATATAAAAGATACTTCGATCTATTACTCAGTCTCCAAACGTAACGAGTGCAGCAAAAGATCATCTCAAAAATGTAATCGGCAAGATTAGATTAGAAATGATTCATAAACCGTTTTTGCACATCTATGTATCAGTAATTGAATTTCAATGGGAAATAGCTATTCCCGCAAATGAAAACAATATTTGCCCACTGCATTATGTTTAAAGTCCACAATTAGGACATCGAACAGCAATAATCACATAGCTAAACAATTATACAAAAATTGTATCGTTTCATATCGTCTGAAGTCATATTGAGACAAAAGTCGTTCCTATTTCAGCCGTTTAGTCTTATTTTCTGAGACAGCATTGTCTGATTAAATAAGTGCTCGTCCAATGTTTGAGATACCGTCTTTTTGTCTATGACAATGTGGGAAATTTGCTAGTTTTCCTGATATGTTGGTTGAAGGTGAAGAGTAAGAAAAATGTATTTCTATCACACAATGAACCAGATTTCTGACTTTCTGACGAAACAAAATTCGAACACCGGGTGTGAAGTTGGCGGAATGAAAGGCCTAGTCATAACTTTAACATAGTCATAATGATAACGATCGTATACAGTATGACTTCAGACAAAATGACCGATGCTTCATGAGTAGTTACATACAAATGTACACGTAGTCATATCAATCATATATATTTTTGCTAATTCCACATGAAATCCATTTAAAATTGTTATTGAAAGAGGAATTACCTCATGTAGATTCAAACGAGATATTTTTCCCTGTGAATTATAAATTTAAAAAAACAAACAAACAAACAAACAAATGTAAAAAAAGAAAAAAAATGTGCAGAAAATATAAAATTGGAAACTATTTCAAGATACACGACTTTCATTTCAACACGCTTTTATTTGAATTGAAGAGTACAGGGTACCTCCCATTGCCCACAGAACATTGTGAATGAAGTAAATCTATGCAGAATCATCGAGAATCATAGTTGACACGAGAGATAAGTACAAAATTTATTGTGATTAGAGAGATTCTAGTATAAAACTTTCTGGAACAAATTCTTCAGGTATATTTCATTGAAGATCGGACACCTGCCAGTTAAACGTTATCATCATCATTTAATATGCAAATCATTCTGCAGTCGTGTGCATTGTAAACTGAGTCATGAACACTGGCAATCGTATATAAAGAAAGAGATATCGTGCAATTTGTCACAGTTCAAACCTTATCAACTATTATAACTTTGCTGCTGGTCTTGTAGTTATTTTCTTCGTAGTTCAGATGTTAGCACTTGGATTAATTTTAATTTTTTTAAACTCCTTCCACCGGTAAGTGGTATATTTATAAATAACAGATTGAAAACATATTAAATTTTGCGTCATCAAAAAGTGGTTCCGGTTCGGAAAATCTTTATCACCAAGCACAAAAAATGTCGCATGAGAAAAGAGCCCATTATGCAGAATTGTACCAGAATTTTCATATGACAAGCAGCAATGTAAGTTTAAGTTGATAACAGAGTTGCGAGAAGTTTTGTAGCATTTTTTGTTTTGAAATCAGTTTGATGCCAATGCAAATAAAGAACTTGATCCAACAGCACCATTTCAATCGAAAGCATATGACTTGCTCGAATTTCAAAAATTAGTCCAAAAAAAAGGACATTGTCTACAAAAAACGTTTGCAGAATGTTTGAATGAGTATGGAAAACAAATTCCAAGAGAGGATAAATGCATAGCCTTCGAGGGCCCTTGCAATGAGAATGACAAGTAAGATTTTCAATGGATGCGAATTTGAGTCAATGTATGAAATGAATCAATTTACCGATCCATAGATATGCTCCAATTAGTGGCTATTGCAATAATCTAAAACACCCGAACTATGGAAAAGTTAGAACGGCTTACAAGCACATTTTGAAGAGATTCTATTCGGATGGTAGGCACAAGAAATATTTGAAATACGCATATTAATGAAGACAAATGATTTCAGATATATGGGAATTAAGAAAGTCGGTGTCGGGTGAGGAACTACCCAGTTCACTTACAATTGAAAATGCAATGATTGAGGAGAGCCAAAATAATCATTTCAGCGATGCTGAACCTACGAATAATTATGCTGGTTTAATGTTTGGCCAACTCATAACTCACGACATCACTAATAAACAAATTTATTCGATCAAAGGTCCCACTCCAAATATTCAATTGGATCACATTTTTCAATTTTCACGGATTACAATTCGTTTCAGGTGATTCCTCTCCGGCAATTCGTTGTTGTACTCAAGATTATGCTAAGCCACTCGAAACGAAAGACATAAATCCAAATTGTATCCCCATCTCCGTACCGCCAAACGATCCATCTTATGCGAGATTTGGTGTGCGCTGTCTAAATTATGTTCGTATGGCAGCCTCGCTTGACAACCAGTGTGAAATAGCTTATGCACAAGTAATGTCAACTATATTCATCTGCAATGAACATAATCAACTTCAATTAATGGCATTACTTACATTTACGGTTGTAGGCAAATGATGCATCATCCTTTCTGGATCTTTCAATCATTTATGCAAACAATAAAACGATATTAAAAAAATTGCGCAAACATGCTGGTGGATTGTTTCAAATGAACGCGGAAAATGTGTTACCGGTGGATTCAAATAACAAATACATTACGGGTGACACGCGCTTTGGTCAATCTCCAATGCTAGCCCAGCAGCATTCACTTTTCTATCGGTTGCACAACATAATTGCTGACGGTTTATCAAAAATCAATTCACACTGGAACGATGATAAACTCTTTTTTGAGGCGAGACGCATTAATATTGCAATTTATCAGCATATCGTTTATAACGAATGGCTACCGACGTATTTAGGTCGATTATAGTTTTATACATATCCTTTATTTCATATTTCTTCTACTCAAAATGCAACCTTTGCTTGTTTTTTATTTAATGACTAAGTCTTTTCTAAATAATAGGCTCGAATATTTGTAAGGCACACAAATTGATTTGTGGAGGAATACACAATCCTTGTGAAGAATATAGCGATGACATTGATCCAAGTGCATCAGTGGAATTTTCAGTCAATGCATTCCGATTTTTCCACAAAAGTATTCCATCGTCGGTGGTATTTATTGATGCTGCTGGAAATCTCGTGAATAAGACAACTCTAAAAAATGTATTAGGAAATGCGGCAATACTTCAATATTCATATGATAACCTTTTACGTGGCTTGTTGAGTGAACATATAAACTTTGAGCGTGCAGGATATTCATCACAGGTTACAATGAATTTTTTTTTATACAAATAAATTTAACAAAAATAATACACAATTATTTTAATTCCAGTTTAGAAGTAGTGATCGTAAGGTTGGCAATGATTTGTTTATGTTTGACGTAATGCGAAGCCGAGATGCCGGAACGGCTCCCTACATCATTTATTATGCACTGTGCCTGTCAAAGAAAATAAGCTCTTGGGATGATCTAACACCGTATTTTGAACAAAATCATTTGAATCTTCTTAAAACTGTGTACAACGATGTAAATGATGTTGATTTGATGGTGGGCGTGCTTCTTGAAAAGCATAACAAAAATAGAATCGGTGCAATTGGTGGATGTCTCATTGCTGAACAATTTTATCGTTTGAAATATGGAGATCGCTTCTTTTATACACATTCCAACAATCCACATAAATTTACATCAGGTTTCAATCATTTTTTTTCTCCATAAAATTCTAAGTAGAATTTATTAGCATTTTTGTTTATTTCGTTTACGTCATAGAACAACTTTCGGAAATATCGAAAATGAGCTTCGGGAAGGTGATTTGCTTGGTGACGAATCTAGAAAAAGTACCAACGAAGTCAATGATTACGCCCGAGTGCAACAGTGATTACGTTCATTGCAAGGACAAGAATCCATTGAATCTTAAGCATTTCAAAGAAAAAATGTAAATGAACACAAAATAATATACAAGTGCCGTAAATAGATCCAATAAATTGAGCATATTTTGTATTCTTGCAAAATGAAATCTCTCTATGTATACATAGTATACTCGAAGTTTTGTGTCTTACAAGGAAAGTTCTTCATCTGACGGGAAAATGTTGAAATATCGAGGTTTGGATTTGCTGTGAAGTTTCTCAGATTTGCAGCTAAAATAGATGAAATTCATTCAATCAGTTTGGATTGACGCCCAAATATAACCTTTGACCCAATGGAACTTTTTATATGGAAAGTATCGCAAATAAGCCTACTAAATGTCTTCCGTGAGTTCATTTAAATTTCCTGGGACAAACTTTAATGATTCTGAGATTTATAGACACAATCAGTCCATATTTGTGGTTCAACAATAGATTGAATTAAAAAATAGCTGGAACCACTGATTTTTAACTCACTGCTCCGAACCCACATGAACTGTTTATTTTGATATAGACAGAATTTATGGACGATTGGATGCCGTTTTTTTGTAATTTATCTGTGCTTATTTTCACATGTAAATTAATTTTATCAATCACTTGGTCATCATCATGCTGGTCATCATCAACATTGTGTACTATAAGATTTTTTATTGGTGCTGCACTGAGAGTATGTGTACGCACACGCATAGAGCTTTATCGCATACATAGCTTCCAGAAATGTCTTGTTCGCTTTTAACCGTGACGACGAGATACTCAATGCAAATATTTACTAAATATATTGTATCTCAACTAAAACCAAGGGGGCAGACACAGATTTTAGTTTCTTCTACTTTTCCTGTAAAAGGCATAAATGACACCCATGGAGTGACTTTAACAAAGAGACATTTACGTTCAGGGGGGAGTGATATTCATGAATAGACTTTAAATATCAAATTGAATCCGGAAAACCATGGTAAAACCGGCCTGACTCAGGAGAATCAGGGGAAAGACTTACAGCTTATGAAATGAACTTAAAACTAATGGAAAATTTGATGAGAGTTCACATAATGTCGTCTGAATAAAACCACATTCGAGTTAAGAAATTAGAGAATTAAATTATTGACTGAACCGAAGTAAGTGCTTTAATTTAAGTTTAAATGAATTTAACGAATCTGATTTACGAATTTTAACGAAGGGTATTATATTTGAGACAACAACAATCAAAATTTACACGTTAAGAGCTAACCATTAGTTCTGGCTATTAGCGTTAACTCGATGTATTGACTACAAAATAGCACTATTGGATATATTATATTATTTACATTCGCGAAATTAGCAAAATTAGCGAAAACATTAGTGAAACGAGCACAGGTTAGGACCGTGTCTATCCCTATTTTATACTTTCAGGAAATTCACTTTGAAACGATTTCATTTCAACGTTCACAGTAAAAGTGGCTACTAATAAACCAATAAAAGTAATCCATTCCATAGGTGCGCAGAGGGGGGGTATTCCGGGTTTTCCCCCCCTCTGGAGAGCAAGTCTCCCCGATTTCCCCGGGTCTGAAAATTCATGAAATCTGGATCTACCCCGGTCCAGAAACCAATGAAATCCGGGTTCTGCCCCGGTCCACCCCGGTCTACAACGGTCTACTTCGGGCCGGACACCTATGGAATCCGGGATTTCCCATTTCACATACCGATTCCTGGCTAGAATTTTTTTTTCGGTTGTTCTCCTTTTCCTACCCATACCCCCCTCCCCGAAATATTCCAATTCCGGGCCCGGAATTTTTTTCCGTTCTCATTTTTCTACACATACCCCCCCGGACATATACCATTTACCCCCCTCTGCAACATCGAAGTCTGCGCATCTATGAATCCATTCCCATGAATACGTTTTATTATATTTATATAGTTGTTTATCAAAAAATGTGAAAGAAGATTAACAGCTAGGTAAATTTATGTTGAAGGTTTAAATCATATGACACGCACGTGCGTAGATTTATAAACATTCGCAATCGTATTTAAGGAAGAGACATTGTTCATTTGCCACATAGTAATATCAAACTACACATCCAACCATATCAAGTATTATTTTGCTAGAATTTTTCTCTTCATAATTAAGATGTTAGTTGTTGGGCTGGTCTTAATTCTTTTACATTCATGCCACCAGTAAGTAATAAATATGCATAAGATAGTTACCACAAAAAATCAGAATTGAACAAATAAAACGATTCTTTAACAAACAAAAAAACAAATCGAAAATAGGTGTTTTGGTTCAGAATGTCCTTACCACAAAGCACAGGAAATTTCGAATGAGAAGAGAGTCAAGTATGTACCAGGATTTTCACATGACAGATGATAATGTAAGTCTAATTTGGTTATATCAAGTTTTATTCAGAATATTTATCATTGTTTTTTTTAAACAGTTCGATGCACCTGTAAATTCGGAATTTGATCCAACAGCACCGTATCAATCGAGGGCTTATGATTTGCTTGAATTCCAATATTTAGTCAAAGAAAATGCAAAATGTTCAAATGAAACATTTCAAGAATGTTTGGACAATGAAGCAAATGAAGTTCCAGAGGAGGGTAAATGCCAACCCTTGGATGGTCCATGTAACGAACATGACAAGTAAGATTTTCAAGGGATATGAAATGTGAGTCAATTTATTGAATCAATCAATCAATATTCTCTTAGATATGCTCCAATTGATGGATACTGCAATAATTTAAAATATCCAAATTATGGCAAAATAAGAACGGCTTACAAATACATGTTAAACAGTTCTCATTCTGATGGTGGGTACAAATTTACACATCTGATGCCTATTAGTTTGCATGCAATATGAAAACAATAACAAATCAATTTATTTTAGGTATAAGGGAATTCAGAAAATCTGTATCGGGCGAAGAATTACCAAATCCACGTGCGATTGGAAATGCAATGAATAAGTCCAGCCAAAATAATCATTTTAGTGATACTGAACCTATAAACAATTTTGCTGGTTTCATGCATGGACAACTTTTGACTCACGACATCGCCAACAGACAATCTTACACGAACAAAGGTTATTTCTATAATTCAAATTGATAATGTTTTCCATTTTTAATAAGTTATGATTGATCTTTACAGGCAATATCACTCCACCAATTCGTTGTTGTACACAAGATTATACTAAACCGTTAGATTCGAAAGATATCAATCCAAATTGTATTCCCGTTTCTGTACCGTCCAATGATCCATCTTACGCGGCCACTGGCGTTGGATGTCTAAATTATATCCGCATGGCGCCCACGCTCGATAATCACTGTAAAATTGCGTACATGCAAGTAATGTTAACTACACTAATTCTGATGAACGTAGCTGTATAAAAATACATTTATTCCTTTATTAGTCAAACGACGCATCTTCATTTCTGGATCTCTCAATCATTTACTCAATCAACACAACGAATTTAAACAAAATGCGCAAGCATTCTGGCGGATTGTTCCAAATGAGCGCAGAAAATGTGTTACCTTTAGATTCAGACAACAGTTACATTGCGGGTGACGAGCGCTTCGATCAAACTACGATGCTAACGTTCCTCCACTCACTTTACTATCGACAGCACAACATCATCGCTAACGGTTTATCACAAATTAATTCACATTGGAACGATAGTAAACTATTCTTTGAGGCCAGACGCATTAATATTGCAATTTATCAGCATATAATTTATGATGAATGGTTGCCAGCTTATTTAGGTGCATTGCAATTCTATTACTTCATGTTTCTCAAAATGCAGACAACAGCAATTTTCATTCAATCTTTTCCTGATTGTATCCGAATATACTAGGCTTGAGCATTTGTAAAGCACACAAATTGATTTGTGGTGGAACACACAATCCTTGTGATGAATATAGTGATGACATTGATCCAAGTGTGTCAGTGGAATTTTCAGTCAATGCATTCCGATTTTTTCATAAAAGTATTCCATCAACGGTGGAATTTGTTGATGCCGCGGGAAAAATCGTGAATAAAACAGCTGTATCTGACTTGTACCTGATAACCAAAATACTCGAAGATGCAAATACATATGACAACCTGGCACGTGGATTGCTAGGTGAAGCTATCAACGTTGAGCGCTTGGGATACTCAGCAGAGGTTTAAATCATTTGCAATAAGATATATAAAATTGTTTGGTATTAGGGTAAAATTCAACGAAATACTGTATCGATTTATTTCCAGGTGAGAAACTTGTTGTTTAAACAATCGTTCAAGGGTCAACAGGTTGGCACTGATTTGCTTATGTTTGACGTGATGCGAAGCCGAGATGCCGGAACGGCTCCCTACTATAAATATTATTCGCTGTGCTTGTCAAAGAAAATAAGCTCTTGGGATGATCTAACACCGTATTTTGAACAAAATCATTTGAATCTTCTCAAAACTATGTACGATGATGTAAAGGATGTTGATTTGATGGTGGGCGTGCTTCTTGAAAGACATAACAAGAATAGAATCGGTGCAATTGGTGGATGTCTCATTGCTGAACAATTTTATCGTCTGAAATATGGAGATCGCTTCTTTTATACACATTCCAACAATCCACATAAATTTACATCAGGTTTGAATGATTGTTTTCTCCATAAAATTCAAAGTAAATTATCATTTTTGTTTATTTTGTTTACGTCATTTAGGACAACTTTCTGAAATATCGAAAATGAGCTTAGGGAAGCTGTTTTGCATGGTGACCAATCTAGAAAAAGTACCAACAAACTCAATGATTACGCCCGCGAGCGAAAGTGATTACGTTGATTGTAAGGATATGAATCAATTCAATTTTGGGCCCTTCAAAGAAGAGGCTTAAATGAAAACAAAACAATTAGAGGTATTACTATTGGAACTCATTGAAATATTAAACCATGTATTTAATGTAGTATATATCAAGTTTGAAATGGTGAACTTCAATTTTTTATCTTTTTATATTTGTATTAATTTTTAAGTAAATAAAATTGGAAGTGATTCGATTAAAATTCAATATGAAAACTGAGCAGCTAACAAGAATAAGTTGTCTGGAAGCTTTAAAACTTTCATTTATTTAGTTAAAATTTTAATTTAGAGTCATTTTTAAATACCAATTTGTTGATTAAATAAAATCTTAAATTACAACAGATTCATTTTTTTGGAGTTTTCAATGAAACAGCAGCGCGCCAAATATGTGAGTAGCCATCTAGCGACTACTTCACCAAACCAAACCAAACAGTGTGTCACACTGAATGTTTTTATTTTGTTTTGTTTCCAAACATTCAACATAACCTCTCATCGCGCGCTGATTATTAGACGTCAATCAATTCGAATCGCACCGTCCACAGAAAATGGTTTAATTTTTTTTCACGCAAAAATGTCGTACGACGAAGATTATTTGTACGCATTGCAATTGCAAAACGAGTTAGATGCATTGGAAGCAAACGATGCGGTGGCAGAAGTAAGTATTTCAAAATTGATTCGGATTTATTGAATAAACATATTGCGTACGGTGCATTTGATGTGAATCACATTTATTGTTTAGTTTCCAGCTGAAAGAAGCAGCAACAAAAAACGCAAGAACGATGATAATGATTTGAATGCAACACAGAATCTTGTCAATCCGGAATGGGAAACAATCGACCCAACGCCTGATATTTATTCGATGTTTGGAACGTTTGACATTAAATTTTTCCAAGGAAAATTGAAATGCGTCGAATTGGAGTGGAGCAAACGAATGTATCAATGCGCGGGAATTTGCTATCAGCGTCGCAATCAATTAGGAATGTCGATTATCATTCGGCTGAGTGAACCGTTGCTGAAGTTGCGTAGTCGACGTGATTTAATCGAAACAATGCTGGTAAGAAAGCATATTTGAGGGCAAACCATTTACAAAATTATAGCCACATTATTTGAGTGTTATGATGCATGACATTTCAATGCTGCATTTCTCTATCATTTGTTTGACAGCACGAAATGATCCACGCATATTTGTTCATTCAAAATATTCGCGAGGGAAACGGTGGCCATGGCCCGAATTTTAAGCGCATTATGGAAAATATCAATCGTGTTGCTGGTACAAATATAACCGTTTATCACACATTCCACGATGAGGTGAATCTGTACAAAACGCACATTTGGCGCTGCAATGGTATCTGCCAGCATCGAAAGCCTTTTTATGGTTGGGTTAAGCGAACATCGAATCGAGCACCGGGTCCAAATGATAATTGGTGGGCTCGACATCATGATACATGCAGCGGAACATTTGTTAAAGTATCGGAACCAGAGCCAAAGAATAAAGCAAAGAAAGCAAAAATAGAAGATAAGATACCGAAAATAACAAACTGGTTGAATACATCCGATAGTTCAAAGAGCAATTCAAACATGCCAAAAAGTAATACGAATCAGCCACGGCCCGCACCGGGAGGCTTCACAAAAATGAACGGCGGCGGAACCGTTGTGCTTAAGCCAACCGCCAAAAACCGAACGGTATCAACGATTTCGGATGACAACACTAACAGAGGCAGTGTGTTGAGTAACGTTTCAGATGCGACGGCCGGTGGAAATCTGCGTAATGTTGTTGGTTTTCGTGATTTAAATGATTCAGGTAAATGATTTGTTAATGTGGGATTTTAATTATAAAATATCTAATAATTTTCATTTTGATAGGTCAAAGTACAAGCGTCATCAAGAGACCGTCATTTGCCTCAGGTGGCAAAATTCTTGGGACATCGTCCTCAAGTGATACACAGACCGGTAGTACACCGTCCGAAAACATTCGTAATTTTTGGGCCAATAAATTTGCCGATGTCAAAAGCACACCATCAACATCCAATGAAACAGTTGATCTATCCAAGAGCAAAACCAAAGTGACTGAAGCGACAAGTGCCTGGGAAGAGATTGATGACGACATTTTGATTCATTCGGTGCAAAACACAGTGATAGAAATAAACGATGATGGTAGCAATGATAGTTGTACGAGCCATGGCAGTCATGGCAGTCATGGCGGTCAAGATCATAATCAATCGGATGAGCCAATTCCACAACATTCCACGAATCAAATAAAACCACAAATTTCCATTAAGCGTGAACTGCTCGACGATTTGGGTGAAGAGGATGCAAATATCGAAATGATAGATGATGAATTTGATGACACATTGAACGAAAGCACTGAAATTTTAACTGATGTCAGCGTAATTGATGAATTGTTTGGCACTGATACTTTAATGGCCGACTTCAATAATATCAACGATGTTGTGATGAATGATCCGGAAAATGTGGGCAATCCAAATATGGAGATTGTTACCTGTCCGATATGCGAGGATCGCATGGCAAGGAATGAATTATCTTGTCATTTGGATGGTTGCAATGGTATCACGGTTCAAATTAAACCACATCGACGCGGCACTAAAACACACACATTGCCATTTTATAAGAATCAAACGAAACCATCAACAAGCAAATCAAAAGTCAATTCAAATGAAGCGGAACTGTTGCGTCGTGCCGGCTACACTCAAGAGGCGATTGATCGTTTGGGTGTCGAAACACAAGAGGCCAAGGACTACAATGATCGTATCATGGATGAGTTGGCGCGAGATGAACGTCAACGGCGAACCACGTCCGTCATTCAGCGTCAAATATCAAACGATGAAATTGAAACGATCAGCCTGGATGAAGAAAGCAGCAGCTCCGTACCTGAAAAGCATCCATGTCCAGTGTGCAATGCACTCGTCGATGCGAACCAAATCAATCAACACTTGGATGAATGCCTTCAGGCAAACGCTTGAATTTCAACATATTATTTCGCTATTTGGTCAACTCAAACTCATTTTTCGTCTCACTGTCGCCTTAGATATAGTCTCTCGTTAAATAAGCCATTTTGGACAACAACAACAAAAAAAGGATCGATTTTGTTTTTTATTCGCAACACCTGTTTTGTATTCGTATTTGCTACTGAAAAAATGCTGTAAGATTGTAAACAAATGGAAATTAATAAAACACAATGTGCGATTTAAATAATGTTTTCCGTAAAACTTTCTTTTTATTTAAAGTTCGTTTTTAAATATATATTTTTCAATAATAATCTTTAAAGTTAATGATTATGATGATAATATAATAATAAGAAACGTTTTGTTGTTGTTGTTTTTTTTTTCTTTCTGTTCAGTAGGTGTTGTTAAATTTTGTTCCAGTAAATTACAATTTCCTCAATGAATTTGGTGACAATAAAATTTGATTCGCGTTTCAAATGGTCACCCGTCGCAAAATCAAAGAGAAGAAGAGAAATAAATGTAAAATACCAACTAAAATGAATAGAATACCATGAACTAAAGGATAATATGTGTGTTTGTTTGTGTGTGAGTGTGAGCCATTTAAATATATATAATTTTCTTGTTAACAGTTATGTCACATTCTACGTGCTGTTCCATGATATTACTGGGGGGTGGAAAGTCGTAAATCTACATCAGTATGCACTACGGTTTTGTTTTGTTTTTTTTTTGTTGTCATTCTCTCTCTCTCTCATAAAATTGTGTGTGTATGTGTATGTATGTGTCATCGTGTGTATTTTGTCCGAAATCAGTACTTGGACTACAGTCTGGCAATGCATTGTAATTTCATTGTTTTTAATATTGATTTAATTTATGTGGATTGATCAAAGGCCAGTGTTCATCAAGAGGGATTCGGTTCTATTGAATTTTATACAACTATATGTTTCTGTTTTGTTTTGTTTTCTTTTGTCCCCTTCACAAGTTGGATACCTAAGTAAAAGCCACTCTTTGTTTATACATTCGTTTTTATTTGTTTATTGTTTCTTTGCTATGTTGTTTTATATCAAGCATCAGATTGAAATTAGTTGTGAGAAACTATCTCTCTTTTTTGTTTGTTTTAGCTCGGCTTTTCAATTTCAACGCAACGAAATGAATCGTATCGAATTTTGTATAAACAGAAAATAAATGTCATGATGAAGAGAGTGAATATGCAATGGATTTCAAACCGAAGAAGCAAAAAAAACATATTTGAAGATTGGTTTTTTTTGTGTGTGTTACTAATTATTGTATAAAATGCATCTGCGTTTGTTTATACACCACTTAAATACTAGTCCAGATCTTGAGGTTCAAACTATTCCCTAGAATCGGGCTGCTATTGAACCACATTCATTTCTAGAGGCTTTTTTGTTTGTTTGTTCAAAATTCAGTTTTAAATCTGAAGAAGAATTTATTTTGGCTATTGCATGTGAGAAATTGTCGAATGTTTGAAAAACGAAACAAAACAAAAAAAAAAGTTATGAAAGACATGTGAGAATAACAAAAGAATTAGCAAATGAATTAGCAGAAAATGCCTATGCTACTAGAGTGTTCCAGTATTAGCCGTTTGATTGAATTTGTAACGGTATTCAGTTTGCAGAAAAATTTACGAAAATAAAATGTTTGATGTCACTACCGTTTTCTATATATATGTTTATAGGCAATTGTCTATTCATTTGTTTTATTATGTTTTCAAAATGAGTGCGTTGTGTGTGTATGTGTATGTGGTTTTTTGTATAAATATTTTGGTCATTTGCATATGCATTTTGTATTATTTGTTCCTAAATATCCACTGCAATAACTCTGCTGATTGTGTGAAATTGTTTAGAGCATTCAGAATTCGCATGCAATTTCAATTTGCAATGTAATTGAAAAAACATTTGTCTGAGATTGAGTGAAGAAAAATGGAAATTGATAAGTGTCGAATGAATAGATGATTTCAAGAGAACTTTTTTCGTTCATGAATTTTGAATTTAGATTGGCCTTTGCCTGGGCATGTATTTTATATGCAAATGTTTTGTGAACATCGAGTGTGCTTTGTGTACATTCTGCAACAATCAGGTATTCTAGCGATTCGTTCACCTTCTCTGTTGTGTCAAACATTAACATTTGGAATGCCAGTCGTTCGAATATTGAACATTTGAAATGTGTGTGTAGCATGCAATCTGTCCACCCGAATTTTACTTAACCTTCTTGGGGTTTTTATTTTAGCTCTCTTTCTCCCTTTTCACGATCGGCAAATATAAAAAATATCATGATTTTTCATTTGTTTCTTTTGTTTGTTTGTTAAGGTGTGTGTGTTTGTGTGTGTGTGTGTGTGTAATATTATGCATATCTCTCTTCATCTTCATCATCTTCTCATTTGCTGTTAATTTTTTCATTTGTTGTATTTTTGTTGTTGTTGTTTTGTGTGTGTATTTTTTTGTTTGTATTTTACTTTACATATATAAGACACTTTTTCTCTATATGTTATATCTTAATAAAAACATTTTTAATTTATTGTTAATCCTTATAACTTGCATAATATTTTTTTTCCTTACTTTTTCAATTTTACTCAATTGTGTAATTTCTCTTATGTGTATCTTTATTTATCTTTCATTCTGTCTCTTCTAAATTTCTATACAATAGTAGTGTTTTAGTCATTCCATATCTCATTTTAATTTTTTGTTTAATTTTTTGTTGTTGCTTGTATATTTACTGTTGCAGTAAATTTATGTATTTTCATATTACTATTTTAGATAAATGTTCTGTTTTTTTTTTTAATTCTTTTCATTTTTGTATTATTTATATATTATGCTTTAAATGACAACAACAATTTGTTATTTGTCCTTAAATTTTAACGATATCTTCAGCCAGTATCTTGTTTGTTTTGTTGTTGTTTTTTTTTTCTTTTATTGTTGTTGGCGTAAATTTGTCGCTCTGTTTGTTTTATTTATTTCGTCGTATTCATTGATTAAAATTGTTATTTTGCGCCACTTAAGTATGCATTTGTCATTTTACATTCATTTCGTAGCACATGCAGAACACAATTAATATTTCATATAATAATATATATTTTTGTTTTTGTTTTTGTTCTTCTTCAACGGATAAATTTTCATATCAATTTCATTACTGATCGAACTTTTATTGTTTTGCAAACAACGAATTTTCTCATTCTCTTACACTGATCACAATTTTCATTGTTCAGTAGTTCCTCACATGATGTTCTTCATGCAATGAGTGAATCTTGTCCGAATTCTGTATCGAAATCATCTTCAATTTCAATTGTGTAGTAGCTTTCTACATTTTCATCGTCGTCTTGGTCAGCTTGGTGTGGAATTTCCTCTTCTTCAATGTACTCGAATTCATGATTGCTGTCAATGAAGTGGATGGAATTTTCGTTATCATCACTGTTGGTGAGCGACACTTCGATATATTCGTTGTTCGATATCAAATGCGTCTCATCAATGTCCGATTGGTCATTGGAGACGCATGCTCTGTGTCACTTGCTATCACGAGATAAGCGCCTCCTTCGTCCTTCACCGGCTATCGATTCCAAACCTATCAAAGAAAAAATTACATTGTCATTAGATTATAGATTCAAATCTAACACAAAGAATTTATTTTAATGGAAACAAAAAAATCGTTGTTTACCTGCACTACGAGTTTTCCGGCGTGCATCCATTGACGATGTTGACTCTGTGCTATTTACTGAATTCACCGTCGTTCCGTTGCCACTTTTACGAGTATCATTATGATTTTCATTCGAATTGAGATTCAAACCATGGCTATTTTGATTGATGTTCGCTTTTGACATTTTCGTGCCCGTATTCATTCGTACACTACGACGTGTGCTCATTGCGCTACTTTTATCGTCAACTTTCGGCAATTGATTTTGTTTGGCTGGATTTTCGCTACTGGAATGAGACACATTGTTGGTGCTGGTGCTATTTTGGGCACCATCACCACCAGCTGTGGCGGGTTTCTGATGATTTCGCAGCACTTTGTCAGCGTCCAAAATCACTTTACACATTTTAGCATTGCGAACTTTGCCCGCCACTTCAATTAATGGTTCATCCGAATCCGATGAATCTTCTGATTTGCGATTCATTGTATTTTCCGAATCATTTGCATAAATTGGTGTTAATGTATTTTTCAATATTGCATCCTTCGGTTGACCGCCTGATCGAAGATTTGTTGGAGACGATGATGTTGAACTCGATGCAGTTACATCGCCACCTTTTCGAGCCTTTTTGCCTCGAATCGGTGTGTCATCACTCACACTTGACTGTGTTGAACTTTCGGACTCTTGACGTTTTCGTTTTGCACCTTTAATCGATCTCGTTGAACCAGCTGGCGAATCAGACGGTGATTGTTTCAATGCATCCAATGGACTCTCCAATTTACTACTAGCTCGCGTTCGTACACGCTGTGAACTGTCATTTTCATTGGCCGGAATCTCAATGGACAATTGTTGCAGTATTTTTGGCTCATTCGCGTCAACGTCCATGGCTTTCATTGTGTCTTCGATTTCTTTGTCCTCTTCCGATTTCACTGGTTCGGATTTTTGATCAACATCATTTTCACAAGGCATATTAATGGCGGTGTCTTTCAATTCAGTTGACGGTAGCATTGAATCTTGATCCATTGGCTCACTTTGTTCGATTTTTATCTCAACGATTGTCTCCTTCTCATCTATGATTTCTGGCGTTTCTTCGGTTGATTGCTGTGTTTCGATTGTTTCGCAATTCGCCAGAGCTTCCTGAGCGTTCGAATCATTGATTTTAATGTCATTCGTATGGATGAGTTGCGTTTTAATGTCATCGGGCTGTTCGGTAGCCTTAACAAGCACATCGCTTATGTCATTTTTTGCATCTAATACATCGACACGGGATCGATTTTCATTCAAATCTTTGTTTTCGCTCACAACGATGGAATTACTATTGGTCACGGTGTCTTTCTCTGTGCCATTTTCCACAAAATCGTCACCTTCATTCAATGCAGCCAAGAGAATTTCATTGGTTTTTTCTTTTGCCGGTTCGGCGAGTTCGTTCATCAAGAGTTCCACTTGATTGTCCGTTTCCAGTGTCGAATGTTCACCGTTCATTTTTGGCGTTTCGCATGAGGCGTCCACTTCAACAGAACTTTTATCACAGTCGCTTGTCATAAACTCATTGAGACCTTCCATTTTGGCCAGTGCTGCTTCGATATTCGAATACTTATCGGCCGATATGTTATCACGTAGCGTATCATCGTTCGGAGCTTTAGCGGGGTTTTCTTTTGGACTTTCGGCACGTTTAACGTAATTTGTTTGCGGACTAGCTGTTTGATGTGGACTCTTTTCGGATAGTGCATCCATTGATTCGATGCCACTATCCTCGCCCTGTGCCTGAGATGCTGGCGAGCAACGTATTGCTTGTGATGCATTGATTATACCTTCAATGATATCGCGACGCGGTGAATCTTTTGCTTCGATTGATTGATTTACAAACGCCGTATTCGATGGAATTGGTGTCATTGTCTTTTGACTCACATCATTCCCATTGCCAATACTCTTCGTCTCCGAATTACTGCTGTTCAATTCAACACTATCTACTTTTTTCCCATCCACACTGTTGTAAGCCACTGGATTTTCATCCAAAGTTCGTTCAACGATATCCTCGTTCACTGCGTTCGAATTCAATTCAATTTGACTATCTTTGGACTGTGGATTGTTTCCCGTGGCAGTGACGGCAATGGCGGTGGCATTTGATTCACGAAATTTTTGACCGAGTTGTTCGTCTCGTATGGCATCGACCGCAACTAACGGCCCTAAATCATTTGGTTTTAATTTATCGACGATGGAAATACTTCGATTGATTTGAATGGCTGCAATTGGTGGCTCCGAATGTGGTTTGTTGAGCATATCGATCAGGGTTTTACTTTTCACTTTGTTCGCTGGCTTGGCTTTGTTCAGTGTTAAACTGTTGTTATTATTGTTGGTGGTTTTTTGTACTTTTGACGGTGTTAACGATGAATGATTGGGCAGCGTACCAACGTTCGTCGATCCAATTGCTTCGCGTATTGATTCGACCGAATTGTCAGTCATCGGCATCATTGAACTGCGTGATGTTACTAATGTCGTTCCAACGGTTATCGATGGCATTGGAACCGTTATTTCTTGGCTATTGCCGATTGTTATTGCATTTGAGCTTTGACTTAAGCGACGCTTCTTTTCAGCTTGTATTGGTCCATTTGTTGAAGCAATTAAGTCACTGTTCAATCGTTTCGATGTCTCCGATATGTTTGGATCGATTTTCTCCGCCTGACCAATGTGCTCAGCCAATGACTCGGATTTGCTATCTACAAAATGATCGATTGTGTTTGGAGTTGCACTTGTGTTTGGATTCTGATTTACATTTATATTGCAATTTATTGAACTGTCATTGGTACTGTGATGTAAGCGATTGTTTGTTAATTGTGCCGTTTCAATGCTTGTGTTTGATGCATTCACCGCACTTAATGACGATTTTTTGTTCGATTTTTTCTCACCACTGTCATCGTCAATGCCACTCTGAGATTTTTTTCGGCCTTTTTTCGAATTCTTAATCACAACGGAATTTCGACCGCGGAGGCTAATGTGCAACGGCGGCACACGAAGCTCTTCGCTTGCACCCGAACCGGATGTGTTCAGCGAATTATTTGGAGTGACGGCATGTGATGTCGATGAACCGGCAACATTCGATGCATTTTGTGCACGTTTTGAAGTATCACCAAAGCTCACATCCACCTTGTATGCTGACGTTACTGGTTCCGATTTCTCCAATTTCAAGCGTAATTTAATTTTCTCCGGATTACTTTTGTCGCCCGCTTCAGCAATTATTGCATTCGAGATGATTGGCGACGGTAGATTTTTCAGTTTATTCTTGTCTTTCGTTTTGCCAAGAATTTTCTCCTTCAAATCCTGTTGTAATTTTTCTTTTAGCAGTGAACCCTTTGAGCTCTTCTCTTTTGGGATTTTCGGCTTTTTCGTTGATTCCTTTTTGTCTTTGCGTTTATTGGAATTTTTGCCTTTGCCCGAATATTCTGAATTACTTGAACGATCGTTATCGCTGTGATCGGACGCCTTTGAAAATGTGCTGCAGGAATTCTCATCATCAGAATACATTGAATTCGATGCTTCTAAATTGAACTCATTGAACGTTGCATGACCATCAGTTGAGGTCATTTCATCGCCACTTTCTTCCGATGGTATTGGCTCTAGTTCACCGGTCAACGGATTTATTAGCACCTGTTTCTCTTTGCCTGCCACCGGTTTGGATTTTTGTTCGAATTTTGGTTGAACCATATGCAGTTGTGATGCGTGCGGTATCTTTTGGAAATTTGGCTGCATCGGTGATTGTGGTACATTCATTGATGCATTCATCATGTTCATTTGCATGTGCATTTGATGTGGATGATTTACCAGTCGTTTATCGATTGCGGTTGGCATTTGTCGATATCGATTCATGTTGGATTCCGTTTGATTCGTTTGCATTGGAATTTTTGCTTGGTTTTGTTGATGAAAGTGCTGCATCATATTGACATTTGGATTTGTGGGAATGCCAACGACTTGGTTGTTTACCACATTTACCGGCGGCGGAATACCAGTTCCGCTTACAACATTGGCTGTCGATGATGTTGTTGTCTCAATTGCGTCACCCGTCACAGATGGATCAATTAAATCCAGCTCCAAATCTTTTGCATCGAGTAACGATTCCAAAGGCGCTTTCATATCTAAACCTAGTGCCGTATCCAAATCGGTATCATTGATGCCAGGCAGCAATGCTTCTAAATCGGTTCGAGTAATTTCATCCAAATCGGCTAATTGGTCGGCAAGTGAGTCTTCTGGGGCGGCTTGTTGCTGCTGCTGACTCAGATTGTATTGCATTTGATAGCGTGTAAACTCTTGAAAACTGGATTGCGTAGCCGAATCCATTGGTTTTAAGGGCCATCGTGCGTTGAACGTTGATTGGTCCATTTGCGGTGGCACTTGTTGCTGAGATCCCATTGGCGTATTGAATTGTATCGCATTGCCAGCGATTGCTTGAGGCTGCATCATTGATTGCGGCTGCGGTTGCTGCTGCTGTTGTTGTTGTTGTTGCTGTTGCTGTTGCTGTTGCTTTAAATTGAAAGGTAAAAACACATTCGAATTAGAATATAATACGAAACGAGACGGCTTAGAAGATGGTTTTATGCATTATTTACCTGTTGGAACTGTTGCATTTGATTCGGTTGCAACACCACATTCGCCGGAGCTGGCTGCCGGAATTCCACTTGATGCATATTAGCCCCGATCATTTGCTGTTGAGTTATCATATTTGGATGCATAGCACGCATTTGTTGCTGCTTTTGCAGCACAACTTGAGCGGGTATCGTTTGCGGTGATGTATTCATTTGATTTGGTGGTATCGATATCATGTTTGCCATTTGCTAGAAAAGTAAAACAATCATAAATCAAATCGATCATTAGATCACTTCCTCCATCGCGTAATTCAATCAAAAATTGAATATCGAATGAACAATTTGTGGAATATGAGATTTGTGGAATATGATTTTACCTGTTGATTTGGATGATGATTTTGTGGTGTATTCGCATTTTGAGCGGACATCATGGAGGCTCTGATTTGTGGTGATTGATTTGCAAACGGTTGCTGGAACTGGGGCGGTATCGCTTGTTGCTGAGGATATCTTGTTTGAATTTTGTTCACGCTATTTATTGTCGAAGGCACTGTAGTAGCATTACCAGCGATTACGATATTATTTGCTTGTTGTGGCACTGTGCTTAATACACTACTATTGTTTAGATTTCTTTCACTATTACTGTTATTATCTGTTTTGTTGATGGCGAAACATGGCGAAACATGGCAAAACATAAGAGAAATTGGTTGCATTAACAAAAATGGCTTCAAATTTGGTCAGATCAAATGTGTGTCTTACCTTTAGCGTTATTATTGTTGCTATGTATTAGAGTTTGTTGCTGTTGCTGTTGCTGTTGCTGCTGTGGTTGCTGTATTGACTCATTGATTGTCGATTGAACAGTTTGAACGGTCGACACATTCACAAATGTTTGTTGCTGCACACGCATTTGATGGTGTGGGCTCGGCGATTGTATCGTTTGCTTATTAACTACACATTTATTAAAACCTAATTCCGTGCCACTGTTATTCGCAATAACAAAGTTCGGTGTATGATTCACTTGTTGCTGCATCGGATGCGGTGGCATCGTATTATTGCTCAGTATGACAATTTCTTGGCCATTTTTAACGATTGTGGTCGGTGCATTCGCTGATAACATTTGTTTGGGCGCAACATTTGCCGCGGATGCCGATTCATTTTGCAATAAATTGACAAGCAACGGACTCGATATCGCTATATTGCCTGACGTCGATGCTTGCTGATTGATTGCAATTTTATTTGTGACTATATGTGTGTTCATCATATTCACGTTGGCATTACGCGTTGGCGATGCACCCGGATATGGTGGTGGCGGTGTTGGTTGCTCCGTACCGCTCGGTCGTATCAATTGGGGCTGTTGTTGATTTTGAATTTGTTGGCCCATCGTATTTTCACGTCTCTGTATGACACGCGCCTGGGTCATACTCTCGAATGGATATTCACGCGATTCAATGACATTCGATGGTACTGGCGTTGGCAGTTTACCATCCATGGGACATATTGTGTTGGGCGATTTAAAAATGGCTTTTGCATCGATTGGCCCATTGATTGGCACCGATGGATCAATCGAATTCATGCGAATGATTTGCTGCGTTTTGATGGCCGTCGTTAAGCCACTCGGACCCTCTCCACTACCGGCACATATGGTTTGCTGTGACTGCTGTTGCGGCTGTTGCAACTGCGGCGGCTGCTGATTGTTTTGTGGTGTAGGCACACGTGCAAGTAAATTTGTAAAATCATTGGCTGTTGCAATATTCCGATTCTGGCCATTGAGTGCTGATGTATTTTCTGTTTTGGGCAACAACAACAACAAAAGAAAACAACGAAAACAAGTCAAAATATGTTTAAATCGAAATTCCAATTTTCGTCTGTCTAAAGATCATTTTGTCTCTTACCGCTTTCTGTTCTTAAAACAATTTCTTGTCCCACTAAACGTAAAGATATCACAGTATCGCCTTCGAGTTGCACAGACAGTATTCCAAGCGCTCTTAGAGCTGCACTTCCTTCGGCTGCCAATTGTCTCAATTTTGAGGCCGCCTCCTTTGGAATCGAGAGTGTAACACGTACACTGTTCCATGGTTCCACCTTTTTGGGGGCACAATAGAAAAACACGATTACAACTTGTTCAAAGTAAATTAGATCATTAAACATATTTTATGCAGTGTGTTTCTTACCTTGTTTACTTTGAGAAAACGTTTTCGTCGCTTCGGTGGATCTAATATTGACTTGAGTTTACCCAATAACGAGCGGAATTTTTTCGGAAAATCTGGATCATGTAGGTCGCCTTCACAGATTACTACTGCTTTCAACGTACCATCACTATCTTCCGCCATTTTGTGTGTGCATCTTTCTAATGAATTTGAAATGATAATGGACTCTTTTATATTTACACTCAGGCTTCCTTCACACACTCTCTTGAAGGAAAATACCGGTGGCTTATTTCTTTTTTTTTCTTCTTCTTCGCTTTCAATGCACTGTTGTTTTTTTTTAATTCTCAGTTTGAGTACAAGAATTGTGTTGCTGCTTGAAGTAATCGGATTATTTTGTCCGTCATCAATTTAATTAATTCAGAACTTTATTATGGAAAAGAAAAACAAAACAAAATTGTCACATTAATTGATTATGCCATATAAATTGGAATTTAGAGATGTTGACATACCATTCATATTTTCACGGAGAATCATCTCACAATTTAAATAAACATTATTTTTGGCGCGAACAATAATTAACAAAATCTGAAGTTAAAAGAAGAAACAAAAACTCTTGATTAACATGGTTAATTTAAATTCAAATGTTTTAATTTCATATTGAAAACACATTTAAAATATTTTTTTTTCTTTATCAGCATAAAATCATTCGATAAAAACTAAAACGGTTTAGTTTTTTCTCTATTGAATAAATTTTTTTGGGCCCCATTAAAAATCATGCACACACACACACACATTCTAATCTACTTTCGATTTGTGTGCTGGTCACCTACAAATCGTATCATGTCATTTCATTTACTGAACTTGCTGACAAGTATCTAGTGCTTGCTATAAATGTCGTCTATTTTCTCTAAAAGTGCTTCAATCCAAAATGAAAAAAAAAAATAAAAACAGAGTAAAGAAGAAAATCTTGTGATATTTCTCCGCATTTGTGTAAATCGGTGCGATGTGTTTCGATAGCTCGCTGAATACGAGGACGAACGAAATAATGAAAGTCGTTTTCGGTGTTTGCTGTCAACCAGTTTTTCGAAAGAACATTTACAGAGCGAAACACGCGAACGAATAGGCATATAAAGGCAATTCTAGACGTTTAATTTTTTTTTATTCATTCAGTGATGTGTTTTTTTTTCTTCTACTTTTTTTTGCTTATTCGCTGTGGCAGAAACGGAATGAATAAAATCGAAGCAATCGAAATATCGCTAATATAGAAATGTGAGTGTGTATTTGGTGCAGTTTGTGACTATGGTTGTTACTCATTCTCCTATCACAGAGAGAGAGAGAGAGAGAAAGAGAGAAAATGAAACGAGTGAATCGAGTGTGTAAATATGCTATAATCATGTGTGCTCTCTGGCGCTGCATGTTTCGTGTGTTTATCGAGCAAATGTTGATCGCGCTGCTCACATTCGTGTTTGTCGTATGGTTTCGATGTAAGCGCGACTTGTTCATTTGTATTCGTACATTTTTATAGTTGTGTATGGGTTTATTTTATAACAACACACTACTGCACCGCACGAACGGCCAACGTTCCAACTACACAGTAGAAATGACTGTGGTGTCGTTGTTTTTTTTTCTTTTCTTTTTTTTTTGATTTGCTGCTGCTCTCGTCGGTAGATCTATGAGCAGAGCACAGAAAATAAAATGGACTCAACACACAATCAAAGAGTGTGTGTGGTTTTTTTGCCACTGTTGGTACTCTCTCGCTCTCTCGTAGCTTGCGAGTTTGTGTGTGGTAATATCTCTCATACATGCATTTCGAATTCGATTCAATTTTTTTCGTGGCTCGCTGTCGTTGTTGTTGTTGTTGTTTTTTTCTATATTCTTTCATCTGACAAACTTTTTTTTAGAAGTCTGTCGCCGTTTGTGGTAAACATGAAATGACAATGTATCTGAGCGCAGAGCGGGCTCAAACTCAACGGACTCAATGTTCTTTCTCTCTCTCTCACCCTCTCTTTCGCTCATTCGCCCGCTCGCTCTTTCAGCAACACTTTTATTTTATTTTATGCGCTCTGTGTATTCATTCTTTTATATTTTATTTTTGCTATCACACACCATCACATCAGCGTTAAATGCACACTGCGTAAATGCCATGATATGATTTTTCAGAGCACTCTCTCGACGGCTGAACTGCATCGAGCACGACAAATGACAAAATCAAAAGAAAGATGACGGAAAAAAGCAATAAGCGCGTTAATGGTAGAAAATTGCCATTATAAAAAAACCACGTCAAGTGGAAAAAAACGTTTATCGCGCTAACCAAAACGGCTGCTACAAAAACATTAAAGCAACAGCAGTCGCAATGTGATATGATTTGAAAAATTTGTTCATCACACACTCACACACACGCACGCACACACACACTATTTTTTTTCTTCTACGATTTCATTAAAGTTTATCTCGATTGCCAGAATTTTAACCTTTTCGGTTTTTACATTTGTGTTCTGGATTTAAATTGATTTGCATTTCACTTGGTTTGGGTGGTTGTTTTTATTTTTCATGATTGACATGCACATATGAGAGACATCTGAATGAATTTGTATTTTGTGATTTTCGAGCGAATTGCCGAAAAGAAAAATCGATGTTATTGCGTGTGTGTCAAAGGCGCCATTGAAAAAAAAAATACACAAAACATACACGAATCGCAGTTCATCGTTCGTTTTTTTTCTTTACACAATTTTTTTCTTGTTGCTCCTTTTAAAAAGGTTCTACACACAAAACGCACCGACACACGACATTTTTTTTTTGACTGAGAAAAAAAAATGCTTACAAACACGAATCCTACACTATATACATTTTTTTTCTCTTCATTTCTATTACGTTATGCTTAATTTTTTATTTCATTTCAATGTTTTTTTTTCAAATTTGAAACACCCGTCAAATTTTTTCCATTGCAATCAGAATGTTGTCTTATCATTACTATACATGATCAAAAAACGAAGAAAAAAACAACAAATCCATGGAACAATCATAGAATATTGCTTTCTCATTTTCACTCCGTCAACACAGCTAACAAAACGAATTTTTGGAATTTTTCGGTTTGATTTTATTTTTTTAAGCGCACTGAATAAATGAATTTTAAATTGGTCACTCAATAACAAAATTCAGAATTGAATGTAAAAAAAAACACCGTAGAGAGCCAAAGAAAAATAACCAACAATAAAACAGGATTGACGACGAAGCAGCCATTTTGGTATATTACAGTCGTAGTGTGTATATATATGATGGGGAGTGTGCCATTGCCACGGTTCGGAATATCTTCTCAACCAAACTCAATTTTTTTTTGAATATTTTTTTACATGGATTTTTTTTCTCTTTTATCACACATTTTAATTTGGTATTCATTTGTTTTCAATATTTCATTTTAATTGCGCACATTCACTACATCAACATTTATTCAATGGTGTGGCTGTTGTTGCGCTTGTTTCGCCTTTGCTGTTAATATGGTCTTTTGCTTCGATAAAAAAATATATGTATATTGTAATTCGTGCTGTGCTGCTCAGCGCTTACCCCATTTGCATGACACACTTTATTGCCATAAAATTCAGTGAAATGCACATTTAAAAACACAATCAATTCAAAAACAACACAATTTTTAACATTGCTGATTTAGTTTTTTGCTGCCGTCAAATGGCAATATCGCTGATTGTAAACGAAAAAACACAAAAAATGATTTTTTTTCCGTGGGACTAATTTGTTTCATTGAGTGCGAACAATAACAACGGGCGCCATTTGCATTTTGCTTGAAACTGACATGCGCATTGAATGAATTGGTATTGTTAAATACCCTATATACGAATGGACTGGCTGACCATACTTATAAACGGATTCAGTACTTTTTGCGATGAGACACACATTCGACGTACTTTACGGTTAATACATTTTCAAAACGAAACGGAATAGTGTCAGTGTTTGTGTACAGTTTTTATACCGAATCTCAACAATACAAATGTATGGAATTATTTGTTATTTAGTGGCGATCCGGAATGCTACATTTAAATTGTAACAAATCCATGCCGATGTCACATTCGATTTATATTTAATGACACCACTGGTTCTCAATTAGGAATCTAGTTTGAGAATTATGCATTAAATTATCATGGAATTTTATATTACACATTTTGTTTCAAAATTAGCAGTTCTTCAAGCCGACTCTTTTTACATGGTCGCCAATTTTAGCCGACAATACAGATCGTTGACTCTTAAACGAAATTATAATAAATTTTCCATTCAAATAAAAACATTTAGCGATTGTTTTTTAGATACAGTCGGGTTGCCCAATGAGAAAGTTGTAATTGTGTTAGAACATACTTAAGCATCTGATGAACGTGTGTATTTAAGACCGGATTGGCCAATTAGGCGGCTGGTATCATTTTTCTTGCTTTTAACACTTTCGAGTGCATTGATGCTTGGCTATTTAAAACTTGAACGTGAAAATCTTCTTAAGGCTGTTACGAACATAGAACAAGAAATTCAAAAACAAAATGCCATCGATTTGATTTAATTAATGCCAAACAAATACTTTGACTTTTATTGAATGCAATTTTTCAATGCGTTGCTTGAATCACATCAACATTCCGTGCATTTGGTAATGTATTGCAAGGGTTATTTTGCTGTTTTGTTTGGTAAATTTTCGGTTGCATTCTAAACAAAAACTAAACTTTAAAATTAAGCAGTTTATTCATCTGGACCGACGGATTGGAATAATCCAAGACCCTTAATGCGCTCGAATTCCTTTTCAATGTCATAGTTTCTGAAAACAAACGATTGAATTGTTGATTATTTGAAATTCAGAAAAGATCGTTAGAACAATAGAAAACCGTTTTCATTTGAATCATATTCATTTGACTCACTTGTAGTATTCGGCATAAGCAACCTTTCGTTTATCGTTGATAAAGATTTTGGTGAGGTAAACGCTACAAAGTGACATACCAATGCCAATGGCCAAGTGTCTCTTCATAAAAGCAGCATGACGACCTTTTAATGGTGCACCTGGTGGGGTGCTTTTTGGAGCTGAAGTGGCTACTGCTTCGGCTGACATCTAAAATATTATTTAATTCAAATTGCAAAATCAAAATATTAGTTTTTCATGAAAATACACATGAATGACATTTGACACATTATGTAACATTCACACAAATATAATTTATTTTCCAAAATTCATATTTCATATCAAATGGAATTTATTTATCCAAAAAAAAGAAGATATTTATCAAAATATTTGCTAAACACCAAAACTGTGAATTTATGAAAAATTCCACACTTACGATGTTTTATTAATAAATCTGGAAATATATCAACCTGAGCTTAAGTTTACTTTCCGAATGTGACAATATGGAGTTTTCTTGTTGCGAAGAAATATGAAAAAATGACATCTCGAATATATCGAAACAATCGCTGAATTAGTGTGGCAGCATATGAACGGGCACGTGATAAAACGCAATTTGAATTTGGTTTTATTATCAAACATATAGAGTGAATTGTTGTGATTAGATTTCATGCCATTTCATTCGAAAATCACAAAAAAAAATGAAATAAAACTAGAAGAGTATATCACATTGAAATGACTATTTTCATGATCAAATTCTCTACTCTGCGATAAATACGATCGAAGGTTTAGTTAATTCTGAATGAAAAAGGCTTCAACTGAATATCAGTTGAACTCTGAACCAAGAATACGACAAAGTAGTAATATCATATGTTTACTTATTAAGCATTATAAAGAATATATGAGAAGAAAAGTCCGAAAGAATAAAGTCAACTATGAATGTTCTGATATTAGAGTTAATCGATTCACCTTTGAATTTATAGTTGTTTGATTTCACATTTTTTTTTTTCTAATTCCTCATCGTAAACTTGTAGCAACAAAATTTATTTTATTATAATAGTATTATTCTGATAAACCGTAGAATCGAATAAAATCCCAAATTAAAATGAAGCAAAATCAAGAGATTACTTTGGATAAATCCCAAAATCACAGGATTGTAATCAGAGTAGTCAATGTTCCGATACGAAAAACAGGAAAAAAAACAACTAAAAAAAGATCCACGAGAATATCCACGAGAGTATCCAAAGAAAGAGATCCGAATGAGAAAATGGTAGACTTTTCAGATGATGAGCGTAAAAAGGGCGGCTTTGGCTTTTTCAAATGGTTGAACAAATTGGTTGGATTATCAAAAAAGAAAAATAAAATGAAAAAGAACAAGAGAAAGGACTGAACAGCTAACCATTGAAAACAAGCATACTTCAACATTACAATCGAAAATTATATACACTGAGAAAAATGTACGAGAAATGACAAAAAATATGATAATTATTCGTATGTAAATTTTCCCAATAAAAATATGTTTACATCCAATAAAAACAAAGAGGCAATTTGCTTTGAATGTAGGAATACATGATATTGGATGTTATCGAAAATATCGAAATGGTCGAACATCAATCAATTATAATAATAATACTAAAAAAAACTGGTTTGTCGCATAAACTTTGCATATTTTAAATTCATAATTAATTTTGAAACATAGCGATTTTTACCTGAGCATAAATACAAATGCTGAAGTCATAAAATATTGAAGTCTACTTAAGGTTGCATACTTATTCTGCTCTCTATCGTACTGTGGACATTTTAATTTTTGCGCTTCAATCGATTTTGACATTTCAAGTAGAAAACAGTGTTGAGATTTGTTTGTAATCTGATCGAATCGTTCAAATATCATCGTTCAAAATGGAACGGAAAATAAATTTGGCCAAAATTGGTAACAATTCCAAAATTGTTAAGGCAGTCACAGATCCCGTGAAAAATGTAGTTGTGGGACAATCAACATCAGAATCGCCGTATTTTTCACCAATCGCACATCGAACCAGAAATAATCGAAATGACATTGAAAAAAATGCAAAAGCAACAACCAGTGGAATCAAGTTACTGTCAAGTGAAACAAAACCAACTGCGATTTCCGAATCAATCAAAAATGTCGAGAAAAAACTGTCAGTTGAACCGCAAAAATCACATGCCAGAAAACACATTAAAGTTGAATACGATGAAAATAAGAAGCCAAACGATGCTCCGATCGACCCGACCATCGAAATCAAACAGGAAATTAAGGAAGAGCCGATTGAAGATGCTGCACAGGTGAAACAGGCCAAAACTCGAAAATCCAATGAAAAAAAGTCTGAAGAAAAACCTAACATCATCAAAATAAAACAGGAAATCAAGGAAGAGCCGAGTGAAGACGCAAAACCGGTGAAACAGGCCAAAAAACGCAAATCCAATGACAAAAAGTCCGAAGAAAAGATTAGCAACATCAAAATCGAAACCAATATCAAATCGGAGGAAAGCGCCAGCAGTTCAGAATCGGCCACAGGTGAGAAACAGTCGAAATGGGAACCGAAAAATTGGCGGCAATTGCTTGCAAATATACGTGAAATGCGTAAAGAACGCAATGCACCGGTTGACACAATGGGCTGTGAAAAATGCTATGATGAGTATTCCGATGAAAAGACCAAACGCTTTCATCATCTGGTTGCATTGATGTTGTCAAGTCAAACAAAGGACGCTGTGACATTTGCGGCCATGAGTCGTTTGAAGCGTCATGGATTGACACCACAGAAAATGATCGAAACGAGCACTGCCGATTTGGAGCAGCTGCTGTATCCGGTAGGATTTTATAAAACGAAGGCAAAACACATTCAGAAGACGTCACAGGTGTTGATCGATAAATTTGATTCAGACATTCCAAACGATATTAAGGGATTAGTCAGTCTACCAGGCGTAGGACCGAAAATGGCACACATTTGTATGCGAGTTGCATGGAATATTGTTACTGGAATTGGGGTTGATACGCACGTTCATCGTATTGCAAACCGTTTGAAGTGGTTGGAAAAAGAAACGAAAGACCCAGAACAAACACGCATCGGTCTTGAGAAATGGCTACCCTATGAAGAATGGTCTGAGGTGAATGAGCTTCTGGTTGGATTTGGTCAAACGATTTGTTCACCAGTCAATCCACGGTGCAGCGAATGCTTGAATGCCATGATTTGCCCAGCAAGCAGCGTGAAAAACAAGAATAACAAGAAGAATTAAACACATCTTCGGTCACATCCGCCATTTTCATTATTTTTTTCAATCATTTTGTTTCTCGCATATACTCGAATTATTGTGATTGACGGTAAAATGAACAAATCCATATTATTATGAATAAAATCGAAAGTAAACCATAAAATAAGTACAAATAAAATAGTGATACAACATGTGAATGAAATCAAATTCTATGAAATTTACCTCAAAATATCAAATGAAATTTAGTCATTAAGTACTTTCAAAGCACAAAAACACTGGATGTTTATACATTTTGTTTGTCTTTAAATCTTTATTTCTATAAATTCATCGCATAAAATACACTTTAGACGTATGAAACACAACTAAAACAATAGCCTAAAACATTAAAAAATTAGAATACAATTTCTCGATAAACGAATTGACTTTGTTTATAGTCGGCTGTGATCAATTGAAGTTGAATCATCTTTTCCCAAGGCTTGGTTTTGAATTGATTCGACAAGTTGAGCGTTTGAGCGCATGAGATCATAAATTTCTTTCTGACACAAGGACATTGTCTGTAACAAAAAAAGTATTTCATTAGAATCCATGGATCATTTTCCAGCTGGTAAACAAATGTTCAATATGCACTTACTCGAATGTTATTTTGAATATCACGCGTGAAAATGGATGGCTCTAGTGGAGTTATTACTTGATTTTTCTAAACAAAAGAAACAAAAGTTACAATAGTGTTTCCAGAGAAGTGAAATTAGGAATAAAAAATTAGCTTTGAAGCTCTTCCTATGGCATACCCGTGTCACATCATCCATTTTTATCTCCTCTTTTCTGCCAGAAATTTGTTCACGAAGCGTGTATAAGGCATCATCACAGGTAATCACATCCTTTGCCAAAATTTGAGTCTACAATCGGAAATGTAACATTAGAAGTTGTCTCTAATGAAAATGAGTGTATTTTGTTCTTACTTTAAGATAAATAGTTTGGGCCCGTTTGTACCAATCGGCCAAGCATTCCGCGATTTGGGCTACCACTGGCTTCACATCTTCGACCAACAGCAACTTCATTCGTTTACCCGTTTCAGCAATCTGAAACAACAACAATGTTAACAAAAATGTTAGTTGTTTTTCCTTCAAATTGAAATATAATGTGCGAATTTCACCTTAATTTTTTCAAGTGCATGGAACTGTTCATCGTTGTACGTTAACGATCGTGTTGCTCGGTCTCGAAGTAAATGCTGCCAAGAATCCTATTCATGCAATTCGAAAAACAAACAAACAAAACAAAAATCGATGAAATAGTTTAAAAAAAATGAAAGTCACGTACAGACAATAAAAAAAACAATTAGCACATACCCGTAGACGTTCAATGCTGTGTTTTGCACGAGCAACTGCATTCGTCTTGCATGGACAATTTTTATCACGAATGTTTGTTTTCCACTCGGAACTACAATCAAACATAAATTGTTGAAATGGTTAACAAATTCATTAACATTCTCAAAACATATTCTTGATGCACGAATTTACTTTTATTTCAAACCAAAATCAACTCACTTGAGTAGTTCCTCAATCACGAATTTATTGTAAATTTGTTGTGTTGGTTCGGTAACTCCAGATATGTTATGCTTGAGACTTCTTAATTTGTCCATTATTCCAGCCATATCTTCGTTGCTGTCGGTCTGTTTGAGGTAAATTTTGTGTTAAATAAATAAAACATTCGATTTCAAATTGCAAAGAGTTCCTGAGGTACGTACATTCAATGTCAACAGATTCACAGCATCCGCATAGTCTGTAACAGCGCCCGACAGTTCTTCCAAGTGTTGAGTTTTTCTGCAATAAAATGTTGGTTTCATTTAAAGTTTGATTTCAAAAGCTATAGTCAATTCACATTCATTTATATTTTGAAAGTACAAATAAAATAGCGAAAGTAACAAAATTAATAAAACTTAAAAAAAAACACTCACTCAAGCAATTTCGATATAGTATCACGCAAAACCACAATAAATTGTTCAACACTGATTTTCATGAGTTGATCCATTCGTGAATACATTTCGATGCGTCTTTTATATTCATGGCCAACACTACAGGCCATTTTCGAAAGGCTCGCATCATTTTCAACCGAAACGGCATTTGGAAATGTTGGAAATTTTGGTACATCTAATTCGGTTGGAATTGTAACATTGTTGTTATCAATCGAATACAAAAGTATGGGACTAGTAGTGCTGGTTGGCGGGAAGCCTTTAACTAATGAATTCGTTCCCACTTTCTCTTCCATATATTGATTATTCATAATAAGTATTTGACTCTCTGGCATTACATCGGTTTGCAATTTAACATGTTCTTTTAGATTAAAAAATGGTTCATCTTCATTCATATAAATCTAGACAATGAAATATCAATTATAATCATTTGAATTCAATTTATGCATTTTCACACATTGGTTAAGAGTTTATTATCAACTTACTTCAATCGATGATGCACGATTCATATAAAACACATGCAGCACTTTTTTGGTCAGAATATTTGTGACTTCTTTGAAAAATCGATCAAATGACCACATTCTTTGTTGGTTTTCCTAGAACAATGACACAATTCACAAGAATTCAATCAGACAACAGCAAAATATTCAAAACAAATCATAACAAAACATTTTCTTCAAATGTAGAATCCTCTCAATCCCATTGTAAATGATGAACTTACTTCTAACAAGCCGGCCAAAAGTGGTGTAACGAGTTGTTTTAATCCAATACTCAGTTGGCAATGGGCAGGCAATTGACGTGACCATTCGATTTGTCCATTTTCCGATGTTTGTGTGCCAGAAATAACGCCAGATGCTTTTTTTGTTGTAATCAAATGCATAGTTTCTTTATTTTTGCGTCCACCATATGGTCGGAATGGCAAATTCCCGGTAGCTACGTGATACAAAGTCACACCAATCGACCACAAATCGATGTTGGCCGTGAATGTTTTTGAAATGCTCTTACGAAGCACAGCTCTTTCATATAAATCTGGATGCAAATATTCTTCGGTGCCATAAAGTGATACAAAGGGCTGATTGTCTTCAAGTTCACGTGCTGCCCCAAAATCGGTTAACTTGTAAACGGTTTTGCCATCTTCCGAAATGAATTTCATAATATTTCCCGGTTTTAAATCACGATGCACCAAATTATTGTCTCTTAAATGTTTCATTCCGGCCGATAAATGTTCAAGAACCAGACGAAATTCTATTGCTGGCAGTCCGTATGTGTTTTCTGGATCGTCAAGAATATTAAACAAACTTCCACCTGTGCATAATTCCATAACAATGACTTTGCCACGGCCCTCTTGATCATCTTCGATTGCTAGCAATTTCACAATATTTTCATGATTGACTTTTTGCAGCACTTCAAATTCACGCATTTGAACATCAACCGGTCGCATGTGACTCATTTGATTGAATGTTTTTACGGCAACCGGTTCGCCATTGTGCTTATTAACACCCTACGAATTCCAAGAAAAATGTTGAAGTTTGGGGTTAAAGTGCGCATTAAGTTTTTTCTTCATATTAAAAAATTACCTGGAAAACTGCACCGGTTGCACCTTTTCCCAAAACAGACGTCGTACACCAAACATAATTCGTCGAACCACGAAGAAATGACATCGTCGATCTCTTTCACGGCTTAAAATACTTTCTCAAATGACTTGTGTTACAATTACACTATGGAATTCAATTTTCGACGGTCTAGTAAACACACACTCATAACAATCACTTTCTAAATATAATTTTGCATTTACCAATTGTGGATAAATCACTGACTAAATCTAAGTTCGTTCTACTGCATTCGAATATTAAACGTTTTCTTATCGCATAAAGACAGGGAAACAAAATCGCTGATAAGATCAAGCTCGTGTTATTTATTTATTTTTTTTTATTGTTAAACAAAACCCCGAAAAATAAACAGCTGAGATTGGACCATCTCTAGCAAATGACGTTTTGTAAATAAACCATTGTTGCTAAAGAATCAAGACAAATGACTTGCCGACTAATTGATGTGAAGTTGCTTCGAGTGGAATAAAGTGTTGCAAGCGTCGAACAGAGTTAAAATGATGTTTTCCAGTTTTAGAAATTACCATTTCAACATTATCACTCCAGTTTTTCTATGCTTGTTGATATGTTGATCCTATCGGTTCAATCAAAACTGATATATTTGGTCACTACAAAAATCTTGAGCTCTAAATCAAAATCTCGGAGTTAATCTTTTGATGGTGAAAATAAAGCAGTGGTTGAAGATAGCTTTCTCGCTCAGCCAATTCGATGTCGAAGAAACTTTCATCGTAATTTATTCTGCTAGATGAGAAGAAAAAAATCCAATTGAATTGCGTATAACTTCGATAGCAAACCACAAACGTACGCATTTTGATAAATATTTCCTCCGAATAAAAGTTTAATGCTAAAATAATTTTATAAGTAATAGTTGTTTGAAATAAAACGAAACACAAGAATGATGAAGAATGTATTGAATTCAATTCAAATAAATTTTATGCGCTACATTAAATGTAATTTGGCAAGAAACAATTTCGTTTTATAATAATCAATAATTCATTGATCTATGTGCGAGATATGGTAAGATCCTCTGTTTGTAATAACAATATAAAATGCAGTGTAAATGGTATTGATTTCAATCTTGGCATTAATTTGCTGTGTTTTAACTTCATTTAATAAGTTATAAGGAATTAAATTCTCAAATATGAGGTCAATACCGCTATACTTCATATTGGCGGAATTTTCCTGTCAATCCATTTATTGTGCCTTTATTCGAATAACTCATTTTTTTTCTTTGAATCTTTGAATGCAAACATTTCATTGCAATCGTCCAATCGAACAGCGAAAACTGAAAAGTACTGAAATCTTAGTTTTAAATACAAGCTCTAGCTTGTATTTGAACTGAATTGAATTGGTCGTTGATTGGGATTTTTGTTTAAATTTGAAGGTATAAGATTACCTGTATAAATTACGTAATCTGAACGAACTATAGTTCTACCCATATGTAGATAATTAAAATTCAAATGTGACAAAGCAACAGAATTAATTATCAGCATATTCTACTGTCATGCACATCGGAAATTTGGGTCCGATCGCATCCGAATACGATCTACTTCCTTGTAGCATGGCACACATTTACTACACTTGCATACGAATTTATGCTTTTCCTTCAGAAAAGTCTGACGCTTTTCTGTTGAATCGTTAATGTTTGCCATACCCATTTGATAGCAAGTAAAAAGCTGTTCACCCTTTTTCAATGGTCGAACTAAATAGCCGAAAAACTGATTTCTAGTCTTCTGGAGCATTATGTTTGGTGAGCACGAGTGATTAAACAGCGATGATACAATCGCAATATACTCAATTTCGTTACGGTGATTAAAACTGTTTGTCTTCATAATTTGAAAGTGCTTCAAAATCAAGTGCATTAAGAAACGTTGTTTAAATTGTGAATCAAAGTATTGCTTAATTTTGATAATATCCATGAGATGTAGATAGATTATGGTAACGAAATCGTTCATTTCTATTGGCAAACCAAGCAACTTCAAAAATGAACCATATCTAAGTTGTGCACCTGAAAGACCGGTTAATGAATTGAAATCCCTTGTGACCAAAACATCATCCACGAATTTCATCAACTCATTTGCATTAGAGAATGCATTAACAGCATACAAAATCGCTTCTATATTTCGTATAATTGCAGGTGAGCCAGAACGATGATAAGTAGCAGCACAGAACATTTTATGCATATCGTTTGACTCCATGCACTTTACACTGCAAAACATTACATCGATGCAATTTCTGCACGGTATGAAGTTTTTTAAAGATCTTAAACAGGTCTTACAAAATGTTTTACCAACTTGAATGGTAGCACATGCAAAGAAATCTTCCACCAAAACTATTTGTCCCACTTCAATATCACTCTTTGCCACAATGTGATTGCCAAATTCGTCGTTCCTTCGAATTTCCAATACGTTGGCCATGCATGGAAAATTCTTGTCAGCGGGGGAATTTAGTGCTGACTCCCTCTTTTTCTGCATTTGGGCCGATTGCTTCATTAGTGTTGAGCAAGCAGATTCTCGTTCTTTTATATTTGGCATCAGTCGCTCTGGATAACTTGCTTTTGTGGCCAATTCGATGTCAGTGATACATTCATGGTACATTTCCATATGGAGAAAACATGCTGATCGATTTGCATATGCCAAGCTTATGTTTTCGGATCCTTCAGTAGCTAATCGCAAACTTTGATTGTAGAACTCCATCGCCAAACGACTGTCTGTTCAATCGATTTATTTCCACAAGAGATGCAAGTAGTAATCCGCTCAGTTTTCATACCATTTTTTAATTAAAATATAATGTGAAAACTAAAATTTTCATAACCTCTTTCTGTTCTTGCGTACTCTTTTAAATTCGCCTCACTGAAATCATCAGCAAAATCACCAGAGACGTACATTTTTAGGTCAAACAAAAACTCAACAATGTGCCATATGTTTTCGGATAGTGCGTACAATTTTATCGTTTAAAGTTATAAATGGTGTTGAATTGGCACAACGTCTAAATAGGGAACAATTCAATATAAAATGTTCTATTTCAAATTTCGTTTTATTGAGAAAAATCATTCATTCATTGTTTTATTAAAATATGAATCTAAAGCGATCAAGCCATTACATTCCAAGGGGTGAACGAACCTGGTTCAGGCACAGAGAACTGAAAATATAAGTTGTATTATTTTAAGTCTAAGTAAAAAAATAAACATTCTTTTCTGACTCACCTTGTTAGTAAATCGATCTTGACATGCCATTCTGATTCTGGCTGATGTTGCCGGAGATATCAAATGAAATTGTTCAGATAGACCTTCATCTTTTCGAGCGTCTTTGACAGCCTCTTTAATTGCAAATAGAATTGATGAAGCTAAGAACAATGGAGGTTCACCAACAGCTTTCGATGAATAAACCGCTCTTGGATTTGGAGCACCTTTTAATAGCGATACATTGAACTCAGACGGAATATCAGCGAAACCAGGGATTTTGTACACTCCTATGAAGATAGTTGAGGTAAATAATTTTTTTTCCAGAAAACAAAATGTGAGTTATTCGAATATTAACCTGGTCCACGTGAAAATACAGTTCCTGTTGGTGAATATACCATTTCTTCCAGAGTGAATAAACCATAGCCTTGCATGAATCCGCCTTCAATTTGACCTAATTCAAAAGTTCAATGTAAAAAATTTGCGCATTGAAACATATGATTTTTGTCGATTATTATCTTACCAACATCAATGGCAGGATTCAAACTTGAGCCCAAATCCATAACAATATCCGTGCGAAGCACTTGATGGTCACCAGTCAAGCAATCGATCTCCACCTCTGAGCATGCAGCACCGTATGTGAAATAATTGAATGCCATTCCTTTATTTGTATTGATATCATATCCAATATCCGGTGTAGCATGAAAACCAGTTGCCGAAAGTGAAACACGAGAAAAATACGCTTTTGATACCCATTGATCCCAACTTTCATCGGGGTATTTTTCTTTGAACGGTTTTAGGCGTTCATTGATTTTCGCGCATGCATCAATGACAGCCATTCCATTCAAATCGGATCCAGAAGATGCGGCTGTAGCAGATGTATTTGGAACTTTGTCGGTGCCCGTTTCAGCTATATGAATGCGTTCAATTGCCACTCCCAGTGACCGTGATGCACATTGAATCATTTTTGTATGCAATCCTTGACCCATTTCAGTTCCTCCGTGCGACAATAAAACGGAACCATCCGAATAAACGTGAACTAAAGCTCCAGCTTGATTCAAGAAAAGTGCTGTGAATGCAATTCCAAACTTAGTTGGCACCATAGCAATTCCACGCTTTCTCCAGCGATTTTTACGGTTAAACTCTTCAATTTCCTTCTTTCGTGTATCGTATTGAGCTTGCTCCTTACACTCATACCAACATCTACGGAATTTTCAAGGATTAAGGAAACTTTTTAATTATTTTGAAAATTAGAAATTCCTAAGGAGGAAATTTGAAACAAATACGATTGAGTGAAAATAATTTGCAAATATTAGTCAAACAAATTGCATGCAAATTCGAACTGAATATTATAAATTCGTGCATCATTTTGAAAATACTGAAAAAACTTTAAATGCAATGAATGATCCTATTTGATTGTCAATATTTCCCCGCAGACAAAATTGAATAAATACCTATCAACTGTGCAGTTTGTTAAGAGTTGATTGTAATGTGTAATGTCACCACTTTTGTAAAAGTTTTTCTCAGCTGAAAACATATTGATATTGAAATTGAGGATGTTTAATTCAATGTAATAGTATGTTTGTGATTACGGTCATACCGATTTCAACAACATCTTTTCCCAAGAATTGGGCAACATCGCGGATGAGATGCTCTCCAGCAAACATTCCTTGTGGTCCACCAAATCCACGGAAAGCTGTGTTTGACGGCAAATTAGTTTTACACGAATATGCAATCACAGATGAATTTGGAATGCTATAAGCATTTTCAAAATGGAACATTGCTCTTTCTAATACCTACAAATAAAATGATTCTCAACAATTCGACCAGGTATTCATTCTAAATATATGAAAATATGAAACAAATACTTACAGAGAAAGATAAATCAATCGAATATCCAGCATTTTGATAGATTTCAATTCTACAGCCGGTGATTTTACCATCTTTATTGAACGATACTTTGTATTTATGGTAGAATGGATGTCTGGTGCCGGTTACTTGCATGTCTTCATCTCGATCAAGCATACAACGGATTGGACGATTCAAGCGATGTGCTGCTAATGAAACCGGTAACGCAACTAACATTCCACGCGATTCTTTGCCACCAAAACCGCCACCCATTCGCTTAACACGCGCTGCAACTTTGGCAATTGGCATTTCACAAACGTGAGCCACCAACTTCTGGACTTCACTGGGATGCTGCGATGAGCAAAACACTTCCAATTCGTCTACATCACGTGGAATTGCAATGGCTGCATGTGTTTCCAAATAGAAGTGCTCTTGTCCACCCATTCTACACTCACCTTCGATAACATAATCAGCTTCAGCAAATGCCTTCTTATAATCGCCACGTTCCATCACCTTGGGCTTTCCATGGTACGAATTTTGTGCAATTGCATCTTCAATAGTCACGATGATTGGGCTAAGATCTTGATATTCAATTTTAACCATTCTGGCAGCTCTTTGAGCAAGTGCCTGATTTTCGGCTACAATTGCACCGATGATTTGTCCCTGTGAAATGACTTTATCCTTTACAAAAACGGTTTCATCGTGGAAAATTGGGCCAACTTCGTTTGCATGGCCTGATAAATCTTTAGCACAGAAGAAACGATGAACACCTTCTAATTTCAATGCTTCACTTGAATCAATAGATAAGATTTTTGCGTGTGCTTTGCTACTGATTACCAATGCTAAGTAAAGTTCATTTTCCCATTTTGGCATGTCATCCAAATAAATGGCCTCTCCGGTTGTTTGCTTGAATGCAGACATATGCACTTTTGGTCGTCCAACAGCATCATGATTTGGCTGATCGTCTGGCACTTTTTCAAATAATTGTATACTCTTCGGAATGGGCGTATGGAATGTTTCAGCACCTGAACGTTCTTTTACAGAAATGTCACTTTCTGCAATGGCACGCTGTTCAAGCTTTTGAGCAATATCTAAATAAGCTTTGAAGAAGAGACTCAAAGTCAACGAACGACGATACAAGATGTTTCCACCTGGAGCGCTTGGGGCTAAAGGAAGCTCATTCACTAATTCACTGTTCACTTTTTCGACAAGTTTTTCATCCCAAGTTAAGCCAACCCCAGCTGCGGATGCTTTGGGTGTCATGGCGACTGTTGGAGCCATACCTCCGAATGCCATGTTCAGCATTTGCACTTTGCTAGTGCCCGGCTCAAATATAACGTTCAGAGCAAGATTCACAATTGCAATATCATCATCTCGACGCTTCGCCTGTTTGTATGCAAGGAAATATTGATCCTCTTTCGTGTATGGGAAAAAAATTGACACAAGAACTTCATCTTGTTCAACAATATTTTTACGATAACCGGTGAAAAATCCATAACCCATTTTCACGTGACGTGGACCACGCGAGAGACTCTCTACTCGGAGCCTAGGGAGGAAAAATGAAATCATAACTTTTATTTGTACTATTGAGTTCGCTTCCGATATATTTCAATTGAAACAAGAATTGCACTTACTTCACTTCAGCAGCCGAACAAACTGGAACCATATCTGAAATTGGGCTGCCAGTCATAATATTACCTGAAATCGTATTGAATTTGCGGTTTTTATTTATTATTATCATTCAAACTATTGTCGCTTTAATTCATATGTACGTAAAATATCATGTTATTTGCATACGTCACCGTCTAGTCTAGATGTAACTAGATTAGCAGATTGACATAAATAAATAACATCGTAATAAATTAAATGAATAAATCCAGTTTAATACATTCGTTCAACAACACATCAGTTTCAAATCTGATTACTCTAAACCGATGTAAAAAAAACTCGAGAATCATATCGCTGAGCTGAAAAAACAACTTGAAATCAATTTGTTTCTGTTTTACATTACCTCCAAGAGCTGCAACATTCCGGATCTGTTTGCCAGCAAAATAATGCATCATATTTACTGAAGCCTTAAACAATCGTGTTTTGTACTCAGGTAATGTTTCGATAAGTTTTGAGAGCGTTTTATCAATGTCCATCAAAGTCACAGATGCTCCAAATTCGACGCCATCCTCACGAATATCGATGTGATTCATTTCGGGTATTTGATTTGGCATAATCAAAACTGGATAATGAAAATGCTTGAATTTCACTTCAACGCCAACTTCAGTATTTCCGACGATAATTTTCGCATTTGGATTCTGTAGCTTGAGCGTTAACAGTTCGTTTATATTGTTTGGGCGATACCAAGTTACACGTTTTCCATAAAAAGCAATCGAACGTTTATCTAATTCGTCCGATAACGCAAGTTCTGGTGGAAAAATCGGTTCTTGGCTTGGATCATGCGGTGTCCATTGGCCAACATAGTAAAATTCATCACGCACTTCTTCACTAGTTGAACCATTGGAAAAGGCTTTTTTCTGATTTTTACAACAATTTTCGCCCATCGCACATGCATATTCTTTGGTAAATGTTTTATAGCCCTCGATAATTGGTCGATATCCCGTACAACGGCATAAGTTTCCTTGAAATGCAATCTCCATATCTTTCATTGTAGGTTTTGGATTAGCACGAAGCAATGCGTACATTGACATTATAATTCCTGGTGTACAGAAACCACATTGAGAACCATGCGCTTTAGCAAGACGCTCTTGAACTGGATGCAGTTTAGTTTTTGTACTACCAATGCCTTCAACTGTGGTCACAGACATTCCATGTACTGCACAAACTGGTGTTAAACATGCATTGGCTGCAACATGCTTGATCTCTTTGGTTTTTCGATTCATCACTTTTGACAGCATCACCGTACATGCTCCACAACCACCTTCACCACATCCCAATTTCGTTCCAGTCAAACGAAGTGTGTCACGAAGGTATGTCAACAGGGTACATTCTGGATCTGGATTCTCTTCAACAACCTATTCAATATTTTGACGAAATAAACAAAACAGTTATTCAATTCATGATAAGGAATATGGCTAATGAATTCATTATCTAAATTGCTCGTCTTATTCATTTAGCTTAATAATAATCATTTATGTTAAATTAAATAACCCATACACATAAATGCTCTATATTTTATTGCTTGTTTGAGTTAATTGCTTCTTTTAAATTTGTCTACATCTAAATTGACTGTTGAAGGGCTATACATCTAAAAATGCACAGTGATAATTCATGTATATTTTACAATCAACACAAAATAAGTTACTTTCGACGGAGAAAAACCGGGGAGATTATTTACAAATTCAAGACAAATTGTATTTTCCAAGGAAATTATTTGAATTGAAGACTAAAATAGATGTTGATAAGCTGAGAATTCGAAGACTGCTGTGAATTAGTCAGAATCAATACCCCAGAGGAGTGTCATTTTGAATGCGATACATTAGCCTCAAAATTAATAATCTCTTAGCAATACTGTTCAAGACAATAAAATTGATTCAGCCACACACGGAGATGATTACGACAGAGTAAAAAAAAATCCGGAATATGCGTTCTTTCAAATTATATATGGTTCAGCTTGTCATGAATAAAAAGTTGTTTTTGTTCCCTATTCAATATCAACGGTGACCTTTTTTCTGATATCAGTGTCAACCCGTATCAGCTCGGCTACAACATTGAATTCAACATGACAATTATCAACAGCAGTTTCAAACAAATGAATCATTTTATGAAGACGTTTGCACTTTTCTTCCTTTTCAAAAAACAACAGATGTTTTTCGGTACTCGAAATTTCTCGGAAAATATACTCACTTTCTTTCCGTTAACGTAGAAAATCAATGCACTTTTTTGAAAACTTAAATCACCATCAGGTGAAATATTTGGTGGCATTGGTGACATTTTTACTTAATCAAAATTTTACGTATTTTTCTTCACTATGAAATTGCAAAATAAATTGACCTAAAATATATCTCGTGATATTTTTGCAATCGACTTAATTGCAATTAATTAGTTTTGTATTTGGTATTCAACTGATTTGGCAACCAATATATAACGAAGTGATCACGGTGGTGATTGAAATGCAACTGTCTCTATTGATCACATGTTCACTAATTTCTATACACGTTTTTATTTTTGTTTTTGTACATAAAGTATGTAGTGTTTCATATATTAGATTAAATTGAGATGAATCTGTCGTGTTGTACAGTACATACCTCTGAAACGATAATGACTATCGGTTGTTAATTACGGTCTTTAATTGATAATAAATCAAATGGAACATTTTCAGAAAGATGTTTATTTTCATCGCAGTTTTTCCATATGGCATTTCGTTTTTCAACTAATAGATTTTTATTCAATTGAATTGGGAGACAATCATTTGAAAACAACACTGTAAAATACTCCAAATATTATACTAAAAGAAAACAACAATATTTTTCAATTCAAACGTCTGTCAAATGGTTCGACTAAAATTGAAACCGAACTGTCACTTGTCAAACGCTTATGAAATCGAAAAATAGTGACCATTGTGTGTGTTCAGTTCGCACTGTTGATACACTCAAGAGAAATTATTTAATTTTTAAAATGTTTAATATGATTCGTGTAACTTCAAGGCGATTATTGCCAAGCTTAAGGCCATGTTCAGTTCGTCAAGCGAGTAATTTATTTGAACCAGACTATTTAGCGGTAAGTTAATTCACCATAAGCCTACGCTTCTTTGGTTCGTTGTGATTGAAAAACACTGATTTTTAATATTGATCACATTTCATTTGATTTCAGGAAATGAAACCGAAATTTCCAGTTTATCAGTGTGTAAATATCCAAATCAAAGGTTATGATTTTGCTATATTGGAGTCATACCAGAGATTTCTACATCGAACAGCAAATTCAATGGACTTGGATGTGGCTGATTGGTAAGAATAACATGAATTGGTTTTGTAGGTTTCAACGTTTTTTGTAACAAAATGGATTTCAAATATTTCTAGTTGGGCGACACCAGCACAGCATATGCACATAACAAAATTAAAGCCAAGATCGACTACGCTCGAGGGAGAGTATAACTTGAAAATTTATGAACGAAACATTCAGGTTAGTCAACATTCTAAAATTCAATCGAAATCCTTAACCTTAAACCATGTAAATTTTTTTGCTTTGTTTCAGCTGTACGATTTGCCGGCATACTTTTATCCAGTCTATTTACGTTTGATTCAGGCTGCACTACCCGAAGGTGTAACATTGAATGTGGTTCAACATCAGCCTGAATTCGATGAGATTCGATTTGTGCCCGACACCGAATTGAAACAGCTACAAGATGAATTAGAAGAATTGGGCGGTGCTCGAAAAACCAAAAGGAAGAAATAATGAACCATTTTCAATGTCTAACTTTAGATCTAAATTGTTTTTTATAAGAGCATTTATCTTTTGAGTTGTGTATTTTATTTGAATTCGCAAATACAATGTTATTTGACATAACCTCAGATTTTATTCTTTTTTCTCATATTTTGGCTCATGTCATAACATCTTATCAATACAATTTAATGAATGACAGCAAATGTCAGAGTCAGTTTGGTTATGTGAATATGAAGCATAGTTGAAAAATTGGAAAAGATAAACAAATTATTTAAGTTTCAGCAAAACCATCAAATCATGGCTGATATTGAAGACGAGCAGGAGGACACTTCACGAGTAAGTTAGCAAAATAAAATCAGTTTTTTCATATTTTTAACATATTTTTGATGGAAAATATTGTTTGTTGCAGTCGTTACGTTTGTTTGGTCGCGATGTTTCAGAAATACCCTGCTTTCGAGAGAGTTTTCTCACTGGAATCGTTGGTGGAGTGGCCATTGGACTTGGTACGTTTATGCGCACATCAAGACCACGACAGGCATGTAATTATGGAATGGCCTCATACACTTTAGTGACACTCTTTTATTGGTCTTATTGCCGGTATGTGAAAAGATTTTTACACCAAACCATTTTTTCAATATACTTTACTCACAAATATTGAGTTACAAATGATAATTGTGTGCTAACCAAAACATTTATTTTTTGTTTTTTTTTTTAATCACAGTTACTCGTGGTCGAGAGAAAAATTCTTTTCAGCACAAATTCAAGAGGGCATGCGACGACATGCTATGTATCAGGGAACCGACATAGAACGTGGAATTCGGGCAGAATTCGATGAAGAATTGGATGTTAAGGAAGCATAATTCTATAAACCCAGCTCGAGGGGCAAACTACTATCAATACTATTAAACGAACAAACCGGGCAGAACTGAGACAATATCTGCATAGTATTAATAGGTTGACACAGCCCAAAAATGTAACGAAATGTGGTTGAACTAGTAATTAAATCAATAAAAAGCGAATATTTTTGTGTTTGGAAAATTCATTTATTTATCATATCAAGTTGATTATGTACGTTACAATAGCAAAAATGTTTTCAATTAGGAATTTTCAGTGTGAGTAATTTATAGTTGAATGCTTTAACCTCTTTCACTGGAAACTTTTCGTTCTTTACGTGATCGGTATTCATCGCGTTTTTTGTGTGGTGACCGGTTGCGACTATGCTCTCTGGATCGATTGCGACTTCTGCTTCGATCACGGCGACGGTCTCTGTCCTTATCTCCCTTGTCTCGACGCTCTCTATCCCGTTCTCTTTCACCTCGTTCTCTTTCAGCTCGATCTCTTTCACCTCGATCTTTTTCCCGACTTTTACGCTTTTCATTCCTATCTGGAGTTGCGTCTCTGATCTTTCTCTTCTTTGAATCATCTTTGTCATGCTTTGAAACACGTTTATCACGTTCATCCAAATCACTATCATCTTTTTTTCGTTTGTGGCCATTTTCCTCGCGTCGCGATCGCTCTTTTGACTGTCTTTTCTCCACACTTTTGCTCTTCTTACGTTTGCGTTCTTTTGATCGACGTAATTCATGTTTGCTCTCTTCACGGCCCTTCTTCTTTGCCTGGTCTTTCTTTTTGCGGTTCTTTTCGTCATCGGTGTCCTTCTGTAATGGAAATATATAAGAAAACTTTAATAATTGCACTTCTGGTATTAACATTTTATGAGATGATCAACTGTTGTCAAGTTGACTCTTACCTTTTTTGATTTCGACACTTTGCTTTTGTCCTTCGGTTTTTTCTTGCTCAAACGTTTCTTCTTTCTTGCTGGTTCACTGTCTGAACTGCTTGAGCTACTTGATGATGAGCTTGATGAACTTGAGTCACTATCACTGCTGCTGCTGCTTGAGCTACTGCTACTGCTACTACTTGAGCTTGACGAACTGCTGTCCACTTTTTCGGGTATTGACGTTGTTTGCATTAATTTTGGTGCATTCTTCAAGTGCTCACGAAGTTCATCAGTCAAACCGCCCAAACCAATTGATGTGAAAAAATTGATGGCAAATCTTGTGTTGCGTGGATTATCGCGTGGAAAGAGGCCAGCAAATGAATTTTGAAGTGTTGGATCTTTGAGCCGTGTATTCAACTTGCCAAGACCCATGTATTCTGCTAGCTCTTGGAATAAAATTTTTATGAAAATTCGACTTGAGCTCGTCGTATCATCTTCATTCAGTTTAATACAATCCAAAACCTCCCAGTGTATGGCATCGGTGAATAGCAAATGAGCGAAAAATTTGCTCACATTTCGCAAACGATTCGTGTCCAAGCGATGTGTTGTAATATAAGTGTTGCGGAAAATCTCTTCAAATGGTTCAATATAAATTTTATTGATTAGACAAAAACGTTGTGCCAATAATCCATAGAACTTTTCATATGTGCGCTGTTCGGCACAGCAATCCAAAAACATGTGACACAATTCCATCTCTTGGCCCGGTTTTAATTCCATCTTCATAAGTTTGTGTGCACATTCTTCGTAGTCCAAACTGGAATGAATTGTCAAGTAAATGGTACGACGCAATGCGATTAAGTTCGTTTCAGTTTGATCGATGATAACATCGTTTCCAGCTTTTGCTGGTTCCGCTTCTTCTTCAGCTTCATCATCTGATTCACTTCCACTTGAACTGCCACTGCCATCCGAACCGTTTTCATCGTCACTGGCATCACTACCAAGCAGCTCCTTACTCAAACCTTTGTATTTTTGTTCATTTGTCTCATAATCGGCATCAAATTTAAAAACATCTGCGGGTAAATGTAAATGTTTAGAATTTATTTTGATCATATTTATGTAGAGTGACTTCAAATTGCAATTATACTTACTTAAAATATCTTGGGTATCAGTGGCTTCATCTAACATCAGCAAATGTGTGAATTGATCATCCTCTTCAACCAATTCCAATGACTCAGCCACAGCAACATGATCTTTGAATCCGTCTTTTCGCACTTGAAACACCACTTCAATCATGTACTGCACACGTTTGTCCAATTTTCCCTCGTGCAGAATATTTTTTAACATTTCAAAAATCGCATTAATTCCTTTTGATGATACTTCTTGAAGTTTCATTCCGCACTCTTTTAGAAATGCGATTGCAACTTCCACTGAATCGTCTGTTGGCATTTCAACGAGCAATGTTAGAATTTCGAGAGCAAGAATTTCATGAGCAACCCGTTGATTTATCAAATGCGCAATAAAACGAGTGGCTGAAATACAAACTGGCTTATCATTGCGTCGGAAACCGCGTTTAAATTGAATAACCAAACGATGCAACAGCAATTCACCGATATTTGGGAATTTCGAGTTGATGACCGCCACCAAAGCAGCATAAACGTGTGTAAATGTTGGTGAGGCGGCTTGAGCTTGAATTATCGACCGACAGAGCAAACCTCGACCACGAACAATATTTTCCTTCAACAATTGCCGAGTAATTATACCGATATTGTCCACATTGACTTTATTAATGTAACCGTGAATTGACTTTTTCAGTGCTTCCCATGCAATTCTTTGATACGCAGCCGATGATTTGTCGGTGATCTCAGCTTGCAGCGCACGTAATTTGGCTGGCGGAATATACGCACCACCCGTTTTTGAGGTCAAAATATCAACGGTTTTTTGTTGCTTTTTCGTTATTGACTCGGGATTTTCCTTTTCTGGTGTCTTGCTTTTTGATCGCACGTCTCTGCGACGATTCATATCATCACGTCTTCGATCACTATTACGGTCTCTTCGTCTATCATTACTACGATCTCTTCGCCGGTCATTGCTTCGACTCCTCTTATGGTCATTACTTCGACCGCGTCGTCGATCGTCTCGACGTCTATCGTTGCTCCGACTTCTTCTTCTGTCAATGCTACGATCTCTGCGTCTATCATAGCTTCTGCTTCTCTTTCTATCTCTACTCCGATTTCGACGTCTGCTCGTACTTCGGCTCCGCCGTTTTTCATTGCGTCGACTGCGTGAACGACGTGATCGAGATTGACGCGATCTCGACCTACGTGACCTAGATCTACGCGACCGTTCGGCTGGTGATTTTTGCCTTGCATCATCTTTTTCTTCATTTTCTTTTGAAATTTCACCCTCCTCATGTTCATCAGCTTTCGATGGTGATTTTCGGCTTCGAGACCGAGACCTAGACCGAGACCGAGACCGATGCGTATGTGAACTTGAATCTGGTTTTTCAGGCGATTTTTGCTTATCAACATCATTTTCGCCGGAATTTTGCTTTTCAGCATCATTTTCATAGGATGTGCTTGCCTCAGCAATCACAACCGATTTTACTGGTTGCGGTGATGCGGATGATTCACGTGATTTAGATCGTTTAGTTTGTTCGGGTGAACGTTTTTCGTCTGGCGATTTTTCTTTTGTTGGTTCATTTTTATCGGTAGATGTGTTTTGAGCTGTGGTATTTTCATTGGATGCTGAACGTTTTGACCTTGATGATGATGATGAACTGGATGAACTTGACGACGATGATGACGATGAGCTATCACTATCCGAATCCGAATCACTGTTCGATGAGCTTGAATCACGTTTTTTGTCACTCATTGCTCCAGAAAACTGAAAATCAATACACATGTTTTTAAACAAATTGCTTACGTATGAAATACGTTTTGACAAATAAATAATACACGCTTACCGGCTATGCTTGAACTTTGTATTACGATTATAAATGTGATTTTGATTATTAATTTAATTTCCTGCAAATTGTGTAATTCACCATATGAATACAAAAGATTGGCAAACAATTGTAGTATATGTGAAAAATAAAAAAATGCCAACAATATTTTCAGGTTTCCATCTGCTTTCTTTCACTTAGCGATGAAAATTGACGTCTCGCGTTGTTACTGAAGCACAATCATTTTGCCGCCGATTGACAGACGTCAAAATGTACTTAACACGTGTGGCTTGTACTCTGTACTCGGCTTGAATTTTGAGCGGTTTGAAATTAACAGTGTTGTACTTGAGTATTTTGATTTTGCGATAACGACAATACAGTAATTTAATTAATTTTTACGTATCTGTGCACGCGATTACCACGATAAACCAATTACGGACATTTCAATGAGTGAGAGTGAGATGCAACAACTCCCCGTAGTTGCATTGTTCCATGCAATCAATTGAGTTTGAGTATCGAGCGAATTGTGGCTCCATACATTCTCGTTTTGTTGTGAAAATACAGATGCATACTAATTAATTTGCATGATTCATCAAATTAGCTACAAACTGAAAGAAATTTACTATTTCACAATAAAAAAGAGTCCACAATCATTTCAAGAATGAAAAACGTATATATAATTATTGAATAAAAACAAACATATTGGGAATAGAATTATCGGCATATTTACAGTTCATTTGTTTATGTGCACTGTGCAGTGTATTTACGCAGCAAAGAATTTAGCTTTTGGTAAGAAGCAACAGTGCGGAATTAGATTGTTGGATTTAAAAAAAACCAAATCGCACGTCTAATCAACATAAGTTCCAATGTAGGCACCACATTTTGGACAGGTGTGGATCTTATTTAGACATGTTTCTGTGCAGTAAGGTATGAGACAGCACAAATAACATCTGAAAAGAAAAACAACAGTGAATTTTATCAAGAATTTCAAGAAAAATGTAAACATTCAATAACATTTGAGCTGTTTCTTCAACATTTCTTACTGTAACAGACACAGGAGCAGACAAGCCAAATGTGCTCTGGTACTAGGTTGGTATGTTAACTCGGTGATGATCAGCTGGTTGCATGACGGACATACCATGCAAGTCGGACTAGATCCAACACGTGGATTGTGAATATGTAATACTGTTCGAACTTCAACGAAAAATTAATAATGAAAATTACTGTGAAGAAATAAAAATTCTATCACTTTTACCTGGTTGCGATATGCCTGCTGGATTTGATACATGTATAATTCGTGGTCCACCCCGTTGTGGAGCTGCGTTTGAGGTATTGTGTACAGGTACAGTTACAGGTACAGGTATAGGAACCGTTCTTGTATCTATGCTTGAATATGGTGGCGGAGGATCCATATGCGCATTTGAATCCATTTTTTTGATAATTTGTATTCCTTCTCAGACAACAAAACGTAACTGTCAACAGAAACGAAAACGAAAGTAAATAATAAATACAATATTTGATAAACTTTTTACATTCTATTAATTTGCAGAATTAAATAATGCTAATAAAACTACGTATAAGAAGCAATCAGACAAATTATGCATATATATAAAAAATGTATACATTTCCAATAGGAAATGGATAAGCGTTGAATAAAAAGGTATTTCCACCTGTTCTCGTTCGATGTGCTGGGAAAACTGGCGTTGTGCATTTTTATTATATAGAATGCAATGCCCCAACTACGCATTTACCTATTAGTAGACGTCAACGTATACTTAACTCGTTTCTAATACTCGTACACCTTAAATACATGTGTTACATTTAAATTTCAAAAATCCCACTTTTTTTTATAAGCTTGTAACAGTATGCTATATTTATTAGATAAAAATCTACAGAGTACTTTTTTGTTATGGACGAAATTAATCAATTGGCTATTTTGCAATTATTTTTATATCAATAATTTTTTTTTTTTAATGGTATAAAAATGTGTCGATCTTTTCCACTTTTTGTTGTGTGTATTATGATTTGTTTAACGATTATCGTTGTATTCGAATTATACGGAATGAGTACCAATGTAAGCTCCACATTCAGGACAAGTGTGGATGACATCCTGACATGCATTAATGCAGTGGGGAAATAGGCAGCATAAATAGCACCTTAAAGTATTGAATTGATGGAATTAAAAAGTGTCGAAAAATTGATTACGATATGAATTATTGAAATTCATTACCCAAAAATACACATGAGAAGACATGCCAAATGGGTTTTCATACCAGCCCGATGTATTAGTTCTGTTTCCACGATTTCAGTGCATGATGGACAAGTCAAAATCATCGAATCTGGACCAACTGGTGGATTTTCAAAAAACCGTACCTTTCGCTCTTAAGGAAATGAAAAACTGTTGAAAAAAGGTGCTTCTCCAATATTTCGTTTAGATATCTCACCCCTTCGTGAGGTGCTTGGCTTCGGTGTCACTACGTCTGACAGATAGATAGCATTCAAATCTTCATGATCAATCTCTCTTAACGCCATCATATATCCGTTGGCTTATGTTAATTATCGTTGATCCAAAAATCTTTCGATAAGAAAATTTGTCGTTTAAAATTACTGCTGGGAGTTTTGTTTTTATCATATTACCAGACTTGGAATACAACTCATGATTCTTATCTTACACATGCTGCATATATATATGAAAAAAAGATGAGCTGAAACAAACAATTGTTTGACATCATGCACACCATATCCAAGTGTTCGTTTGAAAATCATTCTTTTTTAATAGTATCAACAATACGACCACAATTACACACATATTGAAAAAAAAAACATGCTATTGAAAAATGAAACATATCAATCACATGAATTCTATCTCTAAGTTTAAGTTTACAACAAAAATTGATAACATTTCAAGAACAATTAAATAAAATTACAACCGTATTCGAGGCGTATCTTCTGATGACACTTGAAAAACCTTAAAATGCATGCAACATTGTTTATCCATGCTTACTAAAACCTGTTGATTCTAATACTAGATGCATATTGCAAATTGATGTGCACATCAACACTTTAACTTCTGACACGACAAAAAAATTCACATATATATAGCAACACATGTTCAGAAGGAACACGTGTGAAATGACATGTACCAAACATATAGATTAGTCTTAAATGTAAATAAAAAAAAATTGTGGATCAAATACCTATTTTCATATCACTATGCAATGAAAAACCATTGTTCTGTCTGGTTGGCTAAGGCGCAATCTCAGAAATACCTTCAAATGTATAGATGTCAAAATGTACTTACCGCAGCATACTCTCATTTCCATAGATCTATCTACAATAGTCGCAATAAGAAGTAGCTTGACCGTAGCACATTTCTCTAGAAATGTCCATATTAACTTTTGTCCACATTGTTTTCGCTCTGTTATCCATTTGCCTCTTTGTTATGGGGAAATAACGATATATATATTTATATATGTCCAGTGTCCAGTCATGAGTGTTTGTATTTTAAACTGAAGATAAATGAATAATACATATTCATTGTCATTCATGAATGACAGAGAAATTGATCCCTTGAATAAATTAAATGAAAACACAAATTTCAAAAATAAAACATCCACAATTTAAACCACCCACGACATACAGGCAACTGATTTTAGACTTATTTTGCTGATGAATTCTTGTCAGCGCCATCACATTTCATATCCACCAACTAAATTTAGTTCCATTTCACTTTTTATGGCATTCAATGATAAAAATTAAAGATTTGATAAGTATTTGAAAGAAAATTACTTCAAAAAATTCACATTTCAATTTAAAGAAAAATTTAATTATTTTCATAGTTTTCATCATTGAAACCATAAAACATATTCATTTGCTCTTTCTCCACATATTAAAACAACAAACTGAATTTTGTTAACGACGGCAAAGTGGACACTTACACACAGAAGCACATCACACGAATAGTGTACAAAGAGAGCACGCTTGATACACAACAGTTGTGTATTCATGAGTGTATGTGTATCGGTTTGTCTTTCGCTCTCTTTGTACACTATTCGTGTGACGTATATTGATGATATTTGTTCATACGAATACCTTCTGGTTGATTTTAATTTCATCAAGCATTTTATTATTTTATATATTTGATTTTGTGCCTGAACAATTTTTTTCCGTTATACATTTAAAATAAATTATTTTGTAAAAGTAGCTGAGTTAGCTTGGCGTCATTATTTTTCAAGGCGTCCCCACTCTTTCCATTACAGTGGCGACGATAAAGCACGAACGCCCACTAATGCAATTCCAATGCTAAGTGGAGGATGACTCCAAAAATGAGAGAAAATAACTCAACTACTTTAAATTGGAACTCTGTTGCTTTGGTTAAAGTTGTATATTTGGAATCTGTTTCATAGAGATTAGAGAGCACACATTACACACAAACAGTACGCATTGAAATGTGCGTAAAGTCGATTCAGTTGTCAACATTTATGACTTAGGAAACATTTAATATTTGATTTGTTCAAAATATCTAGTAAAATATATCATATTGCTCACTTATTCTCATATTGACAATTATTTTGATCAGATACACGAGTTGAATTCCCCTAGGAAAAACAGAGTGGTTTATTTTGCGGAAGAAGTTGAATGCATAAGAATAAAAAAAACTTTATTTTCTCGCGCGTATATTAACAAACAGAAATGGTTTTGTTTCGCTTTGGTCCGATTTTTTTCAGTTCTGCTTATATGGGCGAGAAAATAACGTTGTTCTTTTATTCTCATGCATTCAATTGTGTAAACGTTATTTGGAACTATTTCGACCGGTGACAAATAATATGCCATATCGGTCAATTGAGCACTTGAACACTCATATCAGTTAAACTGTTAAAAGAACCTAAAGATTTTTGTTTTTTCCTGAGTTCGACTTGCAATATAAGATTCATCGTTCTATTCGCAGCAGGGCCAGTTGCACCCGTGCTATTGTTTGTTCTTCTTTTTTGGAAGAACCCTTCCAAATCGAAACAAAGATCATTATTCTACTAAGCTCTATTAAAAATATAAAAAATACCAAGAAAAATCACAAACTTCAAAGGAATTATAAAAATGAAAAACGATGCATTCGAATACTGTCACAAGTTGATGATTAAATATCGGAGTAAGTGCCAATGTATGCACCACATTTGGGACATGTGTGAATTTTGTTTTGACACGATTCAATGCAATAAGGTAAAAGACAGCATAAATAACATCTGAAAAAGAAACAATAAATTGAAACACGCACAAGAATCGTCACTTTCTGTATTTTATTTGAAATGTAACACTTACTGTAACAAACACAAGAGAAGACACGCCAAATGAGTCTTAACACTAGGCTCCATTGACATTCTTGTTTTCACGGTTTTGTTGCATGATGGACAAATCAATGTCGATGGAAATGGTCCAACCGGAGGTTGCGCTACATGTATTACTTGATGCACTTGAACAATTGAACACAAATTTACGATAATTAAAAATTCCTTTTTATAATAACTTAATAATTCAATATTAATTTCAATAGTCCTACCTACTTGCGATGGAACTGGCTGTGGAACTGCTCCAGGTGCTTGTTGTGGGATATTTGGGGCTGAACTTATTCCATGAAAGTCCGTAGCCGAGTATGGCGGAGGAGGATCTCGATTCTCATTTTTTGCCATTGTTTAAATATATTTCAAACAATCTTCTAAAAAAGCTGATAATAAAAACTCAAGTTAGTAATATCCAAGTGGGAATCGGGTTTCATTGTACAATCGTAAATAATCGTATTCACTATTGAATATCCTAAAGCTCTTTTAATAACGGCGATAGTAAAAAGATCAACAATAAAATTAAGCAAAACAAAACCTTTGTTTAATCACAGCTTCTTTATGTTTGACTTTTGTTTAATAAATATACTATTACGACTCTGTACTATTCAATTTGTTTGTTTTCTTTGTGACACTAGCTGATGCTGTCCTATATTCTCACAGAACAATTTGACAAACAACTCTTGACAGACGTCAAAACGTACTTAACAACTCTGCCTCATACTTATGTACTATACGTGATAAGGGTTTGTATTGAACTGAAATGAATTGATGAACTAGTGCAACATTAATAAAATATCAAAGTAATGTAAAATAAATGTCAATAAAATAGTTTTAGAACATTTCATTTGAAATGTTTCCATCACATTATGTTGAAAAAGAAAACTTTTCGCTATACACTTTCATACTTTCTACGGTTTTCGTATTACATATTATTGTATGTTATCGCGAGCTTTCAAAAACATGCTTCAATAAACTAATTGAACATTTCTCAAAAAGTTCACACTCAATCTAATCTATGCAACAATATGATGAAAAATGTAGAAAAATTCTCAGATATGCTCATGATGATGAGCTGTTGCCAAAGTATAGCTATCGCTTAAATTCCTTGAGAAAAATAATTTTTTTCTTTTTCTAACAAATTGAGAATTTGTTGCAAGTAATAAGATTCCAAATAAACGATCTGTATCGCTAAACAATAATAATTCATGTGATTTCCGTTGAAAAGCACACAGAAGGATAAATATTCAAATATCCGTGTTTTTCAAAGGTTTTTTTACCTTCGTATTCCGAATGAAAGTTTTAACAAATTCAAAGGAAAGAAAAACATCGATTTTTCCAATCAAAATTGTTTTGTCAATTTATGTTGATTTCATCAAACTTTGCAATATTCATCCATATTTTCCATGATTTCATCAACTTCTAGTTGAATAATTTCATGGTTATTCTTAAATTAATATACGTTCTTGTGGTTCTTAATTTAAAGTTTTCTTTACAAGGATTTGTCATCCTTATTTCTACTGGTTTATTATATACTAAAGTCAAATGAAAATGTCAACCATTTTACTCAGAACGTTTCGACTTTTCTACCAATTACAATGTAGATAAAACTTAAATTATATGCCTAGGAAATCTTAAAATATGTTTGCATAACATCATGCGTTGAAGAAGGGATTCTGATGAAATAGTAACCAGTAAAAAATGAACTTTGAACCTGGTAAAAAAAAATCAAATCACAAAGTTTGCGTATTCTATGGCTTTTGTTTTAATAAATGTAGGTAATAAATTTTCAGCTGCTTCACTTTTAGCCTTATCTATGTGTCTCCATGAAAATTTTGCGTACGATTCGGTTTTTTTGTTGGATTTCCATGCAGTTTTCTCGTCACAGTTTCGACTAAAACTTGTGCTTGAGCTTTTCAGAAAATCTATCAAAGTTGTGGGCGTGATTCAATGTAGGTCCGCCTCTAAAATAATTGCGCTAAACAGAACATGCATTCCTCTCGTTCATGCAAACAGATTGCATAAATTCTTCAAAATGAGCCAGCAAAATAACCATTTCATTTCAAGTATGTTAAGAATTTTCGAGCGATTGAACACAATAATGGTGTTCTCATTTCGGGATATTGATACAGTGAATTCGCCATTTCAAACTGTACATTTGGACAATATAACGTATCGCCGTTACTGTCATTTCAGAGCTCAGCTAAAATCAATAAATGTCTGATTGTGAAACTGTTTCAATAAATGGTTGTGCTGAACTTAGTTTCCTTTATTTATAGCTTAGATATTTGACAAAATGGAAGATATTTGCAAGAGATTCACCATCGTACGTGATCTGATTCGAAACTAGGCAACCATTTCTCCAACATTATTTACACACCAAAAGAAACCATTTCAGCCCCGCACAAAAGTTATTTATGAACAAATGGTATAACTTAAACGAACTTGAAGTGACAGCGATTTGACCATCGAATTCGTTCAAGGATTTAGCGAAGGAAGCTTATTTTTAGATTTTATTCCACTCTTGAAGGTTTTTAACGCTTAATTTTCTACTCTTAGACATAACGTGGTGTTTTTTTCATTGAAATCATCGACAAATATCGGCATATTTCACAGTTGAAATAAACTGTTCTATGAATATCAAATCTTTGCTACGCGAATTTTGTCAGACAAAACAAATAATTTTAAAATAAAATGTTTTCGCTTGCAATTGCATACGATCAAAATAACCACTTGAAAATCGCCCAAAACGTGAATTAAAATGTTCACTTGTGAAAACCTACATCAAGATTAAAAATAAAATCATTTTTACCTTATTAACTTCGACTGAATGAACACACAAGCAGCATTTCGAAAATGAAATGTAATCTCCCACTTGAGCGATAATGATTGTCTGTTGTGAAGATGGTATTTTTCACTTGAGCAAAGCATTAAGAATGCTCAAACAACGGTTTCCAAGGTGATATCGCATTTGAGATGCTAAATAGTTGAATACCCACTGTATTTCAATTGGACCATTTATACTCATTTGAATATACAATAATAAAAGTGAAAATCTGAAATGACGACAACGATATAAATACTCAAATGAAAAAGGTGCTAATGCTATTAAATGGTTGATTTCATGGAAATTGCAATCACAATTGTCTATTAAAATATAGAAATTGCTCGAGCTTCATTAATTGCGAGCAAATATTATTGAAATCGCTCGTTACAAGGTTCATACAAGTGATGATGTGTTTTTCCATCATTCGTTTTCGGAAATATGTGGGCAGAAGCAGATGTCTGGAAAAAAATGAACACCCACATCAAAAATATTCCAATTTTGTTCAATTAAAAAGTTGAAGCTTTATTTTGTTTTTTTTTTATACTTTTTGCTAAAACAATATTCTTTTATTCCGCCTACATGTATTTTGCCATTAAATAAATTCATTGAATCCGTATATTATTGAAAATTTTGTTACCACCGCAGTGAATAGCCGCATTTTGGAGTTGCTAAAACTTATTTTTATATGGTTTTACATGAAAATTGGATTTCACCGTATGTTTTTGGCAGGATATTGGTGTGCAATTACTTTGTCCAGAGAGAAAATGGACTTTTCATTCAATTGACCGAGAAATATGTTGAATGAGTCTCAATTATGCGATTTACTATCGAAGTTCGTACATTTTTGCTTGCATCAACTGCAGCTTAGGTTCAACAGCAGCAACAGCAATGCTATCGTCAGAAAAGTGAATAATGGCAGCTAAAAACAACAACAACAATAACAAAATTGCCTTTTAATTAAGTACAGTGAATGAAAAATCCCTGGAATTTTCTCATTCAATTATCGTCAATCGTACACGCGCAGCAATGAATGTAAAACTTTGCTCCCGAAATGAATTGATTTTGTTGTTGTTGTTCTCTTCAGTTCTCATTCACACACAGCATAAGAAAATATATCGGGCTTGGTGCAGCTCCACCTCCAATCGACGTTGTGACATTTTGTATAAGGATACATGTAGCAAGATAATGTTTCCACCCAACATAGAAAAACAAAAAATTCCAACACAAAAAAGGTACAATTTGGTTTGTTTGTGTGCGATGATTGCGATTGCGCCGCCGTGCGCATCGTTCGAGAGGGCAAGAATGAGGCACATTCTTTACTCGTTTTACATTGCATAGCATGGATTGTCCATGAATATGGGCTGGAAAGAGACACATGAAGCATCCACAGCAGATGTGAATCGACCGTCAACCGTTCAGTATACTCTTTGCGAGTGGTGTATCGCCCGCGCGCTCTCAAACTGTGTGACGATTTCCACTGTAAAAATTTTGCCCTGCATACAATTTTATATAGCGAGGGTGCGATTGTCTGAGTGTGAGCTAGACGAAAGACCCGATATATCGGTGGGCTTTTGCACAAGCAACGAGCTACAAACAGAGTTTAGCTGGGAAGACAAGAATCAAGATCACGCTGTCTGCTTCGATCACGACCATAGAACAGGCCATACATACTAGAGCAGCAGCCGACCATCATTGCCAATCAATTCACCAATTCACCAGTTCACCAATTAGTTAAAAGACAACAACAATCAAAAATCCATTTTTTATTTTATCGTTTTTTGGGTTTGTTTTTTCTTTCCCGCGCACATTTTCTCCTGTGAAATTCAAAATTCAATCAACCAAAAATATCCATCGAATTTTGTTAAAAATTGTTCTTGTTTTATTCAATAGTGGCTAAAGAAAAGCAACAACAAAAATTAATTTATGCAAGCAATAAATGTTTATTTGACTCTACTCCAAGTGCAAAAAAGATTTGAATATTTTGTGTGGCAAAAGAACATTTTAAGTTTTAATAAAATTTGGAACAAAAAAAAATTCTCTCAAAAGTTCATATCAACATAATAAATAAAATAATAACGAAAAGCAAATAAATTATATTTTAATTTTTTAAAAATGCTTCTTTAAACGAATCACTAAATTCGATAAAATAAAATCATCAAGTTTGAATCTGCACAACATTTAAAACAATCTTCGCTGGAATAAATTGTTAAACATTATTGGCAACAATGGAAGCACTTGGTGGATTAAAAGAACGAACGTCAAACGTATTCAGCAAATTCGGAGGGTAAGTTTAGACTTTTTTGATTTTGTTTGGTTTTTTTTTTCAAATCAATATTTATAATAACTCTATTTATATTTATTTAAATCACATTTTTTGCAAATAAATCTTATATGAATTTAACTAATGACTTCCATCAAAGTCTCGATTTGAAAATGATTGATTCCATCGCTAATGATTTCAATGCGAAGAAACTCAACATTTCATTTGAATCTTTTTTTGTCTAAATAAATTCTGATTTTAATTCGACGCCCAAGCTTTCCACTTGCAAATTGGTTATGAATAGGATTCTCTATACCGAATCATAAAACATTTTTTTATAGAATCAGAAGATACAGTTAGAATTTCATTTTTCATCCGTTGTGAGCACTTTAACGTCAATTATTTTTCAAGAGCACTCAAAAAAGAATTGCTGCATTAGAAAATTGGCAAAATTGTTTCCGCCTATAAGAGGATTATTTCATATTTCGTAGAATGCATCGTGAAATCTGGTTCATCGAACGAGCGTGGCATTTAGTTTCCATTGAAGGAATGAATCAGTTCATAGATTAGAATAATTGCTTAGAGAAAAAAATAATTGAGATAATCTTTCTCATCATCTGAAACATTTAGAGTTGTATCAGCGAAATCAAGAAAAATATTTTGATATCGCTGAGAGTCCGATGAAGAAAATTGCGGTCCAAATTAATGCAGATCAATTTCTCTTAGGGCCGAATTAATCTGACCAAGTTCAAGTGTTTAAATTCTAAAAACAATTAAAAAGACAGTTGCAGGTGAAATTAATGTTCAAAATTCGGTTGACGAAAAACCTCGTTCAAATTAAATCATAAAATAAATTAACATTTTAAAAAAAACTGTTGTAAATTTATTCCCAATGCACTTGACTTACGTTCCATATCAACACGCTTACTTGATATCAGTATCGCGGAAATGAATGAAAATAGGAAAAGTTCTTTAGAATTTGATCTCATTTTTCTCACGCTCCGTTTGCAAGCGGTTTAATTTCCGTTTCGGGCACAATTCACGCAGCTCGAATAACATTTATTATTCCAATGGCATCGCAATTTGTTGTGCATTTATCGCACACTTTGAGTTGTGTATGTGGGTGCGTTTGCGTTTTTTTCCATTTACCATTTTATCAGTACAATGGACTGACTATTAAAATGCATATCACACACTTGGAATGAGCATTCCTGGTGTGCCATACATCGCGTAAGAGCCAATCGTTGTAAAATATGTTCCCGTCCAATAACTTCGATTGTCTGATAGAAATTGGTTTTGCATAGAGCCACTACATTAAATCGATGACCGAAGATCTGTGCCAATATCGTGTTGCAGGTTTCTGGTTCCATTCCAAAGTGAAAAACAGGCAATAAGCAATAAAGAAAACGTCAAGCGACTCGAATCGATTTTGGTATACGTCATAACTAATTGAGACTTATGGCCAGCACGTTCCATTTGTCACTCAAAAGAGATTTTTCCACTCACCATTTTCATTCACAATGGCAATTACGATACGCGACAGATATATTTGCCGGTATTTCGATGCATTTTTTCTTTCTCTCAATCAACAAGAGACCAATTCAATATATGTGTGTGATTTGTTATTTGACCTATGTATGGTCAACGACCCTTCATGCAACACAATAATAAAAACATCGAGTAGTGTGCTGTTTTTTTTGTGTGTGTGTGCCGAAAATATCCCAAAACAACCAATTACCAGTTGAATGCTACTCATTCAAAAGTGGTGACACACTTCTTTAAATTGTTTGAATGAAATAGAGACTACGACAGAAACGGGAACTGTCGGCGACGAAAGAGAAAAAAATTCGAAGCACGTACACTACAAGTGCCTTAATAACACAATATAATCGTCGAAATACCATCAACGACATTGCCTTTTGAATGTTGAGAACAAAACAGGCCATGAATCAGATAAAGTGTACAATAAACGGTTGATTTTTAGGGAAATGTGTGTCGAGTCTTGAAAGTGCTAGTGAAAGTTCGCGTTTTTTAAGACTCTTGGAGAAAAAATTCATTTGAACAGGTAAAATGATTGAATTGAAATCATTGAGAATTGGCATATTTTACTCGTGTCCCTTTTCACTGTATCAATATTTACTTGAGCTAAAGGGAAAGAATATATGATTTCGATCGGTTTCTTGGTCATTTGAATTCAAAATGTTTGCTTCCATCAATACAATAGTATATACACACACATTAGCATGATAATGTGCGAAAAATCAACAAAACTCAATTCGTCAGCAAAATCGTGCCTCTTCAATGTGTATCATATTCACGCATCTTTTCAGTTGATGGCTTTTGGTGTTCACATTGACTTTCCGTGATTAAGTCCTTTAATCCTTCTCTTTCATTCAATAACAGTGACATGCAGAGTAAATACTAATACCAATACCCTAAGCCAGAGCCAGTTTTAGTACAACAACAACAACAAAAAACACTTTTCAAAATGTCTCCATTTTTACCCGTCATTGATGGTGCATCATGTCATTGAGATTTTAATCGATACGGTGTTTTATCAAGCAGCTTATAAAATATTTGATACTTGAGCATTGTCGAGTGTTTTTGCATCATGCTAACATGCTCTTAAAACGTGCTTTTGTGGTAAAAATTGTATGTGCCCATTACTTTTGAGCCGACGTGAAATACTGACAAAGTGAACTGTTTGAAAGTGATTTAGCCGCATGTCGCTAAAAGGACAGCAACCGCATAACATGCACACAAAAAATGTCATATTGAGCGGTTGAAAACCTGTATCGTTCTCAACTTCAAAGTGAACGTTTTTTTTTTGGTCATTATGAAATCGAATACAGGTTTCGATGTAATTTAACTCATTTTATATGAAATCTCCGGAAACGCGGCTGACTAACATTCAAATATTGTATACGCTTACTCCAATCATCGTCCATGAATGAGTATGTCAAAATAGTTGTCTTTCTGACCAAACGTCGTTTGCCATTAATCTCATGATTTAACTGATCCGTTCTGACTAATGAATGTCATATGTTTCGCAGCTTAACTTCACACACCGAATACAGGAAATGTAATTAAAGGCAAGGGAAGAAATGCCCTCTTGAATATAGCTCGTAGCTGCTGTGGAGACGAAACAGCTGAAAAGGAGATAAACGAGCCTTTTACTCCTGTCATCGAATATGATGCATTAAAAAGCAAATTTGTAACGGCGGCAAGCATAAACAACGTTTGCACACGCCACAGACATCACCGGAACAAAAAAAAAAACATTCTAACGGAAATTCGATTTTTACTTTCACAAAATCTAATTACGGGACGCTAAACTGTCGTTGTGAAACGATTTTGGGGACTGAAACGATGGCGTAAGCAATACACGCACACTGGCTCTAAACGAATAAAAGCTATTTCGAATCACAGCTCAAAATAGATAATTTAATCATTTTCTATTGTGTTATCGATGAAATGTAATCTAATGAGTGTGTATGGAAGCGTGTGTATGCGACACAGAATGGCATGTGTGGAAGCATTTCGAACAATTTGTTGTTGTTGTTGTTGTTGTTGTTGGAGAAGGGGTAATGCATGCATTTATTTTTCTATCGATAAACATAATTTGGGTTCAATGAAATTATTTGGTGTTTCGTCGCCAATGTTTTGCATGGTTGAAATGTTTTTGTTTAAGTTAAAGTTATATTTTTTTATTCCTCACATGAAAAATTAATTGTTCATGTTAATACTATCAACTTAATAGAGAATGGTTTTAGTTACACCACGCGCATATACATGCCATAGTGGAAAGTGAAAGTAATGTGAATTTAAAAAAATTTCTATTGAGATGAAAACTATATGCTGTAAATTTATTGGCAATTTTCTTGGGTGTGGAATATCAGCAAAAGAAATCGTTTAATCATTTCTCAACTGTGATATAAATCATCTAAGAAAATAACCACCCAGTGTTGAGTAAGTCGAATAAAAACCTTGAAGAGCCTTACTTCCGACCTCAAGACTTAGTGAATGGAACAGTGTAATCGTAGCGTGACAATGAGTTTCGTTATTATAATGCATTTTTGAATTCATGCTCCTGTTTTCTACCCCATATCGTAAAAATATTGCACAATAATCGATTTAAATAGCTCAAGCAAGGGAATGAACTCAATAGTGTGCGTTATGAATTTGTAAATAATTCGAATGAAGTGAAAAAATGACGATGAGTTCGACCATGAGCATGACTAATGCATATTTGTGTGCGTATATGTGCTGAAAGTGACAACAACGAAGGAAAACTAACATAAAGGAATGTCCTGTTTCTCTATTTTAGTTTACATTACGCAAAGCCATTCGATTCACATTTCAGCACGTTTTATTCGTTTAAATATTCAGTTTTGGTTTAGTGGCTTTTTAATTAGGTCGGTTGAAAACTGTTTTTAAATGCGGAAGACTTTCTATTCTTTTTATCCCTCTTGAAATCGCTAGAAGGCTAAAAGTCTTGCCTAAATCTTTCACCCAAAAAAAGAATATATCTCAATGATATCGATGCCAATGTAATCGATAAAAAGAATTGCGGCGACGGCAAAACAACCAAGAAATGAAGTTATTTTTATTTATTCATTTCAATGCTAGAAAACAAATAAACATACACGCGCAGCCCTTGCATAAAAATATCAAGAGCATGAGATAGTGGAAAAAATTGAAACGGGAGCGATTTACGAGTGTGTGTGTGTGTGTGTGTCTCATAGAGCCAATTTATCAGTGAATTGGCGCCACAGCGAAATATTCGCTTGTGCAGCATCCATTGCGGCTGAATCCATACATACAAGGGCCAACAAAGAGGGTTAATATTACACACGCATACCGAACGATTGGCGAAGCAGACAACGTGGCGAGACTGATGTCTTGGCGCCGGCAACCGACAATCATTCCGTTTTTTTTTCGTTTATTCCTCCGCTTCCACTAGCATTCTTTTCCGTAACTACTGTAGTAAGTTGCCCATTCATATTCGGCCAGAGCACACACAGTGAGAAAGAGATATGACATTTAGATGAAAAAACAACATCGAGAAGGAAAAAGTTGCTGTAAAAATGAAACGACCACCATGAACATAATTTTCTCGCATAAGTTCATGTTTTATGACTTGCTCATGACGGCGAAAACTAAATAGCGCTCTTGTTAGCAGTAATCCGGCCACTCATATTATGTAAATACTTTGTTCTTCACAACACTACAGCGATGAATGTCAATTGCAATATCCATAAAACAAATGACCAATAATTGTCCATGGTTATGGAATTGAAACGACGCACCAAATATTGGAAGTGGATGCGTGCACACACATCGGTACTAAGAAATCTGTCACACCAATTTATTTGCACAAAATGTGCTATTTATTTGCGTCCTTGTTATCGCTCATAATATTAACCAATTTGTCCTAGTTCCTTATTTTTTACCATTTATTTATGAGAAAAACATGGTGATTTGCTGTAATCGATTGCAAACATTCGCCAATTTTGTCATAAAAATACAGCGATATGTCTGGATGTGCTCCCAATTCCAATTGATTTGATCAACTAGTCGTACTTGTTTGTTTGTTTGTTTGGGTGTCTATAGAGTCTACATCAATTCCAAATTTCCGTACAAAAGTTTCGGGTACCCGAGTTCCGATCCGATCCGATCCGACGCGATCCGAAAATTTCGGGTTCGGTCGGATTCGAGTTAGCTCGAAATTTGTCAGTTGGGGTTCGGAGCGACTTTTTATTCCGATTGAGAATACTGCTGTAGACAGAAATATAGAAAGCCATGATTTTGAGATATATTTCATGAAACGAAATGCACTGGCCAATGCTGCAGTATGGATACATGATGAACTAGTGATTCACTACATTAGAATTGTTTTTAAAGTGCTGGAAAAACCTGGATGAATAAATTTTTCATTTCCATAAATCATTATTGGAAGGAATATTGGAGGTCCACTCGATGCGATAATGTATAAAACGGTTGAAACAGTTTCAGTGGAATTTTATATGAAACTTGAAAAAAATAAACGGAAACACTTCTTCTTAATGGTGCATTTTTAATTTGGCAGTTGGTGCCAAAGATGGTTGAGTTGTTGAAACAGTTCTATGAATAAATAATGAAAGAAAAATCACTTGCAACTTTAGCCAAAAATGAAATGATTCTCGTCTCCAAGCGAAACAAGCTAAAGACTCATTCACATTGTTCCGCAAAATAAATGATTTCACAGCCTCTTGCAAGTTGGCATTACCAACATTCGTCATTGTGCTGCCATTTTTCAATTTTACTCCTTTTGCAAGCTGAACATTTTCATTTCGTTCAATTGAAGTTGTTGAAATGAATTTTACAGACGAGTGCAAAAACAATGCCACGTATTTGAAAAGAATACACTATTGCCGACGAAGTCATCAGTAGAAATTGATAAACAGCATTTGGGATGGCTAGAGAACTGTGCTCAGCCACATTCTAAGACCCTTTTTATGCAAAATACGGTCACAGAGTTTATTTAGCTCAACAGCGTTGTCTATTTTACAATTTTATTTGAACACAGCAAAATGCGGAGAACATCAGGAAGAGCATGAGTCGTGGGCGGAATTCATTTTAAACAATAAAAGCATTTTGTATTCATTGCAATTGATTTTCTATTTGTTTAACGACCATTTAAATTTCCACCAAATGATTGCAATTCGTTCTCTCCGCAACCATCTCGTTTGCTTTTTGTCCACTGAAAAAGATGTTTTTTTTTACACAAAAATGTGTTCGGTTGCTGTTCATTCTCTGGATGCAATTTCAATTAGTTTAAAACGTTTTTGCTGACCAAAGCATTTATGTAAATTGCTTTTGCAACACACTGCAACACCATTTCACCCCGAATCCGGAGATGGTGTGTTTTTGTGTGTGTGTGTTTTTTTTTGCTGCATTCACATTTACTGCTATCAAATAAGTCTCAATGGTTTCGTTGGCGAAGCAACGAGTGCATTTGAGATAAAATTAAAATGTGCAAACTCAACAGATAGAACAAAGAAAAACCTATTTGGGATTATACACATTGTTGAATGAGAAATTTGCGAGAGCAAAGCATTTTGCGAAGCATAGCACTTGAATTCGTATCATCGTTCCACCTGCCAAATAGTTTTTTTCATTTCCATTCGTGCACGCACAGAGCACACGCAGAATGCGTTTTTGTTATCACACATATGACTCAATAGATAAACCGTTATGTGTGGCTTAACTGATTTCCCCGGAGAGATCAAGGCTTGAAAGAGAACCTTTCTTTCATATATGAACTCAATGGATTTTTATATCCTTTCAATGAATATCCGCTCAGATTTTGATGTACTAGAAAATTTCCTTCATGTAATACTAAAATCTAGAGTACGAATCGACATCGTTGAACTCAACTCTATAAAAAGAAAAAAAAACTGGTTCCGCTTGGATTACGACTGAAAGCGAAGAACAAGAAAGAGGTTTAGTCATGGTTTGCCATTTTGTGGCTGGTTTGAATAGAAGCATATCGAAATTGCTTTCGAGAGAATTCATCAAACTCATAAACGACGTCGGTAATTTTTTTTTGGGACTAAATCAATCAGAAAATATCTTATAATGATTGACAGACCAGATTCATTTCAATTGTTATTATTTCATGGAAGAGACAATTTTATCGAAGATAAAATCCAAAAATGGCATTTGCTCATTACAAAACTGGCACACAACAAGAAATGACGAGCTTATCTATTTGAGGTTAGAATAAGAGCTAGTGAATGCTCAAAACGTTATTAATCACATAATTGAAAATGGCAACATGTAAAACCTTAACAAATGAGGTAAATGGATTTAAAGTATTTATGCAGCACAAAATGGATCCTTGGCTCAACTCATTACTGCCAATCTAATTCACACACACACATATATATACACACAATTCACTGCACTGCACCAAACTCACAAGCTAAATTCATAAATCATTTTCAATTAACTCAGTCCTTGACATTAATTGACAGTACCAAGTAACTTTTAAAATTAGAAAACTTTCATATGAACGTAAAAAAGTTGGTGATGTTATAATAAACATTAGATAATGAGATCTAATAATGACTGTTACTCGCTCCTATTCATGTGCTGATTTCAATAAACCAACCGAAAGAGAGAAAAAGAAGTCTAATCCAAACGGAGCGTAAAATGTCATTTTGAATAGCTGCTGGCGATGTGAGTTCTTCTCTGAATGAAACTTATACAGCGACAGAAAAAAAAAAAAAATTGAACCATTGAAAGGTGAAGTGGCTGAATGAAGAAACAACTCAGCTGAAATGGCGAATCGAGATCATTTATCTAAATAACTGAATAATTCTCCCATTGGTATCGTTGTTTCAAATAATTTCCGTCGCTTTATTTTCACTGTAATACGACTGATAAGCGTAATATCGAAAAGCCGTGCCATGCCGAGAAATTGTCGTTCGTAATAAAAGGGACAATCGTTCACAGATTTCACCAGACGATACACGCTTCGTATAGCAAGTGCCAGCAAATCCTCTCATTCGTTACCTTTTTTTTCCTCATTCTGCTGTGACACTATGCAACGTGTGAGCATTAAATACAGTTGAAGCGTTAAGCAAATATTTGAATAAGATTTCACCGCCCAGAAGCATGGTCACACCAACTTCGGTGCAAACCAAATGAAACTGGAGACTTTTTTTTTATTGTACACTCTTTATCTTAAGCTCAGCATCAAATTTACACATTGTTTCGTTGTATTTTAATACCCTATTTAAGACGAATTCAACAGTCTTATTTGATAATTAATGGATTTCAATTATTTCTTTTACCCGGTTTATAAAACCCCGGGCAAGAGGAGAATGAAAGACGATAAATTCTAAGAAGGCATTAATCCATGATTGAAACTGTATCTTTGGTATTCCCATTTTTTTATGCTTTTATACTATGATAAATTCAATTGTGAAAAAGTGAATTCGGAATAATATTTTTTTCCCTGAATGCTTTCTTTCGTTTGTGTACTCCTTGATTCAGCGTGCCATTGAATATGGAGAAATTTGAACAGTGATTTTGAGCCTCACATCAATCTTTCAAACAATCAATTTTTTATGACTGACGTTTCGACGCCAAAAGTGTGTTACTGTTATTTATTCGATAACAAGTAAATACACGATTTTCCTGAAATGGCACGTTTTGACGTCAAATAAATTCGAACGATAACAACCAGCAAATAAACTAGCAAATATAAATGCTACAGCTATACTTTATGTTTGCCATACTCCGAGTGTTGGTACTTTTTTATTGAAATAGAAATGGGCTCAATAAGCACTGAGCAGTCAAGCTGAGTGTTACTTGCTAACAAAAAGAAAAGATTCAAAGGGAAATATTATTTTCAAGAAATATTCACTACCAAACGAACAGTCAATTAAATGACCTGTTGCCAACGATCCCTCAGGCTAATAAACACATTTCGATTGAACTTATTAGAAGGGCATTCTACAAAAAAAGTATTACGTGTATTTGTTTATATTAAATTGAATTAATGACGATTGAACCATCAATAGCAATCACATCTCTTTGAAAGTGTTTTTTTTTCAACCGCTTTGAAACAGTAACAACTTACATGCACGAATGAAGCCACCGTGGTTGAGAATGCGATTGAATTTATTTTCATTATGTGCCATTCCACTTTGTCACATTAGCCATTCTAATTTTTCTTTCTCGAATGTCGTTCTTCTCATTTCTGTTTTACTTCCAGTTTTTCTTTCTCCGATTGAAAAAAAAACAGTGTTTTTCTTTTTTCTACAGAAGGAACTTTTTGGTTTGTGTGCAACATCCCCAACAAAGTATTCTTTCATTGCAAAAGGGGAATGTGAAAGCAAAAAATGCGGATGTTGTGCGTGCAAAACGAAGAAAAAAAAGAAGCAAAGTTTGAAAGGAAACAACAAAGCCGCACAAAAAAAATGGGATATCATGTTTTGTCGCGAAAGGCTGAACAGAAACTGATATATCCAACCTAACAAATAAATGGAATGAGGTCCGTTCTTTTTCACTCAACATCAGAAAAAAAACAGTGTCACCACATACAACAAGTCAGTTCAGTGGAGATTTTGTGCTGATTGAGTGAATGAAGAGAGAAGAGAAAAAAAAACCGATAACCGATGAAAAATTACAGTGAAATGAGAGAATTGTGTTAAGTCGAAACGGGGTTATTTTTAGCAATAGAGACGATGGTTGAAGTTGATTGTAGCCCATGTATTTTGATAACTTAATGCTATTCTCACGACTGGTTTTCGTTCATTGATTTGATTAAATGCCTTTTTATTTATTCCAGCTACATAAATGCAGTCATAAAAAAAAACCCAAAGCTAGAATTGCTCTATAATTTGCTCTCACATCAATTTATTATTGTTTGCTTGTGCTAAAAAAAATGGCCCACACAGTAAACACACTGGATTTATGTGAAAATGGCAAACTTTCAACAGAAAAACGACTAAATTTGATATATTTCATTTAATGTTCAAGTATAACTAACAACGATGTCAATGACCGTTTGACTATCTAAATGGAATCATCATTCGAAGATTACGCATCCCTTTAGTTTTGTCTGATTTTGTCGAAACTCTCACACGAGGAATAGATCTGTTACAAAAGAATGCATTTTACTGTGGATCCTATTTCGTCGGAAACAATCCTACTCTGGAATCAAGTCTGTGGCAATGTGCTTTGTTTGTGGCGGCAAATGCGTTTTCGAACATTTTAATCACGTTAATGGTTTAGCCGTCAACAGTCAAGCTACTTTTGTTGTATGTATCGTCATTGTTCATTGACTAGGGGATTGTAAAATGATTCAACTTGCTCTGCTGCTGCTGCTGCTGCTGCTGCAGCAGCTCTTCCAAAACCAATCCAGTTGAAGCAATCAATGAAAATACTGGTATGCGAATCGGAAAATTGCATAGTATTTCATCCAATTAAAAGTTCCATCTCTGCCTAGAAGCGAAAGTGAAAACAATGGCACTGTTTTCAGCCATTCACTGGCAGACGAAAATGGCAACGTTGTGGCGAAATGCTTTTGTTGGCTAACAAATGTGCTGAGAATTCGTTTTAAATTTCACAGAGTTCTGAGCTCAGTGTGTCACTCAAATGCGATGAAATGACTGAATTTGTATCAAATCAACGTAACAGTGTGAATTGTGAATCCCCTCATTTATGTGTTATTAAATGATGATTATGGCAAAAGGCGCTTAATAGTATTATCAAAATTTACGTTTTTTTTTCCTCTCTTTCGCTCATTCTCTTCTCGTTGCGTCTCTGGTATCTTTTGTGATGTGTGTGTGTGTGCACGAAATCGGATTAAGTTCCAAAACCGATCTAAGTTTGTTGCCGTTGAATCATATACTCAACTCTGTTCAGGCTGATAGAAGCTATGACAGACTCACCGAGTTGTTTTTTATCCTCTGTTGTTTGTACAAAACGTTGCTACTGGAGAAGGACTAGACTTATAGTACTCTCACTCTTGTTGTCATCAACGTTTTGTATAAGTCATCATCGTGTAATATAATAATTTGTAAATTTGAGAGCGTAAAATGGGACAAAAAACGCACACAGCGAATAAAATGAACATTCAACAATATCTTTCGACAAATTTCCCAGTGTTTTTTTTTATTGTGCTCAGCACAGCACAATTTTCGTCGACAGTGTAAAAGCTTTTTAACAACCATCGTTATAAATTTTCGATGACACATTTCACTTTGAAATTTGTTAATGATCCCGCTGTGTCTTTACAACCACATTCCGGTGTGTTGCCGCTAGTAATTTGTTGAATGGTTTTCATATTTTTTTTTCTTTTTTTTTTGGTATTCAGTTAGAATATCGGTTATCAAAGTCGATGCAGTCAGCGTTGTCGCCCCACTCGACTCGGTGGTTTCGGATACTCACAAAAGCCGCTTCATTGATGATCTTTTGTGGTTGCCTGCTGTTTTATGTCCACTCATTACAACCATTGACAGATTGCATCGTCTCCAACATGAATTTGATTTGAATACATCGTTGAAAGGAAATGGCGGACATATTTCATCTTAAATTCGGCTGGAGCGAAGATTCTATTTAGCTCAGCTCATACTTAATCGTAAATATGTTTACCTATTGAGAGAGTATTGACGGTAAATGTATTTAAACAGCGTTGATAGTGGCACAAAACGCAAAATGAAATTGTAAAGATGATTTGCGACCGACGAATAACATCGCTAAGTGTTCGGCGCACTTAAGCTCTTGTGTACTGAGATTGTGTGGTGATGTAGTCGTTGTTGCTCATCATTAAATCACAGAAAATCGTTTAGCATCTTGAGGATTATGCATTTGTTCGACAAATCCGAGCTTTCGAAACATACACTTATACAAACATCGTTCACGAGTATTTTAATAACAGCCGAATGAAATCGTCAAAGCAACATTATCGTTTTCGTCTTTGCATCCGTTTTCATTCTCAATTCTATTCGCAATTTGACGTTGTTTGAAGTGCTTCGCATTTTATGCAGCAACAATAAATATACACACACAATCTCTTCGGCATTCTCGTTTGACGACTGTTAATACTCTTAAATTCCCGCTTTCACGTTGCGTATGTGTGAACATAAAACAATTCGAATTTGAACGAATCGATGGTTGGTGTTGAAGTGGCAAAATTGTTTGTCTATTTTTGGAATGTGTACTGAAATTCTGGCAATATTGTTCGGAGAACATGGGCCCCGGGGCTGGCGGAAGCAAACATCATGCATTTGATGGATTTCAATATAAAATCATGAATGTCATTTATTTGACCGACTTGTTGACAGACGAGGTATATAGTTACGACGAACCAGTGCCAATGATGATTAAGCAACGATAAATGGGCTCGAGCAAAGAAAACTATTTCATAGTTCCTCGATGCGCTTAAACGGTTTCAGTAGCACGTGATTTATCTGCACTGAATCCGAAAAGATGAACTGATCAAAAAATACAGATACATTACATCAGTTCATCCACTTTGAATGTTTGAATGATAGTGGCGGTTTGTATGCATCCAACCAACACTAAGACTGTTGCGAAGACTACGAAACGGCAACAGAACAACAAACAAACAAACAAACAAACAAATATTCTTATACGCATTCACCAAACCGAAAATTCAATATCGAAAATAAAATCCTGCCAATTCGGTTGATTGCTTTTACTGCTCGATGCTCGCTCATCCCAGCGCTCGATGAGTGCTCAGTTCGGTCCTGAGCACGCAGAACAAATAATACACACAAAGATGGAACGCATTCAATCTCCCCTATTTCCATTTCGATTGTTTATGTTGTTGTTTTTTTTTGCGCTCTCTCGTATTTTTATTTTTATATTGAAGTCTTTGCTTCGTTCCCTCTGTTATTCATCGGGTCGTCGTCACTGGTATTATCGTTTGAATCCTTGGTATCACATCGGTTCTCTGCACTGTTCTCGCTCTCACTGTTTGATACAATTTTTTTGGTTTCGTGCACTTTAATAAACGCACTGATTCAACTGTTTATACTTTTTCTCGGAAAATCGTCTCTCATTCCATAGTAGGGTTTTTTTTCGTTGGTTTTCTCCCACTTAATACATGATTATTATGTGTTTTTGCCGTAAAGAGATCCTTTGGGAATAGCAGACAACATATCTTTTTTTTAAAAAACAATTCCAAGGTATTTGCCAACGATTCGTTTCTCTCGCTTTTCGCTTAATCGCTGTGATTTGATGTTTCCATTCAAGCGTTCAATCAACCCAAGACTGTTTATCGGTACAGCTACTTTCTAATGTTTGATATTAAAACGACGAGGAACAAACAAAAAATCTGGGGCATTTCGGAGTAAATAAGCGGTTCAATCATAAGTGCACAATTTACGCTGAATAGATGACACGCGATTCGATTATGATTTTTGAGGTCGCTTAGAGAACAAATCACTTCTAATACTTTTGGTTGGCAATTTTGTTGTTGTGTTCACCCACTTTATTTATCCATCGTTACAAAACCGGATTTTTGGCGGGAATTACAACTGGAAATTTAATCTTTATCGAACTGTATTCGGTGCCAATCAATTGGAAACTGATATGATGTTTGGTTTATCACATCCATTTATGAAGCCAAACACCAACACATCAAACGTCATGCCAAAGTGTGTCTGGGTCGATTATCAGTTATGCTATCGATTTCCGTCCGACTGTTTATTACTAGCTAAATACCGATTGAAGTTTTCAGACCACATTTACTCTCCATTTCAATTGGTGGCTATTTCCTCTTTCAATGCAATATTCATTAACTTTTTACCTCTTTCATTTATATTTCAAAATTAATTTTGCAGTTTTGTGTTTTGTTTCACCACCGAAAAAACAATTATGAAATGGATTCCATTCATTTTTCTAATTTGTTCTTTCTCTCTCTCTCTCTTTCTCTCTCTCGCTCTCTCTCTCTCCCTGTGTGTGTAATAAACACTTGAGGTCGATTGCCGAAGCCGGCATTTAAACGATGAATCCACCTGTCCGTGGCATGGTTATGCTAACGGTGATGTTTATGTTGTCATTTTGATTTCAAGTATGCGGCAATGAATGCACACAAAAAACACAACAACCCGAACGAAAATGAGAATCTACCTTGTAGTTGAAGTTCAACAGGTTGTCTGGCTTTGGTTGGTTGGTTGGTATCGTTTCGATTGCTTTTCACAAACCATGCTTCAAATCCAATATTCATTTGTCCACAGGGAATTCAAATCGTGTTTATATTTATCCACAATGTGCTTGTTCGCTCACACCCACGTTGTATTCAAACCAACGTGAAGACGCAACGCTTTTCTAGATGTGAGATTCTTTGTGAACGTGGGAAAACGTTGAATAATTTATTTAATAAAATAAAAACCAACTTGACGCTGAATGCACACAAACACCCTTAAGTCGAGTATAAAAATGGTCTTGAAGCTAATTGCTTCAACACCTTCAATTTTTCCGTAATGAATTACAAAACGTAATGCTATTCATTTCCACATTTCAACGGTAATAATGTTATTGCCATCCTAAGCGAGACCCTGCGGATAACATTGCTTTTGAAGATATTTCAGTTAATATTATTTCCGCTTTGGACTGCTAAACCAATCAGATTTTCAAGCAATCCAGCATTTGCATTGCATGAATGAACCCACGTCATTTTACTACACAAAGCGCATAGATTTTGTATACTACGATACCGTCAATACATCCACGTCCAAATGACAAACGCACATTAAAATCCTTTCATTGATCTCATTCTGATATGATTTATTTTCCTGATTGAATTTCCGCTTCAATTGATTTCTATAAATGATGTTGCTCCCCATCTCCATGCCAAGATATTTATCATGCACAATGAATAGTAGTAGTAGTATATTTGCTGGCTGCATCGAAAATTTGGTTATAAAATGTCGAATTCAATGACGCATCTCCACGGTGATAGTTTCAGCAACCAACATAAAAAGGTCTACTTTTATCTACAATTTTCCTATAACTTTTTCGGAACACCAACGCCCGTAATAAGAGGATCACATAAAATTTTATATTTGTCATTAGATTCGATTTACATTTGGCATTGAATATATCAACGATAGCCCCGTGCTCATCGTGCAACCACTGTTGCTGCTTGTTAAGCCTCTGAACGCATTTTATCACGTGTGACTGCGGTGAAGAGGGTTCCGAAACCAAAAAACGCTATAAATTGCAATCCTACTTATTATTTTTCATGATTGGTGCGACATTGAATGCTTGTTTCATACAATTCATACGAATTGATACAGGCACGTGATGTGCACAAACCACGACACTGACAGTGAAATCGACAACGAAAAGTCAGTTTTCAATCTGAATTTAATTGAAACCGACACACAAACATAAAACCATATATAATCGAATGAAAATCGTCAATTTGCTCGGAGTCGTTTAGTCAGAGAAGCGTCCCACATTGTAGCACATTGCCCTATAATTTATGACTGAATTAAATGAGCAGAAGGTAGGAGCAGAGGAATCATACATGCGAATGGAGTACTTTAGATGATAATTTGGTTGTATTCCTGTATCATCGTTTTGCATGGACCAACAACACAGTCAGATTTCTCTCCTGTTTTTCCTCTATTTGACAATAAATATAATAAAATGTTACATGAGAGCAAAATGGTTGGAAGCGATAAGGAAGGAATCCATGTAGTACAAGTATGCGTAGAAGAGCTCTAGATTGACTTTTTCCCGAATAACACACTGACTTTTTCCAAAGAAAATTTATGATATAGAATTGGGCACTGTAACATAGTCATTTAGTTATAACGACTATTATGCAAAATTCTGATCAAAATGATTATAGTTCACTCCTTATGGCCTTCAGTTGAACATGCAACAATAGCATGCATTTCAACAATATTATTGTTTTGTCAGAAAATCAATTTAGAATTCCCAGTAATATTGGCGCGCCAGCGGTGTGAACGACATTTCAATCGCAAAAATAATAATAGCTACAAAAAAACACGCAACTCCTAAAATATCAACGTAAATATTCTTTTCGTTATCTCAATCTCACTTTGTATGATGCACTAACGTTATCTACATTGGATATCATTATTTACTGCAATTAGGTGACTGCACCTAGGAATGCAGCTTCGTAATCAATGCGTTGCAATTACGACGTATTTTTAAATATCATTTTTGTTAAATAAAATCACTCTGTTTTCTTCTCAAATTCACGGCAACTATCAAATTAATTTGCTAAATCTTTAAATAGCTTCGATTCGAATGTTGTGAAGAACGTGTAGAAGCAATCTGATTATCTTTTAATTAGAACCAAGGTCAATGTTCACAAAAGCCATGTTCGATCACATCTTTTTCGACGAATTTAGAGCGTATCGAAAAAGTCATTTTATGGCCACAAAACGTCATAAACAGTAAAGCTACTTATTTTTTTTTCATAATTTGTGCGATATTGAAGGTTCAATCGAAAAAGAATTAAAATTGATGCACAAACCAAAAAACCATACGTCGAATGAAACTAATGAATTTTTATTTGGAGTCGTTCAGTAAAAGGCTTTTCGGGTTCGGATTGTATCACATCGCCCCATAATTTATGATTGAATTAAATGAGCAAAAGAGATGAAGTGATTCAGAAATTGTTAATAGACAAATATATTTGTATGGAGTTTTATGCCATTATTTTGCATGGACCAAAACCATCACTCTCTCGTTTTTTTCTCTCTGCTCGGCAATAAATACATAATAAAATATCACAGGAGCCGAAATGGTTAGTAGCGATAAGGACAGAATCCATACAATATGCGTAATAATGCTCTCGTTGGCTCTTTTCTCAACCGATATCGTTCATGTACTATATTACAAACTGTTTTGCAGGGGTGTCGCTTTGATACGACCGGGAAATGATTTTCCTGCATTAATGCGAAGCCAACAACTTTTTTTGTCGACTTTTCATAATGAATAAATTAATTAGTTTCATCAGATTTTTTGTTGGAACGAAAAGAACAAAACGCGATTTTCGGTCTCATTGAAAGTGAAACCGTCCAAATATTTTCCTCTTTTTGTTTGTTCAAAGTCAAAGTAAAACATTTTAAAGCAAGCCTATTAGGTTTTTTTTCATGGCATCCGGTTCAAAGCAAAATTCAACGTTCTTTAACAAAATAAAATAGAAAGTTAAAAAATGTGGCTCTTGAAAATTGACAGTCATAATATTGATGGGTTCGATCAACTGCTATAAATGTGATGTTCGAGGTTGCTGAATGAAAACGAGAATATGGCCATAAATAATAGCACAGAGCGTTCAATGCAAGGTTTTCCCTTCTCACTGTAATAATAAAGTTATAATTCATTGTCATCATATTTACCGTGATTTATGGAGTCACTTGATTCACCAATCGTACTCATCCGAAGATGGATTACGCAAACAACGGAATACATCTTGCGTCAAGACATTTTCAAACAAGAAGTGATCGAAGAAGCCAGAACAATTTTTGATTCAAATGGAGGCGTTCTGAGCACTTGTTTACCATGATTCATGGCCAATTTATAGAAAAATTGTGCAATTTATGGATTTCCTAGCTACTCCGTATGTGCTCATCAAATATAATAAGTTTGTTTACTTCAATTTTTAGTGCAGAAACCATAAACATTGTCACATAATGCCTTGAAATTGAAGTAAAAGATTTTAATTCAATTTTTTTGCTGTCGTTAGCGTCGGGTGACTTTTTTTAAGTTAACGTTTAGATGTTTTTTATATTATCATATTAATATCAAGAATAGATTTTTCATAAGAAAATTTAATTAATCAAATAATTTCGTGGAAAAGGCCTTAAAACGCCTTTTCGGCTACCTCAAAACACTCGCAATGGGCGTCAAAGCCGTCTAGCAGCCAAATTCAATAGTATAGCAACCGTGGATAGAGCAACATTTCCCAACTTTTGTCACTTTATCCACTGCATAATTTCAAACTTCATTGAGATCCACCCGCTAAACACTCCGTACCAAAATCTCATTTATCAAAATTAATCGAATTATAATTGGAAAGTTTTGTTTGATGCGCCGCACAAAATATGGAAAATGTGCGTTGGTCTTTGAAAAGGCGACCCATTGCTTTTCATCTCAGTAATTGAACGCCTGTTGCCCATTTCATGATAACGACCAAACGCAGCGGTCACAAGTGTTTTGCGTTGAAAAAAAAAATGTTGGTGAAACCACACAACAATTCCAATAACATCGTAACTTCAGTGTAATGAACACCACAGTCGTGCACTGTATGGAGCAAAATCAGTAGTCACATTCCAATTTGTAACGGACTAAAATCAAATTTATTGTGTACTACATATTATTTATGAACACATGCATCGTTCGTTTTTTTGTTGTTGTTGTTGTTGTCATTTTCCCCAGCAACTTTTGCTTGTAATTCATTTGCGTGATGCTTTTTGATCATTTGTCGTATTTGAAATATTTCAAATTGGTTGGAGTAGATTTGAATATGGTGGTTCAGCACATGTACACAAATTCGATGTTGAGTGTGAGACTTGTGAGAGTGAAAAATGAGCAAACATTCACAGTAAAATGGCAAAATTAAGCTGAATGAATTTTTCATCGTAACAAATATGATATGTAGATGTGAGTGTTTCTGATATATTACAATAACAATGACAATAACAATGACAAAAATAATGATATGTTTATTGCGTGGAGTATGAGAAGAAACGTACGTATCTCAAAATTGAAAAAAATTGACGAAATTTTCTACCAATAGCTGTCATTTGACAATGAAACAAGTCACAATTTGAATATGAAGGTTGAAAATTGATGTAACAATCGAACACGCAGGTGTAGATTGAATTTTGGAGGGAATATCGAACAATTGTGTTTCGTACACGTGTCTCAGTAATTCCTGGCCGAGAGTTCCATTTGTACCCTTCAATTATCCAATCAAATTACGGTGTGAATGCATGAAAAGAAATCAAATGAAGCCCGATCAAAATCTTGCCATGGAAAATTGTTTTCAACAAATCAAATATTAAGCGTTATGCTCATTATTACCAAATAATGCTAAAAGTTATTGCTTAACATCTTTCTATGCACTTGCCAAAAATGAATACTGTACAGTGCTCCACAATCAGTTGTGCACATACAGATGAGAGCTACTGATGATAATAACAATTTGAAACGGAATTTGCAACTGTTTTATTGCAGCTATTTCAATTCATCGTATACCTAGGCTATTAGTGCTGGTACTTAAAAGCGAATAAGATACCATATAAATGGAACCCTTGCATTGACTTAATATGCCTGCGTTCAATGTTCTCACTTTGGAATGACACACATCAACCACCCGACAAAATGAAATTTCATGTGTTGCTCACCGTCATCACACTGGGGTGGAACCAACAAATTTTGTGTATACACGCACATTGAAATAGACGTTTCACCAGCCGATATCATCAGTTGGTTTATGCAATATTAAACATGAGAATGTGTGAATCGCATGAAGGGAGCGAACAGCGTACGCTCACACCGGGATCTTTATCTTCATGCACCGAAATAGATATTATATTTAAATCTGGTGTTCATTAAAATCCAGCAAAATATACATCGCTAATAATAAATCGACTGAAGTCTGAAAAATGTTTAACGAATGTTGCTGTACAGTGCTGTACATATGCAATGTATTACACCCCTTTGACGATGATGTGTTTTGGGTGTTTATTTTCGGTTGTGTATGCATTTTAGCATTTATATAGTCCATTCATTGAAATGGCTTGGTTTTTAGGGTATGAGTTTAAATGATTGTCATTTACTGTTGCCTTTGTTGAATGCTCGTCTATACATTTAGACTCAATCTCCGCTCTTTAATCTGCTTCATCTCAAAACAAAAACCCAGTGTATTTTTTTTCGGGTTGCCCATTGCACAGTAATGATTTTATAATCCCGTCAACTCGATTTTCATGTGATGATTTTAAATGGTGATAATGACAAGTAATTGGAGCTAAGCAGGATATCAACTCCTATGATTATTTAGTTAGATTTAGCTCTTTGTTCATACACATTAGATGTACAGAAGATTTCAATAAAAACCGTGACGGACCGATGAAAAGTTTTAAACCATAAAACACTTAAGAGAAATTTGCAGACAGGTCTGCATAACTTTGGAAACCAAACAAAATCAAGTGCAAGAGTTTTGTTGCAAAAACATCTTTACTACAAGGCTCTTAAGTTCCGGTTGAGAGTTTGATAAACAAATGATATCTCATCATCCATCAAGCATATTCCATGCTACATGTTACTTTTAATACATTAATTACAATTTTACTGACACACAAAATAAATATTTGCACAGATTCAATGTAAATCTATGCGTAATAAAATGTATCGTTTTGTTTGTTATTCGTTGATTGACGACTCTGGAAATATTCAGGATTTGTTAGACTGTTAAAGTAAAATGCCCCGAAAACGAAATACAAGCATCGGTTCATCGCAACCAGAAGATAACATTATCATGCTATCAACAAGAAGTGAATGTGTATTCAATCAAATATTTAATCAGACGGGTCGAGAAGATCATTATTAAACGATAAATTTAAATAAAACTGTACCTCGGACCAAACCTTCAGGTCGTGCAAAATGCGAAGCAAGTATAAAAATGATTACATTTAAATAAGTAAACAAAGGGTGCATCAACGAGTACAATGTTCTTGCTATTAACAGTTGACTCACATTCAATATCACGATCGGCGGTTTAGTGATGCTTTTATTTTAAAATTGAACCATTGTTTAATGTGAACTCGAGAAACAGAACAATTTTAATATTTGAGCTTCTTTTCGATTTGATACTTTGCTATTGAAATGCGAGATGCAATACTCTCGCTTATAAATTCTGTGTCTCCGAACACAAAAAAATCGATGTGGTTAATATTGAACCAGTTCATGTTTTTTTTCGATGGTGCTCTTTTACTCAATGTTTTTCGAGGACGTGTCTTTCGAGTGGCATTTTCTCGTAAAATGCAGTAATAGAATTTCACAAAGAGCTATAACGACAAAGGCACACTCATGATAGAATCGATTCATTTTCATCACGAAAACATAGAATTTCAGCTCTTTGACTCGATTAAATTGAGCGCGATTCTTTTTCTTCTCTCTCTCTCTCTCTCTCTCTCTCTCTCTCTCTTTCCGAAGCCAAGCTTCGTTTGAACATGTGAACAATTTTTTTTGTATGCAAGTGAGTCGCTGGGTGTGAAAGGCGTGAAAGAAGATGCCTAACATCAAGTAAAAATTCTGACATAGATGCTGCTGCTGAAAGAAACAGCCCATGAATGGAAACGAAGAAAAGATGAACGAGCACAAGGAAATGACATCAAGTGGTTTCATTCATTGCGAAACGTGCTTCAGCTTTTGATGAATCTTATTGTTACGAAGCAGTTTGTCGCGAACGATGCTGCTACTTCCATAAGACACTCATACAGTAATTACGTTTACTCGCTCGTTGAGCACATTCGCTGTGCTATTTGTTCGATTTGAAGCCGACCGTCATCGTTTTCTCCATTTTCCAATTTTGAATATATATTTTCTCATTGGCTCAGTTTTTACTGAACTTGATATATCATTCAGCTACCACTTCACTAAATTAATTTGTGTTATTTAAATTTAATTATCACGTCGTGTTTGAATTGCGGACAGACTGACAGAATCGTTTTACATGCTGTTTTGCATTCATTTACACAAAATCGCTTGCTACATCCCACAAATTAGAAAATTCAATATTCAATTGTTTCAGCTGAAGACTTGCTGTTTCTTGCAAAAAGATACGTTCCTAAAAACATTCTGTGATATTGTCAATTTGTGTTATTTATGGCTGTCATTTGTGATACTCATCTTCTGTTATCTTTTTTTTCACATTGTTAAAACAGTCAAAGACCCAGTAGTTGATATTTTTGGTTGTATTTTCGTTTTTTGACAAATGCGTCCAATTAATGATGCTATTTTCATTGTTTCTGTTTGCAGATTAGAAAAATTCGACCATTTCAGCGCACCGAAGCATGGATATGATAATGTGAATGGTGACATTGATTCGCCCACATCATTCGATGAAATCGAACGGCCGCCACTCCGACACATTGATAAATATGTTCGGGCTGAATTGTTTGGTTTAAGCGCTCGTTATACCGTTGCATTTATGGCAATGATGGGTTTTATTATATCATTTGGTATGAAATGTAATCTTAGTGCGGCCAAACCGGAACGAGAACGTGCATTAAATAAAACAATTCTCGCGCATCCCGTAAGTTAAATTGTATCTTTATTTTTAATTAATAGAAAAAAGCAAAATACAAAGCAAATGAATGAAAATAATGGTTGATTTATGAATTTCGACAAAAAAAAATTAATCTTCTTTTGCAACTTGAAAAAATTGATCCAAAAAAATTGATAAAACAAAACGAAGTCTCATTATACTTTATTAACCGTACAAAAAGTAGTCAACGGCCTCTATTCCTGTTGACGTAAATCTAGATATTCGATTTAATAAATGTGTCTCTATTAAGTTATAGATGCTAGGAAAGTATTGCGAAAAAAAAAGTTTCCCTTTCATCATAAAATACATCGATAATCGTCATGGTTTTGCCCCGATTGTCGAGCCGAGTTAGTACAACCACTGCAAATGCGTTCATATTATCATTCAATGTTTATCATTGTGTGATTGTGTGCGCACGTTTTATTGGGGATTCTGAATAGAATCGGAGGCGGTGAGCTGTGAACACAGATATGAATACGACGGTAATATGCATTAAAACTCTTCATTTAATGCATTCTTCTTCTCTGCCGTCGTCCTCTCGCTGCAATACTTTTTTTTCCATTTCACTTTTGCCGTTTCAATAGACTAGCACTTTTGTTGTTTGCGTGTGTGAGCCGAGCACATCACGAGAGTTGTTTATACTTAAACGAGAGAATATGTCCTTTTGTAATACACAACATTGTTAATAATATAGAGTCCGTATCATTGCTGTCGAGGGGGCTGTTGTGTGTGTGTGTGTGTGTGTATAAAATATGAATTTGGAATACAATGCTACGGTTGCATAGCAAATTTAACATTGACAGCATTTTGTTTCGGAGCTAAAAAATCAAAAAGCGTAGCAAATTAAATGTCTTAATTTACGTGCTCAAAAGCCATGACAAAATTAATAAAAGGAGCAACTGAAACTTCTTTGTGAAGTAAATCACATTCTATTTATGCAAAATGATAAAATGAACCGTTTTTGTGGCCGAATACAAATGCAGATTAGTTTGTTTCGTTAACTGCTAGAAAAAATGAATCAAAGTCATCTGGTAAAATGTATTTAAAAACATTTTTGATGAATATTACTTTGAGTCTTTAAAACTTTGCAAACGCCGTTTAAAAGTGAAAGTAACAACCATTCGATGACTTGCTTCTTTGAAAAGACGAAAGTTTGCGCTACATTTTTTCAAAATATTTTCCATCAAAAGTTCACTTCCTGATGGAATAACGTGCCTGTTTGCCAGTTCGTTGTTACTATTCCATAAATATGTCATTTGTCTCATTTCATTCCGTTTCCTTCGTGAAATGAATAAATTCATTTGAATTCGATAGATTGAGACGCACCGTCAAATGTAATACATTAAAGTGTGTTTTTTTTAAATGGAGAAAGGCATCAGCAGCAGCAGCAACAACAACAACAATGAGTTACTTTTTGTACAAAGTCATTTGGTTGATGATGATGTCTCCAGCCCTTGTTTCCTGTGTACAGAGTTGTTGTTGTTCTCTGGGTTTTCTTCTCACATTCGAGCCCATAAAACCAGGAAATGGAGCAGCTTTTATATGTATAGCAGATTATATGTGTGTGCTCTAGATGGTAAATGCTGTGTTATATCCGCAACGTCAACGTTCTGGTTACGGAAGATATTAAATGGAACAATGTTTGCTCACTTTCATCGCTCCCAACACCCTCTCTCGCTCACTTGCTCTCACATTCTTTGGCTATGCACATAGATTATATGACATAATTCATGTTTTATGCAGAGAAAAAAGAGAAATTCTTCTGCATCATAGTTCACATTCACAATGTGTCCTGTGCCTGAACCAATGTCGAATTGTGGAAATTGTTGATGTGTGTCTGTAAACTGATGACGTCTGCTGATACAATTCGAATCGGGCGAACAATGCACGAAGAGCGCCAGTTGCCTTTTCATAATTTTGTTTATGAATTGGAAATCCTCTTTATTGTGTTCCATTTAGCCCATAGCAGTGAATGGTTTGCTCGACGCAGCACCTATTAATCCGTAAAAATCGAATTGTTAAAATGCTCATTTAAAACGGTCTTACACATGAGTACGCATCAAATGCTCGTACGAATTCTAGATAGACAGCTATATACCAAAATATATTCATACATTTTTGTTCATGATATCCTGGTGTGAAGTGTGAGTGTGCCGTTGATTTTGTTTTTTTCTTCATTCTAGACGTTGGCTGGATCGATAGCGCATCTACAATGGAACGCTGCTACAGAGAGTATGGTTGATTCATCATTCTTTTGGGGCTACTTGATCACACAGATTCCGGGCGGTTTTCTTGCATCAATTTTTCCAGCGAATCGAATTTTTGGTGTAGCCATTTGCACGTCAGCCGTTTTGAATATGTTAGTGCCACCCGTCATAGATAATCTCCCCATTTTACTTATAATTCGAGTTTTACAAGGTTTGGTAGAGGTTAGTATATCGAAACATTTAGTTGCTGCAACGCCAGGGTAAAAAATTTCCAATCCCATCGATTGATCTCTGAAAAGAGAAAATCGAAACAGCTCTCACAAAATAGATGCTCTAAGTGAATTTTGACCCATTGATAAATTGTTTTCTCATAATTGGTTCCAATTTAGAACTTCCAAAAAAGGTCATCAGTTAATTGACAAATAATATATTGTACTCGATTCGAAAAATGTGTTTTTAAAGACAGATGATTGGAAATTTCAAACCGTTCACAGTATTCAATGAATATCTCTCGATAAAAAATAAAAATAAACAAAAAAAATACCATTTCCTCTTGAATTACTGATGTAGGGTGTGGTGTATCCAGCATGTCACGGTATTTGGCGTTTTTGGGCACCTCCAGAAGAGCGATCACGTCTAGCGACAATAGCATTTTGTGGTTCATATGCCGGAATTGTGCTTGGTATGCCAATATCTGGATTCTTGGCACAATACATCAGTTGGCAGGCTCCATTCTATTTCTATTCAATTGGTGGCGTTATTTGGTATTCGGCATGGCTTTGGCTTGTATTTGAAAAGCCACGCGTTCATCCAACCATCACAATCGAAGAGATGAAATATATTGAAAAATCACTGGGCGAAAATGCTGGTCACACAATGCCATCACTATCAACGACACCATTTGAAGAAATTGCCAAATCAAAGCCCGTACATGCAATTGTTGTGGCAAATTTTTGCCGTTCATGGAACTTTTATATGCTAGTGTTATATCAGAGCAAATTTATGGAGCGTAAATTTGATTTTGATACATCGGCGGCAGGTACAATTAGCGCGCTACCACATCTGATAATGACATTGATTGTGCCTTTTGGTGGTGTATTAGCCGATCAACTACGCAAAAGTGGCAAAATGACAACAACAAATGTTAGGTAAGACTAAAATCACGCTATGCACGAATGATGCAAAAGAAGCGTTGACGTAACTCACATTGTTTTTTTGTTTGTTTGTTCATTTCGGTTTTATAGAAAACTATTCAATTGTGGAGGCTTCGGTATGGAAGGTTTATTCTTCTTGGTAGTCGCACATGCATCGACAGCGGTAAGTAAACAACGTGCTATTAAATTTTCACTTAAGAGACTCTAAGACCGAGTATGTGTTTCGCAATTTAGGGAGGGGCAATGATGGCTCTAACGTTTGGTGTTGCATTCAGTGGTTTTGCTATATCCGGCTATAATGTGAACCACTTGGATATTGCACCAAAATACGCCAGCATATTGATGGGTCTATCAAACGGTATTGGAACATTGGCTGGCATCTTTTGTCCCATTGTTATCGATCATCTCACCGATCCTGAGAAATTAACTAAACCTGAGGTGAGTCAACATCAATATATTGGATAGCATTTTCATAGATAGTTTTTTCTGCTCCACATAACATACATTGAAATATGCAGAGCGAATCGGCCTTTGGACTTTAATGTAATAACAATATAAATCATATTCTTTCGTCATTCCACATTTATTGTTTCGGTTATCATGCACATAATATAATGATACTGCTTTTTTTGAGTGCTCCCAATAACATAGCCAAAGAATTTGATTTCGCTAATTTGTACAATTCATAGTAAGTTTTTAATAATTTAACTAAATCTATCTGAATTTCAGTGGTGGTTAATTTGAAATCATTTGAAAAAAAAATCAACATTCAAAATCTCAATTTTATAATCCATTGGCCTTATTGATGTTACTCATGACTTGATCATTGACAGCTAAACGTATATACCGACTGTAGGCAAAATCGACGTGTCTAAAGTCATTGATTGGAACCACATAACGTGATTTAACGTTTGGAAGTATCGATTGTAGATAGAGTACATTATCCGGTGTTGATGTAGGATCATCCTTTGAGTGATAGATATTTATCGGTGCTGTGACTTGTGTTAAATTATATGCAGGTGGAGTTTCACTTCCATAAATTTGTCTATTTGTTTCTGCGTCATCATAATCAAATTGATGAAAACCACCCGATCGTATTAGTTGAATGAAGTGAAAACCTTGTCTGAGTGAGATTCCCGCAGGTGTATTCACCAAAATGTCCGGTAAACTCGACTGCAATTTTTAAGAGTAATCAATAAATTGTTCATATTTTCGAGAGTATCAACAAAATATAGTTAAAAAACGTTTGTGTACTTACACAATTCAATTGACTTGAATCTATAATTGATAGTACAATTTTACAGCTGGTCGGTGTTGAGTTTACAACCTTACTGCAAGCCCATTCAATCAATTTGGTTACCATTGAACTGTTCATCGTAAATTTATACATTCGCGCAAAATCGAATGTTTTCCTCAAAAAGTTGTACTTGTCCACAATGCTATCGACTACGGAACCGTGAACATTTTTAAGAAAAACTACCGGTGCCATTAATTGTGCCTCAATGATTTTATCATTGTATTCTGGTCGCATTGATGTCATAACAAAGAATGCAGTTGTGCCTTGTGAAAAACCAACGTAATTCAATTTATTTTGGCTGGTTGTATGCAAAATATAATCAATAAATGCCGGCAAATCGTATGCACCGATTTCATGCCATGAAAATGACCAATATTCTTTTGGATTCCATCCGGTTGGGCTCAATCGTACATGACGGCGAGAAACTTCAGTTCCTCTTGCGTTTCCCATCCAAACGTCATAGCCAGCATCGGCAAGCAAATAAGCTATAACGTGGAAGATGAATGTATTTCAAAGTTGTCTAACATTTGGATTAACTCAAAAAAATCACTCACCCAATGAATGGTCTGGGCCTGAAACGATCCAAGCATTAGATGACTCCAAAAATGGATGCATAAGAAATACTGGCGGCCGAGGTTTGTCCGTTTTTGGTGATTTTCTTCCATATGGTATACGGTGCAGTTGCAAAATATAACCATCTTCAGTTATGACTTCATGCGTCTCTGCCGGATAACCCTCAGCTTGAATCCTATCGGGCTGAAAATGTTCAAAATCATACAATTTTATACTTTATTTGATTGTAGCGGTTACAATTGGAATATTGCTCAGTTATTCTTGACTGTAGGCTTACCACAAATTTTATGAGGCCATGATTAGTGGATTCCGTATCGTCTATGTGATCCAGTGAAAGTATTTCGCCTAATCGTTGAGCATCATTTTCATCAAAAGTGTCTAAATATAGGTCCAATTCATTCTGATATATTAACAATTCAGAATTCCATTTAAGTGCACTAATTTCTCCACATTCGTCGGCTTGTGCACTATATGAAAATAAAAACACAAAAAGAAAAACAAATCGAATATAAAACGACTTCATGTTTTAAATAAAATCGTACGATCTCGTTCACTGTTCAAACGTTTCAAATTCACACTGAAACATTCCTAACGGATTGACGCTGTCTTTATATTGTTGACATTATCAACGGCTGAATCGATATCAGTCGATTACATTTTACTAAATAACTCATCAGATCATTGACAACAATGACATGATTTTTTGTGGTGTCTGGGCCCTATTTATAACCAAAATATTCAATCGAACAATTGTGTTCAACACTTTTTGCGAAACGAAAAACTACTTTCAATGTTAAAATTTGATAAACTCTCGTCCGTATACAAACCTCATTTAAAAATTGAAACTTCGTAAAATGCTTTTCTATAGGGAAAGTTGCCGAATTACCTGGTTATGGTGCAAAAAAAGAATTCATAAGAAATGTCGACGATCAATCGTTTGTGAAACAAGTCCCTGATAGATTTGTAATTTTCAAGTGGTTTCCGATCAATCAATGCATTCTGGAAAAAACGAAAAAAAATGTTGAAAGGAAGCAAAAAACCGTTGAGAAACGCCAATTCTTTCATTTTCATGACATGTTCACGTGGACATTTTTCGACGCAATATCTAATTAAAAAGAAGATAGCAATGCTGTTGCTAGTGCATACTTCACGATTAAAAACCATTTACAGAAACGATATATATAAGTTGCAGTATTTCGAAACTTTCGTTGCCAGCAGGAGAAAGTTCAGTCTAAAATGATAGCCACCAAAATAGAATTAAAGTGCAATCAACTCAGTCATTTCCGGATTGGTATTATTACATAAGTATGTGTTTGCAGTGAATTTCAAGGTTTCACTATAAGGTGAGAGAGGTGATGAATTATTTAATTGAAATTGAACACACATTTGAACACTCTAACACGTAAAATGTACGTAGATGTGTATTTCTTGGGAAAGCACTAGAAAAATGATTGTTTAGGCGGCGTTTTTTTAATCATTTTACTTATCAATTTTTTCTAAAGATTCCGATGATGGATTTCCTCGCCAAAAAATCCAAGATAAAATTTGGTGATGACACATAGCAAAAGGTACAAAAGTACATAAGCCACACAAGCACGGAAAGTTTGAGTCCATGCACGTTTCTGCTTGATTAAAGCTCATATGATATTTTATTGTTTTTATGTGTCGCGATAAAACTGTATCTTAGATTTCTGCTTGAAGTTCAACTTCCAATTCTTCCCACTTTACCTTTGTCACATAATAATGAATATCAGTACAACACTACAAATAGGCAATATTTTACGCGTAGAATTATAGACACAAAACAAGTACTTGCAAAATTGCGTGTGCTGCGTAGATAATTTTTTTTTTACAAAATAAGGCGTGTCACAATATATTTAAATACCTTCTTTACAAAAAACCTCCACCACGTTGTTGAAACTTTCAACTTGAAATATAGTATTTTAACCAAAGCCGCAAGACCAGCAAAATTTGAACAAAAGTGTCTTTTGGACAGGTTTCGTACCTATTTTTTCGTTAGAAAATGTGTTTGTTCGAAACTGTCCAGAACGTACGAAAAAAAAATTCGATGACAACGAATCGTGAACAACTCAGGCTTTGCAAGTGAAGCGGTTACAAGTACTTTCACCAAGTACTTTACTTGTACTTGCAAGGTTTTAGTAAAGTACTTGGATTCAAGTGAAAGATTTCTTACATGCAAGCACTTTACTTACAAAATCTGAGAGCACTTTAAAGAACTCATCAGCACACATAAAAAAATCCATCCATTTATACCCAATACCCAATATAAATGACTATTGATGAGTTTAAAGACTTCAATTTGTTTATTAAGTTTTCATGTAAAATATTACATTTTATGTTAACGCGTTTATGCATTTATAATTTTAAAGCTAAAATAATGCTACTTATTCATTAGTCTACTTTCCATTGGCCTTATTGATGTTGCTGATGATTTGGTCGTTGACTGCTTTGCGGACGTAGCGACTGTAGGTGAAATCGACATGTCTAAAATCATTGATTGGAATCATATAACGTGATTTAACGTTTTGAAGCTTCGACTCTAATTCAAGTACATTCTGCAGGGTTGACATTGAATCATCTCTTGAGTGATAGATATTTACTGGTACTGTGACTTGTGTTAAATTATATGCAGGCGGAGTTTTTGTTCCATAAATTTTCCTGTTCATTTTTTCATTGTCATAATCAAATTGATTAAAACCACCTGAACGTATCAACTGAATGTAATGAAGCAATTGTTTAATTGAACCTCCCGCAGGTGTATTCACCAAAATACTTGGCAAACTCGACTAAAATTTTCAACAACAAATGATTATTATTGCATTTCTTCAAGCATGTTACTAAAATAACTGTAAAAAAACTTACACAATTCAGTTGGTTTGAATCTATAATCGCCAATACGATCTTACAGCTAGCTGGCGTTGAGCTCACAGCCTTACTACAAGCCCATTCAGCGATTTTCACCCCCAGTTTGTTACTTGTGGTGATTTTATAGACTCTTGCGATTTCGAAAGTTCTTTTCAAGAGTTTGTAGTTCCTTGTAATCGCATTCAAAAATGGTGTGTTAACCCCTTTAAGAGAAGCTACCGGAGCCATTAATTGCGCTTCAATAATTTTATTATTGTATTCTGGACGCTCTGACATCATTACAAAGAATGAGGTTGAGCCTTGCGAATAACCAATGTAATTCAAATTGGTATGGCTAGTGTTACTTAAAATGAAATCGATACAGGCTGGCAAATCGTATACTCCAACTTCATGCCATGAAAATGACCAATACTTCTTCTGATTCCATCCAGTTGGCCTCAATCGCACGTGACGACGTGAAACCTCTGCTCCTCTCGCATTTCCCATCCAAACATCATAGCCAGCATCGGCAAGCAAATAAGCTAAAATATGCAACATGAACGTTGTTTAATAATTCTTCAAGTTTTGTATATAGAGTAGACAGTGTCTGCTAGACACCCGCAAGAACATTTAAAATTTATTGACCTAATGAATGATCTGGGCCTGAAACGATCCAAGCATTAGATGACTCCAAAAATGGATGCATTAGAAATACTGGCGGCCGAGGTTTATCTGTTTGTGGTGATTTTTTTCCATAGGGTATACGATGCAATTGTAAAATATATCCATCATCAGTTATGACTTCGTGTACTTCTGCTGGATAGCCTTCGGATTTAATGCGATCGGGCTAAAAATAATCATAAAAATCGCGTTTGTCTTATCACTAATCATTTAAATGTGGTTCAGAATTACTTCAATGTGACGTTTCTTACCACGAATTTTATGACGTTTGCATAGCTAACATATTTCGGCTCATCGATTTCTGCGTTTCCAATTATTTTAAATATATCTCCCATTCGCTTGGAATCATTTTCATTAAGAGCATCGAAATATTGCTCCAATTCATTCTGTTTTTTGTAACCTTCAAATGTGAGTTTTTCCCCTCCAATTTCTCCACATTCACGTACATCTGCTCTCGCACTATACAAAAATACACACAGAATTGCAATTCGAATATAAACCGTCTGCATATTTTGAATACTGTCACCCGCTCTCTTCACCAAATCAAATAGTTCAAATTCACACTAAAATTGTCGACAAATTGGCACTGTTTTTATATTGTAGGCGTTATCAATGAATCGATATCAATCGATTACATTTTATTGATTTACTTACAAGATCATTGACTAAAAAAAATATTTTTTTTACGATGTCTGCCAGGTGTTCGATTTTCAAGTGGCTGAAGACAAACAATTCGCTTTATAAATAGGAATCAATTGAACATTTATTACATTTTTATGGCGAGAACAGCGTCTTTTTATGAATGGGCATGTATTGATATCAACTTTGGGGGGGCACAACAAAAATTCAGAAACATATGATTTTGGGACAGACAAATCGGCGTCCTCTTAAGACACAAGTGAATAACAGTTCTTTCAGTGTTTGTGTGATAGCAAATCAAACACGAGATGTGAGTTTATTAAGAAATGTCATTTTGGAATTTGTCTTCAATTATGACAGCAACTATGTGACACTTTAAAATTTGCAATTTTTCTGCGACAAAATATAAAATTATCCAATTTTTCTTTTAAAAAAAATCATCGAAAACTGAAGACCTGGAAAGATGTTTTTGTTTTGTGAATATTGCAATCTGAAGTATCGGTCATCATGTTTTCGACACAATCTTTCATATCCTTGACGTCATTGCCGCAGCAACCGTTCCACTTGGGTATTTGATTGTATCACACTAAACATGAATTGTATATATTACGGCATCGAATTTTGCAACGGGAGAAAAAAAAACTCCCCCACAACAAAGTTGCTCGATAAAATTCGGTTTCGATGCCAACGCATTTCACTTTCGTTCAGCACGAATGCACCTCATTCAATCAAGTTAACTCGAATTTTTCGAAAACACCCACCATTATATATTATATTGTTCACGCTAGACAGATTTTTCAAGTCACAATACGAAAATAGGAGAGTGCGAGTGTTTAACGATGTTTGAAATTTGAATGCAGTTGTCGTGAGCGGATTTTATTAAATGTGTGGAGAAGATGATTCTAATGTAATCATTTATCCAATGTCATTCAACTTTTCTACCATAATTTATGTTGATGATGTTCTGATTTAGACATAGATTTTTATATTTTTCATTGTGATTAGGTTTAAAAGGATTTTTTTCGGTTTTGGATTTTCAGGCAATAGAACGATGGTCAGTTGTGTTTACAATTGCGGCACTGGTGCATTTGTTTGGAATCACATTTTATGGAATATTCGCATCTGGTGAAGTGCAGCCATGGGCTGATCCACCTGCACAAGAGCAAGCAGTTTGGAGTCCAACGAAAACTGGTTATCCAACGGCTGAAACGGCATTTGTATGTAGCAAATTACAGTCAATTTTTATATTGTGATTATTATTTTGTAACATTAAAATCATTGTTTTAACCTTTTAGAATGAACCTGCACAACCAACAACACAAATTAATATCAATGCTGGTGCGAATTATGGTGCTACTGGTCACGTGGCCAATAATCCATTTGCATCAAGTGCCCCATCAATAGTTGAAGAAACCATTCAACCCGAAGCGAGAGATGTTTATATGCACGGAACCGCTGATGATCGATCATATTAAATACCATTTATTCTCTATCAAACACTTGTGAATTTGTTTTCATTTAGCCACCAAAAGAACAAAGAATTTTATTTACTGTTATAAATTTATTTATTCTGTAAATATTCATTCAAAAAATATATTATTATATTATAATATATATCAGTTTATCATGAGAGCAGATAACAAAAAGGTTATTATTAGACACAAAAACAAAATATATTTACCAGAAGAAAAAAAACTACATAAATAGACGTTTCTTGAAGTGTATTTAGACATTATATGTACATTTACTTCAATTACCACAGATGGCGAAATTCGACTATTGAGCAAATGACAAAATGAAATTAAATACCAAAAATATTTGAATTGTAAAATTTAGTTAGGGATTTTGGAACAAAAAGACAAAATACACACACCTCTCGCATCTTCACCATTTCACGAGGCAAGTGAAAGTTTGTTGACCATGTTTCGTTCAAAATGTAAAATAACAAAACAACCAAATTCAAATCGGATGTAAAATGTTTTTCCCGAAACAACAGTAGGGTAAACTTCACTCACAAAGACTTCAGCTTCCCATGCGGCTGGTACATTGCCCGGGCGATTTGATTCCACTTAATCGATTTGAGATTTCAATATAAAATAACACACAGCACCTTTAGTTGATTCTAGGCATTTTATTTTGAGTGGAACAAAGAAAAATGTTCCACTTTTGCACAATTTTTCTTTATTTCGGCACCATTATTGCAGACTCAGGCAGACACAGTGATGTTCGCTGAGGCGATGTTCAACACAAAATGGGATGCTTGAAGTCACACTAGGATTTAAGAAATCATCACTATTGAACACTTTTATTGTAATCGCACCTCCCAATATTTCATATCTTATGCACATTTTGTCTCACACTCTTTTTCGTTGTCGTTGTTAAAATTCTTGCACCAAAGATTATAATTATGTTATGTAAAGTTTGAACCATAGATTTTGTTATTTAATTGTCACTCCCTTAGCCACAGTTTCTGTGTATTTGCATTTGTTGAAAAGCGCACATTTATTTAGATTAAATTTAGCTCATCAATCATAGGAACAAGTTCAGTGACATGTGTGCGTGTGAAGGAGAATTTCAATTTTTAAGGTAGTTTAACGTGTACATATAGCCAAAAATGAGAGAATACTTAGTGATAAGTGTCTAGTGCATAACGTATTGATTAAGTCACAGTACAGTAAGTTCTCTTCAATATGCTGTACAAACATCTGTTTGAGTAATAAGTTCTTTATGAGTTCGTAAGAAATTGGCTTCAGTAGCTTTGGTTTCAAAAATACTCTTCCTTAACATCAGTATAGGTTATTTGGTTTTCAAACTAGATTAAAACTCGAAGTGATGAAACGAAGGTACTACGTGTACTTCTACGCCATAGCGTAGCTCAATTACGCTATAACGCAGAGGTACACGTAGTACGTTCGTTTCGCCACTTTGCTAAAATTATTTTTCGCCAACTTATTTTTAACATTACAACATTTTTATTTCATTCGTTTGTTGAATTCATTTTTTTTTTCAAACTTTCATTTTGTAAATAAATTTAACGATTCAGAACTAAAGGGAAAATGTGTAAAAATATTGATTAAAAACAACCTACTATTCAATTGAGTCGACATGATGTCGACGTTAGCATTAAGTCAAATTTAGCGCGAAAGCTCATTGTTCACTGTACGACTAAAGATCCCGTTAAGCAAAGTAAATTTGTACATAATTGACGAAATGACATAAACTTGGATAGCAGTTGTCAGTACTAGAGATAGTGTGACGATGTGACAATAAAACAATCTATTGACTTGACACTGACAACCGTAAATGGTGTTGTGTTTGGCCATAGATTCTAGAATTTAGCATTTAATTTTAAGTAGATTTCAAATTTAGTTTTTTAAATTCTTTTCATTGAATTTCCTATTTTAATTGAATTTAATCGGTAGATTTTGATTTGAAAGCCTACTTTGCAGCTGCATTGCTGTTCTTTTGTTTCAAGTGAATCATCATTTGATTTATTTCGATTAGTTTAATCAACGAGATTGACAGACGATGGTCGGGAATGTGGAATCATAAACATTAAGTAGGTATAATTTTATGCAAATTAGATAAGCTAAGGAACGGGATATTGAATCAGCTCTTCTGCCTTTTACCTAAGTTAAGCTCAGTTTCGTCTTTGATTCGGCCGTCTCAACCGGAAAAATGTTCATACCATTTTTCGAATTGAGACGATTCAAAGACGATACATTATCGAGTGTTTTGTTTAGTTTAAAATGAAATATTTGTATTAAAATATTCATAATTTAACCATACACAAATTTATCGATTTCCTTTGGGGTCAACAATATAAATCACTTTTAATTGCCATTGAACTTTTTTTTTCTTAACTAAAATCGAGGCTACTAATACTTTTAAAAAACCTTTACCACGAATTTTGTTTCAACATTTTGCATTGGTTATGATTTGCAGAGAAAAGTGAATGAATGGGCTAAAGCACCACAATGATCAGGTAAATGTCAAAAGCACAGCTGATCATGGTCATCCCATCTAATGATAAGCTTAGGCTAATTAATTGATTAAGACTAAGAAATATTCATTTGTTTATTTTTTTGGGAGAACTCACTCTCAAAGGCTGTGTTGACAATAAAAGATGAAACAAAAAACAACAAACAAATAAATCGCGACAAGCGCAATAATTAACAAATGGACACGTGTCGATGCATATCTGCATGATGAATAAGACTTGAATGGGCGAATGGATACCATGCATGCGATTTGAAACAGTTCCATCGTAATAATCTCATTTAGTTAGAATTTAGGATTGAATGCGATGACCGAAGACAATAAATTGTGTGTGAATCGAGGCGATTTCATCGACCGACGAATATATATCGAGTTCAAAAGGTCATTTTATATGCACTTGAAATTTTCCAGTATTCAAACATTAAGCAATAGCAATTTTAGTTCATTTCCAAATCATTTTACATAATCCCAACATCAAGTGTAAATATGAAGTTTGAATCTTGTGAATTCGATACGTGTTCACTCAGTCACGTTAATTAAAAAAAAAAAAAAACGAAATTTGTACTATAAAAGGGCAAAATGTGCAAAACGGTACTAGAACCGAGTCACATAGTTGCTACCTTACAATTGCTGAGTTATGACAATAAAACTAAATAGGTAAACAGTAATTTGAGTCAAAAATCAAATTATATTATTGAATAAATAAGTGACATTGAACATTACATAATTTAGATAAAAATATAGAGTTAGGTAAATTATTTTGAGATTTCCTCGTCGTTGAGTACATTTCATTCTGATATTCTTGTATTTCAATATCATTGTCTATTTAACACTGTTCATTTGACAGTGATGGAAATTGTCCAGTTTTACACCGAAAATATTGATTTTGATAACCAAAATGGGGAAAATGATATTCAAAAGTGAAAGAATGAAGTGCAAAACGCCTTCAATAATTCAATACGAGACGAATATTGAACGGAGTTTTACAATAATATACGCTTATTTTTGCTCGTTTTAAATGGTTCTGCTAAATTTTCTCGAAATATATCAAATTTGCAAGAAATGATAAACAAATTTTGGATATATTTCGATATTATTTTTCCACTTTTGGATTTCATTTCTCCATGTCCTTTGACACCTCCACGTCACCATTTTATTTTATCCAAACAATCCCATTCCCATTTCTTTAGTTAATATAACAAAAATATATCTAAAATATTCAATGTGTAGCATATAAAATCTGTACAATTTTCTCTTTCAAAAAAATCAAGCCCTAACAAAGTCAAGTCCTTCATTGCATCATTTCGTCGAATTGTGATATGTGTGATTGCTTGCTAGTCTCATGATGGTCCTTTACAAATTATGTATTCATGTATGTGCACTCAATTTATTCTAATTCATAAATAGCTATAAATTGCACCGATTCTTCTTAATTTAGCTCTTGTTTCGATCAATACATTCTGTGACTCAGAATTAGTGGTATTGTTTTGCAATGGTTTTTTTGTTTGTTTGTAACATTAAACAGCACTTCCGAAGTTCAGAATCTGAACAAAATGAGCACTTTTTCAATTTTTAAAACTCCTTATGCACATTGCACGCAAAACAATATTTGAGCGAAATCACTTTTAATGCACCAATCAAATTTATTTACTTTGTTTTTATTCATTTAATTTGATTTTAGGCACTTAAAATAAGGATTTGAACAAAAAAAAATGTAAAGCACGGTAAAAGGTTTAAGTCGAAGCAATCCAGATATCATGAAAGAATCGCTATCCCTGGAACATGAACATTTGGTTTGCATTAAAACGTTTATTTTCATATAAATTACGTTTAGTTTGTAGTCAAATCATCTCCTCTAATGACTTCTATTGAATTGAAACAACCTTTAGCTAGTAAGATAATGTACTGGAATTGCTGAGATTAAAGATGCAAATTGAGTTCAAGACTTCATGTCATTGATTATTGTCTTTTATTCCGATTGAGGACAATGCTCACCTGATACTGACACCTGATCCCAATAGCTAAGCATGTTTTTTCTCATCAATTCAATTTATTCAATATTTATTGCACAAAAATTTAACCAAGAACTGAGTATAAACTTAAAAGAAAACAAACAAACAAAAAATTGTCTCATTCAATGAACCCTTAGTAATCCGAAACCATTACCTAAACAAATAAATCAAACTGATAAATACAAAACTAAAAAATAAAACTCACCAACATATTTACGATTCTTAACAATTGTATCGTTGTTAAATGTTTATAGATGTAGATAAATCAATTTGAGAAAGTTACAACAACAACAAAAATGAACGAAAACATGGTCAAAATTGTAAACTTGAGGTGAATAATTCAACTTGAACCGTCAGATGGTTTAATTGGCAACGTAGAATATTTAGTATAAATTTTAAATTCATTTGTGGCAACAACAACAAAAAAACACATGAAAAACCGAATAAAAAAATAAAAGAGACATTTAAAAAAACAACAACAACATTAAAATATCAATTAAAGGTGGAAATGAATGGAGCTTGGAACTAATAACAATGCAATTGCAATAGAATCCGATACTAGACTTAAACACAACAAAAAGAACATTTCAAACAAAACCGTATCAAATATTATGGCAAATTATCCTCGTAAGACTCTATCAGTTTCGCAGTTGATAAAATAGCGTTAAGCCTTAGAAAGTGAATTGATAAACAAACAATGAGATTCTACACCACACACACAAAACAAAAATATGATTTTAACAAAACCAAATACAAATATCATTCAACATTAACAATGAAAACGCTTATAAAAACACAAATATTTTCAAAAAATTACAAATTATAGCCAAAATTATATCTATATCAGAAAAATATGGTAAAATGATAAAAAAACCAAATTTGCAAAACTACAATGACAAATATCTTTGATGAATCAAAAACAACGAGAAGCGAGATTGTGACTTTGTTCCTAGAAAAGGAGTGCATGTTGTTCGGAAAGTTTAAGTTTCGTTCATTGATATAATTGTACTAATGTTCAAACAATTCTAAGATTTCCTTCTCTCGAACGTTTTGGGCTACGCAACGTTTTTTTTTTCTCGTTTGTTTAAATCATGATCATCGAAAAAATTCCAGCGTGTTAGAGAACTGCGTAATCATCACAATAGCTCAAAATGTTTGCAAAACAGTTTTGTGTGACATTTAATGAATGAATTTAGAGAAAGTTAAGTTTTTAAACTTAAAAACATCTAAAAAGAGTCGAAACAACTAACACTCAAAGCATTTCCATCAACAACCGACCATACTCTAAGTTGAAACACCCAACTGATGCACTATCCGCACGACAAAGTTTATTAATTTAAAAACAAACAAAAAAGAAGATTTCATTCATTACACTCATTACAATTTATGGCAATTTATTTAATAAACAAAATGTAATAACAAGAACAAGCATATGTAAATTATAAGTCTTTAAACCAGAAACAAAAAATTACTTACCACACACAAGAAAATACCACAAAAATCAAAAGTTATACCCAGTCAAAAAACACCGGCAAAGCAGAATTGAAAAAAGACGTCAACAAACAATACAAGAACAATTTAAAATTAAACATTTGAAAAAGTGTAATTTCAACAATAGAAAATATAAATAAAAATTCATTATATACTGTTTAAATAAATCAAGTTGGCTGTGTCTTTTGAATCTCATGCAGGTCTTTTGGTCAAGTTCGAATTAGCATGTAGCGTCATGCACAAACAGTTCGTATGTGGCAAGGTCGTGGCTAAATTTCGTCAATGGAATTTTATTGTTTGGTTTATAGCAGAGAAAAACTCACGCACCATTTAATAGTTCTATGGTAATTTATTATCTCTCTTCAATATTCATAAAACAGGCAAAAAAATTGGTCATATCACATTTTATGTAACTTTTTTGTTGACAAAAAAGAGCTCTGGTTAATTGTACATGCAACAAAAGGGTGGATTGGCGCTGATTTTGGCGTTTATTTTTTCAGTCCAGTGTATTTGTTATCATTCGTTGATCGTTCAGCATTTCCTGGGTAACCACGAGCAAATGGTGGATCCGGATTCGTTGTTACGTAGTAAACACCACGGGCTCTGTAATGTATTCAGATCATATAAATAACGGATTCTGTACAAATGCTTCAATAGCAACACAGGAAAGTTTTCAAATTAGGAAAATGATAAATATGTTTCGAAATCTTAATCAAAACAAAGCTAAATTATTTCAGAGGGATTGATTATAATAGCCCAGAGTAATATTTATTTGAACACCTTCCTGTACATTCAGTAGAACTGTAAACTTACTTGGGTGTACAATGTTCGCCCATTAAAACATATTCTTCTTCTTTAGGCTGACACCATCCAAGAATATAGGTTAACAAGTTTCGGCACGGCCCAGCCCAAAAACCTCGTTGACTATTTATCGATTCGATAAAATATGGCGTGACTTTTGTGTGATCACACGCAAGTGTTTTGAATATTGTTGCACTGGCGCATCCTGAAAAATAGATAATTTGAAAACCATTCAATTAGCGGGTTAATTGACAGCATTTGAAACGGGAGTCTGTTGGCGCAACGATCAAGGATCTTGACTTTTTATTTGTTTATCTGATGTTTTTTTTACCTGGCTGCGACGTTCCACCATTCACATAAAAATCGGCATGACCTTAACGAAAAAAAAAAAAACAAGAAACAATAAATGAAATGAAATGAAATTGATGCTTTTTCTAGATCAATAGCCAATACGACACCTACCACTTGGACTCCATTGACCTAGAATGCCAGCACCAGTGTGTAGTACGTCGACAAAATGTGCATCACTTTTGTCTAAATCCCTCGTACTATTGGACGTCGAATAGTAAAATATCGTCGGATCTAAGCCAGTGATGCGTCCAATTTTACCCTCTTCCGGTTTTAAATAGTTCGCTACTAGGCCCGCAATGTGTGCACCAACACTGTACCCTATAAAGTGCATATTGTCCGGCGGCACACCGCGTGGATGTTCGGCGATGTATTTAACCAGTTGTGAAATGCAAAGGGCTCCAAATCGTGGCGCCCATTCCATTTGGCTTAGACATGGCTCACGAACCGCCCGGCTATAGTCAACAATAATGATATTGTAATCACCGTGCCGAAAATAGGCTTCCCGTATATCGGGACTGGGTGAAAAATTTCGTCCACCACCAAAACCATGGATTACAATTTTCGTCGGATGTGCCCGATTAAAGTGCGTATAATAAAATGCTTCTGGATCTAGTACGTCAAGTTTTTCCGGTTTCTTTTGCGTTCGTCGTGTATATAGAAAGAATTCGATTTTCGGATGCGGACATCGAAATGGCTTTTCAAGGCATGATTTGGTTTTAAAAACGTTTGCTTCGGTAGTGGTTTGAACTTTTTCTGCCGCACCTACAAACACACAAACCAACAAAAATAAAAATGTGTGAATAAAAATAGTGAACACAGACTAAAAAAAAAACCATGCAGTTAATTACATCTGAATATATTAAATTTGACGTGTAAATAAAATGCATAAAAAATATATATCTGGCTAGTGGATCTTAATGCATCAGGCGTATAATGCAATTTCGTGTATGAAACTAATTACAGCAGCGTTCGGGTGTTTTTACAAAATAAAAAAAAAACACATTTCAAACAAGAACTTAAATTCGCAAATAAAAATTCAACGGTTGAATTGCGCAACCAGATAAGCTTCAAATTCACCTACAACTTTGTAGCATTTTTTGAAGTTTTACGTTGGTGTTGCGTTCACGTGCCGGATCGCAAATGGGCTAAAAATAGCAATTAGTTTACCTCCAGCCAATAAATAGGCTCGCACACAATAATATCATGTGCATGCAATTTCCAGCCAAACTGATAATCATAATTAAGTTTATAGCTTTTAAATGTATTTTATCATTGGTTGTAATTGTTAAAAGCCGTTAAAATTGTCAACGCATCGTCGTGTTCTGATTTATTTACATTTGAAATGTAGATAGCGTTTGTTGAACTTTGCAATACATGGACTCGGTGCGACAAATTTGGCTGCTACATTTTGTATAGTGCAGTGCACGCGGTTTCTATAAATGATTTTTTTTTTTTTTGGACTTGTTTTTGTAGATAATTTGCCGCGCTACTGAAAGATATGAGATAAAATGTGTCGATTTCTTATTTATAGATCATATACCAAATACCGTTAACATTAACCTCCATGTGGAAGCGAACGTACGATATTTAACCATGCGGCGAGCGAGTTTTTAATGCGAACTCCGTATTCATTCAGTGAATATGCTTACAACGAAATAAATATCAACATACACAAAGTCGTTCATGAAAACGAAAAACCGCGCAAAGTCGTTGAGCGCAATTTAAAGTGAAAGTATTCATCGACATTTCTTCGGCATGTCTTCTTTGACGGCGTAACCGTTGTTGTTTTGTTTCATGTGTGTTTTTTTTTTCGTCATCAAGCAGCGCTTTAGCTTCAAGCGCACACGAGTCAATGGGAGCGTCATCATAAACATCTTTCAAATTTTTATTTTTTATAGATTTCGTTTTCGTTGTGCCGATTTACGTATTTATCACCAATAATTTCTCCACTTCAAATTGAAGTCATCAATATATATGTTTGAACCAAAACAAAAACCTGAAGTTATAATCAAAAGTTTGACATTTAACATTTACTGCTGGGTGATTCACATGAATTCTGCATAATAATTGTGATTGGTTGCGATTGCATTACAATTGTTCAACCGCCACAAAACAAATGCGTATATTCGATCATTTATCACGAGCCACACGGAAATAAATTGTAAATTATTGCTCATTTTATAGAACTTCCAATTTCGTTTTGTTTGCCAACAATACGAAACATGTTTCTTTAATTTATGAATCAAACACAAATTCACTCGCCACTCAAACTTTCTACTTGGTCGATGCTATTGACTCGATAGATTGATCACATTCACACAATGCACATAATATATTGCCGTTTCTTTTTTTTTATTTCGCTGTCGGTGTTTCTTTTTGACATAACATAGACACGCGCGCCACGAGGAATCAATTTTGAAAATATTGAATGCCATCGTTTCGATTTTAACGTTGATTTTTTATTTCAATTTCAAATTTACTCAGTAACCAAGCATTCGGAGCGGTCATAACATTACATTTGTGTCGTCATTCATTTTTAAGTCTTTTGACATATTTTTTGTTTTGTTTTTGTTTTAATGAATAATCTAACTTAATCATCATCTATAGCATTTTCTCGCTCCATTAGATAATATAATTTGGGTCGATGATGCGTAATACTTGCGATTACATTTGCAAAATGATTCGCATAACATTCAGTATGCTGCAGTGCAAAACCAACATCGAAACTCACCTGTAATAGCCACCAATGACAATAGAGAGATCGTTATTAAAGTCGAAATAACAAAACAACTCTGCATGCACATGATTTCCTTTTAGAGCATTATCCAATATGAATTGGTAATTGTTGCTGTTTTTTGTTTTTGTGTTTGCTTTGATATGTATTATTTGCACTTGTACGGCGCGGCACGTGTTTCCGATAACGGTTTAAATTCCCTTTTGGTACCTCGGCAAATGGGTAATCAATTACAAATTTATTATGCAGCGATTGCAATCATAGTCTCTAGTCACAAACTGACAATAAAAGAGAAAAATAATATCACTTTCGCTCTCGAGTTTGTAGTTTTTCGTTGAATGCACACAATACCCACTGTCTAGCGATACAACCAGTTTTTTATGCGATTTTTTTTCTCAGAGCTTGAACACGATTGCACTGAAATGCACCAATATTGCTTCGAAACTTCCAGTTGCTCGCTTATATTTCTTTTATATTTTTTTATTATGAATTGAATAACTGCGGTGGATTGAGCGCTACTTTAATTTTTGTTTATGTTTTTGTTTTCTCGTGGATTTGAACAGTTTTCCTCGTCTAAACACAAATATTACGCAACGAAACGAGTTTTAATGCACAAAAATACTGTCAATTTGACACGTTCGTCGCCATTAATGTGCGCTAATCTGGACCATTTAAATTTAACATGCGTGACATTTATACACACCAAATACAATGGGTTTTTCTTAGTTCCGTATCATTTTATACTCTCAGTTATTCATCCAAAAATCTCTCACATTTCAGAGAAGCGATTTTCTTTGTCACACCTTTTTTCACGTATTTTGTTGTTTTTTTTATTACTATGAGCTCGAGTTTAACCAGAAAAAAAAACGGTAAAGCAACGATAATGAAAAAAAATGTGGTTAATAAACGCAACGGAAGAGAAAACCAAAAGTGAGCTGTTTACAGAAAGCCGGCGTATTTTCAACTGTGCATTTTTTCGTTGATTTTACGCGATCAACACGGTGATCGGATCGTCAAATCCAAAGTGGGAAACCCCACTTTCATTTTTAGTCTGCGAACGGATGGTTTAGTACCGATACCAATTTACTGAACACAACTACTTTTTTCATTCGTACAAGGTAATTCAAAGTTTTTCATATGATTCCACATTTTATCAAAGCTGAAATGAACCAGATCATCGAATATAACAGACGTCTTGCATATTGCACAGCTAATGATCACCCTGTTCGATTATCATTGTACGAATGCGATGTGGTTTTTAATGCACTTCACTTTTTGACCACAAAATAACCTTACGGCCAATTAAAAAGTATTGCAAAACTACGACGCCGTACAATTTGCTCATGATTTGTACGGATTGCTTCATGATTGACATTTATTTGTTGTTCCGTCCACTCGACTGTAATCTCGTGGATTTCCGACGGTACGATGACCGACTTACCTTTGCTCAAATAAGTACCGATATTTAATGTGACAACGATTTAATACCTCTTTCACTGTTTTGAGTTCCGTCCGGAACTCCGAACAAAAAAATGCACCGTACAAAATAAAAAAAAGGACCCATTTCATCAGCATCTCTTTTATTTTATTCATTTACCTTAAATTACAATATCACCTTTTCACATCTCGTTTTGTATACGCTTACAATAAATTTTACTGAAATTGTAAACTTGATGAATTTTACTTTGGTTTCAATGTAGACAGATGCCATGCCTTGCCCATGGGTATGAAATTGTACATATTTTTATTTGACTAAATTATGTTAATAGAAGCCCAGTGCTACTGTTTTCCTCTCGCATACGGCGATTCATAATTCGTATAGACCGTGAAAACACCTTGTGACCTGTAAAGCAAAAATGACACAATTTTTTTTTTTCGTCATTCATTCAAATCAAAACAAAAACAGCGATTAATTTTATCGTTGCTCAATAGGCTACGCTGTTTGTGAATATACTCTTTAATGATATGGTTTTCGTTTCGATTGAAAACGAAATTAAAATCACAATTTTTTTTCGGATATTTGCATGAAAAATGTGAAAAAATCGCGACCCTACTCCTCTATGCGTGTGTATGTGCCACAGCAACTTAATACGATAATTAGTGCTTGGTTAAGGTGATCAACTTCTCAATAGCCACACGTAGTGTCTGTTAATTGAATTGGTTATGGTCATCAAATCGGAACGCAATAGATCTCTCGAACGTGACTTATCACTTGAGCTCATTTCACAATTTTCTAGTCTATGACGACGAAAAATTATTGACATTTTTCTAAAGATTTTTTCACGTTATTTGAGAAATTGTTTTATTGCTTATAAAAATAAAATAAAATGATATAATTCATGCGTTGTGGGTTTTTTGTTTTGTGGAGAAAAAAATAATCTAGACGCGTCTAGTGAAATCGGATGGTTGCATAAATCTGTTGATAGCAGATTTTTATATCTCACGTAGGTATCGACATTGCTATGGAGAAAATGCTAATACGATGAGAAACAAAGCGAGAAACAATTTGCTTTAAAATGCATACGCGTTGTTAATATCGAAGTGAGAAAAACACAATAAAAACGTACGTTCAGTCGCTGCATGATAAACAAAGTATTTTTATACATCTATTATGCAATTTTTTTGTTGAATTAATTGCATTCGAATTAACAATGAGCGGTATTGAGGTGCAAATTATTGTGTTATTAAGATGTTCTCACATAGGAAGCGGAATTTTATAAATATAGAAATGTAAGATGAGTTAATTAAAAAGCTTACTCGTTTGATGCTTTCCATCCCATAATCGCTTGCTCTTCTGAGTTTCGACACAATCCCAGCACCCAATCTTTCCATTCCTTGCATTTAAATCCCCAGAAACCAGCCTCGGAATTTATTGACTCAGCGAAATATATGGGCGCTCTGTCGTGATTGCAACTGCCGATACCTTGAATGAAAACAAGATTTTGATTGTGAATATTTTATCGGATAAAAATAATAAGGAAAAACAATAACCCACTTTGATTCCGTTGTGCATTGCACCCCGGTTGCTCAATACCACCATTCATATAGAAATCTTGATGGCCACTGGCTGAAAGAACTCCTCGAGCAAGACCATCTGTATGAACGACCTGAACATAGTCGGCATCATCAGGACCTTTGGATAAAAAAATGTTTTTTTTCTCATAAAAATGCACATTTTTGACATTAAAAATAAAATTCATACCTAATCGATGTTCAGCATCCGCAAAAACAAACATGGGCTTAGCTGGATCAAGTCCTTCATTCGATTTTAAATGCAGAAATGATAAAAATAATTATTTTTGTCATTATTTCAACTATTCAAATTATTCTAATCAAATCTATGGGTGAGATACAGAATTGAATCTCACCTATAGATATTTAAATTAAGATATTCAATACCTGTAATTCTTCGCAATTTTCCCGTCTTGACAAAATTCGATATCATGCCGGCTGTTTGAGCGCCCAAACTGAATCCAATCACATGCAGATCATCAAGTGTAAATAATTGATTTTGCATCATATAATCGAGCAATTGAGCAGTGCATTTTGCAACAACCGGTAAATTATGGACGGCTTGAACGTAACATGGTTCTCGTGCCAATGGATTATAGTCGATGCTGATCACATTGTACTCGCCATTTTGAAAAAGTGCCGGACGTATATGACTATTTGGTGAAAAATCTTTGTGACCTGTGTAACCATGAATCAGCACTATGAACGGAGCCTTCGCATAATTTGCTGACATTATCCCCTGCTCATCCCGCATATTGAGTTGGGTTGGATTATCTTGAGTTGATCTGTACAACCAAATTATCGTTATTTTCTTCGATTCTCATCAAATAGTTCAGTTGATTTTACAATTTTATTTTTACCTTGTATACAACCAAAACGTTACATTGTCATTTGGACAACTATCATCAGCAATATAACATTTTGTGAATAAATCAAATAGGAGTAGAGGTTTTCCATGACTTGATATCGCGATGACTTTGAAGATAAATAAAACATAGAAAAAACACGAAATCAATACAAATAATGACGATTGAAAAAATACATTTTTTGCGGATATGATCAACCTATCCGTTATATATTGAATGCGTTCTGTAAGTAATTCTGTGCACATATTTTTTAAACATGAACAATTTTGGAAAATTTGAACAAATATGATCGAAACAAGGAACTCAAATCACTTGCATTTCGAAAAAAGCCTACTCTTTGAAAACACAAGTTCACAACATTTTTTTATTGAGGAAATATTTCGATATGCCTGAGTTAGAAGAAAAAAAAAATCTATTGAAATCGGTGGAAAAAGTTCTGCTTATTTTTAGTTTCTCAAATTCGCATAAGAAAATCATTCTATTAGCACTATTCTTATCCTCATGATATCGAAGAAAACATTTAAATTTCTTGTGAATCTCTCACTCTTCTGTATAATTGTCAAGTATATGGTTTTTTTTCACTTTTTACTTATGCCAAGATTATACCTGAAAAGAATATTACAAATAGAACTCTATTCATTTTTCAGACGTGTTAAAACTTTAATCCGAACAGAGAAATGGCAAAAATATCACTAAAAATCCGGAAAATCGTTCTCCAGCACATCAATTGGAAAGCTGTTGAATTGCCAATTTTCTATAGCACTGAATGAATTGTAAAGACTTGAAACTTTGATCACGCTACCGTATTTAAATAGAACATTTGATTTGTTCAGTCGGTCTAATTTGAATTCTTTGCATGATAAAAACGAAAAAAGTGTAGTTTTTCAATTGTATCAACAGTAAATCAACCAAAATCGGTTCACTTTGAAGCTTTGTTTTGTATTTGGAACGACTACACCAGTCACGATAAATGATATGATAAGAAAATTCTCATTCTAGTGCAAAATTCCTTTTTTCTATTCCCTAGATTCAGGCTTTTATCATTTTTTGTATGCATACAATTGAAAAAAATTCAACAAATTTTCATCAATTCGATTTTGTGTTCGGTTGAACGTAACTCTGCTGTAAATTATACGAATTCATTTTGCGTTCAAATGGAGTCAGACTCACGTTTAATATAATTTGATTTATTTCAGAAATTAATTAGTTTCGAAGTGCTGATAATAGGAAATGAACGTTAAGAATCGTAAGAAAATTGCACACTTCACATCTAATTAACCGTTTTTCATTTTACGTGCCAAATGAACATCGAAATCAGTGTTATCGTTAATGCATTACGGAATTTGGTGGCGCATACACATTAGACTAAATTCTCTAAGCATGAAATCTTATGTCCAAAAAACGTGCAATGACTCTGTACTACCCTTAAAAGGCTATCATTCATGTGTTTAATATTATTGAGGTCAAAATTGTGATTTTCGGCTACTAGACTGCGTGTGTAATGGCGGCGCCGAAAATGACTACAGTCACACATGTGTTCACTGAAACTGAAACACATTCAAACGTGTTGACTTTATCAAATGCCGTCTCGAATTGCTGCTCAGCTGTGTGAATATCAATGATTACACCACCAAACATAATGCATTAGCCACTTAAAGTCAACCAGATAAAATTGCAAAAATGCATTCATCGCGCGCGTAGCTCTTGTGGTGTGTTGCAATTGTATTCACATTTGGCGCAAGGTCAAACTCTTTTTTGGCATGCACTTTTTACAATTTATCTCTTGTGAATGTGTTGAACCATAACCAGTTGCATTTGCACGACGTCTTTTGTATCGGCGAAACAATTTCAAGTGCAACGACTTTATTCAAGTGTTTTGCTTGTGTCCGATAGTGAAAACGGGAACATTTGTTAGGTTTTGAAAATAGCCGTTGAAATGCTTCACCATATGACTTGGACAAGCAATCTCTCGACTGTTGAAGTAAAGATGGAGCTTGAGCTACTGACAAAGTTTCCATTCACATACATAAATGACTAAAATAAAAATCGAATAGAAAATCAAAACAATTCGATTTTGACACTTCAGTCAGTATGCATCTTCAATCACCTTTATCTTGACGTTTACTTATACCTGGCATTAAAAACAAATTTTCTTATCAGTTAAAGCTTTACCGTTCAATTGACGGGAGATGATTAGGACACGAGAACTCATTAGATTGGGTGTTTGTACACGGCATTTTCCATTCAATTGTATCTTTTCATCGAATTATTCCAAAAACGCTATGGCATCCGAAATCGATTTAACAAATTTAAAATCTTTATTTTTGAGTGGTGTGAGTGCAGTGCAACCAACAAATATTTTCCGTGCAAATGTGTCCATCGATACAGTTGAATCGAAAATTGTTTGTAATTTCAATGAGAATTGTATATCAATAGATATCAGTGATGATAAGCGGTGCCATCTAGTTGGCTTTGGTAAAGCTGTCTATGGAATGGCTAGTGAATTGAGTAAAGTACTTGGCAATCGGTTGGAGTCTGGGATGATAAGTGTTCCATTGAATATTCAAAAGACATTCAATGATATTAAATTGCCGCCCGTTGTTAAGGTATTTGAAGGAGCCAAAAATAATTTACCTGATGAAAATGCTGAACATGCTGCTTCTCAAATTGTTGAGTTCACAAAAACTCTTAGTAAAGATGACGTTCTGTTTATATTGGTGTCCGGTGGTGGTTCGGCTTTGCTGCCATTGCCATGCAAAGGTGTGACTTTGTCCGAAAAATTGAACATCATTAAGAAATTGGCCAGCAAAGGTGCAACAATTGCCGACATAAATCGTGTGCGCATCGATTTATCACAAACTAAAGGCGGAAAATTGGCACGGTGTGCTGAAAATGCGGCAGCAGTGATAACATTTATCATTTCGGACATTATCGGTGACCCGATTCATTTAATTGCAAGTGGTCCGACTGTGATCTCCGATGGAAATCCAAACGATGAAGAACATTCCATTGATGTTTTAAAACGGTTCAAACTTTGGGACTCACTACCTGAGCACGTACAAAAAGTTTTATGTGAACATTCGGCTGTTCAGTGTGTAAAAAAAGTGGAATGCATTCGAAATATGATTATTGCAAGCAATGAAATCGCTGTGAATGCTGTGCTACGAGAAGTGACTGCTAGAAAATTAAAAGGTATCATCTTATCGACTGCTGTCGAAGGTACGGTTGCCGATATTAGTCAAGCTTATTTTGAACTCAGCAAATCCATTCAATCTTTTCGATGCAATGAAATCGATGAAAATCAATTTCTTCAACAATTAACCCAACTACGTCAAATGTTATGTATTCGAAGCAATTTTCTCGAAAATATCGTTCAAATTATAAACGAATCGAAGAACGAACAAATTGATTTCTGTGTGATTGGTGCTGGTGAGCCAACTGTTGAAATCACCGGTAACGGTATTGGTGGCAGAAACCAAGAGTTAGCACTTCGGTTTAGTCAGCTTTCATCCGATCATCATTTAATGCAAGATGTGCTTCTTTTATCCGCCGGAACAGATGGCATCGATGGTAAGTGGTGATCGGTCGCTTTGGTCCATTTTCAAATGGTTTTGTTGTTGTTGTTTTTTTTTGGTTATTTTGTGTTTATCTTCGATGTCGGATCATATTTGAAATATCTTATGATGTAATTTTGTTTCACAGGACCAACAACAGCTGCTGGAGCCATAGGAGGCGCTGATATTATTCGAAACTACTTGATGATACCAGGAATGGACCAAAATGATATCGCTTCGTTTATCCAAAATAACGATTCGTTTAGTTTTTATTCAAATCTATCACATGGAAAATATCATATTGTCACTGGCCACACAGGCACTAACGTTATGGATCTACACCTTTTGTACTTCAAGCAGAGAAAACAATAGAAACAAAATATGCCACTTTTATCTTGAAATATTGAGTTTTATTTCCATTTTTTTGACTCGCAACGATACAAATTGAACTCTTAATTGATCCAGTTTAAATTACTGCCGCTTCTAATTTTAATACAATTAAATCGAATTTGTTGGCTCTGACAACTTCCGTCTATTGATTGATGTGCCGAATTATTCGGTTGCAACAAAATTTGATGAATACAAGCGTAACGTATCCGATCATGAACATCATTGCCAAACTCGATGTGCCAGTCATTTTTTGTGATCAATCACTGACGATTGCCTGAACTATTCTGAAATTTGTGTTGACCGTTTTCAACAGCTCAACTGCTTTTTACATATACCTGGGCTATATTGTTCAATATGTGTACAAATATATCATATGAATCTCACTTTTTCGGAAAAATACAAGTCGATAATGAAATCATCACAAAAATGTAATAAGAGAGTTTTTTAACACCTGTTTAATTTTTTTGTTATTTGTTCAGAAGAATGTGTCTCTGTCACGAAATTACGGTACTATCTAAGTCAGTGTATCATTAACATTACTACTTTTTTAAATGAACTATTTAACAGTGTAATACAAACAAGTGGAATATAACTCACAGTTTCTCAACTTTGTTGAAGTATTTAGCCCAGGGGAAATTTCACTTCAACTATTACTTTTGCTATTACCTCTTTTTCTGCCTACTAGTTTCCCGTTAAAATGTGCTATTAGTTTGAAAAGTAATAGCAATTGTACCAAAAACAAAAAGCAACTACTACTTGTTTCAGCTTGTTAGTTACTACTACTTTTGAGTGATTTCCTTGCTGATTTAGCACACTTCTTAAAATATCTGGCAAATGCGTGCAGATTTCAATTTATGTCAATATTTCCATTTCAATATTTTCACGAATGTATTTATTATAATTCCATGTTGGGATTTTTAGTAGATTTGTATGTTTTTTGCTCAATTCAAAAAAAAAAAAAAAAAAATTCAGCCAAAAGATAGGTGATTTTTCTATGGAAATTTCGATGAATATTTTGTATATTTACCTTGATTTGACCCATTTGGTTGCCTTTCATATTATAGGCCGGCCTATTATTCCAAACTACAATGTTGGCTTTCTTCAATTCGTCAATCTAGTCTTTATTATTGGCCTCCTGATTTGGTCCGAAAAAATATTTGTCTGTCTTTATATAGCGCCCCAATTAGATGAACAATAAACAAATATGTGCATGTTATATTTTAGTATATTTTTCGGTTTCATTTCGGTGAGTCATGTAATCAATTAACATTTCACTAAAAATGAATATCAAATTAAGAAGAGGTCAAGAAGAAAAGAGAGATAAACAAACAAGCAAGTATACGTACATCTGCCGATGCATTTTACATGAAATCTTTGAAGAAGAACCAAAAAAAAAAAAAAAATCGACTAACATTTTTATTCTTTTGAAAAGTAGAACATCTGCTTGTTATATAACACATAGAATGTGGTCATTTGAACGCGTGCCCAAACAACTGTATCGAATAAAATGAATACAAAGTATCTTGTTCTAAATATCAATACAAAAACGTATCTTGTGTTGTGACGACACATTTTTCAAATTCTTAAAGAAGACAAAGAAAAGCATTGGATTTTAAACTCAACTCAATGTATAAACAGCAATTAAAGAGGTTTGCTCAACTCAATTCTTTGAATCAATAAAAACCGAAGAGAAAAAAAAATCAACAACAACACGAAAAGATTTGAATAATTATTGGCTTGCAAAATAATTATATTGTTGCATGATTGCATATCAATTACAATCACAATTATTAGTTGTGTGATTACTTTTTATTTGCCGTTTGGTATAACTGAACTTAAAACTCTTTGTTGTTCCATGCAAATCAAGAATCACATTTAGTCACAATGTGAGAACTTCTAAATTAAGTGGCAAAGCGTTCAATTACTTATGATAAATAAATTCACTTTATGATGCATGAAATATGATTAAATACAATTATTGCACAGGTGTGTGATTGTTTCATTTCCGTGACCAAAAAAAGACTCAGTTGCATACTGTACAATGTGTAGTTTTGTATATATTTTGATCCAGATATTGAAACACTTGAGGTTCCGATTCATATCTCAAGGTCCATAAATTTGCTCATGCTGAAGAGAACATTCCGTGGGTTCTGGGAACGGATCAGTTGCCGATCGAATAATTTTATTCAATGACACAAAAATATTATTTCAAAAAAAAACGAAGTAAAATAACAATTGGCCTCCGTTATGACCTCAAAAGTATCCCAATTGATCGACATACCGATCTTTTCATCATTCCAAATTAAAGACATGTCACAGCATTCCACAAAATGAATATATACACATCGATACATTGAAAGAAGTCTTGCTAGTCATTAAAATGATTCGCATTCCATTGCGAAGACAACAAATGAAAATGACTGTCAGAAAACAAAAAAAAAACACCAACGGCATTTCTCAGAATGATACACATGTTAAAACTGCGAAGAGCAGATAGAAAGTGAATTATCATAAAATTATGAAACTTTCATAGCTTCTCTCCGGCATTGATGAATGTCTAAATGTGGTTCTGGGTTGTACTCAAATTACCCATGCCAACTGTAGCAATTACACAGCAGTTGATGGATTGGATTGGAATTGAATTGACAACCGTTCCAACTCGAATGTGACAAATGATTCTGTTAATCTCCGTATGTAACCGTATTCTTTTTTTTATGATTAATTTTGAGAGCGGTTAAATGCAGTGGTCCCGTGAGTATGTATTACACATGTATATCTAACAAACAAAAAAAACGAGTAAAATTAAGGATGTAAATTCACAATTAATTTAATTATGGCGTTTGTAATTGATCTGAGCGATCATTAAAAGCCATGAATGCTGCGAGCTAGTTTGGCGTGTTGACAAAGGGAAGCGAAAAATTATACGTTTCGAATGGTGTGACGTTTTTTTTTATGTTTCAGTTTGGTATCAATGCTGGGGCCATAGCCTATAATTTCAGTCGAATGTAATTGATTCGATTTAATTAGCGCCTGTGGTATATAATGCCAGTATCGATCTAGTGGAATTGTGTTATTTACATGATCTGTTATATATTCGTTTTCAAATCTCTTCACGTTTCCATGCTGATTTAAGTCGATCACATACCAAAAAAAGGCGACCGCCACAGTATCTGGTGCTGTTGTATTTGATTCATTGTGGAATTTGAAGTCGGCGAAACTTTTTCGGTTTCAATATGGCTCCATTGTGTCTGTTTTGGATGTTCTCATTATGTGTGTTAGATTATTTTCGCATCAATGCATCGTCTTGTGTGTTGTTGGTTCAGTTCATTTTTTTGTTTTTGTTTTTACTTTTCTCAGCTATTTCAGTTTACCCATGGGCATTGTTTCATCATCCGACAAATACGCATATCGGTTACCGAATTTTGTTGAGCAAAAATTTATTGAAGAATCACACACACCAAGCTGAACAAAAAAAATGGATGAGAAAATATGATCTCTTCATGCGATTTTTTCCCGTTTCTCTTGCGTTTTGGCAAAACATTTTTTAATTGGCGACATCACCGGTGAATCGCTTTGTTCACAAATGACACTGCCGCATATCCTTTTTCATTGCTTTCTCTGTCTATCTCTCTCTCTCTTCTCTCACATGCTTGGCATGTCCATTGTTTATTTAAATGAATCGCTTGAAATTTCCACAACATTAAACAATCTCCAAAAAAAATGTTCTTTTTTTCAAATGGATGATTTGATATCCGTTGAATGGTAAAACAAAACGACGAAAAAGTGCAATGAGAAATAATGAAATAAGGAAACAAAAACCGACAACTACAAAAAGGCACCGACAATTGAATTTTTGCGCATTTGCACGCACATGAAATCAAACAACGGCAACAACACAAACACGGCAGAACAGCAACAACAACAACAACAACAGCAAAAAGAAGAAGTCGAACGGAAGGAACCGAACCGATCTGAACGTTTAATAAAATGACATGAACATGTACAGTGTACATGCTCTGATTTTCCATTGCGTTCACATTTCGAGATTGATCGAGTGCGGCAAATGCGATTGACCGTTAAGAAGATTAACATTCTCCAGTTCAGTTCGTCGAGCATATATATTTCCATTCGCTTTGTCAACTCAAGAAATCGAATTATTTCAAGACTCCATTTCATTGCATGGTGTTTGTGTGCTTTTTCGTGCTTCACGTTTGAAAATTCCAAAGAGAGAACAAATGCGACAACTCGCGACTTATGTGTCATAAAAACAAGTGTAAAAGCAGCCAAATAATTAAATGGTTGAAATAAAGTCATTACTCCTAATAAACGATGCAATTGGCACAAAAAATCATAAATAAATAAATTAAAAGTGTCGTTCTACTCACCAGCCTACACACATAATTACTCTCGATTGCCTGCTCTCGAATCAGCCTCTCTCGTGCGACAGCTACATGAAATATAGACATACACTCATGATCTGTGGAATTTTGTTCGAATGACAAAAAATTAAGAAAAAAAGCGAGCGCGCGCTCGCACACACACATATACTCGGTTTCGTCAAGCTGCTGCAACAAATTCTTCACACTTTTTTTTTGAAATTCTCTCTCAGTTATCGCCTGAAAACTGGAGATGTAAGAAAATTGTGATGTAAATCATACATATAAAAATGTTATAAATGGCTATGTGCGGGTATTTTTATTTCATTTGATGTTGTATAAATGCTCATTGCTCACGTTGATATACCAAAATAGGCAAAAATCATTCAACGGCAAACGAAAAAACACACAGTGGCGGCAAAAGCAACAGCAGTAGCAACAGAATAACGAAAAAAAATACAACGCAATGAATGAGCCAAAGTGAAGCGGTTGGCTATTGTGTGACGAGTGTGTTGCGCCGTCGATTAGTCTGGCAGATGATCAGCAGCTAACACATAGCAACGATACACAGCACTCTTTAATTAACAATTATGATATACGATTGATAACAGCGACAATGTGTCTGTACTCTCGGTTCGGCAAACCCAATAAACATCGCGCATTCCGGCACCATAGAGGCACTGGTTTTTTCCCGGTCGCATTTGTTTGTTGGTGTTTTCTCGTTGTTGTTGTTGTTGTTGTTACTGTGGCTCCGTTTGTAGCGTTGATCGGTTGTGCGAGAGTGTCGAGCTCTTGAGAACACAGACAGAAAAGATCTTGTTTAGTTTAACTTTTTTTACAGCCCCAGTGACTGAAAATGAAACGACGAAGATTTATACGAAGACAGCACAACGGACAATATCACGTCACAATGTTCCACGGCCATATCAATAGATTGTATCAATTCAATATCGATTGGCGTGTTGATGTTGAAACATTACCATTTTCAGTTTTGGACTGTGCAAAATTTATTGGCAACACACGAAATCGGTGACACTGATAGCTTAGGCTTAGGCGAAATCGGGCAAATTTACAATAAAAATGTAAATTTTCTGAAGAATTGGTTGCGAGAGAGTGGCTTTATGTGTTTCTGTGTGTGTATTTGTGGCACGATTGAAAAGAAATCTCTTTCTTTTACGTATTCTGTGGTCACTTCTTGATTTCGCCCCTCTCTGGCCCCAATGGTTGACCATTGCCCATAGTCATATGAGTTGTTGATTTCAAATTGTTTATTGCTCGTTGTCGAATTTGCGAAATGTCTTCCTACTCGAGTAGTTTGCGATCGCAGGCACACATACACACACATGCACACATTTCAACATAATTTTTAAATATCGAAACGGGTCGAAATTCTTGCGTACACACAATCGCAACACACACCATATGTGTGCGTCTCGAAAAATTATTTTCGTGTAATGAATTTAATGTCTGTGGGTGTGAATTATCACGACACGATAATAAAATCTATGGACACCGAAGCGTACGAAGCGAGAAAAAAACCGGATGAGCTCTTTGATGAATTGCACACGGGCAAAAGAGTACGAGCCGAGCAATGCGATCGCATAGAGATGTGGCTGGATTGCTCATCATTTACGGAGAGCGCATGGCCTGTCGATTCATTGCTATTTTCAATTAAAAACGTTAGAATCGCTCAAGTACAACTCAACAAAACGCGCGCTCGCGATATTTTTCACGCATGCAATAATCAAATAATTAGTCATTCTCATCATTCTCATCTCTCGATCCATATATATGAGCCAAACGTTTTATTTCACGTCGATTTGTTTCGACTTGAAGGAAAAATCTGCCGCATTGTAGAAATATTCTGTTTTGTAAACTTGTTTTACTAGCTGGACGCTGATTCAAATCCATCGATATCACACCGCAGCACCTCCAATATTTATCATTGGTTAGTATTTTGTGTTTGCGATTTTTTTTGTTGCATATATTCACACAACACAAAGGATAAATAAATGGTTAGTATACATGCGAATTAATAAACAAACCAACAACAACAAAAGGCAAAATAGAATTTCAAAACTTATACAACAACCATGCGCTATTCACCTGATCGATACAAGAGGCTCATAACGCTATGAAGAGAGAAAGAAGGTAAATAAATAAGAGAGTGGTGGAAGAGGTGCCAAAAGTCCAGTTTGGTAATTGTACAATGTGATTTGAACGAGAGCTGGTTGTCTCTGTTGCATTTTATACACGTTTGCATAATACTTGTAAACTTATAAATGATTGCAACTATCGAACGGTATCGCTTTTGAAAACGGTTCACCTACATACTGACCAATTTTATGGTCGAAAAAAATACCGATGGTTTTTTTCTGTGATGGTTGAATTGTCATCGACCATTGTAAGCATTGTCTACTAAACATCAAATGCTCAATTCCATAAATGTATTTCCAATGTTTTACATGGATATCGCTACGCCAAGAGCACACGCACCAACTCAAACATCATTCAGGAAAAGAGACGTATCCAGACAAATATGAAAGTGTTTTGACATCGATCGATTGACGACGTTGTTGACAACTGACCCTATTGAAACGAACATATTGACACATGAGCATTAAAAACTCTATGAATCTATACGCAAATACGTACGATGCACGGGCAACACACCTGTGTTGAATTAGTACGCTGCACTGCAATTTGCATGTATGCAAATGAACGGAGTGGATGCTGTTACACTTCAGTTTAGTTTGTATGTGCGTGTTGAGTGTGTATGTGTGTTAACCAATAGTGTGGTCAATATTGTATCTGTCACAAAATGAAGCAGTCAATAATTTTGAATTTGTTCTCAAAAAACATCTGAAATCCATTTGCAGTTATATCAAGTGATCATTATCGGTGTACGTTCTGGTGTGTGCAGTGTTGATAAATTTGGTTAAGCATCAATGTCGATTTATTCAGCGCCAATTATTCGACGTGATCCTCAATTAGACAATGTGAATCAAATAATAACGAATCGAACACGACATTTTTCGTCCGCAATATTCAAATCAATAGTTCAACATCATTGGGAATGACGACAGAAAATACATATATGAATGGTGTGCGATTGAGCGAACACATTGTGAGACAGACAGAGTGATAGAGAGATAAAGAGAGAAAGAGGCTGGTGGTGTTGTGTGGCGAATGTGATCGCGATCACGCTCATTTACCAGAGCGAAAAAGATATCACCAAGAGAATATCAATTATAACACACAGTGCTAAACTCGCTTACAAGTTATAACACGCTCGCTAAAAGACAAAACGGCGAAGCAGATAATGAAATAATATTGGAAACACAAAAAAACGAGAAAAAAGCAAAAAAAAACAACGACATATCCAGAAACCAGCTTGAAAGAGTGTTCGTATCGAGCACATAAAATGCGATTTACGTTGGCATTTGTTCGAGAAAACAACAACAACAGTAATTTTATAGCTTTTGGCCCCAGTCCGTGAACGATCTCTCACTCACTCTCTTGAACAGGCAGGCAACAGTCGTCATGGAATTATATGTGTTGTTATTTGCTGCGCTGCGCTGCCTGTTGTGGTGCTGCTGTGTGCCGTGCTTGTCGTTATATGCGAGAGCCAGAAGCTCGACTCAACTTTTCATCTCTCGTTCAAATTGCTTGTTTTCATTAACCAGTTGAGAGTTGAACGCAGAATAAACAGCATCCATTTTTAACTCCATTTGTCGTTCGAAAAGACAACAACAAAAACAACAACAATAACAACAACAACAGCAGCAACAACTACAACAAACGCAAACGAAACAACAACGAAACGAATGAAGAAAAGTTAAAGGGAAAAAAAACCAAAATTTTAAAATAGTCAATAGCATTACAGTACTATCCGAAGCAGCATTGAGTTCCTGCAGTGTTTAATTCAAGATTTTGCCACTTTGAGCTTATAGTGCTCTCTAGCCAACAGAAATAACATTATAATTTTGTGCATTTTTTTTTTTTCATTATTTCTGAACTGAATTGAAAATCGCCCCAAAATGATAACAACAACAATCATGGGTCTCGCGAGCAACAGTGTATTTCTTTTATTTTTTTTTGCTTGAGTGATATGCGAGCTCTCGATTCTACATTCCAAGTATTGTGAATATTTTCGATATCGAAATCAAGTTTTATTGTCTTTTTATTTATTCGGTTGTGCTTTTATCGATCAACTCTTTTTAAACGTTGTGTGTGTGTGTGGACCGTTTTGTATCGCATCAACGAATCGAATTCGAATTTTTCGATATTTTGTTTTTCGATTGAATGTTAAATTTTTTTATGTGTTTTTGGGTTGGCTGATGTCGGAATCGTCAAACTGTCGGTGTAGAGACTATTCACATATCATAATTTCACTCAAAATACTCTACGTTCACAACATCATTCCAATCCAGTGTGTTCAGTGTGAATTGTGACATTTAACTACACTCATACACAGGTGAGTGATGCAGCATGAGCAACAGCACCAACAGCACAAGTGTGACAGAAAAACGGTGGCACTGTTCAATACAACAATTTCGGTACTGACAACAACAACAACAACCAATCACAATCACATTGGCAAATCCATGCACTTTTTGGCATGACATTTTACAAACCAATATCGTGGACTTTGAAACAACGAAAAAAAACCAGCCTTTTTTTGAATTGCAATCGATTCACAGATACGGTGTGCGTGCAGGTGTATGTGTGTGACAGAAAAATCAGCGAACATTGTGAAAAATTTTGTTTGTATGTGAGTGAATAAATAGTTTCCAGTTTAAGCCCGTGTTACACCAAAGCATGAATATATTTTCTTTAACAAAAAAAAACTACACACTGAATAAATAAACCGCAAAGACGAACCAACGGAGTGGCAGCAGCAAACAGTAACGACAACAACAACAATAACAATAAAACAAAATCTGACTACAGCAGCAGCGGCAGCAACATTAAGAAACAAAAAAAAACCTTACAAAAACATAGTTAAAATTATCAAAAAAGAAGAGTATATATATTGCAAAGTGTCGATTAAAAGTTTCCAATACAGTTCAAGGATTATCTTCTTCGTTTTTTTTTTGATTAAAGTATCGCGCATAATTTTGAGTGGCCGAAAAACACATTTAACACCTATCGATTTACCGTCAACCGGAGAGACTGTGGCGATAACAACACAATTTTGGTGAAACACGGTGAATAAATTACAGTGTTTTACATTGTTCTGTTTTGTGAGCATCGAATTCCAAGTATTTTGGCACTTGACATAAAACCAATAAAAAAAAATCAGTTCGGTTCCCCAGTGGATTTTTGATTGGCGTTTTGTGACCGTGTTTTTTTTTGGTTTTGTCGTTCATCGTCATCGTTTTCCATTAAAAATCAAGTGCATCATTATCGTCACACTATCAATTTATCCAATATCGGTCCCATTGAAACGGTGGCCGACCAGTCTGACGCTGCACGCGTTTTACTTTTAGTGTATTGAGTCGACAGCGAAAAATAAAACACACAAAATCACTCTCCGCAAGAGAATAAATGTGAAAGCTGAAACGAAAAAGAAAAAAAATATATATAAAAGATTTCATTTAGTGGCAGTGTGAGCAACAAGTTGAAATAGTTGAGATAGCGGCTGCTTGAGTTTGGAGTCTGCATCGAATCGGCTCAGTGTATGTCAATAATAATATTTTTTTTTTTTGTTTCGTGTGTTTTAGTATATGGATCGGTGTGTTTTGACTCTGTCGTATGCGAGAGCTCAAGTTCCAACGAGGCGACCACGAGAGATCAATTTATCAATGTATGCATACTCTCGCATGCTGTGTGTGCCGCAATAGTGAATGTTGTCGTTTTTTTTCTCTCTGTTCGTTGGATATATGTATAAATTTCAATATTTATTGAATATTGAGTTGGCCAAATTACTATTGCGATAAAACCTTCGATTGATTGACCGGAGAACTACATATAATTTGTGTTTGTTATAACATTATTTTGATGCAATTTGCATGCACATTATTTGCATCTAAGCGTTTGTCCAGTGCCAAATCACACAAAAAAAAATTTGAACGCAAATTTGACATGAAAATTCCAATAAAATCTCAATACCGATCAAATTTAACATGAAACTGTCAATGTGTAAATTAAGTCAATCAAAATTCAGTTCCGTACGAGAAAAGAAGCTGCAATTGAATACTCGATGTACATATATTAATTGGATTTATAGCAATTATGTGAATTCGACGATTTAATTAGTGACCAGAAATAAAAAATGAATCTCATTTGCTGTTTCAGTAACCTCAATGTTAGTGTCCGACCAAAAATGAGAACAAGTTTGCAAATTGCACAGTGAAACAACGCATTGAATTGTCTGGACCAAAACATTTGCCATGAACTAATGGAAAAAAAAGTTACATTTTAAATGTCATTTAACTAAGTGACAACATACGATAAATTACCATCCGTAAACGTAAATCAAGTGTTTTAAGAAGAAGAAGAATAACGCGCCACGAAAACAATACAATTAATTGTTATATTTTCGCGATCATCATCATCAACTGATCAACGAAAAAAAGATCGGAATTCAAATCACACAGGAAAACGACCCATTCCCACGATTTATTGCATCTGTTAAGGCTGCATTTTATGTATTTCAACGAATTTCGCCATAGATTTAATGTAAGTATTAAATATCATAATTGAAATGAAATTAGTCCACAGCATTCCAAGCATACTTTCATCATGGAATTCATAGCCATCCATAAAATCCGATGACAATTAATGCCGTTCGAAGTTCGTTCACCACATACCTATGCAAAATAATGTCTAATGTCTGAACCACAAATATTCATATAATATTATCAACATTGAGCACATGGAAATCGATTCGGGCGTTTGGTGAAATGAAGCCCACAATATATATATTTGTATTTTGATTTTTTTTTTTTTTACTGAAACAAACCGATCTACACCGGAAGAAAATTGCCAGTTGAGCGCAAACGTGTGAACTAAACATGCCGATTTTATGAGCGCATGTGCGCATGAGCGCGGATCGAATAACCTTCGGCTTTGAAATGAATTTACATGTTCGAAAAGAATTTCCGAAACGAAATGACATGGCATTTGAGCGGTTTGAAATTGAAGTGGGTTTGTCTCTAGGTTTCTCCCTCTCTCACTCTTTGCGTGTGTGAGTGTGTGTGTGTGTATGTGCTCGATCCAACGCTTCAATAATAACAACCATAAAATATTATTTTCTGCGTAATAAAATAATTAATGCTGATTTGATGATATTTGACTGATACGACCCCAATGACTTTATTTGAATCCATATTATTGCGTATTGAAACCTGTACACCGATTTTTGTCCGACCGATCTTTTGAAATTCCGATTCGTCGCGGTCGCACCGATTTAATTAGCATCACATCTCTAATTCGCTTATTGTTCTAATCTGTTTAGTGATCGATCGTTTGAATTAGATGTTAATTTCATATACTTTTTACATAGAATCGTTGATGACGTCTTTTTCGCTATTTGAAATACTCATCAATCGTGATTTGCAAACCGAAAAAAAAATTTGCTACTCTAAATTCCAATGGTGATTGTATACTCTGTTGAATCTTTTTTTTTTTCATAGCGGTTTGTATCAACAACAACAAAAAAATCGGATTAAAAACAAATAAAATACGTCGAAAACCGTCAGACAAAAAGTCTGACATATTTGAAATGTCTGAACCGATATAAAGAGTGAAAAAAAGAGAGGTGCGAGAAATAAAATAACAAAAATTGCGTTGCCAAAACTATATCTCGACAAAGACATTTCAAGTCGATCGTATCAAAAACAAAACTTGTTTATTATGCTTTTTTGGCCAGCGTTCACCATGATCGAATACTCTGTCAATTTTTATCGAGATCGAAACACCTATGAAATTCTAATACATTGACAAAACCAAGTAAAAATGTTTCACTTTCATTTTATTTATGGTCGTCAGACTATGTCAAATCCACTTGGCTCGTTTGATAGTGGGTCCTTTTTTTCTCTCTCTTTCGATAAAATCAGTTATTTTATTTGCGCTGGACACGCGCAAGAGAATGGCAAAGACAAACACTTCAAATCCATTTGCCATTACTTTCAAAAACAAAAAGGCTTTGCCATCGACATTTCAGTCATTTCAATTGGAGTTTCATAATCAAAAAAACGTGACTACTTGACACCACGTTGAAAGGTGTATAAGTTGACTTTTTGTGCGCCCAGGCCTCTGCATCGGAAAATAATTGCTTTGATTTGTGCATGCAACTAACAATTCTTGAATGTCACGTAACATGAAAAAAATATAATTGATTTCACTTCATTCATGCCAAATCAAACCAATCTATTGACATTCCATGGGATTTCGTGCACATATTTTATTTGATTGAACTCAACTCAATGCTTATTTTATTTTAATTCAAATTAAAATGTAAATAGTTAAAATGCCGTTGACTTTCTCCATCACTTTAGAATTTTAAATGAAGTATGAAGTTTGACTTTGAAATTGCCCTCCCCAATTGCCATTTTATTGAATATGAAAAGCGCGAATATTCCAATTTCAGTATTGTTTGGCTGCAAAATTTAATGTAATTGCTTGTTAAATCGGCTTGATGACTATCATCTTAATGTATCCCGGCGAGATCAGCAACAATGTCGCAATTCAGATTTACATTCCAATTATTCTCTCTCAATAATAAAACACATCCATAAAAGTGTCACTTCCGAGTGACTCAGGAGGAAAACCAGCCACATTCTTCACACAAAAACATTAAGAAAACGCATTGGTTAAAATAATCATCACTAAAGCCACGTCTGTTTTGGGTATTATTTATGGTGCTGTCAACACAATCAGAAAATGTGTTGGGTAAATATGTTATCGTTGAAAGAAGGGGTTTCTTTCATTCCCATTCAATGCAATCCATTCATATCAATTCCATTAAGAGATAAAAGAAAAAAAAATTGCGGCCAAGAATGACTGCACCATAAATTCTGCGCATTTTTTTTATCTTCATTTTGGTGGTCGATGATTTAAAAAACAAACCTCCACAATCTGCCTAGCAATATCAAAAGAATCGTATATTCGTTTGCCATCTCAGAGAGAAAAAGAGGTCTTAAGCTGGCTGATGGTTCGATAAACTAATTAGGCAGTGATGAAGAGAGTAATAAATGAATGTGAATTGTTATACGAAGTAGAATTAAGCCATAAAACTAAATAGCATATTCTTTTTGACATTGAGCCATGAAATGTGAATGCGATGGATTGGCGCAATTGAAAAAATATGATTGATTTGTTGCTTTCGAAAAACCATCAAGTTTGCATGCTGTCATCCTTATGTATTTATATCGAAAGAGACGAAAAAAAGGGCATCCATTTAATCATGGCACTCGATTGAAGCCAGTTTTGGAATGGATTTGTTTTGATTTCAAATTGACATGATTTAAAAATTGTAAATCATTGGTGTGTGTTGACTTCGTTGTACGCAATTTAATCGACCAAAACTATTTTGCGGTTTTACATGTTAGGCCGATTTATCATTAGACTGCGTTCATCCCATTTTAATGCTTGTATTATTTTGTGAATGTACATTTTTATTGTTTTTCTCTCTTGCTTGCTCTTGCTCTCGCTCTCTCTCTCTCTCCTTCTTTCTATCATTTGAAATATGCGCGTTCTTGTTACGTTAGTTGGCTCTCGTAGTTCATCGTTTTGAGATTCAAACACTCTCTGCAAAACATTGACTCTCACAGCCCTGTATGTGCTTCCACATATATGAAATGTGCACAAACACAACCAGTTTGGTAACATTCTTTGCATGACGTCGATGGAAAAATGTCAACTTAAAGTGATGAGAAAACTTCTTTCTCTCATTTGTTTTTTTTTTCTTTCTTTCTCATCTGGAATGAAGCATTCATCATTCATGAGCCAGCCAACAAACCGAGCATCTGATTCCTCGTGCTATTTTACTCGTGGCTGCCGCTTTCTGCTGTTTTAAATGTGTACCTCTTTCCTCATCTTCGTCTGCATGCCTCTGCTTGCTGTGTGAGTGTTTGTAGGTTTTTTATTCTTCTTCATCGCCGGCGCGGCAATAGTCGCGCGAATGGCCGTTGACAATTCATAATCAAAGCCAATTGCAACATGTAGATATTTCTTTGGAATGTTTTCGGTCATTAAGTTTTCATAACATTATTATATCGTACCGATATTGCTATTAAATTATCAGCTTGGCAAATATCTTCGTGATGTCACATAGCATTTGAGTTATTCTATGTTCTGAGCTCTTCTTCAACTTCTTCAATTCTTCTGTTTTTTTTTTTTTTGCTTCTGCTTTTCTTTTATTTTATATCATTTAGTGATTGCATGTCATGTTTTAACTCGAGGTTTTTTTTCTCTCTGTGCTGTGCACAGTGCAAATGCGTTTGGTCGAGTCGTAAATTGTTGAACTTTTCTTCATTAGCTACGATTATAACTGATAATTTGTCGCCATTTTCTAGTGTCTAGGTGGTTTGTTGGTGCCGTGTTGAATCTTCCAATTGTCCATCCTTAAGTGATGAATTAATGATCAAAACTATTTGTGGCCATGTGGTCTATATCTAATTACGGGTATGGTGGATGATGCGTGTTTTAATGAAGTGATAAAAATTTATTTGAGTGTAATAAATTCGATTAATTTCACAGAGGCGCAGAGTGTTGAGCATAAAGAGAGTGCCAGAGATCAACAAAATATGTGAATATTATAAAAATCAATGTGGAAGGTGCTGAAGTAGAAACGATCATTCGTCTAGAATATCTGTGTGTTTTTTTCTCTGTATGTAAAATAAATCCTAAGGCTTCTGTTTGTTGTTGTGCATGCGTGACGAGATCAACTTACACTAAGCGCCACGTTGACTTACGTTCCAATGTCATTTCATCAAACTGCTCTCGCACTTGTACACCGATCAAATGAGAGCGAGAAACTATAGATATTAAAACGAATTATATCTCTCTTGCGCTGACAAAATGCTCTTTTATACAAATTGTAATCGCTTTTTAATGCTCATTGTAATGATTATTACTATCAATGTAAAAACAAACACGATGTTTGTTTATATTGCTAGGAAATGCGTTGCCATGCATAAACATTTGACTAAAATTGATATAACAGTCACTGAGAACATACCAACTGCAATAGGAAAAATGCATTTTTATGTGATAATAAATTTAAATTGCTGGTTTTAAGTAAACATTTCAATATTTTAATTATCAGTTTTTACTGAAATTGCTTTGGAAAAAAGCCATTTTTTATGGGAGTTTAAGTTTTACATGAAAAATAAAACCCATAAAAATCAATCGATTTGCATGTCTGTTCACTGTTTTATACAGTTTGTAAAATTTTATGGAAATCCAAATATCGCCAACGATAACAACGATATTCTGTTTAACATATAATTCTTTTTTTCTCTCTAAAATAACGGTATCAGGTATCAAGGGGATATTGAAACAGAACATATTTAATCGACATCAAGAATAATTCTAAAAATGTTAGAAATGAAAATCCACAACAGTGATATGGAAACGAAATAGAAATCAAACACGGCTCTTTTAAAACAAATTGTATAGTTAACCAAAAAAACAGCGGCTCTAAAAAACCGTGTTGCATTCTGAATTACTCATGTGACTTATCTCATTCACCATAGGGAAATTCACAAAAATTACTCAACAGTTTTTCATCAGAAATATAAAAATGATATTTGTTTCCTTCGAATTGTAATGTAGTATGCATTTCACGTGAAAATTGATTAAGTTTGGTCACATGACATTTTTCTATTACTTGATAACATTCTTCTAATTTTTTTGGATTGACTGATAATTGTTGACTGTCAATTTGTTCGAATGCTGACCAACCGAACAGAAGTGCACTATCGCAAAGGTAAAACAGCATGGTCACCGACTTAGTAAACTCAGGAGCCTACAGTTCATTCAGGAGCACTACGGAATGCTATCCAAGTAACAATATTAACAGTCACAAAATCGTCACACGGCGAATTTTACAAGCGGAAAAAGATAAATAAATAACTGAAGCACATGTGTGTACATATACAGAGAGAAAGAGAGAGAGAGAGAGAGAGAGAGAGAGAGAGAGAGAGAGAGAGAGAGATACAACGAAGAAAAATAAACAACGGAAAAAATTCAGCGCAACTAAGTGAACGAGCCGTAAAAGATTGTTTTTTTTTCAAAATCGAGAACAAAGAAAAAAGCACTTGAACTCACAACATGAGGTCTTTGCGTCTATACATTGTGTGGTCTTTTGCGTATAGAACATGCACTTCGCACACAAAACGTGAAACGCATTCAGAGATCGAGTTGACTTGTGTTGTTGGTTCATGTCGAATAATAAGCATTAGCCTGCTTTTGTGCCGGTTGTTCTGATGATCCTTATGCGTTTCAATTCTGGCTCAACCCATTCAAAAAGGACCAATTGGATTTTGCGCACAAAAAAGTTTGTTAACAAGAAATATGGCTAACGAGTTGAGGCGAAAAAAAAGCAAATTGTATTTGACCAACGATTATCGAATGAATAAGCGCGTTGATTTTTATTCTCTTGGTTGCATAAAAGGAAACAGCACGCGCTCATCGCATTATTCACCCGCATAAAGGCCGATCTAATTCCATTGCAGAGGAAAGAAAAAAAGGGAAAACGAAACTAATGATTTCAAATTAATCACATCGTTGTTAAGTCATAATTTACACAGAATGAGCACAATTTCAAATCAACGTTTCGGTGTGAGAGTGTGTTCGTGTGTTTATTTATGTCATTTCAAGTGAAGAAATGCTACGGTCAAAACACTCTCCAGAACAACAGAGCCCAAGAAAACAACAACAATTACCAAACGGAGGATGGGATGAGGAGCGAAAAAACGCCAGCGTCATTGTGATTTTCATGGTTTCGATTAGTTGATGTGGGAGAGAGAGAGATAGTAAGATTGAAATGGGAATGTAAATGGTGGCATCAAAAGACCAAAATGAATGAAAAGGAAGAAAAAAAAACAATATTTATGTTTGTTAACCAGCAAATAATGTTAATATAATAACGAAGCAGTAACAACAACAGCAGCAACAATCTCGAATGAAGATCAAACAATACATGTGCGTAGAAATCGATTGGTTTTGGAACGAATTTTCATTGGTCGGCGATCATTTGAACAGGAGGGGTTTCTTCAGCATCGTTTCACGATTCAATTTTTATGATTCTATCTCACATTTCTGTTCTTTCTTCGCCCGTTCGATGTCGAAGCGCCGCGCGAACAGCAAACATTCATTCGTTTGTTCTTGGTTCCTTCTGTGTGTTGTATTTTTGTTGTTGTTGTTTTTGTTGTTGCTGTGTGTACCCAGATAATTGAGAGTTCTACCTTGCACCGACAAAAAAAAACAACAACACAGTGAAGCAGACGTAAAAAACCAAACAAGAAAGAAGAAAATGCGATGCACTTTCAATGAATTGTTTCCTTTGATTTTTGGCCGAGAGGTGCTCTGCCACACGGAATCAATGGTCTCTCGGTGGAGAGAGCGCACGGCGCACATCGTTTCAAGTTTCATCATTCGCGCACATCATTCTGTCGCATGCACACATAGAGATAGAGAAAGAGATCCCGGGACTAGACCTATATCAAGAGAGATGAAGTTCCTTTTTTTCTTTTGTTCTCGGCATTCTTCTTCTTCTTCTTCTTCTTCTTCTTCTTCTTCTTTTTGTTTTATTTACTTATCACTTTTCATCTCAATTTTGACTTTACCATCCATCGCATGATATTGTCTCTGTCATGCACTTTTCAACAAAAAGTCATAATTCTTTGATTGTTTGGTTGTTGTTGGTGATCGTGGTGTGAGTCGATCGTTTTTCGGTGTGTGCCGCTCTCTTTTCGCTCCTTGGATTTTTGTGTGTGTCGTGATTTTTGTTCGGATGATTCAGTTTATATTATTTCATTTGTTCTTCTTACCATTTTGCTTCGATGCTTGCGCATGTATTCGTCTTGGTTCGCTTGATTGCCGAACATTTTTCACTTCGGGATTATCCGTGCGCGCGAGCTCCTGTTGTTGTTATATAGATTTATATTTTCTTTTTTATTTTCTTCCTTTGTTCAGTTTAAAACACACACACGATCAGTTCGTACTTACACATGCTATTTTTACTAATGCCTTCACAAACACATACACACACTTACTGACTGATTCACTCACATGCACAACACTCACACACATACCCAAACATGCACGACGTGCAATCGAAGCATATCGTGGTGTGTGTGTTTGGTGCTTAAGCTCACATGAATGCAAACATTGTCATGTGATTTGTCGAATGAAGTCCAATGCATTGAAAAGAGAACGACACATATATTGACAGTCGAAGTGCATGTGAGCGAGACAAGTGCTCGAAAAATGGTTGGATACACAAGGAGGGTAGGAAGAGAGAAGAGAGAGAGACAAAAAAATGCACACATAAACAGTTAAAAGAGGCGAGAGAGCAGAAGAAAAAAAAGAAGGTAAAAGACAAACAGAACCAAGAAGTCTAGTAAAACCGATTTTCAGTTTGAATTTATAATTCAGTTGTTGAAGACGTTGTTGTCTACACGTGAACGCTACTCAAAGTATCTTGAGAGAGAAAAGACGTTTTTTTTTCTTTTTTTCGTTCGAAACCATCCGACAATTTTCATCATTACGTTTGATATTTTTTTATTGGATATTTTTATAACATACGCAATTTATATTGTTTCATTATTGGATTAATTGGATGAATTGGATAATAAATTGAAACCTTTTGTCAAACAAACAAAAAAAGGGGAAAAAATCCAAAAGTGAATTTTGTGAAGAAAAAGGAAAAATAATTGCATAATATATTGCAATTTTACCAAAGGATTCAATGAAAACTACACTCATCAGAAATGATTGTGCAGACAGTGAGACAAGATCATTCTTAACCAAAATAGTGGATTATTAAGTGATCTTTTTTTTAAAGTTTACAACGGAACATTTTTTCTTTCGATTTTTTCGATAATTTCTTAAAGGTAAGCAAAAGGAATTCGAATTTAGTTTGATCATGAATAAAATCTCAAAATTCAGTTAAAAACTTCTGACAAGAATTAAACGAAGTGTTCAAATTTGAATCCGTGTTCTTTTTTCAGTGAATCGATTTAGTTGTTCAGAGATTCAATGTTTTTTCGAGTTTTTTTTTTCTTTGCTTAAAACTGCAGTCATTTAACTGATTCTCTACCAAAAAAAAAATCTTTGTGATGATCAAGACTGCACCCCGTGGACTTGCTATTTTTGTGTTTCATTCTCAAGAGTCTTTTATAGTCCTTATCAACGAATTTGATCGCAACGATTACTTGCTGTGCTTGTCTAATGTTCCGATGCTCTAATTGCTTTTCTATGCCATTTTCGGCCAAGTTCAAATTTTTAACCCCGCTTTTGTGTGTATATTCCATGCGTTTTTCGGTGTAAATGTCTAATTGCAACAATAACAACAACAGAAAATAACGAAACAGTTTTGTGCAAAGTGAATAGATTTCTCGAAACCAAAGTCAAACTAAAGCTAATGACTAAATAAAAAGACTTTTGTACTCGGCCATAACACGTATATATCAGCATTTGACATGAGCACGGAATTACATGCCAATTCTAAGAAATAATTTAATTGATCCAACTGATTGTCTATTGTGTTGAGCAAATATGAGCAATTCGAAAAATGTGATCGTCGTTTAGAGTAATAAAAAGCGACCAGATTGAGCGCACTCGAGCCAATGTGCATTCATCATCGAGAGATAATACCTTGATTTGGATTGAAAAGTGATTTCAAAGTGCTTACACACGTTGTTCATTGAAAAATTGTTTGTCGCTGTTTTGTTTGATGTTTGTTCTCCGTTCACTTAAAATCAATTATGAAATCATATACATAATTATTATCATTAAGGTTTTGTGTTGTTTGATTGATGCGGCTGGCAGTTGGTTTGATCGGATCTAGTCATTCAATGCCGCGCAGTGAGACAAAATCAAAAGAGATCCACTTGTTTCTCATTCCATTTCCATTCGTGTAATTCACTTTTATGCGCTTTGTTTTTTTTTTTTATAAAATATCACAAATTATTGCCGACACCATAATTGTAACGGAAAATGCAATTAATCTCTCTTATGTGATGCATAGAAGTAAAAGAAAAATAAAAGAGTTTGCAAGCATTTCGAAAATCATGAATTGTGTGCGCATCGCTTGAATTTACTGTGAAAATGATTCATGCTGAAAACCGCATTATTTCTCATTTTTCCCCTGTACCACATAAAAGGAAATAGCGAAATTGTCCTCATATCAGAATTTCGCCAAAACTAGCAACAAGTGCAATTGAATGGATGTTGAATTGATGTTGAATGTGTGTTGAGCTTCCTATTTCATTCAATGCATTGCACGGCATTTCTATGATCGCGTAGCGCAAAATTGGTGGTAATCATAATTATCATGTGTGAGGTATCGAACTAAATGCAATAAATGTGATAAATATGATTTTGTTCCGTACAAACAGCCAGCCATTCAGCCGGCCGAACCGAAGATAGTGAGCGATGATCTTGCTGCATCGGTCTCTATATGCCATATGTGATTGCATTCAAACGAACCATTTAAGGAATTGTGTTTTTCTACTAGTGCAAAACATAGCAATTTGTGAATGAATGAGAATTGCTCAAGATGTTGCGTTCGATTCCGAGCGCACATTGAGCGCAATTTGTATGTGATCATCGTACGGGATGCACAAGCTACGCTGTGGTATTTGTAAATATTGCATGTAACATGATTGAACGCATTGTTTCCACACGGTGTCTTTATCGCATTGTGCGTTGTGTGTTATTTTTTTCATCATCATCTTCTTCTTCTTCTTCTTCATTTTCATCTCATATCTGAAATTAGACTAATGCAATCCGCAATTGAACAAATGATGGAAAATTATAAACCTATTTAAGACGGTTAAACATTATTGCTTTTAAATTATGGTTATTTCATCGGAGTAGTTCAAATGCGTTCGGCTTTTCATTTTCCCTTTTTTCTTCCTATCCTCTCTCTCTCTCTCTGTCTCTCTCTCTCTCTCTCTCTCTCTCCTCCTATCATTTTCATCACAATCACACATCATCTGTGCAGTGTGCGCCTATGTGCCAGCCGCTTGATCTTGATTCTCTCGAAATGCCAACTCGAAAAGCGGATTTCATATGAAAGCGACAAAAGAAAATTCCTTTCGGAACAGGATTTCTTTTTGCCCTTCAAGATATTGATAAAGAGCAAGATTGTTCGATCGATAAAAATTGTATGGCAATGACTAGAGTCAAAAATTACACCACATCATATCAACGAGCCGAAAGTAGACGAAAAAAAAAATAGCAAATAGGCACAACCATAGTGTCGGTTTATGTGTTATGACAAAAGAACAACATTAAGGTGGAAGGTGGAAAGGCAACGGCAATAGCAACGGCAACGACGGCTCTTTCGTTCATATTCATGTGCACACAATGAACAGGCATAAGCATGTAAGCATGTGAGCATTCAGCAGGCGTAAAAGGCAACATCATCAATATTTACACAAAACTACCTGTTTTATTTTTGTTGAATTTTCTCATTCGTCTATTTCGCTCCTTTACATCTATTTCTGTAATCCCTGGGACTTTGTGTGATTGTGCTTCGTTTTCCTATTCAATGTTTGTTCCTACTTCTGGCTCAATCGGCCAGTGCCAATGTACCAACGTGTGTTTGGTCATGTTATTCCGTTCGTATTAACAGCGTTAACTGTTGTTTGATCGTAAATTAACAATGAGTCCGCATCCACTTCACACTGAAGTACACACACAACACATTTTGGCCGTTTCTATATTTGTTTCCTTTGAAAATCTATGCTCAGTATCGAAAATTCCCGTATTAGATGACGATTTTTTGTATCGTCTTCTAAACACAAGCCCCGATATGCTCAAGCGCATTCACCATAATAATCATATTACTTCTTGGAATTAATTACGATTATATTTCCATTCTCTTACTTTTACTCTATGCAAATTTAACTATTGTCATAACACCGAATTAGGGATTAAGAATGAATGGTAAAAACGTTTTATCTTTCTCCAACGTTGATCCTTTTGAAGAGGCTTGAAAAGCCAACCAAAACAAAAATACAATTTACAATAAGCTATAAAATTGGTAACAAGTTCATCTGGCAAACAAAACTAGCATCTTGTGACACACACACAATACACACACGGACACACGTACACAGAAAGACAATGCATCCTTTTCACACTCGTAGGCTGATTGGCACAGCAACCAGTGCACACAAATATGCTCGCATCGATTCAAAGTAGCATCTTACTTTTTAGTAGCAACTAATTCCTTTTCAAATAGAAAAATGGACATAACAAAAAAAACAGTAATAATAAACGACTTGAACAAAGAATAGAGAATAAAGAGAATAAAAAAAGGTATTTTTTTTTGGTTTGTAGAAATTATTAAAACGTCTTAAAACCCCGTAAAAGCATGTTGGTAAAGAGATGCTGATGCCCCCAAAACTGTTCATTACACTGCAGTTTTTTGTGGTGTACGTATTTTGAACTAAAATTATAAGTGTTTTCAATTGAAAAATACAGATTATGTATTTTTTAGTACGCGAATTGGGTACGGTGCTTATCTTGTCATTGCAATTTTTATGGATGGGCTTTCAAGCAAAGAAAACATTTTCCATGAATAAATTTTATGTTTTAAACACAACTTATAATTGAAAGTTTAGCTAATATTACATGTGTTTTTCTTTCATTCTGCTTATTTTAGAGGTGCAAGCGACCATGCAGACGTTTATTTATCTAATTATTGCCATGCTAGTGACTTTACAGTCCGTTGTATATGTTACTGGCGCAGACACAACAACACAACCCACAATACACACAACGAGTGCCACACATCATACAGATAGCACGCAACAAACACATTTAGATAATAGTTTAGTAAATAGCAATAGTAAACAATTAGCTGACAACGAAGAAGTGGCGATCGAACCGAGCGAAAAGGTGACAATGGATCGCGATACACAAGTCAAAGTGGAAAAAAATCTACTCAGTATATTTGGCATGGCAAAACGACCGAAACCAATTGACCGATCGAAGGTGATCATTCCAGATGCAATGAAGGCGTTGTACGCCGAAATTATGGGCGAAGAGTTGCGTGAATCGGTGAATTTACCAAAACCCGGCCTACACACAAAATCAGCAAACACCGTACGAAGTTTTACACATGAAGGTGAGTTTTTTGTTTATCAGATAAGTCCTCCAAATTAATTTTCATTTCGTATGAAAATGAATTAAACACATCTTATGTCACGTAATCTGTGCGCAGACAGCATCAAAACATCATTAGCCCCATCAAATGGCGAACCATTTTCACAAAAGTGTCATAACATCGATACACACGCGTCATTTCACTATCAGACTGAACTGAAAAGAATGGTGACAACATTAGCTATTTTTAAAAATGACAAATAATCCGCATTCCATGCTGATAATCTGTTTTTTTTACCGGCTTGGCAGTGGGCCGATCGATGTGCATTAGATCTCGATTGCTGCTACCGCTACCGCTACGCAGCGATGGGCATAAATATCACAAAATGTAAATAAAAATTCCTTTGTCCACTTTATCCACTTATAATGATGCATAATGATGAGCAATAAAATAGCCAGCCGTGGCCATAAATCACCATATAATACTACTTACTGTCAAAATTAAGACAACATCGAATAAGGTGTGTTCATTTTATTGATGAATCGATTGTGTTCCGGTTTGGCTGGTGACTCTGGTTGCTGGCAATGGGCTATGTTGTATCGCGCTTGCAAATGTTAAACGTATGGAATTTTGCTCATTAGATTTTATCTGCGTACAAATGCTATCGAGATGTGTTTATTCGGTGTTTATTTTTTGTGCATTCATGTTTCAATTTTTCAATAATCTAAAATAAATCGATACGCTTTGAACTTATGTGATTTTAACATTTTCTCTTCTTTGCATTTCATTTTCTTTTTTTACATAAGAAAGTAAAATTGACGAACGATTTTTGCATCATCATCGTTTTCGGTTCTATTTCAATGTGTCTGGAATACCGTCGACGGAGAAATTAAAAGCGGCCGAATTGGAAATTCAATGCGATCCAATTGCCGATGCAGCGAATCTACGGCACAAAGTTCTTGTGTATGATATTGTGCGGCCGGGTATCAAGGGCAAAACAGAGCCAGTACTCTATCTAATCGATACGAAAACAGTGGATATCAAACAATCAAATACGATCAGTTTGGACGTTGTGCCAGCAGTTGACCGGTGGTTACAAAATCCGAAAAAAAACTATGGCATTTTGGTGCAAGTGACAGTCGGTAAAGAGAATCTACCACCGGCCCAGCGGCACGTTCGGCTCCGAAGGAGCATCGATGAGGATGAACATCAGTGGACGAAAATCCAACCAATCCTGATGACGTACACCGATGATGGCCGTTACAAACAACGTGTAATCCGTGATATTAAAACGAATCGCGGCCGACGAGCGCCACATCGAAGGAACAACAAACGGCGTGAAGGACGCGAACTGTGCCAACGAAAGCCATTGTACGTAGATTTCAGTAATGTTGGCTGGAGCGATTGGATTGTAGCACCAGCCGGCTACGATGCCTATTATTGCCATGGTGAATGCCATTTTCCATTTGCTGATCATTTAAATACGACAAATCATGCGGTCGTACAGACTCTAGTGAATTCAATAAACAGTGATTTAGCGCCCAAAGCTTGCTGTATACCAACACAATTGAAACCAATTTCAATGTTATATCTGGACGATCAGAATAAAGTCGTTCTGAAGAGTTACCAAGATATGGAAGTGGTTGGTTGCGGATGCCGATGAAAAAATCGAATGGATACACACTCGATGGATAAAAGAAAAATCGATTTGATTGAACAACGTGTATTGAGTCTGAAACCAGAAGTTTTAAACAAATGTTGAACAAACAAACAAAAATTGTAAAATCAAATTGAGGGGCGGGAATTTCAACCGCAATTTTCGACTCAATCGCCAATCAAATGGATTTTCATTGTTTTTTTTTTTTAAATAAATCTCACTCTACTCCATACTGTTCGGTCACAATCGATCCACAATTGGAATGCAAATCAGGATTTTTGGATTTCATTCATATTTTTTTTTTGGTTCTATCTTCACACATATTTCGCTTTTACATTTACAAAATGTATATTAATAAATTCAATGAAGCCATTAAACGCGTGATACCAAATTGATTTGATGGAATAAAACGTTGATTGGCAACTCTGGATCGATTTAATGTGCAATTTTCGATGTTTGTTTCAACACACAATATTGACATTTTCGTATTTATATATTGACCATATAAATAGTGTAGACTAATTGTCACCATGGTGACCGAGAGTAGTAAGGAGCAGTGATGATAACTACAACAACAAAACGAAGAAAAAAAAACAAACGAAAACCAATCGAACTCATGAGTGTTTAAATTTGGATTGAATGAAGTGGCGATCACTCTTGCGCCAAATGTCGAAGCAAATGGAATAGGAGAAAACAAAACAAAAACGGCATAGAAAAACGATAGCCCGTGCCCACTGTGTAGCTTTATAACCAAATCGGCTCAGCCAAATAATTAATTAATGCTTAGTTTTTATACACGATTTATAAATGTTTGCCCAATCCGAAGTACTCGAAATCAAATTGTAATTTGTTTGAATTGATGTTAAATACTGAGTCATTTCAATGAAGAAAAAAAAGATGAAAAAAACAGAAAATTAGAAATCAAGTAAAACGAATGTGAAACGAAATTTCTGAACTATTCGATTTACCAGTTCACAAAAATCCATTCAATATACATTGAACGAAATGTGTGGCTTTCAAAGCAAAAAAAAAAAAAAACGTTTTCGAAAATATTCGTTATCGATGTTAATTGTGATGATATTATGACTAAAAAAATGAAACGATGCGAGTTTTTGTTAGCAGAACCGAGTTTTCGATGCATTTTTCTGTTTTTTTTTTTTCATTTTTAAAATCACAAAATGATATTACATTAACCAATTTTTGCTGTGCGCAAATGGAAAATGTTTGAATATTAGCTTTGAATATTGGACGTTCGTTTCAATTGGTTAAATCGCCTTTTTTGTACATAAATGTTCATAATTTCTTGTTTTGACAATTTATATATTTCACCCTCACACATTTATTCGATTTAGAATCTCATTGAACATTGTTAATGGATACGATGTTTCATTGTGTCATCTAGAATTTTATATCCAATGAGTTTATTTTGCGGTATGAGTTCCAGTGTGTGTGTATTGTACATATTAAAAGAAAACAAAAATCTTCGATTTAGAAATCAGTTTTAGAACGTATAAAATATAAAAGAATGACAAGAAAAAAAAACAAAAACAATTTTGCATGAAAGATTTGATATGAAAAACAAAAATATAAATGCAAACATTAAAGCATTAGATGTAAGATATCGAGTCGTTGCAGAAAAAGTATGCAATCATACATTAAAAATAATAATGTTTAAAGAGAACAAAAATATATATCCATTTACAATTTGAAGTAACCAATTTGTCAACCAGCAATCTGAAATGAGATTAAGCCGTACTTCGTTTAATGCAAATAAATCTAAGAAAACAACACATTTCGTAGGACTATTCACATTAAAGTGTAAAATGAGAAAAAAATTTAGACTAAGACGATGAAAAAAAAAGAACATGTTATATAATAGTACCTGGATAAGGACATATTTATTTCATTAAACATTTTCTGTAACAAAATTACATGGAATTGATTTTGGTGTTTTCTTTGAGTATTAGTTTTTACTTTTTTGTTCGAAAAGCAATTGAATCTAGATCCAAAAGTGTGTTTTTTTAGGGAAGATGAGATTCCTATACGTTCGGCCTTTTTCAACGATTTAAGGACCAAATTGATCGCAAACCGACCAATATTGGTCTCATTGAAGGACAATCTAGACGATTCACGCAAAAAACAAAGGTATCGTATTCAAAATTCGCGATCAAAAACGACCATCGCAACAGCAACACAGAGAATCAGCGAAACACGAAAAATCCACACTGAAAAAAGATTCCAGCGGCCGCCCATGGAGTATTTTTTTTTTATTGAACGATGAACGTATTTCTGTAGACATCGCGACCATTGTGTATATATGCTTAGTTATTCTTCTTTTAAATCATACGCGTGCGGTATGCTCAGAGTTTTTTTTTACTCTCCCATTCCTTTTGCTATAGGATATTTTTTTGTGGTGCTTGTAATTCCTTTCGTTTTTTTTTATTTCATCGTTGATCGTTCATGTTTTCAATGCTTATGATCAGTGTTGGGAAATGAAACGTACCTTAGACGGACACGGCATGCACGACAATTGAGCATGAACCATATACCTTACTGCCACTATCATTCAACTCATTCACACACACACGCATCATATATTCTATTCTGTATGATATACGTCGAACAATCCAGTTCCAACACTGCTTATGATCATAATCATGATGTGAGAGAGAAGTATTCAAAGATTGAGCGCTAAACTTGAAACAATCAGCTCGATTTTCAACTTTATGCTCCCGAACCCGTGCTCTTCCTTGCCTCTCCCATTCAAATGTAAAGTGATGATTTTGTAGTCGTTTGTTTCGTGTAGCGCGATACGATCCGCAGGTCATCGGCTTTCACGACTATAATTGATCCGACGAGTAACAATATTTCTTTAGAGCAGAAATTATTGAAATATTATGTTAATAGGAATCACATCAACCAGAACCGTTCTTGTTCTCTCTTCCCCCCTTCTCTTGCTCTTCAACTTCATCTCTTTTCATCGTCGGCACATCGTCCGAGTGCCTTGTTGTCTGTGTGTGCCGCCGAAATGTGATTCACAATTTCATGCCACGATGATAAAGTAATGTTTGGAAAATGCGATGATTTATTTTTGATAAACGATCGTAATTCAGTTGAATTTATGCCCGCGTTGAAATCCACCGAACACGATTAGTCAGCCTGAACGTATTCAATCGAAGACACGCATGCACGCATGTGCATCGCATTCAACAGCATTCGAAACATAATTTAATGAGGTTCCAGTGAGTAGGCCAAACAAATCACTTGAATGTCCAAATATTTGAGGAGGAAAACATATTTCTCTCTCTCTCTCTCTCTCTCTCTCTCTCTCTCTCTCTCTCTCTCTCTCTCTCTCTCTCTCTCTTTCTCTTTCTCTTCTCTCCCCCAAAAATATCTTCACAATTCATCAAAATTATTTAATTAAGACGAAAACGTTTGCAATAAGGGTGGTCCAATTACTAAAACTCCACCATAAATGATCCATTTCGTGTTAATTTCAAATAAATGTTACAAGTTCGATCGATCGAACGATAAAAATTGAAAAAAAAATAACAATAAAAAAAAACATTAAAAAATGGTGACTGGTGACAACAAAATATTAGTTAAATGAAGAGATCTCAAAGCAAATTTGTTTCACGAAAATGATCATCGACAGATCGTCTTACTAGTCGATGCATTGCCGTTCTCATCGCATCATATCATTTTAAATCTCGTTGGACGAACCAAATTGAGTTATTTAAGCGTTGCTCGTTTTCGTGGTCTTCGTCGTTCTCAACAGAACTGGGCATGCATACACATTCAGTGCCGAGAGACCCTACCGAATCAGAAGCACTCGATTAACCACAATCAAATGGACAAAACATCGAAATGTTCTCGATTACTGCTCGTTGTGTTGAAATCCCGAAACTCCGAAAATGCATCGTGTAACAGAAACAAAAAATGTTTCACGGCTCGTATAAGGTAATTTTTTAGTTTCATTTTCGTCGTTTTTTGTTGTGTGTTATTCTCATCTTCGCTGTTTCTATTCGAGATCAAATATTCCCGATTAGCGATTCACCTCTTCTTTAATAAAAGAAAAAATACACACAAGAATACGAGCACAATTTTATGATAAAAAAAACACACACAGGCAATCCAAACGAAGAGAGGAACAAAAACAAAATCAAATTCATTCTCATATAATTATAACAAATATAAAAAGGATAAACATCTTTATACAAATACACGCGAAACAAAACTGGATAAAGTGTGTTGTGTTGTGGTCGTTGTTGCCCGTTTCATCATATCTTTTTTTTTCGTTAGTTTCTATTTAATTTATACGAAAATATGATGAAGAGATTGAGCAAACGTGCAGTTGGTTGCTGGTTATGAAGCGCATTCGTTTCGATATATATGTAATTTACGAAGTAATCTTTTGAGGTTTCTGCGTTTGCGAAAGAGCAGAGAAGAGGAGAATACGGTCACACAGGCACAAGATACAAACGAAACGAAATGAAAAAAAAATCGCCGTTTTTCTCGCCAAAATGACCATTTGTTTGTTGCAGCTCAGTTTCAGGCAATTCGTTTGCTGCGTTGGTATCAGTTGCCGTGTGTGTGGCTATGCCATTGGGCACAAAAATTGAGACGATTTCAAATGAAACGGGTCACATGAAAATGCCAAGCAGAAGGATTTGATACCGTTCAGTTTGATGATTAAATTTCCATTTCGATGTGAGAGTGTTTATGCATTTTGTGCACTGTGAAAACCGAAAAAAAAACTAGCTAAATGCACCAGCTCCACAAAAAAAAGCACAAAACATACTGATCCGTACACACATATTCACATTTTTTGGATTTTTTTAATGTGAATTAACCCGTAAAATTATACTATTAACAGCATGAAAAAGCATCTCGCACATAGAATCACATCAACACAGTGGTCATTGGCTCTCCATTCCATTCACATCGGATATGGTCACCGAAAGTAAAAGAAGAAGATGCATATTGACATGATCGGTTTAGTCAGTATTGACGTTCACATAGCATGCTATATGCAAGAGCTGTGCTATCGCACCGAATCCAAGCGCACCGAAACCTAAACAAGGCCCACTAAGTCTGCCTCAATATGTTTGTAAATTTACTCGAATATTATTTTTGTTTTTGTTTTATATTTGATTTTATTTTGTGTGTGTGTTGTTTCGTACTTATGGTCATTCGCTCATTTTGCATGATGAGTTTATTTAGTGGATCGTTGTGCTTATTTTTTGTTTCTTCTCGCTCTTTTTCTCGTTTTGTGAAACTCTGTCGTTTTTTTTTGCCCTTTGTGTTCATTTTGTTGAAATGCAATAACATTGACGTTAACATAAGCATGCGGAGCACACACACGTGAAACTGAAGAAAAAGAGCCACAGTTAAATGCATGTTTGCTTAATCGTGATTTAGACACGATGGGCTCTTGAGAATGTTGTGAAACTCAAAGAAGATGTTGATGTCGTTTTATATGGTTGTTGAATGAAGCAGCAGAATGGCAAAAATGCGCGCAACAAAAAACAAGCGAACTGAAATTGAGGGAAAGAGATCGAGAGAGAGAGAGAAAGAGAGATAGGAGCAAACCACGCAAAGCAGATTTGAAACTGAGTAACCACCCGTGTGCAAATGGTTCTCTTTCATATCACATTGGAATTGTATTGAGTTGCAAAACTTTTATTAGTTGCATCAGTTGATTGAGATTCACATGTGATGTGAGACACAGAATGTGATTGTATGACGCAAAGATAAGTTTTGGTGCGTCTATATTGAATTTGTGGCATTCGATTTTCGAGACCAACAAAATTCAATTGAAAAAGTGGAGAAAATGTTTCAATCGCACAAATGCATACACTGTAGTGCACATATCGGAGACGTCAAAACACGTGCTTTTCACTATAAGATGATATAAATGGAAAATTGATTGTATCATTTGCCAATAATCATAAAGCATGTAACTTTATTTTTAACAAGCGAAATTTCTTCACTCCAGTCACTGGACTCCGTGTGTAGAGCACACATTGAAAAAAAATGCTACTATAAATATTCAAAGGCACGATAATGAGTTGCCAAAAAAAGCACTGCAAACAACTCACACACAAAAACACAAGGAAAATCGAGCATCAAAGTAGCGACGGGAGAAGAAGAAGAGGAGAGAATTTCGCGAGCTCAATCAATGCAAAGCACAACAATAGCGGCAGCAGAAGCAGCATCAACTTGCGGGAAACCCACCCAGGTGTACGGCAATTTATTTTTCAACGCATAAAATAGTGGAGAGAATCGCTCTTGTCTTTAGTAATATTTATCGCTTTGGTCGTTTCTCATTGAGAGATGTAGTCACTAGTTGCTGTTCGGTTCTGTTGACTTGTCTGTTCTTCTTCTTATTCTTTTCCACGTTCTTTTTTTGTGTCCGTATTCCTTTTTATGTCCACGATCACTCTTTTTCCACGGTTTTTTATATTCTTTTGTGTGGCCGAGCAGACACACAGAGAAAGAGAGCGTAGCTTCTCAAACTGCTGCATTGTTTGGGTTAGAATTTTTCACGGTAAATGTAATGTAGTTTGGTATTGGAGCGCTGCCGCTGATATGCAAGTCAATAAGTCAATGATGAATTTCAGTTTCGAGAAAAAGAGGTGGATTTAAATTACCACGCCTGTTCAATAGCTCATTTATTTGGTGTTTTCTGAGGCAAGGCAGGAGCACGATACAGCATATTGGCCCAGTCTCTTTGGGCCATTTACATCAAAGGTATACACCAAAGCATCTTGATTGTTCTATTCATCGGGTTTATCTATCGCGACGTCCTTTAATTTAAAAAAAAATTGTTTTTGTCTAAGGCGAGAATGCTAGTTCCAAGCCTAGGCCGATCGATTGCGCTTTAGAATGAATTAAACGATGCGATAGCTTCTCGTTGGGCGAAAGTAAACCTCAACACACGATTAAATTGAGAGAAGTTTCATTGGTTTCAAATGCGTACGTGGCAATTGCATTGCATCGAATTGTAACTAACCCGTAAAAATAATGACGAGATAGACTTCAAGGTTCCAATGAAGAATGTTTAAAACCACACATGCAGTGAAAAGCTAAATCAATATGCACGCCAACATGAAGCGTGCAAGCGAGAGAGAGAGAGAGAGAGAGAGAGAGAGAGAGAGAGAGAGTGTTTGCTGCGGGCGCATTTCGCTTGCACCGAAGACACTGAGGAACCATTTTTGTTGCGTGCTTTTTCTTCATGTTTTCTGCTCCGTTGTTGGTTGATGCCTTGCATAATATACACTTTGATTGTCATTTTTGTAGTTGTTGTTGCTGTTGTGTTTTTGGTTTTTCGTTGTGTGGTGGTGGCTGCGTGTGTGTTAAAACATGTAGAATTTCGATGTTAGCCTTCATGGATTCTGCGGTTTTTTTTCCATTCCAGCTGAAATGTTTCTCTTCGGCTGAGAGGCTCTAGTTGAGGCTTTAATTTTTGTTTTTTTTTCGTTTCGTTTTGTCATTCAAACACATTCGATGATTATTATCGACGATTGACTTAATCACCCAATACACATACTCAATTTTATCTGACTTCAATTAAACGATACGATTTTTTTTCTCTATTTCGAACATGTTGGCGATTTCTTAGTGACAGCTAAGAAATAAACAGGCAACAACGACAACAGTAGAAATACAAAAAACTATATATATAAATAACGATTCAATAAGATAATTTATACAAAAAAATGGCAAATATGCAACGGCCGAGAGCTGAGTTTGTAAAGAAAAAAAAAATATCAATGCGCGCTCGCGACGGATTGACAAAATGGCAGTAACAGCGTTTAAATTATTGTTTACGGTGCTAATATGAAAATATTTCAGTGGCATAAACAGACAGATCGGTGTAATTTTTTTTCAGCTCTAGCACATGTGAACGATATTATTGTACATGTTCAACGAATATACAAGAGGAAAAAAAAATAAAATACACACACAACGAACATAAAACGTTTTGTTCAACGATTCAAAAATGAGCAAAAATGTTACGAACAAGTAGACACATACAGCTACCACATTGAAATGAAAATGCATAGTGCGCGATTGCGTATTGCCCCATCATCAATTAAATTGCAAGCAAAAATAAAACAAATAATTGTGATCACCAAATCGAATTCGATCGAATTTCTAATGCAATTTTTGTTGTTGTTGCAAAGCTCCATACGGCATTCCGATTGGAATGCACAGCAGCACCATTGAATAGCTACCAGTTTTCAACAGACTGAACAATTACGATAGGCCTATGAGCACACAGCAAATTGAAAGGACATTTGAGAACGAACAAAAACTTATCACATTCATCGATCACATATATGTGACCTTAAATTACCATGCATACTCGATACGGCTATACATCAAATCAAACCATTCTAAATATACAATGTGTGTGTTTTTGTTTTGTTTTGGTTTGTTTTGTTTTTTTTTTTTCATTTGCCTACTCAATTATAAGTAGTCAATCTGTGCGAGACCTGCTTAATGCTGCTTCACTGTAAAAATTCTGCATATTTATGTCATTTGAACATTTGTAATCTATTTTTACATCAATCGCTTTATTTGTTTTTGGTTTTATTTCACAGTCTTTCCATTCAACAACAGGCGGGCGCTGGTGCGCAAACAACACACTAAATGCAATAACTGGTGCTTCACCAATAGTCTTTCTGTCTGTTCGTTAAATGTTCGACAAAATGCCAATCGTTGCATTTTTCAATACATTTGCATTAGAATTAATCAAATGAATGGTTCGTGTGTGTGTGTGCGAGCTAAGCAGTGAACACAGCCACAGTGTGTGAGAATCGTGAAACCGCACCGCTTGATGCACAACAGCCGAAGCAAAGAGCTTAATAACATTGATTGACGTACTTGTTATACCGAAGCGAATAACAGATTGAAAGGAAAATTAATGGAATTGTGAATATTATTTATTATGTTTATTATCTTGTTGAAATTCTATCGGGCCGCTTTATAAAAGCTAAATTAAATTGTGTTAATCACATAACTTTATAGCATGGCTTGATGGACACGTTGACTTGTTGTTGTTACTGCTGTTGCTGCTGCTGCTTTTCTGTTGTTACACGACATGAAGCAGTGCTCGAAGCCTGAAATGCATGGAATGACTTCATCCAAATATCTGAGAATTTCCGAAGGGAAACACATTTTGTCAATGAATTATTATCTGGTTTCTTTTTTTTCTTTCGTTTTTTATTTGGATGCTGTTGTTATTGTTTTAAAGCATGAATCACGCATATACATTTGAACTGGTTAAAATTCACTGCTTTTAACCAGTGCATTTCAATTATGGTCAATTCTTAGTAACAAAAAAACAAAAACGACGAAATCCTTATGATTCTTCTCATTCATTCACATCATAATAATTAATTTATCATTTTTCTGAGTGCATTTTATCGTCGGTTGAAATCTACTGAGAATATAACATTGTATGAGAGCCGAGCCCAAAGCTACAAAGTAGTGCAATCAATCAAAAATTGTAATTTCCGTCTATTACCACAGAATACAAGTGCATCGTGGTTTCTGAAATTAATAACAACAACAACAACAAAAAACAAATCGACTCGAATGCATTTTAATTTTAACGATGGAACAGAAACACAAACAAAATCTCGAGAACACGACTTACTGACAGATACAATTACCACAACACAAATGAGCGCCTTTAAAATAACACAGAACAGTTTTTTTTCTGTGTGAGATTATTCAATTGATCAAGACTATAAATTTCGAATGATTTAAATCGTGCAATTAAGTGAGAAAGTGTTTCAATTTAAGCAAAATGGAAAGATATGCTCACAAAAAATTCCAATAAAAGATTGTTTTTTGAGCACTGAATGCGAATGGATTTGAGTTTTCATAATGATGAATGAACAACAAAGAAAATGCGACATTGAACAAATTCAATCGGTTAAGAAACTAGATTGCCTTATTTTACAACGGCCATTTTTGTCTTCAACCTTTGCCAGGAATTAATTATTGTATTAATTTCAATCAATAGTCAAATCACAATGGAAAAAACGATTTTTTTGGAACTTCGTCGAGAAAGAGTCAGAAATATCTATACCAAGAAACATATTCATTACATTAAACACCCAATATTGGTTTTCTAAGAACGAACATCTCGAAGCCCAAAAAATCGGGAAGAGCAAAAAGAGAAAGAACGTCACCAAAAAGACACCAAAGCCGAAATATGGTAGTCAAAAAATCTTATCCCGGATGTTTGTACTATGAAAACAAGTGTCAATTAAATGCCCGAGTACGCAAATTGAGTACTTGAAAGCGTATAAGGGCGCTCGTCTAGGCATTAAATTTAAAACCAATGTATTATTATTGTTCAAAATCCTAGCCGCTCATCAAAATACAACACAAAGGAAACAAGAGCTCTTCTGAATTGAGCGAGCGCCTAGGCTCTTCGCTCGATATTATTGTATTGTTTTGTTGCTGAGCGTCTACAGCCTCTTTCAAGTCACTGAAGTGTACACTCGGGTATGAATAGTCTATTTAGCGCCACCGTAATAAAATTATTTTTAGTTAGAATTATAAGGTGGCGCTAATTTTTCTTACGATATAATTATAGCTATAATAATCATTTGCATCATGAGAGACTGGAGTTTGATTATCAACCGAGCAATTGAAAATTAGAGTCATTGATTGCTTTAAATGTCATATTGTCAAGCGATATATATTTTTTTGTGTTACAGATAATTAATTTCTATTAGCAGAGAGATAACGTCAGTCTTCGCTAACTGGATTGCAATAGGATAACTTGAAAATGGCAAAAAGTCCAGTTCCATACCAGTCGGTGTGGGTGTGTAAATTGTATGAAACAATGTTGAGCTTTATTTTCGCCGCTTGCTAAATGAATTGTCTGTGTGTTGTTTGAAATATTGTGCGCACATTACCAAAGCAAAATGGAAAATTCATTGAGGCTTAGTCATTGTAGAAAATGACCCTTCAAGAGAGATGCAACAGGCTATCTGTTTATTTTTCTGTATTGCATGTGTGTGTTCGCCTGTTGTTCACCTATGCACACGTCATATCTTTGTTCTTCTGTTTGTTTCGGTTGTTTTGTCTTGTTTTCTCATTGCGATGCATTGGCGTTACATTCCTTCATGTGTATTCGTGTTTGGTTTCAACAAGTTGCCACAATCAAATGCATGTTACAGGCCAACAACAAACGAAGCTCAAGCGCACACCATTCCAAAAGAATGCCAAATTATCTACTTTAAATCATCATAAATTATTGTGTTTTAAGTATTTTTTTTGTGTCGTATCTTTGACGGTTTCTTCGTTCGTTTATATTTTAGTTTTGTATTTAAACAAAAAGCAATTTTCGTGTACAATTTTTTTAAACTGTTCGTTCATTCGGGAAATGTGAAAGAGATTAAAAATATATTCAATGGCAAAGTCACTAACGCCACACACACAGAGAGAGAGATACAGACACAAAAACACACACACAAACCGTTGCATGCCCAATAAATTCCCAAACGAGATATTAAATCAGTTATTGCTTCCTTGTATTTGATCTATTATTTGATGATCGTTTGTTTTTGCAATTTCCATGTGTTTTTTTTTCAATGCGTCGTAGAAGCGCAACAAAATTATTGCAGTTTTATGACTTCAATGATTATTTTACTTTTATTGAGCGTGCAATAAACGGCCAAAGATCAAACTGAATCGAATGGCTCAATTTGAACGGTGAACATTGCCTCGTAGCGTCAATCACATGAATGCATGTTTTGTGGTGAACCTCAATAAACATTCCATTGCCGACCGTTGATATCCATTTGTTTTTAAATATTTAAAAAAAAATTAAGAAAAAGAAGAAGAAGAATATCAAAAATCGAGATTGCATTTTGATTTGCAATTCTGCATACTCATTTGTTTAAGCGATCTCTTACGTCAATTGTTTACTTGAAATCGAGAGATGCTTGTTCGCCAGCTTGTCTCATGTTTGCTGATTTTTACGTTTTTTGCTCTCTTAGTCGTTCCGTCAAACAAACATGATGACGGCAGCGATGGCGGTGGTGGTGGCGGCGGTAGCGGTGGCACGGATCGGTCTTTTTTTGAACCACGCGCTTTTTAAAGTCACATTACGAAAGCTGGTGTTTGTACTTCACCTGTTTTTATTTTTATAAGTAACAGCGCGATATCCGAGAGTGCTGTGGCAAGTTGAAGTGTTTGCTTTTCTTCGGTCGCTGTGTTTGGTTGTTGTTATTTTGTATTGTGTGTGCAGTTTGTTGTTGCTTTTGTTTCATTAATGTCGGTTGTTATTTCTGTTTTACCTTCGAAATTAACATCAAAATCGTGCTATGGCGACCGTTTGTCTATTGAAAAAGGTATTTGCGCGAGCATGTAATGCGCGCGCTCACTCCCAGATTGAAATGGAAACACACACAAGGCAAATAAATATTAAATAAAAAAAAATAACAAAACAAAAAATCAACAAAGACAACAACAACAAACGTATACTCTCTCGACGCAGCAGCATTTGAGCACACACACAGTACAAGGAAACAACTAACAAGAAATACAAGATGCTGGCGTTGCATGTTTCAACATTTTTTATTTGTTTGTTGTGTGTTTTTGCTGCTGCTGCTGCTGCCTGTGATCAATAAAATGCAAGAAACGAAAGAGCGAACTGGCCAGCAGACAAAATGAAGTTTAAAAAACACACACACACGGACACCGAGACATTAAAGAGCTCAAAATACAAGAAATGCAAAAATACTTTCGGTTTGCAAAGGTAATCGAAAAATACTTCAATTTTTTTTATATCATTACGTTTTTCTGAATTTAAACATCGATTTTCTATACAATTCTGTAGCATCATGGAATAAAGCTTGTTACTAATTTTCTCTCTTAAAAATCTTGAAAGCTTTGCATATTCAGCGATTGTTTTTGTTTCAAAGTGCTTTTGTTGATATTGAAAATTCGATGATGAATAAATCGTAAAATCGTTGATTTGTGTTTAGATTGCTCGCAAAATGAAAGTCGAAACGATCAAATTGCCTTTCGAATTGGCGAACCTGTCTATTATCGGAAATGCGATTCACAAATATACTTCAAAGCCACATCAACGTTTAGCAAGGCGATCGGAAATGTGATTTAAAAGGAAAAAATGTATATATTTATAATTGAATTGAATTCAATTGAATTGCTGTACTGCAAACGGTGCAAACGGTGCAAAGTAATGCGATGCAAGCTGTGGTGATATCTTGCAATTCATTCAATAAAATCGGATCGGTGCGCACCGGCCTTTGTCTTGAAATGCCATTGAGAATGGCTGTAAAATAATGCAACAAGTACATGGAATTGCGGGAATGGTTGACATATTTGTTGGTTGTTCTTTAAACTACATTTGTAGCTAGATTGAACAAAAACAAAAACAAATGGTAACCAAGTGCGTCTTTTTTTGTAGCAGTAGAAAGAGAATGCGGCCGCAACCACAGAATGCTGTGCAAGAAAATTATAAGCAACGTTACAATTAATACGCATAGTGAGAGATAATTGAACATGATCTCTGTCTAAAAGCGCATAAATTGTTTGGTTGGCATAAAAGAATGCAAGAATACGACTCAGGTAATTGGAAATGATCTTAATTTCGGGTCACATAATAGATTTCATGCACTTTTACTTATTTGAAAATTCCAAAGCTCTTCATATCATTCTGAAATTTTCGAATTGGGTGATTTTTTACAATTCTTATTTTAAGATTGAACGCGAACATTTCCTCACATTAGGTGATTTTCTCCTAATTGAAATCATTAACGATTATTTGTCTTGTCATTTAATCTAATATCCAAAGATTATGGTACTTCGAATGGTTCCATTAGACTTTCTTGGTGAAAAAAAGTGAGAGAGCTTCGTGGAAAAAAAAAATAACCGCATCGTTCGTTTACATTCGATACTTTTGACCGGTTCGTTCATCAGAGTTCGAAATTGGTGGCAATTTAAAACAACGCAACGAAACACATTGAATTTATAAACGATTCCATATGCAATAATTGCGGCAAAGGTTTTAATTTGCCATATAATCTTAACATACTCAAACACACATGCACACACCGGAGCTCGGTGGGCACAAAACTTCCGATTGAATCTCGACTTTTTGCGGCTAGCTCAATTAACATAAATATAAAATTCAAACACCGGATAATAAAAGAAATAGGCAAGCGCAGGTAGTACATCGAGCCAGGAATACCAAATACGTACACCTAGATAGCGATAGTGCGGGATAGATCTTTAACTGTGCTGCTGTACTGTACACCGTTTACTGTGTTTACTGTCTGTTGCACTGTGCACATGATACTCTCATGACATTGCATTGAACGGACATTGAATTGGCGCATTAAGGATCGCACTGTAATGTAAATTGAAAAATAGCGCATTGGCAATGGCATATCTCGCAACCTCGGCCAACTCAGCCAATCCAACCGATTCGCTCAAAACCATTTTAGTGTCCAATGCAAGAAGCTAAAGCAGAACAACAACAACAACAACAACAACAACAACAACAACAACAAAAAGCTACAGAAAACTGTTTGGTAAAGCAATGCCTGACACTTTACGGCAGATGTGCTTTGGTATTTGGCTTGTGATGTGTAACAACACAGACCATTTTACATGGACTTTTTGTCTCTCATCGTCACATCATTCTTTGCGCACCACTATTTTTGCACAGCTTTTTTTATTCGTTCTCTTGCTCTTTCTCTCTGTATTTCATTTAAGTTTCGTTTGGCTACGATGGTATTTCTTCTAGTGCTTTTTGCGTTAATGTTAATTCTTGCGTTTGCTGCAAGTTTTCGAGTGAGGCGCAATGCGTGTGTTGATATACTTGTGAGTGTGTCTCCATCGTTTATGTTTGTTTGTTTTTTTGTTTGTTTGTAAATTGTATCATTTGTTGGGAAGCGAAGAAAAGAATCTTTGGCCCCAGATGAATGTGTGCACAATCTGCACATTCCACACTCGCATGTTCATTTCCCAACCGCGTACATTCAATTTAATACATAAACTGAAAACGTAAAATATTCCTTTTGTTCTTATTCTTGTTGGTTTGGACTGTTGCTGCTGCTGCTGGTGTTATTGTTTTGGCCGGATTTCGTTCCGTTGATTTATTCAGTACATCTTTTGTGATATTTGCCTGTGTTGTAACTGCCACGCTACTGCATTTCAATTTAAATTAATGGGCAAAAGTATTTAAGTACTTTGATTGCATTTTATCGATGTCATTTATTTCGTATGCGTCGGTTGGTTTCGGTTTGTTTTTTGTATGTTCCGCTTTTGCTCCGTGCAAAAGCAGCAAGCATTGAGCGTTTTCTTTATTGTTTTTCACATGCTCTCGCCAAGGCAAATATTTTTATTGCTTGTATTTTGTCTGTTTAGTTTATTTGTATTGTTTTTTTGTTGTTGTTGTTTTTGTTGCTTCGATCATTCGATCGCAAACAGTACTGCTGTTAATTCGTATGTTTTTTAAATCCATTTCAGGGCTTCTTCCAAATATACAATTCACTTTTATTGAGATTATTCACATGGGAAGTGTAGCAACTGAAATAAAATAAAAATATATCGTTGAAATGAGGCCCTGAATCCATGTAGGTCCTTTTCGTTATTCCATTCGCTAAAAGCACATAAATTATTGCAAAACATTTTGCCAAGAGGATACGCGCAAGAGATGTACACATACTCCATTTAATATATGATACTCCAGTGCAAACTGCGTACAATCAATTCAATTTTCTCAAGCTTAGTGCACGCAAATTGATAAGGAATTGATATTTGTTGGGTGTGTGTGTTGAATTTTTCGTGATCGGCTTCTTTTTACTGTGGTCGCTCTTCACTCTTTTGACATGACAAATGCAAAAATTATAATGACGCATGAAGAATGAGCATAGTTGCGAATCAACTGTCATATGAAAATCGTTCGTTGCAAAGAAAATGCGAATGGATTGACACACAAGCCCAATCGTTTGATTTAAAGCAGTCAATTTAGTCATTGTATCCATCGTTTGGAATCCATCACAGATCAAGTGAAGCGTAACATTCCCATTCAAAAAAAAAGAATGTTTTTCCCTGTTTTGTTCAAAGTCAAAGACCAATGACAATGCATCAATCTTCTTATCAATTAAGCAATTTCCTAAAATCACCATGGCCGATTACCTCAATAATTGTTCGATGACTCATCACCTAGCACGCACACACTCACACACCGCAAAATATTTAGATCTCCTTTTTCTCACTCATTTTCATCGGCTTATCAAACGAGTGACAATAAAATACCTGAACGGCGATTGTATTTACGACCGTGTGCTGAGTCGCTTTAACATCAACCTCAATACGCATTTCATGTGATCTCATGTTATCTATTAAAAGGGACACACAAGAGACGTTCACTTATCGTGTGCATGTTAAGCGCCAACCTCCTGAATATTTGTCATTTGTTTGTTGTAATATCAGGCATGATTGGTTGAAAAAAAAATATCAACGAAGAAAGAGAGTGAAAATCAATTAACCAAAAAATCGATGATTTTGTCAACGTATCACGCGATAAGTTGTTCATTCAACACCCGTCAAATGGATGCATGTCAATCGCCTCATCCATAACATCTAACAACCTTGGTAAATGCTTTGAAACGAACAAATGAATGGAATGAATGGCCAAACACAAAAAAAAGAACTATCACAATTTGATGATGACATTCTGTTGATTAGTAAACTGATGTAAATGCAACGCCAGGGCGTTTCAAATGTGTGTATTAAGGTCCGAAGTTTAGGGCCTTTTTTCGATTAAATGCATCGAAATCGTAAATATAAGCCGGCAAAGAAAAAGAAGAGCTTGAAACTAATTTAATGATCTTGAAATGAAGGAGATGGGAAAGAACATACGCATCGAAAATTGAATGCCAACTGCAATTGGTGACCGAGCAGCAAATGGAAGCGAGAAAGAGAGAGAGAGAGAGAGAGAGCGAGCGAGAAAGAAAGAGGGTGGAATGAAACAGACGATCGAGAGACGATATATATATTTATGGATTTGCCATGGTGTTCGGCCAACAAATTTTGTTTGTTTTTTTTTACCTTTTATTCCTTCTGATTTGTACAATTTAATATGAATTTGCTCATTTGGGATTTTCGAATAAGCCTTCGATTGTCGAACGAGTGAAAATGAAACAGAAGAAAAAGCACACACACTCACAAATCGACGTTGAGAATGGGGAAAAAAGAAGAAATACACAACGAAGTCAGTTTCAAACCGAAAGCAGAGAATAAAATGAAAATAAAGAATGAACCGATGCCGGGCCGAGGCAATGAGAATGTAAACGATTTTTTGCTGCTTTTGTTTCTTATCAGTGCATTCCATCAAAACTTTTTGTTGTTGTTGTGTTTGCTGTTTGAAAAAACACAAAACACAACACACACACACACAAATCCTATGCGCACATTGCACACGGGGCGATCAAGGTGTACATGTGAATGAATATGGCCATTTCGACTGGTATCGGTATACTGAGAGAGTTTGTGTCATTAGTTAAGCATGTGCGGCAACCTGTGCACACCAAATAAAAGCCAACAGACTGATCGTTCAAAATTCATCCAACAAAATATATACATATAGATCGAGTTTTGAAACCAAATGAATCTTTGTGCATCAACGGTAACAGCTACACATCCACAATGGTCCAATGCTACAATCTTTTCGTTTAATTCACAATTTTTCAATGATATAGATTTCTGTACCGGCATTTCTACACACAAACACATTCGGCCCATTGTGCATTTATGCTGCTTAATGAAAAAAAGATAAGGCAGCAACGAGCTGCACGGCCAACAACTAACGTACCGAAGGGAGAGAGAGAGGGAGAGAGAGAGAAAACGGCATAAAAACGTAACATAAAATTTATAAATGAATGTTAAGTTGCTGGCTCGTTGTTGGGTGCCTCTCTTTGATGAATCGACGAAAACAAAAAATCTTCCACCAAAATGCGAGCGAGCGAAAGCAAAAAAAAAACAACCGAAAAGTAAAAACAAAACACACACACAACAACAACAACAACCAAAATGAAAATGCCACCGGGATAGATGAAATATCCATTTCTAATATAACGTGTGTAAAAATATCGCATATATGTGGTTCTTTACGTTCATTCTGTGTCTCTGGCCCGGCCTCAATGGCCTGCTGCATACTACATAGACGTTGTATGCTTCTTATCCGTTTCGGTTTATTTTACAGCTTACGACAAAAAACCAATCTATATGGATTTTTCATTAGACAGATAATTGTATATTCTCACATGCCGTAATACATCTAGAAGATAACGAGCATTTCTATAACACGTTTAGTGACGCATGAAGCAGCATTTGTTTTAGAAATGTACCCAACAAAATCAACCCAATCAACGACAAAGAAAATGTGCTGAAATTAGTGCATGACCGAAGGAACCGATGCCAAACCATTGGCTCAACAGCCTTATATCTATGCTACCAATAGAAAATCACCTCAAGAATGAAAGCAAAAAAATGAATCACAAAATTGATCATACGATAAGTATATAATTGGACATTGAAGAGATTGAAAAATCACCAACATGAAACTGTTGTCTCTTCTCTTTAGCAAATGTTTCCTTGTTGTCTTTTTTGTTAGCATAAAATATTCTTGTGTGTTCATGTGTCTTCATGAGCTCCCTGTGTGCATTTCGGGTTGATTGAGGATTTTCCTGGAACTCAATTTGTGGCTCAAAAATGTTTACGTTTTTCGTTTCGTCCCTGGACAAATATTTTCTTTTTTTAGAAAAAGACATGAAGAAGCGCACCGGGAAGAGCGATAGGATGGCGCTATGTTTCGGCAAGTTAAAACACATAAATACCATACACACAGTCACCCAACGATGAGAGATGAACAAGAGAACAGAAGAGAAAAAAAAAAACTGAATGAGTCATCCACTTTTGGAAATAATGAATGAACATAGATTTTGTTTTTTTGTTGTTGTTGTTGAAAAGCTTGAAATCGTTTTACCATTCTTTAACCGGATGTCAGCGCCACATTCTTTCTCTCTTTCTTTCTCATTTTGTCTCCTTATATCCCTATAAGCACATAATATCTAATTCAATATTCGTCAATGTAGAACACACGCACACACACACAAAAGACTGATTTGGAGTGGTAAGCAACGAACCCAATCATTAGATTAAATAACAAATACTAATCCATTTCCAGGCCTGTCAAAAATTCAATCGAATTTGTGCTCTTACAATCTAAAATGCAATCGGTGCAGGAAATTGACGATATTCAATCATTCAAGTATGCAACTTTGTTTCATTCATCAATCATTTCAACGATGGAATTTCAATGGAAATCACTTTGAAGGAGGAGAGATAAACCAAAAAAAGCACAAAATCATGCAATCATTAAATTACTCGGTCCTTGTTATCTCATAAACATCCTTTATGTGCGGTGTATCCGAAATTCCGCTTAAGACGATTTCAGGACGTAAAAAAATGCGTCTTGAAATTTCTCTAGTGATTATGAAATTAAAAAAATCGCCGTTTATGATTACCCTAGTTAGTTCAATCAGAGCAGATAAATTAATTGTTAAGCTTACATATTTAAAACAAGCAGCTGAAATTATACCAGAAAAACCATTTATTTCAGTTTTCTTGTTCTTTTGGGTAGGTGAATAAAGGGGGAAAAAGTCGATGTGAACAGCAAAAGGCGGTATACAGACGAAAACCGGCCGAAGAGAAAGAGAGAGAGAAAAAGCGCACGCTCGTGTGGCTATAATATGAATATTTGTATACAAATATGAACAACAGCAAACGGAAAGGCAAACATGAAGCACTCTCATCTTGTTTTCAATAGATTTGTAAACGATGAACTTGCGATCACTTCAATACCGCACAAGTTGAAATTCGTGCGTATATTATTTCTGTTTGGTTGTTGTTGTTTTTTTCACTTCATCGTGTTGTTACGCTGCTATATTTCGTCGATGAGATCGATTTTGGAGCACGAATATCAGAGGGATTGTGAGAGATGGAGAGAATTTATTGTTTATACCATATTTGTATGAAATGAGATCATGTGGTTTTCGGATGGTTCAAATTGCCGCTGTTTATAGCTTTATTGATCACATTCCTGAGCGCGCGCGCGTTCTCTCTCTCTTTCTCGCTCACTCTTTGTCTCAATGTGTAAAGGTGCAGATAGAATGAACGAAGAGCACAAATAACCACCACAAGCTCAAAATGACCAAATGAACAAGCATGATAATATTGAGAACAAAGAAAATTGACAGAACGCAAAGAGCAGACCGCGATCGCACCACATTCCCATTCTTATTCTTATTTACATATATTGGCTACTTGAGTGTGCTTAGCTTATTATTATTATACTTTCAACACGATGAAAATACGTCCGAAGAAAAATGAATCTATAAATATATGTTTTATATGTATAAAATATATCGAAAAGTGCATGGCATTGCAGCCGATTGGGTAAATTGGTGCGTTGGGCGAAGAGGACCAGAAGGAGAGTGAAAAAGCACAATGAAAACTAAATAATGTGTGTTTATAGTATTTACACATTTGATTTATGAAATATTTATCCCATCTAAATAGAAATCGTTGAGGTGATTTGTGCATTTTATGCCCTGAGAATATTTGCCCTGGCGAAAATATCGTTGAATAAAACACCGAGAGAGAGAGAGAGAGAGAGAGATAGAGAGAAGAAATTGAATTGTCGTCAGCCAGTTGGTGGTAACAAATCCATGAATATGAGACTGTGTTTTGGTTGTTGTTAAGGCAATGCACGAAATACAAACAGTTAATTGATTCATATTTTATTTTCGGGTTGGAAAAGTAATATTCACTTCATTGCCCAGTGTGATCCATTTGACGAGATAAAAGACCACAGACTGTTTTTTTTTCGTAATGCAACAAATTCAAACGTCGTGATTGGAAAATTAACTTACAAAGTTTCATATATGATTCAAACGTGGCACGTTAATAACTAAATTAAACGAAAAGCATCTAATCAATTTCAAATATTTCAATTATTGTCACTCTCGAAGAATGATCAAATGCCGGTTGTGTGTGATTTTGTATGCTCTGCACCTAGTGCGAGACACTTTTGCAAGCCAACAAAATGCTGAGTTGTTTTTTTTTTGTTAAAAATGGAAATAGACTTTCAAAGGTCTCTCTTGCCAACGCCATATAGCAATCAGACGAAACGAACGAAAATAAAAAAAAATAAAGAAATAAAAACAGAATAAATAGCAAAAAATGCGGCAATATTATCGTACATTCAGTAGATTTTTAAAAAGGCAGAAACGATGCAGCAATTAAAGCAAAAAAAAATGTTGTAACTTCCATAATTGGAAAGACGTTAATTGAATAATTGCATGAGATCGCATCGCATTTTAATTATGTAATTTTTCCATTAAACGGCAATTAATTAGTTTGTCAGCACTTGTCTTGATGCAAAGAGATCTAATTGATTTTGACGCTTCATAAATTCAATCGGGCAACTATGGACGCTCAAGTGCGAATCTGTTGTGATTGCAATTCAATCAATTTGTGCACCATTTGACGGGGGCACACAACAATTCAAATGAATTTTTGGTGGCGTTGACATGAACCGAATCAATTCAATCGATTTCAACCGAGTGCTGTGTGTCACTTGCCAATCGCACTGGATTGCAATACGCGTAAAAGCCAACGTGATTTTTCCATTTTAAACACATCTCGCACTCATGGATTGCCATGGACCAAAAAACTGGAACATTTTATCATTTATGAAGCATACAAAATGTACATTAATTTTTAAGCGAAAATGCGTGTTTCTACAAAACGTTACCTTGTACGCATTTGGCTATGTGTGCGGTGATATCTTGATCAAATTGCATTTGTTTCTCTCTGTCTCCCCCTCTCTCTCGCTCTCTCGCATTCTAATGCGGCAAAATGCATTACCATACATTTTAGCACACAAAAACATCCATACCGTGATCCCACTCCAGACAAATTACAGCGAAATACGTCAATGCATTAAAATAAGCAAATGAAAGAAAAACAAAATAATTTGTGCTTATTCAGAGGAAAACAAGTAATTCAAAAACTTTGGAAACATGCAACAAAAAGTTTCTATACAAATTTGACTTATTCTTCTTCTTTTTAAATTCGATAAAACATCAAATGATTTTGACCAAACACGAACGAAATCGGATTAATGCCAAATAAAACGTTATCTTCTTTACGCCCAACATAAAATGTATTGACAACTGTCAAATTATGAAAATTGGCCCGTTACCGAGAGCCATTTTTCTGCTATTCGATTCAATTTGATTAATGAATTTGAAATTCAATGTGACAAATTATTTGGTTGAATATTTGAATAAAACTTTAATGACTCTAAACCCTCTCTATTTGGATTAGAATAGTTGATGCGGGATCAAATACCCCGACTAAAAATTGATTCGATTCAAATAAACCATCAGATTTGTTCTGAAAAAAGTAGTAAAAGCTTGGGTCACCTACTTCTTTATGGCTTAACCATGATGTTTTATTGTTGTAACGTTCATGCTGACAATGGAAATCATTTGAATATGGAGCGTATGCAGCACTTGAAGCCTTTTGCTCTAAACCGAAATGGTTAAAAATCAAATCCCAAACAGAAATGTGTGCGGCTGGCGAATATGTAAACATGGTGTCGCCATGTAGTCTCTCCATCATTTTGAATATTAAAATGATGCGAAGCGACGGAACCGGTGTCAGAACAAACACTGACAAAATGAAAGGCCAAAAATGAGGTTTGAAACGATACACGATGAAGAATAAACGACAATCCCCAATGATGAACAGCAACACACCAACAACAACAACAATAAAAAGAGTTATGAATAAATTATTATAACAATTTGGATGTTGTTCGGTCGATAACGATAAATCACGAGGCAAAAAGCCAACCAATTTGCACAGTTTTTGGCGATTTCCCTTGTGAAAATAAAACGATTGAACAGACAGTCGTTTGGCAAACGGCTAAATTGGGACAAAAAACGACTGGCAATCGATTGGAAATCGATTGAAAACGACTGGCAATTGATTGGAAATCGATTGAAAACGATTGGAAATCGATTGTTAATCGATTGGCAATCGACTGTCAATCGATTGATAATCGACTGTTAGTCGATTGGCAATCGACTGAAACCGTCTAAAGTACATAAAAATCGGTTTCAGACGTCTATTGTCCCAAATTAATCGACTATAGTCGTCTAACAGTCGACTGGCTGGCAATCGTTTTTTTCACAAGGGTTAATATCAATTCAATGGAGCATATATTTTGGCCTTTAATCGCTTCTCTCGCTCTCCTTGCGAGAGTCTCTCTGTGTGTGTGTGTGTGTGTGTGTTTGTGTGTGCTGTGACACAATATCACAACGGCACACAAGCACTTGTTTACTTTAATGAAATATTATTTCTTGTGCCATTATAACTTGAACATAAATAACATCTTGTTTCGTCTTCGATCTTCGTCGTTTATTCCACGTATATATTTTTTTTTAATTTTTCGTCGAATTGAGCAACCAAGCAAAAATTCTAATCTATACACGATAACAATCGATGATCGAACGTTTCGATTCGAATGTGTGTTTCCTCGTATATTTTGTATCAAGCCTGATTATCATCGATTAAAACAAATGAAATATCGTAAGCAATAATCGTAAATTCAATGGGTTTAGAATAAAAAAGAAACAGTACGAAACGAAAAAAAAATTGATCATAGAATTCAAATGTTATGGCTGATTTGTTCGGTTTGGAGGGAGTGGAGCATGAGAATAAACAATATTACCACAAATCGCTTGTTTCGCGATCAATGCAATTTATATTTTAATGATTTCACACGCGGCTATTAATTAGAATATTTTTATATATAAATATTTATCGGATGACTCAATTCCAACAACATACACACACTAATATTGCACGCCCATTGGTTATTTGCGATCTCGAAATTTCAATGTGCTCAAGCATTTTTCCTGTGTGTGTATTCATACATTTTTTTTTTGGGCAAGTAATTTGTTTACAACAATTCTAAATACGGCCGATACATTTCTAGAAACGATGTTTTCTTTCTTCAAACTCTACAAACGAATCAGGATTTTTACTGTTTCCTCTCATTTAATAATGTCTCCACAATTTGGTATGAAATCCACTTTAAATATTTTCAATAAAATTCAATCAATTAAAAATTAAACTTGCTATAGAAAACTTTAACCTTAGCGATTTTTCTTTAATTGCATGCCGTAATATTCATCGTCATGTGATTATCTCACTTTGTATGGAGATGGAAGTTGAAATGGCACTTGATGTCGCTTGCAACTTGTAAGAAACAAAGTTTCAGATGATCTCATCCAATGTTGATTGCCGACGGACGGTTCAATGATAAGCCATCAAAAACGTTCGATGACTTGTTTGATGTTGAAGAGTAAAATTCGTAATTACACTACGTGAATCAGCGGGATACAAGTAGTATTTGGCAAATTGGCTTCCAAAAACTGGTTATTTTCAGCATTCAAAAAGTCATTTCGAAAATCGGAGACACATTTAATTTATTCAAACGATACACGAGGAAGTGAAAAATGATACCAAATATTAAAAAAAAAAAAAAAATCAACAACCAAATTAATTTCACTACATTTTTCAGAGTTCGCACAAACTCAGAAGATGTTTATACTACGGTAATTTAGAAATGTATTGTAACTTAAGTATTTGTATTTCGAGTCCTTTGAACGCTTTTATTTTTGGAATCATGAAATGCAGTTTTTTTGTATGAAAGTATCAAAATTTGCATGAGTTAGAATCGATATATCTTTAATTAACTTGTCAACGGGTATTGGACTCATGCAAGTTCAAACATTTTCTCAATTATTACGTTAGTTGAAACACAGATACGATTTCTGTGGGTTCAAAGTTATTTACTTTAACTTTCGCCTCTGTTATCAGAAGAAAGCAGAGTTTGTGTCACGAGAGTTAACATTTTCATTGAGGTATTTTCTTTTTTTTAATAAATATCTTTAACTTGGAGTCACATCGTGTATTTTAAATTTTATCAATAAAAAAAATTCTTTTTTTACCAATACGTTTGCCGAAATTTTAATAAAACAAGAGAATATTTGATGATTGGACCGGGCCTCACCACATTCTCATTGAATTTATTTTAAATACTAGAGATTGCCGCATACTTGACTGTGTATGTGTATGCTTATTTAAATAAGCAATAATTTCCACATTGATGTAGTTCAGCGCTTTCCAACCCAGGAAGGATTTCGATGGCCCCAGCCATCATCAAAATGAGAATATAGTAATATAAAAATGTGTGTGAGTGTACGATTCCAAACCTCATGCTTTCTCTTTCCCAAAAGAGTTTGAAATTGGAATTCCGTTGTGAATTGTGTCATTCTGAACCAAATTTTAATTAAATGCCAAACAAAATCAATGAAAACCATCACACTGAATTAATACATACATCACTAATCTAGGGGATAGGCACGAATCAGAACTAGCAGAAAACTAGAAAAATAAGAGCATTCTAAAGGCTATTAGAATTATATTAGAGGAAAAAATGTGTGACAAATCTTCGATAAGAATAATCATATTACCAAAGTTCTTCGCTGGCTATATTTTTTCGGTTAATCGCTTGACCTAAAATGTTTGCCTCCTCTAGATCTACAAGTTTGACTACCCTATTAAATCCGTAAACAGAGCAATAGACATATATATCTAAGATATTGGTTGTTATTTAGCATATTTCTTTTTCTTTGACCATCCAATATATCTTTTAATTATTTCTTAATTAATCTTTTATTTTGAAATTGTTCGAAAACAAATATTTGAAAATTAAAAAATTGAAAAATAACATGGAAAATACTATAATCATTCACCAACGCTCAATATGTCGCTCACCAACGACAATATCCAATACACTGTGAAACATTGTTGACACTACTGAACTACAGTAAAGATGTGGAGAAACCTCGTATGTCTTTGCATGTATGTATGTGTATTTTGTATTGTGTATTGTACATACGTGTAATATGGTCTTTATTTTGTTATTTCAAGTGGCATATGCAACATATGCCTACATTTTACGCTCCACATTGCCTTCGAAGTTTGTTCTGTAGTATTAATTCGCCTCTCTCTACACACTAACTCTCAAACTCTCACAATTGAAAAATAATACATAAAGTAATTGGCATGGAATAATTTCAGTGTTATTTTTTACTTTCAAAACACTTGTTCATTTAGTTTTTTGTTTGTTTGTTTGGAAGAATCTCACATTAATTAAAATAAAACGTTTCCTATAAATTGAGCTATCGATTTTTGATGAAGCGTAATATAGAATTTCAACTGGTAGTGATCTTTTCTCAGCAATCAACTTCTTCTCGTTTAGATAACTTCAATAAAATAAAACAATAAAAATGAATCGTTCAGGAATCTTTTGGCTGTGTGCATTTTTGCTCATCTCAAGTGCGCATTTTGATTTAAATGTAGATGGTGCTAATCCATGTCCGGATGGATACTATTTCAGTGTTATAAATAATGGATGCGTGCCACATACAAAAACCTACTACCTTATTCAGGATGTAAAAAATGTGGGTGGCAAAGTGAAGGACTCTGTGGGAGATATGAAACAGTCTTTTGAGGAATTGTGAGTTCAACTTCTATCTTTTAGATTTAGTTGAAAAATTATGAGTTATTCCACAAACAAATAGATATATTTATAAAAAAAATATTCAATTTTAATGGTATGATTTTTAGGAAAAGGAAATTCACTCCAGGAAAGATTTTATAAAGGAGCCGTCTAATGAAAATACAACAAGCACAAACCAATTCTGATTGTAAAATTGCAATATTCAGCCAAATAAATAAATGATAAATTATCTTTATCTTTCTTCTGTTTTTTTCGGATCATTTTTATTCTTAACTAACTGTGCTATTAGATGCATGTGGAATACAATGTGAATAAGTTTCGCTTATTCCCTACTAGGGTTTTCATTTTAGTTACATATATAGTGAGCGAACTGTTTGATGTCCAACATTTTTATGTGTTTTATTTGCAGATACTTGTTAATCATGTTCAATTGTTTTAGGTTATTCCACTATAAATGCGACTACTGTCAATAATGAAGTTGCTTTCGTTGGAATAACTTCATGAAAACAGAAATGAAAATGAATCAAATTTGCTAAAATGGTTTGTAAATATTTGCTAAAGGTGAAATTTCCAAGGCGCACGAATTCAATCGTGCACGATTTTCTCCACACATTTGTAATCGTTAAAAATCGTCAACGATTGTAATCGTGCACCTTAAAAATTGCACATAAAAATAATTTTGATATTACAGAAATTGCGTCAGTGTTCTGATATGTCCTTAATTAACTCATCAACACGTGTTATACCCGTGCAGATTCAAACATTCTCTCGTTTATTATGGCATATAAAAAAACGGCGTTTGTTTTGTTATATTATTAAATAATATGCGTCACAATATTGATATTAGAATTGTTGCTTTTAGGGTTAGCTCGAGTCACAAGAATCGACCTCGTTGCGGTATTTTCATGTTGCATCAATACTTTTAGCATATTATAATAAACCAATCGAATGATTGATGATTGGATCGGTTTTTATAAAATCTCATTGATACAATTTTAAAAACTATTTCTTCTGGGATCTGAGAGAGTATCGCATAATTGATTGTCTTTGACAAAGCATTGTTTAAGGAATATATGCATAGTTAAATAGCCTCATGAGCAATAATTTTTACATTAAATTAGTGAAAACAAGCAATTTTAGTATTTTTTTAATTTTTATTTTATTTTGACAGCCATATCATGAATACCCAGCTTTTTAAAGAGATGAGTTTGCATAAATTTGGTTTATTCTGGTTCTTGCAACAAACAAATATTTCTATTTTTATGGACATTAGATTTCGGACCTCAGTATCTCGGAAATGTAGTAATTTTTGTGACAATTTTTGAATTTCCTTGTATTGATACACCACTATTCAAATTGATTTGATTCAATTGTGCTCGACCAATTCGAATTTCAAAACTCTCATGTTCCTTGAACACATCATGAAGACATCCATTGTTATCATTTTTCGAATGATTCATTTTTCCTTACTTGAAATCCCATATTGAACTTGAGCACTGAACTAACAATGTAGTTCAATTCAAACAATCAACTTGTTTCTTAAAGAATATTCTATCATGACCAAGTCTCAATATGAGTCCTCAAATTACTTTGAAACAAAAGGCGTTACTTGCTACTTCAGTGATTGTGATCGCACTGCGATTTCATATATAAATACAATCGCGGCGTGTTTCCTTATCACGCCATCCTTATTACAAATATATCAATGCACAATATAATTTTTTTATAAAGATCCAAATATTGTTCTGTGTATCGTATAAAATGCCACGTAGTTTCTTTTGTGTGTAGCAAGTAAGGCCAAAATTGACAATATAAAAATGATATATGTAAAACCTATCGTATACATCATTAATACGCCAATTTTGAATTTCCAAAAAGCAAACAATTTTATTTCGTTTATTTGTGCAACAGCTATGTAATTTTTATGAAAAAGTTATTAAAATCGTATAATGATTCGTTGCCATAAGAAATAGATGACGATGTTATTCTTACGGAGAAAACAGTTTAGAAAAAGCTAGCAAAAATTAGATCCGTGTCATTCCCCATGCTTGAGTTGTAATTTGTCCCATCAAAAGTTGTAGCTTCGAATATGGAAGTTTACCCTAACATTATAATATAAATTACAGATTGGAAAAAAGAATCTTTTTCGTCATTTTTAGTGTCCATTTAGTTATTTATTTTTATTTTTAACAAAATCTATTGTTGTAAAATCTATTGCCTCATCATTTTTATCATTACTTCTTTTATTTGGCGAAGGGATCTGTAGAACATATGTATTGGTATACATGCAATGATCACAATCACATGGTGCCCGAGGGCCAATCGATAAATACATTTTTCTAAAATATGTAACAATACCTCAAAAATATAGTCTTAAAATAATTGTTGACTTTATTAAAATTATGATGAAAACTATTTAGCGATTGACTCTTTCTGATCCGACATTGTCAACAGTTTTGTCGATGGCAGATAACAAACTTGAATTCGCCCAAAAATTGTGATTCGTTCATGTAGTCGCGGACAATTTTGCATAGAAAATCAGTAATCGTAGTCATCATAGCTTTCTGCACTTCCTTTATTTTCGCTACTGTTTTCATCGACTGCATCATTCAAAAAACTATCATCATCTCCGTAGTGTAATCGCTTTATAAATCGATCTTCACGATTGCTTTCAGCGGCTGCTGATCGCATAAAATCCGAAAATGAATCGTAATCGTTGTTAGCAGAGCGTCGCACTGGTGCATAGTAGCGGCGCAACATGTCATCATCTTCACTAAATTGATCCGTATCAATGGTATCGAAGGCATAATCTTTATGATCTTTTGATTTGATGAATTTCAATTGCTCCTTTTGTGCTTGTTCACGTAACATTTGTTTGGCATTGTGTTGTCGGTTGTGTGTCTCTTCTAAGGTGTAAAAGTCATATTCATAGCTATCGTCATTTTTATTTTCTTCAATCGATGGACGTGCAACTGAAATTTAAAAAAAAAATCACAAATTTAGTTATGAATTGGGACAAGTCCAAACAATGCTGTGGGATTTAAAATTTACGTTTACAATTGGTGGATTTGCAATCGATTTGTAGGACTTGTTCGACGTATCACTGACCACTGAAGAATTCAATCGACTGAAAATATTTAATATCGATTCTTCTGTATGATTTTTGAATGTCGAGAAAATTTGCGAAATTTGAGATTGATTTTCAGTGATTCCGAGGTGACTAATCCCGTGCATATAAGTCCTTTGATTGAACAATTTAATGTGATTACAACTGAATCGGATCTAAATAATTACCATTTTTATTCGCAGACATAACACCGTTATGCATCGGCTTGGCTTTAATTCCAATAATAAGTGCAGCAATGCACATCACAAACACAATTCGGCCAATCATTTTTGTTTTGAAAATTTGTCACGTGTTTGACGATTCACAACACAAATAATAAGATAAGACACGTTATCACGAAATATATCTCAAATATGAAAAAAAACTGTTAAAATGAACTGTTTAGTTGACTCCTTTTACTTGTTGACTTGGTGAAATCTCAGCTTCGACTGTTGAAAGTATGGATCATGATTTAATATTTAAACAAAACAAACAGGCCAACTATTCTATACACTTTCAGTTCAAAATCATTTTCTTCTTTGGCAGCATCCTTACCTTATCTCATATAGTGAAAAACAAATCTTCATTTTCTTCATTGAAAATCACAAAATGTTGAAACACGTGGAATTTCCCATGTACATTAGCATTGTGTGAAATCGGCATTTCTTTTCTCTCGCAATGATTAGTAATCTCCTAACAAACAACAAAGCACTAAGTGCTGGACTTTCCCACGGCGTACTCTCTTGTATGTTCTTGTGTCATTGGTTTTTGTGGAGGTCCACGTGCAAGAAGAAGTATATGCAAATGTGAAATATTAAGTGCAATGCATGTGTGTGTGCGTGTGTGCTCAGGTACAAATTAATGATAAAAATTCCTTACCTTCTTCATATTCACCTCCTTCGTCATCATCTCTTAATAACATGTTGCTACTTTGCAAAAGTCAGTGGACGCATATTATCTAGCCGAATTGTCTAGAAATTGACCATGCACACAAACAATACGATATTTACCGTTTTTATGATGGCAATATTTGAGATTCATGCTTTCGAACGATTTGTCAGAAAACGATATCGTTTACCGATTTCTCTAGATATTTTTTTTTTTTTTGTATTTTCAACTAAGTCTATTAAGTGTTTCTCATTTTAGTCAAATCGTTTTTGAAATAAATAAGTTTAGATGTAAAATTGATTGAAATTGGCACGGGTGTGCTAAGATCAAATATTCATAATTGTTATTTAATCTGGGAATTTTTCACGGATATTTGTAGCCGGATTAATTTTGCCACTCATGATCAGTCAGTTTTGTATGTGGCATACGGTTAACTCGTTCAACTATAACGTCAAAGAAATCAACGGATTAATCTAGGATCTGCACCAGTTTTTATTATTCATCTTATTATTATATTTCATTAAAATTGGATTTCATTTGAGAATGCATTTTGTCAAAAAAAAATAACAACTGAAATAACAATTCATTGTTTACATTGCAACAAGTTCAAAAGCTAAGCTCAATAGTAACTATTGCTATGTATTTTTTTTTAAGATTAGATTTGTTTATTACGATCGATAAATTCGGTTTTTACAGGTACATATAGTGTTTGTTATTGCTATGTATTGTTTTTGCATTACATTTGTGTACATTTGGTTTTCTTTTTGGTGGAATTGGCACATAGTTTTGCCTTATTCATGTGTGATGAAAGTAATTTAGCGTCCGTCAAATGATATGAGCTCCATAATTACAATATTTTCATCAACATATGCATTCATGTATGGTAATCATTGATAGGCTGCATTAGCCAATAAATCATCAACAATTATTACATTTTGACACACTTGAATTGGGACTTCCCAACTCTACAATAACTCCGAATCAAATTCTAATGTGTATTCGTGTAAACTAAATCCACTTACAATCGAAATACCTAGCAAACCAACAATTGCATCAACTTTATTCGGAGATTTTTCCACTCTTTTAACCAACAAGTCATGAAAGCAATATACACGCGTACATCCTACATTTGGGCTTAATGTGTTCTCAAGGAAAAATGAAAAAAATATCACAAACCCTTTGCGAAATAGGCATTATAATTGTCACAGTTTAAATCAATATTTTACCTGACAACAATTTCCTTTTCCGAAAATTTTAAAAATCACAGAAATGTCCTTCAGCTTCAATCTTGATTGTACATCAATCATTTAGTGCGTATGGTTTCCACAAAGTATGCTTATTAGGGCAACAAATTTGTCATGTACGAAGGCATTTTTATTCACTACTTCTTATAAATGAAATGAGTCATAAAAATCTATATCCTAAAAATCAGTTAAATGGTTAAGAATCAATCACAAGCAAACCTCCAAAAGTAAAGCAGTTTTAAAGCTAGAGTTAATACAACTTTCCAAAGATGGCGTAATATGTTTAAGATTAAGGTGTGTGTTTTAGTCGATAAATAAACCATTCAAATTCCTTTATGAAAATAAGGAATTTGATAAAATGCATTCTGAGATCTTTCTTGCTACAAGAAATATGACATTTGCATTTTTCACTTTGAAGCCAAGCAATTCCACTTTCTGAACAAAAAAAAAACGAATCAATTTCCTTCAACTCCATAGAAATCATATCCTAAAATAAGCATAATCAAAATCATGTCCAAAGATACCAAGCAATATTTAAAGTTAAATAAAACAGTATGTGTTTAATATTTTTGTTGGATTTTAATTCAAAATAATTTGAAGATGTAAATTTTATTTGAATTCATTCAAATATACAATCCATTAAAAAGATTTATTTCTCTTCGTTCTTTGAGAAAACGAATGTGAGCGAGCATTTTCCGCAGTAGTGACGGTCTTCATGTGCAGCCATGAAAACACCAGCACCGCAGTTTTCTCCTGGGCACTCACGACGCAAGCGATGGATTTTGCCGTTTTCATCGACCTATTAAAAGAAGTAGATTTAAAGAAAAACGGAATTAGTATTGAAATTGCTATTGATAATTCAAAATAGTCAAATTAGACCAAATTAATCCATATTTAATGGGATAAAGTGTCATCGAAATGCACATTCGCACTTACCTTATAGTATTTCAAGACAGCCAACTTGACCTTCTTTCGCTTATGCTTGATCTTTTTTGGTGTCGAGTAATTCTTCTTCTTACGTTTCTTGGCACCACCACGAAGACGGAGCACCAAGTGAAGGGTCGATTCCTTTTGAATGTTATAGTCGGACAAGGTGCGACCATCTTCCAATTGTTTACCGGCGAAGATCAAACGTTGTTGATCTGGTGGGATTCCTTCCTTGTCTTGGATCTTTGCTTTGACATTTTCGATAGTATCGGAAGGTTCGACTTCAAGAGTGATAGTCTTGCCCGTGAGGGTCTTAACAAAGATCTGCATGATTGACAACTATTCAATGTGTCTAGAAAAAAAAGGATTGAGGAGAAATGTCGTTTAAAAAAACTGTGTGAGCTTGTTGCAATTAAAATGCATGCAGATGATTTTTTTCCGTCATCCACAATGAATAGTTTTCGAACTTCGAAGCTGTAACTTAATTTCATTTGATAAAAATTGAACAAATGGTAGAGAGTGCTTTGTTATGTACGTTTAAATTGAAAATAGACCGAATTCAATTCTATTTTGTTATTTCGGGCGAAACTGTTTTTATTCATCTTATGGTACAAAGGTCGTGTGGCTTAAAACTAGAGAAAAGAAAATATCAACGAAAATTGGCCTAAACTAAAAGAACGGCATTGATGCAACCATCATTTTCCGGATTGTTTGTGACTTGGGCGTATTTACCCCAAACAACTTTACCGGTTTGTGTGACCAAACCCAGTTCGGAGATATTCACTTCGATAACTGTTCCTTTGGTGATAACACCCAAACTTGTGAACATCGGTGAGCTGGGATTCTTTTTTACGCCAATAATCGGAAGATGGAATGTGGCTTTCAATTCTGGATGTGTAACATGTGCTTTCTTGAATCGAAGACCCATCGGCCGAATGAAACGTTCGAATTTTGGTGGTTTACGTGTGAAATTATCACCAACGAATGTGACTTTGGTAACCATACGTTTCCATGCTTTTCGTTTGGTTTTACCCGATTTCAGTACACGGAATACTTCAGCATCGGATTGTGCACGAACTTTTGGTATTGGCACATCCCATTTGCCGGCCTTTTCTTTTCGCTTCTGTTTAATCATATTTGATAAAACTTTGGCACTCGATTGCACACCACGATCAAGCAAATATGTTGGGATTGCTCCATCTTCGACCTTTTCTTCCTGTTTTTTCACCTTTTTCTCTTCATGAGCGTGAATTTTCTTTTTCATTTGAATCTTTTCATTGCGACGCTCCTTGTTGAACAGTTTCGCTTTAATACCGCGCAATTTTTGAGCCTTCTTTGCACGTTCACGTGGTGCACGAGCTTCACGTTTGCGTTTACGCTCTTCATAATCCAATCGTCGACCGTATAATTTACGGTGACGATCCATATACTCATTTTGCGGCATTTTATTTCGTGATTCTCGTTCGGCCAATTAGATGAACAATTGTCTAAAACAGTGCGATAAGAGATAAGAAAACAGAAATGACTTTAGTACAAAATGAAAAATAATGCCATTCACTTCGGGATTGTTGTATTCGGTAAATTCGTTGCTAGTTATTTTTTTTTTGTTATTTGAACGTGTTCTTTTTTTGTAACCAATCGAAATACACTCGCAAATCTACATTTGATTCACCACTGTGTGGGAAATCCGTCTGTGAAATAATGACATCATTTTCCAACCATTTAACATTTCCGTTTTTTTCTTGTATCGGCAAATGTTTCACATGGTTTTGTACTATGTGCCATTTCACTTACCTCTCAGCACATGAATAAACAATACACTAATTACAATAATCTGTTTTATTGTTTGAACAATGATTTTGTTTCAACAAAATATTGCTCATCTAATTGCTGAACAAGAGTTAGATAATTGAATGAAATAAAAATTATTTTTGCATGGAAAATACATCGAAATATCAAAGCACAGATTTCCCACATATGTCGTACCAAATCAATAAGTGAGGTTATGAAAACGTTTTACATGAAGACAATCATTACACATTTTATAGCGTAAATGAAGTGATTTTTGAAAAATTTCACTAGATTTTTTTCGGTAAATCATTTTGAAAAAATGTTTTTGAAAAACACATGGATAAATCGTGATGAAAAGAATTTGAAAATGAATAAAATCACTTGTAAAATACTACGATTCTTATTTGCACGCGTCAAACCATGCGGTTTAGACCGACGTGCACTTTACGTAGAGGTCTTCTTAATCTTATGCAAAATTTGCAGAAAAACCATAAAAAATACCCAAATTAACGTAATCTTCGTCGATATTATTGAAATTATTGCACTCCATTTACATTTGTTCAATTTTTATACAAGAATTTTGCCGAAAAACTTAGATTTTTCTTCGAAAATTTGAAGAGACCCAAAAACACTCACCTATACGGTCAGAATATCACGACTAAAAAGAACTAAGCAATAGCCGGAACCAGACATATTGCATTGAATGTGACATTTCACTACGCATGGTGTGGAGAACACTCGGATTGCACCAAACATGTGGAGAGTTTTCACTTCAATAGTGTTATGAAATTCATGTTGATGTACTTGAAAATGTTTGATTTCTCCCAAAAGGTTTCATTTTTTTTATTTCGATTTTAAAATAAACAAATATTTTCCGCAAAAATGACTAGAAATTGACATTTTCATTTATTGAACACCTAATTTGGTGTTTTCTTATTCTACACAAATTCATGCGTACTCGTCAAGCATCATAATTAGTGATTTGTCCCAATTCGATTGAATTCTCCAACCATTTTTAAACACACAAACACTCATTGACATTTAGTTGCAAACATATACAACAGACATTTTTCAGCGAAAAAATTAAAAACAAAGGCTAAAAAAAAGTGATCGAAAACGATGCCGTTGACCGCTGAAGTTGCAGCTGTTCAAGTTCAGGTATTTTAAAAATCGAATCACAATCGGTTCAGTTTTTTTAATCTCTTTAGAAAAACTGAAAGAAAATGTCATATTAAATTAGGAACGCCTGACCGCAATCCAAGGGCTCATCCATGCTATCGACAATGAACGGCGCCGTAATGAAAATAATTTAAATAACTTGAATCGATTGCAAGACAAATATGGTTCGGATGAAAAGTCAAATTCAGCTCAGCATAAACTCCGTAGCCAGTATAAGACCTGCATGAATGATGCGATTCAGGAGGAGAGTTTGATACGCGATGCTTTGGCAAAGATTCAAGAAATCCGTAATATCCGAAATGAACGAAGAATTCAGGTAAAATAATTCGGTTTGAAATGTCACCGTTCAATTTAATCACCTTAATTTCTTGTAGGCTCGAAATGCTGGTAATAAAGAAACCATTCGACGTGGTGCGCTAATGAAAATGCTTCAAATATCTGCACAAACATTGCCACTGTATGTGAGTAAACCAGATGAAAAGACACCACCATTAGTCGGTGCCATTCCGGCAGACAGTTCTTATATTGCAAAACCAGGTGACATTGTGGCTGCTTTGGTCAAAGGATTGGAAGATGAAGACAGCTGGATTTTAGCCGAAATTGTTTCATTCAACTCAAGCCAAAACAAATATGAGGTTGATGATATTGATGAAACAAAAGACAGACACGTGTTGAGCAAACGAAGAATTGTTCCATTGCCATTGATGCGAGCAAATCCAGAAACTGATTCACAGGCACTGTTTCCAAAAGGAACAATGGGTAAGGAACTATGTTTGAAATGTTATTGAAGGATTTTATTGACTTGAATCTTACCTTTTCTGCAAGTGATGGCACTTTACCCCCAAACAACCTGCTTCTACAAAGCCATCATCAATAACTTACCCGAAACGGCTACAGCTGACTATGAGCTTCTCTTTGAGGATGCTAGCTACCCAGAAGGTTATTCACCACCTCTCCTGGTAGCTCAACGTTATGTCATTGCTTTCAAGCATACGAAAAAAAGTGGAAATACGTCTAGTTGACCAGACGCAAGCGATAACAGCGTCGATCCAGACGAACACTGGCACACCAATACTTGATTCAGTTCATTAGATTTTTAATGCGTTTAATAGCAAAATATTTAGGTAGGCTTTTTTCTTTAGTTATCAATCAAAACTGTGCAAGAGTTAATTCTTCTTCTTCTTTTTTTTCTCATTTGAGTTTGAACAAAAAATTAAAAACGATTCAATATTAACAATTCAACGAGGTCATTTTATTTGTCTTATTCTCTGATGCACATTCCAATTTAGAATTAATTTAATCTCTAATTTGCAATAATGCATTCACGCTGATGCGTGTATTGTAGTGATGTCAGTTCTATTCAGCTTGATAGAATCGTATACAAGTAATTTTTAAAATCAAAGAAAAACTTATTGACTTTTACCTAAATCTAAGGGGGAAGATTGGTAGAGCAGCGGATCGACGGTACGGTTTGCGCTTAAAACATTTTATTATAAAATCTCATTACAGAGAAACAAACGAGAAAAAAAAATTAAGATGAATAAAACACAGTAAATATCATTTACATATTGTTCTTTTTATTATTATTCATCGGTATTTTTGGATTTTCCTTATTTCTTGTTCATCTTCATCTTTTTTTTTCTGTATAAATTGGTGCTCTTGAACTATTCGATTTTGTATATATTTCTTTGTTTTTCTTCATTTTTCTTTATTTTCATTATTTTTTTAATGATTTTTTTTTTGTAGTTGACTCTTAATCGATAAACATTTTTTTTTATACTGATCTTTTTGCTTCGCCTTTTGTTCTTTTTTTTCGGCTTGTATTTGATTTTTTTTCTCTTTATTTTTTTAAATTTATTTGTTTTTTTTTCTCAAACTTTATTATTTTTGTGCTCATGTATTTTTTGTTGTTTGTAGTTGTTGTCTATTTTATGTTAAGTAGGAAAAGCGAGGTGTAAAAATGTTTCTTCAAAAAACATTATTTCTCGGTAAAATTTGTAATTCTTTATTTCGTATTCATTTTTTTTCTCTCGTAAATATATTAATATATTATTAATTTTTCGGTTACGCGATGTGTGGCCTCTGGTCAATTTAAACTTTTTTTTCTGGCTCTTTTGCTGGACATTCATTTTTTTGGTATCCTTTTTTTCATTGTGATTTTTCCATTATATTTCTTTTCATAATATTTTTTTCTCATCCGTATTCATAATCTTTCGTTCATTCAAAGCAGACAAGTATAATGTTTTTTGAATAATTTTTTTTTTCTAAAATATCTGCAAAAAAGATTCATTTGTTGATTGAAATGAAAACAAATTATTTTGGTGTGATATATATTTTGAATTGTAAGGAAATGTTTCAAATGAAGTGCACGAGAAAATTAAAAAGTTTTAATCAATTAATGGCGTGAACTAATTAATGAGGGAGCAAATAACACTGGGAAACAAAATGGATTCGGCAAACATACCGAAAATCATGATATTCGTGTCTCGGCGTTTCTCATTTTTATTTTGGTCTTTTTTACAACACGTAAAAATGGTTAAAAACCAAAACTAACCAAAATGAAAAAAGGACACTCCCAGAGAAACGCTGAGACACGAATATCATGATTTTCGATATATTTGCCGAATCTATCGTCAAAATCTCAACATTATAATGGCTTTTGCACAGTGTAATAGGAAATGATGTTAAGTGTGAAATGGAAATGGATTGAAATAAAAGAAAAAGAAGCAAAGATAAGAGCAGACCACATGGAATTTATCACAGTTACATTCGATATGATAAAATGGCGTATCGGAATACAGACACGCAATAATATACGAGTAAATAAATTGTGATTCAGAGTGTGTGCGTGTGCGTAAATAACAAAAAAAGAAGAATGGAAAAGAGTTTGCCTGTTGCGAATGGATAAAAGGCGATACAATTAATAATTTATCTTACCCATTTGATTTGTTAATCCGCTTGGCAGGCCAATCTGATTAAATCAGTATCTCATCAACGTGCATTCTTTAATATGGCGAATAGTAGTTGGCACGTCCTCGGTAGCCACGTCTGTAACAAAAATCCATAATCAATTAGAGAAATTCAAAAACATGGAAACAAATGTCGATGAAATATAATGCACTTACATTGGCCGACGGGTGCCTCTAAACGAACCATGGCAGCAACCAGCTGCTCCACGCGCTACACCACGTCCACGGCCACGAAAACCGCGTGGCATACGATTTGTCGTTGAAATACCAGGCCGATTTGTTCGTTTTGCCATTACTTTAATTTGACGACCACGGAACAGTGTGTCGTTCATTGCTAAAGCAGTCTCAACGAAATCTTTCGAACCAAATTCGATGTATGCAAATCCCTTTGGATGACCATCAGCCTTATTGCATAAAATTGTTACACGATTCATGCTACCACAACCATGGAAATGGGCTTCCAACTCTTCAGCAGTTGCACCGTAATCCACATTTCCCACATAAATTGATCGCTCATCAATCTCTTTTTTCTCTTCCTGTGATAATGGAATGGTTGAAATGCCCGTTGGTGAGCTAAGCGTCATCTGTTTATTCACTTCTGATTGCATTTGCTTAAGCTTTTCAGCTTCTTCTTCCATTTCTCTAACACGCGCTTTTATCGCCTCTAATTCGGGATCAATTTGATGAATTCCTTCATCCTAAAATAACAGAAAATGAACAACAATTGTACATTTTAATCGGAATTTCGCACAAGGTGTTTGATTTGTGTGTTTTTCTTTTGATCACTCGAAATGAGGACAGACGACTTAAAAGCGTAGTAAAATGCTAATGTATACAAAAACAATTTGCTTTGCCGCGCGGCATTTATGTCTGTGTGCGCTTGTATTGGTAGACGCCATTTTGTTTTTTAGGCCATAGCCTCTTGAAAAACTCAATACATTTATATGCAGTAGCATTAGTCATACACTTTTTTTTTACTATGGACTCTATTTTTTTTAATGAACTTTGAATAATTTCTTTATTATTTTTTTTTCTTTGCGAAATATTTTACCTCATTTAAAAATCCATCGCCATTATTTTCTTCTTCTAAGTTATCAAGAAGTTGGTCTTCGTTCAATGAAATGTCTTCGTCGGCCATTCTGGTATTTGTTTTAGTTTTTTTTGTGTGTGTCTTCTCTTTTCTCTTTCTACAATATTTGTTTACGAATTTTTCGTTCAAAAGCACTTAACTTGCGCTTAATTTAATCTATTTATCTAAATATAAATAACGAAATTCTATATCACCAAAATAACTATGAAAATTTTATTGCAAAATAAAAAGAAACGACGCGAAACGAAAGAATTATCTATAGGTTGTTTTGTGACTATAAAATCAAATTCACTACGTTATTCCACGCGGTAAATAATTACGAGAAAGAGAGGCGGTTGAAGTGAAGCTTCAACTCAGAATGACAACTTGATGCTATTTAGTCGAATTAATGCCGTCGTCACCTCACAAATTCTACACACACACATTCACACACACACACTGACACATTCAAAGCGCCAAGTCGTTAGTCACAATTCATCTAATGTGTAGACCTCGTCACATCGCAATCTCCACAAAGCAACGGCAACACTCTGTCTCCAATTGTCACTGTCAATTTTCAATGGAAAAAAAATTCACGTATATGTTGAGTTACTAATAATATTGGAATAAAATCTTTCGAACGAGCAAAGTTTATTTTTTTCTTATAAATTATGGCTGGTGCTTTGGCCCGAGTTAACTTTTTCCCAAAACATCAAATCGGTAGGTGTTAAAAAATAATCGAATATTTATCATTTCTATTCTAAAAATGGTTTATTTTCAATTTGCGTATCAGAAGACATAGAGAATTATATAATGATGAAATATCATCATGTCTTGTTTTGCATGCATTGACTTTTGTTGCTGGTGTTTTATTATTTCGCAGTTAGATTTTCTATTTCACTTCCTGTTAATTGCGATGTTAAAATTTTGTCTCTGATCATAGGAGTTTTAAGTGAATTTATATGGGAAACAAATCTGATGCAATATTTATGTTTACGTTTCAGGGGCTCAAATTGCTCCATTGTTTGGTAGTCAAGTGACACGAGCAAATTCAACACCAGCTGGCACACCACCACCACAAACAAAGACCGTGTTTGGGCCACTTGCTGATCAGGATCGAATTTTCACTAATCTCTATGGACGTCATGATTGGCGTTTGAAGGGCGCTGTGAAGCGCGGTGATTGGTACAAAACAAAGGAAATTGTTTTGAAGGGACCAGATTGGATTATCAGTGAGTAAATTAAAATAGAAGAACTTTTTTATGAAGGGCTTCGAATGAAAATGGGAATAAATGAGTGGAACATAATAATTGTTTAGGTAGAAAATCATCGTGATTTTGGAATCGTGTTACATTTTCCTGAATTTTTTTATGCTGTCAAACCACGAGTGATTTCGAATTCTCAGTTTTAATCTTAGTATGTTTTACTCATTTTGAAAAATTTATTTCATTTCGTCGTTTTTTTTCCTTTTTTTAAATTTTAGATGAAATGAAAGTATCTGGTTTGCGTGGTAGAGGCGGTGCTGGTTTCCCCAGCGGTATGAAATGGTCATTCATGAACAAACCATCTGATGGACGTCCAAAATATTTAGTTGTAAATGCCGACGAAGGTGAACCAGGCACATGCAAAGATCGTGAAATTATGCGTCATGATCCACACAAGTTGGTCGAAGGATGCCTAATTGCAGGCCGTGCCATGGGTGCTCGAGCTGCATATATTTATATTCGTGGTGAATTCTATAACGAAGCATCAAATATGCAAGTTGCTATCGCTGAAGCGTATCAGGCTGGTTTGATTGGCAAAAATGCATGCGGAACCGGTTATGATTTTGATGTATTCATGCACCGTGGCGCTGGAGCATATATTTGCGGTGAAGAAACCGCATTGATTGAATCATTAGAAGGTAAACAAGGAAAGCCACGTCTCAAGCCGCCATTCCCAGCTGATGTCGGTTTGTTTGGATGTCCAACAACTGTAACAAATGTTGAAACTGTTGCCGTATCACCAGTGAGTTTATAGTTTTAAATTCTATTTTCTTAGACGTGTTCATTGACACACTTTTCTCAATCATTATAGACAATTTGTCGTCGCGGTGGCACTTGGTTTGCTAGTTTTGGCCGAACACGTAACTCAGGCACTAAACTATTCAATATCTCTGGACACGTGAACAATCCATGCACAGTCGAAGAAGAAATGTCAATACCTCTTAAGCTCTTGATTGAAAAACATGCTGGCGGTGTCATTGGAGGTTGGGATAATTTATTGGGTGTTATTCCAGGAGGCTCATCGACACCAGTTATTCCGAAAAAAGTATGTGATGACGTTATTATGGACTTTGATGGATTGATTGCCGCTCAAACCTCACTCGGAACAGCTGCTATCATTGTTATGGATAAATCGACTGACATTATTAAAGCAATTTCTCGTTTGATCATGTTCTACAAACATGAGAGCTGTGGACAATGCACTCCATGCCGTGAGGGTATTGGATGGATGAATAAAGTTATGCACCGATTTGTTACCGGAAATGCTCAACCAGCTGAAATTGATATGTTGTGGGAAATTTCCAAACAAATTGAAGGACACACTATTTGCGCCTTGGCTGATGGTGCCGCATGGCCAGTTCAAGGTAATTGATACACTTTGGTTACCATTTATTGTTAAAATATCTTTATTAGTATTGAAATTGATTTGATTTTAACGAAAAAATTGGAATTGATAAATCGATTGTGTGTTTTTCTTTCACAGGCTTAATTAGACATTTCAGACCAGAGATCGAGTCACGAATGAAACAATATGAAGAAAAGAACGTTCGTGTTAAGAACTAAGGTTTTTTTGTTTTTCTATTGCACCTTGATTGTACCTTTTAATCTTTGAATTGTAATAAAATGCAAATATTTAACAATAGGCCGCAAAAATACTTTTGATTCAATAACCATGAGCCTCCAAGACGTCCAAAAAACTGTTCTCTTTAATTCCATAATGAATTTATTTGAGTAAATTGAATCCGAGCTCATAAATGGCTCCTCTGACCTCGCCACTGAGTACAGCATCATTATGAAACTGAACAGTTATGTTGGATTCAAGTTCAACTGTTGACTTCAGAGCTCTATACGATTGGTATTGGTTTTCTGGAAATGCCAATCGGATCTCATATTTTTTTCCAGGAACAACTATTACTGGCTTAGATAATTTTACGATAGTTCCACTATTAGATGTGGAATACAAAAATTGTGTTATAATTTGGTTGGAATCAGATACTAGAGTTACTGAAACTAGTTTCTCATTTAACATGTTCAGCATTTAAAAATCGATACTCAGAAATGGATATAAACAAATGTTTTGAATCGATCGCATTACAATTTCCCAAGATTAACATTACTGCTCACTTAAACAGTGTGCGCGCTTATTCGGATTTATGATTATACGCCAAAAATGTCATACGCACATTCGGTGCAGTCCGAGCACTTTACGATTAGTTAAATTCGATTAGTTAAATTTAATTACTTATTCCTAAATTTACACAAAGAAAGGGATAAACAAACTATTCGTAAATAATTAAGAATAAAAACTAAACTCGTTGATAAATTAAGTGATTTTCTTTTTGTCATATTCTGTCAGCTATGCATCACAATCGTTTCCTCAGTATGTTTTCGAAAGTGATATGGATGAAATAACAAACAGAAATTTATAAGCTCATTACTTAGGATGAGTCATCCATAACGCTTGACTAAAGACCCACTTTGGTTAAATTTAAAGCAAATTGAATCCAAGCTCATAGATGATCCCTCGGATCTTGCCATTGGCCATCGGATCATTATGAAACTGCATAGTAACGTTCGGCTCTAGTTCCACGATCGATTTTAGCTCTCTGATTGCATAGTATTGATCTTCTGGAAATGATAATCGAATCTCATATTTAATTTTTGGTTTAATTAGAATCGGTCTCGATAATTTTACATGAGCTCCAATGTCATTGAATAGACAATTTAAAAATTGTGCTTCAGTGTGTGTTGCATCAGACACTATGGTTGCAATTACAGGCAAGTTTTTCCCCCAACCACTATTATTTCGATTATATAGTGGAGAGCACACAAAGTAACCTAATAACAGTGGTGTGTCGGTTGAAAATGTTGTCGTTTCGAACCTTTGAATAAAGTACTTTTCTTCTCGAAGATATGATACAGTTCGTTCACATTTGATCACCTTATTATCATTCCACGAGTAACGAAATCCTTTGAACAACTTTGGCTCAGTTTCGAGTTGTGAAATCGTTTGAAGTATCTCATTGTATTCGGCTCCAGAAAACAAATTACCATACATTGGCAGAAGTTTGATGAATTCATCCAAAGACATTGATCCAAAGCGAATTTCATAGAACACATTTCCGAGGTGAGTTTGTACCATGTCTCGTGTCAATTCGTTTTGTTTACTAACGGCTCTTACCCATGACATACATGCTTCAAACACTTCCGATTCAGAACACGAAAGAAAATCCATTTTGACAATATGATTCAGTACTTGACGATCACACTCCAAGAAAATTGATGACTGTAATATTTCTTTTGCATTTTCGCGAATTTCCGATTCACATAGCTCTTGCAATTGCGCTTGATCGTAGACGATCGACAGACCAAGAACAGAGATCACGTTGTCAACTGTGATTTTATTTGTTAAGAAACCTGCACACACTTTAAGGCATTCCGTGACATCGTACTTTTTGGCGAGGTACATCACATCCGCCACATTTTCTATTGTCAACTTGACTTCATTGAAATAGAAAAATCGCAAAAACGCTTTGAATACTTCAGCTGATACATCGACGATTTTTATATCACTGGGTTCTTTTAATGGTCCGTAGAACATCGCTTCGAAAACGTCGTTGGCGCTAGATAAGAGTATCTTGTGAGCTGGAATACGTTCACTTTCACCATTTGATTCAAATACAAAATGAACATCAGCGTTTTCTTCAGTCAAATACATCTTTGCTCCGATTGCTGAGAAAACTTGGCTATCACAAACAGTAGGTTCCTCATCGGCTGACATTTTCGTTTCGCAATTGAATGGCAAAATCAATTTTTGTTTTGCTGTAAGTTTAATGTTTATATCGCCATGAATCAATGAATAAACGAATAAATTGTATATAGATTGAGTTTTTTACCTCTCGTAATTCGTTCGAAAATCAATATCCGATCAGAGTTGACGTCAAATCGATTTCAGTAATGAATAACTCGAAATTATTTTCTTTAATTTGAAATGTTATGTAGTTTTTTTTCTCATTTACACTGAAATATACTTGGTTCAAGATCTAGCTTCAAATGTCATTTTTCTACGTTCAACTGACCTATAAATAACCAATGTATATCATACGATGTATACGTTTATAACATCCGCTCTTCCCAAGTGCTTCAGCATAGACTCAGACTTGCTCATTTAATTCTCTGACACGTTCCACATCTGTAGAACGCTGTTTCCACACGTTAGCCGTTCGGAACGATCCGAACGGCTATTCGGTGTGGCACACATGTAACTACGTGTACATTTCATATTCGTCGAGCGCTATATACTTGATTCATTACACACGTAACGAAGTGTGAGCAACGAAGAAAGCATATAGCGCTCGACGAATATGAAATGTACACGTTGTTACATGTGTGCCACACCGAATAGTCGTTCGGACCGTTCCGAACGGCTAACGTGTGGAAACAGCGTTCTACAGATGTGGAACGTGTCAGAGAATTAAATGAGTGTTTTTGTAAATAAAAGTCTATATGAAACGAATAATAAAATATTATTATTATTATTATTAATAATAATAGAATAAAAATGATTTATCCTAACTGAAAAATTGAAAATACATTTGAATTTAGCGGTGTGAAAAATTCAGTTAAAACTATACGATAGAAAGAGATATCAAAGCAGCCGATTTTAACTCACAAAATATCGAAATGATTTTATTAAATTGAAAAAAAAAAATGTCGATTCCCGTATCAGTAGAATTAGCTGACGAAAATTTCCTTCGGCAAAATTCAGACTTTCTAAAGACACTACCAAAAATCACGCATTTTACGCAGCCTGAAGCCGATGCATTGGCGATCATTTACTTTAAATTTCTGCGTGAATTTGGTGCGAAGAGAGAACAAATCGATCGTAGTCAATTTCGTGCGTTTTTCCACTCAACATTTCAAATAAGTGATGATTTTCTGATTGATCGAGCATTTTTGTATCTCGATAAAGGTCTAACACCGTTTGTAACTCTTGAAACATGGTTTAAAACATTATCACTATTCCTTCGTGGAACTCTCGAAGAGAAAATGAAATACTGTTTCTTCGTTTATGATTTGGGTGGAAATGGACGACTGAAACGCAATGACATCATTCGATTGCTTCGTAAATGCTTTATTTATGAGAAAGATGAAGATGTGGAGCTAATGGTGAAAGAGTTTGCCGATATTTTGGTGCGAAAACTCGATGTGGACGGTGATGGTGAGATTTCATACGAAGATTTTTCGGAATCAGTCAAAGAACAACGAGAGCTCTTAGAATGTTTTGGTCGATGTTTACCGGATTTATTAAGTGCAATTGATTTTATGCAAACATTCACAACTGATTTGCCAATTTAAGAGTCATTAAACATAAATCTGTACCATTTCAAAATTGAATAAATAAAAATATCCATACAAAACAGATAATTCGTGTCATTAGAAAAAACACAAAGAATGGTCAATATTTGTGTAGAAGCTTATTCGGCGCAGAAGTTTTCAATTTACATCTTCTCTTTTCTTTTACCTGTTATTTCTGAGTGTGTGCGTTTTTTGCATTCCATTGATTTCTCATGATTCTTGAAAATGGTCATGACATCACTCAACCTTACAGCTTCTAAAGAATGCAAAAGAGAATCGAGATTGAATCATTTTTAACCACTATAAAAAAGCGGTGTACGCTACTTAAGCCAAGTGGTGCGTCATCATCAAAAAAAGAACTGGCAAAAGAACACATTGTGCGATGTGAACTGTTTGGTGTCGTGCATGTTGCAACAGAACCAAACCAAATATTTTGGTGTGCTGAGTACCGTATGAATGGTTCTGAACATGTTAGAACACCGTTGCTGTGTTATAAAAACGAAATGTGAAATGATCGTCATAGAGTTGAATCTGAATCGTGTTCATGCATGCAAGATTGACCGTTGTTGGTTCTGTATTTTGAACTCTATTTCAATTTTTTTTTATTTCTCAGCGAAGTAGTTTTGTTTATAGCTTCATCAAATAAAAGACTAGAATTAAATTTTGTAAACATATTTTTATTTTATATTCAATTTTTTACGTTTCTTTTTCATAAGTTCTTTTTTTTTGTTTTGTTTTGTTTTTGATTTGTTTCTCCAATTGTACAATAATTTACGATTTGTTGTTTTTTTTTCTTTCTTCTTCATTACATTACAAATTACACATGTAACAAAAATGAATATTCAAAAGTTCCATATTTATATATATAAGTTATCCATTACATTAATTGTATTAGCATCGAATTAAGCAAAAAAAAAAAAAAAAAAAAAATAGACGAAAATAAAGAAGCAAAAAATTGGCTTTGTTTGCAAAATGAAATTTGTGTTTGTGGTTGAACTTAATTTAAATTAACGGGAAATTCGAAAATATAAAAAACATAATCCAAGTGTAGAGATAAAAAATACATCTATTAGGAGGAAAAAAAAATAAAAATTCTTTTTACATAGAAATATGAATTATGTACTTCTATCAGTATTAATATCGTCGCAGGACATCCGTTTTTTTTCTCTTTTAAATTTAAGAAATATAGTAAAATTTATTTTGCTTGTTTAATTCTGTTTTTTTTTCTTTCTATCTTGTCTCCTTTATTTGTTTGCTAGTGTATTATGCAATTGGCTACCAGCAGCTTTTCAAAGCGATTTGACATTTAATATGTACGACGAGAAATAAAACAATGTACGGCAATAAATTCTTTATTTTGATAAATTTTCTTTTAATATGTATATTTTGCTCTCGTGGGTATGTGTGTGTGTGTGAATCTATCATTGATTCGGTGTAAACATTAAAGTGTTTGAATACACCATTGTTATAAATGTATTGGTCAATTTGTTTTCCATACAAATGAATTGAATCGATTTTTCATCACATAAATCGATAACTACATTTAGTTGGGTCGATTTCAATTTTCTGACATGTCAATGGACCTGTATGGGACTCTACTTGCATCTCTTTGCGGTGATTCCGTATCGTAAAAATCAATAGATTTTAAAATGAAAAATCACTAAATTATAACAAGTGAATTCTAATCAATGACAACAGAAATTATTGATCTCTTGACAATCGATTTACAATATGTTTTCTGGTAATTTTCTCTTCCTAATTTATTTCACACGTGAAACCTGTTCAGTCTACTTGATCATAATATGTTTACTTTCGCATAAATATACACAAATTAACATTTTTATTTTTCTGCACACAAAAAAAATGATATCTGCATTTCTCTTTTGGCTAAATCGCTTAATGCATGTATAATAATTCCAACTGTAATTTTGGAATTTACTCCAAATGATCTTATTGACAAAAAAAACATCAAAATATATCGCATTAAATTTTAACTAAAGATTCCGATATTTTTGAGATCACAATTCGTTTTGTTGGTTGGATGTGTTCTCAAACCTTTCTTTTGCTTGACCCAAAAAACAATAAGAAAAAAAAAACTGTAAAACGTTCGGCTTAGGAACCAAAATGAAATAAATACATCGTTTGGGATAAAGAAAAAAAAGTGGATTTTTTTTTCCAGGTGAAGACCATTGAATTGGGCGATAACGGATTTCGTTAGTTGTTCCGAGCAATTGTATGAATGTGTTTGTTTGTGTTTGTGTGTTGATTGGATACAAGAAGGGCGATTTGTAAAATGGTTAAAGCGTAGGTTGGGGGGGGCTTGAGCTGATTTGTTGTTTTATGCATCATCACGATCGATGAAGATGTCCGGCACCAGTTGATCGCTTGATGATTTACTGAAATCACGATTATCATCAGCTGTCATCCACGGATGCAGTAAAATATCTTCGGACAAAATTCGCTCTTCGGGCTCTTTGCGCAACAGTGAACGAATCATACAGCGTGCTTTTGATGTTAAACAATCGGGGACTAGGAATTGACCACGCGAAATTTTCGCAAACAGTGAAGCATGCTCCGAATCGTTAAACGGATACCTGAAAATTCAAACGAAATTAATATATTATTCGAGTGAAAACATATTTCTTACATTAACAATATTCAAAATAAACATGTATTTGGCTTTTCCGCATGATTGCTTCGCATCTGAATTTATCGATGAATATATATAGATATTTATAAGCCCGAATGACGCTACTTTGAAAAATGGGATTTAATTCGCCAATTTAGATGAAATGAGTGGATATTTGCAAAGCCGTATCATTAGCATCATGTGGCACGTCCGTCAAAGTACAGTCGTATCGTTCGTAACGAAAACGCCATATGTTATGGCAAAAAGAAAAAAAAACACACGACGTGAAAAAAAAGAATGTGGCACTTGGAGAAAATGAGCAGAAATATTTCGAAAACGAAAGCAATTTGCTTAACAACGTAAGTCGCAAGCAAATATCAAGAAATTTCGGAACTCATTTATGACTTTCGATGCGAGAATATTCCTATATTGTATTTACAAGAAAAGAAAAACACAACATCAAAACATTGTGCGTAGATAAAAGAAAGAAAACGGAGAAGAAGTAGTGAACGAAGACACAGGCACATGCGACGGGCTCATTTATGAAGCCTTGAAGGATGGCAGGTGCGATCAGCATATATTCGTTCGTCATTCGTTTGCTCCGTTGCTTTATTCTCTCCCTAATTTTTAATACCCGTTTACGCATTACATTTGACTGCAGGACTGTGTAGTCTTGAACAGTGTATACGAATGCAGACGATACACAGTAAAGAATCGAATACAAACATTTAATTGGAAAATGTGCTTGCTTGAGACTTGAGACGTTACAGCCACATTTCAGCTGACACACCACCAGCACCTTGAAATCACAAACACAAGGATCAGCAAACCGTCAACTCAATACCGATGAAATGAACCGACGAATTGTTATTGATGAAGCAGACGACTATTTTATGCACCTTGTTCACATATTTAAAAATAGAAACATAAATTCAAAATTTCAAGTCGATATTTTCAAACAAAAAGAAAAACATCGAACATTTATCCAACAGAAGCTATTTCGAACAGACAAATTTATTAATTTTTAAATTGAGCCATTATTTGCTAAAATGCCACTATTTTTTTCACATTTTATTTTTTTTCTCTTCTAATGTTCAATTAAAATAAATATAGATGCATCTTTAGTGTTATTGCATCGAGCAAATCAGTCGGAAATGCCATAAAAATAAAACGTTTGTAAATAAGATGAAGAATACTGACCTGCCTACGACCATTGTATACAAAATAACGCCGAGTGACCACATATCAGCCGCTTTGCCCGAATACATGGTATTCGCTTTAAGAATTTCCGGTGAAACATATGCGGGACAGCCGCGTTTATCTTGTAGCAAATCTTCATTTGGATTGTCCAGTACGACGGCATCTTCAAGCGATTCCAATCGAAGGTGCGTTCTGTTGATGAAAATAAAAAAACGAAACGTTCGTTAGTAATTTAAACAAATTGACGTATAAAAAATATTTAAAATCAACGAATAAGATGTTTCACGGAGCCAGTGTTTAATGAATCAGTGAATCAGCGAATCAATGCGAACAGGTTAATTGATTACATAGCGATCGGAATGAAGGTACAAAAAACAATGTTACAAGTTATAAAATTACGCATTTTTTTTCTCATTGAAAACGGCCCACGGTGATATTTATCAATCAACATTTTGTTGAAATGGACATTTTACACAATACTGAGCGAACGAATATGATTACGAAAAATTCGGGTGTTTATTGTTTAATCCATACAATACACAAAGCGTTGAACAGCAAACACCTATCAATAAAAAACCATTTGCACCAATTCCAAATTGCCGATTCGTAATTCATATGTCAAGATTTCAAGTGAATTGTTATTATTTTCTGTGTCTTCCTTCTCAACTCTCTCATGCGTATGAGAGTATACATGAGGAGAGTGCTTGTTTGTGAAGCCTGTCCAATTCACGCTAAACTACGCACATATGTTGAACGTTCATAACCTTAACAAAGTTGCAGAATGGCAAATACACACAAACACATCGCCGGCCGAACGAGCGACCTAACGAACAGACAGACGAACAAAAAAAAGACACTATGACAGCATTAATTCAATGTTTCCTAACTTGAATGCGGTTGACTGATGTTGCAACGCATTCGCAATTATGTCACACAATTAAATCTTTTATATATACATCCATAACCATATGCGTCGAAATAATCGCTCTCATAATGAGCAAAAATTAAATGAGATCCAATGTTGAATTGAGTGTTGTGCTTTTTGACGATTGCTTGATGATGGTGTATGCGAAATCTATTGGTACATATTGGCGATTTTCCCTTTCAATTCTTTTCAACGCCCATTTGAATGACATTCATGACGATCGATTTGGTATTTAACACGCTCTATTCCGTATCAAGTTCACTGTGCGATGCACACGGATCGTCGTGATCTACTTAACAAAAAGAAAAAAAACAAGTTCTATGCTATTTTTCACACTCGATTCGAAATGATGAATGCACTTTTAGATCACGTTGGAATGCCATTAAGAACTCAAGAAGTGCAATTCGAGCATCACATTAAAATCTAATAAACAACAAGCCATGGACATCAAAATCACTCATGCATCACAATCGTACCAATTTGCTTAGCAGTTGCAAAAAGAATTGGAACTAAACAATTGCTTGAAGCGTCTAGCATTTTGTGTATTTCGGCTAGGGTTCTCTGCTGCATAAGATTTTTGTTGTTGTTCGGTTTAGAGTGAAGAAATCCATTCATACCATTTATTTGCCACTATGATCTCATTTTTGGTATTTTGGTGGTCTTTAAAGAGCAGCAGCTGCATTAACGAAAATTATTCATGAGAGTACAAGGACAACTGAATGAATGACACTTTGCAAACGTCTAGCTACTTCATTGCACGATATTTTCGGTCGTCGTTAAATTATCGCGCAATTTGTCTGAATTTCGGCAAGAAGATCATCGCAGCCGACTTTAACTGTGGTTTGTTCACGGTTCTCGGCATGATGCAATCGTGTGCGCTTTTTTTGTGTGTATATTTATTGACATTTTCCCATTCATTCACATTTTAGATGATATAACAGACGCAGCAAAAAAAAAAACAAGCACAGGTTTTGTTGAGCACCAAACTAAAAATAAAAACGGTAAGGATAAAAGTGCAGACAATGAATATATCCAACAATTTAACCAAAATAAACACGAGCATAATAATTCATTGTGAATGAATGTCATTTTATCCACAATATAATATTATGTACCGTTTTTGTGAACTGCGAAATTCATATTATTTTTCAATTTGGACACACTATTGCAATCATCACTTGTGAACAACAAAAATGGCCACCACCAAACAAAAGTGAATTCATAATGTATTCGCCAAAATGAGCCAACCGAAAAAACGATTGTTGCTGAAGTGGTTTTTTTTGTGTGTGTGTGATTTGTTTTGGGGGCAATATGCGTATACGAGCGTTTTTATTTCAATCGTTGATGGGTATTTTCGTCATGAAAGCGATGATGATCAACTCGATCAATTTGGATTTTGAATTGATTGCTTCATTTAATTCCATAATGGATTTTTTGGGTGCGTTTGGCCATTTTTGAATGTTTGAAATCAAACGACCTATGACAATGAGTAATGAAATCAAATGTCACTCAAAAAAAATTAAACCAGTGACGGTTTGGCCAAACCAATTTGAACCGATCCAGATTTTCTTGAGAAATAATCAAATAATTATGAGTGCTATTATATAAATTCTTTATTAAAGAGGAATGCATCGGAGTGAAATGTGAATTTAAAATAGTCGAGTTCATCGGCCGTTGTAAACAATTCATTGCGTCAAATTGAATGAATCAAGAAAATGGTTTTCTCTTTCAGTGGTTTGAATGTGTTAAAAAAAAAATTCACGAAATTCACATTGTTGGAGAAAGCAACATCGGAATATACCCAAGCTACACCACTTCATAATATCGCTGGTGGCAAAGTGAAAAAAGCACGCCAATACGAAACAATTCATAGACGATCATGTTAAGCGAATTATTGATGAATGAAAATTGAAAACTCGTTTAATGACCAGTTTATATACTTGCAATCATTTACGTTAACACGTGCACTCAAACACCGATGCAGCGACTGTTGCCGACTCCATCAACGTCGCTACTACAGCCGATTTAAAAAAAAATAAATTAAACAACCATTCTGTTGAAATTCACACTTTCTTCGTAGCGTCGATGGTATGAAACATGCAATGAATAACAGCACCAGAGTTGAGCGCACGGCATAAAGGCACCGCTTCGAAAAAAGAAAGAGAGTGGCCGAGAAATCGCAAAACCGATTTCAATTTTTGATGTGTTGTGAAATCGATCGGCCGCAATTGTTTTAGCCGGAAAGGAAATGATGATTTTTGTATGAGTGCGCGTTCAATTTAAATGAACTTCAATTATTCCCAACGTTGATATGAGAAACATTTTATGCGAACGTATAAAAAGTTTATTCAACTTTTGGGGCGCTTGCGATGAAAGTAATCTTTCACTCTCTTGATTTGTATTGTGTCCATCAAGACACAGCACATCAACAATATAGACAATACAGTGGGGCAACTAGTTCAGCCGAGAGAGAGAGAGATACACTTTAAATTATGCTTGAAATAAACAATAATATGGATGAATAATTATCGTTCCGGGATATTTTGAAGTTGTACTTTGATATCTCGGCATGTGTCATAATCATTTTGGTTTACAATGACCTGAGGTTATCTGGTGCTCGTATCACCACAACTATAAGCCAATTATTTTGTCAACGTTTGCATTTGCTCGGGTGCAATGAAATGCATTCTCATCAAGTGCATACGCAAAGTGCGATTGAAAAGGTCTTATGTAAAAATGTATTGCATTGGAAAACTATATCAGCCGATATTCTTGGTATGAGGGGAGAAAGCAGTCAGAGCCAAAACACATAAATCAATATTCTTGTAATGTCAAGATAAATAAGTGCCGAGATAAAAGATGTGAGTGTAATACTGGGATTTGTGTGTAAAATCCCTTGCTTGTAATCTAAGACAAAAATCAATTTTAACGTTTGATGGTGATAAATATGCTGCAATTCGAACCGAATGAAGGCATCGCCCGATCACGCACAATTGCTCAAGTTTTTTTTTCTTCTCATTTAGTTTGTTGATGAAATCTCTCTCTCACTCAATGTATACTGAGCGGTTAAGCAATGTCTATATTTCAATATGTAGCAATAATTTACACGTTTTAGTCAATTTTTGTTGTTCATTTGAAGCCAATACGCTTTTGTTTCGGGGGTACAGTGGTATTGTGCGCTGGTGCGCTGGTGTGCTCGTACAAAGAGGGAAAAAAATTGACTAAATCGAAATTAACGAAATGCGAACTTTTACAAAGATTGGTTGCCGGTTGCGTTGTGCAATGTGCGCGCGTGCGTCTACATCAATTTACATATGAGATAAATATTAAGAGCTAAACACTTTTTCAGCGAAATTCAATTGATCCGATCTCAATATTCGTGCAGTTTTTGTTGTTTTTGGTTGATCGAACGAAAATGAATGCTAATGGTAATAGTAATAGACAAATTTAACAGCAACACAAACGCTTGGCGCAATTCGGCTCAATGTAAATGGGTAAACGACAGATTTTTGGCTCCGATTTACCAGTTGTACAAACAAAAGCCGAGATTGCGTTTTCAAACAATTTCTTTGTGTGTGCGTTTGTGTTTAAATAGAGTGATCATTCGAATTGGTTTTGTTGTGGCACCTTTTTGGCTCGCATTTATCCATGCAGTGTAACAGCTCAGACCTGTGAACACTAAACTTAATATTAAGATAGATCGTAGTCTAAGCGAAGCGCACATTTTGGCTGGTACACGACAAGACAACAACAAAAAATTGGAGAATGGGCGATCGAAATAAATTTTAAACAACACGATATTAAACGGTTGTGTCGCAAAGTCGTTGTGTCGCTTAACCAAGCGCAAACAACCGTTTGGTGTTCAGTGCTCAGTGTTGGCTGCTTTCGGCACGTGATTGTGGAATTTGTGTGAAAATTGCGTAAAATTTTTCGGTGTCGTTTTTTGTCCCCTGTCAGACGGTATTTTCTTTTGGCTGAAATCACCACCAGCGCCTGGTGTCGTTGCCATTGCCACTAATGTGCAGATTGTCTGTATCCATATCGGTTTTTCTTGTCCACGTTTTCATTGGTTTCATGATTGCCATCAAAATGTGCGAAATAATGCAACCGAAATGCCAAAGACCCGATTTTTCAACTTCACTTTATAAGTCATGAGAATATAATGGACAAATTATCTTGTGCCTTTTTTTCCATCCGAAAGAGATAATGCTTTTTTTTGGCTTGCACAATTTTATTAAAATACATATATTTTGTATGTGTATATAATAAAATGTATAACTCTTGGTGGCGAAAAGTCGTTTATTTCGCAAAAGAAGGCAAAAAAATGCGAATCGAAACAAAAAAAATGGCAGGCGAATATCTCGGTCTTGACCATTGCACAATTTGATAACAGCTGTGTACAACTTGTAATCGAACATACAAGTGCTTTAGATTAGGATTCGTACAATTGGCAATTGAAAAATGTTCTATCGCAACAAGAGACTGAGCGATTGTCGTGCATGTACGTGATTCGCTAGCCGTTTGAACCGTCAGAACTGCACCCACTTATGAGGTATCATCGGTGGCGCTATTATGATTCACATGTTTAAGCAGCGGAAAAATAAAATGACTCAATGATTCAATCGAAGCAAACACACGAAAATTACGATATAGCATAAATGTCTGTTTCGAGTTTGATTTACACATGTCAATTAACCCAAATGCCACAAATTGACTGAAATATGAACTGTTTCGCTCTCTGCTGCTGTCGTTTTTTGATTCCTTCGTGTGTCCGAATTCGTGGCTGTGTATTTGTGTCTCTGTGTCTTCGCCAGTGTGTGTGTGTGTGTGTGAGTGTCTGTGTATCTTTTTAACACTATAAATTGCTAATAAACCGGTATGCGATTGCGCATTGGCCTAGAATGTTGCATAAAGTGCACAGCAATCAAGCCAATTTGGTGGAGTGTACACAAGATGCAAGAGCAACCCAACAAAAAAAGGCTACGAATTTATATTGATACATAATAATTGTTGTTGTTGTTTATGGTGTTGCAATGACCCGAACTACGAATCTTTTCTATTGAAATGACACGTTAAGTAGATGCTGTTGAGAATTGAAAGAGAGAAAAAGACCGACCGAGAGAATCGGCTGCAATCGAATAGGTTCTCAGTCAACCACACTAGAACCATATTTTAACGTGATCTTTACATCAAGAGTATGATGAGCGAGCCAAACAACGCTGCCAAATAAACGAAAAAAAGGCCGATTTCGACCAGAGGTAGACCTGCGCGCATGGCCAACAGAAGTAGCAGCAACCAGAATAAAAACAAGAGTCATATTCACAACTGAAATGTCGTTACACGTTTGCTATGTGCCAACCGTGAATATGTTGCGGTGCCATGTAGCCAATCGAGCACATGTATATTTGGCAATAAACCGCGCACGGCCACCCGTTTTTTATTTTTTATTCTGAAGCTATGCCATTTTTGTCTCTCTCGCTCTCTCTTCTTCTCTTCTCGGTGCGCGCACTCTGTTCACCTCTCTTCAATTTACAAAATGTGAATTAAGAAATGTAATCTCGATTTCTGACTCTTTTTATTTCGCCGTTGTCACTGTAAAGAAACCGAATGTGCATATTGCACGATTGCACTGGTTGTAGCAGTTGCTTTCGGTGTTTTTTTTTATCTCTTTTTCGATTTATATACATTTTTTTTATATAAATTTTAATGTTAAAAATATCGCGAAATCATATTGCTCCACATCACATATTTTTATTTAAATATCATTTGGATTCGATTTGTTTGTCTCCTCATCCAATTCGCTGGGTTGCGAATCACACAAAATGAAATCGTTTTCAATAAAATAATATTTCGTTTTTATTTTTTCTTCATTTTTTTTTGGTTCATGTTGTGCATTTTGGTATGCATCGAAATTGCATTAGCCGTGATTTTTTTTTCTCTTCGTTGACTCTAGCAAGCTCAACTTTATTCATTAGAATATTTATAATCAAAATGTAATGATCAAAAAATGGAATTGAAGCGGACGCAAGAAAAAAACATTAGCCGAACAAGAAGAGAGCAAGAGAGAAAAAAAGATATTATAATTTAAACGGTGTTTGAGTTAATAAATGCTAGGTTTTCTAGTGGCATGTAGCCAATAAATACAAACAATGTACCGAAACATGACGATATGTCGACACTACACACTTTAAAAGAGAAGTTGAATGTAAAAAAAAGAGACCATACACAAAGAATAAATTACCACACAAAAGTGAGCAGACCAACGCCCGAGCAACAAGCTCATGCAATCATTTATAGCATGCGAGAGTCTCAAAGCTGAGAGAGCAGCGAATAAAAAAAAGCACAAATCGCCAAAATCAAAATTAATTCCCTTTTGTGGCCTTTAGAAACACTCACAAAAAGACACATCGAATGCTGCAACGCAGCCAATGTGTGGTGTGGCACGACACACAGTCAGAACAGTCTGAGCGGTTTGCCGCGAGACATGAAATGTATATCGCATTTGCTCAACTGGTGAATTATGGCTGTTTGCGAATTCAGTGGCTCAATTGATTTTTGGCTTGATCCATTGAAACTGGTGGTCACTAACTTTATTATGCCCGTGCGCCAATCGTACCGCACTCTATGCTGCGCGATACTCTGAATTCAGAGATTTTTCGTGCACCTTTTTGCAAAGCTCATAACCGAAAATTGGAGAAAAAAAACAACAGCACCAAACAAAACAAATTACATTCAATTTTTGAACAATCTGACTTTTGGGCATGGCGAGAAAGAAAACATAAATTTGTGCATTTGGTGTTACTTATTGCCAATAAAATAGCAACAAGCCGAAGTGTCTCATGTGGCATATTTGTATTGTGGTACGAAGCAAGGAAAAACAAAAAACAACACAGTATATTCAATTGTTAATCCATTGAATACGTGATCAATTGGTCGGTGTTGTTAGTCGATCGGTGAGAGACTTTTGTTTAATGCATTTAAAATGAATGGCCAAAACTTGCGATTAAATGGTGATTGTTGGCTGTTGACAACAGGCCGCTTGTTGCAAACGGTCGATCTCAATGATATCATTGACAATACATCACATAATCTTAACTTTTAAAATTTAATCCAAATATTGATTGTTCGCGGTGAAATATGAACAACAACCGCCTCAAGTCAAATAAATATGTATGTTTCATTTGCTTTTTGCGTTGGCACAGGAACAAAGGCAATGCCACGTTGAGACAAAGAAATGGCAAACAAATATGAAAAAAAACATCACAAATAGCCAGAGATAACCACGTACAGACGACGTCATCATCATTTGAAAACAAAGAGCCAGAGAGATATATTCATGCATGTAAACAAAATTAAAAGAAAAAAACAACGACACGAAGAAGAAGAAAGACAAATTCAACTGTGTACCGGACACTGGCAGTTGGCTAGCCACGGACCGAAATTTCGGAAGAGAAATGACGAAAGGTGAATGACTTTATTCGCTTTAGTTTCGTTTGGCTGAGCGAAAAAAAAACACAAACAAATAAGCCGAAAACAAAAACATTAACTAACAAACCTATTCGAAATTCATAAGAGATGGTACGCAGCTGCTGGTTAAAAGTGATCGCGTTTTTTTTAACTTCTACTAAGTGAGTGAAAAAATGCGTACAACAGCTTAAAAAAGCGAAATTGGCAGCTTCAGGTTGATGTGTGAAATGTGATGTATGAAAGTGATCACTTTTTGGTTGGTCGTCGGGACTTTCGTTTGAAGTAAAGTTTTGAAATGCGAACGCATCCACTTCATGAATCATTTGGTCAATTTTCACATATAAATTGGGTCGAATCAATCGAAGAGTTTTAATTAGCTGCGTCTATTAACGGAATGTAAGCCAAAATGTGCAGAAGTATTGCAATATACCATGCATAAGACGATTGCATGCTTGAGTGCCGAACGTACTAACCCAATGAGAGAAATGCGGAAATTGTTCGATTTTTCTTTCTTTTTTTTTCTGGTTTCTTGTGTTTGTTTTGTTGTTGATATTTCATTCTTTATGGTTTGATTTGGGTTGCGTTTGCAAATTGATTTAAATTATGTGTTTGTGCGCACGTAGTGAATCGTCGCCACGAATCGACATCGTGTGCTCGTAATTCTGTTTGCTATTTTGTTGACTGCATTCCATTGTGCGAATTCATTTGTTGCGATCGGCAAGTGGGCAGAATGATGACAGAACAGACAGTTTTCTTTTCGAATTTACCTCAAGAAATCAAAAACTAAAAATGACAATTCTCACAACACATAACATTACATACACACTCGTATCCGGGGTAATTAAATCGATTTACATGAGTAAGTTCTCTTGTTTTGTCGCTATATATATATTTTGGCATGAAGCATTTGCGATCGCAATATATTCTCGTTGATACGAGATTCTGTGGACGTTGCGCGAAGGTGTATGTGCCATATCACTTGAATTCCTGGTTCTTTTTAATAATGCCAGACAGCAAATTATGCAGTTTAAAATGTATAATTTACACGAAATCGAGTTGACCGTTACGAAATTTGCCCATAAACATGGACACTCAGACTGAGCAAACGTAGTCATTTATTACATTTTTTGAAACGATCGTGCCAAAAAACCAAGTGGTGCGATGTCATATCAATTGAATTTGTGGGTACCAAGTGCTCATGTTGCAGCTATACTGCACCGTGTGATAAAAAGCAACAAGCACATGCAGCACAAGGTGGCGAGTGTGTAACAAAACAGTTTTTTTTTTGCCACGCTTTCTGTTCACCTAATCGATGACCGATTCGAAAATTTGTAGCTACCAATTCGAAGTGGTTTGCGTCAAATGAAATATTGTCTATTCGCCATTAGTAGGCAAAATTCACAAGAAACACAGTTTGGCGTTGGTAATGATGAATGGAAAGCATAAACCGTATAACATAATCCAAAAAAAAAAATTATGGTGCAATGACATCCAGCGAAAGAAATTTTTTGAAAAAAAAGAAGAAAATAGCCGAAAAGAATGTGATTTCGAAGAAAGTTATGGCAAAATATGAACTCATATAACCGAAAGCCTGATTAAAAATTTTCAGTTTGAATAACGATAGCACACGCAAAAACAAGAAATTTCCCCATTAAATTGAAATTTCGCCATTGCATTGCGCATCCAAACTATAAAAATGCATTTCTTTTAATTCGCTTTTTTTTCTTGCGATCGACAAGAGAGATTATTTCGGTATTCGTAATCATGAAATTGTCTGTTCATTGCTTGTTTTACCTCCGCATTGTATCACTGCATTGCACGGTGTTTGCAATTGCCGCAAAATAGGAAATGAAATCGGTTTGGCATTTGTTTGAAGCAACAGTGAAATGACAGCGGTAGCTTTTCTTTTTTTTGTTTGATATTTTCTTTCTTTATCGTGTCTTTTTAAGTTGAGCATAACATTTAGTAATCGGAGGTAATACATTTCACTGCACCCGAATGCACTGGCATTCAATGAAAAAAAAAACAGTAACGGCATTCAAGCCGCCAGTTAACTTGACGGCTGATGATTTTTTTTGCTCTGTGCAATTGCGAACCGATAAAAGCGATCTTTAGCCGATTTTCATAAATTGTTGTTTTTTTTTTTATATAAAACTAATTGGGGATTCGGTTTTCTCAATCGGTTTCGAATGATGTTTGCAGCCGCACACAATTTCAATCGTATTTGGATTTTCTCTTCCCGGTTTTCTCTTTTGACGTTTATAAAAAAAAAAAGATTGTTTCGCATTCGCACATTCGGATTTATGTTTTGTGCTCTCTCTTCGGTCGCTTCGAAATGGTTGTGCGGCACCAAACTAGTCAGTTCATTGACGTTTTTCGTATATATGATGTATTGCATAAGCATTTCTATGGATTTTTGCATGCCTTACGCTTTATTTCTTCTTTCACTCAAGGAAATGTTTCTATTTTGTGTGTACGATGTTGCTCTGGTGCTGTATGCTGTATCAAAAACAGCCCATGCGGCTGTTTCTTTTTCCATTCAATACGAATTAATTAGTTGGTTATGGTATGATTACATGCCGCCAAACTACTGGCCACACCATCCAATTCAGGCGAAAAAATAAAGAAGAATTGCAAATACTATATGCACTTACAAACACACACACGACGAGCTCACCGAGCACCTCAGCCAACCGATTGAGTAATCCAATATAATTTAATAGAATGATTAGATAAAGAGAAAGACGGAAGCGAAATGCCGAATGGCTGTATGCATATTGCCACAGCAACAACTTTTTCTTTCTTTCTTTTTCCACTCACTCTGGGTGAGTCTGTCTCTTGTTTTACAGTGCATTTCTGCACTTGCAAAACAAATAACTTGTTCACATTTCGCTTGAGCCCAGAAAATATTTTTGCATCGTCGATGGAATAAGATAAGCGAACAAGCCTGGGCTTCAAATGCGATTCCAGCACTGATAAATATGTCAGCGAGAAATCGATTGCCGATGTAATGCCATTAACCAAATGTGTGCGGTGCAATCATTTTCCAGACACAAAATCCACTTATATAGACATTTTATTTCTTAATGTAAAGAAGACAACAACAAAAAAAATGAATGAAAAAAGAGAGAAAGAGACAAAAAAACACACACAAAAAGCAAACAGGCAGGCCGTCATAAACCAAAATTTCCTGCTTTCATTACAAAATCTTGTTTATTGTAAAATAATTATGTTATGAAGGCTGAAAATGACGATGGACTACTCCGATTTGCGAAAAACATTCATAAAAATGCATATTTTTTTACCAAACTACGCAAGAAAAGAAAGCAAACGAAATAAAAATGAATTTCGGAAAAAAAAGAAATGCAGTGCAATTTGCATGTGTGTGGTTGTGTGTGTGAGTGTGTTTCGAATGCGTCACGCTTATCCGTTTGTATGATTTGCACAATATTGCAAGTGAATGAGTGAAATGCATTGAAATCGTTTGTCACCTACTGTCGCTACTGCTGCGACTCTCTCAACAACTGATGATGACAAATCCCGAGAGCAATTATCATTTATCGTAAAAGCATCAAGAGTGTGTAGCAATGCGGTCGTTGGCTTATTTCAACAAAAATCGTATTTTTGTCTGTCTCGACGCAAAAAAACTTACGTTTATTTTTTGTTGTGATACAAATGTATATTTAGAATTTGTGCACACAATTTGGCGAGAACGTACGCGCTCGCGCTCGCGCTCATTGAAATTTGAAATCACACACAGTCAGTCAGTCATCACAGAAAAATGACTAAGAGCAGTTAAATGCAGCGGTAAGTCTCATGTCTGGGGCCGCAATGCTTTTTCATTGCGAGAAAATTTCGCAAAAAATATATATTAAATTGAGTCGAAAAAAAAGATAAAAAAGAAAAACCCATAAATTAATTGTGCAATTTTCAGCATATTGCATCGAGCCAAATATTACAAAATAACATTCGCACCGGGCAGCGCACTCTAAGACGCACGTAAATCGCTCGAATCTGTACACATGTTACAGTTTCTCCATTTTGGCGTAAAACGCATTCAATTGCGCACTCCATCGATAGAGTTTTGGTTTATTTTTGAAATCGGTCGAACATAATTGCAATTTCGCGATAAAAATCTTGAGAATTGAGAGCTGTTTATGTGAGAAATCAGAAAGTTGAGAAGAGATTAGAAAATTTCCTTTTAAATTCGAAATCGGCTTCCACAATTTCTATCGTCGAGGATTTCACTCACTCTCTCATTGCTAGGGTCGAAGAAAAAATGAAATGAACAAACGAGTACATCGCAATTAATAAGTACTTTTGAGATAATAAGCGCATCTTAACGTTATTTATACAGTTGTTGAAAGCGAACGATAGATGCGCGAAACGGATGAAAGTTCATTGTGTTGATGATTTGAACTCGAATGAACTTTTTATGTTTCGGAATTGTATATTTTTTGCTCGTTCACATTCGGTGTTTTTTTTCCCTTAGACAGTGACGCGGGTGAAAATCCATCAGAAAAATGGCCACACAATTTTGATGCTTGATGCATGGTGTATTCAATTGTATGTAAACGTAAACAATTGTGAAATTTTCCACCGAGTGAAATGACGACAACGACGACCGAATGTGTTACATTGCACACACAAAACAACTCTTTCACTCCATTTTAAGTAGAAAAAGCAATGCCGAGGCAGATAAAGAAAATACCGAAACGACAAACCTTTCTCTTTGGTGGCCTGTATACTTCACAGCGCATTAAGCATCGCTGATTTAACGAATTCACTCAACAAGAAAGTAGTGCCAAAGTAAAATAGATTCATCGTTGTGATATATTGCATTTTTCTTCGCTGGATAGAGCACCTTGGATCAGTACAACAATTTCACACACTCTGGCGAAATTCGATTGCATGCTTTTGATTTCTTTTTCATGTTTTAATTCTTTTTTTTCAAGCTAAAACAATCAAAAATTCACTTGCTCCGCGAGCGCGAAAAAATAACATGAATTTTCAGCATTTTTGTTACACTTTGTTGTCGAGTGCCATAAAAGGGAAAATGTATGTGTATTTTTCTGCAGTGAAATTGCAATCGATACTACAATTCGATGGCGAAGAAAGTGGAAATTTTAATGGATTAGTTAGACGCGATGGCTCATAAAATTTTATGAAAGATGATAGCGGACTGAAGTGGATTTGGCGTCTGTTGGGTCGCACCAAGCGATTAATCAAGTGACAAATCGAACAAAATCGATCAAGTCACCAATGTAAACGTAAACAGTATTCGTATCTATAGAATAATCAATAGTTATACGGTTGGCGAGTCAATGAATTTTAGGTTTACGTAAAATCAAATCACCGAATTACGTTTTGTTCCATTTTATTTTCACTTTTTTCACACACTTTTCCATGTTATATACATTTCCGCGTTGTGACATTCATCAAATGTTTCAGTTTTCGTTATTCATGTGCTTCCGAAATGAGCATTTCGTCATTTCTTCGACTTTTTTTTTCATAGCGAAAGTTGAATGACACACATTTTTTGCGTGCATTTCGCATGGCCACTGTGTACAGAAAATGTTTTGTGATCGAGTTCAAAAACCTTCCGAAAAGAAAGTTTTGTTTCTCGCTCTTTCTCTCGAGAGAGCTCATATTATGTTGAATTGGCGGGGACGGCAGCTATGAAATCATTAAAATTGTGTATATTTTGTGAACGGTAATTTTTGCATAGAAATTTCGAAATACTTCGATAACTCAAGCTGAAGGCAAACCAACTGACAAACGATTTCCAGATGGTCGTAGCTCAACTGAAAATTTCACTTTGATGGTGAATGAACTGGCAGAAAATTGTCTTGTTTTGTTTGCCGAATTTACCGAAATCCGTCTCAATTGTGTAATCATCATTTCTATAGCATGATATTTTCATGCTCTCTTTCATTTAAAGGATACCAAATCGTTGGCAATTGAGTTGAGTTACCAGGCCCAATGCATTTTTAGCTTGTTGTTGTCGAAAAAAAAACACAAACACAACAACGTACAGTCAAACTGAGACAACGATGAAAAAAATTGTTATTACTTGTCTTGACTAAGGAGCAGATGTTTTTCTTGAGATCGTCATTATTCGTACGCAACCAACTGCACACCAAAATACACACACGCACACACACCAGCACCGTTTTATTCCTTTTTTTCAAACATTTCTCATTTTCTGTGCCTTTCGTAATTTTTTTTTTCCTCGTTTTTCTTTTTTTCTCTTCTCCGGTGTGATTGCATACACCATCACACACTACAGACACAATGCACATGCACAACGCAGCGTTCATGCACTGCATTCGGTGCATGTTCGACAAATCCACAATATCATCGTCATCATCATCGTATGCATTAGTATAGCGTTGCACAGCAACAGTTTGTCGATGCAACCCACAATAACTGCATAGTGTATGTTTTAGTGCAATCTGTGAATTCAAATGGATTTTCAGGACGAATTGAAAACCCAATTCGTGTATTTTTTTACCTGATTTCCGTCAATTGCCTGCTTCTTTCATCTTTCAGATAACAAAACAACAACAAAAAATATAACGCACACATTGAAATGTGAACATTGTGCCGAAGCACATTGCGATCGTCTATAGATTCGGTGATTTTTCATGCTATTGAATTCAATAAAAATGAAATTATTTTTTTGTGTACATTTTTTTTCTCTCTGCGTACATACGCTGTTTAAATCGACGGATGTACTGGCTTAAAGATGAAAGAGACAGAGAGCAACAAGAACACCAACAACACCAACAACAACGACAAACACAGCTCGCAGCTTTCAACTGTATGCTGTACAGCAAAAATCAAATCGATTCCGTACTGGTGCGAGGACTGTTTCAAACATTTGAACAGGAATGAAAAAAACAATCTACACACAAAAACTAGAGAAGGATGGAATTGAACGACGAAGGATACGTATTGTATATCATTAAATAGTATTAATATTTTTTTTTAATTCTGAGTCCTTTTTCATACACCGAAATTTCGATGCTTCTCCCTCGTTAATGGCCGATGTTAGTGCAGCGTTGCTATTTCATTCGATTCGAAGCAGTAAGTTTTGGATTGAAAATCTCTAATTCCAATGCACAGATGTATCGATGCGCACACACACACATACTCACTACATGTATAAAGTGTTCATCGCAATATCATCCATTACGCTTTTCACATATTCTCCGAATGTGTCTGCTTGTGATTTAAATGTTGGTTGTTATTTCGTTTGATTTGGCTTGGCTAATGGTAAAATCGGCAGATGTAATGTCAGATGCATCTTTTCTTGTTATTTTGGATATTTTGTCGGTCGACATATGCACTATGGAGATCACCTTTTAGATGCATACACTCGTTGGGATACGAGCATGGCCAGTGTTTAGTATAAATTTTGAAAATTTTATATTCACTTCAATTGCCATTCCGAATATTAATATAGATGATTGAACATGAAAATGGTACGTTGTTGTTTGTCAATAGCATACACAAATCGATCCACCTCATCATATCATTTGATGGTGGGCGAGTGTCTTCACTTAGGGATTCAATTTCAGGTAAACAATTGTACATCAATATCATAGTGATTTGATATTCGAGAGTTTCCAACACCATTTCTATTGAAAACAACAAACTTTGTATCAAGAACTATTTTGCTCTGTAATGCGCTAAATGGATTTTCATACAATGGCGCGGACACAAAATAATTTTACATTTATACAATCTAATTCATATGTGTAACAATGCATCCCAACGGTTAATGTCGCTAAAACCGACGTTGAATGTTCATTTATTGAATTAAAAAGTGCTGCCCTTTGGCAAGCCAACTAATAAATTTAATTAGTTGTAAGAACAGATAGAATAATATTTAATTAAATTATTCGTTTCGTATAGACACATTTACCGATCGCCAAAGAATAGAAAACACATACACACACATCTGAACGAAATAAACCATGTTAAAGTTCCTTGACTTGTTCCATTCCACTCACAATATGCGATGCATGCATTTAAGCGAGTGAAACAAAGAATTGGCTTAGCTTTAATTGAATAGTGTTGTTTAATTTGATTTTGAATAGCAATCAATTGGATTGGTAGTATGCGCTAGCCTAGTGTAATTAGATTTGGTGTTTGTGCCAAAGAAACCGGGAATCGTTTCAGATGGGTTTTTGGTTTTTTGAAGACTTTAACTTAATTACAACCAACCAGAGCATTCAACTGATTTACAGTGAGCTAAATTATCTTTAGTTGCCCATACACACTCACCCAATTGGATACATTACTAACTATTTCGACAGAAGAGTTGAATCCGATGTCAATTGGCGGGGTCGGGCATATTGCAAAATGTTAACCTTCAAGTTCAATGTCGTTTTTCACTATACTCTCGATACACTGATTTTACGCAGCAAGAGCAACAGCAACCGCCGGCCACAGTAGTTAAAACAAATGGCAAACATTGTCGATTGTCACACATCGACTCATGAAAATAAATGTTTGGTTTATGTTTTTTTTACTACTTTTCGAAGTGTTTTTTTTTTGTTTCGGGTGAAAAAAAAATGTGTTAAGGACGGCTTGATCTTCAGTGAACGATGTTTTTTATGGCGGTTGCGAGGGCTCATTCATATGCTTTTGTAAACAATATGCTGATTTGTTTTTTCTTTTGGAAATACACAAAATCGGTGTAATGTTTTTTTTTTTTTTTTTTGAAATATTTACGTTGGCATTTTGAATCGATCGCACAGTGTCAATGTGTCTTTCTTAATTCCCTGATGAAAGATTATTTCATTGCCAAAAATAGATCACCGTCATTCAAATGTGGGCAATTTATAATTTTTTTTTTGAAGAAATAAATAGAAGTAAAATAATGTGAAGAAAATGTCTAAAAATAGTCGAATTGAGAATGGCAATCGGATGAACATGAACAGAATCGTGGTCAAGGTTAAAACGTCAAATGTTTGATTATTATTGTTATTGTAAAAGAAAGCTTGATGAGAAAAGTACAATCAGTTTTCAACTTTTTCCATCGGAATGTTAAGTTGAGGCAGCGTGAAATTGGAGAAATGGAAGAAATGAAATGAATCAAGACAGAGAAAGAGAAAAAAAAACCAACCAACCAACTAAACAAAAGAAACGATTGCAGAAATCGCGGTCGTACAGTTATAAATGTGTAAAATCATTGATACGGGTTTCATAGCCATCAATTCTATTCTCGGTGTCTCCCTTTCACCCGCTTACACATCAATTTTTTGAATACACTCGCTATTCATCAGAGATCCGAATCCAGCACAATTCCAGCGTATTTTCTGTTCCCGTTATTCGTATATTGTGAAGTGTTTATACGTTGTGCAAGCCATCACCAAGCTGTGCAAACATTCACATTCACAGCTACATCAATGCTAGCGAGAGTTCAATCGATTTTCGAGTAGTTTAATTAATAGCAATTGAGTCGAAATGGGAAAAATTAACTGAATTGGCTCGAAACAAATATCTAAAATGCCATTTGATAAAAATCGCAAACTCGATCGCTGAATACAACGAGCATAGCAACTCCAGTGTAAATGGAATGGAGGAATAGGGGCACTTTTCAACGGCACCCATCTACTGAAACTTGAACTTTTCGAAATTAAATTGTAATTTTTCTTCATTTGCGCATTTTCCTAGGGGGTAATTGCACAGTCTTTTTCGTAGAATTTCAAAGAATATTTAGGTTCTATCTCATTTTAAAAGAATGCACGAGCATTTTGGTGAATTTAATGAATATCTAAACAAATTCTGGAATATTTTTTTCAATATCGCTTCAAAAGAGTTTTTTGTTTTACGGTAAAAAACTATAAAATATCATCACATTTATAGAAAAAAAGTTGCAGTATAGTTAATTTTTCATTAAGAATCACTTGGAAAATGACTTTTACTGTATTTATTCCAAAAAAATTTATAAAATTATTCATTGAACAAAGATGTGATATACATAACCTCATTCATTTATTGTAACAAATCAATGTGTATGACGTCAACATTACTGTTAAAACTAGTTTTTTGATTCACCATATTCACACAAATTCACAGATTCGTCAAAATATTCAACACATTCACTTGTCTCAATTCTGGTTAATATACGAGTGAATTCGATTGCATTCCTTAGTTCGAAGTGAAACATTAGAAATATTAAAGCAATTTTGCATGCAATTCCCCCCTAGGCATTTTCACATGCACACACACATAAAATGTGAAATCTCTCTCATTTATTCTGATGACCGCTTCTTGTAACGGATCATTCGAAAAAATGGTTGCGGTTTCTTTCTTCTCATCATTTAAAAATGACGGAAATTTCGAAATGTTTCATGAAATGACTACTTTTTTTTTCCTAAATATTTCATTTTTCTGCTGGAAAATAGATTCTTTTTTTTCCTCTGTTTCGATTTAGAATAGTAAAGGTTCAGCTTCAAAGGTTTTGCTTCGAGTCAAATACAATAATTTCGAATGGAGAGCGATTTAAAGCGGTGTGAAACCTTTCGCAACATCAATATCATTGCGTATAGAAGCGATGGCTTTCTATGTAATGAAATGACCCAGATCAAGGTAACTTCTTTTCTATGTGTGGATTTTATGATTTCTCTGTTACTCTCACGCTTCAATTTCTTACACACACACACACACACACACACACACACACACACACACACACACACACACACACACACACACACACACACACACACACACACACACACAAAAACCTTGCCCAACTGTTTCAATACACAGCACACACAAAAAAAACTATGACGACTACACCAACAATAACAGTAGCAATGGCAACGGCAACAACTGAGGCAGACACAGCATACTATGCAATGTTAATGACGAGATTGTGTAGCACTTTGTGTGCGGATTGACTAATATGCGTGTGTCGACGCTCCGCAACACAAAATTGTTGCTCAATTTCGGAACATCACACACACACCGTACGATGATCTACGGCGCTTCGAGTATATGCCTCAAATCATTTCATATGACAGCTCATCGCCCGTATACTTTAGCTTCTATCAATTTTAATTTCATTCGATTTGGTGCTTTATTCATTGTCTCTGTTCGTCTTCATTGTTTTTGTTGTGGTTTTTCGGTCGTGCCAATATTTCGGCTTCGTTGTTGGTCGCGTTGTTCGTGTTCAAAATTCATCTTTATTCCCATCGTTTTTCTCATTCATTCACTCACTTTAGTGTGACATGAATGTTGACATCGCTTACCGTTCATGTACTCATTGGCACACACACAATCCATTTGTGTGCGTATTGTGTTTTTTTTTCTTCATGTTTTTTTTTTGGTAACTCTTGTTTATGTTGGTCTTGAAAATTGTTCATACAATTCAAATGTGAGTACGAGTAAGTGATTTGGAAATCACCTATTTCAATTTTTGTGAAATAGAACCGAGAGGGCTTGAAACCGTTTTTTTTTTCAATCTTTTCAGTGCGATGGAGGTCATTCAACTAAAAAAAAGAATACATTCAACAGCCATTGAGCCATTGATATTTTCGTTTAACTTGTATAGATAAATTAAAAATTTGCGCAATATTTGATCAATATAACACACATTCAACGCCGAGATCTAATTTACGTTTTAAGTACTTTGCATATGTTGCGATCGACAATGTGTCTACGCAATCGTTTTCACAGTGATTTAGAATATTTGTGAAATTGCGTTTTCGCAATCGCATTTGAAAAATTCTACTCGTTTTTTGTTTTCTCTCACTCGCATAATAAATATAAGAATTACTCAATCGCTTCACGAATCGCATCGCCAAAAGGCATGTGCAAAAAAAAAACAAAATTCAAATCGACAAAGATCTCGAGCATATAGCGATCGCGAATCATTTGCCAAATTTATACGGTTGAGTCTATAGACAAAGCCATGGTTAAAAATAAATCGGAATCACTTTTTTTGCAATTCACGCTGTTGATGATGCGCGCACAAACATCGACATCGACATCGACGTCGATCACCAACACCGTACACACCGAATACGCAAATCATTCACTAACCAGTCGGATGTGGTGATTTCGTAGGCGTTAGTTTGCAACAATGTTGCAAAATTCGTGTTGGAATACGTTTTATAGCATTCGATAGCAGTAGTAATAACAAAACACAAACAGTTTTATTACGTCGATTACACAAAAATGACATGAGTGAAACCATCAAAGATTAACGCTAAATTAGACAATCGACCACTTGAGAGATGTTTATCAGCAGCTAACGGTTGCTCTCAATCTTCGTTATCGCCTCTGATTTCGCCAAGAAATGGAAACTTCACATCAATATGCAGATGATTCGTAATGCGAATGAAACCCAAAATTGGCACACAATGTCGCAACCAATTTTGCATTGTTTTGTTTATTTGAACATGTATTAAATGGTTAAATGGTTAATTTTTTCATCGAATAACTCGCCAGCTGAGAGATTCAGTGTGTCTCAATGTTGAACACTAAATGTCTATTTCTTTGGAATAAATCAACCAATTTGCGGGCCAATTTCGGTGTCGTGGCCAAGTCCACACGGATTTAATTGAGTGGAATGGAAAATGATAAAATTGACATTGGATTCATATTAAAGCATTTGGTCACCGTTGTCACATCGCTCATTAAAGCTTCTTTCAAGCGAATAGCGAATGGAACGCGTGCGTATGACGAGCATGGCGACCATGGAGCGCATTGGAATATTTTTCGTGTTGGGATACACAAGCGCCAGAAATCGGAACGGAAATAAAAAATAACCGCTTCAGAATTAATTGAACAACACAAACACACACACACACACACACGCACAATACTGATGTGCGCTTTTTGTGCGTCATCAAAAAAAGAGTCACAGCACAATGCATACCAGAAAACTAATTGCAGTTCCACAAATTGCATTGGAATAAACAACCGAATCATTTCTGACCCAATTCTTATTGAGCATTTTCTGTGCTGAATGCTCAGTTGCTCAGTGTGCTTTTTTCGCATTCTTCACATGATTTAATAGAATTTATTTCATTTTTCTTTTTTTTTGTCTTGACGAATCGTGATGACAATCAACTTTGCGTACAGTGCACATTCGCCATGAATTGGGTCATATAAATTCACATTCAATATTATACACAAATATTGTCGTTCGTGCGCGAAACATGAACTCAATCGTAATTTCAGTTGATCATCAGATGAATCAAGCTTCAAGCATTTTCATTCAACTCAAAAGTCTCGACACATTGGAAAATTAATTATTTCAACCGAAATTTATTTGCAAACAACAACACATTTAAGAAAATTGGCTGAATTTTCAATTAGCTGAGATTCCAAGTTGATTTAAAATGTTTGATTTTGCTAAGCCTATGCTTGGCAACCACATATATTCCGTTCCTTATCTACTTCGACCTAAATCTTTTCTGTTGCAATTTTTCTTTTCTTAGGCACAAAAAAAACAAATTTATTGGCAAACAAATACACGAAATTGTGTGTAAGTTATGTTTGTTTTGCGGTTGCACCCAAAACCAAACGGAGATTCAACAATTAGTGCTGGAGTTTGTGTTGCAGTTGAACTGCATAAAGTGATTAACGATCAGTGGCTTAAAATTTACATACAATTAATTGAAATTTATGACTAAAGAGCAAGAAAAATACACAACGATTTCACTTCGTTAGAATGATTGGGTTGATTGCATGCAAACTGGTTGTAAGTAGCTGGGCTAAAATGCAATGCGATCGCCAATTTAGATAAAACAAAACAAAAACTAAAGTGATTTGCCATTGTTTTAAAAGTTTTGTTAAAGTAGCAATGAAATTGCGATCTGTGATTGATTTACGCTGAACCAAAATAACAGCAAAAATTTCCCCTGCACATGCATTGCTCGGTGAACGCAATTTTTGCCATTTTCGAACGATACAACGATCCTCATGAAAAATGGCCAACGATCGATTACATAGTCCTACTTCAGTGGCAGAATTGAAAATGATTTGCCAAGCAAAATATTCGGCCGATCATATCAGCCATCAAAAAAGTCCCTTTTCCATACTTGATTCATTTCATTTTGCCACCCGTATATAATTCAAACGATTTTGTCTACGATTTTCTTTAGGCCTTACTCAATCTGAGATTATTGCTTCTGGCCAATTAAAATTCATAATTTATTCAATTCAATGTAACGCTCAATTTTCAAATAGATTCAATGAAAATATGCAATGAAAACAACATTTAAAAATAGCCTGAGAGCAGAGTCAAGACACCACCGCCGTTCATATTAGTATTGCGTGCATGAATTCATATAACTTTGCAACACGCTGCATGTGTTCGCGAACTTTGAGCTGTTGGAAAAAGTCGGTGGCAAACAAAAACCCAAGGCATTTGATTTAGCTCTGGCATCAAAGCCATCGATTGCAATCGAAAAATTCGAATTTTACCGGCTTTTTGTTCAGAAATTAATTAAACAATACAATAGACCATACTGTCAAACAATAAATGGTGGCGCATTTATTGGGCATGTGGTCAGCAAAATGGCTGAAATGTAGGCTAAGTTGAAAGTGGCGCATAAATTTAGTTAGAGAAAAATCAAAATCTATCAATTAGACTGTCAACTGGTGCAACATGCTGCGAAATGATTGGAATTTTCTCACATAATAAACAGCAATTTGATATTTGATTTTCAATGTTTTGTTTGGTTTTGCTTGTGCATTGAGACACACACACACACACACACACACACACACACACACTCGGCATTGAATAGCAATTCATTTTCCACACAGTGTCTATTCCAGACATTATACACATTAGATCAAAGTGTTTTGTCGGCCAATTATTCTCATTTAATCGAAACGAATCGCTTCTTTTCAAGTTGTAATCGATCAAACGCGGCGATCAGTTTTATCGATACCGTACAAATCAGACCCCTCTTTTCAAGGTGCTTAGTCTCTTTGTACCATTTTTTTTTCTCTTTTCAAATGCAAACTAGTGAATGAAATCAGGAAAGAAATAAAAGACGGCACCAAATACCACCGAAACTAAATCTGACAAAAAAAAGGCAAAAAGAAACGAAACAGAAGAAGTAAAGTTGTAAAAATAGTAAAAATAAACAAATAGCAACGCCAAATGTTTTTTTAAGGGAGCTCAACAGCAACCAAAAAGAAAAACAACAACCAAAAACAAAATCAAACAATTTGTTTGTTATGTGTTTAAGTTGTGCAAACGGTTTAGCCAACGTTTAACATTCAACATGAATTTGTAATTGGTAAAACAGAATTTAAACGAAAAAAGAAAAAATTAATAATGTGCAAACAACTAAAAGCATACACACTAACATATGTTGACGTATTGCATGTTGCATTTGGTTGACAGCAATAAAAAAAAAATTTGATTTAAAACAGTAACACGAAAGAATGCATTCTGGTGTGTGTGTGTGTGTGTTTGTTTGTGATTTGTTTCACTCTTGAGAAGTGCTGACAGCCACAGCTAATCGTCAAATTCGCAAGAATATTTTTGTGAAGGCGCCACACCGTCAAATGTGCATTTTTCTCTATGGCACATAAATCATAAACAAGACACAACATTTTGGTGTCACATTTGTTGACATACAGATTGATACAGTGCGGTGCGCTCATTCTGACTTGTGCTGAAGTTAAGTTGATCCGATTCGGTTCAGAAGAACCAAATAGACACAAAAAAGGTAAAACAATCGGTTCTTTCCTCACTCACACACACACACAGACGCAGCCACACAACCGAAAGTCACCCAAAAGAAATCTGAAACCCATTGAAATTCAGTAGAACTGTAAATGTTAACAAATATGCTAAACGTCGTATATTTTCATGCATATGAAGTAATAACATGTTGCCAAATACTCGCTGATAGTTGTTTAGTTGTATCGTTTCGATTCTGTTTCTCTTATTTTTTGTTTCATTTTTGTTGGTTTCTGTGTTCTGTCTTATTCGTTTGCTTTAACGCGTTTATTCACCCATTTAAACTGCTGGCTCGCGCAGTTTACTTGTGAACAGCGCACCGTTTTTTTTGTTGTAAATTTCATTTGTGTATGTGTGAATTGTGATCGTGCAAGCACCAAAGTGCCTCGCCAGTATTTGTGGGTCCAAATCTATAGCTCGTAGAGTCTGTATGTGGCACGATGCGGCAATATATGGATTACTTCACATGCGTTTTATTCACAACTCATATTACGGTTACAGGTTACACACACATACAAATGCGATCTGTGTGCTCGTCACAAACACAAGCAAAATGTTGACCTTTTGAATAAATCAAATAAGAATTTATGCAACAAAATCTAGCTAGTAATTGCTCAAGCAGTAGAATTTTTTCGGGGATTTTTTTTTAGTTGTTTCTGATTCGGTTTTTTTTCGCTCATTTCTTCATATTGACTCGTCACTATTCAAAGCTTGGCTTCAACACATTCGACTAATTTGCATGAGCTCCGGCCCAAGCCTTCTATATTTTTGTTGGCCGTTGTTTTTTGTTTAAATTTATTTCATCGTCGATTGAATGTTCTTGTGGCGAAATCGTCCGAAATCATTCACAGCTTTCAAGTGGGCAGCGACACACCATCACTAATAAATATAATTGATATTATTGCAAAATCCACCGAAATCGCATTGAAAGTAAAGTATTCGCGTTCGTTGTTTTTGTTGTTGGTTTCACGTAATCAATGAAATAATTGTTAGTATGTACAGAACACACACACAAAACAAAATGTAAAAGAAAACAAGAAAAAGAATTGCTTGCGCAATGTGCACTGCCGATTAAATGGAATGTGCAATTCAAATAGGGAACTCAATATTGACAATGGCGATTAAGATGCGATCGCGCACAGTATGGGAACTTTTCAAATACGGCAAACATTCATTGTTTATTGTGTTTCATTTCCAATTCATTCTTATCAATTATTAGTGTGCGGTTCTGATTTCATTGTGGGCTAGCTATACAAAGAAAATATTGCGTAGCACCGCAATGCAACGATAACAATAAATGGTTTTGCATTTGTCAACGTCACTGATTTGGATGTGTTTTTTCCGGTTTTTTTTTTCTTCTTGCTTTCCAGTATCAATTGGGTAGAACAACGAATTGACGAAAGAAAAACAGAAAATTCTGTAAACAAAACAAGAACCGTAGAACGCAATGGGCGCCCCTCAGAAGCACCGTTCAACAGCACATTTTTTTTGTTCATTGTTTTTACGATAAACAGTTACGTGAGAAATTTGTAATCGCTGCAAAACGCCCAAATACCGTCATCTTTTCAGGTGTATTGTTTAGGCTTATGCAATTTTCAACGTTACGTGAATATGCTAATCGTTATGACTGAATGTTGTTGGTTGTGTACACAGAATACATTAGCTTCTGTTCTTGACATTCATTCCGGTTTCGATGTTGGTTTGAAATACCAAACATGCACAACACCCATCTCTTGAAAAATCGGTTGCACAATCACCGCCAAAGTGATTTTCAGCAAAGCACCTAGACATCGACTCAGCAGAAGCAAAAAAGAAATACAAATGTTATTTGTTGATGTTTTTCTTGCTTATTCTGTCCCCTTTCTCTCTTTCTCTCTCTCTTCCAAATTCCTATGGTGTGTATTTTTCAATTCCATTTCGTGCAAGTATTTAGCACGTGTCGTAACTTACGACTCGTAAAAATATGAGGTGAGCTGTATGTTTTTGTGCAAGAGAAAAACAATCATCGTTTTCATTGCGATGAAAACGATGATTGAAAAGAAAGAACTGTGAACTGCGCACAAATTGTGAAAAAAGAAAAATTTCAAATAAAATGTTTTAACATGTTCAATGTGTTGGAATCATCATCGAATTCTATACTCAATTACAAGCAATTTTACTTGCTTCTCTCACTTTATATGTATCTGTTACACGTGCACTATTTGAATATTGATGATTATAGTCAACTAAAAGCACAAAGAACGATTTCGCAATGAAATTCCATCGCCCCGTGATAAGTTCTATCGGTGTTTTTTATTTTCTCTGTAAAAATTGCACGATGTACGATGTTCGTGCCGACGAAATCGATAAGCTTTGACTTTATTATGGTACTTGTTACAGCGGCGAAAAAAAAATCACCCAAGCAAAAACAAACTTGGTGACTGAGCGCAATTTTTTTTTTCTTCTTTGAAAAAAAACCAACCATTTTGCACATTAAACGACTATTCCAACAAAACCCATAAGCCAAATTGACGCATCGATGTACTTGTTTGTTCAATGTTTGTGTGCGAAATGCACGCAGCAATAGAAATAAAAATTTAAAAAATAAAGCCACAAAATATGCTCAAGTGTTGAGCCCACAAGTGAGTACACGTTCGATGTAAGTGTTCAATGTGTGCGTGTGTGTGATATGCGTATGGTTTAAATTATGAAATGGTGTCGAGGTGTTACGCGATATTTTAGTGCCATTGTTGCCATTGCTGAAGGTTATGAGAATGAAATATATTTATATGTGAGTGCACAGTGCATACGTATACGAGATTTAAGTATATAGTCATGTATAGATTTTTATATTCAAAATACGTACACCGCATTACCACTCATATTATGATCATATTCGAGTAATAATAGCGCAATGCGGCCACCATAAAGCCAAGAGGAAATTTTCATTAAAATTGGTTTCAACAATAACAACAACGATAGTAACCGTCAACAATAATCCAACCGAATTGTTAACAATAGCCATGGTAATACGAACGATGGGCCGTTTGTTTTAACTTTATTTTAGTTCCATTTACAATTGTTTTGCTCAAACAAGCGAATTGCATGGAAACCGCTAAACGGAAACGTTTATAATAAATTTATCGCAGCATTGCCAATCAAATTTTCGTTAAAATAGTTACCAATTCTCAACAACAACAACAACAACAAAAACTAAAAAATTCCAATTCTAACGATTGATATGCACGATCGATACATAAATTAACTTCAGTTAATTTCGATAAATCTAATCTAATCGCTCTGATAGAAGTGATCGCTTTTGTCTTTTCGAATGTATTTTGTTAGGTCGAATTGATCGTTTCACTTCAAAGAAAAGAGAAACATTGATACGCGTACAAAACAAAGCGCACCGACAAACATAACACAAAACCAAATGGAAATAAAAGAAAAAAAGAGAGAAAAATACACATATCAAATTGTGCAATGACCTATTAAACTTGAAATTCAGTGTTGCTATTGTACAGTGTGCGCCTTCAATGTATTTGTACGCATGAATGTCTTTTCTTCTGTTTGCCTTTTTATTGTTATAAATAAAGCGCTCATGAATTTCGCATATTTCGTTGTTGTTGCTGTTGTTGTTGTTTCTTTACTTGTGTAAACTTTATTTCGCATATGTTTCTCTTTTTCTTTCTATTTGTTTCGTTGTTTCAACTACAATCGCAGCCACTGCCTTGAATTTTAGACGAAAAATGACATTGCACATTTATAACGGCCGTTTAAAAACCACGAAAAAATACGAAAATTTATTCATACATTCGATTATTATTATTTATTGACATTTCTTAATCATTTCAACACGAAATATGCATGTTGGTCTGGATTGAATTAATTGGATTAATTTATGCTATTTTGTATTAATGTATTGCCCTGGAGATGCAATAAAACATGTGCAATCGTTGAAATGTCGGCAATGTAAAACAAGATATTTAACGCATTAATGAAGGTGTAACCACCAACTGTGGTCTGTTGTTGGTTTTCTTTCTACAGCTATGAAACTCAATGAGACTTTGCATGCTATTTTAAGAGCTACATTTGAAAAATGAAATACAAAAATCGTTCAGCACTTACCGTTCAGCGTCGGCAAAGACAAATTTCCTGAGTTTGAGATCACGTAACACGATGCCTTGCTCATGGCAACTTTTCACAACTTCACACATCTGACGAAATAGACGTTTCGCCTCTGGCTCTCGAAGACGCTTACGCACTCGCACATATGAATGCAGATCACCCTGAAGAAATCAATGAACAATTTGTAATCATTCACAAAATCGGTTCGTTTTTAGCAAAAACAGTAAGTGAGAGCAATTCGAAATGAATGTCAATAAATAGAAAATCGGCCATTCAATTTGAATTGAACATTAAAAACGAATGATTTAATTCTTTTCGATACATCTTGCAAATCCATGGGTTTGCTTACCTGTGACGGGGTGAAGAACATGTATGTTTGGGTGGAACCTTGAATCACTTTGTGTAATGGATTTACGTGCGGATGCCCATCAAGTCGAAAATGAGCGGATAATAAATTTGTACACGGATTATTGGCAACCTAAACAGGAAACAACAAAGAATCACATAAAATTATGATTTATATTTATATCATTTCAAAAAAAAAAAATAGATTTATGAAATTCGTTCAATAGTTAAATGGAAGCCGTTTTTTTTTCTGACACCCCAAGTGATTTTGGTAATGCATTTCAAATGGAATCTATTTGCTTGATAGAATGACTAGACACTTTCAAGTTGAAGCGGAAATGGGGAATAATTTATTTTCCGTTCTTTGAAATGATTCATCCTGTGTGTCGGTGAATACCGTTTCAATAGATTTGCCGCATTGTTGTATAACAGGACCTATTTACAGATGATCGTAAAACACAAACAAATCATCGAAAAGGAAGAATCTTCACGGCAATTACATTGCACCGCATACATTTACGGCATTTTAAAAATCCCACACGAATGAAATGGAAAGGCCACATAGAAACGATTAATAAAAAGAAAATTTCTCAAAATATGAAAACAGAAAACAACCAACAACATCTAAACGGTTTCATTGATATCAATTTTTATCGTGTCTTTCGCGTCGATTCCAAAGGAACAGACACAGATGAATGAGCAGGGAAAGAAAACGAATGAAGAGAAAAGACGTGAGAGTGTAGATGCAAAGATGAAAGAAAATGGGTCGATTACGACCATCGTCAACATAACATGGAATACGATCGCGAGAGTCTAGATAGATAGACAGCGATACACAACAATTGTATATTTTGGTTTTTCCAAAACTGAATTTAATATAAACACGTAATATGATTGTTTATAATTTGTTATTATATTTTTGGAATTTTGTTTGTCCGTGTGGCACGTTTTACGTGCACCGGAGCCCGAATTGTTGTATCTGGCTGATAGGTCACGGTAGTGGATTAAAATTTGAAGAACGAGACTGATTCTACGGTCAAAATAATGGGGGAATAAACAACTTTCTGATTGCAAGCATTTAATGAGAATGTGGAAAAAAAACCGGCACACAAACGCAAAAGAATTGCGACAAGCTTGTCAAGAGTTTGACAAAAAAAAGTTGATCTGGGACTGGGTCATGTGTTCATATGTTGTGAACTATGTCTGTTTATTTCTTGCATTGCTCTAGTTTGTTTTATTTGTTTTTGTTTTTTAACTGGTTTGGTTTTTACTTTTAAATACGCTCTATTCTATCTGGGACTGAATGCATAAGAGCGATAAAAGATGTGCTCAATCTCTAAAATCTAATTCAACACACACAGTGGCATTCTCGGCGAGGGAAAACCAACAAAAGGCTAGCAAAACTGACATTATCATAAAAGCTTTGTGTTCTGATCACCACACTGTTTCGAAACATCCGAATCATTTCTTCACACTCTCTGACAAAGGCAAATGGATTGCGTAAAATGCAGTATTCTGATAAAATAATGTCAACAATGTTATATCGGTGTTTGTCAATTGACTGTAACTTTAGCCGCTGTGTGACAAGCGATCGCTAATGCGCACGGAACGAAAAAAGGTCATTTTGGAATTTTTCTGAGCCAACTCAGCACACATCACCTTGAGATAACTCGATGATTGAACGTTTGAACGGTTGCGTTTTTTTTTTGCTTGTTCTCTCTCTTCATTTAAACGGTTACGTAAGTCTAATTAATCAATTGCCCAGGCTTGTCTGTTCAAACAGTGCTGTGCTTGTTTTTTTTTACTCTGCCCTCAAATCCATGAGTATATTCAGAAAAATGCCATAAAAATCATATTCAAAAAGAATTTACAAAATCGCCAATGAAACAAGCCACACAAAAAAGTGGTACTTATATTCGATCGTGTGAGAGCGCCGGTGTGTATGTAAACTTACTTGAGTTTGTGCTACCATAAAACAAGGCGTAAAATTGTTCAACCTAATGATATTGATCGATTTCGAAAGATACTTTGGAGCGTCGATAAAAATGCCATGTATTTCATCATCGTCAATGAGCTGTTTTTGAGTCAAAACCATCCAAATATTGAGATGTCTGTTTGCACGCGCGTATGAAAGTGACTTTGTTCTAAGCCACTAATTCGGGGAGTTTTCGCACAATTAAATATTTAGCAAAACCGTACGATCGATGACGCTTTTGGAAAAAAAAACGAACAACAAACGTCTGATACGTTCTAATCGGTGCGAAACGTATTTGTGAATATGATGTAAGCACATTCGCTCTTGATTTTGTTTGAACGGCGATAAACAAGACACTACTGCTGCTGCTGTCGTCGTCGTCGTCGCCGCCAACAACAGCGATAGCAAAAACTCAATAACCAAACCCGTCCAAAAGCGCGTGATGTGAACACGCACCAAGATTTAGAACTCTCTAGCGAATGAGCACACGCTCGCGCGCTCGTTCGACTTGATTGTGATATTTTTCAAATCGATCGCAAAATTAAATAATCGTGACTTTTTGCACGTAATAGCGCAAAATTGGGTGTGGAAGCCACACACATACAAAAGTAGTGCCTTTTTGTTGTTGTTCATAGCCGTTGAGCAGACTGTTGAGCTGGCCGTTGAGTTTGTGAACTTTCAATGCGTTTATTGCATCTTAATCTTTATTAGCCGAATAAATTAAACGATGTTAATGACAAACATTTAACGCTTTAATTATTATTATCGCAGTGGTTTTTCATTCGAAAAAAATCATGTTTATTACTGAATATAACAAGTTTGTACGCAAATTATTTGTACCGAGTACAAAAATTCTTGTTGCGTTCACTCGTTTTCACGATGTTATTTTTGGGCTTTAATCATACTTAATTTGAAACATTAAATTAAGAGACAATGCCTTGAAAAGTGCTAAAGATTATGTGTTGTTTTTTTCTACTCATTTTTTGTTTTGTTTCGTTCAGTGACGAACATCTCAATTGAATGAATCGTCCTTTTGGATGTTATGAACATGCGATTCTACGAAATTATAGCTTGTGTATGCTTTTGATGTACAATTACATGACAAAATGCAAGCATTTACAATTTCAGGGGAAAATGATATGCGACAAAAGATCATTTCAGATTCATTTATGAATCTGCTTCTCAATTTCAAGTGAAAATAAAAACACACTCAACCATTTGGCATTTTAACTGGCAAATTTTATGTATTCATACAATCATAAATGTTTTTATATTTGGCGTCTCGTGACGATCATCGTACGATATAATGGTATGATTGACGATTTGCCAAGATAGGACCATGCTGTATGTGAATGACGTGCACAAACAATCAAACAAAAACCATTTTTTGTTTTATTTTTGAAGTAGAAATGATCTATAAATTGTTCAAGGGGAACATATAACTCCCAGTCATTCATTATCAAACATTTTTCTAGCTAAAAAATCAAACGTTAACTGATGATGCGGAAGCATAAATGGCGCAGTAATAAAGCCAAATTGATGTTAATTTGATTTGAATGTGGTTGTGGACGTTGATAGGAAGGAATTGAACACATCTAGAAACTAGAAAAACACAACGCGTGCCCACTTAAATCAAGGTTAATATTATGTCGCATAAAGCCACGTAAACACACACCAAGTCGTCGAATGAAAGTGATTTAAAGAGCAAATTTTCGTGCAAACTAGGAAACTCTCAATTTGCTAATTGCTTTGTTGACACAGCCACGGGCTGATGTTAGCCCATTCCCGGAAGATATAAAGTTATTTTACTTTTCATGCTTCTGTTGAACACGATGTAATGAGTTTTAACGGAAAAACAATGCAGCCAACGAATACATGGTATATTGCTTTGTCACCATTGATAGCCGTTGCCTTTGTTGCCTTTAATGCCTTTGTCTATTCCACTATCGCCCTAGCCTTTGTCGCATGTTATTTTCAAATGGATTTTTATCAATTGAGATAAAGAGTGCCTAATCGAAAACTGTAATAACAATGTATCAAAAATAAATAGTATTTATTAAATACGTACCTTGCAAACAAGTTCTTCGTGGGTTTTCACATCGATACACTTGTACAGTGTACTGCCCTCAACCAAATCCAGCAGCAAATAGCGTTCAGCCAACAAAGCTGCGTTCATTTGTTGCACAAGTCCATTTTGATTGTGAATGAATGGTCCACTTGTGCTGGCCGTTGTACCATTTCCAGCCGCCGAATTACTAATGCCAACTGAAAAATGTGCGCCACTATTTGTTGGCATTACCGAACCATTGATACCGATCGATGCAGGCATTTGTTGCATTGGATACTGTTGATATGCCGATGATTGGAGTTGCTGGTGCGACCGAATAATGTGCGATTGTTGCTGTGGAATTGTTTGTTGCAATGGAAACGGCCGTTGAATCATTTGTGTGCTTTGTGTGAGATTTTGTTGGGTCACTTGATGTAGCAGCGCATTTGTTAGGGCAGCAACACGTTCATTTACCGAATTGCCGGAGCTTGCATCGAATATACGATGATGAAGACATTTTTTCTGTTGTTGCTGTTGGAGTACAACCGATGCAACTGGTTCACCATGTTGACCTTGGCTTGAGCTCATTTGACGAATCGTACCGGACGATACCAGCTCATCGGGCTTATCCGTCGTCATTGTCGGTGTTGTTGCTGCCGTTGTTGTATTTGTTGTTGCACTTGTATTCGATGTACGCGAACTTTCCATTGTTATCACTTCCCTTTTGTTTGTGGTTCGCTTTATATTTCTATGCGGTTCTTTTTCTCTCTTGATATTTCTTCTTTTTTTTTTTTTTATTCCAGCAATTTTGCGGTATATAATTTATTTGAGTTCACACCAATCACAAATGGGGGATTTTTTTTCTTCTTCGAAATTGTAATAATTTATATGTATTTATAATGCAAATGAATTGAACACTTTTCTTGGGGTTTCTTTTTGAAATTGATATCAAAAAGAAATTTGTTTTTTTTCCTCGAGTCTATCACAAAAAAAAATCAAAGCTTTTGATGGGAAAAAAATATTGATAAATATTTACTTTCTCACGAAACACTTGTGTGGAATTATGCTTGGTTCTTGGGTTTACAAATTCGAATTAATCGCTGCTCTCTTTTATAGAATCATTTTACTGGTTAAATGTTACAATTCTATTTATTTTATCTGATTAAATGTTGGCCAAATGTAGGTTTTAAATCGACGATATTATTAACTTGATGTGTAATTAAGAGAACATGATGTTTTTTTTAGTTTGAATTTCTGGTCGTTCAGCGATGGTAACGGTTTCTTACATGCGCTGCGATCTGGGTATTGAATTTTGAGCAAAATTGACCTGAATTTGGGGTAAAAACATTTGAAAAATTAATTTTTATTGATGATTCATGGAAATTTTTTTTCGAAATGATAAGAGATGATTCAAAGCTCAAGATAAACAAAAAATATTAATTTCAAAGATCTTATCAATGGAAATTTGCAGCGATGACAAATCAAGGTGTGAGTTATCGTTTACATTTGGTCTGCGTGTATCATGTCGACTATCCCAAGACAAGGTGTGTTTTTTTCTATCAAACAATTCAATAGGATATGCTGAATTGTTATGACTTGTGCATTTTTTTTCTGTTGTTTTCAAACAAATATTGATCACATTGGAAACAATATACAAATATTATTGAACACTTTTTTTTCTTCTGTTTTTTGTTGTTGTTGTTGTTTTGATTCCAATATCAAATTCATTCCAGTTGAATGATAATAACAGATATATTTATATTTATATAATGATTCTGATTGCAAAATATTAGTTAGCATTGAGCTATATTAACCGCAATGCCATTCGGATAGTTAAAGTTATGAACTTGTCGAACCCAGAAGTGAGTTGAAAACAAGTAAATTTAACAAAATAGCCTTAGTCCAAAGCCAAGGGAAATAAGTAATGATTCCGATTGCGACTCTAGAAACTTTCGGAAACGTTATAGAATAAAAAGATCAAAGTGATATGGAGAGTGTTGAAATCGATTTGTCGTTAAACTAAAACCTAACACGGTTTTGATTCAGTGGCACACCAAATTAACTGTTAATGTTTAAATGTGTCATTGTTTCTATTGAATGTATAAATAAATGACTGGCCGTCATTCGAAAAACTACAATTCGATTTCGTAAACAATTGTTAATTTGGGGAACAGTTCATTACATCACATTAGTTGAATGCTATCGTCATCATGATGGAAATATAATATGTTGAAAGTCGATTACATTGGTCTTTATTGTTATTGAAGTTGCACCCAAAATGATATAGGTTTGTCGCGCGAGCGCGCGCTATATTTTCATACTCTAATGCTAGGAAGATCATACTCTAATGCGTTCCATATGGTTCTGTTATCATCTGGCTGCTCCCATCGTCTGACGACCGCTTATCAGCGGACGGTGTTTTTTCTCTCTCTCTCTCTCTATATATATATATATATATATTTTATTTGGTTTTAACCTTTTATGTGATGTGTTTTCTTTCTTTGTTGACAATGTCACGAAAATTTCTAGCCGTATAAAATGATCAGTAGACAGTGCACACCTTTTCGAATTTGAGAGAACGTGCACAAGAGATGGGCCAGTCCGCCTATTGTGCGACCGAAAAAGCATGCTTTATGGAGTAAATTTCAATGTCAACGTTGGATGCATTAAAGGAATTAAAAGAATTGAACCAAATAGAATAAGCGCGAAAAAAAGGGCCGAAACACAAACACGATGTGGGAGCGACTGGCTTTTAGTTTTTCTGGTGTGGCTCAATTTGCTTTACGGAATTTATTTTTATTTTTTTTTCTTCATTTCATTTCATTTCATTTTATTTTGGTGTGGAGCATCAATTCAGTGTGCGAGCCGCACCAAATAGCGCTCATATATCGGCGCGGTAGAAGGTTTGGCGGACGCGCGCATACGCGGTCCGCACCAAAAGGAAATTGCGGCTAATAAAGACTACAAATCGCTAAAGAATAGATTGGGCGTTGCACGGAATTGAAATTGTAAGCCAAAGGTGTGGAGAAAAAATGTCAATAAAAATAAAAAGAACTCACGAGAATCAAGCTAATTATCTCTCTCATTGGTTCGTTTTTTTTTACTTTTTAAATTTATTTTTATTCGTTTATTTCTGCCATATGCTTATCATTTTGTATTGTTCATAGCAAAAAAAAGAGAAAAAAAAATTACATTCTAAATAAATTGTATTGTTCCGTTCTATCTTTTGTATTTGCTTTGACTGGTGCTGAAGAAAACCGTTGCATTTTTACTTTGAAATTATGTGTGCGCAAAAATCGAAGTAACAAAAGAATTCAAAACCGTTAGAATGCAGTGATTTGATGAAAAGAGAGAGAGAAAAAAAATCAACATTCATTCAATTGGCGCAATCTTTTTTATTCTTCCTTTTACCCTTTCCGCGCGTCTCTCCATAATTATTCAGTGCTCACATGCATTCGAGTGCATGGAATGGAGAACATTCCTTTGTAGTCCACGGAATCGATTCAGATAAACTCTTTACGATCTATCGCGATTAAATACATTCTTCCATAGAAACCATTCTATTCTTCTTGGGTTTTGTTTTTCTCTCTTTTTGTATAAATAGACGTGATGACAAAAAGAAACAAGTTTAGAAATCGCGCTAGCTTCACATACATTGAAAACAACAACAAAAAAACAAAGGCAAACAACTTTATCAAAATGTGAATGAATCACAATGAATGCACGGCCAGAGCTCAAGAGCACAAATGCTAGTGAGCAACATTCTTACGTATATGAAACACGCCTAACGTTCTAATGCGATATTACGCATTACCCAATGTAGCGATGAGATGCTTTGAGCTGATCACTCGAACGATTGCGAGTTACACATTCACAAAAATGGGGTTGGTGAATGGTCGTTGAACTAACGATGCACACATGCATTAGAAACACCACTGAAATGCATCATTTCTTGAGGGGTGAACAAATGTGTCTTTTGTTAAGTGCATACACACTGCTTGAAATGCACCATAAAACAGACGGTTGCACACCAGTTTTCTTACGGTTCAATCAAGTATTAACATGTTATTCAAAATTATCACTAGTTTGGTTTATGAATTGCACCGAATGTGAATTCCCTTGTGCAATGCGGTAAACACTGAATTGACTTGCATCAACACATACTGTTGTTGCTTTATTGTGACAACGTGCAAGTGTAATAATATTCTCATATGAATAAACTGTTTTTATGGCTTTATGTTTTGACATTTTAATCGAATCGATTATGAAACAAAACGCTAACAAATCAAATATTTCAATTGAATTTATTTATTAATGAATAATGAAATGAAATCATTTCCATATCACCATCAAATGACTCATGATTGCGAGACAGAGCCTTTTCTTTGCGATATTAACAATTTGACATGAGATACTGTTTCGAAATGAAAATGTTGCAATTGATAATATTTTTAAATTATAATTATGCGGAAAAATGATAAGCTTGAACATTGAACTCTGTTTACAACCACTAGATTTATTATGTCTAAGACTTTAGAATAGTAAATTTATTGATGATTTTGTAAATTTTCAGAAATATTGACTGTTCAGTCTCAGGCTCTTGCAAATATGGCAAGTTTAGAGCTGAGCTTGAGGATGCTTTGTGCAATCCCCCATAAATCCGGAAAAGCGCATTAACATTTGGCGTTCGGAAGCCATTTCATACCAAATCTTCTTTTTTGAAGACAACATTTTTACTTTATGCACCAAACCTGAGCCTTATCGTCTCTTCTCGTGTCATGCACAAAAAGTCCGGTTCTTTTAGGATTAAAAGCAACAAGTTGAAACCTTTTCGCTCAAATGAACCTGTGTGGTTGATGCATGTGCAAACAAGAATATGAACAAATCGCTTAATCACCATTTATGGGTAGAAAAATTGAAATTTATTGTAAAAAGGCAAAGAATAAAAAAAACAACGTTGTCATACGCACATCAACGACAATGACTCATTTGAATCGTGTTCGGGGCTTAAAACAAAACACAAAACATGCACAAACCAAATTCAGCAAGAAACAAAAGCTACATTTGTACAACAACATCAAAATATTCCCAAAACTGGGAAAATAAAGTAAAACACTCGTATAAATTGCATTGTTTTTGTGTTTCTATCTGTGTGTTGAGTTCTTTTGTGTGTGTGTATGAGTGTGTTGAAGGTTGCACTTCATTGCAAAATGAAGTTCATTTCTTAAGCCAGCAGCATTTTACTAAAAAAAAGGGGCAACAAAATGCTTTAATTTATTCTGTTTTACAACAGAAAGATAAAAAAAAGGTGAAACGAAAGATAAACACGAAATAAAACAATGCACACTGAGCTGAGCATAGCTGAAATCCTAATCGTATTCATTTTCGTTTTCAAGAGTAAAGTACAAAAAAGACAAAGAGAAACAAAAAAAATACATACACAGAAAGAGTATTACGAAGATGTGTCTATGTACCAAAAGAGGCAATAAAAACATTGACTTTAGCTGGTTTCTCAATTGGAGACGCTGTAAAGCACAAAATCAAAATTTACATAAATTGCAACATTTTTAAATGCGAGATTTTGCCAAAGACTGAATACAGGCTGTGTATTGGTAAGATTAGTCGATGATTTCAGTCAGCCTTTTTGCACGATTGGCCAGAAAAATGATCATGTGTTGTAAAATGAGCGACGGCAGGTAGCTGTAGTCAAGATTTCAGTCATCGATCAAAAAAAAAAAAAAAAAAAAAAATTATGATCAAAATGTGGAATGCAAAATACACATTGAGCCGTAACATCAAAGTGCAATCTGGTAATCAACCAGTTGGCAACATGCTGCTACGATTCGCAACGACAGATGATTTCGTACTGCCACTGAGTATTAATGTCATTACTCGCATTAAGCCGAAACGATGCTAAATGCAAATAAACTATGGACAAATTTATACAATATCGCTAATTAAACCTTGTTAGACGGCATTCTATACTCATTCATTCCATCAAACGCAACGAACCAATTTGGTCGAAATCGAAACTCTTTTTATGTTGATAAACTTTTCTGTGTGCAATATCCAGGCTATTTCGTTTTTTTTTTCGCGTCGATTTGCTCTGAGCACACAACTTGAAATTGTATACGTGTGCACAAAAGTGTGACTAAAAGACTGAAATGCTTAACCTCGACAGACCTTCGAAACAAAGCCATTTTTCTTTGTGTGTGTATGCTCTTCGAATACTTTGTTCACTTTTGTTGTCATGTTTTATTCTGTGTTATTTTCATGTTTTTTTTTCAGTAAATTGTGTGTTTTCAACAGTTCATTTGAACAAATTATGATACTGGCGGCCAAACTTAAAATAGCAAACGGCCACCGGTCATAATTTCAGTCATCACTTCTTTTCCTTTTGTTTACATTAAATCATACCGATTGAATTAAATGACATTATATACTGTTTATGTTTATATCGATTGAGGCATGTCTATCATTTACCTCATTTGCTCTCTTTGTGTTCTGTTTACAAAATAAACTGTGTTTTCTTTGTTCATCTCCCATTTTCTGTTCATCATGAGAATATTTACATTGCATCTGTTTTTTGTGTGCAAGCGCCATTCGTCTCGTTTGCTTGTAATTTAAACCTGACCGAAGATATGGCTATATTTATATCGCGTAATTGGGTAGCATGCCACACTAACAAATGGCTAATCGTGTCGATTGCAGCTCCATTGATGTAATTTTCGTTTCTCACTCACATTTTTTCATTGTCAATTGACGCTTTATTTATGATTTGACTCTATCTGTGATGAATCTGATGCGTGATTTTTTCCCCTGAAATTGAATTACAAATTACTATTTTGAGGTGTTGAAAAACAACAACAACAAAAAAACAGCGCCCAAAGAATTATTGGAATGTACACACTATGAAGCCTATTATTAATATGTAGTCGATATGAAGGTCGTCTGAGATTGTTTTAGTTGTACGTGATAAAAATCGTCTCGAGGCAAAACGTTGTCACACAGCATTCGCATTCATCGGAATTGTCCAAGCCACAACGTTCGCTGCAAGCGCAAGCATGACCTTGAAATGTTTGACTTTTTCGATTCTCCTTTTCGGCATCGTTTTGAACAAAGCCACACACACACACACCTCATTCAACTACACAATTGCACTTCTGAACACCCGACAACGGGTTTCAATTTCAATCAAGAGCATTTAGCTATAGCTTGAGCTCACAATGACGTTTGCGTAACCCGATTCGGATTGATTGTGTGCCGAGAAAGAGACACCGCATATCCGAACTATAAGTGAGGTGCTCTATGCTTATGCTTTATGCTTATATTTGTAATGTGAAGCATTTCGCTGTTTTTTTTTCGTATTCAACAAAGAGCGAATGAGATACTTGAATAAAATAAGCTGATGTGATGGTATGATATTGAACACACATTGAGAAAAAAAGGTCATACGATAATTTTTGGTTGTTTTTTTTTGTGAATTTCGTTATGGCAATGATGCAAAATGTCACGACCACCACAATCGTTTAATTCCAAATCGAATGTCACATGCAATCAATATATTTGCTTCTTTAATCGTAATATTTGAAATTAAAACGCTTGATAATTTAATTATTGAAGCAAATGTACAGTGCCATTGATTTCCTTTTGATGATTTATTTTCAAAGGGAAAATGATGCCATTTAATTGAATTACCAAACGGCTAATTAGATACTCGAAGTAATTCAATTAATGTCGTAAATTGTCAATTTTGAGCGACGCAAAGCAAAATGATGAAAATTCTTTTTATTATCGACACATACAAAAAATTCAATGTGTGATTTTGTTCAATTACATTCACAACATTTCGGATGAATCAAATATGCAAAACCGATTGGATCATATGAAATTGCAATCGCACACAAAATGTGCGAAAAAAACGAGTCATTAAGGCAAGTAATTGATTGACCATATCATAAAAATGTGCTAAAATTGCTTGATGTCAAATCTCAAAGTCAAACGAAACATGAATTGAAACTGGCTGAGAGCTGCTTACGCTTAGCTCTATCTATCTATCGACAAAAATTACATATATCGCACGTTGGATTGCGCGACGTGCAAGCCACGACGTAACGCCAATTCGGTGACGATTCAGGCTATAATGTATTGTACATTATTTGCTTGTATGTTGTTCGCTCTTCTATTCACGGAAAATTAAAAAATTCGGCTATGCAAAACAAGTTTCATGCAACCGTGCATAAGTAATCAATTCGATTGCACTCTGGAGGCTAAATTTTATTCCGAATCAAAGGTGAACAACAAGGTTTTGCACACACACACACAAAAAAAAAACAAAGAAGAATTTAAACCATGCAAAATGAATGAACATTTGAATTGGAAGGTTTTGCGACCACCCGAATCACAGGGCGATCGATATGTTTGCACATTTGATGGCGCTTTGTGTGTGGTTCGATGCAATGGTCAATGCTTATTGCATAGAAAATGCAATCGTCAATTGGTCACTTGACAACAAATGCCAAATCAGTGTATTATGAGTACATTTCAGAAAAAAACATTTGGAAATAATTATGAGATTGTAACAGCACCAAAAATGAATCGAAATCGAAAAAAAGATATAAACATTTTTATTGCCGAAACTGAGTTTTAGGAAAATATCGGTCGAAATAAAAATTGAAATATGAAGCCCATTTCGATGGGAAAATGTTCAATTGCTTTTGGTTTATGTGACATCTTTTTTTTTGGGCTGCAATGCGCTGTAAAACGTCACAAATCACAAACCTATTGAACCAAATTCTTCGAATTGAGTAATAAAAAACAAGTAAATGTTTCATTTATGTACGACACTCAAAGGCTGCATTGTCACCATGGAGAATGTTCTTGTAAAAGCACAAAAAAGGACCACAAAAAGGCGATAAAAGAAATGTGCATAAGTATAGCAGTGATAATTGTGCAGAGAAGAAAGAACCAGCGAGTGTAAGGGAGAGAGAGAGAGGCCAAAGTGCGCTCTCTGAGGACAAGATGGTTTAGGCTAGGAAACATGAAAGCAATAAAATTAACCAACATTGCTTAAGGCTCGTTCAAAGCACATTCGCAACATCATGTTGAAGTCAAACGAAGTCCATGTACATTGCTTTGTCCTTCCATTGCACATTTCAAAGGGATACGTGTTCGTGTGCCGTGTGAACACCGTATCTTTTTGCTTTCACCATTATAATTGACGGGTGTTGTTGCTTTGTTGTTGCTATGCTGTTGCTATGAACGGCTATATCTAATTCAAACATTCAAACAACAGGATATTGTCAATCTCATTTTCATGCATCCAATCAGAACAAAAGAAACGATTGTACTAAATTTGCTCGATAGCATCATTAGGTTGACTTGAACAGACATGCAAATTTTTGCATGCACGATTGCGATCAGCATCAGCGGTATATCTAACTACAGTTTTGCACATCGATAGCACTGTTTGGCGAATTGGCCGTCGAGGCGATTGAGTATGAGTGTGGACTGGTTGGCATTCACAGGCAATTGTGAAATTTCCACTGTGAACTGAATTTCATAACGTTAGAATATCACATATTTTGATGACGAAAACTTTCCCAATGCAACACCGTAAACATTTCGCTTATTGTTTATTTCCATTGAGGTTTTTTTGTTACTATCGCACATAAACATCATCAGTTTTGTTTTCTGGTTATCTCTCTTTTTCACTCGTTCGTTCTAGACCTAACCATATGGAATAATGCGACGTTCTAAATTTCGCGTCAAATTTGTTTTCGTTTATTGTTATTTACTACTTAAAAAAAACCAATCATTTGAAATTCCAAGAGTCAAAGCGAATGAGTGAGACAGATGATAAAGTTGTAACTTTTTACACCATATGGAGGTCACGCGCGACTTTTCAAAACAGAACCACAGCTAAATAGAATTCTTGAACTGAACTGAATAACAATTTTCCCTGTTTTGTTTAGTGTTTTTTTCTTGCTATTTGCCACAAACTCCATTTATTGTCATTTTTTTTTGCTTCGTTCGAATCGAACACCAATTTAATGTGTCACGTTGTTAACGTAATAAATATGCAATTAAACGAAAAACCAGCGGTTGATTTGTTAGCACTGTATCGTGTATTTCACTTATCTGCATGCGCAAAAAAAAACAAGCAATGACATGAACTAATTCGTTTGGTAGATTTCATCATAGGTTTTTTTTGGTTTTGGGTGGCTCATAAATTGATGAGCTTCGAAATTCGGATTAGGCATGTGGCCGATTTTGTGCGCGAATTGCATTTAATTTGCACATTAAGAGGACAATGTTCGTCGTTTATCACGTGATAAGAATATTTGTACATTGATTGCAATGCGATTTTTATTCTCGCGCTCGCCGCACTATCATTTGCGTAGATTGCAATCAGTTGAATGTAGTAATTTCGATGAAACAATGCACGACAGTAAACGTAAACCCTTTATTTTGATTTTCAAACTGAGCTATTTGTTTTCTTTTTTGCTTGTACACAAAAGAGATCACTAAACAAAATTCAAATGTAGTAGAACAACAAATACCTTGTCAAACTATTTTTTTTTTCTTTTTCTTGTGTTCTATTGATGCCGGGGCGGAAAAAAAACTGTTCGTTGTTTGATGATGATAAAGTAACTGTACAACTGAACACCAATTGGTTCTGGAGTTAATATACTCTTTACACTGATGTTTAAATGATGTGGATGATGCTCCGTTCGATTTCACACGAACAGCAAATACACACTGTTTATCCGGCAAAGATAAAAAAAAGTCGCTGTAAAGAATTCCGATTCGAAAATCGAAATTTTGCACGCAAAACAAATTCTTGAAGCAGATTTACGACAAAATTATAACACTGAGCAATGTATAGCTTGATTAAGCAATTACAGCGAAATTAATGCGAAATCAACACTGACGACGAGCTATAAACGTAAAAAAATTAAATAATAAACCACTAGTTAGTTGATTTTTATTGCGACGCGATGAAAATTCCGAAACACATGCTAGCGATGACGGCCATTTTCAAACTAAACTGTGATAGCATTGAACAAACCAACGATACTCAGGTCTCTCAAAGCGTACACACACTCACACACACACACATACACAGAACCGGAGCGAGTGAGGTACACATAGCATTCAGACGGAATCGGGGTTTGGTGTTTGTGTGCACAATGCGGCGACTGTACCTTCAGTGTTTTTGAATGAAAAGACACGCGGTTTTTTCTCTCAACATTTTTTTCCTCATTCTCTCCGCCGTTGCGTATGGACATGCTCGGGCTCACTCTCTGCAACGAGAAAATATTCGGTATGCGTCTGTGTATGGTTTAACCTTCTCATGGGTTATTTCATAAGAATTTACACATACGTATGGCAACAGCCGCTCCAAATTGTGAGCAATACACATTGTTGCTGCTGCTGTTGTTGTTTTTTTTTTCTTTTCAAGCGCAAAGCAAAATATACCCAGAGAGACCGAACGATGAGCATGTAATATTCGTGTGTATTCATCTATTCATTCAAGTTGTGAAGAAATACGACTGGCTTGCCGATTGGCACATACGCCAAGCGAAGAAATAGAGAGCATGTACGAAAGAGAGGCGAATGCGTGTGTGCACTTACTACACACTTTTGCTACATGCACAAACAATGAAAATTGAGAGAGAGACGAACATTGAGTGCCACCACGCACGTTGCGACGTGTTTTATTGTTGTTGCTGATTTGATACGAAGCGAACGAAGTTAGTGAGCACACGCAATGCTATGAAATAGTCGTTGTTGTGTGGCGAAACTAGGGACAGCGCGTCATCCGATATTTCACAATGAAGCGTCATTCCGTTTTCCATCGAAAATCTGTACGGCATTGTTTACTATTAGGCACGGTCGTGTACGACTCATGAGCTTGGGGCTCGATCACAATGTCAAACATTGAATAAAATTCGTTGATTTTATGATATTTTATGACTAATTTTACTGAATTATTAATAATTATCCGAATAAAGAACGAACATTTATTATTGAACAGCTCAAATTCATTATAAATATCCGAATGAAGCCATTTCATGCTAAATAAGTTATGGAATGTTCAAATTTATCGTCGAATATTCAATTTTCCAAACAAAATCAATGCTTATTCACAATTAACCAGTTGTGTGAACGAGCCATCGATTGACGAAACTAGTGTTGACTCATGCGAAATTGATGTTTCATCATATGGCAAACATTTCAGTTACATTCCATTCGATTTTATTGTCTGAATCAACGTTTCATGCATTACATTTTTATTTACAGTAACTTTAAATTAAATTGACTGTAACATTTTGTGGCATATATTTTCAGATATTTATTTTAACGGTTTTTCCTAATTTCACAGTTAACATATCAGACCAGTTGATGAATTGCTATGAATCTTATGTGAATTTTTGAGAAAAAAACGTGATTTTGAGAAACATATATTGAGCGCTTTAATACTATGTTATGGCATACACCAAATACCACGTGAAAGGATATAAAAAAATCGACAGTTCTCTTATACATTTTTTGAGCGCAACACTATGTATACGAAATTTTTTGGATTTTGTGTTGCCGATCGATGTCATTAGTCGCTCATGTTCACTTTTTTAGTCGACAATATTAATTATTTTTAGTCGCCATTTTTACATATCGTTGCTTACTTACATGCTCAGTGCTTGTAAGGCGACCGAAATAAAGTGATTTTTTCAAGTGTTCGTTTGAGCGCACTGACGCACTTTATTGTTTTCTTCGCTTTGTCATTATTTCCAACTTATATTTTCGGCTAGTAGAATATTTTTTTAAATTTTATATTCATCGTAACATTAAGTGTAAACATTTCTATCATTTTTTCAATCAATTCACGGAAATAATCAAAATCAAAAAATTATATATAAGAGTTTGGTGCGTAGGTGCTACTCCCAAACAGAGTGCGGTTGAGCGCACGCGAGTCAAACGCTACTCAATTCCCAACGTAGAACATACAACTGAGCGTGCGTTCAGTCATCTCTGATGTTGGAGCACCCAATTAGAATTGGCTTTCAAATGAGGCCCAAATTACTCGATTCAGAGGCAAGGTCGAGTCACAAGTAAAAAACAGAAAAACTTCAAAATCGTATTTTTAGCTTGCTTTGTCATGGCTTCTATGCCTTATTTACTTCAAAAGTTCTGCAAATTTAAACTTTGTTCGATGGAGTGGAACTGAATTTGATGATGTATACACATGTGCGTGTACGCATATAGTGATATAGCCTTTCATTCCTGACCAGTATTACTGTGTCTAGTCATATTGCATCTCAATGAACTTCATTACCATAGCAAATAAAGCAATAGCATAAATTTTAAAATCAATTCTACCACTGAATCTATTTGGACTCGCCTATGATCAGTGTAGTGCACAATCCAAAGAGAGATATCGTGACGAACAATAAACGTTTCCCACAAATTAACCTTACAAAATTACTGATATAAGATGAGAAAACCTCTGAACGAGGTATGAACAGAGTGGCGCACTGTATGATCCTTTTTTAAAAAATAGATAAAACTCTTTGTTTAAACTAAATTGGCAGTAATTAATTATGGCCATAATCATGACCCTTGTTCATAGTATTAATTTTTAAACCTTAGTAACATTCAATTTTATATGTGTTCACGCAATGTCACAGAAAGTGTCGAGGTTTTTGGTGAATAAAATTTGGCACATTTTTAACAGTAATTGGCTAAAAACATTTTTAAACACCTTTAAAACAACTTCGTAAAATCGATATTCAATCAAATTAAAGGAAAGTCACTTTAATGGTTTTACACGGAATTATTGACAAATAATAAAATCAATCAATAACCAACCAGAATGCATTTCAATTTGATCATACAAGCCATCATCAGCAATCACGACTAAATCCAAAAATTGCATTGTCTCACTAGCGCACTTCACACAAAGTGAAAAGATGAAAAAACCCGACGAAATTATAAACGAGAGAAAACAACATAGATTCTATGTTGCCGTTGTCCAAATTTACTGTGTTCTTATTCTTTCGTATACACACACTCATACGCGTCTAATCTTCGTTCGTCACTCACACTTTTCATCAAGTCGACATTATCAATAGTTACATTCAACTGATTGGCATCATAAAACATTATTGAATTTAATCGCCAAAAAACTTGAATGAATTTGGGCAATGTTAGCCACTGGTAAATTACCAATGGTAATTACACGTATAGTAATGGTTGTGATATATTGAAAATTCAAGCATTTGATGAAGATGTTTTTTTGGCGGATAGATTCAATAGTTTTTTATTATGCCAATCACGTTTTTTGATAGTGGAATGAATCTGCTGTCGTATTTTAGGTATGTGATTGTTTTCTGGTTTTTCTCATAGTTTGGTTAAGAACCACTTAACATTTTGTGAATGTGCGTGTTTTACAGTCAAGGCTCTGATTTATCTCGAGACGATGCAATAATATCAGGAACAGCGATTTGCATATCGAAAGTGTTGTTTGGTATCATTGGTATTCACTACTTCTACCTTGCTGGTTATCATGGAATGAAATTTCGAGTGGCGGTTTGCAGTCTAATTTATCGCAAGGTATGTTATCATAAAATTTGGTGTGGATTATCTAATTCATCACGTTTTTGCTATCTATATTTGTAGTCTCTAAAATTATCACAAAAAGCGTTGAGTGAAACAGCACCAGGCAAACTTGTGAATTTGTTATCGAACGATGTGAATCGATTTGACTTTGCAATTTATTTTATTAATTCATTGTGGACATCACCGATATTAATAGTTATAACAACGTACATTTTATGGACGGAAGCTCGATGGGCTGGAATGTTTGGCCTACTGATTGTCCTTATTTTCACTCTTATTCAAAGTAACTTCTGTTTTTTTACTGTAATCTTGAATGAATTCAATTACTATTTCCATTAACAGGTTATGTGGGCAAAATTTCGGCTGGATTCCGTTTCAAAATTGCACTACGAACTGATGAACGTGTTCGTTTCATGGATGAATTTATTTCGGGTGTGCAAGTTATTAAGATGTACGCTTGGGAAAAGCCTTTTGCAAAGCTCATCGCAATGGCTCGTCGCTCAGAACTGAGGATGATCTTGATGAATAACTACGTCCGGGCACTTTATATGACTTTTCATTTGCTTGTCGCTCGCCTGGCCTTGTTCGGTACGATAATATCAATGGTCTTCATATACGGGCGTGAGGATATTTCAGTATCGAAAACATTTGTGATTTCGTATTTCCTCACTACAATTTCCTTTACTGCCCGCTTTTTTGTTCGTGGAATAGCTGAAATTTGTGAATTACTTGTTTCAATTAAAAGACTGCAAATGTTTCTCGAATACGAAGAAAATGATCAACTCGCTCAAAGTAATTCCGAATTCATAAGTTCACGAAATATTGCAGTTCTAATGAAAAACGTTTCGGCCAGTTGGACGAATACTCAAACTGAACGCCTTAAAGTTAAGAAAAAAGTCGGCTCATACAAAAGCGCCACAAACACAAATGATGAGCTCAAACCGTTTGAGCTTCAAGAGATCGATTTGGAAGTACCAAAAGGAAAGCTCGTTTCCGTCATCGGCTCTATTGGAGCTGGAAAATCCACTCTTATGCAAGTTTTGTTGAAGGAACTGCCGTTGAGTGGTGGTTCACTTGTAGTGAACGGCACAATTTCGTACGCGTGTCAAGAAAGTTGGATATTCACATCGACAGTGCGCCAAAATATTACGTTCGGTCAGCCGATGGACCAGTCACGGTATGACGAAGTTATTCGATGTGCTGCATTAAAGAAGGACTTTTCACAACTAAGCGATGGTGATATGACGGTGGTCGGTGAAAATGGGTCCGGTTTGTCGGGTAGACAAAAAGCAAGAATCAAGTGAGACGTCGTATTTAATTGGTGATCTGGTGAAATATTGAGAGGTCTTTATATCATTTCAGCCTAGCTCGCGCTGTTTATAGAAAAGCTGATATTTATTTGATTGACGATCCCCTCAGTGCGGTCGACACACACGTGCAATCACATTTATTCAACAATTTTATTGAACCAACGGGGTTTTTAGCTCGTCAGAACGCTACAAGGATTTTAATCACACACCAAATGCAATTTCTACATGAATCCGACTGGATTATAGTTCTCAAAGACATGGGGAAAGACACCGATAGAAAAATAGTATTTATGACAGAAAACTAGAGAAAAATAGCCAAATTAGCGATATTAACATCGCCATAAACAACGAAATATGCACTGAAACCTTCGTTTCTGTGTGTTGCATTCTCGAAATGTGCGCGTGCGCCTCATTCAGAAGGAGGCGCACGCGGACAAACAGCACGCACAGTATGCTTTGTGTGTATTTCTTATGGAGGGTTTGTGTGTATATTGCAAGACAACAACGACCAAAATAGCAATATTAGAGACATATTATTTACATTAGCGAAATTAGTGAAATTAGCAAAATTATCGAAAACAATAGCCAAACTAGCATAGAATAGGACCGTGTCTATCCCCATGCTCAAAGACGTAATTATTTCAGGATTTCTTCCAAGGAAAATATTTTAAAATGTTTTGCGCTTTCAGGGGAAGATTCAAGCACAAGGAGATTACAACAATATTCTAAATAGCGGAATCGATATCGCGAGTGTGTTGAATAAGAGAGATGAAAACGAAGATAGTGAGCAAGTCAAATCAAGAAGCCTTAGCCTCACATCAGAGAAGCAGATGGCAAACTCCACGGCATCCTTAAGTAGCGTCGCAAATGAATCTAAAGAAAAGCAAATCAATGCCGATGAAGAAAAGCAGTTGCTGAAAGAGTTGGAAGCCTCGTCCAAGGGAAAAGTCAAGGGATCTTTGCTTATGAACTACTTCAAATCAGCAAATCGACCATTCACATTTGCATTCCTAGTCGTCACATATTTGCTTGCTCAAATTCTTACCAGTGTGTCCGATATATGGGTTGCATATTGGTAAATACCATTTCAATGTTCTTCGGTATACGTATGTTTCTTACTATCACCTATTCATTTTTATCATTTGAAGGATTAGACAAGAAGAAGCCCGAGCATTTGAAATGGATCCAAATGTTTCGGGAGAATTATTAAGACCATCAAACAATATGACAACAAAGTTCACATCAGATGCATGGTCTTCTGAAACGTACACGTGGATTTATGGTGGTATTATGGCCTTATTATTCATCGTTACTTCATCTAGATCCGTGGTGTTCTACAATTTTTGCGCAACGGCGTCACAAAATCTACATGATTCGATGTTCCGCAGTGTAATCTCGACGAAATTACAGTTTTTCGATTTGAATCCATCGGGACGCATTATGAATCGATTTTCAAAAGACTTGGGCAGCATTGATGAGCCTCTTCCAAATGCTTTTCTTGATGCAGTTCAATTCAATTTAACGGTGCTCGGCGCCATTCTTGTTACTATTTTTACAAATGTCTACTTCTCCATATTCGTATTAATTATGGCTGCATTCTTTTGGCTGGCACGAAATGTTTATTTGAAAAGTTCGACGAACATAAAACGATTAGAAGCAGCAAGTATGCGAATTTTCGGTTCAAAAGTAAATTGCTTATAAACCATGTGATATTTCTGTTCTACAGCAAAATCACCCGTTTTTAGCCATATTTCAGCAACTTTAAATGGCCTTTCGACAGTGCGGGCATTTCGAGCTCAAGAGCTCTTACGACAAGAATTTGAGAACCATCAGGACTTAAACACCGGAACCTGTTTTATGTTTATCAGTAAGTTAATACACAACAAACTACACACAAATAAATTCAGCGAGATCTGCTATAGGGATTTCCTTTGATATTCACCGTAGTAATAGTCTAAAAAAATAGAAAACCCTATAGAATCTGATGCATAGCTGTCATACGGTGTTTCAATATAGTTTGACAGAAATGTGTCAGTTTCTATATGGTACTGCAATGAATTCCTGTGAATACCAAAGAAAATCCCTTTACCAGATCTCGTTGAATTAATTCATGTGTATGTATCTGCTTTACGTGCTTTTTTGAATCGCAGGCATATCAACTGGGTTCGGTATGTCCCTAGATCTTATGGTTTATGCGTTTATTGCGTGCGTCATCTATACTTTCATCTTCACAAGTGAAGGTTAGTTTTTGACAGGAATTTATTGAACCAATTTTGGAGCTGTCCACTTTTATTGAATGAATTACCTACTTTTTCAGGTGTCACGGGTGACAGAGTTGGATTAGCTATAACACAGACGATTTTCTTGACTGGTCTACTTCAGTGGGCTGTGAGACAAAGTAAGTTCGTTTTTTATTGTTTAGATGCTGTTCAAACATCGCTTTGGCCTATTTAACAGGTGCTGAAGTTTCAAATCAGTTGATGTCGGTTGAACGAGTACTCGAATATAGCCAATTGGAGCCAGAAAAGCAGCCAGAAGCACCACTGAATGTTGCTTCTGATTGGCCATCGCAGGGGAAAATTGAATTTAAAGACGTTTTCTATCGATATTTCGATGACCATGAACCAGTTCTACGGGGACTATCCTTTTCGGTGAGACCGAAAGAAAAGATCAGCGTCGTAGGACGAATACCTCAAGAGCCGACACTTTTCTCTGGTACATTGCGCAGGTATGTTCAGTAAAAAGTGTACCGAAAATCGGCCCATCAACCAAAATAACTAAATATGCCTATCTCGGCATCATAGCCTAGCACCTAATGATATGAATTCAATACTTTGGTTTGACTTGTTTAACCAGAAATTTAGATCCATTTGAAGAGTACTCTGACGACGATATTTGGAGTGCCTTGGAAAATGTTGGAATGAAAGAATATACTAGTGAAGGTGGGGGATTACAGATGCCAATTTTGGCTCGGGGACAAAATTTCAGCACCGGCCAACGACAAATCTTGTGTTTGGCTCGTGCTATTCTACGTAAAAATCGTATCATTTTGATGGACGAAGCCACAGCAAATTGTGACCTTACGTACGATGAATTGTTAAATGTACTAAACAAATTGATGATGACGCCATAAATAACTTTTTTTTTTATTTAAATTTCCAGAACGGACGAAATCATTCAGCGAACGATAAGAGAAAAATTTATAGATTCAACGGTCATAACGGTAGCTCATCGTCTGTATACAGTCATCGACTCAGATCGCATTTTGGTGATGGATGCGGGCGTTGCAGTTGAATTTGATAAACCATATCTATTGATGCAAAATAAAGACGGCGTATTCCGAAAAATGGTAGAAGCATTAGGACCAAATGAATATTATCGATTATTTGGAATAGCCAAACATAAATATGAACAATGAACATGCAAGAAACTCGTAGGATTACTTTTCTGTTGATTTATTGAAATTAAATAAAAAAAGATGAATTTTTAAACAGACATTACAGTAATCGTATAGCTTTTCTGATAATGCGGTAAAAAATTAAATCAATTTATAGCAATATAAATAAAAAAGTCAAAGTTGGCGATAGAGAGTCTGAATTTGTTTCTATTCATAATGGAGTTCTTCAGGGTAGTTATTTTGGTCAAACTTTCTTCTCGCTATATTTCAATCAGACTCTTAGCATGTTTGAACATATGATGGGCCATTTATTCGCTGACGATTGTCAGGCATTAATTGAAGTCGATCTTAATCAAATAAACGATGGAATCAGTAAAGTAAACTCCGATCTTTCTAAATTAAATTATTTCATAAATCGTCGTGGTATGAAATTAAATGGATTAAAATCAAAAGTCATGATCATCGGCTCCATGGAGCTTTGGGGGTGAGAAATTTGAATTCTGTAAATCAATCAAGAATTTTGGCGTTGAGAGAAATTTTCAAGAGCATGACCACCGTCTGGCAGCATAATAACATTGAATTAAAACGCCTTCTATCGTATCAATTTTCGAACTAGGTCGAGACGTCGGTGTCCATTCAAATGGACATATGTATGTTAGGGCGGGAGGGAATTAACCACTTGGAAGCTAGAGCCTGGCCTGATGCATTTTCTATGGAGGTTGTTTAAAAAAATGATCCCTGCAAATTTTTAGCTCAATCGGTAGACGTTTAGTGGCGCCGACTGAGCCCCAGGATTTTCAAGGTCGGAAATCAACGATTTTGAGGGAAAATTAAATTTTTTTGCTGATCTGTGCATGTAATAATAGTCCGATTGTGTTCAAACTTTATGAGAGTTATTTTTGTACTCTAATTATGGGCTATGCAGAGTTTGAGAGTAATTGGTACACTTTTTCGTGTACTTTTAGTACAAAAAATCTCAAAAATCGGAAGCTGCGAAAGGATGAATTTACTTCTGTGATAGCGAGTTGGGAAGTTGAGTTTTTTGTTCTTGTTCATTGTAGAAAAAAACGCATACACAAATACGAATTGAGGCATTTTTGCATATTATTTTGTTTAGCAAAGGAATTTTCCCAGCTCAAAAATGTGAGCTGAGAAAAAAGCAAACAAACAAAATAATTCCACGAATCCGATAATATAAACAAAGCATTAATATTTGTAACGTTCCACTTCGTGCTTGGATGTTTTTGCAGTGAATATGAACAAAAAGAAACATATAAAAACGAAATGAGTGACTGATTTCCAACAATTTTAATTTTGGCGTTACTTGAAACCCGAATGTATATTCTTTATTTCAAGCAATTTATTGTCGCATGACAAAACTGTGTTCAATTATGAAATTCTATCACATGTCCATCCAAAACGACAAATATTAATGTTTTAGTTGAACGTCGATTCAAATGGACATCGGTGTTCATCCAAATAGATGTAACTTCACCCACATTTTGTACAATGTAATTTCCATTCTCACTTTGGTAGTTATAAGCTACCAACTGATAATATTTGTACTTCCCGATTCAAAGGCTCTCCCTCAATTCCGTATCAATAATGACATATATGACATTTGTAATGAATACTGTCACCGAACAATAGATGGCGGTGCAGTAGCAACATATTTTGATCGTTTTTTCGGAACGGACCATTTCAAATATCCGTGTATTTTGTTTAGAATCTATTTATAAACGATTTATTGCTAAAATACCAATTCCATTGAAACGTTCCACCGTGCGACACATGTTCTCACCAAGAAATAAGACCTATACTATTTTTAGTAGGGGTCAAATGGTGATACCAGTCGTCCTCGGTTAGTCTCTGGCACGTCAGAATTTATTTTTATGCATTTAGGAACTTTTCAATGCTCCAGAAATTTGTTCGGGGGTGAACTTATTGGGTCAATAATTTTTCGTTACGTCAAGATCTACAACTTTGCTCAAGACAGTAAACCCAAATTCTCAACCGTTTACGATATATTTCTTTCTAAATGTCAATATCATCACTAAATAGCAAATAATATCAAGAACCCACCATTTTAAATACTCACTTATGTCTCGTAAACAGTTGGAATTTTGATTTTACTGTCTTAATCAAAGTTGTAGAGATAAATCGCATGTTGCAGTGAAGGTCTTCAGAGGTCACCAAAAAATCATACGACTCTTACTGGAATGCACGAACACTTTATAAAGTTTTAAGTGAATTAGCTGATGTTTCAATTATTTAATCAGAATGTTCCAATGGAATTGGCATTTTAGCAATAAATCGTTTATAAATAGATTCCAAACAAAATACACGGATATTTGAAATGGTCCGTACCGAAAAAACGATCAAAATATGTTGCTACTGCATCGCCATCTATTGTTCGGTGACAGTATTCATTACAAATTTCATATATGTCGTAATTGATACGGAATTTTATTCTGAGCTGGGGGAGAGCCTCTATTTTGTTTTAACATTATAAAACACAAATCAAAATGTAAACAATATGCTAACAAGAACGAATACAACGTGGATGTGTCGCGGCAAAATTGACATTGAATGACATTTCATTAATTTAAAAATCGATACGATAGGTGGCGTTTTGAAATGGCAAAGTTTATAATTAGCATTAAATTCAATGTAAACGTCAAAAATGCTGCCAGACTGTGAGCATGACAGGAATAAATTGCAAAAGGTGTATGGTGTGCATAATCGCATACGTCACACTGAACATTTTATTCCTAACTGTATAAAACGTGACATTGCTACCGCTCTTATTGATCCTATCATCGATTATGCTAATGTGATGACATATGGTTGGGGTGCACGCAGCACATCCAATCAGAATGGTCGAACCCTTGTCACTGATAATGATAAGATAAGATACATTTGCGGACTTAAAAGTAATGATCATATTACCGAATATCGTGAGCGTTTGAATGGCATTACCCCAGAGAGCAGAGCCAAGCTGCACTCAGCTGTACTAATTTACAGGCAACTTGCGTATAATACACCCGAGTACTCGAATCACATGTTTTTACGTAAAGGTTATCCCGACGTTATCCTGACAATCTTCGTGTTGAATTTCATCCGCGTACTACCTTCGATGAACGTGCATTCAGTTTTTCCGCGATTAAATATAGGAATAGTATCCTGGTTGAAATACGTAAATCAGATTCGTTAAATTCATTTAAACTTAAATTAAAGCACTTGCTTCAGTCCAGTCAATAATTTAACTCTCTAATTTCTTAACTCGAACGCGGTTTCATTCAGATGACATTATGTGAACTCATTTCATGGTATTTGTGCTGTATTGGGTCTATGACCAGCATGAATGCAGCTTGCTGTATTCACATATTGGCAAAAGTGTATGCTTCGTAACAAATAAATAAATTACATTTGAAATGCTTGTCCGCATCGAAAAACACAATTCTGAAATAGCATTCGTTTTTTTTCTCATAAACTTGAGGCTTGGTCACGATGCCAAGTAAACATGAAAATTCATGTGAAACAAACGGTATTTCGAGAAACACGAATTCCGCTGGAGTACATTAATACTTACATCTTGGCATACACCAAATATTCCATGAAAGGAGATACATATTGTCTCAATTCGTTAGATTGTTCGTTGGCCATTTATGTATATTAATCGTTGAAAAAAATCAACAGTTTTCATGTGTTTTGAATGTTCATACGTATTGTTCGTAATTGATGATTTCGTCAATATACACGATTGTATTTTTGATTTGAGTGGAATCGAGAACAACTTTTCTCGACAACCTTCCCACCCCCTCTAGATTTTCGGACCTCGGGCGAGCCATCAGTGATGACCAATGATTAAATTCTCAATTTTTTCGGGTTACATTTCAACGAATATGGGAAATTGATGTTGCCGTTCTCGGGATTTTTTTTTGGGTGGTTTTAATTACCCCCACTTCCCTTATAACTACAGGTGAGACCATGGACTCAAGAAAACCTTTGAAAGCAAGAGTTAAGCATAACCACTGCGAGCAGTTGTAGACGGACAAAAAATGCGATATACTAGATAACACTCTTTGTTAAACGTATTTGTTTAAATCATGCAAAATCCGGCATTTAATGATCATTGATCATAAACAGAGCTGGAAATTTTATGAGCTACATTAATGACATTCAATTTTGTATGTGTTCACACAATGTCACAGAAAGTGTCGAGATTTTCGGTGAATAAAATTTGGCATATTTTTAACAGTAACAGGCTTTTATCTTATCAACAAAAAATTAAGTAGATATGAAGATATATGACATTCGAAACATCATTACGTAATGTCACGGTCACCTCATTTACAGCCTCTGAATTTAATCCACGCGTTGAAATTTGCGCATTAAACGATTTTAAATTTAGTCAGTGTCTAGCTCGGTTTGGAGTCGGAGCAGATAAGTAAAACACGTTTTACAGAATGGAGTCTGGGAAGAGGAAGCTGCAACCAAATCCACGTCGGACGGCCAACTGGATCTCAGGGATATTTTTTAGCTGGTCGATACCAATATTTCGACGAACATACAATAAAATTCTAGATGCACAAGATGTGATCGAGCCACTTGTCGAAGATAAATCTGACTTGCTTGGTGATCGACTTGAAAAGTATAAATATATTTGGAACATGTTTTTGTTTGCCTGTAGCAAAGTTGGATAACACTTAGTCATCTTTTGATTTTTTAGGGAATGGCATGCCGAATGCCAGAACAATTCCAAACCGTCACTCATACGAACGATTTCGAAAACATTCCGGCAAGAGCATTTGACTTTGGCAACTGTGTGTTTTTTTACCGACATCATCGCTCCCCTAACCATTCCGTCCTTATTGGAAAATCTGCTATCGTATTTTAGGTATGTGATTGTTTTCTGGTTTTTCTCATAGTTTGGTTAAGAACCACTCAACATTTTGTGAATGTGCGTGTTTTACAGTCAAGGCTCTGATTTATCTCGAAACGATGCAATAATATCAGGAACAGCGATTTGCATTACGAAAGTGTTGTTTGGTATCATTGGTATTCACTACTTCTACCTTGCTGGTTATCATGGAATGAAATTTCGAGTGGCGGTTTGCAGTCTAATTTATCGCAAGGTATGTTATCATAAAATTTGGTGTGGATTATCTAATTCATCACGTTTTTGCTATCTATATTTGTAGTCTCTAAAATTATCACAAAAAGCGTTGAGTGAAACAGCACCAGGCAAACTTGTGAATTTGTTATCGAACGATGTGAATCGATTTGACTTTGCAATTTATTTTATTAATTCATTGTGGACATCACCGATATTAATAGTTATAACAACGTACATTTTATGGACGGAAGCTCGATGGGCTGGAATGTTTGGCCTACTGATTGTCCTTATTTTCACTCTTATTCAAAGTAACTTCTGTTTTTTTACTGTAATCTTGAATGAATTCAATTACTATTTCCATTAACAGGTTATGTGGGCAAAATTTCGGCTGGATTCCGTTTCAAAATTGCACTACGAACTGATGAACGTGTTCGTTTCATGGATGAATTTATTTCGGGTGTGCAAGTTATTAAGATGTACGCTTGGGAAAAGCCTTTTGCAAAGCTCATCGCAATGGCTCGTCGCTCAGAACTGAGGATGATCTTGATGAATAACTACGTCCGGGCACTTTATATGACTTTTCATTTGCTTGTCGCTCGCCTGGCCTTGTTCGGTACGATAATATCAATGGTCTTCATATACGGGCGTGAGGATATTTCAGTATCGAAAACATTTGTGATTTCGTATTTCCTCACTACAATTTCCTTTACTGCCCGCTTTTTTGTTCGTGGAATAGCTGAAATTTGTGAATTACTTGTTTCAATTAAAAGACTGCAAATGTTTCTCGAATACGAAGAAAATGATCAACTCGCTCAAAGTAATTCCAAATTCATAAGTTCTGAACAATTAAGTTCACGCAATATTGCAGTTCTAATGAAAAACGTTTCGGCCAGTTGGACGAATACTCAAACTGAACGCCTTAAAGTTAAGAAAAAAGTCGGCTCATACAAAAGCGCCACAAACACAAATAATGAGCTCAAACCGTTCGAACTTCAAGAGATCGATTTGGAAGTACCAAAAGGGAAGCTCGTTTCCGTCATCGGCTCTATTGGAGCTGGAAAATCCACTCTTATGCAAGTTTTGTTGAAGGAACTGCCGTTGAGTGGTGGTTCACTTGGAGTGAACGGCACAATTTCGTACGCGTGTCAAGAAAGTTGGATATTCACATCGACAGTGCGCCAAAATATTACGTTCGGTCAGCCGATGGACCAGTCACGGTATGACGAAGTTATTCGATGTGCTGCATTAAAGAAGGACTTTTCACAACTAAGCGATGGTGATATGACGGTGGTTGGTGAAAATGGGTCCGGTTTGTCGGGTGGACAAAAAGCAAGAATCAAGTGAGACGTCGTATTTAATTGGTGATCTGGTGAAATATTGAGAAGTTTTTATATCATTTCAGCCTAGCTCGCGCTGTTTATAGAAAAGCTGATATTTATTTGATTGACGATCCCCTCAGTGCGGTCGACACACACGTGCAATCACATTTATTCAACAATTTTATTGGACCAACGGGGTTTTTAGCTCGTCAGAACGCTACAAGGATTTTAATCACACACCAAATGCAATTTCTACATGAATCCGACTGGATTATAGTTCTCAAAGACGTAACTGTTTTGGAATTTCTTCCAAGGGAAATATTTTAAAATGTTTTGCGCTTTCAGGGGAAGATTCAAGCACAAGGAGATTACAACAATATTCTAAATAGCGGAATCGATATCGCGAGTGTGTTGAATAAGAGAGATGAAAACGAAGATAGTGAGCAAGTCAAATCAAGAAGCCTTAGCCTCACATCAGAGAAGCAGATGGCAAACTCCACGGCATCCTTAAGTAGCGTCGCAAATGAATCTAAAGAAAAGCAAATCAATGCCGATGAAGAAAAGCAGTTGCTGAAAGAGTTGGAAGCCTCGTCCAAGGGAAAAGTCAAGGGATCTTTGCTTATGAACTACTTCAAATCAGCAAATCGACCATTCACATTTGCATTCCTAGTCGTCACATATTTGCTTGCTCAAATTCTTACCAGTGTGTCCGATATATGGGTTGCATATTGGTAAATACCATTTCAATGTTCTTCGGTATACGTATGTTTCTTACTATCACCTATTCATTTTTATCATTTGAAGGATTAGACAAGAAGAAGCCCGGGCATTTGAAATGGATCCAAATGTTTCGGGAGAATTATTAAGACCATCAAACAATATGACAACAAAGTTCACATCAGATGCATGGTCTTCTGAAACGTACACGTGGATTTATGGTGGTATTATGGCCTTATTATTCATCGTTACTTCATCTAGATCCGTGGTGTTCTACAATTTTTGCGCAACGGCGTCACAAAATCTACATGATTCGATGTTCCGCAGTGTAATCTCGACGAAATTACAGTTTTTCGATTTGAATCCATCGGGACGCATTATGAATCGATTTTCAAAAGACTTGGGCAGCATTGATGAGCCTCTTCCAAATGCTTTTCTTGATGCAGTTCAATTCAATTTAACGGTGCTCGGCGCCATTCTTGTTACTATTTTTACAAATGTCTACTTCTCCATATTCGTATTAATTATGGCTGCATTCTTTTGGCTGGCACGAAATGTTTATTTGAAAAGTTCGACGAACATAAAACGATTAGAAGCAGCAAGTATGCGAATTTTCGGTTCAAAAGTAAATTGCTTATAAACCATGTGATATTTCTGTTCTACAGCAAAATCACCCGTTTTTAGCCATATTTCAGCAACTTTAAATGGCCTTTCGACAGTGCGGGCATTTCGAGCTCAAGAGCTCTTACGACAAGAATTTGAGAACCATCAGGACTTAAACACCGGAACCTGTTTTATGTTTATCAGTAAGTTAATACACAACAAACTACACACAAATAAATTCAGCGAGATCTGCTATAGGGATTTCCTTTGATATTCACCGTAGTAATAGTCTAAAAAAATAGAAAACCCTATAGAATCTGATGCATAGCTATTTAGACTATTACTACAATGAATTCCTGTGGATGCGAATACCAAAGGAAATCCCTTTACCAGGTCTCGTTGAATTAATTCATGTGTATGTATCTGCTTTACGTGCTTTTTTGAACTGTAGGCACATCAATTGGTTTCGGTATGTCCCTAGATCTTATGGTTTATGCGTTTATTGCTTGCGTCATCTATACTTTCATCTTCATAAGTGAAGGTTAGTTTTTGACAGGAATTTATTGAACCAATTTTGGAGCTGTCCATTCTTATTGAGTGAATTACCTACTTTTTCAGGTGTCACGGGTGACAGAGTTGGATTAGCTATAACACAGACGATTTTCTTGACTGGTCTACTTCAGTGGGCTGTGAGACAAAGTAAGTTCGTTTTTTATTGCTTAGATGCTGTTCAAACATCGCTTTGGCCTATTTAAGGTGCTGAAGTTACAAATCAGTTGATGTCGGTTGAACGAGTACTCGAATATAGCCAATTGGAGCCAGAAAAGCAGCCAGAAGCACCACTGAATGTTGCTGATTCTGATTGGCCATCGCAGGGGAAAATTGAATTTAAAGACGTTTTCTATCGATATTTCGATGACCATGAACCAGTTCTACGGGGACTATCCTTTTCGGTGAGACCGAAAGAAAAGATCAGCGTCGTAGGACGAACTGGGGCTGGCAAATCCTCTTTGATTGGTTCCGTCTTTCGATTAGCCATTGTCGAGGGAGATATTCTCATTGACAACGTTAACACTGCATGTGTTGATTTGAATGTGTTGCGATCGAGAATCTCAATAATACCTCAAGAGCCGACACTTTTCTCTGGTACATTGCGCAGGTATGTTCAGTAAAAAGTGTACCGAAAATCGGCCCATCAACCAAAATAACTAAATATGCCTATCTCGGCATCATAGCCTAGCACCTAATGATATGAATTCAATACTTTGGTTTGACTTGTTTAACCAGAAATTTAGATCCATTTGAAGAGTACTCTGACGACGATATTTGGAGTGCCTTGGAAAATGTTGGAATGAAAGAATATACTAGTGAAGGTGGGGGATTACAGATGCCAATTTTGGCTCGGGGACAAAATTTCAGCACCGGCCAACGACAAATCTTGTGTTTGGCTCGTGCTATTCTACGTAAAAATCGTATCATTTTGATGGACGAAGCCACAGCAAATTGTGACCTTAAGTACGGTGAATTGTTAAATGTACTAAACAAATTGATGATGACGCCATAAATAACTTTTTTTTTTATTTAAATTTCCAGAACGGACGAGATTATTCAGCGAACGATAAGAGAAAAATTTATAGATTCAACGGTCATAACGGTAGCTCATCGTCTGTATACAGTCATCGACTCAGATCGCATTTTGGTGATGGATGCGGGCGTTGCAGTTGAATTTGATGAACCATATCTATTGATGCAAAATAAAGACGGCGTATTCCGAAAAATGGTAGAAGCATTAGGACCAAATGAATACTATCGATTATTTGGAATAGCCAAACATAAATATGAACAATGAACATGCAAGAAACTCGTAGGATTACTTTTCTGTTGATTTATTGAAATTAAATAAAATAAAAAAAGATGAATTTTTAAACAGACATTACAGTAATTTAACCTGAAATAGTTCAATACAAACAAAAACATTCAAAATCATGGGCGTAGCCAGGGGGCAAGGGGGGTCAGTTGCTCACCCCTGGACGATTAATCCTCCTCGATTCTTCAAGAAATTCAAGCTATGAAAACTTAAAAACAATGTAAGAAAACCGAGAATATTCAGAAAAAAAACGAGGATATTGTAGGATTGTAATTTATTTTCTTTGGAAAATGTTCGAAAAACGTGGAAAATACGGAAAAATCTCCAAAATCTTCTCGAAAATCGATAATATAGCGAAAAAAATTTCAAAAGCGAAGACTTTGCAAAAAAATCGTAATTTTCTATAACAATCGAGGTCATTTTTTAAATATCCTCGTTTTTGGTCAGTGATGTCCTAGATTTTTCTTAAAAATGTCTTCGATTTTTCGGCCAAAATCCAGTTTTGCCCCTCCCTGAAAGAAATCCTGGCTACGCCCATGGTCAAAATCATACATACGCGAGGGGGGGGGGGTGTATTTTTGTTTACTGGTTTTCAGGGCAGGGGAGTTTATGTAGACGTCTGAAACTTTCACATCCGGAGGGAAACTTTTCGAAGGCAATCGAATCGGGTTGTTGATGTTTTTGCCCCAAACCCTCCTTGTCCCTCGAAATGTGGGTTTTCTTTTTTAAAAAAGCTGTTTTTTCCCATCCAACATAGATTTGAGCCAATGCGGGCACTTTTAAACATTTTAAGGGACAAGGAGGATTTGGGGCAAAAAATTAACGACGCCATTCGATTGCCTTCCAAAAGTTTCCCTTAGGATGTGAAATTTTCAGAATTCTACATAAACTCAACTGCCCCAAAAGCAAGTCTAAAATAAATTGAATTACGTTTGCAAATCCGTACTTTTCCCCATCGTGTCCGTTTTAATTTCTAATGTCAATAGTTTATATTAATAGTTTATATGAAATGCATATTGTAACATTTGCAATTCAATGTTCGAAAAATTTATATCCGAAAAAATTTCATCGACAATTCCAAAGTTCATTGTGACATTTGGGACATTTGGGATATTTGGGACATTTGGGACATCTGTGACATTTGCGACACGAGAAAATAAAGTTGTCCTTTTATTTTCATGCATTCAATTGTGACATTTTGAAAATTGTGACCTTTATGACATTTGAGATATTTGGGACATTTGGGACAAAACCATATCCCAATAATTTTGGGAGTCCAAATCTCACCATAAAATATACGATTCCCAGGTATTTTATGTTTATTTATTTATTTATTTATTTGTTACGAAGCCTACATTTATGCCAATAAGTGTTCACAGCGAGCTGAGAACATGCTGGTCAAAGACCCAATACGGCATAAATTCCGCCCATGGTGCGTCTTTAGCAAAGAGAATACAGTCAGGGGTGGGATGGTATTTAAGGGAAGCTTTGATACCAGAATTGGATCCGGAAAACCATGGCAAAACCGGCCTGACTCTGGAGAGTCAGGGGAAATACAATAATAATAATTTTGAAATTTAATTTACGTTAACATCATTGCAGCAAAAGCAAAGGCAAACTTATAACTAATATTGGTTGAGAAATTTCATGACATAGATCCGAGAATTCACGAATTAAACTATGATAAAAATAAAAATTTATTGCTCGGCCCGCAACTCAATTAAACTCATGGTAGACCATGATGGTCCATATCGTGCATAAAAAGCATGCATGTTCCAATAAAATTTGAAATTCCAGCGATATAATAACCGCATCGAAAAACACAATTAAAAAAAAAAAAATTTCTTTTCACATAAGTTCATGGCTTGGTCACACTGCGAATCAAACATGAAAATTCCTTCATTTCATGATATTTTATGAATCATTTTACTGAATTATTTATAATTATCTACGCAAATGACGAAAATATATTACCGGAACGATTAAATATTCATTGGAATACGAGGAATATTCTTTTTGTGTCCAAAAAATCAAGCAATGTTGAAATTTGTCACCGAACATTCAGTTTCATAGTAAATTCAATGCTCATTCACGATAAACGAAACTAGTGTTGACTCATGCGAATTTGACGTTTCATCATATTTTGACGTTTTGAATAAAGTGTAATCACATTACTTTTGGTTTTATTAACTGAATCAACGTTTCATACATTATTTCCATTTGGACTTTTTTTTATCAGCACATCTGTAAATATATTCTTTGAATTTGATGCATACTTTTTTGATATTAATTTTATTTTGTTATCTTGTCTTTAATTTCACAATAGTGTGTAAATTTTGCAGAATGGTTGATGATGTATTGTACTACGTGTTGGTGCTGTTGTCGCTGTTGTCAGTGTATTTGCTATTTAAGCTGCTACAATGGATGGGATGGGAGCTATTTGTAAACAATTAATGGCATCAAATTGGTATTATACACCTGGTGATTCAAAATATTGCGTGATTGCGTAAGCTAATAGTGATGCTGATATAATTTAAAATTCGGTTTTTTTAACCTATTATTCATGACTAATATTTAAATTTTAAATTTTCAGATAATTTTTTTGGGCAGAGTCTAATGAATACATTAAAAATTTGAGACAATGAAAACATGGAATCAAGCATAACCGCTGAGAGCAGTTGCCGATGGATAATGACTGCGATAGAATAGACAACGCTCTTTATCCAATTGCAGGGCTCGACGTTTTAGCAATAGTTCACGTTCCAGCAGAACGCGAGTTTGAATTAATGCATTTTTGGTGTCCTCAGCTTCTTTGATGGAAATGGACAAAGCCAAAGTTGCCTCTTCAATGCTTCGTACTTCTTCGAACAAACCAACATGAGCTCGATCACGGCAATTTTCAACATTCAGACGCCGATTGCGATTGTCGAGGCGCGTCTGAGCAACTTTCATCGGTGTATCCATGTTTTGCATATTTTCGGTTAGATTTTCAATTAGACGCTCCGTATCAGCTAAACGCTTAAGACACTGTCAAATAAACCAAATATATGAATGTATTTCTATCGAATTCCATTTGATTTGGTCAGCTATTTTGGAACTTACTTCAGTTAATTCAGATTCCAATTTTCGACAAGCTTCATCGATATTTGTAATGCGATGATTGAATGATCGAACCACTCTATCGGCCTTCGTACGTAAGTCTCTGGCTGCATTTATAAGAATCGCATCAATTGTCGCTCGTAATTTGATCTAACAAAGTAATGACAATAAACATTTGAATTTATTTTGGTTTAATTTGAATTAAATTATAATTGTTTAGTATTTTAGATTGGAACATACGGATCGTTGTCTGACTTCTTCGCAATTGTTTAAGGCTTGTACTGTAAATGCTTCCCAACGATCTTCGGTGGATTGCCTGTTATTGGAGATGACACAAAGAATTCGAATGATATAACAATAAAATTCAGTACACATAGAAGTAAATGGAAAGTGATGAATTACCCATCAATAAACCGTGTGGCGCCTGGTTTGAACAGTTTTTCATGCGATTGATTATTTAGTGCTGTATTTCTTGAGTCAATTTCGTACGCGTGCATTTTGTCTGACCAGTCACATTCGAGTCGTTCACGTGCCGCTCGATTTTCATTTTGTTGGGCGTTAATGTCATTCAAAGTTGAATTAAATACATTACGTATCTCTGAAATCAATGCAATCTCTTCGATAAGCTCTTCCTCAGGTCCGTCACGGATCAGTTCGCTATCAGGTCGACGACTTCGACGCTCAATGCATTCCGTTGCTGTAAAATAATGTCTATATTTAGTTGATTTAGGACTAGATTAAAAGCAAAATGAAACTTACAAAAAAAAAAATAATAATTTCAATATCAGATTATAAATATAAATACCGATTGATTCTGGCATTTGTAAGACAGCTAAAGCTTGCATCATTCGATTTCTTTGCTCAGCCAAATTACTGAATTCTTCCATATGTGCTCTGATTGCTCTTTCAAGTGTCGTTTTCAATCGGTACACGTCATGAGTTCGATCTCTTAACAATTTAGTACTATTTTCTTGATGTCGATCAACCAAAGCAATTGCATGACTTGTTGTATCTTTACCCTTGTCCTCCACTCTGTGGAAAATTATTTTTTTTAGTTATATTTTTATTAATTAAGTAATCTGAATGACACTAGAAAGAAATGAATGAGTATAAGCATTTAAATCATAGGCAGTGCAGTACAAAGGACACAGTTTGGAGCCGACTCTCACTTGAGACTTTGGTGAATGATTTGATGATTCTCATCGAAAATGTCACCATTCCGTTGATGCCACTCTTTAGTACTGAACCGAGTTATCGAATAATGATCGACTACGGGCTTCACACCCGTCAATCCACTCGTTGGATTCCAATCGCATTTTCCAGTTGCCCATGGGCCAATCGCCCCCATTTTTTCAATCATATCATCATGAATTGATCGATTGCTTTCACAAATTGATTGACATTCATCCTGTAGTTTAATCATTTTGAGTAACAGATTGGTATGATTTTCACAAAATAAAATACAATGTAATCAATTTTTAAAATGAAACAAACCTGTGTTAGATCACTATCTTGCCAGCTAATTTTTTTACCAGTCTTTTCAATCTCCTGAAATAATTATAATATATTGACCATATGAAATAATAAACGTTCATATATTTTCATGCAATAAAATGTACATTCATGCAACAAGGAATGTGTTCAACACAATTATCCGAATCCATTTATTCGTCTTCTATTCGTCTATAGAATACACGATTGTTTTTCTCTTCTTAGGTATTTTTTTTTTTTAATGAATGAAACTTGCTGGCTCAAGAAAAACGGAACAAACAATATTATATTGTCAATATATACACGTAAAGAAACTGTATCGTCAAGTGAGAGTGCCACACAATAGTGCAATTTGAGTAAACGTAATAAATTGTTTTCAGAAATAAATAGCAACGGTTGCCATTCTATAGAAAAACGCTTGTGCGCGCAAGGTCGTCCGTTCAATACATATCAATACACTGTCATATTACTGTAATACACTAATATTTTTGCTTGTGCATCGAATATGTATTTTTACCGAATGCATTTTGCGACCGGTTGTTGTTTCTTTTTTTCATTGTAGTAAATATGAAATTAGAATCCGAATGCATACAGAACCGTTTTTCCAACAACAGCAACAAAAATAGCCGCAACAACGCGTTTTAAAATAACAAACATCAGCACACAGCATATCATTTGAACATATACGCCTAATATTACACTTATCGCATTAAACATTCTAAACTCGCTTTGCTTCTATTCTTCACGCAAATTCAATCGATTTGCATTTATTGTACTTCGATTTTTGGGTCATGTGCTTCACTATCAATATGAATTGTGATTAAATGACGCGTCACTTGCCCAAATCAACTGGTAATTATCTATTTTTTTTTTATTTGTTCAACTATTTGACACGCGATTATATGAAATTGATTTTTCTCCATTCGTCGAAATACAATCTAAAACATGTGAATTCAGTCGGCTGCTTTTAGTTGAGCAATTTATATTTCAATTCAGCGCAAATTCATGATAATTCGGAGGAATCCGAACTGTGTGCAACTGAAGAAAAAAAAAACAGAGCATACCAACACTGGACATGAATCAAATTTCGTCGTTTATAATTTTTGTTAACGCAAGCCATTTGTGAAGCGTAAATAAAATTCGTTCGTGTTAAATTTCGTAAAAAGAACTTCAAAAGTCATTTGCATGGAAAAGTGCTTTATGACTTTTCACGTTGCCAAAATACCGTGTCGACTCGATTCAAATGGAATTATCATTAGGTAATCAAATCCAAATGCAACAGCAGATTTTAAAATCATGCAATCAAAAGTGGTTAAGGATTTTAATCAGCTTAATTTCACCAACCGGATTTCATTGCATTGGAATTTGCCCTTTTTATCTCAGTAAATTATGTATACAAATCTTAGGAGTAAAAAGTGAAATTGTATGTAAAATGGAATGAAAATGGAATTTAAATGAAATCATGTTGAATGCGTAAATATACGAAAATTGTTGGAGTTTTTTTGTTGTTGTTGTTAGAACTTTCAACAAGTGTCACGGAATTAGTTGACTCATTGAATTTTTGGTGCGAAAGGAAAAGCGAAATGTTGCGCTCAATGTCATTGAATCTAGTCGACGCAGATAGATAGCCTTCGCAGTGATTCCGTCATGTCCAATGGCATCATGGACATTAAATACAACACTCAGTCGCTTCACAGCGATAAAAAAAATGACACCAAAGAAAATTGCGTTGGTGAATAGCTCACTTGTTGCTGCGTTTGTTTTAAAACTAAAAATTATTCCTTTTAAATAGTATGTTAAGGTGTTGTTTCACATAATGATAAAGTTTGCCTGTGTTTAACGTCTGTGTGATACATGAAACACAAAAAAAAATAGACGGCATATTATGTGTTCGCTTGTGATTGTGTTCTGTATAGACTATAGAGCTCATCACATCGATTCATAAAATACCAGAGCTCAGATGATGCCAGCATTGTGAACGCTAGCTGTACATAAGCACAATGAAATACAAATGCGATGCGGAAAGGCGTCGACTCAACAAAATCACCGCCTCTATCGACACCCACCACTTTTCATTCAGACGTTTGATACGTTCGCGTTCGGCTACTACTTGCTGCACGATACACACGAGCGCGCTGTGTATTGTGTCATGTATGAAAAGTTTGCACAACTGAATATGTGTCATTCGCTGCTGGGACTTGATATCAAGCACACGCATATTCGCGTTGCTCTCCTGCAACTTAGTCTACAATCAGTTCAATTTTGTCGATTCGAAAGAATATTGATATTTTTTTTTTGAAATACATAAGTTTTATCGATTTGTGGTGTTAATCATCAAAAAGTTAAAATTTCAAAAATTACAAATTCATCGAAAAAAAATAAAAATAAAAACAGAAGCAAAAATTTGCTAATTAATACGAAAAAAAAACAATTGTGAACGTAAAATTAATGAACGAAAAATCTTGACTGAAGAAAAAAAAACTGTGTCTGGTGAGAACTGATTTTTTTTCCGTGAACGTTCCAAATGAAAATGGATGGCCAGATGGAAAATTTGGCAGAAGTGTACGTACAAGACTTTGAATTGGATCATTTGGGTGCGCCAGTGAAACGTGAACCGGATTCAGCCATGAAAATTCCATGGAATTCCGTCGACGATGAGGAAATACCAAATGCAGTTCGTTTGAGACAAATTAATGTGCCAAATAATTGGCATCAACATGAAGAACGACGGCTCCATAATCTATCACCGCAAACTGAATCGCACACTCATAATTCGATGCCAAGCGCTCAAGCAATTGTTGTGAATGGTGTAAATGGTGTACCAACAACACCGCCCGAAACTCCACCGCACGTGTATTCACCGTGCAATGGACCAATTTACAATAGCCATTCCTACGGTCATAATCATCGACAATCGTCAAATTTTATCGAAGATATGATGTGGTTACCTCAAACGATGCGCGGTGAACAGCCATTGGATTTGCGGCCACTGCAAAATTGCATGGAAAATGATTGGGATCGTCGCGATTACATGCAGCAGCCACCAAATGGGCAATCGTTGGCCAGTCTACCGTCACATTTGGCTCACTTGGATCATCATCATATGACTTCGATGAATGTGCATAATTCGTATAGCCATGCACATGGAAATCGGCCAATGTCGGTCAGTTCGACACGTTCATCATCGACCATTTCACCGCGACAATCGGGCCAATACAATTCATCGGGATCTCAAAGCAGCTCGAAATCGGATAATGTTATTGCCGATGAGCTTCTCACCACGCTATCGGTGCGTGAGCTAAACAAACGCTTACACGGTTGCCCACGCGAAGAAATTGCCAAACTGAAGCAGAAACGTCGAACATTGAAAAATCGTGGTTACGCACAAAATTGTCGATCAAAGCGGCTCCATCAACGTCATGAACTGGAGAAGAGTAATCGTAAATTGCAGCTAGAATTGGAAAACACTCGAATGGAATTGAATAAGGCGAGACTTGAATTGGATATGATAAAGCAACGGATTTCTCAATCGAGACAATCGGGACAATCGCAAGATTTACATTCCGATGGACATAGCTCACCCGAATTCTACCTATGACGTCAAATTGGAGCTCATGCTCCACGGCCACAAACTCAATGGAATGCACGCTATTGCTAATCGTGTGATTTTGGACACTTGTCGCACATTTCCATTTCGTTGCAAATGATCCTAAAAATCTAGTTTCATTGTCTTTTCTCTCAATCTTTTTGCGATACTCCAAGATCAGACATTTACAATCACAATAAAACAAAACAGAAATTTGAGTAGATTTCACACTCACAAAATCACATGCAAATGCAATTTTTTTTTAGCGTTCAACCCCATTTTTGATTGTGGTCGGTAAAATGAACAAATTAAAAAAAATTAAATATATTTACTTTGGAATATTCGATGTGTGAGAATACGGATACAAGTAAATTGATACAAGTGATAAATCAAGTCAATGTTTTAAATTGGTAGCATTTACAACCAGTTTAACGTTAAATAACGAAAAACAAAAAATCATTCTCATTTTGCCAAATAATTCATTTTTAAAGACAAAACAACAACAACAAAAAAACACTTTAAACAAACTTTAAAAAAAGCTCATACTTATAATTACCATGTTAATTAATGCTAAGTGACAATTCTTCTTAAGTTTTTTGTTCCCTCCTGTTTAAAACTGATCCATTGGCAAATCGATTTCTCATTCCGCTACATTCTTCTTTTTGTTTCGTTTTTTTTTCTTCTCAGTTTTCGTTTGAATTCTAGTGCAATGCAATGAAATCAAGTGCAAGAATGTAGCTTACAAAATAATCAAACAACACCGTGCTGTTTCGGTGTTTTTTGTTTTATTCGGAAGAGGAAATTTATACATCCTTCAAATTTGAATAATATTTTTCATCCAGTTTTTATTTAACCATTTGGTTTCAATGTAAAGCAGAGCTAACTAATTTTCATGCACCATGATAATTGTTTCTTTTATTTCCACACCGTCAAATTTTTATTATTTTTAAATTGTATTCAACAAAATTGTTCAAAATAATTTTGATTCACACAAAATACAAACAACCAATTTATAAAAAAAAAATATCATTTGTTATAGCAATGTCAACGAAAACACATACAAAATTGTAATGTACATAACAAAAACTACAAGGAAAAATAAAACTAAATTTAATGAAAGATGCAAGAGTTTGTTATATAACTGTGTTGAAGGCATTTCTTATCCCCTCCTCCCCCTGTTTAGTTTTCAGCACATTTCAGTTGCAGCATTCGAGACACTGACCATTCACACATTCCAATTGTGTGGTCAATTTGAACATTATTTATTTTATCATAATTACGCTGCATTAACGGATCATTCAACTTTGCATCGATTTTATGATCTACGGTAACCAAAGCAATTTCAACCGAATGGAAGGTAACTTAATACATTTTGATTCTCACACAAACCAAATCAAATTGTGATCAAAACAATCGACAAGATGAGGTGAAATGACGTACACTTTGAAGTACGGATTGAATACGGAACATATGTTTGGTGGTTCCGTCTCGTCTGCTGGTTTTGGATGGTTGTACAATGTACATTGAACTTCTCTTTCTTTAAGCTTACATGAAACGATTCGAAATGAGACTCTGGTTGTATAGCTGGGAATTCAAAACAATAATTCGATTGAATCGGATGTGTTTTTTTATAGGTAGGTTGACACTTTTGCTTTGTAATTGTGATTTGAATTCAATTGATTAAGTATATCAGCTTCAAATTTCATTCATTCTATTCGATGGCAAACTTTATGTCGAAAATATTCATTCAGTAAAGGGATGTTTTGCAATCTATATCACGCTCCATTCGTGTTTCCTAACCTTATGATTTTAATGTTTCCGAATCATAAAAATGCCGGAACTATTCAAAAATGCCACGCAAGTTGGCAAAACTGAGCTGTTTTTATTTCTGGGCTTAAACACAATCAAATTCAAAATAATAAACACATCTCACATGCGAATGATTTTTTTAAATTCTTCTTTTCTACTCGGCGTGTGCAGTTTATTCGTTTTCAAATGAAAGATGTTTTTGTTGATTCTTCGACGTTGTCGTCGTCGTCATCATCGTCGGCTGCCGCATTGTAATTTGAACTCTATCGCATAGTTTTGTTTGTTTATGAATGCGTGTATTTTTTTTTTTTTTTCAAACGAATGACTTTTTCCAGAGAAGTATGAATTCTAGCAAAAGTACGGATATTAAATACGATACAAAAGTATCTCATTCACATCGTCTAATTCATTCAGGGCTTGGCTCGAAATTAGATAGCTGAAATGTTGCTACACATTTCAATTTCTTTTTAATTAATCGCCCCGGAATGGTGATTAGCTGAATGGTGTGGCAATTCTGAAAAAAAAATTACAAAACACACATTTTTAATGTATCACATTCAGGCAGCCATGATTTTTGACGCGAAAATAAATTAAAATATGACCTCAGTCTGAGCGCATTTCGTTAAAGTTGAGTACCAGTACACTGACCACAAATCACATCGTTTCAAATGATCTTTGTACATTTGCAAAACTGATTTGCATCTAAATGCAAGTTTTTTTTCACACACACAAAAAATCACATTTTGAGCCACAATGTTGTTGCTTATGGAAACAGCACGAGCACATTGTCGCCACTGATTGGTCGCATGGAATAATTTTAATTATCTCGTCGAAAAAAAAAATTTCTTTCGATTTTTTTATTCTCTGTGTTCCTGAAGGAAAGGATTTTAACATTCGAAAAATTTACACGTTGCTATGATAAGAAGTTGGCACGTGCATGTTTCTTTTGGGGGCAAAGTACTTGTCGCAATGAAAAGCTCTAGGGCATACGAATTGGAAATGAAGAGAGAAAAAAAAACATTCGTTGAAAGAAATTTCATTTTGAAGCCAAGTGTCGATGGCCAAGAAATTCGTACACGTGAAGTGGGTGAAATTTTTATTCAAAATATCAATTGCAAACCAATCAAATGTCATTTGTTGCCGAGAAAATGAGTCGAAAAACAACGAATTATTGGGTAATTCCAAAAATGTTATGATTTAATCGGATTGAGCAATAAAATGTTGTAGTTTTTTTCCATCAACCAAAATCGACTAAAATCACGAAAAAGTAGAATACTCCAAGCTGTGAGTTCACTGACACTTCTGTCACACATATTTTTCCGAACAGAATGCATTATGTGCATTGCTTATGTGTGACACTCACACCAAATAGCTCGTGCACGAAAAAAAACCGACACATAATACATCACAGAAATATTGTGAACGTCAGCATTAGCAAATAATTGATTTATTTTTTTTTTGTTTTTAGTTCGAGGTGTAATTAAATAGTTTTTGTTGTATTGCGAAGCTGCAGCAAAGTGTCATTAAAACGGCGATTTTCTTTATCAGCAGCAGTCATCTGTTGTAAAAGTGGTGTTGTATCAATGTATCACAATGTATGGGTATTTAAACGATGACAAATAACCCAGGGAAATATAACGCAAATTCTCTTTTTCTCTCTCAACACTTTGCATCCGATTGAATTCGCAATAAATTCAATATTTACGAAGTTTTGATTAGTGCGTTGCGCGAGCTTAGAACGAAATAACACCAACAACAACAACAATGAAAAAAAACACAAATTAATCACTCGCTCTCTCGGTAGCTCAACTTTATTGAACCATATCATCCGAGATTATTTTAGCAAAGCAAATATCAGTAAATGTAACAACTGTAAACGCAATTACATACTTTGAAAAGCCACACGAGGGGTCATTATCAATATTTGTTGTTGATGCATATCTTTAAGATGTGATTCGCGTCGCTCATCTCAATGATAGTGTTTGCATGCATTTTTAATTGTGCATTTGGCATCAAATATACATGTTGGGAAATTTCAATGTCACTGCCATTGCAGTTAATGCTCCAATCAATCAGACTAGCTAAAAATAAAGAGAAAACATTTAAAATTTTCAACATTTCCGGAGTTTGTTTATAAACCTCTTGATTTGCTATTTACAAAAATAGTTGAATAATAGAAAAACGGTTTAAAATGGTACAAACGACTCATTATTCGTTATTGGTGTCGTTGCTCAGGAGTAATTTATTCGCGAACTTTCCGCATTAGAGTAAACTCAACGACGACGTGTAATCGAATTGACCATAGCAAAAAAGGGCTGCATTCGAAGCCAATGAAATGCATCGCTATAAAGTTCCCTTTTGGTCTTCATTTCGTTCGGGTAAACTAGATTAATTACTTAAATAGAACATTAATCGATTTTTGCCGCCTGTTCTCTACTCAATTCATTTAGTCAGCATTATTGCCAGAATTGGGACACTATTTCGAATCGATAACTCAAAGAATCTTATTTGAAAGAACATACTTGTATTCTCTGTTTTTTTGTTGCTATCAGTACTTAGCGCATTAGTCACGGGTTGGCAGAGCAGTTGCTGGTAACCAATATTAAGCAATAAAACTGAAAAATTTCATATGAATAGTATGCATGTTTATACATGACAAAAGCGAGAATTTTCATGCATTGTTATTTTAAACTATCACTCGAAATGATCATAAAATCTCGATTACGGGTTGACAGAGAAAGATAAAAATGCGATTTGAAAATTACACCATCAATGCTCATTTTCATTTGTTTAAAAAAAAAATCATCGTTCAAAATCGAAAGGATTTTTATTACTTTGTTTTGTTTATGAAACGATTGACAGCCGAAAATTTTAATTGCACGATTTTAGACTAAATAAACGGAATCCAACGAATGAAAGGTTTTGGAATGAATCACACCAAATTTGGTTCACAGTCAAATGGGCAATCGATTTCATGGCGATTCAAATTTGAGTGCCTCAAATGTGAAAAATCGAGAAAATCTTTTCGAATCACGTAAAATTGACATCATACATAATTTTGGTGATTTTATGTATTTGATATTAGAATATGTATACGCAAAAATGTGCTCTCTCGGCTGAAATTTTCGTTAAAAGCCTGCTGTTCATGCATATGCAGACTGAGTGGCTGGACGAGCAAAAGAGAAAATAAAATTGTCAAAAAACAAACCAAGTCGTCCACTCAAAACAAATGACATTTAAATAAATATGTGCGCTTTCTGACGTCTTTTGTATAAACGAACATTTGCTCATATGGTAGCACATTAAAATAATATCGATACATAGAGCGATTGCCGTTCAATATCACAAAACAGTAACAGTAAAAATAATAATTTACTCGCCACAAAATGCTATCTCTGATTTATTTTATGAGACGACCGATTTTGATTGTGAATAGTTTTTGGACGACAAGCGAACAGATTTGTGGAAGAGCAAAAGAAGAGAAAAAGGAGAAATTAAGCTAAAATCGAGGCAGTGGAACAATGGGCAATTTGGTCAAGTGCATTTATAAGGCTAACCAGTTTGACTAATTATATTATGAGCAATACTCCAATATTCCTAATATTTAGACAATGAAATTGATTCAATATGATAAGTTAATAGCGACCAATAGCCAATATGCACTGTTCCCTTTTAACCTCTGCCCAAACCCATGTTACTTGTCTCTATCTCTCTCTCTCTCAATTGATTTATTGAAATTGGAAAAATATTTATGTATCGATCGTCGAATAAATATTTGGCTGTATAATAAAACACTCGGTATTGATAAAAACCACGAAACGGACACAATAGATCTATAGCTATTGTCAACGGAATCTCATTTCGCTGACCAAAAACATTCGAAAAATCTAAATTGATACCGAAGTCATGTCTGCATATCGCACAAAAGCCAAAACTAACGATGATTCAATCAAATACACAACTCAAACGCTTAACGACCGAAATATGTTTATGCAACGAACTGTATGCGACGCATTTTGCGAACCGTATGCCTAATTCAATGCATTACGATTTCGGAATGAAAATAAATAAAGACATTTTTTGTGTAAACAATGACTTTGCTACAGTTTGACTACTGGAGTTTTTGGATTCATTGCAATGATCTAATGATTTATAGCCTTTCGTCAGTGTTTATGGATGTAGTTTTGCAAATAAATAAACATTGAATAAGAAAACAACTAAAACTTGAGCTTGAGCTCAAAACGTTGTTTATTATTTTGAGTTTTTTTTTTCTGGCCATCATCAGATTCGATTTAAAAACATCGCCTTTTGAATTCAGGCGATTAAATCGTTTTAAAATGACAATGTTAAATCAACCACTGGATAAATCTCTTAGCCTCTCATCAACGGAACATAAAAACGTGAAAGGTTGATGCTATCAACATCGCAAAATGGATCAAATTACATGTTTCAGAGCATAAGTTTATTCTAATGGATTTGTCAATCGATATACGTTTTTCGATTATGTAATTGGGAATGGAAAGCACACGTTTACATTTTCTGCTGATCATCGACTCAAATCAGGCAGTTACCTTTGATTCTTTTCGTCACGCATCAATTCAGTTGACCCAATCAAAATTTCTAGCTACTGAATTGACAGTAAATAAATCGTGTAAACGTTTTTATTATGTCTAACTATGTCCATTTCTTTAATGACTGAACTGCATCGAAATTTAAAAAAAAAAAAAACAATCGACGAAGAAAATATGATATTCTAAAAAAAATTGCTGGTTCGATGAAATGCAAAACGCTGCCAAACATAACGCACAGCCCGTTGAAAATTCTCATTTTCTGCTTTGAACACTCATTCAACATTCAACAATGAATAAAACTGTTCAGTTTCTTGTATGTTATTCTGTCAAATTGTTTATTTAGCCCAGCCAAGCGATTAGCATAAATAAAGAAATGAAACGAAACGACTTTTGTCAGATTGTGCATATCAATTGAAAAATCATCATTTTTAAGTCACGGTTTTTAACCGATTGTGAATGCACGCGATTAAATGGTATGACATTTTTTTTCGTCATCAGGTGTTTGTAGCAAACAATTTTTATTTTGCAAAATGTATCAAATGTTAAGGACTGATTCGTTTGGTACTGGCAATAGGAAAGTCCAAATGTAATTTGAACCATAACTCCGAATCGAAAAGTGAATTGGCAAGCATTCTATTCAACAGACATTCCATTTTTTTTCTGCGTATGATTTCATTAATCATGTGTCAATTAAGCTCGTGATTGGGATTTTATGATTGAGCTGCAATATCAGTGGCGCTTGCTTTTTTATTGATAGGAATATTACTTACTACGTTGTTGAAGCAACGAAACACGGAAAATGTGCCACTTTTTGGTTCAAAACAATTTCACAAAAAGAAGTTTTAGAGCCCTTTGAATATACATACACAGTAAAAGTCTGTGGTATAAATTTTTCAATCAACCATTCTGATTAGATTCCGTCTGAAGAAGAATCGCAATCAATCGAGTCTATTTCATGGTTAGATATGTCTAATCGAGCACAAAATATTCCATTATATGGCAAAACACAATTGAAGGATTTGCTCATCTTTCGATATTCGTTGTGTGCACATGGACCATAAAATCGACGACAACCGATTCCAAGGTACTGTCATTATATTATAGCCAAAGTTAAATGCTATTAGACGCAGTCGATTTCATAATAGAGGGGTGGAACGCAACACACAACTCAGACATGTGAAAAGCGGATTTTTTTTTATTTCTATTCAATCGATGGAAAAAAAAGAGGAAGATGCGCGCGGTTCATAGAAAAAACAATGTTAATTTGAATTTACATGGCGGGTGCAGGGGAAGAGAACGAGAAAGGTTCATGTGACGTGAAATCTACGTCACGGATTATGTTTACTCAATTCATTTCAGAACGAATACAAAATTCGTTTGGAAATCCGCACAATGAACCAAATTCATATGAGATTCATTACGCTTTTGGACTTCTTCCACCCATCTCCAATTTTTTTCTTCGTCTTTTCTATTCGATATTTTTCAAATCTCTTTATTTTCATAATTTCGTCCAGTTCTTAATTCGTCGAGATAAGTAATGTGAATGAGATCGACTTACAAGCATATTTTTCACAAGACGCAAATTGAAAAGAGATGCGAAAATTGAATTTGTGATTGAATGAACTCGAATGGAATTCATTTGAATTGGAGTTTAAAAAAAAACGGAAAAGAAAAACAAACATAATGACCTCAAAGGGAGATGATAAAATTCGTTTCGCTTGACCGTGTGATACAGTTTCTTTGGAGCAAGTGGACGAAACTTTCTCCCGTTATTTTTTTTTAGTTTGTTTTTTTTTCTTCTTCTTTTTTATCCAGCTCTGGGATTTCAATGGAAACAGACGGTTTTTTTCTTGTGTTTTATTTTGCCAATCGTTTATTCAATTTTGATTGGGATAAATAATCTGTGGAACATATTTTATTGATATCTGTGCTGATTTATATCGAAACCAGTGTGTGTACAGTGTACACTCTACGAACCGAAGCACCAAGTCCATGCTAATGCTGTACCAATGGTCGAACGCAGAGAAGAGTATTTATCTGTGTAAGCGTGTATTTATTATCGTGTGCGATATTTTCGCATTTTATTTACGATCAAAATTTCCTCTTGTTGTTTTTTTTTGCCTAAGAGTGAGTGAGACAAAGACTGAGTGAATCAGAACTGTGTTGGATTTCATGCCCGGTGATGCTTGTGCTGTTGTGTCCTGTATGGAAACCGTGTCGACGGAACGTCCCCGAGAACAATAAATATTTTTGCAATAAATTTTTTAATCTTGTCCGTTTGATCGGCAAATAGTGTTTTTTACGACATTTTGCGCCTTTCGGTATCGGAGACATCATTGCTCACAGCTCGCATTCAATGCGCTTTAAGTGAACGGGAATGTCATGCTGTTGTACAAATTTCGGTAGTGTTTTGACTTTATTTATATTTCTTCGTTTTGTTCGTTTTTTATGCGTTTTTTTTTCTTGAATTGTTTGTGTGTGAAACTTCCGCATTTTTTTGGGGGACGCCGAGAACAATGGGAAGAAACTAAACGACAACTAGTTTTCCATAACATTAACTGTGTGCTACTGTTTTGGCTGCAATAAATTCAAAGCGATACAATACACTAATCACTTCAAATTGCGGAACTCATATATTTTGCTGGACATTTTGCAGGCGTAACCAAAGACATCGTTTCTATCTCTATGGCCATTTAAATGGCACTATGGATAAATGTAGAAAAAAAAGGAAAACCAATGGCTTTCAAAATCAATGAAGTAAAGCACCATTAAACAGTTAACCTCATTTTCGAGTTAAGCCGAAAAATTCCATCAATTGCTTGACCAAAAAAAAAAAATTTGGCCGAAAAGCCGTTCGAAGATTCCCTAACCATCACATTGGTTGAAAGACTACCACCCAAATTATATTTGGTTGCCTTTTCTTGTCCAATCCGATTATAAATTCCATTTCTCTCGCATCACATCAAAACAAGACGAATAACCGAAAAAAATGGATGATAACGTCTGCTGCATTAATAAAATGCACGGTTTTGAATAAAAGTAATACCGAAATATTTTTATGTGCACTTTCTTTGGTGTAACACAGATGTCCATTGTTCGGTATCACCTATAAATTCGATCTGTGGTAAGTATGCACCCGAGACGAACAAATAGCTTCCAACAACCAACAACTGATATTTGTGCATGTGGTGGCCACCGAGCGAGTGTCCAACAACATATTATTTATTTTATGAGGTGCCGTTTCCACACACACACTCATACACACAATTTTTACGCATCAAATATCACCATCGGCTATTAGATACAAATCGTTATGTGCACACGTTTATCTCGATCGATTCATTGGTGAGCCTGAATACTCTCTCATGTGTGCATTATTTGTTTTTTCTCGCTTGCCTCTTTTTATCAATTTGTTTTTTTTTATTATCGTTCGGCGGTTTTGTTTTCTTTTCACGCTTTATATGCGAGATATGTTAAACGCACATTGTGTGTGTCCACACTTTATTCGTATTCGAGGGGGTAACATATTCGTTTTATGATTATAATATGTAAAACAACCATTTTTCTCGCTCTCAATCTTTCTGCATGGAAGAAAAAAAAAATGGTCTGCCTTTTGTTTGTGGTCAATTCAAAGGCAAACCAAAATGACAACGGACAACTGATATCGATGGTTGTGAATGGTTTGCATCATCAATGGACCAATAATGGTAACGCGAACCGAATACACAATCGAAAATGCAAATGATCGAATGGAAAATTATCCGCACATCATTTAAATCACTTTCAGTTTACCAAACAAAAAGTGCATTGAACATAAATCTATCAAGCTCATGCTATGATTTATTTAGGACACAAATGATTCGCAGCTTAAATTGACATCGCGTAGAATCGTTAATGTTTTTATTGGAATGTAAGAGATATTATGCAATTCCTTGTTTAAACTTTAGAGAAAGAGAGAGAAAAAGAGAGACTAGAGTAAACAATAAATGAAGTTGAAATTAGATAAGGGCAATGAATGGACAAACCAGAGAAATCGATATGCATGACACACAATGAAAACAATTGCTTTCCCTTTTTGCCATCGAATCATTGATCGACCGGGCCTCAATGGCAAAAAAAAACCCGACAGAGATACCAAGAGACACACAGAAAGAGAGCAAAAATGGAAGCGCGCGTCCGCTCACAGCCCGAGATAGAGAGTCAGTCAGAGAAAGGAATTCGCTTACATATGCAACGTTAGCGGTTTACGGGTTTTTAGTCTGATTTGTCTGCTATTGATTTGTCCGACATGAAAATTTTCTGGTGGTGTTTTGTCTGTTGTAACCGTTGTCGGTGCGCGGGTGAAATTGCTACTATAAGTTTGTTATGTACACCATTGCCTTAGCCCAGCTAGTACTCGTGCTGTCGCTACTGCTGTTCTAGTCAGTCTCTTTTTTATTTTTGCCATGCCGCCGATAATGCAAAGATCAGCAGCTAAATGAGAGAGTGCTGAAGAACACACTTTTATTCATAGCCATTCAACTTTGGTTTCGGTTCACTCTTTTACACTACGAAACGAAAACTGGTACACATTATACATTACCGAAGCAGTATCAGTGGGAAAGTTCAAGGTTTTCAGTAAAAATGGCTATTATGCCATCAACATAGACGCACACAGTGCATCGAAACCAAGAGAGGGAGAGAAAAAAAAAACGTCGAAATTATAGCAATAGAGATGCACCCAAATTGCTCTAGTTTAGAACGTTAAAAATGTAATGACTAAAAGTAAAAGTTTTGAATCAAATTGGTTGATAAAATGCAATTCAATGGTTTTAACATGTTGTTTTCCTTCATTCAATGGAAAAAGGAAATCAATCTAACAATTTTCAACGTAAAATCCAAAACAATAACATTTATTTACTTGTTTCCACACCGATGAATTGATGCAAGAAAATGAAAACAAACCTAAAAAGGTGCCTTCTAACTTGCTTATTAATGCGAATTTTGTTGAAATTATGAAATATTTGTTTGTTGTTTTGCTGGTGTTTTTTTTTTATTTGTCAGAAAAGTTCCTATTTAGCTAGCAAAATCGATGCTTATTTAATAACAAAAACAGTAAAATGGTAAAATTAGTAACATCTCCATCAATGGCATTAACGAGAAGAAACGGCGCGATATGTGTGTTCGATTACACGAAAATTGGTTTTTGGAGGCGTGGCAAAATAAAACCTTAGCATACCACATCGAGAGTTCGTCGACAGGTATATCGTTCCGATACATACACAACACACAGTCGCAGTCGCAGTCGCATCGATTGAGTGTGTCCAATGAAAACATATTCCGAATGGAATATTCGTGGAATCGTATGCTATATACGCTGACTTTCGCATGGGTCGTTGTGTAAGTGGGAAAATATCATTGAATTCGGTTTGTTGTTGTTGTTGTTGTTTTTCGGATGAGAGCTCGCCTCTGTATGCTCGGATTCTGGCTGCTGTTGCTGTTATACCAATGTTTACACAATTTTAAGTGATTCTGCGCGCTGTTCACCAATTCTGCGCTCCGGAATTCAACAACGAATTGCCTCAATATTCTCTGTTCTTTTTTTCTGTTCGCTGATTGTTTTTTTTTCTCTCAGTTTTCGGCTGGGTGAAAAACATTAAAACAACTTTCCCGGACACTGACAATGGCTATGGATCAGATCCAATAACAGAGTCTTGTTTATTGTTTTTTTTTCATGCACGTCTCTAATTAAGAGTTTCATGTCACACAAATTTCGTAAGCTGTAGCGGTAGTTCACATGGTTTGTGTGAACAAATAATTTTTGGAATAAGATACGGCCGTTTCACATTGCCACATTCAAAATTGTCGGATATGTTCAATATGAAAAAATATAATTTGAATCGCTGAATTGATTTTGCATGTGAAATAAACACAATCATACTGTGAGGTTTAGAGTGTCACTTTGTCTAGATGTACAACAGCCTCGTATCAAATTATTCAACAAACAATAATTTGGGTGAAATTTTATCTAAAAAAGACATTTGTCATTTTCATGTCATTTTCATGTCTAGTGGACTCTCTCCATGTTTTAAAACATTTCGTCTATTCGCATGATCATTGTAAATATCAGACGTCAGCGCTTTTCTACAAATGATTTTTTAAGTTGCCCAAAACAGAAACTCCTCAGCTCCACTGTCTTGAGTTCAAATTTAGAGTTTAAAAATAAGTGCGTGTGTTGCGAACTGTTTACGCATGCATTCAAGGTGAAACGTGTTGATTTGATACTTGATACCAGCGACTCTACGCACTACCACTTGATATTAAGTTCGAAGTTTTTATTTATGAATAAGAAACAAAAAATATATGAGTTTGGTTCAACTTTTACGGCGACAATCGTTGTCATGTAGTCGATTTCCGGTCTTATTTACAGGCTTAATAAGCACTTTACAATGGTTTTTGCCTGAAAATGAAGTGCTAAAAACCGAAAATTGAATTGTCCGAAAATTATCAAAATGAATAAATGTCTCTGGTTTACCGCATAAAATATTCTTTAGTCAGAGTCGTTCATTTTTTATTTCTCTTTAGTTTGTTTCTAATTTTTCGATAACAAGTAAATATTAATTAATACTTCATTCAATTTACATTCAGTTATTTTATGTTTATTCATTGGTGAATTGATTCGGAAGCGTGTGCTGTGTGCACTTTATCTAATTACACGGGTCTTAAAATGATGCACGGAAAATGATTGGTTACGCATGTGAGCAATGCGTATGGCATCCGGAATTCAATTTATTGTCTATTCAAATGGTGGGATTGAAAATTCACGAAGCAAGAGTTATTGAGGGCAACTGGGAAATGCCGAAATTTGATTTATGATGCCATTCATGCTTCAGTTTTTCACGCATGAACTACCACCAGCCACTGTATTATATTCAAATAAATTTAACCCCTTTTTTGCATGGTGAAATAACCAGTTACGCGTTGCCAAACAGAGCATCGCACAGATAAAGGCATTCTATTTCACTTGATATTTGCGGAAAACCAAATTCGTTTCATTTGCAACGCGATTTCTTTTTATTTTGAACATCATAAAAGCGTGTAAATCTATTTGATAAAGAACTCGCAATGCTACTTTTAAAGTTCAAAAGAGCAGTCATAAGCCGTTCGAAAAAGAAAAACTTTCTAAACAATTCCGGTGCACTTTTTGTACACTCTTCTCTCCGTGTCTCACCAATACCCCACTATATTAAGCGTGGGATTTGTGTTTTTCCTTCACAAAGTGAATCACATTTATGAGAAAATCTTGCAAGCAATGTGAGCACCCAATGCTTGCCTCACATTCGATTCATATTTTTCGAATCAAGTGTCGCGCACGACAAACTTATTTTCAACTTTTGAATCCAAAAGTATATATATCAGCAAATACAATTTATGCGACGCGTTGAATCTGTGCTCTTGCAAATGGAAAATTGAAAACTAGTTGAGAAAAACTCTCCTCCCCTTTCGAAAATGCGCATTCATAAGCCGAAATGATTTATTAACTATTACCACCGAATTATTCTGTTACTGAATTGTTACAGTTTACCCAATTTCTTTTTGTAATACCATCTTCATTGGTGATTTCCAGCATTTCAAGCGGTATAAGTGGTGGTGTGCATTGTGCCAATTTATAGAGAAATCAGTGTTTACTGTATATCTTAGACTTCTTTAAGTTAATTAGCAAAAGTTTTGGACAATTTATCGCTTGAATAAGAAAGCAGATTTCTCTACTCAATTGAATGGGGATGAGATTTACATGAAAATTAGATTCCGAAACTAAGATTGGTTCGTAGCTTTTGATTTTGAAGATACATGGAAAACCACGAAGAATTTGTTATTTTGACTCACCGAAGCGAACCAGTTAGATAGGCTTTGTTTAACAATCAATGCATCCAAAAATAAGATTTATACCGAAAAGGATTTGTTTTGTTATTCACCATAAGTATTAACTCAAATGAAAATCATCGGCAAACAGTCAGGTGATTATTAGAAGACATGACACATTCACATTTCATAAAGTCACGTACCGCGCAACGAACCGTTTGCCAATGTGAATTGTGATTACACTTTATTATTACCGTTTGGTGAATCTTTTTCGCACCCTCCAATTTTCACGATGTGGCACAGAGCGCCTATCGTCCTACATTGATGAGCACAAAAAAAATAGAGATGACACTAGACGTGGCAGAGAGCAGGAGATGACAAAAAATTACATTGATGATAATAATAATAAAATGTGAAAATAAAGTAAATATTTCGTTCACGGCCGATTCTCATCGGCAAACAGCAGCAGTGTTGACGACGACAAAGGACGAAAAAAAAACCGTAAACGATGCACGAAGGAGCGAGTCGTGCATGTGAGACATGGCCTGTGAAGCTAGTACTTAATATGTGTTTTTGTTCATTGTCTCTTCGCTTTCGTTTCTTTTTTTTATACCAAACGATTGTCAGTGGTGATAGTACTAAAGCGATAAAGACATTTAACTCATCACTATAACGAGTTCCAATTTATTGGATTACATCAACGACACGCACACACACGCACATTGTCATTCGCAATATCAATTCGATAGTGCATTATGGAAATCTACTTTTGGGTCTGGTGTCTTTTTTCCTCTCTCTACCTTATGTCACATTGTCCAACCGCCTTGGTCGCCGCTTTTTTTTTATTTACCTACGAGAGTTGCATAATAACATAAAAAGAGAGAAGCCCAAACAATAGATTGATGGACTCGATGACATTAATAAAACTGTTTCGTATCAACTGAACCAAAACGACAAGAGAGAAGGAGCAAAAAAAGCGGTAGGAACCAAATTGTGCGTATTCCCAATCAATATAAATAAGGTATCGATGGATTCCTCAATAAAATAGTAACGAACACATTGACCGTGCAGCGAAAATATTGATGCGTAGTTTCTAAGCGTAAATTACTCCAATGGCATTGAGAGCATGGGGAGATAGATGTATTGACTTTGACACGTTGGTTTTGGTGCAAATGTTTTTGGAGCATCGAAACGAATAATAAGCCAAATTCGAAGTGCTAACAGCTTGATGTTATGAGTAGCCCTTACTAATTCAATGAAAATCATTGCCAAAATCCGTAAATTGGTCAAACACAAAAAGAAACGATAATAAAAAAAACACTAATCCCATTGAAAATGATGAAATTGAATTGCGTGCTCAGAAAACTAAAAACTAAAACTCAGAACGGCTACAATATTTCACTTCAAAATTAACGTACGGAAAACTTTTGAGAGAAAAAGAAAACAAATTCTAATCTACTAATTATTCCACTGTCAACGATAACGGGTAGAGAATATAAAACCATCGACGTCATGAACGAAATTTATGCAAATGCATCGAATGAGATAAATCGGTGCGGTGAAATTGTCAAGAAGAAAAATGTAATAAAACCAAGTACGTGCTTGAAGAGCGGTTAAAAAATTTGCTCAGCACTTGAAATATCCTCTTGTGCCATTAATCGATGGATGTGCATTGTATGCGACTGTGTACGGTTGCGGCTGGAAGACATCCTAAACCACAGCGATGCTCTATGCATTGTTCAATGTTTAACACAATCGATTTTAGATTCGGGAACAGGACCCGACCGAGAATGACACACAGCAAGAGAACAGAATAAATGGGTGAGAATGAAAAGGATAGAGACAGCGAGTGGTGGCTGGCATAAAAGAGTCAATAGACGACAGATAAGAGATTAGGCAGAGAACTTCCAAACAGATAAAATGACAATTTCCTATGTGAATCATTTAAAGTTGATATTGTCGTCGCTGTGTCACAACCAATTCAGTGCGCTCAGTCTCAAGCATTTCATTATAATATGCATTTTCTTATTTTGTTTGTATTTCAAACAATGACGACATTTCAAGGCACAATGATTTCACTGCATATTCAAATATGATATTTACATTGCAAATAAATTCATTTTCCATTTTCATTGTAGATAATCCACAATGTTTAATAATTTAAATGAACTTTTTGTAATATATTTGCACATTTCAAAATATTCAATTCAAACCATATTCTGTTTCAGAATAATAGAACAATGTACATCGTCATGTTATGTTATATGAATGAACTGAACTGTGACAGCGATAACCCCAACTAAATACAGTTGTGTTTCGTTGCATGTGGCAACACCACCCAGTGAATTCACTTTGTGTGTCATGAACTGTCAAATGAATGTGGCGCATGTCATTAGTTACACAATTTATTGTACAAATTGCCAATGCTTATTTTCTTGAATTAGAAAAACGACGATAAACTATTCAATAAAATAGTTTCATTGGTACATTTTTATCGATACAAATTATTTAATTTGTGGTGAGTATTTTGCCGAAATTTGTGATCATGTGGAAAAAATGTTAAAGTTAAAAAAAAGTGTTTGAAAAGAGATAATCAATATGCTGCCTATGTGAAACGTGCATTTGAAACAAAAGTACACCATAGAAACTTCTTCGAATAAATTATCTAAAACATTGATTGGCGTCATTTGACATTGACGCATATTCGCAACTCGAATTGTTGAGCATACTTATTGATTGAAAATTTGTTTGTTTTTTCTCTGCTTTTATTTGCAGTTAAATTTAGTTAAGGTTCTACAGTCACATTTATACAAACACATACACACACACACACACACACACACACACACACACATAAACGATGGAAGAATACGCACGTGAACCATGCCCGTACCGCATTGTTGACGATTGTGGCGGTGCATTTGCTATGGGATGCATTGGCGGTGGCGTATTCCAAGCGATAAAAGGCTTTCGAAATGCTCCATCTGGCTTCAACAGAAGAATGGTTCGTAAATTAATCGATGACTTCGAAAACATATACATGTGTGACATATATACAGTGCTTTGAATTGACTAATCAATTGGTTTTTGCTCGCTATTGCAGCTTGGTAGCTTGTCTGCGATAAGACAACGATCTCCCATCATTGCCGGAAATTTTGCCGTATGGGGTTTCATGTTCAGTACAATAGATTGCACACTAGTACATTTCCGAAAAAAGGAAGATCCATGGAATTCAATAATCAGTGGAGCAGCTACCGGCGGAATTATTGCAGCGAGAAATGGTGAGTGTGTGTTGCGAAATCCCTGCTTATTAGAATTGTTGATAGGATTTCTTATCCAGTTTGTCATTTGAGACCATTTAATTCAACTGATTGATTCGTTATTCAATCTTTAGGCTTACCAGCGATGGCTGGCAATGCTCTGATTGGAGGTGTACTCTTAGCGTTAATTGAAGGTGTTGGAATTTTATTCACACGATTGCAAGCCGATCAATTTAAAAATCCACTGCCGCCGTCTGATGATCCAGCTGCATTAGGTGACCCAACACAAAATAATAATAGTTCGGCCGGAGGACTCTTTGGACTCGGTCAACCAACGCAATATCAATAAAATCCAAATTCACTCGAAATTCTTAGACATCCTAATCTAATTGCATTGTTGTGGAACTAAATCCAATGTACATTACATTAAATAAAGAACCAGTAAGAACAAAAAAAAAATGTTGTCAAACACAAAAAAAAATTGCAAACAGAAATATGACGGTGTTTTGATTTTGGTGATTTTTTTTTATTAGATGTTCACATCCCACGCATATTTGATCAGATAATCAAATCAGACAAACATCCAAAACTTTTACACGATGACTCGTTAATTACACATTTTATCACCCTATTCAGTCGATGCACATAGACAAAAGCGGTCGTCAAGTTGCCCTTCAAACAAATTGTTCGGTGTTATTGAAGATATTGAAAAGTATTATAATCAACTAATGTACTTGAGCCTTTCGACTGTATGAGATTGTTCATCTCATCGCTTTGAATAAGTTCGAATATTCAATGCGAAAAATCAAAGGGAAATTCACGCTAGAGGTTTATTCATTATCTCTAAATGAGGACTTATTCACGCGACTGCTGCATTCAAAATGATTCATTAGGCGCAAAAGTTTCGGCACAAAACTTTTCTCGTTTATGACTAGCAATTTACTAATCTATCAAGTCAAGTAATCACGTGGCTATGAAGCAGACGCTGCGGTGCAAAACAGCTAATGGCTCCTTTTTTATATCGGAAAATAATAACATGATTTGCTATTTTATTTAATGTACCAAATAAAAGAATTTAATTTTCTGGCAAAATTCGATAAAAATGACTAATATTTATTAGAAAATTGAAAAAGCACATGATTTTTCTGAATAGAATGAAAGGGTTTGCTATATAAACTACATCATTAGCTTTGACCGTATTTTGGTCCTCATTTCACTAATAAATTTATTGATTTCCAGACTAATACACGAAACCATACAATATACATTTGCAAACAAATTCATATGAGCCTTAAAAATGTTCACATTTGTCCTTTTTCGAAAATTGGCCGGTATCTCGAGCCGTTGTTTTGCATTACATAATTATTTAAAAGGGTCTAAATTGAGATGAAATCATGTTTCATGGAGTGCAAAAAAAAATCCAAAAGATATGTCGCATCGTGTGTGTAAATTTTTTTTTGCGTGTATGAAATTGAGTGAATGTTTTTGATTTCGGGTATGAACAATCTTATCTAGCCATTGGTCATGTTAAATGGATCGGAATGCAAAAATGTGCACATCATCACAAAAAAAAGAGAGAAGAGTTAATCTGAAAAATTGATATTTCAAACTCTTTACATTTTGTTTGTTTATTTCTATGGATGTTTTTTTTTTGTTCGACCATGAATTGCCTCAAAAATCCGATCTAATGGAATACCAGGATCCGCTCAAATAGAATGTGGTCTAGCAAATGGCTTATGCCATATAATACTCTATGTTGTTATTCGTTTGTGCAATCGATGATCATGTTTTGTGACAACATATTTTTCTTTCGTTTTGTACTGAAATTACGGCAGATGTGCAATAGATTTTGTTGTTTCAGCGATTCCTGTAAAAAGGCATGTTCCAACATAGAAAAGAAAAAAAAAATAAATGTGAAATAGATATTGAAAAAAACATTTCAATGTCCATTGTTGTATATCAATTGACCGACGAGTTATGCAAAACGAAGAACATTTGAAAGGTAAATCAAAATGAGAAAATGTTGAAATAAATTGAGTCAACCAAAGCACATTTTTAGACGATTTCCCAAGTATTTCCATGGAACCATGAACGTTTTGGGTTGCGAATGTCTAAGCACATTGCCTTTCACAAGCGATCGCAATTTCACCGTCGCTTGTAAACAACTATGCAATACGATACAAACGATGTTTGTCAACAATTTGTAAATGGAAAACACTTAAATTCTTTTGGAAAGCGAAAAAAACAGTGCAATTTTAATAAATTGTATTTATTAAATTATATTTTTAGGAGAAAAAGATTTTTTTTTCGATTTTTTTCACAAACTGTGTGAATCTCTGCGACTGTACATTGTACAACGGCCAGTGGAATATCAATGCTAAAGGTTTATTAAACGAGGGGATTTGTTGCAATAACAATAACAATGATGTGCCGTAAATCATTGAACATGCCAGCGATTTGCTCACTTCACCCTCTTTTGCAATCGTTCCCTTGTTGGCTGCCGGAATCGAGTTACCCTCAAATTTATAAGCATTACAAAATAGAATTTACTTCAATGGGTGGTTGGTGTGAGTGTCTTCATTGCGATGCACTTGTATTGGCCACCACATTTCACATTCGCCAATGTATTTTTAAAGTTTACAACTTTCGAAATCCAGCGAGCATTTCGGGCCGAGTTATCTGATTTGACTTGGGTCTTTTCGAAATAAATATGTGTCATTTGTACAACAATCACGACTGTAGGCGTCTGTTTGTCATATTCAATCCCATTCTGTTGATAGTTTAAGCATTTAATGATACATCTCATTGAATATCATGTTACAATCAAATCCCGGAGTGAGTATCATAAATAATTTTTAAACCACTTTCAGTCTCCATCGAAGCGGAGTGAGTGGGAAAAGTTACAATTTTCATCAAAAGTACGAACGCCTTCAAATTCATGAGCAAATTGACGAACTGGTTTATTTTAAAGAAGCGTTAAAAAATGAATGAACGCTTGTTAAAAAGAAAAATCAAATCGACTTTTAGAGTGTGTCCATTTTCCAGACGGAACTATTTACACATGACCTAACATAATGCGATAAGAAACCAGCACGTGTCAATTTAGCTCTCGTTCTCCTGCTTTAAACAACAAAAAAATTGTGATGTTTGATTGTCACACACATACGCGACATCCAAGTGGAAATTTACACTTGTACTTAACATTTGCAACAACGTTCTTATTTTCTACGTGAACGGATTCAACGTTTGACACATTTCTCACCTCCCATTTCAAATTAGTGACTTTTTATGTTAGCGCTCTATATTTTTTCTCTAAAACAAAGCCAATCATTGTCAAGCATATGGTTGAGTGACGTGAATCGTGTTTAAAGGGAAATGAAATTGTTCCAATCATACAGTTTTTTTTTAAATCCTAGACAAATTCAGTCCTGTGTCACAAAAACTCTAGTAAAAACTTTGATGTTTCGAAAAGCAGGGCTGTGGATGAACATGGCCATAACAATGGTAGTCACAATTTTCGGCCATTATAATGAAATAAAGAATGAAAAACCGGCGACAGTGGCGATAACAAACTGCCCACCAAACATCACTGCAAGCAAACGCAATAAAATTACACGCATCAAATCACGACTTTTATCGAAATCGATTGCGTTCCAAAACGGAACAAAGTTTTTCCTTTCTCATGTGATTCCACTATTTTGACCCGGCACAAACCAAACGATAGAAAAACGCACCGAAAATTCCATTTCATTTGCCTGTTTTAAATGGTCCACAAATTGTGTCTCCCGTTCCAATTTCCTTACTTTCGCTTGAATTCGCTTTGAATCATTTGAATCGTTTTTCGGTGGCTATTTTCTCTTTTCGAGGTCGTTTTCTTCGAGCGTTTTCCATTTATTTGATTTGATTTGGTGGTGGACAACAACCGACACTGATGATGATGATATTATTGTGTGTTTCGATTTTCGAAGCATAAAAATAGATTTTATTTCGTTCGATTTGTTGGCCGACGAGGGATGAACACACAACTATGCGTATTCGTTGTATGTGAGAAGTACATAGAATGAGTAAAATAACCATAAAATATCCCCAGTGAATATGGTCTCTTCTTCCTCTTGGTTATTTAAAAAAAAACGAGAAAAAGACAGACAGAGAGAGAGAGAGAAATCTCGCAGTCAATTCGCTTTAATGCAGTGGCATTTCTGGTCTTCACTTGTACACATGCATTCAAACGTGTCCGCAGTGAACTGTATGCAACAAATCGAGGCGATTAAGATGCGAATGATGCGATAAAGAGCGCTTCGTATGCTTTCAAAAGGAAGAGAAAAATTAGTATAATAGATGTATCACGTTACGTTTATTATTATGGAGGAAACGATTCATGACGCAAATTTAACGTTTCAACATCGATTGGTGATGCTACATGTTATGTGCCTCCGGCACACCCGAACCGAGTACACAAACGTAGAATACTAAGAATCGCATGTGAAATTGCGTACGGGTTTGAATACATAAATACCGATAAATTATGATGTGCCGCACACTCATTAGCCACGTAATGTGACACACTATGAATTAATCGTATCGATAGATAGCCAACACACGATAGCCAAGAAAATTTACACGTGCCAATTCAATGAATGTATCACTTGGTGGTTTATAGTTTTGACATCGATATCCATTCATTGGCATATCTCTATCTTATTACTCCATCGGTCGCATTTTATTTGTATTAATTGTTTATTTATTTTTTCTTTTCTTTGAATATGACTTTCAGTGCGATATTCATTACTGCTTCGTTTATCTCAACAAACGAAAAATAAATATCTTGCAATTCATTTTAAAAACACGCACCCAACATGTGACAATAAGATCTACGAACCCACATCAAAAATTCACAAAAGTAAAAACAAAGAAAGAAATTTCTTTGAAAAAACATTTCTTGCCTCTTGGCCCTCTCTTTGATACATCCAACTCAACGGACGGACGTATAACAAGGCGTAAATCCAATAAACACGTCGCATTATCTGACCACACAGACCGAATGTCTTTTGTTTAAACATCATCAGTGTGATTTTATATGCAACACAACCGGGGGATGATGTTGGGTAACAGCATTTTTTTGTTAAACATAATGCACAACATTTCAGTAGCAGATATTTACGGTTGACCACGTAAAAGAACTGGGGACGTGCCCACATCGGTGATGATGAAATCGACTTGTTAACTTTATTCACACATTTTATTTATTATGCAGATTAGATCCCGTTTCATGGCAATACAGAAGTTTATGTTGGCTCCCTTTTATCTTCTTTTTCTTGTCTGCTTGATTCAGGCCGTGCGTTGTAACAAGTGTGCACTGTGCAGAATAAGCGTCTGAAATTATTGCGGTCAGTAATGCATTTATCTATTTGAATGTAGCTGTGCTACCGTTTTCGCGTCTTTGAATAAAATGAAAGAATGGACGTTTTTATTTTGAACAAAATGAAACGAAGTCGGTTACCAAGGGTATAAAAATCTATCAAAAACATAAAGAATATATTAATTTTGAAAACACATAAACAACATTCAACTGAGTAAAAAAAAAACAATAAATATGTACTTGAAAGTGTTACATTTTAATTGTTTGAAATAAATATTGACAACTGCACGCTCCTTCGTAAAATTGCAAAATGTTGAAAACATAAATATTGATTATTATTGATTCACAATCCTCGAGAGAAGACTTTTGTTTTATCAAAAAAAAAGAATCAATTGAATTCAAAATAAATAACTGCTATAGCTATTACATTCAGAAGACTGACGTGCAATAGCATGAATTTTTTTTTTATCACATATCAAAATCAATCCCAATTTATATGCTGATAATGTTCAATCGAGACAAGCCACTTTGAAATGTTGGCGTCTTTCATGTTTAAACAGGTTCATGTTATGAATTCGATAGTATATCAGATGTAAATAGTTGCGGTCAAAAAAAATATCGCCATATGGACGCTGACTAATCGTCAGTGCTTTATCAAGATAAAATCCTTTGAACATTCTTTCCATTCAATCGAAATAGTCGTTCAATAAATATCCATTTCAAATACTTTTCGAAGTTTTTTTTCGTGTGTTTTTTTTTTCAAAATAAAAACCGAAAATTGCCAAAGAAAAGGCATAATAACCCCCAAAATCTTTGCTACACTTTTGTACAAATCACAGATTCAAGTCAGTGGTTCCCTTACGAAACAAATTATTCTCATAAAATATATTGGTCGCGTGCCGTTGAATTGTGGCGGCGACACCAACAATTCCCATAAATTACTAAATTAAATGCCTGTCAAACGGAATTTTAATTTGAATTGCGTCTGAAATACTGATTTACGTTCAAATGAAGCGCCAAACCAGAAAAAAACCAACATAAAAACAAACTTCTCCGTCGACTGGTTGAGCCCAAGTCCCATTTCTCGACAGTAGCACAATAATAAGTCTTAAGCAGCCGCAAAAAAAATAGCTTGGCAAAATGATAACATTTATTATTTATTAAATACAAAATAATCACTTAAGAATTTAAACGAAATAAAAAGAGGGAAAGCGGTTAGTTGGTGTTTTATTGGTAGATGTTTAGGCACAGGCGACTTCAATACGGGCCAAGAATAAATGGGACAAATTCTCAAATGTTAAGAGTGTTGAATCTCAATGCATCCTATTTTGCATGTATAATTTATGCAATGAAATCGTTTAAATTAAGTGTGAAGTGGAAAATAACGGTTTTTATCAGTGATGTGAGTCACACCAGCTCACCACAAATGCTTGTTTAATTGAGAGAAATTATAATCGCGAATTTATAATGGAATGAAAAACCATGAAATACGGTTGGAAATATGAGCAATGGGCAGGTTAGGCTTGAACAACATCCAAGCGGTGAAATGTGCTATTTCCACGGAGTCCACAGTAGAATTTATGTAAACTTGGGGATCTTAATTTCAATTTGAGCTCACACTAAGCCAATGTAATGAATATTATTAAGATATTTTGAAGAAAAATAATAAAAAATATCACAGTTGCCTGTGACAATCGTGATATTCACGTAAACAGGATGAACGTAATTCAAAGCGTACTTGTTTTAGACAAACTATCGAGTAGCTGACTGCTTGACATTACAATGAAACTTCAATGTAGGTCTATTTTATAGGACATTATACCAAATAATTATTGTTCCTGTTCTATTTTCTCATTAGTTTCTCGTTCGCGTAGTTGAAAATCAGAATAAATTCAAATAAAAACGTGATATTTATGCCAAATAAATGAGTTTGTGTTGCCATGTTTTGCTCATATTTCTACCATGTTTTTGCAAATACGCATAAATCCATCGCCCTCATTGACTTGACTTTCATACCGAAAATTCGCATGAGTCAAAGCGCTACAAAAACAAAAAGTTGCTTTTCATTTGTTTTATTTACTCAATCATAGATGCCAAATAATCATTGCCTAATTGCTGCTGAACTCAACAAATAAATCCTCTGGCCCGAAAACTTTTTTTTTTTTGAGAATTGTTTGAACACTCTCAAAATCAGGGATTACTATGGGCTGACAATAGCAGCCTATCTGAAAATAGCAGATATTTTCCAAATAAAACAATGGATTTTATTGATGTCACACTGAATCTCTTCGAGCCACAAATTTTAAGATGTGGCCCGAAGAGATTTCGTGTGACTATCAATGGAATCCATTGTTTTATTTGGAAAATAAATCTTCGACTTCGACTTGCATGTGGGATGCATCTTAAAATTTGTGGCTCGAAGAGATTCAGTGTGACTATCAATAAAATCCATTGTTTTATTTGGAAAATATCTGCTATTTTCAGTCGAAATTTTTGAGATATCAGCTATTTTCAGCTGCTATTTTCAGATAGGCTGCTATTGTCAGCCCATAGTAATCCCTGCTCAAAATTCATGTTTATCCCATAACAAAAACATAATTACGAAATAAATATAAATACGAGCAATTATTCTCAGTGCGCAGTTCACTCATAAACTTCATGAAATCGCCTTATTATCATCATTTCATTTGCGATTCATTTGTTTGCTTTATTTACAAAATAACCAGAGTGCATACGCCAAAACTGAAGCAACATCTTGGTTTATTCACAGAGGTAAACAGGTTCGCACCACGCAGCTCAACATTTGATAAACATACAATGAAGGGGTTTAAGTAAATAGAAGCAAGAGATGAAGAGAGAGAGAGAGAGAGAGAGAGAGAGAGAGAGAGAGATTGAGTGAGTGAGTGAGTGAAAATATTTCTGGAGTAAAATTCAATTCCGGGTGAAAAGAAGCGATGTTTGGCGTAGGCGAAAAGGTCAGCACATTTAATTAATGGTTGTCTTTTAATTTCTTGGTTAAAAGTGTCTTGGTCTCTTGACACTTGAGATAAGATTTTGGTAAAAATTGAATTAAATTGGACATTCTTCGGTTGCCATGCGGTGTTGATAATTTATTTTAAATGCGAATTTATGGTGACTTTTGATCTTATAATAGTTCAGTGTCAACACGATAAATGTTTCGGTTTGAAATGAAGGACCAACCCTTTCACTAGCACAATTGTTGATGCATGTAAACGTTTTTAATGTTTTTGCTTGTTGTTTGGTTTTTTTCGTTTCCTCTTGTTCACCTTAATCCTGACGGTTAGTTGTGCATTAACGACTTACTTATTCCATAAGAACCGAATGACACCGGAAAAAAATCACAAAGACCAAACAGTGTTGTTGTGAAGTCAAAACCAGAAAGAGACCTAACAATGGAGTTGTAAGTCAAAATGAGACAAGCGCTCGGCTTTCGTTGTGGGGCGAAGCATTTGTTACGATTCGCATTGATCGCATCCAATTTGTTTTGTCGAACATTTTCATGAAAATAAATTGCAAGAGATAAAGAAACGGTAACATCTCAATACAGCAAATAATACAAATTGTTTGGCATACGGTGTTTTTCTTTTGCTGCCACTTTCCTCTTCCTCGTGTCGCTTCACATGTGATTTTTTCTCTCTTTCTCTCTTTCTATCTCTCTCTCTCGCTCTTCTTCTTGTTTTTGTTTTTTCCTGCATGTGCAGAGCAACTGATTGCCAGAATCAAACAGAGATTCGCTTACCATATACGCCAAAACATATCGCCCGAAACGAAGATTTAATAGAGTCACAATGTGTAAGCTGTGTACTAGCTCGAAAATGTATGGGATCCGCCTTTATTCAGTTACTCCTATTTATGTTGAACAATTTTACTATGCCATTCGTAAAAGTAATAAAAAAAAAGAAAACAGAAAACAGAAGCAGTCAAAGAAATCGACCCTCATGCTGATAGCAGATGAAGATGTTATGCTGGCTGGCGCTATGTGTGCAATATGCGCCGCATATCAATGTTGTATATCGTTCACGTTGTAGCGCTCAATCCTATCGTCCTATCGATAATCAAACCAATTCACGTTGATTCCATCGAAAATTGCATTCATCGCATCCCGTTCGTCTTCGCATCACCACTCCAACATATATTTTCCGCTATCTCTCTGCCTTTCTAGTGTGCATGTGTGTGTGTGTGTGTCTGTATGTATGATGCGCAACATTTCATGTAACCAATTTGTTCGAAATTCGTGTAACTATTAAAGTCATTCGCTGTGAGTGAGAGCGCCAGTGAATGAACCAGCAAAAAAGCGCTTCATTTTTAACATACTCTCTATCGTTGAATGCACAAACAATAAATTCTTAAGAATTTATTCAGCGCGGAATCGGAAATGCCGAAAACGATACGAAACGATCGATATGCTCGAAATGTATTTGAACGAGATGAACAAAAAAAAATCGATTCGCCTATTCAACACATAACAACATCGATTGTGATTTTCGATTCGATGAGAGCATACAATTTCGGGTAGTTGGAGAACATGATCGAAACAATAGAAAGGTTTACGGCCGATGAAAAGAGGAAAGACAATATAAAATTATACACGCACACACATCCATACGCATATAATTCGCACTGGTGCTGATAAACGAACGAATAAAAATTGACTAAAAGACAAAGTTTTTGTTTTGTTTTGTCTCTCGGTCTTAATTTTTATGTGTGTCGCGTCAACCGAGATATCACACAGTGAGATCAACTCCACGATAATGTGTGTCGCATAATTGGCGTGTTTAATTTCCAGTGAATGAAACTATAAAAGTCACATTTTTCGCTCGTGTTTAACGCTTCGATCGATTGATAATTTGTTTGGCAAAGTTTTGCTTGCTATCAATGTTGTTTTGGTTGGAACATCGTAAATTTTGTCGCCGCAATTGTGACAGATTTAGATGGTTTAGCCGGTTTTTTTTTTATTAAACTTCGATTTCAATGAAATTGATAGACAGGGTGCCTCGCATCGAAAAATAAAACAATAAAACAAATAGTCACATACTGCGAATTATTGGCGCTTCAATAGCTCCGTGATTGAATCAAAGCGAACAAATGCGATCAATGCCCCAAATTTCTCAAAAAAATCAGCATCAAACAAACACACACAAAAACGCTTTGAACAAATGCAAAAAATGCACAGCAACCACCACAGACATTTACTTGGTCGTTTTCATCTCTCGACAAATTGTGATGCGAGCAATTGTTATGTAACCGCATGCATTTTTACGTATTTTGTATTTACAATTCAATTCAAATCACCTCCAAAATGCTCAACTCAGATTTAATGAACCGCGCACACACCGTCAGCAAACCAGCATCACATTTCGCATGACAAACCAGAATGAAATTATGTGTGTATGATTTCACGCACATTCACTAACCGAAAAGGGGGCAACCAACGCTTAGAATCATTTTTACCATATCAATTCAATCCTATTTATTTTTCGCGTGTGTTCTATTTGATGCTACGTCTGATGTTCGTGTTTGAGCGTACAACAATGATCTCTCTTTACTCTGTTTTTCCATCGTAAATCACTTGATGCTTGATTCTTCGTTACTGTTCAGAGATGGGCGAGCGGGAAATTACGATTTCACCTGAATTGATTTTTTTAAACAAATCAAATAACGTTTTTGTCTCATTTATTTCTATTTTATGAATCAGTGGTCTATAACGGAGTCTATATTATTACTTTAGAAACAAAAAGGATTCAAATCTTCTGTAAATGCTATAAAAACGAATGAAATTCATTATTTGTTGGTAAATTGTCTGCAACATTTTTATTAATTAAATTTTCTTTCAAGAGTTTACAAATGTATAAATGCGAACGCCGTCAGCTTCAATTCGGTAATGATGGTTAAAATACCTGAATTTGAAATAAAATATAATTCAAAATTCATTCATTATTTCCTATTAGTATGTGTTTTCTTACGTGATATAAAGGTGTCATATATGTGTGACATCTCGGACAAGGAAATAAATCCCGTGCATAAAATGTTATGTGCAATTCGTTGCATATCAAGCACCGATATATTGTATAGTATGCCAAATTCCGATTGGGCATCATTATGATTTTGAAATGAATGTTTGTCACAAAGGAATTTTGAAGTCAATCGCTTGAGCTTCAGAGCTCATTTGGAGGTGTATGCATTAATTACGTTATTTATAGCACAATCGATAAAAGGAAGATAATATTTACTGAATGGTAATCTTTCAATATATGTGCTGTGCAAACAAAATGCAAAATAAATAAATCGATTGATTTCAAACTCATCAACATTGATCAATACCAAGACTATTTCGAATTGTTCCAAAGTCAAGAGTCTGTTTTGAGAATATGAATGAATACTCTTATCCGTTATCTAACGCAATTAGAGTGCACTCTACTTGTAGATTCGAATTAAAGCATCTTTCCTTTAATATTAACCTTTAATATTTTAATTTTCATGAACAATATCATTTTGTTGATTGTATACAAAATATATTTGTATCAAAATGAAACACTTTCTTATTCATCAAATGGAATAGAAACAATTCTGCAAAGATTGTGACACTGTCGTAATGATGATCGTATAATATTTGATTGGACAACGCTTTAAGGCAATTTTCCAATTGGAACTGGAAAAATTCTGAATATTCATTGAATTTAATGTATAGAAATGAATGGAACAAAAAAAAATTCTGAATTGTGATTTTGCGAAAAAATTGAAATTAATCGAAATTAGTTCCAAAACTTTTTATTACATTTTGTATCTGGAAATTGCACGAAAATTAAGAAACACGAATTACAAAGAAACACGAAACATTTTATTTATGTCTTTGATTTTTTTTTTTGATTGAACATTCTTTAATTGATTCAAATAAAATAAACGTAAATCAGTTTTGTTTAACTTCCTAAAGATTAACAACTATAAAAATGTTTATTCTTCATTTAAACTTTGAATTTTTGAATTTTTGAATTATGTTTTTCTTCTATTAAAAAAGTCATCGTTGAATATATCCATCCGTTGAAAATATAGTCAACTTTCCATGACAAATGTCACAACGTGCACTCGGGTCAGGTGGGTGAAATTCCACAAAAAACGCCACACATTTCGAACACTTATATTTTGTCATGTACAAATTACGACGACGCTGCATGTCGATGCTCGAATCATGCTCGATGCAAAAGGCTTCCAAACATATCGACCCAGTGTCAGAATTCAAATGAATGTGCATTTATTGAATGATCAGATGATCACTGATGATGGTGATCTTGTTGATAGAAACCAGTAACTTTTGTTCCATTTCATTATTGTTTTGGAAATGGAAAAAAAACAATCAGCAATCAGTTATTAAACTGAAAATAATATGCAAACATATTGCAAATATATTGCGTATATCAACATTTTCAACAAACTTATTTGAAAATAAATTAATCGATATAGAAGTTGTTTTCGGACAAATTTCGGGCATTGTATTGTAATATAAACTTTCTTGTGAGAAATGGTACAGAATTTAAAAAAAATCAGTTAATAATCATTATTTGGATCAACACATGTTTCAGATGGTTAGAAAATGTTTGAAAAATTGGTAATTTTCTTGCTATATAACGTTCAGATCCAGAATTCGTTTTGAATTCTAAGAAAGTTTACACCATGGTAGCTTACAAGCTTGAAATATGCCCGATTACCACAAAGGTGTTGTCACAACGAAATACCAAACCGGCTAAAAATTACATCCAACGAAAAGGGTATTACAGGACAGTTGTCTGTTCAGTTGTGCTTCAACCAACTCTATTGTCTACTTACTGTAAATCATTTCTGGAAAAACACATTCTTGAAAATTGTTTCTTAATCAGATGTGAACGCATAAGCTACTGTGTAGAAATAAATCAATAACTTTGAACAGTTCTTTTATACATATTTTTGTTCACAATTCAACTGCTCTATTCATTTCACGAAGGAAATCGGCAATTGTTGAATTTGTAAGATTTACATTCATATTGTCAATTATCTATATATTATTGTGTGTTGTTGTTCTATAGGTAAAATGAAAAAAAAAATTATTCAGATAAAAATTTCATCAGTTATGAAAAAATGAAATGCACTTTTTTAATTAACTTACTCGAACGACTTCAGCTTTGATAACGATTAAAACATTGTGGCTGCATCAGTAGGTTGCATCTTGGACAAGGAAAATTTTGAACTGGACCGTTTGATATAACCCATCGAACCTGACACCTGAAGCAAAAATATGTGGTTGTGTATGTCGATATGATTCCACTTGTTCGTCTCATTTTCACCGAGCGATTATTTCACAGAGCGATTGGTGTGAATGTTTGAGAGGTAATAAAGCTGCTAAACTCAATCAGCAATGCAAGAATTGGAAAACAGAGAGAATCGATTTTGCTGAATTTTGTTTACAGACCGTGTGCCACAGATCAACACTTGCACACAATCAAAACGTTGTTACTGTGCACAGAAGTGAAATTTGTTTATTTAGAATGAACTTTTGCTGAGGACAGTTTTTGTTGCCTTCACTTTGATTTCAGCATGAAACAAAGAACATACTATCACATTGGACTGTCACTGAGTCTCAGTGGAAATGAGACTTCAAATTACATAGAAACGAAGTGACAGTCCAAAAATGATATAACGTTGAAACACTGTTCTTTATGTCGACTATAGAGTAGTCGCGATACACACTGATACACACGCATAAATAGGAAATGAGTCTTTTATTTGTCGATTGCCATATTCAAGGTCATTCCAAATACCAAATAATAAAACACTTGAAAATAAGACTTCACGATTATTTTTATTTTACCAAAGTTAAACTATTTTACATATTTGTAAAATTGCATGTCCTTGTATTTGTTGACGACCGCTGCTAGGGCTGATTTTAATGTTGTTTGCGCCATGACTGGAAATGCAATGAACATTGCAATAGTTTAATTCGATTTACTTTCAATGAAATGTACATATTACTTACACGCGTGTATAGAATTACCAACTTACGACCGCATCGGTCGCACTTCGAATTCAGATTTGGTGGTAGATATTCAGTGTAACGCAAATTGCATGGATCACACACGTAAACCGTGTCGTAAGATTTGTCGCTATCGGATGGTATCATGACGCAATCGAAATGTATATTTGAATTGGGCAATTTCTGAATTGTTCCTGTTGAATGTCAAAGCTCAAATAAATGCACCAATCAATGTTCAGAGCCTATATTCATTTTGCCGGTATAATCATTTAAAAATCCTTGTTTTTTGCACATTGATTATATTTTGTAAACAGTACGACTGAGAATCAATGCATATTATTGTTTATTGGATAAAATGTGCATTTTGCTCAATTCACATGTCTAGCCCTGTTTGAGAAGTGTTTTACTTAAAATTGATGCAAACAAAATAATTTTAACCAAATAAAACACTTAAAACAGTCGCTTCACATTTTTTTTATTGTAATCATCGAAATGAATGGATGAAATTAAATAACCAATAAAACAAGTTTTGCATAAATTGAAAAATTTGAAAATCATCTTGCATAAGTGAAGTGAAACAGAACATTACGTCTACATTTCCGGCAAGTATAACTTGTATTAGGTATGTGAATCATTTTAATTGCCAAGCAGCAATATTTTGAGTCGTATTTTTTTGAATTCATATGAAATTCGTCAAGTTCTGTTAGCTTGCTGAAATTGAAACGATCTATGTTTATCGGAAGGACATTACCAACCACAATTGCTGAGGTCATCTGTTACAAAAAAAACTCTCAATAATGAAATCTCACAAGACATTTCTTTTTATTTACTCCAAGAACTTTGGGGGGTTTCGTTATTACAACGCTATTCTCATAGCCTTGCATGAGCATTAAAACTGGATTCCAAATTGAATTGTCTGATATCTTGAAGCTATCACAGTTAGATTTATTTTAAATACAGACGAAATATTTGACAAATGTACGAAATATCTGAGCAGAAGGTAAGTTCGAGTATAATTGTGTAGAATCTTGTGATCTACTTTTGAAATGCATTTTGATAAAAACATGAGCCAATGTGAAAGATGAGCCTCAATAACATGAAAAAACGTATAACAATTGTTTACCTATTTTCCTTTTCTTTTAAGGATTTAAAAAAAATCAACATTTTATATTTGTCATTTCATTAAATTAACCACTTGATGCATTGGTGTGACTGCTTGTTTCTGAAGTTTAGTTCAAATCAATTTGAATTTCCTGAAAATAGAATGAAAGTCGGATCATAAATATTTTCAATTTTCAATATTTAAAATATATGACTCACTTCAATAAACACAATCTCCATTGGTTGGCGACATCCAATGCACGTGAAATTGTGATTATGATTTTCATTTGATGTGCAATATAGGTGGCACCTGGAACAGTGATATGTCGTTCGGCGTTGCAATATAACTGTGCGAGTTCGATTCATCTTAGTCCAAAGATTCGGCTTTACGCAAAAAAAGAGAAACTTCTCCGTAAATCCAAGTTCACTTAATCGACCAACCTTAATCAGAGCTGAAACGCGTAATAGGGTGAAGAAGCAGGTTGAATCTTTTTATATATGCATGTATTGTTTACAAAGGAAGTAAATATTTTTTTGATTTTTGCAAGAAAGCTAACATCAACAATAGCATCAATATTTCTTTATGAAAATCAATATCAAAGATAAATAACAAGACATTATTGGCTTATGAATGTATTTTTATTTAAACTGAAACAGCTCAATTTTAATGTGATGATGTCATTCTTGGTTTCTGAAAGTGAGAAGAATTAAATGAATGATGGCACCAGAAAATGATAGAAAGTATTGAAAATTGTAATTGAAATTAAAATAACTTGACATGTTAAACCGATCTTCTTCTTTATTTCTTTATTTTTCATTCCAAATGAACTTTGGAAACTTGAATCGTTTTTACAACAAAGGCTCACACTATTTCGATTCGAATAGTATACTGACGTCACTGGTCTCTTTATTCCTGAAAATAAAGCCATATTTAACACTCTACTATTTAAGAAGCAATCACCATAACGTTGTTGCATCTCGTAGAGATGGTTATCAAATTGAGCGAAGAGTCTAAGAATTATACGTAACGACATCCAGCACAGATGTACGTAGCTCTTGTCAGCTGAGGTCCATTTTTGGATCGGTCCATGTTGAAACCCAAAAGGCTGTTTATTACAAGAAAACCTCGAAGATAATCAGTTGACTTTCGCAGCCAGAATCAAGCAAGGTTTGAATATTCAATTTTTATAATATTTTACTCTTCAAAACATATAACAGCACTAACTTATCGGAATACTGTCGAAAAATAAACAGCCTGTTTAGTTTTACCTTTCAATTTACCATTTTGTCAAAACAAAAATCATAAAGATCTTAAATTAACACGCACTAATGTCTATGAACACATTACGTGGTAACCAAAAAATGCAATCAATTGACAGATACTATAGATAAAGTTTACTAAATAAAAGCTATCAACTACGTAAATATTTTGTTGGGGCAATTCAATAATAATCATCGATCGAGGAGGTTCAATATGCAAATATATATTCTTCTGGAGTAATGAGATTGATAACTCGCGGTTTTCATTAGCACAGACTCACAATTATTTCTCACTTACAAATATAAAGATTAATTTTTTGAAAATGTTGGATACAGGAGAATAGTGGAGAATAATAGTCAGAAGTTTTTCACTGTCACATTCCCAAAAGAAATGTCCAATATTTTATTAATTTCATTCTATACAGACAAAAGAATGACAATGACAATGACAAGAACATCGGTTGAGCTTCATCGTTGTTATATTGATGGATATTTCTGAGAAAAAAAACACACAAATTTTTGATTACATTCAGCTTTACTTATTCTTGGTATGTTCCTTACAAAAATGAAGATGATCATCATAAAATTGTTGCATCTGGGACAAAGATAACTGGGATTTGGAGGCGAATACTCAACGCACCGAAAACCGCACCTATTACAAACATATGTTGTTACATATGGTTCTGAACCGATTGTGAACTGATCCATATTTACTTTTTAATAATCTTTCACCACAATAATGTTCTGGAGCTGTTCAGCCGAATGCTAGAATTTGAATGAATAAAAGACTTATATAGAACTCGACAAGAGTCATTTACTAACTTCCCAATGACAGAGCAAAAAAAAACAAGAGTTTGAAAACAAGTGAATTTGAGTCCGTTGATTGACTTTTTTTTATTATTTCCAGTGCTCCAGCAAACATAGGAATGCAAAATACAGCAATTTAATTATTCTTAATGTTAAACAGTTGCAATCATATAATCAACAACAATATTTAAAATCGACTTATTAAATATTTAGACAGGAATTATCGAGACTAAATGTTGCAAACGTTGCATATAACATTTATTTTTTTCAAGATTAAACAAACGATACACAAAAAACTGCAAACGTTTACTCAGCAACAACGGAATTTCTATTAATTGATTGTTGGGTTTGAATTTTAAAAATTAAAAATCAATAATCGAAATAAAATGTTTGGTGTTATTGTATCAATAGGAGAATCTAAACTAATCTGGTCAGGAATAATGTTTGCCAAAAATCAAATCACAAAGGTCAATTTCGTTCAGTCACGCCATTCGATACTCGTCTCATTTCCTGCAAATGGTCAATTGATGTTATATAATAAAAAGCGATTATTTCCCATAGAGTAAAATATGATATCTACAAAAATAAAACGGTTTCTTACTGTTATTGTGATCATGTTCATCCAATCATTGCAATTGGAGCATCGAACGTATGCCGTTAACCGAACAAGTCTCGCTTCGTAGCTCTGACACCTGGCGCATCTATAAATCGTCAAACGGTGTGACACACCATTGGTGTGTTGCGTATTTCCCATGGTGTGTTTGAAAAGCAATGAACCTTTCAACTCAATCCAATTGATTGCAGCAAAAAAAAAAACCTTTCAGTGTTGGTCAATCAACAGTCAGAGCTCAAATAAAGATATGAGTTAATATTACTTTGTTTTTTATGTTGACCTGGCCAAAAGAATATATCATTCAATGTATTTTCTCAATTCAACAACTCACTAGTGTGCTGATATACTAAAGCAATTTCGACAACAATTTGAATATATTTATTGCTGTCATTGCAAACAAAAACCGAATAAGTAATTACAATGTATACAGTGTATATATACAACTTAATTGCGTGAAATTGTCAACTAAAGCAAAAATGACAAAAATGTTTGACGATTTACGTGCCAAAAGATGACTCACTCCTATGTTTGTAGCACTTCGATGCAAAAATTGACATTTTCCATCATAAATGGTTTGATGTCAAGTGATACCAGCCCATCTCTGGTTCATCAATCATCAATCATCTGCATACTGTAACAATCTACGTGCAGACAGAAACACAACAAGTGAACAGTTCACATTCGGTTCGATTGTACCGAATATAAAATGCATGAACGGTGATGATGATTACAAAACAATTGCAATGTAAAAGATTGTCGCCGATATTATTGGTGATGTTTTGTCTTGCATACTGAAGTATAAGTGGCGTATTCAACGGAATGAACCATAGCAGGTATATCGACAGGGTTTTTGCATCTCGTTCCTGAGATTTCGTCCGTTGAATTTGAAGGGTGATAAGAGCAACGACAACGTTGAACATCGTTTGCGAACAATTCAAAAGCGTGCGGGTTCGAGAATCAAAGCGAATCAGTAACACAGCGTCAATGATACACTAAATTCAATACAGATTCACCCCCCGGTACGGATACAACAGCGAAGAAGCAACGCACAATGAATAACAATAAACATTATAATAGACACGTTTATAATTTGCATCCCCCTCTCAATTGAATTAAGTAACAGGCAACCGAGCGATCGGCAATTGGATTTCCCCATTCAATTGAATAGCAACTGCATGCGGTTTGGTTGGGTTTTGATTTCGAATACCAAATTTATCCAGTTGAAAACATGGTACAATAAATGTGCGAAACAAAACGATGCAATCACATGAACCAGAAGTCAATTCGGTTTAACTTTAATGGACTTTTAATTTGTTGGTAGTTAATTTGAGTGATTATTTAACTGTAAATAATGTTGAAACCATAACTGATGTGAATGGTTTTTGGTTGGTTTTACCACTTTTTTTGTGCATTTTTTGTACAACACTGAAATTCATTTACCACACACTCGCAACAGCTTTGGACGTTTCGTTGTTCTATTTTTAAAAAAAGAACCTCATACAATAAAAGAACAGTTCGGAAGGATAAGACACGATTTTTCAAGAGCATCTTTTGCGTGCATCATTTCCACCGAAGTGGATTGCTGTCAATTTTATCGAGCGAGTTGTTACAAAGTTATTCACCAGTGAAATGAAGCCTCCGTTTCTAGTGTCACTTTGTGCTTTTTCTCATTTATCACATTCTTTTTTTACCTTGTTCGATAGAAAAAATCCTCGACATATCTGCATAGTCTGGGCTAGTCACATCATGCCGTATCAAAAGACGACGTCATGAATCTGCTCTATCTCATTCCATGTGGAATCTTTTTTCTCTTTTTTTTTAATTAACCGAATCCATTTTAAAACACTTTTAATTAGATGCAGTACATTTTCATTATTTATTTTAATTGATGTAACGTTGTTGTTGTGTTGTTGAGCCAAAAAAAAAATTGTATTCGTGGATACGTACACATTCGGTCGGTTGCATTAATATAAACAATCGAAAACTAAACAAATATGTTTTTACCTCATTTACATACAATCCTATAAAACGTTGTATGCGTTGCGCATACCACTGTCCAAACCATAATTGCCTGGTGAGTGGATAAATATTTTCTTGATGGAAAAAAGGTACTTATTTGGAAAATATCAAAATTACAAACTAATTTGCATTTTAATACGATGTAAACAAAAGCCATAAATTGGATGAGACTTGTTCAAACAGTTCAGCCACTGGTCATGGTCATTCTAGCCGGTTAATGGTCAAGCTTATCTGTTGGTTACATAAAATCACTTGTGGTCAAATTTACTTATTATGGATGTGAAAACTATTTTCTCCAAAAGAAACTGAACATCATCACGTTTTATGGATAAATTCTTCTTTACAGTTTTGCTCAAATCTTAATTTCGATGTGTTATCAAAACATTATTCAAGATGAACATATGAAGTTTGTTTTTGGCATCCCTCAGCTGAAAATGAACATGTTTTCACAATATAAAAGACAAACTGATAAACCATCTAAAAATCTGTACATCTTTCTAAGGCCTATTTGAATAATAATACACTATGTTTTAAATTCATATTTGATAAATCGCGAGTATGGCGTTGATTTGCTTAACTTCGAACTTTAGCATATTGATGCTTGATCAAAATCTTGATTGAACCCCCTTTGTTAGTACCAGTGAATGACATGTAACATTCATACTGCATAATATAATATAAAAATAAGGAACTCTTTTTCCTATCGAATTCGTACTTTAAAGCGTATACAATTTTGAATATTTTTAGCATTGTCTATCTTCTGGAAAATCTCAATATTGTTAGCATTCTTGTATTTTCTCTATGAGAGCATATATACATGTTCATTGTTTTATATAGTGATTTTTGAAGAAATTTGAAGATTTAAAAATATCGACTTCCTCGAATAAAACTGAAACCAGAGATATTTCGTTTGTATTGGTAATTCTAGTGATCGTCAATACTATGTGCTCATTTGTTTGCGTTTCAAATGAAAGAAGACAATACCAAAAAATAATCTAGATCAATTTCACACTATTTGATGTTCCTTGTTGCTTTGATTAAGTGGGAAAATCCCCAATGAGAGTGAGTTGCGGAATTACGACATTTTATCATTCAGAGCACGTAAATTCTAATAAAAAAAATCCTATGAACGTCTTCAATATTCTATCGACATTTATTTCGCAGTACTTGCCCCTTGGCCTTTCACTTTTTTCAGTTGCGGTGAAGCGTGTCTGTGTAGATTTGACTCCAGTAACATCCGCACTGCAAATAGTGCTATGATAAACGGCATACCAAATGGTACGGTGATTTGTACAATGACGATGACGCCTTCGCTTGCAATTGATGTAGCAATGCCTTGGTTGCTATGTGAATCGATTTTCAGTGTCGAAATTGCGGAACGAATATTTACACTTAGATTTTACATGGGTATCGATGACCATCACAATCACAGATTAGATTAACTGCGGTTAAGCGACATTTTGTATAATTGTTTGATATTTATTATTTTAGGAAGAAAAAAAAAGTGCCGAAGGCTTCCGTGTAAATATTGAAGCACATTTCGTAAGTTTAGTTAACGAAAAAAGACAGGAGTCGTAGGGATGTATTCAAAGTCAATTTGGTAAAAAAGAATGTAGAATGAATGAAAATGACTATCGAACACACATAGTTGTATCGGTCACACATAGAGCCCACACATTATAACTATTTCTATTTATTGAGCGAGTTGCAATAGTTACTTAGGACTTTGGAGTGTATTTTCAAAAACAAATTATAGGGTGGCCACTGAAATTCGTTTAACGAACCGACACTTTTGCAAAAGTGTTCATTGTGTTTTTAAAATGCTTGATATTGTCGTGGGTAAATTAATGCTCTTAAAATTATTGTTCATCATTAATATGATGAATGGATGTATCATAGAGAACATTACATCAGACATCGCTAAGTCGTTCAAGATATTTTTCGAGCTGTTTTGATTTTCTTGAACGGGACAAGAAAACAAACAGCTTAGTTTTATACCTAGATAGATATCCTAAAGAGAAATTATGTGAATTAATTAATAAAACGCATGATCGGGGTCTTCATAAAGGGCAACATTTCGTATCAAAATATCCTTAGCAAGCGCTTATAAATTGTATCAGTGGATTAAAAGCACTTGAAAGGTTAGCACCTCGAAGTTATAGTAAAATCTTTGATTTATCATTGATTTTTTTTATCATTGAGACATTTGAAGGAATTGATTTTGGGATCTGCAAATCCGGTGAATCATAAATTAATACATTTAGTGAAAATAGCATTTTATGATCAATGATCCGTCATTTACCGAATATGAAGAAGATCACAATTCAACTAACACTTAAGAGAAGATTCTCATTACCAGAATGACATCATCGATGTATTGACACTAAATATTGAGCGTGAAAAGTTAAGAATAGCATGCAAAATCACCATCGATGAAAAGGAATTTTTGGTAAATAAGTGGAAGAAAAATATAAAGCTCAGTTTGATCGAGCTCAAGCGATATGAACAAAAAGAATAAGATTTCCAATTTGTTGTTTAAACAATTAATCGAATGTCTGAAAGTTTGATAAATTTGTAAAAATCAATCTTCAGAAAACAGAAATCACGATCCAAACTAATATTCAAACTGGTTAACATTACTTGTAAATCTACTATAAGCAATGTTTATACTTTGACGCCACGTACAACCAATTATGTAAAACAGCTCATGCGATTACAGTAAAAATGTCACCGATTATAAAATAGATTCGCTATAAATTTATTTCACATTTTCAACAACAGATACAAAAACAAATAAACACTCTCATCTATTAGATTGTACACAATCAAACAAGCATTTCCATACTAAAATGCGGAAAAAATAACGAAATCTAACTAAATCCTTTGAAATGTTTCATGCAAATTGCAGTATGTAAAAAAAAAATAATAATCCAGCAACAAAACGTGTTGTTGCCTTTCGTAAATTGAATTTAACGTTGCTTTAAAGGTTAACGACAGCAATTTAAACGTTTCATAAATTATTATGAATCATAGCTTTGGTTGAGGTGTCGTTTGTGGACTAAGATGATTATCAGGTAACTTGACATTATATGAAATTTGAACATTTTGTATTGATTTCAATTCCATTCTGTGAAGATTTGATGCCATTCGTCGGCATTCGTCGCATGTTTTATCGGCATATTGCTCAATGTCATGCTCGGTCGTCAAATAGTTGGGTTCCTTTGGATAAAAATCATCGCCGGGATAGCAATGAATAACGCCGTCCTTTGTGTGATAATGCAATGGAAAAATGAGCGTTGTAGGTGCATTTGTGCCACGATCTTTTGCAAATGGTATTGCTTTATTGATGTCCGGTTCGTTACTTAAACGAGATAATTCGTATAGCTGTGGCGGTGGTAACCAGTTTTCACCGGCTTTGTTATTTTCAAGTATTTCGTCTGGTGTTTGCCACTGCAACACAGAAATTTCATTCAACAAAATATTATTCAAGTGAATAATTGGCTATAAAATTACCAGCGATCGTTGTACTTCGTCATTTGTCACTTGTAAACTTGGCTGATCCTTTACACCAACCAAATAAAATACTGTTTCGAATCTGCATAATAAAACAAACCAAGTAAAATCAAACTTATGTAAATGTTTGTTTACATTTCACACACATTTTCAAGGTCAACTTGCCTTTTTGGTTTATTAAAGGTTGGTGTTAACCAAACCGACCACTCGTGCAGACTCCATAGGTCTGGTACAACATTCAATTCTTCACACAATTTCAAAAAATTGGATGCGTCTTTGTAAATCTAATAAAACCAAAGGAAATTAGTTAATAAAAACAATGAGATAATGTTTTGGAAATCAAAATACAAAGAACATTCACCTGTTTCTGCCAAAAGGCAACGTCAAAATTATGCACCAAATTCGAAAGTAAACTTGAATCATTCAATTGATCTTTATTTTTGCAGATAAGCACGCCGAGCTCTTCAAATGTTTCTCGAATTGCGGTTATTCGCAATGAAATGTCACTAAATCAACAAAATAACAAGTTAAATTAGCAAAAACATTTAATATTACGTCAAGTCAGCAAATTTATAGCCATACGAAACATTCAACAGTCTTTACTTACCGATTTATATGGTCGCTGTTGTCGAGCTTGAAAATGAATGACCTATTCGGGCACGTCTTGATCATTGATTTGAATTTCGAATCATCGATTCCGAATTTACGATAGAATTTTAGCCAATCGTCAACTTGATCAGCTTTTTCCGTGATACCACCCGGAAATACGATTGCGCCTGGATATGAAGCCTTTGATGGACGCTCCAGTACAAGCACCTTTTTAAAAAAAAATCATTCAAAATTAATTCACTGCAATTAAAATCGCATGATAATTCAATCAATGTATTCTGAATGTGATTGACGCACTTTGTAATTGAATTTACTGAATTTTGAAGTCTCAGCATTTTTGCCCAAAATGATTAGGCTCGACGAATGCTTCCATAGTTGCTTTAAAGATTGTGACATGATTTGAAAATTATGTCGTCTTAATCACACGAAAATCTTATTATCACTACGCAACTAATTGATTTGAAAATGGGCAATCGCTATCATAGCTGGACGTATACCAGTTAGACTATGACCAATGTGTGTTGTTTTGACAGATTAAATGGAAAATACAGCGACAATCTGTGTATTTGTTTACTGTAACCGTATTGTTCATTCAGACGTTGATAGGTTTTTTTTTCTCTCTGTTGCTTAGACGTTGTTTATTCGTTTCTTCAATAAGTTAATTTTTTTCGATTTTTTTCAATTTTTACCTTGAATGTCCAAAGTTTTATTTTTACACATTTTAACTAGATCTTTCTAACCGAAGAATATATATTTACTCAAATACACGACAATCGTCTGCAGAAATATCAAGCGGTGCTCTGTTATTCTGTCATCATCAAATGGATGCGTTCAATGCGTCAAAGCTCTGGTTGCCAGTGACACGATGACAACCGAAAACGAACTCAAGCGGTTTTTTCATTTCGCACAAAAGTCATAACAAAAAAACTTCGTGGTTCGGCTTTTGCCGATGAGTTTTTATCTTTCAGATTGAGCAGAACTGAAAGTAAAGTGAAGCAAAATCGTATAAGCACAGTTTTAAAACGCCAGTCATCTGATGCAGACGTCTTTTTATTCCGTCAAACATATAACTATTGTCGGCTCTCCCCCAAAATAGTCTAAAAAAAATATATTGAACATTTTGTGTTTGATTGTTCGGGAAAATTAAAAATAAATATTCACAATCGTTCAAAATTGAAAAATAGTTGTCCAAATTATTCCATGTAAATATAAAAAACAAAATCCTATTACGAGACGTTCGTTAAAATCGAGTCAGTTGTTTTTTTTTAAATTTCGGTCATTACGATTTGATCTGGGATTTGTTGGCTGTTTGTTTCGAGCGCATTTTTTTTTCGTACTACCGAATTTAGATGTTTAAGTGAAAATTGAAATTCTAATAGCGACGTTTTTTTTTCATTACACAAGTGAACGCACAATAACGACTAACTAAGCATTGACAAAAAAAAATAAATAAGCGGAGCAACGGAGACAGAGACAATGGCAGCAGCTACCAGTGTAGTGGTGTTAGATCGTGGCAATAATACAACCTGTACTGTAAATTTGCACGGTAAGTAAAAATTGTTTTATTTGCATAAATACATTCTGACTGCGATTCGTATTCAAATTCGGTTCAGTTGGCGCGTCTCTCATATAACTTCCGATCCACGAGCATACAGAATGATAGTTTGAGTTCAGTGTATATGTTTGACTGTTTTTTTTGTACTTCGCTACATTTTTTTTGTACGTGCTCGTTTGCCTCGAAATTCTGCTCAACTTCAATTTTGCCATGCCAAGTCATTTTTATTATTTTGGATTCAAATAAAAAAAAAGACAAAAAAAGACTCCAACAACCGCATAGAATAGTCACGCGCGCAAGCAAATAAGCAAGTAAATCAACGAGAGCTGCATACAATGTGTGCAAAAGTGTCTGTCTGTCTATGCTGGTAGCTAACTTGTGCTTGCACAATGTATATGTATATATATATATATATATAGATGAATCGCGAATATGCACTAATCGATGTTATAAAATGAAAGGAAAATCCAAATAAAATACACACAACCGTCGATACGAACGTTAACAAAAAAAAAGTGACGGCATATTTAGTAGTGGAGCCCCAGACCGCCACAAATTTCAATTCCGAAGTGAAACAACATTTTCGTATTTGCACTACATTTTCATTTCAATAAGCATTATTTTAATGACACCAGCCAGTGCGCGTGATAGATAAATTCGCAACAGATATACATACGAACACACATCTATACGCTATAGATGCGATACTTATGGAGTTTGAGCACAAAGTTGATGCAAAAACGCAAAATTTGATGTATGAAACACTGGCTTTGACTGTGTTCAGCACACACTCTGGATGTAATATAATTCTCCGGTTAAGACAGTACCAAATTTGCCGTCTATTTTAGTAGTATTTTTGTTTACTAGCGCGCAAGTGGTTTTGTTACGTTATTCGATGGCAGCAACAACAACAACAGCAACAGCACCATTCGGTGGTTATGTGTATGCGATTCATGTTCATATTTGAATTGTACTCGTCAACTGTAATGACACTGCCGGTTTTTTTTTCTTGCGCTCATGATTAGATTTATCTTATATGTGCAGAAAAAACACACACCGCGGTTGTCGACGTCGAATGATAAACGCAAATTCATACATTTGGCGAATGTCTGAAACATTCAACTAGCAACGACGACGAGTTGTTGTTGTTTTTTTTCTTTTCATTTGAGTTTCGCTGTCGCATGGAGACACACCGACTTCAATATTCAATACTCTGGTGTACGCTCGATTAAGATGATTTGAAGCTAATAATATTTTGCAGATTGTTGCGTTTGATTTTTATTCAGTTGGTTCAATGTATTTTTTTTTCTGTCGTTCTCTCTCCTGTTCGTCCACTTAAGCCAAATGGTTAGCGGTAACCTTAATGGAACTTCGGTTCAATGTCAAACAAATTATCAACTACGGACAAAAAATAAATAAATTGAAACAAAATTCAAGCAGCAAAAATACAAAAACAACATCATAATCAGCCATCATCAGAATGATTAAATTGATATTTTGGTGTTCTATCATCCGAAAATTTGCACAATCGCTGATTCTTTGCCGAATTACATTTTTTTTTCAGCCACTTGAATCGTTGATTTATTAATGTTATAAAGTTCGTTTTTAATAAAAATTTCATTTGATTATTAATCTGTGAACCCGCTATCGGTCATTCCTGAAAATTCCTGCATTGTTTGTTATTATCAATGTGCAAAATAAAAATTGTGTGGACATAAAATTTGAAAGTGATTTGAAGCGCCACAACAACGTCCTCAAAACGGCTGAAAATTTCAAAAAATAAATCTGTTTTTTTTTCTGATTTGAGTAAGTGATCTTTTTATTTGGGTCGTATTTGATATGACTCGAATGTTTGTTTACTGTGCTTAAATATAAGAACATTCAGTTATCGAATCAGTCTATTGTACGCAAATCATGTCAAACATGTATAGTGAGCCTCATATAGCCATATCAATTTAATAAATGGTAATTTATAATCGATTTTAATGAATAACAACACTTTCATACTAAAGTCAGGCCAATTAAAATCATCGTAATAAATGGTGGACAATTTTTTAGTCACCGTTCCCATTCCAATTGATTATTATCAACCAACAATCCAACCAAATAACGAAGATTAAGTGTGAAATGTCCAATGCATTCAGATTTATAAATGGTTGTCGATATTTTTAAACATTCGTTTAAACTAATCTAAAATGTTGTATGGCAAATTTCGGTAATTTGTGGAACAAGCGATAGAACAAGAACTGGTTTTGAATAAATAGACAAATTTGCTGGAACTTTATTCACACAACAAGGACCACCTAATTTCAATTCGTCGATTAGTTTTTTTTTTCTCTTTGGCGTGCAAAAGAGAATTCGTCGATGAAAAGAGCTAAAATTAGGATAGAAAGGAACGCATTTATCAGATGAATGGCTTAACTATTAAATTGATGCTCATTTGTTATATCGTGTTGACTGGCATTTTTTGCACGGATTGTCGATCCATTCCTTTTTGTACCGAAACGAATTTGTTCACTTGAAAAAAAACGCTTAAAAATGCGACGCGAAAGTCAAACTATTTGTACGAGAGAGATAGTGTGTGTGTTTTTTGTCATTGATTTCTGACTTCAAAATGATATAGAATGTTCGAATATAAATTGATGTTGTTGATGTACGCAGAGAGTGTCTTAGTGGATGAACCAATATATATATTTTTAATTACATTGATTTTCTTGGCATCCGATTTCAAGCATTTCTTATCATCCATAAATGATAATTTTCGTTAAACTTCTGACCAAAGCAATATTTTGTATTTTTTTTGCCTGCTTTCGATGTGTGCATACGATTAGATCATTTTGTGTTTCTTATCGTTTTATGACACTTACCAACGCATAAATGTTTTTTCCCATGATACTTTGGCCATTCCAAAAATAAAAAATAACATAACAAAAATTGCTTTCTAATCCGATTTAAACATAACACACACAAAAATCATTCAAACATATAAAATGTTAATGACTCCATTTGAGAGCGCGCACCTACTTAAAAAAACAAGCAGTTAACAGACACTCAGGTCGATCGAAAGCGATTATCATGCGGGGTTAGAAGAAAAAAAAAAGCATTTTACGTCGATAAGTTGTTGAAAATATAGATAGTTGGTGGTGATTGGGTGTCGATTGTGAATGCGGAATCGCATTCATTTTGACTTTTTGCTCTTTGACACAACCGATTTACGCATGTACACAAACAGTCGACGTAATTCTACAAGCGGATTATCAGTTTATTGATATAAATATGCGCAACTCACATTGACTCTGATTTATTTTGAATACAGCACACATGCACAATGCTCGATTCTGATTTTTAAAAAAACAACACTTTTTATGTATAAAAATAATGCTATTTAAAATATGAATAACAGCCAATTATTTCATTCTTAAACCAAACATTTGACTAAATGTTGACTCATTTAACGGACGAAATTAAACAAATTATTTCGATTTCAGGTGCTACAGTTGTATCCTGGCGAGTTAACAACCAAGAACAATTATTCGTAAGGTGAGTAAATGATGATGAACTAAAATACTCTCGAGCCCACTAGTGTAATCCAATTTCCTCTGAAGCGACACACATTTGAGGTGGTCTTCGGTCGCAACCTCATCATTTTAATCACTAAATTCATTGCATGCTCTTGTGATGGTATTTTTGAATCGCACGTTTCAAAACTAGTGTGGTTAAATGAACGAATGAAACAATGAAAGAGAAAATGGAATGAGAAAAGCGTCAGATTTCCAAATTAAAATGATTTGACCACATTTGTGCATGATTTTTCCTCGTTGTCGTCGTCCTCGTCATCAAGAATGCTCAATATATTGAAATGCCGCATTTACCACGACTTTGTTGCGTTCGTTGGCTTGGATTGGATCTGGTCACAAAATGCTGTTTCAAATTGAAGTGAAGCGCGTTCGGTGCATTGTGTGTGTTTGTGTTTTTTTTGTCGTTTCTTCAACGGCCCATCATCGAGCTACCACTTTTTCTTTCTACACTTTTATCATTGTTTCATCATCAGCAGAAGCAGTAACAGTAGCAGCCGTTTTCTTATTGGAATTCTCATTTCTTGCCATTCCATTTGTACTCATGTGCTTGATGCTGCTGCTACATTTGCAACATTGTGTACTGGATGGTTGGTTGGTTGGTTGGTTGTGTTTTTGTATCTTTCTTTCGCTGTTCTTTTTGTCGATTTGTTCATTTTCATCTTGCATCTTCTTCTTCTTCTTCTTCTTCTTCTTCTTCTTCTTTTTCATCAACATCGTTGTTGGCCGTTTTGATGAACCACTTTTTCAACGTGTACCGTTTTCCATAGATAAAAACTTGGCGCTACTTGTGAAGATGTGTGCAAGCGTTTTTGTGCATGTGCTTTTGCTCTTGCTCGTTTCGCATTTGCACGATGTATATATATCAGTTGTAGTATACAACACATCGTATTTTCTTTAACTGCTCTCGCTCTCCCTGTGTGTGTGCATTATAAAACACCACCAAATGCGACGATACTACTTCTCATTCGTTCGGCAAACGACGTCGACGACGACGACGACGACGATGACGATGAAGGAAACTTTTTATCAGTTTCAATTGTCCGTATTCGTGCTCTCGACTCTCACTCGCTGGCTGACTATCGCATTAAGAAAAACGGTTTCGACTGTATAATTACGGTTTTGGTATTGGTGTAGACGGGCAAGAAATGCGCTTTATTATGTATTCGATAAATTTTATTCGAGGCACAGAGAATGAAACACTGTGTACCACTGTACACAACTGTACAGTGTACAACACACTTTTGTACATGTACAATGTACATCTATCAATATCTCGGTTAAGATTTTTTGTTTATGTTGTTTTTTTGTTTTTTTTTTTTTTTTTTTTTTGCTTTCTTCGCCACTTTTCTGTTTTGGGGCCGAACAAGTGCGTGTAGAAAAACACCAAAAACATTGGTAGTCAGTTGCTATCATTTGTTGCTGGGCTTCATCGGTATCGAGCTCAAAATTAAAGGAAATGACTTTATTTTTCCAAGCTAATTCTCAAAGCAAATTCGATTCTCATCTACACAATTTTAATAACGATTCTCCGACGTTAATATCTTGCTATCTAATTTCCACAATTTGAGGTTTTTTTCTTTCGTTCTCTCTCTTTCTCTCTCTCTCTCTCTCCCTTCTCGTCATTTACGTCGTTTTCTCGGTAGTCGTTGATTTTTCATTATTTTCGTTTCAACAATGTCAGGCAAAAAAAAAATCGAAATATTCTTATAAAGGAATGAGATTGAAAAAGATTCTCTACAAGCGCATTTCGTCACTCTTTTTGATCGGATTCCACACGAATTGCAGACAGCAACAAAACACTCCAAAAATTGATTCCAATGAAGAAAGCGCGAGAGAGCGACGAAAAAAAAAACACTCCGATTGAATTATAATTGTTCAAGAATTTTCAGACGAGTGATGATAAATATGTAATGCAACCGGCCTCCGCAACACACAATCATTTCAGAACGGTGTTGATTTTTAGCGTGAATTGCTATTCAAAGAGTTCCTTTCTAATAATTTGGTGTGCGCATTTCTTTCTTTTCTTTGGCCTTTTTGCAATCGGGTTGTTGTTATCGTCGTTGTTGTCAATGCCATCGTCATCTAACCCAATGGAACATTATATTGCCACAGTTTGTTGCTACATTTCATCAAATTATCGAAATTGCTAGCATTTTTTCGTTCGTTCGCTCACTCCGTTCGTTCGCTCTTCAAATCAAACTTATTTTGGCCTGATTCCGTTTTTTCTTCTCTCGTTCTTTTGCAATTCAATATAAATTCCATAGCACGCAGTTATGCCGGTGTCGCGCGAGATTTTCTTTCCATTCCTCTTACCAATTTTACTCTGTCTAGCATTCGCTTTACGGAATTGCAAAACCTTATGAGGTAAACGAAAAAAAAGCACCAAGTTTTTTCCATCTGTGTGTTTAATTTAAAATTAACGAATCGACATATTTCAGGTTGGCTTCTTCTTCTTCTTCTTATTGTCAAGTCAAAGCATACAAAAAAAGACAAAAAATGAAGCAAAGTTCTTATTTTCTTTTCATTTTAGCTTTTTTTTTCACTGTTATTTTATTGTTGTTGTCGCTGTTGCGGCTGCGGCTGCTGTATGCGATTTGGTTTCGTTTCCATCATATTTTTCGCACACGCATCCTTGATATTGACATACCACGAAATAAAACCAATTGAAGGCGAGAGAAAAAAACGCTGACCGTCTATTCAAAATGGTTTAATTTGTGCGGTTGTTTGTTGGTAAATTCTTTTTTTGTTGTTGTTGCTTCTTGACGAATCCAAATCTCGCGCTTTTATAACTCTCGACCGAAAAACTTTGCGAGCAACGTACATCAACAACCCAAAATGTGCAATTCCCATTCTCTCGCATCCAAATAGCCAAAATTTTTGCAATTAAACTTTGTTTTCCTTCCTTTGCCATGCTGAACCATTGCCACACACATACAACATTTGTATGGAAAGTTTTACTCAAGTCCATCACATGAAAATACACAAAGCAAAGGCGATAAAGTAGTAAGGAGGAGGGAGAGGTGGAAAAGAGCTCAAGCCAAACCGAAAACTTTCGTCTGCATAACAGATAAGGAATGATTTTCGAATGAGTTTTTCGTTAAAATGCGCCACCCAAAGAAAAAAAATACATGAAAAAGAAGACGAAAAAAGAGAGAAACTGAAAAGGAGCTCTACTTGCTGCATTCATAAAATGTTCGGCTGCTTCTTCTCAATGAACGATGAGAGAAAATATAGTACATTTATTTTCGTTCTGTCTCCACATTGAGCATGGAAAAGTGATTCATTGTGGGGCTTTTTTTTAACCAGCGTTTTATTTAAACGAACGCGCACCCGATGTACATTTCTTTATAAAACAGAAACTTTAATAAATTACATTTTTTTTCTCACTCCCTCTCTCTCTCTTGCGTCGTGTTAATTTTTTTTATTTCGTTCTATTTTGTCTGTTGAGTATATAACATCAGTTCACGTTCAATAATTCTATGCATGCAGTACCCATTTCCATAGTAACTGGTTCGCTCATTCTCTATGCCGGTGAACAGATTTCATCGGAAAATGCGGTGAGCTTCAAAGAGTTAGCTAAAAAAAATCAAATTTACAGTATAAAAGAGAGAACACACAAAAAAATGCAAAAAAAGTATTAAATTTGGTTTGTTCTCGTCTATTTAATGATTTGTGTGCTTTCATCGTTGGATATAGAATGGTTTTTGTTCCACGTTCTCTCGAAAACTAGAATTGTGTTGTGACTGGACGCAATGCGCCACACAAAGAGTTTACTAATGAAAGTAGTTGAAAAAAATTCAATTTTTTTCATAACATTCTATGTCAAGAAAAAAAAAAGTGGTGAATCTATGAAGAGCTGGTCCATCACTAGAGGTTAATGTTTGTGTTTGATGATATCAACTAGACGGTATCAAGATGGTTTGGTAATGATACACACTTCATGTTGATAATGTTGATGGAAGCGACAGTGAGAAAAACAAAGAGAACGAAATGTGTCAACCAATGACCTTTCGCCGCTATTACTCTGATCTCCCAACTCTGTGGAGAGAATTGTGTTTTTATGTTGTTTCAAAATATGAAATCAAAACCGTTCTTGAAACGAGTAGCTTGAAAAATTGGAATTGATTTCAATCAACTAATTCCATTCGAAATCCATTTGCATGCGTTTCAACGGGCTTCGTTAGCCCTTTCTATTGATCATACATACGAACTATACGTGTTCTTTTTCTCTCTCTTCTTTTCACTTTAATTGAAATAAATGAGAATTTTTTCCACTGACAATTTTCGACGTTTTTTTCGATGGTTCTATATAGATTTAATCTTTCTCTCTCCCTTGTTCTCTCTCTCTCTCTCTCTCTCTCTCTCTCTGTCTCAATATACTCTTTTTTTATCAATACATAGTTTGGTGTGTAGTAACCACTGCTACCAGTGGGTCCAGTATGTGAGTAATTTTTGCAATTGAGCTCAAAACTCATTTGGTTGGTCTAATTTGAGCGCACACTAGATGATTTCATTTCACGATACATTTACGCATCCGCCACATATGTGGCGAGTCCAAATGAACATACACAGATGCCATCACTAACAGTGGTTGTGATCATTATTTGACCAAATAGATATATAGAAGAAGAAGAAGAAAAAAACTCGATGAAATTAAATAGGCATCAATGCAATGGAGAAATAATTAATCACTAGAAACATTAAAATTGTACTCACTAATGTTCTTCTGTGCACCAACAATTTATGGAGATTGGGTTCCAAAGTTATTCAAATCTAAAACGATAATCCATTCAAATGACCGTCAAATGGAAGTGACAATTAAGATTTAACTAATTGAGTCTTAAATTTCGGATCACTATTAGCGATTTCGATTTTAACTAGGATTTTAGGTCCGCTCATAATCGTCCGTTCAATATGAACTGATGATTGGGATGAAGGGAACACGAAAAAAAACGTTGATAGGTGTAATCAAGTGCTTAGATGGAAAGAGAATCAATGCAATATAAAGTGGCTATTTGAAAGAGACGATTGAGTGATCCCAAAGAAGCAACAAAGACTGTATGTGTGTGGATGTGAGCGTTGATCAAACTCGTTGAGCTAATTTTCCATCCGCTTGATGTGGTGTGTTTTCCACTTGTTTTTCTGAATGAGCCGGCATGACAATCGCCGCTTATGTCATTATTTATCCGAATGAAAAGAGAGAGACTGAGGCAGTGAACGGCATGCACATAATGGATTTTGTGCTGTGATGCTATGCAACAACATCACAAACAGCGTCATCAGCTTGTAGTAGCTGTGACGGCAAAACATTACCAATCCATATGATATGTCGCGATTATGCTACGATATTCTCTCGCTCTCTGTAAGAGCGAGAAAAAACAAAAACAATATTGCGCATTTAATGTGAGTGTGTTTTTTCGTCTCTCTCTCTCTCTCTCTCTCTTTCTCTCGCTGCTCTATGTGCTATATGTTGGATGGCAATTGGTGTGTTTGCAAAACGAAAAACCCATTCGTTTTATCGATCTATGGCACCAGTAGCAAGTACAACAAACTCTAAGCTGCACCAAAGTACAAAACACGAAGATTCGAATGAATCTTTATATACAAAGCGAGTGCAGCATTTTTTTGTTGTTGTTGGCTCTCCATTTTCATTTTGGCCATTCGTTATACATAGCCACTATCAACAAAACGTTTCGCATCGCGTTCACTTGTTCACAGTACTCTGTTGTTCCCTTTGCAGTATGTGCTGTTCATCCACAGTTCTGGAGTCTGCGCTAGTATTTTGTGTGTGTTTTTTTTCGGTTTTTTTTCGATGAATGAAAACCACGTGCATAAAAACTATTTCAGCTACTCGGTCGCTCTCGCTCTCTTTGTGTGCGGTATTGAGCATACAACACTGGAATAAAAATGGCTGTTGCCTGAGCCGAGTTTTTCATTGTGGATTTTCAAATGGTCATACAGAAGAAACTAAACCATTAATATTGCTACTGATCGCAAACGTACAACTGTTCAACATCTATTTTGTATATATTATAAATAAAATGGGAAACGTTGTCATCGTCAACGTTATTTCGGATGCTCAAGCTCCATGCAAAGTATGTAGACAATGGAAATTGTGCCGGCGGCAAAAGTTCGAGATGGAAACAAATACATACAATAAATTTTACAGCAACAACAAAAAACCAAACAACATCAGCAGTAGCGAAAGATAGAAAAAAAACTATACTGAATGCTAACCGAATGGAATAAACGACACACAGAGAATGAAATGAGCTGATAGTTTTTTTCACGCCAGTTCTCTGTGTAGTTGTTTAGCGTTAGATTTCACCCGAGAGTCTCTTTGTGTTGCTTTATGGAAAAACGCGACTTTTCTCTCTTGTTCTCTCGTATTCTCTCTATCTCTCACACAAACATATCGCTAATTCATATTGCATGCTGATTCTGATGCTGACAACGATTTTCGTTCATCGAATTTTGCCCGTTCGTTTTATTCAACTTTTTTTCCACTGTAGTTTGCATTTTCAGTGTGTGTTCGCTTCACGTGTGCTTTTTTTCCCCGTCGCATTTGAAAACTATGCTGTTTTTTTAAATATTATATCAGCGGTTATTGTTTTTTGCCCGTGTTATTTTTTTAAATTCCTTTTCTTCTCTGGTAGCGCTTTGAAGCTCACATTCTCTTCTGACTCTGTGTTTTGGTCTGCTTTCTATGTAAATATTCGAATGCTTACAAAGTTTGTATTGGACGGTATATGTATGTGCGCGATGTTTTTTCGGCGTTTTGTCGTTGTTGCCGTGCACGGATTTTTGTTATTTGCTTCCTTTTCTTCGGTCGACGGCATGTTACAGCAACACATTTCTCTAGCGCTTCAGTAGTGTTTGTGTCTGTGTGCTATGTGTTTTTTTGTTCCTCTGCTGCTTCTCATGCAACCCGAAATATCGTATTTATTCATTGTATGTGCGTGCTGTTTTCGATTGTGTGGTTTTTTTCCCTCGTCTTTTGGCTGCACGCTTTTTTCACACTGCTTCGAATACGAACGATCGCTTGAGTCTTGTGTTTACATTCATAAAAACGGATGTGCAATGATTTTCTGTGTTGCGTTCTATTGATATGCCATAGTTACTCCATATATTCGTGTGTACTATTTCTGTACACAATACCGTACTGTATAGTGTATAGTCTCTTTCTAAGCACCACACACAATTCTGCCCCTTTTTTTCTATTGAATAAAATGCAAACGTACTTTTGACACGGAACATTTAACGATGGATATATATTTATTTTAAAAAAAAACTTTATTCATGTTATTTTGATGTCGCTTGTTTTTTTTCATGCTCTTGCTTACTAGTGAAAATTCAACGACGCGCATACATTTTGGCCAGCATTACAAATAGCTTTTAACATTCTTTAACCAACAAACCAAGAAATTTCGTGTTTACTCCCATTTTTCCCTCATTTTTTAATCTAAATGAAGTTTTTTTTTGCGTCTCATTCGCGCTGCAACAACTGCAACACTTTTTATCGTTTTCCATGCAACAACAAAAAATTCGTTTTCTGCCATTTTCTCGAAACCAAAAACTTTTCTCAATATACACTTTTAATCTATGTGAATGTTTTTTTTTGTGTGCATAAATTTTCCATTCGGATAGCATAAGCACGTACACTTCGCTTTGTTCTTAGTCGAGGTCATTGAAATCAACCGTTTTTGCTCCTTAGTCACTTAATATTTTACAATCTCATCTATTTTTCTTTTATGTCTGGTCAGTTACTACATTGATTTTTGTAGCCTATTCCTTAGCCAAGCTTGAACATTGAACCTTTCAAAAACGCTCAGTACAATTGTTGTTTCTTTTCGCAAAATGTTAAGCTTCTTCATTAGTTGTCTCTTTTTTTTGCAGCAAATTAGCCGTTTTTGATGGTAAAAAAGCAATTCGCGGTGGCATTCCATTCGTATTTCGTAAGTAGAGATTAACGAGAAATATGGAAAATTCTCGTTTTTAGCTAATCCTAATTGGACGATTAACATTTTCATTTACCATTTGTTTTCTTTGGTAAAACATTTGGATATTAAATACATTTTGCGATGTTTTGCAGCACAATTCGGACCAAGCAGCTTTGGTCCCCAGCATGGATTTGCACGAATCTCTCGGTGGACACTAGAACGAGCACCCGAAAGACTGCATAATGGCGATATCGAAGCACTTTTTTCACTCATGGACAGCGAATTCACTAGATCAATGTGGAATTTCCCGTGAGTATTTTCCCGTACAATTCACATGATAACGACTTGGATAACAAATTTAGCAAAGCTGTTGATTTAAAAAACTTTGTTCATTTTGTTGTTTTTATATTTTTTTTCCAGATTTCGAATAACTTACCGGCTAATTTTACGTGAAAAAGAACTACATTTCCATATTGGTGTATTCAATCCCAGCAAAGATGTTACATTTTCGTTCAATTTATTGTTGCACACATATTTAAAGGTGCCAGATGTTCGACGTTGCCAAATTACCGGTCTGCATGGATGTACATTTATTGACAAGGTACAACAATCGTTGACTTGATTTTTACCCAATTCGATTTTCAATATTAATTTTATTGCTTCAATTCAAAAATATATGGTTCATAGACTCGCGATGGTCCAATTTATCAGGAAGGTAGAGATGTGGTGACAGTTAATGAGTGGACTGATAGAATTTACCAGCACACACCACAAGAGCACATTATCACAAATGTCGTGTCGGGCAGAAAAATGAAATTACAAAAATACAATTTTCCAGACACGGGTGGGTGTTTTCAAATGTCGAAAAAAAATATGTTAACGTTATTTTTATTTCACCTTGAATATTTAAATGCACCGTTTTTTTTATCCTCCAATTACAGTTATATGGAACCCGTGGGCCGATCAAGCCCGTGAAATCGGTGACCTTGGTGATGACGAGTACCCTAATATGCTATGCGTTGAAGCTGGCCATGTTTCAACCCCAGTAATTCTCTTGCCTGGCACTGCTTTCGAAGCGAGCCAAATTCTACAGGTAAAAATGCTGTTTTTTTAATTTAATTCAGCCGAATGAAGGCAAAGTGCTGCAATTGCAGTAACAGATTTAATTTGTTCTTTCTTTTTGGTTTCACAAAGAATCGCATTTTTTTTATTTATCTTTTGTTTTGTACCTGAATATTTTGTTTTGTTCTATTTTTTTCTGTTCGTTTATGTGTGGAAATTATTGTTGCATATTTAAAAAAAAAAAAAAAAAAAACAATTCAGCTCGCTAATTTAATAAAACACAAAAAAACCAAACACAACAGGTAATGTGAGTAGAGCCTATTGGGCAGACATCGTCCGCTCGGAAACGTAACAAAAAGAATAAAAAACTTTTGTCAGCGTTAGCCGTGGCGGCTGCTGCAGCAGCAGCGGCCGGTGTGTCTTCCCAATCACAACAATCAACGCCAACCAATTCATCCGCGTCCAGCCAAAACATTGAACAAAGCACAATGGCTGCGAATGCAGCAGCAGCAGCAGCAGCAGCAGCGGTAAATGCATCGACCAGCAGCTCATCTGGAGCGGCTGCCGCACAAAATTCACCACCACCACCTCCACTTTCACTGTGGCAAATGCCGAACATATTTTGGAACAATTTCCCGAAAAAGAATGCCAACTGCGTTGATCCGTGTCAACAGCAATCATCTGCAAACCGAATGTAAAAGATTGAAACCTCTCAACTCCATCCTCAAAATATAAATCGCAACCAGAACAAAACACCTAAACACTTATGAACTAACTATTTGTAGAAAATATCGATGCATTTCCAAAAAAAAAATTAAAAATTAAAATGAACATTTTGAATATACCGATTGAAGCCAACTTTTGTAGGAGTTTCGTCATAAAACTGTTATAGCATATAAAAACAATTCAGTCGCTAAGCGATCGATTCAACAAAATAAGATAACCATTTGGTGCTCAACCGAAAAAGTAATTTTAAATTGTGAGAAAAAGGTACAACCTGAGAAACAAAAGTGTACATATTACCTCTTGAGAGGAAATGTCTAATGCACAAACTATCGATTCTATTTTCATTTGATTTTCCATGTTTTATTTTTTCTTTATTTTTTATTTGATTAAATCGAGGAAAAAAAGACACACTTTATTATTGTATACGATTTTAGAACTGTAACATAGAAACAATGGAAGGATGATAAGGAATGCATTTCATACGCATATTTAGAAGAATTTATAAAAGAAAATACCTAATAGAAGACTAAATGATTTTATGTAAAGAATAAACAAACAAAACAAAAAAGAATATTCAAATTTAATTGAAATGAAGTGGATTCCATTATTTATGTCCTTTGGTTGTGATAAATAAACTATTAATTTTACTGAACATGCGAACAAGCTCGTCAAATCGCAACCATACACACTTGGATTAGTTTAATCGATTCACTTTTCTATTCGGAATAAACAAAACGGTGCCGATAGATAGTTTCATCGTAATCCTCTTAGATTTTATGCGTATTTCTACAGATTACAGTGTAAGCATAATTTCATGAAATATTCTATTGAAATTAAATCCGGAATAAATCAAATTCACTGAGAAGTCAAACATGTAAAGAAAAGGAATATTTTTAATTTTTGGAACATTGGGTTTAGTAACATTTAAAATATCTCTTGTATACGATTTATTGTAATTATACACAAACAGATCGCGCATCATAAATCATATTATGTAATATTAATAAAACTATATTGTACCAATTGTTTGTATAAACTTTTCAAGATTTTGTAGCAAGTTAAATGAAATCGACGGCATATTCAGTCAGAATTCTATGTAAAATGTGACAAATTGCCAATAAAGTTTATTGTATTATTCCAAATTAAAACATGATAAGAGCTGTATATTTATTTTTTTTTTCTTTCAGCAAACACAAAAACGGAAATGCATTTTTATGGTAAAAACAAATACAATATAATTTATTAAATTTCAACATTTTGTATGATTTTATCATTCTCGATTCAACAAATCAGTAAATTCTAGAACTGATAAAATTTTACTTAGATTTAATAAAGTACAATAAAACCTCTTATTAGCGGAATCTAAAGGGGGCACACTTTTTTCCCGTTGTCTAAAGTTTTCCGTTGTATATCAGATTTATCGCTTAAAATTATCCAGCAAATCGAGAGAAACAGAATGATTAATCGGGAGAAACAGGCATATGCTTGCTTACCACTTGCGCCACCCCAAAATGGTTGTGATTTGTTATGCTGCAAACAGCATACTTCGCATCTATTGAAGCGCATTAAGTTTGTATTGTGTGTGACGCATTTAAATTCTCTTTCACTCATTCTTGTTCAACTGATGCGCTTCTTTATTCTGCTTTCGACTATCAAATAATTCTGACGCGCAATTGCACGAATTTTGTGTTGAACAATGGTGTATAGTTTTTTTGTATTCATTTTTAGATAATTTCACAATTTGTTCAACAATTTTTTTTTTGAAAATTGATTTTGGTAGCCAATCGTAACCAAAAGAATCAGTTCATTGTGTGTTGTGCCTCGTCAAATGCAAATCGAAATTCAACATCACATAACCACAAACAGTTAGTGCAGTTTGTTTATCAAACTCATCACATCAACTAGTTTATCGGGACGGAATTATTTGGGTGATTTTGAATTTGAAATTCACAAATCGGTAGAAAAAAACAAAGAAACTGAGCTCTATGCACGAAAACTAATCGATGTGTTCGTATTTCAGATCCTTTGGTGCCGATAAATTTCATGATTGTGTGGATTTTGCTGGATTTGTCCAATTGATAGGATTCATCGTTGCATCAATTGCATCGCTAGAGGTAATTTTAAGTGGAACAACTGGAAAAAAGTCAAGCTAAACCGTTGGTTGTTTTCTAGTGAATTGTGCAATCAATTGTCATACTGACTGAAAAGTGGCTCAAAATGGCTGAAGATGGAACGCCACCAGTGAAGCGAGCGCGATATGGCCTTCGTGACTCGAAAAAATTACAACAGCCACACAGCGTCCGGTACATGCTTCGAAGTGTAGCAGCATCCACCGAAATCGAACACATTCAGCTGGAGCCAAAGCGAAAACGCAGAAATATGAAATTGCTGGCACTCAATTCCGACTGTTTGTTGAAAATCTTCGAATATATGAATCCGAACGATTTGTGCAAGTTGGCCGAGGTTTGTGAATCGCTGTACAGTTTAGCCAAGTATCATTTTCGTTTGAAATACAAGCACTTCGATTTTGCAACCATGATTGATGATAGTTTTGTGCACATGGGGTCGGTGGAAAAAGTCCTGCGCTATTTCGGTGATCAAATTTGTTCGCTCAACATTTCGCGTGATATATTTGTCAATGAAAATGGTGATATTTCAACACGATTGCTGTTGTTGGTGGACAGTCACTGTCGCCATATCATGAAAGAGCTATCTCTGGAGTGGCTCTATATTGAATTTGCCACGAATACAGATTCGGCATCTATATTTGAATCCATCGAAACGTTAACACTTGACAATTGTTACATCAACTATAATGCTGACTGGTTTGACTTTGATAATCTCAAAGTCCTTAAAATGGTAGAAGTTGGTGGCTGGTGGTATAAGATTTTGAAAGCGAGATTTGGCAAACTCGAAGAGATACAGCTCAAGAGTATCGAGGTCTTTGAAGATGAGCTGATATATTTTATCAATTCAAATCCAACAGTCAAATGCTTGTCAATCGTTAAGTGTTATTTATCAACATCAGTTTTCGGTGCAATTGCCTCTTTGAAGAATTTGGAAACGTTTGAATTTCAGTTGAACCCACACTTTACATCTGAAGAAAGATTCCAAAGCGACATCATGCGATTATTATCGCTGAAGCACTTGAAAGTTTTAAAATTAAACTGCAACAATATGTCCGTTTGGCATTTGGAACTTGCCAGTGGCCCATTCGATCATGATTCAGGCAAAGCCATTGCTAAGTTGAATACGCTTAAGGTTCTAAAAATGAACAAAATGATCGGATTTGAAAATCAAATTTCACCCATCCTAAAGGAACTCAAGCTTCTTGAAAAACTGTATATTAAGTCAGCGGCACAAATGTCACATTTTCGAATGATGGAAATCGTACGCAAATTAAACATTTTGACGCACTTAAAGATTGATTCAACAAATTACAATCTGCATGGTGAAACTTACCATGAAATCTTGGCAGCTGTGCAAAAACGTATCCACCAAAATCCTTTGGAGATAACGATTTATGGTGATGATGACCAGTTGATGATTTCAGACGAGGTACTGAAAGATCAACATCGAAAATGGCTGCAGGTGAAACAACTCAATCGAGGACACAACCATCTATTTCCGCTCTACGAGTGGGATCCAGCTGATGATTCCGATTATAGTGATTCCGATAATGAGAATTCCGATGATGATGACGATTTTGTGGATGAAAACTTGGAATGAACAAGGAATATTTCGTTTCAATTGGTGCTCAACGATAAAATCTAAATTATAAATAATACAAGACTGAATTTAGTTTTGTTTTGTTATGTTTCGTTTGATCTGAGCGAATACAGTTGAATTGACTAAGTTAAATGCAGTTAAAGTGATTAATAGTGAATTGAATGTTACATATAAGTAAGAACACAATCACATTAATGAGATTCAATGTTTATTGATATTTTTTTTTGCTGTAGGCAATAAATTTATGTTTGATTTTTGGCCCAAATAAGTTCTGCATTCTATCATTAAATGGCCATGAAAAATTATTCCAAGTTAAAGGTAAGAACATTCGTAATTTCCAAATTTATTGGTCTTTTAACTTTTCTTTTCAACGCAAAATATGTTTAAATTCTGTTAAAATTCAATACGTTTATTACTGCTGGTTCCAAGTGCTCGGATTTATCTTGATTCCCAGATCCCGGGGGTTCCTTTTTCGGCGAAAAACCCTAGCAAATTGAAAGCATTTTTTCAAAGGCAATTCTATCTAATGTAAACTGGGTCTCAGAAAAAGTTGAAGACCTAAAAAAATGGTCATCAGGTCAGGTTAAAGGGGGGGTCATCGAAGACCTTAGAGGCTATGTCAGAACCTATGAATGGACTTCGATGAAATTCTTTTAGGTCCTCAACTTTGAAATGAAAGAAACATTTTGAATTTTGGGGCGGGATTCTCGAGCTCAGACATCCTCTGGCCATTTCCAAAAAACCCTCCTGGGACTTTCGACCTCGCTCATGTATGAGTGTGATTTTCATTTACTTCGTTTCTAGTTTGTGTGATTTTCGTGATTCATTAACTCTCTAGCAATAAAATTACCAATTGGAAATTACGATATCAAGCAATCACATGGGGGTTTGTTTGTCTTGAATCGTAAAAAATACTGACCTATTACTTTTTTTTCAAAATACCCCCACCACGCGCATGTATGATGCACATCACAAGAACATTGTAAGTAAGATGACAATAGAAAAAACATATCGATGATAGATTTTAAATATCTTAATCACTGGTTAGTTGGTAACCAATGTTTAGCTCTTAACACATTTCTTTATTAAAAATCTCTGCTTTTTCGTACATCTTACATAACAAACATAGCATGAATTGGATGAAACTCTTAATTTTCATTACATTATGTGTTGACAGCTGGGCTCGAGCTGTGAATAGATTAAATGAAATTCAGTATCATAATTGTTCACATTTGAATCAGATGATTGTTCCTTAATATTTGCAACTTAAATCACCCTTCTTCACTGTACGCCTTAATTATAAAATATTGATGATTTAGTTTGAATTAAACTTAGTAACTAAAGTGATCGGAACAAGAAAACGTGTTAGTCATCAATTATACACTAGACATGAGAAAGAGAGTCGAACGTTTTTTTTTCAAATTAGTTTGAATTTTCAGTTCGACTGATATATTCAAATCCATCGCAACTAATCGATTTTGACTGCTCCGTAAATTTTACGAATGAAACTATAAGCGGCAAAGAATCCAATCGATCCGGTTAGTAGCCAGAATGTCAATACCATCAGACCTATAAGACAAATAATAGAATTGACATAATTTAATGTTTTTTTTTTATTGTGTTGAATATTCAAATTCATAATATAAATGTGAAAAGATTGCATTTTCTTACCCGTATAGCCCAAATATAGTAGCGTTGGTATAAATTCCGTAATGGATAATTTGGTAAAGAAATAGAAAATGCTATACAAAAATATATAAACAGCTGATCCTCCTGAAATGATGAAACTTCGCCACCACCAGCGATAGTCCTATTAAATATGGCAAAATTCATTAGATTTCTGAACATTTCTTATTCAATGTGTAGTGAAAATAGTACAAACACAACACTTACTTCACCGCAAAGCTGGAAGTATGTCATCACAATCGAAATTTGACCGCAACTCACAACCAATATACAGAATACTAAGAAAAGGAATCCAAACAGATAGTAGAACTGATTTTGCCAAATGGCCGTGAATACGAAGAAAAGTTCAATGAAAACCGCTCCAAATGGTAAAATTCCTGCCATTAGCACGCTACAACAAATACAAAATTGAAGTTCAACACAAATGTTCATCCTTTTCAATGAAATCAAAAAAACTCAACAAAATCCACTTACCAAAGTGGCAAATTCATATACCACTGTTGCGTTGGCACCTGCCGTGGAATCATATTCGTTCGAACTGGATGCTGATACGGATGCTTGCGATAGCCGAAATAGTAACCCAAATAAACTAGTGGCACAGAAATGCCAAACCACAAGCATAACAACCAAATCATCGTACTAAATGGAACGGCACCGCTTGAGTGTTTGTCCCAAATGAAGAAATTCAAGAAAAAACAAGTGCCAAATACAATTCCCGGGTACAGTGTTGCTGTTAAAAATGCGCCACGCTTCCATTCACGTCCTTTCATTGTTTTGTACAGTCGAGCTGAGAAATATCCAGCGATTAAACCCATGATTACGTACAAAAATATTCCAGATGTCATAAGAGCACCACGTGATGCTGGTGAAAGCATTCCCAACATAGCCACAACTAGAATCACAACGAATGTTTCAGTCACCAAAAATTAAGAATGATTTGATATTTTTGTAAGAAATCCTTACAAATTGTAATCAGAGCCATAAAGAAGATCTGAATGCCACTGCCGACAACCGCTGCAAATAGTCTCGGATGTTTTGGCGGCCTGAATACATCACCATGTACTAATTTCCAACCAGTTTCTTCAAGTGTGTCTTCGTAGTTGTCGTCAGTATTGTATTTCGCAATGTCACGACGCAACGTTCTTATCATAATCATCGTTAAAATTCCGGACAGAAAGAATACAACCACCAACGAGTTTATAATGCTGAACCAATGAATTTGTACATCGTTCATAGCCAAATATGTATCCCAGCGTGAGGCCCAACTCACAGCCGACTCTTTCCATTCTACCGAATATGTGAAATACAGTTGATTGCTTGCATCAGGAACGACCTAAAATGGAAAACAAAATTGTTAATACACCGAAAATGTCTTCATTTTTCAACACTTTGGAGCATGAATAAACAAAAATTGAACGAACAATTGTACAAACTTACAATTTGGCGTTTTGGTGTGTCTGGGAAATTGCATGTATCACCTTCAAATTTAATATCACTAAGTGATACTGACATTGGCTCGACCTCAAAACCGACGACTCGGTATTTATCTCTACAGGAAATTTAAAAAAAAAATCACTTATCGTAAACGGAATACCGAATTTAATTTAAACAAAAAAATAGTGCTTACTTTGTGTGCATGTGATAAGACAAAATGAATTTCAAATGATTGTTGATATATGTGTTGCCTTTGATATTTTGGCCGAGTCGATATCCATGTTCGAATTGCACTTCTTTTGTGTCTGGATTGTACACTCTCGTTGCAACTGGTAAATTGTCTACCAATCTAAAGGACAAACAAATGCGTCATCATCAATATTGAAAAAGCATTTAAGCTGATGGTTGAGTAAACAGTAAACCATATGTTCTTCGTAAGAATCTTCAATGTGAACACTTACAGATGAACAAAATATTCATGTTGAATACGTTCGGAAACCTTGCTAGACTGTTCATGATTCCAGTTAAGTGGTTGATCTTTTCGATTGCAAAGCAATTTGCAATTGATATTTTCAGCCATCTGCACTTCATACGGTGTATTTACAATACGGTCCTATTAATCGAATATAACATGTTAATATCGATATCAAACAATAAATGATTCGTTTTACTTACGCCACGTAGAACTTCACCCAAATTCTCGGTTTTATAAATAATTGTGCCATTTTTTGGTAAACAAAAATGAAGCGAATAGTATTCGTATGGCAGTTGGGTGCGGGTACTTGTCATCTTGACCGCTTTTACCATAATCGGTTGTCCTTTGACAAATTCAACTGGCGCAACACCAGGCACATAAAACATGTATACATTTTGGCAAATGCAAACTAACGACAGTAGAATTAACTGCAAATGAAAAAAAATCACACAAAAACAAACATTTATTCCAAAATCAAAAACAAACAATACGGAAAGTACTACGTAAACGCTGAATGTATTTGCTTTTAGACTTTTCAGTACACTGACCTTAAAATGCATCTTAATGCTTCTATTCACTAAAACGAATTTTCAATTATAATACAGTTTGGATTTTTGGATATTTTTTAAAATACTCAAAAATGGATTACTGCGGATGTTGACTCATTTTTGCATCCGATTTATCTGTTTCGATTTAATATGTGTATTTTTTTTTTGTTGTCGTCGACGAAATTATTTCTGCTATTTTACGTTGACATTTCTGCTGCTTTTTCTGATACAGACCTATATATACGTTGACTGAGACAGATGTTTCATTGTATTGAGTGTGTTTCTTTTGATTTGACATTGTGTCAGAGTAGTACATGGAATTCGCACCACCAATGGCATATGTGAGTGGCGCTCATTATTGCCGCAGTTAATTTAAATACGTTTCGTTTTAGTCTCATTTATACGTTTATTCAACATTTGTTTTATTATAGTTTTCTTTTTCTTTTTGAAAAAATAATTCTCAATAATTTTACACAATCGTAGATAAGGTATTTTCATTGTGGAAATGCTGCAATATTTAAGAATATTTACAAAATGTAACATTTGTTTAGCTTTGCTTGGATGAGTTTGTAATAGCTGTAAGCTATCAGTTGTTTGGTATTTTTGAGACAAATTTTGGGCAATTACTGTAGATTTAGGCGGGGACACTTAGTCCGATTATGCCCTTCCTGTTTACAATTTCCACATTTTCGCTTCCGGCCTGAAAATTTAGAATTTCAAATGTCAGAACAAGTATAATGTCTAACACAAATTCAAAGTAGAAATCAAAACTCACCTTGTCCCTGATCACCGGAATTATTTCCATAGCTACGAGGTGGATTTTGAAAGTTATTTCCAGACGTTGACCCTCCACCTGGTCGAGGTCCACCGAATGATGTGTTCGCTGCACTCGCATCGGCCCATTCAAAAAAGTTACACGACGGTTGCTTTGGACACTTGTAAAACTCACGACCTTTATTCGGTCCATCTTTTTTCACAGTTAATCTGAAAACCAAAGTAAGTTTATTCAATACAAATACACTCAAGTGCATGAGAAGTTCTCATTGAGAACATAGAAATGCAAAGAACTTACTTTGTAGCCGGTTGATTACATCCTGAGCACTTAACATTGCCGGTGTTTCTGAATGATTGATTTGTATTTGAGTTTGGGTTTGGGTTCTGGTTCGGTCTTGGATTCGGTAGAGTTGATGGCGGTCGAGCATTTGTATTCGGCCGTACTGAATTTTGAGTTGGTACTGTTCTATTGTTTGTTGGATTTCGATTTACGGACGTATTTTGATCTCCTCGAAGGCTTGCTTGATTGACATCTAATACAACACGTAAGCTATGGTCACATAGAATGCAGCTTGTGTACGTTCGATCGTTATCATCAATTAAAGATGCATTAAGCATAGCTAATAAATTGTTGGCTTTGAATTTGATTGCAATTTTTTTGTTTCCATTTTGGCATTTATTGCAATTTTGATCGAGAACTTTAATCTCTTTGATAACATCCGCTAGCCAAATTGCATGATTGCATTCAGGCCGACCGAGACAGGTAAAGAAATATCCGTTGTTCTCTTTCTTTGCACGAAGGCTCATGTGATGTTTGTTACACTTTGGGCACTTGAAAATCGGATTAATCGATGGAACGGAAGTATTTTGTACAGGCGCAGCTGCGGGCACGGCTTGTAATCTTCAATCAAAAGAACAGGCAATGTTATTGGTCTAGTTCAGTAGATTTGTAGCTAGATTCTTACCTGTTTGCCATCGTAGCATCTATCGCTTCAATTCTCGCCGTAATCACTCTATAAACCTCTTTATATTTTTCGATTTGCTCTTTTAAAACATCATTCGGATTACGTTGTCCAGTGCATATCAATTTTAAATCTCTCTCAAGTTCAGCACGCAGCTCTGGATAGGCTAAGCGAAGGTCTACAGATTCATAACCCTCAACCAATCCCATTCCGAGTGTTCCCGGTGTCAAATATCCGTTCTCTATTTCACCAATGTAACCTGGAAAAACAAAAGATTTTGTTGAATGAACCAATTGAAACAAATCCAAAAAAAAAATTGCGATTTTCTATTAAATACCTCGTGTTTTGATCGTATTGATATGCTCAGCATGTGTGGCATCTGTACCAATGTCATTTTTGTCCATAAGAGCGATTAAATCAGCTTCAGTAAGGAGAGATGGTGGTGAGGTAGTTCCTTCTGGCATTGACAGCTCCGTTGGTTCAAATGTATTACCAATTTGATAATTATGAATCTCTTTAGCATTCCACTTCTCATAAATGTACACATCCAAATAATTTCTCTCATAAATACACAAACCAGTCGCTGTGAACTGTTCATCGGCAACCGTAACATTCACTGTTGTCTCGGAACCAGTCGCATCCTTACTCACACATGCCAAAAAATGGCGGCAAATCAGCTCGTAGACACGCTTTTCATTTCCTTGCAAGTCTAAAATAATTATTTTTACAATTATCACAAAAATTTGATATATAAATTCGAATTAAGACATTCTATTCGTATATATACTATACGAACCTGTTGCCAATCTCAGCGGATGAATCGGTGGATGCGCTTGATCAGATTTGTTACCATTTCGTGGATTCGGGCCCCAATTAATCACTCGATTAGCAAACTCGCCCCAATTTGGATGATTCAAATGATTGTTCACAAGTTTTCTACAATTTTAAAATATTTGTTTTGATAGTATATTCAATAAGAATAAATAATGGAAATCATTTTCAAGAAACCAACACTTACTTTAGATCAATTTCTTTTGAGTACATGTTTGTTTCCGTTCTGGGATAACTAATGATTCCGTTGCTATAAAGTTTTTCGGCAATTGTCATTGTTTCTTTTGCCGATAATTTGAGTTTGCGTGAGCCAAGCTTTTCCAGTTCGATGGTGTCCATTGCTTGTGGTCTCCATTTATTTTTCGGTTTTTGCATTACATTGATCACTTTGGCCGTCGGATTGCTTTGGCATATCATTAAGAATGCTTCGCAACTGTTTCTATCGAACAACCGATGACGATCCCAATTGAATTCTACAGTCAAATCGTTCAGCTTATGCGTCACTATAAATATAAATTGTATCTTACAACCATTCAACAGACGATATTATGCAAAACAGGACATACATTTCAATTTCCAGAATTTTTGTGGAATAAATTGTTCAATGTCATTGTATCGTCGCACTACAAAGCCAAGTGTTGGTATTTGACAACTTCCGTACGAAACAATACCATCGACATGAGCGGGAAAAACATTTTGATATCGAAGTGTTTGAAATCGGGTGAAAGCGGCTCCAAGTCGCAAATCAAGTTCCATGCGCACATCAACCGCTTGACTTTGTCGTAGGTCAGGCTCACACACATTGTTCAGGGCTCGAAATACAGAAGCCGATGTAATTTCAGAGAATCGAGCTCGAAAGACGCGAATATTCGGTTTTACTGCTCGGCACACATCAATAATCTCATAACCAATATTTTCACCCTCTCTATCACAATCCGTCCATATAATGAGACCTTGGCAACTTTTTATCTACAAAACGGTTCATTTTAACATACATATTATTATTAGATCGATAAAACAAACGACGGCTACTCAAAATATAAAACCTCACCTCTCGTTCCAACGTGTTTTTAATCTTAACAAAATTCTCCGGACAAAATTTAACGATTGGTGCATCAAATAAACTGATGGGATCACATGATTGCCATTGTCTGTATGCATTAATAAAATCTTGTGCCAGCAAATGTCCTGACACAGACGTCATAACCATGTCTGTTGGTGACCCTTTGAAGTTGATTTGAAATGAATAGAGTTTGTTGTACGGCGACAGACCTTCTGTTCGTCTGGCAGTGCCATTCGATAAGAGACCAGCAATTGATTTGGCTGCGTCATTTTTTTCCGCCACATTTAAGTATTTCATCGTTGCAATCGATGCTTTACAGTAATTGCGTACATTTAGTATTGATTTTTCACATCGAAAACTAAAATTATTAAATCGCAAAATATTCTTCAAACACAACATAGAAATTTACAAGCAGTGAAATTTGTTTGTAAACATCACTGTTGAAACACCTTTGTTGTTGAAAGTGTTAGGTTAAAAGGCATAAAGTGTCAAAATATACATCTGCCGCCTTTATCGAATGTCCCAAGTATTTTCGAAGTGCACATTTTCGCGAAATCCCAAGAGATGTCGCTGTGTGAAGAATTTGAACACGGTCAAAATTCAGTGTTTTGGCTATGTGTTCAATATAAAAAAATTAGTATAAATCTTCCTGACAAACAAGTTGATCTTATAAAGAATTATAAATTGGTGAAGTTTCACGTGGAAAATACATTTTGACGACGACGATGAAGGAGAAGTTTCAATGAGGGTTTAATTTGTGTAACTTCGACAAATGTATCGATTTCGCGTTTCCATAATTGCTTATGCAGTACTATTTCATTGCATATATTTTAAATGACATAGTAAATTTTATTTTCTCCGTTTGACAATAGCACGCTCAAGGTTGTCGCTTACGACACTTGAGACATTTTGTTTGTATCAACCATGTACAATTTATACTAATGTTTAATTTTGTATTTATATCAATATGATATCTATTTGAGCGAATTCATTATCTCTTCATAGCTTTTCCCCTTTGTTTCTGGCACAAACAGAATGATGAACAGTGCACTCAGGAGACAAAATCCGGCAAATAAAAACAAACTACCGTGGAATCCGATGAGTTCAGTGAGAAGTGGCAGGAATTTTATCATGACAAATGCAAACGACCACAAAAGTGTCATACAAAATGATACACCAAAGTCCTTTAGTTTCTCGGGCATCACTTCTGAGATAACCAAAAATGGTAGCGTTAAAACGGCCCACGATGCAATAAAGATAACGAATGAGAAACTGACAACTGGAATCCAGTTGAAAGATTCAACTTCAACGTTCCATGATTTCAGCATCATATACAAGCCCAAAGTTATTAATCCCAATGCAGTTCCGATTGTTGAGACTCCGAATAAAAACTGTAGAAAAAAGCAGATTATAAATTATTATCTTTACATGAAAATAAATGTGTAATTTAAGTAACTCACTTTTCGTCCAGCTCGATCAACGAGATTGGTAGCAATGTAAGAACCAAAGAGTTGAATAACTTCAAAACAAATGTTATAATATCAAATCACATTCATTAAACATTTCATAGATAAATTATCTCACAATATTAAACTATAAATAGAACAAAATACCTCCAACAACAATTGCTGACATATTGGGTGACATGGTCGATCCAGCCTCTTTGAAAATGTTGGCTGTATAATTGAGCATAGCGAAACATCCACAAAACTGATTCAGTGCAGCCATAACAATTCCAATTATCATTGCTTTCTTTCCTGGGTTCGTCATTAGATCCGACCATCCGAACGAGTTTTCATTGTATTTGTCCGATTTTGGGTCACCGACGGCATTTTTCAGTTTTTCCATTTCTGATTGAAGCAATTCAAATTCATTTGCCTTTCCTCGCATATTTCGATAGAATCGAATTGATTTTTCCGTTTCCTATTGAATAGTAATTTTTTTTTTGTTCTAATAAAGTTTTTCAAGTGAATTTTTATGATAGCTTACGCAAATTTTACTCTGCTTCATTAGAAATGATGGTGTTTCCGGAAAGAAACATAGAAAGATAGCGAATAAGATCGTCATTACAACCACAAATTTTGGAGTCATGTAAAAATCGCAGAAATTTCCCAGTACAAACGCTATTAATATACCAACATTACAGCTCAATACGATTGTAGATCCTAATACACCCCGAACACTGGAAGTTGAAAAAGAAAAATAAATGCAATAATTAGGTTGATTGAAAACGAATATCAAACAAAAACAAACCGATCGTCTGCTATCTCTGATAAAAATAGTGGAACCATAACGAAAACACCACCGCCAATAAAACCATTTAAAAATCTCGCCGCATACAAGTAGTAAACATTTTGAGCGAACATAATGAGCAACCATCCTACCTAAAGTGATTATTATTTCTGAAAGTCGAAATGCTGCTGAAGGCAATCAATAGCACTTCGACTTACGATTGCCGGAATTGCGTTCACAATCAACGGTATTTTTCGACCGAACGCATTCGTAATAAAACCAAAGAAAATATTTCCAGTCAAACCGCCGATGCACAACATTGAAGCAATCCAGCTGGCTTCTTCCATTGTTATTTTACCGGATGGTAGTGTTGATTCATCCGAAGTGAGCAAAATAATGCTCGGACTGGTCCAACCACAGGACACACCATAGCCCGTCGTTATCAAGCTTACTGTACAGAAATTGGAATATTCAACAAAATGATTCAGGTCACGCCAACTATATTTTCACATTTACCCACAAACGCAGCAACAAATTGATGTTTTACACTTGTTTCCTGCATAATCTTTGGATATTTTTTCATCACTTCACAACACCTTAAAGCGGTAATTTTTCTTTGCTTACTATTGATGAATGAAGATTTTAAAAGACAATTGTGACTTTTATGCGCATTGATATTTAATTTTATCTCCAAACTCCTATTTATATGCACGTTTGCGAGGGCCGATTACAATTCTCATAAATTAAGATGTCCACAACAAAATGCAGCATCTTGATGCTTTTGATAACATTAATTTACAACTGAGTTAACTTCAATCGACATGAAATACAATAGACTCATTAGCAGCTACGCCTAACGACAGTACACTCATGCACTCTTCTAACATTCTGTTGATAACCGCTTAGAATTTGATTTACGGTAGCAGTACTTTTGTCTAATTTTATTTGCACTACCGCTCAAGTATATCCTTGGTTTTACTAGTGTATTTATCGAAATGTGTGATGTCAAAATTGTTGTTTCATATTCCCATTAGTATTTATTTAAATGAGTAAAGAAACAACTTAATTCGTCATTAAATATTTCGCTATTTTAAGGCTCCAAAAAGATAACAAGGAGAGTGTGACGAACCATTTTCAAATGAAAACACTCACGTTTAAAACAGATTAATATAATTTGATCATATACGACAATTACAAGACTTCGATTTTCATTTGAAAAAAAAACTCGTGTATTATTAAAATAAGAATTAAATGTAATTATAAATTACAAACTATTAGCTCTTGACTATGATTTATCACTATTTAAAATTAGTATGATAAAGCTAACGGTTAATACACACGCAAGGGGCGAATCACCATTGAAACATTGAAAGAATTGAAAATATTGAAAAGTATTGAAAGGTATTGAAAAACACTGATTTTTACTCTTCAGTGTCTTCTGTCAAATTATGTTTGGCAGAATGATTGCAATTCCAGATTTGTTTCAGTGCTTTTCAGTGGTTTTAAATATTGTTCAATGCTTTTCAATGCTTTTCAATACTTTTCAATACTTTTCAATACTGTTCAATATTTTTCAATACTTTTCAATGTCGATGTTCAATAATTTCAATGCGCGTAAATATCTTCATAGTTTTCCAAGTCGAATCGATTTTATGTCAAAGTTGTGTACTAATAATACTGAAATCATTGAAAAGTATTGAAAAGTATTGAAAATTAAATTTCAATGGTAATTAACCCCTTGTACACACGTCTATTTTTATACAAATTGTATCACGTTATCCAAATGGAATTTCTCCTAGTTTTTATCATTTTTTTAATTGTTTCACGTGTTTAAAAGTTTGCAACAAATTTACAACAAAAACTTTTTGAGCTCCTTTTAATTTCGCTAATTGATGGAGTTCTTTCTCTCTCTCTCTCATGATATATTGTATGTAATTTAAAGAGATTTCATGATTTCCTCGTAGCTTTTTCCCCTTGTTTCTGGCATATAAAAGAAAATAAATAACGAACCAAACATACAAACCGCGGCAAATGAAAACATGCTAAGCGGAAATCCCAGTGTGTCGGTAAGAAGTGGCAAATATTTGAGCATAATAAACGCGAATAGCCACACCAGCGTTATGCAAAACGATACACCAAAGTCTTTCAGTTTTTCCGGCATTATTTCGGAAATGACTATGAATGGCAGAGACAGAATGGCCCACGATGCAATAAACAGAACAAGTGAGAAACTGGCTATTGGGATCCAATTATAGGCCTCAATTTCGTATTCCATTGATTTCAGCATCATATACATTCCCAATGATATTTGACCGATCCCGGTTCCAATTGTTGATATCAGAAGTAATGGCTAAAATAAATGAAGTTTTTCTAATTTCTCTAAAATAAAATGTGAATAAACAAAAGAGAATATTTTTTTTCGGAATTCTTTCTTACCTTTCGTCCAGCTCGATCAGCGAGAATGGTTGCCACGTATGAGCCGGATAACTGGATTACGCCTACTAAAATAGCAGCCATATTTGGTGACATATTTGATCCGGCTTCTTCAAAAATGTTCGCTGTATAATTGAGCATTGCGAAACAGCCGCAAAACTGGTTCAGAAAAGCCAATGCAATTCCAATTGTCATGGCCTTTCTTCCAATTCCAGTCGTAAAATCAGACCATTTCAGTGAATTTCCATTGCTTTTTTCTGATTTAACATCACTAAGAAACCGGCTCAATTTATTTATTTCCATTTCAAGTAATTTACTATCAGCTTCAGTTTTACCAATATTTTGATAGAATTTAATGGCTTTTTCCGCTTGCTAGAATAAAAATGGGCAATTCATTTAATTGATCTGTAATTGTAAATTTGTTTCCATTACTCACCGAAACTTTATTTCGTTTCATCAGATATAATGGCGATTCCGGAAAGAAGATAAATGTGACAACAAAAATTATGGCTAAACAAATCACGAATATGGGAGTTATATGAAAATCATAATAATGACCTAGCGTAAACGCTAACACAATTCCAATATTTTCGGTTAATATCAACATCGATCCGAGTGTGCCCCGGACTCTGAAAACGGAAATTTTCTTTAATGCATTTCACACATAGTTGAATCAAATGTTATAACAAATCTCACTGATCATTGGCGATTTCCGACAAAAAAATCGGATTTAAAACAACAACTCCTCCACTAGAGAAACCGTGTAGCAATCTTGTTACATATAAATAGTGAAGATGATCTCCAAACAAAACGAACAACCAGCTCATCTAAAATTAAAAAAAAAAAATCACATCATCTTTGAAATGTTGTATGTTTATATGGTTCAGTTCAGTCATTTTTAAAATATTATTTCTTACAACGATTGGAATTGCGATGAGAAGTAGTGGCACTTTTCGACCGAATTTATTCGCAATAAAACCGAAAAGAATATTACCAACCATACCGCCGACACATAAAAGGGAAGCAATCCAACTGGCTTCTTCCATCGTGATCGGGCCATTTGACAACGGTGAATCTTCTGAGGTAAGGAGATTGATGCTGGGAGAGGCCCAACCACAACCCATCCCCTCGCAAATCGTCAATAAATTCACTGTTCACAAGTAGAAAAAGTTTGTTTACTGACTTAAATGAACCACTTGATCTTCTTGTTATTACCCACTATCGCAGCAAGATACTGGTATTTTGCACTCTTTTCTGGTGCTTGCACATCTTTTGCATCTTTTTTGAAAAATTTCAACACTTGCGAAAGCTTCATTGTTTACTGTTAAACTGAACAATTACAGTAGAACAAATGAAAGTTTTGCATCAAATGTGGCTGGTTTTATAAATCACTGTGTCCGCACAAATATTTGCGAGAAATATTTCTCACTTAATGAGTAATGTAACACATTTGATATTTATGTCCAAAACCAAAATGCTTAACTGAGATTAAAGAAATTTAAAACTGAATTTTGGAAACAATTTCATCAACTCATATGATTCTAATTGAAATAAAATACAATTAACTCATTGAGTAAGAGCACCAAGTTTTAAACGTTCAACTGTTTCCGAATCGTGCATTTGCGGAAATAAAAACGAAACTAATTTTTCATTGGTTTAGAGATGTGTATCAAGCGAATTCAAATATCAACACGTTTGAGTGAATAAAACCATATGACTGACCTTTCATTTCGTTTTGAAGTTTCAATCTCTTACGACAGTCCTCATTATTGGAGCCACAAGTGCATAAAGAAAAAAAACTGAATGACTGGTCGAAACTATTCGTGACAAATCATCTTATTCTCCACACAGATATTCTTCTTGTAAAAGACTGTGTAGTGTGTATCCATATTCACGAATCAGCAAAAATACAATCATAGAACGATTTGAATCGACTATTACAATGATTTGAATAATTTCGATTGTAAACCGTAAAAAAAACGTGTTGTCAATTGAAGTTAGATAAATTATTGTGATAGGCGATTTGAACCGGCGATGTGCATCCACACTTGTAATTTTAAATCATGTTTTTTTTTTTTAATTTTACGTGAATTCGTAATTTTTGTGTCGTTTAAAAAGAATTTTACAAACAGAACAGTTGTATTCGTACAACTTGTGTTTGGAATAGTTTTCAAAACTAAACAGATTTAATAAATTAGTGATAGAACATCGCATGCATTAGTTACGCTATTGGATTACGTAAGATGAAATGATTGTACACAAAGTATTTTCATTTGTCATTATTGTTTTTTTTTTTTCATTTATAGTTGTCGCTTGTATGTTGAAAAAGCAATCATCAAAAGTTGAAATATTTGAACAAATCAATGATTGGATATCGAAGGATTTGTGACACATTTGATTCGGACTGATATGCGCCAAATATGACAATATTTTCGAATATTTCCGATAATTTCACACAATTTTATATTCTGAAATATTTCACATATTTGATGTATTTCATCTATTTGAACTATTTCGATGTCACAAATAATTCGACATTTCTCATCATAGCAATTCAAAGATTTAATTTACTTGTTGTTCATTAAATATAATTCTCCATTAAATTTACGACAAACAAATTAAATGTCAGGTCCTTTTTTCTATTTGTGCGAAGGTTCTCTCGAATATTGTATAGTGTAAAAATACTATATACAAAAAAATATAATTACATAGCGAGACAATCGCATCCAAAAACGGACTCCGAATTATACTATAACTATTACTGGAAACTAGAATCGATTAATTGAACATAATAAGTCAACCCGTAAAATTTATACCGTTTAATAATAAAAATGCAAAAAATATCAAAAACATTGCAAAAAGAAAAACCAGATGACCAATTAACGGCACCGGGTAATTACATTCGGTTTTACTGAATAAATGTAATAATTCGGGCAATAAAAACATCTAATCATTTGAGTATTTTGCCAGAGTACAATGGCTATTCTACAAACTTAATGGTTTGATTTTTATTTTATTTCATCAATGAAGTTTTTATAACAAATAGCATAATATAATATTTTATAATATAATATGTAGAGCAAAAAGTGATTAAAAGATATTTCTACAGCGATTTCATAATTTCCTCATAGTTTTTGCCTTTGGTTTCCGGCAATCGAAATACGATGAATAATGCGCTCACTAGACAAACCGCCGCAAATAAAAACATACTGCCATGGAGCCCGAGTGATTCGGTGAGAAGTGGCAAGAATTTTATGATAATAAATGCAAATGACCACAAAAGTGTCATACAAAATGATATACCAAATTCTTTCAATTTTTCGGGCATCACCTCGGAAATGACCAAAAATGGTAGAGTCAAAATGGCCCATGATGCGATAAAAATGACGAATGAAAAACTAACGATTGGAATCCAACTGAATCTTTCAACAGGATAATGCCATAGCTTAAGCATCATGTAAACGCCAAGTGTTATAAGACCGGATGCCGTTCCGAGTGTTGACACCATAAACAAGAACTGGAAAAAGTAGATCATACTTTTATGAATAACGGAAAAATGGTTCATCATTAAAAATATACCTTTCGTCCAGTTCGGTCCACGAAAAACGTTGCCGCATAGGAACCAAACAGTTGAATTATTGCAACGAGAATAGCAGCCATATTGGGTGACATATTTGATCCAGCTTCTTCAAAAATGTTCGCTGTATAGTTCAACCTACATTCATGATTGATACCTATTATATTGATAGGTTTTGATATTATATGTATAATATTTACATAGCAAAACATCCACAAAACTGATTCAATGCGGCCAAAACAATTCCAATGGTCATTGCCTTCCGGCCAGGTCCTGTCGTTAGATCCGACCATTTAAAAGTGCTTGCACTGGGTTTTTCCACATTAGTCGAATCAAACGAATTCCTCAATTTGTTCATTTCAAACTGGAGTACTTCGTAATCACTATGCTTTCCACGAAGATTCTGATAGAAAAGTATTGACGATTCTGCATCCTATAAAATAGCTCCTAAAAGATTATTTTATATGTACAATATGAAATATGAATTACTCACCGAAACTTTATTCTGTTTCATTAGAAATGATGGCGATTCAGGAAAAAAGATAAAAGCCACAGCAAATAAAACCGTCAACACAATCACAAATATTGGGGTCATATAAAAGCTAAAATAATTTCCAAATATGAAAGCCAACAAAATTCCAATGTTTGCCGTCAAGATCAATGTCGATCCTAAAACACCCCGCACTCTGAAAACCCATACAGATATATTTTATCAAGGAATTTAATTTTTCTTTTGTTATCTTTGTGTGGATTTACCGATCACTTGCTATTTCGGAGAAAAAAAGTGGAATAATGGCAAAAATCCCGCCTCCAACGAACCCATTCAATGTTCTCGCTACATACAAATAGTAAACGTTTTGAGCAAATAAGACGAGTAGCCAGCTAATCTGAAATTTGGAATAAGTGTTTTTGCTCAGGATTTTTAGTGATTCAGTGATTGCATTAAACAACTTACAATGACTGGAACGGACATAATCAGTAGTGGTAACTTTCGTCCCAATTTATTTGTTACAAAACCAAAAACGATATTACCGGCCAAACCTCCAACGCACAAAAGCGAGGCTATCCACGAAACCTGGGTCATGTCAATCTTTCCGGATTTTAGCGGCGTTTTATCAGATGTGAGTAAAACAATATTTGGCGACGTCCATCCACATGTAATACCCCAACCAATGGTTAATAAGTTCACTGCTCACAGTTAAAGAAATGCACAAAATGGTTATTGACTTGAACGTAGTTTGTTGTTCAATTTGAAATGTAAATCACTTTAAATGTAAATTACCAACTATCGCTGCAAGGTACTGATATTTTGCACTTTGTTTATTCATTTTCGCATATTTCTTGTACTTTCAGTAGCAAAAAGTTTTAAATCACTTCAATAGATGAATCAGTTGTAATTATTATTGGTAACAAGTGTACTTACTGCTTGGCAAGTGATTTTGTAATTGAAGATTTTCATGAGAAATAATGTGATTTTATAAGTTTAGTTTTTCACGCTTGAATAATCAAATTCGTCACACAAACAGAAGCATTTGAGATTCCGCATAAACCATATGTTTGGACATGTTCCATTTAAATATGTTCAGTAAAATTAACATGTCACTCAGAAGATTTGCAAATAAAATACAAAAGGCTCATTCACAGGCATGAAAGATCGAACACACTTCTTTGTTGTCATTGTTGCGTTCAATAAGTGGTTGTGGAGTGTGCGCCACTCATTGGAGCAATCAAATTGTTGTTTGCGGTAGCGACATGCATGCTCAATTAATTAATTCACAATAGTTTTTTACACAATCGATTCAGAGAAACGTGCATATCATTATTATTCACGTAATTCTTCATTCTTTTTGTGGCTACTGTTTGCGGAAAAGTGGTTCGTTTATTTAAAAAAAAAATATAATTTTTAGTCATTTTGAAGACATTTTAATTGAGATTTACGTTATCTTGTATATAATCTCCAAATTTGACACGTGTGATCACATACAACATATGTTTGACAACTGTCAGATTTCAAGTGTTTAAGTCATTCCGATTTTCATTGTGGGCATTAACGAAAATTGATTTGTCAACAAACGATTTGTATATTTTAACTTTATACATAACATCGATATGGCATACAATTGTTACTAATTCTTAATCGTTCAATTAGCTTACAAATTATCTTATCGTTCTATGTTTAACTAAAATCTAAAACATAACATTTTGTACTTTCTTACGCACTAAACTTTTTGATGGCACATCTAAAAGCACATCAAATGGAACAATTTCTATTGAAGTGCTTTCATGATTTCATCATAGCTTTTGCCCTTTGTCTCAGGCACACGTAGAATAATGAATAAGGCACTGAAGAGACAAACTGTAGCAAATAAAAACATGCTGCCATGGAATCCCAATGTTTCGTTCAAAAGTGGCAACAGTTTTAACATGATGAATTGAGAGCTCCATAAAAGGGTCATGCAAACCGAAACACCAAAGTTCTTTAATTTGCTGGGCATCATCTCGGAGATGACCAAGAATGGAAGACTGAGAATGGCCGTTGATGAAATGAAAATGGCGAACGAAAAACTAGCCAGCGGAATCCAATTATAGACATCGACTTCATATTTCCACGATTTTAACATCATGTAAACGCCCAAGGTTATCAAACCTAATGCGGTTCCAATTGTTGATACTGCGAATAAAAACTGAAAAACCACACAGTTTGAACTTGAACCTGAATGATTTGGAGTCAATGTCAATTACCTTTCGACCAGCTCGATCGACGAGAACGGTTGCCATGTATGAGCCAATCAACTGAATTATTCCCACTACAATCGCTGACATGTTCGGTGACATGCTCGAACCAGCTTCTTCGAAAATGTTCGCTGTATAGTTTAACTGGACGAAAAGGATATTTATTATTTATTTACGAACCAATTTTGTGTCATTCATAAAATTTCATAAAAATTACCATAGCAAAACATCCGCAAAACTGATTCAATAAGGCTAGAACAATTCCAATTATCATTGCTTTTCGTCCTGGGTTGGTCAACACGTCTGACCAATTCCATGAGTTTTTATCATCGTCTTTCTCTGTTGGTGCTTCGCCAATAGAACTCTTCATTTTTTCCATTTCTGCTTGAATTAACGTGTAATCCCGTGTATTTCTTCGCATATTTTGATAGAATCGAATTGAACTTTCGGCTTCCTGTAAAGCAAAATGTATGGATTAAATGAGCGAATTAACTTAAATTCACATATTTACGCACAGATAATTTGTTTTGTTTTATGAGAACCGCTGGTGATTCCGGACAGAAATACAACGATATCACGAATAATATTGTTAAAACAATCACCAATTTTGGCATTGCATAGAAATCAAAATAATTTCCAAAAGTGAATGCTATTAAAATGCCCATATTGCATGATAACACCAGTGTTGATCCCAAAATACCTCGAACGCTGCAAATAATGAATGTTTGGGTTTTTACTTATTCACATTACATCATCAAACATTGAATTATATTACCGATCATTGGCGATTTCAGACAAAAACGCCGGAACTATCACGAACATGCCACCACCAACGATACCGCCCAATAATCTTGCTGCATATAAATGATAAACATTTTCAGCGAACCAAATAAGTGTCCAACTTGCCTGAAACCATGAATTATTTCGACAACTTTATTTCTAATTAAACGCACACAAAAGATAATCATTTTCTCTTCTCTTGTTTTTGAAATGCTTACAATTGTTGGAATTGCAATAAATAGTAATGGTTTTTTACGACCAAAGATGCTTGTAATGTATGCAAAGAAAAAGTTGCCAATCAAACCACCGAAACCTAAAAATAATCAAGAACATAACATATAATTGCACTTTTTTTTTCTCTTGCAAAAGAAAATCTGAATGATTTATTATTATATCGGTGGCATTTTTTTGCTGTTCAAACCTAAAAACGAAGCAATCCATGACGCTTCCTCGATTGTTATTTTGCCTGATGCTAGCGGCGTATCTGTTGACATCAGCAACAGCGTAGACGGGCTGGCCCAACCACAAGCTACACCATAGCCTATTGCCAGCATGTTTACTGTGATACGAAGACAAAAAATTATAAACTTCACTAATTATCACTGAAATTCAAGCCGAATTTATTGTTAATTACCAACTCCAGTAAAGAGGTACTGATGCTTTGCGCTTGGTTCTTGGCTCGGGTATTCCTTTGCCATTTTGAAAATATGTTCGTTGGCACACAAATATTTCACTTAAACGCTGACTTGCAATTGAAGATTTGTTGTTGAAATGTTCGGTTTTTATATGCCAACGTGGGCACACTTATCTCAAAATTCATTTTTAGAGATTTTGGGAGCTCATAAATCAAATGCTAAAACGTAATTGTAACTTGATGGAAGAACACGTGATGAAATTTATTCATCTGGCATTAGCTAATGAAGGCTGAGAATGAAACAAATTCGGCTTTTAATTGTAAGAGACATTGAAGTACACACTTTTGATTTAAGGTTATGATGTGTCAGTCTTTTTTCTGATATAATTGTTTGATAATTTCGAACTTCAATTGTGTCATAGACTCGCAAAGACCAAATCATTAGCTCAGCTGACGGGAAGGTAAGTCACTTGAATTTATAATGAAACTCAACAACGACAGTTGAACTCCATTTCAAGTTCAAAAAATATTACGTTCAAAAGCCAACTCCAAATAAATAACTGTTGACATCGAAAACTCCCGCAACCCGCATGCCTTATGAAAAATTGGTGAAAAAATGATTTGTACTCCAAATATTCGGTTCAATGTTTTGAACTCAGTAGGAGCACATTGACCTAGTGTAAAACATTCTACATCTTATATCCATATATTAGCAATATTTGTCAGAATTATTGTTCGGAAATTTTTGGTGCCGAAAACTTGTTTTTAATATGAGGCTGATGGTGCAAATCAGGCTCTGTTTTTGTTTACCATATCAAACGAATATAGATAGAGTTGTCAACGACCAATTCAATTTGGCTGTTTGTTCATATTTAAAAAAAAAAATCAAATTCAAAGTCTCACTGTCTCATGCACCACAAAATGGTTTCATAATTTTTTCTTGTCCCTTTCTCCCGAATAGATGACTTCTGCTGTGCACACGGCAAATGTTTGAGTGATATACTTTTTATTCAGCTTCCACGGCTGTTGTATTCCATTCTTTGTGTTCTGAGTAAATATCTAAGATTTGTATAGGATATAAGTTGTATATTTGGGCGCACTAACATCAGACTAAATGGATCAGAAAACAGAGTGAATATGCTCAAGTAGTATTTTTGAATGTCAATGACCTTGAACAATATGAAAATAAAAACCAAATCGGCATTACTTTCTTTATCTAAACTCTGGAGAGCTTCATATTAGATTCCGTTATAATTTATTGCTTTTTAAACTGAAACGATAATAACAGAAAATAATCTAGTTTTTGTTGTTTGCCAGTTCGTAACAACTGTCTCAAGATTGACACCTCCACAATGCTATCCCACACATTCCTAATCTCCACCTGATCATCCAATTTGTTGGATTTGCTCGATTTTGTGACATATGCCTATAATTAAAAGAATAAATACTTTAGCAAATACTACAGCAATTGTACGGAAAACACACGACATATTATACACCACTGTCATGATTTATTTGATCAATGTGACAGAATGTAGTAAATCAATGTTCACAAAGTAATTAATTTTAATTTTCAAGCATTTCTTTGAATACAAATCACGCAGACTCATCGTAGAAATCTGAAACGGTTACTCATGAGCAGAGATACACTTTTGTGTGGAATGTGCTCTTACTACGATTGATGACACTTTTACCGATTTTCACTCATGAGGCATGTGTATCAAGCGCTCGAAAAAAAATCTTCACATTTCATCATTTTATTTTCAGTTCACAATTTTTCCATAATGCTTCAATCGATCATCTGTTAAATCTTCTAAAATAAAGAAAAGTTAATGAAGTGGTTGATCCAAATGAATCAGTTTCACTTGTTTACAAATGATAATTATATGATCACATTTGCATTTGAATATTCGATTAAAAACGGTAAATTCTCTTGGTAACTGGTTTATCCACAAGATCTATTAAATATCAACGGAATCGTTTCTTTCCAACTTTTTTTTTCTTGAATTAGAAGAGTGTACTTTGACCAAATTTGACCGCAAACCAAAAACCACAAAATATGGCTTATGCTAGAAGCACTTCGTCATCAATTCAGCGAAATGATTTTGTTGAAATTCCGACAGTCCGTCATAATCGTTTGAGTTCTTAATTTAGTATGCATTGTGTAAGTCAAACTTACTGAAAACATGGCATCGCTTCAGCAGTGAAGAATGAAGCTGTAAACCTTGACAAAATTTCGAATTTTGATTGATCCCAAATCGCAGACCGTTTTTGTGGAATTTGGTTCGAAACTAATTTATTTTATGAATCTTTATTAATGACAACAACAAAAAACACATTGTATTTTTGCTCTCGAGTGTCTATAAAAAGTTGCCGACAGTATTTGCATATTTCGAATGTATGTGTGCTTTCGTTTTTGCGTAATTTTTGGTTAGTCATTCAAAAATTGCAACCAAACTATTTATGTACAGATTTCACCGTTTAAGGTTAAACGTCATCATTTCTGCGCCATGTGACTTTGAGATTTGATTGTTTATAAATAAAATCAAAATCCCCCACTCAATCAGAGAGAACCAGTTCTGCCAAAGTGATGATTTAAACGTTCATCCGTTCTTCTGGTTTATCCAAGTTTCTAATTGATGGATTTATCATTCATCATACACAGCTTGTGCCATCTAAAATGTAGATTTGTATGCAAAGAATAATATATTAAGATTCTGTTTTAATTGTGAATATAAAAAACATGTGTTTGATCATTTATAAATGGCAATTCAGTCGCTACTCGCAGTCAGTTTAAGTTTTGTGTTTGCATATTTGACACCGTGCTCGTAAATCGGAATTCATATAAAATGTCTTTTGCCAAGCATCTCGTGATATTATCTCTAATTGCAATTTTAACAAATTTGGTTACGGCTCATAGTGGTATCAATCGAGAGACATTTGAAGTGAAGGAATATCATATCAAAAATGCCGGAAAAAAGTCAGAAATTGTTTTCGAAGAGCCCAGCAGTGAAAAAGACCTGGAACCAGCCAGAGTCCAAAGCGGAATAAAGATATCTAATAAATCAAATCACACTGCAGCAATCTCGGTAGACACTCGTAACAACTTTGGTGATTTACCAATCAAATGTGGTCCAAATGAAGAAAAGATAGACGGCGAATGCCGAGAAGTTTAAGGCGAATGTCAAGTTTTCTGATATTATTCTCAAAGCAAAGTTAAACCATATTTTTTGAATTAGAATTTAAGATGTATTGTAATTTTCAAATTGTGAACAATGACTTTAACATGTTACTTGAAATTTTAAAGTTGTGTGTGTTTTATTTTGATAAATATTTACCATTCATTTTTGTCCTGTGACGCCATTAATGTTTCTGAGGTTAACCTCAGAAGACAAGATTGATTTATTGACGGGCATATATATTGTATAGATAACCATAGCCTGTATGGCTGTTGCAAAAAAAAACTTGCACACCACGATGTACGTCAATACATCTACCATAATCATAAATAAAGGAATTTTTTGTGTTTGAAGTGAATAATCATTTGATTTGCTCAATGCGTTAAGAGTGAACGGCACAATGTGCTCATTTTTCGGCATTTCCCAATATTTTTTTTCAACAACTCTTCTAATGTAGTGACTATTCCATATCGGATGTTGATTTTCAGAGCAGTGAAGCTCTGTAGTTTTTATATAGATCTTTGATTTTAGGTTCCAATCCCTCAGGAAAAAGTCAGGTTGCGTTAAATTAAGAGAACGCAGTGGCCACTACAAACTTTGTATAAACAAAGGAAACATTTTACATCCGAATTGAGGATTTGATTGAAGATACAAACATTCTCGGACGTAATCAAAATCTTCAAATCAATTTCGTTTTAATCTCAATACTTTTCACTAAGAAATGAAATCAATTGATTAGTTCAATTGTTAGGTACTTAAATGTTGACAAATTGTTTCTGTTTGTGAGGTGTTCTAACACCTTATCTCAAAGTTGTATTGATATTTGGTCATATAATTGCTTCCGTCACACATTTTATCAATATAATCGTCATCGAGTCAAAAATTAACGGATAGCGTGATGAGAGACTAACAGTCTCGAGATCCACTTGACTTTCACTCTATTATGTAGTTGTTGGCAATCTAGCACTGACGCACAATGTTGTTTACATTTTTCTTTGATAATACAAATTGAATGCGTTTGTTGTGAACGAAACCACATTTGAGTCCTGATGTAAAAAAAACTACCAAATATTCTAAAATTTACCGTCTGACAATGCATTCGCATTGTTTTTTTTATGTCAGTTGCTAAAAGTTAAAATTGAAATTTAAAATCTTCATTTAATAAACACTGTTCACATCATGTATTCAAAATAACATGATGTTAGTACATTCAAATTGCCGCCATAGATGTCGGGCAAACTGTCAGATGAGATCGACTCTCATTTGACACTTCAATACCGGTTTGTTGTTTAGCACTAAAGGTTTGTTTAGAAATTGCGTCGAACAAAGAAAAAAAAAATACAAATTTATTTTGTGATTAAAAGCAATGGAGGATAAAGACTCAAGTGATTTCCTTAAATTCTGTGGCAAAGATATTGCTGCTTTACACAAAGAGACAGATCCAGTCAAAAGAATACATTTGATGAGACAAATTAACACTCAAATGTACGCCGAAGCCTGCAAACTGTAAGTCCTTCATTCCACGCTACAAGAATAGTCATCGCCTCGCTGTTTTGTTTTTTTTTATCCATAGATAAATATGTTATCTTTGCAAAAAAGTAAATGTTAAAAGTGGATTTCATCAATACCTTCTGCTCATTGTAATAATTCAATGACATTGAATATTTTACGTTTTTAAACTGTGTTCATATTTTTCTTTATTTTTGCATCCCATAGGAATTACGACGATTACACCATTTGCCGGATACTTTCAGAAAATATGGACGAATACATTGAGGAATCGGCACCTCTACATGAAACCCAATTCGACGAAATGATGAAAAAATTGAACATTAACCTGAAGCCGGCAACAATTCAACCTTCATTCATTGCAAATGACATTTTGAAATCGAGAAAATGTGATGGTGTTTGCAAAAATGACATTCTTCTAGACGAACTCGATCAGTTTTTCAATTCGATGAAAAAGAAACCAGTTTTACCACCACCAAGTACAAGCAGAGCGCCGATTAGTGTTGCTTCTGATTCGAATTTTAAGACGGCAAGCAGTTCAGTGAAAATGTGCATCGATGAGAGCAGCGGTGATTTGGTATTCGAAACCAATTTCCGGCGAAAAAAAGATTTAAACACTAATAGTAATCAACAAGGTCAAACTCCATCATTCGGACTGAGAAACAATCGTGCGATAGACAATCGATTTTATCCGGATTATTCAAGCAACAATCAACCATCCACTTCGACTATGACCCCGGATACTCGGACACCGTTTGCAAGAAATCATTTTCAGTCATTCGGTGGTTCGAAGCGAAAACCAGAAGAACCGGCCAATAATTTGTTCAAAAAGCCAACTTATTTATCAAAACCAGAGCCAGAAACCAATACTCAAACGCCGTTTGAGCCAAAATGTGATTTCAAATCAGCAAGTGATGAGCTTATCATTCAGTACAATAAAAAGAACAACATTAACAATCAAAATGAAAATTTCTCGTACAATTCACATCCAAATGGTGGATTGAGACGGTCTTTGGGTGGCCGTCGAACGGTTAACAATAAATTTGCTCCGCCATTTGCCAATCAAGGGAACAATTCATCAAATTCCAATACCAATCCCAATCAAAATTCCAATTCCGATTCCAATTCTACTAATGATTTTGCAGCACTTCATGGAATCGATATGAGCCATCCGCGTTTGAAAAATGTTGAAGCTAAAATGGTTGAGACCATTTCCAATGAAATTATTGATAGTGGTGATCGAGTCGGTAAGTTGAATATAGGAATTTCTTTACTTATTTTTTGGATTACCACAAGCAAGCGAAAAAATGTTTATCATTTTAATAAAATTTTCTTTGTTTTTTTTTTTTAGAATGGAGTAGCATTGCTGGATTGGAATGCGCTAAAAAGGTGATTATGGAAGCTGTTGTTTTACCAATACTTCGGCCAGATATTTTCACTGGACTTCGACAGCCACCGCGTGGTGTTTTGCTTGTAAGTAAGATCAAGGGATGAGTGTCTTGTTATCTTCTTATGCGTTTAAAATGCTTTCACGTGAAATTTCCATCATTTTGCCCAATAGTTTGGCCCACCCGGAACTGGAAAAACTTTAATCGGCAAATGCATTGCATCGCAGTCGGACTCAACATTTTTCAGTATAAGTGCATCAAGTCTGACCTCGAAATGGATTGGCGAAGGCGAAAAAATGGTACGAGCATTATTTGCTGTGGCTGCCGCACTTCAACCCTCGGTCGTGTTTATTGACGAAGTTGATTCACTTCTATGCCAGCGCTCAGAAAGTGAACATGAAAGTTCACGACGGCTCAAGGTCAGTATAAATTGCGACCAATTGTGCCAATGAATGGGCTTGTTTTTCTAAATCGTTACTTTTACTTCAGACGGAATTTTTGGTGCAACTGGATGGTGCTGGTACAACAGAAAGAGATCGAATTCTAATTGTTGGAGCAACAAATCGGCCACAAGAATTAGATGAAGCAGCTCGACGTCGATTTGTGAAAAGATTGTATATTCCACTGCCAGAATTGCCGGCACGAAGGGAAATCATAGCAAATCTCGTGACATCTGTGAATCATGTGTTAACCGAATCACATTTAGATGAAATTGCACGGCGAAGCAACGGTTATTCTGGTGCTGATATGAAAGTGCTGTGCCAAGAGGCCGTAATGGGGCCAGTTCGTTCAATTTCATTTACGGACATGAGAAATGTTGCGGCGGACAGTGTGCGACCGGTCAATTTCAATGATTTTCAAAATGCATTGAATTGTGTTCGGGCCAGTGTGTCACAGGATGACCTACAGCAATACGTCGATTGGAATAATAAATACGGATCCGGAGGTGGAAAATGACGTTTTTCAAATTTATTATTATGTTATACTCACTTCGGAACATGAACAGAATATACAGAATGTTGAATAAATAATCAAATGAACGTCAAGAAATATAGCATGTTATTGTCATTGTTCTAATGTTTGGATCCCATTACATATTTAAGATGTTTATTTCCTCTTCAGTATTGATGAGTTGACAGATGAAAATATTTATTATCGATTTTTAATTAACCTTGCTGCAGCGAACATATAAAACCCAAAGGCATACACGCTCGCTCAGTTATTTGGAAAAGTGTTTTTGTGGCATTAACAAATGGATGAAAATAAGGTTAAAAACCAAACGTTTGGTGTATTTAATCCAAATCAACGCCAATTTTTCGAAGACGAACTAAGATATCGCGAAAAGTTGCAACAGCTGCACGCAGGTTTGAGTAAAGTATTGCGTGACTACTAAATTGGCATTTCATTCAAAATTATTTCATTTGTTGATATTACGTTTTAAGACAAAATGAGGAACTTGAAAACATATCACTTCAGATAGCTCTTGAACTAGCATTTATTTGCATTTATCAATTGTAGACAACTCAAGTCCAACTCATCTTTATATCCGGCCGAAAGAAGTTGAATTAGACGTTGATCTTTTAGATGAATATGATTCCTTTTACCACACGACTAAAAGTTTATTGGTCCTCTTTCAAATTATGGGTATTACAACGATATTTTTATTTTTATAAATTTCCTCTTCATTTCTTCCATTATTTTTATTTCTGTTTTTGATTTCCCCCTAGGTATTATGCCGATTAAACGAAGCGCACCAGGTACAGAATGTTTGAAAGAGAATGCAATTTCGGAAGAAATTCCATCTCAAATGCAATGTTTTTTGCAGGTGAAAATTTGCCGCGAACCACTTATAACTGGCGATCGTCCGTGTTCATATGGGCATACTTCATATATGGACTTTTAACCATTTTGGTGATCTACACATTTCAAGCGAGAGTGCAAAATTTCTTGTCATCATCAAAGCGTTTCGATGAAGTCATTTACAATATTATTTTCATCAGTTTGCTACTTCCGCACTTTCTTTTGCCGGTCGCATCATGGCGTAATGGTGCCGAGGTGGCCAAATTCAAGAATATGTGGACGAATTATCAATTGCAATTTTATCGTGTGACTGGTACACCAATCGTTTTTCATCGTTTATCGGCAATGTCTTGGATCGGTTGTGTTGCTAGCTGGTTAATAAGTATTGTGATGATGATGTCACAGTACTATTTTCAACCAGATTTTCTATTCTGGCATGTATTCGCTTATTTGCATATTATCGCAATGTTGAATGGGTTTTGTTGTCTATGGTTTTTAAATTGTACGGCATTTGGCAGAGCGAGTATGGCATTGTCCGAAAAGCTACAGGAAACATTGAATATGCCAAGACCATCACAGCAATTGACAAAATTCCGACATTTGTGGGTTGATTTGAGTCACATGATGCAACAACTTGGACGCGCCTATTCAAATATGTACGGCATTTATTGTCTTATCATATTTTTCACCACAATTATTGCGCTGTATGGTGGTTTCAGTGAGATTCTCGATCATGGTGCCACTTTTAAGGAACTTGGTCTCGTCATTATTGTCGTTTATTGCATGACATTGTTATTCATCATTTGCAATATGGCACATTATGCCAGCACATCGGTATGGTGACATTTCAACTATTAATTGCAATGCATGTTTTATTAAAATAAAAATTGAAACATTAACAGGTTGGTTTGGAATTTCAAACGCGATTATTGAACGTAAATTTGACAGCCGTGGACAAATCCACACAAAAAGAGGTTGAAATGTTTTTGATTGCAATACAAAAGAATCCACCAATCATGAATTTGGATCAATATGCAGATATCAACAGAGGACTCATCACAGCGGTAATTTTATACATTTTCATTGCATAAACTGTTGAATGAAGCTAATTTATTTGTTTGACTTAAAATGCAATCATTTAGAATGTTTCCTTCATGGCTACGTATTTAGTTGTGCTGCTTCAGTTCAAATTGACTTTGTTACGTCAAAGCGCTCGACAGGCTGCTCATAATCTATTGCTGGCTAATCGAACAATGCAACAAAATGCAAATGCTACAGGCTGAAACCCATAGAAACCGAACAAAAAATTATAAAAACATGAACTTTTTTCAAACAAATCAAAAATAATTGAAATTGAATGTCAATTAATTATTTAAATCATCACCAAAGTATTGCGTCTAATTCATGCACTAATTTTGTTATATTTCTTTGATAAAAAATATAATAGCTGTGTAGTACTCAAACGTTTGTGTAGAAACCAAAACTTGAATAAACAAAATGAATACTTTTGTTAATTTTTTCTCCTCTTAAAAATAAAATGAAATGAATGAAATCCATCGATTCTCTAACAGACCACCCATTTCAAAATCTCATGCATTTCAATTCGCTGTCGCTTCGCCGTGCGACATTTGTCTGCATGCCATTTGTACGTATCATTGAACTGTCAAATTTGCCGGATTTGCTTAGCTATCAAATACGCATCGTCCGTCCATTGTGAATGGCATATACGAAAATACAAGTTTCAATAACAACACTGACGTTTAACGATCTGCAGATTAAAGAGACATGTATTTTTTATTATAGCACAGCTGAAAAGTTGTACATCTTTTTTTTTGGTTCCGATAAAATATCATAGCACTTGATAGAATTTGATCAAGTTTAAGTATTTTGTTTAATAATTTAGTTGTTAATGCGTAAACAAATTTCACAATTTTCATGTAGTTCAGGTGAGTGCAAAGCGATTTTTTTTCTTCAAATTTCGTCTGTTCTGTGACTGCTTTCGTTTTCGACATTGAACATGTATTGTATAAAAATTGTACGTGAAGCCTTAACCCTAACCATACATATATGTAACAACAATGGAGAACCTGTGTGATATTAAACGAAAAAGATAAATAATTTTGACGAATGTTATCAAGCTCTGGAAAATTAAAACCCGAAATATTGATATGTGTTTGTATTTTTTTTTTTAATTTTTACAGCTCAACATTATTCCATTTCGTGAGTCTGATTAGGATAAATTCAATTGCAACACTCGACAAATAAATCGATATGCATACTATGTACAAAGAGCACTAGTCAGCTGTTTTAAAGAAGAAGAAAAAAAAATTATTGTTTGCTGCCGACTCGTCACGCTTTTGTGTACAAAAAATTTATTTAACAAAAAAAGTCTGTTTATTGCCAGAAAATGTGTTTAATGTTCGGGAATGTGCAAGTGTTAAATGCGAATGAAATTTGCAAGACAAATCTGTAATGAAATCGTACGAAAAAAAACATACAAATGAACAATTTTTGTGTCTGTATATGTTGCATGAACAAATGAATGTACTGATAAATTCCATACGAAAAAGGGACGATATAAGTGAAATTTTGCCATTTTGTGAATCACATATAAATAGTGTTGAGATGACAATCGACCATTGACAAGGAACATGGATGCAATGACAAATCACCAGCGCTATACATTAAGGCCATAGTAATTTTTTTCTTTCAATAAACACACACACACACATTTATTTGGCCGCTTGCTTACGGCCATCAACAAACGATTAGCCAAGGCTTCATATCCGCAGGGATCGATATATTCAACAATACTCATTGAACCAAATCCATATTGGGGTAGACAACGCACAAATTCATCAACACGGTGAAATGTCACACTTTCGACCGATTTGTTTGATGCCATTGTCCGTTTCGAACAAGTAAGCTTTTCCATAGAAACAAAAAACTGTTTAATGAGCTATAATAATTTTGTTTTGTGAATGAATAATTTATTTCACATTTTTGTTAATGCGTGTATTTTATTTGGCCCGAATTTAGTGCTGACAGAATAGTAAGCGTGCCGCCGTTGAGACAAAAAAATGCGAAAAAAGACATTTTGAAAATTTACAAACCGATTAAAACGTAAGCCAAAGCAAATAAATGGAAAAAATTCCATCCAAATTTTAATCTACATTTTTATTTAAATAATAATAATTTACAGGAAATTCCGTAAGAAATTGACATCGGTGCGTCGACGCTCAGCGTTTGTTATATTTCAAGCCATCAAACCATTATTTAATGCTGGTAAATTTTTGAAAGGTGATGGTTCGAAAGCGACAATATCAAAACCAATATTGGCCGCTGCCGATAGTCAAGCGAATGATATGGCAGCACCGGAATCCAGTGATAGCTTTGATGGACGAAATGCAACACCCGAAATACAAAATGACACCACCACCACCGCCGCCACCACCACTACCAACAATGGCCGATCACAGAAGTGTGCAAAAACTGTACAAACCCGCAAAATGTCGAAAACGTCTAGCTGTGATTCAACGAAAGCGCGCAGTAACCGCGATAAAATGTTACAGGAAAAAGAAGACTTTCAACTAGCAAAAATGTTACAGGAATGTGTTGGCACGAGCGATGCACCGTCACGTTATTCATTGCGTAGCCGAAACAAATCATCGGTATCATCATTATCATCATCGACATCATCATCACAGGATTTATTTCAAAGTAAAGGCTTTACGATCGGTGCAACGCCAAAATTTAAAAAATCCATGTCATTTAACGACAACACAAAGGATTTAATTGCGGCCACCGGATCATCAGCAACACGTTCGCAACGCAACACCAACGATTCCAATGATAAATTCATTGATTTTAGCTTTCAAAAATTGACTCGAAGCCGACGAATCGCAATGACAATGTCCGGCGTATGAAGATAAATTTAAATTAATCTGAATCCGTCGCTCATTTTTTTTAGTTCACGAAGCAGTGCAAATGGAGAACTTAATTAATTTTTTTTTGTATTTTTTTTTCTCTTGTTTATCAATTCATATTTGTAGGAATATATTCAAATGATTTTCTTTATTATTTTCCTTTTATTTCGAATTAAAAACATAAACAAACAAACATTTTCTTTGTATTAACATTAATATTAAAAAGTCGTATATCGTGTAGTTTTATTCATTGCATTTGCCACCAAATGCGTTGGTTGTGCTCATTTTCATAAAAAAAAACAAACGACAAAAAAAACAATTCCTTGAAAAAAAAACAACAAAACCTATTGTAATAAACATGTCAATATACTTCGGTGTACACTTTTTTCAATTTAAGTGTTTTTTTCGTGTTTCTTTCTCACAATCAAAAACCCATTTTCTCCTAGATAGTAGCACAGAAGCTAACATAAAATTAGGTGATTAACACAGGACAATTTGTGATTTGTGTTGTAATTCTGGCCCCCTCAACAATTCCTTATCGTCCGATATCGATTCTCATGCGAATGAATTTTCCAATTGAAGATAAATCATTTAGAGACCTCGGCTAGCAAACAATGGTCGCTGTGCGTGTCGTAATTTATACATAAATAAGTACAGATTATAACGATTTAATGTCTCCATACGTTTGTTCAAAACAACCTCAACAGATACAATCAATACAGTTAACATGACTCCAATTATTACCAGAACCGCGCTGTTGAGAATTGAAATCGATGACACAGTGAAATCATTCAAATGCCCATACTTTACTTGCTGACCATCATTTTCCCATTTCTTGATCAAACCCGCCTCTAACGCAAGTTTAATGATATCATTTACTTGTGCCATGTACTTGAAATCCTTTCGCACATTTAATGAGATGCTATAATTCTGAAGGTTTTCTCCTCTATCAAAACAGTAGATTTGATTCGAAGCAAACAACACGCTTCTTTCTGCATATGCCCTTGGCATCGCCACAGCACGTTTCTTATATTCCTTGAGTGTGAGTCGATGTAAACATGCATCAATGTCCGTGCAGATCTCGAATCGCTGCTTCATCCAAAGAGGAAACTGCAAAGAGAATTTTACGCTTTATTTTGATTCATTTAAAATGGTTTGTCGCGTCGTACATTGGATTCCTCCCAAACTGAAACATTTGAATATGGCCCACCAGTCAAACGAAAATTATGCTCAATTAAATCGTTGACGGTTCGAATTTGATGGCCAGGAAGAGGCCATGCAATTGCTTTCAATAGCAGAAAATTCCAAGCACATGATACCAACACGCATACCATTATCGCCAGTCCAATCGCTATTTTGAGGATGGAATTATTGTGCGCGAACCGTTGGGAAAATTGTTGAGTGATTTTTTGTTCGAAAAAATTAAAATCGTACTTCATGTAACCGAATTTATCTCTTTCATATCGCATGGCAAATAAAATCACCATGTAACTGATGCTGATTAATGTCAACATCAATATGAAAGCTATTTTTGTTGACACGTGTCGAAATATCAACCAAAATGATAGCGGCTTTGCACGATTAACGCACCACGTCAAATCATCCGCATGATATGACCATGAAGATGTAAAATACCGCTGTGTGTATTTGTTACTGCCGAAGCTGCCGATCATGAAATCCATTTTCCTTTTTTTGCGTGGGATGAAATTATTGTGATTATTATTTTGTTTTTTGTACAAAAATCACCCATAAACCATTATTACTAACTTTTGCCATGTTTTACTCAAGTTTCCAATCATAATTTGCTGCATTACTTCATGGTAGGCCGTTGAGTTCAAATAATGGTATTGAATCGTTTTGTGCAATTTTTCCGAAATTAATTTCAAAAGGCTGTGCTCGATGCCACGGTGAATTCCGTATTGTTTAGAAACACTTTGAAATGGTTCGACATTTGGACTCACTACACGAAAAACTCGGGAACTGTCGATATTTTTCCATGTTGACTTTTTTACAATACACTCATCAATGGCAGAGAATTCAAAATTCGATACATTTAACGAAATTCTTTTGAATCCGTTATACAATTTCCATTTTTTTTCGAATTTCAAGTGAATGAATAAATTCAAATCTCCATCAACATTTTTGGTCCAATCAATGATTTTTCGTATTTTTGCCTGAAGTTGATGTTCTGTGCGAAAATTTGGAATTTCCAACACAATATGAATAGATCCTTTTGATCCATTCTGTGAAAAGTGTTCAATTCCATTTGGTGAGATGAAAACGATGTGTGTTAATTTCTCATTGAATTGCTCTTGAAACACGTTAAAACTTCGTATTGGAATAAACAATTTTGCTTTTTCAGCTACCAGAAATGCATGTTCCAAGAAAGATTGCTGTGAGCCGTTGTGTTGGAGAAGTATTGTCGTGTTGGTTAAATTACCCAAAAAATAATTTATGCACTCGATTTCATTAGATTGCCAATTTGCAGGAAATCTTAATGACAGAACTCCACTTAAAACCGTTAACGTTGGAAATAATAAAATTATCTTCATATTACTTGAAATTCAAACCAATGGAATGTGATATTTCAACGAAACATTCAAACAGATCGATTTCCAGCTGACTACTGACCACAAACATGTAAAAAGTCTGAAACAATCCATCGGAATGCGTATTTCCATATATAAATAGCTTATTTATTAGCATATGTTCTGATTCCATCATTATTTCAACTGTAATATTAAATGAACGCACTTAGAGTTTGGTGGAATATGGTGAATGGAAGGAACTGCATATAGAATTGAACTTGAATGTTTTTTATAAATATAGTTACTATAATATGTGATAAACTTTGATGGAGTGTGAGCTTCTCCATTCGACAATGGAGCCAAACCATTCGGTGCCGTTGAAAGGTTTTTGTAGTTGTTGTGAATGAACCTTAGTCGTGATGAAGCTGTACCTTTTTCAAGAACAGAATTCAATAAATATTTGATGATGTTGAGGAAACCGATTTTTTTTTTTATCAAACATTCAAATGGCAATGATTTTTCAATGATTTTTCCAATTCATGTATATGTGAAAGTATTGTGACCAAATTCAAAGCTGATATGGCGAGTGTCAATGTTGTCAACTTTTTCTAGTTTTAAATAGTCAATTTTGAATAGCCCGAATCGACATTGAGCTTAAAAATTGTTACAATAACAGAATAACTGGTTGTACATCAATTGTCTCCAAAAAAACATTTGCATTAATATCGGTTGCAGTTATATCATCGTTTCAATTGATTCACCAACTGTATAGCTCTGAAAAGAGACCAATTTACTAAAATAATACTTATTATTTATTATTTAAGACATTATTACATAGAAATGGTGCTGTATAAAGAATAGAAACACGCATTTTTACATTCTTCTCACATGATTTGAGGCAACAGGTTTAACAGAGAATATGTGTTGTTGTTATTGTTGCTGTTTTTTTTTTAAGCATTCCCGAAGAATAGAAAGAGCTAAAGAAAGAAATTGTTTAAACGGTACGCGTTTTTTAAACGTATGACCTCCATCATTGCTGCACTCGAAGATTGCCATCAATTTGCTCTTGTCCACTTGGTGCATCTTCTATTTTAAATGTGTAATAATCGTTTACTTAACGGTTATAGCTGAGCTAATTTTAGATTATATGCTCTGCTATAAGATCCACACACCAATCATCATATTCACTTGTCAGCCAATGAAGTTGGTTTTGAGTGGGAGGAGTTCATAGTCCATTATTGTATTGACAAGACTCATTTATGTATATTGCATGAACATATGCCGATATCGACTCATACCATTGGCCAGATTAACGTCAATTAAATCAATTTATTTCAGCAAAACTAGAAGATATCCTTCTCTACTTTTATTATAAATGCAGTTTGTGCCATGGGGATATGTTAGGATGATTGGGTTACATGAATAACAATAATTATTATCGTTATCTCTTGCTCCTTTTTATGGCCCTCAATATAAAGTGCTTTAAGCGAGCATTTTTTTTTTTGAATGATGTAATTTTGCGGCAAAATTGAGATTCAATTGAAGAAGAACAGTTCGTTTTAAAACAGAGAACATTTGCCAAAACTGTTTATTCACAGCCATTTTCAGCTGTTTACCCATTGGTGACCGTGGTGCTAGAGTGATGTATCACAAAAATTCAAAATGACGATTATCGATCATATTGAAGAATCATTTAACACTTTATCTGAAAGAAGAAAATAGATTTTTTTTCACGTTCGTTTCCGTAGGAAGACGTCTTTTTTCATTATCACTGTGTATAAATGTTGTTTTTTTTATTGACATTCAATTCATTTCTTTTTCTGCCAAGTTTTCTTCTTACTATTTTACAACTTGTTGATTACGGTATGCAAATTTACATATACATGTGTAAAATTTCATTGGAGTTGCAAAAATATTGCCGTTCGTCATTTCAACAGGATTTTTTCAAGTGTTTGTTGTGCATTAATGTCGTGCGGAGGTGCTGTAAGTGTTCTTGATTATGTTATGTGCATATCCATCAGAAGCGTAATGACAATGAAAAACCCAAGATCCATGTACTTACATTCGTTTGGACCATTAAACTGTAACATTTAGCAGCATGTGCTCTCGTCATGTGCACTTTTTATTACCTTTCCTCGAATCATTCGAAACAGTCATTCGTTGATCATTGAAATGGTTGCATGCGACGATCTAAATGTGGATTTTCACATTATTTGTACAAAATGTGCACATTTTGCCGACATTAGTACTGAAAAATGTGCAAAAATGCTCCAAAATACACAATGTGCAGATGTGCTCATGATGTACCACATTTTGCATTATAATGCATGGTGTTCATTGGGATTTCATTAAAAGTAAAGACAATTTCGTTGATTATCCTTCATAGAAACAGAGCTAACGTGTTTATTCATTGTAAAAAAAAGCGTCGACAATTCTTAGAATAATTTAAATGAGATGATAAGTCTATAATACGTAATGTCAATGCTTTTATCGTTCTTAATTTATTATAATGAAAAACTAGCTTAGTTGATCTTAGACACTAGTCGATCCAATTGTATCTACATTAATAGCATAAATATTTCTAGTAATCATCATCAAGTGAGACGAGACTAACTAATTCTCAATCGTTTCATGGGTTCAAATGCATTTCTAATAAAATTCGGTAAAGCTCTTAAATTCTAGCAAATTTTACTATGCTCTTTCGGTCTGAACTGGAACTAATCTCTGTACCGAGAATTTATTGCAATTTCACATACTAATTTAAATACAAAATAAAATACTCCTAATGTTTTTTTTTCAATGTTGCATATGGTAAATGCTATGAATTTATGTAATAAATACGTCTCTATCGGAGAGCATCCTGAAGTAAATGCACTAGTTTTTCTGTTTGTTTACTGTTTCGATGAAGAGAGATGAGCTGGAGTCCGGTTCGGGGCATTTTAATAGTACGTGGGCAAAGCGGGTGGTGCATAGATTGGAGAGTATGGATTGTATGGTGCTGGTGCCATTGGGCCTGGAGCTTGATATGGATTTGGTAAATGGTATGGCGAAGCGTATGGATTGTGATATGGTGGTATGGATTGTGGCATGAGATAGATTCCCTCTGGACGACCATTAAATACATACGAACCCAAACGTGTAATTTTTGAATCTTGTGTTGGGGTTGCTGTCGCTCCGGCAATTTGTGGCTTCGGACGGTATGGTTTTTGTGGTCGCGGTGGCAAGTATGATGGAAATTGGGGGCTAGCATAGTTTGATGGATTTTGTTGACTCCATGGAAAGACTCCGGTGGGTTTTGCATTACTGAGATAAGTTATGGGCAAATTAATGAATGGATTGATTGGATATTGAGGTGTTAGCGGTTGAATTGTTGGTGGTTGTGATATGTACCCCATGCCGGGCACAAACATATACGGCGTCGGTGGCAATCGAATATAAAAAATTGGTGAATTTTTGCTTGCACCGGGTCGACGTTTATTGGCTCGTGAACCATCATCATCTCCGTCCACTTCGTTGACTTCGTTAGTTTCTTGGTATTCTTCGTCATATTCATCGGCGTTTTGTGTCGCATCCATCATCGGTTCCGAATAGTATGGTGAATAGAATGCTGACATATACGGCTGTTGATAATATGGATTGAAATACGGAAAGTATGGCATTGGATACGATGGTGCCGGAGCTGGTGCCGGTGCAGGTGCTGGAGCGGGCGCAAAATACCTAAAAAAATCTAACATTTTATCACTTCGACCCTTTTCCTTTGTTTTAGCATTTGGTTCATTTGCTGTCGACTTTTTCTTATCACTCGATTCATTGATTTTAATTTCATTAACGTCTGACTTGTGAACGCTGCCACTATCAATAATTCTTTTGTCGATTGGTACGGCTCCAAACTTCTTTTGCACTTCATTTATTGATGCCGTTAAACTTTCGGTCGACAACGATGCAGAAATTACCGCTGAAACCGTGCACAGCACCACTATTGTCTGACTTAAATTGAACATTTTTTCAATCGATTTTTCAGATCTGAAACAAGAAAATGCATAAAATTAATAACAGATTACTTAACATGGTCGTATCGTGTTTTGAAGTATTCTTTGCGTTTAATCTTTTTAAATACTTCATTTGAAATCGATTTGTCAATAAAATTCTTGAGTTAATATTTCACTGATTATGGTTAATAAATATCATCCCATCGTCGATGCAATCGGAATGCATTTGAATTGCAATCATTTTTCCATATTTGAATAAAATTCTTCTCTCTAAAACCCATACTAGAGATCACCAAATAGACGGCAATCGAAGCGGTTCACACATTACATGACATTTGAATAGTAAATTTATTCAAAACTGTAGATTTTTTGCACGGATTGTTCAATCGTGATGGAAATTATTCAAGCCGATAAACGTTTTATTAAGTGAGGCCTCGGCTTTGGCCATAATATACAGAACAATGAAGAAATATTGATCTCAACTGCAACTAAAAGCGGACACATGTATGAGAGAGTGTGCACGAACAGAACGAGAATTGGTCGAATAGAGCAATAACCATGGATAAAAAAAGATAGTTAAAATAGTACATGAATGAATTAATGTTTCAATAAAGTTTATCGGAATAAATCTTATTTAAATCGTCTTAATCCGATGATCCAAATTGTAATGAACATTCAATAAAACGATTCACCACAGATCAAAAGTCAATGAGATGAATGATTAATGAATTAACTATTGCGATAAGCGCCTTCCATATAATTACTTCACAAGTTAATCATTGTGAGTTGATACGAAGACGAAGTGGAATTGAAATATATAAATCTCATGGAGAAAATCTTACGCTTAAACGAAATCAATAAGCGATCAATCTCAAAATTACTGTTCGTGTGAGTAGATTTCTCTCATTTTCTATTTTCTTTTTTTTTTGTTGATTTCAAGTTGAAACGAAAAATTAACCTGCTATTGAAGAAAAGCAACAACAACAACAACAAAATCGAAACAGCGAGACGATAAAATTGTTTTAATAAAAATTAAATCGGATATGGTGCATGATGAGTGGAACGAATGGAACAATGAAAGGAATCTGTCTAGAATCGTAATCAATGTGCATTGATCGATTGTATCGTTTGCAATACGAAATGTGCCACAGCACAATAGATGTGGCGGCAATGCGTATGCTTGCATTTCAGGCCACATTTTGCTTAGTTTGGCTGTGTGTTGATGTGTGCATATTACAGCCAGCACACACACAAAAACACTCAGAGAGAGAGAGAGAGAGAGAGAGAGAGAGAGAGAGAGAGAGAGAGCAAGAGATGTGTAGACATGTGCGATGGCTTGCTGATGCATATCATCATTGAGCGTTGAACGCATGCGGACACAAGCATCGATTGAATGCAGATCGCAATCAAAATGTGTTAGTTATTCGATAATAACAACCGGCCTTGAAAGGACACACAATCGCAATACGCACGTACATAAACCATCTGACAGTGAGTATCTAATAATAGCCACGAAATCGGGTTAGCAACCTCTATATTTTCTATCAATTTTACTTTGATCATCATCTCTTTTGCTTTTGCATGGTTTTTCTTTCTGTGTGCCTGTGCCTGTGCCATTGGTTTGGTTTTTTTTTCGTTTTTTTCCGTATTTTGTTTTTGTTTTTGTTGTTGTTGTTGTCTTAATTGCGTTTTATGTGAGGCGCAATTCGTCCAAGACAAGAGCATCGTTGCCCGTTTGCTTGCAATTTGTTTCCCTTTTTTGTTCCGCACTCATGGTTTCGTTCGTGAGTGTGCCTACATTTTCTGGGCTCATTCGTCAAACGATCTCTCGCGCGCCACGGTTTCGATGGCAATACGAACAAAACAAAAAAGAGTAAATGTTTATTCCCTAATAAGCAAGCAAAAAACTTTAATCAAATTATGGATTTAAACACAAGTAATAAAAATCAACGAACACATTTTCGTATTTACTTGATTTCAATTTGTTCATTCTCGGTATTTTTCTCTTTGGAGTGTCTTTGATGAATGGTTTAAATGTTTTCAGCATGTGCTTAAGTGGTTGCCACACGGAATGCCAACGATTCGAAACTTGATGCAGCGGCAACACACAGGCATAAATTGAACTGGAATCAAGAGTTAAGTTGAGAAGAGAAAAAGAAGAGAGAGAAAAAAAAGACGAAGCGGCAACGGCAACGGCAACTTGGACTTGTGTGTGGAGTGGGTCGTTTGAGTCGCTATTCTTCTTCTTCTTTGCAATATGTCAAATTGCAATGAATTATGCCGATTGTCGTTGCTATTCTGTATGCAATGTTGTGCAGTTTGCACAATAAACGAATAAATTTACGTTTCGTTCTGAATTTTCTGAATGCGCGTGAGAGTGTGTGTACGCTATACGTCCGAGTTATAAACAGCGCCTTGTCATTGTCACAAGCGATTATGTAAGTAATCATTCCATTTACTTTAATTTGACAACTGAAGTGTTGCACTAGAGGTGCACTTGTGGAAAAATGCATTTCCAATGTGTTTCCCATCACCACGCGAAATACACGGGCACAAACACATAAACAAAAATTCACGCATGCTTTACTTTTGCTGAAACACCATTTACGCACAAAATGATGACAATACTTTTGAATAAAAATGACAACCAAATCACTGAAGTTTCAGCTGTCAATATTTTTCTTGTTGAGCAAAAATGCACATGCACATCATCATCGTCGTCATCGTTGTGACAGTAAATTTTGATTGAAAAATATGAGAGAGAGCTGAGTTCGGTGTGGAAGAAAACGTGAATTTTATGCAAATGCGAGTTAAACGGCTGGCTCAAATCATCAAGTCATCAAATACGGAGAGAAAATGATGCCACCAGGCTAAGCTGACAGTTTTGTTGGATTTCGCTTTCGTCGACGATGGCCGACTCTCTATCTTATTTATGCACTTGAATTGAAACAAATAAAATATTGTTATGGCTCATAAAATTATTCCGTTCCAAGGTCTCATCACTGCAGGGCCTGTGACTGTTTTTTTCTCTACTGAAGCAGCTCAAGCATCATCGTAAACGGATGCAAATTTTCACAATTCGTGAACATTTTTGCCATCAGATGAAAGGAAGACAGAGATTCTGTATGTCTCTTGTTTTTACAACGGATGTTGCAATTTTCATGGCTTTATTAAGTCATAGAATTTATGAGATTTCGATGATGTTCACAACATGGTTGAATTAGCAAAATCAAAACTGCCAATGAAATTATGAGCATCGTTTGCACTGCAAATGCACCGTAATTAGTATGTTTTCTATGTTTTATATTTTATGTTCATGCCGCTAAAATACCGGTTCATTAGAATGAAGAGAGCGAGCGAGAGAGATAGAGAGAGAGAGAGAGAGAGAAAAAAGCACACACAGCAAACAATCGGAGGCAACGTGCAAAATTTTGATTAATGGATCAATAGCTGATGTCTCATTTAGATTGTTATTTAATGTTATACGGTTGGTAAGATGTTCGTTTCTTTTTTGTGTTTGCTTTTCATTTTTAATGTTTTGTATGATGTAGAAATGCGAGCAACATGCACTTGACAGGCAACAAATGCATCAAAACAATTTCAAATTAAAATTTCCAATTGAAGAAAAATCATTTATTCGCGCCGCGAAATGATCACATCAGATATGGTGTGGTGTGTGCATTTGGTGAGCATTGCAGAGCACGATTCAACGACAACTAATCATTGTTTTTCTTCATAAATTTTTTTGTTTCTCTCTCGTATCGATGTTTTCTTATGTGCGGCATACAAAGCCATCAGGGGAAACACACAAGAGCGTACATAAATATATACGCGAAGATGTGGTTGCTCTCTCTCTCTCTCTCGCACTCGCTCTCTCGCTTGGCCTGGTCAATTGTGTACGTGCTGAAGTAGATAAATGTCATGAAAAACGAGTCAAGATAATCTGGAAGACAACCGATGAAAATTATTAACATGATTGCGATTTATCTTATGGCCGACCAAAGAAACACACACACACACAGAGAGAGAGAGACCCGAGCAGTGGCAGTGGCAATGGCATTGGCAAATCGCTTTTCTTGTAAATACAAACACCAACAAATATCCCGTATTTTGTAATATAGAAGAAAAAAAAACACACAAAACAACGCATGCCGCATGCGTGTTAGCACCTAACAACATATTCGATCGCACATTGAACAAATTGCACATAAATTGCACGATTGCATTGGCTCATCTCTTGGGCTTTGGTTCTGTATTCCGTTCTCACTCTTGCACCGTTCACAAATCAAATGTGGATGGAGCGCGAGCGAGCGCACACGTACAAATTACGTTATGGCGCCATTTATTTATTTACCTTTTTGAGTTTGCGAGTGTGCAAATTGTATGGCGTGCCGTAGACATAAACCGAACCAATAAATTTCCTAGGTCAGAGCATTAGTAATTTAGGAAGCGAGAAATTAAATGCAACTCCCGTGTAGCCATGCATCATGTTTGTGCGTTTGTGTGTGTGTGTGTGTGCGCGCGCGCGGCCGCACTCTGGCTACAAATCTCCCGGAAAATTATGAGAAAAAAGAAATGTGCTTAAATCTCAACAAAACAAATTAATATGATGATGAAATGAAATGTGGCACCAAATACGAGAGGATTCTGTGGAATGTGTTAAGAAAAAACGTGTTGAGTACGGTGAAAATGTCTTTATCGGAATCGGTATAACCATCAACATCGCCAAATACAACTTGCTCAATGTATTGTGTACGTTTGCAACAAGACGTTTTACACTTTATTCAATTTACACTCAATTATTTTTTGTTGTTGTTGATTTGATGCTCTAAGCATAGAAGCATGTGCCATAGCACTGGCTTAAGCAAACGACGAACGCCTATTTTTAGCCACTTAACAGTAGATCACAGCTGTCCGATTAGGTTTTTGTTTTGGTATTTTGCGAAACAACATGGCAATCAGTTAGAGTATCGGAAATTACATGTCATAATGTGGATCTCGTTAAAAATTCCAATTCAAGAAAGATGTGTTAGCACTTTGTAGCGCGCACAGCATTAACTATAATGGGATTTTCTTACGTTTCGATTTTGTGCATTCAGTAGCCAAACTTGTCTTACAGCCAAAGGATCGAACCTCGCAAATATTTATATCTTCAACTGAACATCTACCGTTAGAAATCATTTATTTAACGACGTTTCAGTCCCATTTTCCATCAAACGCAATTCATTGCGCATCGCTACAGCACTTGGCCGCTAAAATTGCCGTTGGTTTTCTTTTTTATTATCACTTTTTCCTACAAGCGAAAATGCATTTCGTTGGCAAACACAAAATCATATATCTCATATTTCAATCATAAGTTCACGATCCATTTTCTACTATTGAGAGATGTGTTGTTGTTGTTGTTGTTGTTTTTTTCGGCTAGAGCAGACGATTTTTGCTCTGATTCTCCAATTATCATGACTAAAATAGCCCAGATCCTCGAAATGGTTTATGAGGCATGTAAAAGCCTCAAGGTATTACGTGCAAACGAACGATAAATTTCATTTTCTCAAACAAAATTGGGTATGATTCGAAGAAAACGATGAATGAATCAGTTGTTTTTGTGCATTTTTTTTGCAAGAGCATGTTGATGAGGTGCGATTGCCTGTGATTGTAATTGAGGAAGATCACGGACAATTCGCTCATTTCAGCTGATTCGATATTGAATCTGCGGCAAAATGAAGAGCAAGCAATCCAAAATAGCTCAATAAATTTATGTAGATGAGAAACACATAAACAAAGGTAAAAGTGTGACTTGGGGCTGAAACTCTGCATCTTTTTTCATTGGGTCAAAATTAATATCAAAATTAGATCAAACATGATTTGCCGAATCAACATCGTGGCACAGCAGCAGTCGAAGGCACCGTTGAGTGACACACTAATTGTTACAGTATGTGGTTCTTTGTTCAGGTTTTATTGTTGACTGAGTTTTCGTGTGCATATTGGCACTTGGACGTGACCCCGTAGGCTAATCAACACCGATCATAAACATATACACTTATCGCATAGACCGACACCGACACCGACAACAACATTCACACTAACTCATCACACAACGAATTGTCTACTTTGCATACAGATGAGCCCCGTGCGTGTACACATTTATACATATATTATGGTGATTGTTTTTTTGTTTTTGTTTTTGTTTCGTTGCCGCTAGAAATTCCGTAACAATCAAAACACAACCGAATGGACGCAAAAATTGACGAGAATAATTTTGAGCTTTTTATGGTGTTTGAGCCGATAATTACGTATCATTAGAGAAAAACAGAGAGAAAAAAACAACAACAACAACAACAACACTGAACCGAAATCATTGATGGTGTTGGGGCAATGAAGTGCGTGCTAAAGTGTTAACATCGCTGCGATAATTTCTTACTTGATGAAATGCACGAACCAAACATTTTTTGATGTTCAATTCGCAAAGAGCATTCGATGCCAATTTTATTGGATGATTACAGGTGATGAGATGCCGTCATCATAATTTCTCTATTTTTAATGTTCGACAACTCTCTCGCCAAATAAATCGGGGCCAGTGCAAAAACACTTGAATCGCATGTTCAATACCAGCGGATCCAATCTCTTTTTCATCTCTATAACTCTTCTCTTTTACCACAGTATGCTAATTGTGCGTTAATCATACTGTAATATCGTTGATAAACATTGGCTTTTGATGTTCTTTTTTTTTCTTCACTCGTCCAGTTTCTTCAACAATAAGTTCAAATTGAAATTGGTTTTTGTCATAAGATAAATGTGTGTGCAATCTTCTTTAAGCGCTCCAATCCACGTGATTAATTAAGAGAATCATTAAATTTTTATTGGTTTGAATTGGATGATTAAAATCACAGAGAAAAAGTCGATTAGTCATTTCTACACGTGCCATAAAGTGGCTCGTTTAGGGTAAATTGCCAACTTTCGTATTTATAAGTGATTTCAATTTAGAAATGGAAAAAGTACACAACAACTCACACAACGGTCAAGCAAAACTGACAACAGAACGAAATGTTTACATCGAGACAAGACTGACATCAACCAGGAAGTAGAATTGGCTAGCAACCGATCACTTGTACAGATTTTTTACACCGATCATATATCTGATTGCATTGATGTATGGTGGCCGGTGCAATGGAATGCACGTAGCGCAATAGAACTGTGATCTGTCAATAGATATTTTCCATAAGACTTCCTACGTGCCATATTTAGGCATTTGAATGTGCTCTGTTCGTTCGGTTTGATGCTTCGTACATAGTACAGAGTACACTGGTGGCTTATTTTACACAAACAGTCGAAATGTAATATTTATCATAAGTGCGCGCATATTTTGTGTATTTTTTTTTGCCCACTGCACATCAAATCGATAACAAATGGTGCATTTGCAAAGGCAATCGTGCCTATTTCAAATTACGGATTGTTCAAACGACACACACACACACAGACACACACACGAAAAACAAATGGCCAGCAATGCATCGAATTTCAGTGTTTCAGTGATGTTGTTAAATGAACTCAATACCCTTTCGGATTTTATTTCGATGTGGCATCAAGTGAAATGAATAAAATCCATTTTTGCAAAGAGATTATAAACGGTTTTCAGGTTGCTCCGTCTGATATGACTTCGCAATTGAAAACGGATGATGTTCATGTACTGTTTCTATCGTTTCTCTGTCTTTGTTTCTCGTCAGTTTTCTTCAATTTTATTTTCATTTAATGTGATTTTTTTCATATCGATTCGTCGTCGTCGTTGTGTATAAGGCCATTTCGATTCCGGCCCCATATAGACAATTGAATAGCAAACAAAATCAAAGAAAACTGTGTTTGAAGCCAATTTAACTTAATGACGATCATAATTCACGTGGAAATCAGGCGGTTGTAATCAATGACGCGCTTCATTGCTAGCAATAAACCAATGCCAATGCGAATGTTCGGACGACTATTGACTTGGGTCAAGTACTGACCGCTATGAGAAAGAAAGTTTGGCAGCTGAACGCAACCAGCTGATGTTGCGGCCTTCGAATTAGAATTTACACCTGTAAAAACACCGATTTAGAATTTCACATGAAATATGCAATTCATGTGAAAATTCATTGACTTTGTGCTCGGTGTAATCAGTTACTTTCACCATTATTCGACCTTTTTTATCATTTACTCCATTCGATTGCTCCTACTTTCTTTTCGGCCGTTTCATTTCAATTCTTTCGCAAGAATTTACTGAGGAACTCAAGTTCGATTAATTAACAGTCGGAAGCATTTTTCTCGGTTTGGTTGCAGTTCAAAAAGACTCCTTTTTTGATGCACATCCCATTTTGGCCTACAAGTGTAAACTCTCTGGCACCTCAATCACGGTCCTCCATTGAATGGGTTCGGCATATGAATATTGGACTGATTGCGCATTTGCAACAGTTCAAAAGGGTAATTTAAATGGTTTCTTTTTATTTTATGTCGGTTTGACTGAATCTCAATGTCTAGCATTCTTCAATGGTCTAGCCCGTAGGCCATAGAAAAATTAAAAGAAAAAAACAAATAAAAATTCCAATACGTTTGATCAGTCGGCTATCACGGTGTTGTTGAGTTGCACATTGACGTTGCCCATATTTGGACGCTGTTTGATGTCTTTCATTGCAGACAAAATCACATTGACAAGCGCAAGACGTTAATTGGGAATATGTGCTGTTTGCGCAAGCGTCTGTCTTGTCAGCGAAAAAAAATCAGAAGGAAAGCATCTTGAAAGGTTCCGTTACTCAATCGTAAATTAATAACATGAGTAGTGTTACGAAGCAAACACGTATATTTATGGTTGAGTTTGGTTCGTTTCACTATTTCATCCATTTACTATATGCATAAACATAATTTTGTTTCTTATTTCATCTTGTTATTACGCATCATAGCATAATAATTCTTTTGTGTGTGTGTGTGTGTGAAATGTGAGAACATATCTACAATTTCTGAATCATAGCACCACATTTGCATTTGCCCAAATGTCTTTAAGGTTTTTTTGCATTTCGAATGCAATGTAATAAAAATAAACTGCACGCTCATTCACTCGGTATCGTTTTTATGATGTTAAAATGTACGTTTAAAATAAGAGAGAAAAGAAAAGAAGCTGCACTCCAACAATAAAATGTCCAGAAAAATCAAATTAAAAATACTCTCAAAGGAAGTAATAAACATGTGAAGAAGATCGGTTATCGAACAAAACGAGTCGAATGAACAAAAAAATTTACCACATCGCGAAATAGGCTAATTAGTGAAATGAAAAACAAACGAATGAAAACAAAAACGCGATACAAGACACAAAAACGCATTGCAAATGCACCCATGAGTTCGATGTGAATTGGTTTGAGAATAACTTTCAAGTCGTATAAAATTTAGTGCAATGTCGCCTTTTTCCATATCTTAAGCTGAGTTCTACGACTTCTAGCGTGTTGTTACTATTGAAAGAAGAATTGCCTCGAAAGTAAAGAAAAAGAAAACTTCAATCAGAACTATGATTATTAATAAGACCCAAAACCCAAGTTCTGACTTTGGCTCTGCGTGTTTCCCATATATTCACATTCTATCGACGGATGCAATCGCCAGGCAGCCCAAGCCTAGGCCCAAGCACTCTCGCAATTACTCGGAATGATTTCGGTCAAAGTGAATACCACTTTTATGATGGTTCAAATTGAAGATCGGATATCATGTAGCCATTACACAATTCTAACAAGGCAAACAAACGACCGTCATGGAATGCAGCCCAAAGGTGTAGGTAGACATCGACATCTAGCCACATGCTTCTTGTACTTCACCACTGTGATATACTCAAATGTACTCACGGTCATCGGCTTTATTTTTTCGTTGTTCTGTGAAAAAGAGATGAACAAACACTCGGGGAAAAACAACAGCAACAGCAACAACAACAACAACAAAACAAATCAGTGGTAAAGTGTAGTACACATTAACCGAAAGACTTGGTCGCCGTGCTAATTAACCGAGAGGTGTTCATGAAATCATGAATGACAACATATATTTTTTCCGCAACACTAACTAATCGTAATCAGATTACAACGAGAGTTGAGCAGCAGCCCAGCAACTAGGCGTTTGAATGCGTCCCAGTTGTGTTGATCGTTTTTATTGCATTTGGCCAAACAGCTCACACTTCTCTCTTTTGTTGAAAATGAACTAACAGAGCGAGAGCGAGAGATATTTGTTATGCATGATGGTAGTTAACAAACAGTAATAAAAACGAAGTGAACAACAAGAAATTGCCGTTTTTCTTTATTATTGTTATGATTGCGGGATAAAAATTGTTTCGAATTTGAATGTAAACAAACCGTCTCATTGTCAGTGTGCATTTCGTTCGGTTGCCCTCAAATTGCATTTTATAGATGCGACTTCTCTTGACTTTTTCCCCCTTCATGAAGAAAAATGAGATTCTTTTGGTGTTGTTGTTGTTGTTACCGAGGACTCAGAACGAATGCAAAATAGTGATTTTGTATTTCGTTTCGAATCGAACCCTGGTAAAATGCGAAAAACCGAAACATCAAGATCATTAATTGCTGCGAATGGGAATCGACTCGTGTTTGGCAGGCGATGCATAAATCCAATCATAATAGCCGTTGCCGATTGCAAATTCCGAACCCAAACAAACGGAAGAAAAACTACACCCAAACAATGTAAATTCCATTATTTTAATATTATTTTTGTTGTTGTTTTTTTGTTTTGTTTATTCGTTGGCTTTGCTTTTTCGCACACTAATTTCAGCATCACGACATTACGATGGCCGTTTTTGATGCGCACACATTTCCTCGGTGAACATTGTTGCAATCGATTCTCAATGCGATTAAGAGAGCAGTGAGAACAAAAAAAGAGAGCAGAAAGGAGAAAAAAAAAATAGCAAAATGGAGCATTTCGAATTCTTCAATCAATTTGGCCATTTTTTGTTTTGTTCTACCAAACGCTTGAGACAAAAATTTACGGAGTTTTCACTTTGGTTTTGACTCGTCAAACAGAAACGACGACTTGTGGCTTGACACTCAAACTCACATAATCGTAATTGCACAATTGCATTTCATATCAAAATTGTGCAGCACTTCACGATTTTTCTTCTTTTTTTCCACCATTTTACTTCCTCGAATGTCATCGCAGCCCGATTTAACACATAATTTAAATCTAAACGCAAGATTATGCACCAAGAAATATGTGAGAAAATGAACAATTGCGCCCAACAAACTGGGGCTCAGCCGTAACGATTAGAAGTGCATCGAATGCTCTTCAAATCGCGGCTCCTCTCGTCCAATTGATGGAAACATTTTACCGTAATTCAAACGATTTACTTGTTCATTCATTTGGAATACACATTCAAGTTCACCTCGAGTGACAGTGCAACCATTGTTTTCTGCATGGAAATCCAGCAATAACTAAAATTAATATTGAGAACGCTCTCAAGGCTAAGTATTTGTATACACGTGGCGAAAAAAAAAACACCCATCGCAGATAACATTGTGCTGGCATTGGGAATGGCGTGAAAGAAGCAACCATTCGAATTTCGAAACCATTTCACACCGAAAAATTGAGTTATTAAGCCAACTGAGCGAAACGAAGATCAGTGGAAATGAGATTTAAATACCGAAAAGTCGGGAAAGTGTTATCATTTAAATGCAAAACTGATCAACGAAATGCATAAAATACCTAAAATAACGGCAACTCTTGTAACGGACTTGAATGTTTACCGTCAGAAGATAAATTATAATGAGTTTTCACATACAACACCTGTTCAGTGTTTGGAGTGACGATGAGTCCGCAATGACCAATCGAAATCCATCAAATGTTAACGTATTGACGATTCGTTTCCTTTTCAATTTCATTTCCATTTCACTTCCACATTCTAACAATTTGTTTGGTGTACAATCTCCTACCCATACAAAAGAGAGTTAAGTTCAAGCTGCCAAGGTCGAAGTTCTATCTATTGTGCAACTGGTATAAATCACTTCTATCGTAAAAGTTAAAACGTTAAGCAAATATAATAGTAATATGGTTGGCTTGACTCAAGTTTAACCCGTTTGAAGTTTCAAACAACACTTCTTTTAAATCCAGTATTTTAATTTGCGGTCAATGTGTAAATCAAATGAATTGCTCTCTCCATGTCTATGGCTTCATGCCATTGGTCGAATGATAACGATATAGAAATTAGTCATGATATATTTATATAGACATTTTTGCGTAATAAATAAATTTATGATACCACCCGTATCATGTGAGTGGTAATCACACGTTGGTGCTGCATATGAATAAAACAAAACAACAACAAAATAAGTAGGAAGTGATACATAGCTTCAGATCACCGAAAACAACACGTGAAATGAAAAATGGACAAATTATTGTAGTAAAATCAGTTCATCTTATTACGAATGGTGAATGAGTTTTATGCATCCGATGAATAATAATGGCAGCGGCTGATTGAAAGACTTAAGTCTAATTGGACTCAACCACAGTGGTATTGGTAGAAATTTTTTATGATGAGAAACCATTCAGAAGTGGGTATAATTTTCAAGTTAATTGAAAGATACATTTTTTTCCCCTCCACTTTTCAATTATTTACATTAAAAGTGCGCCGCGGGCAAATTCTTCGAGCTTCATGTCGATCGATTTTTACCAGTGGCATGTTATCTGTACGTAAAGAGACTAACCATTGGGTAGCCAGCCATACAATGGTTTGTTTTGGTGACCCGAGGGCTTGAGTTTTTACTTTTACTATCAATTTCCGGTACAATCGAAATGAGGTAGTAATTCAATTTCAGTACCGTTTTCCAGGTGCTTAAATGCGAAAAGTGAATCAGAGCACAAAAATGTTGTGTTTAGAAGATTCATGTGTCGTTGAAACGTGTCTTTTAGATATATATGCCAAAACGTGTTGAGTTTTCGATGATTTAGCAGTTCTACAGAAGTAAGGCACATTAAATGGATCAAGTTGAGACTTTCACCTGGATTGGTGACCGTTTAAATTTGCACAATATGGGGCACGTGCGTTAGAATCATGGCATTGATATAAACAAACACCTTTGGGGCGCTAGTCAAATTCATCCATTGGCCATTTTCAACTTCTGTGCAGAGATTTTATTTCAGCGCACACATTGATTGTCACACAATTTACGATCACCGTAGCTTTTAATCGATGTTCATTGCACATAGCGAAATGATGAATTTAGTTTCATTGCATCCTATAAAATTGTTTGTTTTTTTTCGAAAAAAGAATAAATTTAATTAATTATGTGGATTTATTTGCTCAGGTCAAATTTTATGGTCAGTTTAATATGGTTTTTATTAGTTTGCCTGCGTCTGATAATATAAATTTTTGCTTATATTACAATTTGAATCGAATAGCAATTTATTATACCACAAAATGCTGACAAATAACTCGATCGAGTTTATTCGAGGTGGTTCGATTGGATCGAGAATAGGCGACTCTTTCATTGGATAACTATAGTTATTAGTAGTTTTACCTACCTTGAAGGTTTTTAAGATTTTATTTCCTCAAAATTGGTTTAATTTCGATTTCAAGTCAATTACACTAGAGCCAATTGTCGGCTTACAAGAATCAGATTCCGAATGAAAGTGTGGAAAAAATTCATTCTTGATCTTTCTCAATTGATGCAAAACCTATATTTTCTTTGTGTGAAACCAAATTAAAAAAAAAAACACACACTCAAAAACTCTCATAAATCAATCAATTTTCTATTCTTAGCGAAAGTTTTGGTATAGAAATAAATTTACGATTGATATTCAATGAATATGATTAAATGCTTTAATGGAACAAATTAAATCGAGTAAACAAAAAGAAACTCTTGATCGCTTGACTCTAAATGCTTTTGTCGGTAGCAAAAGCATTGTTCATCCATCATGCGCTCATTTAATCGGATAAATTAAAAATCGATAAAAATGAAATGACGTACATTTTGAAAACATTATAATATACATAACTAAAATGCGACTACCGATTTGTTTATTGGGTAAAAATAACCGGAAAAAGTCAAACAAAGTGAAAAAAAAGAATAAGAAAAAAAAGAAAACGAATGCGCGTGTACTACAAAATAGCTGACAAGTTAACAACATGTTTAAATTTCGATTCGATTTCGATTTACAAACGGCAAGAGAGATAAAGAGCAACAGCACATTGGCGCTCTCAATGGCATGTGTACACAACCCATATAAATGTGTTGGAATTGGCATCAGTTTATACCGACTTAATTAGACGCAATGGAGATTTTTACATTGAGACCGTATTCAGTTCGTTCTCTCTCTCTCTCTTTTTTTTGTTTTTGATTTTTGTTTGGTGTGCGTGCGATGCGTTCATTTGTTTGTTGATTTTGTCGGGTTTTGTTGGATTGATGATGCCACTTTAAGCGTAAACACACCAAGTCGACCATTCTATTTTTGGTTCCGATTTCACGACGACCGTCGTCTTGATTCTCAGCAATTTATCATCCATTTACACGCAATACATTTGCATCGTATCATTTTCAGTTTTCACTTTAAAACTACCGCTATTTAAATTTAATTTGTTTGTGATTCGCATTTTTACCTTCTCTCGTTATTTTGTTTTTTTTTTATTCATGCGCCGAGGCTTTTTATGTGTGTTTGATGCTTTTATTACCATTGTTCAAAAAGTTAACCTCATTTTAGTAGGCGTCTTTTCACTGAGCTCGCTATTTACCCTCTATGTAAATTGAAGATCAAACGGCTGTGCGATGAAAAACATTTATATTGATTTTTCTCTATAAGTAAGAACTGGGTGATGGGGGCAAAAAAAGAGTAAACTCTGGTTTTGTTGATTTTGTAGTGTGGCGTTTTTGTTTACTGCGTGCTTTTTCAATAAATCGGTTAAACATATAATTTACTAACGAATTTTTTGCTCGTTGATTCATTTAAATCAATTGATCGGCAGAGTGAAATGAACAAAAAAAAAGCAAAAGTAAAACGTTGAACATTGCAAAAGGTTCAATTTGATGCTAAATGAAGGTGTATGTGTTGTTGTTGTTGTTAACGCAGTTTTCGCTATCGAACGATGATCGTGCATTTGCAATTGGCGTGCATCAAATGACTGTGAATGTGCAGTTTTTTGCATGCGAAATGGTTTTAACGCTGCAATTAAACGGTCTGAATGCTGGTTCTTGTTAATTTTTGCTGTCGTTTTTGTGCTGTAATCATTTGTTCCTGAGCCTGTAATCGATTTATTGAATTTACGCATATTAAATATATGAAAAAAAAGAATTCAACTGATCATCGAGTGTGATAAAGAACGCATACCATATAATCGTCAGACCAATTTCAATTCAATGAGTACATTCTTGCCATGCTTTTGGTCAGCGCTGTTTTTTTTTGTCGTTCTTGCAGCTATCGTCGTCATCGTTGTGGGCAATGCCCATTGCAAACGATGTGTGAAACGATAATCGTGAACAAATATGCTTAAAATGTGAAATAAATCTACGTGCTGAAATGTGATTCAGAATATAAATTGATCGCATAATCTGCATGTGAATAGTTGAACGGGTGGCAATTGAAATAATTTTGTAGTTTTTGTGAGAGGATTTTCTATCCGAAACGGATTAACAAAATTGCTAATGACATTGAAACCAAGCGTCGATCCACCGGACAATTTCATGGGCACAACATTGTCGAGACTTGTGCTGGGGGCATTGAAAATCGATCTATTTATAGTGTCGCCAGTAGCCAATGATTGGAATTCAATCGAAATTTTAGCACTTGTTCGCAACAATGTCGACCATACGAAGCCGAGTCACAATACTTAATGATTTAATAATGAGGGATCGTCTGTTCATGGTGAACTCAACGATTTGTGTTTGTGTGTGTGTGTGTGTGTGTGCGTGCGTATGTAGTTTATAGTACGTGCTCATTGCACTGCAATACGCAAAAAAATGCATTCATTCTTATTCATCCGCTTTTAAAGGTGTCGACGATTGTGTTGAATCTATAATTATGTAATTAAATTGTGCGTGAACGTTGATTAAATCCCAATTTCTGGAATCAGTGGCTATCTTCATTCTTTTTCTCCACCCGTCAAACCAGATTCGTTGACACAGCTGCTACACCAAAGCTTCAACCATAGCTCTTAAACTGTATCACCATTACAAAAGAACCGATGAAATATTGCGGCAAGAGTCTATGATGCCACTTGAATTTCGACTAAAATGAGCTGAATTGGCTCTTAAATGCCAACTTACAACTGAATGAGTGACAAGAAGTAGATAAAATATAGAAATCATCACAGAAGTAGACTATTGTTTATTTTGGTGTAAATTAAATGGCTGTTATGGCTATAAAACATCATTTGTAGTATGGTTCATTCATTTATCACTGCTCACAAAGAGCCACTCATAAATAATGTGCTTGTGAATGAATGAATGTGAGGCATTCCATTTTGGAACAAATGGCTTGTGCTTGGAAGTATAACAAAATAAGATGAAAAAACCTCTGAACGAGGTATAAACAGAGTGGCGCACCCAAATATCCTGCCCTCAAAATGACTGATATCACATTTTACGTGGCGCTGTTGAATTATATATTTTTGATTCAACGCTTTTCAAATAATTCAACAACCTTTCCATGATGGCATCAATTGAAATTTGAACTAGTGTGCGCCAGTGCGAGCAAAGCGTTTTTCTGTCAATTTGATTTGAGTTAGGCTACGATTCAAACCAAAATATTTGTGTAAACAAAACGAATTTATTTTCTGCCGTGTTACAATTCACGTTTTCGTTCGGGATTTGCACTGGCGCACACTAGTTCAAATTTCAATTGATGCCATCATGGAAAGGTTGTTGAATTATTTGAAAAGCGTTGAATCAAAAATATATAATTCAACAGCGCCACGTAAAATGTGATATCAGTCATTTTGAGGGCAGGATATTTGGGTGCGCCACTCTGTTTATACCTCGTTCAGAGGTTTTTTCATCTTATATCAGTAGTTTTGTAAGGTTATTTTGTAAAAAAAAACTTAAAAATAATAACTTTTCGAGATATATCATCAAATTCTGTTCAACTTCATCGACCGAAGTGCAAATTTTGAGTACCTTTGAAGTAAATACGGCGAAAATATGACAAAATGAGCCAAAATTTCGATTTTGAAGTTTTTGATTTTTTTTACTTGTCCAAATTTTCTTCCAAATCGCGTCAATATGCCCCAATTGAAATCCAATTCTAATGTTTATCGATTGTGATATATGAGTTGCGAGCATGTTATGTAATCATATTTAGTATTATATCACAACTTGATTTGATAGTGTCAACTCTGAAACACATATAGCCAAAACCCAATTTTTGCGAAAAATGATGAGTGAAATTCCAACTTCCATAACTTAGGAACGGTTGATCCTATTTTGATGGTTGAACCCTCGTTGGATAGGTATTGAGGTGTACTACCAAAGTGTAGTTTTTCAGAATTTTAGAAAATGGGTACGGGGGTCAAAATGACGAAAAACCAAAAAAATCGATTTTCGATTTTTCGGTTTTTTCGATGTGGTGACCAAACCCGATTACAGATGTCTTTCATTACAGGGACTAATTTAAAGCCTAGCTAAATACCTTTCATTTGCGGTATCTGCGGATTTTCTATGTTGTGTATTAGCGGAGTTATGGAATTTTGAAAAAAATCGACTCCTCGACACTCTTTCCCTGCTTATTTTCTTATATGTAAAGAAATTCGCCCGTTCTCGACGGTTTTGAACTGCCCCCCAGACTCCCTAAAAATAATGTTATACATCACAGAAATCGAGAGAAGGTACAAAGTCACAAACACACAAACACACATACCAAACCCAATTTTCAGGGAAAACACCCCTTTCTTGGAAAACGTACACAACTTTTGAACGGGTCAACCGATTTCGATGGTTGAGCACTCGTTGGAAAGGTATTGAGGAGTACTATCGATTGGTCACTCAACGATAGTGGTCAAGATTACCCACCGGGAGATATGCTATATAATCTGAAAAAAACACCCCCATACGTCCCCCAAGCGAAATTTTTTTTGGTTCCACAAAAATTCATTCTGACGACGGCTTTCGTTTAGTTCGGTCCTAAGCTACACGCCAATGCCTATTTCACGAATGACATCGGTCGGCAACACAGAATCCGAAAATTCGCGTATATATAGTGTTGCACTCAAAAGTGTATTTTTTGGTGCGCCACTGGGAGAACTGCCGTTCTCCGTGAAACAACAACATCACCAACAACAAAATAATAAACGCTTGGTCACACAATGCGTGTGACTTTTTACTCGGAATCAGTTTTATTTCATGAATGCCGTTAACTTCGACACATTCACATAAAATGTGCTAATTTTTCACAATCGCATCGTTGTCGTTTTTCTTTCATTCGGATGGTCTCATTTAAATTTGCATTTCAATGGATACTGATGAGTGCATGTTTCATTTACTGTTTCGTTTTATTTGTTTCTTCACTCTTTCTTCATTTCACTTTTTCGGACGCATTCTTTATCTCACTCAATTTAGGCTTTCTAAAGTGCATGCTGCGCGATAAATCGGTGACGATCGATGTTTTTTGATCGATATTTCATTTTTTTTTAAATAAAAGACAAACAATCCGATGAAATCGATCGCTATTTTTTGTCATTGTTTTCGAAACGGTACACACGGGGGGTAAGATACGAGCATTATGAACGACTTGAAATGGTTTACAAAGATGTATACGGCGAGTTTTTAAAGACTCTTAAATGACTTTGAAAGTGAAGCGTTTGATGGTACGTGTTTATTTGATAGAATGAACAAGACTTTCTCGACAAGAGGAAACCAAATGATATGGACCTAGTTATCGAACTGTATAAATTTAACTGATCAATAAATTCTTGAACGAATTACGGGATTTGCATTTTATTTGGGAAAAGATAAGCAGATCAAGACATTACCTTAAATAGATGAAAGTCGATTGAAAACGTTGAAACAATGTCTTCAAATGTAGATAATGCGAGGAAAAAAGAGCCGATTGCTATTGTGATAAAATGGTTCGATTAATTTATGGCAATTTAAAATCAGTAAGCCGATGCTATAAAAAGATTTTCACACTTTTTTCCATGCAAAGTATTTTAACTATTTGAAATATTCAGCATTCAAACTTCCGATGTGTAACGAAATGACGTTTATCAATCGTTTTATCATCAGAATGGCAACGCTGCTTTTTTACGATGTCCACATAAAAACAACATTGTTGAAATTCGATTCGACGTTACTGAGTGAAGAAATGGTTTTTTTCATGCATTTTTTTTATCCGCTAGCTACTAATTAGAACACATCACATTACCAGAGTTTAACAAACTTCAGTCTCATGTGTTTTGATGAAGTTTAAAATCTAATGAATCAAAGTTGATTACGCTATTGCGCAATGCGCAACATTCTCTATGTTGATGATTACTATGTAAAGTAAGCGAAGAAATGAAATGAAATGCCATTTGCCATTGTAGTTAGCCATTCCGATTAATTACCGCCTAGATTTATGACTTCATTTCCGTCATCCTTGAAAAATTACGATCTATAAATGTGGCATTTGAAATTCTTTTCGCACATTACAACAAATTCTTTAAACCAAATATGGCATATTTTGCTAAGCATAATCGAACTGCGTTTCTCTTCAAAGTGCTAAATTCTTCTGGAATAACCGCAGCTTTCTCCAACTATGTCCGCCAGTTCAACGAATTCGAATTTATCATTAGTACGATTTTGGGAATTATAAATAGCGTCACCACGCAAAAATCGATTGCCAAAATGGTGTTACCCAACATACCACTTATTATTCATCATGCATAAATGTCATCGTCATCGTGAGAGTTCAAAAAACCTACTCTTGGGAACTGAAATTGTCAAATGATGTGTTCCGAATAACTTATTCGCCATAAGTAAGTAATAAACTGGTGAAGAATTTATGCTGTTCTGATAATGATTTTCAAGACATCGATACTTAGTGTGCGATGCGAGTGTGGTTCGTAATTTATTCGATGGATGCGGTATCCCGCACACAATTTTATCAGCTGCCTGACTTGATTAAACAAATTAACTGTGACGAAACTTGGTGTGGACAAAAAAAAAATGTATGTCAATTGTACGTATGGTATTGTAAATGTTCATCGAACGACATCGGTTTGCCATTAAGCCAAAAACTCGTATCAACTTCACCGTTGCACACACAAAATGCGCATTCGTGACAAACACCATTGCAAGAGTTTTGCGTCAGCATTTGATTCGTTAGTTGCATTGATGATAATAAAGTCGAACGTGTGCGCTTGCGCTTTGCTTTAATCAAAATGAAGAATGTGGAAATGGCAACAACGAAAAATCAATTGACAAATATTTGTGCTTGTTTAAATCGCCGTAATAGAATAAACTAATTGACACCGTGTACGATGAGCGTAGACAAGTGTTTGACATGCTGCTGATACGCTTCGCGCTCGTTTACTTGTTAACACATTTCAAATTTTGTTGTGCTGTTTGCGATCGAGGGATTTTTTAAAATGACGTCGCCAAGTTTCATCATCACACACAAGATCCGCGAGCCATGCGGATTTTTAGTGGCCGATCTTTGGATTTCTTGAATTCGATTAAATGAGATTGGTGGATCTTGTCGCTGTTCATGCGCACGCTCAAACGTGTGCGTTCTTTTCGATGGCGTTTATTAAAAGAGAAAATCCAAACGAACAGTAAAATAAAAAGACAAATGCAATGAATACACACACAAAAAAACTGGTGTACAAGGTTAAGAGCGGGCCAGTAATCGTCGCATTGAGTTAAGAAACATTTCTTCAAACATGCAAAAGCAATGGCACATATGTGTGTGTGTGTGTGTCAATAAAACGGCTCGGTAAGGATGGAGCAATTTAGAATATGCACTTGAAAGATTGTCGAGTGTTTGTGCGTAGTGTTGTATGCTTGCCTGCCAATGAGCATCAACACGGCAATGCCAAAATTGATGGAATGACTTGGACATTTTTTGTACTTCTTTTTTCGCTCACGCTCAAGTGGCTGCTCCGTAGCAGTTGATTTGGTTGCATTCAATCAAGACTCAATGCCGTTTCTTTCTGTCTTTTTTTGTTGTTGGTATTTTCTTGTTTAGTAGCCGCATGCATAATTATCGGAGCATTTGAAGCACATACAGATACACCCAATGCATATATGCTTATGCTTATATTTGCGACAGTAAATGAACGATCCACTGGAATATAATACATTTAACCGGACTAATTGGTGTCATTTATCTCTTGGTTTCGGCATTCGCCCATTGAATCGCCGCAAATGATGGGCTAATGAACATTTTTCACACTTTGGCTCATCCGAGATGGCATTGCAATTCGAACCATTTTGATTGACATTTCCAAGTAGCAAGCCAACAACAACAAAAATCGGCTCCCTTCTCAACTCATTTTCATTCAAATTGAAAATATTCTTCTTGTTTTTTGGGCTTAATTTATTCATGCATAAAAAAGACATCTTTTGACAATTCAGACACAGAGACAGAGTGAGAAACACAAATATCCGGTGAAAAGACATTAATTTTTCATCATCATTAATGTCTTCATCAGGCTTTTATGGACATAGCAAACGGCCGAAAGTGTTAAAGTATGACAGGTAAAAAAAAAAGAAAAAGTTCTGTGCATTAAATTAATTCGCTTAAGAATAGTGATCATTTGTTGCTTGTTCAATGTATAGTACGGTGAGTGCATATTAAAATATCGAATGCAAAATGCAAAGAGAGTAAAAAACACCAACAAAATTGGAACAAGTTAACAAGATTTGATTTATTTGATATAGGACAATAAAATGGCCATTTGGCAGAATGTCCAAGTCATTTTCGAACAATAAAAGGCCCTTTGCTTCGGCCAATTAACGGAGTCGATGAATGTGTGTGTGTGTGCAAGATCGCACACCCAACCAATGACCGATCGAAAGAGAGAGAAAGAGAGCGAAATCCAACTTTATTTGTGCACCGTCAACAAAAGCGGAAAGATTAAAGCTACGATTGCATTAAGTTAAAGTAAATAAAAAGTTGCAGTTTTACAGCCGCTTTTGTTATCTTTCTGGCCTGGTGAAGGAGCGTGACCGAATTTTTATGCCATACCGTGAATACATAAATCGGACAAATATGAACAAAAATGTGGTAAAAATAAACAACAAAACACAAATAATATAGGAAAAAAAGAGTCTAAACAACAGATTGAAATACAAGAATTAAAGAAACGTGTGTGTGTGTGTGTGTGTGTGTGTGTGTGTGTGTGTGTGTGTGTGTGTCGGTGCTCTCGACATAACTGTATTCCATGAAATCGAATAAGTGTTTTAAGTTTTTTCTTTTCATAGACAAAAAAAACGCGCTGCGACTGTATAATTCACAATATGTGTATCGATGACGACGAGAGCGTGCTCTCAAAAACTAGTGAAGCTGATGCTATCATGATGCATCGAAAAATAACCGTTTCGAAAAATACGCTAATGAATTCCAATAGATGATTATCGTATTTAATATTCCGTACACAAATTTCTTTATGTGTATCGCAGCAAAGTTGGTGCTGTTGGGCTTAGGCGCGTGCGCACCCAACAGCCAATATAATTCCGATTGGTGCATTGCTGTTAGCTAACTTAGCATACATCGAGCATGCCGCTTATCACTATCGTTCGATATGCGTGTCTATTAGCTCGATATGGTTCGGAATCGTGTCTGTGTGACGAGGATTACTATGCTTCTGTGAAGTGAGTGTGTCTGCGATCTGAGAATCATGAATTGAGATCGAAAATACCTTGTGTGGTATCATTTGTAACAATACGACGAGCTTAATATGCCCGCCGGTTTCTGTTCTTTATAACCAAATTCCACACCCATACGGAATTTCTGGCTGAAGCATATGCGCAAGCACACAGGGGAAAAAAACCAAAACCTCGATTTGAAATCTCATCAACTTTCATTCGCAAATCTTAAGCATGAATTATGGGCTGTTGCACGAAATGTGCCAGTGTCAATTACGTCCATATATTCACCTAAATCATTTCTATTTTTGTGCTGCATTCGTATGGCTTTTACATTGTTTAATGTAACCGACATTGAACACAAAAATAATAATAATATTAGAACAATGGACCGAGTACGAATGAGGAAGTTGGCGTTAGAGATTTCGGTGTGCGCTTATACATTTTCAAATTGTATCTAGTTTATTTTTTTATTTTTCATGAAGTTTGGACATCGTTTCTATTTTCGAATGCATTTTTACACAAAGTCGGCTTAAAAATAATTGCCTTTATCAAATCGCCTCAAACGATATTAACGCTTTGGCATGCACACCAAACATTTATAATTTTGATCGGTTGGAATTTCGTCTCTGGAAGCTCTAGTTTTCTAAATTTCAATCTGGCACGCGAAAAGCACATTGAGCGCTCCATATTCATCTTTTTTTTTTCAAAAAAATTGTTTTTGTGTGTGTTGTTACTGTTGAATGTACAAATAAATAAATTTTCTATGAATTATGGCATTTCAATTGAATGGGAATTGTTAAGTGAAATAGTGCCGAAGGATTTTCTGTTTTTCTGGGAGTTTTTCGATTAAATGCATAAATGGCTCTGGTTGCCTGCTATTTAAAACTCATACGTTTTGATGCATATATTCAGCTGCAACTATTTCACTGTAATAAACGCCAATTTTTATGACTGATTTACCTCTAAACCGGCGATTTTTCACTCAATTTGTAGCTCGATTACAGGCGATTCGGCTCTTAAACAAGAAATCCAACCTAATTTGTTTCCATTGCTCGGCATTCGAAGACAACCCAAGATTGTTGTGTCGTACAATTTCTTTTTTGTTCTCATGATTAATGAACTGGATTCAATGCAGCGGTTGTCTGCAAGAAGCGATCAAGTTCGTGTACTCGAATCAATGTCACAAACGATCGATTGTGATCTAGATGCTGAATCGCAGACCTCCTCGCCTGGTTTGCATGGCGTCAATGCAACAACACCATTACACGATGTGTCTTTGTTGATTGTGTGCGAAAATTAAAAAAAAAACGAGCACTGGCGATCATTTACCCGGCGAATGAATATTAATAAATCGATCGGTCTGTTTGCATATATGACGATGCTATAAATAGACGACATTTGAACGGAAAAACTAAGAAAAAAGTGTGAATGTTGAAATCAAATAACAAACGATGTGTGTTTGTTGTGCATGAAACAGGACCACAAATTTATCACACTTTATCATTTGGATCATATTCACTGCATTCTAATCATCATTCTTTTGCTTTGACTGTTGCTTGTTTGCTCTTTGATTTTTCCATTTTTTTTTTGTTGCAGTTTTTATTCTCAATTCAGAATAGCGTAAGGCTATCCATTGACACGAATGGTTTTGTTGGTGTTTTTTTTTATTGTGATTCTCTCGCTCTTCGCAACAAAATATATTATTATGTTTCATTAAAAAAGCGATGAGAAAAGTGAATAAATTATGACAAACACACAAATGAAGCAAAACAAGCGCGAATTTTTTCACTGCTTACACTTCGTCGCGTTTGCGAGCGATAGAATTTACACTTCGCATATATTGTGTATGAAAATGAATGTTTTTTTTTTTAAATGAATCGAAACGGAAAAACCAGTGATATCAGCATCGGTTTTAAATTTCATAAATAAAAATCGAGCGTGACATTTTTCTTGCGATTATTTTGAATGGTGCGGAGAGCGCACATATTCGTGTTCAAATACAGCGGAAAACATGTTCACCACGATAGCAAATCCATTTTTCTACAATTTCTAATGAATTGCGACCAAGAATGGTTAATAATTGAAGCGATTGGCATGTATCATGCAGGCGTTTTTCGTTTCCTTTTCGTTCACCTTTGATTTGTTTGATATTTTTTTTTTGGTTCGTTCTTTCCATTCGAACATTTGGTTAAATTTTGCAAATGTGTGGTGCATCCAATGGTTCGGGCGTTGTGTCTCTCTATGAACGGTTTTTCTCTCATGGTTTTCAATTTCAATTATATTGTGTAACCGATACCATTCTCATGCTTCAAGCTTGGGTATTTTATGTAATCGAGAATGAACGCCACACACAATTCATAATAATTAGAAATAGAGAAGAAAAATGCCAATGCATTTCGACGGCACACACACATGATTCTGGCTTTCAAATATATTTGATTGTTGGCGTTTTTGTTGTCGTTGTTGTTGTTGTGCCGTCAATTGCCAACGCGATGAGAACCAATTAAATTTAATTTGAAAATTTGCCAAATTGCATTGTCGCGCTCGGCTGAATGTGGCGATAGAATGAGATGCGTTTATTCGATGGACAATGAATCAACAATTCGTGCATTTTCCATACGCGTTGACAAAACAGGCAAATTTCGTGCTATTCCATATGTGGAATTGAACATGTTGCGTTTTGCAATTTCTTCGAAAAAAAAACATCTTCACTGCACTTCACATGAACCGAGTGAAAGAGTGAAACGAGAAAATAGTTATTCACAGGAATCTATTTGAGAGTTAAATTAAGCTTTTTCTCAAAAACACACACACACACGGAAACCATAAATAAATTGATTTAGAAATCGATCGATTTTACTTAAATTCACCGCTTTACAAAGTCATTTGTTCTCATTTCGGCCCCATTCAATAAGACTTTTGTAAGTGGTTTAAATGATTACACGAAACTGAATTTACTACATCTAATTTCAGTTTAATTGACACATTTTTCAATATTGTTCAATCAGGTTTGCGCACAGTTGCACAATCAATAAGCCGTTTACAGCAACTACAAATATAACAAAACGAAACGAAACGAAACAGCGTATGCAATTTGATGTGCATGGCCATCAAAATATTATGCTTTTGACTTGATGCCGATGTGTCTATTAAAAATGAATAAATACGAATTGATTTGTTTGATTGTGATTGAGCGGAAAAACTTTGTATGGTTCTAATGAAATCCGCAATAAAACTCATAAAATTTTATGATAACTGCCCGCTGAGTGCGGCATTTCAACATCCTTCGTTGAAATCTTGATACATTTCGAACTGGCTTTTGAATTTCAAATGGTTTTGCATAGCACTGGCGTCCGCGCAATCATTTCAATCGCTTTGATAAAATATTTCCACAATTTCAGTGAAATCACTCGCACCAAACACTTGAACTATCTGGTTATGGATTTTAACATTTTTGTTCTGCTGGCGATTCATCTACGGTCATTTATTGGGCTCATAGCTTAGAATTGGAATATACGAATATGGCAATTGTTGGCAATTAATATAAATCTGTACTTTTTCATGATTCCAGTATTTAAAAAAAAACATTGAAAACCGTTCTTGATGGTCAACGACGAATCTAATTCACTTCTATCGATCAACTCACGGCTCAACGCACGTACCAATTAACCAAAGAATGGACTCTTTTGCTAGAATCTTCAAAGATTTATGTGACACTTTATTTTAATTTGTCTCTGAAGCACTTTTTTGTTTCAGCGAATCTTTTTCCCAACAACCTCAATTTTCAAAATATTTTCTGTTCTTTTTTTTAAAATTAAATTAACGATCATATTTATTTTTTCACCCAGCGTGAAGTGCCTTTTTGCAAATTCTCTAGAAGTAATTAAGCAAAACAAAACAAAACGACAAAAAAAGAGATGTTGACAAAAATTTACATAATTTACCTCTTGCTGTGTTCAAATAATCTCCGCAAAATGATAAATCAGCTTTCCTTTTTCGGTGTCCCGAATTGATTCAAATCAATCTTCACTTTGATATCACAATCCCAAAGGATCTTAACTTGTAACCAAACACTTTTCACCACTGTTTCTTTTCTGTTTTCTTCGTAATTGAAATTACAATTGATTTTCGGTAACGATCATTCACTCTCAGTTGTTTGCTCGTCGAATTAATCGATTCAATGAGTGTGTGCAAAGTGTTGAATGGATCGTTGTTTCTTCGTCCGTTTGTTCGTTTGTTGGTTCGCTCTCTTCCGAGTACGTCTATTCAACGCAATGAACGAAAGAATAATGAATCGGTGAATCGGACTGAATGATCGCTTATATCTATAAAATATTCGCTATGATTGTGGCATACGTTCAACTGGCTTTCTGCATACCAGTAGCACTCACCAAAGAGAGTCAGACCTCGATGAGACCATCGGCAGCGCGGTTCGCAATTCGCTCTTTCACATACGTTCACTCTTCTACTTCGCCAGAATAAACGAAACGATGGCAAAAACCAAGGCAAGCAGCGGGGAGAAAATAAAAACCCGAACGAGACGCAAACTGTTTTGGATTGTGTTATGTCGCAAGCGTGTTAGCGACCTTACATTAAGTGTGTGCGCGCGCTTTCCATCGTGTTCTGCTCTTCTTCCATTTCTTTGATTGCTGTTTGTTATCGTTTTCTATGTTTCTTTTGTTGTTGTTTTTGTTGTTGTTTATTTGTTTGTTTGCGCTGTTGATCGTGTTGCCTCTTTTGTGTGGAGTCGCGAGCATTCAAATAATATCGGCCGGTATTATGGAGCTGTCGTGAGTGCAACGGCGAGTGTTAGCTGGAGTTTATGTGTGTATGTGTGTGTGTGTGAGTTGTGATGAGGCGCAAGTGCAAGTGCATTTTTAATGATAAACCCTGCTGTTGTTTGCTCTTCTCGCTCAATCGTTCTCGCTCAATTGTTGGGCCATGCCTTGATATTTACCGGTAGTTAGATGATGTTAGTCGCTGTTTCACTGTTTGCCAGTCAATTGTTTTCACATCACAATTTAAGCCTGATGTGAATTCTACCAATGTCGGTGCACAAGGTTGCCGTATATGCCACAGAGCCACCGAGTGTTGCGCGTGAGCAAACCAACGATCGCACATTACCACAGCACAGCTACTGGCTGGCTGGCCGATGTGATTTTTTTTCATGGATATTATTTTATTTCTTGGGCTATAATAATTATGATTAAAACAGATTATAGCAGTCATTTAGAATGGTTTCACCAGCTTCGTTGCACCTTTTACTGATTTAGGCGCAGCCACCGCAATTTGATCCCCTCTCCCCTCTCTTTGTCTCTCTTTCTCACACTTGCTGTAATAGGCTATTTTCCCCTGTTGCACGTACGTCGCTTAACTTTATTGAGATAACTTTTCTCTTTGCATAATCATGTCTTTTTTTTCTTTCACTTTGATCCGATTGCAGAATCTCTCAATCATAGTATTTCCCTTTTTTCGCGTTTCGCTACCGTATTTAATCGCTCATCACATTCTACTTTTTTTTCCTCCATGGTGAGATTGTGTTGCTTTCTCTGGTGTGCTTCACAATTGTTCCACTGATCAGGACCAGCAACCACAAATTAATCTACAGAGCGAAATAAAAATGCAAGGGAAAAGAAGAAAAAGCGAAATGAATGGTTTTAAATGATTTCGTGCATATCTGCGTATGATCAAAGACACGAATTCGTTTCGTCGCCATTGTCACACCGCCTCTACCACTTCAATTTCAATGGATCGTCAAAATGGAGCACAACGGATGCTTTTGCATGCCGCATGAATTCACAATTCAAATGAATAAACTGAATTCAACTCTTCAACACAAAGAAGACATAAAGCAAAAACAAAAAAAAGAAATGGAAAATCTGACTCGTTTTTATTTTTCTTTTAATTTGATTCTTTTGAATTTTATCATCGTTATCATGACATCTCTCTAATATGCATCATCAATTCACTTTCTGACGCTTTTAATCAGTCCACCAGTCCATTGTTCAACTGAACTTGTGAATCTGCGAGGTAAAATTTAAATTCTGGAAATTAGCATTCATTATCATTGAAACTCTCAACACTTCACTCGTGAATGCAAAAATTTACAATAAAAACGTACGCATGCAATGATATGATGATAATGCTATGAAGGTGCCGCAGATTTCCGCCGAAAATTGCTAATTTACCCTAGTAAACAGTGATCTGATACGGACTATATCACACTGTTAACGGTCGACCTTCATTAAGCATCTTAAGTACTGAACTAATGGAAATTAAAGTGCATTCTCAAAAGGTGGATCTCACGTGAATTTCTTTTTATTTGATTTCAGCACCATTAATGATACACCTTATGTGTATGCGTGTGCAGTATTGTCTTTCGATTGTGACATACGACACGCACATAAATTATTAAATAATTTCGCTTAATTCAGTTGGATGTTTATTGATAACCTTTATGCTGTTTTTTGCTGTTTGTTGTGCTACTCTTTGTGTGGCAACACAATATTTGAACGAAAAGTAACGCGGTGAACGAGTTCATCTGTCATCGCCAGAACTGGCTATGGTCTTTGTGTGTTGTTTACAGCCGGCTGTCATCACATATTTTAGTAGCGGTGATTGCATCATCTGATTTTATAGCCGTGTGTAGTGGTTGGCGCTTGGTTTTGTCATTGTTTCAGTGCTGTCGGCAAAATGATTATATTCATATTATGTGTATTAACATATTTTTCTTTCTTTTTATGATGGAGTTGATTCTCTTTTGGGCTTTCATCGCGGGTTTTGATACGCGGCTTTGTTTTTTATTTTATTCAGCATAAATTCGAGTATCTTGAATATGATTTGAAGAAATCCGGTTAATGACGCGAGAGATGTGCTCCGATGTGCGGTCATATATGCAGAACAAACTTATTATCATAATTTTTAGCAGTTTGCTTGTTTGCTTGTCTGCTTCTGACATCTCTGGGGCTCGCGACTCACCGAAATAACGTGATATCGACCATAAGATGTCAACGGTAAATCATTTCGTTTGCATACATCTGTGGCATCGGTAAAATCAAACACACAAAACTCCAACGGTAAATAGAGTCTGTGAGTGGCCAAGTGAATGCCAAAGGAATGAGCCATATTTCGAAGTAAATGAAGTAATTTTTTGTTTGTGTTAGGAGGACAGAGAATTAGACAATTTGTACACACATTCAATTCCAAATGAATTTGTTTTTTTTTTCCTCCTCTTCGTTTACGCATTGAACACTCTTTTACGCTAACATCACAGATAACCACAAATTAGCACACAATTTAAATGGCATGAAGAAAAAATGGCAACAAAAACATTTAATCATAGCAATTCAAAAATAGAGGCTTGATGTTTATCGGCTTCAAGTAAAGCCACCAATACATATATTCGGCCGACTGGACTGAACATTTGTTGAAAAAAAAAATCGAAACCACCAATATTAAGTGAGACAGAAAACAAATATTTCGATTAGCTTTATTCACATTTCAATTCATCGATTGAAAAATTTGAAATTGCATAAGAAGTTTGTACTTGGTATTTGCTGCGTGTAAACAACGAATTTGTCGATGTGTTGGCGCTTCAAGTCAATCATAATTATGAAATTTCTTTGTCTAATTACAGGTTAACGATAAAAATGAAGAAGTACAAACAACACCAACAACAACAAACTATGTGAATATTTGAGAAAATGAAAAAAAATGAGATTGAGAGTCAGAGAGAGAGAGAGGGAGAGAGAGAAAATTGAGTGATACCTTCTAAAATATGCAGTAGCTGAATGCGGGCTACTGAAGGTAAACAAAGTACTTGGAGAAGAGAAAAAGATTTATAGAATCTTTGTTGTTTTTTTTCTCTCTAAATAAATTATTCATCAGAGTACACATTTTTTTCTCTATTCATATAATAATAAATAATAAAAGTAAATCAGTGGAAGAAAGACGGTCGTTAATTTTATAGAGCATCGGATGTATCCGAACAAATCTATCGATATGAAATGTTTAAATAATTCATCATATTACGGTTGAGTTCATTTCACTGAAAACCGTTTGCTCATCTATCGTTGTAATTGACAGTTATTAGAATCGTGTCCATGACCATATTGAAAGGAATTTGCATTTTTGAGTATTGATTTCACCCAAAGGCTTTGTTTTTATGGGTGTCGATCAAGGGGAGCGATGTTAAACATTAGTAAGAATTAGATGGTACTTGTAGATATTAGCTAGTTATTTGATACATACAGAAACAAATTGTTCGGAATTAAAATATTTAAGTAATTTTTTTTCTTTCTTCTGCATTCTCAAATTGTTTTAGAAGAAGAATTTCTGTAGAAAATTGTTCAGATTTATGGATTAAAAACTTACCAACATTAAAGATCTGAACAATTGATGTTATTATCTATGTGTGCAGTGCACAGTGTACAGTATACGCTACATAAAATTGGGCAAACTGTCCCCTTGATAACGATCGAACCGGTCTAACTTTGTTGCGATCATGAATGATCTTTGACGCAATCGCTCCATTCGTCCATTGGCATTTGAACTTGACGTCAAATTGATTTCATCGATTTCATCCAATGGATTTGCTATCAAAAATATGCTTGCACTTCAGACAAAGGTAAGGCTGGTGTGACCACGATGAAAGATGATGGCCATTTTCAATGACGTAATATGCAAATGACATGCTCATTTGCAACAAAGTAATTGAATTTTTATATGCTATAACATTTATTAATTTGCATAATTATGAAAACAAATGCATTATTAACAGCTAATAAACGAGTAGAACATGTGCATTTTTCATTGCGTAGATACTTCGACAAAAAGATTGGCTCTCACTCAAGTGATATCCATCATGCTGGCGAATGAAATCAGATCAATGGGTTTTCAAATGCAAGTGAGAAGTGATGCCGATTTCATGCGGAACAATTGTTACAAATGCGAGGTGTGCGTGAGTGTGTGCGAATTAACAGAACCGGTTTTTTTTTTCGAGAAAAACTCAATTCATTTGGCATTGAATGATCGAAGCGTAATAATAATACAATTGGTATTTATTGTACAGATTTACAATTCCATATTGATGAGCAAACCTCGATGAAAGCAACAAATGAAATGATAGTTAGTATAACTTAATTAATTAAAAATCACCGTATTCGAAATTGCGTGAGCTGTGAATTGTGAAATAATTAGCCTATAGAATGTGCAGTATCGACGTTTCAAATGAAAATAGCATTTCACGCTACATTATTCGATTTGGCCATTAGTTCTGTAATGATAGATAAAAAACAAAATGAGCTATAAATAGTTTAACTTGGTTTGCTTAGTGGGTTCCGTTGGAATGCAAAAATTGAGATCGTTTCGACCGCTCGATTCTACGGTCACAACACCTTAAGGCATTTGGAGCAAAACTGATGGTTTATTTGCGAATATGCTTAAGCTTAATCTATTACCGGTCGACGGGTATTTTGACAGTCAGTATACAGTCCAATATTTTATGTGAAATGATCAAATGTGCGAATGTTTTAGTGAATTCCAGTCAAAAAATTCTTGTTCACGCTTTTAACCACACACATTGAATGCTATAAATTGTTGACATGAGATGTATTTGATAGCGTCATGCACTAATTACCATCACATCTTGTGAATAAAACATTGCATATTTAATTAACAACAATCAAAAATCAATAAATTATGCTAAACATTTAACTGGCGTCTCAGTCTAACCAGCCAGTTCCATTATAAAGATAACATGTGAACATTCTACAAAAAAAACGGGCAATTTTGATATTTTATTTGATAACGATGAAATGCGATATGGAGCAAAGGTTTTTATTTTACATTTCACACCGAAAAGGGCCGATTGTATGCAATTGGATGAGTCGACATGCTTCGTGGGGTGTTCGGTTTTCTTATTTTTGGTATATCACATTGGCTCTTGAATTATAAATGATATTGTTCATGTTTACCTGTGCCTGTTCATTATAAGTTGGTTCTCTTTGTAGGCCAGGTTTAAAGACTAGAACTTCTAATTGAGCTTAGCTTGATTTTTGTGAAAGAAAATACAAACCATAAAAATATTATAATCATTAGTAAAAACTAATTGAATTTGATTTATTTGATTCATTTGAAATCTTTTATGAGGCTTGATTACATTATTATGAGCTGGGCTTTGAGTTGAAGAATTTTTTGGGTGACAAATTGCATATTGATAACATCTAATTAGCTGGTTTATATTTCAATAAGAGATGATCATTAATACACAGAATGAAATTCCGTAAACAATTTCAACACAAAAAAGACTTGTTTTAGAATCAGACACAGTTTCGTTTCATCCAAAATGTGTTTCCATAGGAAATAAGTCATAGATTATTTTGATTTAAGACCAGTTCATGCTTTTCCATCTGCGTCTTCATCAAATAATTTTATAAGATTTTTTTTTCATATTTCGTTGTGATTTATCAGTTTATTAACAAGTGTCTAGACGACATTACAATACATGCAATGGATAATTTCTAATTATTTCATAGAACTGAGTATTCGCAAACTGCATTCCGATTTGGATTTGAATATTGAATTTGTTTTGTTTTTACAACTTATTAATTTTTTTATTTGTTGTTCTTTTATTTGCGTCGTTAAAAAATCACATTAAGTTTTTTTAAGATTGGCAATAGTAGTTGAAAATATTCCAACATCTGATTTCAATTTCTGGGAATTGGAGGAATGAAAAATGTCGAAACAATCACAAAAAAATCATAAATTGATCTATGGTCATAAAATAAAGTTTATAGCTCCTCAACTCTTCGTCTTTATCTATGTCGTAAATTTCATTAGAAATAAGTTCAATGGTCAGATTTTATCAAAATGTAAAAAATATGTCAATTCAATCAAACCTTTGCCTATGTTCTCAAGAATAGACAGAAATAAAATGAAATCAGTGAAAAACGGTTATAGTCGCATTAGTGAGAATACTTGCCGTTTTTCTGAAATATGATAAGAACTAAATGTTGACTTTATTTTGAATAAATTTGTGATAACGTGACCGACTTTGAAAGATGAAGAGCGAATTTGTTTTAAATATATAAAATAAGAATACTGTGAAGGCTATCAACCGAATCATTTCGAATGGAAAACGCATGCTATTTTGCACCTGTTAACTACTCTGGTTGCCGAAGTCTTATGACTCGTGAGAATTACTCGTTAAGTCTGCACTCAACTTACAACTGCAGAAATCACAATTCCTGCAGTTCAAACATTTCCCAATTTTTTCCCAAATTAGTTCGTATTTCAATGTTATAAATTGAGTAACTTTGTTTTTTTTTTTAAAAGAGGCCACTCATTTCCTTTCATTCATTCCATGACAGTTGATAACATTCAGAATGCTATTGTTTCTGTCCATTGTTAGTGCTGTAACCTTTCACCAAAATTGCAGAAATTTTTGTAATTGGTTTGCATGAAGTGATATCAACCTATATGTTGATTCGCATTCTTAATAACATAAAAATGAATTATGTGCTAAAAATGTGTTACTTGTCTCCACACTTCTGTATGCTCTTCTCAGTCAAAGCAAGTTTTTTTTTGATGATGAGCATTTAATATCGCGTAGGAAAATCACAGTTTTTGAGAAACAAATTGTGAAGCCACTTTTGATGAACCCACTTTTTTATCAGTAGTTTGATATCATCAAATACATATAAATTAACTGTGCAGTTCTTTAATCAATACAGTCTGTAAATGTCCGAAATCACTAAGCGAAAAAAAATACACAAACACTTCATTCCATTTATGATAGACATTCGTGGCATATTTTCGTCTTGTAAACAGTGATCCAAGCTCACCTCTAAGATGGTATCGAACAAAATTAAAATCGAATAAATTCTCTGAGTTGCTGAAGTTCTTCTCTTCTCCTCTTTTATCTTTTCTTCCTTCGACTAATTAATAAGAATTGTTTTTGCTTTGTTTTCAATCTTCATGGTCGGCGTTGAGTTGATGATGTCAAAAGGGTAATCAATAAACTGACCAACACAATGTGGCTGTGAATGCTTGTGAACTAGATCGTATCAATCAGGCGTCCACATCTGTTCAACAGAATTTTGTTATACCTGCAGAAATGGATTTACAGTTTTAGCAGTCAACATCTTTTGAAAGAGAGGCGTTGAAAGAGTCATTCGCACATCCATCATAATTCCATAACATTTGGATTCAAATATGCAAAAAATGAGCAAAAAAAAGATCATTTTACCATTTCATTGTATAGACTGTTAATTGATACTTTTACCACTTCGTTTTGATAGAAACACCATGATTATTCTACCCGTTTTTGTGTGAATCAGATCTTGTAAAATTATTCGCTCGTTTTATCTTTCAAGCAAAAATCATCATCAATGTCAAGGCATTGCAAATGTTGGCCAGTTTTATTCATAATGAATCTAAAAAAAATAACTGTACAATTTTATGGCAAAAGAAACCGGCAGAATATCTCTGATCCGTATGAAATTTATTTAATCACAGTAAAAATTTAGTGCATTTTGAATAAATATTTGCTGCTATAATTATGGGTTTTGTTCAAATAATGCGTATTTGTCGACTTCATTGTGCAAAGTCAAAAGCGAAAACGAAATGCAAACAATCAGCACACATCCATTTGTCTTCCGTTGACCTTTTGACGTTGAAACATAATTCATTATCATTATACAGTGCATTGCAATTCATTACATCGCCATTGTGGATTTTTATCTCATTGAAATCCAAAGATGATGATTTATCAAATTATGCAGCACAATCCAGTGAATGTTTACCCTAAACGCAAATCACTACTTACCTTTTCTTGAAATCAATTTTACGTATTGATGGAGCGACGTGCAACATGTCACATTAAACGGGAACCATTCGTTAGATTGAAGAGAGTTACAATCAATGGAGGTGCCAAACTTAATATTTCCTGTTGAATAATAATGATAAATGAGTAGACAATTGACCATTTTAATTGGGTTTGTCGGTTTGTTCAATCAGTTGTCAAATATCGCGTTTGTTATTTGTTGCACGCCAAAATCTAATACCCCAAACATTCATACATATATGTATGACCTGTCTATAGATAGGTAATGTATTGTCAAAAATATATTTCTGTCTTTATTTCACTCTAATTTGCAGTAAATCAAATGTTTCTGTCTCACTTATAAGTTCTAAATTGAGAAGATCGCACCAAACACAGTTCAAAGAGTAAGAGAAATGTCTCATCAATACATTGAAAGGAATATAACATTTGATTGTTTATTTTTCGGTCACCACACAAACGCACGCTGTCCAGTGTCTCTCGCTGCAAGCAAACGTGCGTTTCAATGTATTGATAAAACAGTTCTATTACTCTTCGTACTGTGTTTGCTGTTGTTTTCTCAATATTGAATGTATAAGCGAGACGAAAACATTGAATCTAATGCAAATTAGAGTGAAATAAAGACAGAAAGAAATTATTGTCAGCCAAAAATTGTCCAAAATGAACCCAAACAAAAAATTTCAATAACCAAATATCGATGACTTGTTTAAGTCCTATTACCGAAAACCTTGAACTGTTTGAAAAAAAAAATGTCTGAAGCGCAATCAAAATAACGAAGGGTAAACAAAGACATTCTTTCACTCTAGCGATATTACATTCATTCACATTGCCTTTGCTTGAATCAACAATGAAAAAGAAACAAATTATGTAAATATTTATCTTTATTGATAAATCCGTAAATATTTCTATTAAATAATCAATTAATGGTCACTATTCCTTATTTAATATGTAGGTCCTGATATAAATTAAAGGACATTCAATAACGTTTTAGTTCTAATTGCTTAATAAATGTGTATTTTTAGATGATGTTTCATTATTCATTGCACGATTATCAGTACATTTTCTTAATTTGGCAAGAACATTGACTGTGTCCGCAATTGTATTATCAGTCAGACTGTCTCCGGCTGACTTGTTTTACATGATTAAAGGATTGATAAATATCATGTGTATAAATGTATAAATGTACTCGTCGTTGTTGATGGAAATTTCAATTCGAATTGAAAATAAACCCAAAGGATTTTTAATATCTTTTTAATTGTTAACCCATGCTGAGAAATAAGCAATAGAATCGAAATATTCATCAATCAACAAATTTTCGGCATTTTCCGTCGGCCCATTTTCGGCCTTTGGCACACTTTTTCTTAGCAACCCTAGGGGCTCCAAACACATCTGCATTTGATGTTGAGTTGGTGATTCCATGAGGATTTACTGGCGCTGCTTCGATTAGCAAAACTATTGTGGACAATAGCAACAGAAGGCCATAGAAGCTGATCAGAATCAAATTCGCACTCTTCATTGCTACAAAATAATGTACATGTTGAATTTTAGATAATAAAAAACAGGTTTCCAAACATAAGAATTGTGAAAATGAATGTTTTCAATGAATACTGTGCGTTGTGATGCAATCTTTAAATGATTTGTTTTCATCTTATTAATATTGTGCACAAAGCTGTTTTGGGTGTAAATTCGTCTACCCAAAATCTTTCCACATTATGAAACGCAAATTACCACGATTAACCGTTGAATTATGAAATTCAGCAAAAATTGATAGCATTATTTCACTTGTATAGCATTATGTCGCGTTATCACGTTTAATGAGAATTTTATTATCAGAAAATGTCACATTATTTTTTTTTCGTTGATCAACCCATTTTCTTAGAATAATACGTATTTATAAACTTACTTACTTTCTTTTTATTATGAGGCAAAAGTAAAGTTTCTTGAACACTGTTGTGTAAATGATTCGCTCTCTTCCAACGCTGAACTTAAACTGATTCAATATTCATGTCATTCATATTGAACTCTCACAAGGAAAACGAAGATACGCTAAAAATATAACTCTGTGCTCAGGCTTAATTATGAAAAAAAATAATGTCTGATTATAAATACATATTCGACATGTTGTCACTGCGATGTACAGTACATTGTATAATGTACAGTTGTTAAATGTATATTGTTAACTCTAGACCGTAGACTCTAGACTGTACAATGTACATTGTACGTGTATAAAGCATCCGATTAAAATGCCATTCATAAAAATATTCGCTTTAGTATCGATGTGCGTGTGCTTCCGAACGCAGAGCAATTAAATTTATCAGTGTCACTATTCAGTGCCAATTTAAAAATCACACACATTTACTATGGTCAGAACGTACCAATTCGACGATACAACTGACTTCTTCTTCCGCTTGAAACTGATATGACTTCAGTATGCTCAACGCTCAAACAATGCTGGTCAATTATTTTAGTTTGTAGTGGCAATTATGAGTATATTGAAATCATTCATCATCCATGGATGTAAATTGATATATTCATATTTATTCTTAAACAATTTGTTTACTATTTCGTTCGACTGTTTCTTTAACAAAAGTATTCAAATATTGAATTCTTTTTCCTTTTTGTAAGGCCCATTACATTTGACGGGCTTGGCGGAATAATGTAACATAGCCTATCACCTCCTGCTCGCACTAACAGTGATTTCCATAAGCGAGAGAAGGAGGTGAGAGGCTGTGTTACATTATCCCAGCAAGCCCGTGATTTAACAACTTATAGCCAGTACAAAATGTAATGTGGTTGACGGTTCAGATGAATATGTTATTTGAATGCATTGCATGAATTTTTTAGAAAATGTTGAGAGTCTTTAAAAACGCAAATCTAAAAGGTAGTGAGACAATTGCACCGATGAAATTTATCTCACGGTACTATTGAGTCTTCGACTTCATAGCATATATTGAATAGAAATTTGATTGAATATGAAAATTAAGAAGAAAAACGTTTGGGGAAAATACGTTCTCAAAAACAACAATCTGGTATTACAAATATATACAACGTACACGTTCTTTTTTATCGAATTGATTTGTTTTGTATGAAAAACTTCAGTGAGTGTTTCAATATTGTTGTACAACATGTTATATTGGAGCTACATTTTAGAACAATATCTTTAGTTGGATTCGATGGAGGTGCCCCGATGAATTTAAAATTTTGAAAAGTTGAATTTTAGAACAAGTGATGCCAAACAGACTAAAATACTCCGTAGCAATATATGAGCAGCAAATATAAAAAATACCATTTTTATACAATGTTGTTGCTAAAAAAAAAACAGAATCGATAGCTGTTACTTAGTAACCATTTGGAAGCTCTACCAGAGAGAGAGAGAGAGTGGCACTTCCATTGTGAAACTGGTAGAAACATCAAATGAAAACATGATACCGTTATTGTAATATTCCGACTTATTTGACACTGAAATTCAAGCAAAAAAATATACAAGTGCAGTGTATTGAATCCATTTTGTCGAACATTTAAGCTGAAGAAACGGTGTTTTCGTTTATTTCTTGAATCTTTGACAAGATTTCACACATATATATATATGATGGAGTCAAAGAGACGATTCCGAAAATGGCAGTTATAATGAATATGTTTAAATAGCCGAATCGAGAAAATAACTTTTGTTAAGAGTGCATTGTGAAATGTGTGCCATATTAATCCGAATGACAATTTACGTGTCTAATAGAATTTTGGTAAGCTCACATGTTATACCGTCAAGTGTAAAACATAGATTTATACGGCGTATTAGAAGATAAGCGCTGAACATTTTACACTTTGCAACGATATCGTAATGCGATAGCATTTGGTGTCTCTCTTTGTCTGTATTATTATTCCCCATATCAGATTACACCAAACGTTAGAGGCTAACGCAATACCATCCGAATTGAAACCACAAGACGGTAATTTATTTTCGTAAGTTTTTTTTTCTCTTCGCTTGTACTTTTTCCATCTTTAACAGTGGATTTCTTTTAAACGTGTGATTTTTGTTGTTGTTGTTGTTGTTGTGGTAAGGCCTTTGTTTGCAGTGCTAACGAAAATGGTTTGGTTTTTCTTGTGACCCCGCAACCTCTTGGATATTTCACACATACATACACATGACAGTGAGGATATGCGACAGAGAGTAAAAAAACATGCCATATAAAAAGTATGGCGACCATTTACACACAGAGTTGTAAAATAAAGTGAAAAAGAAAACAGTCAATGTGATGGTTGTGGCTGGCGACTGGGAAGTTGTTCACCGTGCTAAACTGAAATTGTGAACTTTGGGTATTTTTCTTTGCAGTGGTGGCAACGCAATGAATGTCAACCACGACACATAATTCCCAATATTCGTCAATCCTCTTTTACCAAGTCCCAAAAGATACAAAAATGTGCACCACAAAAATCATTCGCCACACACAATCACACAGTTACAGACAGACACACAAAAAGGTATGCAGCGAGGTTTCTGTGAAGGCGAAATATGTGCACAGCGTACAGTGTACAGTGAGCATTCGGGGGCAATCAGAAGGCAGAAGCTAAGTGACAGAAAAAGAAGCATTTAATGTTGAACAGCAGTACCCGATGCCAGTATAGTGTGCATAACATTCTCCACATATAGCAAATACTCTCAATAATCAAAATAAATGAGTAGAAAAACAAATTTTCATCCTCACACAATCTCTTTTCTTTTTTGCTCGTTCATTCTCCCGCTTGTGCCGGATACACACCAACACATGCACACAAAAAGTGTGCGCATTTTTTGCTTCTTCTTCTGTATGTCGCTTGATTCTTCGTTTGCTTATTATGAGATGCTGCTTTTTACGTTCATGTTACTGCTTCTTGTGTGTATGTGTGTGAGTGTTTTTTTTTGAATTTATTCTCTCGACATCTCGATTTCAATGCATTCTTGTTAGGGACTCATGATGAGTAGTGCTTTTGTATTATTCAACTAAATAAAAGCGCAAAAATAAAAATATCGCTCACACTCTCCGACAACACTAAGAAATGCCCCCTGAAATGACTGCAAAAAAAATAGCGCAATGCTCAAAAACGTAAAAAGAAAATTGAAGAATGCCGCCGAGAAAAAAAAACCCAAATAGAAAGAAAAGACAAGACAAAAAAACAACAACAACAACAAATTGGTGCGAACGAAGCGGAAACGAAACACTGAAAAGATAACACCATGTGGTTTTTGACTGGAAGAGACACGACAGTGACACTACTCTCGGATGGAATGAGCGGAAAAAGCATTTTCTCATTGTTTGTCATTTTTGATATTGGGACAGCTAGAAAGTTTTCTACACTGCAACTTTATCAAATTGTTCGAAAAGTATATACTTGGAAAAATTACAGCACAAAATGGAATCTCAATGACAATGTCACACAATGCTCAAGTTACACGACACCGAGAGAAAGATGAGCGACGAGAGCGACGAGAGCGACGAGAGCGCACAACAACAATTATGGATTAGCGTCCATTAAAGTAAAGCATATTCGAGAGTGAATCGCCGGACCAGTTAAATACCGAAAATACGTAATTATATCCACACAAATGCGATCAAAATTTGTTTAACGCTGACGCTTCAGCACGTTGACACTGCGAAAATCACAAATGTTGCGGCCACGTCAAAATAATTCGCCTCATAAACAAACGACAAATGATTTTAATTAATCTTTTGTATGGCATTCAAAGTGGATGGGTTTGAGGTGAGGGGATGGTGTGCGCGGGGGTTGAGGCAGTGTTTTATTTGGTGTATTGTTTTGAATGGTGCGATGTTGAGATTTAAGAGCATTCGGTCGAATTGTGGCAGATGCTTTCGACTCGACCGACAACAAATGATTACATCATTAAAACAAAAGAAATATTAGTCATGATTTGCGTATAATGTTGGTGACACTCAACATCAAGTGCTCAAGAGAACATTGATGAAACTCAATATGGTTGTGTGAGCGCATGGAAACTATTACAACCATTCAGTTTGCCATCACTTTACTCCGCCACGGATTATATTCATTGCACTCCATATCAATGCCAGCTAAATAACAACACAATCATACAGATTTTATGACACGACCAAAATACGAGCAGAAAATTAAATTCGTTGGTTTTGCGGTTTTGTCTGTGAGACGTTGATTCGATTCCATCGAACTGATTTTCATTCCAAAAATCGGAATTTCAGCCAAAACTTGCTCGCATCCACATACATACACAGGATACATGACGATGGTCCGTTAGTCATGTAACAATACAAATCATTGTTTGTGGTCATTTAAATCCCTGGATGAAATTTATCCCAATAAAACTTTGCACGAATTGTATAGGAGAAATGTGTATCACAAATATTGCCACAGCATCAAACGTGTTGGATAAGTAGAAAATTTATGGAGAAAACTCAACAAATTAACCAAACTACCGAGATATTTCATTCGAATTACAAATGATAGCATCATACTCATTCAGTTTTACTGAAGTGCAAATGCGTTGGAAAATTTCATGCATTTTCTGTGTGAAACATTTTCGAATTAAATAATTTGCTCACTTTTTTGTTGTTGTTGTTTTCAAGTTATGAATTTTCAACCGGTGTGAATAACATTCAACATACGGTCAAGCGATTGCATTTTAAAAATGGACAGAATTGTTCTTGGACATTTTGTTGTTGTTGAAAATACCGATTGGTCCTGAATCGATATCATCATAAATCTTATGCTCTAATGTCTTTATACCACCTTATGAAAACCATTCAATGTGCTCAATAGCATTTTTGGTTCACCTCCAATCACTGCACCGGAACTTGAGAGCATTGATCACTTTCGATTTAACTCGAAATTCCAACACAAAAAAATGTGATGATTGCTTTGGACGGTTTGCCGACAATCGATGGCACCATTTGGAATGAGTAATTGCAAAAATAAAATTGCATTAATCGCCCTTTGTGCTATCGTACACTTATAAGGTTCCATTTTCAGCATCGACAAACCCAATACATTTTATTATTGTGAGCAATAATCATAAAACAACAACCTAATTCAAATAAAAGCACTTTTAGACAAACCGATTACTTCTCACTCCCCCCCATTTTTTGTGTGCTCATTTTCCGTTTCATTCCGCTATTTCTCGTTCACACTGTATTTTATATCCTTTGGGGGCTTTGGATTCTGGTGTGTGCGCCGGAACTAAGTTATTTTCGCATAAAACCCAAATGCGTTTCATTGCTTCAAGCTGCCTGTTTTTGGTAAAATACATTCATCGACCGACCAAAAAGGTTATGCTGTTAAATGTACGCAATGAACGTTCAACGCACAGATTATTCGGTATTTATGTGAGAAAATTTCCGAGTGTCAATTTTTCCATCCAAGTTAATTGGGTGCGAAAATAAAATGATTTTTATCAGTGCACAGTTTTATTGTGTGCTTTTTGGGCATTATTTTTCACTATTCTGTTTTGTTTTAACTGAATGTGTTTTTGTTTCGCATTTTATTTTTACACACACAGAGTGAATTCTTTTCTTTTAAAGAATTGATACTTGATTTTGCTGGTTCGTATTATGGCCATTGAATCTGTACAATGGTACTGTGTACATTTGGTCTTTTTTTGTGAGTGTGGCTCATTTTGAGCATCATCTTTGTCATCATCCAAGTGTCTTCCGCTTCTTTTCTCTCTCTCTCTCTCTCTCTCTCTCTCTCTCTCTCTCTCTCTCTCTCTCTCTCTCTCTCTCTCTCTCTCTCTCTTTTGCTCATTCTCTCACGACAAAACACATTGTAATGCGCACAGAAAACGGAAAATTGATTGTGGTTGAAATACCAGACTCTTAATGTACATTTTTACTGCATTTACGCGTTAAATGTCTTTTGCGGATTGTAAAGTTTGTCTTTTGTTGAAACAAAAACGCCCCAGAGGAACAAGTTGACGGTCTTCGGGTGATGATGATGTGAGTGCGTTCATGTGCTTCTGTTTCTCTCTCTCTCTCTCTCTCTCTCTCTCTCTCTCTCTCTCTCTCTCTCTCTCTCTCTCTATTTGCTTTCGTTTGAGTGCTTCAATCATTTACTTGTCTTCTTTTTTTGTGTTGTCTTTACGGATTTGTTTCTGTTTTCATGTTGCTTTTGTTCCAATTGTTTGTACTTTGAAAAATTATAAGAGTTTACATAAACAAAGAGATGTTCAAATGCCTTCAATTCCAATGATTGGCCACTGTTCGACAGTCACTCTCTTTCTCCCTTTCTCTCCCCTTTTCTCTATGTTTTGTTTCGGAAATGAAACTCAAGCTTGTTTCGTAATTCAATACTTGTTTTTACATTGCTTACATTTGAACACTATGCTCTTTCTTTGTGCAAATGAAACTCAGTGATTACACAAAATAGTGTTATAACATCAGTTACAACTAACCACAAATAATCCACGCGTTCGCATCAAATCACAAATCTCTCTTAAACAGAAACAATTGTCACAGAGTATAATTTCGATAAATTATCCGGTATTCATAACAAATAATACCACGTAATAAATATCCGACTATGGTTCATATCATTCATACAAAGCGTGCACCGGCTTTACCGCAGATATATTTTTCCACCTCGGAAAAACGGTTTTTGCACTTCATTCAGTTGGACGGCGGTGGGGGTTAAATTCGTTTGTGGCATTTATCTCATTTTTGTGTTCGCATTATCGTCGCCTATCATCATCATCATTATTTTTGTGTTTGGGTCGTTGCATAATGACGGCGCTCATTTTTGTTAATGGTTCAAATTAATTGGATTTAGTAAAGCCATAAATAAACTAATTTCCATGGTCATGAGGAAAAATTGCGAACGTTGCGCGCGCGTTCATATTCGCTAATCGCAAACAATCCTTATGGCCGCTCCTAAAGGCTCTAAGTCTCAAGTCATATGTAAGAAATGTTGACAAAGCATTTATATTTTGGTAAATCCTCTGTTAATCTGGTACATGCCGCTCACGATGCAGTAAGCGAGAGAGAGAGAGAGCGAGAGATAGGAAAAGAGAGAGAGAAATCGGTGTTATCAGTCGCGCATATTCCAAGGTGAGAGAATCATGTCGCTGTGTGAAAATTACAAGTTTCAGCATGAATTTTGATTCTACCGTTTTTTCTTCTGGTGCAATCTTTTCACGACGACGGCACAAAACAACGGAATTGATGTGATCACAATCGCATTTAACACAAAATCGAAGCACAAAAAGTCAATGTCAAATAGAAACTCCATTTATTTGTAATAGAAAAATTATTCAAATCCATATGAAAGAATGAGGCGAAGAAAAAAACAAAGTCGAATTGATTTGGGGATGACGAAGAGAGAAAAAAAAGCAAACGAACTAGTCAATCGAATTTATCGTTGGTAGACATCAGACCGTTTGCCAGTGTCGAATGGCTCGTCTCGACGATTATGCAAATTTAATGATATTCGATGCGTGTCAAATGCATAAATATTAAACGTTCAATGATATTTTTTTGTTGTTGTTGTTGGCTCGGAGGGGATGCGAGAATTAGTTTCTCTTTTTTTTCTTCTGTTTGAAGGGACCCATCGTTTTACTCTGTCATTTTTTTCACCGCTGTGCTGACATATTGAATAATTCTCACGGTAAATTCCCCGGTGACCCATAAGTGAGCGAACCATTTTCCGGCTAACTAAAGATTTAATTCACATCAGAGCTTAGGATAGAGCGGAGCCGATGAAAATCGACTTTGACAAGTGTTATCACACACACACAAACACAGTGCCAAAATATAGAACGCCTGAGATAAAGATGGCAATGTGAATTCTTGTGCCGTGAATTCATGGTTCCATTTTAACAAAAAAAAAGCAATCACATTCAAATGAAAGCACTCTTTGGATGCGCGAGCGAAACGACAAATTTGCATTAAAATTCAGCGAACCTGTTCACTTTTATGGTCATCATTTTCATTGCTTTATCTAATTCGATTTTTCTGAGGCGTGTGAGCATTGCAAGACGTTTTACGCACGATAACATATTGTCATCAGTGAAAGCGCTCGGTTTTTGATCGCTGCACACGTTGCTATTTATAATCGCTTCAGCTGTGACGTTTTCCATTGGTTTGCCTGTTGTGATTTCAGCAGTCATATTAAATTAGAAAGAATTCGTTTGTTTTTTAGACCAAAATCATTCATGATGGCAGATGCCCACACACACACCTTCAAGCAACCTCATTCGTTGTCTATTTCGACAGCATCATTTCATTATGTTTTATTTACGGCACAACCTGGAATTAAACAAAACCAAATACCCCGCGTGATCTATATGCTATACTCAGGATGAAACATAATTTTTCCTTCAAATATATTCAGCTAATAAAGTGACATGCTCACGCATTCAATATCATGCTATTCGACACGATTCGATTCGACTTACCGAGAAGCACAGGACTATCGAACCGGATGAAGAGAAATCTATTTAAAGACCATACACAATCGAATCACGTATGTTTATTTCGTACACGAAGTGACATCGAAAATTTGCTACACACGAGAAGACACACACACACATTTAAGCCATACCAAAACACCGATCCATTGTGTAATAAATGTGTTCGATTTTCCGTTTATGCTTTGTATTCTTTTCTGCCGTTGGTGCTGAGCACTCCCCTATCTCTCTCTCTCTCTCTCTCTCTCTCTCTCTCTCTCTCTCTCTCTCTCTCTCTCTCTCTCTCTCTTTCACACTTACCTTTATTCTGTTCACCGTTTTATTGAAAAGTTTCCATGTTATTTTTTTGCAAGCGCAAAAATTATGTATTTCATTTAAACGTCGAACATATGCATTATTAACAGTAAATATCCGTATTTGGTGTCACAAGACAATCAATAAATAGTAGATAACACTGAAATGCATGGCTATTGTGCTTGAAAATTTACTTGCACACACACACACACACACGCCAAGAAAGAGACGGAGAGACAAAAATTAACATGTGAATGGCTGCGAGCTGTTGTACGCTGAAGCGAAAGACGTCGAGATATGCGGTTCATTTAAAGGAATCGCTGCTATCTCAAACTAATCGGCACAAGGAATTCCCTTTGGAAAGGTTGGCCGTCAATGCCACTGGTGATGTTTCTGCTGCTGTTGCTACTTCTGTGTTACTTGCTGACTCAACGAGATGCTCAAAGATCAATCCAAGCCATCGTTCACCGTGAACATGAAAAATGTATTGAATTATTCGGATAATAGAACATTGAAAACGACCTTAGACGGAAAAACAAACGGAAACGTGTTTTATCACTCTTTGACTGAAGACGGTGTTTCAAGTATAACAGCCCATGCAAATAAGGAGCAAAACATCGTCAAAAGTGGGAAGCTGTGGGTTGACAATGTGTAAAGGAGCAGATGTGATGTGGAAAGGAACTTGAATTTCATTTACAAATTGAATGAAATGAAATTTTTTGGTTGATCCAGTTGAAGTTGAAGTTTATCCACTTTTATGTGTCAAATAGATCACTGCAAATTGATCGAAACCATTGATTTTGTGGACGCACGTACATTTATTACACTTATTCATCCATACTTTTCACATTTGGTAGCAATGCCATTTCTGAAATGGAATACTGTTGCCTTATGAAACCAAGAAATGGCATATAACGGACAACGGGTATTGTTTTTTTTTATTGTGTGTGTGTTTGTGTGCCGTTTGCCTGGCAGACACATATCAATGACAGTTTCGGCGACCATATATTAAATCGCAATATTTATTTTTTTTTACATTTGTCTTATCGTTCGGGATTTTGTTGGCCCCCGGGTAAAGATGCGAACGCTCGATAACGTGGTTGAACTTTTATTAAGCGTACAATAAATTTTTATTATTTATGTCATGTGTGTTGACAAGGATGCGCGCTAAAGTAAAAACGAAATAAATATTCTGGCCAGAACATACCACACATTTATTTTTAATGCACACAAACACACAACCATAATTCACTTGATCAAAGTGGTGCATATTTAAAGGTGTCAATTTAAGCCGCATACAAGGGCATACACACACACGCATGAAGCTCGCTGGCATAATAGAAAAGCGTTTTTTCATATGAAAATGTATCGAATTTCAGATTATGTGTCATGATGAACAAAAATGATGAACAGTGTTTCGTTTGTAAATGGCACACCATTGGGCGATTGTCTTCATTGTAAATAATTCGATACGATTTTAGTCATTCAAAGTAAAAGTTCATGTCATTTTTGTACATATAATATATTTTTGTTTTGTTTGTGCGTCGCATTTTTAATGTATAAGATAACTTAAATGATCTATACCGACTTCGGTGAAAACGTGTCAATGTGAAAAAAAGCTGGCTAAGTAAAACATAAAAGTTGCTGCCAAAGTTCTTTTCGCTTGATGATTATAAATGTTTATGTGATCGAACTATTTCACGGATAATGGCTATAAAATGCCCCATGTGACTTTATGCTTCTATTGACACCGGCACAGTAGCGGCAGTGGCAGCAGCAACAGCAGCGGTGGCGGCAGCATCACAGAGCATCAGCATCACCAATGACATCGTATATTTTGATTCCAAAAGCAAAACGGCAACACTTGCAAACACACTGAACGGATATACACCACTTCATCGTCAACGGATCCATACAAATATACACGTAAAATAAGTGAACGTGGTGAGATGAAAAATAAGTTTCAAACAAAAACTACCAGAACGAGAAGAAAAAACATCAACTTTCAATTGAGCGCTCCGTTTCAGTGACCAGAGCGACACGGCTGCGCGGAAAAACGACACACATACACGGATACGGTGTTCTTTTTGGATTTCTTATTCACTGGCAACAACTTTCATTTAGCTAAATGGCTATTGATGTGTCGACTTCCATTGCAACACCATGGCCCGAATCACTTCAAAGCGTGAACTTTACCAGAATGGCTTTTACCTATTGCATTGCACTTGAACCGGATACGAGCAATGTCGTAAGTGTTCGTTCATCGTGTGTTTAGCATTATTCGCAAGTTTTTCTTTTGCTTTGCGCGTGTGTGTGTCTTACACAGCTTCGTTTTTTTTCTCATTCTCCAGTCTTTGCATCCGAATTGCTAGAGTCGGCAAAACTAAAACACTGAATCACTAAGTTTCATTTGATCTAAACCAAACACTTTGTGTTCAAAACACGTACGCTAACAAAAGAGGATTATTTTAATAGATGAACCGAACCATTCGGTGAGACCATGAAAACAGCAACGTTCAACCAATAATAATAACGTTCGGTCGATGTTCCGTTGTTCGCACTTATCATTTTTCTGTCTGTTTGGATTCTGTACCACTGTATATTTTGTGCATGATTTATTTTTCCATTTTTTTGTTCATTTTTCCATATTTTCTCGATGAAAAGATTATTTCATTGAGCGGCCAATAACAGCAACCGAAAAAAAAAACTGGCACTTGCTGATCCAATATAGCCAATACGCCATATGAACATTCGACCAGAATGATGCTAAATACTTGGAAACGACGACAATAGGCTGATGTGTCGTAAACAGTTACATTGAATATATCGAGCTGACTTGAATAAATGTATATATCGAACTGATCCTTTTCAATAGTGCAACAATATAGTGTGCCAATAAAAATACGGGCTACTGTGACTGTGACACGGCAGTTATTACATCAAAGATGCGTGACAATAAATTCTATTGATAGTTATGGATATTATTATCTGTTGGGCAAAGTTTTGTGAGAATGTGCCTGTGTGTGTGATTGAGTGAGTGAGTGGGGGAGAGAGAGAGCGTTTCGAATGTATTGCATTCGCCCATGAATACAAATGATCTGGCGTCGATTTCTTCATATTGAATATTCACATCGAATGATATTGAAATTGATGACAATTTGAATTGACAACTTCCGCTCTATTTATCCAAATCGATTTTCTCGGCTTGCAAGTTGTGTGCAAGTGGCATACAATTCTAACGAATTCTTACGTTTTTATTATACGAAGTTAGACATCGAATATATCTTCAATAATGTGAATATTTCTTCTAGATATTTTACTTATTCACTATCTCTGGCAATATGTATTGAGCAAATAAACCTACGGTAGCTAGCAGCAATAGCTTCATTTATCAGTTCACAACTCTCATCCAATTAAAATATATCAGAGATGTTTATGTTTTTTGTAGACCGTGCTACATTCTGAATATCAATTTTCTTCACCGCTGCAATCCAATAATATCTGAAATGCTATGAAATGCAAAGAAAATGTCATAAAAGAAACTTCAAGAATCTCTATATAAATCATAGAACCAAAGATACAGATTTTGCATGCAAACATGTAGAAGAAGTAAAAAAAAAATGTCACATTCTAGGGTTTGAATAACAATTCGGCACTGACGTCAGTGTCTAGTCAAAGCTACAACAATATTTCACATTAACAATGAATGTTACGAAATAGTTCACCAAGTTCATGCTATGAGTCATTTGATGTCATTATTCAATGTTGTATTAGATGGAATAATTGAAACAGTTTTACCTTTTTATTATTTCATCTAATAATTGGCTGGAGTCATACGTTCAACAAACATATAAACAGTTCTATTATCTATTTGAATTGGTTGAGGCAATCTACGGATGTACTTTCTATTTCGTAGTCGACACATAGTGGCTGTGATGAAAACGAGGCAAATTCATTTATTTGGCTGTTTAATATCTAGTAAATATTATCTGCTGACAAATGCGATTGTAGTTTTTTGCTGTGCATCAACTTTATTTGCGTAAGCTCAATATGTGAATTACAATTTATTTCAATGTTATAATGTAAACTAGGTTTTTATAATAATTTAATATGGATTTTCGATGACATAGGGGCTATAACTATAGTTGATGATTTAGCTAGGAAGTGACAAATACGGAAGCGGATTCTTACACCTTCGGCTATACTCGATTGTTCCATTTGGGCAATATATCACAAGACAACTGGCGTTCATCACTCCCTGATAAGTGGGATTTGGGATTATAAACACCAACAATGAGATCCACCACAAACTGATCAGTCTTAAATTTGGTGTCTTCATTTTGAAAAGCCGTGGATTTGAAATTCATTAAAACTTATGGAATCCAAACGTATCAAAAATCTCAAATTGGCCAATTCAAATTTATTACACCTATTTTTGTTTTGGCTTGTATGAGAACAACAGCGAAAGGAAAAAAAAACAAACTGAACAAACTGAAGAACAGCGTATGAATCGACGTCACTTATCCGATTGCACGACACATGAGCGTACACGGTATTTATATTACCGTCCGAGGAAGTCCACACACTACAACATGTATTTTACTGCTTTTGTTTATACTGTATCAACGAATGAATGTGAAATAATTTTGTGACAGTTCAAAATAAAAGTAAATCATAAGAATGTAAATTGAATTATATTCGCAATCCTGACTTTTCCACAATTATATATCATATATGACATTTGTTTTTACTCATGAACAGCTTATTCAATGAATGATCTAAAGAAAAAGCATTGTTATTACCAAGTACTAATTTTCAAACAATTCAAAATGACCAAGTGAACGTATTGTGATAGAACGTATTGTGATAGTTTTTTCCTCTATTTTGCTTAAGCTGTGATATATCTTTAACGTAGTGTTCTTTTGACTATATAATTCTTTAAGATTATGCATATGTGCCTTAGTTTTCTTATATTTCTGTTCCTTTTGACAGAAAATGGCTCAAATACTGTATTATACGTTCATTCATTGATGTATCAGGACAAAATCCCCTGTTTCGAAAAGATCAGGTTTTTTCAAGGAGGCTTCGCTAACTTGTTTTCCTGTAACTGTACAAATTATTCAGCCAGAACTTGGCGGTGACAAATAAATAAATATGGCCAATTTCCAAAACAAAACATCCTGTACCATAGTTAAACAAAAGTGACATCTCCACTTTGCGGTTTGATTCTTCTTTCTTGAGATACATTCATATCCCAATTTGATTTACTAAGAATTTTGCACTTGGATTTTGATTTGGATTCTCAGTTCTAGTACCTCCGGTGTAAACTCAAGCTCGGTGGAGTTGAGTTTTCGAGGCAAAACCAATACTTTTCTTAATTACATTTCATGTGTGGAACAGTAAAACAGGCATAACGTGACTGTTTTCGTTGTTGAATTTTATTCTGGGGCTTTTAACTTGCAATTGCCTCAATTGAATCAAGCGCCCATTTCATTTCACTCATCTGTGAATATATCGTCACAAGGATAGTGTGATTTGACAAAAAATGTACGATGCACTGAAAAAGTAAAAAAAAAATTGCTTTTGAGAAAACACTGATTTAAGATACAGAAACTTTGTACGTTTTTTTCCAATTTATTTAACAAATCTGGAAATCCCAACCGCAAGCTTCGCTTCAAAAACTAGCCGAAAATTGGAACGTTCTGTTTTGTCCAAAGATTCCGTGAAAAAGCTCGTCTTATAAATGTAAGACTTTTTTGGTTGTTTTTATCAACCTTTCAAGACAATCACGTGAGTCATTCAAGAGCTTTGAGGCATTAATAAAATAAAAATTCATTTAAAACATTCCAGAAAAATGGCGAAACATAAATTTAAACTGAATAATTAGTAATTAATTTCAGTGCTTCATATAATTGAAGAGTGAAAATCACCCCCGAAATTCTTCTTTTGTCAAGTTGTTTCGATTTTATATCATGACTTTTATATCGTCTATCGGTTGTAGATTGTAGAACGGCAGTGTATGAGTACTTGTTTTTCGGTCAGGCGATTTATCATAATTTATTGAATTGGAAAAATCTCGTTCATTAAACAAAAATGTGTGAGGCAATTGCAATTGGCGAGTGCAATGCACTTAAAATGCATTTTCACATTTAAACGTTGGCAGTAATCATATTTGCATTCATAATAGTGCACGTTAGTTCAAAGGCCAGTCGTGATTGCGTTTTCGTTGGGCTTGAATGTGTGACTTTAGTGCTTATCGTGAATAGTGTCAACATATCATCATCAAAAATAATTTACTACCAACTTTAGATAAAACTTCATTTCCGGTTAAGTAACTTGTGTAATCAATTTAGAACATTTCAATAATTTCAATTGTTTGTTTGGCAATGGCAATTACGTACATTCATCATATATTATGAGCAGTGAACACATACACGAGATGATAAGAAATTTTCATAAAACACGCTAACCATTGCTCATTCATACACAGTGTATTGATACAATGGATAATTTGTTTTTCATAATACTTAACACCATTTTCAGCAAAAAGTGAAAATCTCAAGAGATTTATTCATTAAAAATAATCAGTAACTTCATGTGTTTCCATTTGCATCATCTGAATTTGTGAGTTGTTCTTCTTCATTCTTAAAAAAATTACGTTCTTGCCAAATTTTGTGTATTACGTCAACGAATTAATCTTGTTTATTCAATTTCAGATAACCAATCTGTTTGTGTTCAGATAATTTGCGAGTAAAAAAAGCTATGGAATGTTTCTGCCAAACCGGAGAGTAAACAAGACCTTCGGAAAAATGTCATTGTTTATGCGCATTCAACCTTCGAATTCTAAAACTTGGTAGAACATTTTTTCCATAAAGTGCAATTAATTTTCAAGATAATGTATTTTATTTATATATGTTTGTTAAACGAACGAATTTCAGTAAATAGTTTTAGTAAAATAGTAAATGGTATGTTTTACAAAGTTCTAGAATTCAATATTGGCTGCAATTTTTGCTTGCCTGCAAACATGTGCTTCTCAGCATTTTCCCCCAAAATGCACTTATAGTTAAAACGCGTAATTCATATTGTACTTTCCACATTTTCCGAAGGTCATAATTAATAGCTATCGGTTCAGCTAGAACATTCCATGTATTTTCCGATTCATTGCTGCAGCTGAGATTGGCATTAATTGATTAACTAAATTACCGCATATTTGAAAACACTGCATTTAATAACTTAATGGCGTTCCATATCAATAAAATAAAAAAAACTTTTTCAAATTTCACTAAGATAAGCAATTCACATTTATTTGTCTATATTTAAATGCGTTAAAATTCACACACTCAATTTGAATCAATTTTCATTTAAACTTAAATACTTTTCCATAGGCTTGAACACTTAATTTGATTAATTCTTCGTTTCTGAAAACCAAGAACTGACGATCTTTCTGCACTTTTTTCGATGATCAAGGTGGAATCCGGGTCGGCATCGAACCATCGGCACAGAAATTATGTTACTATTTAGTGTTCTTTGTGGGTCACTTTTTCGATGATAAATCAAACGCGAAGATTCTGTTGTTGTGGCAAACACAGAAATCAATAGCAGTAAACAGCACAAACTTAGGCAAATTAACTCCACTATCTTCATTGTTTTTTGAAAATGTTGAATTTCCATGGAATTAAGTGTAAGCTTAAAATGCGCCGCATTTAATGGGCAAGCAAGTGTTTACTCAGATAACTCACAACATGTATTGGATGTGTTGAATGGTCATGAACTTTTTCAAGCGTCCAGGCCTGTTCTATCACTGTATTTCGTTATCATTATTACTGTTACAATTCTGAACACAATTATCAGTTATAATTAATACTCATTTTATCAACAAATGTCAATTTCAACACAATAAAATAAACAGCGATGAAAGGAACATTCGGATCATTAGTGATTTTCTTTAACTTGTTTCTAAGCTCACACACTTGGTTACTTGGTCATGGGGATGTTCAAACTAGTTAAACTAGCCATAAAACGGCAGAAAATTGTGAACCATAGATATTACATTATATTATATGTTAATGCTATTTTATAATTAGAAAAAAATAACAGAATCGCTAAAAATTGTCATCGAGAGGGAAACAAATAATCAAGAGATGTGTCCAGAAAAACAATAGTAAAAACTAGCAAAACTGGTGAAACTAGCATCTACGACAATAGCCCCATGCACAAATTAAGAGTGAAAAGGTTAACATTTATTTTCAGAATAAGTAACGATTGATTGAAAAGATAGTAATCTTTCAGCAAATTTTCGATTATCACGCTTCGTGTACCTGTTGTACTTTGCACATCATAATGCTTTCAGGACAAAAAAGATGTAATCAAAAGAGAACTCAATCACAATAACACACATAATTCTTGTACAACATTTCAAATCACTCAATGACTAACTGATTAAATTTTCAACCTGATACTGTCCAAAAAAAGTCAAATATCCACGAAATGACGAAATTTCAGATAACATTTTGCAATCTGTTAATGGTTAAGTATTTCAATGTCAGCCAACTTGGTGTGCAATCCAATTGGTGTCCAACTAACGAGTTTGATTAATAAATGGCCCAAACCAATTTTTCGATTTCGCTGGTCGATCTACAACGAAGAAAAGTTGGATTAACACAATATTTATTGAAATTATACACTCTAAACTGTGTACTTTGTGTAAAAGTACGTTAAAAACCTCACTACAGTGCTTCCCTAGGTGTGTCCATTGGTAAGACATTTCTTACGTAATACATTCCTTTTCTGAATGACGAGAATGAAATACTTCCGTCTGCATGAATCATCTACACGTGAATGGGTTGTGAAGTTAAACTGATTGTTTCAATTGTAGTGATAAATTCCAATTATTTCACTTAAAATGTTCGAACGCAAAACATTACCAAATGTAATGACGAAAGCGTTTAGCAGGTATTGGCGCAGATAAGATATTGCTCTAGAAAAATCTCTAATTTCCAAGAAAAAATGATTTTAAGACAAACAAATGATTCTTACTTTGAAATATAATCTTTGAGTTCTTTAGAATTCATTTATTTTTAGTACAAAAAATAAAATGTTCTTAAATATACAGTTGATATAAAAATAAATTAATAATTATTAATGTAGAGCCTATTATTTATTGTATGCAATATTTCGTCACTCAGAAGCATGATTTTCTATCGCGCTTTTAACAAATTTCTCAAATCCACGCCGGAGATTCACTTAAATACACTTGGATGCGGCACATAAACAGCAGAAATTGATCCGTAATTCAATCCAATACTATCTACTATCAATAATTAGGAGGTATCGTGGTTGATTGAGGAGTTCTTGCTGACGACAAGTCACCACGTTTGGTCTTCAAACAAAAATTACAATAAAAATGAACAATAATTTCACGGTAATTATGTTTGTTTTTAATTGATTCTCGAACAATTTTTCTTTTCAGTAACGAAATTTAATTGAAAATTATACAAACTCAATAGCCAAATAAGTTTATAATTTATTGAATTAAAACTTACAATTCATTTTGGTCTATTGTTTCGAAAAAAGCTACCTACAATTGGTCGGCATTTTTTCCGATGGTCTAAATGGTATCCTTCCTTGCATCGAACCATCGGTGATGAAATGACATTACTATATTGAATATCAATTGCGGGTCGGAATCGAAAAATTAATTTTTTTGATTCGATTGGATTGCATTGCGAAAATATCACTAAAATCAATCCACTGACAAAAAGGAAAAATAATTTTGACACTTTCATTTCTCTAAAAGAGAGTCAAAGATTAATTAACTGATTGCGGAAACTATAAAACCCGTTCGATTTGGTGTAATTATAAACTCAGATTAACCGATACAATTCCAACATGCGCTCTGTTTAAGCATGGTATTTAAGACGTTCGTATCGCTCACAGACACCATTATCAGCCTGACTGTACATATATTCGTTCATTTCGTCAGAATATTCATCAAGCACAAAACATTTGATACGATTTTAAATGACTGTACTTGCTATATAGAGGACGTGTGTTAAAGTTAAATTTATACCTTTAAAAAAAATTGCACAATCTTTGCGTCATTTTCGAAAATTGGAGTTGTTGGAGATATTGAATTGCGCCTCAACCATTGTATCAGCCGTAGTGAATCTTTATCGTGAAATGAAATAAAAAACGAATCAAATAAAATGTAATCGCAAAAAAATAGTTTGTCTGATTAGTATGCAATTCCATTAAATAAACGTGTACTTATTTTTAGATTTGGATTCATTACTGAAAAATGTTGAAAATTTGATTGTAAAGTGGATTGAATTGTATAGATAGATTGATTGATTGATAGACTAACGCTATCGATCCACATTGAACAATGAATTCAATGATTTCATTTCACTTCGAGCAATTATGAAATTGCAACTTTTGTTTTAACTTGTTATTTTCAATTATCCTAAAAATAGGCAAATCAACTTAATCATATACATAAAATACGCAAGTTAATTCGTACTAAGCCATAAATCATTGACAGTTTATGAGTATTGACAACTATCAATAGATGTCGGGACAAGAAAATTCAATTCCCCTCTGTCATACATGACAACGATTATGTCTCATGCAAACACATTTTAAAATGTGTCTATTTATCGTTCTCTTATTCCTTTTGCTCGACACATTTAAATCAGTATTTTCAGTGCATCAATTGAACTTCTGAATGATTTGAGCCAAAAAAAATGTATGCATTTAGTCCATGAAAATGAGGCAACGAAACAGCTTTCGTGTTCATCATGTTTGTTTGCCAGAGTTCTGATTCAGTTCAGTGCAATTGTATACTTTTCGATTGCTCATAGTTTTCTATAGACTTTCCAATACGAACAGTAAAGTTCAGGCTGTTTACTGCATAATAACATTTGTAGTTAGCATTTAACACCAAGATAATTTAAATAAATATCTAAATCGACATATATTTTGGACATTGGACATCCATTTACGTGTAGATAAGGAGCATGTCGACAATGTTTATGACATGGCAGTCATTGCAGTAAATTTCATAATTGTACCTTTTATCGATCGTTGTTGGATGTATGAATCAGGCATGTTCTTATACTTGCATTGAATTTTCAAGCACAAAGCTTTGCACAAAGATATTGAAATTGTTCGTTTTTGCAACAAAACACTCTTTTCATTTCGATTAATCGAGAGAATAGAGAATTCTCTTGCTCAATGCTAGACTTCTGTTCTATAGACATTGTATAGGTTGTAATACTCAATAAAGTCCTGAACACAGGTGAATATTCTGATAATTATTTAAATTATTTCCGACCATAGTAAATTTTTCACACAGATGGATAGAGAGAAATGGAACAAATTTACCGAGAATTTTATTCGACTATAAGTAATTTGTAAACAAAATAATAATGTTAACAATGTCTTTATTTTGATTTTGTACAAATGCCAAAGCTTCCAATGCTTTTGAATCGATAGAAACAAAAAAAACACACACACACATTGTTTTAGTTGTTATAGAATCAATTGCATATGCATGAATGCATCGAGAAATGGGGAGCATATCTGGTGCAATTGTCATATCGTTTAGTATACGATATGCAAATGCCAATATCCTAGACAGTCTATAAATTTTCCAACAGTCTCCCCCCGTTTCGGTTCGATTGCATTTTCGAAAACATTTTCATTAAAATAAACAAATAAATCCAAATCGAAATGTCGCTAAACAAATGAAAGCGCATCGCTTCGATGTTTGTGGCATCAATTTAATTTCCGGGATTTTGTTCGTATCAAAATACTTTTGTTGTTTTGGTTATGTTGTTACTACAAATTCCATTTGTGTAATCGACAAGCAAATAAATCATGGTAAAGGCGTATACAAGCCGCAATACTCAGCAATGCTGACCTTCAATCCGACTACGGAATATATATTCCGTCATACAAATCGTATTACATTTTATGCAAATATCAAACGTAACATTTTATTAAAACTTTGAATTGGCTATTTGTGAAATGTAACCCAATATTTTTATTTGATTTGTTTTTGGTGTATTTGATTTACATTTGTTACAGAGGAACATTGTCCTTAATATAAATTTTAATATCACACGGCAACTGAACTCAATACTTCACATTTTTCATTTTAGTACAGTCAATAAACATATTGGCTGAGATCAGGTGTCGGAAATTCTATCTTTAGGTGACCGTTTCCAATCACAATGGTTGTCTGTCACTGTCTCAGTACTGCTGTATCAATTAGTGAGATGAATATTAAAATTGAATTCTGTGTGAGTCAACTGACCATTTAATGAGCATAACTACGAATAATTCATATTTGTTATGAAGTGTCGGGTGTTTTACTCACTAATTCTAGCACTAATTAAAGCGTATTAGTCTTACACTTTATCACACATTAAAATTACCGCAGGTAGATTGTCAATCGATTGTTATTTCAAATTATCACAAAGAAAAAAGGTTACTTGCGATCAATCGCATGATTCATGTCGCATGACACCTGGTAAATGCCGACTCGAAGAGCTAATTTCTCACATATTTAATCGAAACTAGTAATTAGAACAAAAAATACAAAGTGTTTGAAATGTCTTTATTACAATAAATTTTTATTGAAATCACAATCTAGGAAATTAGTATTAAAAGATTTGTTGGAACTGCAAAAAATTCACAGTCAATTCCAATGTAGTCAAATGTCAAATGTAGTCAACTATTTCTGGAATTAAAAAATCAACATCATACAAAAGTCACTGGCACTTTTTGCCCTTGTTGTCTAAATGAAATGTTATCGCTGGCTTTAAATGAAATGAAATGAAATGATTAATTTATTCATTCTCGTGTGTGAGAAAAACATGATTTCAATTAATCTCAACGCAATTGAAAAACCCACATACTGAAGTTGAATTGAAAAAACCCGGTGCGTCCTGTACTGGATTACGTCTACATCTCACACATTGAAGCAATTATTATCGGTCATATGTCATGTCTGACTATGAATATGTAAAAGACACAGAAGTATATAAGAATCTTTGAATAAAATGGTACACAATTCAGACAAACATTATCATTGAGACTGTGCTAGCGCAACTTAAAGTGTTACAACAGCAAATCGATTAAATTTTTAGTTTATTCTTGGTTGTTGATCAGTTCACGCTTAATTTTGTGATAAAACAATGTTTTCCCGAAACGGAATCAGCCTGTCAGTTGTGTTAGTGAGTGTTTGTGTATTATTGGTGGTAACACCAACCAGAGGAGCCGAATGTGACTGTTCCAAATCAGAAGCTGAAAATGAACGAAACGGAATTTCAAAAGCTGTTTACAGAGCCTTATGTGAAGTAAAGCATGCTGTGCATGTTGTAGCTGAAGGTGTTAAAATGGGATATAATTATATAAGGAAGCAATTTACGTCGGATTCAACATCCAAACAGTTGAATCTCACTGAACAACTGGGACAACCAGGACAGATTGAAAAAGTTGACCTGAGAGGTGCAGTTCCGACAGAGCAAAGTCCAATTGTACCATTAGCATAAACTACAATTCATTCATATGTTTTATATATAGCGAAAGAATTTTAAATAAAAGTGAAAATCATTTTTTTTTCTTAAACAATTAGTTTTTAGCAGAATGCATAGACCATTTCATGGTATTTTCATTTGATGAGTTAAAATAAATCTTAATTTCATAGAAAAAGAATAAAACTGGATTTTTTGAATATAAATTAAGTTCACCTTGTCCAGTAAAACTCAACTCGTTCGATATTTTCTCGTTGACCATCACAAATATCAGACATGGAATTGGGCACGTATTTCAAAAAATCAATGAAACATTGTTTGCTTTACTCTAGTGAAATGTACAGGTTTTTGTACTTCAAAAAATTGTTTAATCTGAATTATTGTTTTCAAGAATAAAAATTGTTTTCGCTCTAAGAAGAAGAAGAAGAAAAAGTAGTAACTTTGTTCAATTGAGCTATTGATTTCGCCTGACACATATGTCAAAATGCCCCCTCTAAGTCATTGAGCTATTGATGTGGTCGAAGTGCATACTGTACAGTAACCAATTTGACACATATTGATCCCTTCTCAACCATAACATTGCTTTCATTCGACTGTCAAAACTGGCTATAAATACAGTGGCGTCAGTCAAAAAGAAATGCACAAAAACAAAAATTGTATTACATTAGACTAGTAGCAGCTGGCCAACGAATGGGATTGGTTAGGATCTGTACATTTTTGCTGATACTTAGTTTGCAGTTTGATTTAAGTGTGTGGTGCATTGCAAGAATCTACGACGATGATTCGGACAATTCAGGTGAATCAAGTCCATTTCGTTCAATACTTCAAGCACCGGTCTATTGTAGCAACGGCACATTCTGGGATGATCGCACTAAAAAATGTCGTGAACCATTCTATTTGTTTTAAGTAAAACCGTGATAAGTCAATCGATTTTGATTGTTTTAAGAAATGTTATAACTTGAAAAACAAACATACTGAAAATTTGTTATTATTTTGTACTGAATAAATTTGATTCATACAACAACAAAAAGGCAAGTGATAGTATTTTTATTTACGATTATGAATAGTGCACGAGTATTTTTACTCAAGGTCAGTCAATGTTCACTAGTGATGGATCGTGTGGTAACAGATGTATAATTTATTGTTGGTACTAGTTGATAATTGGTTGGTAAAACTTTGACAAACAGATCCAGTGGTTTGATACAACAATTTTAAGCGGTTGATTACAGTGAATTAAGTTAATCATCAAAATCACGTGTATTTACACGTGCGAACAGAAAATCGTTTCCAGGAAATTCATTTCAATTAGATTATTTTCTAGAGCGGCAATAAATGTGTTAGCACTCTATGTGTTTTCAGTATATTAATTCATTCATTTTACATAATATGATTCTGACCTTTAGAAGCAACTAACACCTTAATCAATATGAATATCGCTCAATCGTATTTTAATTTACGTTATTGATGAATGAATTCAATGAAACTGTAATAACCACAGTAAAAAAACCGCAATCGAATTGAAATGATTCAAAGCTAAATCAAACCGACTGAGTGATTTGTATAAGGTTGTCTTTGGTGACTGAAGTTTATTCAAGACAAATTCAGGCCTATCAAACATATTCGAAAGATTCAAAATGATCTATAAAGGTTTGAAAAAATTTCAAATGATTGACATATCTTTGACAGATCCGCCATTTTGAATTCATTAGAATTTGAATTCACCAAATTTGGTGTGTACTTCCTAGAGGATTCTGTACTGAGCAACATTTTTTTTGCCTGAATTTGTGATTTTGAGAACTAAAATTGTAAGAGTACTCCTTCATTGAGCTATTAAAACGGTCGAAATGCATATTGCAGTATGACACATTTTGGTTACATTTCAACTTTAATATTGCTTTCATTCGATTGTCAAAATTGGCTATAAATACAGTGGCGTCAATCAAAAAGAAATGCACAAGCACCAGCTGAACATCCTAATGAATGGCGTTGCTTTAGATTTGTGCATTTTTGCCAATATTTAGCTTGAATTTTGATTTAAAAGTGTATCTACGATGAAGACTCGGACATTTCAAGTGAATCGAGTTTATTCCATTCAATACGTCATCTCTATTGTAGCAACGGCGATAAACGAACCTAATCGATTGAAGTAAAACCATTGATGTAAAACCATATATTCATACTAGTAAAAAAATAAATGAACTAGCGAAAGATGGCAGAGAACAGCGATTCATCGATTTACATATTAAAACAGGCAGAAACTGGTGAAACCAGCTTCTTGTGAATAATTCCATTCGATTCGGTTGATTTAAAAAATATTACAACGTGGAACAACAAACATAATGAGGAATTGTAATGTTTGATACTGAATAAATTTCATTCATACAAAAATGGCAAGAAAGAGTTTTTTTTACTTGCGATTATTGTGTACGAGAGTATGTTTACTCAAGGTCAGTCAATGTCCACTAGTAATGAATCGTGTGGTAACAGATATATAATTTATTGTTGTTACTAGTTGATAATTGGTTGGTAAAACTTTGACAAATAGATCCGGTGGTTTGATACAACAATTTGATGCGGTTAATTACAGTGAACAATTTCAACATTTTATCCAAACAATTACGTTCTCAGAATAAATTTTAAATCGAAAAAAAAGTACTGCCAGGAAATTCCTTTCAATCAGATTATTTATAGAACGGCAACAAATGAAATTAACACTAAATTTTGTTTAGGCATATAAATATAATCACTTTGTGTAATATGATTTGACCTTCAGAAGCCACTAATACCTCAATCAAAATGAATAAATTTTCAAATTGCTCAATCTTATCTTAATTTCCCGTTACTTATGAATGAACTTTATTAAACTAAGTAAACCACAATCCGATTGGAACGTTACAATCGACCCCCGTAGATCTGAGCCAGTTGAATACGGTTGTTGTTGTATGAGCCTACGTCAGTTTTATTTGTTTCTTTTGCACACAAGTGACGTTGGTCAGATTAGTCATTCGTTTTAGCACAGAAAAATTCAAGAAGCCATAGGAAACTCGTATAACACAAAAGTATCACCAAAATATGTGTATGTATTTGTTGAGTACCGGTTTTTGGACTGTTTTTTTCACTTTATTTTACAGATGTTTTCGGGGTTTTTTTGTCAAAGGTCGCGACTCTCCAGATAATCGTCTCCATTCGACCTTTGTTTACTTTTCCCAATTGACCCAATTTACTTTTCACTGACATCACATTTCATCATTTGAATGCTAACCCACGGTGAAATCATTTAAAATTATTCAAAACATATTAACCAACAACAACAAAAAAACTGCGAAAAAAATGGACAAACAATGTCGAAATTGGAATGCGACTTTTGTTAATCAGTCAAATAGATTGAGTTTTTTACCAAATAGCCAATTAATTTTGAACAGCAATTGCGTTTAGCGATGATGAAAAAAAGAGACGAGAATAGTCGGTGCGCTGTTAAGCGTGTGCTGCCAATGTTTTTCTGCGATTTCAGGTTTTTGTTTCTTCTTCTTCTTCCTCTGTATCTATGTGTTGTCATGTGTTCGTTAAGTCATGTTCAGTTTGCTTCTTTCTCGCAGTCGATTCGGTGCTGTATATTCTTTATTCCGTTCATGTTTTTTTCCGTTGTTATTTAACATTTTGCGCAAGCTAAAAACGACTACAACAATTTTAAGTACAAACAAAAAGAAAAGTCACAATTAGAATTGCATACAGAATAAATTAAAAAGAACAATAAAAAAAATGTTGTCAATCGAAAAAACTGCGATTTTCTTGTTGATTGTAACATTTGCAAGTGTTATGACAGTAGAGGCTGCATGTGTTGAACGGCAAGAATCCGTAAATTCGACAAGTGATAGTGCCGTTGATAAAGTATCAAACTTTTTCATGGAAGTTGGTTGTACGATTAAAAGTGGTGCTGAAAAGGTGAAGGAACGAGTTGAATCTGGTTATAACTATTTGAAGAGCAAAATAACACCAGAAGATCTTAAAAATCAAACATTAATTGAAAATAGTACACCTCCAGTTCAAGCCGCACTCAATAATGGTCGTATCACATTCAAAGACGACCAACATCTAGACAATGGATCAGAAATTAGCCCAACAGAAACGACCACGTCCGGTAACAAACGACCTGGAGATATGGCAGGCTCTGAGGTAGACACACGAATCTCACTTGTTGCACCTGAGTCGCAAATATTGTGCAGCAAAGGTCAGGTTCGAGTTGGAGACAAATGTCAACAAGAAATTGATTTATAATTTAATTTAAAAAACAAAATCCGCTCATCAATTGTCATCAATTGAAAGAATCATCGTAATAATGCCCACATAATGATGATAGTTAATAGTTTATTTAATTTAGTGATATTCTCTAGGGGAACTCAATGTATATTCGCTCATGGATTTGAAATATTCTTATTTAAATGAAAAGAATTTCGGCTATCAGCGTCGAATGCGCACATTTTAATCTGTTGTTTATCTTCAATTTCACTAATTCTCATGTTCGCAACACAACCATTTTTGCGGGTACACTGGCAACGTTTCAGTTTAGCGTAACAAATATATGTAAAAGCATCGACGGTGTGTTCCTATTGACACTATTGACGCAAATGCGTACAACTGGTGAATCGGTGAATATTCGAATATTTTTGCATTCGTAAAATTTGTTTCAAATTTCAATGATTTGAGCTTCAAACATTGATTTGAATTCCCCTTAGATATTTTGTTAGTATATAATCTTCAAATGATTTCAAAACAGTTCCATGGCAAACGAATACCACGTATTTACTTCAATTATTTTGTAAGTTGAGACCCGGTTTCAGTCGAATAGTGAATATAATTGATCAAAATGTGTTTGTTTTTTGATTTTTTGTTAGAAAATAAATGTGTGAACTGTATCTCAATAAGACAAGTGTGTTGTTCAATTCTTTTTACTACTCGTATATTTATTATCGGCATTCATGCAATTCGAAAGAACGAAATATTCATTCTATCAATTAATGATGTAAAGAATAAATCAACTGAAATTCTATTTAGTTTTTTTTTTCGTTATGCTCACAACCAAAACGAAATGCAATTGGATCCGTGCATGGTGAGTATTTGTTTTGAGCAAAATTGTACATTCAAAGCGATGTGCACATCGCTACATATACCATTTAAATGAATATTACGAAGGATGAAGTAACTGTTTCAGGGAACTAATGCAATTCTCGACCAAACAAAAAATAAACTTGGAACATTGCAACAAATATCGTTCCAATGGCAAAAGTTTGTGGAAATAATTGGATTTCATTTCGTTTCTTCATCAATGAATCGTTCACGATATGGACGAAACTTAATAAGTAAGCAAACAGTTTTGAACAAAAATCAAAATAATCATTAAAATTGGTCAACTATTTTCAGAACTTGGAAATGTTGAAATTGTGTTCAAAACATATGGAAACGGGTTCGTTTACTTTTTGAATTTGGCAAATGGTAAAATTGATTCAAAGCAATATTCCCATAATAAAGCGACCAATGACGACCATGAAAAATTAAAATTATATGAGCGAAAACGACTTGGACGAGTTTCAAAGACCCAATAAATGGATGGAAAATTTTCGGTTTATTGCGAAACAAAGTGGTGCATCAAAGATATAGTAGAGTGCCGATTGTTGATTTTTTTTTTGCTTCTTTTGGTTAGCCGAACAGATAGAAAAAAAAATTGATCAAATCAAATCGTTTGGCACATCTTCATTGTGCTTGGTTTCGTTGAAATCTGTGTGTCGGTGTGATTCCTACGGGAAATTTTCATCGTTCACAACCGACTTGGCCATTGTTACCGGGGCACACAAATCCCAATTATTTTGTGCTGAAGAAAAGAGAGTGAGAAAAAGAGATTCTATTCGAATAAAAGTAAATGGCTAATGTGTGATTAAAATGCGACGAGTGGCGTGTGTGTGTGTGTGTGTGTGTGTGAGAGAGAACGCTGTCGGTTGTCGATTCGTATGTGAGTGATGAAAAACGTGGCATGAGGGAAAATGAAACTGTTTGTATGAATGTATAGATCTCAAGACAGTTAATCTAATAACGTGCTGGAGAAACAAACAAAAAAAAAAGAAAGAGGCAGATGAAAATAAAACTGAAGGGAAAATAGATAGATATATGGTGGCTCTTTTGCTCGAGCAGCAAATATAGCTCACTCCTGTCGCTCTCTTTCTCATTGAAGAGTCAAACTAAAGCGCATCAAGCTTCAATGTTCACTCGTATTGAGCACTTGAAGTTTCAAGCGAAACAACAAGCGAAAAAGATTTTTGAAGCACCGGTTTTTATGTGGAACGTGAGACCGTTGTTTATTGATCTCATGGGATAATTTTGTACTGGCACATCGTCGTCTGGTAACTAGACGAATAGAAGATTATTTTCATTCACCATCTAAACAGCATCGGTTCTACAGTGTACCAACACCGTTGATTCACCAAACAGCGTAACGCATGGGAAAGGGCAAGAGAGGGAAAAAGATAATCACCCCCGAAGAATGTAACGACATAATTAAGAGTTTGGCACTAATTTGCACATATAGAGATCGAATTAAATTCCTAAGCGTTTGCGTTACGATATGTGCATTTATATCATCATCATCGATGGCTTGATCAAGAGTTTGGCTTGTGGTGTTGCACAACAGAAGCTTTCTTAACATAAACACACACACACACAGTTCTGACTTTGTGTGTATCGTTGGCGTATCATGTCGATCGTTATAGTTTATCGCATCGTCATTATATGACACACGTTGCGGTCACACAACACTGCATGCATAAAGTGGCCCAACAAAGTGCTTACTCCGAAAATTAATCGCTGAATCTCGTATTGTCTGTAATGATAGTTTTTCGAATGTGTGTATTCACTTCATGATATGATAGGTAACATGCGGTGCACATTATCTTGGGACGTCCCCACTACACCGCACACACTACCACTACACCGGGCCAAAACAAAATTTGCAACGATAAACAACATACTCACATGCTGCTCACACATACGCACGCACTCGCACAGTAAATGGCCTTGGGTATTATGACTTTGCAAACAATTTGCAATTTCACTAATACCATATGCCGGCACCGTTCACTCAGTCTCACTCGGTCTCACTCTCACAGCAACAAAGAGCTGCACACGCTCTCAAAAATCCGCATCAGTGTTATTTATATTTCGGAAAAGTGCCCAAGCTGCTACTTACTTCATATCAATTTTAGATCAAGATTAATTTAATAATTTTCCGGCGCTTTCAATTAGCCGCTCGAATTTCAAACGACCGAATAACTTTTAGAAGATATTGTGTTGGAGTGTTGGCCACTCGAATTCTCAAGTTTTCTCTGCATTCATTGTACTTTGCAACCAGGCTACAACTTACCTTCTATGTAAATAAAAACTTTTGCTGTGCAAACCCACACACACACACACACATGCAACTGAACTATTTACCATTTTTCTATTGACTTAGTGAACTTCTTGGTTGGACTTGTGTGTGCGATACGATGCAATGTAATAAAATTGATTTTGAAAAATAACACACCAGTTTTCTTCGTTTTATATACTCAAGTTTATTAGTCGTTTCGTATATTTCTCTATTTACTTTATTCATCTTCATCTGTAATGACAACAACAATTTTCCGTAATTCTTCCGTACGATTCCAAATACAATCTGGTTTTTTTTTTGTCCCCACTTCATCATTTCTCATTCATAATTTGTTTTTTTTTTGTTTACTTCACTCGAATTACCGGTCGCAATTTAACGATAAATTTTTGCTAAGTTTTTTTTTTATTTAATCTCATTTTCGCGTGTACGAACAGTCATGCACACAACAATATGGTTACGCTCGTATGATTATGATTCATCAGTTTTTTTTTTGTTTGTGTGTCTGTTTTTTTATTCTTTTCCCCTATTATTTACTTCTCATTGTTTCTTTAAGTTAATTGAATATAATCATCAGTCCCAAGACTCAAACAGAACAAATCAACGGAACCTAATTGGTTGTTACACAAGAAAAATGCCATCTGATGTTTATAGTCATTCAGAATAAACAATGCTATTTCCAATTTCAGCAATATTTCATTTTAATCATTCGAAGAAAACCAAAATTATTTGTTTTGAACTACCACCAAATTCATTAAATTTCGCTATAAAATGTTCATTGAAATGAAAAATAAAACACTGTAACTGACTTAACTTGAAATGAAACGATCAATTTCAAAAGTTCCCACCATTTGAGACGTGAATTTAAAAAATTCAAACGCAATTTGTCATATTCTCCATATATTTAAATGACATATTCCAAATAGCTGTTATTTGCCACCTCTTAATAGATTGATAGATGTTGTCATAATTGTACACTGTCCACATGCCATTTTTTTCACACAGAAGTCGATTTTTTGTGTGTGTTTGGTTTCACAAAAAGATTATTTTTGAAATAGCTTATTAAATGTGATCGGCTGTCAACCGAATCATCTCATCGACATTTTTTTCAGTCGAACAACTGCTTTTTTTTGTATTCGATTCAAACCTGAAATTTATTCACCACGTGACGTCCCACAAATCCGTTGTGAATATACTTGGTATTTAATCGATTTATCAATCGCATAATGTGTTATCTTTCAATTTTAAAATTTTGTTCCATCCATTTATTGATCGTGGTTTGATTCAGGTTTTGAAAAATTGAATAAATAAAACAGAGTCGATTTTCCATTTTGACAGCATATAATTTTTCGAATGAAATATACAATTGTTCGATTACATGATGGTTTATAAATCATAAATGAAAACTATTTTTCACTATTTCGACCAACAATTAAACACATCAAATTACATAAATGAAATCCAATAACCTATTACATCTACATTGAATACCGCGGTAGTTGCCGGAATCGTGTCGTATTTTCGAACAAATTTGATTCTATCATATTTTCGGTTGAAATTTAATGAATCGTTGTCAAAATGGATTAGATATGAATTTGGTCGGTTGAAAATACATGTGATAGCATTTGTAGTGAATGGCATGCGATTCAATGCAGTATTTAACAAAGAATACAGCCTATAGGCTATTGCTGCTGCACAGGTGGAACATTTTCCAGAATGTTCAATTTGCAGAACACGCAAAACAATTAGTCATATATGCAAATAGAACAGTTTGTAACGCCTTTGTCTCATGATGGGAATCTTTCCGGCTGTCAGCTCAACATCGGCGATTAAAATCCAAAAAGAAAAACCAAATAAAAAAAAAATAACAACGGAAATCATTCAGTTGTAGAGTGAAATAAAATGTACAGGATTCGGTTTAAAAATTAATCATATCAACCTTTAGCGAGCGGAAATAGTTGTTTCTAATATCCTCAGATTAATTTAATATTCTCTTGGAATTTCTATGCACGAATTTGTGTTTTAATAATCTTATTAAAAATTCATTGATATGTGTCTTAATTGTTCACTTTCCTACAGATACAATTAATTAATGTTGGTAAGAGTGTATGCACTAGTGTGATCGTCATTTCACCATTTTTATAACTCAATACTTATATTAAATTAATGTGTTTGTTGTTTCATTTATTTTTACTTAGATTCTTAATGTTATTTTATACAATGTTTCTCTTATTTTCGGGTTTATTTATGCTTAGAAACCCTGAAGATGATCTGCGTGTCACACTATGTGTGAAATTCGATTCGGTAGACTTGGAGTCGATATGTTCACAATTGTTTATGTTTATAGGTCGTACAAATCGCATCGATTTGAAAACAATGCTAACTTTCGTGAAACACTCGAAATATGTTTAACAAAATTATTTCGTTCTGTTTTTATTATTCTTTTGCTTGCACAATTTTGCATTAAGCATACATAGCTTTTTAAAGCATTAACAAATTAAATTTCCATTTATTTACATGTTGGGTTTTTCTTTTCAAATTGCACTCCTGCATTAATGTCTTAAAAACAAATGAAATATGCATTACTAAAATTAGGGTTGAAATGTGTTGATTCGTCAATTAAATTATAATCTCTTTTGCATTTGCACTCTTAATTGGTTTTGGCTTCACTTGGGTAAATTAAATTTTAGTTGATTTTTTGAGATACGATTAAAAGTGGATAGTCGCGTATATTGCGCGAAGGAATTTTAACCGAGGTAGAATTTTGAATGTTACATCGCATCGAAAAGACACTGAACGTGTAATGAAATCAATCAAGATGCAGCAAACCGAATAGTTTTCTAGTGGATTTTTCAAACGGAAACATTACTATTCGATTAAATGGAAGCACATTTTGAATGCAGAATTTTAAAATTGTTTTAAACCCGTGTATTTAATCGAGTGTGCGACATTCACAGTGCGGATTGACATTGAAATGTGTTTATACACTAACAATTTGGCCGCAATGGCACAAAGTGTTTGCAAATTTCTCATTTTTGTCTTTTGGTTTTGGTTGTGACCAATTACAGTCACAATAAATTCAATTTAATGCCTAAACTCCTAGCAAAATAAAATCCTATCGCAACGTGATTCTTCTTCATGGTGTGAATATGGATTCCTTGATGCCGTTCGTGTGTGAAAGTGCTTTTTTTTCATTTATTTTCCTAGAAATTCCATTACACTTTGACTACTTGTCGTTTGCAATTTACTTGTCTTATCGTTTGCTCAGAAGCTTGTTTCGTCCCTTGTTTCATTCTTTGTTTGGTTTTTCCTTCCGATGGTTGGCTGAAAATGGCACATTAGATAGCGAAAAACATTTCTTTTGCTCTTTTCCGTGTTGTTGTTGTTGTTTTTTTTTCGGAAATTTTTTGAAATTATTAAGCAAATAGAAAGAAGATATATAGCGGAAGCAATCCCAAGATCTATATGCAGTGCCGTTCATATGACAGAATGAATGCACAACTCGGCGTGCTACTCGACGAAGGATGAAGCATGGAGAGAAAAATACAGAGCAAGCTACCGCTCCCTTTGCTCCGTTTCATTCGGGGCTCACTCATTTTTGCATTTTAAATTTGGTTTGATTTTGAACCATTTTCAAGTGCTGGATGCCATGCAATACATCGTAGAACGATGCGATAGGGGTTATTTTTCGTGCGATTATTTCGATGTGCAATGCATATTGTGCAAGCAGCGGTGTCGGACTGTCGGAGCCGAACAGACATGCTCAAAATGTTGCTCGGTTTCGCCCGAACTCTATCTCTCGTCTTTGATTTATGTTGCGATGCTCTTTTGAGCGTTTGTGTTTTTGATAGAATTTGCATGTAATATTTTTCAGGGCGATAGACTTGATGCTCTTGTGTTGTTTTCGTGTGTTCTATTTTTTTTCTGTTCCTTACTTTATCTGTTGTTCGTTTGGTTGTTTTTTTTTTCTTTTTCTATCGATGCATCGTTATGCATTTCAAGCGCACGACGGAAACAAATGGAAGAAATTGGATTGTTTGTTTTCGTGTTTACTGTGACATCGCATAGACAAGTTCATTCCATGCATTTTACTTCTTTCTTTTCATGCAATTTTTTCCCCTAGTTTTCGCAGTGGATGTGCAGTGTCACATTTGCTTAATGGCAAGTAAACCAACACAACGGCATCAAGCACGAACATTGTAATGTTGTTGTTGTTCTTCTTCTTTCTTGTTATTTTTCTTTTCGCTCTCTAGCAAACAATAATTCTTATTCATTTCATCTTTTATCGAAAGCTATTTTACTTGTCTGGGTTTTTGCGTTTCGCTTATTTTTGATTAAAAACTAGTTCATTTCATGTGTATTTGGTTGACTTACAATTTAATGCTCTTTCCAACTATTTGCTGTTGGTGTGTTTGTGGGTGGGTGGGTGTATGTGTTGAATGCGATCGATGAAGATGATGATGATGATAATAATGATGAGAATTGTAGTGCAATAGAAGAAGGGATGAAAGAGCACGTGGATCGATAGATAGGTCAATGAAGCGCAGTTTATATAAAAGCCAGAAGCACCAAATAAAACGTTGCGTTACGAATGTTGTTTAGCACGTGCGAAAAGAAGAAAAGAAATCAAAAGGGGAATTGAAAACATGTTGTTAAATTTTATTTTAATACTTTTAAAAAAGGCTTATTTTAAAGAACATTCACACTTGATAATAACTGTAATAATAATAATAATAATAATAATAAAAATTAATGGTGAAAAAATAAAAGCTGGCATCCGAATGAAGCGAGATTACCTAATTCTACTGACAATCATTTTGGATTATGTATAAAACCTCTGGATGATGTGATTAATTAATGCAATTAATAGTAATTCCCTCTGGGAAATGAATTGTATTTAATTAAATTTGTGTCTTTGTTATGACGACTAATGGCATTTTCGTGAATGTTCACTGAACATTTACGGAAATTTTCAAGGAACACAATTAAAACACAACAAACAACCACAACACCATCACACCAAGTTCAGACAGTCACGTTGCCATCCAAAGTAAATAATTTGTTTAATTGTGGCCAGTTGCGAAAAGAGAAAGACGGCACGGAAAAAGAACGAAAGAAAAAAAAAGGGAAAACACCAGCAAAATCGATAAATAATTTTTTAATTTGATGAAAATCCATTTGCACTTACCTTTGTAATGAACATCGCGATACATGCTCGGACACAATTTTCCATTTTGCTTCGTTCGAAAGTCAATATTTGTACGTACAGGTCGATGTAATAATGGTTGCGGTGGTCGAAAATTATTTCCCAATGGTGCTTTTGGATGTTCAGGTGTACCTTGCATGAGGCGCCTCAATGCATGCAACTATAGTTTTTGTATGAATGTGTTGTTGAGATGGGGGAGGTTGCGGGTGAGGCGAATGCGTGTGTTTCAACGAGCATTCCAATCACAAAATGGGCACGTCCAATCATCGGATGCGGAAGTACATGAAATGCGAAAAAAGGGGAGAAAGAGGGAAAGAGAGATACAGAAAACACAATGAGAATGATGTAACAAATGAGTAGTGGAAAGTTAATAAAAGTATATGAATGCCGTGGAAGTGAATGAAGATATAAAAGTGAAAATCATCACGTTGCAAAATAGTGTTGGAGTGAGATGGCCGAATGAATAGGTCGATTCGACGACGACCGAATAAAAAAAAAATGATGTCTACATTTATCGGTTAATATGGAACCGAATGAAAATGTTTTTGTCTTCATTTATTTGTATTTTTTCCCGTTAATTTCGAATGGGCTTCCCATCCGCTTCAAATTAAAATGTTGTACAAACGTTTTCAGCCTAGGCAGAGTAAGCGGGTGCGCGCCCTGCTTATGAACATTCAGGAACGAAAGAGAGAGAGAGAGAGAGAGAGAGAGAGAGAGAGAGAGAGAGAGAGAGAGAGATAAAGCAAACGATGGAGCACAGACAATCAGTTCGGCAAAAGCAAACAAATGTAAAGCAATACAAGCGAGAGAATGTACAAAATACATCAATGTTCATTTTTTTTCATCGCATTTTGGTCCGAATAGTTCCTGGCCGGAGTTTCAACCAAAAATGTGAAAACACCATTCATTTTTCTGCATTTGTTCAACCTACACATCCATAGAAACTCTGGTTCACACACAACGCACACACACATACATTTAATTTATTTCGGCTTTTTGACCAATTTCTATACGTGCGTTTTGCTATTGTTTCCAATGAGGTTTTCACTTGTTTGCTTTAGCCCATTTCATTTCACTCTTTCGCTCTCTTTTATTTTCCTTTTTTTTGTCGGCATGTTATTTTAAATTTTGCCTTGTTAAAATAAGCTGTAGCCGAGAGAGAGAGAGAGAGAGAGAGAGAGAGAGAGCGCGGGGGCGAGCGCGAGAGTGAGATGAGTTATGTATTTCCATTATTCATTTATCCAGTGGCTTTCTACTCCATGGGCCTCAATGGTCTCGGAAATTCACACACAAAAATAGATTTAAATCTCTCGCCATATGTTTCAATATTAGGAAAAACTAAATAGGTAAAGTCACGCCAGCAATACGATAGACAGAGCGAGAAAGGAAAGAAAAATCATGCAAGCGAAGAACAAATAGGAAATGCTTTATTTGCAATTTGAATTAAAACAATGAATTGTATAATGACTGCATCATTGAGTTGTTCGTGTGGTGAAGCGCTGGTGGAAAGCACACCATCGGAACCTTCTGTGTGTTTCGAGCGCTGATTTTTTGGTGAACAGGTGAAGCAAATGAGAAACAAACAACAACAAAAAAACACATCACCGACGAATTTTAATGGATTTTTGTAACACATCATCAAAAAATTGATCTGAACTCTGTTGCACAGTCAAAGTTCATCCGATCTTTGTGTTGAACAAAAATCCAGCAAACAAAAAAGCTCATTTCAATTGCGAATTTCAATTTTGGTGACCCGTTTTTTTCTGTCTTCTATGGTGCTGCACCGAGAAAATGCACACATTGTAAACAATTTGAGAAACATTCATTACGATGAACTTCGGTGCGACATATTCTTGTGCATTTACAATGCGAATAGTTTGCAGTGTGGTTTTTGGTCTATTTGCTCTTGTTGTTGAAATTACCCAATTAAAAGACTACGGGATTCTCCCTCGTTTTCTCTCTCTTTCATCCGCTCGCTTTCTCGGCACAATGGCAATAATTGATTCCGTAAATCAAACAAAATGTGAGAGCAAAAAGTGGTGGAAACAACGAGGCAACATAAAAAACTAGAGCAATGGGTGGCTATTATACGGAAATACTTTTCCCATTTAAACAAAAAAAACCGACTCGACAACTGAATTAAATTGTTTATTTGACCATGAAATTGAAGCATATTCCACTATTTTTGTTACACAGTTTGGAAGTTATATAGCGCGCATTTTGAATTGTTTGTCGTTCGTCCGTAATTGCAGCTACCGCATAGACTTGAGGCCAGTGTATAAAATCCCTGGCATCAGCTCGAAGGATTGATATTGATGTTGATGTTGCCTACATTGACTTTTGTTTACTTTTCTATAAAATGCAAACAATCGAAATTACAACATTTTCTCCGAACCGAATGCGCCAAAGAATATATACCAAAAACGCAAAAAGATTTATTCGGCCATACTATTTGCCATAAATTATCAAAATAAACGGAGCACAAACGAAATGAGAATGCATACATAAAATAGAAATATCACGTTTTAAATCTCGTTGGTAAACATGCGATATATAGCCGATATTGAAGTGAATTTCCACGGGGGGAGCGATGGCGGCGCAAAGATGAGAGACCGGGGCTGGAATGGGGTGCATACGCCGGCAAGAGGACCGTATTTTTTTTTCTCCAAAAAACGTGCGATGCAATGCCAAAATGTTTTGAAAGATTGTACCGAAGTGATTTTGTCAGTCGTTGTGAATCCGAGCATCGGGAATCAACTGTATCGGTGTGTCGGCGTACTGAAGTGGCCGTGGGCAATGTCTAAAAAGCCTAATTGCAATATTCATTGTTCGCATATTGCTTGCAATGTCATCATATATCACTTCCAATGTAATCAATATCGGTATAAACACACATAAATATCACAAAACATGCTATCGCAATTCGGGCTCATGTTCAACTTGTTCTTGTAGTCGTTGTGCCAAAACAACCAACAGACATATCGATTGCGATGCAATTGCTAGCTCGGTTTGTTTGTTTGTTTTTGGCTTGGTGTGTATCGTTTCATTGAGCAACAACAACAACAACAACAATCGAAGCAGCTTCCAGTTGAACGAGAAAAGTTCATACATTTAAACCGATATATTCTGAGGTGAAAGCAAGCAACGTGTCAATTTATCAGTGCGAAGATGCTTGTGAAACGAACGACATGAAAACCGTCAAATGGATGATACATAACGATCGAGTGATGTGACGACACTTGCTATTCTCAATTCAAGCGGTATTAAGAATTGTTTTGATGAGAATCACGAAAATAGCTCAGATCGATGTGATTTTGCTCAACGGCCAGAGGCATTTTCATCGTGAAGGAAATTTTCATGTTTTCACATGTTAACAAATACAAACTTTCGGACAGATAACAGTTGATTGCAACAATAAATGATTTTATATATTCATATTGATTAAACAATCTCAGGTAAAACTGTAGATTTTATTGCGATTGAAAAAATTTCAATTTGCCACTTATTGCAGTTGATTGAGTTGATACAAGGATAAAGTAACTTCCCATTTTCATTTTTCCACCACATTTTATTTTAACATTATTACTAATTCATGTGAATAATTTTGAATAGTCAACATAAATAATTTTTCCACAAATGTTCTCTGCTTGCCCCTATGCCATTCTCAAAATTGAGCCATTTACTTGGGAAAAAAACCGCAAATGCCATTTTGAGAGAGCAGAAAACAAACATGCTCAGACGAATGAGCGAATAGCAAATGTTATTAAATTTTCTGAATATTCTCAGTGGAGACCGTCGCAGAACAATATAATCACCGTATATTTTTCTGCTTTTACGGTAATTGAGAATACAAATTTTCCATCGTGCATTCAATTATGCGAATCGATCCGGCTGTGTGTTTCGGTTTTGTTCATATCAGAGTATCGGCCGAGTAAAATGCATTCTAGTTGTTTTGTTGCCAATTCAATCAATATCAGTGACATCAACCACAATATCGAGTGCGACTGGCAATCGCTATCTCGGTAAATGTCACTAACGGTGAACAACGCGCGACAGAAAGAGCGAACAACAACAACAATAAAAAAATGAATCGCATTATCGTTGCATGTACACTCGATCGAGTGTGAGAATAGTGTTTGTGTGTGTGTGTGTGTGTTTGAATGAGAGTTGGTGATGCTATTTCGCTATAACCATTTAGACATATCGCATTGCTCTGTGCATCGATGCGTTTTACTTGAAATGTTGGAAAAACAATTTTCAAGCGTGCAGCAAACGAAATGCAACGTACGCTCGTTTATTATGTTGTACGAAAAGAAAGAGTCAGAGAGAGACAGGGGGAGGGAGGGAGAGAGGGCGAGGAAGAGAGTGGTGTGCGCAGCCACGCACACACGCGACATAGTGAAATAATGTCAAATGTTCTCGTTTTCATTGGAAAAGCACAAGCGAACGGAAAGAGAATTGTTGTAAACTGTTAGCTTTATGTACACAGGAACCATGTGACAGATATTCCACAAACAATTCCCTTCTGTCTTTTTGGTTTCGGGGCCGTTGTCTCTGTCTCTCTCACACTTGCACACCCGCACTCATCTCGTTTGTTCTCTGTGTTTGCGTTCACATTGTGTGTTGCAACTTCAACATTACTACAAAATATATTTTACATATTCATTCGGAAAATGCAATGACACGATGATAAAACTAAATTCGTTTGGAATGGGAACATAAATAAAATGGATAAAATGTCAGTGCAAACAACACTTCAATCGAAGGGAAATGGTGGCAAACTGAATGAGATTTATATTATTTATGGCAAAACGAAAAGCACACTCACTCACTCGTATACAAAAGCGCACACACACACAAACAATACAAATTGAACAGTAACTGGAAAATGCTTGAATGTCATGAATCATGATGTTGGAAATACCGATCGTTATCAAAAGTTTCGAACTTCGATGACGTCTGTATAAAACTATGCTATTATGGTGTGCAAATATTGAGTGCCATCCATTCTTACTAAAACTCTGTTGTTTTTTGTTTGTTTGTTTGTTTGTCAACGTATTCTTTTCTCTCTTTTATTTCCATTTTACGTCATTTTTTTTTCAGCCAACGATTGCAATTTTTTTTCGTTGAGTCTGTGTTTTTGTTTAGAAATTTGTGTTTGTATACATTTTTGGGTTTGACATACAACATTTCAGCTTTTTAAAACAAATTCGATATTCCATATCGAAGTGATATGGAAATTGCATTTCGATCAATGTAAACTTAAACACGGAAACAAATGATAGGAAACATAGAAATGCATTTTTAAGTTCACTTGACATTATATTTTGTGTCAAGTCAATTCAAATTTTTCTTCCGGGCGCTTAAAATTTCATTTGTTAACGGATGTTACATATACTATATTTAAACTATTTAAATATTGAACTATTACTCAAATGCATTGCGTTGCATTGTATTTGAATGGGCCCTGGATATCTAATGAATCTTGGTTGGATGAGGTTGGGTGAGATTGTATATGCGTATGTGGCTAACCTGTTGCAGTGTTATGTAAATTGGTTTATTAAGAACGATCCATGTTACGGTTTCATGGCAGCCGGGTGCTGTCGTCGAACCTTCATATGTCATATAGTGTTCGGTATCGGGCAGTAAACCACGAATTGATATGTGCTTTATTCTAGCTTCATTATCACCATAACGAATTCGGCTCAACTCTTCGGTGAGTATCCTTAGTTCAGCATTCGATAATTCACCTTTCTGATTGGATTGAAAATACCGAAAATACGAACATGAAATGAAATTTTGTTATCAAAGTTTAGTTTGTTATGTGGCAAGAAGAAGATTGAGAGCGAAAATAGTGAAGCATAACAATTAATTTGATCATGGTTTTGCATGAATGTTTTACCTGAAGCAACACCGAAATACCAACGATGCCTTGAGCTCGATTCATCGAATCCGTAAAATTTGTATAGAGTTGTGAATTATAGCCAAATATTTGAATCTGCACATCGAACAAATAAAAGAAAAAAAAAGAATGTCATACAATCAATTCCTTTATTGACTTTTAATCAATTTAATTCGGTTAAAGATATATAAATTCGGGTTTTTTTTGTTGTTGTTGCTGTTGTTGTCTTACCTCCGCTGGGAATGTGTAACCTTGTACACTGTGCTCCGATCCATATTGATCATGCAATCCGTAATGAATATGCATTTCTTCAAAACGATACCGATATGATAATGGACCACCGGTTATATTTATAGCTAAACGAGAATCATCGTAGATATGACTACTGTTTGAATCTACACGAAATAACACACTGTGACCAGTATTAACGAGTACACCAGATATCTAGAGAATCAAAATCCACAAATTATTTATCAATAGTAAAAAAAAGGAGAGAATATTAATGCATCATTTATCAGAAGATCTATCTATATATTTTAAGACTTCAATTTAGCTTGGCTGTAGACAATAGGAATCCATAATATTGACTGAAGAATGAATAAAGATCATTAAAATTTTATAGATTTTGCTTACCCTATGCTTATCGATGCTGAGATGCCTTAAATTCGGATCAAAAAGTAAGCGTTGTGGCTCCAAATTGACGGGTGATTGACGTCGTCCTTTATTGCACAGCGACCATTCTGGATTTATGAGGCCCCAAAATGCTGGACCTGCAACATAAGAACAAATAATAAAGCGTTTAAAATCAGCAATATGCATTATTTAATAACAATATCGAAGAACAAAAAAAAAAACGCTCAAGCTTTTGTATCTGCTGGGAATTTATTATTAGCTGCAACTATTTCTTCATTTTATAGTATGAACCATTTAAGTTGAACTTTATTTATATTAGAATTTTATTATTTATGCTGTTGAAAATCCAGTAACTTTGTATCGTTTTTAGTGTATTCCATCGTTGTATATATTCATTTTATGAGATTTATCCCAAAAATAGCGCATTGTATTTAGCTAAATCAACAACATTTCCTTGTTTCAGTAGCTGAACGTGATAAAAAACGATATAGTGAATATTATATGCTTAAGTAATGCAGGCAAATGGAAGACGATGAGCTTGAGTATAAACTTGAAACCATTCAACCGAGTGCTGATGATGATGATGATGATGACGATGCTTGTGCGTTTACTCTTGTTATCGTTTTTGTGCGAGACAAAACAAGTGCTCGCGCCTAAAAATGCATCGTCAGCACGTCCATCAAACCATTTCACTTGTTAGTTTTTCGCTTCCGTTTCGTTTCATCCATTCAAAACATTCATGGTAAATAAGCTAAAAAGCATGGACTATTTCAAGTCACACTTGATAACATTGACTAGATAATCTCCCATATTCACTGTGTCACGGTAAAATGTCCGAAATCAAAAATTTAAACGTGCCAAAAAAGCAAAGTAACATTTGAATTGAGTTTGAATCTTAATATTATCCCTCTTTGGATAAATGGTTTCGTTTTTTTTTCTCGACAGATATTGTCTCGGATATTGTTTCATCTTTAACAATTGCGTTTATAAATGCTTTATATATGCGTGTCTAGTAGAAACTCTCTACTAAACTAAAGAAAGATTCAGCTTAGAATTGAGAACAGATATGATTTGAGATGAAAAAATAAAGAGAAAAAAAAGACTTAAAATTTCTGCTAAAGTAACGTGAAACTATCTGGAACCATTTATTTTGAGTCATGAAAATATCGAAAAATCCATTTTACATTCTCCATTCAACATTTTCTTTGATACAATCTGCGCTTAATGTTAGTTTGCATTTTTGGCAGAATACACTTTAAACATTATCATTTTACGTAAAAATCACTCATTCATCTTTGCGTTCGGCAAAGTTTTGCCGTCCGCTGCAAAATGGTATAAATCATTTATACTTCATTATTTATCCAAAGTTTTTGAAATGTAAATGCATTTTATGTGCGATAACAGATGATGTGACGCATCGTTTGCAGCTATTGCAGTTACACAACATTTTAAAGTGCATGTTATTCTATTGTCTTCGAACCAAATAGTGTGATCAATAGATGCACCATATATTTGGGTGTTTGATTTGAGCATTGAACATAACCTTGGTAAACAATGCTTTTGCTGATATTGTAACATTATCCCTTCAATGGTGTGCATTACATGCAATGTAGCATTTGTGCATGCTTTCAGTTAACCGAACCAATCTTCAATCGAATGCCATTAATACATTTTTAATGTATCGAAAAATGGCGCTTGCACAATGCACACCAGATCCTTTTGTCGTTAACGCAGTTAAATTCGATAGATAGATTCATTGATATGATCCCAGATTGAAAGCTTACAATGTGCCATCATTATAATCAATTGAAACAATAACATTGAGATAAATTTGGAATATCATAAATCAACACTTAATGCATTTCCATTATGGCTGCAGCTCATAAAATTGCTATCACTAGAATTGATTCGGTGTCAAAAATTTACTCATCCAAAGAATTGTGTGAATGAAATGTTGATCAAATGAAGATGTTGAATGGTTTTAGGTGTGATTGGCAAATAAAATAAAAATTCTCAACCGATATTTTGTGAGCTCTTGAGATTAGAGACACAGTACAGTTGTGGTATGAAGTGCTTTAGCAATTATTTGCAATCAACGATTCGACACAAAGAACTCGGTAGCCATTGGTCTCAGCAGGTCGATTGCTATATTTCTACGACTTTCGCTTAAATGATTCAAACGATATTTTATATTTCAGTGTTTGTCATAAAACTATCGCCCCGAAAGTAAAACGTTACTCGGTAACCGAATCCGATTCATAACGCTTAATAAGTTTGATTGCGACGACAAAAATGATTGAAAAAGCGTCTTGTGATAAAGTGGTTTTGTTGCAAAATGGAGGGGGTCATTCTGCTCAAGAAAAGCAGATTGTTGCTCAAGGCTTTCAATGGTTTTGCTGGTCGGTTGGGTGAGCGACAATCAAAATCCACAAACGATTCACAAAGAGAGCATAATACACAAAGTGTCAGAGATCACAATGTGATACGTGCTCGACGTGAGCTATCTCTTCTTCTTTTTTTTTTATTTGACTCGCTTCCTTTTACACAGAATAACAGCAACAACAGCCGTGACGAGATGGTGAAAAAAAATATAAACGAAACAGAATGTGTATCGCCTTTTCTGCCAATAACATCAAAACCGGATATCTTGTGCATGAATAAAAGCTTACAAAGCACAATTTCTATTTATTACTCGGGGTCGTAAATATGAGCCACTGTGAACGAGGTTGCTTTACTTGTTCGTACAAACATTTTGCATTACAGCATTTTCGATCATATTGTGAAACGTATACGTGAATGAAAGCGATATAGAGAGAGAGAAGGAAAAAAAATTGTATGTTGAGCCAATCATAACAATAGATTGATGTGGCCCGATGTGGCCGCTTTCTATACAGGGTGTCTCGCTTTAGCATGTCAATATTTCTACCACATATTCCTTGGGCCATGAGGAGAAAAAAAGTCTATGAGCAATAATTTCTAGATCTCGTTTTTGGTGGGGTTTCAGCCGTTGGCCCCCTAAGGGTCAATATTCCATATGCTAGAATGGCCATTATTCAAATGCGTGTTGTGGTCGAATTTTCCAACATAAATACATGGTTGATAGCTAATTGGAGAGATATTGACGTCTACTGATGACACAACAAAGAATAAATTAAAAAAGTTCAGTGGAGGCGGTAAATTTTTGGTTGGTCTGAAAGTACAAAAAAATCGGTAAATCGATGAAAATCGCGATTTTTCTCGAAAAAGTGTCGTAGAAGACCCCCTTTTTTTATTTCAGATATCGAAAGTGTATGAAATTCTGAGCCTGAATACAAATTTCAAAACATCAAAATTTTTGTATCTTGGCCAAAATCGCAAAATGTTTTAGATGGAGCGACCAAACTTTTTTTGCGTCACATTCCAACGAATGTTGTTATCGTGTCTATCAACCAAAATTCATGTTTTATGTCTCGTTGGAAAGCTGTTGAGCTCTACTAAGATTTTCAATAGTGATAAAAATCGAAAAAAAGTTTTTTTGGTTGTAATTGTGCTACATAGTATCTCATGCTTTATGATAAAAATTCAAGATAAATTGTAACTTTTTACCGTGGTGTGTTCATTTTTCGTGTCATCTAGTAGACGTCAATATCTGTCGAATAAGCTATAAACCATGTATTTATGTTGAAAAATGCGACCACAACATGCATTTGAATGATGGCCATTCTAGCATATGAAATATTGACCCTTAGGGGGCCAACGGCTGAAACCCCACCAAAAACGAGTCCTAGAAATTATTGCTCATAGACTTTTTTTCTCCTCATGGCCCAAGGAATATGTGGTAGAAATATTGACATGCTAAAGCGGGACACCCTGTATATATCTTGATAGTCCATCAATTGTTGTCTCGTTGATGATGAGATGATGACGTTGTTAAATGTTATTTGATAAATTATTCTGCCGCAGCAAAATGATTTTCAATAATTTCAATTTTATGGGTAAATTTCCAAGAAGAATGTCTCAGAAATTTTCATAATTGTCAAATACAAAACAATATTGATTGAAAACTGAAACGTTTCAACGTTGATTTATTGAGCATTATTGTTATTAGTACTTGCAATGTGGGGTTTGATTGAAAATTTATAATTTCCTGTCGACAATGCGTGCATGTGATCACTGCTCAAATATTAAAGAGGTAAGAAATCATTTTGCAAAAGATGAATGCCAATCCGTAAATATGATTTTGTGTTTTCGTTTTGGTTGGTGGGACGCATTTCAGTTGTGCAAAATAGATGAGAAGCGGATATTGATAAGTTGAGCTCCATATTTAGCGGTTTAAGATTGGCTCGAGGGAGTTTCAAATCGTCTTTTGACATAACTAAACCGGCCCAAACAATAAACGTATGTTCTCTAAAATATTAGCTTTTGTTGAAAGCTAGTCGAAAGTAGTCGTTCACGCGACTTCAATACATCTAAGAAAGCGAAATTTCGAATTTAAACTAAAAACTTGTGTTGAAATGTCGAAAAATTGATGTTAATTAAACGTATATATGTTCTATTCATTGACGATAGACACAAGCATACCTTCAAAACACATACATCTCGTACGCGTATGCACAGAGAGAATACGTTTCCATGCCATCTGACAAAGAAAACTTCATTAATGGCAAAACATATATATTTATTTATTAAATGGAATTCTAGAGTCGTTGAAGATAATCAAAGTCGTTCACAAATCGAAAAGCTCAAAACTAAATGCCAACAGCAGATGCACGATTCAACGACTGTCTCGTGCCAAACAACAGACTTATATGACTTTTTAATAAGATAACCTTTTCGCTACCGCATCATTTTGTTTGCTGCTATCAGCGGTTTCCATACCACCGAATGCACAATGAAAATGTTGAATGAAGAATGGAATAATCATTTTCAAAGGAACCATGTTGCCTCTTTAATTTACTTGCCCGCTCTTTCGTATTGAAATTGTTCTCTTTATGAGGTAAAACCAACCTTATTTTACCACAATCCTTTTTGGTTCACATTTCAACTCTATTTTCTCTTTACTCATGCATAAAATTGAATTGCTTCGGCAACGATACATTTAAATTTTTCAATCTCGTCCGTTGGATGGGCTATTTTTGTTGTTTTTCTTAAAAACCATCTCAGATATTAATTAAACAAATACTGAAAAGCGGTGCCAATGTTCACTATAATTTTGCATCAGAGTATTCAATTGCACGAGAGAGCACTGGATTATCAGTTTACCAACAATAAACCAAATATTTTCTGCTTTCGAATCATTCATAGTCAATATTCCATCGGTAGCAAATTATTTAAATAGACTTCAAACAGAACATCAGACTTTCCATGTCATTGTTACTTGTGTTTTTTTCATGAATCTCTCGAAATCAGACATTTAATTGGCAGATTACCAACGCGATGCTGATTTATTTAAATTATTGGTTATGGAGCCAAATGAAAACTGGCATCGAATTTCATGGAAATATCCAAAGTTTGGTAAAAAAATTCTTGAATTCATGGTAAATTCAATCATCACGATTGTCGCCTCAGTTTTCTCAAATTGATTATGTTGCAATTCCAGTAACTTTGTTCAGAACCAACATTTTGATAGAGTTTGAGCCAAATTGTCTAATGAGTTTGGTTCTAATTCGAAAGACATAATGCTAGTTTTTGATAGATTTAATAATGTTTTTTCTTTCAAATATATATAATATTTTCCTTATTATGATTTTTTACCAAAACCAATTGTTAATGTTGTTTTTACTTATTTTTCTAGCGCTAATTTTGAAATTTCTACATTAAATATTACACAAAAAACAAAAATGGAGTAACATTTATTTAAAATGTATGGAAGTTTACTTCAATAGCATAAATTTTGAAGTAAATATTAGTAAATTTACTCCAAGCTTCCAAATTTTGGAGTACATACTCCCATACATTTAAAAAAAAATTACTGCAACTGAACTAAATTTTACTACATTTTTATTTTATGTGTATATTTCTATTGGTCACTCCATGATGCTAACCAGAATGTGGAGCGCACAACAAAGTTGAATACCCGAAACACTTAACGTATATACGATTTTTACTTGTATTTTTTCAAAATACAAATTGGAAAAGCATCACGAAACGTATTATGTACGAATAAAACCAATAAATAATAATTTTACTTCACAAATAAAACTAAGCCACAAACAAAGTCTTTTATTTGTTATGAATAGCAGATATTCACTGTGTCAAAAGCGACCAGAGAATATGTTAAGCTCATCTTCGTATCGCTTCCTCAACAAACATTGTGAAAACGATAGCTGCTCGGTAAAAGCTGTGTCATTGAGGATGATTAGATGCTGGAAAAATCAGCCTATCTGAAAATAGTAGCTGAAGTAAGCTATGCCATAGGACTTGCATAGCGTAGTTGGTGCCCATAGCTGACTCGTTGCATCGATCGTCTGAAAATAGCTGCTATTTTACAATACACAGTAACTATCAATAGAATCCACAGTTTTATTTGGATTTATTGGTAAATTTTTTCAGATCTGCTGATATTTTCAGTCCATAATCATCCCTGGTCATCAGATGAGTATGCGACACACACTCAAAAGAAGTCTATGAAGATTTAGTCATGCGCACGCCAATAGTTTTCATAGCCGTATTGTGGCTCTTCATGTTCATTCTCATGTATATTATATATACCAGAGATTAAAATATGTCGGATCTTCCTCTTCTTCTTATTGTGAAATTCATTTTTATTTCAAAGAACGCATTGTGATTTCTAATATTTTTTAACGTGAAATATTTTTTAAGACAATTTTAAATTATTCCGAATTAAAAAATATTAGAAATCACAATGCGTTCTATGAAATAAAAATGAATTTCACAATAAGAAGAAGATGAAGATCCGACATAATTTAATCTCTGATATATACACTACAGTTCAATAATTTAAGACTACCTCAAATAGTATTATATTATAAAAGTGGTCTTAAATTTTTGAATGGTAGTGTATATTTATATATAAACATATAAATATATATACATATGTTACCGTTTCATTCTCATGATTCAAATATACAAATACATACTAACACGACTGTAAAAAGTTCTGAGTGAAATCAACAAATTTCCCTTTCAATTCCGTGTGTGGAAAAGCAATAGTTGAAACTAAATGAAAACTCACACTATTATTACTGCGAGTATGTATCAAGTGAAAGGCACAAAGGTCAATATTCTTTTGCGTTTAGGAGCCTTTTATTGATTAATTCACTGAATCGGTTTGAAGATATATATTAAAGTCGATATTTAAACTTTAAATTTTTCAAATGCAAATGCATATTCCTTTACTATTTGATGTTTTGACACTGAACGGGGTTCCGAAAGGTTTCATATATTGCGGTTTTTGCGTGCGTATGGTATATAACCACTAACCATGGTTATTTCTTGCTGTTTGCTTTGTGCATGATAGAATAAAACCTCTTTGAAACATCCAACGCCAAACATATAGAGCAGATATTTCAACTTGCTTGCCTGGTTCATGCATTCACGCTGAAATTCTGTAAAATACCCGTATTATTCGCATATATTGATGATTTTCATTCTTTAATTTCAGTCAGGTTTGAAAATATCCGGTTGTGTGTTTTTATTGTTAAAAGCCACAACCTTAACCACAGCCAAATATGTCTGTGTTCGTGGTTTACATCTTCATCTATTTAAATTAACGTGTATTCACCGCTGTGCGCGCTACAACTCAATTATTTAAAAAGTATATTAGTAAAAGACTCATTTCAGTTAGAACAGCACAAACAACATACCAAAGAGAATAGAATACCATTATTTGTGAATCATCAGTTTTAAAAGGGGGAGTGCGCTTAATCATTAAATGTTCACAAACAGCTCAACAAGGTTCAGTTAGTCATTGAAACCGGTACAAGTCGAACAGCTTAGAAAATATCACAAAAATAGCTAAACTTCTCTAATGCGTTTAACAATAATGAAATTCGAGTAAATATTTGGGTGATTTTTGAAGTTTTAAATGATTTATTCAGAGTTCAGTGTCATGCAATTCATTTTCATTTGCTTGTTTTTTCTTCTTTCTAATGAAATCTGTTTCGACAAAGAAAATGCTTGAATTGTTAAAACTGTTTTTCAGCCAAATCATCCTAATTCCTAAGCCTAATGAGTAAAATTATTTCCATAAATATTTTATGCTTCTCTCTGTCAACATTTCACCGATTTTCATGCGTTACTTTGCTCAGTGGCAAATTAATCGAATATTTGGGTTCACCGTTGCATTTGTGTGTGTATGTGTGTGTTTTTGTGCTCTGAAACATCTTGTAAAGTATTTGGGATGTTTTTGGTTCTTAAACTCAAACGCAATTTCATATGCTCGAACTTGTGCGAACCGAAACACAAGCTTTGTTACACAACCGAAGGCATTCCATTTGGGGAAAGTGGTTAAAAGTAAATTGATGAAGTTTCTAATTAAAGGAATGTGGCCGTTTCAAGGCAATGAGGCCATGACGCACCGTATAGCATCAATCCCACGCTATTTATACCATTTAAAAGAACAAATATTACATTTACATTGATATATTCGATGCAGCGAGCGTTTCTTTTGACATTTCTAGCCAATATTTGACCATGAATTGAATGTTCATGTTTGTCAGAGTTTTTGGTTGAAAACAATCAAATGTAATAAATCAATAGTTTTGGATTTTTGAAACCAGAAAAATATTTGAATTGGAAATTGTTTAAATTGTCAGAAACTGTACGTTGAAAAACAATCAATAATTAAAGAATTCGGTTAAATGTAATCATAAAGAGCTCTCTATACAATTGCCGACTTTAATTAAAATGGATTACAGTTGGTGATTGCAATGATTTAAATGGAACTGGAAAACCACCGTTTGCGTATCAATGTATGCTGTAATACAAACAGTAAATGTATAGTGTTGAGGAAAATAATTGCATCTGATCGTTGTGATGCCGAGTAAAATTACAATTGCCTAAAATCATATACATGTTTTCATTGAGTCATTGGCATATCAAAAACATTGGTGTGAATATTAGATCCTAAATCATACAGTTGTATAGCAATAATGATGACCAGTTATATACAGTTTGGAAAATCATATTTGGGAATTCATGTGATCGATTATTGAGTGGCGATATATATTGAACATAAGAACTGACAACTCAAAATATGGATAAATGAATCGATGTGTTTAATATGTACAATGTTGGAATATCGCCTACTCATTTACATAACCATAATCGATTTCATCGTTTCAAATCTACAGCTTAAATTATCGAGAGAAAAAAAAATTGAAATTAAAGTTGCCAGCCAAAAATGAACACCTGTCCGATTGGACCGAAACTCTTTTTGGTGATATTTTTAATTTTATCTTGGTCGAATCGAGATTAAAATTTGGAATAATTTTTTCCCGAAAAGCTTAACATCGCATTTGCATTATACAGGCTTAAATTGTACTGGTCACCATAAAAATGTAAATATAAAAACGAGGGATAAAAAAAACACTTGCATTTGCGATAAAATAAGTACACGCATTGAAATAGCAGTGTTCACAGATATTGCTAAAATCAAAATGAAAATATGCATAAAAATTCATGGCGTCAACTTGATGATGAAAGATGAAAGGAATGGCTGCGGTTCGTCTACAAAAAAAAGTTGGGAGACACATTAGATAAATGATAAGGGAGTAAATGAAAGGGGATCACATTGAATTAATTATGTATGAAGGGTATTAAAAATGATTTTTTTTAGCCAAGGTTAGGCTAATGAGCAACTGTTAAATCGCTATAAAATGTAAATTTCGTGAATAATTTGTGGTTTTTCTCTTGAGACCACTTCAGACACAGAAAAAAGACTGGAATCGTTCCATACAGTGGTTTTGTATCAATTTATTATGACATTTGTGAAAATGAAAATTGTCTGAATATATGTGGGTCACATAGTCGAGGTGTATCAGCAAAATATCGATCTCTGAAAATGAAAAATCACATCATTGCTGTAAACCAATACAAGCATCTAGAAGCATCGATGATAGATGTAATTTATATTCGCATAAATATGAATATTTTCAAACATCCACAGGTCTTGTAATATCCTCATATCCATCAATAATGAATTTGAACTGGAGGCGTTTTGTTGTGTCTGCAGTAGGTATAATGATTTACAATATGTTTCATTCGGCTATTGTTTGAAAATATCAAAATCAATGAAAAATATCTGGAGGCTTGGAGGTATGGTCTCGACCTTTATTGTCGTTGTTTTTTAACACACATAAAAATAAACTTACCCGAAATACCATCATAAGTCCACCAGTCTTCCCAGCTAACAGCATTCGTCACTGTAATAAAAGCAACAAATCCATTTAAGAAAAAATTGTATTCAAAGTTTTGATTAATTCAATGTTGAACACATTGTTAATGCTCAAATAAATTGCCCAAAAAGTCAACAAAAGAATGAATATATAAAAGTTATAAAATAGCCCGATAGTTTCAATACACTTCCCCATCACAAACACAATTCCACTTTGTCATGGCTTGAATCGGACAAAACGTCAATATCGTTGAACGCCTCAACAAAAGCTATTAACAAAAAAATATTTAGTCATTGATGCATTATCGTTCTCTCATTAACAGTTCAGCCCCCTTGGACTTGAAAATCCAGTCTCAAAATCAAGCCATACCCTTGATTGATGTGAAATGTGATATTTTTGTGTTTATCCTTTCCTTTAGCAAATCGAGGTTTAATTTACATTGAAAAACTTTTTTTCCCACACAAAAAAAAACTACTAGATATTAACTATTATGAATCCATCAGACACGAAAAGGCATAAATTAGTTTTTAATTGTTTATACGTGGAATGAGTTGAAGAGTCAACGAAGCAAATGGAGCAAGAAAGCAAAGGTGTAAATGTTCCCAAATGTACTATATTTTAATAAAAAACAGAAATACAAACTGTTGACCTTTTGCCTTCAACATCGTGCAACGATTCAAAGTATGCGTTATAAATAGTGATGTGGAAAAGTGTCTGAAAAGGGATCAAACCCATCGCTAGACTAAATACACCTTTACACCCGTAGCAACCATATATTCCCATGTTGTGTATATTCTGAAATCTAAAATTGGTGTTATTGTATACACTGAGCAAGAGGCAGAAAAACAAATCCATTAGGCAGATGTCTCGTATTTGGGCGTTCTTTCTGTTTATTCCAATTTCGAAAACATATTTATTTACATACGAATATCATCAAAATCAAATTACACATGAAAGCATAGTGTGACACGCACCGCTTTAGGTTGCCCATGCGTTGGTTGAGCTTTATTGAAATAGAGCAAATAAAATCAAAAATACTAGCATCCAAAACATACAAAAAAATGAACTCTCGTTTTCAAATTATCTAGATCGAACCAGTAGCTAACCGCCGCGTTATTAACATTATATTTAACTTGAAAATTCATATCGGGTAAACATTTCGTTCCAAATTAATTTGAACAACAATTGATATGAATATACATTTCGATGATGGATTATTATTCGATAGAGATTTTGTTGTTGTATAATCAATGTGCTTGATTTTTTTTCATCGTTTATTGTTTTGTTCGTTTTATTAGTTTATTAATAATGATCACTTGATTAATTGTGTTGACTGATTGTTGAGGGCTCCATAAAATTGGTGGTATTTGTTTTTCCGTTGAATAGTCCTGTGTAAATGGGCATTATGCCATTGTAAAAAAATCAATAGTTCGCTTAATGAACTATTCATTTTTGTTTCATGTCTCAAACTCAAATCCAATGAAAATGAATTGACTCAATTTCAGCGTTGACATTGGGGAAAAAAACATATTGCTGCGAATGGTAGAAAAAAAGAAACACAATTGAACAAGTCAATTGTTATTGGAGCTCAATTGAGAGACGATGTTAAGCGATAGAGCTTATGGAGCTTATCAAATGTCAACAGCACGACCACGAGACAGAGAACCAAAAAAAATGCCACGAATATTTGATGAAGGCATGCAAACTTAGCCAACGAGCACGATTCACTTTTTTGTCTCTCTGTCGTAACGTTAAACTATTTTGCAGTTGTATATCGTGTGTATGGCCGGGCCACTGTTGTACCATTAGCCGAAGTACAAGCGAATATAAAGTAATTTTTATCACTTCATTTGCAGCCGAATCAAACATAAATTTTCAATTTTCCGAATGTCACTTACCGTGACTGACAGATATTATTAACAGGAATTGCACGAAAATGGCCCAATAAATTCAATTTCACATGAATCGCCCTCGCAACCAACAACAACAAAATAGCTGCATGCATATTGCACATGTTTTGTGGCTGATTTTTCTCTGATGGTCATTGTTTCCACTTTTTTTGGTTTGTGTGTGTGTGTGTGTATGTGTGTGGGAGTGTGTGTAGGTGGGTAGTGTATGAGATGTGTTGTGCAATATGGATTTCAGTCTTTATTATGCAATAAATCATCCATTTCCCGGGACCTCAAACGATTGCCTTCCGTATAAATCCAATGCCACCCACAACGCATCGTTGACATCGTTCATTGCTTTGATTAGCCGCTTCGTTTGAATTTGAGAATAGGCAATCGTGTCTTATGAACAGTCAACAAATCCGGTACACACACATACAACACAATACAATACATATACAACACTTACTTCATGGCCATAGCGACATGTCAAACGTCAACAAAATATTCTGCATGCTACAAAATTGTTTTCTTTGTTCAGTTTATTGTTGAGCTTTCAGTATAATATTCACTATTCATCGTCAACCAAAACCAAATGTTGTGTGTATTGTGCACATTGTTGAACAAGTTAAATAACAAAATTTACTTTATCTGCATGAAACAATTTGACATTGTATTGCTTGTAGATTGGTCTTGAACTTGTGATGTCATTTGTTGAATTGGGTGGAAACTTTTGGAATTTTCATTCCGGTTGCGGGACTGGTGGGCATGAAAATGGCCGAAACGAATATTGCAATAAACTGACACTTCCCTTTTGGCCTTTCAACAAGAACAAACAACAAAACCTGTTTGCAATTGGAATATCACATTTTGGATGATTTTCCGGAAATGGTCACAAAATGACCATTTTATCACTCAATGAAGCTCTCATTGGACGGCATTGTTTGGTTTTCACTCTCAACGTTTTTGATTCTGTTAATAAAATATACGAAATATTTCAGCATATGGGTATGAATTTATAAATTGCATCCAATTTTAAACAGGTAAAATAAAAAAATAAAAATTACTGATATTGCAAGTTCATATAAATGGAAATCACGATAAACTTTTATGGTCCATCTGGCGCAATCGAATTAATTCATCGAACAGAAATGTCCACATTTTGAATTTACCTAATTCCATTCTATTGATTCATTCATTCAATATACATCACTGGATACAATCATTGCGTGAATTCGATGCATTCCATTCAAATATATGCATTTACATGTGCATCACTTTTTATTCACAGATAAATCGAAACCGGACTCGGAATCTAATTTCATTCGAATATTTATTATTCATCTATCTCAGCCGTTAGCACAAATGTAAACATATTTTAGTTGATTGGAATTTATTCGAAAAATGAATGAATCTATACATTCAGTCTAATTGTAATGCATTTTTAATGTTTAAATGAACAACCGATTCGGATGTAAAATAAATAAAAATTGAATCACATAAAATGAAGAGCGAACAATATCTATCGAGATAACGAAGGAATTTTATCTTGTGTAAATTTGGTGTCAGAAAACATTGAAAACCTAAAAAAGTTCCTATATTTGAAAATTGAAATGGGATTTTTGGGGTAAAACGGATCCCGGAAAAAGCAGTGATAGTTTTCTGTTAGACTTGACCGACGGTTACACCAAACATTTATTTGGGGGTAAATGGACCTCTGGTGAGAGCCAATGTCTCCCGGACTCTTATATAAAACACCCGTGAAACACAATTTTAATTAAATTGAATGACTGATAAAGTTGAATAGCAAAAAGCCCCAACATGTGTTTTCAAAGTGCAGATTTTATCCATCGCAACTGGTTTGTTCCATCCGTTGGAATGATATTGATACAATTTTTGATCTCTTTTCGTGATCTCTTGCAATTCTTTCAATCATTTCGCATCGTTAAACAAAAACCTTCTTGCACTTAATGAGTAAATACTGTTGTTTTTCCTTTCATATTGCAATTATACTCGGAAATTTAAATGCGATTACAAAATGTAAAATGATTAAAACAAAACCATTGACTGAAATAAAAATGTCAAGAGTGTTTGTGAGTGACAAAGTGAATTTAATTGTTGTTTGCCATTCGTTCTCAATGGTCCTAAAAGTAGACGGTGGATAATAAAAAAATACGAAGAAGAAAAATCGAGGTGTGTACGCGTGAATGAAGACCGGGGTATGAAATGAAATGTCGATTTGGGTGTGTCGCAACCTTTTTCATACAACACATGAGTGATAATTAGTAAACACTAAAAAAAAACCACCGTTGTGAGTTAACTGGAAACCGGAGGAAAATCGACTCAATCCGATATTTATTTCGTAATTATTTGGTGAATCAATATTATTCGAATGCATGAAATGCTAACCATTAGCAGTCTCCACCCAGTTCACAGCGATCAATACCATTCACTTACATGATGAATTTTCTATTATTATTTTTTTGTTTTTCGTTTCTTTTGTATTCTATTCGACTCTATTTTTCGCATTTCTCTTGGCAGCCATCGAAGTCAAGTCAATTTCCCATTGACTTTCGATTGGTTTGAATATATATCTGTGAATTGTTTGCGATAGAAACATTTGATTCTTTTCAATTTTCACTTTGAAAACCCATCGGATTTATTTCCAACAAATGTAATGCAAATACAACTGAAGTTTCGTTTGCTATAATTTTGTTTTTCTTCTTCTTTGTATTCAATGTACGAGCCGAACAACGAAGCAGTCATTATTTTTCCGTTTAATTAAAAAATGCTTGTGTTTCTATGTGCTACTACTGTTACTGTTGCTGCTCCGGAAAAATAACAACGCAAATTATTTTTTCGGAACAAATGAGCGCGCGAATTCTTTACGTTTATTTTAAAGCAACATGCAATTCGGTATTGCACAATGCAACGAGCTTTGTTAATTACTTGAGCTTCCGTAATGTTAACCGGTTCTTCGTTCTTTTTTTTCTTTTAACGCGCTGAAAAATGACGAAAACGGGTTCGAAAAGAGAGAAATACGCTTGATTGAAAGGAAAAAGCGTTCACTTTGATGGAACCCGGAAAAAAACACACACACACATACAAACAGCCAGCTGTTTTCTTACTTTTTAATTTACAAGAAAAATGGGAATTTATTGATTCTCAGCTTTTCATAATTAGAAAAGACGTAGAGTATCTCGGTCAAAGCGTTCAGATTTTGATATTGAAGCTGATTTTAACTTTTTTTTCGTGAACAATTTAGGTTACAGTGTTATTGTGCAGTGTTGTTCTACATTCTGATGTACACGATCAAAGTCTTTGATTGCAGTAGCAAAGTCCAAATTCATTACTAACTGTGTATGTGCCATAAACTTCGTAATTAGAAATAGGCGAAGAGCAGGCAAAACGAAAAAAAACAATCGTTTCATTCTGTAACAACGTTGGTTCTTTGAGTGAAGTAATTGAATGAAATTCCAAATAAAAGTTGTTGTTGCTTTAGCATGTTTTCCGTTTGAATACATTTCCCAAATGTGCTTTGAATTCGTTTTGAAGTGATTTGAAAACTCTCTTGATTTCATATAAACGTCAACATTTTGTGTGCGCTTGAGACAAAATAGATTCATAAATTCCAAATTTACTTGTTGTTTTTGTGTGTGTGTGTGTATGCTTCGAGTTTGTCGAAATTACAGAAAAAGCTGGACTTTTCGAGTTGGTTCGTACGTAAAAACAACAAGTCGATGTTGTCGTAACCGATAAATTTCAAAACAAATGTCTAAGTGAACAGCAGATGGTAAACCGATTTCCATTATTGTTGTATTAGTTTTTGTGGTTATTGCCACTGTTCATTTTACGGTAATACTCAATGACTTTGTCCACTTGTTTTCATTGAACAATATTCGAAAATCTAAAATGCAAATGCGATTACGCAACACCAAGTGAGTTTGAAGCATTTTTGTCTGGATTTGTATGGTGGCATCTTGCATCAGAACAATGTTCAACATGGAAAATGCCACAAAGAAAGAATGACCAAAAGTTTAAGTAAAATTGTCCCATAAAAAGTGGATGTCGAACAAAAGTGAGAATCAAAGAGCTGAAAAACAATATATCGTCATCGATATCAATATCGATACGTTCCAGCTATGGTGTGCTCGCTGTCGAACGGGGGCGGAAAAACGAAGAGTCTCGCAATGTTGGAGTGTTGCGTGTCGACAATTCATATTTTCGATGATGATGGGTTGTCATTTTATTGATTTTCGTTTTTCTGATGCGGTCTTAATTCAAAACGAAAAGATGAGCGTTTGAGTGGCAACTTGTTGCGTGCGTTTTCATGTGTTTTTTTTTCTTCTACATTCTGTCTCGTTTTTATTTGTAACCGACATACCGACAAACACACAGCAGATGCGGATAAATGTCAATGTAAAAACTGCCATAACTTTCTTGTCAATGGATCAAAATCAATATGCGAACAGAATATTGCTGAATGGTTTTGGTTAAAACGGTTTAGCGACATGGTTGTTGCATTTCAAGTGGAAAACTATCTGTTGCGAAATGCCGGATTTAATTTGCTATCATTTCCGTTTCAATTATTCCGTAAAATAACTCACTCAACGTAGCTATTTGGACATAGTTATCTGGAGGTGGAAAGGGGTGATAAAAAAAAACGACCAAAACAATTCTATTGTGTATTGTAAATGACCGAAAATTAAATGATATGTGGACGGATTAGTTGAATGAATGACAAAAAATGATCCACTAATTGTGTTAAGTGGAATGTGGTGACAATGTTTTCGCCCATAATTACAAGCACAATTACATTGAAAGCCATTCATTGCCTTTATTGTGTCATTGGATCGTCCTACCGCTGCCGCCGCCGTCTGTTCCCCAATAAACCGACATCAAAAACATTGTGTTGTTACACACTGAATTACCGGATTTTGTATGAACGACATTTGCTAATGTGTTTATGTGCACCTGCCAGTTATAATTTATTAACGCATTTAAGTAAAATCACCGAATTAAATGTATGCTATCAAACACATCAATTTTGAATTTGTATTCAGTGGCATTTTGTGGTACTGGCACTGAGACAACAGTATCGTAAGCGATGTGCCTCTGTGCCTTGGTGGCGGGCGGCGGCATGTAGAGAGAAACAGAGAGTGGATTACTGGTGTCGGTAACAGTTAAATCCACATACACACACACACACACACACACATCCACTCGTCTCGATTTTTGACATCATATAGATGATGATACTTTTCATCATATATATTCAATACCACCATTTTGCATCGTAGCAATAGAGGTGGCAGAACCACTTCAGGGGTACACAAAACACATCATTTCAGTAATACATCAAAATTCTATGCATTTCTCGTTTTAACATCGAAATGTGGTGAAACGTGACATTCCCATGAACATTGTGTGTATGTGGCTGAAATGCGGAAAAATGTTGAATATGATATGAGAAACGGTATGATGTGTCTGGCTGGTTGGCTGGCTGGCTGGATGGCTGAAAGCATCAACCGTCTTTCGTAGGATGCCATCGAATTTTGCCGCTTCATACACGCATTCTAATGAAATCAAATGATAACAAGCGAAAATAACACATCAAATTAGTTCCAGTTGACTTGAATTTAGTCACTGTGAATGAGAGAACTGCCGCGAGATACGTGCAGACACGTAGACCAACAGCAAGAGTGAAAGAGATAGAGAGAAAGAGACGAGTGTCCATACTCTAGTAACAGTTTGAAAGCGTGAACAATTCATTGTTATACACATTTTGGTTGTTATCGCTTTGTATTAACACTGAGATTCAGTGCGCTTATTTTCGGTTACTGTATGTGCAAATGAAGTTCCATTCCATCGCCCACGTAATATTAATCAAAAATTGTACATTAAGAGAAGCCAGCAAATTGCCTCATCATAGTGTTTACTTGCAAATATTCTGTCCAGCGTGTGTGTGTGTGTTTGTGCGCAAGTTGTCGATGGATGAATTCGCATTAATATTGTCGCTCAAGTTGAGGTTTGGTGTGTCCACACCATTATTCATTTATGTCATCAAAAAGCACCATTTTTGATGTGCGACATCAGTGTTTTCCTCTTCTTTTTTTTTGATTACGAATGGCCATTTTTAAGTGCTTCCGTTTCGTAATGAAGTGTAAGAAATTAACAATGACAATTCACAGGAGAACGCAAATAGGAAAGTTGACGAAGTGAGAAAAGTTTTGCGTGCGAAAAGATTAAAAGCCATTTTATGTGAGAGACAACAGTTTGAGTTTAGCGTTGCCTTGCGGGTTAAAAACTTCATAGACTTTATTCTCATACCAAAAAATTAGGCAACTTTCAAGTTGAAACCGACAACTTGCTCGTTCCAACGGATTACCATCGCGTTGGCAAAGTCATGAAAACTGGTGTGTGTACAGTGTACACTTGATTTGGTTGGAAACGATTAATTAAAATCATAATTTGATCTTTGCGATATGAAATGTCAAAACCGTAAGGCTTTTGGTGCGTCGATGAATCAACGTTTGTCGTAAATGTTGACGCAGGAACAAAAACCCAGAGCGCACCTCTGTCAAGGTAAATCGATCACAACACTGACGAGAAATTTTAATAATAAATTTTAACGCTGATGTGAACCGCCTTGACATTGTTTTCCAATTACATTTGTTACCCACTTTGTCATTACGCTTTATAAGTTGCAGCCGGAGCGACGAACGAAAAAAAAGCACAACAAACTTTTCAAATCACACGACATTCCATTTCTCAAGCATGATGATGAAGAGTTCGTTTTTCATTTTTCTTTGTATTGACTTTTATTAAATGGTCTTTTTTCCATTTGTTATATTATGATATTTCCATAATAGCGAATAAGGTTCCCATTTGAATGAAGTTTTGTCGCATCAACTGTGCAAATGTAGCTCCAAGTGTTGCAAATCGGGAAATTTAAATAAGAGAGAGAGAGAGAGCAAGAAAGTAAGCGAGCGAGAGAAAGAAAGACATTTTTTGCAATTACAGTAATCGCATTACTTGCAGTTCTCCAGCTTCTGTTCAATATGCCACAATCGAGCATTCGAGCCGAATAAAAAATCGATTTGAAAATAAGCTATAAACTTTAAATGCAGTATTAACAATATCAACAATATGTGGCAACATTGATTATTATTATCGTCGGCGATAAATTTTGCAAGATAGAAGAGAGATGAAAAAAGAAGCGAGCGCCTTGAACGAAACGAATCCAATTTTCATGAGACACAAATGGCTGAAATCGCTTTGCCAATGGATACAAAACCGAAAAAAGCACATCAATAAGACTCACCACTGAAAGTAATCGCATGGAACAAAATTAAACATTCAATTTTCAATAAAACTAAACGCTTGCATCGTTCATGATGTTTTTGTTTTTCGAATTCTCTCGAAATCGAAAGACGCAAAACGAAAAACGATAATAGTAGAGATCGAAAGAGAGCTGTGCAGCGGTGACCATTTAACTTAACCGCAGACTGTAAAGTAAACATTAACGGTCCATATGTGTCGAATGTGACCAAATGGAAATTTTATGTGCGGCTGGAGACCAGAAAAAAAGAAAGCAGCGTCGTCGAATGCAAAGGACTCCTAGCGTCGTTGTAGACACATGGGCACATGCAGTGTGAGACAAAGAGCGTTGGGAATCGAATTTCTATTTTTATTTTTACTTTTCAATGGACAGTCAGTGGCCAGAGTCGTCGATTTTGGCCATTAATACATAGGTGTGAAGTCGGCATTTTGGCCAGCGGCCAATTGATGCAAGAATAAATAACAGAAACCAGCTGAAATGTATACATAAAAATATTTTTTACGACTTTCACCGCATGCTTTCATGACCACACTCTAATGCAATAAAAATTTTCCAACTTTTTTCCAAACGTGGCGATATCAACCGCTTGCACTGGTACTTTTTGGCAGTTGGTTTTGTTTTTGTAAACCACAACCGCAATATTATTGATTCATTGCTTCGATTGGGTCAGTTTATTTTTATCGCTGTTTGTGCGACGTTTTTGTTGAGATTTTGTTTTTGTCGTTTCATTATTTGTATTTCATTGTACGTTGTCTGACTTGCAAGTGAATTCATATAACTCACCCTGATCAATTTGCTGCAATTCGAGTCAAACGGGCCATTTGTTATGGGTGTAAATGTGAGATGGTTTGTTATAGCCAATGAAATCTAATAGGATACCATTCTGTGGTGGTGAAAATCCACCAAAAATTTACGGTTTGTCTTTTGTCGTATGATAAATAATATTTATTCGCATTGAAACGTTTCAATTTTCATGAGTCGTAATTTTTACGTTTAATTTTAAACGTTTTCGTTGAAATGACCTCACGATTTATCAACATCGAATTCATAAAAAACTCATGTTTTGATTTTAAATTACCTTGCAAAATGGTGCATTCAAGACAGAAATGTAAACAATTCAGAAATTAAGCTCATTATTCATTCGAAGGTTCATTGTTCAGAGCATAAAATGCAGTATTTGACTCTTTTATGGCTCGAATTCAATGTATTTTTTTTTTTTTTAAATAATAGAAACAATCATAATTTTAACGATTAAAAAATTGTTTGTTTTTTTTCGCATTGTATACGCTTTTGGAAAAGTGGCGAATAAATACACAATGGAAACCTGCCCGGGGCGAAAATAATAAATAGTTTGGGTAAAATACTGACCTTGCAACTGGAGCAATGTGTGCAAAATAGCAACGAGACACGCGACCAATGCTATAATTGCCATAATTTCGTTGTTTACTAATTGCTTGCGACGTTATGATAATCGATGGTTTCGTTTCAACTGTTGCCGTTTGTCGTCATACAGCCAAATACTTAAACATGCATACGGCGACGGGGCAGTGCTTTTTTTCGCTGCATACACAATTTGTGTCCGGGGGTGATTCGATATTCCGTTGTATCGTTTCAATTCAGTTGTTCCACTTGTGCGGCGGTTGTTCAATGATACATTTTTATGAAGAGCACAATTTGGCTGTTCCATAAACTTTAACCCATAAAAATATGGTTGCAAATGCGTCGTCCCTTTTGTTCATTCAGCCTTATGAATACTAATTAAACATTAATTTACTTTGCTTATTGTTTATGGAATTCAATGACAAAATGAACACAATGTGTATAGTTTTTGAACACTACACGATGGCGTTGATGTCATTCGAACGGTGAACAAAAAAAAAAAACACATCAACTCGAGTGTGTTTGTGTCAGGTGTCTGGAAATTGCAACGTGATTTTGCACTTCAACTATTTGATATTATTTACACTATTTAAAACCGAATGGTTAATGTCTCGTTGTTTTATTAACAAAACCAATTTTTCAATGAAACTCTCGAAGTCCGAGTGCGTCATTCAAACACAATGTCCAATATGGGGTTGGAATTTCATTCAACCGTACAATCATCGATCAATTTCATTCAATCGATTCACACCAAATGTACTTTGACCATCCAATCCATCGTGCCCGGAAGTAGTGCTGCAATGAAACAAGAAAATACAACGTCATTTAGTTGCTATATTTGTTGTTGTTCGTTGTTATACTCATTTTATTTAAATTTCAATTTCGTTCAATTAATTGTGCATTATTTGTTCGTGTATTTTTTTTCACTGTTGATGTTTGTTCGTTCCTTTCATTCGTAATTTTCCACTTGAAAAAAAAGAGGATGTGTTTTTTTACGCACTGACGCGTTTGTTTGCAGATAAAGTTTTTCCCTAATTAAAATGTAATTCAAGCATCCCAACCAAATGACCAATATACACACACAGAGAGAGAGAGAGAGAGAGAGAGAGAGAGAGAGACACTCTTTTTTTTCTTTGTTAATCGAAAAACACACAAATTAATAAACAGCCATTAAAAGCGATGAACATGCAAAATGAGATGGAAAATGAAAATGAAGTGCAACGAGAAATGAAACACACACACACACACATACACATTTATACATCCAAAGTAAATAAGGAAGTGAATTTATTGGTTTGAATGAGTGAAAATAAGGCCAGTTGAGTTCGTGAGCTTAGCTTAAGTTCGTTCAACTGAACATAATAATAGTAAAACATGTGTATTAAAAATATAAGAGTAATCCATAAATTTTTGAAGTTTAAGCCCATGAAACACTCGGTAGGACTATTTGTCCTCTCAGCAAGAGTGCATTCAAACTGTTGTTTGAAAACACACGCGCAAAAAGAGCAAAACAGAATAAAAAAATGAGATTGTATAATAAAACTAATAATTCATTTGGCAAAATGCCGCTTAAGCTCCTAAAACGCATCCCAATGAGAGAATGAAAGCAGTTAATATCCACCCAGTAGAAAATGCAAATATATATGATGCGATGAGAGAGAAAAAATGTATCAGAGTGAGAGAGAACAGCATTAAAAACAGCTGAAAAACGAATAAATAAAAATTGTGGCACGAAAATGACAGAATTCCCTGTTGTGTATGAACCAACTACATGCCATCCGTTTCTCCGATCAATTGCTATTGCCATTGTATGTGTGTGTGTGTGTATCTCTCAAGCGCCACGCGTCAACACGATTTTTCACGTTTCGATGCAAAAATATTTTGGCGAAAAAGCTTTTTTTTCCCTTCGAGCATAAATGTTTGTCTCTATAGATGAGTTTCTATGCACACTTTCCTGCGGGGCGCGTCCGCGATGAAATTTATGTAAAATAAAATTTCGTTTGCCATGCCAAAGAGATTGAGAATAGGCAAACGGGAGGTGTGTGTGTGTATATTATATGCAATTGAGCAATATCATGTCGCTGTGTCTGCATCTCCTTTTTTGTTGATACTATTTTTTTTAAATTTAAATTCTACTCGCTCTATTTTCAGTTTTCCGATGTAACTTTCACTCCCAATTTTTTTTTTTCAAATGTTATTCTTGAAGCTTGTGTGCTCGTTTTTGTCATCGTTTATCAAAGCCTCTCATTCAGTTGTTTTTTTGTTCGTCATATTTTCATCGCAAAATAGCGCGGACATGCTGGGCAACAACAAAAAAAATATTGCATTGGCATTTTTGATAAAATAATGATGATAATGGAATCGATAACGATATTGAGAGATGTTGCTTCATGATATTGCTCACTTGCTCAGTATTTGTTTTTCTCATGCCAAACTGTGCATGTGTGAATTTAAATGTGCAGAAAATATGGCAAAAACACTGGCCATTTTTTTGTTTCTGTTTGTGGCACCCATATACGTGCTGATATTTAAAAATAGAATGAAAAATCGAATATCCATAAAAATATGAACGACTTTTACCACAATGCAGCAAACAGTGCCTTTCCGGCCGACCACTTTTTATGCGCTCAACTTTCATTTATGACTCCATGTAAACATATTATTTAATGGCATTCGCCAATATTTTGGAGTAATACGATCGAGGGGCTTGACTTATGGCGAGAGAGTATAAAAAAAATGTACGTGTGATAGAAAACAAAAACGAGGAGATGAAAATATTTTCACCTTTGTGATTCGTATTTTTTTTTATGTTCGTTCAGTATTAAAAATATTGACACATTTTTTATAATAAGCTGTGCAGTGTACACACATGCCAACAGCAGTAGCTATACAATATAAATGCATTTCCAAATGAAATTTTTATTATTATACGCAGCTTAAAGCTTCATATTGAAAAGATTACACGGATTGTGTGAACAAAAAAAATGCATCAGAACTGTAAATACTGCAGTTTCCCCCCACCCAGAGTAAAGGATTTGGTGTCGATTGTGTTGCCTAACCCACCCAAAAGTAATAATGATTAATAATGCTTTTTATTTGATTGGTTTATGTTTGTGTTGCCAAATCACAAATAAATGTGAATGAATGAAAATTCAGCATGCCCCAAACATCACTGATCCAATCGTATGTATAATTTACGGAGTTTAATGAGCGAATATATACATGTCAACAAAAATATTTAAAATGTGTGCTTGGAATCGGTCTGACGCCCGAACATTTCGCTCTCGAATTCCATTTTGTTTACACTTGTTTTTTTTTTTTTAAATTTTTAAATCGGATATTTTTCACTGTCGCATCAGATGGAAATCAATGCCATATGCTATGGACTGTTGACAAATTGATAATTTATGTAAAGTGGTTTTATTTGAGTGGAAAAAACGTCGCTTAATTATTTAGCTCGTTTTATTTTTCACCCCCTCCGGTGCATTCGAATTTTCCATTACGTCGACCGTACATAATAAACGGAAAATCGTAGCCACAAACTACCGCAATTGAATGAGTAACAAAAAAAAATAATATTCATTTCCAATGTGCAGATGACGTAATCAGATAAGTCACAGCTGATAAGTGACTAAGAAGTGTTTGATTTGGAAACAAAAGCCACCCAGTCAACAATTAAACGGGAACTTGTCCAAATGAATAAAATATAAAATGGTTAATCTTTTGCACATCTTCCGTACGGGAAAATGTTCATTTACACTTTTATCGTGCTTTTAATCGGCTCGATTTATCTGTGTGGTAAATATTGAAGTGAAAATTGAAACCGCCTTTTTTTCCTGTTGTAATTGATGCTGGATGTGTTTCAACTTTTTTATGTAAGTTAAATCTTCTGTTTGTTTTTGCAACTTTTTCACACTTTGTACTGCTTTTTACCACACAAAGAAAAATCTTTTTAAATCGACTTAAGCGTAATGAAAACCCGTTTATTTACTTTTAACGACAAACAGCTACGGAAAACCGTTTCTATTTAGCACGAAACAGAAAGCTTAATTTCACCTTCACATGAAAAACAGTGTAAAGTGACTCAATGCAATCGTGTTTGTTTTGTTTTTTTGAGTCTGTTTTGTGTTGTTTGTGTTTTGTGTGTATTGTGTTATTTCTTCGAAAAGAATGCTAAAAACAGATATATGCCCGTCAGTTTGGAATATCTTTTTTTTTCTCTCTTTTTTTTCCCTTCGCACATTGTGTTCATTTCACATACTCACAATGTACTTATCTGAAATTAGATATCTTAAGGCGACAAGACAAAATTTACCGCTTCATTACGACGTGAAAAAAAGAAGCAATCGGGTCGGTAAAATGTTGAACCAAATTGAATGTGAATTGTGTGGATTCCATCTTCAATGGAAGATATGTATTTGTTGTTGGTTTTTTTTCTTGTTTTTTTTTGTTTTGTTTTTATTGTGCTGTGTTGGAAGGACCCTTGCGTGGAAAAATCATCTATGTGTGTGGCTGTTCTACTTGAAAGGTGTTGGGGTGCAATTATCAACAGTCGATTATGTTGTAAGAAGTAGTTTGTTTGTGAGTGCCTTTTTTTCCTTGCATATGAAACGGGCTTATTGTGTATATAATGTGTGGAGCTCAACAGCTGAGACGTTAAGGAGAGTTTTAAAGGGTTGCTTGGTATTCTTCAAGGCAGTATATCTATTACGCGGGCTTAGCACAAGTGAAATTGCTTGAAGTACCACTTTATTACCCATATGCACACAACATACTGTGCTCACCAAATGCAACCCATGTGCAATATTACACATTGAATATGCTATGCATACATGCACCCAATGTTATCGTTTCTAAAAGCCACTTAAACCAAACCAAATTTGCGTCTCAGCAATGGATATGCAAATGCAGAAAATCAACCTCAAAATCCATAGTGAAATACCTTCCCGCCCTTCCACATTTATGGGAAATGGTCGAACGAAAAAGTGAAATGCTTTAAATCGAGAGAAAAAAAAATCGGTGTTGAAAACTCAGTCGATGAGTTCTTTGTCATACACGGTATTGGCGGTGCTGAAAGAGTTTCGATTCGTTGCTCAACTGCCCGCATACGAAGTAAGACCGTGTCGACGATATTAAACGGTATTTCACACTATGAAATTGGAAAATGGACAATGTGTATAAAGTGTATATCTTTCGGAACAATATGCATATTGACATGGCTTTCATTCTATGCAGTTAGCACGGTTCTGTTATAACACTCGTATGTAAAGAGTAGTTCGGAAATATCTGGCAATAGCAAGAAATATATGCTGGAATTCGGCCGGCCTCGACATTTTATCATCAAACGACAGCGAAAATGTAATGCAATTGGAAAGTGCAAAAGAGACCCGGTTCTAAAGCGACGGACTACATATGGCTTTGCATGTTTGTTCGAGCGAGTGAACACGAGCGTTTGCTGTTCGGTGGACGTAGACAACGTTTGGTCGACGTCAATGTCGGCAAATAGTTGTGTGTGTGTCTATGAATATGTGTGCGTGTGTGTGCTGCTGTGCTTACTTGTTTGCTTGCTTGCTTGCTATGCAATTTCATAAATTTTGCCCTCCCAAAAATTACCAACACACCTTACACCCTTGCTTTACTGCGGCACACTCATACACACGCCAATTTAACAGCCACATTACGATAGCTGATGCTTGAGCTGCAGTTTAGATGCAATGCCTGTAAACAAGCAATGCCAAATATAGGAGCTCCTATCGTCTGTTAATAATAGCGGTGGTGCGCGAACGGAGACGCTTTGTAATGTGAGTCCAAAATGAATGCATGCATATTTTAGATTCAAATCGAGAGAGCGAGAGAATGAGAATGAACGTGAGAGAGAGAGAAGGATTGGTCTCGAATAATGTGGACCCCATTTCAATGCAATTTATAAGCGTGGCGTTAGTCGGTTAGCGCGTTTAACCTACAAAATGGATAAATTACGTGCAGGAAGGTAAAATTTTAGTACAGTTTGAAAATAACATTTTGAAAACTATTAATTTTCATTGAAACAATGATATACCACTCGATAGCGCAAATGTTTTCTCTTTCCGTTTCGCTTTGTTTGTGTCTGGTTTTGAGCTAGAACGGTTTCTCTTTTTTTCCAGTTGCGATATGTTTTTTTTTGTTTTTGTTTTTGTTTTCATTTTTAATTTTTATTGAAGGTAGTAATTGTAACGTGCATAACAACTCCGACGTAAAACTGCATTGTAGTTGCGGCAGAATAATGATGCTATTCATTTTGGTGGCATAGCAGCTTTTTTCATTCACCTGTCGTACTCGCTGGGCTCGTTTGTTTTTTGAGTTTAACACGGCATTAGACAGCCATTGAAGAGTCGATCCGCTAAGAATGGCATGCATAGAAAATACACTATTATGGTATTACACAACACCAACTGTTTGAATTTGCCATTCCATAAACAATGAATCCCGCTAAAACACATTAATATGACGAAGTACTTACAATCACAGTCCGAATCCACTTTAATCTAACCGTATGTGAAACAAATTTGTAAATACTTTTTCTCTTTGCACTGTTCGTTCGCTGAAATATGCGCGAGTCTCTCCCCTGAACATATACAGCATGTACATGCACACACACACACACACACACACACACACACACACACACACACACACACACACACAGAGGAAGAGATAGCAATAGCAATAGCAGAGCATACGAACGATTAACACACAATCGGCCACGGATAATGTGTAATGTGCTTTCGATATATTCATTATAATTAAAACTCAAAACATGAGCTCATTGCTACCCTCTACAAACATTAATCGACCACCTCAAAATAGGTAATAAATGCTGGGGAAAAAATACGTGCAAACAAACTATTTTAATTTAACTTTCAAGTGCTAATTAGGATAAAGTGTATGTTATTATTTACAGGCTTTAATCGTGCTTAATTTGCACATTCGCAAATTTTCATTTCCAGTTCATTTTGATTTCATGTGCCAATGGATTTTTTTGTTGTTGCTTTGTTCGTTGCGGTGTGAGGTGGAACAGAATGTGCATCAATGGTTCGAAAATTCGTTGATCTTGGGTTGTTGGCACATAGGTGAAAATTATATAAAGGACGCAACTATTGTGTGTCTGTGTGTGTGTGTGTGTGCTAATAATGACAAATTACCATGATCCCCGCATTGAAAATGAGAAATCGATTGCAGTGGTTTTTTACTTGTTGTTTTGCTTGCTTGTCTGCAAATTTAATTTATTGGATTCTTCTCATTTTCCCTTTTTCATCTAATACAGATGCCAAAAACTTTAATGAATTTAATTTGCTTCCCGTTGCTTACCCACTTCACTCCAAAAAAAGGGCCAACAACAGCTCCCGAATTCTTTGTGAACTTTTGTTCATTTGAAAGATGCAATAGGATAAAATGGGTTTGGCTTTGTTTGAGTTGTGGTGTGTTGCAGTCCATAAACCAGATATTTCCATTGCATTGAAATAATTTCAATAATCGCAAACTTACGAAAATTGGACATGAAAAAGCCCTTTGATATTAATCCGATGCGGCATCACAACGAATGCTACGGTTTTCGAATGGGCCGATCTTCCTATGCCGATTTCAACAAAGTAAGACGGAAACGTAAAGTGTATTTGCGCTTTCGACACACAAAACAGAAAATTCATTCTTATTTCAAGTACTTGATAACCGACTATGAGCGCACTACAACCGTCACTGTACAATATCGTTTATATATCGTATGGTCTGCGATGCAATTGCGACAAACACAATTTCAAAATCAAGCACTTTATTCATATCCGTTTCTCGCCTTCTCCCCAAATACACACGCTCACACACAAAACTAACCAAATAACACATTCAACTTGATTTCCCGCTTGGTGGAAACAAAGTTTTGCTGATTAGATTTTGTTTTTCTTTCAGTTTGGTTGCCTTTTGTTTTGCAAGTAGCTACCCTCTCGCCGAAAATGCATCGTCAATTCGAAAACCGTAATCTTTTCAAGTGGCTAAAATTCTAAATGCTTTGCTAGTTGAAATGTCGTGTGCGAATACGATAAATTTCGTGCTGCTGTACAGCACAAGGATAAGGAATAGAAAGGCAGCAAACAGAAAGTGAGAGTGAGAGAGAGAGAGAGAGAGAGTGAGAATGGGAGAGGGAGCAAACCCTTCTTGATTCTTGAGTTTTATTTCCTGTTGAGTGTTTTTCATCAGTTTGTACGACGATTTGTATGCATTAAATGCATTGCCACTCGTCAACGAGCTACGATCGATGTAAGTGTTGTGCCAAAGCAACCCAAAAAAAGCAGAGAGCACGGAGCTGAAAGTTCAGCAAAAGTGATCCAGTTGAAACACATGGAGAACATGGAAACATTATCGTTTTGTCTTGCTTAAGATAGATGTTTGGGTGCTTGTACTTGATTTACATAAAGCAACCACTTGTAAAGTTCATCCATAAAAGCAAACATTCATATATGCACGCACAGCGCTCGCTCGCTCGCACACACACACACACACACACACACATCAAATGCACGGCAAGCAGCACAAGTCGCCGGAGAGAAGAACAAAAATAAAGAACGGGAGAATCTCTCTCGTTCTTGAGCACCAAGTAACATTTCGAATTAAGCTTTAAATGCAATCGTATTAGCTTGCTTTTCACCAAAAAACCAAAGCGCTTTTTATTTAATTCGAAAATGTTTTTCATTACACTTGTTTCATGTGTATGTTTATTGGTTTAGAAAAGTTCTGAAGAAAATGTGTATGATAGCATCAAGGCATCGATGCATCAACCAACACGCATTGAAACATACACTCGGCAACGGAGGCTTTAGCGAATTGAGTAAATTTTAATGAAGGTAACAAAAAAAAATGGCAGCAATTAACAAAATACATGTACGAATCAACACCTGCTTTTGGTACGGTTGCTATTGCAGTGAAACGAGAGCGAGAACGAGAGCTTTCATTCAAATACGATGGCGGGCAATAAAGATATAATTAGACTTCGCAATGAGTTCCATTAATGCATGACATTTTCGGGTCAAAGCCTGAATACAACCATTCGATGATTGGATAGAGTGGAGTAGGCTTTTCCCCCGCCTATATTTTATTACACCGAAAAAGCAATACCGATGTGCTGTCGAGAGCCTATTTGGATGTGTGAGTTTGTGTTCGGGTATAAACACGTTGAATATTATTCATTTTTCAGTAGCTGATGTTAGTGATTAGGACTAATTTACATTGCATGCAAATCGATTTGTAGCAGCAATTTGTTTGTTATCACTTATTGCCGGTGAGCTTGATAATCCAATCGAGAAAGAGAGATTTTGACATTGAATGGAAAACCCAAGCCCCGAACACTGGTAGTTCAATGTGAAATATGCTGAAGTTAATAAAGTGCTGCTCGTTCCCTTTTACACCGTTTGCACAGTAAATGATTATTGAAAGTAACAAACAGATGCAATGCTACTTCTTCGGTAGGTGTAGCACCTTTAAGTTTATTTAGCCGGAATTTTATGGTTCATCTAACTACCATATGACCAACAAACACAAGCACAAACTCGAACAACAAACTTCAGTTCGGAATGCTGTTGTTGACGTCGACCATGCAAAGACTACAGACAACAACAACAACAAAAAGCACAAACTTTCAATTTACTCGATCGATGCAAAAAGTGAATTGCAACATATTTTCGTTCGGTGTTGTAGTAAACATGGTCACGATCCTTACGGGAAGACCAAAGGATAGAGAGAAAAAAATGACTATACTAATTAAAAAGTCTCATCAGCATGAATCTCCGATAAAAATGTATATTTTAAGTTACGCGCAGCAGCAGAACAAAAAAAAACGCACCAGCTCAAGTTTTCCCAACTTTGAGATTCGTGGATAGTTTTCGGTCTGGTGTGAATAATATTCAAACAAATATTTTCTTTTGATGCCATTTACATGAAAAATGTGAGAGAGAGGGTGGAAAAAAACGGCGGATATTAAAACATTTCTCGTATTAAACCAGTTTTTTGTTCTATTTATGTGTTGGAGTTGGTGTTGGTGACATTTTTTGTACTGTACCATTTTGGTTGATATTGATTTCTCTCTGGCTGGCCATTTGGACACAAACACCACCGACCCAAATGCGGTGCAATAAATATCAAAATCCATTACGATGCAGCTTACATGCGGTGGAACACGGTGATAATATCCAAATGACACCAAACGAACGTTTGTTGTGCTTGCACTGAAAACAGTGGAAATGAATCGCTTTCGATTCCGCCTTAAAAGCACTCAACGATGCTGCTTTGTCCCAGTTTTTTTTCTCTCTGTTTGGTCGTGTGTGTGTGTGTGTGTGTGTGTGTGTGTGTGTGTGTGTGTGTGTTGTTGATGTTGTTGTCCATTGAGAATGTCTTAAAAAAAAACTTTAGAAAAAGACTTTTATTGTAATTTCACTCTTTTTGTAAACACTGAAGTGAAACATATCTTTTTCCAAGTTTTTGCCATTTTCTGCAAACAAATAAAAGAAAGGCGAGGACAAAAAAAATATCATAGTAACGAGAGAATGAAGAATAAAAAAAACATGCGAATGGACGAAACGAAGTGGCCAACTTCAAAGATCGTCTCACAGTGGCAATGTAGTCGCGACAGGAAATAGAAAAGAATCTCAAACCGACAACAAGAATGGCGTTCAACTTTTGTAATTAGTGATTTTTTTTCGTGCATACTTAAATTCGTGCGAAGGGCTTGGTTCCTCTTTTTGCATTGATACACTGGCATACGAATACATTCCATGTTCAAGAGCGACCAAAGCTAAGATTCTTGGGCTGTTGCAAATTTGACTTTGTTTTTTTTTTTTGCACGAAAACATAGTTTTTGGTGTTTGGTCTTGGTTGCCATGAAATTTCAAACGATCGTGCGCGCATTTTCTCTGGTCTGGTTGTTTTTATTACACATTTAGCCATATAACCAATGCCATATGCAGTTCATCACTGTGCATCATCTAGATTTCATATACTACAGTCGTAAAGAGTGGCGCCGATGGCAAGAAAATGCGATTAAAACAAAGTTTCCACAAAATATGAAAAAGTAAATATGTGCTTTACAGATTCGCCGTTTGTTTTATTCATTTGGCATTTTTTTCGCTGTCTCTATCGCTATCTCTGTTTCTGTTGCTTGCTCACTCTCATCTCGTTGTGTTTTCCTTTTGCTTCCAATTTATCATAATTTTTTTATATGATTTGTATGATGGTATGCTGTTGGGTTTTGGAGACGTGAGCAATGTGCATTTCTCTATCTCTATTTTGCATTTTTTTTCTATGATGTGTTCTTATTCGCTCTCTCTCTCTTTCTCTCTCTCTCTCTCTCTTCTCTTTTCATTTTTATTTGCAATTTCCAGCATATTGCAATTGGAATGCTGAATATTTGCGGCGTGTTGAAATTGTTGCAAACACGTATTTAACTCTATTTTATATGTTGCGTATATTCGATGGATGACAGGGAAGAGGATTTTTTTTTCGCTCCTACTTTCTGTTAGTTTATCTCTTTATTTAAACGCTCGCACTCCAAAAATTCTTTCTTCTCCCTTGTTGAAATTAATATAACATTCACGAGATTCTTTTCACTTTTCATTCATTCATTGATATGAAACTAAATCGCGTCGAATAGATACTGGTTTCTTTTTTATGAGAAAATTCGCTTATTATTTGCTTTTATAGGTGAGAGTGGAATTATTTAATTGGATTTTTTTTAGTTTTTATAATTATTTTTTTTTGCCTGATTTTTTTGTCTTTCCTTTTCAAGTGCGTCTCGAATCGGAGTACTTGAACATGGAATTAAATTTTTAAAAAGAAAAAAAAAACTGAAACAATTCACAGACGAAACAATTTACAAACTGAGTATTTTTAAGGGTTGGTGGCAATTGTAAAAGCATTTGATTTAGCTGTTTTTAACGGTAAAACATCAAAATGTTCTGCAAAGGCAATATTATAGAACGAATATGATAACGCTCATTTAAAAAATAAAATCCAAAATATAAATGCTTCCTTTTATAAGACTTCGTTATCTTAAAATGTATTCATGTTCGAAAAATTCAGATACCCTGTTTTTGTGCCAAACAAGAAAAAGCTTTATCATCTTATTCACAATTGCAAGCAAACGTCGAGGCAACACCAGTCAAAGCAAAAGCAAACACCAATTGAAAGGGAGTGAACAAAAAAACAAATGCGCGCGTTATTTTTGCTAGACAGAAAGAAATTAAAACACTCTGTGAGTGGAACAAAAGGGAATTTTCACAATCTAAGCACTGTGCCGACGTTCCAAACCCATTGCCAGTGTTATTTTACAATGTTTAATGGCGTACTGATGTGGGAATTTTACTTTTCGAAGAAATGAAAAAAAAAAGAGTTTTTTCTTGCTACTTTCTTCGACTGCGCTCATCTCATTTTATGCTATTTCATACTGGCAACATTACTCTTGATTCACACCCCTAAAAAACACGCTGGCACAGAGCATACTTTTTTCGAAAGAATACAAATAAAAGAAATGAAGATAATTATATGAAACGATACACTGAATATATTTGATTTGGCGTTTTTTTTTCTCGTTCATCGGTCGAGCACTTTTCAAGTAAAATAGCTCCACTGATGGGAAACAATTGAAACAAAACAACAACAAAAACACACATTATTCCCATAAAATGTTGCTTATTATAAACAATATGTGCGCGAATCTGTTCAAAACAGCTAAATTCATGTGAATGAATACGGGGAAAAAAGCGATCATTGACTTGAATAATTTAATCATTTAGACAATAACTTACACTCTGTTTCGCAAAGCAAATTACAAGCCAATTGCCGTTTGATGTATGGCTTAAATCAAATGAGTTGCACATTTTTGGGAAAAATGACTATGTGATAAATTACTATGGATCACTGAAATCGTCAAAATCATTGCCGAATGGCTTTTTTTGTGTGTGTCTGTGCTTGACAAAGCAGACACGCTGAAATGATGTCGATTCTTTTTTAAGACTCTGATTTGTATTGATGCAATGACTCATTTCAATTGATCACAATCGTGCATCAATAGGGACGAGTGTTTTGAACGTTTTGAACACTCGCAGACGGAGTTTTGCATATGTTCTCAAATCGAATACAAAAAATAAACTACTACAAAAACTGTTCCATTTAACGGGAAAATTAATATATTTCGATATTGCCCCGGTGCAATATTCTCATCTAAAAATGTTTCATTTTTAGAAATGCTTCAATTTCAAAACATTATGCATTTTTTTTTGCATTTTCAAGCTAAACGATTTGATTCCTCGGGGATTTTGTTGAAATATTTCAATTCAGTTGACAGGGGATAGAAAAAAATGCGAAACCGTCTGTCAAGTTTATTGATATGATCGATGATGCATCGCATCGAATGAAACAACTTCATCAGCATTTTCTCTTTATAATTCACCTTATATTTGGAATAAATAGTTAGTGTTTCATATTTGGAAATCGTTCGGGAAGGTTACTGTGAATATATCGGTGAACGTATAAGCGGTTTACTGAGAGAGGAAAAAAAAGATCCTGATGCATGTTTGCGCAGTGAATTTGTGCAGTTGGTACTTTTGGCGCTGTGCTGCTACTTTTTTTCGCATCATTTTTGTCACATTGCCATTCGAATTTAATTCCCAGCTTGAAGTGCAGCACGAAAATCTCCATGGATTCGAGCTCGATGCAATTACTATCATTATTATTATTGTTTGTATGACACATATGTCGAGCGTTCTATCGTACGATTTCCGTGGAATTCTCATGCATTTCCGTTAACTTTGGGTTGCATTTTTATTTTTCAAACTATGTGAATCGGACAAGTAGATGGATGTATTTTTGTGTGTGTATTTGAGTCAGGAGAAAATGCAGACTGCAGCGCACTGAGACGACAGGATTAAGAGTATAACGGACGGAAAAAACAATGAACAGAATGGGAAAAAGTGCAACAAAAACGGTATGAATGAATGGAAATAAGCGCACTCACTCGGAAGAACAATAACATCTGCTGTACTCTTTTTAGTCGGATTTTTAGTATTTTTCCCCTCACTGTTTTTCAGTTCGTAGTTTTTGTGCTGTAATTGCAGTCATGTCTTTTGTTTGTTGAATTTTTTCTCTATGCATTACAATTTTTTTCTTTCGCAATCTCTCTCTCTCTCTCTCTCTCGTTGTCTTTCACTCACTCACTCTTCACAAACAAACACACTTTCAATTTGAATGTTTATCGCTTCAACGCAGCACGTAAGCGTCTTGTATGCTACCCGAAAGATATAGTGTGAATTGAACAAAAATATGTGAAAAAAAATTCCAATGGGGATAAAATGAACCAAAATACCGAAAAAAGCACGCCTTCAACAATGCATCAAATTCCTTCATTTAACGCGGAAAAATGCCAACAAACGCATTTCAAGTTAATGCAATCCCGAACGTTAAATGCGTTATTTGTTGTTATCACTCTGTCTATCTGTTTCTTTGGTTCCACATATTTATAAAAATGAACTTCACTTTTATTTCACTTTTTTTTTTAAATTTTAAAATAAAAAATCTTTCGCTTCGAAACACAAACAAATATTCAATTAAGTGTGTTGCAATCGTTAGTTTTTCATTTACACTTAAGATAATCTGATTTGAATTTTTGTAATTGATAGCAATTGTACTGCATGATCTTTATGGTTGACTTGAGTGTGAATTGTGTGTGGGATTCACAAACGCTTTTATGCTAACGACTCGAATAGTTCGTCCGTCTGCGATGAGCAGTGAATGTTTACTGACGGCAACAATGAAAAATCGAAAACAGGTTTACCCGTTTTGTTCACAACGTCATCCCATTGAAATGCGCGCTCCACCACTTACCGTTTGGCCCATCAAGATATTCGACAATATTCACCGTTTGTGTATGTTGTTGTTGCCGTTGTTGTTGCGATGAACAGTAGCAGTAGCAGCGTACGGTTGCACATGGAGTGGATGCGATGCATTTTCAGTGTATACAAAATAAACACCGAAACAAATACCGTGAATATCCTCTGGTATTTCTCCTGCAAGGGACATTTTTCCACTCGTTTCCAATCATTCAGTGTTGCTATTCGAATTCCAAGGCGTCGGCGCAATTGAAGCTATATTCCGTTGTCTATCGTTCAAATTTGCCGGTTATCCAAGAGGTTCTAACCTACAAATAAGCAGACACATTGGCATGTTATATTACTCTGGTCAGATGTTCCTGATTGTGTCTGAATTTTTGTTATGCTTGTGTTGTTGTTTAGCTCATGATTGGGGACACCCCAAAACAAACTCAAGCAAACAACATAAATGTTTGCATGAAACTTTTGTGTTGTTGGCTATGATACAGTCAAGTTCAGTGCAAATCGTATGGAATTTTTGTTTGGATTGAATTTAATTTTTCAAACATGGAAAATGCCACATTGAATAAAACTATTTACAACAATAAAAGAGACTAAACAAAACGCATTTTTCACAATGTCAATTGTGCATAAAATTGAACGACGTGCGTTAACAAGGTTTTTCAGTTCGATCTTTGTCGTTCGCTCGCTCGATTGAATTGGATTTGTTGTTTATCCACAACGACTTGACAATTTCCATCCAATCATTCGAATAATTATCGTGTCTTACTGGTAACAATGAACGAACGAACAAACGAAAAAAAAAACGAAATTGGATGGGAGCTGAACGAGTGAGCGAATGCACGAGCTGTGTTTCGTTTGTTTGTCGATTTTTAATCATTTCGATACGGTATAGACGAGCCACAGCCACTGGCACTTTCTATTCACATTGAATGGCATTGGATGTTGTTTTGGCATTGTTAAAATTCATTCCCTATCATGCTCAGACGCTCATTCAATCGTTACTATATCGAACAAAATGACATTATGTCATTACATACGGACAGAAAGTATGCGGCAAGTGTACAAATCGATTGCAATGACTTTGTATCAGTTTTGTTGTTCGGACAATAAACAGTAAATTCACTCACATCGGGCAAACGCGCCGATCAATTTTCACGCAAAACGTGTGAGCGCAACTGAGTCCACCCGTGCACAAGCACCACACTAACCCAATGGAAAAAACAGAAACAAACACACAAGACTATATTGAATGTGCCCGATACTATCAATAGTTTACTAGTGGCAGTCAAATGCAAATGGCATAGCTAGAGACTGTAGATTATGTTCGATATTCGTTGTCAAGTTAAAAAATATGCAGTTTTTGTTCGATTTTTTTCAAAATCGCTTTCTTCTTTTGATACAGTTCGTTGTTGTTCTTTTTTCGTCGTGAATTTCACTAGTTTTACAACGAGCACATATTAGTGTCGATGGCTAAAAGTCCACATGACATGTGGTGAACGTTCGAACAAACGAGCGAGCGAGAGAGAGAAAGAGAGAGAGAGAGAGAGAGAGAGAGAGAGAGAGAGAGAGAGAGAGAGAGAGAGAGGGAAACATCGACAACACAAAAATAAACTGGATGCAGAAACAGCAACAACCCTTACCAATGGGATTAAAAATGCCATCAAATAAATTGGTTTCACCATTTCATTTCCATAGATTTTGTCGTCGTTCGACGACGTGTGTTTTAGATTTTTTTTGTCCCTAGCCTCCCATTGCCCTTCTCTGTTCGCTCGATGTATGGTCGTTATTATCCGTATGTTATTTTACATTTCTCTCGTTAATCCACTCGCTCTTGCTCTGTCTCTCTCTTTTTCTCGTTTGTCCTTGAGGCACTTTTGTTAATGGTTTGGCTTTTTTTTCGGAGCCGTTGAACGCTGAACGCAATCATAACCACTTTCAAAACGTTAGTGCATCGATGCCCAAAATCTGACAAACCATCTGTGCCGATGCGAAGTTTTCACAGCTGTCATTTTATCAAATGCTTTTTTTTTCTTTCTATTTCTCTCTTACAGTTTTCGAGCTGGTCGCCGACGAAGTTGTTCAACTGCAACAAACGGCCCGAAAAAATTGAATTTCAAAGCGTTCACTGGCGGCTAGTTTAATAAATACAAGATATTTATGAAATCCATCAGTGGCAATTTGCCTGAGCTGCAGGAACAATGGTTCGTTTCACTTATGCAAAATTCACTATATCAGACTCAGTGAACGCTCTCATGTCCAACATCATGGTTATTGAGTGATCGACAGCCCGATGGTGAATACAATAACAACAGCAAGAATGTAAGGCGGACTGAGTTGGAAAAACCGTCATTATTACAGAATTTCAATGTGAAACAGCTTTCATTAAGGCAATTATGGTGGATCAGATTGAACGAACCAGCGTATTAATATTTTCCGTGATGACAGCAACGTGACTGGATTGGAAGTGAATCTGCAAACGACTAATTGAAGAGCTCGATTTCTGAAAACATCAAGTGCAGAGAAACAAGAGCAGAGTGCATTTTCGCATCCAGTTGAAATCTATTGCCACTGGAAGTAAAATGTTTTGACGGTCTTTGGTAGAATGATTATTCAGAAAATATCGGAGAAATGAAGAGAGAGAAAGAGAAAATTAAAAAAAAACTATCCATCCACAAATTTAAACTTTCAACACACCCAAAAAGAACAAACTCACTCTCACTCTGCGGCGATTTAATCAGATTCATTCGAAAATTCTTATTTGGATTTTCGGTAACTCTGCACTTGTTAATTAGTTTTGGTGCGTATTTTATTAAGAATACTCTAAGTCTGGCCCAAAATATGTTGTGCCTTGGAGGATGTGTCTCGTGTCTTCATAGTACCTATATACTGAGGGTAAGTGTGATAGAGCGAATGCGAAAGAGAAACTAGTTTAATGCACTAAAAATGCTGCCAAGACAGGCAAACAAAGTGCATGAGATAAATTATCAGTCGTTCGTAAACACACACGTGCAACTGAAAACTTCTATATTTCTAACTGCATTCCGAGAAGACGGAGTTGCAAACGTTTACAGTATACGGTGTTATAAATGCACAAATAAATAAGAAAAAAAAAAGAATTAATTTTGTGCTTGGCAACACCAAATATAATGTAAATTCTCCACAAAATAAATACTCTCTGCAAAATAAATTTCGTTCACATTAATTTTTCTACGCGTTAACGTTGCAGCGTTCACCGAAAATTTAGATGACATGAATGCCGGTTGTTGGCAACATTAATGCCAAACACTGCAATTTGCGCTGTGCCACTGTGTGAACCGTAACCCAAAATTTATGATTTTAGACGGAGAATCATTTGCATAGACTTTTTGCTATTTGTGTGTCTTGTAACAGCAGCGTGAGGTCTACCATCGAAATGCGATTAAGTTGAGAGATTTTTCAGGTGAGCGACAGACTCGATCGAAAATGTAACATTTTGATAATACAAAAGACAGTGCGTCAATCATTGCAAAGTATAATGAATATGAAATTATTTGATAAGTTTACCGCACACCGACAATTTAACCAAATTGAATTGGATGCAAAAGCACCAGAAATCGGATATCACTTTGCAAAATTGCGATTCAATTGAAATCTGTATTTTGTGTGGTTTTCTTTGATTGCTCTGAGGAAATGTCAGCAATTTATCACAAGATCCGCTTCAAATTACATAAACAACGAGGCCACGGAGCCAAAGTTCGAAAGCCATTCGACGTGTCGAAACAACGTCGATGGAAATTCCATAATAAAATTGCTCTCGATGTTTTTCATCAGAACCATGAAAGCGAAGCATTTGAGCATTTTAAACAAATATTACAGATTTCCTTGAGTATTTAAATTGTATGTTCGTTTGTCTGTCTACCGCGTTGCCATTATGCACTCCAGTTAAAGATGCTCAGCAATACACACATTGAACGGTTACAGTAACGAGAGAGTGTGCCGAGTAAGCAATAAAATTAAATAAAATTGTATAATTTTACAAACCCGTAGTTTGAAAAGCCTCAAGTAAAATAATAAACAAGTCGCTTCATATTTCCACTCGCTCTCTCTCTCTCTCTCTCTCTCTCTCTCTCTCTCTTTCTCTTGCGCTCGTTTCCTTATTTAACTTAGATATTATTGTGAACGAGTTGGATTGTAAGCCAACTGTAGCAAATGGAATCGAGTAAGAGAGAGAGATAATGAACGATGCTTTACCGCAGTAGATTCGAAAGTCAAACTCTTGTAATCTGAGGCCATTTACCGGCACACAAACATACACACACACACACACACACTTACAATCACACTGGAGAGAGAGACAGCAGACAGACAAATCAACACTTCAAGATTATTCAACTTTCTGTTCTCATTCCAATTCTCATACATTTTGTCAAATTTCGACAGTTTGTTTAAACTCTTCAACATAAAGTAAAGAGAGCGGTTGTAGCGCCCCATTTTTCACTCGTTCGTCAAAACATTCGCCTAAACCGGTATTGTGGTTGTGTGTTTGTGATTGTGCTTGCACACAATTTCTTGAAAATATCAAAATATTTCTCGTATGCATTGCATTGTTGTTGCTGTTGCTATTGTTGTTGTTGTCAGTTTTGGATTAAATTCTTGTAAATTTTATGAACTTAAATGGTTTCGTTTGTGTTATTGTGTTGATTGCTCTTTAGATTTTATTAGTTTTCAACTTTGGTGTAATTTTGAGTTTTTGTGGCCAGAGCCAAGAGAAAACAGTTTCACTTGTGCATAACACAAAATATTAGATCACGAATGCGATTCATGTTGATGATGGCAACCACTAATAATGATGAAGATGATGGAATGGCATTTCTTGATACCAAAAATCTTATCTTAGTTTTGGACTGTATGCTAGTAGTTTATAGACTATGAGTTGTTTCTCATGCAATCCAAAATAATCTCCGATCAATTTAACTATAATTTTCACCCACTTTGATGGGGATTTTGAAAAGTATTTCGAATATAAATGAATAAAATACCAGGCTAAATCGTTGTAAAATTACAATGGATGAAAATGTTCTCATTAACCAGATTTTAGGTCAGAGATTGGTACGAGCTATATGAACTTATAGCTCCAACAAACTTATTTCGAATGAAAATTCTTGCTCCGGGATGGTAGCGGAAAATAGATTCCAAAATATGGCCAACAATTTATTTTCACATTAATTTACATTTCAACGCTATCCCAATAAGACGTATATTAGCTTCAACTGTCAAACGTTTGTATTGGCAAACAGCGCGATTTTTGTATTGCGTTTTACCAATTCATTACAAAAGTTTTCTCATTCGCATTCGGAAAATCGACGTCCAAAGAAATATTGACGACAGCTTGCTATTGAATGGATAAAGTGCGAGACCAAATGCCGAGAAACAACCGAAAAAAGTAGTAAAATTGAAAAAAAGCGTTTGTTTTGGTCGTACTTTATGCGGCCGATGCGATAGACATTCGTACGCTTCGATACGGTATTTATGGTCGTTCTTGTGTTCTCTGCTTTTTTTTATTCCACCATTATCGTCATTCACAATCCACGCCTAGCTTATTATTTTTATTTTCGTTTTTTCTCGTCTCATTTCATCGTTCGCATGCTTCGTGTGTCAGTGTCAGAGTATGTGTGTAATATGATGAGTTTTTGTGCTGTTTTTCGGCGCATTTTGCAATTTATTATTTATGGTGATGTCTTTGACACGCCTCAATCGGATGTGCTATTTATCAATATTCATTCGAAAAGTGGCAGGCAAACAACGAAAAAAAAACCATATAACATATACCAAGCGGTAAAAACAGCAGAGAGTTTATTTGTCAACGCAAAAAGGAAAATAGAAGAAGCAGCACAGGTACAACAAACAGATAGAGAGCAAAAGAGAGGGCACAGAAAGAAAAATGCGTCCATTACTTGATTATGAAAACGAAATATTGATATAGTTAGTTAGCGAAGAATCGGCTTGGAATTTATTTATTGGCCATAAATGTGTCAGACATAGGGGACGGCATAGCACGAGCATAGACATATTTCGGCCTGCTGACAATGCAAACTGATGATCCACCAATTTTAATGCCGCAACATAAAAAGTGTGCAAATAAGGTGTAAATGCTGATAAAAACCGACAGTTTAATGTTGAAAACTCACAAAAGTGAATAAAAGTCGTTTCGTTTTTCTTCCGGTTTCAATTGACAAAGTAAAAAAGTTTGTTGTTTGTGTGTGTGTTGGAGCACCAAAATTTCGGATGTGGATGGTTCCAAAGTCAAACCAATTTAAAAGTCATCTTCAATGGTATGCGACCAATTTGACTATCTGATGGCGCGTGCCATACAAAAGTATCACAATAAATGGATTATAATAAATTTATGCTTGACATGGCTTGACCGGAACGATGAGGCAACAATATTGGCCGGGGCATCGCAATGGAAAAGTATTTCTGGAGTTGGGGGGCGAAAAACTTTGCTGTGATAACTTGGAACATTTAATATATTCGCCTGTCAATCGCATTTCAACGATAAAGAACGAAAAAACAAACCTGAGACGGTCTATTCAATTATATAGCCATAGGGTAGGGCCATGCATTCAATTCTGTCCGTCGAAATGGATCATTTTACCGATAAAATGACAGTTGCATGAATGAATTAGCTAATAATTTCTTTTTTAAGTTGTTTTTTGTATTGTGTTGAAAGAGAATACACGATGACATGACAATGAGCCAATATATGAAAAACGGATGACATTTTTAAGACTCCGGTAATATTCACTGAGAGCATTATGGAAATAATGGTTCTTATCTCTTGATAAAATTACAGCCCAGCGCACACACAACAACAACGTCCAACAATAACAACATTAATATAATTCAGCGTAAAATTTATGTAATCTTATGGTTTTCTTCGCTGTTTACAGTGAGTTGAGTGCTGTTGTCTTCGTTATTTGTATGTGGGCTCAGCACGCGCTCCAAATGAAAGTGAAACCCTTTGAAGAGAAGGAAATAAGACAAATCAAATGCCATGAATAAACGTTGAAACATACAAAATAAACACACAAGCATACATGAACATGGTTAAAATACATTTTTCACCTCTGGTTATTATCGTTGTGTGTTTTCCACAACAACACATTTTCTCTCGTTCATTTAAAAGAATAAAATAAATTCTGTTGCTTTCTTTAAGCCGTTCGCATTTTTGTTCGCTTGATATTTATAATGTATAATAAAAAATGTGTGTCACATCGTAACATAATATGATTCTCATCAGACAAACAAAAAGGGCAAAACGAACAGAACATTATTGTAAAGTGAAATGTAGTAGGGGAGGGCAGAGTTGAGATGTGCGAAGGCATCCGCATCACCGCGAGCAACCAGCATGAATGAGATGAAACGTCTCACTGTTTAACAAGCCAAATGTTCGGACGAGTTTTTTTTCTTCTTCTTTCCTCTTCATTCCATTTTCCGTTCATCTCACTCGTCTCTTTCGTTGATTTCGTCTTTTGTTGTGTAACATTTGTTTTGTATATTTTAAGTTGGTTGTCAGCTTCTCTGTTGTTGTGGCTGTTGACTTAAATAACCCGAAGTCAATCTTACATTAAATTGCATTATTCTTTAGGGTTTCAATTCAATCAACGCACTCCACTTATTCGCCAAATAAGAATATGAACCATACACACACACACACACACACAAAGAAGCTGAAGAAGAAGACAAATGAAAACATGTCGCGTTTATTCACCGATGCCGACGCTGTTGTTGATGCGGTGTGTTCTTTTCTTTTTCTTGTCATGACTTTGCCCAACAAAAAAAGCAGTACGTGAACTTTGGGGTTAGTTGATTTGTGCCCTACTGGATTTTTAAGCCAAGACACAAACAACTCCAGACTCGTGCCATGTATTTTGTATTTTTCGGTGTTTTTTTTTGTCGTCTTTGCCATCCACTAATAATGCCAATTTAACAATTTCACTTTATTTCATTCCATTTCGCAAGAAAAAGAAGCACGGCTGTGGAACAACATTGCGCCTAACTGAATCGAAGGATTCAGATACCTTTCGAGTACATTTGCTTTGCAGAAGAAGAAAAAAAAAATTGAGAACAAGTGTGAGTTGTTGTGCGTGGGATTCGATTTCGTTGTGTTTTTTTTTCTTTTGCTTTTTACAATTTTTTGAGATTCCGCTTCCCATTTTTCGCTGGCACGTTCATATTTCAGTGAATCCCACACTTTTTTTCTCGTTTGCCTCAAAGTTTGCGTACTGTGTAGTCCAGAATCAAAATTCATTTTCGTGGTTCTGAAGGCACAACGGATAAAAAATCCAACAAAACGATACACTTGGTGTTAAATTTGTACTGATATCGCAATTCACTCTTATCAAGCACTCATGTTTGCCGGTTGCTGTTTGTTGAGAGTATGTTGTGTGATGCGCAACAAAAATGTAAGGCACCACTCCAAAACGGAGATGAAGTTTTTAAATCAAATTATGTTTATTTTATACATTTCCTTTTGAATAGACACACACACAACACACATAGGATTGCGTGAAAGGGTGGGACAGCAGCGAAGCAAATGCGAAAAAGCGCACCAAAATAAATCTACTATCTTATTAAATGATAGAAGATTGTATTTGTGTAAACGAGCAAAATTGATGCGATCAGCGAAACAAGAGAAGTGTAGCTCCATCCAAAGACAATCTGTTTTTGATTACTGTGGAGAGCTGCCGCACAGATGGAACGAAAAGGTTAAGCAAAGCGATGATTTAATGAAAAAAATATTTCAGAGGGTGGATATTTTGTTTGGTGGAAAAAACAAGGATGTTGGATTTGGTTTCCGTTAAGACGGATTTCATTACAAATTTGTGGCTTAATTTCCCTCCACCGGATCAAGTTTATTTAACTGTCTACATCTACTCCTTTAGCTTCAAGGCTCAACCAACCGTCCATTTTGATTTCGCTATGGTTTTCTATTTCTTCATTGCATTTGAATACTCAGGTAGCAGTTAATTTTATTGGAAACAAGTGAATTTGCTAGTGTTTCGTACGAAGTAAATAAGAAAATTGATTTTTTTTTGTTATGATTAACAAAAAAAAATATGTTTTTTGCTTTTCATGATGGCTAGCCTTGGGCGCATTGGAAACCAAAAACTTTTGAACCATGAAAGAAATACTGGCAAAACAAAATAATTTCTTTCGCCTTTTATCGAAGACGGCAGGCATCTTTTTTGTTATTGTTGCATAGAATTTGTTCACAACAGTTCTGCTGTAACCAAATAGCCAAGATTTATAACGACTCTAACATATTTTCGGTATTTTATTAACTTTCGCGCGGTTTAGCATTTATTGCTGCACTTCCCTTACAAAGCACTTTTGCCCCGTGGATGCTGTCGACTTTCTTATTTTTCAACGTTTGCATTTTGTAAGTATATACAAAAGCTTGCGGTGTTTCTGCACTTTTAGCTGCGGTTGCAGTTCATTGCTATCGCTCTCCTTTCCGGTCGTGATTCTATTAAGAGAACTATAATTCGTATTTAAATACTGAAATTATGAACGAGGCAGTTAAACAGATTATGTCCATAGCCCTAGCCATAGCCGAGAGAAAAGTTTTACACACAGCAACTCAAAAGCAAAACAACACTTGTACGGATGGTCGTTTTATTTTAGCGGTTTATCAACATAGTCTTCTTCGTTTTGCTCATCCAAATGTTGAGCAGATTAAAATATTTGATGCAACATTTTATTTGAGTTCAAGAGCTCAATTTTCGTAGTATTGATAGTGAATAAATTATTATTGCTGAAACTTCTCAAAGTCTTTGAATTCAAATATTTGACGGTTTATCTTCGACTTCATTTTTCAACTTTTCATAATTTTCCATTGAAAAATGTGCGATAAATTGAAGCTTTTTGTTTTTTTTTCTGGCGTGATCCAATTGTTGTTGTGCGGTTCCAAACGCTGAGAAGATGATGATTCTTAAGAAGCAAATGTCATTAATAGTCTTTTGAACGCAAAGAAAACAAACAACACCATCTTTTAAAGCAAAGAATTGATGATGCCTAATGAGCTACTTTCAAACAACTTTTAATTATAGTCGACCACACTAATAGCTGTCGATGTAAACTTTTTTCCGCATCGAACAGCAGCATCGAATGAAAAACGCATGTTTCTAATTGCAATTAATATCAGCATTCAATACAAGCGATTTCTTGGACTTTATACATTACCCACTTGTTTTTGTCGAAATAGCACTTGCATTTGTGCTTTAACTCGTCGGTCAACTTTTGCTTAGTGCAAAACTTTGACTTAATTAAAATTTAAACTCAAGCGCATAAATTCTTGCGAAAATCTCTCAATGTGACTTTCGCTCAAAATCCCATTCAATCTTGTTTGGCAAAGTTTATGCACCTTCAGCTAGAAAATCCACGGCAAATATTTATTAATTCACCGAATGGAAGTGGAAGTTGTGTTCATTCGTTGGTTGAGTCGTTGTTTTTTTTTGTTATCGCTTCTTATATGGAACGATTTGGAACGCTTCATGAAGCAAAAGCACATTAAATCGTCGTCAATTAAGGATGAAGACAGTTCGTTTCAACTCATTATTTTCATTGTACATTCGCTGGTCCCTGCATCGGGAACAGAGGAGAAAAAAAAGGTATGCAAAATAATCTAAGTGAAATAAGTCAGACATAAAATTTTCGTGAGCGGTGAACAGCTCGCTGCTTGTAGAATATGGACTAATTAAGTTCACCAGAAAAAAAGTATCATAAAATATGCACACGCTTCATAAATTTCAGATTGTTTGCGCGAATGTGAATTGCTGCACTATTTATAACACAATGCACAAGACATTTTACTCATATGCTGTTGTCTCTCTATCTCTCACCGTGCGCGGATTCATCCGTAGCGCGAACGAGCAGGTGGGAACCAGTTGAAATGATGAGCGGCTGCCAGGAAGAAAGAATGAACCAACATTTTTTGGGAACGACAAGCAAATGCACACACGTTTAAAAAATAATTTATGTAATATACCGGTTCATTCATGGGAAAATATTGCATCGGTCGGTCGGCGGGATGGATGTAGCCTTGGTCTGATGTTTGTATACGTACCCATGCCATTTCGGCTCGAAAAATACGGTGAAGAATTTTATTTGGATCGTAAGCTTAAATGCTAGCGGCTTCCATTGTTGTAATAAAAACAATACCTTTTCTGATTAGCATAAACTTTATGAAGTGGAAATTAAAGTGTCACGCCAACAGCAGACACAAAACCGAGTCTCTCACGTTCACGCGAACAAAGAGAGAGAGAGAGAGTTTTGTCGTCGCATTCAAAAGTTGGTGGAGGGGGCTAGTGATGAGCGATGTTGGAGAAGTGCACATTTCTCAGGGCATTGTCTTGGCGCCCGCAAGTTTTCCATTCATTTTACTGTTGTCAATGGCAGCACATTGTCATCATCATCATTACCATAATACAGTATTATTCCGTGCTATTTAACCAAAACCGAGAAATGAGATTCGCATTTGATGTCGTGCAACGCGTACACCAGAGAGATATACAGTGGAAATCCATCGAGAGAAGTGTTGTTGTCATAAAAAATAACAATGAACTACTTTGCGAGCAAAAGCTCACACAACCACACACTCTCACCGGCATTTGCAACAGCCGAATCGCTAAATTGAAGTGAATTTCAGTTCACAACGATATTTTGCGGATTCAAAAATTGCACTCAACCTCAAAAGTCTTGTAGATAGTTAGAGTTTGTCTGCTTAAAATTCAAGCATTTTGGATTGACGGTTCGGTCTCATTACGGGTTGGGTTGGGTTGAATACGCAATCAAAACTGATCAAAATGAAGAATGTACCGAATTGAAATGGGAAGTGTTATTTTTCTCGTGGTTTGTGTGTGTTTGTGTGATTGCTCTGTTTTGCACCCGTAAACTCATCGCGTATTCAAGAAGCATTGCTCATTTTACCAAATCACTTCGTTTAATTTCAACAAAATCGATGCAAACGCGCGTTTTTTTTTCTCACCCGAATTGAGACTGCCATACTTTGTCATTTTATAGCCGCCTTATTATGAGAGCTCTGATTCGTCGTTTAATTACGATACTTAAAATCATGTTCGCAACTACGCAACAATGCATTGAATGTCAAATGCCTCAACATAATTCGGGCTGTTAACGATCCCTTTTTTTTACTCCGGCGGCTAACTACTTTTCACTTCTCGCACAAGTGAAGCCGCATCGAATATACATTCGTAATGTTCCACTTCACCGTCAACTCATTCAGCTGACAGCATCACACCGTTTTCTTCATGCCTTTTTTTAACCTCCCATTTTAACGTAGAAATTTTCTTAACGGCTTGACGGTTGTTTGCTTACATATCCTAAATAAATCGGCGGTTCAGGTGCCTTATTTCACAAAGTCGAAAACCAAAAGTTACGCAAATGCGATATGCTGTTCAGCACTTGAAATTAAAATTTAAAGATTTTTCTTTCCTGTTCGTTCGCCCATCGCACTCAGGCCCAATGTTAACCTGAACGATCGAATAATAAAACGGAAATAAAAAAAGCACACATACAACATCGCATGTTAGGGAAAAAGTTAAGAGGTGAAATCAACAGAAAAAATGCTCGTGATTTCTCTAGTTTTTTTTTCTTCGTCGTCATCGTCGTCTCTCGTTCGTTCTCGAGACTCCCATTCAAAGTTATATGACGCTTGCTTTTTTATGAAGGCAACCATCTGGTTTTTGTGTTTACTACCGTAAATTTTATTCACACAGCAGGCGATTGGCATCACCGGATAAAAAAAAACGACTTGCAAACGGAAAGTTTTATTTATTTTGGTACAACCGACAAAAAAATACGCACACACGAAAAACAAATTTGTTTATTTTCAAACCGCGCGAAAACTAAATTTTACCTGTTTTTTGTGTGTTTCTTTTTCCTCCCGATGGTCATAATGATTTGCTATTTGAATACTAAATGAAGCAACACAAAAAATTGCAGACTCTTGAAATTGACACCATTGAGTCCATCTAGAAAAAAATACAGCACAAACTGAAACTACTTTTCATTTATTAAAAAGTTTTCGTTGATGTGCACATTTGGTCAAGTGAGGTCGTTGTTCAAATGAAATAAACTGAGTTAATAAAACGATCCGATTTGTTTGAACACGTCTATTGTTGTTTTCTTTTTAATTTTCCTAATTGAAGTTCTATTTGTGTAGACGAAACGAACCAATGACCGACACTGAAGCAAAAAATAGCATTGAGTTTTTTTTTGGTGCGCTGCAGGCAAGCTGTGCCCCGGTAATTTAATAGGTCTCTGTGAAGAAGCGTGTATCTCTGGTGCAAATCACTGACATTGGACATTTTTTGTATGTGACTATAACCTTGATATATTCCACATTGATCAAACAATAATTTGCTACACAAACATTGCAATATAAATGGTTGGTTTGGTTCGGTTCGGTTCCATTTTGCGCACAATCCCATCCACGTAAACTGCAGCTGCACTAAGTGGTTTGGTCGCGCGTTCTACCACAAGTAAATGGCTAGACGCTCTATTTGATGTCGACATTAATTATTTATTCAACTAATTAATTTCACTTGTGGTACCAGTGCCGAATCTTCTCCAACTTATATGTGCTACGTCTGCATTTCGATTTGGGTTAAAACAAAACTGAAAAACATCTTCAATGACATTTAACCATCGTAATGACATGAGCTCAAACATTTTACACCGATCATACATGAAATACGCGAATTGCGTAAAATGAATCAAAAGTAGCAATCAAATAAAAAGGCTCGGCCAACCATTTGTCTAGATGGTAAAAATAAATTCAACATGTGAACATGATACACATGCATTGTGATTATTTTCCGACGATGATAATCTCAGTGCGTCAATTTGGTTGTAATGTCTGTTCACAATATCACTCTTGTGGTTGTGAACAACCATCGTTGTTCGACCACAATGACACGACTCATGGGAAAATGTGCATCACTTTACTGTTTTGGTACACACACTTTTTACGTGGGGCTTAGTGGTGACCATAATTCAGTAAATGCGATTTATTTGCATACCATCTTCAAAAAAGACTGCATGCAAGCAATATCCTTCAATCTTTTCCATGTAAAGAGGTTTTGTTGTTGTTTTTTTTTCTTCAACTCATGCCAATAGCTTATTATCATCAAATCGTCTTATGCTTGATGTATTACATCTTTTTGCATTACATCAAACAGTTTGTGTAGTATTTAATCATTTGTCGGAGGAATAGAAAGTCCATGCTCGTTGAACATTGTTGCACATCGTAGTATTCTCAAAATCTTACAATTTTCATGAATTTTCATAATAGTCTTAATTTCAAAATACAACAATCACAGTTCTGTTTTCAATTTTCAACAGTTGTAATGAAATATTTCAATACATCGAACATTACTACCAAGCTATACTTTTACGATTATTACTCATTGATTTCTTTTCATGCATTTGGGGTTTTGGAATCGAAATTTTTACAATTCAATGCACATTCCAAAAATATTTATTATCTTGCTCTTGACGTTCGTTGGGTGTGTTGACGGCCTAATTCAAGATTGTGAACACAAATCCGAATTCCCAAAGCGCTTTCATCGATATTTGTTTTTCCCCCTAAATACCTTTTTTCTGCTCCATTGTGTGTCTATTGCGTGAACAAATAAAACTAAATAGATGCGATCGCCTGTGGGCATTTGAGCAACGACCAGTATTTGCCTTTGGTCTCTCTTGTTGAACTTTTGTATTCTTGCCGATATCACATTGCTTTGGTTGTTGCTGGTTTGGTCTATGGCTTTTCACGAGAAAATCGACCATTATGAATCAGAAAACCTGTGAATTGATGAACTGTGACAATCAAAACATTGTTCATTCTATTAAAATGTTGCAAGATTCAATTAATTAAGCTCAAATTTTTGAATAGTTGAATCTGGATTGCATCTATCAGAGCGGGGCTGAAGCGTTTGGAGCGGAAAAAGTACATCAAAAATGTGGCCGAATGAGAGATGAGACATTCAAACATTCATCCGAAATGAGCAAACGATATTTATTAAAGCGTTTTCGTGTTGGACGAGTGAAAGCACTGTGGAACAGACACAAAATAAATTGTGCAAAGTGATGGTTTTCGGTATGCAGCGCGCGGCAAAGTGATAAATAAAGCCATTGTATTATGTCTGTGTGTGTTTGTGAGTGCGTGCGCGCTCGGAGTTTGTATGTGAATTAAGTACATCTGCTGCAGTATATTTTGTCGAGCAAGTTGCCATTTGGTTCACACAAGCATTTATTACGGTGGTTCGTTCGCGGACGCTTTTGATACACACAGCCACATATTTAGTGCAAATAAATGGCATATGTGACTCTGAATGCGAGAGAAAACCAAAAGAGACGTCATGGTTTCGCCCATGGCAATAATATCGGGCGAAGAGGCAAAGACTAATTGCGAGATCCGTGAAATACATGCATACAGTACATGTGGCAGATGAGAGTGAGAGAGAGGTTGAGGGAGAGAAGCATAGCTTGAACTCGAGTTTCTGGATAAACTTTGATGATACGCACTCTTATCACTTTTGTATTCAATCGAAACGGTTTCGGTGCAACGCTCCGCATTGTCGCTTCTGTGATTTTCAACCGATTCCAAAGCTCATGCCACAATGCAAACACTTCCATTTGGCTATGAACTAGACACTTCGTGTTTTGCATTGAGGACCATTTTTGTTTCTGTCTGTTGTTTTTTTTTTTGCTCTTTCTAGACGAACATTTCACCAATGGCATTTGGTTGCTGTTTACATTCTCTGGGAATCAGTTCACATGTTTTCGTAGCGAGAAAATGTCTATGAACAGAAAAGGCAGAAAGCACAATTCACCATTCACAAACGAAAACCAAATGAAATTAGAATGGATGGATTGCTCAATAAGTTTTTGCTGTTGTCAGTCGGAATGTGCCCGGTCGATGTGTGTCTGTGTGAGCGTGTATATCGTGGCCGTAACAAAAGACAGCACTCATTCACATCCAGAGCGATTTTAAAGCGTTTCGCAAAATAAAGTTTTCTTCACATGGTCAACCATGAGTTAAAAATCCAGCCATAAATAACCATGCAGCAATGGAATAGAGTACAAGGAGACTGCCGAACAAAGGCATATATGCAAAAGCGTAATTTTTCCAATGGTTTGAATATCTTTATGCAAATGGTGCGCTTCGGCTACGGTCACACTGTGATTCGGTGTAAAGGCTAGTGCAAAGGCAAACCCATTTATAAACCACTGAAGCAATATCGCTCTGAATGGACCTTTTCTTTTCCACATTATCACAAAGCGAAATATGATCGGCACGCAAAATGATTTGCTTTGAAACAAAACACAGAGACACCGAAAAAATGGCACCAAAAATACATTTCACGTATCATCAAGTGAATAGGAGAATACAGTGTTTGACCTTGTTTCTAAGTAACGGCACCACTTTCAACGACACCGCACCGCATCGTAATCTAATGTGATGGCTGTGGCTTGATTTTTCGATTTAAATTTTATGCAAATGCTATTCGATTTGCATTTTCAACATTACGAGATTTTTGCTCAATTACTTGACGTTCTAATGACCTTTGTTGTGTGATCTCAAGTAATAGTTTTTGATTCTACTTTTCCTTGGATTCATAAGAATGCACAAGTCTCAGCACTTGTTTGTCGGGTGCTCTTCGAAAATAAAACAACGGAATTATTCTCATTTTATAGTTTTCGAGTTAATTACTTTTCTTGCAAAACAAAAGACAAATAAAAACGGGTTTTGTTTTGTGTGTGTTTGTGTGTGACTCGTTCGCGAACTAGGAAACGTGTAAACAAGTTGCACCCCTTCTCACTAAACTTTCTAAATGTCAGCATTTGTTTTCATTGCAAACGCTTTTTCATTCCACGCCCAACACACCGAAATGGAACGAGACGAGCAAGCCAACGAACGAGTGAATGAAGGGAAAAAAAGCAGTATCATGTATTTATTATGTTCCATAAAAGTTTAATTGTGCAGAAAAAAATTTGTGTGTATTTGCAAAACCTCTCGTTGCAATTCTAGTGCTTTTTGTATGTATATTTTATTTTTATGTGCTGTTTTTTTTCTGTTCGCCTATTTTTCCGCTTTTTTCAGTCGGGGGATGGCTGCAATCGAAAATAGATCAGTTTAAGCGTTGAAATGCGAATTTTCCCGGGTAGAACATTATTGCATTTGCCACCGGAAGTGAGTGCGAAGAAAAAACAGAAAAAACACAGTCCCAAAATCTCAAAGCGCACACTTTTTTTCGCCGTTGCTCATTTGGACGGCGCATTTTAGGGCAAATAACGATGTTTATTCACAGTTAAAACTATCAAAAGCGCTGAATTATGTGACGCTTGTGAAAGTACTTTTCAGTTGTTGTATTTTTTTTCTCTTTCTCTCTCTCTCTGGTGGATTCATCCAGCTTTAGCTCTCGCTTGCCATCACCGCCATCGCCGCCACCATCGTCCTCAAACTCAAAACACAATTTGTTTTGGTTCGTGAAGCACACCGCAATTTAATCGATACAATAAACTATCAGGAAATCGCTAGTGGAAATACCAACGAATCGCCAAACGCAGTTAACTTTTCGCAAAATGGAATAGAGAATTGCAAGTGCACGATTTGTGGGGCATCATTTACTTATGCAGCGACTATCAAAAACTTGCGAATGCAATGAACATCGGTTAACTCTTGAGCTCTCTCTCTCTCTCTCTCTCGACCTCTCTCGACCTCTCCGGGCCGTATGAATTGGGATGTATGTTGCTATTTTGCGATTATTATTACTACTGTTGTCAGAAGTGCTTGAAATCTACACAAAACTTTTTCGCTCGTGCAAAGTGAGTTTTTCCAGTTGTTTCACATTCACCTCACCTACCCAAAAATGGTGAAAAGACGACGAAGATAAAAAAAAGACACGAGAAATGAATAAAAATAAATTAGGGTAATTCATAGAAACGAAGAAAATTTATGCAATTCACACGCTTGCCTAATGCTAGTGGCGGCGAAACGAGAAATCAACCGCAAAACCAAATGAAAAATTGTCTAGCAGCAAGCATTTACACCGGAAAACTTTAACTTTATTCAAACCCATTCAGCGATGCATTTCGCTACTAATTTTTGTGTGCGTTTTTTTCAGCAACTCTCTCGCGCTACACTTCACTTGATGATCTTCTGCACGTTACCATAATTCGCGGCGGTTTTTTTTCGCTCTCACCACTTTGTTACTCTATTTTTTTTTTTTGTATTTCTGCTATTCGCTTGTATATTTTAGTTAGTTTCGTTGTTTTCATTTGGCTAAAAGATCAAAACTATTAACCTAACACGTATTTTGCCGTGTTGTTTTTTGCACTTATTACATAAGCTGCCTTTTTTGTCTATATGCCACCACTTGTTTTCCTCTTTCGCGTGTGTCCTTTTTAACACCAAAAGTCGCCTTAATTGGTCGCATTTTCGTTTTGCAACTTTCGCAAAATAAATTTACACAATTTAACCCCAATTGAAACATACCCATGCACTGTTGTGCAACAAACATTTTAAATTTGATTTTATTTGCTGTTACTTGGCTAACGGTACAACTGGAATACTGTACCCAGTTAGTTGGTATCTAGGAAAGCATTACTCTAACTGATTGCTTTCTATTGTTTTTCGAAGTTTACAATTTTTGTACACGGGCCCAACTTAATGACTAACAATTACAAACGTTTTGTTGATCAACTCAATCAATTGCCATTTAAATAAGCTGAATGCAAGCTTTGCATTTGCACTCTTGACTTGTTTGTTGTTTAACAACTCAATTAATTGCAATGGAATGTGCGCTGTTCCAAAAGGATTATTTTTTTTGCATGTTAAATGTTGAATGTTAAATGCTGTTTGTCAAATAAAACCATGAATTCGAGCTGGAATTGGTGTTTGCATAAAGTGACTTTACCACATTCATGAAGAGTGATTCCCACCGAATAAACACACTACAACTCTCTTTGATTGATTCATACAATTTTAGATGCGATTTGAATTTTCGAATATTCCAAATAATTCCAATGAATTCAATACGCAGCTTGAAATTGCAGTTCTAATTTTCAATAGAAAATTTGATTTAACATTGAACGTGACACACTCGAGTGTCTATGGAATAGAGTCTCATATTTTGAATATCACATTCAAATGTCAAAATAATGCGGTGTGTGTGTTCACTTACTGTGGTGCTGCAGCAGTGCAAATGCCGCGAGAAAATTCAAGGGTGGTAATCAATTATGTTTTGGTTAAACCATTGCGACTGGCACTGTTTCAAGCACACCACACACAAACACACACACACATTCAATCCATATAATTTTCAGCAATTAATTTTTTTTTTGTTAAATACAATTTATGATTTTATTATTCAATTAAATGTGAGTATTTGCTGCCCCCAAAATACACATGTACGCGATGACCACACGATTAGGGTGTGATTTATAATCCACCGGTATGTATCTTATTATATTCAAGGCATTTACGTTTGCATGGAATTGATGATGTAAAACGCAATCAAATGTCTCAATGATTAAGTGAAAATGCATAGAATCGCATGAATTGCACACTGTTACAGGTACTGAACAAATGAATTAATTCAAATGAATGCGTTACCCTAGCAAATGACCTCCTGCTGCACATGTATACAATTCATATGCAATTGCACGCCTCTATATTTTTGTGTCTAGAGCTTTAATGCCCCTCTCTCCCCCCCTCTCTCTCTCTCTCTCTTCCTATTCCTGCTTCACTGAGGCCAATCTTGCTTTCTCTCGTTCGGCAAATATTCTGTGGTCTCCAAAATAATCCGAAATACAAATGTCCTGTCGAGCTCTAATGACTGCATTTTATGCAAACGCGCAGTCACTGTAATTCGCTTTCTGTAACAATTAAAACCACAATTCATAAAATGCTGTGTGCTGGTATCAGCCACTATGCAAAATTGACCATTTAGCAAAAATGGTCGCATTGCCTAATTTATTTTACGAACAAATGAGCGAAAAAAAAATCAAATGAATGGAAAAAAACCAATAGAACAACAACAACAAACAAATAATTAAAGCTGCTGGTGGCGTTTACTTCATGTAATGAACAAATCTGTACCATCCTTTTCAACGCACCAAATGGGAAATTTTTCAATTTTGATTTTAATCGCGGAAATTTCGTTTAATTGCAATAAATGAGATTATATTTGCGCATTAACAATTGTTCATTTAGTTCTATTTTCGTTTGTTTATGTGTGTGTGTGTATGAAGCGCAAGTGGTAAATTTTAATCCTTGAGATAGTGCATTGCACATAGAGCATCACGAGTCAGCACGAAGTGAGAGCAATTGCATTCATCAGCCACAATAAATCACAAGCGTGACGTGAGAGAACGAAAAACAACACACACAAAAAAAAAACAATCAGCTCGTACACGGTACAGAAAAACGAACGAATAAAAACAAAGAATCTAGCACATCAAACAATTTTCGTACACTTTTACTTGAGACGAGTGAAATAAAAACGGCAAATAAGCTCAGAAATTTGTTTTTATTATATTTTTTCTTTATCACTGTTTTGTGTATATATATTTGTGTGTTGAATGTGCACGCGTGTGATATGAGTTCGACCACTGTGTACATTGTGTACATTGGTATCTCTTCTTTTCTACGAATTTTAATCTTCTTACATCGAATGTGCACGTTTCATTTTAACAATTCCATGGAAGACCATCGCAATTCGTAGTACAAACAAACAGACTCGCACACATAATCTCTTCTCTCTTTGCTCACACTCCCTCTCAACCGCTTTTTTTGTGTGTGTGTCCTTCCATCACATACGCGCGCGCATCAAGCTCAACAAATTAAATTTCGGAGCAGACAACAAACAAAACGTTGTGCAAATGCATTACAAGTGGGAATGAAGGTGTCAGACATTTGCCGGTGAGCGTACGGCCATAAAGTATGTTAAAGTCCTGGACATGCACACGCAAAACGGTAAACAAGAGAGGGAGAGAGAGAGGAAGGCAGAAAAAGTGAGACAGAGAGACACATCATGGAGAGGACGAGGGGGATGTAAAGAGACACAGCAAATGGGTATGTGTTTTTTTTCTTATAATATTTCCTTCCATCTTTCTCGTTTTGTTCTCGCTCTTTTCATATTTTTATTTATCCCATTCGCCAGTTTCGACTTGAATAAATTTTCTAATGCCAAAACCATATAAATCCACTGTTGCATTTCATAGCAACACATGACGGCATCTCTCCATAGTCGTCGCCTCGGCATTGAGATCAAGCAAAGAAAAAGCGAAACGTATAAAAATACAAAGCAAAAATTGAAATAAAATGAATGACGGAATATAAAAGACACCTCCAAAAATAGAAGGAGTGAACGACAACAACAACAACAACAACAAGAAATATGAGAGAGCGCAATTCAAGATGCAGGTAGAAAGTAGTTTTTATTACATTCGTCAGCTTAAGTAAACTAGCAGTGGTGTTATGTGCTGATGCCGACACACTAATCGTGCCCAAGACAGAGCTCGAGCGACGTTATGTGTAGGGCACGTGGAAGGGGACGGAAATGCCAACGAAATACATCATAAACTAAGTTTTCGCAACAGACTGCCGTAGATTGAAGTTGATGTCTTGTAATCTGTGCACAGTTGACTGAAGAAAATTGCATTTATCATTTTTTTTCCCTTTACTCTCACTCTTTTACTCTCTCATTTTTGCCCGCGCCCGTTATCGCACTGCCATTTCTTCACATTTTCACTGATCAAATTTATCCGCTTCACATTTTTATAAATATATTTTATGTTTTTTCCCTTCTTCTTCTTCTTCTTCTTCTTCTTCTTCTTCTCCTCCTTCTTCTTCTTCAATATTTCAGTTATTTTCTCGAAAATGGAATGACAATTTTGTTTTTTCGCTCTTCTTTGCATTGCATTTTGAATGAGATTCGTTTTGAATGACAAACATCTTGGGTTTCACATTCTTCATCTCAAGCATAATCAAATGTAATTTGTTGAGGACATTCCGTTCACTGAGTTTGCTGTCTCTTGCTGCGTGCGTTCTCTTTCTCTCTTTTTCTCTCTCGCTTGCAAAATGTGCATTCCGAAGAATGTATTTTTAACACATTTTCGATCCATTTACATCCATTGCAAGTGTGATTCAAATCATATTGAGCCGGTTGGTATGGCTGGCTGCCATGTATGTTGATGTTGACTACATTGAAGTAAAAATCCGTCTCAATTAGAACCAATAATGGAAATAATGACCTGCGCTTGTTGCACAGCAAAATATTTCTGGAAAATAGTTTTGTGTTTGCATAATAGCCGTCATCAAGCTCCAAAGCTCCCGTATTTACTCTCGTTCTCTCAATGAATCGAGCGAATTATTCTCAATTTATTTGAATTTTGTGTTGTTTGAATGAAAATAATAAAAAGTTTGTTTTGCAGTTTTTCTTTCGCTCTCTCAGTCTCTCTGTACTTTTTTCACAGTTCGAAGATTATGTATTGGTAATTGCATTTGCAAAAGCGGGGATGCGGTGAATGAGTAGAAAAAAGGGGACGAAGAGAATGAAAAATGCTTGGCAATTCGTAAATGCTTACAGTTTTGCTTACGTGCACACCGAACTTTAAGCATCAATAAATTACCGGTGGCTGTGCGAGCTATTTTGTTGCTTGCTCATTCTCTCATTTCGGTAGTTAAGTTTTGAATCGTGTCGATGCAATGTGTAATGCGATATAATAAATAAACACCATCGACTCCGTACACACATTTTGGTGCAATAATTCATACTTAATAATAAATAATATAATTAGAATGAGTTGAAAATTGTGGTGAAAAAAGGAGATGCCGTAACAGGAGCTCCATGGAACAGAATAGTAAAGAACAACAATCGAAATATTTTGCCATCGTTTTAAGACGTGCAGAGTGTAAACCGAATGCAACATCAGCAACTCAACAATGGCTTCCATGTTACTGTTCAAATCAATAGTCTTTTGTTATACTTTGGTTTTTGCTATTGCACATTTTGCTGCCATTAAAAATGCCGTAGTCCGTGCACGAAATATGGATAAATGATAATTGGCAAGTAGATCTGCTGAAGCAAACACAATTCGGACTGTTCGTGGCTGATGTGATCTGAGGAAATGATGCAAGAATATTGAATTTTTCTTTAAATAAATCAGCAAAATATGAATTTAATTGTTCAACTTCAAAATGAAACGTGTCAATTCGTGAAATACTCAACTGATAAGCGCAAGCACAGCAGCATCATTAAAACTATAAGCTTAAGCTTGGGTTTGGGTTTGGGTTTGGGTTTGTATACGTTTTGCTGCTGCAACAGCAGCAGCAGCATAATTTCTCTGCCACCTTTCAAATTGAAACAGGTTTAACAAGATTTACATTATGCAACTACAAAATCGAAAACTTATTCTCATTTTAATCCCACTTTATTAAATATTTTACTCAAATAACATCCAATTGAAAATTGCTAATCAAAATAATAAGCGGTGTCCCGATTTTCATACAGAAAATATTCTTCAACATAATATTTGCTTTCGTAACAGATTCAAGTGAAGACAAACTAAACAGGGGGAAAAAAGAATAAAATAAAGCATCACAAGAAGGAAAGCCATTCAATTAAAAGTTCAACAATAATCAGGATGAAAAGGACTATCAAAACCAACCGAACACCACTAAATTCCATACACAATACACAGGCAAATAAAATACCAGGCCAAACTTTTAATATTATGAGAAAAAGAAGAGAAAAAAAAATATTACAAATTTCATTATGCGATTTCACTCTCTCGTTTGCTGTGTGTTTCTATTGTAATCAGAAATATAATGTGAATGTTCAAGAGCGTGCGTTTTTCCACTTTTTTTTCTTTTGCTTCTTCGCCGAGTTTGCATCATCTCGCAAAGCGCACAAGTTAAATTGCACGACGAAGAATTGGCTCGGCAACAGCCTATGTGAACCTGAGCCACTTGTAAAAGTTGGATTTGTGTATCAGTAATTCAATATCGCAACGCCCAACAATAACAACGGCATCCCGACAACAAGATAGGAAAATGGCAAAATTTTCATAATTTTTAAAGAAACGAATGACATTCAGAAGCTTATCGTTTTCTTACATTTCAATGGCTTGAAACTGGGTCAACCACTTCAGAAGACCATAATATCAAAAACCTCTGGATATTTTGACAGGCAGCCTGTTTTTGAAATAACTTGATATGAACAGTTCAAGCAATACAATTCAAATGGGAGGTCAATTCATTTTTAACATTTACAACAACAACAAAATTCAAGTGTTAATTAATAGTGAACTTTTCATAAGAATTTGACGTAAGCAAAACGGACTTCTAATATTCGTAAATAGTTCAACATTTTTGAATATTTTTGTTGTTGCAAATGTTCAAAATGAATTGAACTCCCATTTAAAATACATTGTGTGAACTGTTCATCTCAATTGCTTTGAAAAACAGGCCCCAGTACAAGTTAATTTGTAGTACTACTTATAGAATTCACAAATACAAATTTATACGAAAAGAATTTGTTTTTTTTTGGCTTTGGGCAGTATGAGTTTACGCAAAATCTTTCGTATCTCTATACGAAATACTACTACAATTTACCCAATTTACATCTACTGAACGAAATATTCTAAATTCATTTCCAAGAAACCAAAAAACAAACAATTCTGAATTCAAATCAGCGATCACTACATTCAAGCATTCTTTCAGTCCATTTCAATACTTTATTTTATCATATTGAATCCATGGAAAAGTTAAACAAGGTAGAAATGAAACATAAACAACAATAACAAACCAACGTGAGTGATTTAACGTACAATGCGAATGCATTGTGCAAGTTCACAAAAATACCTGGGATCTTGTTGGCAATGCCATGTAGTTAAGCGCATTGCTATTGTTGCCGTTGCTATCGCTGGAAAAGTTGTCTAGAGCAAGGATATTAAATGAAACTTACCAAGTAATAACTAATAATACAGAAGAAGAAAAAAACACAGCCAATAATCATGGCTGGGCTATAGGTTGAAAGATGAAAATTTGTTGGCATACGGAGAAAAAAAAGTTGTAACGAAATATAAATGAGAAAGATATTTGTGAATGAACAAAATGAAGAAAAAAAAAATCCTGCAATGAAAATGAAAAACACTTAACGAGTGTTACCAACAACGCTAGCAACCGTCACATCCTGTGCCGGTAAAAAGGACTGGAAAAACAATTGCAAAACATATTTTCGTTTTGATTATTACCCATTACCGACGTTTTACATTTTTAATTTTCCCCGTTCATTGTTTTCCGTGTGCACGAAAAAAAAACAATGATTCAATTGAATTGGAATAGGTTTTTCTTTTTCATTAAAAGCATTCCGTCAAAACAGGTTATAAGATGAAAATCATGTAGAATTTCTGCATTCACAATAATAAAGAAAAACCTGGCGGAAGTTTTGCAGAAACGAGGGCACCAACTGGAAGTAATTTTGTGTTATTAGGTTGTGTGTGTGTGTGTGTGTGTGTGTGTATTTGTACGAAGAAACTTTTTTTTTCCCCAAAATGTTAAAACTCTTCATAATTATAGAAGATTTGTGCATTACAATGCTAGCAGTAGTTTTGCCAAGCACAAATTTAAGCCAACCCTACAAAGAGAGATTTAACGTTTCCATCATACTGTTAATTTCACGTTCATTCAAAAATATTCGATTTGCTTAAACCAAAATGTTGAAATGTGAACAATTCTATTTAAACTGTAAATCGGATTTGAATATTAGCATGAACATGAGTGCATTTACGAAGAAGATTGCCGTTCAATTGACCAATGATATTTAGCTCTCCATCAGTAAGTTTCCACATTTTAAAAGCATATACACTTTTTCTACTCTATTCAAACAAACCATTGAATGCGATGTAAAAGTCAATTTTGCTTCATCAAATGGACCAAAAATAGACCATTTCCATTTGAAAGAGATTCGATTTGATTTGAATTCAATCGAAATTGGATATGAGATGCAAAGTATGAATATTCTAGCATTTCGTCCCGTTGTAAATGATGTTTATCACCTTTGTCTGGCGTTGATCCCATCGACTTAATTTCCTATTAAATGCAAACGAAGAGATTCCGATAAGGATTTACTTTAAAATGCAATTGCAATCTCAACCGCAAACTTGAAGTAGAAGAAAAAAAAACACCTTCCAAAACGGATATAATTCAAACGGAAATGAAATAATGTGGTTGAATGCGATGGAAATGATTTCGAATTTCCCTTTCTCGTTTCCTCTTTCGACATTCCACCATCATCATCAGTCATTTCGCAGTGAACAAATTAAAAATCATCGTCGAACGCCACGCGATTCTTGTAGTGACTCAACAAAAGTGTCGATTCAAAAGCTCGGCTCATTAATTTCAGACTCTTTTCCAAGTGTCGACTCTCTGAACATCGAGTGCAATCAAAAGACAAAAACATCACCAAAAGAAGGGAAAAAAACGCAGTCCCTTTAGCTTAGTACGAGAAGAGAGCGAATGAAAGAAAAAGTGCGAATTCGGTTCAATACACACAAAGTGATTCAGAGAGAAAATATCTAATCTTTCATTTCGTCCGCTATTTTCACTCTCTCTGTCCCGCTCTCAGACAATTCTGACTAAAAACCAGGGACGAACGAAAGAACTCCATTATTTGTAAGTGATTTGCATTTAATAGGTCTCATTATTCAAAAGCGAGATGAAAATCCAATGTGCTTTTTTTTTCCTCCTGGCTCGAACTTTCATTCGTCGCATCATTATCCATTTGGCGATGCATAAGCAATGCTCGATGGGCACAGATAAAAACAGTGGATGGGCAAAAAATACGAACCCAACTACGCTGCTCAAAGGCTCAGCTTTTAATTACCACTTTTTGTCACTGTTCCATGCAATCTATTATGTTTGCCGTATTTTTTTGTGCACCACATACATACAAACACGCACACACTCTCTCGATTACGTATAATTGCGATTCACAATGACAATCGAAATCAAATGGATTTCTTATGCAAGTGTTTGTTTCTCGACAATCTTCTCGCAAACAATAGGATCAAAATCATTTAGTGTGACAAATACACACACAAAAAATATGGAATTCAGCTGGTCGCTTTTTGTATTCGATTCGACGTTAATCTAGTGGGTGAGTGTTTGTGTAGCTGTGTGTGTGTGTTTGCTTCTTGTATTCACACTCTTCACCAAAAGTCCATATCATCGCATTCCATTTTCCTATTGAGCGAGAACAAAAGCAATGATTGCGCTAATTGCTATTTTGGGAAGAGGAGTTTCATCGAATTAGCAATATTAACACACGGGCTAGTGATTTCATACAATTTCACTTTTTTCCCTCTTTATCTCCTTTTTTGTTCCACAGATTGATTTTTGAAACAAAAGCAAAATTAATGTGAGAATATCAAATCATTTTTCCAAATTCGATTAGAAATGGTTCATCTCATTGAATATGTCATTTTTGGTAGACTGAACAGTTAAATTGGATTTTATTGCAGAATATTGACTAGAAACAGTTAACAGCTTGGGGATGGCAGATGTGAATCAACTGCATACACAAATATACATTTTGATTTTTTAATTCACTCATGTACTCTAACAACTTTGGTTGCTTCGCTGTAAAAAAAATTGACTGATGAAGGATAATAATATAATAATCATACGAACGTCTTTGTAGTGTACTCTTCGTGCGTATTTACGATAACATGCATGGTAAGCATACTATTGGGCGTTATTTTCAATTGGTGGAGACACCAGCAGGATGGAGGACGAACAATTCGGTAACTAAATATCTTCTGATTCATGGGAAACTCACCTCTTGATTTTTGATTGATCTAAACGATAAACTTCTTCTCTTCTTTCCAATTTTTTTTTCACCCAAGATTTCGTCATATAAACAAAACTAAATCGTACAAGAAACATTGTTTGTTTTACTCATTTGACAATAAAACACTAGTCATGCATCTAAATACGTCAAACCTGTTGACGGTTGCATACCGTGACAGCTTTTGACACTTGACTTTTTATACGTAAAAATAAGCTGACATTTCTTGTTCTAAGTTGTTAGTTGTGTGACCATTGGTGTCTGATCAGAGAATCGTCAGCTCTACATTGTTTGTTCCGAAAATGTCATCTAAATTATTTTTTGTGTGCATAGAAACTATACATGGATCTTTATATTCTGAAAACGTTATCCCCTTAGCTTTGTTTTTATTCATATTTTACGACTGGTTTATTAAAAATCAACACAACGTATATTTTACGCGGAACTGTGATTGCACTTATGAGGATGATGATCTCGGCAAACCTTGTAAAAATGAAGATTGTAGTATCAGATTGGTGTCGAAAATATCAGACAAAATCAATAATGCAACGGAAAAGATTGATCTTGCAATGTATTGCTTAACAGACATTTAATAAAATGCATTTTAGATGCAAGCTTACGCCAAGTCAATGTCCGTATAATTCTGGACAAACATCAAGCCAAATCGATACAACAACAAAAAAAATGATTGATGAAGGTAAATTATTTGGACGATTATTTATTTTATTTCTAAATTCGAGCTTAAAACGATCAATTGTTCAATACTGAGTAAAATACCTGTATACTGAGTTTTCCTCCATTTGCTGCCAATGACATTGAAGTTAGAGTTGTTGGTGATAAAAGACAATTGATGCATAACAAGTTCTGTTTAATCGATTCAACGAACATATTAAATCATACATTAATCGGAGGATCGGCAAATTGGTCGTGGAAGGTAAGCATTATGTGAATAATATAATATTAACTTGCACCTAACACATTTCATTTATTCAGGCTTTCTCACAAAATTATGAGAATGTTACGTTTACTGTTAATTACCGGGTCGAGAAGAAGTTTCAAAAAGAATTTAATCGTATTTGGAATGAAGCAGAACCGTTTTTTACGCAAAAGAAATCAAAACTGTTTGCAATTCTGCCGAGAGACATTCGCAGTATTATTGTTTATATTTCTCGGGTCTACAATAAATATTATAAGCGCTCTCAAACAGATTATGAACATGCAAATAGCACCCCAATCGATCTGAGTGCAGAAAGAAGTGCAACAACGATATTTGATGCTCAGGATGAAACTAATCTTCCTTTAAAAAAACCTACACAGTACACAGGTATTGAAAATGGATTAATATTTAATCCAGTTGAAGACAATTTATATAAGATCTTCTCCCAAAAACACCCTAAAAAACACATATTAGAGTAAATATCTTAAACCGTTCAAATTCCAAATTAAAAGTCCAATATCTTGTTGAATTAAAGAAATCGCAGCTTTAATAAACTAAGCACAGCATTATATTCTAGACCTTCCGATATGGTGGATGATGTTTATATTCACTTATTTACGTTACTTAATATTTGATTTCTTATTATTTTAGGACATTTAGATACACAACTTTCTCAAACGGACTATAAAGTCATAAAATATTGTTCCAAGTGCACTGAAATAAAGAAATAAATGTTTCAACAGTTTAATAAATCAATGAAATGTTTTCAATCCTTTCAATCGCTACAAGATGTATTCCACAAAACATTTGGTTAGCTTGACATTTTTTATTATGTCCCATTTTGTTTGGTTAAGGTTCCGTTTTCAAGGCATTTTGAAGTTACAAATGTATGGAAAAGATCGTGCACAACTGCTATCGTGACTTTGGAAAAGGAGTCTTTATTGCTTGATGCATCATGCTCTAAAATCGTTTTTAGTATGTTTTTTTGTACCATTCATAACTCAAAAACCGTTATAGCTATTGTCTTGAAATGTTGGGAGAATATTCTAGACTGGAAAATCTGAAATACATATTTCAACGATTTTAGAGCAACGATTTTGGAGCAATACACTGCCAAGTATGCTTGTTAATAGTAATGCTTAACGAATTGTTGTATTGTGGGAACAAACGCCAAAAGTTGAAACACCATTATCACTCACAAGATTTAATGGGCATGTTCACTATATTTATTTTGTAGGGGATTGAACGAAAGAAATTAAATTATTTATTCTAGATATTCCAGTCTAGAATCTACTTCCAACATTTCAAGAAGAATGAATGCCACAAACATACAATGATGACACATCAAGCATTCTATTGCAATTATAATTGCATATTATATGACATTTGAGTAATTTTTAAAACTAATATTGGCAAATATTGGAACTGAATAGAATTTCGAATTAATTTTTTATTTTAATCATATTCTTAGAAATCAAGAACACAGGGCACAAAAATGAACAGATCATCATGAAATAAATTGAATTTCATTCGTAATCCCGACTTTTCCGCATTAATATTAAATTTGGTTTTTATTTTGAACAATATAATTTGTCGACCAGTCAAGAAGAGTATTGGCTCTGCTATGAATATGTTCTTTTTTCATACTACAATGTACTGTATTTGGGCACTGTGTGTGCACTTTAGTATACGTGGCTATGAAGTTGCTATTGCGATATGGCTAAATTTCAACTCAAAACATCGTGTGACACAATAGAACCAATTGCCCATCTTCACTTTGCGATTTGAGGCTCCTTCCTTTAGAGCTATCAACGGACAAGAAATTTTGCGAACGTTCATTCGTTCGTTCGTAAAAATTCATTAATTTTGTTCGTTCGTTCGTTCGTAGCATTTTTTCTGCGAACAATGTTCGTTCGTTCGCATGTTCGTTCGTTCGCATGTTCGTTCGTTTGTTCGCAAAATAATTTAAAAAATGAAGGTATATGCATAAGGTGGCTCACGTCGATTGTTCCATGCAAAATGTTTGAGAACAACCCCCATTTTTACTTTTTGGGTCAAGCCAAACATATGTTCAAAATTTCAGATCGATACGACGACTCTAAACCGATTATTCAGAATTTTGGGAAATTTGTCACATTTTTGTGTCTCCAGACGGTATTTCTCGGTCCAAATTAGTTTTCTAAAAGGAATTTGTTATTCCTCATAATTTGATATATCAAGAATACATGATTTTTCATGAATTTTCACATTTTCAATCAAATCTGAATGTCCTAATTTTGCACAAACACAATATTTGTTTTTAATGGTTAAGTAAACACGAAGAGGGTGTAAATACTTTCCAAATTCCCTTCAGAAAACTCATTTTGACCGAGAAAAACCGTCTGGAGACCAGTGTATGGAAAAAAACTGACTCTCAGCTCTTTACTGAAAAGTCAGTTCAGTCAGTTCACGCCAACAGCATACGCAGTGATTCCCCGTCATACTGGATACACAGTGATGTGCTATGAAGGGGAAGTGCATGTCTGTCACACAGAGCTCGTTCACTTCTCCTTCATAGCACATCGATGTGTATTCAGTATGGCGGGGAATCACTGCGTTCGCTGTTGGCAAGAAACTGACTGTACTGACTTTTCAGTTTCGAACTGAGGCTCAATTTTTTTCCATACACTGCTGGAGACACAAAAATGTGACAAATTTCCCAACATTCAGAAAAATCGGTTTAGAGCCCTCGTATTGGTTTGAAATTTTGAAAATTCGCCCAAAAAATAAAACTGGGGGGTGTTCCCAAACATTTTGCATGGAAAAATCGACGTGAGCCACCTTATGCATGTAATTTCATTTTTTTATTATTTTGCGAACAAACGAACGAACATGCGAACGAACGATCAAACAAAATTGAAATTAATTTTTTTTGCGAACAATGTTCGTTCGTTCGTAAAAATTATTTTGTTCGTTCGTTCGTTCGTACATTAAAAAAAATGCTACGAACAAACGAACGACGTCCGTTGACAGCTCTACCTTCCTTGAGATATATTTATGTACGAAAGATGGCTAATTTCTCTTTGGCCAATTATGTTCTAAAATGGTTTCTATCATATTTTGAGAATCGAAAACAAATGGTAAAGGTGGGATCGTCAATCTCCAACGCTTTCAATGTTCCATCATCGGTGGGTCAGGGTTCTGTTTTGGGCTCAATCCTTTTCCTAATTTTTTTCGATAATTCAGACAATGAACTCGCTAATTTTCAATTCTGCAAATGACAAAAAAAATTTCACAGGTCATAAACCATCCAAATGACACACACATTCTGCAGAATTCAATGAACAAATTCATTAACTGGTGTAACAGAAATGGGCTATCAGTCAACTCAATGAAATGCAAAGTGATTACGTTTTTACTGAAGCGTATCTCAATTCATGCAGACTATTTCATCAACAATAACCTAAATACAAAGTATATATGAAAGCCATTAAACGATAGCCTTATCTGCAGAATCCTATCAGTTGTTATTCTGTAAAAAGCAACCGCAAAAATACACAGACATTCATTATTTACATTGACTATCTCGTTTGATGTCTCAAATGAACACTGATACAATAAGTGTATAGTGTATACTTTTATGCGTACAGCTATATTTGCAATTTAGCATTTCTGAGTTGCATACATACATCTTGTTACTACTACACATGCACACATGCACTGGCCAGTGATAAACGCTGACGTGTATCTTTGGTAGACACTGTTTACAGACACTAAACTGTGTCGAACATCACTTAAAACATGGTATCCCTACCATTATAATATGAATTTATCAAGTGAAGTAAACGGAATTTTAAATTATACTCTTTTTTTAAAATTTTGTACTCTATTCATTCAATTAATCATACTCTATTACTCTAAAATTGTCCTCAAAAAATAGAAAATATTCCTCTATTTCAATGAATTGATCCTCAGAGAGAAAGAAAGCGGTCCTCTATTAAAATTAAATTGTGACTCTATTTGCTAATTTTTGATCCTCAAAACGTAAATTTTTGCTCATTTGAGGTAAAAGTTTAACAGATAGAGGATCACAAATTAGTAAATTTGGGGGCTCATTTTTATTCTAATTGAGGACCATATTATTCTCAATTCAGAGGATCAATTTCATTTTAGCCTTTTGCGTGCTGTATCAAGGGAGTCATTGTAAAAATGGACCCAATAATCGTGATGCTAGCAATATTAGCTATTTGTTATGCGTGCAAATCGATATATGAGAAACTTTTTAACAATCACATGACCGTGAAATTTGTGATGATGAACGATTCAATTTGTCATTGTGATAGTTCAAGGCAACAGACTGGATGCAACAGTAAATACTGTTCAGTTAAAATGATATCGACAATAATTGGGAAGATAAAAAAGGCAAAGGAATCAATCGATATAGCAATGTTTCATCTCACAAATTATAAATTGGTTAACCATATTTTATATGTTCATCGGCGTGGTATTCCGATTCGTGTAATTGTAGATAAGTCAATGTACGAAAATGACGAACATCGTTCACGGGCAGTGCAGTTATCCAACGAAGGTGATATCAATTAATTAAGCTAATTAAATGCATTATTATTCTTTTTCCTTCCAACCAATCAGAGATTATTTTCCTTTGAGATTATTTTCAGCTCGGTGATGAAATGTGTTTACTGATTACTAATCTGGTTTGTTTTCATCCTCTCAGGTATTGAGGTTCGAGTGTCTAACGATGATGATAAATTAATGCACAATAAATTTTGCTTAATTGATCCAACATCATATGATGGTATTGTCATAAATGGATCCTTGAATTGGACTCACAGAGTTAGTTATTTTGCATTGAAAAGCATTTGAATGTTTCGAAAGGGACTCACTTTTTTTTTTGTTCAATTGAATCTAGGGAATTGTACAATGCGAAAACGTAATGTTTATTTCAAATATTGGTATTCAAATGGAATTTAAAGCATACTTTGATGAAATGTGGAGGAATTTCCAACCACGGAGCGTCGATTCAAGAAGATTCAATAGCAATACAGTGATTTCCCAGCAAGCTGGAACTCCGATAGTACCAAGATACCGAAATACTCGAAAAAATGAAAGAATGAATGTGGAACACAACAGTTTAAATCTCTTGACTAAACACACTCTTCCCTACATTAATTATTTGAAACTGAAATTCTTCGAATACAGTAATAATTTTGAATAGTCATTCATTTACATTTTTATCATGATCTTCTCCGATCTCATGCATGGATAGTACAAATTATTCGAAGCAATAGAATCCACAGCAACTTTATTTAGATTTTTTCCGGCTGCAAACTACAAATGAGATTATTTTCATTTTTCATTCGTTATGAAGCATTTATTTTTCTCGAATTTTATTCAACATTTCGAAAAGAAAAGACTTGTATTGATTTTTAAGATGTGTGCCGATGATTTCATTAATCCAAATTGACAATGTTTAAATGTTAAGTCTAGTTTGTCATGTATTTTATGTGTTTTATTGCTTCATGTTAAGCATGCACAATGTGCATTGCACATATATTTATTTTGAAGTTCTAATATAAATTCAATTACAGTTTAAAATATAGTTGAAATTTTTATAAAAAAAAACTGTTTGTAAAAAAAACAAATTGCAATATCTGTTGAATGTCATAACTATGTTCTTCATTTTCGAAATGTTAATTTGTCACCAAAACTGGAATAACATTTATGTTTTCCAACAATTTGAAATATCTTTTCTACCTTTGATCTATGCCGCACAATAAAATGTAGTAATCGAAAAATGACATTATCGGCGAAATGCAGCTGACCATAACCGCCAATATAATTGTATGAATAAATTTATCTGGTGTATTATCTTATCTTATCGAACACTGAAAACATTTTAAAATAAAAAATATCTTGCGTACGTCTCGTTTAAAGTCGAAAACAATTTTAAAATATTGAACTCTATACGCAGTAATATAAAAATGGCCGACGAACAAGTTGACCCAGTGCTTATTATTTTAATTGTTATAGTTGTGATACTTATTTGCAAACAACTATATGATTTGTATAACAAATTAACAAAATCGCATCATGAAGTTTATTTTGTTATGATGGGTGAACCAGAGTGCTGCAATATGTACGAAAATCCTGGTTCAAGTGAAAATTGTAAAAAATATTGCAAAGGCAAACTGTTGATAAAAATTGTGAATCGTCTTAATTCAGCCAAATCTTCCATTTGCATTGCAATGTTCAATTTTAGTAATCATCGTTTAGCCGATTGTGTTTTACGAGCACATCGACGTGGTGTCAAAGTACGCTTGCTTATTGACAAATCCACATGCGAAAACCGAGAATACAAATCACAAGCCAAAAGGCTTAAGAATGCTGGTAATTTTATTCTCAACGTCAGCAATTTAAGCATTTTACATTGTTCGTTTCTTATTCCTGGTATTTTCCACAGGAATTCCTACTCGCATATCGGGTGCAGACGACAAACTAATGCACAACAAATTCTGTTTAATTGATGGAACAACTTCGAGGGGTGTTCTCATCACTGGCTCTCTGAATTGGACGTATGGAGTGAGTAATTTAAACTATTCTTTCCATTCCAAATGCTTATGCATTTAGTTAATACGACTAAAATTTTAAAAAATCATTCCAGGCACTATCGAAAAACTGTGAAAATGTTGCATTCATTGATAATTTCCATGTCAAAAAACAGTATAGAGAAGCCTTCGATCATATGTGGAACAAATACTCATTGCCATACTCTCTACGTTTGGACAATGCTTGAGGCATTTTGGATTCTTTTTCGTATGAAAACTCGAATAAATGAGACTCAATCCAATGAAAAATGAAAAGTCTTTTTAAGAATAAATATTCAATATTAAAATGTAATTTTCGAATTGCCAAGAACAAACCAAAGAGTTAATGGAATCAAGTTAATTTCAGAGAATAATTCAATTAACTAATTCCTAATACAGTGATAGTTTATAACTGTATCAATCGATAGTACATAAATACTTTGAATGAAACGAGAATCGTCGTCAATATCGGTCGTCGATATCAAAACAGAGATGTTTTTTTACCAACGTAGTACGATTTCATCAAAGTAGTCCAGTTGCCTTGTTGGTGCGCGCAACCAACGTATATCGGTATGCAATACGCTTAACGTTTGCACTGTCAAGTGCGGGCCCTACGAAGTGCGAAGTGTGTGGACCAGAATGGTGAAAGAAAACGTCTCTGTTTTAATACATTTTACTCAGTATGAATAAATATCTGTGATTTGAATTGAAATAATATTCCACTCAGAGAAAGAACGAAATTCACACATAAGAGTTATCATGTTTCAATGTTCTGGTAGTAGTATGATTCCAAAAAGAGTTGAGAAAAATACAATATCAAAATTGCACATGCACATATAGTGGTTAGATAGAGGCAGATATATGAACGATTTGCTCGCATTCCAAATGTTTTTGTTTCCAGTGATTTCGCGCTATTCCAGCTGATGACGCTGCTCTCTTTCTTTCGTCTGAGCATTTGTATATTTGTCCGCTGAATCGACGAAGACAACGAGAAAACCAAATATTGAGACAGAATGTGATTTGTTTATCACGTAAAAGAGATGGAGAAACATATCATATGAAATGAAACATATCAGCGTTTCTGATTCTCTTTATTGTTTCATGATTCAGTGACAGCTACAGTGGCCAACAATCATACCGAAATATATGTGGAGAAATTGACTTGGAAATTAATTATTTTATTATACTTCATTCTTTAATTATTATTTGTGTTCAAAGTGGATTGTTGGAAAAATGTTTGAAAGAATTGTGTATGCGGTTTTCGGACTTGTCATTGGGTTAATTGTGGCATTTCTGAAAGGATTATATGACAGATTAAACAAAGAGCCGCCAGAAATCACTGCTCATTTTGTGATGAGTGAATCAACATGTTGCAATAAATACGAAAATCCAGCCAAAACTCCACAATGTCGAAATTATTGCACCGGATTATTAATGGAGAAATTTCGAGTCTGGCTAACTTTGGCCAATAAATCAATTTGCATCGCAATGTTCAATTTTAATAGTAAACAGTTGGCTAATTTCATTTTGTCAGCACACAAACATCGTAATGTTCATGTACGGATTATTGTTAACAAATCAACATGCGAAAACGACAACCGACAAGTTAGACGATTACAAGAGTTGGGTATACAAATATTTCTCAGTATAAAAATCACGTTTAAAATTATCTCAATATTAATATTTGCCGCCTATTTGTTTGTTTGTAACAGGAATTGCCGTTCAGGAATGCGGTGATGAAATGATTTTTATGCATCACAAGTTTTGCTTGATAGACGGAGCATCCGATATTGGTGGCCTTATCACCGGTTCACTAAACTGGACTCACACGGTAAGCCAGTACAATTTTACAATTTCAGCAATTTCATGAGTTTGGCCGATCGTTAATACAATCTTTGATTTTTTTTTTTATAGGCATTGTCAAAACATTATGAAAATGTTGTCTTCATAAAAAATCAACACCTTCAGCAAAAATATCAAGACGCCTTTGATACGATGTGGAACAAATATTCAAATAAGATTCAGGAGGATGCTTGAACTCATCGATATCATTCCAATATCATGACTATAAGCATTTGTATTCATAATTCAATCACAACAAAATTAAGTGTTGACGTTGAATCTTTATGAAGTCGTTGAAATTTGTGGTGATAAATGCTCATAAATACAAAGAATACCGAAAACGTAGAAAAAACTAATATGGACACATCCACCAAATGTTGAATATAGAAAAAAAAAATTGAAGACATAATTCTAGGATAATCGTTTTTGAATATGGACAACTGGACTTGGTTGACACCCAATCTGTTTTAAATCTTTGATATAAGTAAGTTAATAATTATTATAATAAGTAATTCAAGTTAATAATTAAGTTCATTTCTACCTCAGTCTTTTCTATTTATTATACGTAAAATGTAAAATATAAAACAACACTGAAATAAATATAAAGATGTGTGACACTTTGTGAGGCTCAATTTATCGCCTGTTATTTTAATATCGATAGTTGGTTGCATTGAAAAAGTCATCGAATGGTAGCAAATTGTTTCTTGAGCGATGAGCTGTCTCCATCAAAATCAATTGACATCCAATTTTAAGTGCATTGTGAAATCTGATTCAATAACAATAACTCCATTGGCTGATAAATGTTATTTGCCACTATAAAATATATGAAATGTGTTCGCTTCAACGATTCATATTCGTTCAATGCCAATCAATGAATCCGTTGACAGGTAATCAATAATGAAATGCAGACACACCATTTTGTGCCAAATGGAACGAAGGAATCGCATGCCGTTAGCAAGCCAAGAAATGAACAAAATACAAAAAAAAAAAAACAGAAACCACGCACAGAACTCTTTGATTACAGAATGTGAATATAGTTCGATGACATCGTACGGATATGATATTCGAATGAAATCTGATGGTAAAAATCCATCGTTCATAGTCGGAAACAGCTGTGCAAAGTGGCACAATATTAATTAAATTAAAATATTAGATATTTTTCTTTCATTTTAACCATAACCGTTCACATCGAACGGAAATGAACAAATCTTTGACTACAATCGTACGTAAAATCGTCGATTCGAGAGATATTCAAGTCGCATCGTCAAATCGATGCTGAAATCCAAAATCCATCGAAAATATTAAATCGCTTTATCACTGCTCAATCTGACGTTTATTTGTATTATGATTTTTATCCCATTTTATTGTATGTTTTTTTTTTCATTCAATATCATTTCGAAGATTGGTGAAACACTCCTGGCTTTCGTTATTGTTGTTATATCGTTGCCAGATTTATCGAGACGAACAATGTTCGGAAAAATCTTCGCATGGTGAATTTGAGAGCTGAATAAAACTATTTTCTATGGATGGCAATCAACTGTGGCAATTTTCAAGCGAGAAAAATGTCGATAGCAAAAAAAAAATAAAAAAAATAAATCCAACAGCAACTGCGATAGAAATATGGAAACGTATTGAACTATAACAGAGAGCAGGCAAACACACCGTGTGTGTCTCTTGTATAAATAAATAATAATATTATCACAATTTCTCCATTGTTCGATAGTGTGATTCAAAATTGCTGGATTTTGGTGACATTACACACATTTTTCCACCGTTTGCCACCGAGCTCGACAACGTCGAAAGCTGTTTCAATGCGAAGCTACTGCTGTTGCGTGTCTCGTTTGCGTAAATAATTTTCTCGCCAGTAAGGTGAATTTAACACTAGATGTAGCATCGTCATCTTTTATTTTCATTGTAAATATGCAATAAAATAGTGTTTTTTTTTCGTTATCAATTTTGTTATGTCTTCGTGCCATATGTTTGATGCCAAATTGCAAGCAAATGTTGATCTTGACGAAACGCTTCAAATTGCTTGAAATATGATGACAAAAAAAATGTCACGTTTTGTGCACTTCAAACAATGGCACACAGTACATGTTCAGCATCAATCTCGTCCAAAACATTCACCTTGACCATTTGCAAGTGGTTGGCGTTGTAACAATATTTCAAGCCATTCTCGAGACTTAAGAATGACACAAAAACAACTTGTGATTGAAATCAAAAGATGTAATATTTGTATATACTTTGAGGTACAGAAGAAGAAGAAAAAAAAACAGAATAAACGAAAAGGTAAAACAAATTACGGAGTACGATTCGGATCAACTGTTTCGTCGCTGTCTTGACCTGGTCTATGGATTTTGTTTGCCAGTGTTATGATGATGAAAGATAAATTAGAGGATTTTAAGAGATTTTCGGCTTTTTGAACCATTTTGTTTACGTCAAATATGTCAATAATAATGCCATCTCACAAATTAAATAAATATAAACACAGCATACACTTTTTTTGTTCTCTATCATTCATCTGCCACGGTCCATTTTCTCTCCCCAATAATTCGAATCATATTTGATGTGAATAAAAATAAAAACAGGGGCACGAGAAAATCTACCGAAATGTATGGAAAAACAACCGCTGTAGATTTGTGTTGCCCATTGGAAATCAGTTTGTTAAATAAACACATTGGAAATACATGAAAAGATGCGTAAAATGTCAGTCTTATCTCTTCTGATCCATGCTCGCCGTCCGTTCAGAAATCAAAAGCGATTCAATGTGTTTCCGTAATCTTTTTTTCTTATATGGGATTCATTTTACCGTAAAATCCCCAACTGACTTTTGAGCACAATTTCATTTAATTAACTTCACATTCCTGAACTTCTCTCTTGAAGTATACGGGACCATACTTGTGTTGGCGAAGCCAAAAACTGAAGATGATGAGAGTGGGTGAGACAGTGGGAAAGTGAGCGTAAAACATCAAAGTTAGCAGATTATTCTAATCCATTTAGCCGATTTCACCAATGATTAAATAATCATATTTCGCATGGAACGCCAAATCTATTGAGCCATCAACACCGGCTACAGCATATTAGATATTGAATTGGATTGAATTGCTCTCTCTCTCTCTCTCAATTTGTTTTCGCAAGCACTGTATAAATCACATCGAACGATTTTGATTATGTTTGAAATCAGGAGGGGAGGCTTTCACACGTTTGGCAAGCAAAATTATGATTTTTCCCATTGCACGCCGATTTTACATGAAATCTCTTCAACATTGGATACAGACAATATTGTTTCATACTTCAAGGGATTCAAATAAGCTTAATCCAGTGATTTGCTTCAGTCGACCGCTTGCACACACACACACACACACACACACAGACAAACACACCCAAATAAGAAAATGCTTCATAACTCCAGCATCCGCACAGATTGGACCAACAACCATCGGATTATGGAATAGCAAATCTCTTACATTATCGAAAATACACACATTCATTGCATACATATCTCTCTGGTTTTTTTACGTTCGTTTCCGCCACTCTGCTTATTCGATGGTCGACTGGTTGTTTTTCTGTGTACTTGAGTGAAAGAGAGAGTGAACCAGAGGTCAAAGTGTACTTCACCGTAATAAGAAGAGCACCGGCATCGCAACGATCCATTATCGAGAAGACGAAGAAAAAAAACACGGAGAAGAGATATTTCGACCGTTGATAAAACACACTCAACCATTTTTACCCCACTCTTAGCTGAATTATTCATTCGTTTCCTTCTTCGAATTTCGCTTTCACTCAAATGGCTGTTCACTGTGTTCCTTTATCAAAGGTTAGATGATTCAACAAATTATTATGATATGACGAATTGGATAAAATAGATTTTATGTATTTTATTTCGCAAATTTTGAAACATTTGAATATTGTTGATTTTGTTCCAATTGATTATTATTGGAATCTTAATTTAATAAATACCTCAGTATTTATCTTATGAAACGAAAATCATAAAATGTTCACAAGCCGTTTATAAAATCGTAACGTATTGAATTTTCATTCAACAATCTAATAAAGATCTGAAAACCTTACTTCTGTTTCTGTTATTCATGTTAACCCAACTCTAAAGAAACTCAGAGTTCCAATCGTTTTGAGTGTTTCGATGTATTTGTTGAACAGCCAATGTTGAATAAAGTTATAGAAAAACGGATGGGACAGTAAAGTGATGCAAACCAAAAGTGAAGATGATGGTCAAGTTGATAGCTCATTCACTAGATTGCTTTTTATGGGAATAAAAAAAAACTGCTTTTTTTGCTGTCTTGATGATCTGGGACGCACTTTGCCTGATTTTATGCACATCAACAAACTGAAACTGTGTAAAATGTGTGCGTTTTTACTTGCGGTTTGTGGCCATCTTTTCCAAAACAAGCGGAAATAACTTTAAACGAAAGTGATAAAATGGAAAAAAAAATCGACGCCTGAAATTGATAGAAACGGGTTTAGTTTGGGATAGTAATATTTCCATTAAATATCGAGTACTTTCACGCTTAACAGCTGAAATCAAAATGTTCGATGGGATTCACTATGATTTGATGTAAAGCGGACAAACAATTCCCCCATTTAATGGACAACAGTGACCCAAACTTCCGTCGGAAACAGTTGAAACATTCGGTTGGTTGGCCAAACTTTGCTCTCCACCTTCGGCAGATTATCAAAATGGGTGAAAAATGTTTTCTATCGAGATATGTGACTTTGTGTTGTGCATGTAATATTGAGTTGCCATACTTTTGTGGCGTGGATTATAACCGTAAAAGGATCAATAAAACAAACAAAAAAAGCCAAAAGGAAAAATGATTGTAACGTGACAAGCATTGGAAATCAAATACGACAAACAACGCTATCAGCATTCCTATGTAAATGTAAAAAAAAAACTTCTCTGTGCAGCATTCACTTGCACCGTTTCAGTGTTCAAATTTTACCAACCAATGCGAACATCATTAAACAAAAGAGAATTCGTGCGCAACGATTTTTGAGTGGCTTGCCGATGATGGTTTCCATTTGAAATCACAATTTGATAATCATTTCAAAGTGTTTCGAATCAAACCGTGCATTATTAATGATTCTAATGCAACGATCATGCCAAAAGCGTACAAATGAGATTTTCAATGATTTTGGATGATTTCGAATGATTTAGAGAGTGTTCTGTTTTTGTCACTTTTTTCTATACTGTGACAAATATGAGGCTCTTATTGCACGCTTCCATTTTAAATATTATCTTAATTTACATTTTTAACCTCGTTTTCAACCATATTAGAATGCGTAATGATTTATTCCATAAATGGGCGCCCTTTTCAGTGAACTGTGATATAGGTCAACAGTTGAATTCTCAAATAGAATCTAATTCGGCTGTGCAACCTAAAAAGCACGTTGACTACTTCATAATCAATTGTTAGTTTGGAAAATAACTCAAAAATAGCTTTGATTTAAAAAAAAATCACATCACCATTGTATTTCCATTGGAAATATCATTATAATACCCGGAACCATCAATGAATAATACAAATGAAATGCCAATAATCGCGTGCGATTTGTTTAAGCTGTTATTGTGATTTGATTCATAATTAATACACTATAAGCAGAACTCGGGCAACGGTCCGCACATTAAACGTACCATTTGAATCGGTTTTTATCACACATTGGTGGCAAAAGCCATCATGTGTCAGGTGCAAATATGTGCTACTGAATTATCGCTAATATTATCACACAACATTAGCATTATTAGTTGTTTCTAAAGTACACACAAAAGGGCAAAACAAAAGCGATGACATCAAAAAAGTGTTTGCTCTGTTTTCGCTAGCTTTCTCTCTCTCTCTCTCTCATCCTCTCTCTCGTCCTCTCTCTCTTTCTAGTTGTCGTTGTTCATCCGTTGGGAAAAGTGGTGCTTCGATAAATATGCATGGACACGGCACACTGTTCTCTTGCATATTTAGTGGCGATGTTTGTTGTTATCATGGAGTTTCTCATGTTCTAGTAGCCAGCCCGTCCACTATTAATATTCTATTAACTTTGTTTTCATCTGCACATGTTTTCAGCACGAGATTAGCACATTTGCTCGACAGGAAAAATCCCTTAAATGCGATGCAAACAGATATCTGTTTGTATGTATGACATAGAAAGAAGACATAAGCTTCGCTGTGTATGTGGTGTTTCGTTTGCTGCCCCGATCCGTTCATGGAAGTGTGAAAAACAAAAGTGCGTAAAGGTGTTGGTTGAAAAAGAAACGGAAATAAATTTATTGGTGCCAGAGGTGTTGATGATAATCGCACTTAATGCAATGAAATGTTTTTTTTCTCTCGTTGTTTTCTTTCTCACATTGCTAGCATTAGTGAGTGTATTCTCTTCATGTGTTTATATTTTCTTGACACTTTTTCCAGCTCAATTTTGTTCACTTAATGCACACGTGTTTGTTCCAGTTTTACTTTGTTTGTGAACATTTACGTGAATTGAACAGAAAGAAAAAAGAAACCGGAATTTCGATGCGATCGGAATAATTCTAAGGTTTTATTGTCTTTGCGGGACATTTTTATCCAGGGGCTTTTTTCCGAACAAAACATTACGTTTACGAAGGAGACAAATGGAAAGCAAACGGGTAGCATAAGCATTATCATAAAATTTTACAAAAAATAAAAGAAAATCACAATTTTGTTTGTACCAATTCATATAAAAGAGCCTCAGTCTGTGCGCAGTGATTTTTTTGATAAAATATTTTTATATCTCAATCATAAATGTTAGTATACTTTGGAAAATGCGATGGTACTTGTAGTAAAAAAAAGTCTTTGGTGTTTGTAAGACATTTTTACCATTAACAATCTATTTTCACATTCAATTTGTCTGCTTACTTTGTAATAGTAAGTTATTTTCATTGCCAAATAGAATCAGCTATTCAGCGGATTCAACGTACAAGAAAGGTGATATGACATAGAAAACGTTTACGATGCTCATGTAATGTTAATGTATACACAATGAAACCTCAAACACATTGGCTTCAATGTACCGCTCAACTTTTCTTTTGTTTTGTTTTGTAAACTATGTTTTGTTCAAACAAAGCGAATAAGTAAAGACCCCTCGAGCTCTTTGCTCTTTCTCACCGTGACACACGCACCGTTTCAATTTTAAAATCACAAAATTCCTATCCACTGTTACAGATTGAACAACTTTCGTACAATGTGTTAAATGTTACCAATTAAAGTTTGCTTGCTAAATTTTTCAAACATTACTTACATACAATTTTGCTCACATCCTGTCAACGACAAAATGACAATAGATCAATTGAGTGCAATGAAACAAATGCGGTACAGTGTTGAATGAGTGTAAAACATTTAAATCCAGCTTAAATGCATGCGCTTGAGTTATGCTGAGAAGTGACTGTAGCACATATGCCAAAAAATCTAGTGTTTATCTCATAAATAAATATCAGAAATATACACGATTTAACTGGATCTATTTTTGGAATCTGTCTAAATCCGGGAAAATACGATAAAGCAGCAAAAACAGAACGAGATTTTCACTTTTGTAAACAATGTGATGGTTCCCCTTTTCAAAATGAGATACACAAAACGTAAAGTATAGCGACATTGATAGTGTTTAAATGCTAATCCGATACTAACGCTTTTTGTAAATCCAGAAATTGACAGCAAAACATGTCAAGGTATTAATTTCGGATTTCAGTATCACCTGCAATGAAAATAATCACATTGAATTTGTGTTTCGAATAAATATTTCGAAACATCACGCTCTTCATAGCGTTTTAGTTGTTACTTTCCGTGACATGCAATTTATGAACATAATGTATGCATTTATTTTAAATTAGTTGATGTCTGCGAAAATTTTTCCAAATGTTATGCGCTTATTGTTGCTCGGGTTAGACCAATTTTAACTCTGAAACCATGAATCAATTAGCTTATTTAATCTAATTAATTGTTTAAATACCCTTGGAAATGAATCAATTTTCAGATGAATTTGTTAGATCTAAACAAACACCAGAATCAGCTGAAGGGGGTGAAGATAAATTCAATTCAAATCGCAAAATATATGCTTTGAAATAGAAAAAAAATATTCAAAAGTATAACATTTTTTGGCTAAATTGAATAAAAAAAATGCTGCCCTAGAAAATATAATCACTACAAAATAAATCAATTAAAATTGGCTGCATTAATACTTTTTTTTGGATTAAAATCAACTTTGCAATTTCTACTAAAAATTTCGATTCAACTATAAAAAAAAGTTCAGAGTAAATAAAACAAACGACCGTTCATGAGTATAGATGAAAATATACATCGACTGATTTATTTAAGTGGAGGACATAAAATGTGTATTAAAAATAACTTAAGCTAGGCTCATAAAGATTGAACGATACAGCTTGATGAGAAATAAATTCTAATCGAAACTAGCAAAATATGGTCTACTGAGTGTGCGATTTTGAAAAAGAATACAATCTGGCCAAGCATCAATTTGATTTGAATATTCCAACTACTTCGGACACATATGGTAAGCGATGAAAATGCATGTATTTTTTTATTCTTCCCTCAATAGCTCTATCTCTTTGTTTCAACCTCTTGTTCGCTTCCTCTTTCACGTAAAAACCATGGCATCGAAACAAAATCCGTTGACTGCAGTATCACAAAACGCTGAACACATTACATCGTACATATATATGCAATATAAACAAATCTTGTCATTTAGAATCGATTCCAGGCGACAGTTTTCGCTGATACATTTTCTGAAGAAAAAAAATCGCAAAGATTCCGAATAAGACAGTTAAAGGTAAATGGGCGATGACAACAGATGTGACTGAATGGAGATATTAAAATGAGATTTGCGGCTATTAGAAAGTCAGTCCCATATGTGACCGAAAAAGCGATTTCTTGGCGCCAGAAAATGATTGAAATGATTCGTAAAACGAACAAAACGATGAAAACGAAATTGCAATTTCAACAACGAAGACAATCCATTGTGACCAGTCTACGATGCAACCGACAAAATGATTCAGCCACAGCTGAAAATTCAAGAATCGTTATGTGTAAAATTGATGATGATAAAAACTTTATGAAGCACATACAATCACCCTAAATTATGACAAGGCTTCGTAAATGTTCTAATGCTCTTCGGGGGTCGTAACAATATTTTTCCGGATTTTTTTTTTCATTGCTTCCGCCGGCTTTTTTCGCACTCATTACTGCACTTCGGTTGTGCATTTTTCACCATCAACAATCATAATAACTACACACAAATTTATGAAGTTTTTTTTTCTCGCCGGTTTTCCACATTTAGTCGCACGGCGCCGATAGAGTATAACGAACGCCAAGAAGAAAAAAAATCCGAGTAAAACAGAACGATGAAGTGGGAAAAAAATGGTGTTTTAATCTTAAATGAGATTAAAATTTGAAATTGTTTCCTTTGGGGCATGTCTTAATCGCGGATATTTGTAATCGTATACGAACGACAGCACCATTCAAATGAACGATGGCTGAGGCGGTTGCGGTAAAGGGATTGCAGTTTTATCTTCATTATAAACCAGACTACACTTGTGAATTGAAGGAACTCAACTACAAATTCACAACCTCAAAAAATATCGAATAAAAACGTGGATTCGATTTTTTGTTTTGAGTTCACTCTCGACAAGCATTTTACGGTATACAGTGGTTCAATTTTACCAGATTCGACAGAAACTCAAACCGAGGTTGAGCAAAATTTCACATTCACCAAGCGCATCTTCAGGAACATCTACAAATAAATAGTGGCTCACCATCGCTGGAGTTCGCGAGAGCACATTTACAAGCCAACATTCACGCCATGTGCCATTGCATTATTACCGTATTTCACTCTATCGTCTCATATTTAAAGCGATTTTAATTTTCAGTAACACTTTTCGACTGGCATGCTACTACTCTCTTTGCATAAATAATGCATCGAATTGGCTGGCGGAATACATGAAATGATTTCCCCTGTTTTCACTTCGATTTTTGCTGTAAGCAGGAAACTTAACATGCTTCACGTATTCTTTAGAAAAAAAAAGTATATGATAATTATCCCAGAGTTTTTTTCCCAACTTTGAATACAGCACAGAAAAAGTATGCTCAATCTCGATATCGTTGCACCTCAACCATCTCAAGCACATTTCATTTTTGTGCGGAAACGCTTGCAGCCACAGTACAGTTCAACAACGAGTGAAATGTGAGAAAATGAATGAGTGTCACAAGTGAACATTTCTCTCGCATGACAACATTTTCCCATGGAAATGACAAGAAAAAACTTCTCGAAATCCCGATATCCACTGTCAGTGGCACAGTTTAACACCATACCATGGCAAACGAACGTAGTACAATGTTACGTATAAGTTGCTGGTATATTTTGTAGATTATTATTAGGTACAAAAAATGCGGATTATATTTTTCTTTTGCTTTCCAAACGCAAATTTTAGTCGATATTTTTAAAGCGATATAAAAATAAATTATCTGTTCTTCACTGCACACTCTATCGTTTCATTTCTGATGGTTTGAGCTATAAAAACGAACAACTCTATCAGAGTTATCTCTTGCAGATAGCAGTGATCTCGTTCAGGTCCCGATTACAAAGTCCAACCGTCCCCAAACCAAATTCGGGTCATACCTTTTTGGACTTGGGCACAGTTTTCGGGTCGAACCATATGAAAAACGCAACTAAGTTCAAAGAACACGCGAGCATTAGCATGTTCACGCAGCTTAGAACTTTCTTTATAGTGAAACATAATATGAAGCACAAGTAAACACAAGTTAATGCCATTCAGACTACTAGATGGCCTTGTGTGTAAAATGAAGAATGAGTTAGATTTGAATTGTATTGTTGCATTTTTCATATGGGTCGAACTCAAGCATTCAAGTAAATATCTGAAATAAAAAAGGGGGGTCTTCTACGACACTTTTTCGAGAAAAATCGAGATTTTCATCGATTTTTCCGATTTTTTTGTACTTTCAGACCAACCAAAAATTTACCGCCTCCACTGAACTTTTTTAATATTTTCTTTTTTGTGTCATCTAGTATACGTCAATATCTCTCGAATAAGCTATAAACCATGTATTTATGTTGGAAAATGCGACCACAATACGCATTTGAATGATGGCCATTCTAGCATATGAAATATTGACCCAAAGGGGGCCGACGGCTGAAACCCCACTAAGAACGAGTCCTAGAAATTTTTGCTCATAGACTTTTTTTCGCCTCATGGAAGAATATGTGGTAGAAATATTGACATGTAATTGCGGGACACCTTGTATATTTATTTAATTATTTTTAAATCTTTCGACGCACGAACACTGTTGAGTGTGGAACTGAGCGTGCATGTGAGAGCCGCATTAGCCCTACACACTTACATGGACGTCGCATAATGCTTAGCTAACAATACATTCCTATGTATTAGTGCCGTGCGTACGTTACATGCCACGTACATTGAACGTGGTAGCTCTGCCGTTACTCCACCGTTTCTCCGCAGAATGGAATTATGCCCGCAAACTAAATATGCGGGAAACGTTCACATTTCTCTACATAAATTGCGATATTAGGGAATATTGATGCATATTTTGGACTGATAATCTGCAATCAGCCCCTAGGTTTTGGACTGTGATCCTAATGATTTCGAATTCACCCAAATCGAACTACCCCCATCGGATTTTCGCCCATGACCCTCTCACCCCATATTTTCGGCGGTGTCAGAACCTATGGAGTCAGCACTATATTATGTTTGAAATCATTATCGAGTATTGTTCTGAAATTGACATAAAAAGGATTGCTCACATTTTGCGGTTGGTCAAAGTCATACGTTTGGTCAATGGGTACTCACAGATAAAAATTAAATGAAAAGTGAATCACATTGAACCAAATGACCACCATTAAAGCCACAATTCACAAATCATTAAAAGTGAAATAACGTGATAAAAACACAAATAAAAACTCATTTGAAATGGACATCAGTTCCAAGTACGCAGAGTGCTCTCGATTGCATAGTACCAAAAAGAGTAGTAAAATATTTTATGACTCGCTCGTAGTTTGTCTGTTTCCAAGTCGAATGTGTGCCAACTCTTAATGTCTTCACTCATAATTTCTCATCGGTTGAAACGAAAATAAAGAAACGTTTTTCTTTCTTTATTTTGATCTTCTTTTCTCTTATCATACGATATTTTAGACCAAAAATTATTTTTCTATAAAATTATTATTCTACACTGTTTTGTTGCTATTTTTTCCATGTATTCCATTGAACATGTGTCCGAGAGATACAATGAATTGTTTCTTCACAATCTTGAGCACTACAATTCAGCAAGGAAGGACCGAAATTGTTTTCCATTTCATGACAATTTGGAACGTTCTTAAAAAGAGTATTTTTGTGTCTATGAGTTTCAAGCAAAGTTCAGTGCACAATTTGTGTCTTGTTATCGTTTTCTCTGTAAACTTGAATGGCTGGAATGTTCCGATTCACTGTAATTCAGGACCATGAAAATGAAGTGCTTTTAATGATTCATGTGTGAGATTTGGCGTAGACACACAAACACACACGTTCAAGTTGCTTTTGCTGTAGACAGTGTGAAATATAAAAGACAAGTGGCGGCCACCGTGGAGAGTACAAGCAGGAAAAAGGAGCAAAGCAACGAAAAGCCTGTCGACAAATAAGAGGTAAAGAAGCAAATTTAAGATTTATGGACATTCGCCATTATCACTTACTGGTTAGCACTTTACAAAGGCACTACAACGAACAAATACACACATTTAACATAGTAGACTGAATTTTACTGGAAAACAATCGCATCTAAATTCTCACCCAAAATATTCAAGCTTTCTCTCTTTTTCGATACGTTTAATGTAATCTGGAGTTGTTGATTTTCACAGTTGAGCTCGGTCGATTGAAATTCAGCGGCAACTTAAGCAATGTGCATCCATTTTTGGCTTCACTTATGCGTAAATTTATTATCTCACTCCCTTCACATCTTTAATAATATCGCATCGGATCGATTTGTATGCTTATATGCTTATAAGCCACTATGGCCATATGATACATGTAGAGTTCTTTGCTTCAGACAATTTTTTGCGTGATTCATTTCGTTTTTCAAATAATGTTTACAGTTTTTGAAGAAAACACCGAAACATATGCTTCTAAAATAGCCTCTAAATAATTTAAACATGTATTATATTTCCACAAATAGAATTATTGCTTGATTTTCAACCGCGCTTTTGGAGCAGAGTTTTATCAACCACTTGAATAAATAAATGTATGTTTGCAAGCACCATCTTACCGACTTGTATTAGTATGCTGGCAGCTAAATTATCCGTTCACGGCAAAATGTACTTGCTCTATTTATTTATTTAGCTGAAAGTCAAGTTCAAACAACAGTTCGCGTTTATCTGTAATCAAATCGAATATTAAATGTAATTATATTTGGCTCAGACGCCAAACTTATTACCCTTTTGTTCGGAACAAATTATAAACTTGAAAGCAATTAATTGTGAACTGCTCCCCCATTTAGACAATTCAACATGCGAAAGATATGGTTGGAACAACATTTAAAGCAGCATTTTGAATATTTGAATGAGGTGAAATATGCCATTATCTGTTTTAAGTAAACAAAATATGAGGTTTTGTGTATGTTTCGAAGTTCACACATTGTCTGACGAAACAAAACAAATAGCCAACACGCATTTCGCACTTACTTTTCGTATTCACCGAGAAATAATAACCACTGAAGTTGGATCTCATTTGAAAGGGAATTGAATTACAAAATCGTTTCTAATTGCGTTTTTAATTCGATGAATTAACACTTTATTTTCTATCAATTACTAACATTGCTACAGTTTGAATCGAGTTCAAAATGAAAATATCACTGTAAATTGCATTAAAATGCACAGTCTCTGCTCGGCTTTAGCTCTGCGAGCTACTTGTTTTTGTGTGTGTGTGTGTGTTTTTATTAATTCGAATTGTTGTCTGGCTTGTCTGCAGTAATCACAATCATCTCTTGCTCTAAGCGTTGTACTCTTCGTCGAATATGTTTGAATTGCGCATCGATCAATTGCAAAATGTTCTTTTCCATAATATGAAATTGTTCATAAATGAAATCTCGTATGTCGTCGCTGATTTGCGGTTGTTTGGAATGTTTGTTGGCATATGAGTTGGTCGGTTTGTTCGTTTGGCCGGACTGACATGTGGTCGAATCGGATAAACATTGTTGTTCGTAATTCACAGTGTGTCTCTTCTTAATCACTGAATCGGTTGCCTTTATACGATTGCCGGTGACATTAAGAGTCTTCAAATGTGACATCCACCCGGCCAAATCCAATGTCAATATTTCGTTAAACGAAACATTCAATGCGCTCAAATTGGGCAATCGAATGTTTTGCACTTCGAAACGTTTGATTTTATTGTGGCTCAAATCCAATTGGCGTAGATCCTTCAAAGCGGCTAATACTTTGACCTCAACATGGGTCAATAAATTGTGCGACAAATTCAAATATTGCAAACGATGAAAATGTGTCACATTCTCAATGGACTGCAGCCGATTGTTGGCCAAATGCAGTGTGACAAGCGCATTTTGATGCGGTATACTTAAATTATCCAAATTGATTTCGCGAATTTGATTGTTTGCTGCAATCAATGTGTGCATACGTTCACCAATTCGACACGATTCTATACTCGTATTTCGTACATCAAGCGTTACCGTATCCAACCAAATTGCGTGATGTGATGCACTCGCTATGGTATTATTGTGCAATGAAAATGTTTGCATTGACCTTGATGTTTGCTGGAAATTGTTCAGCTCGACAATTTCATTTGAATGCAAATGCAAAACATTAATGTTCGGCCAAAATTCGAGAATCCGCCAGTCAATTGTTCGTATACGATTGTTGTTTAAGGTTAACACACGCAAATACAAAAGATTTTCAAACCATGACGGTTTCACAACGGTTAATTGATTATTGTGCAAATACAAATATTTGATCAAATAAGATGTGAAAATGTTTTCATTTAAATCGTGCAGCAAATTAAATGACAAATCTATTTCTGTTAGTTTGGTGGCCGGTTCAAATGCAAACGCACCGATGCTGTCAATCTCGTTGTGTGACACATTCAAGCGTAGCAAAGAATTTGCATGCAGCAAATCCGTTGGTTGAATGGATTTTAGGCGTTTATAAGTCATTTCAATGCGCTCGACATCCGGATAACGTTGAAAAAAATTGGGCGGCATTTGATTTTCGGACGATTCGATAATGATTATTTCGGTGGCATCTTGTTCAATGCAATTAAAAGAGCCATCCGAATTCTTCCATTCACCTTTTTCGGTTGCATCGTCGGCAGTTGTTAACGTTTCATAGACTAATTTCAATGAATGGCTGTTGTCAATGTTCACCAAAAGTATCGATTGATTTTTCGCTGTGACGCCCACATCATGAAGCAGCAATAACCAGCAAATAAACACTATGGATATTTGTAGACTGTAGTACCTAAAACAATAGACAAACATTTCAATTACCGGTCAATATTCTCGTCAATTTGCTTGATGAGCAAATTCCAATCGTTCAAATTACCGCATTTTTACCCGGACAGCACCTTTATTATTCCAATAAATGATTTCACGGTGTTCTACAGTTAAAAGTTTGCAAACGACTAAAGTTCGTCAAATCTTTTAATAGTTCGATCAAGTTAAAACCGGATTTCGTACACACAGCCAAACGCTAAATTTGTATTTTGTAATCAATTTGCTTGCACACTTCTTCGCTATATTGTTCGCATTCGTGCAATAAAATTACACCAAAAATTTTATTCCACACACGCTAATTATCGCAACTAGTTTTAGCGTAGTAAAATGTTTCAATCGATTCCATACAAGTCTTTTCACAAATAGACGTGCTCGAATGACAGGTGCGACTGGAGAAAGCAAAATTTCGATTTAAGTGGGGAATGAGTTTGAATATTTTCAATGACATTCAGAAAATGGTTGCATATCGGCCGAACCAGGTGACCAAAAAACTCGTTCACTAGTTGATGCGTATATGTTGAAAGCGTTCGATATTCCACCACAATGCATACCCTGTATCAATATTTCATTTGTGTGAAACGAACAACATTCGTACAATTATTTTTATCACATTGGGTTTGTGTGCGTGCGTGCGTGTGCGTGTGTATGATTGTGCTGCTTTATATTTTCCATCTCGTTTGTTCATTAAATGTTTATTTTTCGAAAGTATACAGCGTATTTTATTTACGTTCCGTTTTATCTCCATTAAAACAGATTTGAGTGAATACAATGATGCGAACCGACATACAAACAAACATACACACACACACACACACTCAACAAGCACCGGTGTCGATATCGACACAGACGCAGACACAGACATAGACAACAACAATCATAAATCCACTCGATTTGTTATTTTGTGCTGAGACTTGACATTTCAATGGGAGCGTGATAGAGTCGAAATTGTAGCACTCACAACTACAAGCTGCTGAGATAACAACACAAACTAGACAAAAACAGCATGTATCTATCTCGAATCAGCTCTGTGGCTGAATGATTATTCATCGTTGAGTGTTTAGTTTGACCGGCCTTTTTGTTGTTGTTCTTGTTGTTGTTGTTGTTGTTGTTGTTGTTGTTAATAAAACATACATCGAAATGACATACAAATTATAATGAATGTTACTACTGAAAATACATTGTAACAAATATTTGTTGAAATTATTTTTTTAAAAGATATTTTGTGATAAAAAAAACGAAGCTCGGCAATCACTATCAATGTGGCATTTAAAAGTAAAAATATGTTTATTGCATTCTCGTTTGGAATTGTAGGTTGAATTTGAGAATGTTGAAATTTAAATGAACTAGCAGAATATTGTACACATTGTCCAAATTCACATGCTCGTCGGCATTGAAACGATCATGAAATAAATGTCTCGTTAGCTAACATGCTGACTAAACGGAACCTCAGAAATGCTGCTACATATTTTTGATATCCATGTGTATCTTTTGCCATCGAGATACAGAAGGTGTTATTCCGAAAAACTTGTAGCATGAAACGCTTTACGACACACACATAAATGAAATGTGCATATCGCATGTGTGAAATTCAATAGTCGTAAAAAGAAATGCTGCAACAATGTTTCCAATGTTTTAATATGGCCCAAACATTTGCCATGCTAAATTAAATGCAGATTCTATTCGATTTAAATTGCAAACTGTAAACAGTACCCTGCAATAGTGTTCATATCATTGGTTAACGGAATTGGCCATTTTGACGGTTTCTTGGCATTGTTATTTATTTGTTTTTGTTTGGAAAAACCTTCTTGCGGTTTTAATACTAGGATAGTTTAAATAAATGAATAAAGGAACAGTCAGGAACAGTCAGGAACAGATCGAAGCTCGAAGATTGGATGGAAATTTGATTTTCTTTATTTTATTCATTTTATTTGATTTGCATTTATTTAAAAATGGGCTGGTCGGAAGCCAACAAATCGATTTATACAAATGGTTTTTTTCTCCCGCTTTAACTCTGGGGTTGGTACCCAAAGCTTCAGCAACACACAAACCACTAAAATCAATTTAAATCTAAATGAAATAGATTTATTCGTATTTTTTTCCCTTTCTTTCTCTCTCTTTCTCTCTCTCTCTCTCTCTCTCTCTCTCTCTCTCAGTTTTTTTTACTGCAGTTTCCGATTGTCGACCAAACATAGCAACTTTTCGATTGACGTTTCATTTCAATGTGCTCTCGCATTTGGTCAGCCATAACCACGAGCTTGAACGAAAAATATATATCTTATTACGCTTTGCATCCATTGAAAACCTATGAAACCGTAATCCGGAATTGAAAATCCCAATTTAGATGCAAACTTAAGTAAATATTGTACGATTTACCAAATCTAATTTGATGAAACATAATCGCATTTCGATTATCGTCGGTTATCCAACTGCTCTGACCAATGGCAACCGAAAAGCCTTAGAGGTCAATGCGGAATGATAAATCATCCGTTCAGTAATTGCTCGGAAGTGACGTCAACAACTCAATGAAAATGCCACGTTGTGGTTCTTTATAATAGGATTAGATGAACGTGCACTTTGACATGGATCTCGAGCCTCGTACGAGATTGTTGAACTTTTTTTTGCATTTCATTCATTTGAAACTTATTTCCAACTTTGTTTTCTTTGTTTGATATTTAGATTTAAGAAAAACTTTTTGTGTGAATGTGAATTGTATTAGAAACAGAAATTTGTAAAGTGCTTAAAGTATTGTATTAATATCACCGTAACAAAAAAAAAAAAAAAACAAATACGTTGAATAAATTCTCGACACAAGCGTAAATATTCAACAAACAAATTCTTTCAACTAGACTTTGAGACGTAAGAAATATTTAGCAATCAAATTTGGTACAATCCCGCGAAAAACAAAGTGATATCATTGGCATTCGTATACATTCATTTTGCTAGGTTGATATGATCTGTTATTGACTTAAACAAAATTTGTTATCGAATTAATAGCAAAGATTTTTTTAAACAAAGTCGTCAATTTTTTAGCAATTGACTGAATTTTCTTTTTGAAACCTAAGGAAATAAACTCTCACATATGTTTTTCTCATTGTTTGATTGCCGACAACGATTTGCTTTTTGTGTGCCATGATTCGGAGAAGTGGAATCGATTGTGTTTTTTTGGAAAGGGAATTAAAATAATGTATTGAAACATGTTGATTTAATATAATATAGTATATGTATTATAAATGAAATAAAGGCCAATAATAATAAAGACATAGCATACACATTTTTTTTAAGCATATTTCCACATTAAACAGATCACAGTAAATGGGCTACCTCAACGCGCGTTGAAAAGGTAATCAGCGAATAAATGAAATGCTTGAATTAATCGGATTCATTTTCATTGTTTTGTCAATAAACGTAGACTCTACGTCGTAGAAAGAAAGCAGTTTCATTTTTTTTAAATTTTAAATATCACTTTCAATGAAATCAATTCATTCGATTTATAATATTCTTGCTACAACTATTGTATTTACACAACGCATTGTAATACTATGTACATAAAAAATAAAAGCAGTACTTGTACACTATGCACCTCTCCACTATAACTACATCAGCGTAACATACTATTGAAAAATGAAACAAGCCAAAAATAATACATTTCCGATATTTTGAATGAAATCGGCATAAATGTTGAACAGAAACATGTAGAATGATATGGAAATGTAATACTTAAATTGAATGGCAAGAATCCATAAATGACTGCTCTCATCATTATTTCGATAAATGGACTGATGCGGTTCATTTAGCATGGATTTAATTGATATGTTTTTTTTGCCGCATTCGGAATGTGTTCGAAAAAAATGTACTGAAGAATTTTTTTTCACAGGAATGGTGGTGAGCCCTTTCAACTCAATCATTCAGCGGACGGAAGGACATGCAAATAATTGATTAATATAGTAGTGCAATTTGTCGCTTCGTGACGAAATTGTTCAAATTTTTAAGATAGAATAGATTGAAAAAAGTCTTTCTAGTTATTCTAACATTCGAACGATGAATGACAGAGAAATATTTTATATTAAATTTCTATATTATTTGTATAGTACGTTTGTTCTATAATTATGGATATAAAATATTTAATTATATATTAAATTTTAATAATTCTATCTACTTATTTAATGCTTATCCATTTCGTTTTGTTACTGATCAGTAACTAAAGTCAACGTTAATACGGCTACAGTCACAGTTACATTGATCCCAACACTTCTTCGCTAGACATTTAGAAGAGTGAACTATCGTTGAAGTCATACGTACACAACAGGTATTTATGTTTTACTGCAGTCTCTCCTATACTCCACAGAATCGGACCTCTCGATCAAGATGAAATTTACACAATTTCAAATAGGTTTTCGGAGATGGATGTTCCTATGCGCAATTTTTATTCTGCCGACATATTTTGAACTCAGCATGTAACGATTGTCTCAGAATATTCAAAAAAAAGAGGTATTTGAATCATAACGAGTCAATTCACATCTTGACAACATAATATTTGCTTAATATTTACACATGACAGATGAGATTTAAAGTTGGAATCGAAGATTTAGTTCGATTTGTCGACACGAATCGTCAAAATAAACATTCCATTTTTTTATTAGCCTGGTACTATCTCCTTCTATTTCTGTTGAAAAGTAAAACGCATGTGGAAGAAGGAAAAAAGCAAGCGGAAGCTTAAAAGCAAATATGAAATCTTCACATCACTTTTTTTTTCTTCAGCATACAAGAGTGTGTACCATTAAAATCAAATGCATAAAAAGAAATCAATGTTGTCTACACAATGAATTTGTTCCGCTGTGATGATGTAGCCGTATTCCGTTTCGGAATTGGCGAGAACGAGGAAAGAAAAATAACGATGTGTTAAAGTACTACGATTCTGTCGACAACTTTATGCGCTTGAATTCCAACTATGCGATTTGATTTGTTTTATCGATTGAGTAAGTTCGTGTCTTGGCACTTTCAACAGTGAATTGCATCCCGCCAATATCAACATTCCGCCACAAGTCGCGTACAACTCATTTTTTTTGTTCGCTTCGTGTACGTATGTTCTTATCGCTGTGAATGCCAAAAATTGACTGTAAGTAAATAAAATCTCACTCCGGTATCGATCGGAACACTTTTCATTCAGCATCGACATCGGCTAATAGTCTGTGGCAGGGCTAGGAACATTTATGCAATGTAAAAACAGCGGAACTACAACTTTGAATACATTTTGGCTGTAAAGCGAAGTAAAATGGCTAAAATGTGATTGAAATTTAAATGTTAAGTTCACAATGTGAACTTCACATTAAGGAAAAAAGGCACACAGACGAGAGAGAGAGAGAGAAAAAACAAAAAAGCAACTCCAGAAAGAAAATATTAAAATGCGACTTGCGTTGTGAATTTCATCGAAATTATGTTGAATATTCCAGTAAATTTAACCGCAAAATGATTTTCCAATGAAAGTATTTTCATGGATTTTTCCGAGTGTGAAATGTTTAATGTACGCAATCGAATAGTTTTAGAGCTATTGAGCATAAATCGGCAGAATAAAATCCCATTTCGTTGAAAGTTTTCAGTTTTTCAAACTGACTGAATTCACTGACAATAAACCATATTATAGCGTAGAAATATGTGGAGATAAATAGTTATTTTATGTGAATAAAATGTTTTGCGTAGAGATTAAAAGTTACGAATTCAATAAATGCAGTAAAAATGCAATTTCATACATTAAAAAATAACATGAAAAAAAAAATTAATCACAAACACATACACACATGCATACACAATGAAAAAAATGTGATGTGACGAGTAAGTCAATATGAGGGAAAAAAACAGAGCTAAAATGAACAAGTGATGTGTTCATGTGACAATTCGTCTCTGATTCAACGAAGCAAGAAATTACAATGCCATTTCCATTTGAAACCATATAATAAAATGCACAGAGAAAACATGAACGATTTATTTTGGCCCAACAAGGACCGAAACGAGTGCATTTATGTTGTCAAATGAACGCCCGAGGATGAGAGCACCAAGTGCCAGCAAAACGATAACCAACCGTAAATTTTGAGTTGAAACAATGTGACATGCGTGCATATGAAATGGGCAATCACCATTTTTAGTGTGTGTGTGTGTGTTCAAGTGAACATCGTCGATATTTGTTGTATTTTCAAAAAATGTGGTAATGTTTAGAGTGTAAATGTGCAATGTAATTTTTTTTTCTATTTGCTTCGTACACAGAAGAAAAAAACCAAGTAGACTGTTATCCGAATTTTCCATCATAGTATGCTAGTTGGCTCATCGGGCTAGGAAACAAATCACAAAATGTTTTTTCAGAGTGTCAAGAGTTAATCAAATTCAGTCACTTATTTTATTGGGTATTTTTAAACTCTACATGCGATTCATCAGAAAAATATTTAGTTCGACTTTAGTTCACTTGTATTTTTGTATGGTAGCTTGTTATAATTGGTACAGAACATTCAGTCTCCTAGGGGCTGTGCACCTTAATGAAATTTATAGTTTTGTTCATTTTGGCCCACTCGTTTTCGCTGATTGTTGTGACAGTTTTTTGACGCTGTTTATTTGTTCTTTCCTTTTATAATGGGTTGATCGATCGTTTTAATAGCTACACATTTACTTTGGAATTCCAATATTAAAACCTACTACCAAAAATACAAATTTCAAAACATTTCAATAACACACATTGATATGCTGGATGTTTGTCTCCTGCTTTTGTCATGTTGGTGATTTTTATTCAAAGAAAATTTGCAGAAAAACAGAACCGTTCAATTGAAACAATGAAATTCCTTCTGATAAAAACATAACAAAATATTTTCGGTAATTTGCATGGCGTGTTTCCTAGATAGAGTAAATAATAGTTTTATACATTCCATGATTGTGTAAAATAAATGATTCCTCTATAGCATTCGAATCCACCCAAATGTTATTGACAGGTTCATATTTTAAATATATCAATTCGATGGTTCAGATTGCTTCAATTTCAGGCTATGTTTTACAGTTTCCTGTAACAGATGTATTCGAAATTATAAAACTAGTGGTAGTCAAGGTGCGCCTAGCCGGGTTTCCGTTCGTCCATTTTTTACCAAAGCAATCATACCACCTTGAATTGAACAAAATTAAATATTAACTAAAACCAATAAAGTCAAATAAGATTTTCTCCGTTTGATTCAAACCAACCTTTTCTTGATTAAATGCAGTATTCGTCGTTTCATTATGAACAGACCAAATATAAAGACTCCATGTAAACTATTACAGATGTCTGTCATGTAAAAAAACATACCATTGGGTGATATAAAGTCGAGCACATCTATGCTCCATGTAATACCCGTTACGATAAATAATCTCAAATACAATGTATAACTGTGTTTTGTTCTATTCAAAGTCTCCCAATGTCTGCCACTGTCCAATATTGACGAAGAAAAGTAACTATTCACGTCTCGTTGTACTTGACGAATTTTCGATGCGGTCAAAACGAAAAACGTAATATTCACTGCAAATATAATGCAGATCGGCAAATAATAGTAAAGAAATTTTGATGTTGCCTCTTCTGCCAAATGAGGAATATGGGTTTTAGTGAAATAGCTGAAAATATCACTTTAGTAGAATTAAACCTTTAAGGAAACACCTTTCAGTGCCTATGCCTGGCTTCAAGTACTTTGGAATTGAATCAATCGAGTCGCATGTGTAAACAACCACTGTCAAAATTACCGACAAGCTCACTGCATATAGCAAGTACAATAAAAATTGCTTAGTATCAGAATATGCCCGTGGTTGAAGGGAATCTCTAGAAGAAATAACATTAAGTTTAATTTTAGATTCATTAAATTGCAATTGTATAACATACCGAAAGTTTAACCATAAGTCCAAGCTAATCATATTCAACCATATGATGGTCGAAAAGTATGCAAAAAAAATTATATAACCTAATGCTGTGCAAACTGATGAATCTATGCCTTGTCCGGCATTGAGGTAAACATATGACAATGTCATATAAAATACCGTCAGATTAAGTAAATAGCACACCAAACACTTTCCAAGTAAGCTCAGTAATTCAGGTATTGAAATATAAATGATTATAGTAGCAATCATTAGAAGGGCCGATATCATCATTACTATATGAAAAAAAAAGTTTTACATAGAGAAAATCCAAATGAGTTGATGAACAAAGTTTTTTCTTCCCACAGATAAATAAAGTCATTGAGTGAATTGTTTCCTCACAATAAGGTAATGTAGAATATCGTATGTTGTGCTCATCCGGTTTACTATAGCATATCATGGCTTCAATTTTAATTCTATCATTTTCATTACTAACTGCGAGACAATATTCACGATGACCTATGAGTTCATTTTCGGTCAAAACATGTCCTTTCTAAAAAAAAAAAAAAAAATAAGCAAAGTGTTTTATTTACATGAAATTCATTTTACTAAAATGCTTAAAACCTGAAAATACAATTACATCTGTAATTTTGAAATCATCAGCGAAATAATGTTTGTTGCACACTCGATTCAAATATGCAAAGTGTTGATCCAAATTGAGAACGCTTATCTGATTATTTTGATGGAGTATTTTCGCTTCGAAATTCTTTGCAGCTTCATTACTTTGGCACTCTATGCGTTGTTGATCATTTTCATTTACATTATACACTTCGTTGACGAACGATCCATGAGGACAACAGAGTCGAATGCAAGACTTAATTTTGCAAGGACAACCTCGAGAATACGGTTCAACTAAGGTACGTTTCATTTCATGATTTAAAATGTAATTTATTTTAGAATAATGATCTTCAAAATACTCAATACCATTGAACACAATACTGCCATTCAAATGACGAATGCCAGCCGAAATATCAATCGAATCAAGATAACTACATGGTAATTTACGACCACCAAAATCCCCTTTACTCAAATTAACACACACAAAATATGCTAAAATATACAACCAAACACTCATTGCTATGAATGAACAATTAAACATACGTTTCAAGATATACTTTTGAACTGAACATTATTAATATGGCACTGAAATACAATTACAAAATTCAGATGAAAAAAAACAATTTCAAGTCACTAACAAACTTCGGAACTAAACTCAACTTGGGCATTTTCGCAATCATGGGTTTGAAACGACATATTTTAAGCGCCATCTACACCGTAACAATCGATTCAGTCTGCAGTTAGTACTGTCATCAGCTGAGTTTGTCAATCGTTTGCCAAACAATTTTAACAACGATAAACATGCTATGTTATTGAAATCAACGTATAGTTCATCTGATTATGGTATGGTGGTGCTCAAAAAATGAACACCCATGTTTTATAGGCGAAATACAATGCACATTATATTATCTCGCACTCCGCTATTTCTGTCGATTTGAATATTATGGTAATCGCTGAGTGTAATCGACCCACGCATTCGGATATTCTTGGAAATATTTTTGATTCAAACTAATGAAAGAGCTACAAGCGTACACTTCGTTCCGTTTTATTTGTTTGCCAACAATTTGATGATTATTTTTCCTATGTTCAAGCTGTAAATAAGATTTATCAAAAAAAAACGCTGTTGATTTTTTATCGTTTTTTATTCTATATACTGAAACATGAACAAAAAGGATTCGTACAATTGAGAGAGAGCAGCTAAATACTGAAATATTGCTAATACGTTTCAATATATGAATAATTTGATGATTGCACATTTATTAAAATTCTTATACAGTTCCAATGAAGTGATCAAATTGGTCATTGGTCGAAAAGATGGAAAATGGGAGCATATTGAGCAATCATATGTTGTACAAAATTCTAAAATGTGATATTGGCCACAACTTTATCACACTCTCCATTTCTCTTACTATTTCCCCATAAAATATATTAATAGCTAAAATTAATAGGTGAGAAAATCGAGAATGCACTTGATGCGTGCGAATTTCACACTGATCAATTCTAAAATGAATACGATAACGCAAATCAAATACATAACTCCACAAATTTGAAAAGCAGCCCAGATACTTTTCAATTCAAGTTTCGATGGTTCCCTATGCTTTGAAATAGTTTTGCGTTCATCCATGTACTCTTTGGTCCAGCGATCAATGATACCGCCCTCTCGAAGTAAATGAAGCTGCTTACTGAATTCTATCGTTAGAATTGATTTTTTCGGAAAGAGAATAACCGAAGAGAACATTACCAGACGATCCTTTGTAAATCTCAAGGGCTGATGTGTTTTTTTATTTTGTAAATTGAATGCACTTTGAGCTATGCTTGTTGAGAATGCCACAACATTTCCGTCCTGATTATATATATTTTGAAGAGTAGATGATATTTCCTTTCCCATTGGTAAAACACTGTTTAAATAATAAAATACATTGTAATGTAGATTGTACATGACATTCAGTTTAAAGGTCTTGAATCTTTTGATTCACAAATTTACCGATCACTGTTGAACATCCTCTTCATATAGTTATACAAGTAGTTGGGTGTTATTATTTTACAATCAGAACGAATCTTCGCAAATGTATCGCAAGACGTTGCTGGTCGATGGATTTGTAGATAGTTGTACAGTGAACCTTGATACGAACTACGAATTATTAACCATAAAATGATCCAACTGATGGTCAAAACACGTGCAAATGTGCCAATGTTTTGTCCACTTGCAATTCGTCCATTTGGAATCGCATTTCCTAATACAATAGTCCACATGTTCAATATAGGAGTTCGATTTAACCGACCACCGATATAAAAGTGGCGCCATTTTCGATTTAACTTTTTAGTTAGTAAGATTACAACGGTAGAGATGAATATTAGAATTCCATTCATCATCCAGATATTACGTTCGAACGGTGCCGCAAGCCGAGAGAGTGGAGAATATGAATCACTTTCTATAAAAGCAAACCCGGTCGAAGATTGTAAATACGGATCACTGAACGAAAAACTTAGAGACCTGTCTAGCGTTAGAGCGAAGCCACCAACAGTCAGATTTGTATAGCCTTCCAATACCTTTGAAATTATAAAAAGAGTAAAATCATGTAAACTGTCACATTCAACTTAAATATATAGAGTACGAACCGAATACATGCCTCCAATCGCAGACGTTTTTCCATTTATTGGTCTGTGATTGTCGTGCGGACGCATATAAATTGGAATGAAGTTTAATGATTTTGAAATTTGAGATATGATACTTATATCTAAACCCTCGTACTGTGTTTCTCCACCAGAAATATTGGAAAGAAAAACGAATGGATGTGTAATGGTCACTCCGATATACAATGGACATTGATTGAAATCCTTTAGTTTGTTTGGGTACAGTTTTTCCTTTGGGATGGCCATAGTTTCGGTGAAGTTGGACGGTGAAAATGATGCAATTCGAAGATGATCGAGTGTGAAACAACCGCCTTGGTATGGCAAAAATGTATCAACTGTCCAAGACATAAAGTTACTTTGACTCAGCACATGGACGTTTATCAAACCATTTTTCCACAATATTTCAAAAATACTACTCAAAGTTTCTGTTATATTCGGTGAAATTGTCGTAACAACGATCAGAAATCTTTGCATTTGATGAAATTCGATGACACTTGATTCATTCAAAATATACCTTTATTTGAGGGGAGAATCAATTATTCAAATTGAATTAAGATTGTTCAACTTATGGTTTAAATATATCAAACAGGTGTCAAGGTGGACGAATGGATGGATGGATCGACTTAAAATGTTGTTGTCAAATGACATGCGAACTGCGTTTCTTAATTTTTTTCCTGACCCATGAAAGTTCTGTGCTGCCGATTTTCAAATTGAACATATTAATCCGCCTTGTCACCTGCAAAATACTCACTCAAGTGATTTGTGGTCCTCAATCAATATCAAATTGAATGCATTTCTTCTATACATTGAACGGTTATCAAGTTTACTTAAAATATTGTATGTAAATTGTCCAGTATCTGGCATATCAAACAAAGTATTGAGAAAATATTCTTCGTTTTGATTTTGTGGCTTTTTATACGGCCCGATAATTATGGAAATGAACGAATCATCGTCCTGAATGTATTTTGTGAGAAAATTTAAAAGAATTTCTCTCAAAATAATACTATGATTGCCTGAAGTTTCAACTGAGTTGTCGTGCATGCAAAATGCACGTCCTGAAGTCAGAAAAAATGTCAAAAATGTCACTAAGATATTCATTGGTGAGCCAAGTTGAGTATAAAATTACACCTTATTCCTTCAATTTTGGATACTATAACTGTAGTTTTCAAAACTTTGTCCGACTCTGCCTGTTTTCATGCAGATCAACCACGAAAATTGAAAGAAATATGCTTTACTTGCATTTTAGTCACATGAAGCAATTATTTTTAAATTACACGTCTTAATTATTATTACATCAACAATTGAATATAAAAAAAACGCGCAAAGACATAGCATGATAGTAGATAATTAATCTTATTACATTATTTATCATTCTTTTTATTACAATGATTATGTAAAAATGCGGAACGTATTTTCTAGACGAATAATTGCAATATATTATTACAGCTAATTAATTATCGTGAAATGATGTAACAGGTAATTGAATGACATTGATTCCAAGAGAACTCTTCCATTAAATGTTCTTTAAATTGTAATGAAGATGTTATTTGCCTGTACTAATTAAATAAGAATTACACACATACATCACATATTGATATTAGTTTTGGAGAGTACAAAGAAATTTTGGAAATGTGTCATATTTATTGACAGCAATGAAAATTATTATACACTTCAACATTATTATAAATACATATATTTTCATGTTCACACTACATCATGGTCGCATATTTTTAGACTAGTGACCGCATTACCCTTATGGTGGAAACAAATTATAAGTGCTTTACTATTCAACTACTATTAATAGAATTAATTCATATAAATTTGTATATAACGTGCATTGGATTAAAAGAAATCAATTACATGAGCGATTGTTTACACTTGTTTGTCAATTTTGTCACAATAGAATTTGAGTTGAAAGAGATGCATAACTATATAACTAATCTCAACTTTCATATTCTCATTTGTTTGCAAAGATGATTTTGGTACATTTTCACTTTATAAATTATGCTGCGAAAAATTCATACTAAAAAAAAATCCAAATTCCATCGATTTAAAATGGTTCTGCTCATTAAAAAGAATATGCAGAAAGAATAAAAAAAAATTGAATGCCCAGCATGAGGCTCGAACTCATGACCTTCAGATTATGAGACTGACGCGCTGCCTACTGCGCCAGCTAGGCTATGAATAACATGAAATTTGTTGCCTGCTTCGACCGCATGCAGGACGAATGATGTTTTTAACACATTTTAGATTAAAAGTAATCAAACTCTCATTGGAATATACATTATATAAAGGTAGATTAATATTATAAAAACATAGAATAAACAAAAAATCTGAAAATTTATGCGATCACATCAATTGACCGAAATCACCAAATATCATTGAAAAAAAACAGCACGGAAACGTTCATAACATCAAATTTGCTTCGATTGTGTATATAATTATCTAAAAATAGCTCAGTATGTCAGATAATCAATAACACATTTGATTCGGCGACACTTCACGCTGCTCACTTCCAAAATGAACACGATGAAACTGACAATGCACATAATTATACCAATTTCGAATGCGGCTAATACATGTTCAATATGAAGTTTTGATGGCATACGATTATTTTTTGTTTTACGTCGATCCATATACTTTGACGCCCAATATTCTATGATTCCCGATTGAATTAGCTGATACAGTTCTTGGTTGAATAAATCTCTTAATACCGATTTCTTGCGAAATAGAATCGTTGGAAAGTAGATGAATAGGCGATCTTTTGTGAATTTTAATCGACGATGTGGCGAATTATTTAAATTGAAATAATTCAAAGACAAAAGGTTTGATAGCAAAACACCGTCGTCATAATTGTCATAAAAGTTTCTATATTTAATGTCAGGCTGAGTGTTGTCGATGACAATCCTAAAAAAAACTGTCATTTCAAAAATACTTTTCTATATTTCAATTCATTTTATAACGTACCGATTTTGATCGACCATTTTCTTGATCGTCTCATATGTTGAAGTTGCTGTGATTATTTCACAATTTGATGCTAAAATCTTTGTAGTTTTATCATACGGTGTTATTAAGTGATGAATTTGCAAGTAATTATAAAGTGACCCTTCATATAGACTGCGAATCAATAACCACATAGTAATCCAAAGTATGGTCAAAGTGCGAAAAAAATTGCCCAACAATCGTCCATTTGCGATGTATGGATTTGAAATCGGACGTCCCAATACACAAACCCACATATTTAGAATTGGCGAACGATTTAACCGACCACCAATGAAGAAATGCCGCCATTTGCTTGGCAATTGTTTTGACAACAATATAACAATTATCGAAAACAGTAAAATAACAATGATTGTTATCCATAGAGACAATTCGAATGGTGCTGTGAGATTAGTTATTGGCGTTGTGTGCTCACCTCCTTCTCTATAGATGAAACCTATAGCCGACTGTAAGTAATATTGGCTGGATGATAATAGTCGTATACGCTCCTCCAACATCATCAAGCCTCCAATTGTCAAATTCACTTCACCCTTCCAAACCTTAAATTTTCACTATCAACAATTAATAGTGAAATAAAAATAGAAAAAACTGTTGATTCGTATACCAAACCCATATTTCCGGTAATTGTTCCATTCGTTAGCACGACTCCATTGTTTGTATCATTCGATGAACGTTTGTAAACAGGTGTAAAGTTAAAAATCTTTGAAACATGATTGACGATAAAAATTTCGATTCCTTTCAATTCCGCCACTCCATCAGATCCATTTTGAAGCATTGTAAATGGACCAACAAGAGATACTGCAATATACACTGGACACTTGTTGAAGTTTTTCAATTTTTGTGGATATAATTGATGTATCGGCAATGTCATATTATTTGAACAATTAAACCGGGTAAATGATTCAATTTTCACATTTTTCAAAGTGAAGCAGTCATTTTGATACGGTAAAAATGCATTGATGGTCCAAACAGTTGATTCATCTTTAATCAATACATGTGAATTGATCAAACCATTTTGCCAAAGTATTTGATGTATCGCATCTAATGTATTTGTATAGTTCGAAGTGTGATCAGTGACAACAACTAGACATTTTTGATACAATTGAAATTCCTGAACCACATTCTCGCTGAAAATATGCCTGAAACATTCAGTGATTTAAAGTGACGAAAGAAAACAAATGGCTACACAGTTAAATTGAAATAAACTTACGGTAGTGATTTCGTGTTATCGATTAGAATCAAATTGAATACATTATTGCAATAGCGGGGGATGTCGTCTAATTCATCTAAAACGTTGTATTTAAATGCTGTTAAAAATGGCTCATTAAATAAAGTACGCAATAAATCATTTTGAAAGTAATTTTGGTCGCTCGAGGATGATGTAGGAACTATTGAAACGCAGAATTTTCTATCGCTAAAATATTTTCTTATAAAATTGGCTATGATTTTTGCTAGCGTATAAATATCGTCGGTTTCTGATTTATTTCTAATAAAACATTCCCGAAAACTGATTAAAAGTAAAATGCAGATGGAAAAAATCATTGGATTGTTGAACAGGTTCATGGCTCACTAGAATGCCGTTTCGAATGAAATAAACATTTTTTTGGTTTTGGATTTCATTTATATTTTTTCTGATTTTGATGAAATTTGATTACTCTTGAACATGTACACACACAAAACCGTCCGAATAAAATGTTGAACAATTGAATATTTCTAGCGTAATTTTTTTTGTTCAGTTTGAATCAATCTTTGTTTAGGTGAGTATTTAAATTACAATGAAGACAAAATTGCCATAAATTTAATGAATACTTCAAACATTTAAACGCACAGTTCTCTGTGTGAATTCCAAGCCTTAATATCACGTACAAATATTATTTAGATTACATTTCCTTGCTTTGTCACACAGTTAAAAACTGCCTCATTTGATTACTAATTCAATAGTGATGAGTAAATTACAGGGCCCAATCAATCATTAGTTTCCATTAGTGCATGAACATCTTAAATTATATTTCATTAATATTCTAGTAACAAATAAGTGCAATATCGATACTCAAAGGTGTAAATGAAAATTACTCGAAGAAAATTACTTGAAATTACTGGTGTACACCCAAATAATATTAGTAAGTAAGGTAATCTAAAATCAATTCAACGCGCTTACACTTCACGCTAACAACTTCCAAAACAAAAACCATAAAGCTGATCACATACATAAGGCCACAAATTTGGAAAGCCGCAAGGATATTTATCAATTGCAGTTTTGATGGTTGATGTTTTGTTGAATTTGGTTTACGTTCATCAACATATTTATGCGTCCAAAAATCAATCAGTCCAATTTCACGTAGCGTTTGCAATTTTTCATTAAATACTCTTGACAGCGGTGATTTTCTTCGAAAGAGAATCACTGGGGAATACGTATAAACCCGATCTTTGGTGAATGCCATACGTTGATGTGGATGTTTTAAATTGTACACCTTTTGCGATAAGTCTGTTGCATATGAAACACCATTTATATTGTTGTCATACAGATACCGAAAATCGGCCATAAACTCGTTCGCACTTATTATAAATCTGAAATGATATTTCAAACAGAGTATCAAACCAAGAGCTAAGAATCTTGTGAATTTATCTATTGAGTTGACTCACCGATCTTTATCGAACATTTTGCTTAAAATGAGATACGCATTTTCTGTTGATATTATTTTGCAATGAGAATTGCGCACTTTTTCGACCGTATCTAAGTCAGATGTGAATCGATGGTTTTGCAAATAATTGTAAAGTGAGCCTTGATACGAATTACGAATCACAAGCCATGAAATTATCCAAATAAGCATTAAAGTTCGTGCAAAATTTCCATATGAAATATGTCGATTGGGAATGGCATTTCCCAAAACTAAAGTCCACATATTTAAAATTGGTGTGCGATTTCTTCGGCCGCCAATGATGAAATGTCGCCACTTTTGATTTAAATTCTTCGTTAGCAATATTATCATCATCGAAATGATTAAAAGTGTCGCAATCGAAAGCCACATAACAATGTTGAATGGAGATGTGAGTCTGGTGATCGGTATATACCAGTCACTCTCTTTGAATGTAAATCCAAAAGATCCGTAAAAATAGGGATAACTACACGTGAATATCGAACATCGTTCAGTGGTGTGTGAAAATCCACCAATGGTCAATTGAGCGGCTCCTCGCAAAACCTACAACATGTTATCAAAAACATTACCAACACTTTCAAATAGGACTTGATGACAAACATCTTACCAATCCGACATTTCCCACTGATGTTCCATTCGGAAAAATTAATCCATGACCACCAGCTCCAAATGTTGATCGTTTGTAAACAATATCAAAGTTGTATGCTTTAGACATGTATTTAATGATGCCAACATCGATACCATGATATTGCGTCGTTCCATCAGAATTCTTTTGAATAATGGCGAATGGATCAAATATAGATATTGCAACATACACAGGACATTTGTTAAAATTGCTTAATTTCCTTGGAAACAATTCTTCCATCGATAGCGTCATGTTGTGGGTGAAATTTAACGATGTGAAAGTAACGAGCTTCCGGTGTTCAAGAGTAAAACAATTCTTTTGATACGGGATAAACGTAGACAGCGTCCAATTGTGTTGTTCTTGAAACAGAACGTGTGAATTCATCAAACTATTCTTCCATAGCAATTCAAAAATCTCATCCAAGGTTTCTGTAACATTTTGAACTGTTTCTGTAACAACAACCAAAAACTTTTGAACCAAATGATGCTCTTTCACCGTATCTTCGTTTAGAATATTCCTTTTTTGGAAACAAAAATATTGCAAACTTATGTATTTGAGTGGGCTTTAGAGTCAAGAAAGCTACTCACAGTAGAGACTTGCTGCCATCGATAAATATCAAGTTGAATGCATTTCTGTTATCACGAGTCGTTTTGTCTAACGCATTCAAAACGTTGTATGTGAATTTGATTAACATCGGGCCATAATATAAGTTGCTGAATACTTTTTCTTGAAAAATATTCGATTTTTTTATGGATGGACCCATAACTATTGACACAAAAAATGTATCTTCACTAATGTATTGTATTATATAATTGCTAATAATTTCACTCAGAACAACACTTTCATCGGATTCGGATGTTTGAGACTCGAGGCTCTGCCAAAAGGACGCCTTGCATGAGGTAACAAAAAATAGAAACAATTGTAAAAGTTTCATTTTATTTCAATAAATGACTGAAGTAAAGACGCAAAAGATAGAGATTGAGTTGGATTCCTCTTTGCTGCTGCCGATCTATCACTTACTGGTGAAATCAGCATTTTGAATTCCAATTTATATGCCAATCCAAAGTATTAACAAAAATCAATGAATAATAATGATAATAAGTAAAAATGAATTGTTGACATTTTATAAGTCTACATATGAACGACTTTATAAACAAAAATTGTAATTCGAATGATATTTCATGATATAGCGTAATTAATCATTCATTCAATTGCATCCTTATGTAATGCTTTAATGGCTTTTATGATGGTAAAGTAATTTATGAAAGTAGAATAAATCTGAAAAAAGGCATTTCATTAAAATCCATTTCAAGTCAAGCATAAAGTACTTGAGTTAGCATGACGTCATTGTTTTTCAAGGCGTCCCCACTCATATTAAGTTTCCATTACAGTGGCGACTATAAAGCACAAACGCCCACTTTTAGCATTCCTATGCTGAGTGGAGGATGTCTCCAAAAATGGCGCCAGATGAACCAGATACTTTCATCAAGCAAAAATATTTAATACATTCGTCTATCGACTGATTTTATTGTAAAACAAACCCAAATTCATGTTACGTTCTTATTTAAACTATGTGTTTGCCATGCAAAGAAATTACATAAAATGCACCATGAACGTATTTTGCTTTTTTACTTGGAGAGTTCGTTCTCTTCCATTCTTTCTTCCCTTCAAGCTTCCCTTTATCAGTCACCCATTAAATCCTGAGTTTCTCATCTATTGTATAAAACCATAGACATGAGCCATGTGACATGATTTACATCGGAAACAGTTTTACTATGTATTATAAAATTAATAAAAACTTTCCTTCCAATCTTATTAGTACGCAAACACTTCAATTGCAAACTTTTCTCACAAAGAATGAATATCATCAACATTAAACTACCTAAAAGTGTTGCAAACTTCCAAAAAAACATTACAAAAGAAATTCACGTAAATTTTTGTTTAGTAATCTGGTGTAGAGTCGGAAGAAGATTTGGGATCAATAGTTTCACTTGCTTTTTAAGCTTCAGTGACAATATTCCCATCATTTATTCACAATAGATACCCAAATTTTTCATCTCTCTTGAAAAGTTTAAACTCTATGTTCATTTTAAGTTCAATCTTAGTTTTTTGACAAATCTATGGCAAATTATTGCGATTAATTTATACATATTGTTGGTTTTTAATATGATTATTGATTAATTAACGATAACCAATTTGCAATTTAGTTGAATTTCAGCACAAACACACAAAAAAACAATCTCGGATAATCTGTTGCGAGCAAATTGTACGCATGTATTAAATGAAATGTGTTTATTGATATGTATTCGCACACCATAGATCGCTATATTTCGAAATAATAAAATATCGAATTTGAGAGAGAGAGAGAGAGAAAAAAGGCGGTATCATCCATACGGGTTTAATAGAGGCAATCATTACTATAGCTGATGGGCATTGCGAATGAACAATAGTCCGAAATATAATAATTATTAAAATCCGAAAAATCCATTTAAAATTTGCACCGTAGAGACATACATTATATTTTCATTGGAAATTTATGATTGAAAAGCAGAAAAAAAACCAGCCGGCAGTTGGATAAGCTTTCCGCGTACACCTGCCACAAACAATAATAATCGAAATATATGCGTGTAAAACATATGCCATTGCGTTTGCAAGACAAACATTTACAGGGACCGCCATTTCGATAAATAGAAATTTATGGGCAGACAGAGCGTTTTTTTTTTGTTTCCTTTCACATTCAGCCAATTTTATGATATTTGTTATATTTTTCACCGTATTTTTACCCCCATGCAACAGCACGCTCTAACATCGTTTCCGTATCAGCATCAGGAAACCTTTTGTCTATTTTATGGTTTGACCGTGTTTCTGTGTGTGTGTTTTTTTAGCCGGTTATTGAGGACCAAGGTGAAACTATCATTCATACAATGACATGTGCTGGCATGGGATGTGTTTCAATGTTCAGTATCCAAGGAAAATATTTAAATGATACTTTCATGTTGAATCCGTAAAAGGAATAAATCTAATTTATGGCTGGGTTTGTAATTCATTTTCCATGTCAATAAAAATCCAATTACACATTCAGACTAAAAGGTGATAATAAATTTATTGTTGAACGTGCTATAGATACAAAGAAACATACATCCATTTTGAACTGTGAAGCACCAATGTGAATGACCTGAATTCGATTCCATGAATCCATTTCGATCAAATGTTGCTCGACGATTCAAATACGATTTGCACACTGCGTTATTGTTTATCGTTCATTCAAATGCAATTATGCTGTAAATCAATGTTCTGTGTCTTTTTGTTTTGGTTTTGAAACGATTTGGTTGGCTTTGGCACACGAAACACCTGCTGCAAAAATGTACATATTTCCATATTTATTTTAGATGTTCCGTCAGATTGAATTTTTTTTCCGTGGAAGTCCGGCAGCAAATGATTTAAAATGGATTTTCTTACAATAAATTTCAATTTGTGGAAAAATGGAAAAAAAAATCCCATCAAATTGGCTGTAAACGACTCTTATTTATTTTTCATATTGGTTTCGTATATCATAATTTGATTGCACCAAAATCGAATATAGGATATTTATCTTTTCAAATAAAATGCATTCAGCTCAATCGAATCGTTCAAATGTTATATTGGATAAAAATCAAACTCTCTCGTTCCATGGAACCGTGCACTTTCATCAGGCGCCAAATAAACGTGAGAAAAAAAACGAAGAAAAAACATAACAAAATGTAACGTTACAACACCATTGCAATATGTCTGCACAAATTCACCTTTGGTTACGTGATTTTAATTTAATATACCAATTTATACTGTGAAATCTTACATTTTATCATTTTATTTGTTGCTCTTTCTCTCTTTTTGCCATTTTCTCACAATTTTATTATATTAATATCTCTGTCTTCTTTGGATTCGTTCCGTTTCTTTCGTTGATGTTACGACTGATATGTCTCTTTTAGTTTGTTTCCGCACGATACGTGGAAGCAAACAATCAGTTTGACAACAAATGGAAAAAAATAGTTTCCGAAAAAAACGTTTTTTTTATTGTCATTCCATTGGCAAGGCATTGCTACGTGTGTGTGTCATCGTTGAAGCTACTGAGGAGCCACCCCAAGACGTAAGTATCATAAACGACCGTCACATATACATACTTGATTTTTGCTATGTGATTTTGTTGTACACAATTTTTAATATGGAAAACCAGATATTTTGAAAATGATGACAAAAAAATCAACCCCGATAACAGGACGCAACGTGGCGGAATGAAGCAGAAACAGAAGCACCAAAATGGCAATGGGTATTGAATGCAGTTAGGCGAACGACAAAGATGTTGAAATAAAAATGGTCACAGCAACACACACACACACACATACTCACATTCTAGCTATCAAATAACCTTTATCATTTGGTGTGGTACTCAGTGTCATCACTTTAAAGTTACTGCCAACATATTGTGTGTGTGTTTGTTTTTTTTTCATTCTGTTTTGTTCGCTTCTCTTCTTCCGATGCGTTCATCCTTTTGCATTTGTTCCGGCGCTAGCGAGACGGGAAATAAGAAACGACACGAAAGAAAGCTGTTCAACAATTTAGTTATAAAATAAAATGACATCATTTTTCGTCGAGCCAGTGGTGAAATTGTGTGTCCTTTCTTTCGAAAATTGCTTGTGTGGTTCAAGGCACTTTTCTTTATATTTTGGGGTGTTAGTCTTGTGTTTAATGTCGCCGAAGCATTTTCATCAAACCGTGTGATTGTGTCTGTGTCGGCATTTGCCGCCTTTGCTTCGGTTAAAAGAATGACAGTTCTTTTTTGTGTTCTCATTGTAATCGTTTGCGATGATATTCGGACGAAAGCATGTTCTATCTGTATAAAAAGTATGAGAAAATTCCGCGAAATCCCAAGCAGCCAAATCGTTTCTCCACCAAAAGCAAGCAAATAGCAAGACAAACATACACAGTCATATGTCATACAAAGTAGATAACGTGCTTCGAGCAATAACAAAAAAAAACACCTTTCGGCCAAAAACCGTGTCTCATTTAATACTTTCCATTTGCAGTGGCCTCTTGATGCCTTTATGCGCGTTCCTTCCACCATTGCAATATCTTTCGTGGACAATAAAAAAAACGAATGGAACCAAGCAAAAACGGTAAAATGGTGAAAGACAGAACGAAGCCAATACACGTGAATAAAAACGTTATGCGACTGCAACCATAAATTTTATTGTTACTGAATAACGATATGGAAAATAAAGTGAAGGAACCAGGAAAGGTGCAATTTATTAATTCATGTTGCAAGATGGCGTACGATCGCATTGCACATACTTTAAGCATGTTCTTCGTCTGCCTTCTAATTTCATGGAAATGTTTCGCTCTCGCTCTTCTCTATCGTTTGTTCGCTCGTCTTCAATTTCTGTCATTCTCTTTGGCCAACACGTTCGTTGCTCGTTTCGAAACGAGCTTCAGCACAGCAACATACACAAAAAAAAACAGACTCTGATGATCGATCCAAAAGTGTGAATTCTTTTTATTGTCAACCAATGTGTCTCGATAAAATGCATGATTTTCACGTGCAAAAATTTCAAAAGGGAAAAATTACATTTTCCCATCAGGAAGCTACATTCAGTCACATTTTATGCATATAGATACTCTTGGCTTCTATCGGACAAGCAGCAATTTCTCAATAAAATTTATTGTACGACCGTTCATCATTCCAATGTTATGCAAACGAGATATTTTCAGTTGCAGGGTTACAAAAAAAAAACATTAGGCAAAGCGCTTGATTGCGAATAGTTTTTGGAACCTTTCATTTTGACTAAAAAAAAAATATTGCAAACGATCGATAAATACCATTTACCAAATGTGCACATTTTTAGATAGTTGTTTGGCATTTTTGTTTGCAACAAAATTGATGACCCCTTTAGATATTGGCCAATTCAAATGATTTTAATTAAAAGCCTGTTGGTGGCTGTGTTTAGGCCCGAGTTTTTTAATCGCAATTTTGATAGTGCAACGCACCATGTCAAGATTTATTTATTACTGGTCGGCTATTCAGTAAATTTGTCGCAAAATCGATGCAAAACATTTATCCCATTTGATTGGCCAAATAAACATTGCTTCATATAAATAACATAGAGAGAAATTGAGGGAAAAAATGAAACTGAAAAACGCATAATGCGTTATATCAATTATAAATTTACACTAATCCGAGGTTAATTTGGATGACCGTTTCCACACTCATAAATATACAATTTCCACAATAACAATTCATTTAAATTATAAAATATTATTTCTTGTTTTATTTTATGCTTCACATCCAGCCGGATTTCAGTTGGAATCATTTTATGAATACTAGTTTAAACGGTTTTTGAATTCGGCTTTTGAATGCAGCGCACACACACACACAACACATACATACGCACATTAAACCGCACAACAATACCCACTTCTCCATAATATCTATCCATCCATCCACTTCATATCTACAGTACATTCGTATGCGTATGCATATACAGTATACATAATTATCTGAACATAAACATAAAATGAAAATTGATTATACTATTCAGACACAACACATCGCTTTGCGTGTGTGAATATGAGGGTATGGTGAAGCAACAGAAAACGGATGGATGGCAGTACCGAATAGACATCCCAAAAACCATTTATGCAATTATTTTACTCTCATTTCCGAATCTCATGTTTCTTCTGTGCCAAAATAAACGGGCTTTTGTTGGGCTTCGTGTTTATTAGGACTTGTGTACATGACCGCGATTCTATGTAGTGTTCAATGTATGTGGATGTGGGGTGAATACCGTCAACCGTTCATTTTTCGGCCATTTTCAGGGATTAATTTAAATGTAATATTCCGTTTTCAGTTTGACCGGCCGGATTCATTGGCTCATTTTGAATCAGCCATGATTACAATTGAATAAATTGTATTTTAAAGAGAGAGAAAAAAAATTTAAAAAAAAAAAAAATGAACACAACATATTTGTGGATCGCCGACAAATGATTGCCAAAGTGCAATGATATACATTTACTTAAAAACATACCTCGAAAAGTTGATATGATTGCAAGCGCGAACATTTGGTTTTGTTGAAAACCATAAAATCTGTGTTTGGATGAACACACAAAAATCTACCAAGTAGATACCTCCCATTCGATTGGAATAAATGGTTGGTGGACAAAATTCAAATTTGATTCACGATCCAACTGAAATTGGATAAATGTTTTGTTTGAGGTTTTTCGATTCGATGGCAATACCAATATCGAAACACCATATACTACTACCCTTTGAATTTCGATTGCAGTTGTGTTTATTTCAATTCAAAATTCCAATTATTAGTTTTCCACTATTTGTGATTAATCAGTATTTGAATGCGAAATTAATTTTGTTCGGGCCATTTTATTTTTACTACGTGAGTTGAACGTTTTAGTGTACAATGTACAAACTGAAACTGAGAAAACTTTGATGATGTGTATTTGTATATGTGAATTTGTAATAATATTTATTATAAACGGCCCAATTGTAATCTGTTTTGTATGTTTTTCGTGTTCGATTGTCATTTCATGCACATTCCACCAATCGAACATTAATTCAGTTTTATTTTGTTTACATCATGTCAAACCATGCGAAACAATGCTCATAAATTTCATTACACTAATAAAAAAAAAAAGATGTGTGAAAAGTAGCAATAAAATGAATGTTCATCAAATCACAATGCAAAGCGTTTTTGGTGTGCTAAATGTGTCATTTTTCGTACACTTCGTTTTGCATATTTTGGTATTATGCCGTAATACGATTTGTTTCTTCGTTTATATCCTGGTATAATTTTATGGGAAATACTATCAAAATCGTGTACTCAATTCATCAAGTGGAAAATCAAAACCATCGAGTGGTCAACCATCGACCGATGTAAATTAAATTCGTATTGTGAATTTGGTGACAATTATTTGCAATAATGCGCTTGTAAACCACTTTGCTAGTTTGGTGCATGGTATGCTCATTAAATTGGCTCTGTTGAAATCATCGTCGTCGCCTGTGCTGAATGCTCATAATACGATCGAAATATTCATAACGGCACAATAATATGGATGTTGCTGTTGCTGATGCTGATGCTGTCGATATGATAAGTGTTTGAATCAAAGCGTTCCTGTGTTCAAAACATTTGGAAACATGATGAAAGCGGGCGTACAACAGTAATGTGAGTATGAGAGTATGCCTTGAGCCTCAATATATGCAATTAAAATGAGACAAAGCACATTGGTTTTAATTGGGCAACGCGTCGGGCAAGTACTCGAGTTTCGATGTAATCACAGCATGTAATGATACAGATTATAATAACGGATGAAAGCAGAGAAGGTGTGAACAAATAAACAATGTTATGTAACACCATTTGGTATAACATGCGTTTCGAGTCAATAGCACGCATATTTAAACATGTTAATTTTCCATTTGTAAATTTTGTATTTTATAACACACATCTCGTTTTCGTTTTTAAGTAGCATTCCGTGATTCTATTTCCGTAACGTCATTCAACGATGGCATTGAAGTTTTTAAGCGTTTTAAATGTGAACAACAACAACAAACAGAAAACAAAACTGAAGTGTGAATTGTGAGCCAAAGTGGGTAAATGCAGAAAATAATAAAAGAAAAACGTTCGCAATGAATTTGATTGGGGTTGATTTTAACTTCACTACTGTACAGATTATAGTGGATTTAATGATTTTGTTTGAATTAATGCAATCAAAGCACCCCATCGACAGCAGTAAAAATCACACGTTTTATCACCCCATAATTTGGTGTGATTTGATTTAGGCAACTATTGACCGCATTGTTCAATCCATTTCTCATTATTCATGTGTGATGAAAATTAAACAACCAAAATCCATGTGAAGGTGGTTGAAACCATTACTATACAATACACACAATCCGTAATGCTGTTTTTCCGGCAATTCGAAACTTTTCAGCTATTCAATAAATTTATCATTGAAATAAATCGACCATACACAAGTTCCGAATGAATGCCCATTCCCAATAATTTATTAATGTGTTTCATTTAAATGTGGCACACTCATTTTAACACATGTACATTGCGATGTAGTGTTCAAGCTGCCAAACAATAGCAACCAGAAAACATATACTTGTGCTTTCTCCAAGGGGCAATTATCATACAAAATATTCTAAATATTTGCACAGAATCATATCACTATTAAAATCGAAAGATGAAATGATTGTATATGGAGAATGTTGTTTGTTTCAAATTGTTCTTATGGCAACTTTAAACACATTCATACGTCGAATCGTATTAATAAACGAGATGAAACCCCCTTGACTTTTTCGTCAAATTGCATTCTCCGAAGAGTATATTATGTTTCGTGTTGTGTTTGGATATCTTGTTGCTGTTCATTTTTGGCTGTAAATAACAAATTTGGTCAATAGAGTGGACAAAACAATGAACAATGGAACAATATATGGAGAAACTTATCGAGAAATGACCATAAAATTGACATAATATCGAAAAATTTCTGTTTACTTTAATGCACAACATTAAATGATTTTGAAAATATTCGAATATCAAGACATCATACTGCATAGTGCAAATTGTATGAAAATAGAGGAAGAATAATCTTATTCTTTTGATTGTACTGGTATCAATTTATTCACACGGTGAACTAAACAGAGTCCAAATTCAAATATAAGTACTACTGTCTATTGGATTAATATTGCTTCGATGGCTATTGTTGTTTCTTGGATTCGGTTATTTATCACAATTCGCATGACTTCCCACTGAACCAATGTGTGCATGTATACTAATCGCTCACACGCATCGCCAGGTGAATAAATGGAATGTTTTTTCGGCAATTGAGCTTCATGTCTGATGTCTGATGCCATATGATTTGCCATCAAATCTCTTAAAATAAAGTGAACATTCATATGTTTCATGTTTAAAATGGCCAGAATTTCCACCCGGAAATTGAAAATTATAATGTGCTTTTTGTTTTCAATTGTCGGCGGTCATGTCTCCCAAATGTCATTTAAAAATGTTTTGCTTGCATTCATTTGTGGCTCTTTGTTTTTAATTGGAGTGACAGAAAGTCGTCGTTTTTCCACCAGCATGGAATTGTAGGTATGTATGGTGTTTTTTATGACTTTTGCCTCGTTGTAGACAATTGGCAATCTTAGTGGCACACTCGCATTCTCTCTGTCAGCACATTAGCTTTATACAAATGGTTTCATTGTGTGGCACTATATTCGGGAAAAACTCGTAAAATTCCATGTTAGCTCAACATTTTCAAGACACACACACACACACACACTAACAATAACCAAATGAAAATGAAAAACAAAAACACAACATGATAGTAAAAACCAAAAACTACGTGATTATTATATCTCATTTTCTCATGTATTGGGTTTTAGTTTATACTGTTAATTACCCGATTCGTTGAAGCTGAAGCAAAAAGCATAATTTGCAGCAACCACAAGAGTGTTTCTATAGTGCTGTTGTTTGGATTGCATTGTTGCTCTCTCTCTCTCTCTCTCTCTCTATTTTGTCTCTATCGTTTCCACAAATTCATTCGATTGTTTTTATTTTGTTTGAATGAATGAAACCAAAATAGTTGAATTTTTGGTTGGTAAAACGAATAAAAGAAACCAAACCGAATTGTTGAGAATGAAGAACGACTTCGGCAATACAAGAGATATCGATTGTGCCGATACCGGGGGAAAATCGTCGAGACGTATAATGTAAAGCAACAAAGTCAAATAGAGCGGTAGCGGTAAAACTTTTAAACGTGATGCCTGAACCATTGCTTACTGAGCTCGCACTAGGTTTTTGTATTTCGACAAGTTGAGCAGCAAACAGCCGCACATCCATGCATCATGTATGTACGACTGGGTGTTTTGGGCGCATTGTTTTTTTCCATTCGGTTGTATCGCATTTGGTTGATTAGTTGGCTGTTCAGTTCAATTTGACTTTGGGTTAATGATTTTTGTGCAGCTATTTTCCAGCCATTGTCGAGCTCAACCACTTCATAGCAGCACCTTTCGTTTTTCTTCATGTATATCTACAATCCAAACAAAAAAAAACCATTGGATTCAAATTTTCAGTTGGATTGGTATTTTCAACGATATCAAATTGATTCTATGGAATCAATGCATTGATAAAGTTGTTCCCTTGAACACCAAAAACTTCCAATTTCTATTGTCTTTGGCATAATAAAAGAAAAATATTTGATTTATTGGTTAAGCTAACCGATAACAAGGGCTCGTTCAAAATTCGAACGATTTACCGAACACGACATTCAATTCGATGTGCACACAATTAAAATAAGCACCTATACACACCAAAATAGAATGGCACATTTTGATTGCGATACCGAAAATATTTGCGGTAAACTAATTTGAAGTGAACGTTTGTCTGTTGCGGTCTTGTGTATTGGAGCCTCTAATGTAAATTCATTTTCGTGCTGTTCTGCATTCGGCAGAGCCGAGATTGCTGTTGGAATGAAAGTGAAAAACGGAAATGAAATTATTAAATTTGCTTTAACGGCCCATGCTGGTAGTGGTAGCAGTGAAGCAGCCGTCGAGGTTACACGCACGTTGCACAATGCAAATGTACACACAAACACACACATTCAAACACTCACACACAAAATCGACCTCGTCATGAACGACTCATCCTCTCTCATTCTCACTGTATGTGTGATGTTGGTTAAGTGTGTGTAGTTTAAACGATATACTATTTGGAACAGACGAAGAAAACTTTTCCGGGTTCTGTTTGGCTCGTAAATTTGTTTTTGTTATTGCTATTGTTTTCACTCCATGTATGTTTCTCTCTGTGTGTGTGTGTCTGTTTTTTTTCTTTCTCTTTTTATTGGATGCCGGGAACGACAAACCGGAGAAAGAGATCGTGAGAGAGAGAGAGAGAGTGAGAGAAAAAGACACACAGCAAATAACAAAACACAAGCACTTGGTATTTTCAGCATGGCGAACAAACGAACGAAGGCAAATTTATGGAGCGTTGCTGGCTCGAGATTTCAGTCAACATTATCAATGAAACATGTATCATGATTGTGTGCACAAATCTAGGGGATTGATTTCAAAAGACACTTTACACAGATCGAAACAAGGTGATTGTTGTACTTTGGAACTTTGCCTCAATGAAATTCAGGTAGGTTTGGTTTGCATTTGTATGATTCAAGAATGAAATGGAACACCACAAGGTGATCAAGCATCGATGCATTGGAGAAGTTCAAGCGAATCACTTCGATATCTCTGATAAATGTTTAATTGAACTCACAGAGATTCTCTATGCTTTGAAAGTTTTTGCCTCGTCTAAAAACCCGGCTAATGCGGTGTTGTCATCGGTGACACACACGAACACACACATACACAACTGTCTTAGGATGTGACACAGTGTCTCAGTGACATAGAATCCCCTAGGCTTCACTGCACAATGCACTGTACAGTGTACAGTGCACATGCAGACATTTTCAAGCCAACATCACACACCCTTGTTGCATATTTGGTTACCGTTTCTCTACTGTTGCTGTTTTAAACTTGAATAAATATTTTATCTTCGAATTGAAAATGTGTAGCGACTCCATTTCACTTGAATGTATCTGCATATATATAACCAATTGCCTTTTTTTCTTCTTCTGTTTTTGTCCTGGTGCGGGTCAAACCAAACCAAACCAAACCAAACCAAAAACGTAACAATGCTTAAATTGTACGTGTATTATAATGATAGAATTTGGCGTGCCTGGCAAATGGACATAAACATGCAAAGATATGGCGAGTCAAACAATTCGACTTGAACCTTGGAACAGATACGCAGACCAAATAGCATGTGGCTGAAAACAACACACCAACCAAAACTGGTTCAGGTTTGAATTTTACTGTTGCGATATTTATGTGCGTTCATTGTTCGAAATTTTCTAATTATAAAAGCAGCAATAAATTTTAATTGTTGGCTTTTATTTCTGAATTGCCATTAAACTAGAGAAACAACGCAAGTGAGACGCGCAACGACCCTTGGAATATCAATAATCGACATGAGCAACAAGCTGGAAAATATCTTCTCCATTTTTTTTTTGCATTTCAATGTGTGAAAATGAATTCCTTTCCTTTGATTAACACATGACTTCTGGCATTTTATGCATAAAATATTTTGGAATTTTACCACTGAATTACGACGAAAGCAGTTCGTATTCAATTGGTTTAAATTGATAAAGTCAAGACGAAAAAGAAAACGATGAAATAACCATGTCGACGTAATTTTATTAGATCAACTGTGTAGCGTTGAGTGACAGCGACCTGCACCAAGTCAAAATACAAGAGAAAGACGATCATCGAAATCTGTTCAGTTTTAATTAAATTAAGTGTCCCCACTGATTTGCTTACACTCTTAGCGTTCTCATTGAAATCCGTCGTACCGGTTAAACAATTCATGATTTGCTCTTTGAACTCGGAAGCACTTAAGACATTTTCCTCTGTCTCCGCTTCAGCTGTATTTTTCCCATAAAATGGGAAAATTCAAAAGCACAGAGTTTCTTTGTAAAAGTTGAAACAAAACAAAAGTGTCATAACGTTGGCGGCTTCATGCAGAGAGAATTTGTTACGTGCGTTGAGCATAAATATACAGCGGGAAATATGAAGCGAACGTGGATGATGGTGGTGTTGTTTCATCGTCATGCCTTTGACTGATTTCTCGACCAAATGTGGAGCACTATAAAAAGCGAACATGTGCTTCCAACACTGAAGGGGCAATTTCCAAAGCGCCGACGCACTAACTGAATCATTGTTCCCTTCAAATACATGAATTGAGGTGATGAGAAGCTCAATGGCAAAACAGTATCGAACCGTATTTTGGGGAAATTCGTGCAGCGTTTGATGCATGATTCATCGCAAATCCATTCAATGATTTTTTTTTTACAACCCAACAAAGATCACCTGTAAACGTCAGCCTAACCCATGTCATTTTCAAACCGCACAACTTCTGTTGGGTTTTCCGATTATTGAATTCTCAGCATTTATATGCGAAATGTCTCTCGATGTATTGTTGTTTCCGAAAACTTTGGCTCGCAAACGAATTGCGGTTTCCTTTCTATTTCAAATAAACATAGTATTATTAATTCAATTCACAGTGGCCAAGAGATCTATGGAATGGACACTAATTAATTACAAGCTTATAAGTGTTCCTGGGACAAATGTGCGTTCGAAACATGAGCACATTTTTGCGTTACAACATATGAACATTTCAATTTGTATGCGGTTTTCATAGTTGGACATTTCAATTCGGAAACACACCAATGAATATAATATGAAATGAAATGAAATTTGGAAAACATAAAACATAAAACACCAAACTTAAATTCAGAATTAATTGAAGTAAATTGGATGTTTCCAGGTGGCATGCTGTAAAATATGAACAATTAATTCCTTTAGGAAGAAGAAACACGTTAAAGATGGTTCTCAAAAACCGCAAAGTTTCAAAGCACACTTCAGTATACCTTTCGATGACCAACACCTCTTTTATAAATAAATAATAATATTTCAAGTGAAATATATCGTTCTTATTTTTGTCGTCTAGGTCAAAGAATCATTCCAGAAACGAAAAAAAAACGTTCCTTCTGAAAAAAGCTATCTTTTGGTGTTCGATGTTGAAGTTGGCAATTGATTTTTACATGTTTTATTGAATGGTTCCAGGAATAGTGAGACCTTGAACAGATGAAAACCAGGCAAACACTGAATTTTCGGAAATTTCGTTTGCTTACCAAAACCGACAAGTTTTTGCATAGAGAATTGAAAAAAACGACATTTTATTTGAATGTTATAAATAAGCCAGAAACTTTTTCTTCGAATGCTACTAACTATATTTTGCACCGACGAAATTAACGCTGTAAATTGTTGAAATTGAACTTGTGTTCATACAGTGTGTACCAAACCCAATAAAATGTATCATTATGGGACTCCAGTAGAGTTGGATTTCACCAAAATGACACTGATTGAATGCTGAGCTGCTTCAGATTTCGGTAGTATGTTAACGACTCTAATGCGGTGCTTACGACTTGCCATCAAAATTCAATATGATCATTTCATTTTTTGGTTGTTTTTATTTCAAATTATTTTTCACAAATCGCATTGGAACAATGCTAGTCTAGTACACTCTGTAGATGAGAAATTATTAACAGTAAAATTGGTGGCCATTTTACTCTTCCGTATTGCCAATCCGCCACACAAAGTTTTTAATTCATACATTTATCGTCCTGAACAGTGTTCACTCGGTTCCGTTAGGAAGGCGCTGAAAAATTGGTGCTCAAAATTTATCACACTCCCACACATCGAGCAAGCATATAGCAAACGAACTTTAATAAAAAATAAAATGTTGAAACGACGGTAGCAAAGCTAGCTGTTCGTATTATAACGATAACCATTCATAATGGTCATTGGCAAAATTACAATTTCAGCTGTGGATACTTGAAACGGGCGATTTCTCATTTTCTTATGCATTTTGTGCCGACATAATAATTCCGGCATTCGCCTGAACTGCCGGAAATTGTTCAAACAGTTTTTGGTCATTTTTCATTGGCAGAAACAAGCGCTGAATGACTCAATATTTGTAATAATTTCTCATTTCATGAAATCGAATGCACCAAATGGTTGGGCATTTTTCATGTGTGCAGTTCACAGTTGCATTAGTCGACGAGAGATTTCATTGCAAATGGATGTTGATTATAAATGGAAGGCCTCTCACTATTCAGTGTTCACCAATTTTTTAAATAAATAAATCTGACTAGTTTAATCTTTCAATTATTTGTTGCCACCATTAGAGTAAATCACATTGGTAATGGAGTTCATAGTTTCCACAAAAATAACAAATGCCCAAAGTGTAGATAAAAAAAAGAGCCAAATGTATATAATGCATTAAACTATCATGATAAAAACGACAATACATTTTCGTTGACACTAATGAATGAACCGGTACAAGAAATGCAAATCGTTGCAATAGAAGTGTCAAGTGGCGGCAAAATGCAATATCTCACTGAAATTGCGACGGCAAAAGCCAAAAATGAGCAAATAATTCGGTGTTTCGGCCTGTGAATTGAATTTCCATTTGGAAGCATTTTGAGCTTAGCATCAAATACTCGAGCCTTTCCGTATGACGTAACTACCAAACTACATTACACTTGCCAATTTCTTATCGTTCAGCATCGCTCAGAGGGAAAGAGAGAGAGAGAGAGAGAAGAGACGGCAAAAAATACAAATCATTCTGAATGTTGATGAATACAGCAAAAACTTATTCAATCAGACAAATTGGTAAAATTGAACAACAACTGCCTCTCTCAGGCGTGTGTATGTGTGTGTGTGTGTCTGTGTTGAAAGTCTTAGTGGTTTTTCGTAACTTTTGAATCAACAAACCCGCAAAACTTTCAAGTCACCAATAAATATCAGGCGGCTGGTCGACGGTAGTTTTGGATGCAATCAAAAATAAATAAATAAACCAAATCGATTCTGAGTGCAGCCATTGCAAACCGCAATAGCATTACGAGCCATTTATTTCCACTTCGTAATTTATCTGCCTGGTTTCGAATATGGCATTCAATAAATACACACCAGACTTCTGAGACATTGAAAACAATGCAATTGCGATGATGGTTTTATTTTTGGCGCTGCTGTTTTTATGTTGTTGCTGTTGCTGTTGTTGTTGTTGGTCATTTCGGAAACTGACTGCTCGGTGCGTTTTTCCTCGACTTTTCTCGAAGTGTAATTAAATTCGATTTTATATTTATTTTTGGTAAGAAAAGCCAACAGCTCGATGGAATTTCTACTTGAAATTGAGCACACATCAAGCCTTGAGACAGTGCTTGAAGCACTAACCAATCCAATGAAAAATAGAAAAAGAAGACAAAAGAAATGTTCCATTCGAAATGAAATGCGGTTGCACCAATAAACCAACAATGTCCATACTATTTTAACAAACATACATTTTCCGATTGGAAATTCGTCGGTTCGTTTGTTTTCTCTCTCTCTCTCTCTCACTCTCGCCGTCTCCTTGCGGTTTTACGATTGGCGGAAATTCGATTGGAATGATAGTCTTTACACTTATGCCGCTCACAAACAGAACAAAATACACATTGATTTATCACAGACTGTAATCGCATTGTATCAATGACTGAAATAAGTATACGGTTTAAATTACGGCGTCGATTAATGCTATTATCATTGGAGTCAATCCCGTCGACTATTTTTTTCTTTGGTTCAAACTGTGCAGTGTGCATCCGCTTCCTTCTGGTGCAGCTGGGTGGATAGACAACCAGAAGACAAAGAACGAAGAGATGAACGAAGACAGACACAAACTAACAAAATGCAGAAACGACTTGATTAAAGGTTTGTAGCACGATGCAAAACACCTCTCTTTTCACGATTCAACGCTAAACTCAAACGAAGTGCTAAATTATACATTAAAAGAAAAAGGTAAAATCAAATGCATCTGAATTTATCGCGATGCAATTGCAGCGTTAAATTACGTGGCTTGACGCTGTCAATTGTGCAGAAGAAAAAAAAAGCTCAAGAAATGGAGCTAAGCTGTGTTTTTTTCTTGCTCGTTAAACTCGTTTCGCGTACGAATAATGTCTTCGCTCTATTTCTCAAAATGTGTGAATTCGTTTATCTACTAACGGGTTTTTGATATAATTGCCGGTGGATTGTAGGTGATTGGAATGAAATCGAAAATAAATCGCTCTTTGAAATTGCAGGAAAAAAAATGAAGCTACGGTTAATCTTGTGGCGCTGAGGTAATTTCCGGGCGATGGGTAGTTTTACATTTGTATTTCTATGTCTCTCTGTTTTTTTTTACTGAGAAAACCAAACTTTATTTTTCGCGTTCAGAATTTGACCACACCTAACATATTCGAAAAGATTTTATTTTTTTTTCGCACAAAAATGAATCGATTCCGACAGTTGAATTGCCTTTTGGAACTTGTAAAGCAGCAACATTTTCCAAAGTTATCTCCTTAAGGATAAAACACATTGAAAAGTGCAATCAAATTGATTGAGGCATTGAATGGGCCGAGTCGATGCAAGTCGCTTCTTTTGATAAAATGTATCATAAAAAGCGATCAAAAACGACTTGATTTGGTTATTTTCGTTTTCATGTTTGAATTTGTTTGTGGCAACTTTATGGCGCTGATTAAATGTCCAGCAGCATTGGGGTATCGTTTATTCGTGGACTGTTTCGAAAAGCAATCACTCTAAATTGGTGAAATTGAGCTGCATTGGTTTCTCCTTGAAACTTAAGTTAAATAAAACTTAGTTTGATCGAATCGAATGCTCAAGCGTTGGCTGATTCAAAATTATAGTACTTTTCAAGAAATTGAGGCATCTATTGTCAACAGCAAAATGTTACAAATTTCCATAGGTTCAATTTTATCCTCATGGTTAAAATCGATAGGCTGCTATTGTTATGTGAAATATATATTCTACGGAAATGATGTTTAAGAGCATTCATGCTCTTTGATGCCGTTAAAGCAATTATATGAATAATGTTGGGCAATTTAGATGTTGGGTGACGCATTCGGAAATTGTGCGTGCGGTTTGAGATGCTTAGCTGATTTGGTTGGTGGCTTTATTGAAGTTGATTGAAGGTGTAATTAGCAATTGTGGACACGCTAATTAATCAATGAGACGCTACCTTATCAATTAAATTGCAATCGATGCAAAATCTCAAGTAATTCAATTCCGGCTAAAGATGTGTATATAGACGTTGTCCATTCTATGCATCTCACCCCATCTCACACTCTATTTTGTCCACTACACAATGAGCTTAAGTGACATTCAATGTGGTTGGGTATTATTACGACGTAACTAATTAAATGCTTTAGGGAGCGAAAGCGGATTCAAATTCTAATTCCATACAAAGCAACACTACTAAAAGTGAAACGCTAAATGGTTTGGATGAAAGTACGAGTGTTGCATATTTTGGTCGCAAAATTTGGTTTGCTGGCTCTGTGCCGTCTGATTTTTGTTGTTAGCCTTGTTCTTCTTGCATGTTTGTACAAAAGGCAGCCAGCACTTATACTGTTTCCCATACAGTTCATTTGAACAAAAAAAATGGATGCTTAACAAAAACTCACCCACTCCAGCTTGTTTATGTCAACTTTTAGTTCACCGAAAGAGTATGTGTCACTTTTTCATATTTGATTGTTTCTCTTTTTTTGTTCAGATCTGTAACACCCGATACTTCTTTCTCTCTCTCTCTCTCTCTCTTTCTGTGTGTGTGTGTGTTTTTTCCCATTCTCTCACACTCCCACCAACTAATTCCTTTGAGCAAAAACGCTCGGCTAAAACAACAGAAAATGTCAATGCGACCGAATGAACAAAACAAACTACATGGGACTGTAGATGGTTGCATACGATGCTTTGTAATAGTGTGAGCTTCGTTTTGTTGTGCCAACGATGTGTTTTGGATCGCATTGCACATATGTTTCGACAAAAAAAACGAATCCACCATTCTCAAAATCTTTTGCTCGCAATCTACTGACGATGTGGTATGAGAATAAACAATTTTTGCCTGTTAAACATTTAACAGCTAGACATTGAATATGTGAACAAGCACACACACACACACAAACCAACGAAGAGATTTTCTCCGATAAAACGAAACGTATCGTAAAGTTTTTCGATTTTCGCCTGAATGTCACACACATATTAGGTTCGTTCGTTCTCTGTTGTTGCTGCCGCCGCCACCACTGCTATCGCAGCTACTCTGCTTCAATTTTCGTTATGTCTCTTGCTCTTTAGTTCGCTGATGCTGATGCTGTTGTTATGTTGTTATTTGGGCAACGCTTTCGGTGTTGGATTGTCAGATATACCAGAAGGCGAAAAATAGAACTTTTGTGTTTTCCCTGAGTCTTTCTCGTTTTTATTTTTGGATTGTGTCAAGTGTAAAATGTAACAGAGCCGATGAAAGTTGGCGATATGGAAAAGAGTTTTGAAGCTTGTTTACAAACGGTGCACGCTCGTTTCAGTCAGAAAACGGGCATTTCAAACGACAACGATGCCAAAGACGAAACATAAGTTGCACACCAAAACAAACATCAACTGCAAATGTGACGGCTCTTTTAAATGAGTTAATGCTGCCGTATGCTGAACTTTTTCTACTCACATGCTTTCACACCATTCAGTTTGGCCCCTTATCTTTGACATAATCTCGTTTTCAACTCACAAAAATCGGATGGTTGGTTCGATTCTGTCATAATATTTACATGATGTTTGTTTTCCAATTTGTTGAGATTTTTCTTCGAAACTTTATTTATAGATTCGAGTTTAAATTATTGTAATAAACATTATGTCCTCCAAATACTAGACCATCCAACTTGACAAAAATTAAAATATTGTATACATAAAGGCAATTGGCTGAAATAAACATGATTAAATTGATTGTTTACATAATTTATTTAACCGCTACAAATTAATATTAACATTGGTTGTGCTTACAGTTTATAAAAATACAAATATACAGTATTGAACAATATTTTAATAAATATTTAACAAATTCAATCAATTTTACAATCAAGACCGATTGTTTTTGACAACGACATTTTCGACTGAATTCCCTGGAAATTCGTCGGCAAACAAAAATCGGACTTTGTAGGTGATGTGTTGTGTGTTTGTATAGAGAATTTTATTTCGGTGAACAACGGCCTAGTGTCATGGAATCAAATTGTCGATATATTCACCTACAAATGAAAGTATGAATCAACAACTATTCTTTTATTTTGGTATTTTTATGATTGTCACCAAACGAGTCACATTATGCATTTACCCGGAGACTTTCGCAGGATTTCATTCAGTATTTGGATCAAAACTATTATTTCGTTTGAAATAAATATGTTAGTAGCAGTGATGAGCAAATAAGCTCGCTTATTATCAGCGACACTAATACATACACGTCATACTAAACTGTCAATCTTCTCAACTTTCGCACAAAAGCACACAGCATACACATACACGGCTGGTTAACGCTTGGCTTACACTAACTGCTAGTGTAAGTCTCGGTTAAGCTAACGTCGGCTAACGAAAATTCATCACTGGTTAGCAGTAGATATTTAGATCTGAAGCTTAATTGTTTTATTCAAAAACGAGCATGTTTCGCGCTTTCGAGTTCTGGGATTAGGACGTTAGCCTATGTATTTACCCCCCCCCCCTCTTGCGGCTGCCTCTGCCGGTTGCCTTTACCTAGTGACTAGGGGCATTTATGTTCATTTATCGAGGGAAAAATATGCGATATTCAAGAGCTTTGTATAATATTCACGTATTTTGAGTGTTTATACGCATTATTTGTCAATATACACGATTATATTTTTTTATTTTTTCAAAATGGCTGCCGCATATTTAAATATATGCACTATATTCGTGGTTGATTTTGGAAAATATACGTCATATTTTCGGTTTATAGACGTTTATAGATGTTTATATATATTTATATTTTAAAAAAAATATATACAATATTTACGCTTTATACACATTTATAGACGTTTATAGGCGTTTATATGTATTTATATTTTAAGTTAAAACCCCCTAGCCTAGTGACTCGATTGGTTTTTATTCAATCGCTTGGATTGCCCAATACATTCCTGTTTCATATACTAAACGAAACTTAACTAAATTAAATTCACTCGGCACGAAATATCGATGAACGTAAATAACTGAATCAAATCGATATTGATTTAATCAATACCGAATCAATTGAGTTACTAAAATGATCAAAATGTAGAATAGTTCGCTAAATTTAATTATTGTACGTGATAACGTGTCTGAATGATGAAGTGTACGGAAATGATATTCATCTCATATATTTTAAGAAAATATTCAAAATCGATTTCGATGCTCCTGCATTTGATTAATATGAATGAATTATTAGAAGATATTGTACGAAATGATAGTTTACAATTACAAGTTTATCGTGGTATTTACTTCACATTAATTTACTATTGTCGTTAGAGCTTTACAACAGTTGCAAACTAAAATTAACATAGAAGTCATCGTAATTGTAATATATCGGTTTGTGGCATACATTCCAAGCTAAATGATACTACCACCACATATGCAATACATATAAACAAAATGCTGTGCTTGAAACAGTCATCTTTAGAATGCAATTTATTCTTATTTATTCCTTTTTAAAATTCATTTTCATTCACATTTTAAGAATTGAATTCATGTTAAACAATTTTGATATTAAATATTTTTTTAACCGTTTTGAAGCAAAGCACTTCAATGTATTCGCAAGAGATTGAGACTTCATCTATAATCCATGAAACTGCTCTAAGAAACAATTTCCAATGACAGTTTGATTCTTTTGAGAAGCTATGTCAGAAACTATATGTCTGCATATCATGCCTAGAAATTCAACTTTAGTCGAACTCAACTACAGTATAAAATGTGAAAAATATATGCAAAAGTCCGAACGAGCAATCGTGAACGCAAAATATGATGGTATTCCTTCCTAATTGTATATGCAAGATTTTATGCGAAAAGGGTGTTTTGATTTTGTTTATTTTTTTTAGTGTAACTTTCATTGAGAAAAAAGATCGAAAATCAAACCCACCGTTCCCATTGAGTGAAATGCAAAATTTCAAAAAAAAAAGAAAAACATTGAATGAGGCATGATTTATGCGAATGTAAGTGAATTTGAATTTGCATGGCTATTTGAAAAACGATTAACTGGATAAATTTCAATAAATATCGCGTGATTGAATGCACCGAATAATGTTGTTGTGCAGTGCAAAGAAATGGATAGTTCCGTTCAAATGTGTTTGCAGTGGATAGACTTTAGCCACCTACTAGTCTTGATATATGCGGTGAACGTAGAAAATCGTTTGTGTTCGGTTTGTTGAAGTTTGCACCCCCCCCCCCTCCCCGAAAAAAAACACACACGAAATAATCGTGAAATGAGCGGCAGTAGAAAAAGCAGCGTCGTGAACGAGGAAGAAGGAAAATTTATGCAAAAAGCATTCATTATCTCATAACATCGGTGCGATTGAAGCGATATTGCAAAGGCGTTACGATAAACACTCTGTAAACGGCATGGTTACGGACAAAGAGCGAGAGAAAAAAGTGAACCGAGAACGTTCAAAGAAGAAAAACGGACAGTCGATTTATGTGAAAATTCATATGCAAGTCTCTCTACAGTACAAACCCCATTCATGATGGCATTAGAAAAGAGCAAAAATGCCAGTGAATGAAAAACCCGGCGCGATATGAATTATTACGTTTTTTTTCTCTGTTTTGTTTACGATTTTTTTTTCACCAGTGCTTTTTTTGTCGTTTCAGTTTTTTGCCATACTTTACGGCTTTTGCAGCCACTATGTAATTTGCAACATGTGCATGAAGCCGAACAGTACAGATTATTTTATTAGCAATGTAGTAGAAACATCGATCGATGTTATGTGGGGAAATTGTTTTCAGTAAAATGGACGAATAAATGATAGGAGTGAGGGAATGAGGGAGAGAGAGAGAGAGTCTAGAATACACGTGCATCACTTGTTATCATTAAGCTTATGAATACATTAAAGAATATTATCCCGGTTTTTTTATTGCTGCAAAAGCATGCAATGGAACAGTCTAGAGAACAGTTTAAAGCAATTTTATACAAGCTACTTTATTTCACTTCAGAAAATTCTCATTTTAAAATGACTGGATTTACATCTCGAAGATTAACATTTTATAACAAAAAAATTGATTAGTCAATTATTTTTAACAGAAATTGAGATTTTTAGTTCAAACTGAAACGAACATTTGAGTTTTATACTCAATTATACTAAATGCGCTTTAAAACAAACACTTAAATCTACTTTGAAATTCAGCGAAAGGCCATCAAAAAACTTAATTGGATAAAATAACACTGGATTTAGAAAAAAAAAGGTGTTATGCAAAAAGTAATCATTTCATCATACCAGAATGTGTTCAATTTTCAGAACAATCATTATAAAAATCTAATATAAAATTGTTGCAAAAATCAATAGTGCTGGTCAAAAATCAGATTCAAGCAAAATAAAATAATTTTTGAGCTTGGAGTTGATTATTATAGCCATTTATTCTGATTTGGACACAATGTTCGTATAGATGGGACATTTGGTTTAATGCAACTGAGATGCAGTTGCATTAACAATCATACTTTATAGACTATTCATTTTCAAGTGATACTTTCAATTTATTGACAATAAAATGAACATCTGCAAAGTATAGCAAAAACTACAGAACCTGTGCGCCACAATTGAATGAAATGCATCGATTAATACTGCCAAAAAAAACGATCATTATCTGGTCAAAACGGAGATTAGATGGCCAAAACCAATGTTAAATTGTGTGTTGCCTCAGAGCAAAAATGATATATAAATGACCAAAATTGTACTACACTCTACACTACACCAGTTTCATAGAAATAATTGAAATTCAGAATCCTGATGCATCCTGATCATGATAACAGTGTGGTATGAGAATTCGTGGTCAAAATACATATGCGTGTAGATTTTATGTGTTTCACAATTCAAGGGACAGTTTTTACGCATTCAATTGCTGTTGCCCCATCAATTCGAGTTGCAGATTTGTTTATTTAGCTCTGTTTGTCTGGTCACTCTTTTTATTCGCTGATACAAGCGCCGATCCGGTATCAAGCAAACCATCACCATCACCACCATCACCACTACAAACAACAAAACCGTTCAAAATTGTGACATGTGATAAAAATGAATCAATTTTGAATGGATGAAATAGCAGCGATATGAACTGCATCGAGAAAATGTAACGCCATTGGCATTTGTTTAGAATTTTTTTCCCGCATCGCATTTTTGAAATTGATTTTTATGGTTTTGAAGTGTGGTTAGAGTGATGAATCCTGGTCAAAATGTTCATTTCACTGAAATATGGAAATCGTTTGGTCAGTGAAACCAAAACCGGATATTAAATTGTTTCGGCGAAATGTAGAATGTGATAGCGGAAGCTAAATTACTCTCGGGGGTTTTTTTGTTGCGTGTGCATGATGATAGTGCTATGCATTTCATAAACTCACGTCGTTTAGCAGAATATTCACTCAAATATTCTGCGGGAATTCGTAGTTCACGTGCAATAAAAAATATGCCAATAAGCCTGATTACGTAGGATATTGACGTCTTTGTTTTACGATGACTTCACTATCTGATGTTCAAATTACTATGAAACGCTCAAAGTTTTGCATGCACAGCTAGCATTGTTCTATGGAATAAAACACAAAGGGATAAAGCATGTAATGGAAAAAGACGACATTCACAACGTGATGAAAATATCAAAACGCAAACATAAAAACCAAGTCATTTCTATTTTTTTGTGTTGACACTTTTTACTGTCTCACTTTCTTACGATTTCTTTTCGTCCGCTTTTTATTCGATGACCTACGCCAGTGGATATTTTAGCAGCACATCTCTGTTGGGTAAATCATTGTGTTATTAAGAATTCAGTTTTTTCTTCAACTTCTTCAACTTAAGCCATGTTATTGTTTTTTTTTCTTGCTATGGTCTGGCCTTTCACATTAAGTGACAAATGAAAGCATGCTGTGATACTTTCTAGCGAGTGCTTTGTGAGTCACAAGTGAACATCTCTCTCATTTTGTTTACTTCACGTTGATTTGGTAGCAGTGTGTTTATGTGAGACCTTTTTATCATAATAAAAATAATCACACGCTTTGCTTTTGATGATATTTATTATCTCAAAGGATGAAGGCATAAAAGGAAATGTCAACAGGCATCAAAGTATTTGCTCATAAGCATAACATCTTCATTTCGGTTTATTTATTTATGTTGCCTTAAAGAACTCAGAAAAATATATAATCAAAATGAGATGGACACAGAGGAGGCGGTAAAGTGTTGTTTGACAACATGACATTTTGCATAACAATTCTGAATTGTCAATTCAATTTATGCACTAATGTTGTTTTCATAGGTAGCTTTTTTAACACGTTTTTTCATACAAATCTTAGTTAATAATTGCATTTCAACTTGAATTTTCTTTATTTTCAAGGTGGTCCGATAAATAATTGAGAATATATAGTTGTCTATTGGAGCCTTTCAAATCTAAGATTTGGTGTAATGTTGGACATTTTGAGCACTTGATGTTAAAATGTTTCGAATTGTAATGCCATCCATCCGTTAAGCTTCATTTTATGCACTTGACCTGATATGCTCCGAGAGAGTTGCATTTTTTATGTGCTTCAAATCGTTGTGAGTGAATCGAATGAAGTTCGTTCGATCGTCATTTATTTAATTCCGAACGCATATAAATAACCAAAATCACTATAAATTGCATTCAAATTCAAGAGAAGTGAAGATCATCAACGATGTGAAAGAACGGATTGCTTTCGTTGAATGAGAAGTGAAATTGAAACTGTTGTTCCAGATGCGCTTGAATTTAACAGAGACCAAAGGATAGCACAGAAAAAAAACAGAAAATATGTTGATTTGAATAAAGAATGAGGAAAGTAAAAAATCGAAAAAATGTCAATAACAACAAAACACAATCAATGAATAACCTTTTCTCGCCATCGGGTTTTTTGTTGTTGTTGTTGTTGAATGGAAAAAGTGAAAAAAATGTGCAACAATGAATGTACTAGACGATAAAGTGACTTCTTCTTTGGTCGCTTGAACGCGTACTCGCAATAGCATCATTAGATTGAATATTGGCATTTGTGTTGGCAAGCAGCAACACATATTGTGGCATTTGCTCTTCGAAATATGGACAGCAAATCCATTGCAATCATTATTGGAATTGAGTGCCATCATCACTATTGCGCGAACATTATCCAAACACTGCATACTTTCAGTGGGATGCCAGATCACAATGATGTTTGAAAGGGAAAAATGTGCACAAACATGTGATGACTACAACAATCGCAGTCATGGCTATGAAAACAGAACAAGTTGTTAAGCGTTTTCTTTTTTCTTTTACTAAAGTCAATGCTGCTAAAATTGAAGCAGAATGAGACGAAAGCACAAAAATTGGACTCCAATGCAGCGATTGAACGGTATACGAGTGGTAATAATAACAATTCGAGCATTTTGCCATCATAAAATCATCAATTTAAAGCAAATAAGTAGCAAAAGGAGAACAACGGTACTATCCAAACACGCATCGCAAGGTTCCCAATTCATCTGCTCATTCACAAAGCCAACACAGCAAAATCCAAACGATTGCACGCTTGCTCGTTTACTTGACTCTTCACTCACTCTTTCATTCTCGCTCTCGCTCTCGCTTTCTCTTTTCCTGAAGCAAGGGAAGCGAACAGCAAACTCCAAACAAGTATCAAAGGACTAGTTTCGATGGCAAACAAATAGTATATGCTAGCTTAAATTTATTTATGGCAGATTGAATGAGAGTCCATTTTTTTCACTCGTTGTATCTTTTAGTATGCTTGCAATGTGCTCTTCAAGTATTCTTTCCCTCTCTCTCTCTCTATCTCTCACGCTTCTTTTCCCCATTTATTATTATCACTGTACTGCAAGATTCTCTATCACCCCGAATCAATATCGATTGCTATCTCTCTGTGTTGAAACGTCACACACACTTCGAATGATTGTATAAAAAGTTTTCCAAATGTTCAAAGTAAAACAAACGAAAGATTATGGTGTTGAAAGAAAAGCGAATTTTAAACATCCTAACTTTTAGCAGTGCGGACTTTTTTTATGACTCTCAGATGGGAGGCTACAAACTGTTATTTAATGAATGAAACAAAATGAACGACACGTTGTGAGTAAACCATTCATTATTTGAACTCTTTTTTTTATGGTGCGGACAAATATGATTTCGACGACTTAAATATTTATAAAAATGAACTAAACTTTTCATAGTAAATTTGTTGAATGCCACTACCGTAAAAAGCAGTCAAGTGAGGAATGAACTTGAATTTGCAACATTCGATACGTTTTGCTCTTCTTTTATCATCATTTATTCAACGTTTTCATGCTCTGTTCTCTGTCCAATTAGAGCTTTCACTTATGATGGTGAATGCAATCTTCTCCTGTCTCTCGTCTATGTAGCCTGTTTTCAACAGGAAATATGTTTTTTTTTTTAAATAAAAATAGCGCCTTTCGAATATCAAATGATTGTTCGTGCTATCTAATAGAGTTATGTCAAGATCAATGTTAAATTTACTATATACTCTTTACGATTTTTTACTATTTGTATGCTACGTGATGTAGGTTTAAATTGCTCATCATTAATGTCAATTTTACGACGAATTGTTGCTACAATATTTTTGTATGCAACTCATGCTACGTAGAAATGGACATAAAACTAAATTCATGTGACATATTGTATGTTAAATAAAATGGCTTGGAACATTAATTATCGTTGCAATATGTCAGCAGTATTTTGTATTTATATATTATAGTATCAAACAAAATGGTATTTAATCAAAATGGTTTTTTCTCTTTTATATGTGTGTTAGTTGTTTTTATTATATTAGTGCAACAGCTGTTTATATGTATGGTACAAAAAAATGGCAAACATAAATTAAAATTCTGCAGGGAAAATGAAATATATTCAAGTAAAAAATCATCGATTTGATGAAGAAAAAACAAAACAATAAAAAACTATACAAATGATTATATCAAAATAGATCACGTTATTGTTTACAAACGATTTGGAAAAAAAGAGCGTATACAGTTGATTGTTTACCACGTTCCAAATCCCATCTATTTTTCACGTAGAAAGGTAAACGTTCAGTCAAAAGCATGATTGATAAATAAATCAGACGGATGAATGAACAATTTTGCCATTCATCACCGTTAGCATTTTGGATTGTTTTCTTTTTTTTCTCCACCGAAAACCTTAACCAATCGTCGAAAAATCGCCCAGAGATTTATATTTGACCTGAATCTGTACGGTGTACGTTGTACGTAATATTCGTGTTGAAAAGCATCAGAGCATCTTGACGTTATTTGGTGCGAATGCCTGACAGTTTTCGATGTATACGCTTTTCACGGCAGTTGAATCCTTGCAAATCGATGTCATGGCATTAATCGAATTTAGGAGCTGGTTTCAGTTTTTCACATGTTCAAATACCAAACGATCGAAGAACAAAAAAACAAATATTCATCTAAAATACAGACAGACGGATGTTCGGAGGTAAATCGCGATAAGCTCGGTGGTTGACTAGCAGACACTCGTAGAGAATCGCTCATTCTCGCGTGCAAACACACGCATGCTGACAATGTAAAACGAATGAAACGTATTCCATTGATAGAAGGAGCAATGTTTTGCGTGAATCTAAACTATTATTTATAAATTGACTGACATCTTAAGCCATACTGCAATTTATTATACACATATCTCCTTCGAACTGTAGTTGTGTTCCGTTGTTTTTTTTCCTTTCCCTTCCCTTCCCCTCTGCTTTGTTTTGCCTATACTTGTTCGGTTTGCGGTGCTTTCAAGCTCAAATCAGTTATTGTCTCACATAAACCCTTAAAACGACACTCATCCTTCAACGGATGCTTGACTGAACGACAAATCTTATTTTGTTGCTTTGCCTTAAGATGATTTTCGATATCAACTGGTTGGTTCGTAATCCATTTGTAAGCATTCCATTCATGGATGTGCCCGTTTCAATAGCAGATAACAGCAGAGGCAGGAGAGCAATGAATGGAATAAGCACCGATTGACAAATTTACAATATGTTTTATTTTTGTTGTTGTTTTTCTTTCACCCTCCCATCGAAATCATCAAACAATTGAATTATCGATTTGTGGCATCGCCAACATGTCATGACTAATGTATGTTCTTTTGGAAATCCGTATTTTATAACGTATACAGAATACACACAGACATGTGATTGAAAAACAAAAAAAAGATTTCCTACTTTTCGAAAATAGCAATCCATTTTTTATTCAGACACAATGAATAAGTAAAATCCAATGGAACAATCAAAATACAATCCTTTTTCGTCGGTTTTTTGTAACGTTGTCTTTATTTGGATCATTTACTTCAAATGAGTCAATTTATCTTAAATCAATGAATTTTCCGAAAAATTGAAGCATTTTGCATGTGATTTGTGGACATTTTCAGGGCTGATGCCGTCAAATAAAATGTTTTCAAATAGAAGGGCGCATAGATACTGAATCAACATTATTGATGTTATTCATTAAAATGGTTTAAATTGATATGAAATAGCTGTGGGGAGAAAATGAGCAATTGACAATTGAAAACACAGACATTGAGCGTGATACATATGATCGATGACATATAATTGTGAATTAACACACCTTTATTTGCATAGGCAATGTAAACAAAATTCACACCCCTTTGGGCCCTAATGATGGCAGCCGCTATCTCATAATTGTAAAATTATCAATTGTCTTGATGACGCTAACAACATGATACCTCCAACCACTCACTACCCGCGGTGCCGCCGTATTTATTAAAATGTAAAATGTTCATTGTATCAAAATGGATGAGCCACACACACACACAAACAATATGGCCTTGGGGAGCGGTTACTTTTCATAAACTCATAGTTGCCTGTCGACTGATAAATTAATAACGATGATGGAAAATTTCACTCTGATAAAACCATTCTGTCGAGTTTTGCCACGAGTTAACAATTTCTATGTAACATTTTCAATAGCTGTAAAAGTGAGTTTTGAATGGTTTCCATTAGCATTTAACTCTTCCTAGCAGTGTTGATAATTGGCATGATATCAACGACGTTGTTGTCATTATGGCAATTAGCCGGAGAGAATAAAACTTAAGTAACGAAAGTATTAAATTGGCTATTTTCATGTAGCCCTGTTAAAATAATTTCTTTAATTTTTGTTTTCTTGGTGTTTTTTTTTTCGTTTTTCGGTATAACTACCAACTTTGAAAAGTTTTCGGTTGTAATCTTCTCATGAAGTGAGTCGTTAAACTAGTGAAAATCTTCGAACGACGTAATCTCAAGACTAGCAGACGCTTTAACAATTGAAACTTTTTTACGCGTAACACACTTTTCATCAACGTTCGTATTGTATATTTTCTTTTTTTTGCCTCCCCCAAACAAAACTGTTTTCTTCTTTTATTTTTCCATACAATATGCACATCGACCTTTTTTGTGTGTGTATGTGCTCATTGAGCACAGCAGACATGGTTGTTAACAGACAGTTTTTGTCATTTCGTTGAATACAAGGAATATCAAAATGGAGTAAATAATGAGCTTCATCTGCTCAATCTGAGGAACAAAACATTGATACGAATGAACATCAACTAACATAAATGCAATGCTAAGCGCATTGTTGACAAAGGTTGTGATATTGAAAATATGTTAACTTGAACAAAACTTTTTATGCAATGATGGAAGTGTATTGTGTGCGCTTGGCAGATGTACCAACAATCAAAAATCCTTGAATCAGGAAGTATGGGCACGGGATAGACCTATACGACTGTGTAATGTGTAACCTCTGTCAAAGTCAGTCTTCAAACTGAAACTGAGAAATTTAACATAAGCATTTTATGTGCATGTCCTATTAATTATACATCTAAAGCAATGATTATGGTTCGTTTATGACGGAAACATTTTGTCGAATTGAGAAGAGGCTCGACCCACTTTCAAAAAGAAATACCAATTCAATAGATTACCTGTTTGTTTGCGATACTTCGAGATAGGAATTCCCAGATTAATAAATACATTTGATTGGGCACTGCAGATCTGAACACACTAAACTTGGCATAGATTCAGCAATGAGTGGGTTGTGTCACATGAAATTTTACGAAGAAAATTGAATACTCAGTTAAATTTGGGACAAGGTTCAATCAAGCAAAAGTTTTTGAGGTGGACCAATTTGTTGACAGAATTACATCTGAAATGCACAAAAGAACTGACTACGGTTGATAATGATGTCCTAAATGAATAGTTAAAATTAGAAATCAAACATTTTTGGAATACATATTATTTACATGCAAGAAATACCCCTATTTATCTTATAGATTAGGTTTATAGCAATTTTTTGTCCAATTTCGGAAATGTAGACTCGTGTGTGTGTTAACAGTTTTTAGTAATCAACAGATAATTAAGTATTCCCGAAAGGTATGCAAAAAGAGAATATTGTCTACTGTTCACATTTCAGAACAAGACCAGAATGAAAATGTATGTGTAAAAGGTGGCGATGCATCAACGTACAAACTCAATCGTAGCTTGGAGTTCAATATCAGCTTGTCTATATGTCTAACATTATAGACTGCAACTTAAGTGAATAATTAGATTACTTGCTGCGATAATCAATGTCGGAAGGATAAGTATCATGAAGCCTATGATCAGCTACACTATTAATTATTTGGTGGCTAGATTGAAATTCTGCCTCATAAAAATTGGTATGTGCCTGAAAAGCATTTAGTTTCATAAATTGCAAATTTAATGAATGAAATTCATTTAGTAAAAGGTTTCGTGATGGTAATCGAATTAAATCGTGTGAAATTATCGATTTTCCGACAAAATAATTAAACAGTATTAAAATTATTCTGAGACATAAAATATACGATGTATCGTAAGAAACTAAGCTATTCTTCATAGATAGAAAACATGACTAAAACTAAGATACAAAACTGACAAAGCTGCTCATCTAAAATTTGAAAATATCAGCAGATGTTAACGTGAGCGTGATAGCGTGAGCGTTATATTTTCGTGCTATTGACACACAAAAACGTCATATTTCTGACGTTTCTTTCTTTGGCCGTGTTTGTTTCGACCACGTTCATAAAATTTCCACAGTGAAAAGGTTTTCCCTTGAAAAAGGCTAGAGTTTAAATTATTTTCAAAAAACCGGTATGTTTTTTAAATGAAATATTCCAAATCTTTTCAAACAAGTGTTAAATTTCAAATAAATTGCAATTCATCTCTTCAAATAAACATAAATTCGTTGAGGTTATGAATGCAAAATAAATGCTAATAAAATTGTTGTAATTTATAGTGTATTGTTTGAACTTATATTTAGAAATGCCACCGAAAAAGGTAGAAGAACCAGAAAAAAAGCCACTGATTGGTCGTGTTGGAACCAATCTTCGTGTGGGAATTGTCGGTAAGTTGTGTTTGAATTCCCTTCTATTTTATGCTCCGCGACGCGACGCGACGTCAACCGTGTCTTATCATTGTTTCATTTCTATTTTTAGGTGTTCCGAATGTTGGAAAATCAACATTTTTCAATGTTTTAACTAAAAGTGCAGCACCAGCTGAAAACTTCCCTTTCTGTACCATCGATCCAAATGAGAATAAGTATCTCGATTTTAAATTCACTTTGATTCAAGGGATTCATTGTTGACAATTTATATTGACCGATTATTTCTTTTATTTTGTGTGTTTACATCGTGTTCCTGTGCCAGATGCTCGCTTCGACTATCTCTGTGAATATCACAAACCAGTCAGGTAATTTGAAATCAAATGTTTCGTTCAATTTGGTTTTGTTCGAGACAATTTAACATTTGAATTGAAATCTTCTTGGAACAGTAAAGTTCCAGCTTACTTGAACGTGGTTGACATTGCCGGTTTGGTTAAAGGGGCAGCTGAAGGTCAAGGATTGGGAAATGCTTTCCTTTCACATATCAGCGCTTGTGATGCCATCTTCCATTTGTGTCGTATGTAGAACATCGCTCATGATTAGCTTAAACTATCAAATTTATTGAAATTTGAATTTAATTGTTGATACCCATTTTCCGTATTGATAGGAGCGTTTGACGATCCTGATGTAACTCATGTCGAAGGTGAAGTTGATCCAGTTCGTGATTTGGAAATTATTTCGGAAGAATTACGTTTAAAGGATGAAGAAACGTTAGATAAAAACCTTGAAAAAATGGAACGCACTGTCATTCGAGCGAACGATAAAAAATTAAAACCAGAATACGTAAGTGATTACTTCGGATACACTTTTGGGGTAAAATGAAATGTTAAAAAACCGATGCATTAATATTTTCATTCTGATTTCATAGGACACCTTAGTGAAAGTGAAATCAGTCATTTCTGAGGAAAAAAAACATATTCGTTTTTCCGACTGGAGTGCGCACGATGTAAGTTACAAAAAACACATTCTTTTATGAATCAATAAAGTAAAGTATAATCTCAAAATACTGTTGTTTATTCAACTATTTAGATTGATGTGTTGAACAAGTATTTGTTCTTAACATCGAAGCCAGTCGTATACTTGGTGAATCTATCGGATAAAGATTTCATTCGTAAAAAGAACAAATGGCTCATTAAAATTAAGGAATGGGTTGACAAAAATGATCCAGGTGCTTCGATCATCCCATTCTCTGGTGCATTCGAGCATAAATTGGTTGAATTTGAGCTCGATGCCGAGCGCAAAGCCTATACCGAAGAAGTTAAATGTGAAAGTGTATTGGATAAAATCATTGTCACTGGTTACAAGGCATTGCAATTAGAATACTTTTTCACTGCTGGGCCAGATGAAGTTAGAGCATGGACAATTCAAAAGGGTACCAAAGCACCACAAGCTGCTGGACGCATTCACACCGACTTCGAAAAAGGATTCATTATGGCTGAAGTTATGCATTTTGTTGATTTCAAGGAAGAAGGCTCCGAAGCTGGAGCCAAAGCAGCCGGTAAATATCGCCAGCAAGGCCGTAACTATGTTGTTGAAGACGGAGACATTATTTTCTTCAAATTCAATGCTGGTGCCGGTTTGAAAGACGCCAAGAAAAAATAAACCACTGAAACCAGTTTCAGTTTTGCAAAATGAATTTTTTGATCACGATTCGTCTTGTTTAATCTAACCATCTGATGATTTTTTTATGCTCTAATTTTTACTTTTTCTAATAAATGGAAAAGGCAAAGTTTAAAAAAGATTTTCATTTATTAATGATCAAAGTAAATCGTTATAATATATATATATTATACAGAATATTTTATTCAAATGACTGGTTAAGTAAGTTAAGCCAGTTCATTATCTTTATGGTTTCGTTGGCTTGCTCGTTCAACGGTTGTATCTTTAAAAATGATCTTACAATCGATTACGTTCATGTTTGGTAATAAAAATTCGCGAAGACTCCCATCATTTTTGGTGGCTTTTCGATCAAATGGAAAGCCCATATTACGTTTATCTGGGTACAATCGATCGCGTATTCCACAATATGAAACGGCATTTGAACAGGTGCCAGTCAAATCTTGTTCGACATGATCATCATCGTAGTTGGAGACCATTGCAAATAATTGACAAGCAAACCCACCGTTATCCGACTCTGGAGCTCCTCGGGGCACTAGCATATGATGCGGCCAACCGCAACCACAAAAGTCAAATTCATAACTTTCTCTTGAAATTTCCTGCAGCTGACCACCGGGCTGATTTAATGCACCGCCCGGTCTATCCTTATCAATATTACGGAACGTTTGACTGTACGGAATTGTGACCGCCGAATCAGTAGATTTCCGTTTGATAACATTTTCTCCCGGATGCACTTGAATTGATGACAAAATAATGTTTATTTATAGTTTAAAGGAAAAAATTAGCAAAAAAAAACTACTATCAGAGTCCCTACTACACAATCATTTCTATCTCTGAAACAAATATTTGACACATTTTTCTTAATGTTAACTCACAATTTACGGTAAAACGATCCATTTCCATCATTAAGAGTCGCATTTCATTAAACTTGAATTCTTGACCATTTTCATCGAATTTAGGTGCAAGGAAAATGCGCATCGTTCCACGCACTTGAGTACTTTTGTCATTTGTCACATTGATTGTATACACGAATGGTGTGTGCTGCAAGTGTGTGAATCTGGAATTTATTATTAATCATGATTTAGTCATTGAAGTAAGCAGATGGTACCGTTTGCAAAATGAACTAAGAGATAAACCTTGCGTAGATGTTGCCGCGTGGTGTAAAATCCATTCCTCGAGAGAGGTCAATATCGGATTGTTGCCAAAATGTATTAAATACATTTGATGCAACGTCTCCAGCCGTTTTCACTTCAATTGATGAAATTGAAATGGAATCATAGCCAATTTCTTTCTCATTGTATGGTCGAAGTTTTTCTTTGTGAACTTGGAACATTTGATCAATGAAAGCATGCCATCGATAAAATGCGGGATCACGAATTGCAGTCGCTGATTCGCCTGCAAGCAAAAGATTGTATCGATTTTCGTAAATTTTATTTAAACGATAAATTAAAAAAAATCATACCTAAGACTCCAAACGATTCCAAATGCCGATGCTCTGGATCGTGTGCAAAAGCCATGAATACATGGCCCATATTATGAATATCACCATAATATTCTCTGTCGATGGACGCAACAGATGATTCCATCATATTTCCCAGCATATCAATACCGTTGAAATCATCCAATGGCACCTTATCACCATTTGGCTGTAAATTTTTTATTTTTTTTACACATATGTTTTTCTTATTATTAGGAAATACGCTTTTTGAAATGTACTTACATCTCTTGCAAGTCCCTCCTCGCACGCCAATTTGAAACGATCTATAAATGTTTCCATATCCGATATGGTAACTTTAATTTCATCAAGACCTCGGTTTAAATCGGACAGCTGAACGTTTGCTGCTCTGGCCGGCCAAGCACGGCTTGTTACAAGCGAACTCATTTTTGGATAATAAGCCTCGGAGATTGTCTCACGTAAACTCGTAAATGGTTTGGCCCGTTCCATGCGATTGCTCAGACGTTCAGCATTGTATCTGGCCATAATCTTGTTTTTAAGGACAAAAATTAGAAGATACAATTTAATTAATTACAGTAGCTTTAGCTCAATACACAATTTCCCATTAAAATTTGATATCAAAAACTATTTAAAGAATAAAAAAAAAATGAATAAATAAAAACACGCGAGAAACAAGATAAAAATAAAAATGAAGAACCTGTTCATGCATGTAGTAAAACAGTTCACCCCGTCGATGTTTAGCAACCAGAAGTGGGCTAAATGCTTCATATGGATAAACTAAATGCCAATGCCAGTGATGTAAATTAATGCCAACATCTTCTCTGAAATACCACAATTTATGTTCGATATCTTCATCAGATGCTGTATAACTTTTTGGTATTTCGATTGGCATTCGTAAACCATCTGGCACCAAATACGCTTCTTCACGAATACGAGCAAAAATTTTCGAGTCCAAAAATTTTTCCGGAAACGATTCAATAAAGAGTGGAATATTCAAATCTTTTGTATCTTCACGATGTAAAATCACCACGGACAATGCATAGTTAAATAAAAATGGATTTATCCGATCACGTGCATAAACAGCAACCGTAAGCAACTCATCTATGGTTTTCAATTCTAGAATCGAAATAAAAAATATACTTTTTATTTTCGTTATTCAATTATCAATTTGTCAATAAATTTGACAAAAGAACTAACTCATGAAAATGTCGATTAGTTTAGCGGCCAAGCGTCGATGTCTCGGTATAAACAGAGTGAATTGCTCATGACGACCGAGCGAAAGTGGAATCTTTAAATCTGGTATCGGAATATCACCGCGAATGGGAATACTTTCTTCAGCATTCTCACTGAATTTCGTTTGAACTTCGGTACCAATATTACGAAAACGATCCGGTAAAAATGTGCTCGGAACATCAAACACTGCTTTCTTTGGCCCCTTTTCAACAAACACTGGCTCTTGAGGCCGTTCAAACAACAGCAAAAGATTCTCCTTATTTGCCATCACGTTCACACTACTTTTCAATCAACTGAATTTCAAACACAAACTGGAAAACAGTTCACATGATCCAGTTGTATTTATACAAAAGTGAATACTTGATATCAGTTTTATAATAAAAAGAAATGTGTGGTTATTTGAATTTCCTGAAAAATTATACTGTGCGTTGAATTGCTTCGCATTTTGTGGTTTTCTATTAAATTTCAATTTGCTGGGAATTTTAAAGAAATATTTACCCTCAATATTGAGCGTATACGTAGGATTCTAAAAATGGTTTCGCATAATGTGGTATATTTGTTAGAAATTAATTCATATCGTACATTCACCTTACTTTATTCATGTGGCTATGCATATTATTGCGTGAGAAAAAAATTCTACAGAGTTAGCTAAAAAAAAAATCATTCAAAATTTCTTCTCCAAACAACTGTGAATAATTTTCGACCAAAATATCGGTACGAAATACAGCATAAAATTCAATATCTGTCAAATGATCGGAACCGAAAAAAGTTCCATAACAGCGAAACAATTATACCGTTTTTCTATGTCTAGATGTATTTGTCAATTCTACGTTGAACACATCAACACCAATTTGACTTGCGATATCGAATTATTTGTGCGCAGTGACAATTCACTCTTAAATAATAATAAAAAAACACCGATTGAAAATCATTTAGTAGCCACTGGACCACCAATACATTAAGCGACTTACACCAAATTATTGCTTGAAGTCATACGCATTTCAGCAAACGGATGATAATAATCATCATTTTTCATTTTATAATCTATAGTTGTTGGACACTGGCAAAATAAAAAGTGTGTAAATATTCTGAGTATTCAAATGATTTTAATAAAATTTTAACGACAATTTTCCAATTTCTTTTTTCATTGATTTGTGTTTGAACTATTTATTAGTTAATTTGAGTTTTAAATTTTTTCATTGCTATATATTAGATGGAAATGATAACACTTGAATCATCCGATTCGAAAAAGTTTGAAGTGAATCGCAAAGTTGTGAAAGATTTCAAATTACTCGCGCAAATGGCTGAATGCCTTAATAGCGATGCAAATGGTGAAACTACGATTCCGTTGAAAAAAGTCAACTCTTTCAGTTTGAAGAAGCTGTTGGAATGGGCGCAACATCATCAATCAGATGGAACAAATGATCCATTTCCAACTTTGATTCACAACCATAATGTTCTAGCGACATTTGACAAACAATTCATTGCCGAAAATGATGATCATCTGTTGGAACTTATCGATGCTGCCAATTTTCTCGGTTTCGAACCTATGCTCGAAATGCTTTGCAAAGAAGTGGCCAAACAACTTTCAACCAAATCTACTGACACCATACGCAAGGAAAATAACATCACTGAGCCAAAAACCGACATAAACTAAACATTTTCATTTTAAATTAGATTTAATATCACAAATGATAAATTTCGAGAAGAATATTCATTTATAAACATTTTTAGACAAGATAATTTTTACTCATAGAATGCATGCGCTTCAGTCCATTCAGATTTGACGATTAAATAAAACAATTAAAAGCAATTTGCTACATATTCATATAATATTTTTGCATTTTATTTCTGATTTGGTCAAGTGAAACAATGAAAAAAAATCATCTTCCGCTATTTGCTAATCAAATGCACTGTCTATATAGAGTAAGTTGAAGAGCAGAAATCAAACTAAAAACAAGTCCGATGTCCACACTAACACACACACAAACATGTTTCGGCGCGAAGATGTTACATGAGCACGCACGCTGTTTGTTGTGTTTATCGTTTATAATATTCTGGTCAGGTAGCAGCAAGTGTATTCTGTAGTGTTGTGCTCTTGTTGTTGTTGTTATTATTATTCGTTTATTCTTCGTTTCTCCTTCTTCTTATGTCGAACACACAAAAAAAACGCTTTCAGTTTAGTTGTCAAATTACCATGGGTACGGTTTGTTTTGTTCGTAAGAAAACATATTTTCGTGGCAATTGCTAACAAATCCCGTGAAATGACCACAATTTGGTCAAATTTATTACAGATACATTGCTTGCAAATTAGAAAAAATACAACAGGATAAGTGTGTGTTCATAAAATATGACACTGTATTTTGATACAAAAGCACAATTTTTGGACGGTGATGCGGTCAGTACAGCCTGTTGTTGGCATTTAAAACAGCCATTATTTGCTGTTGCTTCGTATAATCAAAACCGTGGTGCCTGTGTCACAGTATTCGATGATTCGGTAAGAGTTGTTAGTTTTGTTAAAATAAAAATTTATTGATGGTCACACATTTACTTATTGCATTCATGTAAAAGGGTGAACCACTACGAGATGTTACTTATCCGGTGCACACGATTTCACAAGCAACCGCATTATGTTGGCATCCAGAGCGTCGTCAATTGGTAGCCGGTTGGGAAAATGGTGAGCTCAATGCTTGGAGTGCTGGCCAACGTACATTTCTATCGATATCGGCAACGCATAAATCGCCCATTGTTTACATTGGATTCAGTGAACAAGGCGGTCGAATGGTTACAGCTGATTCGGTGAGCATGCATTTTTTTCTTTTATTGTACAGTTCAATTTGTACTTATATGAATGAAAAACCATTGGACAACGATTAAATTTTGTAAATGTTTTTATTCAGATGGGTATATTGATTGGCTGGAGATGTGATTCACACAATGGACAATTCACGGCCATGTTTACGCACGATCTTCGTGACTCCGTAGTCCATGTGACATTTCGTAAGACCGTGAAGAGTCTCGTTACAACCGAATTAAATAATTTGGCTAAAGCAGCTGTAGCAGGAGATGAAGGAGCCCTGGACACTCTATCAAATTGGCGTCCTCGGACAGGAGCACGTGGTCTTACTCATGCCGGGGTTAAAGATAATCAATGCTTTTACGTTGGATGTCAATCCGGTGCCGTTTTCTATGTGAATCAATCGGGCACATGTAATGAAGTCTTGCATTACGATACATCACCAATCACACAAATGCTTTGGCATCCAAAACGTGAGGTAGTCGTAACGCTCATGGAAGACATGATGGTCGGCCACTACATGGTCGAATCAGCCGGAACATTGACTGAATTAGAACGCGTTAAATTAAGCGGCAAAGTACCTGGAAAAAATGGCTTCATCACTTGGGCTGGCAGCTCACTAGCGGTGATTACTGGAGATTTTACCGTTCGCATATTTGATCTCGACACGAGCGATAGTTTTTTACTACCAATGAGCCAACCAAAAAAAGATCAAACATCAGACATCATCAAAACCATAGAGAAAAAAAACTCACCAATCAATTTAAAAAAGTCACGTTCAATTTTGGATCATGATTACGAGAGTGATGAAGAGATTGCTGTGACCGTAGACGAATCTGATTTCACTGCAAATGTTTCAGCTTCAACTGTTGGCCCAAAAGCCATGGAGGTGTTCACAAGTTTGGCATACTGTAACGATAATCAAACACTTTGTGCCGGAACAAATCAAGGAAATTTGTACATTTGGAAGCGCAACACACAAACCGCTCTGAGTGGAACAGAAAATGCGATGAACGGATATGATTCCATGGAAAGTTGGTGGCATTTAGTTAATATTGCAAATGTAAGGGGAGCCATAAAACATTGCAGCTGGGGAGTGTGTGACGTTTCAACACCATGCGTTTTAGTTAATTGCATTTCAAATGTTTACATTTTGAAGGTAGGACACTTGACACAGAGCTAACATTCACATTTGAAGCTTTTTATGCGTTGAAATTTGTTATAATTCTTTTTTTAATATGGAAATATTTTCGCTAGGAACAACCGTTGCTGACTGCATATTCGCCAACTATTTGGATACGGCAAAAGTCATCGACCCAACTCTATGTCGAACATTCCAGCAATTTTTCAACAATTCTAAGGTGTGAAATTTCAGCCATAACTGGACTGTGTTTAAATGAACGCAATCTTGCAATTACCAATCAAAAGAATATTGCCCTTTATAAAATTCCACGTGCTGATGAATTTAAGGATAAACAAAATCCAAGCCAAAATGTGTCAATCAAACATGTTCATACGTTTAATGTGATTGATTGCATGCAGATATTTATTTATGATGAGATTCTCATTGTTGTTGGTTATCAAAATGTGCGTATCTATTCGTTTGGTGGTATCGTCTTGAAGGAAATCAATTTCAATGATAATGAAGGTGATTTGGATTTAACTGTCTTATTTCGCACGAAATTTATGTTGTTGATTTGACGTTATGTCTGTTTATAAATAGGAACACCAATCGGAGCATCGTTGACACGTAATTTTATGACAATTTTCACAATGAACGGATTTATCAAGGTCTATGACATCTCAAGGCATGAGCCGAAATTACTGATTCCACCAAAGGCTGGCTACGATTTATTCGGAAATTTTGGTGAAATAATTATGGCCAAATGTAATGTAACAGGGACACAAATTGCTTTGACAATTGCTACGGAATCTCTTGTTCCGGATGGTAAACTCTATATTTGGGATGTGGAAAAGGATAGACTATGCAATTATGATTTTTTCAATAAACAAAAAGTCGTGGAAAATGATAAAAAAGATCAAAAGGAAACGGCCACCGATCCAGGTCCTTTCGTTCGTAGGTATGGTTGATTCTTGAAGATATTTCATCAATATAAGTCTTTTTTTCCGTATGGATTCGCTAAATTAAGAATTTCAATTGGTTTCACAGAGTGCCGATAACATTTTGCTGGGATAATGAAGATGCTCGAATCTTGGCATGTGAAACACGTCGCTTAGTATCGCCAAATGATAAGCGACCACCAACATCAATGGGCACAATGCGTGGAATCGAAATTAAATCAAGTCCATCTCATGCGAATGCAATAAACGATCAAGTGGCCGATTCACAAGTTTTTATCCTATTTCCAACAAATGACAGCCGGAATGTCATAAAATCCATGGAAACGTTGGACTTGCAATTTGGTGAGCAACTCATCGATATGTACACACCTTATTTGGTAGGTCACAACAAATTTATTTGTTTTTTTTTTTTAATCTATCTCATCCTCGGCGTACAAAATGAAAATGTCTTTTTTTGTATTTTTGGCTAATTTAATCGCAGATTACCTTAAAAGTGGGTCAAATCGAACGAAATGTATTGACAAATTTCAAAGGAATTGAAACGACCAGTGAGACAAATCGCAAGCTAATAATGGATTTCAGTATTTTTATTGCTGATGGCAAAATGGACGAAGCATTTCGATGCATTCGATCAATACAGTCAGAAACGGTGTGGGAGAATTTGGCGAGAAAATGTGTACAAACTGGACGATTAGATGTGGCAAAAATATGTTTGGGCAATTTAAAGAAGGCGCTTTCAGTTCGAGCACTTCGAATAGCCATGGCCGATGAAACATTAGAACCAGAAGCAAAAATTGCCGTTTTAGCCATTGAACTACAAATGATACCTGAAGCGGAAGCTCTGTATAAGAAATGCGGTCGATATGATCTACTCAACGAACTGCTACAGGCATGTGGCCGGTTTGAAGAGGCTCTACAAATCGCCGAACAGTTGGATCGCGTTCATTTGAAGAATACCTATTTTGAGTACGCTGAATGGCTGAAAGCAAACGGTGACATCAACAACGCCATGAATTATTATAGCAAAGCAAATAACATGGCGCATAATGTCACACAAATGCTCATCAGCGATCCATCAATGCTCAAGGTATCAATTTATTCAATTGAAATTCATATTTATTTGCTCTAACAAATCTATAATTTTTTTTTTTAGCAATACATGAGCGATTCGACCGATCCAAGTATGTTAAAATGGTGGGCACAGTACACGGAAAGTACAGGTGATATGAATGGTGCGCTGAAAATCTATCAAAAAGCTGAAGACTGGTTCTCACAGGTAAACTTCACCTTAGAAATTGATATTAAATTCTCTACTGACTCGATTTGATATGTAAATTCAGGTTCGAATACTTTGTTTCCTTGGCGATATAACGCGCGCCGATTCAATTGCTCGTGAAAGTAATGATAAATCAGCTTGTTATCATTTGGCACGGCATTACGAAAATACAGGTAAAATTCAAGACGCAATCCAATTTTACACGCGAGCTCAAACATATGGAAATGCAGTGCGCATTTGTAAAGAGAATAATTTGCCGAATGAGCTATGGACTGTGGCCAATCTAGCACGATCTCATGACAAAGCAGTTGCGGCTGCATTTTTCGAAGAAATTGAAGATTACAAACGCGCCGTTGAGCTATACCATCGGTCTGGAATGCTTCATAAAGCGGTTGAAATGGCGTTTGCGTCAGAGCAACCAGAAACATTGCAAGTGATCGCTGCTGATCTCGATACAAAATCTGATCCAGAACTAGTTCAACGATGTGCTGAGTTTTTTGTTAGCTCGCAACAGCCACAGAAGGCGGCCAATCTGTTGGCCAATGCAAAACAGTATGAAAAATCATTGGAAATATGTCGTGAATATAAAATTCCGATAACCGATCATTTGGCCGATCTGTTGACACCAGCCAAAGAAGAAATCAGTGAAACTGTGCGAGTTCGTGTGTTAACTGAACTTGGCGATATTCTGCAGGAGCAAGGCGATTATCATACGGCAACCAAAAAGTTTACACAAGCCGGTGATAAAGTGCGTGCGATGAAAAGTCTACTAAAATCCGGTGACACCGATAAAATTGTGTTTTTTGCTGGTATGTCACGTCAAAAAGAGGTTTATGTGATGGCTGCTAATTACCTGCAGTCACTGAACTGGCAATCAGATGGAAAAATACTTAAAAATATCATACAATTTTACTCAAAGGCACATGCATTTGATTTGCTAGCCAATTTCTATGCAAATTGTGCTCAGGTGGAAATTGATGAATTCCATGACTATGAAAAAGCCATAAAAGCATTGCAAGAAGCCACACGATGCGTAGCCAAAATGACCAACGATACAAATTCTATTCAGCATAAAAGAGTCACCGACAATTTACAAAATGCTTGTACCGAAGTGCGAAAAGTACTCGAAATACAAGATGCACTGGATCGTGGCGAATACGGAAATGTGGTTGCTGTTTGCAAAAGTATGCTGAGTATTCCGGAACGGGCACCAATTCGTGCCATTCATATTGAAGCCATTTTAATTGAAGCTTTGATTAGAAATCGCCGTTATCCCGAAGCAATGGAATCATTAAAAGATTTGTCCACAAAATCAACCGATTGGAGTTACAAAGGTTTACTTGAAAAACCATTGATTGAAAAACTGGCACATGAATGTGGCGTTGAATTCAGTACAATTTGGAATATGGGTCGACAAGATATCGTGAATAATGATGATACAAGCGAAAATGACGATGAAATTCAAGAAGAAATTGAATAAATAAATAAACGGAATGCTGATATTTGTTTGAAATTGAAACATTTAATGCAAATGTTACCATTGACCGAATTCGTTTACTTAAAAGTAATTGTCTATAGCATTTTAAGCATATATTAGCAAAATGTGCAAATAAAATTTGTTATATTTTATTTGAATTTTAATGAAAATGGTGCAGTTAATTTTTTATGACATATTATTTCATTTTAAAACGAAAATCAAAGTTTAATATAAATGCATTTGAATCCATTTCGTATTTCGTAAGTGTGTACCGTGAGTGCGTTGTGAACGTTCAATTACGAAAAATCATCGGGCAACACTGTCATTAGTGGTCATTAGTAGCGACACAGACGACACAGTGTATAAAAACAGTGACTTGTCGATGTTCTGCAGTAAGTTCGCCATTCCTGTGTTGTTCATCGAAATCAAAGCACACAAATAAAGACAATTTTACTGAGCTAAAAACAGTATTCAACCTTTTCAAAACGACTTTGACCATTTTTTTTTCTTGTTTTCAATTGTAAACAAACATTTTAAAGGTGAGTACACAATTATTTTTGTTTTTTTTTTTTTTGTAAAATGTGTTTGAAAAATCTGTGTGCTCTCATTTGTTAGACAGTGCGGAAAAGAACAAAGAGAAACTCTACATACATACAAGAACACGATTGTGTTTATGTCATAAATAGCATTCTGCAGTCCCTGCAAATTGTTGTTGTGTGATGGTTCCGACATTAGAAAAAAAAATACATTTTACGCTATCGAATGCCGTCAAATTGTTTCTTCACACATTTTTACTTTCATTTTTTATTTGCAAATCGACGAATTTCGTGATTGTTGATAAATCGATATGTTCATCACAAGACAAGTGTGAAACTGTATTTCATTTCGCCGAAAAGATAATTCTGATATTTGGAATTCCTTTTTTTCGTGTGGATAAATGTGTTAGTGAATTTCATCACAGTTTGAGTCATGTTCTATCATGCTTAAACATAATCACGACAATGCAAAATTTCTGTGGTAATTTCTAACGTGAGCTTGAATACAGAATGAGCTGTGACGTAAATTTGTATACATTTTTGATGTATTTGTGAAATAAAATCAGAGCAATCTATTTAACCAATCCGTTTTATTCAACTAAATTTATTGATGATTTTTTTGCAGATGCCGATCATTAAATTACAATCATCCGACGGTGAAATTTTCGAAACCGATGTTCAGATCGCAAAATGCTCAGGCACCATCAAAACCATGTTGGAAGATTGTGGTATGGACGAAGAAGAAGAAGCAGTTGTTCCATTGCCAAACGTTAACTCAGCAATTTTGCGTCGGGTATTACAATGGGCTAACTATCACAAAGATGATCCAATCCCAACCGATGACGACGAAAACAAGGAAAAACGCACCGATGATATTTCATCATGGGATGCTGACTTCTTAAAAGTCGACCAAGGTAAGCAAAAAAACAAACACATCAAATTTGATTCAATTGAACATAATACGTTCAACATATTGTTGCTATAGATTTTGCGATGATCTGATTGTTATTGTGGGGAAAAAAAATTAACGCTTGTGTCATTATGTTTCATTAAAGGTACATTGTTCGAGTTGATTTTGGCTGCCAATTACTTGGACACCAAAGGTTTGTTGGATGTCACCTGCAAAACGGTCGCCAACATGATCAAAGGCAAATCACCTGAAGAGATTCGCAAAACATTTAATATCAAGAATGACTTCACACCAGCTGAAGAAGATCAAGTTCGCAAGGAAAATGAATGGTGTGAGGAGAAGTGAAGCGGGCGGCTACGAAATTTGGCGATAAAGTTAAATAAATACAACTATTTAACTTTAACAAAAACATTTTTTCTTTTCTATTAATTAAAAATTAGAACATGCTAAGAATACAAATACGATTATGACTTTGTGAAACCAAATCAAAAACCAACTCGATAAAACCAGAAGTTTGTAAATCATTTAAGATTTAAATGAAAAATAACAACAAAATTAACACCGAAACAATTTGAATATAGAATTGCAGCAATCGATGCACTTGGCATTGATCTCACACTCGGTTAACCGATTTAGATATGTTTTGTGAACAAAGAATTCATCACTATTAATTGCTGGAACTAAATTGATTTGGCCAATAAAATCTACCATAAAAATCAAACTCAAAGTTTTTCATTTACTTCAACATCCTAAAACTGTGTCCTTCAAAGGACAATTGTTCAAAAACTTCTGTCTGACGAAAAAATAATGTTCAGCTTTCAATAAAAAGGGATTGTGATTTATCTTTTTATACTTTTTATCATGAAACTTGCTTCAAATGTAAGTTTGTGGTGGTATTTTGAATTCCATAATGATTTTACTATGTAATGTTTTCCTATTCGTAAAATCATCACAGAATTTGAAAAAAAAAACAAATCATCATTTGGAGGGATTTTCAGGATAAAAAGAATAAAAACATGAGAAAATCTACGATATTTTCTAAGAATGCCATTTCGATAATTATCTTGTATTTTTCGGCAAAAATAAGAAATGTCATTTTCATTTTCGAGGTGTATAGGGCCCTTCGTTAAGAACAAAGCCGATGGAAATTGGTCATTAGCAAAAAGGACAAATACATTCCAAGAACAATGCACTAAAAAAGCATATAAACATCGTAGCGAGGTACCTGAAACTGAAACTCTGTATAAGAAGTGCGGTCATTATTGAATGCAGTACCTAAATTATTTGAGAACATCATATACAGTTTCACTAAAAGTTATTCCAAGCCATAAAAGCTATCCTTCTTAGGTTTTGTAAAAAATACATGCATTAAAGGATTAAATTTACTGACTGTTTTATTATTTTAAAACAGAAAATATCATCAAAAGAAAAACTTCAATAAAAAGTCCATTTGAATCCATTTCGTATTTCGTATTTTGTAAGTGTGTGGCGTGAGTGCGCTCTGAACGTTCAACTACGAAACTGAGCTCGCAACACCGATGACAGTGGCGACACAGCGTATAAATTGAATGACTTGTCGTTGTTTTAGAGTACGTTCGTCATACTAGTTGTGTTTCTCGATACCAAAGTACGCAAATAAGAAAAATTTTGCTGAGCTCAGAACAGTAATAAGAATTTACAAAACGACTTTCAACATTTTTATTTCATATTTTTCAACTGCATAAAACATTCATAAAGGTGAGTACCAAAATATTTTGGAAATTTATTACTATTTACAGTTCCGTAAAATTATTATTGAACGATGGTTTCAACATTTGAAAAAAAAACGTACATTTTGTATTATCGATCGCAGGGTTGTTGATATTTGTTAATGTTGTTAATTCGTTATAAACAAAATTTAGTCATTTTAATCTATGCCGGCCGAAGAGAAAATGTTGATATCTCATTTGCTAACAAAAAATATGACTTTCGTATAATCATGTTAGTTTATTTCATCACCGGCTACTGTATGCCCAGTGATTTCTGCGCTCAGTAACGGTACTTCGTCATTGCTGTTGTATTTTTCAACATCAGCAGCAATACGAAAACGAATTTGCGCATTAGTTTTGTACATCATTTTGAAAACCAATATTTTCAACAGAAATTTAATTATTTGCATATTTTTTGGATGATTTATTTTTGAAGATGCCGATCATTAAGTTGAAATCGAAAGACAATGATATTTTCGAGACCGATATTGAAGTCGCCAAATGCTCAGGCACCATCAAAACCATGTTGGAAGATTGTGGCATAGAGGACGAAGAAGAAGCAGTTGTACCATTGCCAAATGTCGATTCCAACATTTTGCGTCTTGTATTGCAATGGGCTAACTATCACAAAGATGATCCAGCCGCAAATGATGACGATGATGCCAAGGAAAGACGCACCGATGATATTTCATCATGGGATGCTGACTTCTTAAAGGTCGACCAAAGTAAGCAAAAAACCAACACCAAATTCATTTCAATATGACATACTTTTGCTAAAAATATTGCTGACTGTTATATTTGTAAGAAAAAAAACTAATGCTTGTGTTGTTATGTTTCATTAAAGGTACATTGTTCGAACTGATTTTGGCTGCCAATTATTTGGACACTAAAGGTTTGTTGGATGTTGCCTGCAAAACGGTCGCCAACATGATCAAAGGCAAAACACCTGAGGATATTCGCAAAACGTTCAACATCAAGAATGACTTTACACCAGCCGAAGAAGATCAAGTTCAGAAGGAAAATGAATGGTGTAATGATAAGTGAGGCCTGCGGCGTTCAAGTCAAAAAAAAACTATTTACAATTAAATTAAGCCAAACATTTATATTCTTGTCTCTTAATTATACATTAGAACATACTAAGATTACAAATACAAATGAACATTGTGATAGCCAAACCAAAAAAATACTCAGAAATCAGAAAATGTTGAACCATGAAAGGGTTTAATGAACATTTTTCAATTATAACACCAAAATTCAGATATCAATATGAATATAACATGCACACTGATTTCATAATGATTCATTGTTGGAATTCAATTGATTTGGCAAATAAAATCTACCATTAAAATCAAAATCAAAGTCTTTAATTTTCTTTAAAATTCTAGAACTGAGAGTTTTGTGTGTGAAATTCAGTTTTACGATAAACAGGCAGTGTAAATGCTAAATGCTAACGATTTCAACATCATTGGCAAATGGAGTAATCTCACAAATGAATAAAAGTATCATTGTGTTGATGTGCTGTGAACAGCACCACATTTAAAGTATAATTTGTCCCAGTGACTCAAACCAATTTTAAGAACAATACCAAATGCACATTTGAAGATTGACTTTTTGTTTATGGAAAGAAGGCAATGAAGGATAAGAAAAATCGTTACGGAACCTATTTACATTAAATGATACCCGAATTTTTTATAACATGCTAACATTTAGCTTAAAGATCGAGCACTTCAACAATTCAGCTGAAATTGTTACAGTCAGCATATTCCTATAGCAGATCAGTTAGCATCATAAAACATAGTCCATGAACAATCTGAAACATTCAAAACTATGTTTGTGTAGCAAAAATAAACACATTTCTGTGAAACGTCCATTTGTTTACACATTTCTCAATACAAATAAACTCAAAATGTTGAGTTACAAAAAGTGACAGTTCTGCCTGTCTCAAATTAAAAAGAGGTAAAAACTTGTCAGTTTTTCGAATATAATGAAGCAATCGTTTTAAAATTGTTTATTTTTGATCTAAAACATAAAATATTTAGGAATTTTTGTTATGCTGAAGCATACAAAAAAGCAAAAAACCACTATAAAAATGTAGTAAGTACCAAAAGAGCCAAAAAAAATTTTTTGTATGGAAATGAAGTTTGATTCGATTTTTCACTTTCGTTGCTATTGACACTTAAAAATGTCTGAGAAATGTTAAGTTTGATTTGTTGAACTCTATTAATGAACTTAAATATCGTATTTATATGAGTAATGACAATCAATAACGACACAATCGATAATGTGTTATGTCAAAAAATATCCATAAAAAAAATGTGCAAAAATGAACTACAAAGCAAACTGGTTTCATGCATCAATTCGATTAATTAGAGAACGATAAATGTGTGATTCTTTACTGTTATTGGTGTCAACAAATGTGTGGATATCAATGAGACCTTTTGTATTGCCTATTATTTCGTTATATTTTAAAGTTTTTCATTACGAATGGATGCTTTGGATTGCAAACATATTATGCAAATTGGGGAAATAAATTCTAATTTATTCACACATCGAAAAGAATGAACAAAAAGAAAGTTAGATATTGGAAATTTGATGTTGATGAGATATAAAAGCCAGTTCATGATGGACATCGATTTTAGACAGTTGACTACACTCGAACAGACTATAACCACTATGTTGAAAGTCTGTTCCGACAAATAAACGGTATTTTAGATCGAAAATCTGCTAAATTTGAACGCAGAAATTATGATTTACGTACGATATTTCGTTGTGGCAGCGCTTTTGTGCATTATTTTTGTATCAGGTAGCAATGAATTGATTGTTTTGTAGTGATGTAAAGTTTCAGTGAACAAACAAATAAAATCATTCTTTTTTTTTCATTGGTCAAAATCTCTGTTATAGGCATTCATGCGAAGCGAATATCACTTGAAGAAGATTTAACTGTTTTAATTGATTATGGAAAATACCAAGAACATGCTCAAACGACTCACCGTGTCCAAAGACAGGTGATGCTATCGAATAAAACCAATCCAACACCATCACTAGCTCGCTATCCATCGCTGTATCCATCAGCTCATCAACAATCACAAAATCGTGGTGATCATCCACGTCGTGATGAACACGATTGCGGCGAAAAAGGTATTGTCAAACAACCGAATTTCAACATAAATTGACAAAAACATTTACAACAAGAGAATTTACTTTGATAGAATGTGAGCAAAAAGTCTGTGATGATCCAGAAAATGAAGTGTATCAGGAATGTGGCAGTAAATGTGTGCTCGGTTGCCGATATGCCACAACATCTGCGGGTATTACGATATCAAAGCACGATTGTGAGAAGAACGACTGTGTCGAAGGCTGCTTCTGTAAGACTGGTTTAGTGAGACATCAAAACAAGTGCATTGAGGCACAAGAATGTCCAGTTCGAAAGTGTAATCATCGTTATGAAGTTTATGTAAGCGAAAAATAAGTTGTAACGGCAACAACAAGTGATTTTAAACCATGTTTCTGTTTTTTTCTATTTTAAATTTAGATGTGCGGTCCAGCTGCACCTATTACATGTGATAATGCTCTCCGAGGCAGTGAAATTGTGGAACTTACTAAACATGTTGATTGTGTTTGGGGTTGTTATTGTGCACAAGGCTACTTACGAAACAATTATAATGGAAAATGTGTATCGGAAAATGAGTGCCGCAATACGAAATCGGTGGATATATCACCACAAATTCCAGGCTTATTCAAACATATCTATGGATGTCCAAATGGTGGATGCTCTAACTCAGGAAGTAATAGCGGAGATGGTTGCGGATCCAAAGGATGTGCATCAAATCATGAAAGTAAGGAATTTGTTGTGATCGTGAGGCACTTACAAAGCCAAATGGTGTTTTCTGAACTACACAAAACCAAATAGTGTTGTTGTATGAAAATTAGTGTCTTGGTGGTTTTGTGGTATTTGATGGATTTGCATTCCAATAACCATTTGAATAACAAAGGCAAACCAACGGTCCGAAACCATAAACAGCATTATTTGTTCTTGGTGTGTGAAAGATTTTTTTTTCTTGAAAATATGTCAAGCTTTAGCTTATGTTTTGAAGGTTTAATGTTAAAAGACCAATTTGAGAAAGTGACGATTTCATTCAGTATTAAATATTCTCTTCATATTTTTCTAGGTTCAGAAGAAGATGACGACGACTCTAAAGAAAATAACGGTAATAATATCTATAGAACTTCCAACCTCAATAAGCACCATGAATATTTTTGAGTGGAATTCTAAAGCGGATAAAGATTGTGTTATTCTTACGTTTTCTAAATTAACTTCTCAAACTTGGAGTTGTCAGCTATTTTATGCGCTCTAATAATATTCTTAGTTGCAATAAATGAATGGAATATAAATTTCAGAAAATTCCGGCCCATGGCCATTCAATCCTGCTGGTGCTCAAATTTTACCCGGTATTCCAGTATGGGGAGCCTTACCAGGCTTTTCAGGTAACTATTTTAAAACATATTTGGTAGTAGATTTCAAATATATCGTATTTTTGGCTAGAAAATCAAGAAAAAAATTATGAAAAATGTTCAAAAACTGTTTCTTTTTTAAATATAACGTTTCATAGCCAACAATACGAAAAAATACATTTTGTAATAGGTCATTAAAAATGGCTTTAAATCTAAAAAGATTAGCAAATCGAGAGACTTATTATAGTTACACAAAATCGATGTTGATTCTTTGATTATATAATCCCATGTTGGATTTAGAATCTGCAAATCTATACATATAATCTATATAGCTTCTAATTTGGTAATCTTTGGTAATCTCTGCGAAAAAAATAGTTACAAAATTGTAAATGATTTGCTAAATTAATTTTGTAAAATAATTACGCCCTATTATATAGGCGCAGTGACTCACTATCATCATTTTAACGACACAGGACTAGGACTTGTTGGATCTGTCGGAAGCGGTGGAAATATAACTGGAAATTGTATTGGAAAATATGCTTGTACTGGTGGTAAGTGCTGCATCCCAAACAAACACACATTCATTCATCATTTGCTGTGAAACTTTGAAATAATAATACTTCTTTCATTGTGCCCATCAATATAGGTCCTCCTTCTACATCACTTACACTCCAGAACGGGACGACTGTTAATATTCCAGTCTTGCCCGGTAGTTCAATTGATGTTACTGCTGGCGGAATAAGCGCGGGATCGAACCCAGAAGAGATTGAAGTAGAAGAGCCAGAAAAAGATGAAGAAGAACAACAAAATAATGAAGATAAACTAGATGAAGTCGAAGAGGAAACCGATGATACCGAAATGCAGAATAATGATAAACAAGCACAGGTTCCGGTCGCTCCAAAACCTAACACACCAAATAATGGATTCCCAAATCAATTCATCAATCCGTTTTATCAGTTTCAAGGAATTAATCCGAATTTTGCACAAAATGGATATCCAAATGCACCACAATTTCCTGGTTTCTTCAATGCACCACCTCAATCGCAATTTGTTCCACAAAACTATTTTGTCCAATCTCCAGTGCAGAGTAAGCCTGGACGCCATCCAGCTGGGGGTGCGCCAACACCAATGAAAGTCCCGGAGCGCACTTCGTTAGAAAACACACCGCCATTCAAAGTACCTGAACGTATGGCATTTGAAAAATCACCACCTTTAATTAAGATGCCTGACCGTGTTTCGACGGAAAAAGAATCAGAAGCAAATCAAGAGAAAACCGAAAATGAATCCCAAGAACAAGACTCTGAAGAGGAAGATCAGCCGAATGCATCTAATCCAAATGTTCAAAATAGTATTCAATCAGCTACACCAATGCCCAACATTCCCACGAAAAATACATTAAACGCAGATACAAGCAATCGAGTGCCGTCGAATTATCCACCACAATATTTTAGTTATTTTAATCAATTCAATCCAAATCAGTACAATTTGAATGCAGCAAATAGGCCTGGATATCCACAGCAGTATATTGCATCAAATCCACAATTTAACCAATTCAATCCATACAATTTCCAGCAACCCGCAAATCTATATGGCAACGCACAATTGAACGGTTTTCCAAATCAAGGAGCAGTCATCTCGAACAACCGAAAGCCAAGCAATAAAAACCGACCTCAAGGAACAGGGATTCAACCCACGCCAGTGAATGGTTTCAAATTTTCCTATAATAAGAAAGCTCGGCCTTACAAAGAACCTGTTAATCAACCAGACACAGACAGCTCAGATGAAAATGCAACAAATACATAAATGTTTGATACGGTGAATTGAATTTTGCCAAGCAATTTGATAAAGTTAAGAAGATAAATAAAATATTATGTAAGATAAAAGGAACAAATTATGTGTACATTTTAAAAATATCATATTTTAATAAAACATGACATAATGAATGGCATGTGAGCAATCCTGTCATTCATTTCTGGCAAAAAAGATCAAATTTTATGATGAATTTTACAATGCTATGAGTTTTGTTTATTGAATGAATAGAATTCTTGGAAGCAAATTAAAAATGTATGATAAATATTGAATCGTAAGAACCAGAAATGCAAAATCTCCATTAATCACATTTTTTAACAAACATTTTTTAACTTTTATTGATAAAAAAGCACAATACATTTTAATTAAAAGAAATCTTAACGATATGCTTTCCTTGAATTTGATGTTGAATAAAAGTATAATTTAATCGATCTATGCAATCTTTATTTTTATTCCTAATAAAGATTAAAAATTTGACAGAATAAAATGAAATGTGAATAAGTTGACGAACTTGAAATCAGAACCACGTAGAATTTCTATTGAGCTCTTTATTGCATAAATAAAAATAAAAAAATAGAATAAAACTATTTTGTGGCATTTATGATTTATTAGCTGACGATTCCTATTTAAAATAGTTTTTTATGTGCCACTTTATTGCATTGTCGATCATCATATTCTGTAAGCTAGGTCAGTGAACCGTTTTGCGTGATTTTTTTTTTAAATGTGAAAATTCATATTGATAGTTCTGGCGCTTAGCCCAATTTTACTGTCAATGACGTAAGAACTCAAAACTGAGAGAAACAGGTTTTGACATAAAATAGAAAACAGCAAATCTAAACCAAAGTTAAGAAAAACTCACCTACAAATATGTTAGCTTATCGCTGGACGTTTCTTACCGTTCAAATTGATTTTTGGCGCCATCTGGATTGGGAGACTTTAATAGTCTTCAATACTAATGGAAATTGTGTTGAATGGCAGCAAAAGTGGACATCATTTTTTAGCTTTATAAAAATGTGTAACATAATCATGAATAAATATTTTGATCCGTCAAACTAGATGGCACTTCAAACAGAATCTGTGAAAGACTGTTCTAATAAGAAACAATGTAAATCGGCTTGCGTTCGGGATGTGTGTCAAATTTCTTAACTGGAACATTTTTCGTACAATTTGAATCTTTTGAAAAAAAAATATTCTAAGCTGGATGAAATTGGCAATTTTCACATTAGGTAAATCAAAACCTAATTTTCTCTGCGTACACGATCTCTGAAATGGAAATATTTGACGATATTATTTAGTTATGATAAAATTATCGAAGCAAAGTATTTTTCTTATGGTAACGGTAATGAAGATAAGTTCAGTTGGTTTCAGTTTTGTACGCGTATTTTACTATGCATTCAAAAAAGAAGAGATCAAAAATTAGCTAAAAATGAATTTTTAATTCTATTAGATTTGCATTTGAATACTTATAACGGAGTTCTATATGTAAAATTAAGCATAAAATCCAATGAATATTGACATTCACTTGGTGGATTCTAAATCATTGTATGGCAATTCGATATTTTATACTCAAATTTATTGACTAGCTCTATCAAATCAAAGAAAGAATTTGAAAGAAAGTTAGCGAGAATTGGTTGCTGATGTGATATAAAAGCAAAATATGAAAGAGCATCATGCTTAGATAGTAAGATGCTTTCAAACGTGCGTTTGGTAACAGCTCGAATGTTAAAATTAAATTTGAAATGATGCCTTCATTGAAAAAGATGGCAAATTTGCCAATCGTAGTGTTATCGTGTGTATTCTTTTTAGCAGGTAATCATAGTTGACTAAAAGTGCTATTGTTAAAAACCGTACAAATTGATAAATTTAAAATATTTTGTGCTTTTAGGTGTACAGAGTAAACATGTGAATATTGAAGACAATTTAACAGTCTTAATCGATTTTGAAAAATATCAAGAGCTTCGTCAATCACAAATGAATGTCAGTTCGATTAAAATCAGTGCTGAACTATGTACAAAATTGGCAAATGAAGAATATCGAAAATGTGGAAATAAATGTGTGTTAAGCTGCCGATTTGCATCCTCGACACCGGAAATTGTGGCTCCGAAAAATGATTGTGAAAAAACTGATTGCATTGAAGGTTGCTTCTGCAAAGATGGTTTTGTGAGATATCAAGATAAATGCATCGCAGTTAAAGAGTGTCCCTTCCGAAGCAACAAGGCTATTGAGACTGTAACAGAGAATTCAAATTCATTGGAGAAGCATGTTATGAAGCCAAATTGTGGGGGCAACGATTGTGGTCCAAAGCCTCCTTTTAGTGTTTGTAAACCACCTGAATGTGGCGCATCGACTTCTTCACATTCGTCATCTGGTTCGTGCAAACCGGGAAAACCTGGCTGTGGAAGTAGCAGCAGTGGTGGAATTTCAATCGTTAACCATAATCAAGCTATCAGTGGATCTTCCGGCGGTAAGAATCATTTGTGATTTTAAACAGAAGAGTCATTTTGGAAACATTACGAATATATAACAATCATTTCACGTAGTTGAAGTATCAATAACGCAACCTTATGGGACCATCTTTTTCCGTTAACGCGTTAAGAACTTTGAAAGATGGGTTTTCATTATTCACTATTCTTGTGATATCTAAGATAAAAATTCACATATTAGACAATTGATAATTTTCTTACAGGCACACACAGTCATCACAGTAATCATCACAGTCATCCAAGTGGCCATCAAAATGGACATCACAGTGGAAATCAGCCCAGTCATGTACATGTACACGTTCACGGTGGAAATTGCGGCCCAAATGGTTGCCATAATAATAATAATGGTGATCATGGATGTGGACCGAACGGATGCGATTATTCGCCAAATAACTGCGGACCAGAGGGATGCGATGACTTGCCAGACGATTGTGGTTCAGAAGAATGCGATCAGACACCATGCGGACCAGGAGGTTGTAATCAAAAACCAAATAATTGTGGGCAAGGAGGTTGTTATCACGTACCGAGCAATTGTGGCTCTCAGGGGTGCGGACATCGTCCAAGTCATCATTCAAACAATAACGGCGGAAATAACAACAACAACAACAATAACAATAATAACAACAATAACAACAATGCCGGAAGTAAGTATTCAAACCAATAATTTATATTTTAAGAAAATGCAGAAATTAAATAAAATTTCTATTCATACATAATTTTCTAATAAAAATGTTATTCATTTCAGTCACATGGGGCGGATGGAATCGTCCAGGTAAGACTTCATCATATTAAGATACAAAAGTCGCATAAGATTGTCATAATATTGCGCTATGAATCAGATAAGAATTTACCGACAAATTGGTGCGACCTCTGATTTTTTTTTTCTCATTTGACTTCGGTTTGTCCTTAAGTCTAGTTTACAGTTTGGCGGAAAAAATAATTCAAACTTCAAACCATCCCGATGTTGTTTATGTAGATTTATATGCGGCTCTTTAAATACGTTCGACAACGACGCCGTCTCATGGCGAATTTCTCAGTGCTATTGAAATACACAGTGAACAAAATCCAAGATGGCGACTTGGATTTCATTCACTGCGTATTTCAATAGTACTGAACAATTTGCCATGAGATGGCGCTTCTGTGCAGTGTTCAAAGATATAACATAGTGAGGCTTCAAACTTTTGGTTCAGTAAAACGAAAACATATTTTTCATGTCAGCAAAGATTCAAAGACATATTTTATACCTATTGATATAATATTATTAGCGAAATGATTTTTATACGCTAAAGGTATTTTTTTTCCTTGACACCGAGCTTATTCAGCCCACTGATTTTTAACGCTTAAATTTGATTTTTATTTAGATTATTATTTAAAAATGTCAGATTTCATTACAAATTCTCTCTTCCTTATCACAATTCCTTAATGATTATTCGGAATAGGCTGTAATAGACCACCTTGTGGAGGGTATCGTCCTGGAGGGTATGGCAGTGGATGCTATGGAAATTGTGGCGGTTACGGTTATGGCTACGGAGGTTTGTGGGAAAATACTTAGTTTTAATATTTTGCGTTGCACAGCTAAACCATTTGTATTTTCATATAGAAAATCATAAAATTCGGAAAAATTGCTTAATCATGCAAAGGAATGTCGTTTTATTTGCAAAAGCCCAAAAAATTGGATAATTGATTCGAATTTTATGTGTTTATTCCATATATTTCTGTATATTACAAAATTGAATAACTAAATAATAAATATTCTTTTTCTCAATAACACAAAGGTAATCCCACCTGGTCTTACAATGCAACATCAGGCGCACGAACGGTAATGCGAAAAATCGATCATTATGCATAATTGAAAAAATGTTTACCGATTTATTTATTTAACCGATTCAAGGCCTACTATCCAACGTATAGCGTCACCTACAATACTGATGGCTCACGGCTTGTTAACGTTTATGGAATAGGATCATATACCATTGGTACGAATTGAATATCTTTTAAGTTCGAGAAAATTGAACATTTTTCTGTAGCTCAAAAGAATTGAGAATAATCTTGAGTCAACATTTTTTTTATTGAAACCATTTCATGTCTAGGCGCCATCAACTCCGATACTTCGGCAACTGCATCTGATACCATGTTTGATGAAATGCCAGGAGCTGTGGAAATAAATAAGGACATTCCGAGCGCTGAAAAGCAGAACAATATGCAACAAGTGATGAAACCTCAAATGACAAATACTCAACAAAGTTTAATATCAAGTTCTGAATATCAGTATACATCGAATCGATATCCAAGTTCCTTCACTTCAAATTTACCACCAATTGTTGCCGAAATTCTTGAATCCGCAGCAACACCTCCGTCAATAAATACCCCGTCACAATTAAATGGGGTTTTAACTATGGAAATGAAGACTTCTGAGGAAACGCCGTCAAGTCAAAACGCAGATAACTCGAACAAACCGTCTGAATCACCCCAAACACCTCCAACATCTCAAATGGCTCAAGCAGTAATTGATTTGATGCCAGTGAAACCGCAAATGCAAGAAACAGATGAAGAGCCCAGTATGCCAGATAGCTCAAGCATCAAAGAAGATTCCATTTCAAAACCACAGTTAAATTCACTGTATTTACTCCAGCCAACACCAATCTACCAGGCTGCATACTATAATCAATATAATTCCTTCATTCCATATATACCAGGAATATTTCCATTTAATCAAAATTATCCCCCTCAATCTTCCAACAATCCAATGAAAATCCCTACCAATCCTGAAAATTCGAAACCGATCAAAAATGTTATTATAAAAGTAAGCGAATTTTAGTTTCCAAGCGAAAAATAAATATTGAACAATTTTAGCTTAATTATTTTTTCTGACCATGTCGACTGAAGAGAGAAGACTATTCCTTTTAATGAATAAAGAATAAAAACACAAAAGATTTTAAAAAAACGAGTTTCAATTGCCTGAAGATGATTGGGCTACCCTGTTGTTCCAAACGCGAAAAACGAAAATAATTTCAGGCACTTTTCATTTTCTTTTGTCTTGTGCAAAAAAAAATTCCTCAAAATAAATCTTGATATGCAAGCGCTTTCGTCTAAAAACTACGAACAAAACCTTAAAATGGATTTTCACCAATATTTAATATAGAGAAGTATACTATCGTTGAAATTGGAAGCGAATACGTTTTATAATCTTCATAATTTAATGAAAGAACTAGCGGGTATGCTCTTGAAGAACATGTAGTTAAATCAGACAACAATTTTGTCATTGGCTTCCGATTTCAGTTTTTTTTAGATATCCCAATAATATAACAGCCGTTCAAAGCAAACAAAACCAAATCGCAATAATCTTCTCTAATTGTAGATTATCAAGTGTGAAAAAAACGATTCTGAAAATATTTGTACTTGTTCACATTTCGAACGACAAGCCCCTGGCTCATGATGAGATATCTCATCTATCTAAAGCTTTAGTGAGCTTATGTTCCAGTGGTTTGTTCACGGTTACCAAACTGTATTGAATTGATCTATGTGGCATAAATAGCCAATTTCATGTAGATATAAAAAAATATATATATACAAAACGAACCGTATACGTTTTCAAAATATTGAGGTCACAGCTCCAAAATCTTTAATCGACCACACTCGGTTCTTTGAAACATTCTTACTTATGAATATTCAAGAACATTTAAAATGTATATTTTACTCGGAAATACTAGATTTCTTCAGTTTTAATTGATGTAAATTTTCCAACCATATAACTTTAGAAAGCTCTTTTTGCAATCAGGGCATATCAATATCAATTGTTTAATGTAATATTCAAATCACTGCTGCTTCTTTGACTCTAATGGATAAAAATCTATGAATTGAAAATTGTTTGATCTATACAAAATATTATAATCAAAACATTATGCAAACTCACTGGACGAATATGTCGCTTCATAAATACGGTCTTTATTTGAAATTCATCATTCAATTAGAATAAAGAACATTAAGGTTCTCTTCATAAAAATGTATTGAAAATGTACTTCTTATAGATGAGAGATAATTGCTGAAATATTGAATTATTAAATAATGTCACCTTATGATGGAAAACCCCCCGCAATGCAATAAAGGCATAAATCATTGTTACATTGTCTGAATTAACGGATTATATTCTGATTATGATGGCACATTTATTCTCATGTTATAATAATATTTACTTTATTCATAGTTGATCACATAATCAAATACGGAAATTTGTATTTATTCAAAATACAAATGTGTCATAAAGGAGAAGCGAAGAATTCATCAAAAGCACTTATAACGTTATTTGGCGCTACAAATATAACATTATGTTTCGGCTACGCTTGTTATCAAAGAGACCAAGCCTCAGTTTAGAATAAATAAAAAAATCTTTCATTAATGTTTGTAACGGTGTATTTCTTTTTAACCTTTTCTATGTGCAAAATCGATTATTGTTATGCATACAATGAAGCACTAATTCTAAATTCTAACCTATTGACCAATGTCAACTTAAAGAACGACAGTTAGAGAAAGTTTGAACACATTAACGGAAACTGGACATTGGTAAAATATAAAAGCAACTGTATCAAGAGCGTTGTGCTTAGATAGTAAAAAACTCTCAGACGAGAAACTAAACAATTTGCTCATTCTTGCTGATATGCGAAATGAAGTTAAACATCATGCAACCATTTAAAAGTATAGTAAATTTGCCGGTGGCAGTGTTTTTGTGTGCAATTTTTATATCAGGTAATTATTGTGCTTAAAGTGTAAGATCAGTTATTGGGAAAAAAACATTCAAAAAATCCTGAATTTTGTTTCGTTATTTTAGGTTTTCAAACAAAGAATGTGGATACTCAAAAAGAAGATTTAACCGTTATAATTGACTGCGAGAAGTATCACGAAATTCGTCTTTTACAAGAGCCAATTGGTTCCAATGAAAAAAATGTTGAAGTGTGTGCCGATTCTGAACACGAAGAATATAAAAAATGTGGTAATAAATGTGTGCTCGGTTGTCGGTATACTGCATCGTCAAGAATCATCATTTCAAAAGATGACTGCAAGAACACAAAATGTGTTGAAGGTTGCTTCTGCAAAGATGGTTTAGTGCGACATCAAGATAAATGCATTCCAGCCACAGAATGCCCCATTCGAAGAAATAAAGCAATTGAAATCAGAAGCGAAAATAAAAATTCAAATAAAACTGAAACTTCAACGCGAACTCCAGTTCTAACTAAAACTCAAAACCAAAATTCAATTCAAAATCAAACTCAAGCCCAAGCACACAATCGAACACAGATTCAAGGAGATCAACTTCCAAAAATTCTTGGGATCAACTTTTTTAATCAGCCTGGATGTTCATTTGGTGGCTGTGCACCTGTTCAAGTTTGGAGCACTGATGAGCCTCTTCAGCGAAAAGAAATTCAACAAACAGGTTCGAAATATTGTTGTTTAGTTCTACCAAAACTTACTTTTATGCACATCAAATGCTTAAATTGGCATTTTATACGTTTTAGAACATTCTGTTACTCGTGATCATGGTGATCGTAATCTCATCCGGGGCCCGGTAAAAGTATATGTTCATGGAAAAGTTGGCATGGCAACCGGTAGCAGTGGCGCTGCTGTCAAAAGTATAGCAAATAACAACAACGATGATAATAACAATAATAATAACAACAACAATAATAATAATAACAATCAGGGTAGTAGCAACAATGGCGGCGGAGGTAAATGATCATTTTTTAAAAAAATGTCTTTAATCAATCCATTACCATGAATTATTCTCAATCATTTAGTTCTTTCGATATATTCAGTAATATTCTTTTCGGAATTTATCAGGTTTTGGCGGTTTCCCAGCTGTGATTGGCAGTGGCGGCAATAGCTGGGCTGACGATTGCGGACCAAAAGGATGTGGTACGAATAATTCATTTATTATTATAATGTTTCATGATCAGTTTATGTAATGCTGTTTCTATTCAACGAACAAAAAACTTGGAGTTGAACACAAACCTCAGTTTCCGTTATAAATAAGCAAAATAACCGTTGCAATATAAGCTTTACTGCTCGTAACATTTCCAATTGTCATTGTATTTTTCTAAATTTTACAGGAGAATGGGAAGAGTCTGGCTGCGGAGGTCCAGGGCCATGTAATGGTATGCACAAATTACTGTGCAGTATATCTTGATTTCAATTGTTTTACAATTTCAACTTAAAATAAAATTTAATCTGATTTTTTTTATTTAAACATTTCACAGGCGGTGGCTTTGGTGGTGGTTTTGATGGTGGATTTGGATGGAACGGAGGATTCCCCGGCTTCGGTGGTGGGTTTCCGGGTTTTGAAGGAGGCTTTCCTGGTTTTGGTGGAGGTTTTCCGGGCTTTGGCGGGGGTTTCGGTGGTGGTCTTCCTGGCGGTCTTCCTGGCCTTGGGGGTTTACCAGGATTCGGTGGATTCAGAGGTTTTCCGAATATTGGAGTCATTCGGCAATCAGAAAGTACTAGAGACGCCACAGGCCTTAAAAACACTGGAATTTCTCTGCCGAATTTCAAAAATTTTAAAAATCTTGGTAAGTTCTACTTATTTTTCTTTCCAAATCACACCGGATCTTAAAAAATCAAACATCTTCAAAATTTCCAAATAAAACGATCATTTTTTCGAACAGGCCATCCTGTAGTGACATACAATTCTACAACCCGAGCTACAACGGTAACACAAAAAAAATCATCACTAGTTTCGAAGATGTTAATTAACTCTGTTGCATTTTTAGGTGAGCTACGGAATATACCGTTTGACGTATAATCCAAACGATACTCAAACTCTTCACATATTCGGACTAGGATCATACACTTTTACTGCTGATGGTAAGAATTTTCCGAATGGATAATTTTTGCAATTATCATTGAAATCTTGGATAGTAATCATATAAAAATTGGCTTTCTGCATAGGCACAATAATTTCAAGTAAAGTTAGAAGAAAAATTGTGTTACCATTCGAATTGAGTGGTGTTGATTCGGGTGTATCACAAGAAGTGGCTGGTGAATTCGATGATGTCGATGAGAATAATGACATGCAAAGCAATAAGCAACACATGATGACCTCTTCGGAAGAGTATGAAACACCAGAACCTGTTTTGCAAAATAATAAGCGAAAATCACCGAAACCACAAAAGCATCATCATCAAAATGAAGAACAAGTACCTGAAAAATCATATCAGAAACAACAATTCCCAAAACTGGAAGAACAAAGTGAGGAATACATTGAAAATTCGAATTCAGCACCAGGTATTGAGAACCAATACGTACCACACCAATATCAATATCAATATCAATATCCAAATTTTGTCAATCCAAATGTTCGGCCATACATTTCCCAAACTGGAGTCACAATTCCTCAAGCAAATGTTCCACATAATTATTATTCTACACCATCGTCTAACTCAGAAGAAAGCTCAAATGTTGTAACTAAGCCGCCAAAGAGAAAGCAATCAAATAGTTCAAAAAACCCGCCAAAGGAAGCCACCAGGGGTTCATCATATGATGAAAAGCTAAGCTCAGAATATGAATCAGACAATGGTGAAAAACATTCGGAAAAACCAATGAAAACGGAGAAACCATCAGAATCAGTGAAACTTCTAACAATGGCAGAACAAGCGGCACTTTTGAATTATTTGAATCAAAATAATCCAAATCAACCAAACTTCAATACTGGAAACGGATTTTCAGCTCAAAATGCTCAGTCAGCCAGCCCACCCAATCAGTTCAATTCATACAATATTCCATTCAACAATCAGTTTCCAAATGGAGCGCCAGGCTATGTGAACCCAAATTTTAATGGTGTAAATCAATTACAGTCTCAATATGTGCATCCAAATGATCCAAATCAATACAATCCATACAATGGTCAATTCAACAGTCAAAATCCAAATTCAATTCCTTACCAAACCAATCCAAATTTCAATGTTCCAGGCAATGCAGCAAATTCCTTCATTAATCCATTCGCAAATCGACCATTCAATGGCTACAATCCGTCTATTCCATTTAATGAGAACACTACACCTCAATTCTTTGGAAGTCCAGTGAACCCAACAAGTAGTTGAACATTTGAGAGGAAACAATTTTATTTAGGAGTAGCTTATTAAAAGATGCTTTAGGTTATGGAAAGATAAAATAAAATGAATCTTTGGGATAGCAAAATGTGAATAAAACTATTATATAAATAAATAGGATAATAAATGATTACAAAAACAATAAATGATTTGGAAAGAAACTGAACAATTTATTGCTCATTTTTATTTACTGACTTATTTAACAAACAATAAGATATTGTGCCAAAAATGAAGCTCTTGCTTATAAAATTTAATAGTCAATATAAAATAATTTGTGGTCGCTATTGCGGAGGTAACAACAATGTATTTTTGAATATTTTATTTGTTTTCTTATTGATACGACACACTATTACAATGATAGTGCTAACGAAGCCTTTGTTCTTGAAATTTACTTTTACCATCTATCGAGGAGGACTAAAAATTCTAGTTGCCTTGACAATTCTCTATTGATTGATGGTGGCTGGAAAAGCCATTTGATAAAATAAAATTGGCATAATATATTTAAATTTTTTGCATGGGTTCAATCTAGGGTTCAATGAACATGAAGTAAAAAAAAATCTAATTAACCTTCAAATGTCACCATTTCTGTGCGAAATCATTTAAATTCAATTAGTCCCATTGTCCTTTACTTATATTAATTTTTGGAACAATAAACAGTTTACGATCATGAAATGGTAAGCATTTTAAAAAATAACTTAAGCTGGATATGCTATATGAATGCTCTCGGGCGAGAGCTAAAATACAACATTGTATTTCTGGCAAATTTGATCAAGTATACAAACTGGAAATCTGACAAAAATAATAGAAGAATTTTGCTAAGAATATTTTGTATTGTTTCTGCTCTCAGACGTTCATGTCATGTATTTACAGCTACCAAAAATGTTAACGCTATCTTTTCGAATTGAAGTTATTGAACTCTTAAAAGCCGGTTATTAAAAGAAACCGTTCAATCAAATGATTTCAATTGGAACAAAAGCATTTTTTACGATAATCAAATCTATTTCATCTGTCACACTCCCAATGGTTAATTTCAATGAACATTATATGGAATTTTATGTTTTTTTGCATTGTTTGTGCTCTCTATCAAAATCAAATGTTATTTTTCTTCTATCAACAAGAACAACTTTACATTTATTGATGATTACGTGAACAAGACAATCCATATATGAATATGAAACCGGTTGAATCTTCTACATTAAATATCGAATTCGGGTGCACATTTTTATATGCAAGAAAGAGGTGGCTATTCAAATGACAAAAGCACTGTGTGTCACTCTAAGTTTAACAGAAGAATATCATTGTCACTGTTGGTGTGCTTATAACGTTTCTTTGTCAAAAAACGTCGTTGTAAAAATTTGATGTTGCATAAATATGTTTCATTATGTCTAAACAAATATTTTTTTAAATTGGACCTCCAATTCAATTTTTGCATTTAACCGCACGTAACGGTGCTCTTTTTTCCAATTCTATTCACCTACCAAATTCCGAATCTGATGAAAGTTTGTATAATGGCCGCCTAAGTAAAAAGTGGTATTGTTGAGTAGCACACAATAACACAATAACACAATATGAACCATAACTTGAATTCATTGACTCATTCCATCAAACTTTGAATGATTGCTACATTTTTTATTGGCAAAATATTTTATTGTGAAGACATATAAAAGCAGAATTTTAGAGAAGAAAATTTTCAGATTAAAAAGTGCTTCTGAACGATCGACTTAAATTGTTCGAATCTTCTGTTCTAGTGGTCATGTTGATTTAGGATAACAAAATATATTTACTTCAAAATATGGCAAAATTGTCAGTGTTTTTATGTGTATTCTTCATATCAAGTAAGCATTGGAATGAAAAGTATTTTTTTTTTTTTTAAATGAAACACAAATGTTATAATTAATTGTGTTTTTAGGTCTACAAAGCAGACATGTCGATAATCAAGATGATTTAACAATCTTAATTGATTTTGAGAAATATCAAGAACTTGTCAGTGTCCATCGACATCCGAGAGAGGCAAGCAATTCGACTGAAATTTCTACCAAAGTGTGTAATGAAGAAAATGAAGAGTATCAACAGTGCGGCAATAAATGTGTGTTGGGTTGTCGGTATGCTTCATCATCGACAGGAATCACCATTTCAAAAGATGAATGCAGCAAAAACGAATGCATTGAAGGTTGCTTCTGTAAAAATGGTCTAGTGCGACATGAGGATAAATGCATTGCAGATAAAGAGTGCCCTGCTCGAAATAGCAAAGCCATGTCGTATGATGATCAGAAAATTTTTGGACTTTTCCATAGACCACATCCAAGTGGCAGTAATAGTGGCAGTAATAGCGGCAATAATGGAGGTGGCTGCGGGCCACGAGGATGTGGTCCTCCAATCGAAATCTACAACTATAATGAAGCTGCAGCTAATGGTAAACTTTTGATTTAAATGAATAAAATTTGCTATAAACCAAAATTAATCTTCATCTGTTTTGAAATATTCAAATAATATTTATAAACGTGTTGTTTTTCTATTCAGGTTGTGAGGATTCGGAAGAATGCGACGAGGAAAGTAGCTACAGTAGTAGTAGTAGTAGCGAAGAAGATAGTTATGAGAACAGCGATGAATCATATGAGTGCAGAGGGAGATCGTGTCATCAGAACTATAGGCCCCAAAATCACCATTCTCATCACTATCACAATGATGAACCACACGGAAATTCTGGCCCAGTGCACGTGCACATTCATGGGGGTGGAGGAGCTGGTGGTAGTGGTGGTCACCATTATACAAGTCAATGCGAAAATGGTGTGTGCAGCGTCAGTACCGCAAACAATAACAACGATGACAACAACAATAACAATAACAACAATAATAACAACAACAATAACAATAATAATAACAATCCATTAAGCAACAATGCTGTAGCTGTTCCAGGTAGGCTACATTCGAGCAATTAAATTTTATTTCTCAACTGAATATATCAAGATCTAAGGGCAAATTACTGTTACACATGGCTTTCCGACACTCGATCATTTTATCATTTGAATCAACAATATTTTGATCAAAATACTTTTGATCTGAAATGTAGATTTTGTGTGAAAATGGCATGAAAATTGACTTTAAATTTGAAGTACACTTTTGAATTGTCTTGAATTATTCAAAAAAAAAAATGTGAATTGGATTACATCAAATGAATCGTGCTGTAAAAGTAATTTGCCCCACAAAATAGAGCACATTCGATGAAAACTGAACACATGTTTTCAACTGTTGCAGTTGTTTATGGTGGCGGCGGTGGTGCTCATCATCATCATCATTACAATGGAGGAAATTGCGGACAAGGACGGCCATGTGGAGGTGTGTATTTATTAAGCGACTGTTAACTCCACAGTTCGTCTGAGCATGTTTGGTGTTCAACTGTCTCAAAGGAATTGACTGGCGCTAACATTATTGGTTTGACAAATTGAAAAATTGTGTATTTTTTTAGGTTATCCGGGCTATCCAGGCTATCCGGGTTATCCCGGCTATCCAGGCTTTCCGGGTTATCCTGGTTTTCCAGGTTATCCAGGCTTTCCAGGTGGCTTCGGATTTGGCAATAGATTCGGCAATGGATTCGGAGGCGGATTCGGCAATGGATTCGGAGGCGGATTCGGCAATGGATTCGGAGGCGGATTCGGCAATGGATTTGGAGGTGGATTCGGCAATGGTTTTGGAGGTAACATTTCAAAATTTATGTCAGTAATTGTACCAGAGTTGCATTTCAATCGTATACAAAATACAAAATGAACCAACAACAATAGTTCACAAGAATATTCCAATTAACTAATTGATATATCTTTTGAAACAGGAATAGGTTTCCCTTCTGTGAGCTACAATAGTACAACAGGCGTACGTACGGTAAGAATGGCCAACAATTGATCAATAATATACCCCAAAGACTATTTTTTAAATATTTAAATGGATTTCCAGGAATCTTACTCCAATGGCTATAGTGTAACTTATTATCCAAATGGTTATCGAAGTGTGACGTATGGTGGAACCACAAATTACTATGCACCAAATGGTAATATGACTTTGCATACTATGAAAAAAAGATAATTTTTCCAAAGAGGGCCGAAAATTTCTAGACAAGTTTCCGTCTCTGCCAAGGAATTATTACCTAGCTGTATTGTAATAACTTGTATAATGCAATCATTGTTTGGTCAATAATCATTGCATAATAATCATTTATTTCGAAACAATTCCATCATCCATTTCAGGTAATATGGTTTCCCCCACAAACTCAGGATTTAATTTTCCAGGTTTTGGAACACGAGTTCAGCCAACCCAGCTTCCTGTAATTCCTCTAAATGAGGGTGAAAATCTCGATGAAGTTGAACAAGACGATGAATATAGTGCAATAAAACCTATAGTACAGAAAAAGAAGCCAGGATCGATGAAACCGGAAACGATGAAACCGGAAACGATGAAGCCAGAAATTATGAGGCCAGAAATTATAAGCCCTGAATCGGCTAAACCCGAAATAATGAAGCCTGAAGTGGTGAAGCCGCAAAAACAAAGCAATACAAAAAAGAAGCCTCAGAAGAATGAGAATACATCAAACACTGAACATCAAAGCAATGAGGATAAAGTAACGAGGCTTCAAGATCCTAAACCTGAGATACAGGATGATAACGATCACATGTCCAAACCATCAAAACAAAATAAACAAAATGAGGAAAAAGTAGAAAACCAAAATGTAGCACCAAGTCCAGAGAATCAGTATGTACCAAACCAATATGCAGCCCTTATTAATCCAAGTGTGCTGCCACTTACTGCACTCGTCGGTGCAACAATTTCTCCAGCCTTTATTCCATTCAACTATTATCAGTTACCAACCGTAAACATGGACAGCGGCTCGACTAGTGTAGTAAATAAAACATCAAAGAAAAAGACTTCAGACAATCGTCAAAGAAAGACCTCAAAGAAACATCCCAAAGAATCTCACCGAACATTAATGTCAACTGATTCACACTCAACAAATGCTCCACAAAACCCGAGCCTTGGACATTATTTAAGCTCTTCAATGAATCCACTTATACCGAATAATCCATCAAAATCATTGTATTTATCCAATCCATTTGCACCGATCGATCAAGCGACGTATTATAGATTTTCAAATGCTTATAGACCAAATCAGAATTACCAAAATCAACCAAATTAAAAAGAAAATGTATAATTACAATGGTCAGTAATTGTAATAAAAAAATGGAATTTACGGTTCATTCGCTTATTAAAAAATAAAACTCTTTCTATAATGCATGGATTTTCGTTTTTTTATTGATAAATGTTACAAAAAATCGAACAAGCCAAACCTTTTTTTGTTCATTTTCATTTCATACAAAAAAAAATTATGACATTTTTTTCACACTAAAAATAGTTCATAATTAGTTTGTTCCATATCAATATATCTATCTTTTCATGATTTTTTGTCGAGAAAATTGAATTGTTGGGATTTTGTCGAAAAATCCCCTAAAAATCGAAACAATCAGTGTCGAACTCTTACTTTGTAAAATAACACTTTCTACTTCAACGTGAGTTCAGTTGCATAGAACAGTCACACCTATTCATTGATTGTGAAAAAATCATAGTATTTCTTGTGTGTGTGTGTGTGTGAAATGGCCAACAACAATTAAATATGTTCAACGTAGCAATTTTCAACGAAAATAGAGATTTCAATTAGGAAAATTATATAAATTCCTATATGTTAAGAAAAAAAAGTCCCCAGCAGTTTCTTTTGGGGGTTTTTACGATGTAGTTGCTATAAACCATTTGTTATTATAAATATTTCAATGCTATAATTTAATCTGATCACGAAATTACAAAAGTAGAGCATTATCTCGAGTACTGTTGCCAAAAGAAGTTAGTGATTGGCTAACAATTGTTGAAAAAATTGATCACAGCTATCAACTTGACATATCAAAATAAGATTAATTTTTTTGTTTAGAAGCTTCAAATTAGAAGAAAAAAATCCCCCAATCTATTTTATAACCAATGAGATATTTCAATCACTCGTGATCAAGGGCAGTCAGAAGTAAAGAACATAGCTTCTACAATTATGCTATAAAAGCCATTTGCTAATTCGATACAATTCATTCGTGCTCTTTTTCTCAAGAATAAAGTCATAAAATACAAAATCCCAAAAATGAAACTGATAATTGCAGTGGTTGGTGTTTTCCTTGTTTTGGGTAAGTAAAAACTGAAATATCAAGACTTTTCACATTTGCGTACAATTTGTTCATTTAGAAAAATTGAATTTCTATCAGAAATTCTAGTCAAATTCAATGAATTGATAAAATATATTTTTTTTATTACAGGAGCCAATACATCATCGCCAAGCATCGAAGAAATTGAACCAGAGACTCCACTTGAAGTTACTTTTGGTTTTGGTATATTAGGTAAAATTCAATGCAAACTATGCGGTGAAGCAATGAAAATTGTTGAGAGAGAATTGGACAGAGACGCACCAAAGGTAAATTTGTGATTTATTCGATAAATATTTCGTGAAAACTTTACTAAATAGTCTCTCAAAATCACTTCTTAGGAGGAAATTAAGAGAGCACTCGATAAAGCATGCACCGTAATTCCGGAGAAAAAACTTCGCCGAAAGTGCAGAGAAGCGATTGAAAAACGTGGTGATGAACTAGCCGGCCAAATCGTAGGAAACATTTCAGCTGGAGTTATCTGCAAGGCTTTTGGATTCTGTTAAATCTTAATTCGCGACATCTTGAACTATTTGACTACTGTAATAGACTTGTTCATTTAAAAATGTAATACATAATTACACTCTATATTATATCAAGCATGTTACAATAAACGTTATTTAAGAATTTAAAACAAAAAGAAACACTCTAAATTATATTATTGAACCGGAACATGAAAAGAAGTTGAAGCGAAAAGAATACACTACAAACGGATTCTAACCAAACGTACTCGGTCTAGGGTTGGATTATGATACAGAAGCACAACGAAAATTCACCTGGTCAATATCAAATCTAAATTTAGATTACAGCCATATCAATATTTGGTATCGATTTTTGTTTATATTTTTTAATCATATCACAAAATGGATGATCCAATCTAGTGGGACTTCCCTAATAGTATATTCCAGAGCATTTAAGTACATTTCAAGTAATGATAATAATCAAGGGCAACTGAATGTGAATATGACTCCTGTCTTTCGCTATAAAAGTGGTTGTATCAATTGTTTTACGTTTCAAACTTTTGAACATTTCGTTAGGCGATAGTCACAAAATACAAAACTCACAACATGAAATTAATACTTGTGGTGTTTGGCATACTTTTTGTCGTTGGTGAGTTGATTTTGTATTGTGTTTATAAATATTAAGTAGATATTTTATTGCAATTAATATGGTTAATATTCTGAAGTAGGAAAGTCGCACAGAGTTCGTTAATCTGTGTAATTCCACTATACATGTGTCCAATCGCATCCAATTGACTATGACAATTTGTACTGTGGATTTTGCAATCATTGGAGCTGTAAAATGAAGCTATTTCAATTCTGCTCTCTTTTCATCTCTCTTTTACAGGAATTGATGCGTTCAGATTTTCAACCAATGAGGGAGTTGACCCAAAACCGTTAGATTTGTTCAATGATTTACGTAATTGTCAACTATGTGTAACAAATATGGGTGAAGTTCAAAGTGAAGTGAACCAAAATTCACCAAAAGTAAATTATGAATGATCCAATTTGATAACAATAATTGTTTCGACTTCGATTATTTTCACGCATTTTTCAGGGAGCAATTAAGCAAGCGATTAAAAATGTTTGCATTGGAATCCCCAAGGATTTTTTAGTTAGTAAAAAATGCCGTGTCGCAATTGAACAAAGAGGCGATAAAATTGTGCAACAAATTGGCGGAAATCTATCGGGAGAGGCAATTTGCACAGCGCTTGGTATCTGTTGATGCTACGCAAATACTTCTAAATGCAATAAATTTCAACAGAAATTTTATTTTAAAATTGTTATTTTTTTTACTATCAACAATTTTTTCCACAATTTTTCTTATCGAATTACCAAATTTAGCTCTGAGACTTGAATTTCTATACTCATATTTTTAACTGGATTCTCAAGCCGTGGGCTTCTTATCAAAATTTGAACACTGCATTTTGTTTCTCACTTGAATGAAGTGAAAATTTATTGCACTTCATTTTAATTATTCTTGACTTGCAGTGATTTGCTCGATTTCATTGAATTCTTTCATTTAACTTCGTCAAATTCTCACAGAATCTACCGTTTGAGAACATAAAAATGAATTCCACCGAGTGGAGCAAATAAAAGTACATTTGGAACGAATTCTACTTCATTTTGTTTAAGTTTGTCTTCCAATTTATATTTGTAGTTTTGTGTTTTGTACTATTGTAGAAGTGCAACTTGCATTTTGCATATTTTTTCATTATCTTATGCAGATGCATAAGATATAGGTAAATAGGGTGTTTAGTAAACACTGTTTACCTAGATATGTAGCTTCCAGGAGAAAAACCTTCTTCAAAGTGTTGAGATGTTCAAACGGGTAGATATTTATTGGAACTCTAAATGGCAATTCTTCCTAGAAAAATATTGACCAACCTGATGTACATCCAAATTTATAGTTTCGTTCATTGCGACTTCTTCTTAAAGTGTAAGTGCTGTAACAATAAAACTATAAAATTTGAAGAAAAAAAAATTGCGCTTCAAATTTTCTTGATAAAATTTTATTCTATTTTTTTCGTTCCACTTTAAATTCATTTCGTAATATAACTGTTACAAAATTATGTATTAAAATCTATTCAAATGTATTCATTAAAAAATAATTCTTTCTCTGTTTTTTTATGAAATTGTCCTTATAATTTGGCCGCTGAAAGAATAATTTTAAATTTTTCTTTTAAATTTCTAAATAGAAAATCAAATTAAAACAGTAGATTCAACAAACATTTTTTTTTCATTGTCTTTCAGCGGCAATTTCTATGCGAATACGAATGTCAGAATGTCTCTAAAACTAAAAAGTTATTTTATTTCTCGTAAAATGTTTCATCACACGCAGATTTTTCTCATCTAATCTAGAATTAGAATTACAAATTCTAATTTTCATTCACTTTCGATTCACTTACGAACATAGAATTTATTTGTATGAATCACACACCGCACTGAATAGTTTTAATTAATTGTTAAAAAGGAAGAACTGGAAGTGTTGCAACGATCATCGTTGCAAAAACACACTAAAAAAAAAAAACAAACATAAATGGGAAGATTTTTTCTTAACAAATGGAAGAAATTTCAAAATAAAAAAAATTGCAGCAATTTTCTTTCTGCATAATAAAATAATCACTCAAATATTTTGACAATAACTGAAGAAAAGTTGCTGACCCAATTAAAAAAAAAATATAACATAAAATTTTGCGTAAATAATCGAAATTAGATAGAAAAATCAAGAAACCAAGCTGTTCGGTCATTGACTCCATTCAAATCAAAATAAAATCGTTTTCGCTGGCTATTTTTAATACAGGTAAAAAGAATAAGGTGTTTATTTATACCTAAACATTAGATACAATGTGTGCGCTATTGGCTTCTTCTTTCATCATCATAAGATATGTGTAAATTTGCTAATAGCTAAGTGTCTTATCAAATTACATTGCTTAAACACGACAAAAAAAAAGATGATAAATTTTGTAATGAATTACGATTACGATTGAATTTTTCACACGCTTCATTGTCTCGTTGCACATGAATTAGAAATGAAAACAAAACGCACTGGTTTCCGACACGCAATTGTTATATTTAAATAATTAAATTGGCACATTTTGCTGTAAAACATATTTTTTTCACCTTCTCTTTGTTTTTCTTTTAACAGAATTTTATCTTCATTTTGTTTTTCTTTAAATTTAAATAACGGCAAATTTCCTGTGTTTCACATTCTGGAGCGTGTTTAAACAACTTGTTTGCTATTGATTCAATCCAAATTTACTTTTTGCAAATTCTTTTTCGTTTGATCCAAAAACTACAAAATTTCGACATTTTCATTTAAACGGATTACTGACGCAAAAAAAAAATTGGTTCAAAGTTTGCGCATCTTAAATTGTTTTTTTGTTTGTTTGTCTCTATTTGCTTCGAATTTTATTTGGCACAATTCTTTCCATTATTACACAGAAGAAAAATCATAATATAATTTGCGTTTTCGTTAATTGATGCACTAAATCCGTCAATCGTTCGGTGCGTGCCTTTCGGAATATATATCAACGTCTTAAATGCTAGTTTATTTGAAAGAAATGAATATTATTGAATGGAAATGATAATTAAAGCTAGCAAATTTACAAAAGAAACAGATAATTTTGTTTTATTTTCTTCCAAAAAGAAAGTTATATTTTGAAGAGCTTTCTTTTTTCGTTTAAAGAGAATTATTCTACTGATGATCAATCTCCTGTAAATTTGCGATGATCAGAATATCGTTTAGTTTTGCTGTAGCTTCTTCAAAAAAAAAAAAAAATGTTGTATGCGTTTTTCCAAAAGATTAAAAGAAGAATTAGATGAATACAAATATTTACAAATAGGCTAATTAAACAGAATAACATACACACGCTCAGATTGTGTGTATACTTAAAAATTAGATGAAAAAAAACGAAAACCGTTTGCTTTCGTTTAGAAGAGTTCATTGTGCGTTATTGCAATATTTTTTGTTGTTGTTGTTGTTGTTGTTGTGTTTTTTCAATCAATAAGATTTATATTCGGTATATTTCTAATGTATAAAATTTTAGACAATCCACATTTCTGTTCGTCAACTTAAGGCTACGGGCTACACTCAAAAATTAGATTGTAGGGAAGATCGGCTTGTTTGCGATGTTCGCAACCAAGAAATAAATATTTATAGGTGTAACAATATTTTGTTGTTGTTATCATCGGATGTTTCAGCGTTGATTTATCGAAACGCGTGTGTCTATTAGCCAACGTTTATTCCATTTTTCTAAGATCGGTTGCCATCGGACTGGAACGATCGCCTTTCTCCGAATTATGCGATGGGTAATCGTCCATTTGTTGCGATTGCGGTGAATTTGGTTGAATTAGACGAATTGTGGTCAATCCATTTGAGTTTCGAATCAATCTATAAATCAAATCAATAAGACAATGGTTCGATTAGATTCGTGCTATTTGATCAATTCAGTGGGGTATTTGTAGGGCGAACAAAATACGTACGGATAGCAGTCTGGATTGGATGTTCGACCGCTGGTACTCAAATCGGTTGGCTGGTCGTCCATGTCACTTTGCGATGACGAATGCGATTGAGGCGGTGAGCTTCGATCAGGTACGGCGGATGTGCTTAGATAATGAAAGGCACCATTTAGCGCATGCACACGTGGTGATGATGGTGGCGGCTGTTGATGAAGCAACGATTGTACATTCAGATGTGCACTCATTTGAGTATTTCCGTTGCTTTGTGTGCTATGATTATCTGTGGCTTTGCTGTTGACCGTTTGATTTGATGAAGCTAGTGCTGGTGGTGGCTGTTGTCGCAACAGGGAAATGTTTTTGATGGATTTCAGTTCGGTTGGATTTCGCAAAAATCTGCACAGGAAAGAAAATAGAAAATTTAATAAATACACTGAAAAAGAAGGGATTCCATAGAGAAGAGAGTTCGAATGTATTTGTGGTACTTACTGGTAGCAATGACGTTCGCCTTGAACTTTTCGTAAGATATTGACACGGTAGTAATAGCGGAGAGCCCGTGACATTTTGTCGTAGTTCATTGAAAGATGATTCTTTTGGATGCCCCACAACTTGGCTAAACCAGCTGGATCAACAATTTTGAATACGCCAGTCTCTCGGCATTTCCATGCGATAAAATTGCTGTAACGTTGTGCTGGGTCATTCAATAACTGTTGCAAAAAGTCCCATAGTAATCGTCCATCTAATCGAAAATAAGAGCGAAAAAAAAAACAATTAGAATTCTGCTCATTTTGAACAATTGATTCATATTTGTCTAATTTTTTGGCGGCCATCGCGGCCAATGACTTACTTGTATTTGGTTCTGGTGTGTCTGGGAAGAATTCACGTTTCACTGGTGCAAAATTGCATGGTGTTGTTGGTGCTGATGAGCTACCGCTGCTCAATCCACTACTGCTGCCAAAGTTCTCTTGATGCATTGACCATGAATTGACCACATTGGAAATTTGCTGTGACAAACTCAATGAAGCGGATTCTTTGCACAATGGTGTCAATGGTGGACTGGATTGATGTTGTTCAGCTGTAATTTGTGGTTTTTCTGAGTAGCTATCCTCATCGGAATCCGATTGATTGCTACTGCCGGCACTGGTCGATGCGTTTTGTTGAAAAGCTTGAGCTTGTTGCTGCAACATCTCTTGTTGTGGTGGGCTACGGCCCTGTGAATCAACGGATGGTGCTGGGCTTAAGGTAACCGAATTGGATTGCATCAAGTGTTGAATGTGGGCTGGATGAAATGGGCTGTCTGGCGGTGCCAATATCGACCAATTTGGTGTCGGTGGTTGGCTGTGTGGTGAAAATGGATGATAACGACTGGTCGGTGTGATTGGGCTACTGGGCAAATTTTTATGCATAATTTGTGATTCTTTAATCAGCATCTGAAGCACATTGTGTAGAACATCGCCAGCGCCTGGAATTCGTTCAGCCAAATCGTTCTTTGTTAGCAAGCATAATGCTTTGCCATTCATTTGAAAGAGATCCATTTCGAATTTTGGCAAATCAAATTCACGTTCACAAAATTGCAGGAATATGGCAACATCGTCACGGTTCCATACACGCGGATCAGATGGCAATTGTGGTGGTAGCTGTGTTTTTAGTTCGGCCAATGGGCTCGATGGGGCTGGATAGCGCCACAGTAAATCTTGGGCAAACATTCCGATTGGCGGTGGAGCACCTAATGGCGGCAATGGTATCGGTAATAGTTTCATTATCTGCAATACAAACAAAAAATAAACACATTTTGATTAGTTGAAATTGCAAAATATCATTGGTGTTGAGTAGACATAAGAAATAATAAAAAAAAAGACTACAAATTCGAAAAGAGTTGTGTTAATGTTCTGTGATGCATGCAAACGATATCCGGCCGATCGAGTTTTTGGCGGAAATTGTGCGTTTTTGCACTGTGATTTCGTGTAACGTTACACGCCAAATGATTTGCGATTTGAATGTTAAGTTTGTTGTTGGTTTCTCTTTTTTTTCCAGCGTCTTCGTTCAATTTGAATGAGCTCAATTTAGCGAATGAACGTACACTCGTCACGGAGGATGGATGGCTGAATCAAAAGTCATGTGCGATTGTGTGTGAATGTGATTCATATGTGCCATGTCGCCTATGCAAATTCATGTGTAGTTGAATTCCTTCAGCGTAAAGTGCGACAACAATAACCCGTTTATTAGCGATTCAAATAACAAAGTTGTCTCAAAGATCGGTGAGAATGTTGTTACGAAAGTCAACGCCGAAAAAGAGAGCGCTCCATCGATGTTGTTGCCGTTTGTTGTTGTCGTTTGTTGTTGTCGAATGCAATTTTCAAGCGAGCGCGCACATGCATACGAAACGAACTGATTCTTTCAATGCGATATGCCCGTTTGCCATTTAATCTGACTTTTATAATGCGCGCTTTATTACACAAGCGTAAATTTGTGCCTCGTTTTGCTTGGCACGCTGTCGAAATAAAACAGGAAAAGACACTCAAAAACTTGAACTACTTAAGCTGTACCATTTATCGGGTTGATTTCCTTTTGTCTCTCGCTCGCTGAAATCAAATTATGTTTTACCATCGGTTTCACGATTAATAAATGTGCGAAATGCACACTGAAAGACAAAGCAGCACACAAAGAGAGCTTGAGTGTTGTGCCAACCAACAGCGAGGTAACAGCACAGTGAGAAGATTCAGAAACTATCGAATCTGTATCTCACACTCACTCACTCATTTGGAAGCTCAGGCTTCGCCAAGCGAGATTATGTGAGCAAACTGCAGACACTCGGAACTTTTAGAGCAGTCAACTGTGGGTATTACGTAGCCATAGATATATATATTGCTCGCTACACGAGTGAAAAAACAAACCGAAGAAAAAGAAAAAGAAGAAGAAAAAACGCCGTTACCATAACATGCTACACCTTACATAATCGATTTCGATTACTTTTATTTCTGTTGTAAGCGCACTATGAATGTGATACGACGAAGAAAGCCACGGCATGGATTCAGACGCTGCAGTATTTCGCATGAGAGACGAATCATATTCGGCAAGATTTTACTCATTGCTGATGTTGCTTTATTTTTCTACACGTATTTATTCTCCGTTGGCGTTTGGTCTAGCTGCTTGACTCATAATGGGCGGTTTAGTGGGTTTTATGTTTCTCTTCATTTCATTTCTACGTTTCATTTGATTACCGTCAACAGTTTACACACCTGTTTCATGTGTGCACAAAGACGATGACAAGCGTGCGATATATTATAAATGTTTAGTTTTGGAATTTGTTATTTGCGAACAGTGATCGATGTAATCGCCTGTTTATGCGATTGTTGTAATGATTCGGAACGCACACGATAATTACATCAGTGAGTGTTTGTCTGTATTTCGCTATTTCACTATTTTCACTATTATATTTTTTACGCTGTTTGAAAATGATTCATCTTGCGAAATCGAGCGCACATTTTTCGGTTTGTGTGTGTCTGTTTGTACGCGTGTGTGTGTGCTCTGAGCACATTATACATTCAAATGTGTACTTTCGCCAAAGTGTGTAATAGTTTGTTTGGTTTGGCAATCACGGTCTATTACCGTGTAACTGTTCCGACTTCACATAAACATTTGAAATGGAGCGCTTTTCAAATAAACATTAAATTGGCTGACGAGACGGACGAAGAAAATATCAATTTCGGGTGATTTAATGCCAATCAAAATAGCGTGATTCACGAATCGTAATACGATTCCTTATGCGACCTGGGACCTCATCAAGCACAAATATTGTCGTTTTACATTTGTTTAATTAGAGAAAATGGTGGCACTGCAACGTGATTCCATTTTGCAAAGACACGGCCAGACGTTTACTTGATTTAATAAATGTGCATTTTGTATGTCTGTGTGCGTTGTTTATCGATGATTCGATCATAAACGAATTCATGCAGACTAAGGCATTAAATGGATTTTATGCCGATAAATACGAGAGATTTTGAAGAATGTCAACGTTAGACAGTGCAAGTTGATTTCTTTTAAAAGCAGATTAATTGCAATATTCTATTGCATAAACTGTATCAGTGTTTATGCTTAGGTCGACGATCAAATGATAGCCGCTTGATTCAATTTATGCTTAATGCATTGAGTGTGTGCAATGCAACTGGAAAATGAAAAACAATTCAATCGTATTGTGGATGAGTTTTGTGCTTGGGCAACAATTTCATTCCGGTTGAAATGAACCGTTCATAATTTGTTCAGTCTTTTGAATCTCCCTTTGGATTTTGCTTCTTTGGCTGAGTGCGGCTGACTCCGAAGCAGAGCCGAAGCTTCATGTCTCATTCGCTAATTCGCTACGTTCGATCTGTATTTTCTCATCATTCTTGTCTCTTGTTGTTATTCAATTGTATACTTTGTTTGGTCCTACCAAGAATCACGTCAATGCATTCAGCCAGAGCATTGTTCTATCGCTCTCTATGTTCCTATATTCAAACTGAGAATTTATGTAATTAATCATCCATAAATACATAATACACCGACTTCAACGTTTGCTGGCATTCCTTCACTCTTGCGTTGCTTGTCTCTTTCTATCTACCGTTTTTCTTTATGCCTTTTGTCAATTCTCGACAAACACAACAAAAACCAATTCTCTGTACCAAACGAAGATTGAAGCAAAAAAAAAACACCAAAACTCAGAGCACAAAGAAATAATAGAAGTGCGCATCAAAAAATGGTCATTATATTTTTTTTCTCCTCTCTTCATGTTTTAAGAGCAAGGAGCACAGAAAATACTTTTAATTATTGACACAAACATACACAACAACAACAAAAAAATGAACCGAAGGAAAAATGAAGAAGCTGAAGAAGATGAAATGAGCGAAAAAAAACTTAGAAAACCGATTCGGAGTATGTATGGTGTGCCCTAAAGAGCTTTGGAAATTTATTATGCACGAACTTAAAAATTGTATGGATTTCAAATCGAAATACCAGCAGCAGCAGCAAAACAGGCAATCGTAGCAACAATGAATTCAATACGTTATGATACATTGTATCATTGCAGGCATTTCCATTACATTGTAGGGTTTTTTTTCGCTTCAGCTCTATTTTATATCGATTTGACTGTTTTCGTATACCTGTTGCTTGATTGTTTGATTCCTTGTGTTTATGGGTTGCGGCGGCCAACGAAAAAAAAATTGATGAAAAAATCATAAAATGTTTATACATCCAAAACAACGGCTTTGGCCGAGTACATATTTATGTACAATGTTGCATCGACACGAGGTTATAATTATGAATCGCCCAGCATCCAATCATAGAGCAACACGAAACACCATCATTCAGGCGCGAGATGCATAAAACAAAAGTTTGAAAATATCAATTGGAATTCGTGTGGATGAGGAAAAAAAAGCGAGTCAAATTAATTTGAAATATTTGTCCGGAGGAGCCGAGGTTGAAAAAAATGAGTATTAGATCGTTTTGTAATCGGTACTTGGTACTCAGTACTTTTATCCATCATAATGAGTCATTGATGATGGTGCACATTGTGTGGATGTGTTTGTGCTTGTGATAAGAAGTTTGCCGCGATCTGTGGCGATTGCTGCCGCTTTTCAATTTTCCTATTTCTAACGAAAGAAATATTTAATTACACACGCTTTTTTTGCGTAAATCAATCATTCGATTGGACTTTTTTCTCTTTATTTCACTTCGACATGGTAGCCGAATACCAAAGCCCTTCGACCGTTGGACTTTAAGAGACCGACACCGAGATCTGGAGGATGGTTAAATTACTCGGGCTATTTAATGACCACGAATTAAAATTGTTGGAAAAACCGAACGATCTCATTAGCTAGCATTACATGTTTTTCGATCGTATGCACTATGGCACTAGATTCCCGGTCAATATTTACCTTACTCATTCTTTGCAACAACAACAAAAAACCAGATCGTTTGGGTGCTTCGGGTAATCGTTGATACGCTGTTTTCGATCCTGATTCTACTAATTAGTAGTTGATGCTGTATTTGTATCGTCTTTTTTTCTGCTACGGTTCAAATATTGAACTCTTCGAGGTGTGAGCTCAGACAGAAGAGGAAAATCCATAGAAAATGACCACAAAAAGTTGTGCAACGAAGAAAAAGGTGAAAACCACATGGAACAAAAGATCGAGAACTGGAAGAGCTGACGAGTTTGAACAAAAAAAAAACACACACACACTCTCAAACATAAAGTCGACTAATTTTACATCAATCTTGTTGTTGTTGGTGTTTTTTTTCTCGCTCTACGCTCAATGGGCTTCGTTTTGGTTTTCATTTATTATACAGTTCCACGCACACGTACGGTTCTAATCGACCGGTGGCCATCGACCAAACCGACAGATACATATCGAGTGCGAAGAGAATCTCGATGCATTGAACTTTGTAATAAGCCAAGTGAATATCGAACAACAAGAGAAAAAAAAACGAACGTTAATGCTATTCTAGATTACCGGCTAAACCATATCCATCAGCCGAGAGAAAGAATGGCATTACGTGAATCACTTGCATGTTATAATCATATCGGATGGTAACACGATAGCCGTTGTTGTCGTTCCTCGTTGTGGTCGTCGTCGTCGTCGTCATTGCCGTTTATCGTGCATTTGAGGCCACTGAGCATGGGCAAAGCCATAGCACTGAGTATGCAGCAGAATCAAAATAAAGAAGAAGACGATGTGGTTGCGGATAAAATAACCAAAACATAATTGTATATTGATCAGTCTAGGAGTTTGTGGTTCAGGAAATATGATATTCGATCCAATAATTTCTATGTTTTTTTGTTTGTTCGTTCATTTCGAATCGAACAAGGTAGACAACAACAAAAAAAAACGAAAACCAAAGTACACACACCGAGAGAAAGATCGAGCCAAACGAAACGGCATCGATTCAATTTATTCTCGTGTCAGCGACCAATTTAATATTCGTTCTTAGCTGCTTAGATATGTGAATGCAACATAGAAACAGTATTTCAATCATTTTGCTCTGACGATGAGAGAAAACGATCAGTGGCAATAAATTACATGTATTGCAACCAGGAAAAAAAATGTACAGAAAAACACACAGTGAATCAACCAATAAGGTGATGGTATACATAGCTACAAAATGCCACCAAATGCAAGTACGGTTTTTTAATGCTAAGCATCAGCAGTAACACGAGTAACAGCAGCAGCAGCACCACAAATCGTTCAACGTGTAGATGGCTAATTTTTATTTTTCTTGCGATTTGCTGCTTGGCCGCCTTTTTTCGGTGTGTTTGCAATCAAGCAACAAAAAAAAGAAGAGACTCTTTCCTGCTTTGGAGGACTTTGGTCAAAGAATCACACGCTATTTTAACTGTTGCGCTCGTTCGAGATCGACAAGAATGCAAAAAGGAAATAAAATCCGTGTGTACGCGCGCGCGCACACACGAGACGAGAAGAAAAAACGACAAACTTGAGAGAGCAACCGACAGAGAGCAAAGAAAGGAACAAAATGGAATGGCAATAACGATCAAACTGAACCGTACAGTAAAGAAGTCGATTTGGCGAAAGAAAAAAAAATACAAAACAGCAAATAAAGCAGGAAAAGAACAAGGAATTCGATGGTTAAGTGTCTCTTTTTCTCATTTTTAAAATGACTATGGAATAATAACAACGCGATGAAAGAAGCATGAGGAACAACATAACACGGAGCACAAAACTACTACAGCGTGGAATAGCACGGAGAGATAGAGAGAGAGAGAGAGAGAGAAAAACAAAATGATGCCATGCACTGTGTTCAGTTCTCTTGCTGGGTCGCGTAGATTTGTGTGTTGACTTTTAAATTCTCGGCATCGCAGAACCGGTTTGAACGGAAACAACGTTCAGAAAAATGTGTGTTTAAATTTATACACATTCAAACGAGATAAATGTGCGCGCGCGCGCGCTCTCGCTCCCGCTCTCCAGAGTTTCAAGTGATCTGTAGTATTTTCAATTCGTTTTTCGACATGTAACTTTTACATATTATTCATTCGTTTCGATTGGTTTTTTTTCCTCTTTTCTCCGATCTTTGGTGTTTTTGTTTCGATTTTGTTATTCGTTTGCATTTGATTTTTCGATGATTCTTTCGATTTGTTTCGGTGTGTGTGTGTGTGTGTGTGTGTGCGCTTCCTCAACGCGCTTGGTCCGGCTTAGCAATGTTATCAACATCATTTCTTTTCCGTGGAATAAATATATAAAAAAAGCGATGCAACCAAAAAGATAGAGTTCATTTCATCTCTCACTTGCATCAGCACAACGGATTCGTTTGTCTCAAATGCTGCATTTTTTTATACGTTTTATTTTCTTCATTATTGTTATTACTTCTTATTCTTGAGCTCTTTAACGAAACCAAAACAAACGTACCGAAAGCGACCGGATCGAGGCGAAGGGATTCCAATAAACTGAAGGAACCAAAGGCAGCCGAAGAGAGCGAGAAAGATCAAAAGAAAGAGAAAGACGAGCAATGGAGAAAAAAAACCTTCGTTAAAATTTATAGTCATGTTTTGATTTGGATATTGAAAATTTGAAGCACTTTAACCGCATTTTATTGTGGAGAGCACTTTAAAATTCAATTCGTTTTCATATATACATATATGTGTATACAAATGTATTTTGGTTTGGTAATGCGTTTGGCAGCCGCATTTGCTCACACACCGAACAGACACGATCATTGTGTGCGTGAGAACAAAGCGCGCACAAGATCATCGATTTTGGTGTGTTTTTATGATGATTTGGCTCATTCGCGCACGTTACCGGACATGCAGGTACTCAAGAGGCTGCGTGCTCATGTGTGCTCAAGTGTGTGTGTTTGTTTGTGTGTGTGTGTGCATTGTATATGCTTTGAGAAAACTCAAATAAATCGAAAACCAAATAAAGGCGCAAACACTTATTTCCCCTCACATCGCACTCCGTCATCTTTATGGTTTCATATGTAAACTCAAGATTGAATTTTAAAATACAGCATTTATACATAAAAATATTTCCATCAGCAGGTACTTCTGTGTGCGCTTAATATGCGCGTAATGTTTTAAAGTTGCATTTTTCCTTCGGTTATGTGTGTTATCTTGTTTACGTGTTTGTTGCCTCTTTGCCTCTTTTTTTTTTGTTCAACCACATTTTCGATTGCCTGCTTTTTTCATCACGTTGTTTCGTAGCACAGTCTCACTCGGCCTGTGTGAGCTGCGCTTGAAACAGAAAAAAAAATTGAAATTGCTTTTACGCGCGGTTTTATTTTAGTTATTCGAGGAAGGAAATATTGACTAAACGAGTTATGGCATTTGTTCGAATGTTCGAAATGAGAAACGGTCGCATTCTGGCAATGAAAATGAAGGAACCAAGAAAATAAAAGAGTTGCTCTTGTGTAAGATCCGTGTGTTGAATGATGAATGTGTGAGACATAGAATGAGCAATGTGAACACGGCTGCCATTTATTGCCCATGTCAGGGAAGTTTTCAATGCATGAGAATCTCTCACTTGTGATCACTCCATCTCAGTTACTCTTGCTTCGTCATCTGCATTCGTAAGCATATGGTCGCAATGAGTCCATTGAGCCATTGGCACTGAAGGTGCGAAAACCAAATTAGCCGATAATTTTACAAGTAAATCAATGTGAATGTTGTTTCCGTTTTGTGTCGCACAAAATCAATCAATTCTCAGAATATCCATCAGCATCTTAATTTAATGTGTCAATAAACATATACAGTGGATTTTGTCGCAATTTCCAAGTGTTCATCGATTAGCATCGGTACAATGTCGAATGAACTAATATTCAAAAGAATTTCCGATCCCATTGGCCAAAAATAGTCGAATGAAGTGCAACCCAACAATGGAGTGAAATAATGACGCATTTATTCAAATCGTGATTTGCTTGATGATTTCATTAGGAATTGTATATCGAAAATAAAAATGGAAACAAAAACCATTTGGATAAAGTTCAAACAAAAACATCGTTTCAATTGTGATTTGAATTGAAAATGAATGGGTATTCCGCGTGCACGCAGGCTAGAGCCAAATTCCAGGTGTTAATTTTGTATAAGACAAGAGATCACAGCGGAAAGAATATTGCGACACATGCGTGTGAGAAAAATCTATCGAATCCAATACATTTTTAAGTTGTTGTTTTTTTTTTTGCTCAAATAAAATATATGTTTGGTTAAAAGTGTTGGCGCGAGCGTGAATACAAGCGCGAGAGTTGGTTCGATGGTCGATGGTGCGAATTATTCACATCAATATCGTGACGGTGTAATTCGATAAGACGTTAAAAGCGATACGATGCTCCCTTACTCTTCGTCTCACTCTGCCTCTCGATCGATCGTTTGATTCTAGCAAACGATGAATACCCTGCATAAGCTCCGGCACGCTCGTAACTTAGATCATTTGCACATTATCACGTCTTTGCTTCCTACTCACCAAAGAGCCGCCAGTAGCTGATGAAGTAAAAATTAAGCGCACACACACGGTCCGGCTAAAGCTTTTGTGCTAGCGCATTTAAGCGTAATGAATATTCAAATGCGGAATGTGAACGAATTAAATATGCAGGCCGAAGAATACGTAAAGAGAAGCTAAAAACGAAGCGGATGAAGAGAAAAAAACAACAACTACTACTGAGTAACAACTGCAAATGAAACCGGCTGACAGTGACATTGAATCATTATTGTAGCGCCTCTCGATGCCAACAGCCCATGCACACACTAACCAAATCACATGAAATGAGCGTGCAATCGATCGATCGCTCATTGAATAGATTTCTCTGTGTGTCTCTCTCTTTCTGTGTTATTGGATTGAATCATAGCTACCACTTAAAAAAAACGGGGCAGAGAAAAAAAAAAGAATTTGAATGAAACTACTATCGAATCATAGGCATACCATTCGATCGTCTAATGACTTGGTGTACAAACAGATTTTTTTATTTCGCGATCAAGAGAGCACACGCTTAACGCCTCGAATAAACTGCACTCGAGTTGACACCATAACACAGCAGTGTGCCCGAACAAAACGACACCAACAGCAATGGCATTGTACGTGCAACGATTTGTGCTCTAGCCAGTTGGATCGTAGATCGTTTGTCAATTTTTCTATGTTGTTATATTCAGGTACAGCAATTTAGTGAACGATCGTAAATTAACACAAAACACGTGAGAACCGACAGCTAATTTTAAAATCAGATTCTATTTCCGCATCATCGTGGTATGAGTGCGGCTTTATTCGTTTGTTTTTTTTAACGCTCATTGTTGTTGCTGTTGTATATTCTCGTGTTGATCAGCATCAGATTCTTTATTTTTGATTCATTCCTCATTAATAAATTAAATATTGGCAAGTTAACCGCAAATCGGCTGAGATTTAATTGAATTAAACTGACTAATCGATTTTTTTATTCTCAATTCCCCCCCCAAAAAAAAACGATTCGTGGTACGCAGTAAGGATGTCTGTAGTATCGATCGGGTGCGTGAATAAGCCAAAAACGATAATGAGATAGAGAAAATAGATGCACGAGTCAGCAATACTCTGCTTTAATATATTCAATATGATGATGATAATGATGATGATGATGAAAAGACACACCGGTTATGCAGGTTTTTGTTTTATTTCTTGTATGTTATATTTCTATTGAATTCGCGGAGCACAAGTGAAGTTCTGGTTTCATGAGAAAAAAAGCGTCGAACCGTCAATTTGACTGATTTATATGGATCGTGATGATGATCCAAAGAGTCTCAATGCTATGCAATCCAATTGAACTCATTTCAAATGCATACGTAACTGTTACAGTTATTCGATAATAGCTATTATGCGTTTCGAGTCGGTGTATTTCTTTTTATTCTTTTGTTTCATATTATTTCGCTAATTGGCATAAGCTTCTTACTCTCTTTTCAAAACGACTCATTTGATTACCCAAAAAAATGCACTTTTACTTCGTTCACATCGCATTGGAATTACTTATGTTCATTGCATTTCACATGGGATGTTACTTCATCATCCGTTGAAATGAATCGAGTGAAAGAACTAGTTCGGTCTTTGTTTGATTTCATTGAATGTGTAACAAACTAAATATATATAAAAGTACGCTGGATATTGCACCATATCACTCCATAAAATTGGAGTTAGACAAAAACCAAATATAAAAAAGAAAAATGATTGGGTTTGGCATGTGCGCTCTCAATATTTTGTTTCAATATAATTTCATTTCAGTGGAAAAATTGTTGAATAAATAGAAAAGCAAAAAGAAATGGAAAACCAATTGTAACACTTTGGAAAACGAAACACAAAAAATAAAAGAAGCAGTAAACATAAAAATTATGTCACAATTTAGACGATTTGATAAGGCACATGTTGATTGAAGCTACTAACGGTAATCGCTCAATTTAATTGGCTGTAAAATACCAACGGAAAAAAAAACAATAATACAATCGATTCGACTTATTGTGTGCCATACAAATCAGTGCAAATAGAAAAGTGTGTTTCATAATTGTTATTTTTTTGTAAAATAATAAAAATAGACGACACACACACGCGAACGAAAACAACAATAATAAATGAAATGAAGACGAGAGTAAAAAAAAATTGTGCACACATGTGCTTGGTTCCATGAGACTTTCACTTGCGACAGAAAGCCCATTACCGAATCGAGTGATGAAATTCAGTTGATTGTTTTAATTTGTTGTTCAAATTTTTCCAAAACTTCTGGCGTAAAAATATTCCAAGTTCTATTTAATTACACACACACAAATTTGGATTAACCGCCAAAATTGTACGCAATTGAGAAACGAGACACGCATGCATGGCGGCTCACAAGCGCAGTCTTTCTATTGCTTCATTTGTTTTCATCGGTTTGCTTTTTTCCGTCTTGAACGCTCGATTTCTGTCGAAAATTTAATTTCATGCTCAATGAAGTTGACTGTCCTGGAATCCATTGGCGATGGAATCAAAAGGCATACACTTCTTTTGGCTTGTTTACAAAATAGAATTCCATAAAAAAAAAATACTGAATCTCGAAGCCTTTGCAAACAAACACACACACACACGCCGCACACATGAATAAGCGTTATTGTGATTCATTTTGAGCTCTCAGTTTATTTATTATTGACTGTTGCAGCAAATCGCCGCCACAGAGCCCCAAAGCTAAGGCGGAGAATGAGCTATTTGATGATGTCAGATAGAATTGCTTTATTACAAAATCAGCTATTTCCGTTCTCAGAAATTCAGTGCACTTGTTATCTGTGGCTTGGATTTTCCATTTTTTTTTTGTATTTTCTCCCCCTCCCTCGTCGCCTGCTGTTACTCGTGCTAGCACATCGTCATGTGATTATTTTTGCGCTGACATATTTAGATAGAGCATTAAAAATGCACACAAAATTGCCAGTTTTGTAAAATATCGTGTATTTGCATTTGAAATGAATTCAAATCATTCTTGGCATAATCAAAATAAATGTGAGTGTCCACACTCAGAAAATTGAGCTCGTTGTAAATCATTCAGTGTGTCAGTCATCGGGCACTTTGCTGCGCTTGATTGAATCACCCGAAAGAGCGCAATCACAGAAGATAATTAATAATATTTTTTTTCTTCTATCAATTTTTGAATGATGCTATTTAAGATGCCATTTAACGCCAAATGCAATCCAATTATCTGAGTATAATTGCTCGATTTCAACCGTCGACTGTAATATCAATTGTTCTCATTTTGTCTTCCGCATTTCAAATGAAAATACACAGCTCAACGGCAACGGTTTAACACAAAATCACCGATGACGTGCTTTGGATATAGTAAACGAATGAAATGCAAATCGTTTGTTACAACAACAACAGCACACATCACAACAATCATATTAATGAGTGAAAAGAATTTAAAGAAAACGGCTACTGAATGTTTCACGTTTCAGTTTGTTACATGCCATTTTATTATCGCAATTCGTGTGGAGTATTGTTCACAGAATTTCCAACATCGAATTGTAAAATGTTTGTATTTAACAGCTCGATGTTTTTCCCTTTTCTCCAATGTGTCTCACTCTCACCTCTCATTTCTTTCTATTCGCCCATTTTCTAGGTGTAATTAAATTGCATTGCACAGCACAGAATGATTACATAAAAGTTTGAGAGGTTCAAGAAAGAAAGAGAGAGAGAGAGACAGATCAACGGGCTGTTGCGTCTTAGTTGGTGTACGCAAATGGACGTTTGTGGGAAATTTGTTGCTACTTTATCAATTTATAACTTCTGGGATTTTATTGCATGTGAATATGAATATCACGTAATTATATTTAAGTGAGATGTGAACAACAGAGAGCGATAGAGAGTGCGAGAAAGAGAGAGAGAGGAGTGGAATAAATAAAGAGCGATAGTCGGGTGCGGTGGTGCCGATTACAAATGAAACGAAACGATTACGGCGCTTAATTTAGCTGACTGACTGAAACGGCATTAACGAATCAAATTATTTTACATTAAGGAACTTGTGTCAGAATCGCGTTTTATAGTCGCTGGTATACGGTTGTTGATGTTCGTTGTTGTTGTTGTTGCTGTCGTTGTTTTATTTCACTCTAGTACCATCATCTGATTCTATCTGATGCGGAATATAAAATATAAACTGACTAGACACTTCCCCATTTATAGTTCCCAGTAAATACATATTTTATAGCAGCATTCACGAAATATTATCGCGCGCGAGAGCGTGCGCGAGCGATATACACACACGACATGGATCGCACACGACACACAAAGATCGTGAGGTGCGACATCAAGCAACCGCAATGAAGCGTGTGCCAATACCAAAACAATTTCGAATAAATATTCAACATTGATATCCGATTGGTGTGACGAAGCGCGATGTTGCGATAAAGAAAGATAGCCAACGTGTAGAGAAAAGTATTTTGTAAAATCCCATCAATTCCATAGCATGGAAGTTACTTATGGAAGTACGGAACATCAATTTGTTTGAGTGTGGGTTTTTTTGCTGTTTTTGTTCAACACGATTCATTGCTCGATTATTCAGTTGATCTAAACATGACAACCGGATCCAGTCAAAATAAAATCCAAATGTATACGATCAACATTAAGTGGCTATGAGTGATGTGTTTGTGTCAGCGTGTGTGCAATGTGGTGGTGGTGATACAGAAGTCTTGAAACGGCATTTAAATGCCTCATAATTATATATGTTAAAATACAACGCTAGAGCTAGAGGTGAATGCGGAAATAAAATGCAATAAACGCCCTGTACGAACACTAGCACTGTGTGTATGAGTGTGCGCATGAGCTGCGTATTGTTGCGATGATGTGTAAATAATGCGCACGCGAACTATATTTACTATACGATCCGTCTAGTATGCGAACACACACGCGCGCTCATACTCACAATAGAAATAGCAATTGCATGAAGAGAACAACAACAAAATAGCAACAACAACAACACCGAACTGCACAATAACCTGAAAGCCTTGAAAATTGAACAGTGTATTCAACGGACAATCGATCACACAAATTTTTACAATACCTTTCAATGGTAATGCGTACCATTATATGATATGAATGCCTATTTTGTAGGCAAAATGGCAAGTATTTTAGCCGAAAAATTGTACAGACGTCTCGACATGGAATTATTGTTATGCATCGAATCATTACGATGAGACAAAATGTGAAACGGATTCAACGGGGCAATATCAACAGTAGCTGCCTACAAAGAACAAGTATTGATGATGCGAAGAGGTGAAAATGCATATTCAAATTCGCTGTCATGATTATTGATTATCGTTACCTTTTGTTAATTTTTTTTTTGAGTATTTATTCCAATGTTCCGGAATTACGATCAATTTTTTTGTCCATATTAAGCCATGGATAATGGCACATGTCATCGATCTGGCTTTTGCTCAGCCAAATGGTTTTTGTTTATTAATTTATTTTTTTTACTTGGCAAATGACATACACACTCTCGGTGTCGCAGCCGTTGCTTTAATTATTTTTAGCACATTACACGGTGGATCGCTTTTAAATATTTGCTATTATGGCATCATCACCCCAGTGCACAGCTTGCGCTAATCCAGAAATAAATTATAATATGCAGTTCGTTGATTTATTCACGTGCAAATAAATAATGTTGGCAAGCGTCTCTGGCATTTCGTTTGTCCCATCGAACGAAATCGAACATTGGCAACGGAATAATGTCAATAGCATTTTATGAGCATTCTTCTCTGGTATTTGCTGGCTGTTGCTGTTATTGCTGCTTCGACCGCAAATACAAATAGCATTGAAAGGAAAAAAAATATTGCTTGGCTTTTTTTAGGCATAGCGTATAAATAAAAAAAAAATGCCAGAGTGAAAAAAAACAATGAAAAAACTTGCCTCAAATATGCATAATTTTTGTGTTTTTGTTCGCTTTGCAACTCAACGAGTACACGTGTCACTCATACGTGCACGAACATTTCCACAATGTGAACATATACATATACATCGAGTGCAATTGCATTGCAACAACTTGCCCATATTGACTGCTAATTGTTTATCGTACCTTTCAACACGAATTATAACCGGCCACAAAACGGAAAATGATAATAAACTGAACAAAAAAGTAGTCATTTTGACAACTTCAATTTGGATTGAACGCGATGCGGCACACGTTTGCTGTAGCGCCCATTTGCTGTCTCGATCAAAAGTGCCTTCTTTTGGTGCATTAACACACAAATCACAAATTGTTTTGCACTTTTGCAAAATTCCCATGGGTAATTTGACCGTTTGATGAGAATCAAGCAATTTGATATTATTTTTACATGAGTCACGATACGCAAGCAACAACAGCAGCAGCACCAACAAAACGGAAGCAAATACCTTTGCTATTTCTCATGACAACACCACTGCCATTGCTGTTCGCTGTGTAAATGATCTACTTGAAATTTTGCAATTTCTTTGTTTGAATTTCAATTTCACTTTTAATACTAATATCATTCAAATAAAGCCAATTAATTGTCGCTGTTATTATCGCATTGTCATTTGAGCATATAAATTTCGCATACCCAAGCAACAATCTAATCGATTTTTAAATGGAAAAATACCCCGACTAATAAAAAAATCGGTCGAGGAGCTCAAGTTGTTTTACAAAACAATTGTGTTTTTTTTTTCTTTCTATAAGACTTAAAACATATTTTTGGGTGGAAATAGTGCTTCGACTATTCGATAGATCAGATACATTTGATTGTATGACAAGTGATTGAGAATCACGATTTGTTGCTATCGCCGCATTTAAAAAAAAAAACATTAAACTTAGAAAAGCCGGCAAATCAAATCACACCAAAGTGCATTTACACATTTTGACTTGAGACTTCCACAAACATTCATTTACCGCAAACAAATATAATTGCTTGATTATCATTATAGGCCACTCGACTCATCAATTTTCAGTCATATATAAATCACTTGATTTAACCAAAAAGAAGAAGCAACCATTTTTGCTATACTTTGTCCTGCTATAAATTACAATCAGTTTATAGCCCAATTTTTATAAAAAGCCACCAAACAATAACAACACCATTCGACGGCAAAAACAATCAAGCCGAACAAAGCAGCTAAAGTAAGCGTCATTTTCTATCGTTAAGTGGATGTTGTGAAAGAATCTCAATGTGGAACTATCTCTCTTGCTCGGTATAAAGTGGGAAACAAACACGATGAAATTATCGAAACAAACACCATGAAATTCCAATTTTTTTGCGATGGAAATTACGTCATGGAATTAAATCGCTACTTGAAACATGAGTGTTTTCATCATCTATTTGTTCTTTCGTAGTATCGATAATAATAGCAAACTGATGTTTGATTGGAAGATGTGTGTGTGTGTGTGTATTTTTGTGTTTTTTTGCGCTTTCTTTTCTTTTTCTCTTTCTATAACGATAATAAAACGCGTGTTCAAATGTACCGTAAAACGGAAGAAACCACTTGACTGATTGGTTCTTATGGCCAATAAGCAATGTGTACATTGGGTATACCCGAAGACGTGTTAAAGTGGTCAATTGATAAAAACATGCCAAAAGACAATGTCCACTTGTCACTGTGCCCGTTTTTTTTTGTGGATCTTCGATCGAACAGTACAAATTGCATCCATGAGAACAAACAAACGACACACACACAATTTTCGGTCATTTGAGTGTGCATTTTTTAATACTTGAGTGTGGCGTGCTTGATATCGCTTTCATCTAATCTTTTAGCAGCTCGGAAATGTCAATATATTTTGAATCCACAAAACACGCACCAACCATTTTTCATAATCGGTTCGGGTTTTATTTTTTTTTTCTTTATTGCGTTAACTCTAGTGTTTGCGATGGCTTTAAAGTTTATACGGTGATAATTTTCTTATCATTTTTATATTATATAAATACGAACAAATAAAAAAATGGTGTATTTATGGTTAGCTATGAAATACGCGGAACACAAATATAAATTTCGAATGCGCCACATGATGATGGCAAGCTGAGAAATGTTATGAAAACATATGGTTAAACCAGCAATGCCACTAAATTTGTAAATCGAGACAATTTTTTTTTTCATTTCATTTGGCCGATTCGAACCGTAAATATGTGTTTGTATGACAAATGAGACGGAGAGAGAAAGAGAGAGAGAGACAAAGATGTGTTTGGTGTGAAATTGTGCGCATATACAACACTTCCTTATCAATTGAGAGAGTGATTTTATGATGCATTTGTGTATGTGTGGCTTTTTTTTGTCGGCTTATTCAAGTGTTTGATATGATTTGTTGAACGGAAATAAATCTTTGGGATTGTGAAATCATCATTTATATATTTCTCAATAAAATGTCATCATCATGTATATATTTTTGTGTGTTTTGTTTCATTCGTGTTAATAAAATGAAATTGTTGCAAGAGATTTGCGGAGTGCGCGCGCGCGCTATTAACATGGGGAAGAGACTGTTTGATATCAGAAGAGGAATAAGAAAGAAATGACATAGACGCGATCTTCCGAAATAATCTCAGGCCATAAGGAAGAAGATGATTTGTAAATATTGATGCGGTTAGTGTTAGCGGAGTAAACGTGCCGTTATCAACTGGATTTCGTGTGTATTTTGGGAACTTGCATGACATTTATAGATATGGCTACAGCAGGCCGACAGCGTTATAATTCATTTTGTCATCTTTTCTTTTATATTTTATTTAAAATGGTCTCAATTTTGCTCATTTTTTTTTTGTTTTCTTTTATATAATTGGTTTGTGATGGCATAGCATGGCATGGAATTGTTTAATTCCAGCAATTGCATCACAACGGCAATTTTTAAAATGCCATAAAAAAAGAGCACAGAGAAGACAAAAATATACACGAAAAAACTTATGAAAAAGAAACCGAAATATGAATGTTCTCAACGAAGAAAAATGTGCATTGTTGTATTGTTGCAGTGGCTAACAATCGATGTGGGAACCGATGCAACTGCAATGTTGAATTGACACCGATTCCCTTTCTCTCGGCACCGGAATAAAAGTCGACCGATCGACACACAAAAGTCGAATTACAAAGAATTCATGAAATGGTTTCCATTTCTCATTTCTTATTTCAGTCTTCTTTTATTTATTTTTTTGGCGAAGAAAAGCGCCGAACAATGCTGTCGATCGAATGCACGATGCACGGTAATCGAGAAATCGTTTGTTGTTGGTCAGCTCTTTATGATTATGCCTACTTGTTCAATCGATTGAACTGATCCATATTTTTCTCTTTCTTCTGCTCGTTCTTTTTTTTGTAAGATGAGCATTTCCAGTCTTTCTTTTTTTCCACCCGTGATATTCCTTGAATTTGCTTTCAGCAAAAATTTCAAAAGAAAAGTCAATGAAAGGGAATCCATTTTCGATTCGAACGAAAACGATCGAACTGAATGTGGTCAACAAAATAGAACAAAAGCGCAACTAAAAATACAATCAAGAATAGAACATTCATCGATTCACATTCGGCAGGTTACTATTTCGTGAATGAAGACAAAACAATGCCAGAAATGTGTCAGAAAATACTTGAAAGAAACATGATCTTGGTTTTTCCAACAATTTGTTTTTTTCATTTTTCTTCAATCTCGGCCATCATTTCAATTTGATTAGACTTGTTTATTTGTTCATTTTTAATTTTTTTTTATCAAAACCAAAAACTGCATTCCTTTTGTTTCTCTCGATCATTTGAAGGGGCCAGAAATCCAGAAATATTCCGTTTTCCATTTCTTGCTTTGTATTCCAATTCATAATGCAATTGGATCGAGTGTGAAATAACAATTTATTTGTTAATATTTTTTTTTACCTCATTCTCTCTTCAAATGGTACCCAATAATTATAGACCCCTAGAGACATTTTAAGAATCGTCAATATATTAAACAATAAAAATTTAATATCATATTTTGTTGTCGGGTTTTTGGGAGATTTTGTTTTTCATTTGAAAGAGACAGAGAGAAAGATCTGTATTATGCGGAAAGGCTGTTATTATTTAATGAATTTGATTTTTGGTTTTCTAAATGCAAGAGAGAAGATTGAATGATTTCAAAAGATATTGCCTTTTGTGCTGGTTCTTAGATGTGAAGAGTTCAATGCAACGAAAAAGTGAGCCTTAGTTTTTTTTAGTGCGTATTTGATTACATTGTGATCGTTAGCCGTTAGTTAAAAGAACCAAAATGAAGAGGAGGAACAGATGAAGGTGTATAATGATGCGTGTTTGACCGTTCGAAATGCGACCGCACACCGAATCACATGCACTTAAAACTTTTAATTTTCATTTGGATATTCCTTTTTCCACTTCTCTCTCTCTCTCTCTCGATCTCCACACAGCAGCCAACAAATCACTTGATCAAGCGTATACACACAACTTAATAAAATTGATAATGCTTATGAAACACTCGTTCAATAGAAAGAAACTGGAGAAAAAAATGAATTAATTTTTTTTTTCGTTTTGGTTCCTTCAATTTCTGGTTTTTATAGCCAAAACAGATAAAGTCGAAACGAAACAATTTATTACCAGTTCACTTTGCTGTTGGCGGTTTGAGCTCGAGACAGAGTGGAATACAACACCAAATTAATAAAGCGTGGAGAACAGTGAAAGGGTAAAGGTAGCGATTAAAACCTACAAATTTTTTGGTTCGAAATGCATTTGTTTTCATTTCGGGGGATTTTCGATATCATTCTCCTTTAATGCGATATTTTATTTGTTGGGCTGTGTCGTTTTTGTCGACCGGGACGATTTCCATAGTGGACACTGAACCCATACCATAGCACGTAACTCCTGTGGAACGCATTCAACAGAAATGAAACCTGATTTAATGTTATAAATCGTCTACGGGGTCTTTATCGAGAATCCTTTGAATTTGAGACAACGTGTCATTAAATGCTATGAGTTCAACGTATTTTGTTGTTGTTGTTCATTCTCCCACTTTTCATGTGTGTCGAAATGAACGATTTCAAGATCAAAAATAAAAAAATCGTCTCGCATTGTCGTTTGCCCTTTTGCGTTTCACTATTTTTTATTTGGTTGTGGTATTTTTGGGAAGGACGGAAAAAAAAATTCATTAGCCGAATATTATCGGTGCAATGTGTTTGATGTTTATATTGTAGTTGTAACACAATTGTATTAAACGCCTTGATTTATCGATATCGCATTTATCTGGTTGTGTCGTCGCTTTTGTCGAACGATTTACTAAGAAATGACTGTTACAGTCCAATGGAAAAAACGCATTCTCAATAAATGGGCCGTTGTGTCTAATGCAACCGTTCTCAAAAATCGTTCGAATGGCAGTGCCCCGGGAACGATGCATCGAATTTCCTGCTCGTTTCGTTCGATTAAATAGTAATCTATGTCCTTATTTTTTCCAACACTGGCTAGTGGTGATGTTGTTCCTAATCTATTTTGTACGCTTCTTTTATATTTATTATCATTGAGAATTTATCATTTTGTGATCTTCACTATTATTCCTCTTATTTTTCCCTTTTGACCAGGTCATCCATTCTGTGTCTTTCCGTGATTTCAAGAGATTCTTTTTTTCCTCTTTGTTTCACTTTGTCCATTGTTTGTGTCATATTCATTGCCTTTCAAGTGTATACTTTTTTTTGGCTCTTCTTCTGAAGTGTCAATAAAATAAGCGACTCTTTTCAGAAGTTGTTCTATTTTCTTCCATGGACTCGTTTCTTTTTTTTCTTCTTCTTTTCATTTAGGTAATTCTCTTCGGTTTAGTTTTTTTTCACCTTTTACCTACTAAAACCGAAAATTGAATGCTCTTTGCCTAATTGATTGAAGTGAATATCCGAAACGAAGATGAACAAAAAAATATCGTTGTCTCGTTAAATGAAAAGAGAGAAGTAAAAAAATAACGAAGAGAAGTAGGAAAAACTCGACTAGCATTGTTCCACCTTCATTCTATTGATTGTTGAGCCCAGTGGTCTTTTGTTTAAATGTGTTGAATCAAAACTTGGAAATCTTCGAAACAAAAAAAATATCGGAGAAGTGTGAATTTTCAATGCACGCCGTGCATTCGTGTCATTGTCATATTGTCATTTTCTTTAACCTTCAGCTATCTAGTTCTCTGTTCCTCTGTTCCTCTGTTCTTCTTTACGCATTTATTATCAAACAAAATAATGATTAAACAAAAATATCTGGCTTTTTTTTCTCTTTATTTTGAACTTCGAACAGTGGCCGCTCAGAATTTTTGGCAGTTGATTCCACGTGATCGTGTCATACGATGCAAAAGAGTCAAGCTTTTGTAAACGGTAGCGAAAAAAAAAACGATACAAAATGTGTTCTCATTTAAGCAAATCATATGCAATCTGTTTACATATCGCTTCGATATGCGCATTAATATGGATGAGAAATTGAGCACACGGTGACAGCCTGCCCAAAGAAATGTACGTTATCGTATAATTCACCGATTAATGCAATAAATTGTTGAATTCATCAAAGGCAAATTTCGGTATTCATTGTATCCATTTGCACATTCGCCATGCATTACACTTATGATGTGTGAAAACAGCAAACGACATTCACAGAACGAAAGAGAAGGAAGAAAACACATCTGAAGCTGAACGGATAGTGCGGGTGAGGTAGATGGAAAGAGAGTAGTTGAGAAGAAAAAAATGCAATGTGAAATTGAGCCGAACAGTTGGCAGACAAGGAGAGACCCGAATGAACGATTGACAAAAAAAAAACGACACATACACCAGAAATCATAATAAATTACTATATTATAAAATGAGATGAATATAATACGACATCCTGTTTATTATGTGAGAGTGTATCTCTGGGCTTTTGTTCGATATTGGCTTGTCAAGGTTTTAGCATGGTTTATTCTCTCTTTCTATCTCTCTCTCTCTCTGATTTCACTCCTTTGGAAAAGTTAAAACAGAAAAATGAATCGAATAGCAGAGAAAAAAAAACACCAAAACGAAGAGCTCATAATCAGACAACAGTATGCCGTTTTGTTCAGAATTTGTCTTCATTGTTTGCATTTTCTGACTGCTGTGAGCCGATGTCGCTGTTTGATTTCTGGTTCGTTTTTGTTGTTGTTGCTGTACGTGTGTATTGTGAAAGCAGCGCGACCACTTCAGCCTTCACTGTCATACTGGCACTTTGATTGTGCTCTCCGTTTCACACACATAAAAAAGGAGGATCGTTTGAAAACAAAAAGTGTATTGGTGTGTGTGTGTGTGTGTGTGTGTGTGTGTGTGTGTGTTTGCGTTGTCTATCTGGGCTCTATCAATTCTCAGAGTGTTTTGATTTTCTTTTTAACATTTATGAACTCTCCTGGCCATGTAACAACAATTTTAACAGTTCCTTGTCACTCGGATGGAAAAAAAAGAGGAATTCCTTTATGTACACGTCGAACACCTTTATAATCGTTGCCATCTCGACATTATTGGTGATGATGTGTTTGATATGGTGGTTCGATGATTTACTGCTGTTGTTGTTGATGTTCTGAATCAACTGAATAGACAATTCAAGGAGAAAATGCTTGATTAAGCATTGTATTGCTGATTTTTTTTTCATTCTTTCTGTTTTTTTTTCGACAGCACTCATCAACTGCAGCCCACAATGCGAAATAAGACACGCAAAAGAAGAAATTTCGATAAACATCTTGAATATTGAGAGGCTAAAAAAACACCTTTTTTAAGGTTCAAAAATAGAATGAACTGAAAAAAAACCACAGATCGTTATTGCATCATGCGAATATATCTTTTTTGTTCTTTCATGTTGATCTGTTTGTGTTGTGAGATCACATCTACAGATGGCATGTTTTTGTTGTCCTTTAACTGAATAAAGAAGAAAAAAAAACAGACATGAAATGGCATCTCGTTTGCTTTTATAAAAATGGCTCGATCATTGACCGAGACAGAACAGAGATAATGGATCATCTTTTTGATGACGAGAGAGAAAATGTGAATTGCATGATCAAAAATGTCCTATTTGCCTCGATTCAGAGCCCTTGAATTCAAGATGATCTTGGCCATACATTAAGTTTCAAATGAGCGTTTTTTGTTTAAATCATCGTTTAACATCACAGGAGAGCAATGGAATGTGCACATCGTAATCGGATATGGTACGTCGCCATTGATGGCGTTCACTCGAATTTCGAATCATCAAATGCGGAACAGGCATTCGACGCAAAAATGGCTTGTTAATTTTTTTTTCTTTCTCTCCTTCATTTTATTCTTTGTGCAAATCCGTTGTTGTCTATTGCAACTCATGCTGTGCCTTTCACTCGTATTCAATGTTGATTATTTGTCCAACGACTAGACAGACTTGAGCCTGTTCAAATTCACCCGAAACACAGTTAAAGCGGCTGATTTGGATTAATTACGACATTTGGAAGCCATCATCGAAGCGAAATTCGGTGGAAGTGATCCTTTTAGAAAGGAAAAATGCCTCTTGTGCTTCTTTTCATGTATTATTTGACGATGCTTGCGGTTTTGTTTGTGCATATGCACATTTTGAAAGTGTCTTAAGCAAATATTTGTGGTTGATCGGTCGCGAGCCTCTTGCGCATTTCATTTGCCTTTTGTTTGTTTGTTTTTTTTTCATCTTCTTCACCAGGTTTTTTTTTTATTTTCAAGATCCACAATGATTTTGTGAAATTATGGCACCAAAATGAAGAAGAAACGCAATCACGCGTATGACGCGTACCGCGTATACTTTTCTCAAGCCGAATACAAACAAAACAAATGGAAAAAGACATTCGAAAACTAATTCAGACACACACCGAAGAAAAAAAAAACGTTTGAAAGTAAATATCTGTCGCTTGTGTGTGTGCGGAGGATTTCGTAAATGAGCCATTTGAGCCACAATTTGGTCAGAAAGTTAAAAGAAAAACAAAACATACAATCATTTTGACATGAAACAATACTAAAACTAAGAGTTGTACTTCTCTTTGCAACCGCATCATCAGCAGCATCACAAGATTCAACCGATGTTGAATTTTTGTTTTTTTATAATATTATGATATTACGTAAAGAGCATTTGTTCACTTACATCGAATTTATTCAAAGATGAGCGACTCGTCTGTTAAAGAAAAGAGAAGACGAAAAAGAAAACGGTTAAAATTGTAATCATATTTCACTAAATGCGGTTTTCAAACATGTTACTTATTACAGTATTTATATATGATTTTTTTTGCTTTTCTGTTGTTTAAGAGATCTCGTTATGGATTTTTCGCTGGCTCATTTTTTTTCGAAGCTAAAATAAACCAATGGCAAACCCATTGTACGTTCACATTCTTTACACTTTACACACGTGCGTATGTAATAATTACTTTTTACGATTATTATTTCACTCAAAAATGAATATGTTTTGTGTGCGTGAGTGAGTCTATGTAAACATCAAACGGAATTTTCACCGTACTTTACGTGCTCTTTAAGCTCTTCACCGAAACAAAAAATATACATAACAATCAAAAATACGCGCGCCATCCACACAATAAAGCAAACAAATGTATAACAAAACTCACTCAAAGAATGAGAAACATTGTTTCCTCGTGCTTATTTCTCTATCTCGTATTTTACGCGTCTTAAACGTCGTCTTCTCTATTATTATCTTCAATTTTTCGATTTATAATGCTTATTTGCTATTTCGTCGACGTTTTCAACTACTTTTTGACTTCTTCGACGTGTATTCAAATGATTTGAAATTCGTCGGTCGTTAAAAATCAAACAGTTTTTGGTTCGTTTTTTTTTTACACAATTGATGAAAAACACAGCCGATCGATTCGATAGAGGGAAAAAAATTCTATTAGAAAAATGTCTGCGTAATTTGTTTACTTCACACTTATATTCTGATGTATGGCCCGTGGGATTTAAAAAAAAAACGGTGTGCAATTTGAGGAGAAAAAAAACACAAAGTAGCGTTTAGCTCAAACGGCTAAACTATTAGAAGGCTTTGTGGCGACGTGCAGCCCATTTAAATAGAATAACATGTTCTAACTAGATATTCATGTGTCGATGTTACACTCTGACACCATGCGCTGTGCATTTAAATCGTTCTCGGCATTGATTGGCCGTTTTTTTGTTGTTGTTATTGTACGGCACTCGTGAATTGTATTGCTCCACTTCAGCCAAACTAGCGAGAAAAAAATAACCAATTCAACTTTTATTTGTTTTCACATCAAGCACGACCTGTCAAAATGACCATTCTGACACCCGAAACGTGTGACTTGGAAAAACCACTTGATTGAAAGTCAACAGTTCATTTTTTCAGCGGCTAATCGTTAAACATAACACAATCCACGATTGAATCAATCAAGGAAAAAGGAGACAAAAAATGAAATGCAATCGAGTGAGAGAAAAACAAAATATCGTTAACGTAAAAGCTATTTACAGTTGATATGTGTTTTGTTTTCAGCTTATGCATCGAATATGTCGAACTGTCGATGGACTCTCAATGCGTCTTAGGTTTTGTGTTAAGCTATGTTATGATTGGATACGTTAATAGCCATCGGACGGTTCATTTCGATTTTGTTCGTCTGCATAATAAATGAATGGTAAAATGGCTACACAAAATCAGTTTGTCTATATTTATGGTTTGATGTGTGTGTGTGTGAGTGAGTGTATTGGTGCTATTTGTTGTCCATTAAATGTGCTATCGTCAAGATATTAGAGACAAAGACGAGACGCACGAAAGAGAGAAATGCTCAAAAATAATGAAGAAAACATACATTTCAACCGGGGCACACACCACATCATTTTCATAATGAGAGACGATTTGATACAAAAAAACAATTTTTTTTTCTGCCCCTTTTAAACTATTTGTAGCACGATAGTTGAGCCAAAGATCGTTCGCTTTGTAAAGCTTTCGAAAATTGTGGATAGTTATAGCGATAAAAATGTTCGTTGTTTATTTTTTTCGAGTAGCTAAAATGGTAAAAGCATTCATTATACACGCATTACGCATGAATAAATAATGTCGGTGATGCAGCGGCAACAACGGCAACCAACTCCAGCATCAACAGTCAAATGGATTGGAAAAGGCTTGGATTTCTAAACGATTTAGTTGGTGTTGTGATGTATTTTTTGTGCTTCTTTTGTGTTACGCGCAAAGCAAAAGATAATTTTCTGTTTTTCCACGATTTGAACGTCATCGTTGTGGCGGAGTATGAAATTAGTTGGTTGGCCTGAAGCACCAAAGCGATTATGCGGCCCTTTGGAAAATGGTCGAAACCGAAATGCACCGAACAAAGAAAGACTTCGACGTTCGATATATCGGAACGAAAATATTCAGATTCAATCTCGCCTGTTCAAGTACGGAATTTAACTATGTCGTTCTTAGCCAAACGCCAATACGATAATTAGAAGCGATTCGTGATTCATACAGATGGATGTGGCGCATCCCTGTTGTATTGGCGGCACCGTATTATCGACGCCAAGCACCAATTTCGATCGATCGCATTTGATTGCCGCTCATTTCCATGTCTTCAACGAAACCCTCTTCATTTCCATTTCCATTTCTAGCACCTAGCGTGCGGTCTCTGTTGGGTGTATTTGTCGTTATTTGTATGTGTGTGTGTGTGTGTGTGTGTGCGTGTGTGTGTGTGTGTGAAATGCTTAAAGCCATGTTTAATGCTAAACACTCCGTGCAATGGCATCGATTTCAAGTGGCAGCAAATCTACATATCGAACAATCTTCTTTCTATTCTAAATCGAACCGAAGAATGAATCACAACCTTGAAAAGTCACTAACCTCATCACCATCTCTCTGCATCTCTTTCTCTCATTTTACCGAATTAATCGTTATTGTTTTCGGTATTAAATGTCGATCCAGAATACGAGGCAGTGCTCGTGCAAGAGTCAACAGTGACTGAATGTTCGCATCGCTTTCGTTGTTTAATGAAGAAGAACGACATCAGTTTTTGATCGTTTAACTTGTTTTCCCTTTTTCGTTAGTTCCATCTTCTAATCTCATCACTCTAACAAAAACACGCAATCGTCGAGAAAAAAAAACACAAGTCGTCAGTAGTAAAATCAACAATAAAATTAGCCACCGGTAAAAGCAAGTGTTTAGATGCGAATGGTGTCGCATTATTCTTCAGCTCTTGATCAACACATTGACTTTGCATACAAATGTGATATTATTTTATCGTATCGTCTAATAAACAACCTGTGAAGAGTGTTGTTAAGAACGACATTTTCGAACATTGAAACGTTTTGTCTTAACCAGTCGGTGTGCTTTTTTTTCTCATCCAATTCGTTCAGTTTTCACTCAAATTTGACCAATGTTTTGGGACTCTCAAACGATTTCCATTTCACACATTTTTTTTTCATGTGTGATTTCTTATTATGTAGTTGAACACACAAAACAGATTTCGATCGTATCTAAACAAAACGAATCTTAATTCTGTTCTTTTTTTTCGTAAGTTGCGCTGTATGTTTGAGAGAGTCATTGAACTGCTTCACAAACATTTAAAAATGTGCTCAATTAATGTTGCCCCGTTGATATTTTAATTTGGCTTTAACTTTGGTTTTGGCTTTAAGAGAGAAGAATAGTGAAAAAAACACGCCATTTTATTCTATTTCTTTTGAGATCTGGACCTTTTTTTGTCACTGAGTTGACAAGAATAAGACACACCAACAAAAGCTTAATAAATATTTGAATTTCATTTAAATATTTTATTTAAGTCTATTTACATTTGAAGAAGCGAGTGTAGTTTGTGTTTTTTTGTCGTTCGCATTAGCGGAATAGCAGTTCAACGGAATAGCAAGACACATGACAGGCAATGAAAAGAAAATGAGGAGTGAATAGAAAACAAAAATGTCGATCGTAATCGTAAAATTCGTAACATATTTGTGCTAAAATTGGCTTGAAACTGTTTTTCGGTCAGATTTTTATTTATTTTACGCTTATTTAGCAAATCTGTACACTCAAAAGCGCACAATGACCGCGTGCGCTCTGAAAAATGTGCTCACCGTGTGATTGTGTATTTTACGCGGAATGGCTGACGCATTCATAAAAATATTCCGTTTGATATCTGTTTTTGATTACCAATGTAAAAGTTTTAAGGTTCCGAAGTTTCCGTATACCATTCTGAAAAAAGATAGTTATTAGGTTTGAAACAAAGCAATTGATAGAGTCAGCAGTTGCTTTGTGGCCTTTGGTTTTGCTACCGTTTTTTTTCTCTGTTGTTGTTGATTTTGGGGTGAGCAGCTCAATCGACAAAATCGAAATTAAATTGAAAATCGATTTAGTTCGATAGAGTGATGACCGGTTTCAATGAACTCAATGCTTTTTTTTATCACACAACCAAATTATTTTTAAAATGGTTTACTCAACAATTTGGACGCTGCATATCAAATTTGATGTTGATAGTGAATTATAATTATCATGATTTCTTTCTTATGGTGATGCGTTTGCCATGGCTTTTTAATGAGTTTTTATTGGATTTTTTTTTCCTTCTATCTTCACTTCTGATTTAATTTAGTACACTATTTCTCGTGCTGTTCGCTTCGTTCTTAGTTTCGATTCTATTTTCCATATGATTTTCAAAGAACGAGTCGAATAAAGAGCTACACAGCAAATCGTCCATGATAATGATCATGGAACGCATCGCACATGCATATTATTCTCTCAAATAGATTTCGTCGAAATAAAAAGAAAAAACAAACCAGTCGAGCCAGCGAGAACGACACATGAATTGGTTATGTGGAAAATGGTCTCTCAAAAAGAAAGAAGAAAAAAAAAACACAAAATTATCGTCTCAACTTTCAGAAGTGATGAGTGTCTGTTGAGTATGCTCCGTTTTCCTTGTGCAAGTGAAGAGACGAGTGGAACAAACACAAAAAAAACCAACCACAAAAGATGACGAAAGGAACACGAAAGCCGCATGGAATCCAAATGAGGCGCTTTGTCGACACGCTCATTTTCTAACCATTTTGAAATTCCATGGAATGAACCAAACACTCTGACATGAGAAAACACGCATAAAACACAACGAATCTACTAAAGAGAAAAAAAACGTTGGTATTTTTTTTATAACGTGCTTATAATTATAGGAAATTTTAATGGTACCTCTTCAATAGAGAATTTATTAAAAAGGATTAAAACGCCTACAAAAATGTTGAATTAACTCAATATTTTCGGTTGATTTTCACCACACACACAAAAATGGGTTTCATTTTTTTTTCTCGCTCGATGTATAGAAATTCCATAAAAATTTCGATCGGCAATCAGTTAAGCTCCGTAATTTAATTTAAAGGATTTTTTTTCGTCTACGAATAAAAAAAAATTTAAAAAATGCCATTCTTATGGCTGGGGAAGCAGAATTTTTGCGGAAAAACATGTGACCGGGCTCAGCATGATCATAAAAATGATGGAATTGATACGGTGCCGCTGAAACCGGACCTGAAACCAAAAACTTTATTTGCTAAACGAAGTCATTAGTCATGCTCAAGTCATTTAAGCGTTTTTTTAGCGACCGAAAGGACGCAGACACATTTAAATGAATGTAACGAAAATATAATTTGCTGGAATTTTCTGCACGGTATTTTTTGGCTTTGGTTTTGTTGCTTTCGGATGCTGCCTACTTTTTAGTTCTTTTTTTCCACATATGTGAAACAGATTCTTTCTTCTTTAACCCGTTCCAGCTACGGAAACGACCATTCTAATTATAATTTATTACACTAAACTGAATTGATTTCGATTAGTCATTCCGATTCATTTGTTCTATTCGAGTTCTTTTTGCTACTCACTCTTGTCTTCTCTCTATATCTCTTTCTGATTCTCTGGTTCGTGATTTGTTGTTTTTTTTCTGTCTACGACCATTTTTCAACTTGAAAAATCACACTAAACTGTGTGGTTGTCATAAGGAAGTTTTTTTTTGCGCGCGGGTGTGCGCACATTGTTGAGATTTTTGTGTGTATGACGTTTCTATTCAATATATTTAATTATTAGAAGTGAACACTCGAGAAGGTTTTCGTAATGTTGTTGTGGTTGTTGTTGTTTGGTTGTTAATCATTTGAACGATGAACAAGATTCTTATTTTAACGCTGATTTTGGTTCTGTCAAGTGGCCCGATATCAGGAAAGTTTGAAACTTGACGTAGTTAATGATTTTTATCACACACATGCTCACACACACACACACACACGCACAAATATGGAAAGAAAACCAAACCACTTAAAGTACGTAATGCTGAAAGAATGTGTGCAAAGCATTGCGGAACAACACTGAAACATTTACCGAAAATGGTAAATGTTAGTTTAATGGCACGCTGAATAGTATTCAGTGGATACGTGAATCGAAATTTGATTCTACCGTATTTTGAACTAAACAACTTGAAACAACTTCAAGTACGGTGTGATAATTTATTGAGTACAGATTTATTGGGCTGTGTGTTTGCCATGGGACAAACGGCTTAAAAGCCATCAATTTTCAATTAGTTTCATTTTTTGAAAAGTGGTTTACATATTGGGCCATTTCTTGGAAGTAAACACCCAAAATCCATCGGCAATTGAAAGATGGTTGAATTTCAAAATTTACAATATGCCTAAAGAATATAATATATTTGTTGAAAGACACACAAACACATACAATTTCAAGAAAAACAGTCAGTCAGTCGACTGAACGATGACGATGAATTAAACGAAAATGTGAAAACGTTGCACTTAACCGTGAAATGCATGCAAACAACGAAACATTGTGTGGAAGTGGAAAAATAAAGAAGAATTTCTTGACAACAAGTCACAGAAATTTACATTTATTTTGTGTATACAATTTTTTTTTCTTCTTTAAATTCAAAAGTAAATTTTGACGAATAACAATGCACACATAAACAGTGAGCACACATAAAAATGTGCTGCTTAAAAATGTTGTAAGAGTAGCAAAAGTGTTCAAGTCAATAGCGAATGCGCTATGCTCACGCTGTACTTCGAACTGTGCTGTTTAGGGTTTCGATAAAACAAAAAATGGAAAAAAAGAAACGAGGCGGACGGCGCATAGCGCAGTACACCGAAGAAACATGAAAATAAGGCATTTCCCGGAAAGCCAGTCATCAGAATCAAATTCTGTCAAGCAAACAAGAAAACTGAAAATGCGACTCTTTTTTCTCGTTCGCTCTGTCTCTTTCTCTGGTTCGTGCTGTTTGTCGTTTTTCTCTCTGTGGCTCATTCGCGTATCTTGTTTTATTTTTTTGGCTGTGCCAATGGGTTTTTGGCGTTTTGTTTTGATAATACACGGTCACAAATACGATGAAATTTGCCTGATACTCATAAAATTTATTTTGTATAGTCAAACATTTTATTATTTGATGAGCCACCAACAATGGATGAGGTTTGCTTGAGGTATAAATGTACATGTGTTTGTGATTTGTCGAAGCAAGTGACAGAGAAAGAGCCGAAATGAACCGAATGAAAACAGACAAAACAGAGTGGCCCGAAGCCATCATACAGGGTCATGTCTTGTCAGCGTGTGTCGCGTGGTGAAACACACGACTCAGCACATGCGGATGATGTGATATTGAAGCAAATAAAATTTTAAAAAAAAGAAAAAAAAAATTCAAGTGAAAAACCGCATTTCATATCCGAAAAAAACGCCAACAACAACACGTTGCTATCGAAAAAGCTAGAGAGAGAGAAAGATACAGCAACTGCATTGCAACAACAGTAGCTATATCAAGCGAATGATAAATATTTTCACTGCTTGTTTCCATCGCAGAGTTTAAATTTAAGCGGCGGTTTTGTTTTTCTGTTTGCATTATAATGTCGTGTTTTCACTCAGAACAGTTACAAATACAGCGGCTCTGTGACAGCACGGGGTATCAATTGCATGTGCTGACTGGAATATAAGTGAGTGAATGCATCACATGCATTCTGGAATCGTTTGATGATTGTGGCAAATTGAAAATGCTAAAATAAATAAAAGAGATGCGCGCGCACCGAGTCACAAGTGCCCGATCACTGTGCTTGCTTGTGATCGATTGTGAGGTTTTGTGAATTACGCGCTGCATGCGTGCCATACGCAAATGACATTGTCTGCCACTGAGGCAGTGCCTCATAAATTCAATGATTCAAGAAAACAAAAATGAGAAAGAAACACATCATTTTACATTTCTTTTGGAGTTGAAGAAAAAGGCCGAATGTGTGCAACAGCCGCAATAATTAATGCTTAAGCGAAACGACCAACGGAGAAAGAGAAACTGAAACTGAAATTTATGTTGAAATTTGTTTGGCCGAATTTGTTTGTTCTTTTGTATTTTTATTTTTGTTAAGTTGTTTTTTTTTCTTCTTCTTCTTCTTCTGTTGTATTAATGAAATGTTCGTCGTTTTCATATTTTATTGGTTTATATATTTTTTGTCATTCATCCGTTGCCTTGTTTTCGTTACACTCGTCTTTGAGTTTGATTGCGTCACTTATTTTGTCATAAGCCATCATTTCAAATTGAAACCATGAAGAATATGCGACAAAGAAATGTATATGAAAAAGACGCAAACGAACCGAACCAAAAAAGAGTTCACTTTAATTAAAAACCCAATGAACGTTTCGGTTGATGTGTATTGCTGCGTTAATTTTTCTCGAAAAGAAAAAATCCCAATTCAAATCACATTTTGAGGCCCATTTCATTGCATTTCGAAAGAAATGAAACGATTTCCAAATGATTGCTTTTTTTCGGCAATTCGGTCATTATTGGCGATTAAATAACCTTGAGTCATTTTGGGTAATTTGTTCGAAAACCCAAAGTTTCGATAAGAAATCGAAAGAAAATGGAGACGATCCAATTATCGTTTTAAAAATACTTCTGGCCAAATTGATAATAAATGAAATTGGCAAATGAGAACCGATTTCAATCATTAAAAAGCAAATAGCGCATTAGGACTTTGATTTAAATGAATTTAACGGCATCGCAAAAAAAACCCAACATGTAACGCTTAAAAGACAAATCACGATAAAATAAAAGCACAAATTAACAGCAAGAACAAAAACAAAAACGTTGACGTGCGTTTTTTCCGTCGTTTTCGTGGATTCCGTGTAATTTTCTTTCGTTTGCGTTTTTTTTTCAGCTCGGCAGAAACAGGAACAGAATATGTATGCGGATGCGATGTAATAAAAATAAGCCAATTCTATACGGAACCGACACAAATACACGGCAAACAACGAACGATCAACGAAACATGCAATCAAAAAGAATGTTGAATGAGGAAGAATGAGTAAAAGAATCAAATATGTAATATTTCTTGTTGGGCAAACCGTAGCGTTTTAAATGAACAGTCGGACAGACAAAGTGGGAAACGTTCATACAATTCAATTCGTGCAAAACTCAACGGGCCACAGGCTCAGAACATTCAGCATGAGTGTGCTAAAGATTGTGGCTGTACAGTGTACACAGCACGCAGAGAGCGTGAGAGAGAGAGAGACAGGGAGCGAGTGAGCAGATCAAAAAGCACATGAGCGAATTAAAAACAAAGACAAACAATAATATCGCGGCTGAAAATAGCTGCTTGTTGCAAAAGCACAATCAATACATAAAGTAACACGGCACAACGAATCAGAAATCCCAAAGAAAATCGTAGAAATATATGTGCCTGCTGTAGCCAAGCATTGCGCACACGCTGCTGTTGCTATTGATGCTGCTGCTGCTGTGCTGTCGTGATCACCATATTGTTTCTCTTTTTTTTCATTTCTTTACTGTCTTCCATTTCAAACCAAAACCAAACCGAGAGTAAAATATTCGCGTAGACGTATTTCTCGTTCTTGCCAATCGAGAGCGCACGGAACCGTGCCCGCTCGTTGAAAGACACTGAGATATGACGTTGAACTGTTGTTTTTAGAGCAATGCGGAAGTAAATGACGTTATGTATTAAATTTATTTTGCTGTGCCTCGAACACACACACAACCACAATCATACGGAGGCGAACACACGCTCGCACAACAACTAGTCGATTGTTTTTTTTTATTTCTGCTTTTTAAGGAACACAAAGGCCGACTTCGATCAGCTTCGATTGTGTATTTTAGATAAAATTCGATTTGAATCGGTTACAACGCAAATCGGTAACTTGCTTGTCGTGAGACAATCGTTCGGCCGGTGATTTTATGCGCGAAAGAATAAAAAAGAAAATTATGATTTTTGTGCTTGCCGAGAACAGTGTTCCGAGCATCGATTTTGAATCAATGGGGCACACTTGCATGCTCTCATCTCTTTGGTTTTGGACGATCGCAACAGCTCTGAGCTGAGTGTTCTCTGTTGCTAACCCATTTGTGTCTACTTCAAATCGTTTTCCGTTTACGCTTAATCTCTCTCTTTCTCTCGTTCGCGAATCACCTTTTCCATTTTCAAACGTTTCAGGTCAATAGAACGATATTCTTTTGCTGCTCCGTCGACTTGGTTGTGAATCACAATTTTGTGATGTGAATCGAATATTCCATGAAAATGCCTTTTTATGTTATGAACGACAAAAAAAAAAATTACAGAATATAAAAACAACAACAATCGCGCTGTCGAACCCGTTGTAGGTGAACTCGGCAAAAAAATAAAATAAGTTCACAACGTCAGCAGAATCAAGTAACAAATTGAATGATTACGTCTTTTTGTATATTTAAATGGCTACTTTTAATTACTTCCGTATTGTGTGTATTTAATATTTCATGCAAAAATAAATTGCGACAACTTGCTGCCGGAGTAGAATGATCAAACGAACGGCCGAACAAGCAAACAACAATCGAACAGCAACAGCAGCAAGAATCAAGTGAAAACCCTTCATTTGAGCGCATTCGCGACCTTTCAACAAACAGCAACAAACTGCAATAAACTTGTCGCTTTTAATAACAAAAAACCCATCGCTATGATACATTTGCATCAGCTGAAAGTCAATATGCGACTGTGTACAATTGCAAATGAGCGAGCGCCTTCGATGTTTGAGTGAAATGAAAATAAAATTAAAAAATATTGCGAAATAAATTGATCTACTGTTTTACAAGTTGCAGTGTCGAATCGACGAAAAGGGCACATTCACAGTGCACAAGACATAAATGTCTCAGCATACAGAAAGCAAATCACTGAAATTTACAAATCGGCATATAATTTCGGTCACGGTTTTATGTTTCAGTTGCGTTTGAACTGCGACTCACGTCTGCATGAATGTGCGTCTAATAAATTGTGTGCTCACTTTTATTCATCACTTGACATTTGCTGCTCATAACGCAATTTACCGATTTAACGTTTTTTTGTTTTCGTTTTGTCGAATCACATACAAAAGTCGCTCGTTTTGTCTGTAGTGCAATAACACGTTCGTTACATATACGATGCCAATGACGAATGCTTTTATTTGTGAATTTAAAAAAAATTAATTTCAATCTTTCGAAGTGATATATTTTCATATGGAAGAAGTTTACAATCACAATTTGATTTTGCGCAAGCCACACACACTCACTTCACGAATTAAAAATGTTTAGCTGCGTTTTAAAACGAAAAAAAAACAGATTACGAAATGCATTAAAAAAAAACACAAACACATTTCCGTTCGTAATGAATCGGCACAAATGCTGGCGTGTGATATATCTCTGGTTGAAGGAAGTCAGATTTTCCAGTTTCTCACTGTCAAGCCAAAAAAAAAACGCATAATTTTTTTGTCAGCAAATTTTTCTTGACACTTTCGGATAAAACGGTTTTGATCGTGGCATGTTTTGGCTTTGCACTGACATATTTGATAATTTCAATGTTTATCAATTCACATGAGTGGCCACTGGCTACTGGAGCACAATCAACTTTTGATAAAACCAAATAAAACAATGAAATCATATTTAAGTGAAACATGAAAACTTGTTATGACTGGCCAACCAAATAAACTCATTGATCGAATACGAACTTTGTCTTCGCTCAAACTGATCACAGTGCTCATTTAAAGTATGATGTTGATAAAAGAGCTGATTTTTCGAATTATATTTTAATATTTTCACATTTATTTATTTAAATTTTGAAATCGGAATTATAAATCAAATACGATCGTTAATGGAATAAAATTTGCAAATCGCATTTTAAAACAGAAAAAAATACATTCAACCAATTTACGTAATTGGATGCGTTTTTAATGTGCACAAACAAATGTTTTGTCGTCATGAATATTTTACCGAATGATCAATAACAAATTCAGAATTTTTGATGATTTGACTCCCTGAGAATGACTTTATTGACGTTTATTTCGCTGTGATTAAATTGTTTTGTTTTTTTACGATAAAAAAGAACTTCGTCCACTACATTCTAATCGTAAACGCATAAAATCCAAAATTAACAAATAAATAGTTGAACGATCGACGTCAGAGATTGAGTGAAAAAAAAAATAATGAGGTAAATAACATGACAAAAATATTAAAACGATCGCACTTTGGCACATTTATTTCCTCGTCATTGTCGTTCACAAACTTGTTTAGCCTATTTTTTGTATTATTTTGCCATTTGCGCATTTTGTGTAAACAGAAATCTATCATTTGAACGGAATTCACCAAATATAGCTAAAAGCAAACGCTCCTCAAATTCGGTTGATTTGATACTAAGCCTGAGAGAGATCAAAAGATGAGATTTCCAAGAATCAATGATCGAACATATCAACAGTGTTTGTGATTGTGTGTATGTGTGTGCGTTAAACTTGAAAGAAATAAAAAACAATTAACCACACAAAGTGAGAATGGGATATTGTTTGTGTTTATTGTTCAAACGTGGCTGAGCAAATGGTATATTTCGCACCCAAGCAAAGGATAACGAAAACGAAGAGAGAAAGAGAAAAAGAGATTGGTAAATAGACTTAAGGCAAACATGCAAAAAGAGTGTGTTTCATTGGAAAGATTGAAATTGTGACGGTGCGCTATTGGCGTTGTTTTGCATCGCACATTCTTTTCACTTCTATTTGTCAATTGTGAAAATGGCTCTTTTTTTTGTTCAAATGAAGAAAAAAAAAACTAAAAAATGACACTGCTAAATGAACTTCAAACCGTTCGTTTGTTTATGTCCGAAGCAAATGCGTTTATCCGGTGTCGAATGATTGCCGGCTCTCATTCACTCACCCAAACGAACAAATGACCGAAAAGAGCGTTTATGATTTAGCAAACAATTGTGGAAAGAGCCAGAAACAAAAAATCAGAGAGAGAAAGAGAAAAAAAAGACAATCAGAAAAGAAAGCACTTAAGTGCTTGTCGACCGATCGCAATATGATCCTCTGTGAGCATTTCAAATTGTATATATAGACACAAAGACACATAAAAGAATCGAAATATACGTGGTGTTGTGCGTTTGAATGGTGTGAAGTACCTAACATTGAAATTTCAACAACTACCGAACAATAGTTGCAGCCGATTTCCGAAAGCCAAAATGCCTTGAGTTTGTGTGTGAATTGTCAATAGAAGCTGGATGCAATGTATTAATGGTCCGAAAGAAAAACAACAACAAAAAACACACACAACAGCGAAAATAGTGTTTAGTTGCATTGGACAAAATGGACACAATGCACTCGAGAATGACAATGGAAAAGCAACGAAAAAAAAAATCAGAAACGAAAACAAACAAGCAAACATACTTGACAATGGAAAAATACGAAGAAAATCAACTTGATGTTCGATTTGTACATGGCTTGAGTGCCAGCTCATGAGCCAGCGCATACACCGGTCAACTTATGTCTAATTTAATGACCAGAACCATTTCTCGAGAAATTAAATATCCACGACCAAATGAACGAATGTCCAAATGTATGCCATTTCAGTCGATTGTACACAATTCGATACTTTTTCAGAAGGGAATCCATGCATTCGGAAACAAAAATCACAGTTTTGATTCAGTTGGTATCTGTTTTAATTTTACAGTCCGATTTTCTTTGAAAATGTAGTCAATGTCATTACATTATAATGATAAAACACGTGTTTCACTAGATAAGACGTGAAATTGTGCATGTGGAAATTTCTCTTACGTCTTTACTTAACTGCATGTGCCAGTAGATAAAATTAATTTCAGTGCAGTTGTCATTCTTCCATGCCCGTTTTGGTTGTATCATTCGTTTTGTTTGCATTGGCTTATCAGTGCCACCATCAGCTGAACACATCGGGACGTGTAGCAATTTTCGGATATTTATAAATTTTCTCTCAAGTTGAATGTTAAAGCAACAATTTGCTTGTTCCACGTAAATGCAATGCAAGAAATCCAGAAACAATGCATTCAAATTTTAGGTATTCTTCTTTTAAAGTACTTCTATTGATTTAGATCCCCATTCAGTGTGCTTGAATGCGTTAGCTCGTCGTAGGGGGTCAAATTTTCATCTGTTTATAGGCACTGTCTTTCATCTTGAAAAGAAGATGAGAAATCTCATGTCATCTGGGATGCATTCGGTATTCTCAACGAAGCGGCAATGAGAGACACTGAGACTGAGTCTGAGCCTACTCGATGTGTGTGAGTACACGTGTGTGTATGTTATGAAACTAGCTCACAAAAAATCAACTTGAATACACTAGCTCTTGAAAATCACAATTGAAATTCTTTTTGGATAAAAGATGGATGAGAATAGGAACCATTCGTTTCAATAGCAGGATATTCTTCACAATACAGCAATAATACACAAACACACTTAATGTTGAGAGGATTCGGCATGGGGAGAGAGAGAGACGACGAAAAAATGAACAATTGCATAGCGATTGCAAAATTCAAACGAGACATTTTGTCCTTTGGACACATTTTTGTTTTGTTTTTATTGGAACGCATTGAAAAAAAATGATTTTGGATTCTATGTTAAGAATGCTCTTGAGCTCATTGCAATTTTTATGTAGGTAAAAAAAGACCAAACTGCGATTCAACCCAAATACGCACACATCGCATATTCTGATGTGAAGGGATTGCTTATTCATGAACTTTATACAAGTTGGTAAGGTTCAAAGGTTCGATGGATACAAAAAAAAATTTGGTTGAAGGCGCACATTTTTGCTCGATATGAGCCAGAACGTTTTTTTTAAATCTATTTACTATGTTTATTTAGTAACATTTATAGGTCACATTTTATGATCGATCACATTTTGTTTTCTCAAAGCAAATTCTAACGATAAGAATGTAGTGAATACTCATTGACAAAATTATTTGCAACGAATGTGCCTAAATTATCTTGTTATGATCATAAATTGTGACAGTGCCATAAAAAAAACTGCAATTAAATTGTGGAATTTGTCTGTTGTCGGTAATGATCATGAGCAACATCCTTATGCGAGAAGCGAATATGATCGAAGCAACAACAACAAAAGCTGGCTTTAATTCTTCTCTCTTTTTTTTGGTTAAAGAAAACAATAATTAGAATTGTATTGGTCGTGAATGGCCTATTTATTGTATTGTTCCTTGTTACTCGGTTCTATTCGGTTCGAACAGAGTACTGCATGAGTGTGGTCCATTCATTAAATCCATCATTTTTTTTCATTCTTTCTTTCTTTCGATCGTTTTCACTGGAATTCTGCTTTTGCGTATGCACATGTTGATCCGTTTTTGTTATTTTCTAGTGAAATGAAACGCACTCTTGAGGTCCAAGTACCTATTCATATATTATTGTGCCGTTGCTTTTCCTATGGATTTTCGTATCGTTTCCTATTTTCCGCATACTTGGCATTTCTCTCTTTCTGTCTCTCTCTGTATCTCTGTCTCTCTTTTAAATACCTGATTAAATAGTTCTTATGCCAGATTAAAGATGCACTGGGCACATCATCCCCACTCATAAGAAGTGAAGAGATAATAATATTCTCGTTAAGGAATTACATTTTGGGCGGTCGAAAAAGTACCAAACACTTGAGATTTACAGGCTCAATGAAATGATGCACTCAACATTCGGAACACGTTTTATTTCGTATTTGTATGTTTCAGATTGAATTGTATCGATACCGAATGTGAGAGGATTTCATGAATTTGTTTCATCGAAATAAATAACGCAAGATATTTCGTAAGCAAAAAAAAATATGTCAATAAACTGTCCGAAATTGGTTGATCACATCATTTACCAATTTTATGGCATGTCTTTGTCTCAATACAGGACTTTTCCGGTTATTTGTCATTAAGAAATTGCTGTAAAAATTGTTTTGTTCTTGCACATTTACCGTAGTTGACAAAAATCGAGCAGGTCATAAAACCAAACGGAAAAGTGGAATATATTAAGAATGGGAATTTTTTATGGCGTCTGCAAAAATGAATTAACATACGGGTGCGTAGTTTTATTACTTTTAAACAAATTCATTAAGCAAACTGCAAAATTTTTGCTTGGTTTGACATTGAACCGAAAAATGCTCAATGAAGTTGAAAATTGTACATTAAATTCATTGAAAAATTCGGTGTGCTGTTCCATTTGTGAATTGTAAATCGTGTGCGTGTGTTTGTCATTCATTCGAAAACTACAACGAGAATGAATGTTTTGAACCTCCTGGGAGTTGTGACAACGTGCATAAGGCTATTATATCTTTCAGTATGCTCATAGTCAGAGCTCACAATTTAAATTAATATTGTAGAACGAGAACATTTTAAAGCCGAACTCAGCGATTGTGATGAGTGTGCTTAAGTATTGTGGCCGAATAAAAGGGATGCTGTCATAGAAAATGCCCAAATGAAGTGGAAGTATCACATCCACGATGCACACTTGCTCTTCAACGAAAGTATAAAAAAAAAACACACACACACACACACACACAAAGACAAACACACATTTCGATTACGTTTTGTTGGTCCCTAGATACAATGCTGCACTTGTTGCCACAACACTCTTCTCTTCCGTTGCTTCCGTCGCTCAAATAAACAATCATCGTAATCATGTGCATCATCATGAAAATAGAATCATGTGATTTTGCTCTTCGTTCCGAATCGGAACAACCCCTCGATTGTGTTGATCATGGCGCATTATTGTCTAACTAGATACTCAATGTTCATCAGTCGTTCGTTTCCAATGAGTTCACATGCACACACATCAAAACGACCCCTCTTTATTATTACAAGCATTACAATGTTTTGTGCGTGCATAGTTCATAAAATGTGTGTGCGCACATTTCATACGATTCTCTCGCTCAGTTCGGTCTATTTGACACATTTGGCCTGCTGCACACACGGTTGCACTACATTCGTTGTTTTGTTCTTTTGTTTGGCGATCAGGAAGAAAGGCGGGTAAAGAGAGAGAGAGAATCTCTGTGGAACAGGACGACATAAACGATAATCATTTTCAATTTGAGCAGTTACAACAAAAACAAGCCATCCTCATTGAAAAATGCGCTCACTTGGATTACGAAATTAGGGTGAGAAAAATGAGAAGAAACGATGGAAATCGAAGAGGGATCAAAGTGTTGAGCGTGCAACAGTGTGTTATGTATATGCTATGCGAAACCGAATGTGAAAATCGGTCCGGTATTAACCCCTTAATAAATGCACGTCTATATAATATTTAGTTGAGTCAGTGCAATCGCATCTGGCTGATTTTTTGGTTCATTCGTCAATCACCACCGCATTATTCGTTTATTTCATTGGCGTTGTGCCTTTTTCTCTCTCTCTTCTTCTCTATGTTTTAGTTATTGCTCTATTTATGAAGTCCTTTCAAACATAACTGAAACTGATTATTTTGGTTATAAATGATGAAAGAATAGACAGACAATGCGCGTTTACTGAGCCACTGCTGTGTCTCATCGGTTCAAATGTGTTTTTATGAGACAGCATCTGTACATATTTCGTTTTGCCTATAATTTGCTTGGCTATTGTTTGCGTGTGTGACGCATTTAAACCTGATTTTCCTTTTTTTTATGTGGATGAAAATGAAATTATGACCACGAAGTCGAGCGCACGAAAAAAAACACACACGAACCGACTCACACAAACCGATTATGTGAACAAAATGGGCATTATAATTGCTTTTTCCGCTGTAGCTGTTCAACACATTTATGTTTTGTAATAAAATCAAATCGTTAAGGTTTTGGCGTTTTTTTTATGGGCACTTATGAATAAAACTTTTTAAATTTCTGCGCGAGCGATTGATATCGCACATCATGTGTTTCATTTTTGCTTGGGTTTTTTTTTCTCTTGATGATTTCAAGAAAACAAAAATCTAATTTCTTGCATAATCATTGTTGCTTTTTATCAAATTTATGTGATCAAAAATGTTAACGATTGAAATTGCAGTTCGATTCGTTTTTGGAATAGCTGCGGGTAGACAAACAGCAATCTTATCATATCGCTGACAATTTCCTACACAAATAAACAAAAGAATTCCGTTCGAGCCGATTGTTTGGTGGAGAAAAAAAACGAAGAATTTTATTAGAAATGTCACTTATTTGAGACCGTCACACTCAGCTCATACCCGATTGAGATATTACCTGTCTCGCTCTCGATTACGATAACAATGAAGACAGAAATAACGTTATCAATAAAATTTATGACGGCAATTTTTCTCCAAACGTTTTGCAAGTTGAAATAAAATGTCACCCGCGCAACCAACTCATTAAAATATCGCAGAAAGTTGGAATTGACGTCATGCAATTGAAATTTGCTCGCGCCAAACACTCTCCAGTTTATTTCTTCGTGACCGTTGTTTGTTGTTGGTTTGAGGATTGTCTCGTGTCAGAAGTGACAACATTATGGGTATTTATTCGCAAATCGGTCGAGTGTGTGTTGAAAATGTCTTGGGCTTTATTTATTATTGTTTTGGGTTAATTTTGGAATCCATGAGAAAGGCGATGAGTGTGCCACCAGCGATCGAGAGACATGACGAGAGATACCTTTCATTCCGTTGGAATTGGCATGACTTGACGTTGCAAATGGAATTCCAGTTTGTTATTGTTGTAATTTCATCATCGCCACATTTTCGGAACGAATTACGAAATATATACAATGAAGCTGAGACAGAGAAAGAGAGAGAGATTTTTTATGTTTTGTTTGCTTTTGGCCCTATTACATTATTGGATCGATGCGTGTGCGCGATTGACTTAAATTTTTTATTATTTAAATTTTAAGATATTGTGTCTTTGTCTTTTCCGCTAAATGTTTCAACATCGTTGACTAACCGACTGGTTGGTTGGCTGAATGTCGGAAGAAATATTGCGTATGCGATTGAAAAAAGCGAATGTGAGTGAAAGACAAACACACAAAAAAATGCCAGCCAGCCAGCCGGTGAACAACAGCACATAATTCGCTAACGTGCACCATTGTGACATTCATCAGCTTCTTTCCGTGATTTTTATCAACCGTCATTTTCGTTTTGTCTATATGGTTGCGATCGCATGGTGTACACCATTGTGTACACAACACGATCACCATTTCCTTCGTAATCTTTTAAATGCAAGCTAATTTGATTGCCAAAATATTCGTTTCGTAAGCACTCGATCGCTGTTTTTTTTTCTCACTCTCTTGCGTTGATCGTAAATTTTTGAGCGTGTATTTCGCTCTTCGGTGTGAATTGTTTATGTAGAGATTTGCATTTTGTTTTTTTTTTCGTTACGTTTCGTTTTGTTTCCAATGCCTGGAATCGTGAGATGTATTCAAATATATTTCACGTAACCGACGAATGATTTATCACAAATCATGATCAGAACGATAAACAACAGAGTAGTTTTTTTTACGTTATACGCTAAAAATGAAGCAAATAAGTATGAAATGTTTAATAAAAGTTAAATTTGTTACCTCGTCAATATTGCTTGGTTGAAATAGCCTGTAAATCCACACAGAAGCACACACTGGTTCTTAGTTGACAATTGTTCTTATAATAAATGTTGCTATTTTGGTTAACGATATAGTTTTCAATACTTTCAATATAATGTTGTCTGTACACTTGTCATTTCCACCGAAAACAAATTCGGATTCTATTCATTTGTTGTGTTTTTCAGCACTATGTGAAATTCCACGAAATTTCTGATTCTTTTGAATACTTGTTATTATTATTTATTGTTTTATTCCGTATTCTTTGTTTTACATTCGTCTTTTGATTAAATCCAAAAATAAACTCGACGAACTATATTGAAACGCCCGAATGACACGATAACTATAGCAATTTTAAAATATGAAATATATTTTTTTGTTTGTTCTCCGACTGAACGATGTTTTTTTTTTTTAATTTTCAATTTCCTTCTGAGCTATTCAGTTCCTGACTCAAGATTGATAGGTTCTTGTGCGTTTTGTCACTTTATATATTTGTTAGAGGAAATTCCTTAATTTTGTTTAAAAGTTTTTCGTTTCTCTTTTCCAACTTTTCACTCCGATTGGTTGACGCAAATTGTAAAAAGTGTTTGGTCGTACGTTTTCAAAATTACGATCAAATTATTGTGAATGTATAACAAAGTGCGTATGTTCGATGTTTACATTAGAGTCATGTTTTGTGTATGCTGGAGGAATTTTTTGTTGTTGTTCGTCGTTTTCGATGTTTAATCTTAAAACTGATGGTGTAACTGACAACTGTGTCAATATTTTTCACTTTTTTCGGATCAAATGCGTGCGCGACAATACAGACAAATGTTGATAGATAACGTCACACAAATTTTAACGGTAAAATGTTTGATACACAAAAATTAAGAATCATTCTTTTTACTCGTGAACACACATTTGAAAAAAAATGATGTTATTTTGAGACGACAAAAAAAGGCGCGTGTTGTTTTTCTTCTTTTTGATGAAATGTTCAAACGGCTGCGAATGATAATTGTTGAAGAAAATGATCTTATTTTTTCTTTTTAAAAATCACCCTTTTTAGTTGAGCAGTGAGAAAAATATTCTTTGATCGACGTGTTTTATTTGTTTGCACTCACTCAAATTGAATTGGTGTGTAAAAATCAAATTAATTCGTTAATTTTCGCGATAGATTTCGTATAAATTGGTGTTTTTTTAAAGAAAGCGAGAAACAAAAACGAAACACAAAAAGAAACACAAATAAATAATAATCTTTTCGTCGAGCGAACGACGACGACAGACTATCGCAACTGCTCAAAACAAACTAATGTGAACGAAGCTATCGATGGTTCTTCTATTCTCGAGCACGAGCATTGTGTTCCGTTTGTGAAGCGGTTACGGCAGCACAACAACACACACGCACACGACCAACACACGAACACATGAATCAGTCAGTATAGCTGTATTCATGCACCGCACCGACTGTCGGCCTGTTGTTGTATCGTACGCCCCGCATCTACACCATACCACTGTCAATCGGTCTGTGTGAAGGAGACACGGAGAGTAATACAAGCAGCGCTAAATCGCATCCGATTTATCGGAGACTATGTAATACGATGAGGCAAGCGCGACTCAAATACTCGAAGAAAGGAAGCAATGAAACATGAAAAGAGAGAAGCGGCAGAGTGCGCCCTGCGCACACACAATACACATAATCGAATAGACGCAACACCGAACAGCCGATGATATTCGGTTCGACAAGTGTGTGCAAATGTACTTTTTACAGTAAATTGTTCACAGATTTGCGGTCGTGCGTATGAAATGCAGCACAGAGCAAGCGAAGTATAAATATATGCAATGGAAGAATTCTGTTTGTTGTCTTCCTCTTTCGCACGGACACACACCATTTGATCGATTGACCGTTCGATAGTTAACGATTTTTTTTTGTGCTTTGGCATTTCCGTACCGTACGTCCTACACAGAATCAAATCCAAAACCGATCATCACTTACTACGATCCAAAATCATATGGCTTTTACTTGTATTGGAATGTATGATGCGATGGCGTCGATACGTACAGCGTACACACACTTTTTTTTCCAATGGCCCGAATCAATTCGACTTTAAGATGTTTCAAGCACACTAACACACACACACACACACTGCGTGTATGTATAGTAAGTTGCTTACAAACATCAATCCGGTTGGCTGGTTGTGTTATTGTGTTATTGTGTGGATGATTTCATGCCAGTTTTTGATCTAATGGAATGCACTCTGAATTGTGAGTGTCGTCATTCCTTGCAACACACACACATTATTCTTTGCATTTTGCATAGCAAGCGTACTAAACAACTAAACGATTGCCATATCTTAAACCAAAATCACTTCCTCTTTGACTCTTTCTCATTTCTGCACCAACATCGGCAAGAACCTTCTTTTCTTTCATTTTCACTCGCCCGCAAATGCACTGCACCAATAACATTCAGAATGAATTGATGAATAATATAAAATCAGCAGCAATCAACTCTATTTGATCTCGATCGTCGTATTTAAACTGGTTTTTTGTACATTCATTTGGTGAACAAAACGCTGCAAAAGAATTCTAATGCATATTTAAATTGAGCGCACCGTAAATGCCAGTTTATGTTAACAATCCAACAGAAATGACATTAATTTCAGTATGATTTGTTTTCCGTTTTTTTTCGCTTTTCTTTTTTTTTTGCTCTCACCCATATTGAATCAGATGAAGCGCACCCATTCACTCGTTCGCATTTAACATTACAGCAAAATGCTGGTGCTTGCTTGGTGCACGCTCAAAAAGCCAAGAAACTAATCGCTCCGTTGCATCATTAATGGCATATAGTGGCTGTAATGCTAAAGAGTGAAACAAGCCGCCTTCAATTAATTATTATTGTAATAAATTCACTTTAAAAGCGTCGTAATTAAAATCATAACGTCACATACATATAGCAATTGCTATTTGCCGTTTAGTTTGTAGATGCATCGTGAATGGGCTCATTTTCTCGGTATGACCATAGTTGACTAAACGGGGACCGTTGGGTGTGTGTGTGTGTGTTTGTATGGTTGCTTCGATCAGCTACACAATTACAATCGGCCTAGCAAATTATAACTGGAACTAAATTTATGGCAAAGATATTCATCTCGTTTGTCGATTTATCAAATGTCAAGCGCTTGTTCGCTGCACCGTGCCACTAATCAATATATTGTTTGGAAACCTGACCTGTATAATTGACAATTGGCGATACAAGCGTTTCGAGCGCGTGCGTAACGTGCGCTTCTTCAACTCCAGTGGCAAATTGGATGTCAAATAATCATTATCAAGTCGAAAATATTCTGGGCACGATATCCTTTTTTGTCCACTTCAAATTATGATTGGAGTGTTAATTTTGAACTTCATCGTTCGGTATCGGTTTTGACTTTGTTCCGCATGCTAAGTGATGCACTGTTTATAGAATTTTTGATAAAATTAGATCAGTGTTGTGTGTGTATTTTTTTGGGTGCGCTATATGGCTTAGGCTTGTCTGATGGTATAACACGAGATTATTTCGATGATCGCATTTCCATTTTCAATTGACGTATGAAACTGAAGTATGCTAATTTTTCAATCATTTTTATTTGCTTTGTAATTAACTGCGATGGAAAGCAAATCACATGTAAACAAAGTAATCCCACTTTCAAATGATCGATACCAGATTCGGTGCCATGGAATGTTACGGCTTCTGTGGATACAGCCGATACTATCGAATGAGAAATGTTTTCTTTTTACGGATGGGCTTCTGATTAAAATAAGTTAATAATCGGATCACCAAAAAATCCACCTAAACCGGTTTTTTTCGTTTGAAATTTTAACCAATTTCAGTCGTTGCCACCCTAGTGTTTAATATTTTGTGTAATTTTGTCCAGTATGAATGTTTGTCATTAAAATTAAGCAAGATAACAAGATCAAATTGAAGGAGTTGATGCGGTCATTGATATTAACCATAGCACCAAAACATTCACAGACCGCTCAAACAAATGGCAAAGAGAAAGACAGACAAAAAAAAACTCAATTAAAACCTCGATCAAGTGGCACTTCATAGCAAAAGCATGAGTCTTTCTTTTTCTCGTCTATCAATTTTCATGCGCGACATGGCTTAAGTTGGGCTCATTTATTTATGTCATCGCAATTATATCATCGTTTAGGCGGACTTTTCATTCGTCTGTTTCTTTTTTATCTAGCGCTTCTCTTTGCTTGTGGTTTTTTTTCACAGCCATTTCTACTGGTGCTAGTGCTGCTGTTTCAATTACTTGACACACGAATTGCCCAACTGTTCTCTAGCTCACTGTCTCCAAGTAAACAGTCAAAATGGTGCGCGCACATAATTTTGGTTTCGGGAAAAATGAGTATATATAATGTAAGATTACCAATTCGAATTGAAACTTTTGTGTTGATTTTTTTAACACGATGTGGTATGAGCGCGTAAGCGCGCCAGCCTGTCATGCGATAATGCGGTTTGGTCGCAATTACACCACGAATATTTCGTTATCATTTTGGAATGCGCACCGTAAATGAATATATAGACTTCATAGTGTTTTTTTTTCATTCCATCAGTTGTTGTCTTCATTCAATAAATAAAAACCTGTAATTTTCCTTTCGTTTGCACAATTCGCCTATCAAATCATTCTATAAAGAAGCAAATGGGCGATTGGAAACAGTGCAAATGCAATTGCCGCACACAAAAATAAAACGATCAGTCGACTGTTTCTTTCTCTATTTCTCTCACTTACTCGGTGCTGGTGCTGTATTTTTCTCGTATGGCTTTTTCTTATTCAATTTTCTGGCAAATAGAAAATAGAAGTTATGAAATCTTTGCTCGTAATGTGCTCTGAACGTTGGCTGAAATTATTACAGCAGATTGGCAATTCGGTTATATCAATTCTGGCCGATTACACCTTTCCTTGTGCTGCATGTGGCACCGAGCGCATTTCATTTTGTCGTGATTTGAACAACATTTCACATGCACTTGTGTGGATACGATTTCATCGAGCGCGCGCCCAACGTTCGTTTGAGTGCATGCAGCAGGGAGCACCATGGATCGCATAGAGTCCCAGTTGTGAATTGTGTATATTTAATTCAATTTGACGAACAAAAGTGCAAAAGATTAAACACCTAAACTAGTTGCGCGCGGTGCGCACATTCGGCATACTCAACACTCCACCATTCGTAATATAAGTCTCTTATGGGCTTGAGTAGAGCTCTCATATTCTCAGCATTCACGGACGTGTGCGCTCGCGCTTCAACAACAACAACAAAAAACAAAATATTTGCGTGGTTTTCTAAAATCCATCTCTCTTTCACTAGTTCGGTTTTTTTTTGCATACTTATATAATCGGTTAAGTCATCGAGCACACGAAACAAAAAAAATAAACGTGTGTTGTTGTGCCGCTGCCGCCGTCGTTTCTGTCATTTCCATATCAAACATGGAAATAGTATGGCGCAGAGCCAAAGCCAGAGAGTCAAAGCCCAACAAGAAGACGATCAAAAATACCATGAATTCATAATTGCCATGTGGATTTGTTCGTTTGTTGTTTTTCTGTTGTTTCTATTCACAAGCCCAAACAGACAGACAGAATACAAGTGAGAGTGAGAAAGAGAGAACTTTGTGCCCGATTGACGTAATGAGAATATGCTGGTAAGACGAATAGACATATTTGGCGTTTGTTACGCTAACAAAATAGTCATTATAACCATTATTATTAAGTTCGATACGAAATGTGGTAAGAAAATGCCTGCTCTGCCATAACTCTTCCAATATCGATTTCCATTATTATCGACGGTAATCCCAATCTCCGTTCGCAATGGGCCAAAACTCATGATCGGCGTCCGATCATAATGAGACGAAATTATTTTTGGGAATTATCACAATTATCATGTTTTTTCGCTTGGCCGTGATCATTTATTTGAACATCTCTTGGGAATTGGTTTTCATACGGTATTCCTATTGTCGCCTGTGATCAGTTTCACTTTTCACGCTATGCATCGCTCTCGCGATCGATAGAAAGGCCTTTGTCGAGATTTCGCTACGTTATTGTTATTACCGTTGCCCGTTTTGCTGTTGGTTCATTTCCAGAAAAAGATGTGATCGTTTCGGCCCACTTACCTAACTCAATATCCTAAGTTGTTTTCCGTGTTGCGATTACTCTTTTTATTTCTCTTTTCTTTTTTTTTCGTTGTGCGGCTGGCGATGACCCACTTTCCGATTCTATTTATTGCACTGCATTTCGATTTAACATTCAATTAATTAATATTCCAAAAAAAAACATTACAGCTCTAAAAGATTGGGAAATCTTTTGTTTATGCGGTGGCGGCAGCGGCGATGTTGTTGTTTTCAACTCGCTCTCGGTCGAATGGTGTTCGTTCGTACGAGAGCATGCTTGATGACTAGTTAAAGGCTAGGCCAAAAACTGTGCGATTCGCGAGTCGCAAAATTCGTGTGAATTCATTTGTTGTAAAACATACCAATCATCCATATTAAATTACCATCGGCACACAATACCGCGCGCGCTCGCGCGAGTGCTGCATTTAGTATTCCATGTGAAATTCAACAAATTTGTGCTGTTTCGTCGACGAAGCGAATACGGTGTTGGATCGTTTGGATGGTTTGGCGCGCGCAAATGGGCACACGCGCACGTCACAGCACACACCAAGGAGCCGAATAACTTGAACGAATGATAGAAAGAAACACGTATACAATGAATAAAACCGATTCAAACAGAACGTATAACAAATTATTACGGTTTTTCGTTTGCCTAATAATAACCAACGTCGTTTTGTAGTTACTTGCTTTTCACAACATATTTCGATTTTGTACTTCCGTGAAAGCAAATATTGCACACACTCACACACAAACGAAATGTTGTACACTCCAGCCAAAGAGGTGAGCCCAACCATATATTTGCAATGATATGTTTTCACATTTGTATTTATGGTGCGCCTAAAACATAACAGAAAACTATCATTTGTCATTAGTTTGAGTTGGTTGTGGAAGTAATACACATAAAATGTCGATAAATAGCATGCACTTCCGTCTGCTAGCAAAATCTAAAGTTTGTCTGTGATTTATTTTAAATGGAATTAACATTTCGCATACATAGTATGAACAACGGGTGTTTAGCCTATTTTGGAATATTCATTTGCAAATTACATCCGTGTAAATGTGGATCGGCTTACGCTTTGATGGTTTGCTGCTTATGGCCGCTTTCCATTTCGGTATTTGAACTGGTTTTGGACAGTAATTAAGTGAATTGAAATAAATAGATTGCAGGTACGGAATGCAATTGGAGTATTGACATTTTACGGCAGTTCAACTAATGATGATAAAATAGGTCATTTGGAGCAAAAATGAAATCAATTCATCGTCGGGATCAGGTTTATCCTAATGAATCTTAGGATTCAATTCTATACGTTAGGTCTTTAAGGTGAAAAGTGTATTAACCAATTTTGCACACTTAATTTAAATGACTCAAATGTTTACCACAATCTATTTTCTTTTTATGAACGGCGTAAAGTGACTTCAGTAAAATCGCTATCTACCGAATCAATTTGGCAACTTCTTTCGTTAATTTCTGCAACGTAGAACAAATCACTTCATTTGATTAAACATCAAAATTGGCTAATAAATTTAGTGGTGTTATTCCGTGTCTGGTATTGTTCACGTAACTTCCGTGAAATTTGCTATTTTCAGATGGGAACCGTTTTACGACTTCTCTGTTCATTCCTCTCTTTAAATATATTATGTATATTTCCGAGTAACTTGACTTTTATAATATATTTTGTGTTTGTGTATGTGTGTGTGTGTGTTTCTTTCGTTTACTTTTGAACCGTTTCTTCAAATTGTATTCGGTTATATCATGCTGCCAAATCGAAACGCATTGCATCTCTTCGAATCCAAAACACAAATGGCAAAACATGGATTTTCTAAACATATGAAAATAATTCGTAGCTTGTGGATAGTTGAGACGGGGTCTTGTTGTATGATGTATAGACGAGTGTGCTATTTTTAAGTGTACTTTGGCACACTATGGTGCACCAATACACAAATAAAACGAGAAAAAAAAATTAAATATCCATAAATATCATTACTGAAATCGGCATTGCTTAAGCCGTCGACAACGGTCGTTGTTGTCGTCATTGCGGGCCAAAACGGCACCTAACATTTAACCAAATGGTCACCGATAAAAGTACGCCACAAGCAATAGGGCACATGAGCCATGCACAAACGAAATTTTCATTGAAAGGCGCATATGAACCCATACACCAATGAGCCAATCGGCGAAAATTGCCTGTGACAGACGAACAGGCATTTTGTCTTCCTATGTGCAATTTTAACTCTATCGAAACATTCAATCTCACATTTTTTTTTCTTCATTTGTGTCGATTTTTTGCGGCGGCGACGACTTCGGCCACAGCAGCAACGACCAACCACGCTTTTTTGATGCAGTCGATCCATGGCCGTTATTAAATGCAGCAATGTGACTCTTGACTCAATGCCTAGTATTCATAATTTTAGCTGGTGTACTGACGTTGCTTGGGTTGGGGTTCTTTTTCTCTCTCTCTCTCTCTCTCTCTCTCTCTCTCTCGATTATATAAACATTTCGGTGTGTCGCCGACTCGTTAAATCGGTGATTGTAAATTCATCTCGCAGCCACCATATCGAGTCAAGATAACGTGCGCCCGTAAGTAATTGCTGTAGTACAATTTTATGAGCATGTTACGGCAGTCGAAAATTTTCGGATCAATCAAAATAAATTTGATAATTATGATGCCGGAGCATATGCATCAGCAATTTTCGAAATGATGTATAGTTTCAATGAACTGGCAAAAGTTTTCTCTAAACAAAAACACAAAACGACGATTTAAATGTTTTGTTTACTTGATGTATTTTTTTTTATTTTCATCATGCACCGTTTCGAATTGTTTATTACAGTCACACACAAAAAAAAATCGTTTGAATGCATTCTGTATTTTTTTATAGATTAAAAGGAAAATGCACTTTTCATATTGTATAATTAAAATTGTGTTCCTTTTTTTCATTACGTCGATAGAACATATTGCAGCAGCAGCAGCAGCAGCAGCAGCAGCAGCAGCAGCAGCAGCAGCAGCAGCAGCAGCAACAACAGCGGCACGTCACATGTGAGCATGTGAGGTCTATAACCTACAACCATTTCAAAACAATGTTTACAATATGAAACAGACGATCATCACATTGCACATCCTTTTCCATCGTCAAACACATCAATCGTTTCGGCATTGCGTACAAGAGCACACACAGCACACATACGGCACAAACCGTATTCAGTGAAAACAATTCAAACATATCCAAAAATAGAGGTACATGCGTGCACATTATGTGGCCGTATGCGTGAACTGATTTTTCATAACCAAATTGAAAGATGTACCTTCACAACGTTCCCGTATCACTTTCACTGCAACCGATATTATCATAAAGGCCGAAGTTCGAAATTTTCGTCTGCTTTGGCCGGTTTGCCGCCTTCAAACACTAAAACGCACCAAAATACAATTAAAATGAAATTAAAATCATATTAACAGTCTATTTGAGTTTTATCGGAACGAGCAAAGAAAAACATTGTTTTCGGTCGTTTTCTTTCTCATCAACAGCCACTGACAAAAATTCGAGTTCGCATCAAACATTGAGGCGTTACTCTGCTATTCCAGACTTTCCGAATGCGTGAAATAAAAAGAAATGAAAACAAAGTAAAATGAATCGAACGAATTATTAGCTGATTTATGGATGCAGGCGCATCAAAATATAAATTAAATTTGATAATGATTCACATACACACACACACACATCTACAGCAAACGATTCTACGAATTCTCATAGGTGCATTTGGCGATATCGGTAAGTGCAATTTATCACGAAATGAGAACGTTTCAATGGAAATGCGTAAATTTAGCTAGAAAATGGATGGAATAAAAATGGTATAAAATCAAGTGCTTAGCACAACTAGAATTCAGGCAATAAATATAAAATTTATTGAAAAAAATGAGCATTTAATTGAAAAAGGCAATTTTGTTGCCGTAATCGAATAAAAAAAACAAGTGCATTTATTGGCATCCTTTTTTGCAAAGATGCTAGTGCACTCGGGTTGATCGGGCACAACTTATGAACAAGTTCCATTGACATTATGTGCATATTTTGATTAGAGCGCAATCGCAATTGTGTGTTGTTGCTTTTTTTTGTCTCTTTCAAGTCATCCTCACTTCCAACATCATCAATTTAACCAATAAAATGATTAAAGTAAACAATGCATCAAGAACTGCGAGAGTGCACCAATTTCAATGTGTGTATTAAATAAAAAGGAGAGAAAAAAAAATTGTAGTTAAAAGTAACGAACGAAAAAAAAAATGGGAACAAAATATTACGTTGTATTAAAGTTTTTAGATTGGAATAGAGTAATAATGCTGGGACATCGAACAAATTGCAATTCAAACGTGGTATTTGAAATGAAATATTCGCTTTCAACATAGGCGCGCGATCGAACTGCGATTACAGCGGCATAGCCAGCCCGCGATTGAGTGAGTAAGTGAGTATTTGTGTTGTGAAAACCCAGCTGTGGAAAAAGTAAGTACGTGGTTCGTTGTTAGCTTGATTGGCTCAATTGATGTTATTTGAACTATGACCGCCACTAGCTCTAATTAGAATAGACAGCCATACGCGAGCCCATACACAGTCATACTGGCATTAGATGAAGAGATGTAGAGTTTTTGTACACTTGGAACGCAAGGCAAACGCAACCGTGATGATGATAAAGTGGTAGAGCCGAGCGAATGAGTAAAGTGATTAAGTGAATGTGTGTGGTGGCATCTGCAATCTTAAGTGAATAAGATTTTACACACTGACAATAGCATCGCGTCGCAGAAATGGCCTGTGGCCATTTGGTAAACAACGAAAAAACACATTCAACTACGGTTATATAATGAAATTCAACAAGAATACCATAACATGCGATCACAATTTTATCTTATAAATGTTTAGCGCTAGGGAAATGCCATTTTGTGTTGATTTACCCACAGTATAAATTGCTCAGTCCACAGTTAGCATATTGGTGTCTATTGCTTCATAGCATTCATTTGCCTAACACGAGCTGGCAGCGATCCGATTACACACCCATTCTCATTCGGAGAGTTCACGCTCCTTTGATTTTAAATGAGCATTTTTTTTTCAACAACGGAAAACCACATGCGATCTTCCTGATGACAAACCCAATTGTTTTTCTTCACTTATTAAATAGCCCTCTTAATTCTTGATTAAACAATGCTGTATTTTATTTTAAATTTCCGTCAATTTTCAATTGAAGTGAAAATGTAACAAAACAACAAGCCAAACGCATTTTGAAATTTCTTTTTATAAATTCTAGACTAAGGACAATATGGGCGATGGAGTAAATTGGCCTGGCTTGAATTAAATAAGATTATTAGGAAATAACTGTTAACATGCTTACGAATTAACGATGCCAGCCAAATCAATCAAAGTCAATAAAAATCAACATAGTGATCTGCACGAAAAATGTCTTGATTGTGTTTTATTTGAAATCACTTTTTATTGAAAATGTTTGTTTATAGAGGATGTTGAACTACTACGGTTTTATTTGATACATCGATTACTGGAATCGATTCAATCGTTGGGGGTATTTTGGTAAACATTAAACATTTTAATTCGCTTCTTAGTAATTTGGCATATTCAGAAATCATCAAAATATTTAGTGATGTAATTAGAAAAATTATATTGGTACCCTTGTAATTAGGGTACTATTTCCTAAGCGGACGTTTGCAATCGTGCACGTTTGTAAAACGTCCAACGATTATCAGCCGTTCACAAACGTGCACGATTGCACGTTCAACGTTTGTGTGACGACGTGTGCAATCGTGCCCGATTATGAACGGGCTATTTCCTAGGCGAACGTCCGCTCAGGAAATAGAACCCTAAGCCAAATCCAGATGGCATCTACTCATGCCTCTAAAATTACGATCGAGTTTGTGTCACAATTTTCTCGGAAAAATATATAAGTTACATAGTTGCAATTGTTAATATTACACATTTCTGATGTATTATGATGAAAAAAATGAATCACTTAACTCAATCTATTCCAAAAAAATTTAATCTCATAGACCGGATTGTAACTTTATTCGAATAATTTGAAAATATTTTAATCATTTGAATTTGGTGCATATGAGCAATTTAGCAGAAATATTTGGCCATAACTTTTTTATTTTTAAATGAAATAAGCGTGTTGCTGCGGGTGATTTGCTTATCCAAAATGAAAAATTTAAAATTGGACAATTTCGCATTACTCACTGATTAAACTAGAATAAATTCCATTTAAATTTGACAAAAAAAAAAATCATAGGGAATGACAGTGGCGCACTTAAAATAAAAATACACTTTTTAAGTGTAATAATAAATGGTAGAAGTAGTCCCACGACGCGTGTCAAGGTGTCGATCTTACTCAAAAATTCATAGCTACACTAATACGGAAGGCAGAAAGTCCGAACAGCTTATTAACTATACAAATGAAATTTATCTTCTGGTTTGGTCTTGTTTGGTTCGCTACATCGAAAAAAACGAAAAAATCGAAAATTGATTTTTTTTGCTTTTTCTCCATTTTCACCCCTATAAACACTCTCAAAAATTCAAAAAAAAATAATTATATTTTGGACATATAATTCAGTACGTCACTATGTTATATCTTTGAACACTGCACAGAAGCGACATCTCACTGCCAATTGTTCAGTATCATTGAAATACACAGTGAATGAAATTCAAGAGGCCATAAACAACATGGGGATGATTCAGTACCTTTCCAAAGAGTTGACTACCATTAAAATCGGTTGAGCCATTCCAAAGTTATGAAAAACCGCATTTTATTTAAGTTTACACCATCGAATTAAGCAGTGAAATAATACTAAATATAATGACATTACATGGTCGTAACTCATATATCACAATCGATAGTCATTAGAATTGGCTTTCAATTGAGGCTCAATTAACTCGATCTGGAGGCAAAGTAAAAAAGAGTCACAAATAAAAAAAACCGACATCCTTCAAAATCAAAGTTTTGGCTCATTTTGTCATATTATAGTTTCGCCATATATTCTTTGTGTCTTTCATACAAATCATCTGAAAAGTTGTCATTTTCAACAAATTTACCTTACAAAATGTTTCCCCACGATCAATCATGATGCCTACAAAATGACGATGATTTAAGATGAAAAACCCTTCGAACAAGGTATAAAAAGAGTGGCGCGCTGAACGATCCTGCCCATCAAATGACTGATTCAAATGTCTATTAATAGGGCATGGAAACAGTGTTAAATTATTCGAAAATATTTTGACCGACAAATATATTCCGATAGTGCCATATTCAATGTGATATTAGTCACTTTATGGGCAGGGTCTTTCAGTGCGTCACTCTGTTTAACCCTGTTCAGTGTTTTTTTTCTTCATTTTATTTCAGTTGAACGGAAATATTGTTACAAAAAATATCAAATTTTGTTACCATGAGCAACAATGAATCATTTTGTTCAGCTAGGAAATCTAAAATGAACAACTGATATGCGAACGTGAAACGCCTAAAAAAACACACAAGTGAAATAAAATATTAGAAAAAATGACAAAGAAAATTGGCACACATTAGTGAAAAAATTGAAAAAACTCGTGGTAATTTCGCTCGATTCAGTTTTGCGTGTCACTTTCTTCCACACAAAAAATCATCATAATTGTTGATGGTGAATTCAGTGCATAACGTTGAATATTTGTGAATCTGCCGAATTTTGGTGATTTCGTGTGAAGAGCTTCACTATAATAGCAGTTTTTCATAAGTGTGAAGAGCACCACTAGAGGTAACAGCTCCGCTACTTACTCGAACGAGAAGTGATGATTATCTCATGTTTATCTAGATAACGACAAAATCAAGAAGGAACAACACTGTTGATGTTGTACCTTAACCTATTTCTATCTCTGTTTTGCATTATACAAAATAAACCACTTTTCGACGATTCGAATTGACATTTTTCAATATGGCGCCGGCATTCGGTACAAAATGTATGGAGCAGTTTTGAAAAAGAAGAAGCAGCATGTGGTACACTTGTGTCCTCACGATGACGCTACGTGAATGCTACATTGTGGGATGAAATATTTGATACACTTATCAATATACCGAGCCTAAGGAAGATGCCATCACTATCAAGATTACAGGGTTTATTGGATGTAGAATTGGATGGCAATTTAAAACATCTTGAAAAGGGATAAACTAATCTGAAAAACAACAACAATGATGAGAAAATTAGCTGGCTAATTTTAAAAATTGGCTTTTTAGTCAAACGATCTTCGTTTCCATGCCCTATTAATAGGAATTTGAATCAGTCATTTTATGGGCAGGACCGTTGAGTGCGCAACTCGTTTTAAATACCTTGTTTGAAGGCTTTTTATTCTTATGTCAGTAATTTTTAAAGGTAAATTTGTTAAAAATACTTAAAAATGACAACTTTTTGAGATGTTTTTTTTGCTACAAGATCTGCTTGTTTTGAGCAGGTAGTACATTGTATATTATACAATGCAATAGTTTATCTTGACCAGCGCTTCAATATTTCTGAAGACGCTAAGGGAATATCTCTGATTGGATAGTCTTGACAAGTGTGTAAAAATCTCATTTTGCATAGACCCAGACGCTGATATTTAGAAATGGAACAATTGTACCAACAATTTTTGTTTCATTGGATTGGATCAAGCAAAAACTAAACAATTCTTCATTTCTCAAACTGAAACTGAAGAAAAAATTACCATTAAAAAAATCGAATATTGATATTGATCAAAAACATGACGATTATTTATTTTTTTAAATTCAAATGAGAAAATGTTTTTCCAATATATGCATAAATATGCTAACGCAATGAAATTGACATTTGTTCATTAAAATGTTCATTTCAAATTCATGTAAAACATAAATTGATTTGGTGCTGCGTTCGCCTTGTGGCATAGAAATTGATGTAAGAATGTAAATCGGGTCACACCAATTGACGGTACAGCACTTGGCCAATAAATTGACTGTGGTGGACAATTATTCAAATTAATTTCATTGTTGATTGTATTTCCCATATGGAAATTGACAAATAAATATATATTTACTTGTGAGCGGAGTGCGCAATCCCAACTAGAAATGAATCAGCGGAAGAAATCGAAAATAATATTGTTTGAGCCGTTGGTTGTGGAATGGAGCGCAGAGAGTCGCATTTAAAATAGTTCGTGCTTATTTCATTTGACGAGAGGCAAAGGCATTCTTCAATTTAAACTTGTTTATGAAAATTGAACTCGAAGACCTTTTCGAAAAGCAACAGCAATAACAACAACCGTAATGAATAAAAGTAGCAGCACTTTTTTCGTATCTATTAAAATGACATGTTTTATCATATATTTTTTTTACAGTTGATGATGATGTGTTTGTCATGTTTCATAAGTGTTTCCTATAATATTATTTGGCGGATCACAAAACAACGGACACATTTTTCGATCAACTGAGAATTTGTCGCAAAGTTTATCGTGTTCAGTGTTCATAGCTCACGGTGTCTCAACCTATCAATCACATAGCAACAAACATTTTTGAAATGTCATCGCTGCGCGATCGGTTCATAGTTTAAAAGCGCAAACAAAAATGCCATAAAAGGCAGCATTAAAGTTAGATTAAAATTTGTATATGCATTAGTCACATTTGAGTAATTGAAACGAATTGCTGATGCATCGTGAGCAATCCAAAAAAAACTACAATTTCAAACGAAAACAGAACAAAAATTAAATAGAAAGTACACTGAAAAACCGGTCAACGTTCCGCCTATCTGCTCCAGACATAGGCTGTTCGTTTTTTTATCCTTCAAAAACGATACATTTTTTTTGGTGTTTTGTTGTGATATATTTTGAGATACTAAATAAACTTTATAAATAAAATGCCACGTAATAATTAGTCGTGCTAGAAAGACGAATCACTTGCTGTGCATGGATACGTAAAGTCATGTGTTTGTACATCATACAAATCATCAAAATATTTGCTTTGGATTTTGCATCGAAAATGTCGCTTCCGTTTCGGCGGTTTGCCTTGCAATTTGATCACACCACATACACCGGCTCACCAGATCCAATCCAGACATTGCAAATCCGCCAATTATTAATGCTGCACACGATGCAATTGCCAACTGTAGACGATGTTTACAATTTATCTTGTGGTCGAATGGGTTAAATTTAGCCATCTGAAAATGCAACCGAATTATGTTAATCTCGTGTGTGAGTGTGATGCTTGTTTGTTCATTTTGTGTATGTTAGGCTTTGTGCATTTCGCCACTTTGCCCGTTTCACATTGGACGTGTGGCTTGGAATGGATTTTTGTACTCATGAGAATTTTGCCGCATTTTGGTCGCATGTCGAAAATGGAATGTGCGAAAATCAAGCGTAAATATTCTGCCATACGCAATTTAATTATACACGATTTAAATGCAACAGGAATTTTCGGTTGTTGCTCTTCACATGCGAGCGTGTGTCACAAACGTTCGTATGCATGTAACGCTTAAGGAGGAGAAAACCGTTTTTTGTTGTAGTTTTGACTTGATTTTTTAGATTTGTAGCAATCAGTTACCACAATTTGCATGTTCATTAGCCCAAGTAAATGCCCAAACGCTGTGCCATGCTCACGAACCTTTTTGAAAATAGACATCAACATATTTGATGAGCAAAATGAACATCACTTTGTAAATGAGTCACCTCATTTTTTTTTATGCATCGAATTATTTTGTGTTGATCAGATATTCTAACCGCTAATAGAGTTGACTCACACGACAACCGAACACTAAATTCAATGCCTAAAAAAACACCATATATGATGATTTAAACTGCGGTCAACAATCTCCGTCATCGCTATCTTAATACATAGATGCATTTGGCTGAAAATTTGGGAAAACAAAACACTAAACAGCCACGTTTTTTTGCACGCTGATTAGATCAATAAATGTGCTTCCATGTTAGCTGTGTGGCTGTCTCCCTCTCTCTTTTTATGGACGAATGGATTTTTTGGGCAATTTATAGCGGTTTGTATTTTGTATTCACTCGAAACCATCACTATAGTAGATATTCCTATAGCAATGCACAAAAAAACGCATCTGATAAATGAAAATGGTCAAAACGCACAAATAAACTCGTCCGATGTAAGAGAGATGCCAAATAGCCAAAGGGAAGGTGTTCCAGTGAAGTGACTAACACATCCAAACAATGAAATAATGATGAATCGTGAATTTCGGTGCATGGGAACGAGAGAATGCATATTCGCGACCGGTTTGTCAGAACCAGATCATTGGAGAAAAAAAAAACCATCATAATTATATTATTGATATAATCCATTGGACGAGAATATAAGCAACACACACACACACACAAATACTACTGCATCAAGTCAACGAACTCCGACGCATTCGTCGATATACATCTCTCACGGTATCATTTCCGAAAATAATAAAAAACCGAAAACAAATGTTGCTGGCATTGAAATGTGCCGGCGGGAAAATTCTTCTGAAAATAATAATTTTTTTTTCTTACAAATTATTTTAAATGGCTATTTTAACTCGAAAAAATGTTAATTGTGGTGAATTTATTTTTTTACATTTTCGCTTGCTATTGCCACGCATATTGGCAACAGATTTATGTTATAAAATTGTAAATGATTTCGCATAAGAAAACTAAATCAAGTGTTAACACACGGTTTATAGCCGAATAATGGATGTAATCAATTGAATTGCTAATTTAATCGGTCGGTGTTTTTTTTCGGGCATGCTCATTTAGGCATATCCATGTGACCATATTGAGCGAACTCTTTAGCCGAAAATCGTTCGATTTCAATCGAAATTCCATCAACATTCATTCAGCCAATATTATGCCCGCTTTCAACGTGATTAAAAAAAAATCCACGATATTTGGTAATAAATTAACTATTGTCATTACATCATAACGGAGCCATAACCAAAATGTAATGCCAAACTGGCGCAGCGAAAACTCGATTTCATTAAATTAACGTTTATAATCTACGTTTAATAATGAAAATGATGAATAATCCAAGTCTGTGCGCTACGCCATGCTTGCCATAGTATACGGGCATAAGATTGATGGCGTAGAAGCATTGAGTATTGATCACTTAAACGGCATCGTCATTCCACGCCGATGTCTGTAGACGGCACACGGTTCACATCTTTTTCGACAATGTGTGTTACTGTGTCTCTCATTTGCCTGAGAGAATCTATGTCGATCGAATCGATATTGAACGCTAAACATAAAAATCCAAGCCAACAAAAATCCATACAAAACCAACAACTCTAAAGGCTTGTATCGGCTGTTATTACGGCGAATTAAATTCCGAATCATCAGATACTGTGATTCAAATGCTGTTCGATTTGAACCGTACTGATTTTAGATACACACGATCATCTGCAAACGGCTTTAGCATTTATTCGTATAATATTTTTTGTTTTGTATAATCGGCAACATTGCTATTTTTGAGCAAATCATGCCATCTCAGTCGATCCTTCTGCCCCGTAACATCACAATCATCGAACAACCGAATAAGACAACGAGCCGCGCAAACGCAACAACAACAACTACAACAAAATACTGGCGCGATCAAACTTTCTCCGTTCACGTAATCTTTCCGCATTAACTACACATCGCAGTAAGCAATACTTATGAATGTACGATCAAAAATACAAAAAAAAAACGTGAACACTTATGCGCTGCTGTTCGTGTAATCGACGTTACTCGATTCGTTGTATTTGGGTTAGTTTTAAAGTATTTGACGAACGCTCATTTGTGCTCTACAGAGATATGTAAGTCCCGAGCGTGCGTTGCACGATACGTTTTGTCGTGCACTGCAAAAGCTTGCATTTGACGATATGACACTTTTTTAGCGCACAAGCGAAGGAAATTCAAAGAACGTTGAATCATTTGGCAAATGCATTCAATGGACTACCCAGGCGACTGACCAATATTCCCAATCAATCGCAAACCAATGATCTTTATAAATCAAGCTGAATTGAAGAGGAAAAACCAACACACATTTTCGCAACTTGTATTTTCCTCTCTCGGTCGAAAGAATGATGAAGGGGAAATCCAAACAAATTAACCAGCAGTCGGAATCAAAGCCGAATTGAGGCTCTGTGAATTTATAACAACATTTCGAAATAATCAAGCATCGAAATGGTTGTTTTTTTTCTCTTCGTTCATAATACATTAAATAGCTTGATGCGATTCATTTATTTTGTGCTTTGTGCTTTTGTTTGGGCGGTGAGCGCAAACCCAAGCATACGACCGAGTGTGCTCAGTGCAAAGAAAAGAGCATCTCGCTGGTAATTACGAATGGAAGTATCAAATTCCATATGATATAATTTATATGATTCGATACAAAATTTGTATGCGTTGCAAATGCTTGCGAGAGCGCGTTATATTTGCACAGATTTCCACACCAACCAACGCATTCATAACATAATATGTGCTTCGGGTGGTTTCTTTCTTTTATTTTCATACTTGCAGTACATTTTTACTCTTTTCTCTCAAGGCGTAACATTCAACTTCTCAAATGCATTCGGTTTTTTATTTCTTCTTTCTTTCAAGTTTTGATAAAAAGAAAAATGTCTGGGCGAAAAACATTTCGCAATTAAGAAATATGTGTTATTGCACCGTTGAAACAGGACTGTCATTCTATTGAATTGCCATAAGCCGTGCTGTACCGCCGCCGCCGCCGTCTATGTGAGTTTAAATGAGTGTAGTGTGTATCTTTGGCCTGGTTGCTCATTTATGTGAAAATTGCATTAAATAATTACAATTTTTTTTTTGTTCGAATTGATTCGGTTACGGGATTATCTAATTCTAATGTTGCGTGTGTTTATACACACACAAATTTCTATCGACGTAACTTTCTGACAAAACGCACATAATTCACTCTCTTTCTCTCTATCTTTCGCTTCTGATTGCAATATTAACTCTTTTGTGTGTGTGTGTTTGGTATGAAATCTAAACTCGAACATCGTAGCGTTAAATGAAGTTTTTTTTCTTTTTGAAGTCAAAAATTATTCACAGATCGTTATTTCATGAAATTTTATGTGCATGCATCAGCAGTAGTTTGGCTGTTTTTGCTGCTTGGAAATGTGATACGATTATCTTTATAGCTTGTTGTTTCTCGATGGTGCAGCTCCGGGGAAATATGCCTGAAATTTATTCGCACCGTATTGGAAATGCGAAATAAAATATATGGATTCGAAAAGAATGTGGACATTTCTTTCTTGGCAATGCACAAATTAGTCGGTGATATAATCAGATGTCAGATCAGTTCAAGCCAATGCAAAGCACGAAGTGAGACCGGCAGCCGGCTTGTGTGTGTGTGTGAGCTCTCATTCAAATGCATAACCATATCTCATGAGAGTGCAGAACATTTTTCTATATCAGTGTTGATAATCGAGCGAACTCGTTCGGTTGAGCTGATTTTGTGTTTCTTTACATCCAAAAGACGAAAACGAGTGTGACATTTTCTACGATGTGTGTTTTTATTCGATGGCAATGCGTTGTGCACATGGTGTCACAATCCAGCTTAATCCATAATTCATAACAACGACAAAAAAATAAAAAGCAACGACGAAGAAAATGAAACCATCGTAATCATTCCAATCAGTTTGAGTGGTATAGTTGCGAATTTCCGCTCGTTATGCTCTACTGTTTGATCGTTTTCGGTGTCGACTATGTTGTTATTTGCTGTTGGCTGCTACTTTTTTTTATTTTTCATGTGTGTCATGTGCTGTTTGGTTCCATTTGAACGGCACAACGATCAAGTTCCTTTTTACTCAGACTATGGCTGTGGCTCTTAAAGAGATTTTATTGCAAACATCCTCCTTATATAAGGTCCAAACCAAACAGCAACAAAAATAACCACAGTGTTTCTTTCGAACAATTCACTTAATCAAAACGGGCTATGAGCATATATTTTATGTGTATAAAATCACGCGCGATCGTCAAGATTCACTCTCTTCGTCTCTCTCCATCGTGACTTTTCCGTAATCGTAGTATCTTCGTTTTGAGATTTGTATGTGACACTCAAGTTTGTGTCATATAAAATTTATTGAATTTAAAAGCTTCTATTGAGCTGAACATACTCGATCGGGAATGGGTTGTGCAATTTTCAAATTCACTGATTTACATTGAGAGATGTGGTTATATGGTGTATGCGTCCAACCACATTACATCAAATCTCACTTGCGATGAGCCATAATGTCTATGGGCCGACTGCAAATGCACTTTAATGCGCGTTCACCAGAACAGCCAATTACGCAAAATCGCTGCAAATCGGCGCAGGCAAAAACTATCATATGAGGACGCGAGCAAATGCGCGCGCGCACTTACGCAGAGTGCAAATTGCGGACACATAATTTGCACGCATGCTCAAGGCTTAACTTGTGTATTGAAAATCCGATATGTGTACGTTTTTGCAGAGGATGTTTACATTATGGTTGTTGTTGTTGTTGGTTATTCTTAAGTTTTGAATTAGGTATAAAACACATAAGCGTTCGTTTCCTTTTTGGAAATGTGTCTCTCTTTTTCTCTGTCTGTCTTCTTTTCCCATTGAGTTAAGAACTTGGAACAAGTAAATAGTAAACTCGAATTGTGCTCAAATCGGTATGCATATATGAGCCAAACGCGCACCGTTACGCTAAAATAAATTTCAAAATCATGACATTAATTCTCTTGTGGATGAAAATTCGTCGATTCGTATCGTTGTGTTCGTGAACAATTCAAAACCTTAAAGAAACGTACGTTTGCAAACGTGCAAATAAATAACAAATCGATTTTCTTGAATTCTATTGTGTTTTAATGTTTCGTTTCCACCTTTTCAGTGCAAATCGGATCTAAGGTTGCTGTTTTTTTTTCTCTCTATTTTACAAAGCCTTCATTCGGTGTGCTCATTCCAATAGAAACAAATCATAAAATGTATGGAAATGAAAAAAAAAAAACGATGAAGAATTCCATGACCAATTTTTTTTCTTCCGCACTCTTTTTCGCTTCACATGCACTGGATTGTAGCTAATACAGCCATTAATAGTGATCATTTACGATATGTTAATGTGTTGTCTCTTCGTTCTATTGGACGAAAACTGAAATAACAACGATCACTACAACGACGACGACGACGAAGAAGAGCATTGATTCGCTACTTCAGTAAATATGCATGAGTTTCGCGGTTCAGGAAGCAATCTAATGAGGTTTGGTCGGTTTCGCTCGATGGAAACTATCATAGAAAAATTCTCACACACTTTTCGAATACCGAGACAATCAAAATGCAGTATGTTTTTATGCGGAATCATTTCTAGTTTTCTAGCGACAATTTCTTATTGGATTTCGCCCCCTTTTCCGACCATTCATATGATTTTCTATTTAGTTCACATCGACATCAAACCAAATACAAAAACAATGCAATCAACAAATTGACAGAAGCGTCCAAGCGATCGCCCAACAAGAAAGAGAGACGCATACGCAAATAATACGCCAGTTCGTAGCCGAACTAAGTGAAGTTTCACATGCGCGCATACAGCAAAAATGAATACAAAAAACCTTATAAGAATAATCAACAAATATAATCATAATAATGAGCAACAACAAATAGAAGAATAGCAGTAGCAAACTAAAAAAAAAGAAGCGCAGAAGATTACAAATCTTAAGTTTATTTCCGCTTAGCGGTCAATGTATCCGGTCGAATTCATCGTTGCGTATCATCGCATTCGAACGAATGATACACACCGACTCACTGTCTTCTGGCTCTAACTAGGTCTGTTTCTTGGACTCGCTCTTCTTCGCTACATATTCTATTTATTTCGGTTCTGTGTTAGAATTTTCGGTTGTTTCGTTTATTAAATGACATATTCTGTGACTGAATTTCAGTCATTGCGATAAAACTGTGTCTGCCTATCTGTCTCATAGCCCCACTACGGACGAATCAAGTCGAATCGAGTGCGAGACTCTTGAGAATGTGAATTCTCTGTATTGAAATGGCTTTTGCGCCACTTCAACGCTTGCTCGTTCACTCGCACCGTCACTCATTGTGTGGTTCTCTCTTCCTTTCCGGGCACATCATTGTTTTCGAATCACTGATCTTAAATGGTGCACAAACAATTTGACTATTGTATTTCTTTGTTGTTTGCTGTTTCCATCGCTCATATGTTATTGTTTAATTCTCGCAAGGCGGATCTGCGCATCTTTTGTCATTCATGCGACTTGAACCGTTTTCGCTTCCTCTAATTGCAAGCAATTTTCGGAGATTTAAATTTATTATAATATTTATTTTTTTTATTTTTTTTATTTTTTCAAATCGGGCGTTGCTACTGCCGCTTTTTGTTTCATCGCATGAGAAATGATTCGTTGAAACAATTTTATTAATTTGTCATTGAAGGCGTTTTGAATTGTTTATACTTTTTTTTCGTTGTAATTTAAAAATTGGATTGCTCACAATTCATAAATCGGCACTGAATCGTTGAAAGGGTGTCAATGACGATCATTGATGCCATCAATCCCGAAGCATTTTCCCAAATATAAAAAAAGTATATGAGTAGAAGAGGAAGACAAAGAGAAATTGATCGGTGATCGGATTTGGCAATTTCCAAATAATTCATACACTCATTTTGGGAGTGCACATTTTGGTTTCTGGTTAAACACCACCAAACGAACAATGACCAAGACAGGAAGAATATACCAATTTTGCGATGGAGGTGATTTTGTTACAGACACATGAATGCGAAAAGATCAGTGAGCCGAAATGATGACATCAACATCGGTTTAGGTTTCGGTGTCTTATCCGGGCGTTCGGTCAGATTTTGTGTCTTCCAAAACCGAATACATTTTGTGTACGGCTCGTAATCGTGTTCTATTTCTAATCGGGTGAGGTTTTTTTCCTCTGCCGATAGTACACACAGTTTACTGAACTGTATCACCGAATCATCGATAAATAGCCACACATTGTGTTTATTTGTACAAATGTACATCGTCCATATCAATGGGTTTGAGCCCGATTGGCATCAGCACAGCTACTGATTTCACAATGAATGCATTGCAATTGCTCGACTGAATCGCTCTTTCTTTCTCTTTCTTATGATTAAACTCATTTTCTCTACATCGATTTCGTTCTAGATGTTTGCCTTCTTTTTTTTCTGTTGTGTTTTTGTGTTTATTCTTCACAGTTGAGCTACTCTTTCGCCAATTTGCGTACGTCATTGTGCTGCGATGATCTTTTCTTATTTTACTATTCTCTCCCTCTCTCTCTCTCTCTCTCTAGTTAAAGCTGAATGGCCAAATGTAAAAAACAAAATCGCATTTCATAGCGGCCGAATGATTTGATTGTGATCCAGCCGGAAATTTAATTATTTGATTATTTGATTATTACAATCTAATGGAATATTCTATGTGATTATCTCGATTTGCTTTGAGACTCCAGGCTTTGATTGATTAATAGAAAGGAAGTGGTTTTAACACACCGTATCATATTCAGAGCCCGCAAAATGATAACGTTATCTCTATCTATTCAAATAAATCACTAATCACTGATTACATAAACACACTCACACGTACAAACTTGGCCAATAATAAACATTGTTTATTTATTCATTTAAATAATTTTTAGTTTTCTTCCGTTTTCGTCTGTTTCTTTCGTTTTCTCTTACTCTTTGCGTGTGTTTCTTTACGATGCTCTATTTTTAGCAGCAATATTCAACCAGTATTTTTGTCGATACCACACACAGTGTACACTGTAATAGTGGTTTGCATGTGAATCGGAACAAGTTTACTGTTCCGCCAATTGGAATGATAACAATAACAACAAAAAATAGTCACACACTGTATAGTCAACCAATATTCGATCACCAAAAAAAAGCAGATTAATATGACAAATGAGGAAGAGAATCTCGAGTTTTTTTTATAATTTAATGAAAAAAATGTAAGTCTCGTGCTTCAACGCATTTGACCATTGTTTTGATATATTTGACTGAAGGTCAACTGATTCAAATACATGTGTTGTTATGTTGCGTGTGCGCGCGCGCTTTTTTTTGTCTGTTCCTCAATTTCGTTGATGTTGTTTGAGCTCGTGTGCTAAACATGCGTTCACGTTATTGCCATTTATAAGCATGTCAAAAACAAATTATTCGCATTGATAAACGAGAGAGAAAAAAAAACATCTTATAATTTTGCTAGTTTTGGGCGCGAGCAATGTAATTATCATGCATGAATTTGAATCTCTGTTCCATACGTTTGTGTTTAAATTTATGCCAACGGCATTTCAACTCATTGAAAAAAAAAATACTAATCATAAATTCATAGATTTATTGCTGCGAACTACTGGCGTCACTATTTGTTATGCATCATCATCATCTTTTTTGCTTAATGTCAATCCATCATTTTGCTAGTTTCTTTAATTTCACACAGTGACAATGCCTCGCTGAGCTAGCGTTCAGCTGCCTATATTTGATGCATAAAATTTAGCTTGACAAACGGATTTAAATTTAAAACGATTGAAATTTAAACGAAGTAAATTTGCATGAAATTGTTAATCAGATGTGATATTGCAACTCAACAGCCATACAAATATTAGATAACATTTTTATGCTGTTTCATGTTGACAGCATTTTTTGGTTTTTGTTTGTTAATGAATTTTTTTGTCTGAATATTCGGAACTTCAACACGTTTTTTTTTCTCAGGTGGAATTTGGTTGGCTTCCTCATACATAACATGTTTTAATAACATCATACACAAAATGACTTCACCAATTCAAATAACTTAGCGAAGAGTCTTCAGGTTTTAATTCTCAATGAACACTTTCAATTATGCTGTTTTAAATACTTCATTTTTTGTTGCTTTATTTGCTCACACATTTTTATGGATTGGTATAAAACAACCCGATGGCGCTTATATGGCATTTTAGACTTTTTTTGGCGATGAATTCTTATCAGCGCCATCGTATTTCACATCCACCAACTAAATTTAGTTCCAGTGCAACAAACTGAATTTTAACAACAACGGCAAAGTGAACACTTACACACAGTTATACTATTCACACGAATAGTGTACAAGGAGAGCACGCTTGATACACAATAGTTGTGTATTCATGAGTGTGTGCGTATCGGTTTGTCTTTCGCTCTCTTTGTGCACTATTCGTGTAACGTATATTGATCGCTGTTGTCTTCATACAAGCGCCATCTCCTTGGTATAAAAAGTTTTAATGAGTTAATTTGCAAGAAAAAAAAACAGATTCCCTTTTAGTACCTGCTGTGGAATTCTATCAGTATCATTCATGGCAATGATAGTACAATGTGCGATCGACGATCGAATTGCATAATAACCTGCTACCGCCAAATCAGCCACATAAAAAGCAGCAAACTCGAACGTCAATCCCATTTTTTTTTACATAATATTCTGTACGTAGAATTCCATCGAATCATTTTATGCAATAATCTTTTTTGAATCTGCAGAAATTGAAAATACCGTCACGTATTCAATTACTCTGAATTTTTGTTTTTGTTTAATATGAACGAAAAAAAAACATGATATTGCTTGATGTATCGATTAAATTACTTTCGATGGATTTATCGAGCCATAAAGGTAGGTATCGAGGTATGTACATAAAAATGGTCTCAACATTAATCGCATTTCATAAAACCAAAAAAAAAAAATAATACCGACAAAAACTGTCACTTACAGAAAATTAAAAGCGAGAAAGAAAGAGAGAATTTATTATTAAATAAAGTCATGAAATGTGATGTTTTTTTTTTCAAGAGAAAAAAGAGACCACCTTTCATGAACTTTAAAGGTTTCGTATCAACATCAATGTGAAGAAGCCTTGATCCAAGCCGTTTTCTTCTTTCAGCCAGAAAAAAAAGAGTGATCATTTTTACTTTCAGTAATCGATCTATGCCTATTCGCCCCCAGCAATATTACACAGGGATTCATCCATCGCTATAGAGAGTAGATATAATTTCTTGAAAATGAGCACAAGGAAAGATATTACCATGAAGATGATGAACGAAAACAAAAAATATGTCGACAAAAAGTGAAATGAGTACGCACATGTGCAATGGATTTCGAAAGGAGAGACATCGACCGAAGCACACATGCAACGTTTATCCACCGACGACAACGTCGTCATCGACCAACAACAAACACTCTCACATACACACATACACACAAAATGCCCATAAAATTTGTTGTTAGTGCAAAGATCAGAGTATCTTTTTGCCTTTCAATGCATTTATTACGTGATATTTTCATGTGCACATAACGCAATACGAATAACATCACTTGAATGAACGAGAGTTTTTGTTTGCACTCATCATTCCTTCGACCTTTTCTGTAATGCGCGCAATGCATTTAAGCCGTTCGCCGATCATTCTCTATTTCTCTGTCTCTTTTTTTCGCCTTGCTTCATGTTTTCATTTTACGGCGTACTTTATCTTTTCCGTTGCCAAGACGTTTCAAATTTCTCATCGTCATAATGGTCCCTTTTTTCCATGTTGATTTTTGAACGGATTTAGTGAAAATTGTCCTCATTGTAACGAAACTCCATGTGCACCGTCGCATCCATAAACAACAACACCAAGAGAGTGAAACTTAAATGAAACGAACAAAGAATGTTGTGTAATAAAAAAAGGAGAGAATTCCAAAACAAACAAATACCGCGCTGAAGTTTAATGTAATGAAAAGAAGAAGGAAAAAAATGGCGCAATTTTCAATTTCTACCTGCCGGATTTTGATTGAGTTTGCATTACATTTCGCTTTTTTCAGGATTGAGAGAGTGATTCAAGAACCAAATACGATTTCATCCAACAAACCTTTGTTGAGCAACGGATTAAGTATTGGATTTGGATTGAGGTCGCCGATGCTGTTACCGCCGTTTGATTTTTGCTACTCCCAGAGATTTTGTTATTAATTTTTTTTTTTCGTTGAAAAAAATAAAACGAAAACGGAGAATGAAGAAAGTCATTAACGGTATCAGATCGATATCAAAGGGATTAGCATCCAAGGTTTCAGTTTGAAACACATTAACGAATCTTCAATAAAGTATTGATTTTCACTGATACCAAATTGAAACTTAGATCGGCAGATCGATTTACTGTTTAAGGCTCGATGTAACGTGTAATGTGCATTGTGTGCTCTGCAGCTCTACACTTCTTAACTATTCTGACCCGCCATTGATCATCAAAAATTTGTCACCAATGTCGCATGTTTTGTGCATGGCCAACGGACAAACAGTCTCTTGTTTACAACATTGTGGATACTCAATGATCTAGTAAATTACAGTGAAAGAAAGAAAGGAGAGGAAATGGCTCTAAAATATTAAGCTTCTCAAAATTCAACATTCACTAAATCCAAAATGCTGAAAGTGCACCGATTCACATCCAAGGACATAAAAATTAAAATTGATTATTTAAAAAAAAAAATAACGGTCACATTTTTTTTCTGGTGTGCGCACTTTTTTCCATCCATAATATTAGTGTTGTACATCGACACTTGAGTCGAACCGAACTACGAAAGAAAAGCGGAATGAAAAAAAAAACCAATGAACATATCCTTTTTCAAACGAAACATGCGAGCCACAGAAACTGAACAAAAAAAAACACTTTTCTTATATCTTTTTCATTTTTTTTTCAGTGCGCTTTGTGTTCGATTCGAAAATCTCTTTCTACAAAACAGAAATGCAAAGAATTTACCAAAAAAAAAACACACACACACAGCATAACAAAATGCAATAGGAAAACGTACAATCATTAATCGTATTCTGTGCTCGTTCGGCTTATTCAAAATCAAAACACACCCCAAAAAATGAAAACAAAGTTGCCTACAACAAAAACAACAAACGAATCTGGAGAAGAAGAAAATAAAACACCATTCACCAGTCGTTGCGTTCTTTATAGCCAAACGGCTGAAGAGCCTAAACATAACCGATGAACATGGAATCGTTCTGGTGTTGTCAAATGAAGAAGGCAGAGGAATGAAAAATAAAAAAATTTCGTTCCCACGCTCGCAAAAAGGTATTGATTGCATTCTGACAGACACTGTTCACCACACCACCCGAAATGAAAACATCGACAGCCGTAACGTATCACATTTGTTGCATCGACACACAAACACACGCACATACACACCCAGCCCATAGATGCACATAAACCATCAACGGTTGAAGTGCACATAGGTTAATATATCTCAGGCATAATACTCAACTCGATCAACCGAGAAAACCAAAATCAAACGAGAACACGAAAAAGAAAACTAGATATTAAAACGGTCGAAAAACCAACACACACAAACACATACAACAACAGCCGATACATGCAGAGCGAAGGAGAAAATCAAAACGAACATTACAAATTACAGGAACAAAAAATACTCACACAGAGAGAGACATAGGCCTAATAGGCACATACAGTTGAGCCAAACACACCAAATTCACTACAAGAATAATCTACCTAGTGGCGTAGGTTGCTCTAATATTTCTTTATATTACATGGTGCATTAACAAACTACTACCGAATGCGCGCCACACGAATACAGAAAGCGAGCAAAAGAGAACACTGTGCGCGATAATCAGCAGCCAAATCACATGCATCATAAAGAAAGGCGAGGACGAACTTCATGTACTTATACAAATAAAAACGATCCGCATCGATAAAAAAAAGGATCTTCTCGGATTCTTTCATTTCCTTTTCGTCCCGTCATTTTTCTCCATTCTCTAAACAACAACATCAACAACAAAATCGCATAAATTCATATCTTTTTTCAGGTCTTTCACTTTTGCGCCCATTTAACCAAACCGATGTAATAAAGATAGTTTGATTAGTTTAGTTTTGATAAAATTTGGTGTTTTCGAATGGCTGTGGAAAGAAGTCAGTTACGCACACATCAAATTTTGATGTTAATAGATGCGGTTTATGGGCGATACAAGTTTTTTTTCTCGAAGGAGAAATTCAAAGTATTTTGGATTATAGCTCGTGTTTGATCTGATTATGATATCTAATTATAACGCTACATGTAAAACTGACCGTTATCTGCAGGGCCAGATAATACCCAAGCAAATAGATTATTGCATATTTATATTTGGTTTCGAGCTAAATTCAATGTTTCATATAACAGCTCTATCATCATTTTAGATTATTTGGGTTGTTGTGATTCATATTTACGTTCAAATTGAATCCGTTAAATGAATCAAAGAAATTTTGGGTGAAAATCCTCTGTTTGAATATCATTGTTATTGTGACAATATCACCCATGAGAAAAGGGTTTATTTTGTATGTTTTGTGTTTACACGGTAATATTTTGATATGGAATTATATTCCGAATTTGATGAGGATATTGAATTCAAAATGTTTCAACGAGACGATCACATCCATACGTTGCATACGTTACTATTCGACAGTACGTGGGAAAAATACGTGATTTTTAGCAAACGTCGATCAATAATAATCAGGTTCAATAAATCGAATTTCGGCAATAACACTCGTCTCATACAAATGTTTGTCAATTACTTGACGTAGATCCAAATGGTTGAAAAGAAAATTATGATGGCATAAAATCTTATTTCATAAATAGATATGACAAAATAAATCCACAGCAGAGAATTTGGGATTTTAACCTGAGTCAGTGTCAGGTTCTGAGCCATGGCCCAAGATTCCATCACGTAACATTGTTCGATTGTTTTTGTTTTTGTTTTTGTATTTTTTTGTTAGAAGATGCATAAAATGCCCATGTATTATAATTAATTGTCAATTTTATTGTTTAAATAATAAAATAAAATGCGGGAGACAGCCAGCGCGGGCATTCAACAACAGAAATTACCATATTCTGAATAAATAAAAAAAAATGAACAGAAGACAAAATACCATAAACACAAGAAAGAAACGAGCGATGAGAAGAGTAGCGCACCAAATGATTGTATGTTAGATTGAGGATTTAGCTGGAAAGGTGCTCTTGTACGTGAGGTGAAATTATGGAAATATCAACAAACCTTCAGCATTTTTAACACTTGTTCTTTCCTTTTTTTGTGTGTGCATTCTACCAATAAAAATATCCATCGACAAAGCACTCGCTGACAATTTATTATTCAGTTGATGGTAGGTCTTTTCGTTTCTTTCACTTTGGTGTGGAATTCTTTTTTCATTTTATTTACCAAAGCCAAACGAAATGGGTTCTATGTTTTTCAATGCCGTCATAAACAATAGATCTTTTCGAAATGGTAAAACAAAACAAAAACCGAACGCAGAGAGTTTCAAATCAAGTTAATATTTTATGCTGCATTCGCCGAACAAATTCCACATTGAACGCGTTCTTTTCGTTTGTCGTATGGAAATTAGATGAAGTGCACGTATGATGTAAAAACAAAATAGAATGTTTTATTTGTTTGGAATCGTTTCCGGATGTGTGAATATGTGTTGGCATTTTAGCGGTGATTTTATTCTGGTCGCCTTTTGACACATGTTTTAAATCGCGCTATTTGAAATGCTTGCAATCAAAATTGAATTCAAGGAATCCGTTCCATCAGAACCGTTTGTTGTTTATTAGTCGTCAAATGATTGTAATTTTAATTCACTTGTGCGGTTGTTCATCGACATTCAAAACCTTAATAATCCATCCATTTGCCCATCGAATTGCGCACCTTGCGCACAAACACATTGTGGTAATCAAAATATTCATGTCGTCTACTGCACCATTGCTCGTTTGTGAGAACGAAGAAATGTCTAATTCAACAATCAATTGTTTATTCGTCGCTGTTTAACATGACATTTTCTTTTCCTACTTTTTTTTTTAAATGGTCGCGTAATAATTGACATTTTTACGATGCAACTTGCAATTGGAATGCACAAATGGGAATTCCAGTTAAATGTGTCTCCATTAAATCACAACAGTTTTTTTTCTATCTAATTAGGTAGACTAAAATGCGGTAGCATTTTTTATGTGTATGATTTTGTGTGTGAATTTAAAATTATTTTTATGGTTGAGTTGGAAAATGGGATTTTCAAATGCATTTTTATGGAAACGCTAAACAATCATCGATAATCGTAAAAAGAACCAAGTTTTCAAGTCACTTCGAAAATTTTCCGTTTTGACAGGCAAAAAAAAACACACACACAACCCAGACACAATCACTTGACATCACCATCAACATATTTTCAACAGTGATTATCGTATTATCGACTCGAACATTGTGCGTGGTTCACATGATAAATTAATTGATGCCGTCGCAGAGCAACCGCTTTTTCGAAATTATGCAGTCAATTTGTGTATTTGAACCCAAGCCACACTTGCCTCTCTTTTAGACTCTCACTTGACATTTGACTCTCCTATTTCCTGCAATAAACTCATTTTACATGAATTCGACAACGACGAAGAAAGAAAAACACTAACGTTCACAAATGCGGTGAAGTAAAACATTCCACCGTGCGTCTCATGCACTGAAATTCGATCACTTGAAACGATTTGCTGCGACAAATACGAAAAGAGCGAATAAGAGAAGAGAAAATTGAACCGCAATGTGATAAAATGAAAGAATCACCAGCCTTTTTCGTTGGTGTTGTATTGGTGTAAATTTGGCGGTGTTTTGTTTGGATGATGTGATAAACAAAACATACCTAGGGTTGGGCATATGAGAGATAGCTATCTCGCTATACTATTTTTCCAAAAAAACATTTTCACGCATTTTCAAAAATAGCTATTTTAATAGCACAATTTTGCTATTTTGAATAGCTGTTTTCTGCGGAAAAATAGCTTTTATGCGCCACTTCACAAAACACGAATTCGTATCAGTCGTCGTATAAAAACAATTTGTGTATTGCCTCGCCTTATATTCGCGAATGTTTACATTCACACAACAGAACCATTTCCTTGTGAAATGAGCACAATTTCATTAAAAATGTATTACCCGAAAATAGAATAATTTCCTTTTTATTTGGTATTATGTGTATCAATATATTATAACTAAGCATTTTTCACCGAACGAACTTTAAATATTCATTTTGGGTAGTGTGAAATGTAATTTTTTTCAATCACAACATAGACAACAACATCTGGCATTCGCTGTGTACACATAATTCGTTCTTTTTGCACCTATTCGTCCATTTGAAATTATATTTGTGCGCATTTGTAGCTTTAGAGCGGCATTCTCACGCATCCGTCGGCATTCGCACGCATTTGCGAGAAATAAATGCCCCTGGTTCAAGCAAGTACAAACATTTATGAGGGATGCAATTTTTCGTATGAAAATAGCCAGTGTAAAACAAAGATACCTGAAAAGTATTTAGATAAGATTTAGATACTTACCCAATTTTTTGAAATGTATCTAGATATTTTCGAGATAAGTATCTTATCTTTTGTAAAAAAGATTAGATTTTATCTCGTATCTTGAGATACATTTTTCAAGATACATGACATAAAATTGAGCAATTTCAGCACACAAAAAACAACAAAATTTAAAAAAATAGTAAAAATTAAATATTTTCGAATTGATCTCCGAATTTACGGATATATTTGATTTGATTAATTTTGGAAATCATTTGTTAACTGAACTCAGATATGATTTTAATATAATCGGTAATCACTTTAATAATTTTGGAGATCGTTTATTTGAAAAATATCCCAAAAAATTGAAATGTTTTTGGTATCTTGCGTGTATCTTAAGATGAGATAAGATAAAAGATAATATCTTATCTTATCTTGTATCTCATTCGAGATAAGATAAAATGATCATACACTGAAAATAGCTATTTAAAATAGCAAAATGTTGCATTTTTCGCAAAAAATACGTATTCTTCATGAATATTGTAAAAAAATTGCTATTTCTTTTTTGAAAAATTATTCGGCAAAAAAAGCTATTTTTAAAAATTCCGACAAAAATGCGGAGTAGCATAGCCCATCCCTAAACATACCAACCATTGCAAAAATGTTGCTGTGAATTTCGAGATTGTATTGAATAGCGGTAATTTTTTGGCGCCAGCGATTCTGTGATGACATCGCATCACATTCACAACTAAAGCACAGAGTGAGCTGACATTTTTCAAGTGACACTTGTTCATCATCATTCGTTAAATTTGTGATATTTTTTTTTGTTTTTTTTTTCTGTGTGAAATTCGTTCTTTTTTCTTCGAGAAATTAATTAATCGTGGTCAATATCCTGAGTATGAAATTTAATATAATAATCAACAACAAAGAACGAGCTGAATTCAACCGTTGTAAAGACGAAATTCGTGCATTGAAACAAGAAAATTCCGAATTAAAAGAAATACTTAACCGAATAACGAATTTAGTTGACCAAATTACAGTGCGCAAACGTTCAAGTCCGTTTCGTTTTACGCATAAAAATCGGAAGAATATTGGTCGCCGACGTGTATTAAAATCGCGAAGTGAAAGAGAAGCATTGCGTCGTCCTAAAAGATTCCGGGCTGAATCGACCAGAATGGAACGATCATCGTCGAGCGATTCAACTACGTCCGCTTGCAGCGTAGCAACCAACATTAGCTCAATACAGTGTGAAACAAACGATGTACCGGTTAACAAGCAGCAGCGATTCGGATTGCATTCCATTTCATCGTTTTTTCGTTCATGGTTATCACCGGATTTGGTCGATGAAGGTGCATCATCCGAGTATTTTACTACAAAAAATGCGTCCGTCACAGATGAAAATAAAGGATCCGAGTTTTATAATGCTCTTTCGAATCAGAACGATGATGACGTGGAAATGGTCGACTCATTTTTTCACAACACGGGTACCGTGAATCATCAAAGTGATTCCATTGCAATGAATGACACTGGCAATGATGGCCACTGGTCTGTGGTTCGCAATGATAGCAATTCAACATCACTCCTTTCACAATATGTTACCGAACCGTCAAATCATTCACCACAACAATTCATCGGCGTATTTCAAAGCGTTAATCATAACCAAAGTTCAGAGACGTCGTTTTTTCAATCTGATATGTCAGAAGATAGTTGTAAGTGTTTTTTTTGTACACCATCCATAACCATTTTTCTTACTTTACATAAATGTTTTTCGTTTGCATACTTTCTTTGGCCTGGGCGTAGCGGCCGATACATATCGATCATATTTTAGGTCAATCCCAAGTGAGCCAGCGTTTCCAAATGGCCAATATACACCAGATATTAGAAGTACCTTCAGTAACCGGCCATTGGCAGGCAGCACACCATCGAATTTGAGCAGACAAAGTTTCTTTAATTGCCAATCGATGACCGACATTTCACATCTTGAATATGGTACAGTTCCAAATTCACCCGCCCATTCGACTAACGTGTTGTATTCGCAAAATAACGGTAAGTTATCCGAAATTTGCTTTTGCTCATCGCTTAAAATTCGGTGCTATATTTTGTGTGTATATGGTTTCTCCTTCCAGATCAACATGACGCTTCGAATTGTGCATCATGTGAAATTCAATCGAATGATAACAATGAACAAAGTGCTCAAGGTCCAGATTGCAACACAGTTTCAAGTTCTCCAGTTTTTCACACTCCAAATGAAACTGGTAAGTTGACATTTGAAGTTTGTTCTCATTTCTATCTGTTGATAAATGTCACTCAAGCGTCAACTTCATGCCATTTTGATTTCATTGTGAACAAAAGTTTAAGTTTTTTTTTCTCATCGTCGATTTTTTTTTTGAAACAGATCAACCAATTGATGATAAAAATGGTTCGACTGAAAATGTTCTACCAGTTGCTGATTCCAAAAGCACAACGTCATCCGAACACGCTCATGAAAATGACATTTCTCAACAAAGTGCATCATATAATTGCTCAACAAGTCGAAACATTATGGATTTGGCCAAAGATTTGAGCTCAAGTTCATCGCTGTTTGATGATTCCTATGAGTCGCATTCATCCGAACATGAAAACGTGTTCAATACAACATTCATGGAAAATGCCGTCGCCTATTTTGCGGAACAAAATGCAAAAGAATTTTCAATTTCTGATCTATATGCGGATGGTTCACCCAGTTGCAACTGCTGTTTATGTAAATTGCGTGACCAGAACAACAACCAAAACAATGGTACATTTGATTTTTGCGTCAAAAAGCATCCACGAATGTTGCGGTGTCAAAAATTCAAATCGGAAACGTTGACAATATGCAGAACGTGCATGTCATCGATTACATTGAATTCGAAGACAACAAAAACCAAAGAATTTTGTTGCTGCATTGATTCGTGTTCGGAAATATTGAAATCATTGCCAGCACTGGGTAATCATTACTTGAAGCATTTGGGTGTTAAAAAATTCAAATGTAACATTTGTGATAAGAGCTACAACACCGATGGATGTCTTAAGACCCATGCGCGCAGCCACGCATTTGCCAAGAAAAAGAAACACGCTTGAATTTCATTTCATTTTGATTACTTCATTGTCGTTTTGACAATTTTTTTGTTGTTGTTCTTTTTTGGAATTATTTATATAATTGAATTAAGAATATTATTATTTTGTAAAATCGAAAAAATTTACTCTGATACAAAAAGTCGCAGATACTTTTTTATTCAAGAGTACTTTCTAAGAGTCTGATTTCTTTCATTTATTTAAGTGTTACTTGACTGAAACAGTGTTCCGAATAAAAAAAACATGGCTTTCGTCAATATTGTTTTAGAATTCTCATAAAAGTCCATAACGTATAAGGTTAGATGCCTAAATATTGAACAGTGAACAAGATCAAACTAAGCGATATTGAATATTGAATTGAATACAGCGTATTCGCTCCGAGATCACAAATATTTTGTATTATTTTTTGTAATTTAAATATTAATTTCCAAATTAAAGCCAAAATTGAACCAAAACAAAACAAAAATAAGTATTTCTCCTAAATCTTTCTCAACAATTTATTAACAATAAAAATTAAAAATAATTTATAATTGATGCCTGGAGTTTTACATTAATAAAGTTCAGTCTTCGTTCACCAAATGTGAATCAGCGACAGAGCTAAAGTCTGGATTAAAATAACAGTCAATTTGAATCTTAAATTATTCAGTTTATGTTCGACCTTATCTAATGTCATTCAATCTAACAATTTTCACCTAATCTAATATGTGTTTGATCTTATTGGTTAATTTGCACATTTGGTTGCATACAACTAAATAGTTTTAATTATTCATTGCTAAACATTACATATTAACACATATTAAAATTGATATTAATGATTAATGTTGACTAGATTTGTGCTGGTCAGTAGGAAGTCATTTAACCGGTGAGTTTATCATAGAGTAACATAGATTTGATAATTGGCTTGTACAAAACCGCTTTAGCTCCGATTCCCCAAACGAAGTCCATATGTTCGAATCGTTCATCAGGAATATGATTTTTTTCAACATTCGGTAATTTGGCATACAGTCGTTCAACATCAACAGGAGCTGAAAGCCAATCGTTGTCGGAATAATGAAGGATGACACGTGCTAAAACGTTGTCCAATTTGTAATCGGGTGGAATTTCCCTTCCATGTTTGGCCATATTCTCCTCTGGAGTGCCCCAATCGAACTGTCTAAATTTACCCGATCGAGCCCCTTGAACATAGTGCACAAGTTGATAAGTCGCCGCACCAGCCGGGGTGTGACTCAAGTATACGGGGAATAATGTCTGTAGAAATAGCAAAAACAATCACATTTAGTAAATAATAAGTCAATATAGGAAGTCAATATAGGAAGACCTGTTTTGCTCTATATTTTAAACATTGACTTACAGCATTCAGATTTCGTTCATTGAATCCGGTAATCAAAAATAGTACACTTTCACAGATTGCAATAAACGGTGACGTGTCTCGGCATATTTGTTGTCCGATCAATTTAAAGAAGTCCATCGATGGTAAAAACTCAAACGCACCCAACAGAGAAACGGCTCTCTGTAATGTTAAATCGAACAGTGAATTGAGAAGCTAAAATAAGTTTGCATACAATACCAACAACAACAAAAAAACTCAATGCATTCGTTTGTTTACACTTACTTGGAGAGCCGATGGAACCAATTCAGCAACTCGCAATACTGGACTAACCGCATTGTTCATATAAGCAACTGGTGCTAATGCATGCATCATTTTAATTTTGGAATTGTATTCCGGTCGTTCGGAACACATTACAAAAAAGGCGGTGGTTCCTTGTGAATGTCCAAGATAAAATAGATCGGTTTGATTTGTTGCATGTAAAACATAGTCAATCATTTCTGGAATATCAATAACTCCGATTTCATGCCAGGAGAATGTCCAAAATCGTTCACGATCATCACGGGATCCATCTGGGTCATATCGAATATGCTTTCGCGAGTAAACATTTCCTCTGGCATTTCCCATCCAAACATCATAGCCAGCATCAGCTAGGGCATAACCTGTTAAGTAAATTTGAAGATAATTATTGAAATTCATGGTAAAACTGAACAAAAAAAAATGTAATTTGATAAATTAATATTTACCTAAGCCATGTTTTGGTCCAGACATAACCCATGTGGCTGATGAATCAAGAAAACCGTGCTGCAAAAAGGCAACCTTTTTCTTGGGTGGTGATGGGCCAAACGGAGACGAAATTATTCGATGCACTTCCAAAATATATCCGTCTGACGTCACTACACGATGAACTTCAGTTGCATAACCTCGTTTGTATGGCAAAAGTGGCTATTCAAATGAAACCAACAATATCTTATTAGGAATTTGAATGTAATACCGGGAATTTCATAAGTAATTCGCACAATTGAAATTTATTTTCAGCCAATGGTAGTCACCAACAAGAAAAATTGTAAATTTACCGTAGGAAGAAGTGTATCTTGATAGACGTCTTGTGGAATTGGAGGTAAGCTAGCTGTTTGTGTATCGCTCAATGGAAATGTTGGCAAATTTGGATTGCCAGCCGCTGTTACAGGTGATCCCAAGGTCACTGGGGGTCTAGTAGCTGCTTGCAATGATTCTATGCAAGCACTTATAATCAGTGCGCAAATCAATTTTTCGCTTAGCATTGTTAGAGCTTATTCGTAACCTTGATATTATTGATATTAAAAATTAGCAGAAAAAAAATAATCTAAATTAATTGTCTTAGACAAAATAGTTCGTAGTTGTATCACTTTACGATGAACTAACTGTTCTGATGCTGTTCGAAAAATTGCCCCTCGTATTTATACAAATCACCTCACTAGTTCGGCTGTTTATGGCCAAGGTTGTAATGACAATAAACAATAACAAAATGTTGATGCCGCTAACATTAATATCAATTCAAATAAAAACAAACGTGAAAGAAATGAGATATCATAGCCGGAGAGGCTCATTAGTGCTATGGGCTAAGGTAACGTGATTTGTGATAAGCAATTTCAAAAATCACGTGGAAAATTCGTAGACGAGGTGTCACTACATGTGAATGGTAAGCAAACAAATTGCATAAGGTAAATCACTCATTTTGGGGTCTTTGTTTACGGTCTCTCCCTGTCGCGCACAGTATATTATTATATGCGCCACCAATTTGTAATCAAATGGAATAAAGTCAATGGAAACTCGTTCTGTTAATGACATTCAATTTATACGATCATGGAAACATTGTGGCGATATCCCAATCCAACGTTACTGTTTGTTCCCATTGAAATTGCCGTTTTGTGGAAACATGTTTTTGCTATATTTATCCTCTCGAATGTTCGAAATGTACACATTTGATTGAAATTGAAACCTCGGTTTAATTTATATCAATGAATCTATCTTTGGTTTGTTGACATTAGCATAACCTAGTTCAAGTGAGCGACATAGATAACGATTTGTTTCTCTGTCTATGGCTACGGCGAACAGGTCTTCCTGTTTTGTATATTGTGAACATCGACAGATAGAATTTTCTGGACCTGATTTGTTTTTTGTGCGTACACGTAATTTCCAACCACAACACAGTAAATTAAAACTTTCCATCACTCGATTTGAGCTTGAAAAAAAAATGTGCCTGTGTGTGAATTTCCGAACCTTAATAAGTGCTTGAACGTGTTTTGTGCCGCTGGGAAAAAAATTCCCATAGTTGATTCAATTGCACTAGGCCTACACTCAACATTTATGATTGTATTTTATACGTTGACATTTGGTTCTTATCCAAAAAAAAAAATAAACAACTTCCAAATGAACCATTTTGATTGCTCAACTGGATCATTTGGTGGAGAATTTTGAAATCAGCAGTAGTTTTCTGTTGAGTTGTTTTTTTGTTGGAACAGCTGATTGAATATGCACGTGTGTAATTAATTGTCAAACTTACAGTGTAAATAAAGCACAGTGCTTTTCCATGCCCAAACCATTTTTTTTATCTTGATTTTCAAAAATTTCGAAAAATATTCAAAAAAACAAAAATTTCCAAATTAACCGCTTCCAACAACAACATGTTTATCACTGATAATAATAACCAGAATTGCTGCAGTGGATTGAAGCAATCAAGAGTCAGCATTTATGAATTGAATGTTATCAATCTGAGTCAGAGTTGGGTGGCTCAAGGCAAATTGTAAGCCCAACATGGCCATTTTTAGAACTTACTTGTAATTTCAACCAAACATGTTGTTATTGAAGACCAACGAAAGCCTAAAGGAAATGAACAAAGTCCATCCACATTCAAATAAAAGATCGTACCCTTTCTTTACATAAATTTTTATTCAATTTTTTTCTTTTATCACATTGGAATAACAGTCTCAACTTGATACACATTCTTAAATTGTTTAGTCATTATCCGGCTACTACAATGCAGATTTTAGTACATTTTTATTTTCAATGTAGAAAGGAGAAACACAAATCGATTGAATTAGTTGTTGCCAAATTTCAATTCTTAATATTGTGGTGCTAAAGCGGAGGAGGGGGATAACCTCATCGCAAAAAATTGCAAAATATTGTAAAAGGAAGTTTACGTTTATATATGAAATTTTGAAAAAAAAATCAAATGAATTTTTGGTTTATTTGATTTTAATATTTTGTCAAAAGTGAGTGTTCTAGAATGACAAACAATCGAATCGGAAGCAAACCAGACCGCCATTTGATAAAATTCAGCGATTCATCATTTTATTATCGTATCACTTTTATCACGTAACGGCATGCTAAGGCACAGCAAATTCAAATTTATTCATTTTTTAAAGTTTTTTTTTTGTACTGATGAAAATGTTGTGATATTGATGTTGATCATAAAACAATTTCCTTGGGATTTGCTATGTAAATTGACGTCATTGAATAGAATCAAAAACACTCTCTTCCTTTAAAATGTTGTCATTTAAAATATTGTTTCTTTTTGTATTTGAAATAAAATGATTGGATTTGAAATTACACGCAACAGTCCATTCAATCATTTTTTTTGTTGTTTCTCCATTTGGTGCGGTTGTGAACCAACAAGAGCCTACTCAAACTCATTGAATTTTTAATTTAAATTTTTCGGTTTTTGTAAAAAATATGTTGTCAATTTTGCATTAAAAACGAACATCTACACATAAAATAGACAAAATTGTTTTTTTTGTTGTTGTTTTGTTTGGTTGTTCATTAAAATTGTTAGCACTTGAAAGTAAATCTATCGTTTCGATTATTGTTTGATTGATTCTTTTTAAAAATTATTTCAATTGTCAAAATTATATTGTAATGTGATGAAGGAGATGAAGATCTTACAGAAACATAAGCACCCAATGATAAGGCGAAATGTACTCAAATTAAAAAAATACTCGAAAATAAATTGACACAGAAATAAATTTCAAATAAAATCAAATCAAACCTATTGGAAAATAAATGGAATGACCTTGCTGTTGTCAAAGGTCACAATGCTCAAAAATAAATTGTTGGTTATTAAAAAATGTACCAAAAAAAATAAGACAATTGTAGAAATAATGCGAAACAAAAAAAGGAGAGAGAAAGAAAAACGGAAAAAACACCATAACCACTTACGACGATAACAAAGAGTAATTTGTTAAAAATTCGGTTGCTTATGCATCTAATAATTAATTTTCTCCATTTTTTCTTTGTGTATGTGTGTGTGTGTGTGTGTGTGTAATTTGGCTAACTCTAAAAAATTACATACTATTCACGCTAAACACTCTAAGCAAACGGATACAGTACACAAAAACAAAAAACAAATCGATATAACATCACACGCACACTCTCGCTCTTTGATTCTTTTGCTTCACATGCATCGCTGATTTTCAATCGAACAATTAAATCTATATGTAATTTGTTTTCATTTTACTGTTTTATGTTCAAAATAAATTAATTAATTCTCTTGGGTTTTTGTTTTTATTTTTTTAGTTATTAATCTAAGCTGGTTCACTTTTATGATATTTCCGGCTTTCGCTTTCTATTTGAGTGTTTCATCTAATTGTGTTTGTGTGTATTTAATTCGATTACAACTGCTTTAAAGTCTAACAAGAAGATATGGCGAATTAAAAAAAAATGGTAGGAATTTTAAGTCAAATCACTGTAAAAATGATTCTCAGTTTTATTAATGTTATGTGTGTGTGTGTGTGTGTTTGCTTTAATCAATCAACTGCATTTGAATTTGCCGGTCATTGGTGGGTCTGATTGCAGTTTGTTCCTTAACATTTGGCCATTTCTTTTCACTACTTTGCCACCAAATGACCATAACAATATCAATTTTGTTTTTTTTTTTAATTTCTTCGGCTTTAACACAATTTCTTGACTTTCACAGAAAAAAGACAATTAAATTAAATAAACATTTTAAATATTCGTAACTGTGTGTACTTAATCGATACGTGTGAGGATCTTTTGTTTAAAAAAAAACATTTGATTTTTATTTGGTAAAGAACATTTGAAATTGTTTTTTTTTGCCGCCGTCTTCTTTGTATCAAATTGTGTTTTAAATCTAGTTCGTTTAGCTTTCGTTACATTTTATTTAGAAATTAAGAAAAAAAAAATCAAGAGAAAAACATTATTGTGTTCTGTCTGCCTTATTAATACTCAATAGATTGTAGTGAAAATACGATTTTCAAACACTTAAGCCTAATTTATTGTTGATGTGACAAAAAAAATTGGTGAGGATTTTTAATTCAGTTGTCATTTGAATTTGATTTTCGTTTTTGGTGGATGAGGGCAAATGAAATGATTGGATTTTAATTTAATTTGATTTTTTTTTTTAAATAAATGACATAGCATCGGAAAAATGAGAAAATTGTTCGCCCATTTTTTTATTTTGGTGCAACGAATAACAATGAATAAAATTGCAGATTAAAGCAATTGCGACGAAAATTTAAATTCGTATCACACAATATTTGATACTATGAATTGTCATGTTTTTTTTAAAATTTTAATTGATGCCATTTCCCTCTTGATTTTTTATTTATTTAATTGTTTCCCAGTATTTCTTGAAATCACATTGATCTTTTTTGTTTCGTTTAAGTTAGGAGTTCAAAAATTGTGTTGTTTGTTTTTTCTCAAATTAAAAATCAACTCACATAGTTCAATAAGGCTAGTCGAAAAAAAATATGTGTTTTTTTTTTTAATCGAGCAAAGAGGTACTTGGATCTCTAACATCTATTACATTAATTCAATAGCAAAGCCCTTTTGTGTTTGGCTTAAGTCAATGGACTATTTGTTCAGAAATTTCGTTTGAATTTTTATTGATGTAATTAATTGTTAATTTTAACGGAATTTTGCCATTTGAATTGAGCTTAACAAATAGCAAAAGTTATGATTGGTTGATTGAAATTGTAATTGAGTTTCAGTTCTTAAAATCTTCAAATGATTTAAAATTGCACCTCAACAAAATTCAAATTAAATAGCTGAAAAAGAAATCCTCATCGGAGCCATTCATTAAAAATACTCTGTTCACTTTAATAAATATTTTTGTGGTTTGTTTTAAAAATGAAGAAAAAAAAATAATAAATTGGTTTATATTGGACCGCTTGTTTGAGTGAAACAATTTTTCTATTTATGAAAAAAACAAAAATCTATTCGAAAAAGAAGATCTTTTTTTTAAATTTTCACACCGTTCGGATGAAATGTCTGTGGGCATTTGTGATTAGATACGATTAGAAGTGTATTTAAACTATTCAAATATTTGGCATTTTCTCTGAATAACTCTTTTTTTTTGTTTTTGTTTTTATTTTCATATTCTTAATTATTCACCATTTAAATAGAAAAAAAAATGAAACATATTACGTATAAAAGCTACTGAGCTTGTTAACAAATTTGGCTAAATGATCTGGATGATTTTGGAATTAATTTGATTAAAATCCAGTCGTCCATTTTGAAATCTCTTGTAATACACGAAATATGTTGTTTTTTGTTTGTTTGTTTATATTTTAACTAGGTTCAGGTATCAAAACTACAAATTGATGATCTATTTGGACTGTGACAGTTGTGCCATTATTCGTTTTGGTTTTTGTGGTGCGCGCGTGTGTGTGTGTGTGTGTGTGCCAAAAAAGCAAAACGAAATGGAGGGCGGATGATCACGATGTGACGGAGGCCGATTTCGATGCCAATTTACCGCATCAAAACTGCGCCAATCAATAGAATCACAAAACAATCTCACAACACCATTTTTTTTTATATGATATAGTATATCAAATGTTAATTATACACCTAACAATGATTGAAATAATTTAAATTATTGTTTTGCAATTTATTTTTAGTTGTAAGAATTAATTGTACCCTATTAGCTACTGCTTTTCAATTTATATTCTATGTGTTTCACAATACACAAAAATATTGTTTGTATTTGAATTTTTGTTTGTTTCGCGCTTTGATGGCATAAGCCAAAACCATGGTGTAGTTTCGTTTAAGCTGTTTGACGAAAGGAATTTTTTTTTGTTAATTCGTTTCTGCATATTTTTGTTGCACATAAGAATTTGATTGATTTGCTGGCGATGTTCTGAATTATCTGGTTCGGATATTTATTAGTTGGATGTATTATTGAATCCAACACCACATTTACTCATATATTTTTCTCCTATGTGTGCGTGTGTGTTTAAATGTCAACAGAAACAGCACACAAATTTAAGGGATATTTCTTAAGAATCTCACTAAAATGCGTTTTGTTTTTGTTTTTTTTTTTTCAATTGTATCACAAAAAAAAGGAAAACTCAAAGCAAAAACTGGCAAAAGTTTGAAGAAGACTCGAAATAGGCGAATGAATGCTTTAAATTCCATTTACAAAAAAAAAAACAACAATAAATAAAATTAAAATTGAAACTAATTGCTTGAAATTAATGCCATTTTGAAAACGAATTTCATTTGGGCTTTAAAATAAAATCACAATACGCGTTTCAGCGAAAAAGAAAAACCTTATCAGATCAATGCAGGGTTGGCCAAAAAAAATATTGAATCGCCTTTTTAAAAAAAACACCCTTTTTATAAATTGAATTTTGAAAAAACGGAATTTTGAATGATTCAAATTTAAGGCTGAAGATGAATCGTCTTAAAAAATCTTTAAATATTAAAATGTTAAAAGTTTTGTTTCTTTCTTTTTTTTAGAAAGTTGCATCCGAATTAAGTGTTTCTAAATTCCTGTGTAAATTTTGGTTTCGAACTGAATTGGATCATTCTTTGCTTTTGCATCATGAATTGGTTTATATTCAGTTTCGATTTGGTCGTTTTTCAAATTTTTCCTACACATAAATAACATCTTCATTTTTATCTATTTGCTCATATTATTAAAAAATTCATCTAAATTTAGTATTAACATCTTAAAGTGCACAGCGAAAAAAAGAAATTAAACAGATCAAATTAGTAAAGTAATCTAATTGTTAAGGTCGAATTCCCAGTATTTGGACGAATTAAAAATCAAAAACATAGAAAAAGAAAACGAAAAATGTTGAAGTATTTTTAAATGTTTAAAAACGATTTTGTAAAAAATTGAGGAAGAGAATTCAATTGACAATTGGCGTAAAATGTCTCATTATGATGGTTTTTAGTTTTGATTTTTTGTTGTTGTTGTTGCGCCAATTGAATTTTGAGATGGGTAAATTTTTTGATCATGGTCAAAATGGATTTACGCCTCGAGAGATATGTCAAATCCATTTGAAATTTCCTCATATTTCATTGTGATAATGTGCTCATGGAATATTTTTTTGTGTATGTGATTTTAAATCTGCTATTTCCTACGGTCTCATCGCGTGTCATTTGAAATGTTGCTGCTTGTTTTTGTGTGTCTTAAATTTAACGAATCAAAATCGATTTTAGCGCGTAAATATTCATTTTTAAATTTTGGTAATAATTCTCGGGTTTGTTTGTTGTTTTTTTTACACCTTAAAATTTAGCTAAGTAATGCATTTTGTTTTATTTTTTATCTTTGTTTGCCTCTGTAAATGTGTGTATTTTGGCTCAGGCCTGTACGTATGCCGTTGTGTTTTTTTGTAATTTTTGTGACACGCAACAACATCTCAAAGAATGTGCTTGATTTGTCTTGATGGATGCACAAAATAAATCGATAAATTGTTCACATTCCATAAATTTGGAGAAAAACAAATTGTAATCGTTTTTCTTTTATTCTCACCGCAAACTGCTATTGCAATTGTTGACATTTGTGGGTTAATTTTTTTTTTACTCATTTGTCTTAAACCAACTGTCATAAATTACATTGTTATTTGCTGTCATTTATGCGTTTAAATACAATTGAGAGAATTGTTTTTCTTGCGTTTCTGTTTGATCACGTGATAAAATTCCAAATGTTGGTTTTTTTTTCAATGAACGCAATGTGTTTTTATTTACATGTCACAGTGTAATTAATAAGTATCGTCAGCGAGAAGAAACCGTTTTTAGTAGTGAGAATGTCGTTTAATTCAATTAATTGCTATCGTTGGCATTTTATTGAGTGGACTTGTTTTTGGCTGCCAACGAAATTTCGTTAATATTTGTGTGTGTGTGTGTGTTTTTTTTAATGCCAGTTTTGTTAATCTGTTGTGAATGTGCATAAAATGTCAATTGCTTTTTCAGTGAATCCTCTCTGAGTTTTGTTTCGACAAATTGCAAATTTATATGATTACACACTATCATTTTTGTTTTTTTTTTCCTTCTTTTTACACGATTAAATATTTGTTGTTAAAAACTACGATTTTCTCCCAACACAAAACATATAAATGATACCCTTGAAATGGTTATTAATTGAGATGGTAAAATTGAGATAGAAGAAGACTCCATTGCGGAGTCACTCTGATTTGAGGTGTCGGAGGAGAAAAAGGGAGTAGTTAGTGTGTGTGTGAGAGTGATAGATAGAGATACACATATACGTTACGGATCATCTGGTGTTTGGTTGCTCTGTATATACAAAGTTTGCATTTTGTTAAAAAATATATTAAACTTATATATACGTTACATTTGAATAATAATAGAATTTGTTGTTGTTGTTAATTTATCTTGTAAATATAGTAATTAATAAGAGTAAATCAAGGATCTTTGTATTTTCGATTGGTTTTTTTCCCCTCTCATTTAGTTTGCATGTGTGAATCTCTGTTTTAGAGACAATTACCACCAATAAATGTCTTTGTCACAGTATTTGTTTGTTTGTTTGTTAGTTTTTGTTTAGTTCATCTTTGCAATGATTTGCCAGTGTATAAATTAATTGTTGTGTTTTTTGTTGTTGTTGCTGTTGCTGCTACTGGTTAATATTTTGTTATGGCTTGATTTTGTTTTGATTCCGCCTCGAATTTGTCTTGAGTGCATGCAATTATCGTTTACAGCAAAAACATTAAAAGTTAAATATATTAACAAAATTGAAAATGGAAATGAAGCTGGAAATGGAAAAGTTTAACGATGAAATTAACAAACGATGGCTCACTCTCGTTATGGGAATATACAATTGCATGGCCATTTCCATTTTTCTTTTAAACTACACATAAATATCTCCCATGGAAAAAAAAACTCCGTAAACAAAAAGTTAATACTACAGAAAAAAATACAATGCGCGTTATGAAAACAAAAAAAAAATGCGTTCAAAATGTTCGTTTCTTTTGATTAGAGTCGATTTCGTTTAGAGTTGAGATTGCATCACGTGTATCTAAACGCGCGCGCACGCATGCTTTTTTCACATTCAAATGTGTTTTGTATGACAAATTAGTGTGGCTGAGTGTGAAAAAGCAAATCATTTACAAAGTTTTAACCCTATTGAAATTTAACTGCCTTGATTTACGTGAGCAGCAACAAATATAATTATTAATAAATTTTCTTTTCCTTTTTTTTAAAAAAAGCACATATAAACAAAAAAAAAAGATTTTCCTTTTTCCAACAATAAAATTTCTTTCTCAAAGAACAAAAACAAACTTGCTGATTATTTAGCTGCTGTTCTATTCTCTCTATCTCGATATGGTTGAAACCGATGTGATTGAACTGAATTTGCCTGCCTTGTCTTTTGCCGTCCGATTTGTTCTGCTTCTTCCACGTTTATTCTCGCTCTATCTCTCCACATTTTGTTTTTCAACTGATCCGTGTTTCGTTCTCAATTCGACGTTTCTCCGAGTCAATAAATGTGTCTCTGTCATTATAATATTTACTTCAGTTCGCTTGGCTTTTCTTCTGCTTTCTTTTTCTTTTCTTTTACTTTTCTATTGAGAAAAACATGTTCTTTTTTTCTTCTTCTTCTACGGGAGAATTTCAATTGTTTGTGTTTGTGTGTGTGTGTGTGCTGGATTTTGGTTTTGTTTCTAATTTAGAAATGTGAGTACGTGGGCATCGATTTATGACTATTTGCATTAAAATTAATTCCTGATTTGTTAATATTTTGGCGGCACATTCCGTACATTTGTTGTTGTCGATTTTGACTCATCAAATTGGCCAAACCATTCAATTGATTTAGTTGGTTCGTGCTGTTGCTGCTGTTGTTTGTGCCGTTGAGCGCATTCATAAAGTTCGAATTGAATGCGGATGAATTGTTCATATTGTTGCCAATTTTATTGACCAATGCGTTGAGCATGTTGGTTCCGTAAAATGCATTGTTGAAGTTAGAGTTGTTGGTCGAAGCATTTGCAACACCAACATTTGCAAATTGATTGCGATTTAGATTTTGATATGCGTAGGATTGGCCAGATGTGGCGGCCGCAGCGTTGACCGCGCCAACCGCACCACCATTATTATGTTGAATATAATTGTTCAAGTTCATTGTTTGGCCAGTTGTGAATGAAGTTGGCGCAATTTTGTGTGCACTCATATTTTGAACCGGTGAATCACGACGATTCCAAACTGTAGCAATTGTTTGCATGATCAATTCAGGAATATCTGTTCTGGCCGCCATTTTTTGCGGTTGATCAACTTTGTCGGGAGCATCCGCCAAAACGGGAAAATGGAAAGCACATTTAGCGCATCGATTTAATGCATATCCTGGACTCATATATCCAGATGCCAAACGATTGTACTGAGATCGATTGTTTATATACATTTGATAGTTTTGCTCCGGCAAATGAGCATATTGAATGGCCCATGATTTATTGGCCACATTTGCACTGAAATCAAGGATGTCACGACCACGGTGAATGATTTTCAAATTTTTATACCGAATTTCGTCCAAGTCAATTGCGGCTTTGTCATCATCTTGAGCAGCTGCTAATGTAACTTGTTCCGGTTGCTCGGAATCGCATTCACTGTCATTTGCCAATTCAACGGTGGTGTCCTTGGTCTCAGCAGCATCACCTTTATCCTCATCGTCACTTGCATCGGATTGTTGGTCTTTTTCATCGCTCGATTGTTCACTTTCAGTTGAACTTTGTTCGGTTGGCTTATCATCGTCAGCATCGCTGCTTGCATCGCTCGATTCGCTTTCCGTTTGTACTGCTGAAGTCGGTTCAGATACCAAAGTCGGACTACTGCTAGATGGTAGCTGCTCATTTGCCAATTTCTACATTTCAATGACAATAAAACATTGCAATTATTAATAATCATTTATAATTTGTGTTATTGTTTTTGTTTTTTTTTTGTTGTTGTACATTAATCATTTGAACTGAAATCCATGAAACCAGAGATCATTTTTTGATTTTCATTTCTATATTTATGTTTCTGTTTCGTTTTTTTTTATTCAATTGCCATTATCGCTGGCACTGTCTTACAGTCCAATTTAGAGGTTAAATGTACGGAACATTCACTTTATGTCGATTTAATAAATGGTTTTTACATGGTTGATTTCAATGCGACTAAACTGTTTCACTTGCGTGTGTCTTGCATAAGGTTTATCATCCGCTTTATCTCGAAACCGTGTAATGGAGCGACAATTTTGTGTGTTTTCTTTTTAAATTCATGTTTTCCTTTTTTGTGATCAAATTTAAATTTAAAACAAACTGAAGTAATTTTGTATGCCGTCAAACTCAAATCTCGTGAAATAAATAAACATTTTAGCGCAATATTCGTGCATCGAAGAAATGAAAAACATGGCTGGCAATGATAAGTTGCCTTGTGATTTGACATGGAATAAAATCGATAACGAAACTCATGGCAGTTATATAGATTGTATGCACACGCTCTACTGGAGCTTGCCTTTGATTTGATTGCGAAAAATTCAACAGTTTTTCACACATGCAACAGCTGTCAATGAACTTTTACTCTATCAAGTCACTTGACTATATTTGGCCTTTATGCAATAACCAAATGCTGAAATGGCCAAATTTATTCCTCTAGAATCGTTGTTTGCTGTTTGAAATTAAATGCAATTTGTGTCAAGGGGTAAGAGACACAACATCCGCATCTGTTTATAGAGTGGTGAATGCGCGTGTTTCTTTATAAGTTTACTTTGGTTTCTACGTTTCAAAAGTTGATTGCACTTTCGAGTGTTTCTCAAGTATCTCTACCCCGAGACGTTAAGCCTTCGAAATTATGATTCATAATCCATATCGTATCAACGGCTCGCTGGCTTTTATGATGAAATTAAAATGTTCAAAGTATCGTGTTAAAACTCAAATTTATCTTCAACATATTTGTAGATATTTTCATTTCTAAACATTTGGTTCTCTTACCTTTGCTTCTTCGGCATCCAATGAGCTAACACCGCTCGATTCACTGCCCGGCGATGCAAGAATTTTGAGATTTTCTCGACCCATCAGGATTGGAAACACCATGTCACTGTCCTCAAACAGCTCAGAGGCTGTGGACACAGCAACGTTCAGATCCATTTCTCGAAAATGTGTCCGTTTCCCTGGTCGTCGTTCGTTTTAAATTTAGTTTTCCGTTCGCAAATTGTTCAACAGCTGTAATGAATAACAACAAACGGTGATAAGTTCATTAGATGGATTTTTATTTGTGACAAATGTTTTTCGCTTGTAAATGTTGCAATGAATAAATAAATTAAACAAATTATTTTTGTTAAGCAAACTCAACAATTCACAGTTTAGAAGTTGATTTTATTTAGTGAAACAAACAAATAAAGAACAATAAGCAATTCAAATGTGCGCCCGACAAAACTAATTACAACGACGCACATTCAGCAGTGTATTACGTCATCGCACTGAGCTCACTGAGCTCACTGAGTACTCTGTGCGCCCGTTGTATGTAAACAACAACCGTATGAATGTTATCTTTTCATGATTAACATTGTCAGCTGATGCGGCGCCATAACAAGCGGCTGAAGCAAAATGAGTGGAAATTTGACATTAATTATTCGTCGATGGGATTGTGATAAATTGATCGAATATGTCACCGTATTCTGGTGCTCCCATTGAATAACTTACATACAATTTAAATAAAAATTCCGATTTTATAAGAAATTCGGTGGTAAATTGCTATCGATTTTAGAACAGTGGAATTCAAGCGCATCACCGCACACAATTGATTTATGTCAATGTCAAAATTGCTGTTATTCATTCCATTCGGTTTGTTTGGAAATGTTTGTCATTTGATTGAACACAATACACTGATCGGCAAAGTTTGCCCTTTGCTTGAGCATACAACACACCACACCATCGACATAAATTCAACTAAAATCAATTTCAATCGCAAAAAAAACAAATTGTTGCTTTTTTTCTCTATTTTTTTGCTGAACGGTAAACTTGTAGACTAAATAAAGAGCGGCAACGGTATTGCTTCGATGAATTGGAGAAAACTGACTGCGCTCGCAAAATACGCAATTACAATGAATGAATGCCACTTACACACAAACACAGAAAAGAATTCCACCGTGAAATGTTGGAAATCGGGCAATATGTTGGCTCCGACTCCGACATGAAAACAGAAAAGAAAAATAAAGAAGAAAAATGCTATGCCACGAACAAACTAACGAAAGAGCACTGGCTCATTAGCAATTAAATAGCGTGCAGTACACACAGTGAAACAAAAAATGTATACAGAAATCATGAAAAAAAATTGCAGACGAAAACAAATATGAGTCGTTTTCTGGCATTTGGTTTCAACGGATCGATATCGAACAGTGAAACATGTGTTGAGCCACTCACATGGAAATTCACTAGGTTTTTATGCCAACCGATGACCACCTATTTTTTTTCTTCTTTTTTTTGCACAAAAAAACAATTTTTCACTTCAGATGTTGCGTTTTCTTATGTTAGTGTGTTGCTTTAAATGGGTGCGGAAAAAACCAAAACCATCAGGATAGTTCCTGATCCGAATAAATTAATTACGTGAATGTTTAGCCCTGACTTTCTTTGAAAAACAACATTTCACACCAACAGCAACTGAGTCACTGAAACACAGAACCAAAACATTGCTATCGCTGTGTGTGTGTGTGTGTGTGTGTGTGTGTGTGTGTGGGGACATCGCTTGAAATTGTGAATTCACAAAAAAACTGAAGTTTTTGGTGTTGTTTACATGTAAACAATCAATGGAAAAAGCAGCGTAAACTTAATTTACGCGCGACAATCAATAAATGTATCGATAGTCGGACGAAAAGCGTTCAACAACACGGCCAATGCAATGGCAAATGTGTACCAAATCGATGACATGAATCTCATACATACAACGATGAGCGGTGGAATTGGTGTGTACGCAGTTGACATTGTGCATGAATATCATCATTTCAGCAGCAGCAGTATTTTGTTGTTGTTGTAAAAAGAACAACGTGCAGCATGTCAATTTCCCGAAGTCAGTTGTTATGTCAAGGTCAGTTCAGTGCACATGTTTTAATTAAGCGCTGTTTTTCATATGATGTACAATGTAGATCGGTGGCGATGTATTTGTTAGACATCAGTGATGTCACATCACACAAAACGATCATGGGATTGACAATCTTTGTCGAAATAACCTTCTGCACAAGAAAAAAGGTCACCATCATAAACGACTATCGGGAATGGAAAATATTGCTATCATAGCCCAGCTACTTGAAATCAAAATCCGGCCTTTGAACCGAAATAAATGAACTGATTTTCAACGGATACATGATGGTTGGCTTGGTCTTAGTGATTCATTCGTTCCACTTCAATTAACTTCAACGAAATCCAAATTGTGTCTATCAAATACGTATTGCGAAATCATATTATCGAGAGCACAATTGTCATCATACAGTTTACATACTTTTTTTTTCTCCGTTTAATTTTGTGTTTGAATTTTCGTATCACCAGAAAACCTTTAGAAATATGTGAACACACCAAATGAAATGAATGTGTCAGATATTGTGATAATTTAGGTCACAAATTTTCACATTTACCAAAACATTTTCTAATCAACTAACTGAAAGACAAAACAAATGAGGTGACTGTCGAAATTAAATAATTGAATTGCTAGGGAAATTTATCTCTCTCTGAATGTGTGTGGTTTTTTAAAATTTCAATTGAATTCTTTTTCGCTTTTGGTTGAGCATTTCTATCGCTATCAAAATTCGATTCAGTAATAATATTTATTCAATAATTATTTAATCGATTTATGGTGCGATCAAATCTGTATAAAAAATTGTTTGTGCTGTGACAGTTAACTGAGCACTGAAACGACCATTTATGAATGCGAAGCGAGAATATGTTTTGTTTTTATATGTCAACTAGTTCTAATTCTTGCGAATTTGTTGAAGCTTGGTTCGCCTATAGAGAAATCTCACTGTATAGACTCTGACAATATCAAATTGGAATGGATTTAATCATCAAAATTTAGTAAATTACAATTTTAGGAATGGGCAATCGAAAGTTGATTGAAAATTTGAGAAAATGTGTTACCATTGCTGATTTTACACATTTTCATGGTACAATTATAATGTCATTAGTCTAAAATTGTAGGTATTCATCAAGACTTTATCCAAAATTAACCCAAAAAAAATTATTACTTTCATCAACAACAACAACAACAACAACAAAAATACGGTTGAAATTGACGTCGGAAAAGTGCCACAGCTGTTTGCTTTAACGCTTTGTGTACATCATTTATGGTGGTGGTGCGTAAATATGTCGTTATTACCGTTGCTCGAGTCATGTAACCATTTCGCTCAATAGTGAGATAACAAGCGAAACGATCTAAATAAGTCATTGTTTAGTGTCGTCAATGCTTAAACGGCTTTTAAATGTTTGGTCGATTTCTTTTGTCTTCGCCATGTTGTTTTTTTTTTTATTTTCAAACGGTACGTATGAAAATAACGAACGAAACCAAACGTGCAGAACACACAAAGGCAGAAACCACAACACACAACAATAAAAAAAACGCACACAAAAACTTCCAAATCGATTGTTAGTATTTAGCGTTACATGGGCAAATAAAAATATGGACAATTGTAACATGAAAGAAAAGTAGCTGGATTTTCAAATCGATTTCATCGTTTTATTCGAATTATTTTACTGTGTCGCTTCGAAATTGTACATTAGCAATACAACAACAACGAAATCGAATGAGAAACAGACAAATAAACACACATCGAATGCGCTCCGTGAATGAGCAAACAGTGTGTGTGTTCAAGTTTTTGAAAGGATTATGAAATTGGTCCGGTCGAACATCGAAAAATGTATTGCTTAAAATAGAAACGGGGCTCTCAGAGCCGCAACACACCGCTCCAATACGGCAAGTGTGTGTTTGTGAGTCTTCGTTTGGCTAGCCGATTATTTGCGGTTGTTGTTGTTGTTGTTCTTGGTTCGTATCTGATATAAGGCGAACAAATAAATATTTCAGCTGTTTTGGCGTTCTGTTATTTCTTTATTTCGGTGTCTTCATTTCGTTTTGAGTTTCATTTTATTTGCCTTTTTTTTTAATTTAATGGCGTTGATTTTGGAAAACGAGCTCATTAGCAAATTTCACGGATCGATTTAAGCAAACAACAAATAACGAAATTTCAATGGAACATTCGAATCAATATTCTTCATCCGAAAACCAATTTGTTTGGATCGAAAAGCAAAACAATGCGTTTTTCGTTTTTCAATAAGCCAAACAAATCACATTTGATTGTTTTTGATTTCGATTTGAGTCAGGCGATTTGGAAACAACTAAATAAACAGTTCGCTATATATATATATATATATATGCGTGTGTGTGTTTTCTTTTTTCAATTCGTGTCAATGAGTTGCTGTTTTTTTTATTCTCTCTTACGACACAAACACATAAACGAAGAAAATGTGTGCGTTATTTATTATTGAAGGAGTGATAGAATGGTATAAAATCAGCGACAGCAAAACAAAAACAACAAAATTCTTTGATTCTATGGAGCAGAACGAGCCCCGCAAGGGACACGAGGAATAACAACGACACAACAAACAGATTATGGCGCAAGAATACGATGAAAACATTCGAATTTAACAAAAACAAAAATGTTTCATGAAATGAAATATATTTTCGTTGCTTGGTATATTTTCATTAAACACATTTGACATGGGCAATTATTGATGTATTTTGGGTGGAAAGATCGTGTGACACAGGCGAATCGAACACTGAAAACAGCCAAAGCTGAAATTAATAACACTGAAACAGCCTACGATCAAATTCGATACAATCAACAAAAATCGACTCGCAAACATTTCTCCACTAGAGTTAATGTATATATTGAATTTGTGGGACGATGTGAAGCGACTACGCATCCATCGATTTTGGAAAATAAGCAACATTTTAATTGCCGCGACACGGTAAAATAATATTTCTGCCAATGAATTTCAACCAATTCAATTTTGATGTGTCATCATAACTGCACTATGAGATAATCTTCATCGAATGGAATTATCAGATAATATTACATGATAATAAAACCTTGAAAAAAAAAAACTTTGAGTGGTCAATTCTGCAAATCCCCTGGTGGCTTATGGAAATATACTCAACAACTTTGAATCTACCTGGAAGTGCCAAATAAATATCAATAGGACTAAAAAACGGAAGAATTCTACGTCGAATGTATCAATTCATTTACTAGTCTCTTAATTAAGTCTGTGCAAAATTTGAAATCACGTTTCTTCGGTATTTCTCAGTATAACATTTTCCAGTCTAGTTTTTGGTTAAAATTGGATAAGTGAACAAATCAAGAAAAAATTCTCGAGCTTGTCATGAAGCTCGTTGACCTAGGGGCACCAAACTTCATTTTTCGGACTATATTTGTGAGAACCGGTCGGGAGTCGGTTTTCGATGTCGAATGTTGTTTTTCTTTGTTCAATTGGCCAATGATAATAACTGAAAAAAGTAGCACGCGCCCAAGTTATGTATGTTATATTTATGCCAGTGAATTAAATCACCTTTGGTGGTTGACGTCAAATTCACATTTGACATTTATTTGCATTCAAGAATCATTTTGCACACGAGACATTTTGTTATCTAACAATCTCATTTACCGATGATTATCTCATCGGATGATGAATTACACTGTAAATACACAAACTGTATCGCCAAATATGTGTTACAGTATCTTGATGTACAACAACTTTCTACATTGATGCGAATCACTGGATCGAAGATGTTGGCACGAAGCAAATAAAAAAAATGCGTGGCTTCAGATCAAATAGGTTCACGATTCGAAAAGCCTGATTAATTAATTTGATACGCACGATGATTATCCACCATGTTTTGCTCTGGTTTCTTAAATAAATGTTTTCAAAACCAACAAATTGCCTCCGTGATTTCGTAACATACACACACATACACTGTTAAATGTTCGTATTTTCAGTCGGAATGCCGTAATTTGTGGCACACATCAAACACGGGTTCAGGACGCTACATCAACAGCACCAAGCAATAGCAGCAGATGGTATATAATTTAAAAAGGTCTTGAAAGAAATGCACAAAGGTCTTTTGCCAAATGTCTTTTTTTTTCTTCATTTCTGACACAATAGGATGCGAGAATAATAACGAAAGTACAGGCCAAAATGTGTGTGCGTGTGTGTTTGTGTGATAATTTAAGTTCGAAAAAGGTGAATATTTTGCCGCTTTTGTCCATACATACTCTAACTAAACATCTGTCCAGTCATTGTACTAGGTCAGCCAATTGCTCGATTCGATCGACTTCATACCAAATGCCAAGCCATTTCAATTACAAAACATTATATACTCGAACGATCGTAATGTAAAATGATTTTCTGGTTTCGTCCGATTTTTGCGATTTGGCAATTTGCTCTATAAATCGACATGCATGAACTGAGACAAACATTGAACGAAGCGAATGGAGTGGAGAAATAATATATATCGAAGACATCGGTTTGATTTTATAAAAAAAAATGTTTGTGCGTGAACTAGTACAGCTAGTTAATGTAACACGTAATACGGCTCTATATGAGCAACGGTGTATGCTAAAGGCATAGACACTCACCGACATATCGGTACATAGACAGTGCGCAACCAGCACCGAGTACTGGTTAATGATATGACACAATGCAAAAGACAACCACTATGCATATGCCGTTAAAAACAAAATAGCCTGTGCAAGCGACACAGCGGCTCTGTACATGAACAAACGAACGAACAACTCAAATTGAGTGGTTCAGCCAAGGAAACGTTATCAGAAAAATGCCGTACTAATCAAGTGGTTCACATCGGGGGCAGCACGACAACAACAACACCACACATAACACACGAGCCTGTATGTACCGAAATCGATCCATAATCCATATCACGATATATGCATACAATGTCTAAATTTAGACCGGAACATATTCAAAGTGTTTGTTGTGACACACAAAAATAGCAAATCGCATCGAAACTCAACATTGCCTGAACACGGTCTATCGATCAGCTCAGGCATTTTTTTTCTTTTTTGGTTTGTTTCGAGGAAGAAAAAAGTAATAAAAATTAGCAAATATAGCTTAAAATAAGTTAAAAAAGAACTTAAAATCCAAAACAAAACAACACAAAAAGAATAAAACGAAAGGAAAAAAACACCAAGCTGAACGAAATCAAAAGAAAAGAGCAAAACGACGAGTGAACAACACAAAGAAAATATTGAACGCCATTATTTTCGATAGGTCGTACTGTCATTTGCACGCAAACATTCTCGCTCGTGTGCGAAACTCACAACACTTCGAGCCGATTGTGTTTAGTGCCGAGAGCTCAACTTACTTATAATAAACACACACACACACACACACACACCGTAATCGGTCAACCTTTTTTGAAAACTTCAAGTTTCTTTACTTGTGCTGTGCTGTGTTGTGGTGCGTTGTTTTTTTCCGTTCGACGTTGACTATATTTTCTTGTCTCTCTCTCTCTCTTGCTCATTTCGTATTTTCAGCAGCAACAACAACAACAAAAATTGTATTTCGCTTTTTTTTTCAGTATGTTCATGAAATATGCGTAAATGAAAATTATACAAACGAAAAAAAAAATGTTTTTTTTTCGCTCGTCAAATTCGTGCATTTTGATTTTTTTCATCACGTGTTACACAAAAAAAAATATAATTTCAAAAATTTAAACTGTATATCGTTCAAATAAAAAAACACACACACCTAAAATGGAAAATCGATTGAAAATAAATTGAAAGAGCGAAGCCAAAGCGAATGGCTGAGAGAGTGTCGGATTCAACAGCAGATATAATAATAGGCATAATAATAATAACAATATAGCAATACCAGTAACAACACAGTCAGAACGGCTGGCGAAAACTCGTACAGCAGCAAAAAACATACGGCAGCAAATGGCAGTAGCAAAATATACACAACAAAAATTGAGAGTAACGGCGCAACAGTTTGCATGTTTCAAAGTAAAAAGAAGCGATATTCAAGTAGATACACAAAGTCGCACGAATTCAGGTATTCGGGTGTTGTGCATGTGAATGTGAGCATGTCTGACGGCCTACCGAACACAGAGCGTGTATGTGTCTCGGTGTGTGTGTGTATTCATGCGAATGCGATTGTGCACATTTATTATTATCGACGAAATGTGAAGAAGCAGCGAGAATTATCGACGCATATTGAATAGGCAACATCGAAATAAATGACACGACCGAAAAGTGTCAGCACATCGTCAGCTTGATGCAACCACAATCAAAACCCGAATTCAGTGACAGCGACGGCAAATGATAGCCAAGTACTTTGCATTTTATTTGTACTGAGGGCATTGTGGTAACGGTATAACAAGCCGATTAGAAATGAATTTTATATTCAGCATGAAAACTGGTCGAATGAGAAGAAGAAGTACACACAACAACGAAAAAACGGCGCACAATCTGTCTAACTAAACCGCAATACGGCTGATCAAGTGAATTTATTTCACGGTTGGTAAGCGAATAAAGAATTAGATACCGATATGATGATGTTAAATGATAATAAGAAAAAAACATTTCTTTATGTATAAAATGTTCATCGAGCATGCATTCGATTAAAATTTCCATACATACCTTTCGATAGCTAAGCGTTAATCGTCGATGTTTGATTTGGTTATATTTTTGTTTCGGATTTGGTTGATTGATGTGTTGTATGTATTTTGAATTTGCTGTATGTGTGTGGCAAAAACTCGAAAATCAGCAATCAGCTTGTTTCCAAAATGAAAATGGTTTAACGATGAAAGAAGAAGAAACGATGGAAGAAAAAGTCTCAAAAAAATAAATAATGGTATTGTTGTGAGTTGAGAGAGTCGCCTCGATTTGATTTTTTCTTTCTTTTCTGGCTTGCTTTTTGTAGGTCGTCGTTGTAAGTCGTTTTCAGCCGCTGTATATGCACACACTCACACCGTTCACAAGTATTTGTCTTATATGTTTTGGTGCCTCGTTTAAACAGTAGTTCACTGCTATTCTCTCGTTCTGCCTCGTATATCGTGTTTGTGTATGCGTGCAGCTCAGGAAAAATACACTTTTTTTTCTCTCTTCTTATTGCTTTATCGTCATCTAGAGTAAAATTACTCTTTTAATTTGTCCGAATCGAAAATCTTTAATTCGTACATACACGCCAACAGTTCGACACGATAAAATTTGATAACAACTGGCTCAATTGGGTTCCTTCAAGTAGAAAAGAAGAAATGAAACAGAAAGAGAAGGGACGAACAAATTGTACATACGATTAGAAATACGCTTGAAAATACTCATGCAAATGCGTTTTAATTAAAAAATCAACAAAAATAAAATGAAAAAAAAACTGTTCAATAACTGTTGAAATTTGTGACTTACATATGCGAATTCGTCGTCGTTGGTGTGATTCTCGATGCGAATATTTGATACGATGCAACAACAATTCCCGTTCGACGAACAAAAAAAAAAATTTAATGATAGAAAAAGAAATGAAGACACCACAGTCGAAATTTATGCAGCTTTCTTTTCTATCTCGTTCAACTCTCTTCTTCTTTTCATAAAATGCACTAGACTTTTAAATTTTTTTATTTTTTTAGATGCTTTTCGATTCTGTTTAACTATTTTCTATATTTCTCTTAAATTCAAAATCACAGTTAGTTTACGTTTGATTTATTTGCATTAATTTTTACAAAAAAAAGAGGAGATTTTTGTTTTTAGTGTATTTTAGATTTTTTTTTGGAATTGGTTGCCATTTAAAGAACCGAACCAATTCAGATCATTGTCTCTTTTTATGTGTGAAAGAAGGACACAAAACGAACGCAAAATTATTTTTATGGTGTGACTACAAAAACGCGCCACTTGCAGGAAGTTTTCAGTGCCTTTTAGAACAAATTTTTTTTTTCGACCTTTTCTCTCTTGTTTTAATTTACAATCTGATTTTAACTTCTCTTCCGTTTTTTATTCTCTTCGTTTTTATCGCTGATAATTTTCTTTTTTAAATTACACACAAAAAGAAACTTGCTTTAGATTTCGTTCTCTTTTTGAATGCGATTCTTTATTCGTGCACCGAATAATATTTTTCTGACTTTTCTATGCCACCATTTCAAACATACTGTTTGAGTGTTGTTGTTTGATAATCGCAAAAATACTCTTTTGTAATTTGGTTGATGGAATGGCCGCTGCACGCTGAATTGGCGCCACCCGTATGGCCACTGACAATCATAAATATGAGAATACACACGCATTAATGATGCTGAACTTGCCTTAGAGCATGCCATCTATCGATAAATTCATACAGCGCTTGAATACATTGCTAAACGTCGCAATTAGTGAACGTTTGTAATTTTAAACATTCATTTTTAATTCAAACAATCTTTTTATTTGTGAAAGAAAAATTTCACTGTGAATTTAATTATCTTCTATTCAACTTGCAACTTGCAACAATTCAAACCAAATGAATATTTTCCTCAAATGTGCTGGTTGAAATTTGGGAATTCGTGCGCTTGAGAAAAGCCAAGTTTCATACGATCAATTGTGTGAATGTAAATAATCATATAAATGAATATGTATTATGATAGACGTCGACAAGCGTCGACATTCTGGTGACAACAATTACACAATTCAAGCTGGATATCGGTAAAAATATGACAATCAAATATTTCTAGTCAAATTGGCAATTGTTTGAATCTTGATACGAGTATTAAATTTTAATCAAACGGTATTTTTGTCTTGCCAATGCAGTCTTGCCAATGCAACAGAAAGCACGTGGATATCAGGCCCTTTGCTAGAATACACTTTCTTTGCTTACTACATTGGATTTACCGCTATCGAGCTCAATGTAAACACCAACCACAAAGCATAAACAAATGCGAAACGAATTTGTGTTTCACCATCGATTCCGAGAAAATCGGCTTTATTGATAATTTGATAGTATGCGTGCGTTCAGCTGCTTATAGTTATGCATTCAGCACGGTTTTACATTTAACGTGCCACCACCGACCTACAGCGTGGCAACATCCAATGTGAAGCATTCATTTAGATTGCGACATTCAGTTGGTGAGCACGTAAGCGTAGCTTAGTCAAGCGGACACGAACATTTTGTGAAATAAAGGAATTTCGCGTGTGATTAAAATATTTCAAGTCATTTTACCAACAATTTATTAATTGTTACTAATTTCAAATCATAAACACATAGAAAAAGGGTAGAAAATCCTCCCGCGAAAATGGATGAAATCGTGGACATTGTGTTTAACAAGAAGAAGCCGTTTACGCCGATTCGAATTTCCGGTGGTACAACAAATGGCCGTATCATATCATACAAAGAAACTGCGTTGGGCCCACATTTGGAGCGAGAGGAAAAAGAAGAATTCGCAGAAGATGTGAATTCAATGCGTCGCGATTTGAATCAGAATATCAAACAATCGTCTATGGTAAATGAAGATCTGGCGTCAAATGACGAACGAAATAGCGATGAAGTGTATAAAAAGTTTAATTTTGGTAAGAAAACTCAAAGCGCGACTCAATTGCCGGTGTGGGCATCGCAAAGAAAAATATGTTCGAAAATTGAGGAATATCAATCGGTTGTGATTGAAGGCTCGACCGGATGCGGAAAATCAACGCAAGTAAGACCAATTCATCATACTTTTTCGTTGACTTTCGCGACATTTCTACAAGCTGGGATATTCTTTTCCATGAATTTAGATACCACAAATGATTCTGGATGATGCCAGAGAAAAGGGAAAACCATGCAATATTATTGTGACTCAACCACGCCGCATTGCTGCTCGCAGTATCGCTGAACAGGTTTGCCGGGAACGTGGATGGGAGCTTGGAACCCTTGTTGGTTATCAGGTGAGTTTTATTTTAAAGCAAAAATCCAAGGCAGAAGGAAAGAGTCAAGAGATTCAAAGCTACCAAAACATGAAAACGATCATCATTTCGATATATTTTAAATGACTGAAGTTGAAACCACATCAAGTGTTGAAACCAAATTGAGCGGTTTTTTGTGAACATTTTTTGATTTCGTGAAATATTCAAAATGGCGGATCTTACTGTTTACTGATAAAGCAAATACATTAGAATATATCCAGTCCAACGGTTTAGTGATTTTATACAGTCTTATGATCGGACGATAAATATTTATCAGGAATTAACGCTACTTGGATTTGACATGTTGTCAATGGCTGTGATTGATCACACAATAATAAGGATTGTATCCATTTTGAACATTGAAATCAGAGCAAGCTTCTTCCTTAGAAAGAAGATTTTTTGTGGATTTGATTCATCGGACATTTTTCATTTTATCTCATTTAGATTGGTTTGGACCGTCAATTTATGTCCGAAGACACACGAATTCTCTTTTGTACAACTGGTGTCCTGCTAGAAAAACTGGTTCAATCGAAATCATTCGGACATTACACGCACATCATTTTGGATGAAGTACATGAACGTGACAAGGACATGGATTTTTTGTTCATCATCATTCGCATGCTGATGGCAAAAGAGCTTACAAATGTTCGAATTATTCTGATGTCAGCCACAATTGACACGGCAAAGGTATTTGTTTTGCTGTACCTAATTTTTTATTTATAGACAACAGAGCTATACATTACATAAATGGCCATTTTGTTTTTAGTTTGCCGAATACTTCCAAATTTATCGGTTCAACGAATGGGTTCCAGCTCCGATTGTGAAAGTGGACAAACAAAGTTTGTACACAGTCAAAGACTTGTATCTCAATGATTTTGACGGATTAGTGGTATGTAGGCAACATGAACTTCAGTCAATTTTTGATGGTAATATTTTGCGTAAAAAATTGTTTCACAGGTGCCACATGTGTCCTATGACAATCCTGGCATTAGCGATGACATGTACAAGTTAACATTGCGTTTGATTAAAAATCTGGACATGGAAAAGAACAAATCAGCGTCAATCTTAATCTTTTTGCCCGGAATCTATGAAATTGGTCGTTTGCATACAATTCTAAGCGAATATTCTGAATCGTAATACAAGTTTTTCTGAGAAAAAAACAAATCGAATTTCTAGTCATTATCGAAAGAATTTTTATATCTTGTTTGTAGAACTTTGGGAGTGTCCTGGAAAATATTCATTCTTCACTCGCTGATCAGTACCGAAGAACAACAATCGATTTTCATGCAAGTTGAAGACGGTCGCAAGATTATTTTGTCCACAAACATTGCGGAAAGTTCGATAACGGTTCCTGATGTTCGATTCGGTAAGTCCTGCTCAATTGATACATATTTAATACATTTTGTTGAATTCGGTTGAATTTTATAATAACATTTTTCGTTTTGCATTTGATTAGTTATCGACTTCTGTTTGATGAAATATTTGAAATGTGATTCATTGCGAAATTGCACACGCCTCGAAATGGACTGGGCATCGAAAAGCAACTGTATACAGCGTATGGGTCGAGCTGGTCGTGTGGCCAACGGTCGCTGCTATCGTATGGTTGAACGTAGATTCTATGAAGTAAGTATTCATATTTTGATAATATTATTTGAAAAAAAAACGTCCTGTGAATGCCTTAATATTTGCCAAATATTATTGGAAAACAATTTACCAGTGTCACTTGAAATCAACGCCAATCCCTGAGCTGCTGCTCGCACCATTAGAGAATGTGATTTTGAAAGCAAAAACATTTGAAATGGCACCACCTCATGTGATTCTCGGTCTAGCTATGGACAGTCCAAAAATGGAAGACGTAGCCAATACCATGTTGACATTAAAAGAGCTGGGCGCTTTGCAGCTGACACTTGACAATGGAACATATTCACCGATCGATGGTGATCTGACTTTCTTAGGGCGCGTCATGTCAAGCCTTCCCATTGATGTACGATCAACAAGATTGATTGCAATTGGTTTCTGCTTTGGTATTCTCAGAGAATGCATCGTAATTGGTAAGAAAGAAGTGTCATTTTCTCACATTTTCATTAGATTTCTCAACAATTTTTCATAACCCATTAGCTGCCGGTCTAACATCGAAAAGTATTTTCAAAATTACATTTGAAAAAAGTCTACGTGAATATTCACGCCGTTTGGAATGGTCAAATGGTTCAGGTAGTGATTTGTTTGGTATTCTTAATGCGTACAAAATTTGGACCATGAAATACAATCAACGCGAATTTGGTGTCAAACGATCTGAACAACTGAAGGCTGAACGTGAATTTTGCAAAAAGCATTGTTTGGATATTCGATCAATGAACGAATGCCATCAATTGGTACAAGAGTTGACACAACGTCTGAAAAAGCTTGGCATTTGTGAAGATACAGGTGTTGATCGTGTTCGATGGAGTGATCAAGAGAAAGCTATCGTTCTAAAGGTTGCGATTGCTGGAGCATTTTATCCGAATTTCTTCGCGACGGTGCCAATGAGCAATCCAATGATTGAACGTGACATCTATCGGACCATGAATGGACGTGACCCAGACAATACAGTCTTTTTTTCTGGTTTTCGAAAAGACCATATACGACAACTGTATGTGGAACATATTCAGAATCTCTTCCGGAATACAGTTGTTGATGAAGAAGATATTGGCTGTGTGAAAGTTTCATTTGACAAGGACTCGGAAAAGGTTTTTGTAACATTCGATGTTAGCCAGAGCTTCAGTGATGGCAAACGAACCGATTGGGACACACAACGATGCTCCATTCCCGGTAAAACAATCACTGAAGTCTACAAAGCGGTTAAAATGCGACAAATGCGCATGCCAACGTTCATTGCGGCTATGAAGTAAGTAGTTGATTGGCTAATGCAAATTTAAATTTGAATATTTATTAAATATACTCACTTCGGTTTATTTCATTCGATTTTAGTGTGCACACAGAAAGAATTGTCGCTGAAAAGCTTGGTCTCGGTGTGATGACTGGTTTAACATTTACAATGAAAGAACATATACGTGATGATATTGCCCAAATCTGCATTCCCAAGGCCTCAATGAAAGAAGTCATTGGCACCATTACGCATGTAAGTCTTTTTATTTGTCTACTGCCTACGACTAAAACTGATCCATTCATTTTTGTGTTTAAAAACAGGTGGATAATTGCTCGAAATTTTGGTTTCAACCAAAAGATGAACAGCAATTGGTTGAAAATTTCGTGCGAGAATTGAATGAATCAGATCGGAGAATCATTAAACAATGTACCGATTACTATGTCCTCAATCGTACAACGATCATTGCTGCTCGTGATCATAGCGATGGCAAGCTGTATCGGGCTCGATTGATTGACATTGATTACACTGATGATACAGTTCAATTTAAAAGCATTGTCTGCTTCATTGACACTGGACGCACGCAAAAATGTGAACTCAAAGATTTATTTGTATTCACTCAACAAGTGGAACAAGCGATTATGCCACCACGTTGCTTCCCTTGTCGATTGGCCGAAATTCAACCATCCACATCGAATATTAGCGGTGGATTCATGTGGGATCGTGGTGCAATTGATCTGTTCAACCAAATGACGTCTGGTTGCTATGTTAAAGCCGAGGTAAGAGAATTGCTTATTTATAAAGAAAACACGCTCATTATAATGTTAAATTTTTTTTTTTATTTCGCAGGTTTATTCGGTGGTAAATGGAACGGCAAATGTGTTCATTTGGTCACAAGATGAACATGTCAATGTAAATGATCAATTGATCAAAAATGGATTGGGCGAGTACTGTGAAGAGAACTTCTTATCGAAAGTAAGTCATCTTGATTGTCACTCAAGAAATGCTTGAATTTAATCACTTTCAATTTTCAGAGCAATCGTTGGAAACGCCAAAATGTCCAGAGCTACATTGCAAAGGAAGCGACCGATTTGAATGCCCTCGAGATGGGAGACTGCGATGAATATTACGCAATAGGTAATGCTGAACCAGTTAAGGCAATCGAAGACCGTGATTGTGTTCATTCAGTGCACCTAACTGGCCCAAAAAGTCCACTCGAATCGGAAATGTATTCAGTATTGGTGCATAATTCCAAGCATTCGATTCATATTGATGCACATTCGGTGAATAGTGTTCTATTGACCAGTTTACAACAGGTATAAATTTGGTAAAAGATGCTTAAAGTCAACGTTTATTTTACTTTAGACATTTTTTATAGGATTTGTCTATCAAGTACATGGTTGCCTCACATATCAGTCAAAAAGGTTCAACTGACCAACAATGCAGCGCACATGAAACGACATTGTTGCCAAATATTCGTGGTTTTGGTCCATTGATGGCTATGATCTTTTGTCCAGCGATGGATTTGAAACGTGATCAATGGAAATCGCGTTATATTTCAGTCCGCACCGGGCTCGGATACAACAAAGACAAGGATTGCTCGTATTTTGTTGAACATGATACAGTGTTCCCTTTGGATTTTGAGTTCACAGAAGATGACCTCACTCTCGTAAGTAAAAGTGATTACAGTTCTGTCATTTAGATCATTGATAAAAATCTCATTTCATCAACAGATCAATCAAATTCGCTACTCTTTTGATACATTGCTATTTGCATTCGGCAATAAAACACCAAGCGATGCAATTTCTTCGAAGAATAAGCTTGAAATCATGAAGAAGCTAAAAGAAGTTACACTCAAGTGAGTCGATCGTTGAAAGGAAACCTTTGGTTTGAATGCATTTTAGCCGACACAACAGTTTGCATCTACGACAATTCAATGTATTTATTTTTACTCATTCTTTACAGATTACTGACTAAAAATCGTCGAGCCATTGAGATAAACACCGTGACCCATGAATGGATGGAATATGATCCAAGCGAATTCAAACATTTCACGAATGTTTATGGTGCCAAAGCCATTTTCCCGGTGCATGGCTTACTGAGACTGGAGCCGCGCCTCGAAATGGACGTTAAGAAGAATTTGTGGCAACAATGCGCCCAATTGCGTAGCATGTGAGTGATTTTTATTTACATATAATTCTCTACCTACGGCCACTGCACATCTGCACAACCCAAACCACAATAAATGATATTTGAAAATGAGTATTTATTTTCTCAAATGAATTCCATTTACAGGACGACGATCATGCCAAGACCAGTTACGTGCCAGCTCTGCAAAACTGAAATTGAAAATGTAGCCATTCTGCGCACACATCTGATGTCTCGCTTACACGTCGACCGGGAAAAAGAAGTTGGTTTTGTGTACAATCAGCTTGAGTAATCAATCTCATTTCAAATGGCATTCGCAGTACTAGATCTGAAGAGATTAGTACGGTCATAGTAATCACAATTTTCTCACCTTAAATAACATTAAAACCAATTCATTACTTAATTTCCATTTAAATAATCGATTCAAAGTATATAAGACAGTATATACAGACTTTGACGTGTCATTTATAGTGAAATGTTTTTTTTTGACAGTGACAAAATTTGTTATATCGATACTTTTTCACCAAAATAATTGTAGGAAGTCAAATTAAACTCATTAAAAATTGAATATTGACACTGAATATCATAAAATAAATCAACATTTTTCTAAGCATAAAATGTGTGTTACCAATTGATAATAAATCAACAACTACACTGTATATCTATTGCAGATGAAAAAAGTCAAAATTTTGGTATTCAAGGATCAATTTCGTAATTATAGGATTCTTTGGTTATGATCTAATTTTAATCGATTAAGCTAAGAAATGAATTCACATTTATCCTAGAGATGAGTTGAGAATGAACACACACACACTTGGTGTTAAAGAGGCAACGCATCATTTTCACAATTTTATTAAAGAAATAAATAGATTAATAATTATAAATTATACTGAGTATTTGAGTTGATTAACAAGTGTGTTTAGAACAGACACCATCACAGTGCGATGACAAGGCTCACTTCAAAGGTTTTTTTTTCCTGCAGAGAAAGATGGAGAGAGGCGGATGATACAAATATATATTTCCATCTCTTTTTGTTCTGTGTTAACATCTAAAAAAAACCTACAAAGTGAGTCTTGTCATCGCACTGTGGACACCATAAATTATTCTGCATCAGACAACGAGCTCATTCGAAAATAATTGGGCGAAAAGCTGCTAGCGGTTGCTATATCAAATGGATTCGTTGCATCTGATAAACCATTCCACCTAAATAACAGGAAAAATTGAATGGAAATGATAAACAAAAATAATTTTCGTCTTTTTGAAGCTATTTTAAAAGCAATGGGTCACTGACGAATACAGACCTTTCTTTGATTAAACGAAACATACGACGTCTCAGTATGAGCAATATAAAAATCAGAACTCCTTGTAAACAATTCCAAATGTCACTGAAAAGAAAAACTATGCTGTCCGTTGCAATTAAAAATGAGATAATTTCCAAGATCCAACCAACGCCCGCTATCACAAACAGACGCAAATACAAAAGCACCCTGAAATTGATTGAATTCTTTGAACACTTGAGTTAAAAATTCTCAGTGGTGAACAGAAACGATATAAATCCAAAATTATTTATTTTTACCCGTCTATTTGTCTGTTTAGTGTTTTCTGAGATTGTGAGCCATCATCTTGTGATTGTCTCATTGCATTTGCTTGCTGTCGTAGCTGATGAAAGCTTAATGCAGTCAAGATGAAAAGTATAACATTTAATGTGATTATAACACCAACAGGAAGGTAGAAGAATAAAAATTGTGGAATAAATGTCTCTGAAATTCGCAACATTTGATTGAAATTCGATTAGTTTAGAGCACTTGACCATAATATATCCAACACATACTATGCAAGAAGCAACCACTGGTCCCGACTCTGGGTCGCAACCGATCTGGAATGGATTCAATTTGGTCCAATGTGATTATTATGATGGTCAAAAGACACGGAACACCACAGCTGTAAATCGTATACCAAAAAAATTGCCTTTCTTCACTCAACCGTTTGAATCTGCTCAGAGTTCTGTAAAATATTCAACACTGTTATCAGAATGCAGATCTTGGTTCTGATTCATGAATGAATCATGAATATAAACGAATGGACATACTGGAAGCTCAACCATAAATCAAAGTTGATCACACTCAACCATAAAAAAGCTGAAAGCATCGTCAAGTATATGAGATATCCCAAAGAATTACAAAGTAGTGGCTGAACGTAGTTCGATCCATTGAGTTGAACACCAGACAATAGCGAGTATCCGATGGCCAGAGCTGCCAAAAAACATATCAAACACTTTCCGTTTAAATTTTGTAGTTTAGGAATGCAGCCATAAATGATGAGTGTTAGAATGATAAAGAACACCGAGAATAGCATGCCTGATTTGAAAAAAAAAGCCAAAGAATATGTAAGCAAAAACCATGGTCCTGTCCTCAGGATAATTAGTGAAAACAAGAGCATTCCTACGTACAAATTGGCAAAATTGTAAAACGGGCGTTCTGATCATTTTGCATATTTTCATCGCTGCACACAAGTAATTTTAGATCAATATCACTTTCATTGAATAACCTAAGTCCAATGCAATATTTTCGTTGAGTTAATAGAATGTCATTGAGCGCAATTTGACCTTGCTGAAATGAAATGTATATATTTTAATTTGAATTTAAGCCAATTAATTTAATCGGAATTTGTTCGGGCTTACAGTTGTAATTATGTATTCATCATCATATACATAAAGTCGTTTACACGGATATCCATCAACAAATGCAAAGAATTCATTAAATTGTACTTTGTCCAGGTTGCTCTGATTAAAATAATTATCTGTTTCAAAAAGATTCAGATTCTTGGCTGCCTCATGAGGTTGACACTGTCTTGAATGTGATTTTACTTGAATTGTTCCATAAGGGCAACAAAGCCGAATACATGGTTTACGATTACACACACAGCCACGCGTATATGGTGCTACTGGAATACGTTCAACGCCATTTTCCAATGTATAATTGACTGTAGCATATTGATTATCAGGAAATTCGAAATCATTGAGAACGATGCTTCTATTCGATTGAATAACACCATTGGTGAGATTTATGGAATCGTAAAAAGCACATGGCAAATCACTAGACAGAGCGTATATACTGTTTCCACTCACACATAACAAACCAATTAAAATGTTCAGTTCAATGTTAGCAATGACGATCACACGCATTTTGATCACCTGAAATTTAAGAGCAGTTAATAATTTACATTCATTGGATATTGACATATATATTTGGTAGAGCTGCTAGTTTGATTCACAGCAGTTTCAGATTGAACATTTTATTTCTAATTTTCCTAGTTTAAACAGTGCTTTTTTTCTTTATATAAAACAAAATTGAAAATAATATTCATATACAAATCCTATCAAGCACATCATAATAATACATAACGCGTATTTGAGTCTTTTACAAATTTAATTTACTTTCTTTCAAACAAACAAGCTCAATCAACAAGTCCATTATTCTTGAAATCACATAGCAAATCACTATTGTAAAATTTGGATTTCAACAAAACTGTCACTCAAATATGCAATGCTATAACTAATACTTTTCGTGTTACATGTGAAATTTGATTAATTCTTATGAGTGAACTCACTTTGTTCACAGGTCAAAATAATCAATCGATCCACAACGCTTCATTACAAAAACTGTATCAACTTATATACTGACTTAATTCCCACTTTCAGATGTACGTGTTTCGAACCGAATGAAACAATAATATGCAAAATTTACTTTTTATGTGTTTTATTCGTTCAAACAGTTTGAATTTGCCATGATGATGCTCCATCTCGTGGAATTTCAAGAATTACCCCACACATGATTAATGTTTAAACGTGGTGGTTTTTTTTTCTACTCAATTTTACGATGAAAATCAGAACTAATTAAAGCACAGAGATACATGACATCACTCCTTGTCACATTTCGGTGCAGATGATGAATTCAACTGAATATAATGACCTCAAACATCACTATTTATTGCTGCCCTCTCATTTGAATCGGTTTTACCACGTAGTTTTACGTAAATTCCACCTAAGTCAGGCGAAGAAAAAGAAATCATCCAAATCAATGAGAATCAGTGAGTTCTATAACAAAGTCGACACATAGTACAATGTGAGTAGTTTGAATATACGGGTCAAAAACTTTGGTAAAACGACAAAACTCAGGATTGTGCCCATATACTTTTTGACTAGTCAGGAATACGCACCTAAAATATCGCCAAGGAATTCAAAGTCAACCTGTATAGAGCCCTCGTCGTGTCTTTTATAAAAAAAAAAGAAACGTAGAAATAATTCAATACAAAATAAATGGTGAGTCCATATTTGTCGTTCTAGTGATATTGTTTAAAAGTGAATATAAGATAAAAATTCGTTTCCACAAAAACGGTGGCTCAAATGTTCAACTGAACAGTTTTCTTCTTATTTTTCACTGACTTTTAATTGTTTTCTCTTCATATTTATCATTTGAAAGAAAATAACTCTTCTGCATAAACGACAAAATCAAAATTGTTACTGGTTATTTCTTTCACGAACTTCAATAATAATCACAATTTGAACATGTCGAACGGTCTTCTAATTAACTAAAAAAAAGTCGCATTTAATTATTTCTCAAGTTTTCGGCATTCAAAATTGTATTCTTGCCAATCCAATTTTATTCAAATGAAACAGCCGTATGATCGTTCACTTCGGATACATAATTTGAGAACGCATTTAAATTTTTTTCCGATTCGAAAGTGGCTCCATCTTTTGGAAATGACAAATTTACTCTTCAGTGAATGGCATCATCAAGAAAAACAATAATGTTTTGAGTAACATTTAATTTGGAATAAAATTTATTTGCAATTAATAATATTGAAAAACAATATAGGCCATTATTTTGATAAAACCATTGAATCCATTCGCAAATAATTATCTGCGTCATTACAATTTGACGCTGTATTTTCGTTAGGAACCGTTTTTCCACGCATAATATTCCATCTGCATCAAGAAATAAATACACGTTATACCATAAAATATTTCAAGCACATCATCAGTGGCCACAAACCTTTCTTTGATCAAACGACGTACGCGACGATTCATAACAAATAGTATGAATATAAAAACTCCTTGCAAACTGTTGAAAATATCGGTATAGAAGAAAAATTGACTGCCTGGTGAAAAAAACATGATAATTTCTATGAACCAAGAAATTCCAGCGAAAATGAATAATCGAAGGTACAGAAGAAATCTAAAATAAAAAAAACGATAAAAAAAATTCAGCAAAACGAAACTAATGAACATGTTATTCAAGGTGTAGTCACTTGTCTTTCTTTTTTTCTAAGGCTTTTTGGAGTTTGGAATTGACGCCTAGTGAGGTTTCTCCTAGCATTCTCGTTGCCTCTTGTTGTACTTTTTGAATTCTCTTCATAATTAGAATGAATAGTACAATGTTGGTGATTAAAATGATGGTGGCTGGAACGTAGAAGAACACTAACTCCTGAAGCCATCCATCTGAAGTATTTAAATTTATTTCGATTAATTGATCAGCTCTGTTTCGGAGTCCGTCCGCTACTCACTTAAAAGAATGCAGGTACTTTTTCCCACGCCCGGTATCAGATACTCTGGAACTAATTCAATTTGGTCTAATAAAAGAACCACTGACGTCAAAATGCATGGCATCCCATAGCCATATAGTGTATACCAGAAAAATTGTTTCGGTTCACCGAGTTTTTTTAAACTACTCATAGATCTGCGAAAGATTCAACAGACCAAGATTAAACTGATTTGAAAATGATCAAATTATAATTAAATGACGGGCTTGGCGGAATAATGTAACACAGAAAAAGTCCGCGGAAAAATGTTGTTATTCAGTGTATTTGGTATACACCTTCCGCGGACATTATTCCGCCTGGCCCGTCAAATGTAAATAAATTCATTAACTGATAACTGATGAATAGATTAAAATTGATCACATTCAACCAGGAGAATGCAGACAGAAAAGAGAAATGCAACAGGTATCCGGACAAAAGACATATGATTGGTTGTGACGGATTTATGTCGTTAAGTTGAATCACAGACAACACGGTGAATCCAATTGCCAGAACCACTAAGTAACACATTAAACATTTTTCGTGTAAATGGCAAATTTTCGGAATACAGCCGTAAACAATCAGTGTGGCAATTATAAACAGCACTGATGTTAACATACCTATTGAAAAAAAAAAACAAAAAATGAAAAAAATTCACAAAGTTAACTGAATATTTTGATAATTATTTCTAAAAATCATACAAATTGGTAAAATTATTCGTCCATAACTTGTATTACGTTGAAGTTGTTCTTCGTACAACTCATTCTCGTAGCAAATGGCCAAGTTTAACTCAATCGATTCCGTTTCTTCGTTCTTTGAAGCAAGCAGACAATAATCACTCTGATTTAATATAAGATTGTCATCATATATAATGTGCCCAGTCTGAAATGAGTAAATTTATTCCGCAAAAATGCTCAATTGTATTATTATAAACTTAGTTTAAGTCTTACATGCAACAGTTGATATTGTTCACCGGGTATAAAAATCTGTTTGCAAGGATAGTTGTGGACCATCGCAAAATGTTCATCGAGTTTAATGTTAATTGTTTCGTTCCTTTGATTGAGTACTTTACTCTCAAGTTTTATAGCCATCTCATAAGGAAGACACTCACCACTCGCATCACCTTCAATTTCTAGAAATGATCCATGTGGACAGCAAAGTCGAATGCATGCTTTAACATTACAAATGCAACCACGAATATATGGGTCAACGGTGATGCGTTTGGTTCCGCTAGACACAATATAATTGATTTTTGCATATTGACCCACGGGAAATTCCATGCCATCGAACATATAGCTTTTGTTTGGTTGAAACGTTCCGTCGGTAATATTAATCGAATCGAAGAAATCACATGGCAAATTATTAGATAGCTCTTGTCCAAAACCATCCGTCATCAAAATCATGAATATCAACTCAACTATGGGAATGAGCCAAACGCTTTTCTTGACTACGCAATCAAAGCTCCAGCTCATATTGATCATTTTTGGTATAAATTCACAAACTTCTCACACAAATCATACTGAAATAAAAACAATTTGTTTAACATATTGAATTTTTGCGAGAAATTCTTATCTTTTTTTTTGTATTAAATTGTTGGATATTGGTGCATTAGAATGCTGAGTGAGACGATGATATTAAAAATGGGTGTCTCTTGAAACAACAACTACAACAAGGAATCATTCCGCCCACTGCAATCAAATTGATCTTTGAATTTTGAGAGAAAAAACTCAAATTTTCAACAAGTTTCGCACATGAAACGATATGCTAAATCATAAATATGTTAACACAGTTCCATTCTGGCCTAACTCCTATATAAAAAAAAAATCAGCAACGTAGGTCAGGTTTGGAGGCAAATAAACGGGATGTTCTGGTATATTCTGGCTGAATGAAGGTCCTAATTATGAATAAACTCACATTTTATTTTAAAAGCAGAAATTCGAAATAAATATCTTTTTTTCTGTTGATATACACTTTACATGTACATTTGAAGCCGATACTTAAAACACTTGAACACTTTTTTTCTTTTCCACTTTTGTTCTATACTCAATCGAATCTGAAAGCTAAATCAATTTAAAGAAGTCATAGTTCCGAATGATATTGTGATTTAAAACACATTCAAATGAAATTGTCATTAGCAAGCTCCATCTTTCGGTCAAATGACAATACAGCTAACGCGCATTTTTAAACATATCTTTAAAGACGTTTCAATATATAATCAAAACCAATAATCATCTATTTCTCGCTGGTTCCTCTCAACTATTCCATCTATTTTTAAAATGAAGAATATCAATCTTATTTGCAGTTGAATATAATTGATATTGTCAAATGTCATTTTAAAATTTTCAGTGATTAAATAAAGCACACGACCCCTCAGCACAAACAGCAAGAAAATAAAGAGTCCAAAGCAGCTGTTCCATAGTTTGAAGATACATTGAAGAATCCTAAAAAATTATTCGTAATTAAGTCTGTCAATGTGCCTTAAGGCTATCTAATTAGATATACATGCATAAATAACAATAATATTTGAAATTGATTTATGATATATTACGAAGGCTTGAAAAATTCGTATAGGTGGAGCTGTGCGATCTCCGCTTTATTTTCAATGTAAGTCAAGGGGCGAATCACCATTGAAACATTGAAAGAATTGAAAATATTGAAAAGTATTGAAAGGTATTGAAAAACACTGAAAAGTATTGAAAATCATTGAAAAAGTATTGAAAAACACTGATTTTTACTCTTCAGTATCTTCTGTCAAATTATGTTTGGCAGAATGATTGCAATTCCAGATTTGTTTCAGTGCTTTTCAGTGGTTTTAAATATTGTTCAATGCTTTTCAATACTGTTCAATATTTTTCAATACTTTTCAATGATGTTCAATAATTTCAATGCGCGTAAATATCTTCATAGTTTTCCAAGTCGAATCGATTTTATGTCAAAGTTGTGTACTAATAATACTGAAATCATTGAAAAGTATTGAAAAGTATTGAAAAGTATTGAAAAACACTGAACGGTATTGAAAATCATTGAAAATGAAATTTCAATGGTAATTAACCCCTTGATGTAAGTATTCAATAAGAATTAGTTCGCTCCTTTCTCATATTTAAATTCGATTTTAATTGATTAACTGATTTATGAAACAGACACATTGTTACTAACAATTTGTTAGTTGCCACCACTAGATCGATTTGGAATCGCTCTCCTCCACACCACATTCCATCTATAATAAAAGGCGAATAATATATTGAGTGCATAAAGATTTTTGCGTGTACACGTACCTTTCTTTGATCAAACGAATCACTCGACACCTCAATACGAAAAATATGAATATAAAAACTCCTTGCAAAGTATTGCACAGATCAGTTATGAGAAAGAATGGACTGTTTGGCGATACTAGAAACGAAATAACTTCCATGACCCAAGTAACACCAGCCAATACTGACAATCGCAGGCACAACGTAAACCTGAAATCGACACAATTTTTCCACATTTTTCTTCGCGAATCTATTGATCTATTGATTACCTGAAATCTATTGATTACGAAAAGATTGCACTTACATTTCTCTTTTTTGGCCCAATGTTATTCGAAGACTAGTGCCATCTTCTTGTGATGTCATTCTTTTTGCCTTTTGATGCACTTGATGAAAATTTATTGTAGTCAATATGAAAAGCACAACATTCAACGTGAAAATGATTCCAAGTGGTGCATAGAAATACAAAAACTGGGGAAGCCAAAAGTCTGAAATTGGTAGACTAATTTCGTTAACATATCCATTACCAATAGCCTGGAATTAATCTCACATATGAAGCAGCTGGTATTTCCAATTTTTGGCTGAAAATGGTCCGGAAGCGATTCAATATTGTCAATTATACATATTGCAATTGTCATTAGACACGGGATGCCATAACCATAAAACGTGTACCACAAAAATTGTTTTCGTTCTCCGAAATTCTTAAAACTGTTCGTCAGCCTATCAAAAGTACAAAATACCATTCATAGGAAAAAAGTGAAATTATTTTACAGTTCTAAACGTAGATTACTAACCAGACAACTAGAAGGTTCATTTGATCCTGGTTATGCACTGCAGTTTTTAGTGCAATTAGTTTTGAATTTAACCATAAATCAAAATTGATCACGCTCAACCACGAAAATGCCGACATAAATGAAAAATACACAAGATATCCAACCAATTCGCAAATGAATGGCTCAACATATCGCCAGCCATTGATTTGAACCCAAGCGATTGATATGTAACCGATTGCCAGGACAGACAAGTAGCGCATCAAACAACGGCCATTTAAGTTTTGTAATTTTGGAAGGCAACAGTATACAATTAATGTGGCTATTATAAAGATCACCGAAGTCAGCATGCCTAATTTTAAAAAGTAAAAAAGATTTTCAAAATAGCAAACCAGATGGCTTCATATATTGTTACTTACTAATCGGTATAATAACATGACGACTGCCTCGGTCCTCCGCTACACCTTGTTCATCTAAATCAAAGCACATGGCCAACATTAAGTCAAATCCATTCGATTCCTCATTCACTTTGACCCTTATGCAATATTCGTGGTGAGTTAGTGATTTACCTTCAAGAAAAATCAACCCTTCCTGCAATCGATATGTTTGATTAAATGCACAAATTTTCACATCTGTTTTTGCTTAATTTTAAAATCTCTTACGTGTGTTACATGATATTCTTCATCGACTGTGTAAACCCCTTTACATGGTATTTGATCAACAATTCCAAAATATTGATCCAATTTCACATGTTTCGTTTTATTGTTTCGATCAAGTATTTCACCTTCTAGATTTGTAGCATTTTCAAGCGGATAACACTCTTCAATTCCATTTGTAGTCTTCACAAATGTTCCAAAAGGACAGCAAAATCGAATGCATGGCTTCAAATTGCACAAACAACCACGAATGTGTGGATCGACTAAATCACGTTCGATGTCTTGGTTTAGAATATAATTGATTTTTGCATAATGCTCTACAGGAAACGCAGTGCCACCAAAAATGATGCTCTTATTCGATTGAAGAACTCCATCAGTGATATTAACCGAATCAAGGAAATGACACGGCAATTCAGTCGGGAGAGAGGTCGCACTACACCGACTCACTGACAGTACAATTAAAAAAAGCATTCGCACCGAAATTCGAGTCTGTTTAATACTCCCACGCATATTTACCGCCTAAAATGTAAAAGCAATCGATTTAAATTTATATTAATGCACATTGCGACGGTGTTTATATTTCACTGCTTTCAGTCTCCCGTAATCATCAGCTCTTTATACATTTCTACCACATGTAAATCAACATATAGACAAGTGAATCACATGAAAATCACTTTGTTTGGTGTTGCCAATTATTCGCTTTTCACAATTTTGACTTTAGCTCAAGTACAATTAACAATCGATATACGATATATTGGATTCTCTGGATTTAATTCTCACATGCAATTTTTCAGTATTTTCTATTAAAAAATGATTGTATCACTGAATAGCAAATTGAACACAGGTACAATTTACAACCATTTCGAGAGCATTTTATTCCATTTATATTACTTTGCTTACATGTTTTCTTCGTATATATAACTCCCACTTTTGATTGCTATTTAACTTTAAATCCATTAACTTATTGAAAGGCCTCACATTCCATTGATAAGTTTTGATTAAAATATTTCCAGGAAAATTGCAATATTCTTTTGAACAACATAAAAATTCGTTTGAAAATTATTCAATCGGTAGATGTAAAATCGAGGTGAAATTGAATGAAACTAGAAAGTGTTTGCACCGGATCAATTTATTTATGTTTATATTAACTATTTATGTAAACAATCAGTTATTTACAGTGAAAACCACGTGCTCTGTTGCAACACGCAGAGATTTAAAATAATTTAGACCATAAATAAGAGAACGAAAGTATTTTTGCACGTAGAATTTCAATCGATCGAGAGAATAAGGAGAGATAGAAAGATATCAGAAAAGATGGGATTTGTTCTGAAAATATTCGAGACGAAAAGGAATTGTGTAAATCGAGTGAAATACTTATCAAGAGCTATAAGTTCGCTTGAAGAAAGCTAAGACCTCTAACACAAACCGTTTTTTTCGACTTATTCTTGCAATGGACATTTTTAAACACTTCACCGAATGTTGTGTAATGCATATATAATTATTTACAAGTACATTCACAACTTATATTTACAGTGGAAATAAACGACTTACAAGTGTTATTTTAAACAGTTCTACACTTAATTGATCCTATTTAAAAAAAAACAACTCGAGTGCTGTAAATATATGAGTGCTGTGCGATTTATTCCGTGTTCGAAAGACTACTGAAACCAAAATAGCAACAATCATTTGATTTGTGTGATTTTGAACTTCATTCAAACTGTTTCTGCTAGTTAGTAGAAGTAAGCTCCATCTGGTGGTTAACAATTTGTGTTTGATTCATGATGAAGCTTCAAATCGAAAAACCACCAAACTTTGATCAATATTCAAAAGAGCTTTGAATTCGTTTGGTGGGATGGCGCTATAAAATGTTGATATTTTTCAAATACAAGAAACATGTTTTTAATTCGTAGAGCAGTAAATCTCAAATCAAAAATGCATATAGAACTTGCATGAAAATCAATTTCATTACCAGTACCGTCAGATTGTAGTAACAATATATATGTTCCATAGGAAATCGAATTTCTCGTTGCCCGACGTCGAAATGGTTCGATTACGTGATGAAAACGATTAATTTGAAGGCATTACAGAAAATTAGAAATAAACCTGAGAATGGAAGACGATGAGTACCGAGAGCCGGCAGCATATTTATTAAATGTATCGAAAGCAACCATCAAATTGCATTTATACAGTTTATTCCTTCTTGGTTCAATGCGAATGATAATATTTTATCATATTGTTAGCTATTTTACTCTTAATTTGATTAAAGTAAACGATTCCAAAAGAAAATTTCTCGATCTCACACATTATCGAGTTATGGGTAATTCCCCTCTATCGCATCGTTCAATGTTCGGCCAGCAAATGCATATACACCATAAATAATGGGAACTAATTTGGATTCAAATCAAATCGTACATCATTTTATATTGGTCATTGCATGCGTAGCACGATGCACGGTTACCGTAGTCCTTTTGTTATCAAAGCAACCGTATCGAATCGTATCAAATTATTGAGTTAATAAGCAAATTGTGAGCAGATAGTAATCGCTTGACCGAATGTACACTTCGAATTATCGTGTGTTTCTGTTTATGTTGGACGGCAACTATGTGAAGTGAATATTGGACGAGTTGGACAAAAAAAAAACAATGGACCTTGCATTTACAAAATTAAAATGTGAGATTCGCGCTGGTTTAGAGCACGTTTAAATACGTGGCTAATCGTGTTTATCCATTTGAATTTCTTACCGTCGAAAATACACCGAAACCATTGAATCCATTTTGTAATGTGTAATCAGTATGGGGGACAAATGATGGTGTGTGTCTTATGCGTTTCGATGAATGCGGCCACTCTATCATATATATTTCATCGTGGCTGTGTGTAATCTCAATCCATTGATGTGTGTCAGTGTGTGGAAGCGCTTGCTCATACTGTACATTCGCACTGCAAAAACATCCGTTGTGTATACACGAAACGTAGCACATGTATTGTGTTTGTCGTAGTTGGAGCATCGTATCGTGTCTCTTTATTCGCAGTTCACAGTGGTTTTATTTTCCGTAGAGTGTCTGGTTCTGATACTAAGGCTTTTTATGTTTTGCATCATTTTGTCCGAAACCGATTTGCATGGTGTACGCTTGCGCCAAAAAGTGGCCTATGATAGTATACAAATGGCCGCACAGTGGGTTGATGAGTAAAAATACCGATGGATATTTCACATGAACATCTGATGCTCGAACTACAACCATCGAAATTCAACAACGATATTTGTTCAAAAAAAAAAAAACGATTTATCGACAAGGTTTATTAATGCATATTGCTGCCAATTGATTGTATGAAATGGAACACACAATTGAAATCGATTAATTTGGATGGCGCTGTTTTTCTTTCTCTCTTTTAAACGGAGGGTTACAAAATGAATGGAAATATTGTCTGTGGTTGTCGACACGTTCAAGTCCATTCAACCTTATTACAAAACCAATGATTATTGCGATTTTTGTAACAGTTCGAGTGAATGGACTGAGCGAAAGAGATGGTAATAGCTCTATCGTTTTTTTTTTGGAAATGCTCACTGTGAATTCTTGAATTTCGTCGCAATGTCTACTTTTAATTTTGATTAAAATTTGTCTATTAAATTCTATAAAATGGACAATGGAAACGATCAGATATGGAACATGGCATTAAAGCGTGTGCAGTTACTGTAATAAGCCTCAGCATCTATTGGGCCAAATGATAACAATGCTGATTAATGTACCGCAATAAAATCAATAAACCGTTACACATTGAGTTTATTCGGTCTTATACTTATCGGAAGTCAAAAATTTTCAACAATATTTCTCTCGTTCCGGCCTCAATTATAAAATTGGCAAATTGTAAAGAAAATTTTCAAAAACCAAGAGATGCTCAAATGAAGTATGTTTAGCCGTCAACAGCATCGGTCGGTTTTGTTTGGTTTGTAGTAATTTTCTTGTTTTATTTGAATTGGCCGCAAAACATTAGAAGGAAATTGAAAATGAACCGTTTAACACGTAAACAATGGAATATTCTTGAATTGAGTCAAGCGCATAGTTTAACAGTACAAAGCACTTAAAATCGATATGTTTTGATCTATTGAGAGGAGAAAAAAAAGAGCTCAACAAAAAGTGGACATTGCCAAAAGAATGGCCACTTTAAATCAGGTTTTTTTTGCTCTTCCTCTCTCCAAAAATTGCACCCATATACAATCGTATCGAATTCGAAATTGACAACAATGCATGAATTGAGATTATTGACCATTGTATTATTGTGTGTATGTGCGGCTTCAACCTGTTTGAATGCTTTCGCATGAATCGAAAATATCTCCACCTCAAATCATTCGGTTTATCGATTTTAATTGTTTACGAATTTATGTTTCCGCATTTTTTTGTGTCTCTCTTTTGCTCTCTCCTGTTTTATAGCCAATAAAATGGCATATCGATAATATTATTATCAAAATCCTCCGAAAAAAAGTGGCTCCGCTTACCAACCGATGTTCATATTTCGTTTAATTGCTAATATTCTGTTTAACATAATCTTAAATCGTAAAAACACTCGAACCGTTTTTAATTTGCTGAACAAAATCATAATTCACAAAAGGTTTCTTTGAATGACATAAAAAGAAAATATTAAATAACGAAAAATTAACCTCTGGCCCATTGATTGGTAGCTTCTGAATGAAATCACATTTATCGAATAGAAACGAAAATATCAAAGTGTCATTAAAACAAATTACGACCCAAAAATGGGTTTTTATTTGAGAAAAAAAACGAAGAACTATCGCAGAACCCTCGAAATACCGAAATAGATTAACTGATGATTTTAGTTGCTGGCTTGCTGGTCGCATTGTTTACTTCAAAATACACGCAAAATCAAGTTTTGTTCCAAAATTTATAAAAAAAACAACATTTTTGGGTGTGTTTTTTTTGGTTGTTGTCCACGGCATCAATGGTTAATTGTTGTTGATTTGTAATATGGTTTGATTTCAGGTCAATTTTTATGCGACGATCAAAGGTAACGATGTTGCTGTATGAAATCAGAACAGTTGTTTTTGTTCATCACTTTCGACCTTTTAATGTCTATTAAAATATTGGTTATATCATCCCGAACCTCAAATTTAAAGGTTTTGAAAAACTATTTCGACTGTGTTATTCATTGAATGAAATCACTATTTTAGTGCCTATGATAGAAATAATAAACTCTTTTCAACGATGACATTTTTATATATGATTTTGGAACTTACAGCTACTTGCAGATGTTTTTATTTTTCACGTTTTGGAGCGCGCCGAAAACAATAGACTTTGAATGTAACAAACGATTGACATAAATTTCAAATGCAATAGCGCTATCAAAATGTTTCGATTGTGAAATATTTGTTATGAAATGACAGTTTTTGATTCAAATTGAAAGAATACATTATTATTGAAAGGTTTCAAACGAAAATTTTATTTAAAATAAGATGCCATAAAGTTTAATTAAATTAGTAAGTTTAGAGGTAGTTTGGATTATTTAAACGTGAAGTAGCCCAACAAATGAGGAATTTAACTTTGTCAACCGTGGAAAAACGTTTGCAGCGAGATAATTCGTCGACTGAATTTATACACGACAAACGGTCTGATGGTCGCACAAAGATCAAATTTAAATACATCGCATCGAGGAAAAGAGTTCATTTTTTTTTCAAAAGTTAAATATCTTCCCCCGAAATAATAATCTCGGCAACGTAATGCCATCATAAAAGGAGCGCACATTGATAGCACAAGGTGATAGATGTTCATGTTTTTATGGCAAACTCATTGGTCACATCCGTCCAGGTGTGCCGTTTTTCGGCAATTATTTTTCAGTATTTTTTTTTTATTCTCTCCGAAAAAATAAAAAAGAAATGAGTAAATCACCGGCAGAAAAGAATTGAAAGAATGATCCGAAAAAAAGAAGATCTATGGGATTTAATGCCAAACGAAGAGAGAGATAGAAAAAAGCATGGTACATTATTTTAAAGACAGTTTAGGTGGGTGCATGGCTTTGATGCCAACGTTGCCATCATCATTTCGTTGTCATTTTTCATTTTCTTCCATCCAATCATCCATTTCATGTGATGCGAATGATACTTGTCTAACCAATGCGGCATTGAATCGTGTGACACTTTGTCATGTTCGTTTGTTGCTGCCATCCTGCCATTCCAGTTTCGATGAATCGAAAACGCTATTTGTGTGTATTGCAATGCTAAAAGACAAATCGATGCCAACACACACACACACACCCGCACGCAATGGCTCTCCGAACTTCGTGCAATCGATTTATCATCTCATTTGTTCACTCAGTAAATGAAATTTATGAATGTGTGTGCGTATTTCAGGCCGAAAAAGGTACGAAAATGAGGCGACAAGATAATGACAAACAGGACGAAAAGGATGAAACATTGCTTCAGAAAATGCAATGCATACACACACAAAGAGCATTTGCGGTGCTGAGCTTAGTGATAAACGTTTTGTCATTCTTCATTCATTGATCTCGCTCAGGTGTGCTGTTTAAAAAAATCTTTTTTTCCATATTTTTTTTTTCTGGTTCGCTTTTGCTCATCATTCGTGCTGTCAAGCCGATTCACCATTTTCCATTTGCCCATGCCAAAGTGTCTAACACAAATCGATTCATGTATTGGCGTAACTAAAATTAATCGATTCATTGTTGTAGATCGGTTGAATTGTTGGACACATCAACCGTTCGTGTGAATTTGTTGACGATTTCTTTGCAATTTTTTTCTTGTTCGTCTCTGAGTCTTCTTTTTTTTGCAAAAGTGCATCAATTGATGCACATTCGATACGGAAATTACTTCAATTATAACATTTTCGTGTGAATAAGCTTTGTTCGTTAAGAGAAGTTCAAAAATCAATGAACTCTATCAAGATCTATCTTTTCATTCAAAATATACATTTAGGTACTCGATAGACTGAAGCAAGTTATAACATTCATTCAATATTGCCAACATGTCTCCAGAGATAATAATTTAACTTGTGGCAATTCACGTTGATGGATCTTTAAATAAATTCAAAATTCACGGTAAATTTATTTCATCCGGGGAATTATCAGCACGTAAGCTACGATTTGTGACGCTGATGCTCTATCTCCTCATAATTACATTGTTGCGGGAAGCTCAATCAATTACATTGCCGTTTTTTGTTCTCAATCCACTCTCGAGCTCAGTGCTCAGTGTTACGTTCACCCTGTAAACTGTTCCTCATCGAATGCGCTAGCATTAAACACATGCCATATTCACACAATGCAAATTCTAATATTCGAAATTGATGGCTCATTCAAAAAACCGACCTCAGTTTTGAACGTCCCCGCATTTAGTTTTCATAACTTCTCTCGGATGAAAAAAAAGAGAAGTGAAAATAATATTCAATCAAATCAGAGCCCAACACACTCAACCATTTCGAATATGATGATGTTTTTTTTTGTTTTACGCTTATTTTCCGAAAAAAATTACCCACAATCATCTTAGGGTTGCTCGATGTTGTGATAATGCGAGGATGATATATCGACTGACATACCGAATACATTTACTTTTGCTAATATCCAAAGATTAACGTGTAATAAATCTAATCTGGACGATCATGAATTCCGAATTTAAAAAAAAAACGCTTTGTCGGATAAAAAGTTCCGTCTTTCTCTCAAGAGCGTGTAATTTTTAGTGGAATGCCTTTTTTTCTGAACATTTTAACAGTGATGAAAAATCGTGAAAGAGACTTTCCTTCAATTTCAGATCTTTCTAAAACATTTTATATCAAACGACCATTTTTTCGTTCACAAATATCTCCAAAAAATATGGATCGATTCGAGTGTCAGCATTGAAACGAAAAGTGCCACGACTAAACATGTAATCAACAGCAATCAAACATCTGATCCAAACAAACAATGAGCCCATGTGAGCGACTGTTGGCGATGCAACGGCAACCGCATCGACAACAAAGCAAACGCTATGAAAATGAAATTAATACTAATTTCATAACAATTGATGCAGCAGCAATCGTAACAACAGTAACCACAATCTCTGTGTTTATTTTTATTATCAATGGCAAACGGAGAGACGAAAATAGAAATTATGAATGTCAAATCGAGGCGAAAAAAACGCCATGCTCAACTCTCGCTGAACGAGTTTTCATGTCGCATTTAAAAGCGAGACGACAACCACAAACAAAAAAATTGAACCGAATCGAAATTGTAGTTTTTTGGAATATGGTGAGCGAGAGAGCGGGAGAAAGACGGGAGAGAAAAAAAAGTTGTTAAAACACACTCTTGTTGACACTCGACGAGACATTGGAACAACAAATATGAATTTTGACGACGGCCAAATTCATAACAAAAGAAAACAACAACACAATCGACAGAGCAAGCGAGTGAGTGAATCGGGTGAAGTAAAAAAAAAAAAACAACAACATCAACATGACCGAAAAACAACCCTTTTCAAATAGCAACGACTGCAATGGTAATGGCTCGATGATCTAGATGCGGTACTGTAACTATTGACGACGCACAACGAATAAAAAAGTAAAAACAAGAACGATGCCGAAATGGGAATGCAAAAAACGTGTCGAACATTTGTTTCCACCGCCGCATTTTCGGTGGTACGAACAATTCAAAATTGTGTCCGAAATCAAAGTCAGAGTGTGATTGAGAGACTGCGCGTGTATTCAAAATTGTGTGACAACAGCAATTTAATGTTGTAACGGTGTAAAATGTTTTCAAGTGTACATTAAACATTGCCGTAACCAATGTAAATGGCTTGCAATGTGTGTGTGTGTGTATGTGGCCTGATGATTGTGCATGCAAATGACGAGGCATCAATCGTAACAAATCGCAAACGACAACGATGAATTTATTAATAGACCGACACAATCATCGAAACGCGACACATTGAATAAAGTGTCTCTATTTTTCCAAAAGGGAAGATATGGGCATTTATTGCGTTGAATCCAATACTTTTGCTTTCCACATTTGCCACATCAAAATGCGATGTGCGTATGCGGTTGCATGATTATGATTTGTTTTTGACATTGAGAGCGAAAAAGTATTGGTGCATTGGGGATAAAACATTAGTGGACCCGTTGAGAGCGGTTAAACCGAATAGTTTTTTGTTCATCGGTATGGTTTTTTCCTACAAATTTAATGGTTTACTGAAAATTCAGCTGTAATTTTTTTTTGATAATTGAGATTTTGAATGCACTTTGACAGCATAGAAATATATCCAAAGTAGAAAAAAAAATCACTGAAATTGAAGTGAAATGTTTGTTTCCATATTTCAACATTTCAATTCCAAGTGTGATTTTTCACCGAGTTTAAACACAATTGATGTCAAACATTTTTTTACTTCCTCATATCTAAGCTATTGGATTGTATCCAGTTGATGTAGTCCTACCACGTCTAGCAATTAATTACTGAATAAAAGTCACAGTTGAGATGCAATTTTTAATTAAAATGCTACAGAATCTTGAATCCAAATGAAGATATTTTCACTCGTCAGGAAAGAATATCTATCTCATGTGCTAATTTATTAACTGCCGCACTTCGGAAGAAGAGTCGTTGATGCAAGATACGTTAATGGGCTAATCAACGTGAATTAAAAACTCATTTTAATACGCTTAATGCACAAAATCATCATTTGTTTTTCAACGCTCTTGATGATGTGATGTCAAAGAGTGACGGAAGCTCATTCACAAATGCATCAAGCTGTTGTTTTCATCACCATATTATCATCAGCATCGGTACCGGCATCGGCACATGCTCATCAATTGCGTTCATGTTTGTTTGTTTTTTTTTGCACTCAAATGTAAAACGCGACAACAAATCATGAACTTGACTACATTTTTGCCTTTGTTGAATCAGGGCTGACATTCATAAACGTGATTCCATTTAGATTTTATGCAGACGTTTGCATTCATTTTTCACATCCTCATCTGTATGTGAGATATTGGTAGAAATTCACAAAAAAAAAATCCACAGTTCGATTGTCGAACATGCGGAAGAATCTTCACCTCTCATTACATAAACAACAAATTGAAAAATACAGTCGAAATGTGCACATGAAATGTCATCGCGAGACGTGCGCTTAATGTAGTGAACCGAACATTTTTTAGCTTTGGAAAATAAGCAGCGCGTAAAAAACTCATCCGTTGTTGCACAATGATAAAGGAATGAAATAAGCACACGTTGATGATGTGTTCTCGAGTGACGCCATCGCTGTGAATTTCCTTTTGTTTTCGCACAAAGTTCATCATCACACACAGACATCACGCTTTGAAGCCAATAACGTGGAATTCGAAACGACAAACAACGAACGAGAAATGCACACGAAACAAATTGATGAACACATTCTAATAGATTGAATATCATATTTCGTGCACTTACCATGATTAGCATCGTTTTGTTTTAAAATAAAATCTGAATACGGCATGGAATATTTTGTAAAGTTAGGCATGGAAAAAGAGCACAGGCAGACCTTTGAACAGACTGTGGACATTCCATTCCAGGTTTCAAATAGTTTAATCTTCATATTTCAATATTGCTCCTTTGGCTTTTGAAGCCATTCAAAAATTTAACAAAACCTTTCTGTTCGAAATGAGAAAAATTAATGAAAAACCCGTTATTTTTCGAGCTTTGACGTTTGGCAGGAACTTCATTATGTTATAAAAATATAATGTCGAAAAACAATGTTTTGTAACTTCACCTCAACTTCAGCACCAATCCATCCATAAATTAATCATAATGCAAATTCAAAAAAATTACATAAATTCTTGTCAATTAAATTGAAATTATGATAAAAGAAGGAAAAGAAACAGGCGCGTAAACTCACACTTTTTGATGTGAATGAGCAGCAATCGTTTCTGGTACAACACCTGCATTGTATGACCATTTCGATTGTTTAAAACAAAGGCCACTCTGAAATTGCATTTGATTAATTCAAAGAAAGTGCATGCTCAAGAGTTTAAAAATTTGAAAAAAAAAAAAATAATATCAAGACAAGTGTTTTGTTTTTCAATGGTTTCCACAGTTCTAAGGCAAAACACATAAACAAGAAATCGGCCGATTTTCTGTGTGAACTCATTGCAAAAGCGACTTGTTTATTGTCTTTCCTGTTTTCCGGTTCTTTGATATTCTTTGAGTCTCAAGCTACTTGATTACCACGTTTCGTTGAATTTTTGGTTCATGTTCTTTCTTTTGGTTTATTTTCAATTTTTTTTTCTTTCCTCTTACTATACTATGCAAAAGAAAACCCAATTTAACAAATTGCATTGCAATTACAAGTCATGCAAATCATAGGGCGCAAGTCACTACCGAGCACATGCATCGCTGCCTTCGAATGAGATAATTTACAAAGGAGCACTTTTCTAGCGCTCACAGTAATAAAAACGATTCCTTTTTCGTTGTGCGATTGCAAAACAAAACAATGTACAAGTTGAAGATTAATTTGTTTGCTGATTTAAATTAGGAACGTAGAAAAAAAAACAGTTCACATGCTCACAAACAATAAGATGACAAACTGAAATTGAATAGAAAAGTGATTTTTTTGAGAAAGTTGTTAGTTCACGGTTCGTACTAATTGGATTCTTTACCGTACGATTTTTCTGGATTGATAGGATAAGGATGAGTTAGCATGCAGCTAGAAGATTCATGCATACCCACCTGGGTTGAGATCGTCGAAGGACGATTCAGTGTCGCAATTTGCCTCGTGTTGAATCTCTCGGCTGCCACTGTGAAACGCTTAAATTCACATTCATTGCCGTTGCATTTTGCTCGAGCTCACATAAATAAGTGACAAAACAAAACAACATATTTCTTGATATTGACGCATGTTTTTCAACAATCACCACGCGTCGTGACTTCACTCTCAATACATATATACACGGCACTTTTCACCCGGTTGGTTGCGTGGCACTTATTAATCCAGTTCAACCGCAAATTAAATTATAGCCAACACATTGCAAAATGAGTTGAATGCTCGCTAACCGGGGCGCGGCACATTCATTCACCATACTTCTTGGCATACTCGAAAAATGCGCGCTCAATTGTATGCCCTTCACCATTGTATATGATCTCATTATGTACACCATACGGTGCATGTTCTTCTAAAATGTGCTTAATTTTAGCACGTTTTTTTTCAAAATATTATTTGCACGAATTTGGATTCGTTTTCTATTCGCGCAAATGCACTTTATGACCATTAACGATGAATTTAAAGCTAAAAAAAATGTGAGAGGCGACACTCAACATGTTGATTTTCAACACACACACACACACACACACACATACAAAATATGCCTATTCATTCCATTGGATTACATGTTTTTGAAAATAAATTACCGCAGAATTGGACTTAACAAGAGATTCCGAGAAATGTTTATTCGGTACACCGGAAAGACAAGTTTCCATGTGCAAATCGTTACAATTCTCGCATTTATACTATAAAAGTAAGAGCCACATGCGACATGAGATACAGCGGAAAAAATGAAAAAAAAACAAATTTATTACATTTGCCTACTTTGCGTAAAGAAAATATGCTTGTTAAACGCAAACTCAAACCACCTCATCGCATACAATTTACACTGTCGACATCAACATTCGCGCATTTCTTCAAGTAGTTTTTTTGCTATTCAGTAGCTTTCAATTGATGAAATAATATGCAATTATGGAACAACTCTCATGCGGTGCAAATCAAAACTGTGTGAAATTTGCATCTCTTAATTAAAGAGAATTTAATACTTCACGAGTTTCTAATGATTCTTCAAATGTTCGACCCGAAATACTCACATTGAGAGCTAAGTAATTAGCAAACGATTGAAATTGTGTTTGAATTAACGGAGAGATATTTTTTGTTGCCTCTTGATATCAGCTTCTGATAGAAATATTGATATTTTTGGTATGTTAGTTTTTTAATGGTTTGAGTTTCCAGTTTCAAAAGTCAAATATTTGATTCCAAATAGCGGACTGTATCCGGCACGAAAGATTGAATCATCTACAAAAATATACAATTTGAGTGAATATTTGCGACTATGTGATAAATCTAAAAATAGCGTTAAATATTTGGAAAGAGATTTTTATATGTATAAACAAGTAAGGCTGGCAAAGGAGGCAAAGTGACAACTGTCGCAATTTACGGTTGCTGCCACTCGACTCGGATAGTTCATAGTAATCCATAATATTTATATTTTCACTTAAAATGCCATTTCGTGTGAAGATCGGATATGATTTGCATATCGTAATGTTTGCTGAAGCGTATAACAAAACGGGTGCACATTTCAGGTGCTCAACAGCAGCCCATAATCGTTGTATCGTGTATGTATTTTTCTTTATCCAAAATCTTTCTATCGAGCTCTCTCGCCCTCTCTATCGTCCTCATCTCTTCGTATATCACGATATCAAAAAGTGCCATAATATTTTTCATATTTTTGCTGGAAACCGGTGCTTGGGTTCAAACTAGTGCCGTTCAACAATGATCTAGAACACACTTATACAATACACACATTGCATAGCGTTTAGTATCATCCAGTGACACTATGGTTGTGCGGGCGGAAAAGTTAAAGAAACCTTTAAAAAAATAACTCCGTTGTAACGATGTCACATTCGTGTTCCTTCCTAGTGCCAGTCTGTTCATGTGGTGTGATGATCCCTTTGCCAACCAACCGAAAACCATAGAATGATAGAGAGAGAGAGAGAGTGAAAAATTTCCGAATATTAACGCTTTTTTACACCGGTGTTTGAAAACAGTTTTTCTCCTTGTGTCGCTGTGTCGGACGACGATACTGAGGGTGAATCTCTAAATGCTATCACGTAAGATGTGTCACAATCGCTGTGATTTATTTGCGTAAATGCTATTTTTGTGCTATTTGCTGAAAATATTTTATTATTTTGGCCGTGCAGAGGTAGCTCCGGCTTTAATAGTCTCTCTTTTCCTCTATCACTGTATGTGGTTCGTTTCGTATTTGGATGTTATGAATGACAAATACAAAGTTCAAATCATCCCCCCCAGAAACCGGCACACTGTCTTCTTCTGTGCGCATTACAACACAATAAATGCGGAAAAATAAATATTCAAAATGTACAAATCACATCAGAAGTCTACTTGAAATCGTCGGAATTTTCAAATTATACCGAAAATCCGTAAATCATTTGATACGTGGTGTTGGGTGCTGTGGTTCAAGTGCAACTGAAATGGAGGTTCTTCAACCAAGGAAATAATAAATTTTATTTACAAAATGATCGCGCATTTACAAAATTGTTGCCTTAATCTCTCCCTCCATCTCTCTGTATCTGCCTCCCACTTTCTCTTTCACATCGGTTTTGCTTCATCTGCTGCTGTTGACCTGAGCTTTAGTTTCACACATTGAACTTTTTTAATCTAATTTGCATTTCCTTTTGTACCGCCAATTTGATTTAAGTGGACTGTTATTTCTCGAGTGTATGTTTTTTTTTGTGTGTTGTGTGTGTTGTTCTCGTTTGTAAGGTTTCAGTTGAAGTTGTGATTGGAGTCTCTCTAATCACGTAACAAAAAACGGCCAATCCAAAATCGCGATGTACTTCATCACGAGGCAGTGGGTGAATTCACTCGAAAGCACTTTTTTCGTGTTGGCGACACAGTTTCTTTTTTTTTCTCGCGCCACTTGTATCCAGTCTTTAAGAAACCTATTATTCGGCACATCTTCCGTGACATTGATTTATTTGACAAAACTACATGTTTTTGTCTGCTTGATGTATAAAAATGAATGGAAGAAAAGCAGACGAGAAGTACGTGTTTTTTTTTCATGTCGCTCATCGCAATTCTCAATTTACTTTGCTACGCGGCGACGATGGCGACAGCAGCACAAAGTGACTTGCTTATGAAAAAAAAAATATGTCAGCAGCCAAAAGTTTTGAGTGAATTACCAACGAAAATTGATGATTTCGCGATAGTACACATACATATGATCAAAATCGATTTTACTTCAATTTCTTCTTCTTTTTTCTCTCGTTGTCGCTTGCTTTTTGAGTTGTTGACATCGCCGAAATGAGTTTCGCTCGATATCACACGTACGAATCAAATGAAAAAGTTGCACACGTCATTCGGCTGGATTGGGTTCGGGAATCGATCGCAATGTATACAATTTTCAGTTGATTTGAACTTCGATTTGGTTCACTGGCAACTGAATGATGGATACCTTCGGCAATGAACTTTTAACGTCACAGCAATGAGCGCCAAAAAAATGCGTATGGAACGGATGTGATATTGCACGTATTCCACGAAACGAACAGATATTTCGATATGCCCGAGCTCTCAAATACACCGAAAGATATATTTCAACAATGCCACATCAATCCAGAGACATATTTCAATGAGTGCTACAGCAGCCTGCCGATGCGTGGTTGAACGTTGAAAATTCGTCTCTCCACATCTCCAGTTTACCTCTTCGTTTCTACAGCTTTGGCAATTGGCCATTGAAATTGTTAAGTGGGTAAATTTCGATGCCGGTGACAAATGAATAATCGGCAACTGATCGTTGATAAGTATAATTGATGCCTTATACTGACTCGAAAATGATGATTTAAACTTGACAGTATATATGGTTTGAGACGAATCAGAGTAGCATGCAAACAGCTTCGCACAACCAAAGCTATTTTGTAGTCAGCGAATAATATGCGGAAATTTCAATAAGAGTTCTTTGACAAAAGAATCTGCTTTTTTTAGAATTTAATTGAATTAACAGCCTAAGATATTGCCATTTTCGATGTTCAAAAATATAGCCAAATAGGCCTCATCGCTATGCTACCAAATGAAAAACACTGCCACAAAATGCGTAACAAAAAGAAGTCGTCAATGTCAACATAGCGTCAAAGTGTCGGTCATTCGTGCATCAAACGCGTGTCACTCTCTTTTTTTTCTTTGATTTGCGTGTCCGCGCGCAACAGAATGAAAAGTCAGAGATGTCCATTGAAAGTTCCGTTGCTCGGATGTGGGCGCCGAACCATTCAATCAGAGCAAAAACAAGATAAAAATGGATAAATCGCCGCATTCTCTTTCTCCTTTTTGTCGCTCACTATCGATTTGTGTGTGTGTGTGTGTGTCTGTGCGTTTGTTCGAAGAAAATATCTAGTGATGCGAAAACAACAAGCTTCGACTCGATGTGACGACACATCGCTGTGTGATCAAAAACAGCAAGTAAATGACACGAACATTATTTGCACTTCCACAAAATGCACATACGAAAAACGGCGGATTATTTTCGCTTATGTGCGCGCTTCATTGAATCACATTCATTCTGACTGCCCATATTGAGAATCACGAGAGAGCGAGAGAGCAAATGAAAATAGCACAGTAAATAGAAAAAACATGTTCAACGAATGGAAATGCAGACGTGCGCGCGCGCTACGAGGCTATCGGAAATTTACACATGATTAAATTTCAACGTCAATTTTCTCAGGTCCATGAATTTTTGCCATGAATTTCGATGCGTAGTTTTTTTTTCTACCACTCTCTGGTTTGTTCAATGCGTTCGGTTCTTTTTTGCGGATTCCATGTTCATCACCATTGGCTGTGTGTGCGCTCGCAAAAATGTGGCTGGATTCCATGGTAAAAGTTATAGTTAACACATTTCGAGTACACCGACTCCGCGCAATTTTATTCGCTTCACAGTTGCCGGTCTCCATATCGGTGGAGTTAAAGCAATGAATATTTTCCAACACTGAGAAAAATTCGATGGCTAAAAATACAACCGAAAATGCCCCGAAATCTATTCAATGTGCTCGTTTTCGTTTGGTTGGCCATGTTCTGATTTGCCGTCATGCAGAAGGGGTGCAATTTATTCAATCACTGTGAACGGTGCCAATTCATTCGGACTATGGCTGAACATTTCACATCGTTCGTTCAATGAACGACGTTCATACGCGCATTTTTTCACTCATTCCGTTTCAATGAACTGCATATGCTGCAATCAGTGTTATGTGACCGTGGCTTTCTGATCATTTTCAGACCAGACTATCTGTATTACGGCTATGGAAATCACAACCACTCCATTTGCCGTTCACAACGTGATTTCATTTTTTTTTTTTTCAATATTTTAACATATATTCATTGCCGCGAACATGAATGCGAATGAGTGAGAATTCAATATTTTGACGCTTCGATCGACGCTCATTTTTTTTTCTTTTTAAATTTCTAGGGTCACACGAACCATTTGCCGATAACAAAATAATAAATACCGAATATTTTTGTTCACCATCAAAAAGGAAATGCTCAATCATTTTTTGACATTTGCCAATCGAAAATGTTACATGAGATTTTATATGTTTTTAATTTTTTTTCGATGGTGCAAAAATGCTGTATTGTTTGTTTGTTTGTTTTCGGTGTTTTTTTTTCTGCTGGTCACTATATTTAAACAGAAGTCATAACATTGGGCGAGTATTTTGTGACTGAGACGATGACCTGCAAAATTCCATATCATGCCCAGTTGACTCGGCTGCAATTTTCATGAAATGCAACAGACAAACATTCGGTAGCCATAAGCTAAGTTCAAGATTCAATTAAATTTGTTTTAGTTTTTATTTTGATTCTTCAGACGGGATGAACACTGAACAGTAGCCGAATCGTTGAGTGGTACAAATGTCGAAAACTATTCCAATTTAAAAAGGTCACATGCGTTTTGTGTTTGAAAACAATTTTCGGATTAAAAAAGATACGGTATTCTCGGTGCCTTTGGGCAATTTGGAGCCAACCCTGGTGTCTACTGATATTCATTTACCTGATGCTAAAAATTGTTGTTTTTTGCGCAAAAAGTCTCAAATTTAATCTAAAATTATATACAATCATTCTCACTGGCATTTCATCTCATCGTTAAGCTGACAGTCAAAATTACTTGCCTAAATTGGTAGTTCGAATAAGATAACAAGCTGACATTTTCAAATATCCATATGCAAGTAGCCAGTAAACAACATGCTACTGTTTTCAAATTGCATGTAATTATATAAAACTCCATCTGAAATGCATGTAAAGATGCTCAAAGGGAGCGTCTAGATCAAGTTTAGATTCTATAGTAATTTGTGTTTGCTTTGACGAACCTCCCGAAACAGATTTAATTGCCATTAATTTCAAATGAAGACAAGTCTGTTCCAAAGACATTGCGAATGACATGCTGAATTAGGAGCGTACGGGTGGCCACTAGACACTCACGTGTAATGTCCATTTCTGTCTCCGTCTTTTGAGAGTTTGAAATTTTCATTTCGATTTTTTTTTTGCCGTAATTCAATTCGGAAGTTTGTGCATGTCTCAGCATGTCTGGTGGCTGACGAACATTGCCAAAGACCGATTTTAAAAGCAATACTTTGAAAGAATAAAAATAATGAAAATTATGCAATGAATGAATGTGAACATTTAGCACAACATTTCAGCTCCACCAGCAACCAGCGGTAGAAATAGTAGTAATAATGAAAATGAGGGACACACGAAAAACCATCATTCTCATCACCAGCAGCAATTATAAAATCTAATTAAAAATTTAAAAAATAAATATGTTTATCTATTACGAAACACACATACACAAAGGCCCAAACAGATTTGCAACGATGCAGAGGCAAAGAGGGACGGAGAGAGAGAGGATATCGTTGCACCGACGAATCAAAATTAAATCCAAAAAGTGGAGGAACGAATGGTACGGCTTTGCAGAAAAAAAAACAACAAAAAAGTCGAACGATGAGCAAAAAGAGACGGGAGAGAAAATCAGTGAGCCGACGATGAATTTAATTTGACATAAAACATATTTAACTTTTGTGTAACATAATTCTGGTTAATCTGAATGGAAATTTCACCTCAAATCCCCTCAGGATCAATCTTTTTTTTACTCCTTCTCTCTCTTTTTCGCTGTGCCACAAAATCTCGTCGACTATCTCATTGGCATTTTTTTCATCAGCTATGTGCACCGTTCACCACCATCACCATCATCGGGTTATATTATATAAAAACATGGTAATGCTAATACCAAATCGGTTAGCATATAGAACCATGCCGTACTCATCCAGCCTCATTGGATTCATTTCAGTATGCTGAAGTGGCATTACACCGCACCGGCATAAAATGAATACGCTTGGGCAACAAAACAAAGCCATCAACAGCAACAGCTAAATAAATTAATCACTAAGTAAGTATCTATATCATTTATACACAGATCAGATGGCTGTTTTGTATATTGGTTGTGTTGTCTGGCAGTCGGTGCGCATCCCGGCACTCGGTATATTTGAGACAGAACACAGACAGCGGAAAGAGATAGAGGTAATGTTAAAATGCAATGGCAAATGTTGGTGTGTGATAATAATATTGTGAATAAATACGGAAAAATGGGGATTGAATTGAAAAGTGTGTGTGAGAGAGAGAGAGTTGCGTTGAGTGTGTGTGTGTGTCTGTATGCAAGTTGATGCGTGGCTGCTATCGAACTGATATACGTAGTTCACTTGCTGTGTGTGTGTGTGTTTTTTTTTTAAATCCCTTGATTCGAAAATACCGGGTGTTAATACAACACAAATAATAATCTTTTCGCAAACAGCGTATCACACGATATCACAGTCGCTTCAGCAAATATGGAATCGTTCACTCTCTTCTAAACAAATAAAATTGAATGAGTCAAAGAATTGAAATTGTTACCGTTTTTCACTATCACAGCCGGATTAAACAGACGATTTTTCCTCGAGTTTGTGAGTATTTTATGTATGTTTGCACACGTCTCGATTGGTGCTGAAACATCAATTTCACTGGCACTAACACAACATCAATATTTGAACGTTTACAAGTTCAACTTCCTCCATCATCACTGACAAACATATGCAATCGAAAATGCAACACCCAAATCGGCACCACACGATGGGGAGAGAGAGCAACAGCATAGAAAAAAAAACCTTCGGCAATAGCTTTATTTGTGTAATTTTCGATAGCGTTTATTGCAACACGAACGAATTTTAAGCACATTGACTTTGGAATTATTTAAAGCGACTTTGTGCACACAAGCGATATCAATAAGACCAAATCATCCAGCATTTACATCGAAGCGGCGATGGCAACAGCGGCAGATTATTTTCCCCATTGGTATCGAGTTGCCAGGCTTCAAGCGTTCCGCAGAGATTAAATGTTCCCTTCGTCAAGTGCATTGTTTTAACTTTTCTGGAATTAAATTTTAAATCGGCCATATTCGAGAGACTTAAGGTTGGCTCTTTAAATAGCATTCGCATGCAGATGAAAATAATCGGCGCTGATTGCGATCTCTTCTGATTTCCTCTCTGTCTCTCTATCTGTTGAAATTACTCTCTATGAGCGATGGCAGCTTATTTGCACCAAGTTTTTTTGTTCGCAATGTATTTGTGAGTGTGTACCATTCTAAAAACTGCCTTTCAAGTGCAGCCATGCCAAACAAACGATAGCAAATGATAGTTTAAAATGTTCTGCAAATAATTTATGAATCTTTGGCACCGTTTGACGTTTTCCAAATGAATTTGACACACAATTCATAAGCAATTTCAACTGATTTCCAGGCATCATCACACCATCGCTAAAGCGCTGCAATGAAAAATTAATAGATTCATGTGAACAAAAAAAAAACACACAAACCCTTGGCATCATCACAATTTTATTATTATTATCTCAAATGAATTTATTTTCGGTGCGTTGATTTGATTTTCTCATTTTCTATGGATTTCGTTGAGTTTGGTTTTGCTGCTTGTACGCCAGTAACAACAACCGTCAGTGCACAGCATGTATCCCACAGTTCAATGCGCGAATCATTCGTCAGTCCTTCCACACACACAAAAAAAAAACAACATTCATCGTCTTATTCGCTTGAAACACCCCAGTGCTGTTTTGAATTCGGTACACGCATCGCATACTAAGTGCTATATTTTGCCCATGATTTTCGTTGTAATTTCAACTTACTCCGATCGGCAATATGTTCGTTGTGAATTCTAACTCGATTTATATCGAGACCGTCCCGATTCGCCATCTCGGGCTCTCTCACACTCGAACATCGCAAAAAAATACGGTTTCTGTTTGTTGATACAACTGATTACTGCGGCTCGACACACGATGCACGCACACACACAGAGAGAGAGAGACACTATCGCTCTTGTTCCACCCTCATTGTTGGGCCGATTCGACCATTTCATCATTTCGAAAATCATTGGGCGAACATAAGAAGTAGATTTTCATTTCGGTATGGAGTGTTGAAAAGCCGAAATTGTTGGTTTTAGCAAGTTAATGCGTATTTGATATGCGAATATTGTAATAATATGTCTTGCTACACACATCATTATGCAACTTCAGTGATTTTCGGTTCGTTCGAGCTTGAGGGTGATATTCGTCGGGAACGTCGCTGCTGCTGTCGAATTTGGTCGGTGTGTGTGTGTGTTTCGAGGGAGAGCGAAAATGTTCAGTGAAATGTTCAAACAATAAACACATTACTGCGTCTATTTTGTGCTTGCCTTTAAGGACTCAGACACATTTAATGATTTGCTCTCGGTTGCGCGCTGCCTGCAACGAATCAAATTTATGCATTACACACTACAATGAATGCCACTGAATCAACTGTAACTACCGAAAATATTTATGATCTTATGGTTTCTGCTTAATATTTATTGCAATTGCACAGCAAGGCCAAATTCACACACATACACACACATACACCCAGGACCGCGCGGGGCTCAGTGGAACAAGGAACCACTTGCACCATCAACCGACCGACCGGAGCTGCAAATAAATTAGATGTAATCATCAATGCCTAATTATATAATAAAGAGTAATTTTATGTTTGAAATGTTGCTAGTTGGCCTATTGTTTTCGGTTTGTGTTTGGATTATGCTTACTTGGATACTCGATTTTTCATGCTGACCAACGAAAATTACTCATGAATCGTTAGTTTTCGAAACCTTTGTTAGTTCTAGTTCAATGCGAGGGAGTTCGGAAGGTATTGTATTTTCGATGACATGAGATCTAGTTCACGTGCTCGATGAATACACGCAAACATTTATCGCAATTCATTTTTCGCCTTTTACCAACATTTGTCGCATTTAATTTCCTTCACCTGACAAAACCAATTTGCGGAAATGATTTATGATCCTTTTTTTACGACACTAAACGCTTTCTTGGGAAATTCGCAATTTTATTTACTGTTACATATTTGACATGGAGAATTCCGTTTCAGAGGTAAAATTACTAAGCCGCAGGAAATTTCTATTGGATGTTGAGAGATTCAAGCTTAATCTCACCTCGATTACCTTCACTTCCGTTGCTCCCGCTGAGTTTTGCCAACTTCCAACCACTTTCACTTTTCTTACATGAAAGTGCACACGGTTAGCGGATGATGTGTTTGTACATTGTACAGGCCAGGCTCAGCTTATAGTAATGTTTTATTCTTGAGTGGTGTCAAGAAACAAACACAAAGTTATTAATCGAAGGAAAATAGGAAATCTAGGTTTTGTAACATGTTGTAAAGTGGTCTGGATGTCTTTTGCGATTGAAGGTGCTAAACTTCAGGCATAAGATATGAAATTAATAATTGGCTTTGTACAAATACAGTAATATGTCTTCAATTAGCAACAATTATTTAATATTCATTTCACGAAATGAGAAATGTTGCCGTTGTCGTTTATTGATTACATCAACTTGATTTGATTCTCTTATGCACAACATTTTTTTTTTTTGAAATTGAAAAAACATCCGAGCTGTTAAAATGTTGAAATAAGCCTAACAAAACATCTTTAACTTGATTTAACTATAAAACCCATTTCTTTTTACCATTTTATTAATGCACCAATCTCTTATATGGATTGGGCTCAATCAAAATCTTTTCGCCTTTCAATGACACTTGAAGATGAACAAAAAATGAGGATTCCTGAGCCCTTACTCGCGTTTGAAATTCTACCATTCTTAAATAAATCCATAAACGCAAACATAATTTCTGATAAGTTTTTGCCCAACAAAAAAAGGTCTCTTCAATTCAATATATGGAAAATATGTGACGAACACACTCCCAAACGATTCACCCATTCGATCAAATTGATAATGTAATAAACATTCAAAAACCGAACACTCACATCTCTTGCAGTACTTCGAGACAGTATTGGAGTAAAAAAAAAATGTAGTAAAGTGTCTTTGTTGCCAGCAGGCGTATTATCTTCGTAATCATCATCAAACTCGGTAAATTTTGAAGCTGAACAAATTTTTCCACGATTTTTTTTTTATATTTTCTTAAACCGAAATGAAATGCGAAAAAAGAAGGCGTCTCTCTCTGGTATCCATTAATTCCATGCACGTAATCAATTGACTGGTGTGGAATAAAAGGCACTACATTAAGGTTCACATATATGTGTAACATCCATTTTGAGGAGTTAGTTTAGTGGCGAACAAAAAATAGCAGCAACAAATCTCACTCTCACTCTCTCTCTCTCTCTCTCCTTCTCACTCAGTCTATCAAACGTGTAAACAATGTGAGAGAGAGCATGTTATTTTTCAGGCTCCTTCTTCTGGCATGTGTTTTTGACGGTAATAATCATCATCTTCAAGATCCACACAAAGCATTCAATGCTAAAATTGTAGTTTGATAAAATATTTGCCAAACATGATGGCTTTTAACACATCTTTCAATCTAAACCAAGAGCCCAAATGTGAATGCATCACACACTCACACGTCGATTCGAGACTAAAACCAAACCAATGCCAGCGAGAGTAATGGCAATGATAATAGGTTGGTATGTGTTTGAAATTTGCAATGAGCTGTGAGTTGATTTCCAATGATGAAATTTATGTATTCCAAATGGTTGTATCGTATGCATGTGTGCGCTTTCTCTCCGTCTCTCTTTCTCTCTCTCTGTGTGTTCTCTCTTTCTCTTTGCACTGAGGTGTACAACAGACGTACCGATGCCTAGAGACGATGATGACGACAACAACGTTGTCGAAACAGTCGTAATTCGAATGTTTTCATTGAAATCACGCCCGATGAACATTTCATCATCGTATCGTCTCGATCTCCATTTTGAATGACAAGTAGAGAGCATTCGCATGCTATTGAATTCCACACTCGTTTCTACTTGAAATTCTTGAATTTTAGCCGATTTTAAAGCACCACACAACCATTACGGAAATACTCCTTTTTAAGTGATTCGTTAAGTAGTGAGTTTTTACCTTCCCATTGAAAACCGTTCAACGTGAACGGGGCCATACACACAGTCCGAAGAGCCGAAGACAGCCATTCTTCGTTGGCATATTGGTGAAAATTGAAATGAACTGTTTTTTTTCTTCTCTTCTTCTTCGAATGTTGAATTGTCTGAAACATCCTGATTATTCACCGTCAAACCTTAGTGTTAGTCCCACTTCTTATGGTTTGGTTATTCCATGTACGTCTCGAGCGTACTTTTCTTCGAATTAAAACCTCCATTAGGATGCTGAACATGAATTTCGGTGCATATATGTTCAGCAGCCCAAACCTTATGTAAATAAGTGAATTTGCCAAACTTACTCGGCATGGCATTGATTTAATTTAACATCTTCTTAGATTTTGATCTAATTTACTTTCGCTTCATTTAAACAAGTTTCTAGATTTCTCTCTCTTTTTTTGCAAACCGTTCTACTCTCCTAAGACTTACTTTTGGAAATGGTTAAATTCGAAAGAATGGGGTGAAAAACACCGAATCCAATTTCAGTACAGTTTAATTGACAAAACCGCCGATTGAATTCAGAAGTGGTGCACTTGAAATTGCATCGTCCAAAGTGCGTTCCACTTTCCAATTTTTTGTGTGCATAAATTCCAATTTTCCTATCCAAAACAGAACATTTTTTCGGTTAACAATTGTCATCAAATGCAATGTGTTGGTTGTCAATCAATTTTGTCGGTTTCCTGTTCACTCTGGCCCTGTCTGCCAGACCGATTGCATGGCGTAAAAAATGTGTCAAAACAAGGGATTAACAATTCAATTTCACTTCATTTTAAATTCATTGTCGACTGAAAATCATGAAAAGTCAATGTTTTTTTCCCCGAGATTTGAAGTTTTGTTGAACGTTAGAGCCTCTGTTCGTGTGGTAGATGGGCGTTTTATGCACATTTTCATCTACTTAATCGTCATGCGGTTCATGTTCTATTAACAAAAATTGAAATATTTGATTGGACGAAGTCAATCCGTGGTGATGCTTTGCTATGCCATACACATCGAACCCCCGTTTACAGCGCCAAAAAATTTGCAGCACGTGTCCGGCACACGCTTATCTTCAATTTACGACATTTGCACACACACACACAACAATATCATACCGTAGTCAGATGGAACCTTAACAACACTCCATTATCAAACATTAACATCAGATGCACTTAATTCTCTAGTTCATCATCAGTGTTCAGCTTCTTTGGCAAAATCGATTACCATTTGCATGCAAATACATTATGCAGGGATAACGGAACATATTTTCCAGCTTGTCGCCATGTGATTTTGTTGGTCTTATTTGGCTACTGTGCACTTCGGTAACCATCAAAGATTAGTGTATGCATTGAAAAAAGGGCACAGATTCACTTTTTAGTTGATGAGATTCGTTTGAACGAAGAGAAAAATTAATTCAAACTGATTTCGACCGCTACACGAAACACCCCGGCACACGTTTGCATCACACGCAACAATTGAATGATGAGAATCACGTGGCACAGATTCTTTTTCACCGCGCTACTTAAAGGATGAACAGTAAAATTACCTTTTAATCGGCTTCACAAGGAAAATCATTGCCAAAAGAATGCCTGTTGCTAGGTCAAACACATCGAAAGAGTTCCGTTACCATTTTTACACTTATATGAATATATTAGCAAAAATAGGTGTTCAGATCTTCCAAGAATTTAAAGAATATTCGATTCATATAAGATCCACGTGTAAAAGTATTACACTTCCGCATGCACGAAAAGTCGTAGAAAAATCTTTTTCCATAGGTTTTTGGGACTTCACATTTCAAAGACACTTCCTCTATAGTAGAAATCAACAAAATTAAGTTATGAAAATCTCATGGCAAATTTGCTAAATTGCCAGATGACTGTGTGACAGCAGAAACAGCGACATGTACATCCGTTCTGTTCGGGGAAACATCCAACATTCAAATCGATCACGTGCGAGGTGCAATGCTCATGCTGTGTCTTTGCTTCATTTTGAATTGGCCATTTGCATTATTTGTTCATTTTTTTTTTCTTGAATGTTTCAATTGCAAAAGTGTTTCTAAAGTTTTACGTGAGAATTTTTCGTCAAAAAACCACCCAACAATGAAACACTCCATGTATTTGAGCATGCAGAAGAAAAGTTCACACAAAAAAAAATCATTGATTCATTCGAGTGTGGCGATAGCGAATGTTGAGCTAGTCATGGTTTGTTTATGCAATTAAAAGTGGCAAACGATTAATAATATGAATTTATTGAAATACGAAAATGATTTGAACATCTCACAGTTTTCCATTTGCCGTTCATTCAAATTGTGATTGTATGTTTCAATGGATTGCTTGGGTCTCATATTATCACCAAGAAATGCTAATGCATACACAAAACAATCAAGTGTACTTCACAATGTATGTTGAACAGTGTACACACGCTTCAACACATGCTCGATTCGTATGCCGTTGTGGTTACTTCAATTGATTGATGATGGATTTTCAAAGCAAAGTATTTGGGCGTCACTTTATTTTATGAGACAGAAAAATATTGCACGTATATTATTCAATGTGTACATTAAATGCAATTCAATCAAATGGGGATTCGTTTTTTTGTGTTGACAAAATTGGAAAAACTTTTAAAAAGGTTAAATGTACCAAAACGAAGAAGCTAGATGCTGTACAAGTTCTTCTAATACATCCAGTGGCTCGGCAAAAAGCGATTAGAGATTCAAATCTCTTTGAGAATGTATCATTTTCAGATGATTTTGTCAAAAAAATGTTGTTATTTTCGGTTTAAAAAAATAAATTGAATTTAATGCTGAATCATTGAAATCGCCTGAAAAACATCGGTAAATCACGTGAACAAACACTTTCAGTTAATGCGAAAGGCAAACTTATTATCGTCCAATATCTTCTCTTCCTTTTTTTAAAGGAAAAAATAAATAAATACGTAGGAAAATGATGCGATCCCACGTGACTTTGAAATCACATTGAAAAATCTTCTACGTATGCAATCGTGTCATTTGTCGTAGGTCCCTGGCCATTAAGCAACAAGAATAAATGTCTTCATCATAATGCTGAAATGATAGCGACACGACGAGCAAAGTCAAAATGAAATCTAAAATATGCATTTGGCAGTTCAGCAGGCGAAACGGTTCTAAGTATCGTTCAAGAGACATTACGCTCCTCTTACATGACACACATTCTAGATGTATAGATTGTAGTTGTAATGCAATGATTTAGCGATATGGTTGAATTTTTTTTTTAAACTAAGCCAACGGCAGCGCGTTACCCTTCAACGGCACTGGTTAATGGTTATTGCTCGATGGTCGAATGTGATGATGTTATTTTTTTTTATATTTCGTTGAATTCCCGATGGTAATGTTTACTCGAAAAGTGCCAGATAACGACAACAGTTTTCATTTTATAGCGTTTTAAATTTATCTAACTTTGATAGTGGTGTTGACGCAATTTAAAAGTGCGCACCATAAGATGACAACAACACTGAAACACGGAGATGATGGTGAACGGGCGGGTAAAAAACCGAAGAATGCGAGAGAGTGAAAAAACAGCACAGCACATGCCAGAAAGTGTATAGTGAAAATATGTCCTGTTATCGGCCATGTTTGTGAACATTAACTGATATATCAACGGGTCTTCGGTGCCGAGACGAAAATTGCGTTTATGTGCCGGTTTTTCATTGGGTCACGCTCACCAAGAAATAAACCATTTGAAAGATAAGAATTTTCGCTTAAGAAAATTGCGCAACGGTTCAAATGTGTGGTGTATTTTTGCTGCAGTAGCGTACCGATGTTATGTGTGTTGCTTGTTGTCAAGTCAAGGAAAAACCAATGTGTCATTTAAACGGTTTTTTCTCTGCGAAGTAAGTTTGTAAAATATATATTTTTAAACTATAAGTCACACATGATACGAGCATGGGAGGGTTGTGGATCTACTAAATGTACCAGATTATCTAAAAATATTAACGATTTCACCCAAAAAGAAATTTATCATTGTCATGCGATTATGAATGTGCGATGAAAATGGCCAAAAATTCGCTTCTCAAAAGAAGCTTCAGTGAACATTTTGATATCTTTCAATCAACTGAGACGATTTGAATTGTTTTGTATCGAAATCAAACAATTTGAATGAACTGAAAATGATGTCTCTCAGACGCTTCATTTGGTTAACATGACCTTTTCTATACCTGGTTGACCTTATCCAAATGTTGCATTCACATTTTAATCATTTTGGTCTTTTTTTTGGTTTGCATATTTCAAGCAAAAGTCGAAGATCACCATTCCGTACTCATGCAACATATCTCGTTTCACCCGATTCATTTGCATTCACCTTGAAACTAATGAACAAATTTCGGGTATAGTTCGATGAGCAGATGGATTTCCATTCACTGAAATGGAACAATTTTATCCATTTCATCGATTAACGAACAAATCGGCATCCGAACATAACGTTTGAAACATTCAACGGTGTTCATATCGAGACGAATGAGGAAAGAAAAAAAAAATTAAACGAGTTAAAAACAAACACTTATTTGAAGTAGTTGAATTCAGTTGCCTTGAAGTAAGGAAATAGCATGGATTGGTCGTGAAAAATGGTTTGGCTCTTGAGTAAATAAATGAGCACGGGATTTAATCGTCATTAAAGTAAAGCATCTCTCCCGAAAACGAGCGAAAAAAAATATTTTTCTGACATTTGTAACTTAATATAGTCGCTGTCTATCGGCGGCAAAGCATCGGCCATGCAATCAGTCACAACCCTTCGTCAGCGAAATAGATCAAAACATCAAACAATTTCGTGATGCCAATGGAATGAAGTACGCAAATGACACTCACACACACAACTGACATAGGTTTTGATGACTTCAGGTAAACAGGCAACGAAATTGCGCGATCGGCGGTCGTCCAATCTACCTTCGATTTTGTCCCGACTCAGTCATAATCATAACGAAATGAAATCATAAACTCTTGATTCTCGATGTTGATTTCAAGCGTATTAATAAAAAACAAATGCGCGCTCAAATACACACACGGAATAGGTAAAATGGTATTCCGCGGTGTGCGCACAGCAAACACGACGAGATTTATAGTCAGCGATGTTGGTGAGAAATAAGAGTGATATTCGTTGAAATTAAAGGGGTTGGTTGAACTGATTACGTTAAGCTGACTGAACCGTACATGACACGTAATTGAATATGCATGAAACTGGACATATATATCACGGTGCTCAATGCTCATATATATCTTTTTTCTTCTCGGCTGATTTTTTTTCCTTTTGATTTCGGTTAATACATTTTCTTGTTAGTCGCTGGAGTGAGGTGCTTCATTGCCACTGGTTTCTTTATTTATCCATATTTTGCTCAATCTGAATCTCGTTTTCCATCGTGCGATGCACGGTCGAAAATCTCACCCAATAATTTTTTTTTACATGGTTTCCACTTCTGGTTCCGAAATTTGTTTGTCCATGTACAAACACATTTAAAGCAGCGGCTTGTTTGCATTTTATTGTTGTGCGCTGTTTTTTTCTGTCTTCTTCTTTTATTTTATTGCGATTAATATTCTATTTTCCTGTTTTTTATGGATCTTTCAAGTTGATTTCTATCTACGTGGCCATTTGTTGCCGTGCGCGCTCTTTCTCTCAATTCAATGGTAATGACGTGGACCTTCGCGTTCTGGTTAATGTTGTTGTTGTTGTTGTGTGTGTGTGTGTGTATGTGTGCTTGTTTTACGATGAAACAGCACCACCAAGCAGCACATTTTCGTGATTTATTTGCCTTCACTTACTTTCCGCTCCGCGCATTTTCTTCCACTTTTTAGCATTCCTTTTGTCTGTCTATTGTTCGTATGGCATTCACCGTGCTTCTTCTCTGATGTCCACCGTTTTCGATTTAAATTCTATTGTTGAATAATCGCTGAAATATTAAAACAAGACTCGGTGCACTTACCGAAAACAAATCAAAGCATGCAAAGGATCAATGAATCTTTCAATTGTTTTTGTCCGTTGTTTTGTTGATGTGGGGATCGTTTTGTTGTTGTTGTTGTTGTTGTTGTTATTTACGCGAGCTGTTATGCAATCGAAAACCTGTTGTTTCAAGCGTAAAATTCGATATGCGTGTTAAAATAATTCCTTTTGATTGCGATTGAAACTCTGGGTAAATGGGTATTTTGGTCAGTTCAATTGAAGCGTTAAGCGTTTTTATCAATGCACTTTATCGAAATGGCTATTTTAACGGATTTCCTATACGTTATGCTGCCGTTTGATTGACCCATAATGTCCACGCTGACCAGGTACTTGGCTAATCATGATTTTACATTTGCATTTTTAACGATGACCATTAGCGGCAATAAACGTGAGAAATCACGCCGATTCAAGAGGTTCGTTAAAGCTTACACGAACCTTTTTTTTTGTATTCACAATGCACCCAATTTATTCGGGTTGCGTAAATATTTTCCGCGTTTTATTTGTTTGGTTTATTTATTTTTCACATTTATTAAATATTGTTTGTCATAAATTCAATGGTAAAGAAGCGCCACTTGAGTTTCTTATTTCTGGTTTTCAAATTCCGCTGTTGTTGTGTCCTGAAGTAATAAAAAATCGCCGTTCACGGACCGATCATAAATCTCAACGCAAACCGAAACCGAAACCAAAGCCTAAGCACAAGAAACCATATGCAAGTAACATTCCAATCGTATTTAATGTTTGATCCTCCAATCGGAAACGATGCAATGGCCAAGAGGGAATTATGCATTTTTACCGCGCAACCGATGGAGAAAAAAAAACCTAACGGATAAAATGCAAATTGCATTTTCAGTTACTATCTCTCGCAATAGATTTATAGCCGAACATTAAACGATGTTAAAATGTCAGAGATATCTGGGCATAAATCTAAATAACCTTCTCTCGTGTCTGCCGAATTCAAGGATACTCAACGCGTTCAAAAAAAATAAAAATAAAATAGAGAGAGAGCAAGAGTCGAATGGAAGTCTTGTAACGCGTTTATTTATCGTGTGAAATAAATAAGCGAATATCGGAAACCATTAAAAGTTTTATAGGTGTGCAAACACGATCGCTGGCAAAGGAACGACTATGATGATGGTGAACAAAAAATGCATTAAATTATAGAAAGGAATACATAAAAACGGAGAGCTGCGTGATATAAAATGCAAGTCGTTAGCGCATGTAACACATTCGCTTGAGAATGTGAACCTACTCAATCGCACTAAAATCATCGCCGCTATTTCAACCCTTGTTCATATACGCTCAACACGTTCTCCTATTTAAATAATCCAGTTTCTCTTGCACACAAACACACTTCAATTCAGTAGTTCAGTTCACAGCTCTCCTCGTTAACACATTCGCAACAATGCAGTTCCGAAATTGCATTTGCAGCGCGCAAAAATTGCATCTCTATTGTCTTTATGTTGGTCTCTGTGACACTTTCAAAACGCAATGAAGCGTGATGCTTTTCATCAACAATTCATCTCTCGCTCTCTGTCTCAATGGTGTGTGTGTGTGTTGATTTAGATGTTACTTGAGCTATCAATAAAGATCTTTCCGCCGTCATATTCATCCCAGAAACGATGACGAAATGATACACTCAAAGGTCAAAATGGCCCATCAATTTCGGGCAACCGAAAAATGAAAATGGTTTTTTTTTTGTTCTCATTCATTTTGGCATGAACTTTAACATTTCACATTAACACCGAATTGGACAGACACATGCACAATTTCAGCGAAATGCCATCAAATATGAACGACGACTGAAGCATAGAGTAGAACAACCGAAATATTTTCATAAATTTGCATAATCGGTGGAAAAACCCAAAGTAAAAAGCATACCAAATTTGACGTTGAGTCGGTTCACGAACGTCGCTGAACCACACTCCCTTCATTTTCCATTTTCAAGCGTTTTTGTTTCGCTACATTCAGCAATCAAATCGCGATAACTTTCATCGCAAACGTTTCAAATTTGATGGAAAAACGAGATTTCTTTCATTTTTTTGTTTCCTTTTCACACTGAAACATGAACAGCATCTGAGAGAAGTTGAGAAAAAAGAATGCAACGAGCTGAATTTCATTTGAGCTCTTTTATCTGGTCGATTTGGTGGTGAAATACATATAAACTTGTTCCCGTCAGTTATGGTTTTTTTCTAGTTTGCTACAACGTTTCGATTCGGTCGGTTGGTGAAAAGCAAATCATGAATTTGATACAGCTCGTTTAAATCAACAGAAAGAATGTAATTCTTGTTGCTCTGCATCTCTTCATATTTGATTACTTTTAGCGCTGAAGAAATGGTACAGTTTTTCTCCCTCTCTGCTTATGCAGTGTGAATCACCCTACCTAATAGAAGGATCATGTTATTCCAATTTTTTTTTGTCTAAATTTAAATATTCCGCTTTTTCTGTGTGCCTTTGGATCTTGTTTCTCACACAATTAAAATACGATGGTCTCTGAGAAATGCACATTAAATCCGGCGAAAAATCTGGTTTTCTTACGAAAATGGTCATTTTTTCCACCGAAATCAATGGATTTGATGGCATAAAACAAAAGCAAACCGTTTGAATTGCGGTTCTCAAACACCAAGAATTTACAATGAAAGGGTCTGATTTCTATTGTACGAGGACATGAATTAATTAGATTTATTTCAGTGGTTAGCAACTATGCACCACATTGTGTAACAACGAATTCGAGGATGCTACAGTTTTCCAATGCAAAAAAATGTGGTTCAAGGAAACAGTGAACACGTTGAAGACGCGAGAAATGTGTGATGCTAATTCTAACATCGATATCAAATGTCAGTGTCGGGCATCAATTCGAATATTCTATTCAAATGAATGCATTTTCTTCTTTTAGTGGTTGAATGACCCAAATAAACTGTTGCTTGCTATTTCAATTACGCAATACGTGCGGCGACTCGTTTTTTCCTCTCAAATGATTTTTTCTCGCACATTTCGCTCAATCACGACATGTTTCGGATAGTGTTTAAACACACGCGGTTTTGTTACATAAACAATTCCACAGCATACACAATAACAAAAGCAGAGGAAGAAGAAGATGAAACGAGTGCAGAGTGGAACAATGGTCTTTGATATCGTGTTCGCCTTTTGTGTGTTCACTTAGCCGTGAAAGAGTTATAGCGTTTGTGTGTGTGTGTGATAAAGAGTTATATTAACGGTATTAGCCGATTGTTCACTTTCGGCCCGTTTCGCCCAAGATGTCCCATTCAGATCAAGTTTTCGCATTGTTTTCGCACTCACCGCGTTTGTTTTTCTTTAATTTGGTCCAAAGTTGGTATTGTGATTTCTCTTGTTCAAGATTTTCCACTACGATGACGGGAATCATAAAATCATCGCCACCAGTTGCTGCTGTTCTGATGGCCATAAATTAAGAAAATCTTTAATAAAATTGTATTAAAGATGCTTGGCTGATGAATTATAGCATTTGTTAATAAGAAAATCCATTACAGATGTTTCAAATTAACGATACACACGCTGACATTTTCATTTACCAAAAGAAAAACAAACTACCATCAAGCAAAGGATACTCTCGAAGGACGGCTTTTGCATTTCATTCAGGTGTTGTCATTAAATTATGATTTTTTATTCAAACTAAAGGATAATATTTTTTTCTTGCCGCGCGCTCAACGCATACTGCGACACAGCCACTGTATCGTTAGTCACATGAACAACGAATGACAATAAAAATCGACAAAAAGATCGTAATAGATCATCTTAAATCGAAATTTATGACTGTGAATCCTCGATGTAGTCCGATATTTGGTGCGCTCTTCACGGCAAAAGAAGAGAGAGAAATAAAAGCGACGTGGACGTGGAAGAAAAAAAAAATTCATTTTGTCTCTAGATAATTTATTGGCGTGAAAAACAAAGCAACGACCAAATTCGGATCGAATGTCCTTTTTTACTGCTTTCTATTTTTTTCCATCACTTTGAGCAGATTTAAATCTTTTTCGATTGAGATTTCCACCCCTGTGACACACTAAATCTTCCTTTGCTTTCGTCTCGTTTGTTTGTTTTTTTTATTGCTTTTTAATTTTTTCTTCTCTGTTCTACTCATAGCTCGAAATTCTTTGGTGTTGTTTATCATCGGAATTGTTATTTATAGATCCACCTCTTTCAACTTTTATGCCCGTAATACCACCAGAAGACACATGGAGCGCGCGCATATGAAACATGCAAATCTATATGATATAAATTTCTTTTCGAACGGGTTTAATGCGCTCACGCTCCTTCTCTCTCTGTCTCACTACCTGCTTGCTCACGTAATAAATATGTTTAGAAATTATGAAATTCAATTTAAATTCCTTCGATTCACCTCGGTAACTAACACAACGAACTTTATACTCGAATGTTTCATCGACGGAGCATGCAAAGCATTAGCGAGTATTGCTATTGCATTGGTGCATTTGTGTTTACCGCAAAAAGACGTCGCACCATCTTTCAAGGGGATGTTTTACATGCGTGCGACTATAAATTATCAACTGGTAGGTAAAACACACTAAAGACGTTCCAATGTTTTGTGCATGTCGATTGAATAAAACAAAAAAAAAAACCGATCTAACGACAACTACTAAAAACTTTCCGAAAAGGCGAAAAGCAAGTCAAATACGATAGAAAAAAGAGTCTGTTCTCGCGGGTTTATCGCATGAATTATGTGCGAGCATGCAAGAGATTTATGACGTTCTGCGGTTGCCAAACAATAGAAATCGTTAAAAATTGGTACACACGCAGCCCATTTTCGTTCGCGGTATTCGAATCTTGTTTGACATTGTCGACAATATGACAACGCGCGCCTATCTAATCGATTTTAAAGCATTTTACAACAATTTTCAAGCAATCAGCCGCAATTTTATTTTGCTTATTTTACAGGTTGATACTCAACTCCATACGAAAAGTATGTATTTTTATTACTAAGATTGAGATAATAGAAAGAAATCTCTTTTTTTCACCATAAAGAACGATTATTACATGGATTTATTATAATAAATGTATATAATGTAATGACCGCTAGACCTAAGATTCATCCACAAAACCTTTGTTTTATTCAAACGGTTTCAATCCATCATAAAAATTCGATAGAAATTGAGTTTCTAAACTATACGTGTTGATGCATGTGAAAATTAAATTTCAAACAAAATTAATCAATCCACGAACATAATTTCATTATATTGATCAATAGATGAGTTTGATTGTCAAACTGATTAAGGGTTCTATTGATGCTTTTCAAAAAACTTTAAAATTTCCGAATAAATCAGCTGATTCGTGTAAACGCCCCAAACAAAGTCCAAATGACCAAATCCAACTTGATCTATCACTTGAATATACAGATCGTTAGTATTATTGAGCTGTGTTATTAGACGATTTATGTCTCTTGGATCTGTGAATGTATCGGCGGTGGAATAATGTAGTGCTGTCGGCACAGAGATTCGTGAAAGTTCAAAATCTGGTGGGATTTTTGAACCGGTCATTTTTCTACCAAAATATCCATATTGAAGTTCCTTTAAATAATGCAAAGTCTGATCAAATGATGCACCGCTCGGAAAATGGCAAAAGAAAGAAGGCAACATTGTCTGAAACGTGAGAATAATCAGAAGACGAAATCTTGCATTCGAAAAAACATCAATCAGGGGCCAGTTTTTCAAAACATTCGATTTGAACAGTTCACTCAATGTATTTCAAATGACAGGCCTGGCGGAATAATGTAACTAGTGTTGTCAACGAACAAAAACCAAGATCCACGAACAACGAGAAAATAGGTAAAAAAAAGTGATTTTTCGCAATGTCTGAATTTTGAAGTGACATGATATCGATAGGAATGAACCCTAGGATTCATTCGAGGCCAAGAAATACCCAAAAAAATGTTCGCGAACCCCCATTTTGGCCGAAAATCTAATCACGAATAGTTTGTTTGCAAACAAGTGTTCGTGGATTGGATTTTCGACCGAAATTTGGGTTCGCAAACATTTTTTTGGGTTTTTTTTGGCCTCAAATGAATCCTAGGGTTCATTCCTATCAATATCATGTCACTTCAAAATTCAGACTATGCGAAAAATCTCTTTTTTTACCTTTTTTTCTCGTTGTTTGTGGATCTTGTGGTTTGTTCGTTGACAACACTAAATGTAACACAGAAAAAGTCCGCGGAAAAATGTTGTTATTCAGTGTATTTGGTGTATACCAAACTAAATACACCAAATACACTGAATAGCAACATTTTTCCGCGGACTTTTTCTGTGTTACATTATTCCGCCAAGCCCGTCAAATGGAAGTCCAAACTGTTCGCGAACAACATTAGACTTCAGTTTAATTCTAACGTCAAATTCTTATGAAAACATCACTATTCTTGAATATTTCTGTTGTTGTGAATGTGAAAAATGAATTGAACTCCCATTTGAAATGCATTGCGTAAACTGTTCATATCAAATGATTTCAAAAACCGGCCCCAGGTGATTGAATTTCCACACACTTACATCGTTTCTTTGGTTATCACTTTGACCAAAAAGGAAGTCCACAAGATTGTTGCAAAGGTTTAATCTATCGTTCACGCAATAGGTTGCAAGTACCGTATTAAGTTTTACGGGTCTAGGTAAACTTTCTGTGTTGCGAAATGTCTGTAATTATCAGAGACCACACTGGGCCTATTCCTATAGTTTGAGCTATATATAGTTCCTATGTGATAGGCGCTATGGAAGCGTGAAACAATGGATTTCATTGTCCATTGACATCCAATGGGGAACATCCAATTTAACGATTGGATGTCAGTGGACAGTGGACAACAATGAAATCCATTGTTTTACGCTTCCATAGCGCCTATCTCATAGGAACTATATATAGCTCGAACTATAGGAATAGGCCCAATGTAGTCTCTGGTAATTACTACTTGTTTTTATTTCATTTTGAATTGAATGTAACTAATTTTATATTTCGATTACCTCCAGTGTCGGTATGAATAAAGCAAATGCGCTCCATGGAATCCTTGCATGACTTAAATAACCGACAGGCGATAGGTAGCTCACGGCATGCATATATTCATTAAACTCCGGCTTTAGAGATAAAAGAGCCATTGTGGCAGTTGTTCCCTGTGAATGACCAATAACGTACAGCTTCGAAGTATTTATGTTCGATCGAACATAATCATAAAGGGCTGGATAATCGAACAGTGCAATATCATCCCATGAGAAGTCCCAAAATCCACTAGCTGGATCGTCTGGATCCTTCGAAATGTGTTGTCGTGAATAAAAGTTTCCTCTGTTGTTTTGAATCCACACATCGTATCCCGCATCAGCCATTACATACGCTAAAAAACGTTATCCCGAAAAATTTAAAAACTTGTTTTAAAGATGAAATATCATTTATGTTATGATACTTCCATGTTCTCGGAACTATTTTTTTTTCAAAATTTGGTGCATTTATTACAAAATCGGAATATGATATCCACAAAAGTAAATCTGCGAACATAGAAATAGCATTAGAATTTGATATTTGATATACCCAGTGCTTGATTTGGAACATTCACACAAAAGTCATCCGATGACGATAGGAGACCATGTTGAAGTATTACTACTTTTTTTTTGTTCGTCAATTTCTTTTTCGAATTGCAACGGAAAACAGTTAAAATGTATCCATCGTCGGTCGTGATATTATGCACTTCGGGTATGTATCCATAATATGTAATTAGTTCATCCTAATTCGAAATTTAACGTGATTTTATTTTGAATTTATCAAAACTTGTTATCTATTCACCGTTTTAAGGTTACATAGCTCTTGAGTGACTGGATCTTGGATATATGCCAATGTATTGGTTAAAATACTATCACCAAATGATCCGAAAAAGTCCGATATCACCGGAAAAGTGGTCAAATCTGATTTTGTGCGCACATTTAAACACATTCCAAACTGAATCAAAACAAATATAACACAATTAATAGTCACTAATTCATAATCAACAAACATCATCTTCACATTTGAAAAAAATAATCTTTAGTGCGAACTAAAACTTAAACCGATCGAATTTATAGCGGCGAATTCCAATGTTTGCTGCTTATTCTAGAGCTAGTCTATAGTTCAACTGACTCGTTTTCCCCTTTATTTTAAATTATTGTTTTTTTTCGTATCATTATAATAATTATTTAAGTTGTTTGTTGTTGTGCGTTGGGCATCGACTAGTTAGTGGTGTTATGATATGAAAATGTTCGAAAAATCAAACAAGCAAGTGTCCGCACACAATTCTATCAAGATTCAATTGAAATTATAATGAATATTTAAATGCTGTGCTCACTTGCTCGTTAAACTTTTTACAGTCTTGATAATAAAAGTAGTAACACTGTTGAATCGAAGCGAGTCTACTCAAATACACACATAAGGTCAATAGAAATAAATTTTTAAAAATGTACACTTCATGCGCTCTGACCTTACATTAGAGATGTGTTTATGTTAATTTTTTTACTGAATGCATCCATGCTCAAATTTATAGGTATTATTTGCTATAAAAATAACGTAACAGTGCATAATATCATGTTGTTATGAACGTCTAATAAACCAGTTTAATTCGAATCTAACAATTAAGTACAAATAAATGCATAAGAATAATCATGACTCAAGAAAATTGAATACGCATAAATGTAGAACTCAATTGAGTCTGACCATACATTTGTTGGACATGCAAAATCTGTATCTCGATCCGTTTCCGCTGTAAATTAATTTTTGTTTGAAAATCATTTTTTATGTTTCATTTATGTGTATTCAATTATTTTGCGTCATTTCTATTCTCATGCATTCAAATGTAATAACTGATTTGAATATTGTGGCCAGACGACATTGAAAAATTCAATATGGAAAACCAATTGTAAGAATAGTTGTAAATAATTTTTAAGAAAATGTGTTTGTGCCAGAATGAAAAGCAAATACCTTCGATCTATTGCCCCAGACACAATATATTCATATTACGTAAACAGTAAACAGTATTTAATTTCAGTGGCTCTAATATTCAAACGGCTGATGTTTACGGCACAGAGTACTAGTAAATGCTATCAGGTAATTTAAATCACGCCAACGATAGTTCAATTAGAGATTCATTATTATACAGCAACCGTACAATGAAAATATTCAAACAGTAGTGAGGTATTTTTTCTCGTTCTCTCCGATTCGTACAAAATACATATTCATTTAATCAACAATCATGCACTTTCTGAGTGTTAAGAAACGTTAAGTCTGACAAGGTTTTTTTCTCACTTCATTTCAGATTTGTCTAGGAGTTTGTTAAAAACTGCCCACCCGGACATGCTCAAGTTGATGTCTGTTATAGTTATGCTAATTAAATCAAAATAAATGCGTCGTTGTTTTAGTTTTGTCGATATTTCGATCTTTTTTATGATCTATTTCAGGGATAATAAATTATTTGTGTTTTTCTACGTGTTCTGTATTTTTTTGTTTTTGTTTTATTGATGCTTTGCAAAGAACTTCAAAATTTCTGAATAAATCATATCAGCTGCATGGGTGGACAACGCAAAGTCGCCGTGTCCGAATTCCACTTGGTCTATTGTTTGAACATAAAGATCGCTTGTATTGTTGAGCTCCCTTATAAGTCGTTTTACGTCTCTCGGATCAGTGAATGTATCGGTGGGTGAATAATGTAATGCGGTTGGTACAGTGATTTCCGAAAGGGGAAAATCTTCCGGAACTGCCGATCCAGTCATTTGTCTGCCAAAAAATCCATACCGAGCTTGTTTCAAATAGTGCATGACCTGATCAAATGCAGCACCACCCGGAAAATGGCAGAGGACAGATGGTAACAAGGTCTGAAATGATATTTGAATTTTGTTAAATTTTACATTCTATCGAGTCATGACTATTATTTATTATTTGCACAATTAGGTAAACAAATTTGCACTTATTACATCATTTCTTTGATGATAACTTGGACCAAAAAAATAGTCCCACACATTGTTACACACATTCAACTTATCATTTGAGCAAAACGTTGCAATCACATTATTTAATTTTACGGTTCTAGGCAGATATTCCGTGTTGCGAAATACCTGCAATTGATTTTGATTGTTGAAATGAATTTGATTAAAAAGAGAAAAGTCACAGAGAGTATATCTACCTCCAACGTGGGTGTAATTGTACTTAAATAACTCCATGGAGGACCGGCATGTTTTAGATAACTGACTGGTGACAGGTAGCTCACGGCATGCATGTAATCATTATATTCTGGTTTTAAAGACAATAAAGCCATCGTGGCAGTTGTGCCCTGTGAATGACCAATAACGTACAGCTTCGAAGTATTTGTGTTCGCACGAACGTAATCATAAACGGCTGGATAATCATGCAATCCAATATCATCCCATGAGAAGTCCCAAAATCCGCTAGCTGGATCGTCTGGATCTTTCGAAATGTGTTTTCGTGAATAAAAGTTTCCTCTATTATTTTGAATCCACACATCATATCCCGCATCTGCCATTACGTACGCTAAAAATTATGTACGGCAAAGGATTAGGTTCGCTTCAGCCACTGTAAATCACTTGTATGATGATGATTCCATGCTCTGTGATTATTTGTATGAAATTTAAATGATTTGAGTTTGATATCTTCTTATCCATACGTGATCGAGAAAAAATATCTAAAATATATTTATATTATGTCCATTTGTCCATATTGAGGAATACGGTCTAAATTCTGGAAATCATAAAAATAAACTATTTGAAATTTAAAAAAAAAAACGTGAATATTCATCATAGCCAAAATCTGTAGACCACTTTTGACGCTTGAATTACCCAATCCTTGTTTTGGAACATTCACACAAAAGTCATCCGACGAAGATAGAAGACCATGTTGAAGTATTACTACTTTTTTCTTTTCCGTCGATTTCTTTTTCGAATTGCAACGGAAAACGGTCAAAATGTATCCATCGTCGGTCGTGATATTATGCACTTCGGGTATGTATCCATAATATGTAATTAGTTCATCCTAATTCGAAATTTAACGTGATTTTATTTTTAATTTATTATAACTTGTTATCTATTCACCGTTTTAAGGTTACATAGCTCTTGAGTGACTGGATCTTGGATATATGCCAATGTATTGGTTAAAATACTGTCACCAAATGATCCGAAAAAGTCCGATATCACCGGAAAAGTGGTCAAATCTGATTTTGTGTGCACATTTAAACACATTCCAAACTGAATCAAAACAAATATAACACAATTAATAGTCACTAATTCATAATCAACAAACATCATCTTCACATTTGAAAAAAATAATCTTTAGTGCGAACTAAAACCCAAACCGATTGAATTTATAGCAGCGAATTCTAATGTTTGCTGCTTATTCCCGAGCTAGTCTATAGTTCAATTGACTCGTTTTCCCCTTTATTTTAAATTATTGTTTTTTTTCGTATCATTATAATAATTATTTAAGTTGTTTGTTGTTGTGCGTTGGGCATCGACTAGTAAGTGGTGTTACGATATGAAAATGCTCGAAAAACCAAACAAGCAAGTATCCGCACACAATTCTATAAAGATTCAATTGAAATTATAATGAATATTTAAGTGCAGTGCTGACTTGCTCGTTAAACTTTTTAAACAGTTTTGATTATGAAATTAGTAAAATTGTTGAATCGAGCGAGTCTACTCAAATACACACATAAGGTCAATGAGAATAAATTTTAAAACATTTACACTTCAAGCGCTCTAACCTTGCATTAGAGATGTGTTTATGTGCATTTTTTATCTGAATGCATCTATACTCGAACACAAATACCCATAAATGTGAAATTTGTCTGTTAAATTAGTGAATTTGTACAATTTATGGGTACTGTTCGCTCTAGAAATGACGTGACAGCGCATAATCTCATGTTGTTAAGAACAGTGTGGTGCACGGTCGGCAACTTAAGGGGGGGGGGGATCACGTCGAATGAATGGGGGGGGGGGGTGGTAGCTCGAGCTCGAGAAAAAGTTGAGGACCCTTTTTTTTAGGTCCTCAAAATCAAATTGAAAAGGTGTTTTTCGTTCCACTCAAATCAAAGTGATGACCGGGGGGTGGAATTCTCGATGATAAACCCAAGCAAATTGAAAGAATTTTTCAACAGTCCATTCTATCTAGTGTAAATTCAACCTCGAAGAAAGTTGAAGACCTTTTTTTTAGCACTCACCCAAAAATCTATTCTATCTAGTGTACATTTTTTCTCAATGACTAGGGGGGGTTCTCGAAAATAATTTAAGGGGGGGTCATCCGGGCTTACCCCCCCCCCCTGTGCACCACACTGGTTAAGAACGTCTAATAAACCAGTTTAATTCGAATCAAACAACTGCATACAAATGAATCCATGAGAATAATCATTAGACTGGCCAAAATTTCATCGAAGTGATCGGATCAAACTATCCAACCTCTCATTTTTTTCCTTTTCACTAAAAAAAACGATTGGCAAAGTTTGAACGCAAAATAAAATTTAGAGGTAGCGTAGATCGTCAGAAGGTCAACGACTTTTAATTCATGCAAATTTTTAAAATTTCACCAAAAATGTCATATTTGTCGATCGAAAACTCATGTCAAACTTATTTATATACGCAATGGGGGCGGATTAACCATTCTCAATTTTTGAGATTTTTTACACTAGAAGTACACGAAAAAGTGTACCAATTACTCCAAAACGTGTATTTGAACTTTAAAATGTAAAAAATTGAGAATAAATAAGTTTGACATGAGTTTTCGATCGACAAATATGACATTTTTGGCGAAATTTTTATAAATTTGCATGAATTAAAAGTCGTTGACCTTCTGACGATCTACGCTACCTCTAAATTTTTTTTTGCGTTCAAACTTTGCCAATCGTTTTTTTTAGTGAAAAGGAAAAAAATGAGAGGTTGGATAGTTTGATCCGATCACTTCGATGAAATTTTGGCCAGTCTAATAATCATGACTCAAAATCATTGAATATCTACGCATAAATGAAATGAAACATAAATAAATTGGATTACGTTTGTAATTCATACTTTTCCGCATCGTGTTTGTTTCAAATTGTTAATAGTTTATATTTATGAAATGGCAATTGTAGTATTTGCCAATCAATTGTTCCAAAATTCAATGTTCGAAAATTTGTTTCTTCGAAAATTGTTCATCGACAATTCGGTGTTCTAAAGTTCATTGTGACATTTTGGATATTTGTGACATTTGTGACATTTGGGACATTTGGGACAAAACCATATCCCACTAATTTTGGGTCGAGGAGTCCAAATTTCACCATGAAATATACGATTTCCAGATATTTTATGTTTCAACCCGTGGTAGACCATGATGGCGTGGTCCAATTTGGTCCAAAATTTGATACGTCCAAGAAACTCACTTCCAACGTATCCTGTGAAAATTTCATCGAAAAATCTTCAAAACTCGAAGAGATAATGTGTTAACAAGTTTGCGTACGGCGACGGATGGGGAACGGACTAACATCTCCCCCCATGTTTTTGCTTGATTCGTGTTCTAGAGGGTCCAAAATGGATAGAAACAAGTTTTCAGAGATTTTTAATTTTTCACTATAAACCAATACTTTCCCCACTTCGTGCGGAAAAGTAAAAATGATTTGATTTTTAAATTAATGGTAAGAGTAATCGCTTGGTATTTTCGAAAGACTTGTAGGACTTGTAATTCGACTATAAATTTGCTGCATTCAAATGTATTCACTTATTTGAATATTGTGGCCAGACGACATTGGAGAATTCAATATTGGCAACCAATTGTAAGAATAGTTGTGAATAATTTTTAAGAAAATGAGTTTGTGCCAGAATGAATGGCATTACCCCAGACACAATATATCCATATTACGTAAACATTAAACAGTACATAATTCCGCTGCAAACAGTTTCTCGTATGTTCAATCGGCTGATGTAAATCATCAAAACACGGCACAGAGTACTGGTGCTATCAAGTAATTTATATCACGCGAACGAAAGTTTAATTAGAGATTTATTATTATACAGCAACCGTACACAATGGAAATAGTCAAACAGTAATTGGGTATTATTTTTCTCGTTCTCTCTCATTCGTAAAAAATACATATCATTATATTCTATACACTTTCTGAGTGTTGAGAAACGTTAAGTCTAGCAAGATGTTTTTTTTTTCAAATTTGTCCACGAGTCCGTCAAAAACTGCCCACTGTATGTTTTGTTTTGTTTTATTGATGCTTTTCAAAGAACTTCAAAATTTCTGAATAAATCATATCGGCTACATGGATGGAAAATATGAAGTCTGCGTGTCCAAATGCGACTTTGTTTATTTTTTGAACATAAAGATCGTTTGTGCTGTTGAGCTTCGTTATCAGTCTTGTTACGTCTCTCGGATCGGTAAAAGTATCAGTGGGTGAAAAATGTAGTGCTGTCGGAACAGTGATTCGCGAAAGTGGAAAATCACGCGGAATTTTCAATCCAGTCATTTGTCTACCGAAAAATCCATACCGAGCTTGCTTTAAATAGTGCAAGAACTGATCAAATGCAGCACCACTCGGAAAATGGCAGATGACAGATGGTACCAAAGTCTGAAATGATATTTGAATTTTGTTAAATTTTACATTCTATCGAGTCATGACTATCATTTATTATTTGCACAATTAGGTAAACAAATTTGCACTTATTACATCATTTCTTTGATGTTTGCTTGGACCAAAAAAATAGTCCCACACATTGTTACACACATTCAACTTATCATTTGAGCAAAACGTTGCAATCACATTATTTAATTTTACGGTTCTAGGCAGAAATTCCGTGTTGCGAAATACCTGCAATTGATTTTGTTTTTTGAAATGAATTTCATTAAAAAGAGAAAAGTCATAGAGAGAATATCTACCTCCAACGTGGGTGTGATTGAACTTAAATAACTCCATGGAGGACCGGAATGCTTTAGATAACTGACTGGTGACAGGTAGCTCACGGCATGCATGTAATCATTATATTCTGGTTTTAAAGACAATAAAGCCATCGTGGCAGTTGTGCCCTGTCAATGACCAATAACGTACAGCTTCGAAGTATTTGTGTTCGCACGAACGTAATCATAAACGGCTGGATAATCATGCAATCCAATATCATCCCATGAGAAGTCCCAAAATCCGCTAGCTGGATCGTCTGGATCTTTCGAAATGTGTTTTCGTGAATAAAAGTTTCCTCTATTATTTTGAATCCACACATCATATCCCGCATCTGCCATTACGTACGCTAAAAATTATGTATGACAAAGAATTAAGTTCGCTTCAGCCACTGTAAATCACTTATATGATGATGATTCCATGCTCTGTGATTATTCTTATAAAATCTAAATGATTTGAGATCGATATCTTCTTATAATCATAAAAATAAACTATTTAAAATTTAAAAAAAAACGTGAATATTCATCGTAGCCAAAATCTATAAACCACTTTTGAAGTTTGATATACCTAATGCTTGATTTGGAACATTCACACAAAATTCATCCGATGACGATAGGAGACCATGTTGAAGTATTACTACTTTTTTTTTGTTCGTCAATTTCTTTTTCGAATTGCAACGGAAAACAGTTAAAATGTATCCATCGTCGGTCGTGATATTATGCACTTCGGGTATGTATCCATAATATGTAATTAGTTCATCCTAATTCGAAATTTAACGTGATTTTATTTTGAATTTATCAAAACTTGTTATCTATTCACCGTTTTAAGGTTACATAGCTCTTGAGTGACTGGATCTTGGATATATGCCAATGACAATCTGATTTTGTGTGCACATTTAAACACATTCCAAACTGAATCAAAACAAATATAACACAATTAATAGTCACTAATTCATAATCAACCAACATCATCTTCACATTTGAAAAAAATAATCTTTGGTGCGAACTAAAACCTAAACCGATCGAATTTATTGCGGCGAATTCTAATGTTTGCTGCTTATTCCCGAGCTAGTCTATAGTTCAATTGACTCGTTTTCCCCTTTATTTTGAATGAGTGTTTTTTTCATAGTAGGCTTCGTAATAAATAAATAAATCCACATTATCATTATATTATCGGGGAAATGTGATCTCAATTGGATGCCATTTCCCCGCTTCTATGAACATTTGATGAATTGCATTCCGTTCCCCCCAATTTATCGGATAAATTTATCATATTAATCCATTATTGATGATAAATCCAAATTATTTCATGCTCTGGTAATTATTCAAATTGTTTGTTGTTGTACGTTGGGCATCGACTAATAAGTGGTGTTATGATATGAAAATGTTCGAAAAACCAAACAAGCAAGTGTCCGCGCACGATTCTATCAAGATTCAATTGAAATTATAATGAATATTTAAGTGCAGTGCTGACTTGCTCGTTAAACTTTTTACACAGTTTTGATTATGAAAGTAGTAAAATTGTTGAATCGAGCGAGTCTACTCAAATACACACATAAGGTCAATCAGAATAAATTTTAAAAAATTTACACTTCAAGTGCTCTAACCTTGCATTTGATATGTGTTTATGTGCATTTTTTATCTGAAGCATCCATACTCGAACACAAATATCCATAAATGTGATTTTTTTTTCGTTAATTAATTATTAAATTTTTAAAATTTGTGGGTACTGTTCGCTTCAAAAATAGACCAGTTTAATTCGAATCAAACAATTACATTCAATAGTATTTATTTGAATATTGTGACTGGCCACAACCGGCCCTGGAAGCGAACTCTCGCGCTCATTTGTAACACAATTAAATTCTATTTATCAGATTAAAATAAGTTTGATTATTTCGCTCAAATACTCGCTCGCCATTTAAATGAATGTCCATATTTCATACGTTTTTCAATGGATTTCATCTGGAACTTCGTTTGCGCTGGTCTCACGACCGGAAATTGCTTGTATTTTTCGATCGATTGCCCCAGACACAATATATTCATATTACGTAAACAGTAATCAATGTCTAATTCGCTGCAAACATTGGCTCTTATATTCAATCAGCCAACGATAGTTTATTTAGAGATTTATTATTATTGTACAGCAACATTTCTCTTCGATTCGTACAAAAATACATATATATTAATTCAATCAATGATTATGCACTTTCTGAGTGTTAAGAAACGTTAAGTCTGACAAGGTTTTTTTCTCACTTCATTTCAGATTTGTCTTCGAGTCTGTTAAAAACTGCCCACTCGGACATGCTCAAGTTGATGTCTGTTATATTTATGCTAATTAAATCAAAACAAATGTGTCGTTGTTCTATTTTCGCCGATAATTGGATATTTATTATGATCTTTTTCAGGGATAGTAAATTATTCGTCTTTTTGCACGTATTTTGTAAATTTTTTGTTTTATTGATGCTTTACAAAGAACTACAAAATTTCTGAATAGATCATATCGGCTGCATCTGAATCGCTTGTGTTGTTGAGCTTCGTTATCAGTTTTGTTACGTCTCTCGGATCGGTAAAAGTATCAGTGGGTGAAAAATGTAATGCGGTTGGTACAGTGATTCGCGAAAGGGGAAAATCTTTTGGAATTTTCGATCCAGTCATTTGCCTACCGAAACATCCATACCGAGCTTACTTTAAATAATGCAAGAGCTGATTAAATGACACACCGTTCGGGAAATGGTAAAGATAAGACGGTAACAAAGTCTGAAATGATATTTAAATTTGATTAAATTTGACATTCTATCGATTCATGATTACTATTTGCACAATTGGGTAAATTAGATTGCACTTATTACATCATTTCTTTGATGTTTGCTTGGGCCGAAAAAATAGTCTCACACATTGTTACACACATTCAACTTATCATTTGAGCAAAACGTTGCAATCACATTATTTAATTTTACGATTCTAGGCAGATATTCCGTGTTGCGAAATACCTGCAATTGATTTTGATTGTTGAAATGAATTTGATTAAAAAGAAAAAAGCCATTTAAATGATTTGATTAGAAAGTATATATACTTCCAACTTATCCATCCCTATATATAACCCAATCAAAATTCTATCAAATGGCAATGATAAGGAAAATGTGAATACATACACAGTATACATGCGAACTATTAAAGATCTGTGCGAATAGTCTAAGCACATCGATTAAAAACCTATAAAACAGTTCAATAAAGCAGATCAATTCAATTGTATGCATACATTCGAAGAGTATCGTAGTTTGCGTTAATGAAATAGAAAAAATCACAGCTAACTAGCTGGAAGAATAATATTTTGTTGGCTGATTGTGCGTGAATCTCAACGCCCGGCAAACGATTCATAAGCTGAATACACGAATGCGTGCAAACAGTTCATGCAATCAGGTAATAATTTATATCAACTGACAGTTTGAAATTAATTGTGGAGTGGACGCAATAGTACAGTTAAAATTTGTTTCCTAGCCATGCTCAGCAATTCAATGTGAATTCTAGTTATTGTATTGTTGATCTGAGTAGTGGAAAGCGCCTGGAAGATTCGAATTAAACAAGAGAACTTGCTTCGTTCCGAAAGATTCAAGTTGTTTCATTTACTAAATAAATAGTATTTGGTAGATTCCTTTTCAATGTTTATTTTAGTTATTTTTCCAAAAAAGTATGTGCACCATATGAAATGTCTGAATGTTGATTTGATGGTGAACAGGCATAGATACGTAGAAATAGAACTTTTAACATAAATAAAATAAATGAAAACATTCCTTGAAGCTTACACATTTTCATCCACCTAATCAATTTATCAAAGACATAACTATTGCAATTTTTCCCATTTTTCTTCGTTTTTAATGGAAAAAACTAGTGAGTTTCTTAAATACGTTTTGACATCGCCAATTTATCCGATGAGGGTCCCCGAAAAAATTGACTCTATCTGGTGTAAACATGCCTCAAAAAAGGTCTTCACTTTAGAAAAGGGTTTTTTAGTTCCACTCGAATCAAAATCAGCTAAAATGATGATAAAACGCCAAAATGCAATATCTCTCTTATTTTTTGATGTTTTTTATATAAAATCGCAATAATTTCCCAGGCTATATTTTTTTCCTGGGAGTCACATTTTTTTTTAAATTTTCTCACATTTTCGTTGTTTTCCTCATCGAATTTCCCAATTATTTTTTTTTTTCGTTAAATCTTTAAATTGATATTGTTCTTCGATATACATAAAAAGAAAAAAGCTATTAATATTAAGAGAGATCGTCGTCGTCGAGAATTTGTATTGAAATTTTTGGTTTGTACTTTATTAGAAATGAATCACTTATTTTAATTATATATGATTTTTTAAACAAAGATGCTCAAATTGCGTTTTACTCATGCTTCGCAAAGAACTTCAAAATTTCTGAATAAATCATATCTGCTGCGTGGATAGACAAAATAAAATCTGCGTGTCCGAATGCGACTTTGTCTATTTTTTGAACATAAAGATCACTTGTGTTGTTGAGCTTCGATATCAGTTTTTTAACATCTATTGGATTGGTCAATTTATCAACGGGTGAATAATGTAATGCGGTTGGTACAGTGATTTTCGAAAGGGGAAAATCTGGCGGAACTGCCGATCCAGTCATTTGTCTACCGAAAAATCCATACCGAGCTTGCTTTAAATAGTGTAAGAGCTGATTAAATGACACACCGTTCGGAAAATGACAAAGATAAGACGGTAACATTGTCTGAAATGATATTTAAATTTGATTAAATTTTACATTCTATCGAGTCATGACTATTATTTGCACAATTAGGTAAACAAATTTGCACTTATTACATCATTTCTTTGATGATAACTTGGACCCACATAATAGTCCAACAAATGGTTACACAAATTCAATTTATCATTTAAGCAAAACGTTGCAATCGCATTATTGAACGCTTCTTTTTTGGGCAGAAATTCCGTGTTTCGCAATGGCTGCAAATGATATTGATTATTGAAATGAATTTGAGTAAAAAGAAGAAAGTCATTCAAATGATTTGATTAGAAAATATGTATACCTCCAAAACGGGCAAAATAAAACTAAAATGACTCAATGGAGGACCGGAATGTCTTAGATAACCGACTGGTGACAGGTAGCTCACGGCATGCAAGTAATCATTATATTCTGGTTTTAAAGACAATAAAGCCATCGTGGCAGTTGTGCCTTGTGAATGGCCAATAACGTACAGCTTCGAAGTATTTGTGTACGCGCGAACATAATCATATACGGCTGGATAATCGTGCAGTGCAATATCATCCCATGAGAAGTCCCAAAATCCGCTACCTCGAATGTTTGGATTTTTCGAAATGTGTTTTCGTGAATAAAAGTTTCCTCTATTATTTCGAATCCACACATCATATCCCGCATCTGCCATTACGTAAGCTAACAATTATGAATGAAAAATTATAAGGATCGCTTCAGCCAATGAAAATCACTTGTATGCAAGAAGAACGTAGTAATTTTTTTCCTCCAGAAGTCTAAAATCACCACTCTGTTCTTTTGGTGGACAAAATGCACGATTTTTGTCTCTACGAAGGAATAAACACAATATTTGACGTCTGGGCACAGACGTTGTGAGTCGTTGCTAATATACAAACATGATGAACAACTGTCAAAACTGGAAGTTTATCTTCAAAAGAGACGAATTACATGCATTTAATAAAATAACGATTTACGACCTCTGGAAGAAATAAATTGGTCAGTTTTAATTATTGAGTATGATAATGTTTCCATGATCTGTGATATGTTTTTTTAAAAATGTAAATGATTAGAGATTGATATCTTCTTATCCACGTCATATGCGATCGAGCAATAGTATTGCAATATATTTATATGTTCGTTTGTCCATATTGCGGAATACGGTCCTAATTCTAAAAATCATTAAAATAAACTATTTAAATTTGAAAAACGTAAAATATTCACGCCAAAATGTGGCCAAAATCGATAAATCACAATAAAATCTTAGATAAAATCTATCAATTTGAATTGGAAAATTGTTAATTTTATTTTAGCATTATATTGGAAAACGAGGATTAAGAACATGGAACCATTTGAGTTTGAGGTTTCAATTACCCAATCCTTGTTCTGGAACATTAAAACAAAAGTCATCCGATGAAGCTAGAAGACCATGCTGAAGTATTACAACCTTCTTCTTTGCCGACGATTTCTTTTTCGAATTGCAACGGAAAACTGTTAAAATGTATCCGTCATCGGTCGTGATATTATGCACTTCGGGTATGTATCCATAATATGCAATTAATTCATCCTAATTCAAAATTTAACGTCAATTTATCGTTGAATTATTCAAAATCGATATCTTCGTTTACCGTTTTAAGTGGACAAAGTGTTCGTGTTACCGGGTCTTGTAAATAGCTCAAAATACTTCCATTTAATGATCTCAATAGGTCCGTTATAATAATAACAAATATTACACCACATTTTGAGTGCATTTTCCAACCTTCTTTGAACCAAAATCCAATGTTGTCAGTTTAATCCAGAAATTGTAACTAGTTTTGTAGGCCGACTTCTATTATTTATCCAATTCTAATGATTCTGTATTTAAATTAGCTGAAATGTCTGGTGTAGACAATTCCAGCATAAAACATTTTAAAAAGTAAGCAAACAGCCCTATCCATCCCTATATATATAACCCTATCAAAATTCTATCAAGAGGCAATGATAAGGAAAATGTGAATACATACATATATAAAGATGTGTGCAAGTAGTCTAACCACACCGATTAAACCCAGAAAACTGTTCAATAAACCATATCAGTTCAATTGTATGCAATTATACAATTAAACTATTCATACATTTGAAGAGTATCGCAGTTTGTGTTAATGAATTTTAAAAACGGCAAAGCTAACTAGTTGAAAGAATAATACGTTGTTGGCTGATTTTGCGTGAATTTTAACGCCCGGCAAACGATTTATTAGCTGAATACACGAATGCGTGCAAACAGTTTATGCAATCAGGTAATAATTCATATCAACTGACAGTTTAAAATTAATTAATTGTGGAGTGGACGCAATAGTACAATTAAAATTTGTTTCCTAGCCATGCTCAGCAATTCAATGTGAATTCTAGTTATTGTATTGTTGATCTGAGTAGTGGGAAGCACTTGAGGATTCATTTTCCACGCTGAACAAGATGCTGGTCAAATTTAATCTCGATCAGAGGTCATTTACTCAAGCGTGGTGGAGTTGAGTTTTCGAGACAAAAGCAATACTTTTCCTAATCACATTTTGTGAGGAATAATAATATTGCTTTTGAAATTTTATGGAGCCCCATAAATTTTTGGGGCTGATATCGAACAAAACTCATTTTCAAATGTTTAAAGTCATGCATAGTTTTCACAATCATATTAACGAAGAAATTGAACTAAAAATAAAATCATTCTTTAAGCATACACAGTTTCAACCACCTTCTCATGTCTTTTCTTCAATTATGAATATCAATTTAATGATAGTATAGATACTTTGAACTATTCTATAAAGCTGTATAAGAATCTTATACGGAAGAGCATCAAATAGCATACTCAGAACTGGCTCAGCTCCACAATTTATCTTCGGAAAAACCAATTCAGCAAATTATATATTGCATAAAAATCAAACCTAACGAAAATCATTTGCTTCGTTTCAGTTTTTGTGAACTATGTCAAGCATTGTGTTTTCTTGTTCCAACTCTTTCTGAAATTAATTTCAAATAAAACTTTGTTTCATATTTATCGATTAGTGAGTTGTTCATTTATTCATCACAATTGAGACTTTTTGTTTTTATCTGTTACACGATTTTCATTAAAATCTATTAGATAAATCACTTATTTTTATTAAACATGATTTTTTGGACAAAGATGCTCAAACTGCGTTTTACTCATGCATCGCAAAGAACTTCAAAATTTCTGAATAGATCATATCGGCTGCATGGATGGACAATATGAAGTCTGCGTGTCCGAATGCGACTTTGTCTATTTTTTGAACATAAAGATCGCTTGTGTTGTTGAGCTTCGTTATCAGTTTTGTTACGTCTCTCGGATCGGTAAAAGTATCAGTGGGTGAAAAATGTAGTGCTGTCGGTACAGTGATTCGCGAAAGTGGAAAATCACGCGGAATTTTCGATCCAGTCATTTGTCTACCGAAAAATCCATACCGAGCTTGCTTTAAATAGTGCAAGAACTGATCAAATGCAGCACCACTCGGAAAATGACAGAGAAAAGATGGTAACACGGTCTAAAATGATATTTGAATTTTGTTAAATTTTACATCGAGTCATGACTGTTATCTGCACCGAGAAAGAGTAACAAGTCAAATTTGCATATGCGGTGCACCGCATGCGATCTTAGCAAGTGCTAATGGTAATACATCAAATGTAGTTGGAAGCGGGCCCTCAACTCAAGCCTACACTCCCACCTGCTTTCACCTACAGTTTATGTATTACCGTTTGAACTTGCTAAGATGGCACCGCATATGGAAATTAGATTACTTTTCTATTGTCACTTCTGTACTGTTTGACTCTTTCGTTTTGCACAATTTAGTAAATTAGCTTGCACTTATTACATAATTTCCTCGATGATTACTCGGACCACATATATAGTCCAACAAATTGTTACACACTTCCATGTGATTTAAGCAAAACCCTGTTATCGCATTATTTAACTGTTTGGTTCTGGGCAGAAATTCCATGTTGCGAAATATCTGCAATTGATTTTGATTTTTGAAATGAATTTAAAAAAGAGAGTTATTTGAATAACTTGAGTTTACTCTTATATGGAGAGTATATCTACCTCCAACGTGGGTGTGATTGAACTTAAATAACTCCATGGAGGACCGGAATGTTTTAGATAACTGACTGGTGACAGGTAGCTCACGGCATGCATGTAATCATTATATTCTGGTTTTAAAGACAATAAAGCCATCGTGGCAGTTGTGCCTTGTGAATGACCAATAACGTATAGCTTCGAAGTATTTGTGTTCGCGCGAACGTAATCATAAACGGCTGGATAATCATGCAATCCAATATCATCCCATGAGAAGTCCCAAAATCCGCTATCTGGATCGTCTGGATCTTTCGAAATGTGTTTTCGTGAATAAAAGTTTCCTCTATTATTTTGAATCCACACATCGTATCCCGCATCTGCCATTACGTACGCTAAAAATTATGTACGACAAAGGATTAGGTTCGCTTCAGCCACTGTAAATCGCTTGTATGATGATGATTCCATGCTCTATGATTATTTCCATAAAATCTAAATGATTTGAGATCGATATCTTCTTATCCATACGCGATCGAGAAATAATAATATCTGCAATATATTTATATTATGTTCATATTGCGGAATACGGTTCGAATTACCCAATGCTTGATTTGGAACATTCACACAAAAGTCATCTGATGAGGATAAAAGACCATGTTGAATCATTACTACTTTTTTCTTTGCCGTCGATGTGTTTTTTGAATTGCAACGGAAAATGGTCAAAATGTATCCATCGTCGGTCGTGATATTATGCACTTCGGGTATGTATCCATAATATTTAATTAGTTCATTCTAATTCGAAATTTAACGTCAATTTATTGTTAAATTATTTTAATTCGATATCTTTATTTACCGTTTTAAGTGGACAAAGTGTTCGTGTTACCGGGTCTTGTAAATAGCTCAAAATACTTCCATTTGATGATCCCAATAGGTCCGTTATAACAAAAACAAATAATAAAGACCACATTTTAAATGCACTTTCCAACACTTTTCGATTTAAAACACCACTTGATTACAATCGGAATCCTTGAATTTATCAATATTTTCATACCAACCAAAAATTGTATTTAGTTTTGTATGCCGACTTGTTTATTTTATCCAATTCTAATAATTCTTTATTTAAGTTTACTGAAATATTGAAGATATGCACGCGAATCGTTCAAGATTTATTCAAATAGTCTAAGCACGTCGATTAGATTCAGAAAACGATTCAGAAAACTATTCAGTAGAGCAGATCACTTCAAGTCATACAATCTTACTATGCATACATTTGGAGAGTATCGCAGTTTACGCTAATGAAATTGAAAATCTCAAGTCTAACTAGTTGAAAGAATATTATTTTTCAGGTTTGTTGTCAGATTTTGCGTGAATAATTAACGCCCGGCAAACAATTTTCATTAGCTTAATGTTAGCTGAACGTTCACACAGTACATGCGATCAGTTGATTTACATCAACAGATTGTGTAAAATTAATTAATTATGGAGTGGACGTAATAATCAAATGCAAATGTACTTCCTGGCTATTCTAAGCAATTGACATTCAATGTGCTATGCATTTTTGTTCAGATCTAAGCAGGAGAAATTGAAATTAGAAAAACAAACGTAACGAAAATCATTTGCCTCGTTTCAGTTTTGGCGAAACTATATCCAGACAGTGTGCTTCTGTTATGTTTTGTTGTTCCGACTATTTCTTAAATGAATTTCAATAACAAGCAATAAACAGCGTGTTTATTTATAATAATGGGCTAAAGGCCGATTTATTCGATTAGCAATGAGACAAACTATCTGTATATGTTATACGTAAAGCATTGACGTCGTATCTAACAGAGCCGCCTGGAGACGCACACATCAAACTGTTCAACAATACTACTTTACATTTCGATTGAAGTATTTCCTGTCCATTGTTAATAATAATAAAATATTGAGTTTAAACATTTTCAGAAAGAAGATATGATAAAAATATGATGAAACGATATGAAAAAATTATTCAATATGCATAAAATTATTTTTTTTTTTTGATAATGTTTATGTTGAATTGCTTCACGCGGTTTTCACAGTTTCATGTTTTAGCGACTCAATAAACCTGGCTCAATAAACCTGGCTCAATAAATTGTCAAGCAAGAAGCACGAAATCACGAAAGTACTTCAAGCGATTGTAGATGGCGTTATATTTGGCCGTATTTGTCAATTTGTCTCATTGCGATTAGTTATTTGTTTTTCGTTAACACACCGTTTATTGCTTTTTATTCTGTTACTTCGAACGTACATTAGAAATTGTTCTTTTTTGTCAAATGAATTTCAAATAATACTCCGTGTCATTTTTTTTGGATTAGTGTCTAGAGTTATTTCATCACAATTATGAATATTTTCTGTATAATGTTCACTAAAATCTATTACAAACAAATCACTAATTTGTATTAAATATTAGATATTTGTTTGAACAAAAATGCTCAAATTGTGTTTTACTCATGCTTCGCAAAGAACTTCAAAATTTCTGAATAAATCATATCGGTATGGATGCTCAAAATGAAGTCGACGTGAGCGAATTTGACTTGGTCTACTATTTGAACATAAAGATCGCTTGTGTTGTTGAGTTTCCTTATCAGTCGCTTCACATCTCTCGGATCGGTCAATTTATCCACGGTTGAATAATGTAATGAGGTTGGTACAGTGATTTGCGAAAGAGGAAAATCTGGCGGAATTTTCAATCCAGTCATTTTTCTACCAAAAAATCCATATCGAAGTTGCTTCATGTAGTGTAAGAACTGATTAAATGCAGAACCACTCGGGAAATGACAGAGAAAAGATGGCAACATGGTCTGAAATGATATTTGACCTGTTAAATATTACATCTTATCCAGGCAAAATTGATTTATAAATATCCAATTATTACGTCATTTCTTTGATAATTACTAGGACCGCTTACAAAGTCCAACAAACTATTACACACATTCATGTTATTTGAGCAAAACTTCGCAAGTGCATTATTTAATTCTACGGTTCGGGGCAGAAATTCCGTGTTGCGAAATGCCTGAAATTGATTTTGATTTTTTATATGAATTCGATTAAAAAGTGGAAAGTCATTTAAATTGTTTGAGTACAGTTAAGTCTCCATGTTTCAGAATAAGGTCCAATTTCCGGAAATCAGCCTAAATAAACCACTTCAAATGGAAAAGTGAATATTTCCCTATGGAAATATTTACTATAAATCGACCAATCTCAATAAAATCTATCGATTTGATTCGAACAACTTTTTTTTTAAAATTTGAAATTGTTTATTTATGTAATTTCCCAAATTCCGTACCGTACTGCGGAATACAGAGACTTGACAATATACTCTACCTCCAACGTGGGCGTAATTGAACTGAAAAAACTCCATGGAATATCTGCATGACTTAGATAGCTGACTGGTGCCAGATGGCTGACGGCATGCATGTAATCATTATATTCTGGTTTTAAAGACAATAAAGCCATTGTGGCAGTCGTGCCTTGTGAATGACCGATAGCGTACAGTTTTGAAGTATTTGTGTAAGCGCGAACGTAATCATAAACGGCTGGATAATCATGCAATCCAATATCGTCCCATGAGAAGTCCCAAAATTCGCTAGTTCGATTGTCTGGATCCTTCGAAATGTGTTTTCGTGAATAAAAGTTTCCTCTATTATTTTGAATCCACACATCGTATCCCGCATCAGCCATTACGTACGCTGAAAATTGTGTCAAAAAAGTGTCAAAACTTGATCAACTACCGCAGAAGTGGGATCGGATACCTGACAGCATCTGGGATAATTCTAAACGAAACTGGATTTTACTAATTCAATAGATCTAAAATACATGTTCGAGAAAAATAAATTTAAAATCCACATTATCGTTTTATCCTCAATGCTATTCAGAGCCCTGCATCCATCTCTGCAATAGAGAAACACTTATTTGATGATGGTTACACGATCTGGGATTTATGTTCGAAACGTGATATCTCGTGAACTATGTTGATACCTGAAATCTAAATCCAAGAACATGAAACATTCTTGAACTGTGTTTGAAGTTCGAATTACCCAATCCTTGATTTGGAACATTCACACAAAAGTCGTCCGATGAAGATAGAAGACCATGCTGAAGTATTACAACCTTTTTCTTTTTTGTCGACAGTTTTTTCGAGTTGCATCGAAAAACGGTTAAAATGTAGCCATCATCAGTTGTGACACTATGCTTCTCGGGTGCGTAACCATAATGTTCAATTAGTCCATCCTGATTTGAGATTCAACATAAAATTATTAATAAAACACTCTAATTCGATATCTATATTTACCGTTTTAAGTGTACAAAGACTTCGTGTTACCGAATCTTGTGCAATTTTTAATGTATCAGTTAAGGTATTTCCATTCAATTGTCTTATTATGTCCATTACAATAACAACAAATATTAAACCACATTTTGAGTGCACTTTCCAAAACATCCCGAACCAAGTAAAATGTACTTTTGAAAAAGATAAACTTGATCGATGACGAAATCCTTGAACTTATCAAAATTTTTATAACAATTTAATGTTCTCAGATAAATATAGAAATTGTACGTAGTTTTATAAACCGACTTGGTTTTTCATTTGATTCTAATGATTTTTGATTCAAGTCAAATGAAACGTCTGGCGTCGACAACTAATCTTATGAAATATTATAAAAAATTGTTTGTCCAAAATTATCTAAACATACAACTCTATCAAGATTTAATCCAAGTGGTAATGGTAATGGTAATGGAAATGTGAAACATATAATATACACGTGCGCAAGTTGTCTAAGCACATTGATTTGACCCCAGAAAACTGTATAATAAAACAGGTCACTTCGACTCATACTCAATTGCGGTAATGACATTGAAAACCTCAAGAAAAACAATTTGTCTAACAAGTTAAAATAGTTGTAAGAATAGTACTTCTCGGATTTGTTGGTAGATTTTACATGAATTTTAGCACCCAGCACATGATTTAGCTGAATACGAGTAATTATGTAATAATACCGTACATGCTTTCAGGTAATTTACATCGCACCAACAGATAGTTTAGTTATGGAATGCAAGCAATAACAATGAGAATATGTTTCTCAGCAATGCTCAGCATTTCGCATAGAATTTGCATTTTTCTTTGTATTGTTGATCTAAGTGGTGGGAAGCGCTTGATAGACGCAAATAAAAAAATCAAACTCAGTGAATCACTCGATTCATTTCAGTTTTGGTGAGCCGGTACATCAAAAGTGCCCACTTGTATTCAGGGCACTAGATCCAACGTTGTGTGTTTCTGTTGAGTTGTTCTGACCGTTTGTGAAATGAATTTCACGAATTTAGAATAATACTATGTGTCAATTTATTTATTTGGATCAGAGAGCTGATCATTTATTCATCACGATTGCAACTATTGATTTTATCTATTGTTTAATTTTCACTAAAGTCTATCAAAAATAAATTACTTTTTTAAAATTAAATATGATTTTTTAAACAAAAATGTTTAAATTGTGTTTTACTGATGCTTCGCAAAGAACTTCAAAATTTTCGAGTAAATCAGATCGGCTGCATGAAAGCCCCAAATAAAATCCATGTGACCAAATTGGATTTGGTCTATCGTTTGAACATAAAGATCGTGTGTGCTACTGAGTTTGGTTATCAGTCGATTAACGTCTTTTGCGGCAGTCCAAGTATCGCCAGGTGAAAAATGTAGTGCTGTCGGAACAGTGATTCGCGAAAGTGGAAAATCACGCGGAATTTTCGATTCAATCATTCTCCTGCCAAAAAATCCATATCGAACTTGCTTCATATAATGCAAAAACTGATCAAATGCTGCACCGCTTGGAAAGTGACAGATGAATGAGGGTAGCATTGTCTGAAAATGTAAATCAATGATTCATATATCGTCATTTAGTTTATTGATCCCTCCACTTACTTACATTGTTTCTTTGGTTATAACTCGGTCCAAATAAAAAATCCACCACATTATTGCAAATATTGATTTTATCGTTCGAACAAAATGTTGCAAGTACATTGTTTAGTTTCACAGATCTAGGGAGAAGTTCAGTGTTGCGCAATGTCTGTAAATATCATTTTCAATTACAGAATTTGTATCAAAGATTTAAGAATGATTTTGATTACCTCTAATGTTGGAGTAATTGCACCAAAAAAACTCCACGGAAGACCCGAATGATTTAGATAACTGACCGGCGCCAGGTAGCTCACGGCATGCAAATATTTATTATATTCCGGTTTTAAGGATAGAAGAGCCATAGTGGCAGTTGTTCCCTGTGAATGACCAATAACGTACAGCTTCGAAGTATTTGTGTACGCGCGAACGTAATCATAAACGGCTGGATAATCATGCAGTGCAATATCATCCCAAGAGAAGTCCCAAAATCCGCTAGCTGGATCGTCTGGATTCTTCCAAATGTGTTGCCGTGAATAGAAGTTTCCTCTATTATTTCGAATCCACACGTCATATCCCGCATCAGCCATTACGTATGCTGTAAATTATGCATGCCAAAAGGTTAACGAACATGATTCAACCATTGAACACTTATTTTATATTAGTTCCATGTTCTTAGAGTTTTTTTCTTTTAAATCTATGAAACGAATCGATCTTTTGTTACTCACTCACGATCAAGACGAATCTTCCTGAAATCTTAATCCAAGAACATGAAACCAGCATTCGAGTTTGAAGTTTGATTTACCCAATCCTTGATTTGGAACATTAACACAAAAGTCGTCCGATGAAGATAGAAGACCATGCTGAAGTATTACTACTTTTTTCTTTTTCGTCGATGGTTTTTTCGAGTTGCAACGAAAAACGGTTAAAATGTAGCCATCATCAGTAGTGACACTATGCACCTCGGGTATGTAACCATAATGCGCAATCAATTCATCCTGATATAAAATTGTAAAATAAATATATTAGGAAACAGATCTAATAAAGTTATAATTATTCACCGTTTTAAGTGTGCATAAATCTCTTGTCACTGGATCTTGTACAAATCCCAATGCATTTGATAACAGATTTCCTTTGATCTGTCCTAAAAGATCCGCTATCACGGGGACAATGGCCAAATCCGATGATTTCACTTTAAAACACATACCAAACTGAATCAAAAAAAATATAACACAGTTTATGGTTACTAATTGATAATTGGCAAAAATCATCTTCACTCATGAAAAAGTCAAGCTTGATTGCGAACAAAAAATATAAATATATCGAATTTATATCGTCAATATGTGATATTTTACGGAAATATTCGATCCATGTGTGTTCCGTTTGGTGTCGATGTTGCCAATGGAATAAGCCATGCACTATTTTTAAAAGTAAACAAACCACTATCCGCAAAAAATTCTAGCAGACAACTTTGATCTGATTATGTTAATAATGACTATTTTAATCCATACTTTTATAGCTTTAGGCCTTCCAATATATAAAAAAAATCATATGCATGCACACAACGGCAAGCATAAATGCCGGTTGATGCGCATGGTTGCGAAATATTTTTTTGTTTTGTTTTCATAAAATATCTGTAATTTTATGCGCAGCACGTGTTTACAATGCTCATTCATAATACGGAACAGTGTTGAATGCCTGTAGGACAAAAACTTGACCACAAGTTTGATTTCCCGATTGTATACATATACAGAAATGATATAGCATCGCATGACGTCACAATAATCATTTCAGTTAAAGAATGTCTAGTTGATTTTTGTATTTTTTTTTTATACCCACAACTTCGTTGTCACTCTTTTTAAATGTAATGTAAACGTAAAACGAGTTATGTTAAAACGAAGAAAAGGCATCTTATGACTAATTTTTAAAATAATCAAGTTCCGGTGCAAATACTGGTTCTCCTTCCGATTACTCAGCACTTGATTTATATCAGCTGAGTAGACAGTATAAGTTATCAGTAAATATGCGTCACGCACACCGATAACTTAATTTTATTCAACATAAAATAGCAGGAATACTAGCAAAAACTTGAAATATATATTATATCTCTTTCACAGCCATTCGTAAAATTACAAGTCGTTACTATTCTTGCATATCATTGTGATAGCGTTGTTTTACTGTGCAAACTGGTGAAGCTATTAAAATATCAGAAAAAAAACTTGATAATATTCTTGTTCGCTTCATGTATCTGGTTTAATGATGATCAGCTCTCGGGTGCATGTTCCCCGAAATGTTTAATTAATCAGAAGTGTTTTAATGAATTGAATTTATTATTTCACTAGCATAATAAATCGCATATTTTATACGTGAGTATAAAATTATTTTACTTGAATCTGTCGATGTTGCCCCACTTTAGTATTTTGATGTACAGAGAATCTCAATAGTGGACACTTCAAATAATTTTTTATTTTTATCTAAAAAGATTTGTCTCCTCAACGGAATAGTGGAACCTCTCCCGTTCTTTTGGCATCAACAGAAAAAAATGATCACATGTGATTTTATTATTCGATGGTTTCAATGTATTGCGTTTGAAAGTGGCTTTATGTTTGTACTGCTATAAAAAATATCAATATAGCAGAAATTTAGTTCAAAAGTTTGTCATAAAAATACGGAACATTTCAATGTGATCAGAACTACATTTACGGAATAGATGTATCAACATCAGAGTTTGACAATTCACCGGTGAATTTACTCACGAGGTATATACCTCGCGTTGACGTGTATATGTACTTCGAGTTAACTTCGATCCACTGAACGAACTTCATTTCAAATCGATACGTCAGAAGTCAATCGCGGTAAATTCACCTCTGATGTATATTCTTGACGTCAACATCAACAAAAAAGATAATTGTGAATCTATGATCAACATCAAAAACTACAATTGATATTTCTTTTAATTTGATGAGAAGTCTGCTTCCTTTTTCAATGAAATGTTGTCCACATTCAACGGAAATTCACTTTTTTCATATTCGCGCAATTAAATCTTTTACAGAATAAAGAAAATTAATCCGTTCAACAACATAAAAACCGTTTAATTTTCGTTATAAACGAATCTTACTCAAGTTGTCTCCCATCAAAATACATTGTCAATAACCAAATCAATGGTGTCGCTTCGAATGCATGAGTTGACGATGCAAAAGAGGCACGCAATCGGCATACATTAATCGTTTGGCAAATGATTGTTGCTGTGATTGAAATTCTATTGGGTTGCTTGGATTTTTCTGTTATTATTAAAAATATTACTATAGAGTGCGTTTGTCATGAGAGCGTTGAGCGGAAACTACCTCGACAGCAAGCGACCTGGTCGTATGAAAACCGGTTGATTTTGATCTCGTAGCAATGATTAGATTGCAATTTAATAGAAAAACCAAATTCATTGAGACTTACTGAGTGTCGCATACGCTATAGCGTATACGTTGGTCTAAAAACGACAACGTCGACCGGCACACAGCGTTCTTTTTTTTTTGCATAGGTCGTATTTTGCTTCCACTTTTTTCCTTTTTTTAATGAATGAATAAGCACAGCAGGTTTCACATTATTGGTTGTGTTCTGCATATGGATTGGAGTGAATTTCCTGGTAATATGGTGAACAAAAATTTTCTCATGTCGTGCATTCGAACGTCGAAAGAACGACACAACTGAGAGCCATGGTTGTGCTTTGTTCATCGTCGTGCACAGCATTAAATATGGAATTTCAATTTGGTTAATATGGTAAATTTGCTGTGTGCCGAGTGGAATGAAATCAATAGCGATATACCAATTCACACAGTAAATTATGCATTTTCATAATGAAAAATCAGTTTTGTTCGGCTTCATCTCTCATTCGCTCGATCAGCTTTGTATCGTTGCATCGTGTTGAATCCTAAATCCAACGGCAATGGATAATAAAATTGCTTAATCTCACCTATATAGATATATATATTATATAGTCCCGGGCCCCATTCATGGTTCAAACATTTTAATATTAAATACCAGTGTCTACAATTTCATTTGCGTTGCTCGGTGAGAGATTTGTTGTTTGCATTAAATTTTCGTTATCACTAGAAATTCCATACGACAGTAGCAAAATATGGAAAGAAAAATTGCAAATGAAAAAGCAAAATGAATAATGGAATAAGTCGAGCGCGTGAATTTAAAACACACACACACACACCGTTCATGAGTGCCGAAAACTAAACGGTGACTCCGAGATGAATGCATCAGTTTCAATATTGTACAATGTAATCATTTGGAACCGATTATACGACTATTGTCCACTGAGCACTGAGATTACATTTCTCAAAGTAAAAAAGTCTATGTTGTGAAATTGAAAATCCAGTGAAAGTTCAGAGAAGTTAAATGTAAAACACCTAGGCAACCAGTTAATGAAATTGCGTTCTGGAAAAGAGTTTTTACCTTCATTATAAATTGTATTCTATAAAACATATTTTTCTTGTACAAAGTTTTTCATCTAGCCGATTATAATATTCTGAGTGCGAATTTCAATGAACTTTTTCATAAAGTCAGTTTCATGGATTTAAATTCAATGTAATGAAAAACCGAATTTTCGGTTGAAAATCCTTTGAGCCGAGCTTACCCTTTGATGTAGTCGTCATTGAAAAGCGATGATAATTTTCATTAAATACGCATAAATGGCAAATTAGTAACTATGCGCACCGGAAAGACTCTACACACAACAAAATGACTTCAAACGAATATTTTGATACATGAAGTTATGTGAATAATTATTAAATGCGTATCGCAATAATTCGGGAGCATAAGTAACACATTTGTAAGTGAATAACAACGCATATGTGATCACTTACTTGAATAAGAAAATTCAAAATCAAATTCTGAAAATCCTGCACGAATTACTCAACTGTTAAGTGAGCAACTGTGAATTAAATGATGACTTCTTATGTATTATTTCAAATCGAATTGAGAGCAAAATAGAATTGGCGGCTGTGTAGTTTGATCGAGTCATAAGTGTTGAAATGAGCCGATGTCAATTTGTCAAATTCGTTATGGTTGCATACAAAAAAATACGATTAATCAAAAAAAGATATGCGAAGTGAAGAGACGAAGATGGTATAATTTATGCCATTGCAGTAATTCTCGGGCTTAAAATTGTTCAATTCCATTCCGTCTTTATTCAGATTAACGACTTGGTGCGCTCATACGTGGAAACGATTGTGAAGTGAGCACAAGTCAACATTGAAGGTGTGCATTTTTGAATTTCAATGCTGACGATAAAGATGATTTTACAAGAATCGAAACAGAAAAAATCCAAAAACAGTGAGAGGGAAAGAGATGAAGAAAGAGAGAGAGAGAGAGATTACCGAAGATAGATTTGGAGTCAACACACACACACACACACAGAGAGAGAGAGAGAGAGAGAGAGAGAGAGATGTTTGCATTTCGAATGAAAGAATCGTCAAAGATATTCGACTCTGGGTTGTATTCAGTTCGCGCTCACATGCACACAAATGAAAATGCGTTCCATTTTTATTAGGTGTGACGACACCTGCGGAATGCTTGAAACTGAATGCACCAAGTCTATAGCTCAATGATAACAGCAAACATGATGATCATCTCACAAATGCCATGATATATTACGTCGATGGTTCGTGTACATTGCTCTTTCTTTCTCTGTCTATTTTCCATTATTATGATGATTAACGCATCGTTTGGGTGACGGGCTGTTCCATTTGTTTCTTTTGTGACCGTATGTAATGCATAAATACAGTTCGTTTCGTTGGCATCATAGTCACACTAATGATGCACACACGACACAAGTAAACAAGTACTAGCTTTCGGTCTATCACTTTCTGAGCAATGATGGCATGAAAAAGGCACACGTTGTTAGTCACCCAAGAACACAACACCATGTATTTGAATTGAATGTGAAATGATGAATTCCATATTTATTCAAATCATCTTGATGTGGACCTCCACTCCACCACCACCAACGAAGCTCTCTCTTTTTCTCTCTATCTGGCATGATTTTCAAAAAAATGCGGAAAAATTCGAATTCTCTTACCAAGCGTAAATTATTCATATCTCTTACGGTGTGAACAACATTGTGTGATGAAAACATACACACATTAAAATCTATCGGCATTTCTGGATCCCTTATTCATAAAAATTCATCCAAGGAGCATGATTTGTTTGCCCTTTTTATGCATTTTCCATATAAAGCTATTTTTACATGCAAAATCGAGAAATGAAAGAAAAAAAAACAATGTTACTTTTGCTCATTTGTTATGTTGAGCTACAACTTTTTCCATGGAATCGTGCGTTCATTGCCTGGTTTACTGTGGTAAAAAAAAGAGATAGCATGAAGCCAGGCATGATTTGTGTTGAAAGAAAAAGAGTCATTATCCATGCGAAATGTTGATGGTGGGATTGCAAGAGCAAATGACCCAAAGTGAATCCGTGTCGGTTGGAATGGTGGAAATGACAGTTCTGATCGTTTATTAAATAAAATTAATGACAAGTAATGTGTCTTACTTGGTGTTGTGTCATCACCGCATCATTTGATAGAGCTGCTTATTTCTCGGCATTTGGATTGGCCGTTCGGTAAAAAGACATGCCTTTCGAGTGACGCCGATGAAATCACGGTACTCAGTTGTTGTTATCTATTTCAACGATTGTTAATGTAGCATTTTTCGAGCTGGTGTGGATATATTTGAGTGAGAGGGAAGATGTATTCCATACTCATAAGTCGATTTATTCAGTTTTTTGGGGCTTTTTTCATTTTAATGTTCATTTTTTAAAACCTAACTCTTTATTTCATACTGTTTTTTTGACAAAGAGATTTACAGCGTGTCTTATACCTATATTCCATCACAATAACGTCTCGGTTGTGTTTTTTTTTGTTTACTGTCCAGTTATTTGTTGCAGTTCGGCGAAGTGAGTTGAAAATCCAAGAAAAACGAGCAACAAAACTCCCATCAACAACAGAGAGTCGAACGAAAGATCTCGTCGAAGGGAATGAAAATGTAATAAAAATCTAAATGAGACGTGTACGTGTTGATAAAGTCATTAGCGATTTCAATAGGAGGCAAAAGTAACGAAACAAAGCGCCAACTGAACGAAAGAAGTAAGAAAACAGAAAAAAACACATTTTTTATGGTGATAAACCATACATTACATACTCATCAACACACTTTTCTCCTTTTTGCCCGCATGCACCGAGCGACTGGGCTGTTGGTTAAGTCTATTTTTTCGTCATGTCGATGATGTTTGACAAACCATCTTGCACGATTGAATGCCTTTCGATGTTGTCATTGCGTTCGTCGCCATTACAGTTCACTTGCTCGTTTTTTTCGTTGGTTCATTCGCCGCTGCCATAGCTGCTGCTCTCTTGCATTTGTCGATCTTTTTTCGAACCTATCTCTGTTTCACTGTGGTGACACGGCGCGCAATCATGTGTGTTGCTCGTTGAAAAACGTGGTCGCAATTTCAAGTGGTGGTGTGTTTTGTTTTGTTTGCAATGCTCGTTATTTATTCACTGCCCACCTAGAAACCGGTGAATATTGTGCTCTTTGAAACTAAATGAAGAACCAAACTCACTTTACCTCTTTCTCCTTTTGGCCATGCCAACGTTATTTATTTACTTGCTTAGCTTGTTTTTTTTACCGATTTATTTTCGTTGCGCGACGGTTGCTTCTCTTTTGCCTCTGTCTTTCGCCCGATTTTCTTCATTTAACATGGTCGACACGTTATTTATGCGATAACATTTGATGGCGAAATCTGCACATGACGGTCACTGTTGACATTTTGCCTGGGTGTGTATGTGTATGTATTTGTGTGTGTTACAAATCCCAAACACAGCCAACGAATGAAGCGAATCAACAAAAACAACAACATTTAATATTTACGTCGAAAACCACAGTGAAAAGGAATTTTATTTTCTAAACGTTCATTGCATTGAATAAGATGGCTGGCAGAACGATGACCAGAGCAATTAATTTCAAGAACCAACAAAAACAACAACATGAATACAGTCCGAGTTTTACATCGACATTAAATCAGAGCGAAAAATTAATAAGAAAAAAGAATAAAGACAAAAACTGGTGCGTTTGGATGTTGAACCAGAGAGAGAGGGAGACCGCGAAAGAGAGAGAGAGAGAGAGAGAGAGAGAGAGGCTGCCGACTGAAAATGGAAGATTTGACACAATGCCAACTGAAGTCAGCTCTCGATTCGTGCCACCAGCCATGGCAGCGACGCTTAAGCTATATGTTTTATCACGGTCGATAGCACCAGCCATGGTAGCATGTATGAGCCAGAAAAGTAATTTAAAAGCAATATCTTAGATGAATTCATTTTGTTTGCTCGAATCTTTACTCTTTCTCGTTCTGATCGCTCCCTCCACTCTGATCATATGTGTGTGCGAGTGTCTCGTTTTCGTTCTCTGATTATTAGATACATTTGGTTCGTGCATAAGAGTTGCGACAATAAAATTCTCTTGTCCATTTAAACCCATTGCATCACACACTCATATTGCACACTGCAAAATGGATGTTTGGCATGTTAAACCAATGACAACTGCGTCTGCATGCGATTTCGAAGTGCTTCCATTTTGATTTCACTTCATTCGCTTCTTCTTTTTTTTTATTACATTTCATTTTTTTTTTGCACTCGCATTCATTTTGTGCGCCTTGGTCAACGTATAAACAGCTAGAAGCTTTTCGATCTAAAAATGCTTTTAATACCCATAGGTTGGCGTTGGTTTTACGAACTGATTTTTTGTTGTTGTCATCCGTTGGCATGGACATCTTCAGGACCCGAGAATATGCTTTCAGATTCATATAGATTTTTAGATAATCGGTTTCATGGCGTTGGGGGTGTGTGTGTGTGTAAGAACACATTTTTGTTTTGTTTTTCTGCACACATTCGGCATGCATCGCCGTCGTTGATAAAGTGCTTCGAGTGAATAGTGAGTGGACATCGGTGTTATTTGTTTCATATCAATTGCGTAAACGTATCTTGGTCTGCGCTCACCGAACACTTTCGCACATGAACGCATACAATATTTCGAAATTCATTTTGAAGCGTGTGCGAACTCTAATGGACGCTAGCGGTCATCATCTGGATGATAAAACTTTTTCCATTGCTCATACGATCGATAAAAGTTCATTTGAATGGCCATTTCCTTCGCTTTTTTTCCCTTCATTTGCTCGTCGACTTTTTTTTATCTCTCGTTATTTGTTCGTCCCATTCAACTTGTGATTAAGAGTTTTGCAATTTTCTTTTTTTTTCTCATCTTGTGCCATGGATGTTTCAGTGGCTAGATTGAATATTCATTGAGCAGACAGAATCCATTTAACTGGCCTTTTGTTCGTGGCTTTAACTATGAATTTAATGAAAATGTCTTTTTTCCAAATGAAAAAAAAGAGGAATCGATTATCTTGTAGGATTAGTATTTGCATGCCTCGTCAAAGATACTAGAATATATACAATTATCATGATCGTAATAGGCCAATGACAATTTTTCAACAATAAATCCGCTTCAATGCTATAAAGCCAAAGTCAAGGCTCAAAATCAATTTTTGAATTCAAATTTTTTTCTGATTGAAAATCAGTAACTCTGTTTTGTGCTTCAAGCCCACAATGCATCGTCTTAACCGATGTCAACCACATTATAAAACATAAATACATAGTAGTTGAATTGAAACTGCGATTTGAATCATTTAACTGCGTAAAATTTGCCTCAATCGATTTTATTTACCGAATCATCAACAAAATTGCAATCGCTTGGCAAAACGTTCGCATCACAATCAGAAAAATACACTTTTCCTGGCATAAAAACCACACACAGAACATTCAAGTATAATATCAGGAAACGATAAAAATTGCACTAAATTCCTCAATTACCCAAAACATTGTGTCGCTTGATGTGGTTGCTTGCCAAACAATAAACCGCCAACATCATTCAGCCACCAGCACATTTTGCCAATATCATCGAAAATATTCAAGCAAAAATGAAACATGCAATGATAATAAGTAATAACGATGAAATGATGTATAAAAGAAATAGGGCGCAAAAATGGTGTGGCCCATTATTTTAAAATTGTGTTCAATGTGCGTTCGCTGCTTTTGGCAACTGTTTCATCGTCAATCGACGAAGAGAATTGGCGTTTGAAGCGATTCACAGCAAACCATATAATCGGTTGCGCATGCAAGGATGTATTAAATTTGGAATAAATGACTGTGAACAACAAAATTGTCTGTCGTGTATCGCACAATTTATTCAATTTTCAATGGTTTCGATGGCGCATGTTTTCGATATTGCTCTACACACCCTTATCACATTTATTTTCCATCATTTCGCGCTCTATTTTCTTTAATGATAACCTTCTTTTTCTTTCTTGTATCGACTGATTTTTTTTTATGTTTTTATTTTTCTTCTGCATCATTTTCATCATAAAAGTATCGTGGCAAACGAAATTGGATGGAGGAAAGAGAAAAAAAATAAACAACCATAAAATTGCAGCGTTTGGCGTGGTAAAGAAAACACTATTACACTGTTTTATGTATCCGCCTTTTGCAGTCGATTGAATTGCACCCGTAAAATGTCTTAGGTATCAAAATATCGAAAAATGATTACGGTTATTTGGCCAATTGTTGGAAAATTTGGCTTTTGTTACCCATCATTGGCAAATGTTGCGCGACCTTTTAGCGTTTTCCTTCCATAGAAAATAATTATTGTTATACGTCGGAAATTGGCTTTATTTTATTAATTTGGCAATTACGTGCGCACAATTGATTCAACAATAAATCGGTTTACCTTTTGCCAAAATAAATTTTTGATAAAATTAAACAATGAAGTGGCTAGACGAATTCACGCCGAATCGACGAGCAAATGTGTTCAACGGTATTGTCTTGTAAGAATTCATGCAACCAAAGAAAAATATTAGCACCAAAAACCGTGAACTCACCGCACGTGCGCGCCCATAAATTCAACGCATTTTAAAATGTTTCCTCTCATTATACATTATTAGTTGAATATCCACAGAATTACATCCTCACGTTGAATGGCGAATGCGTGCATGAATGCGTCCAATTGAAATAAAATACATTTTGTGAACGGAAGTGAATTTTTGGTCTCTTCATTCAATATTAAATTCGGGCATAAATCATTGACATGAATACATCTCGCTTTCAAATGGCCTTCACAGATGCATTTTAAGTGATTTTTAAGCCTGTTCTCATTTTTTTGGAGTAATTTATGCCATGGAGTTTCAGCATATCGCTGAGCACAACTCATCAATTACAAAGTCCAAAAAATCGATAAGATTTTCATGGACTATCAACGAATCCAATGAAATCCATCGAAAGTGGCGCATTTCGAAATTCAATGAAGAATGAAAAAAAATATTTGTCGTTCATTAAAAGAAGAGCACTGAAAAAAATAACATAGAAAAACAAGCCACTTGAAGTACGTATTGCACATATCGAAGTGATTGCTTTGTGCCCGTGTGTTCGATGTTCAACTGTTCATACGTTGGCTCTGAACTGTTTCAAATTCAAATGCATACAAATCTCATTGTGTGAACAGCGTGCAAATTATAACAGTTGTCAAGTACACCCGCTTTTCACCAGTGGCAATCGACTGAATGTTACATTCAAACAGGCAAATTCTCAATGAGCAATGGTGACATTTGTCAAGCCTTCACCACGGACTCGACATAAACACCACGCGACAATTGTTTAACGATGCACTCAAAATTGAGAGATGACGACTCTAATCGAACATCTCTCAAAAGTTGCATTACCAGCACTTGAATGTTGATAGTTTTGAACGATGGACGCATAACAACTGAATTAGATTAGGCGATTTAGGTGCTTTTTGGATTGTTGCAAAACTGATTTGTTTGATGGAGACGATTTTAATCTCACACTCAGACAATGCGATTGATTTCATTGATATCAATGATAATGTTTTTAGCTTATTTTAACTATTTTAAGTGATTTCAAAGCATTCTTCAAAGGGAACGTTATTTCAATTTTGATGAATTCACGTTTGGTAATATAAAATTGAAAGGCCTTCAATTTTCAAAGAAAGTCTGCAACTTCCAGGGACCTTTTGAAAAGTGCGAAAAATCACCATCGAGAAGTTGAATGACCCATACCTTGCGTAGGCTTTTTCATTAAACCACAAATTCAGTGTTTGCTTCTTTTACATTGAATCATAAGAGTTCATCGACTAAAAACCTCTTGTCGGAGTTTAGCTAATGAAATGACTCCTGAATATGGCCAGACTAATCAGAAAGCGCTTCAGTTTGAATAAAAAAAAAATGTATTTGAAAATACAGCACGTGTTTCCGATTTCGGTAGCAATGACTTTGGATTTTCCTCTAATATTTGCGCCACTCATCGAACTAAAGCGCCCACACTCAATGTGTTATTGATTTCGTAATCGAAGTTGTGTTTTTTTTTATTTGTTTCATTTTCGATGGTTTTTTTGATGTGTTCTTTTTTTCCCATTCTGAGACCGAATGTCTGTTTGAGGTATTAAAGTGCTTGTTTTAATGTTTGATCCAACCCTCCGATTTGTTTTTTTGTCGTGTATTTCATCATTTCAATTCGACATGGACTGATTCAAGTGCCTAGATACAAATCTACATTGGAAATTCGATGTGAGTGGCGTATGTTTGCATGTGCTTCAATATTCAAGTAGAAATGTACACATGTAAAACACACACACACTCACATCAAATGTTTGTTTTTCGTTTCATCGATGGATTTAGCGCTAACCCAGCGCGGCGCCCTTGTTAAAACAAAAAAAGCACCAACTCTATTTGCTTATTTGAAGCGCTCCACGTTAGAGGAACTCAAATCGATATGACAGACTTTTAATGAATTTACTTTTCTTCGGTGTGGCAATTAAATCCAAAGATTCACTTTGAATATTTCATGCAAATCCCGTGTGTACACTTCTGAGCTCATCCATAAATAAATGCACTTGCATACTTGCTCGCACCGAGAGACGATTATTTATTGAAGTTTTAATAGCTACCGAAAGAGTCTACAGACTTTCTCCACAATCAAATTGTCATGAGCCATGACAAAGTTTATTTATATTTCTTTGGTGTGTGTACAATTGGAATTTTCGTCCGGATTTTAAGAGAAACTATTTGCAATTGAAACTTTTCGAACGGATACGATGCGGTCGATAAAATTTGGCTTTTGTGGCCAAACAGTTGTGGCACTTTTATACGATGCCCGTAAAATGTGATGCGGTGCAATAACACAATTGTTTTAACTTTTTTAACCATAAATTAATTTAAATGGTTGAAACAAGCCTGACTCTGTTTTCTTATTTTTGTGGTGATTTTGCTGGAATAACAGTATGGTGTGCAAATAGTTGCTCATTCTAATACCCTTTGGGTTTCCCTCTTTGAAGACGAAATAAATGAAAAAGTTTGGAAATCAAAATTCATAAATTTGCACCAAAATTGGTCGATAAATTGTATGATGGTGTTTGGAAGTTGGCAAAAGGAAGCAATCAAATTGCCACTTTTCATGTTTCAAAATGGACAAAATACTGGTATTGTCGGCCTGAGTCTTATGCAAATATTCACTTTGTCATCAAACTACAAGAGTCATCAGCATAAGTTTATCTCAACCCAAATTTGACCAAAATGGATACAATCGATTTTTCATCATAATAATGGAGTAATTTGGATGCATTTGCAACCAAATAATCGATAAATGAATCGAAAATGACGATAAAGCAAATAGCATCGAAGCTCATCGTACGAAAGAACGAGAAGATGATTGTGGTGAGTTGCAGTTTGACGACCGGAAAGATGCACATTGATTTACAACCCAAGATATGACATGGAAATGAATGTGAATTCATATTTTATGATGAAATTCCATTCGATTTCAGTGTCAGTGTGTGTGTGTGTGTGTGTGTGTGTGTGTGTGTGTGTGTGTGTGTGTGTGTGTGTGTGTGTGTGTGTGTGTGTGTGTGTGTGTGTGTGTGTGTGTGTGTGTGTGTGTGTGTGTGTGTGTGTGTGTGTGTGTGTGTGTGTGTGTGTTGGCGGCTCGGATGCGCTGTATGATGACTGATGACACCATCATTACCACTATCTTAAGTATTCCAACTCATTACACATATGAAATATTGTGGATATTTCTGCCTGCCATCGTCGCCCCTTGCTACAACCATCGACCGAAGTTGAGTTTCATTTGCTCGCTAACGCGCGATCCAATCATTCCGCTACTTTATCATCATCTCTTGCTATTATCACAATTTCAATTTCGACAGCAATGTTGTTGATTATATTCGTGTCTTTCCGTGTGAGTAAGATGCACGAAACACACCGATGAATTATCTTAAAATAACGACATGTGTAATTATTTCACATCGATGATATTTACCTGCATCGTGTAATCATCAATTGAAATCAGTGCAATGAAAATTATTATCGCATAATTATGCACATCTCAGCTTGAAATATCGAAATGTCGCAATCTCAAGTCAAATATTTCAAAACGAAAATTGTTTATATGAATTGTGCACATCGTTTCAATGATACAGTGACGATGAGCCCGAATCGATGAGAGAGATACACACATAAATAATGACAATTTAATTTTCAACAAAGTTTTCATTTCGCTTGATTAATTATTGTGTTACTTCTATGCTGACAGCTTATCGCTTCACTTGATAAATCAATTAAATAATACTGAATCGGCTTGAAGTGTCTGGGTGCATCGTTCCAGACGCTCAATTTCGATATGTTTTCTTGATTCAGCAACCAAATTGCAGTCAACACTAAACTGCTAAATAAATATGTTTGCTTAAATTCGAATGTTTTGATTATAACAATTGTTTATTAACAATAAAATTGTGATTTCAAACAAGTTCAAAATATTTCAGACCATTTGCGATCGTTCAACTGAAAACTTTTGTGAAGTCGAGTCATTTCAATGTTTTGACTTGATGGTCACTGTTGTCAGCTGTACGTTTGTAGAGCAATATCCATTTTCATTAGTTTATTGATTTTTGGCAGGTAGATTTTAATTCAATTACAAGAAAAAGTGTTTCAACGTGAAAAAAATGTACCGTTCTCGAAAAGGTATTTATTAGATGGTGAAAGTAATCAATTGATTTTGATCGAATTTTTCCAATAAACAGAGTACGAAAGATGGTTGCACCGACAACGACTAACACGAGATTTTGAGATAGAGCTGATAAAACGGAAAAATGAAGAAAATAGGCAGCGAAAAAAACGCGAATGCTACGAAAAAAGTGCGGAACGACGAGAAACGTTACGAAGTGGAAGTGTGCAAAGCAATGAATCGAACAATCAGTATGTATAATAGTGCAGTCCATAAAATACACGCGGTCTTTGTAATAGTAAAAGATTAAGCCGATATAAGCTCTTCAGATTGCCAAAATAATAAATATTCGAATCAGTGGTTGGAAGTCCTCAGTGAGTGTGTGTGTGTGTGTCGATGTGATCATTTTAACGGTTAACAATAAATTCACGGGTGTTCACTCTTTCTCCGTTCGGTCGGTTGTGCATTGAAATTGGAAATTGCGTGCAAAAGACGATTGGCAAAAGCCATATTCATCGACAATAACAAATTGGATTGGCTTGATGTTTGAGCATTTATACCGTAAAGTATGTAAGTTTTGGCAGTCGACAAGTCTCAATGCAGGAGTTTTACAGTCGCAATTTTCTGAACAGACCAAAAGAAAAGATCGTCTCTAATATCAATAGTTTGGGTGGTTTTTTTGTATGTGATTGTTGTTGTTGCTTTGCCAATATTTGCGATTTGCTGAGCCACAGTCGAAAATATATCGAAAATTCGGTAGTAAAAAAAACGAAATACATCGGAGAGTCGCGTAGACACATGCCAAAGTACCAAACTAGGATTAGCAAACAATTTCGATTGAAAGTTATTCATGACTGTGCCATGAATGCCAAGTACGGCAATCGCATTCGCCACTAGCTTCACATTCGTAAATAGCATCGGCGAAATGGCACAGAGTAGCAAATTGTTTTTTATTACTTTTTTTTGTGGCTGTCGTTGTTTGTGGGTTTTACTGTCGGATTTCAAAACGAATCCACATTCACCAAAGAGACGCAATTTTTTTTTATTTGCCTCGAAATGTGTCGAAATATTGGGAATTTTGTTTGATTAATGCGAGAGGGGTTCAGTTTGGTTAATGTGCGAGGATTTTCGGGTGCATCATTCGGATTTTATTGGCATGAAACTTGATTATTATACCACTTCGGAAAGTGAATTGCTTACCCACTAATAAATTTATTTTTAGGATTTTCACCAGATCATCTCAAAATAAATGCACACTTGCGTCTAGCACAAGTGAGCTAAAATAAGAGTTCAATTGCGGTTACTGAACCATTTGATTTAAATGAGTCTATTTGAATTTTTAATGCACTTTAATCGGCCAATCTTTGCCATCTGGTGTGTGACTTAGCATTACTAGTTCAACAATACCAAATTTTATACGAAAAATATTCATGAGAAAATAATCAGCCATGAAAAATGAATAAAATTCACTAAATGAAAATCGGTGACTTTTTTTTGCCGCGCTATTAACCATATTTAACTTTTTCTTGTTGATGTTGATGTTTTGTGTAAACGAAACGCCTCTGCATGTGTCGCAGTATCACCGTTAAGTGTGCAGAAATCAAAATGCCCTTATTTTTCTTGCCAGTTCTAATAATTTACCACATTTTGGCTGTGAGTGAAAAAAACATATTTTCAACGGATCATCAATAAATACAATTTGCTCTTAAGTATCCACGAATTATTGATTTTACTATGATGCTGTTGGTGTTCACGTGTTTCCCCCAAATAGCTGCAACCTTACGCACATTCATTCGTAATGACAGTGAAAATATGCGCTCACGATCCAAAGCAGCAACAAAAACAACAATACCATCGAAATAAAAATCTTTCTTCAGTAAACTATTATTAAATTTTCCGGATGGTCACCTTCGTGCGCTCGTGGTTGAACGGATGATCTCGAGAGTGCTGCATCGAAAAACGTATGCGTGGTAAACACGAACTTGTATCAAACCAACCTTCTAACTAATCGAATAAATTCCATGCACGGCTTTGTGTTTTTTTTTCTTATGTTCCTCCCGTCGTAGCGTCATCGTTCGGTGTTTGGTTTGTCGATTTGTGCAAGAGGGGTGTTCGTTTTACCAAGCTATAAATAATCGTGTAGTTCGGGGTGTTTGTTCAATGCTCATCGAGCTCAAAATCAAATCATTTTGTGGGTAGGTAAAAATTCGTACGACAGATGAAAGCATACACAAAACACACACTCTCATATTAGAGAGCATGAGTGCGGGTAAATACGCACGCATTTGTGATTTTACTCACGAAAATCAACAAATGCGTGACACTTGAATGTGACCCGAACAGAAATTGCGAAGACCATCGAAGAAATGGGCTTCGACACTCTTTCGCTCTCTATTCCTCTGTGAATGGTGTTTTTCGCCCCCACATTTCAGCCGCGTGCGTAATGTCGTGATTTAATTTCATTTATTATTTGATTAACTTCAACAAATTGCACACTATTTAAGAAAATTGAATTTACTCCGAAAAATGACATGATTCGATATGTTTTTTGTTTACCAACGAAAATGTAGTGTAATGTTGATTCATTCGCACAGTTCAAGCGTTCGCAGGCAAATTGTCATGTCAATATTTACATATTCAAGTGCATGGAAGATGTCTAAATAAATACAATTTGAAACAAAAGTTGTTTACTTTTTCGAGTAATGTGCAAATCATGAAAAAATGTCAGAATCTTTTATTGTTTTTAGATAATTAATGTGTCTCAGACATCACAAAATCCATAATTTCCGATCGTCACACGAATTCTCAACGTTTCTACATTTTTTGTCTTTTGTTTACTTTTAATTTCATCCACTGTTATTAGTGGATATACGTTTTTAGTGACTGCATGGAACAAAGACGGTCGCTGTCATGATATGAATATTATTTTCCAACTAACGAAAATGACATTCCCATTAAGAAATTTCTATGGAAGTGAAGTGAAAAAAAAAACACACACACACACATAGCCGATTGTGAGCTCGGGTGCTCAACAGAAAGTCCACAAAGTCAAATCAAGAAGCAAAAATGGAAAACTCCATGGCACCAAACAGCGAATGAGAGCGTCTAGCAAAAAGCCAAAATGAGATGCTGTTTGTGTCACATGACAACCGCATGTAACAGTCAAGATTACTTCCATTACACCAAAATAGCAAGTAATTTTGCGACACAAGCGCTGGGTCGAAAGTGGTTGGTGTGTGCCCGCCCCTCCACACGTTCGCTACGGAGAGTGAATTGTGCATATGATATTTATTATCAACCCGAGTTGGTTCTTTAACGAATAATCACGATTTTCGCATCTATTTTCTTTCTCATCACTGACTTAATGAGAAATCCATTTACTAAAAATTGCCCGTTCGCATGTGAACGATAAAATTTGCTTCGCATGTTCCACTCAATTCAAATGCCATTTGCTTTCGACTGTTAAACCCATCAAAATCACTTCTCTGAGATGATTTTGTGGTCTCGTTTGCGTGATGGCATCACGCAGATCGGCACACAACATATCAAAAATGCTGGGTTAAACGTGTACAGCATTTGCATTAATAAATTAAATGTTTTGGGTTTGGGTAAATCAAGCATTAACATCAATTGTGATTTCTAGTCTTTAGACTCGGAACCAGAAGCTCTGATTTGTGTGTGTGTTTTTTTTTAACTTCAATTGTTTTGAGGTGGTTGATTTTTATCTAAATTTCTTGGCTTCTGAAAATTGTATTCAAAGATTCTAATCAATTCTCGATACCCGATTCCAATATCGGGTGTGTGACATTGAGTCATAAGCTCATGTCGGAAGTGCTCAGACATGGTTTTTTTAATCAAATGAATCTATCGATTGGATCTCTGTATGTTCGTCAGCACACGACATTTCATCCGAAACCAAACTACATTTATAAAGAGGTTCGTAGTCTCTAGCTTTTCAAGAATTTCGATAAACAGCATGACGAAAGATGACGTTTTGTGATAAGTTTTTGTTTATGCACAGTATCTAGTCGTCTATCCGCTAGTCTCTAGTTGATCCATCTGAATAAGTAGCCCAAAATCCCAATGAAGCGTTCATCCATATGGATTATCTTGTTCGGAAATTCGAATTTCGAAATGATATTAATAAATGGTTTTGGCCAGAGGGTTAACAGCGATACTCAAATAGCGTCTCATCATTTTCCGTACACACAATTTTTTTTTTCTCTCCACATTTTGACAGCGCTGTGACATTGATCGTTTTGCATCGCATGATAGATAATAATGTCGGGATTCAAAAGATAACAACAACAACAAAAAATAATGCCGAAAATTGATATTAAAATACACGTCATGGTCGAACATGACAGCACTATGACATTTTAAATGAAATGTAAATAATTTCCTTATCATGATAAGCATATTTCCGTACGAAGCACTCGATTTCCATTGCCGAATATGCTATGATAGCGGGCGATGTGCAATGAACCTAATTTGCATAATTCACACAGCATGTTCCAGTCTGTATTTGAATGCGGTTTTAACCGTGCACCCGTCACAACTGAACTCACTGTTCTATTGAATCAAACGCTGAAAATTGCTCGCTACAAAAATAGTCGACAGAGCCAAACAAAACAAAAAAAGAATAATAATCACGTGACACTAAATCGTAGCTATAACTAGACAATGTAAATAAAAAGTGATTGACCTCTCACACAATTTTCAATGGCTTGGCAAGCGCCATCGCACCAAACAATATGCCCTGGCAAAAAAAACAATAAGTCACACATAAAGTGTTTGCTTTGATCGCTAACTTCCGCATACATTTTTTGATTCAATGATTCAATGAATTTGATTTTCTTTTTTCGTAAAATAAACAAGAACAACAAATGAAAAGGCTCTCAACGCTCGATCAAAAGAAAGTGAATGAATGAACGCTGGCAAAAGAGACAGAGAGAAAGAAAGAAAAAACAAACCATACGCGCAGACAAACTCCAACTGAAACGACCTTGACGTTGATTCTGTTATTGTTAATATTTGGTTTGTTGCACTAAAATCATCAACAAAAGACCTTTTCTCTCTCTCCATTTGACGTAAGACGAGAAAAAAAACGCACACACACATACACTTCCATAGAAAATAGTAATGAGAGCACAGATAAAAGAGAATCAAATACAGAACAATGAAGCATTTTTATATATACGATTATTATCCAACTAGTACAATATTGTGTGCAAATCTATGTGCTACATGTGTTTTTATTTTGACACCGGCACACTGCAATGCCAATGAATAAGAGAGATAGAGACAACAACAACGACAACAAAAAAAGCACAGACAAAAATGTAAACAAACTAAACAAGCGGCCAAAGAAAAGAAGCCATGACATTCAATAGCATTTTGCTATTTAAAAGTAATCATAATACTCGAAATAATATCAAACACAACAGTTCACAGCTCATTCGTAGTTCGAGCCCGGTCCATTGTTGAACGTAACGCATTCACGTACAACCATTCACTCCGTATTGTATACTCTTTTCCTCTCTCTATCGCTTGCTTACCGAATTCAATGAAGATGACTGAAAAAAAGTGCTGTTTACTTATTTATTGTCAAATTGAATGGAGAAATGAAACGGTGGCTGGTTGACTAGCTGCACACACCAATTCCAAAAGAGTCATCTGATCCCCCATTGAAATGGTTATTGTTGTTATTAAAATTGTTGAGTTGAATTATGGTTATAGCAAGCAACAACAACAACAACAACAACAACAACAACAACAACAACAACAACAACAACAACAACAACAACAACAACAACAACAACAACAACAACAACAAAATGTGGAGAACAGCCACGGTGCTTCTCGATGACAATGAAAAGACGCCTGAACAAAATCCAGCTGGAAGCAGTCACTTGTTGCCGTACTGATTTTCATTTCGATTCAAAAACGGAACATTTTCATACAAAACACATGATTTTCGCCATCCACACCTCGAATTTAATGAATGAAATTCACTTGGCTCAAGGAAATCATTCACACCCAAATACAATAGAACACGTAATGTGGCTCGAGTATTTAATGTTATAAAGCATAACAATGCGGCACAACAACAACAACACATACACACTTGAATGCCGGCTCTGAATAAAAATTCAATAGAATTCGACTGATAATATCTCTTGGCATTGATTGTTCTGCTTCTTTATCGACCATCTTCTCTTCATTTGATTCACTCTCGCTCTCGCTCTCGCTCTCGCTTTCACTCTCTGTCTCTTTTCATCAATGTAACACACACAAATCTATGCCATTCATGCATTCATATCCTTTTGCCCCCATTTTGTATGAAAACACTCGGATATTTAACCCAGTTTTGTGCCATTTTTCAATCAAACACGCGATTTTATACATCAAAAGACCTATTCAAAAGAAGAAAATATTCATTGCGACCATTCAAAGCAATGTTTTGAAAATCAATATGGAATCATACAGACACAACTCATTCAACACACTTGAACTTGAATTCCAATCATGCAAACATTTTTGGGGACAAATTTTGACTTAATATTTTGAATTGTGAAAACTATATAGGAATTCACTTGAACTTGAACACTATCGAAAACGCCAAAAGGCCGGGGAAACTCGGAATATAGTCAAAAAATGCAATCAAATCTTCATTCACCATATAAGTTCAACAGTTTTTTTTTTTAAATAAAAACAACTGAAAAATTGTTAAATAAGAATTTTCGAACCGAATCTCATAAATCCGTAGCTCGAAGAGACAATTGTGTTGTTTTTTGAAAAAGTCATTAGAAAAACGATTTGAAAAATGGTGTAATTTTTGCTGTTGAATTTCAATTTTATTCAAGAGCAGTTTATCTCATTTTTGCAGAACACCACCGATGCTGGCTGTGCTCATCGAAAGGTAATGCGCCACAAAATTAATTAAATATTTCATCTAATAAATTAATACACATGCTCTTCCACCAACCGCCCAGCTAACCATTTCACATGCAAACATGAATAAGGATGAAGAGATTGGTAAAAGAGCGACTAAAAAACATGCCGAGAAACTTTGCCAACTTTTTCCTTTCACTGGAATTTTGATAAAATGTGAAAGAAGTAATGGCTCAAGTTATTGTCGGTGAGAGTTGCACACGCTTCTAAATGGAAGCCGCCGCCGCATCTCATGGCAAAGTCGAAACAAAAGTTTTTCGCTTGATGTTGGAAAATGCTCTGCCTATTTTCTCTTCCTCTCCCTCTCTCGTTCTCTCTCTCTCTCTCTCGTGTTCATTTTCAACGTCTATTCGCCTAAATATGAACATAAGTGCGAATACACTGAAAACGTGTGAAAATTGCTGTAACACACAACCTTTAAACGTTTGCCTCCAACCAGCCACATTTTAATATTATATGGAAAAACACACATACGCGAATCAATGCATTTACTTTTGTCAGTAATGTTTTTTTTTTCGTCTCATGATATAAAAAGACAAATGCGTGCAGAAACTTTGTGACAAAGTTTTTTAATGAATTACGAAGAAGCGGCAGCAACGGGCTGCCATGGGCTGGAATTGGAGAAGTTAGACAGCGAACAAATGAGAATCTTTTCGTCGTTTAACAAGTACGCAACCGCCGCAATATTCACTTTGTATTCACGTTTATTTCATCGTTTTTCTTTTTGTTTTGTGTGTTTTGTCTAGGTGGCGATGCCACTTTGTCTTCACAAGATCGACTTTCACATCGCTCTGGTGAGAGAGAGAGAGAGATAAAGAGAGAAACAAATGCAGGAACTTTTTTTTGAGCCCAAGTAACTTAGCAACGTAAACATTTTTCAAATTGCTGTCGTAATTTCTTGTGACATAAATGGCGTCAGAAAATTGGCGATAGCAATAGAAAAAAAAATACTCTGAGAAGAACTGTTGAATGAATTGCAAGTCTTAATTAACGTTTCTTAACGGCATGATCTTGAATGTTGAATATTTTTGGCAGATAATCTCAAATGACGCATTGATTTCAAGACTTTAGGCGACGTTGATTGAATTAAATGCGCGTCATCAAATTAAGTTTGACAAACTTTGAAAATTCGTCATAAAAAAAAACTGCGTGGCAAAGTGTAATGTTGGCAATGAGTTCCAGTTGAAATTTTGCTTTTGCGTTTGAAAATCGAAACTAACAAATAAGCCGCCTGCTAATTTAAAATTACCGCAAAATTTGTGTTTGGTTGCTAGAGAGAGCAGCTCCGAAAAATGAATTAATTCCGCAAAAAGGTAATTTATTTTAAAGTTTATTAATCATGAAGCTCGCTTTCCATACCAAATCGAAACAATTTACACGGATATCAGTTGGACGTCGATAATTTAAAAAAAAAAAAATATTTTTTGGAATTTATTCCAGGTTTTTTGCATTTAAGAGAATTTTGTTGTTCATCTGCTTTTGTGAGATAAATTAATTCCCCTGTTAAAAACAGCAACAAATTAAGTGAAAATCTCAATTACAGAGAGCGACGAAACAACAACAAAGCCCCAATGCACATTCGATATTTTATTTATCTGATCAACAGCAATGTCGATAAATTACCAATAAAAAAAAGTCTATACGATGTAAATTACATATTTTTTTTCCGCACGACTGACAAACACCAGTGAAAATTGAATCGATGATTGCTTTTACATAGGAATTAATCACAATCGTATCAATGCCAAATAAATGAGATCCATGTGTCGTATGGTTTAATTAACGCTTGAATGCGAATAATAATTTAATTCGGACGAAAATCAAATAAAATAAAATATAAATATCGGGAGCATTGGGAGGAGCAGTCTGAATGAGCAATGGTTATCTTGATGCAGCATCAGAGAGAGAGAGAGAGAGAAACAGAGAAGGAGGAAAAAAATTTATAAGCTCGCATAGACTCAGGCACAGCCAATCAAAAAGTGTTGTTGGTATGATAGGAAAATGTTGATGCCGAGATGATAGATTTAATGGAATTAATGCGCGTAAATAAGGCAGTTTCCGTGCGTTCATCATCCGCGTAGACTGACACAGTGAAAAGTTTTATATTTTGCCAACGCCGACAAGACACCCTACATTAAAATGAATTAAATATCGGTGTGCTATAATATCCTTTCTAAATCTCACTGACATTTCATTGCTTCCCATCGCAATTTTGACCCCCCCTCAACGAACGCACAAAAACGCGCTGAAAATTGTTTATCATTTCATTTATTTCTGTGTCAACGACTATATATTCGCTCCATCGTCTCTTCGTCCATCTGATTTCTAGCTCGTTCCCGTTATTATAGCATGTTTCTATTTTTGGTTTTAATGCGGCAGTGAAACACGTGTAATTCAGATTATCAGTCATTTCAATGTCGTGTTTTCCATATCATCGCAAACGATATCAAACATTTTGTGAATGTCATTGATGTTAATTCGGGCACCCGAAAAAAAAGCCAGTATCGCTTAACTCATCGCCGTCATCATCACAGGGCATAATCATTATTTGCCATCATCATTTTATTTAGACAGAGCAAGCATTTCCTACACACAAATGTGATCATAATGATTGATAGTTTGTGGGTTTTATACACACACACACACACACACACACACACACACACACACACACACACACACACACACACACACACACACACACACACACAGACACACATCTATAGACGGAGTCAGCATATTTACGTATACGTTTTATTCAAATTGCACGGGCCAAGTATTCGGTGTGTTGAGTCGTGAGTGTGTGAGCAGTTGGCGAGAGAATGTTGACAGGATTGAATGAATGACTGTGCGGCAAAGAGGTAAATATCGTTGCGTTCTCATAAGTGAATGTCAAACGGAACGAAATATTTTAAAATTTATTTCGTGGTGTATTGTTGTTGTAGTCGTTGCCATTGCCATTGCCGTTGCCGTGACGAGGGTGCTGTAGCTGTAGCATTTCATTTATGAAAAATGGAATAAAATCCAAAACTCATGGGATAAATAATAATAACCGTAATTATTGTTGGTGCAATAAAAATAATAATTGAGATTGGTTTGATGGTGTGCGAAAAATGCTCAAGTAAAATGGGGTTGGTGAGTTGTTAAAACGGATTTTCAGAGTTTTTGGTTTTAAAGCATCGAATTAAAAACATAACAAAATATTGTTCGCCATTTATTCGATGCAATAAAACAAATATGGCCGTTTCGAGGGTGAATGAGTATGTTTTATCGGCGAAAGAGATCCAAATGAAATGAATGTGGTCATCCACAGTCATCTCACAGCCCATCAAACCGGAAACAACCAAATCTCAAGAATTCAGCTATAATTAATTACGGTCATCGCCAATAAAATATTTGCAACAACACTTCGCTGTTTTTTTCTGCATCACATTGATGCTGGCCCAGCGTGTGTGTATGTGTTGTTTTCTCGTTCCAAACCAGGAACATAAAGTGTTATTCGATGACATGACTGCACAAGCGTTTACACATTCAAAATGGCCCCATTTACATTTATTTTCGCTTGATATATTTTTCCCATGCGGATGCGAAAATACAATATTTTTTATAATGTCCGAAAACACAAACACAATGAGATTGTGAGGCAGAGGAAAAAGCAAATATAAAATCAATAAATCGTGTCTGAAATATATTAGGCGGCTTTTTACCCTGAGACTCACTGCGTTCAACTACAGCGCTATATGGCAAGCAACAACAATCACTGTCTCTTTTGCTCACAGCATTTCGAAAAATAAATTTTCATGGCGCGCTCGACCGAAATAAAATTTGTGCTGGTGAATTTTCTATCTCTCTCTCTCTCTCTCTCTCACTCTGGCGATGTGACTCTTTTTGAGAAAATGTAAAACAAAACCCAAAACCAAATGAAATAAAAAAATAACCAACAACTTCATATATCTGCACCAACATCCGCAATATTCAATGCGTGTGCATTGATATTGTGGCGCACGACTTTCTCACAAGCCATTTGCTCACCAAATTTTTCGTGTGCAATAGTTTTTCGGCGGCTGCTTCTATTCTGCTTATGTTCCTGCTCGTTTTTTTTTTGTTATTTCCAAATTGATTCATTTTTCCTTCTTTCGGTCTGTAACAAATTCACAGTCGGAGTGATTCTTGTTTTCCTCTTTCAACTGCAGTCACGCTACAACACGTCACCACCACCACCAATAAAAAAGAAAACGAACGGCAAATAAGAACGGTCAACTGCAAATGTGTATATTTCAATTCAATATTTCATGTCCGCGTGCGCGCATGTGTTTGTATTCGAAAAAGGTACTTTTTTTCTACCATTTGCCGCCCGTCTTTTTATTATCTATTTCCAGTGGCAATTGTCTTTTTTTGTGTCATGAATCGTTTTTGCTTCCGTTTTGATTTGGCCAGCCGATGCTATTCGCAACATTTGCACAGATAGAATTTTATTAGAGTATTAGATGGAAAAATAGTTATTGCTGTCCGGCCAAAATAAATAATAATATAGCAAAAAAATACGAAGAGAAAAAAAGCCATTTTCATACGGTTCGAGGGATTTAGATGATTCGTAGCCATTTAATGGATACGCTTTACATGGTTTTCGACAGTGTTGATTCCACTTGCTTCCGATGCGATGCACGGATTTCATGGCACAGAAAGGAATTTTCAAATACTTTTTTATTGCTCAACCATTAGAGAGCTTGAGAAGAAGTCATAACCCTCACCAAATAAAAAAAAACTCACATACCATGCGGGCGTCGTTATTTGTTACGGGTCTTGCAAATTTGTTTGGTGGTTCAGAAAAAAATTAGACGAATGGGAGAGTGAGAGATAGATAGGCACACGCTGATGCAGATAAGATTCACGCATGGTCATGTTCGTAATTTCAGTTCCGTTATGACCGTCGTCGAATTGTGATGAGATGTACAAGGAATATCACTGGAAATAACGCCGAATTACTGATTCGCACAGTAATCTACTGCTCATATTCGATGGACCACCGGAAATCATTGATGAATTCGGGCCCGTTTCCGCTCATTTTTATTGCATGCAATTTGATGCACACGCATTTTAAGGCGGACATATGCTTTTGAAATGGAACAATTAAATGGATTTCCAAAAATTGAGCAACGTCCAGTGATGTACGGTTTTGATCGAATTTAGGTCGACGTTCAACTTAAACTTCATTCTCAGTCATGTTCGGCTTTTTCTTTGAAAATATACGAGACAAGTGTAAAATGTTTTATTTGCTAAAAACGTCCAATTCATCCTCATTTTCCCAATTATTTTGCAGGTCAGCGTATCGGAAGTAGAGGATGAGGTTAATGACTGGATACTAACCAGTGGTTCTACGGATCAATACACAATATTTCTTGAAGCCAGCCCCAGCTGCATATCAAACTTGGTCTCCACTTGCAACTAATTCAAAATTATGAGCCAATAAGTATATTTTTTTAACCAATATTTGACCCAAACATATTGTACTCGAGCTAAAAATGATCATTTTTATCACAAATTACAATATGGCCCAATTAAATTACACTGTGATTAAAAAGGCATTAAACGAACGAAATAAAAAATGCAACAATAAACGAGAAAATGTCAAAATATAAGTCATTTTATTGAGCTTCATACGAAATGAATTGCGTTAATTCAGCATTAGGTGTTTAAGGATCTTACTGGTGAGTTTCTGTTTAGCCGTATGCCACAATTTGAATGTTTTCGATTTCAAAATAAACCAAACAATTACGTTGCCTGCAAACAATTTATGCGCTTATGCTATTTTCACAGTAGTGGTAAAGTTAGACAAAATTGACCTATTCACGAATTGAGCGTACCCATTGAATGATTTAAAGTTGTTTATAGAGTGCGATGCGGATGGAAAAGAGAAATTGAGAAAGAGAGTCGGAGAGCTGTTGCGTTGTGTAAATATGCATTTCAATTGAATTAATATTAAATTGTTTGTAAATATCAAAAATAATAACAATCGCTATAGTGGCTGACGGCAGCCGTCGCACACAACAAACATTTCTATAAATACAAAAACCTCATTATACGTTCAATTAATTTTTATATTTACTCAGCAAACGATCGCCCATAATGGATGGGTATGCAATGGCTTTGCTATTTCGGAGTTAAAGGCAAATCCGTATGTTCTGCACAACCAAAACACTTATAACATGCAGTTTAAATTTTCAAATTTTGAACCATTCGCTCACACAAAACGTAGAGCGCATAAGAGATGAAGTAAATTTTTGTTTTTATTTAAACTTAAACGAAGTGCACGTGAAATGCTTATGAACTGTTTGAAGCACCTCGAAAATTCTGTTGAATTTTGTGGTTTGTCGATGCATTTTCATTTTTCAAAGTAATACACATTGAGATGCTAGTTGATTTTTCACTTTCTCTCTCTCTTCCTCTATCCCTACTCACACGCTCTCTCATTCTCTTTCATCCGTTTAATGTTAATTTGTCGAACACAAAATACACACACACACACACACACACACCAGAACCAGCAGCACCAGCAGCATCCAAACTGAAAATGATGGGATCGAGCTCGAATGAGAGTAAACATTAATAAATAGCAAACATATGCATAATGTTTGCCATTCAGCACTCCCAATTACTTGTGTAATCAAAACATAAAATAACAACACCGAGCCAAGGTTTTGAATGGTAAAACAGCAATTTGTATATGCATGCACCTTTTCAAACCAATACGTTGGTTTCAACGTTCGCTTTCTCAATCGTTCGCCGTATGAGCAAGCGGACTAGCGAGTGTGTGTGAGTGTGCTGATTCACATCAGTATCAAACAGTCAATCGACAGTCGAGTGGCAAAAGTTTTATGAATATTTTAGAATATATACACAGGACATTCTGTCAGGTTCGAATTGAAAATTCAATCCCGGTTGTTTGCACTACGCTACTACGTTCGACTCCATGTCCTATTACGTTTTTTTTTGGTTCTAACTTCAAATGGCTGCCGGCTACTTTCTGTTTATAAACAAATATTAGATTCTGTTTATTGTTTCGTCAACTGCTATTGAGCTATAGCTCGGTTGTTCTTGTTTTTTTTTGTGGTGGATGAGGGTTTTGGAGTAGGAATCAGCTTCTACTTTCTACTTGGATGTTTTTACTAGTTCAACACCAACTTCTATTTGACTCAAAATACTGAATTTTGCGTTTCAGTAACACAAAATTGCTATCCAGAAAAAATCTATTTTTATGTAGAAAAAAAAAACACATAATTCCCCTTACGTCACCAGCGCGCTCTCAAACTAATTCAATTCCAAGTAAGTCATGAGTTTTATTCGCTCTGGTGTCAATATCCTCTTTGTGCGTCATTCGGTGAAAATTGCTCATTTATCTGCATGTTCGAGAATTAGATTTCTCTGCCCACATTGGTAATTTTTTTTTACTTCTTTCACTTTCATTGCATTCTATGCCTTAGTTGCCTTTTCGGTAGAAAATATCAGAAAATAAACAAGTTCAACGCTAAGTTCATCAGAAATAATCTTTTGCAAAGAGAACCAATGAATAAAACGCGAAATGGAATTGATGTTACGGAGTTGCTAGAAAATTGCTTAGCTTTCAGGGCACAAACAAAAAAATGGCAATGATCAGTGCATTTCATAGAGAAATAAATGAGAGCGAGCGAGCGAGAGAGAAAGGGAGACTCAGGGAAATTAAATGCGATTCGACAGAGAAGAAAGAAGAAAAAAACTCCAACAAACTCAATATGGTTCGTAGATTTAATTTCGTTCTTCCATCACGTAGATACACAAATCTGGTAGAGAGCGAGCGCGCGCGGGCTTGCAAAAAAAAACGAGACAAAACCCGACGAGAGCACGATGAGAGTATTCATCTCGAAATCAGCTAAGGAAAATCATGCATGTGAGCACACGCAAAAGATGAAAGAAACATGAAAATTACTCGCAAAGATAAGCTGGATTAAAAGTAAATGCTACAGTTTTTTCCATCCATCGAGTGTTCGCTGTGGAGTCCATGATGTAACGAGGGATGCGATCTGCAAAACATAACGAACAGTCTATTCGGAGTACAGTTTGTTCGATTGCGTATGCTCAACAAACTGCATTCGCAGCGGAAAAAATACACACACACAAACACGAAGGCAGGAAAAGAAATTTTGCAAGAGAGAAAATGAGAGAAAAAAGCGTCCTCGTGTGCGCTACTTTAACGTTTTCACAGAATCCATTCAATTCGATCGGTAGCATCTTATCAACGAAGAGAGACTAGAGTCTTATATGCGCAAAATGAAACTAACCATTTTACAATATTCGAATTAGTTAATGCTAATCTCTTTCCGCTGATAAAGAACCGAACCGTTAGCGATTGCTTGTCAACTTCGTCCTCAACCTTTTTATATTCATTTTGCACTTTCTTCCATTTTTTTTTTGTCGACCGAAAATCCAAATTGGAAATTTTCAAAGGAGTCAAAAAAGAAAAAGAGCGCCATTCGGTGAACAATTTTGTTTGGTTGCGGGTATTGACAAGTTGCAGTGACTTTCAATGTTCAATATTTCGCTGAAATTTCACCTTTGTTCAGTTTAACAGAGTAAATAGATTGGTATCGGACAGGTTCGTGTTATTTAGTAGTATTCTACAATTTGACTAGATTTCGATCCTTCTAGAACAAAAATCTCATCAAAATATATAAAATTTGATTTTCAAAAAGTTGCTCTTGTTGAGCTGAGAATTAATTTCATCAAATTTTAAGATTCATTGGATACTATAGACTTGAACCTCCATCTACGGGTTTGATCGATAAACGAATCCGTTGTTTCTTGGCAACGCATCAAATCTGATCTACATTTATCGCATTTCCATCAAGAAACTTGTTTTTTCCCTTTATTTATTTAATGCGTCCATTGGAAATTGATCGGAATTTCGATATATGCAATTCGTTGTTCGAAATTCAATCCTGTGCCGCATGACTAATGCTTGTTGGCAACACAAAAAGAGAGAGAGACAGGGAATTTCGTAATTCAGTAGCCATATTCGCTTGGTTGGCCATGATGCGAGAGCTGAATGTTCTGCATCACCATTCCATTTACTGGGTATCCTAATCAACAACAGCAAGCCGCCCACTTTGTATAATTTACGTGTCCGAGAGCGTTATACAGCACAGTGTTGCCACTCATCAACAGCATAGAGCTTTGGTCGAATATTGTCTCTATATAAACACACACACACACACGCACACACACTCAGCATTCACATACAAAAACCCCATATTTCTCTCTCCCCGTATAAAATCGCCGTACACTCTCTTTCGCTCAATATTCTATCACCCTTCGAAATCTAATATTTCGGTTTTCGGCACTGGTACACAAAAACCCAAAACCGAAATCGAATACGAAGCATACATAAGCGAAAATGCACATCGAATCATGTACTACATAAAGGTTCACTCGATGCCAAGTGGAATGGGGGCGAGTGAGTGGCGAATGAACATCCGAGCCCAACATCACCATCAACACAGCAGTAAACACACACAAAAAAAATATCCTTTCTATGTATTAAATGGGGAAAATGTTTCAACGTTTGAAACGCCGACAGACTGATTTTCATCAGTCAGTGTTATTTGGTAAATCTATAGCTGCTCCGTAGTGGATGCCACTACTCAAGGCGAGCACATCAAACGTGTATGTGATGTGCACATTTGAACTCGTTCAATGTTACCGAAGAGAAGGGAAGAGAAGCACATGAATCCAAAAAACGACGATGAAGAAGTTTGAACGCTGTGGCACACAAGCAAAAGTAGAGAAAAAGCAACATCTCCGAAGCAGAGAGCCAAAGAAGAAAAAAAAATTAAACATACACACCAAGTTCTACATACTCTTGAAAATTCCATGCTGAAAGTGTTCGCCGATGACGATAATGGTAAATAAGTGGCGTACAAGTCTGCTGTTATTTCGAAACATAGAGAGCTCAAACCAACGCAATAATAAATGTCTATATAGTGTGCTGGATGGCGTTGTATGCTTGTGTGTGGTGTGTGTGTGTGTGTGTGTGTTTGTGTGTACAAGTGGTGAATATTTCCACCCCGAAATAAAAACGGTTGGCGCGTGATGAACATGGATTCCAAAAAAGGCGATATATTTTTCGTTCGAACGCCGCCGCTGTCGGGAAAAACTGCAAAATCTATTACTTATAAACCATTGCCATGCCATTCCACTTTCGTTGCTATATACTGTTTTGTGGTGCTCAGTCGGTTCGCTCGCAATGCTATTCGCTTGTGCACCCAAACGATAAGCGAATTTTCTCGGTACACGCGAAAAATATCCGTTTATATTTGGGGGGGTGCAAAAGGAAAAGAAAGAGATAGAAACGAATCGAAACTCCATATAAATGGGGATGGTGATTTTTTTTTCTTCTTTCGTTCAGCTGCTACTCGAATGAGTGAGCGAACGAACGAACGAACGAACGCGTTTCGCTTCGATACAAACAGTTTCGTGCCCGATTTTATATGTATTTGCTCGACATATTGACAATGTGCGTTACGTTGCTGTTGACGACCAATCACAATTTAGAACAAAAGAACACGCTAAAAGCTCTTTAGAAGTGTTTCATCTTGTAGCCGATAAGTATTTTTGGTGTGCGCGCTGCTGTTCTTCCCCCGTCAACGCATTGTTGTTGTTGCCGATGGTTGATGATGAGATTTTTTCCAAAGAGCATACACATACTGGCGCTGACACGTACACATGGGCCACACAGATTACCGCTGCAATCAGCATCATCTTGAGCCAAAGCTCTCTTTCGTTCTCTCTATCGCGTCATTTCACAACCACTCATTTTCCCGGCACAAATTAAATTGACATTTTTTTCATTCTCTCACTTGGCAGCGTGTTTCTCATTTTTTTTTCTCGCGCGCACTAGCAACATCAATTCCATGAAAGGAAGTGAATTTACGTCAAAAATGTAGCTTAAAACATCGAGCAGGCAATCTTTCATCAGGCATTTCTTGATCACTCGCCATTTCCTTTTTGTGCAGAAAATGGTGCAGAACAGAAAGGAACCTTTCATGGAGAATCGAAGCGACGAAAATGGCAAAATGCTGTCACAAAACCGAGAGAGCGATAATTCAAATCAAACTTCCTTGTTCCTGCTGGTGATGGAGAGTAAATAAATTTTCCGAAAGACAGGAAATGCGATGGCATAACGATACTGCCGTTCAGCCGGCCTATTGTTTGAGTGCGCGTTTCATTTTGTGATGGCGCACCGCGCGCACGCACCATCTCATTTGCCAAAAATATTATATTCTATGAGCTGAAATTAATAAATGGGATAAAATTTATTGGAGTCGAAAAGAGATTATCTATCTTTATTAAGCATCGCTTGCACTTAGCTGCTGTCTCTTTTGCTCTTCTCGTCGAAATTGGCGAATCAGCCGAAAATCAGCACGCATCGAGATTTATACGCGGCAAAAGCGGCGCGGAATGGTTGGGATGTTTTCTTTTTATTGTTTAAGAGGAAATAAAGTATTTCCGTGCTTGGCTAATTGAAATCATAAAATATTTCACTCTCTTTTTCGGTTGTTGGGATGTTTGTTTGTGTTGGTGTATGTGTGTGTGTGTGGATTTTCTCTTAATGTGGTGTTTTGTTGATATTTTTTACACTCGATTTAAACACACAATTATTTCGATGCAGCAATGAAAACAGCTAAAATACTTGTGACCGTGCTTGCGCCTGAATACCGGCGATAAAAAAACACAACAACATTCAACAAAAACAGAGCCACAGTCACATAGCCGTAGCCAAAGAAAGCAACGTCATTTCATTCAACTGAGCCACTGTTCGTTTCAATGCAGTGAACCAGTTCAAAGGCGCGCCTCTTGCTGATGAAATTTTCCTATTCACAAAAGAAATGATTTTAGTTTCATTGTGTAAAACAATGCAAACACACTTTGCACCCGTACATCGCCAACACACAGAAGCATTGGTGACGGCGGCCGACGAGCGAGTGCAAGAGCAACAGAGATAGTGTATTGATGGCACTTTTGTACGACAATATACACAATATCGCTTACTACGACTGCCAGCCGCCAAACAAAAGACCACAAGCAACTAGTTGATCGATTCCATAGATATGATTGTTTTTCGTTGTCGATGTCGTCGTCTTCTTCTTCTTCATCATCATCACTCTGTCCGGGTTGTCGAGAATGAAAGCTGATTTTGTCTCTTTGTTCTGAGCCGCCAATATTTTATTTCCACCATTTCGTTTGACACAGTTTACGTTTTCTTTTGCTTATTGGTCTCACTCACTCATTCTCTCCCTCTAATGTGCGCTCACATTTTTACTCTGATTTTAACAATAAAACCGAAAGAACAATACGGACACGGAAAAAGTAGCAGTAAAAACGGCAACCGATGAATGACAATGAAAAATATATAGATTTCTCACCTCGAGAACACGAGTGAAAATCAATAATTTGGTTTTTGTGAGTATGGCTCGTCATGAATTTGTGTTTTGTTTGGCATGATTCAATCATTTGTAATACCATAACTCAATGAAGTGTCTATTTTCTGATGTTTTTTTTTTGGTTGATCTGGTTCGCCACAAACTAAATTCTCATTAATTTAGATTTTTAATCGTATATTGCAGACGATTTGATTGCTTGTCAACTTGAGTGACGTGCTTTCAAAAGTTTAAGAAAAAAAATGCATCTGTCAAATTTGTATGACGAAGTTTTTTCTCGGCCAAAATGTGACTTGAATTTAAAATGTTCATTCGTAGAAACAAAACACCTCAGCCTTCGGTCGTTTCGATTTACTGCAAATTCCCGCTCTTTTTCCAACAACAAAAAAGAAGACATTCGCCGACACATTTTATAACAAAAATTGAAAGAAAACAACCACCAAGTGAAAAAGGAAGCTTCGATGCCCGATTACATAAATGGCGTCCGAAGCGATGTGATTGCCGAGCACGGCTGTCATAAAATATATGAAGGAAACCAATAAAATCAAGCCATAAAAAGCGTGCTGCTGCTGTGAATGTGTGATTGTAGCCTTTGCGATAGCTGCAAGCTTGTGGATAAAATCTCTTTCTCTCTCTCTCTCTGGCAAAATGACGAAAGACGTGAAAATAATGACAAAAGAATTTTGAACTTCATCTGTGCACCGCATAAAGTAAATGTGTGTGTGTGTATTTGGGAACCATTCACGGTGGAGCCATCCGTTCTATTGAAAATGAACGTATAAATTATGTATGATTTGAGTTTTTTTTTTCAGTGTGTGTGCTTCGCCTGTTTTTGTAATCGCTCCAAATTTGTGTAATGTATTGAACGGACTCAAGCCCAATGATTTGCAGGCACAGTAGCAGCAACAGAAGTAGTAACACCATCAACAAGACCGTTCTTCAGACCATCTATTGATTGATGCGAGGCCAACCAACGACAACGACGATGAAATATCATTTTGAATGTTTTAGCGACCGAGCCACATGCACACAGGGTACAAGCAGCAAGAGCGGTTTCACTTTTGGTCGAGTCGAATGTAAATGTTGACGGTCGTTCGCGCTTTAAATATGCACCGTTGAATTAACTCTATGCCATAGTCACATCAACACATCAACTCTCCATCTCTCTCTCTCTAACTCTCCCTCCCTCATTTATTCTGTCTCTTCTCTAAAATCAAACATTTGAACAGTCGCTTACGAGCATTGGGGCGCCCGATTCTCAACAAAATGGAAGGAAACCTGAAAACGGAAACATTCAATATTCATTAAAATCATACACACATTTTGCTAAAAAGCATTCGGCCGCCATCACAAGATGAACCCAGCCTCGTAAGGAAGGCGAACAGCGCGATGAAGAGAGAGAGAGAGAGAGAGAGAGAGAGAGAGAGAGAGCGCGAGAGAGCTCATGGCTTTTTTGATAATGAATCGCCGCGCTCGTACGCCAATGGAATGAGTAATGGCGATTATGCTACTGCAACGACGACGATGACAAATTAATTCGGAAGAAACTTTGCAACTTTGACATCGACGCAAAATCTATAGATCGGGTGCATAATTAAAATTTCAAGAATGTGACTCGGAATTGAGAGGTTGTGCTGTTCAACGACGAAGTTTAAGCTGACTCTTAAAACTGCCATCGAACACGCACTGGTTGGTTCAATCGTTTGAATTGCCAGAGATTCGTTCTGCCATCAAGTTTCATAATGGGATATTCAGCGAAATTTGCAACAATATGATTTCCGGCTTGAAATACGGACGAATTTCGAAATGATTTTCACACGTTTAAAATGCAATTCATTAAAGCAGGAATGTTGAGGGAAAAAAGAACTAAATCATTTGCTTGAGAGAAACGAGCGCAAAATGAACAATAATATTCTTTTGATTGCGTCACCACAATGACTGATGCTTACTTAAACACAATCGACAGATGAACGCATGATAAACATGGTTGGCAATTTTTAGCAACGAAATATGGGCACTTTTCACATTTTATTGACTTTTATATTTGAACCATTAAGCCTGCATAACAGAAAAAATAGTTAGTAATCGTGAAAAACTATAGAATTTTTAACACATGACCGCATATCCACATTCAATTCATCAACGTGTTATTTCAATTGATTCAAGAGTCTTAGCTTATGGCTCTCTTTTCATCTGCACTTTTCAAAATACATACATCCAATTCAGCGGAGTGGAATCAACAAATCAAACGTTGAATACTTGAACAATTGCATAATTTATCGGAATATGTGCACTAATTGTTTAGCTCAGCCTGAAAAGTTATTAATAAGTACACAATACACGTATATGATCGATGCGTAGATTTATTACTCTTGAATCAGAAGGTTTTTTTTTGCCAACAAATGAACGCTTTGGTTTACGCACAAACTCCTCTGGTTGATCGAACTGCTAAGCATCCTTTGATGAATTCTTCGGAAACCACTCGCTGTATGATTTTCCTTCGATTGAATGCATCAATGGGTGATCGTTGGCGTGCAGAAATATAAGATTCAAGTTCACTCAAGGTGACCAAATCGAAATTGGCCCGCAATGCATCATGAACCGAATCAGAAAAGTTGGTTTTCGCATGTTCGCTCAGGCCTTGTTCGCTTGATTTAGATTTTTTGATAGTTCTCTTGCGTTTTGGCTCGTCAACTTCAATTTCTTCTTCTTGTTTTTCTGGCTTGTCTACAATTTCTTCTTGTTTCTTTTTATCACCTTTTTTCTTCTTATCGCCTTTCTTTTTCTTATCACCTTTAGACTTTTTCGGTTTCGATGATTTGCAACCCATTTCAAATGAAAAACGTTGGTTTAAATCACCGGTTGCACAGCAATATTTCCAAAAGGTAATCTCTCAATCTAGACTTTGCCACGTACTTCGATCGATAAAATGATTTATACATTGGAATATTTTCATTTCCATACAAGGCACACTCGATCATTTATTTATTCATTTTAAATATAGCATACAATTCGAATAAATATACATTAAGCTGCCAGTTTAAATAATAACCCAATCATTTGCCGATAAAAATGGCGATTTATTTATGATGCACACACAATGTGCACCAACGCAAATATTCACAATATTTAATATTAATTTACGTGTGTGTGTGCGTGTGCGTGTGTTTGTGGACATATTTTCCCATAGCCATTATTGATATGCTGGAAGCTCGGTTGAGGCGTAAATGGACGAATTAAATAAATTTTATACCCTCACAACAATTTTCAGTTACAAAATTTAGCATGAGGAAGAGAAAGTTGACAAAATTGCTATTTTTGTGAAATATGATGTTGAATGGGGATTCGAAAATCGCATTGGGATGCGATATGAGACAATAATTTGCACTGAAATTATCGAATTACGAAAGAATTACATTATTTGAATCCATGCCTACGTCGATACATTAAAACATTGATATATTCACGTATGGAAATAAATTCGCATCATTTAATTTGAGAAAGTTCAAAGTGCAGCCCAATTTCGAAATGATAAAACTACAAATGTTCAGAATTGCTCAACTAAAAACTATAAACGATTGAAATTTTGAAGAGACGGTGGCTGTAGTTTGACCGTGACACAATCAACACAGTTGCCGATTTATTTATATGCAGCAAATATTGAACTTTTCATTAATAATTACGCTATAATATACATTCGGTCATAATTTATGGGAAATCGCATGTTGTTTGGTTTGTTCTTTCTGTCCCTTGTCTCTTGTTGATCGGACCCGCTCGATGGCTGGGCCAAAGAGGGCAAGTGGTTATTGTCATTTGTATTGTGCATACACAATCTATCGAACAATACACAATGAACCACTATGCGGTTGCACAATACGCGCATTGATATTTTGAAAATAGAAACTTTTGTGGTTGTTTTCGTACACACAATGAATTCACATTTTGATACATTTTTCCTAGTACAATCGATAAAATATGAGCCAGGATAATGGATCGTTGTTTGTTGAAAATATGCGATGAATTTTGAAAATAAACAGCGAAACATAGAAATATGCAAAAATCTAAAAATACCATTATCATTTACATCACTTTTGCATCGAATCAGTTAAACAGTAATTTTGCATATCAACACCCAAACTCGATTGGAAGAAGTAGCAATTCGGCTTACCGAAATTATTCAATAGAATTCACATTATTCAATTAGCAAAGCCGGTTGGCCAAGTTGATTCGAAACAAGCGAATCCGACGAGGGTTTTGACCAGAGACACACAGAGAGATAGAAAGAGAGAGAGATAGGGAGAGAGAAAAACGAATAGAAAGAAAACAATGGGCAAAAATCCTATGATATCAAAGTCAATTGATTTCATTTAATTTCATTGATGGTTGTACGTTGTCGTCGTCTCTCACAGCACTTCGTCGAATGTGAACGATATTTATGCTCGCGCTCCTGCATATGGTTATTGTGGCTCATCATATCAATATCATATTATGCCTGAGCCCAATAACTAAATGGCCCATTAATAAAACATATAATTCAATTTAATGATGCCGTTGAATGAGCACACAAAAGAAATCACAGAGAGTGAGACAGAGAGAAAATGAATAAAAAAACTGTGATAGCGGCGAGTCGTTTTGATTTGGAAATAATGAGGCAGAGAGAAACAAACAAACCGAAAAAAAACCCGAAGTGAAATCAAAAGAGCGGTGAAAAAAAAGCCAAAACCACATTCAATTCATGAGCAAACATGGACCAGTAGTGGCACTTACATCGCGCATCCAATGAAATGTGTACTTGTTTTTTTTCACTCTCTTTTGGGTGAAAACAGCACACAGTCACAATGGCAACGCTGTTTGTTGCTGGCTTTTTTCGGTTTTTCAATTCAATTCATTTGTGTTTGAGGATGAATCAACACCGCTGAATATCATTCATTCGAGCGAAGACCATACGCAACCGGCGACCAGCTAACAAACGAAAAACACCAACTTTATTATCAAAATGTGCATGCACTCATATTTTGTTGGCTGTTTAACGGGACGATCACCATTGTTAAAGCATTGTTTTTTTTTGTGATTATATTGGGCTGCCCCCGTGGCAATGCCGCAAAAATTTGTCCAAATATAAGGTTTGATCGTGTTGTACGTGCATTCAAGTCTCTATGGCAAAAAACTGTGGCCTAAACATGATTTCGCGATGCTGGCATCAATAATGCGTGAGCGTATTTTTCGCTTTATTTATATAATGGTATCACGCGTATTTACGCACCACACATGTTTATGCTCAATTTCAGATGAGCAAGAGATAGATACATTGTTTACTGTACGGCAAGTGCGTGAGCATTAGCAGACAATCAACCGACCGGGCGTAATTTTTTCCATGTTTTGTTTTTGCTCGTAAGCATCAATTGCTTCACATGTCGTTCATCTTATTGAAATAATGCTCTCTTATTGGCTGTTTAGAGCTGAATTAATATGGAAACATACAGTTGAAATGTGGCTGAACAATGTACAGTAAAAGCCGTTGAACACTTGTGTACGGGTGTTGTTTCAAATGCGAGAGAGGCATGTATCGAATGAATCATGTACCATTTGTGTGAGTGATTTTGTTGCCATAGCACCATAGCATCGTTACCGCTATATTTTTAACGGTCGTTGTCGGTCCGTTTTTGTTTGCCTTTCTGCCCAGATATTTAAGAATCTGATTTGTCGATCCATTTTAACAAGTGTGTGAAATATACACCGGAAATATCTACTTAGAATTCGTTCCCTGTAGTGGCTGTTCCTGTGGGCTGTCACACACTAACAAAAATGGTGGTCTTTCGCATGCATCATGTTAAGCAATTCAAACTTTCATCGTCTTTTTAGTCCAAATTCAGAATATACAGCAGAGAAAAAAAGTAAAACTCACGAAAATAAATATTTAGTTTAGCCCGGAAATTTTGCCAAGATTCATGTCAAAATAGAGAATGAACCAAGGAAAGAGTGGTTTACACAGCACAAAAGTTTCACACAAAAAAAAACCAGTCACATTTCTAAATAAATCGCATTGCATTTTTAATGTGTAATTTATAAACTTTTGCGGTACGGTAAGAAAATGAAATTCGCCTCAGAGCATTGCTAGTTTAATTTTTTTTTTGTGGGTTGTCAGGCAAAAGCGAGCACAATTTTGCACGGTATCCTCAGCGTTTCCATAATTTATATTCATTTTCACAAACAATGGCATGCAGAATCCAAGACGATGGACCGACTCAAACAATTCTCAATCCCGGGTGTACTTCCATGTTCAGAATTCAGCACCCTTATGAAAAATTAAATTAATTTTTTAAAAATTGGTCTGGATGAATAAATGAGTGGATAAAGTTTTGGGACATTATCTGACATTCTTGCTTTGATTACTGATTTTTTTTTCTTAGACGTTGGGTTTTCATTAGTGGCGACATCTTATCAATAGTTCAACAATACCTTATTAGTTCGAATCATAAGCACGCTCAAAATATGTGGTGCTCATGAAAACAATGAAATAAGAAAGAGAAATTCGTGCAGTATTGTGGTTATTGTATAATTAATTCATTAATCTTGAATATAGCGACGAAGAAATGGTTGTTGGTGTTGGTGTTGGCGCAACGAAAGAAAAATGAAACCAGAAAAAAAACCGAAATGAAATCGTCTTCATCATTTTCCATGGCAAATCATTCATTTTAATGAGTTTGTGGAAAATCTCGGACACAACGAAAAGACGGAAAAAATTAAACGCTAAGTTTCTTCCATCATTCTGCGTGCTGAATTGAGAATTATCAAAAATTGGGCTACGATGGTGTTAATGGGTTATCATACATCGATAAAAAAATGCTCGCAGCAAGAAAAAAAAAACACAATTTCACATGAATCATGGCAACGATTATTGTAGTGTACATAAATCGTAGTTCAAGAAAACACGAAAATTACATAATGTAAAGAAGCAAATTTCACTAACTCATTCGTAGGAGTTGGGCTTGGACGCAGTAAATAAATTGTTTTATACGTGATACGAGGCGACCATGGTGAAGTGGTGTGTGTGTTGTTGTTGCAAATGCCTGCCATTAATGTCAACTTGCGTGCTTTTTGCCAAAGAAAACTTTTCCCTTACTCGTTCTCACTCTCCTTGGACCAAATATACTATGTCTTTGGGAGTTTTCTTAGGCGTTTTCATCTTCTTGCTTCGTTTCGTTGTGATTTTCAACGTGGTAGCAGTTTCTCAAACCAAATGTGTGGTGTGAGATTGTGCGAGTGTGTATACGCGAACACTTTTGCCAAATATCATAAGCGACCCTTTTCCATCCAGATCATTTTCGTAATTTCGTTGAAAATACAGAGCAAGGGCCACACCAACCATTTTCGCCTACACGAGCCATCCATTTTACTCTTCTCATCTCTCGTTGGTTTTTATTTTTTATATTTATATTATTTGCTTTCGACATCTTCAGCTGCTGCTTTTCTCGTTTGTTTCTTTTTAACGACCAAGTAGCAAAAAGCATCTGAACAGCGACAGCCGATGTATAGGGTAGAAACTAAAGCACCACGCATCCATGATGTTTATGAGAAAGTCTGTAATCACTTTACTGTGAGGCTGTACGTTCCATGATGATTTTTCGGTTAAGAAAACTCATTTCTTGTCGACTTCGTCGTCGTCGTCGTCGTCGTTGTCGCAATCGTTTTTGAAGAAGCCCAAAGTTTCACAATATTTTATATCCCGAGCGATGTGAGAGTAAAATTAAATAAAATGCACACAGTAAGCGGAGCAAACAGTGACAGAGCCAAGGTTGAGCGAGAGAAGAAAAAAAAAGAAAACGAACGAACGAACAAGAAAACGTATACACAAGTGTCCTGCTGGCTTCGAATGGCAGAAACAACGTACATATAATACATAAATATAAAATTGGATGTTTATATAGGGTTCATAGCAACGGGAAAAGCAATTCGTAAGAATGCTTAATTTCAAATTAAAGTTCTTGGCAACTTTTGCTGCCTGTGTGCCAGTGCCAATGGCTGGGTCCGTTCTCTGATTCGTCTCTCACTCTGCCACAGCCTTTCTCTCTCTCTCTCTCTGTGTTTCTCGCTGTCTCTCTCACACTGACTTTTTTTTGGCGTATGCATGGCAACAACTAACGAGCTACAAATTCTAACGATAGCATCCCCTTTGACACATACCAAGCGCATTTGGCTATAGGATTTTTCCCAGCAGAGTGAACCATTGCGAATGTGGTGCTGTTGTTGGGGATGCGACGTTCACTAATTTTCAAAAGATTTTCACCATTGCAATACCAAATTACAAAATGCCGGAAATCTTCAATACAGCAACGCTTTTTACCTGCATTCCATCGTCAAATAGTTGCTATGCTGTTAAGCGATACCAAGTCGGTATGTGCTTCGGGACTGAATGGATGACGGAACAATTTTTCCATGACTTTTCTCCATTTCCAAGAGAAACTTAAAAATTGAATTTTAGTTCCAAGCCAAAGCAATCAACAAAATCATTAGCTGAATACAGGCATTTTGAAGACCCCGACAAACATCAAGAACAAATTTCTTCTTAATCTTCTATGATTAATAATGCGACTGCAAAGATTATATATTATATTTTAGTTGAATATGTGAATGGCAACGAGAGTGAATGGCGAAGCCTACGTGATATGACGGCAAGATAAATTGTAGTCAAACACTTTTGTTCCATCGTGTTTGAGCCTGAGAAAATAATTATGTCGTAAAAATATGATGATGCGTGATCTATCATATGCTCAGAGTTACTCGGTACTTAGAAGACCATACTCATTTATCTCTCAACTCGATGTACATTCATGAATATTAGTTTCGAAAATTACCTTCGCGCACTTTTACCTGCGATTTATAAATTATGACATTGGAACATAAAATTAACCAAGATTTCTTTTTTATTCATTGAAGGAAACCGAACGCGCTTTCATTTCCTCTCACATGCGTACACAAACACACACACAAAGCAAATTGAATCTCTTTTGGCGAGCGTTCGTGTGGGCAGCATTTAATTTGTGTACATTTTAATGTTGCACATTTTCTATCTCTCTCACTCTCTTTCATTGCCTATTACACGCTCTCTTTAAAACAACGCTTGAATTATTACGCTGAAATGATTTGGCATATTTTATGATCGCATCTCTCTCTCTTTTTCTCTCGAACTCTTTAACTCTTTGCCACGCTCTGCCATACTTTGCTTTGACCATTCAAAACAAATTCGAAAGCATTCAAGCGACTAACAAATTAAAACATTACGAAAAACAAACTCATTTATAAAACGGTGCAAAAGAAACGAAACGAAGCACTTGACAAAATGTTTCCATTTGTGAAAATAAATGTCCAGTTCACAAAAAAATAAAGCGTTAGGGAGATTCTCTTGATGTTTTTTTTTTATATGAGCTTTATTTTAAAGTAGAAAAATAGAATGAGAATGAGCAAATAGAGAGCAAAAAAGTCTGTCGAACTGATAAGGTTTCATCGCCTAATTGTGTTTGTTATTTCGAGTCGATTTTAATCGTTGCCAGTAAATTCTGGAATGTAGGGGACTGCGACTGTGATACTGTGTAGTGTGTACTACCGATTCCAAACAAAACGCACCGGACCAAAATCATTTCATTTGCCTTTCGACTACTTGGATACTCGAAAGTATTTGCCTCTCTCTGAATACTTTGTCATTTAGTTAAAACTGATGTGACAAATCCTCGGAAAACCTTCAAATTCGCGCTCACACACATTCACAAATCGGTGTGTTTGAGTGTTTAGCAACCAAACAAGTGTTCCATTGCCATTTTGTATACGGAAGATGTGGCCTTTGATAAAGAAACAAAAAAAAAATATATTGAAAGAGACACCGAGAGAGAGAGAGGAAGGCACATGGCACTCAGATCATTGAAATTACAACGACAGATAAAACGACATCATCACTTGAAGCTAGGATACATTCGCAAGGCAGCACATTTTTTCCATCGTTTGGTCGACGGCAAAATAATCCCGATGAACAGATCATGAAGGGGAGATAAGAAATTTGTTTAATTTCTCCATCGAATGACTTTTTTATATCATTGAACGGTACTTCGTGCATTTTTTGTTGAGAAAAGCAGTAGAATTGAACTGTTTTAGATATAGCATTGAATTTAGAGTCAAGAGTACAGTTCCATAGTGCACTCATTTGGACATTTTGAATATTTCGAGATTTTACTATACTCAAGAATATTTGGTGATTTTGGATAAAAGCAACTTCATTTCGATTGGAGCACCAGATGTTCCAACTGATTGAGAAGCTGAAAAAATGGACCATTTAATTGTATGGACATTTTCGAACATTTGCATAAGTACTCATCTACTTATTCGATTTAATGAAGATATTTAAATCAGTTTTTGATGCTCAAAGTTATTTGCAGTTGCGAAAGATGAAAAAAAATTATTGAGATATTCAATGGAGTTTTTGAAGTCAGTACGTGTTTAAATCGAAATCCAAAAATTGCTTCATTATTCTGAATTCAATCAACGATTTTTTTTGCGATTTTCATTATGACAAGAACTGTGCAACTGTATTAGAGGCAAAATTTTGATATCTTTGAGCAGCGAACACGTAATTTTTTAATCGACGCAATGTTTGATGCTGAAAACACGTGCTCAACGAGTGGTTAATCAACTAATGCGACAGTAAGCTTATTATTGAGAAAAGCCACCGAGCCGTTCGCATTTCCTCCACATCCAACCACCACTTCGATGATAATTAATGCTGATAATAAGTTATTAACTTATGCCAGATTTCATATATAAAATTAACCCTGAAAAATAATGCCACTGAATGCGGCAATTCAATTGGCACAATTGGCAAGTAATTATCAAATCATAGTTCAATGATCCGCAGATACTTTTATCGAATATCACCAAAGATTCTTTGCCGAAATGATGTGATTTAATATTGTATCGTTGAAAAGTGTTTCGAAATAATTACAGAGACAAAACGGCTGTTTCATGATTTTAATGAAAAGACCGCAATTTGCGCATGAAAAAGCCCATAAAAAAGAAAAATCTACCCAAAAGTATATCTGCCGATTGTAAAGGATGGTTTTTGAAGGGGCGATTGATTTGATTTTCCCTCGAAACCATATGCCTGTGTGAAACAAAATGGAAATTACACTGGCAGAACATCAAACGAGAATCAATTTTCGGTGTTTTGATATGCACACACTAAGATGCCGAATATGTGATAATGTCATGCGAATAGACAGACATTTAATTTTGATAAGTGCGTACATATGAAAATGATGATCGCTCGCGCGACGCTGTTACTTTGGTTTGAAACAAGACTGGGAAGGAAGCGACACTGTGCAGCGTGGATATTCGAGATGATTTAAGGCTGTTCAGTGTGAATGTTTCCCTCGTGAAAATGCTTGTGTAACGAATTGCAGTATCTTCGACACAAATCACTGGCTGTGCAATGATTTTTGGCTCGTTGCACGTGTCTTCAGTTTATCAGCTAATAAACATGATTACATGCCGTGTTTCACAAGTTCACATAACACACGCTTGCTGAAATCACTAAAACTCGTTTATTCACACTCTCTCTCTCTCTCAATGAGTCTAGCGTTGACAAACGTGTAAATATGTTGGCTGTTCGAGTTGGCAATGTTTCGTAGGGCATTAGTACTATGCTTAATTTTATTAAGCACAAGTCATGAACATCATGTTTCCAAACACTCGCAGAGTTAATTGAATTGATTCATCAAGAAGTTCAATGCACCTAATTCATACATCAGCAAATTTCAATTTTTTGGCAGGCAAAAATGAATTGTTCACACCAAAAATATTATTTGGAGTATTGATTTTTATGATGAGAACAATTTCGATGAGAAGAGAGACAGTGAAAGCGGGGGGAAGATGGTATGAACAAATGAAATGCTTCGATATTGCAAGCTTATCAGACAAAATAAATGTTGGAATGAATGAATGAATGAAGGCAAACGAAGAATATTCCAATTAAATCGAATAGCATTACGTACGAGCATTTTTCAGCATCAATTATTTGACATTCCGAATAATGTTGAATGTCCAATCAGTTTGTGCAAATTCCAAATAAATTGCCGACTGATTCAAGCTATTACAAGGAAATTACATATTTTATGAGACAGAGAGAGAGAGAGAGAGAGAGAGAGAGAGAGAGAGAGAGAGAGCGCGCATATCGAGAGGAATATTATGCGAAGAAGCTTAAGGAAAGATAGGTAGCGATGTAGTGAAGCCTAACAACATTTAATTGATTTTCCATTTTATTTACTTTGGCCTCTTGTTTTCGATTTGTGTCTTTTCTTTTCTTTTCGTTTCGTTTCCCTTCCTATTTGAGTCTCTCAATGTCGTTGTCTAGTTGTCACACATTGCGATCGACATTGCCATGTCCTAATATAAGCAAATTCCACATAAAAGCAGATGCTAGGTGAGCTTCAGCTTTGCCACTGAATCTCTCTGCCTCCTTGTCTGCGAAATATTATATTTTTTGACAACTTAACAGAGAACCAATTGGATAAGGATGTTGTATGAATGGCGGCTATTTATGGCATTTCGAGAAAAATGCTTTCAATAAAATGGCAGACAAAAAAATGTGAAACGCACAAGTGGAAAATGTGATGCACGGAGACAGATGGAGAGGGAATGAAAAAGCGAATATATGTAGCCATTTATTTGCTTTGCACAGCAAATAGCCGAAAAATGCGAAAATGCTAAAAATAAGTTTTTTGTGTGTGTGTGGATGAAATCGTTTTGCGAGCAAGAGAAACCAATTCCATTTTAGAGATGATGATAGAAACCATCCAATGACAACGACAACGAGCATCATACGAAATGGCAACAACTGAAAGAGAGAGAGAGAGAAAGAGAGAAAAAAAGCTAATCGTTTTTATTGTCTCGTCTAATCTTCTTATGAGGAAAATTGGAGCATCCAAAAGAAAATCAAATTAAAAAAGTTCCGTTTTCTCTTTCACTCATCGGTCCTCCGATGACCGGGGTCTCGGTCTTTCATTCAGGTTCGCGTGTGCGTTATTTTTTTCGGTCGATCATCAAATAAAAGATTTAACGAATCTGCTTCATTTCTGAACCGGTCCCACTGTCATTACGATTTGCAATGTTTCTCCGTTGCTCAGCGCTCTCGCGCATTCATCACAATTTTATTTAGTTCTTTTGTCGTTTTGTGTCGACATGTGCAGACCCGTGCAACTATGCACAAAGCATGCTCTCTGTGTGTGCGTACTGTGAATGTACGATTGCGATTTCGCCGAATTTGCTCATCACTGCAAAAATGTCTCAAAGTAGTTGACCGAATGCAATGACAATAGATAGAGAGAAAAAACCGAGGACAACGCCAATGACCGAATAAAACAAAATATAACAATCGTTTCGACTTTCTATCTCCCACACTTCCTTTGTCGGCTCGACGCTTTTTTTTCGCCCGTCCGCTCTTCGATTGTGTGTTTTTTTTTCTCTTTCGACTACGAAAAATTTGCTATACTCCGTAAGTCTCATTTCTCATTGGCTCTAATGGAATAATGAAAATGCCGACAAAGCACTTTGCTTCGGAACAACGAATAATATAAAAAACACAAATCTCAACACGGCCAAACTGCAAAAATTCCATCACAATATAAGCGTGCACAGCAGCAATGTGATAAAATTCCATTGCAAACGAGACTGTGTGCCGTTGCAGTAAATGGCCGTAAATTCACTAAAATGTCTAATTGAATACACTTTTTTTTTCTCTGCATCGAGATGGTTTCGTTTTGGCTTTGACATTTATTGATATAAAACTCGGAGCAAATAAAAAACTCGACAAAGTCCAACACGAGAGAAACTTATTTGAAATTACAAAATTGCATTTTAGAGAGAGAGAGAGAAAAAACATGTTCTGAACGAAAAACATCTATTTTTTCTCAACTAAAACCAATTTTGATGCTTTGTCAAACTATTCGCGACGGATTTTTGTATACAGCAAACTTTAGCCATGGAAAAAGGAACAAAATGTGTGTGTTTTTTTACAATTAATTGATTTCACTATTTATTCACCCTCGCAAAAAAGGCATCACAAGTAAAAAGCTTCTGTCAAAACAAAATATTGGAATAAAGTCACAGGGCAATTGAATTCGCCGAATGGCTACCAAATTCCACTCGAAGCTTCGATGTAGTGCGTAAAACTGAGTTGGAGAATAGAGAGCAAAAACAAAATTGTATGTTTTGGCAAATCAACCACAAATGCGTTAGTTTCGCTAACAATGAATTGATTTTGATTGAATTCGACTTTTTGAACTTCAATTCGAAATCGGATGAACTCTCTAATTAATTTTGCAATAGATTTTTTTTTATTTCGTGATTTAATTCATTTTTATTTAATTGATTGGTTTGAAAGTTGACGAATGCACTGATTATGATTGGGAAGAGCCCAGGAACATAATCAGACATCGGAAATTCGAATTGAATTTTGGCCGAACAACAGCTGAGATGTATGAATCAAAAAGCGTTTCAACCGAGAGAAAATTGTGGAACGAAATTTGAGAATGTCAAAGAAATACAGTGCAAACAACAGTATGATTTGAGCCAGTTCAAAGAGGGCGTAGCATGTCAATCAAGCCCGTATTGTGTTCGGATTACATCAACAACAATGTAAACATCAACGGGAATCATTCGAACAGTTGGAGCATTTAACATCGTTAGCGTTGATTTTTTGGCATGAAGTTTCCTGAATCTCGAGCCCTTTTTGCCATTTGATGCTTCGAATCATTGAAATCAGTCGAATAAAATATAATTCACAGCTCAAGTTGTTGCAGTTTTGCATGTGCCATTAAAATATCGAAAAATGTTCATTCAAATTTACACATCCACATCATCTCCACGAAAAAATAGCCTCCTTTTGAGATCCAAGACTGAGGAAAGCGCAAATAGTAGAAAATGTCTTTGTGTTTAGCTGGAAGTAAACAACTCAAATATCAGAGTAAAAACTCCTTCAATGAAACTTAAAAGTGTTCAAAACTGACATTTCGTGACATCGCTGAGATTAAGAGCTGCGTTTTTTCAGAGTGACAAAATTTCAGTCGAAAAAAATGGGCAAAGACGGTGAATAATGAAATTAATTGAACAAAATAAGCAGCAATTCATCAAAATATCATCATCAATCACATGTCAACGTAATTTTTTTTCACGTTTCATTAAGGAACGTCGTATTTCGATAATCAAGTGCGCACAAACACGGGCACACACACAAAAAAATGACCAAATTGAAAACCTCCATAGCAAAATGTGATGTTTCCATTCTTCCATTCAGCAAATTCAATATTTATTTTGTCATAACCTTGAATGCGGCGTCGTGTATTTTTGTCATTCTCCAAAATTGCTGTAAAACCGCAACGAAAAATCACTTAATTTTATCATTTGTGAGTCTGTGTTTGTGTGCTGTACAGTATACCAAACAGATCAAGGCAACATTATTTGTGGTGTTGAGTTGGAATGTCCATCATTTGAGAATGACGATGATGAATTCTCCTTCAAAAATGACTAATTTCTAGTCATTCAATGCCATAAATAACTGACCGCTGTAAAATGTGGTGACGATTCTCCAGCCAACACATTTCGATCGAACAACAAAAAAAAAATAAACACAGAAAGAAAAAAAACACTACGTGCGCTTATTCAAATAACTAGTCGCAAATATACTTTGATGAAAGTCCCAATTAGGTTACATATTTTAATTAAAAGCCCAAAAGAAACCCGTAACCATGTTGACCGATTTCAATTTCTTTGATGCAAAAACAATTCTCCTTTTCTTTCACTGTCCCTGTGTCTATGTGTGTGCACTTTCAAAAGTGACCCCGTATGCATTTGTATGGCACGAGTGAGAATTAATGAAAAGCTTAAGAAAGCTTTAATGAATGTGAAAAGCGGCAAAGAGAGTGAAATTAAAAGAGATTCCAGACCACTGCAGCTCCTTAGCAAACAAAAGTGTGTATCCAAAGAGAGTCGTGATGTATGTTTGATAATAAGGCAAAAGAAAAGAAAAGAGAGAACGAGAGAGAATGAAAGGAAAACCGCCAGCATCAAATCTAATGCAAAATGCTAAAATAACATTGAATGCATATGGAAACGATATGAGAGGCTCGTTTGGTGTTTTCGTGTGCTCAACAACAATGGCTAAAAAGAAAACAAGTTTATTGTTGCTGCACACGATTTACAAACTCTTGCGGCTGTGCCAAGAATCAAATCATCGCCTCGAAGTGAAGCAATTACATTAAAAGAAGAAAAAAAATGAATGAGAAATACACAACGCCAGCAACAACGCGACCCGTAACAAAAATGAGAGCAAAAGCAAAATAAACATTATTTACTTTGTGTGTGTGTGTGTTTGTGTGCGTGAGTGTTCATTCGGTCGGGCTCAAGCTCATTCAGCGCGTTAATGTAGCATTTGCTTATTTGGTTACGCAAAAATGGTGTGATCTAAGTGGAAAATATGCAGTTATTGTCTCTTTGTCGATGCCTCGTTCTCTTTTTTTTTTAATTAATGTCGTAATTAAGGCTTTGATAAAAATGGTAAGTTGGCTAAAGTAGAGGCGCCTTTGTATTATTGCTGCTGCTGTTGCTCTGAATTCACTTTGTTCTGTCACCATTTTCCATTTTATTTTAGCTCAGTGAAAATTTACATTCAGTTCCATTCTCATGTAAACGGATTGTAAACACTTTTCAGTTAGCAATTGCGAGACCGTATTTTTATCGTTTCGTTTTTTTGTTGTAGTCGGAATTCATTGAAAATATTTATTTGATTTTATTTTTTGGTGGACGAGAAGAGCACCAAGCTATTTAAACGACCATTTTTCTGGACAGCGCACGCAATTTTTTTTTTTTTTAATTTTGGCACTCCAAATGTATGGGAATGGATGGCCAACTCACCGGATGTCGTTAAATGATTTCGCGTGTGCGATCAATCCATCAATAATAATATACACAGCGACGACACACGAATTGTATGAATAAAATTTAATCCGTTTATCAAAAACGTTCAGCAGAAAATATGATGGCCTATTAGTCGCGTGAATTATTTGATAAGTATCCGGGCATTGAAAAACGGTAAATGAGCTTTGGCTCGTCTGAATGGATGTGCGCGAAAGAGTGAGTGGGTGAATGAGTGTGTGCAAATGGAGTTGGCAGCCGAATGATTTGGATGCAAACTAGCATCACAACTACTCAAAATGTTGGACAACCGTCGTTCGAATGGCTGCGATAGAGATAGAGACAACTGGAACACTCATACAAAAAAAGAGAGATGGAATTGCACTCCAGCAAAAAGGCGCGCTGTTGATGGCATGGTTGCCTCCGGCAAAAGATTGAAAGCAAAGCTTAGGAATTCAATCGGCTTATTTTCCATATTGTATGGTCACGACGATGGGTATTTGTCTCATTCCGTCTCGTTCCACCCCCCCCCCTCTCTCTCTCTCTCTCTTCGCTCTGTAAATTTTACGCATTTTGTCAGTTGGTGGATGCAAACGATAAACACTCGAGAGAAAAAAATCAAAGAGTATTTTGGTTTTTGATTCTGATGCCGAGCCATCGAAATTTATTTTTGCTCTTTTACCATAGCATCATGGTTACCATTGACACTACTGCGGCTCTGCCACGTTTCATTTCAACTCCACAAAAACACACAATCACACACACACACACACACAACGTGAGAAATCATCAAATTCGAAAATGGTCCGACATTCAAATAATTCGTTCTTTTTTTTTACTCGGGGTTTATTCCTCACATCATTTGCTACAATTCATTCGTATACGAATCGCGCGATGATTTTCTCTCTTGTTTCCTCTTTCTTTTGCAGCTCTTTCGCTCATTCTCGTTTTGCTGGTAGATTGTGTATGTGTCGCGATGCCATTTAAATATCATTAGCGGTATTTATCAACCACATTAAATAACGCTTGGAACGTTCCGACAGTCGAAAAAAAAACGTCTCTCTAAAAATTGTGATAAATTACGCTGCTGGTTGGTTAGTGTGTGGATACAAGCGAATCGGTTTAAAAGGCAACGCAACATGGTCACGAACGAGAGTGAAGAGTACATGGTAATGTCTCTTGAACTGCTATGACGATTGCCATTCCATGCTATGCGGTGGAGTTGATGCTTAGAAAATGAGCAATCCAAGTGGGTTTTTTGGTTATGAGATAACTCTTTCATTTTGAATTTTAAATCTTGTTGACATGAGCAAAAACATGGTATTGTTATCATACGTGTGTGATATTAGTTAGCTAAACTGAGTTGGTTTACCCTAATCAAGTTTGACCTCAAATTTCATTTATATTATGTTTTGTTTCCTCTATTTTTGCAGTAAAGTAATCGGTTCAATAAATGTTTCAACTCAAAAAGCATTTAACCCACAGAAAAATGCCACAGTAAATAGAATGTACCACCCACAAAAATATCATATATTTGTTGTTCATAATTATCATTAATTTATTTCACAGAAAAGGTCGACGAATCCCACGCGTTGGCAGGTATGCCACACAGACAACATCACACATCACATCAAACTAATCAAACCAATCACATTTCAAGACAGAGACAGACGAAATCAAAAAAAAAAATAAATCATGAAAAATTATTTGGCGCACACACACAACGCCGATGCATCGAAGGATCTATGGAAGCCGCACATATGGCATATGCCCATCGGCTTCATATCGAAATTACCATTTACATCAAATGAAAAAGTGGAATTAAATCACACACACACACAGAGAGAGAGAGAGAGAGAGAGAGAAACGAGCGATATTTTGATCCATATCATAAATTAACATTGCACAAGAACCATTGGTGAGATGTGCGCGCACGTGTATTCTGTATCTAAGCCGGTTTCGGAATGGGATACATCAAAGTATTGCTTCGTTCGATTCGATTCCATTCCAATCATTGTGATTGATTGTATCGATGCCGAGTTTTGACAGGCGAATTGATGGAAAATGTTGAGTTATCTTTTTTTCCTTGTGTCTTTTTCTCGTTCTCGCTGATGCCGACAATGCGTTTGAATTATAATTCATATTTATTTTTTTGTGTGGTATTTATTTTATTCCATTCCGGCATATCGACAATTAACAGAAATTTCGGTGCTGTTGCATCCTTTTTGAAATCATGTTTATGATTCAAGCGCATCAGTAATAAAAATCAATGCAATTATTGATTTAGAGAATGGAATTATAAATGACTCTATGGAATTTCGGAGCTTAGAAAATCCATTCAATTTTATTGATGTTCTAAATATTCACCGAATATTTCTTCCCGAGTAATTTTTCCAAATCACCGAAATTCATTACAATCATCGAAAGGATTGAAAGCAGGAAGTTCAACAAAGTTTTATTTTATTCCTAATGAATTGATATAAAAATTGCTTGGTCCCAGGACAATAATTTATTCATTAATGTCACATTTGTTTGGTTTTTGATTTCATTGAAAATAATAACCGTTTTGGCGTTTGCTCACAAAAGCTGTACGGATTTGATTAAGTTATATTTTTATGACTGGCTGTCATCAACCCCATTTATGGCTCAATTCATCCATTCAAAATATTTGTTCGAAAGTCAAATGAAGCAAAAAGAAAACCCTCTTTTTTCGCAGTGCAATGAGAATTAGAGCGATAAACAGAATATTAACTCTTGGGTAATGTTTGGCGAAGCAAAATATTCGACCATATGTGCTGTTGGCACACAGATGAATGCGGCAATAGAAACCTAATACTAACGATTATTTAAACCATTCAGCGAGTGAAGTCATCACCAAAGCTGTTGTTGTTTGTAGTTCAGTATTCCGAATCCGATCCACCACTGACATGTGGAAATGTGTGCAGAGCAAAAAAAAAGAGAGAACAAAATCGCTCGACGAAAGTCACAAATGCTGAAAATGTGAGCGTAATTTATTAATTTCGCCCAGCAAACTGAAATTCGAATGAAATGTAATGAAAACAAACAAAGAACTAGAGAAACAAAGAACGTATTAATAACGGAATAGCAGCAACCACGCACCGATATATTATTTTATACTGATGTGTGCGACTTTACCGTTTAACGAACTCTCATAACCGTAATTACATATCTAGCTCATGAAACGAGTCAATCTGTTTCTAATTCAACCTCCACAATTATTACGTTGATTATTGGATCGAATTGCATGAAAATCTACCGAAAAATCTATGATTTTCTTTAGTTTTAATGGTCAAATTGATTGAAAATGTCTGACTAAAACTGCATACATTCATTCAATCGAAGACCAAACTCCTAAAGCAAAACAAGTTTTGGAATAGGAAAAATATGTGAAAATAATTTTCCTTCGAATTTGGCAAACATTTTGAGCACTTCGTTGGAAATATGTTATGCACTATTGCAGCATGTGTTTACACCATGGTTTGATTTGGAAGTTGTATACAAATCTGATGGAAAATGTCATTCACAAACGCAATAGTAGAAAATGAATTGTATTAATGGTAAAGTGAATTTATTCGAATGTATTCAAGAAATTCGACAAATGCGTCCGATGTGTGCCTGCTGTACTCGTGCGCCGATGTGTTGGAGTGTGTGGTTGCATGAGAGGCCACTTCAGCTGTTGATGCTAATAGTCGATGGAAACAGAAACGTAGAGGCTAGGCTCAGTATGCCAAAAACAACATCGAACGAAACATCCGTTTTTATTTCGATTAAAAGTGGGCTCTTTTCATTAGTATTATAATTCCACCCTTGTTACTGTACTTCATACTCAGCACGAATGTTCCAAGGAGAAAAAAAATATCGTCTGTAAAAAAAGCGGCTTGAATACAAAAAAAAACAATCTTTTGAAAAAGTACCGTTCAGCGTCAAACTCATCATGTGGGATGTAGAAGTAGATCCCTTCGATACTCTTGATGACTATGATGATGATTGCGTTTTTTTCTAGATCCAGGGGTCTGTTTTATGTATTCTATTGTATTTTATAGATGGTTGGACTATTTCTCATTCTCCGATTTGTTTGAGTCGACTTAAAAATTTCGCATCTCACCCGCTGCATTTTAGAGCAGACGTTATTTGGTTGATAATTCAACTTAATATTGCCCATGCCGAGTACAATTTAGTATCATAGAAGCTTATGATCGGGGTGGGCAAAAAATGCATCCTGATACATTTGATCCCAGTTGTGTCTTATATCACACTTGCAGTTTAAATGTTTTTTCTGGTTTCAATACATGATAAACCTCTAGTTTTCGTTGAAACAGACACCTACGTTCAAGAAATGTGCTCAAAAGTCCTTAGTTTCGGTAATGAGTTAAATTAAAGCAAGATTCAGCTCATCATCGAAACAAAGGATTTTTAAAACCATTTCAGAGCAAACCAAAATTGCATTATTTTTCAAATCAAATAGGTGCACGACATATGGAATACTTGTATCGAGCAAAAGCAGCTTTACATAAGCATCAAAATTATTGTACAGTGGTCATATGAAAATACACGGATTTCGCACCGTATGTGATCGAGTTGTGTAATTTACAGGTCATATGAAAATCTGCGCACATTTTTGCCAAAGATATGTTCATCACTGAAATAGTTTGCCTGCTGAAATAGACAAACTAATACCTTCATTTCAACCAGTTTAATTTCGGTCTAATACAACAACAAACTAGCGAGATCAAAATCGGGGGATTATGATGTTGAGCTGTGAGAGTTCGTTATTGCGTGAAAGTATAAATGTCATTTGAAGTAGAGCATCAGAGACACAATGATTAAAGCGTAGCGATTAAAAACCTCCTGCGGTGAATTTAATAACGATTTAGTCAAATACGACAACAGCCATTCGGTTGTTTGTGTGCCCATTCGATATTTAGGAGAGAAAGAGAGAGAGAGAGAGAGAGAGAGAGAAAAGGATGAATTTACACCAATCCAATGACAATCACTTGAGTTTGTGTGTGATTTTTTTTGTTTGTTTCGAAAAATGCAATGTGATCTACTTAGTTGTTGAGCCACAGATGTGTAATCGCTGAACAATGCAATCGGTCGGGGTATTTTTTTTTTGCATTATCGTAGTTTGCGTGAACAAAATTGGAAAGGGTGTGAATTTATATTTGAACCATATGGTCAATAACAACGGCATGATTTTAATGAGTGTGAATTTCAGTAGAACTAGTGCAGTTTAATAGAGTATTTGCCCGATTTTGATTACATTACGTCAAGTTGATATGCATATTAATTGATGAGTGAAACCATGGATCAGGTCATTGATTTTTTAAATGACTGCATTTCAACAGCATTTCAAAAAGGGTTCTCAGAATCGTATTTTGTTGCTGCTACAGACATTTTGACGCGTCTCGATTCTAGTCAGACTGCGTGGCAGCGATTTTATTTACCTTTGCCGAGGATTTTCTTGAAAACTGTATTTATTTTATTTAAAAAGAAGGTAATTTATTTTCGAAACAAAGTTCAAGTCTTTTCATCAGAAACGCCTTGGAAACAAAAGGCCACACTGTTTAAACAGAAAAGGCAATTAGTCAATGTGATCTCTTTGCTTCAACCAATCAAATGAAAAATCACAAACGCACCGAGTGAAATGCCGAAAGACGAAGAGAAAAAAAAACGATAAACTGGCAGGCACACACAAGAAAAACAAAGATCGTCCAAGAAAAGACAAAGGTATGAACCGCGACGAAATGCATTACATGTGTGTGAGTGTGTGCTTGTGTTTGCCTTTTAATAGTATGGCATTCGTGTCGCTTTCAGCTCTCTGGCAAAGAGGTGGTGCGTGTGGTGTAATCTTCAAATAAATGAGAAACAATTAATCATTTTTTGTGTGTTTTTTTCCATTTCGTTTTGTTAAATTCGTTTTTTTTTCAAATGTCTGCTTCGTTTTGAAGACATTCGCTGCTATCTTCGCTTCACCTATATCAACTTGTTTAGGTTACAAGGTGTTTCCCGAACACACAGTTCCTCACCTCATCTCATGTTGTGAATGTTTCGACATGTTTTTTGACAACATTTTTATTTGCTGGAAACAACGATCACTGTTCTGATCGTAGAAAGTAAAACAGTTGAAGATTTCTTTGATTTTAGATTTCAGTACAATCACAAGACATGCCCAAACAATGGCGTTTGATATCAAACAATGAAGAGAAATTATCCACCTTTTGTTTACATGATTGGTTGAATTGAGGAAATACCTTTCATTTCGATGTCGAAGGCTAATTTTCTAGCTCATTTGACGTATAATTTCCGAATTCATGCTAGAATCTATGACAATTCATCGTTTACAATTTTTGAGATAAAAACCGTATAAATTTCTTCGAACTGGATTTATTCAGGTCCATCATTAAAATTACCACTTCTAACTTGTGGTAAACTTTTGAAGTCTCTAAAATAGACTGATACTTTCTACATACATCCATTAATTAGACCGAAAAAATGCACCCCTTAAAATGGACATTGAGCTTCGTGGTCAATCAGTAAAAATTCTTTTAGCATTAAACAGTCTCGTGTGAATCAAAATCCATGAAATTCTACGAATGTTGCATGCAGCATCCTCGCTCTCTCATGTCCATTTAGCAAATAATTTTCAAATAGAACAGCAAAACAAAAGACCGACGTAAATGAATTATTCCACTGCGTAACTAATTGTTTGTGTGAGTGCAAAGATGTTGTTGCACAGTAAATGACCATTTCCAAAAGAGCGAGACTACAAAATGCAAATGAGAAAAAAAGGGGTTACGGATCTTCATATCTTGTATCCCGATCACAAGTCTATTTACTTTATGTGTTGTTTTTTTTCTTCTTCGTCTTCTTGTTCGTTTTTCAATTTCAATTCCGATGTAATTTTTTTCCAGTTTTCGACTGTTCAACGCAATGTTTATGTTCGCTCTACATTTTTCGTTGTTCGTTTGCAAAACACTGAATATGCTCTTTGCGGACGATACAGAGGAGCATTAAAAAAAACGACTTGTGAAAAACTTGTAATTCCAGTTCGTCCTTATTTTTTCGGCTCTTTTTTCTTTCTGACATAAATAAAATTTCCGATGGTTCGGCGGATTTATTGTGGATGTGGTCGTGTGTATGTGTGCGTGTGTGCACAATGCATCGAGGCAGCAACAGCAATAGCGGCAGTAGCAGCCACCTCGTTTAATATTCTTTTCACTTCAATTCGCATACACTTCAACTGTTTTCAAAACCGAACGTCGGCCAAGATTGAAGGGTTCCTAGCCATCGTCTTGCCAGCTCAAAACCAACATAAAACCCAACAAGATAGAGGTAAACCGTTGTGTGTGCGCTTGATTTCAAACAAACCACCGCCGAATTCGGAAACATGTATTCTTGCCATTCAATTTCGATCCTTTTTTCCCTTCTTCTTTTTCGTTGCATTGCACGGATTTCATTTTTTTCTGTTCTTTGTTTGCGTATTTGCATGAAGCTCGCGTTTCTTTTTTCCAGGTTTTCAATCACCTCGTTTTTTCCGTCAAACAGCAACAAAAATATATTTTATAAATAGAAAAACCGCGTGGTCGCGAACCGAATTGAATGTTACAAATTTAGTGGCAGCGCATTTTATGAAAAATTTCGGTAGAATTGTGTCACAATGATTGCGACTCGTATGGGCGCTTTGCGTGTGTTTCGGACAATGTTCACATGAACTGTTTCGCGAACCTGAACTTTGCTCCGGTTCAGGCTCAGAAAGTCCAACGAAATCAAGTTTTATAATTACTCTTTGCGTTTCGAGTTTTTCTACAACAAAATGATAATTGAGTGGCAATACGCGGCGTGACAACCCCAATCTCGTCAACCTTCTCACGAACAAAAAAAAAACCCAATTTGATTCTTTCAAGATGGGCACGGCACATCTAATAAGCGGCATGATTTACAATACGATAAACGACTATTCAAATTGCCGCTTATCCGCTATTCGATGCATCGTAAAACAATTCTCTTAATTTGGATTCAGTTTTTTGTCTTGTTCGTGTTTTTTTTTGTTGTTCATCCATTCACTTTGAAAATATGAAGCAATTTGAGCCTAGTTAAGGCATGAGAAATGCATAATAAAATGGCCATTGTCCAGTTGTTCATATAGATACTGAAATATGATATTGGAGGAAATCTTTGCGGTCATCGGAAATTGTTTATCATATTGCACAAAAAGAAAAAGGAAAGAAAGTCTTTAATAAAACGAAATTCATTTCAATTACAAATGAAAAATGAAACGGAAAAGAAATAAAATAATTTTAATATCAAATTTCTCCATGAATTCATACACCATTTCACCGAATTCCCCGAAACTGGTTCAAAATGACCATTCATTTTTGTGATGAGAACGCATCTTTTAATTACATCTGATTTTAAGCAATGAACCATTCAGGCGAGAGTTGTTTCTTTTTCTCTTCTTTCAAACAGTTGCATTATAAATGCTCGTTCAATCGTAGAATTATTGCTCGAAAGAGATTTGTTCGTAGTGATGCTAAAATCAACCTTCGACTAAAATAAACATTGCTCCTTTAGATTTTTGGGTGAATTGAAAACAATACTCCAATTCGGGTAAGAGAAATATGGAGAGAGCAGCACTTTCGTTGTATATGTTAATAAGTGTATTGAACAGGTAAAAAATGCTCATTTACTTCAAGTGCAAGACAGGAAAAGAAATCAACACAAAAACGAACCATGAATAAGACGAAGTGAAGCAAACACTGAATGCAGAAGAGAAAAAAAACCTTGAGCGAAAAAATTGTTCATAGTGTACCATGAACAACGAAGAAGAAATATCAGTAAAATGTAGGATGTGTCAGTTTAAGAATTGATGTAAGTGAATCGATCCCTGTTGCTTGTTGATATGCACGTGTGTACGCTCATTGTTTCCTTAGTCCTTTTTTTTGGCGAACAAAAGGTGAGTGAGCAAGCAAAATGAGGTAAGAAAATGGACGGAAAAAACACGGAGCTATACATTTTTGCCCATTGCCGGTATTCTCTCGAAACTCAGCATTTTTTTATGCTTCAAAATTGTAAACAAAAGACTGATTTAAACGCGTATTTCAGATTTTGAGCTACGTGTATTTTTAGTTCACCATACAGTTTTGTGTGTGTGTGTGTGATTTAGTTTTCGAAAATGTGCTGCAAATGTAGAATTTGTTGATTGTGCACAAATCTAATACAAACGAATGGCAAAAAATCATGACAAAAAGAACGTTTTGATTCTTAGAAAATGCTGCACTGGTGCATTTCTTTTGTGTGTGCCATTTCATGTGAGTTTTTAGCAAGGTACACACAACATGTCATAGTGTGACCATTTCGAATGCACTTGCATAATGGCTCAGCTTGTAAATTGCTGTCCGCAATGACGGAGAAAGAAACACTGCTGTCAATTCACAAATTCCGACAGAGATTTTTGAAGGATTTCTCTACAAGTTCACAGCACATCACGGCACATACACCGACTGTCCTACCTCAAATCTCACCAAAAACCATTATCCCGTTGAAACATGTAGATGGTTTTCATCAATCGGCTAGCCGTGAAATTTCAATCAAACAATAGTAAAGAACTGACATTTCGTATCAACACTATTAATCATAATTAGCATTTTATTTATCCTGTCAACGCTGTGAAATTCCGATGAAATGAAAAAAAAAGAAATGCTAAATTAGTCATGATTATCATACGGAGTGAAGAGCATATGTGAGGAGAGATTTCAACACTTTTATATTTATGGACAGAATGAAAAAAAGCCTTGAAGCGGATATGATATGCACCTTCTGTACTTGTTTATTGACGAAAAATATGGGAATATTGTCTAAGAAGGATCATTAGGCACCTGAATAGATCTGATGAAAAAGATGCACCGTCAATCATCGACAACAGACCAGCGTGTATGAACAATATAAACATTGAATACGTAGACACATGAAACAGGGTGATGCAAGTGAAATCTGTGAACATAAACAAATGACTAATGCTTATTGAATAATGGCTAATATAAATTCCACCGAATCATGAGGGAAAAAAAGTGCAACCGAAAAAAATGTTTGATTTTGTAATGGGTGAAAATTTAATTTTAATTAATCAATATCAACATTTAAAAAAAATGCATTCTCGAATAGCATTCAACTTCAATGGAATTTCCGTCTCTTTTCATACTGGATTTTTGTCTTCATTTTTCAACCTCAGAGTCGATCAGCGCATTTTTTTTTTTGATTTCTCAAGTTCTGTCTTTTGCATTATCATCGTGGTCGGTTCGGTCTTTATGAAAATCATGTTATTGGTTGAGAATGAATAAGCGACACCGCCAAGACCGCATAACATCGGCAACCGATAAAGCCATTTTTCAAAAGTATGATCTTTCATCCGCACAGCACTTCGGAATACGAAAAAGTAATGGAGATCAGTTCCTCAATACGCTACGTACACTAGACATACTGACTCGATCAATTTTGACGCTTACGTTGATTATATTGTCGGAATAGCCAAACCAAATCTCTCAACCGGCCCGCGTAAGCCATAAGAGTAATTTTTTAAATTAAATTATTATTGTGTACTTATTATGGCTTGAACACACGCTTTTCTTTTAATCATCATCATTAATTGTGTGTTACGTTGGTACGTTGAACATACAACGTTCGCCTTGAAATCACAGTTCATTTCTTGCTAGCTCTTTTTTTTTATCTCAACTTAAGAGATTTTCAACATACGACCGTATGTGTACGAGAATATAACACAGATATGATTTGATGCTTGGTATTTCGCCAAATACATTCATCTATCATCTTCATACGCATCGTATAATAAATACACGCTTATATATCATTATTATTTATCCATCAGAATCTTTTCGGTATGTTGTTGTTGGTCTGTTGCTATTGAAGCCGACGAAAAAGAAAACAAATTCAAAACGAGCCAAGCTGTCTGCGATTCGACTTTGGACAAAAAAAAATCTCATTTTTTCGGCCATTTCTCTTTACCGCCGTGAACACACACATGTGTGTTCGATGTGCACCTTCGGCAAATCAAATCGAAACACACATACACATCAAAATCGCTCCACACCTTTGATTAATTATGTAATTTACGTTATAAAATATATCATTTATAATAATGTGTTGATCTCCTGTCGGCACTTTCTGTGGAATTTTTGAGGCGATACGATTTTTTTTTTGATTCATCAAGAAAAAAGTGTGTTTTTTTTTGCTTCGTTGAAAATCCAATTTTCGATCCAATTCAATCCAATCCATTTCAACATCAATCTATGATTTCGTCTTATTATCTCCTTTAGTACAGTGGAAGAAGAAAAGATGAAATCGAAAATCGACCGAAAATTGAATAAAAAAAAGAAAAGATCATGAACTGACCTTTTTTTGGGGGGAGGGGGGGGGGGAATAATCACCTTTACGCATGAAATTTTCGAATTAGTTATTTTCTGGACACACTACAAAAATGTTACTCTGTTACTCTCTCATTAAACACTTTCTACGAATTGAGTATCAAGTAGAACGTTGCTTTGAGCATGCTCAAATGACCCTTAACTTCGGCAAACAAAAAACTTGTTCGAACATACATTTTTGGTGCATTTGCCCTCTGCAAAATGCCTCTATTTTTCTTTAATGGGCCATGTTTAGTTACGTGTAAATGGTCATTTATAGAAGTCATCGAGTCTATTCACCTTTTGGATAGTGGACGTTAGACGATCCTGTCTAGAACACGTTGCCTTTTACGGCAACAACTTTCTTCAACGCCATGAAAATCATTTGAATCGAACAGATGCTGATCAAGTAACACGATGCAATTCTGAATTCAGTTTCTCAGGCCATTTAAATGCGTAGATGGTAAAATGGTGTCAAATAAACGGTATCTCACAATTGTTGCATGAGGTGAATCAGGGCTGATGCAGTACTTATATTTCAGTACTCGTTCAAATCTATTGATTCGAACATGAAATCTGTATGGCTTCTTAAAACGCAATATTCACGATAGAGGCTGAGAATTGGCTAGAAAAACAAACCCCTCGAAATGATGGTGTGACGTGTTAGCATCAGCGTCATATTATCACTGTGTTTATGGGTTTCGCTTATTATTTTTCTTGCGTGTTTAATTCAAGTTTGATTCCTCGCCGTGAAGAGAAAATGAGAAATAAAAGCATATACGTTGCTTTTATTTCGTTCCATTTCATTAAAAATCGACATTAAATCGAGACAAAACATGCATGATTCAGGGCGAATGAACAAAATTTATGGTTTAAAGGTGTAACCAGTTATTCTGTTTATTTATTGCATCGAGTTTAATCGAGATTCGATTCGTGATAGCGTGTAGAAATATAGTGCTAATGCGTAGCTAAGAGATGAGATTCAAAGGGAGCATTGGACCATATTTGCCATTTTCTTGAAAAAAACCAGCAACTAAATCAAACTAGATTCAACAATTCAGCAAATAATATTAGTATGGATGATGAAATGGTTGGCATGTTAAATAGTAAAAATGTCATAATAATGGCATTCAGCTATCATTCTGTCATTTCTCGGGTCCATAACGATATGCGAGCTGTCGCTCATCGTGTTGGACATGTTTGCATAATTCGGATACTGTTGCCGCTGTGCCCTGCTCAATATCATTTCAAAAACGATAAGAAAATAATCTTGTACATAATGCCCCGCATACAATAAATACGAAGGAGCGAATCGTACACAGGGGCCAATAACAAAAATCCAAATTAAATCCCTGACTAAAAATGATCCGCATAACAATATTCGAGTGTGTTCAAATGCGTATTCATTTGAAAACGAGCTGAATATATTATTTGAGATATTCTTTTCATATCATATTTGGTTTTCTTCATTTCTTTTCATTTCTTTTCTGATTTCATTATTTATATTTGTTTATGAATTTTATGATGTCTGATTTAACCGTTTTTTGAAATGGGTAGCGCACGACGAGAATGAGAATATGCCACAGCATGTACACTTGGCTAGATTAACCAATATGCGCATAAAAATGCGCGCATTATGATCGAGAAAGAATAATCATAAAAGCGCACGATGCCCAACCAGAACTCTCAAAACGTACACACACACAAACACAAATACAAGATTTTCAACAGTCATAACTACGACACATCACATAACGCGTACTAAAAAACACAAAACAGAACAACACCATTAACAATTAAGATTATTATATAAGAGAGGAGGATCTTAAATTTTACGCTTCACTTTGCACACATTGTACACACTCAGAGCGAAAGAGGAATAGAAAGAGTGAGTGAGTGAGTGAGTGAGTGAGTGAGTGAGTGAAAAAAACGAACAAGGTCCACAGGCACAGCTTCAAACTACAACAACACGAAACTGTGACTAGTTCAGCTGGAAAAAAATGCGCAGAAAAACAAATAAGACAGAATAAAGAAAACTAACTGGAATATGAGCGAACAAATATTAAAAGAAAAAGAGCGAAAAAATGGGTTTCGTGAAATAAAAAAAAGCTGCTTCATGGCTGATGTTCTTTATCGGTTGGCCGAACATATCTTATCGCCTCATTTGTGAATCTCAGTGTATTTACGTATACATTTCTCTATCGACACAGAATTCCCAGTTTTGATGAGGCAACGACAGAAAATGACAGAAAAAATGTGACAAGAAAGAGAAAGGCAAGAGATGACGGAAAGAGAGAGAGGGAGAGAGATGAGATCAAATTTTCAGCACAAAAACGCACACACAGTCAAATTAAAATGCGTAAAATAAACATGAAAACCCATTGGAGAGTTCACAGCACGACATTTTCAACATAATCTTAACTCAGAGTCTGTGTAATATCTCTGCTGACAATTGTGTATCATTAGATAACACCGAGAATGGAGCGAGAGCGGGACGGAAAGGGAATTGAGGGATTTGCTGTTTTTTTTTCTATTTTCTTCACTCTCGTCGTCCATATGAATGCGAGGTTTAGTATTGCTTGTTCTTCGCGCTAAATTTTGCATGGTGAACGGACTCTGTCGTTTTATCGAAAATTCCAGCAAATACTCACTGCTCCAGCAAATGCATTGAAAAATGTAATTTAATCATTTTGCTTGATAGCAAAGGATGATAGAACCTATCAAGCGACCGTCCAGTAGCTGTGACAACGCATTGTACCACATTTATTTCTCTTGATACGTTTTCATGAAAACATGTTCGGCGATATTTGTTGAGCGCTCATCGTTTTCTTCGATGAACGTCTTTTGTTTTTATCACCTACTTACGATAGCTCAAATGGATTCCAGAAACTACAATTTTCTTGAAACGGATGCTAACAAATCCTTCGATAAATAAATCGCTTCGGTTTCTTGTTTTGCTTCTCTCAGTCCGAGAAAATTTCTCATATCGGCCATGGTGATCTATATGATGTTGTCTTGACGGCGTCAAGTAAATTCCATTTAAGAACAAAAGCACATGAAATTTAATCTGTTGTGATATCGAATGTCGAATGCAACGATGAACGCAAACTATTTTTCTATGAATGAAATTGACGATTTTTCTAGATCGAATAGCGATTTTTCTTTTTTCAATGAATCGAACACCATTCATGATAATGGCAGATTCATTAATTTACTTTTCCCATTGAATTGAAATTTTAACTGAAGAAAAATGGCGTGTGCAGGCGGAATAGAAAATATGTTATGACGCAAATCAACAAAATGAATGAAGTTTCAGATTGAAGTAAAAGATAAAGTTTTGAACTCAAAATCAGCCAAAAATGGTTTTTGGTTTTCTTTTTGAGATGGGGATGAAAAAATCACTTCAAAACTGATATGCGATCAGATATTTGATATTTAATGTTTTGCTTTTTTTGCTTCTGGTTTTGAGATTGCTGCATACGTTTTGGCTATCCCATTGGCCTTAACTGTGAAATAACTTTGCATTACCTTTACTCAGCTTAGTCTTTGGGAAAACGAAGGAAGGAACGCAAAATTGGTTGAGACCGTATGAAGCATTCGCTCTTATTTATTCTTGCGAACTTTTTTTTTCTCGGAATTACCAACAGGAATGCTCTTGTTCGCAACACAGGTAGAGAGCATAATAGAAAATAATTCATGTATGTTCTGCTTTTTTTTGGCTCAATGCTGATTGAACAAACGGTACCTGCTTACAACCGTACTTCAGTGCTTCATCTACGCTTCAGTGCTGATCTATTAATTTTCTCATGAGTCTTCATTTAGCATTCAATACTTTTATGCAATGTCGGTGAATTTGATTAGATGGTTCGCATTTTATCTCCATTGGCCATATAAAAATAGCTGTATCAACATAATCAAGCTCTTCAATAACCATAGATTTCCACGTCATTCGGATGATGTCAAAAAAAATGCAAACCATATGAACATCAAACCAATGAAGTAAACTTCCATCCGAAAATTTTGCCGAGACAGCGGAAAAAAGAAAAGTTACGAAAAACTTATCAAATTGTTGGGCATTTATTTCATTGCTTCGAAAATCGCGTAGCAAAATTGTTAATGTTGAAATGTGTTTATTTGGATGCTGCCAAGCAGAACGTTCAAAGCCGAGGAACGTAAAACAAGGCAATGCAATTGAAACCACCCACAGTTCAGCAGTAACAGCAGCCACACCAAATGTTTTCTGGATCTTTTTGCGTCAATGAGACACAGAGAGAGGGCACGAGAAAATAATTACGATTACAATTTTTGTGTTTGAATGATTTTCAATGAAAATGCCAGCAAAAATGAATTTGCGACGAATGTGAACTACTATTTGGGCCACACAAAACACGGTTTGACGAAAATGTTTCGAAATTACAGAAGAAATGCACTGAAGCGATTGAAAATGGATAACCCTCGGGTACACAAACATTTTCATTTTAGCGCGCAACGTTTCAATTAGTATGCTCTTTGGCAAATTCAGCCAAAAATGAGCAAAATCGTTGAATGAATTGGAATCGACTCTCATTACCACCAGAGATACGATGAGCGCACGAATCGAAGGCACCAAACCACAGTCAGAATTTTCGGATGGTTTTGTTGACGTAATTTCGACATGTTCGAGGTAATGAAAAATAGGAAATGGCAACGCGCCACCACAGAATGCTAAACTAACATAATCCATTAGCAGAAAACAGCATGAACTCTCTCGACAAAACTTCACAAGAGAGAGAGAGCGAGATAGAGGGGAAGAGAAAAGAGGGCAGCCCAGCGATGAGACTAGCTACCGCCAAGACGATGACGAGAAATGCTCAAGTGCAAAAAAAAAGAATAGACGCTATCGAGTCGAATGCTTTTATCAGCGGAAAATGCTTAATGAATTTGTATTTAACTGGACCGAAATCGTTTTCGAAAATGTTGCCTCGGCAAGCGCACTTGTGGCCTAAAAATGGTGCTCTCATTTTGGCATTCTCTTTGATTTTCCACACTTCAATGTTTTTTATCTTCTTCTTCTTTTTTTGGCGAGAACCGAGAGAAGAGTGAAACAAATCAGCGAATCAACGGGCGAACGTGAGCGCGTCAGTGCGCACAACGAATCGCAAATTAGATTAGTTTCATTGGGCTACTTTTCATTTGTTGGGTTTGTTTCTCGAACGCTCACTGGTTCGGCCATTTTCAGTGAGCGATTTTGCTGATTTGATTTTAATTTGATTGCTTTGCTTTCTTTTGCCTTTTGTTTTTTCTGTCTCTGTCTCGCTGACGAATGCCTCTACCAAACACATTTTCGGCTCAATCTTTTCGATACACACACAAAAAAAAAACTTTGTGCATGCCGTTCACTGTATTTGAAAGATTGAATACGGTGATTCTCGGTTTTCTATAGCAAATAAATGGACACTCTCGTTTACAATTCAAGCATTTTTCGGCTCTCAAGGGTTTTTCGTTTGCGTCAGTTGTGATTTTGAGCTGCACACCAAAAACTTTAACCGCATTTGCAAATTTCATTTTCCTAATTAACGTGAATGCAATTTCTAATGAGAATCGAATCGACAAGCCGTAATTTGGTCGATGTGATCGTTATGGAGGCAAATGAAAATAGTATAAAAAGTTAGAAGCCACATCGCTTTGTTTGGACCGTTCAATTGGTTTTTCGAATTGTAATTCATCTTTTCCGGTTGCAAATGTTGAAAGTACAACGAAATCGAAGTACAACTATGGCACAACGTCCGCACAAAATGACGCTTGGCTCGTCCCCGTCAATTAACATGCAAAATCATTCGCTTTGATTGCCATGAATCGAGCGCATTTGCAGGAAATTTCTTCTAATATTTCAAATGCCCTGATATGTAATTACATATGCATCTGAATTTTATGATGGGGTATAGCCGCAATCAAGCTATAGACCTATTTCACTGAGCTCATATTCTCAAACGAAATCCACACGAGAAATCAAATGCGAATATGAAAATTGAGATTTGTTTTCATTTGATATGCCATTCTGAGTAAGTGAATCAAAAATGAGGGAGCGAGAAGGAAAAGAGAAGAACTTAGAATCGCACTAAAGAGAAGAAAAGAATCTGTCTTGCCGGAATGAAAAAGGTAAAGTTCTCCATTCATGGCGTTTGTCAAGTTTTAATAACATACATTTTCCATTCTTTTTCTCGCTTGCTCTTTGGCTCGTCACAAAAAACAACAACAACAAGAAAGAGCGTATAAAAACGGCATTTCGGATGATTGTTATTACAAGATGTGATTTGACAACAGGGGTGGTTCACTTACCTTTCTTGACGTCTCTTCTACTATTCCATTGCGCTCGCATACACTTCTAGATGGATTCTCTTCTCTTCAATATGTATGTTTTTTGTTAAACAATAGTTTCGCATTTTATTCCTTTTTTCCACTTATTCGCTCGAGTGATGCTTGTGAATTCGGTGCTTGGAAATTGAATCGTTCAAGCGCCGACCGAACAAGAAGCTCGAACACGATAACAAGAAATGGTAAGATATATGAGTTCAAAATCAGCTATAGGTAATGATTAAACGCATGCACACAAATAGAAAACCGACCGATCTCGATATTCATCGAAATGACATCGAAGAGAGAGAGAAGAAAAAAAAATGATTTGCACAGGAGCCGAAGCATTCATGCATCAGTGCGCATTTGTGTGTTTTTTTTTGTTTTGTTTTAACATTCCAAAACATATCGAATTACTGTGATTAGAGGTAGTAGCCTTCTGAGCTCTGGCTCGTCACACAGAAGCTGTCAAACCGAAATGTGACGAAACACGAACGAAGGTAGCACATTGTTTTGTTCTGTGAACATCAAACACAAATAAATGACTTTTTCTTGGTTTTCGATCTATTGAAATTTTCAATATCGAAGAAATAATCAATTTTTTTTGCGGTTTAAGTCAGAGAAAGAGAAAAAAAAACGATTAGAAATGCGTTTGTCTATTTGTTAGTCACATGCGGTTTCACAAAAAAAAAGATGATAATCCCAAGCTGATTTGATTGTCAGTGCGATGTGTGGGAAAGTTGAATTTTGAAAGGATGACAAAGATGGTGATCAAAAGGAAAACCAGTCGCGTTGAGGCTCAATACCATATTTTCGTCGTATTGTTGTTATCATGAGACAATTTTTTTTTCTTACAACATCAACTTACCTCTTTCAACATTAACATTTTCGAAAAAAAGAAAATTAATAACAACTGATTCACGAATGACAACCGTCATTAAAGTTCTATTTAGATCTCATAAATAATAATTCGAACAAATTGTATGGCTCCGAAATGTGGAAAAATGAGTTTCAAGTCAACAGCCAACCGTTACCGGTGCATCATCATTTGGATTGTGAATTTCGTGATCCTTTCATTAAATATTTGAAAAAAAAAACGGGAATTGATTGTCGTGATATAGAGAGAGAGAGCGTAAAAAATACCGTGTAATTTCGCTATCAAAACAGAAATATATGCATTTGATGGACAGCACAACAGCAGTAGTAGCGACAATCACAAAAATCCTCAACAATAGATGTAATTATAGTGCTGTTAGCTCCACGACCCAACCGAATAGAATTCCATGCGTTTCACTTTTTTTTAAAAATGTATTCCGAAAATGAGTACAGTCATTATTTTCGACTCACTACCCAATACTGTTGAATTGCGAATTCCCAGTTTTTCTTATTCACTCCGTCAGTTCAGAGAACCAATTCACTACCTGAAAATGAAGAAGCAATAATTTCGCACACAGCAACAAAAACAAGTCTCTCAAAACAAGTGTCTTTTATTATTAAAAGAAAATTCATTTTTGAAAAAGGGATTTGATTTTTTTATTTCTTGGGGGGAAGGAAACCTGTTTCAAGACTCTCTTGCCCTCTCGCTCTCTTGTGCTGCACTTTCAATCGAATTTCAGGCATCGATTCAGTCAGGCTCTCCATTGTTATAGACGAATCATTCGACTTGAATGCAAGTGATCAATATGCTTGTTGTGCCGAGGTAAGAATCGTCCAAAATAATTATTTCTTGCACTGAAGTGCAATCAATTGTAAAATTGCTCATTAGAAAGGGTGTCTACAATGTAAGAAAGGCAAGAAATTCATTTTTGTTCCATTATTGTTGAATTTGTTTTTTTTGTTGCTTTTTTGCCGTTCTGTTGCTATCATCAGAACATTTATTACCGTTAATGGATGGGTTGCGTTCACTACACGATTTCAATTCGTTCCGTGGCATCGGCTGTATTTTTGCCAGTAAACAAATATACATGAATATAAGCAAAGCGAGTAAAGCTTGAAATTATACAACAAACGAACCTCCTGTACGACTTTGATATTCATTACGGTTCGTCATCACAGTGTATATAAAAAATGATTTTTTTTAGCAGAGCATGGAATGACGACAGCACAAAAAAACCGCTCATTTCAACGTGAAAAGTGTAAAAATTGTAATGGCACACTGTGGAACATCCGATTGAGACCATGAACATACAACTCACAAAAAAAAACGCACCGAATTCGAATAATTTATGATATAAAAGATAGAACACACAACAACTGCACTAGCAAACATACAAAAAAAGAACGACACAACTACGAAGTACGAACCGCTTCATCGAATGATAAAATGTGCAAGTCATGATAACATTACGTTGCAAAAAAAATGCCTCAAACATTATTTTTCGCTCTCACTCTCTCTCTCTCTCTCTCTCTCGTTTCGTCATTTTCGTTTCGCCTTTTGTTAATTTATCGGCAAAATGCACGAGCATTCACACATTACATTTCACTGTACTTTTTGCTGTTTAATTTCATTTTTTTTTTTTTGTAAATGTGGATGTGCCCAATGCCATTTTTCCTTCATCAATATCAATACGATTCCTCATTTATAACAACCGCATATCGAAGCGCAACAAACTCTCTTGGATGAGAAGGAGAGAAAGAGAGGAAGAAAAAAAAACACATCACACCACCGAGTCTAAAACGTATTTATAAATTATAAAGGTAATAATAATATATGTAGTGAATTGTCAGGAATTGTAATAAAAAAGAATAAATAAAAATAAAAACAACAATACCGCACCAACTCTTGCACTGTGTCGATCAGACTACTTCTTATTTTTCTGATTCCTTTTTTTTCTTCTTTTTGCCAGCGAATTAACGTAAAAACCAACAAAATAGGGCGCAAAAACACATTCACTACACAAACCAAAGAAAAATCAACGATTCATTCTCAGAACATTTTTCCTTACGCAAGTGGTTTTATGGCTGCCTAGAGTTACCGTAACAATATTTTTTATGCCATTTCTATTTTTCCAAACCAGAAAAACTTTATGGATTCAGAGTAATTTTTTTTATTACAACAATTTTCGAATTCACATGGATTTTGTGAGAATTTTTGCTTACTTTGGCTTCTGTTTTTCGCTTTTGCATTATTGTTGACTGAAATTCATGGAAAATCAACAAAATGCATTTCAATGTGCTAAATAGCCAGAGAATCAATCGATATGTTCTGTGAACCAATCTCGCAATTCAGTAGCCGATCGATGAAACCAACGACTCGTTGGCAATGTGTTATTTAAACCATTTCCGAACACTTTGGCTTGGAATCTTCAAGTTAAAACTAAAAATAACACGAACGGACTATAAAAACAGCATGGAGATGAAGATTTTTCGATAGAACTCGCCCGTATTTAGTTTACTCAACTTACTAAAGTGAGTGTAGATTGTTTTTTTTCAGTAATTTTTGCAAGCGTCTGTCTGGCTTAGTCATCCACCCAGCTGGCCGTTTAGTCATTCTAAGGTTATCTAGACCTTTACATTAAATTTGTCTCTTTTCTTCGAATTTTAGTAATTTTTTTTTTGGTAAAACTTATGCAAAAAGACGGAATCTGTTTCAGTGTAGAAAAAAATGTCTCTAAAAAAGAATTTGATTTGAAGGCAATGTGTGCTTTTCTAAGGCACTTTTGTTTCTCTCCTTCTCTCTTGTCCGAACAATAAAAATTTGCATTAAAATTGCGTAAATTTGCATAAGTTCTATTATTTGCGTATGTTTTGAATGTTAGCTGACTGACCATTGAACAGTGAACAGTGAACACGTATGACAGCCAGCTCCATTGATGACAATGACAGATTAGCGTTTTAATCGGTCGATGATATGAAGTAGCCGTACTTGCATTCTCATTAAATCGGCGCTTGGCACAACAGAACGTTCAACAGAGAAAAGATGCTGAGAAATACGGCCGCCATGTAAACAAAACATCTTTAAATTCGGTGAAAATTGAATAACAAAAGCATGACGGTTTCTTTGGCAGTCTTTTGTTCAATTTTCAGAATACAACACAAATAAAATGATCTAATTTTAGAGCATATATTTACTTGCATGACAAAAATAATAATATAGAGTGAGATCGAAACAAGGAGAAGAAAAATATGGTCCAAAACAAGATGAAAGCCAAATAATAAATAATAGTAAAATGAATACACACGAATATACGACGTACGACAGTTTTTTTTACCATCATCTTTTGGATGTACATTTTTGTTTTTGTTTCTTCGTTTTTAAATCTCAGGAAAAAAAAATACGATTTACCTTTGGCGTTGAAAAAGGTACGTGAATTATTGCTGTTGCTGTTTTACGTAATCCTTTTTTTTGTCAAGCCAAATTTTTTGAAATGAAAACCATTCCTTTGTCTTCGAATCGAGAAAAAAGGCGTCTTTTTTTCAGCCATTAAACAAATATTCTGACATGTGTTCGCACGGCGTTGATTACATCATTTTCTATAATGTTGATGATGATCTCGAATGTTGCTGTACCATCGCGACCGAATTTGTTACTTTGCGTTGCGACCATGTGTGATGGCTTCTTGAGCTGATCAATATTGTTCAATCCGTAAGCATCGTTCATTTGCTTATTCGCTCATTCGGCTAATGTGATTGAAATAAGAAGAAAAAAGAAACCGGCTTCATGCACTACATTATTTGCTCAAACCGACAAAAGAATACGCCGATTTCTATAAAGGAGTCCGATACGGTTGAATCAACTGAGGCTAATGTGTACTTTTGGCGGTGGGTCTTTTATTCAAAATTTTTTTTTGTTTATTCGCCTTTTGTTTTGTGTCAAGCATCCGATTAAAGCCGGATTTTGAATCGAACGCAAAGAACTATCTGCAATCAATGAATTCTACTCTTCTGCGCTTGATAAAACTTAAAGTTTTTGAAGAAAATTGCCCGAATTTGAGATTTCTATTCACTTTTTTCTGAACGCTGTTTACGTTAACACCTGCAAAGGAGATTTGTGAGCATGCTTTACTGAACGACACAGAGTCGAAATGGATGAGAATCACAAAAGAAATGGAAAATGTGAAATTATGAAATTCTAAATTAATTTCACGTTTTATTCTCAAGTGATAAACAATACACATTGATTAAATGACGGGGGAGCATCAGTATGACTACAGCTTCAAACAGATTTGCATTCCAAAACTATGGTTTATCACATGCTATCATTGTAACTCAAATTACGCATTGCTTGCATTGAATCTTAGAGTAAAAATCAAAACAAATCCATTCATTCAATAGAAAATCACAGCTGATCCAAAGATAAAAGCACAAAAACGATAATATCAAACAATAACACACCACACTACGATAACCTGTTAATAACAATTCAAATCGATTACTTCTCCCGCAAACAAAAGCACCCATTTAAGTGGCTGTGAAAACTTTTATCAAAACACAGTAGTTTCTTTGGCGCTTTTTTGTATATATATTTCTTTGTGTTGTTGAAATGAATGAATGAGAAAATCAAAAGTCGCTAGCGTCAACAATAGAATCATGTAAAACCATGATGCAATGAATTCATTCGCAATGGAATACAACGACACGACAAAACGCTGAATCAAAAATCAAAAGCATATCATCCAATGTCGTCTAGTCAATGAACTCTTAACCAATAATAAACAACATTGTGAAAAAAAAGAAGAAGAAAGAAAACGCAACGTGTTGAATTGACAATATGAATGGTGAATAAACACATCAAAATAATGGCAACAATGCAACACCCAACAAATAATCTAGGTAAGTAGTGTAAATTTGCTTGTTTCCAATTCGAAAATCCAAATTCACACATAATGTAACATAACCCACAAAATATGTATACATATATGAAAAAAAGCAAACAAACAAAACGGTGAAAAAAAAGTTTTATTTTTTTTTTTAATCAAAAGAAATAATAATAATAGAAAATAATAAGCGAATGCCGCACAACAATGGCCAATGAGAATATAAAAAAAATGAAGCGTACATAGAGAGTGAATCACAAACACACATTCGATCTCGTTCGCACACAACATTCAAATTGAAAATTGAATGAATGAAAATTGAATTGGTGCGGCAGACATATTCACACGCCGAAAAACACATCGAGCAACGACAACAGCCGCATTGGCAAAAACACTTTCAATTCAATCCAAATCGAGAATGAAGAGCGTTCGGCAGGAGAAAAAAAAATGTAAACAAATGCAGTGCAGTGAACTTATGAGCCGGGTAGATCGCTTTTGTCAAAAAAAAAATGTTTGCCGGTAAAATTGAATGGTGTGTGTTTTGTGTGAGAGCGCGCGCGAATAAAACGAAGCACAACATTTTTGTCTATTGAAAAAAGAAATCATTTGCACACACACAGAGAGAGACACACCGGCAAGTGAGTGCGAGAGATGAGCTTTAATGCTTTTCCTCTTGCACAAAAGTGTGCCAATTCTCTCTCCATTCAGGCGCTGCAATGCCACAATTCAATGACTCAATGAATGAGTGTATATTTTGGTGTCGACGACACACACGAAAACTATTTAATGCCGTTCATCAGCACGATTCTCAGTCAGTCCTTTTCAACTCTCGATTTGTGCGCTTTCAATTTCATTTATATTATTGTCGCTGTGTCTCTCTATTTCTCTCTCGCTCTCATGCCATCTGTAACACGCATCTCACTAACACATATATATTTTTCGGGATCATTTTCTAGCACTGACGAACAATAACGAATGCCAATTCGATTGTCTGGCGCTGGCTTTTGTTTTGATCCATTGTTATTGTGCAAAAGTTGAGTGTTTTGCACAGTTTTCTAGCTGTGTGTTACGTTGATGATGAAAGCAGCGCGGTAATTCTTTTTTTCTCTCTCTCTCTCTGTCTGTTATTGAGAGAGATAGACGGCGTGGGCTTGATGATGATGCGAATTCAAAAACTAACCGAGAACTTTGACCGAGTCGAGTCATGTCTATCTCAGGTGATAACGGAATGTGGGTCATTTTGATGCATCGCCATAAATCGACAGAATTGTATGCACATGTACACATTACCAAGAGATAAAGACAGACAGAGAAAAAGTGATGTGAACAATGGCTAGAAATTAAATACGCAAATAATCATGTCAAAGTGAACCGAAGTCAAGCAAAAGCTGACTGTCGCTGGCTCCGGCACACACTCACACAAATGCACTTACTTGTTGGATTGGAGTGTGTTTGAATAGATGTCATCCACCAAGAGACATGTCGAGTGAGTGCAACAAAAGCTGAACTGAAAATGAATGCACATGGCAAAGGTCATGGTCAATCAAAAATTCAAAAGTTTTCATTCAAATCGTACACACATACACAAAGAGTGGGGAAAAAAAGAATCCAAATAAATATAAATACAAACAGCACACAATTCGCATGAAAAACGAGTCCCAAAACTGTCGTTCCGGGTATCGATGTGTGTGCGTTTGAATGTCGTCACACATACACACTCTCTCTGTCTCTCTCTCTTTCTCTCTCTCTCTCTCTCTTGGGCCCTCCACTTCAACAGATTCGCATAATATTCATATAAAAAAGTGTTTTTGTATTGAACTCGAACAAAGCGTTTTGCAAAAAGCACATAAAAACCACGCCAACACACACAAAGACTGAGAGAGATAGAGAGAGAGAGAACCCCGGCAAATTACAAGAGAGAATGAATTACCAGCAACAACGACAGACACATAGAATTATTTTGTGAATAGATAATAGGTTCCGTGGTTCCGTGCGTTTGTTCCTCGCAAATCACAGACACCGACTGATGTAATAAATACAACAACTACCAAGCGATCGCTGCTTTTGGCTGCTGTTGGGATAACAAACACGATATGGGTCGTTCATCTCTCTGTCATTTAAAATGCCATGGCATTTTACAAAACGGTACATTGTGCCGAAGCTCAATTCAAAATCAAACAGAGTGTTAAATACAAACACACACGCACGTCTTTCATGGCTCAAGCTTCAAGACAGAGCGAAATTTTTGCATCAAAAAATTCCTTCCGCATGTACGTGTTCGCTTTGTTGTTGCGTTCCGTTTCAATCATTCCACTTTTTTTTCTCTTTTAACTTCACTCCAGCTTTTGTTATCGCATCGATTTATTTATTTCATTTGAAGACATTTCGTCTGAATAAGATTAAAAAGTATGCTGTTTTGGTGGATTTTTCCTTTTTTTTCATTTGGAATTGGATAAAAAAAAGAAGTTTTTTTCCGTAATTTCATTTCATTGAACTTTAGCAAGGAAAAATGAAATCGATTCCGCTGCCTCAACAAATGTCAAAATATGCGAACGACAATTTAAACGTATTATGAACTTAAGTGTATGATTCATACGTCGTGATAACGTCTTTTTGCTTCATAAAAACTCTTCCGATCATCAAATCATCCGCATTCAAGCATTTATAATTTTCCCAACCGATTTTTATCTCAACTATAAGAGATAAAGTCAAACTTTGTGAACAGGACAGCAGAAAAAAATTGCTGATAAAAACTCTAACGAAGTTCCGATTAGAAATAACAGTCTAGAGTGTTCATGTGTTCAAAGTCTGAAACCACAATCACAAATGGATTCACTTTCATTTCCGCCAAAAAATGAAATGCTCGATGATTTGATAGATTTTTCTTCGTTTTTTCTCTCTCTCTCTCAGCAATCAATGACATAAAAAAGACCTACTTTCAAAACATTGGCCAACATCCCCCCTAACAGCAAACTTAATATCGACCTAAAAATAGCGGCTGATGAAACTTTAACTTGGTTTTGATTTGGTCAAAAGTTTAAATAGAAAATGTCTTTCTCTCTTTCTCTTTCTCTTTCTATTTTTATTGCTTTCTCTTCATGTGCATGAGAATACATTCATATCGTTTGCGAAAAGTTCGCAAGTCCGATTCCAAACAATGGGAACGTCAACAGAGACATAAAAACAGAGAAAAACATAGAGAAATCGTTTGCTATCTATTTTATACACATGCGATGAAATATTCTGTGCTCATTCGATTCAAATCGTTCCGTCGGCCGTATGTATGGTCAGTCCGATATTTTACGCTTTTCAATGTAAAAACGCAGACATTTTATGTTAAATATGTTTTTCAATGCGATGGAGAGAATAGTAACAGTGATATGCCAAAACATAGCACATCATCATCGGAAAATGGGTAGACTGCTGTGTTCCGTACACATTGCACAGCACATAGTGACCAACACATACATACACAAAGAGAGAGAGAGAGAAAGAGAGTGAGAGAGACAAACACATACCAAAGCAGCACATGCACATTCAACAAGAAAAGCACTTTGCATTTGCAAAATCATTTATATGGAAGTTTTTCTGATTGTGTTTCCGCCACGTTTCCTCTTCTTGTCAATGTCAACGTTGCCCGTCTCTTGCTCCGGCCGCTCAACGAACCAACCAAATACCGAGTGATTTGGATGTGCCGCTTTTATACTTCCCGTCCATATTTCCCTATGTATTGTGCATGAATGTGGTGAGAGTCTGACCGTTCGAGTGCTGAATTGAACACATGAATGAAAAATATGCTTTATATAAAATTGTGCTCATACTCCATTGAATCGCATCAAAATAATCGATAATTTTCATCTTTAGATAGAAATTTGGATGTTTTCAAATGGAGTTTATGTGTTACTTAAAAAGCATTATGCTGATCTAGAGTCAAGTAAGTAAAACTGTAGAATATTTTACATATTTATGATTCAAAAAAATAATTTTGCTATCATTTGATGCTTCATTCTATAAAACATCATTTTATTGATAAAATTCATTCAAATTTCTCTGAAATGTAATAATTCAATTGATTTTCGCTCCTATAGAGCTAGAGCTTCAGTTAATCAAATATAATCTCGATTGGTCATTTTTCTTTAAATGAGATCATAAAATTGTTTAAATTCATTCATTAACAATGGAATTGATGACAACATCCACAATTTTAACTGTTCTTTTTTATTTTTAAATAAATGAATTGATATCTCATTGAATTCAATCTAAAAACTGATTCAAAGTATAAAAAACCCGATAAAAACCAAATTATTTACAATTGACTAAAAGAATAAATCAATTTCGTTTATTTATTTCATTCAAAAAGCTTGCAAAAGTGTGATATGATGTTATCGATTAAATCGATACGATTTTAAAACAGCAGATTTAATCTCATTTGATCAGCAAGTCGAGATAAAAGTTAAGTGTTGAATGAAATCCCGATGCTAGAATACTGTGTGCTCAAATCCATTAAATCACCGTACAAATGTATTTTTCGTGTGTTACGACTGCAACAAAACTCGTCAAAACAATTATACAATTGTCCAGGTGTTCTTTTCTAATCCCCGAAATCTATTGAAATGTTTGACAAAATATCACATAAAAGCATAAAAGCAAAAAATACCAAGAAATCCATATGTGGACTGAATGATGTCCATACGTTTTCGCTTGTTCTCTCCATCTCTTTCGTTATCCCAGTTTTTCTCCTGAAATATATACACGAACACACACTCAATCTTAGTTTATGTTGGCTACAGTGTGATAGATGCCGAATGGTTTTTGGTCATTATTTTATATGGATGTGGATCTCATAGCCATTATTTGTTTTTCTATGGATTTTTCCATAGACACGATCTATTACGTTGCGTCATTCACTTGAACGAGAGATAGAAAGAAAAAAAAACCAGCACAATCAAAGGCCAAGAAGAACAAGAATCACAACGTAACAATGACAGTAGAAATTTGGTGTCGTTTGCGTTAAAATGAATGACACAAACACATTGAATAGCTTTTGACACTTTTGACTAACTAACTTTAAATCATTTTGGCAAACAATAGGCAATATTGGAAAAGGAAGAGAGACAAAGCAGCACGCCAGCAGAAGCACAGCGAATGCGCTGAAGATCCTTATTCAATGAACACACAGACAATTGGACGCAGACCCACAGACCCAGGTCGAATTCGAAGTTTCGATTTGTATTGACTTTATAAAAATCGATAATGTGGAATATTAAGCGTGTTGTGTAAAAATGCGTGCGCAATTCGTATTGGCCATGCCAATTCCATTCGATCGGACCACAACGACAGGGGCTGGAATCGATTTTCCAATGCCATTATGAGCCTTAATGATATTTTACTTGCCGTCCAGTCACTTCATTTAATTCTATTATTCAATGACCATGCATTGATTTGGTGCATCTGCAAAGTACAATGTTCCGCCATGAATATCGTTCGCACGGATCATTACATTTGATTCGGTTAAATAATGCGTTGTAAATCTAGTGCTAAACAACAATCTTTCGTGGAATTTATCAAAACTGATTTTTATAAGGGCGTTCACAGCCCACGCTGCGTATGACTCAAAGTGCATATTTTGATGGCGGGCCGGAAAACGCAATTGAGAAAAAAAAAATAACAGGATGCATTTGACATACACAAAAGAAAATCGAATCCTTTGCTTGTGAAGAGGCAACTCGAAAAGTACTTAGGATTTTGAATATAAGAAAAAAACATATATATTGATGCGAATCAAGAAGTAGCATCGAGAAGCCGTCATGCCAGTCATCAACAACAGGTTTTCGATTTGGAATGGATTGAAGAGAAGAAAAAAAATTCCGTGTAAAAAGTATTATCACATCGAGCACTCAAAGTAGATCATTCAAGCACAACATTGATGTGTACCAAAAAATCGAAGGATTCTATCTCTTTTGTCGTTTTGAGCGTTCATCCCTTTTTCCAAATTATTGCCATCGATTTCTTTTTTTTCATTTTGGGATGTGTTTTTTTTCACTCAGCAAGTATTTTATTTGATGTTTTTTTCTTCTTCTTCTTCTCTTTTTGTCCGCATGAATAGAATAAATCTCGTCAAAATTGCACTGTGCTGCTCCAATTCTTCTTCTCGCATTCATACACTCACATGCACCAAAAATTCCACGGCGTTGCTGAAAATCTTTCTCAAAATGTATCGCACATACACAGAAACACACACACACACACACACAAATAGTGAGTGAGATAGAGAGAAACGCACACAAACCGAGCGAATAAACATCAATTGTTTTCGGTACGACAACCGACTTCCTTTTCATTGTCCTTGCCGCACAACAATGGCCATAAGGATCATATTCAATTCGGTAAATAATCACAGTGGTGCTTGGTGTGTACCTACGTACCTATTTACGATATTAATAACAATAATAACCGACCGAAATGTTCAATATAGAGAGCCCAAGAGCTGAGCTCTGCGACGGAAAAAGGGAATTTCTGCAGAAAAACCAACAGCATCCAGAAAAAGAGAGAAATACAACGAAAAAAAAGAATACAGACTCACACACACACACACACACACACACACACACAGTGGAATGAAAAGTTATGACGGAAAAAAAGATGAAATAATAATAATAAATCGTAAATCTCCTAACCAGAAACTATCAATTATATTCCAGTGAACGGAAAAAATAAAAATACTGAAACGGAATGAAAATGAGAGAACGAGAGAATCAACACCGGCAAAAATGGCAAGAAAAATGCAACCAGCAACAGCAGCAGTAGAGCGAAAAATATCCACCAAAATGTTGTTTTGGTATGTTCTGTGCGCTGTTTAGTGTTCAGAATCGTTTTTTTCCTACTTATTATTTTCATCATCATATTTGTGCAATGCGGTTTCTAGAGAGCCCATAACATGTCGAATGATTGTTCTCAAGATTAGTTTAAGGAAAACGTATCGAGCGTGAGCGTCACTTTTTTTTGTTTCTACAAAATACATGGAGATTGAAGAGAGAAGAAGAAGCATTGGGAAAAAAACCAGCATAAACATGACAATTCTTATTCAAATCATCACATATGACGAGAGCTATTTGTTTATTTCCACTGAGTATTTCAATTATACGATTGCCATTAATTTGAATGCTGCACGTAACAAACAATTAGACATCTCTCACAAAAACGTGAAGACAGCAAAGAGAGAGCGAGCGAGAGAGAGCGAAAAAAAACAACAAACATTCGTTTGCGTTAGCAAAAGCATATGGAATGAGCGCGTGTTTTTTTTCGTTGTCGTTTTCATCAGATGACAGCATCAAAACACACCCATTTGAATGTGAACTGCTTAGTTGTTTAACTCTCGCAACGAGATTATTCAAGGAAATTTAAGCCGAAATAGAGAGAAAAAAAAACAAAAGAAAAACGCGTCACATTAAAAGAAAAACACATTCGAATTGACGATACGATGGATGGGCTCGATGGAAATGAGGCGAATTTGTTTGCACAAGATTTGCTTCGGCATGAATAGCAAATGGTGCAACGCATCAACAATTGTCATTTTGTCATCGCGCGCATCGAGAATGATTATTAAGCAAGTTCAATTGAACAAAAGAAAATGCAAATTTTTGTTTTCTATCTACTTCAAGCCCATTCCACATCCATCTCCATTCTCCAACTCATTTCAAGTTGCTTCTCTGCTATCTATGTTTTTAAAGTTGATATTTAATCGTTTTTGTGTTTCTTAATGCGTCGCAACCAAAACGAATGTGAATGAAGAGTCTAATTGTTACTTGTCTGTTCGCCTGTTCGCAAGAAATGATATAGAATGCCAAAATGATCGTAAAAAAACCGAGTGTGATATTTATGCAAAAGAACGATGATGTTGTTGTCGTGCAAAATTGCTCAACGAAATGTATAATTTAGATAGAAAAAAAAGTGATCGTCAGTCTTCCAAAATCACCTTGGAATCGCTTACTGACACTTAGAAACTTGATTGACAGCAATAAATCGGTTTTTCTTGAAGTGACACTTGGCATTCGCAAACAAAAATCTACTTTCAAAGGATGAAATTCCGTGTCTTCCTTTTTACCTGGTTCATCCACATGGAAGAGATTCAATTAGCTTGGCTAATTCGATTGCCAAACGTACGACCATTTTGATACATTCCCCGAGATTCGGCTGCAAAAATCAATTAGCATTTCTCACGTAACAATGCGTTTCGGTGGGCCAAAACTAGAAAATAGCAATTGTTATTACTTTGTGTTCGTTTCACCGAGTTAATCGATTCATTTGCGTAAATTCAGGTTTTTATTGTTGGCTTCGTCATCACTGAGTTTAGTCTATTATTAGCGTTTTTTTTCACTCTGATGATGCTATGAAAACAGTATTTTCGTTCATTTCACCCCTAAATTACTCACTAAATGCACGGCACAGCGCATTTGCGTCATCAATAAAGCAGTTTTTTTTTTGCCAAAAAAAACTCTATGCACTTGAAAAAAAACCATTCTTTGTTTGTATTTCCTGAGAAGAAATTGTGTGTGAATGCGTTTGAGCACGAAGACGAAGTGAATGCGATTCGAATGAACCGGAATGCATTTTATTCCACTTGCAATTCGTTGAAAACCAAACAACAAACCGTTATTATATTTAATTATATGAATGATACCCCCTCGAAAAAGGAAACAAACGCGAACCACCAAAAAAGTGTCTTCTTTTCTGATTGTGTGAGAAACTTTGAAAAAAAGTGGCCCAGCGCAGTGTTTTTTTTTCGCTTTGAAAATCGAATTAAAGTAGTTTTTGGCTTCTTGTCAAATATATGTATGGAAATAAGCATTTCTATTGTCACAATTTCCGATGGATTTGTTCCATTCAGTTTGAATTGTGATGGCGCAACGCTGATGCGGTAGGAAATTAGGGGCAGCGGTACACGGATGCAAATGAAAATGAGATGAAAGTAGACAACTTTTTAAAGAAAAGGCGGCTTCTTATCAAATTTGTTTTTCTTGCACTCCAGTTTTTTTTTTCTTTTCTCTTTTTTTCTCCTAAGAACAGGCAGAAAAAAACTGCTTTATTGTTACAATGTTTCAGCTTATTTTTTCTTATTTATTCAAATTTTTTTTTCCAACTAATCTCTTTATTTATTATGGCAACACACCGCCAATTGCACTGTGAGAGACACAGTTGAATGCTTGCACATTAAATATACAATGGTTTTTGTTTGCAAACGTTGGAAAAATGCTCATTTCTGTTGTTTTTTTTTACATCGTCAAATTATGGCGAACAAAAACATAAACAAAAACGGAAATAATTGTGTTGAAGTCATGCAAAAAAGTACTTTTTAATGCTTTCCGTTTTCGAGTATATTTATTTTGCCAATCGAATTCACCCAGCGAGGCCATGAGAGATGTTTGCTCAAATAACTGTTGGTGCTGGTTCTCAATTTCAAAGTTTTTGGCTTCTTTTGTGGATGCGGTTGCATTGTTTGCAATGACCTTTGCTGATGGAACAATGCATTCAATGCAACAGCCACTCGATCCAATTGATATTGACTGCTCATTACAATAAATTGTGCGTTAAATTTGAATGCTTTCTTTAGCTTCCGTATTCTCTTTTTCTCTCTCTCTCTCTCTCAGTTTCTTCATCTATCTCTTTTATTAGCTCTCTATTGACGATTGCCATTCACAAATCAGCCTCACATAACTATCCAAATGCTGGTTATCTATTTGCTTTGTTGTTCCCGATTTTTCGTGGTTTAACTGTATTCTTCAATCGAACAATTAATCTCAATTATTTGATTATAAAGTTGTCGTTTTGTATGCGACTTACGCACAATGCAGTTTGAGCTGGGAGATTCGAGACACGGGAAGGGGAAGAATATTTATTCTATTATTTTGTATGTGTGTGTGTGTCACAGTTTGAATTTATGGTTTTCGTGCGACGTTTTTTTTGTGTGTGTGTTCATCTTCAATATCCCATGTTCATTGCTCGTTGTTATTGCTGTTCATCTTGGGAGTTGAATTTTTGCATTTTTTGATCGTTTCAATTTTCCATTTCGGTTTTCAATGCATTCAACCAAAGGAAAAGACAACAGTGGTTTCATATATCAATCTTCAAAAACAGGACAATTCTTTCTTCTTCGGTCTTTGATATAGACTCTTTGGCATTGGGTGCGATAATTATCTATAAATTCATCGTCGGCTCCGTCAGCCTTTTCTCTCACTCTGTCTCTCTGTTTATTGTTGTGTGTCAGTTTGAAGAGTGTGAAACGAATTCGATTTTCGGAAAATAAATATAAATACGTTGATGATAAATGGTGACGATGAGTCTAGTTTTGAGCCGTGAAATATGAATCGAGCGTTAATTTCGGCTCAAAAGGAGTTTCAGAGCGCGCCCAGCGAAACAATCTTACATTTATGGAAATGGATTAAATGGTATTAGAAATGAAACACTGTTGCTATTTATGGTATGTCGTTACATCAAATGCCTTACGTTTTCGCGGTGCTTTCGCTAGCAAATGCCATTGCTTCGTCTATTGTGGTGTACTGGAATGGGCGCTTTTTGGTTGATGTTCCATCATTTAGCTATTGTTTCTTATAATGCTCAATCTGATGCCGCAACAAACACTTTTTTACATCACTTTTTTTCACTTGGCTATTAGCATTTTTCAAGCATCGTGAGAAATACTTCCATTTATTTCTCTCTTCACTCATCATCTAAAATATTGAGTATACTAAAAAAAACTATAGTATTTTCATCCAATGGAAAATTTCATCGCTCATATTTCCACTTAAATTATCGTATTTTAAGTGGAATTTATTAAATTGTAAGCATATGCGCATTACACAGCAAATTAATAGACATTTTGAGAGCTTTACCTGAAATACACCTAAACCAATGTGTTCGACCAACGAGCAAATAACAATCACAAAATTCTTTCAATTGAATTTTTTTTTTTGTAAACATTTTTTTCTCTCAAAGCTATATATTTGGGTGTTTTTACACCGTTCAAATGGTGATGATCCATCGCAAATGGGTTAATGTTTTTCCATTTACTTTTGCAATTTCATCGCATCAAACAATACTAAATATGCGTAAGATTTGTTTAAAAGCAGCTTCATTTTAACAACGAATTGAGAATTTAGTTTCATTTTAATTTGCTCGAATTGGTGCTCTTGTTGAATTCCATCGCTTTCTAGTCCATCAACTTTCACAGTGTTCACATATCCTCTCAATAAATTGCATGGGAAAAATTTCATACAATTGCATTTACAGCCAATTTCGATGGAAATCGCAATAATTGCATCGAATTTAAATTTCAGTGTTTTTAATGATTTGTTTTCATTGAGCATGTCAGTGAAATCAGCATATAATTAAATGTTTGGTGCATGCACTTAAAAAAAACAGCACAGGAGCCAAAAGTAGTCATTCATTTTCACCGTACGATACCAATTTTGTGTGTTGCAAGGAGAAAGCAAGAGCGATGAGAGAGTGAGCATGAGTTACAAAAGTCTCTATCGCGACGCATAATTATCATCATAATCATTATCCTTCATTAACGAGAGCAATAAAAAAGCGGCACAGCCCATTTATCAAAACGAAAATGTCACTGTTGCAATTTCGACATCATCCCATCCTTCCTCAAACCGTTGCGACAGTTAACTCACTCTCAGCACGATCAAAACGGCGTCGAGTACAGAGCATCGAAAAATGAAAAAAAAAAAACAACAACAACGAACCAAACGAAATGGAATAGCTGAGCGTCGGTACCTACTTTATGCTGATGAATATATGAAATTGAAATCAACTTAGATTTTTTCCTTGGTTTTCATCGTCTGCCATTTTCATAGTGCACTCAATTTTGCCACTAATTATGCCCTCCGGTTACGTGCGTCACAGGCAAAGATGACGGAAAAAGTACGGCCAAAATGAAATAATTTTATCGGTCTCGGGCTCTCTTTCTCTCTCTTTCTCTCTCTTTCTCTTTCTCATTTTCGATGAATTAGTTGTTGAAACCCGATCAACTGCTTTTCACCAGCAGCTCACCTTTTTCAGATGGTTATTGATAGTTTTATGTCCATGAAGTTTGAAATCAAAGAGTCGAAGAATCTAGCACAGATTTGGTTGAACAAAGCTAACGTATGACAACAACATTTTCATTGCCGATTTCAATGCACATTTTCATTGCAATCGATTTTATTTTACTCCCATTTTCGATGTAGTCGGCCACATAGATGTGATCGGCTCCATGTGCTTACTTGAATCAATGTGACAACGTGAGAGAGAGAGAGAAAGAGAGAGAGAAAAAGAGAAAATGCTCGAAAATTGATTTGCATAAAATGTCAATGGGGTCAAAAATAATAGTCATAAATTATACGGACGCATTTGTAAATGAATTTCCATAAATTGAGTGCTGATTTTGTGTGCTTGTGATGCGAGTAATTGGATTTTATCGATCAAGCAACAACTCAATACGTGTGCGCAGCCACAATGAGAGTGAGAGAGAGAAAGAGTGAACGAAAATAAAATCCAAAAGTACCGAATTGCAAAATCCAATTTACGTGAAGCAAAAAAAAAGAAAAAATTATCCAGACAAAGTGTTTTCATTTAGTTTCGTTCAGAAAATTGGAATTGTTTTCTATGTATATTTTACCATGAGGTTAAGGTTCTTCGTAGTTACACTGGCCATTGCCCATTGCAAACGTAAATGGAATAGAAAAATGTTCGACCGAAATCGGATTTGAATTTACAAGGTGAAAAATCAACCGTTGAAATCATTTGTCAGCTGAATATTGTTGGAAAGCTATCGAGTGTTTTTGGTGGTCTCATATACATGATGGCACGCACCTTCTTTGAATTCACACTTTTATTCTTGATGTTCTTTCAATTGTCGTTCCGTCATTTCTTTAGATTTTTTTTTTCTACTTTTCTCCATCTTTTTTTCGCTCGTGCGTTTTTCATTTCTTTACGTTTTTTTGCGTGTTATTGTAAAATGTTTTTCACCTCGTCTTGGCTGTGCGCGAGACTCAATAGCATACAATGATTTTTTTTTATGTAATTGAAGACAACGAACAAGCGCGAATCATGTCAAAGTACTTGAAACACTTATTGATTTTTTTCTTGGTTCTCTTTCTCACTCTGGCGCATTCAGTTTGTTCTTGAAAATTTCTCTTTGTGTGTACATGAATTTCTTTTGTTGTTACTCTCAATTCGATCGTATGTTGAGGTGAATATGTTTGTGTGAATTTTTTTCTGGTGTTATTCGTTTCGTTCAGCTCTTGCTGCTTTGCCATTGTTATTTGATGGTTTGGCTTTATTTTGGTTCTTTTCTAGGCTATGCACCGTCGCTATTGCTGCCGTTATGTACTGCCTTTAACTTCTCTGTTATTGGCGAAATCTCGACAAATGGTTTCTTGCTGATTGAATTCCGTACCGAAAAAAAACACGCGTATGTTTACGTTTCCGGCAATATTGATTGCGAGCAAATCAGATTTTTGTTCGATTCAATGAATGTTATGCGAAATCGACATTTTCGCCATGGTGTGCGGTTTTTTTTTATTGTGAAAGTTAAACACGTGGAATTTCCAATGTAAATTCAATTGGATGCTGTGTATTTCATTGTGTTAGTATGTGTAATGTGTATACTGTGTTTTTCATTCCTTCTCTCATCGCTCAATGCTTATTGTCGTCTGGAATATCGATTTTTAAGATCAAGAACGAATTTCAATTCTTAAAATACAATTCCGCTTTTTTTTCGAGTGTGCTAAAAAATACTACGTACCCATGTACCGACACTCCGACACCGGTACACACATGCCACATTTACTTTCTAGCATCGAACATTTTTATATATTTTTTCTGTGCCGTCAAATCTTTTTCGAACATCGTGCATTGTTTTCTATTGTGAAAGTTTGTTGATTTAACAGTGGTTTCGGGTCGATGTACTTGATTTTGGATAACAATTTTACCATTTTGCTAAAACACTTGTTTTTGAAAATCAATAGGAAAATTGAGAGTATGCATGTGATAAATGGCTTTGTTTGGTCGATTTTAAACCAATTTTTCCTAATAAAAATTATTTAGAAACGTTAGCTCGGTTCACAACAATGACAAGTAACTTGAAGATATAAATAGAGGGCCACATCATTGGTCATTGCACAACACAACATCGGTACAAAGTAAAAAATTGTTTTGAGTTCAATTGTTTCCCTGTCAACCAATGCAATATGATGCTAATAAAAACCTTGAAGGAATGTCGCTGCATATTACGGGCTCTTCCCAAGATACATCGACATTCATTTCAACCCCTATATTCTAAGAGAAAACTCAGGCAGACTAAATTCTTCGAAGGACCAAATATTCGGATTGCAAACTGGAACTGCAAACTGCACTGACAATACTGTTGCCTGATTCTTCCCGTAAAAACTATCATCGGAATTTCAAAATGTAGAATAAATAGAAAACGTAAAGATTCAAGTGAAAAAAATGGAATGGCAAGAAATCGATATGTTTTTTGGACTGTCGTTTTTTTCCATCTGACACAAACCGAAATAAAGTTCTAAATAGATTCGAGGCGAGCCAAGCCAAGCCAAGGCGATTTCACATTTCAAACACAAGAGAGCTATTTTTATTGGAAACCATATTCAAAGCCTCCATTTCGAATCAGAGCAAAAATTTAGGTGAAAACTGTAAGCGAATATTTTTGTCGCATTCACAACCTAAACAACGGCAACAACAAGAACAAAATTTACACTTTATTCGGTTTGGCTGAGAGACAACTATGGCTTTGCCTGTATTCGGTGTGTATGACAACACGAACAGCAACAAAAACGGTGATGCTTATTTATTTTGCTGTTGGCGTTTACTGTATACTGCATTTTTTTTTGTTGCTCGCCGTGTTTCCGTTTAAGCTTCCTTTACTTTGGTCGTCGCTATTTTTTTTTGCTCCACAATTCTTTGTCAGTGGTGAACGATAAAAAAATGCGATATCTCGTTTTTTTTTAAATTTTCTATTCCTTTTTTGGTTTAAATTTTTTTTTTGTGTAGATTTGAAGCGGTAAGGATACTAGAAGCCAGTCAAATCTCCGATAAATTCATCGTAACAATTTAATAATTTTTGTTGCTCCTCTCGTCTTGGTGCGCTTTTGCAACGCCAACCGACCAACAAGAACACATAATCATCGAAATCTTTCAGCAGTGTAGAAATATGCCGATTGCCGTGTGCTCGAATTCATGCTCTCTCTCGATTCGACAACGTGAAGAAGAAGAACCATCAGAAGACATGCGCATGCGATCCTATTTATTTTTACTTGAAAAATGTGTTGGACGTTTTTTCATTCGTTCATAGCATCGCATTGCTATGTACTGACGGAGTTGGATTGTCATCGGTAGCGGCATCAATCCTATGATTTTTTTCCCATTTTTGTGCAATACTGCTGATATGAACCACACATCGCTACAAACTCAACATCGAATACATATAGTCTTTTTCAAGTGGAGAGCTAATGGAAAGTGCTCTTGCATTGAGCACTGAATTCAGTATGTGGAATTGGAATTGGAATTGTGATGTGGCAACAGTGCATTTTCATGGGGAATGTGCTCCGCCTCTCGTATATTCGAACATGCGTCCCGTTCAACGCGTCTGATTGGCCCATTCGGATATTCAAGCAGGCGTCGCTCGGTCTTCTATGCACTAGTGTAGTATTTGTAATTTATTTCGTAGGCTTAATACTGAAACACACACACAACGAAACCCATAAGAACCCAGAACGTAGAGAGTTTACGCTTGTGTAGCAAGCAATACACAAACACCAATGACATTTAGGCTACGTGACACACATACAAACGAAACGCAGAGATTTCGACTCACGTCTATAATGTGCATTGGATGAACGACAACCGAAGAGAAATGACGAAAAGTGGGGGACAATTTGTGTGCTGTTTGTTATTTGTCGAGCGTTGTTAACGCATTAAACAGTAGTGCGCTGAAGCAGGACAGCCGCATCCGATGCGATTGTATTTGTTGTGTGCGTATGTGCGACGGGCAAAACGGTTTTTCTCTTCGTCAAGCACCTAAAACAGGTTTGATTGGAAACGTTTACGACGAAACAGAAAGGTGCTCACTGCCAAACGTTCTGGTCGTTTGTTCATAACGCGAGTATCTCTCGACTGGTGAGCGCACAACTTTTTGTTTGTTCCGTTTCGACAAAGAAAGAAAAAAAATTCATATTCAATTCGACGACTACGACGACAAAGTTGTTTCATAAGCCGAAGAAGTAGTAGAAAAAAACGTACGCAGCAAAGAAAGTTTCACCCGAAAAAACAAAACTTTAAGAATTATTCAAACAGTAACCATTTATTATAATCAACGACAAAGTTTTTTTTTTACCGATAACACATAAAATTATCAGCTGCGCTTTGGTGTTCGTGCTCTAATTTATTTTCATTTCAAATGAAAATTTGTTTTTGTTTTTTTTTTGCGCCAACATCTGATTTAGAGAAGAAAAAAACATAAAAAGTGTTTTTTAACACTTCAATGAAAAAAAAAACATTTTTACAATTTGGTGTTTAGTGTGTCAACTTGTTTGTAACGCAAACACACTTCAATCTGCAAAACGAACTGAAGAATAAATAGAGCGAACAGATACTAGTGATAGTGAATTCGTCGATAAAAAGATAAAGTCGGCACTCAGGAATCAAACAAAATAAATCCATGAGATTTACGGATTTTCAAAAGAAACATGGTTGGTGTTTAGTGTAAACTGAAAATTCGTCGACCATACAAAATCATTTTTTAAAACCACCGACAAAATATAAACTAGAATACTTTTAGTGGAAAAATAAGAACACAACACAGTTTGAATTACAACTGGAAGCACAGAACAATCTTGAGAAGAGATAAAAACAAAAACAGAAACACCGATTTTTTTCGTTGTAAATTTTTAATTTTGTGGAAGTGATTTCATTAAAAAGTTGTTCAAGCTGTACGCGCATAGGGAAGTAGACGATATGTTGACGATGGAGTCTGATATGAAAGGTGGCATTTTACACGCGACCATGCCACCGCATCATCCATCATCGTTGCACAGTCACTCATCATCGCCATACGGGGCATTGGGCTCGTTGAGCATGATGAACATTGGCCAATCACAATTATCACAATCGCAACTCACGCATCAATATCAACACAACAACACTAGTTCAAATATGTTAAATCTCGCCACGCAACATCATTCACAAGCCCATAATGCTCATACATCGCCGTTGCATTCCCAACAGGCTGGCCTGAGTCCAGTTAGTTCACAACAATCACAGCCGCAACAAACACAAAATCAAACAAACACATCGCTCGGCGGACATCACATCACATCATCCGCTCAAAATCATCCGCATGGCCTTACATCCAATAACAACAATAATACAAGCAGCAAAAATCATAATGTCGAACGCGTGAAACGGCCGATGAACGCATTTATGGTATGGTCACGTGGTCAACGTCGCAAAATGGCATCGGACAATCCAAAAATGCATAATTCCGAAATATCAAAACGATTGGGCGCCCAATGGAAAGACTTATCGGAAAGTGAGAAACGTCCATTCATCGATGAAGCAAAACGTTTGCGTGCCGTTCACATGAAAGATCATCCAGACTACAAATACCGGCCACGCCGTAAAACCAAGACATTGACCAAAAGCAAAGACAAGTATCCACTTGGTGTTGGTTCATTGCTTCAATCATCCGATCCAAATGGCATTCGTAATTCCAATTCAATATCAGCAGCGGCCGCTCAACAGGCCGCCAATCGCGATATGTATCAAATTCCACCGAATGGATATATGCCAAACGGTTACATGATGCACGATCCATCATCGTATCAAAATCAACATCACAATGCATACATAAGCAATTATCATGGTTATGATATGAGCCGAATGCATGGTGCAACGGCTGGTTCATTGAATTCATACATGAATGCAACCGGTTATGGAATGTATGGTACAGTGTCCGGCGGACAAACATCACCTTATGGCAGTGTTGGTCAACAGCCCAGCTCGCCGTATAGCAATGTACAACAACAGCCAAGCTCACCGTACGGCGGTCTCAATCAGCCCGGTTCACAATTATCGTGCCAAAGTCACAGTCCAAGTGATTCTAGTGTTAAATCCGAACCAGTTTCGCCGAGTCCAATGCACGATATGCGTAACAATTCAGCCGCTGCCACCAATAATAATCTGATGAAACGCGACTATCAGCATCCGGGCAATGGGGCCGGCGGTGCGGGTGAAATTAACAACATCATCAATATGTATCATTTACCTGAATCAATGCAAACGGCCGATCATCATCGAAATTTAATGCACTACCAAAACAGCCTATCGCCTTCCGATTTGCATCAGAACCAATTGCGACAAATGGCACCGCTGCCAAACATGTGAGATTCGAGCAATGATCGCAGTTTTCAACCGCAGTCATCGATCTATGAAAATAATTTAATTTGGTAGAAATAAAGACAACAAAAACACAAACAAATTCGTAGGTATTATGAGACAAAAAAAGACACTAATTGTGCGAAATGGTTATTGAGATGAGAGGGAAAGGGTACACACCGAGGAATCGAAGTAGATCGAAACGAGTTTATGATACACACGTTGATTGTGAATATCAAAATGCTCGCATGGCATACAATTTCAGGTATCGAATTCACAAAATAATCTCATTCTCTCTCTTTCTCTCTTAATTTCCAATCCTTGCGCAAGCTACCACTTTGGTGATCCCATCTCAGTCCAACGAGAAACATAATCGACATCAAATTGGTAGCACGGAAGGAAGACGGACACAATTCTTCGAATGAAAAGAAAAAAAAATAAAAAAAACACACACATATTTAGTTTATAATTGAAACGATTCTCTTATCATTATTCGAATATTTGGACGCAACGAAGTAATGCAATAAATTTGATTGATTGCTAAAATTGTGAATAGCGCGATATATTTTTACGCACCAATTTTTGTTAGTCAATTGAAATTTTTGCATATTTTCGTTCAGCCTCATTATTTTTTGCTGTTCTTAAGGCACTCACACACACACACACACACACAAAACACTTGTATACAAAAAAAATGCGTTATTTAAGTAAGAATTGTATAGAAAGAGAAAAAAAAACACAAGAAAGCATGAAAAACCTAAATAATCTAAGGACTTAAAAATATAAGAAGAGCGACAAAATTCTATGAATTCAAGATGTTGGGGCGAGATCAAAATGAATTTGTGAGTGTGTTTTAGTTATCTGGTTATAACAAAAGTAAAAAACAACAAACAAACAAACGTAATAAAACACAAAAAAAAATCATTATAGGACTCATTATAGATCTTGTAAGGCAACATGTATAGATTAAAGCCAAGATAAATAAAAATTCAAGCGAATGGATTAAAGCATTCCAAAAATTTACTAAAAATCATTTTTAATTCCTACAAAAACCGTATGAAAATTGCATCCACTGAATCTCACACACACACACACACACACTCTTCTCATTTGCATTCACAGACAAAATCTCAATATTAAATTAATGATTTTCTAATTACTCTAAAATACAACACACAGAAAGAGAGAGACAAAATCGTGTCATTTCTTTTATTTCAGACTTATCACTAATTTGCTTCTATGATGATGATAATGACAAACACCATAACAACATAAAAAAAACACAAACATTTTTCAATTGCAAATTGAATTTCCACGTAAAATCAACCAATTTTCGAAAAAAAGAAACTTAACAAATTTCATTTTCTCCTTAGAGTTGATGCATGAATGTACAAAAAAAAAACTAAGTAAACGAAAAAGGAAAAAAATTAAGAAAAAAAAAACAAATCGATCTATTATTATTATTATGACCCTAATTATTATTATTAAACAAAAAAAAACTTATTGATTAAATTACGGATTATGGACTATATTGATTAATTAATTAAAAAGGAACAAAGTGAAAAAAAATACAACCACTGAGACACACTGAAAAAAACTACCAACAAAAAACTGAGGATAATAAATTTATTTAATAATAAATACTCTTTGAAAAAAATAATTCGCACATTGGTTTTCATTTGTTGAGTTTTCTTTTCTGTTTTTATTTTTTTGGCAGCTTTCTTTCCATTTCAGTGTTGATAAGCATGACAAATGGCCGTCGGGATTTACTCTGAGCTGTAAGCACTCCGAGCTGGATCATTTTTTCTTCCAGTGAATCGGTGATCTGCACCAAGTGTCAAACAGAGATTTTTATGCTTATTCTAAAGATTTGTGTTTCATACTGGCTGGCTTGACGAGAAAGGAAAATATTGAAGATAAACGCACGACCACTAACCGAGAACAAGAGCCAAAAGCCCAATACAATATCGATGGGTTGTAATTGAGGAATTTATGACTTGCGTATGATTGGAAATAGTATTTACTGGGCAAGGCATTTTCGTCAATTAGCACAACGATTTCGACACCAAATCTCCTCTATGTTTATGGGCATATTTTCGTTAAATGCTTCGATTCTTTGAAAGGACAACACTAAAATCTGGCAATGGACAACACACAGAGGCATAGTCATATCATATAACTCTTGCCGTTTCAGGTCTCTCACTCCTCTGGTAAATGTTTATGATCTTATGAGCTCTTTTTCCGTTTTCTTTTTTCTCGAACTTTTGCATCGCAGTCTCTGTGTTAGTCGAGAGTGTAGGTGCAAAAATGTTCAAACTCACAGTATGCAAACGACCAAAACGAATTGAACCGACGCTTTGCATTTCGGCAAGTATCGAGACGATTTCACTCTTGTCTCTTTTCTCATTTTCTCACTCTCTTTTACACTGCATCCAGACTTCCTTGGCCGAGGTTTGATGCATTTAGTGCCATTTCACAGCAGTTGCCAAATGAGACAAAAATACTGGAAATGTAAACGCATATCTGTTCGAAGAAACAACATCACTTAACCGAAGAAAAAGTGAGAATTTATTTGCGGCAATATAATTTAGTTGTTTTATGACCAAGCAAAACAGCACATTTCCATTCGACACATGGCTTCGACACACATACACACTTGCATATGAAATTGCTTGACATTTTTTTTCACGGTGATATTTCGATGGACATGCTCTTTTTTTGCCATGCAATTTTTCCAATTCTAGCGAAGTATCAATGTCAAAGTTGTTCATTTTTGTTGTTCTCTTCGGATTGAAAATGGTACTTTACTTAAATAATGTTCGGTTTATGTGCGTGGACTGAGAATTGGGTATTATTGGGACATCAAAACGGCTATCGACTGTATAGCCATAAAATATAACATTGGTTTTGGGCCGATTTATTTTTTTAAACAAAAATTGAAAAATCTGTGAGTTTATTTTGGGCTATGAATATCTAGGCATATAATACTCAAGATTCGATGGAAAAGCATGGTATTTATTGACACATTTAACTGTTTTCGGGTGAACGATGAATACGAGCATCTCGCATCTGCTTGCGTCATAAAAATCGTTGTAAATAATTTATTCGTCCATTTATTTTTAGCAATAAAATCATATCAGTGTGTAATAAAACAGCGCACGAAAGGAAAAAAAAAACAATCTACGTTTGAAATTGTCATAAAGCCCAGGCTGAAATTGTCATCATTCACACCTCAGCTCGTCAGTAAATTGTAGCCGTATAAAATTCAGTGTACGATGATCGATACAGTGATGTTTGGATAGAAAGATGATTTCACCCAGAAAGAAAAAAGATCAGCCTCTTCGTGAGCCGATAATTTCAATATGAAAGTGTAAAAATTGTTGCTTACAGCATCAATATCGTTGATTGTAAATTTATTCAACCGTCGTCCAAAAAAAAACGCGCTGTTATTGTAAAGGTGGAATGCGGTGACTGCAAAGAAAGGTATTTGAAGTGTCGATGCGCCCAGATTTATCGTAGTCTGAAGTGGAATTTTCACAATTCGAGAAAATAAAAGCGGAGAGAAAAAAATAATAGCACAAACGGCGTCATCCATTAACGGTCATTTCGGCAATATAATAGAGCTCACACATTGCGATGCGCGGACGATGTGAGTGTGAAAAACAAAAGCAAACAAGCTACACAATCATTTAAATATGAATGCAGAGCATCTTTTGTTCTAATTTGATCAAATGAGTTGTTCATTTTATAATTTTATACGATCATTTGTTTATAAGCTTTCTCACTTGCCATGTGCCGTTCGCCCGGAGTGACATTTCTTTGTGATGGCCATCGATAGTTTTTTCGATAACACAATAAAAAGCTTGATATCAAAATACGCACATTGAGCGAAGCAAAATCGTCTCGTAAAAATGAATTAGAGCGTGATAAATGTGGCGTTTTGGACATCAAGTAGCACGAGAAAAACAACGGTGTAACTAGTCCCGGTACCAGTAGTCCGGTTTGTGATATTCTATTTTATACTGCGTATAGCAGCAAAACCATAAACTAAAAAAAAAATTAATTCGATTAGATTTTAATCGGCAAATGATTATTTATGCATATTCGAACCGATGTGGCCAGTCAATATATCCACAATAGATGTGCATATTTCATGGATTTTCAAGCAATATTCTGCTTTTTAGAGGGGCAAAAGCAAGTTTTTTCAACACTCAGATAAAAATGGACCGCAGTTTTTTCCGATTTTAAATACGAATTCAATTTCGAATGGAGACAATGTCACACTCACACTATAGGCTCAAGTTGGTCTGAATTGATAAGAAGCCGGCTTTTTAACTGAAAATTAAATGACGAATTAAAATCATAAAAATCACTTAATTTGATTTCGGACAGCAAATCAGCGAACATCTTTTTCACGTGCCTAGCATGAAGATAATAAAATTGATTTTTCTTTACAATGAAATGAAAAGAAGCAACCAAATCAATTTTATGGCTTCGTTTATTTTAATTTGTATTCAATATTTCGATTTTTTTCTATTATTATTGGGTAAAAAAGATGATGCATTCACCAATCAAAAAGTTTATTTCAGCGTCACAATAAACGCATTAAAATGATTCCAGAAGAATTCTTCGTACGATTTGAATTGGTAAGAAAACTGATAACAAATAATAAAAAGTTAGCAACTCAATCGAAAATCGACTTAGTTTCCAATTTGAACAACAACAACAACAGAAAATTCAATCCAATCAACGTACCACTTCTCTTCGCGGTGCGAAACCATAAAACCGAGGCTGTAAAAAACATCGACGAAAGCAATTAAAAATAATTTAATGAAGTGGGTGCGGTTGAATTTGATTAAAACAGACAAGAAAAAGAGAGAAAGAGAGTGTTTGTGTATTTTTGTTACCTTTTTTGTGTATTGTTTGTGCCACTCTTTGACAGTGCGCGTGCAAAAAAAATGTATAAAATAACGGTAAGAGAAAAACTTGCACATCAGTATGTGTGAATTGTGAACGAGAGCAGTTGATTTTCTTCAGCGCGCAATGACATAGAAACGGTGACAAACGCCGAACCATATGCAAATGAATTCTGACTGTGGAACTGCGACACACACAAAAAAAACGACTCATTGAAAGTAAATAATGAATAAAACAGCACAACGCGCGCTACAATTGTTCATTTCATCATTTCGCTTATTTATAACATTTTTTTTGTGTGTGTGATTATATGTATGTGCGGATGCCCGAAATGCGAGCGGCAGTGGAGAGTGCGAGAGCGAGTTGAGATTGGAGGCGAAAATCGCATATTTTCATCGCTCGACGGCATTTTCGGGCTCCATCACTCTTCATCTGTTGACTGGCTCATTCTCATCTACCTATGGCATTGTGTGAGCGGAGGAAAATGCGGTGCATATCGAAACTGATGCGCGCATGTCAGTTGGATAATCAATATGAGGGAATACATATAAAATGCTGATGAACCGATTTCGATGATGGAGGTTGTATTGAAATGTTTCATCATAAAATTGAAACTTCATCCATTGCTAATTCATCGCATTTTTTTTTGCTCACTGTTGCAATTTTCGACGCATTTTTTTTTTCAATTTACAAATTGGTCAGGTTTTGTTCTGACTTTAGTATCGATGGATGTTTAATGAATTTGCAAGTGTGCGGCTTCGTCATTGTCTCTGAATGCTTCATTGGCATATACGAGTAAATATTAATTAAGCAGTCATGTGCATTTTAATGAGATGAATCGATTTTTGGGGCATGCAAAATCGATATCGGAATGCAAAGTTGTCGCTATATGGGGTTTTCTTATTCAAATAATTCGATTATTCAAGCTCATTTGCATTTCTCGCACTTTGTCGGCTCGAACGCAATCATTCAAAATTAAGACGGAAATTGACATGAACACTCTCAAAATTACATTATTCATCAGCACACACAAAACTCACACAAGATTGTGTATGTTTTTTTTTTCAATGAGTTATTTTTGGAAAATAAAAATTTTGGCATTCGTATTCTTTCGAGCAGTAGCAATCAATTTTGCCCGTAAAATGCATTAATCAAATTGTCTACTCGAGAAAAAAAAACAGAACAGTTTGAGAGAGCGAGTAATTTGTTTAGCTGTGTAATGAAGCGATAGGACACGCGTCACAATTTTGGGTTTTTTTTCTCTCGCTGAAAATGTAAATGATGTTACATTTTTGAGGCACTGAAACGACATTGAAAGCCTTTTTACGATTGATTATTTTGCATATGAATTTGGCGCAGTGTTTCCAGTCTCTTCTTTTCAGTTGTAAACTTAACAATCACTTGGTGCTTGGTGCTTGGTGTTATTTACTTTAAATGTTTATGCTCAAATGAAGTGAAAAAAACGTCCCCTTTCCAGACTGAAGTAGACACCAAGGAACAGATGTTTGTTGCCAACTCACTCAAATGTTTCTAAGAAAATCGGGGAAAAATTCAAGAATAAAATAACAAGTTTTCACCCAGTTTTTTGTGTGACTATATCATATACATAAATCAATCAAATCTAGAAACTATCGGTGTCATGCCAATTATTCATTGGACGGCACACAGAACAAACACACAGGAATCTAATAGTTATGAGACATGCAAAATATGAATAAAGCAATAGTCAAACACCAGTACAAAATGGTCATTGTCATGGAAAATGGCACGACGATGGTTGAATATTTTGGTCAAAACAAGAGAACAAAGTTCTATTTAACTTGTGTTTAACCCATTAGCCGCACCATTTCAAAGAAGTAACACGCATGTGTACTATACACACACACACACACACACACACACGAACATAAGCCGAACCAAGCAGAGGATAACACACAAAAATTAAATGATGGTATTTTTGGTGGAAGTAGACACAAGCTCAAAAGTCATTAAATGAACGGCTGTAAACAAGAGGCCCAACACAAAAGCCACCGTTTGTTTATTGAAATGGATTGATTCGAAATCAAAATTTCTATAGGAATTTATCTCGTGCTCTATTCAATTTTAAAGGCAAGCAGGCAGACGTGGTGTTTCATTCACACTACACAGACACACAAGCACCAAGCAAAGGGAAAAGAGAGAGAGAGAGACAGAGAGCCGGAGATAGTTTTGATTGTGAAGAGAGAGGGAGCGAATAAAAAGTTTCAAGGTCGTCGCCGTAGTCATTGTCATCGCTTTTCAATGGATCGTCCTAATTGATAGACACATAGCACGATGAAAAGCCAGAGCGAGTGCATCGTACGCAATTCAACACATTTATTGTCGATTGTTCACCGAAAAAAAACAACATAACATAAAAATAAAAAAAGAGAGAGACAAAACAAAATAACATACAGAGTCTTAATCCATTTGTATTTTATTTCAAACGCTTTCTATACCAAACAATGCACATAGACATTTGTGTGTATGAAAAAATAATGAAGCAAACTATATAAATATATAAATAGAATAGCGCAGCATATTCCATTTTGATGCGCATACATGAAATATAAACTAAATAAACAATAAAAAGAGAATATTTTATATACAGAGACAGAGGCACAGATAAAATGGTAGAGTGAGACGGAACGACACACACACAATAGACAAATCACTACTCACTCAGCTACACTTCGGCTGAACCACCGTTGAAATGCCTTCAATGGCAATACAAAGCACATTTTATGGAGATAGAGAGAGAGAGAGAGAGAGAGAGAGAGAGAGAGAGAGAGAGAGAGAGAGAGTGCGAGAGAAGAGGAGAAACAACTCTTTGTGGTGTTTTAGAAAATATCAACAAAAAACCGTTCATATATTCAGATTATCGCATGTACTGCATTTAACACTATGAGGAAGCGTGCGATACGAACAATACCCGAAATAAAAAATAAAATGAAACAGCAACAGAAATACAATGCATCAGCTTGCACTGAGCACGCAGACACTAACCAATAAAACCAACCATAACAAGAACAATGCACCCGTGAAAACATATGAACAAATCCACGTGATATTTACTCAAATAAGAACCTTTTCAAGAAATATATATTGTAACTGTAATTCATTCATTCATCATCGACAGCGTCTATATTTCCATGGTACGGCTCAATGAATGTGTAGTTGGGTTTATCTAAGTTGCTCTTTAATTCTTTGTGATAAGGTTTATCTAAAGGCATTTGATCAGATATGACAGGAATTAAAGGTCAACATCATAAATCGGTAATACCTAAATCTTTTTCTGTTGCATCATGAATTAGCGCCAAAAGTTCATTGATCGAAATTCGTTTAATTAATGATTTGGATTTAAAAATTTCTCAATCATCGAAAATTCATCCATTTTGACCATGCACAAACAACAACTTGTCATTCAATCGAATACTTGGCGAATGCAATTGTGATGGCAAGCCATCATTGGGCGTGTTCATGTCTCCACGATGCTTGGACCAGAAAATTTATGATTCGGGGGAAAAAAAACCAACCACAAACCGCATAAATAACAGCCGCATTCCGATGTCCCGGCTCAATATGAAAACAAAGGAGCTGATACAAAGAAAATGTGGCGAAAAAAAGCGAATGCCAACAATAAAATATCAGCCGCGTAACACACAGCAATAATAAGCCCAGTAGAAACAGCATTGTAACTTTATTATTTTATTATCATCGGCAGCAATATTTTGTGTCTCCTTCCCGTTGAACACACACTCGTGCTCTGTCTATCTCTCTTTTACTCTTGTCCAGTCAAATCCATTGACAATTGTTTACATAAAAGCCGATTCGAAATCGATATATCGGGTGCAGTGTCGTTGTGTGTATGAAAACGTCGTTGGTTCCGTTTACAATATATTTTCTCGTTCATTTGATATTTGTCGGTCCATTGAGAATTGAATTTTTGTGTAATCGTGAACGCTGCGTAACACCGCATCAAATCACCGGTGTACAAATAAACAGCAACAACAACAACAACAACAACGAAAACAAAATCTGCACATTATTTTATGTATATATATATTTTTTGTATATTCTCGAGAATAAAACGACAACATTTTTGTAGGTTTTTGTGTGTTGTTCAAGTACGAAGTACGAAAAATGATACATTGTTTCAAATTGTTTATCAGATTTAGTGCGAAGAGGAGCGTACATTGAGCACGAACCACTTGATTTCGTTCACGTTTCAATTGAAACTCATGAATCACTGTGTGCTATTCGCTGGGTGCTACTCTTTTCTGGCTACTCTTTTTTTCTCTCTGGCTCATTAAAACACTTTATCGATAGCCATGGAAATAAAAAATCGGCAATCAACTTGACAAATCGATACGCAAATGATACGAACACACAAACGTCGGTGGTGTAATGCAAAATGCGAAAAAGGAAAATGCTTCATCACACATCCCGTACAGCGTACACAGCAGCACCAAATCGCGGCATGTTATAATCATCAATAAAATTGATCGAGCGACGGAATTACGATATTATATAAAATTCCAAAATGTGTTTTTATTTGTCATAATTTTTTTCTCTCTCTGTGTGTCTCTGTCTCTCATTCGTTCGTCCGTTTCGTTACGATCACAAACACGGTTGCTGTTGGTGCTATTTATTGCATTTTATTTATTAGTTTTAATTTTTATTTGAGTTGTGTGTTCTCTCGTATCATTTTAGTCGCTTGCTTTGCTTTGGTTGGTGTTTCGTATATTCGACAGTGTTGCCGCTATCGCCGCTGCCGCCGCCGCCACTGACCGATGTCTTGTTTTGATTCGAATCGCTACAACGAAATCTGTTTTTATGATTGAACAGTTGTGTCTTCTCACCTTAGGTGTTCGGAATTTTCGGATCGAACACACAATAACAACAACAACAAATTATTGTCAATTTCATTTCGGTGCTTTTTTACACCGGCCACAGTTGCCCATTTACCTGGCGGCCACTTCTTTTTATCATCACATTGTATCTAAAATACGGAACATATGCCATTTGACTTGATACAATTTAATGCAAGGGAATTCCTGTATGTGTCGAGCCACAATCGATCCCATTGATTAATGTATTTTAATCGATTTGGACACGTGTGCCGCTTGACATCTAGCTGGATTTCAGTTGTTGATGAATCTTGTACAGCAATCTTGTCGCCGTTTCTTCTTGAAACCAGCCAATTCCACATTCTGAAATTAAGTAGTAGCAATCGAATTGATCGATGACCACATCGTAATCGTGATGCATCTCACGTGAAATCTTACAAAATAACAAAGGTAAATAAACATGAACCAAGGACGATAGCCAGGCTGATCACTGATCAGTGTGGCTTGAATGAACTCTCTCACTCGACCGGCCGCGAGCAAAAACAAATCGACGGCCAAACGCATCTGACATTTTCGTTACAAAATAATTAATGTGCCTGTTTTTTTTTCTCTCTCTCCCCATCTCTCTCTCTCTCTCTCTCTCTCTCTCTCTCTCTCTCTCTCTCTCTCTCTTTCGCGCTGTTGGAATTTTTGTGGGATATGCAAAGTTAAAAGGCATTTCGATACGGTGTCTCGAATTACGAATGCAAGTAGTTGTGCGATGCATGCCAAATTCTATTCGATGATGTGTGTTTTTTTGACTTTGCTGCTGTTAATTTCACTCCTCCGTTCTCTTTCACTGACCTTTATTTCGCAACCTCGTGGCAAATCTTTATGGTAGCTAATGTAAATACATGAAATAACGCACGGCAACGACCAACGTTCCATAAAATGTAATTAAATAATGACTTTTTAATACATTTTGTTGTTGTTGTTGCTGCCACTCTTTCGGTCAGCTAACGTTGGCCTTTTTTGCGCCTGCTGCTTTGAATTAATGTGCGAGGTGCATTAACTTTGATCGCACAGCCACAACGACCGAAAATTATGACACCTCATCGTCTCATACTCATTTTTGGAATTTTTACAACATTTTGCCGGCCGAGAAAAAAAAACTATGTTTGGGATTAGGCGGCATTTGCCAATTTCTCGAAACGAACAGAATAGCAATAAATCAAAAATCGATGCTTCGAACTCGTTTGACACAGCGGTTTGTCCGTGTTTTTTTTTCGCTTTTTCTCGTCGTGCTGTCATCGTCGTTGGCTAACACGGGCAACAGAAATTCTTAATTGAATTTTGGCCTTTTAAAAGGCGATTTTATTTTTGGCAATGATTAAACAAATCCATATTGTTGTCTAGCATTTTAATTATCTGGAATTTTTTTGAATATGTTTCAGATGCGTAACGTTTTGACTACTTTTTTCTTGAGCCGTGGTGTTTTGCATGCTCAACCATCACAATGATGAATGTCTTAATTTTCTCATATTCAATCGTGACAAATTGACCTCATGATTTTTCGGGCTCACAGCTCATATAGCTCCATTCTAAAATATGAGCTGGTTTTTGTCTTTTCCTCAACCAAGCTCACCATCGTCTGCAGTCGCATTCGTTTTTTTTCACATTCGAAGAATTTCATATAATTACAGATTTTGAAAATGATGGCGATACTTATCTGTGCCACCGAAGAAAATCGAAAACGTATGTGAAGTGATTTGTTTCAAAGATCCAGGTGTGTGCTAATGGATGAAAGCAACATGAAATTTATCTTCGTAGTCATTTGTTGGTTTGTTTCGGCTGCCAGACTGGGTCCATAGCACAAGAGACAGAGACTTGATGAATTAAAATCGAGAGAGCAAGATGCAGTAATAAATATATTCGAAGGGTTGGAAAACAAATTGAAGCGATAATGAAAATGCCCGAAAGGTGAGATAAGTTAATTATGACCGAAAAATCTTCAAACTGTGCATCAAGCCAACGGTTTTTGCTTCGGTCCAAGTGAAAGATCTAACCGTCAAATACAGTCTTCACAATTTTGTGCTGTGTGTAAAAATTCATTTTCGTGTTTCGAAGAGATCAAAACACTGACAAAAATTATTTATGGTTTTCACTTTGTGGATACCCATTTGATGGATGCTGGCCGCGGTTTGCTGAGTTAGATGTTTGAGTATGTGTGATGTGAACTCATTACTTGCTACACAGCAACGGATATATTCTGATATTAAAATAAATTAAAACAATCAACATTCCGGGCATCTGAAACTGCCAAAGAGTCAATATCATCGATCAAGTAAGAAGAAAATTCATCATCGCCATCAAATCGAATCCAATTCGAGTTGAGCTCTCGCGCGCGCTCGTGCACGTGTGTATGCAATTGGGATATTCAAATGAAATTGTTGAAGGCAACAACAGCAACACCATTGATTGACCAACCGTTTCGCTGGTCGCCGAAACGAATGGTGAAAAAAGAGCATCGCCCATGGTTGAAATCGATTTTTGGACCAACAAACGAAATTAAGCGTCGAACGAAATAAAGCAATTATCTTCGATAATGGCAATGATTATAAATTGGCTTAAGAGATGATCTGAACTATGAATCGTATGGCAAGTGGCCAGCAAGCAAATCAAGCTGCCTTCAAATAATAATGACAAATTTTGTTTCTTTAGCTTCTTCTTGAAATTAAATAAAGAATGGACCGAGAAACATGTGGTATTTTGATATTACCATTAAATTGTTGGTTACACACGCGCCCAATCAACGTTCGCGCACTGAGCATGATATTTGGCTTTACGCTACCAAATTATTATTATTTTTTTCCACATTGCCGTCACTATTACCGAGCGCACCGTTATTATCGTTATAGCGTATCACAGCACATCGTTTTGCCCTGACAGTGCCTACAATAAATACAATAGTCGTGTGTTGAATCACACACACACAGAAAAAAATCACCTCACCTGAACGAATCTCGAGCTCCACACACAAAATACATCAATTTTGGAATTTGAACAAAAAAAAACACGTAATTTCATAATTAAACGAGAGGAAAACATGCAAACTATCAAAATCGAAATAGCATTTCATCGTAACGATTAATTTTGATTCAAAGCACATTAGAATAAATTAATATTCTCGTATGACCGACGCTGCCCCAATACACTGACTACAACTGCTTTTATTATTGCTTCTTTACTCTGAACATCGGTTTCATTGCTTCGGCTTTTGTGTGCACCTAATTCCACGGTAATTGTAACGCACAAGAGACAATTTATTTAATTTTTGTCGTGTGATGGAATTTTCTTTGCGTTGTATTTTTACTCGAGATTGGGAAAATGTCGTGATCTCATTATTTTGGAGATAAAATCGTGCAGATCATAATTTCATGGGCGAATCACATCGTTTTTTTCGTGTGTGTGTGTATAAAATCGTAATTTTTTTGAGGAAATTGCCATTGGATTGAAATAATTGCGATGAAACATTGCTCTTAATTTGTCCAAATTAATTTTTCCATGCATGTTGACTTCAAATTCAATTGAAACTGAACCACAAGAGTTAATAGGAGAGACATTTTATTTTAAATCATCGAGGAAATGGATAAATGTTGTGAGAAAAGTCTTAAAATGTGAAGAAATTCAAATGAATTCGAATTTTGATGGCACAAATATCGAAACTACTGTATGACATCAACCAATAATTTCCATGTGATTTATGGATAAATTATGTATATTGAAAACAATTTCGCATACTAAAGAAATGTGGAGAAAATATCGCAAAAATACCAATGTGATTTTATATTGCGGCTAAGGTAACTCGGCTAAATGACGACAGTAGGCTCTCGCCTCATTATATTTTGAAAAATTCTCTTTCGTTTTTCATTTTATTTGAAACGAAATGATCGAAGTCTAAGAAAGTCTAGCTGGTAATAAATATGATAAATATGAATAATATGAATATATCGTTCATTTCCGTGATGAACTGACCAAAATAAAACTGGCTGGTACTCGAAATTCGTCGAGCCTAATCCTCAAAATTATTTCAATATTATACTTTGAGGTGCGACTAAGCTCTCCAATGAAACTGTTATTTTTTCTCTCACTCGAATTGAGAGCACCGAACTTCATATTTTATGTTACTAATTTTCAAATTTACAAATTTTAAATTCATAACCTCTTTCCAAAAAATATGAGAGATGCGTTGAATTTTGTCAATGTAATCAGCTTTTACGACTACAGTTTTAGTCCATTTCACATGCTATAGGCGGTTTTTTGCGTATTTTGTTTTAAACAAAATTAGCATTAACATAAGTTTGACTGTCATTTAAAAGGTGGCAAAAATTTAAAATTCAAATGAAATTTGCATAAAATACTTCAATCAAACCGATGATATGAAATGTAAGTGTGAGTGATCAAGGTATCTGATACAAACGAAGTAGAACTGTTGGAAGTAAACGCATTTAGCAGTAGCTGAACCTGTTTAATTCTTTAACGAGGCTAGCGCAATAACGAACTTAAACGAGAGAAAGAGAGAGGAAAAAGGAACATGCAAAGAGAAAAACAACACTCAAAATCGATTATTTATCGACTAATTATCAGACTTAGTTACAGCTTGTTATACTTTTCAAATTGGATCCAATTGAGTGATTTTTTTTTAGTTAGATGAGAACGGTTTTCGTTGTGTTTGTCTCTTTGTTGATGCTACACATAATTTTGTTCGTTTTTTTCTGCTTCACAGCGAATGCACTTGTCTTTCAAAGGTTATGGCAATTTAAGTTAAGTTGAATTTAGTTGAGCTGAAAGCAAGAGATAGAGAAAGAGAAAGAGTATGGCTTCATTGCAGCTGAGAAATGGTATTAAAACCGGGCACATTATGAACGGGCACCGGTTTTTATTTTGTTTTCTCAAATCAATTCCTAATTAAATCCATTGAAGCAAATCGTTCAACGATCGCATGAATTAACATAAAATCTACATCATCCACTTTACGCGATCAAGTCAATCGCTGCTACCAGCCCGAATTCAGTATTCGCATAGTAGAGAAAAAAAGCACTTCATTTCGAAAAACATGCCAAATTAGATGCGTCAGTGGAATCAAAGCATAATTTTCTATTGTGTAAAATCACAACCAAATTTACACTAAGCTCGTTCGCGTTCTTGTTTCCACTTTGTTTTCTGATCCACTTAAGAAATGATGATGCTTAACCAAAGACTGATTCAACGTTCGTTGAACGACTGGCAGTCTTTTTTTTACTCTCTTCCTACATGTTCCGTTCACCAAACGGAGCTACTACATTTCTTCGTCATCCGAATATTGAGTAATTTTCGTTTTGAATATCTGCTTTAAAGGCGTTATAAACAAACAACTTACAAAACAAATAATTTATCGTAAATTCCAATCGATTTTTTTGCATAAGAAAAGATTTGTTTTGTTTAAAAAAAAAAGTCCATTTTTTTTTTCATAGAAAAAGAGCGATGATTTGTTATAGTGAGGTGAATGAAAGACAAGCACCGTAAAGAAGACATCGCACATTTGTCATGCAATTTAAGAATGCTTCAACAATACCCAAACAAAATCACAACCATTTTAACTTGAAAAATAAAAAGAAGTGAGAAAAAGAAAATTAATGCGCTTAATACAGTGTTTACGGGTTGCTCTGAATGCTACCAATTTATTTGCTCTGTCCTGAACGAAAGAAAGAATGCTTGAACTTTTGGGCGATTTTGAATTATTTTCAATAGAAAATGAAACAGATCAAAATACAATTTGAATGGACTTTTAACCAGGCAATTAATCGATCAGCACCTTTTTTTTCAGTGTGAAGAATTGTCCAGTGTTGATTTGTTTGGAGAGCGCCAGAGCGCCAGAAAGCTTGATTGATGCGGAATTTCGAAAATGTGTCGTATCCATTTTCCGTGGATTCTCGCAATCCAAAAACGACGTTGTTATTCATTTCGTAATCAGTTCTAATGAAGTTACGTTTATTTTATCCGTTCAATTCTATATGAAGAGAATTGTGGAAAAATATTTACAAATTACAACACGAAAAAATTCACATCCAAACAAATGTAAAGCGATTTAAAACAATTTGATTTAATTTACCGCAATAAAAACAATGATGGTAGATTTTTTTTCTCCCGACAAAAATTCAACGCCGTCAGGCGAGAGGTAGAATGGAAGGAATAAAAAAAAATGACACAAAAGTGAGACAGAAGACTAATAATACAACGAAATTCAATGAGTACGATGACTTTGAAACTGGCTGCGAACTGCACACATACATATCGTTCGCTTAAAATCGTCATCATCAGGCAACAACAGAGACATTGCATTACAATGAACCACTTAAAATTGAAATATCTATGAACGCTTTTATTTACGGTTTGGCTGTTTTTGTCGTTGTTTGTGCTGTCGGTGGGTTCTGTGGGCTCGAGCGAGTGAGAAAAAGAGAGAGAGTGAGAGAAAAAGAAAGAGAGGGATAAATGGTGAGCGCGGCTGTGGATACACGGCAGATCGAAAGAGAGCGAAATGATGACAGTTAAATGGCTTCTGCCGGTGCACAGGATTCTCGAGCTGTTGTTTTATGGTAAATTAAATCCAAAAATGTGAAGTAATTGTTTTCGAAAATGCATTTGTGTGTTGCTGGCGGTTGCTGTTGCTATTGCTGGTTATGCGATGTATTCAATCGTGTATTTCTGTTTGCTTGCAGTCGCATGTAACAGACATGGCAGACAGTTGAGCATGTGTTTAACGAGAGATGAACGGGAATGATGATGACGATGATGTATTCGCTTAAATTGCTGGAGATGATGTGACAAGTGAATGGAAAATCGGGGCGCGCATCACCATTGCCAGCCGTTTTCAATGCAATTAAAAGCCATGCTACCATATATTCAATGGCAGAGCAAAAAAAAAGAACACAGCAAATCAAGACGCCGGAGTACATTTGAAAATTTTGTGATTCACAATCATTTGCATAATATCAGTTGCAGTGGGTCAATGCAACATCAATTATGTCTCGACGAATGTGAAGTAGCGTACTTCCATACGCATTTTTTTGCGAATTCAAGTGTGACTTGATGGGTCGGCTTGACTGAAAACTAAAAATTTCATGACAGAATTTCAATGAATGGGAAAAACGCTATGAAATCATGTCTAATCACTAGACGAAATCTCTAAGTAAGTGTTTTGCTCCAGCTAAAACACTTTCCTTCTTATTATCAGGTGAGTTCTTGTTTAGCAAATACGAAACATATTCAAATTATTCAGCGAATTTTACGACATCTGTGAATCATTTGCCATTTGGCTGATTGAAACTGAAACAGCCTATTGATAACACTTTACTCAACAAAAAACGTGCCATTCAACAAATGGCCGAGTAATTAGCTAGCCATTTAGATATCAGTTGGTTGTTCTATTCGGCCTGTCGATCACGGACGGTGATTCACACGGCGCAGCATCAATAATATCGATATCAAAGATTCAATGAATATTCATCGCTTGATGGTATCAAACTTTTTCCATGGCATACCTATTAATAGAGTACGCCGCTGGCTGCACGCTATGGCTTATTAAAATTGCTTCGATATTTAAAGATTTCAAAAAACTGATAAATGAACAGTTTCTCTTGGTGTTCTAATTATAATTGGGACAAACATTTTTTTTGGCGGCCATTTTCGGAAGTTCTACTAACGTGACGTCTGCATTTAAAATATGCAGAATATTTAATTAATTTGAGTCTTAAATTTGTTTGAACTGTTTGACATTTTTGTCATTTTCTGAGATGTGAATGTCAATATTTCCTCATGATAAGGCCTAATAACGACACCGTGTGTAAACCTGTATATTGTCGTCGTCGTTTGTTTTGCTCTTTAATTTCGGTGTATTTTTTCCATCGATCACAGAGAATGTGAGAAAACCAATTAAGAAAGGCCTAACGAGGAGACGAACAGAAATGTGTTCTGAGCAGACGCCGTTTATTTCTTAAGATTACATTTCTCAGTTGTGCTACAAAATTCCAGACACAGACTCTACCATTATCTGATAATCACTGGATATGTGCTTTGTAGATTTATCTAATAAATTAATTAATCCGGCTCGAAAAACATCGTCGGTGACATCGAAACTTCGTTTTTGATGATTTGTGATCAATCTCGTTTGGATTAAGATGCAATCGAAAACAAACAGAAAAATTAACGTTTGAAGTGCATGTTTCATGGTACGACTGCTCAGCGCCTTGGACCCGCATCATTAATTAATTGCCGGAATTTACTAGCGACTGAGCTTTGCCATGAGAACGAACGAACGAAAGATCGAATTATTAATGACATTTTCACTTGGGTTTGGGATTTCTCACAAATTTCACAAATCACACAACAAAATGACATCACATTTCAGATCCAATTTTTTTCTCTTCTTCAACCAAGTTCACATTTATTGACGAAGCTCACAGTTTGTTTTTTTTTTATTAATAGACATAAATGAATTATACAAATCAGTAACTAATCGCTTCAACTGCAAATAGTATATCTGGTATAAATGCCAATGGTGCAACGGGCATTAACTCAATGAGTGGAATGAGTCTGTGTATTTGAGATGGCTTAAGTTTTATGTAAAAAAGAGAGAATGATTAAATTGAAATCTCCAGTGACTCAGACAGCCGCAGTAGTTCGGTTATACGAACGAGTAGGCGAATTGTTAAGTACTCAGACATGATGTTGAGCAATTAATGCTTGCAATCAGGCAATTAAATTTCAATGATAACTTAATCTGTGCACAACGAAAAACAAAATCAGAGAATTTTGAATGAATGAGTATGGAATTTGTATTGAAGACAATGGACTGCGAATCAATTGAAATCGTCGGAATACAAGTGTGAACATGCGAATTAACGATTCGAAACAAAAGGCCATTTTTATTTCATGTACAAAAGAAAAACATGTGCGATTTGTGAAGTCATTGATTCTTCACTGTCTTTTTGTTGTTGTTGTGTTTTTTATAATGACTGATTAATTCAACGAGCTCAGTGCATTGATCTTAAACACTCGATCATATAAACACAATACTTTATAACCGATTTCTGATTGTAAGAAAAGCAACACGTTTATCGAACAACAACAAAATGTCAAATTTGTTATCCGGCTTTGGATGGTTCCAATTCAAGACTGAATTTGAAACATTGACTACTCGGCCGATCTAAACTCAAATTGAAACGAAACTTTATCAGGTTGATGAAAACGGAAATCTCTTTTAGTTTGAGTGTTTTTACTTTCGTTTGATTTTGATTGAAATCACGCGCTTTCTTTCATTATAGTGTTATCATCATGGATCTTCGTATGGCCCAAATTAGCCGTGTTCGCCCGAGTATATCTGGTTTTCAATTTGCCGCTATATAAACTCGTCCAGAATTTTATTTGGTTTAAACACAGACAGAAAACCGAATCCAAATACACAAATATAGACCTTTTTGGTGATTTGTTTGCTTCCACCAGATTTGATTATGGATATTTTTAGATGCGGCACAGAGCACACGGTGTACACTTGACAATCTTTACATACGGACCACTTTGACTCGTGTGTATGTTTATTAGATGACCGACCACTTTGAATTTTCGATCGATTTACCGAAACATAAGCCCGAATTGAAATGTCTTCACAAGTTTGCCGACAAAATCAATTCAGTCAAGAAAAAAATATATTTTTCATGTTTTGGTCACTCAGCTGATTATACTCGGAATCAGGTCATTTGTATTTTATTTGAACTGTCTCATCATATCTAGAAGAAGATAGCAGGGCTTAAATCCAACAAATTTATTAGCTTGAATATATTAGTGCGATAAATTTATCCGATAAATCCAAATAGAAAAATGGATCCTATTGATATTGATAGTCCACACCCAAAATACTGTGAAAATATATGTATACTTCAGCAATTTCACAAAAGGAAAATACACCCAATTTGAGCATAATTCAACAAATTAAAATATTTTGGTGTAAAATTTACACTTTAAAATCATAACTGCGCCATCGGTTACTTCGCAAATAAAAAAATAAAAATAAAAAAAAAATATAGCAAAGCGAAGTTTCGATCTTCGGACCTCTGGGTTATGGGCCCAGCACGCTTCCACTGCGCCACTTTGCTCTTGTACTCATACATCAAAATGAAAATCGGTCTTCAGCAAACGGTAAGCTGAACGTATTGTGTTTAGTCTCAATCATAAGTCTTTTTTTTCAAATATTTGGAACAGTTTTCGCATAGAAACACTCCATTTTGTTTACCATTTGGAATTTATTGTGCTTTACTCATAGATTATTATTTCCTTTTTAATTTTTGAATCTTTATTGAGTAGAATCCATTGTTCTATTTCGATAAATGCGATATATTTAACGCATAATAATATTTTCGTCACAAATTTGTTGGAATAAATTTATGGAATAATAGTTGAATGTGAATTTTTGCATTTGACCGTGCTCAAAAAAACTAAATTGACACATTTTGGATTTATGAAGTGACTGAGATTCTTTAATTGAACTATGCTTTCATTATAGGCTATAAATGTATTAATAACTGTTTTTCTATTAATGCCATCAAATGCGGAATTTGAAGTACCTTAGAAAACTAATGCTCCAATAAAAAAAGAGCAACTTTCTCAAGTAGAAAAAAAAATGAGAAACATAAACAGTGGTCTGTTTGAAAAGATTTAATTGGATTGGAGTACATTACATTTCATTATATGAAGAGTAGTTTGAATGGAATAAATAAATATATATTGGCAGTGCTGCGGTGCAAATGAACAACTATCAAAGAATTGCCATAATTTAATGAACTTATTTATGAGATTCAAACCAAACCAAACAAAAAACACACTTTAAAAGAACACTTCATGACACAACGAAAAAATCGTATTGATTAAAAAACTTATTTATAACCTTATGAGCTGTAAATGCTAAAGCAAAGAGTTGTAGATTTAGTCTGTCGAGAGCAAGTTGATGATTTGAAAATAAAATCAACTTTTTAGCATCTTATGAGAAAGAACTTCGAATTAGATGTCATTGTTATTATTTGTAAGTGAGTAATTTAAAATGGCCTTCTATCAAAAAGTTTGATTTGATAATTGCAAAAGTACGACACTCTCTTTATTCACATTTTCATTTAGACGATTGTTTCCAATGAGATGTACAAAGATGTGAATAAAAATAGAATATGACTTTTTCAACCGTTCTCAAATCACGTTTTATCTTTGGCTATCTAGATATGATTGCAAGCCTGACGACTTTGCCGGTAGATAAGCATAGTTGATAATCTGCGATCGCTTCGTTACCGTTGAGATTTGTAAATGCAGACAACTGCGAAATACGAATACCAGCAAAATCACCACTATTATGAATGTCAAAATCATAAATTATATTAAGCTGAGTTCCAGCTGGTGTTTTTGTTGGATTAAAACTAAGCCACAGATAAGTTGTGATGTGATCGTACAAATTTTGACATACAGCCGAGTCACTTCTCACACAAATTGTGTGCATAAAGCATTAGAATTTGAGGACTTGATACGGAACCTGTACTTAAAACTATCTCTCTTTTAGCATAAGTGACCATTTCATGCTTCTCTGTGTACGTGATTTTTACATCAATAACACGATTGCGTTACTTTCGCGTCATTTTTCATAAAGTAAAGTCTTTTATGTTTGTGAACCGAGTTGGCATTGATGTCATCGATGAATGATTTTCCGCACCACCCATAGAAAATCTCACCAAACGGGCTCATCCAACAAATAACGCATTCTGATTGTCTTCGACTATTTTGGGAGACTTTCAAATCCCCAGCCTGGATTTCCAAGATCTCTCCAATGATCATAGCACAACGTTTATGGAAGAGGAGTTCGGTGTAGCCATCTAAAGTCTTTTCACGTGGCCAATAGCAGCCTATTTGCTTTGCACGATAAGCCTGAGATATGCCAATATATCAGGATATTTTAAGAGAGTTGATCGAAAATGTTGAAAACTGTATGCTCACAGCAGAAGTAGAATCATTTCAATCTGGATACATTCAGTTGTAACTAATTTTAAGTCAACAGCAAATAATATTTATTGTTTCATTGGGCTCCAAATAAAATAGCTTCAGACAATGAAACAACCTCAAACATCCAACAAAAATGAGTCAACAATGTGTTATTGTTGGCATGGATCTCAATATTTTGATAAGTCGCACTGTGCAAATCGTGACCGAGTTCTTATTGCCAATATTTATATTGCCACTACGTACATAAACATTTTGTGAAACTGACTGCTACATTTTATAGTGTAATTTGAAAACTATAAACAACATTCCAAATTAAAATGGAAATAAAACTTGAAATTTGGAAATGTGTGTCGTGAAAAAAAATCAATTTTTAGAACTCTGACATTTTGTCAATTTTTTCATATCTTGTGAAATTTTTTCATAACTATAAAAGACTAATTCCAGTTTAAAAATGGAGATTGAAAATGTGTTTTATTTCTCAGCTTGAGTAGTTTCAATCCTTGTGCGTGAATCCGCTATTTCATAATTAACATGTTTTTTTTTTTTTTGCTTACCGTGGGAAAATGTTAACCGTAGACAAAAAGAGGCATTTACACCTACGCAGTACGCCATGCGTGAAAGTATCTCTCCATCACTTCACCGTTGTCACGCATAAAACAAAGAAAAGAAGTGTTGTCAAAGTGTGTGAGATGTTAACTGGGTTGGAAAGTGTGCTGAAGTAGACATGAAATGGTTGTTGTGTCGACATTAAATGCCATTTAAAGAAAAAATACTCATAATTTTTGTTATTTATTGTGTTTTAAGCGTGGCATTTAATGGCAGCTTAAACATGGCGTTGATTGGTGATAATTTGTTTGTGATGCCCATCAAAATCGATAAAATTGTTGTGTGTTGTATGTTGGCGAGGCGTTATCTCAAATTAGTAGTCAATGAATTGAGAGAGTCTATAATTTGCTGTTAGTTTTTGGAATGAACAGTTCCCGATTAGTGGCGGCGAATGATGTTTGGAAATCGAAAAGACAGATAAATGCACCTACGCGGTTATGGTTATGCTTATGACTTTAATGTGCAGTAGCCAACGCAATGCATTCCAAACATTGATTTGATAGTTAAAATGTAACTAGCTCCACATACAAAATTGTATTTCGCGGAATGTTGGTTTTTGTTGGGCTGTCATCGATTCACTATTTTACTCGAATTCGGTGACTGAAGAAATGCAGACAGAACAATGCAAATGTTTTGCTCTAGGTTTCGCTAGTCAGGGATTCGAGACAGCACAAATTGAATTCAACTTGATATGCAAATGGGCGCATTTCAGCTGAAAATTATTCAGTTTTTCCGTTTGCTTGTCATAACTTCTCCTGGTTTTTTTTGTCCATTTGAATTAATCCAGTCATATTTAATTTTTGTTGACGTTCCAGACGATGGATTACACACAATCGCATGCGCACCATCGCAAAAGCACTATGTGTATCACGATTGATTCCATGTAATCTGACTACCGTTGCAAATCAACAGCTACAATAATGAAAGAGAGAACCGTACTACCAAATGGGCTCAAGCCGATGTCATCATCGTTGTTATTAGTCGGCTATATATTTTGTGTCGCGATGCCGAAAATGGAATTTAAACATTTTTTTTGCAAACGATTGCAACGATTTTGATTATTCGAAGTGCAATATTACATGTTTTTTTTCGGCGGGGGGAAAAAAAGTCATCTGTTGATTACAGAACATGAAAGAGAAAATCCCCAATGAGGCGTCATCACAATGGACCGTTTTCCTTAAATATGACGACGACATAGAGACCAGCGACTTAACCGACTAACATCAATTCCTCATATTGTATCATTATAGCTTAATTTTAATCTGAATTTATACGTTTTTAAGTATCATAAACAACGTATATGACACTCATACGCTACCATTTTGGCTCGTTACGGTTGAAAATTGGTATGCATATGATACTCTCTGGCTGTAGCGTGGCATTTTAACGATTTAGACAATGTTAACCGACTGGAATTGAGAAGACAGAAAGCATGAACGAACACGACGCGCTTGTGTGCGCTCGCGCACTCTCATTCACCATCACCATCGACCATTCGTAATGCGCACCAAAATCACACAAATCAACTATTAACAATTATGATTTTAATTTTCTACCTACTCTCGACTCTTTTTGAGCCATTAAACATCGAAATTATTATGACGGTTGCTGTGTATTTGCTTTTATTTCACTCTCTCCGCTCTCGTCAGCATCGGATGCATTTTATTTCCTTCGGCATAGCAACAACAGTATTATCATTCAACCATTTAAAAAGAAAAAAAAATCATATTTTCATTTTATGAATGACACTGTGAGTTTTTTTTACGTTCACTTTTTATTTCCTAGTTCTACAGGTTTTTCAAAAATGCTAGAAATATATTGAAAGCAAAGCATTTGAATATTACTGGTGTTTAATTTCCAGATACGGAGTGAATACGGAGTGAATAGTGGCGTGAAAAATGTTGCGCACATAACATTTGAAAGTGATATGAGTGACATCAAATTGGGTGCGTGGCTGAAAGTCCACAATCTTGGGCTTGTTTTTTTGTGAAACTAATCCAACAGCTATCCCTGAACGTAATCCACACTGTCCTCTCCAGCTAGCTGTGCCACACAATTAAACAAACCAATAAATTATGATGACTCGCTGCATGCATCATTCTTTCGGCTATAATTTGATTGTGCATTATTATGATTGTGCTGCGTAAATGAATTCCGCTGCATGCATTCAGGTAGATGTATTAACGTGCTCGCATCGTTTAATAGAGTCTTAAAGTTTTAATTTAATTTATTCATACCTACGCACTCCTCGGGCTCAGTTGTGTTCGTTGATTTTAGCTGAGTATTTGTCGCTGTTTGGCTACTGGTTCGGTGGTTTTATTCCATTTCAATCCACGTTCCAAGGGAGCGCAACGGCATTCCGTTGTGAATGAATTGTTGATGTTTTTTGCGTAATTTCATTCATTGGATTTTATTTTTCATTCAGAACGATGAACTATAAAAAAAATAAATTGGAACGTGTGGATTTGCATGTGTTAGGCTCCATCAAAAACTACACATTCTGTGAAAAGCGGGAAAGGTCAATTTTAATTGCATCTCCTTATATTTCATGCGAAGGGCTAACCGCTGCTCTTAGCACAATGATCTCAAATAATTGAACATTGGTATTTCCATTCATTTGCTTCTCAATGAAATCGATGAAAATCATAATGCCAGAGACTCGTTAAAAAGAAGTGATTGCTGTGAGGAAGTGTGTAAATGCAGTGCACTATTGAATGGCAAAGTGGTCGAGAGAGAGAGAGAGAGAGAGAGAGAGAGAGAGAGAGAGAGAGAGAGAGAGAGAGAGAGAGAGAGAGAGAGAGAGAGAGCGAAAAAAACCAAATTGTTGATCCCAAATAATTGCTATTGTGTTCTACAAATTATAACAATAATGGAAAATCTCTTCTCCTTAAGCCCATTCGTTTCATTTTCTTACTCTCACTGGTTGGCTTTCAGATTGATAGAAAATCGATTTCATTCACAAGAAACTGAATCAAAACCTCACGAAATCACATTACGACGAACGCTTATGATATAACCGAATCGATTTGGTGTGGTACTCGTTTTTTGCTGCTGCTTCAGCTCAATGACTTGATTCGACATTCATTCAGTCATTTCCATACTGAAGCAAGAGTATGAACGCGTGTGTCTCGTTTTTATTGTGAAAGAGAAAGAATCATCACAATCGGCATTTCCATGATGGTTCAAGTGCTTGATATGCGATGGCTGAGTTATCCAGCCGAGATGCTTGTTAATTTTCAAATTCATCGATCGAAAACGAATGGCAAATGAGAACCTTACGAAAGAAACAACAATGACAAACTAGAGCTCTAGTTAAAATCGAAGACCCGGCCACTATCCCAAATGAGCCCAAATGAGAATGACTCAATTTTTTCTTTGCTCTTCCAAACTTATTATTTATTTGCTCATCGTTCTACTACTGTGTACGTGCCATACATAACGATAGCAATAGATGTTCGATCGATGATCGAATTATATCATGGAAATTGGAATCAAGTGAAGAAAATGAGAAACATTTTGAATGGTTTACGAAGTACTAGTCAAAATTGGAGACTATGACCGAAGAAAAATGAAATGTATAAAAATCGGAAGAAAAACAAGAGCACCAGTTAGTTACCGAAATTTCGTATATCATCGACGAGGTCACAGACTTGCCACAACTTCATTTCCAATTTTAAAAAAATGTGTTCGGCTTGAAATCGCTTGCATCTTTCGATTGAATCCCCTGAATTGCGAACGTCACTTAATATTGCTATAACTTGTACGAAAGACAAGTGCTCGTTATATTTCCAGTCGTCGATGTATATTAGACCATTTCGACAATGTAAATAAATCATGGGTAACATCATAAAATGAGAAGGAAGACAATAATAGTAATAAAAAAAAACAAATTACTTTGTTCGTCATAAGATCGATGCTATATCGGTTCAGTTGTTTCGATCAAATCGAATGCCTCCGGTGAATGGATAGAAAATCTAATTCGTTCGAATCCATTTCAATTCTAAAATCATGACTGTTAACAAGCGCGATGTAGATAAACAAGTCAGCAACTGAGCTCAACACACACACACACAAATGATTTCACGACGATGAAACTGTTTCACTTGGATTTAGTTTAATTTCACACCAATAAATCGAGAAGAAGCAATATGAAATGAGGAGAAAAAAACTACAAAAACTAATTAAACTGAAACGTTCTCAATTCTTGTGTTCGCACTCTCTCTCGCTCTGCATTGATCCATATTCAAGTTTTTTTAGCATTCGGTTCCATCGTATTTTCTATGGGTAGTGTGTGTGTGTGTGGTATGAGAGAGAAAATATGCATCCAAAGATTTTCAGATTCTAAAGTGGCTGAACAATCGACCTATGAACTAAATATCATAAAGTCATACGCACTTTTACTACCAAAGGTGTGTGTGAGAGAGAGAGAGAGAGAGAGATGGAAAAAATTCCATTCACTCACTGCCTGGGCTAGTTTGGCTTAAATTTTAATCAGTAAAAACAGTTATTTAGACCATTTTCTAAATCTCGTAAAAATATTCCAAAAAACGTTGAGATTGTCTCGATTCGGTCGAATGCTGTAGAATGGAAACTATGAAAAAGCCGACGAAAACAAAACGTTTTGATTCATAAATTCTGAATATTTTCGATTTTTCACGTATTCACCGTTTCGAATATTTGTCTACGTGCAATCAAACGGATGCATGCGTGAGCATTCTCAGTTTCATAAAACCGAGCACATGAGCTCTGTGTGGCTAATTTCAGTAAAACATTCCAACACACGAAAAAGTCGTTCTCCTCGCTCAAAATCGATGTTTTGTTTTAACCATGCGATTTGAGCCTTAGAATTGAGTCTTTGGTAAGTTTCGAACAAATCAACACGAATGGCTGTGTTCAGCATCACATAATTTACTGTGGTTTTTCTTGTCGTAACCATAAAAAAAAAAGAATGGAAATTATGAAATCATTTTGCCTATTTTTTTTTTATCGCGGTCGCTTTGATAAACAACCTCAGAATAAACGTATCCAATCTCAGAATGCGATGGTTTCGCGTAAACAGCTCAAATCGTGTGAGTTGGTGTAGTGGTGTGTGCTTGTGCAACGATTTGTTTATTCGGTTTCGCACATTATCGCATAATTTAAACAATTATTCCAGTGGTAAAATTTCAAATACGGACAATATGACATAAAATTGCGATGCAATGGGGCACACATACATAAAAAAATGCGCCACACGGAGCCTTTGAACGCCATTGTCATTGCCATAAACACAATATTTTTTGCGCTACTGAATGGTTACTGCTGATGCTATTTTTTGTTTTGTTGTTGTTGCTTCAACGTTCTCTCGATCTCGCGCGCAAGAGACAGAACGCGTGGTTTCAATTTTTTTTATAGCCATTATTTTCATTAGGTGCATGCTGTTGATGATTGCACGGCCATCGTGCCGGATTCAGATGCTCCGTGCTATATTGTCGGTCCCCATTTACGGCAAGTGAATTTGTTTGTGCGCGCATTGATGTGCAAACCATTAAATAATCATAAAAATAAAAATCATCGTACGGAAAAATGAAATGCGAATGAAACGAGAAAATTGGTATTTACATTACAGTTGTGGCTCGGGCCGAACGAGCGAGCACTGACTCGAAAAAAGAGCACAACGCCTGGCATTGAATAGAAGTTAACTGCTGGAGAATTTCTGTGGATGCGAGAATGCTTCATTTCAGTAGAATTAAGCCAAGATCGGCTCATTTTAGCTCGAATTTTCATCGAAGATTTGTGGCATGTTTGTCTGTGAGTATGAATGGCATATCAAATTTATGGCCACCACAAAACGGCAACCGGCTCGTGTCTTTGCTGATGTTTTTTTTTCTTTTCTGTTTTGTGCAAACCGCATAAACGTCGACAATGAGATAATAGAGGCAAATGTCACACCGACAAACACACATCGCAATTATCTCTCTATCTTTTGGTGGAATGATTGTTTGTATGTGTGTGTGTTGGCAGGGCTTAACTTTATTCAACATGGATCGCATTTTATTTCTTCATTTTTCTCGATGTTCAATCCACATTTGTGCACAAAAATGCTCCACAAACCATAACAGCCATATCAATGCGATACATTTCTAAAATGACAAAAAGTCACGAAAAATGACGAAATCCGAGTGCTCCACTTGGGATAATGTCGTCAAAATGGCAACGTTGACCTCGTTTTGTCATAACAATTTCAAGGAGAGATTGAGAGGGAGAACGAAAGTGCAATGCACAACAGGTAAATGATAAAAAAAACACCATCGACGTTTGTTGTTCAATGTGCAGAGCACGCTATGCACATATCTGTTCTGATTTTCAAAGTTTCTTTTCGTTCCAATTAATAAACGCGCCGAAGTTTTTCACATGTGACATGACACATTTCAACATATGTCTCATATCTTGAGAGGCGAAACATGTGCTAAAAATGTGTATGCGATATGAAAATGTAGGCAAGTCTTCAATGCACATTGCACATATCATATCACCCTGTTTCCTACATTCAAATGACATTTGCATGCCCACAAAAACACAACACTACCGCTTCACAATCGTATTTTGCATTGGAAATGTGATTTCGAGAAAATATCAAACCATCCATTGAAAATATACAACGGAAATTTCAAATGACACACAGAATCTAACGAAAAGTCAAATTCATTTTCATTTCCTTCATTTGAGGCAAAACAGATCTATCTGCTAACAATTTCCGTCGGCGAACAGCAACAACAACAAAAAAAGAATCAATATTCATATCGTCAAGACCTCACCACATTTATTAGCTTCATTTCCGTTGGATGAGGGAAAAAGTAGTGCAACCTTAATTAACTGTTTAATTCACACAATCTTGCTTAAAATCAAATTAAATGAACCGTTTCACATCGAACGAAAATCATAATTTTATTAATGTGTATATTTCATTGTGCAATCGAAATCAACGATGGTAAAACACCGAGAGAATGAGAAAATATTGATTATTATTGGCACCGACTTGTTGTCTGCCAATTCATTTTCCATCTTTTTTTTTCTTTCAATTTCGATTCAAAAGCCTTTTGTTCTTGCCTTCAAATAGAAACGATTGACTAAATTCGAAATGCCCATTGATGGACACACACACATACACACACACTGAGCCACAATACAACATTCAAACCAAACAACTCAGCAAAATGCATAGAGCTTTAAGCATACACCATACAAAAGAAATGACCAAATGACATACAAAGAACAAAAGAAATTCTTGCAAAACTAGACACAGCGGCACACAACTAGTCCAACCGTAACAACATCTAGCACAAAACAATCAAATGGCAACAGGTGTGACCAATTTATATGCGATTTCATTCCCATTTCGATTCACAATCAATCAGACTTACGTTCATTCAACACAACAAACCACTTTCAATGACGATGTCAAACAGATTTTCCGGTGAAAAATACCAGCGCTCTCTTTTTTCTTGTTACTTCCATAATGCTCGTGATGCTTGAACCATCATATGATGGGTACACTTTTATTTGTATGATTTTCGATCATTTGGAATAAATCGAAATATTTTGTGATTGCAATCTCAATTTGACGTCTCATAATATCATCGAATAGCTTATTTTGTGAAATGCTATTATTATATGTGATGTCACTTCGATTTTGAAGTCGACATTTAAAGTAGCTGAAATGCTAAATTTAGCATTCAATGTCAATTAAACAAAAATAGCCTCTGACGACAGTATGAATTCATTAAAACACTGAAATCGATACTTTTATTATTATATCATGTTATCTTATGAATATTTAGGTGAATAAATTTATTTGGCTGACAACTCATATTACTACAAAAGAAACGCTCCAAGATTTCTACCCTAAAACAATGTGAATTGGTTCAATTCAAAGTTCAATTTGCAAAGAATTAAGAAATTGATACACAGACAGCAGACAGAGTACGAGAAAAATAATAGGAAGAATTAGCAAAAATATCAATTTTTCAACATTTCATCTGGAATATGGTCCACTTTCTCGTTTTTTTATAAATTGAAAAAAGTATCAATTTCAAACAAAAAATCAGTCACAATTCGGTCTTAAGACTGCAAGTGCAAAACAACGAACCATTCGAAGGTTGAAGTAGTGCATGAATTCAAATTACATCGTTTGAGTGCATTACCGTATTTTCAAGAAGTAAAAATATTTATTTTAAATGGAATTTTGCTATTAGGTTCTGAGGTTTTACGTCAACGATGATGTCGAAAATGCAGGAATTCATTCCTTTTATCCTAAGCTCGAATGCATTTGCGCCGGTGTGCAGGTAAAACAAGGTAAAAAAAAACACACACATTACCTTCGCTCAGGTAGAAAACACTATTAAAAGCTAGCATAAAAGGACACTATGAAAGACAAAATGCGTAGGAATAGTTTCAATTGCTTGAGCAATATATGGATGGTTGCTGTTTAGCAATAGCACGAAACAGTTTTCAAGCCAAATAAAAAACAAAACCATGAAAATAAAATAAATCAAATCCGTTCATACAATGGCATCTGAGTTTAAAAAAAAAGGTATTTTTTCTAGCTGCTTGAAAGAATGAAGAAAAAAATCGATTCATGAAGCGATCCTCTTAAAAAACACCTTTTCATTTCGTGTATTGTTATCCTGCTTCAGCCCGATGTTATTGCAATGGCTTCAAAAAACAGCAGAATCCTTCGCAAAATCATGTAGCTGTGTGTGTGTGTGCGCGCTTATGTGAAAGATGTTCATGTGTGCCGAACACGACACGAGATGAGGTGTGTTTGTGATACTGATGCTCCATGCAGAGAGAGAGGCCAGAAAAATGCTGTCCATATTGCATTGCATACGGTGCATCTTGTGTGCGCGGCATTCAAGAGATGCTTTTGAGCGTTTCACAGTTCATCGAATCAATTTTTGTTGTTGTTCTTGTATGCGTTTCGTTTTCCAAAATCAATCCTACGCTTTCCAACCGTTCTTTTTCTCTCTCTCTCTCTCTCTTTCCTTTTCTCACCCTCACCTCACCTCACCTCGATATTCTAAAAAATGATTTATGAGCTGTGTTGCAATTGCTGCAACTGATCAACTGTGTCAAATAGTTTTCGCTTCGATGGAATTTTGAGTCAGTGTGTGTGTGTGTGTGTGGCATGAAAATGGTTTTCATCATCATACTCACAGCATCCAGGTGGAAAATTCGATTTGTTTCAATGTTTCCAGAGAAAACATTGGTGGCGGAATGTTCCAAGGACTAAGATGGATTAGAGCGCAATGGACGCTACACGATCTGACCTCCACTGTTCAACTGTTCAAATGTTGTCATGCAGATTGTTAATTATACCTGCAAAATTTACAGATTATTTACATAGTTAGACTTCATCTCTGTGGTAAAATGCGGTTTGTTATTCTTTCGAGAAAAGAAAACATATTCATAATTATGAGCATCGAAGCAACCTTAAAATAGTGTTAAGCATGCTCAAATTTCATATTTTAGAATGAAAATGGTGAAACCCGTTTGGTTCTAACTGCAATAGCTCGCCTGATTTGAACGACAACCGAAAAGTAAGCGTTTGAGATGAACCGGCTTTAGCGCTTCGTACTCATTTCGGTTTTTTCTCATTTTGTAATTATGATTATGCTATTATCCGAATTTGAGCCATTGAAGCAACTCTATGAATGAATTTGAGTATGTGCACTTTGTGGTTTGCTAATGATAATGACAAAAAACAACACAATTCACTTAATCACTTCGAAACAAAAGACTACGACAGTCTCAAATGTAACGATAAATTCAACGATTCACCTGCCAAAAGTGACAAAAATGTTTTTGGAGAAACGGATCAGAGAGACGAGTCAAAAGAAAAAAAAATGGCAAAAGAATATGAATGAAATGCTAATTTCGGGAGGATTAAACGATTGTGGTTTAAAAACAGGGCTTAAGCCTGAGTACCTTTGAGCCATAAGCCACATTATATTGCTTCTCAATGCAAAAAAATACACACTCAATTAAAAAAAAACATATTCGAAAATATGAGACGACAGAAACCGAATACAACACGGCTAAAGTACAAATAATTATCTATATACCAAAGGTTCCCTATTCTTTTTCATTCTTCTCCAGAAAATGTGCAATTTATGGCACGCATTGGCCAAATAACAAGTTGCAATGCTAATTCAAGTATTCAAAGAATCGAAACGCTTATGTAAATAGAACTACAAAAGCAAACTCTCAAGTGACTAATTTGCTCATTTTCCACACGAATATGAACCTCAGAGTGATGAAGTTGAACCCAAAATATTTTTGGGTACCTTTTTTCGTTTTGTTATTTGAATTTGTTTGACAAATTCGACTGATAAAAATGGTGAAGATAAATTTCAAATGAAAAATAAAGTGTCAAATGTAACAGCATCAATCTAAAAGTATCGTGTGGTGAATCGTCGTCATTTTTCACTACAGCTGAGGCAGCAAATGTAAACATTTACCGAATATATTTTCTTGATCAGTCCTGATGGTCCTTCAAGTCATTGGCTTTGATTCACACCGGTTGCATCTCTTTTTTTTTAAATCTGATAAATAAATGTTTTCTCTGTAGATTGTTATTGTTTTTATATCGACAAGAAAAAAAGGTATTTTTTGTGGACTTTTCTGCTTTTCTACTGATCTGTAGGCCAAAAATAACATCGCTACTGATTTGAGTCCTATCCCAATCATGCTATTCCATTTCCATTCGACATGAGTAAATATTGTTTTTAAATCACAATGTAAAAACATCTTAAAACTATTTGAACATTCAAAGGCGAATACTTTAGGAGATTTCATTTGAGGTGTGTATTCAGCAGCTGATTGTGTCTTTCCTGCTGTTCGCATAAACACTTCATAATATATACCCTTCGAGCGGACATAATTCGATCGCACAAATATTTAAAATGGCTCCTGCATTTCGATCAAGAGACATGAATTAAATGAAGGAGTAAAAAGACCAAAGACTACTTGACCTGATTTAGAGCGAATGATGCATCTTACGGTTCTAAAGTCTGATGTCATATATTTTGAACATTTATTCCGTTTGGTGACGATTTGTTCTTGTACTAAAAAAACGGCAAATGTGCGCGCATTATGATTGCTTCAGTGTATTATTTCGAGTGATTCATTGGGGGCTCTTGAGACGCATAAAAAACCGTAATGATATGCGTAATCAAGGTGACTGTCTCGTTCCCTACAGCCAACAACACCGAAAAAACATCGAGTAGATTTAATTCGGAACAAGTTTTTACCTTTACTCATTTCAAAATCCCGGTTTGATTAAAGGGGTGTCTGTAATTTTGTGAAGTTCTACAGCTTTTCGCTCCGGATTCCAATGTCAAACACAGGGTATTATCGGCCAAATCAGAATTTCAACTAAATATTCCATCTTCACGTATGATTGCGTCATAAAAACGTTACCCTGTTTTCGAAAGTGTACACACAGATTCTATCGCAGTGATTTTAATTTGATTCGATCGATGCATGAGCTCGTTCGGCAAACAGCATGCAAGCAAACAACAACCGATCATATGCTAGAAATTTTATGAGAGAGAGAAAAAAAGGAGAATGCAGCTGTTTTTAAAATCAGTCGGCGGCGCTAAAGCATTTTATACCTACCTTCATGTGTGACACACAGTTGACCCACTCGAATGTATCTATTTCAACAATCAACAATTTCAGTTGGTTTTTATTCCTATTCTAAAAACTACCAATGCTAATGATCTAACACATTTCTTTCGATTGTCTCATTTTATCGTGCATCTCTGTCGTTCAGCCATGTTTTAAATCCTGCATTCGAACCACTGGAAAAAGCCAAATGCATCATTTAACTTCTCTATTTTTTTGCATTTAACAATGCAGATTAATTTAAAACATCATTTGGAATTGATGACACTTTACATGTGCCAAGCATTTGTCATTTTGGAATGCTTCTATGGTGGGCAATAACAATAACAGAAACTACAGATAAAAAAAACTGCCGTTTTGTTGTTATGTCGCACGACGCATAGTGAATGGCGTGGATATTTTGCATATTTGATGATGAACTTGAGCAATCGATGAAGTGCTTACCAACAAAAGAAACGTGTGATGCGTGTGCCAGCATCGAATTAGCCAACCAATTAATGCAGCTCAACGTTAACGGTCATTAATTTTTCGTTTAAGATCGGACTTGGTTTTTATTCGTTCGCAAATTGTTATTATACTTTTGTTTTATGTTTAACGAAACGATTTGACTGTTGTTTTTGATCGGTTGATGGCGACTTTTGTTTTATGGCACATTTAAAATGTGATGGCTCCTAATGGATCACACAAATCAAATTCAAAGCAAAAATGCTTTTATTGACATTTCGTTGGATTTACGATTTGGAAATAAAATATTTGCAAAAAAAACACGTCAAATCGAGTAGCACAGTCTGATGGTCGCGAAATCGGCAGTTAAAACTATCAACTTTGATGCTGTCACTAATTGCAAACGAAATTATTTTAATCAACTCATTCGCTTCAGACGAGCTATTTTAAGGTAAATTGCGGAATTTGCCGCTTTTTATGTATTTTGACACATGATGATGCTAATGTGTGTACTAATCATGCAAAAAAAGCCATTTACGCCGAATATGTCAATTTTCGATGTTGGAGGTCCAAACGAATTAAATATGGCTACTGTCAACCTCACAATTAGAATGAAATTCACTTCGAAAACAAGCGAATTTTCGGCGGATGACTTTTTTTCACTGGTGGTCGATGATTTCAAGTAAAAACTATCCAAAGAAATTAGCAAAATTTTTATACCAAAATCATGTTGATCGAGATAAAAGTTTATTGGCCAAGTCGTGTCGCGTTACTTGTTATTTAAATTTATTTATTTTAGCACATCGCAAATTCATTTGCAAAAACTTTTGAAAAACACACTGAATGACGCACGACCAAAAGATGCAAAAACAGTTAAAAAAAAGTTACGCCATAAAATCACAAACTCGATTTAGACATAAAAATGAATGTCATAGAGCTATAGACCTGGCCTGGGTTTAATAATTGATATATAAGTAAATTTCGAACTGTTCCAATGCAATATTTGATTATTATTTTGACAAAAATCAAACCAACGAATGAATTTTACCGTAAATATTCCGCCTCAAAGTGCTGGATCTGCAAATCAAATGTTTGTGTCATTGGTCCAAACAATGCTGGCAGCTCAGTGTCTAATTTCACCACCGAAAATGTGGCCAAACGATTACGGCAAATATGCTTTGAAATGAACGCTTTAAAACATAAATAAATGAAATTGTCATGAGGTTCAATAAAATGAATTTTAGGTCTTGATGAATACGATTTCATTGTGATTGGAAGTGGGTCGGCAGGTGGAGTTGTTGCAGCTCGACTTAGTGAAATTGCAAATTGGAAAGTTCTTTTATTGGAAGTGGGCGGAAATCCGCCAAACGAATCAAATATTCAATACGGCTTGTTTATCATATCCGAACCGATGTGTTCGTCCACGTGGCAAAATGCTTGGTAGATCGTCCAGTATGAATTCAATGATGTATGTTCGAGGCCATAAATCGGATTTTATTGGATGGAGAGCAATTTTGGTTGGGACTATGAAAATGTTTTGCAATATTTTGAAAAAGCAGATAATAATCAGGATCCATCGTTTGTTGCATATAAAAACGGAACGTATCACAGCGACAAAGGTCCAATGAAGATCGATTTTTATGGTAGTCCATTGCCATTCGCAGATGTTTATTTTGATGCTCTGCGAGAAATTGGTATTGAAGAAATTGCTGACATAAATGCCGATAAGGTACTTGGATCGGCAATTATTTAAAGTACGATATGGCATGAAAGACGCCAAAGTGTTGCAAAATCACATCTAATACCGGCCAAATTTGCATATCATTCGACATGCCTTAGTTAAAAGAATTTTATTTGATGAAAATAATCAGGCATATGGTGTTGAATTTATTTACAAGAATAAGTACAATATGTCAGCAGTGGCCACAAAGGAAGTGATTTTATCAGCTGGTTCAATAATGAGCCCCGTATTATTGAAGCTTTCTGGTATTGGACCTAGAGATGAATTACAAGAGTTTGGAATTTCCGTTAAAAAAGATATAGCCGTTGGTGAAAATTTAATTGATCAAATTATCTTAAGAATGTTTATTTCATTTGAACCATCAAATATTACTGAAGCACCGACCAATTCTTCGAATTTAGAAAACTATTATGACTTACTTATGCATAGCGCTTTATTATTTTCCACAAAATTCGGACTATTTGGAAAATGGTAAATACAAAAGCATTTAGAGATAAAAATGCGAAACTTTTACACATTCCATTGAAGTCATGCGATTATTTGGAGTATTTATCAGAGGAATATTAGCTGTGTTATTTTTATCAAATAAGTTTTCCACCAAATCATACAGTTGGAACAAGCAAAATGGGATCAGACTCTGATCCAAAAAAAGGTTGTTGATCCCCGTTTGATAGTTCGTGGAATTAAAGGATTGAGACAAATTGACGGAGGAATGTAAGTTGATTTATTTATTTATCAAAAGTTGACCATGGCTTTACTACTATTTGGTGAAAATAATTTTGGTTTTAGAATACCACAAGTTGTGTCGGGCAACACCAATTCAGCGTGCATCATGATCGGAGAAAAAGGTGCCGATTTAGTCAAAGAATATTACATTGCAGGTTACAGGGGCTCATAATTGAAATAATTTATTTGAATAATAAAATTGATTATTTCTTATGATAATTGACTGTCTTTTTTACTAATTTTATCCTGTTCAGTGCAAAATTAGTCTCGACTAGACATGCGACATAGCCATTTAACCGATTAGAATCTACAACAGTAGAATCTGGTGTAATGCATCAAACAAACGCATTTTATGTTTTTTTTTGACAACGTAACACATTGAATTGAATAATTTAATTGTAAATTTGAAGATGTTTGTATTGTTATCCAGTGCTCAGTGCACTACATCAATAAACGAATGACAATAGCTAGACACTTACAACAAGATCTAACCTTAATATGCTCATTATGACCAACTATCGCTGTATTGGTAGTTGTCAATCGACATAAAACATGTTCGCGCCCTGATCTCCTCAGCGCATTCATTGAATTCGACCATTCCAAATAGTGTCCTTGTGCATAGAAAACATGGCAGATAAAAATGCGTAAAAAATTTCTAGTGGATTTTTTGTTGTTGTTATTCCATCCTGTATTCAATGTAACATCCATAAAAATTTGATGGCACTTTTGATGTGATTCGGTTTGAATCAATGTTTTTCATTCGTTTGTTGCTGTATGTGTTTAAAATGAACCAAAACGAATGATTTTGAGAGCAGCTCAAATAGCCGAGTGGTTGAATTTAATGTGAATTTCGCACGCATAACTATTTTAATAGGAACGAAAGAGAGAGAAAGGGAGAATCAGAGCGATGCACTTTCGGGGGGTAATTCATTGAGTGGCAAAAAAATCTCTGAAATTGATTTCGAAGCGACGCAATGCGACCAAAGCAACGCATTTGATGATCAAGTTTTTGGGCCCCTCGTATTGTCGATTTTGATGGTTCTGGCAAAAATATTGACACACCGAAACGAAAATCCGTAACCGTAATCACATTTCGATTCATCTCGATATCTCAATGCTTGCCACTCACTCGCACTCACACTCGCACATGCAAAGCCAATCTGACTGATGAATTTCGATCGTTGTTTGGAAAATCAAAATCCAATGTCGCAAATCGAATAGGCAAACGAATAAAGAGAGAAAGAGAAAAAAAGAAATCAGAACACAGCGCGTCGCAAACGGAACAAATGATGTCAGTGTCTCTCTGTAATGCGATGTGATGGCGTACTTTTAATTTGGGAACATATCAGCAAATGAAACTGTCGGAACGTACGAAGCAAAACTTACATCAGAGCCAATAAATCATGAGGTGTGAATGAAACAGCTGCCAAATGCATGCAACTTGGTTAAAACGAGAGACCGACATTCACGACAAAATCGAGCAGCTGCTCTGACTATTTTGAACATCAAAAGAGGAGAGAATATTATTATAAAATTACTGTGCACGTACACACACGCACATACAAACACACTCTCACATTCGGTGCGCTCGAAAGGCACAGAGACGGGACATCTATTGTTAATAAGTACAACGTAATATACCGTTCATACCTTGTAACGCAAACATATTTCACCATGTGTACCGAACGACGACCGATTTTTTTTTCACTCTGCTGCTGCTCTTGCTGCTAATGTCGTAGTTGCCGTTTCTCCTTTAATTCATTTTCATGTTTCTGATCAGAGATTTTAGTCGGTTGGTAATTTTTTTTTTTTTTTTTTTGCTTTCGCTCATCCGTGCTCTTTCCTGTTTTTGTGCAACACAAAATTCGCTTGACGTGCATATTTACTCTTTATGATTGACTGGCTCTATTCCGTAGGTTTTCTCTTTCTCTCTCTCTCTCTCTCTCTCAAAAATGCATTGCGATAACAACAACTGTGTTGCAACATGAAAATCAATTCGAATGCTGGTTCATGCCAGCGAAATACGATGTAAATAAAAGATGAACGAACAAAACAGGAAACTACTGAAACATCACATTCAGTTGAACTCTATCAGAATGATGTCGTAAAAAAATCCCGGCGTAAGAACGAGGGAGAAAGAGAGAGCGAAAATGAGCACGCAGCAGCCACCAACCCCCAACTCATTTAATCGCTTTCGTAGCAGCTTCTGCACATTTTCCTTCTAAATGGTTTCTTACGTGGAATTTCCATTTTTTTTTATATCAATTCTGTTGCTGTTGTTGGTGAGCGCTATGAAAGATGCAAAACCGACCATAACAACAGCTTTCAACTATGAATATTTATAAGCAAAATATCATCGAAACAGCAGTTGCTGAAGCGGCAACAATGCCAATCACCAATGGAGAAAGAGATTTCAACAAAATTTCAACGCACTGCCGTCATTCGAACGAAAACCATCCAATGTAATATATTCACACATGCTGAGAGCTACATTCACAAATCGGAAAAACAGAATATAATCTAGTTTTTTTCGCATTCCTTCTTCTTTAGACGATTTTCAATGATTGGATTGATCAATTTTTATCACAATACAACTAAAAAATGCATAACTGATCTAGATCGAAATCTGGCAAAATGCATGCTCGAGTAAAATCATTTAGTACAACGCGGTAAATGCATTTGACGAGCGACAGCCGCATAAAAAACAGGCATAACCATAAAACATATTCATCCCTCTCAAACCAGGTGCCATTCATTGTTGGAAGTTGAAAAATTAATGTGACTACGGCTCGGCATGAGAAATGACATTGGCAAGCATAACGCAATTACCGTCACAATTGTGTACACACATTTCAGCCGAAAAGCAACACCACCGAATATTCGGATGAAAAAAAAAAACAAATTGGATGGGAACGTTGATGCGGTTTTCTTTCAGGACATAAAAACTCAGTCAGCGATCAGTGAACGAAAGAGATAGAGAGAAAAGTATGCAGTGGCTTGGCAAAAATTATCGTCATCAAATCAAATATGCAATTTAATTTTTATTCACCATTTAGTTTTATTGATAATTGTAATTGTGCAATGTCAACCCTCGCTCCGGAATGGATGTTATAGTTCGGGCTAGCGTTCACTACGGTATATAGTAATTATGTATTTTTCCAGTACAACAGCGTCAAGCCACACTCGAAAAAAAAGTGCACACAAATATGAATGACAGCATTTTTGGCTTTTGTACACATTTTTTTTTTTTAATACACAACATTACTGAAAATTGTCAGGAGGATGACAATGAAAAATAAAGCATAAATAAACAAACAAATGGAATCGGTGTATTGACTCGGTTGCGGTTTGCGGTTGATTGAAGTGCAAGGGTGATTGAGTGGCCGAACCGATTCGGAGACATTTTTCTATGAATTTTTAATATAAATATTGATTATTGTTATTTGCATGTCGATATGCTATGAAATATTCAAAAGTATTATTTATTTGGGGCCGATGTCACTGGCACCAAAACCAACACCAACACCGGCACTGGCACGGAAAATGACAACTTTTTCCAAGATCATATCGCACGCCAGAACATCACATATCATATCACAATATATTTTCGAATTATGATAATTTGTTATGTTTTTTTTCTCTCGTGGATGGTCCAAAAAACTTCGCCTATACTAATCTGCCATCGTTTTCATTTGTCAGCTTAATTTTTCTCATATCATAATTTAGGCTTAATTGTTTGAATATCATTAAGCATTCCAATTCTGACTCAATGGCGATCGCGAGCCGAAGCGTTTGATAAATAAGCAAAAAAAAAACATCAACCAAATTCAAATTCAGAGTTTCAAAGAAAACTGTCAGATGATAAAATAGATGCCAATTCGATTGATACGGCTCATTTGATATGAAACCAATTTTTCGTCGATACTCCTCAGCTTCGCACGCTTTTCTTCCACGCTTGACTCTTTTTCTACTCAACAAAAATTATGCTGAGCGCTATTTTTTTTTCTTCCGACAAATTTATTAAATATGAATTTATATTGACATCCACTGGAATTTCAAATGAGACAACTTAACTGGCGGCCTCTTATTCTGTCGTTCATCTCAAACCCAATGATTTTCGTTAACTGTTTGTGTTGTAGCGATTTGTAATTTGATGGGAAAAATATGCAAATCACTTTTATCGACTTTATTTTGATAATTTTTTTTTCTTCTCTAGTGTATTTTTGTTTCTATCGTTTATCGTCACTTTCAAACTCTTCACCAACCGATCATTAATTGATGCACGATATTTACAATCGAAATGCGAAGAAATCAAATCAAATGCCGAAATAAAAAGAAATGTCTTGTCAAGAAAAATTGTGTGAACTCTGTTGTTTCGATTGGAGTTTATGTGCAAATTTGTGTTGAAATGTGCACAGCAGTGAAATGGTTTGTTTAAGCAGATAACGTGTTGCTACATACCGTTGCTTCTGTATGTTTGAATGATGACCATCGATTTAAAGTAGATTAACACATTAATTTGAAATGTTAAATAAAATGTTGATCGAATTGACTTGTGATTGGAGACTCTGAAGCTCTTGAGAGCTTCACGGTTTTGTGTTGATTGTTGAATCGTCAGTCGAAACGAAAGGTCGACAAGAGAAAATTCCATGGTGTTATTTCTCACTCAAATTAAGAACGGACGGAATAAATTGATTCAATTTAAATGGTGATAATAAGTCGAACAAAAAAAAAATCCCACCGAGGATTAGACGCATTTGAAATGGAATGTGACTGTAGACAACTGAAATTGTCTGATATTCACTTGATTAACGTTTTCTCAATTAAAAAATTGGAAAACAACAAAAAAACGCTCTCATTTGATTCTTGATTTACAAGCATCGAAAGAGTAAAATGACCATGTGATCGTGGAGTTTTTTTTTGTTCACTTTTCAGTCAGAGAGGAAAACTAGTCAGTCTTTACAGTCGTTGAAAAAATAATTGGATTTCATTTTATTCCATCTTCGTGGTCATTTACACTTGAATTATTTTTTCGAAAGCAGGAGAAGAAACAAAAAACACATACGCCAAACTCATGAACTTTCATCTAAAATAGGAACACCAGACAGATAGACGCTGCTTCACTGCAATAGCGTCAGTGTGTGTTTTTCTGTTGAATGCGCTTCCATTCGTGGTTGATGGTTGTGTTATTTTTTGCTCGATTCATGTGTTTTAGATATGCCGTGCTGCAGTCAATTTAACGATATTCCCAGCGATGCGGGGCGTCGATGCGTCTACCTTTTCTCGGGATCAACCAAAAAATAGTTGAATGAAACAGAAAAACACGCCATAGATTCTCGTCGACCCAACGGTTCTCGATCGAATTCATGTATTTTCATTTGCGATGATTGCCGTAAGATAACTTCATCGGGGGTGGATCAGCTATATTTTTTCTCTATTTCACATTCCAATCAATTTTTTTTTTCGTTTGTTCCATCTGAAGTTTGTTAATTTATCTTTTTCGATGATGTGTTGCTTTTTTTCTCTCTTTCTCTCGCTCTTTCTCTCTCTCTTTTTCTGCCTCTCATTCACAGAAATATTCACACATGAAATTGAAAATCGATCGGAATGTGTGCATATGAAAGAACGCACCAAAAAAACACCTTCATTTTTTTACCTGAGCAAAAAAAGTGTTTTCGTTTATGCATTATCTGGTGTGCTTTTTTACCTGATGGCAATAGCAATGGCACACACACATACACACAGGATTCCATTTCTCGGTATTGTGAAATTAAGATTTTTTTTTCTTCTCTCTTGGCATTTATTTTTCTCTGTATCCTGACTGCGGCACAGTGTGAATGTGAGATGAATCCATGGCCATTTGATCTCAGGTTTTCTTGTAATAGCTTTGCGATGACGATTTTTCTTCATGATTTCTATGCCACCTTCGAAATGCGTCCAGTGTCCAGTTTCACATTCACATTTCATTGAGCTGCCGCTTCCATTTTTTTTTCTCTCTCGACATAAATTGCTAATGTCATGTGACATCGGCACATGCAAGAGAAAACATTAATAATGATTGAATGATGATTAAGGATAAAAATTCCATGTTCATTCGAATTCCATTCCGAAAGGTGTCAAATCGCTTAAACGATTGGTCTTCATTCGAAATCAGTCAACATTTTTCATTGATTGAATGGCAATTGGCAGTTTTTCTCCTGATTTATTGTTTGCCAAAAACGAAGTTGAACAGCAAAAAAAAGAGCATTTTGCACTTTATTGTTCTAAAAAATGACCAGAATTATTTATGAGTACATAAAAAGGTGTAGAAAATCTTGAAATGTGTTCGAATAGACGGCCAGTATATAATATGAACGGGATAGAAGTACCGAAAGATATCTAGGATCATTAATCTAAACAGTGCACGTGGGTGAACATTTATGAAATATTTAGTCGATTCGTTATGTGTGTGCGAACCGATTTCCAAGTATTCCACTGCATTCTAATGAATGGAAAATAAATTTGCCGTAAAATTACATTTTCTCTATTCAATTAGCTGAACAAAGCCGATGTTACCATTGACCAACTGGAATTCCAAATGAATACCAAACACACACCAATATTTAATGTGTTTCACTAGAAAATTATTGGATAATTTCATTTTTCGAACATAAATAAATTGAAGCGTTGAAATCATTAACGAATTTTATGAAAAAAATATATATAATTTTTTTTCGCATTTTTTTTTTAAATGTTATAATTTCAACTGGTTTTATAATACGTTTTTAAAATGGTATCCGATAATTGGCTGTGCGATAAGCGATAATGAAATCGACAGGATTACCTCAACGATTTCAGATCAGGTTGTTTCGATTTTATTTTAATTAAATAGTTATTTTCAATTAACTAAATAGCGAGAATTTGGGAGCGAATTTTTGTTTTTTCGCATGTGCTAGCGTGTATTGCATTTATCATAGCAAAACCGTGGAGCATCGATTCTATTCAATTGTGATCAATAAGAGCGCATGATGTGTAATTTATCGGTAGCTGCAGACAAATGGTGAGTTTCATGCACTCTGCACTCACATCCAACCAACTGCATCATTATCCAATGCGGTTCTGTGTTCTTATCACTTCCATATGTTTAGTTAGTGTTTATTTTAGGTAAATATTTGTCAGTTAGTACAGTTTCTCTCTATCTCTGTCCGTGCATCATCATTTTCTCTATATCTTGTGTGATGATAAATGGTTGGAAATTATACCAAGATGTGCCCGGATTGCAATTGCATTGAATATTGTAGAAAATTAATTCAAAATCCTTTACTCGATGCTTAATGGTTGTTTGTTTGAGTGTGTGCCGCAGCGCTTATCACACACGGGATTCGAATTCGTCGACCCGAAATGCTATAATTAAACACAAAAACCTTTGATTTCGCATTTGAAAGCGACCATCGGATTTGATTTTCATTTCGATTCGGTTGGCATGTGTAAAATGAGGAGACACAGTCAGACAGTTGAACTGCAATTGAATGTTCAAACCAATATGAAACCTAATTTGTATCGCTTACACATTACCATTGCCTTTTATCACCCATAAATCCGTAGATCGCATTTGTATTGTACTATATTATACATATATCTGTTTAACTGTTGTTTGTGGCTGAAGGTGTGCAGTTTAATTTCAACATTTTCGATTTGAATTCAGTGTTGAAGCAAAACGGAATGCGAAAAGATTAAAATGGAATTGAGTAATTAATTACTGTTAGATGGGCAGCACCGGAACCGGATATATTATATCGAGAGAACTGTAACGCTGAAATGAGATCCACATCGGGGTTATGGTTAAGATGTATGAACAACAACACACATATCTCACTGATTTTGTTTCCCTCTCTCTCTCTCTCTCCCTCAAGCTGTCATCAACGTTTTCACATATCTTTCATTCTCCAAGCGCGCACATTAATTGTGGCGCTCTTGTTGAAATTCTATTGAATTCTCATTGAAATTCGAAATTAAATTCATCTAATAAGCGATAAATGTACCATCGAACACCGACCAATATGCACATCGCATAACAAGCTACAATACGCGCGTAACAGTCAGTCTTGGTATGCAATATAGCGAAACCAATTCAAACATACACACAAACATCGACATTGAGTAGCAGCAAATTCAGCAAATTCTCCATTAAATACTATATTGTGTAATACATATTATTTTCCATAATAGAATTTCTCGGGAATTACATAAGACCACATTATCGCTGATGGCATGGTCAACAAATGCAACGATGATAACACACACATACACAGACACACATATGCATGTACGCAAACGATACGGCCATGACTACGGATAAGCGATAAATCCATGTGATTGATTTTGCGAAATGAATTACATAATCTATCATTAGAACGTCCATAATCGAATGGAACTTTACTCAAATGCTTATACAAATGATTTTATGCAACCAACGCATTTGATCCAATCGAACATTCGCGTCATTCGAAATATATTTAAAGTTTTAAGCATTTTTTTGCACGTCATCTGTTTGATGGTGAAGAATGATTTGATTTAACCATTACAATTATACTTTTTATATGTTAATTGATTAAATGAAATGGCGGTCTATTAAAAAGTATCCAGTTATAAATTATTTCAGTTCTTTTTGTTTCCATTTCAATGAAAATTAACATTAAAAATAAAATTAAAACTAGTATTACAATGGATATTCGTGTATAAATTAACAGTATCGATATCAGTAATCAGTCTAATTTTAGCACTGCAGAGTTCAGTCTCAATTAAATTTGAACATCTAACCCTAGGGGGAAAGAACTATTGGCATAACTGCGTGTATTTGCATTTCATTTGCGTTCATTTGCAAGCGTATTCGCATAGTATTTACATAGCATACACGAGCGCCACCTGTAGGCTGCGAATACGCCATATAATATCCTATGTAAATACATACATTTATTTGCGCTATTTGCAGGCTATTTGCAGCGTTCTTTCCCCCTAGATCTAACCATATCGTTCAACATGTTTATTCGATCTCCGCTTTTAATGACAGTTAGAAAAAACACACACACACACACAATATGTAATCCGTTTCACAGCGACAATTGTGTGACTTATTTTTATAACCGAATTAAATCGAAAAATAAACTGTAATGCTATTTTGAGAGATCCACACCTCAATCGGTCGATATTCGAGAATCGACGATGAGTGAACATATAGAGAAAAAAAAACACATGGGAAGTTAACTGGAGCAAAACCATTTAAACAATGAAAAACTCATTTGATGCCAATTGTGTTGGGGGATTTTATCTCGCATTATCGATCTAAAAACGAGAAACGATTCGTAAATCAAATGTCGACGGCTTGATCGAATCTACTGGCGTGATCACTTCGCTCAGTCATATTAACAGTGCGGCTCCAGTCAGAATTTCAAATTGGGTGATGCTTATTGCCTGTTTTCAGCGCAAAAAGCCAAAACAACACACATACACACACACACACACTCACATTGAAAAAAATAAATAAATTGAATTTATGTTTACCGACCAGAACAGTGTGCAACGACTCCAACAAGAATGTGGAACAGGTTAGCACCAGGAGAGACGAAGATATGAAGATTTAAGCGGCAAACAAATAGCAATAATGAAGTAAAACGCACAGAGAGCGGCTTTGTCACCACTCATAGATCAACGGCAAAGTTAATGCTTGGGTTTGGAAAAAATTAATGACGGAATAAAAACGCGAGAACTGAACTCAATATAGAGAACTATCGTTTATTTAATGAATAAACAATTTAATACATCCGGTTGCCGGAACTAACCTGCGCTCATTCGCTCACTCATTCACCTGACTCTCATTCGGTGTGTGAAGTGCAAACATAAACCACACCGTATATTCATTTTTGTGATCAAATCATACAATCGTTCTGAACCATTGCACCACAAGCCCTGACAAAACCATCGAACTACAACGTTGCACTTCACGCATTACACCATTTGATAGGTTTTTTTCTCTCTCTGAAAACAAATGTTTAATTGCAGACTCAACCCAGCTAAACCAAAATGATGACATTAGTAGTTAGGTACCTATCAATCAAATAACAAAATATAATATAAAATTCGCATCCAACGCATATAATTTTTGAGAATGAGTTGTTTAATTTGTTAGATTTTTTCCAGGTCAAAGTGCAGAAGCGTATAATTAACATTTTGAATCTGTCATCAGTGCACACAAATTGTAGCCAAAGCAAAGAGGAATAAATAGTGCAGCGATTGATAAAAATGATATGAGGAAAAATATCCCGTTAATAGTTGAAAGAGAGAAAAGAGTATGCAATGGTTACAAAATTAACATTCAAATTGGCATTTGCGTTACATTTGCCGGTTCAGCGTCGGTGAGCCGCTTTCAGTTCCGTGCCCATGCTTCCCAAACTTCCCATGTGATTTTGTTGTTGAGTTGTTTTTTTGTGTGGTTGTTGTTGTTGTTGTTGTTGGTCAACGTTACTTTTGCATTAGTATGCTAATGATATGTATTTATGTTGTGTGAGCCCCGGTTGTGTATAATTTTGATTCCGAATTTTGTATAATCTGGTCAGCATTTAAAAAACACGTATGTGCTGTTGATTTGTAAACGCAACGCAGAAGTATTCTATCAAATCTCCCATAAAATGCCACATTTTACTGATGTGTGCGAATTTAGTTGTCACCGTTTTGCTACTGGCGTCATGAAATTATACATTCAAAATTCAAATATTTACAACCGAACCGTGGATTCCGTGGATCAAAAAACCATGCGAAACATTTCAACGCAGAATTTGTCAACATCCAATGATCACACATAAATTAAGGAAAAGTGGTCATTTCGTTTCTTCAGATCCATAATTACAAAGTCAAGTTCAAATGTTTTCGAAATTTTACGAGCAACTCAAAATCATTTTCTATGCTAAAACATTGAATTAATAAACATAATGCATGCTCGTGAGAGAGCCTTTCCTTTTCAATGATCCACGATCAGCGACGCTGTTTCCTGTTTCTTTTGGTAGAAAAACCTTTTGCCAAACATAAATTGTTTATTTCGAGACGATTTTGCTGTTTTAACATTAATTAAGTATGCTAAATAGATAAAAAAAATTATGACCATTGACCATGACGCTGTTGATAGAGAAACTGCATTCGAAATTATCGGGTCGCAATTTGGTTGAAACACGTTTTTCGGCTTGACAGAGCTTTGAATAAATTGCTGGTTAAATCTGTAATAAAATATCAGATATTTTAATTATCAGAAAAATTCCCGAAGCAACCAACTAATTTTTTATTTACGACGTTTGGAAAATGGTTTTATACCTTTCGCTATACGAATCGAAAATTAATCATGTCTTCTTTTTTTCCATCATTTTTCAGGTTTAGAAGCAATTTGATAGACTTGTTATTCAATCGCCGTTTTAAAACAGATCATAAACAACAACAAAAATAACCAGAAATTTCTTATTCTTAAAAGTTATTGATTTGCTCGTAAAAAATTGTGTCATCAAAACATTCCATCAAGAGAATTGTTAACGTTTGAATCGACAATCGGAATAAGTCATTAAATGTTTGAGCATTTTGATACCGTTGCAACGTCAACAAACTACAATCAAGCCCATTGACACTAAACAATCGTTTCCTCATTTGAATATGACAGCTTGGCGTTAAATCGGTCATAAAATCCATGGGATTAGTCTACTGTCGCTATGGACGTGTCATCGATCGGCATTAGACATAGGCAGATTTTATATTTACACCTTTTACTTTCAGTGAAATGTTGAAATCTAACTAGTAAATGTTGGGTTGGTTCGAGTTAACGAATTAATAAAAACTGTTTATCAAAAGTCCGGCAGATGATTTTATTTACAGATCAAAATATGGACGATTAAAACCAAATCAGATTTTCAGAATTTAAATTTGCAACGGCTGCTTCAAATGGACAAACGTTATGAATTTGCGTAAATTTCTGCGGAAATGTTGTATTCCTCATAAATTCATAAGGTGATTGAAAATGCCAAACGAAACCATATCACCGGCAGCATCAGCAACGGTAGCATGTAAGCATTATGAAATGCTATGCGCTCTTTGATATGCATATTTTCTAAGATCTATTGTTTGGTTTTACACATGATGTGGAATGGCTTCTCGTTCAAGCGAATCGAGTGGAAACGAGTGCGTTCTATGCAGCGACAACGACGTCATACAACTCATTTACAATGCACATTTATTGATTCACAAAGAGCGCAACCCGAACAAGTCAATTGAGCTAATTTATTCGCCACGACACACACACACACACACACAAACACATGATTTTCGTATGGAGCGCATACATTTGTTGCATACGCAAAGATAGATACGCTCCGAATCACATCCGGAAAATGTCAAACCATTTTCAGCTCGATTATTGCCTGTTGATATGAATATCGTTAAAATTAGCAATGCCAATCCAAATGAATATTCGCACTCATTCTCACGAGGGTGCATTCATTTTCAATGGCATTCTTTTGGTTTCGAAAGATGTACAACTTTTATTTTCGTGCGCTAAATGACGAGCCAATTTTGGATTTTGTGTTGAGAATTGCATTTTAAACGAGGTGACACATAATGTATTTATACACAAATTTGCTCTCTTTCCCTCTTCAAAGATGTGAAATATCTCAGAGTAGATGCGTGAAAGAGAAGGACAGAGAAATGCCAGAGGTTAATTCAGAAGCAAAAGCAGAGGGTGACATGCGAAAGACACCCTTTGCAAAATAAAGCAAAGTAAAATTTATTAAGATCATTTCTGCAACCCTTAATGCAAAATTCGAAGGTAAACAGCACCGTCGACTATCTACTAATCATTCTTTTGGTCTAGTTTCATTTTCTCAATCAGATTTATGGCATGCATTTCATACCATTTTCATGCTATCAGAGAGCTGACATCACCTCTGTATCACATTAAATGTTTATTCTTGGTGTGAATTTCAAATCCATTCGAAGAAATGTAATAAAATTTTGCATCCGTGAACACCTTAGTGAATAGAGCACATACGACCAAAAAAAATACAAAAGATCGCGTAGAATGAAAAAAGCGTCGTAAAACGAATGTAATAGGGGGATTTAACGTGTTATTTTTTTTTCTTTCGTCGGTTTTTCGATATAATTCTTATTCGTGTTCGAATATAAATTTGATTTGTCGATTTTTGCATCGTGTGCGAGAAGCCTTATGAATATGTTTTTATGACTTTTCAGTGTTTACTGTGAATTGATCATTGATTATTTCGCGGAATGTGTGTCACATACGATATGTGTGTTGTTGTTGTCTGTTCGATAGATTGAATGCTGTCGATTCGAAACTGTTGAAGGGAGAAAAGAATCCGCAAACGTGTTTCTTTTCGATTCATTTCATTATTTCACTGTTTTTTTTTCTTCTAACCATTAACGGCGACTATATTAAATCACCTAAGGCGCACATAATTCATATTCGATTAGTTGATTTTCAAGCCGTGTGCTGATTTCGATGTCGAATGTCGTTGAATCCATTTATTTACAGTCTTGAGCATGAAACTGTTGGTGATTTATGGCCTTCGGAAAAAAGGGAAAAATTCTTGTTAAAACTAAATTCGATTTTCATTAGAACGAAATGAAAACAAAAATAACGCCACAACTGCGTTGAATACCGTTATTTGTTACGTGATTTTGATTCTTCAAGAGCGACAGAGAGTTGTTTTGCAGTGAGCTCGCTGTTTATTGACCTCAGTGACATTCTTTTATTAGCTTATCAATTCTTTAGTTTTTTGTTTCATTCAAATACACCGAAAAAAGGGCACATTGTTTGATGACGATGATCTTGTTGCGCCAAAAATCTTCTGCACGCACACATTTCAAGCGGTGAATTGGCCTAAATAGCAAATGTCAATTTTGTTAAAAGACGAGAAAAAAAACATATACAGAAGCTAAGCTCCTTTCTCATTTCAAACAATTTTTTTTGCATGTTTTTTTTTATTTTCTCGTCTTTGAAATTTCGGAATGTGTGTCACATAAGCCGTGATTATTGACTACGTTGGAAATTATATTGTTATAATCAATATTGAGTCGGTCTTCTTTTTGTTTGGGACTGACTTGGAAAAAATAAGAAAAGAGAGAAAAAAAATGCGAAGCACACAAAAGCAAGGAGTACTTCTGAATTCAATTGAACACGAAACAAAATAACAATAAATAAAACGTATGCCGAAGATGTGAACCCTTTTATGTTTTCAGCTCCTTCAAATCAATTCTTGTTATTTTATTCTTTTTTTCCCGTTCTTTGTGCTACCGTTTGAAGCATTTTAACGTGATGTGTTTATGTGCAGTATTTAACAGAGCATGCATGAGTTGGCCTATGGTTTAAATAATTGCTACGCTTCGTTTTGTTTGGCATTGTATGAGAATGCCATTGCCACAGCAAGTTTGCAACCGAAAATTGGTTGTGTCTCATAAAGTCGATCCATCGATCGAAACCCATGGATTCGTTTCTCTTTTTTTCACCAAAAAAAAACACAACAATCTAAACATTGGCGAATAAACAGAGACATTTTTGTTATTTCCACCGGCAAAAGTTGATGTGACACAAATACACACAAATACATATATACAAAAAAAAGGACCGTAACAAAAATAAATGACATAATTCACGGTATCACTTCAGGCGAAATTCATGACACAAATTCACTGCTTCTCATTGGATTATCCCAATACCAATCAACGACATAGTTTCAGATGCGATTTTCTTTATTGACTCGAGTCGATTTTAGACAATGTTCTCGTTATTTTTGTTTGCTGCGCATTGTTTTCTTGTTGGCTGTGACAAAAAGGACCGATTTCAAATGAATGGAAGACCCTGTCAGTGGATGAAAACCGGGAGAATGTGCAAATTTGCCGACGTGGAAAAGGATTCAATGTATCACCTTCGTCTTTTTTATTTCATTTTGCCTCATTTGGATTTGTTACAAGGTTCGCTTTATTTAAAAATAATATTCTTTGCATTGATGTTTTACGGTCGGGTTATGGTCGATCCACAACTAGATGAAGTGCATTTAGAGTGCTACACCAAAGAAAAGCCTCAAATGCCTTTTTCGCAGTTCAAACTTCAGAGGTGAGCTTGATTACCGTTCAAGTCAACTGCCTCTTCTTCATGGCATGTTAATGAAAAAAAATGGCAATTCATCATCGGCAGCAGCTAGCGTTATTTGATTCGCATTTAATGTGATTCTTCGTTGATTTCTCATATTTCCTGTCATTGTGAGCCAGCCACTGTCAACTGACACCCAAATGCAGGCACAAATCAGCAGCCTTGAGGCAGCCGCACGATAAATAATCTAATCGAAATTTGGTATACAAATTGAAACTTTGTGATTCAATTAAATGTTTTGCATGAATTCGAAAATCTTTCGAATGATGTGTGCTCTGTGTTTGTGTTGTCGGACGAAAAGTTTCAACTCAAACCTTATGCTGGTTCGACATATCTTTCTCTCTGCTTCAAAAACTTTATGCACTCCGAACAGCCACCTTTTAATCGAAAATTGCAATGTGCCATTGTCATCGTTGTTTTTCTTGCCTTCGAGTTGTGTGTATGTGTGTGTGTGTGTGTGTGCAATGGGCTCGACTCTTGTTTCTTTCCATCTCGAAATGTGATTTGCGTTTTACGTCCCATTTTCGTATGGCAAAATGTGTGTGATCAAACAACACGAAGCAACTGCAAAAACCCATTAAACCATGTGCCACAATAATTCTGCGACAAAATGTGCAGTGCCAACGGAGACGACAAACGACATTTGAAATTTGATATAACTGGGAAAACAATACACCACATACAAACACACGGAGAACAAAACAAAGTAAAAATACAAAAACACACACACACACACACACACACACACACACACACACACACACACACACACACACACACACACATATGAGAAAATCCAATCTACCTTACGGCTATCAGATTTGCTCTGGCGGATGCATCACATCATACTCTGGGCCGGGCATGGCCATGTCGAGACATCAAATATGCGTGTGGGAATATGCGTAAATAGCATTGCAATTTTCACATTCAAACACCCGAAATTCGTGTCGAGCATTACCAAATGCAACAACCTTCAACATTGGCTAATGTGCATAAATGAAATTGTTGACTAGTGATTCGAAAATGAACTGTAGTATGTGCGGCCAATTCATGACAACATCATGTTCCTCATTTCGTACTCGAAGTCAATTTTTGCACAAATTCAGAGTTTTTGCACAAATTTAATCTACAAAACTTTGTCGACCAACTCGACATTTTCAATTTGAAACTCTATTTGCCGCCAAGCACCAAAATGCGACTGTTGAATGTTTCGAGCAATAACCGGAAATTCCATGAATAAGTTGATAGAATTTCTGTGGCCAATTTTTGAGCCAAACCAAACCTAGAAGCCAGTCCATCGTTCGGATCGTTTTGTATTTCGTTCAATTGAATAAGACATAGAAGTTCAGTTTCAATGATCATGATGGTGGTACTGTAGACCCATATATATGTATACACATCGGTCAGTTTCAATAACAAAAGCCATAAACACAAACCGCGCGGCATTCAATCCGGCTTCTAAAATGTTGTACAACAAAAACCAGTAAAGATCTATATTTGCAGTACAATTGTTTTAACATAAACAAACTTTTGGTACAATTGAAATTTGCCAATGAATTTGGCCTAGGACGGACTAAAACAAACCGAGGTTCCATTTACTCGGCGATTTTTTCTTTTTAAACATTTGCTTCGTTGGAAAAATGGAATGAGCCGAAATGCAAAAAGCAAGCCAGTAATTCTTTATTTGCGATGTTCCCATAAGAGGTTTTGCGGTTGAACAAGTTTGGTATTTTCATTTTCGGCAACAAAAGCCCGAAAATAATTGTATATTTGTTTAGTTCAAAGGTCGTTCAAGTAAAATCATCCAAACTGAAATGCAAAAGTGTTTGGACTGGTTGGTGACCGGAGCTCAAAGGAACTTCAAATTCCATCGTCATATGTTAACAACAACACAGTGTTGTGATGACCCATAAAAAGACGCAATCCGACGCTTTTCATTTAAGCAAATGCTCAACAAAACACACTGTAGCACATAATTATTGGTCGTTCGATAACTCGAAGTGTCACATTCAAAGCCAAATAATTCAAGTAATCACAATTTACTGTTCTGCACCGATTACAGTTTGTTGCTTGATTGAAAATCACTTCGGAAATGTTCTGATTTTTATCGCAATCGCTTCGGTTTCACCCTCCGTTCACAACCAGCCAAGAGGAAAAAAAATGAATGAAATGAACATGAAAATTAATTTTCTTGTCAAAAATTCATGAGCACATAACACTCGGACGCCGCCGATTGACGCTTAGTAATTCATATTCAATTTATTCAAATTATATTTGAATTATGTTATCACCATATTCACATCAATTGGAATGTTACATGTAAACGACAAGCCATTTCACCCATTTTTTTTCACCCGGCGCTGCGACGCAATATTCAATGACGGCTCACATGCGATGGAGCTGATTCATAAAATGAAATTCGATGGAAAGAGGAGAAAAACACACAACACGTAACATATATATGAAAAAAAAACAACAACAACGACGGCAAATCGAGTAAATCAAATGTAACCGGTAAATAAAATGACCATTGACGACAAAAACAGAACGAGAACCAAAATTATTGCCGGCGGCCTGTAATTATTCTTTATTATTATCTTGCTTGCGCTTTTTTTTTATAACGATGAATTTGTGGCATAGCAATTGCTAGGAACTGAACAGAACTGGACACTGAACAGCAGAATGTATACATTGGTTATAGCTTAAATGAGGTGGTAGCGCCAGAAGACTCAACAACAAACCACAATCGCATCGAAAGTGCTTGACTGTTTAAAAACAACTTAATATAGATTCCGAACCGCTGGTCAGGCAGCATTTGCAAATGAAAACTGTAAAATGAGCCGCTGAAAAAGGCTAACCAAATTCTCTTGTCCATTCTTGTTACTGAATAACGTCTAAAAATACAATTTTTTTTTTTTAAACGATGACCAGTTCATGGAAAAAGAGACGATGCTTCAGGCGTAATCTGTTTGTCACACGTATCAATAGCCCCTCTTAATGCCAACAATGCCTTCTATTTGATATATTATCATTAGTTGTTTTTTTTTTAAATGTTTTCAGCATATTTTTTTTACAATTTCTCGGTTTTGTCATTTCTTTTTTAACGTGGGAAAACACCGTTCAACTCCTTTCCGTTTTATTTCAACATTTTGGGCAATGGTTGAAAACAAAAATCCACACAAAAGAATAAACAAACAATAAAAAAAAGGAATCGCATCGAAATAGGGGAGGATTGACGCTAATATAATTATGTAATATTTTGTTTGCACTGTGTATTCTCTGATGTTTCGTATGCCATTGCTGGATCGCCTCGACAGCCGACGAAAGTCACCAAATTTACTTCGATGTATCAAAGTGCAAACTCATAAATGCTACTGTCGTTGTGCACATGCACAGCCTTTATTGCCATTTTCACGTGTGTGCGGCAGTTTATGATTGCAGTCGATGATGATTGAAGTCGACCCATTCAATTCCTTTTTCCCGGCTTTTTTGGTGTTTATGCGTGACGATTCGACTACAATAGCTTGTACAATCGAATGTAAAGTGCAGAAACTGTCGCATCATCATTTTGAACTCCGACTGACTCCATAATGGATTTCATCGAATTGAAAATGGAAAAGTTTTTATTTTGTTTGCCTTTTCAGTTGAAAAGTTGTATTCCTTTGAATATTTAAATTGAATCAAGTAATTTCAATTTGATGGCTCAAAGGCTTGATTTGATTCAATGTTAAAAAGTACACTTTTATGAACGAACTAATTGTTCTACGATTTATTCACCGCATAAAACGGTAATTGCTATCGGCTAAGCATCAGATGTAATGTTTGTCTGTTTGTTTGTTTTTCTTTTATTTAACGTATCCATTTTCATGGTTTGATATAATTACAACACAATTTCTTTCACCTAAGCTTTTAATGTGGGTGTTTCGAATTGATAAGTTGAAACAATGTACATTTAATTAACATCGATACTGTAGATAAATTGGGGGCCATTCTCTGTAATCGATATTTATGAGCTTTTGAATTACCATCGCTGTTGATAAGTATGGGCTTGGGTGTTGTATTACATAACAAATATCATGTCAAATAATCAAATGTTTGATGTGTTTTTTTTTCCAAACATTTAATTTTCGATTAATGGCCATTACATACCGGTTATGAGTATCAAACAAAACGAACCCATGTAATTCAATTTTCTGATTTTAATCTTTATAATGACGTTTGTTTTGAAATTTTGACCGGCTTCGACTATTTCTATTGTCTCTAGCCCAATGTCAGTGGAAAAAATAAAGTTCAAAAAACTCAGTTAATGAACTAGCGAAAATCACACACTGAGATTGAATTTGCTCAGAAAATGGCAGTTTTCTTCGGAGGCGAAGAAATTTTTCATTAAATTTGAAGTTACAATAATGCACCACGTGGAAAAGATACAAAAGGTAAGTTCAATGGATCAAAATGACTCGAGCAAGGGTATCGCCACGTAATAGCCAAAATGCACGATTTTTCGGGTGTGACTTTTTATTTCAAATTTAATATTACCATAGCACACGATCCATACTTTCCATTAAATAACTTAATTATCTCTCGAAGTTAAATGCAGTCCTGAAAGTAACAAACACAATGGAATTGATCCACTTCGATAGTTCAACTCTTTTAGTCGTTCGGAAATCGAGAGCGTCGTCATCATCGTGACAAATGGTTATTTTCAATGGAATTTGAAGGAAAAAAATAACGTTTTCACGTGAAAATGTGTTGCCATCAAAACGATCGTAAATTTGTTGCTCATGCTTTCGATTTCGATGTTAAATAAATGTATCCATCGAAATGAAAAATATCGTTCGATTTAACGCATTAACATCGAAACGTAAATAAATTTAAAAAAAGACACAAGAAAACTTAATGTGGAAGAAAAAAATCGGGTGTAATTTTTTGTCAGCGCTGTGTCGATAATGCGACACGTGACAGACCATAAATTAGATTGGGAAATGTTTGAATGAACAGCACATTCGCTAGATCGTTTTGTTGGAACATAATTTCTGAACAAAAGGAGTCAACAAGAAAAATGTTTATGTAAATTTCGTTTGATGTCTATTTCACACCTTTCGATTCACCTTTTTTCACTCTCTTGCGATATTAATGTTTCTTGTTGTGTACCTGGTAGTTAGTAACTACTAGTTACCGCTTGGTTTTGCACGCGTTATGAAAATACATTTTTCGATGGTGTGAATGTGAAGTGAAGAAAAACCGCAACATTTACCCATTTAAAAATGCCCAACTCAATTTACCTATGAAAACGTTTCAATTTCATTCAAAATGCTCGACACATGTACATTCGCTAGCCTTTTTACCAAGCTATTCGCACCTTTCCAGACAATTTTTAAGTCTATCAAATCCTTTAGAAAACGAGCAGTTGAAACATGATTTTGCAATGACTTAGGCCTTGGATAAATGGGCTGAGCTCATGAATTTTGGCAGATTAATTCTTGATCTATAAAAAAATCATGTATTTGAGTCATTATTCGAAATACTATATCCAAGCTGTAAAAATTGTCTCTAGTTATAGTAACCTGGTTTGAAGATAATAAACAGACAAAAAGTCTACAATATTCCATTTACTTTTAAAGCTATGAAAACGAAAAACAAATCAAGCAACAACAAAAACGATCAGGTTTTTTAATTCACCCGAAAAACTGATTTGCCCCCCAAAAAAAGGGGCCTGTGGTGATTGATGCAAGAAAAAGTATTCAATACGTGTTACAATTTTTAATCAGCGTCTTGACAATCGAAGTGTTTTTTCCATTGCTCGTTAATTACCGCACGTTTAGCGTGGAATTGCAACTGTCATGCTCGGTAAAAGCGTTCAATTTCCACTTACAATGTTTGAAAAGTGAATCGAATCGTTTGATTTTTTGTTTCGAATAATGGTTTGAGTAGTTTTCATGGCACTTTGTAACACAAACAAACCATCGAAAGTGCTGATCAAAAGCCAAATCATCGAATGCTATTGAAAAGAAGAAAAAAACCAATTGGGCAAGTTGATTTTAAATCATTAATTCGTTGCAAACGAGTTGGTTTTGTAATGAGTTGTAAACTTTGCCGTTTGTTTTTGTTCGAAACACGTAGAACAATGGGCGTCGATTTAAATCAACATACGTGAAAGTGCGTGAAACAAAAAAAAACGCGCCATGTCGTGGTAATGAAATAATTACAGCACCTAATAAATTAATAACCATCATTTTGTCACCGAATAGAATCGTTTGCTGTGCTGTATTTGCTCCATTGTTATGCATAAACAGTGGAAATTGTGTGAATTTCACGTATGCTGCATAGTGAACCGAAGACGAATAAGATGGAGTAAGGAACATATTGAAATAATTCCCAGCGGCAATTTTTCTATCGCGCTCGTGCCACATGAGAAATCACACACAAAAAGCTTATGAATGCATCGTCTCTCAAGTTTACGATAGAAAAGGATTTTAACCAGCAGCTACCTCGGTCCTACACAAAGCTGAATAAATCTACACGTATTCTCGAGTCGTTTCAGTTTTTAGGCAATAATTTAAAACAATCGTCATTAGTATAGCATGCAAGCAGTTTCTTCGTTGCAAAAACGATAGCAACGTTCGAACCGTTGCCATAGAACAATGGTCCATAGTATTTTCAAAACGATCAAAAACACAGCTAAAGTTATGCTAGCAAACAGAAGCCAAAATAAACGTAATCAGTACAATGCGATGAAGTTACTTGAGAGCGAATAGAATAGAATACAACAACAACAAAACACACACACACACACGAAGACTTCGGGGAATTTATTTATTGCAGCACTTGCATGGAACAAAACGCGTTGTGCGATGGCATTCATTGAGACCATTGATTTTCCCATTCACGCGCGCGCGCGCACTCGCCCCGCTCACTTGCACCTCTGGCTCAACCAAATGACGACAACGATGTGGAAAACGCTTTTTCTCTGTTAAAACATAAATTCATAATCATCGACATTGTCGCCTAGCAGTATGTAGTGTGCAGTGCACGCAAAATTGTATAATTCACACATTATTATCGAGAAATTGCAAAGCGCGCTTGTCAACGCGCTTCCGTCATGCGAGTTCATCAAAACGACACAACGCACAAATCAAATAAAATCGCTGACAAGAGTTGTGTTTTTGTTCGGGCGCGTAACATTGTGAAAATTGTAATCACTCAAGGGCTTTTTAACATGGCCAATAATGATTCAGTGTGTTAACATTTTTTCCCTGTTATGCAATTTCACGTAACACCGTGAAGCATGGTGCATGAATATGGAAGACGAAAAATGATCGCTGTTTGAAATGTATTCAGCGATTCTTTCATAAGTGATGGAAGTCCTAGATTGAATCGATGCATGCAATCGTTGTACAGATTTCGAGTTGTTGACACTTATGAAAATGATAAGCAAATGCGTTCATAAGTTTTCGTTTGCCCTCGTTCACTTTCATCTGCTTTTGCTCCTTTTGCTAACTCCGGAGCGTGGATAAACAAAAAACCCACTTTGCAAATGATTCAAGCGCCAATGATCGCTTGCTTACAGATTCCGTCATCCGTATTATAGCACGCTTGAGATCGAACAAAAGCACAAGTGAATTTATGAATTTATGAACGCGAGGGTTTTTTTCCGTTGTTGTAAATTTTCAACAAGTCAATTTCCTTTGGCGAATCAGATTAATTAACTCACTTGCATTGTTTTTTTTTCTTGTCAAATCACCTTGGGTCACATACAATTTCGTTGTTTACATCTCGGAAATTGACGTTGACGGACCACGTGCAATTGATCCAGCATGCATCAATATACCAGAGCTGGATGACGATTGAATAAAATTCCAAGTCAAGGTGGCTTATGGCATTTTCCAAGGATGAATGTCACTTGACGAACATTTTGTTTTTTTATTGGAGAAGTTTTCTTCGCTTTCTTCGTTCACCGTTGCCAAATCAACGAGACGACGATTAAATAATCATCTAAAAAAATATTCGCCAAACATACAAGTCTCTTTGTCGAAGCAAACTTTCAAGTTACACAATCGACTTGTGTTTTTCTTTCATTTCCATAGCATACAGTCATTCATGTTTAATGTTCACTTATGACGCGTTTCACGTTTCATAAAAAAAACTTAAATCATTTCATAGTGCGAAATAAAACAATGACCCAAATACAGTTTTGTAGCAATTCCTATAAAAAGAAGCAGCAGCTTGTAAAAAAAAATCCAGATGGTTTTTTTTCGCTCGCCTAATTTTCACCTTCAATTAAATTTTTTACTTTTTAATTGTAAAAAATGTAATAAATAATTTCGTGTGCAAAAAATAAGAAGAGAGAGGGAGAGGAAAAAGAGCGATTGGCTCGCACACGTCTGTTGTATCGATGCGAGATCGTTCCATCTGACTGAAAAAAGACATATTGATGATTGACGTATCCACAACGAAAGTCAGAGAGAGCAATTTAAGTGTTGTTTTTGTCTTCCGACATGAAATTTTCACATTTTTCGGACCGACAAAAAGAGCAAATGAAGAGGCAAAGCATAACGTGTGACTGGCTTGTGCTCGATGCCGACCTGTCGAATATGTTGCATCCGTGCAGAAATTATACATATTCATTCACAAAAAAAAAATAATTATTATTTTCTCGAAAAAAAAAATCGGTTTCACTCGGTTCATGTCATTAAATTGATCAATCGATGAGTTGGGACTGTGTTGTTAAGTGTGGGTTGTGTTGTGGCGCGTGGTCGCCGTTTCAAATCGGTGATAATGTTGTTAAATCATTCAATTCGATATGCATATATGCACGCAGAAAACTAGAATTAGACTTCCCGTTTCCGTTTCCGGTCGGCATCGAGCTCCCACACACACACGCACATGAATGTGTGATTTAGCTCGGCTTTGCTGTAATGACACGCACCAAACGTCACGATTCGATATGCAATTTCGTTCCAATTTGTTCACATTAGGTCACCCTTTTTTTAAAAACTCTACTCAATATTACATTTATACTGTCACTGTGTGCCACATCTGTATAATTATTGCGATGTTTTCTGGTGACGATCGCACACAGAGTCATAGATGCAGACACACACCAGCAAACAGGTGAAGTAAATGAGCAGTTTTTTTTTCATTTTCTCTAAAATCATATCAACATATCATCACAGCGTTAGCATTCTATTGCTAATGATTAGTTTTGATGGCATGGGTTTGGTCGGTATTAATTCCGTCTCTTGCTCTTTATCGTGTATCCAATTTGCAACCAGTTGAATGCGATGACCACTCAATCGTGTCGATATTGCACAGAGTACAGTTGTGTTGTTTTTTATTTTTGTTGTTGTTGTTTTGGAACTGAAATATCATTAAACATGCAAATGATTTTATTACATGGAAATGTACGAAGTGGCAAAATCAAATACGGTTGCGGTTACACTTTGTCGCATTTTTTTAAAAATTAATTTGGTTCGTTTTGTTTTTTCGAAGAATTCTCGGCATTTTGGTCAATCCAATTTCAAGAATGTCATGCTTTTTCGAAATGATGGAAAATTCAAAACAATCTGATGTTCATTCCCGTCCCATATGCGGAGGCGAGAGTTGAAATATTTCCAGCATCGTCATCGGTATTTCTGTAATAAAATTCCACACATTTCTATCCAACGGTCACCTGGCTCTGACTGAAATTTAATATTCCGTGAAAATCTCAATTCGAGAAGCGTAAAGCCGCGTACACCGCACCAGTTCTGTCGGTGTGTGTGTGTGTGTGTTTTTATTTTACCGACTCGGATGTACCTATATGAATTGTGTTGATGCGTAAAATAATGTGGCTTTTATAAAATGTGAATAGAAATGATTTCCATGGTGACTGAGCCTCACCTCGAAATTATTTGCCTGGCCATAAAGCACTAATGGCAATCCAAAGTCAAGTAAATGGAACGGCATGCAGTAAGTAGCAAATAGCAAAATGTGACATTGAGTTGACAATATGAATTTCAGTTTTTTTTCAGATGGAATTGTGTTGGGTGGCTGCTGTCGTGTTATGTGCACTTTGCTTAATGTGCTTTAGATCAGATTTCGTTGTTTGGAATTGAAATATTCCATTTCATGATGGAGCCTATAGACTACAGACTAGAGACAGACAAGCATGGTGCAGTTGAGTTTTAGATGAATTCAACAAGATTGAACCGAGACCCTTTGAGAGGATAGGCTCTTCGGTTGCCATAGAGATAATTTGGCCAAGAACCACCGTATTTATAATTAGAGTGAAGTGAAATATTAAAAGCTGATATCAATTTTGAGTTGAATCGTAGAGTCTGGACCGTTTTTCATGACACAAGAATTTGATACGTGACAAATTGCTCCATAGGAGCATACGTAACCTATCGATATTAAGTTCCTGTGACGATGTTCCAATAAGTTGTCAATAAAATATAAAATTTATTTTCGAAAGCAAAACATGAATCGCATATGGCAAAGGCGAAGGGTGTTCAGCAGTTACGCAAAAACAAATAATCGACCAAATATTACCGAAAAACTCTTGTTTGGTCTCTGACTGATAGACTCGACTCAACTTTCTGTTTGCTTATGTAAAGTAAATACAAAGTGAAATTGATTGGCAAAGCAAAGAGAGCCATTCAGCAATGATGTCATGAGAGTCGTCATATGAAAAGTGCGGCCGGCATGGGCACGTGCTGTCGGGCAAAATATTTTGTTGTTGTTTTTTTTTATTGAATTTCAGTTTTGATTGCAATTCAAAGCCATTTAAATAATTTTAGGCTTTTGTTTGATTGTTTTGTTTTAGTGAAATTCAATCTATTTGTGGGCTGGCGGTTAAATGATGTGTTTGTCCTTCTCTTTCGTCATAATTCGAATCAAAATTGTCCAGCGACAAAAAAAAGGTTTTAAATTGATTTGACACAATTTACGTTGGCAAATTTGAACTGAAAATGGTTGCGGTTTTCTTTTGTTTGGCAACGTTTTAACGGAGGAAAATGACAACCCATAGCTACATTCAATCCTCTAGCGATGGCTATACTTTTCGAATATTTAAGATGGTATACGGAATATTGTTAAGTAAATACGAAATATGATTTACTGAATTATTTGTAGATGATTTGTCAGTAGACAAAAAAACATCTTTTTTTTGAATTGCTAGACTAAATGAAAACTAGCGCTAGACTTTGTTTGCCATCAAATTACGCAGACAAACAATTGGCGATTAAAGAGACTTAAAGTCACAGAAGGAAAAGTCAGCAAATTTGGGATGCCGAACATCGAAATCAATAAATCATCTCACATTTTGTATAAAATGAAGCGAAAAATGCGCATTTAATGTGTAATCTCGCACAACTGCATCGAAAAACCATATTAACCAAGGCCGTGTAAAATGTGTTTTATTTTTTTTATCATGATTTATGTATGCAATCTCTTGTATGGCTCGCAAAAACAGTTAGTTATTTAAAGTTATACAATTGAGTCGGTGCGGTTTTTGCGCATAGTGTTTTTGGTGTGTGTTTCGCTCTCCCTCTCTTTTGGAATCAACACCCGAGCTAAACAATATGGGCGGATTCGATTAATATCACAGCCAAACAAAGAGAAACCGTTTTTATTCCAATTCACACCTTTTCAGCGTACTCTTTACGCTCGCATACACGTCACATATACATACGCTGTGCTGTTTTTTTTTTCTTCTCTCGATATGTTGCATTCAAAATGGTATTTGCTAACCAGCTAATCGACACGTATTAGTGATGAAAAGGTATAAAACAACAGAAATTCCAATACGAATCGGTGGTTTTGCATGATTACGATAATTTCGTCATTCGATTAGGCTGTGAATGAAATTGCGGTGCAATAATGTCGATTGGAATTAAGAGTCTTAAGAAGATTGCCGCCAAAATTAGCATGAGTGGCTCTTTAGCCATTTATATTGATTTTGCTATCCAATCGTTTGATAAATTTAAAGAAAAGATTTTATGGTTTTTTTATTGCAGCCTCATTTGATCAAAAATTACAGCAGATGTGAATGGAAAGTGCATTGATACAAACGTATTTGGATTTGATGGCAGATTTATCGAAATTCATATTTTTTAAATCGCATCAGAATGCGATTGAATGGAAAAACGAAGGGCTGCTGTTTATTGTGCTGGATGCATGGGAAATTCTTGAATTTTGCACAGCAAACACATTTTGTGTCATCATATGAAGAAAAAATATGCATTACATCGCTTTTCAGTTCTTTTACTCTCATGGGTGATAGAAGTGAGAATATGCTCGACATTTATCGACAGCATCAGATTATGGCACTGTGAAAGGGAGCATCGCATAAAGAATACTCAGAGCACATTCGGCTTTTTTTATTGGCATTATTATTATTATTTAGACATATTCTAATGGTTTGTAACAATGCGTGTCACATTAAATTAGTCAGTGATGCTTGCACGTTTTCGATGCAGACAGATTCTTGGATGGGTTAAATATAACCATGATATCGTATCAATTTCGTTGAATTGATATGGTTTGTGAAGCGTGCGTTTGTTCCAACTTGGCATTGCTAATCACTGCCAGTTTGAGGTGGTTAACTCACGTCTGATTTTGAGAACCTTTCATGTCCACGTGTTTGATCGAGTGACGACGGTCACTGTATTTTTCATAAAAGCACATGCACGACTCACGTCAAAACAAAAATGAGTTTACATTTCGACCGATTTCGAAATGAATAATTTTCACATGAAAATATTTTGCGACCGTCGCCGGTGTTTTTCTTCACTTCTTTGTGAAATAAATGAAGATTTGTTAATTAAATCATATTTTCTTTCATTGAATATACTTATTAATTGAACAAAATGGAAAAATGAAATCATAACCAAGAGTTGTCAATTTCAGTTGTATGATGTGAGTTAGCACACAATAGGAAAACGATGTTTATTTACGTTAGGTAATTGTGTAAGTAAACAATAGATTGAACCGTTTTAAAATGAAAGCAACCATAAATATTGTATGTAAATGTTCTTCAAAGACCTCAATTGGAATTGGAATGGCAATGAGAATTTTTCTATTTCATCGTCATTAATCGTTGAATATTTAAATTAAGTGGTATCATTTTTGGAAGGGAGACAAATGGCATCAAAGAAATGGAGCAGTTTTTTTTCGATTGAGACATTTAATACGTTGTTGTTGACGCAAAGACGCAAAAGATTTAAATATTTATCGAAATCAGTTGGCATTATTATCGTGTTAAAGAAGACTTATGTCATAATAAATTTCAATATTCATAGACCAATGATCTTTTTTCCATGCAAATTGCAATTTATCTTATGCATTCCTGGTGCATTTTGGTTAATCCGTGTGGAAAACATTGAAGAAAAGAATATTTAATTTTTTTTTCTTCAGGTAAATATTACAGCGCAATGGCTCAATGAACTCATATGTTTGATGCACCTTTGCAATTAGATCGGAAGAGGGGAAGAAGTACACACGTGTTCCGAACATATTTTAAGAGTATAAGAGTTAGTGATATAGAAAGTACTTAAATCTGATAAAAGCATCGCTAAGTCTCAATTTCCGTCATAAAGAATTCCTACATAGTTATTAGCATTCCTTAATATTTCCCGCAAAATGCCTTCAATTTCAAATCATATTCGTCACAATAAAACCATTCATATACCCGAAACGAACAAATCTTTTCTCATTTCACACTGCTTACATCTTGCTTCACATTTTTCCATGTGTATCGCTTTAGGATGCATTTATGTGCTACCTAGAGTACCTGCCGATGCCAAATTGTCTAGAAAAATTGTGAAAGGATTCTCGTAATGGTTAAGGACTGAACATTTCATCGGTAATATGTTGAACTGAGTGTTATGATGATTGGGAGGGAAGGAAAAATGGAAAAAATTAATTTAAATGAAGACTTTTAGATCTCTACAACAAATGCTCTATAGACTACTGATTCTACTGATGCATATTAACTGCAAACGGAAAATCGACCTTCTTGACATAGAAATGTCATGCAAATTGAAACAATTTCAAGTGATTCAGTTTCATCTCGTTGCAATGCTAAGAAGTAAACCTTTAGAATTTTTTTATTTTTTTTCCTCAGCCACTACAAATCACTAAAATGCAACCTTCATTATAGAAAAGTGCAAGTAAAATGAATCATCGTAATTAATTGAAACTATAAAAATATTTCCATTTCATATTTCGAGGAATGAAGAGAGGTGAAAAACTGATGTTTAATTTATGTGGGTGAATACATATTGAAGGCCATCCAAACATTCAAAGTGTTTCATTAAATGCAAACTCATTTCAGTGATTTTTTTTTCGTACGTCTCTTTCCATTCGTTTGTTCGTCCAATTCTTTATAAAACATCATTTTCAATCGTTGTGTCGGCAACAACCAAAAAATGACGAACTACAAAATGAATAGAAGAAGAAGAAGAAGAATCGTTTAATCCTGAAAATGGATTCGAGACAGTTTGGCGGCATTTCTGTTGAAATATGTTTATCCATTCTTCATTCTTCATTCTTCATTCTCGTTCGCAATGCAACGTTCGAAGTAAGCAAACGCAACGAAATGAAAAAAAAAAGAACGAGCAACTCAATAGAAACAATATAAACAAAGAAAATGTCTATGAATAAAGCGTAACGCTAACAGGAGTTAATTTTCTCACTTTTTTGTATGTGTGCTGCATGTGAATGTTAGGTTTTTTTTGTTATTCATCTCTTTCTCTATGTGTGCATCCGCAAATGCCAATAAATTACAACATTTCGAAAAATTCAACATAAAATATTTGCTAGCAAATCAAGTTGATTTATTTGGTGTTTTTTTTTTTTTTGGTAAACTATGAATCTCTTTTTTTTTCTATTGGCTTTGATAGGAATAAAAAGTGTATTGTTTACAATTTTTGTCGCACCCGTACAAATCGACACATCGTAGGTGATGAGGGATTGTGCCAATGATAAAAAAAAACTTTTTCAACATTTTTCCAACCTTTTTTTGGGCTGTTGTTAGTTTGGGTTCATTTTGAATTGACCAAATGGAGTTTTATACGATTCAGAATGATACTACATCATTTATTGGCGATTTGAATGATCTATTGGCATGCAATTAATACAAAATTCGACATGTAGTCCTCTGACCATAAAGGTTCGAACAGTACATGGGTTGAATTTGCGCTTGAACCCGAAATTTTAGTACTTTTTTATTTGAGAAAAAAAAGTAAAGAATAGAAAACAAAGGATTTTCCATGGTCAATTTTATCGTGTTCATTTCCAAGATTGTTCATTCGATTTCCGTCGAAATAAATCGACAAAAACCCAATGACTACACAATTATGTTCCCATTAAAATGCTTTCCATTCGACGATTGAAAGATGATTTCAGACTTTGTGTCAACACAAATAATGAAACCGAACAGCAAAAAGAATTGCCATCAATGCATTAATAGACTAGCTTTAAAAGCAAAGATTGCATTTTGCTGTTGAAAACAAGATTGGATTCTTATTTACTTCTCGGTGTTGGTGTTGTTGTTGTTGTTTTTGTTGTTAGTTTTTGTGTGCGTTAGCACTTGAGCATAAATTCAATTGAATTATTGTATTATACTGGCGCTGTGTGTCTTTCTCATTCAATAAATAAATGGGGAATTTTTCACTTTGGCTCTTGCGCACACAATCCATCGCAACACCATCGTAATTAGTATTTATTTTGAAGGAGTTTTGAAAATTACCTGGTAACGAGTTGTGAGTGCTCAAGTCAATTGTCGATGAATGTGTTTATGAATTGCATTTGCAAATGCGCCAGCCAACACACACACACACACACACACACACACACACACACACAAACGCTCACAAATCCAAATGCATCGATGAGTGCGGTGTGCAGGTAATTGAAAAGAGGTAAATGTGTCATAAATATAGCAGTTTTGTGATTGAATTGACTTGAAGAGTTAATTGTTATTTTGGTCATGTGCAATGCAAAGGTGTGAAGAATAAAATAAAAAGCAACAATAAATGATTGACAAGCCATTCCATTGACACCAGAAACAAAAAAATTGGCGCGATGCGTGACTAAATTTGTCATTGCATTCAATAGGCGAGAGAGACATCGAAATTTTTGTTGAAATTGCCCGGACCCGAGTTCATTCGCACATTGTTCATCTCTTTGAAATACCGAGTCATTAGGCATCACTTTGCTGAATGGCCACACTTGTGACTTGACGAATTGTTCATTGCGTGCATTGAATGAATTTGCATTCGCACGACAGCTCTCGATGCGCTCCACAAATGAAATGAAATTATTATCACGAACAAAAAATATCGCTCATTTTAATGAGCCAAACCGTTTGCCCGACACTCAATTACCAAATTGGCAATTCATCTTTAAATTAGGGCTGCTGTTGTTTTTTTTTATCCGTTGCATCGTAACCGTTTCGAGAATAATGACCAATGACAAACAGATAATGGCACACACAAACACTGAAATAATTGAGATTGGAGATGAAAGGCGTACAATTACTTGAAATTAAGTTGCCAAAATGCTTTGCGGCAAAAATCGGCTTCATCAGTATTAATACACGATTTGCCATCCATTGAAGAGAGAGAGAAAGAGAGAAAATAGAAAAAAATAAGTTAAAGTTGTGCTTAAGCATTTCGCATTTTCTAGGATTTGGATGAATGAAATGAACAGAAAACGGACCAAGGATAAATCTAAATTTGGCATTTGCTTAAACTAGTTTTGTATTTTAGTGTGTGTGCGTGTGTGTTTGTTGGAGAAGAGATTCGGCTTTAATTTCTTCAACCGCAATGAGATCTCAAGAGATTGAGATAAACTTAGCATTGACATAGTTCATTCTTCTTAACAGTTCCATGGAACACTCGCACACAACACACAACACAAAACCGTAAATAGAACAGAAACGACGGTGTTTAATGCTCACTTGCACGTGATACGCACAATACTGGATTGAAAGACGCTTTACTTTTCGTGTCCATTGAAATCGATTCTTAGTAAAACGATCAACAGTTAATGCTTTGAGTTCGAGCTCCAGAGCACTCGGGTATCATCCCACACGAACAGATTAATAACAGAAATTGAAAATTTACTAATCTGGATCACTGTCTTCTCTCTTGGCCTCCTTTGGCTCTTTTATTCAGTGAGAGAGCGCTTGAAATGAAGCAATCAGCTTATGATAGATGCATGCCAATTTGTCTTCGTGAAAATTGCTCGGCGAAAATTGTTCTCGTTTTTTTTTCATCATCTCCATGTCCGTTTGGGTATGTGTGTGTGTGTGTGTGTGTGTGTGTGTGTGTGTGTGTGTGTGTGTATGTGCTGAGAGATGCACAAAAGAATTTGCAGCAGAAAAAAGAGATAAGATTAAAATGATTTGGCAAAATGAATGGCATCTCATTATCAGCATCCATGGCCTCTTTCGTCATTCAATCGTCGGCTCACTCTCTTTCTCTCTGTCGGATCAATTTTGTTGTTGTTGGACTCATTCATTTTTGGATGTTCAATACTCGAACAAATCAACATAAAGAAATGTTGAATCGCGGCAGAAAGAAAAAGCGGTTAAAAACCAACTGAATAAAAAGAGAGAGCGCTCGCACACCGATAAAGAAAATGGCTAGAAGTGGAAACACTTGAAAAACATTTCCAAAAGCCCGAAGACAAGACGCGCGCTCCAACCAATGTATATACCAAGGGCCGAGAAACAGTTTGTGTGTGTGTTTTTTTTCACTCGAGGTAATAAATTCCGATTGCGTTTATTGTGTATGTGTATTTATTCGCTTAATTAATTTCGGTACGATGATTTGAGCGCGATGATTGATCATCTCAAGTCTTGATTTGTTCACCACTTAACAGTTCCTCTTGAAATACCGTAAAATGTCTTACATTTCCGAAGCAGCACAGCAGAGAGTGTAAGAGCAAGGGAACAAATTGTAATGCGTGCTTAATTTTGGGTGAAGAAGTGCAATTTTGATGTTTTATATTTTTTCAAAAAGTATGTTTTATTTCACTTTTTTGTGTGTGCCGCTGCGCAGTCCTCAACAGACCAAGGTAAAACTCATCAAACTCTGAAGTAGCGGGTTAAAAAAGAAGAGCGGCTTGTTTCATTGCAGATTATCAAATGCATTGCTCTCTTGCTCTGCATCCTCCTCTGCTGCTGCTAAGCAGCGACCGAAGCAGCCGCATAAAAACAGACCATCGCACCAAAATATGGCCATATTATTCGCAATACATTGCATCTCCAGCTCTCATAAGCCACATTCAGCCAGTTGGGTCGTTGCAACGCTGCGCTACCGTATTGCAAAGATATGTAATGAAAATTGCCCAAGAAGAATGGGATTCGGAAGCCAACGTCATACTTATTAAGTAATTATACAACGGCCATTTGTCGAGTGGCTTTTCTTCGCTGATTCGTAATAGGTACTCATCGCGCTCGCTCTCATTCCCTATCTGGCTCACTCTCTCTCTCTCTCTCGCTCTTTTAATGTGGAAGCCCAGTGTGTACATTTTACATTGAACGGAATCTAACGCTAGTCATTTTGTAGCGCAGAGCACCGACATTACAAGTATCATCTCGTTGAATCCACTGCATTGACTTGAAAATCGCATCGAATCCATTTCAACACTCACTCTTGCCACTCGGTAATCATAAGCATTGAGCAGCGAGTGAGTGGCAGCTCGTTTTTACGTTCGACAAAAACCGCAAAAATGTGAAGCGACACGCAAATACACAAAATCCAACATTGATGCAACGAAACACTACGAGAAAATTGCGAATAAAAACACTCATTCATTTACTCACAAACACAACGACACACAGCCAACTGAACCAGATAGAGAGAAAGGAAGAGCGAGCGAGAGTGAATGAATTGCCGTGGAATTGCTTGTTTGTATTGAAGTGTTTGCAACAGAAATTAGTGAGCTTGGCATGAAAAGTGCTCGTTGGTTGTTTTGTACGCATTCCATTTTTTTTTATTCTCTGTGTTTCACTCCCTAGCGAAGTGCATTTTTCACAAGAGATGTTTGTTGCGAGTTTCGGGCTTCTCATTGTAATTTTTTTTTTTCGGCAACGCCAAAGTGGATGGCTAAAAATACAATCACTTGAAATTCGATTTTAAGAGCAGCCAAGAGACTGCGTATGAATCGAAAGCATCCAGTTTTTCAAAAATAAAAGAGAGCACAGACATCGCGAAATGAACAAGCATCTAATGCACAAGCCATCACAACAATAACAACAACAACAACAACAACAACAAACGAAACACTCTCGAAAAATCCAATGCCATAAAATGGTTGAATATTTTGCAGCGTAAAAACCGCAAATACTGTGCTCACGTGGCCGCTAACTGAATCACTAAAGAATTGTGTATATATTTCGTGACAAGAGGCAAACAAGAATGTTCGACACTGAGGGAATCGAACGCATTTAAGGCTGCTTAATGAAGAGAACAACTGCATTCAAATCCATATTTTGGAAGCCAAAGTGAGAACTAGAAGCATTATAGTTGCATCACAAAAATTGACACATCTTTCGATTGTTGTTATCACATATGCCGGAAGCTAAACTGTTTGCCGAAGCCAAACGAAGAAAAGTCACAAGCGACAAACATTTCCACACAAATCAATGGATTCTTTTGTCGGCTGTTTCACTACTTTTTTTTTGTTCAACGTGCACATTGAAATAGGAAGATTGAATTTTAATTTTGACTTTTCACTGAAAAGTCTTTTGTTTGTCCCATTATTGTGACAATGCTCTCTCATTGAGCGCGTCTATGGTACAATAGAAAAATTGGTGATAACACACAAAAATACACTTATTCATTCACACCAAACGATCGAATTATTCATAATTTATGTGAGAATTTGTTACAAATGACACAAATTTTGTGTTGTTTTGAAAACGGAATCACTTGTTCCATATTCGAATGCGTTCAATAGCTTAAGCTGTTATATTTATAAGCATCAAATGTGAGTCGATGAATTTGAATTGTGTTCAAACAAAAGAAGTCGTCAATTGAAATCGAATTCCCAGTACCCGATCATTAAATCACACTGTAATTGCACGGAAATTGCCTTTCGCTCTTCCTCTCGACTGGTGCATGTAATTGTTTATCGGTAGAAGTGTGGGAAATGAGGTGATAATCATATCTCACATTGAACAATGGATTAATTTTAAATAATTTATAGCATTTTTAGTTGTGACACTCTTTCAATTGATTTCAATTTGATTGATTTACATGTGGCCAAATGTAGTCAATGAAACCCAATCATATGAAACCCTTTTTTCTTATGGAAAATCGCCTGTGTGTCTTTCAAACGAACGAGTAATTTAAATGGCTCAACATTTTTGTGCACTTTGTCCATTTTAATGAGGGCCCTTTTTCAAATTGGCTCATAAAAACGTCGACAAGTGTCAGAGAGAGAGAGAGAGAGAGAGAGAGAGAGAGAGAAAAATAGTGTCATATTGCAAAGCCAATAAAAAGGCAGCAGGAATAGATTGGGTAAGTAGTTGTGGCCACCCTTGGCGGTAAATGTTTTCTGCGTATACTCTGCGCGCTCTCACCCAGCATTTTGAGCCAGACCGGTGTCTCGTGCGTATGTGTGCGTGTGTCTCTGTGTGTGTGTGTGTGTGTGTGTGTGTGTGTGTGTTGAAACATGTAATTTGGTCAACCGTAGCATGTGGTCGTCTCAATGACATAACGTGCTAAATGAAAAAAAATTTATTGGCCGTTGTAAAACTTCAACGTTTTATGGTGTCAGTTTGGTGACAGAACAGGAAAAAAGAGATTAAACACAAAACTCAACACTTCAAGCATAGATTCAAAATGCATGCGGTTCCGTAGCTGCATTTCATTTCCTATTGAGAATTGTTCGAGGTACAAACACATCAAACTATTTTTGCTTCTACAAAATGTTGTTAGTTTACGAGATTTTTTTTTTCTCGAAAAAATGTATAAGCCAATTTGTGATGCTGTTAATCCTGGAACAAATCTCAGTTGGACACAACTAAACCGTTCACGAAACTGCACATTTTTCTCCAAACCAGAAAATTTCGTGTTAGAAGATGAAGATAGAGAAGACACGATAAGCGACCTTATACTGTGTCTGGTGCTAGGCCCGGCATGAGTGCATATATAATAATTTATGACCGATTTATTGGCCCATAAAATCAGTCATTGGCACAGAAAGTGCATAAAGTGAGTGCTGAAAAATCGTTAAACGCAAAACAAATTTTCTTGAACATGCGATCAATTTGTGGATTTAGTGTCGCAGTGTGATTACGAACTGCACAAGGTTGATTTTGTTTGTTTTCACTAGTGTTAAATGATCCTCTTATTTGCTTTTACGTGAAGCCATGGATTTCAAATTCCTAAAATCGTTAAAATGAAGTCCATTGCATCGATTGAAATGGACAAAATGACACGAAAAAAATAACTATCAAATTAAAAAAGTTCGATGATCCATCAAAAGATATCTGACACAAAAGCTGTTAATGCCAAGCACGCATTAAAGTGGTTAATCTGCAGCGTGTGTTGACCGGAAGAGCCGGTCCAATTTTTTGCATATTTTAATTGAGTATTTCATATTTCTAGTTATGAAAAGAAGTAGTCGAATTGAATGGCAATAATTCACAAATATATCGGTTTTGATGAAAAAAAATATGATTTTCTCAATCGTTCATAACTTTTTGGAGCCGCCAAATTGGCATTTATTGGGTGAGTCGAATTGACATGATTTGTGATGAAACAGACAAGCAGAAAAAAAAACCGGCGCAATAAAATTAGCATTTCAAATGGTTTATTTAATGTAAATAGATGCTAAGAACAGCAACTAACATCAACTCATCAACGATATCGACCATAAACAAATCACACGTTTTCTGTTTCTTCGTGGTTTTTATTTTTCGCAATGCGAATTCATGTTTCTTACTTTGACTGATTTCACGACGAAATGGATAAGAGAAAAGACAGAAACAAAGCCTCATAAATTTGCGTACAACTTGTGAAGTTTGACACACAGCAGAAAAATGTGGCCATAAAATTTAATGCTTTGGCACTTTATTTATTATTGAATTATAAAATGTTATGATGATACACCGAAGACATGACAGCTAAAGTCAAAACGAAAAAAAAACCACTGAAATCAAATTGAAATGACTGGAAATCATAGCAAGCACACGCGTTTCGTGAGTTTTGAAAGTTTTCCAGGGAATGGTACAGAATTCTTGGTAAATCCAAGCGATTTCATAATTTCGAAACAAATCGTACAGCAATGGCAGAGGTAAATCAATGTGTCGATGGTGTTGTAAGTGTGTGCGTTTATCTTCACCACTTATGGATTGGCACGTTCGTCAATTAGTTATGCATAAAAATGAAACATGATCCACTAAAAGACCGTACCGTATGGGCTCTGAAATTGCGAAAAAGTCCAATAGCACGCGCATCGATGACCGCCGCCTAACGAACAACCATCAAATATGAGTACGTGTCTCGATATTATGTTTCACACAAATTATTTCTTTTGCCTTCATTGATCAGCCAAACAGTGGAGGCAGCGAAACTTTCCAAGTCGAGAGATTTCAATTTTCCTAGTAATTATTTCAAATTGATTTCAAAATACACGCATTTGATGCGGTTCGCTCAGGTTTTACGAAAGTCAGCCATTTATTGTGCACATGAAATTAGTTTCATATTTCTTTTTTTTCCTTCCTATTAACAGAAGTGTTGTGGTAATTGAAATTTTTCGGTTGCTAGTTTTATTCCAAAATAGCGAAATGTTTACGATACATTTCAAAATGTATTATTTATGCTTGAAGACTGATATAACCGGTCATTTGGAAAAAGAAACACAGTGGATTCTCAATTTTTCTCACGGTATTCGTCCATTTAGTGGACATTAAGACAAATTTAATGGAAATTTGAAGCCATTTGCTTAAAATGTTTTATATTCGTTTTATGCTAAATGAAACATATGTTTACCGTCACAAACCTAACCACTTCTGGTTGATAACACATTTTTCGGTACAGTGAAAATCTGTTGTTGTTTTTTTTTTCTTCAAATTGAATACCTTTGTGTTGCTGCCGTATTCTAGTATTCCAGAATGATAAAAATCACTTTTAGTGATAATAGAATTGTGATTAGAAACACAAAAAAGGCGAGGATAAAGCGAACCGAAAAAACCGAAACACATAACAACAAAAACAAGTGGACGAATCTCCAAAACTCGAAAATCTGTGGATTAACCACTGCTGCACGCATTTCGAGCATTATTTAAATTCCATTTTGTCTTAATTTTTGCACATACATCAAATCTTCTTGTTTTCACTTGGCTTAAAAACAAAAACAAAAAATACTTAAAACAGAAAAAAAACATGACATTGTCATTTCGTTCATGCCCTCACAGCCAGCTTAGGCTTGCGTGTACTTCAACGGAAAAATAACAACAAGAAACAGAGAAAAATAAAAGAATGCAAATTCTCTTCACACAATTCAGAGCAAATATCTTGCCGAAAGCAGTACACCGTTGTTGTGAATGATTAGTGTGAACGATAGTGATAGTAGATTATATGAACTGTTTACTCTTTCAAATCATTTACACATCTTTTCTGTAATCCGTTTGCAATTTTGCAAATTATGCTGTTGAAAATCCAGATTCATTAAGATTTGGACTAATTTATGGTGATTTAGACGCACTTTGGGAGCTAACAGTGAAAAAAATTAACATCACTTGAACATTTCGTTTCATTCGAGAGGAATATGGAAAAGAATATGTGTTACATTGAGATTACATGAATGATAAGATCGTGCCATAATTACAAAAGTGTAGATTCTTTTGGAGAATTCGGCACAAATCCCAATAGAATTGACGGATTCGGAACTCCAACCGCTCATTACACAGTCCATGGCATTGGCGGACAATGCCGTACGTATTCGATACGTTTACTTCACTGCCCAAACACCGATAAATCCGATTTACAATTATTTTATGGCTACACTTCATTACCACTTCATTATAAGGTGTTTTAATCCCCAAATACGTAACATAATAGTTTATGCCTACTCATCGGCTATCGTTTCCATGGAGGGAGCTGCTTAAGTGTGTATTAATTAGTCGCCCACCAGTTAATACCCGAAAGCAAGGACAGATTTATGTTATATACCACACGGTCATTGATGCCCAGTTCAGTTGTCAGTTGCAAAACTCACCAGATTATTCAATGTACTCGTGTGTCTCATTATATTGTTATTGAACGTGTCCATTCAATAGATCGACTCGAGTAATTTCCGTCACTTCCCACTCTATGAAACAAAAATTAAGAAGTATGCGAAAAGAAATGAAGGTTTTCGAAAAGAATCCCGTTTTTCGTGAAAATCCAGGCAAAAAACATTGCGTCATCTGTTCATCACCCAGAATGCATGAGTATTATTCGTTAATTTATTATACATAATTCCGTAAATTGTTTAAACGATTAAAATTATAATAAATTGACGAAAATGTGTAATTTATGATTATTAAAAAAATTTAGTTTAAATTTACCGCTGTGATCTTTATTGATGCATAATCACATAATGCATTGGATTTGAACACATGTGGTTGAATTCCAAGTAGAACAGGTCTGTGATGAGTGTCCGATTTGAATACATCGTTAATTAGCCTGATCTGGTTTACAATGTGTATCAACCTAAACGATACCTATAATTTTAAGGTGAAAAAGAGCTGAATTTGCACTGTTTCATCTCATTTACATGTAAAAATTATAATCTGAATATTCGAAATTTGAAGCAAAACCGTCAACATTTTACCGCAAAATCGCTGAGCATTTGCATAAACAAACTATGATATCATGTTTGCTATCGAATAATTATATTGCGATTTAAACAATGCAACAATGGTCGATCATTTGAATGAATCGAATTTATTGGTGTATTGACCTAAACATGTTGGTCTTTTTTTTCTTCTTTTCTTTACAAACGCATTAGTAAGCGCCGTTTGAAGAAATGTGATCTGCATAATGGATTGAAATGTAAGGATTTTTGATTGTTGTGTCGTTCTTGAATGCTAATTATTAGAATCACCAACTGACGAATACTGGATTCTCCCATGGATGCGGTGCTTTGATCGACATGATACAATTGACACGAACTGATGAGTTTGACGTCACAACGATATCTCATCTATGCTGCAGCATATTGATTTTGCTTTTGTTTAAATCTGCGGTTATCCACATGGAACGATAGATAAACACTTGAAGACAACTGAAACACGTGTATGTGAGGAATACTAATGTTGATATTAGTTTATTTTAAACACTTTATCAAGGACTTTGTGCGAAATTTGCGTTGCAAATGGACATTTTTAAATTGATAAGATCGATAAATTAGACCCAAGAGCTCAAAAGGAGACGCTATTTTCTGATTCGTTTTTGAATTGTTTTTCCAACACTTCTAAACAATGAACCGGCAAAACGCAATTTAAATTTTAAACGAAACAAACAATAGGGCTATTGCCGCCTGAGCAGGCGACAGCCTCTTCATTTCTTTCTTCAGCGCCAATATTTTGACAGATCGTAATCGAAACAAATTACTACATTTTCAACAAATACACATCATAATTTAATAGCAGCTCAATGTTTAACTTATTTAATGATATGATAATCTTGGAAAGCCAACCATATCAATAACTCATACGTGTTTATTTGATTAGAGCACGTTCGGCTACTGACACATCAATTCCGTATGATATTATTCAATATGCTCATTAAGAAAATTATAGATGCACAACCATTAATTAATAGAATTCTGAACATTCTCAACGAATTGTTAATGCGCGTGTGATTTAAGGTTCAAACGATGAATATAATATGCAGAAAGACTCAAGCTGGATTTAGTTTTGGATGAAGAAAAAAAAACAACATCTAAATCAAAGTTTTATCTCAATTTGTGTACTCAGAATAACCGTTTGAAGTTGGTCAAGTCAGTCCAAGCATATATTTGAGAAAAAAAAAATTAAAACACGCGCATCAAATGTATTAGAGAAGAGAAAAACACCAAAATTACGAATGATCGAGAGAAAGAATGCGTTATTTATGAGCATTAAGCCCTTTAACTAGTGAAGATGTTTCGCATTTCGATAGATATATCTGTTTTAAAATTCAAATTTTTGACTGCATAATTTGATGTCTTTTATTTAATAATAATAATCTTCTTAATCAACACTTAATGGACGCGTTTGGTTATATATCATCACTAAATTGCGATAAAGTTCTAATTTTTTTTCTTTTTTATTGGATCAAATTTATGAACATTTCATGCGTTAAGGTGCAGTTGGAAATCAGACATTGGCTCCAGTTTTTAGGCTTAAAAGTGTTTTCGATCGATCTTTTGGTCATTACAATTTTAATTTTGACACCATCATTTTGAGTTTTCCGTTCGATGATCAGCTAAAAAAGTTATTTTAATTTTAAGAAGAAACATATATTCATATCGAAATTAGCATGCGTTTTAATTTTTTGTCTCATTTCGACGAAAACTGGTTTTATCAAAATGTGTATCAAAAGAGGGTCTATGTATCTGCGTTTAGCATCTCGATGTAAAGGTCGTACACAGCAAAAGTCAATTTGATCGGAGCCGTTGATTGCTTGTCATCGCAATGTCAATCAGCAAGCGATTGAATCAATACGATGACGCAGCTACAGATCACAAGCTAATGCTCTCAACGGGTGATTCAATGTTTGTTTGATCCTCATTCACATGAACAAAACGAATAGTAAAGTAAAATGATATGATATGGAATAATCATAGAATTGTAAAGTTAAATTATACATCGAAAAACGAAATAAATATGAATAACTTGGTCAATTTTTCTTTTTAAATAATTTCTGGTGATAATCTATCAATTCTGGCTAAAAAAAAACAAAAATATATTGGATCATATTCGTGTTTTGAATACTTCATTCACCACAAAAAATGTTTCTTTAGAAAATTGAGATTGATAGAAAAGAGTGAATGCCAGTGACAATTGACCAGATAAATTAGAAACAGAACCAATATTTTCCTTTGACAGAGTCCATATGTGGAAAGGTTATGAAATCCAAAAATATTTTTTTGATTCTTACTAATATAACTGAGCGTTTAAATATTCATAAGATATTAAATCAGAATAGATTGGTGATAACTAACAAGTTTAAGAATATTCCAATTAAGAGTAAGAAAAGTGATATATTCGAAAACTTTTAATTATTTGCTCGGTTTGATTCATGCCGAGAAGAAAAATAATTATGAAATATTTTCACTATGGTCTTTCTTTCTCTCTCTCACTCGCAGAGAATGCATAATGCATTCCGAGGTCGAAGTTACACACTCGAAATGAGATGGCATGGTGTAGCAGCGAATTCAATTAGAAAAGTGTCGGCATTTCTGTAACCAAACATCTAAGGAATGTTGATCGGCACACTCGTCGAACGATGATGAGCAATTGACAAGAACGCATCAAATCAACAGCTTCGTTTGGTCTCCCTCTCTCTGAATCTCCATTTTGATTGCCGTTGTGTCTAGCAACTAGAAACCGACACCGCACAATAATCCATAATTAAATTTGTGTGTTTGTGCATGATGAAGGTGAAAAGCCAACACAAATAAAACTCTGATGCGCACAGTGCGAACGAAAAGAAAGAGAAAGAGAGAGAGAGAGAGAGAGAAAGAGAATAAAAAACACACACACAATTTAATAAATAATAAAAATAATAAAATAATCGACGTTTTTGTTGATTCATCGTATTTTTCCTGGGATGTGTTAAGAATGTAAAGTGTATGCAATATCATTCGTAATGTTCAGTCGTGCACATGACTCATCGATATCAAAAACTCAAGCTCAATCGAGCATTGGAATTCAAACGCGCGCTCAACATTTGTTCCATCAACCGCAATTCATCACCCCGAACGTTCTGCAATTTTGCAAATGAAAATGCGGCAAATATGTTTTCTATACTTCAATCGAATTGTGAGAACTATCGATTGTGACTGACACAGGCACATTCTGGTTTTTCGATCTCTCCCGTCCACCAAGTAAAGTCAGTATATCAGTAATTGCAAGGCATTGCAAAAATTAATCAATAAAATCGGACTTAATTCTCAAAATTTCGTTAAGCCAAATGATTCGAGTGGTGCACAAATGGTGCGAAATGAGGAAATGCAAACGGGCACATAATTACTTGGATATATTTGCTATTAAAGTATTTTAATTGAACTGGCGGTACATCACTCACTAGCCCCATCATTTATGACAACGCAAAAATTGTTATATGGCAACCGTTCAGAGATTCTCTTTTCTCTCGAAAAATATTTAATGGCCTTTCATTTCGAATAATGTTCATTTTCAGAGAAATTTCACACGAAAACAACAACAATAACATCGGCATCAGCAACCATCCAGCCATCCAGGCAACAAACTATCTAGCCATCGGTGTAGCTTATGTATCACATTACATGCTTGCAATTCAAAGCGGCCACATTCATTAATCATATACCAATAAACGTAAGTGTGTTGTGTGTTGTTTGGGTGTGTGTGTGTGTTTCTCATCACTTTTTCCATGGTATTGAATCCAATGCTACAATTTATCTCACCGGTGAAATGCTGACAAGCGCTCACACGACCATCATAATTCATGACATTTTCGTCCATTAAATGAACGAACGCTTGAGCATCGACTCCAATGCATCAGCAAAGCGGTATCAGGCCAACAAAATGTGCTTGTAATCGAAAAATTGATAATTAAAGGTAAATAAGAATAGAAGAACCTAATTAGAGCAAAACCGTTCAAATCATTAAACTGAAAAACCAATAACTTATTCCATTTCGCTGCGTCAACCAGAAACGATTCATTTTAAATGAATCGACGAGACCAACCTCTAAAAAACACTGTAAACGCTACCACAATTTTTGCAACCATGACAACTCCACTTCAGGTTATGCGGTTTATTCGTTTGATTGAAATGCATATCACTTAATTTAATTGCCATTGCCGTTACACGTGCAGGTTGATAAGTCTTTTTCATGGATGGTAACAAAACTTATGGGGGTGTTGCTAGGAAACTCATACGAAAATGCGCAAATCTTTTGAAAATAAAATGCGGTTTTTGGAAAAAGAAAAACCACAATTTTTCCTCGATTTCAGTTGTGTTTGAAGTGTGGCTTCGGTGAAACCAACCAACCCATTGGGGAGGGGCGGTTTGTTAATTGCCAATTAATTCATTCATCTGACACATATGAATCTGGCCAAATTGCCACTTTACCTTAAATCTTCCAACCAATTTCGTTCGATGACTTTACATCAATAAATCGACTGATAAGGGAAATCCAACGCAGCGCATTTCAAATCCAATTAAAATGATTAATATCATGTCCATTTGTTTGAAAAGATTTAATTACATAAAAATTTGCAACGAATCGAAGCCGATTTTTTATTTGCGAATGGTTGAGAGAAATGGAACGAAATAGTGAGCAAGAGAGGGAGACAGATCTCAAAATGTGATTCGTTTATCGCCTTGTACATGAACATCGAGTAGTTTTAACAATAAGACGGATTAAATTCGAAATGAGCAAATCAAAAATACATTTTCGTTGGACAGTTCACCTAACTAAACAACAACCAACTAGCACATGTACCATACAAAGCACACGGCAATACCCGCCAATAGTTATGCATACTTAATTATTATGATGATGATTGTTATTATTCAACTGATTGCTGTGCCGAAAGCCATGAAATGAGCGCACGAGAGAGGAAAAAAAATAAATACTCGCACCGAAACAAAATATGATTTTCGTTTCAAAGTATTATAGTTTTTTTTTCTTCGACTGTTGAACATCATCATGTCGCAATAAACGTCAGTTTGACATGAAATAGTGTCAAGTCACTCGTCATAACGAGATATCGGCTGTTTTTGTTGTATTTCTTCGCTTCGGTTCGAAAAGTATTGATATGTGTGCTTTTTTTTAAATACTTGGCTTGATCTATCTTGTGATTGGTCGAATGTTTATTTCATTTCATTCGTCCATTTTTCTTTCGCCTGTCTCGATTCGATGTTCGGCAATCGATTGAACCCAACGCACAAGTGTGTGTTCGTATACCAAAATGATGCTTGAATCGATTTTTTTTTTGGTGAAAACGACAGCAAAAATATTTATCGTAATTATTAGGTACAGATTAAATTAGATGGATAGTGTGAATGTGGGCAAAACAAATGTACCAGAAAAACTATGTGGAATGAATACAGAAAAAAAATAACAACAGGGAAATAACACGGTGATCTTGAGAGATATATGAAGAGCATGTGCCAATACAAAGTAACAGTGCCCGAATGGTGGAATGGATGAACAAAATGAATATGTATAAAAACTGAGAAATCAACCGCATTTAATGCGATGCGATCAAAATGATGCGGTACCATTCCGTTTTGTTTTGTTGAATTCATTTTGTTGCGTTTTTCGTTTTATGGCATTTTATGTGTGGTCAGTGCTCGATTTTTGTGAGGAATCAAACAAAATAAAAAAGAAAGACGTTTAATTCTCCTTCTGCCAATCCACATGTAGGGCTACGCTCATCAAACATATGTGCAAGTTGATTTCAAAAGTAGCAACGTCATTCGTTCAGTTTCTGCCTCAGTCTCGGCCACAGAGTGAAATTTCGGCTAATAGCCGAAACACTCGGTGGATGCACTACTTTGTACGTTGGAAAAAATAAAATAAATCAACAATTTATTAAAAATGCACCAGAAATTATCTTTCTCGGGGGGTTTTTTGCGTCGTTGCTTCGTTTTTCCCTTCTCCCTCTTCTTGAATGATTTTGAAAACATACAAGAAAAAAATTATATAAATAATTAGTTGATAATGGCTTGAATCCGTTACGATTCGAATTAAGTTGGTTTATTTTTTGTAGCATCATTGCCGTTAACGCTTTTTCGATCTAAAGCCATTTAGATGCAACTATGTAGATAAACGTTCAAAATTATCCAATATTTACTGTAATTTCGTTGTTCCTGTTGTAGAATTATGACGATTCAGTAATTGATGGGCCAACGAGAGAGAATAAAATTTGAAAACAAAACAAATCGTTGAGAGGATCTCTGTAATTTGACGTTGTCAAGTTGACTAGCAATTGATTTCGAAGAATTCGGATTTAAAGCAATGAGCATTTCATTTTCTGCTGATCATCGTTTACATTTCGCTCGTTAAAATTAATCGCTCGTTTGAATTAAATTTTTGTTTAAACATCCGAAACAGAATGATTGTATGTGTGCGCGGATAAAATCATTTATTACTTGAGACCGAGACTACTTGATGACCCTTTCGTTTTTATGTTCTGTGACAAACCAAATGATTGTTGATTTTATTTTCATTTTATGAAATATTCAATTCGAATGTAACCCTTTTTTTTAAACGTATTTTTTCTCGGTACTTCGACATTCGAACCACTTCATTTATCAAATGGGATATCAAAACAGCTTCCATTTGTAGACAGAAAACATTTATCATGCTCAATGCAGATCATTTTAATGCACACACACACACACACACACACACACACACACACACACAGTCATCGCATTTGCAGTAAATTCAATAATCGTGTGAAGAAAATGATCAACGCTTTTGCCATGTTTATTGTTTTACCTTGCAACATTTGTTCCTCATCATTGATTTATTGCCTTTGGATCATCCATCACTTTTCGGCACATTTGTGCGAACATAACGATTCCAACAAAAATCTTCACGTCCAATTTCATGGCTGAGAATCCATTTACATGGTTACTTGAAGCTTCTGCTACCTTTAGACAAACATGAGAACACATCGAATGCGTGCCAAAAGTGAATTTGCATACACCACGAGAGAAAATGAGGAACCAGCAATTGCATTTCCGAATAATATTCAAATTTGGCCAATGTTAATGTGCGAAATGCACGCAACCAATTTAGTACAAGGCCGGTTAATGAAATCTGTGCAAGTGGTTTCAGAATCAGGTGCTTTCAGATTTCTCACGAATGTTTCGACATTTCGCCCGAATTCATGGAAATCATCGATTTTCTCTCCGTTTAACAGTCTTGAGAACAACACTTTCATTTGGTCATGAAACATTGGCATGTTAGCCCAACATTGTTAGATCGATGAGGCAGTTGCTTTAAATTGCAAAAGATTTCAATATATAAAATGAGTGGCTCGGCGACGAAAATATGATCACATTTTGTGTTTATTCCTTTATTTATTGATACTTCTGTCTCATTAACAAATGTAGAAAAAAAAGTCACCTTTTTTGTGAATATAATAAATAATTTACACTATAAACAAATTTTAATCATTTTTTCGCAAGTCCAAAATATGGGGATTAACTCGTTGTGCACAAAATTCATTTATTTGTGAGAAAAAAAAACCAGCACGGAAATCTTGACGCTCACATTTGACAGGAAATGTGCGCACTTCAGCTAAAAATATTCCAAGTATAGAAGCGAAACGAATTACCATAACATCCCATAATGTTTCACATCGTAGAGTTTTGAGTTTGATTTGTGATGTTGACAAAGTAATTTTGCGTGTAGATTTTTTGGTCTCGCATAGCAGGAACAGTGAGTAGGTGCGTTCATGCAGAGTACGGATTGTAAAACGGAAATTCTGTGTTTCAGTCGACCGCTTCGACAAGTTAAAACGTGCAAAACATGGAATAATAAAAAGTCAAATGAAACCTATAAAAACCAGAGATACAAATTGAAACGGAACGAAAAAATGGTTTTGACTTATAACTGAACCGGAGCAATGTGAACGCTCCGGAACGTTCCGCATCTATGTGTGCGTAAGTGTGTATGCGCCGAAGAAATATTATCGATACGTATTGCTACGCACTATAATATGCACACTATAATATAGACTATTCCAGAGAATATTTCATAGTGCAAAGCAGAGACGAAAGATATCGCATAAAAGAGAACAAGCATGGGCAACTAGATGATTTTTTGGGCCACCAAAAATTTCATTACCAACTCTCTTTTGTGTGGATATCCTTCGTCTCTGCTTTGCAAAATAAAATATTCTCTGGAATAGTCTATATTATAGTCTATAATATAGTGTGCGTATTATAGTATGTATCGATACGTATCGATAATATTTCTATAGTCAGCCCAGTGTCTGTCACTAACACGCTTACATATTGCACAGTTGTGTGAGCGTGTGATCTCATCGCATTGAACATTTTGGAACGTTCTACTTACTCCGGTTCGTTCGATACACTAGAGGAGTGAAACAGTGGAACCGTTCAAAAATCGGTTTGTATGAGAAACATCAAACCGGTTTGTATCTCTGATAAAAACCTCTATCCGATGTGCTTTCTTTTTCTCCCTCTCTGTCTTTTTCTCTCTCTCTCATGTTGTGATCTATGAGTTGGTTTCATCACATTATTTGTTTTAAATAGTGTGAGCGCCAAGATAAATTCTAATTAAATGGCTTTTTTTATGTGAACTATACGAAATTTGATCGTATAAAACACGACATGCGCGAATTGTTGGCGAAAAACCGAAGTAGGAATGTCAATGGACAGTGTTAAGAGGTAAAAATCAAATCAAATTTGAATGTTAATGGTTCGATTTCGGTGTTAGTTCCAAATTGAATTTCCATGTGATTTTTGTAGCGTTAAATATATGCACGAATTCTAACGAGATCGACAAAATGAGAGAGCACAGTGCGTAAGGGGAAATTCACACATCAACGAAATGCAAGGCCAAGCGCAGAATTGAAACATGCTTACCGAATAACATCAGGCAATGTGCGTGTTTGGAAGAGTGAATTAGGCTTCGTTATTTTGTTTTGTGTGTGTTTTTTTTCCTTTTGTTTTTGTGTTTGCCATCGTTCTCTTTTGTCTAAACCACATTCACAGAGCGTCGAATTACATGTAATCCGTAACCGATAATTACATGATACGATGTTGTTCTTTGATGCTTCACCGTTGCTGTGGCATCAGCAAAAAAACCCCAAAATAGAATCGTTTTTCATGGTGTGAATTGAATGTTGATGATAGAGTGTGGAATCTTTGATATTCAAGAATAGATTTTGTTTGATTTCTGTTGATTGGTGACCACAGGTTCCGCCTCATTTAACCACAATTATTGGTATTTCAATCGGTAACTTGCTATTTAATTAGAAGCTCACGACCCGATACACAGCTTCACTACGGAAAATATTGGGTGTTCGAGCATCATGTGGGCGAATAGCCATGGTAATCAATTAATCCCATGTTCTTGGTACTCTCGAAAAAATCAGGTACAAATCGGCAAATGATTTTCAATGGAAAAAAAACTTGATGGCGCTTCACTAATTATGTATTGAACCATTCAAATTCGACAGCTTACACCATAATTTAGATGCCATGATGGTACTTTTGCTTTGGCTGCTATTTTTTTCTCTCTCTCTCTCTCTCTCTGTTCAATTGACTTACAGATTTTTGTGTTGAATAAACCGACCAAAAATAAAACCGCTGCGGTTGCCAATCGTCAGAAGAAAATTACTTTGACGCTGAATAGAAGTTCAAGTTAAAGCAAACCAGAATACAAGACCACGTTTTTTTTTATTCCTCTTGTTCATCTGCTATATAAAACGTTCTTTTTACTGCCCAGTGAAACGCGTGATGCTCGAAAAACATGCAATGATAAATTGAAAACCAAGTCAAAACCTCAAGAAGCGAAATTTACGAGCGAAAGAGCGAAAAAAAACAGCGACAAAAAAATTGATGAAGGAAACAATCAATTGCAAAACACTGGAAAAAGAAATGGTTTTGTATCGAATGAGCGCTCCATTATTATTTTTGTGATTTGCTGTTGGCTTTTTTTTGTTCTGGGGATATGATATTGGCGCAAAATGGCTCATGTGCCAATGCAAATGGTTCATTTCAAATGTTTCGCATATGTCCTTGGCCCTTGTTTTAGACAGAGACGAAATGAAATGGACTGAAATAACAATCATGACGATAAAAAAAAGAAGAAAAGGACATAAAAATCAGGGCTGCTGGCATTGGAACAAAGCCTGAAGCTCGACTGTGAATGAATCCGGTGGGTGAGTTTGTGCCAAGCAACAGGAATTATATTTACTCTCAACAACTTCATTATTTGCGGGTGAAAGCAATACAAGCGCATTACAATCGCAACGGAAAAAATTACAAAAGAGAATCACGGAAGGAAGGCCGCGAAGCGCGCGTACGTTCGTTTTTTACTGCACCAAACAATTTCGACGGCCGAAAAAAAACGGCATTACGATTCAGAGTATGAGATGTTGATTATTTGTTAGAATACTTGAATACTTGAAACAGCCAATTCGGATACACGAAAAAAATGATTCTTATATATAAGTTTAACAATCAGTCGACGGCCAACAAGCTCGACCACCCCTCGAAATGAAACACACATACATGTATCTTCAAGAATTACTGCAAGAGAAATAAGCAAATATACATTCATTTGCCTTGTCTAGCACATCTTTCTAGCCCGATTTTCCAACGGAACAATTTCAACACAAATTATCATCTCAACATCCTCTTTGGAAACGTACACCTATATAATTCAAATTCTTTCTTCAATTTTTTTCATTTATGCGATTTTTTCGGTTGAAAAACTCAATATAAAGGGCTTAGAAAAGGTGCATGCTCAATGCTCATTGCCCAATGAGTATCTTACCATCGCTCAATGAAACACAATATTGAAAAATATTTCAAAATCATAAATGAAATTGAAAACGAAACAAAACAAAAAGTGGAATAGGTGAGCAAACATTAAAATAAACATTATTTGACTGCAATGCAACGCATACCATTATACAATGATAAAATCATCAAATGCACCGATTTGTCTCAATTACCTCAACCGACTGCATTACATTATGTTCCGGAGAATCCTGAATCTTTGTCATCGAACGTCTCCTGGTACTGCGAGTGTATCGCAGTGAGTTTTGCGAAGAAAAACTAAACGAACATGGTTGTTTGTCCATTGAATCTTTAAATCCATTATTAATCGAAACACGATCGAATTTGATAGCATTTGTCATTTTATAGACTCGATTAATAAAATCCAGGCGGTTCAGACATGTTTTAGTTCAATGCATTAACGTTGAGCATATTTATTGCGAATGAAATTCAGTAGCACTTTTAAGCATTTAACATAACCATTGGTTATTAACCATTGTTTGTTATCTATGATCGCTGTTTACAGTGAAATCGCATTCAACTTGGGTAAAGATTTAGTTGCTGTATTTATTTAAATCTGTGTTCTACCTTTATGTATCCGATGTCACCATTTATTCTGTGTGCCTTACCGCCGATCTTATTCAACATTCATGCACTCACAGAGACGATCTTGAAGATTTGAATTCAGACAAGAAGCTGGCTGTATGATATGGCCTCACATTCTGCTGATATTCTATGGCGGCGAAGTTCATGTTGGCCATAATTCAAATCGAACTCATACAAAGTGGTGTTATCATGATTTTTTGCCACATTTTATTAGTTTCATTTATAAGTCGAGTGCGTTGCAATCAGACATCCAATGGCAAGTAAACAGCCACTGAGGTGAAAATAAGAAATGATATTTAATATGCATAATATTGGATGCAATGAGGTTTAATTCTCAAAACTCAATGCATTAATTTATCGGTTTTGTTTTGCATTCTTCCAGATTCTTGGCAAATAAACATGGATTTTTAATAGCAGTCATGAGGCAATGACGTACTTGAAACAGAAGCATGCATCTTTCAAAATGAAATTACACAACACCAACCGAACATTTACTAACGTCAATAAAATGTGCTTATGTAATGGCAAACGATGTGAAGTCTTAAAAGTATTCAGCATGCTAGAGCGGTGACACCTTGCGCCTTTTATTTTTGGCATGTTGTTATTTATTGTTGAATTGGAGGTAGCAAAACACTTGAAACCCCAAACCAATTTCAAATGTACTTGCACTTGTTTCTTTTGAAGTCTGAGTGTAGAGAACCACAAACTGAAAGCGATGTTATTTGGTTCGATGAGCTGTTATGGGTTTCGTCAAAACATGGTGTCATCATTGCCGGTGTGTTGAGCTCAATTGTGTGAGCTCGAAACGGCAAAAAAAAAATCAGATCGAAAAGCAGTGGAATTATTCCTTTAGACCGCAAAACCAATAAAATCAATTATTTTAAGTGTTTTTCGGTGTCTCACATACATGAAATTCTTGGCGAAAAATACGCACAAAACATGAAATAAACATCAGTTCAATACGGGCGCTTTTACATGCTGTGCAGTGTGCACTGCAATACGCAAATAAATTCTTGAGAAATATTCAAATCGGAAGCATATTTCACGAACGAAACCGAAGAGACTCTTTTTTTTTGTTGAAGGTGAGGAAACCATTTCGAATGCCATAACCAGAATTTTGCACGATATCCAACAGCCACAGTGGCAATTAATTTGAGTGAAATGTGAAAATTTACCGAAAAATTCTTCCCAATGGAATTCACAATCTGGTTAATGCTAGCAGCAAGTATCGTTCGGCACATTTTTCATTCAAGAAATTAATAATTTTCATTTGGCTTTTTTTCCTTCTTTACTTTGGAAGTTAAACTTTGAAAGTATCTGTTCATTTTATTTTTTATTTTTTTTTTTGAAAATAAACAATAAAACTGAAAATATGTGAATGAAACACCGAATCAAACTGTTTTATAATTGTCGAACGTTCCGAACGATTCGTTCGCACCTCACACGTAAGAAAGTGTTGTTACATTGTAACATTATGACTATAATCATTTATGATCTTTGGAAATTTTTTCACGCCCAAATCAATATCATAACCGGTCATTTCATTCTCATTTCCTTATGGATTCTGCACGTTCTCAGTGGCTAGCGGCATACGGGAAACGGAAGAAAGGTCAATTAATACAAATTTTTAAAATGTATATAGATCTCCCAAAAACATGGCTTGGATAAAGGCTTTTTGTACGTGCAATTTTGGGAATGGCGAAAAATCAATTGAATTTTATTCTTCAATAAGTTCAGTTTGCGTTATGTAATTTACGAAATGCATGAACCTATTTTCAAAGTTCATATTTAACAGTTTCGAAGAGCCAAAAAAGAATCTTAGCCAGAGGTGAGAAACCTCGCACAAGGTGAATTTATTGAATTCTTAAATGCTTTGGTGAAGCATGAAACATTACCGAAAATGCAACAACATTGGTGGTGCTGCAAGTGTGAAAGTCAAACAGTTGGACGAAATTGTTTTGGAAGCAGTCAATGGATGCACCTTTTTGGATGTTGGCATTTTTTACACTTGCGTGTGTTGCGGAAGCTGTTTGAACATGCACGATTCATTTTTTGTTTCGGCAATCGGTAACCAGATGATTGCGTGAATTATTCCTTTTCAATTATGGCATTATGTGGTGGCCGCAATTAGACATGAGAATTCGTTCTTCAGTAAAATGCAGCGGTTGCAATGAGAAACAAATTGAAAAATGCATTTTCGTTGAAACTTAACGATGGTTATGTTTTGCTGATTCATCGAATTACTAAGAAAATCAGTATAAGAAATTAATTTCAAACGAATTTGGGCCCGTAAATAATAGAATTACTTTAAACTGTTGTATAAATGAGTTTCATAGCAATAAAGAATTTCCAGGATTTAATTCAAATCACTTCATATTATCGCATATATATCTTTCGTAATTCAAAGAGATTAGACACGTTATCTGAACGAAATCTCAATTAATTGTGCCAAACCAAATTGAAAAATGTAAGAACAAAGACCCTTGTCTCATTATCGCTGTGAAAATGGTTGAAGGCGATGTATAAAAACGCAATTGTGAACAAAAGCAGAAAAATGATTGATTGACAGGCCATGTAATGAGCCAAACTCTTCACTATTGTGTTCGCACAGTAGAATGTTTCCGATCGATATGGTTTTTTTTCATCAACGTGAACAGCATAATTACTTGACGGGTTTTTGTTTTATTCGGCCATGGACATGACAGCAATCCCAGTAATTTGGTTCGTCGCATAATCGTACACCTATTGGCAAATGAAGCTGCACTTGAAGTGTGCCTTTCATTTCGAATCGATTTGATAAACTGATAATAAAATCAATTTTCCCATTATTTGCAGTCATCACACACAGACCGAGTCGTCTGCATCTAAATGTCTATTAATCATTTAAAAACTTACGTTTACTTACGTATACTTGACGTTTAAAAAAAATCAGAGCTCTTTGATAAAGTTAAAATTCTTCGTGAATTGAAATTTTTCTGAAAATCTATTGAAATGAATGAGAAAATCTAGTGCCAACAGATGCATGCAAATTTTTGTGCCCTTATCAGCATAATCAGCTGGTCGAATGGCCCATCCGGTGTCTTTATCAGTTCCGTTCGATGTTACAACTGGTTCCATAAAATATTTAAATCAGCACGGTGACGGCATCAATTAGTTCTCTTGACTCTCTCACACACAAATTGATATTATGACATGTTGGTTCTAATGTGGTCACGATTAGAAATCATCCAGTTAAAAAGAAAAAAATAGTAACCACTAATGGAAAAGCCGACATCATGATCGGAATACCAAAATTCGAGTGTGTTTCTCATCGCGTAAACGATTTTCTAGACACTTCAGCAAACCAAAGGTGCCCGAGTGAGAGAAAAGTGATCAAACAATGTTGTAAATATAAAAATCGTTATGTCTGACCACTATCACCATCGCTTCCCGAGCTCATTTACATTAAATTGACATAAACGCTGTTTCGATGGCACAAAATGAAAGAAGACGATAAAAAGAAATTTTAATCACATTACCGTACAAATAAATCAACTTCTTTGAGCGTATGCCGTGAATTAACCGAAATATAAATAACAACATTACACACGCCAAAGCACACTGACGATCTCGTTTTGATTTTTTTTTTTTGGTTCTTCACGAACTCAACGTCTTGACAACATTGAAAATGTTATGATATTCGATGTGGAGTTCCATCGAGCACATAAGCCGATAAAAACAAATAAACAACGTTGAAGAGCGGGAAAAAAGGAAACTGAAACTATCATCGGCCAATGTGTTGACCAGTAAATTGAGATCATGAAATATTTCAAGCCGACAAATCAATAGCACCGAAGGCACCGCAATCGTTTGTACTTGAAATTTGTTTGGTTGGTGGAAGTGAATGCGAATTGTTGATTTTTTGGTCAACATCAACAATATGTCGGCAGGAAGAATAAAAGCTGAAGATCGTGGCAAGAAATTAACGTTATAATTTCGATCGAAATCATATGAGAGCGTGTGCTCACTGCTCAAGCGCAAGTGATTCCATCGTGATATGGAGCAAAATGATGTAAAGACATGTGTAAACAAAAATGTAAAGCGTGCACCAACTCAAAAGGGTGTGAATATATCGAAATACAAAAGCATTTTTGCCGACTTAAGACAATACTTGAGAAATAAACGTGTTGAGAGTTCTTCGATGTTTTTTTTATCGCATGTTCTCTTTGAATCTCATCTTGTTTCAATTCGATCTATAAATTTTTTTTTTTTTGGCTAGATTAACAATCGGTGGTTTTCTCAATCGACCACGTATTATGGCCATTTCATTTGACGAGTCATCATAGATTTTGAGACGCATCCATGAACTGTTCATGATGAACATTGAACATGAAAGAAGAGAATTTTGATGCCCAAAATTACGATGGACGAGTTGTTTGAGGTGGAATTTAAGCGCGCGAGCCGCTTGTTTACGTATGGACCTTCAACGAAACTGTGAAGAGAACAGCATCACCGCGCAATAACAAACACAAAACAAAAGAAGAAGAAGAATGCGTGATTGTCGTTGTTCAATTGCACTATCATCGCTGTCGTTAGCGATTTAAGCCGTTTTGAACATCTCATCACTTCTCACCTGGGCAATGATTTTTCAAAAAAAAAGCACACCACCGTTTATTTAAGTTTGTGATTAAATGCCGAAATCATTTGAGGTGGCTTCGATTTCTCACTTTGAAATAATATGCTCATTTTGGACCATCATTTCAACTACCTTTCGGTGATATTTGAAGGTGTTCGTGGTTTTCTTTCTCAGTTTTTCTGAAGCCTCCCTCAATTGTTCCCGTAATACAAAACTACATTGAAAGTGGTTCTCATCCAAATCACGTACAGTTCGATTTTGGCAGGGAACTTACAAAAAATGTAAAATATTTCAATTGAATTTGAGACGCGTGTACGCACTTTAGTAACCGTCCTTGTTCGCTTGCTCTTGTCATTTATAATGCTCACTTAACATGCGTCTTTTGAATAAAGCCTCATTTGCCTTTACGCAAATCAATTTATCAAATAGCTGAAGATTGTCTTGTGAGCCGTGATAACTTGATTTCCAGTGTCAACCGAGAACTGTGCACTGCGAATTGAGTGCTGCATACCACAAACACAACAACATGGTAAAGCACTGTAAGCAGTCGCCGCTTTTTTTTCTCCTCAAATCAATTTCTCGAGAAAGACAAACAGCAACAACTATCCGAAAATTTATGCACCCTTTATTTGTGCGTTATCACTCCCGCTTTCTATGTACAATTCAAATATACGTTTCGGCCGAGAAATGGAATCAAGTTGTTTGTGATGCTAAATGAAGTATAACGACCCCTTTTTTCGCAACACATCAAGAACAATACATTTGAATATATCGATGATTCGATGCTGTTGCTGTGACGTGTACACTGTACAGTCAGTCGGATTGAGGGCGATGCATAGCAGTGACTTTGATTTAATTGCATAGGAGGAACACAAACGTTATTGCACAATTTTTTCGACGTTTATTTTCCACTTTGGTGTTTTATAACTCACTTAGTGCGGCTATTTTCATCATTACGACACCGTTCATTTGATTTTCTTGATGAATATTTATTCAAATAATCAAATTTACAGTAATCGTAACGCGCACCAGGCCTAGCAATGGTTACAACTCCCATTCTGTTTTTGGTTTGTTAGCTGACATACGGATATGGATGGCAACTTTGATGGAGGGATCGAAATTATGCGATGGAGAAATATACGTGTAACGGTTTTCGAGACAAGTCAATCAAGGCGTCGGATTTCGAGGGGTGCTTTGCTATCTATCCATTGGGAATTCACCACCGAAATTGTTGTGTGTTTTTCGAAAATTTGATTATAAGCCCTTGATTTTACACCACTTTCAGTGGAAAGTCCCACTTTTTGCTATGCCAACGATTTATCACATCGATTAAGAGTCTGAGCTACAACGCTGAAAATACTTCATGAAATCGAGCATATGCTGACTGTCGTTGAGCTTGCCATTTTAATAGAGTTCACATTAAAAAGAAGAAATTGATGGAAAAGGTGAACATTTCATTACACTGAAACATTTGTTTTGATTGAAAGTCATTAAATTTTTTCCAATGTGGGGAGCTGGGAGCGTATCAAAATACTGATGGTTCGGTGTTCGAGGTTTCATAAGATTTTTGAGTCAAAACTTTTAACTACAGGTAAGAACATATTTATCACTTGCAAATCATCGGCATTTTGATTAACAACTTTCACATTTGTGCTAACATAAAATAAATTATGTCACTCGTAGATGATTTTGAGCTCTCAGTCCCAAGAGTTACTTTTAAATATTTAAATTTATACGTGCAAATAAAGGCTGATATTAATGTGTTGATAAGGATTTTTTAGCGTTTTACTATTTTTCGTCACTTTTTCCGATGAACCATATCTTAAAATTCAAGATTTTCGAATTTGTGATCGGCCCAGGTAATTTCTGAAGTTGATAACGCACAACTTGTAGTTAAAAATTACAGTTAATTCCAGTTGATGATAGTCGAATAAACTAGTTTTTGGCTTTCTTCTGTGATAGGGAATTTACTGTGAATCTAAACTACCTCATGGTATCCTCGAACATGTTCGATTCTTTTTCCAACGAAATTGATATAAAATCCGACAATTTCCCATGAAATCTGACTCATAAAGTATATAATTGATATATATCACTCGTTTTGGACTGAAACATATAAATCGAACTAGCACTCGACACAATTGAGTGAGCTCTTTTTTTTAGAAACGATCCGGTTATTTTTGTTTTATCATTTTTATCATTTTATTGTGTGAATTATGCACCGAAATGGTTTTTTTCTCGTGTGATTTATGTTTCATATTCTTAGATTAAGTTCGATTTGACCGCATAAACTTTATATCATCCGGTTCGATATCAACATCTTAATTCTGAAAATGGTTACTTCAAATAAAGCATAATCTAAATGACCATTTTTTCGGTCCAGTCGATGGCCACATCCGGCGATTGAGGTGTGTACGGCGTCAACGTCTTCATAAGCATAGAATTTTAGTTGTTGTTAATATTTTTGAAAAAATGATTGAAATTCAAGTAGATTTAAGGGTTTTTCGATTGGGCCTATGAAACATTGAATTCGATACAAATATTGAACCATTTATCAGCATTTAAATTAGTCAACAATTTACAGTTCATAAGACGTTCATAATTCAAACGGTAAAATGTTGATGATATTCTGTTATTTCTATAAAATATTGAGAGAATATATCAAATTTGACCATAAATAAGCTGAATTGGTGCGCACTGCGCACATGTCAGTCGCGTTGTCATTGTTTTGTACGTCGTTTTGTTTTCGATTGGTTAGAGAAATGCGTTAATATATGCTTGCTATTGGTCAACGAGTTAAAATGCCTATGAATTATGTATGTTAAAAAAAAAACCATACATTTGCATTTGTTTTGTCAACCGAATCAGTCGAATGGCGTTCGTGACCTCGACAACTATATTTATCACAAACAAAACAAAACATAAAATGTTTTGCATTGCCCAAAAATTCAGTTAGAAATTTTCATTTGACAAAAGAATCACTCCGAGTCGCCGACTCGCTCCTCTCTTTCTCAGGCAACGTTGTTCTTTTGTTTTCGATTTGCCTGAATAAAAACTCTTTTATTCCGTTGGCTATTATTTTGGTGTGTATGTGTGTATGTGTGCGATCTATTCGGACCATTTGTTGTGAGGTGGAGCTCCTTTTATCAAAATAGTATTTAATCCTCCAAAAACAGATGTCTGGCTACTGGTTCATGTCCTGGTCATTTTAATTCAATATCGAAGAATTGATTGCGTGACACGGCACTTTCGATTACCATTTGTTATGCGTGTTTTTCTCAACCGCTAAAAATGCATCGCATTCGGTTTTTCCTTTAAATTATATACATTTTTTTAAATAGCATTTTTTTTCATTTCAGTGCGTGAGAGAAATAAAAGTGAAAAATTTCGCCGACGCTCGTTATTTTGATAAAAATCAACGTGCACGCGCCTTCTCTCTCGCTTCCAATTGTGGAATATTGTATTCGGAAGCTGTGTGAAATTCAATATCCAACAGACAAAAAATTAATAACAAAAATGATATCTAATAATTTCAAAGTCACTTGCGACGTGTGAATGGAAAATCAGACGCCAAACGCCTGCGAACGGTTGGTCGAGAGGGCGAGAATCCGAAGGCACAGCGGGACACCGTGACTCGTTCAATACCTCAAAAGAGCACCCGATGCTCAACAAAATCGATTGAGTGAGAGAACACGACACAAGGCTACATTATCAAAGCATGAAATCAATCAAAGCAATTCATTACTTTAATATTTCAGCTGTAACTAGCCGCTTTGCTTATGCATTGAATAGGCACACTCAGTCATCGATACTCTCCACTGATGCTGCTGCTGCGGCTGCTGGTATTACTTAAACGATTCAAGTTACAATGCTACAAAGTCACACCGTGTCGACGACAAATGAACGCTCATTCAGAAAACTACACATCATTTATTCGCACTATCATTTCGATCGAACGCAATTTTCTCACATGCAAAAGTTACTCGGCCATAATTTTTTTTTCTGCACTCCTTGAACTGAAGCATGGCTTTGGCTTACATTGTAACTGCGCTTTAGCTTGTTTACGTCAGACTTGCTTGCATAGTTCCAATGCAAGCAAAAGATTTGCATCGTTTCTTATGAAGTCAGACAAAACAACGGCACTACCGAGGACTATTTTCATTTTAAATAAAATAATTCAGAAATATGTCAATATTTGAAAGTCCAAAATGGATCGGAATTTATTTACCTAGAAGGTAATTTTTGTTGTGAAAAAAAGGGGAACACTCAAACCAAATGGTGTTTAAACACCCGTTTAAAAAAACTGAATCTTTGCCCAGATGTCACTCTGCATTTGTGGTGTTTAATCTTTCAACTGGATTTAAATTGACCTCCGGCTAAAAATCAATTTTATTGCATACTTCCGCCGAAACTGAAGTGAAGATCCATTTTAAATTCCAATTAAAAAAATTATGCGATTTGTTTTGCATGCATAAAAAAAATCATTTATTTGTTGATGAATAGCTGATGCAGTTTTTTTGATGCAGCATAAACCTCTGTGTCTGCACGTGAATTTCAACTGTTTTCACCTATAATACGAATTGAAAAAAAAAATGAAGGAAAATCTGAAGATTTTAATTATATCCTGGCATTTATATTTGTATTCAATTTCTCGATTCAATGCAATAAAATCGGCCCGGGTGTTACATTTTAATTGCGACTCATTAACGCATCCAATTCAGTTTGTTTGGTTTATTTTACATTCAGAATATTAAAGTCTATTAGACAATTATGAACAAGAACATTTCTGCTGTAAAGTGAAAATGGTTGTCTGGATACAAAATTGAAAAGACATGTGTTAATGGCACACCCAGCGAATATGGAATCCAAATTAAAAACAAATAAAAAATAAAAATGAATTTACAACAAATCGGCCATGATATTTCAAGACCAGACACACATTTTATTCGCATTAATTTTCCGCCGTTGGATAATTATTGCGGTTCCTATTCCAGAATCACACGGCATGATTGTGTAACAAGCTTTAATTACGACTGGCTCACCACTTCATTTTCATTTTTTTTTCACTCATTCCATGCAATTTAACCGTACATAGTCTCTCTCTCTCTGTACAGCAGTGGTGAATTTGTCAGATTTATTCACACATCAATTAAAAATAGCAGAGACAAACTCATTTAATTGTAATTTTACCATACAAAATAAGTAAAGAGACACTCTGCAAAAGTGGTGCGTGTAAATTGGTTCGAAGCAATTTCTCAACGGAAGCACACGTGTATGAAAAATGGCTCGCCAGGATCTCATCGTTCGTTTGCTATTTTTGTAATTTTGTTACCTTCACATTTTCATCATTCAACATAATCATAGAGAGGTAGAATGGCCACAATTAATACATTTTTGCAACGCAATTGGACTCGGTTTAGAATGTTGCTGATGAGATTTCAATGTGGTAATCCTGTGCGCTCTTGTTCGTTGCATTTTTTTTCCACCTCGTTAAATGGCCGTAAATGGAGTCCATTCAGCGTACTTAGCACACGCAACGGATGCTAACATTGTTAAAATTGTTAAAATTGTATTGGGAATTGTTTTAAATCACGCACCAACCCATGACAAATTACGAACGGGATAATCGAACTGTCAATGTGTTTCGTTTTTGCGTGCGTGATTTTGCACCTCGCTACTGTTCGTGGTCATAGCTTGCCAATGTAATTGGCCACTTCAACCGGTTCAAGTCGGCATTACAAACAAGGCACTGAAATGCATTTATTCCGTCTCGTATATACAATTCCATCGTCGTTCGCTAACAATTATCTTTGCTGCTAACAATTATCTTCGAAACAAATTATAATTTGTCTTTGCATGGAAAAACCCTTTGCGTGATAATGGGCATCGCATTAAAGGTGTTAATTGAGTGTCGATAATTTTACACAAAAAGAAACCGTCAAAAGGTCAAATTGTAATTTGATAATATTATTGTGAGTGGAAACATTTCGCATCCAAAAAAAAAATGCCTGTAACGAGATTTTTGAATGTCGGCAAAATGTCAATGAACCAATTTTGAGCTGCTACTGCATTGCGACTTAAATTACATTCGGCAAACTGGAGAAAAAAATGGTTGTTACTAAAAGCATACGTTTGTCAACGCATTTGAATCTCTGACACTTCTCTTGTTTAGGCTGAAACGATTTACAGGTGAATGACAACGCTCAGCCATTAAATCTCACTGGCGGCTCTTTTGCCTCGTCACGATATCCAACAATTTTGCTGTCTTTGATTTGACGACAACCAGATAAAGGAGTTTGATTTGATGTTTCGTCGACAAGAGAAAATCTTTTGAAAAAAATGAATGAATCATTTCAACACGTTTAAATTTTATGTATCCACATCCACATGTTGTTATTGTTTCCAAATGCGAAAGTGTCTCAGGCCTATGTCCAACATTGTTTCATTTATATATCAAAAACCCAATTTGGATGTGGCTATATTTACCCGATTCAGTTTATTATGCCCATAAAATTTATGATTAATTGCTAAATTAAATTTGAGTTTGGTCTAAATTTGATTCAAATCAAATAGAAAGTATTATAATTTTAATCATTGGTAATATCAATTAATGGTTTTGTTGCGAATGGCTTTTTTATTAGATCAAATTAATGAATCAATAATGGTTGCAGGAAATTTCCACACCACATAAGTCCACACATGGTGTCATCAAAGGGTCTTTAACTTCATAACAAAACTATAAACACAAGCATCGAATGTATACATTAATCAAAAGCGGTCAAATGAAATCCTATTATTGCTGAATGTGCATTAAATCAAATGTTTATTTTTAACGTTTGAAATAAAAGTTCCATTAATGTAATCAACCAAAGAATACTTGGCGATAAAAGTGGAAAAAACCTCTTAATTATTAATTCAGAAAGATGTTACATTCAGGAGCTGCTCTGAAAATGAAAACTTTCATTAAATTTAACATTAAAATGCATTAAAAAATATTCTGTCACCAAACATCTTAATTTGATTGTTTTTTTTTTGCTAATTTTGCTGCTATTTTTGTGAATTCTAGATTATTGAGCATCAATATTTTAGTCAAGGTTATTAGAAACATGTAAAATATTGAATCTGCCAATAAATCGATTGGTATCTGAATTGAGGATGCTCCGTTGAATTGTTAATATCATCAATATTCCATAAATTGATCAACTTGATGGAACTTGATGAATATTTTTATCATAATTTCCGAATTAAATTGCGAATTTGCAATGGAAAGGAGAATGGTGTGAAAATAAATGTCGATGTTCATAGCTGTGATGGTGATCATCTTGCTAACACCCGAAATAAACATAAAAATTCGCACCCATAAAGACAGCTATCGATTGGCCGAGAAAATGTTCAAAACATAAATTATGTGCAAAACATGCAAAATAGATGATATCGCCAATGCGAAATTAGAGTGGCAATCGTAGCAATAAATCTATCATATTTGCTTTCTATATAATTTGTTGTGACGTAAAATATGCATAATTGCCAGCACAACATTGAACTCATAGTAAATTAGCGAAACGAAATCAATCAATTTACGCGACAAAGAAATGATAATGAAGAGTGCCAATCGCGTTGAGCACCGCTGAGATGTCGAAAAATGTTTCACATGACACATGAATTCGTTTTGGTGCGAAAAAAAAACCACTTCAATCCAATAAAGATTAGGCGTTACATTTGCATACTAATTTTGTATTTTTCAAAAGCAAGACATTAAACGGCTCTCCGTTAGAAACAAAGCAACAGTTTTAATCGAATTTAAAAAGTCTGAAATAAAATTCTTGAATTTAAGATTTGCAAATAAATGAATCACATTTTGGTCAGTTCGTTTGAATTGAAAATTCTTCAATTTTATTAATAAGATTAAAAGTAGGAACAATGAGTTGAACAGCAGTTGGCTATTGTTTTGACATTTGTACGTTTTCACAGATTCATTTAAATGTTTTTACGTAAATTTCACTAAAGGTATAAACATAAAGGTAGTTTAACGTTTTCTACAATTCTTGGATTGTCTTGAGTTAATTGAAACAACAAAATGTGATGTTTCATCTCAGTGAAACGCTCTTCACTTCACACAAAAATTCGTATTCATAGCAATAGAAACGTATCCATTCTTTGCTATTTCACTGTACCACTGATCTTTGGTCACAACATAATAGTAAGCAAATTTTTAAAATTTATTTCATAAATTTTGCTCCAAAACTTATGCCAAATATTTGGCTAAAAGATCATTACGAACATAAAATAGGATGTAAGGTGTACGAGTTTGATCACTTTGGATCTTGGCTTGAAGATCAGGTTGCGAAATTGGTGTAATTTTGTCGTCATCACAGATGAACCAAGTATCGTCTGCAGTTTGATCAATATGTCGATCACCATCCATCGTTTTTAGATTGATTCCGCAGCAATTACTCTGATATTTGCATGGAAATTGTGGTTGCGGATTTCTGTTGAATTTTCGAACATACGAGATATAATGTCCAGATTTTAACGATTCACCCACATGAACGATAACGCCGTACAAATGGTATTCATGATCTGCAGCATGTTCGTCTCTGTTATTCACGGGGCAAGCGGTGCAAAAGCATTGCAGTTGAAATGGTGTTGGTGATGCTGTGCGCACTTTATTCATATGATTGTCAAATCGGCGCAAATGCACAATTAAAATGCGTGGCAATTTTGGATAAGTGGTGAACTGTATTGAATCGGTGGGACGATCACATGTGGTACATTGAATTTTGTCCTTAAGTCGTTCTTCCGTTATGCTCGATCTCTACCATGAAATTAAAAAAAAAGGTTGACGCTATAAATTCGAATCAAATCGACTCAATTTCATGAATTTACTCTTATAAAGTCGTCATCCATTTTGTTTCCAGGTGGTAGCGTAACAATCAAATCAATGATATCTTCCGAATTTCTGTGTTTTGATTCACAGAATTCGCATCGTATCATTGTTTCTCTTTTGCCCATCAAATTCTCCCGGAAAAAATTGAAGCTTAGCATTGATGCTGGATCATTTATGCTATTAGAATAAAAATCAATGAATAAATCAATTAAATCAAATCATCATTTGAACGGAGTAAAGAAAGGTTCCGTTTCTTACTCATCAAAAAATCCCGGTTGACTTTGAATGAGGTCCATACATTCATCACTGATGTCTCGGAAACGGTTTAAAATTTCCATAAGGAATTCATGTGAATCTTGTTGCGTGAACGGTCGAAATGTATTGTTTGCGTCATAAATTTGTTTCTGTAAATCATACGCTTTGATTGCAGCACCTTGTTCCTTCTTTTCTTCAGCTGTCATATTCGAAAAAATGCGATGAAAATGAAAAAGTATCCATCGATTTTCGGCATTGATCGCAATTTCGAATGGCCATTTATCAAGATTAGCTGTCATTTGTGAAGTTGCCATTAGTTGTGAACACATATTTGTCGTTGCATCGATTGGCAATTCGATGTCATCACAAAAAATCAATACATTATGCAGCAAATGATGAAGATTGTGTAGAAAGGTTGGTGTAAACCGCAGAATATACAAAACAGCATTCATGTAACATGTGTTGCCAATGTTTTCCAATGAGCCCATCACAAACGGATACACCTCGATTACATCTTCAATTATCTGCGGATCCCAATTTGGATCATGCTCAATTTCGTTCACGTTATCATTTGTAGGTGTTATTGATTTCTTGCGATCATAATTAGCTAGCGATCCTTCGTGATAATTGTAAACCGTGTTTGGTGGTGGCGATTCAGATCTATCGCGATACGAATCCAATGTGATTGGTGTTGCTGGTCGACATGAACGACGCTGTCGCTTGTGCGATGGAGACGAAGACGGGGTCTGATACTCACCATCCTTGTCAATCTTTTCACAATGAGTCAGAATGCATCCCTCCTCCAACGAAAGGTCTGATTTTGTCCCATGTTTTCGCAATTCTTTTGTAAAATTTTGCATTTTATTTTTAATTGGCTGAAGAATTCTCATATTTTAATGAAACAATCGCTTGAGGAATTGGTGAACTGAATCTATTGAAAAAAAGTGAATTAGACAAATTCAGAAATGTTTAAATGATTCCTAAGAATTTATTAAATAATCACAGCCGACGTGAATGAATCATGTTTGTTGGTGTCTCAAATGGATACGATTTCTTAAACAGATCGATTGATTATATGAAGTCATTGAATTGATTTCAGTAAACAAACACAATGCGTTTCAGATTGAAATCCTTTACGTACTTCATTTTTGTGTTCGATTTCATTCGCGTTGTGTTATGATGTTAAACTTCAATACAATATTCAGTTAAAACAACACCTATTCACCGAAAATGCATTCAACTTACTTTATGCTGATTTTCTATAGAATTTACTTTACCAAACCATTTCCATCAAATCACTGCCTAAAATTTGACGTTTTCTGTAAAACTGTAATCCAAATCAACACTTGTCAATGATTCGATTGCACGAAACGGTGCATATGGTGCAAAAATGCTTCGTTTCAATGGTCAATGGAATGTTAGATTCGTTTTCACTTTTGTGAAGATGTTCAAAATGTTCACTGTTAGCCACCAAATGGTCGTCGTGTATATCATATGAATGTGTTCATTTGTTTGATGCTACATTTGTTCAATGTTTATGTGACACTTCTGAAAGTGCGGCGTGATAACTGTATATATTTTGATAGTGTGGTTTTTGTGATTTTTATGATCACAACAAAATGTGGTTCGTTTGAATGTTTGTACACAATTTGCCAACTGCATCTTGTGGCAATATGGTGAATTAACTGCACTCATGAAAGATTTGTATTGAAGTTTGGTCTTTAAAATGGTTTCAAACGTTAATCATTTTTATGGAATCCTGTGAATAAACGAAATTTTTGTCGAAACTTTTACAAAAACTTAAAAAATATTTTAAATTATTGAATTTAAATTGAAAGAGAAATGATTCCAAAAGAGTTAGAATAATGTTAATGGTGTTGTTAGCCGCGGACTTTAGTAGGTTTACACTCTGAATGACGTTGAAGTGTTTGAAAGCTGCTGTGCGGCGCTGATGAAGTGAGAGGTTTTGGAATTACTGGTTGTCATTCATCGCGGAGTCGAATGTCAAGCAACCAATCCGATTGACAGATAGACCAATATGTTTTCGACCGACGATTCATCTAAATAAAAACTAACCTTCAAAAGTAAAGAAAAAAAGAAATCCCCGTTGATAAATGTTCATGTGATTTTCGTTTCGCATTGGCATCAAATTTGTTGAAAATCTCATCCACAGTATTAAAATGTCTGACAAAAACGCGTTTAATAAATGGTTAACAAATAAATTAAAAACCTTAAATACGGATGAGAGTGTATTTGGTTCGTATATTTTGGGTATACTTGAAGGTGATGAAACGAAGGACGAAAAACGTGAAGCTCTCGAAGGAATTCTATCAGCAATTATTGTGAGTGCGAATCAATCAACAAATCGGTTTAAAAATCGAAAACAGTTAAATTAATTGTCAATTTTACAATTCATAGGAAGATGACCTTGAAAATGTGATAAAAGAGATAACTGATGAATGGGAAAAGTGTCAGCCAAAAAGTGATGCAAGTGCCACCGAAACGGAAGATGTCGACTCAAAACTGGCACGTTTGCTTGAAACCAAACATATCGCCACAACTGTTCAACGCCATTACACCGAAGAAGAGCTTCGCATTCGTGAACAAATTCTATCGCAATACAGTCAAGTGGAATATGATGATGGTTACGATGATGAAATTGATGAAGCCGCCGGGCCGAGTAGCACAACACAAGATACCAGCGATCCACTTTTGGTGAAAAATACCAATGCCTCCGATGTAGCGGCACTGGCCAAAGAACGTCGTGAACAGGCCAAAATTGATAGCAAAGCCAAAAAGGATAAAGACAAACAGGATCGCGAAAAACAAAAGCAACTGCGCGAAGAGAAAAAGGAGAAGCGAAAAACTGTTAAGGGTGAACGAAGGCGGTAGCATGTTTCTATTGTAATTTTACTTCGGACTCTTTTGAACCAAACCCTAATTTACCACTTTTCTGTTCATTTGCGATATAAATTTCATTGTCTGACAACTGTGTGGATCGCAGATAAAAGTCGAAGATGCCATTGTCTCGATTTTGCTGATTTTTTTGTTTGTTTGTGTGAAATTGTAAAAATGCAAGCAATTTCGGAAACAATTTATGATTGTTTTGTTATTTTTACGAAAATAGAATAGCATTTTCATATCGTTCTTTTGAATGACTCCCTAACATTAAGCTAATTTACCATTGAGAATGTTTGCAACACAAAACAAATAACGCAATAAACGTGAAATACAGTGAATGTTTGTCAATAAATTGTGACGTTTAATTTTGACGGTGATTGAATGGTGTTAATGTTGATGATCCGGTCAATCTTTTAGCTGATGTATTTTTTTTCAGAAAATTTTCAGGTCGACACGTTTTTACGATGAGAAAGCGGCGAGTACAAAATAAATTAAGAAAGGTCAAAAGCGGCTCGTTGCGGTTTTAATTCAAATGCATCGTAAATCGTGGGAGAAACCACTATTTAGCTCAACAAATCGAGAAATAAAACCACGAAAAAAGTCTCTGATCGTGTTCGACTAATGGCAATCGTAAAACCGTCTCACTAAAATATGAATATGAGCCACTATTTTCAAAGTCACTTCGGCGAAGTGTAAACAATTCAACAGATTAACAAAACTTACAACGTTTTGTACGAGGTGCTCGTAATGTTTAGTCGGTTGAATGGGCAATAAATATTTAACTCAATCAAAATAAATTTGTTAGCAGCTGTAAAAACGCACTCGGTTGCCTTTTCACTTCAAGAAAAATGAATTAGAAGAAGGAAAAATAAGTAAAACAACAACAACAACAACAACAAAAAAAACAAACAGAACACTCATGTGTAGCTAAATCGCGAGGCACTCCCCCAACCTTAATGAAACAGCAGAGAAAGAGAGACATTGAGAAATGCAGCCTTTAAACTACACTCATTCACATTTACCGAACGTTGCACATTCTCAGCGCGCCCAAAACCATCAAGATAATCAATTCTAAGCGATGGCTAAAACACATGGTTCATTGTCGCACACAACTTTCATCGCCTCTGCGTTTTGATGTTGTTGTTTCTCTTGCGTTTACATTTGGACCTTTTTTTCACTTCATAAAACTGATCGTGCAAAAGTGCCTAATGAATGAATGATCGCATTAGTTGAACATTTTTGCCGTTTAGTCTCAAATTCATCTGAAATTTCTTCGAATTTTTGCCATCAGTTTTGGTGTTGGTGTTGAATGAAGACCAGATGTCATACATGATGCAAATGCATGGCTTACGATCAACTGATTTTACTGAGTGATCGCTCTGTTTGACTAACCGTTATGCCAAAGTCGTGCACATACCATAATCGTTCCTTATTTCGACGCACCCTAAAAACTGTTACTACTCTCTGTGTGTTGTGTCTTGTTCCGCTCTCATCACATGCTCATTGTTTTAAAGCGATCGAAATGTTTAGATGTGCGCATGACGGTCGTACGCTTTGAATCACACATTTAGGAAGAGAGAAAGAGAGCGAGAGAAATGGGAGACTATCGAAAATTCGCTGCATCGAGCATTTAGTCCGGAGGAGTGTGCTGTTGAGTACGTACGCATTTTATTTGTGACTCGGAACGGTTAAGTTCGGTTCGATTTGGCAGTGTCTGTTGGTTCATGTTAAGATTTTCATTAAATTGATTACAATAAAGAGTTTAATCAATTAAAATCAAATTAAGATCATTTTGTTGCTATATCCGTATTGATTTTGATGAATGAAAACGAATTAAATTCAATTGTGTTTGCTGTGAACTTTGATGAAATTGTGTTACACACGCAAAATTATAAGATCCATTTAGTGAATTTCTTGGATTCGGTGACATGATCGAGTTCAAGTGAATCTGAAACACATATTCTGCATGTGATTAAGACCGTTGAGTCAGTTTTCTGACAGGAATATATGATGCACGGATGTTCATTAAAAGCAACACAAAAAGACGAAAACAGTGATTCGCGTGCCAAAAAAAAAGTTGACGATCAGAATAAGGAACAAAACACAATATTTTAAAGAACTAGCAAAATAACCGCTAAAGAGGATCGTTCGACGATGCAGAAACCGTTTCGAATGCGTGTGAGACAGTGAATACGCCAGTTAAGTGACTCTCTCAGAATGAAATATATATCACATAAGACAGTAGAGTGTTGTGCATCATACGCATAAAAAAACCGTTGGATTCTACGCGGCTTTTTTTCTCTGTACTTTGAATTCGTTTAAGTGGAAAAAAGTATATGTTTGTGCTACGAACAACACCAACTCATTCATTCAGCCGCATACAAGTGACCGTTTTGCGTGATTTTTTTTACTGTTTTTGCCACATTTTCATTTGAAAACCATTGCAGTACAAATTGTGCCGATTTGTTTGTGGATTTTTTCAATGGTGGAAATCGAGGTGCGTGTGTGGGTTTGTTTTTTTGTGTGCTGATTTGTTTTTATGTATATGTCAAGTGTGCGTGTATCTATTGTACCTAAGCGATCGCATCTCAAGTATACCATTGAATTAAAAGAAAAAAAAATAATTAAGAGACATGAAAAGTTCCAACTGAATCATAATAACTTACTAAAGTTATTTTTTTCGAAGAAGAGAAACAAGATTAATTCTGTGAAGACGACTTTGATCCCATGTCACAATTGATTTCACTAAAAACGATCCCATTTCCTTCCATAGATTTGAACTTCAGTTGACTAAACATCAAAATCAGAAAGAAGAAATCGGTTCTCGTCACACAAAAAATCGTGTCTTCAGCGCACTCGGCGATGTAAATTGAGTCACATTGTCGTAAAAGTGTTATTTATAAAACACACCAACAACAAAATCACATTTCGAATGGATGTATTCCGTAAATTGAATGAAGCAAACAACAACAACAAAAAATCCCCTTTTTACAGAAAAAAGGAGCATTCTCGATTTAGAATTTTCTCTGAATCTCTATCTCTCGCATAAAGTGTTTGTGTATGTGCCTATAAGTGTGTGTGTGTATGTAAAGAAAAACGACAAAATAAACAAAATCACAAGAGAAAGTGATCATCGTCGATGTTTAAATAACATACGGAAGAATTTAAGTGAAAACAAACAGCATCGTCACACATCAACCAAGCAACCGATGTGATCCTAGTAGCTGAGTAGCTACACAATGAACCAAGCTAGTTAAATGACACGATGTATGTGTGTGTGTATTTTTAAGGCAAACGAAAATGAAAAGTCACATCTTGGCGTCTAGTTGATGCGCTGATGATTTATGATTGAAATGAAAAGTGTTATGTCTGTGCCGATGAGATATTGTGATTTTAGAGACACTTTTGATTTTATATGCCATGGAGCATGAAAGATACACACTGGGTTACGTTGACATGCCATTTTTTCTGCTCAACGGTGATAAAGTATCGAATTTTATTGGCCGCGAAAACTCTATTTTTTTTTCTCTCAAATGGAAACTGAAATCGTCATTTTCATCGTATTTTGTAGCAAATACACCCGCTTTATTGCCATCAAACGGTATTCATTTATACTCATTGAATCAATTTGTATTTCGCCACACAATTCAAATTTAGTCCAAATAGATCGAAAATCATTTTCAATATTATTTCGAAATTCACAACATAAATGTCTCAACAGCGACCCGATGTTTTCGATGAAAATATTTCTTGTACACAATTTAGCCATTAAACCGTCACGTTTTGTCATTTATTTTGTTTTTCGCTACTTCGAAATATGTGTCATCATAATTGAATTGAATTTACGCGCCGTGAGGCATGCCAGATCGTTTCAACTTAACGGAAACCACGCAATTTGCATATTTATCAAACGTTTTCGATTTCAATACCTTAACCAGAAATTAATGAACTGTTAAAATATCGTTTGATCCCTCTTCGTTATAATTTAAACTCATTTATCATAGAGCGCATTATTCACTTAGATCATAATGTACGGCGGTCACATTTTAGAGCATTCTTGGATATTTTCAAATGTGATAGAGGATCAACAGAGAAAAAAGTTCGTTTTTGGTATCAAATTGAAAATTTCATTAAAGCCGATAGATTTTAAATGAAGCGATTTTTACTGAAGAAACGCTGGAACATGGAAAATGTTCACTTAATTAATGTGGGGGAAAAGAGGGCAAATAGCAAATTGCATCACTTAAGTCGAATTCACTTTAATCGTGTTTCGGTTCTCCGCATAATTTCAGTCTTTATTTCCACAAAAGTGATAAGATTTTGTTTAATTGAATTTTAATGCTCACAATTAAACTCATAAATTGTGTTTAGCTTATCATCGTGAGTTCATTAAGTCTTTGGACATTAAATACAATTAAAAATCGAATGGACTAAAAAACCATCATCGTATTATAAATAATATAACATTATACCAGCAACTTATGCAATAACACTTACTTAGAACGGGTCCATTTCTTGGAAATTGTATCTGTTTAGTTCGGTCTGACAACCGTTACACAGGCAATGCCGCTGTTGCAATTGCAATGACTCCATTCATTCAATTCTAAAAATAACAAAACCATTTTGCATATTCACTCTTCACCAAAGAGAACATAATTTCTGTCATTTTTGTCTTGTCATTCAACAGTCTGGTACTTAGTTGCTGCATTTAATCTGTCGCTCCACAAAATAGATTAATGGCTGCATTTTCGAATCCATATCACCGTTGAAGCCATAAAATTAATAATAACTGTGTGCATCTCAAGCTAAATGGTATATCCGTACAAAATCGATTTTCAGTGGTGCGTTTGAAATGCGGCACAGCTTCTTTTGATCCTTATTCCGTCTTTGGTTCTAATTGAAACGAGTGTCGATGTTGCGCTTTGTTTATTTAAAGTCAAGCATTAAAACTAGAGAAGGAAAAAATGACGAGATCATAATATTGGAGACAGTACACGGCTGTTTGTGTGTAAAAATAAAGATCGTATCGCGTATAGAGGGAGATTCATGTGTTGGCATAGCCAAAGGCAACGTAAAATAAAACACGAAGTGAATGTGTTTTGCGTTTATGCGCTGTGAAATGTGTGTCCCGTTTTCACTTGCCGAACGATCAAACGACATGAAAAATGTTTGCCTTTGAGAAACAACCATCGCATTTCTCATGAAAATGTCTTCTTTTTTAGGCATTAGAATGACGATACACTGTTAGCACACAGGCCAAAAGAGAGCACTTTCTAAACAGAAAAATTTCTATTAATAGGCTCCTCCACGGCTTTTTAAATGGTCATAAAAATCAAATGTGAAAGTGAAACAATATTGAAAGTGACAAGGAATGAACTTTTCGATGTTGAAACCGTCGAAACATCGACTTCACTTCATTAAATGAAGGCATCTTTTTGGCCACTTCATGGAAAACTAACTTAAAAACTGATTTCCTTTGAAAACCATTTTCATTTTTTTTCATTTTCTAAAAATTTGAGTAAATTTCAAAACTTCTTGTAGAAAAAATTCGAATTTAAATTCAGAGGTGGTCTTTTTGGTTACACAATGTGTAAAAATCGGGAAAATCCATTAATTTTGCGTAAACTGCTATCAATAAATACCAAAGTAATTGTTTGAAAATACAATTAACCAGCTAAAAATATTTTGTAGCGCAAAAATTCGGCTCATTTTCTCCGATTAAATCAAAACACGTGTTCAAAAACCACGGCATTTGATTTGAATTCATTTTAATTCTGTTCTCAATAGTTTCTGTGATTGCAAAACATCGAAGAAAAACAAAACGAAGACCGCAAACGCATTGAATTGAAGGTCGTGAATTCCTCGCAATGTTTACAGTGCAGTGTCATCGACAAAAAGCAAAGACTGAACTCGAATCAAGTCACTCGATTCAATTGAGCCATTTAAATACTTGATGTGCCTTCGCATTTTAATGGTTCTTACTCAAATCGAACGTCAGACCATTTGAGATTGTCTCGGGGCAATTAAACAAAACGAGCGCATAAAATGCAAATTGATTCTGAACAACTGACTGTGTGCTGCACGACACCCATTGTTGTTAACTCGTTAAGCGATTGCATCGGCCCGAAAGATAGGAAATAAAAACCTTTTTACCAGTATTGAATTACAACCGAAGTCATCGAGATGCCAAATGAACGCTGTGCCCGCTTCTGTCCGAATACATTTGAACATATGTTGTGCGCGTTTTTTTCGCTTTTTCCATTTAAAACATGCACATTGCGCACACATAACACACAATACGCATGTCTATGTCTGTACTCGATCAGAATTTAATTAATGGTTTTGTATTCGTTAGGGAAAGCAACAGACGTCCAAATTGAATCTAACGATGTGAAATGTACAAATAAGCACACAATCAATTAATATTAACTGGAAATTGAGGAAATATTTTCGCCACTGTTTTTGTGCGTGCTTTGATGTATACTTAAACACACTTGAAGAGTTGCATGGGTGACGAAACAATATAATGATCTTCGATTTATACTCTGACAGGTTGAGCATACAGTTATGGGAATTATGGATATAACAAAATTATGAACAAATGTTTTGATTGCTGCAAGAAAAACCAAAATTCAAAGGAGGACAACATTCAGCGATGGATTATTTTTTATTGATTTTATGGATTTGCTCAATTGCATCGGTCGGATCGGTTAAAGGTAGGTCGTAAAAATACGAAACATTCTTATGATGTACTTGATGGAATGGCCATCTAAAGGCCTCAGTTGCAACTCCTGCGATTGGAATCGCTAGCTATTGCTCTATGGAAATTAAATGGTTTTAACACGTGAAATCGCAGCGCGATTGTAATCGCTGTAGTTGCAAGTAAGGCTTTAAGGGTCTCTCTGCTAAACATTTTGATTTCATTACTTGAATTTGCAGTGTCGTTTTTTGGTGATAGCCATGTGGCGATGCCATTGCAAGAAGCCAAATTATCAACAAATTTACGACTTCGATTCCGAACACGGCAAGACAATGGGATTCTATTTTTGGCGGCCGGTCGCACCGATTATTGTTTAATTAGTGTCGATGATGGGCGCATCAAGTTGAACCTCAAAATCAATGAGCACTTTACAGAGGTAAGCAACCGATAAATAGCTAGCACGAAAAAGTACCGCAGGAAGAGGTGAATGACTTAAGGTTGTTGAGGTGCAAGTCAGGGGAGATTTCACTTTGAGCTTGTTAAGTTTGATATATTGGCATAGTGAACATAAGGCTGCATAGAGAGCAATTCTCTAGCACATTTAACGGCAATTTTAAATAATTTTAGGGACAAAAGTTCGAAGTTACCATCAACTTCGACGCGAAATATTGAAAATGCATTGAAATGCAAAAGAATATCCTGTGTGAAGCATAATTTTAAATATCTTTAATTAAGAAAAAACATTTGAATGACATTTATGTATGATAGGTTTGGTCACCGCTCAAAGTGAACGATCTACAATGGCACGATATCTCATTTCAACGCTACGACACGAATGTTACCATCCAGATCGATGAGCCAATTATAAGGTAGATGTGATAAAATGATAAAAATGGAGTTCATACATTGCTAAAGGCGTTTCATTTCGGAATATTTAAAAAAAAAAATGTTTTCTGATTTATAGGAAGGTTTTGCCGCCACAGACTGGTGAATTGAATGTGCATTTTGGTGTATTTTTTGGAGGTTTCGGTGACTTCAGTGAATCCTATTTAAATTCAGTGGATCCATTTCGTGGATGCATGTCAGATGTGCGTAAGATAGACGGTTAACAGTTTGCTTGAATTTATTTCAGTATTAAAATTTATCACGTTTCTTCGTGCATTCTCAGTCGTTTTTTTGTTTCTTGAAATTCAAACGTTTATTTTTAGCGCGCCGGTTTTTTGTTGTCGTTGATATCTTTTTTGGTGCAGATGCATCCATCTGCAAAGTTCAATTTGTTATTTTTAGAGCATTGCGCTAATTAATTACTGTTTTTTAACCGTGACATTGCTGCAATTCAAATTATCTACATTTTGTATCAGTTTAAATGTCTTTGAATTTGTGATTGGAATTCTTCATCTCTGTTTTATTTTATTTTGTTATTTTTGAATTTGTATTTTATTTTAGGTATACTATAACAACATAAATGTGTTGAAACGGGCCAAAGAGCGAACATCGCATGTGTTGAGCGTGCATGTTTTATGGATGTGTAGCACGGAATTTGACGCTGATCAGCATCAAGGGATTAGTTTTGTGCGTGACGATTCATTTGTGATGCTAGCAAAACCAGCCGTTCAAACGGGCGAAAGGTAACGGTTGACATGATGAATACTTTATGTCATGTCATAAAATGGATTCAAATGTTAATCCCAAATACACATTTCTGTTACACTTCTATTTTGACAGTTGGAATTTTGAATTGAAAACAATTGAAACGGTTGGTGTGGTGTTGTACAATAGTGCTGCCGATTTTATTGCATTGGAAATTGTGAATTCGCGGCTACGATTTTTAGTTGGAAAAGGATCAAATGCCGTTGAATTGGTATCAGAGCTTAATGTTACCGATGGTAAATGGCACAATGTTTCGATCGCATACAGCCCATTTTTGGTTGAGGTATGTATAAATATCATATTTCATTGAATATGTGAAACCAAATCTTTTCTTTTAATTAAACGAATTTGTAATTGACATTCATTAATTGCAGTTGGTCGTTGATGAAACGGTGCACAGTGCAACATTTGCCAGCAAAAGCAGTAATATTTTGGAAATTGGTGAAGAGTATTTCATTGGTGGTATGAGTACATTTCGTCAACGCAAAGCAACACAAAGAGGTTTAAAAGCACAAAGTTTCAATGGCTGCATACAACATTTGATGGTCGATAAGCACAATGTTGGATTCCCACATATGAAAGTGACGCATGCCGTTGAAGTTGACTGCGTGTGGAGATATCCGTGTCTTGAGAAAGATCCATGCATTTCAAGTGGAACGTGTCAACAATACGAGCATGATGAGTTTGTTTGCTATTGCGAGCAAGCGTATTGTATCAAAGCTGATTATGATGAGCATTACAAAATATTCACACGATCCGATCTACCACAAGAGATTGAATTGCTGTCGATAAATCCACTACAATTGCTTGAGGGCGATAGCGTATTTCTCTCAGCCAGTGCCATTGATGTGCTGATTGATTATGCAAAATTTGGTATTATGGAGGCTGGTATCGTGTTTAACATCGTTTCTCAACCAAAACATGGGAAAATTATGATCACTTCGGAAGGCGGAGGCAACAGTACAGTGTCTAGCAAAGTGTTTTCATTAATCGAATTAAGTACTGATAAAGTCAAGTATATTCACAATGGCGCTGAACAACCAAACGATCACATGACTATCGACCTTCAGTTAATCACTGCCAATCGCGATTCATTGCCAGATGTTTTGCTGGGTAAACATCGATTTGTGTTGCACGCAAATATAACCCCAGTCAACGACGCACCAGTGTTACGCATGAACGCAAATAAAGTCCTGCGATTAACACAAGGCATTCCGAAGGTTATCACTGCGGATTTGTTAACAGCCGACGATCCTGATAGCTCACCAAACTCATTGCATTTTTCAATTGTGCCACCCACTGAACCAGAATCACCAGCCAATCATGGCATTATTGAAGTGTCTGGAAAACGCACCAATACTTTTACACAAGAGGATATCAATCAAGGTGCTGTCACGTATCTGGTGAACAGTCAAACTGTTGATGATAAATCATTTGATTTAACCGTTCAAGTGTCGGATGGAATGGAAACTAGTGAAAAAGCATATTTACCGGTTTCAGTTCTTCCACTTCAATTGCGTATGATCAACAACACTGGACTGGTTTTGATTCACAAATCGGTAGCATTAATCACACCATGTAATCTCTCATTTGTATCGAATTCAGAGGATGATAATATTGATGTTAAGTAAGTATCTGGGGTTAGTTGTTACAAAAACTATCTTTTTTTTGGGAACCGGGATAATATTTAGTTGAAAAATTATCACCAAACTGATTCCTCTTCACGATAAATAATCATTTTTGAAAGTGATTTTTAGACATATTTTGTTTAAAAAACCGCAACATTTTTTATATAGAGAAACTTAATAAATGTCGCCTATTTGTGTGGAAAATGTTGATTTCGGTATTGTTTTTCCAGATACACCATAGTGAAGCAGCCCCAATTCGGCAACATACAACGGCTACGGACTGTCGATTCGTCGTGGATAAATGTTGATTCGTTCACAAGCAATCAAATACACTTAGGACAAGTTCGCTATATACATAACACCGATTTTCCGGTTCATGATGATTTTAAGGTAAATTAATCCATAGGAAACGTTACTTGCCGACAAAATATTCAAACGTTTTTTTCAAATGTTCAAATAACTATTTAATTTCAGTTCGTTGTGTCGTTTGGTCCAATAAAAAGTAACAAGTATGATTTCCGGCTAACCTTCACCAAGTTGAAAATCGGTATTCAAATCCAAAATTCCCTGCAAATCAACGGAACAAAAGAGAAAACCATTACAAATTTGAATTTATTTCATCAAACGACGCCACTGCAAACATTTCCACGGAACATAATCTACACGGTGATTACACCACCCAAATACGGTTTGATCTATGTCAATGGTTATCCCGAGTACGCCAAGGAAATGGATTCGTTTACTCAGCAAGACATCGACAAGAATCTTATTCGATATCGAACCTATCAAACGTGTTACTCGAGTTTCATTGACATTTTTGAATTTGTAATTTCTGTGCCGGAATGTGATGATGTTCTCGGCAGCATCAAAATTATATACAATCCACCGGAAGACCTATCCCGAATGCTATCTTATCAAACACGTGAGCTGATCCACGTAAAAGAAGGCGATCGCGCTCAATTGAATCGCAAACAATTTGAAGTGTTATTCAATAAATTTAATTTCTTAATGGTGAAATTGTCGGTACCTCCGAGAAATGGTGTTTTATGCAACGTCAATAGCGAAACTATGAAAATCTCTCAGATTGATTCATTTTCACTGGAAAAACTGTATTTGGGTGACATTTACTATTGCCACGATGATTCGGAAACGACCACAGATTCGATGTTCTTTCTCGTTATGTCTGATTTAAATAAAGACTTTCAATACGTTTGTGAAGTTCTGGTCGATATCAGCTTGATAAATGACAACGCTCCGTATCGTTTGGAGGAAAACAAATTTCATGTGGTTCGAAACAAAAGTAAAGTCGTTAGTCCATTGAATTTACGTTTTATCGATCCCGATATTAATACGAATGCAACTGAAATTAAATATACAAAAATCAATTCATCGACCATTGAATTTTGTAATGCTGGATCGGGTCGAACGCTGCACGAATTCAACCAAGATGATATTGATCAGGGTCGCATTTTGCTGAAACATTCAAATAATACTGAATTGAATCAGGTGACTTTCGTTGTCACCGATGGCCAATTTCAAGTGCCAAGCACATTTGACGTTGTTGCATCGGATCCTTTTATCAATATTACGGAGAAAAATGCGACCGTGGTACAAGAGAGCAAATATATTCTAATTAAAATGAGCGATTTAGCCATTGAAACCAATTTGAACATTATCCCCGATGAAGTTGAGTATACAGTTCTCGAAGGACCGAATTACGGGGTGTTGAAAAGTTTACGACGCAAATTCAATGGAACTAATTTGGCACGAGTGAATAATAATACTATTTCTGTGAAGAATTTCACGCAAACCGATGTATTGAGAGAACGTCTGGTTTATTGGAACACGGAAGTCGCATCCATGGATAAAATCAGGTAGGATTTTTATTTCAAATATACAGCAATATTTTCATGTGCATGACATTCAATCATTGAATGATATTAATAAGGTAAAACACTATTTATTTCATAGATACCGTGTAACTGCTAAGGGCATCTCAGCTGAAGGAGAAATCATGATTCGTATTTATCCCTCAGGTAAAACACTCATTATATAATTTTATGATTTGTTTTCTCTTACAATGAATCTTGTTTGTTCAGCGTATTGGGATCTTTTACAAATTCGACGCAACAAAACACTTTATGTGGAAGAATCAACTAGTGTCATGATATCACGGGATATTCTAGAGGTTAGTAGTTTTTTTTTAAATATGAAGGTCTACATGAAAGTTAAAAACATTTAAACATGAAGTGCAGTTGTCATAGTCGATCGATAAATAATTTCTTAATTCATCATCACCTTTCGGGAAAAATATACAAAATTTTAATGAAAATAAATCACCCTAGATTGTGCATCCGAACATATCTCCCGGTGATATAACTTATTTGGTAACAACATCTCCCCAACACGGCTACTTGGAGATTCAGTCGATTACATCTGATGATGAATACAATTGCAAGGTGTTTGATCAATCAACAATCAATTCGGAGAAAATGTTTTATATTCAGGCTGGTGTTAATCAGTCCGTGGACCACTTTATATTTGACGTAACAAATGGGATTACATGGTTACGTGGTTTAATGCTGAAAATTGTCATCATTCCCGAAAATTTGTACATGCAAACACGAAACGTATCCGTTGAAGAAGGTAAGACTATTTGCAACTTGATAGATCACACTTAAATATTTCAATTACATTTATTTATTAATTCTCTTTTTCAGGCAAAGCATTAAAACTTGAACCAATGGATGTGGTGCCATACTCCGATTACTATCGTGGAAAAATTCTGGAATATCGTATTCTTCAGCAGCCAACATTTGGTGATGTAAAATCTGAAACGTCAAAGGTCAACCGTTTTACACATAAGCAGCTGGAATCGGGCACAATTTACTATGTTCATGACGGAAGTGAAAATTCAACAGATGTCATTCGTTTGGTTGCCGTTGCTAGAAATAAAGAAAGTGTTCCATTTGATTTTTACATTACAATTATCCAAGTGAATGACGAAAAACCACAAGTCGTAACGAATACGGGGCTGCAGATGTGGGTTGGTGGTCGATCACCAATTAAAAATGCAGACTTGAGTAAGATTCATGAATTTTGTGATTTATTTCATTCTTTCTCTAACTCTAATTCACACTTCATTGATGACTGCTTCATTTTCAATATTTCAGTGGCTCAAGACTACGACACGGCATCGGATCGAATAAGGTTCATACTGTCAAATGTCGTTGGTGGGATTGTTGTGCATCAAGACGATGTGTTCAGTACACCGCTAACAAATTTCACGCAGTACGAGATCAATGAGAATCAAATTTACTTCCAGCACACCTCGAACAAATTGAACGGTCAAATCGATTTTTATGTCACCGATGGCGATCACAGTAGCCCTGATCAAACACTTTTTATAACAACAAATCCGGTCAATTTGGAACAAATTCACAACGAAGTTTTGCACGTTTTTCCATTGACTCGCAAACAAATTATGCCCGAGCAGCTCAAATTTAAATGTTCCGATGAGCTTCGTGATGTAATTTATGAGATTACAATCAATCCTCAATTTGGGCGAATCGTGTATGAGCACCACGAAAACGGAAGTTCACATGAAGTGACTGAATTTACGCAGCACGACGTAAATGAAGGCCGAATTGTGTATGAGCACACTCATGCCACTGTTGAATTAAAATCGAATGATTCATTTTATTTTGATGTTAGATCAAAATTGGCAAATAGTTTGATCGATCAAGTATTTAACATCGAAATATCTGTATCATCAGGTGGTTTAGTACGATTTTTGCCAGTAAATCGTTTGAATTTGGATGAAGGTGAAAAAGCACCAATCAAATTGGATTTGTCAAAAGTGCTGGAGTATTTGGCAACCCGTGCAGGAATTCAGTCACCTGAACTGTACATTGACATCTATCAGCCGGCACATGGCACCATCTCACCAATGGATGGTACACGCAACTTAACCAGAGCCAGCCTTGACGACTTTATTTCGGAGAAAGTTTATTACTTGCACGATCATTCGGACACTGTTGAGGATAAAATTCGATTGTCAGTGTACTTACAACAAGGCAATATTTTCCTTTGCAATCTTACAATTCCAGTGATAATAAATCCGATCAACGATCATGAATTTTATTTGGTTACACAATCACCACAAATGACAGTAATTGAAGGTGAAAATCGAACTATTACGAAAAAAGAGCTGTTGACCGAAGATGCTGATACTGGTCCGGCTGATATAATTTACGATATCATTAGCGGACCAACGATTGGCATTCTAATGAAAATCTCGGACGAAGGAATCGCACAAGATATCATGACATATGGCAATCGATTTTCACAGCTCGACATCAATGAAAATCGCATAATTTATGTTCATAATCAATTGCCACAGCCAACAACATTTTATTTCAGAGTTTCCGATGGGAAATTTACACCAGCTTTCGAAATTTTCAATCTCAAAGTGATTCCAGTCACAGTTGGTCCGGGCAATGAACGGGATATGGTGTATGTGCAACAAGGTGCGAATTCAACGCACATCCGTGAAACACATTTTGCTGTTGATACAAATGCTGATCGTAGTCGTTTGGTGTACAATGTCACCGATGTGCCCAAAAATGGAGTGCTACTCTGTGAAAATCGACAAACTAGCCGGTTTACATACACACAATTGGTTAATAAGAAAATCATTTACTTCCAAACAGACATGTCTAAATCGAGCGATAATTTTAAGGTGAGTGAAATTACATGCTAACCAATTGATCAAAGTCACACTGAATTTAACATTTCTGATTTTCTACCCTTTTCTTAGGTGTCAATCTATGTGCCGGACACTAGCCAAGGTCTGCTTGAGAATGTTGAAGTTAAAATTATTGTTGAACCCTTGATCAAACTCAATGGAATTTCAATAGCCTCTGAAGATAAAATACGATTAACCACATCATTCATGGATGAGAATCCGTATCAATTGAAATTGAATCGGTACAATCCGAAAATAGTCATTACGCGAAAACCAGAACATGGTAAAATTAAAAAGATCATACGAAACACTGGCGATTTGGAGCATTCGAACGACAAAGATATCACATCATTTACATACAAAGAGCTAAAAAGTGGCGTTATCTACTTCATAGCTCGTAAGTTGCCTGAAGACGTCGTCTCAATCAATGATTACTTTGAATATGCACTCTTTGTTAAGACGTATCAACCCGGACAAGCATTCGTATCGATTGAAATACACAAACTAAAATCACAATTGACTGAAGTAGCGGACAAAAATGACAACGTAAATATTGCCTACGAGGCGTCTTGGCCAGTCAATTATTTGTTTATTGTAGCAACTTTGGCCGCAATGTTTGTGCTGGTATTGGTGTTAATCGTCTTCTTGAGATGCCATTCGAATGCGAAGGCAAACAAAAACGATATCGACAAAGATTATCCCCCACCATTGCCCCGACCACCCGATTTCATGAACATTAACAACAATCGAATGTATTCGCCGTCTGATGGAGAGGATTCGGTGACAACTTCGTTGCCGGTACTTAGCAGTATACCGCATTGCAAAGTGATTCCAATTAGCAATGTTGAAGATTCCGAATCCGATGAAATGATCGATTTGAATAATGTTAGTGCATCACAGCAATTGCACCAATTGCCATGCTATTCACCATATGGAGATGAGCAGGACGAATGGAGCTCATCGTGTGATGTTGCCAATGAAGTCAATTACTCATCGATTTTGCAACCAACATTACAGCGACAACAGCACTCGAATCCTTTACTTAGGCGAAATCAATATTGGGTTTAAGTTTTGAATTAGAGCTTAGATTAGGCTTACATTTAATTATATTGTTCGAATTTTTTTCGATGCTAGATTTAGGTTAGGAACCTCTAAGGAGCTCTAAGGCTAATATAAATATAGTCTTCATTTTATCATCTTTTGAATACGAGTTGTATTTATTAGTTTGTTTGAACGTGAATCTTCAATAAATTTTTAATTTTGAACAAATTACTCAATTCAATGTCAATAATATTACATTCTTTTATGACAAAAGTCTCCAATGAAAGAGAAAACTGAAATATTTATTTAAAAGTATTTCATTCATGAATTTCAAAAACTAAAATAACGTTTTTTCCCAGGAGCTCAAGGTACCTCCTCTCTGAAATCGTTACTTGTTGAGAACAAATTTTTTAGATAAAACTAGATGCGATCCCTCGATTCTCAAAACTGAGAAATTAATATATGCCTTGAAATATATGTTTCATTTAGAAATCTCGAAGAAATTCAACAAAAATGTTATGATACTTCTTAATCAGCTATGCAGACAGATGACATTTTAGTACGAATTTCAATCATTTGACGTAAGAGTTTTGAACAAAATGTAGTACGTGTAAACTGTCCTCAGCAAATGAAAGAGAAAATCACGAATTAAAGTGAATTTTAGTGTGATTCAACAATTATAATTGCAATAAAAACATTAATTATTGGTGAAAATGAATGTACTTTGGTAAAAGTATTTAAATTTAAAATGGCAAATCCAAATCCATGATAATAATGTGTTTTTTGAGCATTTCCAATCATAAATATGAAATATTTCTGTATTTCAACGAGTAGTTCTGTCCAGTTTGCATCGTACAAATAATCGGCGATGTTTTCAAAACATTCCGTAGCGAATCACGAATATCGTGAATCATGATGATTGTTTGTTGCTGTCACGAAATAGGATTGGATTGATGGATCGTGATGCAGTGTCACGATCCCCATAGTATAAAAGAAAGAGAATAAAGTTGAGTCAACTCGGGTGCTTTATTAGTAACAATTGTTGTGTGTTTTTTTCAAGTTAATCTTAATAATATCAAATTTATTACTAGATTTATCCGATAATTCGAAAGAAGCAGAATGGATCATACCAAATGGATAACAGATGCGGACACATAGGAGGCTCGATTTAACATATGCTGGGTTCCAACTAAAAGTTAAAAAAGTAGACTCAGACAAAGACTTTTTTATTCGGTGCAATGTGATTCAGTTAAAACTTTTAACGAAGTTGAAAAACTGAAATATAGAGAAAACCAGGGGGTTTTAATCACACCCACCCAGTACATTACCAGTATGTCGCAGTTATAGCTAATGAATATAAATGTAAACATTTATATTTGTTAATGCTTCGGAATGCTTCAACAGTATATCAGAAGAGTACACAGATATAGCATTCGATAAAATATTTCAAAACCAATTCAATACCATCCACACTTATGTGTCTGACTGTATTCTCGAGATGTGAAAAAAACTATAAAAAAGGAAGAACATTTGTCTTTTTTCGTAGTGTAGTTATCGACTGAAAATTGCATTCCATTCATCACAAGTGTTTACATTCTGTTATCATATAAAAATGATTCATATACACACTGCTGAATTTTTGACAGTTGACGTACTGATTCCATACAAAATACGGGAACAGTTGATTCCAGTACAATATCTATACTCAATACTCATGCACATAAATCGGCCGATTTGAGTATAGATATTATACTGAAATCAACCGTTCTCATATTTTGTACAGTAGTAGTCCAGTATTAAATAATAGCTTATACCAACGATATAATCCAAAAAATATATTAAAATTATATCCACAATAAAAATATGGAGATGATTGGTGCCTTCGTTATTGTTTTACTGACAATTCTAACGATTTTCTATGCATACTTCAAATATTCATTTGGATATTGGAAATCCAGAAATATACCATACGTCGAGCCATCGATTCCATTTGGAAATATTAAAAATCTTGGCGAAACAATACATATATCTGAATTCACAAGAGATTTGTATGAAAAATATAAACCAACTGGTGCCAAATTATGTGGTGCCTATTTTTTTACTCGTCCGATAGCAATTCTGCTGGATCTTGAACTTGTGAAAACCATATTAGTCAAAGATTTTAGAGATTTCAATGGAAGAGGTTCATATTCATGATAAAATTATTCATATGTTTAAACAAAGATATTTAAATGTCATTTTTCTTTCATTTCTCAATGAACCCAAACAGGATTTTACTACAACGAAATTGATGATCCATTGACAGCTCATCTATTTTCATTGGATGGCGAAAAATGGAAGAAATTACGCTCTAAGCTTACGCCAACCTTTTCGTCGGGCAAATTGAAATTTATGTTTCCAACAATTATCGAGGTTGGAGAACGATTCCGTGACTGTCTACTGGATGTCATTCAGCAGCATGATGAATTGGAAATAAAAGAACTATTGGCTCGATATACGACTGATGTCATTGGAACGTGTGCATTTGGCATTGAATGCAATAGCTTAAAAGATCCAAATGCTGAATTCAGACACTACGGTCGTTTGGCATTTACTGAACGCAGACATGGTGCTTTATGCTCAGCACTTATAACACAATTTAAAAATGTTTCCCGAAAACTCCATGTCAAAGGTATTCGGGATGATATTTCTATGTTTTTTATGAAAGTGGTTCGTGATACGGTCGAGTATCGTGAAAAAAACAATGTGAATCGCAATGATTTTATGGATATTCTCATACGGTTAAAGAATCAGGAGACAACTGATACAGATAAATCGGTGACATTGAATGAAATTGCAGCACAAGTGTATGTATTCTTTTTGGCTGGCTTCGAATCATCATCAACAACGTTGACATTTTGCTTGTATGAGCTAACATTAAATCCCGAAGTACAAGCAAAGGCAAGACGAGTTGTTCAAGAGGCGTATAAAAAATATGATGGAAAATTCACCTACGAAATGATGATGGATCTGCCATACATCGACCAAATACTTGAAGGTTGTTATACTCTATTATTAATGACAAACATTTATTACAGCAATTGAAATACTCTAAAACTCATCACAAACAGAAACAATGCGAAAATGGTCGCCAGTCGCAAGTTTGAAACGGACTACCAAAAATGATTATTGTATTCCTGGAACGAAGACAATCATCAAAAAAGGAACTTCTATTTTTATTCCAAGTCATGCCATTCATTATGACCCAGAGTATTATCCCAATCCGGAGCAGTTTGATCCGGATCGATTTGGAAACGAAGAGAAACAGAAACGTGACACCATGACATGGCTACCATTTGGAGATGGTCCGCGTAGTTGGTATGCACTTATTTTCGTATTTATCACTTGATATGTTGTTAATTTGTCAATTATTCCGTAGCATTGGACTTCGGTTTGGTATGATGCAAGCTAGAATCGGTCTCGTTACAATACTTAACAGTTTCGAACTATTGCTTGGATCAAAGACAACCGTACCAATTATTATCGACCCAAAAGAACTAATAATATCACCAAAAGGTGGTTTGTATTTAAAACTAAAGGCAATATGAGGGATACTCTCTTCTGTTTGCTACTCTAAAGTTAATATTCCAAGAATTTAGTGATAAACAGTTATGATCATTGATCAATCAACATTTTAAAGATATAAATTTAACTACACTTAATAAACTTGAAAGCTCTTTAGGATAAAACACTTAAAATATTGTGAGTGAGTTTAACATTATTATTTATTTATTTATTCTTCAATAAAATATACAATTAGTTTGGTAGAGAAAAGGTATGAGTTGAAAGTATCACCATTAAAACCTGCAACTTTTCGTCGGTATTTACATTATGTGAATTTAGTATGGTTAGAATGTTTAGGATGAGTACATGAATTTTAACCAGTCCATTCGAGCTTTTATAAACAATTCTCATCTTTTCATGAATTTCAATTGCATTTTGTCATTACAGTCCTCAACACATGATATAACGATTGGTTTGTTTTGAATATGCTGCTAAAATGCTGCTAAAATGTGCGCATTATGCCAAAAATAAGTGTGACATATAAGAATTTCTCTCGTTCCCTTGCATTAAATTTGATTGTATGTAATTTTATTCATATGAATACAATACTTTTGCTTACGTTCAGAAAATAAAAACTGATAAGAAGCTCTTGCTGTAATATAAATAAGATGCAAAAACCTCTGAACGAGGTTTAAACAGAGTGGTGCTGAAAGATCCTGCCCATGAAATGACTGATATCAAATTTTACGTGGTGCAAATGAAATATACTTTTTTGTCCAAAGTTCTTCAAATAATTCAACAATTTTTCCATGCTTTTTTACAATGATTGTGAACTAGAGTGCGCCAGTGATAAGGCATACATATAATTTTATTGTTCGAATTTTTTTCGATACTAACCTAAAGGTTCCTAACCTCTAAGGAAGCTCTAAGGCTAATATGAATATTGTTTTCATTTTATTATCTTTTGAATACGAGTTGTATTTATTTGTTTGTTTGAACGTGAATTTTCAACAAATTTTGAACAAATTACTCAATTCAACGTAAATAATATTACATTCTTTTATAACAAAAGTCTCTAATGAAAGAAAAAATTGAAATATATATTTAAAAGTATTTTATGCACAGATTAAAAAAAAATCAAAATTAAACTAATACTTTTAAATTATTCATTACTACAACGCATCTGTTTATTATTACTAAAATAACGTTTTTTCCCAGGAGCTCAAGATACCTCCTCTCTGAAATCGTTATTTGTTGAGAAAAATGTTATGATACTTCTTAATCAGCTATGCAGACAGATGACATTTTAGTACGAATTTCAATGATTTGACGTAAGAGTTTTGAACAACATGTAGTACGTGTAAACTGTCCTCAGCAACTGAAAGAGAAAATCACTAGGGGGTAATAACGAGACATTTTCGATTGGATTTTGAAGAATAATAATAATACATGTGGATTTGATATGATTTGAATGAATACGCGTGCATAATTGTGAATTCCGGTGAATTCTGGTGAAATTTTGGTATCATAATGTCAAAATTCACACATACAAACGCAAGTGCCGCAGTGCAGTAGCAATGCACATACTTCGCTTATTCTCGTTCAAGTAAGTAGTGGAGCTGTTACCACTAGTGGTACTCTTCACATTTATGAAAAACTGCTATTATAGTGGAGCTCTTCACACGAAATCACTAAAATTCGTCAGATTCACAAATATTCACCGATATGCACTGAATTCACTGAATTCAACATCGACAATTATGAGGATTTTTTGTGAATATGAGTGAATTGGAACGTTTTTTTTGGGATTTTTGATAGATTCCGTGAATATGTGTGCATATTTATGAATAAAATGAATGTTATTACCCCCTAGGAAAATCACGAATTAAAGTGAATTTTAGTGTGAGTCAACAATTATAATTGCAATAAAAACATTAATTATTGGTGAAAATGAATGTACTTTGGTAAAAGTATTTAAATTTAAAATGGCAAATCCAAATCCATGATAATAAAGTGTTTTTTGAGCATTTCCAATCATAAATATGAAATATTTCTGTAATTCAACGGGTAAGTCTGTCCAGTTTGTATCGTACAAATAATCGGCGATGTTTTCAAAACTTTCTGTAGCAATTTTGCCGAAATAGCAATAGAGAAACAAGATTAGAACGCTGGTCAAAAACATAATCAAAACTACTGAGATGGTGAAGTCAATATGCTGAAGTTGCTGAAATTTCAAAATAGAAACACAACAAGTCAAAACAAAACAAGTCCAAATATTACGAATTCAATACAAATTTACCAAATCCAAATGTAAAACGGTAATTGAAACTATAATCATTTGAGAGATTAACTGAATCAATATGAAATAGCTGAATGGCTCGGTTGACTCTAAGAAAAAGCTAAGAATTCATCCATTATTTGTAGCCCAAACATTTATTATGAATTTGATTTTACGTGAACTTACTTCTTAGCCATGACGTGCAAACGAACAAAATCACATAGAATCTCTTTTCTGTTTTGACTTTCGTCAGGATGATGAAGCTTACATATTGAATGTTTGATAATTTTTGAAAATGCTTGATGATGCTGACACAATGAAATAAAGAGCAAAATAATCGAACCAGACAAATAATAAGTCTGACCACTAATGACGTCATAACATATTTCGCCAATGTATCCGTGCAATGTATACTGATTCCAGGGTAAGCTACATTGCATTTATATGTAAGTTAACGTATCGATTTGGCCTCAAATTTATTTACTTACATAATAGTGAACGGGCGAAAAGAGTATTTTGTGACAAAATGTCCGTCCAACCACCAAGAGAGCCAAACAGAAGTTGAAGCTAATGCCACAACGACTACGAAGGAACCAAACATCACGAATTTAAAATAAATGTTCCACATCCATTCACTCTGATCATTGGCATGCTCCAAAATTTTTATTGAGCTTTTGTTTGCGTCTAGATTAAAATCAATTCCAATAAATTCGAATACATTTCAAGGTTGTTTCTTTTCAAAAAGTATAAATTGTGGGTTCTTACAATCTTCATAGATATTTGACAAACTCTTCAAAAGTGCTGTTATCTTACGGCGTTGAAGGTATGCAGTCAGAACGACGTAACCCATACTCGAGGCTGCAAAAAATTGAGAAATCGCAAAGAGCGACGCACCCAAATCCACAGAAACAAATTTTAAGAAAAAAGAAATACTCGTCATGTCAGAAACCAGATTGATAACTAAAACAGCCACAGTAAAAACAGCGAATGTCCGTTTCTTTGAAGTCCCAGCATTTTCGTTAGCCGGATACACTGACAACCAAGTGAGTATGCGTCGATTCGTCTTTAAGACTATCATTTTTGCTGTAAACAGAATTAACTCTTATTTAAATTTGTTCCACAAGTTCTTGTTTTTATATGTTCACTTCGAAAAACAGATCACATCTGATGAACTCATATATTAATATTCGGCATGAGAGGCACATGACGTGATAACTTATTACATTAAACGAACACTTTAAATGTAATTACATAGAATTATATTTTTTCGTGTTTTTGTCATTTAATTTTGTTTTGATTTTTGTTCAACGATTCCTCGCTCTGCCTGAAAATAGTAGTGTTATATTATTCATCTTGAATAGTTTGATTTCGGTTCGTGATTAGCTCTAATGTTTACTTGGATGCATAAGACGTAATATCTCACATGAAACGCACGTCATACTTTGTGTGCGATATGGATTTGAATTTCGCTTTCATCGATCAAGATGTTCGATATTTGATTCAGATATCCATTGCATAGATTCTAGTGAATTGATTTAATTAATTACTTCAAAGCAATATTGAGTTGAAACATTTAGGTAAACCACGATGAATACGTGTTTTAATTCGTGTGCATGAGCCATATTTCCATGTCTCAATTTTATTCCGTGTCAATATAAAATTGTAGATTACAAATTTTATTCACATATCGTATTTTGAATGAATATTTTTGTTCACCCAATCGAAAACTGTGATAGAGATGACGGTCCTCATAAGGGTCTAGAGACGTCAAATTGACTCATAGCTGGGGTTTTCAGCTAGAATTCCATCCCCTCCTCGGTCATCACTTTTATCAGAACCGCAGATTCAAAAATGCACCAAAATCATGATTGTCCACAATCATCACTGCACTCAAACTATTTACCACCCCCGAGAATTTAAAACCATAACAAAACAAGGGCAGCTATACTGTACATTTACATGAGTTACAAATCTCTCTTATACAAATGTTAATCACTTGATGTAAGAGTTTTAAACATCATGTAGTACGTATAAATTGTCCTCAGCAACTGAAATTGTTAATTTTTTAACGGTTAATTTACTGTGAGACTCATAATTATTTTGGATAGTGTATGTACTTTGGTAAAGGTGTTTAAATTTAAAATGGCCAATCCAGATCCATGGTAATAAAGTGGTTTTTGAGCATTTCCAATCATAAAAATGAAATATTTCTGTAAATTAACAGAAAAGTCTGTCCAGTTTGCTCCATACAAATAATCGGCGATGTTTTCGAAACTTTCTGTGGCGATTTTTCCAAAGTAGCAATATAGAAGCAAGACTAGATTACTTGTCAAAAAGACAATCAAAACCATCGAAAGGGTGAAATCAGTATGCTTAAGTTGCTTAAATTTAGGAAAAAAAACACACACATGAGCTACTAAGAAATCTGTCTCAAACGTAATGAATCATATAAAAATCTACCAAATCCAAATGTAAAACAGCAACAGACACAATGATCATCTGAGCTAATAGCTGAATCAATATGAAATGACTGAATGTTTTGGATGACTCCAAGAAGAAGCTGATCAAATTGTTTCGTTAATTTGAAACTAGTAAATGGTTGAATTTGATTGTATTTGTACTTACCCTTTAACCAAATTGTGGAAATGAATCAACTCACATAGAATCTCTTTTCTGTTTTGACCTCCATCAGAATTATCAAGCTTACATATTGAATGTTGAATAATTTTTGAAAATGCTTGATGATGCTGACACAACGATATAAAGAGCAAAATAATCGATCCAGACAAATAATATGTCTGACCACACAAAATATCGTAACATATCTCGGCAATGTATCCGAACAGTGTGTGTTGATTCCAGGGTAAGCTACAATTTTCAAGTTTTTGTAGAACTTCCAGTGAGTTCGATAATAATATTTACTTACATAAAGGTGAACGGGCGATACGAATATTTTGTTACGTAGTTTCCGTCCAACCACCAAGAAAGCCAAATAGAAATCGAAGCTAATACCACAACGACTAAGGCCGAGCCAAACATCACGAATTTAAAAAAGATTTGCCACATCCATTCACTCTGATCATTGGCATGTATTAAAAATGACATCGAACTTTTGTTTTCGTCTGAATTTAAATTCAATTACAATCAATTTTAATGTTTTCAATTAGAATCCATTGTGCTGGTAGATGCAATCCACATAAATACTTACGAGCTGCATAAATGTTTGACAAACTTTTGAATAGTTCTGTTATCTTGTGGCGAAGAGAATGAGCAGTAAGGACTACGTATGCCATGCTCGAAGCTGCAAAAACTTGAAGGAGTGCGTATAAGGACATTCCAAGATCCGTGGAAAGAAATTTTAGGAAGAATAGAAAGCTCGTGCTGACAGCAACTAGATTAATCACAATAACAGATAGACCAACAACGGTGAAAGCTCTTTTTTTCCATACGCTGGTCTCGTTAACTTGATACACCGACAACCAAGTGAGTACGCGTCGATTAGTCTTTAATACTATCATTTTTGCTGTGAATCGCAATTGTAATTTTTATTCAAAAAATTTTGTATTTTAAAGGTTAACTTTTTAATATGTTCACATTGAAAGGCAGATGATAACTGTACTAAAAGAATGAAAAAAAAGAGGAGAAGGCACATGATGTAAATATTTCTCACATGAAACGCACGCTTTTAATTTAATTACATGGCATAATTTCGATTTTTTCGATCTCCAAATTAAGTTGTTCGATTACTGTAATGACCCATAGACAATATCGGATGGGAAGCAAATGAAATACAAAGCGTAAATTGAGAATTTCATCATCTTATGAAAAATTGATTGATTGAATATGATTGATACAGAAATGTTGAAAAATTCCATTTTTTTACGATTTTGGGACCTGTTTTTGTACTAAAATGAAGAGTTTACATCAAAATGAAATATTAATCAAATAAATAGATTGAAGGCAGGCTTTTGTTTTACAGAAGATGACATGAACTTAATGTTTATAATTTAAAATTAACATTTGGATGTCCTGAAGATATTTTTTCAGTTTCCAAACCGTATGCAGAATTTATGTAACGGTTCAGTCCCCACATTTTTTCCCACAGAGAATTGGGCACATAAATTTTTTAAAGTAACAAAAATTGTGATCTGTTCAGCTATGATGTGTGAGGAACACCCCTTAAGATTTTTTGAGATCGTTCTGAATGATTCTGAACCGTTTTCCCATATATAACTTTTGAATTCATTTAAGTATGAGACAGACTCCTTTCGATCCCCTCAGCCCCCCGGACTCATCCGCCCAAAATGTTGGCTAAAATTATTTTTCTATTTCCTATTGATTTAGGTCAGGTTATGACCATTACTTCTAAGACTTTTCGATCTAATAACTATTCAATTGTAATTTATGTAAATAAAACTTAATTTAACCATTGAATTGATGTGCACTGTGCCAGTTCGGAATCGATTAGATGTAATATCATATTTCATTTCTAAGTCAATTGTGATATCATCATTCTGTGGATTCCATTGACGTGTTTTAATAACAAACCTGTTGATTCAATCGGATATAAAACCTGTCAACGTACGAGATTCCTGCCGCTCATTCGTTCGCCACACGTTTGATAAATCAAATCATGGAAGAATTCAAAAAATTCAAAATAAAGATAAAATGAGATCCATTTAAATAAAAATACATTTTATTATTAGACTAAATTTGGTATTCATCCTTCGAAAGTTATCGGTTTTTCATACTAAAATATTAAATGAGAAAAAGATTGTGCAAACTCAAAAAAACCAACCGAAATGAGAGTTGGTGTTGCAAGCGTTGAAACAGCAGCCCAGCTTAAACTGTCAAAAACGCACACAAAGACGCTGTCCCAAGTCGTTTCACATACATAGCTAGAGATCAAAACAATGTGTATCACGTAAGTCGAAATTGTTGGCTGTTTCTCTCATTTCTTATGCTTTTCGCTATTTGGTTGGGCCGTGTTTGTTGTCTCTGTTAGTTGTCGTTGAAAATTCATTACGTTAAAAGTGTGTGGAACGACGCTGAGCACCTCGGCTCATTCATCTCATCTCATGACAAACAACACGAAAATAACATGAAAAAAAAATTGATTAAAAAAATAGATACTCGTCACAAAGTGGATAACAAATAAAAGCTGTTTCATTATCAAGTTTGTTTTATTCGAGTTGTTTGTTTTTTAAGTTTTTATCGCTTGAAATTGAAGTGGTTTTTGTGCTGAATACGGATGTGCATTGGCGATGAGAAATATACGTTTTGATGAAAGTGAATCTTCATAGATAAAAATCGAAATTTTATCGAAATTCTCTCTTTTTTACTACAACATTTTTTGTGTGCAACATTTCGTATTTTTGTTGTTGAAAGTATTTTGTTTTGTGCAATTTGGCAAAATGACCGAATTGAATCATGAAACAACCTTTCCAAAAACAGGCCGTGTTAATGAAGGTTAGTGGAACAAACAATCATCGAAATATATACATCGTTCACATTTACTGAGCTCATAAAAGAAGAAAAAAAAACGCCATTCAATACAATCAATGAATAGACAAGACCCGTTGCCATTACTCATTCCCCGTAAAATGCGTTGTTATTATTGTTGACTGAGAACCTTTTTTTTCTACGTTCGTTCAGAAAAATTCAATGCACAGTCATTTTGAATCGTGTGTGTGTTGATTTGTATTGTTGTTATACGTATGAAACGTATGGCATTTCAACTGAAATTCAAACCGGATTGTGATTTACATACTGTTACTCACGAATTCTATATAAGAAAATGAAAGGTGAAAGAAGTTTAAGAAAAACAGCAAATATAGAGAAAAAAAATTAAGAAAACGTTGAGGCAAACCGCAAGTTTGCCAGGTCCATTGAACTATGAAATCTCCTTTGGCATACGCATTCTCATACGATTTTTTTTTTTTTTTGGAATTTACACCATCTAAATCCAGAGCAGCAATTGTGTGTTGTAAACAAATTACCTCAGACATTTCGTTGCAATATTAAACAATCAATATTGTAACACAAATATGTTTGTTCATTTGTTTGATTCGAGAAAACTGAACCTAACAAAAAATACGGCGAACGCTATAATATCAATCGTTTGATGCATTTGCATTCCTAGATGAATTGTTGCCGTTGTCGCTGTCAGTGTGAACTGGTTGCTGATGTGAACAAGCACGCCCAATTATGATCGACACATTTTCCCATAAAATTCAGCTGCGCAATAAAACATATTGCATTTTAGCTCGAAATTTGTATCTCCCCTGTTTCTTTGTGTGCTCAGTTCACTTACTCATTCTTTTTTTAACATTTATTTTTTACAATGTATCTAAAGATGAAAATCGTCCGATAAGCAATTATGCACAGCAATGTCATTAGTTGAGCGTGGCTATCTACATGGATGGTGCTCAAAACGGATGGTAAAATCGAATTAGCGCTGTGCGCTTTCTGTGTCGTTCAATTAATTGAAAAACTACTTTCAGCAACTTCATCATCAGCAACTTTCATTTTTTATTTTATGATTCCATCTCGTGAATAAGACGATGAGACGAATGAAAAAGAGTGTCATGAGACAATTCATCTGCAAAAATTCCATCCACCTCCGAAAAAAACCATCGTTAATGATCAGTATAATCATTTTTACTTTTAGCAAAATCCAACCAACGGTCAGGAACGTAATTGTTTCACAAAGTGGCATTATTCAAATGACTTTTGTCAATTATCGTAAAAATTTTCATCAATATAAAGTTATTATATTAATTTTTCGTAAATTTCAAATGAAAAACCGTCTGAAAAAAATAGCTCAAATGGAGCGGATCAATTGGAGTCTTTTGTTTGAAACGTTACGCAAAATCGTATTGTTAAATTGAATGGAGCCATTCGATCACATTTGCTTTCGCTTTTTTTCTTCTCTCGACACACCGATAAATTTGCCGCCATGGCAAAATGACAGACCGACTTGTGCGACGCCAAGACAACAGCCATCGCATTTCATACAAACGACCAGATGAAAAAAAACACACACACACACAATTCGCCTATAATTTATATAAATTGTAATGCGATGCGTGTACACTTGTTCGACCACTATTTATACCAAATATGTGATGCATGTGCTGTTATTTTGGAATCATTTTGCTTCATTACCTACATTACAGATTGTGTGCGATGCAGAGTGCATGGTGTGCCCAGTGCACACTTTGCAGTGCCATTAAATCACAATGGAATTTGTTACTGTGAGCAAACGCACATAAAGAATGCGAAACACAGTGACTCAGTGCAGCGCACACACATGCACAAATCGAATGACACATGCATGAGTGTTGTTGCGTTGCGAATTTCACGAAAAAAAATCCCTTGATTTGAAACATTTTTCAACGGTAAGATAAACACACTGAAAGAGAACAGAGTCCAATTTGATATCCATTGCATTGTGTCGTTGTGCATTTGGCACACTCATTTCCATTTAGATTTACATTCTAAATCAAAATAGCATTTACGAAATGCTCTAGTTGGAATTGAGATAGAACAAAAAACGAAATATCCAACCGTATAAATATTCAATGCAGTACCTTTTCATCATCAGCAATTAGTACTTGTACTTGCACTGTTTCATATGCGCGCTCATTTTATGTTCAGTTGGTGCTTTTTTCACAGTGGGATTTTACAATTCTTGTTGATTCCAATGAAATATTTAAAAAAAAGCAGTACACATTATGCAGCTTACTTATTGCTGTTGATGATGAAGTATTTTTTTCATTTCATTTACTCGTAAAAACCGATTTGAACTCGGCCAAACAAATTGTGCAATGCACATGACTCTTTTTGTTTTATATTTTGTGTCTGTTTTTTTTTGTGTTTTGTTTTTGTTTTCTCGTTCACTCAATACATTTTTAACTTGGATGCAACGACAGCAGCACAACACAACCAGCACAAACAAACGACATTCCATTGTAAACCTATTTCGTTTCCTTGTTTTTCTGTTTTCGCTACGACCTACGACGCATCAAGCGCAACACACACACACACACAATCGGTCCGTTGTAATTCTTTCAACGTCTTGACTAAAGAATACAGCAACAGAAAACGAAATTTAATGCATTTAAACAAGCTTCAATTATAGCCACCCGAACCGCCATAATCACACACTGATGCATGTCTATGTGCGAGAAAATGAGCCATAAATAAATATATTTTACATTTTCCGTTTTGTTTTTTTTTTTCGTTCATTCTTTTATATTTATGAGCGTGGAATTTTTAAAAATTAAAATTGTAAATGCTCTTGATTTTGGACATTTTTATACCGTAAAGCAGTTGGATTTTCTTCTTTTTGAAATGTCGTGAGAACTAAACAAACAATTGAACATGATTTTGGATGCGTTGTTTACCTGGACAGAGTTACTGACTTTTGTCGAATGAACTAAGGCAACTGACACCAATATCACAAAATGCTAAACTGCGCATCCGGTGCTCGTTCTGAAAGCGCCGTTTCCGTCGTTCAGTGAGCGTCGCTTACCATTCCAACGGATTTTAGTCATGCCAAAATAAAAATGCTTCGAATTCATCGATTTTTGTTTTTCGAACGAATCGTCGTCGCAATGAATTCAAACAGCAAAACAATCACGTAAAGTCTTTTTTATTTAAAATTTCGTTTTGCCCGTTTTAGTTTTCATTTGCAATCAAGTTCAATGATAATAAATCGTTTGCCGCGAACTAAAGAAACCAGTTTTAGGCCCTTTGCAAATATTTACCTTGAATTAAATTAAATGTTTTTCTCTTGTTTTTATTGCATTGTTTCATTTTTTTCCATCTTCGTTTCGTTTTTGTTGTTGCAGTGTGTCGAGAATGGATCGTACGTGAAGACAACGCTTTGGCACAACAATTGCAATCACAAGAAAGTAAGTTTTCTTTTTTTTTAATGTCTCTCTTCGTTGAGAAACCTTTATTTACCATATTAAATGTGCTGGAATAAAAATCGATTTTTGTTTTCTGTTTCGTTGTCTTTCGATTTAGTTAACGAACACTATCGCGGCAATCGTTTTCGAAATCAAGTGGTTCGACAAGATTTCCCAACCGCATTATCGGAACAAATCAAAGAGAAAGAGGTGGCCGACCAACAAGCCGCAATTTACCATCAAATGATGAACGCACAAGCTGAAGCCGATGCACTTGTGGCTAAACAGATTGCCGACAATTTGAGACGCGAACAAGAGCTGGAACGACGCCGAAATATTGAACAAAGTGAATATTTGGCACGCCAACTTGAACATGATGTGGTACTTCAAACGAATCACTCCACATCAGCATCATCATCATCATCATCATCGTCACGGATGCAACCACAACCGCATTCACAATCGTTTCCAAGTCCATCCGAACCGATCATTAACGAATTGCCAATTCCACCGAAAAAATTGGGCGCCAAATTCAATGGTCAACGTCGAAATTACAATGATAGCGAAATGGTAACAAATCCATCGTATGTTACGGCCTCACCAACGCACAGTGCACCGACACCGGCCAGAGATTCACCACAATTGAATTACGTTTCACTTGAACTCAATATACCGAAAGATAGTCAAAAGCGTTTGGCAAATCATCATGCAACCCAATACACTCAAGTCTTTGCCCATAATCCAAGCACACCGCCAGCTCCGTTATCACCATCGGATTCGGATAATCATCATTATGAGCATATAAATTTGCATTCGCATACACCGGAAAAGAAAGTGAATCCACAGCCATACGTGCAACGTGATTACAGCTTTCCATCACCGTCAGATCCAGTGGCTCTGCCACCAAAGCCCAACAAACCACCAATATCACCATCGAAAATGGTGAGCAAACAATATGAATTGCCAAAACTACCGCCCAAAGCAAAAGATTTATCACCAAACAATCGTGGTGTACAGATGCTAACAACCGACTCATTTGATATGTTAATGGGTAATCAAAATTTGGCCGATGAGTGTGACAGTTTGGCCGTTGGCGGTGTTGATCCGAAAATTGCACGAAACACCGAACGTATTTTCAATAGCAACACACCAAATATCAATCGAATTGATTCGGTTAATGATATTTTGAGCTACGATGGTGAAGAAGCTGCTGGATCAGCATGTAGCACGGATCGTATAAGGCAAATGCAAGAGTTGGGTGTGCCACCCGAAGAAATACTCGAAATTGATCGTCGTCTCACGCAGCAAGAGAAGGACGAAGAGCTTGCACGGCGATTGCAAGAGGAAGAGGGTCATGTTTGCATGTCACAAGAAGAAAAAGATCGCATGGTTGCCATCGAAGCACAGGATAAAGAATTGGCAAGAATGCTTCAGGAAAGAGTTAGTATCAAACCTCAAATGAGGATTTTGATTAGATTTTACGAATAGAATTGAATAGATTTTTTTATCGAATTTACTGTTTCAGGAAAAGGCCAAAGCTCGTCGTGCAAAAGAACGAGCTCGAGCCAGAAAACAGCAATTGCAACAGGAGAAATTGCAGCATGAAGTTGGCGAGGGTGCGCCTGGCGCACCAGGTGCTCAGGGTGCTCCGGGTGCTCAATATGTTGAGAATTCATCATCAATATTGCATGCACGAAGCCATTCGGATTCGAATGATATTGAGCATGATTCGTATTCGGATCCGATTGATTTGATTCATGCCAGAGAAAGTGCCAAGCAATCGTATCAAGCGGGTGAATATTACCATAGCAAACAAAGCAGTGGAGCATCACGTGATTCGTTGTTTAACAGTGATGAACCATACTCAAATCCCGTGGATTCGCTCCGAAATGCAGCCATGGTCGATTCAAATCATAATGCCTCACCCCCAAGACCCAGCAAAAAACAGTCCAGTAAACCACCGAGGTACGTAAATTCAGTGTTAAAAGACTTTTTCTACTCTGGATATTATTATTTTGAATAATTAAAATACATTTTGGTTCATGTTTCAGACCAAAATCAAATGAAAGCCTAGACAATGAAGATCCAACATATCCAAATGCATCGTCATCTGGACAACTTCCAATAAATCCAACACCATCCAATGAGTCACAAAATTTTCTACCAGCTCATTTAAAATATACAACACCCGATCAAAATTCGAATCCAATACCGCCATATATGCCGATCCAGGGTGTTCGACGCAATGGCAACGTACAATCGGACAAAAAGAAAAAAGCAAAAGACAGTCGATGCACACACCAATAAATATTTACAATAGCAGTTCAAATAGAATTTATTTAAACAATTGCAATTGAATTTAGACCAATGTGTTTTATGCAGAGTAGAAAAGTGAATTAAAATTTAGCACAAATTATATTAATATTAATATACAACATTAAGAAATGAAATATGTCTAGCTAAATGGATAATATGGAAACGGAAAAAATTGAACATCAAAAAAAGAAAAATTCAATAATCTCAAAGTATTTACTCAATCATGATTAAAGCGCATTTTAATTTATTTTGAACGATTTTTTTTCGGGTGAAAATTTTCAGAAATATATTGATGTAGAAAATAAACGGATTTAAATAGAAATAATGTTTTTCAATATTTTAAATTAGTTGATCGAAGGTATCAATAGATGGCGCTGCTACGGCTTCATGATGGTTTGCGTCCAAACTCGATGGATTGCGTTTTCCTTCACTTTTGTTTGACTTAGTTTAAAAAAATTGTTTCAGGTCAACGGACTTTGTATGATGAGCACACCATACAAATTGGTTGGTAATCGAATCACAAGTCAACTCAATTTATCTACATTATTTCGATTAAATTTTAACGCGAATTTCCCTGATAATTCATTAAGATTAGAGGATTTACAGGTAATTAAATTCGGCCTTTAAAACAACACGCACACGAAAATTGATTGCGTGTGAAAAAGTAATGCCGAGCAAATAAAAAAAAACCAACCAAAATCGGTGAAGAAAGCGAATGAAATATTTCTAAATTGTTGTTGTTAATTTTGTTGTTGTTTTTGTTGTTGGTTCGGTTATCTCGGTGAATTTGGTGTAGTGCAATACACGAGCGACTGAGAGAGAGACACACGCATATGATGCCCACGTCCATGTGTATTTGTGGTGGGTTCGGAAACATACGGATACACACGGCATTGTGTAAATTACATTGTGCGCGCGGATGAAAGTCCATTCACATCACTTACACAGTCACTTACACATTGATGGAATCAGGCGAAAAAGGCTCTGAAAAATGAACCAATGCCCGAGTCGGGTTCGTATGCGAGCAGCGGCCCAAATGGGAAAGCCAGCAACAACAGCAAACCAGCAGCAGAAGCGGCAACAGCAGTTTGAAGAAAAAACAAAAAAAACGTGTGCTGCGGTCTGAAATAAACGGCTGCACGGACAAACGCAACGAATACACAATAATTATCAGCAAATGCAAATATGTATAACAACATCAATATTGTATAGATATAAACAAGACATTGGCTTGCGCCGTATAAAAACACACATCACAGACGTCGACGAACGAATGCATATATGTATGACACTGAATTCGATTCGAAAACACGATGTGTGTTTGCTTGCACCAAAAAATTGGAAACGAAAAATATGCACATAGTGAAGCGGTATCGCGTAATTTTGACATTTGTGTGTTTGCGTTGATCATTGCTCTGTTTCATGTGATTTTCTAAAGGCATTCTCTGTTTCTCGCTCGTTCAGTTGTTCTTTTCTATCGGTTTCGGTGGTACGCATACAAATGCACACTTTTTAGGCGAGCTAAAGGAAACGAAAGAGACAGAGAAATTTCATTGCAGTTCGGTTGTTCATCGTATCGTACAAGACGAAACAAAGCTATATATTGCTGTTTGAGCACCTCATCCGCTTTTTTGCGAATACACGTCAAGTTTGATGCGTTGTTGGCTACGGCTGGTTTCTTTGTATGTGGCCGTTGAAAATTTCGTTGCACTTTATTTGCACGGGTTCCATCGTTCCATGTATTCGAGCGTTTGCTTGCTGTTTTGCCTGTGTGTGTGTGTGTGTGTGTGTGCGAATGATGAAGCGAAATTGCATTCAATCGGTTGGTGGTGTGTGATATCGCTCTCTCTCGCAAATAAACATTAATACAACCAGCAGAATATGTCGAGCAGTAGCTATGGATTTCGAAAAATTACGATATGCGATTAGTTGACTGTGAGCTGTTGTGTGTCCAAGTCATGCACATTGTGTGTTGTTGAACTCGCCGTAGCTATATCATGTGAAAACCAGTCAAAAGTCGTACTCCTCAATTTTTTTTCAAAAGGTTGGTGTAGAGAGTTGAATGAACCGCATCACGAATTTCATCATCGGATCAGTTTGAAATTTATTTTGTTGTCCTCGTGTTATCGAAATTAAAATTTTCGCCGTGTTACAATTTTATGTGTGTGTGCTTTTTTTTTGTCGTCGCCATTCAAACGAAATTGGTGTTTAGCAAATCCTGAAAGCGGCCGTTGGTTGCATTCAAGGGGCAGCAACAATTTTGTAGCACATCCACACCATTGTGGTGTGAACCAAGTGAGAAAATGTTAATTAAAATGTCAGTGAATTCAATCAGAGTGATAATTAAATAACGCTTTCGTCGCATGAATTATTGGTCGTTAAAGGCAAAGTATAAACTAAAAAAAAACCTTAAAACTACAAATCACCAACGACACCACACACTGTACCCCCGTTGCCTGTACCGATATTGTGATGTCATACCCACAACCAAATGTTAGAAACTGGACAAGAGCTTTTTTTCATATAGAATGTGTGATTCACACGAAAGCACAACCAAAAGTTACATTATCATCCAGTTTGTTGGAACTGCATATATATTTTCTTTTCTCTCTCTCTAGGTCAATCGACTGGGCGGTTTATTTGTTACCATTGTTTTGTCCAAAAACATAAAATGCATTGTAAAAAATAAACACGGCAAAGAAGATTGTGGCGAATAAAAGTTGATTTTACCTTTTGTTTGCTTTGATGCATTTTTCTAGATCCCAAAAAGAAAAGAGAGACAGGACGAGAAAATCGTCAAGAAAATCCGCGTATGTTTGGAAATTATTGATCATGCGCAATTCAATTAATATTTTTGGTCGTTTTTCGAACATTCGAAAAAAAAACTCTCAACGAGAGAAGAATTCTAATTTTCTCTTACTTATGTTTTTTGTATGTACTGGTCGCGTGCGCTCTCTCGTTCTCTTTCTCTCATGTGTGGGTTTTTGTTAGAATTCAGTCGGCTGAGCGTTCCACATATTTGCGTTTGTATTGTGTACTATTCTGCAAGAGCTTACAAAAGTGCACCAAAAAACCGTTTTCACAATTGCAATTGTATTGTGGCATGACATGCACATCGACCAACCAACTGCGCAAACTGGATGCATTTGTGTGTTACCGAATCCAAAATCCACATTTAACAAGCGGTCGCATTGGTGTAGGTTCATCATTTTATGCACTCTTATTCGTTACGATTTCGTTTCATCGCATTAAATATGTGGAACTTTGGAGATTTTTTGATATTTTTTGTTGTTGCCTGTTGGGCGCCGTCAATTTTCTCGAATGGATCGTAATTATAAATCGTAATTGATAAAAAAATTACTTCGAAACAGTTTTCAACGGAAGTAAGTCAATGAGATTTGAATGTCAAGTTAGTCTTAGAAATTTCGGTTGTTTATTGATTTTAATCCAATTTCACATTTTCTAAATTGTTGAGATTCTAGTTCAATTGCCGATTTCAAAGCATTTGGATTTTCAATTAGCACCAAATATCGATATTGAACACCTTCAATTGCTATTTTAATTTATCCACTTTCGATCGCCGCTCCATGAAGAGTGAATACCATGCATATTTCGAATGAATCTCAGGTGGAAATGAAAGTTATGCTGCACAATTCAATCGTTGAAATGCATGAACTATTCGGCGTCGTGTGTATTGATTGCCGTTCATTGTTGCACCAAAGAAAGTTGCATTCCAATTGTTTTCTCGCTGCACACATTCGTTTTGGATGGCCTTTCTCTTTCATCGAAATTGGGGCTGGCTTTCGTATTGCCAATGGCAATGGCCGATGAAATTTCAACATTTTTCTTTTATTCGTTTCATTTCATTCCATACTCCAATTTAATTTCAATCGATTCGAATGTTTTACCAACTACAAACATAGCCATAGTTCTCATTCACCAATCGATTTTAGTATTTTAGTTGACAGGATTTTGAGCTAACACTGTATGGTTTTAGCTATGCCAAAAATGACATTCATCAAAAATTCAGCTAGTCGATTCACTTCCTGTTGACGCAATATAATTTCAATTTTTAAATTCAATTGACTATGAATCAGTTGAAAATTACAAATTCTCATGTAATCAACTGTCAAGCTGGCTTACGTTGGCATTTTTCTTGGCAGGAGACGCTTCAATATAGCGTTATGTATATTTGCCGCTTGGAAAAAAATGCATATAAAAAAATCCTTTGCATGGATTCGGCACGGAAGGCGGAAAAGACGGAATAATATGCATACTTAAAATCATGGTAAACAAAAAAGGCTTCTTTACCTATAGAGCATAAAAAAGCACATGTTTTAAATTACGACACGCTGAGAGTAGTAAGCAAACAGTTGTACGACAGCCCAAATTACCAAATGTGATGTATGCAACGGATTCCAAATGCAAAGGCAAAGGCACACACACACACACACTTACACACAAGCACACATATACGAAAAAAGCAGTCGAGCAGGCAGGCAGGCAGGCGAACGAACGAGCAAACATACTGGGAAGCACCATGTAGTGACGCCATTTTGAAATAATTGTGCTGGTGCATCTTAGTTTTCCATTCCGCCATACACAAAAAACCAATTTTCGTAACTCAAAACGCCATGGCACACACGAAAATTTCTCGCTGCTGTGCATTTAGCACAGCAACAGAGTGAAAAAGCAGCCAAAAATGCATTGGGTGCGATAGAGAGATAGAGGCGAAGACACACGCATGCACCCAACAAAGGTCTTTCACTGCGTTGCATCGCCAGTTCAGTATCACAATTTCGGTAGATCTTGGCTCTCTCACAAGCGCATTTCTCGTTTTTTTTTGCTGTCTTTTCCTCCTTCTTCGCTGCTCTTGCTGCTGCCATTTGTTGTTGTTGCTTCTACAATTGCTGCTGCTGCTGCTGCTGCTGTTGTTGTTGTGTTTTTTATTCACTTCGTTTCCATTTCAACAGTTACAAGATCTTGTGGCGTTGCTTTCTATTTCGTCGAAATGGTGATTGTTAAATCGATCCCCCCATTAAATGCCTTTACACACTCATCGATATTCGTCAGCACTTGAAAATGTGCAATTGTTAATCGCATCGCATTTCTACGTCTTCGATTTAATTTGCTAGATATGCCATAGAAATTTATGTTGAAGTGAACTCACTCTATTTTCATTTCTTTCTGCTTCTCTTCGGTTTTTTGTTGTTGTTGTTGCAATTTCTGTGTTCATTTGCGATATGATTTTGTTCCCACTTCTATCGGTTGATGGGAATTTAAAACGAACTGAAAAAAGGCCAATAAATGGAGTTGCAATGCTGTACAGTCAAAGAGTGAAAAATCCAGTAAATAATAATACACGCCGACGATAAGAAGAAATTGGCAAATGCCGAGCAATGAATAAATGGCATTGGCGTAAAATACACACAATGTGAGAAAACAGAGAGAATAAATATCGCGATATTGCGAGCCGCGCGCGCGTCTTCCACTCTCTTTTTATTTACTTAACGCTCTCCCACTGTCTGTCTCTCTCATATTCTCTCGTTACGTTGCATCTTTTCGCATTTGCGAAACGAACTTTTTCACATTTTCATTGGATTGCACGGTGCAACTGGATTGCACGCGCTATACGTGTATGGGTATGTGCAATGTGCATGTGATGCATACGCCAAAGCGAGACAAAAGATTTCGAAACAAAAAATTGTCTCACACAAAAATCGTATGATATATGTAACGTGCACTCGGTGTGTTTGTGTGTGCTCTGTTTCCACGCAGACAAATCCCGAATGTTCCATTGCACCAGTGAACGATCATATTGCCGTTCGAATGAACGTAGTTTTTGCATTTAATTTTCAAAAAAATCGCTCTCTCTCTCTCTCTTTCTCTATCGTCCGCTCGCGACTGTTCGGTGACTCACAAACTGATGACCATTTTTCGAATAGTGAAAAAAGAAATCTGCACATTGCAGTATGATAAAAGAAAAGTCCAGAAATTTAGCAGTACACTTAGCAATAGGATGTAATTAAGTAATCATTGTGCCAAAAAGATGTAACATTACGTCGGGATTTTTGTTGTTGTTGAATCATTTCAAATAAGATTTTGCACGTCTATATCGTATCCGCTTCGCAGCTATTTGGCTGTTTTTATTTTTCGATGTGTGGTGCCGTGGTCTTGCACATCGGCATTCGCATATTTATATAGTCACTAACTGAATGAAAGCCTCTCTTCCGTTTCAATCGAAATGCAATTTTTCTCTCTATATATATTCAACATATATATTATTAATATAGTATTTTTTATACGCGCGTGCTGTGTTAGTTGCTTCTTAAGGTTCACGCTATACTCTCTCGCTCTCTCTCGGCCGCCGTACACAGTGCAATATAAGCGATTGCATATTATATATGTGTGCTTTTTGTGTTGCTGCTGCTGCTGCTTTGCTGGTGCCTTTGAGACAATCCATCGGTTGCGTTTTTTCGTTTAAATCACATTCGATGAGAGCGCGAGCGAGAGAGGAACGCTTTCGTTGTGATTCAGTGTGCACGCGCTATTTGGATTCGAGTGAAAATTGCATGTGTATATATATGGTTCATGGTGGTGTTGGTTGTGTGTATGTGTATGTGTGTGTGTGTGTGTGTGTGTGTTGTTCGGGCTCACAATGGTTCGTGCAGTGAGACGGTGCTTTGCTGTTTGTTATTTTGCCAGAAAGAGAGACGGGTCGCGTTATAAATACACGATTTTGAAGTTCAACGACCTTTTGGTGCGCAAAAAATACGAAAAAAGAAGATATTTAATATATATAAAAAAATGTTATGAAAAACCATAAAAAAGATATTAAATTTGTCAAAAGAGATTTATAAAATCAATGGAAAAATGCTTACGCTATAGCTATTGAATTAGTTTAAAATATAAAATCTAGTTCCTTGAAAATCGCCCTTTGAAAGATCGAAGACCAACAATCATATGCATCACGAGGATTACACCATTTTCAGCACGGATACTTTTTTGACTATGTTCCAGCCGGAAAATAATGATTTGTTGTTGGATTGAATTGATTTTGCTGTTGTTGTTGAATGCCACACCAATTGTGAAATAACCGTTGCAAAATTGTTCGGCATCCACGCAAAAATCTGTACACCGGTGAGTATTTCAACATAATCTGTTCGTGCGTTTGTTTTAATTTTGAAGTGGTCTAAATAGGCGATTACCTTGAAAATTATTAAAAAGATCAATTGCACTTGAAATATTAAATCGGCTGTGAGTGGCATAATGTAATTTATATTTTGTCCTACGGTGGATAACTAAGAGGTCCTTATCCTTGAAATTAAAGCCGATTCGATTAAATGTAATCTAAAACACACCATATTTCAGCTGAATTCTAGTTAGTATCAAACAGTTTTCGGAACACAGAATCAAAAACTCAATGATTTTGTTTTTGTTGATGCATTCGTTTTTAAGTGCTTATCGTTCTAGCGAAATTTAAAATTCAATATCATCATTGAGTATTCGATTAATTTATTGATACAGTGAAACGCGTGCATAGCTTAAAAATGCTGATTTATTCCCTACTTTCAAGCATACACATACACATACATTGAAATTACGTGTTGGGAAAATGATGTGCTTTTCTTTTGATCGTTTTAACGCAATTAAAATATTGTTGAGCTGTTTCAATGAGACAGCCAATTTCAACTGAAAATAATATCACGACTTTATTTTATTTTGAAAAAAATTCTGTTGAAAAACCAAATTTTAATCTCACAGATGTAGACAACTACGCCGTGGGCAAAACATTTCAGCTGAACACACCCGGGTCATAAATACAGTTGAATTAAACGCATTTTTAAGGTACTGCTCTAACGTCATTATGCGACGTCAATGAAGCCATTTGTCAGTTGTTCTTGTTCAATCACAACTGACGGTACGCATTTTTTGGTCGCTCTTCCATTCTGGAGAACAGAAAATCAAGAACATTTCAGGCGCAAAGACAATGGCAAACGCCAACAGCCATCTCGGTTGCATTTCAGTGCAAGCGAATTAATTTAAATAGTAAATAGCTAATTTTCAGTTTTTAATTCCTGAATAGTAAAAACTACTGGCCAACTCAAATAACGAAATAAAAACTTGATCGAAAAAAGGGAGAATTTGAGAGAAAGAAATGCAAGATTTTATTCACCGAGTGAGAGAGCGAGAGAAAATGTAACTGAAGATTTTAAAGTGCTTCGATAGTGATGCTGATGCTGTTGCCATTGCTCGATATGCACACTTTATCGATTCGCCATCAATAGCAATTTAATGTTGTCGTAGTCGTGAGAGGAGCAAAAATCATCTGCAAAAGTTTTTTTTTTTTTTTGCAACCAATCGAGCACCGGCGGGAATGTGGTGCATATAGCACGCACCGCATATTCGTATCATGTTGTATTTTTTGTTGTGTCGTGTCATGCCGTGGTTTGGGTTTTTGTATTGGTTGTGTACACAGGTTTTTCAGTGTTTGAGAATCGGTTCGCTGTTGTTGTTGGTTTGTTTTTTGTTTCTTACTTCCAGTTTCTTGGTTGGTGTATGGTATGGTTCTTTTGTGTCTGATGGATTCTTGCAGGTAAATAGTGCATTCAACCAATTTTCTGAGCGTAATGAAAGCATCTTCAGTTCGATTTTGACTCCGTATACCGACAGAGACACACACAGCGAGAGAGAGAGAGAGAGATTGAAAGGAAAAAAGCGTCAGGCACACAAAAGAACAATGGCAAAAAGCATCGAGCGTTGTTGTGCAAAATATGTACGATTTTATAACAAAACGGAAAAATACCTAGGGAAAAGTGCATACTCTCATCGCCCAACGAGCGAAGTGAAGATCGAATGAAAAATGGCCGAAAGCGTCTCATGATTACATTACAGCGATTTCAATGAATAAAGTAACTTGGAGTTTTTAATGTAGTTCGAGCGTCAGAGACTCGAATGGCAGACACAAATCACCTCCACGAAATAGTTCACCATTTTTTGTTCGATGGTTCGTTGTATGGAGATGATAAACAAAGCTATGAGCTAAGCACTGTACACTGTACAGTGTACACTGTATACACTCTCAAGCCAGAGCAAAATCGTTGAGCATTTCGATGTTAAATGTTGTTGCTGCGAAACAAAAAGACACTAATCAGTATCGTTAAGAACACGATATTTACTCGAGTATTACCTGGAATTTTGGCGCATTTCTTCCTGGAATTTTGCGAAAAAATATTTTCCATATTTGTTTCGTAAACGATTGGCTAGAGTGTAAGATTCATCTGCCGCATTTAATGAAATGCTAGAAAATGACCTTTTTAAAAAAAAAGCAGCAAATGATTGTCTTATTTTTTTTTGTTGAAACTAATGAATTTTACCATTTACCACGGTCGGATTTGACGTGGCTGTATTATTTGTTCACGTTATTCATATACGCATTTCATCGCGGCTGATGAAGTCGAACCGACCGATGAACTGCACGCATTCTACTCAACGATTTTTGCTATACATTTATTTTTTTCTCTGTCTTTTTGTTCGTGTGTTGTTTTTGTTTTTGGTTTGTTGTTTTGACGTAGGCTGTTTGAAATGCGTCGTTGCGTTTTATTGCGCTCGCTCGTCGCATTTTTTTCCTCTCTCGTTCGTTTGCCTTCTGTTCGGTATGTGAATGTGGAAAGCATTGTCGCTATTTCGTTGGATATGATAAGACGAACTCTTTATTTGAGTGGAAGTGCGTGGCATTCGGTACGCTTTTTGACCAGACAGTCAAGGTTATTTGTTCAACGAACGGATTTTTCGGTGCATACGAGCGGCTTTTTTGTTGTTGTTGGTAAATGAGGGTTTTAGACATCAGTTTAGAAACAGTGTTTCAATGAAAAATATGACCAAGTTAACAAGAAATATGAGAATATTTAAGGGAAATTTTTCTGGAATTGTATGCGCATGAATTACACCTTATTGCGAAAAAGCACAAAACCATTGTGAGCCAAAAGCATTTGAATCAAAATAAGCCCAGATGCCGACCAACCGGGTTCTACTCCATCCATCTATATCATTTATACGTGATTCCCAAACTCAACGAAAACAAAAATAATAATTAGAAAAACTTTCCATTCATTGCCGGTTTTCCGTTGAACAGGATGTTCAAAAGTGTGAATAATAGCATTGAACAAGTGAATGTTTACCCGTTTGTTGTGCTGATGTTTTAGTGACAGTGAATAAAATCGGCTGTTATCAGTGACAGTTCTATGGAGTTAGAGCAAAGTGAACATTGCGCGTGTTAAATTTCAGCCCACACTGACAATGACAAAAATAACGGGATTCGGTGCACGACTTTCGCATGGCAATTAAAATGAGATAGAATAACAATGTAAGACAGTTAATTTTACACCACAATTACAATAATTAATATCATTTTTTCCGAGAGCTATGTTGTCCGCTTGCTCACCATCCTACATTAGTAAGAGCAAATTATTGTTATAATGATATTGGTTGGTTTTTTCTTTGTTTGTCACTTTCTGAAGTGCTTTCATGTGGATAAAGTTGCTCGTCAGCTCATTTATGAAGCCAAGTGTTGTCATTAAATCAGCACCGGCGAACTGGATTGTCAAGTCTCTTGAACCATTGCAAACTAAAAATAAACAGTCATTTATTTATACGTAAATTTTCATCGAATTTATTGCCCGCATTCATTGAAATTTAAGAGAAAACTGAAGACAGAGAGAACAGAAAGTAGCAATGTGAAGCCATTGAGCCATTCCATTCATTGGTAATGGTGCATTTTTGTCACATTCGCCGAAAACAGAGACCGAAGTGATGCGAGTGAGTGCAAACGCAAATTTATCGCTGTGTCGAGAGCGTTCACGATTGCTCGCTATCGTGTATGTGCGTGTGCGTGGTGGAATTCGGTGGTACGATTGTTTAAACGTGCCTGCTTGATTTTTCAGCCGTTATATAGACCGAGTCCATATGACAGTGTTAAGATGAAGTGTGGAACTTATATAGTCCTTAGCCTTTTGTCGTTGTTTGTCGAGAACGTAGCTTTTTTTCTTCTGTTCGCCATCGCGTATGCGTCGGCGTATGTATCAGTTTGTATGGCTCACATATGTCTGTGGTGCGTAGACATTATCAAAAAAACGTTATATTTTATTCTGCTTGCAACGGGAGGAAAAAAACAACGACCGAGAGCTAAATATTTGTTTCGGGTGGCTAAATTTGGATTGGTTTGTTTGTCTGCATTCGAAGCTCTACTACGCACACTTTCCACTTTCCATGGCTCGATGACTACTTTTTCCAGTATAGTTCAACATACCTTTGATGTGTATGACTCTTTTACTCGCTCTCTCTCTCCTTCTATGCTATTGTGCGCTGACTGTCTCTGCCCCAAATGAAAATTTATTATGTGTTTTTATTTCTATTTCAATTTGGAACCGCTGTCGAAAAAGTATTGCATGGAAATTTTGTTGTAAATTGTTACACCACAACCACGCACACCATCAAATGCGTTAACGTCGTTATTTCAAGCTCCCAGTTAATCGCACTCATACGCGCTTATAACGCATAAACACACACCAATACACATATTGTACTCTGGATCATCGACAACGAATCCACATTTACAATCAGCACTTCATCATTCGGTTTGCACAATCAAAAGCAAAATTACAACTCATTCGTTCAAATATGTATTTTTGTGTGTGTATGTGTTGTCTACGCGAAATCAGCGGTTAATCTATGGTTTGTTTGGATAAATGTACATTTCGCTGTGCCATTTACTCTGGTTCATTCACTTTTCTCTCTCTTTCTTTCGTTCACTCGCTCAGACAAACAGCATAACAAGATTATTCTGTTAGTTGTGCTTTGTTTTTAAGGCAGACGGTAGAATGCACTCGAAATGAGAGAAACAACAACAAAAAATGAACAGAAGAATGAAGACTAGATGAAACATTGGGCCACCATAAAGACCACCACCGCAAACCGGCTAATGTATTTAACCTTTTCATCAATTTGTGCACACATTCTGGTTGTTAGTTGACAATATCCCTTTTTGGTTGCCCCGAATGAGATAGAACCAGTCTTCATGATTTCGTCACTTCGAATCAATAGAAACAACAGGACAAAAAAAAAAATTGTCGGATGGCAAATAGAAAAAAAGAAACTTTTTCCTTTCGAAATCGATAAGAAATGTCTGAGTGGTTTCTATATAATCATGAATTGCACGAAAATCGACCGAGACAAAAAAAAGGGAAGAAAGTTAAGAGAATAAAAAGCGCAAGAAATCTATTGGTACGATTTTCTTGATAAAAGACGAACATGAATTACATCGTTTGGAAGTGTTGAATGTGTGTATCGATAATAATATGAAGAGACTGTCATTTTGAAATTCACATGCAATCGCTTCGGTAGTTGAAACACGTTCCGAATGCATGCGGTGTGCTTTTTTCATTCATTCGACACTTTTTCTCATCTTGTCTTCCTTTTTTCGGAACTAACTTTTTGCCTTGCATCTTGCGGTATAATCGTCAGCCTAACTCTTTTGCACCAACACATCCATAGAGAGACGTGAACAAAAGGAAAAAAGTCATTTTTCCATGGACAGACTAAGCCAATGGACAAACAGATGTGGTTAAGCTCTTTGCAAATCGTCAATGATCAACAACGTATGTTGATATGAAAGTTTTTCTCATTTGATGAAAATTCAAACACAAAAAGAAAAACTTAATCACGTGCTCAAGAACGAAAATGTAAAAAAAAAATCCGGAAAAGAAAAACATTATGGATTGAGAGTGTGTGTTCGGAGATTGTCGTTGGGAAAAAGTTCGATTGTACAACACCGATGCATTCGATGTGAAACCCAAAGACCGACCATCGTATATAATACATTTTTCAACTTTGGATGTCGAAAGTTCAATGAACACACATTAGTGCATCCATCGTTACAGTGAACCCAACGACTCAGGCCAAATTGACGAACATAAAAGTGTGAATGGCGAGAAAAAAAATGTTCATCATGATGTGGCTGCAAAAGCAACCAAAATGATGTTGAAAAAAGCGATCGCAACCTGGAAAGCGCTTTATGCATACGCTGCACACACACACACACACACACACACACACAGACACACACACATCATTCGTCTATAATTCATACGAAACAATAATCTCAATTTTCATGCACAAGCGATTTTTGCTCAGCGATTATTTCGTAATCCATTTCGAAACGGAATCATTTTGTTGTTGTTGTTGATTGCTCTTTCTCTCTTTCACCGTCATTGCCGTTGCTGCCGCTGCATTTTGCAAATTTGTGAATTTGTCGGTTCCTGAAAATGCGGCTGAAAATCCGGTTTTAACGTAGCGAACCAGAAATTCAAATCGCACACACGAAGGAGAAAAAAACGTGCATTTTACATGACCCGATGCTATTTCACTCACAATTTTGTGTATATGACTTTTTCCTGTGCACCAATGAAGAAAAAACAAACCCATTGAAAAAAAAGAAGTTCAAGCGGAATACAGAAAGCCGGATAAGCGCATTCTCTTTTTTTCAGCACACGGATGGTTGTTTGTGTACGACATGAGCACTTTGTGGTTTCTTAATATTTTATTTATTGCGTATAGACTAAACTATCCGGTTGCAAGAGAAAAAAAAATTCCATGCCTGTATTTTGTCCGTGCGCAAATGTTTTTTTTTCAGCCACTGCATGAGCTAATTCGTTGCGTACGCTATGATCCCATATCGCAATGTCTGTTACACACATTATTCTTTGATGTCAATGCTATATAAGCTCGAAACATCGCCAAGCGATTCTCGTCCAGTAAATGGATGTGTGTGCATGTTTTTGTCACATATCGAATAATTAAAACGCATCAACACAACCCGGTATAAAACCGTGCAAAATAAACACTGAAATTGGTAATGAGAGAGTAAACGTTCAACGGGTCTCTCATCATGAGACAAACCAAGCACAAAGAGTCAAGCCATCGCCTCATATTGGCTCTCGGAAGCGAATACGAGTGTATTTTAACAACAACAACAACAAAAAACACACACAGACAACACAACAAAACACCGTTAAATAAAAGAAAACACGTGTAAAATTATGTGTGCAACATTTTGCTGCATAAATTCTTTTTTTTCTCTTCGTTGTTTTTCCTTTTGACCATTTTCTTCAATTGGCTGATTGAATAACATGCTGTTCCAGATTAAAAAATAAAACAGCTCAACCAGCAAAGAAGCATTGCAATTGTTACTGTATGTAAAAGTATGAATGCGTGTGTACATTCTTTTTTTCTCCTGGTGCAGTTGCTCCACGTACACTCGTCTCTCATTCATTTCGTTCTTATTTGTTGCAATATAATTTTTTTTTCTTTATTCAACGCACAATTATTTTCTTTCTCTCTGAATGTGAGAACTTTTACTTTGCCGGTAATTTTTTTTTTATTTTGGAATTGGCCAACTGCTTTGTGCACAAAAAACCTAACAATGCTGCATGCAAACAGCTGTTATGCCTCATTTTCGCACAATTCGTTCATCATAGTTGCAGTTTGTTTTTTGTTTTTGTATAATTTCACATGGACATTGTGTGATCGGTTTGCCGTAACCACGACCCGATGATTGAAGTGTATTTTGAAACAAATGAAACAACAACAAAACACACACATCATGCCGGTACTAATAATATCATTCTAATTGACATTGGTCTTGAGGGAAGTGCAAGGAAAATAACAAAAAAAAAACACAAAAACCAACAGCATAGGCCTCAAACATTCGAAATGCATGCAAAATAAGCGACAGCCATGGCAAAAACGTGTACAAATTATGATTATCGATTTGATCTCCATGCATCCATAATTCATGCATTTGCCATTCCACAGGAGCTGGTTGAGTTCAGTAAATTGCGTGCCCCTGCGGTCGAATACGTAATTGGCGTTTGCATTTTTCGTTCCAATTAAGATCAATTCGTGGTGTGTGAAACATAATGGTGAAATTGTTATTTTGTTGTTGATTTTTTGTTTGCGATATTACGAGATATATCGCGTAAAAATGAGTTAAATGAAAAAAGTCGAAGCCGCCTTTCGTCACCTTTTCAATTCCATTGAACGATCATTATTCAGTGGCTAATGAAATCGGATATTCATCAAACTGGTATCATTTTCAGCAGCTCCTGGTCATAAGCACACAAGCACAATGCCATTCAATTGAATCGCTCAATTTCTTGGAATGTTCAAACCCTTTGCAAACCTCATTGCCCATTGCACGACATTGAACATGTGAAATGCAATACCGTATGCCATTTTTGTAATACGAGAAACTTCTAAATTACGCTTTTGCATCTAGAATTTAAAAAAAATAATATTACAAACATACACTAACAAACGTATTGACGTAATGCATCTCGACGAGACGCGCCCGCATGAGCTAGCTGACTCATAACTATTCGCTTAGGAATCGTTTTGAACATGTTTGCCTGTGTGTGTGTGTGTGTGAATGAATATGACAGCAGAGCAGCAAAAAGCACGAGAAAAACAACCGACACGTTGATAAATTCCGTTATGATGAGCTCATCAGATAAATGCAGTTACATTGTGCTCTGATAATCTCATAATCGTCTGTCGATCATTGCTTTTTTTTGTTCAGGCTGAAGAGCAGCCTTAACTCATTTCAATCATCGTTTGCTTTTAATTCGCTTGAAAAACTTCCACTCATTGCTCACATTGCATTCTAAGTGAATGTGACTTTAACGTTAACTCATTAAAACGGATATTCAATATCCAATCAATAAAAAGCGTTTTAGTTTTTCTAATTGAAAATTTTCGAAATTGCACGAAGTCAATGAAATATTAAGTGGATTTGTGTGTGTCGATATTCAACTATGGGATGATTCAAGTCCATACCTGTAGCAAAACGGAAAACAAAAAGACAAAACAGAGAAAACTTTTTCAATTTCATGAACATTCAATGCAAACTTTAATTTCGTTAATGCAATTGTGAAAATTAAAAAGTTCGTTTTCATTTTGCAATTTCCGATTACGATGTTTGCATTGATTTCTTGACTATGTGCGCTTCTCTACAACCAAAGAACAGATACGTACGTAAAATGAAAAATTATTTGCGATTTTGATGTGGAGAAATGAGACTAAATAAGCAGACGCCATTACAATTTACACAGAGAACAACGAAAAATAAAACGAAGAAGAAAAGACAGCAAATTGTTAGATTTCTTAGAATTCGACAATATATACACATATCTGAGAGTCGGAAGTAAATGTATGATAATTATAAGCCTTTCGAATGGGTTCATGTCGATAATAACAACGCGTTCTTGCATGCAATTCATTTTAATTACGCAAAAGCGTTTTCGATTCGGGCGAAAATGTTCAGACACAGTAAAATAAGAGTGGCACAGAGCACGGCATGAGTGGCAAACGGTGTGGTACAGATGGAAGGCGTAAACTCAATCGTATCGTTATGCAATTGCTGAGAAAAGGTACTCATTTCATTTCGATAATTACAGAACGACGGTTCAATGTATGCAAAATTGCTGGCGCTCGTCTGTCAGCCTCAATATTTCAATTTCCTAAATTGAAACGAGTAAAAATGTTCCAACGACGCTCACTTTTCAGTATTTGCTTGTTCAATCATTCGTTGCAATTGAGTGGCCACGAATCAAGCCAGTCGCATATGTGGAAAAAAGTTCAAGAAGGCCAAAAGCGATGAATGAAATTGCCACGTTGATGATGATGGTGTCGACAAGTACCGATTTTGAGGGAAAAAAACGCACACACACACACACACACATTCAAATAAACTACCAGGAAAGCCCCCATTCACCAAGAGGGTTATTATTCGGTGTTTGATATTGCCAGTAGAACGCAAACAAATAAATATGTATTCAGGAATCAAAATTTGTGTGCAGTTTAATATTTTCACACAAAATGTTAATCTACATCTCTCTCTCTCTCCGTCTCCTTTGGTTTTTTCAATCGCAAGGCTAAATGTGTATGGCCATTGTATCCTTTTCGGGTGTCGAAACTCTTTTTCTCACTCTCAAAAACCCAAGTAAACAAATAATAAGCAAACAAAGCAATTTACTCGTGAATGCGGAACACACACATAAAAAAAATACAAATTGAAAATTACACCAACGCTCCTTGAGCCTTGGCTGCACCAGTTTTACACAACAGAATAAATAAATTTAAAAAAAAAAACGGAACAATAAAATTGGTTCACACATGCAAATACTTGTACGAATCAAGACCTATTTCAATTTTCCGTTGGAAGTGTACAATTTCAGCAATGGATCGTTTTCTGCTTTTGTTTTACTGCGTACATGTGTATGAGTGTGGATCTTTCTTTCTGTTGGCGTGTATGTGTACGAGGTCTCTTTCATTCCCATATTTTGGCCGGCTTGTTTTTGTAAGCAAGCAATTAATTTATCTATGTGCGTTTCATTCGACAATAGCTTTGACTGTGCAAACTGCAGCGCATTTTGGCCCTCTCTCTCTCTAACTCTCTCTCTCTCTCTCTCGCTCGCTCGTCCACACTCTCCCGGGCTCTGTGAGTGTATTATGTATATTTTCAATTTGAAGTAGCAAGTTGGTACGATACGCTCCGGCAGTCATTTACTTCACTTACTTTAACTGTCTGTTCTCTTGGTTTGTGTGCGTTCCCGGGCCACAACGAACTGATTTACGATTGCCAAATGCAAATGTGTGCATGAACTCCCGAACATGCCGAAAATGTGTGCGCTGTATGTGTGACTGTGTGTGTGTTTCTTGTTTGCTTCATCATCGACATTGCAATGCAAAGTACATGTGCCCGTGCATGGTCGATGACCTTTTCCACATTCACATAAACCTATATCGGTAGTAATTTCTTTGGTTTTTGCCTCCTGTTTTGATTACATTCCGAGCTGTTTTCTTGGCCTCTTGTACATATATGGTGTGATTGTTGTTTGGGTTTCGACGATACGATTCAAAGGTACAGATAAACCGCAGCAAGTTCAAGCACATACAATCACACACAAAATCGTACGGTTCAGAATCTTTCATACCTTTTATTACTTGAGCCAGCAAAAAAAAGAAATCAACTTCATTTGCCATTATTCCACAGTCTTCTTTTTTGGCTAAGCTATAAAACCTTACCGCATATCGTACATCGAACGAAAATATCTTACATCCGCTGATGTGATTTCGACTTGTTTGCATTTTGGATTGTTGATTCATTTTCTATGGATTCACTTCCACATGGAGATTTATTGCAAACCAACCACACAAAATAAGAAACGATATTGAATCTGGCTCAATGAATGCTATGGCAATGCGGAAGAGCTATTGAATTTACCAATTTTTGCGAAATTCTATAATCTGTTCGGTGGTGATTCATGAAAAGTGGCTGAGGATCAATTCAAGTGTCTGCACTTTTCTATGTATCAGACGTTCAACCATGCTAAATGTGTCTGATGCAAGCAAATATTCCAAATTATTCAAATAAAAGTGAGTAAAATTCAAAGGCAAATAATAACATTGACATTCCGAAATGGAACTAGACAAACACCGAAAAAAATAACAACCAAAAAGTGCACATCGTGGCACTGCACCGCACCGAAACTATGGTATAGAGTCATCATGTGTCATCTATATTATGTTTAGACTCTAACTCGGTGTCTCGATACTCTTTTTGTGCTGTATTGGCAATTTTACTATTGCCACGGGTTGTTATCGCAACCTTTTGTTACAGCGCGTTCCACCGCACGTCGGCTTGTTTTTTTTTCTATCAGTGTAATACAAACAAATCATTTACATGCAACGAAACTCAAGTAAATTTTACTAAATGTAAACTCGTTCGAATTCTATCAATGGTTAAATATTGATCTGTTTTGGATGAACAATTTTAAAAAATACTTTACTCGAGAGAGAAAAAATGGTCGAAAATGTATAGGACGGCTGATAGACGATAACGTAGATAGTATGACGCCAACATTACAATATTACTCATGATTTTTACGATTTTTCATAAATAAAACAATAAAAATGTATCGATTGTTTATCTGATGGTGTGTAACAACATTAATTAACAAATGAAATGTGAGCAATCAGAATAAAGTGCGCTCTAGTGGAATGCAATGTACCAATCAATTTTGTAGCCGCTTCAGCGTGAGAGATTATTGAATTAAATGGCCGAAAATAGAATTTAATGTGGGCCATTGTGTGCAAATTATGAAAGTTAGCACAAACCAAATATAGATTTCCAATTTTCGGAATCGGCCACTTTTACCGATATCAAATGTAAATCAGTTCAACCGCCCGACGGATCCAATGTCATTGAACGCTTACTCGCTGTGAGCTAAATGCCTGCTGCTGCTGCTCTGATTTTACAAATTTTCTGCCATGGCACAAGAAATTTCGGTTGATGGCCAAAACGCGACACGAAATCAATATTTATATCGTCTGTATGCCGAATTGACTATGGTTTGGCAACATTATGTCTGTGCCTGTGTGTACAACACTATATCACATATATCCAACCAAAATCTATATTTACGTCGTCAAGAGTTATGGGTAACACAAAATGTAATAAAAAGCCAAACAAACAAGCCGCAAAGAAGTGTGTGGCCGTGTGCGTGCGTGCAACGAAAAAACGTTTAAAACGTTGGTGAAAAAGAGAGATAGAGAGAGATCCGAAAAACGTTATTAATATATGCAATAATCATGGTCGTAGATGGTATAGATGGTTCGAGCCTGTGTGTTGTACATGCACACTCTTCTGTCTCGTCCGTTGAACACCAGCAAAATAACAATTCAAGCACCGATTTTCAGTAGCAAATAGAGGTAACACGCTATACTATGGCTACATTATGGCATTGTGCGTGTGTATCAGGCGCGCTCGTTTAACTCATTGCTAAATGCACTAGACACCGTTTCCATTTCCACAGTCAAATGTTGCCCTGTGCCATTCAATTCAATTTTCATCCATAAACTTCGTCTTCTTCGGTTGTGCCGCTTCCATTGGAATAGTTTGCAATGTGTATATACATATACACATCGAATGATGGCTCTGGTGTGCGATGCAAAATGTCTGTGAACGTATGCGTTTGCAATACACGAACTGTATGAAAATCATGCTGTGTACCGTCATCAAAACACACTACACACGCAATAGGATGTCGTCGAATGTGAGAGTGACATCAGGCTTTTGCTCATGGTGGAGAGTACATTACACACAGTGAAACCAAGAGCCGGAGCGAACACACTACAATTGAAAGGAGAGTGGGCTTAATTCACATGCACCGAAACAGGCACCGTCTCTGTCACAATATGGATATTCGTGCGTGTGTCTCGCCTGATCCTATGTAATGCAAGCGCGAAGTGCCTGTGACAATGTCGATGTGCGAAAAAAGGCCTATGCCAACCGTACCCGTGTGCGCCGTACACAGTGCATATAATCAAAGCGCCTATTACAATACACTCTGTATTGTGTGTGCGAGTGTGTAAGTGTGTGTGTGTTTTTTTTTAGTTTGTTTGTTTGTTCGGTCGTTCGTCGTGCTTTGCGAGTTCCATGCGTGTGCCAACTTGTGAGTTGGTTTACATGCGTTTAGCAATGCGCTATCATTCGCTCTTTTTCACTCACATGGAATTTATGACCGTCACTGAAAACTTTGTACAAAGTTGAGCGACCTTTGCATACACATTGCAACAACAAACAGCATCAGACTCATGCTCAGGCTCTCTCACACACAAATTCGCAGATAGAACGAAAGAAAACAAAAAACAGTACACACAGGGTTGCGTCACTGTGATTTTTGTTTTGCATTCTCCGTAACATTCCACACTTAATCCCACTTGGTGGCTCCGTTGAGATATACTTAACGTCCCGTCCACCTTATGCGCGCTGCTCGTGTGCAGTTTTTTCATGCACACGCTTGACAAGAGATAGAAGACAAATGTGATAGAGAGAGACAGCTCCTTTGACCTGAAACGAAAACGAGAAAGAGAGCGAGCAAGAAAAGTACCATCGAATCCAAGCAAAAAATCCCGATTCACATGGATATCTCTTGTTGTCTCGAACCAAAAATCAGACGCACGCAGAACCGAAGCTCTACTTTCACAATAATTGCATCATTTCAATTCAAATTCACAGATAAAAGCATTCTTTCAAACACACTACAACTGGAGTCGATAAACTAAGGATATTGCCCTGGTTTTTGTGAATGTGTCTTTCTCCTTTCTACCCGATTGTCTGCGATTCAAATGCGAGAGCCGATTTTGTTTTGTTTCTTTTTCCTTCTTTATTATTATTATTATTTGTTCGGGTCTTTCTTTATTTCTATCTTATTCTCATTGTATTTTCAAAAAGCGACTCAATTTTTCGTTTGGTTGTTGTTGTATATCTCGGTCTCTTTTTCAGATGTGAGCATCCTCTGTTATTTTTGCCCCGACTTGAATTTATGCAGTGCAACGACACCGAATGAAACAAAGGCAAAGACAGCAAATAACAAAAAAAAAATATGAAAAAGAAGAAGTAACAACAACAACAACAAATCAGCAAAACGCGTGTGTTGTTTATTATAATCTCCACCATATATAGATAGCCCAGAAAGAGAGAATGAATATCGCGCGAAAAAGAGATTTCTTTTATATCGCATTGTATTCAATGGAATATGCGCTTTGCATGCGCTCAAATACATGCCGCCACATTTTATTCGCAACCAACCGCTTTTCTCTCATTTCACATATAAAGATATTTCTTTTCCATTTCAAATGGTCATACAAATACACACGGGGCACACAGCATACAAAAACCGATTTTCTCGTTTTTGCAACGAGACTTGGCAATGCATGCAAAACACTTGGGTTCAAATTGTTTGGGATTCTTCCTTGACGCAAATTGGATTTTCTTTTTTATAAACATTCGATTTGATCCGAAACACTCACGCATCTTTTCTATAAATATCATTGATTTTCTTAAGGGTATTTTGATGTCATGTTAGAATTAGGGAAAATTGGTCAACAATCCACGCTCTACTTGACTTTAGACGAACTAGATGTGTCAACCTACTCCAAACCCAACACACACAAGAAAATAACAAATCGTTGAACAGTTTAATGAACGTCTCGTTTATAAATTGAAAATGAATAAACATTCAAATGGAATGAAAGAGATTCGGCACGAATTAAAAAAATATGCAATATATTTTTACACAACTAAACTCGTGTATTTTTATTATCAATATTCTGTTCGCTTGTGTTATGTATTTGAGTGTCGTTGATGCATGACAAATCGCTCGTTTTGACAATATTTATAAATGATTCGATTGTATTGTGCTTTGTATGGTTTTTCGTTTTGTTTTGTTTTGTTTAAATTGACACACGCGCCTCAACTACATTGACAATCAGCCGTCTATCGTATATCCGTGGCGATAATGTTACCAAATACACTTGCATCGACCTCAATTGCCAAAATCACTTACACACACAATGCAACAATTCGTTGTCGAAACGAGTCAAGAATAAGTAAAATATACAAACATTTACCATAAATTGATATGATATGAGAATGCGATGTGATGAGATTGTTTTTTTTTCTACTCATTTTTTGTTTGTTTCTTTCTTTCAGAGTGAGAGACTCTGAGCTGAAATTCGATTACCTCGCCATTGACATTGAATTTTTATTTGACTTTGTTTTATTGGTAAAATATATGTTCAACCACAAACAAAATTTGCCACGGTTGCAAATCCGACTTAGTGAATGGAGAGAATGTGAAAAAGCAAATCGCTTGTCCAAAGTTTAAATTAACAATGAATATAAGCGGTGGTTCAAGTTGAATTGCTTGGGTTAGCAAAATATTCGCAATCGACTGCACAAAATCCAATGAATTTCTATTGAAATTGTCAATCCACCACAAAAATGCTGACGATAGCAAAATTGCATTTTATTCTCTCTCTCTCTCCCTCTGTTTTAATCATTCCAATTAAATTTTTGTAGAATCACCAAAAGTACCGAGCAAAAAACAAAAACAAAAAAAAATATTCACAATTTTCATTGTGAATTGAGAGATTATTTGAAAAATAAAACACTGAAAACACAATTTTAAAAAAGTGCATTTCATTTTTCTGCAACCGGACGCTCGAGAGATGCAACCAAAATCAATGGAATTGCAAAACAAAAAGAGAAAGTTAATTAAATCAGCAGAAAATCTGTTCCGTCCATTCACATGTGTTGATGTAACGTGCGCGCACGCAACCATGCGACACATACGCGCGGCACCAATCGCAAAATCGAAGTCGACTGTGGAAATTTGAAATAAAAGCAAAAAAAATCCGCACGATGAACCAGAGAGTGATGCGAATAAAAAAAAAACTCGGTGAGCAGAGAAAAAAAAATTCCTTGTTGCCGGTTTTTGTAGTTCGATGTATGCTTTTGTGCGATCCAACGTAAGCTGAGCTCTCATTCTCACTCTGCCCCGGCCGTTCGCATATAATGACCAGTTTTATTTGGTTGAATGCGTTCATAAGCCTACTAGGCGCAATGTTTTTTTTTTTTGTTCGCTGAGATTTGCGGTCCGCGTACACATTCGTGAGCATAAAAATGAGATGCAGACGCGATGAGTGTGTTAATCGAATGGTGAGGCAACGTCACCATCTCACTCACCATTACGTTCACCTTACCAATGAACCAGTATAGTTGAGCCTACGTCATATCAGTTGGCATTGTAAACAATTTGTATACGATTTTTTTTTTTCAAATTCATTGTGAAGCTTTTCATTGGCTCACATTTTCTCGCTCTCTCCCGCTCTCTCATTGCAACGGAGTACTTTTTCGCACGTATCAATTAAGGTTTTAAAGTGCGCGCACGTCGCCACATGAATGTTAATGGATGTGGCTTCAATCACTGTTATTCAGTTATGGGCATTCCGAAACTACTACGACTGCATACGGCAACAACAACAACAACAAAACCCAATCACGAAGAGTCAACATAAAAAACCATGAATGAACCGTTTGAATCGATCGACCGAGCAATTTTAACTGTCACTTGTAATTTTTCTCTATTCGACCAGCGAGTGAGTGTGTGCTTTTTTTTCAGCTCGTTCAGCTCGACATTGTCTCGTTAGCATTGCGAACAATTACTAAATATAGCAAGCAAAAACAGAAACGGATACATTTTTAACGCCAATGTCATACACCTGGCGTTTGTTATTTGATCTTGTGTGTATGATTTTTATCTATACACTTTACATGCATTTGACCTGCCAAGACGGAAATATCGTAATGAAAACTTTCACTTCGCCTGTGCCGTTTGTATTGCTGCCATCGTCCCCATGCATATTGCATATTGCAATTCATTAAAGTGTATACAAAAGATGGCGCTTTGGGCTTACAGATGAAACCAGCAGCAGAAAATAAAATATCGCAACCAACAACAAGGAGACGATGACAATGAGATTGCTATCAGTGCATTTCGTTCAGTCAAAAGACAACAACTTGATCGGCTAGCATTTTTTTTATCGCTTCCGGCAAGTCCATCGAAATGCAGTCATTTTTTGAAATTGAATATATCAAGAAGGAAAAATTGTAATAGGGCTCGAATATTATAACCAGACAGAAGATAAAAAAGAACATCATTTTCATTTCCAAAACCATCAATTTTCATACGATTGCTATTTCTTTTTACGAAACAATTTTTCAGACAGATGATATCAAATGTGCAACATTTAATTAATTTAAACATTTTTTTTTCAGCATTTTTCAGATAGACTCGATTCATCACCGTTCTTGAATAAAGGGTAATTTAATAAATTCACATTTCATTTTTATTTCTACAAAAAGTCTTTTGAAATTAAAACAAAACAGAGCATTTTTCATTGGAATTTCAGCGCATAAAATTAAAAACATCATCGATAAAAAAAAATGGCAGCGACAAAATTGTTGACATTTCAGTTTGCAGAAACCCGTAGATCCGAACTTGTGCTGTGCGTTCAAGTTTTTACAAGTTCGGAGTTATGGGAATCTGTTGATATTGAAAATTCTCGACTCATCCATCAAACCATCAATCCATCATTGGGCTGAGAATTGATTCAGAAATCCATCATGAATAAATTGAACATTTCACTTCAATCCAAATTTGTGTCTGAAAAAATCATTTAATTCCAATGACGTAATTCAATTACAGTAATATGTTTAATTGATTTCGCATGATACAAATAGAAGATATTTAAGGCTCAAGATGATAATACTTTACTTTTCTTGTTGTCATGGAATCCCAACTTTATTTAATAAAGTGTCAACTGATGCTAGCCAAACTTTTCTATTATAATCACTTTTCAGTCGGAATTTGAATAGAATAAAGTGTGCTTCAGTGAGTACCGATTCAACAAATTCAATTGGTTTTCTGCGATTCTTCATCATAAACACATGTTCAAATCTGCACAATGTTATTGCTATTTGTTCACATACACATTAAATGCACATGATTAGATTTGCATTGTTTGTGATTTTAACTGTGAAATCTTTACCTTCAGTTTTGCTCACCTAATACTCACTTTTAAATCCAAACTTTCCCTCAAAGAAATGTCATGCACACGCAACCAAACTCCTTTTTAATAAAAACAAACTCATGCACAACCGATAACATAGATTTGCCTATACGACAACCACTAACAATGTAGGTCCAAACATATTTTCCATAAAACACATCAAAGCATTTGGATAATTACAATAATATATAATAATATTCTATAAACTGTGACAACAACATTCAAGAATCAATTAGAGAAATCGCTTAAGATTCATTTGATGACATTTAAGCTCATTGATGGCCTCTTCACAACAGCTGTAATCTGTAAATTGAGCGATTGACGCCTTTGCACTATGAGGTAGTAGGTTGTATAGTACAGTTAATATCCAGGCTACTGTACAATCTGCTAACTTGTTATGCGATGCGCTATATTCATCATTGTTCGAACAACATCGGGCATATATGTATTATTATTTACATAACAATGCCACTTGCAATTATATCATCAAATTATATTCAGCGAAAAACAATGAGCAATTCATCAGAACCGGTGGCATCGGAACAGTTACAAATGCAAATTGTGAAATGTTAACTGTAAACACAGAAAATGTAAAATAATTGACCGAAATTAATCCTAGTATAGAATGGGTTTAATTAAATTATTGAAATGACATTTCCTGTTAAAACAACACATCGTCATCGTTGAATACATTATGGAATTTTGAAAAGAAAAAACACATAAAATGTGCGCCCAAAAAAATAACCCACAAACATGACATTTTTTACATTCATTTTTCGTTCGCATCTTTTTTTATTCCAGGGAAATATTTTCATAAATATCATAAAAAATGCCTCAAAGGAAGACAACATCTCAAGTGCCATTACATGCATTGATTTTTTTTTTTCAAAAATAAAGTTTTCTTTTGTAATTTTTGTTCGTGTAAAAATGCAGACGCGAACCAAATATTTCGTTCCTTTGGCGATAAATTCAAAAACATTTTCAATGCTTTTTTCTATGGCTATTGCGATTTTTTCTTCATTTTTTTTCTCGCTACCAGAATTGTTTCAATAAAAAAGAATGATAATATTCCTCGATGAAATATTCAACAGATAAAAGAAACTGTACAAGTGAAAAGTTTCATTTGTGTGTCGAATATTTTATACAGTTGTAAAGTTTTTGTGCAATTAAATTTGCCAATGCGATCAAGGCGATGGTTGTCTTTTTCATTCGATTACACGAAATGGCTCTGGTTCGGTGTTTTGGCATCGAAGTGAAATGTAATTTATTTCTTGAAAAATGCATAAAAGTTTTCTTTAAAACGCGTCCCAACTTTCGAAGCGAACGGACGAAATGTTCACATAGTTGATGTGGATTACGATGTGACTTTACACAGCAAACGATAGTTTGGTATGATTGAATTTTATCATTTAAAATAAAGTTTCTTGTTCGTGACACCGCATTATATGTTTTTATTTTCTACCATTATGAGGCACATGCATTTATCTGAAATATAGAGAATAGATTAGACTGATTAAAGTAATGATTTGTTTTGCAATTTTCACAGAAAAGGATCTAATTACTCCAATCATTGAAAACAGCACTTTATTAAGGTTCCAATCCATTGGTAAATGACAGCTGGAATGTAATTCAGAAGAAGAAAAAAAAACTCCATTAAAATATCATCGGAATTAAAACTCATTTTAATTAAAACTATAAGTTCTACGTACCGTTTTGCCATATGAAAATCAGCCGTCAAATAAGTTCTTGTTCTGGTTCGCAGCGAAAATCATTCGAATTAAATTTTTGTTTTTGTATGTGTATCCAATTTCTCTCTTATTCTCTCTTCGTATGTTCGAACGACGAGCATATCTATAGTCATTGACATGACATCGTGTACGCTTTAGTTCTCTCGAAACGATTCCGTCGATTTGTAAACTGTTACTCTTTCAGTGTTCTCTGTTCTCTAGTCAAATGAGAGTGTGCAAAAAACGATTCATGTCTGTGTTTGTTATGTATTCGCGAACATTTCTGGATTTGTATTTTTTTTCGCAGTTTCAATTGAATTTCGTTTGTGTTGTGATGTTGTGGTGTTGGTGTGTGATGGTTTTTATAATTTTTTTTTTCTTTCCAAAAAAGATGATGACCAATTCTATCGGTGAAGACAGAGAAAGAACTATAATTGTATACCAACGGGAAGAAAAAACTATATTAAATTGGACTGGTGAAAAAGGCAAATCAAAACTAGTCAGAACTTTGGCCAAAAACAAAGAGAAAAAAAAATCGCACGTTTGCGTTTTCTTTTTCCACCCGATACCAGTGACGTGACAGCTCAGCGAGCTCACGCGTTTGCTCTGTCTCTTTCTGGCTTTCTCATTCGGTGCTTTGAATTCTTTTTTGCTTGTCCTTCTACTTCTCCATACTAGTGCCTCAATCGTATTCTTCTTCAGTATGTATTTTTTTTTTTTGGTTTTGGTGCACAATCGAAAAGTTTATTTATTTTTTCGGTTCGTGAATCGACACACGACAATCGAAAGACTGCTGTCGTCAATACGAGTACCTTGGTTTTCGTGGCTTTAGGTTAATGCTTATTTTTTTTTGTTCATTAGCCACTCACCAAAAATCCACAAATAATTTGCTGATGATGTGCCGAACAAACAATTCGTCCACTCATCGTCACTAAAATAGCCAAAAGAATTTCGCGCGCTCACCAATTTGATCGGACATATTTCCTTGTATGACAGTGTGTGATTGTGATTTCAATTGTGTGTCTTGTTTTAAAGCTTGTGTAAGTGCCATCGAAACAGCATTTTGTGCTATCAGTTCCGTAGGTAAAATAAGAGAGAAAGCCAGAACAGATAAGAACATTGACATAATTTTTATAAATTAATTCTGTTTAATTTAAATATTATATATTTAAAACAAAGAAAAAGACTATTGAAATCACGTTGAAAGTGCAATTTTTATGGTGTATTGTGTTGAATAAAAAATATTTTCGTGACCACAACCTTAAATGTGATGTGCACATGATTGAAAAGTCCGTCGGCAATGGTATTTGTTCACAATGATTCCGAATATCTAGACTAAAATCGCCGAAAATTGTTCAAGCATAACACAAATTTAATGGCAAAGTTCAACGAGCCAATCAATATTTAATAACTATTCTATGAAATCCTTGAGTTAGAGAAAAAAAATCGCCAATACAAAGTGCCAATACACTAAAATATACATGCGAAAAATGGCCGAAGATGAAAGTTTTTTTTTTCAGCAAAAATTTGGTGTGGTTGTGTCAAAGCAAGAGCTACCGTCATCGCATGTGTCAAATGTACTAAAGTGTTCATCTTTTGCGTTCGATCATTGAAACGATTGAGTTTGCGTGTGTGTGAGAGTGAAATAAAAAAAAAGAGCCAATCCAATGAAAAAGACCGGCAGCGCCATTAGCGAAACCACGATCAACGTATTCAAATCGTTCACTTCACGATGGGAAAATTTCCAAACCCAAAAAAAGGAACAACCAAATTAATCTCTTTTAGAAACTAAAATACCAGAATCGAACGAGGTTCTATTGTTTTAAGCGTAGATGATCTCATCAAAATTCAGAAATTAAGTGGTATTTTTTTGCTTTCGTTTTTTTTTTGTATCAAATTCAAATAAAAGATATGACGACATAACCTTTAGATCCAGAAGAAAGTAGCCTCATTTGAAAAAAAATCGCGCTGTTGTGTGTTGAATAAAATGAACTGTAAAAGTTTCAATGCTTTGGTGATAGCGAATGAAGAGAATGAGAGTGTGCGCGATTCGTGTGCGTTGAGTTGCTTAGTGCGTGTGCTCCTGTTTGATTTGCGGAAGTCTTCAACTTGATCTACTTTTTTGTGCCAATTTTTGTGTGTGTTTTTTTTTCGCAAACTCAAATTAGTTGAGACAGTTTGACTACATTCGCTCTAAAAAAATCTAATTTGCCCTGATTTCATCGAAGCAACCGATTATACAGCTAAAATCACTACAAACGCGCCCGCTACTCAATTAAACGTATTTGCTTATCGTAAAACGTTGGCCTAGATTCTCTCTTTTTGTGTATTGTAAGTGTGTGTTTTTCTCTGTGTCGTGAAATTTAAATCAACGTGCAAAAAAATAAAATAGAAAATTTCTGTTCAATTCATCATTTAACTCAACACACACACACACAACAGAACCAATTCCACTTGAACAGAATTAAAATCGGTACAGTAAAAATAGCTCACGAACTCTGGATGTGTGCGTGTGTTCCAAATTCTCTAATAACATTGAAAAATTTTGCACACCGCAAACCATTTTGCGAAACAAAAATGTAAAATTGTTCAAAGGCAAACCTCGATGATGTGAACGCTCTTGTTTGTCATAACCGTATACATTGGAATGATTGTAAATGTGCAGAGTGAATGCCTTTCGGCTAATCTGGAGCGCACACATTATAAAACCATGTGTGGCTGCGTGTGTTTGTCAATCAATTTACCAAAATTTGGCATGTACACATTTGGCGCTCAAATTGTTTGTTTGTATTATGCCGATTTATGGGCACACATTCTAGCCATAACCAATGTCAATTTCAATTTAACTGTTCTTAATACAATTCTGTCCTCCCGAAATGTCAGCCAAATGCTCGTAACCACAATCTATTGGTCAATCGACTATTGGTTGGTGGAATTTGATGAGAGAAACACACGGACAGACGGTCATCGTATGCGATTGGGTCTTTGAACTATGATCGTTTCATTAACTACGAACTAGGTAACCAACAACAGCACAATTAACTCTCAGCCAACACATTTTATCAATTTAAAAACGATAATCAATTCTTTTGTTAAATATCGCATCGCGTATCGATATTGGAAACTTCAACTAAAAAAACAAACTCATCAAACAAACACAATGACAATTTTTCATTGCTAAAATGAACAATAATTATTTTTTTTGCGAATACAATAGTGAGTCAGTCGTGCGAGCGACCGTTACACGCGTCCACACTAGCCTCACCAATACACTTCGATACACATATTTTTTTTCTCTGTTTTATTATTTTTTTCGAAACTACCGCAATCAACACCGATCCACTGTTTATTCAAACAAACATCCAACCTATTGCCATTTCTTTCACCGATGATTCGGTCGATGTTCTCAACTTGAACTATTCCGTGTGCTAATTTCCTTTTATTTTTCGTTCGCAAAAAAAACAACATTACTAAACTATTCAAGTTTGAATAAATTACTACACATAGAAGCACATCGATACGACGCAATATAGGCATAGACACACACAAACACACGAACCCGACCGATCAAACTATCAACAAACACCAACAAGAAGAGATCACTTGGCAAGAACAACGCAAAAAAAGCACACCAATTTTTTTTTGCACAGTTTAAAAGTCGAAGCAAAGCAAAAATCGCGACCAATACACCGGGATCGCATATGTTGGGAATGAGAGTGAAAGAGAGAGGGAGAGAGAGCTCCGGAATCGTAATAGCACAACGCGTATGTGTACAGTACAGTCAAATGAAAGGTCAATGAACGCCGAGTCACAAATGTCGTAGATTCGCAATTGAGAGCGAGCTAGCGAGAGAACGATAGAAGAGCGCGCTCTGCTTTCTATGCGTTGATTCGAGCGTATGAAACGATTGAGTGTGTGTGTGTGTATGCGTGTAAGTGAGAATGTAACGATTGTTTTCTCTATGATAGATGTTACATATTTCAAATGGTACGATACAATGTGTGTGCAAATCGACAATGTGTGTAACTTGAAATTGTCGTTATTCAACCATTTTCCCTTGTTTGCTAAATTACAAGTTTAGTTTTTCATATATTACATTTTTTGTTGGTTAGTTTCAAGTTTCAAGTGTGATGCGAAATTTGGTTTTACACACATTCATCTAAAGAGATAATCATGACAACCAAATTCGTACCATATTTTTGCTTTTCTTTGTTCATTTTATTTTTGCGTGCAATTTTTTTTTAACTTTTCCACTATTTTTTCGACATTTTTGGAACATTGTGCATTTCAGTTCAATGAACTTTTTTATTGTTATTTTTGTTGATTTTTAAGATTTATTATTGTTGTATGGACAAACAAGTACAAATTGCAGTCGGATATATTTTATTTTGTACTGCGGAATATTTCATTTTAATTGAATTTGCATAAAAACGGTTAATGACATTTGAACCATTCACTATTTGCGAATGATAATGAACTAGCAACGTCTGAGCGAGTCGTCGATCACAATTCACCATCGATGTCAATTACGATCATGAAATATTAGCCGGCAATTCAATGTTACTTCCAAAAGATAACCAAATTTTCCCACAAACGCAAACAGTGGAAATTGTAACAGGCTAATTATTTATAGATGTGAATGCTCTTGCATTTGCCATTGCATTGAAATGTAATGATTGAATCGATATTTATTTAAAGACTGGTTTTTTTTGTATTGTTGGTTGAATGCTCAGCATATCGTGCATTGTTGATTGTCTTTTATTTTATGAAATCCATTGCACTGATTTTGTTTGATGTAAGCCATGGGCAATCACACAATTGTACGCCATGCGTGCAACGGCGTTACTTTGTTGGCCGGGAATGATGAGGCAACGGCAGTGAAATCGCGTCTCTATTCAACTCAAAGTGAAATTCTTTCGAACAAATACAGACAATGCAATACGGCTTGTCGGCATTTGAATTTGAATAAAAATAGATGTGAAAATGGAAATTTGCCATGCAACAAGAACGAGACAAAAGCTGCGCTGTGAAGCAAAACCAAGTGAAATATATATAAAAAAAAACAACAACGAAGCATTGCATCAAAATTCGCACAGCGCGAAGACTAAACAAAATGCAGCCGCCAAGGCAATAGTCATCATTGCAACTGCATTTGATTGCATTGCTACAACCGGCTACGCGAGGTAAACGCACGTAAAGTGAAAGTTTCTTAATCGCATAACACAAATTGCATATTCCGCGAAAGTGTTAGATTCAACCCAAGCAACAACAATAGCGGCAGCAATTTTTTTTCCATCTAGCAAATTTATTGTTATTTTAAATCGAAGGAGAGGACGATCTTTGGCCGACAAGATGTTCCAAATCTAATGAAAACCCGTTTGGTGACGTCAATGCATACAATGAATTGGACCGTGTTTGTTGTAGCTGATTCCCTGAGACCCTAATTTGTGACTGTCAAATATGTTTCACAAATTTCGATCTCCGGTATTGGCGACAAACTATCAACCAGATGCAATCATTTGCCACCATCCACCAACATGCTGAATAAAAATACCAACATTTCGTTAGAATTCAATTGAAGATTCCGAGGGTAATCGCTGACTTTTTCTTCTATCAGACTCCCAGGTAAATGTGTGCTTTCCAATCAAATGCACATCTATGTTTATTTTATTGAAAATTCAGCTCGGAGTGTGCATTTGTTGTTGTTATTACTTTTCATTCAAATGAAAATTGTATTCATCGTGTTATTCTTTTACAGACAAAAAAGTGCTATTGTTATCAAGATTATTATTGCTTGGCCTGCAGATGCTTCAATTTACTTTATGTTATACAACTCTATATAATTTTCCCAGAAATGATGTCACGAAAATATTTACGACCAGGGGAAGGAAATGCAAGAAATACACGATTCATGCAAATGCAGTTGGCTATTCGCAAATCGCCTTTGTTAACACAAATAATGTCGACTTTTTTCATTATTTCTTATTTGTGTCTAGTGTCAAATCCATTAAATGTGATTAAAGCACACATTTCATTCATAAAATGCCATTCCGAAGCTGAGCAAAAAAATGCGGCCGTCTCCATTCAACTATTTCCAAGAATTTGAAGCATGTCGTTAAGCTCCGAAAGTTTAACGCACCTTTATGCACGGTCTTTAATTGGGCTGAGTCGTATTCGAAATTGCGGTCGGTTTGTGAATTTGATAAGCGTTTGATTGTTTGAGTGTGATCGTAGATATACAATAACGATGAAGTGATGACGAAACTCATTATTGTTTTAATTAACTGAGAATGAAATGCATCATGTATTTTGAATACGCTTGAAATAATGTCTACTTCATGTACTTATACGTGTAATCTTACTTTTCCATACTATTCCTTGAAAGCATTATACAATTACCGTCCATCCGTTCGTCCGTTGAAACCAGGTAAAAGTATTTCCTGTCCATAATCAGAGGAACTTTCAGCGTTTTCACTCTTTACTCTTCAATTAATTCATTTGAAAAACGTCAGGAAACAGATGATCCGAAAACAGACGTGCGATATTAATAAATTTCACAGTATTCCAAGCTGTTTTAGATAACTAAAAATCTGCATACTTATGTTCATAGGTGATCAGACCTGACATCCCCCTCTGTCTGAGCACATATGCTTATTTATTCATTTGTCACAGCCAAGTTCTGGCTGTATAATTTTTACAGTTTGCAGGAAAACAAGTTAGCGAAGCCTCCTTGAAAAAAAAACCTGATCTTATACTATGTTAGAGAATACTCTGTCAAAACTCATACATTGATACTACGAAGAATGGCGTTTCTACGCGCTGCAAAAAGTGCCGTTCTAAGCGCTAAAACCTTAGGACAAATATTTTCGAAATTCAATGACATCATGATATATACAAATATTCGTATTAGTATAAGTAACCTGGTTCTAAATCGGACCTGGAAGCGACTCCGAGCGGCTGCGAGCGCGAGCGAATTCAGTTTGGAGCCGACTGCTGCGCATGAGTTCACACGAATGAAGCGAGCGCGAGTCGAAGTCGCTCGGAGCCGATCGAATAACAGTGATGTAAATTAAAATAGACTTTCCCGATCCGCCTTTTCTTCTGTAAGATTTCCCGGTTTGCGGCGGTTGACAATTCATATTTATTACATGATGTAATTTACATCTATCAATGTTTGAAATGATTTAATGAAAAAAGTCATAATGTCAGAGCTCCCTTTATCATGTGACAGTTCTGTCAAATCTAAATTTTGAAACAACTGGTAAGAAAAGTTGATAATCGCAGTGAAATAGTATAATTTTGAATATTATTCGTTTATCATAGTGTAAAATAAATTTAGTACATTCGTTTATGAAGAAGCTCTCCATGGAGATGGAATGTCTCAAAAAACTATCTATGATACGGAGAATTTAAAACAATACGGCGAGTGCCGCTACCTTAATACATTGTCCTCGATTTTTGCCAATTGTTCTCGATGTATTTAATCGGTCGGCAACACATAATCCGAAAATTCACGTATTCATAGTGTTTCGATCAAAAAGTGTATTAAAATTCATGCAAAAATCGAGGACAATAAGAAATGAGAAGTTTCTGTGGAATATAATTTTACATTACTTATTGTCCTCGATTTTGAATTAAAGATTTTTGAAAATCCAATAAAAATCGAGGACAACCAAGGATTACTATGGGCTCGGTTTTTGTGTAAAATGTACTGAAGACCCAACTCATGGGCACTTGAATGCACGCCGTTCTGGAACGGCCTTACCAATATGGCTCAAATTCAATAGGAAACATCCGGTAATAATACTGAACAAATGTGCTTTTGTCACTTTGAGATTTGAGACTCTGTTAACGTACATACACAGAAGACAACGACGACGACGCCATTTTGTACCGGAGGTACCAGAACCGAGTATCCAAATCAAAAAAGTGCTAAGACAGATTTGTTCCCATGGTGAACTGAGACTCTGGTCAAAATTTGAGCCTGATCGGAGGTCATTTACTCAAGTGCGGTCGAGTTGAGTTTTCAAGGCAAAACCAATACTTTTCCTGAGTACATTTCAAGTGCGGAAAAGTAATATAAGAAGTATGTCCTCGATTCATAACAGGAACGTCCTCGATTTTTAGGAAAAATGTCCTCGATTTTGAACAGAAATTTGGTTTTGACGCTACCTAAAAAAAAGCTGGCTACGCCCATGTACACGAAGTATCTAGTGAGCTGGCACTAAAAAAGCTTCAAAGAATTGCCGTCTGGTTCTCAAAGTCCTCTGAAACCAAGCAATTACATTACAGGAAGCGAGCGAATGAAAGTCCACTTCAAGCGGATTTAGAGCGAGTTTTATACCTCGCTACTGCTGCTCTAGAAAGACGAGTCACTTCCGCTCGAATTCGCTCTGACTCGAATCGCTTCCGGGTCCGTTCTAAATACACGAACCAAGGTACTTTTTTGCGTTCATAGAAACGTCATTCTATTTGTCAGTGTGAATATTTTAATTATTAATTCATCAAACATTTAATTCAGCGTGCATCTAATTATACATCTTCAAGATCAATGACCCGAATTCAACTTGATTTTAACATAGATTTAGAAGCCGAACATTTTCCTATACTTGTTTTGACTATATTAACTATTTGAGTGTGCAGAAACATTTGATCAAACAATTAATTCTTTGCAATGGAGTTAATTGAATTCGACAGTCCAATAAATCGTCTTGTTAATTGAATCACATTTTAATTTTGTGTTGTATATGTTCTCGTTTGGAACCGTTAAGTCCACTTTTCACAAAAAACTATAATCAATTCTAAAAATAATGCTGTTGCGACGTTTAAGTTTAAAATTTAAGCGACAAAGTTCGCTTTATTTAAAATATTTGATAATATTTTTCATTTGTGCATTTTTATTCGACAAATTAATTATAGAGAAACGAATTTTTCGGCGTGGAAAGATTAACGTTCAAAAAGATTTACTCAATTACAACGAAGATGGTCTTCGTGGAGATTGGTCGTTTGAGATAACAAAGCATTACGATGTCTACGATCTTCAATCTTACATTTCAAAACCAAGAAGTGTTCCAACTTCAGACTTGCCTGGTGAAGGAGGTGAACAGATCTCTCCATTTTTTTCAAAAATATTTAATATTTTGTGCAAATGTGCCACAATTCAAAAAAATGTCAAAATGTGTAAAAATTGTATTGTATTATCGATTCTATTTTAGGAATCGGTGTAAAACTATCATCGGTGTTCGATGACATTGTTGAATTGTCATTTAACGAATATCAAATAAATACGGTGGCCAGTGATAAAATAGCATTTAATCGTTCGATACCGGACTATCGTCAACCAAATTGTTTGGATATTAAATATCCAAGTCGTTTACCAACCGCCAGTATCGTAATGGCAGTTCATAACGAAGCTTGGTCGATTCTACTGCGATCCATTTGGAGTGTCATAAATCGGTCACCCGATCAGCTTCTTGAAGAGATCATATTAATAGACGATTTTAGTGACAAAGCGCATTTGAAAGAGCCCCTCGAAGGATATTTGAGCAAAAATTTCCCGTATAATGTGAAATTGGTGCGAACCGAACAAAGAGAAGGATTAACCAGAGCTCGGTTGATTGGGGCCGAAAAAGCACAAGTAAACATTTTAAAACAAATCTTCTGATCAAATCAAATAATGCGTATTTTAATGAATTTTCTTCGGATTTTTTTTTTATTTTTGTTCAAAATTCTCTTCTGTTCGTTTGCCGAAAAGGGACAAGTAATTGTCTTTTTGGACGCAAATGTTGAGGTTGGTGAACGTTGGCTCGAACCGTTACTATCGCGTATCGCAAGTGACAGATCGGTGATCACAGTTCCATATGTTGATTACATTAATTCTAATATGTCATTTGAAAAGCTCAACGAATCTATTATCTATGGTATAGGATGGAATTTATATCATTATTCGTACGTATTTTGAACTGCCACTTCCTTTCCTTTTTTTCAGGCATTGTTTGAAACCTTATATAATTCAATAGTTTTTCAACTTGTTATCATGTCTTTTTCAATATTTTGCTGGACGAATATACATTTTGAAGATCTCTTATAATTTATATAATAATCACCAGGTATCCGCTTCCTGAGCGTGAAATTCTAAGAAATCGTGGCGATGAAACGGCCCCATATCGAACACCAACTTTGATGGGCATGGCAATTGCTGTTGATCGTGAATTCTTTTTCGAAATCGGTTCGTTTGATGCGGGAATGAACATTTGGGGTGGTGAAAATGTTGAATTGTCCCTGCGCGTAAGATCATTCACACAAATAAATCATCATTTTCAGTTAGAAGTAAATTAATTGCATTGCTATTTGTTATGGTAAATATTCAAAGGCATGGCAATGCGGCGGAGCAGTGGAAATTGTCCCATGTTCACGAATCGGTCATCATTTCCGTCAATTACCATATTCATTTAATGCTGATAATGAGGAAGAGGTTAAGCTACATAATAACATTCGTGCAGCCGAAATCTGGATGGATGAATACATATCGTATTTTCAAATTGTCATTCCACGTAAGTGATTCGAACAATGTTAACCGAACGATATATCAGATTCTATAGAAATAACTTTTTAACTTTTTCATAATCATTCTCTCATAATCATTAATACTTTATCACTTGAAGCGCATTTAAAGAAAGTGAAAGGTGGTGATGTAAGCGAACGCTTGGCTCTGCGTCAAAAATTAAAGTGCAAGGGATTCCGATGGTTTTTGGAGAATATTTTTCCGGAAAGTGTGATGGTGGGTGGTGTCAACAAAATTGGACAACTTCAAAGAGTTGGATCGAAGTTTTGTATGGATCGACTTGGTCGTGAGAGAAATAAGCAGATTGGAATTTATCAATGTCATGGTCATGGATACAGTCAAGGATTTTCATACCAAAAGAATCAACAAATCGTTTTTCATCATTCAGAGTGCCTAAGTTTAGCTAAAGAGGAGAAGAATAACTGTGCACCGATTGAAGAGGCACCTAATGTGAGTGATTCTATTGTGGTGGATCCCATTCTGAAAAAACCCATTGTGGGGGCGGATTCAAATGTACTAAATTTGTTAACTCCAGAAGTGACTACAACTCCTGCACCTGTGAATACAACTAATCATGTGGTGCTTCTGCCCTGTAACGCAACCAATGGCGAAAAATGGTCGTATAACGAATCGGTAAAAAAATACTTTATAATTGAATCTATTGTCGAACTTTGATTGATTTGAAATAGATTATTTCACTAATAATTGAGTTTTTTCTTGCTTTCTATAGAAAAATCAAATAATCCATGTCAATACGGGAATGTGCTTGGCAACTGACCTATGGATGGTTGCTGTGGCTCCATGTGACTTAAAAGATGAAAGACAAAAGTGGGTCATAATTAAATTTGAAGACTATAAGCGAAAGCTAATGAATGACGCCAATGCAGTTAACCGTGGCAACCAATAATGATCTCGTTCTTATACAAACAATATTCATTTATTGTTATACCCTAATTTAAATGTAGTTCAAAATTAAATCAAATAAAATCTACATTTGAAGATACATTCTGTTCTCGAATCTCCTTTTTGGAATGATGTGGCGGTATATTTTGACACACGCTCATCGAATGCAACTTATAATGGACTCATTTAATCTGAACGATTGAAACAACTGTTTAAACATGGTCAAAAATGTGTTGTCATGAGGCTGGTTAAATAGTTGATATAGTAATAGAAACAATCAGTGGATTACAGTTAATTATAACCAGGGCAAGCGGAAATATTTTCAAAAATATTAAATATTCTTTTACATATTTTGGCCGTTTTTCTGAACAATAAATATTTCGCCATCTAACGTGCAAACACTTTCTGTGCAACACATTTTCTAAGTCTAGTATCTACAGCAATCAACACAGAACAATACGTACAACTAACTTTGCTCGTACCGATTTACAATATGCTTTACGTAGATGAAAAAAAATGAAATGACAGAGAAAAGAATAAACCTAATGTAAACAAATATCGCGGTCTATTGTTTCAGTGCAAAAGATTTCTTACTTAACAGTTGAGTTCGGCAGTTGATTCTGGATTGTTCATACGCTGCATTTGTAACCGCTTCAAAATGCAGAAAGAAAACTTGATAATAGAGTTTCAAACCAATGTAAACCATTAGTTTAGTAGTTACAAGGAATATTTCGAAAATATCTAATATTTTTTTCAACATATTTTGACCGTTCTTTTGTCGAAAAATAAATATATCACAATTTTCGAAAATATCATAAACAAAATCAAGTTCTAGGAGATCAACAACCCTGATTTTTGTTTGAACTTTTGAAAATGCATAATATAATCTATTGCAATCGCCTTCTATTAGTTTGAGTTTACATATTTCCCAAGAAAAAAAAAAACAAGAAAATTAATATTATAGCCAAAAATCACGATTTCAAATGAAAATATTTTATATTTTTTCGTAAATACTTTGGGTTATTTCGAAAATATTTCCGGTTGCCCTGATAATAACTATGAAGGCTAGTTTAGGCGTTGTGTATTATTTTTGTAACAGTCATTACTTAAAATGTGCTCGATTGATTTCAATTTTTTAGCAAGCCTGGTATTTATGTATTTTACGTGAAATTAAAAAAAAAACGAATTGTATCATGAAATAATAATATGTTGGCTAGTAGCCGACGGTCATCAATTGTTATTAAATGTAGTGATTCTTTGAACGATTGAAACAGTCAATAGTATCCAGGAAAATATATTTATTATTTCAATGACGGCGATTCGATCTTTATTGAGATTTTCTTCAGGGCATAAGATGAATTTTATTGTTTCTATATTGTATATAGAACTTCTTTGCACTCATGTAATGTATTTGTTGTTGTCTCTCAGAACCAGAAAAGTAGAAACAAAGGAGAAGTAAAAATATTTTGAATATCTCGTTTTTTTTATGAAATTGCAACTTTTGGATTGACATTTAATCTTTAAGATTTTATTTTCCTTTTATTCACAAATTTTGCACTTGTTAGAGTTTTACTCAGATGTACATTTCGGAAACAATGCTTCCATCATCAGTGAGTTTTCGAAACAAACTAAAATTGACATTACAAATTTAATGGCATTTAAATCATGGCTATTGTGATTTTTTAAGAGAAATTGAAATGAGTATGTGATTTAAAAAGCAAAGGTATTCTGATTTTATATTAATGATGAAAAGAAATGTAATTTGAAAATGTAAGTATACTAAATATTAAATCTATTAAAAATTGCGTCTTGAATTGGGCCATTATTTTCGTTTAATAAATTATTTTTATATTTGTTTATGTAAAACGACTCATAGGCATCGAGTTCATAGCCACGATTAACCCTGTGTAACAAATTTAGACATGATAAATCAATTTCATGCCCAGTTTCCATAACATGTTTGGCAACGCTGGATTTATCCACTTGGTTTTTGATGACACAGCTCTGATGTTCTTTGAAACGTTGTTGAATTGATCGTCTGGTTTGGCCGATGTATTCCTTGGGACATTCTTTGCATTTGATGGTGTATATGCCTGACATTTGATTTTGTTTGACCTTGTCTTTGGAGCCGCCTATCAAGGTTTTGAGTTTTATTTCGCTGCATTGACTCATTCGGATGTTTTGTCTTGCCAAAATTGGTTTCAATTTTTCATTCAAAGATGGATAAAAACTGAACCTGGCCCACCCATTTTCCTCCTCATTCTCTTCACCAATAAGGCTTAGTGTGGTGTGATTTCTAAGCTCTTTCTTACGTTGATGGGCTACTATCAATTCATCAATTAGTTGTTCTGTATACCCATTGATGCTTGCAAGATCTTTGATTTTTGATAGCTCATTACATAGTCTCTGTTCAGTCATTGGAATGTTCAAAGCCCTATCAACGTAAGAAAGAGCTTAGAAATCACACCACACTAAGCCTTATTGGTGAAGAGAATGAGGAGGAAAATGGGTGGGCCAGGTTCAGTTTTTATCCATCTTTGAATGAAAAATTGAAACCAATTTTGGCAAGACAAAACATCCGAATGAGTCAATGCAGCGAAATAAAACTCAAAATGATGGATTGGGGTGGGGGTGGCACCGTTATTCGCTTCTTGTTGAGGGTTGACTGGGGGGAAGTTTGGGTATGAGGTTGGTTTTAGCGTTATTCGGGATTTTGTGGGGTTGTTTTAGGTTTTTTGTCAATTTTAGTTTGTTTCGAAAACTCACTGATGATGGAAGCATTGTTTCCGAAATGTACATCTGAGTAAAACTCTAACAAGTGCAAAATTTGTGAATAAAAGGAAAATAAAATCTTATTTAAATCTGCACGTAATTCTCTGTGAAAATTATTTAATCTTTACAGTATTCTTATATTGGGTCACAATTTAAATTTAAACAACTATTCAAACAACTATTCAAACTATTGTTAACGGTTCATGTAATATAAAATCACAAATTGAACAAGTGTTTCAGATATTCAAAATGCCTACTTGAAGATTCTCTGTTGTGTATAACTGAAATCTTAATAACGTCATATAGTTGTAATATTTGTCTATTTCGTCTATTTATCATACTATTGTACACTATTAAATTTGATACAAATCATCTGATTAAATATTATATTTGATATGAATTTTATTGGAAAATTTGGATTTCGACAACACAAAAAACTGTTAATTCAAGTAATTGAGATTATTTTATTTTGTGCAGTGGTTATTCTATATCGGTTTGTTAAAAGTGTGGGACTTATTTGAAAGTTTTAAGAAAAGTAAAATGTCAAGGAAAATGTTCATTGTTTGTTTTCAACGACGTTTAAGCAATAAATTACGACGTCGAAGTTCCATTTATATACAATTTGTTATCGTTTTCATGTTGTGTGCATTTCTTTTTGATAAAATGGTCATTGAAAGACAGCCAAAAAACATAGTCGTTCAAGATGACTTACTAGACTATAATGATGACGGACTACGTCCCGATTGGCCATTTCAAATGAATAAACATTATGACGTAAACGATCTCCAATCATATACACCAAAGAAAAAGATTTTGGCTAAATTTGATTTACCCGGTGAAAGAGGTGATAAAATGCTAACTTTTTATTTTGTTTGGTCGGAATAGAATAGAATGTGTTTATGAGTGTTTTTTTATAGGAAGACCTGTGCAGCTGTCGCCACTGTTACAAGATTTAGCAGATCTATCGTTTAGTGAATATCAAATAAATATTGTGGCTAGTGACAGAGTACCTGAAAATCGTTCATTGCCTGATTTTCGTGATCCAAAATGTTGGGATATAAAATATCCAAAACGTTTGCCAACGACCAGTGTCATAATGGTAATTCATAACGAGGCTTGGTCGATTTTAATGCGTGCCATTTGGAGTGTTCTCAATCGAACACCCGATGAGTTGCTCGAGGAACTTATTTTGGTTGACGATCGCAGTGATAAGCTGCACTTGAAAGAACATCTTGATGAGTATCTGGCTGAAAAACTCCCAAGCAAAGTGAAATTAATACGTACTGATAAACGAGAAGGTCTTATTCGAGCTAGAGTTATTGGGGCCGAATATGCCAAAGTATATATTTTTATGTTTTTTTTTTAAAAAAGAAGATTCTTTGACTCATCTTTATTTACTATCTCATTGATTGGAATTTGTTTGAAAAAAATAAGGGTCAAGTACTTGCATTTTTGGACGGAAATACAGAGAGTAATGACGGATGGCTGGAACCATTGTTATCACGTATTGCTAGCGATCGATCGGTGATCGCAATTCCTCATGTTGATAATATTAACTTTACTAATATGGCGTATGAACCATTTGATGAGGGTTTAATGTATGGACTTGGTTGGAATTTATACTATAAAACGTTAGTATTTCGACATAAATATTGAAAATTTTGGTGATTTCTAATTTGAGCATGAGATTTATACAGATTTCCAATACCAAAGCGTGAAATAAAAAGAAATCATGGTGATTTAACAGCACCATATCGAACGCCAGCTTTAATTGGGTGTGCCATTATCGTGGATCGTGAGTTTTTTTTCGAAATCGGTACTTTTGACACAGACATGAATATCTGGGGCGGAGAAAACACAGAGTTGTCATTACGTGTAAAATGTTTTTTAAATCTCATATTGAAAAATGCCATGCAAAAAGTGAATTGTTGAATGTTGAGAATGTATTTTTGCATGTTCAAAGGTTTGGCAATGCGGCGGAGCAATGGAAATCGTTCCGTGCTCCCGAATGGGCCATTACTTTCGTACACTCCCATATTCGTTTGGTGCTGATAAACAAGAAGTTAAAATTCGAAACAATATTCGAACAGCTAAAGTCTGGATGGATGAATACAAACCGTATTTTGATGTTGTTACCGCACGTAAGCTGTTTACAACAATGTTTGTTGTTTGTTTGACACATATTTACATCTGTTATTCCAATTTAAGCTCATCTCAAAAAGTTAGATGCGGGAGACTTAAGCAAACGAATTGATCTGCGCAATAAATTACAATGTAAAGGTTTTCGATGGTATTTGAAAAATGTTTTCCCAGAAAGTGTAATGATCGTTGAATACAAAGCCATTGGTCAGGTGAGCACTTGGTCACTCTGAATTTTTAGTTCATGTCAATGTTAGTCAAATGTATTCGTTCGAATAGATTCAAGTGGTCGGTTCAAAATTCTGTTTGGATAGGCTGGGCCGTAAGGAGAATAGACAGATCGGCATTCACATGTGCCACGGCAATGGCTATAGCCAAGGATTTAGCTATCAGAAAAATCAACAAATTGTTTTTCATCATTCACTCTGCTTAAGTTTAGCTGAAAAGGAAAATATCACCGAACCAGTTGCTGATACGAAACTACTAAGCGATCCAAATGCTTTAACGCCCAATATGAACACAACAAATCATGTGGTTCTTTTGGAGTGCGGTCCAACCAACGGCACAAAGTGGTTTTATGATGAAAAGGTAGGCGGCAATTTGACGTGGGTTTTTCGCAAATCCATGGTATTGCTACTCAATATGACTGACGTAAATGCAATTGTTGTGAATCAGTCATAAATTGTTCACATAAATTATTTCGTGCATTCAATTTTTCATATTTTTTTACCAGCAAAATCACATCGTCCATCTACAGAGCGGAATGTGTTTATCTACGGATTTATGGATGGTTGTCATTGCTCCATGCAACCTAAATGATTCCAAACAAAAGTGGACCATCACAACATTTGAAGAATATAAACGAAAATTATTACTAAACTTAAATCCAATAGATCCCAGCAATCCGTAATATTAGAAAATGCAATTGTAAAATATTTTCGTTAAGATTATTAAAATTTCACACGACTCAACTTGAACTGTCTTTATTATTATTTCTTTTTGAAATTATTGAATAGATCATGTTTTTTGAAGGTTTACAGCGATTGTTAAATATCAAATTTAACACACTTCTCAAGAGGGTTCTGAAATTAATGTTTAAAGGAGCGGCAGGCAATTGTGAAATCGCATTGGTATTGTAATCACACAAATGGTTTTTATGAATCATAAGGTCATTTGGCTTTGAATTAATACATAAATCAAATCATTTTTGACATTAATCGATTTGAAATATAGACAATTAGAATTTGTCGGGTGTCTATTGATAGGGATAATTTGGATGGCATTGCTCAAAGAAAGTTCATTTTACAATAATTCATAATAATAAAATTCATATGACAATGTAAATATACGTGAAAAATAAACATTTTCGTTTAAAATACTCTGGTTCATCAGACAAGAAATGTTCGCCTGCGCTTCAATATGAAGAAAATATTTACTTTAACAGATCGACGTAAATTGTATGCCAAAAGGTGGTAAACCTCTCACAACAAATAAAAACCGGCGTCAATGCGTAAATATACATTGTTATCTTGTAAATGTTCAAATGCAACAACATCATGTCATTTTTATCAACTTGAAAAGTACATCAAATTGATTGAGAATATTCAATTCGAATTGAGCCACGCGATAGCAACGTGTTCAAAATTAAGATGTTCAGACTCCGATTAGCAAAAGTAAGTACGGCTTTTGAAAATTGTGTTATAAAATCTTCAATTTCTAAATCATAATTTCATATTAATGATATATAGATATTTCCTGTTCGTTATTGGACATTTTTGGCAACATTGATTTTAATTGCGAATGCTGCATTTTTGTTTAAATATTTAAGTAAATCGTTTTCAGATGAAAATGAGTTTTTTATGCCTGAAATGTCACATCAATCTGACGATTCAGTGGATGGCGACGGTATTTTGCTTGATATGACCCATTTTAAGTATTTAATCTCAAAATCAAAATGCCATTTCAAGGAAACTGAAACAGTTCCATTTTTCGTGATTGCTGTTAATTCACATCCGCTCGATAGAGAAATGCGTCAAATGATTCGCGATTCATGGGGACATTTCGATAAAAATTCACACACATTATTTTTCCTTGGTGACATCGAATCGGATCAAATTCGACGAGACATTGAAGCCGAAGATAATGAATTTGGTGATATAGTTCAGGGGAATTTTATCGATAATCAACGTAATTTGGCGTATAAACACGTGATGATGTTGAAATGGTTCACAGAAAATTGTTCATCTGCAAAATACTTAATCAAAATGAACGATAATGTGTTTGCCAATGTACCTGCCATTCACGATTTTCTCAGGGGTAATATAAACCCAACGAATTTTCTAATGGGAGCTTATCATCCACCAGAACTTTGTCCAAGAAATGGCAGCTCACAAATATCCTATGAAGACTACGCATCGGACTTTTATCCAGCTTACGCCGAACGACATTCAATAATCTATTCGAGTGATGTGGCCATAAAGCTCTTCTATGAATCGCATTTGGTTAGCTTTTTCTGGGTCGAAGATGTGTATGTGACTGGAATTGTCAGATTACAAATAAACGTCGACATCATATCAATAAAAGATTTCATTTTGACTGAAGAGAGCCTAGCGGATTTGCGAAGAACAACATTGAATTTACCAAGTCCTCAGAATTTCATGTTTTCCTTACCAAATTTGACAGTTCAAGATCAACTCATAATTTGGGATCGCACTGAGTGGTATCGTATTGGAGAGACAAATTTATAAAAAGGATTTATTCCAGATCATCGTTCAATGATCTATGTTTTCATATAAATTTTTTAGTTTAAGTTTTGTAGTACAATAGCAATGTAAAACTATTTGTTCGGTAAATAAAAATTGATTCTTTAAAAAGCAGAAGAATATTCAAACGGTTCCAGCAAGTTTCATATAAATGTATAATTGTGACAAGTTTATCCAATCAGTAAGTAGCCGAATTCGTCGGCAATATCAAAAAACTCATTCGAAAAAAAAATGTGTGGTCAAAATTTACATTTTCCTATACAACAAGTTGTTGACATCAAAGGCGATCAAACATCCCCCTCCCCCCTCAGCACACGAAAATTCTGCTATCACCCTGAAAATTTTACCATAATAATAACCTTTCCCCATAAATTTTGAGGGAATTTCACTTATATCGCTCTCTTGAGTTCAAAGTGTGAGAACCTATGTGTGACCTTAATTCAAAGAGCCGTCAAATACGTTTTTCAACAAGCGGCAATTAAAATGGAGATGAAATCGCCATAAAACAATACGATTAGATAATAGAATTGTACGTAAATGCGTTTATTTATAAGTAATTGTAATTTGTATTTGTATTTGTATTTGTAAGTGTTTATAAATATGAAATGAAATTGAGTTTAATATAATTTTACTTACACCTGATACGATTATAGTAATAGTATACATTCCGAAGTATATAAAAGTACGCTAAGAACTGTGAATGTCAGGTTTTAGTGAAGCTTACTGCGATAAAATTTATCGATCTTAAACGTTGGAACAATGCCAATTTTATATAAAACAGTGGAAAATTCATCGTTGCTTACAAAGGCCCAAGCGTATGGCATAAAAGAGTATATTCGTGTAAAACCAAATCCAGAAATTGAAAATCAATTTCCATTCAATTGTAACTACAAATTCTCTGAATGTTTTTTACCAAAAAAATTTTTAACAATGGCTGATCGCATCAACAATTTCAAAGTGCGTGCCGACGATGTATTTATTTTATCATTTCCAAAATCTGGAACAATGTGGACGCTTAATATTGTGTGGCATTTGATGAACAAACTTTGCTTTTCAAACGAATTCATTAATGATCAATTTTATTCAATGGAATTAGCCTTGCAGATGGATATAAATGAGGAAAATTATAACAACACTGAGTACAGAGCGTTAATTGAAAAATGGGATAAATCATTGGATGAGAAGGAATTTCAGGCATCTCCTAGACTATTGAAATCACATTTGCCACCATATCTATTGCCGAAGGAAATATGGACTGTAAAACCAAAACTTATTTATGTGCATCGTGATATCGAAGATGTGGCAATTTCAATGTATCACATGTTCCGAAGTCATAGATTTTATCAATATCGAGGAACATTGGATGACTTTTTAGATGCTTTTTTACATGATCATATCTTCTATGGTCCGCATCGAGCTCACATCGATAGTTTCCGTCAATTGTCAAAATTGGATAATATTCTTTTCTTAAAATACGAGGAAATGGTGGCCGATCCACTTACATCAATAAAGAGAATTAGCAAATTCTTAAATTATTCATATAGTGATGATCAGTTGAAACAATTAACTGAACATGTTACATTCCAGAATATGCGCAATTGCAACGAATCAAATGCTGCTTCTATTGGTTTCAAGTAAGCTTGTTTCGAAATAAAGTTTATTTAATAAACTGGTTCCATGCGCTTTTCCTTTGAATAATGAAATGATTTGTTTTGCTCCACTTTTCAGCTTTTTTCGCAAAGGCAAAGTCGGTGGCTATCGTGATGAAATGAGTACTGAGTATATTCAAAAGTTTGAGGAATACAAACGACAAACATGATTCCAAATAATAAATGAAATTTTCATTGCTCCTTGTCAATAAATCATTGAGGTTTTTTTCACACGCTTGGATGAATAAAAATTAGATACTTCAGAATTTCAACAAATGATGCGCCTCATTATTTCAATGAAATTCCTTTTATTGCCTGTACCAATGAGACAAATTGACAAATACGGCCAAATATAACGCCATCTACAATCGCTTGAAGTACTTTCGTGATTTCGTGCTTCTTGCTTGACAATTTATTGAGCCAGGTTTATTGAGCCAGGTTTATTGAGTCGCTAAAACATGAAACTGTGAAAACCGCGTGAAGCAATTCAACATAAACATTATAAAAAAAAAATAATTTTATGCATATTGAATAATTTTTTCATATCGTTTCATCATATTTTTATCATATCTTCTTCCTGAAAATTTTTAAACTCAATATTTTATTATTATTAACAATGGACAGGAAATACTTCAATCGAAATGTAAAGTAGTATTGTTGAACAGTTTGATGTGTGCGTCTCCAGGCGGCTCTGTTAGATACGACGTCAATGCTTTACGTATAACATATACAGATAGTTTGTCTCATTGCCTGTACTCCGATAGCTATGTCCAAATATCTATTTAACCTTCATTGACTTTAATTGGCTTAAGAAAGGTCAAAGAAAAGTACGTTTTAGAGCCGGAACCAATACGCAAATTACAATGCAGCAGTCATGTAATAAATCAGATTCTGTGTTTCTTTGTTGGCTTTACATTCTTAATGTTATAAATTAAAAATAGAAGCTCTAGAGACTTATCGATTGTTTACAAACCGTGAATTATCAGAAGATAGCCTTAAATATTCTATTAAAGCATTTGTATCTTATAAGTGCGTAGAATGTTCGAGTGGTTATGAGCCTTATATCAAATCTTTGTAAAAATGCTTATAGATTAACGAATAAAATACTTCAAATAATATCATTGCAATATATTTATTGTTCAGCGTTACTAACTCATCGTGGCATCAACATGTATAAATTAATCATGAGTGGGGTGTTTTACAAGGGCATGCATACAAGCGGTGGAAGATTCAATCATAGTGCTTGTCGCTTCGAAAAACAGAAAAAATTTGCCTCCATTACTTTGGGATTTAAGACTCTGTTCGAGAGTTATCGCGTTAACCTACATATAATAGTATGTTATTAATAACGACGCCAGTTTGTACCAGAGATACCAGAATCGAAGCCAAATCAAAAAGTGTCAAACACCAATTATTTTCCATGGTGAACTAAGATTCTGGTCAAAATTTGAACCCAAGCAGAAGTAATTTACTCAGACGCGATGGTATTGCATTTTCAAGGCAAAACCAATACTTTTCCTAAGCACATTTCAGTGCGGAAAAGTGATAATCATTGAAAATATATAAAATTGTATATTTTCCTAAATCATGCAAAAATATATTGAATAAAAACAGTTAACAGCGCACCCGTTCAGCATGAAAAACAAGTATACAATTGTCGTAAGATATGGCGCATACTGCATTCCAATACTGTTCATATCTTTGGTGCTCGTTAACTTGTACCGCCAAGTTTATAGAATGAAGGTTGACATTTATACTGAATTGCATACCAAATTGGTGTAACACAAAACATTTACTCCAGTTTGGAGTGTTCCTATATTTTGTACTGTCGCTGACAATAATATCCTGTCTGCTTTCCACTCTGATTTGCATTGAATTCACTGTTTGTGTCTCGCTTATTCGCTTATACGTTCTATATTGAGAAAACAATACCGAACACAGTACGAAGAGTAATTGAAATGTTTCATCAATACATTGAAACGCACACTCGCTTGCAGCGAGAGACACTGGACAGCGTGCGTTTGTACAAACATACACTCAAAAAGTGGGGATCAATTAAATAACTTCAAAGTATTCGAACACCGTAGAACACAAATGACAATTAAATTTGATAAAACTTAACAACGATCGAAATTATTAATATTTAGCTTTATTTAGACATTTGGACTTTAAACAAGTCCAATAATAATAAATTTCAAGTGTTAGTGCTTTCCTTTTGTTTAACAAACACGTTGATAGCAATAAACCCAATTGTCCAAGCAATAAACCCTTGAAAATTCTTTTATTATTCATTATACAAATTAGATGTCAAAATATGGAAGAGTTAAAAACAAGACAAGGAAATATTATCGAAATTGAAATTCAATTACATGTATTGCATTAATGAAATGAATGAATCGGAATGTTTTTTTCGATTCAATTTTGCTGCATAAGTAGTCGAAGTTAGGCTAACATTCCAAAAGTTATTGACGAAAGAGTTGGGCCCAAAAATTGAAGTTTTGTTACAAATTTTTGATATGTGCATGAATTTTGGGTGTATATTTACGTACGTACAAAGATATAGCAAAAGTGCGAACTCAAAATGATAACCTATAAACGCATGTTACAGTCAAACAACAGATCCTTCATCAAAGATATCGTTAACATGATACGTTTTGTAGCTCTGGAGAAACATGAGAAAATGTTCGTCTGTTTGGCTCTAGGTGTGGCCCTATAGGAACAAAAATAAATAGTAAACGATTCGATTCGTCGGATATTTTTTACTTGAAAATACAATGGAAGTTAAATAAAATTTAATTCATTACACAGTAGAAAACAAATTATATAGGCTTCGCACGTCAATATGATGTAAAAGAAATGTTGTCATGTGCTGAGTGCGTGAACAGAGTTAAAGACAGCATGTCAATATTTCTACCACATATTCCTTGGGCCATGAGGAGAAAGATAGTCTATGGGCAAACATTTCTAGGACTCGTTTTTGATAGGGTTTCAGTCGTTGGCCCCCTTTGGGTCAATATTTCATATGCTAGAATGGCCATCATTCAAATGCGTGTAGTGGTCGCATTTTCCAACATAAATACTTGGTTGACAGCTTATTGGAGAGAAGAATAGAAACATGAAAAAAGTTCAGTGGAGGCGGTAAATTTTTGGTTGGTCTGAAAGTACAAAAAAAAAAACCGGAATAATCGATGAAAATCTGTATTTTTCTTGAAAAAGTGTCTTAAAAGACACGCCTTTTTTTACTTCAGATATCGAAAGTGCATGGAATTCTGAGCCGGAATACAAATTTCAAATCATCAAAAACGGCTCACAGCGATCGTGTCTATCAACAAAAATTCATGTTTTATGTCTCGTTGGAAAGCTGTTGAGCTCTTCTAGGATCTCAAATAGTGAAAATAATCGACAAATAGTTTTTTTTTGTGTAATTATGCTACATAGTAGCTCATGCTTTATGATAGCAATTCAAGATTAATTGTTTCTTTTTACCGTGGTGTGTGGTTTGATATACCTTTTTCTGTCATTTAGGTTCGAGAACAAATGACGGGCTTGGCGGAATAATGTAACACAGAAAAAGTGGTATACACCAAATACACTGAATAACAACATTTTTCCGCGGACTTTTTCTGTGTTACATTATTCCGCCAAGCCCGTCAAATGTATCTTCGTATATTCTATAAAAAATTTGTGGTGAGGAATATTTTATGCAAAAATTATGTACAAATGTTTCGTTCAATTTGTACACGTTCAATACGAATATTTGTTTTCAGTGAAGGAATAAAAACTCAATTCGGGTAAAAGTGTAAATAACGTTTCGTTTCATCGGATATTCCGCACTTGAAAATACAATGGAAGTTAAATAGACTGCAGTTCATTGCGCAGTAAAAAACAGCGAACGTAAAAAAAAGAAAAAATGCCATGTGCTGAGTGAGTGATATAGAGCCCTATATATAGAAACATAATTTATTTCATATCAACCACAAACGTATTACCCTGGAACAAGCTGCATCAAAATGAAAAAAGATGTAAGTGAGTCTGTCATTCTTTAACCTTTTAAATACCGATTTTATATTTATTATCCTGTGCCAATTTTTCAGTGTTGCTTAAAATTTTTCCTGAAAAATGGCTTCATATTAATGGTCACATTGAACATTCTGTTGATAATACTGCATTCGATGAACTTTTGGGCATGTGAAAGACCCAAGATCTTCAGATGGTCTAGAGAGGCGCCCATCACAAAAGGAATGTATGAACTGCCGGAGTTCAAGTATTTGATTAGCAAGTCCAAATGCTTTGGTAATAGCTCAGGTCCAGATCCAGATCCATACTATGTTACATTGGTTCATTCATCACCAACGCACTTTGAACGTCGAGCTGCATGTCGAGATACCTGGGCAAATTCGAATACCCGAATAAAGACCTATTTTCTATTGGGCATGGTTAAATTACCATCACTTCAACGGAGAATCGATGAAGAAGATTCACAACATAATGACATCATCCAAGGCAATTTTATTGATTCTTATCATAATTTAACGTACAAACACACGATGGCTTTGAAATGGTTTTCGGAGACCTGTCCACAAGTCAAGTTTTTGTTAAAAATGGATGATGATGTTTTCGTCAATGTTCCAGCTGTTCACAATTATTTAGCGAACAATAAAAATAAGAATAAATTCATATTTGGACCGTATCGCGAGCCGACAAAGGTAAACCGTACCGGAAAATGGGGTATTAGCCGTGAAGAGTACATTGATGCTGCATATCCTGAATTTGTTGAAGGATCAACGGTTATTTATTCCAATGATTTTGTTCGAGAAGCTTTTAAAAGGACTTTCACAACCAAATTTTTGTGGATAGATGATGTTTATATTACTGGAATAGTTCGTATGCAGATGAATGTCAGAATTGAATCGATTTATCCGTACTTGCTAGCTGGTGAAGCACTTAAAAGTGTCTTGAACGGAACAACCACTGATCCTCCAGACTCAGAGTTTTTGTTTAGCGAGCAATATCTTAAAGCCAAAGATATGTTTAAACTGTGGAAATATGTAAAATCGTTTCGGAAAATGCACCAAATCGAATCTGAAGATGATTGAATAAATAAATCGCTTGCGCCCTTCTTCCTAATAGATTGAAATTGTAATTTTCAATCAATTTGTCTGATTCCATCGCTACCGATACATTCAACATAATTTTGGTATTAATAAAAATGCCTTCTCATTTTAAATTCTAACTACTAATGAGTGCACTCGAAATTGAATCGGCGAATGTTGATTACGTCTACTATAGATTTTCTTCCTTTTTTTCCTATATCCAGTGTTCATAAACAAAATTCCTACACCATAACGTGCAATGCAACACTTAGCTGTTTGAAAAAAAAAAAATTAAACAATAAATGATGTTCGTTGAGCAATAATTTCGGGCAACACATGTTTTGCTAAAAGGTTTGTTGCATTAACAAACTAAAAGCAAGAATCATATTGTTTCCTATATCCAGTGTTTTTTTTTAGATACGTATCTATCGATAGATATCTTATATAGTCAGGAGAAATAGTATCTCACATCTAATCTAGAATGAAAAATATTCATAGTAAATATCTGGTATCTATCTAAGATGGTCACTAAAATCTACCGATAGATTTTGATAGATATAAATATTTTATCGCTTTGAATGAACGTATTTAAGAAATATTAGAATATAAAGAAAAAAATTTAAAAAACTCAAAGATTTTATTTTAACTATCATTTAATAATGCTCAACTGTCTTATTGAAAATGCCTATTTTACCGAAAAATTTACGAAAATTTGGGTTCCGAATTTGTATATATATAGGAATCGTATGGGAGTTTAGTAAATCATCACTACATTGTACTTAATAATACCAGATAATAAATAAATGAAAATGAAATGAAAGAAAATTTATTTGATTCGAGAAATTTGTTGTTGTTCTTGGCTCTTTGAAAATACATAAATATTAAATTATAAATTCAGCTTCGTCGTCGTAACATATTCATTAATAATTTATTCATCAAATATCCGTCGATTTCACTACAAGAGTAAAATTTGCTCAAACATATGTTTGGTTGAAAAAAAAAAAAAAAAACAAATAAATAATAAAGTCTATTGAGTCTCAATCATGTGTTCAAATTCGTGTTATTTTTTCAAAGAACCTGTAAACGCTTTGTATCATCTAGCTTTGAACATGAAATTTGTGATCAAATGGCGGTGATATTTCTATTTATAGGTTCTGACACTGTCGAATTAAGGAGGGGTCATGGCCGAAAATGCGACAGGGGTACCAAACAAAGGGCGCTCGTTCAATGTTGACATTTATGTGCTTCTTCTTCAAAAAATGACACACGCATACAAACGCAAGTGCCGTACGCAGCTCAGTAGCAAAACGCATACTTTGATATTTCTCGTTTGACATCTCTGTGTATATATACAGAGAAGAAGAAGACCATAAAACACGACATTGACAGCAATGTTAAGTTATATGGAGTATCAGCGCCTGGTACCAAAAATCCATTCTATCTGGGTTTCAGTTGAAGACCTAAAAAAAAGGTCATCAGCTCCGAAAATTCATTGAGGGTTCATGAATTCACAGGGAGTCCCCAAACTTAAGGGGGAGATCATCGGGGACCTTGGAGGCTATGTTTCTATTATTTACACCAGTAAAAGGAGGGCGATATACCCATATTGAAAAAAGTTCAAAGTTAACAATGAGGTGCTGATCACAGCGTCCCCACTGAATCCATATAATAGATAGAAGCACAAATGATTTTGAGAACTGACATAATACTTACAGGTTCTTTTGAAATGTTGATATCTACAAAAAATATAGATAGATGGCACCTTAAATGGTATCTAGATGGTTTTTCACAATGTATCTAAAGTAAAGTCGTATTTATCTGTATCTAATCCAATATAATAAAATGCCATCTGAAAAAACACTGTCGCCGTCTCTCTGTTGAGTAAATAATCAAAATATTCGTCATATTTTAATTAACTTAATCATACAGGTCTTTAACAAGTATTAAGAAAACAGAAGTGCAATGTAAACGAATGTAAAATTCGGGACTATCCACCTTGTTCTGATGCATACGAACATGCATCCATTGCGTGTTCCAACAAATATAAATCATAGCCCGAGCCTTAACTCATATTTTGCATAAATGCAGGCGATAATCCATTTTTTGTGCAAAACATCTGGCGATCATACAGTTAATGTTCAAACCATTGCTTTGAATTTCAAAGCAACGACGTACACCGCGGCTTACATTGTTCTGCCGAATAGGTGTCACTAAGAGTCAAAATTCTCATAAGGCTCTGGCTATGATATAAATCAAAATTTTATTTCGCGTAGCCAAAGAAGACCAAGATTCATCAAAAGAAAAAGTAAAGTAGATTCAAGTAGATGAGTCAGTTTGGCGTCATTATTTTTCAAGGCGTCCCCACTCGCATCAAGTTTCCATTCCAGTGGCGACGATAAAGCACAAACGCCCACTAATGCTATTCCAATGCTAAGTGGAGGATGACTCCAAAAACGGGTGTATGTTATAGGTCCAATTGAAATAACTCCAATTTATTTTTTGGAAATAAGTCCATTGGAGCTATTTCCGAAAATTCGGAACTAACTTCACAAAAAAAGCATGGAATTATTTCCCAACAAAAGTATGGATTTCATTCCGTTCGATTCACAAAAATGGAATTAAGTCCATAAATGAATTTATTAAAGCTGGAACCAAAAAATGACATAGGCCCATTGGTTCTAATTAGGGGTCTGAGGGGTCCAATTACCCCCCCCCCCCCTTCCCTCCTGAGCGATCGTTACCCCTTGAAGATTTCGTTACTCCTAGATGAATTATGAATTTTGGAGCTGACGACCTTTGTTTAAGGCCCTTAACTTTTTCTGAGCAAATTCTTTCAATTTGCTAGGGTTTTTTGACGAGAATTGCACCAGTCATCAATTTCATTTTGGAGGAAACAAAAACCACCTTTCAACTTCTTCGAAGCTTATGATCTTTTTTTTAGGTTCTCACTTTTTTCTCAGACTCGGTTTACACTAGATAGAATTGACTTTTTTCGTTACCCCCCAATTTGTTCACTTACTGAAGCCCACCTACTTGAGAACCTATGCATAGGCCCACTTTCTGTCGATATCTTAATAAGTTAAATGAAATAATACACTGAACATTTCACCGTGTGTTAGACTTTGACAGAAAGTGGGCTTATGCCTATCCTATGGAACCAAAATATGACACATTCCCACTTTCTGTCAATATTTTAGTAGAGCAATATACAAGAGAGTTCCTTGGCTCATGGGCATGTTAGTAGATTGTTAAACTAAAAGTTCTGATTGAAAATAAATTATTTTTAACATGCGTTCAATGTTCAGTATATTATTTCATTTAAATTAGTTTTTTGGTTCCAGCTTTAATGAATTCATTTATGGACCTAATTCCATTTTTGTGAATCGAAAGGAATTAAATCCATACTTTTGTTTGGAAATAATTCCATGCTTTTTTGTGGAGTTGGTTCCGAATTTTCGGAAATAGCTTCAATGGACTTATTTCCCAAAAATAAATTGGAGTTATTTCAATTGCACGGACCGGGTTTCCGTGTTTAAATAAATGAGATGACGGTTGATGACCGAGTTTTTATTAATTGTTTTATTGTAATCCATTGTTGGATTTAGTACTCGGCTTTGCACTTTTTACATTTTAACTATAATGAATTCATACCGAAATTACTCTCTATATGCGCCTATATAAAACTTTATCAGACACTTTACATTGCGCCATCGTACACTTTTTATGTGATTTCCGTACACTATATCCATTTAATTTATTTTTTGACGTCTTACTATTGGCATAACTGACATTTCTGAATTTCAACATGTTTCACAACTGTGCAAAACAATTCGAACAATTTTAATATTCATGCGACAAAGTTAAAACTCTACATGCGCAATAGATATGTAAAATTATGTTTTGCAGAAATATGTTTGGTGCATGTGAAGATGTATTATTTTTTTTAATTTTCACTATTATTTTTATTTTTATTTCAAATGAATTAAACGGTCAAATTTGAATGTGTAAGTTGGTAGCCGGTATACTATATTCTTATAGTTCTTTTATCCGACGCACTCAAACTCGTGGGGCTGCGTTAATGCTCATATAAAAGGTAATTTCGGTATGAATGAATTGTACGATGGTCTTAAATGCCTAATGGTCTTAAAGGCGATTCGATTACAATTAATTAAAATTCTTCAAAACATATTACTATATGTAATTAGCACAAGCGCAATGCGGCATTACACTAACAAAAAGTAGGAGAAATGTGTCACTGCACATTTTTTACCAAAAAAATGTCAGTGATTTTTAAGAATTTTTATACACAAAATATTTGTTGGCCATATATGGTTTGTGCCCAAGTTATGAAAGCTTGAGAAAGCTTGTTTCATTTCTCGTGAAAGAAATGGACGGCGATATATTATTCAATGGTTGTCACGGCTCCATAAGAGCCAGTGTTAATACTGCATTAGCACTCGGACTCAGTCATGATCACTTATATTTTGTTGTAGTCTCATATATTTTTTGAATTGGTATAATGATTCCAACATGTTCGTCGTTCTTTAAATACATTACAGGTTACATGACTCGGTATTAGGCGCAAAGCTCTCTCTTACTGACAACCCACAAAACCAACCCTAGTACAAAACACAAAATGAATAAATAAAGAAAAAAAGAATGAAACTCAATTGGATAAAAGTGTAAATAACGTTTCATTTCGTCGAATATTTTTCACTTGAAAATACAATGGAAGTTAAATAGACTGCAATTCGTTATTTATTACGCAGTAAAAAACTGACTTACGCAGACTTCGAACGTCAATAAAAAAGAAAAGTTGTCACGTGCTGAGTGCGTGATCAGAGTCCTATATACAGAAACTTCATTGATTTCATGTAAAACACAAACGGTTTAGTTTTGAAACAAGCTGCATCAAAATGAATAAAGATGTAAGTGAAACTTAAAAGAAATTTAAACACGGATTCAATGTTTCTTAATCTTTGCCAATTTTTCAGTGTTGCTTAAAAAATTTCCTGAAAAATGGTTTCATATTAATAGTCACATTGAACATTCTGTTGATAATACTGCATTCGATGAACTTTTGGGCATGTGAAAGACCCAAGATCTTCAGATGGTCTAGAGAGGCGCCCATCACAAAAGGAATGTATGAACTGCCGGAGTTCAAGTATTTGATTAGCAAGTCCAAATGCTTTGGTAATAGCTCAGGTCCAGATCCAGATCCATACTATGTTACATTGGTTCATTCATCACCAACGCACTTTGAACGTCGAGCTGCATGTCGAGATACCTGGGCAAATTCGAATACCCGAATAAAGACCTATTTTCTATTGGGCATGGTTAAATTACCATCACTTCAACGGAGAATCGATGAAGAAGATTCACAACATAATGACATCATCCAAGGCAATTTTATTGATTCTTATCATAATTTAACGTACAAACACACGATGGCTTTGAAATGGTTTTCGGAGACCTGTCCACAAGTCAAGTTTTTGTTAAAAATGGATGATGATGTTTTCGTCAATGTTCCAGCTGTTCACAATTATTTAGCGAACAATAGAAATAAGAATAAATTCATATTTGGACCGTATCGGGCGCTTAATTCGGTTCACCGTACTGGGAAATGGGGTATTAGCCGTGAAGAGTTCATTGATGCTCAATATCCTGAATTTGTTGAAGGATCAACGGTTATTTATTCCAATGATTTTGTTCGAGAAGCTTTTAAAAGGACTTTCACAACCAAATTTTTTTGGGTAGATGATGTTTATATTACTGGAATAGTTCGTATGCAGATGAATGTTAGAATTGAATCGATTTATCCGTACTTGCTAGCTGGTGAAGCACTTAAAAGTGTCTTGAATGGAACAACCATTGATCCTCCAGACTCAAAGTTTTTATTTAGCGAGCAATATCTTAAAGCCAAAGATATGTTTAAACTGTGGAAATATGTAGAATCGTTTCGGAAAATGCAATAAACCCAATCAGAGGATAATTAGAAAAACAAATCGTATGCGCCCTTCTACCTAATAAATTGAAATTATAATTTTTAATAAAAAACCTGTAAGATTTGAACACTGATGTAACACTCTGCTATACTTTTCGACACTGGCACATTCAATATATTTTTGGTACTAATAAAAATGTTTTTTTCTATTGTAAAGTTTAATAAATTAAATGGACAAAAACATTCTTATTCTAGAGAAAAATCGCATCTCATTTGAAATGTGAACATCACAAACACAGCATAAAATCACACAAACAATGAAATTCGATAAAAAGACAATAGCCGCAATTATTAATACCAAACGAAAATCCACTGAAGTGACTTATTTCGCTGTTTACTGCTCATCAGTGCAGCTTTGTGAGACGTGGAAACATTTGCATATCAAGTTTCACACAAACTGAAGTGAATCTCTTCTCTTCCGCTTGAAGCTGTGTCAACACAGCTGACTTAGTATGTGATGCCATTGAACTCTTTGAATCTATTCGACCCAACAAAATACCAGAAAATAAGAAACAAATCTTCAAAAGTCCGTTGAAAATAATCTGTTTCAAACAAATTGAATTTTTTTTATCGAAAATTTAACATTGAAATATCCACAATGAAAAAATATCTTCTCAAGAACCGATCATATATTTGGATATGAGGTATTATATTATACCTGTTGTAACCGGTCCGGTTATGCCGTGTAAACCCAACAAGTTGTGGACCAGCATATAAGTTGTATGATATACCATAAGATGGTAAGACAGTGTCAATTAGTGCTGGCTGCGTACATGTTCGCGAACATTCGCATTACCAACATTGTCTGAAAAATTCTAAATTGGAGTAATTTTTTTTTTTGGTTTTTTGAAGTGAATTGATGTGGTTTTACAAATCGAATAATCCAAGTCGTTCGAAACGTATGACCTTTCGATTTCAGGTCCGTGCATGAGTGTACTCGAAATTGAATCGGTGAATGTTGATTACGTCTACTATAGATTGTTTTCCTTTCTTCCCTATATCTCCGCCGTCTCTCTGTTGAGTAAATAATCAAAATGTTCGTTATATTTTAATTAACTTATTCATACAGGTCTTTAACACGTATTAAAAAAACAGAAGTGCAATGTAAACGAATGTAAAATTCGGGACTATCCACCTTGTTCTGACGCATACGAACATGCATCCATTGCGTGTTGCAACAGATATAAATAAAAAATTTATTTCGCGGTTGCCAAAGAAGACCAAGATTCATCAAAATGAGAGCTAAAGTAAATTAAATTTACTATTTTGATTAGTGGTACTCAATTTCTCAATCATTCATCAATAATTTCATCGAAACAGAATAAACTGTTAGCTTAACTCGATTTTGCGATTGAATCATTTGACGTTGATGTTTTGCAATTGCCAATTTCAAAAAAATAATGGATTTTCATGGTTTTTTATTTGCTTGTTTGGATGCAATGTATATGTGACAAACCATAATAAAACAGCGTTTTAAAAACACATCAAATGATATTTTACACAAAAACAACAATCGTTATAGATCATGCTTAGATTAAATCTTCAATTTTGTTTACGGTTTACCATATTATTATTATTCGATTAACCACATAACGAAATATTTGTCACTTATACATTACATTTTGAGATTTGATCCTGACAAACATAAAGAGTCCATGATAAATCGACAACTCCGATAAATATCAACTCTAAGCATATGGTCTATTGTAACTGGTTTTTGTATCATTTCATGCAGTAACGATTTTGCGTTAGCCGACGTTAGCTTGACCGAGGCATACACTAGCAGTTGGTGTAAGCCAAGCGTTAGCCAGCTGTTTATGTGTATGTTGTGTGCTTGTATGCGAACGTTGAAAAGGTTGACAGTTTAGTATGACTTGTATGTATTAGTGTCGCTGGCTTACACATTCGCTAGCCAGTATACACCACTGTGGAAAATTAGCCAACTAATTTGCTCATCACTGATTTCATGTGTTATATTATGGATTGTCACTTATACACTACAACTTTGAACCAGCATAATGTTTAACCGAATTTGAATTTTATTAAGAATTCATTTTTTAAGAAAACTATTAAGATTTAAATATAAAAAGAAATTTCAATTCACACATTTTTTATGTGGTTACTTTTGCTACAAAACTTTTGTTACTTTTGTGACCAAATCAAAGCAATTTGTGACGTTACAAAAGTTACCAGACTTTCTCATTTGAATTGTAGGGGGATCATATTTCCGAAAAAATGTCTTTTCTACACCCCCATGTTTTCAGCTATTTAACAATGTCCCAAGCCAAACGTAGCCAATTCATGAGAGCTGTGATTCCGGTAACAAAATACAATGAAATCATCCCGGAGACGATAAATAATGCGTTTTTTTTGTTTTTCTATTTTGTGTGCAATTTCACTAAATTGCGTGCAAAAATAGTCTATAAGAAAACACATTGTTTGTGTAAAAATTGGTTCCATTTGTTGTTTTTCTGCGACAAGACTTCTTTGCAGTGTAAACAGTCATTTTTTTTTCTAAATATAAAATTGTAAAACATCTTTGTTTGGATTATATATTTCCAGAATAGCAAATGACTGAAAATACGTATAATGACTTTGCAATTCAGCTTGACGTTAAAGAAAGCGCGTACGATATACGTCATTCAAATCCTATAAATCGGAAGCCTATATTGTACTTGCTATCAAACGAATATTATCCTGAACCAAGATACATCAAAATGAATAAACCTGTAAGCCAAATCTACGATTCTTTAAATTTCGCTCTAATTTTAGATCTTTTTTTGCAGCTCCGTTTGAACGTTTTTTTGAAGATTTTGCTGATACTCATCGCTACATTAAATATCCTAATAATGGTGATTCCAATAACAAACCATTGGATCCTAAGGAAATCAAAAAGTTTTCGACCATCTGAGGACCCATCAGTCGTTAATCCCAATCGAATGTTTGATGTGCCTCATTTTAAATATTTGATTCCTCAGCCACAATGCAGCAGAAATAGTTCATCTCCGTATTTTGTAATTTTCGTAAATTCATCGCCAATTCAATTCGAAAGACGAGCCGCCTGTCGAGACACTTGGGCACATTCGGATCCGCGAGCAAAAACCTATTTTCTGTTGGGTATAGTTCATATTTATTTCTATTTAATTTTTGTTTCTTTTTCATTACTTTCATTGATTTCATCTTTCTTCTCTGCAATCTTCCCCAGGCATACCACAATCACCTTCACTACAAAAGAAACTAGTTGAAGAAGACGCTCAATATCACGACATTCTTCAAGGCAATTTCATAGATTCCTATCACAATTTAACGTACAAACACACGATGGCAATGAAATGGTTTTCTGAGAATTGTCCACATGTAAAGTATATGATGAAATTGGATGATGATGTTTTCGTCAACATTCCGGCAACATATGAATTTCTAGTGAACAATAAAAAGGATGAAAAATTTGTTATGGGCATTTATTTTCCACCGAGAAAAACTTATCGAAATGGTAAATGGAAAATATCCCATGAGGAAATTCGTGATAAATATTTGCCTGAATATGCATCAGGTCAATCATCCATCTATTCCATGGATTTCGCCAGAGAAGCATATAAGCGAACATTTCAGAAGCGTTACTTCTGGATCGATGACATTTTAATCTTAGGATATATTCGTATGCAAATGAATGTTAGAATCGAACCAATTTACCCATGGAGGCTGAGTGATGATGCATTGTACATGGTTTTGAATGGTACAAATACAACTCTACCGGATCCAATGTTTATGGTTAGTGCACATGATTGTAAATATCATGATATGATGAAACTTTGGAAGCTTACTGAACAATACAGGCTAGAAAATCAGCAACGCTTAGAGTAAATCCCAGTGTATTTTGTCGATTTTCGAATAGAAAAACAAATAAATTACTCGATTTTTGTTACCTTACTTCATTTCAATAATTATGACCATTCACAAACAACAATTCTATTGATTGCAGTACGCACTGCTAACTTATTATATCCATCAAAGTTAGATTTGTTTTATATGAAGCGAATGTGAAAACCATTAATATTTCCCTTCATAAAAAATATTGAATCTCTGGATGTTAAACCTCTGATGTATACACATTTTTCTCAATTGAAAGTTTTGTTTTTCAGTTAGTTTTGGTGTGAAAATGGCCAAACACTTTTTGGGGATCTTTAATTAAATTTGATTATCATTTATCAAAAGACTTGTGGAAAATGTTGCATACAACGTCAGAAATGTTGAAATCAAATGCGATTTTGAATGTGAGAGATAGAGACAGTTATACACATTTTGACACATTGTCACAGGTCCTTTGGGGATCATATTTCTATCAAATTTATGGATCATTCATTAAATTTATAGATTATTTATTGAAGTTGAGGATCATTTATAAAGTAAAAATACCAAAAATGGACAACCGATATCGCCTATCGCAAATTGAAAATAAATTCTTTTTCTAAAATGCATTGTTTTATTCGAAATAGATCAACGGGCACACATCTGACAGAATATGCAACTTACATATCGTCGAAACAAGGGTTTTGATGTGTTTGATGCTGTTGATCATGAAACTTTGACTCAAAACTTAACGCAATGAAAATTAATGGGAATCTCCTAAATTGGTTCAGATCGTTTTAATCAAATATAACGATACTATCTTTACTGGTCATAAATCGTCGACATTTTCACCAACGTCAGGAGAGAAGGATATGTAAGGTGGCCCATTTTTTTAATATATTCATAAATAACCTACCCACAGAAATATAATGGATTCTCAAGATCGATGCAAAAAAAACAAAATTAAATGTGGGCTGTTCCGAAAATCCCTTACTATCCCAATAATCCATGCTACAATTGTAGCAACTTAAGTTTTTGCAAATGTTTTTTCAGAGTTTGTTTCTTATTCAGTTGATTTCCTCGTGAAGATTTCTTTCTACTATTTTCAATAATATTAGAAATATTCAACGAGATTCAAATCATTTCAGACTCTTCTGGACATATCCGTCAATGAAAAAATGTTGTCCGGTCAAGTCCTTTTGAGCTTTGACTATTAAAATATCAACAGTGCATACTTTGCAAGTTCTTGTGCTTGAAACCTGTTTAATTATCTTATATATTTGCCGTATATTTGTATGAATTCAAAGTCTCCCATTGCATTTCAACAAGCTTGGCCGTGTCGTTTAGTTTTCCAGCCAAATGTCAGGTCAAGAAAACACTCTTATCAAAACAGCTATTGTGTGTTGATAAATGAGTGCCTTATTTGCGTGCGTATTTATACACAAGTGACTGGAATTCCCGTATGTGTGAGCTTGACTGTGATGAACGAGAAAGTTATTAATCGTTATCACTATTTGTTGTTTTTCAACAATATTCATCAGCATCGGGAATCGATGCATTGATAACGTCAGTCCAGTAAGTTTGTAGGAATCATCCCTGAAGGATTGGCATTTGATGCTAAGGTTAATTTGCTTTTATAAAATGTAATAAACAATTGATAGACATAGTGATGTAAAAGAATTATTAAAAAAAAAATTCTTTGAGTAAAAGAACCAATGTTGAGTAAAAATTCAGATTCGCTATTATGTGTTGATCAATCAAAAATATTTGGATTTTATATGTGCCTATATTTTCAAACCGCAACGTGGATTCTATTAAACTACACACTTTAAATTGATAACCTTGTAAGGTTAATATGCAATATATATGTGTATTGTTTCCACAAAAAAATATCCTCTTTAAAGAATAATAAAAATTCCATTTTTTTATTTGATTTCCACTGAGATTTCATTTCGATGCAATATTGTTTCACACGAATTACAACGAATCTTACATTTTATGTCACGCTGTGTTTGACATCGAAAATTGGATTATTATTTATTCATATAGCAATCGTGATATGTCTCATATATAAAATATATATACTATATATAGTGAACGTATAAATGTTCTGGTGAAGTCAATGCTTTTAGCGTTAACACAAACGTTTGCAAAAATTAAAATTTGAAGCTTTGGAAAGAAATTGTTTTGAAAAAATGAAACCGTTTATCGTAGTTTCGTTATGCCTAAGTGTATTATTCGACCAAACGTTCTCACTTCCCGAACTAAAGTAAGTAAACTTAAGTGTCAAATGTAGTTTAATGAACATGTTGCAAGCTAATGCTCAGCTTCTCTGAACATTGATTGATTCCCCAAGTTCATTTTAATCCATTGGTATAGTTTTCTCTCATATTCGAGTGAAAAGGTTTTCCTATCACAATTTGTGTGAAATGCTTTGCCAATTAAAATTGTAATGACAAATAGAATCAAAAAGGTTAAAAGTTGATTGAAAATCATTGAACTTTGCTGAATTAATATTTACAATCAATTCGAAAGATCAGATTTATAACAGTATCGTTGCAAAACTTCCATAGTACACGTATCAGAAACAGCGATGGATCCTGGAAGCCCATTAATGAGGTTGTGAAAACAGGTGAGTGACTAACGTCTTCGGAGACCTAATCACGGATATATACATAAACATGTTCATTACTTGGTACACAATTGTTATGACATCTAAAAAAACACATCCTCCATTTCCTTTAGGAAACCAAAATGATATCCGTGAGATAATTGCAAACGGCATGAACGTAGATGAAGTAGATGGAAGTGGTAACACAGCTTTAATTTGGGCTGCTAAGAATGGTAATTTCTAGAATGGCAATAAAATGTGGTATTCATTGATGATTTAATATATTTTAATCGATTTGCTTGATCAGTTCAGTGGAAACAAAAAAATATTTCAGTTTCATAAATTGAAAAATTGAATACGGGATTTAAGCCCGAGCACTTAGAACCAATATGAATGAAATTTTTGACTATTTCTTGAACGCAGAACCGAATGATAAAATCAACTATTATTTGGATAATTTTGAATCTATGAAATCCATTGTTTTATTTGGAAGATATCCGATATTTTCAGCCGATGCTTTGTAATATCAGCTATGTTCAGATAGACTGCTATTTCAAGCCCTATTATAGGGCTATTATAGTCCGTTGATATCAGATCAACAGCCATTGAACCGATTCGTTTTTTTTCGAAAGGTATTATTTTGTGCGCAATTGTTGCCCTTCATAACTACTCGAGTTTGGATTTGATTTGATTCCCACACTGGGGGATCCATCAAAAATAGATATTAACCAGTGAACCGATTCGATTACTCCAAAGTGCATTATTTTGTGCTTTCCAGAACCACTCGAGTTTGAATTGGTGGTCAAGTCTCAATTATTCTAATTCCAATATTTTTACCCCGCTAGACCCCCTACTCGGCTACCCAAATTGTGACAAAACTACTTTTTTTCAGTTAGTTTTGGTATGAATAGATGAGATCCGAAAATGTTCGTGACCTTTACCTATCTGAGAAAAATTGATGATTTTACTCTCAATTTCAAATAATTCCGGCAATCAAACCTTTTTTCTTATCTAGGGAATCGCGAAGCTGTTGATATGCTCATTCAAAAGGGGGCGTATATCAACCACAGTAATTATCAAAAATCCACGTCATTAATTCTTGCTGCCAGTGCAGGTAATTTTAAGAACCAAAAACCAGAAATCAGTTGGATTAAAGCACATTTGTGATTTTATTTAGGACACAAAGATGTCGTAGATATACTCTTGCAAAAAGGAGCTAATGTTGCCTATGTGGATGACCATGATTGGTCAGCATTACAATTTGCTGCTAGTAATGGTAATTCAAACATCGCACAAAGTTAGCGAAAAGTAACAATTTATATCTCTTTTTCAGGATATACCGAAATTGTTGACTTACTGATTCAAAAGGGAGCGAATATTGACCAAACGGATAGTTGGGCTTCGGCAACGGCAATATTTTGGGCAGCCGATCAAGGTAAGATAGAGATCCTATATCCGATCGAATGATTAAAACATTATGATTATATTGTCCAGGACACGCGGATACTGTCGAGTTGCTCATTCGGAAAGGGGCAAATATGAATCTAGCGACTAATTATGGATACACGCCACTCATTCATGCAGCTTCTAAAGGTACGTTAAACTGGATTTAGGGAGCACATGTATTAACGTTTTGCTGGTTCCAATAACATTTCCATCATTCGTTTGGAAGCGTGCGCTGCATACACAGATTTCGTTCGAAAACGTGACGCATGCCCAGCAGTCTATGTCAAAGTAAATTGAGCCGTCTAGAGCATCCCCTTTGACGAATTTTGAAGAATCCGACGCATTTTGAGTGTTGTCATATTATTTTATCCACAATAATTCATTCAAAATTCAGAGGGGGGGTCAACATTCAAAATGCGAGAACTTCAGAGCCATTTTCCACCAGTGTGTACTCAAACCAATAATACACATTCAATCTTTTCTTAATTCGAAGATTCTACTCAACAAATGCTTGTTACTAACAAGTTGTTGGTTCAATTGATAGACTAAAAGCACAAAAACTAGAAGTCAGTCGGATTAAAGCACATTTATGGTTTTATTTAGGATACAAAGACGTCGTAGATATACTGTTACAAAAAGGAGCTAATGCTGACTATGTGGATGACAATGATTGGACAGCATTACAATTGGCTGCTAAAAATGGTAATTGAAGCACCGAACCAATTTAGTAAAAAGGGTACAATCTATATCTCTTCTTCAGGATATACCGAAATTGTTGATTTAATGATTCAAAAGGGAGTGAGTGTTGATCGAAGGAGTAGAGATGGTTCCACGGCACTATTTTTAGCAGCTGACGAAGGTAACATAAAACCCATACAGCCGATCGAATGATGTAAAGAAATTATTTTCTTTTTTCAGGATACACAGATACTGTTGAGTTGCTTATTCGGAAAGGGGCAAATGTAAACCTTACGAATAATATTGGATATACGCCACTAATTCAGGCAGCTTCTAATGGTACGTTTAACTAGAGCAAACTTGTTTCGTCTCAACCGAGGGATAGCTGATTTTCCGAATAACCGGAACTCAAATTTTTGAACAACTTTCGCAATTTCGAACACAATGTCCTAAATTAGGACTCCTAATTTTTATTAGGACACAAAGACTGGCCAAAAGAGGTACCTCTGGCACCTCACCGACCACTGAACTCCACATTTTTTCTTTTCGTTGATAAAGTTCCCATATGAAGCAATTACCACCATTCAACTTTTCAATTATCACTTTTGCTTCAGCCATTGTGTTTTCAGTCTCTTTTTGTCACTAATTTATATCAATCAATCAATTTGCAAATTAATTTTTTTTAATCAATTTATTTTCCAATTTATTTGCTATTTTCACAACGGTTCACTTTGACTAACTCTCTAACTAAATAACCCTGTTAGCAAATATTACCTCTGACTTTATCTAGTGTACTTTCATAACTGTGAGAGAAAAACTGAATGAAATGAAATGGTCTTTATGCTGATTGTTGAACGAATATAATGAACTAAACTATTTGAATGATTGCAACTGACTAACTGTCTCTAATGAATTGAATCTAGAGGATCTATCAAATGAATTTAAATTACCAGATTGTATGTGTTATGTGAATGTACATGTATTGACACACAATTGATAATGCATTTATATCATGACGTCGTTGATATACTGATGCATAATGGAGTGAATGTCAACTCCATAGACGACAATAATTGGACAGCCGGAAATATATTACAAAAGAAAAGACTGAAATTTTATTTCAAATATTTCAGAGCGCAACGAAGTTGTTGATTCAATGATTCAAAACAGAGTGAATGTTGACCAAAAGAGTAGAGATGGTTCCACGGCTTTATTTTTGGCAGCTGATCAAGGTAAATTAAAAGCCGTACAACCGATCGAATGATGTAAAACATTGTGAATATTTTTTTCAGGACACGTGAATACAGTTGAGTTGCTTATTCGGAAAGGGGCAAATGTGAATCTAGCGAATAACGTTGGAGATACGCCACTCATTCAGGCAGCTTATAACGGTATGTTAAATTTGATTTCGCAAATGGTGACACCTCGGTCCCTCCCAAGTGGAGGGTCCCACTTCAGACTATTTCTGGGATCAATCTGAGCAACTTTCCCACACATACATACATTTAGGATACGATTAAGGATAACAACTCGACTCTTGACTGGACTCATCCGCCCAACATTTGACAAAATTACTTTTTTCCCATTTCCTTTTGGCCTGTAAAGATGAGATCCGAACACTTTTCCGTCAGTTTATGACCTTTACTTATCTCAGAAAAATTGATGATTTCACTCTCCGGTGATGATTTTAAAATATTCCGGCAACCAAACCTTTTTTTCTTATTCAGGAGATCGCGAAATTGTTGATTTGCTTATTCAGAAAGGGGCGAATGTCAACCACAAAAATAATAAAGGTTCCACATCATTAATTCTTGCTGCCGGTAGAGGTAATTTCAAGAACCAAAAAACAGAAATCAGCTGGATTGACGCAAATTTATGGTTTTATTTAGGACACAAAGACGTCATGGATATACTGTTGCAAAAAGGAGCCAATGCTGACTATGTGGATGACAATGATTGGACAGCATTACAATTGGCTGCTAAAAATGGTAATTAAAGCATCAAACCAATTTAGCGAAAAGGATACAATTTATATCTCTTTTTAAGGATATAACGAATTTGTTGATTTAATGATTCAAAAGGGAGTAAGTGTCGACCAAACGGGAAGAACAGGTTCAACGGCATTATTTTGGGCAGCTGACGAAGGTAACATTACATCCCTACAACCGATCGAATGATGTAAAACATTGTGATTATTTTGTTCAGGACACGTGGATACTGTTGAGTTGCTTATTCGGAAAGGGGCGAACATAAACCTAGCGAATAATATTGGAAATACACCACTCATTCAGGCAGCTTCTAATGGTACGTTAAACTGGTTGAAGCGAGCACATGTATTAGGGGAATTGGGAATTCCATAGATGTCGATTTTTTCTCGTCCGAAGTGGTTTTGGTGGAGGTTATATGTAAAAGTGATGCTCGAAATGTTGTAACTCGATCAGAACACAGGAAATGACGCTGCATCGGACATATAGCACAATGAGTCCTTTGCATGTGGAATTTGGTCAAAATTTGCCAATGACACGTTATTGGGGGCCACTTAAATGATCAAATTGTGTTCGAGTCCTCTCAAAAGTATTTGTAAATAGTAAATATAGATCTGAGAGGACTTGCGGTTCCCATTTTCAAGCCACTTTTCAAGTAAGTCAGGTAATTGAACCATTCGGACCACTGGTGAGAACCTGTAGCATTTTTTTCCTTCTTAGGACATCAAAATTGTTGATTCGCTTATTCAGAAAGAGGCGTATGTTAACCACAAAAATTAACAAATTTAATTCAACAAGAACACAATTAAAAGAACTAAAAACCGAAATCAGCTGGATTAAATCGAATTTATGGTTTTATTCAGGCCACACAGACGTCGTAGATATACTGATGCAAAAAGGAGCTAATGTCGACTATGCGAATGAAGATGATAGGACTGCATTACATCTGGCTGCTATCAATGGTAATTGACACATCGAACAAAGTTAGTGAAAACGATAAAATCTTTATCTCTTTTTCAGGATATACCCCAATTGTTGATTTGATGATTCAAAAGGGAGTGAGTGTTGACCAAACGGGTAGAAATGGTTCAACGGCACTACTTTTGGCAGCTGATAAAGGTAATATAACTGCCTACTAACCGATCGAATGATGTAAAGAAATTTTTTTTTTTCAGGATACACAGATACTGTTGAGTTGCTTGTTCTGAAAGGGGCAAATATAAATCTAGCGAATAATATTGGAGACACGCCACTCATTCAGGCAGCTACCGGTATGTTAAACTCGATTTAACAAACCCCCGATCCCACCTAAGTGGGGGGCACCACTTCAAATATTTTCTGGGATCATTCTGAGTAACTTTCCCACACATCACTTTTGGATATAATTATGGATAACAAAGACCTCAAGTACATTTTACGTGAAAACCGATTTCCACATTTTTAACCTTCCTGACTGTATTTTTCATTGCCAAAACGATAGCTGAATATCATTTGCTAACTGTGCTAGGAATGAGTATGCGTCACGCGTTCATACGAACTCTCTGTATGCGGTGCGCACGTCCAAACGAAGTGTGTGGACGCGTCAAATTCTCGAACGAAGTGTATGAAGTGCGATATGACGCAGGGACCGCAAGCTATCAATGTGTACGCATGCGCTAGCTTGCTGCGCCTGCGTTATACCGCACTTCATACACTTCGTGCGCCGCATATACAAAGTTCGTGCCGCATGCCCATCTGCTAGCTGAGCTAGCAAACGATGGACATCCATCGTTTTAGCAATGTTTGGTATTTTTCGATGTAAATTCATACAATTTGCTTCGTTTGAAAGATATTCAAGTCCTCTTGAGATCTAGTAATCGAAACAACAACAATAAATGCAACTTCATGTTGAGAAATCATTGAACATGAACACAGTTGGAAATGTACGAAATTCATAAAAAATCGAATACCGATACGAATAAATAACGATCATTCATAAGAGCAAAAAAGTTCGACTTATGTTCGTAAATCCATTTATTGGTCTGTAAGATGAGGTCCGGATATTTTTCTACAGTTTCTGACCTTTACTTATCAGAGAAAATCCGAATGATATTTGATGATTTCACTCTTCGGTGTTGATTTTAAAGATCTCCAGCAATCAAACCTATTTTTCTTACTCAGGGGGACGTGAAGTTGCTTATTTGCTTATTCAGAAAGGGGCGAATGTCAACCACAAAAATAATAAAGGAGACACAGCATTAATTCGTGCTGCCGGTGCAGGTAATTTTATGAAACAAACACCAGAAGTCAGATGGATTAAAGCACATGTATGGTTTTAATCAGGACAAGAAGACGTCGTAGATATACTGTTGCAAAAAGGAGCTAATGTCGACTACGTGGATGAAGATGATAGGACTGCATTAATTTTGGCTGCTAGTAATGGTAGTTTAAACTACCTAACTGTTCTTTAGGGGGAAAAAATACAATTTATATCTCTTTTTCAGGATATACCGGAATTGTTGATTCAATGACTCAACAGGGAGTAAGTGTTGACCAAATGGATAGAACTGGTTCATCGGCATTATTTTGGGCAGCTGATAAAGGTAACAGAGAGATCCTACGACCGATCAAATGAAGTAACACATTGTGATTATTTTGTGCAGGACACGCGGATACTGTTGAGTTGCTTATTCGTAAAGGGGCAAATATAAACCTTGCGAATAATGTTGGAAACACCCCATTCATTCGGGCGGCTTATAGAGGTATGTTAAACTGAACCTACCGAACACATTTATTATTCAGACATTCGTTGAATAAAACGGCCAGATCACCTATAGAAATAATAGGATCACCTATAGAAAAACCATAAGTTCTGATATAGCTTCCAAGGTCTACGATGAGGCCCCCTTAAATTTTCAGACCCTTTGTGAATTCTTGGACCCTCGATGAATTTACACTAGATAGAAAGGAATTTGAAAAAATCCTTTGGGTTTTTGGTCAAGAATAAATTTTTTGTTTGATGCCCCCATCGCATTTTCGGCCAATTCAATTGATTAAACGTCTCAATGAGTACTAATTAATTTATTTTAAATCTCATGCTTTTATAGCATAATAATAACATTCCAAATATGTATCTACTTTAGGGCGCAAAGAGGTTGTTGATATAATGATTCAAAAGGGAGTGAGTGTTGACCAAACGGGAATAAATGGCTCAACGGCATTATTTTGGGCAACTGATAAAGGTAACATAAAATCCCAATAACCGATCGAATGATGTTGAACATTGATATTTTTTTTGTTCAGGATACAAGGATACTGTTGAGTTGCTTATTCGAAAAGGGGCGGACATAAACTTAGCGAATAATATTGGAAACACGCCACTCATTCGGGCAGCTCAGAGAGGTAATTGAGAGAGAAAAATTTTGACCTTCGAAAAGAACTTAAGGTTACATATGTACATTGAACAAATGCAATTTTAATCTAGGACACACGGATATTGGTGATTTGTTGATCGACAAAGGCGCGAATATCAACCATACAAACTCAAATGGTGATACAGCGTTACATTTTGCTGCCAATGCTGGTAAGAGTCTAATCAATTATTAGTAATAATTTAAATTTTACCTTCGTAATCCTAAATTTTAGACATTCATATGAAATTTGATGTTGCCCAAGAAGTAAATGTATCAAAAGAAAAAAAAAACGAATTTACTAATAGCAAATTAACCGTTTTATATTCATTTAGGCAGAGAAGAGATGTCGCAATTATTATTTCGCAATGGAGCAAATATTCTTATCAAAAACAAGATGGGAAAAACACCAAAAGACTTAGCCATCGAGAAAGGTTAGTGGAGAGAAACTATCCTGAATATGGATAGAAAATCATAAAAATCTATTCTCAAAAATATCAAAACTTGTTCATTTATTTTGAAGGCTTTTCGAAGATTATTTACATGTTGAGAGAAAAAGGATTTGTTGCAAAGGAAGGTAAGATAGGTCTAGATATTCATAACTTATAATTTCATAAAGTCAAATTAAATTTAGAATAAAATGTTCAAAAATCAAAAATCAAAAAAAAAACTTTCTCCTTCAAACCAGCTTGCAATTTGTACTCAAACATTTTATCAGGCCGTATTTTTGATGGCGATTCAGCAAAAGATAAGGAATTTCCATGGATGGTATTTCATTCTAAATATTCATTTCTCTGCACGGAACACGAATATTAATTAACTGTATGAAATGTTTTGCTTGTGCTCTTTTGTCAAGGCTGCCTTAGGATATTTGGATCAAAGCTATAAAACCTATTTCGGTTGTGGTGGCACAATTATATCGGATTTCTTTGTGCTGACAGCAGCGCATTGTGTTTTAGATATACGCCGACCGGTTATTGTCCGAATGGGAAAAGTAAGCGAGCATCCGTCGACAGCACTAATAATGGCATTTAAGCTGGTCTAAAATGTTTTATTTTCATTTTTCAGACCAGTTTTTTTTTGACAAGTTTAAATGCCATTATTCTTACATTTCTTTACTTATTCTGTATACCAATTTTCATCCAAATCGAACACTTTCAATTTTTGAGATTTTTTTGTGATTTTTTACGTTTTGGCCCATAACTCAAATTTTTTCCAAAATATGTCTTCTTTTGGACCAAGGTATCATTTGATTCGTTTGAACATTTGAGTGAAAAAACGCTAGCTACGCCACTGTCCGTCTACGATAGTATAGCCATACTTGGGCATTTCACATGAACTGATTCAAATCATTTTTTATTTCAAATAGATATCTTTGATCGATAGTGATGGGACCAGACCTGATAATTATCAAATCCGGGTGAGTAATAATAAATAAATAATTGTCTATGCACAGTGAACTTATTATATCCATGTCAAAAATAGGACATCATACGACATTCCAACTATTCAATAACAGAGAAAAAGAACGACATTGCTCTGATTCGGGTCTTGAAACGTATTTGGTTCTCGGACTTCGTGAGACCGGCGTGCCTGCAAACAGACATAGACGATGTGGATTCAAATATAAAACTAACTGTCACGGGCTGGGGCAGAATATCAAAAGACCGTAAGCAGCTTGTTTTTCGTTTCGTCAAGAAATTGAAATCACATTTCAACTGTTTCTATTCTTCTTCTTCAATTAAGTGCCCAACACATCGAAAGTTTTGCGAAAAACGGATCTACACACAATGCCACTGTCGCGGTGCAACGCAACTCTTTTGGAATATAATAAAGGGGCAAGTCAAAAAGTTTTTCGAAAAGGGCTCAGTGAAGGTCAATATTGTGCACACGATCCAATCAATAGAAGCGATAGTTGCGAAGGAGACAGCGGTGGGCCACTCCAAATCATTCGTCCCAATGTAACTCTGTCAAAGGTTGTGGGCGTCGTTTCGTTCGGTATCTCGTGTGGCACTGCGCTGCCGAGTATTTACACCAGAGTATCCCACTACTTGGACTGGATCGAAGCACAAGTTTGGCCAAACGGCGAAATCAATGAACCTTCGATAGTAGATAGTAATATGGAATAATTACAGACAGAAATTGTTTCAATACGACGAGACAGTAGTACTGATGTTTTGTTTTTTTTACGAACAATAAAATTGGATTTATTATTATAAAAAATATTTAATTATTTTACGAGATTCGTTTTATGCATAGTGGTGAAGTGTCCATACATTTTATAATATACATCAGTGGAATATTTAAATGGTTTAACCCTTCTTTAGAACGAAGCCAAATACCTATCCAGACAGAAACGGCCCATACGAAATAAATGGTGGTCCAAAATTGAGCGTCGATTTTTCAACAAACGTTTCGTTGTCATTCTAGCGTTTGGAAGTTAAGTATATGACAGTGATGATTTTTCGTTAGTCGACGTTAGCTTGACCGAGGCTTACACTAGCAGTTGGTGTAAGCCAATCGTTAACTAGCTGTGTATGTGTATGTTGGGTGCTTATGTGCGAACGTTGAAAAACAGTTAATTTGAATGTATTTTGGGAAAAGTTGAGCATTTTAAAAATTATGAATTGTGTAGATTTTCAAAACAGATTATCAAATAAACAACACAGTTTTCGATTAGTATCATTTAAACATAATCTTTATTATGTGTGAATAGAGAAAAAAAAATTGTAATATTCCATGTTTTTTTTTTCAAGTGTCTAACAATCTAATGATAGAATAGTTTAAAATAATACTTGCTCGTCTTCAATTAGAGAAATTGTAACAATATTTACGGCGCAACCAAAAATAATAAGACCTTTGAAATTGTATGTTCAATCTCATCTGTTTACATGGATTGAACACAGTTTTTCGTCAGCAAACTTTTAAAATCCAGTTTAAATTTTACTAAATAGTTATAGATTTTTTTTCAATAAGAATCCAATTCGATGGAATGTAACGGCTATTGATTGCTCGAAAAAATAATAATGTCAGGCTATCGAAATCTGTATACGGCTGATTGAATGGCAAATTTTTGTTTTTACAATAGGATATTTACATACATACAAACATTTACATGATTCAAAAGAAATAAGTGAATTGCAAACCCTCACAAACGAAGAAAAAAAAATATATAATTTGAATGAAGCTGACTAAAACACAGATTATTGTTACAATTCGATTCTGACTTAAGTCCTAAAACAAAATAGTTTAACATGTTTATTGTTGTTTTTATTTATTTCACGCTTGTTTTCCAGCTTCCATTTGCATCTTTTGTTCTAAGTAAGTATATTTTGTGCAAAGGAATTTAAAATTAATGCGCAGTGTTATTCGTAGATTGCATTGATCATTGCACATATTTAAGCTTTTCCTTGAATTGTTGCAGGACCGGAACCACCGCCCACTTGTTGGCTTCCATCGTCTTCTTTTTGCAATTGTTTGCCCAAATATTCCCTAAAAAAATGCAAGAAAAAACATTTTCAATTAAATTAAAATGCATAACTTTGTAAATTCTTTAATGCATACCAATTGTGAACCATAAGTTTTTGCACGGCAACCAAAGCTTCATATCGGACGTTTGGATCTTCATGGCTCAAAAGTTGCATAACCAATTGCTTTCCACCGAAATGTTCGATTAAACTGAAAAAAGTTAGAATTTCCATTAAAATCGTTCAGAATCGTTTAGTTCTGATCAGTGACTACACTGGACCTCTTCTATGAGATATGCGCTATTGAACACACGGATTGTGTATTGTGCACAGCGCTCGTTGTGTGCAAGACAAACGGCACAGCGAGACAGGCAAATACACAAACACATTCACACGCACACAACGAGCGCTGTGCACAATACACAGTCTGTGTTTTCAATAGCGCCTATCTCACAGGAACGATATATAGCTCGAACTATAGGAATGAGCCCAGTGTATTCAGTAGTATTGATATTCATCCAGATTTGTTCACTCACTGTTTTCCTCTTGGATTATGGCGCACATATTCACCAATATCGTAGCTAGCAACGGCCAAAACCAATGGATCCTTTGATACTTCCAAAAAGTGGATTAGCGTACGCAACAAATCGTAGTTCTTTTCATTCAAACGCAAAGCATTTTCACGCCAGAATTTGGCTGATTTGTGCACTGGTGACCATTCCAAGCTGCAATCGAACAAATTCAAATGTGTTTTTTTATAACAATAATAACATTTTAAACAAATTCCAACAATTTAAAATTGAATCGTATAAGAAACATCGATATCGAAATGTGAATTTTCATACCGTCCGCTTTTCACTTCCGTAGCATATTCGTCGAATGAGCTCAAATCCTGTACGGAGTTTTGTAGTTTTTCGGTCAAGTACTCAACATCACCAGTAATATCTTCATCGTCAAAACGACGTTGTTCCAAAATCGATAATTGTTTTAATACTTTGCATTGAACCATGGCAATGCAATGCTCTTTCGATACATTTGGATCGGATGGTTTTTCGATCAGATTACGGTATACAGCTAAAATGATGCGTGTCACCTTTTCCTTAGCTGAATCATTCAAAATGCTGGCCAAAATCGGGATGGCATTGAACTTATTCATCTTTTCGGCCAACAATGGGTTGAATGTTAATACCCACAAGCAAAAGATCAGCTGGTATTGAACCTGCAAAAATAAACGTGGTTATTTAAACAAAATAAATAAATTAAAAAAGCATTTAAAAATCCCAATTCCTTACCTGGAAATTAACACGTGATGACAAAATGCTCAGCAATGTACTTATTCCATCAACCGATACGAATGCAAAACGGTATTCGTCCAAACGCAGCATCATCTGGAGGCATCTAGCAACCGATTGGATGTACTCATTGTTCTACACAGTTTAGTTACACAAATGTAGTTTTAAAAAAGGGGAAAAATGAATTAACATTTGAACATAATTCTGTAATGTCCACTGATTAGTCAATTCAAATAGCTTTAAATTTTGTTCATTTAAAATCGAAATTGGTTAAAGGTTATTTCGTTAATTTTTTGTTTTTCAATTTATCCAAAACGCAATAGTTGAAAAAATTTGGATAGTAAAAAAACCATCATCATCATTCTATGTCTTATATCAGTCTTTTGCTCTCGTTTAAATATGACCAAAATAAATTGTTGTTCCCTTTTGTTGTAATTGAATAAAATTCCGTACCCGTAAAAGAAAATTGTATAAAAAAAATTCCATTTAATAAAATTTTTAATTTTTGTTCACCCATTGGCATCTAACGTTCTAAAGCTCTAATGAAAACATCTTCATTTTCGAATTGGATGGAATCTAACTAAAAGCAATCAACACGAGCAAATGAAAGAAATGAAACAAACTGGCCCGACAAATAAAATTCGCACGGATAAAAAGGTGGGGAAATCTTTAAAAAATAAAATAATCAAATGAAGTTTAAACTAATTCAGGGGGCTATTTTTTTTTTTAGAAAAAGCAATGAAACTAAAAGCTAAGACTAGAACTGAAAAGCTTAATAAAGAGGCTTATCATTCACTACAATTAAGGCATAAAACTAAAAATGGCATAAAATTTTTAAAAAAACATAAGGATAAAACTACCGATAGGGGTTTTGGAATTAGCGGTGGTGATGAGCCGCGTTGATCGCTGCCCGTAAGCAGACTGTAACGTTCGGTATTGGTGGATGGGACTTGTGCCGGTTGATGTTGGAACTGCGGTTGCTGCTGTTGCAATACGTGCTGATTACGATTTGCTTTCGCTTTTTCGGCCATCTCTTGCAAGTATTGTTTGGCCTACACATTGTTTGTTTTTGTTCACAATTTTTTTTTAATGTTTCGTTTTCGTATAAAATCGTTTTCATCATGGATAAGGATTGGATTTTGTGTGACACAAAAAAAACATGGTTTTGTGCGTACACCGGGGAAAAAATCAGTATCGAAAATTGTATAAATCATATTTCAATACAATAAACATGAATTTAAACAACAACAAAAAAAGATTGTATAAAGCGAATAATAGAATATTTAGACGCTCAACAAATGTATAAGGTACAATAAAAATTAACACATTGAATAATACTGGTAAAAAATGTTCAGAAAAAAGAAAATTAACAAAACACACAAAAATACGGTGGTGTGAATTAAATGTGCGCAAAGATTTGGCCGGTGAAAATGATAGCATTGAGTTGGTCACTTTGGCACAATTTGATGTGGCGTTTTATTTAGATGATGAAAGGCGCAAAAGACATGAATCAGTGATATATTTGATCAATTGAAGTTCGGTGCTTCAGTTTTATGAACTGAACATTAACATAAATTGGCGGCAGCGGTCAAGCCGTACGCAGGTTTAAGTTTTGTCGATTTAGCAACATCAGTTACAGCAACATTTTGGATTGGGTTATACGATTGAAAGGCAAACCAATACAAGCTACAAATTACACGCTACAGAAATAAAATACACAAACCAAATGCAATAGGAAATAAAACGGTGCAAATAAATAATAGGCTACAAATGTGAAAATGGTCACATCGGTTAGTGAGAACGGCAACTCTCAACGGGTTTTTAGCGAATCTAAGCGTATTTACAGCTACACAATTGCAACATGAAACTACTGAATGATGAACAAAACTATGATCAGTAATCTACACTTGAGTGTATGAGAATTGTCTCAACATTTCGATAACTTCAATAATTTATTTTTGGAATGTTAGTCACTAGTTTAAAGTCTAAACGTATGAAAAATAACTCGATTCGTAGCAGCAAACGTTGTCTTTAATAAACATGTACATTAAATTAGATAGCTAGAGCCACTCCCGATTACTTTATAGCTAAATATTTTACAGCACGGTTTCTGTTGTTGCGTTCAACACGTTTTTTTTTGTGTGGCAAAAACACTCGTGGGTGATGGAAAGATTTGTGCTTGAAATTGCTTACCTTGATGGTGAGCTGATCTTTGAGCCACTGCAAATAGAAGTGCAAATCAGCCTTTGGCATTTGCTCATGACCCCAGCATGCCAATTTCGCTAAAATGCGTGACGACATATTAACGATAAAACCATCTTGACGATTCAATAGATTCAAAAATGGTCCCCAAACGCTTTCCTTCCGCTTCGAAGCATACTCATGGAAGATTTCAACCCGTGTACGATCCTCTTGCAGTAAATCATCAATCATCACCAAAATGTACTGAATCGTTTGGTCTTTTGACACATGCGATAGCAAATTCAAAAATGTTTTGGCACATTGGGTGGGATTTTGCTGTAAATAGGATGCACGCTGATCACCATCCAGTGCGCTCACACACAAATAATCCTCGCTGGTTATCATCTGCGATTGTGCATATGATTGCCAATTTATTTTATTTTGACGAATATCGCCAGCTTGCTGCTGCAAAACACTCGTGGCCGCAATCATATCTGCAAATTAACACAAACATTTCGAAATTTTTACCAAAAAAAAAAATCCAATACAAATTGGCAAATTCTAATTGGAAAATTTATCACAGCACAAAATATTCAGATGTGTGTATTTGTTTTTGTACAGGTCTCGTGACGTCAAATTTTTTTTCAATCATTCCGCATATTTATGCAGAATTTTACATCAAAGAATCCATTTTTTTTTTATTATTTATTGAATTCTGTGAAATTTCACAGTTCTCTTTGCAAAAATAAACGAAATATGATACGAAAAATAAAGGAAATGCACTTTCTAAGAATCAAATGCGATTTGTTTGAATGTGACTGATTGGTTTTCGAAAGAAAGGAAAAAATACTGTCGATTTTCTTACCGATTTTGTCGTCTGGCAACGACGAAATCAAATCTTGCACATTATCTGCCATTATTACGATAAAATCGTTTCCGTTTAGACGAGAAATTTACACGAAATTTTATCAATGAAATTGTTGAATGTGAAATTCTTTTTTCGTTCGCACTACACACAACACTGTTTAGGTTTTTGTTCGATGTATCGAAAAAAAATTCTCAGCTGAGGGTCTTGTGACTTTTCTATCAAAAAACGTTCGCATGAACTGAATACGCACATACGTTCATTTTCTGTCTGATAATACAAGTGACAGCTCATGTCATTCAGTCTATTTCAACGTACTAGATTCAGTGAGGCTGTCAGTTGTCATGCTATTCTGCCATTCAGATCACCATGAACTGAAGTAAACACGTTTGGGTTTTAAATCGCAATCAGTCTAAATTTCTTGTGATAAATAAATAAATTGAAACAATTGAATTAAATTATTTGTTAATTAGGTCCAAGTGATTTTATCCGTTAAAATTATGAATTTCCATCAGTTGACGTTACCAATACCAAAGCGAATGTCAGCAGACTGTACATTAAAGGTGTTTCCCATTGATCAAATCCCAGAAACCGATGACGAAAAACCATTCACTGGAATTTATACCGGACTCAGTGTGGAAATTATTGACCCGGATGCAGTGAAATCGATTCATTCGGCCGGTTTTTATGGCCTTAGTACAAAAACAAAAAATATTCCACAAGCACTTATGAATTTCCCACGTGTGAAATATGTGAATCAGTCGCAGTATGAACAGAAATTAACATGGAGTGCCAAGTTTACCAATCGAAATCCGAATTTGGTGATGGTGAACTTAATGCTACCGGTTGAGGAAAATTTTAATCAAAATAGCCCGGAAAATACAGGAAATGCAGAAGAAAATATCGCCGAGAACGTTGAAATTGAATCGAAGAAAGAAGACATGGATGAAGATGAGTCAATGGCCAATGACGAAAATATCGAAAGCTTTGGAAATGAACCAGAGTCAATGGACATCGCAAAACAAAAGACTGAACCAGAGTTGAATTTGGTCGTTGATCCATTTCCTATTGAAGAAACCCTTGCACTTCTTCCAGAAGAAGCATTTTTCCTTCAACATTCACTTCGATGTCTGCGAATCCTAAATTTCGAACAAACACATGAATTCACAACTGAAGAAATTTTGGCGAAATTTTGTGACAGTGATCCAAAGTTCATTGAACGATTCATCGTTTATCAGTATTATCGCAGCAAAAATTGGGTGGTCAAGAGTGGCCTGAAATTTGGCGGTGACTTTAGTAAGTTCATTTTGTATTTTAATTAATTTCCTTATATTAATTTAAACTAAAACAAATCGAGTCCAGAGAGACTCCAATTTCAAGTCTAATGTTTAATATACCATATTTCAATTCTAGTTTTGTACTACAAAGGACCTAGTTACTATCATGCCAGTTACGTGGTGCTGGCTAGTGACAACAATGACGAACCAAACCACTTGGACGTGCAAAGCAATTATCGTGTATCTGAATCAACGAATAAAGAAATTATACTGGCGAACGTGACACGACCGAAAGGTCTCGAATATTCCAACCAAATGGAATGCATAAATAGGCTCAATGAGTTTAAAATCACTGAAATAATACCAAAACGTTTTCTACTCAATCAACTTCGATCCAACAAAAGTACTGAGAGCTAGATGAATCGTTGTGGCTGAGAATTGATCGAAATCATATTCATTTTGACTGTGATAATTTTCAATTAAAAGAAAATAACTAAACTTACGCATACTTTTTTGTTTATTTATTGCTGTGAATTCCACGTAATTAACATTGATTCAGGATTTTTTTTTTGTTTCTACACAAAAATAACGATTGAATATGGACAAACACAACCTTAGGTCGGTCATGTGAGCAACAAACTAAATGATCAAGTGACTTAAAATGTGTCGTTCGCGCACATCAGCCATCGGTCAAAAGATATTAACAAAACGAAAAATAACCGATTCTGTGTTTCATGTTCACATCTTAAATTAGCTATAGCTTTCTGTTGGACTGTGCCGTAGTTTTATACAATGCGATCCATTTTAGCTCCACGTCTCATATGATTGTGCCATTAGATTTGCGCCGATAAAATCATATCAAATTAAACCACACTTGAAGCGTATGCATTTTTATTCTCGGTTCAGTTTTTTTTTGTGTATGAATGTATACTAAAAGCGATTGCATTATATTATTTCAGCAATTGGACGGAGCGAGTGAGAGTTATAAACGTTCCTAATAGACACTTGTTGTCGCGACATCCGCACATCGTAAATATCAATACACAGCTGTACAACAACTGTACGGCACATGTTACTTGCATTATCAAAAAGTTCTCGGGCAATTTTCAACAATCAACACAAAATGAAAGATAAAATGAGAAAATAAGGCGAGAGAGTTCAGCAGCAAGACAGCAAATAAGTATGGTTTAGTTTATCAACGACTGTGACCTGCAGAAGAATTAGTTTCTCCGGCGCATTCAAAACAGAGAGAAAAAACAATCTAAAGGATTTTGTGTGTGTGTATAGAATTGAAGAAAAAACACCGAATAAATTCGCTTAGCTTTAGACAATGAGATATTTTTTATTTTTAACAAGTGTTGTTTATATCTTAAAAATAATCAATTGCATGGAAGATGCTGGCGATCCAAATAGAAGAGGTAACATTTACAAAATCAAGTTCGAAATTTTAAATGTTCGATGAAAAACTTCAACAACAATGACAACAAAAAGACAAAATGAGAGAGAAATTGTTTTGTGTTTCTTCATCTAAAATTAAAGCAACACACATAAATAGTCATACAATCAATAGGATGTTTCCGGTTCACGTTCCATTGGCAACCGCGAACAGTCTTAAAAGTGTATTTACTTGTGCATGTTTTGGTCGATTGTTCTCCATTGAAATACATCAAATCATTTAGTTGATTTCATTTAAGTGAATTTCACAGTAAAATACGCTAATCTTCCATTAGACTCACACAACAAACACACTCACAACATTTGTGTGTCAATTTTTTCCCCATATCATCAGTAAATTTAGTTTCTGTTTCTATGAAAAATATCGTCTTACGTATACGATAATTATTATTAAAAATGGAATGAAACAATATGCTTACCATTTGCATTCGAATCACATGCATTGCACTAAAATCCATTTTATTTTGCTAATTTTGTAGCTAATAAACCGATTTGGAATGAAACTTATGCGGATGCTCTAAAGCGAGATCTTCTGATGTCGTATGATAAATTTGCACGACCGACACAGCATTACAACGTCATTAACGTTACACTCGATTTGAAAATAAAACATGTGGATTTTGATGAATCAACATCGGTTTTTACCGTTTTTGGTTGGTTTGATATGGTAAGAAATTCAATTTCATTCATAGTTTTTCATTCTAATGAAATTGGTTTCATTTCAGGAATGGAATGATGAAAAACTCAAGTGGAATAAATCAAATTATGGTAACTTTAGTAGGTAAATGAAGATTTATGTCGATTTTTTTTTGCTATGGTTTCAATATTCCAGTGACATTTTAAATCGAACATTTGGACTTTTTCACCATAGGATCAGTTTGGCACAACATGAAATCTGGCAGCCCGATATAACATTGTACAATAGCATCAGTCACAATGTGGATTACTATGGTGCCACTAATTTTTTAGTTGAACAAAATGGAAATGTGATTTGGGTGCCACCGACGACTCTAAAATCACTTTGTGATGCGAATTTACGTTATTGGCCATTCGATACGCACAAATGCACGTTAATATTTGGCTCTTGGGTGTACCACGGGCATGAGATTGATGTAGTACCAAAACCAACCGATACACACTATGAATTACTTGTAGAGAATCCAGCATGGTCTATCGATGAGGTCACAGCTAGCCGAAATTTACAACAATATCCATGCTGTCCAGAGCCGTATGTTAATGTTCAATACAATATAACCATAACACGTCGTTCGCGAATCTATCGTACAGTGATTTTGGCACCAGCTTTTGTTATCATTTTACTTACACTACTCACGTTTTGGCTGCCACCACAATATGGTGAAAAAATCTTACTCAATGGCGTTACGGCTTTAATAATTGTATTGTTTTTGTTGTATTTTTCACAAAAATTAAACATAATGGCTTCGCACACGCCACTCATTGGTATGGGCAACGATTCTCTTAATCTTATCAATCATTTTGATTGATTTAAAACATAGGCCAAAAATTATTTTGTTTTTTTTTTTTTTTTTAATTTACAGTTTTATTCTACAGCAATGCATTGTACATGGTGTGCTTCTCAACTCTTATTGCAGTTGTGGTGATCAATCTGACACGATTGAAGCACCAGAAAGCACTTCCCTGGATCATAAAAAAACATTTGGATGGAAAATTGGGTGAAATTTTACTATTGAATCATGTAAACGATTCAGAGGTTTGTAATTTTTCGGAAGATCATTTGCATAACAATGATTTATAAAAGAAATTCAAAGAAACAATGAAGTAAAAGTGGCCAATTTTACCGTTTCAGAATGTTCAGCAGTCACGTGCATCTGAGTTACGAGAGCATCCATTCGATGAGCCAATGTCAAACGATGAACAGCAAATTATTCAACAATGTCGTAGTGGAAAGAATTCGGTGAAAAATGATTACATGAAATTGGCATTGGCTATCGATAGAATAGCTTTTATGTTATACCTCTTCCTGTTTATAGTGTTCGGGATTACTTACTCAATTTAATGTTTTTTTTTTCGAAATCAAATATCAAGCCCGGATATGATACAAAGTGTCAAAGTATAATAGCTCATTTCTCTCTCTCTCTCTCTTTCACTCTGTCTCCCGCTCTCTCTCTCTCGAATAAATAAAACAATTTCAAGTTCTAGTGTATGCTACTGAATGCGTACTTTTATTTACAAATTCAATATTTAGACCTAAAACTATGAAGTGTTGTTTCTTAAACTGTGAAATCATTATTTACAACAATATAAAATGCGATACAATGAAAAGAGAATTGGAAATTTGGTTTCAATGAAAGCAAAAAGAAAAAACAAACTCATTCATGAAATTGTTGCGTGTAGTAATTGTGGATTTTTAGTTCCATTTGTACATTGAATGATGCGTACAATCAAATCAAACGGCTGTGCATTTAGAATGATCACCGGACTTCAAGGTGATTACATAGGCGAGAAAAAAAATGAATGTAAATAATGCAACAAAATCAAATCTTATCTCAATCAACTGGATTATTTTATGTATTTTCACTTAATTTTAATGCTGTTCTCTTTATGCCGTCGGCAAAACAACGTTTTTTGAGCATAAATATTTGCTATAATAATAGCTTGTGTAGGATTTTTGGTAATATTTGTAAACGTCGGTCCATTTCTCATTGGCCAATAACGAAACAGTTCTTTAATACCAATTTATTATGTGGTTTTATGTTGTTATAAGCAATTTAATTCGGTTGTCTTCCGGTCAAACATACTTCGATGATACACACACACGACTCCCTTTTTATTTACCGTTTGAATAACGGCAATAATTATGTCACAAAATGACCAATTAACAAAATGGTGCTAATTCTTTATAAACATGCAAAAAGGGTCAACATGAAACCGTATCCTATGACCATGGCTCGACCAATCGGCTATTGTTGAAACCACGTCGAAGAAGTGCTTAAAAGTGTATAAATAACGCAGCCGGAGTGCTTTCATTGTCGGAAAAATGACCACACAAACACATTAAATTAATTAGTGTGGCCAAGTGTACGGTGGTGTTGAATAGTGTGATGGAAAAAGGGATGATGTTGAAGTATTTGATACGGATGGTCGAATAACTGGTGCCGCCGATGAAACTGTCGATTGTGTCGAGGAGACTGGAGCCTGTGAAACGAGTGTGCTGGGCGTTGAAATTGCTGTTGACATCGTTGGAATCAATGTGAGCGGTGGATACATTGATGTCGGACTTGGTGTATTCAATTCACAGGATAAACTGCGACCGTAATTGGCGGCCGATAGCATGCTTGTGGTTGGATCACTACCTTGTGCCTGTTGCTGACATGCGGCCATCAATCCATGAAAATCAAATTTGTAGGCATATCGTTTGCCATGCACTTTGGTCATAATATTTTTATCATAATAATACCTGTTAATGAAATAATCAAAATGCATTTTGAACAAATTTTATATCTGTTTCTCTTAATCGTTCAATTAAATGAGGGGGTAGAAGAAGAAGAAGCGAAGTAAAATGCAGAGATTAAGAGAATAGAGAACACACAACGACTGGTAATTTATGACTGGTCATTCAAACGGTGTGCGACATTCATGGTATTCAACAGATGAAACATCAACACGTTTCACAAATCGAATCTCACTCCTTGGTAAATATGTTTTATGCCTGAATTTCTCTCTCTCTTTCTCTCTTTCTATCTCTCCAAAAATGGACAGGTATGTGTGAAGTGAACGGCAATGAGGCAAAATATGGTAATTTACCAAAGAAAACCAAAAGCATACTTTATCGATGAATCATACTGAAAACGATGAAAAAAAAATAAAATTTCTCAACGTAAAATGTTGGCATAACTTCCGATGCGTATCTTTGGAATCTGTGCAACATGAATCAAATGATAGCCAAGACAAGAGATGAATCAACGCGCTCGCGAACGAAGAATACCACGAAACGAAGAACAAAAGCCGGTTAGGTAATAGTGTGTAGCCGATGTGTGTTGCGTTGGTCAATAATTCTCTGAACGACATTGTGTTCATTTTTCGTTGATTATTCTACATATTCTTCGTTGGTTTTCGCGGAATTTCTCACGGTACGCTTCCTTTTGGTTCATTCATCGGTACCAGGCAGAGTTGGTTCGACCTTCGAGAAGTTGTAATGTTTTGTGAGTTGGTGAAAATATTTGTGCCCGACGGCGAAGCGATAGATAGTCATTATGATATCATGTGGTTCAATTAAACATCGCTGCAGTATTTGTACGATTCACTTGGTTAACTGTGACTCATCTTGTGATTGTCTTTTCAAGTGAATCTCGTTTAAATAGGCTCAATCAAGTTACTTGGGCTCAATTTTATTGGGCCAGAGAAATCAATTGATTCTCTTAACTTGTTCGCTTTAAATTTATCGCTTTGAAGAGGAAAAAAAAAGCATTCATTTGATTCGAAAGCACATTATTAATGTTTTCGCGGAATCGACTAATTTTTTATTTTATTTTCAAAAGCTTATTTCTGCGTGTGAGATATTCGGCGCCTTTAAACCGATTGACACAAATGTTATACATATAAACTGAGAACCAAATGATATTGGCGGCTGCTCGCAAACAAAACGTTTTATGTTTCCATTTGGCAATGTTACTTTTCAGCGACAAGCGCTAAAAAAACTCCAACGAAGTGATAATACGATTATAAAGAAACGCAAACGACGGACTTTTTTTTCGAGACCGAGGTATTTATGAATGAAATCTTTGCCGCTTTGCACTTTACACTTTTTCAGAATTGATGCATAAAAGGAAATTGCCGAGAATCAAAACAAAACCAGAAATAAATTGAGAGAGAATCGCACAAAAAGCAACTGGACACTGAACATAAATGCTAAAATGTTAAATGCCAACTAAAGTTGAATTTGAAAATGTGAATGTTGATAGTCTTGAAAAAAACGTAAAACAGACAATTTTATGTGATTTACAATTAGAAATAAGCAGAGAAGAGACAAAAATCATCAAAATAAAAAAAAAACAACAACAACAACAACTGCCATAATTTTACCTGAGCGCTCGGCTAAGCTTATCATAGTTCATGTTTGGTTTTGCTTTGCGTTCGCCCCATCGGCGCGCCACTTCGTCCGGATCGTTTAGTTTGAATTCACCATTTGTACCCTCCCACACAATTGCGTCCGAATTCGACGAATCAGCTAACAGCTCCAACAAAAATTGCCACAATTGTATCTGGCCCGACCCTTGCGACACTAAACGATGTGATGCCGCGTTCAACAATTGATATGGATCTGCATTTTTGCGAATAAAAAATAGACACGAATTTATTTAGATAAATATGGAATTAATCGAGTTTGCTTATCGTTGATTCGTTAAAACCAACATTCAAAGTCATTCGATTTTATTTAAGGTGTAATCAAATTTTGAAGTACACAAATCAAAACAAACAATATTCATTTCGATTGGCACGGAATATGAAATATAACTGCAAAGTGTTTTAATTTTTCCATTTGACCAGCCTCAATCGAATTGTTTAGACATTTCGGTAGCAACAAAGCCACTTGAAATTTCACTTTTAATCATTTTCAATTAATATCGGAAATGCCACCAGTCACTCCAAATGATTCTACTATTATTTTTAACACGTGTTTCGATTACATAGTAGAATTGTAGACAAATAATTGTGTATCGAATCGAAAATCAGCTGTTTGAGCGATTGCAAAAAAAAGGCCGTTGGACTGAATGATACAAACATTCATGTGTTGCACACACTTTTGACGACACAAAATAATTCCGATGACTCTACCGATTCCACGAAATCAACGCTAACTCTTCATATTTTAACTAAAAATAGACGCGGCGCCAATTACTCATCATTGTTGTTGGTTGACATTGAATTCGATCGAAATCACAAACGATTCTTATAAAACACAACTCAAAAAAAAGAAATGGACGGAAATAAATGTTGTGCGAAACGCAAGAGTTTTAACAATAAATAATCTCTTGCAAGTGATAATCTTTCTCTTTTGTTTTTCTTTCGGATTGACGATTTTTCACTTGGACATTCCATATCAAATTATTTATGATATTAACGACTGTTAAATCATTTAAAGGGTACCTTTGAGGTACTTGATTGTATAGAAATATCTTTTTTCGTGAAAAATTAACTTGATTAGAAGTGTCCAGTCGGAAATGGTTTATGACGCATCTATTTCCAATCAATTGATTTCTGAAATATATAAGATTTCGAGATTAAAAGTGTCCAATCGGAAATGGCTTATGACGCTTATCCATTTCCGAACAATTGATTTTTCTTGAAAAATAAAAGATTTCGAGATAAGAGAATATATCAACAATTGAGGAGATTTTCGCGAAAAATTTACTATTGCCTTCTTATTTTTGTGCAAATCTAAACTTCATCTATCATTCATTGCGACTGGTGTCGTTCCAAAAATAAAACAAGATTTACATGAACAATATTACATAATGTAATCCATAATCCTACTAACTAGCAAGCCCCAACCCTAACCTTCTCATTTTGTGAGTTGAATGTTTTTGAATTTGAGTAAATTGTATGAAAATTCCGATGGCATAGATCAGAATATTTTTATAGAGTGAATTTTGGGCGCCAGTTGAATGGCAAATATTTTATGGTTTTTTATGTTAATTTTAACAACGCAAACAAATAAACAGTTAAAAGAGAATGAAATGTTTATTTTTGTTGGTTTTACCATTATAAATCATTGCCATGCTGGCTGGACGATGATGATGTGAATGCACATGATGCGATTGCTGATGAACACGGGCCGCAAATCGGCGATTGAAATCTTCGGATAAACGCCACATTACTCCCGTGTCAACACAAACACTACTCATTTCATAATTGTTCAACATTTGATTTGGTTCTTGCTTAATTTCAATGCAATTTATTTTCGGAGGATTATCGGATCGGCAAATTGCCTTTTAAAAATATTGTTTTTTTTTCGTTTAAAAATTAAACTCGAAGCTACGTTCTTAACTGCGGCAAAAATACACTTTTTCTTTTGATTAAAGATACAAAAAATGAACTTGTCTTTGAATTTATTTCCAAAAATGAATCTTTTACTCAAAGAAAAATTCTCTTCACTTGTATATTTCTGGCACTATCTTTGATTTTGAATATTTAGTAAGAAAATTACGGGGCACAAAGTCAAACGTGGTGTGGTGACTAGCACGGTTCAATAGAAAATGCAGCTCGATTGGTGGCTTGTGGATTGTGTGTACGCGATACGGTGTTGATAGCCCGCAATCGCATACAATCATAGAGCCATCCCCCGGAGACTATCGCTGTACATCACATTCATCCACCCCGATTTAGCGATAAATCGCGCGTTTGTGTGTGTGTTTGCTGTATTTAAAGCGCTTTAACTGCAATATACTGAGCACACTGACTAAAAATGCCACGCAGCAAGTGGCAACTAAAAATAAAGACTTTATGCAAAATTGCTTAAACGATTTTTACGAATTTTGTGGTCTATCAAGTGCGCATTCCTGTGCATTTTATGTGAATTTCATTACCGTGGGATCAAAACGATGTGTAAAATGTCTAGCATTTGGCTGGAAATTAAATTCGTAATGAAAATAAACATGACAAAATGAAATAATTTCAAAACCCACCGTTTTCCATTAATCAGTTAATTAAAAAATCGAGTATATATGAGAATTTTGGTTGGTCGAATCACGTGTACAAAAGCAATAAGCACCCTGATGGGTAATTTTGTCAATTTTCATCAAGTATGCAAATAGACGAAAGATGCTACGGACAATTCAATCGTATTCGCTGTGCTGCAGCTCGGAAAGACCAAATAAATTTCAACTGAAAGGCTCTTTCCGATATGCTATGGGTTATTGAAACGTGCCATCGAGAGCATTTCCAGGGCTTTGGAAACTTCTACTCCTCATGAATTGCTAAAACATTTCCCAGCAGGTGGTTGGAAAATTCACTGAAGCGTCATCGCATTGTTTGCGATGCATCGCGAAAAAAGAGCAAAAGCCATCAATAAAGAGTCGCCAGGATGCGAATTACAAAATCCAATAAAAACACCAAAATGACAAATGTGTTGCCAGTGGAACGGAGGAAGGAAGGAAGGATGTGTGAATGAATTTGATGCGATTGTAATGCCTTTTCTATTCAAGGCGGTAATGATGTTGCCGTTGAGCTCTTTTTTTTGATAAATGCTCACTTTAATATCCTCATCGCTATGATTTTGAGCTTGTGACTCATGATTGTTATTGGACAAGAGACTGCAAAATCGAGTTCAGAATTTGGGTCATTTTTATCATTTCTGCGATAAGTGCTCGTTGAGGAAAACAAAGAGGAAATGCCTTCACGATGATATGATTCGTTAAAATTCACTGAAAATCATTTAGAATAAAGAATCATGTGACATATTGCAATAATATGATTCACTAGAAACTCAATTGTAGTGGTAATTGAACATAGAAAAGTGTCAACTTCTGTAGAAATGTTCAAAGATTCTGTTGTGAGGCTCAATTGAACTAACAATGTCAGATCCGTGTCAAAAGGCCACCAAACAATATCTTGAAACAATTTATTCGCTAATAGAAAAACCTTTCACATGTGAAACTCAGTTTGTTAATGTCAAAAACAACCGCAATAATTCGCCCCCTATTCTCTGTTCTCGGTGTGATTTTGGAGATTTCAAGAAATTGCAGAAATATGATAATCAAATGCTCTCTCATTTTATTATAAGTTAATCTTTTTGGCCCGGATCATCGAAACGCTTGCACAGTATGTTTTAATAAACGTTAAACACACTTTTTGTCTCACTCAATCGTTATCTCTTTATCCCATTCTATCTCTCTGTATCTCGGCGTGAAATTGAAACACTTGTGAATCTGTTGTTTTTTTTTTCTTTTCATTGTACATTTTTTTCCTCCTTTTGCTGTGTTTATTTCTTTGAAACTCGAGCCGGGATACATGCGGTGAGACACACTTGCTCCATCCAAAAAGCCACACATACTTGAATTCATATCACAAAAAGGTTAACTCCCATTTTTATTCGGTCTCTTTCACACGCTCATTTTATTGCACGTTGAAAATCCAACATGTACCAGACAATCGCAGCGAGTCGCCGTTGCCATGCCATAACATATACAAAACCGACCAGCGAATGAACATGTTTGCGTATAGTGTATCAATTCAATTTTCAAGCGAAAAATAGGGGAAATTGTGTTTGTTTAAGGCTCGCACACACAAATACCATTCCAACTGGTGTGCCTTAGCCAAAGCCTATCGACGCATTATTATTATTAAAAATGTGTATGGCTTTTGTGCAGAAACCGCAGGATTTGGTTTTTGACATTCAACATCATCATGATCCGGCCCGGTTGGACAATTTTCTTAGAATATTTTCGGAGAGTTTTTGTTCAAACGAGGCTTGAATGAAGGTGTTATTGAAAAATCATTGAAAGGAGAACACATTTCTGGAGAATCTGGCATTTATTTTAAGGTGAATTCAACGAAAGGACTTAACATTTTCGCTCGAAATAACCATTTAAATGTTCAACCAAGACATCGAATGCAGTCTGCAAATTAATGGCCGATGATTGTTATCTTAATTAAATTCAATCGAAATAATGTACAGGTCAAATTGATAAATAATGTCGCATTCAATTGATAGAGATGAACTTAATGGCCAACTATTTATCGAGAGTCAATTCTAATCCAAAAAATAAATACAATCGAAAAATCACAGCTATGCACACCATTCAATACATTCATTAACGCCTATCAATTGATCTTGACCGTTCTGCAACAATAAAAGAGATAAATGCATTTTGAATTCCCGTCGGAGTTTCTAATGCCAGTTCAAATACACACGAGACGAAATGAAAAAAAGGGGTGAAAATAAGTGATGATTCGTAATAAGTGGCGATTTATTTACTCTCTGGTCACTCGATACTTGATAAGTGTTCACTTTGACTCTTATCGGTCAATCGATTAGAATATTGTATTTCAACTTCAATTCAATGTTTATTCAATAATTTCTCACCCGGATCCTCGCTGCTGTGCAATGAAGCTATTTGCCGTCCGCTGGCATTGTAAACCAAACATGCAATGTACTTTGCCAGAGTTTTTCCACCCTGTTCGGAGCCAGCACAAACCCAGAATTCAGCCTTACTTAATTCCACTAGCTCTTTACCGGTGTTTGGAAATCGAGATCGTTTCGGTGGTGGTTCTATTGCAAACTTTTTGGTCATCCAATCCAACCAAGATTTTATGTGTCCGGCATTCCATTCACTTGGATCTAAATTCAAGGTTTTATTCAAAATTAGTTCTTGAGTAAATAAATAATCGATATCAAGGAAATTAGTGACCGAATTCGCCACTATTTGAAAAACTACCCAGCACACATCTTTTGTATACCATAAATATTTTCTATGCTAGACACAAATTTGGAAATTCATATTGTCTGACAAGAAGTTTAATTCATCATTGACAAATGAATCAATGGCCACATATTCTAAAATTTAATATTAACTCTTTGCAATAGCATTGTAATTTACTTTATTTAACATGACAAAGAATGTTGAGTCAGCCGATTGAATTACTTGCAAATTCTCAACAAAAATCTAGAACTATTTTTTTGTAGATGAGTTTTAAACAATTTTTCAACAATTCAAAATTGACAACATTTTTAGCCCTACGAATTTAAAATTGGAAATAATCATGTTCAATGTCCATCAAGAAGTGACGTTTTCTTAAATAATTTTGAAGCAGAAGAGTCTGTTTTGACATTTAAAACAAATAAGGGTAAGATGCTTTAATTCGAATCTACACTCTAATTATGATCCAGCTACAAAAATGAACATTCTACATTACAAATTTTACATGTTATTTTACATCTTGGGTTGAAATTTGACACACTAAAAGTTGTATGTTCGAATATGGAAGCTTACCCTTAACCTTACATTGAATCTTCATAAACAATATCATTTTTATGTGGATTATTTGAACTTAATTGTTCAACATGTATATACTCAATAAAAAAATGTGGTCAATTTTTTTCCTCCAGGAGTCGAAAATCGTTATTTTGTCCCTTTGAGAGATCAAATGCATGCATTTCGTCTCTTTGGAGGATGAAATTCCATTTTTGACAGTGGCTCATAATGTTTGTATATCAACGTCTGTACCCAAATGTCAAATATTGTGTTTATTCTTCCATGGAGACAAAAATCATGCGTTTTGTCCTCCAGAAGGACAAAGTGTTGATTTTAGACCTCTGGAGGAAAACAAATTGACTACTTTTTTCTATTGAGTATTTGATCGGGAATGAAAGTGCTAGGACTTAAAAGGAGTATAGTTCATTTTAATAACATTTGGAATTTAAAACGCACTCCTGATATAGACACATGACGATCTAAAAATAACCCTAATGCTCAAGACAAAAAAAAAAATCATTGAAAAGCCAATTTAAAACAAAAGACATGAGACATTTCTTTGGCCTAATTTGACACGCCAAAATATTGAATAAATATAAATTCACACACCCGGAGGAAGGTTCACTTCATTTTCATTTGAAGATGTTGTGTCCTTTTTGTCTTCAACATTTTCAATATGTTCACTGTTTTCAATCGATGGTGTTTGTACTGAAGTGGTGAGCTCCGCGATTTCCAAAGAGGTCGAAGAGCACGGCGATTGATTATAATCCATTTCTGATACATTTTCTGGGCTCACTTGGTTTTTAATAAAATCAAAATATTCAATATCTTCAAAAGTTCCATCTTCATAGTTTTTAATATAAAATAGCATTTTGAAGTTTCACTTGCCCAGATGCAGAAATGAACACTCGAGTTTCCTTTGGTATTGAACAGTGTTCAATGAACACACACACACATACACAATGTTTGTCTAATTCTTAGTTTTCCATTGGAATAAATTTTTATTGAATGTTGAAAATGTGCTTATTTAACAACAAAATTCTGATTTTAATTCATTTCCAAAAAAAATATTTTTGTAAAATCACAAGCAAATTAATTAAAACTATGGAAATGATCGGTTAAAAATCCATTTGCGTGTAAGCAGCACACAAAGCGCGCGAAAAAATATATGCTAACCAAAAATTGAGCACAAGCTGCTAGCCAGTTGAGAAAAAACAGTGAATTCAATTCCACGAAAATTGTATTACTAATATGAAAGAGCTTGAAGTTCGTTTTGTTTGTTTTCTGAGTTCGGTGGGTTTTTTTCTCTTGGTTCATACGACGACAAAATTCAAGAACACTTGGATTTAATTTGCTTTCGATTTCACATTGTGATACTTTTTTTTATTGTTCAGTTTGCTGTGGTTTTTCTACTATTTTAATATTCACATCATAAATTTTACACTGAATGAAAGAAAAAAAAATGTTTTTTTAATAGTATTTTTATCACATCAATACGATTTTACGGACAAAATCCTGTTAAAATGTTTACATTAAATTGACAAACACGTAACTAGAATCAAATTGAAATTCTAATCGTCGCACATCAATAATTGAACAAAAAGGATTTACCCAAAAAAATACACACACGAAAGGGAAAATATAGAAACACTGACTATAAAATAGAGTATTCCATTGATGCGCAGACATTCGCGATCAACAAAAATCAATTTCAGACTGAAACGAAATTGTAATATAACCGCCACTTACATTCGAAATGAGCTGGCACAATGAATGAATCTCCATCCACACGCAGATTCGTTGATCGTGTATTGTCTGCAAACCGAATATAGGCGCACACATTCACATGAAATGCGATCACAAACAGCACAGTGCCCGGCACAATACAGCAACAATACACATACTGTGAGGGAATTTCCCCACATAGTATGCGTGTATGCCGACAGCTCGTTGAATGTGATCTTTCGTCTGTACATTGGTTGTGTGTACCTCAAACATCGCGATAGAGATCACTGAGTAAGGGATTCAATGATCACCTGTTTTAACACGAGATACAAATCAGACGATGAGTGTTGCAATTTCATTGCAAAAAGAAGAGTTGCATGCGTTAAACGGTTTGCTGTTTAATTGTCGCGTATAATTTTAATCAATTTTGTTAAGAAACAAAAATTCCGGTGATAGTTATCATGGCGACAGTTTGACTGGGAAAGTACAGACTTTCCAGGAAGACTTTTATAACACTGATTTAGCAATCGCACACAGAGCATATGAACCACTATCAAGAGCAGTGATATAGGTTTGTTGATATTTGAACATTTTTCTGAACACGTGCTGAAGTCGGGAGACCAAAACGGCGTGAAAACGTTGTCATAATTCAATGAATGTACAAATCAGTACAATGCCAATAATAGCATACGATGAAAAAAAAACGAAACATTTACTATAAATGCTGCACAGCTATAGCGCTTCGTTTGGGCTTCTCAATGAATCAGATGACTCATGTAACGAACGTAATAACAACATCATCATCAACTTTTCTATGAATCAGAGAACAATAAAAAAAAATAAAAAGCAAGCGCAATTTATGTGTTGAATAGTGAGACCAACAAAAAAAAATCTTTGTGAACTAGCCAACAAGAAATTGGCAACAAATCCGTTGTTAATCAAAATGTTTGAAAAATATTGACATGGAGCAAATTGGCCAAAAATAATATTGATTTATCAAAACGTTGTTGAATTTTGATAATAATGAATATGTTATCAGATCAGAGAGTCGGATGTATATGTTTCCGGAGATAGGTAAAAAATGTGGAGTACCGGACGACCGGAACTGCGAGCCACTTGAAAAGTGAAGTGTCTTTGGTCAGGTGTACACCACTCGATGATAAATTTAAGGTGTCATAATCCAAATGATAAATGCACACCAAATTTGCTTAACTTGTCCAATAATCAGCATCGCAACGGTACATTTAAAATCTTCGAGTACTTAAAAGCCGATCTAAAATTGTGTCTCTCTTACGCAATACCAGAATTATAACAATTCATCATTGTTCGCTTATGAACAGCAGACATATGATTTATTTTTGCGATGACTCATGTCTTGCAGTTAACTAATAATATTTTGCAAAAAACCAAAAATAGATTCAAAAGAAAAGTGTTTATTCGCCCTTCTCGTTGACGTCACTGTTAAAATGACATATTATGCATTTTCAGCTTCAGATAAGCAAAAATCGAACGATCAATGGAAATTATTTTGAAATTTCGAATAAATAGACACGGAACAAGCGAAAAAGAATTAAACCAAACAGTGGCAAAAGCTAAAATACGATATTTACGCATTGAGTATTGTGTGACAGCATAGAGTGTTGTGAAGGTAGTAGATTTTCATTTGACACATCGGGCAATTCAAAATATAATCGATGCTGTCAAACTGAAAGCATATATAGACGAATCTGTGACTGTCAACACAATTACACTGAGTCAAACTTTTGTTTTGATGGTGTGCCATTTACTGAAAGGCGAGAGAAGAAGGAAAAAAAATACGTCCAATGTATAGCACTGTTTATATTTTATTTTCATTTCGTCAAAATAAATATCAAAAGCGATATAATAAGTGAATCTGTGCGCTGTATCAAAGCGAAACATTCAATCAGAACGGTTCGAACGAATAACATCTCAAGAAATTCTGTACTCTAAAATGTGTTAAATCAGAACATTAAAGCTAACAATTAAAAAAAACTATCATTTCGGTTTCAATTCGATTTTCACATTGAATAGCGTTCTCTTTCGATGATTGATCACTTATTTTTTTTTTCGATAGCATCAGTGTAAAAAAAAATCCCAGTGTAAGCAATCGCATGCTATATAAACATCCGGCAAAGAATAAATATCAATCAAATGTAATAAAATGTTGTGAAATGCATCGAAGCGATAAAATTGTTTTGTTTTTTGTTCACAGCTTTTGCATTTGCTCAAGTAAGAACGATTCAAAACACCATCAGCATTTCGCTTTCAGTTAATATGATTTTCTAGTTATGCATTGATGTCACATACATGTCTAAATATAAATCAGTTGATCGAAATAAAAATATATTCAAACGAAACAAAACAAAACAAAAAAACACACAAATTTTGCGGTTTTATGTGAGTGTAATAGGTCGAAACACAGGCGAATAAAAAAAAGTAACACTCTAATGGAAAACTATGCAGTGACATAACAAAGTATTTCATTAAATTGTATAAAGCGTTTGGTGTTTGAATGTTTTTTTGTTGGCGTTGTGTGTGCATAAATTTTAAACTAGAGATTGAATGCATAATTTGATTTCATTCAGATTCGTGAAAAAAGTCATTTGTGTTGGCGATTCTCTACGTAGTAAAAAATAAACAAAAAATAGAAATAAATTGACACAAATTAACACCTTCATATTAAGTGTATAACTGAATGAATAGAAGCACCCATGAGTAGATTGTGTTTCAGTGTTGAACTCATTAGTTAAATGTGAACAGCAAGTGAATTGAAACTATAGAGCTAGTCCAACTGAAATTAGGAACAATATGTAAATTCCAAGAATATCATCGTCTACGTCTATTTTTGGATCGAAAAAAAGCACCAAGTGCATTTGCAACCAGAATATACTGAATCATCTGGAGAAGAAAAGCTTCTGAAACTTTAATTTCGTGTTATTTTGAAACCAGTTTGACATTGAGATACAAAATAATTGAGTGCAACACGAGTCATCGAATTTCAACAGAAACAACAAAAACAATCACAAATATTATCATTTCTCGATTAGTCAGAATAACAATCAAACACAACAAAGTTACAAACATTCCGAAACCAAAGTGTTGCAACTTCATGTGATAGATTTGCGAACAATTCAATTGAAGATAAAGAACACAAGAAGTTGTTTACGGATTTATACCGATGTTGAATAAACAAAGCGGTGCTTGAGCATTCGACCGATAACAGTTATCTCAAGTGAAAAACACCCAAAGTCCATAACAACAAAAAAACAGTAACAATGTACTGGCTTGCGCATATTGAAGGCGGTCCACGTCGTGTCAATCATACAGCTGTTGCAATCGGCGATTACATTTATTCATTTGGTGGTTACTGCAGCAATGAAGATTATCGCCTGCTCAACACAATCGATGTACACATTTTAAATACACAAAATTTACGATGGTCACAAGTGCCGCCACGTAAAAATGAACATGGTTTTCCGTTACAATACCCGGAAGTGCCATTCCAACGCTATGGTCACACATCCGTTGCATATCAGCACAAAGTGTATATGTGGGGCGGCCGAAACGATGAAACTGGTTGCAATATCTTGTTTTGCTTTGACACTCAAATGTTACGATGGTCAAAGCCAGAAGTAACGGGCGATATACCGGGTGTACGTGATGGTCATAGTGCTTGCATCATCGATCATTTTATGTATATTTTTGGCGGTTTTGAAGAAGAAATCAATCAGTTTTCATGTGATGTGCATAAATTAAATTTAAAAACCATGCACTGGACGTATGTGCGCACAACCGGACATCCACCAAGCTATCGTGACTTTCACACTGCCACAATTTTAAATAATCGAATGTATATCTTTGGCGGACGTGGTGATACACACAGCCCGTATCATTCGCAGGAGGAGATCTATTGCTCACAAATCGTTTATTTGGATTTGAAAACTCGCGAATGGTGAGAGACAAAATACAAAGCAATGTTTTTGACTTTTTTTTTTCAAAGTCATAGTCATAATTGAATTCCATTTCCCATTTTCCACTGTAGGAAACATCCGAATACAACTGGTGCAATTCCACTGGGTCGCCGAAGTCATTCAGCTTTTGTGTATAACAATTTGTTGTACATTTTTGGTGGATACAATGGGATCAACGATGAACACTTCAACGATTTGTATTGTTTTGATCCCGAAAAGAATCGTTGGAGTTTGGTAAAAACCAGAGGAGTCGTACCGAAGCCACGCCGCCGACAAGTTTGTTTAGTTATTGACAAACGACTTTACTTGTTTGGAGGCACTAGGTAATTTGAAAAGCAAGCAATCCGTGCTTACCGGCACAGTATTATTAAAGTGACTAATATTTATATTAATATTTGCTATTTAAAACGCACAGCATTTTGATCTTCGTGCAATTTTTCAAACACGATTTCCAATTGAACTTTGTTAATTTTGCCTTGACTATGTTAATTAACACATTTTAACATTTAATTGTTATTTGTTCTTTTTTTTTCTCTAGTCCATCGGAATCGAGCAACATAATGGCCGGTCATGGCCAAAAGTTATTTGACTACAGTGACACACATGTACTGGATTTTGAGCCAAATCTAAAGACGCTATGTCTCATGACTGTCATTGAAAATAATCTAGATCAAACATATTTGCCGCAAGATATCAGGTCAGTTACGTCATTTAAAGATTGATATCTAGGCAATGTTTATTGATAGATAAGAAACCATTGTGCATTTTATTCATCACTCATTTTGTATTCTATACTTTACAGATGGGAACTTCGAACGATGACAACAGCTAATAATATTAGTCGGCCGTTGAACAACACTGGATGAACATGCTTAAAACTCGCCTTCTAATTATCGATGCATTATTAACACGTGTATTGAAAGTATTGGAGATATCTATTATAATTATGAGTTTGTTACCAAAAAAACAAAATGATCTTGAAACGATAACAATTTTACGATAAATCGGTCCAACTGTGAATTCTCAATTCAGAGTATTCTAATTTGACATTTGGTATTTTCGTTTCATCAAACTTTACAAAAACAGCGGATTTGTTCGAAAAACAAAGTCGGTAACACATAGTAACTGTTTATATACTTCAACGAGGCAGCATTTCAGAAAATTGAAAAAAAAAATGTTATTATAAAAAAATCCAGAATTTTTCACACAAATCTAGAATTCTAGACACATTATGCACTTTTTGAGTGCACGGTTACCATACTTATCAATTTTTGGTTGATATTAATTGAATCAGATGGCATTAACATTCTGTTGAAATTATAATTTCAAATCATTTTCATCTATTTCATTAACTGAATTGAGTTAAGTAAACATAATAATCATATAAAATAGAGCTCATTCCTACCCTTGCATTTTGAGTTATTATTATTTAGAGCAAAATAAAAAAAAATCATCGTGATCATCAATCGATAGAGCAATATTTAGAAATTTGATGGAATTTTATTGCATTAATAACATTCTCACTATTGCGATTTCAATGTCAAAAATACCACCATAAAATGCTATCTTGTTGACTGTTTGTGGAAACTGTCAACATGTTATTATTGCTTTGATAAAAATAAAAACTGATTCAGCATTTTGGATTTAAAGAAAAAGATCCCAGCAATTTACATTTATCCACCAACATAAACATTTTAAAAACACTTACTTTAAGAAGAAGCCGTGTATTAAACGGTTAATCTCACATATTGATGTGAATTTTGAGAATAAATGTTACAGATAAAAAATAATAATCAATTATAAAATATATTATATATACAATAATGTATAATCTGTGTTAGAGTAAATGGCCCCAAGGTAATTGTTAAAGCAGACAACAAAAACATTTATTATATGGAAATGTTTATTTTTGTAAAATATGTGAGAAAATAAAAACAAATATATAAGAATACATTACACAATCAAACGCTTCAATTAGACTGTACTTATTTTTCCATGTGGGCTTCGATGATTGAACGATTTATATTTAGCATCTGAAAAAATATTTACGTAAACAATAACAAACGCTGTTTTTTTACGAATTATCTGAAAATTATGAAAATAGAATTTATAAGAAGCTCCAGCACTAATTTGAACAATCTAAAGTGGGCCGATTTTATGTGAAAAAATCCCCATTTGAAGAGAAAAAAAAAATATACAAATTTATTGAATATTGACTATCACACTGAGAGAAAGTGTATTTACGTTTTCGTTTAAAGCAACTAATTTGTATTGATATTAATTCAATTGGACATCTGTGTCCAATTGTTCCACAAGCAGCATGGATCTTTGATTCGATCGTTCATAGTTTCTAGGAGAGACTCTCTAATTTGTTACCCGGTATAAATAATTTGTTTTATGGGTTTTAAAAATATGTAATACACATTTATTCTGGGAGCACTGAAAAATTGTATGGTAAGAATTTCGAATTTCGACACGTTTGATTTTTCTTCCGGCCAGATGTTATTAAATAAAATGAAAACAACAGGTATAATAAATACCCAACTAACAATTATGAAACGCTTTGACACATAATTTGGGTTTGAAATTGAAACGCTTTAACCTATATTCGGGTCAAAATTAGTTATTAGACACTCACTTTCATTCGCGAAAATAGGCATAAGCCGGCTGATTTTTCTGAGCCCACATTATACCCAGTTTTGACGTCGAAAGCAGGCGTACCATCAAAACATCAAAATTGCATGTATTTCAATTTTTTCGTAAAATAAAAAAGTATACTTGAACTTTTATTCAAAGATTCTTTTAAATTTGAAAACCTGTTAGTTCTTTGGCACCCTCATGGGTTGGCTGCAGCATATAACCGAATATTGGTTTGCTTTTGGTTTGCTTTCAACTCACTCCTTTTGATTTTTCATAATCTGCTTATATTGAAATGACAATGATATTGGAATCTTGGATTGAGAAGGGAAATTTTTGAGAATTGGACGAGAATGAAACGCACATTAATCTCAACCAAATTACTAGGTAAGAAATATTTTGATATAAATTCAGAACAAAATTATTGATCAAAATCAAAAGCGAAATTGAAATATTGCATAGATTTCATCTCATTCAAATGGTGTCAAAAAAAATATAATTTGAAGTATTGAACGCACAATCACAGCGATTTCAATTTGCCAACATTCACTCGAACATTTCATGCGCAAAGTGCATCGAATGCTGTGTTTCAAAAAACTACTCATACATATTCATATCGTTTCTTCATGCTACACTTGACGCGCGTTCCCGTGTATGTTTATGAACATTTGGTTGTATGTTTGTATACATATACATCTCATCTCCAATGATCAACATCAACATACTTTCATTGAAATCATTCTGACATTACATCTGACAGGATTTGCACGGTGTTTAACTGCTTAAACGTTTTGCGCTTTTGAAAACAGTGAACGGATAAATATTCAAGTGAATTTAGATAGTTAATATCAAATAATCTACAATTTCAACAATTGAATATGGGTGATATTAATGAAAACATTTGAGATTTGGTACTTGGCATGTACAAAAATTGGAGTGAGTTGGAAAATTTAGATTTTGTACAAGAACCAAAAAATTTCCTCTTCAATTGTGATATTTGTGACGATGAATGAACTAATTTAAATGCTTTCAAAAGTGTACAATGCGAATTTAGCATTTGCTATTTTGTGATGAACCATTTTTTCACTCTCTAAAATGAATAAATTCCATTTACACCATGCGGTTGCATTGAGCTAAGGATAAATGGTTGCTGAACAATGCTAGTTTGTTTACAGCTGTGTGGTCCGTTCACTTCGTAAACAAATCGATTTTAAAACAAAGAAATCAATTTCGGTGTGACACTTTCGATTGTTTGGTTATAACAAGAGTTCACGATTCATGCACACAATTCAACAAATGGAAAACATACAAAAACACCAACTCGCATAAGTTGTGCCTCAAATTCGAATGCTTACTGCCAGTTAAAATCTCAAATCTCATGGAAATTATTGCAATGAATAAACCAATTGTGTGATTTTTGTTTTCTTTACAGCGAAATGAACAGTGAATTGATTGAATCACTTGAAAAACAGTCGGCGCAAATAAAAAAAACATTCTCGGACAAGGAAATCGATGACAAAAAGTGTAAATGCTTTTATATCTTCCTCTTATATCTATAAACTATAAATTTGTTTGTAGTTTGCTAGGCAAATTCTTAACCAATTTTTTCAATTTGTGTTTATAATCGAAATTAGGTGCTGTTAGAATAAAACCATCAAAACGGAAGGCCAAAACTCGATCAAAACGTGGAGCGTTCCTTAAACGAAGATGCAGTATGGATAATTCAGCTGTATATATTTCATGCGATATTTATATTTTTACCATTCAACTAATATGTGTTTGATATTTTTCAGCATTTGCGATGTCAACTGATTTTAGCGGCTCAAAAGCATCCAAGGGATGCAGGGGCTATAAAAAAATGTACTTCCAAGCTACGGCAGACAATTTGTACAATACCAACTAAAACAGACGACGATCAAAATGTGGTTTATGTGCATGGCTTATGAAGGAGATGATGAGAAAACGAATCTTAAGACAATTTTCTTTGAACAAAGAGAATTTCAAAAGCATCTTTTGAACGAGCGTTTGCACAATGAATTCCGTTTTCTGCATATTCATCGTGGAGCAAACAAACAAACCACTGTTACGGAATTCACAATGCAACTGGAAGGCACATTCGCTGATGCTGAACATCATTTCAAAGCCATACATTCACTTCAACGTGTTGATTTAGCAGTGCTGATGATAGAAACAAGAAGCAAAATTTTGAAACGGCAAAACAATATTTTTCAATCGTGTGGTCATAGTGATGTGAGGCCAACACCAACACAACCAAACACAACCAAAACAAAACATGGCTCGTGATGTGTTTACATTTGATTATATGCTGTGTGTAGGTTTCAGGACAATATACAGTGACTTGATGTGTCAAATCAACTATGAATTCTCGTGAAGATGAAAGAGATAGTATGATCGAGCTTCATCATATCAACATAACTGTCATCTGATGATACATTTGGGTGCATCAACCGATTGCTTGAGCATGAGATATCATTTCAATCGCAGCATTCAACTGTTTAAGACTGAATTTTCGCCAGCTTTAGCATAGAAACAATCAAGTGTTCATAAAAGTGAATTTCGAGGATAATTTGGATTTAAATCAGTGTGCTATTTTGTGAAGCAGTGAGTTCATATTAATAAATTTATCTCTATCTTTAAATCAACAATAGATTTCAACTGATTTTATGCAAATTAATAACTCAGAAAGAATAATCCATTAAAAATGAGATTTAATGTTAAATACATTCATTTTGTTTTGTTTTTGTTTGTATTACAGCCATGAAGTATACAGGTGAAGGTAAACCGCGTAGGTCCACCCAGAAATCGGGAATCGATGAGCTTCTTCGAGAGGATTTCAAAGAACAGTTCAAGAATTCAATCGAACGGTATTGCATCGAAGCCACCCGCATTACAGTGTTAGCATCATTGCTTTTTTTGTTTCATGTCAACAAAGCAGTTGATAGTGCGGATAAAATTGCGGATGCATTTTTTGCTGCAGATGGCAAACAATTCATAATAAGCTGCTTCTATGGCATTCTCCATCAAAATGCCGCCAATCTGCCATCGGAGTTCTTGGATATTGTACGCCTGGCAAGGCCGCATATGATATGGCCAGATCGTCTTGGACACATGAATGTATTCAATACTTTGCATGATATGTATACGACCAACACACAAACAAACATAAAAACGCACGCAAAAACACATTTAAAAAAGTTTTTTAGAATAAAGCAATACGAGCTGAATCAACGACTATCGCTTACCGGTGAAAATGTGATAAGCGCGTCTGATGTGGAGGGAGCAGTCAAAGCGGTCTATTATCAACGTCGTTTTGATCAACCGAATACAACCAAAGAACGCAACATCAACATGTTGATCGAAGAAGCGGCGGAAATTGGCGTGCCAGTTACGAAGTTACTGTGTCGCGAAGTGAAAGACAAGTGGTTTCCATCAATCCGTTGGTTGATTGCAATTCAACGCGAAATCGACGATTTCCACACAAAATACAATTACCTGTTCAGTTTATGGGCAAAGCACGAAAAAGATCGAGTGAGAAATTCAAAGCCGACGCTACCAAAGCCACCGATAATCAAGAATTTCAATGCCATCCCGATAAATAGCAATCATCGCAAGCACATCACGATTGTACCCCCAATGCAAATATGTCCTCGGCATCGATCCCGGCATTCGTACGTGGAATGCCACATGCCGAAAAGATATCCAAAACGGCAATGAGGTAAGTTTTAACCAAATGAAAAATAGCCTTCTATCAAATAAAATACGAACTTAATCTTCAATTTGTTTTTGCTTTCATCTTCAATTAGGAAAATATCAAGATCGACAGTACATTGTATCATTGGCGAGCAAAGTTTGGCATTCGTAATGCAAAAACGAAGCGATATTCCAAAGATTTCGTGGCAGAGGAACAACTCCATCTCAACTCATTTCCTTGGAAGCCATCGCCAAAAGGAGAAAACAAGTGGAAATTCTATATCGAAAATCGTATAGCGATGTTGGAAAAGGGAATGGGTGTCTATGCAACGCGAAAATATTGCCGAACCAAGCTAGACAAATATATTGAGTCCAACCGAGCAAGTGATGAAATTGCTGCTTCATTGACCAACCGGAAGTCAGCTATAGCGATGATTGGTGGAGCGAATATGTCACCGAACTCACCAATTGGCATAAGAAATCGTTTGCGATGCCCTGGCACCAGAAAACTAGTGAAATCCTTGAAAAAACTGGGAAACTGTATCATTATGTTCGTGGACGAATATTTGACATCACAAACGTGTGCCAAATGTTTTGGCCGTTTCGATCCACGAACAAAAGCCAACCGATACAAAGTGTGCCGAAACTGTGTGCCAGTGGCCCAAGGGAATGTGAGTTTGCCGCCGGTGATCATAAGCAAAATGGGCAAACGGAAAATGCAACTCAATCGAGAGCAGAAGAGAATTGAAGCACGTCAAGCTGCAGGTGAAAACCATGTCAATCAGCTAGTTCGTCGTACAACAGGAAAACGGGCACCAAAACCACGTTTGGTATCAAAAATGCAAGCATTCTTTAAAATGATGCCAAATGAAAACGGTGAACTCGTATATGATGTACTACCAACAACGACTATTTGGCATCGGGACATAGTAGCGGCGAGATGTATCTTATATAAAGGTGAGTACAAATAACAATGGTATGAATTGAAAAGGTATTTTTTTTGACGAAATTGTGATTTTTCATTTCAGGCATGTGTAAATTGTTCGGAATACAGATACATCCGTCACTGATGAGACCAATTCGGTTACCTCAAGTCCAAGCAATCGCACCGGATTTGTACTCCGAAATATCCGATGAAGAGGATGTGGAGTGGATGCTCGACCAAATCGAAGAATTTCTTCAAGAACATCCAGATTTCCAGGGCGATTTACGATTCCAAGTGGTTCAGCCACCCGACGTGGTTCAGCCACCCGACGATGATTAGTCATTTGCAGTACATCAGCGTCGAAACTTCAACAAAAAAAATATATTGTAACCATTGTTACTAAGCTGGGCTTGATTAATTTGTGGCCCTGAGATAACAACCTTCTGTTGTTGTCGGAAGTACGTGTGCTCAATCACGTAGGTAAGTAAATGAAATGAAATCATTTTGTTTTGGATTTTATACATGAGATATTGATTTTATTCATTTTTCTTTCCATTCATTGCATGCGATTGGACTACACCCGAATTTTATGACGACAAAAATGATTGCTGCTGACGGTCGAATGTATGCCCACATTTGTACTTGGATATATGCCCGGAATCGCATGTATTTGCGTTAATAATTGTTTAGCATCAAATGAGCACCAGTGTTCGCAATCGGATTTTTTTGATCGTTTTTCAAGCTTACTCAGAACGCCATGCAATTTTGGTTTCGGATATTTCGGGTCGAAGTTCGGGGGGTTCGGAAGGTCTGTTTTCTATTCTATTTACTCCGGTGTCAGGCTAATGCAATGTATTGAATACACAACACGCTCATTCTTTCTTTGTGTCTGTGCACATTGAATTTTGGCATGGATTGTGTTGTATATGCAGAGTCGATCCAATATACAGCATATCTACCAACACTGCCTTTTTGAACGATCAAAGCAATCACATACAATAATAATCTAAAAGCTTTTGAAGTTGCGATGGAGACGGTGAATTCACATGCTAAAACATACCATATTTCGTTTTGAATTTTTCAAACCTTTTGAATATGTTGATTCACTCGATAGAAAATAAAGTTGTTTCTCTACCTAACGACATTTTATATTTCTCTTATTTAAATCATGCATTTTCCTCAATTCATGATGGGACGATTCAAAATGATCTTCATTTCGAATCCAATCAACATAATTAGATGATTACATATCTATTTTTGGGATGTTTTCAAGATTTATGATCCCAAATTTACATTTCATTGAATGAAGTTCATAAAATGTGGACAGCTCGTTATGACCATCGAATCAACATATTTCAATTAGTCAAGAATTTGATGAAACCAGAACCCAAAGAGATGAAATTAGAATCAATTGTTAAGATATAGAAAAAAAAAGCTAAAAAGCTATCGGTCAAGTAAATCTTAAAAACCAGTTTGTAAACGGTAATATATGTTTATCAAATGATCAAGTGACCAAGAAACCCAGACACCAAAATCATGTATGCTCTCATAGTGTACTCAGCAGATGTCACACGCTTACTGATGATCTCAAAGCGTTTGTTTACACCAAAAACAAACAAACCCATTGACCTATTTTTAAAAAAAAATATTGTCGATATTTTTGCAAGCAAAGAATGCTTAACTTTAGTTTCTGCACGCATTCTATTGATAACACACCGTTATCCATTCATTTTATTTGTCTTAGGTCTTTCGTCGTTTAATTGGTGCTTCTAATGAACAGATGCTTTCGTTTGCATGAGGAAATTCTCAAAATGTCTCTGCTTCAGATACTCCAATTCGGACATTTTGTGCCATTTACAATATCCAATGAATCATTTTTTTTTTACAATCAAAATTACAATCCGTAAACAGACATTCCACTCTCACGCGCAAATATTATCATTAGCTGTGTGTTTCGAATTTCGAGTGATGTCATACAAAAGAAAAGAAGTGGCAATCGTCACAGTGAATTTCGGCGAATGACTTTTCTGGAATGCCTTGTTAAGCCTTCTGTTAAAACTTCATTCGAAATGAAAATGGAAATTAAAATGGTAATCATTATTTTCTGCGTGTCACTCGGACATATCAACTTTCTGCCTGTTACAAGATATAATGTAAAACACGTTGACATTTTAACCAAATGGTTTTGGATGTCGAGAGTGTACAAACGAACGACAATGTGAAAATCTGGTGGAATGTTTGCGGTCGCTGGTGGTTGGCTGTGGGCAAAATCAATTTTATTTAAATCATTTATCAATTGATCGAATTCAATTGGCGATTCAATTCATTTGTGCAAATAAATACCTTTTGAATGAACAAAACGTGACAGCGGAAGAAGAAAAATGGCATAATTATATTATTTCGCGATGTTGCCTCTGTGTGTATGCGTGTGTATGCTGGTGCAGTGCATTTAACAGCCTCACGGCCAAAAATGATTATGAATATGTATTTGGCTTGAATGTCGTCATATGAACACGCGCGTCTTTTCTTTGTTTGTTTGCGTTCTTTCATCCTTTCCATTCTCACAGCATCTTGGACGGTTGCGAACGTTCGATCTACTCTGGACGGCTGCTGTTGTTCGATAGTTGGTGGTTTGTTCGGTGAAAGTAAAATATTTTTGTACATTTTAGGTTATGGCGATGATAATTGTTGTTGTTGGTCTCACATCTTCGTCTGTTTATGTGGTCTTTTCACACATTTTGCACATTTTTAGGTTGTTGTGTACTGGTTTGTCATTTTATTGCTTGTCGCATTGCATGTTTAGCTGAATGCAAAGAATACATATTAAGCGGCCCGTACACACCATATCACCAATATCGGCATTCTTCTCTTGTTCGACCAGATTTCTTCTGGCCATACTGCATTTCGCTTTGACAGGCACTTCTTTAATGCGTGTTCATTGGCTATAGCCACTGGTCAAGTAGAAATGATATGGTTTTGTTTTGTTTTGTTTTTTTTTTTTCAAATTTATATGATCACAGAAACAAACTTACACTATTTAAAACAAAACATAGCCAATAAAGATCTTAGAGCTTAGCGCTTTGATTCGATTCTATTGTCCAATGATTTTATATTGATAGCAATTTTTAAAAGAGAGATAAAAAACAACAAACAGCTAGTGAAAAATGACGGTGAGGAGAGAAATTAACCGAATGGTAAATAATCGGAAATGGAAGATCACACGTTCCGATGATTGGCGTCAGTGTCAACTGCTAATCTCAATTAACCATATCGAATGTGTCATTATCCGAATTGTGCCAAAGCCAACAAGAGCAAAAGCAAGCGTTACTGAGTACTGCTGCGCCTGATTGAAGCATAAAAAAAATCACGACTGAAATCTACACCCAGCCGTCAAAAAATCAAATGACTCAAACTTCATAATTGTTTATTCCTTTCGACGTATTTGTGAATTGGCTCGGTCTTTTTTGAACGGCGATTTGTCAGGCATTTAGAAAAAAGCACAAACAACCATCATAATAAAATATCATTAAAATGCCGGCACTGCTGTTATCAGTGTCAATCCATTTCATCTTTTTTTTGTGTTTTCTGTTTCTTTCTCTTCGCATGTTTGACCATTTCACGATGAGAGTTTTTTTTCAACCATTTTCAATCATTATTCACCTATTTATTGGATGAATAATTCATGGAATTCAATTGGTTTCGATTTATCACGACTTTTTCTTTTTTTTTCGTATACAAAAATACATTTCTATTGATTTTAGGATGTAAAAAAGTCGACCTAACATTTTTTTTTCACTGAAAAATACCGATATTTTGATCTTATGGAGGAAAAAAAACCTTTTGAAGTAACAAAAATGGAACGATTCCCGAATTATTTCGAATCGATATTCAAATCGCTTAAGATTCAAAACTTGTCTACAAACAAAACGTCAACTTCATTGAAATTATGAAATTCCATTGGACGACACTCGAACGAATCATTTCGTATGCACCCAAGTTGCTGATTGCATGTCTGAAAGTGGTAACACAGATTACTCCATGAACGTGCCCTCGTTACAAATGTGCAAAAAATCCACTGAATAATAAAAAAAAAATTGAAACAAAACGACAAAATCAAGTGTTTCGTGTGATTTAAAGTGAAAAACATGTGTTGCTGCGAGACACTCATAATTTTCCACACCAAAAGTGTGCTATTTAAGCCAACACCCAAACGATCATTTTACAGGCATTTTTCTATATAATTCAACAATTTCACAGATTCTTTACGCTGTTTTTTTTTTGCTCGGTGCATTTTTTTCAAAATCATTTTAACAAGCCGACCAATTTGTTTCGCTATGCATTTGGCACTTTCATCTGTTCAAACCAAAGCGTCTAATTAACCGATCACATACGAGGTACGAAGTTTTGATGGGACTCAGAAGCAAACACACATTTTGAAATCGTTGTCATCGAATTCACGAATCTCCTTGGCAAAGCGTCTTTAGCTCATGAGATGATACAATTTGTACAACGCTTTGCCAATTGCAAATTCCAAGCAAATTTTCACGCAGCAACGCATTCATCCGAGACACTCAACGAGCGAGACCACATCGGTTTAAGTTCCTTCAGTAGCTCGCAAAACTGAACGCATTTAAGTTACCTCAACGAAGTACCAGTGCATTGTAACAGATATCGTAGTGTACTCAGAATTGGTACTGATATTCATTTTTTTGTTGTTTTGTTTTACATTCATTGAATGAAGTGCGGCGGCATCGTATTTATCGATTCCACTCCATTCCATGCATCAACTCACCGACTCAAAATGTGTTGCTGCTGAAACCGCTCACAACTCTTTGGTGGTATATCGATGAGTGCTCTGTACATTCATCGGCATTAAGCTATCGTCTGTTGAACGAAGCAAGCGCGCAACTTAATCGGCAAAAGAGAAAGAGACGGTTTTTTTTTGTTGTTGTTGTTCGTTGGTTTGTTTTTTTTCTAAAATCACTAAATTCGGCTCGCACCACGTTCAGTTCAGGTGCACACTTCACTGTGAACGGTTGTATTTCATTTACTCTTCGTCGTGGCCCAGTACAACAGTTTCAAATCAACTGGCAATAAATATTTGTATGCAGTCATAGCATCACCATAATCGACACATTTGGTTAAAGAGACGAGACAACAAATAAAACGAAGACGAAAATCAACAAATCCAGCCACTAGAAGAAGAAACCAACCAAATCACCAAATCGAGAGGCACGGTACAACGTGTGTGTGTGTGAAAATGAGTGGTGAAGAAAATTTATAACTGCATTTTTATGATACGAATTGCATTCACAAGAGAGCAACAAGTTAAATGGTTTTTGTGAACATTGTGAAAATAAACGACGGACAAGCGATTCTTGTTAACAGCAATTATTGCACAGGGCCACACAACAGCCGACTACACACCTTTTTTTTTATTTCAATTCATTTCGATTGATTTTTTGGCCATTAAAAAACCGTATCCAATTGAAAGCGAAAGATATACGATTTGTGTTAAAGTGAAATTTTTTGTTTTCATTGACTATATATATTTTTGACAATTTACGGCATCTTCTTTTCGAGATTTTCGGTGGAAAAAAAGTGAATTTTTTCACAGACACAATTGTTGGATTCGTATCCGGTGCATAGAAGTTTCACAATCAATCATGAAATTGATGGTGTCATTATTATGTGCCATTTTTATGGCCAGTGAAATTGCGGCACAAGGATTCCCGCCGCAATTCTTATCGGTAAGTTAGAAAAACCACTCATTCTTTTCTATTCAAAAATAATTTGCTCGTGTGTGGAATTTCGATGATTCGAAATTATGTTGGTAACTTGAAGATTAAAAAAACTCCGAATTTAATTGCAATTATCACCTCACCACGGTGAAAAGAAATCGTATAAAAAAGCAGCAATAACCGAAAGAAAGGTGAAATTGTCCACTTGTGCGATTTTGTTTTATTTTGTTTTTCAGTTTTTCGGCCTGATTATACCATCTGGATATTTTATGAAAACGCGTTCAGATAATTTTATTTCGGGTGATTTTTTTCTTTTTTTGATTCATTTTCGTTTTGTTTCGGTTGATCGGCGTGGTTTGATCTGATTTTCATCATAAACATCTTTTTTTTTTAAATGTTTGGTGCCGGAACACGAATCAAAAAGCAATAAAGAATTGTGCCAAGTGATTGCTGCTGTGAGAGAGTGAGAGCAAGTTCAAGTTAAGCGGTTTAACATTTAAATTAAAGATCATGAAAATTGCAATCTCAATTCGTAATCCCAGCCCAAAAAATAAGTACCTTATAAGCGTGTAATGAATGATGAGAGTGTAAACAATGGTAAATAACATACAAAACCAAAAGAAAGAAAAAAAACTATATTTCGGCTCGAATATATTTATCGGCGCAGCAATAAAACGAAGGTATAATTTTTTTGTTTTATTCCATACCAATTGTGAATATGAATCGGTTAAGGTGGCTGCAATGATCATCGACAATGCTACAAAAAATGAAAACTTGACATTTCACCTTTTCTCTCCATTGAAAATTAACCATTGTGCGCCACAATATTTTCTTCATTCGGCTTTTTTTCTTGTCGTTGTCGATTGGCCCAGTTGTAACGTTGTCTCTTCGAAGTTAAATCTCAACATATCCATAGCATCCAATGGTATCCAATTGCAATCATATACTCTCAGTCAACTGACACAACACACACTCACACACACTGATACCCAGCTCACAAAACAGCACAAATCCAGTGATTGACCTTTGGTTTTCTCTTTCAATTCTCTCTCGCGCTTGTTCATATGCTTGCGATTCACTGTGAAAACCATTCAAATCGGATTGATAAACAGAGAATAAAAAGTGTGTCTTTGCATAGTCAGGCGCATCTCTCTTGTATTTCCTATTCCGTTATGAAGATGCTGTATTTTTTTTATTGCTATTTGCTGCTGCTGCTGCTTCACCGGCGAATGGTATTTTGCAAATGAAAAAGAAAGGCTTGAAAGTTCAAGTTTAGTCTGGTTTTCGGGAGACATACAAATTCGTGATCAGTTTATAGTACACAGCTTGCACAGCCCTGTGCTTAGATTATGGATCGTGTAGCGAATACCATCGTTTGTTTACAATTTCATTGTCAATATTGAAAAATAAAGCTAAACGAGACACACGGCCCACAAAATAGATGCGCTCGCTTGCATTGAGCCGCATAAATCGCATCATCAACACGACATCATCATTTTATTAGCCAGTTTGAATTTGGACCTTTCTCGAATGAAGTGGCATTGCAAACGTGAAGACATCTTAACCAACATTTACAAGCGGACGAACGATCGAATTGCGACTCGTGCAACTTCACTCACTGAACTTCACTTTCAGCCAGAGAAAATAGAAATAGCGCGCGACACAGAGAAAAAGAGATATGGAAAATCTGTAATGTACCGAATTTGGAATGTACTGTACACCATCGATCGAATCGCATTTCGATACTCTTTTGATCGGCTACTAACATTGAACGCGCCGAACCGATAAGGAATGTGCAAATGAAATATAAAATTTTATCGTCATTTCTTCGACCGTCTTTGGATGTGACCGCAAACTCACACATGCACACACTAATATCACGCTCAAACCAACGGGCAAGCCCAAACATCAAAACATTGTGATATGGAACGCGGTCAAATTGAAATTGTTCGCTTTTTGGACATAAAAATACCATCGTAAATTACTCTGACTCATGTCACACATTGGACAAAATGGAAAATCGGATGTAAATTGTTCATTGCCCAAACGTTATAGGGGTGATTGTGTGTGCGCGATTATTTCATGTTATTTATGCTCCAAACAATATGAGCAAAACATTTTTCAGCTCAAGATCAAGTCGGAAATGAAGGTTAGAGAAAATCAATTATAACCACTTTAATTCATAAACGCATCACATTCCGGATGTAGACACGCACCGAAAGCAGTGAAGAAGCACCAACAGCGACCATCATATAGCAGCTGCAAAAATTGAAGCGTAGAAAAGCAACAACAGAAGC